>JASDDO010000026.1:498478315-504448448 GCA_030015575.1 Agapanthus africanus
ACTGAATACCATACACAAGTATCTACATCTTCGATCACTTTGAAGAATCCCGAAACTTGTTACACCTGGTTCTCTACTCTATTCAAATACCTATAACTCCTCAAAACTTGGACTCTGTGTTTCTTCGAAACACATGTCTAAGAACTAGAGAAGTTAAAAGTAAACAGAATATAGTAAGAGGACCAACCCTTCTGTCCTAATGGACACTGGACAACATACAATACTCTGTATAAGTCCGCTGAGTCTAACAACTCTTTCACTGTGTGTCGTAGGTTGAAAACTGTACTTATGGTTAAGAAGAATTACACCGCTGTTTAATGCTCCTTACTCAACCATCCACTGATATAGGTAAATGTCATCGACATAATATCAAAAGGTATATCTCACTCTATGAAAATAGACGTACAGATATATCAATTTGAAATTGGTGCACAACAACGGATATTCAAAACCAAATATTTGCCGACCGGCAAACAGCCCAGGCGATCTCCTCAAATATCACCGATTACATCGAATCCCGATATAATGAGGATGATCACCCAATTTCCAATAACTTACTCCCACTCATCATCTGTAAAACCATACAGATGTGAGAATCAAACTTGGTAAATACATACTCTGGAGCAAGTGTCCAATCGGGAAATCAGTTTTCTTTTAACAGTACATAGTTGAACTGAAACATTGAAATGTTTCGATGGGGTATCCTGGTATTCCTAGTAATGCCTCTACCATTATCCAAATTCACAACTATAACCGTATAATTCTTTGCCACCTCTCTAAATCCCTTTATATGTCTTTAGTCATTATCTTCTGTACACCCCTTAGGCCAAATGGTTTTCTTCCTTCTCTACCGTTCGGCACCAGCCTATGGTTTGGAAGAAGACTATCCAATAAGCATAATGGGTGTACTGTCCTAGTCCTAGGAGCACTCGCAATGCGAGAGAAGGTGAAGATAAAAGACAACCGAATAAACCTTATTCCTATTTCTCCTGGACCAGAATCCATCCCCGAACTGGAACAAGTTCCTTTCGAGTTCGTATATAACCATACGATGGAGTATCCAATAAACTGTGGATCTTCGTAGTGATACGGAGTGTCCTGGAGAAATACAAAGGTGATTTAGGATTGGCGAAGAAAAACTTGGTTTGGTCATGAATATCAGTCGCAATTTACTTTGTCCTCTTACTAATCCCTTGCTTTGTCTTAATCTTAATACCTTCTGCACACCATCGTTATGCTAATTGGTTTTCTTCATTCCCCACTGTTCGGCACCAGCCTAAGGTTTGGAAGAAGACTATCCAATTTGCGTAATAGGTGTACTATCTCCTAAACCAAGGAGTACTGGCAACCTGAGAGAAGGTAAAAAGGAAAAGACAACTGAATAATCCTATCCGTTTTCTCCAAAACCGGAAACCATCCTCGAATTCCTTCGAGTTCGTATCTAACCATACGATGGTTTTGTCCAATGGAAGTGGACGTTCGTAGTAATACGGGGTGTCCTGGAGAAAAGGGTAAAAGTAGGAGTGGCAATGAGGTCTGCAACTCTGACAATCCAAAAGCCAGTGTTAAGAAGGTTCGGTCAACTTGGTCACTGAGTCAAAGTCTAGGGTCGGGTCAATGGTCGCTGCCAGAGAGAGAGAGAGAAAAGAAACACTCAGCGTGCACTCAAACCTAGATCAGAATGGTTATCACTTTATCTAATCTGGAAACCTCCCACTGTACCTCAAATTCTCCTCCAAACCTAAAAGAAGAATTAGTCGGGAATACCCGAGGAGTAAACTAACTCATCAGTGGGAATCGGGATCCAACTCTCATCGCATGATAACATGACGTAATCCGCTCACGTCATCACACTCCAGAAGGTATGCGCATATCTGGCAAGTTTCAGTTCTTTTGAAACTCCCGATGTGATTTTTACCCCATGCTCTTATGACCTTGACTTTGGCCAACAAATCATAAGTCACATGTCAAGTTCTGCCCGTCATTCTCCAGGTTAATTTGAGCCCATCCGTACAAGCCCTTGACTTTGGCTAACAAGGCTATACGACTGCCCCAAACCAACGCATCTATCTATGCTGCATATGAATAACCAACAGCTACCAAACACCGTGCCTTGACTTTGGCCAACAAATACAGCTTGAATACTATTGACTACCCATATGAAACGACGGAGGGCTACGAATGGTTTCTGGCGAAAACCTTTAACGTAATGAACTTGATATCGTTGAAGGAACGGATAGCTTTTTAGAAAATATAGTGACGAAAACCTTTACTAAAGAGGTCACTCCCGGTGAAGGGATCTCGGCTCTTTCCCCGTAGAATGAGGTGCAGGATATTCCAACTGAATACCACGATGCAAAGCAAAAGTAATCGGCTATAGTGAAGTTAATGCCCTGACGCAAACTTCTGTCCAAGGGGTCACTCCCGGTGAAGGGATCTCGGCCCTTGCCTCGTCGACTGAGGAGCAGGATATTCCAAATGAATACCACGATGCAAAACAAAAGTGAACGTCCTTGCAATAACAGCCTTTTGAAAAGTGTTCCAACAACATCAGAATAGGTTTGTTTTAACTTGCATTGATCCGAATCAATGCAGTCCCATCAATTGATCACACCACAAAGAACGAAAATATACTGACGTACGTATATGCCATCCGCATTCGCCACTGGGTCCCGTCATCACCCGTTAGGTTAGCTAACTAACGGCAGAGCGGGGACTGGACTAGCGCGGATGAAAAACATATACAACATCTACTAATATATATACCAATATATAGTATTTCGCTCAAGGCGTGATAAAATGCAACATCACAGAAGTGTACAGCATCACAGAACAATACAGATATCTGGGATCCTCGGGTTTCACAGAGCCACTACTGAAACCCGACGTTCCCCTGGTCGTGTGGATAGCCTGTGCAATGAAATCCTAGACCCCTACGGGCGCGGCAAGTTACCCGCCAAAACCTGAAGCGAGGCAGCCCCCTTCAGCACCGTGAATGGACCACCCAGCACTTCACGGAATCCGGCAACTTGGGCACCCCTCCTGGGTCAACCTGTACCCCCTACGAGTGCGGCGAATAGCCTGCCAATCCTAGAGTGAAGCCCCCTCCGTCTCAATGCCATGAGATGCGGGCTTGTTGCCCTCTAGAACCCGGCTATCCGTGCACCCCTCCGCGGGGCAATCATAGTACATAAAGTAAAATATACATACACCGGGTACATCGACCGCAACCTGGTCGTGCCCCAAAATAATAATACAAACAGGCAGTGACGGCAGTCCACATGTCGGACGCTCGCCCCCCAATATCAAATGTACATAATACAACAAAACTGTACTAGCATTGCATCCAGACTATCCCCCACGACCGATCCGCAACATCACAGCAAAAACACAGAACATCAACGTGAAAGTCACGTTCGTAAATCCGTCTAACCGGGCTATAGCAGTTAGACAGGATTTACCGATCAAGTGACATTCACGGTCGCAGATATAATGTAAATACTGTGAAATAATGTGTTTAAAATATCCAATCGATCAAAAATTAACAAGTGGGCCCCCAAGTAATACTGTAGCACTCACAGAAATTCTGGGCCCAATTTTAATATTCCAAAACCCCTATTTTTAGCCCACAAGCCCACTGGAAAAAAATGATACAGTGACGACACCAATGTGCGGTGGAACCGCGGCCTAAGGGGGGTTTGGCCGCGGTTCAGCGCTTCAGCGATCGAGTCACTGCGTCGAATTTTTACAACAGTCTTAAAACTCCCTGTACATCATTCTGAGACAACCTGAAAAATTTTTGGACATCAAAAAAATTTGACAGAAAACTGATGTGAGGAAAAACGCGAGTTTTTGGAATTTTGGTCGATCGGAAATGCAAACACATCAAACAAAGCTAGACGAAGTTAATGGCGAGGCTCTGATACCACTGTAAGTGCACGGCGGCGCCCCGGCCGTCAATCCGACGGCCAAATGCGGAAGCGGTGATAAACTTTAATTTTGCGAACTTAGCAAACCAGCACCACCGCGCACTAAACCTCGGATCGGGCCATTAAACTAGATCTAGCTAACAACAAGACGGGTTAGAGATATACCGAGTGATCCGAGTCCTCCGGTCTTCTCGTCGTCGTCCCGATCTCCTGCGGAAACTCCGGTCATCGCCTCCTCGCCGGAAGGGCACCACATCGCCTGCATCTTTTACGGGCTCCCACCTCAATACCGAGGCAACTCGGGCACGAAGCTGGCAAGTCGACGTGCCCAAGATTTGCTATAGAATGTGGTGTAGATCATGCTAGTCTCATTTGGGGTTTGTAGTTGCCTTGATGGAGGAATGGAATTTTCAAGTGGAGCTAGAATGTGTGTAGCAAAGAAAATGAGATGAACCAAATTATCCTCATCAAAAAATGAAACCTTCTCAATTTTCCTCCCCTCTCCAAAAATTGTGGCCGGTCCTCATCTTGGTGGAAAATGGTGGAGGACAAAAAAACAAAATACAAGAGGGAGGTGATGGTAGGAGATAGAAATGGTGACCATATCATAAAGCAAAGAAACATCAACCATGCTTATCACTCCATACCCTTTCAAATCTTATTTAATGCACCATCATGGATGAAAGATGCAAAACATATCATAATGAATATATTTTGCAAGAAACCCCCTCCACAAATGTTATTTGCACAATTGCAAATAACCCCCTCCATCGGAAAAGTCCGGCCGGGAAAGAACAAACGAAAACCGGCCGGAACGGAATGCAAACTGGCAACTCCAGAAAACTGGTCCCGTAATAAATTACAGGAAAACCCCGATACTGTGCATACACACCCGCATCTGTATTCCGTCCGGATACAAATGCAAAGAGACAAAATCTACACTGTACAAAACTAGGATCCGGCTTAAACCAAAGCCGGCTAGTAATATCCGTCCGATCCTGATCCGTGCAATACCGCACGTATCTGATCGAACCCTGCCATATATCTATACGGCCTCTAGTACAAACCGTCCGATCCTGATCCGTGCAATACCGCACGTATCTGATCGGACCCTGCCATATCTCCATACGGCCTCTACAGCGTTTCGCCCGAAAACCTGAGTAACTGAAAGTGTGGTGGACTCTAAAGACTCGTCAATACAATGGCTGTGGATTTAACCACTAGCACGTCAGAGGTATAAGCCAATACGTAACGGGCCACCAGCTATTGACCAAAAGGGACGTCGATGAGCGAACTCATCCTGACACCCTACTGAGCCTGTCAGTGACAATATCCGTACAGTCCGGTCCGTTCGTTTACGAGCATCGCATGGCGGGCCTAGGGGTTGGTAAAAGTCAGACCCCCAAAAGCGGTACAAGTCGTGTCGGAGTGTGGCCCAGAAAACCCTGAGATACTACTGGAATACCTACCAGTAAATCTCCTGCCTTGGCCAAGGACTTCGTGTAATGGCTCTCCTAGACACAGCGCGACCTCACCTCCAATACCGGGAGAGACGAACCCCCGAAGATCCGCTCACTGCCTCCATGTGGTTCGGGACTGTACCCAACTAAAACCTGTTTGCACGACTCCTTTGAGCCGTGGTAGGGTAGTAATCAAAGCACAGTGGGAACTCACACGAGACAAATGACGCTCCCCGGGTCGATGAACTAACCTGTACACATGTCACCTGGGAACTGCTATCTGACGTAAGGTATAAGACCAACTAGCATGTTCCCTGCGAGTCCTGTCCGGTGTACTCATAACCCAATGAGCACATGTATACATCTTAGGTGAACCAACTGACACCGGTGGCTTGTGAGACCGGCCACCGCCCCTCGTCGAGGTCTCGACTGTATACACTAGTCTACTCTGGAGAATCGATGCCCTGTCTCGAAACTCCCACGACTAGGGACCTTTTAAGGATGTGCTTATAGACTCCAGCTCTCACTTATATGATCGCCCTCATACTGCCGGAGTCAAGCAAGAATCCTAGGGGCTCTATCAACGTGCAATAGTGACATGTCAGGTCACCTAAAGCAGTACACGATGATAAAGGTAAACCAGATAACATACTATCATCTCAAGTAAGACTGTCGTACCGGGATAGGTCCTCCCTCAATTATTGCAATCACGTGCCTGTGATCCAATAATTGACTCTGAGGGCACTATCTCCAACACTTGAGTCCGGTATGGAGGAGCTGCGACAGATGATGGGAGGCGTGCAGGAGTTGCGACAGATGGTAGGGTCCTTAGTAGCGGCCAGTCGTGCACCGAGGCCGGAGGACGTACTTACCACATCCCAGACGACTATGATACCTGCTCCTACTACTACTACCGTGGCCATTCCGGTTTCGCTACAGGATTTCATGAGACTGAGACCTCCAGTATTCACCGGCACCGAGGCAGCGGAGGACCCACAGACGTTCCTTGACAGTTTAGCCAGGATCTGCCGTTCGCTGAGATGTTCGGACGATCGATGGGTAGAGCTTGCGAGTTTCCGTCTAGAGGGCCTCGCGCAGACATGGTGGGAGTCAGTCTTGAGAAGTCGAGCTGCAGGTCTACCGCCTATGACTTGGGCCGAGTTTACAGCAGCCTTTCTAGCTCGTTTCCTCCCAGAGAGCGTTCGTGACGCCAGAGCTCGTAGTTTTGAGGCCTTAATCAAGATCCCAGGGATGACGGTGTCTGAGTATGACGTCCAGTTCACGCAGTTATCCCGATATGCTCCGTATTTGGTGGATACCGAAGAGAAGATAGTGAAGAGGTTCGTGCAATGACTTGACACCCAGCTATTTCTTGCTATTGGCGCCCAGCACTTCGACACTTATTCAGCTGCTATGGATACGGCTTTACGGATGGAGGCACGCATATCACAGACTTCGGCTGTTTCTGGGCCGAAGAGGATTCGCACCGATGTGCGTCGCAGAGGCAGCGCGCCAGATTCTTTCCGAGAGATGGGCCTGGCAGAGGATTTGGACGGGGTCAGTTATATAGTTCATATCCACAGGGACAGCAGCCGTCGCCAGGATGTTATGGATGCGGGAGTCTGCACCATCGTATCAGGGACTATCCAGCGAGACGACAGGGAGCGGCGACAGTGCCACATGTTACCCTACCACCATCACCACCTCCTCCTCAGAGAGCCCTACTTCCTATCACTGGCGATGCTCCACGACAGTTCGATGCACCCAGAGGCTGTGAACGTGGCGGTCCGATCCAGAGTGGACGAGGAGGCCGAAGCCAGCCAGTTATTGGTAGGGGTCAGGCCCGAGTTTTTGCTTTGACGCCGCAGGATGTGCAGGCATCCAACGCCGTTGTGACAAGTATCTTGCCAGTTTGCTCTTTCGACGCACAGGTATTATTCGACCCAGGTTCCACACATTCGTACGTATCTACACACTTTGCACCGATGTTGGGCCGTGAGTCGTCGTCGTTAGGTCAGCCGCTTGTTGTTATTACCCCGGTAGGCAAGTCGTTTGTCGCTCGTTTTGTGTTTCGATTGTGTTCCGTTCGTATCGGGAAGAGGGACTCGTCGGTTGATTTGATTCTCCTCGATATGTTGGACTTTGATGTGCTTTTGAGCATGGATTGGCTAGCCACTTGTTATGCTTCTGTGGACTGCCGTGAGAAAGCTGTCAGATTTAGCTTTCCGGGAGAGCCAATCCTTGTTATTCAAGGAGACCGCAGCGTCACCCTTCCCAGCTTGATTTCGTCTCTTCGCGCTGGTCAGCTCTTGCGGAAGGGATGTCAGGGATTCTTAGCGTATATTTGTGATACTCGAGCTGCAGAGGTTCCGTTGGACCGGGTCCCGGTTGTTTGTGAGTTCCCTGATGTTTTCCCTGATGAGCTGCCTGGGCCACCACCTGAGCGCGACGTTGAGTTCTGCATTGACTTGATTCCCGGCTCGGGGCCTATTTCTATACCGTCTTATCGGATGGCCCCGGCAGAGCTTAGAGAGCTGAAGGATCAGTTGCAGGATTTGTTAGATAAATGGCTTATTCGACCGAGTGTTTCTCCGTGGGGTGCTCCGGTCCTGTTTGTCAAGAAGAAAGACGAAAGTTTGCGCTTATGTATCGACTACCGCCAGCTGAACATGGTTACCGTGCGGAACAGATATCCGTTGCCACGCATTGATGATTTGTTCGACCAGCTTCAGGGTGCGGGGTATTTTTCGAGGATCGACTTGCGATCAGGGTACCATCAGCTGCGAGTTTGACAGGAGGATATACCGAAGACAGCTTTCCGTACGCGTTATGGCCACTATGAGTTTCTGGTGATGTCGTTCGGACTCACCAACGCCCCAGCTGCATTCATGGATTTGATGAACCGTACATTCAGGCCGTATCTTGACTTGTTCATCATCGTGTTTATCGACGATATTTTGGTGTATTCCCGGAGCAGAGAGGAGCATGAGCAGCACTTGCGGATTACGTTGCAGACTTTAAGGGAGCACCAGCTTTTCGCAAAATTTTCCAAGTGTGCATTCTGGTTGGACAGCGTCGGATTCTTGGGTCACGTGATTACGAGAGATAGCATATGTGTGGACCCGAAGAAGATTGAGGCCGTTCAGCAGTGGCCAAGACCGACATCAGTTACGGAGATCCGCAGTTTCTTAGGCCTGGCTGGCTACTACAGGCGATTCGTTCAGGATTTCTCCCGTATTGTTGCACCTTTGACCGAATTGACCCGGAAGGGAGTTTCTTTCGTTTGGACGGAGGAGTGCGAGCACAGTTTTCAGCAGCTACGGACTTATTTGACTACGGCGCCGGTATTATCTTTGCCTTCAGGATCAGGCGGATTCATGATTTATTGTGACGCTTCACGAGTGGGGCTAGGGTGCGTATTAATGCAGCATGACAGGGTGATCGCGTATGCTTCACGGCAGTTGAAGAATCATGAACAGAACTACCCCACTCACGATTTGGAGATGGCTGCAGTGGTCTTTGCACTTAAGATCTGGCGACATTACCTATATGGCGAGTCGTGTCAGATATTCACTGATCACAAGAGCTTAAAGTATATATTTCAGCAGCGAGACCTGAATCTCAGACAGCGCCGTTGGATGGAACTAGTAAAGGACTATGATTGCGAGATTTTGTATCACCCGGGCAAGGCTAATGTAGTGGCGGATGCTTTGAGCAGGAGGCCTGGGGGTAGTCTATCTTGTTTGCGCACAGTACAGAGGCAGTCGTCGGCAGATTGGCAGACTTTACGCGACAGCCAGGTTGAGTTCGAGTTCACTCCGACAGGGGGACAGCTTGCGCATGTTCGTGCACGTCCGCAGTTACTTGACCGTATTCGAGAGGCACAGCCCAGCAATGACCGTCTTTCAGAGATTATGGAACAGATTAGGCAAGGCAGAGATTCCGAGTTCGTGATCGATGATCAGGGAGTACTGCGATTTGGGACTCGATTGTGCGTACCAGATTATGAGGGGCTGCGGCGTGAGATTCTTGAGGAGGTGCATAGATCGACATACAGCGTACATCCGGGTTCCACCAAGATATACCACGATTTGCGAGATGTTTACTGGTGGGACGGAATGAAGAGGGACGTCACTGATTTCGTGTCGAGATGCCTGACTTGTCAGCAAGTCAAGGCCGAGCACCAGAGGCCCGCGGGAGAGTTATAGCCTTTGCCCATTCCAGAGTGGAAATGAGAGCAGATTTCTATGGACTTCATTGTGGGTTTACCCAGGACCAATCGAGGGTACGACTCCATTTGGGTGATTGTGAATTGATTGACGAAAGCGGCTCACTTCCTGCCAGTGAAGACGACTTTCGGTTTTGCTCAGTATGCCCAGATATACATCGACGAGATCGTACGACTGCATGGAGTCCCGACGTGTATCGTGTCCGATAGAGGCACCCAGTTTACCAGCCGACTATGGCAGAGACTTCAGGAGGCATTGGGCACCCGTTTGGGTTTCAGCACAGCATTTCATCCGCAGACCGACGGCCAGTCAGAGCGGACTATTCAGACTCTCGAGGACATGCTCCGAGCGTGCGTTTTGGACTTTGGTGGTAGCTGGGATCGTCATTTACCGTTAGTGGAGTTCTGCTACAACAGCAGCTTCCAGGATACTATTCAGATAGCACCTTTCGAGGCATTGTACGGGAGGAGATGCAGATCGCCTGTCTGTTGGACCGAGCTCAGCGAGAGCAGTATATTGGGGCCGCAGCTTGTTGAGGAGACGACAGCTAAGATACAGTTGATTCGAGACTGGATGAGAGCAGCTCAGAGCAGGAAGAAATCATATGCAGACAGGCGCCGTCGCAGACTAGAGTTCGCAGTTGGCGGTCATGTTTTTCTGAGGGTCTCTCCGATGAAGGGCGTGATGCGTTTTGGGTGAAAGGGAAAGCTTAGTCCCAGATTTGTGGGCCCCTTCGAGATTCTCGAGCGTATCGGCGCAGTTGCATACCGTTTGGCTTTTCCACCCAGCTTTCCTGATGTTCACCCCGTCTTCCATGTTTCGATGCTCCGCAAGTATCTTCACGACCCTTCACATGCGATTCAGCACCCGACAGTCCAGCTAGAGCGCGACCTTTCTTTTGCAGAGCAGCCGGTGGTCATCCTGGATCGGCAGGTGAAGAAGTTGAAATCGAAAGTTATACCAACCGTCAAGATCCTTTGGCGTAGCCCGAGTAGCGAGGAGGTTACCTGGGAGACCGAGGACGAGCTGAGGAAGAAATATCCACATCTCTTTGAAGGTACGCGTAGTTATATTTTTAAATTCGGGGACCGAATTTCTTTAAGGGGGGAAGATTGTAGCGCCTTGAAAAGTCGTTTTGGTGTTTTCCCGAAAATCGGTGAAAATTTGGTATTTTTCCGTAAATCGTCTTTTTTGTTATTTTGCAGTTTAGGCCTAATTATACCTAATTTGGATAGGTAATTGCTAGTTTTTAGTAGCTAATGAGTTACTTATATGATTCTGGTCGTTTAGAACTTTTCCCTAATTTTTCAATTTTTAATATTATTTTAAGCCGGTAAAAATATACATTAAATTAGCGATAAATACAAATTTAAATGGGCTAATTTTAATCTTTAAAATCATGTTAATTAAAATCTAGTTGTAATATAAATTTTTAGTATTTTATTTCAAGTTTTAATGGGTTTTTATGATGGAAAACAAAAATATATTTATTTTGAGCTAAAACTTGCAATTTTGGACTTGTCGGGGGTCTTTTTGCATAAAAAATTTTGTGCACTCTCTCACACTCATCCTCACACCCTCTTGACCGGCCCCACCTCAGCAGCAAGCCCACAAAAATTTTCCCCATCTCATTTGAACAAAATGATATGATAAGGGTTTTAATATATTAAATTGGGTATGGGTTTTGTTGTTTGACTTGGTCTTTTGACTTTGAAACTTTCTCTACACTTTTCCCCAACTCCCCCACACCTTTCCCACTCATCTACAGCCGAGATTTCTGCTGGGAACGGCGGCCCCCTCCCCCTTCTTGTCTCATCTTCTTTCATCATCAAATTTCTTCAAAAATTACTCCAAAAATCCAAATCAAACCTCAAAATTCCAAGCCATTCTCCATCCCACTTTTTTTAGCCTTTCTAGCTTGGATCATGGTGCTATGAAGCCATCCTTGGAGGCATATTGTTCTTGCTAGATCTCTAGTTTGAGGTATAATTTCAATCCTTGGCTAATTTGTAGTTAAAGTGTGCTAATTAGAACTTGAAAATTGTTTTAGTGTTAAAATTATTGCTAATTTCTAATCTAGTTTTTTTAGTTCATGGATTGAATTTTAACTAGGGTTTTAGAAACCATTAATAAGTTAATTAAGTTATTTTGCTTTCTAGTGTTTTACACTAACCTAATTAATGGAGTTATTTTGCTTAAGTGGTTCCATTTTATGTGAATCTAAGTTAATCTAGTGTGAATTTGGATCGCTATTGCTTTTCAGAAAAATCAAGAAAGGGGTTTGTGTATGAAAATAGGTTGAAGCATGATTGTTGTGTTGTAATTATAGTGTTGTGGCTAACTAGTTATGCGGTTGGATGTTCTTGCTAGGTTGTAGTCTTTTTTGTCGCAAATCGGCGATGTTTGCAACGATTTTTGGAATGTAAATGCTTACTAGTTTTTATATAAATTTATGTGATGAATTAATTGTGATAACTTGATTATATTTTTAGCATATCCTATGACATTTAGGATGTGTGAGTGCGGATTTTTGAGTGTTCGGGTTTTAGCTTTGCCGGGCGACCAAATCGGCGATTCTAGTTAGTTTTTGCGGTTTTCGTGTGTGTTCCGCGCACCTTGTGCACGTTGTGCCTAGCTTGTGACGTAGATATTCTCGTTCGGGATTTGCGTCGTTTCATGATATGTAACCTTATGTTTTGTATTGATGTAAATCCCAGGTTCGGTCGCGGAGACGTCGGACGCGGCACGAAAAGGGAAAGCGGTAATTGGACGTAGCTAGCTAGGGATTCCGGTGAGTAGATTTAACATCTACGGAGGACTATCGTTTGGATGGCGCAAGTCTCCCGATAGTTTAAGTAGTTAAAGATTTTAGTGATATTAGTAACTACATCCATACCTTATTTGACATACATATGCGAACCCATTCTATCCGACACCTGCACCATTGCCAGGGTTTTATATGCAGCACGAGCACTATTCATGCTTACACACACGCCCTGGTAATTGCCATGCCACCACACTAGATAACTTATAATTTGAAACCTTTTACTATAATTGATGCTTAAACCTGTGCTATTGCCTTTAATTCCTTAAAATGAAATCGTAGGATTGCTATTCATGTGCATGTACCTCATCATGTTATTTGTTCATGCCTAGTCTATCAATCATACATCGCAACTTGATTATTGATACCATATGCATTCATTACATTGACATATGCATTTATGAGGATTTCTTGAGATTTTATGATATTTCTGGATTTCGGGGGAAAGCCGCAAAACTTCTAAACTTATTATATTTTTTAAAAATATGTAAATTGCGGTTTTCTAGTGTTGTAAGTGTCGTCCACCATGAATTTGTTGTGGTTTTCGAGACCCGTTTCGAGGAGTTGGATGAACCGTCTCGGATACATGGTGGGCCCGGTAAGGTACCCGGGGCAAGAAGGTCGTGATGCTGACGTTGAGCCTGGCAGGGGATGGACTACCTACCGGTGACTGTTTTGGCACGGCGGATATCCAGAGGATACCGACCGTGGCCGCGAGATGATGAGATATTGATATTTGAGATGGGTCAGCCGGACGGCTGAGGCCAGAGATACTACGATATGGATATATGAGATTTGAGACGGTTTTGAGGTGTCGTTGCTGGACACGGATTCTGGTTGATTCTATTGGTATTGTACTGATATTTCAAAAGAGATGCCTAAAGGAAAAAAAATGATTTCTTATATTTACACATGCAGATCACGAGTATATTCATATTGCATACATACCTGCTAGTATATTCATATTGCATACATACCTGCTATTATATCCTGCCATACCTGTATTATAGATGCTAGGATGCTTGTGTGCATACTTGCGATAGCCTCTATAGATGTTATTTTATTACTCACGAGTTGGCAACTCACCCCCGTTGTGCCACAGCCTTTTGCAGGTCCACTCCGTCAGCACAGTAGTGGCGGCGCACCGCTTCTTTTGCCTCTTTTGCCAGGACTCGAGGCTTTTGCTCGTAGGTGGGTTGTATTATTATTTTTGTACCACCTTGTATATTCTTTGTATCTAGAGTACTCCATCTACTGTATCTACCAGTATTGTTGTATATTGACCTAGAGACGAGACTGTGAGATTTGTGGACTTTTCATGCTGTATTTTGGGGTCGAGCTCACTTGAGTCGACATGATATTTTACTTGTGCTTGTTATGTTTATTACGCACATTGCTGATTTACATTGCGTGGGATTTGTGACCGCCTTGTGGCGAAGAGCTAGCTCCCGCTTGGGGATGCCTTATTTGTTGTATTTATATATATTCTTGTTGTACCCATTTTGGGGGCCAGTTTTTACAAAGGAGACTCTGCCGAAATTTTCGGAAAAATTGATATTGTTTTTAAAAAGGCTTGGTATGACTTATTTGATAAACTCACTTTCAATTGATTGGTTTTCCTTCACTCTTTTGCTTATTTGGTTTTGGTTTCTGGGCTTTGGCTTACTTATTTTACGGACGTATTGAGACGTTTCGTAACTTAAGTACCAGTCACGTTCCGTACCCTGCCGGTCGTGACACAAATACCACGCATGCAACCAATTGAAGGGGAGGGGAGATTGACCTATTTATATTAAGGGAGGGTGTGGGTCCCAAATAGATCCAACCCTAAATATTAACTCTATCAAAAAATAAATTTAGAAAGGTAAGAATCCACCTATGTGATTATCGATAAACTTGAAAGTTCTGTTAAACATTAATTGGTTCGTGCATATTTCTTGAAGAGCAGGAAGAGGATGGAAAATGATACAACCTTACAAGCACGATCAAAAGCTATCCAGATTTGACAAGGGCCAAAAGGACACTTGAGGAGAATGAAAGAGTTATATGGTTGCAAGGTATTGGAAACAAATCAATTTATATTAACATTTAAAAAGTAATGTTCCTATCATAAGAAGAAAGGAAATGAACTCGATATAATGAAAGGGGAGGATGGGCCCAACCTTCTAATTACAAGAAAAGGAAAAGTCATGGACAACAATCAATAAAAATGCACAACCCAACGGAATTGTACATCTAAATAAATAGCTAGGGAGAATAATGAAAAAAGGATCACTAAAACAAAAGGAAAAGGGTAAATGCAAAAGTATACCTCAACAACTTCTGTCCCTCCATTCTGTATGCGATCAGTTAGATAATTAATTTCATCAGGAGTAAAACTGCATGGAGGCTTAACCTACATGAATTATTGAAATCAATAAAATCTAAATGTGAACAAAGACTTAAGAAGTGCAAGAGAAAGAGAAAGTGGCTTATATATCAGTATTCTGAACCTGTGATAGAAGTGGTAATATCGTGACTCCTGCATGGCCACCGACCACTGGGACATTAACATCCCTAGGATCAATTCCCAGCACTTCTGCCTGTAAATACCTTGTATCAGATTCATCCCTATAAATCTTTAATATCAAAATGAAAACCGAAAAAGAGAAAATCATGTCGTAGATGAGTTCGCATTTGACTGCACCAAGAGGACACATATGAAGTTTAACTTTATACCACACTTACAGCATTTATGGTTTCAAATCCGGCAATTAAGAGACTGGGCAGATGATATGATCAGGGGTTTCGATCCTGTCAAGTACTGAAGGATTCAGTGCGATGTCAACGGTTGGATATTTGTGTCTAACAGGGGCTAACAGGGAGCTCACTAGCTTTGTTAAAGTTGTAGTGGTGGATCTCCAATACTAAACTCTTCAGTACTTGAAACTTGAAAGAACCCAAATTTGATGATCATCGCCGTCGTCGTCAATCATCATTGTCATCTAAGCCTCTTCCCATGAAAATGGAGTGGGTAACAAAGCAAGGGTCCATTGAAAAAAATATTGATAGTCTGAAAACAAATTATCTAGCTGACATCAACCCACTCTTAATTAATATAATAACTAGCAGAAAAATATGGACAAGACTGAGGCTTGTTTTAATCCTTAAGAACGGCTGGCTTCCACCAGATTGATTCTCCTAGACACAGGACAGCTTTAGAACAAGGGGATTGATAATACATTTGCTATGGAATTATGTTCGACTCCAAGGCACAGATAAAATCAAGAGCGAAACAGAACTCCTTCCTAAAATGAACTGATAAAGAAAAATTGACAAGTAAAACCAAGTGCATACCACAAATGTATTGGCTCTAACTACATCAAGTGTCGTCACCCCAAGAAGACGCTTAGGATCATAGATGCCAGCTTTTTTGAAAACTTCTGCAGCGATAGGAACAGTAGAATTTACTGGGTTGCTGATCAAGTTAACAATGGCACGAGGGCAGCATTTGGCGACGCCTTCACAAAGTGTGCGGACAATCCCAGCATTGATTTTGAACAAGTCGTCTCTCGTCATTCCCGGCTTTCTAGGGACACCAGCAGGAATGATGACAAGGTCCATTCCTGTGAGTGCATTTTCCAATTGCGGCTGACCTAAAAAACCGCGTACCTGAAGATAAACTTAACATATTATTGAATTTTTACAAAAAAAATTCTTATTTTTGTACCATGAAGTACTGAACTTTCTAAGATATTGGTGACTTTAGAGACAAAATGCACACTTAAAACCAGACTTTCAAATTTTTTTAAAGGAAAACAAATAGTCTCAATAATACCTCAGCCAAATAAAACATTTCATTGATAATATGAACTAAAAAACTGATTAATTTTCTGCTGGATAATATATGCATTGCTTGGTACACACCAAAACGGAAATTCGACAAAATTGCATATTTAATGAAAGAGGTTCATTACGAAAAAGAAGTCTTAATCATTACTGAGATGCAACACCGGTTAACTGAAACAAGAGAAATGGCAAGCCATACAGAGAAAATTTTCTAATAGTGTGCCTAGGCCTATTGCCTTGTCAAGTTCCACTATCATTTTCAGCTACAACATTATGCTATCTTGCTAATTATGATTAAAGTGTTGCGATCTCTTAACCCATGGACCCCATTGAATATGGAGTCAAGTTAGAATTAGGTTATTCAAACCGGAGTTTGCATGGCTCGCAGCTTTGAAGCTATATTTTTTTGTTGTGACAACTGCACTTATTTCATCTCCAAAAGAGAACAGTGCATGAGTTGGGTCGGAGTTTCTGGGAATGAAGTTAATCTAACTCTACAAACGTACGATTATCCAATATCCAAATGGGAACCCAAGTAGTACAGATGCAGATAAGGGATGCTATAAGAGTCGGATTCGCTTATTTACAATTTTCGAAAAGTTTGGGATGCAATACGTTAGGATACGCTAATATAGAAGCACACAAAATGATAACAAAAACGTTATGTTGTTAAGAGTTGTTTGACATTGACCGTTAATCATGGCACTTTTTCATAATTTAGAGACATATCCGTAGTTATCTTGCCAAAGAGTTAAACCTTTTGGTAGTTTTATGGAATTAAACCTGATGAAAATCATCTTAGCAAATGTAAAGTGAGAATATATACAATTTGTTAGTTCTTATTTATAGTGTTTTCATGTCTCGACCATTGACACATGTTTGATGCATCTACAATAGAATATAAATTATAGGATGTGCCAAAAAGAGTTCCTAAGTTCCACAACCTAGACGAATCCAAAGGAATCCGATATGGATACGGATGTGATATGAATACGTCTCCTGGACGACAAACCTATGCAACATAGGTTGTAAGTGTCGGTCTTAAAATTCCCCTATAAACCAAAATACCTATCATTTCACACACAGAAACGTACAAATAGATACTTATAAAAACGCATATAACCTTAACCTGAAGCTTTCATCAAGAAGTCATGAAAATTGCATGGAGAACCGAGAAAATTACCACAGCACCGGTGTCCATATGGCTGACATCGGCTGTGACACCTGGTGCGTTGACAACATCATATAGATGGAGGACCGATACCAAAGGATTCATCTTCATCAGCAAAGCAAGAGGCTGGCCTATACCCCCTGCAGCACCCAATATCGCTACTTTAAATCCCGGTGCCCCTCCCTTTGCCCGGCAATTCATGGGCCTCAATGTACTAGATTCATCTGTCCTCTATTACAAGATAACAAACATAGTTTCAGCGAGAGAAAAGAAAAGGGATGATCCGCTATATTACACATTTGCAACATCATTCTAATCCCTTCACATTGATTTAAGTGCACAACATGATATTAAAATTTCAAATAATTGTCTGACAATTCTTCATATAAAACATAGAAAAGATACCCGGTCACTCCTAACATGCTGACTAACCATTTTCAGTTCCAACAGAAGTTGTCGTATTTGGTGTATTTAAAAATCCAAAAAAAGAGCTTAAATTTAAATTTTGTGGCGTGGTTCCGATTCGATGATACCCCCAAACATAAGGATTTACATCATGTGTTTTTTACGCTAATTAGATTTTCAACTATAGTAACTGATATAATGATGGTTCTCTAGCTGTTGTTAGTTCGACTTACATGGAAATATAATCAGCCTTCAACAGTTGCACAAGATTTCTCTTCAATGAAAAATTACTTTGAACCAAATCAAACCTCAGTGGGCTTTATATGTGGATCGGTATTGTCGGTGTGTGCAAAAAATCCATCTCCAAGGGGCAAAAAATCTACGACAAATGCTTACTCATCTTAATGAGTAAACTCTATATTAATTAATTATTCCTTTCGAGATAGCATCCAACAGAAGAGACCCATTATAACAATTAGATGACCAAAAGCACTGGCAATCTGCTGTTTCTTTTACTTCGCTATCGCATGTAACATGAATTATAATCTAAACTCAATCACTGAGGCATTTTCACAAGCATCTTGTGTTCATAATGGAGAGGCATTAAAAAAAAACAAATAAGGTTAAAATTAATCCGAACACAGAATTAAGTAAAACCCAATTGCCCATATGACAACAGGATAAACTAGGATAAACATCTCAAACATCGAGCCCAAAAGTAATCAACATGCCATCATTTCAACTTTGACCAACATCAATGAGAAATCCAAGAAGAACCCAGAAACGGAAACAGAAGAAAGATCAAACCTGAGGAGTCGGAGGGTGGAGATGAGCAGCGATGGTGGCGATGCGCTGCGATGCCTCGGAGTTATTGGGCTGCATCCTTGAGCTTTTTTGGGGGGCAAAAAGGGAATGATTGATCTCTGAACTAAAGGATGAAGAGAGAGAGCAGCGCTTGGTTATATAAAGAAGAAGGGGATTTGGGATTGTGTGGAAACTGGGCGTCTTGGATTTGGATCATGATCCTGCTGCTGCTGCTTGAGGTTGTGGCTCTCAAGTTTCGAAGCCTGAAGCGTTCTTTTCGTTCCTCGCCTCTTCGTTTGTCCTTACTCAAATAATCAGAGAAGAAGAAAAGGATCATGTCTGCCTATTAGTCCTTCGTGATTTTGATAATCCCAGATTGGAAATTGGAAGAGTTTCATGGGTATTAAAGTTGAGAAAACTATGATTATCTAAAGTTTAAGGTTGCCTTAACCATGGTTTACTACTGATATATTCTCTTAGCGCTCATCATACTTCAATTTATGAGTTTTGTTGCAGTAGATGAGAAGTTTCATATGGTATCATAACAATCCGGGTTCGATTCCCACCAGACACGTAATAAATGAGAATTATTTAATTTAAAATACCGTTGATTTCATACTTAAAATAAGAATACATGAGATTGAAGAGGTTTTGAAGAGGATGAGATCAAGAAAAGCGGTCGGTCCAGACGAGATTCCTATCGAGATTTGGAGATGCTTAGAAGAAATAGGCATGAAATGGCTGACGAATCTGTTTAATAAGTTTTGGCAGACAAAAAGATACCAAATGAATGGAGGAAAAGCACCCTTGTACCTGTCTACAAGAACAAACTTATGTAGATAACTGTCCCCTGATAAAATATCAGGAAATTCCCCAATGGGGTATCACGTGCTCACACGTGACCCTTACATGTGATAGGTTCCAGTGATCTCTGCTCTATAGAATTAAATTCTAGTGCTCACACGTGACCCTTACACGTGATAGGTTCCTGTGATCTCTGCTCTATAGAATTAAATTCTAGTCAAACAAAAATATAACAAAATATCAGGAAATACCTTAATGGGGTATCACGTGCTCACACGCGACCAAGGTTCACGTGCGTGCTGACACGTGATAGGTTCCTTTGATCTCTAATTTATAGAATTAAATTCTAGTCAAACAAAAATATAACAAACAGTAAGGAAAAACCACAATAAGGCGTCACGTGCTCACACGTGACCAAGAGTCACGTGCTGACACGTGATGATTCCTCGGCTCCCTGAAAACAGAAATTAAATTCTGGTCACGTGTCAACACGTGATGAGCTCCTAAACTCTTTAATTAATAGAATTAAATTCTATTTAATAGTCAATAAAAGGATCACGTGCCAACACGTGATAGATTTTTAAAAACCTTCTGAACTAATAGAATTAAATTCTAATTAAGGGAAATCAAAGACCTTAACTGGGAAAATATTTCTTTAAATGTTTCCAAACAAAAAAGATGGTGCTCTGTAAAATAGAGCACCGTTGGATTAAAAATCTAATGGTGATTAAAAATCACCAATTTATGGAAAGATTTTATACAAGAAAAGATTTCCCTAAAATTCACCAAGAATAACAGACAGAATATCTTTTGGATTAAAAATCCAATAGTGAATAAAATTCACTGAGTGATCTAAAAGATCATGTTGGTTACAAAAAACAACCAAAATTTTTCAATGAAAGATTCACTAAACAAATTGATTCCTTTCTTTTTCCTATAAATAGGAGCCAAGAAGAGAAGAGAAGGGATCTTTGGAATTTTGATTTTCTGGAGAAAAACAACAAAGAGAAAAAAGAGAGGAGAATTTAATTTTCAAGAGAGAAAAGAAGTTTTTTTTCAGAGAAAAGAAACCCTAGGTAAGAAATGGGAAAGGGATCTAAGCTCCATAAAATAAAAGAGAATTTAATTCTCAAGTTTAAGAGTTTAACTCTTCTGAATAAGAACTTAGTTTTTCCTTTAGTTGAAAATCTGCAGAAGTAGATCTCCCCACAAATTGAGAATTTAATTCTCATCGGGGAGATTCTGCCATGCAGATCCAAGACCTAGAAGGAGAATTGAGTTTAAGGAATTTAATTCCCCTAAATACATAGAAATTTAATTCCTCCAAATAAAACTAGGGTTTAACCCTATATGAGAATTTAATTCTCTCAATTACATAGGAATTTAATTCCTCCAAATAAAACTAGGGTTTAACCCTATATGAGAATTTAATTCTCCCAAATTCATAGGAATTTAATTTCTCTAAAACAGAACTAGGGTTTAACCCTATATAAGAATTTAATTCTTTCACATGCGTAGGAATTTAATTCCTCTAAAAAAGAATTAGGGTTTAACCCTACAGAGAATTTAATTCTTAAAACAAGAGACTTAAAAGCTCTCTATGTACGTAAAGAACCGGGTCACATGGTGACACGTGACCCCCATCCCAATAATCAGAAAAGAAGGAACAAGACTAGGTCACGTGTTCCCGCGTGACCCTTAAACAGACTCCCCAAAATAAGAAGGAATTAGCCCAGAGGCAATGCCTCACGTGCTCCCACGTGACTTTCAAAACAAATAGAACAAAGGCAAAGGCGGTATTGATTTTGCGCGCTCTCACGTGTCCTCACGTGACCCTTAATAAACACTTTAATAATCAATACATGGATATCCATCACGTGCCAACACGTGATGGCCAGAAGATTAAAAGTGTTTAACACTTATTTGCATATTTGAGAATAAAATAAAGGAGGTCTGACCCCATCTCAGGCGCCTCACGTGACCCCACGTGTCCCCTTCCTTTCTAGTGTTTAACACTATTTTGAGCATTTTGTCTGTAGCGTTTAACACTGTTTTAAATACATCACGTGAGGACACGTGACTGCCAGATGTCCTTTAGTGTTTAACACTATTCTAAAACCAGCGTAGCCCAAATTGGCTAAGTTTTCCAGAGGCAAATATCCCCTTCAAATGAGCCTTAAAATCCAGAGCTATAATGTTTAATGCTCAAAGACAAAATGTTATCAGAGCCTTCAAACTCTTGTTTAGCATTGCTAAATAATGATGGGCTGAACCCAGGCAAGTGTTCAATAGTCCAACAAAGGGCCAACATTTCAAACTTAATTGGATTTAGCCCAAATTGGCCATAAGTCCTCAATTCAGATTTAACTGAGCCAATGTGCTCATAATCTAATTAATTGATCTTAGTTCCAAATTGGACTATAGATCTCCCAATCAACTTTGGTTCAAGGGTACATCTCTTCACTCCTTTGATATTTGTCGTTGTAATCTTTCAACGTCTTCAGAGAGGTGACGGGTCCCGACAACCACATATTTCACAGACTATGATGTCTTTGTAAGTCCACGGTAGCGCCCCGGCCGTCTAACAGACGCCAAATGCGGAACAAAAGCTTTCACAACTGGCGCTATCGCGTACTATAACCCGGATCTTCCATTAAAACTAAACTAACAAACTATAAAGTGGGTAGAAATGTTATACCGAACGATCCGAGTCCTTCGGTCTTCAACCATCATCCCACGCTTTGTTGCGGCTGCTCCGATCTCCTGAATCTCCAGTCTCCTCGTCCAGGTAGCACCACGTCGACGGATTTTTAAACGGGCTCCCGCCTCTGAACCGAGGCAACTCGATCATCAAGTTTGCTAAAAGAGATGACCAAGATTGATGTAGAGAATGAGTAGAACACTTTGTCTCGCTTCGTCCAAAGCCATGGACGAACGGTTAATGAAGTTGCCATTTGAATCGGGTGAAATGAGAATTGTAGCTATCTAATTTCCATGAGTCAAAATACTATCATAATCTTTTTTCCTCAAATGAACAACCTATCCCTACACTTGGAATGGCCGGCCACTAATATAGGAGGAGGGAGGTGAGTGTAGGAGAGAGGAGGGAGTGACCACAAGCAAAGCAAACTTATCATCTCACTTAATGAAAAGAATGAGTCACAAAAAGCATTAAATGCAAACCAATGATCATTAACCTAGTCATCTTAACACATCATCACACATTTAATGCTAACTATGAATCATCAAGCCTTGTCACCAAATCTAGAACCTTCTAGAAACTTCCACACTCATGACTCACCTCAAGAAAAGATAAATCCACATTTAACCGAATGTCAAATACGGGTGATAGATAACTGGAAACTGGCAACTTCCAAAAGTGATCCTGAAACGAATTTCAGGATAACCCCGTCATAGTATAAACATACCCGCATTTGTATTACGACCGAATACAAATGCAACTGAGACAAAGATATTATATCTACACAGTATAATACTCGGATCCGGCTTAAACCAAAGCCTACCAATATTATCTGCCCGAAATATGACACGTGCGAAAACGAACGTGCATTTTCCGAACCCTGCTATAAAACCATACGGCCTTTACAACGTTTCGCCCGAACTTGGGAAACTGTCTGTGGGGGACTCTAATGACTCATCAATACACTGGCACTGGGTATAACCACTAGCACGTTAGAGGTACAAGCTGTACGTAACGGTTGCCTATGTATTGATTGGAAGGGAAGCTGACGAGCAAACTCATCTAGAAATCCTACTGAGCCTAACAGTGACAATATACATACAGTCCGGTCCGTTCGTCTATGAGTATCGCATATCGGCCTAGGGGGCTGGTAACATCAGACCCCCAATAGCGGTATAAGTCATGTCAGGGAGTAGCCCAGAACACCCTGAGATACTACTGGAGTACCTACCAGTAAATCTCCTGCCTCGACCGAGGGCTTTGTGTAATGGATCTCCTAGACACAGTGCGATCTCACCCCCAATACCGGGAGAGACGAATCCCCTGCCGATCCGCTCACTTGCCTCCATGTGGCTCGAGACTGTACCCAAAAAAGACCTGTTTGCACGACTCCTTTGAGCCGTGGTAGGGTAGAAATCAAAGCACAGTGGGAACTCACACGAGACAAATGACGACCTCAGGTCGATGAACTAACATGTACACATGTCACCAGGGAACTGCTATCTGACGCTAGGTATAATACCAACTAGCAGGTTCCCGGCGAGTCCTGTCCGGTGTACTCATAACCCAATGAGCACCTGTATACATCTTAGGTGGTCCAACTAACACCAGTAGCTTGTGAGACCGGCCACCGCCCCTCGTCGGGGTCTCGACTGTATACACTAGTCTACTCTGAAGCATCGATGCCCTGTCTCGAAACTCCCACGACTAGGAACACTTTAAGGATGTGCTTATAGACCCCAGCTCCCACGTATATGATCGCCATCATACTGTTGGCAGTCAAGCAAGAATCCTATGGGCTCTATCAACACGCAATAGCGAACTAAAGCATGTATACGATGATAAAGACAAACCAGATAGCATACTATCATCTCGAGCAAGACTGTCATATCGGTATAGGTCCTGCCTCAATCATTGCAATCACGTACCTGTGATCCAATAATTGACTTTGAGGGCACTATATCCAACAATCTCCCACTTGCACTTAAGGCTAATTATTGCGATATCGCATACTCATAGCCCGTGTGATACCGAACATCCAACTCCTCTACTAATCAGTTTCACAAAGCTCGTTTGTAAAACTATTGTGTTCGAGAAATAGCCTCAGTGAGTGGATCCGCCTTGATGTTTCTTTCTATATCTCTCTTAATCTCAAGTTCGCGGAGAAAGCCATCTCCCGAATTGAGTAATACCTGTCTTAGAATATGTCTGGATATTTGATGAGACCTAGTTCATAAATGAACTCCAAATCCAAACTTCTTAGACTGTATCGATAACTGAACCTAATCAGTATCCAACACCAAGCCTCCCACAGTATCCTCTTGGACCACCTGTCCATAATACTGTCCCTCGTCAGAGGGAAAACTATAACTCTGACAATCACTCTGTCATCCATGTCACCATTGAAGCCTGGAATGATAATCGTCCCCCGAAAGAGGCTGCCGTCATCAAATCCGTAGAACATGCACTTATGTTCTAAAAACTGCTTCCTTATGTTTCTTCAGGATTGGATTAATACAAACTTATCGCGTCTAGTGCAAAAACAACATCTGGTGTGGTACTTGACATCTTACGATTGACTCAATTGCCTAAGCAAGTAATCTGCTAATCATGCACATCCCTCTCCCCTTTAGTCTGTAAGACACCTTTAGACAGGGTAACTCCATCACCTGCAGGTACACCATTATACCAGGAGTCATCTATTCTAAAAACCATTAGAATACTGTCAAAGTACCCATATTGGGAAACTACCCAAATCTAGATCTAAAACTATAGATCTAGTAACCAGAATGTCTGATATTATATCCATATCCTTTGTGGAGAAACAACTGTGTGACGACCACAGTACAACCGATCGTAGTATAGGAATTTTACTCCCTACTGTGTGTATGTCATCTAAATACAAGGACATCACACCCTACTACCTTCTCACAGATCCATCCCCTATTTTGATGAAGTCAAACCCATGACTGTCATATAAAAAATTAGATGATTTATCTCCGCTATATTTACTTTAGTCTATAAATAGACATAAGCTACTTGTCCACTATGCTTCCGCTGCTCCCACTGACTATGACAATCCTCTGGCAGAATAATATATACGTATACTTCTAAAGCTAGTTTAGAACGACGCTATACTTATCCTCCTGCCGAGTCTCATAAACTGGAACAACAGTAGTGTCAAGTCTGGGTAAACAAGAACCTCCCTGTCACCGTCCTTGAGGCTACCGGAGTACCTCTCAGGTGTCTGAGGTTACCCACCATATCTGCGGAGTAGCTAATGGAATGTCAAATCTGATTAAATATATAGGTCCTATTAAATTTTCCATAATCGTTTGTGGTTCTGGATCACTTCCAGCTCTACCATACTCCCACTACTGTTTTTCTGAAAAAATCCATTTTACTAAAACTGTAGAGAGACAAGAACAATATCACTATTGATCTTCCAGATGGTAGAAAATCAACCCTCGTCATAGCCCGGGTCAACCCACAAACTGCCATTACAGAAATGTGCCTTGAGTTATCCAGAGTCTGGTTTTAAGCATAAGCCGGACAACTCCCCGTATCTTAACATCGTTGAGATATGAGTTATTCTATATACAATATAGAAACTTTTCGCACTTATTTAATTGGAACCAGATTCAAATCATGCAACTGTCTCTAGTGCATATCAACTTAATGGAGAAAGGCTAATCAGCATTACTCAACTTAGGAATACATCCAATTATGAGTAACCCGAAAGAGAAACAAGTTTCTCAAAACCATTACTATCAACTGAATACTGTTAGTTGTATGTATGCCCTAGAGGCCAGTATTGTACAGATGATGTATATTATATTGGATGCTTGGACATATATAGAGATGACTTTCTTGCTCGATATGATAGTATGCTATCTGGTTACTCTTTATCTTAACATGTACACTTGTCTCTTTAAACTGTCTTATAGTTACACGTTGATAAAGCCCTTAGGATGTGTACTTGACTACCTGGACTATGATGCAGATCATACTAGTGGGGACATGGTAGTCCATAAATACATCCTTCATGGTCCCTAGTCGTAGGTGTATCGAGACGGGGCATCGATATACCAGTGTAGACTAGCGTATACGCTTCTCGACCTATGAGATGGGCGATGGATGATCCCATATCCATTGGTGTTTGACATCAGAGATGGTATACGGGTGCTCAGTGGAGACTGGGTACATTGGACGGACTCGCCGAGAACTCCCAGATGGTATTATACCTCACGTCAGATGGCAGTTCTCAGGTGACACTTGTAACGGTTAGTCTGTAGACCCGAGATCGTCATAGAGTCTTGTGTGATTCCCACTGTGTTTTGATCTCCACCTTACCACGTCCATGAGGGCGTGCAAAACGGTGGTCTTTGGGTACAGTCCCGAGTCACATGGAGGCAATGAGCGATAGGAGGGGTTTCGTCTCTCCCGGTATTGGGGGTTGATGTTGCGCAGTGCTCGATTGGCCGTAACAGGGAAGTCCCTGGCCAGGGCTGATCAGAGATTTGCTGGTAAGAGTTACCAGTAGTTTCTCGACCCGTTATGAGCCTCACATCGGCACGACTTATCGGTTATTGGGGTCTGACGTTTACCACCCCTAGACTTGATATGCGACGTATCAGACGAACAGACCGGACTGTACGGTAAGTGTTACTGGTTGGATTCACAGGAGTGTGAGCGGGCTAGTTCGTCGATCTTCTGATCGCTCAATACCCGGATGGCCGTTACGTTTAGCAGACCGCTTGCGGCTTGTGGATGCTTGATATGATCATCATCTGCTACCGGCGTATTGACGAGTCTTTAGAGTCCTACACAGAGGTTTCCTGGCTCAAGCGAAACGAAATAGGAGCGCATATGAGATATGTGCAGGACCGAGAACAATGCGTGTATGTGATACCGCATTTCATTCTCGCGATATATGTTTCGATTGGTTATATTCGATATGACCTAGTTATCGAATCATTGATTCGATAAATCGATACATTGGATTCTAGTCGGTTATGTGCGACATGACCGGATCATTGAATCAAATGTTGATTTAATGATTTAATGCATAATTATATATTTGATATATTGCATTGCATTAACTAGTATTGGTTCACTTTATATAGATTCTCACTTGATGTGCAAATTGTATATGTGATATACTTTTGTGCACATGTATGTATCATGTTTGATGATGCATGCTCATTTGGTTAAGTGTATAGAATTAAACATAGGTTAAGAAAGTGATTAGGGTTTTTATTTATCCATTCTTTTATTTATTCATTTTTGGAAAAAGGATGGGATAAGAATACAAAATGGTTGCTTTCATTCTTGAACATTGTTGAAGCTTCATGAAGCTTTGACTTTGTGACCATTTTGTCTTCACACTAAACCCTAACCATTCTTCTAACCTTAGTTAATTCTCTACACTTAACTATGGTTCACATTATGATAAGTATTGATTTATTTTTATTTTATCTCAACACTTATCATATTCTTTCTTCTTCATCTTCATCTTCAAGAGAAAAGCTTGATGCCATCAATGGCAACTTGAGCAAAAGTGAGTGAAATCCAATTCTAAAGTGAACCCACCTCCTATTTCTTCACCCTCTACCTCTTGCCAAGTTGTTTTGGGTGTTTTCTTCACAAGTTTCACAACTTTGTGAAGTCGGAGCTTGAACTTGTGATGCCTCGACGTAGATCGTCTTTGACACGAAGCCGACGACCTATTCCGCTCGTTTCTCCGATGAAGCCGACGATTGAGTTCGGAATTCATGATGGACAGCGAGAGGACACCCACGTGGAGCTAAGGAAGTGGATAACCGGATCTACAAAGGTTGTAGCTCTCTTCTTTTAGTTAAGTTGTTAACTAGTTTACCGTTTCGCCTAGAAATCTAGCCGACGATCCGTATTAGGGTTTCTCGGCACCCATAAAATTTTAAATTGGCATGATCGATGCCTTGTGAGACCTCTATAGTGTGCCTAGGAACCCTACAGTGGTATCAGAGCCAGGTTAGAGCCTTAGGCGAAGTCTAGACGGAGTTTGAAGTCCGAACGAACCGAAACCCTAACTCACAAAATGCTCTCTGTACATTTTCTAAAATCTGGGATTTTTCAAGATTAAAAATGCCTAAAAAATTCAGCACGAAGATCTAAGAATTATGGTGAAACACGAGATCATGATTCATCTAAACAGCCGCGGAAACGCGGCAGAAGCATGGCTTCTGCCGCTGTTCCGCCGCCTACTGTTCATATTGCGCAATATTGTTTACACAGTAATTCTTCTTTTCTGGTGCTGAGTTTTATGGGAATTTTTAAAATTTATTCAAGAGTTGCATTTTCTGGGGTGTTTTGGAGCTTCGTAGTTTCGATCGGATTATCAAATTTCGTCTTTGTGTTTTTCCGGATAATTTTTAGAATATGTTAAAAAGTTCGACCAAATATAAATACCCAATTTTTCCCCTGTCGGGAAATTTCCAAGTGTTGGATTTTTCCGTAGTTTAACGACATTCTAAGTAGTGCAAGTAACGCGATGGACCCTCTAGAAGACAACAAACCTTAACTCGATTATGTGACCATCTTGAACTGCCCTTTGAACCTTCGGGTTTGGGGCAGTACGGCGTGCCACATGTGAGGCGTTGGCTTGACCCTTCTACGGCTGGACCGTTGGTACTGAGGCACGAACTGAATATTGCTAGACTTATTTCATGTGTTGGACTGTATCGGGAAAACTTGGGTGTTCGAATGTTCGATCGGAAAGTTTAACATTTTCTGTTTATCTGGAATGTGATACGATAATTGGAATTCACAAACAGTTATGAGATAACTGAATGAATGTTATAAATCTAGCAGTTTAGTCCCACATGATATTGAAAAGAGTTTTCGATAATGAGACTAAAATGCGGGATTTATATCTGTTAGGCATGTGATGTCTAAGTATTTCATTTGATTAGTCATGCGATGTCTAAAGAAGTTGCGGATTCCAATTGTTGTAGTTTTACACTTTCTTTTCTGTGACCGTAAGTGTAATATGTGATATCGCCGGTTTCGTTGCTATATGTCAACGACAATTGGGATGCGCATATTTACTTACGTTGATGACATGTGATGTTATGTGTTGCTGGATATGTTATATTGGATCGTCGTGTTCGAATAGCCCAGGGGTTTTTTATGTGAGATGAGTGTTTTTCATTTTCATTCATGTAAAAACTTGTATGTAATATTCTTTTATTTGGGGCACTTCCAGGTTGCGGAAGTTGTCACCCTTTGTATATTATTTACTTTTCTGCACTAGGATAGACCCAAGGAGGGGAGCACAAGTAACCGGGTTCTGGGGTCCAGTGGGAGACCAACTTGAGGAGTCGAGTCCGGGTCTCCTAACCATAGAATTGGCAGGGTTGCTTGACGCTCTCGTAGGGGTCTAGGGGTGTGGGATTGGCTATTCATCACGACCGTGGAATCCGTGTTTTATACTGGCTCGTATTAAAAAACACGGACGTCCTAGTATATCCAATATTTCATATGTTTCTTCTGCTGCGATATCTGTGATGTGATCATGTGATGTTCTGTGATAGATACAGTATATAGTATATATGATATATTATATAGACGTTACTTATGTTTTACACCCGCGCTAGCCCTGCCCTGCTCTGTCGTTAGTTACCTAACCTAACGGTGCACGAGGGGACATCGAGGCGAATGCGGATGGCATAAGTGTACGTCGTATTTATCTGTGATGTTTAGGTATTTAAATGATGGGAATTCATTAATGTGATTAATGAAAGAAAAGAAACCTAAGATGTTGTAGAATCAAATTTTAAACAAAACAGGTAGCTACAGTTCTTGCTTTGCATAGCGATATATATGATATACCCTGCACCTTATTCGATGAGGAAAGGACCGAGATCCCTTCACCGGGAGTGACTCCTTTAGCAATAACTGGCAGATGCTACACACTCGGTTTGCTTTTGATTGTTTTTGAGTTTTGCTTTGCACAGTGATATATATGATATATCCCGCACCTCATTCGACGAGGAAAGGGCCGACGATCCCTTCACCGGGAGTGACCCCTTTAGCAAAACTAGAAAATCCTCAAAATCACTCCATTTCAAAACTTCATTTGATTCTACAACGATATCAAGTTCATTACGCAATAGGTTTTCAGAAAAACCTGTCGTAACCCTCCGTCATTTCAGATAAGTAGTAGTTAGTATTCGTGCTACGTTTGTTGGCCTGCGTCAAGGCGTAGTGTGCGGTAGCTAACTAATATTTACCTGCTTATGCATATGATGCAGATTGGATTAGGGTAGTCGTGCGACTTTGTTGGCCTGCGTCAAGGGTCGTACGGGTGGGTTTAATTCAATCAGGAAATGACGGGTTGAACTTGACTAGCGCACTATGGTTTGTTGGCCTGCATCAAGGTCATAGGACGCTAGGGGCAAAATATTATCGGGAATTTCAAGTGTTGAAATTTGCAATGAGATTGCATACCTTCTATGAGATAGTTGGATCCCGATACCCGCTGCGAGTAAGAGTTACTCCTGGGAGAGTTTTACACATTACAATTAGCCGATCAAGTAGGTGTCTAGAAAGGTGTTAACGAGGTTACGCCTCTGGGAAAACGAGGTTTACATTAATTAGGTTCGTGCGAAAGCACGGGGGACCTCCCTCAAAGTACCGACACTGGCCTGGCTGAAAGATTGGCGAACTTGCAGTGTGTAATTAATCCCGGCTAGTCTTTCCTTTTAGGGTTTGAAGGAAGATTTGATAAAAAGCAGTGGGAGCCATCCTGATTAGATAAGATAATAACCAATCTGATCTTGCACGAGCAAACGCTAAAGTGTTTTCTTCTCTCTCTCTCCAGGTAGCGACCATTTCATGCCCTAATAAAGATAATAATATGGATGTATTGACCGAACCCGCATGTTATACTGGACTGGGGAACGTTGGTTCCGTTCTTACCTATAAGAGTTATAGGACTGAACAGGATATAGGGGAACACCAGGATTCCCATGCCACCCGAATGAAGAAAGTACATGATGATGCATTTTCTTCGGGTGTGTTCGTTACAGAGAACCGTTTCTCCATTTGCCCTACGTCCTGGGTATTAGATACCGGGTCAGGATCCCATATATGTAATCAGTTACATGGGCTTAGAAAAGGTAGAGAACTTGGAGAAGGTGGTAAAGACATTAGAGTAGGAAATGGTGCAATTGTTGCAGCTAAGACTGTCGGGGAATATCACCTTGTATTACCAACTGGTAATACATTGGTTCTGAATGAATGTTATTACATGCCGAACCTGATATGCAACATTATATCGGTTTCTTTATTGAGTAAAGAGGGATATAATTTTGTATTACAGGACAATGTTATGAACATTTTCTGTAACCAAAAGTTGGTTGGATCAGGCACGTTGTGCAATGGCATTTATGTTCTAAATCAATCAACAGTTCTGAGCATAACTAACACACACAAGAGGAAGAGTTCTGAACTGAACGAATCCTTCTTGTGGCATTGTAGACTGGGTCACATCAATGTGACACGACTGGCTAAGTTGCATAAGGATGGATATTTAAATCCGTTTGAATTTTCATCTTATGACACTTGCCAGTCATGTCTCAAAGGCAAGATGACCAAAACTCCGTTTACAGGACACGGAGAAAGAGTTACCAAACTCTTGGGACTGATACATAGTTGTAGAGCGTTTTTTTGTCACCCCATTGAGATGGGAATACACGCACGCGTCTCAGGCGTACTACAGATTCCCCCTGCCTAGGGTAGGCTGGGGTTTAATGATTATGGGGATCCGAATCTCCGGCAGCCGCGGACTAAGCTGCCGTTAATTATCCCTCGCCTTTGGGGCGAGGGAACCTCCGATTAACGGGTTAAGCTGGTCATGCGAACTCAATGTGCAGTGTACGTGTGTTCTGTTCTGAAAGGGGGTTTTGGATATATCGGGAGCCACGCAGAGTTTTTACGGGGGTCCCGCTACCCGGATAGCGGGCTGGGGGTCAAGGGGGCTAGCAGCCCCCTTGCGGGGTGCGGGGCAGCGCCCCGTTAGAAATTTTTTTCTAAAAGGGACAGTGTCGTGGAGTACGTGTGTGTATAAATTTGTATACATATGTATATATGTATGTATGTACACAAAAAGAGGGGGAAAAGGCATCCAAGGGATGCGTGGGGCCAGCGCCTTGAGCGCTGTGCGCTTAGGTGCTGTGCGCTCAAGCGCAAGCGTGCCACGTGTTGGCACGTGGACGCTTTGCGCAGGAGCGCTGCGCGCAGGAGCGCAAGCGCGCGCGCCACGTGTCGGCAGGTGGGCGCTTTGCGCATGAGCGCTGCGCGCAGGAGCGCAAGCGCGCGCGCCACGTGTCGGCACGTGGGCGCGCTGCGCGCTGGAGCGCAAGCGCGCGCCACGTGTCGGCACGTGGGCGCTTTGCGCATAAGCGCTGCGTGCCACGTGTCGGCACGTGGGCGCTTTGTGCTCGCGCGCAGTGCGCTGGAGCGCAAATGCGCCACGTGTCGGCACGTAGGTGCTTTGCGCTCGAGCGCTAGCGCGCCGGCGAGGAAAAGATGGCTTTTAGCCCCAGAAACCGTGGAGTTAAACTCCTGAAAAAAAGGAAAATGTCTTGGTTGGGGAAATGGGTTCTTCTTCTTCCTCCTCTGTTGGCTGGCTCAAGAGATGTGAGATCTAAAAATCTCTTCTTTTTGAGATTTAATGATAGATCCAAGTTCCCCTTTGTGGGTTTTGTGGTGAAAAACTAATTTGTTTTATAAAAAAAAGAGTAAAACTCTTGATTTAATTCAAGAGAAAGAGAAAGGTTTTGGAACCTTGAAGAAGAAGAAAAGATCTCAGATCTGGAAATTTTTAGAGAGAGAAAAAGTTGTTGGGATATTTCATTATCCTTGCCTTTATAGGCTACACACTTTACACATAGCCCCTTGGGCTTCACAAAATGGCATTTTGCCTATCCCATGGCTCATGTGCCATTTCTTTTTGCACATAAGCCATGGGCTTTACAAAAGTTTGGCTTTATGCCTATTTTTCTTACATTTATCCATAAAAAAAAATAAAAGAAATACAACAAAATTATTTATTACAAAATTTTTATCTTAGCATGGGGGGAGGCCGGCCGCTTCATGTTCTGGCTCGACCCGGGCATGGGCCCACTGGATCTGGGCTTGGGCCCACTTGGCTTGGGGTTGACTTTGATTTTGACTTGGTCAACCGGGGTGTAAATTTTTACCCCAACAAATTGCTCCCCATCAATAAATGCATACCACATATGTGGGTCGTGTGCATGAAATTGATGGATCTTCTTTTACTTGGAGGCAACCTGATTTCATTCCCGCTTTTTGGGAAGCTGGCACTGCCCTTTTTTTTTACAATATGGACGGTCGTTGCTTGACATGTCTCCGAGACGGAGTGTCCGTGATAGACGTTTACTTGGCCCGGAGTAATCTGGTTCCCGCTTTGTAGGAATCCCGCACTGCCCTTTTTACGACATGGACGGTCAATGCTGCCCTTTTTGCGACTTTGACGGTCGATGCTGCCCTTTTAGCGACTTGGACGGTCGATGCTGCCATTTTTGCGACTTGGACGGTCGATGCTGCCATTTTAGCGACGTGGACGGTCGGTTCTACCATTTTAGCGACGTGGACGGTCGGTGCTGCCATTTTAGCGACGTGGACGGTCGGTTCTGCCATTTTTGCGACTTGGACGGTCGATGCTGCCCTTTTAGCGACTTGGACGGTCGATGCTGCCCTTTTAGCGACTTGGACGGTCGGTGCTACCCTTTTAGCGACGTGGACGGTCGGTTCTGCCATTTTTGCGACTTGGACGGTCGATGCTGCCTTTTTAGCGACGTGGACGGTCGATACTGCCCTTTTAGCGACTTGGACGGTCGGTGCTGCCCTTTTAGCGACGTGGACGGTCGGTTCTGCCCTTTTTGCGACGTGGACGGTCGATGCTGCCCTTTTAGCGACGTGGACGGTCGATACTGCCCTTTTAGCGACTTGGACGGTCGGTGCTGCCTTTTTAGCGACGTGGACGGTCGGTTCTGCCATTTTTGCGACTTGGACGGTCGATGCTGCCTTTTTAGCGACGTGGACGGTCGATACTGCCCTTTTAGCGACTTGGACGGTCGGTGCTGCCCTTTTAGCGACGTGGACGGTCGGTTCTGCCCTTTTTGCGACGTGGACGGTCGATGCTGCCCTTTTAGCGACGTGGACGGTCGATACTGCCCTTTTAGCGACTTGGACGGTCGGTGCTGCCCTTTTAGCGACGTGGACGGTCGGTTCTGCCCTTTTTGCGATGTGGACGGTCGATGCTGCCCTTTTTGCGACTTGGACGGTCGATGCTGCCCTTTTACCGACTTGGACGGTCGGTGCTTGATTTGACTTGCTCTGCTTCTTGCAGTGTCAGGGGTAGACTTGACTTGCTCCGCTTCTTGCGGTGTCGAGATTGGATTCTGACTTGCTCCGCTTTTTGCGGTGTCGGAGTGAAAGTTGACTTGTTGATTTTGATTTAGGTTGACATCAGCATCGCTATACTGGATACCAGGAGCGAATCCTCATCTGTCATTTAGAGGATTTGGGATTTTGATTTTTGTTTGGCATCTGCATTGCTGCACTGGTATAATGCCAGGAGCAACTCATCATTTGCCCCGGGAGGATTTGGGATTTTTTTTTGGGACTTTGAATGTGGTCTCACCAGTAGGACTTGGGAGAGGTTGGGATTGTTTTACGCCCGTGGATTGTATACGGTTTTGCAGGATGTATGATCCAGACCGTAGGGCCGGAAAAATTTCAGGGCTTTGTTGGCGTCTGCATCGCTGGACTGGAATGTGGTACCAGGAGCGACTCATCATTCGCCGTTGGGGTATGGGATCTGGAATTTGGTTGGCGTCTGCATCGCTACACTGGAATAATGCCAGGAGCGACTCATCATTCGCCACTTTGGGGTTGGGGACTTGGAATTTGGATCTTGTTTGGCATCAGCATTGCTGCACTGGAATAATGCCAGGAGCAACTCATCATTTGCCTTGGGAGGACTTGGGATTTGGGTTTTTGGTCGGCATCAGCACCACTAACACTGAAGCGAAATGCCAGGAGCGACTCATCATTTGCCGTTGCCCGTTGGGGAACGATGGCTTAGGAGACAGGTTTGGGTCCCTATCACCTAAGGCTTTTCAATTTTATGGGCCGTGAGGGTCCCATAAAGCATTTTCTCCCTACGAGTCGTAAGGATCCCGCAGGTGTATTTTCTCCTTAGGAATCGTGAGGATTCCTAAGTGTGTTGCTCCATTGTGAGTCGTAAGGATCTCACGCAGGGGTTTTCTCCTCACAAGGTCGAGAGGACTTTGCGAGTGTATTCCATCTCTTTTCACGAGTTTGCGCCCTTTCGGGTTTTCACAGACTCGCCGGTAGTCCTGCTGTTTTTACTCACGGAGCCCTTTCGGGTTTTCATCCGTGCCCGTTTTGCTTGTGGACATACCGTTTATTTCTTCTTTTTTCTTTTCTTTTTTCTTTCTTCTTCTTTTTTTTGCCGCTGGTGGAACTTTAAAAGTAGTCTCACCGGCAGGATTTGGGAGAAATAGGGGTCATTTACGTGTAGTATTTCTTGAGATATCGGCCATTGATGGGTGGCATGGGCCTTTCTCCATCGGCACTTATTAGCTGGTAGGATCCTCCGTCGAACACTTTCTCGATGACATATGGTCCTTCCCAGTTTGGCTCGAATTTTCCCTTGGCATGTCGATTGGGGATAATCGGTCTTTTGAGGACCAACACCAATTCACCTTTCTTGAAAGCGCGGAGACGAGTTATCTTGTCATAGGCCCGTGACATTTGGGCTCGGTATAGCTCCAGATTTTGCTGTACCGCGAGCCTCTTTTCTTCGAGGGCATCGAGCTCTTCAAGTCAAAGGAGCACGTTTTCCTCCTCCGTCAACTCGTGCTGAACGACCATTCTTAAGCTTGGAACTTCGACTTCGAGGGGGAGGACCGCCTCCACTCCGAAGAGCAATGAGTATGGAGTGGACTGAGTTGGAGTACGGTGCGTGGTACGATATGCCCACAACGCCTCGTGAAGTTTGAGATTCCAGTCTCTCTTGTTGGCTGAAGCATTTTTCCTCAGGAGCTTGCATAGAGTCTTATTGAAGGCTTCGGCTAGCCCGTTGGCTCTTGGATTATGGATGGAGGAATATCTCCAGTCTATCTTGTGCTGAGTAGCGAACCTTGAGACATTGAAGCTCTTTAAAGAAGGCCCGTTGTCAGAAATGATTCTTCTTGGTGTACCGAAGCGGTATAGAATATTATGCTGGAAGAATGTCAGAATATCTTTTGTCTTGACTTCTTTTAGCGGGACAGCTTCAGCCCATCTGGAGAAGTAGTCTGTCGCGGCCAGTATGAACCGATGGCCTTTGGATGACGGATGATCAATTGGGCCAACAATGTCGGTGCCCCAGACTTCGAAGGGCCACGACGCCACCGTAGGATGCAATGGATTGGGATGCTTGTGAATAAAATTACTGTTAATTTGGCAGATATAACATTTCCTTGCATGCTCTCTGCAATCCCGTATCATGGTGGGCCAGTAATACCTAAGCCGTTTAATCTGCAGTCGCATCTTGGGGCCAGATTGGTGAGCACCGCAAACGCCTGAGTGAACTTCTTTCATGACTTTTTGGGCTTCGGCCGATGACAGGCACCTGAGCCAGAGTTGGTCATATGACCTGCGGTATAGCGTGTCATTTACAAACACGTATCGGAGAGCTCTCTTCTTCAGCTGAATCTTCGCAGATTTTTCTTCGGGCAGCCTGTGGTATCGGAGGTACTCTATGAAGGGTTCTCTCCAATCGGGCTCGTCTTGGATGATCGAAGCTTCTTCGGCAGGACTGCTCTTCTGTTCTGCGCTTTCCTCTTCTCGTAGAGAGACTGGGGGCAGAATTTGTCGGCATCTGACTGTGATCAGAATTTCTTCCATGTCAGGATCAGCCAGCTCCTTGGCTAAGCGAGCGAGTACGTCAGCCTTTCCATTCAACGCTCTAGGGACTCTCATTAGTTCAATGTGAGTGAACCGTTTCATGAGTTCCACCACCCGGCCTCTGTACCGAGCTAACTCGGGTTTGTATATCTTATAGTCGCCGCTTACTTGGTTGACGACAAGCTGGGAGTCACCGTAAACTCGTAGCCGAAGGATTTCCATTTCTATGGCGAGTTCCAAACCAGCTATCAGAGCTTCATACTCAGCTTCATTGTTCGTTCGAGGCTCGGTGAGAGCAAAAGAACGTCGTAGGGTTCCCATTGATGGTGTGATGAATACCAATCCTATCCCTGCTTTTATCTCCGGGACACTTGATTTACTGGAGGTCCTTATCGATGAGGCCCCATCGAAGTAGAGCTCCCAACATGGCTCGTCATTCTCTAGGTGTAGCACTTGTTCGTCGGGTAACTCGCAATTGAGCGGTGACCCTTCTGGTATGGGATGAGCAGCGAGAAAGTCCGCAAGAGCTTGCCCTTTTACTGCTTTCTGAGGAGTATAAACTATGTCAAACTCAAGTAGCATGACAGCCCATCTTGCCATTCTGCCGGCTAGGCTTGCTCTGGTTATCAAGTGTTTGAGCGGGTCGACCTTGGAGATCAGCATAACCCGATGAGCAAGCAGATATTGCCTCAGCTTCTTCACTGCAAATATCAGAGCCAGGCATTGCTTTTCGATTGGGGAATAGTTGTGTTCCGCCCCGACTAGAGTTCGACTAAGGTAGTAGAGGGCATTTTCTTTTCCCTCCTCGCTATTCTGGGCAAGAAGCGCACCGAGTGACTCATCCAGCGCGGCAGTGTAGAGAATCAGCGGTTTATTTGGAATGGGAGCGGCCAGCACTGGAGGGTGCAACAAGTATTGTTTGATGCTTTCGAATGCTGCTTGACATTCAGCATCCCAGATAAAAGGAGCTCCTTTCTTCATGAGCTTCGAGAAGGGCCTACATCTCCCCGATAAATTTGAGATAAACCTCCGTATATAAGCAAGCTTGCCTTGAAAAGATCTTAGCTGCGTCAGACTCTTCGGAGGGGGCATCTCCATGATGGCCTTTATCTTTGATGGGTCAACTTCGATCCCTCGATGCCGGACTATAAAACCCAGGAATTTTCCCGATGACACTCCAAAGGCACATTTCAGAGGATTCATCTTCAGATCGTATTCCTTCAGTCTGGTGAGAACGGTCCTAAGATCTTGGATGTGGTCAGCCTTGGCTTTAGTTTTGACGACCAGATCATCAACATAGCATTCGATGACTTTATGGATTAGGTCATCAAAGATATTAGTCATTGCCCTTTGATATGTAGCACCTGCGTTCTTCAGTCCGAACGGCATTATCTTGTAGCAATATATTCCGATCGGGGTTCGAAATGCTGTGTGCTTCTCATCCTCAGGCGACATCTTGATCTGATTATATCCAGACGAGCCATCCATAAAGGTGAACAACTCATAATTTGAGGTGTCATCGACCATCATTTCCATGACCGGTAGCGGAAAGTCGTCTTTAGGACATGCCTTGTTGAGATCCCTGAAATCGACACAAACTCGGATCTGCCCATTTTTCTTCTTCACTGGGACTATGCATGCGATCCAGTCCGCGTATTTCTCTTCCCTGATGAAGCCGGCATCGATGAGCTTCTTAGTTTCCTCGATGACCTTTTCTTCTAGTTCCCTTCTTATTCTTCGAGGAGCTTGTTTGACTGGCTTAGCATCAGGAGATATAGCCAACTTATGTACGGCCACTTCAGGGGAAAGGCCAGGCATTTCTTTGTATGTCCATGCGAAGCAGTCGACGAACTCATGCAGCAGGGCAATTATCTGCGCTTTCATTTCCTCTGATAAGAGCGAGCTGATGTAGGTCGGCCTTGGATTATCGGACGTTCCTAAGTCAATCTCGGTTAGCTCGTCAAAGGTTGCTTGTCCGCCATCTTCGAGCTCTTGAGGAGCTTCTTCTGGCTCGGCTATCTCGTCGTCATCATTTGATCTTTCGCTGGCCTCACCAACATGGATCATATAGCACGCTTTGGAATCAGGTTGAATGTAGCCTATGCCCCGTCTATCTGGAATTCGTCCATCGATGAGTGCTCGGACCTGGGGCGGATGCCATAGCCCTTCGTAAAACTTTGCTTCGGACTCCGTTTGATATAACCGGCATCCGCACTTCTTACAGTATTCCCGCATCTCGGGCGCATAGTATCTGGGATTGAGGACGGCTCTTATGCTTCTCTCATATGGAAGGCACGCGACAGACAAATCGTCCGGGTGCGCAACGGGGTTTGACCCATAAAACAAGATGCCCTTCTGTCCACTTTTCTTCCCGGGAACGTAGAAAGTTTTCAGCTGGTCCACGGTGGAGATTGATAACGCATCAAGCTCTTTGCACATTTGCTCTGGTACCCTTGTAATGGCTAGGGACCCTTCTGCAACTTCGAAGGTCTCTCGTAGTTTCGCTTGTTGCGTGGGGGTCCAATCTGCACCGCTGTTGCACGACAGGTCCTCCTCCTCTGACTCTTCAGTGTCGCTGCCAAGATGAGGGCGGACTTTACTGCTAGACGGGGCTTCAGTGACGGATTCATCGCTGCCGAAACGAGGGCGAGTTTTATGGAAGGACGGGCTTCCAGCTTCGGACTCATCAGTGTCGCTACCGAAATGCGGACGCACTTGGGCATTTTTGCTTTTGAAAGTGACAGCCGGCGCATATTTGCTTTTGAGCCTTGGGGCTGGCCTATCCTCAGTCAGTTGTGGCTTAGCATTTTGGTGGTTCATAAAGTATCGAGAATCTTCATATCGGACTTCATGCACACCGAACGGTTGGATGTCTCCGTCAATGCGTCTTTCTTCGCCATTTTTAGTATACTTCATGCATTGATGGAGAGTTGACGGAATGATGCCGTAATCGTGGAGCCACGGCCGCCCCAAGAGAATCTTATAAGACGTGTCAGCGTCGATCACGTATATCTTAGCTTCAGTTTGCAGATCCCCGAATTTGATTGGCAGAGCTATGGACCCCAGAACTTGCTGGCAATTTTGGTTGAAGCCTTGAATGACAATCCTTTCCCTTGACAGGTGTCGGACGTCCATTGATAAACTCTTCAGAGTTCGCAAGTTCATGATGTTCACTGAGGACCCCGGATCAATCAATATGCGATTAATTCGATCTCCGTCGCTGTACCCGGTCACGTAAAGCGGCCGATTATGCTCAGCCGTTCCCAGTAGCAAGTCTTCATCCTTAAATGTGACTGCGACGGCATGCAAAGCATGCTGGGCTTCTTTCATATTAATTTCCGCAAAGTGAGCCTGATACCGCTCGGGGTTTTGTAGAGCGTGAATGAGAACATCTCTAAGCTCCTTAGATAGGACCAAGGCGTCGTAGATGCTTAGGAGAGACGGAAGCTTCCGGAGATGTGCCAAGACATTATAGTCCATCGAGGAAGGACTTATGTTTTCATCAGCCGGTTCTCTGCCATCTTCTTCATTAGCGACTTGTTTTTCCTTCCCTTTTGGGGTGTTGCCCTGATTTTGCGGTAGAGCCCTGCCGCTTCTAAGCTGGATTTGATTGGCCTTTGTGGTGAGCTCCTCGTCCTCTTCGGGAAAACAGAGCTCATCCTCGGAGTCGCTGCCAAGATGGATGGCATAGCAGGTCACTACTGGGATCTCTTCATTAGAGTCTTCTTCTAACTCCTCCAGAATTTCAGCCGCTTGTACGGGGAAGAACTCCTTCAATTGAATCAATGTTCTTTCCTTTTGTTCATATTCTTCGAGGGAATCGATATATTTTTGAATGGTCGATCTCCCTGCAGACTCTTTTTCGCGCCGAGCTGCACTTTTCTTCTTCTTCAGCTTCTTGGATTTTGAGCCTGATGGAGCTGCATTGGCAGCTGGACTGGTAGGCTTCTTCTGCCCTTCCCATTCCGTCCTGGGTTCTTTCCGAAGTAGCTTTATCATCTTCTTCATCTTATTAGATATGTGCGTACTCCATGGAGGCCGCGATGAGTCCGTTTCATTTCTCAGGGCAGCGGGTTCGGCTGTCTGCTCCCAGAAGGCTTCAGTTTCTGTCTGTATAAAGTTGGTGGTTGCAACTTGATTATTCACCAACACACTTTTGGACAGCTCGATCTCTCCAGCCTTGTACTGCTTCTCGACCCAGTCTTTGAAGATATAGCAATCCTCGATCGCATGGCTCACTACTCGGTGGTACGGGCAATACAGAGGATTGTCGGTCATTTTTGCTTCTTGGGGTCTTTTCGACTCCGGCAATTGTAGGCCGTTGTTCAAGGCATCTTTAAATATCTTACGGACCTTGTCCCTTCTGAAAGAGTAAACCTTGTTCTTCTTCTCCTCTAGGGAAGGCCCATCTCCTCCCAGCAATGGCTTTCGAGACCGGTTGGTTTTGGATTCGTCCGCCCTTCGCTTTTCTTCATTGTCGGAGGCATTGAAGACATTGGTACTGCTGGAACTCCCGCTTCTACGGTTGTCGTCCCGCTTGCTTTTCCAGGTTTTGTCTCTCTGAGTGTCCGGCGGGGACTCTTGCTTTGAGCGTTCCAGCATTTGGACTTTCTTGGTTAGCTCCTGAAATGTCTTGAGGCCCGCTGTACACAAGAATGGGACCATCCAATTGCTGAGGTTCCCAATGAGAAGGCTGACGGACTGGTCCTGCTCCAGCGGCGGTTCGCACTTGACCGTGAGATTACGCCATCGGGCGATAAAGTCAGTGTTGCTTTCATTCTTCCCCGGCTTGGTCCTCACAAGGTCGGCTATGGAGATTTTATCACTGACGCTCATGAACCTTTGCCGGAACAGAGATTCCATTTGGGCAAAGGTTATGATGGACCCGTCTGGTATGCTCGCGTACTAGTCGAAAGCGACACCGGTCAGGCTATTGACAAACTGACGAAGAAGGAGCGCGTCATTGCCCCCTGTATTTCCGCACGATGCTTTGAAGTGGGCGACGTGCTGATTTGCATTCCCTGTTCCATCAAATCTTCCGAACTTAGGAATGACGTAGCCGCTTGAGAACTCAATCAGATCGTACTGCGCGGGATATGGCCGCCCACTACTTCCGATTTCTTTCTGAGCTTCAGCTTCGGCCACCAATGTTTTAACCTTGCTGGTGACCAAATCCATTATCCGATCCTGTGTTAGCGGGATAGTGCTATCTGGGGCCAAGGCGTCCCCAGAAGCGGAGTGTGGCCGGCTTTCATGTGGCTCGACCAGTCTTGGACCCGAAGGAACAGGCATTGGCTGCCTCGGATTGTCATCACCCGGCTGATTAGTAGCGGCTTGTGCTTGATTGGGAGGCGCTCGAGCAATTTGAGCCGTAAGCTGCATCACCACGTTCGTTAAGTCGTCAATCTTCGAATAGAGCTTGGCCATCTCTTTATCTTTGCTTCTGAGCTGTTTTCGAAGCTCTTGAAGCAGCTCTTGCTTCGCAGTCCTGGGACGGAAAGTCGGCTCTTCCTCGCTGTCCGAGCTTGACTCTGCATGGACAGAGGGGTCTTTCTGCCTATCATCCTCATCGAGAGGGTTTTCTTCATCCAGCGGGGGCGGCTGTTCTTGGGCAGCAGCAACCACATTCAGGCTAGATTGGGCTTGGGATGTGGTGGCCCCATCCTTGCTTTTGCTGCGAAGGTTGTCGCTGGGGCGACCGCCCGCCATATAGACTGTATGGATGATATATCCGGCCGTCTTTTTATCATTGGCAGCTGATTTCATGGATTGCTGTCTTGACCCCCTTGTTTCTGTAGCTGGTAGTCGATTGAAGGCGGCTGGCCTAACCAGGTTCTTGAATGGTGCTGGCACTTCTTTTCTGGATTTGCCCCGCTGCTTTCGTACGGCACAGAGTGCTTGATAGACTCTTGAAGAGACAGTGTCATACTTCTTCTGTTGGGGCCGGGACACGTCTCTTTGTGGCACTGTTCGGACCGCTGTCTTCTTGATTCTGGCGGTCGTGACATTTTTCTGAACCCACTTCAGAGGCTCGAAGGAATTGCTAATTCTTACGTCCGACTCAGCCGTCGTCGCGGGGCAACCCTGCACTTGGAACTTCACATGATTCCATTTGGCCGAAGCCTTGGCCCTCTTGTTGGCTCGATACCTGAGTCGCTTCTGCCTTAACCTTTCTGTTCTAAGCACCTGGCAGACCTCGGCTCTTTGGGAAGACGCCGCAGACTGGGCGATGAAGGGCCTTGGAGATACGCTCGATTGTGCATTTGTTGGAGTCATCGCCTGAGCTCGTCCGAAACATTTGATGTTGCCCTTTATACCGGAGTTCTTGCCCCCTGCTGGAGCACCAGGGAATCGTTCAGACACCGTCTTAAGTTTCGGTTGTGGTGCCTTGGCGATCACGACATTTGGCCTCTTGCCCCTTGAGACTGGCTTGGCCACCTGTTCCACCGGGATCTCCGCCAGGTGAGCGCTTCCGGCAGGGTAGATGATGACGGAGCCAAACTGGCGGGGCGGTTCCTCCCACTGTCGACTGAGGCTTGCGGGGAGAACCACACGAGCGTTGATCTTGACCACATACGGAATCGGGGTCGCTTTGGAAGTTGAATTCGTCTTGGGAGACATTGTCGCTGAAAGTTGATTGCTGCACGGAAGAAAAAACATCATTTCAGTATAGGCAATCGATATGTATATTGATTGAGTTCACATGAACGTTTTAACCCGAAATATGGGAGGAGAGATTGGTCCCACCGGGCGTGCCAGAATCTGTACAGCGTTTTTTTGTCACCCCATTGAGATGGGAATACACGCACGCGTCTCAGGCGTACTACAGATTCCCCCTGCCTAGGGTAGGCTGGGGTTTAATGATTGTGGGGATCCGAATCTCCGGCAGCCGCGGACTAAGCTGCCGTTAATTACCCCTCGCCTTTGGGGCGAGGGAACCTCCGATTAACGGGTTAAGCTGGTCATGCGAACTCAATGTGCAGTGTACGTGTGTTCTGTTCTGAAAGGGGGGTTTTGGATATATCGGGAGCCACGCAGAGTTTTTACGGGGGTCCCGCTACCCGGATAGCGGGCTGGGGGTCAAGGGGGTTAGCAGCCCCCTTGCGGGGTGCGGGGCAGCGCCCCGTTAGAAATTTTTTTCTAACAGGGACAGTGTCGTGGAGTACGTGTGTGTATAAATTTGTATACATATGTATATATGTATGTATGTACACAAAAAGAGGGGGAAAAGGCATCCAAGGGATGCGTGGGGCCAGCGCCTTGAGCGCTGTGCGCTTAGGTGCTGTGCGCTCAAGCGCAAGCGTGCCACGTGTCGGCACGTGGGCGCTTTGCGCAGGAGCGCTGCGCGCAGGAGCGCAAGCACGCGCGCCACGTATCGGCAGGTGGGCGCTTTGCGCATGAGCGCTGTGCGCAGGAGCGCAAGCGCGCGCGCCACGTGTCGGCACGTGGGCGCTTTGCGCATGAGCGCTGCGCGCTGGAGCGCAAGCGCGCGCGCCACGTGTCGGCACGTGGGCGCTTTGCGCTCGCGCGCAGTGCGCTGGAGCGCAAATGCGCCACGTGTCGGCACGTAGGTGCTTTGCGCTCGAGCGCTAGCGCGCCGGCGAGGAAAAGATGGCTTTTAGCCCCAGAAACCGTGGAGTTAAACTCCTGAAAAAAAGGAAAATGTCTTGGTTGGGGAAATGGGTTCTTCTTCTTCCTCCTCTGTTGGCTGGCTCAAGAGATGTGAGATCTAAAAATCTCTTCTTTTTGAGATTTAATGATAGATCCAAGTTCCCCTTTGTGGGTTTTGTGGTGAAAAACTAATTTGTTTTATAAAAAGAAGAGTAAAACTCTTGATTTAATTCAAGAGAAAGAGAAAGGTTTTGGAACCTTGAAGAAGAAGAAAAGATCTCAGATCTGGAAATTTTTAGAGAGAGAAAAAGTTGTTGGGATATTTCATTATCCTTGCCTTTATAGGCTACACACTTTACACATAGCCCCTTGGGCTTCACAAAATGGCATTTTGCCTATCCCATGGCTCATGTGCCATTTCTTTTTGCACATAAGCCATGGGCTTTACAAAAGTTTGGCTTTATGCCTATTTTTCTTACATTTATCCATAAAATAAAATAAAAGAAATACAACAAAATTATTTATTACAAAATTTTTATCTTAGCATGGGGGGAGGCCGGCCGCTTCATGTTCTGGCTCGACCCGGGCATGGGCCCACTGGATCTGGGCTTGGGCCCACTTGGCTTGGGGTTGACTTTGATTTTGACTTGGTCAACCGGGGTGTAAATTTTTACCCCAACAATAGTGATGTATGCGGTCCCATGTCTACACATGCCAGGGATGGTTCTTCGTACTTCATTACATTCACTGACGATCTCTCTAGATTCGGATATGTGTTCCTGATGAAACACAAATCAGAAGCTTTTGAGAAATTTAGAGAATATAAACAAGAAGTCGAGAACCAAACCGGAAAAAGTATTAAAATCCTTCGATCTGATCGAGGAGGAGAATACTTAAGCAATGAATTCCTGGACTTCCTAAAAGAGAATGGGATTCTCTCTCAGCTGACTCCTCCATATACACCACAGCACAACGGTGTATCAGAACGGAGGAACCGCACCCTATTGGATATGGTGCGCTCTATGATGAGCACAGCTGAGTTACCTATTTCCTTCTGGGGATATGCACTGGAAACAGCTGCAGATCTATTGAATATGGTTACCACCAAAACCGTGCCAACCACTCCATATGAGATATGGAAAGGAAAGAGACCATGTCTTAATTATGTTAAGATATGGGGTTGTCTGGCATATGTAAAAACGCAAAATCCGGACAAACTCGCGACAAGGTCCATTCTGTGTAAGTTTATTGGATATCCTAAACATTCGCGCGGGTATATCTTCTACCACACCGAGGAACAAAAGGTGTTTGTTTCTCGACATGCCACCTTTTTAGAAAAGGAATTTCTTGAAAAAGAGATTAGTGGCAAGGAGGTAGAACTGGAAGAGGTTCCAGCAATACAGACTACAACAGAAGATTTGGTTGAACCAGAGGATTCAGTAGTTCCCAATGAACCTCAGCCTCTCCGCCGATCTAGCAGGGCTTCTCGTCCACCTGAGAGATACTACGGTTTTCTCATTGACGGTGGAAGCGAAGATTGCATCATGGAGGATGATGACCCAACTAGCTTCGAGCAGGCCATCACGAGTAGGGACTCAGTGAAATGGCTGGATGCTATGCGGTCCGAGATGGAATCCATGTACACCAACAAAGTATGGACTTTGGAAATTGCTCCTGAAGGGGTAAAACCCATTGGGAGCAAGTGGATCTTTAAGAAGAAACTTGGTGTAGATGGGAAAGTGGAGACTTTCAAAGCTAGACTTGTAGCAAAAGGTTTTCGTCAAAGACCAGGTATGGACTACGACGAAACCTTTTCTCCAGTGGCTATGCTTAAATCCATCCGGATCATGCTTGCCATCGCTGCATATCACGACTACGAAATCTGGAAAATGGATGTTAAGACCGCCTTTCTAAATGGTGATTTAGAAGAGTGCGTGTACATGACTCAGCCAGAGGGCTTCGTAGATAGTGGGAGCAGCGGGAAGGTGTGCAAGCTACTTAAATCCATTTATGGATTAAAGCAAGCATCGCGGAGTTGGAACATCTGCTTTGACGTCGTTATCAAAGAGTTTGATTTCGTCAAAAATCCAGATGAACCTTGTATCTACAAGAAGGTGGCAGGGAGTAAGGTTGTCTTCCTCGTATTGTACGTGGACGACATACTCTTGATAGGAAATGATATTCCTATGCTGCAATCGGTCAAGCTCTTCTTATCACAGAGATTCTCAATGAAAGATCTTGGTGATGCCTCCTGCATATTGGGAATCAGGATCTATAGAGATAGATCCAAACGGATATTGGGATTGTCCCAATCCAGGTACATTGACACCATACTAAAGAGGTTTAGTATGGAAGAATCCAAGCGTGGGAACTTGCCCACGATCTCTGGAGTCACTCTCTCCAAAGAGATGTCTCCCAAGACTGATTTGGAGAGAGCTCGCATGCAAGGGATACCCTATGCTTCGGCAGTAGGCTCTATCATGTATGCGATGCTATGTACCAGACCCGATGTAGCATACTCACTAAGTGTAGTGAGCAGGTATCAAGCTGATCCTGGAGAGAGTCACTGGACAGCTGTGAAGAGCATTCTCAAGTACTTACGAAGGACTAGAGATATGTTCTTGGTGTATGGTAACGGAGAACTCCAAGTGGAGTCCTTTACCGATTCGAGCTTCCAGAGTGATAAGGACGACTCTAAGTCACAGTCGGGCTTTGTCTTTACCCTTTACGGAGGGACGGTTAGCTGGAAGAGTTCCAAGCAGGAAACCGTGACAGACTCGACGATGGAGGCTGAATACATCGCTGCCAACGATGCTGCCAAAGAGGCTGTCTGGATCAAGAAGTTCATTACAGAACTTGGAGTGGTTCCATCCATTGAGCATCCAATACCTTTGTATTGCGATAACAATGGAGCGGTGGCTTTGGCCAAGGAACCCAGGTCCCATCAGCGGTCCAGGCATATTCTGAGGCGGTATCACCTGATCCGGGAGATAGTTGATCGCCGGGAGATCGAGGTCAGGAGGGTTGACACGAAGAACAACACGGCGGATCCACTCACAAAGGCCATTCCCCAGATACAGTTTGAGAGACTCTTCAGGATGCTCGGTATGCGATACTACAGCAGCTGGCCTTAGTGCAAGTGGGAGATTGTTAGTTGTATGTATGCCCTAGAGGCCAGTATTGTACAGATGATGTATATTATATTGGATGCTTGGACATATATAGAGATGACTTTCTTGCTCGATATGATAGTATGCTATCTGGTTACTCTTTATCTTAACATGTACACTTGTCTCTTTAAACTGTCTTATAGTTACATGTTGATAAAGCCCTTAGGATGTGTACTTGACTACCTGGACTATGATGCAGATCATACTAGTGGGGACATGGTAGTCCATAAGTACATCCTTCATGGTCCCTAGTCGTGGGTGTATCGAGACGGGGTATCGATATACCAGTGTAGACTAGCGTATACGCTTCTCGACCCATGAGATGGGCGATGGATGATCCCATATCCATTGGTGTTTGACATCAGAGATGGTATACGGGTGCTCAGTGGAGACTGGGTACACTGGACGGACTCGCCGAGAACTCCCAGATGGTATTATACCTCACGTCAGATGGCAGTTCTCAGGTGACACTTGTAACGGTTAGTCTGTAGACCCGAGATCGTCATAGAGTCTTGTGTGATTCCCACTGTGCTTTGATCTCCACCTTACCACGTCCATGAGGGCGTGCAAAACGGTGGTCTTTGGGTACAGTCCCGAGTCACATGGAGGCAATGAGCGATAGGAGGGGTTTCGTCTCTCCCGGTATTGGGGGTTGATGTTGCACAGTGCTCGATTGGCCGTAACAGGGAAGTCCCTGGCCAGGGCTGATCAGAGATTTGCTGGTAAGAGTTACCAGTAGTTTCTCGACCCGTTATGAGCCTCACATCGGCACGACTTATCGGTTATTGGGGTCTGACGTTTACCACCCCTAGACTTGATATGCGACGTATCAGACGAACAGACCGGACTGTACGGTAAGTGTTACTGGTTGGATTCACAGGAGTGTGAGCGGGCTAGCTCGTCGATCTTCTGATCGCTCAATACCCGGATGGCCGTTACGTTTAGCAGACCGCTTGCGGCTTGTAGATGCTTGATATGATCATCATCTGCTACCGGCGTATTGACGAGTCTTTAGAGTCCTACACAGAGGTTTCCTGGCTCAAGCGAAACGAAATAGGAGCGCATATGAGATATGTGCAGGACCGAGAACAATGCGTGTATGTGATACCGCATTTCATTCTCGCGATATATGTTTCGATTGGTTATATTCGATATGACCTAGTTATCGAATCATTGATTCGATAAATCGATACATTGGATTCTAGTCGGTTATGTGCGACATGACCGGATCATTGAATCAAATGTTGATTTAATGATTTAATGCATAATTATATATTTGATATATTTCATTGCATTAACTAGTATTGGTTCACTTTATATGGATTCTCACTTGATGTGCAAATTGTATATGTGATATACTTTTGTGCACATGTATGTATCATGTTTGATGATGCATGCTCATTTGGTTAAGTGTATAGAATTAAACATAGGTTAAGAAAGTGATTAGGGTTTTTATTTATCCATTCTTTTATTTATTCATTTTTGGAAAAAGGATGGGATAAGAATACAAAATGGTTGCTTTCATTCTTGAACATTGTTGAAGCTTCATGAAGCTTTGACTTTGTGACCATTTTGTCTTCACACTAAACCCTAACCATTCTTCTAACCTTAGTTAATTCTCTACACTTAACTATGGTTCACATTATGATAAGTATTGATTTATTTTTATTTTATCTCAACACTTATCATATTCTTTCTTCTTCTTCATCTTCATCTTCAACAGAAAAGCTTGATGCCATCAATGGCAACTTGAGCAAAAGTGAGTGAAATCCAATTCTAAAGTGAACCCACCTCCTATTTCTTCACCCTCTACCTCTTGCCAAGTTGTTTTGGGTGTTTTCTTAACAAGTTTCACAACTTTGTGAAGTCGGAGCTTGAACTTGTGATGCCTCGACGTAGATCGTCTTTGGCACGAAGCCGACGACCTATTCCGCTCGTTTCTCCGATGAAGCCGACGATTGAGTTCGGAATTCATGATGGACAGCGAGAGGACACCCACGTGGAGCTAAGGAAGTGGATAACCGGATCTACAAAGGTTGTAGCTCTCTTCTTTTAGTTAAGTTGTTAACTAGTTTACCGTTTCGCCTAGAAATCTAGCCGACGATCCGTATTAGGGTTTCTCGGCACCCATAAAATTTTAAATTGGCATGATCGATGCCTTGTGAGACCTCTATAGTGTGCCTAGGAACCCTACAAATACTAATCACAAGAATCTACATCTTCGATTTGTTTGAAGAATCCCGATACTTGCGATACCTGGTTCTTTACTTTATTCCTATACCCACAACTTCTTAAAACTTAGACATTGTATTTCTACGAAACACTTGTCTAAAAACTAGAGAAGTCATAAGTAAACAGAACAAAGTATGAGGACCTACCCCTTTGTCCTGACGGACACTGGACAACATACAATACTTTGTATAAGTCCGCTGAGTTGAATAACTCAAAACCTGTGCATCGTAGGTTGAAAACTGTACCCAGGCGATTTCCTCAAATATCACCAATTACAACGAATTCCACAATATAATGAGGATGATCTCTTAATTCCCAATAACTTACTCCCACTCATCATCTGTAAAACCATACAGATATGAGAATGAAACCTGGTAAATACATACCTTGGAGTAAGTATCTAATCGGGAAAACAGTTTTCCTTTAACAATGCACTGAAACATGAAAATGTTTCGTAGGGATATCCTGGTATTCTTAGTAATGCCTCTTCCATAATCAAATTCATGACTATAACCGTATATTTCTTTGCTATCTCTCCAAATCCCTTTATTTTGTCTTTATTCATTACCTTCTGTACACCATCGTTAGGCTAAATGGTTTTCTTCCTTCCCTACCATTCGGCACCAGCCTATGGTTTGGAAGAAGACTATCCAGGAAGCATAATAGGTGTACTCTGCTAATCCTAGGAGTACTCGCAACTTGAGAGAAGGTGATGATAAAAGACAACTGAATAATACCTTATTCTATTTCTCCCGAACTGGGAAAAAAGCAAAGGTGAAAATAAAAGTGGCGATGAAGTACGCGGTTTGGTCGTGAATGATAGCAGTCGCAATTTACTTTGCCCTCTTTCTAATCCCTTTATTTTGTCTTTAGTTATTACCTTCTGTACACCCTAGTTAAGCTAATTGGTTTTCTTCATTCCCTACCTTTTGGTACCTGCCTATGGTTTGGAATAAGACTATCCAATAAGCATAATAGGTGTACTCTCCTAAACCAAGGAGCCCTCACAACCTGAGAGAAGGTAATAATAAAAGACAACTGAATAAACCAATTCTATTTCTCCTGAACCTGGATCCATCCTCGAAGAAGTTCCTTCGAGTTCGTATATAACCATACGATGGATCTATCCAATGGAAGTGGATGTCCGTAGTAATACGGGGTGTTCTGAGAAATACAAAGGATAAAAAAAGGAGCGGCAATGACTTATGCAACTTGGACAATCCAAAAGCCAGTATTTTAAGAAGGTTCGGTCAATTTGGTCACCGAGTCGTAGTCTAGGGTCGGTCAAAGGTTGCTGCCAAAGAGAGAGAGAGAGAGAAAAGAAATACTCTGCGTGCACTCTAACCTAGATCAGAATAGTTATCACTTTATCTAATCAGGAAAACTCCCACTGTAATATCAAATTCTCCTCCAAACCTGAAAGAAGAATTAGTCGGGATCACCCGAAGAGTAAACCAACTCATCAGTGAGAATCGGGATCCAACTATCATCGCATGATAACTTGATGGAAGCCACTCAAGTTATCACACTCCAGAAGGTATGCGCATGCCTGGCAAGTTTGCTGTTTGTTTGAAACTCCCGATGTAAATTTTTACCCCATGCTCTTATGACCTTGATAAGGGCCAACAAATCATAAGTCACATGTTAAGTTCTTCCCGTCATTATCCAGGTTGATTTGAACCCACCCGTACATACTCTTGACTAAGGGCCAACAAAGTAATACGACTGTCCCAAACCAATGCATCTATCTATGCAACAAATGAATACCCAGCAGCTACCAAACACTATGCCTTGACTAAGGGCCAACAAACATAGCTTGAATACTACTGACCGTCCATAAGAAATGACGGAGGACTACGACTGGTTTTTGGCGAAAAACCTTTAACGTATTGAACTTGATCTCGTTGAAGGAACCTGATAGCTTTTATAAAAAATATAGTGGCGAAAACCTTTTGCTAAAGAGGTCACTCTCGGTGAAGGGATCTCGGCTCTTTCCTCGTGGAATGAGGTGCAGTATATTCCAACTGAATACCGCGATGCAAAGCAACTTGTAATCGACTATATTGAAGTTATTACCCTGACGTAAACTTCTGCCCAAGAGGTCACTCCCGGTGAAGGGATCTCGGCCCTTACCTCGTCGAATGAGGTGCAGGATATTCTAACTGAATATCATTATGCAAAACAAAAGGAAACGTCTTTGTAATAACACTTTTTAAAATTTGTTCCAACAACATTAAATATAGGTTTGTTTTACTTTCCATTGATTAGAATCAACGCAGTCCCATCAATCAATCACACCAGAAAAGAACTAAAAATAAAATGTATGTATATGCCATCCGCATTTGCCACTGGGTCCCGTCATCACCCGTTAGGTTACTTAACTAACGACAGAGCGGGGACTGGACTAGCGGGGGTGTAAAACATATACAACATCTAATAATATATATACCAATATACAATAATCTCTCCAGGCATGATAATATGCAACATTACAGAAAAGTAATAAGCATCACAGAACAATACAGATAATCTGGGATCCCCGGGTTTCACAGAGCCGCTGCTGAAACCCGACGTTCCCCTGGTCGCGTGGATAGCCTGTGCAATGAAATCTAGACCCCTACGGGTGCGGCAAGTTACCCGCCAAAACCTGAAGAGAGGCAGCCTCCTACAGCAAAATCAATGGACCACCCGACATTTCACGGAATCCGATAACTTGAGCACCCCTCCTTGGATCAACCTGTACCCCCTACGAGTGCGGCGAATAGTCTGCCAATTCTAGAGTGAGGCCCTTCTGCCTCTCAAAGCCATGAGATACGGACCCGTTGCCCTCCAGAACCCGGCTATCCGTGCACTCCTTCGTGGGATAAACCTAGTACAGAAATAAAAATATGTACAACGGGTACATCGACCTCAGCCCGGTCGTGCCCCAAAAGAATATTATACAAACAGGCAGTGACGGCAGTCCACAAGTTGGACGCTCGCCCCGTAATATCAAATGTACAAATAAATCCAAACTGCACTACCATTGCACACTGCTATCCACCACGACATATCCGCAGCATCACAGCATAACACAGAACATCAACGCGAATGTCACGTTCGCAAATCCGTCTAAAAAGACTATAGCAATTAGACGCAATTTACCGCTCAAATGACATTCCCAGTCGGAGATATAATGTAAATACTGCATACTAACAAGTTTAAAATTTCGATCGACAAAACTTCCCGAAGTGGGCCCCACGAACATCTGCTGTACAGTAATAAAATCTGGGCCCAAAAGAATAGTACCAAAAACCACAATTTCAAATGTTAAGCTCTCTGGAAAAACTTGGAGCACTGTTTCCACAAAACGGCCGCGGTTCCGCGGTCAAAGCCTAGGTTTAACCGCAGATCCGCGGTGGTAATGAGGGACCACGTGCCCTAATTTTCCCAGAATTCTTAGAAAAGCCTGCTCTGTTTTCTGTGATATGTAAAAATTATTTTTAGACCCCTTTTAAAATCTACAGAAACTTTAGACTTAGAATTTTCGGTTTTCGAAAATCCGTTCGATCGATATTTTAAACGCGTTAGCACAAGTTAGTAAAGTTTAATGGTGAGGCTCTGATACCACTGTAAGTCCACGGTAGCGCCTCGGCCGTCTAACAGACGCCAAATGCGGAACAAAAACTTTTACAACTGGCGCTATCGCGTACTATAACCCGGATCTTCCATTAAAGCTAAACTAACAAACTATAAAGTGGGTAGAAATGTTATACCGAACGATCCGAGTCCTTCGGTCTTCAACCATCATCCCACACTTTGTTGCGGCTGCTCCGATCTCCTGAATCTCCAGTCTCCTCGTCCCGGTGGCACCACGTCGATGGATCTTTAAACGGGCTCCCGCCTCTGAACCGAGACAACTCGATCATCAAGTTTTCTAAAAGAGATGACCAAGATTGATGTAGAGAATGAGTAGAACACTTTGTCTCGTTTCGTTCAAAGCCATGGACGAATGGTTAATGAAGTTGCCATTTGAATCGGGTGAAATGAGAATTGTAGCTATCTAATTCCATGAGTCAAAATACTATCATAATATTTTTTCCTCAAATGAACAACCTATCCCTACACTTGGAATGGCCGGCCACTAATATAGGAGAAGGGAGGTGAGTGTAGGAGAGAAGAGGGGGTGACCACAAGCAAAGCAAACTTATCATCTCACTTAATGAAAAGAATGAGTCACAAAAAGCATTAAATGCAAACCAATGATCATTAACCTAGTCATCTTAACACATCATCACACATTTAATGCTAACTATGAATCATCAAGCCTTGTCACCGAATCTAGAACCTTCTAGAAACTTCCACACTCATGACTCACCTCAAGAAAAGATAAATCCGCATTTAACCGAATGTCAAATACGGGTGATAGATAACTGGAAACTGGCAACTTCCAAAAGTGATCCTGAAACGAATTTCAGGATAACCCCGTGAAAGTATAAACATACCCGTATTTGTATTACGACCGAATACAAATGCAACTGAGACAAAAATATTATATCTACACAGTATAATACTCGGAGCCGGCTTAAACAAAAGCCTACCAGTATTATCTGCCCGAAATATGACACGTGCGAAAACGCACGTGCATTTTCCGAACCCTGCTATAAAACCATACGGCCTCTACAACGTTTCGCCCGAACTTGGGAAACTGTCTGTGGGGGACTCTAATGACTCATCAACACACTGGCACTGGATATAACCACTAGCACGTCAGAGGTACAAGCTGTACGTAACGGTTGCCTATGTATTGATTGGAAGGGAAGCTGACGAGCGAACTCATCCAGAAACCCTACTGAGCCTAACAGTGACAATATACATACAGTCCGGTCAGTTCGTCTATGAGTATCGCATATCGGCCTAGAGGGCTGGTAACGTCAGACCCCCAATAGCGGTATAAGTCGTGTCAGAGAGTAGCCCAGAACACCCTGAGATACTACTGGAGTACCTACCAGTAAATCTCCTGCCTCGGCCGAGGGCTTTGTGTAATGGCTCTCCTAGACACAGCGCGATCTCACCCCCAATACCAGGAGAGACGAATCCCCTGCCGATCCGCTCACTTGCCTCCATGTGGCTCGGGACTGTACCCCAAAAAGACCTGTTTGCACGACTCCTTTGAGCCGTGGTAGGGTAGAAATCAAAGCACGGTGGGAACTCACACGAGACAAATGACGACCTCAGGTCGATGAACTAACCTGTACACATGTCACCAGAGAACTGCTATCTGACGCGAGGTATAATACCAACTAGCAGGTTACCGGCGAGTCCTGTCCGGTGTACTCATAACCCAATGAGCACCTGTATACATCTTAGGTGATCCAACTGACACCAGTAGCTTGTGAGACCGGCCATCGCCCCTCCTCGGGGTCTCGACTGTATACACTAGTCTACTCTGGAGCATCGATGCCCTGTCTTGAAACTCCCACGACTAGGAACACTTTAAGGATGTGCTTATAGACCCCAGCTCCCACGTATATGATCGCCATCATACTGTTGGCAGTCAAGCAAGAATCCTATGGGCTCTATCAACACGCAATAGCGAACTAAATCATGTGTACGATGATAAAGACAAACCAGATAGCATACAATCATCTCGAGCAAAGCTGTCATATCGGTATAGGTCCTGCCTTAATCATTGCAATCACGTACCTGCGATCCAATAATTGACTTTGAGGGCACTATATCCAACAGTCTTTAAACTGGACTGTGGGGTCCTTAAACTCATGGACTATGATGTCCTTAACCTCGGACTGTGGGGTCCCTTTAAACCCACGGACTATGATGTCCTTAACCTTGGACCGAGATGTCCTTAAGCTAACAATGGACCGCAAAGTCTCTAAACTAAACAACAGAGCCCAAATGCTCTCTTGTTGGATCTAAACGATCCCGTTAAGTTGATCTTAGCCTAAAAATAAGACTAACGTATCCTTAACAAACTTTTAAGTTGATCTTAGTCTCAAATGAGACTAACGTATCCTTAAATCCAACCCCCAAATCCAAATCTAAGAAAATACGGATTTGGACTAATCCACGCCCTACGGGCGACGACAAAAATTAGTCTCCGTATACAATCCACGGGCAACCAAAAACAAAACAAATACCCACGACATGAAGTGACCATCTGGAGAAGGAGAAAGTTGTTACCGCGATGCGGTAGCGTAATTAACTGCAGGGGCTTGTGCCTGCAGGGAAGAGCGTCCCCACAATCAAAAACCCCTCCAATGAGGGGGAATCTGACGAAGTCTGCTACATCGGGCTCATCCGTTTAACCCTTCGATACGTGGTGTCATAGATCAACTTGGCACCTTCGGAGAGGTGGACGGATAGCACCAATTAGCATCTGCCCCGAAATTCAGGAGAGACGTTTATCGCGTCTCCACGTTTCGGAGGAGAACAGATTCTGGCACGCCCGGTGGGACCTTTTCTTCTTTCCACTCCACACCTCGTGTGTCGTGTTCGCGAACGAATCGCGGTTTGATATGGTTGCCCTTGGATTCGAGGTACTAAGATTTGGTGTCTTGCTCTGTGCAGAAAACGAAAGATCAATGGCTTCCACCTGCACAAAATGCTCCAGCTGCAACTGCAACTCCCGTTCCGCCTCATCTGGAGGTGTAACTTACGGGCCCTAGGCGGTCTCCCTGTTCACGATGCCGGTAGACCAAGTAACTCAGGAAACCACTGGGCTGTTCTTTGGGACTATGATCCCACCCATGAGCTTCAATGCCCCGATGCTGCCACAGGAAGCCCCAAAGAAGTCGGTCTTTGATCGACTTACTGTTACCACGGCCCCTCTCAACGGGTCGCCCAACTCCACTGCCTCAGTTTTCAGCAGACTGGGCTAAAATGCTAACAAGCCCGCGATACCTGAAGCAGCCATCCCTAAGCGGATAGCCATCCCGGTTCAAGCAGACGAAATCATCGGAGAGGCTTCTTCTGCCAAGAACTCAGCCTTCACAAGGCTGTCCATTCCGGCTCCTGCTCCAGGTGAAGTCCCCAAAGCTGCTTCCCCTGCCCAGAGGTCTTTCTTTGACAGATTGGACGTTGCTTCTCAACGGACATCGGTCTTTAAGAGGCCGACGCCAGCGACAACCCTTCGCCAATACAGGGGGCATGACGAACTCATCCCTACAGCTAAAACAATCCCATCCGCACAACATGCTCGACGTCGCCACTGATGCCGAGTAAGGAAGGCTGGGGGCAGCTCCCCTTCTGGACTAACTCCGCCAGCTCCAATGGTGGAAATAAATGCTGCTATTCCAACTGGGAACAGCTTTGAACCGCTTAGGAGGGTTCGCAAGAACTCTCCGACTGCCGTACTGAAGAGATCTCCTCCACCTATGGAGATTACTACAGAAAAGAAGCCGGAGCAGCCCTCTCAGCGGCTGTCCTCCAAAATTTACAGAATCTGGAGATAGGTCCAGGAATCGGTGATTGACCAGGACTACTCTCGCCGATCAAAGAAGCTTAAAGCTCGACAAGGAGAAAACCATCCTGTCAAGCCACAAAAGGCGATAGCCGTCTGGGTGCCCGCTGCAATGGCTCCCTCAACACCAGCCGCTCACAAGAGAAGGAGGCCAGAGAAAGCACCTGTGACCGCGGCGAATCGCAAAGACGCTGAATCTAAATGCCCCAAGTCTAGGGGCATGGTAACACATACCGTTTATATGGCTTCCGGAAAAGAGAAAAACCGTGCTTCCATGGGTCATCGACCGCTTACCCGATCGATAACGAAGGCTCAGGAACAACAGCAGCAGAAACTTCAGGAGATGCTGACTACAATGGCCACACTCACTGGGCCAAAAGAAAATCCAGAGACCTCAGAGCAGCGTCGGGAACAAGAAACTGATACCGAGTTCCTCCGAAGAATGCTCGAGAGGAAAGAAAAAGAGGCTGCGGAGCAGGCAGCCAATGTAAAACGAATGGCTCTTTTGTTCCAAGACATGGCTGGGATGATGTTATAGCCAGAACCTCCAGCTGAAGACCCCCCGATCATCATTGAAGACGACAGAGGGGAAACGTCGAACCCTCCTCAGGCTCTTTCAGCAGCCAAAGAGGAGACCATCTCCAAGGCCGCTTTAGATGATTACATTGCTCAGCAAATACGAGCTCACCAGGCAAACGAAGCGGCTGGACAGGTCGTTAAGACTGGACGACCCTATCCAGCCTGGTATGACCAAATAAGGTACTCGCCGGGATATACGATCCCTAAATTCCACGTATATAAAGGGACGGGAAATACGCACATCAGCACGTCGCTCAATTCAGAGCCTTGTGCGGCAACACCGGGGGTGATGATAAACTTCTGCTCCGCCAGTTTGTTGGTAGCTTGTCGGAGACGGCATTCGAGTGGTATTCTGAACTTCCAAACGACTCCGTTAAAACTTTTGCAGAGATGGAGCTACTATTCACCCAGCATTTCGCGAGTGTTAGTGAATGCACCCCAATAACGGCATTGATCAATGCCAGGGTGAAACCTGGCGAGACATGGGTTCAATACGCAATAAGATGGCGGAATTTGTGGTCAAAATATGAGCAGCGCATCGAAGAAGCGCCGGCCGTGGGCATGTTCGTAGGCACTCTTGATCCTCAAGCGACTATTTCCCAATTTATGATGTTCTTCAACCCGACCACGTTCCAGGCCTTGATCGACAAACTGGCCCAAATGGACCAGATGGGTCATAGACCGTCTCTTTCAAAGCCAGAGCCGCGGAACCAAAAGGTTAAAGGGAAGGCGACTTTCGTCGCGAATACTCAACAGCAGCCCAGTGGTCCAAAATTAACGGATCGACTAGACGAGAGACGACAATTCTATAATGAGAAGATGAAGCGCCCTTATTCGTTTCCCCGGAACTAAACGAAGAAATTGTTCGAGCTAGCGGTGTGCAATAGGCTTATCAATCTGCCGAATCCAAAACGACCGTTGCAACCCGGCGAGGCTAATGGCCCCAATTATTTCCCCTACCATCAAACGGTAAGCCATCCAATTGAGGATTGCTTCATCTTTAAAGGCTGGATCGAAGACCAATACCAACAAGGCAAGTTTGCGCTGTCCGAGAATTGGAAGGTGAACCCACCACAGCCACACGCTTCCAAGAAGACGGACACACCGGGGGCATCATGCTCTTTCATAAAAAAAAGCTCCATGGGAGATCGCTCTTTCAGCCAAAACAAAAAGAATGCTGAAGGATCTCCATACATGCCCGGCAATCAGGTGGAAGAATCCACTGGAACCCGAGATTATCGAGGGAATGCTGAAGCCGCGTCCGACTCCAAAAATTGGTGGTGATAGCCAAAGCGCTCACACCCAGCCATCAAAGTCTTCGAAGAAGAAGAAGAAGACCAAAAAGCCCACGAAGCCTGGTGACAAGTGCACGGACCTGCAAAAACAGATTGACGCGTTGGAAGAATATAATCAAAAAGCGCGGACTCTAGTCACACTCCAAGAATTTCTCAGCCACGTCCTTGAGGACGGAGATGATGACAATGGAGAAGACTCGTCGGATGGATCTGAAGATTATGTGGCAAGTTGCCATGTGATCTCTCACTCATCGATAAACGATGAAGAAGCTCCTTACATAAAGAAACTGGGGGCAGATCCTGAGCCGGAACTTCTAGGGCCATCAGACGAAATGATTGATGCATTCCTGGACGAAGCTCTTCTTACAAGCAAAGATCCTCGAGAGCGTGAGATGGCCATATTTGAAAAAGCCAAACGCCGGCAACTGAACGAAAGGGTTGAAATACTCCCGCCGGATCAAAGTACGTCCGCCGCAAATAAAAACAGGTTCAAGACAAGGAAGAGGTTCGCCAAAGCCATATCGATGGGAATGAAGCTGCCACCCTCCGAAGGGAACGCTCTTGGTGAAGCGGAAACATATCCTAGCTACTGCTTATATCATCGAAAGATTGCGCGCCCCACCGAAGAGTGAAACGCTTTTAAAAGATGGTGGCAGAGATATGTTGCTCACCGGCAACATTTCAAGCGGATGAAACGCAAAACTCGTCGGCAGCAAAGAAATACGACCGAGGAGCGTAAAAAAACTACCGGCAACTGTCATATGGTTGACTGCGGGGGATCGCAAGTTCTTACCTTCGGGAGCGACTCTGACAAATAAATGACTCTTGGCCCTCTCTTCAAAGAATCCACGTCGGGAAAAGAGGAAGAACTGAAGAACTGCGAGAACATTCAGCTACGCAATCGTACGCTACCTGAAAAGAATCTTGGGTCCTCGAACAGTGGGTCAAATAGAAAAGATAAGGGGAAAGAAAAGGTCCCTGAGGATATCATCCTTGATGACCAAGCCGTCGAAGAGCTGACAGCCAAAGACCCGCCAAAGAAAAGTAAGGTGGACTACAACGTTCTGGCACACCTGAGGAAGATACCCTCGCAGCTCAGCATTCTCGATGCCCTCTTGTTATCAAAAGAAGCAAGAGATTCTTTGATCAAGGCACTGCAAGAGCCCGAGCAATTCCAAGCATTCCTTATCGAAGAAAAGATGAAGGACGAGCTGGAAGAAGTACACACGGTCGATATCACCTTCGGCGATGAAGACCTCCTCCTCGGGACGTGCGAGCACAACCATCCCCTTTACGTCTCTGGATACTGTCATGATATCAAGATAGGCAAAATCCTGGTTGACAATGGGTCCTCCGTCAATCTCCTCAGTGTGAGAGTGTTGAAGGAAATCTGCATGAGCGTTCAATACCTCGCTCGTGATAAGATCATCATCTCCGGGTTTGACTCCCAGTCATCACAGACACTTGGGTCTGTAATATTGACACTACGTTTTGGGCTGCTTGTCACGGACATCAAGTTTCACGTCATTGACGCTAAGACCTGCTATAACGCTTTGCTCGGCCGGCCTTGGTTACACGGGTACAACATCATCCCCTCTACACAACATCAGTGTATGAAATATTTCAAGGATGGTCTCGAGTATACTGTAACAGGGGAGCTAAACCCATTCTCCGTAAACGAAGTTCGCAAATATGAGGATGCAAAATACTTCTTACCAGATTTTGAGGACACGGAAAGATGTCACAAACCGAAGAACAAAGCCATCACTACTATTCCGGTCTTCGGGAGTGATACCGAGAAGGAAGAAGAGATAGTTTATTCAGGGCCGCCCCAATGCAACAAGCCAGGACCGTTCACCCCTATGTTGATCTTCGGCAGCGACTCTGAAGATAAAGTCAATGCCGTATTTTCTGCCCGGCCATCGATACAAGCCTTCGCTGATGAAGATCAAAATTTGCAAGTTGCCATGGTTCCGCGGGAGCATTACAAAGAGCTCGACGTGCTTGGTACATATAATGTGCAGGAACTGCAAACATTTTACGTCCCTCCCAGGAGAAGAGATAAAAAGGCGATCCTCTTTTATCAATCCACAGAAATCAAAGTGGAGAAAGAAATTTGGCATAGTGCGGATTCTACACTTGACAGGCTCCAGCCTATCCGTCTGCCTAGATATTACACAGAAGGCTTGAGAAGGCTGTTAAGGCGCCAAGGTGTACCCTTCAAACAGACTGCTCGACAAGCTCGGTTCTACAACAGGATTTGGGACGTCCCCGGAACTCAGCGAAAGTTGCCCAACGGGAAAATGGAAACGGTCGGGCTTGGATATGTCCAATCCAAGAAACGGGAACGAGTCCATGGTAGCTACGTCATACATGACTTCGATGAAGAAGGAGAAGCCCTGTTAAAAGATGCTGACCCTTAACCAAAACGAGATCCTGCCATCAAAATGCCGAGTCCGTCGTTTGAAGAACGGATGGACAAGCTAATAAAGGAAGCGGGTCAAAAGGTCCGGGATGACCATAACCGTGAAATGGCCATTTACGAGAAAGCCAGGACGCAGCGCCTCCTTCAGCAGGCCGCGGAGAATGACGATGCTCTTCCTTATCAACCCGTCATACAAAAGGCCCGACGCAGAGGCAAAAATAAATCAAAGAGCGGGAAAGGCGTTCAACAGCAGCCAAGCGGGTCTAAGAATCCACGCGATCAAGAGTCGAGCAGCCAGGATCCGTCCCTTATAAAGAAGATGGGTCGGGAATATTCTTTTCCCCAAGACAAGACAAAGAAGATATTCGATCTCATCGTAAAGCATCAGATGATGACACTCCCGGAGTCCAAACACCCCGAGCAAGCGAACGAGATCTCCCATCCAGACTATTGCTCCTATCATCGAGCAATAGGACATCCTCTCGAAGACTGCTTCACCTTCAAGAACTGGGTCGAAGACCAATATCAACAAGGCATGTTCGCTCTATCCAGCAGCTGGAGGGTAAGCCCGCCACAGAAGCATGAACCGAAAGCGACGCGTATAACGAGAGTAGAACCAGATCAACATCGATCTTGGAAACGATCTCGTAGCTGTCACGTGATAACGCTGTCAAAAGAAGAGCCCGAGAATATGGATGACTTCCCCTGGTGCTTCGAAAACGATGATGGGGAGGTGATCTCAGAGTTTCCACCGGCGTCGAAAGAGCTGGAAGATGGGATACATACTACTGCAGATAACCTCAAGAAAATTGATTTGGGGACGGCAAGTGACCCGTGACCGACATTCGTCAGTGAGCTGTTGTCTGAAGAAAGGGTGGCTACGCTAAAGGACGTGCTTATGCAACATAGAGATTGCTTCGCATGGAACTATTCCGAGATGCCAGGACTAGATCCAGAGATTGCTGTACACAAATTGGCAATATCTCCGGACGTCAAGCCGATCAAACAAGCACCGAGAAGAATGCGGCTCGAGCTTGAGATGAGCATCAACGCCGAGGTTAAGAAGCTAATCGACTCTGGCTTCATCCAAGAGGTTCAGCATCCTGACTGGATTGCCAACATCGTCCCAGTAATGAAGAAAAATGGGACGGTGCGCATATGTGTGGACTTTCGGGATCTCAACAAAGCTTTCCTAAAGGACGGCTTTCCAGTACCAGTCACTGAGTTGATGATAGATAATACATCCACTCATGAAGTCTTCTCTTTCATGGACGGCTCATCAGGATACAATCAGATAAAGATGCATCCCGAAGACCAGAAGCATACCGCTTTCCGGACCCCTTTGGGCATATTCTGCTATAAGGTGATGCCTTTCGGTCTGAAGAACGCCGGTGCCACCTATCAGAGGGCCATGACGAAGATCTTCGATGACTTCATACATGAAATCGTCGAATGTTATATCGACGACCTCGTAGTTAAAAGCAAATCCTACGAGGAACATCTAGAGCATCTGAAGATCGTATTTTAACGCCTTCGGCAATACGATTTGAAGATGAACCCTCTCAAATACGCGTTCGGAGTTTCCTCGGGCAAATTCCTAGGATTCATTGTCCGACACCGAGGCACCAAGATGGATCCATCAAAGATCAAGGCGATTATGGAAATGCCTCTGCCAAGGACTCTCAAGCAACTGCGGTCTCTCCAAGGGAAGCTCGCGTATATCCGGCGATTTATAGCCAATCTCTCCGGCAAGTGCCGCCCCTACAGTCACTTAATGAAGAAGGGAACTTCGTTCATCTGGGATCACAAATGCCAAAGCGCACTGGACGAAATCAAGCAATACCTGCAGAATCCGCCAGTACTGGTCGCTCCCGTTAAAGGAAAACCTCTCGTCCTGTACACAACAGCCTTTGAAGGTTCTTTAGACGCGCCGTGGGCACAAGAAAACGACCAAGGGAAAGAGAGAGCCCTTTATTATCTGAGTCGAGTTCTCCTGGGGGCAGAAAGCAATTACTTCCCCATTGAAAAACACTGCCTAGCGTTGATCTTCACGATAACAAAGATCAGACACTATGCGTTGGCACATGAGGTCTATCTCATATCGAAGGTGGATCCTCTCAAATATTTAATGTCAAAGGCTATATTAACGGGACGACTTGCTAAATGGGCCCTGCTCTTGATGGAGTTCTCGATAACTTATCGACCCCTCAAGGCAGTGAAAGGCCAGGCCATTGCCGACTTCCTCGCTGAGCATCTGATACCCGCCGAATCTTCCTTAAACTACGAATTGCCAGACGAGCACGCATTTGACATGATCGACGAGGAGAGAAGAAAGGATGATACCCAGTGGGAACTCTATTTTGATGGGGAATCTTCCATGAAGAAGCGCAAACAAAGCATCCCTATAATCAAATTCGGGGTAGGCCTTATCTTCGTGACTCCACAAGGAGGGATAATGCGCTTTGCATTCTCCTTAACAGAGCCGAGGACAAACAATGAAGCCGAATATGAAGCTTTGATAGCAGGTCTCGAGATCGCTATCGACATGGGAATTGAAAACCTCCTCATATACGGAGACTCCTAACTGGTCGTTAGTCAAGTAAACGGCAACTATCAAACGTGCAAGCCAGAGTTGGTGAAATATAGCGAGAGAGTGCAACAATTGCCAACTCAAGTTCCCTCCTACATCCTGGAAAGCATACCGCGTGCGGAAAATAGCAAAGCGGATGCGTTAGCCAAACTCATTAAAGAACTGGTTGACGAAAACCTCGATGACGTGAGGATCATTGTGCAGAGCTGTCGGGTTCTTGCACCGGCAGAAATATCTCCGGAGTCGTCCAAAGAAAAGAGAGCGACCGAGAAAATGGCTCTACAAACAAAAGACCAGGAAAAGGATAGGGATTGGAGAGAAGTCTTTATAGACTACTTCAAATCTCGTCGAACACCTAAAGATGCATCCTCGAGACATCAGCTCACGAAACGAGCTCTTTCTTTTGCTTTCGTCAATGATACTCTGTACAAGAGGTCATTTGATTCTCTGTGGATAAGATGCCTGGGACCTGAAGAGGTAAAGAGAGTCGCCCAAGAAACTCACGATAGACTCTGCGGTTCTCACCAAGCCGGCCCGAAGATGAAGCTGAAGATCAAAAGGATAGGCTACTATTGGCCCACGATGATCCAGGACTGCCTCGAATACGTGAAGCAATGCCATTCGTGCCAGATTTACGGGGACTTTATCCATCAGCATCCAAATCCACTGCATCCAACGGTGGCTAGCTGGCCGTTTGAAATGTGGGGAACTGACATAATCGGTCCCATCGAACCAGCATCGTTCAGAGGACATCGATTCATTTTGGCGACAATTGATTACTTCTCCAAGTGGGCAGAAGCAGTACTGCTAAGGGAAGTGAAGACAGAGAATATCCTCTATTTCTTCAAGACGCACGTCATTTATCGGTTTAGAACTCCACGACGGATCATCTCCGATAACGGGCCGGCCTACAGAAGCCACAAGATCAGCTGCTTCGCACAGCAGCATAACATAGACTGGAGATACTCTTCAGTCTATAATCCTCGAGCTAATGGTCTAGCTGAGGTTTTCAACAAGACCTTGACGAAGATCGTGAAAAAGACTGTGTCTCGAAATAAGAAGGACTGGCACGAGAGACTGCATGAAGCTCTCTGGGCGTATCGAACTACGTTCAAAACGGCCATGAACATAACACCGTACGCGTTGGTATTCGGTACGGAAGCGGTACTCCCCCTCGAGATAGAGCTACCCTCTCTACGAGTGGCAATTCACTACGAGCTAACAGACGAAGAAAATTCTCACCTTCGGCTTGAGGAGCTCAATGCCCTTGATGAAACCCGGCTCATAGCGCAACAAAATCTGGAGGCTTATAAAGCAAAGATGACGCGCTCATATGAGAGATTGACTAGGCCGAGAACATTCCGCCAAGGCGAACTCGAGGTAGTGGTCAAAAGACCTATGATCCCTAATCGTGCCAAACGGGGGAAATTCGAGCCGAACTATGAAGGCCCGTATATCATAGACAGAGTTTACCAGGATGGAGCCTACCTACTCATGGACAAGCATGGTGAAAGACCTTTCAGGATAATAAACGGTCGCTTCCTAAAAAAATACTACGCCTGACGAGTCATGGCCTAGGTCAATGATAGATGATGACGCCTATGTCAGCTCGCTATCTTCCTGAGCCTAAACTTTATAAGTAGTAGCCGATTTACGGACTGAAATATCCTTAAACTAACAATGGACCACTATGTCCTAAAACTGGCTGTTGACCAAGACGTCGATAAACTACTATGAACTGCAGCATCCCAAGGCTGACACAAAAAAAAAGTTATAGTCCACACATCGGCATGACTTATCGAGTTATTGGGGTCTGACGATTCCGACCCCCCCAGACTCGATATGCGACATATCAGATGAAGAGACCGGATTGTACGGTAAGTGTTGCTTATAAGTTCTACGGGAGTTTAGACAAGTTTGCTTGCTGATCTTCTATTCTTTCAATACCTGGGTAGCCGTTACGTCCAGCTAGTACCGTTGACGGCTTGTGAGTATCTGATGTGATCATTACTTACTGCTAGCGTATTGACGAGTGTTTAGAGTCCCACATAGAGATTTCCTAGCTCAAGCGAAACGAAATAGGACACGTATGGAGATATGTGCAGGAGCTTGATTAAATACGAGTATATGATACTGTAATCTAATTTAGCATTTTTTATATCAACCGGGTTATATATGACATAACCGGATTATTGAATCAAGTGTTGGTTTAATAATTTGATGTGCGTGTTTGTGTGTGTGTGTGTATAAACTAATATAATGCTGATTTTAATTCTTTTCTTCGCATTATATATTTAATATAAACAAATTGTATCATGGTTGATGATACATAGAACATGACAAATATAAGAATCACATTGGAGAAAAAGATAAGATGAAAAATAATTTACTTATATGAATAAAACAAAAGAAAGAAATGAGTCATGGCTTATAAAATGTTCTCCAAGATGCTAAGAACCATGACTCATTATTTCTTTTATTTTATTAATAATCCAAATTTATCTTTTCTTGAGCTCATCTTATCCTCAAGGTTCATTCTTATTTCCAAGTTCATCTTCTTCATTTTTTCTTCTCTAGTTTTATCTAGGTTGAAAAAGAGAAAAGAAAATAAAGAATTTTTATGAGAAAAATCCCTACTTTATCAACCTACAATACTCTAGCAAATTAGTATAGGTTGTTCTCTTCACTAATTCATAAATTAGTGAAGTGTGAACTTGAGTGTGAGAAACTTCGAGGTGGATCATCTTCGACGATGAAGACTTTGAACAAGCTCGTTCCATTCTTTAAGTGGAGTCAAAGAAGGGTTCTAGGACTACTACTCAGAGCAATTGAAGTGAAGGACTAGACCACAAAGGTTGTAGTTTCTATTCACTTAGTTTTAATCTCTAGTTTGATTTGCTATGAAACCCTAATCTCTAGTTCGATTCTTGTTTAGTAGACTTAGCCCTTTAGAATTTTAAAATTGCTTACTTGCTTTTGTTAAAACCATAGTAGAGATGCTAAGACATACTCACATAGTATTAGAGCCAAATTAGAGGCTTAGGCGATATTTAGACGGCGTTAAAGTGTTCGATCGACATTTTATTACCCGAACTTTGGTAGTTTCTGTCCAATTTTTAAAATTTCAAAATTTTCCATATTAAAAATGCTCAGAAAATTGTGCAGGCTATTTTAAGGAGGCACAAGAAATACGAGCACCTAATTCCATCAAGTAGTGCAGAACCGTCGTCTATACCGTGTCTTGGTCGCGTTTCCGCCGCACGCTTGTGGAGATAGGACTCCAATTTTCTTGTGTTGCTTCGTTTACTTATTCTAGATTTTCTGAATATTTTTTATGAGGCTCAAATGGTTGAGATCTCTGAAAATTGTTGTTGAATTGGAATATCGATCGAAATGTTAACGTTGTCTAAATGGTTTTGGTTGTGTTACAATGGTTAGAATCCATGTTAATTAGTTTTGCGAAAACAGTTATCAGTTTGTAAATCTCACATTTTGGCCTTAATTGATGGATTACCACGGAGTTTGGATTTGGATAGAAACTCCGTCGTAATCTCGTATCGTACGCGAATACTCGCCGGGAGACGCTAGTAGAGAGCCACACCCTTTTACCCCGGCCAAGTGACTATAGGAGAACCCTATGGCCAAGAGCATCCACTCAGGTACTCACAGCCACGGTTTTCCGCCTAAGTACACTTCGTTGATGGCCTCGGGAGTGCGGCCATCCACTAAAGTTCCCGATGAGCCTTCAATCTTTTAACCGGGAATCTTGTTGAATTGCCCGTTTATAACTTTGAAAATTGTTTTCAATTCACGGCTTAAATGTAAGGCTTATAGCATTTGGCATGAAATTCGGAATATGTGATAATCTGGGTTTATGATGTCCATAGATGCGAATTCTAATTATTGTAGTTTTGATTTCTTTTCTGCGACCGTAAGTGTAATATGTGTCAGTATCCTCGATCTTGTTGCTATACGACAACGACATTAGGAATACGCATATTTACTTACGTTGATGACATGTGATGTTATTGTGTTGTTATAATGTTGTATTGGATCGTCGTGATTGAATAACCGGGGCTTTTATGTGAGATAAGAGTTTTTTATTTTCATTCATATAAATTATTGTATGTAATATTCTTTTATTGGGACACTTCCGGATTGAGCTTATTGTCTCCATTCGATATATATTATTTACTTTTTTGTATTAGGATAGACCCAAGACGGAGGGCATAAGTAACCGGATTCTAGAGTCCAGTAGGAGGCCATCTCGAAGAGTCGAGACCGGTCCCCTAACTCTAGAATTGACAGGGTTGCTTGCCGCTCTTATAGGGGTCTAGGGGTGTGGGCTTGGCTATTCATCACGACCGTGAAATCCGTGTTTTTCGTTAATGGCTTAATCTAAAACACTGTAACGAATCTGAATTTACTGTACGAATTTTTCAGTTTAATGTACAGAAAGGAGTTTACAATCCTGAATACAAGTTATAAGTTAATTTTGTGTAATAACAACAAGAAATAACTTGTAGCTCACTGGTAAAGCCCTTGCACTGCTGTGATGTAGCCTTTGTGTTTGAATCCCATCAGACACATTATTTTTTCTGATTTATTTTTAAATATTTTTGGAAGCCCAAAAGTTTACACGTGCAATGCACACAAAAATGAAAAGACAGAAAAATCAAACATGTGTACAAGGATTTAAATACAGACATGAACACATGGCTCAAATCCAACAGCCCCACCCCCTTGATCGACCGGTGAATCTTCATGTTTGACCGGCACCAACAGTTGGCCCGAGCCTAATGAGGCCCGGGCTTTCCACACAAAACCTTTCCCCTATCCCTAACTCATCTGCACTGTTTTATTGCCCTACAATCAAACATAGCCCCTTCAATTCCCAATTTATCACCTTTTTAATGTATTTTAATTCCAAAACCCTAATTCCACACTATAAATACTGCCCCATGCCCTAACCCTTCATCATTTTGAAATCCCTAGCCAAAACTTTCAAAATTTTCTAACTACAAGTGGAGTTGAAGAGGAGTTAGCAAGCGGTCAACTTCCGGTGAAAAATCGAAACTTTTCTGACGATCCCACAACGCCACGAAGTTTACACCTCCCTCTTCTACCTTTTCATAGGTTAACTAACTTGTAAGTCCCTCTCAATCCTTCTTCTTCTTCCTTGAAAATCTTATTTCAAAACATATGTCGATAAGTGGAGTTAATACCGACATTTTCTTCTAAACTCTAGAAATTCCACTTTTTCTTAAATATTGTCCATCTATATTCTTACCCAATACTTGTAATCATAAAACCAATGTTTAGAACCAAATTCTAATCAAAAGTATCATGCAAAATTACTTTAACTTAACTTTTACATTAAAATACCATAAACTTTGTATATCATCTTTTAATGTTTTGTTAAAACATACCTTTAGAAAACTTCATGGGATAACGACCTACCCCTCACATACACACATAGTTCCATAATATGATATATCCTTGTATGAATTTTTTGTTACGAATACAATATTAAAAGAAAATACCATTTACTATAAAAGCGGTTTTCTTTTGAATTGTATTTTAAATCCCTTTGCGATTATACCTCTACAACCCTTTTTAGGGGACTCGCTATTAGATGGTGCGGATTATTGCACATTCTTGGGCTAGTAGAGCGAGATGCAGAGCTCCTCACGGAGCATTTGACGTCGAAAGGTTTTTAATACGGTCTTTAAGAAAAACGAATTTTTCTACTTAATTAAAATTTTAATTTTTAATAATTATATAAATATTACAAATACATATATTTTCAAAATATAATAAACTTACATTTTGTACAATGAAAGAATTACAAGTTTTCACCAAAATACCATCAAAATACTAACAAAAGTCAAGCTTTACAATAAAATACCATGAACTTTCCAAGCTAAGCTATTATCACTAAAATACCTCAAATTCTTAAAATTTACATTCATGAAAACCCTAAATAATTTAAATAACTTCTCGAGGTTATTTTTAATTTTATTAAAAATATTTTTCATAAAACCCCCTCGAGTTATATAAAACAATATTTAAGGACTTTAGTAAATATAGGTTTAAGCGGGATCAATTCTCTTAAGCCTCAGGGAGCCGGAGAAAGTGAGTGCTTGCCTATTTAAGGCAGAAAAGTTAACGGAGTTATTAATGGTAATTGTCTTGGAAAAATACACAAATCATGCCGTTCTTGTGCAGCAGTTACCGATAACTTCCGAACCTAATTCAGGATCTAAATCAGTTATAAGTGTCTGACTTAAGTCTGAATCTAAACTCAAATCAGAGTCCAATTCAAACAAAAATCCAAATTCTAATATGTATACTTGAACATGAACCTGAATATCTGAATTCAAACTTCAATATCAAACCCGAATACATGACTTGACCTGACCGAACCATGGCTATAAATTGACATGATTTCTTGACTACAAGATTACATTCTAAACTTGAATACTTGAACAACTTGTATCCATGGTTTCAGTAAGACTTGTAATATAATCTATACAAAACATTACGCGGGGATAACGGGGTAGATTGGTATGGAATGTATAGCGTGGTACGAGATGGTCACTTAAAAGACACTTACATGAACTCTCGTGCCGTTGTCCCATGGGTTTTGACGGGGCCTTGTACTACATGTTACCATAGTCCATGGGGTAAGATGGACTCCTCTCGTATACACAAATAGCTTCTATACCAAGCTACAAACAACTACGTTAGAATAACAAATATATACCTGTACAATCTACCAGTTCAATTCTCATTACTTGTTCTATTCCTTTCTTTCTTTTGGGACCTACCGAGCGTTAGTTCGCCGACGACATATCTTTCTATTTCTTTCTTTGGAATGTTCGTCAGGAGGACCGGATTCTCAGGAGATCCAGCCGAGCCAGGAGAACTTGGACCAGTTCACTGCCGAGCCGGACTTCTAGTTCATCTTGTACTTATTTCAGTTTGTATGTCACTGTTTAAGCATTGCTTTATAACATTGTATCTTTCCTTTTCAAAGTAGTTGTATTGTAAAGATGAATGTTAATAAAAGTTGTTGTTTATTTTATATCTCTTGTCATTCTTGTGCATGTTTACATATATTACTTAATTACGCTTAACGTATTTATTTCTTAGTAAATACGTTGCGGCCTGCTACGTCTCCGCTTCCGTACACTAGGAAGCGGGGCGTGACAAACACGGACCTCCTAATATATCCTATATTTCATATACTTGCTTCTGTTGTGCTGTGATACGATGTGATCGTATAAATGTGTGAGACGAATGCTGCTTATATATATGATATATTAGTAGACATTATATATGTTTTGCATCCGTGCTAGTCCTGACCCCGCCCTGCCATAAGTTAAGTAATCTTACGGTGAAGACCCGGGTCCCTGTGGCAAATGCGGATGGCATATATGCGTGTTTTATTTTCGTTTCTTCTGTGATGATTAGGAGCTTAAATGATGGGATGACATTAATAAGATTAATGTTAAGAAAAGAAATCTAAAGATGTTATAAAACCAAATTTGAAAGATACTCGGTTTTCTTCATGAAAAAACGATTATTTTAATTGCGGAGCTTAAGCCACTCCTTTACAAATCACTCGGTTCTACAAACGGTATCAAGTTCAATACGTTAAAAGTTTTCATCAAAACTATTTGTAACCCTCCGCCTTTTTAGGAAGTAGAGTACTTAGTATTCGTGCTACGTTTGTTGACTATAGTTAAAGCATAGTGTACGGTAGCCAAGTGATGTCTTCCTATAAATCATATGATGCGATCGGTTAAGACATTCGTATGACTTTATTGACTATAGTTAAGGGTCATATAAATGGGTTTAAATCAATCATGAAATGACGAGTAAAACTTGACTAGCGCTTATTATATGTTGACCATAGTTAAGGTCATAGGTCGCTAAGGGTAAAAAAACTATATCGAGAATTTCAAGTATTGAAATTTGCAATGATATTGCATACCTTCTATTTGATAGTTGGATCCCGATCCCACTATGAGTAATAGTAACTCCCGGGAGAATTTTACACTTTACAATTAGCTAATCTAGTAGGTGTCTAGAAAGGTGTTAACGGGGTTATGCCTATGTGAAAATGGGGTTTATTTTAATTAAGCCCGTGCAAAAGCACGGAGAACCTCCCTCGGAGTACCAACACTGGCATGGATGACCGGTTAGCGAACTTGTAGAGTGTAACTAATCCTGACTAATTTTCTTTTTAGGATTTGAAGGAAAATTTGATAAAAACAATGGGAGATATCGATTAGATAAGATAATAACCAATCTATTCATGCAAGAGCTTACGCTGAGTGTTTTCTTTTCTCTCTCCTAATGGCAGATACCAATGATAGGACATAAGCTTCTATTAAAGAAAAACAAACTGACGGGACCGAATTATAAAGACTGGCTGAGGAACGTGAATATTGCCATTACCTGTGGTAAGGTTGCATACGTTCTCCTTACCAAAGCCCCTTCCGTCCCAGGCCCTGATTCCTCTATTGTGGATAAGGAGATCCGCAAAACATGGGATATCGACTGCGCCACAGCAAAATGCCTCGCGTTAGTTTCGATGGACAATGAACATCAAAAGTAACATGAGAAGATGGATGTGCAGTCCATCTTTTTCCATGCAAAGGAGTTGTATGGGGAGCAATCTCGTGCTCTTCGTTATGAGGCCTCACGAAAATTGTTTCAAATGACGATGGTTGCTAGTACATCTGTAGGAGATCATGTCCTAAAGATGATAGGCCTTATTGAAGAGCTTGAGGACCTGGGATGGACCATAGAGAATGAACAATATATTGATATCGTTCTATAGTCTCCCCCCCCGCCTATGCTCAATTTGTAGTGAACTTCAACATGCATAACTTAAAGAAATCACTTCCTGAACTTTTCAATATATTGAGGAGTGCAGAGAGCACGCTCAAGATGGTGAAAGCTCCCGCTTTACTTGTTGGGCAATTTTCCTCCTCCGTCCCAAAAGCAAAAGCTAAGCGAAAGAAGAAGAAGAAACCTACCAAGCCGAGAGGTGGAGTTAAGAAGACGAAGGGGAAAGAAAAATCTGGGGCTGCGAGATCAGAGAAGAATGAATGTTTCTATTGTCACAAGACGGGACATTAGAAAAAGAATTGCAATGAGTACCTCTCCAATCTCAAGAATAATAAGCATGTTGATGCTTCCGCTTCAGGTGTGTTTGTCCTCGAAAACTGTTTTTCAATAAACTCTGCATCCTGAGTATTAGATACCGGTTCAGGTTCTCATATCTGTAATTATATGCAAGGGTTCCAAAATAGCAAGGTTTTGAAGAAATGTGATCATACTCTCTGCGTTAGGAATGGTTCAAATGTTGATACTGCATCAGTGGGAGAGAATCACCTGCCTTCAAGGTGTATATTGATTTTGAATCCCTTTTATTTTGTACCGACTATGTTATGTAATATTATATCTATGTCTTTGTTAGACAATGAAGTGTTCGGGTCAAAAATTACACCCCGGTTGACCAAGTCAAAATCAGTCAACCCCCAGCCAAGTGGGCCCAAGCTCAAGCGATGTGGGCCCAAGCCCAAATCAAGACCAAGAATGGAAGGGGCCGGCTCCATGCCAAGAATGAAACAATAAATTAGTTCATTGCAATTTTTTAGAAATAAATGTATGAAAAAATAGGCAGAAAGCCAAAATTTTGTAAACCCCATAGCTTATGTGCAAAAAGAAATAAGCACATAAGGTATGGGGTGGCACAAGTATTATTTGGTAAAGCCCAAAGGGCTATATGTAAAGTGTGTAGCCTATAAAGGCAAACATAATGAAAAAATCAACAACAACTTTTCATTCTCTCCAAAAGTTAGGGTTCTGTGTCTCCTTCTCCTTCCACAATGTTCTAAACCTTCTTCTCTTTTCTGAATTAAATCTAGAGTTTAATTCTTCTTTTTCCAAAAAGAAATAGTTTTTCACCATAAAACCCTTGAAGGGAAATTCGGATCTTCCATTAAATCTCTAAAAGGGGAGATTTTTAAGTCTCACCCTTCTTTTTCTCCAAGATCCAGCCAACAGAGAAGAGGAAGAAGGAGATTTGATTTGTTTGGAAAAGTGTGTGTCTGTAGAATAACCGCAATCAGAACGGTGTCGCGTGTAGCTAGACCGAGATGAGTACGGGTCGTCCTCAGGGAAACGTTGAATATTTTAATCTTACTTTAGATGTGTTGAAAAAGAGAGGAGGGATAAGAATGTTGAGGAATGGTTTCTAGATCTACGTTAAGCACTAATGCAAAATATAGATCTAGATTATTTATGGATATAGTTAATATAAGAAGGGGCTTGTAGGGTTCGTTAGGATTTAGTAGTTATGGATGATTAATTAAAAATTACTCTTTCTATCCTTTAATAGATTTAAAACTAGAACGACAGTGATGCGTGTAGATTAGGGTTTCTGGAGGGAAAAAGAATCCCACTTTTAACCCCTATCTCGATACGGAACTCCGTTCATATCTAGCCTTTACCAAAACAATCCTTAATCTAATCTCTAATCGCGGTCGAGACTAACAATGAATTGGTAGCACGCCCGATTAGGATGTTAATGATTGTCCTGATAAAGTTTATAAACTTTATAGGACGTAAAAAGAGTTTAGGTATTTTCATCATCCATTAGCCTACCCAAATCCTACGAACCCTAACAAGCGGAGAATTACTCGTGCATGTTGGGAGAAAAAGAGATGGAGAGAGAATGCATAATTAAACTACAAAGAAATAGAATAGGAAAAAGAGCTACATTTATTAATCAACAAAATTCATTACACTTTGATTCCTTAGAAAATGATTACAAATACTAGTTTGCCTCTCGATCTCTTCTAAGGAGGTAGATGAACCGTTGATGATCAGTCTGGATGCGTGAGCCGTCTTGGACTTCGTGATCTCGTCGACTTGATGATTTTTCCAAGAGGCTCTCAGTCTTTATTTATAGTCCCAAAACCAGAAAATTAGCTTCTAAATTTGGAAGCAAATAGTTATGATCCAACAGAAAAAATTCTAGCCCTTGATTCATCTGGCCTGCGGCGGATCCGCGGCCAATAGGGGGTTCGGCTGCGGATCCGCGGCCAAGTAGAGGTATCGTTGGATCATTTTTCTGTGGCTTGATCTTTGTGACATGTGGCGATCTCTGGAACCTTTGGAACCTGGAAATCTTCTCGTAGTTGCTGCCAGACTTGATTTCTAAGTTTTGCTTTCTTAATTAGGCAGGTTTGCTTTAACAACTTGATTTCCTTGATTTTAGTCCTGAAAATTCTGCACAACAACTCAAATGATATTTAGTAGAGTTTGTTTTCTTAAGATTTGGTCAATGATATTTTTTGCATACATTTTCCTACCAAATGCTAATTATAATATATAAATACATGAAAACAGTCTTTTTACAGATAAACCCTCATATGTATCATATATTATAATAAACACCTTTTCTAATATAGAAATAGTAGGAAAAATGTAATAACAAATGTGCAGTTTTATCAATTGAACAAGATTCATCTCCAAAAATCCCACTTTGGGAAGATCCAAGGCTCAGAAGAAGATCCAGGGCTAAATGGGAGAAGAAAGGGGTCCCCTTTGATCATCTCCGAAGATTTTTGGAAGTTCAACTCTATTTGTCAAAATCTTTTGGAGTCTTTCGGAGTTTAACTCCATTCAAAATCTTTTAGAGTTTAACTCCACAAATAAAATCTTTTTAGGAGTTTAACTCCATTTAAAGTCTTTTGGAGTTTAACTTCATAATAAAAATTCTGTTGGAGTTGAACTCCACAATAAAAAAATAAAAATTCTTTTGGGAGTTTAACTCCATGTTCCCTTATAAAAAATAAATAATAAATAAAAACCGATGGGAAAACTTCCCCAAATGGAGTATCACGTGCCCACACATGATGCGCCTTGGAGCAAAGATTAAAAGCATTGCGCTTAATAATTAAGGCTAAAACTGAGCCTCACGTGCAAACACGTGAGTATCTATATACAAAGTATATAGGCGCCTTCCTAAAACAAATAACAGGCCAGAGAAGCTCACGTGTCAGCACGTGATGCTCTTTGATTGGGCTTAACTTCGTGGGGGGGGCATGTGCCACACGTGACATTCCTGAACATCAGCTCACGTGCCAACACGTGATGCCTTTCTCTGGGACTGCTACATATAAGCAAACCAGTTTAATGCTATGGGGGTCACGTGCTACACGTGAGGGTTCCTAATCACCTTCCAAGCTGATAGAATTAAATTCTAAATAAAGGGATCAAAACCCTATTTGGGAAATATTTCCTTAGATCTTTCTAAATAAGAAAGATTACGCTCTGTAAAACAGAGCACCGTTGGATTAAAAATCCAATGGTGATTAAAAATCGCCAAGCTACAGAATCGGCTCTGTATCGGAAAATATTTCCCCAATCTTTCTAAACAAGAAAGATCACGCTCCGTAAAACAGAGCACCGTTAGATTAAAGATCCAATGGCGATCACCAAGTTACAGAATAGACTCTGGATGGAAAATATTTTCCCAATCTTGTTAAAAACAAGAAAAATATCTTCTGTAAAACAAAAGTCTTTGGATGAAACATCCAACGGTGGATAAAAATCCCCAAATCAATTAAGATCTCTCAACGAGAGATTTTCTTAACTAAATCAACAAACCTGCCTCTACTATGTATGCCCTAGAGGCTATTACTGTACATACGATGTATATTGTAGTGGATGCTTGGACATATATAGGGAGGACTTTCTTGCTCGACATGATAGTACGCTATCTGGTTGCTCTTTATCTTAACATGTACTCTGATTGTCTCTATGTTACATGTTGATAAAGCCCTTAGGATATGTACTCGACTACTGGGACTATGATGAGATCATACTAGTGGGGCCACAGTAGTCGATGAGTACATCCTATAACTGTTCCTAGTCAAGGGTGTATCGAGACAGGGCATCGATACACCAGAGTAGACTAGTGTATACGCATCTTGACCCATATGATGGGCGATGGATGATCCCATATCCATCGGTGTTTGACATCAAGGATGGTGTACGAGTGCTCAGTGGAGACTGGGTACACTGGACGGACTCGCCGAGAAATCCCAGATAGTATTATACCTCACGTCAGATGGCAGTTCTCTGGTGACACTGGTACAGGTTAGTCTGTAGACCCGAGATCGTCATAGAGTCTTGTATGATTCCCACCGTTTTTTGATTTCCATCATACCACGTCCAAGAGGGCATGCAAAAAGGTGGCTTTTGGGTACAGTCCCGAATCACATGGAGGCAATGAGCGATAGGAGGGGATTCGTCTCTCCCGGTATAGGGAGTTGATGTTGCGCTGCGTTCGATTGGTTATAACTGAAAATCCCTGGCCAGAGTTGCTGAGATTTACTGGTAAGTGTTATCAGTAGTTTCTCGAACTGTTATGGACCTCATATCGACACGACTTATCAAGCTACTGGAGTCTGACGTTTACCACCCCTAGGCGAGATATGCGACATATCAGACGAAGAGACCAGACTGTACGGGAGTGTTACTGATTGGATTCGCAGGAGAATGTACAGGCTTGCTTGTTGATCTTCTGATCGCTTAATACCTGGGTGGCTGTTACGTTTAGCTGTCCGCTTACAGCTTGTGGGTGTTTGATATGATCATCACCTACTGTCGGCGTATTGACGATTCTTTAGAGTCCTACACAGAGGTTTCTTGGCTCAGGCAAAATGGAGTAGGAGCACATATATGATATGTGCGGGATCGAGAACAATACGTGTATGTGATACCGTATTAGATTCTCGCGATATGAGATATCGGCCGGGTATATGTGATATAGCCGGGTCATCGGATCAAGTATTGATCCGATGAACTGATACAGATTATATTAGTCGGTTATTTGTGAAATAGCCGGATTATCGGATCAAGTGTTGATTCGATAATTTAATGTATAATTATATATTTGATATATTAAATTACATTAACTAATATAAGCTCACTAAAAGATTCTTTTTCTCACTCGGGTAATACATTGATATATATGCAATATATGTTAATTGTATTATTTTATTTTGTTACAATAAATATTGTATATGTGTTATATAATATTGTAACATATTATGCTTATAAATGCAACATGATTAGTGGAGATTAAACATGGTTAGGGTTTGATTTGGATTAAACTTTCTAGTAGCTTCTAGAAGCTTTGCTTTTGTTTTAAGCAAAAATATTTGTTATGCTATTTTGTGAGATATTTGTTTAACCCAACCCAACCCTTTAACCCTAGTTAATTCTCTACAATGGTTAGCTTTTCTTTTATCAACCATGGTTGCATTTCTAACGTCACTATGGATTCATTATTCATCACAAAATTGATTTGATTCTTCTTCTTCTTCCTTGGTGAAAAGCTCTCTACCTTTTTTCTTTGTGATGAAAGTGAGTGAGATTAAGAAAATAAATGAGAGCTATATTCCTACTTCATCATCTTAATCTATTCTTGCCAATTAGATTAGGGTGTTCACTTCATTAGTGAGTGAGAGCTTGTGTTAAAGAAACTTCAAGGTAGATCATCTTAGTTATCGAAAATCGGAAGCAAGCTTGCATCTTTCTCTTCGTGGAGCCTCTCTAGAGTTCGGGAACTTGATGATCGCAGCGAAGGGACCACAACACGGAGCTTTAGAAGTGAAGGACCGGACTACAAAGGTTGTAATCCCAAACTCTTAGAAGTAAAGTTGTTTACTTTCTTTGTTTCGCCTAATCTCTAGTCTAAGATCTTGGTTAGGGTTGTTCGGCACGTCTAAATTTTAAATCAGGTATGGTTGATGCCTTATAGACCCTTGTTAGAGTACTTAGTAACCCTACAGAACCATCTTCATATACTGGCCGAGCCCAATTCTTTTGGGTAAGGTAATTTTTCATTACAAAATCTTTTTCTCACTTCATTACTTCAAAATGGCAACTTCATTTACCTTCACCCAATTCGTTGGGTGCCTTGAGACAAACTATTCTACACTCTCTCTACTTCAATCTTGGACATGTCGGTTAGCAAACTTCATATCCGAGTTGCTTCAGTTTGAAGCGGGAGCCCGTATAAAGATTCGTTGACGCGGTGCCACTTTGATGAGGAGACCGAAGATCGGAGATGCCGCGAGGAGCGTGGGATGATGGCTAAATACCGAAGGACACGGATCGATCGGTATAGCCATTCTATCATTTTACAGTTTGCTAGTTTAGCGTTAATGGCACGATCCGGGTTAAAGTCTATGCTAGTGCCAGTTATAAAAGTTTTTGTTCCGCGTTTGGTCTCGGATTGAAGGCCGGGGCGCTACCGTAGACTTACAACGTGATCCCACGTGACCCCCTAATAGTGCTTAGCACTTTCAAAAGAAAAAGGGGAATAAATCCAAAGAAAGCTCCCATTTTGGGGGCGCCTCACGTGATCCTACGTTACCCCCAATAGTGCTTACCCCTTATAAAAGAAAAAGGGAATAAACCCAAAGAATCAGTGCCCAATTCTCAGGCGCCTCACGTGCCATACGTGAGCGCTCCAAATTTCAGTGTTTAACACTGCTTTAGAGCCTCCCATGGGAGCACGTGAGCGCCGAGCAGATAATAGTGTTTAACATTATGAGAGGCCAACCTTAGCCCAAATTAGCCAAGTCTCCCAAGACTAAAACCCCTTTGATCATCAATCAACCGAGCCCTCCTATACTTAGGTCTCCCCAAATCGATCTTAGTTCCAAAGATGACTAATGATCTCCTAACAGATGGTGTCTAAAATGGTGTTCATTCCACAATGATCTTTCCCTTCAATCTGGAATTTGGTTCAAGGGTACATCTCTCCATACCTCTGATACATGTCGTTGTAATTCTTCAACGTCTTCAGAGAGGTGGAGGGTCCCGACAGTCAACAGTTCTTGGGTGCATCCCCAAACCCATGAGCACATCCCAATGGACCATAATGTCCTTAAACTAGCTATGGACCGTAATGTCCTTAAACTAGCTGTGGACTGCAACGTCCTTAAACTACACCCTCATACTAAAAAATGGTGATCTATGGACCGAAACATTCTTAAACTAACAATGGACCGTAACGTCCTTAAACTAAAACAATAGAGCCCAAATGCTCTTTTGTTGGGTCTGAAGATCCTGTTGAGTAGATCTTAGCCTAAAATTAGACTAACGTATCCTCAACAAACATTTAAGTTGATCTTAATCTCAAATGAGATCAACGATCCTTAAATCAATCCAAACCCAAATATAAGAATATACGGATTTGGACTAATCCACGCCATACGGGTGACAATATAAATTAGTCTCCGTATACAATCTACGAGCAACCAAAAATAAAACAAACACACACGACACGAAGTGACCCTCTGGAGCAAGAGAAAGTGGTTACCGCGATGCGTTAACGTAATTAACTGCAGGGGCTTGCGCCTACAGGGAAGAGTGTCTCCACAATAAAAAAAACCCTCACAACGAGGGGGAATCTGACGAAGTCTGCTACAACGGCCGCATCCTTCCAGACCTCCGATACACGGTGCCATAAATCAACTTGGTATCTTCGAAGAGGTGGACAGATAAAACCAAATAGCATCTGCCCCCAAATTCAGGCAAGACGTTTGTCTTCCTTATTTTCGGCGGTAAACAGATTCTGGCACGCCCAGTGGGGCCCCTTCCTTTTTCCACTCCACACTTCGTGTGGCGTTTTTTTCCGCGATCAAATAATCGCGATATATATGTTTGTGGTTTCCTTTGGGTGATGGGATACTGAAGCCGGCATTTCATTTTTTCCGAGAATGGCGTTTGCTTTCACTCACCCCAACTCAGGCTCTGTCACATCTGGCGTAGTCAAGTATGGGTCACTTGCAGCCTCAAATCTCTGCAATCCGGTTCTTCAAGAAATCAACTGGCTTCTCTTTGGATCGATACTCCCACTTCTCACCCTCGGTGCCTCAACGCCGATGGAGGAAACCCAGAGGAAGTCTGTCTTCCACAGGCTGGTTCCCCAAGCAGCAGCTTTGCCGACGGAATCAGTCCTCAAACAACTGGCACTTACCAAGGACCAAGGTCGACACAGAGGGCAGAATATTCAAGCTCTCAAAGAAAACAGGGGGCAGGCTCGGCAAAATCCTAAGGCTAATCAAATCCCGGCCGTAAGAAACGGTCGACGTCGATATCGGCATCATACAAAATGGGCTGGGGGCAGTTTTCCGTATGGTCCTGTTTCAACCCCAGTGGTGAATGTTGTTGTTCCAACCAAGAACAGCTTCAAAATATTGCGAAGGGTTAGACAAAATTCTCCCAACGCAATATTGAAAAAATCTCCGCAGCCCATGGAGATCCCACGAGAGCAAAAACCAGTTCGCTCTCTATAACAACTTTCCTCATCTATATATAAGGTGTGGAAGTAGGTGAAGGACTCAGTCGTCGTCCGCGGCTCTTCCTCTAGACGTAGGCCAAATTCCGACAAATTCCCTTCCAAATACAAGGGGATTCATCCCAAGACGGATCCTGATACATCGGTTCCCCCCAAAATCAAAGCGGCTTCTCACAAAAAAGAGAGGCCTATTAAAGCTCAAGTGTCCGAGGTAAACTCCAAAGGCCAAAACTCCAAACACCAGCCTGTTGGCATGGCAGTTTATACAGTCCATATGGTGAAATCCAAAGACGAAGTTCGAGCTTCTACTAATCACTCACGTCAAACTCGGTCCCTGACAAAGGTTCAACTGCAACGTGAAAAGCTGCAGGAGATGCTCGCTCAGGCGGCAGCAAAAGGTAATCCATCGCCTAAGAAAAATCCCGAGGACGCACCCGAAGAAAGAATAGAGAAAGAGTTGGATATTAATTTCCTAAAGCGCACTCTGAAAAAGAGAGATGAAGAAGCGGCAGAAATGTCCACTAAAATGAACCAGATGGCCTTTCTGATTCAGAATATGGATGGAATGATGGTTCAATCGGAACCACTGGTAGATGAACCGCCGGTAGTCGGTCTTAAAGATAAGGATAAAATTTCAAATCCTCTGTGAACCTCATCAACGGATAAGGAGGAAATGATTCCTAAATGAAAAGCTGGACATATATATCGTTCAGCAAGTCAAAACTCACTATGCCAGTGAAGCATCAAATAGACCAATCAAGACCGGTCGACCGTATCCGACGTGCTAAGATAAAATACAGTACCCGCCAGAATACATACTTCTGACTCCACATATACAAAGGAACCGGGAATCCTCACCAGCACATCACGCGATTTAAATCCATGTGCGGTAACACTGGAGAGAATGATATACTTTTTTCCTCTAATAGTTCATCAGCGGTCTAGCGGGCATCGCCTTCGAATGGTGTGCGGAACTCCCAAATGATTTCATGAAGAGCTTCAACGAAATGGATATGCTCTTCTGTCAGGGATTTGCTAATGAGAACGAACATACTACCATGGCGGCGCTGGTCAACAAAAGGGTTAGACCGAATAAGACTTGGGTTCAATATGTTACCCGATGGCGAAATCTCTAGTCAAATACAAGCAACGCATCGATGAAGTTGCAGCCATGGGAATGCTCATAGCCACCCTTGACCCAAATTCAAAGGCGTTCTCATATATGGCCCTCTTCAAGCCGACGACCTTCCAAGAACTCATGGATAAAATGGCTCGATTGGATCAAATGGTTCAAGACTCTTTCTCATCCAATGATGACGAGTGAAAAGCGGAGGCAAGATGGAGTTTGTTGCCTACGCTCAACCAAAATAAGCGGATCTGAAATAACATGTTGCCAAAATAGCGACGGCGTGGGTACTTGTTCCCCTCGAGATATACACAGGGGGCATATTCCTCACTAGCAGAAGAATCTCTATATAGAATGGTCCTTTCTTCTCAAAAGATAGGAAGGATATTAAGAAGCCTACAAATAGGTCCTACAATCTAGTGGAATGTCCTATTAAAAAAAAACGAAAAAAGGTATGTCCACAAGCAAAATGGGCACGGATGAAAACCCGAAAAGGCGCCGTGAGTAAAAACAACAGGACTGCCGGCGAGCTTGTGAAAACCCAGAAGGGCGCAATCTCATTAAAATAAATACACTTATGAGATCCTCACGACTCGTAAGGAGAATCCCCCTGTGAAACCCTCACGGCTCATAGGATTCAAAAGTCTTAAGTTAAAGGGATCTGGACCTGTTCTTAAGCCGTCATATCCCCCAAATTGCCCAACAGGCGGTCCATATTGACCCTTGTATACAATCCAGGGGTACGAATAAATATTTCTTTGCCAAAGTCTACAAATTGCAAGAAATGTCCCCATATGGTGAATAACATGGATGTATTGACCGAACCCGCTTGTTATACTGAGCTGGGGAACGTTGGTCTCGCTCCAACTTATAATTGTTATAAGACAGAGCAGGAAATTGGGGATTACCAGAATTCCCGTGCCGTCCAAACGAAGAGAGTGCATGCTGATGTATCATCTTCGGGTGTGTTCATTACAAAGAACTGTTTCTCAGTATCCTCCGCATCCTGGGTATATGATACCGGATCAGGATCCTAGATATGTAATCTGTTACATAGGGCTACAGAAAGGTAGAGAACTGAGAACGGGTGATAAGTTTCATGAGGCAGAAAACGGGGCAAGTGTTGCAGCCAAGTCTGTTGGTCACTGTCACCCTGTATTCCAAATACATTGATTCTGAACGAATGTTATTAGATACCGAACCTGATATACAAAATCATATCACTCTCTTTATTAGTAAAGAAATGATAAAATTTTGTATTGTTGGATAATGTTTTGAACATTTCCTATATCAAAAGTTGATCGGTTCAGGCACGTTATCTAAAAGCATTGATGTTCTAAATCAAACTACAGTTCTTAGTATACGGAACACACAAAAGAGGAAGAGTTCAGAAATGAACGAATCCTTCTTGAGGCATTGTAGACTAGGTCATATCAATGCGATCCGACTGGCTGAAGTTACATTTTAGATGCATATTTAAATCGGTTTGAATTTACATCTTGTGAAACTTGCCAGTCATGTCACAGAGATAAGATGACCACGGCTCTGTTTATTGGAAACAGAGAAAGAGTTAGTTGAACTCTTGGGATGATACATGTTGATGTATGAAGGCCCCCTGTCTGCACATACCAAGACCGGTTCTTTTTACTTCATTACATTCTCTGATGATCTTTCAAGATTCAGACCTATGTTCCTGTTAAAACACAAGTCCGAACCTTTTGAGATATTCACAGAATATAAGTTAGAAGTAGAGAACCAAAATACGGGTATAAGTATTATGTCCTATGATGAGATCAGGGAGGAGAATACTTGTGCATGGAATTCCTGGACTTTTCTAAAGGAGAATGAGATTCTCTCTCAGCATTACTCCTCCGTATACACCATAGCACGATGGTATATCGGGACGGAGCAATCTCACCCTATATGATAAGGTGTGCTCTATGATAAGTACTACTGAGTTACCTATTTCCTTTTTGGGAGTTATGCACTTGAGAAGCTGCATACCTATTGAATAGGGTTCAAATCAAATCAGTTTCCTACCACTTCATATTTGATATGATAAGGGAAGAGCCCATCTCTTAAGTTATTTAAGATTTGGGGTTGTCCAGCCTATGTCTGAAAAGCAAAATCTGGACAAGCTCGAGGCAAGGTCTGTAATGTAGAACTGGAAAGGTTCCAGCTATACAAACTACAGCAGATGATTTGATAAAACCAAAGGATTCAATAGTTACCAACGAACCTCAGCCTCTCCGCCGATCTAGTAGGGTTTTCTCACCCACCTAAGAGATACTTCTGTTTCTCTATGGCAGCGGGAGCGAGGATTGCATCATGAGATGATGACCCAACTAGTTTCGAGCTGGCCATCAGGAGTGGGACTCTGTAAGAATGGCTGGATGCTTAGCGATCTGAGATGGAATCCATGTACACCAACAAAGTATGGACTTTGGTTGCTATATCTGAAGGGTTAAATCCCCATCAGGAGCAAGTATATCTTGAGAAGATTACTTGGTGTAGATGGAAAAGTTGAGACTTTCAAAGCTAGACTTGTTAAAGGTTTTCGTCATCGACCAGGCGTGGATAATGATGAAACCTTTTTCCAGTGGTTATGCTTAAGTCCATCCAGATCCTACTTGCCACGGCTACATACCATGACTACGATATCTGGCGGTTGGGTGCCATGACTGCTTTTCTAAATGATGTTTTAGAAGAGAATGTCTATAAGTACACAGCCAGAGGGCTTCGTAGACAGTGGGAGCAGCGGAAACGTGTACAAGATGCTTTATAGGATAAAGCAGGTATCGCGGAGTTGGAACATCTGTTTTGATGTGTTAGTCAAAGAGTTTGACATCATCAAAATGGTAGATGAACCTTGTATATACAAAATGGTAGTGGGGAGTATAGTGACGATCCTCGTAGAGTACGCGGGTGACATGCTCTTGATAGGGAAGGAGCTTCCTATGCTACGCTCGGTCAATCTCCGCTTATCACAAAGATTCTCCATATAGGATCAAAGTGATACCTCCTAAATTCTGGGTTTTAGATCTATGAGATAGATCTAATTGGATGTTAGGATTCTCACTAGTTGTAGTGAGATGGTATCAATCGATCCTGGGGAGAATCACTGGAAGGGTTCCAGGGTGATAAGGACGACTGAAAGTCAGTCACAGGCATTGTCTTTACCCTCAGTAAAGGGACGGTATGTTGGAAGAGTTCCAAGCTAGATACCGTGGCATACTAGACGATAAAGGCTGGATACATCGCTATTTAAGATGCTACCAAAGTGGCTGCCTGGGTGTATATTTGTTCATGAGATGAACTTAGTTCCTCCCATTGTGTGACAATGGAGTTGTGGCTTATGCCAAGGAACGTCCGTCCCATCAGTGATCCAGACATATTCTAAGGCAGTATCACCTGATCATGGAGATAGGTGATCTCCAGGGTGATCGAGGTCAGGAGAGTAGACTCAGAGGACAACACGGCGGATCCACTCACAAAGGCCTTTTCCCAGAGAGAGACTTTTATGGGATGGTTGAGTATAAGATACTACAACCACCGCTATCAGATGGCCCTAGTGCAAGTGGGAGATTGTTAGTTATATGTATGCCCTAGAGGCCATTACTATACATAGGATGTATAATGTAGTGGATGCTTGGACATATATAGGGAGGACTTTCTTGCTCGACATGATAGTATGCTATCTGGTTGCTCTTTACCTTAACGTGTACACTGATTGTCTCTCTGTTACATGTTGGTAAAGCCCTTAGGATGTGTACTTGACTCCCTGGACTATGATGCGGATCATACTAGTGGGGAGATGGTAGTCCATAAGTACATCCTTCAAGGTCCCTAGTCGTGGGTGTATCGAGACGGGGCATCGATATACCAGAGTAGACTAGCGTATACCTTCTCGACCCATACAGATGGGCGATGGATGATCCCATATCCATTGGTGTTTGACATCAGAGATGATATACGGGTGCTCAGTGGAGACTGGGTACACTGGACGGACTCACCGAGAACTCCCAGATGGTATTATACCTTACGTCAGATGGCAGTTCTCTGGTGACACTGGTACAGAGTAGTCTGTTGACCCGAGATCGTCATAAAGTCTTGTGTGGTTCCCACTGTGCTTTGATTTCCACCTTACCACGTCCAAGAGGGCGTGCAAAACGGTGGTTTTTGGGTACAGTCCCGAGTCACATGGAGGCAATGAGCGATAGGAGGGGATTCATCTCTCCCGGTATAGGGGGTTGATGTTGCGCTGTGTTCGATTGGCTATAACCGGAAATCCTTGGCCAGGGTTGCTGAGAATTACTGCTAAGTGTTACCTGTAGTTTCTCGAACTATTATAGACCTCATATCGACACGACTTATCGATTTATTTGGGTCTGACGTTTACCACCCCTAGGCGAGATATACGACATATCAGACGACGAGACCGGACTGTACGGTAAGTGTTACTGGTTGGATTCACAGGAGTATGAGCGGGCTTGCTCGTCGATCTTCTGATCGCTCAATACCCGGGTGGCCGTTACGTTTAGCAGACCGCTTGCGGCTTGTGGGTGTTTGATATGATCATCATCTGCTGCCGGCGTATTGACGAGTCTTTAGAGTCCTACACAGAGGTTTCCTGGCTCAAGCGAAACGAAATAGGAGCGCATCTGAGATATGTGTGGGACCGAGAATAATACCAGTATGTGATACTGGATTCTATTCTCGCGAATTGTATCATCGGCAGGTTATATGTGATATAGCCGGGTTACCGAATCAAGTGTTGATTCGATACATTGATACACTTGATATTAGTCGGTTATATGCGATATGACCGGATCATTAAATCAAGGGTTGATTTAATGATTTAATGTATAATTATATATTTGATATATTACTTTGCATTAACTAATATTGGTTCACTTTAAATGGATTTTCTCACTTGATGTGCATATTATATATGTGATATATTTTTGTGCACTTGATTGTATCATGTTTGATGATACATGCATGTTTGTGTGTATGTTTGATTAAACCTTGGTTAAGTAAATGGTTAGGATTTTAATTAATTAATTAATTAATTTATTTATTCTTTTTGGGAAAAGATAAAATGGTGGCTTTATTTTTCTTTCTTTGCTTGAAGCTTTTTGAAGCTTCAAAGCATCTTTGAAAGTCCACCACTTTGTCTTCATCCTAAACCTAACCATTCACCTAACTATAGTTTACTCTCTACACATAATCATGGTTGCCAATATGATAAGAATGATATTATTTCTTATTTTAAAATAACACTTATCATATTCATTATCTTCTTCTTCTTCTTCAAGATGAAGAAGCTTGCAACCATCAATGGTGACTTGATGAAAAGAGTGAGAAATTCAATTCTAAAGTGAACCCACTTCCTATTTCTTCATCCTCTACCTCTTGCCAAGTAGTATAAGGTGTTTTCTTCACAAGTTTCATGACTTGATGAAGTGGGAGTTTGATCTTGTGTTGCCTCGACGTAGATCATCTTCGGCTTCGAAGTCGATGACCTTGCCCGCCCATTTCTCCGATGAAGCTGACGCTAGAGTCCGAGATCCGATATGGATAGCGAGGGGACGTCTATGTGGAGCTAAGGAAGTGGAGAACCAGATCTACAAAGGTTGTAGCCTCTTTCTTTTAGTTAAGTTGTTAACTAGTTTCACTTTTCGCCTAAACTCTAGTCAACGATCCGTATTAGGGTTTCCCGGCACTTGTAAAATTTGAAATTGGCATGGTTGATGCCTTGTGAGACCTCATTAGTGTGCCTAGGAACCCTACAGTGGTATCAGAGCCTAGCTAGAGCCTTAAGCGAAGTGTAGACGACGTTTGAAATCCGAACGAACATCGAAACCCTAATCCAAAATGCTCTCTGGACTTTTTTCAAAAACTGGGTTTTTTCCACATTAAAAATTTGCAGAAAATTCAGCAGGGAATTGTAAGAAAAACTGTGCAGCACGTGCCCGCAATTCGACTAAAACGCCGCGGAACCGCGGCACGAGCATGGCTCGTGCGGCGGTTCCGCGGCCATATGTTCACTTTGTGCATTACGTTTTGCACAGTAATTCCTATAATGAAGTGCTGGTTTTCCTGGGAATTTTTAATCTGAACTCAAGAGTTGAGTTTTCTGGGTTGTTTTGGGAGTTCATATATTCGATCGGATTATCAAACTTTTTCTATGTGTTTTTCCGGATAATTTTTGAATATGTTAAAAAGTTCGACCGGATATAAATACCCACTTTTTCCCCTGTCGGGAAATTTCTAAGTGTTGGATTTTTCCGTAGTTTAACGACGTTCTAAGTAGTGCAAGTAGCTCGATGGACCCTCTAGAAGACAACAAACCTTAACTCGATTATGTGACCGTCTTGAACTGCCCTTTGAACCTTAGGGTTTGGGGCAGTACGGCGTGCCACATGTGAGGCGTTGGCTTGACCCTTCTACGGCTGGACCGTTGGTACCGAGGCATGAAGTGAATGTTTTTAAACTTGTTTCATGTGTTAAGCTGTTTCGGGAAAACTTGGGTGTTCGATTGTTCGATCGGAAAGTTTGACATTTTCTATTTATCCGGAATGTGATACAATAATTGGAATTCACAAGTAGTTATGAGATAACTGAATGAATGTTATAAATCTAGCGGTTTAGTCTCACTTGATCGGTTGCCACGGAATTTTGATGTGATCAAAAGTCCGTCGCAATCACGTAGTGTACGCGGATACTCACCGGGTAAACTTAATACCCATATCCCCGACCAAGTGACTGTAGGAGAACCCCGTCGCCGAAAGTATCCGTTCGGGTGCTCGCGGCAGCGGTGTTCCGCCTTGGTGCACTTCGTCGACAGTATCGGGGGTGCGGCCGCCTACTAAAGTTTGCGACGAGCATTCGATCAGGATGTCGGGAATCTTGTTGAATTACCCGACTTGATATTGAAAAGAGTTTTCGATAATGAGACTAAAATGTGGGGTTTATAATTGTTAGGCATGCGATATGTAAGGAATTCATTTGATTAGGCATGCGATGTCTATGCAGGTTGCGGATTCCAACTGTTGTAGTTTTACACTTTCTTTTCTGTGACCGTAAGTGTAATATGTGATATCGCCGGTTTCGTTGCTATATGTCAACGACAATTGGGATACGCATGTTTACTTACGTTGATGACATGTGATGTTATGTGTTGCTGGATATGTTATATTGGATCGTCGTGTTTGAATAGCCGGGTTTTTTTATGTGAGATGAGTGTTTTTCATTTTCTTTCATGTAAAAACTTGTATGTAATATTCTTTTATTGGGACACTTCTAGGTTGCGGAAGATGTCACCCTTTGTATATTATTTACTTTTCCGCACTAGGATAGACCCAAGGAGGGGAGCACAAGTAACCGGGTTCTGGAGTCCAGTGGGAGACCAACTCGAGGAGTCGAGTCTTGGTCTCCTAACTCTAGAATTGGTAGGGTTGCTTGCCGCTCTCGTAGGGGTCTAGGGGTGTGGGTTTGGCTATTCATCGCGACCGTGGAATCCGTGTTTTATACTGGTTCGTATTGAAAACACGGACGTCCTAGTATATCCAATATTTCATATGTTTCTTCTGCTGCGATATCTGTGATGTGATCATGTGATATGTTCTGTGATAGATACTGTATATAGTATATATAATATATTATATAGACGTTACTTATGTTTTACACCCGTGCTAGCCCTGCCCCGCTCTGCCGTTAGTTACCTAACCTAACGGTGCATGAGGGGACATCGAGGCGAATGCGGATGGCATAAGTGTACGTCGTATTTATCTGTGATGTTTAGGTACTTAAATGATGGGACTTCATTAATGTGATTAATGAAAGAAAAGAAACCTAAAGATGTTGTAGAATCGAATTTCAAAATAAAACAGGTAGCTACAGTTCTTGCTTTGCACAGCGGTGTATATGATATATCCTGCACCTTATTCGATAAGGAAAGGACCGAGATCCCTTCACCGGGAGTGACTCCTTTAGCAATAACTGGTAGATGCTACACACTCGGTTTGTCTTTTGATAGCTTCTATAGTTTCTGCTTTGCACAGTGATATATATGATATATCCAGCACCTTATTCGATGAGGAAAGGACCGACGATCCCTTCACCGAGAGTGACCCCTTTAGCAAAACTAGAAAAGCCTAAAAAACACTCCATTTCAAAATTCATTCGATCCTACAACGATATCAAGTTCATTACGCAATAGGTTTTCATAAAAACCTGTCGTAGCCCTCCGTCATTTCAGATAAGTACTAGTTAGTATTCGTGCTGCGGTAGTTTGGCATTCGTCAAGGCGTAGTGTACGGTAGCTAACTAGTATTTATCTGCTTATGCATATGATGCAGATTGGATTAGGGTATTCGTACGGCATTGTTTGGCATTCGTCAAGGGTCGTGCGGGTGGGTTTAATTCAATCAAGAAATGTACGGGTTGAACTTGACTAGTGTGTTGGAGATAGTGCCCTCAGAGTCAATTATTGGATCACAGGCACGTGATTGCAATGATTGAGGGAGGACCTATCCCGGTAGAACAGTCTTACTCGAGATGATAGTATGCTATCAGGTTTACCTTTATCATCGTGTACTGCTTTAGGTGACATGACATGTCGCTATTGCACGTTGATAGAGCCCCTAGGATTCTTGCTTGACTACCGGCAGTATGAGGGCGATCATATACGTGGGAGCTGGGGTCTACAAGCACATCCTTAAAAGGTCCCTAGTCGTGGGAGTTTCGAGATAGGGCATCGATACTCCAGAGTAGACTAGTGTATACAGTCGAGACCCCGACGAGGGGCGGTGGCCGGTCTCACAAGCCACTGGTGTCAGTTGGATCACCTAAGATGTATACAGGTGCTCATTGGGTTATGAGTACACCGGACAGGACTCGCCGGGAACATGCTAGTTGGTCTTATACCTGACGTCAGATAGCAGTTCCCAGGTGACATGTGTACAGGTTAGTTCATCGACCTGGGGATCGTCATTTGTCTCGTGTGAGTTCCCACTGTGCTTTGATTACTACCCTACCACGGCTCAAAGGAGTCGTGCAAACAGGTTTTAGTTGGGTACAGTCCCGAGCCACATGGAGGCAGTGAGCGGATCTTCGGGGGTTTCGTCTCTCCCGGTATTGGGGGTGAGGTCGCGCTGTGTCTAGGAGAGCCATTACACGAAGTCCTTGGCCAAGGCAGGAGATTTACTGGTAGGTATTCCAGTAGTATCTCAGGGTGTTCTGGGCTACACTCCGACACGACTTGTACCGCTTTTGGGGGTCTGACTTTTACCAACCCCCTAGGCCCGCCATGCGATGCTCATAGACGAACGGACCGGACTGTACGGATATTGTCACTGACAGGCTCAGTTGGGTGTCGGGGTGAGCTTCCTCATCGACGTCCCTTTTGGTCAATAGCTGGTGGCCCGTCACGTATTGGCTTATACCTCTGACGTGCTAGTGGTTAAATCCACAGCCATAGTATTGACGAGTCTTTAGAGTCCACCACACTTTCAGTTACTCAAGCTTTCGGGCGAAACGCTGTAGAGGCCGTATGGAGATATGGCAGGGTCTGATCAGATACGTGCGGTATTGTACGGATCAGGATCGGACAGTTTGTACTAGTGGCCATATGGTTATATGGCAGGGTTCGATCAGATACGTGCGGTATTGCACGGATCAGGATCGAACGGATATTAGTAGCCGGCTTTGGCTTAAGCCGGTCCTAGTTTAGTACAGTGTAGATTTTGTCTCATTGCATTTGTATCCGGACGGAATACAAATGCGGGTGTGTATGCACAGTGTAGGGTTATCCTGTAATTTATTACGGGACCAGTTTTCTGGAGTTGCCAGTTTGTATTCCGTTCCGGCCGGTTTTCCTTTGTTCTTTCCCGACCGGACTTTTCTGATGGAGGGGGTAATTTGCAGTTTTGCAAATTACTTTTGTGGAGGTTTTATTTGTAAGATGTTTTATTATGAAAGCATCTTTTGATGCCTTTCTTATCCTTCATTATCATTTGCTTTATGTGATTAGATTTGATAAGAAGAGTTGATGTGAGTTTTGTGATGATGATGTCTTGGTTGTGGTCACCCTTCATTATCTCCTACACTCACCTCCCTTGATGTTTTTTGCTATCATATTCATTCCTCCACCCTCTTGCTCTCACTTGATGAAATGGTTGAAGAAGAAAAGAAAAGAGAGAAGAAGAAAAGAAAAGAGAGGAAGAAAAATGAGAGTGATTCATTTTTGTGCATATCATTCTTCTTCTCATTCCATTGCTAGAAAATTGAAAGCACCAATTTTCTATACACCATTCCTCCATCATCCACAAATGGCAACCAAACCCCAAAAGAGAGACTATGATTCTACACTATATTCCTACAGCAAATCTTGAGCATGTCGAGTTGCCGGCTTCATGCTCGAGTTGCCTCAGTATCGAGGTGGGAGCCCGTAAAAGTACCCGGCTTCGTGGTGCCCTTTCCGACGAGGAGGAGACGGACGGAGATCCCGCGAGGAGATCGGAGTGGAGATGAAGACCGGAGGACTTGGATCGTATGGTATACTTCTCTACCCCCTCTCTAGATAGCTTAGACTAGTTTAATGGCACGATCCGGAGTTTAGTGCGCGGTGGTGCCGGTTTGCTAAGTCCGCAAATTTTAAGTTTACCACCGTTTCCGCGTTTGGCCGTCGGGTTGACGGCCGGGGCGCCGCCGTGCACTTACAGTGGTATCAGAGCCTCGCCATTAACATAGTCTAGCTTGGTGTAATGTGTTTTTCTGTTTCGATCGATCGAATGTTCCAAAACTGCATTTTAGTTCGAATCAGTTTCTGTTGAAAATTTTTGGTCTCGAAAAATTTTTCAGGTTGTAAAATATTGATGTACTGGAAAATCTAAGAGTTCTGTAAAAATTTGACGATGTAAAGCCACAGTTGGAGCGCGGAAGCGCCGCGAAACCCCACCTCGTGCGGCCCTTCCGCCGCGCACTATTCACTTCACATCACCAAATTTTTCCAGAGGCCTTCTGGGCTTAAATTATGGGTTTTGGAATATTAAAATTGGGCCCAGGATTTCTGTGAGTGCTACAGTTTTTGATTGAGGGCCCACTTGTTAATTTTTGATCGATCGGAAAATTTTAAACACATTTTTCACAGTATTTACATTATATCTGCGACCGTGAATGTCACTCGATCGGTAAATCCGGTCTAACTGCTATAGCCCGGTTAGACGGATTTGCGAACGTGACTTTCACGTTGATGTTCTATGTTTATGCTGTGATGTTGCAGATCGGTCGCGGGGGATAGCCTGGATGCAATGCTAGTACTGTATTGTTGTATTATGTACATTTGATTTTGCGGGGCGAGCGTCCGACATGTGGACTGCCGTCACTGCCTGATTGTATTATTCTTTTGGGGCACCACCTGGTTGCGGTCGATGTACCCGGTGTATGTATATTTTACTTTCTGTACTAGGATTACCCCGCGGTGGGGTGCACGGATAGCCGGGTTCTAGAGGGCAACAAGCCCGCATCTCATGGCATTGAGACGGAGGGGGCTTCACTCTGGGATTGGCGGGCTATTCGCCGCACTCGTAGGGGGTACAGGTTGACCCAGGAGGGGTGCCCAAGTTGCCGGATTCCGTGGAGTGCTGGGTGGTCCATTCACGGTGCTGAAGGGGGCTGCCTCGCTTCAGGTTTTGGCGGGTAACTTGCCGCGCCCGTAGGGGTCTAGGATTTCATTGCACAGGCTATCCACACGACCAGGGGAACGTCGGGTTTCAGTAGTGGCTCTGTGAAACCCGGGGATCCCAGATATCTGTATTGTTCTGTGATGCTGTACATTTCTGTGATGTTGCATTTCTTTTCACGCCTTGAGCGAAATATAATATATATTAGTAGATGTTGTATATGTTTTGCATCCGCGCTAGTCCAGTCCCCGCTCTGTCGTTTGTTAGCTAACCTAACGGGTAATGACGGGACCCAGTGGCGAATGCGGATGGCATATACGTACATCAGTATATTTTCGTTCTTTTTGGTGTGATCAATTGATGGGACTGCATTGATTCGGATCAATGCAAGATTAAACAAACCTAATCTGATGTTGTTGGAACACGTTTCAAAAAGCTGTTATTGCAAGGACGTTCACTTTTGTTTTGCATCGTGGTATTCAGTTTGAATATCCTGCTCCTCAGTCGACGAGGCAAGGGCCGAGATCCCTTCACCGGGAGTGACCCCTTGGACAGAAGTTTGCGTCAGGGCATTAACTTCACTATAGCCGATTACTTTTGCTTTGCATCGCGGTATTCATTTGGAATATCCTGCACCCCATTCTACGGGGAAAGAGCCGAGATCCCTTCACCGGGAGTGACCTCTTTAGCAACGGTTTTCGTCACTATATTTTTAAAAGCTATCCGTTCCTTCGACGATATCAAGTTCTTTACGTTAAAGGTTTTCGCCAGAAACCATTCGTAGCCCTCCGTCGTTTCATATGGGTGGTCAATAGTATTCAAGCTGTGTATGTTGGCCAAAGTCAAGGCACAGTGATTGGTAGCTATTGGGGTATTCATATGCAGCATAGATAGATGCGTTGGTTTGGGACAGTCGTACTGCCATTTTGGCCAAAGTCAAGGGTATGTACGGGTGGATTCAAATTAACCTGAAGAATGACGGGTAGAACTTGACATGTGACTTATGATATGTTGGCCAAAGTCAAGGTCATAAGAGCATGGGGTAGAAATCCACATCGGGAGTTTCAAAAGTACTGAAACTTGCCAGATATGCGCATACCTTCTGGAGTGTGATACCGTGAGCGGATTCCGTCACGTTGTCATGCGATGAGAGTTGGATCCCGATTCCCACTGATGAGTTAGTATACTCCTCGGGTGACCCCGACTAATTCTTCTTTCAGGTTTGGAGGAGAATTTGAGGTACAGTGGGAGGATTCCAGATTAGATAAAGTGATAACCATTCTGATCTAGGTTAGAGTGCACGCTGAGTGTTTCTTTTCTCTCTCTCTTTGGCAGCGACCATTGACCCGACCCTAAGACTTTGACTCAGTGACCAAGTTGACCGAACCTTCTTTAACACCGGCTATTGAATTGTCAGAGTTGCAAACCTCATTGCCACTCCTACTTTTACCCTTTTCTCCAGGACACCCCGTTTTACTACAAACGTCCACTTCCATTGGACAAAACCATCGTATGGTTAGATACGAACTCGAAGGGATTCGAGGATGGTTTCCGGTTCTGGAGAAAACGGATAGGATTATTCAGTTGTCTTTTCCTTTTACCCTCTCTCAGGTTGCGAGTACTCCTTGGTTTAGGAGTAGTACACCTATTACGCAAATTGGATAGTCTTCTTCCAAACCATAGGTTGGTGCCGACCGGTAGGGAAGGAAGAAAGCCAATTAGCCTAAACGGTGTACAGAAGGTATTAAGTTAAGACAAAGTAAGGGATTAGTAAGAGGGCAAAGTAAATTGCAACAGATATTCACGACCAAACCATGTATTCCTTCGCCAATCCTAAATCACCTTTGTATTTCTCCAGGACACTCCGTATCATTACGAAGATCCCATTTTATTGGATAATCCATCGTATGGTTATATACGAACTCGAAAGGAACTCGTTCCAGTTCGGGGATGGATCCTGGTTCAGGAGAAATAGGAATAAAGTATATTCAGGTGTCTTTTATCTTCACCTTCTCTCGCGATGCGAGTGCTCCTAGGATTAGGACAGTACACCCTTTATGCTTTTTGGATAGTCTTCTTCCAAACCATAGGCTGGTGCCGAACGGTAGGGAAGGAAGAAAACCATTTGGCCTAAAGGGGTGTGCAGAAGGTAAAGACTAAAGACATATGAAGGGATTTGGAGAGGTGGCAAAGAATTATACGGTTATAGTTGTGAATCTGGCTAATGGTAGAGGCATTACTAGGAATACCAGGATACCCCATCGAAACATTTCAATGTTTTAATTCAACTGTGTACTGTTAAAAGAAAACTGATTTCCCGATTAGACGCTTGCTCCAGGGTATGTATTTACCAGGTTTGATTCTCACATCTGTATGGTTTTACAGATGATGAGTGGGAGTAAGTCATTGGGAATTGGGTGATCATCCTCATTATATCGGGATTCGTTGTAATCAGTGATATTTGAGGAGATCATCTGGGCTGTTTGCCGGTCGGCAAATATTTGGTTTTGAATATCCGCTGTTGTGCACCAATCTCAAATTGATATATCTGTACGTCTATTTTCATAGAGTGAGATATACCTTTTGATATTATGTCGATGACATTTACCTATATCAGTGGATGGTTAGGTAAGGAGCATTAAACAGCGGTGTAATTCTTCTTAACCATAAGTACAGTTTTCAACCTACAACACACAGTGAAAGAGTTGTTAGACTCAGCGGACTTATACAGAGTATTGTATGTTGTCCAGTGTCCATTAGGACAGAGGGGTTGGTCCTCATACTAAATTCTGTTTACTTTTGACTTCTCTAGTTCTTAGACATGTGTTTCGTAGAAACACAGAGTCTAAGTTTTGAGGAGTTATAGGTATTTGAATAGAGTAGAGAACCAGGTGTAGCAAGTATCGGGATTCTTCAAAGTGATCGAAGATGTAGATACTTGTGTATGGTATTCAGTTGATAGTAATGATAAAGAGATCTTGCTTCTCTTTCAGGTTACTCATAATTGGAAGTATTCCTAAGTTGAGTAACGCTGATCGGCCTCCTTCCATTTAGTTGACATGCGCTGGGGACAGCTGCATGATTTGAATCTGGTTCAATTAAATCAGTGCCTCTGTTTCTATATTGGATATAGAACAGTTCATATCTTAACGATGTTAAGGTACGGGGAGTTGTCCGGTTTATGATTAAAACCAGACACTGGACAACTCAAGGCACGTTTCTGTAATGGCTGTTTGTGGGTTGACCCAGGCTATGACGAGGGTTGATTTTCTACCATCTGGATGAACAATAGCGATATTGTTCTAGACTCGCCACAGTTTTATTAAAAATGGATTTTTTCAGAAAACAGTAGTGGGAGTATGGTAGAACTGGAAGTGATTCCAGAACCACAAACGATTACTGAAGATTTGATAAGGAACCTAAAGATTCAATCTGGATTGACATTCCATTGGCCACTCCGCAGATATGGTGGGTAACTTCAGGCACCCGAGAGGTACTACGGTAGCCTCAAGGACGGTGACGGGGAAGTTCTTGTTTACCCACAATTACCAATGCTGTTGTTCCAGGCTGCGAGACCCGGCAGGAGGATGAGTATAGCGTCATTCTAAACTAGCTTTAGAAGTGCACGTCTATATGACTCTGCCAGAGGGTTGTCGTAGTCAGTGGGAGCAGCGGAAGCATTGGTGGACATCAGGCTTATGTCTATTTATAGACTAAAGCAGATATAGCGGAGATAGATCATCTATTTCTGATGTGACAGTCATGGGTTTGACGTCATCAGAATAGGGGATGGATCTGTTGAGAAGGTAGTAGGGTGTGATGTCATAGTATTTAGATGACATACACAGAATAGGAAAAGAAACTCCTATACTACAATCGGTTATACTTTGGTCGTCACACAGTGTTTTCTTCACAAAGGACATGGATTTTATATCAGACATACTGGTTACTAGATCTGTGGTTTTAGATCTAGATTTGGGTGGTTTCCCAATCAGGGTACTTGACAGCATTCTAAGAGTATTTAGGATGGACGACTCCTGGCACGGTAGTGCACCTGCAGGTAATGGAGTCACCCTCTCTAAAGGTGTCTTACAGACTAAAGGGGAGAGGGACGTGCATGATTGGCAGATCACTTGCTTAGGCAAGTGAGTCAATCATGAGATGTCAAGTACCACACCAGATGTTGTTCTTGCACTAGATGCAATAAGTTGACATTAATCCAATCCTGGAGAAACAGTCGGAAGCAGTTTTAGAACATAAGTGGATGTTCTAGGGATATGATAACGACAGCCTCATTCAGGAGACGGTTATCATTCCAGGCTTCCAAGGTGACATGGACGACAAGGAGGTTGTCAGAGTTATAGTTTTCCCTCTGACGAGGGGCAGTATTTTGGACAGGTGGTCCAAGGCAATACTGAGGGAGGCATGGCGTAGGATACTGATTAAGTTCAGTTGACGATACAGTCTAAGAAGTTTGGATTTGGAGTTCATTTATGAACTCGGTCCCATCAGACATCCAGACACTCTAAGACAGGTATTGCTCATTTCGGGAGATGGCATTCTCCGCGAACTTGAGATTTAGAGAGACATAGAAAGAAATTTCAGAGCGGATCCACTCACTGAGGCTATTCCTCGAACGCAATAGTTTCGCAAACAGGTTTTGTGCGACTGACTAGTAGAGGAGTTGGGTGTTCGGTATCACACGGGCTGTGAGTATGCGACATCGCAATAATTAGCCTTGAGTGCAAGTGGGAGATTGTTGGAGATAGTGCCCTCAGAGTCAATTATTGGATCACAGGCACGTGATTGCAATGATTGAGGGAGGACCTATCCCGGTAGAACAGTCTTACTCGAGATGATAGTATGCTATCAGGTTTACCTTTATCATCGTGTACTGCTTTAGGTGACATGACATGTCGCTATTGCACGTTGATAGAGCCCCTAGGATTCTTGCTTGACTACCGGCAGTATGAGGGCGATCATATACGTGGGAGCTGGGGTCTACAAGCACATCCTTAAAAGGTCCCTAGTCGTGGGAGTTTCGAGATAGGGCATCGATACTCCAGAGTAGACTAGTGTATACAGTCGAGACCCCGACGAGGGGCGGTGGCCGGTCTCACAAGCCACTGGTGTCAGTTGGATCACCTAAGATGTATACAGGTGCTCATTGGGTTATGAGTACACCGGACAGGACTCGCCGGGAACATGCTAGTTGGTCTTATACCTGACGTCAGATAGCAGTTCCCAGGTGACATGTGTACAGGTTAGTTCATCGACCTGGGGATCGTCATTTGTCTCGTGTGAGTTCCCACTGTGCTTTGATTACTACCCTACCACGGCTCAAAGGAGTCGTGCAAACAGGTTTTAGTTGGGTACAGTCCCGAGCCACATGGAGGCAGTGAGCGGATCTTCGGGGGTTTCGTCTCTCCCGGTATTGGGGGTGAGGTCGCGCTGTGTCTAGGAGAGCCATTACACGAAGTCCTTGGCCAAGGCAGGAGATTTACTGGTAGGTATTCCAGTAGTATCTCAGGGTGTTCTGGGCTACACTCCGACACGACTTGTACCGCTTTTGGGGGTCTGACTTTTACCAACCCCCTAGGCCCGCCATGCGATGCTCATAGACGAACGGACCGGACTGTACGGATATTGTCACTGACAGGCTCAGTTGGGTGTCGGGGTGAGTTTCCTCATCGACGTCCCTTTTGGTCAATAGCTGGTGGCCCGTCACGTATTGGCTTATACCTCTGACGTGCTAGTGGTTAAATCCACAGCCATAGTATTGACGAGTCTTTAGAGTCCACCACACTTTCAGTTACTCAAGCTTTCGGGCGAAACGCTGTAGAGGCCGTATGGAGATATGGCAGGGTCTGATCAGATACGTGCGGTATTGTACGGATCAGGATCGGACAGTTTGTACTAGTGGCCATATGGTTATATGGCAGGGTTCGATCAGATACGTGCGGTATTGCACGGATCAGGATCGAACGGATATTAGTAGCCGGCTTTGGCTTAAGCCGGTCCTAGTTTAGTACAGTGTAGATTTTGTCTCATTGCATTTGTATCCGGACGGAATACAAATGCGGGTGTGTATGCACAGTGTAGGGTTATCCTGTAATTTATTACGGGACCAGTTTTCTGGAGTTGCCAGTTTGTATTCCGTTCCGGCAGGTTTTCCTTTGTTCTTTCCCGACCGGACTTTTCTGATGGAGGGGGTAATTTGCAGTTTTGCAAATTACTTTTGTGGAGGTTTTATTTGTAAGATGTTTTATTATGAAAGCATCTTTTGATGCCTTTCTTATCCTTCATTATCATTTGCTTTATGTGATTAGATTTGATAAGAAGAGTTGATGTGAGTTTTGTGATGATGATGTCTTGGTTGTGGTCACCCTTCATTATCTCCTACACTCACCTCCCTTGATGTTTTTTGCTATCATATTCATTCCTCCACCCTCTTGCTCTCACTTGATGAAATGGTTGAAGAAGAAAAGAAAAGAGAGAAGAAGAAAAGAAAAGAGAGGAAGAAAAATGAGAGTGATTCATTTTTGTGCATATCATTCTTCTTCTCATTCCATTGCTAGAAAATTGAAAGCACCAATTTTCTATACACCATTCCTCCATCATCCACAAATGGCAACCAAACCCCAAAAGAGAGACTATGATTCTACACTATATTCCTACAGCAAATCTTGAGCATGTCGAGTTGCCGGCTTCATGCTCGAGTTGCCTCAGTATCGAGGTGGGAGCCCGTAAAAGTACCCGGCTTCGTGGTGCCCTTTCCGACGAGGAGGAGACGGACGGAGATCCCGCGAGGAGATCGGAGTGGAGATGAAGACCGGAGGACTTGGATCGTATGGTATACTTCTCTACCCCCTCTCTAGATAGCTTAGACTAGTTTAATGGCACGATCCGGAGTTTAGTGCGCGGTGGTGCCGGTTTGCTAAGTCCGCAAATTTTAAGTTTACCACCGTTTCCGCGTTTGGCCGTCGGGTTGACGGCCGGGGCGCCGCCGTGCACTTACATAGTGGACTATGGGTTGTTTGGCATTCGTCAAGGTCATAGAACACTAGGGGCAAAATATTATCGAAAATTTCAAGTGTTGAAATTTGCAATGAGATTGCATACCTTCTATGAGATAGTTGGATCCCGATACCCACTGCGAGTAATTTTTACTCCTGGGAGAGTTTTGTAAGTCCATATTGCGACCCCCGGTTCTTACGGGGAGGCGGAAACGGTATAAAATCAAAATTTTTATCGCAAGAGGCAACATGGACTAACTTATGGTCGGGATCGTTACCTAAACTAAAACTAGCAAACTAAGCTAAAGATGTTTAGCTACTCGGATGAAGATGGTTATACCTAAACTTGAACTCCTTCTCTTCAAGCTCCGGTGGTGGTCCGATGGCTCCTTCTCGTCGTCTCCGTACGCCGAAGATAGATCCACTTGAAAGCTCCAACCTTTAGCTCCTTCTTCGGTCTTTGAAGAAACTAGTTCACTTGGTTTGCTAAACCTAGTGAACTAGAATGAGTAGAGAGGAAATAGAATGGGATTTTATCTATGGTTCTTGATTCTCAACTCATGAGACAAGAGAACCATAGATCAAGAGAGGGAGCAAGAGGTTGAGGGTAAGAGCAAGGGGAGAGCTCAAGAACAAGAGAGAGAATGAGCAAGAAAGAATGAGGCTCTCTTTTCTCTCTCACCCTCTCATAATCCAAAGTGATCATAACTCATCATATCAAAAAAGTCTTTTGGTGATGGTTAGAAGCAACCATAAGGTTATCATATCATGCACTCATATTACTCAAAAAACAAGCAAGAAAAAAAAAGTCTTTGGCATGAAATGATAACCATGGTTATCATGATGGTCAACTAGTCAAGCCTAGTCAACCGGTCAACAAGTCAACAAAGGTCAACAAGTCACCAAAGTCAACAAGTCAACAAAAGTCAACAAGTCAACAACCATATCACCATAATACTTAATTAATATAATAGTTAATCACATATCATATTCTCATTAGGGTTGAGCAAAAAGTCAAAAGTCAACGGTCAACTGTCAACAACCCTAATGAGAATCCACTGCCTCTGCCTCCCTGTCAACTGTGCATACACACCCGCATCCGCGTTCCGAGGAACACGAATGCAAACTGGATAAATCCAATCCCATAAGGTACACTAGGATCTGGCTTAAACCAAAGCCCGCTAGTGTAAACTGTCCGGACACTGTACGTGCACAAGTGCACGGATGTGACCGAACCCTGTCGCAAAACCATGCGACCTGTCGCAATACCATGCGACCTCTACTCTTTTGCCTAAAGGCGAAAAGCTTTCTGTGTGGGACTCTAAAGACTCGACACTACGCTGGCAGTGGGTTTAACCACAGACCGCAAGCGGCACTAGCTGTGCGTAACGGTCCCCAGGTAATGCCGACAAGAAGACCGACGAGGCGAAACCCATCTGAACTCCTACTGAGCCTGAGCGTGACATTCTCCATACAGTCCGGTCTGTTCGTCTGATACATCGCATGGCGGGCCTAGGGGGCGGTAAACGTCAGTCCCCCAATAGCGGTACAAGTCGTGCCGGAGTGAAGCCCAATACACCCTGAGATAACACTGGAAACCTACCAGTATATCTCGTTTGCCCTGGCCAGGGACTACTCGTGTAATGGCTCTCCTAGACACAGCGCGATGTCAACCCCCAATACCGGGAGAGACGAATCCTGTCTAACCGTCACTGCCTCCAAGTGCTTCGGGACTGCACCCAACCACCACCTGTTTGCACGACTCCTTTGAGCCGTGGTAGGGTAGTGATCAAAGTACAGTGGGAACACACTCGAGGCGGAGTGACAGTGTCAAGTCAGCGGACTAAGCTGTACTCATGTCACCTGGGAACTGATAACTGACGATAGGTATAATACCAACTAGTCAGTTCCCGACGAGTCCTGTCCAGTGTACCCGTAACCTAACGAGCACCCGCATACTATCTCAAGTACGACGTACTGACGGCTGTGGGACAGACCGTCTCCCACACTGGGATGAGAAGCGCATGCGCTGGTCTACTCCGGAGTATCGATGCCCTGTCTCGATAGTCCTGCGACCAGGGACCTGAATAAGGATGTGCTTATAGATTACCCAGCCCCCACTAGTGTGACTGCCATCACAACGCTGGTAATCAAGCAAAGATCCTAAGGGCTCCACTAATGCGTATAAGTGATATACTGAAATAAACACAAGTACACATTGAAGTAGAAACAAACCAAGTAGCATACTACTATTTTGAGCAAGATTGTATATACAAGGTGAATATCCCAAGCATCCATTAAGTAATATACAAACTAGTATGATACAGTAATGGCCTCTAGGGCATATACACTAACAATCTCCCACTTGCACTAAGGCCATGTACTGGCGTATCGAAGACCTATCATCTCGATCAGCCGCTCGAACTGAGTCTGGGGCAGGGCCTTGGTGAATGGATCAGCAGTGTTATCTTCTGAAGCGACTCTCCGAACCTCGATCTCCTGGCGATCTACGATCTCCCTGATCAGGTGATACCGCCTTAAGATGTGCCTGGATTTCTGATGGGACCTGGGTTCCTTTGCTAAAGCTATAGCCCCGTTGTTGTCGCAATACAGAGGTACTGGGTCAACAATGGACGGAACCACCTGAAGTTCTTTCAAGAACTTCCTCATCCAGACAGCTTCTTTTGCGGCATCAGATGCAGCGATGTATTCCGCTTCCATCGTCGAGTCTGCAACGGTTTCCTGTTTGGAACTCTTCCAACACACCGCCCCTCCATTGAGGGTAAAGACAAAACCCGACATGGACTTGGAATCATCCTTGTCACTCTGGAAGCTGGAGTCAGCAAAGGCCTCGATCTGGAGGTCTTTTCCGCCATACACCAAGAACATCTCCTTAGTCCTTCTCAGGTACTTGAGAATGTTCTTTACCGCTATCCAGTGTTTCTCCCCAGGGTTAGACTGATACCGGCTTACCACACTCAGTGCATAAGCTACATCCGGTCTGGTACACAACATCGCATACATTATAGAGCCTACCGCAGAAGCGTAGGGTATAATAGACATGCGATCCCTCTCCAAATCAGTCTTGGGAGACATCTCTTTAGAGAGGGTGATCCCGTGACAAGCCGGTAGGTTACCGCGCTTGGAATCTTCCATACTGAATCTCTTCAGTATGGTGTCGATGTACCTGGACTGTGAAAGTCCTAATATCCTCTTGGATCTATCACGATGGATCCGGATCCCCAGGATGTATGAGGCATCACCCAGGTCTTTCATGGAGAACCTTTGTGACAAGAACCCCTTGACAGATTGTAGCATAGGAATATCATTTCCTATTAAGAGAATGTCATCCACGTATAAAACGAGGAATACTACAGTTCTCGCTACAAATCTACTATAGATGCATGGTTCATCTGGATTTTTGATAAAGCCAAATTCTTTGACCGTCTCATCAAAGCAGATGTTCCAACTCCGCGATGCCTGCTTTAGTCCATAGATGGACTTAAGTAACTTGCACACCTTTCCGCTGCTCCCACTCTGAATGAAACCCTCTGGCTGATCCATATAGACACACTCCTCTAAATTTCCATTTAGAAAAGCGGTTTTTACGTCCATCTGCCAAATCTCATAATCGTGGAAGGCAGCAATGGCAAGAAGGATCCGAATGGATTTCAGCATGGCTACTGGAGAAAAGGTTTCGTCGTAGTCCAAGCCAGGTCTTTGACGAAAACCCTTTGCTACCAGCCTAGCTTTATAGGTCTCAACCTGTCCATCTACACCAATCTTCCTTTTGAAGATCCACTTGCATCCTACGGGTTTTACCCCGTCTGGAGCAATGTCCAACGTCCATACCTTGTTGGTGTACATGGACTCCATTTCGGTCCGCATTGCATCCAGCCATTTCACTGAGTCAACGCTCTGAACGGCCTGCTGGAAGCTAGTAGGCTCATCATAATCTATGATGCAATCCTCTCTATCCCCGTCTATGAGAAAACCGTAGTATCTCTCAGGCGGATGAGACTGCCTACTACTTCTGCGGAGCGGCGTAGGAATGTCCTGTTCTTCCGAACCTTCTGGTTCCACTAAACTTTCAGTAACAGTCCGTGGTTCTGGAATTTCTTCCAGTTCTACTGTGCTCCCACTTATCTGGTTTTCCAAAAACTTAGTTTCCAAGAAGTAGGCATGACGAGAAACAAGAACTTTTTGTTCCTCTTCACAGTAGAAGAAATATCCTTTTGAGTTCTTTGGATACCCCACAAACTTGCACTGTACTGAGCGTGCCTCGAGCTTGTCCGCATGCTGCTTTTTGACAAAAGCCGGACATCCCCATGTCTTAATGTGCTTAAGATAGGGTCTCTTCCCACACCACATTTCATATGGTGTGGAAGGCACAGTCTTAGTCGGAACTCGGTTCAAAAGGTACGCTGCTGATTCTAGCGCATACCCCCAGAATGATCGCGGTAACTCAGCATTACCCATCATGGACCGCACCATATCCAATAGGGTGCGGTTCCGTCTCTCCGATACACCGTTATGTTGCGGGGTGTATGGAGGAGTAAGCTGAGAGAGAATTCCGTTCTCTTTTAAATAGTCCAGGAACTCGGCACTTAAGTATTCTCCACCTCGATCCGATCTTAGAATCTTAATACTTTTGCCGGTCTGTTTCTCTACTTCATTCTTATACTCCTGGAATTTTCCAAAGGCCTCGGACTTATGTTTCATCAAGAAGACATAACCGTACCTTGAGAAGTCATCCGTAAAAGTAATGAAGTAAGAATGTCCGCTTCGGGCATGTGTAGACATTGGACCGCACACGTCACTGTGTACGAGTCCCAAGAGCTCGCTCGCTCTTACTCCATGTCCAGTAAACGGAGTCTTTGTCATCTTTCCTTTGAGACAAGATTGACAAGTGGCATACGATTGATATTCGAACGCATTCAAATATCCTTCTGTATGTAACTTAGTCAACCTTCTCTCATTGATGTGACCCAATCTACAATGCCATAAGAAAGTCTGATTTATTTCCGGAGACTTTCTTTTGTGTGTATTCTGGACGTTGAAAATTTGTGGTTGGTTTAACACGTATATACCATTACTCAATGTACCTGACCCAATCAAAACTTGATTAAGGTGAATGTTTACAACATTACTTACAAACGCAAATTCATAACCTTCTTTAGAAACTAAAGATACAGAAATGATATTACAAGTTGCGTTGGGTACAAAAAAGCAATTACGCAAAACCAAAACATGTCCATCTGACATTCCCAGGTGATAGTCCCCCACGGCTTTAGCATCCATGCTAGCTCCGTTCGCAACTTTGAGGGTCATGTCACCTGCCTTCAAAACCCTACGGTTTCTCAATGCCTGCAAAGAATTACAGATATGAGATCCTGATCCGGTATCCAATACCCAGGAAGTAGAGTTTATTGAAAGACAATTTTCAATAACATACACACCTGAAGCTGAAGCTGCAACCTGCTTCAATTCCTGTGTTCTGGCCTTCCAGGCCCTGCAATCATTCTTCCAGTGTCCTTTCTTATGACAATAGAAGCATTCTTCCTTATCCACAAGCTTCCCCGCTATCTTTGTTGTTTTGCCTTTTCCCTTCGTATCCACTTTACCAACACCGCCCCTTGGTTTGGCGGGGGCCTTCTTCTTCTTTCCCTTGGCTTTCGCCTTGGACCTAGAAGAAGATGATCCTCCTACAAACAAAGTGGATGTTTCCCTACCTTTCTGTAGGGTGCCCTCTGCGCTCCTCAGCATGTTGAGGAGCTCTGATAGTTCAACCTCTTTTTCTTGTAGGTTGAAGTTCAGTATAAACTGGGCGTAAGTGGAAGGAAGGGACTGGAGAACTATATCCGTATATAGCTCACTCTCCAATGTGATCCCTAGGTCAGCGAGCTCCTCAATGAAGCCGATCATCTTTAGCACATGCTCGGCTACTGATGATCCGACGGCCATTCTTGTCGAAAATAACTTTTTCGACGCTTCGTATCTTGCGATACGTGATTGCTCTCCATACAGTTCTTTTGTATGGAGCAATATGGACTCCATGTCCATATTCTCATGCCTCCTCTGATGTTCGTTGTCCATCGAGGCAAGCAGGAGGCATTTGGCCTTCGCGCTATCAATCTCCCAAGTCTTGCGGATTTCCTTATCCGCGACGCTGGAAGTTGGACCAGGGACAGGGGGAGCTTTGGTGGTAAGAAGATACCCCAGCTTGTCATAAGTGATTGCTATCTTGACATTCCTGAGCCAATCTTTGTAGTTTGGCCCTGTCAGTTTGTTTTTATCTAGGAGTAACTTAAGTCCAGTCATGTTGATTGGTCGCTGCAATTAGGAGAGAGAAGAAGAAACACTCAGCATGATGCTCTTGCAAGTTTAGAGTGGTTTTTAGTTTGTCTAAACAGGATGGCTCCCACTGTTTCTCGAATCCCTCCTCAAACCATAAAGGAAGAATTAGTCAGGATCAATCCCACCGTACAATACTTGCTTAACCGTTCAGCCAGGCCGGTGTCGGTACTTCGAGGGAGGTTTTCCAACGCTTTCGCGAAGTTCCTTAATTAAATAACCTCTTTTCCCTGGGGGCGTAACCCCGCTAACACCTTTCTAGGCACCTACTAGGTTTATAGCATTGATCGTTTAGTGAGAAATTTCCCGAGGAGTAGCATATACTCACAGTAGGATCGGGATCCAAATATCATCGCGTGACGAAACTGAAGGAATCCTACCAGAATCACCACACTCCAAATGGTATGCAAATCTAGCAAGTTTCAGTACTTATGAAACTCCCGATGTGGATTTTTGCCCCATGCTCTTATGACCTTGACTTTGGCCAAAATATCATAAGTCACATGTCAAGTTCTGCCCGTCACTATCCAGGTTAATTTGGATCCATCCGTACCTACCCTTGACTTTGGCCAAAATGGCAGCACGACTGTCCCAAACCAACGCATCTATCTATGCTACACATGAACACCCAATAGCTACCAATCACTATGCCTTGACTTTGGCCAAAATACATAGCTTGAATACTATTGCCTATTCATGCGAAGCGACGGAGGGCTACGAATGGTTTTGGCGAAACCGTGAACGTAGTGAACTTGATTTAATCGATGGAACGAGATAGCTTTTAGAAGGAGTGGCTCAAGCTCCGCATTTAAAAGTTATTTTTGAAAAGAACCGAGTGGTTTTTCGAAAGTGTTCCAACGACTTTAACTTGGTTTATTATCTTGCATTAGTTCTTTTAATGCGTGATATTCTTGCATTAGTACTTTTAATGCGTCCCATCATTTAACCCTACCATTGCAGAAAACAACCAAAATATGACGTACGCTTATGCCATTCGCATTCGCCACTGGGCCCCGTCATTACCCGTTAGGTTACTTAACTAACGACAGAGCGGGGGCTGGGCTAGCGCGTCTGTAAAACATAAGCAACGCCTAAATAGTAAGCAATGATAAACATTTCAGATCACAGATAAATACATTGGATATACTAGTAATCTGTAATTTGTACGAGCCTGTAACAAAAACAGATAACACGGTCGCGGTGAATAGCCAATACCCCACCCAAGACCCCTACGGGTACGGCAAACTACCCGCCAAGTACCCGAAGCGTAGCAACCTCCCTCATCTCCATGAGTAGGCCACTCGACACTTCGGCATACCCGGTAGTTTGTGCACCCCTCCACGGGTCTATCCTAGGAGCAAAAACAGTAAAAAGAAATTATACAATGACGGCTACAACCCCGACCCGGTTGTGCGGCCAAACAAATAATTATTACATCAATTTACAAATTTACATGAATTGCAAGAAAAGTAAACTCTCGTCTCACAACCCCCGGCTATTCACCCGCGACAATCCAACATATTTATATACACATTCCAGCACATTACAGATCATGTATAACCCCGACTAATCGACTTATAGCGATTAGCCGACGTTCAATACATGCAAACATCACAGATATAACCATCATAGTCAAAGTGCAATGAAGTTCGGAAAAAATACGGAATTATAGGACCCCAAAAGGAAATTTCTTTTCTGTAAAATCTGGGCACATATAATATATCTCAAAAATCCCAAAACCAACACAGACACACACTGCACGAAAAACGACGCACTAAAGACAACAAACCGCGGCGCTTCCGCGGCGGCCAAGAAGGGTCACGCGGCGGAAGCGCGGCGGTTTAGACGAATTGGTGAATCGTTTTTCATGGGTGTTCTAACAAAACCCTGAGACGAATTTAGGAGTATGAAGTTTTTCATTTTGACCAGAAAAAATTTCAACAGAAACTCAGTTTTTGTAGTTTTCCGGTTTTGTGATTTTTTTCGGTTCCGAACTTCGTTACACTTTACTACCTAGCTAGTTTAAGTTTAGTTAGGCTCTGATACCACTGTAAGTCCATATTGCGACCCCCGGTTCTTACGGGGAGGCGGAAACGGTATAAAATCAAAATTTTTATCGCAAGAGGCAACATGGACTAACTTATGGTCGGGATCGTTACCTAAACTAAAACTAGCAAACTAAGCTAAAGATGTTTAGCTACTCGGATGAAGATGGTTATACCTAAACTTGAACTCCTTCTCTTCAAGCTCCGGTGGTGGTCCGATGGCTCCTTCTCGTCGTCTCCGTACGCCGAAGATAGATCCACTTGAAAGCTCCAACCTTTAGCTCCTTCTTCGGTCTTTGAAGAAACTAGTTCACTTGGTTTGCTAAACCTAGTGAACTAGAATGAGTAGAGAGGAAATAGAATGGGATTTTATCTATGGTTCTTGATTCTCAACTCATGAGACAAGAGAACCATAGATCAAGAGAGGGAGCAAGAGGTTGAGGGTAAGAGCAAGGGGAGAGCTCAAGAACAAGAGAGAGAATGAGCAAGAAAGAATGAGGCTCTCTTTTCTCTCTCACCCTCTCATAATCCAAAGTGATCATAACTCATCATATCAAAAAAGTCTTTTGGTGATGGTTAGAAGCAACCATAAGGTTATCATATCATGCACTCATATTACTCAAAAAACAAGCAAGAAAAAAAAAGTCTTTGGCATGAAATGATAACCATGGTTATCATGATGGTCAACTAGTCAAGCCTAGTCAACCGGTCAACAAGTCAACAAAGGTCAACAAGTCACCAAAGTCAACAAGTCAACAAAAGTCAACAAGTCAACAACCATATCACCATAATACTTAATTAATATAATAGTTAATCACATATCATATTCTCATTAGGGTTGAGCAAAAAGTCAAAAGTCAACGGTCAACTGTCAACAACCCTAATGAGAATCCACTGCCTCTGCCTCCCTGTCAACTGTGCATACACACCCGCATCCGCGTTCCGAGGAACACGAATGCAAACTGGATAAATCCAATCCCATAAGGTACACTAGGATCTGGCTTAAACCAAAGCCCGCTAGTGTAAACTGTCCGGACACTGTACGTGCACAAGTGCACGGATGTGACCGAACCCTGTCGCAAAACCATGCGACCTGTCGCAATACCATGCGACCTCTACTCTTTTGCCTAAAGGCGAAAAGCTTTCTGTGTGGGACTCTAAAGACTCGACACTACGCTGGCAGTGGGTTTAACCACAGACCGCAAGCGGCACTAGCTGTGCGTAACGGTCCCCAGGTAATGCCGACAAGAAGACCGACGAGGCGAAACCCATCTGAACTCCTACTGAGCCTGAGCGTGACATTCTCCATACAGTCCGGTCTGTTCGTCTGATACATCGCATGGCGGGCCTAGGGGGCGGTAAACGTCAGTCCCCCAATAGCGGTACAAGTCGTGCCGGAGTGAAGCCCAATACACCCTGAGATAACACTGGAAACCTACCAGTATATCTCGTTTGCCCTGGCCAGGGACTACTCGTGTAATGGCTCTCCTAGACACAGCGCGATGTCAACCCCCAATACCGGGAGAGACGAATCCTGTCTAACCGTCACTGCCTCCAAGTGCTTCGGGACTGCACCCAACCACCACCTGTTTGCACGACTCCTTTGAGCCGTGGTAGGGTAGTGATCAAAGTACAGTGGGAACACACTCGAGGCGGAGTGACAGTGTCAAGTCAGCGGACTAAGCTGTACTCATGTCACCTGGGAACTGATAACTGACGATAGGTATAATACCAACTAGTCAGTTCCCGACGAGTCCTGTCCAGTGTACCCGTAACCTAACGAGCACCCGCATACTATCTCAAGTACGACGTACTGACGGCTGTGGGACAGACCGTCTCCCACACTGGGATGAGAAGCGCATGCGCTGGTCTACTCCGGAGTATCGATGCCCTGTCTCGATAGTCCTGCGACCAGGGACCTGAATAAGGATGTGCTTATAGATTACCCAGCCCCCACTAGTGTGACTGCCATCACAACGCTGGTAATCAAGCAAAGATCCTAAGGGCTCCACTAATGCGTATAAGTGATATACTGAAATAAACACAAGTACACATTGAAGTAGAAACAAACCAAGTAGCATACTACTATTTTGAGCAAGATTGTATATACAAGGTGAATATCCCAAGCATCCATTAAGTAATATACAAACTAGTATGATACAGTAATGGCCTCTAGGGCATATACACTAACAAGTTTTACACATTACAATTAGCCGATCAAGTAGGTGTCTAGAAATGTGTTAACGAGGTTACGCCTCTGGGAAAACGAGGTTTACATTAATTAGGTTCGTGCGAAAGCACGGGGGACCTCTCTCAAAGTACCGACACTGGCCTGGCTGAAAGATTGGTGAACTTGTAGTGTGTAATTAATCCCGGCTAGTCTTTCCTTTTAGGGTTTGAAGGAAGATTTGATAAAAAACAGTGGGAGCCATCCTGATTAGATAAAATAATAACCAATGTATTCTTGCAAGAGCGCACGCTGAGTGTTTTCTTCTCTCTCTCTCCAGGTAGCGACCATATCATGCCTTAATCAAGATAATAATATGGATGTATTGACCGAACCCGCTTGTTATACTGAGCTGGGGAACGTTGGTCCCGCTCCAACTTATAATTGTTATAAGACAGAGCAGGAAATTAGGGATTACCAGAATTCCCGTGCCGCCCAAACGAAGAGAATGCATGCTGATGCATCATCTTCGGGTGTGTTCATTACAAAGAACTGTTTCTCAGTATCCTCTGCATCCTGGGTATATGATACCGGATCAGGATCCCAGATATGTAATCTGTTACATAAGGCTACAGAAAGGTAGAGAACTGAGAACGGGTGATAAGTTTCATGAGGCAGAAAACGGGGCAAGTGTTGCAGCTAAGTCTGTTGGTCACTGTCACCCTGTATTCCAAATACATTGATTTTGAACGAATGTTATTATATACCGAACCTGATATACAAAATCATATCACTCTCTTTATTAGTAAAGAAATGATAAAATTTTGTATTGTTGGATAATGTTTTGAACATTTCCTATATCAAAAGTTGATCGGTTCAGGCACGTTATCTAAAAGCATTGATGTTCTAAATCAAACTACAGTTCTTAGTATACGGAACACACAAAAGAGGAAGAGTTCAGAAATGAACGAATCCTTCTTGAGGCATTGTAGACTAGGTCATATCAATGCGATCCGACTGGCTGAAGTTACATTTTAGATGCATATTTAAATCGGTTTGAATTTACATCTTGTGAAACTTGCCAGTCATGTCACAGAGATAAGATGACCACGGCTCTGTTTATTGGAAACAGAGAAAGAGTTAGTTGAACTCTTGGGATGATACATGTTGATATATGAAGGCCCCCTGTCTACACATACCAAGACCGGTTCTTTTTACTTCATTACATTCTCTGATGATCTTTCGAGATTCAGACCTATGTTCCTGTTGAAACACAAGTCCGAACCTTTTGAGATATTCACAGAATATAAGTTAGAAGTAGAGAACCAAAATACGGGTATAAGTATTATGACCTATGATGAGATCAGGGAGGAGAATACTTGTGCATGGAATTCCTGGACTTTTCTAAACGAGAATGAGATTCTCTTTCAGCATTACTCCTCCGTATACACCATAGCACGATGGTATATCGGGGCGGAGCAATCTCACCCTATATGATAAGGTGTGCTCTATGATGAGTACTACTGAGTTACCTATTTCCTTTTTGGGAGTTATGCACTTGAGAAGCTGCATACCTATTGAATAGGGTTCAAATCAAATCAGTTGCCTACCACTTCATATTTGATATGATAAGGGAAGAGCCCATCTCTTAAGTTAGTTAAGATTTGGGGTTGTCCAGCCTATGTCTGAAAAGCAAAATCCGGACAAGCTCGAGGCAAGGTCTGTAATGTAGAACTGGAAAGGTTCCAGCTATACAAACTACAGCAGATGATTTGATAAAACCAAAGGATTCAATAGTTACCAACGAACCTCAGCCTCTTGTTAGTTATATGTGTGCCCTAGAGGCCATTACTATACATAGGATGTATATTGTAGTGGATGCTTGGACATATATAGGGAGGACTTTCTTGCTCGACATGATAGTATACTATCTGGTTGCTCTTTACCTTAACGTGTCCACTGATTGTCTCTCTGTTACATGTTGGTAAAGCCCTTAGGATGCGTACTTGACTACCTGGACTATGATGCGGATCATACTAGTGGGGACATGGTAGTCCATAAGTACATCCTTCAAGGTCCCTAGTCGTGGGTGTATCGAGACGGGGCATCGATATACCAGAGTAGACTAGCGTATACCTTCTCGACCCATACAGATGGGCGATGGATGATCCCATATCCATTGGTGTTTGACATCAGAGATGATATACGGGTGCTCAGTAGAGACTGGGTACACTGGACGGACTCGCCGAGAACTCCCAGATGGTATTATACCTTACGTCAGATGGCAGTTCTCTGGTGACACTGGTACAGAGTAGTCTGTTGACCCGAGATCGTCATAGAGTCTTGTGTGGTTCCCACTGTGCTTTGATTTCCACCTTACCACGTCCAAGAGGGCGTGCAAAATGGTGGTTTTTGGGTACAGTCCCGAGTCACATGGAGGCAATGAGCGATAGGAGGGGATTCGTCTCTCCCGGTATAGGGAGTTGATGTTGCGCTGTGTTCGATTGGCTATAACCGGAAATCTCTGGCCAGGGTTGCTGAGATTTACTGGTAAGTATTACCAGTAATTTCTCAAACTGTTATAGACCTCATATCGACACGACTTATCGAGCTATTGGGGTCTGACGTTTACCACCCCTAGGCGAGATATGCGACATATCAGACGATCAGACCGGACTGTACGGTAAGTGTTACTGGTTGGATTCACAGGAGTATGAGCGGGCTTGCTCGTCGATCTTCTGATCGCTCAATACCCGGGTGGCCGTTACGTTTAGCAGACCGCTTGCGGCTTGTAGGTGTTTGTTATGATCATCACCTGCTGCCGGCGTATTGACGAGTCTTTAGAGTCCTACACAGAGGTTTCCTGACTCAAGCGAAACGAAATAGGAGCGCATATGAGATATGTGCGAGACCGAGAATAATGCGTGTATGTGATACCGTATTCTATTCTTGCGATGAATGTATCGATATGGTTGTATGCGATATAACCTAGTTATCGAATCAAGGATTGATTCGGTAAGCCGATACATAGGATACTAGTCGGTTATATGCGATATGACCGGATCGTTAAATCAAGTGTTGATTTAATGATTTAATGTATAATTATATATTTGATATATTACTTTGCATTAACTAGTATTGGTTCACTTTAAATGGATTTTCTCACTTGGATGTACAAGTTGTATATGTGATATACTTTTTGTGCAAATGATTGTATCATGTTTGATGATACATGTTTACTTGGTTAAGTGCAAAGAATTAAACCATGGTTAAACTAATGATTAGGGTTTTGTTTATCCATTACTTATTTATTCATTTATTTATTTGTTTATTCTTTTTGGAAAATAATAAGCATAAAGAAAAATGGTGGCTTTCTTTGGATGCATGTTGAAGCTTCATGAAGTTTTGACTAAGTGACCATTTTGTCTTCATGCTTAACCCTAACCATTCCTTCTAACCATGATTTATTCTCTACACTTGACCATGGTTGCCATATGATAAGTATTGTTTTATTTTCTTTTTGAGAAAAACTTATCATAACATTTTTCATCTTCTTCTTCTTCTTCTTCAAGAAGAAGCTTGCTTCATTAATGGCAACTTGAGCAAATGAGTGAGAAATCCAATTCTAAAGTAAACCCACCTCCTATTTCTTCATCCTCTACCTCTTGCCAAGTAGTATAGGGTGTTCTCTTCACAAGTTTCATGACTTGGTGAAGTGGGAGCTTGATCTAGCGATGCCTCGACGTAGATCATCTTCGGCATCGTAGTCGATGACCTAGCCTGCCCATTTCTCCGATGAAGCCGACGCTAGAGCCCGGGATTTGATTTGGACAGCGAGGAGACTTCATCGCGGAGCTATGGAGGTGGAGCACCGGATCTACAAAGGTTGTATTTCCGTTCTTTTAGTTAAGTTGTTAACTAGTTTGATTTGTCGCCTAAAATTCTAGTTAACGATCCGTAGTCTAGGGTTTCTCGGCACCGTAAAGTTTGAAATTGGCATGGTTGATGCCTTATGAGACCTCCTTAGTGTGCCTAGGAACCCTACAGTGGTATCAGAGCCTAGCTAGAGCCTTAGGTGATGCTTTGACGATGTTTGAAACCCGATCGAACCCGAAACCCTAACTTTTTCATGCTCTCTGGACTTTTTTCAAAAACTGGGATTTTTCCAGATTAAAAATGCTTAAAAAATTCAGCAGGGAATTCTAAGAATTACGGTGCAAAATTTCACAAAAGATTCTTCTAACTGGCGGCGGAACCGCGGCAGAAGCCCAGCTTTTGCGGCGGTTCCGCGGCGCTCTGGTGACGTCACCCCTCCACCTTTGCACAGTAACTCCTATTTAACAGTGCTGAGTTTTATGGGTATTTTAAATATTTTTTCAAGAGTTGAATTTTCTGGGGTAGTTTTGGGGATTCGATTGTTCGATCGGATTATCAGATTTTGTCTATGTGGCTTTCCGGATATTTTTTTGAATATGTTAAAAAGTTCGACCGGATAGAAATACCCAATTTTTCCCCTGTCGGGAAATTTCCAAGTGTTGGATTTTTCCGTGGTTTGAAGACGTTCTAAGTAGTGCAAGTAACTCGATGGTCCCTCTAGAAGACAACAAACCTTAACTCGATTATGTGACCGTCTTGAACTGCCCTTTGAACCTTAGGGTTTGGGGCAGTACGGCGTGCCACATGTGAGGCATTGGCTTGACCCTTCTACGGCTGGACCGTTGGTACTGAGGCATGAAGTGAATGTCTTTGAACTTATTTCATGTGTTGATCTGTTTCGGGAAAACTTGGGTGTTTGAATGTTCGATCGGAAAGTTTATCATTTTCTATTTATCTGGAATGGGATACAATAATTGGAATTCACAATAAGTTATGAGATAACTGAATGAATGTTATAAACATAGCAGTTTAGTCTCACTTGATCGGTTGCCACGGAATTTTGATGTGATCAAAAGTCCGTCGCAATCACGTAGCGTACGCGGATACTCGCCGGGTAAACTTAATAGACAGCTACACCCCTTAGCCCCGACCAAGTGACTGTAGGAGAACCCCGTCGCCGAAAGCATCCGTTAGGGTGCTCGCGGTAGCGGTGTTCCGCCTTGGTGCACTTCGTCGACGGCGTCGGGGGTGCGGCCGTCTACTAAAGTTTGCGACGAGCATTCGATCAGGATGTCGGGAATCTTGTTGAATTGCCCGACTTGATATTGAAAAGAGTTTTCGATTTTTGAGACTAAAATGCGGGGTTTATAATTGTTAGGCATGTGATGTCTAAGTAATTCATTTGATTAGGCATGCGATGTCTAAAGAGATTGCGGATTCCAACTGTTGTAGTTTTACACTTTCTTTTCTGTGACCGTAAGTGTAATATGTGATATCGCCGGTTTCGTTACTATATGTCAACGACAATTGGGATACACATGTTTACTTACGTTGATGACATGTGATGTTATGTGTTGCTGGATATGTTATATTGGATCGTCGTGTTCGAATAGCCGGGGTTTTTTATGTGAGATGAGTGTTTTTCATTTTCATTCATGTAAAAACTTGTATGTAATATTCTTTTATTTGGGACACTTCCAGGTTGCGGAAGATGTCACCTTTTGTATATTATTTACTTTTCCGCACTAGGATAGACCCAAGGAGGGGAGCACAACTAACCGGGTTCTGGAGTCCAGTGGGAGACCAACTCGAGGAGTCGAGTCCGGGTCTCCTAACTCTAGAATTGGTAGGGTTACTTGCCGCTCTCGTAGGGGTCTGGGGGTGTGGGTTTGGCTATTCATCACGACCGTGGAATCCGTGTTTTATACTGGCTTGTATTGAAAACACGGACGTCCTAGTATATCCAATATTTCATATGTTTCTTCTGCTGCGATATCTGTGATATGATCATGTGATGTTCTGTGATGGATACTGTATATAGTATATATGATATATTATATAGACGTTACTTATGTTTTACACCCGTGCTAGCCCTGCCCTGCTCTGCCGTTAGTTACCTAACCTAACGGTGCATGAGGGGACATCGAGGCGAATGCGGATGGCATAAGTGTACGTCGTATTTATCTGTGATGTTTAGGTAACTTAAATGATGGGACTTCATTAATGTGATTAATGAAAGAAAAGAAACCTAAGATGTTGTAGAGTCGAATTTCAAAAATAAAACAGGTAGCTACAGTTCTTGCTTTGCATAGCGGTATATGTGATATATCCTGCACCTTATTCGAGGACCGAGATCCCTTCACCGGGAGTGACTCCTTTAGCAATAACTGGCAGATGCTACACACCTGGTTTTTCTTTTGATTGCTTTTAAGAGATTTTGCTTTGCACAGTGATATATATGATATATCCCGCACCTCATTCGACGAGGAAAGGACCGACGATCCCTTCACCGGGAGTGACTCCTTTAGCAAAACTAGAAAAGCCTCAAAAGCACTCCATTTTTAAAATCATTTGATTCTACAACGATTTCAAGTTCATTACGCAATAGGTTTTCAGAAAAACCTGACGTAGCCCTCCGTCATTTCAGATAAGTACTAGTTAGTATTCGTGTTGTGGTAGTTTGGCATTCGTCAAGGCGTAGTGTACGGTAGCTAACCAGTATTTATCTGCTTTTGCATATGATGCGATTGGATTAGGGTATTCGTACGGCGTTGTTTGGCATGCGTCAAGGGTCGTGCAGGTGGGTTTAATTCAATTAAGAAATGTACGGGTTGAACTTGACTAGCGGACTATGGGTTGTTTGGCATGCGTCAAGGTTATAGCACGCTAGGGGCAAAATATTATCGGGAATTTCAAGTGTTGAAATTTGCAATGAGATTGCATACTTTCTATGAGATAGTTGGATCCCGATACCCGCTGCGAGTAAGAGTTACTCCTGGGAGAGTTTTATACATTGCAATTAGCCGATCAAGTAGGTGTCTAGAAAGGTGTCAACGGGGTTACGCCTCTGGGAAAAACGAGGTTTACTGTAATTAGGTCCGTGCGAAAGCACGGGGAACCTCCCTCAAAGTACCGACGCCGGCCTGGCTGAAAGATTGGCGAACTTATAGTGTGTAATTAATCCCGGCTAGTCTTTCCTTTTAGGGTTTGAAGGAAGATTTGATAAAAACAGTGGGAGTCATCCTGATTAGATAAAATAATAACCAATCTATTCTTGCAAGAGCGCACGCTGAGTGTTTTCTTCTCTCTCTCTCCAGGTAGCGACCATATCACACCTTAATCAAGATAATAATACGGAATATTGACCGAATCCGCTTGTTATACTGAGCTGGGGAACGTTGGTCCCGCTCCAACTTATAATTGTTATAAGACAGAGAAGGAAATTGGGGAATACCAGATTTCCCGTGCCGCCCAAACGAAGAAAGTGCATATGATGCATCTCCTTCGGGTGTGTTCGTTACACAGAACTGTTTCTCTGTATCCTCTACGTCATGGGTATGTGATACCAGATCAGGATCCCAGATATGTAATCTGTTACATAGGGCTACAGCTAGGTAGAGAACTGAGAACGGGTGATAAGTTTCATGAGGCAGAAAACGGGGCAAGTGTTGCAGCCAAGTCTGTTGGTCACTGTCACCCTGTATTCCAAATACATTAATTCTGAACGAATGTTATTAGATACCTAACCTGATATACAAAATCATATCAGTCTCTTTATAAGTAAAGAAATGATAAAATTTTGTATTGTTGGATTATGTTTTGAACATTTCCTATATCAAAAGTTGATCGGTTCAGGCACGTCATCTAAAAGCATTGATGTTCTAAATCAAACTACAGTTATTAGTATATGGAACACACACAAGAGGAAGAGTTCAGAAATGAACGAATCCTTCTTGAGGCATTGTAGACTAGGTCATATCAATGCGATCCGACTGGCTGAAGTTACATTTTAGATGCATATTTAAATCAGTTTGAATTTACATCTTGTGAAACTTGCCAGTCATGTCACAGAGATAAGATGACCATAGCTCCGTTTACTGGAAACAGAGAAAGAGTTAGTGAACTCTTGGGATGATACATGTTGATGTATGAAGGTCTCCTGTCTACAGATGCCAAGACCGGTTCTTTGTACTTCATTAAATTCTCTGATAATCTTTTTAGATTCAGACATATGTTCTTGTTGAAACACAAGTCCGAACCTTTTGAGATATTCACAGAATATAAGTAAGAAGTAGAGAACCAAAACGGGTATAAGTATTATGTCCTTTGATGTGATCAAGGAGGAGAATACTTGAGCACGGAATTCCTGGACTTTTCTAAAGGAGAATGAGATTCTCTCTCAGCATTACTCCTCCGTATACACCATAGCACGATGGTATATCGGGGCGGAGCAATAGCACCCTATGTGATAAGGTGTGCTCTATGATGAGTACTACTGAGTTACCTATTTCCTTTTTGGGAGTTATGCGCTTGAGAAGCTGCATACCTATTGAATAGGGTTCGAATCAAATCAGTTGCCTACCACTTCATATGTGATATGGAAAGGGAAGAGCCCATATCTTAAGTTAGTTAAGATTTGGGGTTGACCGGCCTATGTCTAAAAGCAAAATCCGGACAAGCTCGAGGCAAGGTCTGTAATGTAGAACTGGAAAGGTTCCAGCTATACAAAATACAGCAGATGATTTGATAAAACCAAAGGATTCAATAGTTACCAACGAACCTCAGCCTCTCCGCCAATCTAGTAAGGTTCCTCACCCACCTGAGAGATACTTCGGTTACTCTATGACAGTAGGAGCGAGGATTGCATCATGAGATGATGACCCAACTAGTTTCGAGCTGGCCATCAGGAATAAGACTCTGTAAGAATGGCTGGATGCTTAGTGATCTGAGATGGAATCCATGTACACCAACAAAGTATGGACTTTGGTTGCTATATCTGAAGGGTTAAATCCCCATCAGGAGCAAGTATATCTTGAGAAGATTACTTGGTGTAGATGGAAAAGTTGAGACTTTCAAAGCTAGACTTGTTAAAGCTTTTCGTCATCGACCAGGCGTGGATAATGATGAAACCTTTTCAAGTAGCTATGCTTAAGTCCATCCAAATCCTACTTGCCACGGCTACATACCATGACTACGATATCTGGTGGTTGGGTGTCATGACTGCTTTTCTAAATGATGTTTTAGAAGAGAGCGTCTATAAGTACACAGCCAGAGGGCTTCGTAGACAGTGGGAGCAGCGGAAACGTGTACAAGATGCTTTATAGGATAAAACAGGCATCGCGGAGTTGGAACATCTGTTTTGATGAAGTTGTCAAAAAGTTTGACTTCATCAAAATGGTAGATGAACCTTGTATATACAAAAAGGTAGTAGGGAGTATGGTGGTGATCCTCGTAGAGTACGTGGATGACATACTCTTGATAAGAAAGGAGTTTCCTATGCTACGCTCGGTCAATCTCCGCTTATCACAATGATTCTCCATATAGGATCAAAATCATACCTTCTAAATCCTGGATTTTGGATCTATGAGATAGATCTAAATGGATGTTAGGATTCTCACTAGTTGTAGTGAGATGGTATCAATCGATCCTGGGGAGAATCACTGGAAGGGTTCCAGAGTGATAAGGACGACTGAAAGTCAGTCACAGGCATTGTCTTTACCCTCAGTAAAGGGACGGTATGTTGGAAGAGTTCCAAGCTAGATACCGTGGCATACTAGACGATAAAGGCTCGATACATCGCTACTTAAGATACTACCAAAGAGGTAGTCTGGATGTATATTTGTTCATGAGATGAACTTAGTTCCTCCCATTGTGTGACAATGGAGTTGTGGCTTATGCCAAGGAACGCCGGTCCCATCAGTGATCCAGACATATTCTAAGGCAGTGTCACCTGATCATGGAGATGGTTGATCTTCAGGGTGATCGAGGTTAGGAGGGCAGACTCAGAGGATAACACGGCGGATCCACTCACGAAGGCCTATTCCCAGAGAGAGACTTTTATGGGATGGTTGAGTATGAGATACTACAACCACTGCTACAGATGGCCCTAGTGCAAGTGGGAGATTGTTAGTTATATGTGTGCCCTAGAGGCCATTACTATACATAGGATGTATATTGTAGTGGATGCTTGGACATATATAGGGAGGACTTTCTTGCTCGACATGATAGTATGCTATCTGGTAGCTCTTTACCTTAACGTGTACACTGATTGTCTCTCTGTTACATGTTGGTAAAGCCCTTAGGATGCGTACTTGACTACCTGGACTATGATGCGGATCATACTAGTGGGGACATGGTAGTCCATAAGTACATCCTTCAAGGTCTCTAGTCGTGGGTGTATCGAGACGGGGCATCGATATACCAGAGTAGACTAGCGTATACCTTCTCGACCCATACAGATGGGCGATGGATGATCCCATATCCATTGGTGTTTGACATCAGAGATGATATACGGGTGCTCAGTAGAGACTGGGTACACTGGACGGACTCGCCGAGAACTCCCAGATGGTATTATACCTTACGTCATATGGCAGTTCTCTGGTGACACTGGTACAGAGTAGTCTGTTGACCCGAGATCGTCATAGAGTCTTGTGTGGTTCCCACTGTGCTTTGATTTCCATCTTACCACGTCCAAGAAGGCGTGCAAAATGGTGGTTTTTGGGTACAGTCCCGAGTCACAAGGAGGCAATGAGCGATAGGAGGGGATTCGTCTCTCCCGGTATAGGGAGTTGATGTTGCGCTGTGTTCGATTGGCTATAACCGGAAATCCCTGGCCAGGGTTGCTGAGATTTACCGGTAAGTGTTACCAGTAGTTTCTCAAACTGTTATAGACCTCATATCGACACGACTTATCGAGCTATTGGGGTCTGACGTTTACCACCCCTAGGCGAGATATGCGACATATCAGACGATCAGACCGGACTGTACGGTAAGTGTTACTGGTTAGATTCACAGGAGTATGAGCGGGCTTGCTCGTCGATCTTCTGATCGCTCAATACCCGGGTGGCCGTTACGTTTAGCAGACCGCTTGCGGCTTGTGGGTGTTTGATATGATCATCACCTGCTGCCGGCGTATTGACGAGTCTTTAGAGTCCTACACAGAGGTTTCCTGGCTCAAGCGAAACGAAATAGGAGCGCATATGAGATATGTGCGGGACCGAGAATAATGAGTGTATGTGATACCGTATTCTATTCTCGCGATGAATGTATCGATATGGTTGTATGCGATATAACCTAGTTATCGAATCAAGGATTGATTCGGTAAGCCGATACATAGGATACTAGTCGGTTATATGCGATATGACCGGATCGTTAAATCAAGTGTTGATTTAATGATTTAATGTTTAATTATATATTTGATATATTACTTTGCATTAACTAGTATTGGTTCACTTTAAATGGATTTTCTCACTTGGATGTACAAGTTGTATATGTAATATACTTTTTGTGCAAATGATTGTATCATGTTTGATGATACATGTTTACTTGGTTAAGTGCAAAGAATTAAACCATGGTTAAACTAATGATTAGGGTTTTGTTTATCCATTACTTATTTATTCATTTATTTATTTGTTTATTCTTTTTGGCAAATAATAAGCATAAAGAAAAATGGTGGCTTTCTTTGGATGCATGTTGAAGCTTCATGAAGATTTGACTAAGTGACCATTTTGTCTTCATGCTTAACCCTAACCATTCCTTCTAACCATGATTTATTCTCTACACTTGACCATGGTTGCCATATGATAAGTATTGTTTTATTTTCTTTTTGAGAAACACTTATTATAACATTTTTCATCTTCTTCTTCTTCTTCTTCAAGAAGAAGCTTGCTTCATCAATGGCAACTTGAGCAAATGAGTGAGAAATCCAATTCTAAAGTGAACCCACCTCCTATTTCTTCATCCTCTACTTTTTGCCAAGTAGTATAGGGTGTTCTCTTCACAAGTTTCATGACTTGGTGAAGTGGGAGCTTGATCTAGCGATACCTCGACGTAGATCATCTTCGGCATCGTAGTCGATGACCTAGCCCGTCCATTTCTCCGATGAAGCCGACGCTAGAGCCCGGGATTTGATTTGGACAGCGAGGAGACTTCATCGCGGAGCTATGGAGGTGGAGCACCGGATCTACAAAGGTTGTATTTCCGTTCTTTTAGTTAAGTTGTTAACTAGTTTGATTTGTCGCCTAAAATTCTAGTTAACGATCCGTAGTCTAGGGTTTCTCGGCACCGTAAAGTTTGAAATTGGCATGGTTGATGCCTTGTGAGACCTCCTTAGTGTGCCTATGAACCCTACACCTCTCCGCCGATCTAGTAGGGTTTTCTCACCCACCTGAGAGATACTTCTGTTTCTCTATGACAGTGGGAGCGAGGATTGCATCATGAGATGATGACCCAACTAGTTTCGAGCTAGCCATCAGGAGTGGGACTCTGTAAGAATGGCTGGATGCTTAGCGATCTGAGATGGAATCCATGTACACCAACAAAGTATGGACTTTGGTTGCTATATCTGAAGGGTTAAATCCCCATCAGGAGCAAGTATATCTTGAGAAGATTACTTGGTGTAGATGGAAAAGTTGAGACTTTCAAAGCTAGACTTGTTAAAGGTTTTCGTCATCGACCAGGCGTGGATAATGATGAAACCTTTTTCCAGTGGCTATGCTTAAGTCCATCCAGATCCTACTTGCCACGGCTACATACCATGACTACGATATCTGGCGGTTGGGTGCCATGACTGCTTTTCTAAATGATGTTTTAGAAGAGAATGTCTATAAGTACACAGCCAGAGGGCTTCGTAGACAGTGGGAGCAGCGGAAACGTGTACAAGATGCTTTATAGGATAAAGCAGGTATCGCGGAGTTGGAACATCTGTTTTGATGTGTTAGTCAAAGAGTTTGACATCATCAAAATGGTAGATGAACCATGTATATACAAAATGGTAGTGGGGAGTATAGTGACGATCCTCGTAGAGTACGCGGGTGACATGCTCTTGATAGGGAAGGAGCTTCCTATGCTACGCTCGGTCAATCTCCGCTTATCACAAAGATTCTCCATATAGGATCAAAGTGATACCTCCTAAATTCTGGGTTTTAGATCTATGAGATAGATCTAATTGGATGTTAGGATTCTCACTAGTTGTAGTGAGATGGTATCAATCGATCCTGGGGAGAATCACTGGAAGGGTTCCAGGGTGATAAGGACGACTGAAAGTCAGTCACAGGCATTGTCTTTACCCTCAGTAAAGGGACGGTATGTTGGAAGAGTTCCAAGCTAGATACCGTGGCATACTAGACGATAAAGGCTGGATACATCGCTATTTAAGATGCTACCAAAGTGGCTGCCTGGGTGTATATTTGTTCATGAGATGAACTTAGTTCCTCCCATTGTGTGACAATGGAGTTGTGGCTTATGCCAAGGAACGTCCGTCCCATCAGTGATCCAGACATATTCTAAGGCAGTATCACCTGATCATGGAGATAGGTGATCTCCAGGGTGATCGAGGTCAGGAGAGTAGACTCAGAGGACAACACGGCGGATCCACTCACAAAGGCCTTTTCCCAGAGAGAGACTTTTATGGGATGGTTGAGTATAAGATACTACAACCACCGCTATCAGATGGCCCTAGTGCAAGTGGGAGATTGTTAGTTATATGTATGCCCTAGAGGCCATTACTATACATAGGATGTATAATGTAGTGGATGCTTGGACATATATAGGGAGGACTTTCTTGCTCGACATGATAGTATGCTATCTGGTTGCTCTTTACCTTAACGTGTACACTGATTGTCTCTCTGTTACATGTTGGTAAAGCCCTTAGGATGTGTACTTGACTCCCTGGACTATGATGCGGATCATACTAGTGGGGAGATGGTAGTCCATAAGTACATCCTTCAAGGTCCCTAGTCGTGGGTGTATCGAGACGGGGCATCGATATACCAGAGTAGACTAGCGTATACCTTCTCGACCCATACAGATGGGCGATGGATGATCCCATATCCATTGGTGTTTGACATCAGAGATGATATACGGGTGCTCAGTGGAGACTGGGTACACTGGACGGACTCACCGAGAACTCCCAGATGGTATTATACCTTACGTCAGATGGCAGTTCTCTGGTGACACTGGTACAGAGTAGTCTGTTGACCCGAGATCGTCATAAAGTCTTGTGTGGTTCCCACTGTGCTTTGATTTCCACCTTACCACGTCCAAGAGGGCGTGCAAAACGGTGGTTTTTGGGTACAGTCCCGAGTCACATGGAGGCAATGAGCGATAGGAGGGGATTCATCTCTCCCGGTATAGGGGGTTGATGTTGCGCTGTGTTCGATTGGCTATAACCGGAAATCCTTGGCCAGGGTTGCTGAGAATTACTGCTAAGTGTTACCTGTAGTTTCTCGAACTATTATAGACCTCATATCGACACGACTTATCGATTTATTTGGGTCTGACGTTTACCACCCCTAGGCGAGATATACGACATATCAGACGACGAGACCGGACTGTACGGTAAGTGTTACTGGTTGGATTCACAGGAGTATGAGCGGGCTTGCTCGTCGATCTTCTGATCGCTCAATACCCGGGTGGCCGTTACGTTTAGCAGACCGCTTGCGGCTTGTGGGTGTTTGATATGATCATCATCTGCTGCCGGCGTATTGACGAGTCTTTAGAGTCCTACACAGAGGTTTCCTGGCTCAAGCGAAACGAAATAGGAGCGCATCTGAGATATGTGTGGGACCGAGAATAATACCAGTATGTGATACTGGATTCTATTCTCGCGAATTGTATCATCGGCAGGTTATATGTGATATAGCCGGGTTACCGAATCAAGTGTTGATTCGATACATTGATACACTTGATATTAGTCGGTTATATGCGATATGACCGGATCATTAAATCAAGGGTTGATTTAATGATTTAATGTATAATTATATATTTGATATATTACTTTGCATTAACTAATATTGGTTCACTTTAAATGGATTTTCTCACTTGATGTGCATATTATATATGTGATATATTTTTGTGCACTTGATTGTATCATGTTTGATGATACATGCATGTTTGTGTGTATGTTTGATTAAACCTTGGTTAAGTAAATGGTTAGGATTTTAATTAATTAATTAATTAATTTATTTATTCTTTTTGGGAAAAGATAAAATGGTGGCTTTATTTTTCTTTCTTTGCTTGAAGCTTTTTGAAGCTTCAAAGCATCTTTGAAAGTCCACCACTTTGTCTTCATCCTAAACCTAACCATTCACCTAACTATAGTTTACTCTCTACACATAATCATGGTTGCCAATATGATAAGAATGATATTATTTCTTATTTTAAAATAACACTTATCATATTCATTATCTTCTTCTTCTTCTTCAAGATGAAGAAGCTTGCAACCATCAATGGTGACTTGATGAAAAGAGTGAGAAATTCAATTCTAAAGTGAACCCACTTCCTATTTCTTCATCCTCTACCTCTTGCCAAGTAGTATAAGGTGTTTTCTTCACAAGTTTCATGACTTGATGAAGTGGGAGTTTGATCTTGTGTTGCCTCGACGTAGATCATCTTCGGCTTCGAAGTCGATGACCTTGCCCGCCCATTTCTCCGATGAAGCTGACGCTAGAGTCCGAGATCCGATATGGATAGCGAGGGGACGTCTATGTGGAGCTAAGGAAGTGGAGAACCAGATCTACAAAGGTTGTAGCCTCTTTCTTTTAGTTAAGTTGTTAACTAGTTTCACTTTTCGCCTAAACTCTAGTCAACGATCCGTATTAGGGTTTCCCGGCACTTGTAAAATTTGAAATTGGCATGGTTGATGCCTTGTGAGACCTCATTAGTGTGCCTAGGAACCCTACAGTGGTATCAGAGCCTAGCTAGAGCCTTAAGCGAAGTGTAGACGACGTTTGAAATCCGAACGAACATCGAAACCCTAATCCAAAATGCTCTCTGGACTTTTTTCAAAAACTGGGTTTTTTCCACATTAAAAATTTGCAGAAAATTCAGCAGGGAATTGTAAGAAAAACTGTGCAGCACGTGCCCGCAATTCGACTAAAACGCCGCGGAACCGCGGCACGAGCATGGCTCGTGCGGCGGTTCCGCGGCCATATGTTCACTTTGTGCATTACGTTTTGCACAGTAATTCCTATAATGAAGTGCTGGTTTTCCTGGGAATTTTTAATCTGAACTCAAGAGTTGAGTTTTCTGGGTTGTTTTGGGAGTTCATATATTCGATCGGATTATCAAACTTTTTCTATGTGTTTTTCCGGATAATTTTTGAATATGTTAAAAAGTTCGACCGGATATAAATACCCACTTTTTCCCCTGTCGGGAAATTTCTAAGTGTTGGATTTTTCCGTAGTTTAACGACGTTCTAAGTAGTGCAAGTAGCTCGATGGACCCTCTAGAAGACAACAAACCTTAACTCGATTATGTGACCGTCTTGAACTGCCCTTTGAACCTTAGGGTTTGGGGCAGTACGGCGTGCCACATGTGAGGCGTTGGCTTGACCCTTCTACGGCTGGACCGTTGGTACCGAGGCATGAAGTGAATGTTTTTAAACTTGTTTCATGTGTTAAGCTGTTTCGGGAAAACTTGGGTGTTCGATTGTTCGATCGGAAAGTTTGACATTTTCTATTTATCCGGAATGTGATACAATAATTGGAATTCACAAGTAGTTATGAGATAACTGAATGAATGTTATAAATCTAGCGGTTTAGTCTCACTTGATCGGTTGCCACGGAATTTTGATGTGATCAAAAGTCCGTCGCAATCACGTAGTGTACGCGGATACTCACCGGGTAAACTTAATACCCATATCCCCGACCAAGTGACTGTAGGAGAACCCCGTCGCCGAAAGTATCCGTTCGGGTGCTCGCGGCAGCGGTGTTCCGCCTTGGTGCACTTCGTCGACAGTATCGGGGGTGCGGCCGCCTACTAAAGTTTGCGACGAGCATTCGATCAGGATGTCGGGAATCTTGTTGAATTACCCGACTTGATATTGAAAAGAGTTTTCAATAATGAGACTAAAATGTGGGGTTTATAATTGTTAGGCATGCGATATGTAAGGAATTCATTTGATTAGGCATGCGATGTCTATGCAGGTTGCGGATTCCAACTGTTGTAGTTTTACACTTTCTTTTCTGTGACCGTAAGTGTAATATGTGATATCGCCGGTTTCGTTGCTATATGTCAACGACAATTGGGATACGCATGTTTACTTACGTTGATGACATGTGATGTTATGTGTTGCTGGATATGTTATATTGGATCGTCGTGTTTGAATAGCCGGGTTTTTTTATGTGAGATGAGTGTTTTTCATTTTCTTTCATGTAAAAACTTGTATGTAATATTCTTTTATTGGGACACTTCTAGGTTGCGGAAGATGTCACCCTTTGTATATTATTTACTTTTCCGCACTAGGATAGACCCAAGGAGGGGAGCACAAGTAACCGGGTTCTGGAGTCCAGTGGGAGACCAACTCGAGGAGTCGAGTCTTGGTCTCCTAACTCTAGAATTGGTAGGGTTGCTTGCCGCTCTCGTAGGGGTCTAGGGGTGTGGGTTTGGCTATTCATCGCGACCGTGGAATCCGTGTTTTATACTGGTTCGTATTGAAAACACGGACGTCCTAGTATATCCAATATTTCATATGTTTCTTCTGCTGCGATATCTGTGATGTGATCATGTGATATGTTCTGTGATAGATACTGTATATAGTATATATAATATATTATATAGACGTTACTTATGTTTTACACCCGTGCTAGCCCTGCCCCGCTCTGCCGTTAGTTACCTAACCTAACGGTGCATGAGGGGACATCGAGGCGAATGCGGATGGCATAAGTGTACGTCGTATTTATCTGTGATGTTTAGGTACTTAAATGATGGGACTTCATTAATGTGATTAATGAAAGAAAAGAAACCTAAAGATGTTGTAGAATCGAATTTCAAAATAAAACAGGTAGCTACAGTTCTTGCTTTGCACAGCGGTGTATATGATATATCCTGCACCTTATTCGATAAGGAAAGGACCGAGATCCCTTCACCGGGAGTGACTCCTTTAGCAATAACTGGTAGATGCTACACACTCGGTTTGTCTTTTGATAGCTTCTATAGTTTCTGCTTTGCACAGTGATATATATGATATATCCAGCACCTTATTCGATGAGGAAAGGACCGACGATCCCTTCACCGAGAGTGACCCCTTTAGCAAAACTAGAAAAGCCTAAAAAACACTCCATTTCAAAATTCATTCGATCCTACAACGATATCAAGTTCATTACGCAATAGGTTTTCATAAAAACCTGTCGTAGCCCTCCGTCATTTCAGATAAGTACTAGTTAGTATTCGTGCTGCGGTAGTTTGGCATTCGTCAAGGCGTAGTGTACGGTAGCTAACTAGTATTTATCTGCTTATGCATATGATGCAGATTGGATTAGGGTATTCGTACGGCATTGTTTGGCATTCGTCAAGGGTCGTGCGGGTGGGTTTAATTCAATCAAGAAATGTACGGGTTGAACTTGACTAGTGTGTTGGAGATAGTGCCCTCAGAGTCAATTATTGGATCACAGGCACGTGATTGCAATGATTGAGGGAGGACCTATCCCGGTAGAACAGTCTTACTCGAGATGATAGTATGCTATCAGGTTTACCTTTATCATCGTGTACTGCTTTAGGTGACATGACATGTCGCTATTGCACGTTGATAGAGCCCCTAGGATTCTTGCTTGACTACCGGCAGTATGAGGGCGATCATATACGTGGGAGCTGGGGTCTACAAGCACATCCTTAAAAGGTCCCTAGTCGTGGGAGTTTCGAGATAGGGCATCGATACTCCAGAGTAGACTAGTGTATACAGTCGAGACCCCGACGAGGGGCGGTGGCCGGTCTCACAAGCCACTGGTGTCAGTTGGATCACCTAAGATGTATACAGGTGCTCATTGGGTTATGAGTACACCGGACAGGACTCGCCGGGAACATGCTAGTTGGTCTTATACCTGACGTCAGATAGCAGTTCCCAGGTGACATGTGTACAGGTTAGTTCATCGACCTGGGGATCGTCATTTGTCTCGTGTGAGTTCCCACTGTGCTTTGATTACTACCCTACCACGGCTCAAAGGAGTCGTGCAAACAGGTTTTAGTTGGGTACAGTCCCGAGCCACATGGAGGCAGTGAGCGGATCTTCGGGGGTTTCGTCTCTCCCGGTATTGGGGGTGAGGTCGCGCTGTGTCTAGGAGAGCCATTACACGAAGTCCTTGGCCAAGGCAGGAGATTTACTGGTAGGTATTCCAGTAGTATCTCAGGGTGTTCTGGGCTACACTCCGACACGACTTGTACCGCTTTTGGGGGTCTGACTTTTACCAACCCCCTAGGCCCGCCATGCGATGCTCATAGACGAACGGACCGGACTGTACGGATATTGTCACTGACAGGCTCAGTTGGGTGTCGGGGTGAGCTTCCTCATCGACGTCCCTTTTGGTCAATAGCTGGTGGCCCGTCACGTATTGGCTTATACCTCTGACGTGCTAGTGGTTAAATCCACAGCCATAGTATTGACGAGTCTTTAGAGTCCACCACACTTTCAGTTACTCAAGCTTTCGGGCGAAACGCTGTAGAGGCCGTATGGAGATATGGCAGGGTCTGATCAGATACGTGCGGTATTGTACGGATCAGGATCGGACAGTTTGTACTAGTGGCCATATGGTTATATGGCAGGGTTCGATCAGATACGTGCGGTATTGCACGGATCAGGATCGAACGGATATTAGTAGCCGGCTTTGGCTTAAGCCGGTCCTAGTTTAGTACAGTGTAGATTTTGTCTCATTGCATTTTTATCCGGACGGAATACAAATGCGGGTGTGTATGCACAGTGTAGGGTTATCCTGTAATTTATTACGGGACCAGTTTTCTGGAGTTGCCAGTTTGTATTCCGTTCCGGCCGGTTTTCCTTTGTTCTTTCCCGACCGGACTTTTCTGATGGAGGGGGTAATTTGCAGTTTTGCAAATTACTTTTGTGGAGGTTTTATTTGTAAGATGTTTTATTATGAAAGCATCTTTTGATGCCTTTCTTATCCTTCATTATCATTTGCTTTATGTGATTAGATTTGATAAGAAGAGTTGATGTGAGTTTTGTGATGATGATGTCTTGGTTGTGGTCACCCTTCATTATCTCCTACACTCACCTCCCTTGATGTTTTTTGCTATCATATTCATTCCTCCACCCTCTTGCTCTCACTTGATGAAATGGTTGAAGAAGAAAAGAAAAGAGAGAAGAAGAAAAGAAAAGAGAGGAAGAAAAATGAGAGTGATTCATTTTTGTGCATATCATTCTTCTTCTCATTCCATTGCTAGAAAATTGAAAGCACCAATTTTCTATACACCATTCCTCCATCATCCACAAATGGCAACCAAACCCCAAAAGAGAGACTATGATTCTACACTATATTCCTACAGCAAATCTTGAGCATGTCGAGTTGCCGGCTTCATGCTCGAGTTGCCTCAGTATCGAGGTGGGAGCCCGTAAAAGTACCCGGCTTCGTGGTGCCCTTTCCGACGAGGAGGAGACGGACGGAGATCCCGCGAGGAGATCGGAGTGGAGATGAAGACCGGAGGACTTGGATCGTATGGTATACTTCTCTACCCCCTCTCTAGATAGCTTAGACTAGTTTAATGGCACGATCCGGAGTTTAGTGCGCGGTGGTGCCGGTTTGCTAAGTCCGCAAATTTTAAGTTTACCACCGTTTCCGCGTTTGGCCGTCGGGTTGACGGCCGGGGCGCCGCCGTGCACTTACAGTGGTATCAGAGCCTCGCCATTAACATAGTCTAGCTTGGTGTAATGTGTTTTTCTGTTTCGATCGATCGAATGTTCCAAAACTGCATTTTAGTTCGAATCAGTTTCTGTTGAAAATTTTTGGTCTCGAAAAATTTTTCAGGTTGTAAAATATTGATGTACTGGAAAATCTAAGAGTTCTGTAAAAATTTTACGATGTAAAGCCACAGTTGGAGCGCGGAAGCGCCGCGAAACCCCACCTCGTGCGGCCCTTCCGCCGCGCACTATTCACTTCACATCACCAAATTTTTCCAGAGGCCTTCTGGGCTTAAATTATGGGTTTTGGAATATTAAAATTGGGCCCAGGATTTCTGTGAGTGCTACAGTTTTTGATTGAGGGCCCACTTGTTAATTTTTGATCGATCGGAAAATTTTAAACACATTTTTCACAGTATTTACATTATATCTGCGACCGTGAATGTCACTCGATCGGTAAATCCGGTCTAACTGCTATAGCCCGGTTAGACGGATTTGCGAACGTGACTTTCACGTTGATGTTCTATGTTTATGCTGTGATGTTGCAGATCGGTCGCGGGGGATAGCCTGGATGCAATGCTAGTACTGTATTGTTGTATTATGTACATTTGATTTTGCGGGGCGAGCGTCCGACATGTGGACTGCCGTCACTGCCTGATTGTATTATTCTTTTGGGGCACCACCTGGTTGCGGTCGATGTACCCGGTGTATGTATATTTTACTTTCTGTACTAGGATTACCCCGCGGTGGGGTGCACGGATAGCCGGGTTCTAGAGGGCAACAAGCCCGCATCTCATGGCATTGAGACGGAGGGGGCTTCACTCTGGGATTGGCGGGCTATTCGCCGCACTCGTAGGGGGTACAGGTTGACCCAGGAGGGGTGCCCAAGTTGCCGGATTCCGTGGAGTGCTGGGTGGTCCATTCACGGTGCTGAAGGGGGCTGCCTCGCTTCAGGTTTTGGCGGGTAACTTGCCGCGCCCGTAGGGGTCTAGGATTTCATTGCACAGGCTATCCACACGACCAGGGGAACGTCGGGTTTCAGTAGTGGCTCTGTGAAACCCGGGGATCCCAGATATCTGTATTGTTCTGTGATGCTGTACATTTCTGTGATGTTGCATTTCTTTTCACGCCTTGAGCGAAATATAATATATATTAGTAGATGTTGTATATGTTTTGCATCCGCGCTAGTCCAGTCCCCGCTCTGTCGTTAGTTAGCTAACCTAACGGGTAATGACGAGACCCAGTGGCGAATGCGGATGGCATATACGTACATCAGTATATTTTCGTTCTTTTTGGTGTGATCAATTGATGGGACTGCATTGATTCGGATCAATGCAAGATTAAACAAACCTAATCTGATGTTGTTGGAACACGTTTCAAAAAGCTGTTATTGCAAGGACGTTCACTTTTGTTTTGCATCGTGGTATTCAGTTTGAATATCCTGCTCCTCAGTCGACGAGGCAAGGGCCGAGATCCCTTCACCGGGAGTGACCCCTTGGACAGAAGTTTGCGTCAGGGCATTAACTTCACTATAGCCGATTACTTTTGCTTTGCATCGCGGTATTCATTTGGAATATCCTGCACCCCATTCTACGGGGAAAGAGCCGAGATCCCTTCACCGGGAGTGACCTCTTTAGCAACGGTTTTCGTCACTATATTTTTAAAAGCTATCCGTTCCTTCGACGATATCAAGTTCTTTACGTTAAAGGTTTTTGCCAGAAACCATTCGTAGCCCTCCGTCGTTTCATATGGGTGGTCAATAGTATTCAAGCTGTGTATGTTGGCCAAAGTCAAGGCACAGTGATTGGTAGCTATTGGGGTATTCATATGCAGCATAGATAGATGCGTTGGTTTGGGACAGTCGTACTGCCATTTTGGCCAAAGTCAAGGGTATGTACGGGTGGATTCAAATTAACCTGAAGAATGACGGGTAGAACTTGACATGTGACTTATGATATGTTGGCCAAAGTCAAGGTCATAAGAGCATGGGGTAGAAATCCACATCGGGAGTTTCAAAAGTACTGAAACTTGCCAGATATGCGCATACCTTCTGGAGTGTGATACCGTGAGCGGATTCCGTCACGTTGTCATGCGATGAGAGTTGGATCCCGATTCCCACTGATGAGTTAGTATACTCCTCGGGTGACCCCGACTAATTCTTCTTTCAGGTTTGGAGGAGAATTTGAGGTACAGTGGGAGGATTCCAGATTAGATAAAGTGATAACCATTCTGATCTAGGTTAGAGTGCACGCTGAGTGTTTCTTTTCTCTCTCTCTTTGGCAGCGACCATTGACCCGACCCTAAGACTTTGACTCAGTGACCAAGTTGACCGAACCTTCTTTAACACCGGCTATTGAATTGTCAGAGTTGCAAACCTCATTGCCACTCCTACTTTTACCCTTTTCTCCAGGACACCCCATTTTACTACAAACGTCCACTTCCATTGGACAAAACCATCGTATGGTTAGATACGAACTCGAAGGGATTCGAGGATGGTTTCCGGTTCTGGAGAAAACGGATAGGATTATTCAGTTGTCTTTTCCTTTTACCCTCTCTCAGGTTGCGAGTACTCCTTGGTTTAGGAGTAGTACACCTATTACGCAAATTGGATAGTCTTCTTCCAAACCATAGGTTGGTGCCGACCGGTAGGGAAGGAAGAAAGCCAATTAGCCTAAACGGTGTACAGAAGGTATTAAGTTAAGACAAAGTAAGGGATTAGTAAGAGGGCAAAGTAAATTGCAACAGATATTCACGACCAAACCATGTATTCCTTCGCCAATCCTAAATCACCTTTGTATTTCTCCAGGACACTCCGTATCATTACGAAGATCCCATTTTATTGGATAATCCATCGTATGGTTATATACGAACTCGAAAGGAACTCGTTCCAGTTCGGGGATGGATCCTGGTTCAGGAGAAATAGGAATAAAGTACATTCAGGTGTCTTTTATCTTCACCTTCTCTCGCGATGCGAGTGCTCCTAGGATTAGGACAGTACACCCTTTATGCTTTTTGGATAGTCTTCTTCCAAACCATAGGCTGGTGCCGAACGGTAGGGAAGGAAGAAAACCATTTGGCCTAAAGGGGTGTGCAGAAGGTAAAGACTAAAGACATATGAAGGGATTTGGAGAGGTGGCAAAGAATTATACGGTTATAGTTGTGAATCTGGCTAATGGTAGAGGCATTACTAGGAATACCAGGATACCCCATCGAAACATTTCAATGTTTTAATTCAACTGTGTACTGTTAAAAGAAAACTGATTTTCCGATTAGACGCTTGCTCCAGGGTATGTATTTACCAGGTTTGATTCTCACATCTGTATGGTTTTACAGATGATGAGTGGGAGTAAGTCATTGGGAATTGGGTGATCATCCTCATTATATCGGGATTCGTTGTAATCAGTGATATTTGAGGAGATCATCTGGGCTGTTTGCCGGTCGGCAAATATTTGGTTTTGAATATCCGCTGTTGTGCACCAATCTCAAATTGATATATCTGTACGTCTATTTTCATAGAGTGAGATATACCTTTTGATATTATGTCGATGACATTTACCTATATCAGTGGATGGTTAGGTAAGGAGCATTAAACAGCGGTGTAATTCTTCTTAACCATAAGTACAGTTTTCAACCTACAACACACAGTGAAAGAGTTGTTAGACTCAGCGGACTTATACAGAGTATTGTATGTTGTCCAGTGTCCATTAGGACAGAGGGGTTGGTCCTCATACTAAATTCTGTTTACTTTTGACTTCTCTAGTTCTTAGACATGTGTTTCGTAGAAACACAGAGTCTAAGTTTTGAGGAGTTATAGGTATTTGAATAGAGTAGAGAACCAGGTGTAGCAAGTATCGGGATTCTTCAAAGTGATCGAAGATGTAGATACTTGTGTATGGTATTCAGTTGATAGTAATGATAAAGAGATCTTGCTTCTCTTTCAGGTTACTCATAATTGGAAGTATTCCTAAGTTGAGTAACGCTGATCGGCCTCCTTCCATTTAGTTGACATGCGCTGGGGACAGCTGCATGATTTGAATCTGGTTCAATTAAATCAGTGCCTCTGTTTCTATATTGGATATAGAACAGTTCATATCTTAACGATGTTAAGGTACGGGGAGTTGTCCGGTTTATGATTAAAACCAGACACTGGACAACTCAAGGCACGTTTCTGTAATGGCTGTTTGTGGGTTGACCCAGGCTATGACGAGGGTTGATTTTCTACCATCTGGATGAACAATAGCGATATTGTTCTAGACTCGCCACAGTTTTATTAAAAATGGATTTTTTCAGAAAACAGTAGTGGGAGTATGGTAGAACTGGAAGTGATTCCAGAACCACAAACGATTACTGAAGATTTGATAAGGAACCTAAAGATTCAATCTGGATTGACATTCCATTGGCCACTCCGCAGATATGGTGGGTAACTTCAGGCACCCGAGAGGTACTACGGTAGCCTCAAGGACGGTGACGGGGAAGTTCTTGTTTACCCACAATTACCAATGCTGTTGTTCCAGGCTGCGAGACCCGGCAGGAGGATGAGTATAGCGTCATTCTAAACTAGCTTTAGAAGTGCACGTCTATATGACTCTGCCAGAGGGTTGTCGTAGTCAGTGGGAGCAGCGGAAGCATTGGTGGACATCAGGCTTATGTCTATTTATAGACTAAAGCAGATATAGCGGAGATAGATCATCTATTTCTGATGTGACAGTCATGGGTTTGACGTCATCAGAATAGGGGATGGATCTGTTGAGAAGGTAGTAGGGTGTGATGTCATAGTATTTAGATGACATACACAGAATAGGAAAAGAAACTCCTATACTACAATCGGTTATACTTTGGTCGCCACACAGTGTTTTCTTCACAAAGGACATGGATTTTATATCAGACATACTGGTTACTAGATCTGTAGTTTTAGATCTAGATTTGGGTGGTTTCCCAATCAGGGTACTTGACAGCATTCTAAGAGTATTTAGGATGGACGACTCCTGGCACGGTAGTGCACCTGCAGGTAATGGAGTCACCCTCTCTAAAGGTGTCTTACAGACTAAAGGGGAGAGGGACGTGCATGATTGGCAGATCACTTGCTTAGGCAAGTGAGTCAATCATGAGATGTCAAGTACCACACCAGATGTTGTTCTTGCACTAGATGCAATAAGTTGACATTAATCCAATCCTGGAGAAACAGTCGGAAGCAGTTTTAGAACATAAGTGGATGTTCTAGGGATATGATAACGACAGCCTCATTCAGGAGACGGTTATCATTCCAGGCTTCCAAGGTGACATGGACGACAAGGAGGTTGTCAGAGTTATAGTTTTCCCTCTGACGAGGGGCAGTATTTTGGACAGGTGGTCCAAGGCAATACTGAGGGAGGCATGGCGTAGGATACTGATTAAGTTCAGTTGACGATACAGTCTAAGAAGTTTGGATTTGGAGTTCATTTATGAACTCGGTCCCATCAGACATCCAGACACTCTAAGACAGGTATTGCTCATTTCGGGAGATGGCATTCTCCGCGAACTTGAGATTTAGAGAGACATAGAAAGAAATTTCAGAGCGGATCCACTCACTGAGGCTATTCCTCGAACGCAATAGTTTCGCAAACAGGTTTTGTGCGACTGACTAGTAGAGGAGTTGGGTGTTCGGTATCACACGGGCTGTGAGTATGCGACATCGCAATAATTAGCCTTGAGTGCAAGTGGGAGATTGTTGGAGATAGTGCCCTCAGAGTCAATTATTGGATCACAGGCACGTGATTGCAATGATTGAGGGAGGACCTATCCCGGTAGAACAGTCTTACTCGAGATGATAGTATGCTATCAGGTTTACCTTTATCATCGTGTACTGCTTTAGGTGACATGACATGTCGCTATTGCACGTTGATAGAGCCCCTAGGATTCTTGCTTGACTACCGGCAGTATGAGGGCGATCATATACGTGGGAGCTGGGGTCTACAAGCACATCCTTAAAAGGTCCCTAGTCGTGGGAGTTTCGAGATAGGGCATCGATACTCCAGAGTAGACTAGTGTATACAGTCGAGACCCCGACGAGGGGCGGTGGCCGGTCTCACAAGCCACTGGTGTCAGTTGGATCACCTAAGATGTATACAGGTGCTCATTGGGTTATGAGTACACCGGACAGGACTCGCCGGGAACATGCTAGTTGGTCTTATACCTGACGTCAGATAGCAGTTCCCAGGTGACATGTGTACAGGTTAGTTCATCGACCTGGGGATCGTCATTTGTCTCGTGTGAGTTCCCACTGTGCTTTGATTACTACCCTACCACGGCTCAAAGGAGTCGTGCAAACAGGTTTTAGTTGGGTACAGTCCCGAGCCACATGGAGGCAGTGAGCGGATCTTCGGGGGTTTCGTCTCTCCCGGTATTGGGGGTGAGGTCGCGCTGTGTCTAGGAGAGCCATTACACGAAGTCCTTGGCCAAGGCAGGAGATTTACTGGTAGGTATTCCAGTAGTATCTCAGGGTGTTCTGGGCTACACTCCGACACGACTTGTACCGCTTTTGGGGGTCTGACTTTTACCAACCCCCTAGGCCCGCCATGCGATGCTCATAGACGAACGGACCGGACTGTACGGATATTGTCACTGACAGGCTCAGTTGGGTGTCGGGGTGAGTTTCCTCATCGACGTCCCTTTTGGTCAATAGCTGGTGGCCCGTCACGTATTGGCTTATACCTCTGACGTGCTAGTGGTTAAATCCACAGCCATAGTATTGACGAGTCTTTAGAGTCCACCACACTTTCAGTTACTCAAGCTTTCGGGCGAAACGCTGTAGAGGCCGTATGGAGATATGGCAGGGTCTGATCAGATACGTGCGGTATTGTACGGATCAGGATCGGACAGTTTGTACTAGTGGCCATATGGTTATATGGCAGGGTTCGATCAGATACGTGCGGTATTGCACGGATCAGGATCGAACGGATATTAGTAGCCGGCTTTGGCTTAAGCCGGTCCTAGTTTAGTACAGTGTAGATTTTGTCTCATTGCATTTGTATCCGGACGGAATACAAATGCGGGTGTGTATGCACAGTGTAGGGTTATCCTGTAATTTATTACGGGACCAGTTTTCTGGAGTTGCCAGTTTGTATTCCGTTCCGGCCGGTTTTCCTTTGTTCTTTCCCGACCGGACTTTTCTGATGGAGGGGGTAATTTGCAGTTTTGCAAATTACTTTTGTGGAGGTTTTATTTGTAAGATGTTTTATTATGAAAGCATCTTTTGATGCCTTTCTTATCCTTCATTATCATTTGCTTTATGTGATTAGATTTGATAAGAAGAGTTGATGTGAGTTTTGTGATGATGATGTCTTGGTTGTGGTCACCCTTCATTATCTCCTACACTCACCTCCCTTGATGTTTTTTGCTATCATATTCATTCCTCCACCCTCTTGCTCTCACTTGATGAAATGGTTGAAGAAGAAAAGAAAAGAGAGAAGAAGAAAAGAAAAGAGAGGAAGAAAAATGAGAGTGATTCATTTTTGTGCATATCATTCTTCTTCTCATTCCATTGCTAGAAAATTGAAAGCACCAATTTTCTATACACCATTCCTCCATCATCCACAAATGGCAACCAAACCCCAAAAGAGAGACTATGATTCTACACTATATTCCTACAGCAAATCTTGAGCATGTCGAGTTGCCGGCTTCATGCTCGAGTTGCCTCAGTATCGAGGTGGGAGCCCGTAAAAGTACCCGGCTTCGTGGTGCCCTTTCCGACGAGGAGGAGACGGACGGAGATCCCGCGAGGAGATCGGAGTGGAGATGAAGACCGGAGGACTTGGATCGTATGGTATACTTCTCTACCCCCTCTCTAGATAGCTTAGACTAGTTTAATGGCACGATCCGGAGTTTAGTGCGCGGTGGTGCCGGTTTGCTAAGTCCGCAAATTTTAAGTTTACCACCGTTTCCGCGTTTGGCCGTCGGGTTGACGGCCGGGGCGCCGCCGTGCACTTACATAGTGGACTATGGGTTGTTTGGCATTCGTCAAGGTCATAGAACACTAGGGGCAAAATATTATCGAAAATTTCAAGTGTTGAAATTTGCAATGAGATTGCATACCTTCTATGAGATAGTTGGATCCCGATACCCACTGCGAGTAATTTTTACTCCTGGGAGAGTTTTACACATTACAATTAGCCGATCAAGTAGGTGTCTAGAAATGTGTTAACGAGGTTACGCCTCTGGGAAAACGAGGTTTACATTAATTAGGTTCGTGCGAAAGCACGGGGGACCTCTCTCAAAGTACCGACACTGGCCTGGCTGAAAGATTGGTGAACTTGTAGTGTGTAATTAATCCCGGCTAGTCTTTCCTTTTAGGGTTTGAAGGAAGATTTGATAAAAAACAGTGGGAGCCATCCTGATTAGATAAAATAATAACCAATGTATTCTTGCAAGAGCGCACGCTGAGTGTTTTCTTCTCTCTCTCTCCAGGTAGCGACCATATCATGCCTTAATCAAGATAATAATATGGATGTATTGACCGAACCCGCTTGTTATACTGAGCTGGGGAACGTTGGTCCCGCTCCAACTTATAATTGTTATAAGACAGAGCAGGAAATTAGGGATTACCAGAATTCCCGTGCCGCCCAAACGAAGAGAATGCATGCTGATGCATCATCTTCGGGTGTGTTCATTACAAAGAACTGTTTCTCAGTATCCTCTGCATCCTGGGTATATGATACCGGATCAGGATCCCAGATATGTAATCTGTTACATAAGGCTACAGAAAGGTAGAGAACTGAGAACGGGTGATAAGTTTCATGAGGCAGAAAACGGGGCAAGTGTTGCAGCTAAGTCTGTTGGTCACTGTCACCCTGTATTCCAAATACATTGATTTTGAACGAATGTTATTATATACCGAACCTGATATACAAAATCATATCACTCTCTTTATTAGTAAAGAAATGATAAAATTTTGTATTGTTGGATAATGTTTTGAACATTTCCTATATCAAAAGTTGATCGGTTCAGGCACGTTATCTAAAAGCATTGATGTTCTAAATCAAACTACAGTTCTTAGTATACGGAACACACAAAAGAGGAAGAGTTCAGAAATGAACGAATCCTTCTTGAGGCATTGTAGACTAGGTCATATCAATGCGATCCGACTGGCTGAAGTTACATTTTAGATGCATATTTAAATCGGTTTGAATTTACATCTTGTGAAACTTTCCAGTCATGTCACAGAGATAAGATGACCACGGCTCTGTTTATTGGAAACAGAGAAAGAGTTAGTTGAACTCTTGGGATGATACATGTTGATATATGAAGGCCCCCTGTCTACACATACCAAGACCGGTTCTTTTTACTTCATTACATTCTCTGATGATCTTTCGAGATTCAGACCTATGTTCCTGTTGAAACACAAGTCCGAACCTTTTGAGATATTCACAGAATATAAGTTAGAAGTAGAGAACCAAAATACGGGTATAAGTATTATGACCTATGATGAGATCAGGGAGGAGAATACTTGTGCATGGAATTCCTGGACTTTTCTAAACGAGAATGAGATTCTCTTTCAGCATTACTCCTCCGTATACACCATAGCACGATGGTATATCGGGGCGGAGCAATCTCACCCTATATGATAAGGTGTGCTCTATGATGAGTACTACTGAGTTACCTATTTCCTTTTTGGGAGTTATGCACTTGAGAAGCTGCATACCTATTGAATAGGGTTCAAATCAAATCAGTTGCCTACCACTTCATATTTGATATGATAAGGGAAGAGCCCATCTCTTAAGTTAGTTAAGATTTGGGGTTGTCCAGCCTATGTCTGAAAAGCAAAATCCGGACAAGCTCGAGGCAAGGTCTGTAATGTAGAACTGGAAAGGTTCCAGCTATACAAACTACAGCAGATGATTTGATAAAACCAAAGGATTCAATAGTTACCAACGAACCTCAGCCTCTTGTTAGTTATATGTGTGCCCTAGAGGCCATTACTATACATAGGATGTATATTGTAGTGGATGCTTGGACATATATAGGGAGGACTTTCTTGCTCGACATGATAGTATACTATCTGGTTGCTCTTTACCTTAACGTGTCCACTGATTGTCTCTCTGTTACATGTTGGTAAAGCCCTTAGGATGCGTACTTGACTACCTGGACTATGATGCGGATCATACTAGTGGGGACATGGTAGTCCATAAGTACATCCTTCAAGGTCCCTAGTCGTGGGTGTATCGAGACGGGGCATCGATATACCAGAGTAGACTAGCGTATACCTTCTCGACCCATACAGATGGGCGATGGATGATCCCATATCCATTGGTGTTTGACATCAGAGATGATATACGGGTGCTCAGTAGAGACTGGGTACACTGGACGGACTCGCCGAGAACTCCCAGATGGTATTATACCTTACGTCAGATGGCAGTTCTCTGGTGACACTGGTACAGAGTAGTCTGTTGACCCGAGATCGTCATAGAGTCTTGTGTGGTTCCCACTGTGCTTTGATTTCCACCTTACCACGTCCAAGAGGGCGTGCAAAATGGTGGTTTTTGGGTACAGTCCCGAGTCACATGGAGGCAATGAGCGATAGGAGGGGATTCGTCTCTCCCGGTATAGGGAGTTGATGTTGCGCTGTGTTCGATTGGCTATAACCGGAAATCTCTGGCCAGGGTTGCTGAGATTTACTGGTAAGTATTACCAGTAATTTCTCAAACTGTTATAGACCTCATATCGACACGACTTATCGAGCTATTGGGGTCTGACGTTTACCACCCCTAGGCGAGATATGCGACATATCAGACGATCAGACCGGACTGTACGGTAAGTGTTACTGGTTGGATTCACAGGAGTATGAGCGGGCTTGCTCGTCGATCTTCTGATCGCTCAATACCCGGGTGGCCGTTACGTTTAGCAGACCGCTTGCGGCTTGTAGGTGTTTGTTATGATCATCACCTGCTGCCGGCGTATTGACGAGTCTTTAGAGTCCTACACAGAGGTTTCCTGACTCAAGCGAAACGAAATAGGAGCGCATATGAGATATGTGCGGGACCGAGAATAATGCGTGTATGTGATACCGTATTCTATTCTCGCGATGAATGTATCGATATGGTTGTATGCGATATAACCTAGTTATCGAATCAAGGATTGATTCGGTAAGCCGATACATAGGATACTAGTCGGTTATATGCGATATGACCGGATCGTTAAATCAAGTGTTGATTTAATGATTTAATGTATAATTATATATTTGATATATTACTTTGCATTAACTAGTATTGGTTCACTTTAAATGGATTTTCTCACTTGGATGTACAAGTTGTATATGTGATATACTTTTTGTGCAAATGATTGTATCATGTTTGATGATACATGTTTACTTGGTTAAGTGCAAAGAATTAAACCATGGTTAAACTAATGATTAGGGTTTTGTTTATCCATTACTTATTTATTCATTTATTTATTTGTTTATTCTTTTTGGAAAATAATAAGCATAAAGAAAAATGGTGGCTTTCTTTGGATGCATGTTGAAGCTTCATGAAGTTTTGACTAAGTGACCATTTTGTCTTCATGCTTAACCCTAACCATTCCTTCTAACCATGATTTATTCTCTACACTTGACCATGGTTGCCATATGATAAGTATTGTTTTATTTTCTTTTTGAGAAAAACTTATCATAACATTTTTCATCTTCTTCTTCTTCTTCTTCAAGAAGAAGCTTGCTTCATTAATGGCAACTTGAGCAAATGAGTGAGAAATCCAATTCTAAAGTAAACCCACCTCCTATTTCTTCATCCTCTACCTCTTGCCAAGTAGTATAGGGTGTTCTCTTCACAAGTTTCATGACTTGGTGAAGTGGGAGCTTGATCTAGCGATGCCTCGACGTAGATCATCTTCGGCATCGTAGTCGATGACCTAGCCTGCCCATTTCTCCGATGAAGCCGACGCTAGAGCCCGGGATTTGATTTGGACAGCGAGGAGACTTCATCGCGGAGCTATGGAGGTGGAGCACCGGATCTACAAAGGTTGTATTTCCGTTCTTTTAGTTAAGTTGTTAACTAGTTTGATTTGTCGCCTAAAATTCTAGTTAACGATCCGTAGTCTAGGGTTTCTCGGCACCGTAAAGTTTGAAATTGGCATGGTTGATGCCTTATGAGACCTCCTTAGTGTGCCTAGGAACCCTACAGTGGTATCAGAGCCTAGCTAGAGCCTTAGGTGATGCTTTGACGATGTTTGAAACCCGATCGAACCCGAAACCCTAACTTTTTCATGCTCTCTGGACTTTTTTCAAAAACTGGGATTTTTCCAGATTAAAAATGCTTAAAAAATTCAGCAGGGAATTCTAAGAATTACGGTGCAAAATTTCACAAAAGATTCTTCTAACTGGCGGCGGAACCGCGGCAGAAGCCCAGCTTTTGCGGCGGTTCCGCGGCGCTCTGGTGACGTCACCCCTCCACCTTTGCACAGTAACTCCTATTTAACAGTGCTGAGTTTTATGGGTATTTTAAATATTTTTTCAAGAGTTGAATTTTCTGGGGTAGTTTTGGGGATTCGATTGTTCGATCGGATTATCAGATTTTGTCTATGTGGCTTTCCGGATATTTTTTTGAATATGTTAAAAAGTTCGACCGGATAGAAATACCCAATTTTTCCCCTGTCGGGAAATTTCCAAGTGTTGGATTTTTCCGTGGTTTGAAGACGTTCTAAGTAGTGCAAGTAACTCGATGGTCCCTCTAGAAGACAACAAACCTTAACTCGATTATGTGACCGTCTTGAACTGCCCTTTGAACCTTAGGGTTTGGGGCAGTACGGCGTGCCACATGTGAGGCATTGGCTTGACCCTTCTACGGCTGGACCGTTGGTACTGAGGCATGAAGTGAATGTCTTTGAACTTATTTCATGTGTTGATCTGTTTCGGGAAAACTTGGGTGTTTGAATGTTCGATCGGAAAGTTTATCATTTTCTATTTATCTGGAATGGGATACAATAATTGGAATTCACAATAAGTTATGAGATAACCGAATGAATGTTATAAACATAGCAGTTTAGTCTCACTTGATCGGTTGCCACGGAATTTTGATGTGATCAAAAGTCCGTCGCAATCACGTAGCGTACGCGGATACTCGCCGGGTAAACTTAATAGACAGCTACACCCCTTAGCCCCGACCAAGTGACTGTAGGAGAACCCCGTCGCCGAAAGCATCCGTTAGGGTGCTCGCGGTAGCGGTGTTCCGCCTTGGTGCACTTCGTCGACGGCGTCGGGGGTGCGGCCGTCTACTAAAGTTTGCGACGAGCATTCGATCAGGATGTCGGGAATCTTGTTGAATTGCCCGACTTGATATTGAAAAGAGTTTTCGATTTTTGAGACTAAAATGCGGGGTTTATAATTGTTAGGCATGTGATGTCTAAGTAATTCATTTGATTAGGCATGCGATGTCTAAAGAGATTGCGGATTCCAACTGTTGTAGTTTTACACTTTCTTTTCTGTGACCGTAAGTGTAATATGTGATATCGCCGGTTTCGTTGCTATATGTCAACGACAATTGGGATACACATGTTTACTTACGTTGATGACATGTGATGTTATGTGTTGCTGGATATGTTATATTGGATCGTCGTGTTCGAATAGCCGGGGTTTTTTATGTGAGATGAGTGTTTTTCATTTTCATTCATGTAAAAACTTGTATGTAATATTCTTTTATTTGGGACACTTCCAGGTTGCGGAAGATGTCACCTTTTGTATATTATTTACTTTTCCGCACTAGGATAGACCCAAGGAGGGGAGCACAACTAACCGGGTTCTGGAGTCCAGTGGGAGACCAACTCGAGGAGTCGAGTCCGGGTCTCCTAACTCTAGAATTGGTAGGGTTACTTGCCGCTCTCGTAGGGGTCTGGGGGTGTGGGTTTGGCTATTCATCACGACCGTGGAATCCGTGTTTTATACTGGCTTGTATTGAAAACACGGACGTCCTAGTATATCCAATATTTCATATGTTTCTTCTGCTGCGATATCTGTGATATGATCATGTGATGTTCTGTGATGGATACTGTATATAGTATATATGATATATTATATAGACGTTACTTATGTTTTACACCCGCGCTAGCCCTGCCCTGCTCTGCCGTTAGTTACCTAACCTAACGGTGCATGAGGGGACATCGAGGCGAATGCGGATGGCATAAGTGTACGTCGTATTTATCTGTGATGTTTAGGTAACTTAAATGATGGGACTTCATTAATGTGATTAATGAAAGAAAAGAAACCTAAGATGTTGTAGAGTCGAATTTCAAAAATAAAACAGGTAGCTACAGTTCTTGCTTTGCATAGCGGTATATGTGATATATCCTGCACCTTATTCGAGGACCGAGATCCCTTCACCGGGAGTGACTCCTTTAGCAATAACTGGCAGATGCTACACACCTGGTTTTTCTTTTGATTGCTTTTAAGAGATTTTGCTTTGCACAGTGATATATATGATATATCCCGCACCTCATTCGACGAGGAAAGGACCGACGATCCCTTCACCGGGAGTGACTCCTTTAGTAAAACTAGAAAAGCCTCAAAAGCACTCCATTTTTAAAATCATTTGATTCTACAACGATTTCAAGTTCATTACGCAATAGGTTTTCAGAAAAACCTGACGTAGCCCTCCGTCATTTCAGATAAGTACTAGTTAGTATTCGTGTTGTGGTAGTTTGGCATTCGTCAAGGCGTAGTGTACGGTAGCTAACCAGTATTTATCTGCTTTTGCATATGATGCGATTGGATTAGGGTATTCGTACGGCGTTGTTTGGCATGCGTCAAGGGTCGTGCAGGTGGGTTTAATTCAATTAAGAAATGTACGGGTTGAACTTGACTAGCGGACTATGGGTTGTTTGGCATGCGTCAAGGTTATAGCACGCTAGGGGCAAAATATTATCGGGAATTTCAAGTGTTGAAATTTGCAATGAGATTGCATACTTTCTATGAGATAGTTGGATCCCGATACCCGCTGCGAGTAAGAGTTACTCCTGGGAGAGTTTTATACATTGCAATTAGCCGATCAAGTAGGTGTCTAGAAAGGTGTCAACGGGGTTACGCCTCTGGGAAAAACGAGGTTTACTGTAATTAGGTCCGTGCGAAAGCACGGGGAACCTCCCTCAAAGTACCGACGCCGGCCTGGCTGAAAGATTGGCGAACTTATAGTGTGTAATTAATCCCGGCTAGTCTTTCCTTTTAGGGTTTGAAGGAAGATTTGATAAAAACAGTGGGAGTCATCCTGATTAGATAAAATAATAACCAATCTATTCTTGCAAGAGCGCACGCTGAGTGTTTTCTTCTCTCTCTCTCCAGGTAGCGACCATATCACACCTTAATCAAGATAATAATACGGAATATTGACCGAATCCGCTTGTTATACTGAGCTGGGGAACGTTGGTCCCGCTCCAACTTATAATTGTTATAAGACAGAGAAGGAAATTGGGGAATACCAGATTTCCCGTGCCGCCCAAACGAAGAAAGTGCATATGATGCATCTCCTTCGGGTGTGTTCGTTACACAGAACTGTTTCTCTGTATCCTCTACGTCATGGGTATGTGATACCAGATCAGGATCCCAGATATGTAATCTGTTACATAGGGCTACAGCTAGGTAGAGAACTGAGAACGGGTGATAAGTTTCATGAGGCAGAAAACGGGGCAAGTGTTGCAGCCAAGTCTGTTGGTCACTGTCACCCTGTATTCCAAATACATTAATTCTGAACGAATGTTATTAGATACCTAACCTGATATACAAAATCATATCAGTCTCTTTATAAGTAAAGAAATGATAAAATTTTGTATTGTTGGATTATGTTTTGAACATTTCCTATATCAAAAGTTGATCGGTTCAGGCACGTCATCTAAAAGCATTGATGTTCTAAATCAAACTACAGTTATTAGTATATGGAACACACACAAGAGGAAGAGTTCAGAAATGAACGAATCCTTCTTGAGGCATTGTAGACTAGGTCATATCAATGCGATCCGACTGGCTGAAGTTACATTTTAGATGCATATTTAAATCAGTTTGAATTTACATCTTGTGAAACTTGCCAGTCATGTCACAGAGATAAGATGACCATAGCTCCGTTTACTGGAAACAGAGAAAGAGTTAGTGAACTCTTGGGATGATACATGTTGATGTATGAAGGTCTCCTGTCTACAGATGCCAAGACCGGTTCTTTGTACTTCATTAAATTCTCTGATAATCTTTTTAGATTCAGACATATGTTCTTGTTGAAACACAAGTCCGAACCTTTTGAGATATTCACAGAATATAAGTAAGAAGTAGAGAACCAAAACGGGTATAAGTATTATGTCCTTTGATGTGATCAAGGAGGAGAATACTTGAGCACGGAATTCCTGGACTTTTCTAAAGGAGAATGAGATTCTCTCTCAGCATTACTCCTCCGTATACACCATAGCACGATGGTATATCGGGGCGGAGCAATAGCACCCTATGTGATAAGGTGTGCTCTATGATGAGTACTACTGAGTTACCTATTTCCTTTTTGGGAGTTATGCGCTTGAGAAGCTGCATACCTATTGAATAGGGTTCGAATCAAATCAGTTGCCTACCACTTCATATGTGATATGGAAAGGGAAGAGCCCATATCTTAAGTTAGTTAAGATTTGGGGTTGACCGGCCTATGTCTAAAAGCAAAATCCGGACAAGCTCGAGGCAAGGTCTGTAATGTAGAACTGGAAAGGTTCCAGCTATACAAAATACAGCAGATGATTTGATAAAACCAAAGGATTCAATAGTTACCAACGAACCTCAGCCTCTCCGCCAATCTAGTAAGGTTCCTCACCCACCTGAGAGATACTTCGGTTACTCTATGACAGTAGGAGCGAGGATTGCATCATGAGATGATGACCCAACTAGTTTCGAGCTGGCCATCAGGAATAAGACTCTGTAAGAATGGCTGGATGCTTAGTGATCTGAGATGGAATCCATGTACACCAACAAAGTATGGACTTTGGTTGCTATATCTGAAGGGTTAAATCCCCATCAGGAGCAAGTATATCTTGAGAAGATTACTTGGTGTAGATGGAAAAGTTGAGACTTTCAAAGCTAGACTTGTTAAAGCTTTTCGTCATCGACCAGGCGTGGATAATGATGAAACCTTTTCAAGTAGCTATGCTTAAGTCCATCCAAATCCTACTTGCCACGGCTACATACCATGACTACGATATCTGGTGGTTGGGTGTCATGACTGCTTTTCTAAATGATGTTTTAGAAGAGAGCGTCTATAAGTACACAGCCAGAGGGCTTCGTAGACAGTGGGAGCAGCGGAAACGTGTACAAGATGCTTTATAGGATAAAACAGGCATCGCGGAGTTGGAACATCTGTTTTGATGAAGTTGTCAAAAAGTTTGACTTCATCAAAATGGTAGATGAACCTTGTATATACAAAAAGGTAGTAGGGAGTATGGTGGTGATCCTCGTAGAGTACGTGGATGACATACTCTTGATAAGAAAGGAGTTTCCTATGCTACGCTCGGTCAATCTCCGCTTATCACAATGATTCTCCATATAGGATCAAAATCATACCTTCTAAATCCTGGATTTTGGATCTATGAGATAGATCTAAATGGATGTTAGGATTCTCACTAGTTGTAGTGAGATGGTATCAATCGATCCTGGGGAGAATCACTGGAAGGGTTCCAGAGTGATAAGGACGACTGAAAGTCAGTCACAGGCATTGTCTTTACCCTCAGTAAAGGGACGGTATGTTGGAAGAGTTCCAAGCTAGATACCGTGGCATACTAGACGATAAAGGCTCGATACATCGCTACTTAAGATACTACCAAAGAGGTAGTCTGGATGTATATTTGTTCATGAGATGAACTTAGTTCCTCCCATTGTGTGACAATGGAGTTGTGGCTTATGCCAAGGAACGCCGGTCCCATCAGTGATCCAGACATATTCTAAGGCAGTGTCACCTGATCATGGAGATGGTTGATCTCCAGGGTGATCGAGGTTAGGAGGGCAGACTCATAGGATAACACGGCGGATCCACTCACGAAGGCCTATTCCCAGAGAGAGACTTTTATGGGATGGTTGAGTATGAGATACTACAACCACTGCTACAGATGGCCCTAGTGCAAGTGGGAGATTGTTAGTTATATGTGTGCCCTAGAGGCCATTACTATACATAGGATGTATATTGTAGTGGATGCTTGGACATATATAGGGAGGACTTTCTTGCTCGACATGATAGTATGCTATCTGGTAGCTCTTTACCTTAACGTGTACACTGATTGTCTCTCTGTTACATGTTGGTAAAGCCCTTAGGATGCGTACTTGACTACCTGGACTATGATGCGGATCATACTAGTGGGGACATGGTAGTCCATAAGTACATCCTTCAAGGTCTCTAGTCGTGGGTGTATCGAGACGGGGCATCGATATACCAGAGTAGACTAGCGTATACCTTCTCGACCCATACAGATGGGCGATGGATGATCCCATATCCATTGGTGTTTGACATCAGAGATGATATACGGGTGCTCAGTAGAGACTGGGTACACTGGACGGACTCGCCGAGAACTCCCAGATGGTATTATACCTTACGTCATATGGCAGTTCTCTGGTGACACTGGTACAGAGTAGTCTGTTGACCCGAGATCGTCATAGAGTCTTGTGTGGTTCCCACTGTGCTTTGATTTCCATCTTACCACGTCCAAGAAGGCGTGCAAAATGGTGGTTTTTGGGTACAGTCCCGAGTCACAAGGAGGCAATGAGCGATAGGAGGGGATTCGTCTCTCCCGGTATAGGGAGTTGATGTTGCGCTGTGTTCGATTGGCTATAACCGGAAATCCCTGGCCAGGGTTGCTGAGATTTACCGGTAAGTGTTACCAGTAGTTTCTCAAACTGTTATAGACCTCATATCGACACGACTTATCGAGCTATTGGGGTCTGACGTTTACCACCCCTAGGCGAGATATGCGACATATCAGACGATCAGACCGGACTGTACGGTAAGTGTTACTGGTTAGATTCACAGGAGTATGAGCGGGCTTGCTCGTCGATCTTCTGATCGCTCAATACCCGGGTGGCCGTTACGTTTAGCAGACCGCTTGCGGCTTGTGGGTGTTTGATATGATCATCACCTGCTGCCGGCGTATTGACGAGTCTTTAGAGTCCTACACAGAGGTTTCCTGGCTCAAGCGAAACGAAATAGGAGCGCATATGAGATATGTGCGGGACCGAGAATAATGAGTGTATGTGATACCGTATTCTATTCTCGCGATGAATGTATCGATATGGTTGTATGCGATATAACCTAGTTATCGAATCAAGGATTGATTCGGTAAGCCGATACATAGGATACTAGTCGGTTATATGCGATATGACCGGATCGTTAAATCAAGTGTTGATTTAATGATTTAATGTTTAATTATATATTTGATATATTACTTTGCATTAACTAGTATTGGTTCACTTTAAATGGATTTTCTCACTTGGATGTACAAGTTGTATATGTAATATACTTTTTGTGCAAATGATTGTATCATGTTTGATGATACATGTTTACTTGGTTAAGTGCAAAGAATTAAACCATGGTTAAACTAATGATTAGGGTTTTGTTTATCCATTACTTATTTATTCATTTATTTATTTGTTTATTCTTTTTGGCAAATAATAAGCATAAAGAAAAATGGTGGCTTTCTTTGGATGCATGTTGAAGCTTCATGAAGATTTGACTAAGTGACCATTTTGTCTTCATGCTTAACCCTAACCATTCCTTCTAACCATGATTTATTCTCTACACTTGACCATGGTTGCCATATGATAAGTATTGTTTTATTTTCTTTTTGAGAAACACTTATTATAACATTTTTCATCTTCTTCTTCTTCTTCTTCAAGAAGAAGCTTGCTTCATCAATGGCAACTTGAGCAAATGAGTGAGAAATCCAATTCTAAAGTGAACCCACCTCCTATTTCTTCATCCTCTACTTTTTGCCAAGTAGTATAGGGTGTTCTCTTCACAAGTTTCATGACTTGGTGAAGTGGGAGCTTGATCTAGCGATACCTCGACGTAGATCATCTTCGGCATCGTAGTCGATGACCTAGCCCGTCCATTTCTCCGATGAAGCCGACGCTAGAGCCCGGGATTTGATTTGGACAGCGAGGAGACTTCATCGCGGAGCTATGGAGGTGGAGCACCGGATCTACAAAGGTTGTATTTCCGTTCTTTTAGTTAAGTTGTTAACTAGTTTGATTTGTCGCCTAAAATTCTAGTTAACGATCCGTAGTCTAGGGTTTCTCGGCACCGTAAAGTTTGAAATTGGCATGGTTGATGCCTTGTGAGACCTCCTTAGTGTGCCTATGAACCCTACACCTCTCCGCCGATCTAGTAGGGTTTTCTCACCCACCTGAGAGATACTTCTATTTCTCTATGACAGTGGGAGCGAGGATTGCATCATGAGATGATGACCCAACTAGTTTCGAGCTAGCCATCAGGAGTGGGACTCTGTAAGAATGGCTGGATGCTTAGCGATCTGAGATGGAATCCATGTACACCAACAAAGTATGGACTTTGGTTGCTATATCTGAAGGGTTAAATCCCCATCAGGAGCAAGTATATCTTGAGAAGATCACTTGGTGTAGATGGAAAAGTTGAGACTTTCAAACCTAGACTTGTTAAAGGTTTTCGTCATCGATCAGGCGTGGATAATGATGAAACCTTTTTCCAGTGGCTATGCTTAAGTCCATCCAGATCCTACTTGCCATGGCTACATACCATGACTACGATATCTGGCGGTTGGGTGCCATGACTGCTTTTCTAAATGATGTTTTAGAAGAGAACGTCTATAAGTACACAGCCAGAGGGCTTCGTAGACAGTGGGAGTAGCGGAAACGTGTACAAGATGCTTTATAGGATAAAGCAGGTATCGCGGAGTTGGAACATCTGTTTTGATGTGTTAGTCAAAGAGTTTGACATCATCAAAATGGTAGATGAACCTTGTATATACAAAAAGGTAGTGGGGAGTATAGTGACGATCCTCGTAGAGTACGTGGATGACATGCTCTTGATAGGGAAGGAGCTTCCTATGCTACGCTCGGTCAATCTCCGCTTATCACAATAATTCTCCATATAGGATCAAAGTGATACCTCCTAAATCCTGGGTTATGGATCTATGAGATAGATCTAATTGGATGTTAGGATTCTCACTAGTTGTAGTGAGATGGTATCAATCGATCCTGGGGAGAATCACTGGAAGGGTTCCAGGGTGATAAGGACGACTGAAAGTCAGTCACAGGCATTGTCTTTACCCTCAGTAAAGGGACGGTATGTTGGAAGAGTTCCAAGTTAGATACCGTGGCATACTAGACGATAAAGGCTGGATACATCGCTACTTAAGATGCTACCAAAGTGGCTGTCTGGGTGTATATTTGTTCATGAGATGAACTTAGTTCCTCCCATTGTGTGACAATGGAGTTGTGGCTTATGCCAAGGAACGTCCGTCCCATCAGTGATCCAGACATATTCTAAGACAGTATCACCTGATCATGGAGATAGTTGATCTCCAGGGTGATCGAGGTCAGGAGAGTAGACTCAGAGGACAACACGGCGGATCCACTCACAAAGGCCTTTTCCCAGAGAGAGACTTTTATGGGATGGTTGAGTATGAGATACTACAACCACTACTATCAGATGGCCCTAGTGCAAGTGGGAGATTGTTAGTTATATGTATGCCCTAGAGGCCATTACTATACATAGGATGTATAATGTAGTGGATGCTTGGACATATATAGGGAGGACTTTCTTGCTCGACATGATAGTATGCTATCTGGTTGCTCTTTACCTTAACGTGTACACTGATTGTCTCTCTGTTACATGTTGGTAAAGCCCTTAGGATGTGTACTTGACTGCCTGGACTATGATGCGGATCATACTAGTGGGGAGATGGTAGTCCATAAGTACATCCTTCAAGGTCCCTAGTCGTGGGTGTATCGAGACGGGGCATCAATATACCAGAGTAGATTAGCGTATACCTTCTCGACCCATACAGATGGGCGATGGATGATCCCATATCCATTGGTGTTTGACATCAGAGATGATATACGGGTGCTCAGTGGAGACTGGGTACACTGGACGGACTCGCCGAGAACTCCCAGATGGTATTACACCTTACGTCAGATGGCAGTTCTCTGGTGACACTGGTACAGAGTAGTCTGTTGACCCGAGATCGTCATAGAGTCTTGTGTGGTTCTCACTGTGCTTTGATTTCCACCTTACCATGTCCAAGAGGGCGTGCAAAACGGTGGTTTTTGGGTACAGTCCCGAGTCACATGGAGGCAATGAGCGATAGGAGGGGATTCGTCTCTCCCAGAATAGGGGGTTGATGTTGCGCTGTGTTCGATTGGCTATAACCGGAAATCCCTGGCCAGGGTTGCTGAGAATTACTGGTAAGTGTTACTTGTAGTTTCTCGAACTGTTATAGACCTCATATCGACATGACTTATCGAGCTATTGGGGTCTGACATTTACCACCCCTAGGCGAGATATGCGACATATCTGACGACGAGACCGGACTGTACGGTAAGTGTTACTGGTTGGATTCATAGGAGTATGAGCGGGCTTGCTCGTCGATCTTCTGATCGCTCAATACCCGGGTGGCCGTTACGTTTAGAAGACCGCTTGCGGCTTGTGGGTGTTTGATATGATCATCATCTGCTGCCGGCGTATTGACGAGTCTTTAGAGTCCTACACAGAGGTTTCCTGGCTCAAGCGAAACGAAATAGGAGCGCATATGAGATATGTGTGGGACCGAGAATAATACCAGTATGTGATACTGGATTCTATTCTCGCGAATTGTATCATCGGCAGGTTATATGTGATACAGCCGGGTTACCGAATCAAGTGTTGATTCGATACATTGATACACTTGATATTAGTCGGTTATATGCGATATGACCGGATCATTAAATCAAGGGTTGATTTAATGATTTGATGTATAATTATATATTTGATATATTACTTTGCATTAACTAATATTGGTTCACTTTAAATGGATTTTTTCACTTGATGTGCATATTATATATGTGATATATTTTTGTGCACTTGATTGTATCATGTTTGATGATACATGCATGTTTGTGTTAGTTATATGTATGCCCTAGAGGCCATTACTATACATAGTATGTATATTGTAGTGGATGCTTGGACATATATAGGGAGGACTTTCTTGCTCGACATGATAGTATGCTATCTGGTTGATCTTTACCTTAACGTGTACACTGATTGTCTCTCTGTTACATGTTGGTAAAGCCTTTAGGATGTGTACTTGACTACCTGGACTATGATGCGGATCATACTAGTGGGGACATGGTAGTCCATAAGTACATCCTTCAAAGTCCCTAGTCGTGGGTATATCGAGACGGGGCATCGATATACCAGAGTAGACTAGCGTATACCTTCTCGACCCATACAGATGGGCGATGGATGATCCCATATCCATTGGTGTTTGACATCAGAGATGATATACGGGTGCTCAGTGGAGACTGGGTACACTGGACGGACTCGCCGAGAACTCCCAGATGGTATTATACCTTACGTCAGATAGCAGTTCTCTGGTGACACTGGTACAGAGTAGTCTGTTGACCCGAGATCGTCATAGAGTCTTGTGTGGTTCCCACTGTGCTTTGATTTCCATCTTGCCATGTCCAAGAGGGCGTGCAAAACGGTGGTTTTTGGGTACAGTCCCGAATCACATGGAGGCAATGAGCGATAGGAGGGGATTCGTCTCTCCCGGTATAGGGAGTTGATGTTGCGCTGTGTTCGATTGGCTATAACCGGAAATCCCTGGCCAGGGTTGCTGAGATTTACTGGTAAGTGTTACCTGTAGTTTCTCGAATTGTTATAGACCTCATATCGACACGACTTATCGAGCTATTGGGGTCTGACGTTTACCACCCCTAGGCGAGATATGCGACATATCAGACGATGAGACCGGACTGTACGGTAAGTGTTACTGGTTGGATTCACAGGAGTGTGAGCGGGCTTGCTCGTCGATCTTCTGATCGCTCAGTACCCGGGTGGCCGTTACGTTTAGCAGACCGCTTGCGGCTTGTGGGTGCTTGATATGATCATCATCTGCTACCGGCGTATTGACGAGTCTTTAGAGTCCTACACAGAGGTTTCCTGGCTCAAGCGAAACGAAATAGGAGCGCATATGAGATATGTGCAGGACCGAGAATAATGCGTGTATGTGATACCGTATTCCATTCTCGCGATGAATGTATCGAATGGTTATATTCGATATAACCTAGTTATCGAATCAAGGATTGATTCGGTAAGCCGATACATAGGATACTAGTCGGTTATATGCGATATGACCGGATCGTTAAATCAAGTGTTGATTTAATGATTTAATGTATAATTATATATTCGATATATTACTTTGCATTAACTAGTATTGGTTCACTTTAAATGGATTTTCTCACTTGGATTGTGCAAGTTGTATATGTGATATACTTTTGTGCACATGATTGTATCATGTTTGATGATACATGCTTATTTGGTTAAGTGTAAAGAATTAAACCATGGTTAAATTGATGATTAGGGTTTTGCTTATTCATTTATTTATTTATTCTTTTTGGAAATTAAAAGGATAAATAGATATGGTGGCTTTCTTTGTATCTTTCATGAAGCTTCATGAAGTGTTGAAAGTTTGACCACTTTTGTCTCATGCTTAACCCTAACCATTCCACTTAACCATGATTCATTCTCTACACTTGACCATGGTTGGTTTATGATAAGTATTGATTTTATTTTCTATTTAAAAAAAACTTATCATAATATTCATCTTCTTCTTCTTTTTCACAAGAAGAAAAGCTTGCTTCATCAATGATGATTTGAGTAAAAGTGTGAGAAATCCAATTCTAAAGTGAACCCACCTCCTATTTCTTCATCCTCTACCTCTTGCCAAGTAGTATAGGGCATTTTCTTCACAAGTTTCATGACTTGGTGAAGTAGGAGCTTGATCTTGTGATGCCTCGACATAGATCATCTTCGGCATCGAAGCCGACGACCAAGCCCGCCCATTTCTCCGATGAAGCCGATGCTAGAGTCCGGGATGCGATTTGTACAGCGAGGGGACTTCATCATGGAGCTATGGAGGTGGAGAATCGGATCTACAAAGTTTGTATTTCCGTTTACCCTTTAGTTAAGTTGTTAACTAGCTTTTCGTTTCGCCTAAACTCTAGTTAACGATCTAGTATAGGGTTTCTTTCGCCTAAAATTCTAGTTAACGATCCGTATTAGGGTTTCTCGGCACTTGTAAAATTTGAAATTGGTATGGTTAATGCCTTGTGAGACCTCATTAGAGTGCCTAGGAACCCTACAGTTTGTGTGTATGTTTGATTAAACCTTGGTTAAGTAAATGGTTAGGGTTTTAATTAATTAATTAATTAATTTATTTATTCTTTTTAGGAAAAGATAAAATGGTGGCTTTATTTTTCTTTCTTTGCTTGAAGCTTCTTGAAGCTTCAAAGCATCTTTGAAAGTCCACCACTTTGTCTTCATCCTAAACCTAACCATTCACCTAACTATAGTTTACTCTCTACACATAATCATGGTTGCCAATATGATAAGAATGATATTATTTCTTATTTTAAAATAACACTTATCATATTCATTATCTTCTTCTTCTTCTTCTTCAAGATGAAGAAGCTTGCAACCATCAATGGTGACTTGATGAAAAGAGTGAGAAATTCAATTCTAAAGTGAACCCACTTCCTATTTCTTCATGCTCTACCTCTTGCCAAGTAGTATAGGGTGTTTTCTTCACAAGTTTCATGACTTGATGAAGTGGGAGCTTGATCTTGTGTTACCTCGACGTAGATCATCTTCGGCATCGAAGTCGATGACCTAGCCCGCCTATTTCTCCGATGAAGCCGACGCTAGAGTCCGAGATCCGATATGGACAGCGAGGGGACGTCTACGTGGAGCTAAGGAAGTGGAGAACCGGATCTACAAAGGTTGTAGCCTCTTTCTTTTAGTTAAGTTGTTAACTAGTTTCACTTTTCGCCTAAACTCTAGTCAACGATCCGTATTATGGTTTCCCGGCACTTGTAAAATTTGAAATTGGCATGGTTGATGCCTTGTGAGACCTCATTAGTGTGCCTAGGAACCCTACAAATACGCCTATGACATCCTCACGACTCGTAGGGAGAAAACCCTTTATGAGACCCTTACGGCTCATAAAGTCAAAAGTCTTAGTCGACAGGATCCTAACCCGGTCTACTAAGCCACCTTTGTCCAAATCGACAGGGGAAAATGATGATTCGCTCCTGGCACTATCCCAGTTGTAGCGATGCTGATGCCTAAATCGGTATCAAATTCCGAGTCCTCTCAAGGCAAATGATGAGCCGCTCCTGGTAAAATTCCAGTTGTAGCGATACTGATGCCTAAACAGGTGTCAAACTCCAAGTCAACCTCTCCGGCAAGTGCCATCCCTACAACCATCTAATGAAGAAGGGGACCCCGTTCGTTTGGGATCAGAAATGCCAAAGCACACGGGACGAAATCAAGCAATACCTGCATAATCCATCGGTACTGACCGCTCTGGTCAAGGGAAAGCCCCTCATCCTGTACACAACAGCCCTTGAAGGTTCTTAAGGCGCGCTATGGGCACAAGAGAATGACCAGGAGAAGGAGAGAGCTCTTTACTATTTAAGTCGAGTCCTTCTGGGGGCAGAAAACAACTACTCCCCTATTGAAAAGCATTGCCTAGCACCGATCTTCGCGATAACGAAGCTCCGACATTATACCCTGGCACATGAAGTCCATCTCATATCAAAGGTGGATCCTCTCAAATATTTGATGTCAAGAGCCATACTAGCGAGAAGGCTTGCCAAATGGGCCCTCCTCTTGATGGAGTTCTTGATAATATATCGACCCCTCACGGCAGTAAAAGGCCAGGCCATCGCCGACTTTCTCGCTGAGTATCCGATGCCAGCTGGTTCTCCCTTAAATTGCGAATTGCCAGATGAACATGCGTTCGACACAATCGAAGGGAAGACAAAGGAAAATAATGTCCAATGGGAACTCTACTTCGATGGAGCGTCTTCCATGAAGAAGCGAAAGCAAAACACCCCCATAATCAAAACTGGGATGGGCCTTATCTTCGTGACTCCGCAAGGAGGGATAATGCGTTTTGCCCTTTCCTTAACGGAGCCGAGAACAAATAACGAAACGGAATATGAAGTTTTGATAGTGGGTCTTGAGATCGCTATTGACATGGGAATCGAAAACCTCCTCGTATATAGAGACTCCCAGCTAGAGCTAGTCGTTAGCCAAGTGAATGGAGATTATCAGACATGCAAATCAGAGTTGGTAAAATATGGCGAAAGGGGGCAGCAACTGCTAACTCGAATTCCATCCTACTTCCTGGAAAGCATACCGCGGGCGGAAAACAGCAAGGCAGATGCATTAGCCAAACTTGCTAAAGAACTGGCCGACGAAAATCTCGATGATGTAAGGATTGTTCCCCTCCGAAACACGGAGACACAACCGCGTAGGTCCGTCTTGCCTGAATTTCGGGGGCAGATACTAATTGGTGCTATCTTTCCACCTCTCCGAAGATGCCAAGTTGATTTATGGCACCGTATATCGAAGGTTTAAATGGATGCGGCCGATGAAGCAGACTTCGTCAGATTCCCCCTCGTTGAGGGGTTTTTGATTGTGGGGACGCTCTTCCCTGCAGGCGCAAGCCCCTGGAGTTAATTACGCTACCGCATCGCAGTAACCACTTTCTCCTTCTCCAGATGGTTACTTCGTGTCATGGGTGTTTGTTTTGTTTTTGGTTGCCCGTGGATTGTATACGGAGACTAATTTATGTTGTCGCCCATAGGGCGTGGATTAGTCCAAATCCGTATTTTCTTAGATTTTGATTTGGGGGTTGGGTTTAAGGATACGTTAGTCTCATTTGAGACTAAGATCAAATTAAACGTTTGTTAAGGATACGTTAGTCTAATTTTAGACTAAGATCAACTTAACAGTTTGTTAAGGACACATTACTCTAATTTTAAACTAAGGTCAACTTAACCATTTGTTAAAAATACGTTAGTCTAATTTTAGACTAAGATCTACTTAACGGGATCATTTAGATCCAACAAAAGAGAATTTGGGCTCTATTGTTCTAGTTTAGGGACTTTGCGGTCAATTGCCCGTTTAAGGACATGGTGGTCCAAGGTTAAGGACATCATAGTCCGTTGGTTTAAAGGGACCCCATAGTCCGAGGTTAAGGACATCATAGTCCGTGGGTTTAAAAGGACCCCACAGTACGAGGCTAAGGACATCATAGTCCATGGGTTTAAGGACCCCACAGTCCAGGTAATGATTGGTAATCGGGACCCGTCATCTCTCTGAAGACGTTGAAGGATTACAACGACAAATATCAAACGAGTGAAGAGATGTACCCATGAACCAAAGTTGATTGGGAGATCTGTAGTCCAATTTGGAACTAAGATCAATTAATTAGATTATGAGCACATTGGCTCAGTTAAATCTGAATTGAGGACTTATGGCCAATTTGGGCTAAGTATAATTAAGTTTGAAATGTTGGCCCTTTGTTGGCCTGTTGAGCATTTGTCTGGGTTCAGCCCATCATTATTTAGCAATACTAAACAAGAGTTTGAAGGCTCTGATAACATTTTGTCTTTGAGCATTAATCATTATAGCTCTGGATTTTAAGGCTCATTTGAAGGGGATATTTACCTCTGGAAAACTTAGTCAATTTGGGCTAAGCTGGTTTTAGAATAGTGTTAAACACTAAAGGACATCTGGCGGTCACGTGTCCTCACGTGATGTATTTAAAACAATGTTAAAAACTGGAGACAAAATGCTCAAAATAGTGTTAAACACTAGAAAAGAAGGGGTCACGTGGGGTCACGTGAGGCGCCTGAGATAGGGCCAGACCTTCTTTATTTTATTCTCAAATCTGCAAATAAGTGTTAAACACTTCTGATCTTCTGGCCATCACGTGTTGGCACGTGATGGATATCCATGTATTGATTATTAAAGTGTTTATTAAGGGTCACGTGAGGACACGTGAGAGCGCCCAAAATCAGTACCGCCTTTGCCTTTGTTCTCTTTGTTTTGAAGGTCACGTGAGAGCACGTGAGGCATTGCCTCTGGGCTAATTCCTTCTTATTTTGGGGAGTCTGTTTAAGGGTCACGTGGGAACACGTGACCCAGTCTTGTTCCTTCTTTTCTGATTTTTGAGGATGGGGGTCACATGTCACCACGTGACCCGGTTCTTTATGTGCATGGAGAGCTTTTAAGTCTCTTGTTTTAAGAATTAATTTCTCTGTAGGGTTAAACCCTAATTCTTTTTAGAGGAATTAAATTGAAAGAATTAAATTCTAATGTAGGGTTAAACCCTAGTTTCATTTGGAGGAATTAAATTCCTGTGAATTTGGAAGAATTAAATTCTTATGTAGGGTTAAACCCTAGTTTCATTGGGAGGAATTAAATTCCTATGAATTTGGGAGAATTAAATTCCTTAAACTTAAATTCTCCCTCTAAGTTTTGGATCTGCATGGCAGAATCTCCCTAATGAGAATTAAATTCTCAACGTGTGGGGAGATCTGCTTCTGCGGATTTTCAACCAAAGGAAGAACTAAGTTCTTATTCAGAAGAGTTAAACTCTTAATTTGAGAATTAAATTCTCTTTTGTTTTATGGAGCTTGGATATCTTTCCCCTTTGCTCACCTAGGGTTTCTTTCTCTTCTGAAGAAATCTTCTTTTCTCTCTTGAGAATTAAATTCTCCTCTTTTTTTTCTCTCTGTTGTTGTATTTCTCTCCCTTTTTCCTTCTCTCTTGGCTTTTATTTATAGGAGAAAGAAAAGAATCAGTTTGTTTAGTAAATCTTTCATTGAAAGATTTTAATTGATTTTGTAACCCATGTTCTTTTAGACCACTCAGTGAATTTTATTCACCATTGGATTTTTAATCCAAAAGATATTTTATCTGTTATTCTTGGCAAATTTCAGGAAAATCTTTCCTTATATAGAATCTTTCTATAAATTTGTGATTTTTAATCACTTGGATTTTTAATCCAACGGTGCTCCATTTTACAAAGCACCATCTTTTTTGTTTAGAAAGATTTAGAGAAATATTTTTCCAGTTAGGGTTTTTGATTCCCTCTTAATTAGAATTTAATTCTATTAATTCATATATCTTTAGGAACCCATCACGTGTTGGCACGTGTGAAGGGTTCCGGCAGCGCCCCGGCCACCGAAACGCGGCCAAAATGCGGAACAAAAATTTCTAAAACCGACGCTACCGTTACCCGATTTACGGATCGACCTTAAACCCTATACTAGCAAACTAACTATGGGTTAGAATCGTTATACCGAGTTGATCCGTATCCTTCGGTCTTCATTCCAAGCTCCTAGTGATCCTTTGATGATATTTGGTTGCCGGTCTTCCTCCATCTCCGATGATCCAGCCGAGGGAAACGGCGCAAGCTCCAACCTCGTCGAACGAGGTAACCGACGCTCCAAAGTCGCTAGCGATGGAGAGTGGGGGTGTATGAAAGTGTCACTACAATTTTTCTCTCAACCCATGAGCTCAAAAGAGCATCCATAGAAGATGAATGGAGGTGATGAAGCTTTTTGCATGAAGAAAAATGGTTAAGTGTTTTGTGAACTTGAGAGAGTGAGAGAGTGGGCTAGTATGTAATGTAATCATGATCCAAAAATGAAATGATCCCCATTTCCTCAAGAAATTGGCCGGCCCCCCCTCTCTCTCTCATCAAAAAATCTCACCCATTAATCAAATAAACAAATGCACAAACCATACCTTGCTCCATTCGTAAGACTATGCATAATACTATGCACATGACACCTCACACCCTCCACCTCATTTATAAGACAAATGAATTTCTAAAAATGGAAAATCATATAAATGAGGTGGCACCTTCTAGAAGCTATTCCGTATAAAATACGAAATACTTCCCGGTACATGTATCGAAATGCATATACGCGTATTCGTACAAAAATATGAATAGCCAAGAGAGAAAACGAATAGTGAACAATAATACTAGAATACATATATACAAATACATATGTAAATTATTAAATCAAAACCTGATTTAATAAACTAGCTTAATCCTAAGCCGCTAGTATTATCAACCGTCCAATTAAAGTCTGCGCAGCAAGTGCACATATTTAATCGGACACCCGTATGTACCAACATACGACATGTACACCAAATCGCCTGAACCGTGAAAACCCTCTGTGTGGGACTCTAAAGACTCGTCAATACTCTGGCACTGGGTTTAACCACAAGCACGTCAGCGGCACTAGCTGTACGTAACGGCTACCCAGGTATTGAGCGAAAGGGAGGCCGACGAGCAAACTCATGCAAAACTCCTACTGAGCCTGACAGTGACAATATCCGTACAGTCCGGTCTGTTCGTCTAAGAGTATCGCATACCGAGTCTAGGGGGTGGATAAAGTCAGATCCCCAACAACGCGATATTTAGTGTTTGTATGAAACCCACCACCACCTGAGAAACTATCGATCCTGGATCGATAATTCTCATCCACCGTGGCCACGAATTTATGGTGATGGCCATCCGTACACAACGCGACATCAACCCCCAATACCGGGAGAGACGAATACCCGACGATCTGATCACTGCCTCCATGTGGCTTGGGACTGTACCCAACTAAAACCTATTTGCACGACTCCTTTGAGCCGTGGTAGGGTAGTAATCAAAGCACAGTGGGAACTTACACGAGACAAATGACAATCTCAGCTCGACAGACTAACCTGTACACATGTCACCTGGGAACTGCTATCTGACAATAGGTATAATACCAACTAGTAGGTTCCCGGCGAGTCCGTCCAGTGTACTCATAACCCAATGAGCACCTGTATACTATTTTAGGTGAACAAACTAACACCAATGTCTTGTGAGACCTGGCCACCGCCCCTCGTCGGGGTCTCGATCAGTATACACTAGTCTACACTGGAGTATCGATGCCCGGTCTCTATACTCCTACGACTAGGGACATTTAAGAATGTGCTTATAGACCCAGCTCCCACATATATGATCGCCATCATAATGCTGGCAGTCAAGCAAGAATCCTATGGGCTCTATCAAAATGATGATAAAGACAAACCGGATAGCATAGTATCATCTTGAGTAAAACTGTTTTATCGGTATAGGTCCTCACTCAATCATCATAATCACAAGTCCACGAGTATGATAATTGCCTTGAGGGCACTATAGCCAACAATCTCCCACTTGCACTTAAGGCCAATTATTGCGATGTCGCATACTCACAGCCCGTGTGATACCAAACACCCAGCTTCTCTACTAATCAGTTTCGCAAAGCCCGTTTGCGAAAAATGATTGCATTCGAGAAATAGCCTCAGTGAGTGGATCCGCTCCAATGTTTCTTTCTGTATCTCTCTATATCTCAACTTCGCGGAGAAAACTATCTCCCGAAATGAGCAATACTTGTCTTAGAATTTGTCTGGATGTCTGATGGGACCCAGTTCAGAAATGAATTCCAAATCCAGCAAACTTCTTAGACTATATCATCCACTGAATTTAATCAGTATCCTGCGCCTTGCCTTTCCTCAGTATTCTCTTGGACCACCTGTCCAACATACTGTCCCTCAAAAAAGGAAAAACTATAACTCTGACAGTCACTCTGTCATCCAGGTCATCTTGGAAACCTGAAATGATAACCGTCTCCTGAAGGAGGCTGCCGTTACCATATCCCAAGAACATTCACTTATGTTCATTAACTGCTTCCCAATGTTTCTCCAGAATTGGATTAATATATGTTTATTGCAACTAGTGCAAAAACAACATCTGGTGTGGTACGTGACATTTCATGATGAACTAAATTGCCTAAGCAAGTGATATGCCAATCATGTAGATCCCTCTCCCCTTTAGTCTGTAAGACACCTTTAGAGAGGGTGACTCCATCACCTGCAGGTACACCACCATGCCAGGAGTCAACCATTCTAAATATCTTTAGAATAATGTTAAAGTACCCAAATTGGGATACTACCCAAATCTAGATCCAAAACCATAGATCTAGCAACCAGAAAACATGATATTATATCCATATCCTTTGTGGAGAAACAACTTTGTGACAACCATAGTACAACCGATCGTAGTATAGGAATATCTCTTCCTATCAAGTGCATGTCATCCCAATACCTGGACATCACTCTCTACTACCTTCTTACCAGATCCATCTCCTATTCTGATGAGGTCAAAGACTATGACTGTCACATCAAAATTAGATGATATGTTTCCGCTATAACTGCTTTAATCTATAAATAGACATAAGCTACTTGCCTTCTATGCTTCCGTTGCCCCCACTGACTACAACAACCCTCTGGCAGAGTCATATACACGTGCACTTCTAAAGCTAGTTTAGAACGACGCTATATTCATCTTCCTGCCGGGTCTTATAATCTAGAACAGCGGCAATGGCAAGTCTGGGTAAACAAGAACCTCCATGTCACCATCTCTGAGAAGACCGAAGTACCTCTCGGGTGCCTGAGGTTACCCACCAAAATCTGCGGAGTGGCTAATATAACGTCGAAACTAATTGAATCGTTAGGTTCTATTAAATTATCAGTGATCGTTTGTGGTTCTGGAATCACTTCAGTTCTACCATACTCCCACTTGTTTTTCTGAAAAAATCCATTTTACTAAAACTGTGGCGAGTCAAGAACAATATAAATACTGATCTTCCTGATGGTAGAAAGTTAACCCTCGTCAAAACCCGGGATAACCCATAAACTGCCATTACTGAAACGTGCCTTGAGTTTATCCGGATTCTGGTTTTAAGCATCAGCCGGACAACTCCCTATACCTTAACATCGTTAAGATATAAATCGATTCTATATATATCTGATATAGAAACAAAAACACTAATTTAATTTGAACCAGATTCAAAATCATGCAGCTGTCTCCAGTGCATATCAACCAAATGGAAAAAGGACAATCAACATTACTCATCTAGGTGTGCATCCATATATGAGTAACCCGAAGGAGAAGCAAGTTCTCAAAACCATTACTATCAATGGAATACCAAACACAAGTATCTACATCTTCGACTACTTCGAAGAATCCTGATACTTCCAACAAATGGTTCTCTGCATTATTTTTAAACTTATAACTTCTCAATATCTGGACCTTGCATTTCAACGAAATACATGTCTAGAACTAGAGAAGTTATGAGTAGACAGAATATAGTACGAGTACCAACCCCTTTATCCTAATAGACACTGGACAATATACAATATTTTGTATAAGTACCATGAGTTCAATAACTCAAACTCTGTGCGTTGTAGGTTGAAAAACTGTACTATGGTTAAGAAGAATTACACCGCTGTTGAACGCACCTTACCTAATCACCAACTGATATAGGTAAATGTCATAGACACAATATCAAAAAGTTATATCTCACTTTATAAAATAAATGTACAGATATATCAGCTTGAAATTGGTGCATAACAACGGATATTCAAAACCAAATATTTGCCATCCGGCAAAATCCAGATGATTTCCTCAAATATCCCCAATTACAACGAATTCCGATATAATGAGGATCTAATCACCCAATTCCCAATATCTTACTCCTACTCACCATCCATAATAACATACAGATGTGAGAAACTGATCTGGTAAATACATACCCTAGAGTTAGATTCCAATTGGGAAAACAGTTTTCAATTAACATCGCACAGTGAAACTGAAACATGAAAATGTTTCAAAAGGGGTTAACTTGTATTCCTAGTAACGCCTCTTCCACTATCCTGATTCACGACAGTAACCATATACTTGCCTGCCCTCTCTGCAATCCCTTTATTATGTCTTTACTTATTACCTTCTGTACACCTCTTTTATGCTAATTGATTTTCTTCATTTCCTACCTTTCGGCACCAGCCTAAGGTTTGGAAGAAGACTATCCAATAAGCGTAATAGGTGTACTCTCCTAATCCTAGGAGCCCTCGCAACCTGAGAGAAGGTAAAGAGAAAAGACATCTGAATAATCCTATCCAATTTCTCTTGAACCAGAAACCATCCCCGAATCTGGAACGAATTCCTTCGAGTTCGTATGTAACTATACGATGGCATATCCAATGGAAATGGATATCCGTAGTGATACGGAGTGTTCTAGAGAAAAGCAAAGTGGATGTAGGAGTGGCAGGGGTGCACACGGTTTTTGTCGTGAATTATGGTGATCGCAATTTCCTTTGCCAATATTCTAATCCCTTTATATATCTTTACTTATTACCTTCTGTACACCACAGTTAAGCTTGTTGATTTTCTTCCTTCCCTACCATTCGGCACCTGCCTATGGTCTGGAGGAAGACTATCCAATAAGCTCAATAGGTGAACCCTCTCCTAATCCTAGGAGCCCTCACAACCTGAGAGAAGGTAAAGAGAAAAGACAACCGAATAATCCTATTCAATCTTTCCAGAACCAGAATCCATCCTCGAAAAAGTTCCTTCGAGTTCGTATGTAACTATACGATGGATTTATCCAATGGAAGTGGATGTTCGTAGTAATACGGGGTGTTCTAGAGAAATGCAAAGGTGATATAGAAGTGGCAATGATGTATGCGACACCGTGACATTCCAAAAGCCAAAGTGTTTTAAGAAGGTTCGGTTAATTTGGTTCATGAGTTTTAGTTTAGGGTCGGGTCATAGTCGCAGCCAGAGAGAGAGAGAAAAGAAATACTCAGCGTGCACTTTAACCTAGATCAGAATGGTCAATCACTTTATCTAATCTTGGATGGCTCCTACTGTTTCCTCGAATTCTCCTCCAAACCCAAAAGGAGAATTAGTCGGAATCACCCGAGGAGTAATCCTACTCATCAGTGGGAATCGGTATCCAACTATCATCGCATGATAACCTGAAAGAAGCCATTCAAGTCACCACACTTCAGAAGGTATGCGCATTCCTGGCAAGTTTCCTGTATGTTTGAAACTCCCGATGTGTGTTTTTTCCCCTAGGACCCAAGTGACCTTGACACAGTCAACAAATCAAAGAGTCCTAGTCAAGTTCAACCCGTCATTATCCAGGATTTCATTAAACCCACCCGTACGAGCCCTTGACACAGTCAACAAGGCCGCACGACTGTCCTAACCAACCACATTAATATGCCACAAACAAGCACTACTTAGCTACCGCACACTATGCCTTGACACAGTCAACAAACGCAGCACGAATATTAAGCAATACTTGTAAGAAATGACGGAGGGCTACGACTGGTTTTTGGCGAAAAACCTTTAACGTAATGAACTTGATATCGTTGAAGGAATCCAAGTGGTTTTTACAAATATATAGTAGCGAAGACTTTTGCTAAAGAGGTCACTCCCGGTGAAGGGATCTCGGCTCTTTCCCCGTCGAATGGGGTGCAGGATATCCCAAACTGAATACCACGATGCAAAGCAAAAATAATCGACTATAGTAAAGTTATTACGTTGACGCAAATTTTTACCCAAGGGTCACTCCCGATGAAGGGATCTCAGCCCTTGCCTCGTCGAATGAGGTGCTGGATATTCATAACCGAATATCACTGTGCAAAGCAAAGAGAACGTTTGTAATGTCAGTTTTTAAAAAAACATGGTTCCAACAACATCATATATAGGTTTGTTTTATCCTTGCATTGATAAGAATCAATGCAGTCCCATCAATTAATCACACCAGAAAAGAACGAAAATAAAATGTACGTATATACCATCTGCATTCGTCACTGGGTCCCGTCATCACCCGTTAGGTTACTTAACTAACGACAGAGCGGGGACTGGGCTAGCACGGGTGCAAAACATATACAACATCTACTAGTATATATAAATATATATATAACATTCGTCCCAGGCATGATATAAGCAACATCACAGAAACATCACAGAATGGTGGATAATCTGGAGCCCCGGGTTTCACTTGAGCCGCAAGTGAGACCCGACTTTCCCTGTCGTGTGGATAGCATGTGAAATGAAACCTAGACCCCTACGAGCGCGACAAGTTACCCGCCAAAACCAGAAGTGAGGCAGCCCCCTTCAACAATGTGAATAGGCCACCCGGCACTTCTCGGAATCCGGTAACTTGAGCGCCCCTCCGTGGGTCATACCTATACCCCCTATGAGTGCGGCGAATAGCCCGCCAATTCTAGAGTAAGGTCCCCTCCGTCCCAAAGCCATGAGATGCGGACCAGTTGCCCTTTAGAACCCGGCTATTCGTGCACTCCACCGCGGGGTAATCCTAGTACAGAAAATAAAATAATATACAAGGGTGACATCGACCTCAACCCGGTCGTGTCCTAAAAGAATAATATACAAACTGGCAGTGACGGCAGTCCACATGTCGGACGCTTGCCCCGCAATATCAAATGTATAAATGAAATTAAACTGTACTAACATTGCACCATAGCTATCCACCACGACGATCCAACCAACATTACAGCACAACACAGAACATCAACGTAAATGTCACGTTCGCAAACTCGTCTAAAAGAATATATAGCAGTTAGACGAGTTTACCGATCGAGTGATATTCACGGTCGCAGATAGTAATGTAAGTACTAATAATCACACACATTTAAAATTTCGATCGATTAAACTTTCCCAAATTGGCCCCAAGTGCATAACCAGTACTTAAATGAATCTGGGTCAGAACCATATATCACAAAAATCTTTTTTCCATCAACTAGAGCTCCAGAAAATTTTTTGGTTACTGTAGCCCAAAAAGGACCACGGAAGCGCCGCCAAATTTGACATTTAGCGGCGGTTCTGCGGTGGAATTTTGGAGTTAGGTCACCAAAATTTTTCTGTAGCTTTAATTTTGCCTACATGTATTTTTAAGATGCCTGAAAATATTTTCTGACCACTTTTAAAAATCGACAGCAAACACATCAATTTGGAAAAACAATTCGGAAAAATTTGTCGATCAAGATTTTAAGCTTGTGTAAACTTGCTATTAGGGTTAAAAGAGTGACTCTGATACCATGAAAGGTTCCGGCAGTGCCCCGACCACCGAAACGCGGCCAAAATGCGAAACAAAAATTTCTAAAACCGGTGCTACCGTTACCCGATTTATGGATCGACCTTAAACCCTAAACTAGCAAACTAACTAAGAGTTAGAATCGTTATACCAATTTGATCCGTGTCCTTTGGTCTTCATTCCAAACTCCTAGTGATTCTTTGATGATATTTGGTTGCCGGTCTTCCTCCATCTCCGATGATCCATCCGAGGGAAACGGCCCAAGCTCCAACCTCGTCGAACGAGATAACCGACGCTCCAAAGTTTCTAGTGATGGAAAGTGGGGGTGTATGAAAGTGTCACTACAATTTTTCGCTCAACCCATGAGCTCAAGAGAGCATCCATAGAAGATGAATGGAGGTGATGAAGCTTTTTGCATGAAGAAAAATGGTTAACTGTTTTGTGAACTTGAGAGAGTGGGCTAGTGTATAATGTAATCATGATCCAAAAATGAAATGATCCCCATTTCCTCAAGAAATTGGCCGCCCCCCTCTCTCTCATCAAAAAATCTCACCCATTAATCAAATAAACAAATGCACAAACCATACCTTTCTCCATGCTTAAGACTATGCATAATACTATGCACATGCCACCTCACACCCTCCACCTCATTTATCAGACAAATGAATTTCCATAAATGGAAAATCATATAAATGAGGTGGCACCTTCTAGAAGCTATTCCGTATAAAATACGGAATACTTCCCGGTACATGTATTGAAATGCATATACACGTATTCGTACAAAAATACGAATAGCCAAGAGAGAAAACGAATAGTGAACAATAATACTAGAAAACATATATACAAATACATATGTAAATTATTAAATCAAAACCCGATTTAATAAACTGGCTTAATCCTAAGCCGCTAGTATTATCAACCGTCCGATTAAAGTCTGCGCAGCAAGTGCACATATTTAATCGGACGCCCGCATGTACCAACAAACGACATGTACACCAAATCGCCTGAACTGTGAAAACCCTCTGTGTGGGACTCTAAAGACTCGTCAATACTTTGGCAGTGAGTTTAACCACAAGCACGTCAGTGGCACTAGTGTAAGTCTACGGTAGCGCCCGGCCGTCTTTCAGACGCCAAAATGCGGAACAAAAACTTTTATAACTGGCGTTATCGCATACTATAACCCGGATCTGCCATTAACGCTAAACTAACAATCTACAAAGAGGGAAGAAAGGTTATACCGAACGATCCGAGTCCTTCGTTCTTTAACCATCATCCCACGCTCCGTTGCGGCTGCTCCGATCTCGTCGATCTCCGATCTCCTCATCCAGGTGGCACCACGTCATCGGATCTTTAAACGGGCTCCCGCCTCTGACTCGAGGCAACTCGATCGTCAAGTTTGCTAAAAGAGACGACCAAGATTGATGTAGAGAATGAGTGGAATACTTTGTCTCGCTTCGTCCAAAACCATGGACGAACGGTTAATGAAGTTGCCGTGGGAATCGGGTAATGGAATGAAATGAGCTGTGAAATTCCATACACCGAAATTATCATAATCTTTTTAACCAAAATGAAGTGTGTGAGAAAGAGAGGAGGGCCGGCCACATATATAGAGGTGGGGGGGTGAGTGTAGGAGAGGGGGAGGTGACAATAAGAAAATATCTCTAGTGTGAACACAAAGTGTGAACACACTTAATGAAATGATGAATCATTAAGCTAGTCATCAAGCATTAATGGAATCATTAAATGCAACCATGACTCACTAAACACCTCACCACTTCTAGAACCTTCTAGAAGCTTCCACACTCATCTCAAGAAAAGATAAAATCCGTATTTAACCAAATGTTAAATACGGCTGATAGAAAACTGGAAACTGGCAACTTCCAAAAGTGATCCCGAAACGAATTTCAGGATAACCCCGTAACTGTATAAATATACCCACATTTGTATTACGACCGAATACAAATGCAACTGAGACAAAGATATTATATCTACTCTATATAATACATGGATCCGGCTTAAACCAAAGCCCACCAGTATTATCTGCCCGAAGAATAACACGTGCGTAAATGCACGTGCATTTTCCGAACCCTGCCATAAAACCATACGGCCTCTACAACGTTTCGCCCGAACTTGGGAAACTGTCTGTGGGGGACTCTAATGACTCGTCAGTACCCTGGCAGTGGGTTTAACCACAAACCGTCAGCGGCACTAGCTATGCGTAACGGATGCCCATGGACTGACCTCAAGGGAGGCTGATGAGCGAACTCATCCAGAAACCCTACTGAGCCTAACAGTGACAATGTATATACAGTCCGGTCCGTTCGTCTATGAGTATCGTATATCCGGCCTAGGGGGCTAGTAACGTCAGACCCCCAATAGCTGTATAAGTCGTGTCGGAGACAAGCCCTGAACACCCTGAGATACTACTGGAGTACCTACCAGTAAATCTCACCTGCCTTGGCCAAGGACTTGGTGTAATGGCTTTCCTAGACACAGCGCGACCTCCACCCCCAATACCGGGAGAGACGAATCCCCTGCCGATCCGCTCACGTGCCTCCATGTGGCTCGGGACTGTACCCAAAAACTACCTGTTTGCACGACTCCTTTGAGTCGTGGTAGGGTAGAAATCAAAGCACAGTGGGAACTCACACGAGACAAATGACGACCTCAGGTCGATGAACTAACCTGTACACATGTCACCAGGGAACTGCTATCTGACGATATGTATAATACCAACTGGCAGGTTCCCGGCGAGTCCTGTCCGGTGTACTCATAACCCAATGAGCACTTGTATACATCTTAGGTGATCCAACTGATACCAGTGGCTTGTGAGACCGGCCACCGCCCCTCGTCGGGGTCTCGACTGTATACACTAGTCTACTCCGGAGTATCGATGCCCTGTCTCGAAACTCCCACGACTAGGGACCACTATTAAGGATATGCTTATAGACCACCCAACTCTCACGTATATGATCGCCTTCATACTGTTGGTAGTCAAGCAAGATCCTAAGGGCTCTATCAAAGTGTAATCGCGATCAGTCACCTGAACCTATACATGACTGATAAAGGCAAACCAGATAGCATACTATCATCTCGAGTAAGACTGTCCTATCGATATAGGTCCTCCTCAATCATTGCAATCACGTACCTGCGATCCAATAATTGACTTTGAGGGCACTATATCCAACAATCTCCCACTTGCACTTAAGGCTAATTATTGCGATGTTGCGTACTCACAGCCAGTGTGAAACCAACACCCAACTCCTCTACTAATCAGTTTCACAAAGCCCATTTGTAAAACTATTGTGTTCGAGAAATAGCCTCAGTGAGTGGATCCGCCCAGAAGTTTCTTTCTATGTCTCTCTTAATCTCAAATTCGCGGAGAAAACCATCTCCCGAATTGAGTAATACCTGTCTTAGAATATGTCTGGATATCTGATGGGACCTAGTTCATAAATGAACTCCAAATCCAAACTTCTTAGACTGTATCGAAAACTGAACCTAATTAGTATCCGGCACCATACCTCCCACAGTATCCTCTTGGACCACCTGTCCATAATACTGCCCCCCTTCGTCAGAGGGAAAACTATAACTCTGGCAATCACTCTGTCATCCATGTCACCTTTGAAGCCTGGAATGATAACCGTCTCTCGAAGGAGGCTGCCGTCATCAAATCCGTAGAACATGCACTTATGTTCTAAAACTGCTTCCTTATGTTTCTTCCAAGATTGGATTAATACAAACTTATTGCATCTAGTGCAAAAACAACATTTGGTGTGGTACTTCACATCTCATGATTGACTCAATTGCCTAAGCAAGTGATCTGCCAATCATGCACATCCCTCTCCCCTTTAGTCTGTAAGACACCTTTAGAGAGGGTGACTCCATCACCTGCAGGTACACCACCATGCCAGGAGTCATCTATTCTAAAAACCATTAGAATATTGTCAAAGTACCCACATTGGGAAACTACCCAAATCCAGATCTAAAACCATAGATCTAGAAACCAGAATGTCAAATATTATATCCATATCCTGTCTGGAGAAACAACTGTGTGACGACCACAGTACAGCCGATCGTAGTATATGAATTTTACTTCCTACTCTGTGTATGTCATCCAAATACCAGGACATCACACCCTACTACCTTCTTAATAGATCCATCCCCTATTCTGATGAAGTCAAACCCATGACTGTCACATCAAAATTAGATGATCAATCTCCGCTACAACTGCTCTAGTCTATAAATAGACATAAGCTACTTTCCTACTATGCTTCTGCTGCTCCCACTGACCACAACAACCCTCCTACCGGGTCTCATAGCCTGGAACAACAGTAGTGTCAAGTCTGGGTAGATAAGAACCTCCCTGTCACCGTCCTTGAGGCTACCGAAGTACCTCTCGGGTGTCTGAGGTTACCCACCAAAACTGCGGAGTGGCTAATGGAATGTTAAACCTGATTGAATGTTTAGGTCCTATTAAATTTTCCGTAATCGTTTGCGGTTCTGGAATCACTTCCAGTTCTACTATACTCCCACTACTGTTTTCTGAAAAAATCCATTTTACTAAACCTGTGGCGAGTCAAGAACAATATCACTATTGATCTTCCAGACGGTAGAATGTCAACCCTCATCATAGCCTGGGCCAACCCACAAACTGCCATTACAGAAACGTGCCCTGAGTTATCCAGAGTCTGGTTTTAAGCATAAGCCGGACAACTCCCCGTACTTTAATATCGTTAAGATACGAACCATTCTATATCCAATATAGAAACTTTGGCACTTATTTAATTGGAACCAGATTCTAATCATGCAGCTGTCTCCAGTGCATATCAACTTTAATGGAGAGAGGCTAATCAGCATTACTCAACTTAGGAATCCATCCAATTATAAGTAACCCGAAAGAGAAACAAGTTTCTCAAAAACCATTACTATCATCTGAATACCATTCATAAGTATCTACATCTTCGATCTCTTTGAAGAATCCCGATACTTGCAACATCTGGTTCTCTACTTTATTCTTATACCCATAACTTCTCAATACTTAGACCTTGTATTTCTACGAAACACTTGTCTAAAAACTAGAGAAGTCATAAGTAAACAGAACATAGTACGAGGACCTACCCCTTTGTCCTGATGGACACTGGACAACATACAATACTCTGTATAAGTCCGCTGAGTTGAATAACTCATAACCTGTGTGTCGTAGGTTGAAAACTGTACCCTGGCGATTTCCTCAAATATCACCAATTACAACGAATTCCGATATAATGAGGATGATCACCTAATTCCCAATAACTTCCTCCCACTCATCATCTGTAAAACTATACAGATATGAGAATGAAACCTGGTGAATAAACTCCCTGGAGTAAGTATCTAATCGGGAAAACAGTTTTCCATTAACAATGCACTGAAACATGAAAATGTTTCGTAGGGGTATCCTGGTATTCATAGTAATGCCTATTCCATAATCTAATTCATGACTGTAACCGTATATCTCTTTGCCATCTCTCCAAATCCCTTTATTTGTCTTTAGTCGTTACCTTCTGTACACCATCGTTAGGCTAAGTGGTTTTCTTCCTTCCCTACCGTTCGGCACCAGCCTATGGTTTGGAAGAAGACTATCCAGTAAGCATAATAGGTGTACCCTCCTAAACCAAGGAGTACTCGCAACTGAGAGAAGGTGATGATAAAAGACAACTGAATAATACCTTATTCTTTTAAAGGTGAAATAGGAGTGGCGATGAAGTACGTGGTTTGGTCGTGAATGATAACAGTCGCAACTTACTCTGCCCTCTTTCTAATCCCTTTATTTTGTCTTTACTTATTACCTTCTGTACACCCTACTTAGGCTGATTGGTTTTCTTCATTCCCTACCTTTCGGCACCTGCCTATGGTTTGGAAGAAGACTATCCAATAAGCGTAATAGGTCTACTCTCCTCAACCAAGGAGCCCTCGCAACTTGAGAGAAGGTGATAATAAAAGACAACTGAATAAACCAATTCTATTTCTCCTGAACCTTGATCCATCCTCGAAGAAGTTCCTTCGAGTTCGTATATAACCATACGATGGATCTATCTAATGGAAGTGGATGTCCGTAGTAATACGGGTGTTCTGAGAAATGCAAAGGGTAGAAGAAGGAGTGGCAATGACTTATGCAACTTAGACAATCCAAAAGCCAGTATTTTAAAAAGGTTCGGTCAACTTGGTCACTGAGTCATAGTCTAGGGTCGGTCAAAGGTCACTGCCAAAGAGAGAGAGAGAAAAGAAACACTCTGCGTGCACTCTATCCTAGATCAGAATGGTTACCACTTTATCTAATTCGGAAACCTCCCACTGTACTGTCAAATTCTCCTCCAAACCTGAAAGAAGAATCAATCGGGATCACCCGAAGAGTAAACCAACTCATCAGTGGGAATCGGGATCCAACTCTCATCGCATGATAACGTGACGGAATCCACTCACGTTATCACACTCCAGAAGGTATGCGCATGCCTGGCAAGTTTCAGTTTCTTTAGAAACTCCCGATATGATTTTTACCCCATGCTCTTATGATCGTGACTAAGGGCCAGCCCATCATAAGTCACATGTCAAGTTCTTCCCATCATTATCTTGTTAATTTGAACCCACCCGTACTCGCCCTTGACTAAGGGCCAACAAGGCTGTACGACTATCCCAAACCAACGCATCTATCTATGCAACATATGAACACCCCAGCAGCTACCAATCACTATGTCCTAGCTAAGGGCCAGAACAACATAGCTCGAATACTACTGACCATTCATATGAAATGACGGAGGGCTACGGCTGGTTTTTGGAAAAAAACCTTTAACGTAATGAACTTGATCTCGTTGAAGGAACCTGATAGCTTTTTATAAAATATAGTGGCGAAAATCTTTGCTAAAGAGGTCACTCCTGGTGAAGGGATCTCGGCTCTTTCCTCGTGGAATGAGGTGCAGGATATTCCACTGAATACCGCGATGCAAAGCAACATGTAATCGACTATAGTGAAGTTATTACCCTGACGCAAACTTCTGCCCAAGGGGTCAGTCCCGGTGACGGGATATCGGCCCTTGCCCCGTCGAATGAGGTGCAGGATATTCCAACCGAATACCACTGTGCAAAACAAAAGGAAATATCTTTGTAATAACACTTTTTAAATTGTTCCAACAACATCCAAACAGGTTTGTTTTACTTTGCATTGATCAGAATCAACGCAGTCCCATCAATTAATCACACCAGAAAAGAACGAAAATAAAATGTACGTATATGCCATCCGCATTCGTCACTGGGTCCCGTCATCACCCGTTAGGTTACTTAACTAACGACAGAGCGGGGACTGGACTAGCGCGGGTGTAAAACATATACAACATCTAATAGTATATATACCAATATACAATAATCGCTCCAGGCGTGATAATATGCAACATTACAGAAAAGTAATAAGCATCACAGAACAACACAGATAATCTGGGATCCCCGAGTTTCACAGAGCCGCTGCTGAAACCCAACGTTCCCCTGTCGTGTGGATAGCCTGTGCAATGAAACCTAGACCCCTACGGGTGCGGCAAGTTACCCGCCAAAACCTGAAGCGAGGCAGCCCCCTACAGCACAGTGAATGGACCACCCAGCACTTCACGAAATCCGGTAGCTTGAGCACCCCTCCTTGGGTCAACCTGTACCCCCTACGAGTACGGCGAATAGTCTGCCAATTCTAGAGTGGGGCCCCTCTGCCTCTCAAAGCCATGAGATGAGGACCCGTTGCCCCCAGAACCCGGCTATCCGTGCACTCCGTCGCGGGGTAAAACCTAGTACAGAAATGGAAAAATAGTACAATAGGTACATCGACCGCAACCTGGTCGTGCCCCAAAAGAATATTATACAACAGGCAGTGACGGCAGTCCACAAGTTGGACGCTCGCCCCGCAATATCAAATGTACAAATAAATCCAAACTGCACTACCATTGCACACTGCTATCCACCACGACAAATCCGCAACATCACAGCACAACACAGAACATCAACGCGAATGTCACGTTCGCAAACCCGTCTAAAAGAACTATAGCAATTAGACGCGGTTTACCGATCAAATGACATTCCCGGTCGGAGATATAATGTAAGCACTGTAAACTAACGTGTTTAAATTTTGATCGACTAAATTTCCCGAAGTGGGCCCCACGCAAATCTGCTGTACAGTAAAAAATCCTGGGCCCAAAAAAACAGTTCCAAAAACCACAATTTACCAAGTAGAAGCCCCATAAGAAAAATCACCCAATGATTCACCAAAGGCGCCGCGGTTCCGCGGCCGTTTAGTCGAATCATTTTGTCATTTTTCTCCAGTGTTCTTTAAAAAGCCTGCTTGAATTTCTGAGATGCTCAAAATAATTTTTAGACCAGATTTAAATTCAACAGAAACTTTAGACTTGAAAATTGTAGTTTTTGAAAATCCGTTCGATCGATCTTTTAAACGTGTTAGCACAAGTTAGTAAAGCTTAATGGCGAGGCTCTGATACCATGTAAGTCTACGGTAGCGCCCCGGCCGTCTTTCAGACGCCAAAATGCGGAACAAAAACTTTTATAACTGGCGCTATCGCATACTATAACCCGGATCTGCCATTAACGCTAAACTAACAATCTACAAAGAGGGAAGAAAGCTTATACCGAACGATCCGAGTCCTTCGTTCTTTAACCATCATCCCACGCTCTGTTGCGGCTGCTCCGATCTCGTTGATCTCCGATCTCCTCGTCCAGGTAGCACCATGTCATCGGATCTTTAAACGGGCTCCCGCCTCTGACTCGAGGCAACTCGATCGTCAAGTTTGCTAAAAGAGAAGACCAAAATTGATGTAGAGAATGAGTGGAATACTTTGTCTCGCTTCGTCCAAAACCATGGACGAACGGTTAATGAAGTTGCCGTGGGAATCGGGTAATGGAATGAAATGAGCTGTAAAATTCCATACACCGAAATTATCATAATCTTTTTAACCAAAATGAAGTGTGTGAGAGAGAGAGGAGGGCCGGCCACATATATAGAGGTGGGGGGGTGAGTGTAGGAGAGGGGGAGGTGACAATAAGAAAATATCTTTAGTGTGAACACAAAGTGTGAACACACTTAATGAAATGATGAATCATTAAGCTAGTCATCAAGCATTAAAGGAATCATTAAATGCAACCATGACTCACTAAACACCTAACCACTTCTAGAACCTTCTAGAAGATTCCACACTCATCTCAAGAAAAGATAAAATCCGTATTTAACCAAATGTTAAATACGGCTGATAGAAAACTGGAAACTGGCAACTTCCAAAAGTGATCCCGAAACGAATTTCAGGATAACCCCATAACTGTATAAATATACCCGCATTTGTATTACGACCGAATACAAATACAACTGAGACAAAGATATTATATCTACTCTATATAATACATGGATCCGGCTTAAACCAAAGCCCACCAGTATTATCTGCCCGAAAAATAACACGTGCGTAAACGCACGTGCATTTTCCGAACCCTGCCATAAAACCATACGGCCTCTACAACGTTTCGCCCGAACTTGGGAAACTGTCTGTGGGGGACTCTAATGACTCGTCAGTACCCTGGCAGTGGGTTTAACCACAAACCGTCAGCGGCACTAGCTATGCGTAACGGCTGCCCATGGACTGACCTCAAGGGAGGCTGATGAGCGAACTCATCCAGAAACCCTACTGAGCCTAACAGTGATAATGTATATACAGTCCGGTCCGTTCGTCTATGAGTATCGCATATCCGGCCTAGGGGGCTAGTAACGTCAGACCCCCAATAGCTGTATAAGTCGTGTCGGAGACAAGCCCTGAACATCCTGAGATACTACTGGAGTACCTACCAGTAAATCTCACCTGCCTTGGCCAAGGACTTGGTGTAATGGCTTTCCTAGACACAGCGCGACCTCCACCCCTAATACCGGGAGAGACGAATCCCCTGCCGATCCGCTCACGTGCCTCCATGTGGCTCGGGACTGTACCCAAAAACTACCTGTTTGCACGACTCCTTTGAGCCGTGGTAGGGTAGAAATCAAAGCACAGTGGGAACTCACACGAGACAAATGACGACCTCAGGTCGATGAACTAACCTGTACACATGTCACCAGGGAACTGCTATCTGACGATATGTATAATACCAACTGGCAGGTTCCCGGCGAGTCCTGTCCGGTGTACTCATAACCCAATGAGCACCTGTATACATCTTAGGTGATCCAACTGACACCAGTGGCTTGTGAGACCGGCCACCGCCCCTCGTCGGGGTCTCGACTGTATACACTAGTCTACTCCGGAGTATCGATGCTTTGTCTCGAAACTCCCACGACTAGGGACCACTATTAAGGATATGCTTATAGACCACCCAACTCTCACGTATATGATCGCCTTCATACTGTTGGTAGTCAAGCAAGATCCTAAGGGCTCTATCAAAGTGTAATCGCGATCAGTCACCTGAACCTATACACGACTGATAAAGGCAAACCAGATAGCATACTATCATCTCGAGTAAGACTGTCCTACCGGTATAGGTCCTCCTCAATCATTGCAATCACGTACCTGCGATCCAATAATTGACTTTGAGGGCACTATATCCAACAACTAGCTGTACGTAACGACTACCCAGGTATTGAGCGAAAGGGAGGCCGACGAGCAAAATCATGCAGAACCCCTACTGAGCCTGACAATGACAATATCCGTACAGTCCGGTCTGTTCGTCTAAGAGTATTGCATACCGAGTCTAGGGGGTGGATAAAATCAGACCCCCAACATCGTGATATTTAGTGTCGGTATGAAACCCATCACCACCTGAGAAACTATCGATCCTGGATCGATAATTCTCGTCCACCGTGGCCACAGATTTATGGTGATGACTATCCGTACACAACGCGACATCAACCCCCAATACCGGGAGAGACGAATCCCCAACGATCCGATCACTGCCTCTATGTGGCTCGGGACTGTACCCAACTAAAACCTGTTTGCACTACTCCTTTGAGCCATGGTAGGGTAGTAATCAAAGCACAGTGGGAACCAACACGAGACAAATGACGATCTCAGGTCGACAGACTAACCTGTACACATGTCATCTGGGAACTGCAATCTGACAATAGGTATAATACCAACTAGCAGGTTCCCGGCGAGTCCGTCCAGTGTACTCATAACCCAATAAGCACCTGTATACTATTATAGGTGAACAAACTAACACCAATGGCTTGTGAGACCTGGCCACCGCCCCTCGTCGGGGTCTCGATCAGTATACACTAGTCTACACTGGAGTATCGATGCCCGGTCTCGATGCTCCTACGACTAGGGACATTTAAGGATGTGCTTATAAACCCCAGCTCCTACATATATGATCGCCATCATAATACTGGCAGTCAAGATAGAATCCTGTGGGCTCTATCAACATGATGATAAAGACAAACCAGATAGCATGCTATCATCTTGAGTAAGACTGTTTTATCGGTATAGGTCCCCACTCAATCATCATAATCACAAGTCCGCGAGTATGATAATTGCCTTGAGGGCACTATAGCCAACACGTGACCCCCTGATTAAGCATTTGACCAGAATTTAATTCTGTTGTTTTAAAGAACTCAGGAATTATCACGTGTCAGCACGTGACCCTTGGTCACGTGTTGGCACGTGATGCCCCATTGGGGTTTTTCCTTGTTATTTTATTATACATTTAATTCTTTTCAGTGGGTTTAAAGGCCCATCACGTGTTGGCACATGACCCCACTGATAATTATTTCCAATTATTTATTTTATTCAGTGTCTACAGGATTTTCCTGTAAATGGTCACATGTCTGCACGTGATGCCCGGTTACGTGTGGGCACGTGATGCCCGGTCACGTGTGGGCACATGATGCCTCATAACTTTTGATCCCGGATGAATTATGAGGCCCATATTATATCAAATCGAAGGATTTTTTGAGACACTTTCGATACCATCAGAATTTAGCTGTTTCTCATTCGGGAGTTTGTCAAAATGCAGCCCGGAAAATACTAGTTCGCATTTTCTTTCTTAGATTACACGTGCATAGCATATTTGCTCATAACTTCTGATCTCGGATAAATTATGAAGCCCATAATATATCAAATCGAAGTCTTTTTCGAGACGCTTTCGATACCATCAAAATTTATCTATTTCACATTTGGGGGTTTGTCAAAATACAGCCCAGAAAATACTGGTTCATATTTTCTTAAACGTATCGCTGCCATTAGATATCTTGGGCTCTTTTGCGCAGAAATTTTTTTGGCGGGAACAAATGCCCCCCACTACTTTGACCATGTAAGTATATACATGGGTGAAGTAGTGCAGAGTAATTCATAGCGTATGACCAGTTTTGGGTTAGTATATAATTTTCAGAATCTTGATCTGAGAAGATAAGGAGCGGACACAAGCGTCTTCATTTATCATTGACTCAAATCTAGACTCTTAAGGGATATAGTTCCAAACCCTCAGCTCCATGAGCCGCACCCTTCTATTTCTTTATGTTTTACTCTGGCGTGAAGTAGTTTATATGCTCATGAGTAACTTCTCCATTTCAGTGGCATGTAGCTTTGGCAAGTGTGGCCCAAAGATGGTAGATAACAGTTCATCTTGAATTCTTTATAAGGTAGCGATGGCTTAGGAAACAGGGTTAGGATCTGTTGCCTAAGACTTTTCAACTTTATGAGCCGTGAGGGTCTCACAAAGGCTTTTCTCCCTGTGAGTCGTGAGAATCTCGTAGGTGACTTTTGTTCATATCAGATTTTTGCATTTTCATACCGCCCAATTTTTATCACATTGCATATCGGTAGATACTCTTGAGCCGTGTTTGCTAGTCAATTGCAGAATACAGGTTCCCGGTTCTCAAACGGAGAAATTCATGAAAAACACGACAAAATCCGGTTCCTGCCAACCACAGATAAAACACGGTCTCCGCTTTTCATCCGTATGTTGCCAGATACCAGTTTAGGAAGACAAAGTGTCAACTCAATGTCATTCTCATGCACAAGGCTCAATGGTAGCACAAAATCCAAGAGATCTACGCGGAGCTCGAGGCAATCATCCACAAAAAAGTCCACCTTTGCTCAATAGAAATTCTGGAAGAAATAGGAATGAATTATCAGAAAATACCCACACCAGACAAGAGGGGACAGGAGACCAGGAAAAACCTCAGAAGCCCACACCCTAACACCACCATAGGGGCACGGATCCACGGCCATAGGGGGCTATAGGCGGTGGATCCGCGGCCGTACTGGCAGTTCAGACAGAGACTTTTCAGGGTCAGTTTGGTCATTGCATCGGGGTTCTGTTGGTTGCCCTAGGGTTTCATTTCTTGGCCTATAAATAACCCAGAATTTTGTGAAGAAAGGGTCCAATTTTGTATTTTCATTTTGCCTAGTTTTAGTGTTGTTCTTCTTCCTCTTCTCACCTCTTCTCCATTAAACTTGTAGTGAGCTTTTGAGTGAAGAGTGATGAATAAAGAAGACCATTTTTATTATCATGCTTGTCTCTTTCTTTACTTGTTGTAATTTTTTGTAATTTTAATTGTTAAGTAGTTGTTGTTATTTGCATGATTGTTTCTTTCTTCTCTCTTTTTCTTTATCATTCATACGACCATGATACTTACGCTTGATCCTCGCCAAGGTGAGGTCGCAAATAGTTAGTCGTATTCTTCTAGTCTCCTTCTTTCTATCTTCCTCTTTTGTTTGTTTTATTTTTCCGTATTATGAAGTGTGAGTAGTTTTATACTTGTTAGGGTAGGATAAGGGAAGTTTGAGAGAAGGAAATCTCTCTCACTCTTTCCTTGCCCAACAACTTAAATCGACTCCCGATAATTAAACCACAATCCGCTCCTTACGGCACCCTATCCTACATGATAGCGGTGATTCCGTAGTGAGACCGGTTGTGGTTGAATTAACCGGAGGTTATGGATAAGAGCCAAGAACGGACGGACAAGCACCAAAAGGAAGGACTATGCGTTGGAAAGCCTAGCTTATACTCGCAAGTTCCTTCCTTGTCGTGCTAATCCCCGTTGTTGCCGATTACCGTAACACCGATATTAAGAGGGGCAATGAAAGATGTGGAGACTCCTAACTCAAACTAACCTAATCCTAACCCTAACAAGCTCTCTTTAAATATCAACTTAACACTTAGATAACCACAACAAAATCTGAACAACCGGACTTAACTCGTAGAAAAACACATAGAAAAAGATTCCCATCTCCCTGCGGACGACCCGTACTCAACCGGCTAGCTACGTGCGAAACCGTCTTGATTGCGGTATTTAAACTAGAACTTGAACACGCTCGTATCCTATCAATCAAATGGCGCCGTTGCCGGGGAGACGGTAGTTTGTTTCTTTGTGAAATTTCGGGTTAATTTGTAAGTATAACTCTAACCGAAAAACAAAAAAAATATATACATTGTAAACAAAACCATCTTGTTATTTTTGATTAGTTTTTGTGCAAGTGTGAAGGAAAATACGAAGTTCACGATCGACGCCAAGGACGTTGAAAATACGGAGTTCAAGTACAGTGCCAAAGACGTGGGAAGATAGACCCACATTTCGCGGTTACACCGCGACGGAAAAAACAAAGCATCCGGTCTACTGAAAAATCTGGAGCAGTTACAGTAAGAAAATAAAAATTCAGTACATCCAGAAAAGAAGAGGAGACCCAGAACAGCACCTGTACCAAACCAGAAGCCCTAACTCCCTAGTGTTGCCGCGTTTCCGCGGCATAAGTAAGCTTAGGCCGCGGATCCGCGGCTTCTTGGTGGGGTCAGTGGTCCAAACTCTCTCTGTAAGTCTCTCTCCTCTCTCCCTCTCCTCTGAACTCCACTGAACTGTGTTTTCTGCAGGCTTCTTTGCGCAAATTCTTCTCCCCCTTCCAATAAACTGTTCTTGTGCAGGATTCTTTGCGCCGCAAATAAAAATTGTTTGCAGTTGATTTGTTACTGTTTTGCATTCTTTAATACGGACTTAAGGGGCTTGAAACCAATCCAGATTGGGTGGGGATTTCATCACCCTTCTCAGGACCCCAAAAATCACTAAAGCATATGCATTGTCCATTGTAAATTAAAAAATACTAGACTTCAGCCCTAAGGACTTCGCGCTCATTAGGAGAAGATAAACCTTGTTTAGAACCTTGCTTAACCGTATATTGTTTACGGGGTGTCTAGGAAAGTGTTAAAGGCGCAACCGCCGAAAGAGAAAGGGTTATTTAATTAAGGAACTTCGCAAAAGCGTTGGACAACCTCCCCTTATCTCTGCACTTACCTGGCCTCGTGATCAGTGTATTTTTAAGCCCGTTTCTCGACATTATTTAACTTCGACAATCAAGTTCAGGAGCAGGTCTAGTAGACCTAGGTTACCCTGGATCTAGGTGTGATTGTGCATATCTTGTTTGTGATTGCTTAAGCCGTATTTCCGTACATACTTCTGTAAATCTCTTTCTAAAAAAAAAAAAAAAGAAAAAAATCAAAAACTTTTATAAAAACTAGCCCTTTTGTCGCCAAATCCATTTTCACCCACCACCCATCGCCTTTCTCCATTGACGTTTTCTTACCCTCACCTTCTCCGCTTTGACTATACTAAACTCGTTTAGTGTATGTCCGCTTGGACTCGGGACACTAGCGCCCGTCTTGTCCGCGTTACGTTAGTCGCGACCGACTACGCGATCGACTCCGAAGTCGATACTCCGTCCACTCCTCTTTCACCCCTTCCTTTGCCGGCCAACTCCGACGTTGGCCGGAATTCTGTTCATACATCTTCACCTTCACCTTCACCTTCACCAACCTCTTCTTCCGCGATGTCGGGATTTAATTCGAACATCTCTTTGACCACCGCTGGATTGGCTCCACCTCCTACGGAGACCAATATTCCACCACCTCCGCCTGTTGTAGCGCCGCAGCGAATTGCGCTCCAGGATCGTTTCTACCCCACCCGTTCTGCACTTCCCACCTGCCTTTCTCTTCCTCCGGCCAATGGGGACAACTTTGAAATTAAGCCCCATTTCATCAACATGCTTCCACGTTTTCATGGGCTTGAATCTGAAGATGCCTATATCTTCATAAATAAATTTCAAAATGTCTGTGCCATGATGAAAACCACCCAGCTGTCGGACGATGCTATACGTCTACGGGTCATTCCGTTCACTCTATGCGATCTCGCTGAAAAATGGCTATATAGCACCGCTTCCCACTCAATCACCAGCTGGGACGAGTTTGTTAAAGCGTTTCTGAAAAAATTCTACCCAAATCATAAAACCGCAAGAATTCGAAATGAGATCAACCAATTCTCCCAGCTTCCTTCTGAACCCTTCTGGAAGTGCTTTGACCGATACAAAGACCTTCTTGTTCAGTGTCCTCACCACGGTATAGAGAAATGGCAACTCTGCCAAACCTTATACGAGGGACTGAACCCAGCAACGAAGCAGTTGCTGGAAACCATCTGTCAGGGCCACTTCCTATCCAAATCTGATGAGGAAGCGTGGCAGTTCTTTGACGATCTTGCGGAGCAAACGCTACAGTGGGAGAGCACCAGACCGACTTCTTCTTCTACCTCCACTTCTACCGGTCAGTCTAGGGTAGGAATCCACCAACTCGATGTCTCTATTGCGATGAAAGCTGAAATGGCTGCAATAACACGAAAGCTTGAAGCGATAGAGAGCAAATTTTCTGCTCCTGCCCCCACACCTGTTCTCCCCCTTCGTACCATCTGCGCTTGTTGTTCCGATCCTTCCCACTTGACTGAAGAGTGTCCTTACAATCCACCCTCGCAAGGACAGGATCAGGTTAATGCTGCCTTCCAGCAAAGACCGAGGAATGATCCATACTCTTCCACCTACAATCCCGGTTGGAGGAACCACCCTAATTTCGCCTGGAATCAGAATCAGAATCAATTCCAGGGCAACAATTTCCAAAGGGCCCCTCCGCCGCAACAACAAGCACAGCAACAAACTCAACACCAATATCAGCAGCCCTTCCAACCCCAGCCTTTCCAAAACCAGACGAACAACTTTGCACCGAACAACTCTTTTCCACCAAACAATTTTGTTCCGTCAAACACTGATAAGGTTTCCTCGCTCGAGCGAAGTCTGGAGGCGTTTGTTAAACAATCGACTCAATCCACCGCCAACATCCAGTCTTCGATTCAATCTTTAGTGCAACACACTGCCGCACACGGGCAAAGCATCAAGACCATTGAGGCCCAGATTGCACAGCTGAACGCGGCCTTGAGCGAGCGAGAGAAGGGGAAGCTCCCGTCCTAGCCACTTCCAAATCCCGGTCACCCACATAATGCACATGTTACTCTTGAACAACAAAACCATAATGTGAGTGCCGTGACTACACTGAGATCGGGGAGGGTGCTGCAAAACAACATTGGCAAGCAAATCAACGATGACACCCCGGCCGCTGCTTCTTCTTCTTCATCTCCTTCTGCTTCTTCGTCTTCTGAGCCTATTCTCCGTTCTTCAACAGGCTCCCCTTCCTCTTCTTCTGCTCTGAACGGACCCACTTCTCACTCCACGAAGACACCTATTCTGGGATCCGTTCCAACTCCAAAATCTCCTCCTCCAGTATTAGACTCAACCAATTTTCAAAATGTTCCATTTCCAAACCGGTTGAGGTCTAACAAACAAAATCCACAAATGGAGAAGATTTTGGAGTTATTCAAGCAAGTTAACATTAACATTCCTCTTTTAGATGCTGTCCAACAAGTCCCATCTTACGCGAAAATCTTAAAGGACTTGTGCACGAAAAAGAGGAAGTCTCAGGTACCCAAGAAAGTTTTCTTGGCTAGTGCTGTGAGTGATGCCCTTACCCAATCTTTACCACAAAAATGGAAGGACCCTGGCTGTCCTACGATTTCAATTACTATTGGGGATAAGAACATCAACCGCGCACTATTAGATCTTGGTGCCAGTGTTAACTTGCTTCCGTATTCAGTATACGAGCAATTAGGCATCGGAGAGCTGAAACCCACCCACTGCACTCTCCAGATGGCTGACCGATCGATCACCCATCCTAGGGGTGAGCTAGAGGATGTGTTAATAAAAGTCGGGGACTTCATATTCCCCGTTGACTTCATTGTATTAGACACACAGCCTGTAGCTAACCCCCGGAATCAAATTCCGGTGATACTCGGTCGCCCATTTCTCGCAACCTCAAATGCTGTGATCAATTGTCGCAATGGTTCGATGAACCTCTCTTTTGGAAATATGACAATTGAACTCAACATTTTTAGGTTGGGGAATCAGCCCGCCGAACCTAATGCTCATATACTGGATGTCTGCTCAATCCAGGAGATCACCCCCGAAGAGTGTGAATTCGAGGAGTTTCTGTTTGAACACGATGATCTTGACGCCACTAGTGCGTTTCTCTTCGAACCTGCTGCTGCTTCTGCGCCCGACAACGAATACGAGTGTTTCACGTTCTTGAACGATCTTAGCCGCGCACAACCCGAGTTTGAATCTTTTGACTTTCCGGATGAGTTACCTGAACCATCCAACTCGGTTGCCTACACTCGCTTTGAACCTTTGCTGGAGTCCTTTGAGTTCGAGACCTTTGCACCGGTCTTGCCTTCCATCATTTCACCTCCAACGCTCGAACTCAAGCCGTTGCCGTCTCACCTTAAGTATGCTTACTTAGGTGAGAACGAGACCCTCCCTGTCATCATCTCGGCTTCTCTAGCTCCCGAGCAAGAGAAAGCCCTTCTCGCGGTCTTGCACAGCAACAGGCAAGCTTTTGGCTGGTCCATGGCGGACATCAAGGGGATTAGTCCCCTCATCGTTGAGCATCACATTCATCTGATGGAAGATGCCAAACCAGCCCGGGATCCACAAAGACGTCTTAATCCAGTCATGAAGGAGGCTGTGAAGAAGGAGATCGTCAAATGTCTAGATAGTGGTATCATTTACCCTATCTCTGATAGCCAGTGGGTTAGCCCCATTCACGTTGTCCCCAAGAAGTCAGGCATCACGGTCATAACCAACGAGGCGAATGAGTTAATCCCTACTCGCACCCAAACTGGGTGGCGAGTTTGCATTGATTACAGAAAACTCAACGCCGCAACGCGGAAAGACCACTTTCCGCTACCCTTCATTGACAAGATGCTTGAACGATTGGCCGGACATGAGTACTATTGTTTTCTTGATGGCTACTCTGGCTATAATCAAATTCCCATCACCGAAAAAGACCAGGACAAGACCACTTTCACTTGTCCTTTCGGCACGTTTGCATATCGTCGCATGCCCTTTGGGTTATGCAATGCGCCCGCTACCTTCCAGCGGTGTATGATGGGTATTTTCTCGGACATGGTGGAAAAATTTCTGGAGATTTTCATGGATGACTTCTCCATCTTCGGCGACTCCTTTGACGAGTGTTTGCTGCATCTTGACGCTGTCCTTACCCGATGTAAGGACAAGAATCTCACTTTGAACTGGGAGAAATGCCACTTCATGGTGCGCGAAGGTATTGTCTTAGGACATATCATCTCGCAAAATGGCATAGAGGTTGACAAAGCAAAGATTGAGGTCATTTCCAATCTGCCTCCTCCCCGTTGCGTCAGAGATATCCGAGCCTTCCTTGGCCATGCCGGTTTCTATAGACGGTTTATCAAGGACTTTAGCAAGATTGCTAGGCCCTTGACTCTTTTGCTGGCCAAGGATACGCCTTTCGACTTCAACTCGAGCTGTGTGACTGCATTCGAGTCACTGAAACGCTCACTCACTTCTGCTCCCGTTCTTTCTTCTCCTGACTGGACGCATCCATTCGAGATCATGTGCGATGCATCCGACTTTGCCATCGGTGCTGTCCTTGGACAGCACATCAACAAGATGCCGCACGCAATCTATTACGCAAGCCGAACCCTGAACGACGCCCAACTTAACTATACAACAACTGAGAAGGAATTCTTGGCTGTTGTATTTGCTTTAGAAAAGTTCAGGCCCTACCTCATCGGCTCTCCAGTCATTGTCTACACTGACCATTCTGCTCTGCGCCATCTTTTTGCGAAGAAAGATGCCAAATCTCGGTTAATACGTTGGATCCTCTTGCTTCAAGAGTTTGACCTTGTCATTAAGGACAAACGAGGATGTGAAAACGTAGTTGCCGACCATCTCTCACGACTTCCTTCTTCGCCTTCGCTTCCAATTCCGATCAATGACGTTTTCCCGGATGAACAACTCTTGACAGTATCTTGCAAACCCTGGTTCGCAGATATTGTGAACTATTTGGCCACGAGATTGCTACCGACCGAATGGTCACGTCAGGACAGACTTCGCTTCTTATCCCAAGTAAAACACTTTTACTGGGACGAACCCTACTTGTTCAAGTACTGTCCCGACCAGATTATTCGTCGGTGTGTCCCTGATGAGGAATTCAAGAGTGTGCTGTCATTTTGCCACGATCAAGCATGTGGCGGGCATTTTGGGCCCAGAAAGACAGCTGAGAAGATCTTGCAATGTGGTTTCTACTGGCCACAACTTTTCAAAGACGCTCACGATTATTGCAAGACTTGCTCCCGGTGCCAACACATAGGCCGGATATCCCGAAGGAACGAGATGCCGCTCCAACCGATCTTGGTTGTGGAGATTTTCGATGTTTGGGGGGATAGACTTCATGGGGCCGTTTCCCAGCTTTTTTGGGAACCTGTACATCCTTCTAGTTGTTGATTACGTCTCTAAATGGGTCGAGGCTGTGCCCAGCCGGACTAACGACAACAAGGTTGTCGTTAGGTTCCTTAAAGAAAACATTTTCTCCCGGTTTGGGCACCCCCGAGCGATCATTAGTGACAATGGAAGTCATTTCTGCAACAAAACCTTCGAGGCCTTGATGCGGAAATACTCCATTAATCATAAGCTTTCTACGCCCTACCACCCCCAAACCTGCGGGCAGGCCGAAGTTTCAAATCGGCAAATCAAGCAGATACTGGAGAAGACGGTTTCCAAGAACCGTAAGGATTGGTCTCTGAAACTCACTGATGCCCTTTGGGCATTTAGAACTGCTTATAAGACCGACCTTGGCATGTCTCCCTATCGGCTTGTGTACGGAAAAGCCTGCCACCTACCTGTCGAAATTGAGCATCGCGCATTTTGGGCGATAAAGGAGCTGAATCTGTCTCTTGAGGACGCGGGCAGCCATCGGAAGCTGCAGCTGAACGAACTGAACGAGCTTAGGGATGAGGCTTACGACAACGCGGTTGTCGTTAAGAATCGAACGAAGGTGTTTCATGATAAACACCTTGTGCGCAAAACCTTCGTACCTGGTCAGCAGGTACTTCTTTACGACACCCGACTTCACTTCCATCCTGGAAAGCTCAGATCTCGCTGGAAAGGGCCATATTTTGTGCGGAATGTGTATCCGCAGGGCGCTGTGGATTTGGAAAATCCAAAGGACGGTTCACTCTTCAAGGTAAACGGATACCGCTGCAAACCGTACCTTAGCGCCGAACCAACAGAGGAGCTCCTGTTCTTACAGGAGCAGGTTTACCCTGAATGATCTTCCTCTGCCTACCTCCAAACTTCGGTTATCCAGCCAAGAACAGTGGACACTGTTCCAAATAAGTTTGGGGGTATGTACAAACCATTTTGTTTATATTTGTGTATATTCTTTTTCTTTTCTTTAAAAACAAAAACAAATAAAAATTTGTATATTGCTAACCGACAATTTTGAACCTTCCAACTACTCTCTTCATGCAACGACAGTGAGGACACTGTCCAGTTTAAGTTTGGGGGTACGCTCGGTACGCATTTCTTACCTTCGCATGTATATTTTGCATCTGCATATTAATATCCATAAAATCCATAAAAATTTGAAAATTTTCTAAAAATATAAAAACATTTTTGTCAAGTTAGCTTGTGAAAGAACTCTGATTCAACATTTCGACGGTTTTTGTTTGAAAAAAATAGGAATGACTAAATCTTATGTTTAGATTTTGAAAACCTGAAAGATAACTCTCCTTTGAAGTTAACTATAGCTGATATACGTCTTTACATCACACTACACGTGTCGTGAGTTTTGGGAATTAGATGACAAGTCTTTCATGTTTAAACTTTTAAACAGATAAATGATTTTCTGAGGATCAAATAGGTTTGTTCTGAACTAAGTAATGTCAAGAATAGTTTATGAAGTAAAGCGAATATGAAGGAATGTTATTGATGCCGTAATTGGAGCTAAGTCTGAAAAATAACCCATCGGAAACTTGATTGGAATGATTACACACCAAACCCAATAAACACGTCTTTTATCCAAAAAATAATTGAACTGCCGGTTATATCTCCGTTCGTATTAAATCATCTGATTTTCACGCCAAACTGTCTTTTGTTTTTGGACCTAGGTAACTTGAGTAATTAAGTCCGCTGGGGTGTTTCTATACCTAATGCCCTAAAACCAACTGGTTTGGATGCATTGGCCCAAAGCTCGCTAAGAAGCCTAGAAAGTCCAGTTTAAAACAAAGTCAAGCAAGTGTTCTCTCCGAGTTAAAATTCCTAACGTTTCTTTGTGTGAGAATAATCTTGATAAAAGACAGGCTTTTATAAAAAAATTTTTTAACGGAGATATGAAGGTTTTACTCTTTGATAAAGACTATTGCACGTTCACAGAGGTGTGTATGAAATGAAAACAAGAAAAAGGTGGGGTGAAAAATACGACTTAGTTTCCTGTTAAAGAAGATAGAAATTCTGAAGTTGAAACCTTACTGGAAAACGAAACTTGAAAAATGCTTAACTCTTTATAAAACTTATGTGATCCTTTTAAAATTGTTATCTGGGCTTTATTGTGCGACATGATGACTTTAATCGATCCTTCTGGAACTTAACGACTCTATTTGCACTGCACGTAAAGACATATAAAATCTGTAGTTAAATAAGAAGCGAGGTGTGAAAAATAAAGGTTCGATGGTCTAGACTTAGGATTATAGAATTGTTATTTTCTAAAAACAAAACTTTAGGGTTTGAATCTTAGTTATTTTTACAAAACCAACTTGACCGGATTTTGTGGGTAGTATCCGCTGAAAACCCTCAGGAGACAACACTCCTCCTACTAGGGACACCTAGAGGTTTAACGGCTTGTTGCACATGCTCAGTGCAATCGCGTTCCCTGCGAAAGTGAGGTTAGGAAATTTTTTGTGAATAAATGGGCTTTGCTCGGGACGAGCAAATGATAAGTTTGGGGGTATTTGTTCATATCAGATTTTTGCATTTTCATACGGCCCAATTTTTATCACATTGCATATCGGTAGATACTCTTGAGCCGTGTTTGCTAGTCAATTGCAGGATACAGGTTCCCGGTTCTCAAATGGAGAAATTCATGAAAAACACGACAAAATCCGGTTCCTGCCAACCACAGATAAAACACGGTCTCCGCTCTTCATCCGTATGTTGCCAAATACCAGTTTAGGAAGACAAAGTGTCAACTCAATGTCATTCTCATGCACAAGGCTCAATGGTAGCACAAAATCCAAGAGATCTACGCGGAGCTCGAGGCAATCATCCACAAAAAAGTCCACCTTTGCTCAATAGAAATTCTGAAAGAAATAGGAATGAATTATCAGAAAATACCCACACCAGACAAGAGGGGACAGGAGACCAGGAAAAACCTCAGAAGCCCACACCCTAACACCACCATAGGGGCGCGGATCCGCGGCCATAGGGGGCTATAGGCGGCGGATCCGCGGCCGTACTGGCAGTTCAGACAGAGACTTTTCAGGGGCAGTTTGGTCATTGCATCAGGGTTCTATTGGTTGCCCTAGGGTTTCATTTCTTGGCCTATAAATAGCCCAGAATTTTGTGAAGAAAGGGTCCAATTTTGTATTTTCATTTTGCCTAGTTTTAGTGTTGTTCTTCTTCCTCTTCTCACCTCTTCTCCATTAAACTTGTAGTGAGCTTTTGAGTGAAGAGTGATGAATAAAGAAGACCATTTTTATTATCATGCTTGTCTCTTTCTTTACTTGTTGTAATTTGTTGTAATTTTAATTGTTAAGTAGTTGTTGTTATTTGCTTGATTGTTTCTTTCTTCTCTCTTTTTCTTTATCATTCATACGACCATGATACTTACGCTTGATCCTCGCCAAGGTGAGGTCGCAAATAGTTAGTCGTATTCTTCTAGTCTCCTTCTTTCTATCTTCCTCTTTTGTTTGTTTTATTTTTCCGTATTATGAAGTGTGAGTAGTTTTATACTTGTTAGGGTAGGATAAGGGAAGTTTGAGAGAAGGAAATCTCTCTCACTCTTTCCTTGCCCAACAACTTAAATCGACTCCCGATAATTGAACCACAATCCGCTCTTACGGCACCCTATCCTACATGATAGCGGTGATTCCGTAGTGAGACCGGTTGTGGTTGAATTAACCGGAGGTTATGGATAAGAGCCAAGAACGGACGGACAAGCACCAAAAGGAAGGACTATGCGTTGGAAAGCCTAGCTTATACTCGCAAGTTCCTTCCTAGTCGTGCTAATCCCCGTTGTTGCCGATTACCGTAACACCGATATTAAAAGGGGCAACGAAAGATGTGGAGACTCCTAACTCAAACTAACCTAATCCTAACCCTAACAAGCTCTCTTTAAATATCAACTTAACACTTAGATAACCACAACAAAATTTGAACAACCGGACTTAACTCGTCGAAAAACACATAGAAAAAGATTCCCATCTCCCTGCGGACGACCCGTACTCAACCGGCTAGCTACGTGCGAAACCGTCTTGATTGCGGTATTTAAACTAGAACTTGAACACGCTCGTATCCTATCAATCAACTTTTCTCCTTAAGAGTCGTGAGGACTCCTAAGTTCGTTTTCTCTTGAGAATCGTAAGGATCCCACAAGAGAATTTTCTTTATTCGTAGGGACACTAATTTTCCCGCAAGTTGAGACGAATCGAGAGATTCTCACAAAGATACTGATTTCCTTGCGGGTCGAAACGAATCGAGAGGTTCTTGCCAAGGACGCTAATTTCCCTGAATCGAGATAAAAAGCGATGGCTTAGGAAACAGGTTCAGATCTGGTGCCTAAAACTTTTCAACTTTATGAGCCGTGAGGGTCTCATAAAGATTTTTTTCCTATGAGTCGAGAGGATCTCGTAGGTGTATTTTCCCCTTAGGAATCATGAGGATTCCTAAGTGTGTTTTCTCTTGAGAGTCGTAAGGATCTCACAGGAGAATTTTCTTCCTTACAAGTCGAGAGGACTCGTAAGTGATTGATGAGTTGACCTACTTCCGAGTCAAAGCATTGCTTCAACAGGGAGGTCAAGGGTTGACTTTGGGTTGTCTGTACACACCGAGTCAAGGAACTGGGAACTTTGCCGCAGCTCCGCTTTGCTGACGTTGTATATTTGTGCAGAGACTCTGATTTCTCTGCGGGTCGGCGCGAATCGACATGTTCTCGTCAAGGACGCTGATTTCCCAGAATCGAGGTATTTGCCAAGGACACCGATTTTCTCGGAGTTGAGACAAATCGATGTATTCCTGCAAAGACACTGATTTCCTTACGGGTTGACGCGAATCAAGATGCCCTCGCCAAGGACGCTGATTTTCCTGAATCGAGGTTTTGCCAAGGACACTGATTTCCCTGGAGTTGAAACGAATCGAGGTATTCCTGTAAAGACACCGAATTCTCTGCGGGTCGGCGTGAATCGAGGAGCTCTCGTCAAGGACACTGCTTTCCCTGAATCGAGGTTTTTGCCAAGGACACTGATTTCCTCGGAGTTGAAACGAATCGAGATATTCCTGCAAAGACGCTGATTTCTCTGCGGGTCGATGGTAATCGAGATGCTCTCGTCAAGGACGCTGATTTCCCTGAATCGAGGTTTTTTCCAAGGACAATAATTTCCCTGAGGTTGAGACGAATCGAGGTATTCCTGCAAAGACGCTGATTTCTCTGCGGATCAACGCGTATCGAGATGCTCTCGTCAAGGACGCTGATTTCCATGAATCGAGGTTTTGCCAAGGATATTGATTTCTCTGGAGCTGAAACGAATCGAGGTATTCCTGCAAAGACACTGATTTCTCTGCGGGTCGACGCGAATCGAGGTGCTCTCATCAAGGACGTTGATTTTCCTGAATCGAGGTTTTTGCCAAGGACACTGATTTCCTCGAAGTCGAAACAAATCGAGGTATTCCTGTAAAGACGCTGATTTCTCTGCGGGTCGATGTGAAACGAGATGCTCTCGTCAAGGACGCTGATTTCCCTGAATCGAGGTTTTCGTCAAGGATGCTGATTTCCTCGGAGTTGAAATGAATCGAGGTATTCCTGCAAAAACGGTGATTTCTCTGCGGGTCGATGCGAAATGAGATGCTCTCATCAAGGACGCTGATTTCCCTGAATCGAGGTTTTTTCCAAGGACGCTGATTTCCTCGGAGTTGAAACGAATCGAGGTATTCTTGCAAAGACGCTGATTTCTCTGCGGGTCGACGCGAATCGAGATGCTCTCGTCAAGGACGCTGATTTCTGTGAATCGAGGAGGTTGCCAAGGACACTGATTTCCTCGGAGTTGAAATGAATCGAGGTATTTCTGCAAAGATGCTGATTTCTCTGCGAGTCGACGCGAATCGAGATGCTCTCGTCAAGGACGCTGATTTCCCTGAATCGAGGTTTTTGCCAAGGACGCTAATTTCCTCGGAGTTGAGACGAATCGATATATTCCTGCAAAGACACTGATTTCTCTGCGGGCCGACGCGAATTGAGGTGCTCTCATCAAGGACACTGATTTCCCTGAATCGAGGTTTTGCCAAGGACACTGATTTCCCTGGTGTTGAGAAGAATCGAGGTATTCATGCAAAGACACTGATTTCGCTGTGGGTCAACACGAATCAAGGTTTTGCCAAGGACACTGATTTTCCTGGAGTCGAAACGAGTCGAGGTATTCCTGCAAAGACACTGATTTCTCTGTAGGCCAACACGAATCGAAGTGCTCTCGTCAAGGACGCTGATTTGCCTGAATCGAGGTTTTGCCAAGGACACTGATTTCCTTGGAGTCGAAACGAATCGAGGTATTCCAGCAAAGAAACTGATTTCTCTGGGGGTCGACGCGAATCGAGGTGCTCTCGTCAAGGACGCTGATTTCCCTGAATCGAGGTTTTTGCCAAGGACACTGATTTCCTCGGAATTGAGACGAATCGAGATATTCCTGCAAAGACACTGATTTCCTTGTGGGTCTACGCGAATCAAGATGCTCTCGTCAAGGATGCTGATTTCCCTGAATCGAGGTATTGCTAAGGACATTGATTTCCCTGGGTTGAAACGAATCGAGGTATTCCTGCAAAGACGCTGATTTCTCTGCGGGTTGACGCGAATCAAGATGCTCTCGTCAAGGACGCTGATTTCCCTGAACCGAGGTATTGCCAAGGACACTAATTTCCCTGGGGTTGAGACGAATCGAGATATTCCTGCAAAGATGCTGATTTCTCTGCAGGTCGACGCGAATCGAGATGCTCTCGTCAAGGATGCTGATTTCCTTGAATCGATGAGGTTGCCAAGGACACTGATTTCCCTGGGGTTGGTTGACTTGTTTCCGAGACAGAGTCATTGGATAACGTATTTCTGAGACGGGGTCATTTGATGACGTGTTTCCGCGGCGGGGTCATTTGATGATGTGTTTCCGCGATGGAGTTATTGGATGACTCTAGCTTGTCTGTGAACCGTAGAGTCTTGGAACTGGGGACTTTGCCGTGGTTCCGATTGATGGTGTAACATCTGTGTCCTGCTGGAATGAGGAAGCACACCGTTGTTGGTCTCCAGGCTGTAGATGTGGCCATTGAGATTTGGAACTAGGGACTTTGCCATGGCTCCGTTTCGTTGCGACCTTGAGGTCGGTTGTTGACGTCACGTCTGCATCAGGTTGGAGTGAGGAGAAACGCCGTTGGTGATCTCTAGGCTATCTGTAAACCGTCGAAATTTGGAACTAGAGGACTTTTCCATAGTTCCGTTATTTTGACCTAGGGGTCGTTTGTTGACGTCGCATCTGCATCCTGCTGGAGTAAGGAGAAACGCCGTTGGTGATCTCTGGGCTGTCTGTGAACCGTCGAGATTTGGAACTAGGGGACTTTGCCGTGGCTCCGTTTGTTGATGTTGCGTCTGCATCTGATTGGATGGAGGAAGAACGGCGGTGTTGATCTTTAAGTTTTCGGTGTTGACGTCGAGACCCTGAAGCTAGGGATCTTCCTTCATTTCGTTTGTTGATATTGTGTCTGCAATATTGCGATGAATGTTGAGATTGTCTTTAGGTTATCTATGAACCGTCGAGTTTTGGCTTCGCTTCGACGAAGCTTGGTAGGACGATATGGTTACCTTCTTGTTTGTGCCCATAGATTGTATACAGGGGTCAATGTGACCTCACCTGCAGGGCAAAAAGTTTCATTCTTTCATTTTTTTTATTTCTTTCCGCGGTGCTTTATCATTTCAGCTTTTTATATCGCGAAAATCACGATTGCTCAATCATTTCGGCTATTTTTCATGATGCCCAATCATTTCGGCTATTTTTCTTTTTACTCGCTGCTTTTTATTGCGAGTTGCCCAATCATTTCGGCTGTTTTTGTATGCATATATTTTTACTTGCTGATTTCGTTGCAAGTTGCCCCATCATTTCGGTTATTTCATATGCATTTTTAGCTCGCTGATTTTTTATCGCGAGTGTGGAACTTGGAATCTGGTGCCAATCTTAGCATCAGCATCGCTGCGACTGGAATATTGCCAGGAGCGAATCGTCATTTGCCGTGAAAGGGCTTAGAATTTGATACCGATTTAGGCATCAACATCGCTACAACTGGGATATTGCCAGGAGTGAATCATCATTTGCCTCTGTCGATGTCGAACAAAGGTGGCTTAGCAAATAGGGTTAGGATCCCGTCGATTAAGGCTTTTGACTTCATGAGCCATAAGGGTCTCATAAAGGTGTTTCTCCCTATGAGTCGTGAGGATCTCGTAGGTGCGTTTTCTCCTTAAGAATTGTGAGGATTCCTAAGTGTGTGTTCTTTTATAAGTCGTAAGGATATTACAAGAGTGTTTTCTCCTTGCAAGTCGAGAGGACCTACAAGTGTTTGTTCACCATGTGAGCATATCTCTAGTCGCTGGTGGGACTCTGTTAGGGAAATGTTTATTCGTGCCCATGGATTGTATACAAAGGTCAGCATTGAACCGCTTGTAGGGCAAACTGAGAAATGTGATGGCTTAAGAACAGGTTAAGATCCCTGTAGTATAAGGCTTTTGAATCTTATGAGCCGTGAGGGTCTTATAAGAGGGTTCTCCTTACGAGTCGTGAGGATCTCGTAAGTGTAATTTCTCCTTAGGAATCGTGGGGATCCCTAAGTGTGTCACTCCCTTGTGAGTCGTAAGGATCTTACACAGGTATTTTCTCCTCACAGGGTCGAGAGGACCTTGCAAGTGTCTTTTAACGAGATTGTGCCCTTTCGGGTCTTCACAAACTCACAGGTAGTCATGCTTTTTTTTTTTACTCACGGAGCCCTTTTGGGTTTTCATCCGTGCCCATTTTGCTTGTGGACGTACCCCTTTTTTTTCTTTTTTTTAACGAGTCCGCTCCCTTTCGGGTTTTCCCAAATATCGCCGGTAGTCCTGCTGTTTTTACTCACGGAGCCCTTTCGGGTTTTCATCCGTGCCCATTTTGCTTATGGACGTACCTTTTTTTTTGTTTTTTTTACCACGTCAGCCTGAAGATGCCGCAGGTTGGTAGTAGTTTAACGACGTTTCGGTCATAGGTTCGAGATTTTTCGGGCAACGTACGATTACGAAGATAGACTTTCTCGCAAATCTTCGCATCTTTTGTATCGGAGGTGGATTCCTTGAAGAGAGGGCTGAGAGATTTCTTCGTCAGAGTTGCTTCCAAAGGTGACAACTTGCGATCCTTTGGTGTCGATTATGTGACAGTTTCCAGCAGCTCTTTTGCGCTCATCTGTCGTGCTTTTCTGTTCCCGACGAGTCTTGCGCTTCACTCGTTGAACGTGTTGTCGATGGGCAACATATCCCTGCCACCATTTTTTAAAAGCTATGCACTCCTCGATAGGGTGTACAATTCTCCTATGGTATAAGCAGAAGTTAGGATGTATGTCCGCTTTATCAAGATGTATACCGCCAGAAGAATTTCCTCTGAAAGAGGGCAACTTCATTCCTATTGACAGGGCCCTAGCTAATCGTTTCTTTACTTTAAGCTTGCTTTTGCTGGCGATAGGGATGCTTCGATCCGGTTGGGGTGCCTCGACTTTTTCATCCAGTCGTCGGCGTTTGGCTTTTTCGAATATAGCCAGTTCGCGCTCTCGATTGGCTTTGCTTTTCTGACGGGCTTCGTTCAGTAGCAAGTCGATCATCTCGTCAGACGGTTCCAGGGGTTTTGGCTTCGATCCTGTCCCCAACTCTTTTATGCTGTCTTCTATCGCCGAGTGAGCTTCTTTGTTAATTAACGCCGAATGAGAGATCATGTGGCAACTTGCCACATAGTCCTCAGATTCTTCTGACGAGTCATCCCCGTCGTTATTGTCGTTATCTCCGCTCTCAAGGATATTGTTGAGAAATTCTTGGAGTGTGATCGGGGTCCACGTCTTCTGGTTATATTCCTCCAGTGCGTCAATATATTTTTGTAGATCCGTGTGCTTGTCATCAAATTGCGTGGGCTTTTTGATCTTCTTATTTTTCTTCGAAGAATGTAACGGCTGTGCCTGGGTGTTTTGCCCATTACTATTAATTCCCGATGTTGGGCGTGGTTTCAGCATCCTGTCGATGATCTCCGGCTCTTGCAGGCTTTTCCACCTGATCGCTGGACATGTTTGAAGATCTTTCAGCATTCTTTTAGTTTTTGCCGAAAGAACAACTTCCCATGGAGCTTCCTTTATGAATGAGCACGATGCCCCCGGCATGTCCATCTTTTTCGGAGCATGTGGTTGTGGTGGATTTACCTTCCAGTTTTCGGACAACGCGAACTTGCCCTGTTGATACTGGTCTTCAACCCAATTTTTGAAGACGTAGCAGTCTTCAATCGGATGGCCCAATACTCGGTGGTAGGGGCAGTAATTGGGATCGTTGACGTCGTTCGGTTGCGGTGGGTGTCTCGACTCTGGTAGAGTAATGAGCCCATTGCGCACTGCCAGTTCAAACAGTGTCCTTGTTTTATCCTGGGGAAATGAGTAAAGACGTCTCAACTTCCTATCGAGGGATTGCCGCTTGTTGCTTTGGCGAACAACCAGTCTCGGGCCACTCGGTTGTTGTTGAGCGTTGGCGAAGAAGATTGCTTTCCCTTTGCCCTTTTCATTCCAAGGCTCCGACTTTGAAGAGGAAGGCCTATGGTCCATCTGGTCCATTTGGGCCAGCTTGTCGATCAAGGCCTGGAAGGTGGTCAGCTTGAAGAATATCATGAATTGGGATATGGTCGCCTGCGGATCAAGGGTTCCCACAAACATGCATACTGCAGGAGCTTCTTCTATGCGCTGTTCGCACTTCGACCATAGGTTGCGCCACCGTATCGCATACTGAACCCATGTTTTGCCTGGTTTCACCCTGGCATTGATCAATACCGTGATTGGGGTGCATTCGCTGGCGCTTGCGAAACGATGGGTGAATAACAGCTCCATCTCCGTGAATGTTTTGACGGAGTCATTTGGAAGCTCCGAATACCATTCGAAGGCCGTCTCCGCCAAACTGCCAACGAATTGGTGAAGCAGAAGTTTATCATCACCTCCGGTGTTGCCACACAAGGCTCTGAATTGAGCGACGTGCTGATGTGGATTTCCCGTCCCCTTATATACGTGGAATTCGGGGATCGTATATCCTGGCGGGTACCTTATTTGGTCATACCAGCCCGGATAGGGTCGTCCAGTCTTAACGATCTGCCCAGCCACTTCATTCGCCTGGTGAGCTCGTATTTGCTGAGCAATGTAATCATCCAGAGCGGCCTTAGAGATGGTCTCCTCTTTGGCTGCTGAACAAGCCGAAAGGGGATTTGACGTCTCCGTTCGGTCATCTTCGAGGATAATCAGAGGATTTTCAGCTGGAGGGTCCGGCTGGATCATCATGCCCACCATGTCTTGGAACAGAAGGGCCATTTGCTTTATATTGGCCGCTTGTTCCACAGCCTCCTTGTCCTTCTTTTCGAGCATTCTCCGAAGGAATTCAGCATCAGTTTTCTGTTCACGACACTGTTCTGAGGACGTCTCTGAGCTTGCTTTTGGTCCTGTAAGTGCGGCCATGGCTGTTAGCATCTCTTGGAGCTTTTGTTGTTGTTGCTCTTGAGCCTTAGTCACTGATCGCGTAAGCGGTCGATGACCTGTGGAGATACGGCTATCCTCTTTTCCGGATGCCATATAGACGGTATGCACCACCATGCCCCTAGACTTAGGGCGTTTAGGCTCAGTGCCCTTGACATTTGTCGCAGACACGGGAATTTTCTCCTGTCTTCTCCTCTTGTGGGCGGTCGAAGTTAAGGGAGCCGTTGCAGCGGGCACCCAAACATATGACACCTTCTGTGGCTTAACAGGATAGTCTTCTTCTCGCCGAACTTTCATCTTTTTCTGTCGGCGGGAGTAGTTTTGAGTGATCACTGAGTTTTGGACCTGTCGCCAGACCTTCTAAATTTTGGAGGGCAGCCGCTGAGGGGGCTGTTCAAGCTTCGCCTTTGTGGCATTCTCCACAGGTGGAGAAGATCTTTTCAGCACAGCAGTAGGAGAGTTCTTGCGGACCCTCCTGAGTGGTTCAAAGCTATTCCCGGTTGGAATAGCAGCATCAACTTCCACCATTGGGACCGGCGGAGTCAGTCCACAAGGGGAATTGCCCCCAGCTTTCCTCACTCGGTGCCAGTGGCGATGTCGAGCATGTCGTGCGGCCGGGGATCACCTCCGCTGTTGGATCAGTTTTTCCGTGCCCTCTGTTCTGATTAGAGTCTACTATTGGCACTAGCCTGTCAAAGACAGATGCTCGCTGAGAGGGGGTAGTCAGTTTTGCGAAGGCCGACTTTCGAACAGGGGAAATAGCCCTCATGACATCACGTGGAGTCAGAGCTGGAACGGCCAGTCTTGTGAAGACCGATCCCTTAGCAGGAGAAGCCGCCTTGGGGACTTCAGGAGTAGGAATGGCTATCCGTTTTGGGATGACCTCTTCAGGAATTGCGGGCTTCTTCACGGGTCCGTTGGAGCTTTGGCCCAGTCTGCTGAAAACTGAGATGCTTGGTTTGGGCGACCCGTTAAGAGAGGCTGCAGTAGTGGTAAGCCGATCAAAGACCGACTTCTTCGGAACTTATTGTAATGGTACAGGAGCATTGAAGTTTGTTGGCGGAATCATGGTCCCGAAGAACAATCTAGTAGTGGCTTGAGTCACCTGTTCTACCGCCATAGCGAAGACGGAGGCCGCTTGGGGCCCGTAAGTCACTCCTCCGGACGGGACGGAGCGAGAGTTGCAGTTGCAGTTAGTGCAATTTGAAATCATTGATCTTCTGTTTTCTGCACGGAGCAAGACACCAAATCTTAGTATCTCGAATCCACAAGCAACCATAGCAAACCGCGATTCATTCGTGAGCACGACACACGAAGTGTGGAGTGGAAAGAGGAAAAGGTCCCACCGAACGTGCCAGAATCTGTTCCCCTCTGAAACACGGAGACGCGACCGTGTAGGTCCGTCTTGCCTGAATTTCAGGGGCAGATGCTAATTGGTGCTATCCGTCCACCTCTCCGAAGATGCCAAGTTGATTTATGGCACCGTATATCGAAGGTTTAAACGGATGTGGCCGATGTAGCAGACTTCGTCAGATTCCCCCTTGTTGAGGGGTTTTTGATTGTGGGGACTCTCTTCCCTGTAGGTGCAAGCCCCTGCAGTTAATTACGCTACCGCATCGCGGTAACCACTTTCTCCTTCTCCAGATGGTCACTTTGTGTCGTGGGTGTTTGTTTTGTTTTTGGTTGCCCGTGGATTGTATACGGAGACTAATTTATGTTGTCGCCCGTGTTGGATATAGTGCCCTCAAAGTCAATTATTGGATCGCAGGTACGTGATTACAATCATTGATGGAGGACCTATACCGATATGACAGTCTTGCTCGAGATGATAGTATGCTATCTGGTTTGTCTTTATCATCGTATACATGCTTTAGTTCACTATTGCATGATGATAAAGCCCATAGGATTCTTGCTTGACTACCAGCAGTATGATGGCGATCATATACGTGGGAGCTGGGGTCTGTAAGCTCATCCTTAAAGTGTCCCTAGTCGTGGGAGTTTCGAGACAGGGCATCGATACTCCAGAGTAGACTAGTGTATACAGTTGAGACCCCGACGAGGGGCGGTGGCCGGTCTCCCAAGCCATTGGTGTCAGTTGGTTCACCTAAGATGTATACATGTGCTCATTGGGTTATGAGTACACCGGACAGGACTCGCCGGGAACATGCTAGTTGGTATTATACATATTGTCAGATAGCAGTTCCTAGGTGACATGTGTACAGGTTAGTTTGTCAACCTGAGATCGTCATTTGTCTCGTGTGAGTTCCCACTGTGCTTTGATTTCTACCCTACCATGCTCAAAGGAGACGTGCAAACAGGTATTTTTTGGGTACAGTCCCGAGCCACATGGAGGCAGTGAGCGGATCATCAGGGATTCGTCTCTCCCGGTATTGGGGGTTGATGTCGCACAGTGCACGGGTGGCCATCACTAGAAATCCTCGGCCGAGGTAGTGGAGAATTACTGATTTGGATCAGTAGTTTTTCAGATGGTGATGGGCTTCATGCCGACACGATTTATCGCGTTATTTGGGGTCTGACTTTATCCACCCCCCCTAGACTCGATATGCGATACTCTTTAGACGAACGGACCAGACTGTATGTATATTTTCACTGTTAGGCTCAGTAGGGTTTATGGATGAGTTCGCTCGTCAGCTTCCCTTCCAATCAATACATAGGTAACCGTTACGTACAACTTGTACCTCTGACGTGCTAGTGGTTATACCCAGTGCCAGTGTGCTGATGAGTCATTAGAGTCTCCCACAGACCGTTTCCCAAGTTCGGGCGAAACGTTGTAGAGGCCGTATGGTTTTATGGTAGGATTCGGAAAATGCACGTGCGTTTACGCACGTGTCATATTTCGGGCAGATAATATTGGTGGGCTTTGGTTTAAGCCGGATCCGAGTATTATACTGTGTAGATATAATATCTTTGTCTCAGTTGCATTTTTATTCGGTCATAATACAAATACGGGTATGTTTATATTGTTACGGGGTTATCCTGAAATTCATTTCGGGATCACTTTTGGAAGTTGCCAGTTTCCAGTTTTCTATCATTCGTCTTTAACATTCGGTTAAAGACGGATTTATTTTTTCTTCTCTCGGGTGAGTCATGAGGGTGAGTCGTGGTTCTAGAAGGTTCTAGATTTGGTGACTTGGTTTTGGTTCATTGTATGCATTAAATGCTTTGATGACTAGCTTAAGATGATTCATCATTCGCATTAATGTTTTGCAAGGTGTGCATTATGACTCATTCATTTGTATTAGTGCTAATGGTCACTCTCTTGATTCCTACACTCACCTCCCTCCCCTTTAAAGTGGCCGGCCATTCTTGGTGAATGGTGATGGTTGTTCATTTGGAAAAAAGATTAGGAATTTGTTTCATGGAAATTTCATATGCCCATTTCTCATTTCCCCGATTCAAAAGGCAACTTCATTAACAGTTCGTCCATGGCTTTGGACGAAGCGAGACAAAGTATTCTACTCATTCTCTACATCAATCTTGGTCATCTCTTTTAGCAAACTTGATGATCGAGTTGCCTCGGTTCAGAGGCGGGAGCCCGTTTAAAGATCCGTCGACGTGGTGCCACCTGGACGAGAAGACTGGAAATTCAGGAGATCGGAGCAGCCGCAGCAAAGCGTGGGATGATGGTTGAAGACCGAAGGACTCGGATTGTTCGGTATAACATTTCTACCCACTTTTTAGTTTGTTAGTTTAGATTTAATGGCAGATCCGGGTTATAGTACGCGATAGCGCCAGTTGAAAAAAGTTTTTGTTCCGCATTTGGCGTCTGTTAGACGGTCGGGGCGCTACCGTGGACTTACATTGGTATTAGAGCCTCACCATTAAGCTATACTAATTTGTACTAACGCGTTTAAAATATCGATCGAACCGAATTTCCGAAATTACAATTTTCTGCATTAAAGTTTTTGTCGATTTTTAAAAGGGTCTAAAAATTATTTTGAGCATCACAGAAAAACAAGCAGGCTTTTATAAGAATACTGGTGAAATTTGGTGGCCCAACTCAACAGTAACGCAGCGGATCCGCGGCCCAAACAAGGGTTTGGCCGCGGATCTGCCGCCGTTTTGTGAGATTGGTACTCCAATTTTCTACAGTAGTTTCTACACAGTGAATTGTGGTTTCTGGAATGTTTCTTTTGGGCCCATATTTGGTTACTGTACAACAGAAGTTCGTGGGGCCCACTTCGGGAAATTTTGTCGATCGAAATTTTAAACTTGTTAGTATACAGTACTTACTTTATATCTCCGACCGGGAATGTCATTCGAGCGGTAAATTGCGTCTAATTGCTATAGTTCTTTTAGACGGATTTACGAACGTGACATTCGCGTTGATGTTCTGTGTTGTACTGTGATGTTGCGGATTTGTCGTGGTGGATAGCAGTATGCAATGGTAGTGCAGTTTGGATTTATTTGTACATTTGATATTGCGGGGCGAGCGTCCAACATGTGGACTGCCGTCACTGCCTGTTGTATAATATTCTTTTGGGGCACGACCGGGTTGAGATCGATGTGCCCGTTGTACATATTTTATTTTCTGTACTAGGTTTACCCCGAGACAGGGTGCACGGATAGCCGGGTTCTGGAGGGCAACGGGTCTGTATCTCATGGCTTTGAGAGGCAGAGGGGCCTCACTTTAGAATTGGCAGACTATTCGCCGCACTCGTAGAGGGTACAGGTTGACCCAAGGAGGGGTGCTCAAGTTACCGGATTCCGTGAAGTGCCGGGTGGTCCATTCATTTTTGCTGTAGGGGGCTGCCTTGCTTCAGGTTTGGGCGGGTAACTTGCCACACCCGTAGGGGTCTAGGTTTCATTGCACAGGCTATCCACTCGACCAGGGGAACGTCGGGTTTCAGCAGCGGCTCTGTGAAACCCGGGGATCCCAGATTATCTGTATTGTTCTGTGATGCTCATTACTTTTCTGTAATGTTGTATATTATCACGCCTGGAGCGATTATTGTATATTGGTATATATACTATTAGATGTTGTATATGTTTTACACCGCGCTGGTCCAGTCCCCGCTCTGTCGTTAGTTAAGTAACCTAACGGGTGATGACGGGACCCTGTGGCGAATGCGGATGGCATATACGTACATTTTATTTTTCGTTCTTTTCTGGTGTGATTGATTGATGGGACTGTGTTGATTCTTATCAATGCAAATAAAACAAACCTATATTTGATGTTGTTGGAACCAATTTAAAAAGTGTTATTGCAAAGACATTTCCTTTTGTTATGCATAGTGATATTCAGTTGGAATATTATGCACCTCATTCGACGAGGCAAGGGCTGATATCCCTTCACCGGGAGAGACCCCTTGGGCAGAAGTTTGCGTCAGGGTAATAACTTCATTATAGTCGATTACAAGTTGCTTTGCATCGCGGTATTCAGTTGGAATATCCTGCACCTCATTCCAGACCGAGATCCCTTCACCGGGAGTGACCTCTTTAGCAAAAGGTTTTTCGTCACTATATTTTTATAAAAAACTATCAGGTTCCTTCAACGAGATCAAGTTCATTACGTTAAAGGTTTTTCGCCAAAAACCAGCCGTAACCCTCCGTCATTTCTTATGGATAGTCAGTAGTATTCAAGCTATGTTTGTTGGCCCTTAGTCAAGGCATAGTGTTTGGTAGCTGCCGGGTATTCATTTGTTGCATAGATAGATGAGTTGGTTTAGGACAGTCATTCTGCCATTTTGGCCAACGTCAAGGGCATGTGCGGGTGGGTTCAAATTGACCTGGATAGTGACGGGTAGAACTTGGCATGTGACTTATGATATTTTGACCAACGCCAAGATCATAAGAGCATGGGGCAAAAATCACATCGGGAGTTTCAAACATAAAGCAAACTTGCCAGGCATGCGCATACCTTCTGAAGCGTGATAACTTGAGTGGCTTCCATCAAGTTATCATGCGATGATAGTTGGATCCCGATTCTCACTGATGAGTTGGTTTACTCTTCGGGTGATCCCGACTAATTCTTCTTTCAGGTTTGGAGGAGAATTTGAGATTACAGTGGGAGGTTTCCTGATTAGATAAAGTGACAACCATTCTGATTTAGGTTAGAGTGCACGCAGAGTGTTTCTTTTCTCTCTCTCTCTTTGGCAGCGACCTCTGACCGACCCTAGACTATGACTCAGTGACCAAGTTGACCGAACCTTCTTAAAATACTGGCTTTTGAATTGTCTATAGTTGCATAAGTCATTGCCACTCCTTCTTTTACCCTTTGTATTTCTCAGAACACCCCGTATTACTACGGACATCCTTTTCCATTGGATAGATCCATCGTATGGTTATATACGAACTCGAAGGGACTTCTTCGAGGATGAATCCAGGTTCAGGAGAAATAGAATTGGTTTATTCAGTTGTCTTTTATTATCACCTTCTCTCAGGTTGCGAGGGATCCTTGGTTTAGGAGAGTACACCTATTACGCTTATTGGATAGTCTTATTCCAAGCCATAGGCAGGTGCCGAAAGGTAGGGAATGAAGAAAACCAATTAGCCTAAGTAGGGTGTACAGAAGGTAATAACTAAAGACAAAATAAAGGGATTAGAAAGAGGGCAAAGTAAATTACGACTGCTATCATTCACGACCAAACCACGTACTTCATCACCACTCCTATTTCACCTTTGCTTTTTCCCCAGTTCGGGAGAAATAGAATAAGGTATTATTCAGTTGTCTTTTATCATCACCTTCTCTCAAGTTGCGAGTACTCCTTGGTTTAGGGGGTACACCTATTATGCTTACTGGATAGTCTTCTTCCAAACCATAGGCTGGTGCCGAACGGTAGGGAAGGAAGAAAACCATTTAGCCCAACGATGGTGTACAGAAGGTAAAGACTAAAGACAAATAAAGGGATTTGGAGAGATGGCAAAGAGATATACGGTTAAAGTCATGAATTGGATTATGGAAGAGGCATTACTAGGAATACCAGGATACCCTTACGAAACATTTTCATGTTTCAGTGCATTATTAAAGGAAAACTGATTTCCCGATTAGATACTTACTCCAGGGTATGTATTTACCAGGTTTCATTCTCATATCTGTATGGTTTTACAGATGATGAGTGTGAGTAAGTTATTGGGAATTAGGTGATCATCCTCATTATATCGGAATTCGTTGTAATTGGTGATATTTGAGGAAATCACCTGGGTACAGTTTTCAACCTACGACGCACAGATTTTGAGTTATTCAACTCAGCGGACTTATACAGAGTATTGTATGTTGTCCAGTGTCCATCAGGACAAAGGGGTTGGTCCTCGTACTCTGTTCTGTTTACTTGTAATTTCTCTAGTTTTTAGACAAGTGTTTCGTTGAAATACAATGTCTAATTTTTGAGAAGTTGTGGGTATAAGAATATAGTAGAGAACCAGGTATCGCAAGTATCGAGATTCTTCAAAGAGATCGAAGATGTAGATTCTTGTGATTGGTATTCAGTTGATAGTAATGGTTTTGAGAAACTTGTTTCTCTTTCAGGTTACTCATAATTGGATATATGTTCCTAAGTTGAGTAATGCTGATTAGCCTCTCTCCATTGAGTTAATGTGCACTGGAGACAGTTGCATAATTAGAATCTGGTTCCAATTAAATAAGTGCCAAAGTTTCTATATTGGATATAGAATGGTTAATATCTTAACGATGTTAAGATATGGTGAGTTGTCCAGCTTATGCTTAAAACCAGACTCTGGATAACTCAAGGCACGTTTCTGTAATGGCAGTTTGTGGGTTGACCCTGGCTTTGACGAGGGTTGACTTTCTACCATCTGAAAGATCAATAGTGATATTGTTTTTGACTCACCACAGTTTTAGTAAAATGGATTTTTTCAGAAAACAGTCGTGGGAGTATGGTAGAACTGGAAGCGATTCCAGAACTGGAAGTGATTCCAGAACCGCAAACGATTACCGAAAATTTAATAGGACCTATATATTCAATCAGGTTTGACATTCCATTAGCCACTCCACAGATATGGTGGGTAACCTCAGACACGCGAGAGGTATTCCGGTAGCCTCAAGGACGGTGACAGGGAGGTTCTTGTTTACCCAGACTTGACACTACTGTTGTTCCAGGCTATGAAACCCGGCAAAAGGATAGTATAACGTCGTTCTAAACTAGCTTTAGAAGTGTGCGTAGATATTATTCTCCCAGAGGGTTGTCATAGTCTGTGGGAGCAGCGGAAACATAGTGGGCAAGTAGCTTATGTCTATTTATAGGCTTGAGCAAATATAGCGGAGATAAGATCATCTAATTTTGATGTGACAGTCATGGCTTTAACTTCATCAGAATAGGGGATGGATCTGTTAAGAAGGTAGTAGGGTGTGATGTCCTGGTATTTGGATGACATACACACTGTAGGAAGTAAAATTCCTATACTACGATCGGTTGTACTGTGGTCGTCACACAGTTGTTTCTCCACAAGGATTTGGATATAATATCAGACATTCTGGTTACTAGATCTATGGTTTTAGATATAGATTTGGGTAGTTTCCCAATATGGGTACTTTGACAATATTCTAATAGTATTTTAGAATAGATGACTCCTGGCATGGTGGTGTACCTGCAGGTGATGGAGTCACCATCTCTAAAGGTGTCTTAGAGACTAAAGGAGAGAGGGATGTGCATGATTGGCAGATCACTTGCTTAGGCAATTGAGTCAATCATGAGATGTCAAGTACCACACTAGATGTTGTTTTTGCATTAGATGCGATAAGTTAATATTAATCCAATCCTGGAGAAACATAAGGAAGCAGTTTTAGAACATAAGTGAATGTTCTACGGATTTGATGACAACAGCCTCCTTCGGGAAACGGTTATCATTCCAGGCTTCCAATGTGACATGGATGATAGAGTGATTGTCAGAGTTATAGTTTTCCCTTTGACGAGGGACAATATTATGGACAGGTGGTCCAAGAGGATACTGTGGGAGGCATGGTGCTGGATACTGATTAGGTTCAGCTATCAATAAAGTCTAAGAAGTTTGGATTTGGAGTTCATTTATGAACTAGGTCCCATCAGATATTCAGACATATTCTAAGACAGGTATTACTCGATTCGGGAGATGGATTTCTCCGCGAACTTGAGATTAAGAGAGACATAGAAAGAAACATCAAGGCGGATCCACTCACTGAGTCTATTTCTCGAACACAAGAGTTTTACAAACTAGCTTTGTGAAACTGATTAGTAGAGGAGTTGGATGTTCGGTATCACACGGGTTGTAAGTATGCGACATCGCAATAATTAGCCTTAAGTGCAAGTGGGAGATTGTTGGATATAGTGCCCTCAAAGTCAATTATTAGATCGCAGGTACGTGATTACAATGATTAATGGAGGACCTATACCGATATGACAGTATTGCTCGAGATGATAGTATGCTATCTGGTTTGTCTTTATCATCGTATACATGCTTTAGTTCACTATTGCATGATGATAGAGCCCATAGGATTCTTGCTGGACTACCAGCAGTATGATGGCGATCATATACGTGGGAGCTGGGGTCTGTAAGCACATCCTTAAAGTATCCCTAGTCGTGGGAGTTTCGAGACAGGGCATCGATACTCCAGAGTATACTAGTGTATACAGTCGAGACCCCGACGAGGGGCGGTTGCCGGTCTCACAAGCCATTGGTGTCAGTTGGTTCATATAAGATGTATACAGGTGCTCATTGGGTTATGAGTACACCGGACAGGACTCGCCGGGAACATGCTAGTTGGTATTATACATATCGTCAGATAGCAGTTCCCAGGTGACATGTGTACAGGTTAGTTTGTCGACCTGAGATCGTCATTTGTCTCGTGTGAGTTCCCACTGTGCTTTGATTTCTACCCTACCACGCTCAAAGGAGACGTGCAAACAGGTATTTTTTGGGTACAGTCCCGAGCCACATGGAGGCAGTGAGCGGATCGTCGGGGATTCGTCTCTCCCGGTATTGGGGGTTGATGTCGCACAGTGCACGGGTGGCCATCACTAGAAATCCTCGGCCGAGGTAGTGGAGAATTACTGATTTGGATCAGTAGTTTCTCAGATGGTGATGGGCTTCATGCCGACACGATTTATCACGTTATTAGGGGTCTGACTTTATCCACCCCCCTAGACTCGATATGCGATACTCTTTAGACGAACGGACCAGACTGTATGTATATTTTCACTGTTAGGCTCAGTATGGTTTATGGATGAGTTCTCTCGTCAGCTTCCCTTCCAATCAATACATAGGCAACCGTTACGTACAGCTTGTACCTCTGACGTGCTAGTGGTTATACCCAGTGCCAGTGTGTTGATGAGTCATTAGAGTCCTGTCACTTCCCGAAAGTACGGAACATGACCGGCACTTAGGCTACGAACGTCTCAAGGCGTACGTGCTCTAAGTAAGCCGAGCTCAGAAATCCAAACCAAGAAAGTAGTAAAGTATAGGAAGAACCATATCAAAACAATCAGCTAACAACAATATACAACGCCTAAAGGCGAGGATCACAACAGAAAAGGAAACTCCAACAACAAGAAATCCACAGAAATATAACACGCGACTCTAAGGTCGAAAGAATAAACATCACTGGTCTCCATCTCAACATGCATGAAGTGACAAGTAATAACTAAAATGTCAAGCTGGCATATAAGGCAAGCATACTAATATCATGTCACTACTAGCTAGCAAGCTAAATCAAGCAATAATATTTTCTAAGTGTGCGTGACATGGCAATTACCAATGAAGATGTGTGTGCGCCGGCAAATAAGTGTACGTGGTACATACGCATCATCGGTAATGGTGCTGGTGTCCTAACAGCAGGATATCAATAATAAAATATGAATCACAACAGTATACGATGCATAGCAACAATGATAATATGTGGGAGCTGAATGCTAAACACAAAGATAGCTAAACTGCATCTAATGTCATACGAGTCATATAGCTACACCAGCTAAAGGGCTGAGCTAAAAGACTAACTGCAGGTAAGGTAAACCGCCTAACCTCTGAGTCAATACATATATACATATATAGTCGGTGATCCCGCCTCGATAATATCACATCCGATACCATATCCCTATAATCGGTTATCCACAAGTCAAGAGGGCGGATCAAACATCAAGTTATAACTCGTACGTAAATCCATCGTACGGCATCCCCAAATCTGGGTACGGGTCAATATCACATTCGTCATATCATTCATCTGGTATTCTCTTTATCAAATATCATTATCTGGGTACTGACCTATGTCTAGTACAATGCTAATATCATTACTATGATCAAGATCTGACTACTGATCGACAGTTTAGTATAAATCGATATTATCCTCATAAATCATCAATATAATTATAATCCGGCTTCCGATTGACAGCCTCTAGCAAAAACGATATCATCAGCACATATCATCTCAATGAGTATACATCGCCCAAGGCGGCCTATCACAAATATCCTGTCATATCTTATCATATCACATCCTATCTCGTATCATAATCACATGTCGATCATCTAAAATATATGTATCACTACGCACATGGCATCGTCATCCAACACCCGCTATCATATCAGGACGTATATCAAGTACGAATCCTGCCAATCGCCGACATCATAATCTCAGATCAACTCTCATCGACTCATCTCAATCCCAAGTATCATCCTCAAATCTGTATGTGAACACGTAGTCCCATACCTATGTGAACACATATCTATATAGAATCCCATAACCACATATGAACAAGGATGTATGCAAGTATGTATGTGTGTATATGTATGTGTAGTGCACCCACTACCTAGGGTTTCGTAACCTAAATCATCCAAGTCCACCAATTATCCATCCTAAACATCCATAATTTCCCAAACAACATATAATAAATTGTAGGTGTGTATACGCATCCGTATACATCACCTCGGACTGCGGGGGTGCTATATGCCATCCACCCGACTTCTCCCCGTAGATATAAATCTACTCACCTTGTTATATATGTGCCGGTGCCGATGTCTCCATTTGCATCTCCAACGCTCCGACGCCACGTGGGGTACTACAAGGATATCACACGCTAAAACACATAAAAACTATGTCGGAAGCCAAAATGGTGCACGCTACGCCCATAGGTAAAAACCTGTGGCCTCGTGTGCAAACACAGTCAATGCTCACTGGTCGTTGGCGTTCAAACGCCACCCGACGAAAACAAATCACCAAATACCTAAAATCCATACGAAATCAATTCGTAAATCATTCGCCAACTCATGAAAATCAACCCAGATTTTATCCTAACTGGAATCAGTCAAAACTAGACATACCCAGGGTCAAGTTTACATGAAATAGGGCCGTGCACGCAAAATGAGGAGGTTCCACCCTGGTCTGGCCGCAAATTGCGGCCAGGGGGATTAAATCTGCGGCCGGGGTTTTGAGATGGGGGCTAGGGCTTTGGGTGGTGGTTTCTACTGGCTTGCATACCTCGCTACCAAGTCAATTTCATTTTAGGGTTCTCGGGTTGTAGCAGTTTCCAGAAAGGTCACAAAATCGACAAGTATAACCAATCTGGTATTTTGGTGAAATCTGGAACAAATCTTGGTTAAACTGGTCTTAACAACACCTAGTAAGGCTATACTAACAATCAAAACCAACACTTGGTCAAGTCTCACTCAAATTCTCCTAAACTAGCACTGATCTTCAATGTAACACTAAATTTTCAGCTAAATAACCAGAACTTGGCAAAATAGGAGTTGGGTTGCGGGTTTATACCTCAAGGAATCCTAGAACGAAGGAGAAGGGAAGGAGGAGGGAGTGGGGGAGTGAGTTGCTGCTACTGTGCTCCTGGTGTTACTGTTTCCCTTTGTTGATGATGCTCAGGTTGCTGCTGCTGCTGCTACAGTAGCTGGGATTGCTTTTGCAACTGATGATGTTGCTGTTTTCTGGGTTGAATATGCTGTAGGAATTGTTGTGGTGGTCTTAGGTGGTTGGGGTGTTGTGTTGGTGTGGGGTTATGAAGTTGTGGTTGAAGTGTGGTTTCAGCAGCTGCTTGTAGGTGGCTGATGTGTTGTATCAATGGCTGAGGTTTGGGGCTGATGTGTTGTTGCTGATGTAATGGGCTGCTGATGCAGGTTTGGTGGCTGTTGTTGCTGTTGTTTAGGGGCTACAGCTGCTGCTGTTGGTTAAAAGGGGGTTGCTGGGGTTGTTGTTTTGTTTTGGCCTGAGGTTGTGGTGTATGATGGTGTGGGGTGAGTAAGAGATGTGAGTGAGTGAGAGGGAGAGATGTGAGAGGCCAAAGTTTTGAAGTGACATGGAGGGTGATGAGTTTTGAAATGAGATGAAGTGACATAACCTAGGAACCTCCCTTCTCTCTCCCCAAATAAAAGCTCAACCATCATGGCTCTCTCTCTCTCTCTCCTTGACACAAGTCAACCTAACCCCTAATCACCTTTAACCAAAACCAAAACCCTAATTATCCCACTTAACTAGCCAAATGGTTTAAACCCACCATGGTCATCTAAACATGGTTCAACCCTAGGCCACCATAAGTCCAAAACATGAAACAAGTGCAACAAGTGTAGAAAATGATATGTGCACATTTTGCATAAAAGTCCAAAAATCCAATTCGCGATTTTTAATCGCGATTAACACTAACATAGCATATAATTCATCATAAGAACTGTAAAATGGCATATTTCCACAAAATAACCTATTTTAAAATTTCCAAAATTTTCTCCAGAATTTTCCCCATTTATCGGTATTTAATCATACAGACTATTAAAATATTCATTAAAAATTAATATTAAATTATGAAAATTCCCAAAAATAATATTTTATTTTTTTGAAATGTTACAGTGTTCCCCCCTTAAAGAAATTCGGTCCCCGAATTTAAATTTAAACCAGCAAATTCTAAAAACATTTCAATAAAATATCCAAGTCAACGGGGCTCCGAAATCATCAATACATAAAAGGCATCATAGCGCAATCCATGCGCATGAGCAACGAGCAGATAACCTGAAATCAAAACTCCGTCAAGCGTCTCGCAATCATCGGAGTCAGGGTGAAAACACGAATGTCAAATCCAAGGCAAAAACCGATATGCTAGAAATCGGAACTATACCTGTAAATACCAAATCTGTACATGTAAATATCTTGAAGGGAATGCATGCCAAATCCCTTAAATCGAGGTGCAATGCGTATAACACTACACAGTGGCGGACGTCTCTATAAGAAAATAGCCATATACGTATATATCTTTTATTTAGTATGTACGATCCGCCGTTTTGAAAATAATTTAGAAGGGTTCCATGTTTTAAACGTTTCGTGTCATATCGGACACGTATGTAAATAGTGAGACTATAGCTCGCTTTCGGAAATCCACTTGAAATTTATCAGTGCATGCAAAGCACACTCAGGTACTGTCATCTGACTAGTCCTGCTTAGTACAAAAACAAATCGCAATATCATAAAAATGTACTGCTCCATAAGAAATCAGTCCCAAAAAATGCATATGAAAACCCTGTGCGTCCGGTGCGCACGGAAATCAAAATTCATGAATGTGCCATACATGTGCACAGAAACAAGCTCAAGGTGCAACGGCTGTGCATACAACATCGGTCATAGGCAACGTGTGTGCCTGACCGCAAAATCAGGTGCATCTAAAATGCACGAAAGATCTCGATTTAGCGCATCTGATGTGCACCAAATCGTATCTCATAACATGCGCCCAACATGCGCTAAAAATCCAAATCCAGTATATCCATCATGCATGAAATCATGAAATCCAATATCAAGCACCGAACATGTGCAAAATCCAATCAGGTGCATAAAGTGCACAAACAAATATCGAACATCATCATCGAAATCGAAGTCCAGTGCAACCAAGTGCACAAAATACATGTCACTGCACTGCAAGCATATGTGAACTATACCGAGTGCAAAAACCAAATCGTATGCGTACATACGCACGAAATCAACTCCACTGTCTAAAATCCATAAAATCATAAACCTGGGAAACCAAGGCACGAAAACGATATCAAGTGCAACAACTGGGCGAAAATCGTAAATACTCAATAGGTGCAACCATGGTGCATGAAAACACATATCATGAAACCCAATCATCAAAACCAAATCATGTGAATAAATCGCCCAAAATACCGAAATCAAGTATGGCGGAATATTTCTGCCCAAGCGCATCCTCCAAGAATCTCTGGCCAACTGTCGTGATTACTCATATCATAACTCGTCGACGATCCTGAACTCTGGCCTGCTGGTGTGCGTAACATGACCATTCCTGGGTCTAAGTCTTCTCTGTAGATTGCTAATCTTACGATCCATCGGCTCATCGACCCTGTCAGATGTGCTAACGGGGACGATTCTGTCCTGGCACTTCTCTTGTCATCTCTTGGTCAACCATCGTGACCACTCGTAAAGCAGCATGTCACCGGCGTCGGCCTCCGGCTCTCTGAATGTACGTGACACATCTGATCCTGTGTGCAACATCATTGCAGTAGTGTCCTGGAAGGAATCCTGCTCAAGGTCTCATCCAAGTCTCATCTCTGCCAACTGTCCGGGAGTCATCGTCCTTTACTATATTTGTTCCTGCTCCGAAACGGCTGTATACTCATGGCGACTGCTTCTGGGAGGTATATCCAGTATTCTGCCTCGGCATGCGCATCGCATCTCTGATGTCGGCGGAGTGGGACGTCATCTTGTCCAGATCTTGTACGAACCTCTTACTCCACTTTTCTCTAATGTCGACTGTTTCGGACTCGTCTCGTCGTGGCTGCATGGACTGAGCTCCAATGGCTATCCTCGTATCTGGAGTCTCCCAAGAAGTGCATCTCACCATCTAGCATCCGAATTAAGTCGAGCCATTCGATCGAGTCGTCAAAACCTCATAATCCCCCAAGAGCTCAACATCTTGGGTACAGTATAATAGTATCGAGTACATACCCCAGTATCGGTGGTCCAGCCGTAGAAGAGCAAACCCAAGCCTCACTAATGGCGCCGCAGAACTGCCGCAAACCCTAAGGTTCAAAGGCTTTCATATGGTCATTAAGTCGAGTTAGGGTTTCATTCTTCTAGAGGGACCATAGAATTTCCTGCATGTCTTTCCGAATACGTTAAACTTAGAATAATAGGTTTCTGACATTCGATCGTCTCTGTCGACTCTCAACGTCTCCACGTGAAGTCGTCTCTAGCTGGAATCAATCTATCTGATGACCTCGCATCGGGGTAGCGAACGATCCAAATGTCCTAGTCATTCATCCTCGGTGACTAGCGACCTTCTATCATCTCTTAGTACGATCTCGTACTGCCATAGCTCCAATCATCTGGGGCGATATCTCATCTTTCGCAGCAAGAACTGGCTCACTCTTCTGCACGCTGAACCGTGCCTCAATCATCATGAACAAGCAATACACCAACGGTCATCAAAATCTGGCTGGCCTCTGTCAGTGGCTCAATCCTCTGGTGCTAATCTGCACATCCGAGTAATCTCATACAGCGATCCATCCAACGCTCGTGGCGCAAAAACACAATCAAAAGACACATCTCTGCAATCGTGTGTCGCTGAAATTACGCTCTGGTCAGTCCTCGTTCGTGACGAGCTCATGCTGACCGCAACTCTAGCCGTAGCTCTCCCTGCCCGTAATCGTGGCAGTAAATCCATAACTGGTACCGATGAGACTAGATCAGGAATGAATATGATACTGAACAAAGAAATGTACATCCTAAGGCTTCTTAAGTGGAGTGGCGTGTCGTAAATATGCCGCGGAACATACCAACGGTACGTCACTCTACTTTAGTCACCTATTCCATCAACCAAGGGTCATCCTACACTCCGAAGGTAAAACCTAACGCTCTGATACCAACTTTTTCACGTCCCGAAAGTACGGAACATGACTGGCACTTAGGCTACGAACGTCTCAAGGCGTACGTGCTCTAAGTAAGCCGAGCCCAGAAATCCAAACCAAGAAAGTAGTAGAGTATAGGAAGAACCATATCAAAACAACCAGCTAACAACAATATACAACGCCTAAAGGCGAGGATCACAATAGAAAAGGAAACTCCAACAACAAGAAATCCACAGAAATATAACACGCGACTCTAAGGTCGAAAGAATAAACATCACTGGTCTCCATCTCAAATAAGTACATGTTTGGTTGATGGAACTTCTAGATACAACTGAAATATAATATACAAGGTATAATGGTGGGTACGATACAAATAACCCACCTACTAGCAAGTCACCTGAAAGAAGCTGTGCCCGCAAAGCCATAAAGAAACCCGTATGGCAACACCTGCAAGAAACTGGGGCACAACGGGGGTGAGTTGCCAACTCGTGAGTAGAAAAAGATCTACGAACAGAAATCGCATGTATGACGCAATCCTAGGTCATACGATCAACATATATAATCCTCAAATAAATAAACCAGCAACCTATAACAAGACTAGGGTAAATATCTAACCCAAGTGTAAACCCATATGCCTGTGTCAGTGCATCAGGTGGCAATATATCATATGAATGATGTATGAATGCATGAAACAGAATGCATGTACTGAAGGAAACTGCTTTCATAAATCAGTGAGATTTCTGTATTTTTTAAATGAGGTATCATAATGAAATCAGCATAAAACAGTGCCTAGCATCGGCACAAAACATAAATCTCAATATCTCGATGTCTCTGTATCATAATCTCTGTACCTCAATATCTCAAATCTCAATGTCTCGATCATAATATCCAGGGCGCCGTCAGCCCAGATCGGCCCCTACCATCCATCTCATGACTACGACGGTATCCTCCGGATATCCGACGTGTCGGGTAAAATCACCGGTCGGTCGTGCTCCCCTGCCAGGCTCAACGCCATCTCCTGCGATCTTCTTGCCCCGGGGTACCGCACCGGGCCCACCATGTACCCGAAACGGTTCATCCGCCTCCTCGAGTCGGGTCTCGAAATCCATCAGCAAAACTCATGGTGGACGACTCATACATCATGGGAAAACCGCATTTTTATTAAAAAGAGAAAGCAGTTTATATGTATGTTTTGCGGTTTTTCTCCAAATCCAGAAAATCTCATGGAAACCCGAATCCAAATAATCAATAGCATGTGAAATCATGAATATAAGCATGAGAATCCATGAATGCAGTATATAATGAATAATAACATGCATGAAGTGACAAGTAATAACTAAAATGTCAAGCTGGCATATAAGCCAAGCATACTAATATCATGTCACTACTAGCTAGCAAGCTAAATCAAGCAATAATATTTTCTAAGTGTGCGTGACATGGCAATTACCAATGAAGATGTGTGTGCACCGGCAATAAGTGTATGTGGTACATACGCATCATCGGTAATGGTGTTGGTGTCCTAACAGCAAGATATCAATAATAAAATATGAATCACAACAGTATGCGATGCAGAGCAACAATGATAATATGCGGGAGCTGAATGCTAAACACAAAGATAGCTAAACTGCATCTAATGTCATACGAGTCATATAGCTACACCAGCTAAAGGGGTGAGCTAAAAGGCTAACTGCAGGTAAGGTAAACCGCCTAACCTCTGAGTCAATACATATATACATATATAGTCGGTGATCCCGCCTCGATAATATCACATCCGATACCATATCCCTATAATCGGTTATCCATAAGTCAAAAGGGCGGATCAAACATCAAGTTATAGCTCGTACGTAAATCCGTCGTACGGCATCCCCAAATCTGGGTACGGGTCAATATCACATTCGTCATATCATTCATCTGGTATTCTCTTTATCAAATATCATTATCTGGGTACTGACCTATGTCTAGTACAATGCTAATATCATTACTATGATCTGTTAGTTATGTATATGCCCTAGAGGCCATTGTTGTACATATGATGTATATTATAATGGATGCTTGGTTATATATAGAGATGACTTTCTTGCTCGTCATGATAGTGTGCTATTTGGTTTCACTTTATCTTAACACGTTGACTTGTATTGGTTTACTGTTTTACTCTCACATGTTGATAAAGCCCTTAGGATCTGTACTCGACTACTGGGACTATGATGAGATCATACTAGTGGGGCCGCGGTAGTCGATTAGTACATCCTATAACTGTTCCTAGTCGAGGGTATATCGAGACAGGGCATCGATACACCAGAGTAGACTAGCGTATACGCATCTTGACCCATATGATGGGCGATGGATGATCCCATATCCATCGGTGTTAGACATCAGAGATGGTGTACGGGTGCTCAGTGGAGACTGGGTACACTGGACGGACTCGCCGAGAACTCCCAGATGGTGATATACCACACGTCAGATGGCAGTTCTCCGGTGACACTGGTACAGGGTAGTCTGTAGACCCGAGATCGTCATAGAGTCTTGTGTGATTCCCACTGTGCTTTGATTTCCACCTTACCACGTCCAAGAGGGCGTGCAAAATGGTGGCTTTTGGGTACAGTCCCGAATCACATGGAGGCAATGAGCGATAGGAGGGGATTCGTCTCTCCCGGTATAGGGAGTTGATGTTGTGCTGTGTTCGATTGGCTATAACTGGAAGTCCCTGGCCAGGGCTGATATAGAGATTTACTGGTAAGTGTTACTAGTAGTTTCTCGACCCATTATGAGCCATACATCGACACGACTTATCGGTTACTGGGGTCTGACGTATACCACCCCTAGACTTGATATGCGACATATCAGACGAATAGACCGGACTGTACGGGAGTGTTACTGATCGGATTCACAGGAGAACGCACAGGCTAGCTTGTTGATCTTCTGATCGCTCAATACCTGGGTGGCTGTTACGTTTAGCTGACCGCTTGCAGCTTGTGGGTGTTTGATATGATCATCACCTGCTACCGGCGTATTGACGATTCTTTAGAGTCCTACACAGAGGTTTCTTGGCTCAGGCGAAATGGAGTAGAGGCACATATGTGATATGTGCAGGACCAAGAATAATGCGATATGGGATACCGTATTATATTCTCGCGATATTTAGATATGAACCGGGACATCGGATCAAGCGTTGATTCGATGAATCGGTACATGATATATTAGTCGGTTATATTTGATATAGCCGGATCGTCGGATTAAGTGTTGATTCGATGATTTAATATATAATAATATATATATGATATATTATTATATTAACTAATATTGGCTTGCTTTATTATTTCATTTTCTCAGTGGATGATACATTGATATATATGCGATATATGTTAATTGTATTATTTTCTTTTGTTGCAAATATATAATATATATGTGATATATATTATTGTGACATGATATGATTAATTGTTAAACATGTTTAAGGATGATTAATCGAGATTAGGGTTTGATTAGGGTTAGATGCTTCAAGTTCCTTCTAGAAGCATTTTATTTTGTCATGGTTAAGATATTTTGTGATGACACATTTCTAAACCTAACCAAACCCTAACTCTAGTTTATTCTCTACTCATTTTTAGCCACTCATCCTTGACCATGGTTAATAATTCAATCATATGGTTTATATTCTATTCATCACAAAAGGATTTATCTAAGGATTATATTTTCCATTAGCTGCTTCTTCTCTCTTGATAAGCTCTCTTGAAAATCCTAAAGTGATGATAAAATTGAGAAAATGATTTAAAAAGAAAGCAAAATTACTACTCTCTCATCCTCATCTCATCTAGCCCATGGGATTAGTGTGTTCTTCTCTTTTGAGTAAGAAAGCTTGAGTCGAAGCAACTTCAAGGTAGATCATCGGAGATTTGGATTACGACAAGTTAGAATGGATCGTTCGAGTCGTGGAGCCTCTCATGAGTCCGCGAGATCGTGGATCGCGGCAAAGGGACTTCTACTCGGAGCTTGTGAAGTGAAGGAGCGGACTACAAAGGTTGTAATCCCGCACACTTGGATAAAAGTTATCATCTTGCATATTAAACCCTAATAATCTAGCAAAGATCCCGGCTTTGGGTTGTTCGGCACGTCTAAAATTTTATCCGGGCATGTTTGATGCCTTTTGAACCTTCACAAGAGTGCCTAGGAACCCTACAGTGGTATCAGAGCCTAGCTAGAGCATTAGGCGATGTGTTTACGAAGTTAAAACTCCGATCGAACCCGAAATCACAAATTTGGACCCCTCTCTGGAAATTTTTTAAATTTTGGGATTTTTCAGAATTAAAAATATGTAAAAATATCAGCAGGGAATTCTAAGAATTACCATGAAACACGTGCCCACAATTCCACCAACCGAGCATGGAACCGCGGCAAGAACATGGTTATCGCGGCGGTTCCGCGGCTGAATTATAGGATTGGGACACGTGGCTTCATGGTATAGCCCGTAGGTACTTGCTGACTATTCTGGATATTTTTAAACTGTCTCAGGTGTTTATAAAATCTGGGGTTTATTTTGTAATCGTAGATTCCATCGGAATATTTAAATTCGTATTTCTTTCCGGATATTTAGAAACTGTTAAACTATTTGAAAGGATATCATTAACTTACTGTTTCCCGGTGCGGCAAATTTTCAAGTGTTGAAATTTATTCGGGTTTAAATCTTTCGGAAAAATTGTACAAGTTAAGCGGTGGACTCTCTAGAAGACAACAAACCTTAACTCGATTATATGACCGTCTTGAACTGCCTTTTGAACCTTCGGGTTTGGGGCAGTACGGCGTGCCACATGTGAGGCGTTGGCTTGACCCTTCTACGGCTGGATCACCGGTACTGTGACATATTCTGGGATTATTTGAACCCCGCTCAAGTGTTGAGCAGTTTAGGAAATTTTGGGTGTTTGATTATCTGTTCGAAAAGTTTAATACTGTTTATTTATCTGGAATGTGATACAATATGTGGAATTCATAGAGTTAGGCATGAAATACGGAGTATATGATATTTCGGATTTACGATGTCTAAAGTGATTGTGGATTCCAAATATTGTAGTTTTACACTTTCTTTTCTGTGACCGTAAGTGTAATATGTGATATCGCCGGTTTCGTTGCTATATGTCAACGACAATTGGGATGCGCATATTTACTTACGTTGATGATATGAGATATTATGTGTTGCTGTGATATGTTATATTGGATCGTCGCGTTCTGAATAGCCGGGGGTTTTATGTGAGATGAGGGTTTTTATTTTCATTCATGTAAAATTCATTTGTAATGTAATATTCTTTTATTTGGGGCACTTCCAGGTTGCGGTTGCTGTCACCAGTGTATATTATTTACTTTTCCGCATTAGGTAGACCCAAGGTGGGGAGCATAAGTAACCGGGTTCTAGGGTCCAGTGGGAGGCCATCTCGAGGAGTCGAGACCGGGTCTTCTAACCCTAGAATTGGCAGTGTTACTTGCCGCTCTCGTAGGGGTCTTGGGATGTGGGTTTGGCTATTCGTCGCGACCGTGGAATCCGTGTTTTATACAGGCTCGTATTGAAAACACGGACGTCCTAGTATATCCAATATTTCATATATGTTCTTCTGCTGCAATGTTCTGTGATGAGATCATATTACTGCCTGAGACGAATGCTTATACTATATATATATGCTGATATATAAATATTACTGCTTTCGTTTCTTCTGTGATGCTTAGGAAGCATAAGCTGATGGGATTTTTATTAATGAGATTAATAAAAGAAAAAAAACCTAAAGATGTTGTAGAATCAAAACTTTATAAAAGGGGTAGCTACAGTTTTGTTTTGCACAGTGATATATACGATATATCCTGCACCTTATTCGATGAGGAAAGGACCGAGATCCCTTCACCGGGAGTGACTCCTTTAGCAAAACTGGCAGATGCTACAAAACGCGGTTTGTCTTTTGATTGCTTTTAGAGTTTTTCTTTGCACAGCGGTATATATGATATATCCTGCACCTTATTCGATGAGGAAAGGGCCGACGATCCCTTCACCGGGAGTGACCCCTTTAGCGAAACTAAGAAAAGCCTAAAAAACACTCCTTTTCAAAAATACTCGATTCTACGACGATATCAAGTTCATACGCTCGGGGTTTTCTGAAAAACCTGCGTAGCCCTCCGTCATTTCAGATAGATATTATTTAGTATTCGTGCTACGCTTGTTGGCCTGCGTCAAGGCGTAGTGTGCGGTAGCTAACTAGTATATATCTGTTTATGCATATGATGCAGATTCGATTAGGGTAGTCGTGCGACTTTGTTGGCCTGCGTCAAGGGTCGTGCGGGTGGGTTTAATTGAATCAAGAAATGACGGGTTGAACTTGACTAGCGCACTATGGTTTGTTGGCCTGCGTCAAGGTCATAGGATGCTAGGGGTAAAAATATTATCAGGAATTTCAAGTGTTGAAATTTGCAATGAGATTGCATACCTCCTATGAGATAGTTGGATCCTGATACCCACTGCGAGTAAGAGTTACTCCTGGGAGAGTTTTACACAAGACAATTAGCCGATCGAGTAGGTGTCTAGAAAAGTGTTAACGAGGTTACGCCTCTGGGAAAACGAGGTTTACATTAATTAGGTCCGTGCGAGAGCACGGGGAACCTCCCTCAAAGTACCGATACTGATCTGGCTGAAAGATTGACGAAATTGTAGGGTGTAATTAATCCCGGCTAATCTTACCTTTTAGGGTTTTAAGGTAGATTTGATAAAACCAGTGGGAGACATCCTGATTAGATAAGATAATAACCAATCTAATCTTGTAAGAGCATACGCTAAAAGTGTTTTCTTTTCTCTCTCTCCAGGTAGCGACCATGTCATGCCATAATCAAGATAATACTATGGATGTATTGACTGAACCCGATTATTGTACTGAGCAAGGGAACGTTAGACCCATTCTTTCTTATAAGAGTTATAAGACTGAACAGGAAACAAGAGAATATCTGGATTCTCACGCCGCCCAAAAGAACATGCATGTTGATGCATCTTCTTCAGGTGTGTTTGTTATTGAGAACTGTTTCTCAGTTCACCCTACGTCCTGGGTATTAGATACCGGATCAGGATCCCACATATGCAAACAGTTGCATGGGCTACGTAAAGGTAGAGAACTGGGAAAAGATGATCATTCCGTTCTAGTAGGGAACGGTGCAAATGTTGCAGCCAAAGCAGTTGGCGAATATCACCTTGTATTACCAAGTCGTAATACACTGATTCTAAATGAGTGCTATTATATACCGAACATGATGTGCAACATTATATCAGTTTCTTTATTGAGTAAAGAAGGATATAATTTTGTAGTCAAGGATAATGTTATGAACATATTCCTAAATCAAAAGTTGATTGCATCAGGCTCGTTACATAATGGCATATTCATTCTAAATCAGAATACAGTCCTGAATATACAAAACACACACAAGAGGAAAAGTTCAGATATGAATGAATCCTACTTGTGGCATTGTAGACTTGGTCATATCAATGCGACACGACTGGCTAAGTTGCATAAAGATGGTTATTTGAATCCGTTCGAATTATCATCTTATGATACTTGCCATTCATGTCTCAAAGGAAAAATGACCAAAGCTCCGTTTAGTGGACACGGAGAAAGAGTTATTGAACTCTTAGGACTGATACATAGTGATGTATGCGGTCCCATGTCTACGCATGCCAGGAATGGTTTTTCCTACTTCATTACATTCACTGACGATCTCTCTAGATACGGACATGTGTTTCTGATGAAACACAAGTCTGAAGCTTTTGAGAAATTCAGAGAATATAAGCACGAAGTAGAAAACCAAACGGGCAAAAGTATTAAGATTCTTCGATCTGATCGAGGAGGTGAATACTTAAGCGGTGAGTTTTTGGATTATCTAAAAGAGAATGGGATTCTCTCTCAGCTTACTCCTCCTTATACGCCACAGCACAACGGTGTATCGGAGTGGAGGAATCGCACCCTATTAGATATGGTGCGCTCTATGATGAGTACAGCTGAGTTACCTATTTCCTTCTGGGGGTATGCACTGGAGACAGCTGCAGACCTATTGAATATGGTTCCCACCAAATCTGTGCCAACCACTCCATATGAGATATGGAAAGGAAAGAGACCATATCTTAATTATGTTAGGATATGGGGTTGTCCGGCATATGTGAAAACACAAAATCCGGACAAACTCGGCGCAAGGTCTATTCTGTGCAAGTTTATTGGATATCCCAAACATTCGAGCGGATATATCTTCTACCACACCGAAGAACAAAAGGTGTTTGTTTCTCGGCACGCCACCTTTTTAGAAAAGGAATTTCTTGCAAAAGAGATTAGTGGCTCTGAGGTAGAACTGGAAGAAGTTCCAGCAGAACAAACTACAACAGATGATTTAGTGGAACCAGAGGATTCAGTAATACCCGACGAACCCCAGCCTCTCCGCCGATCTAGCAGGGTTTCTCGTCCACCTGAGAGATACTACGGTTTTCTCATTGATGGTGGAAGCGAGGATTGCATCATGGATGATGATGAACCGACTAGTTTCGAGCAGGCCATCACGAGTGGTGACTCTGTGAAATGGCTGGATGCAATGCGATCTGAGATGGAATCCATGTACACCAACAAAGTATGGACTTTGGAAAATGCTCCTGAAGGGGTAAAACCCATTGGGAGCAAGTGGATCTTTAAAAAGAAATTTTGTGTAGATGGAAAAGTTGAGACTTTCAAAGCTAGACTTGTAGCAAAGGGTTTTCGTCAACGACCAGGTGTGGATTATGATGAAACCTTTTCTCCAGTGGCTATGCTTAAGTCCATCCGGATCTTACTTGCCATCGCTGCATACCATGACTACGAAATCTGGCAAATGGATGTTAAGACTGCCTTTCTAAACGGTGATTTAGAAGAGAGCGTGTACATGACTCAGCCAGAGGGTTTCGTAGATAGTGGGAGCAGCGGAAAGGTGTGCAAGCTGCTTAAATCCATTTATGGGTTAAAGCAAGCATCGCGGAGTTGGAACATCTGTTTTGATGTTGTAGTCAAAGAGTTTGACTTCATCAAAAATATAGATGAACCTTGTATCTATAAGAAGGTAGCAGAGGGTAAGGTTGTCTTCCTCGTATTGTACGTGGATGACATACTCTTGATAGGAAATGATATTCCTATGCTGCAATCAGTCAAGCTCTTCTTATCACAGATATTCTCAATGAAAGATCTAGGTGATGCCTCCTGCATATTGGGAATCATGATCCATAGAGATGGATCTAAACGGATACTGGGATTGTCCCAATCCAGGTACATTGACACCATACTAAAGAGGTTTAGTATGGAAGAATCCAAACGTGGGAACCAACCCACGATCTCTGGACTCACTCTCTCCAAAGAGATGTCTCCCAAGACTGATTTGGAGAGAGCTCGCATGCAAGGGATACCCTATGCTTCGGCAGTAGGCTCTATCATGTATGCGATGCTATGTACCAGACCCGATGTAGCATACTCGCTAAGTGTAGTGAGTCGGTATCAAGCAGATCCTGGAGAGAGTCACTGGACAGCTGTGAAGAACATTCTCAAGTACTTACGAAGGACTAAGGAGATGTTCTTGGTGTATGGTAACGGAGAACTCCAGGTGGAGTCCTTTACCGATTCCAGCTTCCAAAGTGATAAGGACGACTCTAAGTCGCATTCGGGTTTTGTCTTTACCCTCAATGGAGGGGCGGTATGTTGGAAGAGTTCCAAACAGGATACCGTTGCAGACTCAACGATGGAGGCTGAATACATCGCTGCCAACGATGCTGCCAAAGAAGCTGTCTGGATCAAGAAGTTCATTAGTGAACTTGGTGTGGTTCCATCCATTGAGCATCCAATACCTCTGTATTGCGATAACAATGGAGCTGTGGCTTTGGCCAAGGAACCCAGGTCCCATCAGAAGTCCAGACATATTCTGAGGCGGTATCACCTGATCAGGGAGATAGTTGATCGCCGGGAGATCGAGGTCAGGAGAGTAGATACAAAGGACAACACTGCGGATCCATTCACGAAGGCTATTCCCCAGATACAGTTTGAGAGATTATTCGGGATGCTAGGTATGAGATACTACAACAGCTGGCCTTAGTGCAAGTGGGAGATTGTTAGTTATGTATATGCCCTAGAGGCCATTGTTGTACATATGATGTATATTATAATGGATGCTTGGTTATATATAGAGATGACTTTCTTGCTCGTCATGATAGTATGCTATTTGGTTTCACTTTATCTTAACATGTTGACTTGTATTGGTTTACTGTTTTACTCTCACATGTTGATAAAGCCCTTAGGATCTGTACTCGACTACTGGGACTATGATGAGATCATACCAGTGGGGCCGCGGTAGTCGATTAGTACATCCTATAACTGTTCCTAGTCGAGGGTATATCGAGACAGGGCATCGATACACCAGAGTAGACTAGCGTATACGCATCTTGACCCATATGATGGGCGATGGATGATCCCATATCCATCGGTGTTAGACATCAGAGATGGTGTACGGGTGCTCAGTGGAGACTGGGTACACTGGACGGACTCGCCGAGAACTCCCAGATGGTGATATACCACACGTCAGATGGCAGTTCTCCGGTGACACTGGTACAGGGTAGTCTGTAGACCCGAGATCGTCATAGAGTCTTGTGTGATTCCCACTGTGCTTTGATTTCCACCTTACCACGTCCAAGAGGGCGTGCAAAATGGTGGCTTTTGGGTACAGTCCCGAATCACATGGAGGCAATGAGCGATAGGAGGGGATTCGTCTCTCCCGGTATAGGGAGTTGATGTTGTGCTGTGTTCGATTGGCTATAACTGGAAGTCCCTGGCCAGGGCTGATATAGAGATTTACTGGTAAGTGTTACTAGTAGTTTCTCGACCCATTATGAGCCATACATCGACACGACTTATCGGTTACTGGGGTCTGACGTATACCACCCCTAGACTTGATATGCGACATATCAGACGAATAGACCGGACTGTACGGGAGTGTTACTGATCGGATTCACAGGAGAACGCACAGGCTAGCTTGTTGATCTTCTGATCGCTCAATACCTGGGTGGCTGTTACGTTTAGCTGACCGCTTGCAGCTTGTGGGTGTTTGATATGATCATCACCTGCTACCGGCGTATTGACGATTCTTTAGAGTCCTACACAGAGGTTTCTTGGCTCAGGCGAAATGGAGTAGAGGCACATATGTGATATGTGCAGGACCGAGAATAATGCGATATGGGATACCGTATTATATTCTCGCGATATTTAGATATGAACCGGGACATCGGATCAAGCGTTGATTCGATGAATCGGTACATGATATATTAGTCGGTTATATTTGATATAGCCGGATCGTCGGATCAAGTGTTGATTCGATGATTTAATATATAATAATATATATATGATATATTATTATATTAACTAATATTGGCTTGCTTTATTATTTCATTTTCTCAGTGGATGATACATTGATATATATGCGATATATGTTAATTGTATTATTTTCTTTTGTTGCAAATATATAATATATATGTGATATATATTATTGTGACATGATATGATTAATTGTTAAACATGTTTAAGGATGATTAATCGAGGTTAGGGTTTGATTAGGGTTAGATGCTTCAAGTTCCTTCTAGAAGCATTTTATTTTGTCATGGTTAAGATATTTTGTGATGACACATTTCTAAACCTAACCAAACCCTAACTCTAGTTTATTCTCTACTCATTTTTAGCCACTCATCCTTGACCATGGTTAATAATTCAATCATATGGTTTATATTCTATTCATCACAAAAGGATTTATCTAAGGATTATATTTTCCATTAGCTTCTTCTTCTCTCTTGATAAGCTCTCTTGAAAATCCTAAAGTGATGATAAAATTGAGAAAATGATTTAAAAAGAAAGCAAAATTACTACTCTCTCATCCTCATCTCATCTAGCCTATGGGATTAGTGTGTTCTTCTCTTTTGAGTAAGAAAGCTTGAGTCGAAGCAACTTCAAGGTAGATCATCAGAGATTTGGATTACGACAAGCTAGAATGGATCGTTCGAGTCGTGGAGCCTCTTATGAGTCCGGGAGATCGTGGATCGCGGCAAAGGGACTTCTACTCGGAGCTTGTGAAGTGAAGGAGCGGACTACAAAGGTTGTAATCCCGCACACTTGGATAAAAGTTATCATCTTGCATATTAAACCCTAATAATCTAGCAAAGATCCCGGCTTTGGGTTGTTCGGCACGTCTAAAATTTTATCCGGGCATGTTTGATGCCTTTTAAACCTTCACAAGAGTGCCTAGGAACCCTACAGGATCAAGATCTGACTACTGATCGACAGTTTAGTATAAATCGATATTATCCTCATAAATCATCAATATAATCATAATCCGGCTTCCGATTGACAGCCTCTAGCGAAAACGATATCATCAGCACATATCATCTCAATGAGTATACATCGCCCAAGGCGGCCTATCACAAATATCCTGTCATATCTTATCATATCACATCCTATCTCGTATCATAATCACATGTCGATCATCTAAAATATATGTATCACTAAGCACATGGCATCGTCATCCAACACCCGCTATCATATCAGGACGTATATCAAGTATAAATCCTGCCAATCGCCGACATCATAATCTCAGATCAACGCTCATCGACTCATCTCAATCCCAAGTATCATCCTCAAATCTGTATGTGAACACGTAGTCCCATACCTATGTGAACACATATCTATATAGAATCCCATAACCACATATGAACAAGGATGTATGCAAGTATGTATGTGTGTATATGTATGTGTAGTGCACCCACTACCTAGGGTTTCGTAACCTAAATCATCCAAGTCCACCAATTATCCATCCTAAACATCCATAATTTCCCAAACAACATATAATAAATTGTAGGTGTGTATAAGCATCCGTATACATCACCTCGGACTGCGGGGGTGCTATACGCCATCCACCCGACTTCTCCCCGTAGATATAAATATACTCACCTTGTTATATGTGTGCCGGTGCCGATGTCTCCATTTGCATCTCCAACGCTCCGACGCCACGTGGGGTACTACAAGGATATCACACGCTAAAATACATAAAAACCATGTCGGAAGCCAAAATGGTGCACGCTACACCCATAGGTAAAAACCTGCGGCCTCGTGTGCAAACACAGTCAATGCTCACTGGTCGTTGGCGTTCAAACGACACCCGACGGAAACAAATCACCAAATACCTAAAATCCATATGAAATCAAGTCATAAATCATTCGCCAACTCATGAAAATCAACCCAGATTTTATCCTAACTGGAATCAGTCAAAACTAGACATACCCAGGGTCAAGTTTACATGAAATAGGGCCGTGCACGCAAAACGAGGAGGTTCCACCCTAATCTGGCCGTAAATTGCGGCCAGGGGGATTAAATCTGCGGCCGGGGTTTTGATATGGGGGCTAGGGCTTTGGGTGGTGGTTTCTACTGGCCTGCATGCCTCGCTGCTAAGTCAATTTCATTTTAGGGTTCCTCGGGTTGTAGCAGTTTCTAAAAAGGTCACAAAATCGACAAGTATAACCAATCTGGTATTTTGGTGAAATCTGGAATAAATCTTGGTTAAACTGGTCTTAACAACACCTAGTAAGGCTATACTAACAATCAAAACCAACACTTGGTCAAGTCTCACTCAAATTCTCCTAAACTAGCACCAATCTTCAATGTAACACTAAATTTTCAGCTAAATAACCAGAACTTGGCAAAATAGGAGTTGGGTTGCGGGTTTATACCTCAAGGAATCCTAGAACAAAGGAGAAGGGAAGGAGGAGGGAGTGTGGGAGTGAATTGCTGCTACTGTGCTCCTGGTGTTGCTGTTTCCCTTTGCTGATGATGCTCAGGTTGCTGCTGCTGCTGCTACAGCAGCTGGGATTGCTTTTGCAACTGATGATGTTGCTGTTTTCTGGGTTGAATCTGCTGTAGGAATTGTTGTGGTGGTCTTAGGTGGTTGGGGTGTTGTGTTGGTGTGGGGTTATGAAGTTGTAGTTGAAGTGTGGTTTCAGCAGCTGCTTGTAGGTGGCTGATGTGCTGTATCAATGGCTGGGGTTTGGGGCTGATGTGTTGTTGCTGATGTAATGGGCTGCTGATGCAGTTTTGGTGGCTGTTGTTGCTGTTGTTTAGGGGCTACAGCTGCTGCTGTTGGTTAAAAGGGGGTTGCTGGTGTAGGGTTCCTAGGCACTCTCAAGAGGTCTCACAAGGCATCAACCATGCCAATTTCAAAAATTACGGTGCCGAGAAACCCTAATACGGATCGTTAACTAGAATATTAGGCGACCAAAGCAACTAGTTTACAACTAAACTAAAAGAACGGAAATACAACCTTTGTAGATCCGTTGCTCCACATCCATAGCTCCGTGATGATGTCTCCTCGCTGCGATCATCGGATCCCGGGCTCTAGTGTCGGCTTCATCGGAGAATGGACGGGCTAGGTCATCGACTACGACGCCGAAGATGATCTACGTCGAGGCATCACTAGATCAAGCTCCACCTTCACCAAGCTATGAAAACTTGTGAAGGAAACACCCTATACTACTTGGCAAGAGGTAGAGGATGAAGAAATAGGAAGTGGGTTCACTTTAGAATTGGATTTCTCACTCATTTCATCAAGTCACCATTGATGAAGTCTTGGTTTTCTTCTTGAAGAAGAAGAAGAAGATAAAGATAATCATATGATAAGTGAAAAGAAAATAATACTTATCATATATTTAACCATGGTCAAGTGTAGAGAATTAACTAAGGTTATGTGAATGGTTAGGGTTAAGCATGAAGACAAAATGGCCACTTTGGTCAAAGCTTCATGAAGCTTCAACAAGCTTCATGTTTGAAAGCAACCCTTTTGTTTTCATTTCTCTTTTTCTTTTGTCAAAACAAAATAAATAAATGGATAAATAAATCAAATGAAACCTTAACCATTAACTAACCATGGTTTAACCATACACTTAACCAAGTCATCATGTATCATCAAACATGATACAATCAAGTGCACAAAAGTATATCACATATACAACTTGTGAACTTCAAGTGAGAAAATCCATTTAAAGTGAACCAATACTAGTTAATGCAAAGTAATATATCAAATATATAATTATGCATTAACTCATTAAATCAACACTTGATTCAATGATCCGGTCATGTCGCACACAACCGACTAGTATACAATGTATCGTTTTATCGAATCAATCCTTGATTCGATAACTAGGTTATATTGCATACAACCATTCGACACATTCATCACGAGAATGAAATACGGTATCACATACACGCATTATTCTCGGTCCCGCACATATCTCATATGCGCTCCTATTTCGTTTCGCTTGAGCCAGGAAACCTCTGTGTAGGACTCTAAAGACTCGTCAATACGCCGGTAGCAGATGATGATCATATCAAACACCCACAAGCCGCAAGCGGTCTGCTAAACGTAACGGCCACCCGGGTATTGAGCGATCAGAAGATCGACGAGCAAGCCCGCTCACACTCCTGTGAATCCAACCAGTAACACTACCGTACAGTCCGGTCTGATCGTCTGATATGTCGCATATCTTGCCTAGGGGTGGTAAACGTCTGACCCCAATAGCTCGATAAGTCCTGTCGATATGAGGTCTATAACAATTCGAGAAACTACTGGTAACACTTACCAGTAAATCTCAGCAACCCTGGCCAGGGATTTCCGGTTATAGCCAATCGAACACAGCGCAACATCAACTCCCTATACCGGGAGAGACGAATCCCCTCCTATCGCTCATTGCCTCCATGTGATTCGGGACTGTACCCAAAAACCACCGTTTTGCACGCCCTCTTGGACGTGGTAAGATGGAAATCAAAGCACAGTGGGAACCACACAAGACTCTATGACGATCTCGGGTCAACAGACTACTCTGTACCAGTGTCACCAGAGAACTGCCATCTGACGTAAGGTATAATACCATCTGGGAGTTCTCGGCGAGTCCGTCCAGTGTACCCAGTCTCTACTGAGCACCCGTATATCATCTCTGATGTCAAACACCAATGGATATGGGATCATCCATCGCCCATCTGTATGGGTCGAGAAGGTATACGCTAGTCTACTCTGGTATATCGATGCCCTGTCTCGATACACCCACGACTAGGGACTTTGAAGGATGTACTTATGGACTACCATGTCCCCACTAGTATGATCCGCATCATAGTCCAGGTAGTCAAGTACATATCCTAAGGGCTTTACCAACATGTAACAGAGAGACAATCAGTGTACACGTTAAGGTAAAGAGCAACCAGATAGCATACTATCATGTCGAGCAAGAAAGTCCTCCCTATATATGTCCAAGCATCCACTACAATATACATCCTATGTATAGTAATGGCCTCTAGGGCATACATATAACTAACAATCTCCCACTTGCACTAGGGCCATCTGATAGCAGTGGTTGTAGTATCTCATACCCAACCATCCCATAATAATCTCTCTCTGGAAACAGGCCTTTGTGAGTGGATCCGCTGTGTTGTCCTCTGATTCTACTCTCCTTACCTCGATCCCTTGGAGATCAAGCATCTCCATGATCAGGTGACACTGCCTTAGAATATGTCTGGATCACTGATGGGACGGACGTTCTTTGGCATAAGCCACAACTCCATTGTCACACAATGGGAGGAACTAAGTTCATCTCATGAACCAATATACACCCAGACTTCCTCTTTGGTAGCATCTTAAGTAGCGATGTATTCAACCTTTATCGTCTAGTATGCCGCGGTATCTAGCTTGGAACTCTTCCAACATACCGTCCCTTTACTGAGGGTAAAGACAATGCCTGTGACTGACACTCAGTCGTCTGTATCACCCTGGAACACTTCCAGTGATTCTTCCCTGGATCGATTGATACCATCTCACTACAACTAGTGAGAATCCTAACATCCAATTAGATCTATCTCATAGATCCAAAACCCAGGATTTTAGGAGGTATCACTTTGATCCTATAGAGAATCATTGTGATAAACGGAGATTGGCCGAGCGTAGCATAGGAAACTTCTTTCTTATCAAGAGTATGTCTTCCACGTACTCTATGAGGATCGCCACCATACTCCTTACTACCTTTTTGTTTATACAAGGTTCATCTACCATTTTGATGATGTCAAACTCTTTGACTAACACATCAAAACAGATGTTCCAACTCCGCGATGCCTGCTTTAACCTATAAAGTATCTTGTGCACGTTTCTGCTGCTCCCACTGTCTACGAAGCCCTCTGGCTGTGTACTTATAGACGTTCTCTTCTAAAACATCATTTAGAAAAGCAGTCATGGCACCCAACCGCCAGATATCGTAGTCATGGTATGTAGCCGTGGTAAGTAGGATCTGGATGGACTTAAGCATAGTTCTCTAGAAAAAGTTTCATCATGATCCACACCTGGTCAATGATGCAAACCTTTAACAAGTCTAGCTTTGAAAGTCTCAACTTTTCCATATACAGCAAATAATCTTCTCAAGATATACTTGCTCCTGATGGGGATTTAACCCTTCAGATAAAGCAACTAAAGTCCATACTTTGTTGGTGTATAAGGATTCCATCTCAGATCACTAAGCATCCAGCCATTCTTACAGAGTCCCACTCCTGATGGCCAGCTCGAAACTAGTTGGGTCATCATCTTATGATGCAATCCTCGCTCCCACTGTCATAGAGAAACCGAAGTATCTCTCAGGCGGGTGAGGAACCTTACTAGATTGGCAGAGAGGCTGAGGTTCGTTGGAATCTACTGAATCCTTTTGGTTCTATCAAATCATCAGCTGCAATTTGTATGGCTGGAACCTTTCCAGTTCTACATAACAGACCTTGCCTCGAGTTTGTCCGGATTTTGCTTTTAGACATAGGCTGGACAACCCCAAATCTCAACTAACTTGAGAGATGGGCTCTTCCCTTATCATATCAAATATGAAGTGGTAGGCAACTGATTTGATTTGAACCCTATTCAATAGGTATGCAGCTTCTCAAGTGCATAACTCCCAAAAGGAAATGGGTAACTCAGTAGTACTCATCATAGAGCACACCTTATCACATAGGGTGCTATTGCTCCGCCCCGATATACCATCGTGCTATGGTGTATACGGAGGAGTAATGCTGAGAGAGAATCTCATTCTCCTTTAGAATAATCCAGGAATTCCGTGCTCAAGTATTCTCCTCCTTGATCTCATCAAAGGACATAATACTTATACCCGTTTTGGTTCTCTACTTCTAACTTATATTCTGTGAATATCTCAGAAGGTTCGGACTTGTGTTTCAACAGGAACATATGTCTGAATCTAAAGAGATCATCAGAGAATGTAATAAAGTACAAAGAACCAGTCTTGGCATGTGTAGACAGGGGACCTTGCATACATCAACATGTATCATCCCAAGAGTTCACTAACTCTTTCTCTGTTTCCAATAAACAGAGCTATGGTCATCTTATCTCTGTGACATGACTAGCAAGTTTCACAAGATGTAAATTCAAACTGATTTAAATATGCATCTACATGTAACTTCAGCTAGTCGGGTCGCATTGATATGACCTAGTCTACAATGCCTCAAGTAGGATTCGTTCATTTCTGAACTCTTCCTCTTGTGTGTGTTCTGTATACTAAGAACTGTAGTTTGATTTAGAACATCAATGCTTTTAGATAACGTTCCTGATCCGATCAACTTTTGATATAGGAAATGTTCAAAACATAATCTAACAATACAAAATTTTATCATTTCTTTACTTCTAAAGAGACTGATATGATTTTGTATATCAGGTTCGGTATCTAATAACATTCGTTCAGAATCAATGTACTGATAATACAGGGTGACAGTGACCAACAGACTTGGCTGCAACACTTGCCCCGTTTTCTGTCTCATGAAACTTATCACCCGTTCTCAGTTCTCTACCTAGCTGTAGCCCTATGTAATAGATTACATATCTGGGATCCTGATCTGGTATCACATACCCAGGACGTAGAGGATACAGAGAAACAGTTCTTTGTAACGAACACACCCGAAGATGATGCATCAGCATGCACTCTCTTCGTTTGGGCGGCACGGGAAATCTGGTATTCCCCAATTTCCTACTCTGTCTTATAACAATTATAAGTTGGAGCGGGACCAACGTTCCTCAGCTCAGTATAACAAGCGGGTTCGGTCAATATTCCGTATTATTATCTTGATTAAGGCGTGATATGGTCGCTACCTGGAGAGAGAGAGAAGAAAACACTTAGCGTGCGCTCTTGCAAGATCAGATTGGTTATTATTTTATCTAATCAGGATGGCTCCCACTGTTTTTATCAAATCTTCCTTTAAACCCTAAAAGGAAAGACTAGCCGGGATTAATTACACACTACAAGTTCGCCAATCTTTCAGCCAGGCCAGTGTCGGTACTTTGAGGGAGGTCCCCCGTGTTTTCGCACGAACCTAATTAATGTAAACCTCGTTTTCCCAGAGGCGTAACCTCGTTAACACCTTTCTAGACACCTACTTGATCGGCTAATTGTAATGTATAAAACTCTCCCAGGAGTAACTCTTACTCGCAGTGGGTATCAGGATCCAACTATCTCATAGAAGGTATGCAATCTCATTGCAAATTTCAACACTTGAAATTCCCGATAATATTTTACCCCTAGCAGCTATATGACCTTAACATAGTCAACAAATCATAAGTGCTAGTCAAGTTCAACCCGTCATTTCCCGATTGAATTAAACCCACCCGCACGACCCTTAACATAATCAACAAAGTCGCACGACTACCCTAATCCAATCGCATCATATGCTTATGCAGATAAGCACTAATTAGCTACCGCACACTACGCCTTAACATAGTCAACAAACGTAGCACGAATACTAACTACTACTTATCTGAAATGACGGAGGGCTACGACAGGTTTTTCTGAAAACCTATTGCGTAATGAACTTGATATCGTTGTAGAATCAAATGATTTTAAAAATGGAGTGCTTTAAAGGCTTTTCTAGTTTTGCTAAAGGAGTCACTCCCGGTGAAGGGATCGTCGGTCCTTTCCTCGTCGAATGAGGCGCGGGATATATCATATATATCACTGTGCAAAGCAAAAACTCTTAAAAGCAATCAAAAGACAAAGCGAGTGTGTAGCATCTGCCAGTTATTGCTAAAGGAGTCACTCCCGGTGAAGGGATCTCGGTCCTTTCCTTATCGAATAAGGTGCAGGATATATCATATATATCACTGTGCAAAGCAAAAACTGTAGCTACCTTTTTTATTTTGAAATTCGATTCTACAACATCTTTAGGTTTCTTTTATTTCATTAATCACATTAATGAAGTCCCATCATTTAAATACCTAATCATCACAGATAAATACGACGTACACTTATGCCATCCGCATTCGCCTCGATATCCCCTCGTGCACCGTTAGTTTAGGTAACTAACGGCAGAGCGGGGCAGGGCTAGTGCGGGTGTAAAACATAAGTAACGTCTATATAATATATCATATATACTATATAAAGTATCTATCACAGAACATCACATGATCACATCACAGATATCGCAGCAGAAGAAACATATGAAACATTGGATATACTAGGACGTCCGTGTTTTCAATACGAGCCAGTATAAAACACGGATTCCAGGGTCGTGATAAATAGCCAATCCCACACCCCTAGACCCCTACGAGAGCGGCAAGCAACCCTGCCAATTCTAGGGTTAGGAGACCCGGACTCAACTCCTCGAGTTGGTCTCCCACTGGACCTCAGAACCCGGTTACTTGTGCTCCTCTCCTTGGGTCTATCCTAATGCGGAAAAGTAAATGATATACAAAAGGTGACGACTTCCGCAACCTGGAAGTGCCCCAATAAAAGAATATTACATACAAGTTTTTATATGAATGAAAATGAAAAACACTCATCTCACATAAAAACCCCCCGGCTATTCAAACACGACGATCCAATATAACATATCCAGCAACACATAACATCACATGTCATCAACGTAAGTAAATATGCGCATCCCAATTGTCGTTGACATATAGCAACGAAACCGGCGATATCACATATTACACTTATGGTCACAGAAAAGAAAGTGTAAAACTACAACAATTGGAATCCTCAACCTCTTTAGACATCGCATGCCTAATCAAAATGAAATACTTAGACATCACATGCCTAACAGTTATAAACCCCGCATTTTAGTCTCATTATCGAAAACTCTTTTCAATATCAAATGAAACTAAACTGCTAGATTTATATCATTTATTCAGTTATCTCATAACTGTTTGTGAATTCCAATTATTGTATCCCATTCCGGATAAATAGAAAATATTAAACTTTCCGATCGAACATTCGAACACCCAAGTTTTCCCGAAACCGTCCAACACATAAAATAGGTTCAAAGACATTCACTTCATGCCTCAGTACCAACGGTCCAGCCGTAGAAGGGTCAAGCCAACGCCTCACATGTGGCACGCCGTACTGCCCCAAACCCGAAGGTTCAAAGGGCAGTTCAAGACTGTCACATAATCGAGTTAAGGTTTGTTGTCTTCTAGAGGGACCATCGCGTTACTTGCACTACTCAGAACGTCCTTAAACCATAGAAAAATCCAACACTTGGAAATTTTTTCGGCAGGGGAAAAGTTGGGTATTTATATCCGGTCGGACTTTTTAACATATTCTAAAGTTATCCGGAAAAACACATAGACGAAGTTTAATAATCCGATCGAATCTACGATTCCCAATGCAACCCCAGAATACTCAACTCTTGAGTCAATTTAAAAATTCCCAGAAAACTCAGCATAATTAAATAGGAGTTACTGTGCAAACGATGAGGGCTGACGTCATCATCAGGCGGCGGAACCGCCGCAGAAGCCAGGCTTCTGCCGCGGTTCCGCCGCACTCTGTACTGTTCATTTGAAATATTTTGCACCGTAATTCTTATAATTCCCTGCTGAATTTTTTAAGCATTTTTAATATGGAAAAATCCCAGATTTTAGAAAAAGTCCAGAGAGCACTTGGGTTTTAGGGTTTCGGGTTCGTTCGGGTTTCAAACGTCGTCTAGACTTCGCCTAAGGCTCTAGCTAGGCTCTGGTACCACTTTAGGGTTCCTAGGTACTCTCAAGAGGTCTCACAAGGCATCAACCATGCCAATTTCAAAAATTACGGTGCCGAGAAACCCTAATACGGATCGTTAACTAGAATATTAGGCGACCAAAGCAACTAGTTTACAACTAAACTAAAAGAACGGAAATACAACCTTTGTAGATCCGGTGCTCCACCTCCATAGCTCCGTGATGATGTCTCCTCGCTGCGATCATCGGATCCCGGGCTCTAGTGTCGGCTTCATCGGAGAATGGACGGGCTAGGTCATCGACTACGACGCCGAAGATGATCTACGTCGAGGCATCACTAGATCAAGCTCCACCTTCACCAAGCTATGAAAACTTGTGAAGGAAACACCCTATACTACTTGGCAAGAGGTAGAGGATGAAGAAATAGGAAGTGGGTTCACTTTAGAATTGGATTTCTCACTCATTTCATCAAGTCACCATTGATGAAGTCTTGGTTTTCTTCTTGAAGAAGAAGAAGAAGATAAAGATAATCATATGATAAGTGAAAAGAAAATAATACTTATCATATATTTAACCATGGTCAAGTGTAGAGAATTAACTAAGGTTATGTGAATGGTTAGGGTTAAGCATGAAGACAAAATGGTCACTTTGGTCAAAGCTTCATGAAGCTTCAACAAGCTTCATGTTTGAAAGCAACCCTTTTGTTTTCATTTCTCTTTTTCTTTTGTCAAAACAAAATAAATAAATGGATAAATAAATCAAATGAAACCTTAACCATTAACTAACCATGGTTTAACCATACACTTAACCAAGTCATCATGTATCATCAAACATGATACAATCAAGTGCACAAAAGTATATCACATATACAACTTGTGAACTTCAAGTGAGAAAATCCATTTAAAGTGAACCAATACTAGTTAATGCAAAGTAATATATCAAATATATAATTATGCATTAACTCATTAAATCAACACTTGATTCAATGATCCGGTCATGTCGCACACAACCGACTAGTATACAATGTATCGTTTTATCGAATCAATCCTTGATTCGATAACTAGGTTATATCACATACAACCATTCGACACATTCATCGCGAGAATGAAATACGGTATCACATACACGCATTATTCTCGGTCCCGCACATATCTCATATGCGCTCCTATTTCGTTTCGCTTGAGCCAGGAAACCTCTGTGTAGGACTCTAAAGACTCGTCAATACGCCGGTAGCAGATGATGATCATATCAAACACCCACAAGCCGCAAGCGGTCTGCTAAACGTAACGGCCACCCGGGTATTGAGCGATCAGAAGATCGACGAGCAAGCCCGCTCACACTCCTGTGAATCCAACCAGTAACACTACCGTACAGTCCGGTCTGATCGTCTGATATGTCGCATATCTCGCCTAGGGGTGGTAAACGTCAGACCCCAATAGCTCGATAAGTCGTGTCGATATGAGGTCTATAACAATTCGAGAAACTACTGGTAACACTTACCAGTAAATCTCAGCAACCCTGGCCAGGGATTTCCGGTTATAGCCAATCGAACACAGCGCAACATCAACTCCCTATACCGGGAAAGACGAATCCCCTCCTATCGCTCATTGCCTCCATGTGATTCGGGACTGTACCCAAAAACCACCGTTTTGCAAGCCCTCTTGGACGTGGTAAGATGGAAATCAAAGCACAGTGGGAACCACACAAGACTCTATGACGATCTCGGGTCAACAGACTACTCTGTACCAGTGTCACCAGAGAACTGCCATCTGACGTAAGGTATAATACCATCTGGGAGTTCTCGGCGAGTCCGTCCAGTATACCCAGTCTCTACTGAGCACCCGTATATCATCTCTGATGTCAAACACCAATGGATATGGGATCATCCATCGCCCATCTGTATGGGTCGAGAAGGTATACGCTAGTCTACTCTGGTATATCGATGCCCTGTCTCGATACACCCACGACTAGGGACTTTGAAGGATGTACTTATGGACTACCATGTCCCCACTAGTATGATCCGCATCATAGTCCAGGTAGTCAAGTACACATCCTAAGGGCTTTACCAACATGTAACAGAGAGACAATCAGTGTACACGTTAAGGTAAAGAGCAACCAGATAGCATACTATCATGTCGAGCAAGAAAGTCCTCCCTATATATGTCCAAGCATCCACTACAATATACATCCTATGTATAGTAATGGCCTCTAAGGAATACATATAACTAACAGCTGGGGCTGTTGTTTTGTTTTGGCCTGAGGTTGTGGTGTATGATGGTGTGGGGTGAGTAAGAGATGTGAGTGAGTGAGAGGGAGAGATATGAGAGGCCAAAGTTTTGAAGTGACATGGAGGGTAATGAGTTTTGAAATGAGATGAAGTGACATAACCTAGGAACCTCCCTTCTCTCTCCCCAAATAAAAGCTCAACCATCATGGTGCGTTCTCTCTCTCTCTCTCTCCTTGACACAAGTCAACCTAACCCCTAATCACCTTTAACCAAAATCAAAACCCTAATTATCCCACTTAACTAGCCAAATGGTTTAAACCCACCATGGTCATCTAAACATGGTTCAACCCTAGGCCACCATAAGTCCAAAACATGAAACAAGTGCAACAAGTGTAGAAAATGATATGTGCACATTTTGCACAAAAGTCCAAAAATCCAATTCGCGATTTTTAATCGCGATTAACACTAACATAGCATATAATTCATCATAAGAACTGTAAAATGGCATATTTCCACAAAATAACCTATTTTAAAATTTCCAAAATTTTCTCCAGAATTTTCCCCATTTATCGGTATTTAATCATACCGACTATTAAAATATTCATTAAAAATTAATATTAAATTATAAAAATTCCCAAAAATAATATTTTATTTTTTTGAAATGTTATAAGTCCCCCACAGACTGTTTCCCAAGTTCGGGTGAAACGTTGTAGAGGCCGTATGGTTTTATGGCAGGGTTCGGAAAATGCACGTGCGTTTACGTACGTGTCATATTTCGGGCAGATAATACTGGCGGGCTTTGGTTTAAGCCGGATCCGAGTATTATACTGTGTAGATATAATATCTTTGTCTCAGTTGCATTTGTATTCGGTCGTAATACAAATGCGGGTATGTTTATACTGTTACGGGATTATCCTGAAATTCGTTTCGTGATCACTTTTGGAAGTTGCCAGTTTCCAGTTTCCAGTTTTCTATCACTCGTCTTTAACATTCGGTTAAAGACGGATTTATTTTTTCTTCTCTCGGGTGAGTCATGAGGGTGAGTCGTGGTTCTAGAAGGTTCTAGATTTGGTGACTTGGTTTTGGTTCATTGTATGCATTAAATGCTTTGATGACTAGCTTAAGATGATTCATCATTTGCATTAATGTTTTGCAAGGTGTGCATTATGACTCATTCATTTGTATTAGTGCTAATGGTCACTCTCTTGATTCCTACACTCACCTCCCTCCCCTTTAAAGTGGCCGGCCATTCTTGGTGAATGGTGATGGTTGTTCATTTGGAAAAAAGATTAGGAATTTGTTTCATGGAAATTTCATATGCCCATTTCCCATTTCCCCGATTCAAAAGGCAACTTCATTAACCGTTCGTCCATGGATTTGGACGAAGCGAGACAAAGTGTTCTACTCATTCTCTACATCAATCTTGGTCATCTCTTTTAGCAAACTTGATGATCGAGTTGCCTCGGTTCAGAGGCGGGAGCCCGTTTAAAGATCCGTCGACGTGGTGTCACCTGGACGAGAAGACTGGAGATTCAGGAGATCGGAGCAGCTGTAACAAAGCGTGGGATGATGGTTGAAGACCGAAGGACTCGGATCGTTCGGTATAACATTTCTACCCACTTTGAAGTTTGTTAGTTTAGCTTTAATGGCAGATCCGGGTTATAGTACGCGATAGCGCCGGTTGAAAAAAGTTTTTGTTCCGTATTTGGCGTCTGTTAAACGGCCGGGGCGCTACCGTGGACTTACAGCTCGTAGGGCGTGGATTAGTCCAAATCCGTATTTTCTTAGATTTGGGTTTGGGGGTTGGGTTTAAGGATACGTTAGTCTCATTTGAGACTAAGATCAACTTAAACGTTTGTTAAGGATACGTTGGTCTAATTTTAGACTAAGATCAACTTAACAGTTTGTTTAGGTCACGTTACTCTAATTTTAAACTAAGGTCAACTTAACCATTTGTTAAGGATAGGTTAGTCTAATTTTAGACTAAGATCTACTTAACGGGATCATTTAGATCCAACAAAAGAGCGTTTAGGCTCTATTGTTCTAGTTTAGGGACTTTGCGGTCAATTGCCAGTTTAAGGACATGGTGGTCCAAGGTTAAGGACATCATAGTCCGTAGGTTTAAAAGGACCCCACAGTCCGAGGTTAAGGACATCATAGTCCGTGGGTTTAAAGGGATCCCACAGTCCGAGGTTAAGGACATCATAGTCCATGGGTTTAAGGACCCCACAGTCTAGGTAACGATTGCTTATCGGGACCCGTCACCTCTCCGAAGACGTTGAAGGATTACAACGACAAATATCAAAGGAGTGAAGAGATGTACTCTTGAACCAAAGTTGATTGGGAGATCTATAGTCCAATTTGGAACTAAGATCAATTAATTAGATTATGAGCACATTGGCTCAGTTAAATCTGAATTGAGGACTTGTGGCCAATTTGGGCTAAGTCCAATTAAGTTTGAAATGTTGGCCCTTTGTTGGCCTGTTGAGCATTTGTCTGGGTTCAGCCCATCATTATTTAGCAATGCTAAACAAGAGTTTGAAGGCTCTGATAACATTTTGTCTTTGAGCATTAATCATTATAGCTCTGGATTTTAAGGCTCATTTGAAGGGGATATTTGCCTCTGGAAAACTTAGCCAATTTGGGCTAAGCTGGTTTTAGAATAGTGTTAAATACTAAAGGACATCTGGCGGTCAGGTGTCCTCACGTGATATGTTTAAAACAGTGTTAAACATTGGAGACAAAATGCTCAAAATAGTGTTAAACACTAGAAAGGAAGGGGTCACGTGGGGTCACATGAGGCGCCTGAGATGGGGCCAGACCTTCTTTATTTTATTCTCAAATCTGCAAATAAGTGTTAAACACTTCTGATCTTCTGGCCATCACGTGTTGGCACGTGATGGATATCCATGTATTGATTATTAAAGTGTTTATTAAGGGTCACGTGAGAGCGCCCAAAATTAGTACTGCCTTTGCCTTTGTTCTCTTTGTTTTGAAGGTCACGTGGGAGCACGTGAGGCATTGCTTCTGGGCAAATTCCTTCTTATTTTGGAGAGTCTGTTTAAGGGTCATGTGGGAACACCTGATCTAGTCTTGTTCCTTCTTTTCTGATTTTCTAGGATGGGGGTCATGTGTCACCACGTGACCCGGTTCTTTACGTGCATGGAGAGCTTTTAAGTCTCTTGTTTTAAGAATTAAATTCTCTGTAGGGTTAAACCCTAATTCTTTTTAGAGGAATTAAATTGGAAGAATTAAATTCTAATGTAGGGTTAAACCCTAGTTTCATTTGGAGGAATTAAATTCCTGTGAATTTGGAAGAATTAAATTCTTATGTAGGGTTAAACCCTAGTTTCATTGGGAGAAATTAAATTCCTATGAATTTGGGGAAATTAAATTCCTTAAGCTTAAATTCTCCCTCTAAGTTTTGGATCTGAATGGCAGAATCTCCCCAATGAGAATTAAATTCTCAACTTATGGGGATTTATGCTTCTGCAAATCTTCAACCAAAGGAAAAACTAAGTTCTTATTCAGAAGAGTTAAACTCTTAATTTGAGAATTAAATTCTCTTTTGTTTTATGGAGCTTGGATATCTTTCCCCTTTTCTCACCTAGGGTTTCTTCTCTTCTGAAGAAATCTTCTTTTCTCTCTTGAGAATTAAATTCTCCCCTCTTTTTTCTCTCTGTTGTTGTATTTCTCTCCCTTTTTCCTTCTCTCTTGGTTTTTATTTATAGGAGAAAGAAAAGAATCAGTTTATTTAGTAAATCTTTCATTGAAACATTTTAATTGATTTTGTAACCAACATGATCTTTTAGACCACTCAGTGAATTGTATTCACCATTGGATTTTTAATCCAAAAGATATTTTATCTGTTATTCCTGGCAAATTTCAGGGAAATCTTTCCTTGTATAGAATCTTTCTATAAATTGGTGATTTTTAATCACCATTGGATTTTTAATCCAACGGTGCTCCATTTTACAGAGCACCATCTTTTTTGTTTGGAAAGATTTAGAGAAATATTTTTCTAGTTTGGGTTTTTGATTCCCTCTTAATTTGAATTTAATTCTATTAATTCATGGATCTTTAGGAACCCATCACGTGTCAGCACGTGACCCCCTGATTAAGCATTTTACCAGAATTTAATTCTATTGTTTTAAAGAACTCAGGAATTATCACGTGTCAGTACGTGACCCTTGGTCACGTGTTGGCACGTGATGCCCCATTGGGCTTTTTCCTTGTTATTTTATTATACATTTAATTCTTTTCAGTGGGTTTAAAGGCCCATCACGTGTTGGCACGTGACCCTACTGATTAATTATTTCCAATTATTTATTTTATTCGGTGCCTACAGGCTTTGCCTGTAAATGGTCACGTGTCTGCACGTGATGCCCGGTCACGTGTGGGCACGTGATGCCCGGTCACGTGTGGGCACGTGATGCCCGGTCACGTGTGAGCACGTGATGCCTCATAACTTTTGATCCCGGATGAATTATGAGGCCCATAATATATCAAATCGAAGGATTTTTTGAGACAGTTTCGATACCATCAGAATTTAGCTGTTTCTCATTCGGGAGTTTGTCAAATTGCAGCCCGGAAAATACTGGTTCGCATTTTCTTCCTTAGATTACACGTGCATAGCATATTTGCTCATAACTTTTGATCCCGGATGAATTATGAAGCCCATAATATATCAAATCGAAGGCTTTTTCGAGACGCTTTCGATACCATCAGAATTTATCTATTACAAATTCGGATGTTTGTCAAAATATACCCCAAAAAATACTGGTTCATATTTTCTTAAACGTATCGCTGCCATTAGATACCTTGGGCTCTTTTGCGCAGAATTTTTTTTTGGCGGGAACAAGGATTATTGTGCAAAGTCGCTGGATTCTCGTGCCAGCAAAATTATTTCTGGAGTCGTCTGAAGGAAAGGAAGCGACCAAACAAGCAGCCTGTCAAATAGAAGATGAAGAAAAGGCTAGGGATTGGAAAGAAGTCTTCATAGACTACTTCAAATTTCATCAAACGCCCGAAGATGCGTCGTCAAGACATCAGCTCATGAAGCGAGCACTGTCATTCTCCTTCGTCAATGATACTCTATATAAGAGATCGTTCGACTGTCTGTGGCTGAGATGCCTAGGACCAGAAGAAGCAAAAAGAGTCGTCCAAGAAACTCATGACGGACTCTGTGGTTCTCATCAGGCCGGGCCAAAGATGAAGCTGAAGATCAAAAGAATGGGTTACTATTGGCCCACAATGATTCAGGACTGCCTCGAATACACGAAGCAGTGTCACTCGTGCCAAATTCATGGGGACTACATCCACTAGCATCCAAATCTGTTGCACCCAACATTGGCTAGTTGACCGTTCGAAATGTGGGGACCGATATAATCGGGCCCATAGAGCCAACATCATCTAAGGGACATCGGTTCATACTAGCAACAACCGATTACTTCTCTAAGTGGGCAGAAGCAATACCGTTAAGAGAGGTGAAGACGGAGAACATCCTCCATTTCTTCAAGACACATGTCATCTACCGGTTCGACACTCCGCGACAGATTATCTAGGATAATGGGCCGGCCTACAGAAGTCATAAGATCAGCCACTTTGCACAGCAGTATAAAATAGATTGGAGATACTCTCTGGTTTATAATCCCCGAGCTAACGGTCTAGCTGAGGCTTTCAAGAAGACCTTAACAAAGATCATAAAGAAAACGGTGTCCAGAAATAAAAAGGACTGGCACGAGAGATTGCATGAAACTCTCTGGGCTTATCGGACCACGTTCAAGACGGCCACAAATACAACGCCATTCGCGTTTGTATTTGGCATGGAAGCAGTACTTCCCTTGGAGATAGAGCTACCCTCTTTACGAGTAGTGGTTCGATACGAGCTGACGGATGAAGAAAATTCCCATCTTCGGCTTGAGGAGCTCGATGCCCTCGATGGAACTCGTTTCATGGCATAGCAAAACCTAGAAGCTTACAAAGCAAGGATGACGCGCTCATACGAAAGATTGACTAGGCCGAGAACATTCCGCCAAGGCAAAATCGTGCTAGTCGTAAAAGGACCTATGATCCCCAATCGTGCTAAACGGGGGAAATTTGAGCCGAAGTATGAAGGCCCGTACATCATAGATAAGGGCTACCAAGATGGGGCCTACTCGCTCATGGATATGCATGGCGAAAGACCCTTCCGGCCGATAAACGGCTGATTCCTTAGGAAATACTACGCTTGACGAGTCATGGCTCAGGTTAATGATAGATGACGATGCTCATGTCCGCTCGCTGTCCTCCCGAGTCTAAACTCTATAGGTAGTATTCGGGGTAACCTCGCCTCAAAATCGCCGTGGACCGCAACGTCCTTAAACTAGCTATGGACCGAGATGTACTTAAACTAATGATGGACCAAGATGTCCTTAAACTAACAATGGACCGAGATGTCCCTAAACTAATAATGGACCGTGATGTCCTTAAACTAAATACGCCGTCTCAAAACATGGCGACAGTGGAATCCAGGTCCATAAGTCCTAGCAGTGAGGATTGCAACTTAAGTCCCTCTGGCTCCACAGCTACCCTGGTTGGCGAAGTCCCACCGTGACAAAAAAGGGTACGTCCACAAGCGAAATGGGCATGGATGAAAACCCGAAAGGGCTCCGTAAGTAAAAAAAGCAGGACTGCCGGCGAGTTTGTGAAAACCGGAAAAGGCGCAGACTCGTAAAAAAATTCATGCACACTTGCAAGGTCCTCTCGACCTTGTAGGGAGAAAATACCTGCGTGAGATCCTTACGACTTACAAAGGAGCAACACACTTAGGGATCCCCACGATTCTTAAAGAGAAATTACACTTACGAGATCCTTACGATTCATAAAGAGAATCCCCTTTATGAGACCCTCACGGCTCATAGGATTCGAAAGCCTTAAGTTACAGGGATCTGAATCTATTCTTAAGCCATCACATTCCCCAAGTTGCCTTACAGGAGGTCCAATATCGGCCCTTGTATACAATCCACGGGCACAAATAAACGTTTCCTCAACTAAGTCCCACCAACGACTAGGAATGTGTTAGTTGTATGTATGCCCTAGAGGCCAGTATTGTACAGATGATGTATATTATATTGGATGGTTGGACATATATAGAGAGATGACTTTCTTGCTCGATATGATAGTATGCTATCTGGTTGCTCTTTATCTTAACATGTATAACTGTCTCTTTATACTGTCTTATGGTTACATGTTGATAAAGCCCTTAGGATGTGTACTTCACTACCTGGACTATGATGCGGATCATATTAGTGGGGACATGGTAGTCCACAAGTACATCCTTCAAGGTCCCTAGTCGTGGGTGTATCGAGACAGGGCATCGATATACCAGAGTAGACTAGCATATACGCTTCTCGACCCATGAGATGGGCGATGGATGATCCCATATCCATTGGTGTTTGACATCAGAGATGGTATACGGGTGCTCAGTGGAGACTAGGTACACTGGACGGACTCGCCGAGAACTCCCAGATGGTATTATACCTCACGTCAGATGGCAGTTCTCAGGTGACACTTGTGCAGGTTAGTCTGTAGACCCGAGATCGTCATAGAGTCTTGTGTGATTCCCACTGTGCTTTGATTTCCACCTTACCACGTCCATGAGGGCATGCAAAACGGTGGTTTTTGGGTACAGTCCCGAGTCACAAAGAGGCAATTAGCGATAGGAGGGGTTTCGTCTCTCCCGGTATTGGGGGTTGATGTTGCGCTGTGCTCGATTGGCCGTAACAGGGAAGTCCCTGGCCAGGGCTGATTCAGAGATTTGCTGGTAAGTGTTACCAGTAGTTTCTTGACCCGTTATGAGCCTCACATCGGCACGACTTATCGGTTATTGGGGTCTGACGTTTACCACCCCTAGAATTGATATGCGACATATCAGACGAGGAGACCGGACTGTACGGGAAGTGTTGCCGGTTGACTCGACGGGAGTTGTAGCAGGTTCGCTTGTTCTCTTCTGATCGCTCAATACCCGGGTGGCCGTTACGTTTAGCTGACCGCTTGCGGCTTTGGGGTGCTTGATATGATCATCACCCACTGCCGGCGTATTGACGAGTCTTAAAGTCCCACAATGGAGTTACCTAGTCCAGGCGAAACGTTGTGGTGCGCGTATGCGATATGCGTATGGACCCAATTAAAATGCGAGTATAGGATACCGTATATTGATCGGGCGGCTTGCCTTTGGTTAGGGTCATATGTGATATGACCGGATTGATAAATCAAGTGTTGATTTATCATTTAACCATTAGTTTCTCACTAGAAATCCTTTCTTGTATTTGATGGATGTATGCATGCATGTATGTTCTCTTTTTAGATTCATGCACATATGGATGTACATTCACACATACATACATACATCCTTCATGGTTGTATATACATGGAAATGGTGGCAATATAAGACTCACACCATGGTTTTAAATATGGATTTTATTACATTTGATTTAAAACAAAAAGGAAAAAGAAAATGGTTATGATTGATTTGTTTCTACACTCTTCTTTTAACCTAACCATTCTCACCCACCTTTTAACCTTGGGTAAACTTTCCGTTTATGTTTTAACTCAAGTTTAATAATATATTCATTGTTTAAACCATGGTTTGAGATGAGAACAAGAAAATATATATTGATATATTTTCTTTTACCTTGAACAAGGGTTATTCTTTTCACTCTTGTTAAAAATATAGCCATCATCTTCTTCTTCCTCTCTCATTTGCTCTCTAGATTTTTGTAGTGAGCAATATATTCATCAAGTTAGGATTTTGAAGTGAGAAAGAGAACCACAACACCATTCTACACAAGTCTAGCCCACTTGTTTGGAGTGTTAGCTTCATTTCGTTCTCTTGACCGGGTGAAGTTGCAAGCTTGGACAAAGCGGACTTCGGGTGGATCATCGGTAACCTAGAGGAGTTCAAGCGGAGCTTTTTCAAACCCCAAGTAGCCGAGGAGTCTAGCATAGGGAGCTACAAAGGTTGTACTCTCTAAACCCTAGCTTTTCTTTCATATGATGATATGCAAGTTTTAGAAAGCTTAATTTTCTAGGAACGATCCGATGTTTGTTAACTTAGCACCCTAAAGACCCCACCTTTGGTACATGTGATTCTTCCAAACCTTTCATGAGGTGCTAGGCTAACCCAACATTGGTATCAGAGCGGACCTAGAACATTAGGCGACACTTTAACGAAGTTAAAATTCCGATCGAACCGGAAAATACGGTTTTTTAGCACTCTCTGGATTTTTTTTCAAAACTGCTATTTTTCAGAATTAAAAATATGCAAAAAATTCAGCAGGTAAATATAAGAGTTACTGTGAAAAACGAGACCATGAACAGTAAATTTGAGCGCGGAACCGCCGCAATAGCCTGCTTGGGCCGCGGTTCCGCGGCCGTTCTGTTGCTTCATGGTGTCTTTTTTGTATAGTAACTCATTTCACTGCTTGTATATTGTTTTGGAGTATTTTTAATCTGAATTTAGTACTGTAAATTCTGGAGATGTTTTTGGACTCGACGATTCGATCGAAATTTTGATTTCTTGACTTTTCCAGATAAATTAGAATGTATTGAAGTATTTGAATGAGTATTATTTGCTCACTTTTCACGGGGTTTAAAATCTTTCGGAAATACGTGCAAGTTTATTTGTGGTGGACCCCCTAGAAGACAACAAACCTTAACTCGATTATGTGGCCGTCTTGAACTGCCTTTTGAACTTTAGGGTTTGGGGCAGTACGGCGTGCCACATGTGAGGCGTTGGCTTGACCCTTCTACGGCTGGACCGCTACCACTGTGTCACACTCCGGGTTTTTGTACTCCGCTCAAGTGTTGAGGTTTAGGGAATTTTGGGTATTTGATCATTCGTTCGAAAATTTTAATACCGTCTAATTATCTGGAATGAGATGCAATATGTGGAATTCATATAGTTGGACATGAAATACGAAGTATGTGATATTTCGTATTTATGATGTCTAAAGAGAATGTGGATTCAAAATATTGCAGTTTTACATTTTTTTTCCTGTGACCGTAAGTGTAGTATGTCGATATCGCCGGTTTCGTTGCTATACATCAACGACAATTGGGGTACGCATACTTACTTACGTTGATGATATATGATATTATGTGTTGCTGAGATATGATGTGCAGGATTGTCGCGATTGAATAGCCGGGTTTTTTTTATGTGAGATGAGAGTTTTATATTTTCATTCATGTAAATTCAATTGTAATGTAATATTCTTTTATTTGGGGCACTTCCGGGTTGAGGTCAATGCCACCTGTGTTGTATATTATTTACTTTTCCGTATTAGGATGGACCCAAGGAGGGGAGCACAGGTGACCGGGTTCTGGGGTTCAGTGGGAGGCCATCTCGAGGAGTCGAGACCGGGTCTCCTAAACTCCAGAATTGGTAGGGTCACTTGCCACTCTCGTAGGGGTCCAAGGTGTGGGCTTGGCTATTCATCGCGACTGTGGAATCCGTATTTTCTATTATTGGCTAAGTACTAAATACGGACGTCCTAGTATATCCCACATTATATCTATGTTTCTGCTGTGATATCTGTGATGTGATCATGTGATGTGCTGTGATAGATACTTTATATAGTATATATGATATATTATATAGACGTTACTTATGTTTTGCACCCGCACTAGCCCTGCCCTGCTCTGTCGTTAGTTACCTAACCTAACGGTGCACGAGGGGACATCGAGGCGAATGCGGATGGCATAGGTGTACGTCGTATTTATCTGTGATGTTTAGGTGACTTAAATGATGGGACTTCATTAATGTGATTAATGAAAGAAAAGAAACCTAATTGATGTTGTAGAATCAAATTTTTAAATAAAAGGGTAGCTACAGTTTTGCTTTGCATAGCGGTATATATGATATACCCTGCACCTTATTCGATGAGGAAATGGCCGAGATCCCTTCACCGGGAGTGACCCCTTTAGCAATAACTGGCAGATGCTACACATTCGGTTTGTCTTTTGATTGCTTCTATAGTTTCTGCTTTGCACAGTGATATATATGATATATCCCGCACCTCATTCGACGAGGAAAGGGCCGACGATCCCTTCATCGGGAGTGACCCCTTTAGCAAAACTAGAAAAGCCTCAAGAACACTCCATTTCAAAACTTCACTTGATTCTACAACGATATCAAGTTCATTACGTAATAGGTTTTCAGAAAAATCTGTCGTAGCCCTCCATCATTTCAGATAAGTCCTGCTTAGTATTCGTGCTGCGTTTGTTGACCTTGTCAAGGCGCAGTGTGCGGTAGCGGACCAGTATTTATCTGCTTATGCATATGATGCAGATTGGATTAGGGTAGTCGTACGGCCTTGTTGACCTTGTCAAGGGTCGTGCGGGTGGGTTTAATTCAATCAAGAAGTGACGGGTTGAACTTGACTTACGGTCTATGATTTGTTGACCTTGTCAAGGTCATAGATCGTTTGGGGAAAAATATTATCGGGAATTTCAAGTGTTGAAATTTGCAATGAGATTGCATACCTTCTATAAGATAGTTGGATCCCGATACCCACTGCGAGTAATTGTTACTCCTGGGAGAGTTTTACACAGGATAATTAGCCGATCAAGTAGGTGTCTAGAAAGGTGTCAATGGGGTTACGCCTCTGGGAAAACGAGGTTTACTTTAATTAGGTCCGTGCGAAAGCACGGGGAACCTCTCTCAAAGTACCGACACTGTCCTGGCTGAAAGATCGGCGAAGTTGTAGGGTGTAATTAATCCCGGCTAGTCTTTCCTTTTAGGGTTTGAAGGAAGATTTGATAAAAACAGTGGGAGCCATCCTGATTAGATAAGATAATAACCAATCTGATCTTGCAAGAGCATACGCTAAAGTGTTTTCTTCTCTCTCTCTCCAGGTAGCGACCATGTCATGCCTTAATAAAGATAATAAAATGGATGTATTGACCGAACCCGCAAGTTATACTGTGCTGGGGAACGTTGGTTCCGTTCTTTCTTATAAGAGTTATAGGACTGAACAGGACATAGGGGAATACCAGGATTCCCATGCCACCCGAATGAAGAAAGTACATGTTGATGCATTTTCTTCGGGTATGTTCATTACAGAGAACCGTTTCTCCATTTGCCCTACGTCCTGGATATTAGATACCAGATCAGGATCCCATATATGTAATCAGTTACATGGGCTTAGGAAAGGTAGAGAACTCGGAGAAAGTGATAAAGACATAAGAATTGGAAATGGTGCAATTGTTGCAGCTAAGACTGTCGGGAAATATCACCTTGCATTACCAACTGGTAATATATTGGTTCTGAACGAATGCTATTACATGCCGAACCTGATATGCAACATTATATCGGTTTCTTTGTTGAGTAAAGAGGGATATAATTTTGTATTCCAGGATAATGTTATGAACATTTTCCGTAACAAAAGTTGGTTGGATCAGGCACGTTATGCAATGGCATTTATGTTCTAAATCAATCAACAGTTCTGAGCATAACAAACACACACAAGAGGAAGAGTTCAGATATGAACGAATCCTTCTTGTGGCATTGTAGACTAGGTCACATCAATGCGACACGACTTGCTAAGTTGCATAAAGATGGATATTTGAAACCGTTCGAATTTTCATCTTATGACACTTGCCAGTCATGTCTCAAAGGCAAGATGACCAAAACTCCGTTTACGTGACACGGAGAAAGAGTTACCGAACTCTTGGGACTAATACATAGTGATGTATGCGGTCCCATGTCTACACATGCCAGGGATGGTTCTTCGTACTTCATTACATTCACTGACGATCTCTCTAGATTCGGATATGTGTTCCTGATGAAACACAAATCAGAAGCTTTTGAGAAATTTAGAGAATATAAACAAGAAGTCGAGAACCAAACCGGAAAAAGTATTAAAATCCTTCGATCTGATCGAGGAGGTGAATACTTGAGCAATGAATTCCTGGACTTTCTAAAAGAGAATGGGATTCTCTCTCAGCTGACTCCTCCATATACACCATAGCACACCGGTGTATCGGAACGGAGGAACCGCACCCTATTAGATATGGTGCGCTCTATGATGAGCACAGCTGAGTTACCTATTTCCTTCTGGGGATATGCGCTGGAGACAGCAGCATACCTATTGAATCAAGTTCCATCTAAATCTGTACCTACCACACCAAATGAGATATGAAGTGGGAAAATGCCATATCTTAAACGAGTTAAGATATGGGGTTGTCCAGCCTATGTCAAAAGACAAAATCCGGACGAACTCGAGGCACGGTCAGTTCTTTGCAAGTTTGTGGGATATCCAAAGAACTCATATGGGTATTTTTTCTACCACAGTGAGGAACAAAAGGTGTTTGTTGCTCAACATGCCACCTTTTTAGAAAAGGAATTTCTTGTAAAAGAAATTAGTGGCAAAGTGGTGGAGCTGGAAGAGGTTCCAGATACACAAACCGTAACTGAAGATTTAGTGGAACCAGAAGATTCAGTAGCTCCCAACGAACCTCAGCCTCTCCGCCGATCTAGTAGGGTTCCTCGCCAACCTGAGAGATACTACGGTTTTCTCATGGATGGTGGGAGCGAGGATTGCATCATGGAGGATGATGACCCAACTAGCTTCGAGCAGGCCATCACGAGTGGGGACTCAGTGAAATGGCTGAATGCTATGCGGTCCGAGATGGAATCCATGTACACCAACAAAGTATGGACTTTGGAAGATGCTCCTGAAGGGGTAAAACCCATTGGGAGCAAGTGGATCTTCAAGAAAAAACTTGGTGTAGATGGGAAAGTGGAGACTTTCAAAGCTAGACTTGTTGCAAAGGGTTTTCGTCAAAGACCAGGTGTGGACTATGACAAAACCTTTTCTCCAGTGGCTATGCTTAAATCCATCCGGATCATGCTTGCCATCGCTGCATATCATGACTACGAAATCTGGCAAATGGATGTTAAGACCGCCTTTCTAAACGATGATTTAGAAGAGTGTGTGTACATGACTCAGCCAGAGGGCTTCGTAGATAGTGGGAGCAGCCGGAAGGTGTGCAAGCTGCTTAAATCCATTTATGGATTAAAGCAAGCATCGCGGAGTTGGAACATCTGCTTTGACGTCGTTATCAAAGAGTTTGATTTCGTCAAAAACGTAGATGAACCTTGTATCTACAAGAAGGTGGCAGAGAGTAAGGTTGTCTTCCTCGTATTGTACGTGGACGACATACTCTTGATAGGAAATGACATTCCTATGCTGCAATCGGTCAAGCTCTTCTTATCACAAAGATTCTCAATGAAAGATCTTGGTGATGCCTCCTGCATATTGGGAATCAGGATCTATAGAGATAGATCCAAACGGATATTGGGATTGTCCCAATCCAGGTACATTGACACCATACTAAAGAGCTTTAGTATGGAAGAATCCAAGCGTGGGAACTTACCCACGATCTCTGGAGTCACTCTCTCCAAAGGGATGTCTCCCAAGACTGATTTGGAGAGAGCTCGCATGCAAGGTAAACCTATGCTTCGGCTGTAGGCTCTATCATGTACGCGATGCTATGTACCAGACCCGATGTAGCATACTCACTAAGTGTAGTGAGCAGGTATCAAGCTGATCCTGGAGAGAGTCACTGGACAGCTGTGAAGAGCATTCTCAAGTACTTGCGAAGGACTAAAGAGATGCTCTTGGTGTATGGTAACGGAGAACACCAAGTGGAGTCCTTTACCGATTCGAGCTTCCAGAGTGATAAGGACGACTCTAAGTCACAGTCGGGATTTGTCTTTACCCTTTACGGAGGGGCGGTTAGCTGGAAGAGTTCCAAGCAGGAAACCGTGGCAGACTCGACGATGGAGGCTGAATACATCGCTGCCAACGATGCTGCCAAAGAGGCTGTCTAGATCAAGAAGTTCATTACTGAACTTGGAGTGGTTCCATCCATTGAGCATCCAATACCTTTATATTGCGACAACAATGGAGCGGTGGTTTTGGCCAAGGAACCCAGGTCCTATCAGCGATCCAGACATATTCAGAGGCGGTATCACCTGATCCGGGAGATAGTTGATCGCCGGGAAATCGAGGTCAGGAGGGTTGATACGAAGAACAACACAGCGGATCCACTCACGAAGGCCATTCCCCAGATACAGTTTGAGAGACTCTTCGGGATGCTCAGTATGCGATACTACAGCAGCTGGCCCTAGTGCAAGTGGGAGATTGTTAGTTATATGTATGCTCTAGAGGCCAGTATTGTACAGATGATGTATATTATATTGGATGCTTGGACATATATAGAGAGATGACTTTCTTGCTCGATATGATAGTATACTATCTGGTTGCTCTTTATCTTAACATGTATACCTGTCTCTTTATACTGTCTTATAGTTACATGTTGGTAAAGCCCTTAGGATGTGTACTTGACTACCTGGACTATGATGCGGATCATACTAGTGGGGACATGGTAGTTCATAAGTACATCCTTCAAGGTCCCTAGTCGTGGGTGTATCGAGACAGGGCATCGATATACCAGAGTAGACTAGCGTATACGCTTCTCGACCCATGAGATGGGCGATGGATGATCCCATATCCATTGGTGTTTGACATCAGAGATGGTATACGGGTGCTCAGTGGAGACTGGGTACACTGGACGGACTCACCGAGAACTCCCAGATGGTATTATACCTCACGTCAGATGGCAGTTCTCAGGTGACACTTGTGCAGGTTAGTCTGTAGACCCGAGATCGTCATAGAGTCTTGTGTGATTCCCACTGTGCTTTGATTTCCACCTTACCACGTCCATGAGGGCGTGCAAAACGGTGGTTTTTGGGTACAGTCCCGAGTCACATGGAGGCAATGAGCGATAGGAGGGGTTTCGTCTCTCCCGGTATTGGGAGTTGATATTGCGCTGTGCTCGATTGGCCATAACAGGGAAGTCCCTGGCCAGGGCTGATTCAGAGATTTGCTGGTAAGTGTTACCAGTAGTTTCTTGACCCGTTATGAGCCTCACATCGGCACGACTTATCGGTTATTGGGGTCTGACGTTTACCACCCCTAGACTTGATATGCGACATATCAGACGAGGAGACCGGACTGTACGGGAAGTGTTGCCGGTTGGCTCGACGGGAGTTGTAGCAGGTTCGCTTGTTCTCTTCTGATCGCTCAATACCCGGGTGGCCGTTACGTTTAGCTGACCGCTTGCGGCTTGGGGGTGCTTGATATGATCATCACCCACTGCCGGCTTATTGACGAGTTTTAGAGTCCCACAATGGAGTTACCTAGTCCAGGCGAAACATTATGGTGCGCGTATGCGATATGCGTATGGACCCGATTAAAATGCGAGTATAGGATACCGTATATTGATTGGGCGGCTTGCCTTTGGTTAGGGTCATATGTGATATGACCGGATTGATAAATCAAGTGTTGATTTATCATTTAACCATTAGTTTCTCACTAGAAATCCTTTCTTGTATTTGATGGACGTATGCATGCATGTATGTTCTCTTTTTAGATTCATGCACATATGGATATACATTCACACATACATACATTCATATATACATCCTTCATGGTTGTATATACATGGAAATGGTGGCAATATAAGACTCACACCATGGTTTTAAATATGGATTTTCTTACATTTGATTTAAAACAAAAAGGAAAATGAAAATGGTTATGATTGATTTGTTTCTACACTCTTCTTTTGACCTAACCATTCTCACCCACCTTTTAACCTTGGGTAAACTTTCCTTTTGTGTTTTAACTCAAGTTTAATAATATATTCATTGTTTAAACCATGGTTTGAGATGAGAACAAGAAAATATATATTGATATATTTTCTTTTTCCTTGAACAAGGGTTATTCTTTTCACTCTTGTTAAAAATATAGCCATCATCTTCTTCTTCCTCTCTCATTTGCTCTCTAGATTTTTGTAGTGAGCAATATATTCATCAAGTTAGGATTTTGAAGTGAGAAAGAGAACCACAACACCATTCTACACAAGTCTAGCCCACTTGTTTGGAGTGTTAGCTTCATTTCGTTCTCTTGACCGGGTGAAGTTGCAAGCTTGGACAAAGCGGACTCCGGGTGGATCATCGGTGACCTAGAGGAGTTCAAGCGGAGCTTTTTCAAACCCCAAGTAGCCGAGGAGTCTAGCGTAGGGAGCTACAAAGGTTGTACTTTCTAAACCCTAGCTTTTCTTTCATATGATGATATGCAAGTTTTAGAAACCCTAATTTTCTAGGAACGATCCGATATTTGTTAACTTAGCACCCTAAAGACCCCACCTTTGGTACATGTGATGCTTCCAAACCCTTCATGAGGTGCTAGGCTAACCCAACAGAATGTCCTCGTGTGGTGAACGACACTTGTAAATCCTCTCGACTTATAAGGAGAAAACACACTTGTAAGATCCTTATGACTTATAAGAGAACACATACTTAGGAATCCTCATGACTCCTATGGAGAAAACACACCTACGTAATCCTTACGACTCGTAGGGAGAGACACCTTTATGAGACCCTTACGGCTCATGAAGTCAAAAACCTTAGTCGACAGGATCCTAACCCTGTTTGCTAAGCCACCTTTGTTCGAATCGACAAAAGCAAATGATGATTCGCTCCTGGCAATATCCCAGTTGTAGCGATACTGATACCTAAATCGGTATCAAATTCCAATTTCTTTCACGGCAAATGATGATTCGCTCCTGCCAATATTCCAGTCGCAGCGATGTTGATGCTAAAATTGGTGTCAGACCTCAAGTTCCATACTCGCAGCAAAAAAATCAGCGAGTAAAATATATGCATATAAAAATAGTCGAAATGATGGGGCAACTCGCAATAAAAAGAAGCGAGTAAAGAAAAGAAAAATAGCCGAAATGATTGGACACCACGAAAAATAGCCGAAATGATCGGGCAATCGCGACTTTCGCGATATAAAAAGCTGAAATGATAGAGCATCGTGGAAAGAAATAAAAAAATGAAATGAAACTTTTTCCCTGCAGGTGAGATCACATCGACCCCTGTATACAATCTATGGGCACAAACGAAAAGGGAACCATATTGTCCTACCGGGCTTCGTCAAAAGGAAGCCATATCTCGATGGCTACATCGACAACCTAAAAATCAACAACAACATTCCTTCTCGTTCCAACCAGAAGCAGATACAACGTCAGCAAAACGGAGCCACGGCAAAGTCCCTAAGTTCCAAATCTCGACGGTTCACAGACAGCCTAGAGACTACCTCGGAGCCACGGCAAAGTCCCCTAGTTCCAAATCTCGAAGATTCACGAACAACCTAGAGACTACCTCGGAGACATGGCAAAGTCCCTAGTTCTAAGTCTCTATAGCTACATCTACAGCCTAGAGATCAACAACAGCGTTCTTCCTCCCTCCAGCAGGATGTAGACGCAACATCAACAAACGGACCCATGGCAAAGTCCCCTAGTTCGAAACCTCGACGATTCACTGACAACCTAGACAGTCATCGCGATATTGCAGACATTATGTCAACAAATGAAGTGAAGGAAAATCCCTAGTTTCAGGGTCTTGACGGAAACTCAAATGAGACCTGAAAGACTATCGGAGATCATCCCACACCAGCGCGGAGTGGTCATGACTCATCGGGGCTCCCAAACTGAGCCTAACCTCAAGTAAAAAGCGACATGGAATATCCCTAATGCTTGCTCTTTCGACGGTAATATCACCTGAAAGATTACTTGAAGACGTCTTGTCTAGCCTCCGAAGGGATGAGAGACACGACGGTCGCGGGGCTACTCGAACAGCAAGATTGCGTATCTAAGAATACATCAGCCAACGCGACGGTACGACGGGTAAAAAATCCTAGTACCACAGACCCTAACAGACTTCTATTAGCAGGAGTTAACTGTGATGTTAGGACATCCTTACGAGTAATTCTCGATTCGTCTCGACTCGTGAGGAAAATAATGTTCCTGCGAGAACTTCTCGACCCGTCTCGACTCGTAGGGAAAAGCCTTAGGCAACGGGGATAAGGACATGTTTCCTAAGCACTGGGGCCCTGCAAGTCGGTCCAAGATGGACTATTGCATACTATCCACGGGCCATACTCTCCAAAGTCGAATATCGACAAGGAGGGGAACAACCACTTACGAGTCCGCTCAACTTGTAAAGGGGGAAAATTCTCTTGTGAGATCCTTACGACTCTCAAGAGAAAATGCACTTAGGGGTCCTCTCGACTCTTAAGGAGAAAATACACCTACGGGATCCTCTCGACTCGTAGGGAGAAAAGTCTTTATGAGACCCTCACGGCTCATAAAGTTGAAAAGTTTTAGGCGGCAGACCTGAACCTGTTTCCTAAGCCATTGCTGCCCTGCAAGTCGGTCCAAGATGGACTATTTCATACTATTCACGAGCCACACTCTCCAAAACCGAATATCAGCAAGGAGAGAAACAACCACTTACGAGTCCTCTCGACTTGTAAGGGGGAAAATTCTCTTGTGTGATCCTTACGACTCTTAAGAGAAAACGCACTTAGGAGTTCTCACGACTCCTAAGAAGAAAATACACCTACAGGATCCTCTTGACTCGTAAGGAGAATCCCCCTTATGAGACTCTCATGGCTCATAAAGTTGAAAAGTCTTAGGCGACAGATCTAAACCTATTTTCTAAGCCATCGCTGCCCTACAAGGAAATCAAGATGGACTATCTACCAGCCACATTTGCCAAAGTTACATCCCACTGAAATAAAGAAGCTACTTATGAGTCCTCAAGATTTGTAAGGAAAAAATATAGCTGAGCGAGATCCTGGCGACTCAAGGAGGCGATGAACGCTTGGAAATCCTCACGAAATCTAGGAAGGATGTGCTCTTCCGACGGTAATATGATCTGGGAGATTATTTGAGGATGCCTTGTCCAGCCCCGAAAGGAGCAGATACACGACAGAAAGACTACGTATCGGGAATGCTTCCACACATCCTGAACGGACCTCTGTCGTAAAAAGCAAGGGTCAACTATGATGTTAGGACGGGTTTGCATATAAGCCCAAGGGAGGTAAACTAAACAAACTCCGAAATGAGTATATAAACTACTTCACGTCCAATCAAGACAGAAAGGCGCAACCCACGAGCACCAACCATGTACCGTGCAAGGTAGTAAGGAGAGTCTTTGGTTCGCGCCCCACTAAGCATGCATTCACGACCGCGCACCTGCTTAAATGGAAATGGTGTCCAAAACGTGCTGATTTATGTACGACACTACAATGGCGCTTGTTCAATCGAAAATAGTGCACTTTTAACATGATAATTTCCTTACTTTTCTTAATCATCTAAAGGTATTTGCTATAAATATAATACATATTATAAGTTCATCTGCAAAATATCATTTACCATTTGTGTAAGTCCATGTTACCCACCCCGGTGCTTACGGGGAGGCAGAATAGGTAAAAAACAATTTTTTAACACAAGGTAACATGGACTAAAACTTGAGGATCTTTGCCAAACCATTGCTAACATACTATAAGAGGTTCTATCTACTATGCTTAGGAGATTATACCTCACGAAACCGGTCCTTGGGGTCTTCTCTCCGATGTCCTTCTCGTCCATGCAAGCTCTGAGGATATCCGGATCTTGGTCACCTCCGCGGCCTCCTAGAGTCAAAGACGATCCACCTGAGAGTCTGTAATCCGAGCTCCACCTCAAGCCGAGGTAACTAGGACAACAAGTTTGCTATTCTTGGTGTCCTAGATGGTGTAGAAGATGGTGGTGGATTTGTTTGTCTATTTTGTTTCTATTTTTCTCAACACATGAGAGCTATAGAAAAATCAAGAAGAGGAAGGAGGAGGAGGAACCATGGGAGCTAACTCTTGAAGAGAGAGAATGAGAAAGAGATAATGATCCATAAACCAAATAATTACTAATCTCTTATCATGATAAAGTTAATGGCTACATTGATTTGACCATTATCATCTCAAATCAAATCCAAAGAAAAAAGCAAAAGAAGAATCTAGTGCTCTCATGAAAAATCCAAGTCAACAATGATCAAAATGTCAACATGGTCAAGCATGGTCAAAAGGTCAAAGCAATTAGCCATAACATAATTATCATTAAAAAGATTAGTAAATATTTTCCTCACCTCATAATAGTTTTGATCGAACCAACGGTCAAAAACCTTAATGAGGCACCTCCTTCTACTTCACTCCTCACAACTGTGCATACACACCCGCATCCGTATTCCGTAGAATGCGAATGCACAGAAGACAAAACTAATCCATCCAATACAATACTAGGATCCGGTTTAAACCAAAGCCCACTAGCATAGTCTACCCGAACAGCATACGCGCACAAGTGCACGTAAGTGATCGTAGCCCTGCCGTAAAACCATACGGCCTCTACACCTTTCGCCTAGTGCAGGGAAACTCTCTGTGTGGGACTCTAAAGACTCGACACTACGCTGGCAGTGGGTTTAACCACAGACCGCAAGCGACACTAGCTATACGTAACGGTCCCTACGTAGATGTCTATAGGAAGGCCGATGAGGTAAACCCATCCGAACTCCTACTAAGCCTGAATGTGACAATCTCTGTACAGTCCGGTCTGTTCGTCTGAGAGTATCGCATGGCGGGCCTAGGGGGGCGATAAACGTCAGTCCCCTAATAGTGGTACAAGTCATGTCGGAGTGTAGCCCAGAACACCCTGAGATAACACTGGAAACGCTACCAGTATATCTCGCTTGCCCTGGCCAGGGACTTTGTGTAATGGCTCTCCTAGACACATCACGATATCAACCCCCAATACCGGGAGAGACGAATCATGTCTAACCGTCACTGCCTCCAAGTGCTTCAGGACTGCACCCAACTACTAACTGTTTGCACGATTCCTTTGAGCCGTGGTAGGGTAGTAATCAAAGAACAGTGGGAACACACTCGAGGCGAAGTGACAGTGTCAAGTCAACGGACTAAGCTGTACTCATGTCACATAGGAACTGATAACTGACGATAGGCATAATACCAACCAACAGTTCCCAGCGAGTCCTGTCCAGTATACTCGTAACCTAACGAGCACCTGCATACTATCTCAAGTACGATGTACTAATGGCTGTGGGACAGACCATCTCCCCTGCTGGGATGAAAAGCGCATACGCTAGTCTACTCCGGAGTATCGATGCCCCGTCTCGATAATCCTACGACTAGGGACCTGTATAAGGATGTACTTGTAGATTACCCAGTCCCCACTAGTATGACTGCCATCACAACACTGGTAATCAAGCAAAGATCCTAAGGGCTCCACTAATGTGTATAGGCGATATGCTAAAAGAAACACATGCACACATTAAAGTAGAAACAAACCAAGTAGCATACTACCATTTTGAGCAAGATTGTCTATACAACTGTGAATATCCCAAGCTTCCATTAAGTAATATACAAACTAGTATGATACAGTAATGGCCTCTAGGGCATATACACTAACAATCCCCCACTTGCACTAAGGCCATGTACTGACGTATCGAAGACCTATCATCTCGATCAGCCGCTCTAACTAAGTCTGGGGTATGGCCTTTGTGAATGGATCTGCAGTGTTATTGTCAGGACCCGAAAGTATGGAACGTGACCGGCACTTAAATTACGAAGCGTCTATAGGTGCAACGTAATCTAAGTAAGCCAAAGCCCATAAATCTAAACCATATAAAAGAAGAAGTAAAGGAAAACATGTAGAAAAACAAGTTTAAAAGCAACATCCAATTTTCTCAAAAATATCGGCAGAGTCTCCTTTGTAAAAACTGGCCCCAAACGGGTACAAACAAGAATAATATATATACAAACAATAAAAAGGTATCTCCAAGCGGGAGCTAGCTCTACGCCAACAGGCGGAAACAACCACACCAAGCACAATAATATACAATGCCAAAGGGCGAGGCTCAAAACTCAAAAGAAAACAAATCCACCAGATACCATAATAATACAAGCACGACTCTAAGGTCGAAATAAATAACCGGTCCTTTAAACTTATCAAGTAATATAAGTTTGGTTAATGGAGCTTACTAGATACCAATGAAATAATAAAAGTACAACGGCGGTCCTGATACAAGTGAACCAACCTACCATGCAAATCACCCTGAATGAAATGATGTGCCAGCAAGCTTCCAAGGAAAACTGTACATCGAACCTGTAATAAAATTTAGCACAACGGGGGTGAGTTGCCAACTCGTGAGTAGAAGACATCTGCGAAAAGAAATCGAATGCACGACGTTGTCCTAGGTCATAATAATATACCAATATATCACTAGTCATCTAGTAATGGCAGGGTAATAAACTACGCGTAAGTGCAAATGCTCCGTGCTTGTGTCAGTGCCTCAAATAGTAATATGTCATATGAATGAGTATGCATGCACCATGAATGTAAAACAATCAACCCTGAAATCTGGATATATCTGTATAAGAAGTCTTTAACTTTCATCACAGTAAAATTTGTGTAGAAATCTGAAACATCATCGATGAAATCCATGGAGATCCGTGTCAAGTATCGACACAAAACATGTAAATCTCAAGTCTCAATACCTTATAGTCTCAATATCTCGGGCTCCGTCAGTCCGGATCGGCCCATATCATCAAATCTCACGACAACGGTCGGTATCCTCCGGATATCCGCCGCGCCAGACATCACCGGTAGGTAGTCTTCCCCTGCCAGGCTCATCGTCTACAACTCGATCTTCTTGCCCCGGGGTACCATACCGGGCCCACCATGTACCCGAGATGGTTCATCCACTCCTCGAATCGGGTCTCGAAATCCAACAGAAAACATGAAATCTCATGGTGGACGACACATACATCATGAGAAAACCGCAACTTATATTTAAAAAAGAGAGGGGGAGAGAGAGAAGTTTTTTTTATATATTCTTGCGGTTTTCCCCAAAATCCAAAAATCTCATAGAAATCCAAAATCCCAAAATCATGAGTAAGTAAATAATAAGTATCGGCATAAGCCCCACAATACTGCATGATAACGTAAAAATGTGAATGCATGAAATGTCTAAGTAATAAATGCAATGTCTAGACTAACACCTGAGAGTAATCACAATATTATATTGATCTAGCCTTTAGCTGATTCTACCAATAAAAGATAATATGTTCTAAAGTGTCCGTAACATAGCAATTACCGATGATGATGTGTGTGAGCCGGCAAATAAGTGTACGTGGAATATGCGCATCATCGGTAATGGTGCTGGTGTCCTAACAGGCAGAGTTTCATACTGACTAAAGAAACATATGTATGAACATGCAACATGAAGATTACGATCTGAATGTAAAGATGGATGTGTATTAACCACTCATTTGTAATATACATGTCTAACTACAACTATATGACTCGAGCCTAAACTAGTATCTATCTAACCCCCTAAGGAACTAAACTAAAGAAACTAGTCGATAAGAAATAAGAATCCACCTAAGGTCTGAGTCCATATCTCTAATAGTCAGCGATCCAGTCTCAATAGCGTCACGTACGTAGTACGACTTCCACGAATTAAGAGTGCGGATCAATCATCACATCCATGCCCCGTACGGTAAAATCCATCGTACGGCATCCCAATATCGGGGTACGGGTCAAGTATCACCTACGTACATCATCATTCGTATAATATCATCATCAAATAATGTCATGATCAAAGGTACTGTACTGTAATCGCATACATCCCAATATCATCAATCATATATCATTGTCTGCGTACATATACATCGTCAATTGTTCCTAAGAAATATCATGACATATATATCATATCGTAATCAGGTCACACATATATCATATCGTAATCAAGTCACACATATATCATATCGTAACCAAGTCACACATATCTCATATCGTAATCAAGTCACAGGTTACAGTCCGGGTTCTATTCTAGAGTCTAGTATATCTCAATGTCATCATCACCTATTATCGTTTATGTATACATATCCATTTTCTCATTTCCAACGATCCGCTAACATCATAACACGACTGTATAGCCAAGAGATCACGGCATCAAGCCCAGTTATATTGTCTCATCCCCATGTATCATATAACATCCTTATATCACATATACATGTTGTGTATATATATATATATACCTACACACATTCCTATATATACACACACATACACATATACACCAAGTCAAGTTTCTGTGTGTGTGTGTGTGTCTACCTGAAACCTACGAATCCCCTCCAAGACATTCATCCTCTGGTAAAGTCCTTCTAAATTCGTCTAGTCCAACCTAAATTCTTTAATAGGGTCCTACCCGCCAAGAATCTAAGCTCACGTCCGACTTCCTAATGACAATAAGTAATATTCCTATTCTACGTTTGAAGGGGTGCTAAACGCCATCCACCCGACTTCCCCTGTAGATATACATCTACTCACCTAGTCCTTGTCTGCCGAAGACGATATCGCTCTTCTCTTCTTCCTCGTCTGAAGTCCACGTGAGGGGTACCTATACGTAAACATATATAATATCGTAAACCGAATCACGGACAAAACCAAAACGACGCATGAAACGCGCATAGGTTAAAACCTATGACCCGCTCATGCAAAAGAACCAAATATCGCTCGATATCGGCGTACAAACGCCGATTGATCGAGATAAAACACCAACAAACAACTCGTAGTTCCAAAACTCATTATTTATAATATAATACATGGTTTAAATTATCGAAACCTTAAAATCGATCAAATCGTCCTATTTCGCAAAACCTTGAAAATGTCAATTTACCGTTTTACTTCAAAACTTGATGTTTAAATGAAACTAATGGTCATAATATTCATTAAATAACATAACTAGATTATAGAAACCATTACTATATTTTTATCACACCATTTTGTCTTAAATTGAAATTTCTAGTTTGCAATTTTAGCCAAATTTAACACTTTTTAAGCCAAAATTCACAATTCCACTACTAAACTTGATTTTGCATATTTTAAAGTGTTAAACCACTCCATGAAATCTTAAGGATGTGCTAAAACCATAATTATATATTTTAAATGAATTATAATCCTACATTTTAAATGAATTTCAAAAACCTAGTTTAATAAAAATAGCAATTTTGTGAAAATTTGAAAGTGAAAGCTAGCAAATTGTAATTGGATTATGTTTCACACTCAAATAACATGTTAATCTCCTCATTAACACCAAATTCTAAATATAAAAACCTTAATTAGAATTTTATCACATTAATATATATAATTTATAAAAATCTAGTTTGCAAAATTGTTTAATTTAAACAATTTTGAAAGAACAATTTACAATACATCAACCATACTAGATTTTCCATTTCTAAAAGTTTTAAACTACTTATTATAACCCCACTTAATTAATAAAACCCTAACTTGATTTTAGAAACCCTATCTTGAATTTTAAACTTGCAAATAGAATTAATTAAGAAAATCTAAATATGCTAGATTAAAGCATTTAACAACAATTAATCATACGAATAAAAATTATACCTCCAAAACATGAGATCCAAACATGAAAATATGCTTCCAAAATAATGATTTCCAACTCCAAAATCCATGCTAAATAGGTCAAAGGAAAATGGTAGAGATTGAATATTGATTTTGAGGTTTATTTTTGGAATTTTGTTGAATTTTTGATGATTTTTGAAGTGAAAATGTGCTTGGAAAATGGGGGAGGCTGCCATGGGGGTGAGGAGGCCGGCCACTAACATGGGAGAGAGGAAAAAGAGAGAGGAGTGTGTGGATTTGTCTAGAAACATCACAAATAAATGTCATCTTTTCACTTAAAACCTTAATTATATAAACTTTTCTAATTTAAACCTTTTCCTAGAAAAGTCTAGAACCAAGGAAAATTTTGAGAAATGATTTTGCATATTACACACTTGATTCTAATATGCCATGGCTCATTTTATAAAATTAACCCATTTCAAATTTGTAATTTACACTAATTTAATGTATAATTAAAGCTTATGTTAATATTAAAAATAATTAATTTAGGAAAAATATTTAATTAAACTAAAAATTTATAAGTCACTAAATAAACACCATTTACTAGTAATTACATAATTAAAATAGGTCTTTTTAAATTTATGATGAAAAATAATTATGGTTAAGTTTTACGAAAAATACGGTTTATTTTACCGAAAATCAGAAAATTCGCCTAAAGGATTTTGATTTATTTAATTATTTAATTATTTATTTATTTTTAAAACGTTACAGTAATTCTCCGAATCTACACTCTTCACCTCAATCTCCCGGCGATCTACGATCTCCCTGATCAAGTGGTACCGCCTCAAAATGTGTCTGGACTTCTGATGGGACCTGGGTTCCTTCGCTAAAGCTATAGCGCCGTTGTTGTCTCAACACAGCGGTATTGGATCAACAATGGTAGGAACCACCTGAAGCTCCGTGAGGAACTTCTTCATCCAGACAGCTTCCTTTGCGGCATCGCAAGCAGTTATGTACTCCGCTTCCATAGTTAAGTCAGCAACGGTTTCCTTCTTGGAGCTCTTCCAGCAAACCGCTCCTCCATTGAGGGTAAAGACATAACCCGACATGGACTTGGAGTCATCCTTGTCACTCTGGAAGCTGGAGTCAGCAAAGGCCTCGATCTGGAGGTCTTTTCCGCCATACACCAAGAACATCTCCTTAGTCCTTCTCAGGTACTTGAGAATGTTCTTTACTGCTATCCAGTGTTTCTCCTCTGGGTCCGACTGATACCGGCTTACAACGCTTAATGCGTATGCTACATCTGGTCTGGTACACAACATCACATACATTATAGAGCCTACCGCAAATACGTAGGGTATAGATGACATGCGAGCCCTTTCCAAATCAGTCTTGGGAGACATCTCTTTGGAGAGGGTGATTCCGTGACAAGCCGGTAAATTACCGCGCTTTGAATCTTCCATACTAAATCGTTTCAGTATGGTGTCGATGTACCTGGACTGCGAAAGTCCCAACATCCTCTTAGATTTATCACGATAGATCTGGATCCCCAGAATGTTGTTGGCATCGCCTAGGTCCTTCATGGAGAACTTCTGTGACAAGAATCTTTTGACTGACTGTAGCATAGGAATGTCATTTCCTATTAGGAGAATGTCATCCACGTACAAGACGAGGAATACCACAGTTCTCCCTACAATCTTACTGTAAATGCATGGTTCATCAGGATTTTTGATAAAGTCGAATTCTTTAACAGTATCATCAAAGCAGATGTTCCAACTCCGCGATGCCTGCTTCAGTCCATAAATGGACTTAAACAACTTGCACACTTTACCGCTGCTCCCACTCTGAATGAACGGCTGATCCATATAGACGCACTCTTCCAAATTTCCATTTAGAAAAACCATCTTTACGTCCATCTGCCAGATCTCATAATCGTGGAAGGCAGCAATGGCAAGAAGGATCCGAATGGATTTGAGCATAGCCACTGGAGAAAAGGTTTCGTTATAGTCCAAACCAAGTCTTTGACGGAAACCCTTAGCAACAAGTCTAGCTTTATAGGTTTCAACCTGCCCATCTACACCAATCTTCTTTCTGAAGATCCATTTGCAGCCTACGGGTTTTACCCCTTCTGGAGCAATGTCCAAAGTCCAAACTTTGTTGGTGTACATGGACTCCATCTCGGTCCGCATTGCACCCAGCCATTTTACTGAGTCACCGCTCTGAATGGTTTGCTGGAAGCTAGTAGGCTCATCATTTTCAATGACACAATCCTCTCTATCCCCGTCTATGAGAAAACCGTAGTATCTCTCGGGCGGATGAGACTGCCTACTACTCCTGCGGAGTGGCGCTGGGATGTCCGGTTCTCCTGAAACTTCTGTTTCTACCAAGCTTTCAGTAATAGCTAGTGGTTCTGGAATTTCTTCCAGTTCTATTGCGCTCCCACTTATCTGATTTTCTAAAAATTCAGTTTCCAAGAAGTGGACATGCTGAGAAACAAAAACCTTTTGTTCCTCTGCGGAATAGAAAAGATACCCCCTGGAGTTCTTGCGGTATCCCACAAACTTACACAGTACTGAGCGTGCCCCAAGTTTTTCCGCATGCTGCTTCTTTGCAAAAGCTGAACATCCCCATGTCTTAAGATACTTAAGACAGGGTTTCTTCCCACTCCACATCTGATATGGGGTGGTAGGCACAGTCTTGGTTGGAGCCTTGTTCAAAAGATATACAGCTGTTTCGAGTGCATAACCCCAGAAAGATCACGGTAACTCAGCCTTACTCATCATGGAACGAACCATATCCAATAGAGTTTGATTCCGCCTTTCCGATACACCGTTGTGTTGTGGTGTGTATGGAGGAGTAAGCTGAGAGAGAATTCCATTCTCTTTTAAGTAGCCCGGAAACTCGGCACTCAAATATTCACCACCTCGATCAGATCTCAGTGTCTTGATACTTTTGCCTGTTTGTTTTTCAACTTCATTCTTGTATTCCCGAAATTTCTCAAAGGCCTCAGATTTATGCTTCATCAGGAACATATATCCATACCTAGAGAAATCATCCGTAAAAATAATGAAGTATGAATAACCACTTTGCGCATGTGTAGACATTGGACTACACATGTCACTGTGTATGAGTCCCAAGAGCTCGCTCGCTCTTACTCCGTGTCCAATGAACGGAGTCTTTGTCATCTTTCTCATGAGACAAGATTCACAAGTAGCATAAGACTGGTACTCGAACGGATTCAAGTATCCCTTTTTATGTAACTTTGTTAACCATGTCTCATTAATATGACCCAGTCTACAATGCCATAAGAAAGCCTGATTTGTTTCCGGAGACTTTCTTTTAAGTGTGTTCTGGACACTGAAAACTAGAGCTTGATTCAATACGTATATCCCATTTTCTAATGTACCTGACCCAATCAGAACTTGATTTAGGTGGATGTGGACCACATCGCTTACAAAAGTAAAATCATATCCTTCCTTAGAAAGTAAGGATACAGATATGATATTATAAGCCATACTAGGTACATACAAACAGTTACGCAGAATCAATATCTACCTACTTGTCAATCTAAGGTGATATTCCCCTACGGATTCAGCGTCCACGCTCATTCCGTTGGCAATCCTGAGAGTCATATCACCTTTCCTGATAATTCTACGGTTTCTCAAAGCCTGTAATGAATTACAGATGTGAGATCCTGATCCGGTATCCAATACCCAGGAAGTAGGGTTAATTGACATACAGTTTTCTACTACAAACACACCCGAAGCCGAAGCCACAACATGCTTCGAATCCTGGCTACTGGCTTTGCTAGCCCTGCAATCCTTCTGCCAATGTTCACTCCCGTAACAATAGGAACGTCCCTCCTTTACTATATCCAGTCCCAAATCTTTTGCCCTTCCCTTTCCTTCTACTTCCCTGGTTTCCTTCAGGGTATAAGTAGAGGGCAGAGACTGTAGAATCAAGTCAGTATTTGACCCGTTCTTCAACGTGGTCTTCAGGTCCGTGAGCTTATCAAAATAGCTGGTCTCTATAAGGACGTTGCCCCATACAGATGACCCGATAGCCAACCTCGCTTGAAGCAATTCGTTCGAGGTCTCATATCTTGCGATACGAGATTGCTCTCCATATAAATCTTTGTTATGGAGGAAGATAGAAACTAAGTCCATCTTCTCGTGCTGCCTCTGGTATGCACCATCAACTGAGGCCAACACGAGGCACTTGGCATTCGCACAGTCTTTTTCCGATATCTTACGGATATCAATATCCGTGACAGGGGAAACTGGTCCTGAGATGGCAGAGGTTTGATTAGTTAGGAGGTGTCCCAGCTTGTCATAGGTAATGGACATCTGGACAGACCTTTGCCAGTCATAACAGTCAGATTCAGTCATTTTATTATCTAGATGTAATCTATATCTGGTCACTGGGTCGCTGCAATTAAGAGAGAGAGAAGAAAACACTTAGCATGATGCCCTTGTAAGTTTAGATTGATTTTTAGTTTATCTAAATAGGATGGCTCCCACTGTTTCTCGAATCCTTCTTCAAACCATAAAAGAAGAATTAGTCAGGATCAATCTCACCGTACAATTCTTGCTTAACCGTTCAGCCAGGCCAGTGTCGGTACTTCGAGGGAGGTTTTACGACGCTTTCGCGAAATTCCTTAATTAAATAACCTCTTTTCCCTGTGGGCGTAGCCCCGCTAACACCTTTCTAGACACCTACTTGGTTTATAGTATTGATCGTTAAGTGAAAAGTTTCCCGAGGAGTAGCGGATACTCACAGTAGGATCAGGATCCAAATATCATTGTGAGATAATGCTAAAGGAATCCTACCAACATTATCAAACTCCAAATGGTATGCAGCACTAGCAAGTTTCAGTTTCTTTAGAAACTCCCGATGTGGATTTTTGCCCCATGCTCTTATGACCTTGACGAAGGTCAACAAATCATAAGTCACATGTCAAGTTCTACCCATCATTGTCCAGGTTAATTTGAACCCACCCGTATATACCCTTGACGAAGGTCAACAAGGTAATACGACTGTCCCAAACCAACGCATCTATCTATGCTACATATGAACACCAAACAGCCACCAATCACTATGCCTTGACGAAGGTCAACAAACATAGCTTGAATACTATTGAATATTCATATGAAATGACGGAGGGCTACGAATGGTTTTGGCGAAACCGTGAACGTAGTGAACTTGGTATAATCGAAGGAACCTAATAGCTTTTAAAAGGAGTGGTTTAAGCTCCGCATTTTTAAAAGTTTTCTGTTTTGAAAAGAAACCAAGTGGTTTTTGAAATTGTTCCAACGATTTAACTTTGGTTTGTTTTCTTTGCATTAATTTAATGCGTCCCATCAATTAATCCTACCATCGCAGAAAACAACGAAAATATGACGTACGCTTATGCCATCCGCATTCTCCACGGGGCCCCGTCATCACCCGTTAGGTTACTTAACTAACGACAGAGCGGGGGCTGGACTAGTGCGGATGCAAAACATAAGCAACGCCTACTAGATATCATATATAGATATACATTCGTCAGATGCAATGATAGCCATTCCAGATCACAGATGAACACATTGGATATGCTAGGAATCCGCGTTTCATTCGAGCCTACAACGAAAGACGGATTACACAGTCGCGATGAATAGCCAAACCCCACCCTAGACCCCTACGGGTGCAGCAAACTACCCGCTAAGTACCCGAAGTGGAGCAACATCCCTCAAAAACATGAGTAGGCCACTCGACACTTCAAAATACCCGGTAGTTTGTGCACCCCACCTTGGGTCTATCCTAGGAGCAAAAACAGTAAAAGAAATAATATACAATGGCGGCTACAACCTCAGCCCGGATGTGAGGCCATAAAATAATATTATATCAAATTACAAATTTTACATTGAATGAAAAATGAAAACTCTCATCTCACATCCCCGGCTATTCATCACGACGATCCAACAAGTTCATATACACAAACCAACATCACAGATCACAGATATGTATAACCCCCACTAATCGACGTATAGCGATTAGTAGACGTTCAATACATATATCACATCACAGAATATCCGATTAGCAAAAGTACTTAGAATTTCGATCGATAAGTTGATTTGAAACTACCCCAAGCACAACACAGTACTCAGCAAAATCTGGGCAGAAACAAACTATCTTAAAAATCACAAAACCATCACAGAGAACCCCAGAAGAAATTTGGTGCGCGGCCGAGTTGACTCGGCCGCGGATCCGTGGCGGATTGCTTGGATCGGCCGCGGATCCGTGGTCTTCTGAGTGACTCAGGCGCCCAAATTTCTACAGTTTTCCCAAAAAAGCCTGCACGTATTTTTAAGGCCCCCTGAAAAAATTTTGGACCAGTTTTTAAAAACGACAGAAAAGTGCATTTTTCGATGTGTGTTGCGATTTTTTTCAGCGATCGAATTTCTAACACTTTGCTAACAAGTTAGTAATGGTTTAGTGAGGCTCTAAAACCACTGTAAGTCCACGTTACCCACCCCGGTGCTTACGGAGAGGCGGAATAGGTAAAAAACCATTTTTTAACACAAGGTAACATGGACTAAAACTTGAGGATCTTTACCAAACCATTGCCAACATACTACAAGAGATTTTATCTACTATGCTTAAGAGATTATACCTCACGAAACTGGTCTTTCGGGTCTTCTCTCCGATGTCCTTCTCGTCCATGCAAGCTCCGAGGATCGATCCGGATCTTGGTCACCTCCGCGGCCTCCTAGAGTCGAAGACGATCCACCTGAGAGTCTGTAATCCGAGCTCCACCTCAAGCCAAGGTAACTAGGACAACAAGTTTGCTATTCTTGATGTCCTAGATGGTGTAGAAGATGGTGGTGGATTTGTTTATCTATTTTGTTTCTATTTTTCTCAACACATGAGAGCTATAGAAAAATCAAGAAGAGGAAGAAGGAGGAGGAACCATGGGAGCTAACTCTTGAAGAGAGAGAATGAGCAAGAGATAATGATCCATAAACCAAATAATTACTAATCTCTTATCATGATAAAGTTGATGGCTACATTGATTTAACCATTATCATCTCAAATCAAATCCAAAGCAAAAAGCAAAAGAAAAATCTAGTGCTCTCATGAAAAATCCAAGTCAACAATGGTCAAAATGTCAATATGGTCAAGCATGGACAAAAGGTCAAAGCAATTAGCCATAACATAATTATCATTAAAAAGATTAGTAAATATTTTCCTCACCTCAAAATGGTTTTGACCGAACCAACGGTCAAAAACCCTAATGAGGCATCTCCTTCTTCTTCACTCCTCACAACCGTGTATACACACCCGCATCCGTATTCCGTAGAATGCGAATGCACAGAAGACAAAACTAATCCATTCAATACAATACTAGGATCCGGCTTAAACCAAAGCCCACTAGCATAGACTGCCCGAACAGCATACGCGCACAAGTGCACGTAAGTGATCGTAGCCCTGCCGTAAAACCATACGGCCTCTACACCTTTCGCCCAATGCAGGGAAACTCTCTGTGTGGGACTTTAAAGACTCGACACTACGCTGGCAGTGGGTTTAATCAGACTGCAAGCGGCACTAGCTGTACGTAACGGTCCCCAGGTAGATGTCGATAAGAAGGCCGATGAGGTAAACCCATCTGAACTCCTACTGAGCCTGAATGTGACAATCTCCGTACAGTCCGGTCTGTTCGTCTGAGAGTATCGCATGGCAGGCCTAGGGGGCGGTAAACGTCAGTCCCCTAATAGCGGTACAAGTCGTGTCGGAGTGTAGCCCAGAACACCCTGAGATAACACTAGAAACGCTACCAGTATATCTCGCTTGCCCTGGCTAGGGACTTTGTGTAATGACTCTTCTAGACACAGCGCGATATCAACCCCCAATACCGGGAGAGACGAATCATGTCTAACCGTCACTGCCTCCAAGTGCTTCAGGACTGCACCCAACTACTACCTGTTTGCACGACTCCTTTGAGCCGTGGTAGGGTAGTAATCAAAGAATGGTGGGAACACACTCGAGGCGAAGTGACAGTGTCAAGTCAACGGACTAAGCTGTACTCATGTCACCTGGGAACTGATAACTGACGATAGGCATAATACCAACCAACAGTTCCCAGCGAGTCCTGTCCAGTGTACTCGTAACCTAACGAGCACCCGCATAATATCTCAAGTACGACGTACTAATGGCTGTGGGACTGTTGGATATAGTGCCCTTAAAGTCAATTATTGGATCGCAGGTACGTGATTGCAATGATTGGAGGACCTATACCAGTAGGACAGTCTTACTCATGATGATAGTATGCTATCTGGTTTGCCTTTATCAGTCGTGTATAGGTTCAGGTGACTGATCACGATTACACTTTGATAGAGCCCTTAGGATCTTGCTTGACTACCAACAGTATGAGGGCGATCATATAAGTGAGAGTTGGGTGGTCTATAAGCATATCCTTAATAGTGGTCCCTAGTCGTGGGAGTTTCGAGACAGGGCATCGATACTCCAGAGTAGACTAGTGTATACAGTCGAGACCCCGACGAGGGGCGGTGGCCGGTCTCACAAGCCACTGGTGTCAGTTGGATCACCTAAGATGTATACAGGTGCTCATTGGGTTATGAGTACACCGGACAGGACTCGCCGGGAACCTGCTAGTTGGTATTATACATATCGTCAAATAGCAGTTCCCTGGTGACATGTGTACAGGTTAGTTCATCGACCTGAGGTCGTCATTTGTCTCGTGTGAGTTCCCACTGTGCTTTGATTTCTACCCTACCACGGCTCAAAGGAGTCGTGCAAACAGGTAGTTTTTGGGTACAGTCCCGAGCCACATGGAGGCACGTGAGCGGATCGGCAGGGGATTCGTCTCTCCCGGTATTGGGGGTGGAGGTCGCGCTGTGTCTAGGAAAGCCATTACACCAAGTCCTTGGCCAAGACAGGTGAGATTTACTGGTAGGTACTCCAGTAGTATCTCAGGGTGTTCAGGGCTTGTCTCCGACACGACTTATACAGCTATTGGGGGTCTGACGTTACTAGCCCCCTAGGCCGGATATGCGATACTCATAGACGAACGGACCGGACTGTATATACATTGTCACTGTTAGGCTCAGTAGGGTTTCTGGATGAGTTCGCTCATCAGCCTCCCTTGAGGTCAGTCCATGGGTAGCCGTTACGCATTGCTAGTGCCGCTGACGGTTTGTGGTTAAACCCACTGCCAGGGTACTGACGAGTCATTAGAGTCCCCCACAGACAGTTTCCCAAGTTCGGGCGAAACGTTGTAGAGGCCGTATGTTTTATGGCAGGGTTCGAAAAATGCACGTGCGTTTACGCACGTGTTATTTTTCGGGCAGATAATACTGGTGGGCTTTGCTTTAAGCCGGATCCATGTATTATATAGAGTAGATATAATATCTTTGTCTCAGTTGCATTTGTATTCGGTCGTAATACAAATGCGGGTATATTTATACAGTTACGGGGTTATCCTGAAATTCGTTTCGGGATCACTTTTGGAAGTTGCCAGTTTCCAGTTTTCTATCAGCCGTATTTAACATTTGGTTAAATACGGATTTATCTTTTCTTGGGTGAGTCATGGTTCTAGAAGTTTCTAGATGATGAGAGGAAGCTTCATGGAAGGTGACTATGTTAGTGATTCATTGTTAGCATTTATTATGAGATGAGATGTATTAGTGACTCATGCTTTAGCTTTAATGTTTCTTGTTTACCTAAGGATATTTTCTCTTGATCTTTTATCCTATGGTTACCTTCTTTCTCCTACACTCACCTCCCCCTTCTACATATTGTGGCCGGCCCCTCCTTCTTGCCTATGGGAATTTTCACACTCACTTGATTAGAAAAAGATGATAGATTTCGGTGTATGGAAATTTCATAGCTCATTTCATTCCATCACCGGATCCAATTGGCAACTTCATTAACCGTTCGTCCATGGCTTTGGACGAAGCGAGACAAAGTATTCCACTCATTCTCTACATCAATCTTGGTCGTCTCTTTTAGCAAACTTGACGACCGAGTTGCCTCGAGTCAGAGGCGGGAGCCCGTTTAAAGATCCGATGATGTGGTGCCACCTGGACGACGAGATCGGAGATCGACGAGATCGGAGCAGCCGCAACGGAGCGTGGGATGATGGTTAAAGAACGAAGGACTCGGATCGTTCGGTATAACCTTTCTTCCCTCTTTGTAGATTGTTAGTTTAGCGTTAATGGCAGATCCGGGTTATAGTATGCGATAGCGCCAGTTATAAAAGTTTTTGTTCCGCATTTGGCGTCTGAAAGACGGCGGGGGCGCTGCCGTAGACTTACAGGGACAAACCATCTCCCCTGCTGAGATGAGAAGCGCATACGCTAGTCTACTCTGGAGTTTCGATGCCCCGTCTCGATAATCCTACGACTAGGGACCTGTATAAGAATGTGCTTGTAGATTACCCAGCTCCCACTAGTGTGACTGCCATCACAACGCTGGTAATCAAGTAAAGATCCTAAGGGCTCCACTAATGTGTATAGGCGATATGCTAAAAGAAACACATGCACATATTAAAGTAGAAACAAACCAAGTAGCATACTACCATTTTGAGCAAGGTTGTCTATACAACTGTGAATATCCCAAGCTTCCATTAAGTAATATACAAACTAGTATGATACAGTAATGGCCTCTAGGGCATATACACTAACAATTTGTTATACATTATAATCAATATTATGAAGGAAATTGTATGTTTAATATTTTTACGCATAATATTTTGCATCTCACATTCTTCATGAAGATCTTGTGCAAGATTAGCTCAGGTCAGATATCGGGAATCAGGAATCTGCCGATAAAATACAAGAAAGTCGAAGAATCAAATACTGGCAGAAATTCAGAAGAGATAAGAAGATTCCAGATATCACATAAAGACCCAGAGATCAACAGAATAATACCAAAGATGTTTGAAGCAACGAGCTCACCAATCGGCCGCGGAACCGCATCCGAGTCAGGCCGAGTAGCCGCGGATCCACGGCCAATTCAGGGACTTAGGTTTGGGAGTTCTCTGGAAGCTTCTTCGTAACAACCTAGTTTGTTGATGACACTTCTTTGTATTAACCTAGCTTGTTCTAGAAGTTTCTTTGTAACAACCTAGTTTGTTAGGAAAGCTTCTTTGTAACAACCTACCTTGTTCTAGAAGCTTCTTTGTAGCAACCTACCTTGTTGAGGAAGCTTCTTTGTAACAACCTACCTTGTTCTAGAAGTTTCTTTGTAACAATCTAGTTTGTTAGGAAAGTTTCTTTGTAACAACCTAGCTTGTTAGGAAAGCTTCTTTGTAACAACCTAGCTTATTCTAGAACCTTCTTTGTAACAACCTAGCTTGTTAGGAAATCTTCTTTGTAACAGTCTAGCTTGTTGAGAAAGCTTCTTTGTAACAACCTAGCTTGTTAAGAACGCTTCTTTGTAACAACCTAGTTTTTTCTAGAAGGTTCTTTATAACAACCTAGCTTTTTAGGAAAGCTTCTTTGTAACAACCTATCTTGTTCTAGAAATTTCTTTGTAACAACCTAGCTTGTTGGGGAAGCTTGATTAGGGGTTATAAAAAGGACCTAAAGCTACATTGCAAAGGGTTCCCAATTAGTTCCTAATTTTGTCTCAACTTTAATCCAATTCAACACAAATCCAAGAACAACATCAAATCCAAGATCCAAAATCAAGAATCATCGAGAAGTTCATCAAGCGATTCAACAAAAGATCCTTTATATGAAGCTGATCGTCATTAACGAGCATGCGATCCACGACAGGTCCAAGACTCACGGCGATCGAGCAACGTAAAGATCGACGGGAAAATTACCTCTTCAAGGGAGTGATCGAGAGCAATTCTTCTTATAATCTCGGATTGAAGAAGTTGTAATTTGAAGTTGAATAATAAAGGTGATAATTAGTTTCGATTTCGATTTCTTTTAAAATTCCGCATTATGAGTTCTTTTTCTAATCTTTCTTCGATTTTCATGATGCGCGAGTAAATCTCCACTTGATAGGATCCGTAGGATTAGGGTAGATCGATGGATGATAGAATTCTATACTTTTCTTTAGTTTTATGAAGTTTACAAACCTTCGCAAAAGAATCGTTAACATTCTCATTGGGTACGATATCAAATTATTGATTATCCTGACCACGATGAAAGATAAGATTGACGATCTTTTTGTGAAGGGCTAGAAAATGAATGGGATCAATGAAAGGACAAAGGACTATAGTGAAGAAATCCTAGTTTCTTCTAAAAAACCCTAATCAACATTTATCGCCATCAATCTAGCATTAAACTGTCAATAGAAAAGATGAGTTACCTTTATTAGTCATCCATGGCTACTAAATCCGATCGGATCCTATAAGCCTTCTTCACATTTTCTTGATAATTAAATCTTGAACATTTTCTTGATTTTCTTTCTTGAAAACGATATCTTGATTTTCTTGAAACTATGAATTCAACTAAATCTTGAGCTATTTCTTGTATTTTTTTACAAGTTCTTTCGACTCAACTAAAGCAAGAATTTACGAATTCCTCGAATCCCAGAGGACAAACCGTACTCACTAACGCTCGCTACACATGACACCGTTATTGTCACGCCCCGCTTCCCAAAATACGGAATACGAGGTATGACTAGGCCAGCCATGCTCCTACGGTCAAGGGATCGTCCCGCCGTAGTCACACTTCGGCTTCTAGCACTACATGGTAATCAGTAATAAAGCACAGTATTGAAGGAATCACATCACTAATTTATTACATTAAAATTTCATTGTTCACAGAGTGCAGATAATAAAAACAATAACTAACCAAGTTCAATCTCACAATCTCTTTTATGGAAAGAAGTAAACGAAGTAGGTACACCAGCTATATCTCCGTGAACTCAAAGGATAGATCCGTCTCCGATGCCAGTCCTCGCGCGGAATCTGAGCATGCATACTCAGGTCGTCAGAGCGACACAACTAATAATATTATTATAAGCAGATGAAACAGGTAAATGAGGTATTACTGGTATGAGAATAATGCAAGTAAACACTATATCACAGTATGATGCAGAATATGTTATGTGTCCCTATCGGTCTCTAAGTCATGTTTGAAATCACATAGTGGAAGGAGGATCATGTTTAACAGGAGTCTCGTACATACCCGAGACCACGGCCCACACGCCCGGGACATAACCCTGTCAGCCGGATCGCTAGATCCTGTCCTACACGAATAAGTATCACAGTTCGAATGATCATCCTCTAAACACGGTCCCGCTAAATAAGATACTCTTTCCACTTTGATTTCCCCTTTTTCCCCAGGTTACTCTATTTAAGATATTGATCTATTTGTGTACGAGTGTACCAATGTCACGGTTTCATCACTGTCCACTATATCAATCACTGTCCACTGTACCAATCACTATCACGATTATTCACTTTCCATTGGTGTACTCGTCACTCCTAAATCAACACCTATCACGCACGATAATGCAATGTCCACACGCACTAACACTGTGTAAATGACAAGGGTATGATATATGTATTGTATGCTACCAATAAACACGGTATGTTATGAATTAGCATGCACGTCATGAATTTAAGTAAATTGCACAGATTAATATATTACAAATTCAGCAGAAATGATGTAGGTAAGATATATAGAACAATCAGTCAGTAATTCATCAAAATTTGTTTCAGTCCAATCGGGGTTTCGGTTTTCAAGATATAACTGTTTCAGTTTAAGTGTTCACGGCTGGAATTTCAATTTCAGAGCTGAACTTCTGTTTCGCAACACGAATTGCACTCAGTTGGGCTCAAAATTTAGCGATGACACAGTTAGATGAAATCTAGGGTTTTCGATAAAGTATTCAACGCAACAGACGGATCCTCAATCGCATCTGTACGTTGAAAGTTATATACAGTTTAATCTCAAATGTCATTCCAGAAAGTGTTCTGGACAGCTTTATGTTCTGCTCTTTTAAAATAAGTTTAAAAATAACAAACTGCGATGAATCGGAATGAAACCACTTGTTTTCTTTCACTAACAGGTATATCTTATAACTACTGTGAATTTCCGTATCATGCGATTTCAGGGAACACGGGGACGCAGGACTTTAGACAGAACCCACTAATCAGAAACGCTCTGGACTGCAGTCCAGAGTCGTGTTCCGATCCAATTATCTTTATGGTTTCAGGACAGAAAACATTAAATTTCTGCATAGGGTTAAAGTTCATCGAGTTGGCTTCGATTTAAGCCCTCGAACGCATCTTTCCAATATGTGTATGATTTATAGTGATTTTATGCATTTTCAGTTACGAGAGAATTCCAGTTTTAAACAACATGTTTGGGGGTATCGATTTTTGTTACAAACGATCGTGTTTTCCAGCGAATTTCTCACACATCATACATCATTAAAAGGGCCAACAGAAGGTATAGGTTGCCGTCAATTTAGACAAATATTTCTATTAATAACTAACATCGAGCACTTAGGTTTTAACATGTATAGGAAATCGGTAAGTTGTAAACTACATTATCTAGGTGGGTAACCCTATTATTATAGCATGAAGCAAGTAAATACTTGCCTGGAGAATGCCTCGGGATCGTACGGCAGCAGTGTCGTCACGAACGCGCGTCTTACGCCGCGGAACAAGTTCGCGCGAGCCTCGATCGAGCACGGGTTTTACGTCGGAGTTTCCGGAGTCGTCTTTGTGCCTGCTGGAAGTCTAGAATGGTGCCCTGTGGGTCTCCCGGGGTGTGCTGGGGTCGGCGTCGGTTGGCGGCGCTCCGGCTATGTGTACGGTGCGCCCCGCTTCCCAAAATACGGAATACGAGGTATGACTAGGCCAGCCATGCTCCTACGGTCAAGGGATCGTCCCGCCGTAGTCACACTTCGGCTTCTAGCACTACATGGTAATCAGTAATAAAGCACAGTATTGAAGGAATCACATCACTAATTTATTACATTAAAATTTCATTGTTCACAGAGTGCAGATAATAAAAACAATAACTAACCAAGTTCAATCTCACAATCTCTTTTATGGAAAGAAGTAAACGAAGTAGGTACACCAGCTATATCTCCGTGAACTCAAAGGATAGATCCGTCTCCGATGCCAGTCCTCGCGCGGAATCTGAGCATGCATACTCAGGTCGTCAGAGCGACACAACTAATAATATTATTATAAGCAGATGAAACAGGTAAATGAGGTATTACTGGTATGAGAATAATGCAAGTAAACACTATATCACAGTATGATGCAGAATATGTTATGTGTCCCTATCGGTCTCTAAGTCATGTTTGAAATCACATAGTGGAAGGAGGATCATGTTTAACAGGAGTCTCGTACATACCCGAGACCACGGCCCACACGCCCGGGACATAACCCTGTCAGCCGGATCGCTAGATCCTGTCCTACACGAATAAGTATCACAGTTCGAATGATCATCCTCTAAACACGGTCCCGCTAAATAAGATACTCTTTCCACTTTGATTTCCCCTTTTTCCCCAGGTTACTCTATTTAAGATATTGATCTATTTGTGTACGAGTGTACCAATGTCACGGTTTCATCACTGTCCACTATATCAATCACTGTCCACTGTACCAATCACTATCACGATTATTCACTTTCCATTGGTGTACTCGTCACTCCTAAATCAACACCTATCACGCACGATAATGCAATGTCCACACGCACTAACACTGTGTAAATGACAAGGGTATGATATATGTATTGTATGCTACCAATAAACACGGTATGTTATGAATTAGCATGCACGTCATGAATTTAAGTAAATTGCACAGATTAATATATTACAAATTCAGCAGAAATGATGTAGGTAAGATATATAGAACAATCAGTCAGTAATTCATCAAAATTTGTTTCAGTCCAATCGGGGTTTCGGTTTTCAAGATATAACTGTTTCAGTTTAAGTGTTCACGGCTGGAATTTCAATTTCAGAGCTGAACTTCTGTTTCGCAACACGAATTGCACTCAGTTGGGCTCAAAATTTAGCGATGACACAGTTAGATGAAATCTAGGGTTTTCGATAAAGTATTCAACGCAACAGACGGATCCTCAATCGCATCTGTACGTTGAAAGTTATATACAGTTTAATCTCAAATGTCATTCCAGAAAGTGTTCTGGACAGCTTTATGTTCTGCTCTTTTAAAATAAGTTTAAAAATAACAAACTGCGATGAATCGGAATGAAACCACTTGTTTTCTTTCACTAACAGGTATATCTTATAACTACTGTGAATTTCCGTATCATGCGATTTCAGGGAACACGGGGACGCAGGACTTTAGACAGAACCCACTAATCAGAAACGCTCTGGACTGCAGTCCAGAGTCGTGTTCCGATCCAATTATCTTTATGGTTTCAGGACAGAAAACATTAAATTTCTGCATAGGGTTAAAGTTCATCGAGTTGGCTTCGATTTAAGCCCTCGAACGCATCTTTCCAATATGTGTATGATTTATAGTGATTTTATGCATTTTCAGTTACGAGAGAATTCCAGTTTTAAACAACATGTTTGGGGGTATCGATTTTTGTTACAAACGATCGTGTTTTCCAGCGAATTTCTCACACATCATACATCATTAAAAGGGCCAACAGAAGGTATAGGTTGCCGTCAATTTAGACAAATATTTCTATTAATAACTAACATCGAGCACTTAGGTTTTAACATGTATAGGAAATCGGTAAGTTGTAAACTACATTATCTAGGTGGGTAACCCTATTATTATAGCATGAAGCAAGTAAATACTTGCCTGGAGAATGCCTCGGGATCGTACGGCAGCAGTGTCGTCACGAACGCGCGTCTTACGCCGCGGAACAAGTTCGCGCGAGCCTCGATCGAGCACGGGTTTTACGTCGGAGTTTCCGGAGTCGTCTTTGTGCCTGCTGGAAGTCTAGAATGGTGCCCTGTGGGTCTCCCGGGGTGTGCTGGGGTCGGCGTCGGTTGGCGGCGCTCCGGCTATGTGTACGGTGCAGTTTCACAGTGAGGGGGTGAAATTTAAAAATGGGTTTTTTTTTTTTTTTGAGATTTGGAGAGATGGGGAGCAGTGAGGGTCGGGTCTAGGGAGATGAGGGTGATGCTGAGGGTGTTGAGGGCTACAGGTGTGGTTCAGGTGAAGTGGGGTGGCTCGTCGTCGTCGAGGGGATAAGGTGGCCGAGCTTGGTCGAAGTTGGTTGTGTGCAGGGGATATTTGAGAGGGGCTCGATTGAAGAAGGGAGAAGTCGTGAAGGGAGAGAGTTGGTAGAGGAGCGATTTGAGGGTTGCTGTGGGGCTGTCGGGGGTCGTCGCCGGCGGCGAGGTGAGGAAAATTTTGTGCTCGGTGGGTTTCTCGTGGGGGAGAGAGATGAGGGATGCTGAAAAATGAGGGGGCGAGCGAGGTGGAATGAGTTAAGGGGATGAGAGGAGCGCGTCGTGGGGGCGAGGCAACGGTACTGCGAGGGCGACGGCGGAGGACGCGGGTCGCGCGCGCGTTACGGGGGTTGCCGTTGGGGAAAAATTTCAAATGGAAGATGAACAGGGAGTTGGGTCGCGTATAAGGAGGAAGTGGGCTCGAGTTTATGAGAGTAGGCCGGGCCACCAAAAGGAGTAAGGAATTAATTAAATTAGGATTGGGCTGATTAAAGACTTTGGGCCGAGGGATTTTACAAAGAAAAATATTAAGAAAATCTTTAAGTGGGCTGAGGGAATAAGATTGGGCTGAGGGAATAATATTTAAAAGGGATTTTTCTTTTAATATTCTAAATGGGCTGGGGAATAATTGAGGGGCTGGCTTGAGTTTTCTTTATTTAGGAATTTATTAAGAATTTTGAATGGGCTGAAGGAAAAATTAAAGGCAACGGGCTGGAGATTTATAACGAAAATTTATTTAAAAGAAAAATTTGTGGACTTGGTAAAAGAACGGGCTGAGGCTACAAGTAATGGGCTGAATGTTTAAAATTGGTTTAATGTTAAGTGTTTTGCTCATTTTGGTTTGTTTCGGCTTTGGTTTTAAATCTTAGGTTTTAGCTTTTAGGGTTTGGACTATAATTTCAAAAGAGCTGGAAAAATAGGGTTTAAACAACCAACTAAAATATACGAAGTCAAGAATAAGTTAATCACTAGGATTCAGAAATAGGAAGTTTCATGTAGAAAGGAAACGGGGATTTACATCATACCCCCCTTAACAAAAATTTCGTCCTCGAAATTTAACAAAGATACAAGAGTACAATGTACTAAACAAAAAGATGTGGATAACGATCACGGATGTCTTCCTCCCGCTCCCAGGTGGATTCTCCTGGGGAACGACCGCCCCAAGACACTCGGACTAACGGAATGACCTTATTCTTCAGCACTTTCTCTCTGCGGTCGAGAATGGTAGTAGGCTGCTCCTCGTATGACAGATCGGTCCCCAAAACTAACTCTGAATGGTCCAGAACATGGTTCTCATCTCGAACGTAACGCCGCAACTGTGACACGTGGAAGGTATTGTGCACACCAGCTAGCGATGGAGGCAAGGCCAATCGATAGGCCACCTCTCCTACTCGCTCTAGCACCTCAAAAGGTCCGATAAAACGGGGACTAAGCTTTCCCCGACTCCCGAATCTGATAACTCCACGAGTAGGTGAAATCTTCAAGAACACATGATCTCCGACTTCAAAATCAAGTGCCCTTCTGCTGGTATCTGCCCAACTCTTTTGTCGATCCTGAGCCGTCTTAATACGCTGCCTGATCATTTGGACCTTGTCCACTGTCTGAACAATGAGTTCGGGGCCCAGTAATCTTCGTTCTCCCACATCATCCCAACATACTGGGGATCGACACTTCCGCCCATATAGTGCTTCAAAAGGAGCCATCTGAATACTAGCCTGATAACTGTTGTTGTAAGAGAACTCGACTAGGTGCAGATGGTCCTCCCAGGAACCTTGAAAGTCCAACATACAGGCCCTCAACATATCCTCGAGGGTCTGAATTGTACGCTCGGATTGTCCATCCGTCTGTGGGTGATAAGCTGTGCTGAATTTGAGGCGGGTTCCCAAACTCTCCTGTAAGCTCTTCCAAAAGTGTGACAAGAATCTCGTGTCCCGGTCTGACACAATGCTGACCGGAACACCGTGAAGTCGCACAATCTCCTGCATATATCTTTCTGCCAGTGATTCAGTCGACTGTCCCACTCGGAAAGGTAGAAAGTGTGCCACCTTTGTGAGGCGATCGACGATAACCCAAATAGCATTATTGCCTCTAGGGCTCCGTGGTAAGGCCGTCACAAAATCCATAGTAATGTGCTCCCACTTCCATTCAGGTATCGGCAATGGTTGTAATAATCCTGCTGTTCTCTGATGTTCCGCCTTCACCTGCTGACATACCAAGCATCTGGATACGAACCTCGCAATCTCCCACTTCATTCCGTTCCACCAAAAGTGCTGCTTTAGGTCCTGATACATTTTTGTACCTCCTGGATGCATAGAATAAGCTGAACTGTGTGCTTCAGCCAAAACTTCTTCTCGTACATCCCCTTTAGGTACGCAGAGTCTGTTACCGAATCTCAGAGAGCCATCTTCATGTATAATCAAATCCGTTCTCAATCCAGCTTCCACTTGCTCTCTGAACTTTTGTAATCGAGGATCATCCGCTTGTGCAATCTTGATGCGATCCACCAGGGAAGATTGCACCTGTAGTTGCCAAAATTGACTGAGTGCGTTCGGAGTAACGACCTCAAGTTCAAGTCTCTGGAAATCCTCAATAATACTCCTCTGATCGGTCAACATCATGACCGCTGGTTTGCGACTGAGTGCGTCTGGTACAACATTGACCTTTCCCGGGTGATACTGAAGGTCCAAGTCATAGTCTGCCATTAGCTCTAGCCATCGGCGCTGCCTCATGTTCAGTTCCTTCTGAGTGAAAACATACTTCAAACTTTTGTGATCGGTGTATACCTCCACTTTTTCTCCTAATAGATAGTGCCTCCAAATCTTCAACGCAAAGACTACCGCAGCTAACTCCAAGTCATGTGTAGGGTAGTTCTTCTCGTGGTTTCTCAATTGTCGAGAGGCGTAAGCAACCACTCGGCCGTGCTGCATCAAAACACAGCCTAAACCCTTCCCTGAGGCATCACTGTGTATCACCAAACCACCGGAATTATCTGGTACTGTAAGTATAGGTGCTGTGGTTAACTTCTGCTTCAGAGTGTCGAATGCCTGAGTGCACTCTTCTGTCCATGTAAACGGCACGTCCTTCCGTGTCAGCCGTGTCAATGGTTCTGCGATTCTTGAGAAATCTTGGACGAATCTCCGATAATAGCCTGCTAATCCCAGAAAACTCCTGATCTCGGCCACTGATTTCGGCGTCGGCCAATCTCTGACAGATTCTATCTTTGCCGGGTCCACTGAGATGCCTTCGCCCGAAACAATATGTCCCAAAAACTGAACCTTGTCAAGCCAGAATTCACACTTGCTTAGCTTCGCGTACAACTTCTCTTCCCGAAGAACCTGCAGTACCGTGCGCAAATGCTCAGCATGCTCTTCTCGGGTCTTTGAATAGACAAGTATGTCGTCGATAAACACAACGACAAACGTGTCCAAGTATTTTGCGAACACCCTGTTCATTAAATCCATGAATATTGCTGGGGCATTGGTAACACCGAACGGCATCACAAGGAATTCGTAATGTCCGTATCGGGTCCTGAAAGCCGTCTTGCATACATCCTCGGCTGCTACTCTGATTTGATGATATCCAGAACGGAGATCCAACTTCGAGAAAACCTTGGCTCCACTTAGCTGATCGAATAGGTCATCGATACGCGGGATTGGGTACTTGTTCTTTATTGTGACCTTGTTCAGCTCCCGGTAATCTATGCACATTCGCAATGATCCATCCTTTTTCTTCACCAATAGAACTGGTGCACCCCACGGTGAAGCGCTTGGCCGAATAAATCCCTTCTCCAATAATTCTTCAACCTGTTTCTTCAATTCCGCCAACTCTACTGGTGCCATCCTGTAGGGGGCTCTGGATACTGGGGCTGTACCTGGAATCAAATCGATTGAGAACTCCAAAATTCGAGGAGGTGGTAGACCTGGTAGATCTTCAGGAAATACGTCTAGAAAGTCCCGAACAATTTCTGGGGCTGGGGTCTTATCAATCTCCATGGCTGTCAGTTCCTTAGGCTTTGCTCTGTACTTAGCTGGTTCCAAAGATTCGCTTCCGCCCTCGAAAACAAACTCCGGGTGATTAGGAATACGGAAGATCACCTTCTTTGCACGACAATCGATAACTGCATGAAAAGTGCTCATCCAATCCATCCCAAGGATTGCGTCGTAACTGCCTGTCCCAATTAGGAGGAAATTCGCATAGAATTCCCTGCCACACACTACAACCGGGCATAATCTACATTCCCGACTAGATATAATAATGCCATTACCCGTATGAATTTCCCATCCCTTGGTTAGTGGTTCATAAGGTATTGAGTGTGTATTGGTGAAATGCTCAGACAAGAAACAATGCGATGCTCCCGAATCAAAAAGTACTCTAGCTGGCAATGAATGTACAAGTAGAGTACCTGTGACTACGTCTCCTGATGCCTCTGCCTGCTCGGCGGTCAAGGTGAAAGCCCGTCCCTGACCGCGACCTGTAAATGGCTGTCTCTGTTCCTGCGGCCTCTGCTGTGACGGTCCAGAACCTCTCTGTATTTCTGCTCGCTCAGGACAACTGTCAATCCTGTGCTGACTGGAACCGCAAATCAAACACTGTCCCTTAGCACGGCGACAGTCCTTCTGGGTATGCCCTCCTCTACCGCAATAGCCGCAAGTTACGCCCTTTCTCTGGGGGCGATGCTGTGGTACAAACGGGCGCTTCATCTGAGTTGTCCCTGCTCTGTGAACCGGTATGGCTCCTCGAGAAGGCACGTGGGTACGTGCTGGAATGACTGGGGGTCTCCTGAACTTGTTAATCAATTGCTCCTGAACTCTCGCTGCGTTGAGTACCTGTGCGAAAGTCTGTAGATCTAACGATGCGATCAGCTGCTGCAACTCAAAATCTAACCCCTGAAGGAAACGCTTAGCCCTGGTGACTTCTGATTTGACCATGTATGGAGCAAAGCGGCTCAGACGGTTGAACTCTGCCGCATAAACGTCCACTGGGCGTCCATTCTGCTTCAGAAGAATAAACTTTTCCTCCATTTCTGCCTTGGCTGTGGGAGGAAAATAGTGATCTAAGAAGCACTCCTTAAACTTGTCCCATTCAATCGGCTCTTCAAGTCTACTTTCTTCTACCGACCACCATGTACGAGCCTCGTCCTCTAATTGTATCTTTATCACATTCACTCTGTCTTCCTCTGGAACCCTGGCGGCTGCCAATAAATTCTCCATGTTTACCAGCCATTGCTCAGCTTCAAGTGGTTCAGCTAGCCCTGTGAACGCAGCTGGGTGTAACCGTCGGAAGTCTGACACAGTACCAGCCCTAGCCTGATAAGCTGGTGGAGTAGCGCCCTCGGGGGCGGTAATAAGTGCGGAGGGTCCTCCTGCAGCGGTAATCGCTCTGAGTCCCTCAGTAAGCAAATCTGTCTTCCTCTCCTGAGCTTCCGCGAGAGTGGTCAGTGCACTGAGTATTCTTTCCGTGCGGTCCTGAGAGCTGGAGTCCGAGGAGGGGTCGTTCGGGGACGTCATATCACTGGAAGATTCAAAAGAATAGGTTCAGATTCAAGGATAGAAATCAAGAATAGTGAAACAAGAATAACGTAATACAGTTTAGTTAATGTCATCCCTTGATACTAAACACAGGCTCTGATACCAACTAAACCATGTCACGCCCCGCTTCCCAAAATACGGAATACGAGGTATGACTAGGCCAGCCATGCTCCTACGGTCAAGGGATCGTCCCGCCGTAGTCACACTTCGGCTTCTAGCACTACATGGTAATCAGTAATAAAGCACAGTATTGAAGGAATCACATCACTAATTTATTACATTAAAATTTCATTGTTCACAGAGTGCAGATAATAAAAACAATAACTAACCAAGTTCAATCTCACAATCTCTTTTATGGAAAGAAGTAAACGAAGTAGGTACACCAGCTATATCTCCGTGAACTCAAAGGATAGATCCGTCTCCGATGCCAGTCCTCGCGCGGAATCTGAGCATGCATACTCAGGTCGTCAGAGCGACACAACTAATAATATTATTATAAGCAGATGAAACAGGTAAATGAGGTATTACTGGTATGAGAATAATGCAAGTAAACACTATATCACAGTATGATGCAGAATATGTTATGTGTCCCTATCGGTCTCTAAGTCATGTTTGAAATCACATAGTGGAAGGAGGATCATGTTTAACAGGAGTCTCGTACATACCCGAGACCACGGCCCACACGCCCGGGACATAACCCTGTCAGCCGGATCGCTAGATCCTGTCCTACACGAATAAGTATCACAGTTCGAATGATCATCCTCTAAACACGGTCCCGCTAAATAAGATACTCTTTCCACTTTGATTTCCCCTTTTTCCCCAGGTTACTCTATTTAAGATATTGATCTATTTGTGTACGAGTGTACCAATGTCACGGTTTCATCACTGTCCACTATATCAATCACTGTCCACTGTACCAATCACTATCACGATTATTCACTTTCCATTGGTGTACTCGTCACTCCTAAATCAACACCTATCACGCACGATAATGCAATGTCCACACGCACTAACACTGTGTAAATGACAAGGGTATGATATATGTATTGTATGCTACCAATAAACACGGTATGTTATGAATTAGCATGCACGTCATGAATTTAAGTAAATTGCACAGATTAATATATTACAAATTCAGCAGAAATGATGTAGGTAAGATATATAGAACAATCAGTCAGTAATTCATCAAAATTTGTTTCAGTCCAATCGGGGTTTCGGTTTTCAAGATATAACTGTTTCAAGATATAACTGTTTCAGTTTAAGTGTTCACGGCTGGAATTTCAATTTCAGAGCTGAACTTCTGTTTCGCAACACGAATTGCACTCAGTTGGGCTCAAAATTTAGCGATGACACAGTTAGATGAAATCTAGGGTTTTCGATAAAGTATTCAACGCAACAGACGGATCCTCAATCGCATCTGTACGTTGAAAGTTATATACAGTTTAATCTCAAATGTCATTCCAGAAAGTGTTCTGGACAGCTTTATGTTCTGCTCTTTTAAAATAAGTTTAAAAATAACAAACTGCGATGAATCGGAATGAAACCACTTGTTTTCTTTCACTAACAGGTATATCTTATAACTACTGTGAAGTTCCGTATCATGCGATTTCAGGGAACACGGGGACGCAGGACTTTAGACAGAACCCACTAATCAGAAACGCTCTGGACTGCAGTCCAGAGTCGTGTTCCGATCCAATTATCTTTATGGTTTCAGGACAGAAAACATTAAATTTCTGCATAGGGTTAAAGTTCATCGAGTTGGCTTCGATTTAAGCCCTCGAACGCATCTTTCCAATATGTGTATGATTTATAGTGATTTTATGCATTTTCAGTTACGAGAGAATTCCAGTTTTAAACAACATGTTTGGGGGTATCGATTTTTGTTACAAACGATCGTGTTTTCCAGCGAATTTCTCACACATCATACATCATTAAAAGGGCCAACAGAAGGTATAGGTTGCCGTCAATTTAGACAAATATTTCTATTAATAACTAACATCGAGCACTTAGGTTTTAACATGTATAGGAAATCGGTAAGTTGTAAACTACATTATCTAGGTGGGTAACCCTATTATTATAGCATGAAGCAAGTAAATACTTGCCTGGAGAATGCCTCGGGATCGTACGGCAGCAGTGTCGTCACGAACGCGCGTCTTACGCCGCGGAACAAGTTCGCGCGAGCCTCGATCGAGCACGGGTTTTACGTCGGAGTTTCCGGAGTCGTCTTTGTGCCTGCTGGAAGTCTAGAATGGTGCCCTGTGGGTCTCCCGGGGTGTGCTGGGGTCGGCATCGGTTGGCGGCGCTCCGGCTATGTGTACGGTGCAGTTTCACAGTGAGGGGGTGAAATTTAAAAATGGGTTTTTTTTTTTTTTTGAGATTTGGAGAGATGGGGAGCAGTGAGGGTCGGGTCTAGGGAGATGAGGGTGATGCTGAGGGTGTTGAGGGCTACAGGTGTGGTTCAGGTGAAGTGGGGTGGCTCGTCGTCGTCGAGGGGATAAGGTGGCCGAGCTTGGTCGAAGTTGGTTGTGTGCAGGGGATATTTGAGAGGGGCTCGATTGAAGAAGGGAGAAGTCGTGAAGGGAGAGAGTTGGTAGAGGAGCGATTTGAGGGTTGCTGTGGGGCTGTCGGGGGTCGTCGCCGGCGGCGAGGTGAGGAAAATTTTGTGCTCGGTGGGTTTCTCGTGGGGGAGAGAGATGAGGGATGCTGAAAAATGAGGGGGCGAGCGAGGTGGAATGAGTTAAGGGGATGAGAGGAGCGCGTCGTGGGGGCGAGGCAACGGTACTGCGAGGGCGACGGCGGAGGACGCGGGTCGCGCGCGCGTTACGGGGGTTGCCGTTGGGGAAAAATTTCAAATGGAAGATGAACAGGGAGTTGGGTCGCGTATAAGGAGGAAGTGGGCTCGAGTTTATGAGAGTAGGCCGGGCCACCAAAAGGAGTAAGGAATTAATTAAATTAGGATTGGGCTGATTAAAGACTTTGGGCCGAGGGATTTTACAAAGAAAAATATTAAGAAAATCTTTAAGTGGGCTGAGGGAATAAGATTGGGCTGAGGGAATAATATTTAAAAGGGATTTTTCTTTTAATATTCTAAATGGGCTGGGGAATAATTGAGGGGCTGGCTTGAGTTTTCTTTATTTAGGAATTTATTAAGAATTTTGAATGGGCTGAAGGAAAAATTAAAGGCAACGGGCTGGAGATTTATAACGAAAATTTATTTAAAAGAAAAATTTGTGGACTTGGTAAAAGAACGGGCTGAGGCTACAAGTAATGGGCTGAATGTTTAAAATTGGTTTAATGTTAAGTGTTTTGCTCATTTTGGTTTGTTTCGGCTTTGGTTTTAAATCTTAGGTTTTAGCTTTTAGGGTTTGGACTATAATTTCAAAAGAGCTGGAAAAATAGGGTTTAAACAACCAACTAAAATATACGAAGTCAAGAATAAGTTAATCACTAGGATTCAGAAATAGGAAGTTTCATGTAGAAAGGAAACGGGGATTTACAGTTATTGATTGCGGTTACTACTATTACTACTACTTTTATTTGATCAATCAGTGCTCGCACTAAAAAAAATTTCCTAAGGGTAAAGTATAAAGCTCATGTACAGGGGCGAGATACGCGTACAAATATATGATGAACAGAAAATATTCAACAGAAAACATTAAACAGGTAATAATAAGAAACATACATTGAACTAAATATACTACTCTACAGGGAAAAGATCACCAAATGTGGGATCAGAGATACAAGGGTTATCAAAACAATAAATAAGGTTTTCCAATTCTCTCTCTGCCCTCTCTACCATGTCGAAGCGGCGGTCTTCGCGAGGAGTTGCTCCCCATCGATCAGCGCCATGCTCATCGGTGAAGGCGGATATGATGGCCCACCGAGCTCGTATCTGACTCAGTAAATGAACCGAACGATCCTTCAGAGGCTAAGTAATCAAGTGGGCATCGTGGAAACATTCAATCTTGTCCTCCGCCGCATCGAGAATCGCCGGAGTCATCTGCGCTGGATGAGGAGGGATACCAACAAGCACGGAAAAAAAAATCATCCGGAGCCAAATGGAACCCATAGGAATAGGAGAACCCCTACGAACTAGGAGCTCGTATAATACCGTGTCACATTAGTCATCAGTAAGAAGAGGATCCGCTAACCGTATGGCAAAGCGAGGAATAATCTCCTAGATAAGCATCTCCCAGGGTTTCCGACGAGCATGGGGACGGTTTCAAGCCATAATTCTAGGTTCGTTCCTAAAAAAATGATCACCCTAAGGTCTGAATGGGTCTCTCTCTCTATGAAGAAAGAGGAAGACGAAGCTTCAGGTTATAAAGAGAAGCATTCAAGTCTAGACATGGAAAATTTGTGCATGGTGGAACTATTTCTAAGGCCAGAAAAAGGGGCAGAGGGAACAAGATAGTTGACCCATGGGAATCAGGAGGTGAAACGACCCCATCAGCAGAATCTCACGTGCATGACACGTGAGCACCTGCATTGATCCTTTTGGGGAATATAAGCGGTGCCGCATGTGCATAACACATAAGCACCGGCGCTAGTTCAGGATTAAAATCCTCAACAGCGCCTCACGCGCAAAACACGTGAATGCCAATAACAGTATAACGACACTTCATGCAAGAAACATATGAGCATTGGTAAAAAAGGGAGGAAGAGGAAGTTTTGTCATTCATATGCTCCAGGAACTTATACATGGTAAAAAAAAAGGATGTTTACAATGGTAATACACTAAATCCCGGACATGGATTGAGGAATTCAGAAGTAAGGCCGAGTAAAATGCTTCTGGCTTCTCTAACCATTTTCGTGTGCATTTTCTCATGAATGCAAGCGTCAGGATTCTCGCTGATATCGTCCATCTTCTGGTAGGCAGAGATTATCGTCGTCTGTTGGAAGACTTGATGCAAAACATCAACAAGATTATCTCGCCGCCTCTTCGAGATCAAGCCTATCAGATATACTGAGTGTACCTTGTCTTCGGCATCATCAAGTGCCTCAAGCGGCATGGCTTCGTTAAATTTTGGAAGTGCTTTCCAAATCGTCCCTACGATGATCTTCAAAAGAGCGGAACGACGGGGGAGTAGTCAACCATTGTATTCATCGAAGCGACGCATAACCTCAGCGCATTGGGCATTCGTAAACTCCTGATTTTGACAGCAGCCTTGGACGCGAATGTATTCATAGGAGATAATTTCGTCAAGATCATACAGATAAGCGGCCAAAGTATCTGAAAAGAAAAATCAGTAAGAGTTTAGTGATCAAAATGATCAAGAAAATTCTTATTATGAGAATCCAAAAGGATTATCATCAAATGAATAATGGAGTTTAAACAACTCCTAACAAACTCTTAAAGCAAGCTTTATTAGAGAATGCAACAGATTCAAATCTGCTTTAAAGGTATTAAAACCCTAAAATATTCGAAGAAAGAAGGGGATAAAATTTCCCCAGAACCAAGCTCTGTGGGTATACGGAATTAAATTTCTTTGATTAAATCCCAGAAGACTCCCATGGCAAGGAGGCAATGAAAATAGAAATAAATTCCAAGATTCTCAAAGATTGGTGATAGGGTAAAACCCTAAAAGGAGAATTAATAATTCCCACTAATCCGAGACTCCAAAACCAAAAAAAAAAGTGTGTTTTGGGGGGTCTTTAAGAACTCGATTCAAGAAAGAACTATGCTCTAATTGATGAATTTAAAATCCAGGGCAGGAAGCAAGCTAGGGTCGTTCAAAATCCTTACCCAACGGAAAGTTTTAACAGAGTTTAACCCGGGAATTGCAATGGGCAGAGAACTAAGCACTGAAGAAGAGAATTCAATTCTCAAAGAAGACAAGGAAGGAAGAAGATGAAGGAACAGTGGCTTCCCAAAGGCAAAACCCTTGCATTTATAAGACGTGACAAGAGCGATTCACCTCCCCATTCCCCTAGGCAATCTAACGGCTGTAAAGGTGACAGCGTTGTACTCACGTACAAGCCACGTGAGAACAACGCTGTGGGGGCATTTGTTCCCTTATAAAAATAAATAATAAATAAAAAGCGATGGGAAAAATTTCCCAAATGGAGCAACACGTGCCCACACGTGATGCGCCTTGGAGCAAAGATTATAGGCATTGCACTTAACAATTAAGGCTAAAACTGAGCCTCACGTGCAAACACGTGAGCATCTATATACAAAGTATATAGGCGCCTTCCTAAAACAAATAATAGGCCAAAGAAGATCACGTGTCAGCACGTGATGCTCTTTGATTGGGCTTAACTTAGTGGGGGTCACGTGCCACACGTGACATTCCTGAACATCAGCTCACGTGCCAACACGTGATGACTTTCTCTAGGACTGCTACAAATAAACAAACCAGTTTAATGCTATGGGGGTCACGTGCTACACGTGAGGGTTCCTAATCACCTTCTAAGCTGATAGAATTAAATTCTAAATAAAAGGGATCAAAACCCTATTTGGGAAATATTTCCTTAGATCTTTGTAAACAAGAAAGATTATGCTCTGTAAAACAGAGTATCGTTGGATTAAAAATCCAATGGTGATTAAAAATCACCAAGCTATAGAATCAGCTCTGTATCGGAAAATATTTTCCCAATCTTTCTAAAAAGGAAAGATTACGCTCTGTAAAATAGAGCATCGTTGGATTAAAAATCCAATAGTGATCACCAAGCTACAGAATAAGCTCTGTATGGAAAATATTTTCCCAATTTTGTTAAAAACAAGAAAAATATCTTCCATAAAACAGAAGTCTTTGGATCAAAAATCCAACGGTGGATAAAAATCCCCAAATCAATTAAGATCTCTCAATGAGAGATTTCCTTAACTAAATCAACAAACCTGCCTGTACTATATAAAGGACCCGAGACTTTAAGTCAGAAAAAAGGAGACCCCCCATAAGATTGGAGAAACAAAAAAAGAAGAAGAGCTCTCTTTTAGAAAAAAAAACTCTAGGTAAGAAGAAAGACATAGAGATCATTTTATCTCTTTTTCGCCATTTCAAGAGTCTAACTCTTCTAAAAAGAACTTAGTTCTTCCGCTGGTTGAGGTCTGCAGAAGCAGATCTCCCCACAAGTTGAGAATTTAATTCTCATCGGGGAGATTCTGTCATGCAGACTCAAAACTTAGAGGAAAGAACTAAGTTTGAAGAATTTAATTCTTCCCAAAGATATAGGAATTTAATTCCTCTGATAAAACTAGGTTTTAACCCGATAAAAGAATTTAATTCTTATCAAAATAAAGGATCTGAAATGCTCAAAACTCAGATCAAGATTTCCATGCACATAAAAGAAATGATTAGCATTCAATGCTATTACGACAGATCACGTGTTCCCACGTAAGCATCTCCGAGGAACAAAAAGGAACGACTAAGATCGAGTCACGTGACCCCCTAATAGTGCTTAACACTTTCAAAAGAAAAAGGGGAATAAATCCAAAGACAGTTCCATTTTGGGGCGCCTCACGTGTTCTCACATGACCCCCTACTAGTGCTTAGCACTTTCAAAAGGAAAAAGGGTATTAATCAAAAACAGCTCCATTTTGGGGCGCCTCACGTGACCCCCTAATAGTGCTTGGCACTTTCAAAAGGAAAAAGGAAATAAATTAAAGACAGTTCCCATTTTGGGGCGCCTCACATGATCCCATGTGACCCTCTAATAGTGCTTAGCACTTTCAAAAGGAAAAGGGGAATAAATCCAAAGACAGCTCCCATTTTGGGGTGCCTCATGTGATCCCACGTGACCCCAAATAGTGCTCACCACTTATAAAAGAAAAAGGGAATAAACCCAAAGAATCGGTGCCCAATTCTTAGGCGCTTCATGTGCCACACGTGAGCGCTCCAAATTTCAGTGTTTAACACTGCTTTAGAGCCTCACATAGGAGCACGTGAGCACCGAGCAAATAATAGTGTTTAACATTATGAGAAGCCAATCTTAGCCCAAATTAGCCAAGTCTCCCAAGGCCAAAACCCCTTTGATCACCAATCAACCGAGCCCTCCTATACTCAGGTCTCCCCAAATCGATCTTAGTTCCAAAGATGACTAATGATCTCCTAACAGATGGTGTCTAAAATGGTGTTCATTCCATAATGATCTTTCCCTTCAATCTGGAATTTGGTTTAAGGGTACATCTCTCCATACCTCTGATACATGTTGTTGTAATTCTTCAACGTCTTCAAAGAGGTGGAGGGTCCCAACAACCAACAGTTCTTGGGTGCATTCCCAAACCCATGACCACATCCTAATGGACCGCAATGTCCTTAAACTAGCTATGTACCGTAATGTCCTTAAACTAGCTGTTGACCGCAACGTCCTTAAACTAAACCCTCATACCAAAAAATGGCGATTTATGGACCTAAACGTCCTTAAACTAACAACGGACCGTAACGTCCTTAAACTAAAACAATAGAGCCCAAATGCTCTTTTGTTGGGTCTGAACAATCTCAAAATCCTGTTGAGTAGATCTTAGCCTAAAATTAGACTAACGTATCTTCAACAAACATTTAAGTTGATCTTAATCTCAAACGAGATTAACGATCCTTAAATCAACCCAAAACCAAATTTAAGAATATACGGATTTTGGACTAATCCACGCTCTACGGGTAACAACATAAATTAGTCTCCATATACAATCCACGGGCAACCAAAAATAAAACAAACACACACGACACGAAATGGCCTTCTGGAGCAGGAGAAAGTGGTTACCGCGATGCGGTAACGTAATTAATTGCAGGGGCTTGCGCCTGCAGGGAAGAGCGTCCCCATAATCAAAACCCCCTCACAACGAGGGGGAATTTCACGAAGTCTGCTACAACAGCCGCATCCGTCCAGACGTCCGATACACGGTGTCATAAATCAACTTGGCATCTTCGGAGAGGTGGATGGATAAAACCAAATAGCATCGGCCCCCAAATTCAGGCAAGACGTTTATCTTCCCCGTTTTCGGTGGTAAACACTCCAGATCCTGGAGCTAAGCCTCTTTTCCTGCAGGCGCCCAGCGCCTACGTGCCGAGCGCTTGAGGAGATAGCGCCCAGCACCCATACGCCTTGCACGTGGCTCCTGGTCACCGAGCGCCCACGTGCCGAGCGCGTAAGGCGCCAGCGCCCACGTGTCCTTAGGATGCTAATCATCCCTCTTTTTCCATACACTTCCCACTGAAAATATCTCTCTCGTTAGAAAAAAATTTCTAACGAGGCGCTGCCCCATCCTCGTAAGGGGGCTGCTAGCCCCCTTGACCCCCAGCCCGCTATCCTGGTAGCAGGACCCCCGTAAACTCTGCGACGCACCCGATACGTCCAAATACCCTTCAAAACACAACACACGCACATGGCATATTGAGTTCGCATGACCAGTTTGACCCGTCAATCGAAGGTTACCTCGCTTCAAAAGCGAGGGGTAATTATCGGCAGCTTAGTCCGCGGTTGCCTGAGATTCGGATCCCCGCAATCAATAAATCCTGGCCTGCCCCAAGCAGGGGGAATCTGTACATACCTAACAAGCATGCGAATTCCCATCTCGATGGGATGACAAAAAACACTGTATAGATTCTGGCATGTCCGGTGGAACCCTTTCTCTCCTCCCATATTTCAGGTTAAATGTTCATGCGAACTCAATCAACATATATATCGATTGCCTGTACTGAAGTCATTTTTTGTGTACAGGTTAACAAGGTTTCAGTCACAATCTCGAAATTAGCAATCATGTCTCCTAAGACGAGCTTCGTTTCTGACGCGACTCCGATTCCCTACGTGGTCAAAATCAATGCCCATGTAGTTCTCCCTGCATGTCTCAGCCGGCAATGGGAGGAGTCACCCTACCAATTTGGTTTCGTCATCATCTACCCTGCCGGAAGCGCTCATCTGGTAGAAATCCCGACAAACCAGGTGGCCAATCCGGTCTCAAGGGGCAAGAGGTCGAACGTTGTGATCGCTAAGGCACCACAACCCAAACTTAAGACAGTGTCCGAACGACTCTCTGGTGCTCCAGGTGGGGGCAAGACTTTTGTTACAAAGGGCATCATCAAACGTTGCGGACGAGCTCAGGCGACGACTCCAATAAGTACACAATCAGGCGTATCTTCAAAGCTCTCCATCTCCCGGTCTAAGGTGGCTTCCCGAAGAGCCATAGCCAGCCAAGTGCTCAAAACAAAAAGGTTGAGACAGAAATGGCTCAGATATCGAGCCAACAAGAAAGCCAGGACTCTAGCCAAATGGAATCTTGTAAGGTCCCAAGAGCAAGGTCACCCCACGACGACGGCTGAATCGGCCGTAAAAGTCAGCAATTCCTTTGAACCTCTGAAGTGGGTTAAGAAAAATGCCATGACCGCCAGAATTAGGAAGACAGCTGTCCAAATGATGCTACAAAGAGACGTATCCTAGCCCTAACAGAGAAAGCATGACACCGTCTCTTTAAGAGTCTATCAGGCATTCTGTGCTGCGCGAAAACAGCGGGCCAAAACCAAAAAGGAAGCGCCAACGCCATTCAAGAACCCGGTCAGGCCAGCCACCTTCAGTCGATTGCCCGTTACTGAAAAAGAAGGGCCATGACATCAGTCCGTAAAATCAGCTGCCAATAATGAAAAGATGACCGGATATGTTATCTATACGGTCTATATGGCGGGCGCGCGTCCTAGCGACAACTTGGACAGCAAAAGCAAGAATGGGGCCACCGCATCCCAAGCCTAATCTGGCTTGAATGTCGTTACCGTTTCCCAAGATCAGCCGCTTCCGCTGAACGATGAAAACTCTCTCGATGAGGTCGATAGGCAGAAGGACCCCTCAGTCCATATGGAGTCAAGCTCGGACAGCGAGTGTAACAACTCCAATTTCAATGTACATAAAATTGTTTAAAAGTTAATGTACAATTGGGGTATTTACAATTCATGTGAATGCTATAAGAATTTGATTTGCTTTAGAACAGCAAGAAGGAGCTTATAACTCACTGGTAAGGCCTTGCACTGCTGAGACATAGCACCCGAGTTCAAATTCCATCAGCCACATTATCTTTTTATTAAAATTTCTTTTAATTTTTTTAGAAGCTCAAGAGTCTACACGTGCACAACACATAAACTAAAGAGTTACAAATTATTTAAATATGTGCACTGAAGAATACCAAACGACCCCAACACATGGCTTAAACCCTAGCTCCCCCCTCCTCCCCCCCCCCCCCGTCGGTATTGGCCCGGTGAAAAGCCCTAAAAGCCCGATACTGTCGGTCTAAACCGTTGGTGAAGCCCTCATCTCTTCACCCCTGCAACTTTTGGCCTACCCCACTAACCCCATATTACTTGTTTACTCTGAATTTATCCAGAGTGCAATAAAATGCCCATTTAATCCAATTTTAATACAAATTTTAATTCACCCATTCAATACACCAAACCCTAATTTTTCCTATAAATACCATACCCTATTTCTCACATCCTCACTCAGAATTCCCTGCCAAAACTTTCAAAAACTTCCAAGTCCTTTTTGTGTACAAGTGGAGTTAGCGAAGGATGAAACTCCGACGAAATTCCGAGGATATTCGGTGACGAAACGACGTCCCGAACCTTCCCAATCCTTCTCCTACCTTTTTCTTCTCATTGAAGCCAGTAAGTCCCTTCTCCCCCTCTTTTCTTCTACTCTAAAAACATTCATTTCTAAAACCCGACGGAAGCGGAGTTAATCCGACTTCTGATTCGGTTTTTCTTTAAAAATCCTATTTTTCTTAAACAAGAAAATACCAAACTTTCATATCATGTTCAATAAATATTAACAAACATATTAAACAAGTTTCACATCAAAAGAATTTATATTGCAATTTTTATCGCAGTTTTACAGTAAAATACCCCACACTTTAGTTTCCGACATAAACAACATATTACCTTTAGATAGTTCATGAGGTAATGATCTACCTCATCACAGCACACATCTCTAACATAGCACGATGGATATTTTTGGAACATAGTATGGGATAAAACGACTTTACAAATAAATACCATCAACTTTTAAAACCATTTCTATAAAAAGATTTATTAAACATTTTCATGCAATTGCGCCTCTACAACAAACTTTTGGGAACCCCGTTCGGGATGGTGCGGATTATCGCACATCCTCGGGCCTAGTAGAGCGAGATGCAGACCTCCGCAAGGAGCATTCGACCTCGATGGAATTTGTATACATTTTTTCTTTAGAAAATGAGATTTCTACAAGAAAATAAATAAATTATTTTTATTAAATACATGTATATCTATTATCAAAATATCTATTTTAATTATATAAACATTCCAAGTTTTCTAAATCAAAGGAATCACTATTACATGAAAATACCATCCAAATACAACACAATTCCAATATTTCAAGAAATTACCATATATTATGAAGTTAGGTTTTACTCACTAGAAATTTCACTTGTATAAAAATATACATCTATGAAAACCCTAAAGACGATAATTAAATGATTAAGGTGTATTTTGAAAATTATAGCAAACTATTTTCACATAAAACCCCCTCAACTTATACTAAATTACAATAAGGACCCTAGTAAACATAGGTTTAAGCGGGACCAGTCTCTTGAGCCTCAGGGAGCCGGAGATATGGGTGCTTTCCTATTTAAGGTAGACAATCTAACAAACGGTGTTATCAATACGGTAATTGACTTAGGAAAAGACACAAATTCTGCTGTCAATGTGCAGCAGTTACCGATAACATCAAAACTAATTCAGGATTTTAAGTTCTTTTTAAAGTGTCTGACTTAGACTGAGTCTCAATCTAATCAATCTGACTTGAATGTGATTCAAGTATAAACTACAATTCAATATGAATTCGTCTATTCAATCTATATTAATCTATATTGACCGAACGGAACCATGGATATTCTCCATCTACATGTACATCCATTATATCCGTTCCATTACTGATATCATGGTTCCGGCAAGTCATCCATATACAATTTACAATACAAAGCAACACAATACAAACAATGCAATCAAGACATCGCGGGGTTTATAAGGGGAAATTGGTATGGAAGGTGTTAAAAGTGGCACGAGACTATAACCATAATACACTTAACCTGAATATCCATTGCCGTTGTACCGTGGCTGAACGGTTCCTTATACCTTAGTCTTTGGAATAGTGGGACTCCTCTCGTATACACTGGCATTTTCTGTACCAAGCTATAAACAACAGCCTTAACAATATAATACAACTTTAAAAGTTACATTCTCCTTATGTCTATTCTGTCTATACCTATTCTTTGGGACTTACCGAGCGATTATTCGCTGAAGACATTCCTTTCATCTTTCTTTGGAATGTTGCCAGGCGGATAGGACCTTCTGGAGACAGAGCCCGGCAGCGAGGACTTGGATCAGATAGCCTTCGACCCAGAGCTCTAGATTACTTATACATATTTTCATTTCTGTTATGCCATTGTTTAGGCATTGCTTTCATTCCATGTATTTACATTTCAGCTATATTGTAAAAAGAATGTTTAATAAATAAAGTTGTTGTTCATTTACATCTTGTCTCTTATGTATTTTACCTTATATTGCTTAGATACACATAGCGTGTTTACTTCTGAGTAAATGCGTCAGCGACCCGTCGCGTTCTCTACCCGTACACTGGGAAGCGGGGCGTGACAGCGAGGAAGAGCCGACTTTCTGCCCCAGAACCGCAGAGCAAGAGCTGCTTCAAGAGCTTCAAAAACAGCTCAGGAGCAAAGATAAAGAGATGGCCAAGCTCTACTCAAAAATTGATGACCTGACGAATGTTATGAAGCAGCTCACGACTCAAACTGCTCGGGCACCTTCCAATTTGGCACATGTCTCTGCTCATGAGCCGGGTGATGACAACCCGAAGCAACCGATTCCTGTCCTCTTGGGTCCAAGATTGGGTGAGCCACACGAAAGCCAGCCACATTCCGCTTCTGGGGACGCCTTGGCCCCAGATGGCACTATCCCGCTAACACAAGATCGAATAATAGATTTAGTCACCGGCAAGGTAAGAATATTGGTGGCCGAAACCGAAGCTCAAAAAGAAATTGGCAGTAGTGGGCGACCATATCTCGCACAGTATGATCTGATCGAGTTCCCGAGCGGCTACGTCATTCCTAAGTTCGGAAGATTTGACGGGACCGGAAACGCAAATTAGCACGTCGCCCACTTTAAAGCGTCGTGCGGAAATACATGGGGTAATGATGTGCTCCTTCTTCATCAGCTTGTCAACAGACTGACTGGTGTCGCTTTCGACTGGTATTCAAGTATACCAGACGGGTCCGTCACTACTTTCGCCCAAATGGAATTTCTGTTTCGGCAAAGATTCTTGAGTGTTAGTGACAAAATCTCCATTGCTGACCTCACAGGAACCAAGCCAGGGAAAAACGAAAGCAACACGGACTTTATTGCCCGATGGCGCAACCTCACTGTCAAGTGCGAACCGCCGCTAGAGCAGGACCAATCCGTCAGCCTCCTCATTGGAAACCTCAGAAAATAGATGGTCCCATTCTAATGTATAGCAGGCCTCAAGATGTTTCAAGAGTTAACCAAAAGAGTACAAATGTTGGAATGCTTGAAGCAAGAATCTATCCCGGACTCTCAGGGTGACAAGTCTAGGAAGAGCAGAAAAGACGACAACCGTAAAAGTGGTAGCTCCAACAAGACCAACGTCATCAATGCGTCTGACAATGAAAATAAAAGAAAGGCGGGCGGGTCAAAATAGACCGGGCACGAAAGCTAGTGCTAGGAGGAGAAGGGCCTTCTCTATAGGAGAAAAAGAACAAAATCTACTCTTTCAGGAAGGATAAGGTCCGCAAGATATTCAAGGATACCCTGAACAACGGTCTACAATTGCCGGAGTTGAAGAGACCTCACGAAGTAAAAATGACCGACAATCCCCCGTATTGCCCGTACCACGGAGTAGTGAGCCATGCGATCGAGGATTGATACATTTTTAAAGACTGGGTTGAAAAGCAATACAAGATCGGAGAGATCGAGCTATCCAAGAGTGTGTTGGTGAACAACCAATCTGCAACCACCAACTTTATACAGACAGAAGCTGAAGCCTTTTGGGAGCAGTCAGCCGAATCTGCTGCCCAGAGAAATGAATCCGACTCGCCGCAACCTCCATGGAGCATGCACATGTCCAAAATGACAAAGAAGATGCTAAAGTTACTTTAGAAAGAGCCCAGAACAGAATGGGAGGGACAGAAGAAGCCCACCGTTCTAAATACCACTTCGGCTCAATCAGGCTCAAAATCTAAAAAGATCAAGAAGAAGAAAAGTGCAGCTCGACGCGAAAAAGAGTCTACCGGGAGATCTACCATTCAAAAATATACTGATTCTCTTGAAGACTATGAACAAAAGGAAAGAACTCTAATTCAATTGAAGGAGTTCTTCCCCATAAAAGCGGCTGAGATTCTGGAGGAGTTAGAAGAAGACTCCGATGACGAGATCTCTTTAGTGACCTGCTATGTTGTCCACCTTGGTAGCGACTCTGAGAAAGAACTTTGTTTTCCTGAAGAGGACGAGGAGCTCGCCACGAAGGCCAACCAAATCCTGCTCAGAAGCAGCAAAGCTCTACCGCCAAATCAAGGCAATGCCCTAAAAGGGAAGGAAAAACAAGTCGCTAATGAAGAAGATGGCAGAGAGCTTGCTCATGAAGACTCGAGTCCTTCCCCAGTGGACTATAATGTCTTGGCTCATCTCCGGAAGCTTCCGTCTCTCTTAAGCATTTATGATGCTCTGGTCCTGTCCAAGGATTTCAGAGATATTCTCATTCATGCTCTACAAAAGCCCGAACGGTACCAGGCTCGCTTTGCGGAAATTAATATGAAAGAGGCCCAGTACACTCTGCATACATCTGTGGTCATATTTGAAGACCTATTACTGAGAACAGTTGAGCACAATCGACCACTTTACGTGACAGAGTACAGCGGCGACGATCGGATTAATCACATATTGATTGATCCGGGGTCCTCAGTGAACATCATGAACTTGCGGACTCTGAAGAGTTTATCAACGGATGTCCGACACCTGTCAAAGGAGAGGATTGTCATCCAGGGCTTCAATCAAAACTGCCAGAAAAGTTCTGGGATCCATATCTTTGCCGATCAAGTTTGGGGACCTGCAAATCGAACCTAAGATATACATGATCGACGTCGACACGTCCTATAAGATCCACCTAGAACGATTGTGCCTTCACGATTATGGCATCGTTTATGTCAACTCTCTATCAGCGCATGAAATATACCAAAAATGGCGAAGAAAGAAGCTTTGATGGGGGCATTCAGCCGTTCGGTGCGCATGAAGTCCGATACGAAGATTCTCGGTACTTTGTGAGCCTCCAAAGTGCTGAGCCATAGCTGACCAAAGACAGAACGGCCACGAAACTCAAAAGAAAATCTGAGCCGGTTGTTACTTTCAAAAGAAAAAACCGCAGTGTGCATCCACGTTTCGGCAGTGACACTAATGAGTCCGATGCTGAAAGTCCGTCTTTCTATAAAACTCGCCCTCATTTCGGTAGTGATACGGACGAGTCTGATATTGAAGGCTCATCCGGCCGCAAAATTCGCCCTCGTTTAGGCAGTGACACCGAAGAATCAGAAGAAGAGGATCTGCCTTACAACAGCTGTGCAAATCGAGCTCTCGTGCAAAAAGAGAAACTAAGAAAGACCTTCGAAGTTACGGAAGGGTCCCTAGCCGTCACAAGGGTGCCGGAGCAGATATGCAAAGAGATCGATGCATTGTCAGTCTCCACCGTGGACCAGCTGAATACCTTCTACGTTCTCGGAAGAAAGAGTGGACAGAAGAGCATCCTATTTTATGGGTCAAATCCTGTCATGCACCCGGACGATTTGTCTATCACGTGCCTTCCCTATGAAAGAGGCATAAGAGTCGTCCTATACTCCAGATATTATGCGCTTGAGATGCGGGAATATTTTAAAAAGTGCGGATGTCGATTATATTAAATAGACTCCGAAGCGAAGTTTTATGAGGGGCTGTAGCACCCGCCTCAGGACCGAGCACTCATCGATGGACGAATCCCAGATAGGCGGGGCATAGGTTTCATTCAACCTAACATCAAGGCAAGCTACATGATCCATATTGGTAAAGCCAGCAAAGAGTCAAATGATGAAGACGAGCTAGCCGAGCCAGAAGAAGCCTCTCAAGTGTTCGAAAATGGCGGACAAGCATACTTCGACGAGCTAACCGAGGTTAATTTGGGAACGCCCGATAATCCAAGGCCGACCTACATCAGCTCACTCTTGTCATAGGAAATGAAAGAGCAAATAATCGCCCTGCTGCATGAGTTCGCCGACTGCTTCGCATGGACGTACAAAGAAATGCCTGGCCTCTCCCCTGAAGTGGCCATGCATAAGTTGTCTATATATTTTAATGCCAAGCCAGTCAAATAAGCTTCTCGAAGAATGAGAAGAGAACTGGAAGGAAAGGTCATTGAGGAAACCAAGGAAATCATCGATGCCGGTTTCATCAGAGAAGAGAAATATGAGGACTGGATCGCATGCATCGTCCTAGTGAAAAAGAAGAATGGGCAGATCTGAGTCTGTGTCGATTTCAGAGACCTTAGAAAGGCATGCTCTAAAGATGATTTCCCGCTACCGGTCATAGAAATGATGGTCGACGATATATCAAATTACAAGCTGCTCACCTTCATAGATGTCTCATCTGGATATAATCAGATTAAGATGTCGCCCGAGGATGAGAAACACATAACGTTTCGAACCCCGGTCGGGATATACTACTACAAGGTGATGCCGTTCAGACTGAAAGAATGCGAGCGCCACATATCAAAGGGCAATGACCAAAATCTTTGATGACTTAATCCATAAGGTCGTCGAATGTTATGTTAATGATTTGGTTGTCAAGACAAAAGCCAAGGCCGATCACATCCGAGATCTCAGGACCATTTTCACCCGACTGAGGGAATACGATATGAAGATGAATCCTCTGAAGTGTGCTTTTGGCGTGTCGTCGGGAAAATTCTTGGGCTTCATAGTCCGACATCGGGGGATCGAATTTGACCCATAAAAGATAATGGTTATCATGGAGATTCCTCCTCCGAAGAATCTAACGCGGCTAAGATTCTTTCAAGACAAACTCGTTTACATATGAAGGTTCATCTCGAAACTATCAGGAAGATGTCGGCCTTTCTCAAAGCTCATGAAGAAAGGATCTCCCTTTGTCTGGGATATCGAATGTCAAGAAGTGTTCGAAAGTATTAAACAGTACCTGTTGCACCCTCCAGTGCTTGCTGCTCCCATTCCAAATAAACCGTTGATTCTCTATACTGCCGTGCAAGATGAGTCACTCGGTGCACTCCTTACCCAAAACAACCAGGATGGAAAAGAAAATGCGCTCTAGTACCTCAGTCAAACTTTAGTCGGGGCAGAACACAACTATTCCCCGATCGAAAAGCAATGCATGGCTCTGATATTCCCTGTGAAGAAGCTGAAGTACTATCTGCTCGTTCATCGGGTTATGCCGATCTCCAAGGTCGACCCGCTCAAACACTTAATGACCAAAGCAAGCCTAGCCGGTAGAATAGCAAGATAGACTGTCATGCTGCTTGAATTCGATATAATCTATACTCCTCAGAAAGTGACACGCCCCGCTTCCCAGTGTACGGACAGGGTGACGTGGCGGGCCCGCTATGTATTTACTCAGAAGTAAACACGCTAAGCGTAAATAAATAATACGATAAAGTACACAAGAAAATGACAAGAGATGTAATTGAACAACAACTTTTATTTATTAAACATTTCTTTACAATACAACTGAAAATGTAAATACAAGAATGGAAAGCAATGCATAAACAATGACATGAACTGAAAGTAAAATATATACAAGTGTCTAAAGCTCGGGGTCTTCTGAGAACTGCTCCTAGTCGTCTGTGATGGGCTCTATCTCTAGTGAGTCGGATTCACCTGACAATATTCCAAAGAAAGAAGAGAAAAGGAATGTCGTCAGCGAAAAATCACTCGGTATATCCCAAAGGCTTCTCGGTGTACGGATAAAAGGACGTGGCGGGCCCGCTACGTATTTACTCAGAAGCAAACATGCTAAGTGTAAATAAGCAATATGATAAAGCACACAAGAAAATGACAAGAGATGTAATTGAACAAAAACTTTTATTTATTAAACATTTCTTTACAATACAATTGAAAATGTAAATACAAGAATGGAAAGCACTGCCTAAACAATGGCATGAACTGAATGTAAAGTATATACAAGTGTCTAAAGCTCGGGGTCTTCTGAGAACTGCTCCAAGTCGTCTGTGTTGGGCTCTATCTCTAGTGAGTCGGATCCACCTGACAACATTCCAAAGAAAGAAGAGAAAAAGAATGTCGTCAGCGCACAATTGCTCGGTAAGTCCCAAAGAAAGATAGAAATAGAGTAGACAGATAAGAGGATATAACTGGTAAATTGTTTGATTGTTATATTAACGTAACTGTTTGTATCTTGGTACAAAATATACCAGTGTATATGAGAGGAGTCTAACTATTCCATGGACTAAGGTATACGGAGCACAAGGAACCGTTAAGCCACAGAACAATAGCAACGGATATTCAGGTTAGGTGTATTAAAGTGACCGTCTCGTGCCACTTCTAACACATTCCGTACCAGTCTACCCCTTTAAAATCCCGTAATGTATTTTGTATTGATTTGTATTGTTTTGTTTAATAGATGTAAGACTTCCCAAAACCATGATATCAGTTGTTCATGTAAACGGAAGGGATATAAACGGATATTCATGTAAATAGAGTATATCCATGGTTCGGTTTGGTCAAGTCATGTTGATATTGATTGTATTCTGGTATAAATGGATTCATGTTGCATTGGAGTTGTACTTGAATTGTATTCAAGGATGGATTGATTTCAGATTAAACTGAGACTCTGTCTGAGTCAGACACTTTAACACGAATTGATGTCCTGAATTAGTTTTGGAGTTATCAGTAACTGCTGCACATGGACGGCAGGATTTGTGACATTTTCCAAGCCAATTACCGTATTGAAAACCCCGTTTTTAGTTGTCTACCTTAAATAGGCAAGTACCCAAACTCTCCAGCTCCCTGAGGCTCAAGAGAAATGGTCCCGCTTAAACATATATTTACTAGGTCCTATTGTAATTTAAGATAACTTGAGGGGGTTTTATGAAAAATAGTTTTGATATATTTTCAAAATACACCTCAAGTATTTAATTATCGCCTTTAGGGTTTTCATAGATGTAATTTTTAAGAGTGATGAGATAGTCTAGTGGATATAAACCTAACTTGAATAGTATATGGTATTTTCATGTAATTTGACTTGTATTGATTTTGATGGTATTTTCATAAACTTTTGTGATTCTTTTCTTTTGATTAGAAAACATGGAATATATTATATATTTAAAATAGATATTTTGATAATATATATACATATATATATAATTATTAAAAATAGAATTTATTTATTAAATAGAAATCACGTTTTCTTAAAAATTGTAATAAAAATTCCATCGAGATCGTATGCTCCGTGAGGAGGTCTGCATCTCGCTCTACTAGTCCCGAGGACGTGCGATAACCCGCATCATCCCGATCGGGTTTCCCAAAATGGGTTGTAGAGGTTTATTGCAAGGAATTAATTAAAACAATTTAAAGAATACGGATTTTGATAGTTTAAGGTATTTTAATGTAAATTGTATTTTGTCCCGCAAAAATTGTTACAAAAGCCATCGTGCTATGTCAAGATGAGTGTTGTGATGAGGTAGGTCGTTACCTCATAATTTTTCTAAAGGTAATATGAGCAAAACGATAAAATAATGTCGTATGTAAACTTGATGGTATTTTACTGAAAAAGTGAAATAAAAGTTGCAATACAAATTATTTTGAATTGAAACTTGTTGTAAATTTTGTTTTATGTTTGTTAAACAATATATAAAAAGATGGTAAATTTGTTATTAAGAAAAATTGTGTTTTTGATGAAATTAGAATCGGAAGTCGGAATAACTCCGCTTTCGACGAGTTTTGAAAATAAATTTTTTTAAGAGGTGAAAAAGAGAGAAGAGAAAGGACTTACTGGTTTGGAGAAGAGAGGGGAGATAGAGGAAACTTTTGAAAGCGGCATAGAGTCGCGGTGTCGCCAGATTTGCCCCGAGTCATCGCCGGAACTTTGATCTTGACTAACTCCACTTGTAAAACTTCTTGGACTTAGAAAAGAGAGTTTTGACAAAATAATTATAAATGAGGAGGGCAATGGTGTAGGGTGGTATTTATAGGAGAAATTAGGGTTTAGGGTATTGAAATGAGAATTAAAAATGTATTAAAATTTGGTTTTAAGGCTTATTTTAATTCTTTGGAAATGTGCAAAGAAATCAAACAGAACTAGCGTAGTGGGTGGGGCCAAGGGGTGCTAGAGTGAAAAAATTGAAGCATTTGGGACGGGGGGCCGGCGGCGCCGGCCCTAATGATGATCTCGCCGGCCAATTTCGGGGTGTGGGTGCTTGGATTGCTGCCACGTGTCCTAGTCACTTTATATAGCTCGGTGCACATGTTTGATTTCTGAGACTTTTCATTTTTATGTGTTTTGCACGTGTAAACTTTTGGGCTTCCAAAAATTTTAAAAGAAAAATCAGCAAAAATAATATGTGGCTGAGGGCATATGAACACAGGAGCTACGACACAGCAGTGCAAGGCTTTACCAATGAGCTACAATTTATTTCTTGTTGTTCAAAAGCAAATCAAATTTATAACTTGTGCTCAGGACTTACAAATACTCCATTTGTACATTAACTTTAAAACTTCTCTGTACACTAAAACAGAGTCGTTACATTCTACCCTCCTAACAAAAATTTTGTCCTCGAAATTTATAATTATTTTAAGGACTAATTTACAAAAAAGTGAGGGTACCGTGCATGCATGTCCTTATCTCGTTCCCATGTTGATTCTCCTGGTGTGTCTTTTCTCCACATCACTCGAACCAAATTTACTTCATTATTCCGAAGTGACTTCACTTTTCTCTCTAGGATTTCAACGGGTTGTTGCTCACAAGATAGGTCCGCCTGTACAGTGAGCTCGGAGTGATCAAGAATGTGACTGGGGTCACTCATATACCTTCTAAGTTGGGATATATAGAGCACATTGTGCACTCCTTCCAACGAGGGTGGAAGTGCCAAACGGTATGCCACTTTTCCGACTCGTTCGAGTATGTCGAACGATCCAATGAATCTTGGACTTAGCTTACCCCTTCTTCCAAAACGAATCACTCCACGGTTTGGTGAGATCTTTAAAAAGACATGATCTCCTGGTTGAAACTCCAAGTGACGGCGCTTTGCATCAGCCCAGTGCTTCTGTCGGTCTTGAGCTATGCGTATTCTCTCCCTGATAGTGCGAACTACATCCACTGTTGCTACTATCATCTCAGATCCAAAAAGTTCTCTATCTCCGATATCGTCCCAACTTAATGGTGATCGACACTTCCTTCCATAGAGCGCTGCAAAGAGTGTCATTCCAATACTTGCTTGTTAGCTGTTGTTGTATGAAAACTCCACAAGATATAGGTGATCATCCTATGATCCTCCGAAGTCTAACATACACATTCTTAGTATATCTTCAAGTATCTAAATCGGTCGCTCAGACTGTCCATCTGTTTGTGGATGGTAAGCTGTGCTAAAGTTCAGACTTGTTCCCAAGCTAGCATGCAGACTCTGCCAAAATTGCAATCGGAATCCGGTGTCACGATCGGAGACAATGCACACCGGTACTCCATGTAATCTCACGATCTCCTGCATGAGTTCATGGGTATCAGAGATAGTACATATTGAAGAGTTAAATCTTACTTAGATTCAAACTTACCTTCATATACTTCTTTGCTAATGTCTCGGTAGATTGGCCAACTTGAAAGGGAATAAAGTGAGCCGACTTTGTGAGTCGATCAATAATAACCCATACCACATCGTTACCTTTCGTGCTGCGAGAAAGAGCAGTCACGAAGTCCATGGTGATGTGTTGCCACTTCCATTCTGGAATAGGTAATGGTTGAAGTAAACCAGCAGTCCTGTGATGTTCAGCTTTCACTTGCTGACACACCAAATATTTAGTGACGCTTCTACCTACTTCACACTTCATTCTATGCCACCGGTAATGTTGCCGCTGATCTTTGTATATCTTTGTACCACCAGGGTGTACTGAATAGGGAGAGCCATGAGCTTCTTTCATCAATTCTTCCCGAACAGAATCTTGTGGTACACACAATCTACTGCCGTATCTCAAAGATCCGTCTTCATGGATGATGAAGTCTGTTCGAAATCCACTTTCTACTTGTTCTCTGATCTTTTGCAACTTGGCATCACTTGTTTGAACTGCTTTGATCTGATTGACAATGGTAGACTGAACTTGTAATTTCATCAAACTTGAAGCGTTACCTGGTAAGACCACTTCTATCTCCATCTGATGCAAATCTTGCTGTATCTTCCACCATGCGGTAAGATTTGATAGTGGTTGGCAACTAAGTGCATCATGTACTACATTCACCTTCCCTGGATGATATTGTAAGTTGATGTCGAAATCCGCCATAAGTTCTAACCATCTTCTCTGTCGCATATTCAACTCTTTTTGAGTAAACACATACTTCAGACTTTTGTGGTCTGTGTAAATATCTACCCGTTCTCCAAGAAGATAATTGTAGAGTTGCCTAGCACGGCAGTAAGGTTTCGGGAGGCATCGTCCATGCCAATTTAAAATTTTAGCCGTACTAGCTAACCCTAACCTAGAATCGTATACTAGAAAATCCGACGAAATGAAATGCAAACAACTTTGCATAAGAAGTGAACAAGAAATACAACCTTTGTAGATCGGTCCTTCACTTCATTAGCTCCGTGTAGTAGTCCCTTCACTGCGATCATGAACTCCCGGACTCTAGAGAGGCTTCCATAAAGAAAAGAACAAGCTTGCATCAAAGTCTTCAAGGCCGAAGATGATCTACGTCGAGGAGACACTAACCCAAGCTAGCTCTTCACTAATTATGGAATTAGTGAATCAAACACCCTATACTAAATGGCAAATAGTAGAGGATGATGAAGTAGGAATTTTACTCATTTTAAATTTAATTTTCTCACTATTTTTCATCACTTTTTATGAAGCTTGAAAGCTTCAATGAGAGGAAGAAGAAGATGATGAAGTGATGAACAATAATCTAAGGTTAGAAATGCAACCATGGTGAGTTCTTATACCATGCCTAACTCATGTAGAGAATTAACCAAGGTCAAGGGTTAAGGTTGGGTTAAAAAATATCTTAAGGAATGACAAAAGAGTGGACTTGGTCAATGTTCTACAAGCTTCATCCAAGCTTGAAACATTGACTAAGTCATCACTAATTTGTGATAACTTAAATGATAAATATCAAACCCTAACTTTAACCCTAGCATGGTATTAGTCTCATACACCCTTGTTGCATATGTAACCTAGCATGACACATGAATATATATCACATATATATTTATGTGTTAAAAGAAAACAATACATATATCACATATATGTAAAGTGTAGCATATGTGAGAAAAAGAAATCTTAAGTGAGCTAATATTAGTTAATGTAATGTAATATATCAAATATATAATTATACATTAAATTATTAAATCAACTCTTGATTTAATAATCCGGCTATATTACATATAACCGACTAATATCAAATGAATCAACTTATCGAATCAGCATTTGATCCGATAACCCGGCTATATCATATATCGCGAGAATAGAATACGGTATCACATATCGTAATAATCTCGGTCCCGCACATATCACATATGTGCTCTTACTTCGTTTCGCTTGAGCCAGAAAACCTCTGTGTAGGACTCTAAAGGTACGTCAATACGCCGGCAGTAGGGGATGATCATATCAAACACCCACAAGCCGCAAGCGGTCTGCTAAACGTAACGGCCATCTGTGTATTGAGCGATCAGAAGATCAACAAGCATGCCTGCTCATACTCCTGCGAATCCAATCAGTAACACTACCGTACAGTCCGGTCTCTTCCTCTGATATGTCTCATATCTCGTCTAGGGGAAATAAACATCAGGCCCCAGTAACTCGATAAGTCATGCCGATGTGAGGCTCATATGATGTCATGTCGAGCAAGAAAGTCCTCCCTATATATGTCCAAGCATCCACTACAATATACATCATATGTTTAGTAATGGCCTCTAGGTGTAACATTCTGAAATTTTGGAAATAAATAAAATTAACTAATTAAATAATAAAGTGTTAAATTAAAAGGTTATTAAAACCAAATTAGAAAATTTCATAAGATGTATGTAAAACAGATTAAATAAAAAATTTAGTATGCAACATAAATAAGTTATAAGGGTTTTAATGTGAATTTTAGCTTCATTTTAATAAAAATGGTGTTTTATAATAACATAAGTTGTGAAGGGTTCTTATATAAAGTTTAGGATATTGTGCAAATTGGATTTTGATTAAGGGTGTAAATGAAAGAGGGGAAGAAAACATTTTAGCTCAGAATTTTATTACAAATTAACACAAATTATGAGATAATGTAAGGACACCTCCTACTTGCATGCACAACACACACCCCACACCTCCTCCTTGCATGAGGATGGCACCCTTTAGCCTTTGACACCTCCTCCTTCACCTTATCCTTTCCTCTTCTCATATATAAGTTATGTTCAAATCATTTAACTCATTTAAAATCTGAAAATTTAAGAAAGAAAAAGAAAACTAAAAGAAAACAAGGAAGAACAAGAGAGAGAAGAAGAAAAGAGCTAAGTCTAGGGATTTCTCATCATCAAGCTAGGACAAGGAGCTTGTGCATCTTGGAGGGTGTTCTTCCAGCAAATTATTTGTAGGTAAAATCCTTAATCACAGTAGGGATTTAATTCTGTAACTAGTTCAAAATCTAAAATCAAAATGTCTACAATATTTTGTTTTTAAGAAAAATCAAGTCTGTTTGAATCTGCTATAGTTTAGAGAAAAGTTAATTGAACTAAATAAGGTCTAAATAATGTATGTTGAACCTAGAGCAAACCATAGGAACACGAACCAGAGGGCTCGGATTTTGGCCGGCGACCCAAAGGAAAATTCTGGCGACGCCGGATTTTTGGGTGAGTTGGGTAGTGTGGTTTTTGGGTAGGTCTCTGTATAGATGTTTGGTTAGTTTAGTATTGTTTAATCAAGTTAGTTTAACTGTATGTAAAATCTGGGAGCTAATATCGGCAAAAAGTATCTAAAATCTAAAATACGACACGGTTAAAATGTAACGCGTTCTGTTTTCAGTCACGATGCAGCGTTGGGTTAAATTTCAGCGAGGTTAAGTATTAGATCGTTTGCAATAGTCGTACATAATGTAATTAACACGTACAACTTGTGTTTCTTGATTTGTGCCGTATCGGAATGTAGCCGTTTTTTATACAAGTTAATTAAATGTTATATTTGAGTGCGGGGACTTCGGAGGCCGTAAGGAAAGGAAAAGGATTGGCGATTGCTGAGTAGATACGACGTATTTCCGGTGAGTAAACTAAATATCTACCGGGGAATTTTGTGAATATGGCGTGTTACGTCCGTAGTTTTATTTATATAAAAATTTTACTTTTGCATGCTAAGTTAATAATGCGCATTCATATACATACCTATACATCTCTATGGTAATAGATGTAGAACACTGCACAATTATCGACGAGTTATGCTGCACGTGCACCCTTTTTATGTTACACTACATCTCGTTGATATTAACATGTCACTTTTACACTAAATATTCATATTGTTAAATATGATTCCTATCATACCTTAATTATTAACAATAGTGGTAACTTGCATACATGACATCATGTTTATCATCAGAGTATTCTAAGTTGATATAAGAAGCTTTTGTATTATTGAGAATTTATGGTTTGGATTTTCCCGTACTAGTACATAAGTCCAGTAATTTCATGATTTATGTGACATGTCCACCATGAGATGTTTTATGATTTGGTTTAATTCCGGACCGAGTGGAGGAGATATACGGTCGCGGACTTTACGTTATCTAGACCGAGTGGGGGAGATATACAGTTGGATATATGGTGGACTCGGTCGAGAGCGAGGGGCAGGATAGCCGCATTTGAGGCGGGGGAGCCTAGCGAGGATACTCGATACCGGAGAGAGTGGTGAAACACGGTGGATATCTAAAGGATACCGACCAGTGTTATTGATTACAGGATCGTTCGAGGAATGATGCCCGGGAGAAATGGAAGTTTTGTGTCGTGGACACGGAAAGATAAATTTTATTGGGAATAAATGATGAGATTTCAGTTTTGGTTATGTGATTTGTAGTACAGATTCATGCTTTCCATATGCTATCATACATCATACTTGCTCTCATTTCAGTTAGTTATGATCGTCATATTTACATTATTAACCGTTGTATGTTAATTATATTCACTGAGTTGGTAACTCACCCCCGTTGTGCCACAGTTCCTTGCAGGGGTAAAATGGACAGATAGCAGCAGTGCAGATCCACTTTTCCAGCTTTTATCGCATCTTTTGATAAGTGGGTTACACGTGTAGTAACCTTCTCTTTTGGGTATTGTATTTTGGATCTAGAAAATCTCCATCAGACTTTGTACTATGACTTAGAATGAGAGATGAGTATATGTATATTATTTGACAAATGAGATCGTTGTTATGTTAGAAGATATTTCTTTTATTTATGTTTAGGATTCTTTTTGATATCCTATATACTGAGTACTTATTTCCGCTGTTGATATTGTTGATCCCAACTAGGGATGCAACCAAATTTAACAATTTAAAATTGTTTTTGTTGTGAATTCACTAGTGAGTTATTGTTAATATCTTAATTCAATAAAATGGTGATTTTTACTTAAAACTAAATTTTCATGAAAATTCCGCAAAAAGGATTTGGTCTTGGTTTTTCGGCTTACTCGAGTTGTGTAAATATCTTTAGATAATACACAATCTAAGTGCCGGTCACATCCAAATTTTGGGTCGTGACAAAGTTGGTATCAGAGCTTAGGATTAAGCTTACGTAATAGAGTAGTGAGTTAAGATAAGTTGACGTGAGTCCGTGATTTAGGATGACATTTAGTTTGATGGAGTAGATGATTTAGGATGAGTGCAGTACCGTACGTATGTTCCGCGGCATATTTACGTTACCATACTCAGCCTAACAAACCTTAAGATGCATATCTTGATTTGCCTTCCATTGACTCTCTATTTTTGATTTTTCCGAGTCAGAAGCCTTATCAACCTCGTTTCTTGTTCCAGTTGCTATAGCTATGCAAGCTAGGCGAGCCACAGCTAGAGATGTAGCTAGAGCGAGTCTGCTTGTGACGGCGACTGTTACACCGGACATTCCGGCGGTGCCTGAGCATGTTGATCCTCCTCTTCCAGATCGCATGACTAGGATAAAGGAGGGCATGTTAGGATTGCAGCAAATGGTAGGACAGTTAGCTAAGGCCACTCGAGTACAGAGACAGGATCCGGCACCGACCATGGTAGAGTCCGAGGTACAGCCTACTCAGACGGTCGCACTTGTAGATACGAGGGTGATGGAGGTATCGCTTTCAGACTTTATGAGGTTGAGACCTCCAGTATTTACAGGGACTGATGTAGCGGAGGATCTTCAATCCTTTCTTGATAGGATAGCGAGGATTGGCAGATCATTGCGATGTTCTGATGCGAGGTCAGTTGAGCTGACTAGTTTTCGTTTGGAGGGACTTGCACAGAAGTGGTGTGAGTCAATGGAGAGAGGGCGAGCTACGGGTCTTCCTCCGATATCGTGGACCGAGTTTTCCGAGGTCTTTCTTGCCAGATTTCTTCTACAAAGTGTGAGGGACGCTACAGCTAACAGTTTTGAAGCGTTGTGGAAATCTGCGAGTATGTCGGTGGCAGATTATGATTTACGATTCACCCAGCTGTCACGCTATGCCCCATACTTAGTACCTACGGAGGAGCTTCGGGTGAAGAGGTTCATAAGGAGTCTGGACACGCAGTTGTATTTAGCTATAGGCTCCCAGCATTTTGATACGTACGCGCAGGCCATGGATGCAGCGATATGAGTGGAGGAGCGTTTAAGCGAGGCAGTGGTTGTTCCGGAACCAAAGAGGAGTAGACCGTTTGGGCCGATGACTAGGCAGTTTAGCAGAGGTAGAGGCAGGTACACTCCAGGCCGCAGTTTCGGACGAGGTTGGACCCAGGGCCAAATGATCAGTTCATACCCCGAGGATCAATGGACCCCATCTACATGTTTTAGTTGCAGACTTCCAGGACATTTTGCGCGGGATTGTAGGTCCCAGGGAGGGACCGTTGTTCCACAGGATGCTTTACCCCCTCCACCTTCTACGCCGATGGCTTTACTTCCTCCCCCAGTTGGCACTACGTGCCAGACAGTTACACCATGAGGTCGAGGCTTTGCAGGACGCTCTTAGAGAGGTCGAGGAGATAGAGGTAGAGGATGACAGGATGCGGGCAGGGGCCAAACAAGGTTTTTTGCGATGACTCTACAGGATGCCCAGGCATCAAATGCAGTTGTGACAGGTATTCTTACAGTATGTTCGTTAGATGCACATATTTTATTTGATCCCGGTTCTACACATTCTTATGTATCTTCACACTTTGCCCTTTCTTTGGGGAAGAGTCGTCGTTGTTAGAGTTACCCTTAGTGGTGATTACTCCGGTGGGAGATTCTTTTATAGCTTGACACGTATTCAGATCATGTTCGGTACGTATTGGTGATAGAGATTCGCTCGTTGATCTGATTCTCCTAGATATATTAGATTTACTTCTCGGTATGGATTGGTTGGCCGCTTGTCATGCCTATGTAGATTGTCGGGGGAAAGTGGTTAGATTTTGTTTTCCAGGTGAACCGATCTTTGTTGTGCAGAGAGAATGTAATATAACTCCTGCCAACATGATTTCTGCCCTTTGTGCGGGACGACTCTTGAAGAAGGGTTGTCATGGGTTCTTGGCATTTGTTCAGGACTTAGGAGTCGCTGAAATTCCATTGGACCAGGTTCCGATCGCACGAGAATTTCAGGATGTGTTTCCTGCTGAGTTACCAGGATTACCGCCCGGTCGCGATATTGAATTTTGCATTGACTTGATTCCGGGTGCGGGGCCTATTTCTGTACCACCATATCGGATGGCCCCGACGGAGTTGAAGGAACTCAAAAGTCAGTAGCAAGAATTGTTAGATAGAGGACTAGTTCGTCCTAGTGTATCATCGTGGGAAGCTCCTGTCTTATTTGCAAAGAAGAAGGACGGTAGTATGAAACTGTGCATCGACTACCGACAACTGAATCACGTCACTGTGCGAAATAGGTATCCACTACCTCATATTGATGACTTGGTCGATCAGTTGCAGGGAGATGGCTACTTCTCGAAGATTGATTTGCGGTCAGGGCATCACCAGTTGAGGGTTCGAAAGGACGACATTCCGAAGACTGCTTTTCGCACCCGATATGGGCACGTTGAGTTTCTGGTGATGTCGTTCGGACTCACCAACGCCCCAGCAGCTTTTTTGGATATGATGAACCGTATGTTCAGGCCCTTCCTTGATCAGTTTATTATAGTATTCATCGATGATATTCTCGTTTATTCCCGGAGCAGAGAGGAGCACGAGCAGCATTTGTGTATTACGTCGCAGACCTTGAAGGAGCATCAGCTGTTTGCAAAATTATCCAAGTATGCTTTTTGGCTGGATAATGTAGAGCTCTTGGGTCACGTAGTTACAAGAGATGGGATATGTGTGGACCCAAAGAAGATTGAAGCGATACAACACTGGCCCAGACCTGTGTCAGTTACTGAGGTTCGAAGTTTCTTAGGTCTGACGGGTTATTATAGACGTTTTGTGCAGGATTTCTCTCGAATCGCTGCCTCGTTGACCGGATTGACTAGAAAGGAGGTTCCCTTTCTTTGGAAAGATGCATGTGAGCAGAGTTTTTAGCAGTTGAAGACGCGCTTGACGACTGCACCAACCTTATCTTTACCTTCTGGGTCAGGGGGTTTTGTTGTATTTTGCGATGCATCTCGAGTAGGTCTAGGCCGTGTATTGATGCAGCACGATAGGGTTATAGCTTATGCTTCTTGACAGTTGAAGAGGCACGAGCAGAACTACCCCGCGCATGATCTGGAGATGGCTGCTGTGGTATTCGCTCTGAAGATTTGGAGACATTACTTGTAAGGAGAGTCGTGCTAAATCTTCACAGATCATAAGAGCTTGAAGTATATTTTTCAGCAGAGGGATCTGAACCTAAGGCAGCGTAGATGGATGGAACTGGTGAAAGATTACGATTGTGAGATCTTGTATCATCCAGGCAAAACAAATGTTGTAGCAGATGCTTTGAGTCGGAGACCTGGAGGTAGCTTATCTCATTTGCACACATTGCAGAGACAGCCTTCTAAAGACTGGTAGATTTTATGTGATAGTCGTATACAGTTTGAGTTCACCCCGACAGGAGGACAGTTACCACATGTTCGCACCCGACCTCAGTTATTGGATCATATTCGAGAGACACAGCCCGCAGATGCTCGTATATTGGAGATTATGGATCAGGTTAGGTAGGGCAGGGAGTCGGAGTTCGTGATAGATGACTGTGGAGTATTACGTTTTGGGACTCGTCTTTGTGGGCCAGATTCGGATTGACTGAGATGTGAGATCTTAGAGGAGGCCTATAGATCAGCATACAGTATTCATCCTGGTTCCACCAAGATGTATCATGACTTGATAGACGTTTATTGGTAGGAAGGAATGAAGAGGGATGTTGCGGAGTTTGTTTCGAGATGCTTGACTTGCAAGTCAAGGCCGAGCACCAGAGGCCAGCAGGAGAGTTGCAGCCCTTGCCCATTCCTGAATGGAAATGGGAACAGATTTCCATGGATTTCATTGTGGGTCTACCCAGGACTAGCAGAGGGTATGATTCCATTTGGGTGATTGTAGATAGATTGACAAAGGCATCTCACTTTCTTCCGGTGAAGACGACGTATGGGTTTGCACAGTATGCTCAGATTTATATCGATGAGATTGTACGTTTACATGGAGTTTCGACGTGCAAGTATCAGATCGGGGTACCCAGTTTACTAGCAGGCTATGGCAGAAACTTCAAGAAGCTCTTGGTACACGACTGAATTTTAGTACAGATTTCCACCCACAGACAGATGGTCAGTCAGAGCGACCATTCAGACTTTAGAGGATATGCTTCGAGCTTGCAGCCTTGATTTTGGTGGTAGTTGGGATCGTCACCTACCTTTGATAGAATTTTCGTACAACAACAGTTTTCAGGAGACGATCCAGATGGCACCCTTTGAAGCTTTATATGGGAGGAAATGTCGATCGCCTATTTGCTGGACAGAACTGAGCGAGAGTAGCATTTTGGGACCGCAGATAGTACAGGAGACTACAGAAAAGATTCAGCTGATACGAGACAGAATGAGAGCGGCCCAGTGCAGAAAGAAATCATATGCAGATCAACGACGTTGTAGACTCGAGTTTGAAGTGGGAGATTATGTGTTTCTTCGTGTATCATCGATGAAAGGTATGACGCGTTTTGGGAAAAAGGGAAAGCTCAGCCCCAGATATGTCGGACCTTACGAGAATCTGGAGAGAGTGGGTGCTATAGCTTATCGTTTAGCACTTCCACCGATTTTTCCCGATGTGCATCCGGTGTTTCACGTTTCGATGCTTCGCAAGTATCTTCACGATCCTTCTCACGAGATCCAGTATCAGACCTTACAGCTTGAGCCGAATTTATCCTACACAGTGCAGCCAGTAGCTATTCTAGACAGGCAGGCAAAGAAACTAACATCGATGGTACTTCCATCCGTAAAGGTTCTTTGGAGAGGAACGAATTGCGAGGAGATTACTTGCGAGACCGAGGATGCGATGCGAAAGAAATTTCCACATCTTTCTGAAGGTACATCTAGTTAAGTTTTAAATTCGGGGACCGAATTTTTTTAAGGGGGGAATATTGTAACATTCTAAAATTTTGGAAATAAATAAAATTAATTAATTAAATAATAAAGTGTTAAATTAAAAAGTTATTAAAACCAAATTAGACAATTTCATAAGATGTATGTAAAACAAATTAAATAAAAAATTTAGTATGCGACATAAATAAGTTATAAGGGTTTTAATGTGAATTTTAGCTTCATTTTAATAAAAAAAGGTGTTTTATAATAACATAAGTTGTGAAGGGTTTTTATATAAAGTTTAGGATATTGTGCAAATTGGATTTTGATTAAGGGTGTAAATGAAAGAGGGGAAGAAAACATTTTAGCTCAGAATTTTATTGCAAATTAACACAAATTATGAGATAATGTAAGGATACCTCCTACTTGCATGCACAACACACACCCCACACCTTCTCCTTGCATGAGGATGGCACCTTTTAGCCTTTGACACCTCCTCCTTCACCTTATCCTTTCCTCTTCTCATATATAAGTTATGTTCAGATCATTTAACTAATTTACAATCTAAAAATTTAAGAAAGAAAAAGAAAACTAAAAGAAAACAAGGAAGAACAAGAGAGAGAAGAAGAAAAGAGCTAAGTCTAGAGATTTCTCATCATCAAGCTAGGACAAGGAGCTTGTGCATTTTGGAGGGTGTTCTTCCAGCAAGTTATTTGTAGGTAAAATCCTTAATCACAGTAGGGATTTAATTCTGTAACTAGTTCAAAATCTGAAATCAAATGTCTAAAATATCATATTTTAAAGAAAAATCAAGTCTGTTTGAATCTGCTATAGTTTAGAGAAAAGTTAACTGAACTAAAGAGGGTCTAAATGATGTATGTTGAACCTAGAGCAAACCATAGGAACACGAACCAGAGAGCTCGAATTTTGGCCAGCGACCCAAAGGAAAAATTCCGACGACGCCGGATTTTTGGGTGAGTTGGGTAGTGTGGTTTTTGGGTAGATCTCTGTGTAGGTGTTTGGTTAGTTTGGTATTGTTTAATCAAGTTAGTTTAACTGTATGTAAAATCTGCGAGCTAATATCGGCAAAAAGTATCTAAAATCTAAAATACGACACGGTTAAAACGTAACGCGTTCTGTTTTCAGTCGCGATGCAGCGTTGGGTTAAATTTCAGTAAGGTTAAGTGTTAGATCGTTTGCAATTGTCGTACGTAATGTAATTAACACGTATAACCTGTGTTTTTTGATTTTTGCCATATCGGAATGTAGCCATTTTCTTATACAAGTTAATTAAATGTTAGATTTGAGTGCGGGGACTTCGGAGGCCGCAAGGAAAGGAAAAGGATTGGCGATTACTGAGAAGATACGACGTATTTCCGGTGAGTAGACTAAACATATACCGGGGAATTTTATAAAGATGGCGTGTTACGCCCGTAGTTTTATTTATATAAAAGTTTTACTTTTGCATGCTAAGTTAATAATGCGCATTCATATACATACCTATACATCGCTGTGGTAATAGATGTAGAACACTGCACAATTATCGACGAGTTATACCGCATGTGCACCCTTTATATGTTACACTACACCTCGTCGATATTAACATGTCACTTTTACACTAAATATTCATATTGTTAAATATGATTCCTATCATACCTTAATTATTAACAATAGTGGTAACTTGCATACATGACATCATGTTTATCATCCGAATATTCTAAGTTGATATAAGAAGCTTTTGTAATATTGAGTATTTATGGTTTGGATTTTCCCGTACTAGTACATAAGTCCAGTAATTTCATGATTTATGTGACATGTCCACCATGAGATGTTTTATGATTTGGTTTAATTCCGGACCGAGTGGGGAAGATATACGGTCGCGGACTTTACGTTATCCAGACTGAGTTGGGGAGATATACAGTTGGATACATGGTGGACCCGGTCGAGACCGAGGGGCAGGATAGCGCCATTTGAGGCGGGGGAGCCTAGCGAGGATACTCGATACCAGAGAGAGTGGTGAAACACGGCGGATATCTAAAGGATACCAACCGGTGTTATTGATTACAGGATCGTTTGAGGAATGATGCTCGGGAGAAATGGAAGTTTTGTGTCGATGGTGGACACGGAAAGATGAATTTTATTGGGGATAAATGATGAGATTTCAGTTTTGGTTATGTGATTTGTAGTACAGAATCATGCTTTCCATATGCTATCATACATCATACTTGCTCTCATTTCAGTTAGTTATGATCGTCATATTTACATTATTAACCATTGTATGTTAATTATATTCACTGAGTTGGCAACTCACCCCCGTTGTGCCACAGTTCCTTACAGGAGTAGAGTGGACGGATAGCAGCAGTGCAGATCCACTTTTCCAGCTTTTATCGCATTTTTTGATAGGTGGGTTACACGTGTAGTAACCTTCTCTTTTGGGTATGGTGTTTTGGATCTAGAAAATCTCCATCAGACTTTGTACTATGACTTAGAATGAGAGATGAGTATATGTATATTATTTGACAGATGAGATCGTTATTGTGTTAGAAGATATTTCTTTTATTTATGTCTGGGATTTTTATTGATGTCCTATATACTGAATATTTATTTCCGCTGTTGATATTGTTGATCCCAACTAGGGATGCAACCAAATTTAACAATTTAAAATTGTTTTTATTGTGAATTCACTAGTGAGTTATTGTTAATATCTTAATTCAATAAAACGGTGATTTTTACTTAAAACTAAATTTTCATGAAAATTCCGCAAAAAGGATTTGGTCTTAGTTTTTCGACTTACTCGAGTTGTGTAAATATCTTTAGATAATACACAATCTAAGTGCCGGTCACATCCAAATTTTGGGTCGTAACACTAGGGCATACATATAACTAACAATCTCCCACTTGCACTAGGGCCATCTGTCGTAGTATCCAATACCCAACAATCAGCAGTGGTTGTAGTATCTCATACACAACCAACCCATAAAAATCTCTTTTGGGAAAAGACCTTTGTGAGTGGATCCGCCGTGTTGTCCTCTGTGTCTACTCTCCTATCCTCGATCTCCCTGGAGATCAACCATCTCCATGATCAGGTGATACTGCCTTAGAATGTGTCTGGATCACTGATGGGACGGGGGTTCCTAGGCCAAAGCCACAACTCTATTGTCATACAATAGTAGGAACAAAGTTCATCTCATGAACTTATATACACCCAGATTCCCTCTTTGGTTGTATCATTGGTAGCGATGTATCCAACCTTTATCATCTAGTATGTCACGGTATCTAGCTTGGAACTCTTCCAACATACCGTCCCTCCACTGAGGGTAAAGACAATGCCTGTGACTGACATTTAGTCGACCTTATCACCCTGAAAACTATCCAGTGATTCTCCCCAGGATCGATTGATACCATCTCACTACACCTAGTGAGAATCCTAACATCCACTTAGATCTATCTCATAGATCCAAAACCCAGGATTTAAGAGGTATAACCTTGATCCTATATGGAGAATAGTTGTGATAAGAGGAGATTGACCGAGTGTAGCATAGGAAACTCCTTTCCTATCAAGAGTATGTCATCCACGTACAATACGAGGAACACCACCATACTCACTACTACCCTTTGGTACATACAAGGTTCATCTACCATTTTGATGAAGTCAAACACTCTGACTACCACATCAAAACTGTTGTTCCAACTCCGCGATGCCTGCTTTATCCCATAAAGCAACTTGTACACGTTTACGCTGCTCCCACTGTCTACGAAGCCACTGTCTACGAAGCCCTCTGGCCGTGTACTTATAGACGCTCTCTTCTAAATCACTATCTAGAAAAGCAGTCATCACACCCAATCGCCAGATATCGTAGTCATGGTATGTAGCAATGGCAAGTAGGATCCAGATGGACTTAAGCATAGGCACTAGAAAATATTTCATCATAATCTATACGTGGTCGATGACGAAAACCTTTTACAACAAGTCTAGCTTTGAAAGTCTCAACTTTTCCATCTACACCAAGTAATCTTCTCAAGATATACTTGCTCCTGATAGGGATTTAACCCTTCAGATATAGCAACCAAGGTCCATACTTTGTTGGTGTATATGGATTCCATCTCAGATCACTTAGCACCCAGCCATTCTTAATGAGTCACCACTCCTGATGGCCTGCTCGAAACTAGTTGGGTCATCATCTCATGATGCAATTCTCGCTCCCACCGTCATAGAGAAAACCGAAGTATCTCTCATGTGGATGAGGAACCCTACCAGATCGCCGGAGAGGCTGAGGTTCGTCGGGAACTATTGAATCCTCCGGTTCTACCAAATCATCAACTGTAGTTTGTATAGCTGGAACTCCTTCCAGTTCTACCTCATGATCAAAAATTTGTTTCCAAAATAAAATTCCTTTTCTAAAAAGGCGGTCATACCAAGAAATAAAACACCTTTTGTTCCTCGGTGCGGTAGAAGATATTCCCTTGCGAATGCTTGTGATACCCAACAAACTACCACAGAACTGACCTTGCCTCGAGCTTGTCCGGATTTTGCTTTTGACATAGGCCGGACAACCCCAAATCTTAACTTACTTAAGAGATGGGCCCTTCCCACACCATATCTCATATGGAGTGGTAGGCACCTAATTTGGTTGGAACCCTATTCAATAGGTATGCAGCTTCACAAGTGCATAACCCCCAAAAGGAAATAGGCAACTCAGTAGTACTCATCATAGAGCGCACCATATCTAATAGGGTGTGATTGCTCCGCCCCGATACACCGTTGTGTTGTGGTGTATACGAAGGAGTAATGCTGAGAGAGAATCTCATTCTCCTTTAGAATAGTCCAGGAATTCCGTGCTCAAGTATTCTCCTCCCTGATCACATCAAAGGACATAATACTTATACCATTTTTGGTTCTCTACTTCTAACTTATATTCTTTGAATTTCTCAAAAGCTTCAGACTTATGTTTCAACAGGAACATATGTTCGAATCTTAAGGGATCATCAGTGAATGTAATGAAGTATAAAGAACCGGTCCTGGCATGTGTGGACAGAGGACTTACATACATCATCATGTATCAATCCCAAGAGTTCACTAACCCTTTCTCTGTTTCTAATAAACGGAGCTATGGTCATCTTATCTTTGTGACATGACTGGAAAGTTTCACAAGATGTAAATTCAAACCGATTTAAATATGCATCTAAATGTAACTTAGCTAGTTGTGTCGCTGATATGACCTAGTCTACAATTCCTTAAGAAGGATTCGTTCATTTCTGAACTCTTCCTCTTGTGTGTGTTCTGTACGTTAAGAACTGTGTTTTGATTTAGAACGTATATGCCATTAGATAACGTGCATGAACCGATCAACACTTGATATAGGGAAATGTTCAAAACATTATCCAACAATACAAAATTATATCCTTCTTTACATAATAAAGAGACTGATATGATGTTGTATATCAGGTTCGGTATCTAATAACATTTGTTCAGAATCAATATATTTAGTAATACAGGGTGATAACTGCCAACAAGCTTGGCTGCAACACATGCACCGTTTCCAACTCTTGAAACTTATCACCTATTCTCAGTTCTCTACCTATCTGCAGCCCATGTAACAGATTACATATATGGGATCCTGATCCGGTATCTCATACCTAGGAGGTAGAGCATACTGAGAAACAGTTCTCGGTAATGAACATTGTAAGTCCACGTTGCCATCCCCGGTTCTTGCGGGGAGGCGGAAACGGTATAACAATCAAATTTTGTCGCAAGGAGCAACATGGACTAAACAAGGTCGGGATCGTTACTAAACTAAACTAGCAAACATGCAAAGGAGAGTTAACTACTCGGCAAAGTGGTTATACCTAACTTGAACTCCTTCTTCTTGAAACCTTGTAGAGGTTGATGGTTCTTTCCTCGTAGCCTTCTTCCGTCAAAGATGGATCCACCTGAGGGTTCAACATTCGGGCTCTTTCTCGAACTTAGAGTGAACTAGGATCTCCGGCTTGCTAAACCTTGAACCCTAGAGAGAGTAGAGTGTATCTTTGGGGTGTTTTTCTTTCAAGGAGAGGGATTCTCAATACATGAGAAGGATTCTCCTTGAGCTTGAGGAAGAAGAAGATGAAGTGAGGAGAGAGAATCAATATGATAGAATGAGCTATCTTTTTCTTTTTGCAACCATAACAAAAGAAAAAGAATTATCTAATTAATAATAATAATTCAAATGAAATAGTTGATGGTTGGTTTTGGAATGACCACTATCATCACTTCATTAAATGAATGTAAGCTAGAATCAAGGAGTATCCTTGCAAAGTAATGATGATGGTCAAACATTCAACCATGGTCAACAAGTCAACCATGGTCAACAAGTCAACAAAACCAACCATGACACAATTTCATTTAATTACTATTATTAATTGATATTTCATAAATCCATTAGGGTTTGGAAAAAGACGACTGTCAACTGTGCATACGCACCCGTTCCGAAACCCTAATGAAAGTCCTCTTCCTCCGCCTCAAACAACTGTGCATACACACCTGCATTCTCGTTCCGAGGAACATGAATACTGAGAGATAAAAGCAACCCCAAAACATATACCAGTATCTGGCTCAAACCAGAGCCTGCTAGTATAAACCGTCCGGACTCCAAACGTGCACAAGTGCGCGGATGAGAACGAACCCTGCCGCAAAACCATGCGACCTCTACTCAGTTTTGCCCAGAGGCGAATAGCCCTCCGTGTGGGACTCTAAAGACTCGACACTACGCTGGCAGTGGGTTTAACCACAGACCGCAAGCGGCACTAGCTGTGCGTAACGGTCCCCAGGTAGATGCCGACAAGAAGACTGACGAGGTAAAACCCATCTGAACTCCTACTGAGTCTGATTGTGACAGTCTCCGTACAGTCCGGTCTGTTCGTCTGATACATCGCATGTCGGGCCTAGGGGGCGGTAAACGTCAGTCCCCAAATAGCGGTACAAGTCGTGTCGGAGTGAAGCCCAAAACACCCTGAGATAACACTGGAAGCCTACCAGTATATCTCGCTTGCCCTGGCCAGGGACTACTCATGTAATGGCTCTCCTAGACACAGCGCGATGTCAACCCCCAATACCGGAAGAGACGAATCCTGTCTAACCGGCACTGCCTCCAAGTGCTTCGGGACTGCACCCAACTACCACCGGTTTGCACGACTCCTTTGAGCCGTGGTAGGGTAGTAGTCAAAATACAGTGGGAACACACTCGAGGCGAAGTGCCAGTGTCAAGTCAGCGGACTAAGCTGTACTCATGTCACCTGGGAACTGATAACTGACGATAGGTATAAAAACCAACTAGTCAGTTCCCGACGAGTCCTGTCCAGTGTACTCGTAACCTAACGAGCACCCGCATACTATCTCAAGTACGACGTACTGACGGCTGTGGGACAGACCGTCTCCCACACTGGGATGAGAAGCGCATGCGCCAGTCTACTCCGGAGTATCGATGCCCTGTCTCGATAGTCCTGCGACTAGGGACCTACATAAGGATGTGCTTATAGATTACCCAGCCCCCACTAGTGTGACTGCCATCACAACGCTGGTAATCAAGCAAAGATCCTAAGGGCTCCACTAATGCGTATAGGTGATATCGCAAAATAAACACATGTACACATTGAAGTAGAAACAAACCAAGTAGCATACTACCATTTTGAGCAAGATTGTATATACAAGGTGAATATCCCAAGCTTCCATTAAGTAATATACAAACCAGTATGATACAGTAATGGCCTCTAGGGTATATACACTAACAATCTCCCACTTGCACTAAGGCCATGTACTGGCGTATCGAAGACCTATCATCTCGATCAGCCGCTCGAACTGAGTCTGGGGCAGGGCCTTGGTGAATGGATCTGCAGTGTTTTCTTCTGAAGCAACTCTCCGAACCTCGATCTCCTTGCGATCCACGATCTCTCTGATCAGGTGATACCGCCTCAAGATGTGTCTGGATCTCTGATGGGACCTGGGTTCCTTTGCTAAAGCTATAGCCCCGTTGTTGTCGCAATACAGAGGTATTGGATCAACAATGGACGGAACCACCTGAAGTTCTTTCAAGAACTTCCTCATCCAGACTGCTTCTTTTGCGGCATCAGATGCAGCGATATATTCCGCTTCCATCGTCGAGTCTGTAACGGTTTCCTGTTTGGAACTCTTCCAACACACCGCCCCTCCATTGAGGGTAAAGACAAAACCCGACATGGACTTAGAATCATCCTTGTCACTCTGGAAGCTGGAGTCAGCAAAGGCCTCGATCTGGAGGTCTTTTCCGCCATACACCAAGAACATCTCCTTAGTCCTTCTCAGGTACTTGAGAATGTTCTTTACCGCTATCCAGTGCTTCTCCCCAGGGTTTGACTGATACCGGCTTACCACACTCAGTGCATAAGCTACATCCGGTCTGGTACATAACATCGCATACATTATAGAGCCTACCGCAGAAGCGTAGGGTATAATAGACATGCGATCCCTCTCCAAATCAGTCTTGGGAGACATCTCTTTAGAGAGGGTGATCCCGTGACAAGCCGGTAGGTTACCGCGCTTGGAATCTTCCATACTGAATCTTTTCAGTACGGTGTCGATGTACCTGGACTGTGAAAGTCCTAATATCCTCTTGGATCTATCACGATGGATCCGGATCCCCAGGATGTATGAGTCATCACCCAGGTCTTTCATGGAGAACCTGTGTGACAAGAATCCCTTGACAGATTGTAGCATAGGAATGTCATTTCCTATTAAGAGAATGTCATCCACGTATAAAACGAGGAATACTACAGTTCTCGCTACAAATCTACAATAGATGCATGGTTCATCTGGATTTTTGATAAAGCCAAATTCCTTGACCGTCTCATCAAAACAGATGTTCCAACTCCGCGATGCCTGCTTTAGTCCATAGATGGACTTAAGCAACTTGCACACCTTTCCGCTGCTCCCACTCTGAATGAAACCCTCTGGCTGATCCATATAGACACACTCCTCTAAATTTCCATTTAGAAAAGCGGTTTTTACGTCCATCTGCCAAATCTCATAATCGTGGAAGGCAGCAATGGCAAGAAGGATCCGAATGGATTTCAGCATAGCCACTGGAGAAAAGGTTTCGTCATAGTCCAAACCAGGTCTTTGACGGAAACCCTTTGCTATAAGTCTAGCTTTATAGGTCTCAACCTGTCCATCTACACCAATCTTCCTTTTGAAGATCCACTTGCATCCTACGGGTTTTACCCCGTCTGGAGCAATGTCCAACGTCCATACTTTGTTGGTGTACATGGACTCCATTTCGGTCCGCATTGCATCCAGCCATTTTACCGAGTCAACGCTCTGAACGGCCTGCTGGAAGCTAGTAGGCTCATCATAATCTATGATGCAATCCTCTCTATCCCCGTCTATGAGAAAACCGTAGTATCTCTCGGGCGGATGAGACTGCCTACTACTCCTGCGGAGCGGCGTAGGAATGTCCTGTTCTTTTGAACCTTCTGGTTCCACTAAACTTTCAGTAATAGTCTGTGGTTCTTGAATTTCTTCCAGTTCTACTGTGCTCCCACTAATTTCCTTTTCTAAGAACTGGTATTCCAGAAAATGAGCATGACGAGAAACAAGAACTTTTTGTTCCTCATCGCAGTAGAAGAAATATCCCTTGGAGTTATTTGGATATCCCACAAACTTGTACTGTACTGAGCGTGCCTCGAGCTTGTCCGCATGCTGCTTTTTGACAAAAGCTGGACATCCCCATGCTTTAATGTGATTAAGATGGGGCCTCTTCCCACACCACATCTCATATGGTGTGGTAGGCACAGTCTTAGTGGGAACTCTGTTCAAAAGGTATGCAGCTGATTCTAGCGCATACCCCCAGAATGATCGCGGTAACTCAGCATTACTCATCATGGACCGTACCATATCCAATAGGGTGCGGTTCCGTCTTTCCGATACACCGTTATGTTGCGGAGTGTATGGAGGAGTAAGCTGAGAGAGAATTCCATTCTCTTTTAAGTAATTCAGGAACTTGGCACTTAAGTATTCTCCACCTCGATCCGATCTTAGAATCTTGATACTTTTGCCGGTTTGTTTTTCTACTTCATTCTTATATTCCTGGAACTTTTCAAAAGCTTCGGACTTATGTTTCATTAAGAAGACATAACCGTATCTTGAAAAGTCATCCGTAAAAGTAATGAAGTAAGAATAACCGCTTCGCGCATGTATAGACATTGGACCGCACACGTCGCTGTGTACGAGTCCCAAGAGCTCGCTTGCTCTTACTCCGTGTCCAGTGAACGGAGTCTTTGTCATCTTTCCTTTGAGACAGGATTGACAAGTGGCATACGATTGATATTCGAACGGATCCAAATATCCTTCTGTATGTAACTTAGTCAACCTTCTCTCATTGATATGACCCAGTCTACAATACCATAAGAAAGTCTGATTGATATCTGGAGACTTTCTTTTGTGTGTATTCTAGACATTGAAAATCTGTGGTTGGTTTAATACGTATATACCATTGCTCAGTGTACCTGACCCAATCAGAACTTGATTAAGGTGAATGTTTACAACATTACTTACAAACGCAAATTCATAACCTTCTTTAGAAACCAAAGATACAGAAATGATATTACAAGTTGCGTTGGGTACAAAAAAGCAATTACGCAAAACCAAAACATGTCCATCTGACATTCCCAGGTGATAGTCCCCCACGGCTTTAGCATCCATGCTAGCTCCGTTTGCAACTCTGAGGGTCATGTCACCTGCCTTCAAAACCCTACGATTTCTCAATGCCTGCAAAGAATTACAGATATGAGATCCTGATCCGGTATCCAATACCCAGGAAGTAAAGTTTATCGAAAGACAGTTTTCAATAACATACACACCTGAAGCTGAAGCCGCAACCTGCTTCAGTTCCCGTGTCCTGGCTTTCCAAGCCCTGCAATCCTTCTTCCAGTGTCCACTCTTATGACAATAGAAGCATTCCTCTTTACCCACCAGTTTCCCCGCTAACTTTGTTGCTTTTTCTTTTCCCTTCTTTTCCACTTTACTAACACTGCCCCTTGGTTTGGCGGGGGCTTTCTTCTTCTTTCCCTTGGCTCTCGCCTTGGACCTAGAAGAAGAAGATCCTCCTACAAACAAAGTGGGTGTTTCCCTACCTTTCTGTAGGGTGCCCTCTGCGCTCCTCAGCATGTTGAGGAGTTCTGAAAGTTCAACTTCCTTTTCTTGCAAGTTGAAATTCAGTATGAACTGGGCGTAAGTGGAAGGAAGGGACTGGAGAACTAAGTCCGTATAGAGCTCACTCTCCAACGTGGTCCCAAGTTCTGCGAGCTCCTCAATGTAGCCAATCATCTTAAGCACGTGTTCCGCTACCGATGATCCGACGGCCAATCTTGCCGAAAACAACTTCTTCGACACTTCGTACCTTGCGATACGGGACTGCTCTCCATACAGTTCTTTTGTATGGAGAAATATGGATTCTAGGTCCATATTCTCGTGCCTCCTCTGATGTTCGTTGTCCATAGAGGCAAGCACGAGGCACTTGGCCTTCGCGCAATCAATCTCCCAAGTCTTACGGATTTCCTTATCCGCGACGCTGGAGGTGGGACCTGGGACGGGGGGAGCTTTGGTGGTAAGAAGATACCCCAGCTTGTCATAAGTGATTGCCATTTTGACATTCCTGAGCCAATCTTTGTAGTTTGGCCCTGTCAGTATGTTTTTATCTAGCAGTAACTTAAGTCTAGTCATGTCGATTTGATCGCTGCAATTAGGAGAGAGAGAAGAAACACTCAGCACGATGCTCTTGCAAGTTTAGAATGGTTTTTAATTTTTCTAAACAGGATGGCTCCCACTGTCTCTCGAATCCCTCCTCAAACCACAAAGGAAGAATTAGCCGGGATCAATCCCACCGCACAATACTTGCTTAACCGTTCAGCCAGGCCAGTGTCGGTACTTCGAGGGAGGTTTTCCAACGCTTTCGCGAAGTTCCTTAATTTAAGAACCTCTTTTCCCTGGGGGCGTAGCCCCGCTAACACCTTTCTGGACACCTACTAGGTTTATAGCATTGATCGTTTAGTGAGAAATTTCCCGAGGAGTAGCATATACTCACAGTAGGATCGGGATCCAAATATCATCGCGTGACGAAAATGAAGGAATCCTACCATAATCGTCACACTCCAAATGGTATGCAAATCTAGCAAGTTTCAGTACTTATGAAACTCCCGATGTGGATTTTTGCCCCATGCTTTTATGACCTTGACTTTGGCCAAAATATCATAAGTCACATGTCAAGTTCTACCCGTCACTATCCAGGTTAATTTGGATCCATCCGTACCTACCCTTGACTTTGGCCAAAATGGCAGTACGACTGTCCCAAATCAACGCATCTATCTATGCTACACATGAATACCCAATAGCTACCAATCACTATGCCTTGACTTTGGCCAAAATACATAGCTTGAATACTATTGACTATTTATGTGAAACGACGGAGGGCTACGAATGGTTTTGGTAAAACCGTGAACGTAGTGAACTTGATATAATCGATGGAACGAGATAGCTTTTAGAAGGAGTGGCTCAAGCTCCGCATTTAAAAGTTAGTTTTGAAAAGAACCGAGTGGTTTTTCGAAAGTGTTCCAACGACTTTAGCTTGGTTTATTATCTTGCATTAGTTCTTTTAATGCGTGATATTCTTGCATTAGTTCTTTTAATGCGTCCCATCATTTAATCCTACCATTGCAGAAAACAACCAAAATATGACGTACGCTTATGCCATATGCATTCGCCACGGGGCCCCGTCATCACCCGTTGGTTACTTAACTAACGACAGAGCGGGGGCTGGGCTAGCGCGGCTGTAAAACATAAGCAACGCCTAAATATAAAGCAATGATAGACATTACAGATCACAGATGAATACATTGGATATACTAGGAATCCGCAATCCTTTCGAGCCTGCAACGAAAAGCGGATTACACGGTTGCGGTGAATAGCCAAATACCCCACCCAAGACCCCTACGGGTGCGGCAAACTACCCGCCAAGTACCCGGTAGTTTGTGCACCCCTCCATGGGTCTATCCTAGGAGCAAAAACAGTAAAAAGAATTATACAATGACGGCTACAACCCCGACCCGGTTGTGCGGCCATACAAATAATAATATTACATCAATTTACATATTACAAATGAATGAAAGAAAAATAACACTCATCTCACATCCATCCCGGCTATTCACCCGCGACAATCCAATCCATTCATATACACATACCATCAACAAAACACATATCACAGATATGTATAACTCCGACTAATCGACATATAGCGATTAGCCGACGTTCAATACATGTAAACATCACAGATATAACCATTGTAGTCAAAGTGCAGTGAAGTTCGACAAAAATACGGATTTATAGGCCCCCAAAAACAAATTTCTTTTCTGGAAAATCTGGGCACGAATGACATATCTTAAAAATCCCAAAACCTTACCAGAAGAATACTGCACAAAACAGGACCACAAGAGGAGACAAAACGGCGGCGGTTCCGCGGCGTAAGCCACCCTTTGCCGCGGAACCGCGGCGCTTTGAAGGAATCATGCGATCGTATTTTGTGGGTGTTTTCACAAAACCCTGAGCCGATTTTAGAAGTAAAACTTTTTACATTTAGAGCACAAAAAATTTCAACAGAAACTTAAAGTTTTTGTTTTTCCGGTTTTGCGATTTTTCTTGATCGAACTTCCATACACTTTACTACAAAGCTAGTTTAAGTTTAGTTAGGCTCTGATACCACTGTAAGTCCACGTTGCCATCCCCGGTTCTTGCGGGGAGGCGGAAACGGTATAACAATCAAATTTTGTCGCAAGGAGCAACATGGACTAAACAAGGTCGGGATCGTTACTAAACTAAACTAGCAAACATGCAAAGGAGAGTTAACTACTCGGCAAAGTGGTTATACCTAACTTGAACTCCTTCTTCTTGAAACCTTGTAGAGGTTGATGGTTCTTTCCTCGTAGCCTTCTTCCGTCAAAGATGGATCCACCTGAGGGTTCAACATTCGGGCTCTTTCTCGAACTTAGAGTGAACTAGGATCTCCGGCTTGCTAAACCTTGAACCCTAGAGAGAGTAGAGTGTATCTTTGGGGTGTTTTTCTTTCAAGGAGAGGGATTCTCAACACATGAGAAGGATTCTCCTTGAGCTTGAGGAAGAAGAAGATGAAGTGAGGAGAGAGAATCAATATGATAAAATGAGCTATCTTTTTCTTTTTGCAACCATAACAAAAGAAAAAGAATTATCTAATTAATAATAATAATTCAAATGAAATAGTTGATGGTTGGTTTTGGAATGACCACTATCATCACTTCATTAAATGAATGCAAGCTAGAATCAAGGAGTATCCTTGCAAAGTAATGATGATGGTCAAACATTCAACCATGGTCAACAAGTCAACCATGGTCAACAAGTCAACAAAACCAACCATGACACAATTTCATTTAATTACTATTATTAATTGATATTTCATAAATCCATTAGGGTTTGGAAAAAGACGACTGTCAACTGTGCATACGCACCCGTTCCGAAACCCTAATGAAAGTCCTCTTCCTCCGCCTCAAACAACTGTGCATACACACCTGCATTCTCGTTCCGAGGAACATGAATACTGAGAGATAAAAGCAACCCCAAAACATATACCAGTATCTGGCTCAAACCAGAGCCTGCTAGTATAAACCGTCCGGACTCCAAACGTGCACAAGTGCGCGGATGAGAACGAACCCTGCCGCAAAACCATGCGACCTCTACTCAGTTTTGCCCAGAGGCGAATAGCCCTCCGTGTGGGACTCTAAAGACTCGACACTACGCTGGCAGTGGGTTTAACCACAGACCGCAAGCGGCACTAGCTGTGCGTAACGGTCCCCAGGTAGATGCCGACAAGAAGACTGACAAGGTAAAACCCATCTGAACTCCTACTGAGTCTGATTGTGACAGTCTCCGTACAGTCCGGTCTGTTCGTCTGATACATCGCATGTCGGGCCTAGGGGGCGGTAAACGTCAGTCCCCAAATAGCGGTACAAGTCGTGTCGGAGTGAAGCCCAAAACACCCTGAGATAACACTGGAAGCCTACCAGTATATCTCGCTTGCCCTGGCCAGGGACTACTCGTGTAATGGCTCTCCTAGACACAGCGCGATGTCAACCCCCAATACCGGGAGAGACGAATCCTGTCTAACCGGCACTGCCTCCAAGTGCTTTGGGACTGCACCCAACTACCACCGGTTTGCACGACTCCTTTGAGCTGTGGTAGGGTAGTAGTCAAAATACAGTGGGAACACACTCGAGACGAAGTGCCAGTGTCAAGTCAGCGGACTAAGCTGTACTCATGTCATCTGGAAACTGATAACTGACGATAGGTATAAAAACCAACTAGTCAGTTCCCGACGAGTCCTGTCCAGTGTACTCGTAACCTAACGAGCACCCGCATACTATCTCAAGTACGACGTACTGACGGCTGTGGGACAGACCGTCTCCCACACTGGGATGAGAAGCGCATGCGCCAGTCTACTCCGGAGTATCGATGCCCTGTCTCGATAGTCCTGCGACTAAAGACCTACATAAGGATGTGCTTATAGATTACCCAGCCCCCACTAGTGTGACTGCCATCACAACGCTGGTAATCAAGCAAAGATCCTAAGGGCTCCACTAATGCGTATAGGTGATATCGCAAAATAAACACATGTACACATTGAAGTAGAATCAAACCAAGTAGCATACTACCATTTTGAGCAAGATTGTATATACAAGGTGAATATCCCAAGCTTCCATTAAGTAATATACAAACCAGTATGATACAGTAATGGCCTCTAGGGCATATACACTAACAAACATACCCGAAGAAGATGCATCAGCATGCACTTTCTTCGTTTGGGCGGCACAGGAATCCTGGTATTCTCATATTTCCTGCTCGGTCTTATAACAATTATATGTTGGAGCGGGACCTACGTTCTCCAGCTCAGTATAACAAGCGGGTTCGGTCAATACATCCATATTATTATCTTGATTAAGGCGTGACATGGTTACTACCTGGAGAGAGAGAGAGAAAGAGAAGAAAACACTCTGAGTATGCTCTTGCAAGATTAGATTGGTTATTATTTTATCTAATCAGGATGGCTCCCACTATTTTAGTCAAATCTTCCTTCAAACCCTAAAAGGTAAGACTGGCCGGGATTAATTACACCCTACAAGTTTGCCAATCTTTCGGCTAGGCCAGTGTCGGTACTTTTAGGGAGGTTCCCCGTGCTTTCGCATGGACCTAATTAAAATAAACCTCGTTTTCCTAGGGGCGTAACCCCGTTAACACCTTTCTAGACACCTACTTGATCGGCTAATTATAATGTGTAAAACTCTCCCAGGAGTAACTCTTACTCGCAGTGGGTATCGGGATCCAACTATCTCATAGAAGGTATGCAATCTCATTGCAAATTTCAACACTTGAAATTCCCGATAATGTTTTGCCCCGAGCGATCTATGACCTTGACAAGGTCAACACACCATAGACCGCAAGTCAAGTTCAACCCGTCATTTCCTGATTAAATTAAACCCACCCGCATGACCCTTGACAAGGTCAACAAGTTCGCACGACTACCCTAATCCAATCGCATCATATGCTAGCAGATAAGCACTAATCAGCTACCGCACACTACGCCTTGACAAGGTCAACAAACGCAGCACGAATACTAACTATTACTTATTTGAAATGACGGAGGGCTACGACAGGTTTTTAAGAAAACCTTTTGCGTAATGAACTTGATATCGTTGTAGAATTGAGTGATTTTGAAAAGGAGTGTTTTTTAGGGTTTTACTAATTTTGCTAAAGAGGTCACTCCCGGTGAAGGGATCTCGGCTCTTTCCTTATCGAATAAGGAGCAGAATATTTCATAAATATCAATATGCAAAGCAAAAACTATAGAAGCAACCAAAAGACAAACTGAAGGTTGTAGCATCTACCAGTTATTTCTAAAAAGGTCACTCCCGGTGAAGGGATCTCGGCTTTTTCCTTATCGAATAAGATGCTGGATATTCTACAAGGAATACCGCTATGCAAAGCAAGAACTAGAGCTACCAGTTTTTAAAACAAGGTTCTACAACATCTTTTAGGTTTCTTTTATTTCATTAATCTCATTAATGAATGTCCCATCATAATATGCTTCCTAAGCATCATATATGAAACGAAAGCAACAATATATTTATTATATCTCATATATATATAATATAAGCATTCGTCTCAGAACATTTCACAGTAATCACATCACAGAGCAGCAGAAGATAACATATGAAATATTGGATATTCTAGGATATCCTTGTTTAATATCAAGCCAGTAATAAACACGGATTCCACGGTCGCGATGAATAGCCAAACCCACATCCCTAGACCCCTACGAGAGCGGCAAGCAACCCTACCAATTCTAGAGTTAGGAGACCCGGTCTCGACTCCTCGAGATGGTCTCCCACTGGACCCTAGAACCCGGTTACTTGTGCTCCCCGCCTTGGGTCTATCCTAATGCGGAAAAGTAAATAATATATATCAATGGTGACATCATCCTCAACCCAGAAGTGCCCCAATAAAAGAATATTACATACAAGCTTTTACATGAATGAAAATGAAAAACTCTCATCTTACATAGAAAAAACCCAGCTATTCAAACACGACGATCCAATATAACATATCCCAGCAACACATAACATCACATGTCATCAACGTAAATAAATATGCGTATCCCAATTGTTGTTGACATATAGCAATGAAACCGGCGATACACCACATATTACACTTACGATCGCAGAAAAGAAAGTGAAAAACTACAACAGTGAGAATCCGCAACCACCTTAGACATCATAAACCCGATGTATCACATATATTGGATTTCATGCCTAACCAAATGAATTCCTTAGACATCACATGCCTAACAATTATAAACCCTGCATTTTAGTCTCGATCTCGAAAACACTTTTCAATATCTAGCCGGGCAATTCAACAAGATTCCCGACATCCTGATTGAATGCTCGTCAGAAACTTTAGTAGACGGCCGCACCCCCCGATGCCGTCGACGAAGTGCACTAAGGCAGAATACCGCGGCCGCGAGCACCCGAACGGATGCTTTTGGCGACGGGGTTCTCCTACAGTCACTTGGTCGGGGCTATAGGGCGTGGCTATCTAATAATGTTACCCGGCGAGTATCCGCGTACGGTATGTGATTGCGACAGACTTTTGATCACATAAAAATCCCGTGGCAACCGATCAAATGAGACTAAACTGCTAGATTTATAAAATTCAAACTAGTTATCTCATAACTACATTTGTGGAATCCAAGTATTGTATCCCATCACATGATATCCAGATGAAGTTAAACTTTTCGATCGATTTATCAAAGTCCCACCATTCTCGAGACCTCAACACTTGAGCACAGTTTAATAATACCCAGAACATGCCTCAGTACCTATGCACCAACTGTAGAAGGGCATACCCAAGCCTCATTAATGGCACCGCAGAACTACCGCAAACCCTAAGATTCGAAAGCGGTTCCATGGTCATTTTGTCGAGTTAGGGTTTCATTCTTCTAGAGGGTTCACAGAATTACTTGCATGATTTTCCAAATACGTTAAACTTGGAAAAATAGGTTTTTGACATTCGTTCGAACTTTTTAACTTCGCCTAGACAACATGCGAATAACCGAAACAATGTTAAAACTACGATTACGAAACACTCCGAATTGCTTATAGTGTAAGATCACATCACATGCAAACTTAGCAAAAACAAACAACACCTGAAACACCAAAACCCAGTCTCTGGAACACCTTGAAAATTTCAAGCAAAACCAACATTACTGGGCCGGCCTGCTCGGCCAAAACCCCATACTGCTCGGCCAAAATCCGAGCAACCCCTTTTAAATTTCCATGGTGTTCATGATATATCCCATGTAACATTCTGCAGTTGTTTAAAAAAAATTTGGAGGACTTTTTAAATTCAAAAGAAAGTGGGTTTTCGTGTTTCAAGTTTCGGAGTCGTTTCGGTTTCGTTGTCTAACAAAATCTGTCTAATTTTTCTAGCATGGCTCTGATACCATTGTAGGGTTGCCTAGCACGACAGCAAGGTTTCGGGAGGTATCATCCATTCCAATTTAAAATTTTAGCCGTACTAGCTAACCCTAACCTAGAATCGTATACTAGAAAATCCGACGAAATGAAATGCAAACAACTTTGCATAAGAAGTGAACAAGGAATACAACCTTTGTAGACCGGTCCTTCACTTCATTAGCTCCATGTAGTAGTCCCTTCACTGCAATCATGAACTCCCGGACTCTAGAAAGGTTTCCATGAAGAAATGAACAAGCTTGCATCGAAGTCTTCAAGACCGAAGATGATCTACGTCGAGAAGACACTAACCCAAGCTAGCTCTTCACTAATTATGGAATTAGTGAAGTAAACACCATATACTAAATGGAAGTAGTAGAGGATGATGAAGTAGGAATTTTACTCATTTTATATTTAATTTTCTCACTATTTTTCATCACTTTTCATGAAGCTAGAAAGCTTCAATGAGAGGAAGAAGAAGATGATGAAGTGATGAACAATAAACTAGGTTAGAAATGCAACCATGGTGAGTTCTTATGCCATGCCTAACTCATGTAAAGAATTAACCAAGGTCAAGGGTTAAGGTTGGGTTAAAAAATATCTTAAGGAATGACAAAAGAGTGGACTTGATTAATGTTCTACAAGCTTCATCAAAGCTTGAAACATTGACTAAGTCATCACTAATTTGTGATAACTTAAATGATAAATATCAAACCCTAACTTTAACTCTAGCATGGTATTAGTCTCATACACCCTTTTTTCATATGTAACCTAGCATGACACATGAATATATATCACATATATATTTATGTGTTAAAAGAAAACAATACATATATCACATATATGCAAAGTGCAGCATATGTGAGAAAATGAAATCTTAAGTGAGCTAATATTAGTTAATGTAATGTAATATATCAAATATAAAATTATACATTAAATTATTAAATCAACTCTTGATTTAATAATCCGGCTATATTACATATAACCGACTAATATCAAATGAATCAACTTATCGAATCAACACTTGATCCGATAACCCGGCTATATCATATATCGCGAGAATAGAATACGGTATCACATATCATAATAATCTCGGTCCCACACATATCACATATGTGCTCCTATTCCGTTTCGCTTGAGCCAGGAAACCTCTGTGTAGGACTCTAAAGACTCGTCAATACGCCGGCAGTAGGCGATGATCATATCAAACACCCACAAGCCGTAAGCGGTCTACTAAACGTAACGGCCATCCGGGTATTGAGCGATCAGAAGATCAACAAGCATGCCTGCTCATACTCTGCGAATCCAATCAGTAACACTACCGTACAGTCCGGTCTCTTCGTCTGATATGTCGCATATCTCGTCTAGGGGTGGTAAACGTCAGACCCCAATAACTCGATAAGTCGTGCCGATGTGAGGCTCATAACGGGTCGAGAAACTACTGATAACACTTACTAGTATTTCTCTGAAGCAGTCCTGGCCAGGGACTTCCTGTTATAGCCAATCGAGCACAGCGTAATATCAACCGCTAATACCGGGAGAGACGAAACCTCTCCTATCGCTCATTGCCTCCATGTGATTCGGGACTGTACCCAAAAGCCACCGTTTTGCACGTTCTCTTGAACGTGGTAAGGTGGAAATCAAAGCACAGTGGGAATCACACAAGACTCTATGACGATCTCGGGTCTACAGACTACCTTGTACCAATATCACCAGAGAACTGCCATCTGACGTGAGGTATAATACCATCTGGGAGTTCTCGGCGAGTCCGTCCAGTGTACCCAGTCTCCACTGAGCACCCATATACTATCTCTGATGTCAAACACCAATGGATATGGGATCATCCATTGCCCATCTACATGGGTCGAAAAGTTATACGCTAGTCTACTCTGGTATATCGATGCCCTGTCTCGATACACCCACGACTAGGAACATTTGAAGGATGTACTTACCGACTACTCTGTCTCCACTAGTATGATCTGCATCATAATCCCGGTAGTCAAGTACTCATCCTAAGGGCTTTACCAATATGTAATAGAGAGACAATAAGTGTACATATTAAGATAAAGAGCAACCGGATAGCATACTATCGTGTTGAGCAAAAAAGTCCTCCCTATATATGTCCAATCATCCACTACAATATACATCATATGTACAGTAATGGCCTCTAGGGAATACATATAACTAACAATAATGGGGCCAAATCTTGAGAGCAAAGATAACGGCTGCCAACTCAAGATCATGCGTTGGATAGTTGCGCTCATGAACCTTCAGTTGTCTTGATGCATAAGCTACAACTTTACCGTGCTGATGTAGAACATATCATAATCCCTTACCAGATGCATCGCAATGCACTATGAAACCTCTAGATTGGTCCGGTATAACGAGAATAGGCACTGATGTCAATCTTGACTTGAGTTCTACGAAAGCTTGTTCGCATGCTTCTGAACACACGAATTCTTCATCTTTACGTGTGAGCTTGGTCAGGGGTGTTGCAATTTTCGAAAATCCTTCAATAAATCTTCGATAGTATCCCGCTAATCCTAAGTAACTTCAAATGTCCTTCATTGTCTTTGTGTTGTCCATTCGCTTACTACTGCTATTTTAGATGGATCTACGGAGATTCCTTCACCTGAAACGATATGTCCGAGAAATCCGACTTGTTCTATCCAAAACTCGCACTTGCTGTACTTGGCAGAAAGTTGATGCTGTCGCAAAGTCTCCAGGACAATTCGTAAATATTCAGCGTGCTCTTTCCGATTCTTTGACTATACCAGGATGTCGTCGATGAATATGACAATGAACATGTCTAGGTACTCTTGGAAAACTTGATTCATTAGGTTCATGAATATGGCTAGTGCATTGTGTTGGATATATGTATGCCCTAGAGGCCATTATATGATAGTGGATGTATCTATACATGTGTGTGTGTGTATATATATATATATATATATTCAGTATGCATTATTGCTCGACATGATAGTATGCTATCTGGTTATTCTTTATCTGACATATTGATTTGATCATGCTTTTATTCATTCATACATGCTGATAAAGCCCTGAGGATATCGGCTTGACTACTCTGATTATGATGGAGATCATACTAGTGGGACATCTGTAGTCTATAAGCATATCCTGGAACGTCCCTAGTCATAGGTATATCGAGACGAGGCATTGATATACCAGAGTAGACGAGCGTATATGATACTAGACCCATACGATGGGCGATGAATGTTCCCACATTCATCGATGTTTGACATCAAGATCATATACGGGTGCTCAGTGGTGACTGGGTACACTGGACGGACTCACCGAGAACTCGTATATGGAATTATATCTATCGTCGGATAGCAGTTCTCAGGTGACACTGGTACAGGTTAGTCTGTAGACCCGAGATCGTCATGGAGTCTTGTGTGTTCTCCCACTGTACTTTGATTGCCACCCTACCACGGCTCTACTGAGTCGTGCAAACAGGCGGCCGTTGGGTACAGTCCCGAGACACACGAAGGCGATGAGCGATAGGAGGGGTTTCGTCTCTCCCGATATAGGGAGTTGATGCTGTGCTGTGCCCGACTGGTTATATCAGAAAGTCCCTGGCCAGGGCTGATGAGATTTACTGGTAAGTGTTATCAGCAGTTTCTCGAACTGTTATAGACCATTCAACGACACGACTTATTGAGTCATTAGGGTCGACGTGACCATCCCTAGACTTGATATGCGGCATATCTGACGAAGAGACCGGACTGTACGGTAGTGTTGCCGGATGGCTCGACGGGAGTTGTAACAGGTTCGCTTGTTTTCTTCTGATCGCTCAATACCCGGGTGGCCGTTACGTTTAGCTGACCGCTTGCGGCTTGCGGGTGCTTGATGTGATCATCACCCACTGCCGGCGTATTGACGAGTCTTAGAGTCCCACATAGGAGTTACCTAGTCCAGGCGAAACGTTGTGGTGCGCGTATGTGATATGCGCTTGGACCCGATTAAAATGCGTGTATGGGATACCGTATATTAATTGGGCGGCTCGCTAATGGTCGGGTCGTATGTGATATGACCGGATTAGTGAATCAAGTGTTGATTTATCATTAGCTTCTCACTACAAATCCTATCTTGTTTATTTTGGATGTATGCATGCATGTATGCATTCATTCTTGTTCATGCACATATGGATGTGCATGCACACATGCATACATACATCATTTGATCATGGTTGCTTATACAATGAGAATGGTGGCAATATAAGAATCACACCATGGTTATTTTTTTGGATTATTATTGTTTTTAAATTAAAGCAAAAAGGAAATGAAAATGGGTTAAATCATTAAGGGTTTCTACACTCTTCTTAACCTTACCATGCTCACCTAACTTTTAACCCATGGTTTATTTTCTTTTTGTGCTTTTAACTTAAATCCAATAATATCTTTAGATCTAACCATGGTTGGGTATGAGAAAGAAAAAATATATATATGCTTATTTTTCCTTTCTCTTTAAAAAAGGTTCTATTATTCTCTTCTTCACAAAAACCACCATCTTCATCAACCTTGATGCTTTGCTCTCTAATTCCTTCAAGAGAGAAAAATACTCATAAAAATAGGATTTTGAAGTGAGATCTTTAGCCACAACATCATTCTACTCAAGTTTAGCCAACTTGATTAGAGTGCTCTTGGTTTTTCCAAAGTTGCTAGCTTGGACGGGAAACTCCGGGTGGATCGTCGTGGACGTGAGAGGACTACAAGTGGACCTTCTTCCAACACCCAAGAGTCTAAGGAGTCAAGCAAAAAGGGAGCTACAAAGGTTGTAGTCTCGAAACCCTTATTTTTATTAGCTTAAAGTTTAGTAACCCTAATTTTCTAGGATTGATTCCTTTGCGTGTTTGTTTAGCACCATCAAAATACATACTTTGAGACATGTGATGCTTCAAAACTCATTATAGGGTGCTAGACTAACCTTACATTGGTATCAGAGCCGGCCTAGAACATTAAGCGATGCTTAAGCGAAGTAAAAACTCCGATCGAAACAAAATACGGAATTACGGGACACTCTCTGGAAATTTTTTAAAAACTGATATTTTTCAGAATTAAAAATACTCAAAAAATAGAGCAGGTAAATATAAGACAAACTGGAGAATTCGTACCCATGAACAGTACTTTTGGCCGCGGAACCGCGGCGCAAGCAAGCTTAGGCCGCGGATCCGCGGCCATACAAGGGGATCTCTCACTATATTTTGCACAGTATTTTTCCTTACCTGCTATAGTATATTTTGAGTATGTTTAATCTGAATCTTCTGTTGAAAAATTCTGGAGATAGTTTTGGACTCGTCGTTTCGATCGGAATTTTCATTTCGTTTCCTTTTCCGGGTAAACTAGAAAGTATTGAAGTGTTCGAACAACTATCATTTACTCACTTTTCACGGAGTTTGAAAATATTGGATATACGTGCAAGTTTTGTGGTGGTCCCTCTAGAAGACAACAAACCTTAACTCGATTATGTGACCGTCTTGAACTGCCCTTTGAACCTTAGGGTTTGGAGCAGTACGGCGTGCCACATGTGAGGCGTTGGCTTGACCCTTCTGCGGCTGGACCGCTACAACTGTGTCACACTCCGGTTTTTTGAACTCTGCTCAAGTGTTGAGCTTTGGTGAATCTTGAGTATTTGATCGATTGTTCGAAAACTTTAATACTGTCTGTTTATCCGGAATTTGATGCAATGTGTGGAATTCATATTACTAAACATGAAATACGGAATATGTGATATTTCACATTTGTGATGTCTAAAGCGAATGTGGATTCCAGATATTGCAGTTTTACACTTTCTTTTCTGTGACCGTAAGTGTAGTATGTTCGATATCACCGGTTTCGTTGCTATACATCAACGACAATTGGGGTATGCATACTTACTTACGTTGATGATATGAGATATTATGTGTTGCTGAGATATGATGTGCAGGATTGTCGCGATTGAATAGCCGGGGGGTTTTATGTGAGATGAGAGTTTTATATTTTCATTCATGTAAATTCAAATGTAATGTAATATTCTTTTATTTGGGGCACTTCCGGGTTGAGGTTGTGTCACCAGTGTTGTATATTATTTACTTTTCCGCATTAGGATGGACCCAAGGTGGGGAGCACAGGTGACCGGGTTCTGGAGTTCAGTGGGAGGCCATCTCGAGGAGTCGAGACCGGGTCTCCTAAACTCCAGAATTAGCAGGGTCACTTGCCGCTCTCGTAGGGGTCCAGGGTGTGAGCTTGGCTATTCATCGCGACTGTGGAATCCGTATTTTCTATTCTGGCTAAATACTAAATACGGACGTCCTAGTATATCCCACGTTATATCTATATTTCTGCTGCCTGTGTTCTGTGATATCTGAGACGAATGACATATTATATATATGATATATAGTAGACGTTGCTTATGTTTTACACCCGCGCTAGTCCCGTCCCGGTATGCCGTTAGTTAAGTAACCTAACGGTGCATAACGGAACATTGCGGCGAATGCGGATGGCATAAGCGTACGTGTTATTTTCGTTTCTTTTCTGTGATTGGCTTAAGGATTTAAATGATGGGATTACATTAATGTGATTAATGTAAAGAAAATAAACCTAAAAGATGTTGTAGAATCGGATTTTAAAACCACTCGGCTATTTATGAAAAAGCTATATTTCAAAACTGCGGAGCTTAAGCCACTCCTTTTGAAAACCGTTTGATTCTACAACGATATCAAGTTCAAAGCGTTAAAGATTTTCTTAAAAATCATCCGCAACCCTCCGTCATTTTAGGAAGTAGAGTACTTAGTATTCGTGCTACGTTTGTTGACCTTAGCCAAGACGTAGTGTACGGTAGCTAAGTGATGTCTTCCTACAAGCGCATATGATGCAGATTAATTAGGACGGGCATATGACTTTGTTGACCTTAGCCAAGGGTCATGTGAACGGGTCTAATTAATCAAGAAATGACGGGTTGAGCTTGACTAGTGCTCATGATTTGTTGACCTTAGCCAAGGTCACGAGTATTAGGGGTAAAAACCACATCGGGAATTTCAATAGTTAAAATTTGCAATGAGATTGCATACCTTCCATGTGATGGTTGAATCCCGATCCCACTGTGGGCAATAGTTGCTCCTAGGAGAGTTTTACAGTTTACAATTAGCTAACTCATTAGGTGTTAACGGGGCTCCGCCTCTGGGAAAACGAGGTTTACTCTAATTAGGTCCGTGCGAAAGCACGGGGAACCTCCCTCAAGTACCGACACTGGCCTGGCTGAACGGTTAGCGAAGTTGTAGACTGTAATTAATCCTGGCTAGTTTTTCTTTTTAAGGTTTGAAAGAAAAACTCGATAAAAAGCAGTGGGAAACATCGATTAGACAAGATAATAACCAATCTAATCTATGCAAGAGCTTTCGCTGAGTGTATTCTTTTCTCTCTCTTAATGGCAGATACCCATGACGGGACTCAAGCTTTTACTAGATAAAAACAAACTGAATGGGACCAACTATAAAGACTGGCTAAGGAATCTGAAAATCGCCTTGACTTATGATAAAGTATCATATGTCCTCACGGCTTCAGCCCCGCCCGTCCCTGGTCCAAAATCCTCAGTTGCGGACATTGAAGTCCGCAAGACATGGGACGCTGACTGTGCCACGGCCACATGCCTCGCGCTTGCATCGATGGATAACACACATCAAAAGCAGCACGAGGACATGGACATTCACGGTATATTGCTCCATACAAAGGAGTTGTATGGAGAGCAATCCCGCGTATTACGATACGAAGCGTCAAAAAAATTGTTTCAGATGCGAATGGCCCCTGGCACACCAGTAGGAGACCATGTTCTGAAGATGATAGCTCTTATAGAAGAGCTTGAGGACCTTGGATGGACGATGGACAATGAACAATATATAGATATTATTCTGCAGTCCCTCCCCTCCACCTTTGCTCGGTTCATAGTGAACTTCAACATGCATAGCATGGAGAAGGACCTCCCTGAACTCCTTAACATGTTAAGGAGTGCAGAGAGCACTATGAAGTTAGCAAGAACTCCCGTTATGACTATTGGACAGTCTTCATCTTCTCGCCCGAAAGCCAAGGCCAAGGGAAAGAAAAAGAAGAAACCCACTAATCCTAAGGGCGGAGTTAAAAAGGTGAAGGGAAAGGGAAGGTCCAAGGCTGGAGACTCGGGGAAGGGCGAATGTTTCCATTGCCACAAGACAGGACATTGGAAGCGCAATTGCACGGAGTACTTAAGTCTCAAGAAGAAGCATGGTGATGCTTCTGCTTCAGGTGCGTTTGTGACTGAAAACTGTTTTTCTATAAACTCTGCTTCCTGGGTATTGGATACCGGTTCAGGTTCTCACATTTGCAATTCTATGCAGGGGCTGAGAAATAGCAAGGTTTTGAGGACAGGTGACCATACTCTCCGCGTTGGAAATGGTTCCAATGTACATACAGTCGCAGTGGGAGAGTATCACTTGGGGTTGCCATCTGGATGTATTTTGGTTTTAAATCCATGTTATTTTGTACCAAGTATGCTATGTAATATAATATCCGTTTCTTTGTTGGACAATGAAGGGTATAATTTTGTATTGCAGAACAATGTTATGAACATTAACCTGAATCAAATGTTGGTTGGGTATGGTACGCTTAACAACGGAATATATGTCCTAAATCAACACACAGTTTTCAGTATACAACACACTAATAAAAGAAAACTTTCAGAGTTAAATGAAGCTTTTCTTTGGCACTGTAGACTTGGTCATATTAACGAAACAAGACTAAACAAGTTACACAAAGATGGATATTTAAATTCTTTTGAATATAAATCTTATGCGACTTGCCAGTCTTGTATCAAGGGTAAAATGACCAAAACTCCGTTTACCGGACACGGAGAAAGAGCTACTCAGCTCCTGGGCCTCATACATAGTGATGTATGTGGGCCAATGTCTACACAGGCTAGAGGCGGTTTTTCATACTTCATTATGTTCACTGACGATTTCTCAAGATTCGGTCATGTATTTTTATTAAAGTACAAGTCCGAAGCTTTTGAGAAATTCATTGAATATAAACAAGAAGTAGAAAAACAAACCGGGTTGAGTATCAAGATGCTTCGATCAGATCGAGGTGGTGAGTATCTCAGTACAGAATTTGCACACTTCCTAAAAGAGAATGGGATTCTCTCTCAGCTCACCCCTCCTTACACACCACAGCACAACGGTGTGTCAGAACGACGGAATAGGACCTTATTAGATATGGTCCGGTCCATGATGAGTGACGCTGAGTTACCAGTCTCGTTTTGGGGGCATGCATTGGAGACTGCAGCGTTTCTGCTAAACAGGGTTCCAACCAAAACCGTGTCTACCACGCCATATGAGATATGGAATGGGAAGAGACCATCTCTTAAGAGAATTAAGATTTGAGGTTGCCCGGCCTATGTTAAAAAGCAGAATCCGGACAAACTCGAGACACGGTCGGTCATGTGTAACTTTGTGGGATATCCAAAGAATTCTTATGGATATCTATTCTACCACAAAGAGGAACAAAAAGTGTCCGTTTCTCAACATGCCACATTCTTGGAAAAAGAGTTTTTCACAGACAAAGATGATGGCAAGGTGGTGAATCTAGAAGAGGTTCTAGAGACACAAACTACAAATGACGATTTGGTTGAACCGGCTGTTGCAGCAGAAACTGAAGAACCTCGGCCACTCCGTAGGTCTGGTAGGACTTCTCGCCCACCGGAGAGGTACTACGGTTTCCTCATTGATGGTAACCGAGAAGATTGCATCATGGATGATGATGATCCTACCAGTTTTCAGCAAGCTATCACGAGTAAAGACTCTGTGAAGTGGCTGGATGCCATGAGATCCGAAATGGAGTCTCTGTACACCAACAAAGTGTGGACTTTGGACATTGTACCCCCTGGGGTAAAACCTGTGGGGTGCAAATGGATCTTTAAAAGAAAGATTGGTGTAGATGGGCAGGTGGAGACCTATAAGGCAAGACTTGTGGCGAAAGGTTTTCGTCAAAGACCAGGTTTGGACTATGACGAGACTTTTTCTCCCATAGCCATGCTTAAATCCATTCGGATCCTACTTGCTATTGCTGCTCACTACGACTATGAAATCTGGCAGATGGACGTTAAAACCGCATTTCTAAATGGAAATTTGGAAGAATGCGTTTATATGGATCAGCCAGAGGGCTTCATTGATAGTGGGAGCAGCGGGAAAGCATGTAAATTGCTTAAATCCATATATGGGTTAAAGCAGGCATCACGGAGTTGGAACATCTATTTCGATGATGTTATCAAAGAGTTTGATTTCATCAAAAATCCAGATGAATCTTGTGTTTATAAGAAGACTGTAGGGAGAGCTGTCACATTCCTCGTATTGTACGTGGACGACATTCTTCTGATAGGAAATGATATTCTTATGCTACAGTCGGTCAAATCTTTCTTATCACTGAGGTTCTCCATGAAGGACCCGGGTGATGCCACGTACATTCTGGGCATAAGGATCTATAGGGATAGATCCAAAAGGTTATTGGAATTGTCCCAAACCAAGTACATTGACACCATCCTAAAAAGGTTTGGTATGGAAGACTCCAAGCGGGGTGCCTTACCCGCTTGCCATGGGGTCACTCTCTCCAAGGATTCTTGTCCAAAGACCGATGAAGAGAGAGCTCGCATGAGTATTATACCCTATGCTTCGGCAGTAGAATCTATAATGTATGCGATGTTATGTACACGCCCAGATGTAGCTTACGCACTTAGTGTTGTAAGCAGGTATCAATCTAACCCAGGGGAGAATCACTGGACAGCTGTGAAGAACATTCTTAAGTACTTGCGAAGGACTAAAGAATTGTTCTTGGTGTATGATAATGGAGATCTCCAAATGGAGGCCTTTACCGATTCGAGCTTCCAGAGCGATAAGGACGACAGCAAATCTATCTCTGGGTTTGTATTTACCCTCAATAGAGGGGCGGTGAGTTGGAAGAGTTCCAAACAAGATACCGTTGCAGACTCTACGATGGAAGCTGAGTACATTGCTGCAAATGATGCCGCCAAGGAAGCCGTCTGGATGAAAAAGTTTGTCTCGGAGCTAGGAGTAGTTCCGACCATTATTGATCCAATACCTCTGTATTGTAACAACAATGGGGCTATGGCGTTAGCCAAGGAGCCCAGATCCCATCAGCGGTCCAGACACATCCTGAGGCGTTTTCATTTGATCCGGGAGATTGTTGATCGCCGCGAGATCGAGATTAGGAGGGTAGACACAAAGAATAACGCCGTGGATCCATTCACCAAGGCCCTCCCTCAACCGCAGCATGAGCGACTTTTTGAGATGTTGGGTATGAGATACGCCAATAACTGGCCTTAGTGCAAGTGGGAGATTGTTGGATATATGTATGCCCTAGAGGCCATTATATGATAGTGGATGTATCTATACATGTATATATATATATATATTCAGTATGCATTCTTGCTCGACATGATAGTATGCTATCTGGTTATTCTTTATCTGACATGTTGATTTGATCATGCTTTTATTCATTCATACATGCTGATAAAGCCCTGAGGATATCGGCTTGACTACTCTGATTATGATGGAGATCATACTAGTGGGACATCTGTAGTCTATAAGCATATCCTGGAACGTCCCTAGTCATAGGTATATCGAGACGGGGCATTGATATACCAGAGTAGACTAGCGTATATGATACTAGACCCATACGATGGGCGATGAATGTTCCCACATTCATCGATGTTTGACATCAAGATCATATACGGGTGCTCAGTGGTGACTGGGTACACTGGACGGACTCGCCGAGAACTCGTATATGGAATTATATCTATCGTCGGATAGCAGTTCTCAGGTGACACTGGTACAGGTTAGTCTGTAGACCCGAGATCGTCATGGAGTCTTGTGTGTTCTCCCACTGTACTTTGATTGCCACCCTACCACGGCTCTACTGAGTCGTGCAAACAGGCGGCCGTTGGGTACAATCCCGAGACACACGAAGGCGATGAGCGATAGGAGGGGTTTCGTCTCTCCCGATATAGGGAGTTGATGCTGTGCTGTGCCCGACTGGTTATATCAGAAAGTCCCTGGCCAGGGCTGATGAGATTTACTGGTAAGTGTTATCAGCAGTTTCTCGAACTGTTATAGACCATTCAACGGCACGACTTATTGAGTCATTAGGGTCGACGTGACCATCCCTAGACTTGATATGCGGCATATCTGACGAAGAGACCGGACTGTACGGTAGTGTTGCCGGATGGCTCGACGGGAGTTGTAACAGGTTCGCTTGTTTTCTTCTGATCGCTCAATACCCGGGTGGCCGTTATGTTTAGCTGACCGCTTGCGGCTTGCGGGTGCTTGATGTGATCATCACCCACTGCCGGCGTATTGACGAGTCTTAGAGTCCCACATAGGAGTTACCTAGTCCAGGCGAAACGTTGTGGTGCGCGTATGTGATATGCGCTTGGACCCGATTAAAATGCGTGTATGGGATACCGTATATTAATTAGGCGGCTCGCTAATGGTCGGGTCGTATGTGATATGACCGGATTAGTGAATCAAGTGTTGATTTATCATTAGCTTCTCACTACAAATCCTATCTTGTTTATTTTGGATGTATGCATGCATGTATGCATTCATTCTTGTTCATGCACATATGGATGTGCATGCACACATGCATACATACATCATTTGATCATGGTTGCTTATACAATGAGAATGGTGGCAATATAAGAATCACACCATGGTTATTTTTTTGGATTATTATTGTTTTTAAATTAAAGCAAAAAGGAAATGAAAATGGGTTAAATCATTAAGGGTTTCTACACTCTTCTTAACCTTACCATGCTCACCTAACTTTTAACCCATGGTTTATTTTCTTTTTGTGCTTTTAACTTAAATCCAATAATATCTTTAGATCTAACCATGGTTGGGTATGAGAAAGAAAAAATATATATATGCTTATTTTTCCTTTCTCTTTAAAAAAGGTTCTATTATTCTCTTCTTCACAAAAACCACCATCTTCATCAACCTTGATGCTTTGCTCTCTAGTTCCTTCAAGAGAGCAAAATACTTATAAAAATAGGATTTTGAAGTGAGATCTTTAGCCACAACATCATTCTACTCAAGTTTAGCCAACTTGATTAGAGTGTTCTCTTGGTTTTTCCAAAGTTGCTAGCTTAGACGGGAAACTCCGGGTGGATCGTCGTGGACGTGAGAGAACTACAAGTGGACCTTCTTCTAACACCCAAGAGTCTAAGGAGTCAAGCAAAAAGGGAGCTACAAAGGTTGTAGTCTCGAAACCCTTATTTTTATTAGCTTAAAGTTTAGTAACCCTAATTTTCTAGGATCGATTCCTTTGCGTGTTTGTTTAGCACCATCAAAATACATACTTTGAGACATGTGATGTTTCAAAACTCATTATAGGGTGCTAGACTAATCTTACACATTGGTCACTCCAAATGGCATTACGAGAAACTCATAATGTCCATAGCTAGTCATGAATGCCATCTTTGGAATATCAGACTCTTTGACCTTCACCTGATGATAACCCGAACGAAAATCTAACTTTGAGAAAACGCAAGACTCACTTAGCTGATCAAACAAATCGTTGATTCTCGGTAGTGGATACTTTTTCTTTATCGTGACTTCGTTCAAAGCTCTATAATCAATGCACATTCTGTATGAACCTTCCTTCTTCTTCGCAAGCAAAACTGGAGATCCCCAACTTGAAGTACTGGGACGAATCCATTCTTTTTGCAGAAGTTCGTCCAGCTAAGTACGGACATCCTTCAAACCTTCAGGGCCTAACCGATACGGTGATTTGATTACCGGTTGTGCACCGGGTACTAAATCAATTTCGAATTCAAGAGCTCGATCGGGAGGCAGACCTGATATGTATTCAGGAAATACATCGTCAAACTCTCGAACTACCTCTGGCTTGTCTTCTTCCGCCTTTAAAGTTGCAATCACTGCCTTCTTCCCTTTTGCTTTGTATATGCTAGGCTCCAGGGTACAGTCTCCACTTTTGAAATAAAAGACCGGATGCTCTGGAATCTTGAACACTACCCTCTTTTGATGACAGTCGATGGTAGCATAGAAAGTTCCTATCCAATCCATAACCAAAACGACATCAAAATTCGGTATGTCCAGCACCTTGAAATCAGCATAGAATTCTCTGCTGTAGACGACTACTGGACACAGGTCGTATCCCATTGTTGCCTTTAGAACGATGTTCCCTGAACTGACATTCCAGCTGGATAAGAGTGGTTTGACTGGAATTGCATGAGTTTGGACGAACCGTTGCGACATAAAGTAATGAGATGCTCCAGTATCGAAGAGTGCTAGTGCAGAAAGTGAGGCTACTAAGATAGTACCTAAGTTATGTGGGATAGGTTTTAGGTATAGAAAAAGATATATAGATATGTATAAGGATTGAAAGAAAGCTTGAAAGAAAAGAGTTATTAGTGATGACTTAGTCTGTGGCTTCAGCTTCTTCCACAGTCATTGTGAAAGCCTGTCGCCTCGGTACATTCCTCTTTGTTGGAAGAGTATTCCTCTGTCCGTTCCTCTGTCCTTGAGGTAGGTTCCTTTGTGCTTGATGGAACTGACGAGGAGGAGGGGCAGTCGGTCCACGAGGAAGTGGAGTAGGGAGAGCAAGACGTGGTGCAGGTGCCTGGATAGCTGGCCGATGAGGATAGGTGATTGTTGGTCTGGGTGCAGGATTCGGATTGAGTCGATGAGGACAAGACCCAATATCATGTGTGGGTAAGCCGCAGACTAAGCAGAGGCGATTAGCATGCCTGCAATCTTTCGCCAGGTGTCCATCCCTCCTGCAGTATGTGCAAAAATCTGGACTGGGCCGGTTGAATGGTACTCCCGGTCTCCTGGGTACAAAAGGTAGCCTGGAAGAGGCTCCACCTGCTATCTGAGCAGCAGGGCGCTTTACACCGGCAGAGTGAGGTCTGCCCTTCTTATTCATTACTGCCTCATATCGACGGGCAGCTTTCAGAGCCAGGTCGTAGGTTGGGAAATCCCCTATAGCTAGAGCAGCTTGGATTTCCTGGTCCAACCCCTGCTGAAATCATCTGGCCCTGATCTCAGCAGTCGGTATCAAGTGTGCCGTAAACCTATTACGGTCTTGTGTTAGCTGTGCAGTATGTGATTTAGATAATCGAATATTTGAGACATATGTTACCTGCTCAACATAGTGAACTCGGTATCATACACATCCACATATTTTCTCCACAGAGAGCCTTGTTGTAGGTGGATGAATTGCTGCTCCATGTTGAATCGGACAGTCTCCGGAAAATACTTCGCGTCGAACATCTCGCAAAAAGTCCTCCATTTGATCGGCTGGTCAAGACGGCTTTCTTCCGCCTTCCACCAAACTCTGGCGTTATCTGTGAGTTGCAGCCTCACAACTCTAACCCAGGCAATCTCTGGCACTTGTGCTGCTGCCAGATCGTCTTCAATACTCTGAGCCCATTCTTTAGCTTCCAAGGGGCTCTCTTTCCCAGAAAATTGTTTAGGATGCAGTGCCCGGAATTGCTTCACTCCAGGTACTTCCACTTCTGGACGGTTTAGGAGGATGGAAGTCTGATGCTACTGTTCCTCTAGGAGGCTCTTAATTTCCTCGAGCAGTACCGTCTGCTCGTTGATCGGAGCTACAACGGTAGGCGTAAGTGGAAGAGGTGGTGGTAGTGTGTTGTTGACGTTTGTACTCGTGTTGTTGGGAGAATCCATAACCTTGAAAGAAAAATAGGGTTAGGATAGATTCAAAAATTATGAAATATAAAAAATGTTTAGTTGCTGAGTCTTATAATTCTTGTGTTATATTGCTTAGGTTTCCATGCAGAATTGACCTGCATGGTAGGGTTCCATGCAACACTGACCTGCATGGTAGGGTTCCATGCAGCACTGACCTGCATGGGCTGCCAACAAAACCTGTCTATCTTAAATAGGCAAGCACCTATATTCTCTGGCTCCCTGAGGCCCAAAAGAACTGGTCCCGCTTAAACCTATATTTACCAGGGTCCTTATTGTAATTGAAGATAACTTGAGGGGGTTTTATGAAAAATAGTTTTGATATATTTTCAAATTATACCTCAAGTATTTAATTATCGTCTTTAGGGTTTTCATAGATGTAATTTTTAAGAATGATGAGATAGTCTAGTGGATATAAATCTAACTTAAATAGTATATTGTATTTTCATGTAGTTTGATTTGTATTGATTCTTGATGGTATTTTCATGAACTTTTGTGATTCTTTTCTTTTGATTAGAAAACATGGAATATATTATATATTTAAAATAGATATTTTGATAATATATATATATATAATTATTAAAAATAGAATTTATTTATTAAATAGAAATCACGTTTTCTTAAAATAGTAATAAAAATTCCATCAAGATCGTATACTCTGTGAGGAGGTATGCATCTCGCTCTACTAGTTCCGAGGATGTGCGATAACCCGCACCATCCCGATCGGGTTCCCCAAAATGGGTTGTAGGGGCTTATTTGCAAGGAATTAATTAAAACAATTAAAAAAATACAGGTTTTGATAGTTTAAGGTATTTTAATGTAAATTGTATTTTGTCCCACAAAAATTATTACAAAAACCATCGTACTAGTCAAGATGAGTGTTGTGATGAGGTAGGTCGTTACCTTGTGAGTTTTCTAAAGGTAATATGAGCAAAACGATAAAGTAATGTCGTATGTAAACTTGATGGTATTTTACCGAAAAAGTGAAATAAAGGTTGCAATACATATTATTTTGAATTGAAACTTGTTGTAAATGTTTTTTTTTATGTTTGTTAAACAATATATAAAAAGATGGTAAATTTTTTATTAAGAAAAATTGTGTTTTTGATGAAATTAGAATCGAAAGTCGGAATAACTCCGCTTCCGACGAGTTTTGAAAACAAATCTTTTTAAGAGGTGAAAAAGAGAGAAGAGAAATGACTTACTGGTTTGGAGAAGAAAGGGGATAGAAGGAAATTTTGAAAGCGGCGTGGAGTCGCGGTGTCGCCGGATTTGCCCCGAGTCGTCGCCGGAACTTTGACCTTGGCTAACTCCACTTGTACAACTTCTTGGACTTGGAAAATTTAGAGCGTCTTGGCAAAAGAATTCTGAATGAGGAGGGCTATGGTGTAGGGTGGTATTTATAGGAGAAATTAGGGTTTAGGGTATTGAAATGAGAATTAAAAATGCATTAAAATTTGATTTTAAGGCTCATTTTAATTCTCTTGAAATGTGCAGGGAAATCAAACAGAACTAGGGTAGTGGGGGAGGCCAAAAGGTGCTAGGGTGAAAAATTGAAGCATTGGGACATAGGGGACCGGCGGCGCCGGCCCCAATGATGATCTTGCCGCCAATTTCAGGGTGTGGGTGCTTGGATTGCTGCCACGTGTCCTAGTCGCTTCATATAGCTCAGTGCACATGTTTGATTTCTGGGACTTTTCATTTTTACGTGTTTTGCACGTGTAAACTTTTGGGCTTCCAGATATTTTAAAAGAAAAATCAACAAAAATAATATGTGGCTGAGGGGATTCGAACACAGAGGCTACGTCACAATAGTGCAAGGCTTTACCAATGAGCTACAAGTTATTTCTTGCAGTTCAAAAGCAAATCAAATTTATAACTTGTGCTCAGGACTTATAAATACTCCATTTGTACATTAACTTTAAAAAATTTCTGTACATTAAAACAGAGTCATTACAGAAAGCAATAAAAGGGCAAGCCCTTGCTTACTTTCTTACTGCTCATCCCATACCAGAAGGGTCACCGCTCAATTGCGAGTTACCCGACGAACAAGTGCTGCACCTCGAGAATGACGAGCCATATTGGGAGCTCTACTTCGATGGAGCCTCATCAATAAGGACCTCCAGTAAATCAAGCGTCCCAGAGATAAAAGTAAGGATACGATTGGTGTTCGTCACGCCATCAGGAGGAACCCTACGATGTTCCTTTGCTCTTACCGAGCCTCACACAAACAACGAGGCTACGAAGCTCTGATAGCCGGTCTGAAGCTCGCCATAGAAATGAAAATCCTTCGGCTACAGGTTTACGGTGACTCACAGCTTGTCGTCAACCAGGTGAGCGGCGACTACAAGATATATAAGCTCGAATTAGCTCGATACAGAAGCTGGGTGGTGGAACTCACGAAACAGTTCACTCATATTGAACTAATGAGAGTCCGTAGGGCGTTGAATGGAAAAGCTGACGTACTCGCTCGACCAGCCAAAGAGCTGTCTGATCCCGACATGGATGAAATTCTTATCACAGTCAGGAGCCGGCAAATTCTACCCCCCAGTCTTTTTACGAGAAGAGAAAAGCATAGAACAAAAGGGCAATCCTGCCGAAGAAGCTCTGATCATTCAACACGAGCCCTATTGGAGAGAACCCTTCATAGAGTACCTCCGATACAACAAGCTGCCCGAAGAAAAATTTGCAAGGGTTCAGTTAAAGAAAAGAGCCCTACGATATGTGTTTGTAAATAATACGCTATACCGCAGATCATATGACTCTGGCTCAGGTGTCTGTCATTGGCCGAAGCCCAAAAATTCATGAAAGAAGTTCACTCAGGCATCCGCGGAGCTCACCAATCTGGCCCCAAAATGCGGCTTCAAATCAAACGGCTTGAGTATTACTGGCCTACCATGATAAGGGATTGCGATGATCATGCGAAGAAATGTCATCTCTGCCAAATTCTTAGTGACTTCATTCACAAGCACCCTAATCTGTTGCATCCTACGGTAGCGTCATGGCCTTTCGAAGTTTGGGGCACCAACATAGTTGGTCCAATTGATCGTGCGTCATCCAAAGGCCACCGGTTCATATTGGCCGCAACTGACTACTTCTCCAGATGGGCTGAAACTGTCCAGCTAAAAGAATTCAAGACAGAAGACATTCCGACGTTCTTCCGGCATAATATTCTATACCGCATCGGTACACCTAGAAGAATCATTTCTGACAACGGGCCTTCTTTCAAGAGCTTCAAAGTCTCAAGGTTCGCTACTCAGCACAAAATAAACTGGAGATATTCCTCCATCTATAATCCAAAGGTCAATGGGCTAGCCGAAACCTTCAATAAAACTCTATGCAAGTTCCTGAGGAAAAATGCTTCAGCCAACAAGAGAGACTAGGATCTTAAACTTCACGAGGCGTTGTGGGCATATCCTACTACGTACCGCACTCCAACTCAGTCCACTCCATACTCATTACTCTTCGGAGTGGAGGCGGTCCTACCCCTCTAAGTCGAAGTTCCAAGCCTCGGGATGGTCATCCAGCATAATTTGACGGAGGAGGAAAACGTTCTCCTTCGGCTCGAAGAACTTAACGCCCTCGAAGATAAGAGGCTCATGGTATAGCAAAATCTGGAGCTGTATCGAGCCCAAATGTCACAGGCCTATAACAAGATGACCTGTCTACATGCTTTCAAGAAGGGCAAATTAGTGTTGGTCCTAAAAAAAACCGATCATCCCCAATCGACATACAAAGGGAAAATTCAAGCCAAATTGGGAAGGGCCATACGTCATCGAGAAAGTGTTCGATGGAGGATCCTACAAACTAATAAGTGCCAAGGGAGAAAGGCCTATGCCATCCATCAATGGCTGATATCTTAAGAAATACTATGCATGAATGCTCCAAGTCGTAGATGAATTGTGCACACAGGCCCTACGGTCCAGATCATACATCATGTAAAATCATATACAATCCACGGGCATAAATGACCCCTATCTCTCCTAAGTCCTACCGGCGAGACTACATTTAAAGTCCCACCGACGATGAAACTCCACCAATGTAAAAAAAGAAAAAAAGAGAAAAAAGGGTATGTCCACAAGCAAAATAGGCACGAATGAAAATCCAGAAGGGCTCTGTGAGTAAAAAACAGCAGGACTGCCGGCGAGTTTGTGAAAACCCGAAAGGGCGCAAACTCGTGAAAAGAGATGAAATACACTTGCAAAGTCCTCTCGACCTTGTAAGGAGAAAATCCCCGCGTGAGATTCTTACAACTCACAAAGGAGCAACACACTTAGAAATCCCCGCATTCCTAGATAGAAAATACACCTGCAGCAGCCTCTCGACTTGTGGGGAGAAAATGCTTTTATGAGACCCTTACGGCTCATAAAATTGAAAAGCCTTAGGTGATAGGGATCTAAACCTGTCTCTTAAGCCATCGTTCCCTAACGGGCAATGGCAAATGATGAGTCGCTCCTGGCATTACGCTTCAGTGTTAGCGGTGCTGATGCCGATCCAAAACCCAAATCCTAAGTTTTCCCAACGGCAAATGATGAGTCGCTCCTGGCACTACGCTTTAGTGTTAGTGGTGCTGATGCCGACCCAAAACCAAATCCCAAGTCCTCTCAGAACAAATGATGAGTTTCTGCTGGTATTATTCCAGGACAACAATGCTGATGCTAAACAAATTCCAAATTCTAAATTCCTCTCAAATTCAAAAGTCCCGCTAAATAAGGTAGAAATCAAACAGATCAAATCAACATCCCACCCGGCAGCACTTCTAAGCTCAAAAGTCTCGCTGGGTGGGTAGGGAACTCCCAAAACAAATCATATCAAACAACTCAACCAACCACCTCATCAGTGGCATCAAGCTCCATCTCGGAAACAAATCAATCCTGACACCGCAAAAAGTGGAGCAAGTAAAATTCAATCTGGACACCGTAAGAAGCGGAGCAAGTCAAATCAAGTATCGACCGTCCAAGTCGCAAAAAGGGAAGCACCGACCGTCCATGTCACAAAAATAGTAGCATCGACCGTCCACGTCGCAAAAAGGGCAGCACCGACTGTCCACGTCATAAAAATGGCAACACCGACCGTCCAAGTCACAAAAAGGGCAGCACCGACCGTCCACATCGCTAAAATGGCAACACCGACTATCCACGTCACAAAAAAGGCAGCATCGACTGTCCAAGTCGAAAAAAGGGCAGCAACAACCGTCCACGTCGCAAAAAGGGTAGCGCCGATGTAACACCCTAGTTCATTTATACCATATTTGATTTAGGTATTTTCCAATTTTACGACAGTTTCTTGTTTGTTGTTTGCTTTTGGGTGCGAATGATGCACCTGGTATCTGTGGTTAGTATCCGACCCGACCCGCATGCTTGAAACCCATCTTGATTTTAGATTACGTCATATATTTGCTAGTACGGAGGATCTGTGCACATCTAGGCTCTGTACATACATTTATAATATTTGGCATCTGCATATCCTTAAATAATACAAATAATAGTCAAATAATATTTTTTTTAACATCTAGCATGGCCTGTATCATACCCCATACCATATGGTTGCATCCAGACATCGTGTTCATGTCCAGTTTGATGAAACGGACTCGTTTGGATCGCTACGTCTCTTTACATGTATCCATTCTTGGGAGTATGCATTTTATTTAACTGGACATCGAGTTATGATTTTGGCTTGTACGTATATTATCTGTATTTTAAAACTAGAATCTTAGAAGGGAGCCGGGTATTTTTCGGAGTATTTTGTTATTAGCTATATAATCCTAGAACATATATTATAATATTATATATATATAAACAGTTACTATATATATTATATATATATTAAATATATTTTTAACTAATAATAATATCCTCTTAATCCCCGTCGTCTCTCTCTCTCCCTCTCTACTCACTCTCTCCCTCCCTCCCTCTCTCTCTCTCTCTCTCTATATATATATATATATATATATATTAATATATTAAACCTAATTATATCTACACCTCTCTCTCTTCCCCACTTCTTCTTCTCCCTGTACTCGCTCACGAAACCCACGCCCGAGCCCTAGCCCATGTCCTCACCTCGCCGCCGACCACCTTGACCTCCCAACCTCGCCTTCATCGGAACCTCCTCCGCTACCACCTCTACTTCTCAACCCCCAACCATGACACCCCGACGAACCCAAACCATAACCCCTGCAACCCCATAAAATTCGTCGTCGCAGCCCCCGCATTCACCGCCAACCTTGTCGTCGACCCTACCTCACCACCCTCATCAACTCCAGCTCCTCTCCCCTCCCATCCTTCTCCCCGACGACCCCATCCCTGCAACCGACCCCCTGCAAACTCCCCAAGAACACATAGAACCTCCACCCTCATCGCCAGCGACTCAACGTCTCCATCACCCTGACACCATCGCCCTCTTCTTCTCCTCACCTCCCTCTTCAACTCCCAACACCACCACCACCATCCTCGCCACCCTTGAACCCTAACAGCACACACCGAGCAACCCAAGAACCTGATCCCGACGCCCACGCCTGCAACCCCTCACCGCCGATCACCCTGACCTCGTCATCTTCTCCTCTGTCCCTAGCCAGAGCCAATCCACAACCCTATCATGCCCCGCTTCCCAGTGTACGGGGAAGTAGGCATGGCGGGAATGCAACGTGTTTATTCAGAAGTAAACACGTTAAGCGTAAATAAGCAATATAAATAAATGCACAAGAATAACAAGAGATGTAATATAAACAACAACTTTTATTAATATCCATTCTTTACATTACAACTGATTTGAAAAGGAAATGTACAATGATAGAAAGCAATGCATAAACAGTGGCATATGAACTGGAATAAGTACAAGTAAAAGCTAGAAGTCTGGCTGCTCTATGAACTGGTCCGCGTCCTGGCTGGGCTCGCTCTCCTGAGGGTCCGGTCCTCCTAACGAGCATTCCAAAGAAAGAAATAGAAGGAATGTCATCATCGAACTAGCGCTTGGTAAGTCCCAAAAGTAAGAGTAGAATAGAATAGAATAGGACAAGTAGAGAGTATATGACTGGTAATTTGTACAGGTTTATGTTTGTTATACTAACATAGTTATTTGTAGCTTGGTACAGAAGGTATCAGTGTATCCGAGAGGAGTCCAACTTTCTCCGTAGACTATGGTAACCCATAGTACAAGGCCCTGTTAAAACCTAAGAGACAACGGCAATAGATGTGCAGGTTAGGTGTCTTTTAGTGACCGTCTCGTTCCACTTCTAATACATTCCGTATCAATCTATCTCATTAAACCCCGTAATGTTTTGTATTGAATTATTGATTATGGTTATCAGACTTGCCGAGGCCATGGATACAAGTTGTTCATGTAATCAGATTCAGGATGTATCAAGTAGTCAGGTAGTCAAGTCAAGATATAGCCATGGTTCGGTCAAGTCAAGTCATGTTTACATGTTGATATTGTTCTGGTATTCAGGTTCAGGTTCAAGTATTCATTTTTGGTATATTGGATTCATGTTTGGATTGGATTCATGTTAGACTTAGACTTAGATTGAGTCAGACACTTTAAAACAGAATTGGATCCTGAATTAGGTTTTGGAGTTATCGGTAACTGGTGCACATGGACGGTAGGATTTGTGTTTTTTTCCAAGACAATTACCATAGATAACTCCGTTAAGTTTTTCTACCTTAAATAGGCAAGTACTCACTTTCTCCGGGTCCTTGAGGCTCAAGAGAATTGATCCCGCTTAAATCTATATTTACTAAAGTCCTTAAATGTAATTTTATATAACTCGAGGGGTTTTATGAAAAATATTTTATATACTTTCAAAATAAATCTCGAGTATTTATTTATATTATTTAGGATTTCCATAATTGTGAATTTTAAGAATGAGAAGTATTTTAGTGATAATAGTTTAGCTTGAATAGTTCATGGTAGTTTAGTGTAAAACTTGTCTTTTGGATAACTTGAAGGTATTTTAGTGAAACTTGTCATTCTTTTTTCCTTTTAGAAAACTTGGAATTTTATTATATCTTGAAAATATGTGATTTGATAATATTTATATATTATTAAAAATTAATTTTATTATTAATTAGAAATCTCGTTTTTCTTTAAAAATCTCGTATTAAAAATCTTTCGAGACCGAATGCTCCGTGAGGAGATCTGCATCTCACTCTACTAGCCCAAGAATGTGTGATAATCCGCACTATCCAATAGCGGGTCCCCTAAAAAGGTTTGTAGAGGTATAATCGCAAAGAGTTTTGATAATATAATTCAAAGAAAACCAGAATTTTATAGTTCATGGTATTTTAATGAAATGTTGTAATTGCCACAAAAATATATTTCAAAGAGTATCGTGCTATGTAGACATGTGTGTATATAAGGGTGGGTCATTACCCCCATGAGGTTTTCTAGAGGTATGATTAAGCAAAGTAATAAAATATGGTAGATACAAAGTTCATGGTATTTAAATGTAAAACTCAATTTAAAATTATTTAACATGATGATTTAAAATGAAAGATGTTTCTAATTATTAGTTTTATGGTTATAAACATATGTTAAGAATATAGATGAGCAATGATAAAGAAAAAGTGTACTCATGCAGCTTCGGCGGCGCTTTTTCGCGACATTTTCTTTTTAGCAGGAATTGATCCCAGTATAAGGTGCTTGTCCAGTGGGTGATTTCAAGGTTTTAGAATTAAAAGTCGGTGTTAACTCCACTTACTGACATGTTTTGAAAAAGAGAACTTTTTATGTAGAAAGAGAAGAATGAGGTGATACTTACTAACTAGAAGGGTAGGAAAGAGGTAGAAGAAGATGTGGTAGCCTTCATGGAGTCGCAGGATCGCCGGAACTTGCTCGATTCCTCGCCGGAAGTTGGTCCTGGGCTAACTCCACTTCTACTCCACTTGTACTCAGAAAAATTTGATAATTTTGGCTAGAGATTTCAGAATGAAGAGGGGATGGGTATGGGGTTGTATTTATAGTGTGAAATTAGGATTTTGAAATTGAAATAATGAATTAAAATGCATTAAAAATTGGATTTAAAGATGAAATTGAATTCTCTGTTTAAATTCAGAGAAATCAAACAGTGCATGGGTAATGGGGGTAGGCCAAAGGTTATGTAGGAAAAGCACAGGGACTTTTAGCCACGGGGGGCCGTCCCCGCCGGCCCAAACAAAGATCTGTTAGTTATATGCATGCCCTAGAGGCCATTACTGTACATGGGATGTATATTGTAGTGGATGTTTGGACATATATAGGGAGGACTTTCTCGCTCGACATGATAGTATGCTATCTGGTTGCACTTTGTCTTAATATGTTGACTTGTATACGTGATACTGTCTTGCTGTCACATGTTGACAAAGCCCTTAGATTGTGTACTTGACTACCAGGACTATGATGGAGATCATACTAGTGGGGCCAAGGGTAGTCCACAAGTACACCCTTCAATTGTTCCTAGTCGTGGGAGTATTGAGATAGGGTATCGATACTCCAAAGTAGACTAGCGTATACGCATCTTGACCCATATGATGGGCGATGGATGTGTAAGTGCACGGCGGCGCCCCGGCCGTCAATCCGACGGCCAAATGCGGAAGCGGTGATAAACTTAAATTTTTCTTGAACTGGCAAACCGCCGCGCACTAATACCCGGATCGAACCATTAATTAGTCCTAGCTATCTACAAGAAAGGGAAGAGAGATATACCGACAGATCCGAGTCCTCCGGTCTTCTCGTCGTCGTCCCGATCTCCTGCGGAATGTCCCGTCTCCTTCTCGTCGCCGGAAGTGCACCACATCGCCTACTTCTTTTACGGGCTCCCACCTCAATGCCGAGGCAACTCGGGCACGAAACTGGCTAGTCGACGTGCCCAAGATTTGCTGTAGAATATCTAGTGAGCAAGTCTCATTTTGGGGTTTGTGGAATTGCCTTTTGTGGAGGGATTGAACTTGGAGCTTTTTGAGAATGATCTTGTGGGTTTTTGCAACATGAAATGAGCTAAAAACCCCACCCAAAAATTTGGGACAGCCCCCACTAAGGGAGTGGCCGGCCATGACTTCAAGAGAGGGAGGAATGAGAGAGGAGGTGAATGTATCAAAAGATCACTAATCACATAATGCAAGAGAGAGAGGGGAAAAAGACTATCATGCAAAAACATGATAACAAAACTATGCCAACACTCCACACTACCATCATCTCATGCATGATGGCTCCAAAAAGGTCAAGCCATCATGAGCATAGAAAGTCAAGGGAGGGTGCACATCATGAAAACCATCATGATACAAAAAAATATGCAAAGGACCCCCTCCACAACCACTTATTTGCAACAATGCAAATAAGCCCTCCTCCACCAATCTTCGGCCAATGAACGATACAAAGGAAATTGGCCGAAACGGAAAGCAATCTGGCAACTCCAGAAAACTGGTCCCGTAATAAATTACAGGAAAACCCCGATACTGTGCATACACACCCGCATTTGTATTCCGACCGAAATACAAATGCAACGAGACAAAGTCTACACTGTACTATACTAGGATCCGGCTTAAAACAAAACCGGCCAGTAATAACCGTTCGATCCTGATCCGTGCAATACCGCACGTATCTGATCGAACTCTGCCATATAACCATACGGCCTCTAGTACAAACCGTCCGATCCTGATCCGTGCAATACCGCACGTATCTGATCGGACCCTGCCATATCTCCATACGGCCTCTATAACCTTTCGCCCGAAAGCTGAGTAACTGAATGTGGGGGACTCTAAAGACTCGTCAACACCTTGGTTGTGGATTTAACCACTAGCACGTCAGAGGTATAAGCCAATACGTAACGGGCTACCAGGTATTGACTAAAAGGGACGTCTGTGAGCGAACTCAGCCTGACAACCCTACTGAGCCTGTCAGTGACAATATCTGTACAATCCGGTCCGTTCGTCTATGAGTATCGCATGGCGGGCCTAGGGGGTTGGTAAAAGTCAGACCCCCAAAAGCGGTACAAGTCGTGTCGGAGTGTAGCCCAGAACATCTGAGATACTACTGGAATACCTACCAGTAAATCTCCTGCCTTGGCCAAGGACTTCGTGTAATGGCTCTCCTAGACACAGCGCGACCTCACCCCCAATACCGGGAGAGACGAACCCCTGAAGACACGCTCACTGCCTCCATGTGGCTCGGGACTGTACCCAACTAAAACCTGTTTGCACGACTCCTTTGAGCCGTGGTAGGGTAGTAATCAAAGTACAGTGGGAACTCACACGAGACAAATGACGATCCCCAGGTCGATGAACTAACCTGCACACATGTCACCAGGGAACTGCCATCTGACGTCTGGTATATGACCAACTAGCATGTTCCCGGCGAGTCCTGTCCGGTGTACTCATAACCCAATGAGCACCTGTATACATCTTAGGTAATCCAACTGACACCAGTGGCTTGTGAGACTGGCCACCGCTCCTCGTCGGGGTCTCGACTGTATACACTAGTCTACTCTGGAGTATCGATGCCCTGTCTCGAAACTCACACGACTAGGGACCATTTAAGGATATGCTTATAGACCCCAGCTCCCACTTATATGATCGCCCTCATACTGCTGGTGGTCAAAATCCTAGGGGCTCTATCAACGTGTAATAGCAACTTGTCAGGTCACCTAAAACAGTACACGATGATAAAGGTAAACCAGATAGCATACTATCATCTCGAGTAAGACTGTCCTACCGGGATAGGTCCTCCATCAATCATTGCAATCACGTACCTGTGACCTAATAATTGACTCTGAGGGCACTATCTCCAACAGGATGATCCCACATCTATTGGTATTTAACATCAAAGATGGTATACGGGTGCTCAATGGAGACAGGGTACACTGGACGGACTCGCCGAGAACTCCTAGATGGTATTATACCGATCGTCAGATAGCAGTTCTCTGGTGACATTGGTACAGGTTAGTCTGTCGACCCGAGATCGCTATAGAGTCTTGTGTAATTCCCACTGTGTTTTGATTTCCACCTTACCACGGTCAAGAGATCGTGCAAAACGGTGGTTTTTGGGTACAGTCCCGAGTCACATGGAGGCAATGAGCGATAGGAGGGGATTCGTCTCTCCCGGTATTGGGAGTTGATATTGCGCTATGCTCGATTGGCCATAACAGGAAATCCCTGCCCAGGGTTGCTGAGATTTGCTGGTAAGTGTTATCGGTAGTTTCTCGAACTGTTATGGACCTTGCATCGGCATGACTTATCAGGCTATTGGGGTCTGACGTTTTACCACCCCCAGGCTGTTGATATGTGACATATCTGACGAAGAGACCGGACTGTACGGTAGTGTTACTGTCAGGCTTTTGCAGGAGTTGGAGCGGGCTTGCTTGCTGATCTCTGATCGTTCAATACCCTGGTAGCTGTTATGTCCAGCTACTACCGCTGACGGCTTGTGGGTGCTTGATTTGATTATCACCTACTGCCGGCGTATTGACGAGTCTTTAGAGTCCTACACAGAGGTTTCACTGGCTCAGGCAAAACGAAGGAAGAGCACATATGTGATATGTGCGGGACCGAGATTAATACGAGTATGTGATACCGTATTCTATTCTCGCGAGATAAAGTATCGATCGGTTATATGTGATATAGCTGGGTTATCAAATCAAATGTTGATTCGATAAGTCGATACTGTATCGGTCGGTTATATGCGATATAACCGGGTTATCGAATCAAGTGTTGATTCAATATAATGATACAAATAATATTAGTCGGTCATATGAGATATAACCGGATTATTAAATCAAGTGTTGATTTAATGATTTAATATATAATTATATATTTGATATATTAATTTACATTAACTAATATTAGCTCACTTAAACATTTATTTTTCTCACATGTGCACACTTAATATATATGTGGTATATATTAATTGTGTTTTATTTTATGTCATGGTTGATGATACAAGCTACATGGGTGTATGAGACTTACACCATGATAAAGATAATGTAAGGTTTATTTATTTAGTATAAATCAATTATTAGTTGGATAATGGTCACATGGCATGAAGCTTTGAGAAGCTTGGAGACCCATTGACTAGTCCACTAGTTTTGTTTTATACTAGATATTTTGTTAACCCAACCATTATCTTAACTCATAGTTAAGTCTCAACATGAGACATATTAGATATTTTCTCACCCATGGTTGCCATTTTCTCACACACAACATTATCTCTCTTCATCTTCTTCTTCAAACTCAAGAGCTCTCTAGCTTTTGGGCAAATGAGAAACTTTAGTGAGAAAATCAATTCCAAAGTGAGCAAAAATCCTACTTAATCATTCTCTATTAGATTAGCACTTTAGTATAGGGTGTTAGCTTTACTAATCCCACATTAGTGAAGAGGGTAACTTGGGTTAGTGTCTTCTCGACGAAGATCATCTTCGGCCTCGAAGACTTCAAGTAAGATCGTTCCTTTCACCTTGAGAAGCCATGAAAGAGTCCGGGAGTTACATGATCGCAGGGAAGGGACCACTACAAGGAGCTTTTGATGAAGGACCGGTCTATAAAGGTTGTATTCCTCATTCACTTAGATGTTAAGTTGTTAACATTGCTTGTTTGTTTAAATTTCTAGTTAAAGATTCTAGGTTAGAGTTATTTAGAACGGCAAAAATTTAAAAATAGCATGGACGATGCCTCCCGAAACCTTGCTGTCGTCCTAGGTAACCCCAAAGTGGTATCAGAGCTAAGCTAGAGATTTAAATGGATTTTGTTAGATTACGAAACCGAAACTGCTCCGAAACTTGAAACATATAATTCCAGTTTCTGTCGAATTTTTAAAGGGTTCTAAAATTTTTTTAAACAACTGCAGAATGTTGTATGTGATATAACATGAACATTAGCAAAATTTGAGGCATTTTTGTGTACTTTTGGCCGGCCACAACCCCCCCTACCGGCCAAAATCCGAGCAAACCCCTCCAAATTTTAGTGGTGTTCCAGTTTCTGGGTTTTGATATTTCAGATGTTGTTTGTTTTTGCTAAATTTTCATGTGATGTTAACATTCTACAAAGGCAACTCGGAGTGTTTCGTAGTCGTAATTCTAACATGTATTCGGGTTATTTATACGATATTAAAAAGTTTGAACGGATATCAATAACCCAATTTTTCCCCGCTAGAAATTTTCCAAGTGTTGAATTTTTCCCAAGTTTAAAAATTTCAGAAAATCATGCAGGCGATTCTGTGGACCCTCTAGAAGAACAAAACCTTAACTCGATTATGTGACCGTCAGAACCACCATCAAACCCTAGAGTTTGTATTAGTTCAGCGGTGCCACATGCAAGACATTGGTTGACCCTTCTACGGCCGGTTCATAGGAGCTGTAGCAGTTTCTGGGTACTTTTTGAACTCCACTCAAGTGTTGGGCTTATTGGGAAATTTTGGGTTCTTATTTATTCGATCGAAAAGTTTAACTTCATCTAGCTATCTTTGATTGTGATACAATATTTGGAATCCACATTTAGTTATGAGATAACTAGTTTGAATTTTATAAATCGAGTAATTTAGTCTTATTTGATCGGTTGCCACGGGATTTTGATGTGATCAAAAGTCCGTCGCAATTACGTAATGTACGCGGATACTCGCCGGGTAACCTTACTAGATAGCCACGCCCCATAGCCCCGACCAAGTGACTGTAGGAGAACCTCGTCGCCAAAAGCATCCGTTCGGGTGCTCGCGGCAGCGGTGTTCCGCCTTAGTGCACTTCGTCGACGGCATAGAGAGTGCGGCCATCTACTAAAGTTTTCGACGAGCATTCGATCAAGTTATTGGGAATCTTGTTGAATTACCCGACATGTTATTGAAAAGTGTTTTCAATATCGAGACTAAAATACGGGGTTTATAATTGTTAGGCATGTGATGCCTAAGGAATTCATTTGTTGGGCATGAAATCCAAAGTATGTGATATATTGGGTTTATGATGTCTAAGGTGGTTGCGGATTCCAGCTGTTGTAGTTTTTCGTTTTCTTTTCTGCGACCGTAAGTGTAATATGTGGTGTATCACCGGTTTCGGTGCTATATATCAACGACAACTGGGATACGCATATTTACTTATGTTGATGACATGTGATGTTATGTATTGCTGTGATATGTTATATTGGATCGTCGTGTTTGAATAGTCGGGGGTTTTATGTGAGATGAGAGTTTTTCATTTTCATTCATGTAAAATCTTGTATGTAATATTCTTTTATTGGGCACTTCCAGGTTGAGGAAGATGTCACCATTGATGTATATTATTTACTTTTCCGCATTAGGATAGACCTAAGGAGGGGAGCACAAGTAACCGGGTTCTAGGGTCCAGTGGGAGACCAGCTCGAGGATTCGAGACCGGGACTCCTAACTCTAGAATTGGTAGGGTTTCTTGCCGCTCTCATAGGGGTCTAGGGATGTGGGTTTGGTTATTCTCGCGACCGTGGAATCCGTATTTTATACTGGCTTAAATTAAAACACGGAATTCCTAGTATATCCAATATTTCATATGTGATTCTTCTGCTGGTGTTATTCTGTGATGTGATCACTAGATATTCTGAGACGAATGCTTATATTTTATATTATATATATGATATATAATAAATATTGATGCTTTCGTTTCTTATGTGATGCTTGTGAAGCATAATCAATGGGACTTCATTACTGGGATTAATGAAATAAAAGAAACCTAAAGATGTTGTAGAGACTTATTTTAAAAACTGGTAGCTCTAGTTCTTGCTTTGCATGGCGACATTCCTTGTAGAATATCCAGCATCTTATTCGATAAGGAAAGAGCCAAGATCCCTTCACCGGGAATGATCTTTTCAGCGAAACTAGCATAGGCTACAAACTCGGATTCCTTTTGATTGATTTTATAGTTTTTACTTTGCATTGTGATATTTGTGAAATATCCTGCACCTTATTCGATAAGGAAAGAGCCGAGATTCCTTCACCAAGAGTGACCTCTTTAGCAAAACTAGTAAAAGCCTCAAAACACTCCTTTTCAAAATCTCTCAATTCTACGACGATATCAACTTCATTATATAAAAGGTTTTCTTAAAAACCTGTCGTAACCCTCCGTCATTTTAGGAAGTAGAGTACTTAGTATTCGCGCTACCTTTGTTGACCATAGTTGAGGCGTAGTGTGCGGTAGCTAAGTGATGTCTTCCTACACGGCATATAATGCGATTAATTAGGACAGTCATGTGACTTTGTTGACCATAGTTAAGGGTCATGTGGGTAGGTCTGATTAATCACGAAATAACGGGTAGAACTTGACCGGTGCTTATAATTTGTTGACCATAGTTAAGGTCATAAGTCGCTGGGGGTAAAATTATTATCGAGAATTTCAAGTGTTGAAATTTACAATGAGATTGCATACCTTCTATGAGATAGTTGGATCTCGATACCCACTGCAAGTAAGAGTTACTCCTAGGAAAGTTTTACACATTACAATTAGCCGATCAAGTAGGTGTCTAGAAAGGTGTTAACGAGGTTACGCCCCTGGGAAAACAAGGTTTATTTTAATTAGATCCGTGCGAAAGCACGGGGAACCTCTCTCAAAGTACCGACACTGGCCTGGCCGAAAGACTGGCGAACTTATAGGGTGTAATTAATCCCGGCTAATCTTACCTTTTAGGGTTTGAAAGAAGATTTGAAAAAAACAGTGGAAGCCATCCTGATTAGATAAAATAATAACCAATCTAATCTTACGAAGAGCGCACGCAGAGTGTTTTCTTCTCTCTCTCCTGGTAGCGACCATATCACGCCTTAATCAAGATAATAATATGGATGCATTGACCGAACCTGTTTATTATACTGTGCTAGGAAACGTTGGTTCCGTTCTTTTTTATAATTGTTATAAGACTGAGCAGGAAATAGGAGAATATCCAGATTCCCATGCCACCCATTTGAAGAAAGTGCATGTTGGTGCATCTTCTTCGGGTGTGTTCATTACCGAGAACTGTTTCTCAGTATCTTCTGCGTCGTGGGTATGTGATACCGGATTAGGATCTCACATATGTAATCTGTTACATGGGCTACTGAAAGGTAAAGAACTGAGATTGGGTGATATATCTCTAAGTGTTAGAGAATGGTGTAATTGTTGCAGCCAAATCAGTTGGCAAATATCACCTTGTATCTATACATTGATTCTGAACGAATGTTATTACATACCAAACCTGATATACAACATCACATCAGTTTCTTTATTCAGTTAAAAAATGATATAATTTTGTATTGGAGGATAATATTGTGAACATTCTCCTGAATCAAGAGTTGATTCGATCAGGCACGTTATATAATAGCATATACGTTCTAAATCAAATCATAGTTCAAAGTGTCTGGAACACACACTAGAAGAGTAGTTCAGAAAGGAACGAATCCTTCTTGTGGCATTGTAGACTAGGTCATACCAATGAGACACGACCAGCTAAGTTACATAAAGATGAATATAAAAATCTGTTCAAAATTTTCATCTTATGCTACTTGCCGGTTTTGTCTCAAAGGTAAAATGACCTATACTCTGTTTATTGGAAACAGAGAAAGAGTTACTGAACTCTTGGAACGCATACATGATGATGTATACGGTCCTATGTCTACAAATGCCAAGGTTGGTTCTTTGTACTTCATTATATTCATCGAGTATCTCTCAGGATTCGGACATATATTCCTGTTGAAACACAAGTCTGAAACTTTTGAGAAATTCAAGGAATATAAGCTTGAAGTTGAAAAACCAAACGGGTAGAAGTATTCAAGTCCTTCAATGTGATCGAGGAGGAAAATACTTGAGCATGGAATTCCTAGATTTTCTAAAAGGAGAATGGGATTCTCTCTCAGCTTACTCCTTCATATACACCACAGCACAACGGTGTATCAAGGCGGAGGTATCACACCCTATGAGATATGGCGCGCTCTATGATGAGTACTGTTGAGTTACCTATTTCCTTTTGGGGTTATGCACTTGAGAAGCTGCATACCTATTGAATGGGGTTCCATCCAAATCAGTGCCTACCACTCCATATGAGATATGAAATGTGAAGAGACCATGTCTTAAACGAGTTAAGATATGAGGTTGTCCGGCCTATGTTGAAAAGCAAAATCCGGGCAAACTCGAGGAAAGGTCAGTTATGTATAAGTTTGTTAGGATATCCCAAACATTTGTGAAGGAATATCTTCTACCACTCTGAGGAGTAAAAAGTGTTTTGTTTCTCAGCATGCCACCTTTTTAGAAAAGGAATTTCTTGTGAAAAAATTAGTGGTCATGAGGTAAAACTGGAAGGAGTTCCAGCTACACAAACTAACAGCTGATGATTTGGTGAAACCAAAGGACTCAATAGTCTCCAACGAACCTCAGCCTCTCCATGAATCTGGTAGGGTTCCTCATCCACTTGAGAGATACTACGGTCTTCTCGGTGACAATGGGAGCGAGGATTGCATCATGGTTGATAATGGCCCAACTAGGTTCAGGCAGGCCATCACGAGTGGCGACTCTGTGAAAAGACTGGATGCTATGCGATCAAAGATAGAATCCATGTACACTAACAAAGTATGACTTTGCATGTTGCACCTGAAGGGGTAAAACCCATTGGGAGCAAAATGGATCTTGAGAAGATTCTTGGTGTAAATAGAAAAGTTGAGACTTTCAAAGCTATGCTTAAGTCCATCAGGATCAATACAAGTATCGCGGAGTTGGAACATCTGTTTTGATGTGGCAGTCAAAGTGTTTGACTTCATCAAAAATGTAGATGAACCTTGTATATACAAGAAGGCTGTAGAGAGTGAGGTTGTCTTCCACGTATTGTACGTAGATGACATACTCTTGATAGGAAAGTGTTTCCTATGCTACACTCGGTCAAGCTCCTCTTATCACGAGGATTCTCAATATAAGATCTGGATGATACCTACTACATCTTGTGGATTATGATCTATGGTGATAGATCTATGTGGATGTTGGGAGTGTCCCAAATCCAGGTACATTAACACCATACTAAAGGGGTTTAGTATGGAGGATTCTAAGCGTGGTGGTTCGCCCACTTACTCATGGATCACCCGCATGAAAGAGATGCCCTATGCTTCGGCAGTAGGCTCTATCATATATGCGATGTTATGTACCAGACCGGATGTAGATGACTCACTAGGTGTAGTGATCAGGAATCAATTGGATCTTGAGAGAATAACTGGATAGCTGTGGAGGACATTCTTAAGTACTTGAGAAGCATAAAAGAAAGTTCTTAGTTCCAGCTTCCAGAGTGATAAGTTCGACTGAAAGTCGGTCACAGGAATTGTCTTTACCCTCAGTGGAGGGACGGTATGATTGGAAGAGTTCCAAGCTAGATACCGTGGCATACTAGACGATAAAGGCTGATTACATTGCTACCGACGATAAAGGCTGAATACATTTCTACCAACGATACGACCAAAGAGGTTGTCTGGACATTACTTGTTCATGAGATGAGCAAGGTTCCTACCATCGAGCGTCGAATAACTATTATTGTGAAAACAATAGAGTTGTGGCTTTCGCCAAGGAACACCGGTCCCATCAGCTATCCGGACATATTCTGAGCATAGTATCACCTGATCAGGGAGATGGTTAATCTCCAACGGATCGAGGTCAGGAGAGTTGACACGAAGAAAAACACAGCGGATCCACTCACCAAGGCCTTCTTTCCTAAATACTGATTGAGAGATTTTGGGATGGTTGAGTATGGGATACTACAAGCACTCCTATATTGTTGGGTATTGGATACTACAACAGATGGCCTTAGTGCAAGTAGGAGATTGTTAGTTATATGTATGTCGTAGAGGCCATTACTGTACATGGGATGTATATTGTAGTGGATGCTTGGACATATATAGGGAGGACTTTCTCGCTCGACATGATAGTATGCTATCTGGTTGCACTTTGTCTTAATATATTGACTTGTATACGTGATGCTGTCTTGCTCTCACATGTTGACAAAACCCTTAGGTTGTGTACTTGACTACCAGGACTATGATGGAGATCATACTAGTGGGGCCAAGGGTAGTCCAAAAGTACACCCTTCAATTGTTCCTAGTAGTGGGAGTATCAAGACAGGGCATCGTAACTCCAGAGTAGACTAGCGTATACGCACCATATGATGGGCGATGGATGATCCCACATCCATTGGTGTTTGACATCAAAGATGGTATACGGGTGCTCAGTAGAGACTGGGTACACTGGACGGACTCGCCGAGAACTCCTAAATGGTATTATACCTATCGTCAGATAGCAGTTTTCTGGTGACACTGGTACAGGTTAGTCTGTCGACCCGAGATCGCCATAGAGTCTTTTGTGATTCCCACTGTGCTTTGATTTCCACCTTACCACGGTCAAGAGATCGTGCAAAACGGTGGTTTTTGGGTACAGTCCCGAGTTACATGGAGGCAATGAGTGATAGGAGGGGATTCGTCTCTCCCGGTATTGGGAGTTGATGTTGCGCTATGCTCGATTGGCACACTATCGTACTGTCCCGAGTCACACTACCGTACAGTCCGGTCTTCTCGTCTGATATGTCGCATATCAAGTCTAGGGGTGGTAAATGTCAGACCCTAATAACCGATAAGTCATACCGATGCGAGGCTCATAACGGATCGAGAAACTACTGGTAACACTTACCAGTAAATCTCTAAACCAGCCCTGGCCAGGGACTTCCCTGTTATGGCCAATCGAGCATAGCGCAACATCAACCCCCAATACCGGGAGAGACGAAACCCCTCCTATCGCCCATTGCCTCCATGTGACTCGGGACTGTACCCAAAAACCACCGTTTTGCATGCCCTCTTGGACGTGGTAAGGTAAAAATCAAAGCACAGTGGAAATCACACAAGACTCTATGACGATCTCGGGTCTACAGACTAACCTGTACCAGTGTCACCAGAGAACTGCCATCTGACGTAAGGTATAATACCATCTGGGAGTTCTCGGCGAGTCCGTCCAGTGTACCCAGTCAGCACTTAGCACCCGTATATCATCTCTGATGTCAAACACCAATGGATATGGGATCATCCATTGCCCATCTACATGGGTCGAGAAGGTATACGCTAGTCTACTCTGGTATATCGATGCCCCGTCTCGATACACCCACAACTAAGGACCTTGAAGAATGTACTTATGGACTACCATGTCCCCACTAGTATGATCCACATCATAGTCCAGGTAGTCAAGTACACATCCTAAGGGCTTTACCAACATGTAACAGAGAGACAATCAGTATACACGTTAAGGTAAAGAGAAACCAGATAGCATACTATCATGTCGAGCAAGAAAGTCCTCCCTATATATGTCCAAGCATCCACTACAATATACATCTCATGTATAGTAATGGCCTCTAGGGTATACATATAACTAACAATCTCCCACTTGCACTAGGGCCATCTGATAACAGTGGTTGTAGTATCTCATACTCAACCATCCCATAATAGTCTCTCTCTGGGAAAAGGCCTTTGTGAGTGGATCCGCCGTGTTATCCTCTAAGTCTACTCTCCGAACCTCGATTCCCTTGAGATCAACCATCTCCATGATCAGATGATACTGCCTTAGAATATGTCTGGATCACTGATGGGACGGGTGTTCCTAGGCATAAGCCACAACTCCATTGTCACACAATGGTAGGAACGTAGTTCATCTCATGAACTAATATACACCCAGACTACCTCTTTGGCAGCATCTTTGGTAGCGATGTATCCAGCCTTTATCATCTAGTATGCCACGGTATTTATCTTAGAACTCTTTCAACATACCGTCCCTTTACTGAGGGTGAAGACAATGCCTGTGACTGACATTCAGTCGTCCTTATCACCCTGGAACCCTTCCAGTGATTCTCCCCAAAATCGTTTGATACCATCTCACTACAACTAGTGAGTATCCTAACATCCAATTAGATCTGTCTCATAAATCCAAAACCCAGGATTTAGTAGGTATCACTTTGATCCTATATATAGAATCCTTGTGATAAGCGGAGATTGATCGAGCGTAGCATAGGAAACTCCTTCCCTATCAAGAGTATGTCATCTACGTACTCTATGAGGATCTCCACCATACTCCCTACTACCTTTTTGTATATACAAGGATCATCTACCATTCTGATGAAGTCAAACTCTTTGACTACCACATCAAAACAATTGTTCCAACTCCGCGATGCCTGCTTTATCCCATAAAGCAACTTGTACACGCTTCCGCTGCTCCCACTGTCTACGAAGCCCTCTGGATGTGTACTTATAGACGCTCCCTTCCAAATCAACATTTAGAAAAGCAGTCATGACACCCAACCGCCAGATATCGTAGTCATGGTATGTAGCCGTGGCAAGTAGGATCTGGATGGACTTAAGCGTAGCTACTTAGAAAAGGTTTCATCATAATCCATACCTGGTCAATGATGCAAACCTTTAACAAGTCTAGCTTTGAAAGTCTCAACTTTTCCATGTACACCAAGTAATCTTCTCAAGATATACTTGCTCCTGATGGGGATTTAACCCTTCAAATAAAGCAACCAAAGTCCATACTTTGTTGGTGTATAAGGATTCCATCTCAGATCGCTAAGCATCCAGCCATTCTTATAGAGTCTCACTCCTGATGGCCAGCTCGAAACTAGTTGGGTCATCATCTCATGATGCATTCCTCGCTCCCACTGTCATAGAGAAACTGAAGTATCTCTCAGGTGGGTGAGGAACCTTACTAGATCGTCGGAGAGGCTGAGGTTCGTTGGAAACTATTGAATCTTTTGGTTCTACCAAATCATCAGCTGCAGTTTGTATAGCTGGAACTCCTTCCAGTTCTACCTCATGTCCACTAATTTCTTCACAAGAAATTCTCTTTCATAAAGGTGGCATATTGAGAAACAAAACATCTTTTGTTCCTCAGTTTGGTAGAAGATATTTCCTTGCATATGCTTGGGATATCCAACAAACTTCTACAGAACTGACTTTGCCTCGAGCTTGTCCAGATTTCGCTTTTAGACATAGGCTGGACAACCCCAAATCTTAACAAACTTAAGATATGGGCTCTTCCCTTTCCATATCTCATATGAAGTGGTTGGCAACTGATTTGATCGGAACCCTATTCAATAGGTATGCAACTTCTTCAGTGCATAACTCCCAAAAGGAAATAGGTAACTCAGTAATACTCATCATAGAGCACACCTTATCACATAGGGTGTGATTGCTCCACCCCGATACACCGACGTGCTGTGGTGTATACGGAGGAGTAATGCTGAGAGAGAATCTCATTCTCCTTTAGAATAGTCCAGGGATCCCGTGCTCAAGTATTCTCCTCCCTAATCACATCAAAGGACATAATACTTATACCCGTTTTTGGTTCTCTACTTCTAACTTATAATCTGTGAATATCTTAAAAGCTTCGGACTTGTGTTTCAACAGGAACATATGTCTGAATCTTGAGAGATCATCAGAGAATGTAATGAAGTACAAAGAACCGGTCTTGGCATGTGTAGACAGGGGACCTTCATACATCAACATGTATCATCCCAAGAGTTCACTAACTCTTTCTCTATTTCCTAAAAACAGAGCCATGGTCATCTTATCTCTGTGACATGACCGGCAAGTTTCACAAGATGTAAATTCAAACTAATTTAAATATGCATCTATATGTAACTTCAGCTAGTCGGGTCACATTGATATAACCTAGTCTACAATACCTCAAGAAGGATTCGTTCATTTCTGAACTCTTCCTCTTGTGTGTGTTCTGTATACTAAGAACTGTAGTTTGATTTAGAACGTCAATGCTTTTAGATAACGTGCCTGAACCGATCAACTCTTGATATAGGAAATGTTCAAAACATTATCCAACAATACAAAATTATATCATTTCTTTACTAATAAAGAGACTGATATGATGTTGTATATCAGGTTCAGTATCTAATAACATTCGTTCAGAATCAATGTATTCTGGTAATACAGGGTGATAGTGACCAACAGACTTGGCTGCAACACTTGCACCGTTTTCTATCTCATGAAACTTATCACCCGTTCTCAGTTCTCTATCTATCTGTAGCCCATGTAACAGATTACATATGCGGGATCCTGATCCGGTATCTCATACCCAGGACGTAAAGGATACTGAGAAACAGTTCTCTGTAATGAACATACCCGAAGAAGATGCATCAACATGCACTTTCTTCGTTTGGGCGGCACGGGAATTCTGGTAATCCCCAATTTCCTGCTCTGTCTTATAACAATTATAAGTTGGAGCGGAACCAATGTTCCCCAGCTCAGTATAACAAGCGGGTTCGGTCAATACATCCGTATTATTATCTTGATTAAGGCATGACATGGTCGCTACCTGGAGAGAGAGAGAAGAAAACACTCTGCGTGCGCTCTTGCAAGATCAGATTGGTTATTATTTTATCTAATCAGGATGGCTCCCACTGTTTTTATCAAATCTTCCTTCAAACCCTAAAAGGAAAGACTAGCCGGGATTAATTACATCCTACAACTTCGCCAATCTTTCAGCCAGGCCAGTGTCGGTACTTTGAGGGAGGTTCCCCGTGCTTTCGCACGGACCTAATTAAAGTAAACCTCGTTTTCCCAGAGGCGTAACCCCGTTGACACCTTTCTAGACACCTACTTGATCGGCTAATTGTAATGTGTAAAACTCTCTCAGGAGTAACAATTACTCGCAGTGGGTATCGGGATCCAACTATCTCATAGAAGGTATGCAATCTCATTGCAAATTTCAACACTTGAAATTCCCGATAATTTTGCCCCGAACGATCTATGATCTTGACAAGGTCAACAAACCATAGACCGTAAGTCAAGTTCAACCCGTCATTTCTTGATTGAATTAAACCCACCCGCACGACCCTTGACAAGGTCAACAAGGCCGTACGACTACCCTAATCCAATCTGCATCATATACATAAACAGATAAATACTGGTCAGCTACCGCACACTGCTACTTGACAAGGTCAACAAACGCAGCACGAATACTAAGCAGGACTTATCTGAAATGACGGAGGGCTACATCAGGTTTTTCTGAAAACCTATTGCGTAACGAACTTGATATCGTTGTAGAATTAAATAATTTTTAAAATGGAGTGTTTTTGAGGCTTTTACTAGTTTCACTAAAGAGGTCACTCCCGGTGAAGGGATCTCGGCTCTTTCCTTATGGAATAAGGTGCAGGATATATCATAAATATCACTGTGCAAAGCAAGAACTAGAAAAGCAATCAAAAGACAAAACCGAGGGGTGTAGCATCTGCCAGTCATTGCTAAAGGGGTCACTCCCGGTAAAGGGATCTCGGCCCTTTCCTTATCGAATAAGGTGCAAGATGTTCTACAAGGAACACCGCGATGCAAAGCAAGAACTGTAGCTACTTATTTTTGAAAATTCGATTCCACAACATCTTTTAGGTTTCTTTTCTTTCATTAATCATATTAATGAAGTCCCATCATTTAAACACCTAAACATCACAGATAAATACGACGTACACTTATGCCATCCGCATTCGCCTCGATGTCCCCTCGTGCACCGTTAGGTTAGGTGACTAACGGCAGAGCGGGGCAGGGCTAGCGCGGGTGTAAAACATAAGTAACGTCTATATAATATATCATATATACTATATACAGTATTTATCACAACATATCAAATGATCACATCACAGATATCGCAGCAGAAGAAACATATGAAACATTGGATATACTAGGACGTCCGTGTTTTATTTTGAGTCTCTATAAAACACGGATTCCACGGTCGCGATGAATAGCCAAACCCACACCCCTAGACCCCTACGAGAGCGGCAAGAAACCCTTCCAATTCTAGAGTTAGGAGACCCGGACTCGACTCCTCGAGTTGGTCTCCCACTGGACTCCAGAACCCGGTTACTTGTGCTCTCCTCCTTCGGTCTAACCTAGTGCGGAAAAGTAAATAATATACAAATGGTGACATCAACCTCATCCCGGAAGTGCCCCAATAAAAGAATATTACATACATTGAATTGTACATGAATGAAAATAAAAACCCTCATCTCACATAAAAAAACCCGGCTATTCAAAACACGACGATCTAATATAACATATCCAGCAACACATAACATCACATGTCATCAACGTAAGTAAATATGCGCACCCCAATTATCGTTGACATATAGCAATGAAACCGGTGATAACACATATTACACTTACGGTCGCATAAAAGAAAGTGTAAAACTACAACAGTTGGAATCCGCAACCTCCTTAGACATCACATGCCTAACAATTATAAACCCCGCATTTTAGTCTCTATATCGAAAACACTTTTCAATATCTAGTCGGGTAATTCAACAAGATTCTCGATATCCTGATCGAATGCTCGTCGCAAACTTTAGTAGACGGCCGCACCCCCGATGCTGTCGACGAAGTGCACTAAGGCGGAACACCGCTGCCGCGAGCACCCGAACGGATGCTTTTGGCGACGGGGTTCTTCTACAGTCACTTTGTCGGGGCTTTGGGGTGTGGCTGTCTATTAAGTTTATCCGGCGAGTATCCGTGTACGCTACGTGATTGCGACGGACTTTTGATCGCATCAAAATTCCGTGGCAACCAATCATTTGAGACTTAACTGCTATGTTTATAACATTCAAATTAGTTATCTCATAACTACTTGTTGATTTCAAATATTGTATCACATTCCAGATAAATAGACAATGTTAAACTTTCCGATCGAATAATCAAACGCCCAAGTTTTCCCAAATAGTTCTCAACACTTGAGGGGAGTTTAAAAACATCCATCACATGCCACGGTACCGATGGTCCAGCCGTAGAAGGGTCAAGCCAACACCTCACATGTGGCAACGCCGTACTGCCCCAAACCCTAAGATTCAAAAGGCAGTTCAAGACGGCCACATAATCGAGTTAAGGTTTGTTGTCTTCTAAAGGGTCCATTGCGTAACTTGCACCATTTAGACGTTCTTAAACAACGGAAAAATCCAACACTTGGAAATTTTCCGGGTCGGAAAAAAGTGAGTTATTGATATCCGTTTGAACTTTTTAATACTTTCTAAATATCCGGAAAACATAACGAAATTAAATTTTCCGATCAAATCAACGAATACAAAATAAACCCCAGAACACTCAACACTTGAGTCAGATTAAAAGTACCCAGAAAAATACATAATCACCTACGGATATAACCCTGGAAAAACGAGTCAACAACATGTCTGTACGGCCGCGGATCCGCGGCAGGAGCAAGGTATTACCGCGGTTCCGCGGACGATTGTACGAATCATTAACATGTGTTTCACAGTAGTGCTTATATTTTCCTGCTGGTATTTTTAAGCATTTTTAATTCAGAAAAATCACAGGTTTTAAAAAATGTACAGAGAGGGGGTTAAATTGACGTTTCCAGGTTCGATCGGGGTTTTAACTTCGTATACACGTCGCCTAATGCTCTAGCTAGGCTCTGATACCACTGTAGGGTTACTAGGCACTCTAACAAGGTTCTACAAGGCATCAACCATGCCCGATTAAAATTTTTAGCCGTGCTGAATAACTCTAAACAAGATCTTTGCTAGATAATAAGGGTTTCACATGCAAGTAAATAACAATTATCACTAAGTGAATACGAAATACAACCTTTGTAGATCGGTCCTTCACTTCTTAAGCTTCTTGTAGTAGTCCCTTCGCTGCGATCATCGTGCTCCCGAACTCTCGGATGGCTCCATGAGAAGAGGGCAACGGTTTTGCTTGAAGTCTTCGAGGCCGAAGATGATCTACGTCGAGAGAATACGAATTCAAGCTTCTACTTCACTAACTAGAGAATTAGTGAAGCAAACACCCTAAACTAAAGTGCTAGTCTAGTAGAGGATGATGAAATAGGAAATGGGTACACTTTAGAATTTCTTTTCTCACTATGTATCTCTCTCTTTATCGAACCCTAGAAAGAAATTGAAGGATGAAGAAGATGAGCTCAAAAATGAGAATGAAAACTAATCAAGAGAGAGTTTGCTAACCATGAGTGAGTGGGTATCATATACTAACTCATGTAGAGACATAACCATGGCTAATTATAGTGGTTAGGTTAATTAATATCTTAAGTAAAACAAAACTAGTGGACTAAGTCAATGCAACCATAAGCTTCATGAAGCTTCATGCATGTGAGCTCATTATCCATTTGTTTTTAGAATTACTTTAAATATAAAAAACTAACCAATATAATTATAATGGTGTATGTCTCATACACCCATGTAGTGTGTATCAACAACCATGATACAAAATGAACACAAATTAATATATATCGCATATATATTAAGTTGTGCACAAGTGAGAAAAACAAATGTTTAAGTGAACCAATGTTAGTTAATGTAAATTAGTATATCACATATACAATTATACACTAAATTATTAAATCAACACTTGACTTAATAATCCTGTTATATCTCATATAACCGACTAACACAAAATGTATCAACTTATCGAATCAACACTTGATTCGATAACCTGGCTATATCTCATTTAACCGGCTGATACAATAGTCGCGAGAATAGAATACGGTATCACATACACGCATTATTCTCGGTCCCGCACATATCACATATGCGCTCCTATTTCGTTTTGCCTGAGCCAGTAAAACCTCTATGTAGAACTCTAAAGACTCGTCAATACGCCGGCAGTATGTGATGATCATATCAAGCACCCATAAGCTGTCAGCGGTACTAGCTGGACGTAATGGCTACCCGGGTATTGAGCGATCAGAAGATCAGCAAGCAAGCCCGCTCCAACTCCTGCAAAAAGCCTGACGGTGACACTACCGTACAGTCCGGTCTCCTCGTCTGATAAGTCGCATATCAAGTCTAGGGGTGGTAAACGTCAGACCCCAATAACCGATAAGTCATGCCGATGCGAGGCTCATAACGGGTCGAGAAACTACTGGTAACACTTACCAGTAAATCTCTAAACCATCCCTGGCCAGGGATTTCCCTGTTATGGCCAATCGAGCATAGCGCAACATCAACCCTCAATACCGGGAGAGACGAAACCCCTCCTATCGCTCATTGCCTCCATATGACTCAGGACTGTACCCAAAAACCACCGTTTTGCACGCCCTCTTGGACATGGTAAGGTGGAAATCAAAGCACGGTGGGAATCACACAAGACTCTATGACGATCTCGGGTCTACAGACTAACCTGTACCAGTGTCACCAGAGAACGGCCATCTGACGTAAGGTATAATACCATCTGGGAGTTCTCAGCGAGTCCGTCCAGTGTACCCAGTCAGCACTGAGCACCCGTATATCATCTCTGATGTCAAACACCAATGGATATGGGATCATCCATCGCCCATCTACATGGGTCGAGAAGGTATACGCTAGTCTACTCTTGTATATCGATGCCCCGTCTCGATACACCCACGACTAGGGACCTTGAAGGATGTACTTATGGACTACCATGTCCTCACTAGTATGATCCACATCATAGTCTAGGTAGTCAAGTACACATCCTAAGGGCTTTACCAACATATAACAGAGAGACAATCAGTATACACATTAAGGTAAAGAGTAACCAAATAGCATACTATCATGTCGAGCAAGAAAGTCCTCCCTATATATGTCCAAGCATCCACTACAATATACATCTCATGTATAGTAATGGCCTCTATGGCATACATATAACTAACAGGTTGATGATACAAGCTACATGGGTGTATGAGACTTACACCATGATAAAGATAATGTTGGTTTTATTTATTTAGTGTAAATCAATTATTAGTTGGATAATGGTCACATGGCATGAAGCTTTGAGAAGCTCGGAGACCCATTGACTAGTCCACTAGTTTTGTTTTATACTAGATATTTTGTTAACCCAACCATTATCTTAACTCATGGTTAAGTCTCTACATGAGACATATTAGATATTTTCTCACCCATGGTTGCCATTTTCTCACACACAACATTATCTCTCTTCATCTTCTTCTTCAAGCTCAAGAGCTCTCTAGCTTTTGGGCAAGTGAGAAACTTTAGTTAGAAAATCAATTCCAAAGTGAGCAAAAATCCTATTTCATCATTCTCTATTAGATTAGCACTTTAGTATAGGGTGTTAGCTTTACTAATCCCACATTAGTGAAGAGGGTAGCTTGGGTTAGTGTCTTCTCGATGTAGATCATTTTCGGCCTCGAAGACTTCAAGTAAGATCGTTCCTTTCACCTTGAGAAGCCATGCAAGAGTCCGGGAGTTATATGATCGCAGTGAAGGGACCACTACAAGGAGTTTTTGAAGTGAAGGACCGGTCTACAAAGATTATATTCCTCATTCACTTAGATATTAAGTTGTTAACATTGCTTGTTTGTTTAAATTTCTAGTTAAAAATTCTAGGTTAGAGTTATTTAGAACGGCAAAAATTTAAAAACGGCATAGACGATGCCTCCCGAAACCTTGCTGCCGTCCTAGGTAACCCTACAAGATCTCGCCGGCCAAAGTTGTGAGAGGAGCCGTCGGATCGAAGCCACGTGTCCATGTCGATGTTAATAGTATTATGCACATGTTTGTTTTCCCTGACTTTTCATTTTCATGTGCAGTGCACGTGTAAACTTTTGGGCTTCCAAAAAGTTTAAAAGAAAAATCAGGAAAAAATAATATGTTGCTGATAGGATTCAAACACAAGTTCTATGTCACAGCAGTGCAAGGCTTTACCAATGAGCTGCAAGTGCTTTCTTACTATTCTTAAATAAGAATAATTTTTAAATTGTGCTCAGGCTTGCAAACTCTTTTCTATAATTTAAGAAGCAGAAAATTTGTACAGAAAATTCAGAGTCATTACATTCTACCCACCTTATAAAAATTTCGTCCTCGAAATTTATAGAAGGAAGTTGTAACAAATTCAAGAAAATTTGATTACAGTGGTGGTGAAAGAACTACTGAAAGTGCATAAAAATGTTTGAAAGAACGAAAAGATACAAGGGTTTTGAAAGAAGAAGGATATAATTTAACAAAGAAGATATGGTTCGATAATATATGGTAAAACATAACTAAATTAAGAGGAATGAAAATCAAAAGCGGAATTCTAAGTCACTTAAGTAGAGTACCGCATTGTAACTATACTGCAGTTCATAATTATAATAACATAACTCCATTTAAGCTGCTCAAATCCTGCTATCAGAGTCAATATGATAAGATTTAAGAAATCAATAGGAATCAAGAAGACTACAAAATAAAATCAAACAGAGATGGAGGGTTCGCAGTTTCGTTTTCTTTACGTCGAGACACAATTATCGGGGAAACAAGAAAATGATTCAAAAGGATGAAATCATAGTGCAGACGTTGTAGTCTACCCTCCTTTGACAGCAGTCAATCGTAGTATAGAAAACTCACAGTCAGTCTATTCCCAACACATTATCGAAGTTTGGGATGTCCAGTACTTTGAAATTCGCATAGAATTTTCGTCCGCAAACTACAACTGGACACTTCCAGCTTGAATTGAGTGGTTTCACGAGAATCGCTTTCGTTCTCACGAATCGTTGCGACATGAAGCATTGTGACACTCAAGTGTTAAACGGTGCAAGTATAAGAAAAGTGGCTACTATTATAGTACCTAAGTCGTGTGGAGTCGGTTTTAGGTACAGGAAAAATATAGGTTGATAAACAAGTAATTGAAAGATGGGGAAGGATTGGAAATTACCAGTGATAACTTGGCCAGTAGTTTCGGCTTCTCCAACCGGCATCGTGGATGGCTGGCCTCCTGGCACTTTTCTCTGTGACTGCTGGTACATTTCGGACTGACGAGGTAAAGGTGATCCTCGTGAAGGTGGTGTAGTAGTAGGAGTTTGTATAGTCGGTCTTGGAGTGGGGTTTGTGTCTACTCTATACTTTGAGCATGCCCTTAGAGTGTGTTTAGGTGATCCACAAATAAAACAAAGACCATTAGCTCGTCTGCAGTCCTTTACCATATGTCCGAGCTTCTTACAATAATTGAAAGTCCTTGCTAGCGGTGTCCTTTCCTTCTTCTTGATATAACCATGAGCTGCCCTCAAAGCTGCCTCAGTGCAAACTAGTCCTTGGTGAAGAAGAGCAGCATGCTCTTGCTGTCCCTCAACTAGACTCCCGGTTGCTTCAAGGACCGTCATTGATCTTATCAGTAGATCCGCAACTGTAATTGGTGGCGGTGGTGTAGGTGGTGGAGTGTTGCCATTGACATGGGTGCTTGTGTTGTTTGGTGAATCTATAACTGTGATAGAAAAAGTAGGGTTAGGATAGATTCAAGGAATTTGAAATGTAAAGAATGTATAGTTGCCGATTCTTATAATTCTTGTGATATATTTCTTAGAATTCCATGCAAAACTGACCTACATGGGCCACCAACAAAACCTATCACGCCCCGCTTCCCAATGTACGGTAAAGTAGGCGTGGAGGGCACGCGACGTATTTATTCAGAAGTAAACATATTAAGCTTAAATAAGCAATATAAATAAATGCACAAGAATAACAAGAGATGTAATATAAACAACAACTTTTATTAATATCCATTCTTTACATTACAACTGATTTGAAAAGGAAATGTACAATGATAGAAAGCAATTCCTAAATAGTGGCATATGAACTGAAATAAGTACAAATAAAAGTTAGAAGTCTGGCTGCTCTATGAACTAGTCCAAGTCGTCCTGGCTGGGCTCGATCTCCTGAGGGTCCGATCCTGTTGACGAACATTCCAAAGAAAGAAATAGAAGAAATGTCGTCAGCGAACTAGCGCTCGGTAAGTTCCAAAAGTAAGAATAGAATAGAATAGGACAAGTAGAGAGTATATGATTGGTAATTTGTAAAGGTATATGTTTGTTATACTAACGTAGTTATTTGTAGGTTGGTACAGAAGATATCAGTGTATATGAGAGGAGTCCAACTTGCTCCGTGGACTATGGTAACCAGTAGTTCAAGGCCCCGTCAAAACCCAGGGGACAACGGCAATGGATGTTCAGGTTAGGTGTTTTTTAGTGATCGTCTCATTCTACTTCCAATACATTCCGTACCAATCTACCTCGTTAAACTCCATAATATTTTGTATTGAATTATAGATTATGGTTATCAGACTTGCCGAAGCCATGAATACAAGTTGTTCATGTAATCAGGTTCAGGATGTATCAAATAGTCAAGTAGTCAAGTCAAGATATAGCCATGGTTCGATCAAGTCAAGTCATGTTTGCATGTTGATATTGTTCTGATATTTAGGTTCAAGTTCAAGTATTCATGTTTGGTATATTGGATTCATGTTTGGATTGGATTCAGATTAGACTTAGAATCAGATTGAGTCAGACACTTTAAAACAGATTTGGATTCTGAATTAGGTTTGGGAGTTATCGGTAACTGCTGCACATGGACGGCGGGATTTATTTTTTTTCCAAGACAATTACCATTGATAACTCCGTTAAGTTTTTCTACCTTAAATAGGTAAGCACTCACTTTCTCCGGCTCCCTGAGGCTCAAGAGAATTGATCCCGCTTAAACGTATATTTACTAAAGTCTTTAAATGTAATTTTATATAACTCGAGAAGGGTTTTATGAAAATTATTTTATATACTTTCAAAATAAACCTCGAGTATTTATTTATATTATTTAGGGTTTCCATGATTATGAATTTTAAGAATGTGGAGTAGTATAGTGATAATAGTTTATCTTGAATAGTTCATGGTAGTTTAGTGTAAAACTTGTCTTTTGGATAACTTGAAAGTATTTTAGTGAAACTTGTCATTCTTTTAACATTTTAGAAAACATGGAATTTTTTTATATCTTGAAAATATGTGGTTTGATAATATTTATATATTATTAAAAATTAATTTTATTATTAATTAGAAAATCTCGTTTTTCTTAAAAAATCTCGTATTAAAAATCTTTTGAGACCGAATGATCCGTAAGGAGATCTGCATCTCGCTCTACTAGCCCAAGGATGTGCGATAATCCGCACCATCCAATAGTTGGTCCCCTAAAAAGGTTTGTAAAGGCATAATCGCAAAGTGTTTTGATAATACAATTCAAAGAAAACCGAGTTTTTATAGTTTGTGGTATTTTAATGAAATGTTGTAATTGCCACAAAAATATGTTTCAAAGAGTATCGTGCTATATAGACATGTGTGTATGTGAGAGTAGGTTATTACCCCCATGAGTTTTTCTAGAGGTATGATTAAGCAAAGTAATAAAATATGGTAGATACAAAGTTCATGGTATTTAAATGTATAACTCAATTTAAAATTATTTAACATGATGATTTAGGGTGAAAGTTGTTTTTAATTAGTAGTTTTATAGTTATAAACTAATGTTAAGAATATAAATGAGCAATGATTAAGAAAAAGTGTGATTTCAAGGTTTTAGAATCAAAAGTCGGTGTTAACTCCACTTACCGATATGTTTTGAAAAAGAGAACTTTTTATATAGAAATAGAAGAATGGGGTAGGACTTACTAGCTAGAAGGGTAGGAAAGAGGTAGAAGAAGATGTGGTATCCTTCGTGGAGTCGCGGAGTCGCCGGAACTTGCTCGATTCCTCGCCGGAAGTTGGTCATGGACTTACTCCACTTCTACTCCACTTGTACTTAGAAAAATTTGATAATTTTGGATAGAGATTTCAGAATGAAGAAGGTCTAGGGTATGGGGTTGTATTTATAGTATGAAATTAGGGTTTTGGAATTGAAAGAATGAATTAAAACGCATTAAAAATTGGATTTAAAGATGAAATTGAATTCTCTGTTAAAATTCAGAGAAATCAAACAGTGCATGGGTAATGGGGGTAGGCCAAGGTTATATGGGCAAAGCACGGGGACTTTTAGCCACAGAGGGCCCATCCCCGCCGGTCCAAACAGAGATCTCGCCGGCCAAAGTTGTGAGGGGAGCCGTCGGATCAAAACCACGTGTCCATGTCGCTGTTAATAGCATTATGCACATGTTTGTTTTCCCTGACTTTTCATTTTTGTGTGCAGTGCACGTGTAAACTTTTGGGCTTCCAAAATTTTAAAAGAAAAATCAGGAAAAAATAATATGTGGCTGATGGGATTCGAACACAAGGGCTATGTCACAACAGTGCAAGGCTGTCACCAATGAGTTACAAGTGCTTTCTTGCTATTCTTGAACAAGAATAACTTTTAAATTGTGCTCAGGCTTGCAAACTCTTTTCCGTACTTTAAGGGGGGAAAATTTATACAGAAAATTCAGAGTCATTACAAACCCTTTCCTCTTCTTCTCCCTCTTCTTCTTTCTTTCTTCTTCCTTTTCTTTTTCTTGATCTTGATTATTCCGGCTGTCGCCTGAGTCATGCACGTCGCCGACAATCCGGGCGACCCAGTCATCGTCGTCGTCCAGCATGGTCACGTCTTTGAGTAGCCAGGTCTTGTCCGATGCGCGCGTAGTTGCATCGCAATGTTTATTCAACGTCGAACGTGACGAAAATACCCCAACATAAGATCCAATCAGGCAAGTTCATCTTGCAACATGCTATGTTAATATATCTATTTCCATATGAACAAAAATAATACATGTGTTTTATTATACAACAAATAGTATAGTTTTGTAGTATCTGTTCGTATCTGTACTGATGATCGCATATCTAATTGCATGCCGGAACATCATGATATCATTATACTATTATATTATTACAAAATGTTATCTATATTGCATAAAACATAGTCATAGACGTATAAAAGATTATTACAGATAGACACATATGCATCCTGGCATCAACACTATTTACCGTGATTCCAATATCGATTGCAGTTTCACATTGGGTATCCATTTGATACATATGCATTACGTGACATGTTCACGACACACTACCTGACTCGTTGCTTGATCTTGTTCCTAATGCCAACAATCCTGACTTATTTTCCTGATGGACATAACTTGTTTTCTGCATAGACAAAACCTGTATCTACTTGATCCTGTGTTGGCATTAGATTCATATCATAAATACCTGACTTGAACACATAACCTTGGGGGTAGGGGGAAATCAATAATGAAACCTGACTTGTAACTCAACAGTTCGATACTTATACTGATCAATCTTTATGGGTTAGGCCAGCCCTGGAATGATGCTGCTGACATCATTCATCTGTACATGTTACCTGTTTACTGCCTAGCGGCATGTCTCGTATTCAGTCCAAGAATCTTGACTGTAGTCCCGGGCACGCACGGGATACTATTGAGTTGTATCGATGATTCCATTAAATTGATTTTAAAGACTTTTAGAATAGATAACTTTAAAATACAGACTTTAGGTTACACATCACATTCCTACACCTCACTGTTTCATACCTGTGTTCTCATTTATATTCATGTTTACCTATATTGTTACATCCTGGTTATTATTGTTATTTTGATGTTATGACGCACTGGCGTCTGGGTTTTGCATGGCCTAATTCCTCTATTTTTATCGCGGGTTGAACAGGAGTATTTTAGCCGTCAAATCGAGAGTGGGGAATTATATTTAGAGATGCTTGGTTTAGTTTTTTTTCTGCAGTTTCATTTCTTGATGTGAGCCCATATTAGGACATATTTCCAGATATTGTTTATTGGATATTAATTCGTTTCCGCTAATACATTTTCTTGACTTTTTTATTTTGGCAAATGGATATATACTTGATAGATTTTATATTATACTGTTCTTGATATCCTATAGACAGCTGTAATGTGACTGTGGAGGGCTGATTCCTATCCACAGGTAGTATGGTTGGCTCTGTCACGTACCGTAGTTAGTGCACTCTGGGAAGCGCGGCGTGACAACCGACCATCCACGTCGCAAAAAGGGCAGCACCGACCGTCCACGTCGCTAAAATGGCAGCACAGACCGTCCACGTCGCAAAAAAGGGAAGCACCGACCATCCACATTGCTAAAATGGCAGCACCGACTGTCTATGTCGCAAAAATGGCAGCATCGGCCATCCAAATCGCAACAAGGGCAGCACCGAGCGTCCAAGTCGCAAAAAAGGCAGCACCGACCGTCCACATCGCTAAAATAGTAGCACCGACCGTCCATGTCGCAAAAAGGGCAGTACCAACCGTTCAAGTTGCAAAAATGGCAGCACCGACCGTCCACATCACTAAAAGAGCAGCACCGACCGTCCACGTCGCGAAAAGAGGAGCATCGACCTCCACTGTCGGGACCCGGTTCTTGTTCACGGAACAAAGTGCCACACGGAACAAAGTGCTACGCCAATTGTCATGCTAAGGGGTCGGGGGCTACCTCATGAAACCATAGGGGCCACATCTTGAGTCCGTGGGATCCACTGTAGAACAATGGAGAATCTTTGGAATACATTCCGAAAGAGGACCGAACTGCAATATAAATATAATGATACCACCCTCAATTACAGAAGCGTCTTTTAAGTGAACCGGAACTACATGAGCTTGAGAAATCCATAGCGTGCTCGGGCCAGGGAAGTTCTGGGATGGGTGACCTCCTGGGAAGTGGCCCCTGGTTGGATCCGGTTCGCTCTTAAGGAAAAAACCGTGCGGTTTTGGCCAGAGCGAACAATACCATTTATACTGAGGCGTGGGGCGTTACATTTATAATGGCCCATGCAGGTCCGTCAGTAGTAAGTCTGTGGTTCGAGGACGAACCATTGTTCAAAGGTGGGGAAAATGTCGGGACCCGGTTCTTATTCACGGAACAAAGTGCCATGCCAATTGTCATACTAAGGGGGCGGGGGCCATCTCTTGAGTCTGAACTGCAGTATAAATGTAATGATACCACCATCAATTAAAGAGGACCGCCCAGCGCCCACGCGTCCTTAGGACGCTCTCACCCCTCTTTTTTCCATACACTTCCCACTAAAAATACCTCTCTCGTTTGAAAAAAATTTCTAATGGGGCACTACCCCGCACATCTAGCCCCCTTGACTCTCAGTCCGCTGTCCGGGTACCGAAACCCCCATAAACTCTGCGAGGCCCCTGATACGTCCAAATACCCTTCAAAACACAACACACGCATATGGCATATTGAGTTCGCATGACCAGTTTGACCCGTTAATCGGAGGTTCCCTCACTTCAAAAGTGAGGGGTAATTAACGGCAGCTTAGTCTGTGGCTGCCGGAGATTCGGATCCCCACACTCAATAAAACCCGGCCTACCCAAGGCAGGGGGAATTTATACATGCCTGACAAGTGCGCGCATTCCCATCTCAATGGGGTGACGAAAAACACCCTACATGAAGGATATCATTTTGTATTGCAAAGTAATGTTATGAACATTAACCTAAATCAACAGATGATTGTGTATGGTAGACTAAATAACGGAATCTACGTCCTGAATTAACATACGGTTTTCAACATCCAACACACAAACAAAAAAAAGACTTCAGAAATAAATGAAGCATACTTATGGCATTGTAGACTTGGTCATATTAACTAAACAAGACTAACCAAACTACATAAAGATGGATATTTGAATCTATTTGAATATAAATCTTATGTGACTTGTCAGTCTTGTATCAAGGGTAAAATAACTAAAACTCTATTTACTGGATACGGAGAGAGAGCTACTGAACTCTTAAGCCTCATACATAGTGATGTATGTGGACCAATGTCTATGCATACAAAAAGCGATTATTCATACTTCATAATCTTTACTGATGATTTCTCAAGGTCCGGACACGTGTTCTTTCTGAAACATAAGTATGAAGCTTTCGAAAAATTTAAGGAGTATAAAATTGAAGTAGAAAAACAAACTGGGTTGAGCATCAAGAAATTTCGATCAGATAGAGGAGGAGAGTACTTAAGTACAGAGTTCCTTAATTTCCTAAAGGACAATGAGATTCTCTCTCAGCTCACTCCTCCGTACACACCACATTACAACGGTGTGTCAGAGCGGAGGAATCATACCCAATTAGATATGGTACGCTTCATGATGAGTGATGCTGAGTTACCACTTTCCTTTTGGGGGTATGTATTAGAGACTACAGTATATCTATTAAACAGGGTTCCGACCAAATCCGTGCCTACCACTCCATATGAGATATGGTATGGGAAGAGACCATCTCTTAAACGAGTTAGGATATAGGGTTGTCTTGCTTTTGTTAAAAAGCGGAATCGAGACAAACTCGAGACACGATCGATTTTGTGCAAGTTTGTGGGATATCCTAAACATTCATATGGATATCTATTTTACCACAAAGAGGAACAAAGAGTGTTTGTTTCTCAGTATACCACATTTTTAGAAAATGAGTTTTTTTACAAATGATACTATTGGCAATATGGTAGAACTGGAAGAAATTCCAGAGCCACAAACAAATACTGATGATTTGGTTGAACCTGAAACTTCGATAGAACCCAACGAGCCTCAGTCACTCCGTAGATCTATTAGGTCTTCTCACTCACTAGAGAGATACTACGGTTTCCTTATTGATGGTGATAGAGAAGATTGCATCATATAAGATGATGACCCTACTAGTTTTCAGCAGGCTATCACGGGTAGTGACTCGGTGAAATGGCTGGATGCTATGCGATCCAAAATGGAACTCATGCACACCAACAAAGTATGGACTTCGAAAGTTGCACCTTCTGGAGTAAAACCCGTAGGGTGTAAATGGATTTTTAAGAAAAAGATTGGTGCGGATGGACAGGTGGAGACCTATAAAGCTAGACTTGTAGCGAAAGGTTTTCGTCAAAAACCAGAATTGGACTATAATAAGACCTTTTCTCCAGTAGCTATGCTTAAATCTATTTGAATCCTACTTGCATTTGCTGCTTACTACGACTATGAAATCTGGCAGATGGACGTTCTGCATTTCTAAATAGTGATTTAGAATAATGCATTTTTATGGATCAGCTAGAGCGCTTCATTGACAACAGGAGCAGCGAAAAGGTATATAGGTTGCTTAAATCCATTTATAAATTAAAGCAGACATCACAGAGTTGGAACATCTGTTTTGATGATATGATCAAAAAGTTTGATTTTATCAAAAACATAGATGAACCTTGTATTTATAAGAAAATTGTAGGGAGTACAGTCACATTCCTCATATTGTACGTGGATGACATTCTCTTGATAGAAAATAGCATTCCTATGCTACAATCGGTCAAACTATTCCTATCACAAAGGTTCTCCATGAAGGACCTGGGTGATGCCTCGTGCATTCTAGGCATTAAGATCTATAAAGATAGATTTAAGAGAATGTTGGGATTGTCCCAATTCAGATACATAGACACTATACTAAAGATGTTTAGTATGGAAGATTCCAAGTGAGGTAATTTACCCGCTTGTCGTGGAATTACTCTTTCCAAAGACAAGTGTTCAAAGTCTGATGAAGAGAGGGCTCGCATGAGTGTTATACCCTACGCTTCTGCTGTAGGTTCTATCATGTATGCAATATTATGTACTCGCCCAGATGTAGTTTACACACTGAGTATAGTAAGCAGGTATCAATCCAATTCAGGGGAGAAACACTGGACAGCTGTGAAGAACATTTTTAAGTACTTGCGATGGACTAAAGAAATGTTCTTAGTGTATGGTAATAGGGATCTCAAAATGGAGGCCTTTACCGATTGCAGTTTCCAGAGTGACAAGGATGATAGCAAGTCTATCTCGGGGTTTGTATTTACCTTCAATGGAGGGGCAGTCTGTTGGAAAAGTTCCAAACAGGACACCGTTGCAGACTCGACGATGGAATCTGAGTATATTGCTGCAAATGATGCTGCCAAGGAAGCAGTCTGGATGCGGAAGTTTATCTCAGGGGTTGGAGTGGTTCCAACCATTATTGATCGAATACCCTTATATGGTGATAATAATGAGGCTATGGTATTAGCCAAGGAACCCAGGTTCCATCAGCATTCCAGACATATCCTGAAGTGATATCACCTGATCCGGGAGATAGTTGATCACCGTGAGATCGAAATTCGAAGAGTAGACACGAAGAACAACACTGCGGATCCACTCACCAAGGCCCTTCCACTGGCGTAATTTGAACGAATTTTTGAGATGTTAAGTATGGGATACGCCAATGATTGGCCTTAGTGCAAGCGGGAAATTGTTAGATATGTATGTTGTAGAGGCAATTATTGTAATTGTTGGACATGTATATATCTACAGGATAATCTTTCTCAATATGATAGCATGTTATTTGGTTTGACTTTATCATTCATGTGTATGGTTCTACTTGTTATTACTGTCGCTAATACATGTTGATAAAGCCCCTAGGATCTTTGCATACCTGCGAGGATTGTGATGCAGATCATATTTAATGGGCCATGGGTAGTCTATAAGCTTATCCTTAAATGTTCCTAGTCGAGAGGATATCAAGAAAGGGCATCGATGTCACGATTAAACTAGTGTATACGTTTCTTGACCCTGTATTGAGGTGATGGATGATCCCATATCCATTGGTGTTTGACATCAAAGATTGTATACAGGTGCTCATTAGAGACTAAGTACACTGAACGGACTTGCTGAGAACTCCTAGATGGTACCATACCTATCGTCAGATAGCAGTTCTCTGGAGACACTTGTATAGATTAATCTGTAGACCCGAGATCGTCATAGTGTCTTATGTGGTTCCTAATGTGCTTTGATTTCCTTTCTACCACGGCTCTACTAAGTCATGCAAACAGGTGATTTTTGGATACAGTCCCGAGTCACATGGAGGCGGTGAGCGATAAGAGGGGTTTCGTCTCTCCCGGTATTGGGAGTTGATGTTATGCTATACTCGATTGGCTATAACAACAAGTCCATTGCCAGGGCTGATGAGATTTACTAATAAGTGTTATCAGTAGTTTCTCGATTGGTTATAGGACACACATCGGCATGACTTATAGAGTTATTAGGGTCTGACGATTCCAACCCCCCAGACTTGATATGCGACATATCAGACGAAGATACCGGACTGTACGGTAAGTGTTGCTTATAGGTTTTACGGAGTTTGGACAAGTTTACTTGTTAATCTTCTATTCATTCAATACCTGGGTAGTTGTTACGTTCAGCTAGTACCGCTGACAGCTTTTGGGTATCTGATGTGATCATTACCTACTGCTAGCGTATTGACGAATCTTTAAAGTCCCACATAAAGGTTTCCTAGCTCAAGCGAAACGAAGTATAGCACATATGGAGATATGTTTGGGAGCTTGCTTAAATACAAGTATATGATATCGTATTCTAATCTAATGTTTTTGATATTAGCCTGGTTATATATGATATAACCGGATTATTGAATCAAGTGTGATTTAATAATTTGATGTGTGTGTGTGTATTAACTAATATAATGCTCATTTTAATTATTTTCTTCTCATTATATATTTGATATATACAAATTGTATTATGGTTGATAATACATAGAACATGACAATATGAGAATCACATTGGAGAAAAAGATAAGAAGAAAAATGATTTACTTATATGAATAAAACAAAAGAAAGAAATGAGTCGTGGCTTCTAGAATGTTCTCCAAGATGCTAAGAACCATGACTCATTGTTTCTTTTATTTTATTCATCCAAGTTTATCTTTTCTTAAGCTCATCTTATTCTCAAGGTTCATTCTCATCTCCAAGTTCATATTTTTCATTTTTTTCTTCTCTAGTTTTTTCTAAGTTGAGAAAGAGAAAAGAAAAGAAAGAATTCTTTTGAGAAAAATCCATACTTCATCAACCTACACTAATTTAGCAAATTAGTATAGGTTATTCTTTTCACTAATTCATAGATTAATGAAGTGTGAGCTTGAATGTGAGAAACTTCGAGGTAGATCATCTTCGTCGATGAAGACTTCGAATTGTAGGATATATATGCCCTACAGGCCATTATTTGTAATGGGTACTATGGATATATATATCAGGATATATATGTGCCCTAGAGGCCATTATTTGTAATGGATACTATGGATATGTATATATATATAGGACAATCTTGCTCGAAATGATAGTATGCTATCTGGTTTGATTTTATCTTAACATGTACGTATATTCTACTTGTTATTATGTACTACTTGTACATGTTGATAAAGCCCGTAGGATGTGCTTGACTACCTGCGTTGTGATGGCGGTCATACTTGTGAGGGCTGGGTAGTCTATAAGCATATCCTTAAAAGTGTCCCCAGCCATAGGAATATCGAGACAGTGCATCGATATTCCAAAGTAGACTGGTGTATACGTTTTAGACCCCGACGAGGGGCGATGGTTAGTCTCACAGCCATTGGTGTGTTTCACCTAAGATTGTATACAGGTGTTCACTGTGGGTGGGTATACTGGATGGACTCGCCGAGAACTACTGGATGGTATTATACCTAGCATCAGATGGCAGTTCTCCTGTGGCATATGTACAGGTAGTCTGTAGACCTAAGATCATCATTTGTCTCGTGTGAGTTCCCACTGTGCTTTGATTACTACCCTACTACAGCTCAAAGGAGTCATGCAAACAGGTTTTAGTTGGGTACAGTCTCGAGCCACATGGAGGCAGTGAGTGATTGTTAGGGATTCAACTCTCCCAGTATAGGAAGTCGATGTCGTACTGTGTTTGGTTGGTTAATGCCATAAGCCCCTGGCCAGGGTAGTTGAGAATTACTGATAGTTAGATCGGTAATTTCTCGGATGGTCTTGAGCCATACCAGCACGACTTATCAGGGTTAGTAGGGGTCTGACGTTAACCGTCCCTAGAACTGGTATGTGATACTCTCAGACGAACAGACCGGACTGCACGGATATTGTCACGGTTAGGCTCAGTAGGGGTTCAGATGAGTTTGCTCGTCGGCCTTCTTTTCGACAGGTACCTGGGTAGCCGTTACGTACAGCTAGTACCGCTGACGCGCTTGTGGTTAAACTCACTATCGGCGTACTGTCGAGTCTTTAAAGTCCCACATAATAGGTTTCTATGGTTCAGACGAAACGATGTAGAGTTCATATGTTTATACATGCAGGGTTCCGATTGATTGTGTGTACCAGTTGCGTGGAATTTAATCGGACGGATTTTAATACTAGCGGGCTTAGGATTAAGCCGGTTCATTAAATCAGATGTTGATTTAAATGCTAGTATTATTTTTAGTGGTATTATTCTACCTCTTGGTTATTCGTATTTTGATACGAATACGAGTATGTATATACGGTAAAAAGTATTTTGTATTTATACGAAATACCTTCTTGAAGGGGACACCTCATAATGTGTATTTTTCTATTTATTGATAAATAGAAAATGAGGCGTAAAGGAGGCATGGCATGAAGCATAGTTTGGAAATTTATTGCAAACACTATTAAAGTATGGCTTAGTTTTAAAAGAAAAAGAAAATGCCTGATATTATCTTTATGTAGCCATTCTTCATGGTTGAGAGATTTTTTCCTTAGCTCATTTTCTTGAGTTGCCATTTCTCTTGCTCTTTTAACTTCTCCTCTTCTTCAAACCCTACCATTCTCAAGAGTTGATAATCAAGGGTCTTGAGATAGAATACTCACCACTAATTTTCTCCACTCATTCTTAACTAGCTAGATTAACAAACTAGCTAGTTAAGTTACTTTCTTTTGAAAGTGTAGGGTTCCTAGGCACACTAAGGAGGTCTCACAAGGCATCAAACATGCCAAATTCAAATTTTACACGTGCCGAGAAACCCTAATACGGATCGTTAACTAGAGTTTAAGGCGAAAACGATAACTAGTTAACAACTTAACTAAAAGTGAACGGAAATACAACCTTTGTAGATCCGGTCCTCCACCTCCATAGCTCCGTGATGATGTCCCCTCGCTGCGATCATCGGATCCCGGGCTCTAGCGTCGGCTTCATCGGAGAAATGGGCGGGCTAGGTCATCGACTTCGATGCCGAAGATGATCTACGTCGAGGCAACTCAAGATCAAGCTCCAACTTCACCAAGTCATGAAACTTGTGAAGAAAACACCATATACTACTTAGCAAGTGGTATAGGATGAAGAAATAGGAAGTGGGTTCACTTTAGAATTGGATTTCTCACTCTTTTTCTCATGTTGCCATTGTTGGTAGCAAGCTTTTTCTTCATCTTGAAGAAGAAGAAGAAGAAGAAGAAGAAAAGAATATGATAAGCATTATTGAATAATAGAAAATAAGTGATGCTTATCATATTAGCAACCATGGTTATGTGTAGAGAGTAAACTAAGCTTAGGTGAATGGTTAGGTTAGGCATGAAACAAAAATGGTAGACTTTTTCAAAGCTTCATGAAGCTTCAATGTAAACAACAAAATAAGCCACCATTTTGTTTTCTTTCCAAATAAAGAATAAATAAATAAATAGTTAATAAAATCAAAACCCTAACCATTACATAACCATGGTTTAATCATACACACCCAAGTTTGCATGTATCATCAAATATGATACAAACAAGTGCACAAAAATATATCACATATACAATGTGCACATCAAGTGAGAAAATCCATTTAAAGTGAACCAATATTAGTTAATGCAAAGTAATATATCAAATATATAATTATATATTAAATCATTAAACCAACACTTGATTTAACGATTCGGTCATATCGCATATGACCGACTAATATCCGATGTATCGACTTATCGAATCAATCCTCGATTCGATAACTAGGTTATATCACGTACAACCATTCGATACATTCATCGCGAGAATAGAATACGGTATCACATACACGCATTATTCTCGGTCCCGCACATATCTCATATGCGCTCCTATTTCGTTTCGCTTGAGCCAGGAAACCTCTATGTAGGACTCAAAAGACTCGTCAATACGCCGGCAGCAGGTGATGATCATATCAAGCACCAACAAGCCTCAAGCGGTCTGCTAAACGTAATGGCCACCCGGGTATTGAGCGATCAGAAGATCGACGAGCAAGCCCGCTCACACTCCTGAGAATCCAACCAGTAACACTTACCGTACAGTCCGGTCTCGTCGTCTGATATGTCGCATATCTCGCCTAGGGGTGGTAAACGTCAGACCCCAATAGCTCGATAAGTCGTGTCGATATGAGGTCTATAACAGTTTGAGAAACTACTGGTAACACTTACCAGTAAATCTCAACAACCCTGGCCAGGGATTTCCGGTTATAGCCAATCGAACACAGCGCAACATCAACTCCCTATATCGGGAGAGACGAATCCCCTCCTATCGCTCATTGCCTCCATGTGATTCAGGACTGTACCCAAAAACCACCATTTTGCACGCCCTCTTGGACGTGGTAAGGTGGAAATCAAAGCACAGTGGGAATCACACAAGACTCTATGACGATCTCGGGTCTACAGACTAACCTGTACCAGTGTCACCAGAGAACTGCCATTTGACGTAAGGTATAATACCATCTGGGAGTTCTCGGCGAGTCCGTCCAGTGTACCCAGTCTCCACTGAGCACCCGTATATCATCTCCGATGTCAAACACCAATGGATATGGGATCATCCATCGCCCATCTGTATGGGTCGAGAAGGTATACGCTAGTCTACTCTGGTATATCGATGCCCCGTCTCGATACACCCACGACTAGGGACCTTGAAGGATATACTTATAGACTACCATGTCCCTACTAGTATGATCCGCATCATAGTCCAGGTAGTCAAGTACACATCCTAAGGGCTTTACCAACATGTAACAGAGAGACAATCAGTGTACACGTTAAGGTAAAGATCAACCAGATAGCATACTATCATGTCGAGTAAGAAAGTCCTCCCTATATATGTCCAAGCATCCACTACAATATACATCCTATGTATAGTAATGGCCTCTAGGGCATACATATAACTAACAGAAAGTTGAAGCTTGAACCTAGGACCTTCGGGTGGATCATCAAGGATCCAGGAGACCAGCAACCAAGCTACACTGAGGACGCCAAAAGGAGCTTAAGAAGAGAAATCAAGACCTGAAGGACACGAATCCGATAGATATTAGATTCTAACACAGTAGAATAATCACCTATGTAGTTTTGCTAGTTAGGCTTTTGTTGTAGATCTTGGATTAAAGTCTTGATTACATACTTCAAAATAGATTTTTTTGGAATTCCTCTTCTCTACAAACCTTGTAGAGCATAAAATTTTGACTTACATGGTATCAGAGCCGGTCCATAAAGCTTAACTAGCTAGTTTGCACTAATTTAGAACTTCGATCGACAGAATTATCCGAATCACATCTCCAAAAACTTGTTTGCTGTTCAAATTTTAAAGTTGTTCAAAAAATATTTTAAGTCACATTAAAATTATGTGCAGGCAATATTAGAGCCAAAAAAAATTTGAGCACCTAATCACAAAATTGGACTGCTGATCCGCCGCCAAATAGGTCATTTGGCCGCGGATCCATGGCCCAATTATGGCTATGGTGCCCCAATTTTTTTCTGGGGATCTAGTTCATGGAAATATGATTTTTGGTATATTTGGTTTTTGCCTAGATTTGTATGTGTACTGGTTTGTACATGAAGGTAAATGCAGAAAGTTTTAATCGATCAAAATTCTAAATTCTTACTTTTCTGTGTATTTGTTTCTGCGGTCGTGAATATCATTGCGCGGTATAATCTGACCGATTGCTATATGTACAATCAGACGGGTTTACGAACATGATATTCGCGTTGATGTTCTGTGTTGCACTGATGTTATGGATAGATTGTCATGGTGGATAGCCTATAGTGCAATGGTTATAGTACAGTGTTGACTCATTTGTATATTCATTATTACGGGGCAGGCATCCAACATGTGGACTGCCGTTTCCGCTCGTTTGTATATTCTTTTATTGGGGCACGGCCGGGTTGAGGTCGATGTCACCGTTGTATATATTTTTTTCTTTTTCTGTACCAGGATTACCCCGCGGAGGAGTGCTCGAGTAGCCGAGTTCTAGAGGGAAATGAGGCCCCATATTATGGCGTTGGGACCGGGGTGCCTTACACTAGAATTGGCGGGCTACTCGCCTCACTCGTAGGGGGTATAGGATGACCCATGGTGGGGTGCTCAAGTTACCGGATTCTGTGAAGAGCTGGGTGGCCCATTCACTTTGTTGGTTGGGGTTGCCTCGCTTTCGGGATTGGCGGGTAACTTGTCGCGCTCGTAGAGGTCAAAGTTCTTCATTGCACAGACTATTCGTACGACCGGGAACGTCGAGTTTCATTTATGGTTCAAATGAAACTCAGGGCTCTTGAATTATCCGTTGTTCCTTTTTTATTAGTTTTCTATGATATTTCTTATATCATGCCTGGGACGAATGGTTATACACACACACACGTACTAGTAGATGTCATATATGTTTTGCATCTGCACTAGTCCTGCCCCCGCTCTGCCGTTAGTTAAGTAACCTAACGGTGCATGATGGGGCCCCATGGCGAATGCGGATGGAATATACGTACATTTTATTTTCGTTCTTTTCTGGTGTGATAGGAATTAATTGATGGGACCGCATTAATCCTCATTAATGCAAGATAAGAAACCTAAAAAGATGTTATTGGAACATTTTGAAAACCCACTCGGTTCTTTTCAAAACACTCATTTAAAAGGCGGAGCTTGAACGACTCCATTTCAAAGCTATCGTTCCTTCAACGATATCAAGTTCATTACGTTCAAGGTTTTCGCCAAAAACCAGCCGTAGCCCTCCGTAGTTTCAAATGAGTAGCACATCATATTCATGCTATATTTGTTGGCCTTCGTCAAGGCATAGTGAATGGTAGCAGTGTGTTGCTTGTTTATAGCATAGATAAATGCATTAGTTTAGGACAGTCATATAGCCTTGTTGGCCTTTGTCAAGGGCGAGTGCGAGTGGGTCTAAATTAATCAGGACAATGACGGGAAGAACTTGACTTGCAATTTATGATTTGTTGGCCTTCGTCAAGGTCATAAGAGCTTGGGGCAAAAACCATATCGGGAGTTTCAAATACAAAGCAAACTTGCAGATTTAGCATACCTTCTGAAGTGTGGTGACTAGAGTGACTTCCATCTAGGTCATCACACAATGATAGTTGGATTCCGATCCCACTGATGAGTAGGATTACTCTTGGGAGATACTTTTCACTTCACAATTAGCTAACCTGTTAGGTGTCTAAAAAGTGTTAACGGGGCTACGCCTCTGCGGAAACGAGGTCTATTTTAATTAGGTTCATGCGAGAGCACAGGGTGTAAGTCGATGTCGTGAACCCCGCGGGTTCGCAAGGAGGCGAAATTTTCAAAAAATGATTTTCGTAAAGCTCGCAACACCGACTAAACTCGAGGATCTATACGAAAACCTTAACTAACAATTAACTAGGAGGTTCTAACTACTCGGTAGAAAGTTATGCCTCTAAGAACCAGTCCTTCGGGTCTTCTTTGCCTCCTCTCCTTGAACTCCTCGGAGAGCGGATGAAGGTTGTAATGTTGGCATCCTCGCGTCAAAGATAATCCACCCGAGAGTATGTGCTTCAAGCTTCAACTTCAAAACCAAAGTAACCAGGGTACTTAGTTCGCTAATCTAAGTAACCTAGGTGATATAGAGTAGCTAATAGATTTTTTATCTCATGAGACCCTTTGTTTCACAACACATGTGAGGGTAAGGATCTTGAGGTAGAAGGAGAAGAAACTTAGGAGAGAGAATGAGATGAAGCAAAAAAATAAGTGTAGTCTTGTGTGGAGAATGGTTCATATCTTTCAATAATGAAGCATCTATTATTTTCACGTAGAAAATAACTCACCATGCTTCAATTGTGTAACCAAACAATAAACAAATCAATGAACCATGCTTCACACCCATACTACAAATATCTCTCCAATTCCACTTCATTAATCCATTTTGGAAAATAGATAAATCAATAATGAGGTGTCCCCTTCTAGAAGCATGTCTTGCCAAATTACAAGAATGCCCTCACCGTATATACATACCCATATTCGTATTCCAAAAAATATGAATACTATGAAATGATAACAATCCAATAATATAATACTAGGATCCGGCTTAAACCAAAGCCCACTAGTATTATCTGTTGGGTTACGGCAGCGCCCCAGCCATCAAACCATAGCCAAATACGGAACAAAAATTTACTAAACTGGCGCTACCAATACCCGATACCCGGATCTACTTTAAACCCTAAACTAGAAAGCTAATAAAAGAGATAGAATGGTTATACCGAGTTGATCCGTGTCCTTAGGTCTTCAACCATCATCCTCAAGCTCTTACTGGTTCCTTGATCGAGTTTGGTTGCCGGTCTTCCTCCATCTACGATGATCCACCTGAGGGAAACGGCGCAAGCTTCAGCTTCGTCGAGCGAGGCAACCGACGCTCCAAGGTTGCTAGCAATGGAGAGTGGAGGTGTAGGAATGTGTCACTATATTTTTCTCTCATCACAATTGCTCAAGGGAGCAACCATAGAAGATGAAGGAGGTGAGGAAACAAAGGCATGAGCAACTCAAGAATGGCTAAGTGTTGAAGTGAGTAGTGAATGAGAGAGCTATGAAGCAAGTGAAGAAAATGAGCATGAGCCTCACTCAAAACTAGTGGCTGCCCCCCCCCCCCTCTCTCTCTCTCATGCACCAAAATATCTCATATCAATAATCAAATAAACAATTGTGAACCATACCTCTTTACATGCCCAAGTCCATGCTCATACCACCTCACCCCTCCACCTCATTTCCATAATTGTTTTTGTAAAAAGAAAATCAATAATGAGGTGGCCATCTTCTAAAAGCTATTCCGTATAAATACGGAATACTTCCTGGTACACATATCGAAATACATATACGCATATTCGTACAAAAATACAAACAGCCAAGAGAGAAAATGAATAGTGAACAATAATACTAGAATACATATATATAAATTATTAAATCAAAACCTGATTTAATAATCCAGCTTAATCCTAAGCCGCTAGTATTATCAACCGTCCGATTAAAGTCTGTGCAGCCTGTACACATATTTAACCGGACACCTGTATGTACCAACATACGTCATCTACACCATATCACCTGAACCGTGAAACCCTTTGTGTGGGACTCTAAAGACTCATTAATACGCTGGCAATGGGTTAAACCACAAGCACGTCAGCGGCACTAGCTGTACGTAACGGCTACCCAGGTATTGAGCAAAAAGGAGGCCGACGAGAAAACTCATCCTGAACCCCTACTGAGCCTGACAGTGACAATATCCGTACAGTCCGGTCTGTTCTTCTAAGAGTATCACATATCGAGTCTAAGGGGTTGATAAAGTCAGACCCCTAACAACGCGACATTTAGTGTCATCATGAAACCCATCACCACCTGAGAAACTATCGATCCTGGATCGGTAATTCTCATCCACCATGGCCATGGATTTCTGGTGATGGCCACCCGTGCACAACACGACATCAACCCCCAATACCGGGAGAGACGAATCCCCGACGATCCGATCACTGCCTCCATGTAGCTCGGGACTGTACCCAACTAAAACCTGTTTGCACGACTCCTTTGAGCCATGGTAGGGTACTAATCAAAGCATAGTGGGAACTCACACGAGACAAATGACGATCTCAGGTCGACAGACTAACCTGTACACATGTCACCTGGGAACTGCTATCTGACAATAGGTATAATACTAACTAGTAGGTTCCCGGCGAGTCCGTCCAGTGTACTCATAACCCAATGAGCACCTGTATACTACCTTAGGTGAACAAACTAACACCAATGGCTTGTGAGACCTGGCCACCGTCCCTCTTCGGGATCTCGATCAGCAAACACTAGTCTACATTGGAGTATTGATGCCCGGTCTCGATACTCCCACGAGTAGGGACATTTAAGGATGTGCTTATAGACCCCCAGCTCCCACGTATATGATCGCCATCATAATGCTGGTAGTCAGGCAAGAATCCTATGGGCTCTATCAACGTGTACATAATGATAAAGACAAACTAGATAGAATATTATCATCTCGGGTGAGACTGTTCTACCGGTATAGGTCCTCCCTCAATCATCATAATTACCTTCCTGCAATTACGATAATTGCCTTGAGGGCACTACAGCCAACAATCTCCCACTTGCACTTAAGGCTAATTATTGCAATGTTGCATACTCACAGCCCGTGTGATACCGAACACCCAACTTCTCTACTAATCAGTTTCGCAAAGCCCGTTTGCGAAACTATTGCGTTTGAGAAATAGCCTCGGTGAGTGGATCCGCTCCAATGTTTCTTTCTGTATCTCTCTATATCTCAACTTCGCGGAGAAAGCTATCTCTCAAAATGAGCAATACATGTCTTAGAATTTGTCTGGATATCTGACGGAACCCAGTTCACAAATGAACTCCAAATCCAGCAAACTTCTTAGACTGTATCGTCCACAGAATTTAATCAGTATCCTGTGCCATGTCTTTCCTCGGTATCCGCTTGGACCACCTGTCCAACATACTGTCCCTCAAAGAGAGAAAAACTATAACTCTGACAGTCACTCTGTCATCCAGGTCACCTTGGAAGCCTGAAATGATGACTGTCTTCCGAAGGAGGCTGCCGTTACCATATCCCAAGAACATCCATTTATGTTCATAAACTGCTTCCCAATGTTTCTTAAGGATTGGATTAATATATCTGCTTATTACAGCTAGTGCAAAAACAGCATCTGGTGTGGTACTTGACATTTCATGATTAACTCAATTGCCTAAGCAAGTGATATGCTAATCATGCAGATCCCTCTCCCCTTTAGTTAGTAAGACACCTTTAGAGAGGGTGACTCCATCACCTGCAGGTACACCACCATGCTAGGAGTCGTCCGTTCTAAAATACCTTTAGAATAATGTCAAAGTACCCAGATTAGGATACTTCCCAAATCTAGATCTAGTAACCAAAAACCCTGATATTATATCCATATCCTATGTGGAGAAACAACTTTGTGACAACCACAGTATAACCGATCGTAGTATAAGAATATCTCTTCCTATCAAGTGCATGTCATCCTAATACCTGGACATCACTTTCCACTACCTTCTTAGTAGATCCATCTCTTATTCTGATGAAGTCAAAGCCTATGACTGTCACATCAAAAATAGATGATCTATTTCCGCTATACCTGTTTTAGTCTCTGTGTGGGACTCTAAAGACTCGACAGTACGCTGTCAGTGGGTTTAACTACAAGCACGTCAGTGGTATTAGCTGCACGTAACGGCTACCCAGATATCTGTCGATAAGAAAGCCGATGTGCAAACTCATCCGAACTCCTATTGAGCCTATCTGTGACAATCTTTGTATAGTCCGGTCTGTTCGTCTAACAAACTCGCATATTGTGCCTAGGGGGATAGTAAACGTCAGACCCCTAATTGCACAATAAGTCATGCCGGGACAAAGTCCAAAACACTCTGAGAAACTACTGGAGTACCTACCAGTAAATCTCGCTTGCCCTGACCAGGGACTTTGTGTAATGGCTTTCCAAACACAGCGCAATATCAACCCCCAATACCGTGAGAGACGAATCCTATCTAACCGCTACTGCCTCCAAGTGCTTCGGGACTGCACCCAACTACTACCTATTTGCACGACTCCTTTGAGCGTTGGTAGGATAGTAATCAAAGTACGGTGGGAACACACTCGAGGCAAAGTGCGATGTCAAGTCAACGGACTAAGCTGTACTCATGTCACCTGGGAACTGCTACCTGACGATAGGTATAATACCAACCAGCAATTCCCGACGAGTCCTGCCCAGTGTAACTCATAAACTAATGAGCACCTGCATACTATCTCCAGTACGACGTACTAATGGCTGTGGAACAGACCATCTCCCCTGCTGGGATGAAAAGCGTATACACTAGTCTACTCTGGAGTATCGATGCCCTGTCTCGATAATCCTATGACTAGGAACCTGTATAAAGATGTGCTTATAGACTACACGGCCCCCACTAGTATGACTGCCATCACAACGCTGGTGGTCAAACAAAGATCCTAAAGGCTCTATCAATATGTATAAGCGATATGCTAAAAGAAACACATGCACATATTGAGCTAGAATCAAACCAAGTAGCATACTACTATTTTGAGCAAGACTATTATTATAACTGTGAATATCCCAAGCTTCCAATATGTAATATACAATCCATTATGATACAATAATGGCCTTTAGGGCATATCATACTAACACGGGGAACCTCCCTCGGAGTACCAACACCCACCTAGCTGAATGGTTAGTGAACTTGTAAAGTGTAAATGATCCTGACTAGTTCTCCTTTTAAGGTTTGATAGAGAATTCGAGGAAACAGTAGGAGCCATCCTGGTTAGATAAGATAATAAACTAATCTAATCTTGCAAGAGCATACGCTGAGTGTTTCTTCTCTCTCTTTGGCAGCAACCATGATGGGACTTAAACTACTACTCGAAAAAATACACTGACTGGGCCTAACTATAAAGATTGTCTAAGGAACATCAACATTGTATTTACTTATGACAAAGTAGCATACATCCTCACCAGTATTGCTCCCCGTGTCCCAGGACCAGACTCCTCGGTTGCGGACATCGAGGTCTGCAAAACATGGGAACTGGATTGCGAGAAAGGTAAGTGTATCGTGCTGGCATCCATGAATAATGAGCTCTAGAAGCAGCACGAGAATATGGACATCAAATCCATTTTTCTCCATTGCAAAGATTTGTATGGAGAGCACTCTCGTATCGCAAGGTACGAGACCTCAAGGAAATTATTTCAGATGAGGTTAGCTCCCGGATCATTTGTAAGAGAGCACGTTCTAAAGATAATCAGTCTTATTAAGGAACTCTCAAACCTGGGATACGTGTTAGAGAACGAGTTATGCATTGACTTGATTCTACAGTCCCTTCCTCACACCTTCTCTCAATTTGTGCTGAGCTTTAACATGCACGGAATGGAAGCTGATCTTCCAAAGCTTCTCAACATGTTGAGGGTAGCGGAGAGCTCCTTAAAGAAAGAGAAGACACATGTTCTTATTGTTGGGGAATCTTCCTCTTTTAAATCCAAAGCGAAAGCTAAGGGGAAGAAGAAGAAGACCACCACCAAGCTGAAAGGAGGTGTCAAAAAGATGCAAGGAACGAACAAATCGGGGAGAGTAAAAGCGGAAAAGGATAAGTGATATTACTGTCCCAAGAAAGGGCACTGGAAGAAGGATTGCAAGGCTTTCAAAGCCAGGGGTAAGGACACGAAGCAAGCTGATGCTTCTGCTTCAGGTGTGTTCATAATTGAAAACTGTTTTTCAGTAAACTCTACATCATGGGTACTAGATACCGGTTCTGGTTCTCACATCTGTAATTTTTTGCAGGCACTGAGAAACCGTAGAGTACTGAAAGCAGGTGATATGACCCTCAGGGTTGGCAATGGAGCAAACGTGGATGCTGTTGCGGCAGGGGATTATCACCTGGGGTTGACATGTAGACACATTTTGGTGTTGTATAACTGTTTTTGTGTACCCAGTATGCTATGTAATATTATATCAGTATCTTTGTTATCTAATGAAGGATATAATTTTGCACTTGAAAGAAATGTCATGAACATTCACCTAAATCAAGAACTGATTGGGTCTGGCACACTGGATAACAGCATATACGTACTCAATTAATATCAAGTTTTCAACATCCAAAACACACTCAAAAGAAAGGCTCCAGATTCAAACCAAGCTTTCTTATGGCATTATAGACTTGGTCATATTAATGAAATAAGGTTGACTAAGTTATATAAAGATGGATATTTAGATCCATTCGAATATGTATCACATACAACTTGTCAATCATGTATCAAAGGAAAGATGCTCAAATCTCCGTTCACAGGACACGGAGAAAGAGCCACTGAGCTCTTAGGGCTCATACACAGCGATGTATGTGGTCCGATGTCTACACATGCACGAAATGGTCACTCCTACTTCATCACTTTTACTGATGATTTCTCAAGGTATGGACATGTATTCTTAATGAAACATAAATCCGAGGCTTTTGAGAAATTCAAGGAGTATAAGAATGAAATGGAGAAAAAAACAGGTAAAAGTATCAAGATACTTCAATTTGATCAGGGTGGAGAATACTTAAGTACCTATTTCCTTGAATATTTAAAAGAGAATGGAATTCTCTCTCAGTTTACTCCTCCATATACACCACAGAATAATGGTGTATCAGAGAGAAGGAATCGCACGCAACCCGATATGGTGTGTTCTATGATGAGTAGTGCTGAGTTGCCACTTTCCTTCTGGGGGTTTGCACCGGAATCAACTGCATACATATTGAATAAGGTTCCAACTAAGTTTGTGCCTACCACCCATTATGAGATGTGGAGTGGGAAGAGACCATGTCTTAAGTATCTTAAGATATGGGGGTGTCCAGCTTTTGTCAAAAAGCAAAATCCGGACAAACTCGAGACACGATTGGTTTTATACAAGTTTGTGGGATACCCTAAAAATTCATGAGGATATCTTGTTTACCACACTGAAGAACAAAAGATGTTTGTCGCTCGCCACATAGTCTTTTTAAAGAGCGAATTTGTTGCAAAAGAAATTAGTGGGAGTGCGGTAGAACTGGAAGAAATTCTAGAACCCCCAACTACTGCTGAGGACTTAGTAAAACCTTAGGTTTCAATAGAACCCAACGAACTAACACCGCTCTGCAGATCTAGTAGGCATTCTCATCCGCCTGAGAGATACTATGGGTTTCTCGTTGACGGGGATCGAGAGAATTGCATTATCAATGATGATGAGTCTATTAATTTTCAGCAGGCTATCATGAGTAAATACTCGGTGAAGTGGCTAGATGCTATGATATCCGAAATGGAATCCATGTACACCAACAAAGTATGGACTTTGGAAGTTGCTCCTCCTGGGGTAAAACCCGTTGGATACAAATGGATCTTCAAGAAGAAGATTGGTGAAGATGGACAAATGGAAACCTGCAAAACTAGACTTGTTGCAAAAGGCTTTCGTCAAAGACCAAGATTGGACTATGATGAAACCTTTTCTCCAGTAGCTATTCTTAAATCCATTCAGATCCTGCTTGTCATTGTTGCCTTCCATGACTATGATATCTGGCAGATGAACGTGAAAATAGCTTTTCTAAATGGAAATTTAGAAGAGAGTGTTTATATGGATCAGCCAGAGGGTTTCTTAGACAACGGGAGCAGCGGAAAGGTGTGCAAGTTGCTTAAATCCATTTATGGATTAAGCAAGTATCGCAGAATTGGAACATTTGCTTTGATGAGACGGTCAAAGAATTTGACTTTATCAAAAATGTAGATGAACCATATATTTATAGGAAGATTGTAGGATGAGCGATAGTCTTCCTCGTACTGTACGTGGATGACATACTCCTGATAGGGAATGGCATCCCTATGCTACAATCAGTCAAGCTCTCCTTGTTACAGAAGTTCTCCATAAAAGACTTGGATGATGCCTCCTACATTTTGGGGATTAAGATCTATCGTGATAAGTCTATAAGAATGTTGGGACTTTTACAATCCAAGTACATTGACACCATACTGAAGAGATTTAGTATGGAAGATTCCAAGCGTGGTAATTTACCCGCTTATCACAGAATCGCCCTCTCCAAAGAGATGTCTTCAAATACTGATGAAGAGAGGGCTCGCATGAGTATTATACCCTACTTTTCAGCAGTAGGATCTATAATGTATGCAATATTATGCACCAGACCAGACGTAGTTTACACACTTAGTGTGGTAAGTAGGTATCAGTCAAACCCAGAAGAGAAGCATTGGATAGCAGTAAAGAACATTCTCAAGTATCTGAGAAGAACTAAGGAGATGTTCTTGGTGTATGATAATGGGAACCTCTAAGTCCAGGCTTTTACCGACTCAAGCTTCCAAAGTGACAAGGATGACTCTAAATCCATCTCGGGTTATGTGTATACCCTCAATGGTGGGGCGGTGTGTTGGAAGTGTTGGATATGTATGCCCTAGTGGCCATTATTGTATATGTATATATGTTGATGCTTGGACATATATATGTACAGGACAGTCTTACTCTATATGATAGTATGCTATCTGATTTGTCTTTATCTTAACATGTGCATATGTTTTACTTGCTATTACGTATCATTCATACATGTTGATAAAGCCCGTAGGATTATTGCTAGACTACCTGCGTTGTGATGGCGATCATACTTATGGGAGCTGGGAAGTTGGTATGCACATCCTTAAATTGTCCCTAGTCGTGGGAGTATCGAGACTGGGCATCGACATTCCGGAGTAGACTAGTGTATACGTTTCTAGACCCCGACGAGGGGCGATGGTATGGTCCCGCAACCATTGGTCTTTTGCACCTAAGATCGTATACAGGTGCTCATTGGGTGTGAGTACACCGAACGGACTTGCCGAGAACTTCCAGATGGTACTATACCTATCGTCAGGTGCAAGTTCTCAGGTGAAATGAGTACAGGTTAGTCTTTAGACCTGAGATCGTCATTTGTCTCGTGTGAGCTCCCACTGTACTTTGATCACTACCCTACCACGGCTCTACTGAGTCATGCAAACAGGTTTTGGTTGGGTACGGCCCCGAGCCACATGGAGGCAGTGAACGATTGTCGGGGATTCGTCTCTTCTGGTATTGGGAGTCGATATCGCACTTTGTTCGATTGGTCAGGACCATATGACCTTGGCCAAGGCGGTTAGGATTTACTGATAGGCTGATCAGTAGTTTCCCGGATTGGTCCTGAGCCGCATCAGCACGAATTATCGGGTTATTAGACGTTTACCACCCGCCTAGACCCGGTATACGGTACTCTCAGACGAAGAGACCGGACTATACGGAGATTGTCATGGATAGGCTCAGTAGGGATCCGGATGAGTTTGCTCGTCGGCCTTCCTTTCCGACAGGTACCCGGGTATCCGTTACGTACAGCTAGTGCCGCTCACGTGCTTTTGGTTATGGATTTATCCAGTAACTCACTGCCGGCGTACTGTCGAGTCTTTAGAGTCCCATACAGAGGGTTTTCCTGGTTCAGGCGAAATGATGTAGTAGCCATATTGGATACGTGCAGGGTTCCGATCGATTGATATACTTTGTACCCGGACTTTCTATCGGACAGTTGGTAACACTAGCCGGCTCGGGTTTGAGCCGGATTATTAAATCAAGTATTGATTTGATAATTTACATATATGTATATTCTAATATTATGTTCTTCGTGTTATTCTATCTCTTTGGGCATTCGTGTTTTTATCCGAATGCAGATATGTATATACAGTAGATTGTAATCCGTATTTTATTATGGATTACCTTCTAGAAGGTGGACACCTCATCATGGATTTTTCCATTTATTGATAAATGGAAATGAGGTGGAAATTGAAGGAGAGGGGGTATGGTGAGAGCCATGGCTTCAATAGTTGATAAATGAATTCTTTATTCATTTGTGGCAACTATTGAAGCATGGCTACACTTTTCTATTCATGGAAATTCATACACAAAACCATTGTGATGGATATTCTCTTTCATGGTTGTTCATTATTCTTGATCTCACCATTTTGCCTCACCCTCATCTTCTTCTATTGAGCTCCTCCGCCTTCATCATCTTCCCCTTCTCTACACTCTCATGTGTTGAGAAACAAAAGAAGAGGCTAGATAGAGATAGTAGAACACAGAGAACTCCACACTATATCCTATACAACTTGGATTAACAACCTAAGTTCTCTAGTTGCTCCTATTGATACTTAGTTAGGAGCTAGAGCCATGGATCACATCCCTCGGGTGGATCATCTATGACAAAGGAAGAACGGAGAACAAGGTCGATCCCGGAGAATCGATGGAACGGGAAAAGAAGATCAAGCATGTTCAAGGTGACCACTAGGAGCACATGATGAAGAAAGAAGATCGAAGGACACGGATCGTTTGGTGAGGCTTTCTTATCATAGTAGATAGCACTCCTAGTTTAGCTAGTTAGGTTTATGGAAAGATCCGTTTTAAATGGGTTATTCTAGCACCGTTTAAAACTCGTAGAAAATTTTTGTTCCGAAAACTGCCACGTTTGATGGCTTGGGCGTTAAGGTAACCCAACATGGTATCAGAGCCAACCCATAAAACCTATACTAGCTAGTTCTAACGTGTTTAAAATATCGATCAACTGAATTTTTCAAAACCGCAATTCCAAACATGTGGTTTCTGTCAAATTTTTAAAGTGGTCTAAAAATCATTTTCAGTGTATCAAAAATTCGTGCAGGGTTTTATAGAGAAACCCAAGAAATTTGAGAGCATGAAGCCTCAACTCTGCCGCAGAAGCGCCATCAAACATGCTTGTTTGCGGCTGTTCCGCGGCCAAAGTTTGGTTTCACTGATCCAAATTTCTACAGTTTCTCTAATTTTTGGAATTATGGTTTCTGGGATATTTATTTCTTGGGTCCATATTTGTTTGAATACTGGTTTAGCACTTAGGGCCTATTCGGAAAAGTTTAGTCGATCGAAATTTTAAAATACGTGTGATTACCAGTACTTAGTTTAGCATCTGCGACCGTGAATGTCATTTGATCGGTATATCACATCTATCTGCTATATGTCCTTTTAGACGGGTTTGTGAATATGACATTCACGTTGATGTTCTGTGATTGTGCTTGTGGTTGGATTGTCGTGGTGGATAGCCGGTGGTGCAATGGTTTAGTACAGTTTATATTCATTTGTACATTTGTTATTGTGGGGCGAGCGTCCGACATGTGGACAGCCATTTCAGCCGTGTTGTATATTATTTTATTGGGGCACGAGGGGTTGAGGTCGATTGTCACGACCCGAAAGTACGAAACGTGACTGGCACTTAAATTACGAAACGTCTCAAGGCGTAACGTAATCTAAGTAAAACAAAGCCCAGAAATCTAAACCGTTTAAAAGCAATAGAGTGAAGGAAAACCCAACTAAAAAATGTGATTTCAGTAAAATGAAGTCATATTAAAAGCAATGTAAAATATCAAATTTTCCCAAAAATTTCGGCAGAGTTTTCTGTGTAAATACTGGCCCGAAACGGGTACAAAATAAGAATACATATAAGTAATGAATAAAGGCATCCCCAAGCGGGAGCTAGCTCTTCGCCAATGGCGGAATTACAACCACATGCAATATATATATCATCATAATATGAGATAAGTATCTGAAAATAAGAAATAAGAAAATATCATGTCGGCTCAAGTGAGCATCGACACCAGAAATAGAATACATACAAATCCCAAAAGCTCACCATCTAAGTCCAATGTATAACTGGTGGAAATGATAGATAAGGTAGATGGAGTATACTAGATACAATAATAATACACAAAGTGGGAACAACATATCCTCACGACCCACCTATGAGCAAAGCCGCAAGTTCAAGCAAAAGAAGCAAAAGAAGAAGTGTGCCCGCCACTACTATGCTGACGGGTCGGACCTGCAAGATACTGTGGCACAATGGGGGTGAGTTGCCAAATCGTGAGTAGTAAGTAACATCTAATAAGGCTATCATAAGCATGCACGCAAATGCGTCACAACCTACATATATCAATATGATACGATATACTAGTATGAATGCAACACGATTGCATAATCAAACACTAAACCTGAACATGTCTGGTATGAGAAAATCTTTATTCTTAACTTAGGAAAACCTCTGTGCAATAAACTGAAGTATCATCAATGAAATCAACAGAAAATCCGTGTCAAACATCGACACAATATATATATGTCAATATCTCAATGTATCCATATCTCAATATCTCAATATCTAGGGCCCCGTATGTCCGGATCGGCCCATATCATCAAATCTCACGATAACGGTCGGTATTCTCCGGATATCCGCCGAGCCAAACATCACCGGTCGGTAGTGCTCCCCTGCCAGGCTCAACGCCTTTCTATACGATCTTCTTGCCCCGAGGTACCGTACCGGGTCCACCATGTACCCGCAGACGGTGCATCCCCCTCCTCGAATCGGGTATATGATATAGCTCAAGAACCAAGAAAACTCATGGTGGACACCACACACATGATATCACGAGAAAACCGTAAATTTCTATTTTTAAAATGATAATAAGTTTATAAAATTCTTGCGGTTTTTCCCAAAATCCAGAAATCTCATCAATGCTGAAATCTCCAAGAAGAATCATAATATATGAGCATGTTGGAAATGATGGATGTCTATGATATCGATAACATGCGATGCGATGTATGACTAGAAAACTATGTATGAATGATGATGCAATGAAGTATATACATACGACTAGCAATCCTACGTATCCATCCTAATAAAATGAATATATACAATTACAAGTTACCTATCGTATATGATGCAAAAGCTCAGATACTAATTTAAACAGGTTCTATAGTGTTCGTGACATAGCAATTACCAATGGCGTGTGTGTTCACATAAAATAGTGCACATGCGGTATGGACCAATGGTAATGGTACAAGTGTCCTATGAATAATATCATATGTATATAAGATGATGTAATGCAATGAGATGAATGATTAGGAGACTACGCATATAAATACAAGCACTACTAGTAATCCTAACTATTGGGCGCCTCATGCCATCCAGACGATCCCCCCATAGATGTGTACATCTACTCACCGGGACGCCTCGGCTATTCTGATCTGATCACAGCCTTGTCTTTCCGCGCCGCGTCCGACGTTTCTGCATCCGATCCAAAAATCGCACACAAGTAAATAAGAGGATAGATATATAAATAGTTGTGGACACAAACGATACAAGACAACCAACGCGCACTAACTAGACGCGCACGCACTTGGTGCACAAAACGCGCTCGCGACAACGCCACAAACCACAACTAGGGATCGCTATACGTGATAACTACCAAGCCTAGAACCCGATCATACCAATCGTGCATTCACATCACATTACATATCATAGGAAATAGGTTGGGAATCATCACAACCTCAATCTTAATTAAAAGCTATTTTTTTCTAAAAACCTAGTAAGCAAACAAATGGGATTTTGGTGCAAAACTTTACCGATTAGCGATCCAGTGGCCCCAATCACAAGTAAACATCCTAATTAAGCCATGCCTCATTAATTAATTATAACATCACACGAACCACGCTAATCATGAAATTTTCTTGCATGACCACTTAATTAGGATAATTAGAAGCCAAATTAATAAGGTAATCATCTAGATTAGGTTTGTAAAGCCACTAGATAGCAACTACACTTAGCTAACTTAGTAATGATGGTTAAAACCATAACTTTAATTCAAACCCTTCTCTTTAGAATTTCTAACTTTCAAATAAAACTATATTAGCACTTAATTAAAATGAAATTAGAACAAGTATGAACAAAGTAACAATTTGAGTAACGTTATACCTCAAAAATTTTGAGTAAGGTTATACCTCAAAAATTTTGAGATCTAATTTGCAAACTTAGCCTCCCAAAATACTTTCTTGCTTCAAGATCCAAGCTAGTTTAGGCTTTGGAATTTTTTGTCAAGGTTTAACTATGAATTAGTGAGCATTTGTGTAGATTTTTTATGGAAAATTGAGAATTTTTTAGATGGAAAAGAGATGGAGAAATGAGGATGGGGGGCTGCCCAAATTTCGGCCAAGGGAAAAGAGAGAGAGAGGTGAGTGAGTGAGTGTATTGGTGTCATTTCAAAACTCCCCCATTATCTCATCTATTAATTCATTTCTTAATTATTTTATTTTTTTTCCTAATTAAACTTTTCCTAGAAATTTCTAGAACCATGAAGACAATTCAAGAAAGAAGGAGCATGATACAAACTTGATTTTTAAGTTGTCAAGGGGCACTAATGTGTACTTAACCCATTCTAATTGTAATTGACACTAATTAAATGTATAAGTGAAAGCTTAAAATATTATTTAAAAATAATTAATTAAGGAAAATATTTAAGTAAACTAGCAATTAATAAGTGACTAATTAAATACCAATACTTGCAATTACATAGTTAAAATAGATATATTTAAGTCTATGTGAAAAAATAATTATATCTTGGTTTTTACGGAAAACACGTATTATCAATAATTAATACATAATTAATCTAATCGAATTTTTCAGAACGTTACAATCTTCCCCCTTAAAGAAATTCGGTCTCCGAATTTAAAAGCAAACTATGCGTACCTTCGAAAAGATGGTAATATTTCTTCCTCATCTCGTTCTCGGCTTCCTATGTGACCTCTTCGCTATTCGGGCCAAGCCAAAGAACCTTTACGGACGATATGACCTCGGACCTCAGTTTCTTCATCTGCCGATCCAGAATGACTACCAGCTGCTTGGTGAAAGAGAGATTGCGCTCCAGCTGGATCTTCTGATGTTGTATCGCGTGAGAGAGGTCATGAAGGTACTTGCGGAGTATCGATACATGAAATACGGGGTGAACATCTGGAAAGCTGGGTAGAAGAGCCAAACGATAAGCAACTGTATCGATACACTCGAGAATCTCAAAGGGACCCACATTTCTGGAACTAAGCTTTCCTTTCTTTTCGACCATCACACTCTTCATTGGAGAAACTCACAAGAAACATGATCACCTATGGCGAACTATCTGCGCCGACGTCGACCAGCATAAGATTTCTGCCTGCCCTGGGTTGCTCTCATCCTATTCCGAACAACTGGATCTCCTCGGTCGTCTCCTACACAATCTGCGGTCCTAAAACACTACTCTCACTGAGCTATGTCCAACAAACAGGCGATCAATATCTCCTCCCATATAACACCTCGAAGGGTGCCATCTGAATCGTCTCTTGGAAGCTGTTGTTGTAGGTGAACTCTATCAAAGGCAAATGACGATCCCAGCTGCCACCGAAATCTAGAACACAAGCTCGGAGCATATCCTCGATAGTTTGTATGGTCCTCTCTGACTGACCGTCGGTCTGCGGATAGAAAGCTATACTAAAACTCAATCGGTGCCCAAAGTCTCCTGAAGTTTCTATAATAGTTGGCTGGTGAACTGGGTGCCTCTGTCGGAAACAATGCCAGTCGGAACGCCGTGTAATCGCACAATCTCATCAACATATATCTGAGCATACTGAACGAATCCGAAAGTGGTCTTGACTGGCAGAAAGTGAGCTACTTCCGTCAATCGGTCTAGGATCACTCAAATAGAGTCATACTCTCGACTGGTCCTAGGTAGACCCATAATAAATCCATAGAGATCTGCTCCCATTTCCACTCCAGAAGGGGCAAAGGCTGTAATTCCCCTGCTGGCCTCTGATGCTTAGCCTTGACTTGCTGACAAGTCAGGCATCTCGAAACAAAATCCGTAACATCTCTCTTCATGCCTTCCCACCAGTAAACATCTCTCAAATCATGGTACATCTTGGTGGAACCCGGATGAACACTATATGCTGACTGATGTGCCTCCTCTAAAATCTAGCGTCTTGGTCCCTCAGAATCTGGCACACATAGTCGAGTCATAAATCGTAGTACTCTCTGATCATCGATCACGGACTCTGAATCTTTGCCCTGTCGAACTTGCTCCATGATTTCTGAAAAACGAACGTCATCGGAATGTGTCTCACGGATACGATCAAGTAACTGTGGATGTGCACGAACACGGGCAAGCTGTCCCCCGGTCAAAGTAAACTCGAACCGTACTCAGCTGTTAAATAGAATCTGCTAATCTGCCGTCGACTGTCTCTGAACTGCGCTCAAACAAGACAAGCTACCTCCGGGCCTCCGACTCAAAGCATCTACCACAACATTCGCCTTGCCCGGATGATAAAGAATCTCGCAGTCATAGTCTTTCACTGGCTCCATCCAACGGCACTTTCTCAAATTTAGATCTCGCTGCTGAAAGATGTACTTTAAGCTCTTGTGGTCCGTAAATATTTAGCACGACTCGTCATATAAGTAGCGTCTCCAGATCTTGAGTGCAAAAACCACCGCAGCCATCTCTAAGTCATGAGTGGGATAATTCTGCTCGTGCTTCTTCAACTGCCGAGAAGCATCGCAATAAACAACAAAACAGCCTGATCCTGAAGGCAAAGATAATACCAGCGCCGTAGTCAAACGAGTCTTCAACTGCTGAAAGCTCTGCTCGCATGCACGGTCCAAAGAAACGGAACTCCCTTCTGGGTCAACTCGGTCAACGTCGCAGCTATACGAGAAAAATCATGTACGAAACGTCGATAGTATCCGGCCAAATCCAAAAATCTGCGAACCTCCGTCACTGATACAGGTCTGAGCCAGTGCTGAACGGCCTCGATCTTCTTCGGTTCCATACGTATACCATCTCTCGTAACTACGTGACCGAAGAAGTCAACATCATCTAACCAGAAAACACACATGGATAATTTGGCGAATAGCCGGTGATCCCTCAAAGTCTGCAACGAAATCCTCAAATGCTGCCCAGGCTCTTCTCGGCACCAAAAGTATACTAGGATGTCATCAATGAATACGATGATAAACTGATCTAGAAACGGCCTGAATATACGGTTCATCAAGTCCATAAACACTACTGGAGCATTGGTGAGCCCGAACGACATCACCAAGAACTCATAATGCCCATAACGTGTGCGAAAAGCAGTCTTCGGAATATCATCCTTTCGAACCCGCAACTGATGGTAACCCGACCGTAAGTAAATCTTCAAGAAATATCCCGCACCCTGGAGCTGATCAAACAAATCGTCAATGCAAGGTAGGGGATATCTGTTCCGCATAGTAACTCAATTCAAATGACGATAACCGATGCACAAACGCAAACTGTCGTCTTTCCTCTTGACGAACAAGACACGAGCTCCCCAAAGTGACACACTCGGACGAATAAGCCTTTTATCCAGCAAATTTGCCACTGATCCTTCTGCTCTTTAAGCTCCGTCGGGGCCATCCGATAAGGCGGTATAGAAATAGGCCCCGTGTCGGGGATCAAGTCAATGCAGAACTCAATATCACGCTCTGGCGGTAAACCAGGCAGCTGGTCAGGAAAGACATCGAAAAACTCCCTCACAATCGGAACCTGGTCCAACGGGACCTCTGCGGCTCTAACATCACAAACATACGCCAAGAATCCCTGACATCTTTTCTCAAAAGCTGACTAGCGCGAAGAGAAGAAATCAAACTAGGAAGGGTGGCGCTAAGGTCTCCCTGAATAACAAGAACTGGCTCACCCGAAAAACTAAATCTGACTGCCTTCTAACGGTAGTCCACGGACGCATAACACGTGGCTAACCAATCCATGCCCAGAAGAACTTCGAAGTCAAACATATCGAGAAGAATCAAATTGACACAAGAATCCCTATCTCCGATATGAACAAAACAAACACGAACGAAAAACATATCGAGCGATTAAAGACTAGCCTACGAGAGAAATCACAACAAGCGGCTGATTTAGCAAGGACTACTATCGTCTAAACCTCAATACAAAATATGTGGATACCATTTCAAACAACACCAGAAAGAAATAAGCATCGGAAGAAAACACCGAAAGAATACCAGTCACAACGGCGTTCAATGCCTGTAGATCCAGAGGAGTCAAAGCGAACACTTGGCCTGTCACCTATTAGTAGCCAGCTGTCCTCTGCCTCTGCCACCACCGTCTCCTGGAAAGAACCTGTCACGGCGTCTACCTAACCACCTCTGAGCTGGCATACTAGTACAAATCTGCTTCGGCCCCGAAATGACCGAAGTCTCAAAAATACACTCTCCAACGGTAAGGCCGCGTCCATAGCAGCTGCGTAAGTGTCAAAATGCTAGGCGTCGATAGCAAGAAATAAATGCATGTCCAGTCCCCGCACAAACCTCTTTATGCGTTTTTCTTCAGTGTCCACCAGGTAAGGAGCATATCGGGACAGCTGAGTAAACTGAATGTCGTACTCGGATACTATCATCCTTGAAATCTTACGCAAAGACTCGAAACTACAAGCTCGGGCATCTCGAACGCTCTCCGGAAGGAAACGAGCAAGAAATACAGCTGTGAACTTATCCCAAGTCATAGGAGGTAGACCTGCAGCTTGTCCTTTCTCGACTGACTCGCACCATGTCTAAGCAAGGCCCTCTAGACGAAAACTCGCAAGCTTAACCTATCTCTCGTCAGAACATCTCAGTGAACGACAAATCCTAGGCATCCTGTCGAGGAATGTCTACGGATCCTCCGTTGCATTTGTACCTGTAAAAACTAGAGGATTCAGCCTCATAAACTCCTGCAAGGATACGAGGATACTCTCGGTAATAGTAGGAACAGTTGTCTGAGCAGCAGGTACAATCACAGTTCTCGCAGTAGGAGGGACATCATCGGCTCTAGGAGCTTGGCTAGCCTCAACTAACGATCCAACCATCTGTCGTAAGTTCTGAATACTCGACTCCAGCCTAGCTATCCGGCCTGGAAAAGGCTGATCAATCTGTCACTGAGGGGTAGGCGTAACTCCCTGATCGGTCCTCGTCTCAAACGAGCCTGCTTTAATCTCATCCCCTGCGGCAGCCCTCTGGCCCCCGTAGTCTTCGGCGGCATAGTGGCTGGAATAAGAAACAGGATTGATAGGAACATTGCAATCGAATCAAAAGGATATATGGAATCAAGGAAAGAAATATAAGCAAAATATATATATCCTAAGGTCACTTAGGCGGAGTACCGTATCGTAAGTATGCCATGGAACATACACACGCTACGTCACTCTACTTAAGTCGCTTACTCCATCTACCAAGGGTCATCCTACACTCAGAAAGGTAAAACCTAACTCTCTGATACCAACTTTGTTATGACCCGAAGGTACGAAACGTGATTGGCACTTAAATTACGAAACGTCTCAAGACTTAACGTAATCTATGTAAGCCAAAGCCCAGAAATCTAAACCGTTTAAAAGCAATAGAGTGAAGGAAAACCTAACTAAAAAAATTGATTTCAGTAAAATGAAGTCATATTAAAAGCAATGTAAAACATCAAATTTTCCCAAAAATTTCGGCAGAGTTTCCTTTGTAAATACTGGCCCCAAACGGATACAAAACAAGAATACATATAAGTAATGAATAAAGGCATCCCCAAGCGGGAGCTAGCTCTTCGCTAATGGTGGAATCACAACCACATGCAATATATATATCATCATAATATGAGATAAGTATCTGAAAACAAGAAATAAGAAAACACCACGTTGGCTCAAGTGAGCATCGACACCAGAAATATAATACATACAAATCTCACAAGCTCACCATCTAAGTCCAATGTAGAACTGGTGGAAACGATAGATAAGATAGATGGAGTATACTAGATACAATAATAATACACAAAGTGGGAACAAGATATCCTCGCAACCCACCTATGAGCAAAGCCGCGAGTCCAAGCAAAAGAAGCAAAAGAAGAAGTACGCCCGTCGCTACTATGCAGACGGGTCGGACCTGCAAGATACTGTGGCACAACGGAGGTGGGTTTCCAACTCGTGAGTAGTAAGTAACATCTAATAAGGCTATCGTAGCATACACGCAAATGCGTCACAACCTACATATATCAATATGATACAATGTATTAGCATAAATGCAACATGAATGCATAATCAAACACTAAACCTGAACATGTATGGTATGAGAAAATCTTTATTCTTAACTTAGGAAAACCTCTATGCAATAAACTGAAGTATCATCAATGAAATCAACAAAAAATCCTTGTCAAATATCGACACAATATATATATATATATCAATATCTCAATGTCTCGATATCTCAATATCTCGAGCCCCGTAAGTCCGGATCGGTCCATATCATCAAATCTCACGATAACGGTTGGTATTCTCCGGATATCCGCCGAGCCAAATATCACCAGTCAGTAGTGCTCCCCTGCCAGGCTCAACGCCTTTCTATACGATCTTCTTACCCCAAGGTACCGCACCGGGTCCACCATGTACCCATAGACGGTGCATCCCCCTCCTCGAATCAGGTATATGATACAGCTCAAGAACCGAGAAAACTCATAGTGGACACCACACACATCATATCATGAGAAAACCATAAATTTCTATTTTTAAAATGATAATAGGTTTATAAAATTCTTGCGGTTTTCCCCAAAGTCCAGAAATCTCATCAATACTGAAATCTCCAACAAGAATCACAATATATGAGCATGTTGTAAATGATGGATGTCTATGATATCGATAATATGCGATGCGATGTGTGACTAGAAAACTATGTATGAATGATGATGCAATGAAGCATATACATACGACTAGCAATCCTACGTATCCATCCTAATAAAATGAATATATACAACTACAAGTTACCTATCGTATATGATGCAAAAGCTCAGATACTAATTCAAACAGGTTCTATAGTATTCGTGACATAGCAATTACCAATGGCGTGTGTGTTCACATAAAAAAGACCAATGGTAATGGTGCAAGTGTCCTATGGATAATATCATACGTATTTAAGATGATGCAACGCAATGAGATGAATGACTAGGAGACTACGCATATAAATACAAACACTACTAGTAATCCTAACTATCAGGCACCTCGCGCCATCCAGACGATCCCCCTATATATGTGTACATTTACTCACCAGGACGTATCGGCTAATCTGATCTGATCACAGCCTTGCCTTTCCGCGCCGCGTCCGACGTTTCTGCACACGATCCTAGAATCGCACATAAGTAAATAAGAGGATAGATATATAAATAGTGGTGGACACAAACGATACAAGACAACCAACGCACACTAACTAGACACGCACGCACTTGGTGCACAAAACGCGCTCGCGACAATGCCACAAACCACAACTAGGGGTCGCTATGCGTGACAACTACCAAGCCTGGAACCCGATCGTACCAATCGCGCATTCATATCACATTACATTTCCTAGGAAATAGGTTTGGGATGATCACAACCTCAATCTTAATTAAAAGCTATTTTTTTCTTAAAACCTAGTAAGCAAACAAATGGGATTTTGGTGCAAAACTTTACCGATTAGTGATCCAGTGGCCACAATCACAAGTAAACATCCTAATTAAGCCATGCCTCATTAATTAATTATAACATCACACGAACCATGCTAATCATGAAATTTTCTTGCATGACCACTTAATTAGGATAATTAAAAGCCAAATTAACAAGGTTTCTAGATTAGATTTGTAAAGCTACTAGATAGCAACTACACTTAGCTAACTTAGTAAAGATGGTTAAAACCATAACTTTAATTCAAACCCTTCTCTTTAGAATTTCTAACTTTCAAATAAAACCATATTAGCACTTAATTAAAATGAAATTAGAACAAGTATGAACAAAGTAACAATTTGAGTAAGGTTATACCTCAAAAATTTTGAGATCTAACTTGCAAACTTAGCCTCCTAAAATGCTTTCTTGCTTCAAGATCCAAGCTAGTTTAGGCCATGGAATTTTTGGTGAAGGTTTAACTATGAATTAGTGAGAATTTGTGTGGATTTTTGATGGAAAATTGAGGATTTTTGAGATGGAAAAGAGATGGAGAGATGAGGATGGGGGGGCTGCCCAAGTTTCGGCCAAGGGAAGAGAGAGAGAGGTGAGTGAGTGTGTGTATTGGTGTCATGTCAAAACTCCCCCATTATCTAATCTATTAATTCATTTCTTAATTATTTTATTTTTTCCTAATTAAACTTTTCCTAGAAATCTCTAGAACCATGGAGACAATTCAAGAAAGAAGGAGCATGATACAAATTTGATTTTTAAGTTGTCATGGTGCACTAATGTGTACTTAACCCATTCTAATTGTAATTGACACTAATTAAATGTATAAGTGAAAACTTAAAATAATATTTCAAAATAATTAATTAAGGAAAATATTTAAGTAAACTAGCAATTAATAAGTGACTAATTAAACACCAATATTAGCAATTACATAGTTAAAATAGGCATATTTAAGTCTTTGTGGAAAAATAATTATATCTTGATTTTTACGGAAAACACGTATTATCAATAATTAATACATAATTAATCTAATCAAATTTTTCAAAACGTTACATCGATGTCACCTTTGTATATATATTTTTATTTTCTGTACTAGGACTATCCCACGGTGGTGTGCATGAATAGCCAGGTTCTAAAGGGTAACAAGCCCGCATCTCATGGCATTGAGACGGAGGGGGCTTCACTCTAGAATTGGTGAGATATTCGCTGCACTCGTAGGGGGTATAGGTATGACCCGCAAAAGGGCGCTCAAGTTACCGGGTCCCGTGAAGTGATCGGTGGCCTATTCACTTTGTTGATTGGGGTTGCCTCACTTCTGGGATTGGCGGGTAACTTGTCGCGCTCGTAGGGGTCCAGGTTTCCATTGCACGGGCTATCCACATGACCGGGAACGTCGGGTCTCATTTGCGGCTCAAATGAAACCCGGGGCTCCAAGATTATCCACCATTCTATGTTGCTTGCTGAGATTCTGTGTTGTTGCTTATATCATGCCTGGGACGAATGTTATATATACTTATATATATACTAGTAGATGTTGTATATGTTTTGCACCCGCGCTAGTCCAGCCCCCGCTCTGTCGTTAGTTAAGTAACCTAACGGGTGATGACGGGGCCTAGTGGCGAATACGGATGGCATATACGTACATTGTATTTTCGTTCTTTTTTGGTGTGATAGAATTTAATTGATTGGACCGTATTAATTTTGATTAATGCAAGATAATAAACCTAAAAGATGTTGTCGGAACAAATTTCGAAAAATTATAGTTATATTCTTTCGCTTTGCATAGTGGTATTCGATTGTGAATATCCAGCACCTCATTCCATGAGGTAAGAGCCAAGATCCTTTCATGGGGAGTGACCTCTTGAGCAAAATTCTATACTGTAAACTACTCGGTTTTTTCAAAACCACAAGTTTTCAAAAGCGGAGCCTAAACAACTCCTTTTCAAAACCGCTCAGGTTCCTTCAACGATATCAAGTTCATTACGTTAAAGGGGTTTTCGCCAAAACCCAGCCGTAGCCCTCTATCATTTCCTATAAGTAGTGCTCAGTATTCGTGCTACGTTTGTTGACCTTGTCAAGGCGTAGTGAATGGTAGCTGAGTGGTGCTTGTTTGTAGCATAGTGATGTGATTAACTAGGACAGTCACATAGCCATGTTGACCTTGTCAAGGGCTTATGCAGGTAGGTCTAGGGTAATCAAGATAATGACAGGTTGAACTTGACTAGCGACTTATGATTTGTTGACCTTGCCAAGGTCATAGGTCGTTAGGGGCAAAAACCACATCGGGAGTTTCAAATATACAGGAAACTTGCTGGTGTTGCATACATTTTGGAGTGTGGTGACTAGACTGGATTCCATCTACGTCATCACACAATGATAGTTGGATCCCGATCCTACTGATGAGTAGGATTACTCCTGGGAAATTATTTCACTTAACAATCAATGATATAAACTAAGTAGGTGTCTAGAACGGTGTTAGCGGGGCTACACCTCCAAAGAAAAAAGGTTATATAATTAAAGAACTTCGCGAAAGCGTTGGAAAACCTCCCTCGAAGTACAGACACTAGCCTTGCTGAAAGGTTAAGCAAGTATTGTGACGTGCGATTAATTCCAACTAATTCTTCTTTTAAGGTTTGAAGAAGAATTCGAGAAAACAGTGGGAGCCGTCCTGATTAGATAAACTAATAACTAATCTAATCTTGCAAGAGCGCACGCTGAGTGTTTCTTTTCTCTCTCTCTCCAAGTAGCAGCCACTTCACGTCCTAATCAAGGTAATAAAATGTATCGCTTGACCGATCTGAATTCTTATTCGGGGCTGGGGAACGTCGGTTCGGCTCTAAACTATAACAACAGTCATGAGTAAGAGCAAGGGAAAAAGGATTGCATGAATTCCTTGACGACCCCATCGAAGAAGAAGCATACCAATGCGTCTCCTTCAGGCGTTCTTGTTATTGAGAACTGCTTTTCGATCAGTCCTACCTCGTGGGTACAAGATACTGGATCAGGATCTCATATCTGTAATTTATTACGGGAACTGAGAAAAAGTAGGATGGTTGGACCTGGTGATAGTCCCTCAGGGTAGGGAACGGAGCACAAGTTGTCTGCCGTCGATGAATATCACCAAGCATTGCCAAATGGCAATACTATGATTTTAAACAATTGATACTATGTACCTTCCATAGTCTGCAATATCATATCAGTTTCTTTATTTGATAAAGATGGATATAAGTTTGTTCTTGATAGAAATATCATGAACATCTACCTTAATCAAGTATTGGTTGCAGAATGTACACTATGTAATGGTATCGATGTTCTAAATCAAAACGTAATTTTTAACATACAAAACACAAGCAAGATAAAGAGTTCAGAAGAGAACGAATCCTACTTGTGGCATTGTAGACTTGGTCATCTCAGAGAGAAAAGACTAATTAAGTTGCATAAAGATGGATATTTGGATATGTTCGAATTTTCATCTTATGAAACTTGTCGGTCATGTCTTAAGGGAAAGATGACCAAATCTCCGTTCATCGGACACGGAGAAAGAGCAGCAGAGCTCTTGGGACTCATACACATTGATGTATGTGGTCCGATGTTTTTACATGCAAGGGGTGGGTTCTCATACTTCATCACATTCACTGACGATCTCTCTAGATTCGGATACGTGTATCTTATGAAACACAAATCTGAAGCTTTTGAGAAATTCAAAGAATTCAGAAATGAAGTAGAGAACTAGACTGGCAAAAGTATCAAGATCCTCCGGTCTGATAGAGGAGGGGAGTACTTAAGCACGGAATTCCTAGATTACCTAAAAGAGAATGGAATTCTCTCTTAGCTTACTCCTCCGTATACACCACAGCACAATGGTGTATCGGAGCGGAGGAATCGTATCCTATTGGATATGGTTTGCTCTATGTTGAGTAACGCCGAGTTGCCTCTTTCATTTTAGGGATATGCGCTTCAGACAGTAGCACATATATTGAATCATGTTCCATCCAAATCAGTGCCTAAAACACCATTCGAATTATGGAATGGAAATAGACCATATCATAAAAAATTCAAGATATGGGGTTGTCCGGTTTACGTTAAAAAACATAATCCGGACAAAGTAGAGGCACGGTCAGTTCTATGTAAATTTGTGGGATATCCAAAGAATGGTTATGGATATCTGTTCTACCACACTGAGGAACAGAAGATATTTGTATCTTGCCACGCTACCTTTTTAGAAAGGGAATTTCTTGCAAAAAAAATTAGTGGGAGTACGGTAGAACTAGAAAAAACTTCTGAACCACAAAATATAACTGAAGATTTGGTGGAGCCGCTAGATTCAGTTGTACCCAACGAATCTCAGCCACTCCGTAGATCTAGTAAGATATTTCATCCGCCCGAGAGATACTACGGTTTTCTCATAGACGGGGATTGAGAGGATTGCATCTTGGAAGAAGATGACCCTACTAGTTTCAGACAGGCCATTATCAGTAGGGACTCTAATAAGTGGCTGGATGCTATGCGATCCGAAATGGAGTCCATGTACACCAATAAAGTGTGGACCTTAGATATTGCTCCACCTGGGGTCCAACCCGTTGGATGCAAATGGATCTACAAAAAGAAATTTGGTGTAGATGGGCTGGTGGAAAACTATAAGGCTAGACTTATTGCAAAAGGTTTTCTTCAAAAACCAGGTGTGGACTATGACAAAACCTTTTCTCCAGTGGCTATACTTAAATCCATTCGGATCTTACTTGCCATTGCTGCCTTCCATGACTATGAGATCTGGCAGATGGACGTAAAAATAGCTTTTCTGAATGGAAGTTTAGAAGAGTGCATTTATATGGATCAGCCAGAGGGTTTCATAGACGGTAGGAGCAGCAAGAAGGTATGCAAGTTGCTTAAATCCATTTATGGATTAAAGCAGGTATCGCGGAGCTGGAACATCTGTTTTGATGAAACGGTCAAGGGATTTGACTTCATCAAGAACAAGGATGAGCCTTATATATATAAGAAGATTGTAGGCCGAACTGTCGTATTCCTAGTCTTGTACGTGGACGACATTCTTTTGATAGGAAATGATATTCCTATGCTACAATCAGTCAAGTTGTTCTTGTCACAAAGGTTCTCCATGAAGGACATGGGTGATGCCTCATACATTCTGGGGATTAAGATCTACAGAGATAGATCAAAGAGATTACTGGGACTTTCACAGTCCAGGTACATAGAGACCGTACTAAAAAGATTTAGTATGGAAGATTCTAAGCGCGGTAACATACCCGCATTGTACGGAATCACCCTCTCTAAAGAGATGTCTCCCAAGACCGATAAGGAGAGGGTTTGCATGAGCACTATACCCTACGCTTCGGCGGTAGGATCTATAATGTATGTGATGCTATGTACCCGACCAAATGTAGCTTACGTGCTTAGCGTGATGAGCCGGTATCAGTCTAACCCAGGTGAGAACCACTGGACGGCTGTTAAGAACATTCTGAAGTACCTGAGGAGGACTAAAGAACTATTCCTGGTATTCAGTAATGGGGACCTCTAGGTGGAGTCTTTTACCGATTCGAGCTTCCAGAGTGACAAGGATGACAGCAAGTCTGTCTCGGGTTTATGTTTACCCTCAATGGAGGGGCGGTATGTTGGAAGAGTTCCAAACAGGACACCGTCGCAGACTCGACGATGGAGGCTGAATACATTGCTGTCAACGATGCCGCAAAAGAAGCCGTCTGGATTAAGAAGTTCATTACTGGACTTCAGGTGGTTCCATCCATTGTTAACCCAATACCTATGTATTGCGACAACAATGGAGCTATGGCTTTAGCAAGGGAACCATGGTCCCATCAGAAATCCAGGCACATTTTAAGGTGGTATCACCTGATCAGGGAGATCATTGATCGCCGAGAGATTGAGGTGCGGAGAGTGGACACAAAAGATAACACAGCGGATCCATTCACCAAAGCCCTTCCTCAAGAACAGTTCGAGAGACTTTTTAAGATGTTGGGTATGCGGTATGCCAACAGCTGGCCTTAGAGCAGAAGTTGGGTATTCGGTACGCCAATATATATGGCCTTAGTTTAAGTGGGAGATTGTTGGATATGTATGCCCTAGAGGCCATTATTGTATATGTATACATGTGGATGCTTGGACAGTCTTGCTCGATATGATAGTATGCTATCTAGTTTGTCTTTCTTTTAACATGTGCATATGTTTTACTTGCTATTACGTATCATTCATACATGTTGATAAAGTCTGTAGGATCATTGCTAGACTACTTGTGTTGTGATGGCGATCATACTTATAGGAGCTAGGTTGTCGGTACGCACATCCTTAAATTGTCCCTAGTCGTAGGAGTATCGAGACTGGGCATCGATATTCCAGAGTAAACTAGTGTATATATTTCTAGACCCCGATGAGGGGCGACGGTATGGTCCCGCAACCATTGGTTTTTTGCACCTAAGATCGTATATAGGTGCTCACTGGGTGTGAGTACACCGGACGGACTCGCCGAGAACTTCCAGATGGTACTATACCTATCGTCAGGTGGAAGTTCTCAGGTGACATGAGTACAGGTTAGTCTTTAGACCTGAGATCGTCATTTGTCTCGTGTGAGTTCCCACTGTGCTTTGATCACTACTGTTTCCCTCCGAATGACGTGGCGGTGATGCGGTGAACGTCTTGCCTGAGATGCGGGGCAGATGCTATTTGGTGCTACCCGTCCACCTCTCCGAAGATGCCAAGTAGATTTATGGCATCGTGTATCGGAGGTTTAGACAGATGCAGCCGATGTAGCAAACTTCGTCAGATTCCCCCTCTTTCGAGGGGTTTTTGATTGTGAGGACGCTCTTCCCTACAGGCGCAAGCCCCTGCAGTTAATTACGCTACCGCGTCGCTGTAACAACTTTCTCCTTCTCCAGAATTTCACTTCGTGTCGTGTGTGTTTGTTTTATTTGTGGCTGCCCGTGGATTGTATACGGAGACTAATTTATCTCGTCGCCCGTAGGACGTGGATTAGTCCAAATCTGTATTTACTTAGATTTGGGTTTGGGGTTTTAGTTTAAGGATACGTTAACCATGTTTGAGGCTAAGATCAACTTAAACGTTTGTTAAGAATACATTAGTCCAATTTGAGACTAAGATCAACTTAACAGGATCGTCTAGATCCAACAAAAGAGCATTTGGGCTCTATTGTTCCAGTTTAGGGACATAGTGGTCCTTGTTTAATGTATGGCCGTCGGGACCCGTCACCTCTCTGACGTCGTTGAAGAATTACAACGACAGGTGTCAGAGGAGTTTGAAGACGTACCCTTGAACCAAAGTAGATTGGGGGATCTATAGTCCAATTTGGGACTAAAGTCTGTTTGAAGGTTTAAGGATATGTTAGCCGTATTTGAGGCTAAGATCAACTTAAACGGGATCGTTTAGATCCGACAAAAGAGCATTTGGGGGCTCTATTGTTCTAGTTTAGGGACATAGTGGTCCATTGCCAGTTTAGGGACATGGTGGTCCATTGCATTTGTGGCCGTCGGGACCCGTCATCTCTCTGACGTCGTTGAGGGATTACAACGACAGGTGTCATAGGAGTTCGAAGATGTACCCTTGAACCGGATGTAAATTGATTTAAGAGAGCAGCCGTGCTCAGTCAATTTAATTTGAGGACTTACGGCCAGGATTGGGCTAAGTCCAGTTGGAGATGTTCAACGTTTTTATCTTTGGCCTATTAGGCCTGTGTTAGGGCTTTGCCCCTGTTTGATAATGCACTGCATTTCATTCTGGCCTGCTAGGTCTTTTTGATTTGGGCTCTGTCCCTTTATAAATGATGCAGAGCATCTGTTTGGGCTCTGTCCTTCTTTAAAATAATGCATTGCATTTAATTTGGCATGTTAGGCCTTTTTTAATTGGGCTTGGCCCTTCTGTAAATAATGCAGTGCATTAATTACTTGACAGTAGCTTGTCAGGCGCTTTGCGCCAATTATTGAGCGCAAGCGCTTGTGGTGGTAACACGTGTCACGCTCTGGTGAGCGCAAGCGCAACAGCGCAGTGCGCTGTGCCAGTGCGCTGCGCTGTTGCGCCGCTGACACGTGGCGCTCTCTGGTGGCTTGCGCCAATCCAGGAGCGCAACAGTGCAATTTTGCAAGTGCAAGCCGCTGTTTCAATAACTTGATCCAATTTTGGATTCAAGAAAAGAATTTTTCTGAAATTATAGAACCAATGGTTCATAAAAAGTGCAAGGCACTGTTATTATTTATTTTTTATTGAAGATCATTGATCTTGTTCTTAGATCAATGATCTATTCAGAAGAAATTCTTCTATTTTATAAAGGTTTTTACCTTTTTCTTGAGTTCTTTTCAAAATTCTTCAGAGTTGAAGTTCTTGATGATTTTCGATGTTAACCCTTTGAATTGGGGTCTAGGGGCCTTTATATAGTGCCCATTAATTTGTTAAATTTGTTAAAGAGATCCTTCTCTGAGTGATTTGGGGAATTTTCCCCACCGTTGGATTTTTGATCCAAGGGCTTCTGTTTTACAGAAGATAATCTTCTTGTTTTAACAAGAACAGAAAGATCTTACTAGAATTTTAATTTTGTTTGGCGCAAACGCCCCAGCGCGTGATACATGTCACGCAGCGCACAGCGCAGCGCAACTGCGCTGACACGTGTCGCGCTCGCGCAACTGCGCTCGCGCAACTGAAGCGTTGCTTTCTTTAATTTTGTTTTAAATAGAGCCTTGCTCTGATTGGGCGCGCTGCCTTGGGCGTTGCGCTCCCTGCGCTGGCGTGTCTGATTTTGACACATGGCGCTCTGCGCGCAGCGCAGGGGATCTGAAGCGTTGCTTCATTTATCTTAACTTTAATTTTCACTTCAATTTTCAAAACAGAGCTTTGCTCTGATTGTGGGAAACAGAAGCGTTGCTTCGTTTCCCGCCTTGGAATTTGAACAGAGCATTGCTCTGATTGGGGTAAACAACTACCCTACCACGGCTCTATTGAGTCGTACAAACAGGTTTTGGTTGGGTACAGTCCCGAGCCACATGGAGACAGTGAGCGATTGTCATGGATTCGTCTCTCCCGGTATTGGGAGTCGATATCGCACTGTGTTCGATTGGTCAGGACCATAAGATCTTAGCCAAAGCAATTGGGATTTACTGATAGGCTGATCAGTAGTTTTCCGGATTGGTCCTGAGCCGCATCAGCATGAATTATCGGATTATTAGGGTCTAACGTTTACCACCCACCTAGACCCGGTATGCGGTACTCTCAGACGAAGAGACCGGACTGAACGGAGATTGTCACAGATAGGCTCAGTAGGGATCCGGATGAGTTTGCTCGTCGGCCTTCCTTTTCGACAGGTAGCTGGGTAGCCGTTACGTACAGCCAGTGCCGCTGACGTGCTTTTGGTTATGGATTTATCCAGTAACTCACTGTCAGCGTACTGTCGAGTCTTTAGAGTCCCACACAGAGGGTTTTCCTGGTTCAGGCGAAATGATGTAGTATCCGTATTGGATACGTGCAGGGTTCCAATCGATTGATGTACTTTGTACCCGGACTTTCGATCGGACTGTTGGTAATAGTAGCCGGCTCGGGTTTGAGCCGGATTATTAAATCAGGTATTTATTTGATAATTTACATATATGTATATTCTAGTATTACGTTCTTCGTGTTATTCTATCTCTTTAGGCATTCGTGTTTTTATCCGAATGCGGATATGTATATACAGTAGACTGTAATCCGTATTTTATTACGGATTACCTTCTAGTAGGTGGACACCTCATCATGGATTTTTCCATTTATTGATAAATGGAAATGAGGTGGAAATTGAAGGAAAGGGGGGTATGGTGAGAGCCATGGCTTCAATAGTTGACAAATAAATTCGATATTCATTTGTGGCAACTATTGAAGCATGGCTACACTTATTTATTCATGGAAATTTATACACAAAACCATTGTGATGGATATTCTATCTCATGGTTGTTCATTATTCTTGCTCTCACCATTTTGCCTCACCCTCATCTCCTTCTATTGAGCTCCTCCATCTTCATCATCTTCCTCTTCTCTACACACTCATGTGTTGAGAAACAAGAGAAGAGGCTAGATAGAGATAGTAGAACACATAGAACTCCACACTACATCCTAAACAACTTGGATTAGCAATCCAAGTTCTCTAGTTGCTCCTATTGATACTCAGGAGCTAGAGCTATGGATCACATCCCTCGGGTGTATCATCCACGACAAAGGAAGACCGGAGAACAAACTCGATTCCGGAGAACCGATGGAGCGGTAAAAGAAGATCAATCATGTTCAAGATGGCCACTAGGAGCACATGATGAAGAAAGAAGACCGAAGGACATGGATCGTTTGGTGAGGCTTTCTTATCATAGTAGATAGCACTCCTAGTTTAGCTAGTTAGGTTTATGGAAAGATCCTTTTTAAATGGGTTATTCTAGTGCCGTTTTAAACTCGTAGAAAAATTTTGTTCCGCAAACCGTCACGTTTGATGGCTTGGGCATTAGGGTAACCCAACAGGAAGAGTTCCGACACCATCGCAGACTGAACGATGAAAGCTGAGTATATAACTGCTAATGATGCCGCAAAAGAGGCGGTCTGGATGACAAAGTTCATTTCTGAACTTCATGTGGTTCCGTCTATTGTTAATCCAATACCCTTGTATTGCGATAACAATGGGGCTGTAGCTTTAGCAAAGGAACCAAGGTCCCATCAGAAATTCATACATATCTTGAGGCGGTATCACCTGATCAAGGAGATAGTGGATCGCAAGGAGATTGAGATTCGGAGAGTGGACACAAAAGACAACACAGCGGATCCATTAACGAAGGCCTTACCTAGAGCACAGTTCGAGCGGGTGTTCGAGGTGTTGGGGATGCGTTATGCAAATAACTGGCCCTCATGCAAGTGGGAGATTGTAGGATATATATATATATATATATATATATATATATATATATATATGCCCCAGAGGCCATTATTTGTAATGGGTACTATGGATATGTATATATCAGGATATATATGTGTCCTAGAGGCCATTATTTGTAATGGATACTATGGATATGTATATATATAGAGGACAATGTTGCTCGAAATGATAGTATACTATTTGGTTTGACTTTATCTTAACATGTACGTATGTTCTACTTGTTATTACATACTACTTATACATATTGATAAAGCCCATAGGATGTGCTTGACTACCAGTATTGTGATGGCGATCATACTTGTGAGGGCTGGGTAGTTTATAAGCATATCCTAAAAAGTGTCACCAGTCGTAGGAATATCGAGACAGGGCATCGATATTCCAGAGTAGACTGGTGTATACGTTTTAGACCCGGATGAGGGGCGATGGTTAGTCTCACAGCCATTGATGTGTTTCACCTAAGATTGTATACAGGTGCTCACTGTGGATGGGTACACTGGATGGACTCGCCGAGAACTGCTGAATGGTATTATACCTAACGTCAGATGGCAGTTCTCCTGTGGCATATGTACAGGTAGTCTGTAGACCTAAGATCATCATTTGTCCCGTGTGAGTTCCCACTGTGCTTTGATTACTACCCTACCACGGCTCAAAAGAGTCGTGCAAACAGGTTTTAGTTGGGTACAGTCCTGAGCCACATGGAGTGAATGATTGTTAGGGATTCATCTCTCCCGGTATAGGGAGTCGATATCGCACTGTGTTTGGTTGGTCAACGCCATAAGGCCCTAGCCAGGGTAGTTGAGAATTACTGATAGTTTTGATCAGTAATTTCTCGGAAGGTCTTGAGCCAAACCAGTACGAATTATCAGGGTTAGTAGGGGTCTGATGTTAACCACCCCCTAGACCCGGTATGCGATAGTCTCAGATGAACAAACCGAACTGTACGGATATTGTCACGGTTAGGCTCAGTAGGGTTTCAGATGAGTTTGCTCGCCGGCCTTCTTTTCGACAGGTACCTGGGTAGCCGTTACGTACAGCTAGTACCACTGACGCGCTTGTGGTTAAACCCACTGCCAGCGTACTGTTGAGTCTTTAGAGTCCCACATAGAATGTTTTTCTGATTCAGGCGAAACGATATGGAGGCCATATGTTTATACGTACAGAATTCCGATTGATTGCGTGTACCAGTTGCGCGAAATTTAATCGGACGGTTTTTAACACTAGCGGGCTTAGGATTAAACCGGTTCATTAAATCAGATATTGATTTAAATGCTAGTATTATTTTTAGTGGTATTATTCTATCTCTTGAGTATTCATATTTTGATACGAATACGGGAATGTATATACGGTAGAAAGTATTTTGTATTTATACAAAATACCTTCTAGAAGGGGACACATCATAATGTGTATTTTTCTATTTATTGATAAATATAAAATGAGGTGTAAATGAGGCACGGCATGAAGCATGGTTTGGACATTTATTGCAAACAATATTGAAGTATGGCTTGGTTTTAAAAGAAAAAGAAAAATGCCTGATATTATCTTTATGTAGCCGTTCTTCATGGTTGAGAGATTTTTTCCTTAGCTCATTTTCTTGAATTGTCATTTCTCTTGCTCTTTTGCCTTCTTCTCTTTCTCAAACCCTACCATTCTCAAGAGTTGAGAAATAAACGTCTTGAGATAGAAAACTCACCACTAATCTTCTCCACTCATTGTCATGGCCCGCTTACCAGAATGCGCAAACTACGGCACATGACAGAGATAACCATGCTATCTGTGGCTAGGAAACATCCCTCCACAGTCACATTACGACTGTCTATAGGATATCAAGAAAAGAAAATATATAAAACTAGCTAGTACATGTCCATTTTCCACAAAAATAGAGTCAAGAAAAATGCATAAGCGGAAACGAATCAAATCCAATAAACAATAGCTGAAAGCTTGTCCCAATATAGGCTCACATCACGAAATGAAACTGTGGAAAAATAAACTAAACTAAACATCTCTAAACCACACATGTTTAATTCTTCACTGCTCAGCTTGACGACTAAAGTACTCCTGCTCAGCCTGTGATAAAGATAGAGGAACCGAGCCATACAAAACCCAGACGTCGGTGCATCATAATACCAAAATAACAATAATAACCAGGATGTAACGATATAGGTAAACATGAATATAAATAAATAATATAGATATAAATAGTGAGGTATGTGTATGTAAGTGATGTGTGATGTGTAACCTAAAACTGTAGTTCTAGTTTATCTATTCTAAAAGTCTTTGAAATCAATTAATGTAATCCTCATTGTAACCCAACAGTCTATGCCCCGTTCATTCCCCACGGGACCACGGTAACAAGATTATTCCGTAACGCCCGGAAAAACAGCAAACAGGATTATTCCGTAACACCCGGAAAAACGGCAAACATGTAATTATTCCGTAACGCCCGGAAAAACAGCAAACAGGATTATTCCGTAACGCCCGGAAAAACGACAAACAGGATTATTCCGTAACGCCCGGAAAAACGGCAAACATGTAATAATAGCCTTTTGAGCTATGTTTCGGTTACATTATTGATTTCCTCTTTACCCCCTGGTTTGTGTTCAAGTCAGGTATTGCTAATATAAATCTAATGCCAACACAGGATCAAGCAGGTACAGGTTTTCGTCTATGCAGACAACAAGCAACGTCCGTCCGGACAACAAGTCAGGATTGTTGGCATTAGTAACTAGATCCAAGTAATGAGTCAAGTAGTGGGTCGTGAACATGTCATTTGATGCATATGTATCAGATAGATACCCAAATGTGAAACTGTAATGAATATATGAACACGGTAAGCATGACGGATATCAGGATGTATATGTATCCATCTGTAATAACGTGTATACATATCAATGCCGGTGTATGATGCAATCTAGATAACACGTTATAGGAATGTAATGGTAAAATGATATTAGGACATTCCGGCATGCAACTAGAGAATCTATGATTAGCACGAATACGAACGGATACTGTAAAACGGTAAAACTATAATATTTGCAGCATAATGAAATGCATGTATTATTTTTATTCATATATATGGTTATATTATAACGTAGCATGTTGTAAGATAAACTTGCCTGATCGGATCTCACGACGGGGTACGTACGTCACGTTCGATGTCGGGTAAACGTCGCGATGCAACCTCACGCGTGCAGGACTAGACTTGGCTGATCAAAGACGTGACTACGCTGGATGACGACGATGATTGGGTCGTCCAGAGCGTCGGCGACGTGCGCGACTCTGGAGAAACGGCCAGGAACTAAGAAAGCAAGAAAAGAGAAGGAAAGAAGAAGAAAGAAGAAAAGGATGGGCTGTAGTGACGGCTCTGGGTGTTGGGGACAGAAGATAAAGGCAAGGCGACGACTTGACAATGACGATGGCTGCCATTGGCGACAAGGTGGCGATGGGTTTTTCTGGGTTCTGTTGTGGAGGTCGTCGGGATTTGGGTTGTGGAGATGGGTGTGCAGGGCTCGGGAAAAGGAGAGGGAGGTGAAGAGGTGACAATGACGACGACGAGGTGAGGGTGACGGCGACGGCGAGTCGCCGGCGAGGTTAGGGTTTCAGCAGTTGCAGGGTTCTTGGATTCGTCGGGATTTCCGCTGGGGTGCCGGGTGCTAGGGATGGAGAGGGAGAGGAGGTGGAGATGGTGAGGGTGAGGTTGAGGTCAGGAGATGTGATCGGCGGCGAGGTGAGGGTTACTGGGTTGCTCGGGGTCGTGGTTTGGTGCAGGGTCGTCGGGAAGGAAGAGGATAGGAGAAGGGTGAAGTGGAGGATGTGGAGGTGGTGTGTCACGCCCCGCTTCCCAGAATACGGAAAACGAGGGATGACTAGGCCAGCCATGCTCCTACGGTCAAGGAATAATCCCGCCGTAGTCACACTTCGGCTTCTAGCATTACATGGTAATCAGTAAATAAAGCACAGTAGTAAAGGAAGTACATCACTAAATTATTACATTAAAATCCATTGTTCATAAATTACAAATAACAAGAACAGTTACTAACCAAGTTCAATTACACGATCTCTTTTATGGAAAGCAGTAAAGGAAGAAAGTACACCAGACTAGATCTCCGTGAACTCGAAAGATAGATCCGTCTCCTGTGTTGTTCCTTCCACGGGATCTGAGCATGCATACTCAAGTCGTCAGAGCGACACAATAGCAATATTATCCTAATTAGGTGAAACATGTAAATGAGGTAATAACAGTGAAAGTACAATGCGTGTAATCGCTATGTCACTATATGATGCAAAGTATGATATGTGTCCCTATCAGTCTCTAGGTCATGTTTGAAATCGTATAGTGGAAAGGAGGATCATGTTTAACAGGAATCTCGTACATACCCGAGACAACGGCCCACATGCCCGGGACATAACCCTGTCAGCCGGATCGCTAGATCCTACCTAATATATATATATCACTGCTCGAATGATCATTCTCTAAAATACGGTCCCGCTAAATACGATTCTCTTTCCACTTCGATTTCCCCTTTTCCCCAGGTTTACGCTATCTATGATTTTGATTTAGTCGTGTACAAGTATACCAATGGCACGGTTTTATCACTGTTCACTGTATCAATCACTATCACGAATGTTCACTTTCCATTGGTGTACTCGTCACTCCTAAACCAACATCAATCACGCACGATAATGCATTGTCCACTGACTCTAACGCACACCAACACTAAGTATATGGCAAATGGGGTATGATATGTGTATGTATGCCATTAACCAGCCATGATGTTATGAACCAATATGCAGCTTACAAAATTTGTATTAATTCACATGTTTAGAATTCAACGAAATGATACAAATACGATAAATAGCACACTCTGTCAGAAATTCATCAAAATTAGTTTCAGTTCAATCGGGTTCCCGGTATTCAAGTTACAGCAGTTTCATTTTAAGTGCTCGCGGCTGGAAATTCAGTTTCTGAACTGAACGTCCGTTTCGCGACACGAATTTCACCCAGTTGAGTTCAGAATTTAGCGACGCTACAGTTGAATAAAATCTAGTGTTTTCATTAGGGTATTCAACGCAATAGACGGATCCTCAATCGCGTCTGTATGTCAAAAGTTATACACTATTTAACATTGGTACATCACTTCTGAATCTGTTCTGGACTGTTATACGCCCTGCCCTTTTTATTTACAAATTAAATAGCAAACGACCATAAAATGGAATGAAACTACTTGTGTTGTTTAGATAACAGATTCAACTTTAATACACTGCAGAGTTCCACAACATACGAATTCAGGAAACAAAATGGCACGCATCATGAGACAGTAAATAGTAACCAGAGTCGCTCTGGACTGCAGTCCAGAGTCGCACTCCGATCCAAATATCGTCGCAGTTTCAGTACAGATACCATTAGAAACTTACATAGGGTTAAATCTCGTCGAGTCGGCTTCAATTTAAGCCCTCGAACGCATCATTCCAGTATGTACATAATTTATGGTAATTTTAACAACTTTCAGATACGTGGAATTTCTAGTTTTATGGGTATAATTTGGGGGTATTCGTTTTAGTCACTAACAGTCGTATTTTCCAGTGAGATTTATACGAGATATTCGTCACTACATGGGCCAACAGAAACAATCTAATTCTGTCAAATTAGGTGAGTATTTTTATTAGGATCATGCATCGAACACGTATGTCGTTTAATTTTATCGGGAATTGTAATTTCATAACTTATCTATTTGAGGTTGTAATACGAGTAGATTAGCATGTAGCAAGTAAATTACTTGCCTGGAAATGTTTCATGGATGTACGGCGGCGGCAACGCCACGAACGCGCGTCGAACAGCGTGAATTTGTTTGCACGATCTTGGCTCGTGATACGGTTTGACGTCGGAGCAATCCGGAGGCGTCACTGGAAGTGGAGGGGGTGCTCAGTGGTTTGCCAGGGAAGTGCTGGGGTCGACGACGGTCGGCGGCGGCGCTCCGGCGAATGCAACAGTGGAGCTCAAGACTTGGGTTTTTGGGTTAGGGTGTTTTTGAAGAGAGAGAGAGAGAGAGATTAGGGACTCGGGGCTGTCGTGATGGAGATGAGGCTGAGGAGAAGAGAGTGTAGAGGTCGACGACGTGATGGGAAGATCGCCGGCGTCGAGGGTGCAGGGTGGTGGTCGAGCTCAGGTGCGGTGGGTTTGGGTGTGTAGGGGGTTGGGTGTGCAGGGCTTCTCGGTTGATGGAGGAGGAGACATAGAGAGCGAGGGAGGATGAATGAGGGGTTGAAGTCGTCGTTGTCGACGGCGAGAGTGGTGGGTGATGGAAGCGGTGGCTGCGGGAGTGGGTTCTCGAGAGGGAGGTGAGGAATTTTGAAAGCAAGAATGATGAGGGATTAGAGAGGGGAGTGGGCTGAGTAGATCGCGTCAAGGGGTGTGCGAGTTGGGGCAACGGCAGGCGACGTGCTCGCGAACGTTGGCGAGAATTGAGGATCGAGGAATAATGAGGGAGTGAGCGGGAAAAGAGGTAGCCGTTGGGGAAGGAGAAAGATAGCGGGTCGGGGCAGGTAAGAAGGTGTGGGCTGAAGGAAGTGGGCCGGAAGAATTTAAACAAATGGTTTAATTTTATTAGATTTTCTTTTGGGCTGAGGGAAGATGCTGGGCCGGGGCTTAAGGATTTTAATGTTAATATTTATTTTATTTGTTGGGCTGGGTTGTGTTTAATAAGGGTTTTAATTGAGTTTTAAATTTTGTTTTAGGTTTAGATTCTTAATTGGTTTTGATTAAGCTAAATATTGGAACTTAAGCGACCGATTACCAACAAACTTCACGAGGAAAAATATCAGGAATCAATCGGGAACTAGGAAAAATTTTGTAGATGTGAACGGGGATTTACATCATACCCCCCTTACAAAAAATTTCGTCCTCGAAATTTAACAAGGATACAAAGAAACAAGATACTAAACAAGGAGATGTGGATAACGAGCACGGATATCTTCCTCCCGCTCCCAGGTGGATTCTCCTGGGGAACGACCGTCCTAAGACACTCAGACTAACGGAATGACCTTATTCTTCAGCACTTTCTCTCTGCGGTCGAGGATGGTAGTGGGCTGCTCCTCGTATGACAGATCGGTACCCAAAACTAGCTCCAAATGGTCCAGGACATGGCTCCCATCCCGAACATAACGCCACAACTGTGACACGTGAAAGGTATTGTGCACACCAGCTAGCGATGGAGGCAAGGCAAGTCGGTAGGCCACCTCTCCTACTCGCTCTAGCACCTCAAAAGGTCTGATAAAACGGGGACTGAGCTTTCCCCGACCTCCGAACCTGATAACTCCACGGGTAGGGAAATCTTCAAGAACACGTGATCTCCGACTTTGAATTCTAGTGCCCTCCGGCTGGTATCCGCCCAACTCTTCTGTCGATCCTGTGCCGTCTTAATGCACTGCCTGATCATTTAGACCTTATCGACTGTCTGAACAATGAGTTCGGGGCCCAATAATCTTCGTTCTCCCACATCATCCCAACATACTAGGGATCGACACTTCTGCCCGTAAAGTGCTTCAAAAGGAGCCATCTGGATGCTAGCCTGATAACTATTGTTATAAGAAAACTCGACTAGATGCAGATGGTCCTCCCAGAAACCCTGAAAGTCCAACATACAGGCTCTCAACATATTCTCGAGCGTCTGAATCGTACGCTCGGATTGTCCATCCGTCTGCGGGTGATAAGCTGTGCTGAATTTGAGGCGAGTACCCAAGCTTTCCTGTAGGCTCCTCCAAAAGTGCGACAAGAATCTGGTGTCCCGATCTAACACAATGCTGACTGGAACACCGTGAAGTCGCACTATCTCCTGCATATATCTCTCTGCCAGTGACTCTATCGACTGTCCCACTCAGAATGGTATGAAGTGTGCAGCTTTCGTGAGGCGATCGACAATAACCAAATGGCGTTATTGCCCCTAGGGCTCCGTGGTAAGGCCGTCACGAAATCCATGGTAATGTGCTCCCACTTCCATTCTGGTATCGGCAGTGGTTGTAACAATCCCGCTGTTCTCTGATGCTCCGCTTTCACCTGCTGGCATATCAGGCACCTGGATACGAACCTCGCAATTTCCCGCTTCATTCCGTTCCACCAAAAAAGCTGCTTTAGGTCCCGATACATCTTCGTACCTCCCGGATGCACAGAATAAGCCAAACTATGCGCCTCAGTCAGTACTTCTTCTCAAACATCTCCCTTGGGTACACAGAGTCTGCTACCGAATCTCAGAGAGCCATCTTCATGTATGATCAAGTCCGTTCTTAGCCCGGCTTCCACTTGCGCTCTAAACTTTTGCAATCGGGGATCATCCACTTATGCAGCCTTGATGCGATCCACCAAAGAAGACTGTACCTGTAGTTGCCAAAGTTGACTGAGTGCGCTCGGTGTAACAACTTCAAGCTCGAGTCTCTGGAAGTCCTCAATAATGCTCCTCTGTCCGGTCAGCATCATGACCGCTGGCTTGCGACTGAGCGCATCTGGTACAACATTCACCTTCCCCGGGTGATACTGAAGGTCCAAGTCATAATCTGCCATCAGCTCTAGCCATCGGCGCTGCCTCATGTTTAGTTCCTTCTGAGTGAAGACGTACTTCAAACTTTTATGATCCGTGTACACCTCCACTTTCTCGCCCAATAGGTAGTGCCTCCAAATCTTCAACGCAAAGACTACTGCAGCTAACTCTAAGTCATGCGTAGGATAGTTCTTCTCGTGATTTCTCAATTATCGAGAGGTGTAAGCAACCACTCGGCCGTGCTGCATCAGAACACAGCCCAAACCCTTCCCTGAGGCATCACTGTGTATCACCAAACCACCGGAATCATCTGGTACTGTAAGAATAGGCACCGTGGTTAACTTCTGCTTCAGCGTGTCAAATGCCTGAGTGCACTCCTCTGTCCATGCAAACAGTACCTCCTTCCGTGTAGGCCTCATCAAAGGTTCGGCGATTCTTGAGAAGTCTTGGACGAATCTCCGATAATAACCCGCCAATCCCAGAAAACTCCTGATCTCGGCCACTGACTTCGGCGTTGGCTAATCTTTGACGGATTCTATGTTTGCCGGGTCCACCGAGATGCCTTCGCCCGAAACAATATGTCCCAAAAACTGAACCTTATCGAGCCAGAATTCACACTTGCTTAGCTTCGCATACAGTTTCTCTTCCCGAAGAATTCGTAGAACCGTGCGCAAATGTTCAGCATGCTCCTCCCGGGTCTTCGAGTAGACAAGTATGTCGTCGATAAACACAACGACAAACGTGTCCAAGTACTTTGCAAACACCCTGTTCATCAAGTCCATGAATATTGCTGGGGCATTTGTAACACCGAACGGCATCACAAGGAACTCGTAATGTCCGTATCGGGTCCTGAAAGCCGTCTTGCATACATCCTCAGCTGCTACTCTGATTTGGTGATATCCAGAACGTAGATCCAACTTCGAGAATATCTTGGCCCCACTTAACTGATCAAATAAGTCATCGATGCGTGGGATCGGGTACTTGTTCTTTATTGTAACCTTGTTCAGTTCTCGATAATCTATACACATTCGCAGCGATCCATCCTTCTTCTTTACTAACAGAACTGGTGCACCCCACGGTGAAGCGCTCGGTCGAATAAATCCCTTCTCCAATAGCTCTTCAATTTGTTTCTTCAATTCCACCAACTCAACTGGTGCCATTCTGTATGGGGCTTTGGATACTGGGGCCGTACCTGGAATCAAATCGATCGAGAACTCCAAGATGCGAGGAGGTGGTAGACCTGGTAGGTCTTCAGGAAATACATCCAGAAAGTCCCGAACAATTTCTGGGGCTGGGCTCTCATCAATCTCCATAGCTGTCAGCTCCTTGGGCTTGGCTCTGTAGTTGGCTGGCTCCAAAGATTCGCTTCCGCCCTCGAAAATAAACTCCGGGTGATTGGGAATGCGAAAGATCACATTCCTTGCACGGCAATCGATAACTGCATGGAAGGTATACATCCAATCCATCCTGAGAATTGCGTCGTAACTGCCTGTCCCAATCAGAAGAAAATTCGCATAGAATTCCCTGCTACAACCAGACATGATCTACATTCTCGACTAGATATTATAATGCCATTACCCGTATGTATCTCCCATCTCTTGGTTAGTGGTTCATGTGGTATAGAGTGTGTATCAGTGAAATGCTCAGACAAGAAACAGTGCGATGCTCCAGAATCAAATAGTACTCTAGCTGGCAAGGAATGTACGAGTAGAGTACCTGTAACAACGTCTCCTGACGCCTCTGCCTGCTCGGCTGTCAAAGTGAAAGCCCGTCCCTGACCGCGACCTGTAAAGGATTGCCTCTGCTCCTGTGGCCTCTGCTGCGGCGGTCCAAAACCTCCCTGTAACTCTGCTCGCTCAGGGCAACCGCTAATCTTGTGCTGACTGGATCCGCAAATCAAGCACTGTCTCTTGGCACGGCGACAGTCCTTCTGGGTATGCCCATCTCTACCGCAGTAGCCGCAAACTACGTTATGTCTCTGAGGGCGATGCTGTGGCACGAACGGGCGCTTCATTTGTGTCATTCCAGGCATGTGAACCGGTATGGCTCCTCGAGAAGGTGCATGAGTACGTGCTGGAATGACTGGGGGTTTCCTGAACTTGTTGATCAATTGCTCCTGAACTCTCGCCACGTTGAGTACCTGTGCGAAAGTCTGCAACTCCAATGATGCAATCAACTGCTGCAACTCGAAATCGAGCCCCTGCATGAAGCGTCTGGCCCTGGTGGCCTCTGAGGCGACCATGTATGGAGCAAAACGGCTCAGACGGTTGAACTCTGCCGCATATACGTCCACTGGACGTCCATTCTGTTTCAATATAATAAACCTTTCCTCCATCTCTGCCTTGGCGGTGGAAGGGAAATAATGATCTAGGAAACATTCTTTGAATTTGCCCCACTCAATCAGCCTGTCCAACCTGCTTTCTTCCACTGACCACCATGTACGGGCCTCATCTTCCAATTGGATCTTTATCACGTCCACCCTATCTTCATCTGGAACCCTGGCGGCTGTCAGTAAGTTCTCCATGTTCATCAACCATTGCTCGGCCTCAAGGGGCTCAGCTAGCCCTGTGAACGCAGCTGGATGCAACCGTCGGAAGTCTGATACGGTACCAGCCCTAGCATGATAAGCTGGTGGGGTAGCGCCCTCAGGGGCGGTAATGAGTGCGGAGGGTCCTCCTGCGGCGGTAATCGCCCTGAGTCCCTCAGCGAGTAAGTCTGTCTTCCTCTCCTGAGCTTCCGCGAGAGAGGTCAGTGCACTAAGTATTCTTTCCGTGCGGTCCTGAGAGCTGGAGTCCGAGGAGGGGTCGTTCGGGGACGTCATATCGCTGGAGGATTCAAAATGATAAGATCAGATTCAAGGATGAAAATCAGGAATAGTGAAACGAAAATAATGTAATACCGTATAGTTAATGTTATCCCTTGCTACAAACCTGGCTCTGATACCAACTAAACCATGTCACGCCCCGCTTCCCAGAATACGGAAAACGAGGGATGACTAGGCCAGCCATGCTCCTACGGTCAAGGAATAATCCCGCCGTAGTCACACTTCGGCTTCTAACATTACATGGTAATCAGTAAATAAAGCACAGTAGTAAAGGAAGTACATCACTAAATTATTACATTAAAATCCATTGTTCACAAATTACAGATAACAAGAACAGTTACTAACCAAGTTCAATTACACGATCTCTTTTATGGAAAGCAGTAAAGGAAGGAAGTACACCAGACTAGATCTCCGTGAACTCGAAAGATAGATCCGTCTCCTGTGGTGTTCCATCCACGGGATCTGAGCATGCATACTCAAGTCGTCAGAGCGACACAATAGCAATATTATCCTAATTAGGTGAAACATGTAAATGAGGTAATAACAGTGAAAGTACAATGCGTGTAATCGCCATGTCACTATATGATGCAAAGTATGATATGTGTCCCTATCAGTCTCTAGGTCATGTTTGAAATCGTATAGTGGAAAGGAGGATCATGTTTAACAGGAATCTCGTACATACCCGAGACAACGGCCCACATGCCCGGGATATAACCCTGTCTGCCGGATCGCTAGATCCTACCTAATATATATATATCACTGCTCGAATGATCATTCTCTAAAACACGGTCCCGCTAAATACGATTCTCTTTCCACTTCAATTTTCCCTTTTCCCCAGGTTTACGCTATCTATGATTTTGATTTAGTCGTGTACAAGTATACCAATGGCACGGTTTTATCACTGTTCACTGTATCAATCACTATCACGAATGTTCACTTTCCATTGGTGTACTCGTCACTCCTAAACCAACATCAATCACACACGATAATGCATTGTCCACTGACTCTAACGCACACCAACACTAAGTATATGGCAAATGGGGTATGATATGTGTATGTATGCCATTAACCAGCCATGATGTTATGAACCAATATGCAGCTTACAAAATTTGTATTAATTCACATGTTTAGAATTCAACGAAATGATACAAATACAATAAATATCAAACTCTGTCAGAAATTCATCAAAATTAGTTTCAGTTCAATCGGGTTCCCGGTATTCAAGTTACAGCAGTTTCATTTTAAGTGCTCGCGGCTGGAAATTCAGTTTCTGAACTGAACGTCCGTTTCGCGACACGAATTTCACCCAGTTGGGTTCAGAATTTAGCGATACTACAGTTGAATAAAATCTAGTGTTTTCAATAGGGTATTCAACGCAATAGACGGACTCTCAATCGCATCTGTACGTCAAAAGTTATACACTATTTAACATTGGTACGTCACTTCTGAATCTGTTCTGGACTGTTATACGTCCTGCCCTTTTTATTTACAAATTAAATAGCAAACGACCATAAAACGGAATGAAACTACTTGTGTTGTTTAGCTAACAGATTCAACTTTAATACACTACAGAGTTCCGCAACATACGAATTCAGGAAACAAAATGGCACGCATCATGAGACAGTAAATAGTAACCAGAGTCGCTCTGGACTGCAGTCCAGAGTCGCATTCCGATCCAAATATCGTCGCAGTTTCAGTACAGATACCATTAGAAACTTACATAAGGTTAAATCTCGTCGAGTAGGCTTCGATTTAAGCCCTCGAAGGCATCATTCCAGTATGTACATAATTTATGGTAATTTTAACAACTTTCAGATACGTGGAATTTGTAGTTTTATGGGTATAATTTGGGGGTATTCGTTTTAGTCACTAACAGTCGTATTTTCCAGTGAGATTTATACGAGATATTCGTCACTACATGGGCCAATAGAAACAATCTAATTCCGTCAAATTAGGTGAGTATTTTCATTGGGATCATGCATCGAACACGTATGTCGTTTAATTTTATTTGGAATTGTAATTTCATAACTTATCTATTTGAGGTTGTAATACAAGTAGATTAGCATGTAGCAAGTAAATTACTTGCCTGGAAATGTTTCGTGGATGTACGGCGGCGGCAACGTCACGAACGCGCGTCGAACGGCGTGAATTTGTTTGCACGATCTTGGCTCGTGACACGGTTTGACGTCGAAGCAATCCGGAGGCGTTTCACGGTCACTGGAAGTAGAGGGGGTGCTCAGTGGTTTGCCAGGGAAGTGCTGGGGTCGACGACGGTCGGCGGCGGCGCTCCGGCGATGGCAACAGTGGAGCTCAAGACTTGGATTTTTGGGTTAGGGTGTTTTTGAAGAGAGAGAGATTAGGGGCTCGGGGCTGTCGTGATGGAGATGAGGCTGAGGAGAAGAGAGTGTAGAGGCCGACGACGTGATGGGAAGATCGCCGGCGTCGAGGGTGCAGGGTGGTGGTCGAGCTCGGGTATAGTGGGTTTGGGTGTGTAGGGGGTTGGGTGTGCAGGGTTTCTCGGTTGATGGAGAAGGAGACGTAGAGGGCGAGGGAGGATGAATGAGGGGTTGAAGTCGTCGTCGTCGACGGCGAGAGCGGTGGGTGATGGAAGCGGTGGCTGTGGGAGTGGGTTCTCGAGAGGGAGGTGGGGAATTTTGAGAGTAAGAATGATGAGGGATTAGAGAGGGGAGTGGGCTGAGTAGATCGCGTCAAGGGGTGCGCGAGTCGGGGCAACGGCAGGCGACGTGCTCGCGAACGTTGGCGAGAATTGAGGATCGAGGAATAATGAGGGAGTGAGCGGGAAAAGAGGTAGCCGTTGGGGAAGGAGAGAGGTAGCGAGACGGGTCGGGTAAGAAGGTGTGGGCTGAAGGAAGTGGGCCGGAAGAATTTAAACAAATGGTTTAATTTTATTAGATTTTCTTTTGGGCTGAGGGAAGATGCTGGGTCGGGGCTTAAGGATTTTAATGTTAATATTTATTTTATTTGTTGGGCTGGGTTGTGTTTAATAAGGGTTTTAATTGAGTTTTAAATTTTGTTTTAGGTTTAGATTCTTAATTGGTTTTGATTAAGCTAAATATTGGAACTTAAGCGACCGATTACCAACAAACTTCACGAGGAAAAATATCAGGAATCAATCGGGAACTAGGAAAAATTTTGTAGATGTGAACGGGGATTTACATGGTGTTGAGGAGGTCGAGGTTGTGGGAAGGTCGGGGTCGGCGACGAGGTGAGGCGCAGGCTAAGGTCAGGGCTCGAGTTTGGGTTCGTCGCGGGAGGCAGGGAATAAAAGAAATAAAGGAAGAGAGATGAAGGGTTTTTAATTTATTAGGGTTATATAAAATATATATAGATAGTAGAGAAATGGGGGGAAGAGAGAAAGTGATTGTGAGAGTTGAGAGAAGGAGTGAGAAGAGAGAGAAAGAGTGTGAGCGAGGCTAGAAATATAATTAGTTATCAATATATATTATATATATTATGTAAACAGTTAGTATTAGGTTTTATAAAAAAATATTATAATATATATATTCTGGATTTAAACAGCTATCACCAAAATACCCGGATCTCATCTAAAATTTTAGTTTTAAAATATGGACAATGTACGTATCGGCCAAAACTATAATGCGATATCCGGTTAAATAAAATGCTTATCCTCAGGAACGGATATACGTAAATATACGTAGCGTTCCAAACGATTTTGTTTTAACACTCTGGAAATGAACACGATGCATGAATGCAAACATATGATATGGGGTATGACAACAGGCCATGCTAAATATTAAAATGTATTATTTGGCTATTATTTGTATTATTTAAAGATATGCAGTTGCCAAAATATATGATACATGTATATAGAATCTGGGTGTGTACGGATCCTCTGTACTGGTAAATATATGACGTAATCTTGAACCATAATGGGTTTCAATCATGCGGGTCGGGTCGGATATTAACCACAGATACCAATGCACTATCCGCACCCAAAAACAATAATAAATAAGAAATTGTCGCAAGATCTGAAATACCCCAAATAAAATATTGTATAAATTCACTAGAGTGTTATACTCATTCTTGACTAGCTAGATTAGCAAACTAGCTAATTAAGTTACTTTCCTTTGAAAGTTGAAGCTTGAACTTAGGACCTTCGGGTGGATCATCTAGGATCCAGGAGACCGGCAACCAAGCTACACCGAGAACCCCAAAAGGAGCTTAAGAAGAGGAATCAAGACCCGAAGGACACAAACCAATAGGTATAAAATTCTAACACAGTAGTATAATTACCTATGTAGTCTTGCTAGTTAGGGTTTTGTGGTAGATCTTGGATTAAAGTCTTGATGGAATACTTCAAAATAGATTTTTTTTTTTTTGAAATTCTGCTTCTCTACAAACCTTGTAGTGCATGCAATTTTGACTTACACGAACAATCTCGTTCCATCCTTCAAGTGGAATCAGAGAAGAGTTCTAAGACTACTGCCTGGAGCAATTGAAGTGAAGGACTAGACCATAAATGTTGTAGTTTCTATTCATTTAGTTTTAATCTCTAGTTTTCTATACTATGAAACCCCAATCTCTAGTTCGATTCTTGTTTAATAGACTTAACCCTCTAGAATTTTAAAATTGCTTACTTGCTTTTGTTAAAACCTTAGTAGAGGTGCTAAGACATACTGACATGGCTATCCAAAACTCTGTACCTAAACAAGGTTTGTAAATATCACAAAAACTTTTTGAGAGCATACCAATCTGATTTTTCGTCCGAAAAATCTTGATCTCACCGTAACTAAGCCGCAATGCCAAAAAGGAATAACATGGATTGGGTCCTTAAAGTATGATTAGAGGTGGGAACCCGGGGCTGGGTCTTGCGATCGCAACCCCATTGAATTCATATAATTTTTTAATAAGGTGATTAGTCAAGATGAATATAAAATAGCTAAATAGATGTAGTTATGTTATATTTTAATTAATTTGAAAAGATAAAGTAGTAGTTGGTAGGCATGCTGGTATATGAAAAAATCTACTATGCAAGGGCTTGCATGGTGCAAGCCCCTGTACAACTCTTAGATGAACTTCCCTTTTGTGAAAGGGAAGTGATTGATTCTGTGAAAGAGTATTTAGTTAACCACAATCAATAACGGTGTCGCGTGTAGCTAGCCGAGATGAGTACGGGTCATCCTCAGGGATGCGTGAAACTTTTAATCTTACTTTAGACGAGTTGATTAAACAATAAAAGAATAGAGAGAATAGATTCTAGATCTATGTTAAACACAGATGTAGAATATATATAGTTTTAAGATCTAGTTTAAATACGGATGTAGAATATATAAAAAAAGAAGCTTGTAGGGTTCGTTAGGATTTAGTAGTCATGGATGACTAATAAAGATTACTCATTTTATCTTTTAATAGATTTAAAACTAGATAGATAGTGATGAATGAGGATTAGGGTTCTTGAAAGAAACTAAGGTTTCCCCACTCTTAACCCTTGTCCCTTCATTGATCTATATTCATGTCTAGCCATTAACAAAACAATTGTCAATCTGATCTCAAATCGCGGTCAAGACTATCAATAAATTGATAGCGCGCCCAATTAGGATGTTAACGATTCTTTTGCTAAAGTTTATAAACTTCATAAGACTTAAAAGAAGTTAAAATATTTTCTCATCGATTGTTCTACCCTAATCCTTCGAACCCTATCAAGCGGAGAATTACCCGCACATGATGGAGATAGAAGAAGAAGAACGGATAGAGATCATAATGTAAATATAAAAAATAAATATGATAAGAATAAAACAACTACCTTTATTAATCAACTTGATCAAATACATTTTTTGTTCGTTTAGAAAGTGGAATACAAAACCCTAGTTTGCTTCTCGATCTATCATGAAGGATGTAGATGAACGGCTGATTGATCAACCTGGATGCGTGAGTCGACTTGGACTTCGTGATCTATTCGGTTTGATACTTTTCCAAGTGAGTCTCTCGGTCCTTATATAGTCTCAAAACCAGAAACTCTAGATTCCATAGGTTAAGATATGCTGTTAAGATCATGATACTGAAATCTCACATCGCAGGCCACCAAAGCGCCGCGGATCCGCCGCGTTTACCCCTGTTTGGCCGCCCTTCCACCACGGTTTGGTGGAGTTAGGGTTTGGGATTTTTTATGTTATTTTGTGTTGATATTTGGAGATCCCCTAGATGTCTAGATTTTGAATATAATGCTCTGGGCCTCTGCCGTTGCTAGATCTCATGATTTGCTTCAATATTTTGGCAGATTCGATTCCGACATCTTGATTTAACCCGGATCTCCTTGATTCTAGACCTTAGCTAATATCTGCACAATATCTCAAATCAAAGTGTTAGTAATATTTTGTGTTTTTTGAGATATTATCCTAACCTTTTTATATGATATTATATTTTAAGAATATTGATTAGGGATATTTGATATGATATGCATATTTAAATTACTAAAATATTATATGCATATATTTTCCTTCATAATGTTAATTATAATATATAAACATATGATAATAGATATTTTATAGATAAACCCTCATATGTTTCATATTTATAATAAACACCTTTAAATATTTAAGAAAAGTAAGGAAAATGTTATATCAAATGTGCGATATTTTCGACTGAACAAATACCCCCAAACTTAACTTTGATCATCCCGAGCAAACTATTTATTAAAGAGAGGGAGAAAAAGAACAAGAAAAACCAAAGTAGCACACTTTCGTAGGCAACACGATTACACTGAGCACGTGCAACAAGCCGTTAAAGCTCTAAGTGTCCCTAGTATGAAGAGTATTGTCTCCTGCGGGTTTTCAGCGGATTACACCCACAAAATCCTATAATAAAAGAAAGAAGATGAAAGTTATGTACAAAAATAAGAACTATAAAAGAAAGAACTTGAAAATAAGAGTTTCCAACTATACTAGCTTTTTAGTTGCCATGAGCCCTATCTTAATGGTCGTGAAAAAATGTTAGAAATCATATCATCCCTCAATAAAATATTGCCTTTAGTCTTCCTCCCTACCTTTCTTCCAAACATCGATCATATACCCCTACGTGTGTGTAAAAGATATCTCTACACTCAGAGAATTCAATTCATGATATCATACTCTTGTCCATCTTTTTTAGTACTTTTTAGTTGGTGAATATTTTAGATGGAATTGCTCACATATTTTTCATGCGACCGTTAATACTTATTGAGATACTAACCGATCGATTACCAAATGTGCTTGCTTATTTAGGCATAATTTCTCGTTTTGCAACACCTAAGGCTTAGCAGTGGCTCCCAAACCAGTTGGTCTAAGGCACTGGGTGATAAAGCACCCTCGCTATATTTTTTTTATGCTGCCTTAAGCAATTACAAAACCAGTGTTCATTTTTTCTTCACCACTTATACTTTACTTTTTTATTATTTTATTTTTATACTAAGGCTTTTAGACAAGAGCATTTCAAGGTATCCTCTACTATCCCAAGTTTCAAGATATGTGACAGTGCATATAGTAGGGTATCAACGTTCAAATGTTTGACCTCAAGAATAAGGACTATTTTTCAAACTTATTTTTATCCTCAGATTAGTAATTTCCTTCATCTTACTAAATCTTGGGATAATGGCTCATAACTACTTATTACTAGTTTCGTTTAAGAAAACATCTAATTTTCTTACTTTTCTCAAACTATTCATATCTTTCATATGTAATTTTTCACTTTCAAATTTTCATTATCAAAAAAAATTTGTGCTTATATAGTATAATGCAAAATAATGCGTAAATAAGCACAAACCTCCCCCAAACCTGTTTGCAGCAGTGTCCTCACTGATGTCATCTGTTAAGCTTTAAAAAAAACTGTAGACTTGGGAGGAAAAGTTAGTAACGGGGATATGAGTAAATGACAGTGAAATCCTCCCCCAAACTTATTTTTGGCTCATAATTTTGAAAAAAATTATTTTCTTTCAAGAGCCAAAATATATTTTCTCCATCCCCCCAAACTTGAGTAAAATAGTGTTAAACGTTTAAAATTATAAAAGGGGGGGTAAAGTTATTGGTCAATATAAAGCATTGCAAAGACCAAAAGTCAACACTAACCATTCAAAATTTTTATCAATGTAGCGCAATGGTTGGTAGAAGATCATGTCACCTATCGATGTGAAGAAGTGTGGAGGGGATAAGGGATGGAATAGAACGGGTTTACGTCTCGATTTATAGAGACGAAACAATGATGGTGGATTACTCGCATTCTCGTTATTGATAAGAAGAAATGGTGGTGGTTCAACTTCTTTGTGTTGGGGTTGATTCATCATAACTCCTATATTTTCTAAGAATGCGAGTTCTTCAGTGAAAATTTCTTCAAAACTTTCATCGATATCCCGAATAATAATCTCATCGGAAAGTACGGGATGATACTCAGACTCCATAAAAGATTCATATTTAGCGTTAGATGTTGACCCGGAGAGCTCGATAGAAGGGTTCATATGTGTATAACAAATAGCAGGGTCAAACAACAACGTACCAGCGGAGTCAAGATCAGAATCGTAAAGCTGTTCAAATTCGCTGCTGTCGGAATCCATCCTTTCGACAGATAATACTTGAGCATAGGGTTCGGAGGGTTCACTTCCCAACTTGTAAATGTTAAGCTCAATTGACATCTTCCCGAAAGATAGGGTCATAGAGCCGTTTCGACAATTGATTATTGCGTTGGAAGTCGCAAGAAAATGTCGACCTAGAATCACCGGGATTTGGTTTCGGGGGTTTGCTACAGGCTGTGTATCTATAACGATAAAGTTCACAGGGAATATAAATTCCCCGACTTTAATTAACACATCCTCTAGCTCACCCTAGGTTGGGTGATAGATTGATCTGCCATCTGGAGAGTGCAGTGCACCAGTTTTAACTCTCCGATCTCTAATTGCTCATACACAAAATACGGAAGCAAGTTAACACTAACACCTAAATCGAGTAGAGCACGATTGATAGTTTTACCCCCAATAGAAATAGATATGGTAGGACTTCCGAGGTCCGTTCGTTTCTTGGGTAATTGTTGGGTAAACGCAGTGCTCACATTACTCACTAAGAAAACTTTTTTAGGGACTTGAATTTTTTTCTTCCTAGTGCACAAGTCCTTTAGAATTTCCGCATAAGACGGAACTTGTTGAATAGTATCTAGGAGAGGAATATTTATGTTAACTTGCTTAAAAATTTCCATAATTTTCTCCATTTGTGGACTTGGTCTGTTGCCTCTTAACCTATGTGGATAAGGAGCTTTATCAATAAGGGTTGGGTCCAACATTGGAGAAGATTGTGGGGATAGAATGGATCCCAGAATTGGAGTTGGGATCGTTTTAGGTTGACTCGAGAAAGTGGGCGGAGGGTTCGAGCCTAGGGGAACACGGAGAATAGGCTCGGAAGAAGGTGGACTAGACGAGATAGGGTTAGAAGTGGAAGCCGAGGTATCAATTGATTCCTCATCATCAACCTGTTCACCAACTTGGTTTTTCAGCACTCTTCCTGATCTCAACGTGTTATGGCACTCACATTATAACTTTGTGAGTGGCCAGGATTCGGTAGAGGTTGAGATGGAAGTTTCCCTTTCTCTCTCGCACTCATTGCGGCATTTAACTGTATAAGTTGTGCTTCTATCGATTTTATGCTTTCATCGTGTGAAACGGTGTTCTACATTAACATTTGGATAGAAGACTTTAAATCAGTCGTCGTTTGCCTAGAATGTTTAATAAACGTATCCAAGTTTCGTTCGAGTGCAGAGGAGTTTTCAGTACCGGCCGTTTGGAAAAAATTATTATAAGGTGTAGAATTATTGGTCGGATTTTGAAAAGGTTGCGGTTGAAAGGGGTGCTGACTCTGTTGTGGTGGTTGTTGTCGCTGTGGGGGGGCTTTGATAGTTGCTTGGGAACTGGTTTTGATTTTGAGTTTGGTTTTGGTTCCAAGCAAAATTAGGATGATTCCTCCATCCCTGATTGTATGTGGAAGAATAAGGATCGTTTCTAGGTCATTGCTGAAAAGTAGCATTAATTTTTTCTTGACCTTGAAATGGTGGACTTAAAGGACATTCTTCCGTCAGTTGTGATGGGTGGGAACAACAACCACATACGGTTTTGGGGAGCGTAACCTGGTTTAGGGAGGCAGAAGAGACTTTGTTTTCTATGGCTTCGAGTTTCCTTTGTATCGCGGCCATTTCGGCTTTCACTGCGATGAAAATATCGAGCTGATGGATACCCTCCCTAGATGATGTTGGTCTAACGCTTTCCCACTACAAAGTTTGTTCAGCGGGATCTTCCAGGAATTGCCAAACTTCCCCATCATCTTTAGACATGAAATGGCATTGACAAATAGTTTCAAGCATCTGCTTTGTCGCTGGAGTAACATCCTCATATATAATTTGACAAAGGTCCCATATATTAATTCCATGATGAGGGCATTGGACTAGCAGATCTTTAAACCGTTCAAAGCATTTCAAAAATGGTTCGTTGGGAAGCTGGGTAAACTGGTTAATCTCGCTTCGAACACGGGCGGTCTTATAATTGGGATAAAATTTCTTAAGGAATGCTATAACGAATTCATCCTAATTGGCAATAGAGTGTGCGACAGGATTATAAAGCCATTTTTCTGCTAGATCGCACAAAGTAAAAGGGAGAAGAAGTAAGCGCATAGTATCCACAGAAAGTTGTGACGTACCCATCATTGCACATACGTTTTCGAATTTAATGATAAAAACGTATGCATCTTCTGACTCAAGCCTGTGAAATTTGGGCAAAAGGATGTTGAGTGGGGTTTAATTTCAAAATTATCCACATTGGCTGGTGGAAAGGATAGACAAGTAGGAAAGGGACCGCGTATCGGGTAGCATCTCTCTTGGGGAGAGATGCGCGGTGGATTCTGCGCACCTACGGGTGGTGGCAGGATGGTGTTATAATCTGATGGAGAACCGTCCATCTCGGTTGATGTGGTGGGTGGAGGGGAAAAAGGAGATGAAGAAGTACCGACTTCGGAGTCGATAGCAGAAACACGGACAAGACAGGCAATAGAATCCCGTGTCCAGGCGAGCATGCACTAACTGGGTTTAGGGCAAGTGGCAGCATGTGAACGATTTAAAAATGGTTTGTTTTGAAAAGTGTCAGACGTGAGACAAATCACACAAAAAATGCACAAACAACCCGAGAACTAAGGTTGCCTAGGTCAAGTCACTAGACCACTCCTAGACTTCCAAAGGACAAGTCGCGGGATCAATCATCTACCACCTCTTTATCGCTCTTGTGGCCAGGTAAGTGCCAGGGAAGTGGGAAGTGTAAGTCAATGTCGCGCACCCCGCGAGTTCGCGGGAAGGCGGAAAACGTAAAAAAAACTATTTTTACAAAGCTCACGACACCAACTCGAGTGCCAGGATCGATTCTAAACCCTAACTAGCAAACAATTATGAAGTTAACTACTTGGAAAGAAGTTTATACCTCACGAAAACATGTCCTTCAGGTCTTCTTGTCGCTGTCCTCCTCCTCATCATAGGATCCATGGATCGTTTGGATCTGTGTTTCCTCATCGGTCCTCTCATATTGAAGATGATCCACCCGAGAGTCTGTACATCGAGCTCCTACTTCAAATCCGAAGTAACTAGGGCACCTAGTTCGCTACACTAGATGACCTAGATGATGTAGAGTATATAGATGGATTAGAATGTCTCTTTTTGCCCTAGGTTTCTCAACACATGAGAGGTTTAGGGTTTGAGGAAGAAGAAGATGGCTTGAGAAAAAGCTAATGAAGACTTAGCATGAGAAATAGAATATGAGCTCTTGTTTCAAACTAAACCATACCAATTATCCCTAGAATAAATCTTATGAATAATCAAAATAAGGTTCAATTTTCAACCTAATGAGTCATGGCTTGAAAACCCACCATGTGTCACTAAAAGCCATGCTCAAAATTATGCATAATCCACCTCATTTCCTCCACCTCATAATGCATTTATCATTTAGTCTAAAATGAATAATATAAATATGATGTGTCATCTTCTAGAAGTATCTTTGAACAAATTACAAAAATTCCCCTCGTTCGTATATACATATCCGTATCCGTATTCCGAAAAATACGAATACAAAAGAGACGAAAACAATCCATCAGTATAATACTAGGATCTGGCTTAAACCAAAGCCCACTAGTATTATCTGTCCGAATCATCATCCGCGTACAAGCACACGTACGTGATCGAACCCTGTCGTAAAACCATACGACCTCTACATCTTTTGCCCGATGCTGGGAAACCCTCTGTGTGGGACTCTAAAGACTCGACACTACGCTGGCAGTGGGTTTAACCATAAGCCGTAAGCGGTAATTGTTGGCTATAGTGCCCTCAAGTCAATTATTGGATCACAGGCTTGTGGTCCTGGAGGATTTTTAGAAATGCGCACATGATTGCAATGATTGAGAGATGACCTATACCGGTAGAACAGTCTTACTCGAGATGATAGTATACTATCTGGTTTGTCTTTATCATCGTGTACAAGCTTCAGGTGACATTACAGATCACTATTACATGTTTATAGAGCCCATAGGATTCTTGCTTGACTACTAGCAGTATGATGGCGATCATATACGCGAGAGTTGGGTGGTCTATAAGCACATCCTTAAAGTGTCCCTAGTCGTGGGAGTTTCGAGACTGGGCATCGATACTCTAATAAGGACTAGTGTATACGGATCGAGACCCCAACGAGGGGCGGTGGCCAGTCTCATAAGCCATTAGTGTCAGTTGGTTCACTTAAGATGTATACAGATGCTCATTGGGTTATGAGTACACCGGACGAACTCACCGGGAATATGCTAGTTGGTATTATACCTATTGTCAGATAGCAGTTCCCAGGTGACATGTATACAGGTTAGTCTATCGACTTGAGACGTCATTTGTCTCGTGTAAGTTCCCATTGTGGTTTGATTACTACCCTACCACGGCTCAAAAGATTCGTGCAAACGGTTTTAATTGGGTACAGTCCCAAGCCACATGGAGGCAGTGAGCAGATCATCAGGGGATTCGTCTCTCCCGGTATTGGGGGTTGATGTTGCGGAGTGCACGTGTGGCTATCACTAGTAATCCTCGGCCGGGGTAGTCGAGAATTACCGATCTAGGATCGGTAGTTTCTCAGTTGGTGATAGGTTTCATGCCGACACTAAATGTCGCATTATTTGGGGTCTTACTTTATCCACCCCCATTGACTTGACATGCGATACTCATAGACGAACGGACCGGACTGTACGGATATTGTCACTGTCAGGCTCAGTAGGGTTTCAGGATGAGTTTGCTCGTCGGTCTCCCTTTCGCTCAATACCTGGGTAGCCGTTACGTACAGTTAGTGCCACTAACGTGCTTGTGGTTAAACCCACTGCCAGCGTATTGACGAGTCTTTAGAGTCCCACACAGAGGGTTTCCCTGGTTCGGGCGAAACGTTGTAGAGGCCGTATGGTTTTATGGCAGGGTTCGATCATATTCGTGCACGGATCATGATCGGACGGATAATACTAATGGGCTTTGGTTTAATCCGGATCCTAGTATTATATTGTTGGATTATTTTCGTCTCGTTGTATTCATATTCAGTCGGAATACTGATGCAGGTATATATAAATAGATGAGGGGTATTCTTGTAATTCCGTTACGAGTTTACTTTTGAAGTTGCCATTTTCTTTTTTCCATTAAACATTTTGTTTAAATGTTTGATTATATGAAATGTGTGAGTGAATTTTGGCAAATATTTGTGCTGGGAAATTCGTGGGCATTGCTGGGCAATTCGTGGGGCTTTGGTGGGTCATGTTTGGCATTGATGGTTTTTTGTCTAGTTAAGGATATTTTGTGGATGAGTGAGATATTTTCTTGAGGTAGATATTTTGTGGGGGTTTATTGGTGGCTGTGGATTTTTTGGAGTGGGCAATTTCTTAAGTTGGTTAATTTATTAATCACTCACTTCACCACTTCAAGAATCCCCTGAGAACGAAATTAGAAGAGCCTATTTTTTTTACAAGCAATTTTTCTCTTATGCTCACATTTCTCATACTTGGCAACTTCATTCATCTCCACCCAAATCCTTGGGTGTATTGAAACAAAGTATTCACACACTATCTCTACTTCATCTTAGTTATCTAGGCTAGCAAACTGGATGCCCGAGTTGCTTCGGTTTTGAGACGAGAGCCCGTATTACTGATCCTCGATGTGGATCGTCTTCGACGAGGGAGACCGGAGACCGAACATGATCGAGGAAGCTGCGAGAAGCTTGGGACAGAGGTTGAAGACCGAAGGACAAGGATCGATCGGTATAACCTCTCTAAACTCCTTTTACAGTTTACTAGTATATGGTTAATGGTTCGATCCAGGAATCGGGTTCCGTTAGCTCCGGGTTTTAAAAAGTTTTTGTTCCGCGTTTGGCCACGGATTGATGGTCGGGGCGCTGGCGTAGCCTTACAGTACTAGCTGTACGTAACGGTTACCCAGGTATCTGTCGATAAGAAGGCCGATGAGAATAACTCATCCGAACTTCTACTGAGCCTGTCTGTGACAATCTCCGTACAGTTCGGTTTGTTCGTCTAAGAGTATCGCATATTGGGCCTAGGAGGCGGTAATCGTCAGACCCCTAATAGCGCAATAAGTCATGTCGGAGTGTAGCCCAAAACACCCTAAGAAACTACCAGAATACCTACCAGTAAATATCACTTGGCCTGGCCAAGGACTTTGTGTAATGGCTCTCTGAACACAGCGCGATATCAACCCCCAATACCAGGAGAGACGAATCCTATCTAACCGCCACTGCCTCCAAGTACTTCGGGACTGCACCTAACTACTACCAGTTTGCACAACTCCTTTGAGCCGTGGTAGGGTAGTAATCAAAGTACAGTGGGAACATACTCGAGACGAGGCGAAGTAGCAGTGTCAAGTCGACGGACTAAGCTGTACTCATGTCACCTGGGAACTGCTACCCGATGATAGGTATAATGCCCACCAGCAATTCCCGACGAGTCATGTCCAGTGTACTCATAACCTAATGAGCACCTGCATACTATCTCCAGTACGACGTACTAATGGCTGTAGGACAGACCATCTCCCCTGCTGAGATGAGAAGCGTATACACTAGTCTACTCTGGAGTATCGATGCCTCGTCTCGATAATCCTACGACCAGGGACCTGTATAAGGATGTGCTTATAGACTACCCAGCCCCCACTAGTATGACTGCCATCATAACACTGGTAATCAAGCAAAGATCCTAAGGGCTCTACCAATATGTATAAGCGATATGCTAAAAGAAACACATTCATATATTGATGTAGAAACAAACCAGGTAGCATACTACCATTTTGAGCAAGACTGTCATTACAACTGTGAATATCCCAAGCTTCCATTAAGTAATATACAAACTAGTATGATACCATAATGGCCTCTAGGGCATATATCACTAACAATCTCTCACTTGCACTAAGGCCATGTATTGGCATATCGCGGACCTATCATCTCGATTAGCCTCTCGAACTGTGTCTGAGGGATGGCCTTCATGAGTGGATGTGCTGTGTTATTCTCCGTATCTACTCTCCTCACCTCGATCTCCCGGCGATCAATGATCTCCCTGGTCAGGTGATACCGCCTTAAGATGTGTCTGGACTTCTGATGGGACCTAGGATCCTTCGCCAAAGATATAGCGCCGTTATCGTCGCAATACAGATGTATTGGATCTACAATAGACAGAACCACCTGAAGTTCTGTTAGGAACTTCCTCACCCGGACTGCTTCTTTCGCGACGTCACAAGCAACGATATACTCTGCTTCCATTATTGAGTTAGCAACGGTGTCCTGCTTGGAGCTCTTCCAACAGACCGCCCCTCCATTGAGGGTAAAGAGATAACCCGACATGGACTTGGAGTCATCCTTGTCACTCTGGAAGCTAGAGTCAGCAAAGGCCTCGATCTGGAGGTCTTTTCCGCCATGCACCAAGAATATCTCCTTAGTCCTTCTCAGGTACTTGAGAATGTTCTTCACTACTATCCAGTGCTTCTCCCCTGGGTTTGACTGATACCGTCTTACCACGCTTAGTGCGTAAGCAACATCTGATCTGGTACACAATATCGCATACATTATAGAGCCTACCGCAGAAGCATAGGGTATAGATGTCATGCGAGCCCTTTCTAAATCAGTCTTGGAAGACATCTCTTTGGAGAGGGTGATTCCGTGACACGCTGGTAGATTGTCGCGCTTTGAATCTTCCATACTGAATCTTTTCAGTATGATGTCGATATACCTGGACTGTGAAAGTCCCAACATCCTCTTAGATCTATCACGATAGATCCGGATCCCTAGAATGTAAAAGGTATCAACCAGGTCTTTCATGGAGAATCTTTGTGACAAGAATCCTTTGACTGATTGTAGCATAGGAATGTCATTTCCTATCAGGAGAATGTCATCCTCGTACAAGACGAGGAATACCAAAGTTCTCCCAACAATCTTACTATATATGCATGGTTCATTTGGATTTTGATACAGTCGAATTTTTTGACCGTTCATCAAAACAGATGTTCCAACTCCGCGATACCTGCTTTAGTCCATAAATGGACTTAAGCAACTTGCACACTTTCCCGCCACTCTCACTCTGAATGAAACCCTCTGGTTGATCCATATAGACGCACTCTTCCAAATTTCCATTTAGAAAAGCTGTCTTTACCTTCATCTGCTAGATCTCATAATCGTGGAAGGCAGCAATGGCAAGAAGGATCCGAATGGATTTGAGTATAGCTACTGGAGAAAAGGTTTCATCATAGTCCAAACCTGGTCTTTGACGAAAACCTTTTGCAACAAGTCTAGCCTTATAGGTTTCTGTTAGTTATATGTATGCCCTAGAGGCCATTACTGTACATATGATGTATATTGTAGTGGATGCTAGGACATATATAGGGAGGACTTTCTTGCTCGACATGATAGTATGCTATCTGGTTGATCTTTACCTTAACGTGTACACTGATTGTCTCTCTGTTACATGTTGGTAAAGCCCTTAGGATGTGTACTTGACTACCTGGACTATGATGCAGATCATACTAGTGGGGACAGATAGTCTATAAGTACATCCTTCAAAATCCTTAGTCGTGGGTGTATCGAGACGGGGCATCGATATACCAGAGTAGACTAGCGTATACCTTCTCGACCCATACAGATGGGCGATGGATGATCCTATATCCATTGGTGTTTGACATCAGAGATGATATACGGGTGCTCAGTAGAGACTGGGTACACTGGACGGACTCGCCGAGAACTCCCAGATGGTATTATACCTTACGTCAGATGGCAGTTCTCTGGTGACACTGGTACAGAGTAGTCTGTTGACCCGAGATCGTCATAGAGTCTTGTGTGGTTCCCACTGTGCTTTGATTTCCATCTTACCACGTCCAAGAGGGCGTGCAAAACGATGGTTTTTGGGTATAGTCCCGAGTCACATGGAGGCAATGAGCGATAGGAGGGGATTCGTCTCTCCCGGTATAGGGAGTTGATGTTGCGCTGTGTTCGATTGGCTATAACCGGAAATCCCTGGCCAGGGTTGCTGAGATTTACTGGTAAGTGTTACCAGTAGTTTCTCGAACTGTTATAGACCTCATATCGATACGACTTATCGAGCTATTGGGGTCTGACGTTTACCACCCCTAGGCGAGATATGCGACATATCAGACGATCAGACCGGACTGTACGGTAGTGTTACTGGTTGGATTCACTGGAGTGTGAGCGGGCTTGCTCGTCGATCTTCTGATCGCTCAATACCCGGGTGGCCGTTACGTTTAGCAGACCGCTTGCGGCTTGTGGGTGCTTGATATGATCATCACCTGCTGCCGGCGTATTGACGAGTCTTTAGAGTCCTACACAGAGGTTTCCTGGCTCAAGCGAAACGAAATAGGAGCGCATATGAGATATGTGCGGGACCGAGAATGATACCAGTATGTGATACTGTATTCGATTCTCGCGATTTGTAACATTGATCGGTTATATGCGTTATAGCCGGGTTATCGGATCAAGTGTTGATTCGATAAGTTGTTACTATTGATATTAGTCGGTTATATGCGATATGACCGGGTCGTTAAATCAAGTGTTGATTTAATGATTTAATGTATAATTATATATTTGATATATTACTTTGCATTAACTAGTATTGGTTCACTTTAAATGGATTTTCTCACTTGAAGTTCACAAGTTGTATATATGATATACTTTTGTGTACTTAATTGTATCATGTTTGATGATACATGCTAACTTGGTTAAGTGTAAGATTAAACCATGGTTAATTTTATGATTAGGGTTTTGTTTATTTGCTTATTTATTTATTTATTTATTTTTCATTTTGGAAAAGATAAAAGAAGAAAATGGTGGCTTTCTTTGTTTGTAGTTGAAACTTCATGAAGCTTTGACTACATGACCATTTTGTCTCATGCTTAACCCACACCATTTAAACAAACCATAGTCTACTCTCTACACTTAACTAGGGTTAGGATATGATAAGTATTCATATTATTTTCTATTTTGAAAATACTTATGATATCATTATCTTCTTCTTCTTCTTCTTCTTCAAGACGAAAAACTTTAACTTCATCAATGGTGATTGATGAAAAAGAGTGAGAAATCCAAATCTAAAGTGAACCCACTTCCTATTTCTTCATCCTCTACCTCTTGCCAAGTAGTATAGGGTGTTTCCTTCACAAGTTTTCATGGCTTGGTGAAGGTGGAGCTTGATCCAGTGATGCCTCGACGTAGATCATCTTCGGCATCGTCGTCGATGACCTAGCCCGCTTTTTCTCCGATGAAGCCGATACAAGAGTCATGGATTCGATTTGGACAGCGAGGAGACATCATCACAGAGCTGTGGAGGTGGAGCACCGGATCTACAAAGGTTGTATTTCCGTTTAACTCTTAGTTAAGTTGTTAACTAGTTTCTTTTTCGCCTAGACTTCTAGCCAACGATCCGTATTAGGGTTTCTCGGCACCGTAATTTTTGAAATTGGCATGGTTGATGCCTTGTGAGACCTCTTGAGAGTGCCTAGGAACCCTACAGTGGTATCAGAGCCTAGCTAGAGCCTTAGGCGATGCCTAGACGGAGTTAGAAATCCGATCGAACCGAAACCGTAACCCTAATATTGCTCTCTGTACATTTTTGAAAATCGTGGATTTTTGAGAATTAAAAATATGCAGAAAACTCAGTAGGAGATTCTAAGAATTACTGTATAAAATGGGGGCCCTGAATCCAAAAAAGCGCGGCGGAACCGCGGCATTACCATGCTAATGCGGCGGTTCCGCGGCCCTTTTGTCTCTTCTTGCAATCAATTTTGCACAGTAATTCCTAGTTTGCAGTGCTGGTTTTCCTGGGAATTTTTAATGTTTTTTCAAGAGTTGAATTTTTTTTGGGTTGTATTGGGGACTCGATGTATCGATCGGATTGTCTAATTTTGTCAGTGTGTTTTTCCGGGTATTTTTAGAATATGTTAAAAAGTTCGACCGGATATAAATACCCACTTTTTCCCCTTCCGGAAAATTTCCAATTGTGGGACTTTTCCGTAATTTAACGACGTTCTAAGTAGTGCAAGTAACGCGATGGACCCTCTAGAAGACAACAAACCTTAACTCGATTATGTGACCGTCTTGAACTGCCCTTTGAACCTTCGGGTTTGGGGCAGTACGGCGTGCCACATGTGAGGCGTTGGCTTGACCCTTCTACGGCTGGACCGTTGGTACTGAGGCACGAACTGAATGTTTTTAGACTTGTTTCATGTGTTGATCTGTATCGGGAAAACTTGGGTGTTTGAATGTTCGATCGGAAAGTTTAACATTTTCTATTTATCCAGAATGTGATACAATAATTGGAATTCACAAGTAGTTATGAGATAACGGAATGAATGTTATAAACATAGCACTTTAGTCTCACTTGATCGGTTGCCATGGAATTTTGATGTGATCAAAAGTCCGTCGCAATCACGTAGCGTACGCGGATACTCGCCGGGTAAACTTAATAGACAACCTCACTCCATAGTCCCGACCAAGTGACTGTAGGAGAACCCCGTCGCCGAAAGCATCCGTTCGGGTGCTCGCGGTAGCAGTGTTCCGCCTTGGTGCACTTCGTCGACGGTATCGGGGGTGCGGCCGCCTACTAAAGTTTGCGACGAGTATTTGATCAGGATGTCGGGAATCTTGTTGAATTGCCCGACTTGATATTGAAAAGAGTTTTCGATTTTGAGACTAAAATGCGGGGTTTATAATTGTTAGGCATGCGATGTCTAAGGTATTCATTTGATTAGGCATGCGATGTCTATGAAGGTTGCGGATTCCAACTGTTGTAGTTTTACACTTTCTTTTCTGTGACCGTAAGTGTAATATGCGAAATCGCCGGTTTCGTTGCTATATGTCAACGACAATTGGGATGCGCATATTTACTTACGTTGATGACATGTGATGTTATGTGTTGCTGGATATGTTATATTGGATCGTCGTGTTTGAATAGCCGGGGGGTTTTATGTGAGATGAGTGTTTTTCATTTTCATTCATGTAAAAACTTGTATGTAATATTCTTTTTGGGGCACTTCCAGGTTGCGGAAGATGTCACCCTTTGTATATTATTTACTTTTCCGCACTAGGATAGACCCAAGGAGGGGAGCACAAGCAACCGGGTTCTGGAGTCCAGTGGGAGACCAACTCGAGGAGTCGAGTCCGGGTCTCCTAACTCTAGAATTGGTAGGGTTGCTTGCCGCTCTCGTAGGGGTCTAGGGGTGTGGGTTTGGCTATTCATCGCGACCGTGGAATCCGTGTTTTATACTGGCTCGTATTGAAAACACGGACGTCCAAGTATATCCAATATTTCATATGATTCTTCTGCTGCGATATCTGTGATGTGATCATGTGATATGTTCTGTGATGGATACTTTATATAGTATATATGATATATTATATAGGCGTTACTTATGTTTTACACCCGCGCTAGCCCTGCCCCGCTCTGCCGTTAGTTACCTAACCTAACGGTGCACGAGGGGACATCGAGGCGAATGCGGATGGCATAAGTGTACGTCGTATTTATCTGTTATGTTTAGGTACTTAAATGATGGGACTTCATTAATGTGATTAATGAAATAAAAGAAACCTAAGATGTTATAGAATCGAATTTCAAAATAAAACAGGTAGCTACAGTTCTTGCTTTGCACAGTGATATATATGATATATCCTGCACCTTATTCGATGAGGAAAGGACCGAGATCCCTTCACCGGGAGTGACTCCTTTAGCAATAACTGGCAGATGCTACACACTCGGTTTTTCTTTTGATTGCTTTTAAGAGTTTTTGCTTTGCACAGTGATATATATGATATATCCCGCACCTCATTCGACGAGGAAAGGACCGACGATCCCTTCACCGGGAGTGACTCCTTTAGCAAAACTGGAAAAGCCTCAAAAGCACTCCATTTTAAAATCATTTGATTCTACAACGATATCAAGTTCATTACGCAATAGGTTTTCAGAAAAACATGTCGTAGCCCTCCGTCATTTCAGATAAGTAGTAGTTAGTATTCGTGCTACGTTTGTTGGCATGCGTCAAGGCGTAGTGTGCGGTAGCTAACTGGTATTTATCTGCTTATGCATATGATGCAGACTGGATTAGGGTAGTCGTGCGACTTTGTTGGCCTGCGTCAAGGGTCGTGCGGGTGGGTTTAATTCAATCAGGAAATGACGGGTTGAACTTGACTAGCGCACTATGGTTTGTTGGCCTGCGTCAAGGTCATAGGACGCTAGGGGCAAAATATTATCGGGAATTTCAAGTGTTGAAATTTGCAATGAGATTGCATACCTTCTATGAGATAGTTGGATCCCGATACCCACTGCGAGTAATTGTTACTCCTGGGAGAGTTTTACACATTACAATTAGCCGATCAAGTAGGTGTCTAGAAAGGTGTTAACGAGGTTACGCCTCTGGGAAAACGAGGTTTACATTAATTAGGTTCGTGCGAAAGCACGGGGGACCTCCCTCAAAGTACCGACACTGGCCTGGCTGAAAGATTGGCGAACTTGTAGTTTGTAATTGATCCAGGCTAGTCTTTCCTTTTAGGGTTTGAAGGAAGATTTGATAAAAAGCAGTGGGAGCCATCCTGATTAGATAAAATAAAAACCAATCTATTCTTGCAAGAGCGCACGCTGAGTGTTTTCTTCTCTCTCTCTCCAGGTAGCGACCATATCACGCCTTAATCAAGATAATAATACGGATGTATTGACCGAACCCGCTAGTTATACTGAGCTGGGGAACGTTGGTCCCGCTCCAACTTATAATTGTTATAAGACAGAGCAGGAAATTGGGGATTACCAGAATTCCCGTGCCGCCCAAACGAAGAGAGTGCATGTTGATGCATCATCTTCGGGTGTGTTCATTACATAGAACTGTTTCTCAGTATCCTCTACGTCCTGGGTATTTGATACCAGATCAGGATCCCTGATATGTAATCTGTTACATAGGGCTACATGAGAGGTAGAGAACTGAGAACGGGTGATAAGTTTCATGAGACAGAGAACGGGGCAAGTGTTGCAGCCAAGTCTGTTGGTCACTGTCACCCTGTATGACCACTACATTGATTCTGAACAAATGCTATTAGATACCGATCCTGATATACAAAATCATATCTATCTCTTTATTAGTAAAGAAATGATAAAATTTTAAATGGATAATGTTTTGGACATTTCCTATATCAAAAGTTGATCGGTTCAGGCGCGTTATCTAAAAGCATTGATGTTCTAAATCAAACTACAGTTCTTAGTATACAGAACACACACAAGAGGAATAGTTCAGAAATGAACGAATCCTTCTTGAGGTATTGTAGACTAGGTCATATCAATGCGACCCGACTAGCTGAAGTTACATGTAGATGCATATTTAAATCAGTTTGAATTTACATCTTGTGAAACTCGCCAGTCATGTCACAAAGATAAGATGACCACAGCTCTGTTTAAAGGAAACAGAGAAAGAGTTAATGAACTCTTGGGATTGATACATGTTGATGTATGTAAGGTCCCCTGTCTACACATACCAAGACCGGTTCTTTGTACTTCATTACATTCTCTGATAATCTCTCAAGGTTCAGTCATATGTTCCTGTTGAAACACAAGTCCGAACCTTTTGAGATATTCACGGAATATAAGCAAGAAGTAGAGAACCAAAACACGGGTATAAGTATTATGTCCTTTGATGAGATCGAGGAGGAGAATACTTGAGCACGGAAATCCTGGATTATTCTAAAGGAGAATGAGATTCTCTCTCAGCCTTACTCCTCCGTATACACCATAGCACGATGGTATATCGGGGCGGAGCAATCACACCCTATATGATAAGGTATGCTCTATGATGAGTACTACTGAGTTTCCTATTTCCTTTTGGGAGTTATACACTTGAGAAGCTGCATACCTATTGAATAGGGCTCAAATCAAATCAGTTGCCTACCACTTCATATTTGATATGATATGGTAAGAGCCCATGTCTTAAGCTAGTTAAGATTTGGGGTTGTCCGGCCTATGTCAAAAAGCAAAATCCGGACAAGCTCGAGGCAAGATCTGTTATGTAGAACTGGAAAGGTTCCAGCTATACAAACTGCAGCTGATGATTTGAAAGAACCAAAGGATTCAATAGTTTCCAACGAACCTCAGCCTCTCCGCCGATCTAGTAGGGTTCCTCACCCACCTGAGAGATACTTCGGTTACTCTATGACAGTGGGAGCGAGGATTGCATCATGAGATGATGACCCAACTAGTTTCGAGCTGGCCATCAGGAGTGAGACTCTATAAGAATGGTTGGATGCTTAGCGATCTGAGATGGAATCCTTATACACCAACAAAGTATGGACTTTGGTTGCTATATCTGAAGGGTTAAATCCCCATCAGGAGCAAGTATATCTTGAGAAGATTACTTGGTGTAGATGGAAAAGTTGAGACTTTCAAAGCTAGACTTGTTAAAGCTTTTTGTCATCGACCAGGCGTGGATAATGATGAAACCTTTTCAAGTGGCTATGCTTAAGTCCATCCAGATCCTACTTACCACGGCTACATACCATGACTACGATATCTGGCGGTTGGGTGCCATGACTTCTTTTCTAAAATGATGTTTTAGAAGAGAACGTCTATAAGTACACAGCCAGAGGGCTTCGTAGACAGTGGAAGTAGCGGAAACGTGTACAAGATGCTTTATAGGATAAAGCAGGTATTGCGGAGTTGGAACATCTGTTTTGATGTGTTAGTCAAAGAGTTTGACATCATCAAAATGGTAGATGAACCTTGTATAAACAAGAAGGTAGTAGGGAGTATGGTAGTGATCCTCGTAGAGTATGTGGATGACATACTCTTGATAGGGAAAGAGTTTCCTATGCTACGCTCGATCAATCTCCGCCTATCACAATGATTCTCCATATAGGATCAAAGTGATACCTCCTAAATCCTGGGTTTTGGATCTATGAGATAGATCTAATTGGATGTTAGGATTCTCACTAGTTGTAGTGAGATGGTATCAACCGATCCTGGGGAGAATCACTGGAAGGGTTCCAGGGTGATAAAGACGACCGAATGTCAGTCACAGGCATTGTCTTTACCCTCAGTAAAGGGACGGTATGTTGGAAGAGTTCCAAGCTAGATACCGTGGCTAACTAGACGATAAAGGCAGGATACATCGCTACTTGAGATACTACCAAAGAGGCTGTTTGGGTGTATATTTGTTCATGAGATGAACTTAGTTCCTTCCATTGTATGACAATGGAATTGTGGCTTAAGCCAAGGAACGTCCGTCCCATCAGTGATCCAGACATATTCTAAGGCAGTATCACCTGATCATGGAGATAGTTGATCTCCAGGGTGATCCAGGTTAGGAGAGTAGACTCAGAGGACAGCACGGCGGATCCGCTCACAAAGGCCTTTTCCCCGAGAGAGACTTTTATGGGATGGTTGAGTATGAGATACTACAACCACTGCTACAGATGGCCCTAGTGCAAGTGGGAGATTGTTAGTTATATGTATGCCCTAGAGGCCATTACTGTACATATGATGTATATTGTAGTGGATGCTAGGACATATATAGGGAGGACTTTCTTGCTCGACATGATAGTATGCTACCTGGTTGATCTTTACCTTAACGTGTACACTGATTGTCTCTCTGTTACATGTTGGTAAAGCCCTTAGGATGTGTACTTGACTACCTGGACTATGATGCAGATCATACTAGTGGGGACAAATAGTCTATAAGTACATCCTTCAAAGTCCCTAGTCGTGGGTGTATCGAGATGAGGCATCGATATACCAGAGTAGACTAGCGTATACCTTCTCGACCCATACAGATGGGCGATGGATGATCCCATATCCATTGGTGTTTGACATCAGAGATGATATACGGGTGCTCAGTAGAGACTGGGTACACTGGACGGACTCGCCGAGAACTCCCAGATGGTATTATACCTTACGTCAGATGGCAGTTCTCTGGTGACACTGGTACAGAGTAGTCTGTTGACCCGAGATCGTCATAGAGTCTTGTGTGGTTCCCACTGTGCTTTGATTTCCATCTTACCACGTCCAAGAGGGCGTGCAAAACGGTGGTTTTTGGGTATAGTCCCGAGTCACATGGAGGCAATGAGCGATAGGAGGGGATTCGTCTCTCCCGGTATAGGGAGTTGATGTTGCGCTGTGTTCGATTGGCTATAACCGGAAATCCCTGGCCAGGGTTGCTGAGATTTACTGGTAAGTGTTACCAGTAGTTTCTCGAACTGTTATAGACCTCATATCGACACGACTTATCGAGCTATTGGGGTCTGACGTTTACCACCCCTAGGCGAGATATGCGACATATCAGACGATCAGACCGGACTGTACGGTAGTGTTACTGGTTGGATTCACTGGAGTGTGAGCGGGCTTGCTCGTCGATCTTCTGATCGCTCAATACCCGGGTGGCCGTTACATTTAGCAGACCGCTTGCGGCTTATGGGTGCTTGATATGATCATCACCTGCTGCCGGCGTATTGACGAGTCTTTAGAGTCCTACACAGAGGTTTCCTGGCTCAAGCGAAACGAAATAGGAGCGCATATGAGATATGTGCGGGACCGAGAATGATACCAGTATGTGATACTGTATTCGATTCTCGCGATTTGTAACATTGATCGGTTATATGCGTTATAGCCGGGTTATCGGATCAAGTGTTGATTCGATAAGTTGTTACTATTGATATTAGTCGGTTATATGCGATATGACCGGGTCGTTAAATCAAGTGTTGATTTAATGATTTAATGTATAATTATATATTTGATATATTACTTTGTATTAACTAGTATTGGTTCACTTTAAATGGATTTTCTCACTTGAAGTTCACAAGTTGTATATATGATATACTTTTGTGTACTTAATTGTATCATGTTTGATGATACATGCTAACTTGGTTAAGTGTAAGATTAAACCATGGTTAATTTTATGATTAGGGTTTTGTTTATTTGCTTATTTATTTATTTATTTATTTTTCATTTTGGAAAAGATAAAAGAGGAAAATGGTGGCTTTCTTTGTTTGTAGTTGAAACTTCATGAAGCTTTGACTACATGACCATTTTGTCTCATGCTTAACCCTAACCATTTAAACAAACCATGGTCTACTCTCTACACTTAACTAGGGTTAGGATATGATAAGTATTCATATTATTTTCTATTTTGAAAATACTTATGATATCATTATCTTCTTCTTCTTCTTCTTCTTCAAGAAGAAAAACTTTAACTTCATCAATGGTGATTGATGAAAAAGAGTGAGAAATCCAAATCTAAAGTGAACCCACTTCCTATTTCTTCATCCTCTACCTCTTGCCAAGTAGTATAGGGTGTTTCCTTCATAAGTTTTCATGGTTTGGTGAAGGTGGAGCTTGATCCAGTGATGCCTCGACGTAGATCATCTTCGGCATCGTCGTCGATGACCTAGCCCGCTTTTTCTCCGATGAAGCAGATGCAAGAGTCATGGATTCGATTTGGACAGCGAGGAGACATCATCACGGAGCCGTGGAGGTGGAGCACCGGATCTACAAAGGTTGTATTTCCGTTTAACTCTTAGTTAAGTTGTTAACTAGTTTCTTTTTCGCCTAGACTTCTAGCCAACGATCCGTATTAGGGTTTCTCGGCACCGTAATTTTTGAAATTGGCATGGTTGATGCCTTGTGAGACCTCTTGAGAGTGCCTAGGAACCCTACAGTTTCAACCTGTCCATCTACACTAATCTTCTTTTTGAAGATCCGTTTGCAGCCTACGGATTTTACCCATTCTGGAGCAAAGTCCAAAGTCCATACTTTGTTGGTGTACATGGACTCCATCTCGGCCCGCATTGCATCAAGCCATTTTACCGAGTCGCCGTTCTGAATGGCTTGCTGGAAGCTAGTTGGCTCATCATTGTCAATGATGCAATCCTCTCTATTCCCGTGTATGAGAAAACCGTAGTATCTCTCGGACGGATGAAACAGCCTACTAGTTCTGCGGAGAGGCATCGGGATGTCCGGTTCTTCTGAAACTTCTGGTTCTACCATACTTTCAGTAATAGCTTGTGTTTCTGGAATTTATTCCAGTTCTATTGCACTCCTACTTATCTGATTTTCTAAAAATTCAGTTTCTAAGAAGTTGGGATGCTGGGAAACAAAAACCTTTTGTTTCTCTGCGTAATAGAAAAGATACCCCCTGGAGTTCTTAGGGTATCCCACAAACTTACACTGTACTGAGCGTGCCTCGAGCTTGTCCGCATACTGCTTTTTTACAAAAGCTGGATATCCCCATGTCTTAAGGTACTTAAGACAGGGTTTCTTCCCACTCCACATCTGATATGGTGTGGTAGACACTGACTTAGTAGGAACCTTGTTCAAAAGATATGCAGCTGATTCTAGTGCATAACCCCAGAAAGATTGCGATAACTCAGCCTTACTCATCATCAAACGAACCATATCCAATAGGATTCTGTTCCACCTTTCCGATACACCGTTGTGTTGTGTTGTGTATGGAGGAGTAAGCTGAGAGAGCGTACCATTCTCTTTTAGGTAATCCAGGAACTCGGCACTCAAGCATTCACTACCTCGATCAGATCTCAGTGTCTTGATATTTTTGCTTGTTTGTTTTTCCACTTCATTTTTATATTCTCGGAATTTCTCAAAGGCCTTGGATTTATGCTTCATCAAGAAGACATGTCCATACCTAGAGAAATCATCCGTAAAAGTAATGAAATGGGAATAACCACTTTGTGCATGTGTAGACATTGGACCGCACACATCGCTATGTATGAATTCCAAGAGCTCGCTCGCTCTTACTCCGTGTCCAGTGAACGGAGTCTTTGTCATCTTTACCATGAGACATGATTGACAAGTTGCATGAGACTGATATTCGAACGGATCCAAATATCCCTCTCTTTGTAACTTCGTCAGCCTTGTTTCATTGATGTGACCCAGTCTACAATGCCATAAGAAACCTTTATTTAATTATGGAAACCTTCTTTTAAGTGTGTTCTGGACACTGAAAACCCGAGCTTGATTTAATACATATATTCCGTTATCTAATGTACCTGACCCAATCAGAGCTTTATTTAGGTGGATGTGGACAACATTGCTTACAAATGTAAAGTCATATCCTTCCTTAGAAAGTAAGGATACATATATGATATTACAAGCCAGGCTAGGTATATACAAACAGTTACATAGAATCAATATCTGCCCACTTGTCAATCCTAGGTGATATTCCCCTACAGATTCAGCGTTCACGCTCATTCCGTTAGCAACTCTGAAAGTTATATCACCTGCCCTGATAACTCTACGGTTTCACAAAGCCTATAAAGAATTCCAGATATGAGATCATGATCCGGTATCTAGTACCCAGGAAGTAGAGTTAATTAACAGACAGTTTTCAATCACAAACACACCCGAAGTCAAAGCCACAACATGCTTCGGATCCTGAATTTTGGCTTTCAAAGCCCTGCATTCGTTCTGCCAATGCCCTTTCCCGTGACAATAGGAACATTTCTCCTTCGTTACTGTTAGCCCCGAAACCTTTGCCCTGCCCTTTCCTTCTAATTTACTGACACCGCCTATCGGCTTTGTAGAGGTCTTCTTCTTCATGCCCTTGGCTTTTGCCTTGGATTTAGAAGAGAAAGATTCTCCAAGCGGGTGTCTCCCTGGTTTCCTTCAGGGTGCCCTCAACTGGAAGTATAACTTTCTTCCCCTGGGCCTAAGCAGAAGGTAGGGACTGTAGAATCAAGTCAGCATATGACTGGTTCTCCAACGTGGTCTCCAGGTCCGTGAGCTTATCAATATAGCTAGTCATTGTAAGGACGCCGTCCCCTACAGATGACCCGATAGTCAATCTCGCTTGAAGCAATTCCTTCGAGGTCTCGTATCTTACGATACGAGATTGCTCTCTATTTAAATCTTTATTATGGAAGAAGATGGAAATTAAGTCCATCTTCTCGTGTTGGCTCTGGTTTACATCATCTACTAAGACCAACACGAGACACTTGGCATTCGCACTGTCATTTTCCCTTGTCTTATGGATATCAAAATCCTTGATGGTGGAATCTGGACCTGGGACGGCGGGGGCTTTAGAAGTAATGAGGTGGTCCATCTTGTCACAGGTAATGGACATCTGGACAAACCTTTGCCAGTCAATATAGTCTGGCCTAGTCAATTTATTAGCTAATTATAACCTAGGCGCGGTCAACTGGTCGCTGCAATTAGGAGAAAGAAAAGAAACACTTAGCAAGACGCTCTTGCAAGTTTAGATTGGTTTTTAATTTATTTAAACAGTATGGCTCCCACTGTTTCTCGAATCCCTCTTCAAACCATAAAAGAAGAATTAGTCAGAATTAATCTCACCCTACAATACTTGCTTAATCTTTCAGCCAGGCTGGTGTTGGTACTTTGAGAGAGGTTTTCCAACGTTTTCGCGAAATTCCTTAATTACATAACATCTTTTCCCAGGAGGCGTAGCCCCGCTAATACCGTTCTAGACACCTACTTGATTTATAGCATTGATTGTGTTAGTGAAAAAATCTCCCGAAGAGTAGCGTAGTAGGATCGGTATCCAAATATTATTGTGTGAAATCCTGAAAAAATCCTACCAACATTATCACACTCCAAATGGTATGCAGCACTAGCAAGTTTCAAATTCTTTATAAACTCCCGATATGGATTTTTGCCCCATGCTCTTATGACCTTGACGAAGGTCAACAAATTATAAGTCACATGTCAAGTTCTACCTGTCATTATCCAGGTTAATTTGAATCCATCCGTACATACTCTTGACGAAGATCAACAAAGTAGTACGATTGTCCCAAACTAACGCATCTATCTATGCTACATATGAATACCCAGCAGCTACCAATCACTATGCCTTGACGAAGATCAACAAACATAGCTTGAATACTATTGAATATTCATATGAAATGACGGAGGGCTACGAATGGTTTTGGCGAAACCGTGAACGTAGTAAACTTGATATAATCGAAGGAACTATGATCGCTTTTAAAGGAGTGGTTTAAAGTCCGCATTTTAAAAGTTTCTGTTTTGAAAAAACCGAGTGGTTTTAAAAGTATTCCAACGATTCAGCTATGCTTTGTTTGCTTTGCATTAATCTAATGCAGTATCATCATTTACACCTATCATTACAGAGAGAAACGAAAATAACACGTCCGCTTATTCCATCCACATTCGCCACTGGGCCCCGTCTAACACCGTTAGGTTACTTAACTAACGCCAGAGCAGGGGCTGGACTAGCGCGGATGCAAAACATAAGCAACGTCTATTATATAACATATATAATAATAATCATTCGTCTCATGCAATAATAGACATTCTAGATCACAGATGAACATATTGGATGTACTAGGAATTCCGTGTTTTGTTTAAGCCTGTAACGAAAGACAGATTCCACGGTCGTGATGAATAGCCAAACCCTACCCCAGAGCTCTACGGGTGCGGCAAACTACCCGCCAAATTTTAGAAGTGAAGCAACCTCTCTCAGCAAAGTGAGTAGACCACTCGGCACTTTAAAGAACCTGGTAGTTTTTGCACCCCACCTTGGGTCTATCATAGGAGCAGAAAACAGTAAAAAAAATAATACAACGGCGGCTACAACCTCAACCCGGATGTGCCTCGCAAAATAATATTACATCAAATTACAATTTATATCGAATGAAAGATAAAACACTCATCTCACATCCCTGGCTATTCATCATCGACGATCCAATAAAGTTCATATACACAAACCAACAGAGATGTGCAACCCCCACTAATCGACGTATATCAATTAGCAGACGTTTAGCACATATATCAACAACAGAACGTGTTAAACTACGTTAAAAATGCGACTTCGAAATACTCTGTATTGCCACAGAAGAAAGATAACAGTATAATAAAAATTGGCAAAATCAAACACCACCTGAAATCCTAAATCCAAGCAACTAGAACACATACCAAAATTCAAAGCATTCCACCACAACAAAAAAGGTGAGGCCGGATTTTTTGCACATATGGCCGGTCCAAAACTGACGGTAATGCCTCATTTTTGGTGTGCGTTCATCTCACAAGAAATAGAGCGTTCTGCAATTGTTTAAAAAAAATTTAGAGCCTCGGAAAAATTTGACAGAAACTTGGATTCCGATTTCGATGTTTCGGAGTTATTTCGGTTTCGTAGTTTTACACATTGTCTAAACTGTCGGCTAAGGTTTAGTAGGCTTTGATACCACTGTAAGTCGATGTCGTGCACCCCTCGAGTTCGCAGGGAGGCGGAAAACATAAAAAATGATTTTTACAAAGCTCGCAACACCGACTCGAGCACCAAGATCGATTCTAAACCCTAACTAGCAAACAATTATGAGGTTAACTACTTGGAAAGAAGTTTATACCTAACGAAAACATGTCCTTCGGGTCTTCTTGTCGCTGTCCTCCTCCTCGTCATAGGCTCTATGGATCGTTTGGATCGGTGTTTCCTCATCGATCCTCTCATGTCAAAGACGATCCACCCAAGAGTCTGTAAATCGAGCTCTTACTTCAAATCCGAAGTAACTAGGGCACCTAGTTCGCTACACTAGATGACCTAGATGATGTAGAGTATATAGATGGATTAGAATGTCTATTTTTTCCCTTAGTTTCTCAACACATGAGATATTTAGGGTTTGAGGAAGAAGAAGATGGCTTGAGGAAAAGCTAGTGAAGACTCAGCATGAAAAATAGAATATGAGCTCTTGTTTCAAATTGAACCATACCAATTATCCCTAAAATAAATCTTATGAATAATCAAAATAAGGTTCAATTTTCAACCTAATGAGTCATGGCTTGAAAACCCACCATGTGTCACTAAAAGCCATGCTCAAAATTATGCATAATCCACCTCATTTCCTCCATCTCATAATGCATTTATCATTTAATCTAAAATGAATAATACAAATATGATGTGTCATCTTCTAGAAGCATCTTTGAACAAATTACAAAAATGCCCCTTGTTCGTATATACATACCCGTATTCGTATTCCGAAAAATACGAATACAAAAGAGACAAAAACAATCCATCAGTATAATACTAAGATCTGGCTTAAATCAAAGCCCACCGGTATTATCTGTCCGAATCATCATCCGCGTACAAGTACACGTATGTGATCAAAACCCTGTCGTAAAACCATACGACCTCTACATCTTTTGCCCGATGTAGGGAAACCCTCTGTGTGGGACTCTAAAGACTCGACACTACGCTGGCAATAGGTTTAACCACAAGCCGCAAGCGGTACTAGCTGTACGTAACGGCTATCCAGGTATCTGTCGATAAGAAGGCCGATGAAAATAACTCATCCAAACTCCTACTGAGCCTGTCTGTGACAATCTCCGTACAGTCTGGTCTGTTCGTCTAAGAGTATCGCATATCGGGCCTAGGGGCGGTAATCGTCAGACCCCTAATAGCGCAATAAGTCATGTCGGAGTGTAGCCCAAAACACCCTAAGAAACTACTGGAATACCTACCAGTAAATATCACTTGCCCTGGCCAGGGACTTTGTATAATGGCTCTCTGAACACAGCGCGATATCAACCCCCAATACCAGGAGAGATGAATCCTATCTAACCGCCACTACCTCCAAGTGATTCGGGACTGCACCCAACTACTATATGTTTGCACAACTCCTTTAAGCCGTGGTAGGGTAGTAATCAAAGTACAGTAGGAACACACTCGAGGCGAAATAGCAATGTCAAGTCGACAGACTAAGCTGTACTCATGTCACCTGGGAATTGTTACCCGACGATAGGTATAATGCCCACCAGCAGTTCCCGACGAGTCCTGTCCAGTGTACTCATAACCTAATGAGCACCTGCATACTATCTCCAGTACGACGTACTAATGGCTGCGGGACAGACCATCTCCCCTGCTGGGATGAGAAGCGTATACACTAGTCTACTCTGGAGTATCGATGCCCCGTTTCGATAATTCTACGACTAGGGACCTATATAAGGATGTGCTTATAGACTATCCAGCCCCCACTAGTGTGACTGCCATCACAACGCTGGTAATCAAGTAAAGATCCTAAGAGCTCTACCAATATGTATAAGCGATATGCGAAAAGAAACACATGCATATATTGAGGTAGAAACAAACCAGGCAGCATACTACTATTTTGAGCAAGTCTGTCAATACAACTGTGAATATCCCAAGCTTCCATTAACTAATATACAAACCGGTATGATACAATAATGGTCTCTAGGGCATATATCATTAACATGAGGTATCCGCTCTACGAATCACCGAAAATAGCAGGCCTAATTAAGTAACCACTTGCCTAGACACACTTCTCTAGACACCACAAAAGAAATGCGGATAAGCGATAGGTTACCCACGACCTTCCTCTGTCCTAATTGAACGCGACGGACCTTAGAGTCTTGGTCTAGATATTTTTTTAATTAATATAGGATTATGCAGATGCTCGTTTTGTGATTTGTGGGGCTTAGAAAGGGTGATGAAATCCCCACCTAATCTGAATTTTGGTCTTACCCCTTAAGGTCCGTTTTTTAAAATATGCACATACAAACCAATTACAAAACACGCAAAAATATTTTTGAGTGGCAATATTTTGCAAGGAATCCTGCAGAAAAATATATTATTGGATTTCAGAGGAGAGAGAAAAAATCAGAGAAGATTATCAGAAGAATTTGGCGCTCCAATTCACCAACTCCGCCGCGGTTCCACGGCTAATTGCTTGCTTCTGCCGCGGTTTCGCCGCGCTTTGACGTGTTCGTTTTCTGAATTTTCTTCTGTGGTCTCCTTTACTCCTCTGGAATTTGATGAATGTCTCTGAATCTTTATCTTCTCAATCCAGTGACTCTAGATTTCCTCGCAAAAAGTCGCACAATAATCGTTAAATACACAATTTGCTGTTTTGTTTTATTTTTATGATATGGATCGAATAAGAATTCAACACGAATAGCAAAAAAAATTATGCACGTATCCCCGGCAACGACACCATTTGATTGATTCTGTGAAAGAGTGTTTATTTAACCGCAATCAATAAAGGTGTCGCGTGTAGCTAGCCGAGATGAGTACGGGTCGTCCTCAGGGATACGTGAACCTTTTAATCTTGCTTTAAACGAGTTGATTAAAGAATAAAAGAATAGGTAGAATAGATTCCAGATCTATATTAAACACGGATGTAGAATATATATAGTTTTAAGATCTAGTTTAAATACGGATGTAGAATCTATAAAGAAGAGGCTTGTAAGGTTCGTTAGGATTTAGTAGTCATGGATGACTAATAAAGATTACTCCTTTTGTCTTTTGATAGATTTAAAACTAGATAGATAGTGATGAATGAGGATTAGGGTTCTTAGAAGAAACTAGGGTTTCCCTACTCTTAATCCTTGTCCCTTCATCGATTTATATTCATGTCTAGCCTTTAACAAAACAATTGTCAATCTGATCTCAAATCGCGGTCAAGACTATCAATAAATTGATAGCGCGTCCGATCAGGATGTTAACGATTCTTTTGCTAAAATTTATAAACTTCATAAGACTTAAAAGAAGTTAAAATATTTTCTCATCCATTGTTCTACCCTAATCCTACGAACTCTATCAAGCGGAAAATTACTCTCGCATGATGGAAATAGAAGAAGAAGAACGGATAGAGATCATAATGTAAATATAGAAAATAAATGCGATAAGAATAAAACAACTGTCTTTATTAATCAACTTGATTAATTACACTTTTTTCCTTTAGAAAGTGGAATACAAAACCCTAGTTTGCTTCTCGATCTATCTTGAAGGAGGTAGATGAATAGCTGATTGATCAACCTGGATGCGTGAGTAAACTTGGACTTCGTGATCTCTTCGGTTTGATACTTTTCCAAGTGAGGCTGTCGATCCTTTATATAATCCCAAAACCAGAAACCCTAGATTTCATAGGTTAAGATATGTTGTTAAGATCATGATCCTGAAATCTCACATCGTACGGCCACCAAAGCGCCGCGGATCCGCCGCGTTTACCCCTATTTGGCCGCCCTTCAGCCGCGGTTTGGTGGAGTTCGGGTTTGGGATTTTTATGGTATTTTGTGTTGATATTTGGAGATCCCCTAGATATCTAGATTCTGAAAATAATGCTCTGGGTATCTGTCGTTGCTAGATCTCGTGATTTGCTTCAATATTTTGGCAGATTCGATTCCGACATCTTGATTTAACCGGATCTCCTTGATTCTAGACCTGAGCTAATATCTGCACAATATCTCAAATTAAGGTGTTAGTAATATTTGGTGTTTTTTGAGATATTATCCTAACCATTTTATATGATATTATATTTTAAGAATATTGATTAGAGATATTTGATATGATGTGCATATTTAAATTACTAAAATATTATATGCATATATTTTCCTTCATAATATTAATTATAATATATAAATATATGACAATAGATATTTTATAGATAAACTCTCATATGTTTCATATTTATAATAAATACTTTTAAATATTTAAGAAAAGTAAGGAAAATGTTATATCAAATGTGCGATATTTTCGGCCGAACAGAAAGCCTATCCAAAGACTCTAGAGGGGCTTACACCATGCAAGCCCTTCTAGAGTAGATTTTTTCAAGATTGTATGATGGAGCCATTAGTAAGATGAGAAAGATCAAAGTAAAGTGGTCTTCTCCTGACATATAAGTACTTGAAGATTCGGTATTACATCGTTGTCTTTTGTATTAATTACACGAATCGACTTATTATACATTTTTAACTAGCATGGACCCCGTGCAAGTGCAGGGACCCTGCGGTTTTGAAAAATCTCTCTCTACAATATAGTATTTAATTTACGATGACTGTATCAGGAAAAAAAAGAAGTAAATTCTTATAGAAGTAATCAACAATTTGATCTTCCTAGATCATAAATGCAGTCAGATTTCAACGCCATCCCTTTCGATGGTATTGAAGTACTCATGAGCTTTATTATGGTTCTAAATTTTGTCTAATTTTAACCTGATCGAATCCATTTCATTACGCTTTCGTAAATTTAAATTTTAATTTAACCGAATTCATTTTGTTGCTCTCTCAAAAATATAATTAAACTCTAACCGACCAAATCAATTTTCTTATACTCTCAAAAATCTAAATTCATCCCAGTATATCATACTACCATGGTAGCAATCAGAGGAGTGTAAATTGTGCCTTAACAAGGGGGTTAAATAAAATCTGAAACCAAATTAGGGGACTAAATTAACTCTTGCATCCGCTATACAGTAATCATCGTAAACCATATATATGGATCCATGGTTATATAATTTCAAAATCATGCCACCTAATCGAATATGTTTGTTATCTGCATGAATTTTCTCGTTTTCTAACTATATGCTGGCTAAATATATTTATTCTAGCACCGCATGCAATTATGAGGCTAAACTAAATTGGGGAAAACTGTGTCGTTAATGAATTTTCACATTCCAAGCCAATTCATACGAGAGGCAAAAGCGAATTAAAACCAAAGGAAGGAGCGAAATCAAATTTGAAAACATTTGAGGGTTGTATTAAAGGACTAAAAGTGAACTTTAAAGCAAGTTAGGGTCATATGAAAATTTTGCATGACACAAAATGCCACGCCCCGCTTCCCAAAATACGGGATACGAGGGATGACTAGGCCAGCCATACTTCTACGATTAGGGAATAATCCCGCCATAGTCACACTTCGGCTTCTACCATTACATGGTAGTCAATAAACAGTGCTTGAGTAAAGAAAAAATCATAGTTCACAACTTTATTACATTGCAATTTAAAAGAGTTCGAGGTATATTTATTTCACAGAATAAACAACTAACCAATAAAACAAATACTGAAATCAAAGAAAGTAGCGCTGGTGATGCAGTTTAGATCTCCGCAATCTCGAAGGATAAATCCTACTCCTGGGCTGGATCCACTCCGTCCTCTGAGCATGCACACTCAGAGCGTCAGGACGACACATATAGCAATAAATATGTATAATGGGCATACAGTATTATTAAACATGGGGAGTACAATAAATTGTGGAACATGTGTATAATAACATCAACTGAATATGAATAGTGCAATATGAGTATCATGTCGGTGAACTACGCAATGAATATGTCACTACCTAACGGTCACTAAGTCAATGAAATCAAATGGTGGAGAGGATGCTTGTGTTTAAAAAGGGTCTTGTGCATGCTCGAGACTACGGTCCACTGTGCCCGGGACATAACCCTGTCAGCCGTGCCGCTAGGCCCACGACCTAAATTATGTGTGTATATGTGTGTATCAATGATAGCGAATGATCATCCTCTAAATCACTGTACCTCGCTAAATACGAGTTCAATTTCACCTTGATTTCCTCATTTCCCAGGTTATGGTATGCATTCATGTATTGGGTAGGTTATGAACGAATACGTATCACTGTCGCTTTCAATCACTTTTCCATTTATCAATATCACTGTCGTATTTGCCACAACCCAATCACTAACATTAATGTATCGACAATGCAGATGATCACTATGCAGCAGGTATAACTCGAGCATGAAAATATGTAGAAATGCACGACCAATACAATGTAATTGGTAAAATTTACGATAAATCATACACATAGAATCGACCAAAATGGTATAAAGGGCATATGAAGTACACTGGATTATCTAAACAGTAAAATTTATTCCAGGTCAAACGGAGTTCAGGTTAGGGAGTTATCATCATTTGAAGGAAGTGATCGATTTCTGGAATTCCAGCTTCAGAACTGGAAGCCCAACTTCGCGCGCATTTTATCAGTAATTGTGTTCAGATTCAGCTATTTCCCTAGTTGAATAAAATTTAGTTCTGTCAGTTCAGTTTCCAACTCACTAAACAGATTATCAATCTCACCTCTATATCAGAAGTTATGCTCAGATTAATGTGACAATGTAATGAACATTTCTGCAGAAACTGCAGAACACAATGACATTCCAAAATACAATTTAAATATCAAACGACCGTAAAAATGCACGGGACCAATTTCAAAGGTTAGATAATTAAGATTTCTACGTGACCATGTGGAGCTCCATGCATTTACAGTTTTATACAGGTAGGTACAGGTGCTTAAAATTCAGTTTCCCCCATAGAATGCTACCCCGTACTGCAGTCCAGAGTTGCATTCCTCCTCACTTTTCAGAGTCATGAAATTTCATTATTCCAAAACTAATTAGATAAGGTTATTGGTTATCTAGTTAGGTTCGATACGAACCCTGGAACACCATGATTAGAATTTTATTCAAATAACTACAAATTTTACAACGTTACACATACGGTGATTTTCAGATTTGACGTAACCAATAGGGATTTCATTTTACATTCGATGTCTTAACGATTTGATGCCAATTTCTTATGCGTCACTCGTTAACATCAATCGAAACTTCTAATAATAAAACTTGGGGATTTTGATAGGGTAAACGTATCGAACACTCGGTACATGTACGGGGATGCTATCTACTTGTACATACACACATCATACATTATACCCATTTAAACCGTTAAACTGCCTTTACTAACTACATAAGTACGTAGCATGAATTGAACAAGTGAAGGAAGTTCACTTGCCTGTGACGAAATCGATGGTAAGGCAACGACAGCAACGGAAATGGCACGACACGGGCACGATCGATGTACGATGCGCGCTCGACTTGGCTAGATCAGAGTACTTGGGCTCAACACTGGCGTGGAGGCGGCCATGGCGGGGGTTTCTAGTGACTCCGTCGAAGTGATCGGGTGCAGAAGGGCTGCCGGCGGTGAGCTCAGGCGGCTCAGGGGATTGGAGCTGGTGAGTCGGGGAGCTCGGGGGCTACAGGGGACCAGTGCAGTAGGCTCTGGCTCTGGCGAGGTCGGCTAAGGCGCGGAGGCGACGGGGTCGGAGCTCAGGTAAGGTGCAGGGACAAGGGAGTTGGGTTCGTCGGCGAGATGCAGGGGGGCGGTGTTGATGGTAGTGATAAGGTGGTTTGGTTTGGAGGAGAATGAGAGAGAGGTGATGGCGGCGCTGGGGAGTTCGGTGGCGGTGGTCGGAGTTTGGGGGGAGTTCGGTGACGTGAGGTAGGGGTTTTTGCTTGGAGGAGAACGAGAGAGAGAGAGAGAGAGCGAAGCAGAGAGGGGGAGATGAGGGAAGAGAACGGGAGACATGCAAAGAGATTGAGAGTGGGAAAGAGATGTTGGAGAGAAGAGGGGAGGCAGGTGCGAGGATCCCGGGTTCGTTGGTGACGAGGCCACATCGACGTGGAGTCGTTTTCACGGAGGTGAGCACGAGGAAGGGGAGTCGTAGGGCGTCGTTGGGGACTTGGAGCCGTTGGGGGGTGAGCGGGTCGAGTGGAGGCTGGCGCGAGGAACGCGAGCGGGCACGAGAAGCGTGCGCAGGTGCGATCGTCGTGGGCGCGAGGAGCGGGGGCGCGAGGAGCGGGGGCGAGGAGGTTGCACGAAGGAAGTGGCGGGAAAAGGAAACGAGGGAGGAAGATGAGGGGAAGCGGGTCAGGTCGGGTCGGCATGGATCGGGTCAGGTAGGATAAGGTTGGGTTTTAGTTTTAGGGTTAAGAGTTTAGGAAATTAATTTAAATAATAAAAAAATAAAAATAAAAATGAAATAAATTTGGATTAAAATATGGAAAAAAACGGAAAATTTTATTTGGAACTGGGGATTTACATCATACCCTCCATACAAAAAATTTCATCCTCGAAATTAAAACAAAAACAACGGGACAACACACTATACAAATAAATGCGGAAAACGTGCATGGATGTCTTACTCGCGTTCCTAGGTAGACCCCCCTGGAGAACGACCACCCGAAGAAACACGAACCAGTGGAATGACCCTGTTCTTCCGCACTTTATCCTGACGATCGAGAATGGTGGTAGGCTGCTCCTCGTAGGACAGATCAGTGCCCAAAGTTAACTCCGAATGATTCAGAATATGGTTGTAGACCCAAACATAGCGCCTCAACTGAGAAACATGAAAAGTGTTGTGCACCAGCTAACGATGGAGGTAAGGCAAGTCGATGGGCCACCTCTCCCACTCGCTCTAGCACCTCAAAAGGTCTGATGAATCGGGGACTGAGTTTCCCGCGACCTCCAAACCTGATAACACCGCGGGTAGGAGAAATCTTCAGAAACACGAGATCTCCGACCTTAAATTCTAGCGCCCTCCTGCTGGCATCCGCCCAACTCTTCTGTCGGTCCTGAGCCGTCTTAATGCGATGTCTGATCATCTGGACCTTTTCTACCGTCTGAACAATAAGTTCGGGGCCCAGTAATCTCCGTTCTCCCACGTCATCCCAACAAACAGGGGATCGACATTTCCTTCCGTAAAGTGCCTCGAATGGAGCCATCGGGATGCTAGCTTGGAAACTATTGTTATAAGAAAACTCCACCAGATGAAGGTGATCCTCCCAAGAACCCTGGAAGTCTAGCATGCAGGCCCTCAACATGTCCTCGAGCATCATAATAGTACGCTCGGACTGTCCGTCCGTTTGGGGATGATAAGCCGTGCTAAACTTGAGACGTGTACCCAGACTCTCCTATAAGATCTTCCAAAAATATAAAACAAACCTGGTGTCTCGATCCGACACTATACTGACCGGAACCCCGTGAAGTCGCACTACCTCTTGCATGTACTTCTCCGCAAGTGACTCCGTCGACTGTCCTACACGAAAGGGTATAAAATGTGCAGCTTTCGTAAAACGGTCGAAGATAACCCAGACTGCGTTGTTGCCCCTTGGACTCCATGGTAAGGCAGTCACAAAATCCATAGTGATGTGCTCTCACTTCCACTCGTGTATCGGAAGCAGTTGCAACAACCCAGCTGTCCTCTGGTGCTCTGCTTTTACCTGCTAGCATACCAAACACCTGGATACGAACCGTGCAATCTCTAGCTTCATCCCATTCCACCAAAAATGTTGCTTTAGATCTCGATACATTTTCGTGCCTCCTGGATGCACAGAATAAGCAGAACTATGAGCCTCAGCTAAAACCTCTTCTCGAACATCTCCCTTGGGGACGCAGAGTCTGCTACTGAATCTTAGAGAACCATCCCGATGTATGAGTAAGTCCGTCCTCAGCCCGGTTTCCACCTGCTCCCTGAACTTTTGTAATTGAGGATCATCGGCCTGCGCCGCCTTAATGCGATCTATAAGAGAAGACTGCACCTGTAACTGCCAGAATTTCCTGATTGCACTCGGTGTAACAACCTCTAGTTCGAGCTTCTGAAAATCCTCAATGATGCTCTTCTGACTGGTCAACATAATGACCGCTGGCTTGCGACTGAGGGCGTCTGGTACGACATTTACCTTCCCCGGATGATACTGTAAGTCCAAGTCGTAGTCCACCATTAATTCTAGCCATCGGCGTTGCCTCATATTCAGTTCTCTCTGAGTGAACACGTACTTCAGACTCTTGTGATCCGTGTACACTTCCACCTTTTCGCCCAACAAGTAATGTCTCTAGATCTTCAATGCGAAAACCACCGCGGCTAACTCCAAGTCGTGCGTTGGGTAGTTCCTTTCGTGATTCTTCAGCTGGCGTGAGGCATAAGCAACTACCCGACCGTGCTGTATCAGGACGCAGCCTAAGCCTTTCCCCGAAGAATTGCTATGTATCACCAAACCACCTGAATTATCCGGCACTGTAAGAATAGGCGCCGTGGTCAATTTCTGCTTTAGTACCTCAAAAGCCCGAGTACACTCCTCCGTCCATACATACGGTACTTCCTTCCGCGTCATCTTCGTCAAAGGTTAAGCGACTCATGCAAAGTCCTGAACGAACCACCGATAATATCCTGCCAATCCCAGGAAGCTTTTGATCTCGGCCACTGACTTCGGAGTCGGCCAATCTCTAACAGATTCTATCTTCGCTGGGTCCACTGAGATGCCTTCGCCCATAACAACGTGTCCCAAGAACTGCACTTTGTCGAGCCAGAACTCACACTTGCTCAATTTTGCATATAGCTTCTCTTCCCGAAGAATTTGTAATACTGTCCGCAGGTGTTCGGCATGCTCCTCCTGGGTCTTAGAGTAGACTAATATGTCGTCGATAAATACAACGACAAACGTGTCCAATTACTTCGCAAATACTCTATTCATCAGGTCCATAAATATAGCTGGAGCATTGGTAACACCGAACGGCATCACAAGAAACTCATAATGCCCGTATCGTATCCTGAAAGCCGTCTTGCATACATCTTCGGCCGTTACTCTGATCTGGTGATAGCCCGAACGAAGATCCAGCTTCGAAAATACCTTGGCCCCACCCAACTGATCAAATAAATCGTCGATACACGGAATGGGGTATTTGTTCTTTATCGTAACCCTGTTCAGCTCCTGGTAATCTATACACATCCGTAGCGATCCGTTCTTTTTCTTCACCAACAAGACTGGTGCACCCCACGGCAAAGCGCTTGGGCGAATAAATCCCTTCTTCAGGAGTTCTCCAATTTATTTCTTCAACTCTGCCAACTCAACTGGCGCCATTCTGTAAGGAGCTTTAGAAACTGGCACCATTTCTGGAATCAAGTCGATAGAGAATCCCAAGATGTAGGGAGGTGGTAGATGTAAGTCGATGTGCAACACCCCACGAGTAGCGGGGAGGCGGAAATATAAAAAACGATCTTGTTCTTGAAGCATACATCGACTAACCGAAGATCTTTGCTAAACGATAATTAACATCTACCATAGAAGTTCTAAACTACTATGTAAAGAGATTATACCTAGTGATACGTGTCCTTCGTCTTTACGATCTCTTCGTCCTCCTCGACCTCCTCCAAGTGATAGATGATCCACCCGAGAACCCTAATCAAAGCTTCACCTCAAGACTTGAGGTAACTAAGTTTCTCTAGTTGCTAACCAAAGGGACTTAGGTCATAAAGAGTTAGGTTATGGGATGTTTAGTCTTTTCTAACCCTTGTACTCAACTCATGAGTGGTAGGATTAGAGCTTGAAGAAAGAGAGAGCTTGAGGAGAGAGAAGGTGAACTAGAATAATGAAATGAAAATTGCTTCTCACTTAATATATCAAGCATAATGAAATATCAATAAAATGAATAATAATAGATTATTCATCATGCTTCATAAATGAATATAAGTGATTCACTATGTGAGTCATTAAGTATTTAATGATGCATTAATGACATAGTGAATCACACATAATGATTCACAATTTACATTAATGACAATGCCACCTTAACCCCTCAAGTCACCATGCTTCTAGAAGCTTCCCGGAAATTACGAGAACGCCCCTCTCATCCGTGAAAACACGGAAAAACTTTAGACTGTATAAATCCAATAACCTGATACTAGAATCTGGCTTAAACCAAAGTCGTCTAGTAAAAACTGTCCGAATGTCGTACGTGCGTTTAAACACGTATTCGTCCGAACCCTTGTCGTAAAACCGTACAACCTCTATATGGTTTCGCCTGGAGTTGGGAAAACTCTGTGTGGGACTCTAAAGACTCGACTACTACGCTGGCAGTGGGTTTAACCACAGACCGCAAGCGGCACTAGTTGTACGTAACGGTCCCCAGGTAGATGTCGATAAGAAGGCCGATGAGGATACCCATCCGAACTCCTACTGAGCCTGTGTGTGACAATATCCGTGCAGTCCGGTTTGTTCGTCTAAGAGTATCGCATGTATGGTCTAGGTAGGTGGTAAACATCAGACCCCTAATAACCGTACAAGTCGTGTCGGTATGGCTCTATCACCATCCGAGAATCTACTGATCAATCTATCAGTAATTCTCAATCAGCCCTGGCCAGGGACTTATGGTAATGACCAACCGATCACTGTGCGATATCAACTCCCTATACCGGGAGAGACGAATCCCTAACAGTCACTCACTGCCTCCATGTGGCTCGGGACTGTGCCCAACTAAAACCTGTTTGCACGACTCCTTTGAACCGTGGTAGGGTAGTAATCAAAGCACAGTGGGAACTCACACGAGACAAATGATGACTTTAAGTCAACGGACTATCTGCACACATGTCACCTGAGAACTGCTATCTGACGTTAGGTATAAATACCATCCAGTCAGTTCTCGGCGAGTCCTGTCCGGTGTACTCACACCCAGTGAGCATCTGTATACAATCTTAGGTGCACTCCACCAATGGCTGCGGGACCAATCCATCGCCCCTCCTCAGGGTCTAGATATGTATACACCAGTCTACTCCGGAGTATCGATGCCCAGTCTCGATACTCCTGTGACCAGGGACATCTAAGGATGTGCCTATTGACTATCCAGCTCCCACTAGTATGACAGCCATCACAACGCCGGTAGTCAGGCAAAAACACCCTATGGGCTTTATTAACATGTATATATATATATGAATACTACGCAAAATATATCATATGTTAAGATAAAGACAAACCAAATAGCGTAATATCATATTAAGCAAGAATGTCATGTACATACATATCCCCAGCATCCTATACAATGAAGGCCTCTAGGGTATATATATCCAACAATCTCCCACTTGCACTAAGGCCTATAATTGGCGCAATGAGTACCCACTGTCTTCACTAGATCCAGTTGCTGGAGTACCGCATGCCTAACATCTCAAACAGCCTCTCGAATTGAACTTGAGGGATGGCCTTTTTAAATGGATCTGCCGTGTTGTCTTTTGTATCCATTCTCCGTACCTCGATCTCCCGACGATCAACGATCTCCCGACGATCAACGATCTCCCTGATCAGGTGAAACCGCCTTAAGATATGCCTGGATTTCTGATGGGACCTTGGTTCCTTTGCCAATGCTACGGCCCCATTGTTATCACAATACAAAGGTATTGGATTGGTAATGGACGGAACCACCTGAAGTTCAGAGATGAGCTTCCTCATCCAGACAGCCTCTTTTGCGGCTTCACTGGCAGCTATATACTCAGCCTCCATAGTTGAGTCTGCGACGGTATCCTGTTTGGAACTCTTCCAGCATACCGCCCCTCCATTGAGGGTAAACACAAAACCCTAAATGGATTTAGAATCATCTTTGTCACTTTGGAAGCCGGAGTCGGTAAAAGCCTTTACCTGGAGGTCCCCATTACCGTAAATCAAGAACATCTCCTTAGTCCTTCTCAGGTACTTGAGAATGTTCTTTACCGCTATCCAATGCTTCTCACCTGGGTCAGACTGATACCTGCTTACCACACCAAGTGCGTAAGCTACATCCGGTCTTGTACATAACATCGCATACATTATAGATCCTACTGCCGAAGCGTAGGGTATAATGCCCATGCGATCCCTCTCTTCATCAATCTTTGGAGACATCTCTTTGGAGAGGGTGATCCTGTGACAAGCGGGCATATTACCGTGCTTGGAATCTTCCATACTAAATCTCTTTAGTATGGTGTCAATATACCTGGACTGTGAAAGTCCCAACATTCTATTAGATCTATCACGATAGATCTTAATGCCCAAAATGTAGGTTGCATCACCCAAGTCTTTCATGGAGAATTTCTGTGACAAGAAGAGCTTTACTGATTGTAGCATAGGGACATCATTCTCTATCAGTAGTATGTCGTCGACGTACAAAACGAGGAAGACTACTACTCCTTCTACAATCTTCCTATAAATACATGGTTCATCTACATTTTTGATAAAGTCAAACTCTTTGACTGTCTCATCAAAGCAGATGTTCCAACTTCGCGATGCTTGCTTTAATCCATAGATAGATTTAAGCAACCTGCACACTCTTCCGCTGCTCCCACTGTCTAAGAAACCTTCTGGTTGATCCATGTAAACACTCTCTTCTAAATGTCTATTTAGAAAAGCTGTTTTTACATCCATTTGCCAGATTTCATAGTCATGGAAGGCAGCAATGGCAAGCAGGATCCGAATGGATTTAAGCATAGCTACAGGTGAAAAGGTTTCATCATAGTCCAATCCTGGTCTTTGACGAAAACCTTTTGCAACGAGTCTAGCTTTATAGGTTTCCACTTGTCTAAGTGCACCAATCTTCTTTTTGAAGATCCATTTGCATCCAACTGGTTTCACCCCAGGAGGAGCAACTTCTAAAGTCCATACTTTATTGGTGTACATGGATTCCATTTCGGATCTCATAGCATCCAGCCACTTCATTGAGTCAATACTCGTGATAGCCTGATGAAAACTAGTAGGCTCATCATCATCGATGATGCAATCCTCTCGATCCCCATCTAGAAGAAAACCATAGTATCTCTCAGGAGGATGAGAAAGCCTACTAGATCTGCGGAGTGGCGTTGGTTCGTCATGTTCTATTTGTAAGTGCACGGCGGCGCCCCGGCCGTCAATCCGACGCCGGAATGCGGAAGCGGTGAATAACTAAAATTTTGCGGACTTTGCAAACCGGCACCACCGCGCACTAAACTCCGGATCGAACCATTAACTAGTCTAAGCTATCTACAAGAAAGGGAATAGAGATATACCGACGATCCAAGTCCTCCGGTCTTCTCGTCATGGTCCCGATCTCCTGCGGAAAAGTCCCGTCTCCTCCTCGTCGCCGGAAGTGCACCACATCGCCTTCTTCGTTTACGGGCTCCCACCTCAATGCCGAGGCAACTCGGGCACGAAGCCGGCTACTCGACGTGCCCAAGGTTCGCTGTAGAATATATGAAGAACCATGTCTCACTTGGGGTTGTGGAATTGCCATTGGAGGAGGGATTGAACTTGGAGCTTTTTAGATGGAACTTGTGGGATTTTTGCAACATGAATTGAAGCAAAATCCCACCTCAAAATATTTGGACAGCCCCCCCCCCAATTGAGTGGCCGGCCATCACCTAAAGAGAGGAGAGAATGAGAGTGACCAAAAGAATGATCCAAGAGAGAGAGAGAGAGAGGAGGGTTATCATATCAAAAGAAAATGATCACAAAGAAAAAGTCCTCACTCAACAACCATACCCCTCATCATCATCAAATCAAAACCCACACTCAACCACCTTCCACCAACCTCATGATCAACAACCATGATGAGCCAAAGTCAAGCCATCATGTAAAACAAAGTCAAGAAGTCAAGGTAAGGTGCTCCATCATGATACAAGGAAAAAAGCAAAGACCCCCTTCCACAATTGCCTATTTGCAACAATGCAAATAAGCCCTCCTCCACCAAACATCGGCCAATGAACGAAACAATGGAAATTGACCGAAACGGAAAGCAAACTGGCAACTCCAGAAAACTGGTCCCGTAATAAATTACAGGAAAACCCCGATACTGTGCATACACACCCGCATCTGTATTTCGACCGAAATACAAATGCAATGAGACAAAGTCTACACTGTACTATACTAGGATCCGGCTTATACCAAAGTCGGCTAGTAATATCTGTTCGATCCTGATCCGTGCAATACCGCACGTATCTGATCGAACCCTGCCATATAACCATACGGCCTATAGTACAAACTGTCCGATCCTGATCCGTGCAATACCGCACGTATCTGATCGGACCTTGCCATATCTCCATACGGCCTCTACAACCTTTCGCCCGAAAGCTGAGTAACTGAATGTGGGGGACTCTAAAGACTCGTCAACACCTTGGTTGTGGATTTAACCACTAGCACGTCAGAGGTATAAGCCAATACGTGACGGGCTACCAGGTACTGACCAAATGGGACGTCGATGAGGAAGCTCACCCCGACACCCAACTGAGCCTGTCAGTGACAATATCCGTGCAGTCCGGTCCGTTCGTCTATGAGTATCGCATGGCGGGCCTAGGGGGTTGGTAAAAGTCAGACCCCCAAAAGCGGTACAAGTCGTGTCGGAGTGTAGCCCAGAACACCCTGAGATACTACTGGAATACCTACCAGTAAATCTCCTTGCCTTGGCCAAGGACTTTGTGTAATGGCTCTCCTAGACACAGCACGACCTCACCCCCAATACCGGGAGAGACGAACCCCTGAAGATACGCTCACTGCCTCCATGTGGCTCGGGACTGTACCCAACTAAAACCTGTTTGCACGACTCCTTTGAGCCGTGGTAGGGTAGTAATCAAAGTACAGTGGGAACTCACACGAGACAAATGACGATCCCCAGGTCGATGAACTAACCTGCACACATGTCACCAGGGAACTGCCATCTGACGTCTGGTATATGACCAACTAGCATGTTCCCGGCGAGTCCTGTCCGGTGTACTCATAACCCAATGAGCACCTGTATACATCTTAGGTGATCCAACTGACACCAGTGGCTTGTGAGACCGGCCACCGCCCCTCGTCGGGGTCTCGACTGTATACACTAGTCTACCAATGGAGTATCGATGCCCGGTCTCGAAACTCCCACGACTAGGGACCATTTAAGGATATGCTTGTAGACCCCCAGCTCTCACTTATATGATCGCCCTCATACTGCTGGTGGTCAAGCAAGAATCCTAGGGGCTCTATCAACGTGTAATAGCGACGTGTCAGGTCACCTAAAGCAGTACACGATGATAAAGGTAAACCAGATAGCATACTATCATCTCGAGTAAGACTGTCCTACCGGGATAGGTCCTCCCTCAATCATTACAATCACGTACCTGTGACCTAATAATTGACTCTGAGGGCACTATCTCCAACAATCTCCCACTTGCACTCAAGGCTAATTATTGCGATGTCGCATACTCACAGCCCGTGTGATACCGAACATCCAACTCCTCTACTAGTCAGTCTCACAAAGCTCGTTTGCGAAACTATTGCGTTCGAGGAATAACCTCAGTGAGTGGATCCGCTTCGATGTTTCTTTCTATGTCTCTCTATATCTCAAGTTCGCGGAGAAACCCATCTCCCGAAATGAGCAATACCTGTCTTAGAATGTGTCTGGATGTCTGATGGGACATAGCTCATAAATGAACTCCAAATCCAAACTTCTTAGACTGTATCGTCAACTGAACTTAATCAGTATCCAGCGCGCCATGCCTCCCTCAGTATTGCCTTGGACCACCTGTCCAAAATACTGCCCCTCATCAGAAGGAAAACTATAACTCTGACAACCTCCTTGTCGTCCATGTCACCTTGGAAGCCTGGAATGATAACTGTTTCCTGAATGAGGCTGTCGTTATCATATCCCTAGAACATTCACTTATGTTCTAAAACTGCTTCCGACTGTTTCTCCAGGATTGGATTAATGTCAACTTATTGCATCTAGTGCAAGAACAACATCTGGTGTGGTACTTGACATCTCACGATTGACTCAATTGCCTGAGCAAGTGATCTGCCAATCATGCACGTCCCTCTCCCCTTTAGTCTGTAAGACACCTCTGGAGAGGGTGACTCCATTACCTGCAGGTATACTACCGTGCCAGGAGTCGTCCATTCTAAATACTCTTAGAATGCTGTCAAGTACCCTGATTGGGAAACCACCCAAATCTAGATCTAAAACCATAGATCTAGTAACCAGTATGTTTGATATAAAATCCATTTCCTTTGTGGAGAAACAACTGTGTGACGACCAAAGTATAACCGATCGTAGTGTAGGAGTTTCCTTTCCTACTCTGTGTATATCATCCAAATACCAGGATATCACACCCTACTACCTTCTCAACAGATCCATCCCCTATTCTGATGAAGTCAAACCCATGACTGTCACGTCAGAAATAGATGATCTATCTCCGCTACATCTGCTCTAGTCTATAAATAGACATAAGCAACCTGTCCACCAATGCTTCCGCTGCTCCCACTGACTACGACAACCCTCTGGCAGAGTCATATAGACGTACACTTCTAAAACTGGTTTAGAACGACGCTATACTCATCCTCCCGCCGGGTCTCGTAACCTGGAACAACAGCAATGGCAATTGTGAGTAAACAAGAACTTCCCTGTCACCGTCCTTGAGGCTACCGTAGTGCCTCTCGGGTGCCTGAAGTTACCCACCTTATCTGCGGAGTGGCCAATGGAATGTCAATCCAGATTGAATCTTTAGGTTCCTTATCAAATCTTCAGTAATCGTTTGTGGTTCTGGAATCACTTCCAGTTCTACCATACTCCCACTACTGTTTTCTGAAAAAATCCATTTTTATTAAAACTGTGGCGAGTCTAGAACAATATCGCTATTGTTCATCCAGATGGTAGAAAATCAACCCGCGTCATAGCCTGGGTCAACCCACAAACAGCCATTACAGAAACGTGCCTTGAGTTGTCCAGTGTCTGGTTTTAATCATAAACCGGACAACTCCCCGTACCTTAACATCGTTAAGATATGAACTGTTCTATATCCAATATAGAAACAGAGGCACTGATTTAATTGAACCAGATTCAAATCATGCAGCTGTCCCCAGCGCATGTTAACTAAATGGAAGGAGGCCGATCAGCGTTACTCAACTTAGGAATACTTCCAATTATGAGTAGCCTGAAAGAAAAGCAAGATCTCTTTATCATTACTATCAACTGAATACCACAAGTATCTACATCTTCGATCTCTTTGAAGAATCCCGATACTTGCTACACCTGGTTCTCTACTCTATTCTAATACCTGTAACCTCTCAAAATTCGGACCCTGTGTTTCCACGAAACACCGGTCTAAAAACTAGAGAAGTCATAAGTAAACCGAATATAGTACGAGGACCTACCCCTCTGTCCTGATGGACCCTGGACAACATACAATACTCTGTATAAGTCCCTTGATTCTGATAACTCATTCACTGTGTGTCGTAGGTTGAAAACTGTACTTATGGTTAAGAAGAATTACACCGCTGTTTAATGCTCCTTACCTAACCATCCACTGATATAGGTAAATGTCGTAGACATAATTTCAGAAAGGTATATCTCACTCTATGAAAATAGACGTACAGATATATCAATTTGAAATTGGTGCATAACAGCGGATATTCAAAACCAAATATTTGCCGACCGGCAAACAGCCCAGGTGATTTCCTCAAATATCACCGATTACAACGAATCCCGATATAATGAGGATAATCACCCAATTCCCAATAACTTACTCCCCTTCATCATCTATAAAACCATACAGATGTTAGAATCGTACCTGGTAAATACATACCCTGGAGTAAGTATCTAATCGGGAAATCAGTCTTCCTTTAACATTACACGGTGAAACTGAAACATTGAAATGTTCCGATGGGATATTCTGGTATTCCTAGTAATGCCTCTTCCAGATTCACGACTGTAACCGTATAGTTCTCTGCCACCTCTCCAAATCCCTTCATATGTCTTTAGTCTTTACCTTCTGCACACCCTTTTGGGCCAAATGGTTTTCTTCCTTCCCTACCGTTCGGCACCAACCTATGGTTTGGAAGAAGACTATCCAATAAGCATAATGGGTGTACTGTCCCAATCCTAGGAACACTCGCAACACGAGAGAAGGTGAAGATAAAAGACACCTGAATGTACTTTATTCCTATTTCTCCTGAACCAGGATCCATCCCCGAACTGGAACATGTTCCTTTCGAGTTCGTATATAACCATACGATGGAGTATCCAATAAACTGTGGATCTTCGTAGTGATACGGAGTGTCCTGGAGAAATACAAAGGTGATGTGGGAGTGGTAACGAAATATTTGGTTTGGTCGTGAATATCTGTTGCAATTTACTTTGCCCTCTTACTAATCCCTTGCTTTGTCTGAACTTAATACCTTCTGCACACCATCGTTATGCTAATTGGTTTTCTTCATTCCCTACCGGTCGGCACCAGCCTAAGGTTTGGAAGAAGACAATCCAATTTGCGTAATAGGTGTACTACCCCTAAACCAAGGAGTACTCGCAACCTGAGAGAGGGTAAAAGGAAAAGACAACTGAATAATCCTATCCGTTTTCCCCAGAACCTGAAACCATCCTCGAATAAATTCTTTCGAGTTCGTATCTAACCATACGATGGTTTTGTCCAATGGAAGTGGACGTTCGTAGTAATACGGGGTGTCCTGGAGAAAAAGGGTAAAAGTAGGAGTGGCAATGAGGTCTGCAACTCTGACAATCCAAAAGCCGGTGTTAAGAAGGTTCGGTCAACTTGGTCACTGAGTCAAAGTTTTAGGGTCGGGTCAATGGTCGCTGCCAAAGAGAGAGAGAAAAGAAACACTCAGCGTGCACTCTAACCTAGATCAGAATGGTCACCAATTTATCTAATCTGGAATCCTCCCACTGTACCTCAAATTCTCCTCCAAACCTGAAAGAAGAATTAGTCGGGGTTACCCGAGGAGTAAACCAACTCATCAGTGGGAATCGGGATCCAACTATCATCGCATGATAACGTGACGGAATCCGCTCACGTCAACACACTCCAGAAGGTATGCGCATATCTGGCAAGTTTCAGTACTTTTGAAACTCCCGATGTGATTTCTGCCCCATGCTCTTATGACCTTGACTTTGGCCAACAAATCATAAGTCACATGTCAAGTTCTACCCGTCATTCTCCAGGTTGATTTGAATCCACCCGCACAAGCCCTTGACTTTGGCCAACAAGGCTATACGACTGTTCCAAACCAACGCATCTATCTATGCTGCATATGAATAACCAACAGCTACCAAACACTGTGCCTTGACTTTGGCCAACAAACACAGCTTGAATACTATTGACTACCCATATGAAACGACGGAGGGCTACGAATGGTTTCTGGCGAAAACCTTTAACGTAAAGAACTTGATATCGTTGAAGGAACGGATAGCTTTTTAGAAAATATAGTGACGAAAACCGTTGCTAAAGAGGTCACTCCCGGTGAAGGGATCTCGGCTCTTTCCCCGTAGAATGGGGTGCAGGATATTCCAACTGAATACCACGGTGCAAAGCAAAAGTAATCGGCTATAGTGAAGTTAATGCCCTGACGCAAACTTTTTGTCCAAGGGGTCACTCCCGGTGAAGGGATCTCGGCCCTTGCCTCGTCGACTGAGGAGCAGGATATTCCAATGAATACCACGATGCAAAACAAAAGAGAACGTCCTTGCAATAACAGCTTTTTGAAAAAGTGTTCCAACAACATCAGATTAGGTTTGTTTTTAACTTTGCATTGATCCGAATCAATGCAGTCCCATCAATTGATCACACCAAAAAGAACGAAAATATACTGATGTACGTATATGCCATCCGCATTCGCCACTGGGTCCCGTCATTACCCGTTAGGTTAGCTAACTAACGACAGAGCGGGGACTGGACTAGCGCGGATGCAAAACATATACAACATCTACTAATATATATACCAATATATTATATTTCGCTCAAGGCGTGAATAAAATGCAACATCACAGAGAATGAACAGCATCACAGAAACAATACAGATATCTGGGAACCCCGGGTTTCACAGAGCCACTACTGAAACCCGACGTTCCCCTGGTCGTGTGGATAGCCTGTGCAATGAGAATCCTAGACCCCTACGGGCGCGGCAAGTCACCCGCCAAAACCTGAAGCGAGGCAGCCCCCTTCAGCACCGTGAATGGACCACCCAGCACTTCACGGAATCCGGTAACTTGGGCACCCCTCCTGGGTCAAACCTGTACCCCCTACGAGTGCGGCGAATAGCCCGCCAATCCTAGAGTGAAGCCCCCTCCGTCCCAATGCCATGAGATGCGGGCTTGCTGCCCTCCAGAACCCGGCTATCCGTGCACCCCTCCGCGGGGCAATCCTAGTACAGAAAGTAAAATATACATACAACGGGTACATCGACCGCAACCAGGTCGTGCCCCAAAAGAATAATACAAACAGGCAGTGACGGCAGTCCACATGTCGGACGCTCACCCCGCAATATCAAATGTACATAATACAACAAAAACAGTACTAGCATTGCATCCAGGCTATCCCCCACGACCGATCCGCAACATCACAGCAAATATATAGAACATCAACGTGAAAGTCACGTTCGCAAATCCGTCTAACCGGGCTATAGCAGTTAGACAGGATTTACCGATCGAGTGACATTCACGGTCGCAGATATAATGTAAATTCTGTGAAAAATGTGTTTAAAATATCCGACCGATCAAATTATATCAAGTGGGCCCCAAAACAATACTGTAGCAGTTACAGAAAATATGGGCCCAATTTAAATATTCCAGAAACCCAAATTTAAGCCCAGAAGCCCACTGTAAAAACCCAACCCACTGATCCCTGTAGACTGCGGCGGAAGCGCGGCCAAACATGGGTTTTGGCCGCCCTTCCGCGGTCACGTGAGAGGAACAGTACGTCGAATTTGAACAGTGTTCTTAGAATTTCTAGCACAGTACTTTTATGCAACCTGAAAAATTTTTGGAGACAGAAAAATTTCAACAGAAACTGTCGTGGGTATATTGGGGTTTTCGGACATTTCGATCGATCGGAACAGAAAAACACATTACACAAAGCTAGACTAAGTTAATGGGGAGGCTCTGATACCACTGTAAGTGCACGGCGGCGCCCCGGCCGTCAATCCGACGCCGGAATGCGGAAGCGGTGAATAACTAAAATTTTGCGGACTTTGCAAACCGGCACCACCGCGCACTAAACTCCGGATCGAACCATTAACTAGTCTAAGCTATCTACAAGAAAGGGAATAGAGATATACCGACGATCCAAGTCCTCCGGTCTTCTCGTCATGGTCCCGATCTCCTGCGGAAAAGTCCCGTCTCCTCCTCGTCGCCGGAAGTGCACCACATCGCCTTCTTCGTTTACGGGCTCCCACCTCAATGCCGAGGCAACTCGGGCACGAAGCCGGCTACTCGACGTGCCCAAGGTTCGCTGTAGAATATATGAAGAACCATGTCTCACTTGGGGTTGTGGAATTGCCATTGGAGGAGGGATTGAACTTGGAGCTTTTTAGATGGAACTTGTGGGATTTTTGCAACATGAATTGAAGCAAAATCCCACCTCAAAATATTTGGACAGCCCTCCCCAATTGAGTGGCCGGCCATCACCTAAAGAGAGGAGAGAATGAGAGTGACCAAAAGAATGATCCAAGAGAGAGAGAGAGAGAGGAGGGTTATCATATCAAAAGAAAATGATCACAAAGAAAAAGTCCTCACTCAACAACCATACCCCTCATCATCATCAAATCAAAACCCACACTCAACCACCTTCCACCAACCTCATGATCAACAACCATGATGAGCCAAAGTCAAGCCATCATGTAAAACAAAGTCAAGAAGTCAAGGTAAGGTGCTCCATCATGATACAAGGAAAAAAGCAAAGACCCCCTTCCACAATTGCCTATTTGCAACAATGCAAATAAGCCCTCCTCCACCAAACATCGGCCAATGAACGAAACAATGGAAATTGACCGAAACGGAAAGCAAACTGGCAACTCCAGAAAACTGGTCCCGTAATAAATTACAGGAAAACCCCGATACTGTGCATACACACCCGCATCTGTATTTCGACCGAAATACAAATGCAATGAGACAAAGTCTACACTGTACTATACTAGGATCCGGCTTATACCAAAGTCGGCTAGTAATATCTGTTCGATCCTGATCCGTGCAATACCGCACGTATCTGATCGAACCCTGCCATATAACCATACGGCCTATAGTACAAACTGTCCGATCCTGATCCGTGCAATACCGCACGTATCTGATCGGACCTTGCCATATCTCCATACGGCCTCTACAACCTTTCGCCCGAAAGCTGAGTAACTGAATGTGGGGGACTCTAAAGACTCGTCAACACCTTGGTTGTGGATTTAACCACTAGCACGTCAGAGGTATAAGCCAATACGTGACGGGCTACCAGGTACTGACCAAATGGGACGTCGATGAGGAAGCTCACCCCGACACCCAACTGAGCCTGTCAGTGACAATATCCGTGCAGTCCGGTCCGTTCGTCTATGAGTATCGCATGGCGGGCCTAGGGGGTTGGTAAAAGTCAGACCCCCAAAAGCGGTACAAGTCGTGTCGGAGTATAGCCCAGAACACCCTGAGATACTACTGGAATACCTACCAGTAAATCTCCTTGCCTTGGCCAAGGACTTTGTGTAATGGCTCTCCTAGACACAGCACGACCTCACCCCCAATACCGGGAGAGACGAACCCCTGAAGATACGCTCACTGCCTCCATGTGGCTCGGGACTGTACCCAACTAAAACCTGTTTGCACGACTCCTTTGAGCCGTGGTAGGGTAGTAATCAAAGTACAGTGGGAACTCACACGAGACAAATGACGATCCCCAGGTCGATGAACTAACCTGCACACATGTCACCAGGGAACTGCCATCTGACGTCTGGTATATGACCAACTAGCATGTTCCCGGCGAGTCCTGTCCGGTGTACTCATAACCCAATGAGCACCTGTATACATCTTAGGTGATCCAACTGACACCAGTGGCTTGTGAGACCGGCCACCGCCCCTCGTCGGGGTCTCGACTGTATACACTAGTCTACCAATGGAGTATCGATGCCCGGTCTCGAAACTCCCACGACTAGGGACTATTTAAGGATATGCTTGTAGACCCCCAGCTCTCACTTATATGATCGCCCTCATACTGCTGGTGGTCAAGCAAGAATCCTAGGGGCTCTATCAACGTGTAATAGCGACGTGTCAGGTCACCTAAAGCAGTACACGATGATAAAGGTAAACCAGATAGCATACTATCATCTCGAGTAAGACTGTCCTACCGGGATAGGTCCTCCCTCAATCATTACAATCACGTACCTGTGACCTAATAATTGACTCTGAGGGCACTATCTCCAACACTATTGAAATCTGAGGTTCTTCTAAGTCCTCGGTAGCAGTTTGAGGTTCTGGAATTTCTTCCAGCTCTACCGCGCTCCCACTAATTTCTTTTGCAAGAAATTCGCTTTCTAAGAAGACAATGTGGCAAGCGACAAACACCTTTTGTTCTTCAGTGTGGTAGACCATGTACCCCTTTGAATGTTTGGGGTATCCTACAAACTTGCACAAAACCGATCGTGCCTCGAGCTTGTCCGGTCTATGCTTTTTAACATATGCCGGACACCCCCATATCTTGATATACTTGAGATATGGTCTCTTCCCGCTCCACATTTCATATGGAGTGGTAGGCACAGACTTAGTTGGAACTCTATTCAATAAGCATGATGCCGATTCTAGAGCAAATCCCCAGAAGGAAAGTGGCAACTCAGCACTACTCATCATTGAACGCACCATATCTAATAGCGTGCGATTCCTCCTTTCTGATACACCATTATGCTGAGGTGTATAAGGCGATGTAAGCTGAGAGAGAATTCCATTCTCTTTTAAGTATTCAAGGAAACCGGTACTTAAGTATTCTCCACCTCGATCAGATCGAGGTGTCTTGATGCTTTTACCAGTTTGTTTCTCTACTTCATTTTTATACTCCTTAAACTTCTCAAAAGCCTCGGATTTATGTTTCATTAAGAACACATGTCCATACCTAGAGAAGTCATCAGTAAAAGTGATGAAGTAGGAGTGACCGCTTCTCGCATGCGTAGACATTGGACCACATACATCACTGTGTATTAGTCCCAAGAGTTCTGTAACTCTTGCTCCGTATCCGGTGAACGGAGATTTGGTCATTTTTCCTTTGATACATGATTGATAAGTTGCATATGATGAATATTCAAACGGATCTAGATATTCATCTTTATGTAACTTAGTCAACCTTGTTTCGTTTATATGACCAAGTCTACAATGCCATAGGAAGGCTTGATTTGAATCTGGAGCCTTTCTTTTAAGTGTGTTTTGAATATTGAAAATTCGAGGTTGATTAAGTATGTATATGTCGTTTTCCAGTGTGCTATACCCAATCAGTTCTTGATTTAGGAGAATGTTCATGACATTTCTTTAAAGCGCAAAATTATATCCTTCATTAGATAACAAAGATACTGATATAATATTACACAACATACTGGGAATACAAAAACAGCTGTACAACACCAAAATATGCCCACTAGTCAACCCTAGATGATATTCGCCTATTGCAATAGCATCTACATGCATTCCATTGCCCATCTGGAGAGTCATATCACCTGCCCCCAGTACTCTACTATTTCTCAGATCCTGCAATGAATTACAGATGTGAGAACCAGAACCGGTATCAAGTACCCATGATGTAGAGTTTACTGAAAAACAATTTTCGATTACGAACACACCTGAAGCAGAAGCAACCGCTTGCTTCGTGTCCTTTGCCTTGAAGGCCATACAGTCCTTCTTCCAGTGCCCTTGCTTGTGACAATAATGGCATTCGTTTATATCCGCTTTCACCCTTCCTGCCTTGTTCTTTCCCTGCACCTTCTTGACCCCACCCTTCGGTTTGGTGGCTTTCATCTTCTTCTTCCCTTTAGCTTTCGCTTTAGATTTAGAAGAGGATGATTGGCCAACATACAGAACGGGGGTCTTCTCCTTTTTCACAACATGTTGAGGAGCTTTGGAAGACCGGCTTCCATTTCGTGCATGTTGAAGCTAAGCATGAACTGAGAGAAGGTGTGGGGAAGGGACTGCAAAATCAAGTCGATATACAAATCATTCTCTAGCACGCATCCCAGGTTTGCGAGTTCCTCAATGAGGCTGATCATTTTGAGGACGTGCTCTCCTACAGGCGATCCTGGAGCTAACCTCATCTGGAATAGTTTCCTTGAGGTCTTGTACCTCGCGATACGGGAGTGCTCTCCATATAATTCTTTAACATGGAGAAAGATGGATACAATATCCATACTCTCGTGCTGTTTCTAGAGTTCATTGTTCATGGACGCCAGCACGATACACTTAGCTCGCTCACAATCTAGATCCCAGGTTTTGCGAACTTCCTTGTCCACAACTGAGGAATCTGGTCCAGGGATTAGGGGAGGAACATCGGTGGTAACATATGCTACTTTGTCATAAGTCAGTGCAATATTGACGTTCCTTAACCAATCTTTATAGTTCTGCCCGGTCAGTATATTTTTTTCAAGTAATAGTTTTAGTCCTGTCATGGTAGCTACTAGAGAGAGAGAAAAGAAAACACTCAGCATATGCTTCTTGCAAGTTTAGATTGGTTATTAGTTTATCTAAACAGGATGGCTCCCACTGTTCCCTCAAATCCTTCTTCAAAACCTAAAAGAAGAACTAGTCAGGATTTAATCGCACGTCACAATACTTGCTTAACCTTTCAACCAGGCTGGTGTTGGTACTTCGAGGGAGGTTTTCCAACGCTTTCGCGAAGTTCCTTAATTAAATAACCTCTTTTCCCTGGAAGCGTAGCCCCTCTAACACCTTTCTGGACACCTACTTGGTTTATAGCATTGATTGTTGAGTGAGAATGTTTCCTGAGAGTAATCCTACTCATCAGTGGGATCGGGATCCAACTATCATTGTATGATGTACTAGATGGAAGCCACTCTAGTCACCACACTCCAGAAGGTATGCTAAATCTGCAAGTTTCCTTTATGTTTGAAACTCTCGATGTGATTTTTACCCCAAGCTCTTATTAACCTTGACGTAGGCCAACAAGTCATGAGACGCAAGTCAAGTTCTACCCGTCGTTGTCCTGATTAATTTAGGTACATCGTACATGCCCTTGACGTAAGCCAACAAGGCAGTACGTCTGTCCTATACTAATGCATCTATCTATGCAACAAATAAGCAAGCCACACTGCTACCATCCACTATGCCTTGACGTAGGCCAACAAGCATAGCATGAATACGATGTGCTGTCTATTTGAAACGACGAAGGGTTACGGCTGGTTTTTGGCAAAAAACCATTAACGTAGTGAACTTGATTTGATCGAAGGAACCAAGATAGCTTTTATTAAAAGGAGTGGTTTAAGCTCCTGTTAGTTGTATGTATGCCCTAGAGGCCAGTATTGTACAGATGATGTATATTATATTGGATGCTTGGACATATATAGAGATGACTTTCTTGCTCGATATGATAGTATGCTATCTGGTTGCTCTTTATCTTAACATGTACACTAGTCTCTTTAAACTGTCTTATAGTTACATGTTGGTAAAGCCCTTAGGATGTGTACTTGACTACCTGGACTATGATGCAGATCATACTAGTGGGGACATGGTAGTCCATAAGTACATCCTTCAAGCTCCCTAGTCGTGGGTGTATCGAGACGGGGCATCGATATACCAGTGTAGACTAGCGTATACGCCTCTCGACCCATGAGATGGGCGATGGATGATCCCATATCCATTGGTGTTTGACATCAGAGATGGTATACGGGTGCTCAGTAGAGACTGGGTACACTGGACGGACTCGCCGAGAACTCCCAGATGGTATTATACCTCACGTCAGATGGCAGTTCTCAGGTGACACTTGTGCAGGTTAGTCTGTAGACCCGAGATCGTCATAGAGTCTTGTGTGATTCCCACTGTGCTTTGATCTCCACATTACCACGTCCATGAGGGCGTGCAAAACGGCGGTCTTTGGGTACAGTCCCGAGTCATATGGAGGCAATGAGCGATAGGAGGGGTTTCGTCTCTCCCGGTATTGGGGGTTGATGTTGCGCTGTGCTCGATTGGCCGTAACAGGGAAGTCCCTGGCGAGGGCTGATCAGAGATCTGCTGGTAAGTGTTACCAGTAGTTTCTCGACCCGTTATGAGCCTCACATCGGCACGACTTATCGGTTACTGGGGTCTGACGTTTACCACCCCTAGACTTGATATGCGACATATCAGACGAACAGACCGGACTGTACGGTAAGTGTTACTGGTTGGATTCACAGGAGTGTGAGCGGGCAAGCTCGTCGATCTTCTGATCGCTCAATACCCGGATGGCCGTTACGTTTAGCAGACCGCTTGCGGCTTGTGGGTGCTTGATATGATCATCATCTGCTACCGGCGTATTGACGAGTCTTTAGAGTCCTACACAGAGGTTTCCGGCTCAAGCGAAACGAAATAGGGGCGCATATGAGATATGTGCGGGACCGAGAATGATGCGTGTATGTGATACCGCATTTCATTCTCGCGATGAATGTTTCGATTGGTTGTATGTGATATAACCTAGTTATCGAATCAAAGATTGATTCGATAAGTCGATACATGGATACTAGTCGGTTATGTGCGACATGACCGGATCATTGAACCAAGTGTTGATTTAATGATTTAATGTATAATTATATATTTGATATATTACTTTGCATTAACTAGTATTGGTTCACTTTAAAGGGATTTTCTCACTTGGATAGCACATTGTATATGTGATATATTTTGTGTGCACTAGATTGTATCATGTTTGATGATACTTGCTCATTTGGTTAAGTGTAAAGAATTAACCTTGGTTAAGTAAATGGTTAGGGTTTTTATTTTCTCATTCTTTTATCTTTTTAATTTGGATTAAAAAGAAATGGCAAAAGAAAACAAAAAGGGTTGCTTTCATTCTTGAAGCTTGTTGAAGCTTCATGAAGCTTTGACCAAAGTGACCATTTTGTCTTCATACTTAACCCTAACCATTCATCTAACCTTAGTCAATTCTCTACACCTAACCATGGTTTACATTATGATAAGTATTCATTTTCTTTTTCATTTTAAAGACTTATCATAATCATCTCCATCTTCTTCTTCTTCATGAGATAAAGAAAAAGCTTGCCACCATTAATGGCATGTTGAGCAAATGAGTGAGAAATCCAATTCTAAAGTGAACCCACCTCCTATTTCTTCATCCTCTACCTCTTGCCAAGTAGTATAGGGTGTTTACTTCACAAGTTTCACAACTTGGTGAAGTTGGAGCTTGATCTTGTGTAACCTCGACGTAGATCATCTTCGGCACGAAGCCGACGACCTTGTCCGCCCATTTCTCCGATGAAGCCGATGCTTGAGTCCGGGATTCATGACGGACAGCGAGAGGACGTCTACGTGGAGCTAAGGAAGTGGAGAACCGGATCTACAAAGGTTGTAGCCTCTTTCTTTTAGTTAAGTAGTTAACTAGTTTCACTTTGTCGCCTAAAATTCTAGTTAACGATCTAGTCTAGGGTTTCTCGGCACCGTAAAATTTGAAATTGGCATGGTTAATGCCTTGTGAGACCTCTTGAGAGTGCCTAGGAACCCTACAGTGGTATCAGAGACTAGCTAGAGCCTTAGGCGAAGTGTAGACGACATTTGAAACCCGATCGAACCGAAACCCTAAAATCCAAAATGCTCTCTGGAAATTTTCTGAAAATTTGGATTTTTGTCAATTAAAAATATGCAGAAAAATAAGCAGGGTCTTATTTGAATTACTGTGAAATACGAGGGCCTAAATCGATTTTTCCACCGCGGCACAAGCTAGGCATGTGCGGCGGTTCCGCGGCCGTACTGTCCCCTTGTCTGATTTCTGCACAGTAACTCATATAATTTAATGCTATATTTTCTGGGTATTTTTATTGTGACTCTACAGATGAGTATTCTGGGGTTGTATTGGGAATCAAAGATTCGATCGGATTATCAAATTTTGTCTGCGTGGTTTTCCGGATAATTTTTGAATATGATAAAAAGTTCGACCGGATATAAATACCCAACTTTTCCCCTGCCGGAAAATTTCCAAGTGTTGGATTTTTCTGTGGTTTAAGGACGTCCTGAGTAGTGCAAGTAACGCGATGGTCCTTCTAGAAGACAACAAACCTTAACTCGATTATGTGACCGTCTTGAACTGCCCTTTGAACCTTCGGGTTTGGGGCAGTACGGCGTGCCACAAGTGAGGCGTTGGCTTGACCCTTCTACGGCTGGACCGTTGGTACTGAGGCATGAAGTGAATGTCTTTGAACTTATTTCATGTGTTGATCAGTGTCGGGAAAACTTGGGTGTTCGAATGTTCGATCGGAAAGTTTAATGTTTTCTATTTATCCGGAATGGGATACAATAATTGGAATTCACAAACAGTTATGAGATAACTGAATGAATGTTATAAATCTAGCGGTTTAGTCTCATTTGATATTGAAAAGAGTTTTCGATAATGGGACTAAAATGCGGGGTTTATAATTGTTAGGCATGTGATGTCTAAGTATTTCATTTGATTAGGCATGCGATGTCTAAAGAGGTTGCGGATTCCAACTGTTGTAGTTTTACACTTTCTTTTCTGTGACCGTAAGTGTAATATGTGATATCGCCGGTTTCGTTGCTATATGTCAACGACAATTAGGATGCGCATATTTACTTACGCTGATGACATGTGATGTTATGTGTTGCTGGATATGTTATATTGGATCGTCGTGTTTGAATAGCCGGGGGTTTTTATGTGAGATGAGTGTTTTTCATTTTCCTTCATGTAAAAACTTGTATGTATTATTCTTTTATTGGGGCACTTCCAGGTTGCGGAAGATGTCACTGTTTGTATATTATTTACTTTTCCGCATTAGGATAGACCCAAGGAGGGGAGCACAAGTAACCGGGTTCTAGGGTCCAGTGGGAGACCAACTCGAGGAGTCGAGTCCGGGTCTCTTAACCCTAGAATTGGTAGGGTTGCTTGCCGCTCTCGTAGGGGTCTAGGGGTGTGGGATTGGCTATTCATCACGACCGTGGAATCCGTGTTTTATACTGGCTCGTATTGAAAACACGGACGTCCTAGTATATCCAATGTTTCATATGTTTCTTCTGCTGCGATATCTGTGATGTGATTATGTGATATGTTCTGTGATGGATACTTTATATAGTATATATGATATATTATATAGACGTTACTTATGTTTTGCATCCGCACTAGCCCTGCCCTGCTCTGTCGTTAGTTACCTAACCTAACGGTGCACGAGGGGACATCCAGGCGAATGCGGATGGCATAAGTGTACGTCGTATTTATCTGTGATGTTTAGATATTTAAATGATGGGACTTCATTAATGTGATTAATGAAAGAAAAGAAACCTAAGATGTCGTAGAATCAAATTTTAAACAAAACAGGTAGCTACAGTTCTTGCTTTGCATAGCGGTATATATGATATACCCTGCACCTTATTCGATGAGGAAAGGACCGAGATCCCTTCACCGGGAGTGACTCCTTTAGCAATAACTGGCAGATGCTACACACTCGGTTTGACTTTTGATTGCTTCTATAGTTTCTGCTTTGCACAGTGATATATATGATATATCCCGCACCTCATTCGACGAGGAAAGGGCCGACGATCCCTTCACCGGGAGTGACCCCTTTAGCAAAACTAGAAAAGCCTTAAAATCACTCCATTTCAAAACATCATTCGATTCTACAATGATATCAAGTTCATTACGCAATAGGTTTTCAGAAAAACCTGTCGTAGCCCTCCGTCATTTCAGATAAGAACTGTTTAGTATTCGTGCTGCGTTTGTTGGTCTTTGTCAAGGCGTAGTGTGCGGTAGCTGAATAGTGCTTATCTGCTAGTGCATGTGATGCAGATTGTTTCAGGGTAGTCGTACGACCTTGTTGGCCTTTGTCAAGGGCTGTGCGGGTGGGTTTGATTCAATCAAGAAATGACGGGTTGAACTTGACTAGCAGCCTATGATTTGTTAGCCTTTGTCAAGGTCATAGGACGCTAGGGGCAAAATATTATCGGGAATTTCAAGTGTTGAAATTTGCAATGAGATTGCATACCTTCTATGAGATAGTTGGATCCCGATACCCACTGCGAGTAAGAGTTACTCCTGGGAGAGTTTTACACATTACAATTAGCCGATCAAGTAGGTGTCTAGAAAGGTGTCAACGGGGTTACGCCTCTGGGAAAACGAGGTTTACATTAATTAGGTTCGTGCGAAAGCACGGGGGACCTCCCTCAAAGTACCGACACTGGCCTGGCTGAAAGATCGACGAACTTGTAGTGTGTAATTAATCCCGGCTAGTCTTTCCTTTTAGGGTTTGAAGAAAGATTTGATAAAAACCAGTGGGAGCCATCCTGATTAGATAAGATAATAACCAATCTGATCTTGCAAGAGCATACGCTAAAGTGTTTTCTTCTCTCTCTCTCCAGGTAGCGACCATGTCATGCCCTAATAAAGATAATAATATGGATGTATTGACTGAACCCGTATGTTATACTGTGCTGGGGAACGTTGGTTTCGTTCTTTTTTATAAGAGTTATAGGAATGAACAGGATATAGGGGAATACCAGGATTCCCATGCTACCCGAATGAAGAAAGTACATGATGATGCATTTTCTTCGGGTGTGTTCGTTACAGAGAACTGTTTCTCCATTTGCTCTACGTCCTGGGTATTAGATACCGGGTCAGGATCCCATATATGTAATCAGTTACATGGGCTAAGGAAAGGTAGAAAACTTGGAGAAGGTGATAAAGACATTAGAGTTGGAAATGGTGCAATTGTTGCCGCTAAGACTGTCGGAGAATATCACCCTGTATTACCAACTGGTAATACATTGGTTCTGAACGAATGCTATTACATGCCGAACCTGATATGCAACATTATATCGGTTTCTTTGTTGAGTAAAGAGGGATATAATTTTGTATTACAGCTTAATGTTATGAACATTCTCCGTAACCAAAAGTTGGTTGGATCAGGCACGTTATGCAATGGCATTTATGTTCTAAATCAATTAACAGTTCTGAGCATAACAAACACACACAAGAGGAAGAGTTCAGAACTGAACGAATCCTTCTTGTGGCACTGTAGACTGGGTCATATCAATGCGACACGACTGGCTAAGTTACATAAGGATGGATATTTGAATCCGTTTGAATTTTCATCTTATGACACTTGCCAGTCATGTCTCAAAGGCAAGATGACCAAAACTCCGTTTATGGAACACGGAGAAAGAGTTACTGAACTCTTAGGACTGATACATAGTGATGTATGCGGTCCTATGTCTACACATGCCAGGGATGGTTCTTCATACTTCATTACATTCACTGACGATCTCTCTAGGTTCGGGTATGTGTTCCTGATGAAACACAAATCAGAAGCTTTTGAGAAATTTAGAGAATATAAGCAAGAAGTTGAGAACCAAACCGGAAAAAGTATTAAAATCCTACGATCTGATCGAGGAGGTGAATACTTAAGCAATGAATTCCTGGACTTCCTAAAAGAGAATGGGATTTTCTCTCAGCTGACTCCTCCATATACACCACAGCACAACGGTGTATCAGAACGGAGGAACCGCACCCTATTAGATATGGTGCGCTCTATGATGAGCACAGCTGAGTTACCTATTTCCTTCTGGGGAAATGCGCTGGAAACAGCAGCATACATATTGAATCAAGTTCCAACTAAATCTGTACCTACCACACCATATGAGATATGGAGTGGGAAGAGACCATGTCTTAAACGAGTTAAGATATGGGGTTGCCCGGCCTATGTCAAAAGGCAAAATCCGGACAAACTCGAGGCACGGTCAGTTCTATGCAAGTTTGTGGGATATCCCAAACATTCACATGGATATCTTTTCTACCATGCAGAGGAACAAAAAGTGTTTGTTTCTCGACATGCCACCTTTTTAGAAAAGGAATTCCTTGAAAAAGAAATTAGTGGCAAAGTGGTAGAGCTGGAAGAAGTTCCAGATACACAAACCGTAACTGAAGATTTAGTGGAACCAGAAGATTCTGTAACTCCCAATGAACCTCAGCCTCTCCGCCGATTTAGTAGGGTTCCTCGCCAACCTGAGAGATACTACGGTTTTCTCATGGATGGTGGGAGCGAGGATTGCATCATGGAGGATGATGACCCAACTAGCTTCGAGCAGGCCATCACGAGTAGGGACTCAGTGAAATGGCTGGATGCAATGCGGTCCGAGATGGAATCCATGTACACCAACAAAGTATGGACTTTGGAAGTTACTCCTGAAGGGGTAAAACCCATTGGGAGCAAATGGATCTTCAAGAAAAAACTTGGTGTAGATGGGAAAGTGGAGACTTTCAAAGCTAGACTTGTTGCAAAGGGTTTTCGTCAAAGACCAGGTGTGGACTATGACGAAACCTTTTCTCCAGTAGCTATGCTTAAATCCATCCGGATCATGCTTGCCATCGCTGCATATCATGACTACGAAATCTGGCAAATGGATGTTAAGACCACCTTTCTGAATGGTAATTTAGAAGAGTGCGTATACATGACTCAGCCAGAGGGCTTCGTAGACAGTGGGAGCAGCGGGAAGGTGTGCAAGCTGCTTAAATCCATTTATGGATTAAAGCAAGCATCGCGGAGTTAGAACATCTGCTTTGACGTCGTTATCAAAGAGTTTGATTTCGTCAAAAACCCAGATAAACCTTGTATTTACAAGAAGGTGGCAGAGAGTAAGGTAGTCTTCCTCGTATTGTACGTGGACGACATACTCTTGATAGGAAATGATATTCCTATGCTGCAATCGGTCAAGCTCTTCTTATCACAAAGATTCTCAATGAAAGATCTTGGTGATGCCTCCTGCATATTGGGAATTAGGATCTATAGAGATAGATCCAAACGGATATTGGGATTGTCCCAATCCAGGTACATTGACACCATACTAAAGAGGTTTAGTATGGAAGAATCCAAGCGTGGGAATTTACCCACGATCTCTGGAGTCACTCTCTCCAAAGAGATGTCTCCCAAGACTGATTTGGAAAGAGCTCGCATGTAAGGGATACCCTATGCTTCGGCTGTAGGCTCTATCATGTATGCGATGCTATGTACCAGACCCGATGTAGCATACTCACTAAGTGTAGTGAGTAAGTATCAAGCTGATCCTAGAGAGAGTCACTGGACAGCTGTGAAGAGCATTCTCAAGTACTTGCGAAGGACTAAAGAGATGCTCTTGGTATATGGTAACGGAGAACTCCAAGTGGAGTCCTTTACCGATTCGAGCTTCCAGAGTGATAAGGACGACTCTAAGTCGCTGTCGGGATTTGTCTTTACCCTTTACGGAGGGGCGGTTAGATGGAAGAGTTCCAAGCAGGAAACCGTGGCAGACTCGATTATGGAGGCTGAATACATCGCTGCCAACGATGCTGCTAAAGAGGCTGTCTGGATCAAGAAGTTCATTACTGAACTTGGTGTGGTTCCATCCATTGAGCATCCAATACCTTTGTATTGCGATAACAATGGAGCGGTGGCTTTGGCCAAGGAACCCAGGTCCCATCAGCGATCCAGGCATATTCTGAGGCGGTATCACCTGATCCGGGAGATAGTTGATCGCCGGGAGATCGAGGTCAGGAGGGTTGACACGAAGAACAACACGGCGGATCCACTCACGAAGGCCATTCCCCAGATACAGTTTGAGAGACTCTTCGGGATGCTCGGTATGCGATACTACAGCAGCTGGCTCTAGTGCAAGTGGGAGATTGTTAGTTGTATGTATGCCCTAGAGGCCAGTATTGTACAGATGATGTATATTATATTGGATGCTTGGACATATATAGAGATGACTTTCTTGCTCGATATGATAGTATGCTATCTGGTTGCTCTTTATCTTAACATGTACACTAGTCTCTTTAAACTGTCTTATAGTTACATGTTGGTAAAGCCCTTAGGATGTGTACTTGACTACCTGGACTATGATGCAGATCATACTAGTGGGGACATGGTAGTCCATAAGTACATCCTTCAAGCTCCCTAGTCATGGGTGTATCGAGACGGGGCATCGATATACCAGTGTAGACTAGCGTATACGCCTCTCGACCCATGAGATGGGCGATGGATGATCCCATATTCATTGGTGTTTGACATCAGAGATGGTATACGGGTGCTCAGTGAAGACTGGGTATACTGGACAGACTCGCCGAGAACTCCCAGATGGTATTATACCTCACGTCAGATGGCAGTTCTCAGGTGACACTTGTGCAGGTTAGTCTGTAGACCCGAGATCGTCATAGAGTCTTGTGTGATTCCCACTGTGGTTTGATCTCCACCTTACCACGTCCATGAGGGCGTGCAAAACGGCGGTCTTTGGGTACAGTCCCGAGTCATATGGAGGCAATGAGCGATAGGAGGGGTTTCGTCTCTCCCGGTATTGGGGGTTGATGTTGCGCTGTGCTCGATTGGCCGTAACAGGGAAGTCCCTGGCCAGGGCTGATCAGAGATCTGCTGGTAAGTGTTACCAATAGTTTCTCGACCCGTTATGAGCCTCACATCGGCACGACTTATCGGTTACTGGGGTCTGACGTTTACCACCCCTAGACTTGATATGCGACATATCAGACGAACAGACCGGACTGTACGGTAAGTGTTACTGGTTGGATTCACAGGAGTGTGAGCGGGCAAGCTCGTCGATCTTCTGATCGCTCAATACCCGGATGGCCGTTACGTTTAGCAGACCGCTTGAGGCTTGTGGGTGCTTGATATGATCATCATCTGCTACCGGCGTATTGACGCGTCTTTAGAGTCCTACACAGAGGTTTCCTGGCTCAAGCGAAACGAAATAGGGGCGCATATGAGATATGTGCGGGACCGAGAATGATGCGTGTATGTGATACCTCATTTCATTCTCGCGATGAATGTTTCGATTGGTTGTATGTGATATAACCTAGTTATCGAATCAAAGATTGATTCGATAAGTCGATACATTGGATACTAGTCGGTTATCTGCGACATGACCGGATCATTGAACCAAGTGTTGATTTAATGATTTAATGTATAATTATATATTTGATATATTACTTTGCATTAACTAGTATTGGTTCACTTTAAAGGGATTTTCTCACTTGGATAGCACATTGTATATGTGATATATTTTGTGTGCACTAGATTGTATCATGTTTGATGATACTTGCTCATTTGGTTAAGTGTAAAGAATTAACCTTGGTTAAGTAAATGGTTAGGGTTTTTATTTTCTTATTCTTTTATCTTTTTAATTTGGATTAAAAAGAAATGGCAAAAGAAAACAAAAAGGGTTGCTTTCATTCTTGAAGCTTGTTGAAGCTTCATGAAGCTTTGACCAAAGTGACCATTTTGTCTTCATACTTAACCCTAACCATTCATCTAACCTTAGTCAATTCTCTACACCTAACCATGGTTTACATTATGATAATTATTCATTTTCTTTTTCATTTTAAAGACTTATCATAATCATCTCCATCTTCTTCTTCTTCATGAGATAAAGAAAAAGCTTGCCACCATTAATGGCATGTTGAGCAAATGAGTGAGAAATCCAATTCTAAAGTGAACCCACCTCCTATTTCTTCATCCTCTACCTCTTGCCAAGTAGTATAGGGTGTTTACTTCACAAGTTTCACAACTTGGTGAAGTTGGAGCTTGATCTTGTGTAACCTCGAGTAGATCATCTTCGGCACGAAGCCGACGACCTTGTCCGCCCATTTCTCCGATGATGCCGATGCTTGAGTCCGGGATTCGTGACGGACAGCGAGAGGACGTCTACGTGGAGCTAAGGAAGTGGAGAACCGGATCTACAAAGGTTGTAGCCTCTTTCTTTTAGTTAAGTAGTTAACTAGTTTCACTTTGTCGCCTAAAATTCTAGTTAACGATCTAGTCTAGGGTTTCTCGGCACCGTAAAATTTGAAATTGGCATGGTTGATGCCTTGTGAGACCTATTGAGAGTGCCTAGGAACCCTACAGCTCCGCATTTAAAATTTGTTTTTTCAAGAAAACCGAGTGGTTTTAGAAATTGTTCCAACGATTCAGTTTAGGTTTTATATTTCTTTGCATTAAAAATAATGTGTCCCATCTTTAACCTATCATTACAGATAACAACGAAAATACAACGTCCTCTTATGCCATCCGCATTCACCACGGGGTCCCGTCATCACCCGTTAGGTTACTTAATTAACGGCAGAGCGGGGGCTGGGCTAGCGCGGGTGTAAAACATAAGTGATGTCTAAATAGCTATCATATATAGATATTGTACATTCGTCTGACGCAATAATAGGCATTCCAGATCACAGATAAACTTTATTGGATATGCAAGCAATCCGCGTTTCTTTTGAGCCTGTAAGAAAAGACGGATTACACAGCTGTGATGAATAGCCATTACCCCACCCCAGACCCCTATGGGTACGGCAAACTACCCGCCAAGTACCCGAAGTGAAGCGGTCTCCCTCGACAACGTGAGTAGGCCACTAAGCACTTCGAAATACCCGGTAGTTTGTGCACCCCACCTTGGGTCTATCCTAGGAGAAAAAACAGTAAAAAGAAATAATACAATGGTGGCTACAACCGCAACCTGGATGTGCCCTGCAAAATAATATTACAACTTATAACAATTACATCGAATGAATTAATACAATAACCCATTACAAAATCCCGGCTAATCATCACAACAGTCCAATAGAGTTCATAATCACAAACAGTTAAAACATTACAGATATGTGCAACCCCCTGCCAACCGACATACTAGCAGTTAGGGGAGGTTTACGAACACATAATACAGTTCACAGATATAATCAAACAAGAAAATATCGTATAATTTCGATCGATCAAACCCATTAGATTCTGCTCCAAAGCTTCTCTGTAAACCTGACACCTGAGCAAAAAATAAACCATACCAGAAAATACAAAATAACACAGAAGATGCACAGAGAAAAACTGGGCTGAATCGGCCCCAACTCGGCCGCGGATCCGCGGCGGATCGGTGGGATCGGCCGTGGTTCCGCGGCTCTGTGGCCGATTCAGGAGCCCATTTTTTCTGTGTGTTCTTATAGTTTCATGTAGGGTGTTCTGGAGGAACCTGAAAAATTTTAGGACCTCATTTTAAAATCGACAGAAACTATGTGATATCGGGGTATTTTCCGGTTCGTTTTGTGTTCGAAATTCATACGACTTTGCAAGTGAGTTAATTATTGTTTAGTGAGGCTCTGATACCACTATAAGTCGATGTGCAACACCCCACGAGTAGCGAGGAGGCGGAAATATAAAAAACGATCTTGTTCTTGAAGCATACATCGACTAACCGAAGATCTTTGCTAAACGATAATTAACATCTACCATAGAAGTTCTAAACTACTATGTAAAGAGATTATACCTAGTGATATGTGTCCTTCGTCTTTACGATCTCTTCGTCCTCCTCGGCCTCCTCCAAGTGATAGATGATCCACCCGAGAACCCTAATCCAAGCTTCACCTCAAGACTTGAGGTAACTAAGTTTCTCTAGTTGCTAACCAAAGGGACTTAGGTCATATAGAGTTAGATTATGGGATGTTTAGTCTTTTCTAACCCTTATACTCAACTCATGAGTGGTAGGATTAGAGTTTGAAGAAAGAGAGAGCTTGAGGAGAGAGAAGGTGAACTAGAATAATGAAATGAAAATTGCTTCTCACTTAATATATCAAGCATAATGAAATATCAATAAAATGAATAATAATAGATTATTCATCATGCTTCATAAATGAATATGAGTGATTCACTATGTGAGTCATTATGCATTTAATGATGCATTAATGATATAGTGAATCACACATAATGAGTCACAATTTACATTAATGACAATGCCACCTTAACCCCTCAAGTCACCATGCTTCTAGAAGCATCCCGGAAATTATGAGAACGCCCTTCTCATCCGTGAAAATACGGAAAAACTTTAGACTGTATAAATCCAATAACCTGATACTAGAATCTGGCTTAAACCAAAGCCGTCTAGTAAAAACTGTCCGAATGTCGTACGTGCGTTTAAACACGTATTCGTCCGAACCCTTGTCGTAAAACCGTACGACCTCTATATGGTTTCGCCTGGAGTTGGGAAAACTCTGTGTGGGACTCTAAAGACTCGACTACTACGCTGGCAGTGGGTTTAACTACAGACCGCAAGCGACACTAGTTGTACGTAACGGTCCCCAGGCAAATGTCGATAAGAAGGCCAATGAGGATACCCATCCGAACTCCTACTGAGCCTGTGCGTGACAATATCCGTGCAGTCCGGTATGTTCGTCTAAGAGTATCGCATGTATGGTCTAGGGAGGTGGTAAACGTCAGACCCCTAATAACCGTACAAGTCGTGTCGGTATGGCTCTATCACCATCCGAGAATCTACTGATCAATCTATCAGTAATTCTCAATCAGCCCTGGCCAGGGACTTATGGTAATGACCAACCGATCACTGTGCGATATCAACTCCCTATACCGGGAGAGACGAATCCCTAACAGTCACTCACTGCCTCCATGTGGCTCAGGACTGTGCCCAACTAAAACCTGTTTGCACGACTCCTTTGAACCGTGGTAGGGTAGTAATCAAAGCACAGTGGGAACTCACACGAGACAAATGACGACTTTAAGTCAACGGACTATCTGCACACATGTCACCTGAGAACTGCTATCTGACGTTAGGTATAAATACCATCCAGTCAGTTCTCGGCGAGTCCTGTCCGGTGTACTCACACCCAGTGAGCATCTGTATACAATCTTAGGTGCACTCCACCAATGGCTGCGGGACCAATCCATCGCCCCTCCTCAGGGTCTAAATATGTATACACCAGTCTACTCCGGAGTATCGATGCCCAGTCTCGATACTCCTGCGACCAGGGACATCTAAGGATGTGCCTATTGACTATCCAGCTCCCACTAGTATGACAGCCATCACAACGCCGGTAGTCAGGCAAAAACACCCTATGGACTTTATCAACATGTATATATATATGAATACTACGCAAAATATATCATATGTTAAGATAAAGACAAACCAAATAGCGTACTATCATATTAAGCAAGACTGTCATGCACATACATATCCCCAGCATCCTATACAATGAAGGCCTCTAGGGCATATATATCCAACAGTAGACCTGGAAAATCTTTAGGGAACACATCAAGAAAATCCCGAACAATCTCTTCGGCTGGACTCTCATCAATCTCCATAGTTGTCAACGCTTTTGGCTTGGCTCTAAACTTGGCTGGCTCCAAGGACTCACTGCCGCCTTCGAAAACAAACTCAGGATGATTGGGAATGCGGAAAGTCACCTTCCTTACTCGGCAATCAATAATTGCATGGAATGTACTCATCCAATCCATCCCGAGAATTGCATCATAACTGCCCGTCTCGATTAAAAGGAAATTCGCATAGAATTCCCCGCCGCATACTACCACCGGACATAAGCTACACTTTTGGTTAGACACAATAATACCGTTACCCGTATGTATCTCCCAATCCTTGATCAACGGCTCGTAAGGTATAGAATGTGTGTCAACAAACCGCGCGGAAATAAAGCAATGCGACGCACCCGAATCAAAAAGAACTCTAGCTAGTACAGAATAAACAAGGATGGTACCTGTAACTACATCTCCAGAAGCCTCTGCCTGCTCGGCGAGTAAGGTGAAAGCCCGTCCCTGATTTCGACCTGTACCAGTCTGCCTCTGATCGAAGGACCGCTGCTGGGGCACCCAAGGTGGACCCCTTTGAGCTGAAGTGCCATACGACGGTTGTTGTTGGTCGAACCCTCCCTGTAGCTCTGATCTCTGGGGACACCCGCCGACCCTATGCTCGCTGAATCCGCAAATCAGACACTGCCCCTTAGCTCTGCGGCAATCTCTCTGCATGTGCCCTGGCCTCTGACAATAATCGCAAAATAGGGATCTTCGCTGCCGCTGCTGAGGCAAAAAGGTACGCTTCATCTGTGTGACACCTGGCCTGTGAACTGGGATGGCTCCACGTGGCGGAATGGTAGGCCGTGCCGGAGCTACGTGGGGTCTCCTATCCATGGATCGTTGGCTCTTGGCCTTCTCTGCCAACTTTTTCTGTACTCGGGCAGCATTCAAAACTTGGGCGAAGGTTGGTAAGTCGAGAGACGCGATGAGTTGTTGCAGTTCAATATCGAGCCGTTGCTGGAAACGTCTTGGCCTGGCGGATTCGGTGGCTACCATGTACAGTGCGAAGCGACTCGGCCGATTGAACTCTGCGGCGTAGACATCCACTGAGCATCCATTTTGCTTCAACATAATAAACTTCTCCTCCATCTCGGCCTTGGCAGTAGCCGGAAAGTAATGATCCAGGAAGCACGCGGAGAACGTGTCCCATCCAATAGGTTTTTCTAGCCGGCTCTCCTCTACGGACAACCACGTGCGGGCCTCGTCTTCTAGTTGAATCTTCACTACGTTCACTCTGTCGTCGTCAGGAATTCGAGCGGCAGTCAGGAGGTTCTCTACATTGATGAGCCATTGTTCGGCCTCAAGTGGACTTGCTGACCCCGTGAACACTGCTGGATGAAGCCTCCTGAAGTCTGAAACGGTACCAACCCTAGCCTGTGTAGTCGGTACGAGCGCACCCTCGGGGGCGGCGGGAACAGCCGTAGATCTCTCCAGGGCGGTAATTGCGGTCTCATGTGCCGCCTTCAATCCCTCGGCCAGAAGATCGGTCTTCCTCTCTTGAGCTTAGGCCAGGGTCGTCAGTGTGCTAAGGATCTTCTCGGTACGATTGTGGTGACCGACACCTGAGGAGTTGCCTGAGGAGTCCATATTCCTGAAAAAATCAAAAGAAATCAGATTCAAGTAAGGCTTCACAATGATTCAACGATGATTAGGAAATGAGGAAGAATGCAATAAGGCACACGCTAAGGGTGTAACTCAATCTAGAGGTCCCTCCACGGAACTGTAATTTCATCCAAAACCTGGCTCTGATACCAACAAAACCATGTCACGTCCCGCTTCCCAAAATACGGGATACGAGGGATGACTAGGCCAGCCATGCTCCTACGATCAGGGAATAATCCCGCCGTAGTCACACTTCGGCTTCTAGTATTATATGGTAGTCAATAAACAGTGCTTGAGTAAAGGAAAAATCATAGTTCACAACTTTATTACATTGCAATTTAAAAGAGTTCGATGTACATTTATTTCACAGAATAAACAACTAACCAATAAAACAAATGCTGAAATCAAAGAAAGTAGCGCTGGTGATGCAGTCTAGATCTCCCCAATCTCGAAGAATAAGTCCTGCTCCTGAGCTGGATCCACTCCGTCCTCTGAGCATGCACACTCAGATCGTCAGGGCAACACATATAGCAATAAATATGTATAATAGGCATGCAGTATTATTAAGCATGGGGAGTACTATAAATTGCGGAACATGTGTATAATAACATCAACTGAATATGAATAGTGCAATATGAGTATCATGTCGGTGAACTACGCAATGCATATGTCACTACCTAACAGTCACTAAGTCAATGAAATCAAATGGTGGAGAGGATGCTCGTGTTTAACAAGGGTCTCGTGCATGCCCGAGACTACGGTCCACTGTGCCCAGGACATAACCCTGTCTGCCGTGCCACTAGACCCACGACCTAAAGTGTATATATATATCACTGATAGCGAATGATCATCCTCTAAATCCCTGTACCTCGCTAAATACGAGTTCAATTCCACTTTGATTTCCCCATTTCCCAGATTATGGTATGCATTCATGTATTGGGTAGGTTGTGGACGAATATGTATCACTGTCGCTTTCAATCACTTTTCCACTTATCAATATCACTGTCGTATTTGCCACAACCCAATCTCTAACATTAATGTATCGACAATGCAGATGATCACTATGCAGCAGGTATAACTCGAGCATGAAAATATGTAGAAATGCACTGAACAGGTATTCATTATTCTAGAACGACCAATGCCATGTAATTGGTAAAATTTATGATAAATCATACACATAGAATCGACCAAAACAGTATAAAGGGCGTATGATTATCTAAACAGTAAAATTTATTCCAGGTCAAACGGAGTTCAGGTTATGGAGTTATCATCATTTGAAGGCAGCGATCGATTTCTGGAATTCCAGCTTCAGAACTGGAAGCCCAACTTCGCGCGCATTTTACCAATAATTGTGTTCAGATTCAGCTATTTCCCTATTTGAATAAAATTTAGTTCTGTCAGTTATGTTTCCAACACACCAAACGGATTATCAATCGCATCTCTACATCAGAAGTTATGCTCAGATTAATGTGACAATGTAATGAACATTTCTGTAGAAACTGCAGAACACAATGACATTCCAAAATACAATTTAAATATCAAACGACCGTAAAAATGCACGGGACCAATTTCAGAAGTTATCTAATTAAGTTTTCTACGCGACCATGTGGCAATTTCCAATTTTATACATGTAGGTACAGGTGCTTAGAAGTCAGTTTTCCCCATAGAATGCTACCCCGGACTGTAGTCCAGAGTTGCATTCCTCCTCACTTTTCAGAGTCATGAAATTTCATTATTCCAAAACCAATTACATAGGGTTATAGGTTATCTAGTTAGGTTCGATACAAACCCTGGAACACCATGATTAGAATTTTATTCAAATAACTACAAATTTTACAACGTTACACATACGGTGATTTTCAGATTTGATGTAACCAATAGGGATTTCATTCTACATTCGATGCCTTAACGATTTGATTCCGATTTCTTATACGTCACTCGTTAATATCAATCGGAACTTCTAATAATAAAACTTAGGGATTTTGATAGGGTAAACGTATCGAGCACTCGATACGTGTACATGGATGCTATCTACTTGTACATACACACATCATACATTATACCCATTTAAACCGTTAAACTGCCTTTACTAAATACATAAGTACGTAGCATGAATTGAACAAGTGGAGGAGGTTCACTTGCCTGTGACGAAGTTGATGGTAAGGCAACGACGGCAACGGAAATGGCACGACACGGGCATGATCGCTGCACGATGTGCGCTCGACTTAGCTAGATCGGAGTAATCGGGCTCAACACTGGCGTGGAAGCGGCCACGACAAGGGTTTCTAGCGACTCCGTCGAAGTGCTCGGGTGCAGAGGGGCTGCCGGCGGTAAGCTCAGGTGGCTCAGGGGATTGGAGCTGGTGAGTCGGGAAGCTCGGGGGCTGCAGGGGACCAGTGCAGTAAGCTCTGGCTCTGGCGAGGTTGGCTGAGGCGCGGAGGCGACGGGGTCGGAGCTCAGGTGAGGTGCAGGGACGAGGGAGTTGGGTTTGTCGGCGAGATGCAGGGGGTCGGTGTTGATGGTGGTGGTAAGGTGGTTTGGTTTGGAGGAGAATGAGAGAGAGGTGATGGCGGCGCCGGGGAGTTCGGCGGCGGTGGTCGGAGCTTGGGGGGAGTTCGGTGACGTGAGGTGGGGGTTTTGGCTTGGAGGAGAACGAGAGAGAGAGAGAGAGCGCGAAGCAGAGAGGGAGAGATGAGGGAAGAGAACGGGAGAGATGCAAAGAGATGGAGAGTGGGAAAGAGACGTTGGAGAGAAGAAGGGAGGCAGGTGCAAGGATTCCGGGTTCGTTGGCGACGAGGCCACATCGACGTGGAGTCGTTCTCGCGGCGGTGAGCACGAGGAAGGGGAGTCGTGGGGCGCCGTTGGGGACTTGGAGCCGTTGGGGGTGAGCGGGTCGAGTGGAGGCTGGCGCAAGGAATGCGAGCGGGCGCGAGGAATGCGCGCGGGTGCGATCGTCGTGGGCGTGAGGAGCGGCGGCGAGGAGGTTGAATGAGGGAGGAAGATGAAGGGAAGCGGGTCGGGTCGGGTCGGCTTGGCATGGGTCGGGTCGGGTAGGATAAGGTCAGGTTTTAGTTTTAGGGTTAAGAGTTTAGGAAATTAATTTAAATAATAAAAAAAATATAAAAATGAAATAAATTTGAATTAAAATCTAGAAAAATATGGAAAATTTTATTCGGAACTGGGGATCTACACAAAATGGCAGGCAAAAACTAATTAAAACCAAATGAAGGAGTAAAATAAAATTTGAAAACATTTGATGGTAGTATTGAAGGACCAATATTGAAGCTTAAAGCAAGCTAGGGTCACATGTAAATTCTGCATGGCACAAAGTGACAAAAAAGAGCTTGAAATAACGCAACTTAGCTTTTTATAATAAAATAAAATAATAATTATAATAATAAATGCATGCAGTTTTATATTTGTTAGTAGATGAGTTGATAAGAGAAGAAGATCCATTTTTTCCAAAAATGGGAAGGGAAGGGAAGGGAAGTTTGAAATGCAAAAATAACTTGCTCAATGGACACGATTTTGCAAATCTGTAAGAGAAAATATCCAATTGGCTAAAAGACAGGTTCAATGAAATATTTTATTATTTAGGACCACTTGTTCATGATGGTGAAAATAAAAAAAAATTAGAAAAATCGGCAATGTTTGATGAGCATTATGTGGTTATGAAATGCCAACCAGAAAAAGAGAAAATTCGTAGGTCAAAACCTTTTAAAATATACCAACATTTACAGTTAACTTATCAGACATTCAAGTCTCAAGATAAATCAAGTCCCAAGATAAATCAAGTCCCAAACAAAAAAAACTTGGATGAAACAGAAGCTTAAAATGGCTCATCACAGTAGTTCTGACGAGAAATGAATACATTCTTGAGGACTCCCTTTGAGAAAACAAAAGAGAATATAAAAAAAGCTCATATGGGTAAACACCAAATGTTGAGAATAATTATTTCACTTGTTTATAAACTAACCTATTTTAAAAAGTTCTATTAGAAAACAACCCTGGTTTTTCTCACTCCAAAGCCAGGCAAGGGGCGTAATGTTAAATTTGTGATGTTATAGGGTGCATCCTTAAATAAGCAACAATTTGAGTTTAAGATTGAATCTCATCACAGTACTTTGAAGATGAGCAACGCCTTGATGATATGGAAATGACTAGAAATATTTGCTGAATAGTTTGAGCGAATATTTGAGCGAAGCGCGTTGATGCCGATCAAGCCCTAGCGCGATCTCGTCTCGGCCTCATCGCCGTCGAATCTCAGGTACGTCTCCGATGCCCTAATCCTAGTTCGCCTCCCCCAATTTAAGTTCTTCCTCGATCCGAGCTCTGCTTGCTTCTAGGGTTTCGGAGAATCCATCAGATCCGCGATTGGTGCTCTCTCGTGCAGTTTGATCTTTGATTCGGTTTTCTTTCATCAAATGGGCCTCGATCATAATAAATCAACTAACTTTCGATGATTTTGGCTGTTAAAAATGTGATTTTTGATTGTAATTAATGCATTCATCATGCACTTGTTTGTGTTATGCAGAGAAGGTAGCGACAACCGTGCTCAAGGAGTGAAGGACGTGCAGGAGTTTTATGCATCACAAGTGAAAAAAATGGCTAAGACATCTGCGCAGAGAACAGTTTCGGTGTATCTTTACATCCCGAACATCATTGGTAAGCTTGCTGGCGTTGAGTTTGTGATTTTTAATGAATGCATGGAAGGCCTAGGTGCTTTTTGATTCTTCTAACTGATGGCAATGCCGCATTATTTTCCCGGGTAGAAGCATGAGATGGGTTGAGCTTAGCCAAGCGACCGATCTTGATTGAGGGTATGCTTATGTATGTATTTAAGTAATTGGGTTTTAGAAAGTTAATGAGGAAAGTTAGTTGAGGTGTTTAACAATAGTTAAAATTAGCGTAATGGTTTGAGGTTCATGGATGCACAAGGTTGATGTTGGCTTAGATTCAAGTCTCATCATTATTTTCCTGATCACCACTTAAATTGCATTTAAATAAGCCTATTGAGAAAATAAAGTTAACATTTAAATAAACGAGGCTCAAGATTGTGTCTCCTCTTCGACAAAATATGGTTTTATGGATTGGTTACAATTTTTGCCCTGCTTGGCTTAAATCCTGGCTCCATCATTTCCATATCCTTTATAATATACAGGTCAAGCTGACCCGAAGTGTTTTCACAAATTTTGCCAAAATATTTTTTTTTGTTCATTTAAAATGTTCCTCTTTTACGTTTGTTTCATATTTGTGGAGAAATTTTATTCTTTCCTTTACACGGGCACAAGATTTTTGTCATAGATCTGTCTTCAATATTTTTGATTGGCCTCACATGCTCTGAAATCTAATGTCTTTATATCATGCTGATATTTGATATGCATTACTATGGTCTGCAGGGTACATAAGAGTTGTTATGAATATTGTTGCATTTGCTCTGTGCTTTTCCAACAAATTGATCTTTGCGATTCTTTATTTTATCAGGTAACTAATAACTATAACCATTCCAACCAGGATGTAACCTCATTGTTGCATATAAACCTGCCTTTTTTGAGCTATATGTTTGAAATGACAGCTTTGCTTGTGATGCATTGGATGGTTGGTTCGCACGCAAGTTTAATCAAGGTATTTTCTTATTAATCTTCTTTCTCGTATGCACATATACACACAAACACACAGGGGTGGATTTACATAGAGCCCCGGTTAGGCGGCTGCCTAACCTGGATCGGGAGTTTCGGACATATATGAATATGAATAAGCTAATGTATAGTAGTGAGTACAAATTGATGTAATCAAGCTTCAGGCCTAGTGGTTGGACTTCAAGCTTTGACGGTTCTCAGTTTGAGTACGAAGCGTGATCCCAGCGCTTTTTCGTTAATTTTTCCTTATGGGGCCCACAAGTATGGGAATTGAGAAATTTGGAATTTTTTTCACAAATTAGCGTCAACTAGAGAACGTTATTATGTAAGATGCCCAAAATTAAAGTCTTAATGATACCATTTACTGTATTCTTCCGGTTCTAATAGCAAAATACATAAAATAAATGACCTCAGACAAATTAATCATTATACTATATTTACATATATTATTACATTTCAATGCTTTAATAGTATTCGATCCCTTCGAAATCCAACCGGTGACCTCTCATTTTAGAAGGGAAATTCTTGTCTCATGAGTTATGTCCAATTGGTTTTTATATTTTAATGTTAATTTATACTTTCAGCCATGAAAGATAATTTACTTTCATGCACATGTGTCACATGTACTAAAACTGAGTATTTTTTTTATGAAATTGTATAAGAATGATAGGTTAATCAGTTTATTAAAAAAATTCGCATGTAACTAGCGATTTCAGTGCTAATGTTTGGTTTCCGCTAACTTACTAATACCCATTTGAACCTCCTCTTAGGTAGTATTTATTTAAAGCTATTTGTTTATATTTTTGTCTAAATAAATCATACATACTTATATAACTATTTACTATATTGTGAAAAATAATGAATCTAGTTAGTGATTTTATATTCAAAATATAATGTGTAGCATTGAATTTCTGTGAGGATCAAGGGTTTTTTTTTGTATATTTTATGAATAAAATTTTCGCCCTACTTGACTTATTTTTCTGGCTCCGCCACCGAACACACATACAGAGATACTCGTGCACTATACCCATCCGTCACGCCTGCATGCGTGCAAGAACACAAGCATTTACTGGATACATGTAATGCACTTGTGCAACCGCACGGTTCCTTTACCACATAAGAACTTTGTGTTATGTGTAGGATCCATTTATTTGGGAAAGCAACAAGCTTTTACATATATATGACAGTAAGAGATTATTTCACTTCTTTTCAGACTATTATATTTCATCTCTTTCTTTCCTGAGTTTCCTCCCATTGTTCCATGATGCCGTCAAGGTTTTAAACTTTACACATCAGGATTGTAGCCAATACGGGTTTCTCTGTTTCATATTAGATGGTATTATCAGGCATATGAGTTATTTTTGAATTGGGCAATCTATATGATTCATCATTATGAATATTTATTTTTTATAATTTAAGGGTTTCTGTAGACTTATGATGTTTTGAAAGAAATCCATCATATGCATTTATGTTAGATTCATTAGAAGGATGAAAACACTATATGCTTGTGCCACGGAATAAATAAATCAAGCAAAAAATAAAATAAAATAAAATTGAAGCACACCGGTGGTTAATTTATTTAGCATTAAAGGTTGTTTTTATTGGTCATTTTACTTGGAATAGGATAAATCAAGCAAGAAAAATTGAATCAAATAGCTTATTAACAAAAATAAAATAAGATAAAACGAGTTAGTTAAATTAGTTCAACCAGTTCTTTAGTATCCATGCCATGCAAATTATAGTATAGTTTGTTGTACGCTTAGTATAACATTTAGCAAGTATGAAGTATATCAATTTCTAAGCTAATTATCTAAAATTTTGAGTTTCTTAGATCGCCCGGGGGGGGGGGGACCTCTTCGCTAATTTACTTGATGTTTGAGCTAAATTCAGTTCCTTGCTATTAATTGTATAGATGACAAATTTGATCAGGAAAGAAATTATGTTTAGCTGATTACCTATTGACTGCAGAACATTTGATCTACCAAAGGAATATCCTAAGTTACAGAGACCTTAGAGAAGGAAATGGGTGCTCAGGATGTAGGCCGACAACACTTCTTACTCTTTTGTCGTCACTCACATCTTTGTCTTCCAGTATGCCCCAAATAGATCATATTGTTTACTATTGGACTTGCTCGTGGTCTCATTTTTAATTAGGGATATAAAATATAAGATAGAGATGGCTGCTAGAGTTTCCTATCTGTGATTAATGCTTCATGTTGCTTGATGAGGAATTAAGTATCTTAGGTTTGTTGGTAGGTTTAATCTAGTGCAGAGAGAACCAAAGAAGAGAAACCAAAGAAGAGAAAGATGATTGATACCGAAATAAACAAATGCAGGTTTGGGTATATAGGGTTATGAATTGAATAAAGGGTCTCTGGTTTGATGTTTATTCGTATTTGAATGTAACTTTAACACCTGAAATCTTTTAATTTCTTAAAAATCTAACTGGACCTAAATAATATCTATAGTGACTGATGTTTGGGTTGCTTTTCATGAAAATGGCTAATGCATCTTCAAAATGCCACCACAAATTTTCAACTATACCGTACCGGCGAGGTAGAAAAGTTATATATAGGGCACTATATCATCCGGTATTTGGGAAACAATGAGTTTCATATGCTTTAAGCTTTTAGTTTTCAAAATAATTGCTGGATATAAGAGTTAATTTTAAGCTTGGTGATCTGAAAATATTATGACATGAAGAGCTGTCTAAAATTTCCAACTCATCTTATTTTCCTGCTTGAGTGTTCCACTTGAAAATAATTAATTCCTATGGCATCTATTATTCAGGAGTAGTTTTTATTTTTGTGGGGTATGTTTCCATGCATATTTAGATCCTATCGCGGTAATATAAATTTTAAAAAACGAAAATTTATATGAGAAAAGATAATAAAAGTGAAGAAGAGTTATCTGGTTTTCAGCTTCGTTATGAATTTTCAAAACAATAGTAAATATTTTTTTAATTTACAAAAGTGCATAGAATCAAATAGAAATTTAAAATTAAATTAGATAAAGACCATTTAAAAAAAACTAATGTAATAAAAAGAAGAAGCTTGGTTTGATTTCTTGAGCATTTGTGAAAGAATTCTTTGTTTGGTTTCTTAATATTTTTGCATATCCATGATCACTTTAAAATTGGTGATATAAATATGTAATTTTCTATCTTAAAAAATGTCGTTGATAGTTCCATAGGCCTTTTATAGAAGTATATCACAGTATAGAAAGCGAAGGGTTAATAATCAATCTCTTTTTGGCGTTTTCTGCAATAATTTTACCATATTCGACTTCAACATACTGATACTCAGGCAACCCTAATCTTTATTTTGCTATACTATTTCTCCTACATTCGAGCAACGGAATAGTTTATGCCAAATAAGATATGATTGATATGTTTGGTTTTCTTATCAGTGTCAACTTTTGGAGCTGTCTTGGACATGATAACTGACAGGTATCCTAAGAAGTTCTTGTTAGTTATGTTTTGAAATGCTTAGGAGGCCATCAGATGTTTCCTTAACGATCTGTCTGTTACTTTTATATATAACTCCATTTATTCCAACATTTACTTGGCATACCTGATATGGTTTCTGCTTGCCCAGAGTTAGCACTGCTTGTCTGCTGGCCATCCTCTCTCAACTCTACAGGTAAGTTGCCAATGATCCTTGACATAACGTGATTTTGTTTTTTGTGATGTCTTATATTATATTTGGCTAGCTAATCCATGTAATCTCACCCCTTTGCAGCCCTGGCTTGGTTTTCTTGTCATTGCTTGGATTAGATATCGCTAGCCATTGGCTGCAAATGTACAGGTAATGCCTATATAATTATAGCCTGATATCTTTAAAATATTCAGTCCTTACAAAGTAAAGCAATAATATAATAAAAGACCCACTCTCATGAGAATTGTAGTTGGGATGGGTTTCTTATAAACCATTTCAAACCTCTGCCTCATTAATCAAACGCCCTTTATTTATCTAGCACATACATTTAGATTTGTCTTCCAGACATTCTTTGGTCATGTCTAAGTTGAATTTTTAGTTGTATAAGAGTACAAAAGAATATTATTATTTGAGCAAGGAAGTTTTATAGCTTGGGAGTTTTGAATATCTTCACCAAAAGTTAGACCAACAGGTGAAGATTTATGTATGGATCTGAAATTAAAAGGTCATGCAATTCCAAGGGGATAAGTAACTTGGCAATCATGGCTTTTTTCTTACATATAGATCTTTAGGTCTTTATCGTGTAGGACACTGCTTCAGTTACAACTACAGTTGTAAAATGCATTTCATGCAATGCATATGCGCCCAGTTATGCGGTATGCATCCTCGTGGTGCGAATAATTGATCCGCATGGTTCATTATGCTGATGAAGATCATTTTCAAAATTAAAAATGTCTATTGGGCATTGTTTTATGTGATCAAGATTGAACCTTTGTTTGTATTGATCAAGAACTATATTAGACCTATTCTAAAACCAATTAAACTTAAATGAACCATCGATTTTTATAACTCCTCTCCTCTTTCTTTTTGCTCGTCTCTTCTAACTTCTAAGATTTACTTTTTCTCTTAGGAATGCATGTTTTTTATCAAGATATCTTAATTTGCATTAGCATGCACTATATGATCAAAGTTTTTCTTTCCATCTCAATTTCTATCTTTATACTCTTCTTTTTATTCTTCCGTCTCTTTTTTCGCTTCCAATAAAGGCATACCGCATATGCAATATATGTGGTGTGCACCGTCTACTGCATGGTGGCGCATACCGTATTCCATAACATACTTACAACACTTTGTTTTAGTTCGCATGGCAGTTACAATGTTCTAAAGTGAAGGTGTCCGATGAAGGCCGCAACCATTAAGGGACACCAAGTGTTAACTTCATGCATGTCTATTTTTATTCAAAAGGGTAAATCACATATAGGCTCCTTTGTAATATAGAGGGTTGATCAATTATACCTCAACATCATTATGGTGCTTACACCTCCTAACGATAAAAAAGCAATTTCTATTTTTTCCTTTGCAAGCTTCACCTTCAACCATTCATAATCCTGACCTAAAAAATCAAATGGGAAAGTAATTAGATAGAGGAATATCGACCTCTCAATAATATAGAAAAACACAAGCAATTGAACCAAGAGCGAAATTCCTTACAGATCTCAGCACAAAAGATGAGAGGATCCAAGATTGCAATAGAAAATTGCTTGGAGTTGTAGTGGAAGATGATAAAAGATTATAGAGATTTTAAATTAGGATTAATGATTTGGTTGCTTAGGGTTGAAAGGGCAGAAGAGGAAAAATGTGAATTAGAAATTTGTTTTCAATTGAAGGGGCTTAAATGCCTATTATGATGGTTGAGAGGTATAACTGTATGAGTGCTTCATTCCTTATAGAACTGGGGGTTATATGCAATTAACCCTATCTAAAAACTGGATATTAGACTTTGCAATTTTTAAGATATCGATATCGTATCGGCCCTAAGATTTTCATGATATCGAGATATATGGGGAGATTTTCTAAATTTTTGTATCATAAATGTCATGTATGAAAATACGAATAGCCGCCTTTTAAAATAAGCTTTTCCTCAATAGCTCGGTAGTAAAGCGATCATATGAAGTGGTTGGTTGTAAGTTCGAATCTTATTTAAGAGGATTTGAAGTAAACTGCCACGTTCCGCTTTCTAAAATAAATAATAAATTAGCTAGGACGTGATGAGTCCTACGACGTATCTATACCGAGCACTCATTCCCAATATAGATACTCTAAGCGTCTAGTCATACAGTAGTTGTATCACAAGAATTTATAACATTTACTAAACTAGATAATCAAGATTCACAACAGAGTAACGAGTTTCAAGCGATACAAAAGAAAACCTTCAAACACGAGGCATGCACAAGATATGTGTCATAAAGCCATCAATAACAAAAGGAGAGACTAATACTCCGGAAATGACTGAAAGTGTGAGAGGTCTTGTATTGATACGTCCTCACCGGGCACTACTTCGTCCCTACCCCTATGTCACCTAACAAACCTTTTGCGCACGGTAATTCCTAAAAATCAAGTAAAGGTAATGAAAATATGATATTTATAAAACAAGGCCAACTCAGTAAATAGCAAGGAAAAACAATGCAAAGCTCATGTAAAAAGATATTAACATATATATTTTTAAAACCATGTTCTATCTTATATGAGTCGAAACAAGAATAGGCCATGCAACATCGTGAGTATTCCGTTCGCCATGTCGGAACATCATATGGGAATTCTAGATGTGGCCCCCGCAGATTCAAGAAATGGCCCCTGCCGGCTTGGCGTGGCACTTTGTTCCACATGGCATTTAGTTCCGCATACAATAGTATTTACCGTGTTCTCGATATATACGACTATTCCTTTCCCACTCCCCCTTGCCCTGTCAAAAACGGTTTACTATATCAAGCATGAATTTTCTATAAACAATAGTTAACCAGTAACATGAATCAAGTATCAATCACATATAAATTAGTAATGTATCAAGTATTTCATGCAAAAAGTAAACCGATATAATTTGTAAAATCTCAAAAAACATGAATGAATACTTGGGAAAACTATATGTTGAAAACATGCAATAGTCATATAATTTCAGTTGGAAAATATGATAAGAGCTTCTTGAAAATATAAATATGCGGACGAGGGGAACATACTGAAGTGTGGTCAATGTAATGGTGGTTCAAGATATAAATTCAGCATATCTATTGTTTTCGTTTTCGTATAACTATAAAAGATATAAATTCAGCATATTGTATCGTTTTTCTCCATAACCGATATATCGGCCAATATAGAAGATATATTGGCGATATTTAGAACACCGAGATTTCGCAGAATTAGCACCATAATATGTAAATGAATATAAATAATGGAAGCGTACTCTAGAATAATGTTGTACAATGTATATAACTAATCACATAATTAGAAGAAACGAGAATATGCTAAGGTGTGAACTTGCTTATAACATCATTTGGACGTGTGGTCAATGCATTGGTGGTTCAAGATAGGGGAATGCGAACTAGCAGTTACCTTAGATATTTCCACATGAAAAGGCTAACAAATGAAAGAGTAGTTTTTTCCATTACCTTTGAAGGTGCAATGTTGTAAAAGTGAAAAACAGAGTAACTAATTGAGTTCTTAATTAGGCATTCGGGTTGAAAACTAATTATTTGCTTGTGTAGTCTAAATATTTTGTAAATCACATAAACTTTTTCAAGTCTTATGGATAATGAAGTAAACAAAAAAAGTTGCATTTAGTCATGTTCATATATTCAAAGTGGTGTTTTACACATGATCATTGATGGAAACAGATTGTCGAGTAATAGCTAATTGGGTTTTTTAGTACAATTATATCACATTTAGTATTAATGATACAATATGGAACCATAGTGGCAAAAATGGAAGATAGGCTACAAGCATATAAATGTGTGCAACCCAAACTACATTTAGAATGATGAAAGAGATTGAAATAAAGGAAAATATTACCGCAATGTATTAATTAAAGAAGATCAACAACGTAAAATTAGATGAAAAGAAAAAGATTCTCTGCATGTTCAAACCGGTAAATCTTCACTACCTTGACGATTCAAGTTCGTTGCCCATATTTTGCAAAGGTCGATATAAACTCGTCATTCTCAATTATCACAAAATTGGCGATCCTTACCATGACTATGCTTTTGTTTTCTCCTTCACAAAATTTTGTATGTTATCACTTATCATAGTCTCTCAATTAGTACTGCTACTTTTTCACTAAGATCCTCATTTATTACCACACGCAATTAGCTATCCACATACGGATGAAAGTCGAGTGTAATCCAATTTTCGTATGTTGTTATCAAGTTAGACATTCTTAATTTCCAAGGTGTTAGGTGATGCTAGAGTATCTAGGTATTTATTTTCTTTGATATTTGTTAATTTTATTTCATTAGGATTCTGGCAATTTTGAAGTAATTTTGGAGTTGTAAAATGTAATTAGAGTTTCCATATAAAAGAAACCCTAACCTTTTATTTGAAGATTAGTGAATGATTGAATAAAAAAAGTTGACTCTCTGAGAGATTTGAGATTTGTGATCTTGACTTTTACTCGGGCTGTGGTTGAATCCATTTTTATCTGACATAGGACGAGAAAGATAAGGCTGCTAAACATATGTATGCATGCAAAATGAGAAAACAAGTATTCGATGAAATGCAAAATTTAAACGACAATTTAAAATGATGCAAGTACATACACAATTACATCGATTTCAAATATTGCAAACAATAAATGATATAAAAAACAAGCTAAAATCCATAATTGAACTACATATACACACTTAAAGCGTAAACTAAAAGATTTGATTTCCTGATGATGTCAGATTATCCGCCGAGTGTAAAATAACTAAATACTTTATGTACAGATCAATTATATAAGTAGAAAATGAAAATCAGACGTTGCTAAATCTAAATGTTCCGAGTAATGATCAATAATTGGACATTCAAACCCATAACTCACTGCACCAAATTAATTCCAACTATTAATCCAAGCAAACGATTAAGCTTTATACTTGAATGTGATTTGAGTTTTAATAGTTTACTAGTAACTATGAGACCCTATTGGATATGGTCTATCTGTGGAGCTTGATGGTGTAGTTTCGTTGTGAAGCTTATGTGGAAAAAAAGAAATTAATCTTATTTTTTTTTGAATCAAGAAATTAAACTTGTTGCTGGATATTCAATGGATGAAGCTTCATTTAATTGAGATGTGAATATGTTATTATAATTTCGTCCACGAAAATTAGATTCGACGACGATGCTTTGAAGATGAAGAACATTAAATATGATGGCATGCTCGACTTCGATCAGATGTGAATGATGATCTAGCATGTTCACGATGAGTTAGCATGGATGACAACGACGAATATTAGATCGATCTCAACCAATAGAGTTTCGACCACACCCGAAAGATTTTCAGCTGCAATTAGAAAAAAGGATTTGACCGCAGCCAAGTAAAACTCAAGATCATTAATCTCAAATCATAGATACAACTTATTTATTCAATCATTCACTAATCTTCAATTAAAGGGCTATGGTTTCTTTTATCGGAAAACCCTAATTACATTTTGCAAGTAACTTCAAAATTAAATCAAAATTACGAAAATCGTAATGAAATAAAATAAACAAATATGTAAGAAAATAAATAAGTAGTTAGTTCTGTATAATTCTCTTTGGCTTTGAAAAATTCACCATCTGGTGTATTAAATGGTGATGAAACTTTGACTACGTGTAGCAGCAGGTGAATGAACACTTTGCTGTATCAGGAAGTAAGGATCGTTGAGGTTCTAGTAAAGAGACTACTAAGGATGGAGGCTGAATTGTCGCTTATGAACAATAGCAAATTGGCTCATGAAATGGGTTAAGTCTTCAATATTGAACATGATCAGAATGTCTACTTTAGATATTTGACCCAAATTTTGAAAAAATAAAATATAGATGTATACTTTGAGTGTTGGTTTCATTACCTATTTAGATGCATTTTTATTGTAAATATTAGCTGCAGTTTTATAAAATTTATTGAGCACAACTATCTATCGTTAGATCTCAAAATGCAACACATTGTAAATATCAGCTGCAATTTTATAAAATTTATTTAGTACAACTATCAACCGTCATATCTTCTAATGCAATACATGCGGATATCGTGATGTGAAACTATCGACTCACTTTAAATGTATATCGTAAGGATATGACTCAATGCATTTGTGCTAGATGCTTTGGATAAACCAAACATTACCACCTACTACGTAGATACTGTCTCTAAACATGCATGAATGATGGTATATATTAGAATAACGAAAATTATGCAACAGATAGTATTATTGTAGTCAATAGTATATCAATGAATGTATTGCATAGTGTGTAACCTGATCTGTTGCTTTTCCTAGATGGGGAAAGTAGCACAAAAATTTCGGAATGAAGTCTAAACTTAGCAATAGTTATGTATAATGATTTGTCTTCATGTCAACTAATCACATCATAATCTGCCGGATTCACCTGAAAATTAAAAATCATGGTTTTAAATGTCAGATATTGGAATTGTATCGGATTGATGCTTTATATCGCCTATACGGACGATATATCGGGTGATTTCACCATACCGGCCGATATTATATTGGTTTTATCGTATCGCAAGAGGTCCTAAAACGATATATCAGACAATATGACCGATATTTGATTCACTGTTAAAAATGACACTTAGGGATGACCACTTGCAACTTTGATCTCAGAAGGACTATCAATAAATGAGGAGAGATTGACAAATAAGGATACACGGATGCAGATATGGTGACACGGACACGATACAATGCGACACGGCGATACGACAAAATCCTAATTTATACGATCTGGGGACACGCATATATAATATAATTTTCTAACAAATTTAGCAAAAACCTTATATATTTTATCATAGAAATTATATTTAGCATTGAAATTGAGTAAAATAGAAAGACTCAAAAATTCCAATAAAATTGTGTTTCCCCCCATTTTTAACTACGGGAATCGCTTTTTGTGTTGTGGTTACATTAAAACGTGTTCAACACGTGTCCAAATCCAACGTCTTGTTTCGAAGCGGGACACGGAAATTCTGTGTTGGGCACGTATCTTGCAAGTGTCGGGCATGAATCCGTGTCCGACACGGATACGACAACCAAAAGATGAGTTCGTGCAACCAAGTTGACAAATGACTTATCATACGGAGTATTAGTTAACTCTAATCTCACCTGACTATCCTCATGAAAAGATTGAGAGGTCTCAGAAGAAATCTCATCATTAATAGAAGTTTCTACGGTTTCGACAGACTTTGTGGTACTTGGCTCAATAGCAATTTGAGCAACATTTACATCATCATTTGAAGACTTCTCAACACTCTTAGATATTTGTTAATTTTATTTCATTAATATTTTTACAATTTTGAATTAATCTTGGAATTAGTTGCAAAATATAATTAGGGTTTCGTATAAAAAGAAACCCTAACCCTTTATTTGGGGTTTAGTGCATAATTGAATAAAAAAAGTTGCCTCTTTGTGATCTTGATTTTTACTCACTATGGTCGAATCTTCTATTTTGGCTGTGGTCAAAAATCTTTCGGCTACGGCCGATCTAATATTCGTCGTTGCCATCTTTGTCAGCTCGCCGCGAACATCGCTAGCTCATCATTCACATTTGATTGAAGTCGTGAACATCATCTTTAAGGTTTGTCGTCATCGAAGCATCGTTGTCGATTTTCATGTGCAGATCTACAATAACTAGATTCAGATATCAACTAAACTAAGTTTCATCCATTCAATATCCAAAAACAACTTTAGTTTCTTTATTTTCATATAAGCTTCACAGAGAATCCACACCATCAAGCTCCCGCTTTCTTTAGTTGCGAGTAAACTTAGGCCACAAATAGAACCCATTCAACTGGGCCCCACAATTGCCAGTGAACTATTAAAGCTCAAATCACATTCATGTATAAGGCTTAATTGCTTGCTTGAATTAATAATTGCAATTAATTTGGTGCATTGAGTTATGTGTTTGATCCGGTTATTGATCATTACAAGAATATTTAGATCTAGCGGCATTTGATTTTCATTTTTCTACCTATTTAATAATTGATCTGTACATAGATTGATTAATTATTACACTCGGAAGAAAATCCGATATCAAATCTTTAAATTAGCGGTTCAATTGTGTAATTTTGGACCTTAGCTTGTTATTTTCTATCATTTATTGTATGCAATTATTGAAATTGGTTCTCTTTTGTGTGCTTGCATTGTTTTAGATTGTCAATAGAATTTTCAATTTTGCATTTCATCGAATGCTTGTTTTCTCATTTTGTATCCACATACATATGTTTAGCAGCCCTATCTTTCCTATCCTGCGTCATTTGGTGGTTCTTATTGTCCTAACAAGAAATAGGTCGTCTACTGGTACCACTACTAATAATAATGTCATCTTCCTCTTGGCTAAGTGCTAACATGGTGGATCTAGCCCCTTGCTGGAGGCTTTACAAGTTAAAGATGACCATGCTAGTGTTCACGTTCTCGCTATTGATCCTATTTGATCTGAGGTGATGAATCAATGTTTCAAGCGCCCCTTCATTCTACTCGGTTAGGTCGATGAATGATTTTCTCGGCCACTGTCTATAACTTGACTAAGGTCAATCAGCGTTCATCTTCATACATTAAGCTAACACAGCATAGTCTACGATTGATGTGAAGACTGTTGTCCCTCCTGGTCCTCAATTGTCCATGTGTAGCAGATTACTCCTCTGAATCTACTATATTGCAAAGAAAGTTGTGTACTAGATAAAAGATCATCAACCTTTTCAATTAACTGATCTTCAGTCCATGCGCACCACTGAGAGAATCCTTGACATTCTTTGTACACTTATCATCAGTGGTTGGAACACACATAACAATGCCTCTGAAAAGTTGGTCTAGAAACTCAATGCAAAGCTCGGAGTAAAGGAGCATCCTTACAAATATTAAATGCAAAACCTGTTACTCTTTTCCATTGATAGGAAAGAGCGAAACGATGTGTTGGGAATGCCACCATGTTATAAATGCCCATCATAAACTTTGTTCATATGATCATGGGAATTAGCTTGATATTCAAAACAACACTTCATTTTCGATGACCGAGGGAAAGCTAATCTTGACAAAGGCAAATTGATCGATGATCCAGGAGGCATACAAGGGGCCTTCTTTTCTATTTTAGATAGTGCATCTGGGGCATGTTGGGTTCTTTATGTAGGAAATTTCCCATGGTTTCATCCACTTGAAAACAAATGTTTTCTCATCTTTAACCCCCCCTCTGCTTAAACACAGTGATTGCTTTTCTGCTGTTATTCTATCTTTTACCCTTGTCTGATTTGTAGTTTACTTGAAATTGATTTTTTGTTCATATGTTCTGATTTTGACGGTTAAACTGGGAATTCTATGTTCTATTAGAGAAGAATACATAGTGCATTTGTTTTTGCTTGTGGTGAATAATAAGGAACTACCTATCTTTTCTTTTATTTTTTCTTCTGTTGTACCCTATCTTTCTGTTTGACAGCAACATAATATTATTTTAGTTTACGTCACTCTTGCATAAGGAAAAGAGAATTAAAATTTTTGAAAATGTTGATGACAATTTTCCAAATTCGCAACTTTATATGAACCAAAACAGCAACACTAATATTATAAGAGAAGATCGGTATGATAGTACTATCTTCTTTGTTTCCAAGCATCCATATATTTTTAGCCAGAACAAATTCAACTCACTAATTTTTTGTCTTATCGAAAATCCGAGGATCAGTTAAAAATGTGTGGATCATGTACACATTTTGTTATATCTGGCCCACATTTGTTATTCTGATGGTTTATCATGAAAACAACCTTGGGGGGTGAATAAGGCTTCTATATATCCTATGGTAAATTTTAAAATTCTAACTATTATATTAAAATGATTACCAAGTTTCCGCGGAAAAATATTTAAACAAGTTTAAACAAAGAAACTAAAATTGGCAAATCAACACGAGTACTGAAAAATAAAGAGAGTTGAAGCAATGCAAACACAGAGAATTGTTGACCAGTGTTTACTGCGCTCCTGTAGCTAGTCCCTGTCTGAGACTCTTTTTCAGGATTTTTGCACTATATTTGTGATGTACACGAATCCCACTTCACAGGGATGTGAAGAACAACAATCCCTCATCACAATGGTCAATCACTTGAAATTGTGGTTTTCTAGGAAACAAGTTTTCTTTCTCTCTAGCCGGTGATCCTCTAGGAAACAAGTCTTCTTTCTCTCTAATCCACGTCTCTTTAAGATCTCTTTTTCCACTCCAAATCCACACAATTCAAGCAATGAGAGGCACCTCCTCTCATGGGTTGAGAAGCACTCCTCGTGGGTTGAGAGACACCCTCTCTCGTGGGTTGAAGAATATCGAATTTTCTTCAGGGATTTACAATTGTTTTACAAATAACAAATTCACCCACTCTCAATCCTATGATCTTAATAAATTATAACCAGCGTTTCACAAGGATGGATTTGAGAGATAATATCAGGTTTTGGCTACGAGAAAATGGAACGGATTTGGACAAGTTAAGCACGAGAAGAACAAGAAGATTTCGCAATGGATTTGCAATGAATGTCTTCTTCTTTCTTGTGAAAAATGTTTGATCTCATATGGCATTTATAGGAATCAAATGGGAAGTTATTCTAACTCCCAATAACTGCCATAAAACAGTTAATGGCCATCGGGAATGGTTAGAAATGAAAACGGTGTAAATACCCTTTTGATTCAAAATTCAAATTTGAATCAACTGCCAAAAATTACCCGTGGAGACGTCTCCTACAGACGTTTGCTCCAGGAATAAAAACCTTCTAGAGATGTCTGTATGGCCGTCTCTGAGAAGTACACAATGAAGAATTTTAGAGTTTGTTCTACAGACGTCTTCTGTTTCAAAATATCTTATATAGACGTCTGTAGGAGTCGTTTGTTTTCTGCCATGGATAAAAACTGTTTTGAAATATTGGCAGTTTGATTTCCAACGGATAAGGTTAGACGTCTCTAAAAGAGAGAGATACGTCTTGAGCATTAAGAATGTGTTGAAATGGTGTTTCTAACCTTATGACATCATTACTAATTATATGTATATCGCTCACAACTCTAATCTTCATTTTGGTTCTTCGATTAGCATCATTTTCTTGAATAGTTACTCTGAGACGTCATTGAATCTGATTAGGCTTGCATCATGTTGTTTGCTTCAAGTGTCATACCATATCACCGTTTTGAGCGCGTATCGTATTGTAGGCAATCTTGCTTGATGTTTGATATCTTGTCCATGCTCTACTCAAGACATAAAATTGGAAACGTCATCAGTAACTTATGAATTCGTTTAAATAAAGTTTTAAACTAAATAATCAAAACTGAGGATCATGTGACACGAATGTCAACATATCATAGAAAAATTTAGGCTTTTATTGTCTGTTGATGCTTAGATGAAAAAATTGTGCGTTTTTAAATCACAAATAGGCTTTTTACACATCGTACTCAGAATGATTTCTAGACATAGAAAGCATGCACTCTGCAAGTCTAGAATATGATCTTCCATAAGCAGACATTTTCGGTGTTGTATGTTACTGCAGCTTGAACCAGATTTGCTCTTCTTAATTGGGATTCATGATTTTGATATCTATTTTATCATGTTATTGTTGTGTATACGCTCTAGGTTTCTGATACTTTGCAATTTCAGCACTTTCCTATCAGGCAAGAGTAGCCATAAAGATGTCAAGGACGGAAGCAGCTGGCTGTTAAAGGCATATTATAAACACCGTCCATTTATGGCCTTCTGTTGTGTGGGGTCTGAGGTAAAATTTATACCAAATTTATAAAAAATTTAAAACCAATTGCATCAGCTTCTTTTATGTTTAAATTAACTTAAGGTTTATGTTCCAGGTTCTTTACATCATCCTCTTCCTTCTTCACGATAACCAATCTGAAAGTGTGATCACTGTAAGACTTGTGCTCTCATACATCGATTTTCTTGAGAGAATGCAATGAAAATCTATCCCATCTCATAGTTGTTTTTATCTTTTTTCATTGATAGGTTTGTGTGAATGCTATGAAAAATAATTTACTTTTAGCCCTGCCACTATCTTTGTCTCTCTTTGGATGTGCTATCAAGCAAGCAGTCAATATCATACAGGTAATTTACAGATATACTGCAAATACTAGGGGGTTGTCATTTTAAAGTTTCAAATGGTCTTCACATGCATTTTTTTAGGTATACCATGCGATTTTATATTTAGATGCTGTGGCATTGTATACAAATTCATTCCATTAACGGCAGTAAAATATCCACTTCACTTTTCATATAAGTTCTTCAAATTTTATATAATAGAAAGACAGTAAATTACTTCTATTCATATTTTTCTGTAAGTATTAAAGAAGAAATATAATTCATTAAAATATTTTTCAAAATTACATTTTTTGTTGCACGTGTTATTATTCAAGTATAGAAAAGGTCTATGTTACTTGGCTATAAGTTTTTTCTGAAAGCCTGAAAATGGATTCTTAGAATGCGACAATGAGACTTCCAATTCATCGAAGTTAACAAGTCTTCTTCCTTCAAAGGAGGTTATTAACCTAATTTTTGAAGTAGATATAAATATGTCAATCCTAATCTAAATGTCTCTCAAAAACATGAATTTAGCATTATTCTAACTGTCCTTGATAGTTAAAGAGAATATTCTGTAAGAATTAAGAAAAAAGAACTTGAGGACCGTAAGTTGCGACATTCAGTTAGTTACTTTTGGGCTTAAAAGGTTTATTAGGGATGTTAAATAAACATATTTTACTTCATATTTTGAATTGAAGTCCATAACCACCATGGCAGTTTCTCTCTTGTATATGTGCATCTGTTTCTCTCTTGTTTATGTGTATTAATGAGACTACAATATTCCACGGTTTCGTACTCATTTGACCACGCATTACTGTGACCCATGAAAATGCAGTATATTTGATTGACTTCTCTATGGATCTCCAATTTTCAAAGATGGCTTATTGGGTCCAACAACCTTAGAATATTACATGTTACAAACAACAATAATGAACCAATAAAAAATGCAGCTGAAAAGATGCCTTAGGTTAAAAAATTTATTAATTATGTCGATTACAACAGCAGCAATGCCTTTAGCTCTCCGTTTTGAGTTATGTGAATCTCTTTATAGAATTTGTCAAGGGCCATTTTCACTCTTGACTATCAATCACCATGCTTTTTTAATCCATAATGTTGTTGGCCTGGGCCTAGTCCTACCTGCTCCAACTATGACCCTCTTTTGAATTGAGACCTCCTTGTCGTTTTTAATTTGTTTTTCCAAATATACTCTAGATAATCCTTTTACCATGAGTCTGACATATGGGTTCATAAAGTAAAATCCTCAAACATACACCTGCGAATAAATCAAGTCACTTGCACATTAATCTGCATTGCACATCCAAATCATGTCAAGCAACTCCTCTCCTTTTATCCTCAAGTGAATAATGTAAATTAAAATGTTTAAGTGGCCCATTGCTCAGTCTCGATTAAGGGCAAGATAACCCAGAAACGCCAGCAAGGACACATGCAACAAAGACCAATGAGTGCACCAATTAGGAGGAATAATAAGATCATAATTCTAAGGAGCGACTATGACTCTATGAGTTGTCCGAATGAACTTCGATCGAGATGGTAAGGATGTGGAAATTGTTAATTTAACAGAGTTCCCGTAGATGGAGATAGGATTCATCCAGCCTAACCCTAAAAGTCTGGGCAAAGGTTTTGTTGCCGTTGTCATTATAACCTATAGCACCATTACATGGTTTTTGTCTTTACTGCCTTTTCATTTGTCAATTGGTGATTCTTGTCAGTCTATTCCTGCAGCTGCTTGTCAATTGTCGTTGTAGAGCAAAGCAAACACTGTTCTTTTTTTGTGATGCAAAATCACCACAAGCCCAAGCCCAAGTTCTAGAGTTCTTCTAGAAGTAGTCTAGAAATTCCTTTTGGAATAGTTCTAGACTTATTCTGGAAATTGTTTTGGAATGGCTCAAGACTTCTAGAAATATTTTAGAAGTTCTAGAGATGTTCTAGAAGTTTTCTAGAACCAAGGATTCGATCCCTGTAAATACCCCAGTGGTCATTTGAGATGAATATCAAGCAAAACACAAAATAACGGGCAATAGAGAACTATTCTGAGAGATTGAGAGTTTGAGAACTCTCGTAAATTTTGTAGTACTCGTTCTCTTATGAAATAGCTTTCTTTTCAATAGCGTAAAGTTTTTTTCGCAGATAAAATCCCCTTATTATTTCTCTTTCAGTGTTCTCAAAAGCGGCCTAGGCGGCCCGTCTAGACGGAAGTGGTGATATACTGCTTTGATTCAGACTTCGTCGGTTCAGTGAAGTGGATTCAAGCGATTAACAAGCGTCTAGGCGGCCAGACCCGCCTATGCAGGCGCCTAAGTGGGCCCCAGCTCACTTAATGACTTAAAATTAAATACTCTATCAAAAGAAAGCTTCATGGGCCGGGTTTAATTCTATTTTCAGTTTGCATATGAATTGTGAGCATTCGATCCTTCCAGAAACAAACTCCTATGTAGCATAATGCTATAGCCACCTTCTTCTTCTTGATGCCTATCCATAAAAGACAAGTGTCATGAATATGTAGAATCAAATTCTGTATAGACATTATGTAATGACATTCCTCCTTAAAAAAATTATAAGATTTTTTCTGTGATTTTTTCTATTATATATATATATATATAAATATGATTTTAATTAAAATTAGAAAAGGCGTCTAGACGGCGCTGTTCATCATATTTGGGAAGGAATCTGTTCTTAATGGTTTTGAAAATAGTTTTAAAGAAGAAACAGATCGTGTAGCCTAAGGTACCACACAAACAACCTTACAGAACAAGGTGAGCACGAGTCATTCGCTAGGAGGTGGCGGATTAATCGTTTGCTATTAGACGAGTTGCTATGGAGAGGGTGGAAGAGAGTGATTATCACTACTAATTGAGAAACTCAAGGAAACACAAGCGTGCTAGGGAATTTGATTAGCTAATTAGAATGGCTCTAGCTCTCAATTCCTTCCCTTGATCTTTGCCTAGCAATCTACAAGTAGTTTGTGAAGAGAAATGATACCAATCAAACACCTCAGAGGATGATGAAGCATGCACATTCAAATCACCATCCTAACATTGTTTCTTGCTAGATTTGTGGTCTTAATTAAGTACTAGTAGTAATATGGGAGGGTTGTCAATCCCTCTCATTCTTCACAAATCTAGTACTCAATTTAGGATCTCATGATGATGCCAACTACAACCAAAAGAGATGTGGATTAGGGCTAGATGGAATCATATGCAAGGAGGCAATGCCGTATGTAGCATGGGTTTGGATAAGGATACAGGATACGATACGGATTCACGGATTCACAGTTTTATAAAAACTTAGGATACATGATACATTTTTATATTGATTTTAAATTAACTAAATATGAATTTATATTAACATATACATACCAATATATAATAATATAAATAAATAATGGTATTATGTTAGACATTCACTGCATTTTAAAACTTTTGAGTGCCTTAATTTTTGAGATAAAGATAAGATGCGTTGATTTGAGAGGTGGATGAGACATTTACATGTACGAGCGAATCCGAAAGAATTCGAATGTTTCTGACTCCGATACGTGAGGCGTGCTTCATAAGCAATGCCTTAGCTTACGCATTATCTGTCATTCTAGAATCCCTTTATGTTTTGAATCGACCTTCAAACTTTAGCTTAGCACAAATTCTTCTCCTTTGGATCACGAAATATACTAGTCTCGCCACTCTCGGCTCGGACTATAGAAGAATGATGCCAGTAAAGAGATTTTGAGTAGCTAAAATTTGAGTTCTTCACTAATTAAGTTTAAATCATTGGGAGGGAGAAATAAGAACCATCATAGTTATCCTCATCTCATCCCATTTGCAAGCACAACACTACTCACACATGATGGAAGAAAAAGAAATGAAAACAAGAAGGGTATCAATGAAATCATCGTAGTGAAAGATTTGATTTGCTAGCTAATTGGGACTCTTTTGTAAGGAAAAGAGATCAACACTTAAGTATCATTGCAAAAATCAAGAAGATTAGAGATGGATCAAGAAAACATCATCTAGCTATTACAATCAATTCTTATAAACAATTAAAAATCACAAAAGATCATAATTAGAGAAGAAGACACAAATTCAATTACTAATCTAGAATTCAAGTACAAACTTGGAAAGGATCTACAATCTAATTATGAAAGTGGCTTATCTAACCTATATAAGTTCTATCTTCAAGTTTGGGAGCTATGGTGAAGCAAGCAAGAAGATGAGAGTATTTTAATTCTAATCTAATTCCTAATAAAATGAAAGCTGAACTTTTTTCTTCTGCTATGATCTATTTATAGATATCAGAGGTAGGTTTTGATTAGTTTCGTGGGCCGCTCTGGCAATAACAAATCAATGGTTCCAATTTGATTCTCTGAAGTGCAAGTCGGACCGTGAATCGCGGCCTACCTAGTTCATTTGACCGTGGATCCACGGTTGGAGTGAGGAATTATGGCATCGACTTGAAACCCTTGTCTTGTATTTTCCTCTGGGTCCCATTTCTGTCGTCTAAATCATTTTAGAGACATTTCATTTTCATGGACAAAGAGCAATTTACGTGTGTCAGAATTTTACCAGTTTAGCTCAAAAACGCGACTTTTGGTCTTTTATACTCGTGGTCTGTCTAAGATTGAGCAGAGGGGTTAAAACCACTTTATTTATATACAATGTGATAAAGAATGAAGGTTATATAATGCAATGATATGATATGAACAGGCGGCTAGGCGTTAGGCGGTGCACCAACTGCTTTGCTCGATCTAATACTTTTTACAACCTTGTTCTTCTTCGTTTTCTATATTCCTATCCAAAACTAGCATTTCCGCCAAAACTGGTATCAGAGCTTGGTTTGGTTCTGGATTTGATTTTGGTATCGATTAACCTCAAGGTGGAGAAATTTGATGGCTGAAACAGCTCCAACCTTCGGAGGATCAAGACGCCATTGTGAAGCAGCAAGGCATATACAACATCATGTTCGAGCCGGACAAAATTCCGAAGGAGGAGATGGAGATAAAAGCACATAGCGCGATCCAATTAACGTTGACCGACAATGTGCTTCATGAGGTTGCCGAAAAAGAGATCATGTCCAAGCTGTGAAAGAAGTTGGAGTTGTTTTATTTGAAGAAGTCTCTTTCAAATCGGTTATACCTACAGCACATCTATATACTTTTCAGATGAAGGAAGGTGCGTCTATCAAAGGCAGGCCATTTAAACGAGCTGAATAGGATCATGATGGACTTGAAGAATATCGACGTGAAGAATGAAGACGATGATCAGGATGATTTTTCTGTGTTTGCTAACTCTATCATATGGTCAGTTTGTCAAGAGCATAGTATATGGGCGATACACCATTTCACTAAAAGATGTGAAAGTCGGGCTGCACTCAGAAGAGCTTAGCTTAAAGAGGTCATCGGATTGTGGAGAAAGTCATGAAGATGGAATTCCTCGCTAGGGGACGCTCACTTAGGCGTGGTGAGAAAGGCTCTTAGGATAAATTTAGGGGAAGAATAAAATTAAGAAACCCAAGAGACAAGTGCCATTATTGCAAGAAAAAAGGCATTGGAAGGACCACCCTCAGTTGAAGGATAAAGAGATTCTTCGGACACGACAAGTGTTGCGGAGGAGACTTCGGATTGCAACAATGACGATGTGCAACAATGACGATGTGCAAAGTCACGCGTCCTTTGGACGCCATTTTCCTCTCATTTTACATGCACTCCACACTAAAAATACCTTCCCCGTTAGAAAAAAATTTCTAACGGGACGCTGCCCCGCACTCCGCAAGGGGGCTGCTAGCACCCTTGACCCTCAGCCTGCTATACGGGTAGCTGGACCCCCGTAAAACTCTGCGGGCCCCCGATATATCCAAAACCCCTTCAAAACACGACACTGCACATTGAGTTCGCATGACCTGTTTGACCCGTCAATCAGAGGTTCTCTCGCTCTAAAGGCGGGGGGTAATTAACGACAGCTTAGTTCGCGGCTGTCGGAGTTTCGGATCCCCACAATCAATAAACCCCAGCCTATCCTAGGCAGGGGGAATCTGGAATGCGCCTGACAAACGCGCGCGTATTCCTATCTCAATGGGGTGACGAAAAACACCCTACAGATTCTGGCACGCCCGGTGGGACATATCTCTCCCATATTTCGGGTTAAATATCCATGCGAACTCAATCAACATATACATTGATTGCCTGTACTGAAATAATGCTTCTTTGTGCAGGATAACAAATTCCAAATTGCAATCTCCGGACGCAACAAAATGTCTCTAAGGATCAGCTCAGCTCTCGACACAGCTCCCATCTCTTACACGATGAAGATGGACGTCAGGACGGTCCTCCCGGCCAGTCTCGGGCGACAATGGGAGGAGCCGCCGCTACCATTTGGCTTTATTCTATTCGTGTCAGCTAACGCTATCCCAGCTCCTCAAGCTCCAGCAACAGACAGACCGGCCTCGAAAGGCAGGAGACCAAATGTGGTGATCTCGAAGGCACCACTATCCAAACGCAAGTCGGTGTTTGAACGACTTTCCTTTGCTCCAGCTGGTGGCAAGGCCATCAACACCAACAAAGCAATAAGGCGTCTCGAGCAAGCTCCAGCGGTGCCCTTGACAACTGCTCGATCGGGTATTTTCTCCAAACTCCCCATCAATCGACTCACGGTGGATTTCCAGAAAACGGATGCCCGCCAAGCCCTCAAAATCGAGAAGCTAAAACAGAAAAGGCTCAGATACAGAGCCAACAAAAGGGCCAGGGCTCATGCTATGCTGAACGTCATGAGGTTCCATGAACAGGGTCATCCCGCCAAAGATAAAGAGACGGCTGGATATGTGGTCCACACTGTCTACATGGTGGCACGCGCAGCAAGAGCAAGGATAGGGCTGCTAACGAAGACAAGGAGATGGCCAAACTCTACCAAAAAATTGACGACTTGACAAACGTCGTCTTATAGCTCACGGCCCAACTTGTCTCTCAGCCGCCCAATCAAGCGCAGGGCTCTGCTCATGAACCGGGAAACGGTGTCTCGAGACAGCCGGCGCCTATTCCCTCAAATCCAAAGGTGGGCGGACCGCATGAAAGTCAATCGCATCCTATCTCGGGAAATATCTTGGCTACCGATGACAGTAGCCTGCTAACTCAAGATCAAATCATGGATTTGGTTGCCAACAAACTCAGAACATTGGTAGCCGAAGCCGAAGCGCAAAAAGATGTTAGCAGCAGCGGGAGACCATATCCTGCTCAGTATTATCTGGTAGAATTTCCTAGCGCCTATGTCATCCCTAAATTCGGAAGATTCGATGGGACGGGAAATGCGAATCAGCACATCGCCCATTTTAAAACTTCATGCGGGAATACCGGGGGCAATGATGCGCTTCTCCTCCGCCAGTTCGTTAATAGCTTAAACGATGTTGCTTTCGATTGGTACGCGAGCATACCGGATGGCTCCGTTACTACTTTCGTCCAAATGGAATCTCTGTTCTGACAAAGGTTCATGAGTGTCAGCGATAAGATCACCATTGCCGACCTCGTAAGGACCAAGCCGAAGAACAACGAGAGCAGTACGGATTTTATAACCCGATGGCGCAATCTCTCCGTCAAATGTGAACCGCCAATAGAGCAGGACCAATCTGTCAGCCTCCTCGTCGGAAATCTCAACAATTGGATGGCCCTGTTTCTATGCACCGCGGGTCTCAAAACATTCCAAGAGCTGACCAGGAAAGTTCAGATGTTGGAGCGCTCAAAGCAGGAGTCCTTCTCTGGTTCCCAAAATAACAATAGGTCCTGGAGAAACCGAAAGGACGAAAATCGTAAATGCGGAAATTTGACGATGTCGACTCTTTCAACACTTTGGCTAACCGAAATAAGCGCGGGATGAGCGAGCCTAATGCCAACTAGCCTCGGAAGCCGGTGTTAGAAGAGGGAGGAGAAGCTCCACTGAAAGAGAAGCTGGATAAGGTTTATTCCTTCCGAAGGGACAAAGTCCGTAAAATATTCAAAGACGTCTTAAGAAACGGTCTACAATTGCCAGAATCAAAAAGGCCGCAAGAAGCGAATATGACCGACGATCCCAAATACTGCCCCTATCACAGAGTGATAGGTCATGCCATTGAGGACTGCTTCGTCTTCAAAGATTGGGTCGAAAAGCAATACTAGGCAGGAGAGATAGAACTGTCTAAAGGCGTGTTAACAAACAGTCAAACTGCGACCGCCAATTTCATACAAACGGAGACCGAAGTCATTCGGGAACCTGATTCTCTCAGACATCTGCCTTTCTCTGAGAACAGCTGACTACCACGTCGTTAAACTGAGAACAATCGACCTCTAAGTCGTTAAACCGGGGATGTAAAAATGTGTAAATAAACAAAAAAAAAGCCGAAATGATGGGCAACTCGCAATAAAAATCAGCGAGTAAAATAAAAATGAAAATAAACAGCCGAAATGATGGGGCGACCGCGAATAAACAGCCGAAATGGTAGGGCAATCGCGAGCTTCGCGATAAGAAAAGCTGAAATGATAGAGCAATCGCGGTAAATAAAAAAAATAAAAATCCAAAGGCGAATGATGAGTCGCTCCTGGTACCATATTCCAGTGCAGCGATACAGACGCCAACCAAACTCCGAATATCCCAACGACGAATGATGAGTAGCTCCTGGTACCATATTCCGGTGCAGCGATGCAGACGCCAACAAAAATTCAAATTCCCAAAATTCTCCCAGCCCTACGGTTAGTCCCCAACTTGACTACCGTATACAATCCACAGGCTCAAATAATTCTCATCATACCCATACCCCACTGCAATCACCCGTCCAGCGGCCGGTCTCCGTTCTTGGAATTATGCTCCATTTGGGAAGGCCCACTCATGCGTCCTTACGATGCATGAGGAGAACAAACCTTACGAGATCCTCTCGACTCGTAAGAAAATACTTTCGTGGGATCCTTACGACTCACTGAGGAAAAACACACTTGGGAGTCCCCACGACTCCTAAGGAGAAAGTACACCTACGAGATCCTTTCGACTCGCAGGGAGAAAATGCTTTTATGGGACCCTTACGGCTCATAAAATTGAAAAACTTTAGGTGATAGGGACATAAACTTGTCTCCTAAGTTATCACTCCCCAACAGGAAAAGGCAAATGATGAATTGCTCCTGGCACTTGCGCTTCAGTGTTAGCAACGCTGATGCTGACCCCTACCCTAAATTCTAAACTTTCGATCTAGTAGACTCCTAAGTCTTTAAACTGGGAACAGATCACCCTTAAGTCAAACTGGGAACAGATGACCTCCAAGTCGTTAAACTGGGCCCAATAGACCCCCAAGTCTTTAAACTGGGAACAAATGACCTCTAAGTCGTTAAATTGGAAACATATGACCCCTAAGTCATTAAACTGGAAACGAGGGAAATCCACTCATGTGTCCTCACGATGCATGAGGAGAACAAAACTTGCGAGATCCTTACGACTTGTAAGAAAACGCAAACGCCTTCGTGGGATCCTTACGACTCACAAAGGAAAGACACACTTGGGGGTCCTCATGACTCCTAAGGAGAAAGTGTACCTACGAGATCCTTACGACTCGTAGGGAGAAAATGCTTTTATGGGACCCTTACGGCTCATAAAATTGAAAAGCCTTGGGTGATAGGGATCTAAACCCGTCTCCTAAGCCATCGCTTCCCAATAGGCAAGGCAAATGATGATTCCCTCCTGGTACCATATTCCTGTAAGACCACGGTAGCGCCCCGGCCGTCTGTCCAAGGCCAAAATACGGAAACAAAAAACTTTTCTAAAACTAGAAACTGGCGCTACCGCGGACTATAAACCCGGATCGGACCATTAACCTACTACTAGCTAACTAGAGAAAGGGTAGAGAGGCTATACTGAGCGATCCGTGTCCTTCGGTCTTCGGCCACCATCCCGGTCTCCTCGCGGAATCTCCGGTCTAGATCTACTCGTTGGAAAGGGCACCACATCACCGAGTCTTTTTACGGGCTCCCACCTCTGAATTGAGGCAACTCGGACACGAAGTTGGCAAGCCGACGTGTCCAAGGTTGCTGTAGACTGAGTGTAGAACGCGATGTCTCGATGAGTTGCTTGAAGTTGCCATTTGGATGTGGAGGTGGAGTAATAAGCTTGGGAGATGAACAAAAGGATTTGTGCAAGCAAATGAGAACAATTTCCCTCACCAAAATTTGGACAGCCCCCCTTCCTTCTTGTGGCCGGCCATGCCATCAAAATGAGAGGAGAGAGTGAGTAATAATGCAAGAAAGAGAAAAGGGTGATCATGAGGAATAAAGAGTGGGTGATGATGAGCAATCATGATCACCACAAAGTCTCATCCTAATCCTATCACAAAAAGCAAGTCATGATGAACATAAGAAAGTCAAAGTCAATCTAGAACCATCATGAAGCAACCACTTACAGAAAAACACACTTCACTTTGCTAATTTGCACATTTGCAATTAACCCCCTCCATACCAATTTTCAGCCAAAGAAAGAAAGAAAAATGGCCGAAACGAAATACAAACTGGCAACTTCAAAAAGCGATCCCGTAATAAATTACAGGAAAACCCCGTGACTGTATATACATACCCGTATTTGTATTCCGACCGAATACAAATGTTATGAGACAAAATCTACACTGTGTTATACTAGGATCCGGCTTAAACCAAAACCCGCTAGTATTATCCGTTCGAAACACTACGCGTGCACAAGTGCACGCGTACGTTCGAACCCTGCCATAAATCCATACAGCCTCTACAGCGTTTCGCCCGAAATTTGAGAAACTGTCTGTGGGGGACTCTAAAGACTCGTCAATACTTTGGCCGTGGATTTAACCACTAGCACGTCAAAGGTATTAGCCGTACGTAACGGGCTACCAGGTATTGACCAAAAGGGACGTCGATGCATCCTGACACCTTACTGAGCCTGTCAGTGACAATATCCGTACAGCCCGATCCGTTCGTCTATGAGCATCGCATGGCGGACCTAGGGGGTTGGTAAAAGTCAGACCCCCAAAAGCGGTACAAGTCGTGTCGGAGTGTAGCCCAGAACACCCTGAGATACTACTGGAATACCTACCAGTAAATCTCCTGCCTCGGCCGAGGGCTTTGTGTAATGGCTCTCCTAGACACAGCGCGATCTCACCCCCAATACCGGGAGAGACGAACCCCTGCCGATCCGCTCACTGCCTCTATGTGGCTCGGGACTGTACCCAACTAAAACCTGTTTGTACGACTCCTTTGAGTCGTGGTAGGGTAGTAATCAAAGTACAGTGGGAACTCATACGAGACAAATGACGATCTCAGGTCGATGAACTAACCTGTACACATGTCAAGCGTCAACCGTCCATGTCGTAAAAAGGGCCGTGCAGGCTTCCTACAAAGCGGGAACCAAATCACTCCGGGTCAGGGAAACGTCTACCACGGACACTCCGTCTCGGAGACGCGTCAAGCGTCGACCGTCCATGTCGTAAAAAGGGCAGTGCCAGCTTCCCACAAAGCGGGAACCAAATCACTCCATGCCGGGGAAACGTCTACCACGGACACTCCGTCTCGGAGACAAGTCAAAGTCGACCGCAGTGCCTGTTTCCTACAAAGCGGGAACCAAATCACTCCGTGCCGGGGAAACTTCTACCACGGACACTCCGTCTCGAAATCAAGTCACCCAACAAGCTCTGTGTCGGAATCATGCTTCATCTCAGAGTGTGCCCCGTGTCGAAATCATGCTTCGTCTCGGAGTATCCACCTTCGCTGTCGGAATTATACTTCTCCTGGAAATCATCCTCTACATCAAAACCAGTGACACTCCGTGTCGGGGAAACGTCGACCACAGATATTCCGTGCCGGGGACAAGTCAACCAGCGACCTCCTCGTCGGAATTATGCTTCATCCTGGAATCAAGTCAACAAGCGACCTCTTTGTCGGAATTATGCTTTGACTCGGAATCAAGTCAACCAACGACCTCCCCGTCGGAATTATGCTCCGTCTCGGAATCAAGTCGACTAACAAGCTCTGTGTCGAAATCATACTTCGTCTCAGAATGTACCCCGTGTCGGAGTATCTGCTTTCCCTGTCGGAATTATGCTTCGCCTGAGAATCAATCTCTGCATCGAAATTATGCTTCGGTCAGAATTGTCTGCCGCTCGTCGGAATTATGCTCCGACCCCTTTGGAATCATGCTCCGCTCATCGGAATCATGCTTCGTCTCAGAGTGTACCCCGTGTCGAAATCATGCTTCATCTCGGAGTATCCACCTTCCCTATCGGAATTATGCTTCTTCTGGGAATCATGCCTCTACTCTTCGGAATTATACTCCGACCATGGAATGATGCTCCGATCCCCCGGAATCATGCTCCCCGAGGGATGCTCTACCCCTGGAATGATGTTCCATCTCGAAGTCCAGCTTCAAGATCCATCAATTTCATGCACACAACTCATATGCGCGGTGTGCATTTATTGACGGGGGGCACTTTATTGGGGTCGAAAATTGCATCCCGGTTGACCAAGTCAAAGTCAAAATCAACCCAAAGCAAGCCGGCCCAGGCCCAGATTAAGTGGGCCCATGCCGAGTCGAGCCCCGCGGCCAATCTCCTCCATGCTAAAATGAAATCATGTAATAAATAATTTTGATGTAATTTTTTATGCATGAATGTAAGCAAAATGGGTATAAAGCCAAATTTTTGTAAATCCCATGGCTCATGTGCAAAAGAAATGAGCACATGAGGCATAAGATGGGCAAAAATGCCATTTTGTAAAGCCCAAGGGGCTATGTGTAATTTTGTAAGCCTATATAAGGCAACATGATGATGAAATAAAAAAGAACTTTTCATTCTCTAAAAACTCTAGGGTTTTTGTGCCTCCTCATTCCTCAAGGTTCTAAACCTTCTTCCCCTCTTCAATTAAATCAAGAGTCTTACTCTTTCTTTTCCAAAAATAAATAGTTTTTCACCACAAAATCCACAAAGGGGAGCTTGGATTTTCCATCAGATCTCAAAATGGGGAGATTTTGAATCTCACCCCCTTTTTCCTCCAAGATCCGGCCAACAAAGAGAAGGAAGGAGACCCATCTCTGAAAATCCCACTTTGGAAAAGATCCAAGGCTCAAGAGAAGATCCAAGGCTTAAGAGAGAAGTACCTCTGAAGATTTTTTAGGGAGTTCAACTCCAAGACCCAAATCCTTAAAAGAGTTTACCTCATAATCCAGATCTTTTGGAGTTTAACTCCACTCAAAATCCTCTTTTAGGAGTCTAACTCCTATTTCTGAGGGTAAAACCCCTTTCTTTTCGCTAGTGCCCGGCGCCCACGTGCCGGGCATGTGAGGCGCCAGCGCCCAAAGCGCAAGCGCTCGAGTGCCCACGTGCCGGGCACGTGAGGCGCCAGCGCCAGCGTCCGAGCGCCGGGCACGTGAGGCGCGAGCGCCCAAAGCGCCAGCGCCCGAGCGCCTATTGCTAGACCAAGCGCTAGCGCCAGCGTGCTAGGCACGTGAGGCGTTGGCGCTCACGCGTCCTTTGGACGCCATTTTCCCCTCATTTTACATGCTCCATACTAAAATTACCTCCCCCGTTGGAAACAATTTCTAACGGGACGCTGCCCCGCACTCCGCAAGGGGGCTACTAGCCCTCTTGACCCCCAGCCCGCTATTCGGGTAGCGAGACCCCCGTAAAACTCTGCGGGCCCCCCCGATATATCCAAAACACGACACCGCACATTGAGTTCGCATGACCTGTTTGACCCATCAATCGGAGGTTCTCTCGCTCTAAAGGCGGGGGTAATTTGCAGCTTAGTTCGCGGCTGCCGGAGATTCGGATCCCCACAATCAATAAACCCCAGCCTACCCTAGGCAGGGGGAATCTGTAATGCACCTGACAAGTGCGTGCGTATTCCCATTTCAATGGGGTGACGAGAAACACCCTACATCGGCATTTGCATTTTCCAATAAAGATCTAGATTTGTTGCGATTGTGGCATTTTTGACTTGGCCAAATGAGTGAACGGAATCTAGGGGTGCTCCACAAGAGACGTTTGATTGGGGGGTGAATTTTGAGAAGCCGGACTTTCGTAATGAGTTATTTGGAAGCAACATCGGGTGAAGTTCGGCACAAGCATGCATGATGCTGAAGCTATCTTGGATTATATTCTCACCAATATGTGGGGATCGACGTCGTTTCCTTCTCGTGGAGGAGCCAAGTATTTTGTATCTTTTATCGGTGGCTTCTTAAGGAAATTTTGGATATATTTATTGAAGACCAAATCTGAAGTATTTGAGAAGTTCAAGATTTGGAAAGCCATGATTGAAAAGCAGACGAGCAAGTCCGTGAAGTTCGTAAGGTTCGATAATGGTGGTGTGTACACCTCTGATGAATTCAAGACATTCTGCAAAACCGAGAGTATTGTATGCCACTGCACCACACCCGGAGATCCACAATCAAATGGGTTGCAGAACGATGAATCGAACGCTGTTGGAAAAGATGCGTTGCTTACAAATTACCGCTGTACTTACCAAGGAGTTTTGGGCTGAGGCCTTTACTATTGCCGCTTACCTCATCAACAGATCACCGTCATCGGCGATAGGTCTAAAGACTTATGAGAAAGTATGGATTGATAAGACCGCTGATTACTCAATACTCCGAGTATTTGGGTGCCCAGCTTACATTTATGAAAGAAAAGTAAGATTAATCCGAGAGTATGGCAACGTATCTTTCTTAGTTATGGAGATGGAGTAAAGGGTTATAGATTGTTGTGTCCTGAAACCAATAAAGTCATAATAAGCTGGCATGTGACCTTCGATAAATCTGCGATGCTCAACAAGCAGATTCAAAGTGAAGATGGTAAAAGGACAACGAAACCACTAGATCAGTTGTTGACGAAGGTTTTAATCCAGGGTATTAGAGATGAGTTTGGGTATAGTGCCCTCAAGTTAATTATTGGATCACATGCACGTGATTGCAATGATTGAGGGATGACCTATACCGGTAGAACAGTTTTACTCGAGATGATAGTATGCTATCTGGTTTGTCTCTATCATCGTGTACATGCTTCAGGTGACATTACAGATCACTATTACATGTTGATAGAGCCCATATGATTCTTGCTTGACTACCAGCAGTATGATGGCGATCATATACGTGAAAGTTGGGTAGTCTATAAGCACATCCTTAAAGTGTCCCTAGTCGTGGGAGTTTCGAGACTGGGTATCGATACTCCATTAGTAGACTAGTGTATACGGATCGAGACCCCGACGAGGGGCGGTGGCCGGTCTCACAGGCCATTGGTGTCAGTTGGTTCACCTAAGATAGTATACAGGTGCTCATTGGGTTATAAGTACACCGGACGGACTCGCCGGGAACATGCTAGTTGGTACTATACCTATTGTCAGATAGCAGTTTCTAGGTGACATGTGTACAGGTTAGTCTATCGACCTGAGATCATTTCTCATGTGAGTTCCCACTGTGCTTTGATTACTACCTTACCACGGCTCAGAGGAGTCGTGCAAACAGGTTTTAGTTGGGTACAGTCCCGAGCCACATGGAGGCAGTGAGCGGATCGTCAGGGGATTCGTCTCTCCCGGTATTGGGGGTAGAGGTCGCAGTGTGCATGGATGGTCATCACCAGAAATTCTTGGCCAAGGTAGTCGAGAATTACCGATCTAGGATCGGTAGTTTCTCTGGTAGTGATGGGCTTCATACCGACACTAAATATCGCGTTATTTGGGGTCTGACTTTATCCACACCTAGACCCGATATGCGATACTCATAGACGAACAGACCGGACTGTACGGATATTGTCACTGTCAGGCTCAGTAAGGTTTCTGGATGAGTTCGCTCGTCGGCCTCGCTTTCGCTCAATACCTGGGCAGCCGTTACGTACAGCTAGTGCCACTGACGTGCTTGTGGTTAAACCCACTGCCAGCGTATTGACGAGTCTTTAGAGCCCCACATAGAGGGTTTCCCTAGTTCGGGCGAAACGTTGTAGAGGCCGTATGGTTTTATGGCAGGGTTCGATCATATACGCGCACTTGTGCACGGATCATGATCGGACGGATCATACTAGTGGGCTTTGGTTTAAGCCGGATCCTACTATTAGATTGTTGGAATATTTTCGTCTCGTAATATTCGTATTCAGTCGGAATACGGATGCGGGTATGTATATACGGATGAGGGGTAATCTTGTAATTCGTTACGAGATTACTTTTGAAGTTGCCAATTTCTTTTCTTTCATTTTAAACATTTGGTTTAATGTTTAATTAATGGAATTTGTTAGCAAATCTTTTTGGCCAATATTATTGTGGCAAGTTGATGTGCTGGCTTTTCTTTGGCTGCCAAAATTTCGTGAGCATGAGCAGCATGGGCTTGTGGTGAGGTGTTCACTTTAGCATTTGATGTTTTTGTTTGGATAAGAAAAATGCTTGCTGGAAATTGGCTCGGCCAAGAATGGGAAAATGATGCTCTGTTTTCTTTTGGTGGTGAGGGTGAGTGATTAAAACCAAGCCACACAATAAATTAATCCCTACCAAAATCAAACCAACGGCCGCAATTCCCTTCACCAAAAAATATCTTCATCCAAACAAGAACATTAAATTCTAAAGTGAACACCTCACCACAAGCCCATGCTGTCCATGCTCACGAAATTTTTGCAGTCAGAGAAAATCCAGCACATCAACTTGCCACAATAATATTGGCCAAAAAGATTTGCTAACAAATTCCATTAATTAAACATTAAACCAAATGTTTAAAATGGAAGAAAAGAATTTGGCAACTTCAAAAGTAATCTCATAACGAATTACAATATTACCCCTCATCCGTATATACATACCCGCATCCGTATTCCGACCGAATACGAATACTACGAGACGAAAATATTCCAACAATCTAATTCTAGGATCCGGCTAAAACCAAAGCCCACTAGTATGATCCGTCCGATCATGATCCGTGCACAAGTGCACATATATGATCGAACCCTGCCATAAAACCATACGGCCTCTACAACGTTTCACCCGAACTAGAGAAACCCTCTGTGTGGGACTCTAAAGACGTCAATACGCTGGCAGTGGGTTTAACCACAAGCACGTCAGTGGCACTAGCTGTACGTAACGGCTGCCCAGGTATTGAGCGAAACGGAGGCCGACGAGCGAACTCATCTAGAAATCCTACTGAGCCTGACAGTGATAATATCCGTACAGTCCGGTCCGTTCGTTTATGAGTATCGCATATCGGGTCTAGGGGGTGGATAAAGTCGACCTCAAATAACACGATATTTAGTATCGGTATGAAGCCCATCATCACCAGAGAAATTACCGATCCTAGATCGGTAATTCTTGACTACCTTGGCTAAGGATTTCTGGTGATGGCCATCTGTGCACACTGCGACCTCTACCCCTAATACCGGGAGAGACGAATCCCCTGACGATCCGCTCACTGCCTCCATGTGGCTCGGGACTGTATCCAACTAAAACCTTTTTGCACGACTCCTGCTCCCGGCGAGTCCGTCCGGTGTACTCATAACCCAATGAGTATCTGTATACTATCTTAGGTGAACCAACTGACACCAATGGCTTGTGAGACCGTCCCTCATCGGGGTCTCGATCCGTATACACTAGTCTACTAATGGAGTATCGATGCCCAGTCTCGAAACTCCCACGACTAGGGACACTTTAAGGTTGTGCTTATAGACCACCCAACTCTCACGTATATGATCGCCATCATACTGCTGGTAGTCAAGCAAGAATCCTATGGGCTCTATCAACATGTAATGTCATCTGAAGCATGTACACGATAACAGAGACAAACCAGATAGCATACTATCATCTCGAGTAAGACTGTTCTACCGGTATAGGTCATCTCTCAATCATTGCAATCACGTGCTTGTGATCCAATAATTGACTTGAGGGCACTATAGCCAACAATCTCCCACTTGCACTTAAGGCTAATTATTGCGATGTCGCATACTCACAGCCCGTGTGATACCGAACACCCAACTCTTCTACTAATCAGTTTCACAAAGCCCGTTTGTGAAACTATTGCGTTCGAGAAATAGCCTCAGTGAGTGGATCCGCTTTGAGGTTTCTTTCTATGTCTCTCTTAATCTCAAGCTCGTGGAGAAAGCCTTCTTCCGAAATGAGCAATACCTGTTTTAGAATGTCTGGATATCTGATGGGACCCAGTATATAAATGAACTCCAAATCCAATAAGCTTCTTAAACTGTATCGTCAACTGAGTTTAATCAGTATCATGCACCATGCCTTCCTCAGTATCTGCTTGGACCACCTGTCCAAACTACTGCCCCTCGTCAAAGGAAAAACTATAACTCTGTCAGTCACTCTGTCATCCAGGTCATCTTGGAAGCCTGGAATGATAACCGTCTCCCGAAGGAGGCTGCCGTTATCAAATCCCTAGAACATCCACTTATGTTCATAAGCTGCTTACGAACGTTTCTTCAGGATTGGATTAATATATCAACTTATTGCATCTAGTGCAAAAACATCTGGTGTGGTACTTGACATCTCATGATTGACTCAACTGCCTAAGCAAGTGATATGCCAATCATGCACATCCCTCTCCCCTTTAGTCTGTAAGACATCTTTAGAGAGGGTGACTCCATCACCTGCTGGTACACTACCATGCCAGGAGTCGTCCATTCTAAAACATCTTTAGAATACTGTCTAAGTACCCGAATTGGGAAACTACCTAAATGTAGATCTAAAAGCATAGATCCAGTAACCAGAATGCTTGATATTACATCCATATCCTATTTGGAGAAACCACTGTGTGACAACCACAGTATAACCGATCGTAGTATAGGAAGTCTACTTCCTATAGCGTGTATGTCATCTAAATACCAGGACATTACACCATACTACCTTCTTAACAGATCCATCTTCTATTCTGATGAAGTCAAAGCCTATGACTGTCACATCAAAAATAGATCTTTCTCCGCAATATCCGCTTTAGTCTATAAGTAGATATAAGCTACTTGTCCACTATGCTTCCGCTGTTTCCACTGACTACAACAACCCTCTGGCAGAGTCATATACACGTGTATTTCTAAAGCTAGTTTAGAACGACGCTATACTCATCCTCCCGCCGGGTCTCATTGTCTGGAATAGTAGTAATGGCAAGTCTGGGTAAACAAGAATCTCCCTGCCACTGTTTTTGAGGACACCGTAGTACCTCTCGGGCGCCTGAGGTTACCCACCATATCTGTGGAGTGGCTAATGGAATGTCAAAACTGATTGAATTTTTAGGTTCTATTAAATTTTCAGTAATCGTTTGTGGTTCTGGAATCTCTTCCAGTTCTACCATACTCCCACTACTGTTTTCTGAAATAGTCCATTTTACTAAAACTGTGGCGAGTCAAGAACAATATCACTATTGATCTTCCAGATGGTAGTAAGTTAACCCTCGTCAAAGCCCGGGTTAACCCACAAACTGCCATTACAGAAACGTGCCTTGAGTTATCCAGAGTCTGGTTTTAAGTATAAGACGGACGACTCCAAAAACCTTAACATCGTTGCATGTCAACTAAATGGACAGAGGCCGATCTGCATTACTCAACTTAGGAGTGCATCCAATTATGAGTAACCTAAAAGAGAAACAAGTTTCTCAAAACCATTACTATCAACTGAATACCAAACACAAGTATCTACATTTTCGATCGCTTCGAAGAATCCTGGTACTTGCAGCACATGGTTCTTTACTTTATTCATATACCTATAACTTCTCAAAACTTGGACCTTGTATTTCTAAGAAACACTTGTCTAAAACTTGAGAAGTCACAAGTAAACAGAATATAGTACGAGGACCAACCCCTTTGTCCTAATGGACACTGGACAACATACAATACTTTGTACAAGACCCCTGAGTTGAATAACTCAAACCCTGTGCGTCGTAAGCTGAAAACTGTACTATGGTTAAGAAGAATTACACCGCTGTTTAATGCTCCTTACCGAACCATCAACTGATATAGGTAAATGCCATGGACATAATTTCAAAAAGTTATATCTCACTTTATAAAATAAACGTACAGATATATCAGTTTGAAATCGGTGCATAATAACGGATATTCAAAACCAAATATTTGTCGACCGGCAAAAACCCAGACGATTTTCTCAAATATCACCATTTACAACGAATTCCGATATAATGAGGATGATCACCTAATTCCCAATAACTTACTCCCACTCATCATTTGTAAAACCATACAGATGTGAGAATCAAACCTGGTAAATATATATCCTGGAGTAAGGACCTAATTGGGAAATCGGTTTTTAATTAACAACGCACAGTGAAACTGAAACATTAAAATATTTCGTAGGGGTATCCGGGTATTTCTAGTAATGCCTCTTCCATTATCAGATTCATCACTGTAACCGTATATTTCCTTGCCATCTCTCCAAATTCCTTTATTTGTCTTTACTCATTACCTTCTGTACACCCTCTTAGGCTAAATGGTTTTCTTCCTTCCCTATCGTTCGGCACCAGCCAATGGTTTGGAAGAAGACTATCCAATAAGCGTAACAGGTGTACTCTTCTAATCCTAGGAGTACTCGCAACCTGAGAGAAAGTGATGATAAAAGACAACTGAATAAATCTTATTCTATTTCTCCTGAACTGGAGAAAAGCAAAGGTGAAGTAGGAGCGGCAATGAAATACGCGGTTTGGTCGTGAATGATAGTAGTCGCAATTTACTTTGCCCTTTTTCTAATCCTTTTATTTTACCTTTACTTATTACTTTCTGTACATCCAATTTAGGCTAATTGGTTTTCTCCTTTCCCTACCTTTCGGCATCTGCCTATGGTTTGGAAGAAGACTGTCCAATAAGCGTAATATGTGTACCCTCTCTTAATCCTAGGAGCCCTCACAACCTGAGAGAAGGTAAAAGGAAAAGACAACTGAATAGTCCTATTCATTCTGTCCAGAACCAGAATCCATCCTCGAAAAAGTTCCTTCGAGTTCGTATGTAATTATACGATGGGTTTATCCAATGGAAGTGGATGTTCGTAGTAATACGGGGTGTTCTGGAGAAATGCAAAGGGTAAAAGTAGGAGTGGCAATGAAGTATGCAACTCTGACAATCCAAAAGTCAATGTATTTTAAGAAGGTCGGTTAACTTGGTTACTGAATTATAGTCCAGGGTCGGGTCATGGTCGTTGTCAAAAAGAGAAAAGAAACACTCAGCGTGCACTCTAACCTAGATCAGAATGGTTAATCACTTTATCTAATCAGGATGTCTCTCACTGTATCCTCAAATTCTCCTCCAAACCTGAAAGAAGAATTAGTCGGGATCACCCGAGGAGTAAACCAACTCATAAGTGGGAATCGGGATTCAACTATCATCGCATGATAACTTGATGGAATCCACTCAAGTCACTACACTTCAAAAGGTATGCACAAGCCTGGCAAGTTTCCTGTATGTTTGAAACTCCCGATGTGATTTTTACCCCAAGCAGCTTATGATCTTGACGGATGCCAACAAATCATAACTTGCAAGTCAAGTTCTACCCGTCATTGACCTGATTAATTTAGACCCATCCGTACTCGCCCTTGACGGATGCCAACAAGGCTGCACGACTGTCCTAGATTAATGCATATCCATGCTACAGAAAAGTAACACATAGCTACCGCACACTATGCCTTGACGGAAGCCAACAAACATAACACGAATACTAGGCGCTGCTTTTTTGAAATGACAGAGGGCTACGGCTGGTTTTTGGCGAAAAACCTTTAACGTAATGAACTTGACCTCGTTGAAAGAATCCAAGTGGTTTTACAAATTTATAGTGGCGAAAACTTTTGCTAAAGAGGTCACTCCCGGTGAAGGGATCTTGGCTCTTTCCTCGTCGAATGAGGTGCAGGATATTCCAAACTGAATACCACGATGCAAAGTAAAAGAAAACGACTATAGTGAAGTTATTACGTTGACGCAAACTTTTACTCAAGGGGTCACTCTCGATGAAGGGATCTCGGCCCTTGCCTCGTCGAATGAGGTGCTGGATATTCATAACCGAATACCACTGTGCAAAGCAAAAGAGAACGTCTGTAATGTCAGTTTTTTAAAAACTTGGTTCCAACATCATATAGGTTTGTTTTATCCTTGCATTGATCAAAATCAACGCAGTCCCATCAATTAAATCACACCAGAAAAAGAAGGAAAATAAAATGTACGTATATGCCATCCGCATTCGCCACTGGGTCCCGTCATCACCCGTTACGTTAACTAACGACAGGACGGGGACTGGACTAGCGCGGGTGCAAAACATATACATCTACTAGTATATATATAAATATATATAACAATCGTCCCAGGTATGATATAAAGCAATATCATAGAAGCATCACAAAAGCAACACAGAATGGTGGGTAATCCTGAAGCTCCGGGTTTCACTTGAGCCGCAAATGAGACCCGACGTTCCCTGTCGTGTGGATAACCTGTGCAATGAAACTAGACCCCTACGAGCGCGGCAAGTTATCCGCCAAAACCAGAAGCGAGGCAACCCCTTCAACAACGTGAATGGGTCACCCAGCACTTTACGGAATCCGGTAACTTGGGCACCCCTCCGTGGGTCAACCTATACCCCCTACGAGTACGGCGAATAGCCCGCCAATTCTAGAATAAGGCCCCCTCCGTCTCAACGCCATGAGATGCGGGCCCGTTGCCCTCTAGAACTCGGCTATCCGTGCACTCCACCGCAGGGTAATTTTAGTACAGAAAAGAAAATATGTACAACGGTGACATCGACCTCAACCCGGTCGTGCCCCAAAAGAATAATATACAAACAGGCAGTGACGGCAGTCCACATGTCGGACTCTCGCCCCGCGATATCAAATGTACAAATAAATCCAAACTGCACTAACATTGCACCCAAGTTATCCACAACGACAAATCCGCAATATCACAGCACAACACAGAACATCAACATGAATGTCACGTTCGCAAATCCGTCTAAAAGGACTATAGCGATTAGACAAGTTATACCGATCAAATGATATTCATGGTCGCAGATAGAAATGTATGTACTGTAAAGTTTCAACAATGTTGGAAAATATCGAGTTCGAAATAACTCCGAATATGCCCAAACAACTTAGATAAAACCATATCAAAACTGGGCTAAACAAACAATACCACTGAACCAAGATTCCAGAGACCAGAGAACACCCCAAAAACGAAGCCCTGAAGCCACCAAAAAACCAGCATGCTCGGATTTTAGCATAATGTGCTCGGCCAAAATCCGATGGATTGGTCTCGTTTTTGGGTACTGTCTAATGGTCACTTAAGTAGTCTTCTGCAGTTGTTTAAATAATTTTTGAAGACACTTTAAATCGACAGAAACTGGAATGCAGTGTGCAGTGTATCGGGTTTGTTTCGATTTCGATAGTTTAACATTGTCTAAACAAGCTAGCTAAGGGTTAATGGGTTGGCTCTGATACCATGTTGGGCTACGGTAGCGTCCCGGCCGTCAATCCGAGGCCAAATGCGGAAAAAAAATGAGGTATCGAAAAATCAGACTCAGGAGGAGTCAGTTCAGCAGGTGGAGTTAGGGCCACAACAAAATAGGCGTTTGCCAGTTCACTAGATGTAGCAGAGGCTACAACATGATAAGCATCCACCTGAACAGTATAGAGATTGGTCGACTTACAGTTTTGAAGGCATAACATATGCCTCGACTATTAAAAATGAAGAACCACTCTCTACAAAGAGCGCCTAGTCACGAGACTTTGCAAAATGGAGATTCGCAAAGGAGATGGAATCTCTTCAAAAGAACGATACATGAGATCTAGTACCATTCTCCAGAAGGCAAACGTGCCATAGGATGCAAGTGGGTCTTCAAGCTAAAGGAAGGTTCTTCAGCAAGGCAAGACTTGTGTCTAAAGGATACACTCAAAAGGAAGGAGTAAACTTTAATAAGATCGTCTCCCGGTGGTAAGACACATTTCGATACGTATTTTCTTAGCTATGGTTGCCGTCTATGACATGGAGTTGGAACAGCTCGATGTCAAAGACCATGTTCTTGCATGGAGATCTGGAAGAAGATTTCTATATGCATCAACTCGCAGGATTTGTAGTTAAAGGCAAAGAGGTTCATGTATGCAAGCTCTTAAGAAATCGCTTGTATGGATTGAAGCAATCTCCTAGGCGATAGTACAAGTGATTTCACCGCTTCATGGTGATGATCAACTTCAGGAGTTTGCGAGACCAGTGCGTATACTTCAAAACACTTGATGATGGCACATGGATATATCTCCTCCTATATGTCGATGGCATAATTGCCTTTAAAAGCAAATCAAAAGTCAAGAAATTGAAGCAACAACTGAGTTGAGAGTTAGAGATGAAGGGTTTAGAAGGTGCAAAGATCTTTGTCAGAGAAGAGAATTGCGCCTTTCGCAGAAGAAATAAATCGAGAAAATCCTCGTTCGATTCGGGATGGAGAAGGCTAAGCCTCTGGCCACTCCGCTGGCGGTACATTTCAAACAGTAGGCAAAACGGTCACCTAGTACAGATGTAGAAAAAAATATATGCCTCGAGTACCGTATGCGAGTGCGGTCGGAAGTCTTATGTATGTGATGATGTGGCACTCATCCGAATCTGGCACATGTAGTTAGGGTCGCGAGTCGATATATGGCTCACCTCAGTAAAGAACATTGGCAAGCAGTAAAGTGGATCATGAGATACTTGAAAGGGACTGCTAGTATTGGATTAAAGTACGGATAAGACAATGTGGAAGACTACGTCTTAGTTGGATATGTGGATGCCAACTTCGCAGGTGATTTGGACAAACGAAAGTCGACGATGAGCTATATATTTACATTAGGCAAAGGCGTAGTGTCTTGGATGTCGACAATTCAGACTGTCATCGCATTATCAAAGTCTGAGGCTGAGTATATAGCTACAGTCGAAGCAGTTAAAGATGCGATATGGCTACAGGGTTACTCGAAGACTTGGGCGTGAGTATCTCGAAGGTCTATTGTGACGGTTCAAGCGCCATTTGTTTGGTTAAGTACCAGATTTTCTACGGGAGGATGAGACACTTTGATGTAAGGTACTCCACACAATGAAAGAACGCAAGGTGATCGTCCTATCGAAGATTGATACCAAAGAGAACCTGACAGATGCATTGACCAAGGTCGTTTTGCCGGACAAGTTTAAACTTTGTTTAGACAAGGTCCATATTGTTGATTGCGGAGATTGTGCGTAAGATGCACTGGAGAAAGAGAAAACTTTAGAGATTTGGTGATTTTGCATGGAGAATTTTTTTATGCAAAATCAAACCCAAGCCCAAGTTCTAGAGGCCAAGCCCAAGTTCTAGAATTCTTCTAGTAGTTTTGAAATTCTAGAAATTGATCTGGAATGGTTCTATACTTGTTCAAGAAATTGTTTTGGAAGGTCTCTAGACTTCTTCTAGAAATAGTTTAGAAGCTTTCTAGAATCATGGATTTGATTCCTAATCCCTATAAATACCCCATGGGTCATTTGAGATGGGTATCAAGCAAAACACAAATAGTGAGCAATAGAGAAGCTATTGTGAGAGTTTGAGAGCTCTTGTAAATTTTGCTGCACTCAAATTCTCTTGTGAAATAGCTTTCCCTTCAATAGTGTAAAGTTTTCGCCGATAAAATCCTCTTTATTATTTCTTCCATGTTTGCTATATTCCCATCCAAAACCGGCGATTCCGCCAACAAACACTTCACATTTTAAATAAAATATACCTAATTATCATCCTTGTATCATCCTTCAGAATTGTTTCAGGCATGCATTCAATATCTTAGCAGTCTAAGTTGCATAGATTTGTATATGGATACGGGTCAGGGATACGATACAATTCCACGGATTCACAATTTTCCAAAAGGTTGGAATGTAATCCGTTGTGATAAACTATTTTTTGTGTTTAAATACATGTACATAATAGCAATAAAAATTATCATATTAGAATATTTAAACTAAGAAAAACAATTTGTTCGAGTTGATCCATATATTTTTTTGCCATTGATACATGTTCACCACATTTAGAATACAACTATATATATTTTAAGTATGCACGAAATAAGATCCACAACTGTCGATGAATCCGAAAGAACCCGACGAGGCTTTGAGGCACGGATATGTCCTGAAGCCTGCAACATTGCTAGCAGTCCAGTAAGGGACATTTTCAATCCTGTATTGAATTTATGCTAAATTGCAGGATAACACCTTAGCTTTTAAGAATTTGCGGCTACCCTAATCTCAGGTTGTGCAATCCTTTTCCCGGCAATACTTCATTTCTGCCAGATTTTTACTTGCATTACACATTTAATTCTTCTACAGAAGGGTATTTCAGCAATAAAAAGTCCAGAAACGGAACAAAAAATAACTTGCTTAAAAATTATTGCTAAAGCAACTTTCTAAAGTTAGGGTGGCATTATATTATTATATCTAATAAATTGGTTGTTTCTTCAGATGAAGACAGCAGCAGATGTATGCGTGCTTTATGATGTGCAAAGAAAAGAGAAACCCTGAAACCGCCACCTAAAACAATTTGCATTCTTCAATTTACTGCTCGTGTCTCATGCTGCGTGCACGCGGCAGGATAACGTTCATCTGGCTTGGTGTGGTTCTCGATCATCATTGCAATTTAGTTCTAGAGATCTCATATTAAATTTTTGGTGTCGGTGCAATATTTGCTTTTAATATACAGTGGTTGCAAAAATGATTTTGTTTATGCATGTAGCTTAATAGTGCTTTTGATTTTTGCAAGTGGTACATTATTTCTTGCTCAGGTCTTGAGAGGGATAGATCACTACACGTTATAGGAAATCTCATCTGATAGTGTATTTTTCTAAGCAGTTTCCTAGTTTTCATTTATATGAGATTTGTAGTTTCCCCCCCTTTTTATATTAACCATGGTTCTTGAAAATTCTTGGCTATTATTCATATTTTATGGGCAGTAATGAACCATTCAAAATATTTCACCTGAAAATAACATCTTTTTTTGTAATTTTCTTTTGTAGACATTTGGAAGCACATTAAGGATTCAAAACTGACAAGTTTCTTCATGGGCCCATGGGTTTGGGTCTTTAGGGATTGAGGTGATTCTGTTGGCAATTCATTTCTTAAAGTAGGAGCAGCATGAAAACATTGCTTTAGCTTTGAGAATCTTGTGTAGTTGGAAGCAGTATGGCAATGTTGATAAATCCAGAGCACACATGGATTTTAATGAACTTGAAAAACCAACAGGTTGGATCTAGATATGCTTATGTTCTGCACATGCTAAGCACGTGTATATCAAAAGTCATAAAATTGAAGTGGTGTTTTTCAGGAATAATATAATTGTTTTAAGCAAATGACTGAATTGTATGTGTCAGCTTATTGCCCACTAGTGAATTCTAGCCAAAATAAGCATTTCTAAATTTTAGTTGTTAAAAGTTAGAGTTAAGACATAACATATATGGAGCTTAAAATGTATTTACTAACAATAATGTTTCTTTGTCCCGCCTGCGCTCGAGTGATAAAATACACTCCTCCACCAGGCGGGAGGTGCCCGAATCAGAGAAAAGAGCGGGTGAGATGGATATCTCGTGGAGTGACGGTCCTTCTTTTTATTATTATAAATTCCAACAAAAAATATGTCAACTCACCTTTGGTTTGAGTAATAATTGTAGAGGTGATCGAACAATATGATTTACAACAAAAGGAAAGCAAACAGATAGTAAAACAACCAAAGGTGCATCATCATCATCATCATCATCTTCTTTAATATTCATTTCATTCCATAGTTATCTGTATTTTTTTAAAAATATTGTTTGCTATCTACTTAATATATTAAGGCTTCCTTACCCTGTTTTGAAGACCACTAAAGAAAGAATAATACGTATGAGAAGCAAGTTTGCATCATCAACTCCGAAACAACAAATATTTCTCCATCAATCAATTATTTCTCAAGTTAACCATAAACAATGTAACCCCTTGTCATCATTGAATATTTTGAGGATAACCCCCTAAATTAAAAAAAGAAAAAGAAAACATCCATAAACAATAAAACTCGAGAAAAAAATGTTGCATCTATAGCATTCAAGCTCTCCTTTAGAAATAGCTGAAACAATATATGATCATATGTCATATATTATCTGGAGAGATGAATATGACGAAGATGAATCTTGCTGAAAGAGAGAAAAAAGCCTATCCCTTGTCACTAGAAAGAGTTCGGGAGAGGAGGGGGTAACGGCCGGTAATCGGTCATGACGATCTGACATCATATCATATCGGATGTAAACATAGTAAAAAGTCGCTAAGAAAATGTAATAAATTGGATAATTAGTTTTTAGGTATCCAGGCCAATAGTTGATTTGAAACTTATTCTTTTTATGTCCACAAGAGAGAGAGAGAGAGGAGGGAGGAGAGAGAGAGTAGATGTTTGTTGCCATAGAATGGACAAAACAAAGAGAGGTGAAAGGTGCCTTTCACCTTCCAAGCGTGCAAAAACAACCCTACAAACAAACTGGCCTCCTCTCTCTCTCTCTCTCTCTCTCAAAATAGACACAACCATTCTAGAGAGAGAAAGAGAGAGCTTAACCTTTTGTCCAATGGCCAAAGCAGCAACCACCCTCCCCACTTCCTCTTCCTCCTCCTCCTCCTCCTCAAATGACCCAAATGCCCCTAGCCCATCCCCTCCATCCTCCATGAGCCCAAGGGCATTTTCGACAATGTAGGCTCGGTTCATCATGGTTTTGTAGCTCACAAGGAAAAGAAAGGCAGACAGGATGGAGCCAGGCAAATGTTAATCAAATTATTAATGGAGCAAGAAAGAGAGAGAGAGAGAGACCTTATAGCTCTACGTATAATTATACGGTCGACGACGGAATATATATATATATATATATATATATATATATATATATATATATATATATATGACTTTCTTATTCTCTCTTTAATTAATCATTTGAACATTTTGATATTTTGTTTCAAGTAGTTGTTTAACCTTTTGAGTTTATATATATATTGCTGGGTTTCTAAAATGCTTTGTTGTCCTGTGAAAATGCCTGAGAGATATTTATGTTGAGATGAGATGTTTAAGTTGCCTTTTAAAATTTAGTGCTTTGGGGGTACACATATATATATTCTTGATTTTGCTCCAATGGGTTCTCTTCTAGATTATGATTGAAAGCTCCCTATGCAATCTGTAGGCCATTTTAGTGCCTGTCAGTAATGGTGAAGGTTACTTGCATGGTCAAATTTTTTGAGATTTGCGAGTGTGTAGTTTAGCTTTGCCACTATTATGTTTTTACTTCTTCGATTTCTCTGTTTTCTTCTTACAATTGATAGAAAGTTCGGACAAATGACCCCGTGTATGTTTTAGAAGTTTTACCGAGTTTACCTTTTGCGCTAAGATAATAGACCTTTATTAAGTACATGAAAAATCTCCATTTGCTATCACCGACACTTGGATCATAGTTATAGAACATAAAATCGCTATGCCTTTTTCCGTTATGAAAGGTGTATTCGTGTGACCTACGGCCAAACCGACATCATTTCATTCTTCTTCTTTAAAGTGTCGTTTTTTTGGTGGTTGGGAACCGCGGTACGGACAAATTGCCTATTGACTAGGGAGGTACTATGCAAATTGCTTCCATGGTTTCGTGCATGAGAGCAGACCCAGAGATTTGAGGCCCATATTCGGCAGAAGAGTTCAATCATATTACGAGCCTATTTCGTATTATTCATATTTCATTCGATCGTGACGCGGTTTCCCCTATCTAGAATTGATTTCTTATCAGTGTTTGCAGCCATCTGGGAGAGCTTAATTTGGTTAAATTCAGAAGTACTCCCCCCTTTGCTCAATCACTTTTATCCCCCAAGAGTTTCTACTTCAAGATTTGTGTTTGGGCGCTGCAGGATCATTCGCCGCCTACCCTGCAACATATGCAGTTATTCCTTGTTAACTATTCTTCGACTATTGTTTCTTTAAGGTCATTTGATAAAATCGTCCATTTTAGAGAGGTTTTTTTTTATTTTAATGTATCATCCAATTTGTGAATTAATATGGAAGTCTAGAGATAAAAAATCACAGCCATATCCGATACAATCTTGTTTGGACGCATAGAGTACTTTCTAAATTTTATAGTGTATTTGTACCAAAATCGCGCCCAATGAGGTATAAATTTTTGGTAGGCTTATGGTTTAGGGGGCTCCCTTGATGCGTCTTGTGCCTTATGCTTCATTATTCATAGGAGTAAAGGAAAACATGTTGCATACTTTTTTGAGAATGCCTGCAATAAGCAATGGCGTGTGATGATGCTCAATATTGGCGGTCTCCAAGATCAGGACGCGTGGCAGATGACGTGTCTCAGAACTCAGAAGAAAGGACCACAGGGGCCGACCAGACCACCCCTGTACCCGACCTGCAAGCACAAGCTGGCTCACCTCAGAGCCCCCTAAAATTTGGCCTCCTCGGCCTCTCAGCTCATCTCGAGCTGCATTAGGACCAAGACTCCTAGGCCCTCTCGCTCGTTCCCGGGCCCCCCAACCGAGGCCATCTTCCTCGGTTCTCCGACCGATCAACTCCACCACTCACAGGCGTAACCGCCGCTCCGCAAATCTCGCCATGCGCAGATTCTCCGCCAGCAACATCCCACGCCACCACGATCCCTATTAATGGGCGATCCGCTAGTGTGATGTCGGGAGCGTAACTGCCGGCGAGATTCTCGTGCCTGCTGCTGCGTGCTGCCGCCACTATATAAACCCCCATCACAGAGGGGTCAAGTAAGCCATTTTTGATCCCACTTAGCCGTTACTCTGCTCGGATCTTGTACTAACTCGATCGTCAGAGGGTCCTCGGTGGTACCAAACCATCCCGGGACTTCTTTGCTGGTACTCGGCGTTAAACTCCTTAAATCACCAATCTCCTCAAAACTCATTGAGACCCGCACGCAACAGGAGATCACCTTCCAAATCCACCGGGAGATCGACGGAAGACAACATCTGAGGGAGACCCGAAAAGGGCCTTCATCAGTTGGCGCCGTCTGTGGGAACACTCCACAAAAAACTAAGTTGGCTTTTCGATCTCCATCCACATGGCGAGCGACCACCCTGAAGATCCAGGTACCAGCCTCCGCCTCCCCCTCACTGGAGGCGCGGATGAGCCTCCCCCGGCGACCATCATCAACGCCCTCGCCAGCCGAATAGATCGGCTATCCCTCGTGGAGGCGCTCGTCCGCGTCCAGGCGGCCGGGCCAGGGCCCCAGATCGCCGCTCCTCCGCCTCCAGAAAGCTCTGCCCTCGTCGGCACGGCTGACCATTGGCAGGCTACGACCCCTGGCCACAGATCTCACGGGCCGATACTCCCTGAGGCCCGCTGGGCGCCCCACGGCTCCACGCCAAGATCCGCCGCCAGAGCGTCTCGCTTCGAGCCTCCTTGCGACCCTTACCCCCCTGAGGAGATGTCGGTCACCTCGCCTGTCCACAAACACGATCGACACCCCCTCCCTTGACGGGGTCTCACAGAAGGGGCTCACCACGACGGCTCGAGCCACCTTGCCTGGGGATCTGAGGGACCTCATCGAGAGGAACCGGGGCCGCGCCCAGACCCGGTCTCCCAAAGCAGAGGCCAAGGATCACAAGGCGCTGAATCTTCGGGGTATCACGGCCGACTCGACGCCCTCGAAAAGAAGATCGAGGGCATGCGCTGGGAAGGTAACCTCTCGAGCGACGGGGCTAAGTACGCCGCCGACCTGCTTACCAAGCCGTTTACCGAGGGACTGCTCGCTGTCCACATCTCCTCGCGCAACAAGCCTCCGAAGGTCTCTCTGTTTAACGGGAAAACCGACCCCAAGGACCATTTGGATGCTTTCACCGTGGGGATGAGCTTCCAGGACCATTCCGACGCCGCCCAGTGCAGGGCCTTCCCAGCCATCCTCATCCGCTCTGGTCGGGACTGGTTCCGAGGACTCGAGCCTCGCTCAATCTCGACCTTCGACGAGCTGGCTACTCAGTTCCTCGGCCACTTCATTAGGAACCGTCGGCAGAAGCACACGGTCGACTAGCTCTTCACAATTAAGAGCGGGGACAAAGAGACGTTCAAGGCTTACATCACCCGCTTCTATAACGCCCTCCTTGAGGTCCCCGAGCACCGGGACGAGACCGTCATCACGGCGCTCAGATCTGGTCTGAGGCACAAGGAGTGGCTGCGCTCCTTTACGTTGGCTCAACCTAAGACCATGGCCGAGATCAAGGCGTGGACCGAGCGCGAGGTTCAGCTAGAGTCCGAGGTGAACGTGAACCTCCCCCGGGCAGAATGGTCCAACCAGAAGAAGAGGGCTCGGGAAGAGAGGCCGGAGCGTTAGCAGCCCTATCACCCGAAGTTTCAGGAGTACACCCCGCTCAACGTCTCCCTTGCAGTGTTACTAGAGGAGGCCCAAGGTGAGGGGTTCTTCAAGTTCCCTCCAATCCCGCGTCAGGCCTCGAAGCGAACCCGAGGCCCTTATTGCGCCTTCCACCGGACGCTGGGCTACGCCACGGAGGATTGTAAGCAACTCCGGGACTACATCGAGGAGCTCATCCGTCAGGGCACCTCGCCGCCTACTTGAGGGACAAACGGCAGGCCGACCGTGAGCAGGAGCAGCGTCCCCCTTCTGCCGAGCTGACCATCGGCCAGATCATGCTCGTTTCGGCAGATAACCAGTCCGGTGCTCAGAGAGCCCCGTACCCGGTGCCGAGCACGGAGACTGATCAGTCGAAAATATTGTATATTTTATCCGGCAATTTCCCCATCTTTTGCATACATTTAGAAGTGTTCGGTATTCATATTTCACATATTAGCAAATCAGTCGTAAAATACCAGATTGCATGTATTAGACTTTTAAACCGACACTTTAAGGGAAATTAACCGCATTTCATGGCATCGCATCATTTCTGTATTTGCGCAACACTTGTCTTGAGTCTGTGCAGGAAATACGGAAGAAAAGCAAAAGAGCTGATCAAAAATATGCCAACTAAATCATTTCAGATCTGGTAGCAATTCAGAAGGAATTATACAATTCTATACATCAAAAGAAGGCCCATGAGACATCCCAAGACTGTACCAGAAATATCAAAGCCCAAGGCCCACAAGTAGCCGCGGATTCGCGGCGGGAGCTTGCTTGAGCCGCGGATCCGCCGCACTTTGGACACGTCAGCAAGGAATTTTTAGGGCATTATTCTTATCTCAGGGCCCACATGCATGTCTGATACGTCAAATTCTATAATTCTCCAGAAGCTACTGCCAGATCAGCAAAGAAGATTAAGCAAGGCTAATCCTAATTAAGCTTCTAATTAATCCTCTTCTAGAAGCTCCCTCCTAACTAATCACATCTAGAAGCTTCTCCCCTAACTAACTTTTGGAGGGAAATTTGAATTTCCTCAACAAACTTTAGGAGGGAAACTTAGAATTTGAAATCCTAGATCTAGGGTTAGTTATCTATAAATAGGAACCTAGACCTAGGGTTAAAGGCTAATCAATAATCAATAACCATTGGTTCATTCTACACCATTTTCTTCCACAAGTCTCGTGACAAGGCTTGTGCGAAACCCTAACCCTAATTCCACTCCAAATCCAAGATCTTGAGTACCAAATCAAGTGAGAAGCCTTCAACCTTTTAGGAGCCGAGCCGATCTTCAATCGGGCAAGTGATCCAAGCCGATCCGCGATCCACGGAGACGAGCGAAGCCAAATCGACGATCAAGTTCTTCCTCTTGTAGTTCTTGAGCGAATGTAACTAAATTGTTGATATAAATAAAAGGTGAAACTCTTTAATCTTGCTTTCTTTTAATTCTTGCATCATGATTAGATCTCAAGTTGTAATTGTTGCTCTTGTTGTGATGTTTGAGTGAAACTCCGCTCGTTAAGGAGTCGAGACGATAAATAGAATGATGATGTAACAAATCTTTAAACGATTTTTAAGTCCTACGAGTTTTGTAAACCCTAGCAAGTTCAAGAATCGATGACCTAGTTTCGTAGCGATACTTTCTTGATTGTGATCGCTCGAAATTAGGGATCTACGATCGTTTCTTGAATTTACTAGAGGCTAGAATGTGAATGATATTGACGAAAGAACAAGGGATAAGATGAAACCCTAGTTTCACAAGAAATCCCTAATTCTTGTCGATCATCATCGATCTAGTATCAATTCATCGAAGGATAAGAATACGTCATCGTAAGATTACATCACATCTATAGATCCGATCGATTCCTACGAGCCTCATTTCGATTCTTGATATTTGGTTTGGAAAAATCATCAAACGATCAATTCTTGATTCTATCTTTTAATGCTTTCTTAGATCTAGATTTTTCTCATTCTTGAACTTCAATTTCAAATCATGAATTGTTTTGTTTTGTTTTCATTAAAGTTTCAACTCATCTAATTCAAAAGACGAACGATTACACTTTTCCTGAGGACGATCCGCACTCACTTACAATCTACAATCCGACACCGTAGTTGATTGCAGTCAAATAATTTTTGGTTGTGATTTCTTTACAATTTTCTACATCCACAATCCGAAATCTTTTCAATCAGAGACCAACAAGCCCCCCGGGAGCTCGGGCCACGCTAATAAGGTCATCTATTAGCATGTACTTTTCTTTTGGGGCAATGTAAACTCTTTCTAGGGTCTGCTGTTAATTTAATAAAGATCAATGGAACATTGCGAAAAAGAGGGAAATGTCTCATTTTATTTAAAAAAGGTATTATGGGCTCATCAGCCATACATACAAAAAGAAAAAGAAAATTACAACAGCGGGGGAAGGGGGTACAGAGAGCACTTCTCATGATACTCGGTAAAGATCTCCGCTAGCCGAGGCCTCGCGAGATCCAACCTTTGCCCTCGGTTCCCCCTACGCACGTTGACCCCGAGCCTTAACTCGTAGCACTCGCGGACGAGCGCCTCTGAGCGAGCCAGCCGGTTCGTGGAGATCAGGCCGAAGCGCCTCAGAGACCGCAGCTTGCCCACGGCCTCGTCATAGAGCTGCTCGGACAGGGGGTTGTAAAGCCCCGGCGACGCCCTCCAGATGGAGTACATCAGCAGCTGCAGCAGGGAGGAGTGTCGGGGGAGCAGCCGGCCGAAGTGGTCCTCGATGCTCCCGTAGACCAACTGCACCGTATCCTCGGTGCAGTTCTGGTCATAGAGGTATACGTCTTCGAAATGGATGATCTCGGGGATGGTAAAGGGGAAGTCTTGCATTCTCAACGATCTGCTTACGAAGAAAGGAAGGACCAGTGCTCTTTCAGCCTTATATAGCCCACTGCACTCCAACAGAACTCAACAGTCGCCCGCCTTCGCCCAAAAATTCGCTGCCACGCGGCGATCAACGAGCCTTCCTTGGCGGAATTGAAACGACGCGACCCTGGCGCTTCGCCTCCCCCCATATTCAATGCGCATGCAGCGCGCACGTTCGCCGCGACCGTTCCTGTTCCCCATACCTGCAACTGGATGGTCGGACGAAATCTCATGAAAGATTCAGCCGAGCAGCTACCCTGCCCGGTTATCCTTAGCAGGCCTCCTAAGGCCCCTCCAACGCTAAGGATCAAAGTCCTCCATAGAGGCAGCCGAGCTGCTCCTCTGCTCGGCTATCCTTGGCCGGTAGCTTCCCTACTCGTAACACCACGGATCAAAGCCCTCTCCAAGAGGAAATCGCGCAGCTTCACTGCCCGGTTATCCTTAGCAGGACTCATACGGCCCCTCCAACGCTAAAGATCAAAGTCCTCCTTAGAGGCAGCTCAGCAGCTACCCTGCTCGGCTATCCCCGGCTGGTAGCTTCCTACCACGACCAACAGGGATCAACAGTCCTCTCAGAGGCAGTCGAGCCCGAGGGTCCCTCGCTCGGCTATCCTTCAGGACAAAAAACCCTCGCCAAGAGGCACCGGGCGGTAACCCCGCCCGGCCAAGGGTCCTTGGTAGGCTTCTTACAGCCCCTCCCGCGCTAAGGACCAAAGTCTTCCCAGAGGCAGTCGAGTCCTTGCTCGGCTATCCCCGGCTGGTAGCTTCCTACTACAACCGACAGGGATCAAAGTCCTCGCTAAGAGGCACTGGGCAGTAACCCTGCTCGGTCCCCGTCCTGAAGGATCAAAGCCCTCGCAAGAGGCAACCGAGCGGCTGCCCTGCTCGGTCAACTCCGGCTGGTAGCTCCCTACCCATGACGCCAGGGATCGAAGCCCTCGTAAGAGGCATCCGAGCGGCTACCCCGCTCGGTCGTCCCAGGCTGGTAGTTGCCTACCCACAACGCCAGAGATCAAAGCCCTCGCCAAGAGGCAACCGCACAGCTTCACTGTCCGGTCATCCTTAGTGGGCTTCTTACAGCCCCTCCAACGCTAATGATCGAAGCCCTCGCAAGAGGCAACCGAGCGGCTGCCCTGCTCGGTCAACTTCTGCTGGTAGCTCCCTACCCATGACGCTAGGGATTGAAGCCCTCGCAAGAGGCACCCGAGCGGCTATCCCGCTCAGTCGTCCCAGGCTGGTAGTTTCCTGCCCACGACGCCAAAGATCAAACCCCTCGCCAAGAGGCAACCGCGCAGCTTCACCGCCCGGTCATCCTTAGTGGGCTTCTTACAGCCCTTCCAACGTTAAGGATCAAGTCCTCCATAGAGGCAGCAGAGCAACTCCCCGCTCAGCTATCCCTGGCCAGTAGCTTCCCTACTCGCAAAGCTAGGGATCAAAGCCCTCGCCAAGGGGCAACCGATCAGCTTCCCGGCTCGTTCATGCCCAACGGACTCTGCGGGCTTGTAGCCCTTATAACGGGGCCTCTGAGCCCATTCATGCTCGGCAGAAAAATGGTGGACGTCCCTCTGCCCATCACATGCAGAGGATCCGTGGCCCCAACAAGGGGCATCAGGTCTATCCAAGCCTGAGCGATCCCCCCTCGACTTCGGGGCCACGGAGATGCCTCCTTCTCGGCAGCGCTTGGCAAGTAATTGGAATCAACTCGACGAACGATTGCTAGACAGATGGTCGACCTGATATGGAAGTCCAACGGTGCAAGCAGAGATATTTAACGAGCATTCTTCACAAACAGAAGATAAAGTGCAAACCGATGAAACCAAAGAAAAAAGTTTTATTACCGAAGGCAAAGTCTTTAAAAAGGGTATTTTCGGCTCCCCAGCCTTACAAACTGCCCGGAGGCTTACAAAAATTCCAGAAACAACAAAATAAAGGAAAAGAAAGACGGGGGCTTTAGGCCTCGGGGCCAGGCGCGACCTCGGGATCCTCGACATCCGCCACAAGACGAGAAGGGTCCTCGGCGACTTCCTCATCAGGAATCTCTTTCCCCTGCTTCTCGGCATCCGCGAGGGGGTATTCGGCCCGGAGCTCTTCGTCGGCGAACTCCGACATTCGGGCCTTAACGACATCGAGGGCCTCATGCCAGATGAGGGTTGTGGCCACGGCCAGGTCATCATAGAAGTCCTTCGACTTCTTGTAGCCCTCCACCGCCTTCGCCGCCGAGAGGTCGGCCAACTTCGCCGCTCTCAGGTCGGCCGACTTCGCCGACTTGGCCGCCGCCCCCAGCTCCTTCCGGAGGGTTTTCACCGTCTTCTTCAGGTTGCCGGCGAGCACCTGAGCGTGCTCAAGCTTGGCTTCGGTAGCCACGGCGGCCTTGCGGTACCGAGCAACCTCCCGTTTCCCGGCCTCCACCTCGCCCTCCAGGGCGGCGACCCTCGCCACCACTGCCTCCAGCTCCCACTTGGAGCTCTCCTCCAGCGAGGCGAGCTGGCCCGGCCTTCATCGCCGGGGCTATCACCTCGGCCTCCATGTGTAAGGCAAGGGCAACGTGCTGGAGAACCTGAAAGATTGGAAAGAGATCAGAAAGACGAAGGAGGCGCTGAATTTCACAAACAATCGAGCACTAACCTACACGGACTCCTGGGCGATGGACGCCATCTGAGCCGTGAAGGTTCCCCCGGGGATCCTACCCCCTGCTGACTTCTCTATGTCGTGCAGCAGGCTATCCGCGACTGATAGCCCCGAGGGCACCGCGAACTGGAGGCTTCCCTCCTCCACCATGATCGGGGAGGGCAGGCCCCGGGAAGACCTCCGGGAAGGCCTCTTAAGCGGCTCCGATGGGGTGCTGATCTCCTCCTCCGAGGCCGGGTCCTCCAGAATTCAGGCCCGCTTTCGGCCTGGCGCTCTGCTCGGCCCCGGGGCGGGATCCACCCCCGAACGCTCATGGGACGCGGCCACCGGAGGAGAGGGAGCCGGAGCAGGCTTCGCACGAGAAGAGCTGGTGCCCCCAGCCTTCGTGACCTTCCTCGGCTGGCGCATGGAAACTCGAAGCTCGTCCATATCCATGGGTCCTGCACAAACCAAATGCCAAGTAGTCAGCGACACGAGCAATATAAAAGCCAAAAGCAAGCCTAACTTACCGACGAACTCAACGGGGCTGAGCCCGACCCAAATCAGGACCCTCTCAGATAGCAGCACGTCGAATCGGGGGATGGGCTCCCACAACGCCACTCTCACCGCGGCGGGGTCTTTGGACTGGTTCCCCGGCAAGCATTTCTCCCTTGACCACTTCATAGGCACGGGCCGGTCCTCGCCCTCGGGAGGGGAAACGAAGAAGAACTTCTTATTCCAGTCGTGATGGAAGAAGGCAGGGCCACGACCCCTGTCTCGGCGGTGCCCTCCTGTCGCTTTTTGAAAGAGAGGTAGATCCACCTCGGGTCGCCTGCTCGACCACCAGGGTGATTTTTGAAGACGAGGGAAGAATCAAGGAGGGAGCGGCTGAAGGGAACCGCCTGTAACTTCAGGCGGATCAGGAACCCGAGGAGAATCCTCTATGAGTTCGGCATTAACTGGCCAGGGGCTAACCTGAAAAAGTTCAGCGTTTCGACAACCTCGGGAGAGAAGGGCAGATGCATTCCACCCCAAAAAGCTTCCAAACACAGGACGATCTCCTTACCCCGTACTTGGTCTGCCCTCTCTCCTTCCTTGGCCAGACGAAGCGTATAACGTGAGGGGATGTGGAAGCGAGCCCGAGCATTGGCGAGCTCGTTTTCATGCCTCACCTAACACGAGGCGCCAGGGGCAGCATCTACCACCTCCTCCCTGGAGGCTGTTCCCGCCGCACGATCCCGGGGAGAGGATCTGACCCCTACTCCCCGGGAGGACTCGGGCTCAACTAAAGGGTCCCTAGAACCTACTCCTACGACATCTACTGACTCTACAAAGGAAGACATTTAACCTTGAGAAGAGAGATCCTCGGGAAACAAAAGCGGAAGAGAGAAGACGAGCGCCGAGCAACCAGGACTTAGAACAAGAAATATGAAGGAGTAGGGGCCCTGGAATGGGCCCCACCCCTATTTATCACCGCAAGCGATCTCATCCAACGGCGCCCTTCATCTCCCGCCAAAGCGCCTCCTCGCGTCCAACGGCTCCGATTGCTCCACTTGTCGTTCTCACACTAGACCGCGCTCCGTCAGACGCCGCAGGTCTGCACACGTCGCGTCGGGCGACCGACGCTCGACACGTGGACCATCGCTTCAGTGGCAGGATGCACGAACCGGCGCACCTTCCTTAAATACAGTGATCTCGCTCTGATTCGCTGGCAGAAAAGACAGCTGACAGCCCGGGGGCACGTCCCGACGAAACCTTAGGAGGGAGCTCACCCCGGGCGGTCCGGCAGTCCACTCCTGACCCGCCCCGCTAGCTGGTCGGGACAAGAGTGGGGGGCTAATGATGATGCTCAATATTGGCGGTCTCCAAGATCAGGGCACGTGGCAGATGACGTGTCCCAGAACTCAGAAGAAAGGGCCATTGAGACCGACCAGGCCACCCCTGTATCCGACCTGCAAGCACAAGCTGGCTCACCTCAGAGCCCCCTAAAATTTGGCCTCCTCGGCCCTCTCAGCTCGTTCCCGGGCCCCCCAGCCGAGGCCATCTTCCTCGGTCCTCCGACCGACCAACTCCACCATTCACAGGCGTAACCGCCGCTCCGCAAATCTCGCCATGCACAGATTCTCCGCTAGTAACATCCCATGTTCCACGCCACCACGATCCCCTTTAATGGGCGATCCGCTCTTTACGCGGGCGTGACGTCGGGAGCGTAACTGCCGGCGAGATTCTCGTGCCTGCTGCTGCGTGCTGCCGCCACTATATAAACCCCCATCACAGAGGGGTCAAGTAAGCCATTTTTAATCCCACTTAGCCGTTACTCTGCTCGGATCTCGTACTAACTTGATCGTCGGAGGGTCCTCGGTGGTACCAAAGCATCCCGGGACTTCTTTACAGATACTCGGCGTTAAACTCCTCAAATCACCAATCTCCTCAAAACTCATTGAGACCCGCACGCAACAGGAGATCACCTTCCAAATCCACCGGGAGATCGACGAAAGACAACATCTGAGGGAGACCCGAAAAGGACCTCCATCAGTGTGCGAAGTTCTGTGAGGCCTTGTGGGCTTTAACAAGCAATTTGTTCATATCATGGCTGCATCAGATAAAATCTACGCCTCTTATTAAAGTTTTCATTTTCCTTTGTACTTCATGACCCTTCATACTCTCGCTCTCGATATGTTCTGAAAAAGCAGGAATATTTTCATGAGAGTTTTTTTTTCTTTTTTTTCTTCTTTAACTTATATATATATATATATATATATATATATATATATATATATATATATAATTTTTTCTTCTCCATATTTTCATGAAAGTTTGTTTTGTGTATCATGACACGTTCAGATTTCTTAAATTATTCATTTTCTTGGCTACAAGCTTACCCTTTTTTAATTGACATGATTTGCTTGTGGTGAATGAAAATGAGGCTTATTTCTTAAACGATGTACATAGTGTTGATATTGATTCAAGAATTCATGACCCAAAAAAGATTAGCCCAAGGCAGGCCCATGAGCATGCTGCGCAAGAGAGGCAGGCTGCTGCTGTGATTGGATTTTGATTAGTTATCAAAAGAATAAATAATCTCTCTAGGTTATACACTAACTAATTAAACAGTGGAGGCCTATATAAATTAATTAGGACTCAATCAGGGAGTCTCGGAGAAAAAATCTTGAAATCCACAGAGCATGATTGCTTAAAGATCTACAGCAGCCTTAAATAGTTCAAGTTAGCGGCATAGCTAATTAATCCAGACGGGATTTTTTTGCGGGGCTCCTTCGGGCTTTTAGAGAGAGGAGAGAGATCTTCATAGAGAGATTTAATTATATTTGGACGGTGATCGGAGAGGGCGGACTCTCGTGTAATTCTTTTCTTAATAATGGAAGTTCTCGTCGTCGGTTTGCAGGATTAGGTGCAAGCGTGCACCGAACCTGGGTATATCTTGTGTCCTCTGCTTTGTGTTTTGTTTCGTTCTTATTTTATTATCTTTTGTGTTGTTGCTGCGTTGTGATCCTTTTCAGTAGTTTTGATTTACCGTATCGATCATCCGCTGCGTATTTTGGTGCCTTTTTTTAACAACAAGTGGTATCAGAGCCTTATTACGGTGATTCAAATTATTGGGAAAATGGCTTCTACATAGTATAAGATCGATAAATTTGAAGGAAAAAACAATTTTGGTCTATAGAGAGTGAAGATGACAGCGAGTCTAAAACAGCAAGGTGTTCATAAGATAATCTTCGATAAAGAGAAGATTTCTGCGACAATCACAGATATTCAGAAAGAAAATATCGAGGATAAGGCCTTCAGTTCGATACAGTTAACCTTGGCTGACGAAGTTCTATACGAGATTACGCAAGAGACAACGGCGGCGAGATTATGGAGCAAGTTGGAGTCTCTATACATGAAGTCATAAGATAGTCTTCGATAAAGAGAAGATTTCTTCGACAATCACAGATATTCAGAAAGAAAATATAGAGGATAAGGTCTTCAGTTCGATAAGTTAATCTTGGCTGACGAGCTTCTATGCGAGCAAGAGACAATGGCGGCGGGATTATGGAGCAAGTTGGAGTCTCTATACATGAAGAAATCTCTTATAAATCGTCTCTACCTCAAGCAACGATTGTACACGTTAAAAATGAAGAAGGGAATATCCGTCAAGATCACCTAGATGAACTTAACTAGATCATAATGGACTTGCGGAACGTGGAGGTGAAGATAGAGGATGGGGATCAGGCGATGATTCCACTCTGTTCATTGACCTCAGAGTACGGACAGTTCGTCAAGTCGATGGTATATGGCCGAGATAAGCTTTCCTTAGAAGATATCAAAGCAGGTCTGTACAGTGAGGTGTTGAGGGAGAAGGTGGTAGGTGACAAGCGTGGTCAAGATGTCGCGTTATCCGTTAGACACCGTTCAGATGGAGGCTCTAAGGGAAAATCAAGAAATCGTGAGAATGACAAGCGCTTTATTTACAAGGAGAGTGGACATTGGAAAATGGATTGTTCGAAGCATAAGGTGAAAGGCAAGCAGATGTCTTTCGGTTCTGCAGTTGCGGTGGAGAATTCAGATAAAGGCGGTGATGGTTCAATTCTATCGGTATGTGCGACTTCAGACGCACATGGATCGTGGATGTTGGATTCGGGGTATTCGTTCCATGTGACTCCGAATCAGAGTTGGTTTGCTACATATCGTTCGGTTAATAGAGGCTCGGTCTTTACGGGGAACGGTATGCTAAGCAGAGTTGTTAGAATTGGTGCAGTTCGGATCCGCATGCATGATGGAAGAGTTTGGACATTGACAGTTGTCAGGCACGTGCCGGATCTGAGAAAAAAGCTTGATTTCATTAGGTGCTTTGGGCGGGATCGGTTACAAGTACGTGATCGATATCCCATGATGATTTCTAGGGATGCTCGTATTGTTATGAAGGCGAAAAGGGTGAGGAATCTGTATTTTCTTTAGGGACATACGGTCGTAGGAGATATTACTAGAGGTTCTGCTGGTTCAGGTGGTTTAGACCCCGTCAAGATGTGGCGTCCACGATTGGGCCATATTGGCAAGGCGAGTTAAGAAGGGTTTCGAAAGAGGCAGTCACTTGGAGGTGTAGAAATCGGCATGAGAGATCTTCAGGAGGACTGTGTTTAAGAGAAGAAGATAAAAATGGTTCCGACACCGGTTTTTTATTGAGGTGGAGTCAGAAATTATGGTTACTTCATTAATGAATTCTCAAAGAAGTTGTCGGTGTACGTTGTTGAGCCGAACATTGAGAATTTTGATATTTTCAGGAAAGCTGCTGTGGAGAAGCAGTTTGGAAAGCGCGTGAAAGTTCTTCATTCCGATCATGGTGGAGGGTTCTACAAGTCAAGAAGGATCGTGCATCATACCACTTTTGATCCTAGCTATATTGGCGGAGCAGAGCAGATGGTTCAGATGGTATTTGGGAAGAACAGGTATTCACGGCTTATCGCTGCAGTTCCGAGGGAGTTTCGGGTGGAGGCCATATCTACTGCCGAGTACTTCATTGATCGGTTACCATCGACGGCAGTAAACAGGATAATTTCCAAGGAGGTATGTATTGGAGGGGCTGGGAATTACTCAAGGCTTCATAATTCTAGAAAAGAAGCGAAGCAAAAGGTATAAGTTGTGGTGTCCTGGTATGAAGGGTGGAGCAATCAGCCAAAATATGATAGTCGATGGGTCTGCGATGTCTCGGAGAAAACAGACTCCGTCAGATGGTCAGCAGAGAACAAGATCACTGAGACAGGTGGTGTTTGCGGCTTCAGTACATATTACAGTTGAGGTGGTCGATACTTCAATTCAGACGGAGAATCCGGTACAGCCAGTTGTGTAGAGGCCTATGAGATTTAGGAGCATGAGAGAGGCTAGGGATGAAGCTTCGAGAATATGGGATCGGGAGTTTGACAGAAAGTCTGCATATGAGATTCGTGGTATGGATATTGTCATGTATGAGGAGTTGCGTCCGTTGTAGCGGTATATCAAGCAGCTTCTTGCTTGGTATGAGAGAGAGACTCAGCCCGTGTCTTCTCAGTGAGAGATGCACTCCGGATTGGTGTTATCATCAAGTATAGTTGGTGATAGAGACAGTTGGAGGTCGTGGAAGGGTTATAAGGACACGGATGCAGTGTTAGGTAGATTGACACTTCAGATTGCATCAACAGGAGAGGCAAGATTGCTGACCGTCTTGGAGATGGTTAGAGAGACTATGTATTTGTAGAGGTTTTTGGTTTTTGGTGTTCCACAGGAGATGAGAGTATTCTTGTTGGAGGACGGGAAGACGGTTGTGGCACTTACGAAGATTGGTACCCATGAGAGTCCGACAGTTGCATTTACGGAGATGGTTTCGGATTTCAAGTTCAAATAGTGCTTGGACTTAATCTACCTAGTTGATTGATGAGGTACGGCAATGACAAGAGCAAGAGTTCCAAGTTTTTTAAGAAAGTGTCGAGATTATTATGAATTTTCGAATTAAGGTGGAGATTGTTGATATTGATTCAAGAATTCATGACCCAAAAAAGATTAGCTCAAGGCAAGCGCACGAGTATAAGCAAGAGAGGCTGCTGCTGCTGTGATTGGATTTTGATTAGTTATCAAAGTCAATCCTAGTTTAATTATTCATATTTATCTCTAAGAATAAATAATCTCTTTGGATATACACTAACTAATTAAGTAGTGGAGGTCTATATAAATATAAATTAATCAGGACTCTGATGGAGGTCGGGATCTCTCTCAGATGCCGTTCTTCATTGATTTTGCTACCAGCGGGCTGAACGGTTGAGATTCGGTGTAAGAATTGAATGTGCGGGTTTCAATGGGTTGTCGGTTGCTGCTGATATCGAGCTACCTACAAGGGAAGTCTTGGGGTGGGAAACCACCGTAAAACCCTCTGATGATCAAGTAAGTACCGATGAGTAATTGGTCAGAGTAGCAGTGTCTTGGGAATGAGTTTTTGCGTACCTGAGTCATCTGGAGGAGGGGTTTATATAGAGTCGCATTGGAGCGAGCCGATGCGAGATTCTCGCCGTCTGTTACGTCCCTGCGTCACGTTCGCGTTGATGGCGGGATACGCTCATTAATAGCGAAATATGCCCATTAATGGCGAAATACGCCCATTAGTGGTGAAATACGCTAACATGGGATGCGGGATGTGGAGCGGCGGAGATCTCGTCACGGCAAGATACACGGAGCCGTTACGGGAGCGCTTGGGCTTCGTGCTCTCGGCTAGACAGGGAAGCTGAGGAATCTCAGCTTCGGTGACTGCTCGAAATCGAGCAATGAGGCCGAGGAAGCTCAACTCGGTGACTGCTCAGAGACGAGTGATGAGGTCGAGGAACTTCGGCTGTAGGATGGCTCGGAGGCGAGCTGTTGGCTGTTTTCTAGGCGACTGAGGAATGTTCTCATAGGAGGCCCCCAAAGGTCGGATGATACCTCGAAGACGAGGCACCGAGAAATGTCCCCAATGCATTGCACTTACTCCATCTTCGTAGCCCCCAGGAATCTGGCGGACTTACGTGGACGACGCGTCACCTGCTACGTGTCGTAATCTGTGGAATTCCCACTTACGATCATCATCATTAGCCCTCAATAAGCTTATAGTTTAGGGGGCTCCCTTGACGCATCTCTTGCCTTATGCTTCGTTATTCATAGGAGTAAAGGAAAACATGTTACATAATTTTTTGAGAATGCCTGCAATAAGCAATGGCCTGCGAATTTTTGTGAGGTCTTGTCGGCTTTAACAAGCATTTTGTTCATATCATGGTTGCATCAGATAAAACCGTATCGATCGTCCACTGCGTATTTTGGTGTCTTATTTTTACAACAAGTGGTATCAGAGCCTTATTACGGTGATTCAAATTATTAGGAAAATGGCTTCTACACAGTATAAGATCGATAAATTTGACGGAAAGAATAATTTTGGTCTATAGAGATTGAAGATGACAGTGAGTCTAAAACAACAAGGTGTTCATAAGATAGTCTTCGATAAAGAGAAGATTTCTTCAACAATCACAGATATTCAGAAAGAAGATATGAAGGATAAGGCCTTCAGTTCGATACAGTTAAGCTTGGCTAACGAGGTTTTATGCGAGATTGCGCAAGAGACAACGGCGGCGGGATTATGGAGCAAGTTGGAGTCTCTATACATGAAGAAATCTCTTATAAATCGTCTTTACCTCAAGCAACGATTGTACACGTTAAAAATGAAGAATGGGACATCCGTCAAGATCACCTAGATGAACTTAACCAGATCGTGATGGACTTGCGGAACGTGGAGGTGAAGATAGAGGATGAGGATCAGGCGATGATTCCACTCTGTTCATTGACCTCAGAGTACGGGCAGTTCGTCAAGTCGATGGTGTATGGCCGAGATAAGCTTTCCTTAGAAGATATCAAAGCAGGTCTGTACAGTGAGGTGTTGAGGGAGAAAGTTGTAGGTGACAAGCGTGGTTAAGATGTCGCGTTATCCGTTACACACCGTTCAGTTGGAGGCTCTAAGGGAAAATTGAGAAATCGTGAGAATGACAAGTGCTTTATTTACAAGGAGAGCGGGCATTGGAAAATGGATTGTCCGAAGCATAAGGTGAAAGGCAAGCAGATGTCTTTCGGTTCTGCAGTTGCGGTGGAGGATTCAGATAAAGGCAGTGATGGTTCGATTCTATCGGTATGCGCGACTTCAGACGCATATGGATCGTGGATGTTGGATTCGGGGTGTTTGTTCCATGTGACTCCGAATCGGAGTTGGTTTTCTACATATCGTTCGGTTAATATACGCTCGGTCTTTATGGGGAATGGTCTGCTAAGCAGAGTTGTTGGAATTGGTGCAGTTCGGATCCGCATGCTTGATGGAAGAGTTTGGACATTGACAGTTGTCAGGAACGTGCCAGATCTGAGAAAAAGCTTGATTTCATTAGGTGCTTTGGGCGGGATTGGTTACAAGTACGTGATCGATATCCTATGATGATTTTTAGGGATGCTCGTATTGTTATGAAGGCGAAAAGGGTGAGGAATCTGTATTTTCTTTAGGGACGGACGGTCGTAGGAGATATTGCTAGAGGTTCTGCTGGTTCAGGTGGTTCAGACTTTGTCAAGGTGTGGCATCCACGATCGGGCCATATTGGCAAGGCGAGTTTAGAAGGGTTTCGAAAGAGGCAGTCACTTAGAGGTGTAGAAATCGGCATGAGAGATCTTCAGGAGGACTGTGTTTAAGAGAAGAAGATAAAAATGGTTCCGACACCGGTTTTTTCTCGAGGTGGAGTCAGAAATTATGGTTACTTCATTAATGAATTCTCAAGGAAGTTGTCGGTGTACGTTGTTGAGCCGAAAATCGAGAATTTTGAGATTTTCAGGAAGGCTGCTGTGGAGAAGCGCTTGGAAAGCGCATGAAAGTTCTTCGTTCCGATCATGGTGGAGGGTTCTACAAGTCAAGAAGGATCGTGCATCATACCACTTTTGATCCTAGCTATATTGGCGGAGCAGAGCAGATGGTTCAGATGGTATTTGGGAAGAACAAGTATTCACGGCATATCGCTGCAGTTCCGAGGGAATTTCGGGTGGAGGCCATATCTACTGCCGAGTACTTCATTGATCGGTTACCATCGACGGCAGTAAACATGATAATTTCCAAGGAGGTATGGACTGGAGGGGCTGGGAATTACTCAAGACTTCGTAATTCGAGAAGTGAAGCAAAAGGTATAAGTTGTGGTGTCCTGGTATGAAGGGTGGAGTAACCAGCCAAAATATGATAGTCGATGTGTCTGCGATGTCTCGGAGAAAACAGACTCCATCAGATGGTGAGCAGAGATCAAGATCACTGAGCCAGGTGGTGTTTGCGGCTTCAGTACATATTACAGTTGAGGTGGTCGATACTTCAATTCAGGAGGAGAATCCGGTACAGCCAGTTGTGCAAAGGCCTATGGGATTTAGGATCATGAGAGAGGTTAGGGATGAAGCTTCGAGAATATGGGAGCGGCGGAGATCTTGTCACGGCGAGATACACGGAGCCGTTACGGGAGCGCTTGGGTTTCGTGCTCTCGGCTAGACAGGGAAGCTGAGGAATCTCAGCTTCGGTGACTGCCCAAAATCGAGCGATGAGGCCGAGGAAGCTCAGCTCGGTGACTGCTCGGAGATGAGTGATGAGGCCGAGGAACTTCGGCTGTAGGATGGCTAGGAGGCGAGCTGTTGGCTATTTTCTAGGCGACTAAGGAATGTTCTCATAGAAGGCCCCCCAAAGGTCGGATGATACCTCGAAGATGAGGCACCGAGGAATGTCTCTAATGCATCGTATTTACTCCATCTCCATAGCCCTCAGGAATCAGGCGGACTTACGTGGATGACGCGTCACCTTCTATGTGTCGTAATTGTAACATTTCAGAAAAATAAAATATTATTTTTGGAAGTTAAATAATTAAAATAATAAATGTTATAAATATTTTAATGGGTGTAGATTAGTTTTAATGTTATGGTATAATCATATACCGATAGATTGAAAAAATATTGGAAAATTTCTCTTGAATGTTGATTTTGAAAGAATATCATATGATTTAGACACCTTATAAATTTTATACAATTGATTATATACAAGTTTATGCCTAAGCTTGATTAATTTTCACTAATCTTACATTAATCTTGATTATGTTTCATGGCATGCAACGAAGCATGTTGCAAACCTTATTACACTTTATGTGACCATGGTTTCATTTGTAATGAATTGATTTTTGAATTTTCTTAAAGAAAAGAAAAGAAAAGAAAAGATAAGAAAAGGAAAAATAAAAGAATAAAATATGGTGGCATGGCATGAGGTATGGGCAATGAGAGAGAGAGAGCGGGTGAGGGGTCAATTGACCATGGCTCATTTGTTATTCATTCATCATCTTCTTCATTCTTCTTCTCTTCTCCTTCACCATGGCTGCCCTCTCCTCTACCTCCTCACAATACCCCCATTTCTACAATATATACCTTTCACTAAAATTAAGCACAAGCTCACTACAAGCATGGAGGACTAAATAAAATGAGATTTTGAGCACTTGGGGCAACTCAAGAAAATTCTTGAGTTGCCGAATAAGATAATTCCTTCACCATTAGCATAATATTTGAGTTTCTATAGCTTCTAGTTTAGTTTAGAAGTGATTAAGTGAGGTTTTGTGATGTTTGAAAATTCCTAGATGAAGTTTAGAGGATTCTTGAGTTGTGATGGTTCAATTGAAGTGTAATTGGTGACTATAAGCCCCTTTGGTGTTTAAACCTAGACCAAAACAGAAACAAAACCAAACATGAGTTAGATATTTCAAAATATCAGTTTTGTGTATAATTGGTGGACGACAAGGAATCTGGAGTGACCTGAGACCATTACTGGAAAAACTAGCAACTCCATTGATCTAGGATTAACACTAGAAGACCACCCTACAAATACGAACCTGAACCATGCAGTCTGGGCCGAGCAGGCCGGTTTTGGAGGTGATCTCGTTGGGTCATTTGTGGGGTTTGGTGTCTAGGTTTGGTCTGTAGCTCAGTTACCCAATATACTACCCCCCTGTACTGCTAGTTTAGCCTGATTTCACTTGACCAAAAATTTGGGACTAGTTTTCCGAGATTCTGTTTTGGTTTCCTCGATTTTCATGATTTGAACTTTGGATTTTGGGTTTTGTCTCGGTCACTTGACGTTTATACGTTGATATCAGGTGTTGTTTGGTTCTTTCGCATGCGTAGGCCATAAGTTTTAACCTATGTGTGATTCATGTGCCGTTTTGGTTTTCGTGCGCGATTTCGTTTACGATATATGTGTTTATATATGTAGGCACTCTTACGTGGACTTCGGATAACAAGGAGGAGCATGGCGACATCGATTTCGGCAAGTAATGATCAAGGTGAGTAGATGTATATCTACGGGGGAAGTCGGGTGGATGGCGTATGGCACTCCCGCAGTTTCGTAGTATAGCATGTGAATGTGTTATATATATATATGTATTATGAGACATGTATAATTAGCAAGAAAGACTTAGGGAGACCATGGGTTGGATTTAGTGTAATTGGATGACGTGCTTTTAGTTTAGTTTTCTTAGTCGCGAATCCTTAGAGTAAAAGTTGACACACACACACACGCGCGCGCACACGTGACATGATTATGGGTGTATATGTTTATATGTATATACATATATATGGATACGTTGGTATATATATATATATATATATATATATATATATATATACATATACGTATACGCGGGTGATGAGGATAGTTTATGATACTTGGAGGTGAGTCGATATGATCGAGTATGATGCCGTGAGATTGTGATATGTTATTGGGTCATGATATGATATACGACATAATATTATTGTGGATCGTTGGGCGATGTGTTTTCATACACACGAGGATATATATATATATATATATATATGTTTGATTATATATGTTTGATAATATTGGAATGTACTAGACTTTAGTACGATACCCCTAATTCATGATTTATGATGATGATACCATATGAATAATGAGGTATATGTGATATTTGACCCGTACCCCGATTTGCGGGATGCCGAACGATGAATTTTACCGTACGAGGTATAAATATGATGATTGATCCGCACACTTGATTCGAGTATGTCGTATTATATATTTTACTGTACGTGACGCTATTGAGACGGGATCGCCGACTACTAGATTTATCTACTCGGACTTTAGGTGGATTCCTTACCCTTTCGATTAGTCTCTTAGTTTCGTCCTGTAGTTTACTCGGTAGATATTAGACTGGGCTCGAATCATACTTATTTTCAAAACTAACGAATCGTGAGTATATATAGATATTAGACAGTCTAATATCTACAGGGAATCTTAGTTTCGTCCATGTCACGTACACTTTAGAGAATATTACTTCACCGATACAATTTGCTAGCTGATAGTTCCAATATGTTATTACTATGCTAGTTTAGATATTGTATTCTTTATTTAGATACCCATGCATATATATATATTCATTTGTCATGCAATATTATGGGGCTTTATGCCGGTAATTCACTGTTTGTTTACTCTCGAGTTTGGGATTTCGGATTTTCCATGAGATTTCTGGGTTTGGAGAAACCGCAAGGATTTTATAAACTTATTATCATTTCTAAAGATTGAAAATTACGGTTTTCTCGTGATATGATGTGAGAGGTGTCCACCATGAGTTTTCTCGGCTTTTGAGCGGTATCATACATCCGATTCGAGGAGGAGGAGGAACCGTTTGCGGGTGCATGGTGGACCCGGTGCGGTACCCCGGGGCAAGATGGTCGCAGATGATGGCGTTGATCCCGACAGGGGAGCACTACCGACCGGTTATTTGTGACGCGAAGGATATCCGGAGGATACCGACGTAGTCTTAAGATTTGATGATATGGGCCAGTCCGGATTGCTGGAGCCCGGGATAGAGAGATTTGATGATATGGACCAGTCCGGATTGCCGGAGCCCAAGATATTGAGATATTGGGATATATATTATGTCGATGCTTGACACGGATTCTTTGTTGATTTCATCGATGATATTTAGAATTTTACACAGAAATCTCACTCAGACAAGAAAACAGTTTTCTCATTCAAGCTGTATTCTGTTTTTATGCATCCATACATCATTTATGTGATATGTTGCTACCTGAGGCACTGACACGAGCACTTGGTATTACACTTATGTTTAGATGTTTACCTTTGCCATTATTAGATGTTTCACGTTTTATATTATAAGGATGTTATTGTATGACCTAGAAGAGAGTCATACATGCGATTTCTGCTCGATGATGTCTTCTACTCACGAGTTGGAAAGTCACTCCCGTTGTGCCACAGTTTTTTGCAACTTTTGCCGTATAGGTTCCATGGCGGCTTTGCTGGCACACCGCTTTCTCCCGGGTGATTGCTTGGGTAGATGGGTTCTCTTGTATCGTGACCACCGCTGTACTTGTATTTATTTCAGTTGTATTTAGTAAACTCCATCAACCAGACCTGTATTATTTGGATAAACTTAGAAAACCAGTTGTTTATTCTTTCGACTTTAGAATCGCGCGCTTGTATTATTATGGTTTTCTGGCTTCCTTGATGATGTTGAGTTCTTTACTTTTCTGAGTTTTGATTCTCGCCCTTCGGCGTTGTATATTATATTGCTTGCGTGGTTGTTTCCGCCAATTGGCGAAGAGCTAGCTCCCGCTTGGGGATGCCTTTATTCATTACTATGTATATTCATGTTTGTACCCGTTTAGGGCCAGTATTTACAAAGGAGACTCTGCTGAATTTTTTCGGAAAAAACTTGATGTTGCTTTTAAAAGTTTAATGCCACTTATTTGTTAAAACCACTTGCTTAAAAACAAGTTTTCCTTCACTTCTTCTTTTAAATGGTTTAGATTTTTAGGCTTTTGGCTTACTTGAATTAGGTGGGGTCCTATAGACTTCTCATGATTGTAGTGCTAGTCACATGCTATTTCGGGTCGTGACAAAGTTGGTATCAGAGCACTAGGTTTAACCTTGGTTCGAGTCTAGGTTTGACTTTGCGGAGTCTAGGGCGTATATTTATATTCGGAACCTAGGCTTGATCTTACGGAATTTAGACTTGGTCGAGGGGGTATTAGACCCGAACTTTCATCGCATAGGTTGACCTTGGTTGATGGAGTAGGTGACTTAAGTAGAGTGATGTACGGTGTGTATGTTCCGTGGCATACTTACGATACGCTATTCCGCTTAAGAAGCTTTAGGATGTACATTTCTTTGCACAGTATTCTATTCATTCCTTTAATCTATCCTCATCGATATCGGTTGGTGGTTTTTGTTACCACGGTTGCACGGGCAGAGAGAGCCGCGGCTAGAGTTGCGTTCAGCATGAGCTCGTCTTGGACGAGAACTGACCAGGGCGTAATTCCGGTGACACACGATTGCATGGATATGTCGTTTTATTGTTATTTTCGCGACATGAGCGTTCTGATGGATTGTTTTTACTAAGATTTCTCGAACGTGCAGATCGGCCCCGGAGGATTGGGCCACTACTAGAGACCGGCTAGAATGTGATGACCGTTAATGTATCGTCTATTCTTGAGGATTGAGGCATTGTTTAGCGTGCGGACGAATGAGCCAGTTGCTGCTGCGACGGAAGAGATATCGCCCCAGATGTTCGAAGCTATTGCAATACGAGTTTATACATAGGGATTTGATAGAAGATCGCTAGTCACCCTTGAATGAATGACTAGGACATGTGGTTCGTTTGCATACTACGATGCGTGGTCATCAGATTGATTGATTTCAGCTAGAGGAGACTTCACACAGGCACGTTGAGAGTCGATTGAAAACGGACGAATGAAGAGTATTCCTCCGACGAAATGGAAGAGTTTCCGAGGGCGTAGTTGTCCAGATACCTACCACAAGATATTGAGCTGTCGAGTTCGTAGTTTTGGAAGGGAGACTCTAGATATGAGTATAGACGTTTATAGCGCGGTCCGTACAACTATGAAGAGACTGTAGGGTTCCTAGGCACTCTAGTGAGGTCTCATAAGGCATCGAACATGCCAATTTAAAAAAAATGGTGCCGAGAAACCCTAGACTACGGATCTTAGTCTAGATGTTTAGGCGAAATGAAAAACTAGTTAACAACTTAACTAGAAGTGAGAAGCTACAACCTTTGTAGATCCGGATATCCACTTCCTTAGCTCCACGTAGTGCTCCTTTCGCTGTCCTTCTCCAATCTTAGACTCATTCATCGGTTTCATCGGGAAAGCGAGCGGAATAGGTCGTCGGCTTCGTGTCAAAGACGATCTACGTCGAGGTTGCACTAGTTCAAGCTTCGACTTCACCAAGTAGTGAAACTTGTGAAGAAAACACCCAAAACCACTTGGCAAGAGGTAGAGGATGAAGAAATAGAAGGTGGGTTCACTTTAGATTTGGATTTCTCTCACTAGATCTCAAGTTGCCATTAAAGTAGCAAGCTTTTCTTTTGAAGAAGAAGATGAAGAAGATGATAGAATATGATAAAAGTCTTAATCAAAATAGAAATGAAAATGATATTTATCATATCCTAACCATGGTCAAGTGTAGAGAATTGACCATGGTTAGTGGGAGTGGTTAGGTTTAAGTATGAAGACAAAATAGCATCATTAGAAAATGCTTCATGAAGCTTCACCATTCTTCATGATAAAAGAAACCATTTTATTTTCATAAAACCAATTAATAAATAATGAATGGATTAAATAATAAGTGAATAAATCATAAACTCTAACCACTCTCATAACCATGGTTCAATTCTTTTACACATAGTCAAGTCAACATGCATCATCAAACATGATACAATCATTTGCACAAAAGCATATCACATATACAATGTGCATCAAGTGAGAAAAATCCGTTTAAAGTGAACCAATACTAGTTAATGCAAAGTAATATATCAAATATATAATTATACATTAAATCATTAAATCAACACTTGATTCAATGATCCGGTCATGTCGCACATGACCGACTAGTATTCAATGTATCGACTTATCGAATCGATCTTCGATTCGATAACTAGGTTATATCATATACAACCAATCGAAACATTAATCGCGAGAATCAAATACGGTATCACATACACGCATTATTCTCGGTCCCGCACATATCTCATATGCACTCCTATTTCGTTTCGCTTGAGCTAGGAAACCTCTGTGTAGGACTCTAAAGACTCGTCAATACGCTGGTAGCAGATGATGATCATATCAAGCACCCACAAGCCGCAAGCGGTCTGCTAAACGTAACGGCCACCCGGGTATTGAGCGATCAGAAGATCGACGAGCTAGCCCGCTCACACTCCTACGAATCCGACCAGTAACACTTACCGTACAGTCCGGTCTCTTCGTCTGATATGTCGCATATCAAGTCTAGGGGTGGTAAACGTCAGACCCCAATAACCCGATAAATCGTGCCGATGTGAGGCTCGTAACGGGTCGAGAAACTACTGGTAACACTTACCAGCAAATCTCTGATCAGCCCTGGCCAGGGACTTCCCTGTTACGGCCAATCGAGCACTGCGCAACATCAACCCCCAATACCGGGAGAGACGAAACCCCTCCTATCGCTCATTGCCTCCATGTGACTCGGGACTGTACCCAAAGACCACCGTTTTGCACGCCCTCATGGACGTGGTAAGGTGGAGATCAAAGCACAGTGGGAATCACACAAGACTATATGACGATCTCGGGTCTACAGACTAACCTGTACAAGTGTCACCTGAGAACTGCCATCTGACGTGAGGTATAATACCATCTGGGAGTTCTCGGCAAGTCCGTCCAGTGTACCCAGTCTCAACTGAGCACCCGTATACCATCTCTGATGTTAAACACCAATGGATATGGGATCATCCATCGCCCATCTCATGGGTCGAGAAGCGTATACGCTAGTCTACTCTGGTATATCGATGCCCCGTCTCGATACACCCACGACTAGGGACCTTGAAGGATGTACTTATAGACTACCATGTCCCCACTAGTATGATCTGCATCATAGTCCAGGTAGTCAAGTACACATCCTAAGGGCTTTACCAACATGTAACTATAAGACAGTATAAAGAGACTAGTGTACATGTTAAGATAAAGAGTAACCAGATAGCATACTATCATATCGAGCAAGAAATTCATCTCTATATATTTCCAAGCATCCAATATAATATACATCATCTGTACAATACTGGCCTCTAGGGCATACATACAACCAACAATCTCCCACTTGCACTAGGGCCAGCTGCTGTAGTATCGCATACCGAGCATCCCGAAGAGTCTCTCAAACTGTATCTGGGGAATGGCCTTCGTGAGTGGATCCGCGGTGTTGTTCTTCGTGTCAACCCTCCTGACCTCGATCTCCCGGCGATCAACTATCTCCCGGATCAGGTGATACCGCCTCAGAATATGCCTGGACCGCTGATGGGACCTGGGTTCCTTGGCCAAAGCCACCGCTCCATTGTTATCGCAATACAAAGGTATTGGACGCTCAATGGATGGAACCACTCCAAGTTCAGTAATGAACTTCTTGATCCAGACAGCCTCTTTGGCAGCATCGTTGGCAGCGATGTATTCAGCCTCCATTGTCGAGTCTGCCACGGTTTCCTGCTTGGAACTCTTCCAGCTAACCGCCCCTCCGTAAAGGGTAAAGACAAATCCCGACTGCGACTTAGAGTCGTCCTTATCACTCTGGAAGCTCGAATCGGTAAAGGACTCCACTTGGAGTTCTCCGTTACCATACACCAAGAACATATCTCTAGTCCTTCGCAAGTACTTGAGAATGCTCTTCACAGCTGTCCAGTGACTCTCTCCAGGATCAGCTTGATACCTGCTCACTACACTTAGTGAGTATGCTACATCGGGTCTGGTACATAGCATCGCATACATGATAGAGCCTACTGCCGAAGCATAGGGTATCCCTTGCATGCGAGCTCTCTCCAAATCAGTCTTGGGAGACATCTCTTTGGAGAGAGTGACTCCAGAGATCGTGGGCAAGTTCCCACGCTTGGACTCTTCCATACTAAACCTCTTTAGTATGGTGTCAATGTACCTGGATTGGGACAATCCCAAAATCCTTTTGGATCTATCTCTATAGATCCTAATTCCCAATATGCAGGAGGCATCACCAAGATCTTTCATTGAGAATCTTTGTGATAAGAAGAGCTTGACCGATTGCAGCATAGGAATATCATTTCCTATCAAGAGTATGTCGTCTACGTACAATACGAGGAAGACAACCTTACTCTCTGCCACCTTCTTGTAGATACAAGGTTCATCTGGATTTTTGACGAAATCAAACTCTTTGATAACGACGTCAAAGCAGATGTTCCAACTCCGCGATGCTTGCTTTAATCCATAAATGGATTTAAGCAGCTTGCACACCTTTCCGCTGCTCCCACTGTCTACGAAGCCCTCTGGCTGAGTCATGTACACGCACTCTTCTAAATCACCATTTAGAAAGGCGGTCTTAACACCCATTTGCCAGATTTCGTAATCATGATAAGCAGCGATGGCAAGCATGATCCGGATGGATTTAAGCATAGCCACTGGAGAAAAGGTCTCGTCATAGTTCACACCTGGTCTTTGACGAAAACCCTTTGCTACAAGTCTAGCTTTGAAAGTCTCCACTTTCCCATCTACACCAAGTTTCTTCTTGAAGATCCAATTGCTCCCAATGGGTTTTACCCCTTCAGGAGCAACTTCCAAAGTCCATACTTTGTTGGTGTACATGGATTCCATCTCAGACCGCATAGCATCCAGCCATTTCACTGAGTCCCCACTCGTGATGGCCTGCTCGAAGCTAGTTGGGTCATCATCCTCCATGATGCAATCCTCGCTTCCACCATCCATGAGAAAACCGTAGTATCTCTCAGGCTGGCGAGGAACCCTATTAGATCGGCGGAGAGGCTGGGGTTCATCGGGAACTACGGAATCCTCTGGTTCAACCAAATCTTCTGTTGTAGTCCGTATTGCTGGAACCTCTTCCAGTTCTACCTCAATGCCACTTATCTGTTTCATAAGAAAACTTTTTTCTAAGAAAGTGGCATGTCGAGAAATAAACACTTTTTGTTCCTCGGAGTGGTAGAAGATATACCCTCGCGAATGTTTGGGATATCCAACAAACTTACATAGAACAGACCTTGCCTTGAGCTTGTCCGGATTTTGTGTTTTAACATAGGCCGGACAACCCCATATCTGAATAAAATTAAGACATGGTCTCTTGCCATTCCATATCTCATATGGAGTGGTAGGCACTGATTTGGTTGGAACTCTATTCAGTAGGTATGCAGCAGTCTCCAGTGCATATCCCCAGAAGGAGATAGGTAACTCAGCTGTACTCATCATAGAGCGCACCATATCTAATAGGGTACGATTTCTCCGCTCCGATACACCGTTGTGCTGTGGTGTATATGGAGGAGTCAGCTGAGAGAGAATCCCATTCTCTTTTAGGAAGTCCCGGAATTCATTGCTCAAGTATTCACCTCCTCGATCAGATCGTAGGATTTTAATACTTTTTCCGGTTTGGTTCTCAACTTCTTGTTTATATTCCCTAAATTTCTCAAAAGCTTCTGATTTGTGTTTCATCAGGAACACATATCCGAATCTAGAGAGATCGTCAGTGAATGTAATGAAGTACGAAGAACCATCCCTGGCATGTGTAGACATGGGACCGCATACATCACTATGTATCAGTCCCAAGAGTTCGGTAACTCTTTCTCCGTGTCCCGTAAACGGAGTTTTGGTCATCTTGCCTTTGAGACATGACTGGCAAGTGTCATAAGATGAAAATTCGAAAGGTTTCAAATATCCATCCTTATGCAACTTAGCCAGTCGTGTCACATTGATGTGACCCAGTCTACAATGCCACAAGAAGGATTCGTTGAGTTCAGAACTCTTCCTCTTGTGTGTGTTTGTTATGCTCAGAACTGTTGATTGGTTTAGAACATAAATGCCATTGCACAACGTGCCTGATCCAACCAACTTTTGGTTACGGAAAATGTTCATAACATTGTCCTGTAATACAAAATTATATCCCTCTTTACTTAATAAAGAAACTGATATAATGTTGCATATCAGGTTCGGCATGTAATAGCATTCGTTCAGAACCAATGTATTACCAGTTGGTAATACAAGGTGATATTCCCCGACAGTCTTGGCTGCAACAATTGCACCATTTCCTACTCTTATGTCTTTATCACCTTCTCCACGTTCTCTACCTTTCCTAAGCCCATGTAACTGATTACATATATGGGATCCTGACCCGGTATCCAATACCCAGGACGTAGAGCAAATGGAGAAACAGTTCTCAGTAACGAACACACCCGAAGAAAATGCATCAACATGTACTTTCTTCAATCGGGTGGCATGGGAATCCTGGTATTCCCCTATATCCTGTTCATTCCTATAACTCTTATAGGAAAGAACGGAACCAACGTTCCCCAGCACAGTATAACATGCGGGTTCGGTCAATACATCCATATTATTATCTTTATTAGGGCATGAAATGGTCGCTACCTGGAGAGAGAGAGAAGAAAACACTTTAGCGTATGCTCGTACAAGATCAGATTGGTTATTATCTTATCTAATCAGGATGGCTCCCACTGCTTTTTATCAAATCTTCCTTCAAACCCTGAAAGGAAAGACTAGCCGGGATTAATTACACACTACAAGTTCGCCAATCTTTCAGCCAGGCCAGTGTCGGTACTTTGAGGGAGGTCCCCCGTGCTTTCGCACGAACCTAATTAATGTAAACCTCGTTTTCCCAGAGGCGTAACCCCGTTGACACCTTTCTAGACACCTACTTGATCGGCTAATTGCAATGTGTAAAACTCTCCCAGGAGTAACTCTTACTCGCAGCGGGTATCGGGATCCAACTATCTCATAGAAGGTATGCAATCTCATTGCAAATTTCAACACTTGAAATTCCCAATAATGTTTTGCCCCTAGCGTCCTACGACCTTGACGGAGGCCAAACAACCCATAGTCCGCTAGTCAAGTTCAACCCGTCATTTCCTGATTGAATTAAACCCACCCGCACGACCCTTGACGGAGGCCAAACAACGCCGTACGAATACCCTAATCCAATCGCATCATATGCTAGCAGATAAGCACTAGTTAGCTACCGTACACTGCGCCTTGACGGAGGCCAAACTACCGCAGCACGAATACTAACTAATACTTATCTGAAATGACGGAGGGCTACGCAGGTTTTTCATAAAAACCATGAGCGTAATGAACTTGATATCGTTGTAGAATCAAATGAAGTTTTGAAATGGAGTGATTTTGAGGCTTTTCTAGTTTTGCTAAAGGAGTCACTCCCGGCGAAGGGATCTCGGTCCTTTCCTCGTCGAATGAGGTGCGGGATATATCATATATATCACTGTGCAAAGCAAAAACCCAAAAGCAGTCAAAAGCAAACCGAGTGTGTAGCATCTGCCAGTTATTGCTAAAGGAGTCACTCCCGGTGAAGGGATCTCGGTCCTTTCCTCATCGAATAAGGTGCAGGATATATCATATATACCGCTGTGCAAAGCAAGAACTGTAGCTACCTGTTTTATTTTAAAATTTGATTCTACAACATCTTAGGTTTCTTATCTTTCATTAAACATATTAATGAAGTCCCATCATTTAAATACCTAAACATCACAGATAGATATGACGTACACTTATGCCATCCGCATTCGCCTCGATGTCCCCTCGTGCACCGTTAGGTTAGGTAACTAACGACAGAGCAGGGCAGGGCTAGCGCGCGTGTAAAACATAAGTAACGACTACATAATATATCATATATACTATATACTATATCCATCACAGAGTCACAACACAGATATCGCAGCAGAATCAACATATGAAATATTGGATATACTAGGACGTCCGTGTTTTCAATACGAGCCAGTATAAAACACGGATTCCACGGTCGTGATGAATAGCCAATCCCACACCCCTAGACCCCTACGAGAGCGGCAAGCAACCCTGCCAATTCTAGGGTTAGGGGACCCGGACTCGACTCCTCGAGTTGGTCTCCCACTGGATCCCAGAACCCGGTTACTTGTGCTCCCCTCCTTGGGTCTATCCTAATGCGGAAAAGTAAATAATATACAAAGGGTGACAACTTCCGCTACCTGGAAGTGCCCCAAATAAAAGAATATTACATACAAGTTTTTACACGAATGAAAATGAAAAACACTCATCTCACATAAAAACCCCCGGCTATTCAAACACGACGATCCAATATAACATATCCAGCAACACATAACATCACATGTCATCAACGTAAGTAAGTATGCATACCCCAATTGTCGTTGACGTATAGCAACGAAACCGGCGATATGAACATACTACACTTACGGTCACAGAAAAGAAAGTGTAAAACTACAACAATTGGAATCCACAACCTCTTTAGACATCACATGCCTAACAGTTACAAACCCCGCATTTTAGTCTCATTATCGAAAACTCTTTTCAATATCATATGGGACTAAATTGCTAGATTTATAACATTCATTCAGTTATCTCATAACTAATTGTGAATTCCAATTATTGTATCACATTCCAGATAAACAGAAAATGTTAAACTTTCCGATCGAACAGTCGAATACCCAAGTTTTCCTGATACAGCTCAACACATGAAATAAGTCTAACGACATTCAGTTCGTGCCTCAGTACCGACGGTCCAGCCGTAGAAGGGTCAAGCCAACGCCTCACATGTGGCACGCCGTACTGCCCCAAACCCGAAGGTTCAAAGGGCAGTTCAAGACGGTCACATAATCGAGTTAAGGTTTGTTGTCTTCTAGAGGGTCCATCGCGTTACTTGCACTACTTAGAACGTCGTTAAACTACGGAAAAATCCAACACTTGGAAATTTCCCGACAGGGGAAAAATTGGGTATTTATATCCGGTCGAACTTTTTAACATATTCTAAAGTTATCCGGAAATCTACAAAGACAAAATCTGATAACCCGAACGAATAATTGAATCCCCAAAGCAACCCCAAAATACTCTTCTGTAGAGTCACAATAAAAATACCCAGAAAATATAATATCTGAATTCATGAATTACTGTGAGAAAATAACCAGACAAGGGGACAGTACGGCCGCGGAACCGCCGCGTGTGCATAGCTCATGCAGCGGTTCCGCGGTGGAAAAGTTGAATCAGGCCCTCGAATTTCACAGTATTTCATATAAGACCCTGCATGATTTTCTGCATATTTTTAATTGACAAAAATCCAAAATTTCAGAAATTTTCCAGAGAGCACTTTGGAATTATGGTTTCGGGTTCGTTCGGACTTCAAATTCCGTCTAGACTTCGCCTAAGGCTCTAGCTAGGCTCTGATACCACTGTAGGGTTCCTAGGCACTCTAGTGAGGTCTCATAAGGCATCGAACATGCCAATTTAAAAAAATGGTGCCGAGAAACCCTAGACTACGGATCTTAGTCTAGATGTTTAGGCGAAATGAAAAACTAGTTAACAACTTAACTAGAAGTGAGAAGCTACAACCTTTGTAGATCCGGATATCCACTTCCTTAGCTCCACGTAGTGCTCCTTTCACTGTCCTTCTCCAATCTTAGACTCGTTCATCGGTTTCATCGGGAAAGCGAGCGGAATAGGTCGTCGGCTTCGTGTCAAAGACGATCTACGTCGAGGTTGCACTAGTTCAAGCTTCGACTTCACCAAGTAGTGAAACTTGTGAAGAAAACACCCAAAACCACTTGGCAAGAGGTAGAGGATGAAGAAATAGAAGGTGGGTTCACTTTAGATTTGGATTTCTCTCACTAGATCTCAAGTTGCCATTAAAGTAGCAAGCTTTTCTTTTGAAGAAGAAGATGAAGAAGATGATAGAATATGATAAAAGTCTTAATCAAAATAGAAATGAAAATGATATTTATCATATCCTAACCATGGTCAAGTGTAGAGAATTGACCATGGTTAGTGGGAGTGGTTAGGTTTAAGTATGAAGACAAAATAGCATCATTAGAAAATGCTTCATGAAGCTTCACCATTCTTCATGATAAAAGAAACCATTTTATTTTCATAAAACCAATTAATAAATAATGAATGGATTAAATAATAAGTGAATAAATCATAAACTCTAACCACTCTCATAACCATGGTTCAATTCTTTTACACATAGTCTGTAGGGTTCCTAGGCACCCTAGTGAGGTCTCACAAGGCATCGAACATGCCAATATAAAAATTTATGGGTGCCGAGAGACCCGACTACGGATCGTTTGCTAGAAAACTAGGCGAAAAAGCTAACTAGTTAACACTTAACTATAAGAATCGGAAATACAACCTTTGTAGATCCGGTGCTCCACCTCCATAGCTCCGCAACGAAGTCCTCTCCGCTGTCCAAATCAAATCCAGGCTCTAGCGTCGGCTTCGTCGGAGAATGGGCAAGCTAGGTCGTCGATGTCCATGCCGAAGATGATCTACGTCGAGGCATCGCTAAATCAAGCTCCGACTTCACCAAGTCAAGAAACTTGTGAAGAAAACACACTCTACTACTTGGCAAGAGGTAGAGGATGAAGAAATAGGAAGTGTGTTAACTTTAGTTTTGGATTTCTCACTCTTTTCCAACAATCACCATTGATGGAGCTTGGTTTTCTTCAAAGAAGAATGAAGAAGAAGAAGAGCAAGAAGAAGATAAGTATTATGATAAGAATAAAAGAATAAATAAAAATCCATTCTTATCATAATTCTCACCATGGTTAGGTGTAGAGAATTAACTTGAGTTAATTGAATTGGTTAGGGTTAAGCATGAGACAAAATGGTGACTAAGTCAAAAGTTCATGAAGCTTCAAGAAAGAAAACAAAAGAAGCCACCATTCTATTTTATGCAATTTTATTTTCCAAAAATAAAAAACAAATGAATAAATGAATAATCAAATAAAAACCCTAACCATTTCTTTAACCAAGGTTTAATTCTTTACACAAACCCTAATTTGCATGTATCATCAAATATGATACAAACAAGTGCACAAAATCATATCGCATATGCAATGCGCACAACCGAGCGAGAAAATCCATTTAAAGTGAACCGATACTAGTTAATGCAAAGTAATATATCAAATATATAATTATGCATTAAATCATTAAATCAACGCTTGATTTAACGATCCGGTCATGACGCACATAACCGACTGGTACCATTAGTAACATCTTATCGAATCAACACTTGATCCGATAACCCGGCTATATCGCATATAACCGATCAATGTCACATCGCGAGAATCGAATACGGTATCACATACTGGTATTATTCTCGGTCCCGCACATATCTCATATGCGCTCCTATTTCGTTTCGCTTGAGCCAGGAAACCTCTGTGTAGGACTCTAAAGACTCGTCAATACGCCGGCAGCGGATGATGATCATATCAAACATCCACAAGCCGCAAGCGGTCTGCTAAACGTAATGGCCACCCGGGTATTGAGCGATCTGAAGATCGACGAGCAAGCCCGCTCACACTCCAGTGAATCCAACCAGTAACACTACCGTACAGTCCGGTCTGATCGTCTGATATGTCGCATATCTTGCCTAGGGGTGGTAAACGTCAGACCCCAATAGCTCGATAAGTCGTGTCGATATGAGGTCTATAACTGTTCGAGAAACTACTGGTAACACTTACCAGTAAATCTCAGCAACCCTGGCCAGGGATTTCCTGTTATAGCCAATCGAACACAGCGCAACATCAACTCCCTATACCGGGAGAGACGAATCCCCTCCTATCGCTCATTGCCTCCATGTGACTCGGGACTGTACCCAAAAACCACCGTTTTGCACGCCCTCTTGGACGTGGTAAGATGGAAATCAAAGCACAGTGGGAACCACACAAGACTCTATGACGATCTCCGGTCAACAGACTACTCTGTACCAGTGTCACCAGAGAACTGCCATCTGACGTGAGGTATAATACCATCTGGGAGTTCTCGGCGAGTCCGTCCAGTGTACCCAGTCTCTACTGAGCACCCGTATATCATCTCTGATGTCAAACACCAATGGATATGGGATCATCCATCGCCCATCTGTATGGGTCGAGAAGGTATACGCTAGTCTACTCTGGTATATCGATGCCCCATCTCGATACACCCACGACTAGGGACTTTCAAGGATGTAATTATGGACTACCATGTCCCCACTAGTATGATCCGCATCATAGCCCAGGTAGTCAAGTACACATCCTAAGGGCTTTACCAACATGTAACAGAGAGACAATCAGCATACACGTTAAGGTAAAGTTCAACCAGATAGCATACTATCATGTCGAGCAAGAAAGTCCTCCCTATATATGTCCCAGCATCCACTACAATATACATCCTATGTACAGTAATGGCCTCTAGGGCATACATATAACTAACAATCTCCCACTTGCACTAGGGCCATCTGATAGCAGTGGTTGCAGTATCTCATACTCAACCATCCCATAAAAGTCTCTCTCTGGGAACATGCCTTTGTGAGTGGATCCGCTGTGTTGTCCTCTGAGTCTACTCTCCTAACCTCGATCTCCCTGGAGATCAACTATCTCCATGATCAGACGATGCTGCCTTAGAATAAGTCTGGATCACTGATGGGACCTGCGTTCCTTGGCATAAGCCATGACTCCATTGTCACACAATGGGAGGAACATAGTTCATCTCATGAACCAATATACACCCAGACTGCCTCTTTGGTAGCATCTTAAGTAGCGATGTATCGTGCCTTTATCGTCTAGTATGTCACGGTATCTAGCTTGGAACTCTTCCACCATACCGTCCCTTTACTGAGGGTAAAGACAATGCCTGTGACTGACACTCAGTCGTCTTTATCACCCTGGAACACTTCCAGTGATTCTCCCCAGGATCGGTTGATACCGTCTCACTACATCTAGTGAGTATCCTAACATCCATTTAGATCTATTTCATAAATCCAAAATCCAGGATTTAGTAGGTATCACTTTAATCCTATATGGAGAATCTTTGTGATAAGCGGAGATTGATCGAGCGTAGCATAAGAAACTCCTTCCCCATCAAGAGTATGTCATCCACGTACTCTACGAGGATCGTCACCATACTCCCTACTACCTTTTTGTTTATACAAGGTTCATCTACCATTTTGATGATGTCAAACTCTTTGACTAATTCATCAAAAACAGATGTTCCAACTCCGCGATGCCTGCTTTATCATATAAAACATCTTGCACACGTTTCCGCTGCTCCCACTGTCTACGAGGCCCTCTGGCTGTGTACTTATAGACGCTCTCTTCTAAATCATCATTTAGAAAAGCAGTCAAGACACCCAACCACCAGATATCGCAGTCATGGTATGTAGCCGTGACAAGTAGGATCTGGATGGACTTAAGCATAGCTACTGGAAAAGGTTTCATCATTATCCACGCCTGGTCGATGACGAAAACCTTTAACAATTCTAGCTTTGAAAGTCTCAACTTTTCCATGTACACCAAGTAATCTTCTCAAGATATACTTGCTCCTGATGGGGATTTAACCCTTCAGATATATCAACTAAAGTCCATACTTTGTCGGTGTATAAGGATTCCATCTCAGATCACTAAGCATCCAGCCATTCTTACAGAGTCCCACTCCTGATGGCCAGCTCGAAATTAGTTGGGTCATCATCTCATGATGCAATCCTCGCTCCCACTGTCATAGAGAAACAGAAGTATCTCTCAGGTGGGTGAGGAACCCTACTAGATCGGCGGAGAGGCTGAGGTTCGTTGGTTTCTACTGAATCCTCTGGTTGTACCAAATCATCTACTGCAGTTTGTATGGCTGGAACATTTCCAGTTCTACATTACAGACCTTGCCTCGAGCTTGTCCGGATTTTGCTTTCAGACATAGGCCGGACAACCCCAAATCTTAACCATCTTAAGATATGGGCTCTTCCCTTTCCATATCACATATGAAGTGGTAGGCAACTGATTTGATTTGAACCCTATTCAATAGGTATGCAGCTTCTCAAGTGCATAACTCCCAAAAAAGGAAATAGGTAACTCAGTAGTACTCATCATAGAGCACACCTTATCATATAGGGTGTATCTGCTCCGCCCCGATATACCATTGTGCTATGGTGTATACGGAGGAGTAATTCTGAGAGAGAATCTCATTCTCCTTTAGAATAGTTCAGGAATTTCCGTGCTCAAGTATTCTCCTCCTTGATCACATCAAAGGACATAATACTTATACCCGTATTTTGGTTCTTCACTTCTAACTTATATTCTGTGAATATCTCAAAAGGTTCGGACTTGTGTTTCAACAGGAACATATGTCTGAATCTCGAGAGATCATCAGAGAACGTAATGAAGTACAAAGAACCGGTCTTGGCATATGTAGACAGGGGACCTTTTATACATCAACATGTATCATCCCAAGAGTTTAGTAACTCTTTCTCTGTTTCCAGTAAACGGAGCTATGGTCATCTTATCTTTGTGACATGACTGGCGAGTTTCACAAGATGTAAATTCAAACTGATTTAAATATGCATCTATATGTAACTCTAGCTAGTCGGGTCACATTGATTTGACCTAGTCTACAATGCCTCAAGTAGGATTCGTTCATTTCTGAACTCTTCCTCTTGTGTGTGTTCCGTATACTAAAAAACTGTAGTTTGATTTAGAACGTCAATGCTTTTAGATAACGTGCCTGAACCGATCAACTTTTGATATAGGAAATGTTCAAAACATTATCCAACAATACAAAATTTTATCATTCTTTACTAATAAAGAGACTGATATGATTTTGTATATCAGGTTCGGTATCTAATAACATTCGTTCAGAACCAATGTATTGGTAATACAGGGTGACAGTGACCGACAGACTTGGCTGCAACTCTTGCCCCGTTTTCTGCCTCATGAAACTTATCACCTGTTCTCAGTTCTTTACCTATCTGTAGCCCTATGTAACAGATTACATATCTGGGATCCTGATCTGGTATCACATACCCAGGACGTAAAGGTTACTGAGAAACAGTTCTCTGTATAATGAACACACCCGAAGATGATGCATCAGCATGCACTCTCTTCGTTTGGGCGGCACGGGAAATTTGGTATTCCCCAATTTCCTGCTCTGTCTTATAACAATTATAAGTTGGAGCGGGACCAACGTTCCCCAGCTCAGTATAACAAGCGGGTTCGGTCAAATATCCGTATTATTATCTTGATTAAGGCGTGATATGGTCGCTACCTGGAGAGAGAGAGAAGAAAACACTCAGCGTGCGCTCTGTCAAGAATAGATTGGTGTTTTATTTTATCTAATCAGGATGGCTCCCACTGCTTTTTATCAAATCTTCCTTCAAACCCTAAAAGGTAAGACTAGCCGGGATTAATTACACACTACAAGTTTGCCAATCTTTCAGCCAGGCCAGTGTCGGTACTTTGAGGGAGGTCCCCCGTGCTTTCGCACGAACCTAATTAATGTAAACCTCGTTTTCCCAGAGGCGTAACCTCGTTAACACCTTTCTAGACACCTACTTGATCGGCTAATTGTAATGTATAAAACTCTCCCAGGAGTAACACTTACTCGCAGCGGGTATCGGGATCCAACTATCTCATAGAAGGTATGCAATCTCATTGCAAATTTCAACACTTGAAATTCCCGATAATATTTTGCCCCTAACGTGCTATGACCTTGACGAAAGCCAACAAACCATAGCCCGCTAGTCAAGTTCAACCCGTACATTTCTTGATCGAATTAAACCCACCCGCACGACCCTTGACGAAAGCCAACAAAGCCGCTCGACTACCCTAATCCAATCGCATCGTATGCTAGCAGATAAGCAGCATATAGCTACCGCACACTGCACCTTGACGAAAGCCAACAAATGCAGCACGAATACTATATACAACTTATCTGAAATGACGGAGGGCTACGACAGGTTTTTCTAAAAACCTATTGCGTAATGAACTTGATATCGTTGTAGGATCGAATGAATTTTAAAATGGAGTGCTTTTGAGGCTTTTCTAGTTTTGCTAAAGGAGTCACTCCCGGTGAAGGGATCGTCGGTCCTTTCCTCGTCGAATGAGGTGCGGGATATATCATATATATCACTGTGCAAAGCAAAAACACTTAAAAGCAATCAAAAGACAAACCGAGTGTGTAGCATCTGCCAGTTATTGCTAAAGGAGTCACTCCCGGTGAAGGGATCTCGGTCCTTTCCTTATCGAATAAGGTGCAGGATATATCACATATACCGCTGTGCAAAGCAAGAACTGTAGCTACCTGTTTTATTTTGAAATTCGATTCTACAACATCTTAGGTTTCTTTTATTTCATTAATCACATTAATGAAGTCCCATCATTTAAGTTACCTAAACATCAAAGATAAATACGACGTACACTTATGCCATCCGCATTCGCCTCGATGTCCCCTCGTGCACCGTTAGGTTAGGTGACTAACGGCAGAGCGGGGCAGGGCTAGCGCGGGTGTAAAACATAAGTAACGTCTATATAATATATCATATATACTATATACTGTATCTATCACAGAACATCACATGATCATATCACAGATATCGCAGCAGAAGAAACATATGAAATATTGGATATACTAGGACGTCCGTGTTTTCAATACGAGCCAGTATAAAACACGGATTCCATGGTCGTGATGAATAGCCAAACCCACACCCCTAGACCCCTACGAGAGCGGCAAGCAACCCTGCCAATTCTAGAGTTAGGAGACCCGGACTCGACTCCTCGAGTTGGTCTCCCACTGGACTCCAGAACCCGGTTACTTGTGCCCTCCTCCTTGGGTCTATCCTAGTGCGGAAAAGTAAATAATATACAAACGGTGACAACTTCCGCAACCTGGAAGCGCCCCAATAAAAGAATATTACATACAAGTTTTTACATGAATGAAAATGAAAAAAACTCATCTCACATAAAAACCCCCGGCTATTCAAACACGACGATCCAATATAACATATCCAGCAACACATAACATCACATGTCATCAACGTAAGTAAATATGTCCATCCCAATTGTCGTTGACATATAGCAACGAAACCGGCGATATCACATATTACACTTACGGTCACAGAAAAGAAAGTGTAAAACTACAACAGTTGGAATCCGCAACCACCTCAGACATCGCATGCCTGACCAAATGAATTACTTAGACATCGCATGCCTAACAATTATAAACCCCGCATTTTAGTCTCATTATCGAAAACACTTTTCAATATTCAAGTCGGGCAATTCAACAAGATTCCCGACATGCTGATCGAATGCTCGTCGCAAACTTTAGTAGGCGGCCGCACCCCCGATACCGTCGACGAAGTGCACCAAGGCGGAACACCGCTGCCGCGAGCACCCGAACGGATGCTTTCGGCGACGGGGTTCTCCTACAGTCACTTGGTCGAGGCTATGGAGTGAGGCTGTCTATTAAGTTTACCCGGCGAGTATCCGCGTATGCTACGTGATTGCGACGGACTTTTGATCACATCAAAATTCCGTGGCAACCGATCAAGTGAGACTAAATTGCTAGATTTACAACATTCATTCAGTTATCTCATAACTTATTGTGAATTCCAATTATTGTATCCCATTCCAGATAATTAGAAAATGTTAAACTTTCCGATTGAACATTCGAACACCCAAGTTTTCCCGATACAGATCAACACATGAAATAAGTCTAACAACATTCAGTTCGTGCCTCAGTACCGACGGTCCAGCCGTAGAAGGGTCAAGCCAACGCCTCACATATGGCACGCCGTACTGCCCCAAACCCGAAGGTTCAAAGGGCAGTTCAAGACGGTCACATAATCGAGTTAAGGTTTGTTGTCTTCTAGAGGGTCCATCGCGTTACTTGCACCACTTAGAACGTCGTTAAACTACGAAAAAATCCAACACTTGGAAATTTCCCGACAGGGGAAAAATTGGGTATTTATATCCGGTCGAACTTTTTAACATATTCTAAAATTTATCCGGAAAGCCACATAGACAAAATTTGATACCCCGATCGAACATACGAATCCCCAAATCAACTCCAGAAAATTCAACTCTTGAATAAATATTAAAAATTCCCAGAAACACCAGAAATAATATATAAGAATTACTGTGCAGAAAGGGATGCACAAAACGACAAAAGTAGCGCGGATCCGCCGCATCATCCTACTGTAAGGCCGCGGATCCGCGCCCCCTTTAATGAATCAAGCCCTCGAATTTAAACAGTAATTCTTAGATTATTTTACTGAGTTTTCTGAATATTTTTAATCTGGAAAAATCCCTGTTTTTCAAAATCGTCCAGAGAGCAACTTTAGGGTTTTGGTTTTGATTCGATCGGAGTTCAAATTCCGTCAAGACTTCGCCTAAGGCTCTAGCTAGGCTCTGATACCACTGTAGGGTTCCTAGGCACCCTAGTGAGGTCTCACAAGGCATCGAACATGCCAATATAAAAATTTATGGGTGCCGAGAGATCCGACTACGGATCGTTTGCTAGAAAACTAGGCGAAAAAGCTAACTAGTTAACACTTAACTATAAGAATCGGAAATACAACCTTTGTAGATCCGGTGCTCCACCTCCATAGCTCCGCAACGAAGTCCTCTCCGCTGTCCAAATCAAATCCGGGCTCTAGCGTCGGCTTCGTCGGAGAATGGGCAAGCTAGGTCGTCGATGTCCATGCCGAAGATGATCTACGTCGAGGCATCGCTAAATCAAGCTCCGACTTCACCAAGTCAAGAAACTTGTGAAGAAAACACACTCTACTACTTGGCAAGAGGTAGAGGATGAAGAAATAGGAAGTGGGTTAACTTTAGTTTTGGATTTCTCACTCTTTTCCAACAATCACCATTGATGGAGCTTGGTTTTCTTCAAAGAAGAATGAAGAAGAAGAAGAGCAAGAAGAAGATAAGTATTATGATAAGAATAAAAGAATAAATAAAAATCCATTCTTATCATAATTCTCACCATGGTTAGGTATAGAGAATTAACTTGAGTTAATTGAATTGGTTAGGGTTAAGCATGAGACAAAATGGTGACTAAGTCAAAAGTTCATGAAGCTTCAAGAAAGAAAACAAAAGAAGCCACCATTCTATTTTATGCAATTTTATTTTCCAAAAATAAAAAACAAATGAATAAATGAATAATCAAATAAAAACCCTAACCATTTCTTTAACCAAGGTTTAATTCTTTACACAAACCCTAATTTGCATGTATCATCAAATATGATACAAACAAGTGCACAAAATCATATCGCATATGCAATGCGCACAACCGAGCGAGAAAATCCATTTAAAGTGAACCGATACTAGTTAATGCAAAGTAATATATCAAATATATAATTATGCATTAAATCATTAAATCAACGCTTGATTTAACGATCCGGTCATGACGCACATAACCGACTGGTACCATTAGTAACATCTTATCGAATCAACACTTGATCCGATAACCCGGCTATATCGCATATAACCGATCAATGTCACATCGCGAGAATCGAATACAGTATCACATACTGGTATTATTCTCGGTCCCGCACATATCTCATATGCGCTCCTATTTCGTTTCGCTTGAGCCAGGAAACCTCTGTGTAGGACTCTAAAGACTCGTCAATACGCCGGCAGCGGATGATGATCATATCAAACATCCACAAGCCGCAAGCGGTCTGCTAAACGTAACGGCCACCCGGGTATTGAGCGATCTGAAGATCGACGAGCAAGCCCGCTCACACTCCAGTGAATCCAACCAGTAACACTACCGTACAGTCCGGTCTGATCGTCTGATATGTCGCATATCTTGCCTAGGGGTGGTAAACGTCAGACCCCAATAGCTCGATAAGTCGTGTCGATATGAGGTCTATAACTGTTCGAGAAACTACTGGTAACACTTACCAGTAAATCTCAGCAACCCTGGCCAAGGATTTCCTGTTATAGCCAATCGAACACAGCGCAACATCAACTCCCTATACCGGGAGAGACGAATCCCCTCCTATCGCTCATTGCCTCCATGTGACTCGGGACTGTACCCAAAAACCACCGTTTTTCACGCCCTCTTGGACGTGGTAAGATGGAAATCAAAGCACAGTGGGAACCACACAAGACTCTATGATGATCTCGGGTCAACAGACTACTCTGTACCAGTGTCACCAGAGAACTGCCATCTGACGTGAGGTATAATACCATCTGGGAGTTCTCGGCGAGTCCGTCCAGTGTACCCAGTCTCTACTGAGCACCCGTATATCATCTCTGATGTCAAACACCAATGGATATGGGATCATCCATCGCCCATCTGTATGGGTCGAGAAGGTATACGCTAGTCTACTCTGGTATATCGATGCCCCATCTCGATACACCCACGACTAGGGACTTTCAAGGATGTAATTATGGACTACCATGTCCCCACTAGTATGATCCGCATCATAGTCCAGGTAGTCAAGTACACATCCTAAGGGCTTTACCAACATGTAACAGAGAGACAATCAGCATACACGTTAAGGTAAAGTTCAACCAGATAGCATACTATCATGTCGAGCAAGAAAGTCCTCCCTATATATGTCCCAGCATCCACTACAATATACATCCTATGTACAGTAATGGCCTCTAGGGCATACATATAACTAACATAGTCAAGTCAACATGCATCATCAAACATGATACAATCATTTGCACAAAAGCATATCACATATACAATGTGCATCAAGTGAGAAAAATCCGTTTAAAGTGAACCAATACTAGTTAATGCAAAGTAATATATTAAATATATAATTATACATTAAATCATTAAATCAACACTTGATTCAATGATCCGGTCATGTCGCACATGACCGACTAGTATTCAATGTATCGACTTATCGAATCGATCTTCGATTCGATAACTAGGTTATATCATATACAACCAATCGAAACATTAATCGCGAGAATCAAATACGGTATCACATACACGCATTATTCTCGGTCCCGCACATATCTCATATGCACTCCTATTTCATTTCGCTTGAGCTAGGAAACCTCTGTGTAGGACTCTAAAGACTCGTCAATACGCCGGTAGCAGATGATGATCATATCAAGCACCCACAAGCCGCAAGCGGTCTGCTAAACGTAACGGCCACCCGGGTATTGAGCGATCAGAAGATCGACGAGCTAGCCCGCTCACACTCCTACGAATCCGACCAGTAACACTTACCGTACAGTCCGGTCTCTTCGTCTGATATGTCGCATATCAAGTCTAGGGGTGGTAAACGTCAGACCCTAATAACCCGATAAATCGTGCCGATGTGAGGCTCGTAACGGGTCGAGAAACTACTGGTAACACTTACCAGCAAATCTCTGATCAGCCCTGGCCAGGGACTTCCCTGTTACGGCCAATCGAGCACTGCGCAACATCAACCCCTAATACCGGGAGAGACGAAACCCCTCCTATCGCTCATTGCCTCCATGTGACTCGGGACTGTATCCAAAGACCACCGTTTTGCACGCCCTCATGGACGTGGTAAGGTGGAGATCAAAGCACAGTGGGAATCACACAAGACTCTATGACGATCTCGGGTCTACAGACTAACCTGTACAAGTGTCACCTGAGAACTGCCATCTGACGTGAGGTATAATACCATCTGGGAGTTCTCGGCGAGTCCGTCCAGTGTACCCAGTCTCAACTGAGCACCCGTATACCATCTCTGATGTCAAACACTAATGGATATGGGATCATCCATCGCCCATCTCATGGGTCGAGAAGCGTATACGCTAGTCTACTCTGGTATATCGATGCCCCGTCTCGATACACCCACGACTAGGGACCTTGAAGGATGTACTTATAGACTACCATGTCCCCACTAGTATGATCTGTATCATAGTCCAGGTAGTCAAGTACACATCCTAAGGGCTTTACCAACATGTAACTATAAGACAGTATAAAGAGACTAGTGTACATGTTAAGATAAAGAGTAACCAGATAGCATACTATCATATCGAGCAAGAAAGTCATCTCTATATATGTCCAAGCATCCAATATAATATACATCATCTGTACAATACTGGCCTCTAGGGCATACATACAACCAACAGAGACGAGTTCGAATCAGTCCACATTGGAGAAAAGTGGAGTAAGAGCTTCGTACGAGATTTTGACGAGATGACGTTCCACTCCATTGAGATCAGAGATGTGATACGCATGCAGAGGCGTTGAATATGGATATATCTTTTAGAAGAAGTCGTGATTAGTATGCAGCTGTTCCGGAACAAGAAATGGATTTAGTAAAGGATGATAACTTCCGGGCAGTTCGGCAGAAACGAGATTTGGGAGAGACCCGACATAATCTTTCTGGAATACTACACGAGAAGATTTGGACCCAGGATCGGTCGTATCACGCACACCCAGTAGGCCAGAGTTCGGCATCATCGACGAGATATGTTATGAGTGACCATGATAGTTGGACAGAGATCTTTAGAGGATGTGCCAGAGCCGAACTGTTTTCGTCATCATTTTCATATTGGGCCGTTGAGCCGAGGAGTTATTTAACTGGCAATCCGCAGTGAGAGACGAGAGCCTAAGGGCACAAGGCGCCATACCATGAACAAGAGGCAGGTAGATATCTTGCTCTGCTAGGTTTGGATTCACTGACACCTTCTTGACTTTGAAGGAAGGACATATCGACGACAGTGTTCACACTTTGCGATTTGGTGATTCGAATATCACGTGGCCGTCATTTTGGATTTCGGTATTTTGGGCGATTTATTTGCATGATTGAGTTTTCGTGCACCACAGTTGCACTCGATTTCGATTGATGTCGTTCGAGATGTTTGATTTTGATTTCATGCCTATGGTATGTATGTGATTTGACTTGTGCCTTCGGTATAGTTTTCATGCACTTTTAGTATTTTGATTCAATTTTGTGTACGTTGATGCACGTGGTTGTGAGATTATATACTACGGTATACTTGATTTGGATTGAGATATGTTGTATACCATCGATTTTGATTGTGATATTCGATATTTGTTTTCGCGCGCCTTGTGCACTTGAGTTGGATTCTTGCGCATACTTGGTGCGCTTGATGCGATTTTGATGCACACCATATGCACTAAATCGAGATTCATCATGCATATCAGATGCACCTGATATTTCCGTCAGGCACACCCGTTGCCCTTGACAGGTGTTTTCGTGCACACCCGTTGCATTTAGATTTTTGTTTTTGTGCACATGTATGACACATTCGTTGATTTTGATTTCTGTGCGCACCAGACGCACGTGACATTATTACATATATGTCACGACCTGAAAAGTACGGAACATGACGGCGCTTAAATTATGAAACGTCTCAAGGCGTACGTAATCTAAGCAAGCCAAAAACCTAGAAATCAAAACCAAGAAGCAGTAGAGTGAAGGAAAAACCAATTTAAAGCAAGTGGTTTTAACAACATAGGTCGAAATATGTATTTTTAAAATCTCAAGTATTTTCTGAAAATTTCGGCAGAGTCTCCTTTGTAAATACTGGCCCCCAAACGGGATACAACATGAATAGTATACGAAATGATAAACGGCATCCCCAAGCGGGAGCTAGCTCTTCGTCAATCGACGGTCACAACCACGCAAACAATATAATATACAACGCCGAAGGGCGAGGATCAAAACTCAAAAGAAAACCCAAAATCAGCATGAAAACCATAATAATACAACGCGCGGCTCTAAGGTCGAAATAATAACAAGTCTGATTTTCTATATCTATCAAATATACAATTTGGTTTATGGTGTTTTACTAGATACAACTGAATATAAATATACAATGGTGGTCCTGATACAAAAGAACCCACCTACCAAAGAAACCACCGGAAGGAACAGTGTGCCAGCAAATCCGCAACGAAACCTGTACGGAAAAACCTGCAAGGAACTGTGGCACAACGGGGGTGAGTTGCTAACTCGTGAGTAGAAAACATCTACCAGTAGAAATCTCATGCATAACACTATCCTAGGTCATATCAGGTAATATCCTCAAATAAATATGGCCTGAAGCATAATATAATGGGAAGGGTAAACATCTATCCATATACGATAATACCAAGAGCTCGTGTCAGTTCTCAGGTAACAACATGTCCTAATATGATGTACAAATGTCAGGTAGCAATATATCACTAAAATGATACGCAGATGCATATAATAAGAACAAAGTACATCATGAATCAAAGAACTGTTTTTCTTTATTTAATGAGATTTCTGTATGTATATAAATCGAGATATCATCAATGAAATCAACATAAAATCCGTGTCAAGTATCGACACAAAACATAAATCTCTATATCTCAGGCTCCAGCTACCCGGGCTGGCCTGTATCATCAAATCTCAATATCTCAGTGTCTCAAATCTCAATACCTCGGGCTCCGTCAATCCGGATCGGGCCATATCATCAATCACACGACCACGAAATGGTATCCTCCGGATATCCTCCGCGCCAGGTAAAATCACTGGTAGGCAGTCTGCCCTGCCGGGCTCATCATCTACACCTTGATCTTCTTGGCCCGGGGTACCTTACCGGGTCCACCATGTACCCGCAGACGGTTCATCCAACTCCTCGAATTGGGTCTCGAAATCTATCTCATAACCGAGAAAATATCATGGTGGACGACTCATACATCACGAGAAAACCGCACTTTTCATTTTAAAAAGAGAGAGAGAAGTTTATATATATTCTTGCGGTTTTCTCCCAAATCCAGGAAATCTCATGAAAATCCGAAATCCAATCATTAATAGCACGTAAACAGTGAATATCGGCATAAAACTCCATAATACTGCATAACAGTGAATAATAATATGCATGCAGTGGCAAGTAATAACTGCAATATCTAAACTAGCATATAAAGACGAGTATGCTAATACCATGTCGAACTATCAGTTAACAAGCTATGTCAATGAGTAATATTCTCTAAAATGTTCGTGATATGGCAATTACCGATGATGATGTGTGTGAGCCGGTAAGTAAGTGTATGTGGAATATACGCATCATCGGTAATGGTGCTGGTGTCCTGACAGCATGATCTCAATAATGGCATATGAAAACACAATATAAGCATGCGGTGCGATGCGAACAGCAAGAATATGCGGGAGCTGAATAATAAACACAATGATAACTAATCTGCATTTATATAAATATGAGTCATATAGGTTTTTCATTTGAAATAACACGAATCGTGGTGTTTTGAAAATAAGGGCTACGGTGTTTTTAAGAAAAGATACATCCTTTGAAATATTTGTAGAACCCCTTGGCCTGTCTTTAAGATACTCACGATTAGTTAGTTTTGAAATAGGTATGAATCGAGTTTAATCTATCAAGTACATGTAAACTACCGGACTAAACTAAACCGGCTGATCGAAAGGTAAGAAAACTGCCTAACATCTGAGTCGATACATACATACATACATACATACATATATATATATATATATATATATATATATATATATATATATATATAATAGTCGGTGATCCCGCCTCAATAGTACCCCATACGATACCTTAATACAATATGACATTCTCGAGTCAAGAGTGCGGATTTATCATCAATATAGCTCGTACGGTAAATCCGTGTACGGCACCCCAAATCTGGGTACGGGTCAATGTCACATCAATCACACTATTCATCTGGTATCCTCTTTATCAATTATCATGATTGGGGGTACTGATCCACGTCTAGTACAATACTGATGCCGCATATGTATATGCATGCATGTGTCTGAAAATACCACGTCGAAAGGACCCGCTAAAACATCACGTCGTATCTCAAATACGAACCATATCACATCACCAATCTCACGGCCTCAAGCCCAATCTCATCGACTCATCTCCAATCCCAACTACTATCCTCATAATCCGTGTACACACACACACACACACACACACACAGAGAGTCCTATACCCATGTGTGTGTGTGTGTGTGTGTATACATATTCCCATATACGTATAACTAATAAAATGAATGCAGGTGTGTGCGTGTGGGTGTAAACCTATTCTAAGTTTCGCGACTAAGAAGCTATGCTAGTTCCCTTCTAATAACACCAACTAACCATAAACACATAATCATAACTTGATAATCATCCACGGATCATAAACCAAATATATATCTAATTATATATCATAAATATACTACGAACTGCGGGGGTGCTATACGCCATCCACCCGACTTCTCCCTGTAGATATAAATCTACTCACCTGATCTTCGCTCGCCGGTGCCGACATAGCCACGCGCTTGTTTGTCGTCTCGAAGTCCACATGGGGGTACCTACATGTCACAACGTATCGTATTGTATAAAAACCCAATTCGAAATCAAAATGGCATACGAAAACCAAATCGGCATGCGTATCACGCATAGGTCAAAACCTATCGCCTATGCATGCAAGAATAGCCAAACCAACCCTCGATGTCGATGTACAAACGTCAAACCATCGAGAAAAATCCAAACACACCAATCGTGGTTTCACAAATCACTAATTATATATGAAATAGAGTTTAAATCATCGAAACATTAAAATTAATCAAATCGTTTTATTTCCCAAAAACCTAGTTAGCACAAATTCCCATTTCGGTTCAAAACTTGATGTTTTAACCAATCTAAATATTTTAACAATTCTAATGCCCAAAATGCTCACTTAACATCATAATTAGGTCACACAAATATTCACTACTATTTTATCTCACCAAAATATATACATTTTAAAAACCTAGTTTGCAATTTATATAATTATTACAAATTTAAATTAACAAAAATGCAAAATAGCAACTAGATTAGTTTTAGCAAGCATTAACATGTTAATCTACTCATTGTAACCTTAAGCAAGTGACAACCACTCTAATTGAATCCAATCCCTAACTTTTTAATTCAAAGCCTTCACTTGAAAATTCAAGTCTTGAAATAGAAATCAAATTAAACACCAAATTAGCTTCAATTGAAGTATGATAGCAACAATTAAGTAACTTGGTTAGGATTTATACCTCACAACCATAGATCTAGCATGCAAATCTTGGCCTCCAAATTGCTCTCTTTTCACCAAAGTCCATGCATGTTAGGCTAAGGAAAAACGGGTAAGAGTTGGATTTGGATTTAGCTTTGAATTTGTATGGATTTTGAGGCATTTTGATGAATTTTTTGAAGAGAAAAGAGAGGTGAAAATAGGGGGGGGGCTGCTGCTGATTTTGGGGAAGGGGGGCTCGGCCATAATGAGGGGGGAATGAGGAGAGAAAGAGATATGTTGAAAGTCAACAAATTTTTCCAAGTCAACAAAGCCCATACTCTTTTATCTATTCTCTTTCTAAATTTTTCCTTTTCCTTCGTTTTCTTTCCAAATGAGGTGAAGGAATTAGGGGGGGGGGGTTCCTGCTGGGCTCGGCCAGCACATGGGGAGAGGGTGAGAGGGTGTGGGTGAGTGTGGGTGAGGAAAGAAAATGATAAATATTATACCCCAATTTCTATTTACACTAATTTCACTATTTAAGCCTTTTTCTTCGATATTTTCTAAAACCATTTGACAATTTCATTTCTTTTCAAAAACAATATTTTACATGTTAGTTTAATGTGTCATGATGCACAAAATTTGTATCAACCAATTCCAATTTGTAATTATCCCTAATTAAATGTATTAGCGACGGCTTAAAATAATATTAAAATAATTAATTTCGGAAATTTTTTCAATAAATTAGAAATTTTACAAGTGGCTCAATAAACACCAAATACTAGCAATTGCATAGCTAGAATATTTATATTTAATTTTTCATTAAAAGATATTTATATCTTGATTTTTACGGAAAACACCCGTTATTTTACCGATTTTCCGAAATTTCACCTGAACGATTTTCAAAACGTTACAATATACTATTGAGTATGATTTCCTTTGAGCAATACGTTTTTATGATATTTACTATTTGGCATAGTAACTGAGCAGGACTAGTCAGAGAACAGTACCTGAATATGTTTTTGCATGCATCGATAGTTACCGAAGGGATTTCCAAAAAGAAGCTATAGTCTCAGTATTTACCTACGTGTCCGAGATGACATGAAACACTTTACAAAGGAAACCCTTCTAAATTATTTTCAAAACGGCGGGATGTGTATGTTAAATAAAGGATATATATAAATATATATAGTTATTTTCGTACAACAAAACGTCCGCTACTTGTGCCGTGATACGCGCATCGCACAGCGACTTGAAAAAAGTTTGGCATGCATTTCTTTAAGATGTTTTGACAAGTTTACAACGATGCGTACTATGTACATGTTATAGTTTTGAGTATATCATGTTGGTTTTCGTATTGGATTTTGACATTGGTATTTTCACCATAACTCCGATGATTGCGTGATGCTTGACGGAGTTTTGGATTTTGAGTTATATACTCGTTTTCATGCGCATACATTCCGCTAAGATGTGTTTTAAGTATTGATGATTTCAGAGCCCCGACGACTTGATTGTTTTGCTGAAATGTTTTAGTATTTGGAGGGATTAAATTTAAATTCGGGGACCGAATTTATTTAAGGGGGAAAACTGTTACATTTCAGAAAAATAAAATATTATTTTTGGAAGTTAAATAATTAAAATAATAAATGTTATGAATATTTTAATGTGTGGAGATTAGTTTTAATGTTATGGTATAATCATATACCGATAGATTGGAAAAATAATGGAAAATTTCTCTTGAATGTTGATTTTGAAAGAATATCATATGATTTAGACACCTTATAAATTTTATACAATTGATTATATACAAGTTTATGCTTAAGCTTGATTAATTTTTACTAATCTTGCATTAATCTTGATTATGCATCATGGCATGCAATGAAGCATGTTGCAAACCTTATTACACTTTATGTGACCATGGTTTCATTTGTAATGAATTGATTTTTGAATTTTGTTAAAGAAAAGAAAAGATAAGAAAAGGAAAAAGAAAAGAATAAAATATGGTGGCATGGCATGAGGTATGGGCAATGAGAGAGAGAGAGAGAGGGTGAGGGGTCAATTGACCATGGCTCATTTGTTATTCATTCATCATCTTCATCATTCTTCTTCTCTTCTCCTTCACCATGGCTGCCCTCTCCTCTACCTCCTCACAATACCCCCATTTCTACAATATATCCCCTTCACTAAAATTAAGCACAAGCTCACTACAAGCATGGAAGACTAAACAAATGAGATTTTGAGCACTTGGGGAAACTTAAGAAAATTCTTGAGTTGCCAAATAAGGTAATTCCTTCACCATTAGCATAGTATTTGAGTTTCTATAGCTTCTAGTTTAGTTTAGAAGTGATTAAGTGAGGTTTTGTGATGTTTGAAAATTCCTAGATGAAGTTTAGAGGATTCTTGAGTTGTGATGGTTCAATTGAAGTGTAATTGGTGACTGCAAGCCCCTTTGGTGTTTAAACCTAGACCAAAACAGAAACAAAACTAAACATGAGTTAGATATTTCAAAATGTCGGTTTTGTGTATAATTGGTGGACTACAGGGAATCTGGAGTGATCTGAGACCTTACTGGAAAAACTAGCAACTCCATTGACCTAGGATTAACACTAGATGACCACCCTGCAAATACGAACCTGAACCATGCAGTCTGGGCCGAGCAGGCCAGTTTTGGAGGTGATCTCGTCGGGTCATTTGTGGGTTTTGGTGTCTAGGTTTGGTTTGTAGCTCAGTTACCCTATATACTACCCTCCTGTACTGCTAGTTTAGCCTTGTTAGTTATATGTATGCCCTAGAGGCCATTACTATACATAGGATGTATATTGTAGTGGATGCTTGGACATATATAGGGAGGACTTTCTTGCTCGACATGATAGTATGCTATCTGGTTGATCTTTACCTTAACGTGTATACTGATTGTCTCTCTGTTACATATTGGTAAAGCCCTTAGGATGTGTACTTGACTACCTGGACTATGATGCGGATTATACTAGTGGGGACATGGTAGTCCATAAGTACATCCTTCAAGGTCCCTAGTCGTGGGTGTATCGAGACAGGGCATCGATATACCAGTGTAGACTAGCGTATACCTTCTCGACCCATACAGATGGGCGATGGATGATCCCAAATCCATTGGTGTTTGACATCAGAGATGATATACGGGTGCTCAGTGGAGACTGGGTACACTGGACGGACTCGCCGAGAACTCCCAGATGGTATTATACCTTACGTCAGATGGCAGTTCTCTGGTGACACTGGTACAGAGTAGTCTGTTGACCCGAGATCGTCATAGAGTCTTGTGTGGTTCCCACTGTGCTTTGATTTCCATCTTACCACGTCCAAGAGGACGTGCAAAACGGTGGTTTTTGGGTACAGTCCCGAGTCACATGGAGGCAATGAGCGATAGGAGGGGATTCGTCTCTCCCGGTATAGGGAGTTGATGTTGCGCTGTGTTCGATTGGCTATAACAGGAAATCCCTGGCCAGGGTTGCAGAGATTTACTGGTAAGTGTTACCAGTAGTTTCTCGAATTGTTATAGACCTCATATCGACACGACTTATCGAGCTATTGGGGTCTGACGTTTACCACTCCTAGGCAAGATATGCGACATATCAGACGATCAGACCGGACTGTACGGTAAGTGTTACTGGTTGGATTCACAGGAGTGTGAGCGGGCTTGCTTGTCGATCTTTTGATCGCTCAATACCCGGGTGGCCGTTACGTTTAGCAGACCGCTTGCGGCTTGTGGGTGTTTGATATGATCATCATCTGCTGCCGGCGTATTGACGAGTCTTTAGAGTCCTACACAGAGGTTTCCTGGCTCAAGCGAAACGAAATAGGAGCGCATATGAGATATGTGCGGGACCGAGAATGATACCAGTATGTGATACTGTATTCGATTCTCGCGATTTGAGACATTGATCGGTTACATGCGATATAGCCAGGTTATCGGATCAAGTGTTGATTCGATAAGTTGTTACTGTTGATATTAGTCGGTTATATGTGATATGACCGGATCATTAAATCAAGTGTTGATTTAATGATTTAATGCATAATTATATATTTGATATATTACTTTGCATTAACTAGTATTGGTTCACTTTAAATGGATTTTCTCACTTGAAGTTCACAAGTTGTATATGTGATATACTTTTGTGCACTTGCTTGTGTCATGTTTGATGATACATGTTAACTAGGGTTTTTGTGTAAAGATCAAACCATGGTTACATGTTAATGGTTAGGGTTTTGATTTATTCATTTATTTATTTATTTATTCTTTTTGGAAAATTATTAGCATAATGCAAAATGGTGGCTTTCTTTGTATTCTAGTTGAAGCTTCATGAAGCTTTGACCTAAGTGACCATTTTGTCTCATGCTTAACCCTAACCATTCCCACTAACCCTAGTTTAGTCTCTACACTTGACCATGGTTGGTAGATGATAAGTATTATTATGATTTTCTTTTTACTTAATACTTATCATATTATCTTCTTCTTCTTCTTCATCTTCAAAGAAGAAAGCTTGCTTCATCAATGGTGATTGATGAAAATGAGTGAGAAATCCAATTCTAAAGTCTACCCACTTCCTATTTCTTCATCCTCTACCTCTTGCCAAGTAGTAGAGTGTGTTTCCTTCACAAGTTTTCTTGACTTGGTGAAGTTGGAGCTTGATCTAGCGATGCCTCGACGTAGATCATCTTCGGCACGTCGTCGATGACCTAGCCCGCTCTTTCTCCGATGAAGCCGACGCTAGAGCCCGGGATTGGATGAGGACAGCGAGGAGACTTCATTGCGGAGCTATGGAGGTGGAGAACCGGATCTACAAAGGTTGTATTTCCGTATTCTTGTAGTTAAGTGTTAACTAGTTTGTTTTTCGCCTAGATTTCTAGCCAACGATCCGTATTAGGGTTTCTCGGCACCGTTAAAATTTGAAATTGGCATGGTTGATGCCTTGTGAGACCTCATTAGGGTGCCTAGTAACCCTACAGTGGTATCAGAGCCTAGCTAGAGCCTTAGGCGATGCGTAGATGAAGTTTGAAACCCGATCGATTCGAAACCCTAACTTAAACTTGCTCTCTGTACATTTTTCAAATTTATGGATTTTTGCAAATTAAAAATATGCAGAAAAATCAGCAGGGAAATCTAAGAATTACGGCGCAAAATTTAGCTCCTAATTCCACAAAAGTGCGGCGGAACCGCGGCATTAGCGTGCTAATGCGGCGGTTCCGCGGCCCTTTTGTCTCTTCTCCCATCAAATTTTGCACAGTAATTCCTATTTGGCAGTGCTGGTTTTCTTGGGAATTTTTAATCTGAAATCCAGAGTTGAGTATTTTGGGTTGTATTGGGAGTTCGTACATTCGATCGGATTGTCAAACTCTGTCTATGTGTTTTTCCGGATAATTTTTGAATATGTTAAAAAGTTCGACCGGATATAAATACCCAATTTTTCCCCTGTCGGGAAATTTCCAAGTGTTGGATTTTTCCGTGGTTTAAAGACATTCTAAGTAGTGCAAGTAACGCGATGGACCCTCTAGAAGACAACAAACCTTAACTCGATTATGTGACCGTCTTGAACTGCCCTTTGAACCTTCGGGTTTGGGGCAGTACGGCGTGCCACATGTGAGGTGTTGGCTTGACCCTTCTACGGCTGGACCGTTGGTACTGAGGCATGAAGTGAATGTCTTTGAACTTATTTCATGTGTTGATTTGTATCGGGAAAACTTGGGTGTTAGAATGTTCGATCGGAAAGTTTAACATTTTCTATTTATCTAGAATGGGATACAATAATTGGAATTCACAAGAAGTTATGAGATAACTGAATGAATGTTATAAATCTAGCGGTTTGGTCTCATTTGATCGGTTGCCATGGGATTTTGATGTGATCAAAAGTCCGTCGCAATCACGTAGCGTACGCGGATACTCGCCGGGTAAACTTAATAGACAGCCTCACTCCATAGCCCCGACCAAGTGACTGTAGGAGAACCCCGTCGCCGAAAGCATCCATCCGGGTGCTCGCGGCAGCGGTGTTCCGCCTTGGTGCACTTCGTCGACGGCGTCGGGGGTGCGGCCGCCTACTGAAGTTTGCGACGAGCATTCGATCAGGATGTCGAGAATCTTGTTGAATTACCCGACTTGATATTGAAAAGAGTTTTCGATAATGAGACTAAAATGCGGGGTTTATAATTGTTAGGCATGTGATGTCTAAGGTATTCATTTGATCAGGCATGCGATGTCTAAAGAGATTGCGGATTCCAACTGTTGTAGTTTTACACTTTCTTTTCTGTGACCGTAAGTGTAATATGTGATATCGCCGGTTTCGTTGCTATATGTCAACGACAATTGGGATGCACATATTTACTTACGTTGATGACATGTGATGTTATGTGTTGCTGGATATGTTATATTGGATCGTCGTGTTTGAATAGCCGGGGGTTTTTATGTGAGATGAGTGTTTTTCATTTTAATTCATGTAAAAACTTGTATGTAATATTCTTTTATTGGGGCACTTCCAGGTTGCGGAAGATGTCACCCTTTGTATATTATTTACTTTTCCGCACTAGGATAGACCCAAGGAGGGGAGCACAAGTAACCGGGTTCTGGAGTCCAGTGGGAGACCAACTCGAGGAGTCGAGTCCGGGTCTCCTAACTCTAGAATTGGTAGGGTTGCTTGCCGCTCTCGTAGGGGTCTAGGGGTGTGGGTTTGGCTATTCATCGCGACCGTGGAATCCGTGTTTTATACTGGCTCGTATTGAAAACACGGACGTCCTAGTATATCCAATATTTCATATGTTTCTTCTGCTGCGATATCTGTGATGTGATCATGTGATGTTCTGTGATAGATACTGTTTATAGTATATATGATATATTATATAGATGTTACTTATGTTTTACACCCGCGCTAGCCCTGCCCTGCTCTGCCGTTAGTTACCTAACCTAACGGTGCACGAGGGGACATCGAGGCGAATGCGGATGGCATAAGTGTACGTCGTATTTATCTGTGATGTTTAGGTATTTAAATGATGGGACTTCATTAATGTGATTAATGAAATAAAAGAAACCTAAGATGTTGTAGAATCGAATTTCAAAAATAAAACAGGTAGCTACAGTTCTTGCTTTGCTCAGCGGTATATGTGATATATCCTGCACCTTATTCGATGAGGAAAGGACCGAGATCCCTTCACCGGGAGTGACTCCTTTAGCAATAACTGGCAGATGCTACACACTCGGTTTATCTTTTGATTGCTTTTAAGAGTTTTTGCTTTGCACAGTGATATATATGATATATCCCGCACCTCATTCGACGAGGAAAGGACCGACGATCCCTTCACCGGGAGTGACTCCTTTAGCAAAACTAGAAAAGCCTCAAAAGCACTCCATTTTAAAATTCATTCGATCCTACAACGATATCAAGTTCATTACGCAATAGGTTTTCAGAAAAACCTGTCGTAGCCCTCCGTCATTTCAGATAAGTACTAGTTAGTATTCGTGCTACGTTTGTTGACTATGTTAAGGCGTAGTGTGCGGTAGCTAATTAGTGCTTATCTGCATAAGCATATGATGCGATTGGATTAGGGTAGTCGTGCGACTTTGTTGACTATGTTAAGGGTCGTGCGGGTGGGTTTAATTCAATCGGGAAATGACGGGTTGAACTTGACTAGTACTTATGATTTGTTGACTATGTTAAGGTCATATAGTTGCTAGGGGCAAAATATTATCGGGAATTTCAAGTATTGAAATTTGCAATGAGATTGCATACCTTCTATGAGATAGTTGGATCCCGATACCCACTGCGAGTAAGAGTTACTCCTGGGAGAGTTTTATACATTACAATTAGCCGATCAAGTAGGTGTCTAGAAAGGTGTTAACGAGGTTACGCCTCTGGGAAAACGAGGTTTACATTAATTACGTTCGTGCGAAAGCACGGGGGACCTCCCTCAAAGTACCGACACTGGCCTGGCTGAAAGATTGGCGAACTTGTAGTGTGTAATTAATCCCGGCTAGTCTTTCCTTTTAGGGTTTGAAGGAAGATTTGATAAAAAGCAGTGGGAGCCATCCTGATTAGATAAAATAATAACCAATCTATTCTTGCAAGAGCGCACGCTGAGTGTTTTCTTCTCTCTCTCTCCAGGTAGCGACCATATCACGCCTTAATCAAGATAATAATACGGATATTTGACCGAACCCGCTTGTTATACTGAGCTGGGGAACGTTGGTCCCGCTCCAACTTATAATTGTTATAAGACAGAGCAGGAAATTGGGGAATACCAGATTTCCCGTGCCGCCCAAACGAAGAGAGTGCATGCTGATGCATCTTCTTCGGGTGTGTTCATTACAAAGAACTGTTTCTCTGTATCCTCTACGTCCTGGGTATGTGATACCAGATCAGGATCCCAGCTATGTAATCTGTTACATAGGGCTACTGCTAGGTAGAGAACTGAGAACGGGTGATAAGTTTCATGAGGCAGAAAACGGGGCAAGTGTTGCAGCCAAGTCTGTTGGTCACTGTCACCCTGTATTACCAATACATTGATTCTGAACGAATGTTATTAGATACCGAACCTGATATACAAAATCATATCAGTCTCTTTATCAGTAAAGAAATGATAAAATTTTGTATTGTTGGATAATGTTTTGAACATTTCCTATATCAAAAGTTGATCGGTTCAGGCACGTTATCTAAAAGCATTAATGTTCTAAATCAAACTGCAGTTCTTAGTATATGGAACACACACAAGAGGAAGAGTTCAGAATTGAACGATTCCTTCTTAAGGTATTGTAGACTAGGTCAGATCAATGTGACCTGACTAGCTAGAGTTACATAAAGATGCATATTTAAATTAGTTTGAATTTACATCTTGTGAAACTCGCCAGTCATGTCACAAAGATAAAATGACCATAGCTCCGTTTATTTGAAACAGAGAAAGAGTTGGTAAACTCTTGGGACGATACATGTTGATGTATGTAGGTCCCCTGTCTACACATGCCAAGACTGGTTCTTTATACTTCATTACGTTCTCTGATAATCTCTCAAGTTTCAGACCTATGTTCCTGTTGAAACACAAGTCCGAACTTTTTGAGATATTCACAGAATATAAGTTAGAAGTAGAGAACCAATACGGGTATAAGTATTATGTCCTTTGATGAGATTAAGGAGGAGAATACTTGAACACGGAAATCCTGGACTATTCTAAAAGGAGAATGAGATTCTCTCTCAGCATTACTCCTCCGTATACACCATAGCACGATGGTATATCGGGGCAGAGCAATCACACCCTATATAATAAGGTGTGCTCTATGATGAGTACTACTGAGTTACCTTTTTCCTTTGGGGGTTATGCACTTGAGAAGATGCATACCTATTGAATTAAGTTCCAATCAAATCAGTTGCCTACCACTTCATATGTGATATGGAAAGGGAAGAGCCCATGTCTTAAGCTAGTTAAGATTTGGGGTTGTCCGGCCTATGTCTAAAAGCAAAATCCGGACAAACTCGAGGCAAGGTCTGTAATGTAGAACTGGAAAAGTTCCAGCTATGCAAACTACAGCAGATAATTTGATAGAACCAAAGGATTCAATAGTTACCAACGAACCTCAGCCTCTCCGCCGATCTAGTAAGGTTCCTCACCCACCTGAGAGATACTTCGGTTTCTCTATGACAGTGGGAGCGAGGATTGCATCATGAGATGATGACCCAACTAGTTTCGAGCTGGCCATCAGGAGTGGGACTCTGTAAGAATGGCTGGATGCTTAGCGATCTGAGATGGAATCCATGTACACCAACAAAGTATGGACTTTGGTTGCTATATCTGAAGGGTTAAATCCCCATCAGGAGAAAGTATATCTTGAGAAGATTACTTGGTGTAGATGGAAAAGTTGAGACTTTCAAAGCTAGACTTGTTAAAGGTTTTCGTCATCGACCAGGCGTGGACAATGATGAAACCTTTTCAAGTGGCTATGCTTAAATCCATCCAGATCCTACTTGCCACGGCTACATACCATGACTACGATATCTGGTGGTTGGGTGTCATGGCAGCTTTTCTAAATGATGTTTTAGAAGAGAACGTCTGAAAGTACACAGCCAGAGGGCCTCGTAGACAGTAGGAGCAGCGGAAACGTGAACAAGATGCTTTATAAGATATAGCAGGCATCGCGGAGTTGGAACATCTGTTTTGATGAGATAGTCAAAGAGTTTGACATCATCAAAATGGTAGATGAACCTTGTATAAACAAAAAAGTAGTAGGGAGTATAGTGACGATCCTCGTAGAGTACGTGGATGACATACTCTTGATAAGAAAGGAGTTTCCTATGCTACGCCCGGTCAATCTCCGCTTATCACAAGGATTCTCCATATAGGATCAAAGTGATACCTCCTAAATCTTGGGTTTTGGATCTATGAGATAGATCTAATTGGATGTTAGGATTCTCACTAGTTGTAGTGAGATGGTATCAATTGATCCTGGGAAGAATCACTGGAAATGTTCCAGGGTGATACAGACGACTGAGTGTCAGTCACAGGCATTGTCTTTACCCTCAGTAAAGGGACGGTATGTTGGAAGAGTTCCAAGCTAGATACCATGACATACTAGACGATAAAGGCAGGATACATCGCTACTTAAGATGCTACCAAAGAGGCTGTTTGGGTATATATTGGTTCATGAGATGAACTACGTTCCAACCATTGTGAGACAATGGAGTTGTGGCTTATGCCAAGGAACGCCGGTCCCATCAGTGATCCAGACATATTCTAAGGCAGTATCACCTGATCATGGAGATGGTTGATCTCCAGGGTGATCGAGGTTTGGAGAGAAGACTCAAAGGACAACACAGCGGATCTACTCACAAAGGCCTGTTCCCAGAAAGAGACTTTTATGGGATGGTTGAGTATGAGATACTACAACCACTGCTATCAGATGGCCCTAGTGCAAGTGGGAGATTGTTAGTTATATGTATGCCCTAGAGGCCATTACTATACATAGGATGTATATTGTAGTGGATGCTTGGACATATATAGGGAGGACTTTCTTGCTCGACATGATAGTATGCTATCTGGTTGATCTTTACCTTAACGTATATACTGATTGTCTCTCTGTTACATGTTGGTAAAGCCCTTAGGATGTGTACTTGACTACCTGGACTATGATGCGGATTATACTAGTGGGGACATGGTAGTCCATAAGTACATCCTTCAAGGTCCCTAGTCGTGGGTGTATCGAGACAGGGCATCGATATACCAGTGTAGACTAGCGTATACCTTCTCGACCCATACAGATGGGCGATGGATGATCACATATCCATTGGTGTTTGACATCAGAGATGATATACGGGTGCTCAGTGGAGACTGGGTACACTGGACGGACTCGCCGAGAACTCCCAGATGGTATTATACCTTACGTCAGATGGCAGTTCTCTGGTGACACTGGTACAGAGTAGTCTGTTGACCCGAGATCGTCATAGAGTCTTGTGTGGTTCCCACTGTGCTTTGATTTCCATCTTACCACGTCCAAGAGGGTGTGCAAAACGGTGGTTTTTGGGTACAGTCCCGAGTCACATGGAGGCAATGAGCGATAGGAGGGGATTCGTCTCTCCCGGTATAGGGAGTTGATGTTGCGCTGTGTTCGATTGGCTATAACAGGAAATCCCTGGCCAGGGTTGCAGAGATTTACTGGTAAGTGTTACCAGTAGTTTCTCGAATTGTTATAGACCTCATATCGACACGACTTATCGAGCTATTGGGGTCTGACGTTTACCACTCCTAGGCAAGATATGCGACATATCAGACGATCAGACCGGACTGTACGGTAAGTGTTACTGGTTGGATTCACAGGAGTGTGAGCGGGCTTGCTCGTCGATCTTCTGATCGCTCAATACCCGGGTGGCCATTACGTTTAGCAGACCACTTGCGGCTTGTGGGTGTTTGATATGATCATCATCTGCTGCCGGCGTATTGACGAGTCTTTAGAGTCCTACACAGAGGTTTCCTGGCTCAAGCGAAACGAAATAGGAGCGCATATGAGATATGTGCGGGACCGAGAATGATACCAGTATGTGATACTGTATTCGATTCTCGCGATTTGTGACATTGATCGGTTACATGCGATATAGCCGGGTTATCGGATCAAGTGTTGATTCGATAAGTTGTTACTGTTGATATTAGTCGGTTATATGCGATATGACCGGATCATTAAATCAAGTGTTGATTTAATGATTTAATGCATAATTATATATTTGATATATTACTTTTCATTAACTAGTATTGGTTCACTTTAAATGGATTTTCTCACTTGAAGTTCACAAGTTGTATACGTGATATACTTTTGTGCACTTGCTTGTGTCATGTTTGATGATACATGTTAACTAGGGTTTTTGTGTAAAGATCAAACCATGGTTACATGTTAATGGTTAGGGTTTTGATTTATTCATTTATTTATTTATTTATTCTTTTTGGAAAATTATTAGCATAATGCAAAATGGTGGCTTTCTTTGTATTCTAGTTGAAGCTTCATGAAGCTTTGACCTAAGTGACCATTTTGTCTCATGCTTAACCCTAACCATTCCCACTAACCCTAGTTTAGTCTCTACACTTGACCATGGTTGGTAGATGATAAGTATTATTATGATTTTCTTTTTACTTAATACTTATCATATTATCTTCTTCTTCTTCTTCATCTTCAAAGAAGAAAGCTTGCTTCATCAATGGTGATTGATGAAAATGAGTGAGAAATCCAATTCTAAAGTCTACCCACTTCCCATTTCTTCATCCTCTACCTCTTGCCAAGTAGTAGAGTGTGTTTCCTTCACAAGTTTTCTTGACTTGGTGAAGTTGGAGCTTGATCTAGCGATGCCTCGACGTAGATCATCTTCGGCACGTCGTCGATGACCTAGCCCGCTCTTTCTCCGATGAAGCCGACGCTAGAGCCCTGGATTGGATGAGGACAGCGAGGAGACTTCATTGCGGAGCTATGGAGGTGGAGAACCGGATCTACAAAGGTTGTATTTCCGTATTCTTGTAGTTAAGTGTTAACTAGTTTGTTTTTCGCCTAGATTTCTAGCCAACGATCCGTATTAGGGTTTCTCGGCACCGTTAAAATTTGAAATTGGCATGGTTGATGCCTTGTGAGACCTCATTAGGGTGCCTAGGAACCCTACAAGCCTGATTTCACTTGACCAAAAATCTGGGACTAGTTTTCTTAGATTCTGTTTTGGTTTCCTCAATGTTCATGATTTGAACTTTGGATTTTGGGTTTTGTCTCGGTCACTTGATGTTTGTATGTCGATATCGGGTGTTGTTTAGTTCTTTCAGATGCGTAGGCCATAGGTTTTAACCTATGTGTGATTCGTGTGCCGTTTTGGTTTTCGTGCGCGATTTTCGTTTACGATATATGTGTTTATATATGTAGGCACCCTCACGTGGACTTCGGATAACAAGGAGGAACATGGCGACAATGACTTCGGCAAGAAAGGATCAAGGTGAGTAGATGTATATCTACGGGGAAAGTCGGGTGGATGGCGTATAGCACCCCCGCAGTTTCGTAGTATAGCATGTGAATGTGTTATATATATATGTGTGTGTATTGTGAGACGTGTATAATTTGCAAGAAAGACTTAAGGAAACCATGAGTTGGATTTAGTGTAATTGGATGACATGCTTTTAGTTTAGTTTTCTTATTCGCGAAACCCTAGAGTAAAAGTTGACACACATATGCATGCACGCACGTGACATGATTATGGGTGTATATGTTTATATGTATATACATATATGTGGATACGTTGGTGTACACACACACACACACACACATATACGCGGGTGGTGAGGATAGTATATGATACTTGGAGGTGTGTCGATATGATCTGGCATGATACCGTGAGATTGTGATATGTTATTGGGTCGTGATATGATATACGACATGATATTATTGTGGATCGTTGGGCGATGTGTTTTCATACACACGAGCATATATATATATATATATATATATGTATATGTTTGATGATATTGGAATGTACTAGACTTTAGTATGATACCCCTAATTCATGATTTTATGATGATGATACCATATGAATAATGAGGTATATGTGATATTTGACCCGTACCCCGATTTCCGGGATGCCGTACGATAGATTTTACCGTACGAGGTATAAATATGATGATTGATCCGCACTCTTGATTCGGGAATATCGTATTATATATTTTACCGTTCGTGACGCTATTGAGGCGGGATCGCTGACTACTAGATTTATCGACTCGGACTTTAGGTGGATTCCTTACCCTTTCGATTAGTCTCTTAGCTTCGTCCTGTAGTTTACTTGGTAGATGTTAGACTGGGCTCGAGTCATACTTATATTCAAAACTAACGAATCGTGAGTATTTTAAAGACAGGTCGAGAGATACTACAGATTTTTCAAAGGATGTATCTTTTCTCAAGGACCCCGTAGCCCCTATTTTTCTAAAACCACAATTCGTGCGATTTTAGACACCAAAAACTGTATGACTCGTATATATAAATGTAAGTTCTTATATGTTGCGGTTATTACATCTTTGTCCATATATTCATGTTGTTCTTATCGTATTGCATGCTTATACTCATGATTTCCTTTGTTATTATGAACCTATGTTGTTAGGACACCAGCACCACTATCGATGATGCGTGTCTACGAACACTTTCTTGCCGGCTCACACACATCATCATCAGTAATTGCCATGTCACGTACACTTTAGAGAATATTACTTCACCGATACAACTTGCTAGCTGATAGTTTCAATATGTTATTACTATGCTAGTTTATATATTGTATTCTTTATTTTGATACCCATGCATATATATATATATATATATTCATTTGTCATGCAATATTATGGGGCTTTATGCCGGTAATTCACTGTTTGTTTACTCTCGAGTTTGGGATTTCGGATTTTCCATGAGATTTCTGGATTTGGAGAAACCGTAAGAATTTTATAAACTTATTATCATTTCTAAAGATAGAAAATTGCGGTTTTCTCGTGATATGATGTGAGAGGTGTCCACCATGAGTTTTCTCGGCTCTTGAGCGGTATCATACACTCGATTTGAGGAGGAAGAGGAACCGTCTGCGGGTGCATGGTGGACCCAGTGCGGTACCCCGGGGCAAGATGGTCGCAGATGATGGCGTTGAGCCCGGCAGGGGAGCACTACCGACCGGTTATTTGTGACGTGTCGGATATCCGAGGATACCGACGTAGTCTTGAGATTTGATGATATGGGCCAGTCCCGATTGCCGGAGCCTGGGATATAGAGATTTGATGATATGGGCCAGTCCGGATTGTCGGAGCCCGAGATATTGAGATATTGGGATATATATTTTGTGTCGATACTTGACACGGATTCTCTATTGATTTCATTGATGATATTTAGAATTTTACACAGAAATCTCACTCAGATAAGAAAATAGTTTTCTCATTCAAGCTGTATTCTGTTTTCATGCATTCATACATCATTTATGTGATATGTTGCTACCTGAGGCACTGACACGAGAACTTGGTATTACACTTATGTTTAGATGTTTACCCTTGCCATTATTAGATATTTCAGGTTATATATTATAAGGATGTTATTGTATGACCTAGAAGAGAGTCATACATGCGATTTCTACTCGGTGATGTCTTCTACTCACGAGTTGGCAACTCACCCCCGTTGTGCCACAGTTTCTTGCAAGTTTTGCCGTACATGTTCCATGACGGCTTTTCTGGCACACTATTTCCTTCCGGGTGATTGCTTGGATAGGTGGGTTCACTTGTATCGTGACTATCATTGTACTTGTATTTATTTCAGTTGTATCTAGTAAACTCCATCAACCAGACCTGTATTATTTGGATAAACTTAGAAAACCAGTTGTTTATTCTTTCGACCTTAGAGTCGTGCGCTTGTATTATTATGGTTTTCTGGCTTCCTTGATGATGTTGAGTTCTTTACTTTTCTGAGTTTTGATCCTCGTCCTTCGGCGTTGTATATTATATTGCTTGCGTGGTTGTTTCCACCAATTGGCGAAGAGCTAGCTCCCGTTTGGGGATGCCTTTATTCATTACTATGTATATTCATGTTTGTACCCGTTTGGGGCCAGTATTTACAAAGGAGACTTTGCCGAAATTTTTTCTGGAAAAACATGATGTTGCTTTTAAAAGTTTAATGCCACTTATTTGTTAAACCACTTGCTTAAAAACAAGTTTTCCTTCACTCCTTCTTTTAAATGGTTTAGATTTCTGGGCTTTTGACTTACTTGAATTAGGTGGGGTCCTATAGACTTCACATGATTCAAGTGCCAGTCACGTGCTATTTCGGGTTGTGACAGTAATCTGGGGAATTCCCATTTACGATCATCATCATTATCCCCCCACTCTCATTCCGACCTATTCATGGGTCGGGTCGAGAGTAATCTGCTCGGTTTTCAATGTTCAGCTTGGAGCCGAGGATTCTTTATAGGCGGTTGCTTGGGAATGACGTGGTGCTTGGCGGCTGTGCCTCTTCGATTCCTGGGTCCGCATGGCGGTTCACGAGGTGCCTTAATTTCTGCGTGTATCCTCGATGACGTCAGCGGATCAACGAAACGGTGGCGCCATAAATAGGACGTCGCTTCGCTTGCTCAGGCTGTTGATTTTCGAGCCACGTGTCCGCAATGGAGTGGTGGACCACGAGGCGTCATATCTGTTGGTTGGATCCGCGTTAGAGACGAAGTGTCCAATGATTGGTTTCCATGTGGCATCCTCGTGGCTGTCGGGTGCGACGTTCATTGTGGCGGGAACGGATTTGGGCCGTTGGATGATTTGCGCCGAGTGTATAAATAGGGGAGGCTATTCCTTGGTAGACGTTTTGCTTTAGTTGTCTCCTGCCATCTGAAGATTGCCCGTCGCACCATCGCTTAGGTTGGACCCTCAGCCTAAAACCCTTCTTCGGCCAATCTTTCCTTGAATCAGGTTAGATGTCTTCTTCCGAAGTTTCCATTGATGTAGTTGGGGTCGAGTCAGGCGATGAGGCTTCAGCTTCTGAAGCCGAGTCCAGTGGGTTGTCTTCCTCCTCCTTGGCTTCCGATAACTGAGGAAGTTCTTCTTCCTTTTCGTCTTCTTCCTCTGCGTCGGGCTCGCCCCCAAGGGGTGGCGATGCCTTTGTACTTCGTCATTGGGTGGCGAAGAGGACCCCAAGGTGTGCATCGGTAATACTCGTGATGTGCTCTCGATGTTGAATCGCCCGGACGAGCTTTCCGATATCCGGGCTCGCTTCCACATCCCCTTAGCTATTCACTTCATCTGGCGAAGGAGGGAGAGTGGGTAGACGAGGTACAAGGCAATAAGATTGTCCTATACCTGGAAGCATTCCGAGCAGGGATGCGTCTGCCCTTCTCATCCAAGATTTGTGCCGTACTTCATTGCTTCCGTCTTTCCCCAGGCCAGCTAGCGCCGAACTCGTGGAGAATCCTCCTTGAGTTTTTGGTCCGGTTGATGATTGATCGGATCCCCTTTGACTTGAGTCTTTTTCTTTCATTTCTTTGTTATAAAAATCACCCTGGCACTGGCAAGGACGAACCGAGCTGGGTGTATCTCTCTTTTAAAAAACGTAAGGGTAGGACGACCGGGTCAGGGGTAGTGGTCGTTCCTTCCATCCACGAGTGGAAGGAGAAATTTGTTTTCGTCGGTCCTCCGGACAGAAAGGATTGGCATAGGTCGGTACCAACCAAATGGCACAGAGCCGGTGCTAACCAAATGGCACATGGCAGATTGCCCGCGGGTCAGGTAGTCTAACGTTCTAGAGGTCGGGGTAGTGTCACAATGGGAGCCGATCCAGCGGGCCGATATCCAGCTTTCCGAGCAGGCTTTGAGCTAGGCGCGACTCAGTTCCGCGCGCTTTGGGGGTAAGTTAGGGTTTCACCGATTAATTTAGGCTTGACATGATATTGTCATTCCTATTGCTGAACTTTTTCTTCCATTTTCTTCTGCGGAGCCGATGGATCGTTTGAAGATCATGGCTGCCATGGCTGCCAAGGCACAGAAGAGGAAGGACGATGGTGCTAGCTCGTATAGACCCGCACAAAGCGTGGTCTCCCGGCAAGCCCCTTCCGCCAAGGTCCCCGTAGCCCCTCCCATCCCGGAGGAACGCCGTAGCGGAGAGCAGAAGCATGCCCGGGATCCATCGCCTTGGGCTAGAACATAAATGCCATCCTCTACCGAGTCTTCGCTCAAGGGGCAGAAAAGAGTGGTTTCCCGGCCACCCCGGTCGGGATTCAGGTGCAGGAAGGCGACTTCTGCATTGATGTGCTTTTGGGGCTCTTTGTGGCCGATGGTTTACTGGTGGACATGGAGAAGGCGGCGGGGGCCAAGATTCCCCGGGGCACCATGAAGGCCAAAATGGCAGCGATGGCTCAGGAGACCGTTCAGGTTGGTAATTCTCCAAAAATTCCTAAGTGTTTTTTTTTCTCTGTTTAGCTTCTAAAAATGGTTCGTATTTTTCTGCATGTCCTCCAGCATTGTGCCCTTCTTACCGCTATGGAGGCCGAGGAGGTGGCTCCGGCGATAAAAAAGGCCGGAGAGTCTTCCTCGCGTGAGGAAAAGCTCTTTGCCAAGCTGAAAGAGGTAGAGGACAAGGCGGCCTTTCTAGACTTGAGGTTGGTCGCGGAGGGCCTGATGGCCACAAAGCTAAAGGAGTCTTACCGGCTCCTGACCGAATCCAAATGGGCTATTCAAGCCAAGATGGAGGAGGTCAACGGGCTCTATGATGCCATGAAAAGGCAGAGGGACTCATTCAAGAGAGATGTTTGAGCGGCCCACGAAGCGGCGAAGCATGCCGAGGGCAAGGTGGAAAAAGCTGTAGAGGAGTACAAGGCTTCCGACCAATTCTATATCGACCTTACCGACTTTGCGGCCGTCGGGTGGCACAAGGCCTTCGACGCCGTCAAGGAAGCTATGCTTGGGTTCGATGACCAGAAGCTTTGTGCAAGGTATCTCCTTGTCGAGGAAGTGCCCCAGGGTGGCAGCGCTGAGCCGGCGGGAGGAGGCGAAGCCCCAGGCGGAAGCGCAGAGCTTGCGGTCATAATCGAGGTTCCTAGTGGAGGCGTCGAACAGGGGGACGGCGGGGAGGTCCCGACCCCGAAAGCGGTTTGAAGCTGCCGCCGGCCTCGTTCTCTATTTTCCCCCTTTTTTCTTTGTAGCCTCCATGCATTTTGTAAAGTTGAGGAACTTATAACATCTTGTATATAATTTGAAATATCAATAAAGTATTTTTATCTCGTCTTTGATGTGCCCGGCTGTAATACTTCCGTTCCTGTTTATTTACAAGTATCGGTAGATCGGTGTCCCTCCTTCCCTCGGAGTCAAGGTGGCGTGGGACAAGAGAACAGAAAATATGAACACAAGTATAAATAGATCGGTATCCCTTCTCCTCCCAAAGTTGAGGTGACGGGGGACAAGCGAACACCAAGTATTAATTCCAAGCACAAATAGATCGGTGTCCCTCCTCCCTCCGGAGTCGAGGTGACGTAGGACAAGCGAACACCAAATATGAACTCGGATCTTAGTGTGGCTAAGGTTCGGGTCCACAGCACAGCCAGACAGGAAGCTGCCCGCTGCGGATGGGCCGAGCATGAAGCTACTCGGCCGCCTTATGGTGAGGGCTTTGGATCCACAACGTAGCCGGGCAGGAAGCTGCCTGCTGTAGATGGGCCGAGCAGGAAGCTACTCGGCTGCCTCGTGGTGAGGCTTTGGATCCACAGCGTAGCCGGGCAGGAAGCTGCCCGCTGAGGATGGGCCGAGTAGGAAGCTACTCGGCCTCCTCATGGTGAGGGCTTTGGGTTGAATCTAAAATAACTTTAGTAGACATAAAAAGAGTAATCTCATTATTCGCTCGGCCTCCTCATGGTGAGGGCTTTAGGTTGAAACTAAAATAACTTTAGTTGATATAAAAAGAGTAATCTCATTATTCGAAAGAGTACAAGTTCATCTGTACAATTTAAGCTTTTCAGCATTATATGGCCGTGGAAAGTCATGACCCCAGGAATCCTGGAGGCGGTAGGCTCCGCCGGGCAGTGTCTCAGTCATGAGGAAGGGACCGTCCCACTTCGGAGAGAACTTGTGTAGCTTCCCTTGGTCTTCAAACTCGTTTCGACGTAGGACTAACTTTCTTGCCTTGTAAGCTCGATGTTTAACCTGGGCGTTGTAATATTGGGCGGTCTGTTGCTGATATGCGGCCATCCTTATTTGTACCCGATCTCTCTTTTCCAATAAGATGTCTAGGTTGCTTCGAAGTGCTAAGACATTGGCCTCGTCGTCGAAGTGTTCGACTCGATAGCTGGGAAGGCCGATTTTCGCGGGGACCATTGCCTCGGTGTCGCAACAGAGGCTAAACGGGGTTTCCCCTGTGGGTGTTTTTCTTGATGTTCGCAATGTCCATAACACCCATGGCAGTTCCTCGACCTAGCCGCCTTGTCTTCCTTCCAAGCGGGCTCTGAGTCCCCGGATGACACCCCGGTTTGCTACCTCGGCTTGCCCGTTGCATTGGGGACGCGCGACCGTGGATAACTTCATCAATATTTGATAGTCGATGCAGAATTCTCTGACTTTGTCATTTTCAAAGTTGGTTCCATTGTTAATGACGATGCATTTCGGGACTCCAAATCAGGAGATTATATTATTCTGCAGGAACTTTACCGTAGAGGTGGCATCTGGTTTCCTGATTGGCATGGCTTCTACCCACTTCGTAAAGTAGTCTACGGTGACAAGGATGTATTTGTGTCCACTTGTGCCAGTGGGGAGTTGGCCGGTCATATCCATCCCCCACTGCGTGAATGGCCAAAGGGAACTTAGTGGCGTTAACTCGGTAGCTGGTAGCCGAGGAATGCTGCTAAAGAGTTGGCAGGTCTTGCACCTTCTGACCAGCTTTTCTATGTCTTGGTGTATAGTCGGTCTGTAATACCCATGCAACAGTATATTTTGATCTAGACTGCGGCCCCTTGATGTGCTCCTCCGACTCCTCCATGTTTCTCTCGTAGAACGTAATCTGCTTTGTCGGGGTCGACACATCGGAGTAGAGGTTGGGTGTACAACTTTTTGTACAGATTTCCTTTACTCTACACGAAGTGGAGAGCTTTTATGTGGAGCCGGCGTGCCTCAATCCGGTCTTCGGAGAGTACTCCGTCCTTGAGGAACTCCACCATGGGTTTTCTCCAATTCGGGATATCCTATTGAGTAGTGTAGATCTGGTGTACCACCTTTCTATCTTCTATGCTGGGTCGTAGCAGGATTTCGAAGAAGATGTTTTTCTGGTGATTGGTCAAATAAGAAGAGGCAAGTTTTCTTAGCGCGTCGGCCTCGACATTCATGCTCCTGAGAATCTGTTCTACTTGGACCTCATTGAAATTTCTCCGAAGTCTTTTTACCTCCGCTAGGTATTTCATCATCAGGGGATCCCTGGCTTCGAAATGTCCGGTCACTTGACTGACAACCAGTGCAGAGTCTCCATGGATCCTGATTGTCCTTAGCCCTACCCCGAAGGCGATTCGTAGCCCAGCCAATAAGGTTTCGTATTCTACGGCGTTTTTCGACGCCTTGAAGCTAAGCTTCAGAGAGTACTCCATCTCTGCTTCATTCGGACCATGAATGACCAACCCAGCCCCACTTCCTTCCTGTGGAGGAGCCGTCCATATAAATTACCCAGTCCGGAATCTGGCCAAGCATTTCCTTGACTTAGGGTTGTGGGTCAGGGCCTCGCGCTGGCACTCCCTTATTGGTAATGGTGCATTTGACCACGAAATCGTTTAAGGCCTGTGCTTTGATAGCTTGCCTTGGTCGGTACCGGATGTAGAATTGGGCAAATCCCATCTCTATTTCTCTAAGTGGCCCGACGATTCGGGGGAACCGAGGATATTCCCCAAGGGTTGTTCGGTGAGAACAATGATCGTGTGAGCCTGGTAATAGTGCTGGAGCTTCCTGGAGGTGATGACGAGCGCCAGGACTATTTTTTCTATGGCCGGGTATCTGGTCTCTGCGTCCTTAAAAATGTGGCTTACGTAGTAGACCGGTCTTTGTATGCCTTTGGATTCTCTGATGAGTACAAAGCTGGTAGCCTGGTCGGAGACGGCCAGATACAGTAATAGCTCATCCCCCTCAGCTGGTCTGGTGAGAAGCGGGGGGGAGGGAGGGGAGGGGGTTTCCAGATGTGCCTTGAGTTTCTTGAAAGCGACTTGGCACTCCTCGGACCACTCGAACCCGGAGATCTTCTCTAGGGCTTTGAAGAATAGCAAACACTTTTCTCCGGACCTGGACATGAAGCGACTCAAAGCGGCCACTTTGCCCATGAGCTGCATGATATCAACATTGCTCTTGGGCGTTGCCATGTCAATGACGGCTGTTCCCGCCAAAAATTTCTGCGCAAAAGAGCCCAAGGTATCAAATGGCGGTGATACGCTTAAGAAAATGGGAACCAGTATCTTCCGGGCTGTTTTTTGACAAACTCCCGAATGAGAAATAGATAAATTCTGATGGTATCGAAAGCGGCTCGAAAAACCCTTCGATTTGATATATTATGGGCCTCGTAATTCATCCGGGATCAAAAGTTATGAGGAATTACGTGTCCACACGTGATGGGCTTTTAAGAACCCGCTGGAGGAGTTAAAAGATACAATAAAAACTCAGAAAAGACCCCAATGGGGCATCACGTGCTTACACGTGACCATGGGTCACGTGCAGACACGTGATGGGCTTTTAAAGCCTCTAAAATAATGAATAGAATTTAACTCTAAAAGTCAGAAAATACCTCAACGAGGTATCACGTGCTTATACGTGACCAATGGTCACGTGTTGACACGTGATGGTTAAAACTGAAACATAAATAAGCGGCTGAGAAAGGAACCCATTTGGGGGTCACGTGCTCACACGTGACCAAAGGTCACGTGCCAGCACGTGACTGGCTTTAAAAGCATTATAATTTAATAGAATTAAATTCTAAAAGTTTCTGAATCTTTCCAAATGGAAAAGGGTCATGGGGAACCGTTGGATTAAAAATCCAAGGGTGATTAAAAATCACCAATTTATAGAAAACCCTTGGACAAGGAAAGATTTCCCTGAAAATCTCACCAGGATAACAAATAGAATATCTTTTGGATTTAAAATCCACGGTGAATAAAATTCACTGAATGATCTAAAGGCCCAGATTAATGATAAATATAAATCAAATCTCTCAACAATCAAATCAAATCTTCCAATGAGAGATTTGCTAAACAAATTAACTCTTTTCCTTCTCCTATAAATAGGAGCCAAGAAAAGAAGAGGGGGATCTACTTTTTTGAGAGAAAAACAGAGAGAGGAGAATTTAATTCTCAAGAGGGAAGAAAAGAAAGGAGAATTTAATTCTCAACAAAGAAAACCCTAGGTGAGAAAAGGGAAAAAGATAAACTTCAAACAGAGAATTTAATTCTCAAAATCCAAGAGTTTAACTCTTATACAAAAAAGAACTTAGTTCTTCTTCTGGTTGAAGATCTGCACAGAGCACATCTCCCCATAACTTGAGAATTTAATTCTCATCGGGTCGAGATCCTGCCATGCAGATCCTAAACTTAGAAGGGGAATTGAGTTTTGAGAATTAATTCTCCTAAAACAAAACTAGGGTTTAACCCTAATCAGGAATTTAATTCTTTTACATATCTGGGAATTTAATTCCTTTGAAAAGAAATCAGGGTTTCATCCTAAATAAGAATTCAATTCTTTCACGATAGGAATTTAATTCCTCCAAAATCATAATTAGGGTTTAACCCTACAAAGAATTCAATTCTTAAAAGATCGCTGTTCATGAAAAGAACTAGGGTCACGTGCCCCACGTGACCCTTGAAAAGATCCCCTGCAAAGAACTTTGAAGCATCACCTCACGTGCTCCCACGTGACTCCCAAAACGCAGAAAGAAAAAGCAAAGGAAATGAAAGTTTTGGGCGCTCTCACGTGTTATCACGTGACCCCTCAGCAAATGCTTTAACAATTGGCGCACAGATCCCCATCACGTGCCAACACGTGATGCTCTAAAAATAAAAATGAAAGTGTTTAACACTTAATGGCAAAACAAAAGAAAAGAAGCTTTGGGCACTCTCACGTGACCCCTCAGCAAGTGCTGTAATATTCGATGCATAAACCCCCATCACGTGCCAACACGTGATGCTCTAAAATAAAGATGAAAAGTGTTTAACACTTATTCGCAGATTTGAGGATAAAACAAAGGAGATCTGGCTTCACATTTAGGGCGTCCTCACGTGTCACCACGTGACCCCTAATGAGCATTCCAACAGACCAGAGCGGGGGCCTCCATCACGTGCCCACACGTGATGGCCGTCAGAATTAAAAGTGTTAAAACACTGATCTGCAGAATAAAATAAGGGAAATCAGGGCGCTCTCACGTGTCCGCACGTGACCCCTCCCTCCTTAGTGTTTAACACTAATTGGAAAACTCTATTTGCAGTGTTTAACACTGATTTGCTTAGTGTTTAACACTAATTTAAAAACTCTGTTCCCAGTGTTCAACACTGTTGGTCTGTAGTGTTTAACACTAGCTTTAGCCCAATTGGCTAAGTTTTTAGAGGCAAAGCCTCTCCTTCAATGGACCAACAGAGGGCCAATATTTCAAACATAATTGGACTTAGCCCAAACTGGCCATAAGTCCTCAAATCATCTTGAACTGAGCACATCTGCTCTTTCAACCAACTCATTGGTTCAAGGGTACATCTCTGAACTCCTCTGATATCTGCCGTTGTAATCCTTCAACGTCTTCAGAGAGGTGACGGGTCCCGACAACCACACATCAACACGGACTGTGGGGTCCTTAAACTCATGGACTTATGCGTCCTTAAACCAAGATACGGACTGTGGGGTCCTTAAACCCGCGGACTTATGCGTCCTTAAACTAACGGACTAATGCGTCCTTAAACACACCCATATGGACTGTGGGGTCCTTAAACCCATGGACTTATGCGTCCTTAAACTACCAATGGACCGCAATGTCCTTAAACTACCGATGGACCGCAATGTCCTTAAACTGGTATTGGACCACCACGTCCCTAAACTGGCGGTGGACCACCACGTCCCTAAACTGGCAATGGACCACCATGTCCCTAAACTGGCGATGGACCACTATGTCCCTAAACTGGAACAATAGAGCCCAAACGCTCTTTTGTCGGATCTAAACGATCCAGTTAAGTCGATCTTAGTCTCAAATTGGACTAACGTATCCTTAACAAACGTTTGAGTTGATCTTAGCCTCAAATATGGCTAACGTATCCTTAAACCTTCAAACAGACTTTAGTCCCAAATTGGACTATAGACCCCCCTAATCAACTTTGGTTCAAGGGTACATCTCTGAACTCCTCTGACATTTGTCGTTGTAATCCTTCAACGTCGTCAGAGAGGTGATGGGTCCCGATGGCCATAAATTTAATGGACCACTATGTCCCTAAACTGGAACATTAGAGCCAATTGCTCTTTTGTCGGATCTAAACGATCCCGTTAAGTTGATCTTAGTCTCAAATTGGACTAACGTATCCTTAACAAACGTTTGAGTTGATCTTAGCCTCAAATATGGCTAACGTATCCTCAAACCAAAACCCCAAACCCAAATCTAAGAAAATACGGATTTGGACTAGTCCACGTCCTACGGGCGATGACATAAATCAGTCTCCGTATACAATCCACGGGCAACCACAAACAAAACAAACACCCACGACACGAAGTGACCAGCTGGAGAAGGAGAAAGTTATTACCGCGATGCGGTAGCGTAATTAACTGCAGGGGCTTGCGCCTGCAGGGAAGAGCGTTCCTATAATCAAAAACCCCTCAAGCGAGGGGGAATCTGACGAAGTCTGCTACATCGGACGCATCCGTCTAAACCTCCGATACACGGTGCCATAAATCAACTTGGCATCTTCGGAGAGGTGGACGGATAGCACCTATTAGCATCTTTCCCGAACCTCAGGCAAGACGTCCCGCGTCTCGGCCGCCGTTCGGAGGGGAATAACGGCTATAATCTTTTTTGGGTTTGCTTCGATTCCCTGGTGGGTGCCCATGAATCCAAGGAATTTCTCGCCCGTGACGCCGAACACACACTTGGCTAGATTTAGTTTCATTTTGTACTTTCGTAGGACATCGAATGACTAGCCGAGGTCGGTGATGTGTTCAGCTGAGTGGATTTCACGAGCATGTCATTGACGTAAACTTCCATATTTCTCCCAATTTATGGTTTGAACATCTTGTTGACCAGTCGCTGGTATGTTGCCCCGCATTTTTGAGACCGAAGGGCATTACCCTGTAGCGGTAGACTCCTCGATCGGTGGTGAACGCGGTCAGCTCTTCGTTGGTCGGATTCATCCGGATTTGATTATAACCTGAGAAAGCATCCATGAAGCTCAATAGCTCATGACCGGCCGAGCTGTCGACTAACTGATCCATCCAAAGGAGTGGGTAGTTATCTTTGGGGAAGGCCTTGTTTAGATCGGTGAAATTGACGCACATGCTCCATTTCTAGTTTTCCTTCTTGACCATGACTACGTTTGCTAGCCAAGCCGAGGAGTCAAGGTTTCTGATGAAGTCGGCCGCGAGCAGTTAGTCCACCTCCTTCTCTATTACTTTCTGTTTCACTGGCGTGAAACTTCTTTTCTTTTGTCGGACCGGCCGAGCTTTTGAGTTGACCCCGAGCTTGCGGGAGATCACCTTAGGGTCAATCCCGAGCATGTCTGTGGGAGTCCAAGAGAACACGTCGGAGTTACTCTGAAGGGACTGGATGAGGCTGTCCCGAGCATCCCTTGTCAAGAGTGAGCCATTCTGGATAGTTTGGCTGTCGCCTTCTTCCTCGAGGGGAACCTCTGACAAAGCCTCCACCGGGGAACCGTGAATCTCGATTTTTTCGTCATGCGTATCCAGAGATTCCTGAGGATCACACACATCGTCAAATATGTCAACTTCTTTCTCCTCGGGAAACGTCGAAGCGAGACAGACCCTAGTGGTTTGCTGGTCTCCGTAGGCCCGGCCTATCCCCTCATTGTCCAGAGGGAACTTGAGTGCGAGATGATAGGTCGAGATTTAAGCCTGGAGGGCATTTAGGGTGGGGCGACCCAAAAGGATGTTATAGGAGGACGAGATCCTGGCAACGAAGAAATTCACCGATATGGTTTGTGTTCTTCCCGCTTCCCTAATATTGGGATGGAGGGTGATTGATCCTTCGGCCAAGACAGAATAGTTTGTAAACCCGGAGAGGACGTGAGAGGTTGGTTGGAGGTCAGATGGGTTTAATCCCATACGCTGGAAACAGTCGTAAAACAGGATATCCTCCGAGCTCCCTGGGTCGACTAGGATTCTTCGGACTTAGTATCGGTGTACTCGGGCTACTATCACAAGGGGATCATTGTGCAGGAGTGATATGTCATGAAGCCACTCGTCGGTGAAGGTGATTGGATCACCCTTCTTGCACTTCTTGTAGGAGGATCACTTAAGGACATGACCGGCCGGAAACGGCGGGTGTCTTCGTTGCTTGAAGTCGAGTCTACAGAGATGACCATGATTTGTCCGATCTTCAATTCTCTAGGAGGAGGTTGGTTCGCTTGCTCCCAATCTACCTGCCATTTGTCTCGGAGGTACTTTGCCAGGTGACCGGAGCGGATCAGCTCCTTAATGTAGTCGCGGAGCTGTTTGCAGTTCTCAGTCGGGTGCCTCTGTGATCGATGGAAGGCGCAGTATGGGCCACGGAGTCGCTTGTCCGGCTTCTGAGTCACAGGCGGGAGTTTGAAAAATCTCTCGCCCTGAGCCTCCTCCAGCAACTCGGCCTCAGAGACGTTCAGGGGAGTGTACTCCTGAAACCTCGGAGAATAAGGTTTCGGACAGTCGGCTTTCTTCTTCTTTTCCCTGTCCTATTTCTTTCAGTCCATCCGGTCGCCGCGGGGAAGGTTGGCGTTTACTTCCGATTCGAGTTGGATTTCCCGATCGGTCCAGACTTTCACCTCGGCCATGGTCTTAGGTTGCGCTATTACAAAAGAGCGGAGCCACTCTTTGTGCCTAAAGTCCCGCCCTCAAGGCAGTGATAACCGTTTCGTCGCAGTGCTCGGCGACTTCCAGAAGGGCATTGTAGAAGCAAGTGACGTAACCCTTGAAAGATTCCTTGTCTTCACTCTTGATGGTAAATAGGTAGTCTACCGTCCTTTTCTATCGTTGGTTATTGATGAAATGACCAAGAAACTGAGTCGCCAGCTCGTCAAAGGTCGAGATCGAGCATGGCGCAAGGCTGCGGAACCAATCTCGGCCGGCTCGGATGAGGGTGGTAGGGAAGGCTCGGCACTGAGCCGTGTCTGAGTTGTCTTGGAAGCTCATGCCTGCCATAAACGCATCCAAGTGGTCTTTCGGGTCAGACTTCCCATCGATGAGGGCCACCTTGGGTGGTTTGTTCCGAGATGAGACTCGCTCGCCTAGTAACTGCTCTGTGAAGGGCCTCATGAGCGAATCTACGGTGTACTTTGCCACTTCTCCTTCCGAACGGGTAGCGTGCCGCATGTCTTCAATTTTCTTCTCGAAGGCCTCGATTCGTTGATGGTACCCCGAGGATTCTTTGAAATCAGAGCGCCTGCTGTCCCTGCTTTGGGCTTATGCAATGGGGCGGTTTTGGCTTCGGTCTATCACTTTCCTCAGGTCCTCCGGGGGAACCCTTTATGGTCGGTCCCGAGGTTAGCTATGCGCCCGGCCTCGATGGGTATGAGGGCGTCGGTCTTCCCTGAAATCAGGAGACCTGGTCAACGTCTCCTCAAGGGACGAGAGAGCGTGGCGGGCATTGAAGCGAGAGCCTGGTCTTTCTTGAGATCTCGGTGTCAAACTGTCCGGCGCCGAATGAGTCATGGAATCATTCTTCGCATGGGGGTCGAGTTCGCTGGAATTGGCACGCCGGTGTTTGGTGACATCGAGATGGGCGTGAGTGGGGTCGAAGGCCAGAAGGCGCCCCTTCGTCGCCCCACGAGCGCTGTCGTTCCGGGGAGTGGGGACGGCGGTTTGGCGGGCATGGCCGGCCGTTTGAACATGAGCGAGTGCATCCACTATCATCGTGAGCCTGTCGATTCGTGCAGATAAGGTGTCGATGATGTTGGGAGGAGGAGTAGAGCCGCTCCCACCTCCGTTGTGGAGGACGGGGCGGCTCGTGTTGGGATCGTTGCGATTATCGTTGGCCATTGAATCGAAGGTGGAAGATTGACTTTTTGGGTGGAAAAGCTTTTCGTTCCCACAGACGGCGCCAATTGATGGAGGTCAGGATCTCCCCCAGATATTGTCCTTCATTGATTTTGCTGCCAGCGGGCGAACGGTTGAGATTCGGTATGAGGATTGAATATGTGGGTCTCAATAGGTTGTCGGTTGTTGCTGATATCGAGCTACCTGTAAGGAAAGTCACGGGGTGAGAAACCACTGTAGGACCCTCCGACGATCAAGTAAGTACCTGTATACCGCCGAAAATAGAGACGGACTGGAATTGAACATCTTGCCTGAATTTGGGGGCAGATACTATTTGGACATATCCATCCACCTCTCCGAAAATGCCAAGTTGATTTATGACACCATATATTGGAGGATTGGATAGATTCAACTGTTGTAGCAGAATTTATCAGATTCCCCCTTATTTATGAGGGGTTTTTGATTGTGGCGATGCTCTTCCCTACAGGCACAAGCCTCTGCAGTTAATTACGTTACCGCATTGCGATAACCACTTTCTCCTGCTCCAGTATTTGACTTCGTATCGTGTGTATTTTTGTTTGTTTTGGTTGCCCGTGGATTGTATACGGAAACTATTTTATGTTGTCGCTCATAAGGCGCGGATTAGTCTAAATTCGTATATTTTAGATTTGGGCATGGGTTAAGCATTTACTTGACGGGGTACACGTTGGTAGCTTGATTTGCCAACGGGAGCAAACTTAGGACGCAGATCTCATATAAATAAGGTCCATCAGTTTACATGAAACTTTGGTTTGATCTAAGAATCGTTAGTCATATTTTAGACTAAGATCAATGTAGAAACAAATGAGCATGTGAGCTCAATTATGTTAGTTTAAGGATACCGCGGTCCAACATCGCCATGTTTGGAGCGAATATTAGTTTAAAGACGTTTCGGTCAATTATTGCCGTGTTTGGGGTATTGCGCTAGTTTAGGAACGTTTCGGTCCAACATTCCCATTTTGGGGACGAATGTTAGTTTAAGGACATTTTGGTCTATTATTCATCTTGCGCGCATGTGTATTTGTCACGTGATGGAGTGAACAATGGTGACATGGAATGCACTCAATTTGGGGTGCGGTCTGATTTGAGGCGTGCACGTTAATTTGGAAGTGTATCAATGTGGGATGAAAGGAGTTGTTGATGGTCGGGACCCGCCACCTCTCTGAATACGTTGAGAAATTACGACATATATCAGAGGTGTGTAAAGATGTATCCTTGAACCAAATCTCGTATTTTAGGGAAAGATAATGATGGATCATCTAAGAATCATTAGGCTTATTTGAGACTAAGATTAACTTAGAAGGTATGGGATGAAGATCGTTAGTCATGTATGGGACTAAAATCAGTTTGGATATCATGAATATAAGCTTAGCCAATTTGGGCTAAGATTGGGTTTCTGTAACACCCAGCAGTGCTAAGCACTCAGCTGCATATCGTGCTCACGTGTATATCACGTGAGGCACTGAGCGTCTGGTTTCTTTTAAGCGCTCACATGTATTTCACGTAAAGCATTAAGTTTTGGCGTTCACGTGTGTTTCACGTGAGGCGCTGCACTAGTGCTAAGTATTAAACTTTTCTGTTTTCTGGCGCTCACGTGTGTTTCACATGAGGCGCTCCAATAGTACTAAGCATTAACTTTTCCCGGCATTCACGTATGTTTCATGTGAGGCGCTATGTAACTCGGCCTTAGGTGCTTACATGCTTTTCACGTGTGGCACTGAGTTCTTTTTGGAGATTTAATCTGTGTTGATATTTTTAGAGAATTTAAATCTCTGTTAATGGTATTTTGACCATTAACGATCACCAAGATCACTATTTTGAGAATCTGGGATCATGTTTTTTAAGAACTAAGTTCTTAATTTATGATGGAACTAAGTTACTAGAGTATGATGGACTCCATCTTCTCCATGTTTTTTTATCCATGTTCTCCTATTCATGTTTTTAGAGAGGTTAAATTTCTGTTAATGGTATTTTGAACATTAACGATCACCAAGATCATTATTTTGAGGATTTGGGATCAGGTTCTTTAAGAACTAAGTTCTTGATTTGAAGGAACTAAGTTCCTGCAGTATTATAGACTCCATTTTTTTTCTTCATATTCTTGTATCCATATTTTCCCATGAATTTTTGATTCTTAAGAATAAGGTCTTCCCGATGAGAATTAAATTCTCAATTTATGAGAGATTTGTCTTATGGATCTCAGATCCAGAGAAAGAACTAAGTTCTTAAGAAGGGTTAAACCGCTAAATATGTTAGGTAAAGAAGATGTTTTGATCTCGATATTTTGTTTACCTAGGGTTTTGAGGAGGAATATTTTCTTCAATTATTGAGAATTAAATTCTTTATTTTTTTGAGGACCTTCTGTATTTTGAAAAGTTTATGGGGTGGTCTCCTTTCTCTTTTTTATCCAGTCCTTCCTCCTTCTTTTCATCTCTTTGTTTCTATTTATAGGAGAAAGGAAAGAATCATTTTGTTGAGAAAATCTGTCATTGAGAGATCATGATTGATTTCACAATCAATCAAATTGATCTGTTAGATCTGAATTTTATTCACTGTTGGATTTTTAATCCAAATGTTCTCTGTTCAACAGAGAAGATTTCTTATTTGTTTAACAAGATTAGGAAATATTTTTCTAAAATAGAATTTTATTTTATCATATGAATATCTTGTTAGTTTAAAAAAAATTATAATTTTATTCTATCATATGAATATCTTATTAGTTTAACAAGACTAGGAAGATATTTTCCTAACATAGAATTTTTGAATATCTTTTTGGTTTAACAAGATTAGAAAGATATTTTCCTAATATAGAATTTTATTCTATCAGATGGTTTAATTGGTGATTTTATAATCACCGTTGGATTTTTAATTCAAAAGTCCTCTGTTTAACTGAGAGGATTTTTTAGTTTGAGAAAGATCAGAAAAATATTTCCCCCAAATAGAATTTAATTCTATCATATAGAATTTAATTCTATTAGGTGATTAATTTAATTCTATTAGACGGTTTAATTGGTGATTTTATAATTATCGTTGGATTTTTGATCTAAGGGTCCTTTGTTTAACAGAAATGATCTTTCTAGTTTGAAAAAGATCTGAGAAATATTTCCTATAACGAATTTAATTCTAACATTGGATTTTTGATCTAACAGAGAATATCTTCCTTATTTAGAAATATCAGGAGATATTTTTCCTCTAATAGAACTTTAGTTCTATCTTTTGATGACTTTTAATCACCATTGGATTCTTGATCCAACGACTTTCTATTTAACAGAGAATATTTAAGCAAGGAGATATTTTTTCGCTAATAGAATTTAATTCTATCATTTGATGATTTATTACCATCATTGGATATTTGATCTAACGATTCTGTTTAACAAAGAATATCCTAAATTTTAGAGAAATATTCTCCATATAGAATTTAATTCCACCCTTTTTAATTTGGACGCCGACGCTCACGTGCTATGCACGTGAGCGCCGCCTAAGAATTTAATTATTTTTTAAATAGTCACTCATGTGCTTTGCACGTCGACGCTCATGTGTGTTTCACGTGAGGCGGCACTATAGGATTTAATCCTAACAGAGGCTGGCGCTGGCGCTCACGTGTTTAACACGTGAGATGCTCAATATAGGATTTAATCCTATCTGAGACGGTGCCTACATGCTTTGCATTTGGGTGCATGTGTTTAACACGTGGGGTTTCCCTTTATTTTTATAAGGGAACAGTAAGTTTTGTGCCAAAATTTTTTGGCGGGAACAGTATCGAGAAGTAATTAGGCAGAGTAGCGGTGTCTTGGGAATGAGTTTTTAGGTACTTGAGTCGTCTGGAGGAGGGTTTATATAGGGGTCGCATTGGGGTGAGCCGATGCGAGATTCTCGCCGTCTGTTACGTCCCTGTGTCACATTCGCGTTGATAGCGGGATACGCCCATTAATGGCGGGATATGCCCATTAATGGTGAGATACTCTAGCGTGCGATGCGGGACGTGAAGCGGTGGAGATATCGTCGCGGTGAGATACACAGAGGCGTTACGGGGGCGTTTGGGCTCCGTGCTCTCGACTAGACAAGGAAGCCGAGGAATCCCAACTTCGGTGATTGCCCGGAATCGAGTGATGAGACGGATGAAGCTCCGCTCGGTGACTTCTCGGAGACGAGTGATGAGGTTGAGGAACCTCGGCTGTAGGATGGCTCGGAGGCGAGTTGTTGGCTGTTTTCTAGACGACTAAGGAATGTTCTCATGGGAGGCCTCTCCCAAAGGTTGGATAATAACTCGGAAATGAGGCGCCAAGAAATGTCCCCAATGCATCATCTTTATTCCATCTCCGTAGGCTTCAGTAATCTGATGGGATTACATGGACGACACGTCACCTGCTATACGATCATCAGACTCAATCAGGGAGTCTCAGAGAAAATGCAATCAACAGAGCCAAAATTCCTTCTAGTCCCTTCAGCTAAGAAATCTTGAAATTCATAGAGCATGATTGCTTAAAGATCTACAGTAGCTTTCAAGTTCAAGTTAGCGGCATAGCTAATTAATCCAGACGGTTTTTTTTTGCGGGGTTGCTTCGGCTTTTAGAGAGAGGAGAGAGAGATTTGTAGAGAGATTTAATTGTATTTGGACGGTGATCAGAAAGGGCGGATTCTCGTGTAATTCTTTTCTTAACAGTGGAAGTTCTCGTCGTTGGTTTGCAGGATTAGGTACAAGCGCGCACCGAACCTGGGTATATCTTATGTCCTTTGCTTCGTGTTTCGTTTCGTTCTTATTTTATTATCTTTTGTGTGGTTGCTGTGTTGTGGTCTTTTTCAATAGTTTTGATTTACCGTATCGATTATCCGCTGCGTATTTTGGTGCCGTTTTTTTACAACACATAGTACATGAACAGGTCAGGTATTTACGAATTTGCCTAAACCACAGGAGTGTTTTCAGAAAATACATAAGCCTTGAGAAAATTGATGTTGAATGAATTGGACATCTTTTACCTTGGTCAAATTCTTTTCCCGCTCATCACGCTTTGTTGCTTTTGCCACCTTTTCAACTGACATTCTAAATTGTCCTCTACAATATTTTTTAAAGAGTCTTTTTTAACCATTTGAAGACTGATATCATTTTGGATGTCTTATTTTCTCCTTTCCTCAACGTTTATCCTCCACATTATGATTGTTATACTTCCTTCAGTAAATATCCTCGCAAAACTTTACTAAGATGGTGTGGCATAAACCGAAATCGCTGTATGTTCGAATTATTTATCTAGCTGATATATAATTAAATGAGGCCGGGGTCCAGTGCAGCCATGCATGCATGGAGCTGTGCTCCAACTGAAACTCATGACTCCACCCTTCCTGTTTTATCCTTATGACCGCCGCCCGGGGCCGTGTTCCCTTAACTTATCCAAAATGTGCAACTTCCACATTCATGAGATGTCTTTTAATCTTCAAAAATGACCCTCTATTTTGCTCTTGTGCTGTTATCATGGTTTATGCTATTGAGTAAAAATTGCAACTTGTTCTTTCCAATCTCCATAGTGTAACTTTGAGTTATTTTACAATTATTCTCCTGCTAATTTCTACGCTTTAGGCTGCCTAACTTCTATAGGTCATAATGAGATTTGACCATATATAGTCTCCATATATACAGAAGTTGGTGCAATATCTCTACCTAAAATTCAAAATTTCTGATTACTATGAATCTTTGGTCATGGCTTTTCTAATTCTTCCCCAATAATTAATTGTTGTTTTGATATTATATACATATGTAGGGCATAAGAGCATTGCCCAGCTGTGGCATTGGATTCTAATAATTGGGTACCTATTTATTCTTCCTTTGCTGGATTTCTATGGTTTTCATGACGAGAGGATCACTTGTTCTACAAACAATATAAAATGTGACTATATGCATGTGGATATATTTTATATGCAAATTTTATAAAGCAGCATCAAACTTTCATGACATTTGAGATAGAGCCATTGAGTCAAGGTTATTTTTGTCAAAAAGTTTAAGGGCGTTTCCGTCAATAACTACCATGTTCGGTTCAAGCCGTGGCTGTTTAATTCATGTACAAGACATTTTGGGGTTATTCTTATGAAAACGGCATGTTCAGAAAACATAGCCAGTTTAAGAAAGGTTTATGACATTTAAAGTTCAATGGTGTTATCTCTGAAAGCTCTGAAAGTTTGATGGCGTATTGTGAAATTTACTGCCACCTTAAATCTGAAATTTTCTTTTTGATAATAGAGCGCGCACATGTTACTCTAATAGTGTATAAACTAGAGCTTTGGTGCTTACTTATTGGAGAAATTGACTTTCTGTCCACAGGTTTGACTCAAAGCTTTCGTTATTCTTTGTTAACGCATCAAATGCCAGAGTTGTTGATTTCATTGAGAAGATGGTAGCAGATTTCAAAATTTTTTGAATATAGAATGTGTTGATGTTGTTGTTGTTGTAGCTGTGGTAACATGTGTTTATAAGTGTTAGGGTTGTGTTTCCTGTCGGTGTGCGTATCTATTTGCTATATAGGCCGGGACATCTTTTGTGTGAGCTACCAATGGATGCTGAGCCGTGTTAGGGTTTTAGTACCATACATATCTCTTTTTTGCTTAAGAGATTGGAGGGCTTGAGAGATATAATTGTGAGGGTGAGGATTGTGCCTCTCATCTCCAGTGGTGTGAGAGCAAGCGAGAGGAAATGAGATGTAAGAGAAAGTTGAGATGCGTGGGATCTTGTAATTTTCTCATATCCACAGTTACCGTTCTTATGTTTTATCCTTTGGATGTAGGCTGATTGATTGAACTATATTAAATCAGGTGTTATTATGCTTTAGTGTGATTGTGCTATCTTGTGTGCTTTGTGTGGTGAGAGAATCGGAATCTCCAGCAATAAGTTATGGCAAAATTTTTGTATTTATCTATCATTATTGTGAAATGTCACCGCCACTGCACCAAACTCTTAAATTTTGATAAGGGTTGAGAGAATATATATTATATTCTAACACTTCTCGGCATGTCGAAGGCCTTTTGGGCCGAAACCTGGGATTTTGCGTAGCGGTATTTTTAATTTAAATAAATCCGTATTTAATACGTGCCGGTGGGAATTAAACCTGGCTTGTTCATTGAATTTAAATCGATATTTATGTTATATTCGACTCCGATACCCGCGGTAGATTGGTACACTTCAAATATCTTTAAATGTATGGAATGCATTCCTTGGTCCTTGATGATCTTTGATTCTTTATGTCATCCTTGTCTTTGATTTAATAAAATTTTCACAAAATTAGTGAATTTAGAAACGTGAAGAATTTCCCTGATTCACCTCAACAATTATTTCGACAAATAACACTGTTTGTTGCCTAATTAATGTCGTATCAGTGTTTTTCATGTGTGATTGGCTACACTCATTAGTTGGGTGATAGATTTACAAGATAAGAAAAGGGCAGGCCTAAGCACAATTTTTTTTTTTGAATACTACAAAATCACAAATTTGATTCAATACATAATGTCTAGGTAAAGATAATTATTTGTTTTTTCTTAAACCGAACATACTCACTCGGTAAAATTTGAATAAATATATAAAGCCTTATCATTATACAATATATTACCAAATATTGATTTTTTCTTCAAGTTGTGCCTGCGGCAGCTGCTAACAGAATTAAAGATAAGTTGAGAAAATATGGAACTACTTTTGATGATTGATGATGTGGGACCATCTAGTTATTTATTTTTATTTCTTTTTTTTGGATGTTTGTTAATTATATTTTATTAGGATTTAGTAATTTTTGATTAATTTCGAAGTTAATTGCAAAATGTAATTAGGGTTTCCATATAAAAGAAACCCTAACGCATTATTCCGGATAGCGAACAATTGAATAAAAATTTATTTTCGAAGATCAGACAATTGTGTGTGATTGTATTTCTCTGCGGATAATTGTATACACGAGGAAGCTTAGGGATAGATCCCATTTTCGTGTGTGAGTCCTCATATGACCAACACCTGCAAGGGTGAATGGTCACTATACCGTTGGAGACACGTGACTGCTGCAAAGGAAAACTTCAAGCGTCTGTTATTTTGGTTGCTATTCACTGTTGTGGTGAGAAAATACCACACACACGGAATAATGTCTAAAGAGCGGATGAGTGGTGGACCCAACTATATAGGGCTAGAGGAAGATCATTATGCATGTCTTCTAGATTGCACTACATGGTCAACTCTGACTTATGCCTCTGTGGTGGCAAATAAAGCGCAGTAAATCGGAGGAAGAATCACGATGTTCGAATATACTTCTTGAGGGATTGGAGTTACTTGGACATGCATGAGACAATTTGAATTTGGGTATACGATATCGATTGTCGAAACAAGTATTTATTGTTTTTCTATTAAGGAGCCTTTTGAATCGCTTCTAACAGACCTGGATGCAAGGTTATCCGCTTTCAGGTGTTGCTGGTTTCACCAAGACTATATAAATGGGGTCTATAGGGGACGTTTACCACGAGAGAAAAAAAGAGAAAACTAGGATATGTAGCCTCCATTAGAAGTAAAAGATTTTGCGTTTTTTTCTTCGATATGTTTTTCTTGTAACGACCGTAATTTTTATATAGTAAATAAAATCTTATTTTATTTTTGGAGCTAAATATTTCCTTTGGCATTTTAATGTTAATTTAAATTTATATTGAAGGAAATAATTTATTATAATATTTTTGGAAAAATAATTTATTAGTATTTTTAAATGGAGAAAATAATTTTTAATTATTTTAGAAAGCTTATTTGGATATTTAAAGATTTTTTCGGAATTGATTCTTAAAGGGAAATCCATAAAAAGGAATTAGTTTTTAAAGAAAAATTATTGAAAAATGTGAAAATAATTATTTAGAATTTTTCTAGGATTTATTTTTGTTATTCTGATATCTAAAACTATTTTAAAAGCATATTAAATTAAAGAAAATGATTTACTTTGAAAAAGGGAATTTATGGAAAAGAAATTATTTTTAAAAAAAAGTACTAAAAATCAAAAAAATAATTATTTAGATTTTTCCAGAATTTATTTGGAATTTTTCGGCATTTAATACTATTTTTTAAAGTATTTTGCATAAAAGAAAAACATTTAAAAACAGATTTTATATATAAAAAACAACAAAAAGAAAATGTGTGGGGACCATGCGCATGCGTGGGCAAGTAGGAGGCGTCCACGTAGCGAATTTTTAGTCCACCTGCTCTCTGTTTGATGCGCGGGCTGCCCCCTTAGCGGGTATAAACCAGTTATTCGACCCGATAAGCTTCCCTTAACTATTTTGTGATTTTCTCACTCCTCAAAGCTCAGAAAAATACACAGAAAATTGCTACGGGATCTTTACTCGACACTATTTGAAATGGAACTGGTCTTATACTCAGGAAAAATCTGAGGAGGTAGAAACAACTCAAGGAAGTTGTTGGTTCGAGTTTCGGTATTCGTTAAAAGGTAAGATCCTCGATGTTCCCTCTTGTCCTCGTCACTGAAGGGTTTCGGGCGCTAGGGCTGCAACATTTACGATCACGGCGGAAAATAAAATCATAATTTTTCTAATAACTTAGCACCCAACATCTTACAAGTATACAACATTCACATAGAATTGCAACAAATAAACATAGAACTTAATCTAAAGTTCATAGGAACTACAACATTTGTAGTATCTTCAAGTGCTACACATTTGTATTGGATTTATTGTAGGATCCATGGATGAGATGTGATGGAGGTCAGGATCTCCTTCAGATGTTGTCCTCCGTGATCTGTAGCGAGCGTTGATAGATGATTGAGATTGATGTTGATGGTCGTCTCCCTGAGCGTGTGGGTCTCAGTGGGCTTGATTTAGAATGAACCGAGCTACCTGCAAAGAAGTCCCGGTGTGGTTGTACCACCGTAGACCTTCCGACGATCAAGTTAGCCGAGGTAGTTGGGCAGAGTAGCGGCTTATTGGAATAAAACTGCGTTACCTGAGTCGTCTGAGAGAGGGTTTTTTTATAGCGGTCGCCATGAGCTAGATGGCGTAAGATCTTCGCCGGCCGTTACGCCCCTGGCGTCACGCCTGCGTGAATGGCGGGATCCCCCATTAATGACGAGATACGCTCGTTAATGGGGGGATGCGACGGCGTGGAACGCAGGATCATGGGGCGGCGGATATCTCGCGTCTGGCGAGATTCGCGGAGCCGTGGTGGAGGCGCCTGTGATCTGCATTCTAGGTCGCTTGGTAGAACTGGGGAGGCCTAGCTCGATGAGAAGCCTAAAAGATGTTGTGGGTTGCCGAGCTAGTTCGGTTCTGTGATAGCTCGGAGGCGAAGGGCCGAGGAGCTCGGTGTGTAGGAGGGCTCAGGGCGAGCTAATGGTTCTTTACATGGCGAGCACAAGAATGTTCAGGGATTCCTCGGAGGTCGGGTATAGCAGCGAGACGATATCCCGGGGGACGCCTCTAATGTGTGGTGCTTGCCCTGTTTCTGTGAGCCCCGAGACACGTCATCTGCCACGTGTCATGATCTGGGGAGTTCCCACTTATGAGCATCATCATTAGCCCCCCACTCTCGTCCCGACCTATTTATGGGTCGGGTCAAGAGTGGTCTGATCGGTCCTTCGGGCTCAGCTTGTAGTTGAAAACCTACCAGAGTGGATCTCCGGGGCGGTTAGGCGTATCTTCGATGACGTCAGCGGATCAGGGGGAGATCGTGCATTAAAGAGGGAGCGCCGATTCACTCGTACGTCTGTTGGGCCGCAGTCCACGTGTCCAATGCAGATTGGCAGACGTGACAGGCTGTCACTGTCGACTGTGCCCGAATGGACATCTCCAATGGTCGTTTGATGCGTGGAACGTCGACGGATGGCGGGCGCAAAGCTTCGTTTAGGCGGGAAACCATCTGAGCCGTTGGTTGCATCGCCCAAGCACTATAAATAGGGGTGGGATCCCCCCAGGATCCACACTTTGCCATCATTTTTCTTTCTCTGCGAGAGATAGCTCGGCGCTCCGTCTTTTAGATCGGATTGCTCGCGCTCTTTCCTCGGAGGACTGCTTCTTTGAATCAGGTTAGATGTCTTCCTCTGAGGAGTCTGTGGAAATTGTTAGGGTGGAGTCGGGCGATGAGGTTCCAGTTGTTGGAGCCGAGTCCAGGGCGTTTTCTTCTGCTTCCTCCTCCGCCCCATCCGAGTCGGACTCCCCTCATAGAGTTAGGGCTACCCGTGCCGCTCGTCGTCAGGCGACGGTAAGGGTCCCCAAAGCGCGCATTGGGAACGCTCGCGATGCGCCCTCCCTCTTAAGGAATGTGGACAAGCTCACCGCGATCCGGGCTCGTTTCCACATTCCCCCTAGCTATTCGCTTCGTTTGGCTAGGGAGGAAGAAAGGGCGGATCAGGTGATGGGTAAGGAGATTACCTTGTACTTGGATGCATTCTGGGCAGGAATACGTCTTCCCTTTCCCCCCGAAGTATGCGGGGCACTACGTTGCTTCCAACTTGCCCCGGTCCAGCCAGTGCTGAACTCATAGAGAATTCTCCCCGGGTTCCTGGTCCGGTTGAGACTTGAAGAAATCCCTTTCAGCTTGACCCTCCTCGTTTCCTTTCTCTGTTATAAAAATCATCCTGGCACCCGTAAGGACGAGCCGAGCCTGGTGTACATTTCCTTCAAAAAACGCAAGGGAAGGGCAGTCGGGTCGGGGTAGTAGTAATTCCTTCTTCGATTCTTGAATGGAAAGAGAAGTTCGTATTCGTCGGGCCACTCGAGGGTGAGGAATGGCCTCTTTGCTTGTACAGTGGCACATGGCCGACTGCCCGCGGGTGAAGCGGTCGACCTCTCCTGAGATAAGGGCGGTGTCCATGTGGGAGCCGATCCAACGGGCCGACGTTTTGCTTTCCGAGCAGGCCCTTAGCTGGGCCGGGCTCAGCCCTGCTCGATTCGTGGGTAAGTTAGGAGCTTGGACGATATGTCTAGACTTGAATATTTTTCTTTTGCCCTTTTCAGCGTCACTAACTCCCTTTGTGTATTTACCTTTTTGCAGAGCAAATGGACCGATCCAAATTCCTGGCTGCCATAGCCGCAAAGAAAGGAAGGAAGACCGGGGGCACTAACTCATCCCGCCCCGGTTCGAGATCGTCCCCGAAGGCAACCGCACTGGCTAGGCCTTCCTCCACACCCTGAGCTTCGAAAGCCAGTCACGGGGAGAGCCATAAGCACGCTCGGGAATCGGAGCCCCGGGCGAGGGTGGTGGGGGATGAGGCCGACCCCTCTGAGGTCCCCCTCAAGAGGTACAAGAGGACAATATCCCGATTTCCGGCCTCCCCGGTCCTCGTGCAGGAGGGGGACGTCTGTTTCAAGGTGCCATCGGGGCTTTTTGTTGCCGATAGCTTGCTTTCAGAGATGGAACGATCGGCCGGGGGCAAAATTCCCCGGGGGACCCTTAAGGATTAAGTTGCCGCCATCGCTCAGGAGGCTGTACAGGTCAGTATTTGCTTTCCGTTGAGGTTTTCGTCAAGCTTTTTTTCCTTGGATTTGACGCTTTTTAACCCTTTCCATTACTTTCCTCAGGTCCTCCAGCACTGCGCCCCTCATCGCCAACATGGAGCACGGGGAGATAGCCCCGGCGAAGCGGAAGGTGGGCGAGTTGTCCTCGCGGGAGGAGGACCTATGCCTGGAGCTGCAGCAGGCGAAGGAGAAGATAATCGCCCTCGAGACCCGGGTGGTCGCCGAGGAGGTGACGAACTCCAAATGCAAGGAGTCCATTCGACTTCTGAGTGAATCCAACAAGGTCGTCTAGACTATGTTAGAGGAGGCTAAGGTGCTTAACGCCACTATAAAGAAGTCGCAGGATGCCTGCAAGAGGGAAATCGAGGCGGTGAAGGAAGCGGTGAAGATCGCCGACCTCCGAGCTGTGAAGTTGATGGAGAGGTACAAAACGTCGGACCAGTTCTACGCCGACCTTGCTGACGCCTTGGCCATCGTTTGGCACCAGGCCCTCGACGCTGTCAAGGCGTTGATGCCGGGGTTTGCGGATGGCGAGCTTCTGCTTCAGTACCCCCTCTCTGAGGATGAGCCACAGGGGGAGACCACCCGGAGTGCCGCCTGAGGAGAGGCCGCCAGTGGGAGTGCTGGAGATAAGGCTCCTGGTGGGAGCGCCGACCCAAAAGCAGTCACCCCGGCTCCTGGCGCCAAGGCTCCTGGTGGGAGCACCGACCTTAAAGCCGTCACCTCGGCTCCCGACACCGGCGCAAAGCAGGTCGAGATCCTCCCCGGTCCCAAGGCTTGAGCCTTCCTACCTTCTTCTTTTTTCTTTTTGACTTTTGTAAGCCTTCGGGCAATTTTTGGAAGGATGAGGAGCCCATAGTACCTTGTAAAGACTTTCAAATCGTGAATAAAGCTGTTTTTGATTTTTCTTCGTGGCAATGTTTTCTTGTGCTCATTAACGTGAGCCTGTTAGTGTTTTCCTCGTCCCAAGAGTCAAGCCGTAGGTCGATGACCGGTCTCTTAGATGTCGATCACCCATCGAGTGTAAGCCAGTTAATCGCTAAGTGTGGGAAGGTCGGTCCCCTCCCGCCCCCCAGAGTCGAGGTGGCGATCGTTTGCTTAGAATACATCAGGAGATTCTTCATTGTAGGTAGGCCGGGGTTCGCCCACTCCTTTGAGTCGGACCGGCGACCACTTCTCTTAGCGTAAGTTAAACAATAGCCAAGTTGGAATTGGTCGGCGTTTGCCGAGTACTGAAGTAGCTTGGTGGCCTCTGGATGGGGCTTTGGATCCTTAGTAGCCTCTTGATGAGGGCTTCGATCCTTAGCGTGGATGGGTAGGAGCTACCCGCCAGGGATTGACCGAGCAGGGAAGCTGCTCGGTGGCCTCTTGGTGAGGGCTTTCGATCCTTGGCGTGGATGGGTAGGAGCTACCCACCAGGGATTGACTGAGCAGGAAAGCTGCTCGGTGGCCTGTTGGTGAGGGCTTTCGATCTTTGGCGTGGATGGGTAGGAGCTACCCGCCAGGGATTGACCGAGCAGGGAAGCTGTTCGGTGACCACTTGGTGAGGGCTTTCGATCCTTGGCGTGGATGGGTAGGAGCTACTCGCCAGGGATTGACCGAGCAGGGAAGCTGCTCGGTGGCCTTTTGGTGAGGGCTTTCGATCCTTGGCGTGGATGGGTAGGAGCTACTCGCCAGGGATTGACCGAGTAGGGAAGCTGCTCGGTAGCCTCTTGCTGAGGGCTTTCTTAAACTTCTTCTTGCTTTTACGAGGCGTCGTTCAATCTACCTCGACTTATGAGAAGAAAATCGGGAAGAGTGACCGTCGTGGGCGACACATGGTTGAAATGCACAGGCGAGGTGAGGCGCTTCAAGATCCGCATCGTTCTGACTTCGGGTGACCGAGAGATATGGGATGGCCGCCACGCAGCAGCCCTGTATCGGGAAATATGAAAATATCCCAAGATTCTCGCCCATGCACGCGCAAATTTCGGTCGCTTGGGATTCTGTTGAGGTTATAAATAGAGAAGGTATAGGGGTTTCTTTCAGCATTGCTTTTCTGAAAATGGCCGGGTTCATCTATTCCATCGAAGAGATCATCTCCCGCGATGACATGTACCTCTATGATCAGGAGTGCACGGAGGAGACGTACAGAACTGTGGTCGAACGCATAGAGGACCACTTTGGCCGCCTACTTCCCCGGCGATCGCCTTTCCTCCAATTGGTCATGTACGCCATTTGGAGGATGTCCCCGGGTTTGTTCAACGCCTTGTCCCCGCAGCTGAAGGACGAGGCGCTCGATAAGCTGCACACGCTCTATGTCCGCGGCCTCATCTCGAAGAACAGGCATGATCGATCGGCGGCCCTTCTTTTGAAGTGCTTTAGGCAAAGGCAGATCGTCAATGGCTGCCCGACAGGTGCGACTTTCGGCCCTTCCATTGCATCGCGGGTCCACGGGCAACACCAGAGGGAGCGGGCCGAGGAAGCAAGGGCTCAGCTGGCGGCGATCTTGTTCAGTTGATAAAACTACATATTTAATATGACATTTTCCTACTATTTCTATATAATAAAAGGTGTTTATTAAAATATATAACACATATAAGGGTTTATCTGTAAAAATACTATTTTCATGTGTTTATTGTTGGATATATGTATGCCCTAGAGGCCATTATGTGATAGTGGATGTATTTATACATGTATATATATATATTCAGTATGCATTCTTGCTCGACATGATAGTATGCTATCTGGTTCTACTTTATCTGACATGTTGATTTGATCATGCTTTTATTCATTCATACATGCTGATAAAGCCCTGAGGATATTGGCTTGACTACTCTGGCTATGATGGAGATCATACTAGTGGGACATCTGTAGTCTATAAGCATATCCTAGAAAGTCCCTAGTCGTAGGTATATCGAGACGGGGCATTGATATACCAGTGTAGACTAGCGTATATGATACTAGACCCATACGATGGGCGATGGATGTTCCCACATTCATCGATGTTTGACATCAAGATCATATACGGGTGCTCAGTGCTGACTGGGTACACTGGACGGACTCACCGAGAACTCCTATATGAAATTATATCTATCGTCGAATAGCAGTTCTCAGGTGACACCGGTACAGGTTAGTCTGTAGACCCGAGATCGTCATGGAGTCTTGTGTGTTCTCCCACTGTACTTTGATTGCCACCCTACCACGGCTCTACTGAGTCGTGCAAACAGGCGGCCGTTGGGTACCGTCCCGAGACACACGAAGGCGATGAGCGATAGGAGGGGTTTCATCTCTCCCGATATAGGGAGTTGATGCTGTGCTGTGCCCGACTGGTTATATCAGAAAGTCCCTGGCCAGGGCTGATGAGATTTACTGATAAGTGTTATCAGCAGTTTCTCGAACTGTTATAGACCATTCAACGACACGACTTATTGAGTCATTAGGGTCGACGTGACCATCCCTAGACTCGATATGCGGCATATCTGACGAAGAGACCGGACTGTACGGTAGTGTTGCCGGATGGCTCGACGGGAGTTGTAACAGGTTCGCTTGTTTTCTTCTGATCGCTCAATACCCGGGTGGCCGTTACGTTTAGCTGACCGCTTGCGGCTTGGGGGTGCTTGATGTGATCATCACCCACTGCCGGCGTATTTGTAAGGTTCCTAGGCACCCTAGTGAGGTCTCACAAGTGATCAAACATGCTAATTTCTAAAAATTACGGTGCCGAGAAAACCTAGAACGGATCGTTGGCTAGAAGTATAGGCAAAGCAAGTATGTAAACGGAAATATATCTAAAGGAAAGGGGCTACAACCTTTGTAGATCCGGTCCACCACTTCCTAAGCTCCACGATGATCTCCCTCCGCTGTCCAAATCGAACTCACGACTCTAACATTGGCATCATCGAAGAATGGGCGGGCTTGATCGTCGGTTCGATGCCGAAGATGATCTACGTCGAAGCATCACAAGAACAAGCTCCAACTTCACCAAGCTTTGAAAACTTGTGAAGTAAACACCCTATACAACTTGGCAAGAGGTAGAGGATGAAGAAATAGGAAGTGGGTAGACTTTATATTTGGATTTCTCACTCAATTTCACTAGTTGCCATTGATGGCCACTAGCTTTCTTCATGTTGAAGAAGATGAAGAAGAAGAAGAAGATATGATAAGTCTTAATAATTAGATAAAAATAAATCAATACTTATCATACTTTCAACTATAGTTAAGTGTAGAGAAAAGACCATGGTTAAAAGGATGGTTAGGGTTAAGCATAAGAACAAAAGAGTGACTTAGTCAAAGTTTCAAGAAACTTCAACTAAAAACAAAACATTCAATCATTCATTTATCTTTTTCTTTTTCCAAAATGAATAAATAAGAAAGATAAATGAATAAATAATCAAAACCCTAATCATTAACTTAAACCATGGTTTGATTCTTTACACTTAACCAAGTAAGCATGTATCATCAAACATGATACAAACATGTGCACAAAACTATATCGCATATACAATGTGCAGAATTCAAGTGAGAAAATCCTTTTAAAGTGAACCAATACTAGTTAACGCAAAGTAATATATCAAATATATAAATATGCACTACATCATTAAATCAACACTTGATTTAACGATCCGGTCATATCGGATATAACCGACTAGTATCATACGTATCGGCTTATCGAATCAATCCTTGATTCGATAACTAGGTTATATCGCATATAACCAATCGATACATAGATCGCGAGAATATAATACGGTATCGCATACTCGAATTATTCTCGGTCCCGCACATATCTCATATGCGCTCCTATTTCGTTTCGCTTGAACTAGGAAACCTCTGTGTAGGACTCTAAAGACTCGTCAATACGCCGGCAGCAGATGATGATCATATCAAACACCCACAAGCCGCAAGCGGTCTGCTAAACGTAACGGCCATCCGGGTATTGAGCGATCAGAAGATCGACGAGCAAGCCCGCTCACACTCCTGTGAATCCAACCAGTAAACCTTACCGTACAGTCCGGTCTGTTCGTCTGATATGCCGCATATCTCGCCTAGGGGTGGTAAACGTCAGACCCCAATAGCTCGATAAGTCATGCCGACGTAAGGCCCATAACATTCGTGAAACTACTGATAACTCTTACCAGTATATCACTGCAACCCTGGCCAGGGATTTCCTGTTATGGCCAGTCGAGCATGGCACAACATCAAACCCCAATACCGGGAGAGACGAATCCCCTCCTATCGCTCATTGCCTCCATGTGAATCGGGACTGTACCCAATAACCACCTGTTTGCACAACTCAGTAGAGCCGTGGTAGGGTGGAAATCAAAGCACAGTGGGAGACACACAAGACTCTATGACGATCTCGGGTCAACAGACTAAGCTGTACCAGTGTCACCAGAGAACTGCCATCTGACGTGAGGTATAATACCATCTGGGAGTTCTCGGCGAGTCCGTTCAGTGTACCCAGTCTCCACTGAGCACCCGCATACCATCTCCGATGTCAAACACCAATGGATATGGGATCATCCATCGCCCATCGCATGGGTCGAGAAGATATACGCTAGTCTACTCTGGAATATCGATGCCCCGTCTCGATATTCCCTCGACTAGGAACAATGAAGGATGTACTCATTGACTACCCAGGCCCCACTAGTATGATCTGCATCACAGTCCTGGAAGTCGGGTACACATCCTAAGGGCTTTATCAACATGTAATCAGAGAGACAGAAAATATACATGTTAAGATAAAGAGCAACCAGATAGCGTACTATCATGTCGAGCAAGAAAGTCCTACCTATATATGTCCCAGCATCCACTACAATATACATCCAATGTACAGTAATGGCCTCTAGGGCATACATATAACTAACAATCTCCCACTTGCACTAGGGCCATCTGTAGCAGTGGTTGCAGTATCACATACTCAACCATCCCCTAAAAGTCTCTCTTTAGGAAAGAGGCCTTCGTGAGTGGATCCGCCGTGTTGTCCTCTGAGTCTACTCTCCTAACCTCGATCACCCTGGAGATCAACTATCTCCATGATCAGGTGATGCCGCCTCAGAATTTGTCTGGGTCACTGATGGGACCATGGTTCCAGGGCCGAAGCCACACTTCCATTGTCACACAATGGTAGGAACCTAGTTCATCCTATGAACCTATATACACCCAAACTGCCTCTTTGGTAGTATCTTTAATAGCGATGTTACCAGCCTTTATCGTCTAGTTTGCCACGGTATCTAGCTTGGAACTCTTCCAACATACCGTCCCTTTACCAAGGGTAAAGACAATGCCTGTGACTGACATTCAGTCGTCTTTATCACTCTGGAACCCTTCCAGTGATTCTCCCCAGGATCGATTGATACCATTTCACTACAACTAGTGAGTATCCTAACATCCAATTAGATCTATCTCATAGATCCAAAGCTTAGGATTTAGTAGGTATCACTTTGATCCTATATGGAAAATCTTTGTGATAAGCGGAGATTGATCGAGCGTAGCATAGGAAACTCCTTCCCTAACAAGAGTATGTCATCCACGTACTCTACGAGGATCGTCACCATACTCCCTACTACCTTTTTGTTTATACAAGGTTCATCTACCATTTTGATGATGTCAACTTCTTTGACCTATCCATCAAAACAGATGTTCCAACTCCGCGATGCCTGCTTTATCCTATAAAGCATCTTGCACACGTTTCCGCTGCTCCCACTGTCTACGAGGCCCTCTGGCTGTGTTCTTATAGACGTTCTCTTCTAAATCATTATTTAGAAAAGTTGTCATGGCACCTAACCACCAGATATCGTAGTCATGGTATGTAGCCGTGGTAAGTAGGATCTGGATAGACTTAAGCATAGCTACTGGAGAAAGGTTTCATCATTATCCACGCCTGGTCGATGACGAAAACCTTTAACAAGTCTAGCTTTGAAAGTCTCAACTTTTCCATCTACACCAAGTAATCTTCTCCAGATATACTTGCTCCTGATGGGGATTTAACCCTTCAGATATAGCAGCTAAAGTCCATACTTTGCTGGTGTATATGGATTCCATCTCAGATCGCTAAGCATCCGGCCATTCTTACAGAGTCCCTACTCTCGATGGCCTGCTTGAAACTAGTTGGGTCATCATCTCATGATGCATTCCTTGCTCCCACTGTCACCGAGAAACCGAGGTATCTCTGAGGTGGATGAGGAACCCTACTAGATCGGCGGAGAGGCTGAGGTTCGTCGGGAACTATAGAATCTTATGGTTTTGTCAAATCATCAACTGCAGTTTTGTATAGCTGGAACCTTTCCAATTCTACAGAACTGATCCTGCCTCGATCTTGTCTGGATTTTGCTTTAAACATAGGCCGGACAACCCTAAATCTTAACTCGCTTAAGAGATAGGATCTTCCCACACCATATCTTATATGGAGTGGTAGGCAGTGATTTGATTCAAACCTAATTCATTAGGTATGCAGCTTCTCAAGTGCATAACCCCAAAAGGAAATGGGTAACTCAGTAATACTCATCATAGAGCACACCATATCTAATATTATGCAATTGCTCCGCCCTGATACACCGTTGTGCTGTGGTGTATTCAGAGGAGTAGCACTCAGAGAGAATCTCATTCTCCTTTAGAATAGTCCAGGAATTCTATGCACAAGTATTCTCCTCCCTGATCTTATCATAGGACATAATACTTATACCCGCATTTTGGTTCTCTACTTCCTACTTATATTCTGTGAATACCTCAAAAGGTTCGGACTTATATTTCAACAGGAATATATGACTGAATCTTGAGAGATTATCAGAGAATATAATGAAGTATAAAGAACCAGTCCTGGCATGTGTAGACAGGAGACCTTACATGCATCATCATGTATCAGTCCCAAGAGTTTACCAACTCTTCCTCTGTTTCCAGTAAACAGAGCTGGTGTCATTATATCTTTGTGACATGACTGGCAAGTTTCACAAGATGTAAATTCAAACTGATTTAAATATGCATCTAAATGTAACTTCAGCTAGTCGGGTCGCATTGATATGACCTAGTCTACAATACCTCAAGAAGAATTCGTTCATTTCTGAACTCTTCCTCTTGTGTGTGTTCTGTATACGAGGAACTGTAGTTTGATTTAGAACGTCAATGCTTTTAGATAACGTGCCTGAACCGATCAACTTTTGATATAGGAAATGTTCAAAACATTATCCATCAATACAAAATTATATCCTTTTTTTACTAATAAAGAGACTGATATGATTTTTTATATCAGGTTCGGTATCTAATAGCATTTGTTCAGAATCAATGTATTCGTAATACAGGGTGACAGTGACCAACAGACTTGGCTGCAACACTTGCCCCGTTTTCTGCCTCATGAAACTTATCACCCGTTCTCAGTTTTTCTACCCTTTTGTAGCCCTATGTAACAGATTACATATCTGGGATCCTGATCCGGTATCATATACCCAGGATGCAGAGGATACTGAGAAACAGTTCTTTGTAATGAACACACCCGAAGAAGATGCATCATATGCACTTTCTTCGTTTGTGCGGCATAGGAATTCTGGTATTCCCCTATTTCCTGCTCTGTCTTATAACAATTATAAGTTGGAGCGGGACCAACGTTCCCCAGCTCAGTATAACAAGCATGTTCGGTCAATACATCCATATTATTATCTTGATTAAGGCGTGATGTGGTCGCTACCAGGAGAGAGAGAGAAGAAAACACTCAGCGTGCGCTCTTGCAAGATTAGATTGGTTATATATATTTTATCTAATCAGGATGGCTCCCACTGTTTTTATCAAATCTTCCTTCAAACCCTAAAAGGAAAGACTAGCCGGGATTAATTACACTCTACAAGTTCGCCAATCTTTCAGCCAGGCCAGTGTCGGTACTTTGAGGGAGGTTCCCCGTGCTTTCGCACGGACCTAATTACAGTAAACCTCGTTTTCCCAGAGGCGTAACCCCGTTGACACCTTTCTAGACTCCTACTTGATCGGCTAATTGCAAAGTGCAAAACTCTCCCAGGAGTAACAATTACTCGCAGTGGGTATCGGGATCCAACTATCACATAGAAGGTATGCAATCTCATTGCAAGTTTCAACACTTGAAACTCCCGATAATGGTTTTTACCCCTAGCACTTATGACCTTAACTATGGTCAACAAATCATAAGTACTAGTCAAGTTCTACCCGTCATTTCGTGATTAATTAGACCCACCCACATGACCCTTAACTAAGGTCAACAAAGTCACGCGACTGTCCTAACTAATCGCATCATATGCGGTGTAGGAAGACACCACTTAGCTACCGTACACTGTGCCTTGACTATGGTCAACAAACACAGTACGAATACTAAGTACTCTACTTCCTGAAATGACGGAGGGTTGCGAATGGTTTTTGTGAAAACCTTTAACGCTTTGAACTTGATCTCGTTGCGGAATCAAATGGTTTTTAAATGGAATGTTTTCGAGGCTTTTCTAGTTTTGCTAAAGGGGTCACTCCCGGTGAAGGGATCGTCGGCCCTTTCCTCGTCGAATGAGGTGCGGGATATATCATATATATCACTGTGCAAAGCAGAAACTATAGAAGCGATCAAAGACAAACCGAGGGTTGTAGCATCTGCCAGTTATTGCTAAAGGAGTCACTCCCGGTGAAGGGATCTCGGTCCTTTCCTTATCGAATAAGGTGCAGGATGTTCAATAATGAACACCGCGATGCAAAGCAAGAACTGTAGCTACCTGTTTTATTTTGAAATTCGATTCCACAACATCAATTAGGTTTATTTTCTTTCATTAATCTCATTAATGAATATCCCATCAATTAAGTCCACCTAATCATCACAGATAAATATAACGTACGCTTATGCCATCCGCATTCCCCTCGATGTCCCATCTGCACCGTTAGGTTAGGTAACTAACGCCAGAGCGAGGCAGGGCTAGCGCGGGTGTAAAACATAAGCAACGTCTATATAATATATCATATATACTATATATAATACCTGTCACAGAACATCACATGATCACAGATAAATCACAGCAGAAGAAACATATGAAATATTGGATATACTAGGACGTCCGTGTTTTCAATACGAGCCAGTATAAAACACGGATTCCACGGTCGTGATGAATAGCCAATCCCATACCCCTAGACCCCTACGAGAGCGGCAAGCAACCCTACCAATTCTAGGGTTAGGAGACCCGGACTCGACTCCTCGAGTTGGTCTCCCACTGGACCCCAGAACCCGGTTACTTATGCTCCCCTCCTTGGGTCTATCCTAGTGCAGAAAAGTAAATAATATACATCAACGGTGACAACTTCCGCAACCTGGAAGTGCCCCAATAAAAGAATATTACATACAAGTTTTTACATGAATGAAAATGAAAAACACTCATCTCACATAAAAACCCCCCGGCTATTCAAATACGACGATCCAATATAACATATCCAGCAACACATAACATCACATGTCATCAACATAAGTAAATATGCGCATCCCAATTGTCGTTGACATATAGCAACGAAACCGGCGACATCACATATTACACTTACGGTCACAGAAAAGAAAGTGTAAAACTACAACAGTTGGAATCCGCAACCACCTCAGACATCGCATGCCTGACAAAACGAATTCTTTAGACATCGCATGCCTAACAATTATAAACCCCGCATTTTAGTCTCATTATCGAAAACTCTTTTCAATATCAAGTCGGGCAATTCAACAGGATTCCCGACATTCTGATCGAATGCTCGTCGCAAACTTCAGTAGACGGCCGCACCCCCGACGCCGTCGACAAAGTGCACCAAGGCGGAACACCGCTACCGCGAGCACCCGAACGGATGCTTTCGGCGACGGGGTTCTCCTACAGTCACTTGGTCGGGGCTATGGAGTGAGGCTGTCTATCAAGTTTACCCGGCGAGTATCCGCGTACACTACGTGATTGCGACGGACTTTTGATCACATCAAAATTCCGTGGCAACCGATCAAGTGAGACTAAACTGCTATGTTTATAATATTCATTCCGTTATCTCATAACTATTTGCGAATTCCAATTATTGTATCACATTCCGGATAAATAGAAAATGCTAAACTTTTCGATCGAACAATCGAACACCCAAGTTTTCCCGATACAGCTCAACACATGAAATAAGTCTAACAACATTCAGTTCGTGTCTCAGTACCAACGGTCCAGCCGTAGAAGGGTCAAGCCAACGCCTCACATGTGGCACGCCGTACTGCCCCAAACCCGAAGGTTCAAAGGGCAGTTCAAGACGGTCACATAATCGAGTTAAGGTTTGTTGTCTTCTAGAGGGTCTATCGCGTTACTTGCACTACTCAGAACGTCGTTAAACTACGGAAAAATCCAACAATTGGAAATTTCCCGGCAGGGGAAAAAATGGGTATTTATATCCGGTCGAACTTTTTAACATATTCTAAAAATACCCGGAAAAGCACACCGACAAAAATTAGACAGTCCGATCGAATACACCGAGTCCCCAATACAACTCAGAAAATGCAACTCTGGGAAAAAATTATTAAAAAACCCCAGGAAAACCAGCACAGACAACTAAGAATTACTGTGCAAAATTGGATGCACAAAACGACAAAAGGGCCGCGGATCCGCCGCATGAGCCTTCTGTAAGGCTGCGGATCCGCGCCTCATTTATGGAATCAAGCCCTCGAATTTTACAGTAACCCTTATATCTTCCTGCTGATTTTTCTGAATATTTTTAATTCACAAAAAACCACGAATTTCAAAAAAGTCCAGAGAGCATTTTTAGGTTTGGGTTTTGGGTCGATCGGACTTCTAATTCCGTCGGGACTTCGCCTAAGGCTCTAGCTAGGCTCTGATACCACTGTAAGGTTCCTAGGCACCCTAGTGAGGTCTCACAAGTGATCAAACATGCCAATTTCTAAAAATTACGGTGCCGAGAAAACCTAGAACGGATCGTTGGCTAGAAGTATAGGCAAAGCAAGTATGTAAACGGAAATATATCTAAAGGAAAGGGGCTACAACCTTTGTAGATCCGGTCCACCACTTCCTAAGCTCCACGATGATCTCCCTCCGCTATCCAAATCGAACTCACGACTCTAGCATTGGCATCATCGAAGAATGGGCGGGCTTGATCGTCGGTTCGATGCCGAAGATGATCTACGTCGAAGCATCACAAGAACAAGCTCCAACTTCACCAAGCTTTGAAAACTTATGAAGTAAACACCCTATACAACTTGGCAAGAGGTAGAGGATGAAGAAATAGGAAGTGGGTAGACTTTATATTTGGATTTCTCACTCAATTTCACTAGTTGCCATTGATGGCCACTAGCTTTCTTCATGTTGAAGAAGATGAAGAAGAAGAAGAAGATATGATAAGTCTTAATAATTAGATAAAAATAAATCAATACTTATCATACTTTCAACTATAGTTAAGTGTAGAGAAAAGACCATGGTTAAAAGGATGGTTAGGGTTAAGCATAAGAACAAAAGAGTGACTTAGTCAAAGTTTCAAGAAACTTCAACTAAAAACAAAACATTCAATCATTCATTTATCTTTTTCTTTTTCCAAAATGAATAAATAAGAAAGATAAATGAATAAATAATCAAAACCCTAATCATTAACTTAAACCATGGTTTGATTCTTTACACTTAACCAAGTAAGCATGTATCATCAAACATGATACAAACATGTGCACAAAACTATATCGCATATACAATGTGCAGAATTCAAGTAAGAAAATCCTTTTAAAGTGAACCAATACTAGTTAACGCAAAGTAATATATCAAATATATAAATATGCACTAAATCATTAAATCAACACTTGATTTAACGATCCGGTCATATCGGATATAACCGACTAGTATCATACGTATCGGCTTATCGAATCAATCCTTGATTCGATAGCTAGGTTATATCGCATATAACCAATCGATACATAGATCGCGAGAATGTAATACGGTATCGCATACTCAAATTATTCTCGGTCCCGCACATATCTCATATGCGCTCCTATTTCGTTTCGCTTGAACTAGGATACCTCTGTGTAGGACTCTAAAGACTCGTCAATACGCCGGCAGCAGATGATGATCATATCAAACACCCACAAGCCGCAAGCGGTCTGCTAAACGTAACGGCCACCCGGGTATTGAGCGATCAGAAGATCGACGAGCAAGCCCGCTCACACTCCTGTGAATCCAACCAGTAACACTTACCGTACAGTCCGGTCTGTTCGTCTGATATGCCGCATATCTCGCTTAGGGGTGGTAAACGTCAGACCCCAATAGCTTGATAAGTCATGCCGACGTAAGGCCCATAACATTCGTGAAACTACTGATAACTCTTACCAGTATATCACTGCAACCCTGGCCAGGGATTTCCTGTTATGGCCAGTCGAGCATAGCACAACATCAACCCCCAATACCGGGAGAGACGAATCCCCTCCTATCGCTCATTGCCTCCATGTGAATCGGGACTGTACCCAAAAACCACCTGTTTGCACAACTCAGTAGAGCCGTGGTAGGGTGGAAATCAAAGCACAGTGGGAGACACACAAGACTCTATGACGATCTCGGGTCAACAGACTAAGCTGTACCAGTGTCACCAGAGAACTGCCATCTGACGTGAGGTATAATACCATCTGGGAGTTCTCGGCGAGTCCGTTCAGTGTACCCAGTCTCCACTGAGCACCCGCATACCATCTCCGATGTCAAACACCAATGGATATGGGATCATCCATCGCCCATCGCATGGGTCGAGAAGATATACGCTAGTCTACTCTGGAATATCGATGCCCCGTCTCGATATTCCCTCGACTAGGAACAATGAAGGATGTACTCATTGACTACCCAGGCCCCACTAGTATGATCTGCATCACAGTCCTGGAAGTCGGGTACACATCCTAAGGACTTTATCAACATGTAATCAGAGAGACAGAAAATATACATGTTAAGATAAAGAGCAACCAGATAGCGTACTATCATGTCGAGCAAGAAAGTCCTACCTATATATGTCCCAGCATCCACTACAATATACATCCAATGTACAGTAATGGCCTCTAGGGCATACATATAACTAACAGTATTGACGAGTCTTAGAGTCCCACATAGGAGTTACCTAGTCCAGGCGAAACGTTGTGGTGCGCGTATGTGATATGCGCTTGGACCCGATTAAAATGCGTGTATGGGATACCGTATATTAATTGGGCGGCTTGCTAATGGTCGGGTCGTATGTGATATGACCGGATCGGTGAATCAAGTGTTGATTTATCATTAGCTTCTCACTACAAATCCTATCTTGTTTATTTTGGATGTATGCATGCATGTATGCATTCATTCTTGTTCATGCACATATGGATGTGCATGCACACATGCATACATACATCATTTTATCATGGTTGCTTATACAATGAGAATGGTGGCAATATAAGAATCACACCATGGTTATTTTTTTGGATTATTATTGTTTTTAAATTAAAGCAAAAAGGAAATGAAAATGGGTTAAATCATTAAGGGTTTCTACACTCTTCTTAACCTTACCATGCTCACCTAACCTTTAACCCATGGTTTATTTTCTTTTTGTGCTTTTAACTTAAATCCAATAATATCTTTAGATCTAACCATAGTTGGGTATGAGAAAGAAAAATATATATATATATATGCTTATTTTTCTTTTCTCTTTCAATGGTTCTATTATTCTCTTCTTCACAAAAGACCACCATCTTCATCAACCTTGATGCTTTGCTCTCTAGTTCTTTCAAGAGAGCAAAATACTCATAAAAATAGGATTTTGAAGTGAGATCTTTAGCCACAACATCATTCTACTCAAGTTTATCCAACTTGATTAGAGTGTTCTCTTGGTTTTTCCAAAGTTGCTAGCTTGGACGGGAAACTCCGGGTGGATCGTCGTGGACGTGAGAGGACTACAAGTGGACCTTCTTCCAACACCCAAGAGTCTAAGGAGTCAAGCAAAAAGGGAGCTACAAAGGTTGTAGTCTCGAAACCCTTTTTTTTATTAGCTTAAAGTTTAGTAACCCTAATTTTCTAGGATCGATTCCTTTGCGTGTTTATTTAGCACCATCAAAATACATACTTTGAGACATGTGATACTTCAAAACTCATTATAGGGTGCTAGACAAACCTAACATTTATATATTATAATTAAACATTTGGTAGGAAAAAATAAGCATATAATATCCATGTAACATTTGGCCCATTTAAATATGCTTACCATATTATACCTTTGACCAATACTTAATGGTTAAGTTAATATCTCAATAAAACAAACGCTACTAAATATTATTTGTTGAGCTATTGTGCAGAATTTGCAGGGCTGAAATCAAGGAAATCAAAGTTGTTAAAACAAACCTGCCTAATTAAGAAAGTAAACTAAAGAAATAAAGTCTGGCAGTTATAAAGAGAAGATTTTCAGTTCCAGAGATGTTAAAAGATCACCACGTGTCAGATAGACAAAGCCCCAGAGAAACGACCCAACAAACTCTCTGTAAGGCCGCGGAACCGCGGCCAAACCCACCTATTGGCCGCGGTTCCGCTGCGGTTCAGACGATTTGGAAGTTTAGATTTCGCTGTTAGGATCTTAACCTCTGGTTTTCAAATTAGGCAGTTAGGGTTCTGGCTTTGGGACTATAAATAAGGACCGAGAGCCTCTTGGAAAAAGCATCAAGCTGAAGAGATCACGAAGTCCAAGACGGCTCACGCATCCAGGCTGATCATCAACGGTTCATCTACCTCCCTAGAAGAGATCGAGAAGCAAACTAGCATTTTGTAATCATTTTCTAAGGGAACAAAGTGTAATTGATCTTGTTGATTAATAAAGGTAGTTGTTTTCTTATTTTAATTCTTTGTAGTTTTTCATTATGTTTTCCCTCTTTATCTTTTCTTATCCCAACATGCGCTAGTAATTCTTCGCTTGTTAGGGTTCATGGGATTATGGTAGGTTAATGGATGATGAAGATCCTTAAACTTTTTTTAAGCTCTATAAAGTTTATAAAATTTATCAAAAGAATAGTTAACATCCTAATTGGGCGCGCTATCAATTCATTGATAATCGCGACCACGATTAGAGATTAGATTAACAATTGTTTTGGTAAAGCTTAGATATGAACGGAGTTCCATGTCGAGATAGATGTTAAGAGAGGGAACCCTTTTTCCCTCCAGAAACCCTAATCTACATGCATCACAGTCATTCTAGTTTTAAATCTATTAAAGGATAAAAAGAGTAATCTTTAATTAATCATTCATAACTACTAAATCCTAATGAACCCTACAAGCCCCCTTTTAATATTAAACTGACCTCCGTAGTTAATCTAGATATATATTTTGCATCCGTGTTTAACGTAGATCTAGATCCTACAACCATTCTTCACCATTCTTTATTCTTCCTCCTTTCTTTCTCAACACGCCTAAAGTAAGATTAAAACATTCAACGTTTCCCAGAGGACGATCCGTACTCATCTCGGTCTAGCTACACGCGACACCGTTATTGATTACAGTTACTACACACATATAAATTCCAGATCAATCAAATGGCGCCGTTGCCGGGGATACGTGCGTAATTTTTATTCTTACTATTTGTGTTGAATTCTTATTCGATCCATATCATAAAAAAACTGCAAATTACATATTTAACGATTATTTTGTGAATTTTGCGAGAGGATCTGGAGTCACAGATCTGAGGAAACAGAGAGCCAGAGACATTCATCAAGATCCAGAAGAGTACAGGAGGCCACAGAGCAAAATTTCATCAACCGTCCCTTCTTCCTTGCGGCGGAACCGTGGCATAATAGCCATATACGCGGCAGAAGCGCGGCGGAATTGGAGACTTAGGGTTCTAAACTTCTCTGGTAAGTTTCTCAACTCTTTCTCTCTCCTCTGAAATCCAATAAAATATCTTTTCTGCAGGCTTCTTTGCAAAATATCGCCGCTCAAAAATCTTTTTGCGAGTTTTGTTTTGCGGTTTGTTTTTGCATATTTTAATACGGACTTTAAGGGGCAAGACCAAAATTCAGATTAGGTGGGGATTTCATCACCCTTCTTAGACCCCACAAATCACAAAACGAGCATCCGCATAACCTTACATTAATTTAAAAAAATATCTAGACCAAAACTCTAAGGACTGTCGCGCTCAATAAGGACAGAGGAAGGTCGTGGGTAATCTATCGTTTATCTGCATTTTTTTTGGGTGCCTAGGCAAGTGTGTCTAAGGCAAGTGGTTATTTAATTAGGCCCGCTATTTTTGGTGATTCGTATAGCGGATACCTCCCACTTATTTGGCCACAAGAGTTATAAAGAGGTGGAGAGGATTTATCATGCGGCTTGTCCTTTGGAAGTCTAGGAGTGGTCTAGAGCTTGTCCTAGGTAACCATAGTTTTAGGGTTGTTTGTGCATTTTTTGTGATTTTGTGAGTCAACCCCCAAGTCCACTTTTAAAGCAAACCCTTCCCCTCTTCTCTTCTTATAATGGGTGACCCAAACAGACGAACTCTTGTCCAGCTTTGCTGTCCACAACCAGATATTTCTTGTTTTCGTAATTGCTTCGGTATACCATCCGACTCTCCCATGTCTTTAAGAGATCGGATAGCGCAAGCGGATAGAAATAGTTGGCCACCTCAGTCCAGGTCTTATCAACCGTATCCTAATTCTATATCTATTTCCGTTGATACTCCGAGTGAGGATGCCCCTAGACGCATGTCCATCGCTGAGCATATAGCAAGGGCTAATGGCCAAAGTTTCAATCCGAACCAATATCAACCATCACCACCACTTTCTAAAGAAGAATTTCATAATCGGTTTGTGGCATATATGATGTCTATTGAAAATAGCCAACCAACCAACCAATATCAATATTCTTCTTATCATAATGTTGATCCTACTGCCGCCCAATTTTCATAACCATTCTATTCCTATCAATCCTATCCAACATTTACACCTTCTCTAGACAGTCCTTCTAATCAGTCATTTGGGAGTTTTAATTATCCACAAGAATTTCAATCTTATCATGAAACCCCTTATCAACCCAAGTCTAGTCTTGAGCGGAAATTAGAAGAAGGTATAGTGACAATGAACCGCATTAGAGAGGAATGGAAGGAAAGCATGGCTAAATATGAAAGAGCAACGAGTTCCGAACCAGCCCAAAATTTTTCAGTATATAATACGGGCATCGGACAAAATGAGAATTTGGGTAGAGAGACAGAATTATACACCCTTCCTAATCAAACCTTCCTTTTCCAAACTGAAATCTACAACTCTAGTTTCACTAATTTATCGAGTATACCAAATGATTCATCAATTGAAAATAGAATGTCTGATAAGTTGTGTGACTTTGTAGTGTTTGATTTACCCGACTGTGAAGGGTCCATTTCAAGTGAAACCATGCCAAATCCTTATGATCTCTACACTTCCACTCTTGAATATAAATTGATTGAAAACAATACTTTGAATGAGGTGTTTGAGAATGTTAACCTTCACTTGAATGAGGTAATTGACGTTAGGGATATATTGATTGATGAACCCGAAGTTTTGGATGAGTTTGTCCCACCAATTCATCAGATCCTTTCACTTCCTTATGGTCATCATCTTGAGCCTTTAATTCTTCCCGAACCCCAAATACGTCTTGAAATTGATGATAATTGTATAACCGAACAGCGGACCGAAATTCAGCCTTCATCTTCCACATCTGGTTCAGCAATACTCGACATACCAATTTGTCTACCCATTTCATCTTCCACTCTCTCCGGTTCAACAATACTCGACATACCAATTTGTCTACCCATTTCATTTTCCACTTTCTCCGGTTCTTCTTCTGTTCCTGTAATGTTAGCGAGTGTTGATGAATCACAATCCGATAATTCAAGTTCAATAATACCAAAAAGTCAACTTGATTTGGATACTTTTAAAAATGAGGTAGATAAGTTTTTCGAGTCTCCTACCTCCATAATTTTTGACAAATCAAGTATGATAAATTCTGACACAAAACTTACTGACAGCAAAATGCTCGATTACACCATCGATGAAAGTTTTGAAGAACTTTTTGCTGACGAACTTGCATTCCTAAACAACATAGATTTTGTAATTAATCAACCTCCACCTATAGAAATTGAACCACCACCATTTCTTCTTCTAAAATACGAGAATGCCAATATTCCACTCATTTCTGATCATTCACATTCTCGTTTTTATTTATCATCATCTCTTATCTCTTCACATTCACGTTCACGCAAACCCTTTCCATACCACCACTTATCTCTTCCCCACTTTTTCTTGGCTCTATATAATATGTTCTTCCACCGACCTATACGTTACATTGATAAAATTTTTGAATGGTTGGTGTTGACTTTTGGTCTTTGTAAGGCTTTACTTTGACCAATAACTTTAACCCCCCCAATGATTCTAATTGCTTAACATTGTTTAACTTAAGTTTGGGGGGGGGGAGGTATATTTTTGGCTCTTGAAAATAAAATTTGTCCTCAAAATTGTGAGCCAAAAATAAGTTTGGGGGAGGATTTTCACTTTCAATTTTTGTTGCCCCCGTTAATAACCTTTTCTCCCAAGTCTACAGGTTTTTGAGATTTAAAAGAAACAACAGTGAGGACACTGCCGCAAATAGGTTTGGGGGAGGTTTGTGCTTATTTACGCGATACTTTGTATTATACTATATATGAGCACAAATTTTTTTTGATAATAAAAGAGTAGAAAGTGAAAAATTACATATGAAAGATATGAATAGTTTAAGAAAAGCAAGAAAATTAGATGTTTTCTTAAACGAAACTAGTAATAAGTAGTTATGAGCCATTGTCCCAAGGGTTAGTAAGATGAAGGAAATTACTAATCTGAGGATAAAAATAAACCTGAAAAATAGATCCTATTCTGGAAGCCAAACATTTGAACATTGATACCCTACTATACGCACTTACACACATCTTGAAACTTGGGATAGTAGAGGATACCTTGAAATGCTCTTGTCTAAAAACCTTAATATAAAAATAAATAAATAAATAAATAAATAAATATAAGAGGTGAAAAGAAAAATGAACACTGGTTTTGTTATCACCGAGGCAGCAATAAAAAAATATAGCGAGGGTGCTTTATCACCTAGTTCCTTAGACCAACTGGTTTGGGAGCCACTGCTAAACCTTAGGTGTTGCAAGACGAGGAAATACACCTAAATAAGCAAGAACATGAGTAATCGGTCGGTTAGTACCTCAAGAAGTATTAACGGTCGCATGAAAAATGTGTGAGCAAATTCCATCTAAATATCTATTAAAAAGTATTGAGGTAGATGGACAAGAGTATGATTGCTTGAATTGAATTCTCCGAGTGTAGGGATGTCTTTTACACACTCGTAGGGATATATGATCAATGTTTGGAAGAAAGGTAGGAATGAAAACTAAAGGCGATGTTTTATTGAGGGATGATGTGATTTCTAACATTTTTTCATGACTATTAAGATAGGGCTCATGATAACTGAAAAGCTAGTGTAGTCGGAGTACCACCAGCAGTGTTTTCTTTGTAAGGTTACGTCAGTGCCCCGGCCATCAATCCGTGGCCAAACGCGGAACAAAAACTTTTAAAAACCCAGCGCTAACGGAACCCGATTCCCGGATCGAACCATTAACCCTATACTAGTAAACTGTAAAGTGAGTTTAAGAGATTATACCGATCGATCCGTGTCCTTCGGTCTTCAATCTCTGTCCAAGCTCCTCACGGCTGCCCCGAACAAGTTCGCTCTCCGGTCTCCCTCGTCGAAGACGATCCACGTCGAGGATTCTTAATACGGGCTCCCGCTTCAAAACCGAAGCAACTTGGGCATCCAGTTTGCTACCTTAGATATCCAAGATGAAGTAGAGATAGTGTGTGAATAATTTGTCTCAAACCACCCAAGGATTTGGGTGGAGGTGAATTAAAGTTGCCAAGGAGATGAGAAAAGTGTGAAGCATAATAATTTGGCAGTGAAGGAAAAGAAATGGGCTCGGTCAATAATGAATTTGGTTCTCTGTGCCTTTTTTTTAGTGGGTTGTGTGTTGTGGTGGTGAGTAAAAATGATAAGTTAATCAACTTAAAAAATCCCCACCACAAAACCATCAACAGCCACCCAAAAAAAAATCCGCCACAAAAATATCTAAAGCAAAATATCAACAAATATCTTACACTCAACAAAAACAATTAATGCATGAGATGAGTCACAAATTAGCCCATGCCCAAATGACCCATCACTGCCCCATGAAATTCCCAGCCCAAAGATTTGCCAAAATTCACTCACACATTTCACATTAAACATTAAAATAAATGTTTAAAACCAAAACAAGAAAAGACAACCTCAAAAGTAAACTCGTAACGAATTACAAGAATAACCCTCAACCGTATATACATATCTGTATCCGTATTCCGACTGAATACGAATACAACAAGACGAAAATAATACAAAAATATAATACTAGGATTCGGCTTAAACCAAAGCCCACTAATATTATCCGTCCGATCATGATCAGTGCACAAGTGCACGTATATGATCGAACCCTGCCATAAAACCATACGACCTCTACAACATTTCGCCCAAACTAGGGAAACCCTCTGTGTGGGACTCTAAAGACTCGTCAATACGCTGGTAGTGGGTTTAACCACAAGCACGTCAGTGGCACTAGCTGTACGTAACGGCTGCCCAGATATTGAGCGAAAGGGAGGCCGACGAGCGAACTCATCCTGAAACTCTACTGAGCTTGACAGTGACAATATCCGTACGTCCGGTCCGTTCTTCTATGAGTATCGCATGTCGAGCCTAGGGGATGGATAAAGTCAGACCCCTAATAACTTGACATTTAGTGTCGGTATGAAGCCTATCACCAATTGAGAAACTACTGATCCTAATTAGTAATTCTCGTCTACCCCAGCCGAGGATTTCTGGTGATGGCCACCCGTGCACTCCGCGACATCAACCCTTAATATACCGGGAGAGACAAATCCCCTGACGATTCGCTCACTGCCTCCATGTGGTTCGGGACTGTACCCAACTAAAACCTGTTTGCACGACTCCTCTGAGCCGTGGTAGGGTAGTAATCAAAGCACAGTAGGAACTCACATGAGACAAATGACGATCTCAGGTCGATAGACTAACCTGTACACATGTTACCTGGGAACTGCTATCTGACAATAGGTATAATACCAACTAGCATGTTCCCGGCGAGTCTGTCCGGTGTACTCATAACCCCTGTATACATCTTAGGTGAACTAACTGACACCAATGGCTTGTGAGACTGACCACCGCCCCTCGTTGGGGTCTCGATCCGTATATACTAGTCTACTCTTGGAGTATCGATGCCCAGTCTCGAAACTCCCACGACTAGGGACACTTTAAGGATGTGCTTATAGACCACCCAACTCTCATGCATATGATCGCCATCATACTACTGGTAGTCAAGCAAGAATCCTATGGACTCTATCAACATGTAATAGTGATCTGTAATGTCACCTGAAGCATGTACACGATGATAAAGACAAACCGATAGCATACTATCATCTCGAGTAAGACTGTTCTACCGGTATAGGTCCTCCCTCAATCATTGCAAGCACGTGCCTGTGATCCAATAATTGAGTTGAGGGCACTATAGCCAACAATCTTCCACTTGCACTTAAGGCTAATTATTGCGATGTCGCATACTCACAGCCCGTGTGATACCGAACACCCAACTTCTCTACTAATCAGTTTCACAAAGCTCGTTTGTAAAACTATTGCGTTCGAGAAATAGGCTCAGTGAGTGGATCCGCTCCAATGTTTCTTTCTATGTCTCTCTTTATCTCAAGTTCGTGGAGAAAGCCATCTCCCGAAATGAGCAATACCTGTCTTAGAATATGTCTGGATATCTGATGGGACCCAGTTCATAAATGAACTCCAAATCCAGTAAACTTCTTAGGCTGTATCGTCAACTTAATTTAATCAGTATCCTGTGCCATGCTTCCCTCAGTATCTGCTTGGACCAACTGTCCAAACTACTGCCCCTTAAAAGAGGGAAAACTATAACTCTGACAGTCACTCTGTCATCCAGGTCACCTTGGAAGCCTGGAATGATAACCGTCTCCCGAAGGAGGCTGCCGTTACCATATCCCTAGAAAATCTACTTATGTTCATAAACTGCTTCCGAACGTTTCTCCAGGATTGGATTAATATATCAACTTATTATATCTAGTACAAAATCATCTGGTGTAGTACTTGACATATCATGATTGACTTAATTGCCTAAGAAATTGATATGCCAATCATGCACATCCCTCTCCTCTTTAGTCTGTAAGACACAATTAGAGAGGGTGACTCCATCACCTGCAGGTACACCACCATGCCAGGAGTCATCCATTCTAAAACACCTTTAGAATACTGTCTAAGTACCCAGATTGGGAAAATACCCAAATCTAGATCTAAAACCATAGATCCAGTAATCAGAATGCCTGATATAATATCCAAATTCCATGTGGAGAAACCACTATGTGACAACCACAGTATAACCGATCGTAGTGTAGGAATTTCATTTCCTACAAAGTGTATGTCATCCAAATACCAGGACATCACACCCTACTACCTTCTTAACAGATCCATCTCTTATTCTGATGAAGTCAAAGCCTATGACTATTACATCAAAATTAGATGATCTATCTCCGCTATATCTGCTTTAGTCTATAAATAGACATAAGCTACTTGTCCACTATGCTTCCGCTGCTCCCACTGACCACAACAACCCTCTGGCAGAGTCATATACATGTGCACTTCTAAAGTTGGTTTAGAACGACGTTATACTCATCCTCCTGCCGGGTCTCATAGTCTGGAACAACTATAGTGTCAAGTCTGGGTATACAAGAACCTCCCTGTCACCGTCTTTGAGGATACCGAAGTACCTCTCGGGCGCCTGAGGTTACCCACGATATCTGCAGAGTGGCCAATGGAATGTTAAACCCGATTGAATGTTTAGGTCCTATTAAATTTTCAGTAATCGTTTGTGGTTCTGGAATCACTTCCAGTTCTACCATACTCCCACCACTGTTTTCTAAAAAAGTCCATTTTACTAAAATTGTGGCGAGTCAAGAACAAATCACTATTGATCTTCCAGATGGTAGAAAGTTAACCCTCGTCATAACCTGGGTTAACCCACAAACTGCCATTACAGAAACGTGCTTTGAGTTATCCAGAGTCTGGTTTTAAGCATAAGCCGGACAACTCCATATACCTTAACATCGTTAAGATATGAACCATTCTATATACAATATAGAAACAGAGGCACTAATTTAATTGGAACCAGATTCAAATCATGCAGCTGTCTCCAGTGCATGCCAACTAAATGGAGAGATGCCGATCAACATTACTCAACTTAGGATTGCATCCAGATATGAGTAACCTGAAAGAGAAACAAGTTTCTCAAAACCATTACTATCAACTGAATACCAAATACAAGTATCTACATTTTCGATTACCTTGAAGAATCCTGATACTTGCAACACATGGTTCTCTACTTTATTCTTGTACCTATAACTTCTCAAAACTTGGACCTTGTATTTCTACGAAACACTTGTCTAAAACTTGAGAAGTCGCAAGTAAACAGAATATAGTACGAGTACCATCCCCTCTGTCCTAATGGACACTGGACAACATACAATACTTTGTATAAGTCCCCTGAGTTAAATAACTTAAATCCTGTGCGTCGTAGGTTGAAAACTGTATTATGGTTAAGAAGAATTACACCGCTGTTTAATGCTCCTTACCTAACCATCAACTGATATAGGTAAATGTCATAGACATAATTTCAAAAAGTTATATCTCACTTTATAAAATAAACGTACAGATATATCAGTTTGAAATTGGTGCATAACAACGGATATTCAAAACCAAATATCTGCCGTCAGGCAAAACCCCAGGTGATTTCCTCAAATATCACCAATTATAACGAATTCCGATATAAGGATGATGTAATCACCTAATTCCCAATAACTTACTCCCACTCATCATCTGTAAAACCATACGGATATGAGAATCAGACCTGGTAAATACATACCCTGGAGTAAAGATCTAATTGGAAAATCAGTTTTCAATTAACAACGCATAGTGAAACTGAAACATGAAAATGTTTCAAAGGGGTAGCCGGGTATTCCTAGTAATGCCTCTTCCATTATCCAGATTCATGACTGTAACCGTATATTTCGCGGTTTGGTCGTGAATGATAGCAGTTGCATTTTACTTTGCTCTCTTTCTAATCCCTTTATTTGTCTTTACTTATTGCCTTCTGTACACCACACTTAGGCTAATTGGTTTTCTTCCTTCTCCACCTTTCGGCACCTGCCTATGATTTGGAAGAAGACTATCCAATAAGCGCAATAGGTGTACTCTCTCCTAATCCTAGGAGCCCTCACAATCTGAGAGAAGGTAAAAGGAAAAGACAACTGAATAGTCCTATTCAATTTCTCCAGAACCGGAAACCATCCTCGAATCTGAAACAAGTTTCTTCGAGTTCGTATGTAACTATACGATGGTTATATCTAATAAATATGGATCTTCATAGTGATATGGAATGTTCCGAAGAAAAGCAAAGGGTAAAAGTAGGACTAGCAATGAAGCATGCAATTCTGACAATTCAAAAGTCAGTATTTTAAGAAGGTCCGGTCAACTTGGTTACTGAGTTGTAGTCTAGGGTCGGGCCATGGTCGCTGTTAAAGAGAGAGATAAAAGAATCACTCAGCATGAACTCTAACCTAGATCAGAATGGTCAATCACTTTATCTAATCAGGATATCTCCCACTGTATCCTCAAATTCTCCTCCAAACCTGAAAGATCAATTAGTCGGGATCATCTAAAATCACCCGAGGAGTAAACCAACTCATCAGTGGGAATCGGGATCCAACTATCATCGCATGATAACCTGATAGAATCCACTCAAGTTATCACACTCCAGATGGTATGCGCATGCCTGTCAACTTTCCTATATGTTTGAACCTCCTGATGTGATTTTTACCCCATGCTCGTATAACCTTGACGAAGGCCAACATATCATAAGTCACATGTCAAGTTCTACCCGTCATTGTCCAGGTTAATTTGAACCCACCCGTACATACTCTTGATGAAGGCCAAAATAGTAGTACGACTGTCCCAAACCAACGCATCTATCTATGCAACAGAAAAGTAACAAGTATCTACCATACACTATGCCTTGACGAAGGCTAACATACATAGCATGAATACTAAGTGCTACCCGTCTGAAATGACGGAGGGCTATGAATGGTTTTTGACGAAAAACTTTTAACGTAATGAACTTGATATCGTTGAAGAAACCGGATAGCTTTTATAAATATATAGTGGCAAAAACGTTTGCTAAAGAGGTCACTCCCGGTGAAGGGATCTCGGCTCTTTCCTCGTGGAATGAGGTGCAGGATATTCCCACCGAATACCATGATGCAAAGCAAAAAGTAATCGACTATAGTGAAGTTATTATCCTGACGCAAACTTCTGTCCAAGGGGTCACTCCCGATGAAGGGATCTTGTCCCTTGCCTCGTCGAATGAGGTGCTGGATGTTCATAAACGAATACCTCTGTGCATAACAAAAGAGAACGTCCTTGTAATAACGGCTTTTTAAAATTGTTCCAACAATATCGAACAGGTTTGTTTTCCTTGCATTGATCCGAATCAACGCAGTTTCATCAATTAATCATACCATAAAAGAACGAAAATATGATGTACGTATATGCCATCCGCATTCACCACTGGGTCCCGTCATCACCCGTTAGGTTACTTAACTAACGATAGAGCGGGGACTGGACTAGCACGGGTGTAAAACATATACAACATATACTAGTATATATATCAATATATAATGATCGCTCCAGACGTGATAAATGCAACATCACAGATAAGTAATAAGCATCACATAACAATACAGATAATCTGGGAGCCCTGGGTTTCCTTTGAGCCGCAAGTGAAACCCGACGTTCCCCTGGTCGTGTGGATAGCCTGTGCAATGAAAACCTAGACCCCTACGAGCGCGGTAAGTTACCCGCCAAAACCAAGCGAGGTAGCCCCCTTCAGCAAAGTGAATGGGCCACCCAGCACTTCACGGAATTCGGTAACTTGAGGACCCTCCTTGGGTAAACCTGTACCCCCTACGAGTGCGGCGAATAGCTTGCCAATTCTGGAGTGAGGCCTTCTCCTTCTCAACGCCATGAGATGCAGACCTGTTGCCCTCTAGAACCCGGCTATCCGTGTACTCCATCGCGGGGTAATCCTAGTACATAAAAGAAAATATGTACAACGGTGATATCGACCTCAACCCGATCGTGCCCCAAACAAATAATATACAAATATGCAGTGACGCAGTCTACATGTTGGATGCTCGCCCCGCAATATCAAATGTATAAATAAAACTAAACTGTATTATCATTTCACCCAAGCTATCCACCACGACAAATCCGCAACAGCACAGCACAACACATAACATCAACGTGAATGCCATGTTCGCAAACCCGTCTAAACGAACTGTAGCAATTAGACAAGTTGTACCGATCAAATGACATTCACGGTCGCTGATAGAAATGTAAGTACTGTAAACTTTAAATGATGTTAGAAATATCGACTTCGAAATAACCCCGAATAGCTCCAAACAACTAGATAAAACCATATCAAAACTGGGCTAAACTAGCAATACCACTGAACCAATATTTCAGAGACTAGATGCCATTGAGGTGAAAGTGAGAGCACATGAAAATGGCAGTGAAAGAAAAACCTTGTGAGGAAAAAATGGCTCTGTGAGTTTTGTTGTTGTTGTGTTTTGTTGTGTTTTAAGCAACTCAAAAATACCACACCAAAAAAATCAGCAGCCCCTAAAATTCCCTCACTAAGAATTGCCAGCACAGCCAAAAGGTGAAGAAGAATGCGAGCACATGAAAATTGCTTGTGAAAAATAATGGCCCCTCAATGAAAACGTTCTCTGTTCCTTTTTTTTTGTTTTCGAATGAAGTGGTTGTGGTGGTTATTTAATTTTTGCATTAAAACAAAAATCCACACCCACTCAATTTCGCAGCTACTAAATTCCTTTACGGAAAAAAACCACAGCCATTCACACCACTAAAATTATCATTGGTATTGTTTCGGGGGTTGTTTCGGTTTCGATATTTTAATATTGTATAAACAACTAGTATGTGATTAATGGGTTGGCTCTGATACCATGTAAGGTTACGCCAGCGCGCCGGCCATCAATCCGTGGCCAAACGCGGAACAAAAACTTTTAAAAACCCGGCGCTAACGGAACCCGATTCCCGGATCGAACCATTAACCCTATATTAGTAAACTGTAAAGTGAGTTTAAGAGATTATACCGATCGATCCGTTTCTTCGGTTTTCAATCTCTGTCTAAGCTCCTCACGGCTGCCCCGAACAAGTTCGCTCTCCGGGCTCCCTTGTCGAAGATGATCCACGTCGAGAATTCTTAATACGGGCTCCCGCTTCAAAACCGAAGCAACTCTGCCATCCAGTTTGCTAGCCTAGATACCCAAGATGAAGTAGAGATAGTGTGTGAATACTTTGTCTCAAAACACCCAAGGATTTGGATGGAGGTGAATTGAAGTTGCCAAGGAGATGAGAAAAGTGTGAAGTATAATAATTTGGCAGTAAAGGAAAAAAAATGGGCTCGGCCAATAATGAATTTGGTTCTCTGTGCCTTTTTTTTGTAGTGGGTTGTGTGTTGTGGTGGTGAGTAAAAATGATAAATTAATCAGCTTAAAAATTCCCCACCACAAAACCATCAACAGCCACAAAAAAAAAAAAATCCGCTACAAAAATATCTAAAGCAAAATATCAACAAATATCTTACACTCAACAAAAACAATTAATGCATGAGATGAGTCACAAATTAGCCCATGCCCTTAGCCCATGCCCAAATGACCTATCACTGCCCTACGAAATTCCCAGCCCAAAGATTTGCCAAAATGCACTCAATAATTTATTTATTTTAATGATATTTATCGGATTTTTTGGATAAAATCCGTGTTTTTACATTTTTCATGATTTTTGCACCTTGTCATGTGCATGTGTGTGTTTGTGAGTTAGAGAGACTGAGAAAAGAATAGAAAGGAAAAGAAAAGAGAAAGAAAGAGAGCATGTGTGTGTGTGAATGGAATAAAAATTACATGCCTAGAGATATTTATGAAAGAAACAAGAATAGATACTTTGTGTAAGAGGTGAGTGTAGGGGAGATTTTTGTGAAGAGAGTGAGGCTAAGAGAGAGAGAGAGAGAGAGAGAGAGAGGAAGACTTGGCTGCCCCATTTGTTTCATTTCTCCATTATTTCCTTCATCTTCATCATCTCCATCACTCCCTCACTACCTCCATGCCTCATCTCCAAATATTTCTCAAAACCTTATGCAACCTTCACTAAAAACATGCACACACTCATTCTAAACCTCTTGAACCATTCAAATTTGGATTTTGAAGACTTGGGCAACTCAAGAAAGTTCTTTGGTTGCTATTAAGGTAGTCCATTCACTTTAGAATCGTATTTGTGTTAAATATCGTATTTTAGTTTAGAATTTGAGTTAAATAGGATATGTGATCTTAGAAAATTACAAGTTGCTGTTAAGTGGTTAATTGAGATTTAGTGAGTGTTTTCAAGAGCTTAGAGATTGATTTAGAGGCATGGGAATGAGTTTAGAACCCGATACACGAACTTAGAAACTTTCCGTGTTGGTTTTGTGACATTCTTGGAGATCTACAGGGAATCTGGAGCAACCCGGGACCTTTATAAAAATATTAAAAATATACATTAATCTAGTTAGACCAATAGGAGACCACCACGAGAAGACGGGGCCCAAATTCCAAGGTGGGGCCGGCCCCGGCGGTTACTGTAGCCACTTTGGTCGGCTACTGTAGCAGTTTTGATGCTGGGGTTTTGGATGTAGCTCACACACCCTATAACATAGCTACTATATTTTTCTTTTTGTCCCAGATCACCTGAGCCAAAATCTGGGAGCATATTTGGATGGTTTTGGGTTATGTTTTCCGTATTTTGGAATTCTTGGTTTTGATATTATTTATAAGATTTGGTCGTTTGATATTTGTACGTCAATGACGAGGGTTGGTTGGTCGGTCGTTTTTGAATGCGTAGGCTATAGGTTCTAACCTATAAGCGCACCGTGTGCCGTATCGGTTTTCCGGATTTTTGTTTTCATAACGTGGCAATATGTGTTGATTTGTAGGTACCTTCGTGTGGATTCCGAGACGACGAAGCACATCGACTACGGCTGAACAAGAAGATCCGCATGTGAGTAGATTTATATCTACGGGGGAATTCGGGTGGATGGTATATAGCACCCCCACAAATTACTATGGAAACCGATATATATATATATATATATATATATATATATATATAGGATATGGTTAAGGAAACCATGTTATAAAGTTATGGATATGGTTAAAGAATTAGAAGGAGACAAGATATACCACGACTTAAGATTTGTGTATTGTTTAGTGTGACATGATATGATAGAATTGATATGTATGAGATTTAGAGTAGTATGACATGAGATTTATAAGATAGAATGCATACGTAAGATGACTTGATGTGAGATATTAATGTGATGAAAGAGTATATGATGTGATATGATGACTTGGTGTGATATGTCGTTATATGGATGCGAGTCGAGATGAGATAGTTGATACCTTTGTCGGTCCCACGATATGAGATTGATACGGATATGACCTGGGATATAGGTATATAAATTATATAATGTTATGAATCTTGAGTGATATGCCGTGCGAGACTTTAGATCCATATCCTTATTTTCATATAGGTTGATAGGATCCCTAACGGTTTAATGTCGCCATACGATAGATTATACCGTACGTGATGTTGTGAGGCTGGATGCCGATTGATAGATTCATCGACTCAGATATATTGTAGACACGTATACCTTGTAGCGTTTCGCTTACGATGTACTTTATACTACGCTCATGTTATTCACATTGCATTGCATATACCTGTGCTAGTACACCTACACCATTATCGATGATGCGTATGTTACACTTACACAGATTGGCCGGCTCACACACCTTCATCATCGATAATTACTATGTCACTTACACAGTAGAATTGCTATATCATGCCATGATATACTTGCTATGTTCACATCATTACGATATGTTGCATGATATACTTGCTATGTTCATATCATTATGATATGTTACATGATATACTTGCTATGTTCACATCATTACGATATGTTTCATGATATGCGGATATGCTCATATTTCGGTTATATGTTGGCATACATCATACTTTATGATTATATGCATTGAGATGCTATTTTCATGTGTTTTATGAATTTGAGAACCGTGGTTAAATTTCGAAGGAAATTATGTATTGTCTTAAAAAAACCGGTTTCTCTTGATATGATATTTCGAGACGTCCACCATGTGTTTTTCTCGGTTCTGAGAGTGGCTTGTGAGACCCAATTCGAGGAGCGGAAGGCACCGTCTGCGAGTACATGGTGGACCCAGTATGGTTCCCTGGGACAAGAGATGATTTTCGTGGTGTAGACGATGAGCCTAGCAGAGGGAGTACTACCTACCGGTGATTGTATAGAGCTCAGCGGATATCTGGAGGATACCGACCGGAGTCGAGAGATGGATATGGGCCGATCCGTACTGCCGGAGCCCGAGGGCCGATCCCGCAGACTGACGGAGCCCGAGATATGAGGATTTACTTGTCGATATTGGATACGGGTTTCATGATGTTTCGAGTGTCGATGTTGGACACTCAGGTTCCATGACTTGATGTGTCATTGATGGACACATGTTGATTTATATCCTCATATTTACATGCATATGCTTTTATGATATTTACATGCATGAGGTTGTTGTGTCATTGGTTGACACGTGGATGGGATCCACATGCATACATGCATTGATTATATGGTTGGATGATATCCACTTACTGATAGGCATTGATTATGTTGTTGGCACATATGCAGATACGGTCACCCCAGATATCATAGTATTACCTTTATGATATAGTTGACCTAGGAATCGTTGTTTATTTCAATTTCTACCTGATGATGTTTTCTACTCACGAGTTGGAAACTCACCCCATTGTGCCATAGTTCTTGCAGGTTGATCGCATGGATCAGTAGCGGCATCGCTGGCACACAGTTGTATTTGGGTGATTTGCTTTGGTAGGTGGTACATATTGGATCGTGTCACTCTCGTATTATTATTCCTGTTGTATCTAGTTAACTTCATCAATCAGAAACTAGTATTTGTATAAGTAGTAAGACTTAGCAAGACTTGTAGTTGCGAGACTTGAGCGATGGGTTATATGTTCGCTTGGTGGGTTTGATGTCTTACTTTACATTATTCCTGGTGTTGATCTTCGCCGTTGGGCATCGTATACTTATATTCTGTCTTATGTGGTTGTGTCTCCACCTATTGGCGAAGAGCTAGCTCCCGCTTAGGGATGCCTTTTATATTATCATGGATATGTGGTTTTGGCTCAAAATATACACGGGAGGTGCTGCCCAAATTTCCAAAAGACAAAACATGATTCATTATACCTTTATTTCAAAACTTCACCTTTTCTATTTTCTTAAAAATGTTTAGATTTCTGGGTTTCGGCTTACTAAATTTACGTTGCGCCTTTATACGTTGCGTGATTTAAGTGCCGGTCACGAACTAAATTCGGGTCGTGACAAAAACCAAAAAAAGAAAAGGCCACCTCAAAAGTAAATTCGTAACGAATTACAAGAGTACCCCTCAATCGTATATACATACCTGTATCCATATTTCGACTGAATACGAATACAACTAGACGAAAATAATCCAACAACATAATACTAGGATCCGGCTTAAACCAAAGCCCATTAGTATTATCCGTCCGATCATGATCCATGCACAAGTGCACGTATATGATCGAATCCTGCTATAAAACCATACGGCCTCTCCAACGTTTCGCCCAAATTAGGGAAACTCTTTATGTGGGACTCTAAAGACTTGTCAATACGCTGGCAGTGGGTTTAACCACAAGCACGTCAGTGGCACTAGCTGTACGTAACGGCTGCTCAGGTATTGAGCGAAAGGGAGGCCGACGAGTAAATTCATCCTGAAATCCTACTGAGCCTGACAGTGACAATATCCGTACAGTCCGGTCCGTTCGTCTATGAGTATCGTATGTCGAGCCTAGGGGATGGATAAAGTCAGACCCTTAATAACTTGACATTTAGTGTTGGTATGAAGCCTATCACCAACTGAAAAATTACTAATCCTAATCAGTAATTCTCGTCTACCCCGGCCGAGCATTTCTGGTGATAGCCACCCATGCACTCTGCGACATCAACCCTCAATATACCGGGAGAGACGAATCCCCTGACGATCCGCTCACTGTCTCCATGTGGTTCGGGACTGTACCCAACTAGAACCTGTTTGCACGACTCCTCTGAGCCGTGGTAGGGGAGTAATCAAAACACAGTGGGAACTCACACGAGACAAATGACAATCTCAGGTCGATAGACTAACCTGTACACATGTCACCTGGGAACTGCTATCTGGCAATAGGTATAATACCATTTAGCATGTTCCTGGCGAGTCCGTCCGGTGTACACATAACCTAATGAGCACCTGTATAGATCTTAGGTGAACCAACTGACACCAATGGCTTGTGAGACCGGCCACCGCCCCTCGTCGGGGTCTCGATCCGTATAAACTATGTTGGATATATGTATGCCCTAGAGGCCATTATGTGATAGTGGATGTATTTATACATGTATATATATATTCAGTGTACATTCTTGCTCGACATGATAGTATGCTATCTGGTTACTCTTTATCTGACATGTTGACTTGATCATGCTTTTATTCATTTACACATGTTGATAAAGCCTTGAGGATATTTTCTTGACTACTGTGATTATGATGGAGATCATACTAGTGGGACGTCTATAGTTTATAAGCATATCCTGAAATGTCCCTGGTCGTAGGTGTATCGAGACGGGGCATTGATATACCAGAGTAGACTAGCGTATATGATACTAAACCCATATGATGGGCGATGGATGTTCCCACATCCATTGATGTTTGACATCGAGATCATATGCGGGTGCTCAGTGGAGACTGGATACACTGGACGGACTCGCCGAGAACTCCTATATGGTATTATATCTATCGTCGGATAGCAGTTCTCAGGTGACACTGGTACATGTTAGTCTGTAGACCCGAGATCGTCATAGAGTCTTGTGTATTCTCCCACTGTACTTTGATTACCACCTGATTGTCAGAGGTTCTGCGTGTTCAAGTTTTAGTTTAAATACCGCAATCAAGACGGTTTCGCTTGTAGCTAGCCGGTTGAGTACGGGTCGTCCGCAGGGAGATGGGAGTCTTTTTCTATGTGTTTTAACGAGTTAAGTCCGAGAGTTCAGATTTGTTTGTGATTATCTAAGTGTTAAGTTGATGTTTTAAAGAGAGCTTGTTAGGGTTAGGATTAGGTTAGTTTGAGTTAGGAGTCTCCACATCTTTCGTTGCCCCTCTTAATATCGGTGTTACGGTAATCGGCAACAACGGGGATTAGCACGACTAGGAAGGAACTTGCGAGTATAAGCTAGGCTTTCCAACGCATAAGTCCTTCCTTTTGGTGCTTGTCCGTCCGTTCTTGGCTCTTAGCCATAACCTCCGGTTAATTCAACCACAACCGGTCTCACTACGGAATCACCGCTATCATGTAGGATAGGGTGCCGTGAGGAGCGGATTGTGGTTCAATTAACGGGAGTCGATTTAAGCTGTTGGGCAAGGAAAGAGTGAGAGAGATTTCCTTCTCTCAAACTTCCCTTATCCTGCCCTAGCAAGTATGAACTACTCACACATCATGATATGAAAAAAATAAAACAAAACAAAAGAGGAAGATAGAAAGAAGGAGATTAGAAGAATACGACTAGCTATTTGCGACCTCACCTTGGCGAGGATCGAGCGTAAGCATCATTGCCGTATTAAGGATAAAGAAAAAGAGAAGAAAGAAACAACAAGAAAATAACAACAACTACTTAACGAATAAAAATTACAACAATTAACAAGATAAAGAAACAAGCATGATAATAAATGGTTCTTCTTTATTCATCACTCTTCACTCACAAGCTCACTACAAGTTTCAATGGAGAAGAGGTGAGAAGAGGAAGAAGAAACACAACTAATCCTAGCAAAAATGAAAATACAAGAATGGACACTTTCCTTCTCAAAGTTCTGGGCTATTTATAGGCTGGAGAATGGAAATCTAGGGCAACCATCAGAATACACATGAAAAGACCCAAATACCCCCCAAAGCCCATGCCCTGACTCCACTGTATGGCCGCGGATCCGCCGCCTATACCTCCTATTGGCCGCGGATCCGCGGCCCTATGGTGGAGTCAGGGTATGGTGCTTCTTGTACTGCCCTGATCTGCTGTCCCCTGTTGTCTGGTACATGTATTTTCTGAAAATACTTCCACATTTCTTCCAGAATTTCTGTTGAGGGAAAGGTGGACTTTTGTCAAGATTTGGCATGATTGCCTCGAGCTCCGCGTAGATTTCTTGGAACTTGTTGTTGCCATTGAGCCTTGTGCATGAAGGTGACATTGATTTGACATTTTGTCTTCCTAAACTGGTATCTGGCAACATACGGATGAAGAGCGGAGACCGTGTTTTATCTGTGGTTGGCAGGAACCCGGATTTTGTCGTGTTTTTCATGAATTTCACCGTTTTAGAACCGAGAACCTGTATCCTGCAATTGACTAGCAAACACGGCTCAAGAGTATCTACCGATATGCAATGTGATAAAAATTGGGCGGTATGAAAATGCAAAAATCTGATATGAACAAAATACCCCCAAACTTATCATTTGCTCGTCCCGAGCAAAGCCCATTTATTCACAAAAAATTTCCTAACCTCACTTTCGCAGGGAACGCGATTGCACTGAGCATGTGCAACAAGCCGTTAAACCTCTAGGTGTCCCTAGTAGGAGGAGTGTTGTCTCCTGAGGGTTTTCAGCGGATACTACCCACAAAATCCGGTCAAGTTGGTTTTGTAAAATAACTAAGATTCAAACCCTAAAGTTTTGTTTCGGAAAATAACAATTCTATAATCCTAAGTCTAGACCATCGAACCTTTATTTTTCACACCTCGCTTCTTATTTAACTACAGATTTTATATGTCTTTACGTGCAGTGCAAATAGTGTCGTTAAGTTCCCGAAAGATCGAATAAAGTCATCATGTCGCACAATAAAGCCCAGATAACAATTTTAAAAGGATCACATAAGTTTTATAAAGAGTTAAGCATTTTTCAAGTTTCGTTTTCCAGTAAGGTTTCAACTTCAGAATTTCTATCTTCCTTAACAGGAAACTAAGTCGTATTCTTCACTCCACCTTTTTCTTGTTTTCATTTCATACACACCTCTGTGAACGTGCAATAGTCTTTATCACAGAATAAAACCTTCATATCTCCGCTAATTTTTTTTATAAAAGCCTGTCTTTTATCAAGATTATTCTCACACAAAGAACCGTTAGGAATTTTAACTCGGAGAGAACACTTGCTTGACTTTGTTTTAAACTGGACTTTCTAGGCTTCTTAGCGAGCTTTGGGCTAATGCACCCAAACCAGTTGGTTTTAGGGCATTAGGTGTAGAAACACCCCAGCGGACTTAATTACTCAAGTTACCTAGGTCCAAAAACAAAAGACAGTTTGGCGTGAAAATCAGATGATTTGATACGAACGAAGATATAACCGGCAGTTCAAATATATTTTTTTTTTTGGATAAAAGACGTGTTTAGTGGGTTCGGTGTGTAATCATTCCAATCAAGTTTCAGATGGGTTATTTTTCAGACTTAGCTCCAATTACGGCATCAATAACATTCCTTCATATTCGCTTTACTTCATAAACTATTCTTGACATTACTTATTTCAGAACAAACCTATTTGATCCTCAGAAAATCATTTATCTGTTTAAAAGTTTTTCAACATAAAAGACTTGTCATCTAATTCCCAAAAACTCACGACACGTGTAGTGTGATGTAAAGACGTATATCAGCTATAGTTAACTTCAAAGGAGAGTTATCTTTCAGGTTTTCAAAATCCAAACATAAGATTTAGTTATTCCTATTTTTTTCAAACAAAAACCGTCGAATGTTGAATCAGAGTTCTTCCACAAGCTAACTTGACAAAAAAGTTTTTATATTTTAAGAAAATTTTCAGATTTTTATGGATTTTATGGATTTAATATGCAGATGCAAAATATACATGCGAAGGTAAGAAATGCGTACCGAGCGTACCCCCAAACTTAAACTAGACAGTGCCCTCACTGTCCGTGCATGAAGAGAGCAGTTGGAAGGTTCAAAATTGTCGGTTAGCGATACACAATTTTTATTTGTTTTTGTTTTTAAAGAAAAGAAAAAGAATAAGAATATACACAAATATATACAAAAAGGTTTGTACATACCCCCAAACTTATTTGGAACAGTGTCCACTGTTCTTGGCTGGATAACCGAAGTTTGGAGGTAGGCAGAGGAAGATCAGGCAGGGTAAACCGGCTCCTGTAGGAACAGGAGCTCCTCTGTTGGTTCGGCGCTAAGGTACGGTTTGCATCGGTGTCCGTTTACTTTGAAAAATGAACCGTCCTTTGGATTTTCCAAATCCACAGCGCCCTGCGGATACACATTCCGCACAAAATACGGCCCTTTCCAGCGAGATCTGAGCTTTCCAGGATGGAAGTGAAGTCGGGTGTCGTAAAGCAGTACCTGCTGACCAGGTACGAAGGTTTTGCGCAAAAGGTGTTTATCGTGAAACACCTTCGTTCGGTTCTTAACAACAACCGCGTTATCGTAAGCCTCATCCCTAAGCTCGTTTAGTTCGTTCAACTGCAGCTTCCGATGGCTGCCCGCATCCTCGAGAGACAGATTCAGCTCCTTTATCGCCCAAAATGCGCGATGCTCTATTTCGACAGGTAGGTGGCAGGCTTTTCCGTACACAAGCCGATAGGGAGACATGCCAAGGTCGGTCTTATAAACGGTTCGAAATGCCCAAAGGGCATCAGTGAGTTTCAGCGACCAATCCTTATGGTTCTTGGAAACCGTCTTCTCCAGTATCTGCTTGATTTGCCGATTTGAAACTTCGGCCTGCCCGCAGGTTTGGGGTGGTAGGACGTAGAGAGCTTATGATTAATGGAGTATTTCCGCATCAAGGCCTCGAAGGTTTTGTTGCAGAAATGACTTCCATTGTCGCTGATGATCGCCCGGGGGTGCCCAAAACGAGATAAAATGTTTTCTTTAAGGAACCTAACGACAACCTTGTTGTCGTTAGTCCGGCTGGGCACAGCCTCGACCCATTTAGAGACGTAATCAACAGCTAGAAGGATGTACAAGTTCCCGAAAGAGCTGGGAAACGGCCCCATGAAATCTATCCCCCAAACATCGAAAATCTCCACAACCAAGATCAGTTGGAGCGGCATCTCGTTCCTCCGGGATATCCGGCCCATGTGTTGGCACCGGGAGCAAGTCTTGCAATAGTCGTGAGCGTCTTTGAAAAGTTGTGGCCAGTAGAAACCACATTGCAAGATCTTCTCAGCTGTCTTTCTGGGCCCAAAATGCCCGCCACACGCTTGATCGTGGCAAAATGACAGCACACTCTTGAATTCCTCATCAGGGACACACCGACGAATAATCTGGTCGGGACAGTACTTGAACAAGTAGGGTTCGTCCCAGTAAAAGTGTTTTACTTGGGATAAGAAGCGAAGTCTGTCCTGACTTGACCATTCAGTTGGTATTAATCCCGTGGCCAAATAGTTCACAATATCTGCGAACCAGGGTTCGCACGATACTGTCAAGAGCTGTTCATCCGGGAAAACGTCGTTGATCGGAATAGGAAGCGAAGGTGAAGAAGGAAGTCGTGAGAGATGGTCGGCAACCACGTTTTCACATCCTCGTTTGTCCTTAATGACAAGGTCAAACTCTTGAAGCAAGAGGATCCAACGGATTAACCGAGATTTTGCATCTTTCTTCGCAAAAAGATGGCGCAGAGCAGAATGGTCCGTGTAGACAATGACTGGAGAGCCGATGAGGTAGGGCCTGAACTTTTCTAAAGCAAATACAACAGCTAAGAATTCCTTCTCAGTTGTTGTATAATTGAGTTGGGCGTCGTTCAGGGTTCGGCTCGCATAATAGATTACGTGCGGCATCTTGTTGATGTGTTGTCCAAGGACAGCACCGATGGCAAAGTCGGATGCATCGCACATAATCTCGAATGGGTGCGTCCAGTCAGGTGAAGAAAGAACGGGAGCAGAAGTGAGTGAGCGTTTTAGTGACTCGAAGGCAGTCACACAGCTTGAGTTGAAGTCGAAAGGTGTGTCCTTGGCCAGCAAAAGAGTCAAGGGCCTAGCAATCTTGTTAAAGTCCTTGATGAACCGTCTATAGAAACCGGCATGGCCAAGGAAGGCTCGGATATCTCTGACGCATCGGGGAGGAGGCAGATTGGAAATGACCTCAATCTTTGCTTTGTCAACCTCTATACCATTTTGCGAGATGATATGTCCTAAGACAATACCTTCGCGCACCATGAAGTGGCATTTCTCCCAGTTCAAAGTGAGATTCTTGTCCTTACATCGGGTAAGGACAGCGTCAAGATGCAGCAAACACTCGTTGAAGGAATCACCGAAGATGGAGAAGTCATCCATGAAAATCTCCAGAAAATTTTCCACCATGTCTGAGAAAATCCCCATCATACACCGCTGGAAGGTGGCGGGCGCATTGCATAACCCAAAGGGCATGCGACGATATGCAAACGTGCCGAAAGGACAAGTGAAAGTGGTCTTGTCCTGGTCTTTTTCGGCGATGGGAATTTGATTATAGCCGGAGTAGCCATCAAGAAAGCAGTAGTACTCGTGTCCGGCCAATCGTTCAAGCATCTGGTCAATGAAAGGTAGCGGAAAGTGGTCTTTCCGCGTTGCGGCGTTGAGTTTTCTGTAATCAATGCAAACTCGCCACCCAGTTTGGGTGCGAGTAGGGATTAACTCGTTCGCCTCGTTAGTGATGACCGTGATGCCCGACTTCTTGGGGACAACATGAATGGGGCTAACCCACTGGCTATCAGAGATAGGGTAAATGATACCACTATCTAGACATTTTACGATCTCCTTCTTCACAGCCTCTTTCATGACTGGATTGAGACGTCTTTGTGGATCCCGGGCTGGTTTGACATCATCCATCAGATGAATGTGATGCTCAACGATCAGGGGACTAATCCCCTTGATGTCCGCCATGGACCAGCCAAAAGCTTGCCTGTTGCTGTGCAAGACCGCGAGAAGGGCTTTCTCTTGCTCTGGAGCTAGAGAAGCCGAAATGATGACAGGGAGGGTCTCGTTCTCACCTAAGTAAGCGTACTTAAGGTGAGACGGCAACGGCTTGAGTTCGAGCGTTGGAGGTGAAACGATGGAAGGCAAAACTGGTGCAAAGGTCTCGAACTCAAAGGACTCCAGCAAAGGTTCAAAACGAGTGTAAGCGACCGAGTCAGATGGTTCAGGTAACTCATCTGGAAAGTCGAAGGATTCAAACTCGGGTTTTGCGCGGCTAAGATCGTTCGAGAACGTGAAACACTCGTAGTCGTTGTCGGGCGCATAAACAGCAGCAGGTTCGAAGAGAAACGCACTAGTGGCGTCAAGATTATCGTGATCAAACAGAAACTCCTCGAATTCACACTCTTCTGGGGTGATCTCCTGGATCGAGCAGACATCCAGTATATGAGCATTAGGTTCGGCGGGCTGATTCCCCAACCTAAAAATGTTGAGTTCAATCGTCATATTTCCAAAAGAGAGGTTCATCGAACCATTGCGACAATTGATCACAGCATTTGAGGTTGCGAGAAATGGGCGACCGAGTATCACCGGAATTTGATTCCGGGGGTTAGCTACAGGCTGTGTATCTAATACAATGAAGTCAACGGGGAATATGAAGTCCCCGACTTTTATTAACACATCCTCTAGCTCACCCCTAGGATGGGTGATCGATCGGTCGGCCATTTGGAGAGTGCAGTGTGTGGGTTTCAGCTCTCCGACGCCTAATTGCTCGTATACTGAATACGGAAGCAGGTTAACACTGGCACCAAGATCTAATAGTGCGCGGTTGATGTTCTTATCCCCAATTGTAATTGAAATCGTAGGACAGCCAGGGTCCTTCCGTTTTTGTGGTAAAGATTGGGTAAGGGCATCACTCACAGCACTAGCCAAGAAAACTTTCTTGGGTACCTGAGACTTCCTCTTTTTCGTGCACAAGTCCTTTAAGATTTTCGCGTAAGATGGGACTTGTTGGACAGCATCTAAAAGAGGAATGTTAATGTTAACCTGCTTAAATAACTCCAGAATCTTCTCCATTTGAGGATTTTGTTTATTAGACCTCAACCGGTTTGGAAATGGAACATTTTGAAAATTGGTTGAGTCTAATGCTGGAGGAGGAGATTGTGGAGTTGGAACGGATCCTAGAATAGGTGCCTTCGTGGAGTGAGAAGTGGGTCCGTTCAGAGCAGAAGAAGAGGGAGGGGAGCCTTGTGAAGAACGGAGAATAGGCTCAGAAGACGAAGAAGAAGAAGAAGAAGAAGAAGAAGAAGAAGAAGAAGAAGCAGCGGCCGGGGTGTCATTGTTGATCCGTTTGCCAATGTTGTTCTGCAGCATCCTCCCCGATCTCAGTGTGGTCACGGCACTCACATTATGGTTTTGTTGTTCAAGAGCAACATGTGCATTATGTGGGTGACCGGGATTTGGAAGTGGCTGGGACGGGAGCTTCCCCTTTTCTCGCTCGCTTAAGGCCGCGTTCAGCTGTGCAATCTGGGCCTCGATGGTCTTGATGCTTTGCCCGTGTGCGGCAGTGTGTTGCACTAAAGATTGAATGGAAGACTGGATGTTGGCGGTGGATTGAGTCGATTGTTTAACAAACGCCTCCAGACTTCGTTCGAGCGAGGAAACCTTATCGTTGTTTGACGGAACAAAATTGTTTGGTGGAAAAGAATTGTTGGGTGCAAAGTTGTTCGTCTGATTTTGGAAAGGTTGGGGTTGGAAGGGCTGCTGATATTGATGTTGAGTTTGTTGTTGCGCTTGTTGCTGCGGCGGAGGGGGCCTCTGGAAATTGTTGCCCTGGAATTGATTCTGATTCTGATTCCAGGAGAAATTGGGATGGTTCCTCCAGCCGGGATTGTACGTGGAAGAGTATGGATCATTCCTCGGTCTTTGCTGAAATGCAGCATTAACCTGATCCTGTCCCTGAGATGGTGGATTGTAAGGACACTCTTCGGTTAAATGAGAGGGATCGGAACAACAAGCGCAGATGGTACGAAGGGGGAGAACAGGGGCAGGAGCAGGAGCAGAAAATTTGCTCTCTATCGCTTCAAGCTTTCTTGTTATTGCAGCCATTTCAGCTTTCATCGCAATAGAGACATCAAGTTGGTGGATTCCTACCCTAGACTGACCGGTAGAAGTGGAGGTAGAAGAAGAAGAATTCGGTCTGGTGCTCTCCCACTGTAGCGTTTGCTCCGCAAGGTCGTCAAAGAACTGCCACGCTTCCTCATCAGATTTCGATAGGAAGTGGCCCTGACAGATGGTTTCTAACAACTGCTTCGTTGCTGGGTTCAGTCCCTCGTATAAGGTTTGGCAGAGTTGCCATTTCTCTATACCGTGGTGAGGACACTGAACAAGAAGGTATTTATATCGGTCAAAGCATTTCCAGAAGGGTTCAGAAGGAAGCTGGGAGAATTGGTTGATTTCATTTCGAATCCTTGCGGTTTTATGATTCGGATAGAATTTTTTTAGAAACGCTTTAACAAACTCGTCCCAACTGGTGATTGAGTGGGAAGCGGTGCTATACAGCCATTTTTCAGCGAGATCGCATAAAGTGAACGGAATGACCCGTAGACGTATAGCATCGTCCGACAGCTGGGTGGTTTTCATCATGGCACAGACGTTTTGAAATTTATTGATGAAGATATAGGCATCTTCAGATTCAAGCCCATGAAAACGTGGAAGCATGTTGATGAAATGGGGCTTAATTTCAAAGTTGTCCCCATTGGCCGGAGGAAGAGAAAGGCAGGTGGGAAGTGCAGAACGGGTGGGATAGAAACGGTCCTGGAGCGCGATTCGCTGCGGCGCTACAACAGGCGGAGGTGGTGGGAGATTGGTCTCCGTAGGAGGTGGAGCCAATCCAGGGGTGGTCAAAGAGATGTTCGGATTAAATCCTGACATCGCGGAAGAAGAGGTTGGTGAAGGTGAAGGTGAAGGTGAAGATGTACGAACAGAATTCCGGTCAACGTCGGAGTTGGCCGGCAAAGGAAGGGGTGAAAGAGGAGTGGACGGAGTATCGACTTCGGAGTCGATCGCGTAGTCGGTAGTGACTAACGTAACACGGACTAGACGGGCGCTAGTGTCCCGAGTCCAAGCGGACATACACTAAACGAGTTTAGTATAGTCAAAGCGGAGAAGGTGAGGGTAAGAAAACGTCAATTGAGAAAGGCGATGGGTGGTGGGTGAAAAATGGATTTAGCGACAAACGGGCAAGTTTTTATAAAAGTTTTTGATTTTTTTCTTTTTTCTTTTTTTTTTAGAAAGATTTTTACAGAAATATGTACGGAAATACGGCTTAAGCAATCACAAACAAGATATGCACAATCACACCTAGATCTAGGGTAACCTAGGTCTACTAGACCTGCTCCTGAACTTGATTGTCGAAGTTAAACAATGTCGAGAAACGGGCTTAAAAATACACTGATCACGAGGCCAGGTAAGTGCAGAGATAAGGGGAGGTTGTCCAACACTTTCGCGAAGTTCCTTAATTAAATAACCCTTTCTCTTTCGGCGGTTGCGCCTTTAACACTTTCCTAGACACCCCGTAAACAATGTACCGTTAAGCGAGGTTCTAAACACGGTTTATCTTCTCCTAATGAGCGCGAAGTCCTTAGGGCTGAAGTCTAGTATTTTTTAATTTACAATGGACAATGCATATGCTTTTATGATTTTTGGGGTCCTGGGAAGGGTGATGAAATCCCCACCCAATCTGGATTGGTTTCAAGCCCCTTAAGTCCGTATTAAAGAAATGCAAAGCAGTAACAAATCAACTGCAAACAATTTTTTTTTTATTTGCGGCGCAAAGAATCCTGCACAAGAACAGTTTATTGGAAGGGGGAGAAGAGTTTGCGCAAAGAAATCTGCAGAAAACACAATTCAGTGGAGTCCAGAGGAGTGGGAGAGAGGAGAGGAAGTTACCCAGAGAAAATGGTACCCTTTAACCACTAAATGGCCGCGGATCCGCGGCCAAACACCACCTTAGGCCGCGGTTCCGCGGCTGTATAGATGAATTGGAGCTCAAAAATTTTGGGGTGTTCTGGTCTTTGTCTCTTCTGCTTTTCTGTAGTTGTTGAATCTGTGTTTGATCACTGTATATGCTCCAGATTTTCACAGTAGACCGTTTGTTCCGTTTTGGTCCGTCGCGGTGTAGCCGCGAAATGTGGGTCTATCTTCCCACGTCTTTGGCACTGTACTTGAACTCCGTCTTATCCGACGTCTTTTGGCGCCGATCTTGAACTTCGTATTTTCCTGCACACTTGCACAAAAGCTAATCAAAAACAACAAGATGGTTTTTTACAATGTATATTTTTTTGTTTTGTTTTTCGGTTATATTCACAAATTAACCCGAAATTACACAAGGAAATAAACTACCGTCTCCCCGGCAACGGCGCCATTTGATTGTCAGAGGTTCTGCGTGTTCAAGTTTTAGTTTAAATACAAGACGGTTTCGCTTGTAGCTAGCCGGTTGAGTACGGGTCGTCCGCAGGGAGATGGGAGTTTTTTTCTATGTGTTTTAACGAGTTAAGTCCGAGAGTTCAGATTTGTTTGTGATTATCTAAGTGTTAAGTTGATGTTTTAAAGAGAGCTTGTTAGGGTTAGGATTAGGTTAGTTTGAGTTAGGAGTCTCCACATCTTTCGTTGCCCCTCTTAATATCGGTGTTACGGTAATCGGCAACAACGGGGATTAGCACGACTAGGAAGGAACTTGCGAGTATAAGCTAGGCTTTCCAACGCATAAGTCTTTCCTTTTGGTGCTTGTCCGTCCATTCTTGGCTCTTAGCCATAACCTCCGGTTAATTCAACCACAACCGGTCTCACTACGGAATCACCGCTATCATGTAGGATAGGGTGCCGTGAGGAGCGGATTGTGGTTCAATTAACGGGAGTCGATTTAAACTGTTGGGCAAGGAAAGAGTGAGAGAGATTTCCTTCTCTCAAACTTCCCTTATCCTACCCTAGCAAGTATGAACTACTCACACATCATGATATGAAAAAAATAAAACAAAACAAAAGAGGAAGATAGAAAGAAGGAGATTAGAAGAATACGACTAGCTATTTGCGACCTCACCTTGGCGAGGATCGAGCGTAAGCATCATTGTCGTATTAAGGATAAAGAAAAAGAGAAGAAAGAAACAACAAGAAAATAACAACAACTACTTAACGAATAAAAATTACAACAATTAACAAGATAAAGAAACAAGCATGATAATAAATGGTTCTTCTTTATTCATCACTCTTCACTCACAAGCTCACTACAAGTTTCAATGGAGAAGAGGTGAGAAGAGGAAGAAGAAACACAACTAATCCTAGCAAAAATGAAAATACAAGAATGGACCCTTTCCTTCTCAAAGTTCTGGGCTATTTATAGGCTGGAGAATGGAAATCTAGGGCAACCATCAGAATACACATGAAAAGACCCAAATACCCCCCAAAGCCCATGCCCTGACTCCACTGTATGGCCGCGGATCCGCCGCCTATACCCCCTATTGGCCGCGGATCCGCGGCCCTATGGTGGAGTCAGGGTATGGTGCTTCTTGTACTGCCCTGATCTGCTGTCCCCTGTTGTCTGGTACATGTATTTTCTGAAAATACTTCCACATTTCTTCCAGAATTTCTGTTGAGGGAAAGGTGGACTTTTGTCAAGATTTGGCATGATTGCCTCGAGCTCCGCGTAGATTTCTTGGAACTTGTTGTTGCCATTGAGCCTTGTGCATGAAGGTGACATTGATTTGACATTTTGTCTTCCTAAACTGGTATCTGGCAACATACGGATGAAGAGCGGAGACCGTGTTTTATCTGTGGTTGGCAGGAACCCGGATTTTGTCGTGTTTTTCATGAATTTCACCGTTTTAGAACCGAGAACCTGTATCCTGCAATTGACTAGCAAACACGGCTCAAGAGTATCTACCGATATGCAATGTGATAAAAATTGGGTGGTATGAAAATGCAAAAATCTGATATGAACACCACCCTACCATGGCTTTACTGAGTCGTGCAAACAGGTGGCTTTTGGGTACAGTCCCGAGACACATGGAGACGATGAGCGATTGGAGGGGTTTCGTCTCTCCCGGTATTGGGGGTTGATATTGTGCAGTGCTCGATTGGCTATATTAGTAAGTCCCTGGCCAGGGCTGTTGAGATTTACTGATAAGTGTTATCAGTAGTTTCTTGATCTGTTATAGACCATTCATCGGCATGACTTATTGAGTTATTGGGGTCGACATTACCATCCTTAGACTTGATATGCAGCATATCTGACGAAGAGGCCGGACTGTACGGTAGTGTTGCCAGTTGGCTCGACGGGAGTTATGACAGGTTCGCTTGTTTTCTTCTGATCGCTCAATACCCGGGTGGCCGTTACGTTTAGCTGACCTCTTGCGGTTTGGGGGTGCTTGATATGATCATCATCCACTGCCGGCGTATTGACGAGTCTTAGAGTCCCACAATGGAGTTTCCTAGCCCAGGCGAAACGATGTGGTGCGCATATGAGATATGCGCGGGGGCCCGATTAATTGCGCGTATGTGATACTGTATATTAATCGGGCGGTTTGCTATTGGTCGGGTCGAATGTGATATGACCGGTTTGTTGAATCAAGTGTTGATTTAACATTGATCATTAGCTTTTCACTTTAGACCCTTTTGTCTTTTAGTGTATGCTTGCATGTATGCACATGTTTACATTGATGCACATATGGATGTGCATGCACACATACATGCATACACTTTATGTGTCATGGTTGCTGATACATTTGATGGTGGCAATATAAGACTCACATGCTAGTAAATATGTTGATATTTATTTTTGGATTAATGGAAATGGATAATCACTTATGGTTGATTATTTTATTCTTACACTAAACCTTGGGTTAACCATGTGTTATTTTTCCATGGCCATTTTAGCTCCAAAAGAAATATCTAGATATTTATTAACTTAGGTTAAGAATGAGAAGAGGAAAATATATATATTTTCATTTCTCATTTTTATCCTAAGCTTTATCATTATCTTGAGCTCTCATATTGCCATCTTCTTCTTCCTCTCTCTCTTGCTCTCTAGGTCTTGATAGTGAGTGAAAGAGTGATCTAGTTAGGGTTTTGAAGTGAGAAAACAAACCACATCATCATTCTATACTACTCTTACCCATTAGTTTAGAGTGTTAGCTTCAACTTCATCATTTGATCAAGTGGAGCTAGGAGCTTGGATAAAGAGGACTCCGGGTGGATCGCCGTGGACTTGGAGGATCTCAAGCAAGCCTCTTTCAACTCTCAAGTAGCCAAGGAGTCTAGCTAAGGGAGCTACAAAGGTTGTATTCTCTTTACCTAGTTCTTTACTACTTGTGGATTGTGTTAAAGTTTAGTGTTACTCTAGCTTTTCTAATTTGATCCTTAGGATAGTTTCTTTAGCACCGTCTAAATTTTTAATATGGCATGTGTGATGCTACTAAACCCTAGTAGTGGTGCTAAGGAAACCCTTCATGGTATCAGAGCCTAACTACAAACCTAGACGATTTTACGATAATGCGAAACCGAAAAACTCCGCAAAAATACGATTTTAGAAACCCTTGGAAATGCTCTCTGGAAATTTTTTAAAAAGTGGTTTAAAAATTATTTTAGCAACTGCAGAGTGGCATTTAGGATATTTTAAGAACACAGGTGAAATACGAAGGGGGGCTCCGATTCGAACCGGCGACCAAGGCAATATTTCCGGCGACGCCGGCCTTTTTTGCTCCCCTCCTCCTTGTATTGCACTGGTGCTCTTTTACTCTTGATCTGGGGTTTCTGGTATTGTTTGGTAGTCCAGAATTGCATGTGATGTTAGTTTGGTAATGGACTCTTTGCGGAGTATTTCGTATTCGTATTTTTTAACATTGTATTGATAACCTAGACGACGTTAAACAGGTCGAACGATTATCAAACACCGGTATCTTCCAGGTTGAACGTACTCAATATATAATGCAGGTATTCTTATCGACCCTCTAGAAGAATAAAACCCTAACTCGAGATGTGACCACAGAACTGCGACTGAACCTAAGGGTTTACCGTAGTTAGTGGCGCCACAAATGAGGCTTGGGTTTGCCCTTCTACGGCTGGTCCATAAAGTACTAAGGCATAGTTTTTTGGGTATTGTTTAACGGTGCTCAAGTGTTGAGCTTTCTGGGGAATATGGGTGTTTGCTAATTCGATCGAAGGGTTTGACATCGCCTAATAGTATGTGATACTTGTTTCTGCGACCGTAAGCGTAGTATGCGTATCGCCGGTTTCGTTGCTATATGTCAACGGCAATTGGGGTACGCATACTTGCTTACGTTGATGACATGTGATGTTATGTGTTGCTGTGCTATGATGTATAGGATTGTCATGATCGAATAGCCGGGGGGTTTTTTTTATGTGAGATGAGAGTTTTACTTTTCATTCATGTAAAATTCATTTATAATGTAATATTCTTATATTTAGGGCACATCCGGGTTGAGCGTGATGTCACCATTGATATATATTATTTACTTTTTCGCATTAGGATAGACCCAATGTTGAGAGCACAAGTGACCGGGTTCTAGAGTCTAGTGGGAGACCATCTCGAGGAGTCGGGACCGGGTCTCCTAACTCTAGGATTGGTAGGGTCGCTTGCCGCTCTCGTTGGGGTCTAGGGTGTGGGATTGGCTATTCATCACGACCGTGGAATTCGTATTTTCTATCGTTGGCTAAATACTAAATACGGACATCCTAGTATATCCTATATGATCATATCTGTGTTTCTGCTGCTTATATTCTGTGATGTGATTGCTTAATATATCTGAGACGAATGCAATATTATATATGAGATATATAATAGACGTTGCTTATGTTTTACACCCGCGCTAGTCCTGTCCCGGTATGCCGTTAGTTAAGTAACCTAACGGTGCATAACGGAACATTGTGGCGAATGCGGATGGCATAAGCGTACGTTGTATTTTCGTTTCTTTTTTGTGATTGGCTTAAGGTCTTAAATGATGGGACAACATTAATATGATTAATGTGAAGAAAAATAAACCTAAAAAGATATTGTAGAATCGGATTTGAAAACCACTCGGCTTTTTACGAAAAAGCTACATTTCAAAATTGCGGAGCTTAAGCCACTTCTTTTGAAAACCATTTGATTCTATGACGATATCAAGTTCAAAGCGTTAAAGGTTTTCTTAAAAACCATCCGCAACCCTCCGTCATTTTAGGAAGTAGAGTACTTAGTATTCGTGCTACGTATTTTGATTATAGTCAAGACGTAGTGTATGGTAGCTAAGTGATGTCTTCCTACAAAACATATGATGTGATTAGTTAGGACATTCATGTGATTATGTTGATCATAGTCAAGGATCATATGGGTGGATCTGATTGATCAAGAAATGACGGGTAGAACTTGACTAGTGCTTATGATATGTTGATTATAGTCAAGGTCATGAGTGCTAGGGGTAAAAACCACATCGGGAATTTCAATAGTTGAAATTTGCAATGAGATTGCATACCTTCCATATGATGGTTGGATCCTGATCCCACTGTGGGCAATAGTTGCTCTCAGGAGAGTTTTGCAGTTTACAATTAGCTAACCCATTAGGTGTCTAGAAAGGAGTTAACGAGGCTACATCTTTGGGAAGATGAGGTTTATATTAATTAGGTCCGTGCGAAAGCACGGGGAACCTCCCTCAAGTACCGACACTGGCCTGGCTGAACGGTTAGCGAAGTTGTAGACTGTAATTAATTCTGGCTAGTTTTCTTTTTAAGGTCTGAAAGAAAAACTTGATTAAAGCAGTGGGAGACATCGATTAGATAAGATAATAAACCAATCTGATCTTTGCAAGAGTTTTCGCTGAGTGTATTCTTTTCTCTCTCTTAATGGCAGATACTAATGACATGACTTAAGCTTCTACTAGATAAAAATAAACTGAATGGGATCAATTATAAAGACTGGCTGAGGAACCTTAACATTGCCTTGACTTATGATAAGGTATCATATGTCCTCATGGCTCCAGCCCCGCCCGTCCCAGGTCCTAAATCTTCAGTTGCGGATAAGGAAGTCCGCAAGACATGGGACGCTGACTGTGCCACGACCAAATGCCTCGCACTTGCATCGATGGATAACACACATCAAAAGCAACACGAGAATATGGACGTCCAATCCATATTTCTCCATACAAAGGAGTTATATGGGCAGCAATCTCGTGTCTTATAATACGAAGCGTCACGAAAGCTGTTTCAGACGCGGATGGCCCCTGGCACATCAGTAGGAGACCATGTTCTGAAGAAGATAGCTCTCATAGAAGAGCTTGAGGACCTTGGGTGGACAATGGAAAATGAACAATATACTGATATTATTCTGCAGTCTCTCCCCTCTACCTTTGCTCAATTTGTAGTAAACTTCAACATGCACAACATGGAGAAGGAACTACCTGAACTCCTTAATATGTTAAGGAGTGCAGAGAGCACGCTGAAGTCAGTGATGACTCCCGCTTTGACTGTTGGGCCATCTTCCTCCTCTCGCCCGAAAGCTAAGGCCAAGGGAAAGATGAAGAAGAAACCCATCAAACCTAGAGGTGGAGTTAAAAAGGTGAAAGGGAAAGACAAGTCCAAGGCTGGGGAATCGGGGAAAGGGGAATGTTATCACTGCCACAAAACAGGACACTAGAAGCGCAACTGCACTGAGTACTTAGATCTCAAGAAGAAGTATGGTGATGCTTTCGCTTAAGGTGTGTTTGTGACAGAAAACTGTTTTTCAATAAACTCTGCTTCCTGGGTATTAGATACCGGTTCAGGTTCTCACATTTGCAATTCTATGCAGGGGCTGAGAAATAGCAAGGTTTTGAAGACATGTGACCATACTTTCCGGGTTGGAAATGGTTCCAATGTACATACAGTTGCAGTAGGAGAGTATCACTTGGGGTTGCCATCTGGATGTATATTGGTTTTGAACCCATGTTATTATGTACCTAATATGCTTTGTAATATAATATCCGTTTCTTTGTTAGACAATGAAAGATATAATTTTGTATTGCAGAATAATGTTATGAACATTAACCTAAATCAAATGTTGGTTGGGTATGGTACACTTAATAACGGGATATACGTCCTAAATCAACACACAGTTTTCAGCATACAACACACTTCTAAAAGAAAATTTTCAGAAATAAATGAAGCTTTTCTTTGGCACTGTAGACTTGGTCATATTAACGAAACAAGACTAAACAAGCTACATAAAGATGGATATTTAAAACCCTTTGAATATAAATCTTATGCGACTTGCCAGTCTTGTATCAAGGGTAAAATGACCAAAACTCCGTTTACAGGACACGGAGAAAGAGCCACTGAGCTCTTAGGCCTCATACATAGTGATGCATGTGGGCCAATGTCTACACAGGCTAGAGGCGGTTTTTCTTACTTCATCAATTTACCGATGATTTCTCAAGATTCGGTCATGTGTTTTTATTAAAGCATAAGTCCGAAACTTTCGAGAAATTCACTGAGTATAAACTTGAAGTAGAAAAACAAACCGGATTGCGTATCAAAATGCTTTGATCAGATCGAGATGGGGAGTACCTTAGTACAGAATTTGCAGACTTCCTAAAAGAGAATGTGATTCTCTCTCAACTCACTCCTCCTTACACACCACAGCACAACGGCGTGTCAGAACGACAGAATCGGACCCTATTAGATATGGTTCTTTCCATGATGAGTGATACTGAGTTATCCGTCTCATTTTGGGGGCATGCATTGGAGATTGCAGCGTTTCTACTGAACAGGGTCCCAACCAAAACCGTGTCTACCACACCATATGCGATATGGTATGGGAAGAGACCATCTCTCAAGCAATTTAAGATTTGGGGTTGTCCGGCCTATATCAAAAAGCAGAATCCGGACAAACTCGAGACACGGTTAGTCATGTGTAAATTTATGGGATATCCAAAGAATTCTTATGGATATCTATTCTACCACAAGGAGGAACAAAAGGTGTTTGTTTCCCGGAATGCCAAATTTTTAGAAAATGAATTTTTTATAAATACTGATGGCAATGTGGTAGATCTAGAAGAGGTTTTAGAAACACAAATTACGAATGACGACTTGGTTGAACTGGCTGTTGCAACAGAAACTAATGAATCTCGGCCACTCCGTAGATCTGGTAGGATTTCTCGCCCACCGGAGAGGTACTACGGTTTCCTGTCACGACCCGAAATTGGCACGTGACGGCCCTAATACCGCGCAACGTCTACAGGCTTATCGCAGTAAAAGAAATCCAAAACCCAGAAATCTAAATCATTAGAAGACAAGAAAAGATAAGAAACATTTGTTTAAACTTTTGAAAAATCTCAAGTATAAATTCTTTAAGTCCAATTTACTTTCTTGAAAATTTCGGTAGCACCTCCTTTGTTAAAACCAACCCCAAAAATAGGTACAACATAAATATAAGTAAAGTATCCCCAATGGGAGAAAATCCACGCCCAACGGCAGAAAACAACCACCACAACAAATATACGACGCCGTAGCAAAGAAATAAAAGACGATATAAGTAAAACTGCATAAAAGACATCCAAGTTCCGAAAATATACAAGTATCGTCCTCACATCAAGTCTCTAAGTCATACAAGATAATGGTAGATGGAGAGTACAGGATACATCGAATATAAAATAAACAATCTTGGATAACCGCAAAACCCACCTAAGAAAAACTGCATACCGTGAGCCGAAACGGTATCCGCTGCAAAAGATGATGTGATAGATGAATAGCCTGCCTCGACTACTCTGGGGAAACAACCTGCAAAACCCTGTGGCACAACGGGGGTGAGTTGCCAACTCGTGAATAGTAAATAACATATGCAGGTAATCGCAAGTATGCACGTACATCGCGAATCTAACATATGTAAGCTAAAAGCAGTAAAAGGTCATATGAATGCGATAATCATGAAAGGTACACTAGCAGGTACAACTAATACATAAAGAAATAATATGACAATCTGTATGCAACAATCATGTAAGGTACTAAATCAGATACTACTAATACATGAAGTAATGATATGACAATGTATATATGCAACAGTCATGAAAGGTACTCTAACAGGTACAACTAACACATGAAGAAATGCATATAAATAAAGGTATGTAAATACAACAGCCATGAAAGGTACTCTATCAGGTACAACTAATACATGAAGCAGTGCATAAACAATAAATGTGGAGTATGGAATGAAACATGTCATTTCCACGGAATCCTGATTCGTGGTAGGATCACAATCCATCAAGACAATCCAAATCCCAATTCCTCAAATCAGCCCCCAATTTGGCTCTCATATCATGTAAGTCTCACAAATCCTGAATGTATAATGTCAAATAAATCACATATATCCTGTATCCAATATCAAGTGAATCTCATATATCCTGAATGTATAATATCAAATAAATCTCATATATCCTGTATCCAATATCAAGTGAATCTCTTATATCCTGAATGTATAATATCAAATAAATCTCATATATCCTGAATGTATAATATCAAATAAATCTCATATATCCTGAATCCAACATCAAGTGAATCTCATATATTCTGAATCCAGTAAGTTTCATATAAAGTGAGTGTCCAACATCGACACCCAAAAATATCATGAAACAAGTGTCAAGCATCGACACAGAAATACTCAAATCCATACGTTTCTCGAATCGTAAGTGTCCGGTATCGACACCCGTGATCCACGTATTGGTCTTTCTCATATTCATACGTTCCTCGAATCGTAAGTGTCCGGTATCGACACCCGTGATCCACGTATCGATATATACGTTCCTCGAATCGTAAGTGTCCGGTATCGACACCCGTGATCCACGTATAGGTATAAAACAAATCTCTGAGTAGATACATACAAATATCAAGTAAAGAATAAGAACACTTGCATAATTTCATGAAACCACCACGGTCCTCAAATCCAGAAAACATCAAGTAATGAATAAGTATAAATGCATGAATCAATACACATATATTAGCGTTCCATTCCACTAATATATGTGTATAGGCATATATAACAACGTCCCATTCCACTGTTATACATACTTAGAAGTAAAAATATCAGAGAACATCATATGAAATCAATGGATGTAATATATGCAAACATGAAACAGTAATATGAGCATATAAAGGAAAACCGCTATTTAACTGCAATAAATTATTAAATATATCACGCGGTTCCTGATTTCTCCGATATCAGATGCAACATCATATACAGGTGAACATGTAGCTATAACAAGGTAAGCGTAACCATGTCGGTATAGCAAGATATGTGTGTCCATATGTGAGTATGTATGATGTAAAAGTATCTGCAGCAAGGTATGTCTCTATACCTATCCATAATACCCTCCAGGTATATGTATGTATGCCAGATGTACATGTAGCTATGTCTTATATATTTATATACTTATCACTAAAGGTACACTATCCTATAAGTATATAGGTAACTAGCCTGTAAGCATGTCAGGGTATATGTGTAAGCATGTAGGTATCCAGGTATGCTATATATATCATATGCGATAAGAAATATGAATCAATGTCCCAATATTCCTAACCAGACAATATCACATCTATAAGTGAGTTGTGCGTGACATGGCAGTTATTGACGGTGTGTGTGGCATATAATCAGTGCTCGTGCAACATGAGCCGTCAATAATTGTGCAGTGTCCTAAAGATACTAGTCCAAGTACAACAATTAACTAAGCAGTAGGTTGAATGCACAATTCTAAATATGAAATAGAATATGCGACAAGTCAAGTCATTTCTAGCCCAGACGCATAACGCCATGCGGGCGATTCCCCTGTAGATGTTAAATCTACTCACCAACGCTCCTGGCTAAGTAAAGCCTACCACCTGTTTTCCCTTTGTCGTAGCGTCCGAAGTCCGCTCCTGCGAATCTAAAATTTCACAAACATATCACATAAGCTAAATATCCTATATCGACGAAAAGACAACGAAACGCAAAGAAAACGGCCAGAAAATTACACTGCGCACATAGCACATCTAACGCGCACGACATCGGTCAAAAACCCTAAGTAGGGTCGCTAAACTACGAAACACCAAGTCTAGACTCTGATCGTCCCAATTACGCAACACAACAAATTAAAATGCGAGGAATATAATAGATATAATCTCGCAACGACTAATTGAATTCACGTCGGAAAAACCCCGAAACCTAGTAAACAACTTACCGTAATATTTCGCACTAGTTTCAAGCTAACGCATATGTAGCGATTACAAACACCTTATAATAGCTTAACTAAGCTATCTAAACCATTTTTGTATTTTTAACACTACCTAATTAAGTTTTAGTAAAAACCTAGTAAGCAAAAATTCTTAATTAAACAAAATATTCATTAACAATAATTAGCACTTTCTACTAGGTTAAGCTTTTTCTAATCACAAATTAACACTTCAATTAAACATTAAACACTTAAATCAAGGTTTAACCCTAACTTGAATTTCTAAAACCATTTCTAGAATTTTAAACATGAAATTAAAAGCTTAAATTAACATCTAATTAAGCTAGCATAAAGATTTAAACTTAACAATTAAGGATTAGGGTTAGGATTTTATACCTCAAATAATTCAAAAACTTGCAACAAGAAAACGAAGATTAGCCTCCAAAATCAAGACTTCATGAAGAACAAAGCATGGTTTAGGGTTAAGGAAATGAAGGAAAATGATTATATTTGAATTTTTGTGATTTTATTTGGATTTTTCATGAATTTTTCAAGTAAAATGAGATGAAAATGGAGTTGGAAAAATGAGGGCAGCAAGGAATGAGGGAGGGGCCGGCCAAAATGAAGGGAGAAGGTATTTTGTAGAAATTGTGGAGAAGTTTCTAGCAAAAAAATCATTTAATGCACATTTAATGCAAAAATGACACCTTTTCTTTCTTTTTCTTTTCTTTTTAAAATTAAATTCCATTGACCAAAAAAAATTTTGATATTTAAAAAGAAGGTTCAAAAATAATTGTAGTGATGATTTCTAATGATTCTCATTTAGAAGAACTTTCCCGATTTACGTGCATATTTTACCAGCTAAAATAATATTTTATTTGGGAAAAATTCTATCTGAACCAAAACTCCCAAATACCGCCAAAGTTCGCGCACTAGCTTTATTTTAGCTAAAATAGGTGCCGGTAAGTTTTTACGGACGTTTGATCGAAATCGGGTTAAAACGGAAAATACCGACAATTTTGCCCTAAAACGGAAAAATTCGCAAAACGATTTCTGAAACGTTACAATCTTCCCCCCTTAAAGAAATTCGGTCCCCGAATTAAAATTCATCTACGCGTACCTTCAAGAAGATGAGTATAAAACACCCAAATCTCGCTCGCAGCTTGCCAAATGATCACCTCACTATACAGCTACGCCAAAGAACCCTCACAGACGGTAAGACCCTTGACCGAAATTCCTCCACCTGCCGATCCACTAATACAATTGGCTGCCGGTGAACGAAATGATCGCGTCCAAGCCAAATATTCTGGTGCCGAATCATGTGAGAAAGGTCATGAAGATAATTGCAAAGTACCGACACAAGGAATACGGGGTGAACACTCAATAATCTGGGCGGAAGTGCCAAATCAAAGACAACGGAACTAACTCGCTTTTAGGATCTTAAAAGGACCTACAGTTCTGGGATAGGCTTCCCAAAACTCAACACGTCATTCATTGGAAAAATCCGTAGGAATGCATGAGCTCCCACTGCGAACTCAAGTCTGCGACCACAACGGTCGGCATGAGACCTCTATCTGCATTGGGCTGTCATCATCCTGACCTGAACCAACTGGATCATTTCCGAAGTCTCTAGACTTGCCGAGGTCCAAAAATCCTAATCTCGCAGAGTCAGAAAAACGGACTGGAGATCGACACCACCTAACAAACAAAACTTAAAGGTTGCCAATTGGAGTGCCTCCTGATAACAGCTATCGAAGGAGAATCCTAACAATGGCAAGTGACGATCCCAACTGCCGACAACAATTAATACGTATGCACAAGCATATCCTCCAGAGTCGGTATAGCCCGCACTCACAAAACCATCATCCTGTGGATGGAAAAACGGAGCTAACGCTCAACTAGTACCCAAGGCTTCATGAAGTTCCTGCCCAAGACGGCAAGCGAACATGGTGCCTTCATTGGATACGACTCTTGAAGGAACTCCGTGCAACGCACAAACTTAACCAAGGACAACTGAGCAACCCGAGTATAACCGGACAACTAGCATCCGAATGGAGTCACACCCTGTCTAGACCGGGGTAGACACCACAACGAAATCCGTGGAGATCTACTCCCATTTCCATTTCGGAACGGTTAAAGGTTGCAACTCTCCAGCCGGTCTCAGATGCTCAACCTTAACACACAACATGACAGACACCTCGAAACGAAATCCGAAACTTCTCTTTACATCCCTGCCCACCTGTAACTATCTCACAAGTCACGTCAAATGCTGGTGGAACTTGAATGAGTACAGAGAGTTGACAGATGTGCCTGCTCTAGGATTTCACGTCTCTATCCAATAGTATCAGGTACACAAACGCGTCCCTAAACTTAGCACACCCTTGTCACAAATCAAGGACTCCGAATAATTACCCAGCCAAGTATGCTCAAGAATCTTTGACGAACGAGCATCGGCGGGCAGTACCTCGCGAAAGCGATTAAGGAAAAGTGGTCGGGCGCGGACATGAGCAAGCTGTCCCCTCAGTAGAGGCAAACTTAAGCTATACTCAACGATCGCACAAGAACTGTAAATCTGCAGAAGACTGTCTCAACAATCAAAACCCGCTGCAGGAAGATGTACATTAAGCTCTAGTGGTCTGTGAACATCTGACACGACTCTCGAACAAGTAGTGTCTCCAAATCTCCAACGCACGACCACCGCGGCCATCTCCAGATCATGAGTGGGATATCCTGCTCGTACTTCCTCCAGATGTAGGAAAGCAAAAGCGATAACTCTATAGTGTCACCTCAGTACACAATCGAGCCCCACTCGCGAAACATTACAGTTAAACAACAAAGTCGCCCGAACCAGAAAGCAAAGAAAGAACTGATGCAGTTGTTAACCGAGTCTTCAACTGCTGAAAAACTCCGCACGCATGCCTCAGTCCAAAGAAAAGAAACCTCCCTTCCGATCAGTTCAGTCAACGGTGCAGCACTACACTAGCAATCCTGCATGAAACGGCGGTAAAAACCTGCTAAGCCCAAAAATCTGCGGACCTCCGTCCGTACCCAAGTCTGGGCCAAAGCTGTATGGCCTCGATCTTCCTCGGAACCATACGAAAACCGTCTCCCGTAACTACAAGACCTAGGAGTCAACACAAACAAGCATGAAGGAACACTCTGAGAATTTAGCAAACAGCTGGGGCTCTCCCAATGTCTGCAAAGCAAATCCTCAAGTGCTGCTCTTGTCCCTCACGACACATTGAATAGACCAGAATGTCGTCAATAACACAACAATAACCGGTCGAGGAACGGCCTGAAGAAATCTGGTTCATCACCTCTACGAATGCTGCTAGGGCATTGGTGAGTCCAATGACACCACCAAAACACACAAAGCCCATAGCACGCACAAGGCAGTCTTCGGAATGTCATCACTCTGAACCCGCAACAATGATGACCTGATCCCAAACAAACTTAGAAAATTCTCGCACTCGGAAGCTGATCGAAGAAATCGTCAATGCGAGGTAACGGATACCTATCCGCATCGTAAGCCGGTTCAATTGACGATCAATCAATACAAAACCTCAATCTGCCGTCTTTCTCCTTGACGAACAGAAATAGGAGCTCCCCAATGCGAAACACTCAGACACACAACCCCCACCTATCTAGAAACTCTGCAGCAGATCTTTAAGCTCCCTAAGTTTCGCCGGCTCATCTGGAACAACGTCGGAAAACTCTCGCACGAAGGAAAGCCGGTCCAACAAGCCCACTGTGGCTCCGGTATCATGAATGAACGCCAAGAATCCTCGACATCCTCTCCTCAAAAGCCGACTAGCGAAAAAGGCTGAATTCAAGCTGTGAGAGGCGGCACCACTGCCCTCCCATGCACAACAAAAGCTGACTCGCCGGGAAAACAAACCCTGTCTGTTTTCTCGCGGCAGTCCACAGATGCCTAGCACGTAGCTAACCAGTCCGTGCCCAGGAGGACGTCAAATCCAACATCTCTAGAAGGATCACAACGACGGACGAATCTCCTAACCGATTGGCACACGATTGAAATACGTGTTGCGCAATAAAAGAATCGCTGACAGAAATTAACACAACAAACGGCTGATCTAGTTAACACGACTCTCCTCGTCCCAAACCTCTGCTACTCCCGCGACGGTCATAAAAGCTATCTCGACGACTAGGCCTCTGTCTTTGGGCTGGTACACCGGTACGGGTCCTCCACGGTTCCAGAACTCCTAAAGTCTCTGGAATACGTACCTCGTCAACTGGGGCTGCATCCACTGGTGCTATGTAGGTGACGGAATTCTGCATGCTGATCGCAAGGAACAACTGAATAACAGGGGTGACAACCTCCTGTCGCTGCGCTCGAATGGCCTCAACCAATGAACTCATCGTCTGGCGCAAGTCCTGCTTCTCTGCCACAAGCCTAGCGATACTATCTGTCGAAGGCGGATCCGTCTGCTCCTGTGCAACGAGCGCGCCATCCTGGTCAGTCCTTGACCCACCCGAGTCAACTCTGACCTCGGCCCTCGCTGCATCACTCTGAGTCCCCATAGTCGTCGGCGGCAAAGGCTATAAATAGAGATAGGATTCGATATGAACACGAAAATCGAATCTCAAGGATATGTCATCAAGGAAGGAATCTCAAGCAATTTGTACTTAGGTCACTTTAGGCGGAGTACCGCATCGTGAGTATGCCGCGGACATACACACACTACGTTACTCTGCTTAAGCTACCAACTCCATTATACCAAGGTCATCCTACACTCCAAAAGGTAAAACCTAGCGCTTTGATACCAACTTTGTCACGACCCGAAATTGGCACGTGACGGCCCTAATACTGCGCAACGTCTACAGGCATAACGCAGTAAAAGAAAGCCAAAGCCCAAAAATCTAAAGCATTAAAAGACAAGAAAAGATAAGAAACATTTGTTTAAACTTTTGAAAAATCTCAAGTATAAATTCTTTAAGTCCAATTTGCTTTCTTGAAAATTTCGGCAGCACCTCCTTTGTAAAAACCAACCCCAAAAATGGGTACAACATAAATATAAGTAAAGTATCTCCAACGGGAGCAAATCCACGCCCAACGGAGGAAAACAACCACCACAATAGATATACGATGCCGTAGCGAAGAAATAAAAGACGATATAAGTAAAACTGCATAACAGACATCCAAGTCCCCAAAATATACAAGTATCGTCCTCACATCAAGTCTCTAAGTCATACAAGATAATGGTAGATGGAGAGTACAGGATACATCGAATATAAAATAAACAATCTTGGATAACCGCAAAACCCACCTAAGCAAAACTGCATACCGTGAGCCGAAACGGTATCCGCTGCAAAAGATGATGTGATAGATGAATAGCCTGCCTCGACTACTCTAGGGAAACAACCTGCAAAACCCTGTGGCACAACGGGGGTGAGTTTCCAACTCGTGAATAGTAAATAACATATGCAGGTAATCGTAAGTATGCACGTACAGTGCGAATCTAACATATGTAAGCTAAAAGCAGTAAAAGGTCATATGAATGCGATAATCATGAAAGGTACACTAGCAGGTACAACTAATACATGAAGCAATAATATGACAATTTGTATGCGACAATCATGTAAGGTACTAAATCAGGTACTACTAATACATAAAGTAATGATATGACAATGTATATATGCAACAGTCATGAAAGGTACTCTAACAGGTACAACAAACATATGAAGAAATGCATATAAATAAAGGTATGTAAATGCAACAGTCATGAAAGGTACTCTATCAGGTACAACTAATACATGAAGCAGTGCATAAACAATAAATGTGGAGTATGGAATGAAACATGTCATTTCCACGGAATCCTGACATCGTGGTAGGATCACAATCCATCAAGACAATCCAAATCCCAATTCCTCAAATCAGCCCCCAAATTGGCTCTCATATCATGTAAGTCTCACAAATCCTGAATGTATAATATCAAATAAATCTCATATATCCTGTATCCAATATCAAGTGAATCTCATATATCCTGAATGTATAATATCAAATAAATCTCATATATCCTGTTTCCAATATCAAGTAAATCTCATATATCCTGAATGTATAATATCAAATAAATCTCATATATCCTGAATCCAACATCAAGTGAATCTCATATATCCTGAATCCAGTGAGTTTCATATAAAGTGAGTGTCCAACATCGACACCCAAAAACATCATGAAACAAGTGTCAAGCATCGACAAAGAAATACTCAAATCCATACGTTCCTCGAATCGTAAGTGTCCGATATCGACACCCGCGATCCACGTATAAGTCTTTCTCATATTCATACGTTCCTCGAATCGTAAGTGTCCGGTATCGACACCCGTGATCCACGTATCGGTATATACGTTTCTCGAATCGTAAGTGTCCGGTATCGACACCCGTGATCCACGTATCGGTATAAAACAAATCTTTGAGTAGATACTTATAAATATCAAGTAAAGAATAAGAACACTTGCATAATTTCATGAAACCGCCACGGTCCTCAAATCCAGAAAACATCAAGTAATGAATAAGTATAAATGCATGAATCAATACACATATATTAGCGTCCCATTCCACTAATATATGTGTATAGGCATATATAACGGCGTCCCATTTCACTGTTATACATACTTAGGAGTAAAAATATCAGAGAACATCATATGAAATCCATGGATGTAATATATGCAAACATGAAACAGTAATATGAGCATATAAAGGAAAACCGCTATTTAACTGCAACAAGTTATTAAATATATCATGCGGTTCCTGATTTCTCCGAAATCAGATGCAACATCATATACAGGTGAACATGTAGCTATAACAAGGTAAGCGTAACCATGTCGGTATAACAAGATATGTGTGTCCATATGTAAGTATGTATGATGTAAAAGTATCTGCAGCAAGGTATGTCTCTATACCTATCCATAATACCCTCCAGGTATATGTATGTATGCCAGATGTACATGTAGCTATGTCTCATATATGTATATACCTATCACTAAAGGTACACTATCCTATAAGTATATGTGTAACTAGCATGTAAGCATGTCAGGGCATATGTGTAAGCATGTAGGTATTCAGGTATGCTATATATATATCATATGCGATAAGAAATATGAATCAATGTCCCAATGTTCCTAACCAGACAATATCACATCTATAAGTGGGGCGTGCGAGACATGGCAGTTATTGACGGTGTGTGTGGCATACAATCAGTGCTCGTGCAACATGAGCTGTCAATAATTGTGCAGTGTCCTAAAGATACTAGTCCAAGCACAACAATTAACTAAGCAGTAGGGTGAACGCACAATTCTAAATATGAAATAGAATATGCGACAAGTCAAGTCATTTCTAGCCCAGACGCATAACGCCATGCCCGCGATTCCCCTGTAGATGTTAAATCTACTCACCAACGCTCCTGGCTAAGTAAAGCCTACCACCTGTTTTCTCTTTGTCGTAGCGTCCGAAGTCCCCGCCTGTGAACCTAAAATTTCACAAACATATCATATAAGCTAAATATCCTATATCGACGAAAAGACAACGAAACGCAAAGAAAACGGCCAGAAAATTACACTGCACACTTAGCGCATCTAACGCGCACGACATCGGTCAAAAACCCTAATTAGGGTCGCTAAACTATGAAACACCAATTCTAGACTCTGATCGTCCCGATTGCGCAACACAACAAATTAAAATGCGAGGAATATAATAGATATAACCTCGCAACGATTAATTGAATCTACGTCGGAAAAACTCCGAAACTTAGTAAACAACTTACCGCAATATTTCGCACTAGTTTTAAGCTAACGTATATCTAGCGATTACAAACACCTTATAATAGGTTAACTAAGCTATCTAAACCATTTCTATATTTTTAACACTGCCTAATTAAGTTTTAGCAAAAACCTAGTAAGAAAAAATCCTTAATTAAACAGAATATTCATTAACAATAATTAGCATTTTTTACTAGGTTAAGCTTTTCCTAATCACAAATTAACACTTCAATTAAACATTAAACGCTTAAATCTAGTTTTTACCCTAACTTGAATTTCTAAAATCATTTCTAGAATTTTAAACATGAAATTAAAAGCTTAAATTAACATCTAATTAAGCTAGCATAAAGATTTAAACTTAACAATTAAATATTAGGGTTAGGATTTTATACCTCAAATGATTCAAAAACTTGCAACAAGAAAACCAAGATTAGCCTCCAAAATCAAGACTTCATGAAGAACAAAGCATGGTTTAGGGTTAAGGAAATGAAGGAAAATGATTATATTTGAATTTTTGTGATTTTATTTGGATTTTTCATGAATTTTTCAAGTAAAATGAGATGAAAATAGAGTTGGAAAAATGAGGGCAGCAAGGAATGAGTGAGGGGCCGGCCAAAATGAAGGGAGAAGGTATTTTGTGGAAATTGTGGAGAAGTTTCTAGCAAAAAAATCATTTAATGCACATTTAATGCAAAAATGACACATTTTCTTTCTTTTTCTTTACTTTTTAAAATTAAATTCCATTGACCAAAAAAAATCTATATATTTAAAAAGAAGGTTCAAAAATAATTTTAGCGATGATTTCTAATGATTCTCATTTCGAAGAAATTTCCCGATTTACATGCATATTTTACCGGGTAAAATAATATTTTATTTAGAAAAAATTCTATCTGAACCAAAACCTCTCAAATACCCCCAAAGTTCGCGCACTAGCTTTATTTTAGCTAAAATAGGTGCCGGTAAGTTTCTACGGACGTTTGATCGAAATCGGGTTGAAACGGAAAATACCGACAATTTTGCCCTAAAACGGAAAAATTCGCAAAACGATTTCTTAAACGTTACATTTCCTCATTGATGGTGATAGAGAAGATTGCATCATGGATGATGATGATCCTACCAGTTTTCAGCAAGCTATCACGAGTGGAGACTCTGTGAAGTGGCTGGATGCCATGAGATCTGAAATGTAGTCTATGTACACCAACAAAGTATGGACTTTGGACGTTGTACCTCCTGGGGTAAAACCTGTGGGGTGCAAATGGATCTTTAAAAGAAAGATTGGTGTAGATGGGCAGGTAGAGACCTATAAGGCAAGACTTATGGCGAAGGGTTATCGTCAAAGACCAGGTCTGGACTATGACGAGACTTTTTCTCCCGTAGCCATGCTTAAATCCATTCGGATCCTACTTGCTATTGCTGCTCACTACGACTATGAAATCTGGCAGATGGACGTTAAAACTGCATTTCTAAATGGTGATTTAGATGAATGCGTTTATATGAATCAGCCAGAAGGCTTCATTGACAGTGGGAGCAGCGAGAAAGTATGTAGATTGCTTAAATCCATTTATGGATTAAAGCAGGTATCACGAAGTTGGAACATCTGTTTTGATGATGTTATCAAAGAGTTTGATTTCATCAAAAATCCGGATGAACCTTGCGTTTATAAGAAGGCTGTAGGGAGAGCTGTCATATTTCTCGTATTGTACGTGGATGACATTCTTCTGATAGGATATGATATTCCTATGCTACAGTCGGTCAAATCTTACTTATCACTAAGGTTTTCCATGAAGAACCTGGGTGATGCTACATACATTCTGGGCATTCGGATCTATAGGAATAGATCCAAAAGGTTATTGGAATTGTCCAAAACCAGGTACATTAACACCATCCTAAAAAGGTTTAGTATGGAAGACTCCAAGCGGGGTGCCTTACCCGCTTGCCATGGGGTCACCCTCTCTAAGGACTTTTGCCCAAAGACTGATGAAGAGAGAGCTCGCATGAGCATTATACCCTATGCTTCAGCCGTAGGATCTATAATGTATGCGATGTTATGTACACGCCCAGATGTAGCTTATGCACTTAGTGTAGTAAGCAGGTATCAATCCAACCCAGGAGAGAATCACTGGATAGCTGTGAAGAACATTCTTAAGTACTTGCGAAGGACTAAAGAATTGTTCTTGGTGTATGGTAACAGAGATCTCCAAATGGAGGTCTTTACCGATTCGAGCTTCCAGAGTGATAAGGACGACAGCAAATCTATCTCTGGGTTTGTATTTACCCTCAATGGAGGGGCGGTAAGTTGGAAGAGTTCCAAACAGGATACCGTTGCAGACTCTACGATGGAAGCTGAGTACATTGCTGCAAATGATGCCACCAAGGAAGCCGTCTGGATGAGGAAGTTCGTCTCGGAGCTAGGAGTAGTTCCAACCATTATTGATCCAATATCATTATATTGTGATAATAATGGGGCTATGGCGTTAGCCAAGGAGCCCGGGTCCCATCAGCGGTCCAGACACATCCTGAGGCAATTTCATTTGATCCTGGAGATTGTAGATCGCCGCGAGATCGAGATTAGGAGAGTAGACACAAAGAATAACACTGCGGATCCACTCACCAAGGCCCTCCCTCAGCCGTAGCATGAGCGACTTTTTGAGATGTTGGGTATGAGATACGCCAATAACTGGCCTTAGTGCAAGTGGGAGATTGTTGGATATATGTATTCCCTAGAGGCCATTATGTGATAGTGGATGTATTTATACATGTATATATATATTCAGTGTACATTCTTGCTCGACATGATAGTATGCTATCTGGTTACTCTTTATCTGACATGTTGACTTGATCATGCTTTTATTCATTTACACATGTTGATAAAGCCCTGAGGATATTTGCTTGACTACTGTGATTATGATGGAGATCATACTAGTGGGACGTCTGTAGTTTATAAGCATATCCTGAAATGTCCCTAGTCGTTGGTGTATCGAGACGGGACATCGATATACCAGAGTAGACTAGCGTATATGATACTAGACCTATATGATGGGCGATGGATGTTCCCACATCCATTGATGCTTGACATCGAGATCATATGCGGGTGCTCAGTGGAGACTGGGTACACTGGACGGACTCGTCGAGAACCCCTATATGATATTATATCTATCGTTGGATACCAGTTCTCAGGTGACACTGGTACAGGTTAGTCTGTAGACCCGAGATCGTCATAGAGTCTTGTGTGTTCTCCCACTGTACTTTGATTACCACCCTACCACGGCTCTACTGAGTCGTGCAAACATGTGGCTTTTGGGTACAGTCTCGAGACACATAGAGACGATGAGCGATAGGAGGGGTTTTGTCTTTCCCGGTATTGGGGGTTGATGTTGTGCAGTGCTCGATTGGCTATATCAGCAAGTCCCTGGCCAGGGCTGTTGAGATTTACTGATAAGTGTTATCAGTAGTTTCTCGATCTGTTATAGACCATTCATCGACATGACTTATTGAGTTATTAGGGTCGACGTTACCATCCCTAGACTCGATATGCAGCATATCTTACGAAGAGACCGAACTGTACGGTAGTGTTGTCAGTTGGGTCGACGGGAGTTGTGATAAGTTCGCCTGTTTTCTTTTGATCGCTCAATACCCGGGTGGCCGTTACGTTTAGCTGACCTCTTGCGGCTTGGGGGTGCTTGATATAATCATCACCCACTGCCGGCGTATTGACGAGTCTTAGAGTCCCACAATGGAGTTTCCTAGCCCAGGCGAAACGATGTGGTGTGCATATGAGATATGCGCGGGGGCCCGATTAAATGCGCGTATATGATACCGTATATTAATCGGGCGGTTTGCTACTGGTCGGGTCGTATGTGATATGACTGGTTTGTTAAATCAAGTGTTGATTTAACATTGACCATTAGCTTTTTACTTTAGACCTTTTGTCTTTTGGTGTATGCATGCATGTATGCACATGTTTACATTGATGCACATATGGATGTGCATGCACACATACATGCATACACTTTATGTGTCATGGTTGTTGATACATTTGATGGTGGCAATATAAGACTCACATGCTAGTAAATATGTTGATATTTATTTTTGGATTAATAGAAATGGATAATCACTCATGGTTGATTATTTTATTCTTACACTAAACCTTGGGTTAACCATGAGTTATTTTTCCATGGCCATTTTAGCTCCAAAAGAAATATCTTGATATTTATTAACTTGGGTTACGAATGAGAAGAGGAATATATATATATATATATATATATATATATTCATTTCTCATTTTTATTCTAAGCTTTATCATTATCTTGAGCTCTCATATTGCCATCTTCTTCTTCCTCTCTCTCTTGCTCTCTAGGTCTTGATAGTGAGTGAAAGAGTGATCAAGTTAGGGTTTTGAAGTGAGAAAACAAACCACATCATCATTCTATACTACTCTTGCCCATTAGTTTAGAGTGTTAGCTTCAACTTCGTCATTTGATCAAGTGGAGCTAGGAGCTTGGACAAAGAGAACTCCGGGTGGATCGTCGTGGACTTGGAGGATCTCAAGCAAGCCTCTTTCAACTCTCAAGTAGCCAAGGAGTCTAGCTAAGGGAGCTACAAAGGTTGTATTCTCTTTACCTAGTTCTTTACTACTTGTGGATTGTGTTAAAGTTTAGTGTTACCCTAGCTTTTCTAGTTTTGATCCTTAGGATAGTTTCTTTAGCACCCTCTAAATTTTTAATATGGCATGCGTGATGCTACCAAACCCTAGTAGTGGTGATAAGGAAACCCTTCACACTAGTCTACTCTTGGAGTATCGATGCCCAATCTTGAAACTCCCACGACTAGGGACACTTTAATGATGTGCTTATAGACCACCCAACTCTCAAGTATATGATCGCCATCATACTGCTGGTAGTCAAGCAAGAATCCTATGGGCTCTATCAATATGTAATAGTGATCTGTAATGTCACCTGAAGCATATACACGATGATAAAGACAAACCAGATATCATTCTATCATATCGAGTAAGACTGTTCTACCGGTATAGGTCATCTCTCAATCATTGCAATCATGTGCCTGTGATCCAATAATTGACTTGAGGGCACTATAGCCAATATTCTTGACCCCCTACCCCCTCTGTTGTAATTTTAATTAATTTTCTTTTTTCTTGTGTAAGGCTGGGGAGCCCATAATACCCTTGATGAATAAAATTCTTCTCTTGTGACGTACTATTGTCTTCTTTTTATCCTATTTGTGTGTTTGAGTATGTTCATAAAACGAGATCAGTGACCTTTGAACCGAGGAAGAGGGAAACATATTGAAGAAGTTTCTTCTATTTTAGAAGGCTTAAAGAAAAATTTACATCGCTTTGGCAAAGAAGAAACATATATTCACAGAAACAAATTTCGAATTCACTTGTACAATTTGAGCTTTTCGGCATTGTAAGGTCGCATAAACTTATGACCCGCCGCGTCTTGCAAGCGATAGGCTCCGCCGGGCAATACCTTGGAGATGAGGAATGAGCCTTCCCACTTTGGGGAAAACTTATGCAGCTTGCCTTGGTCTACAAATTCGTTTCGCCTTAGGACCAAATCTCCAGTCTTGAAGGTGCGATGCTTGACTCGTGCGTTGTAGTAGCGAGCAGTTTGTTGTTGATAAGCGACGGCTTTGATCTGTGCCCAGTCCCGCTTCTCTAGCAAGATGTCCAAATTAGTCCGGAGTGCCGAGGTGTTTGCTTCATCGTCGAAATGCTCGACTCTATAACTGGGCAGTCCACTCTCAGCTGGGAGCATCGCCTCGGAGCCATAGCAGAGACTGAAGGGGGTCTCTCCAGTGGGGGTCTTCTTCGATGTGCATAGGACCCATAAAATCCGGGGCAGTTCCTCGACCCAGCTGCCTTGTCTCCCTTCCAAAAAAGTTCTAAGACCTCGAATGACGTCTCGGTTAGCGACCTCGGCCTGCCCGTTTCATTTAGGATGCGCTACTGCGGCAAACTTCATTAGTATGTGGTACTCGTTGCAGAATCCTTTGACTTTGTCGTTTTCAAAGTCGTCCTGTGGTCTGTAACAATACACCTCGGGATCCCGAACCGGGATATTATGTTGTTCTGCAGGAATTTGATGGTCGTGGTGGCGTACGGTTTTTTGATGGGAACGGCCTCGATTCACTTCGTAAAATAGTTTACCGCAACGAAGATGTACTTGTGCCCGCTTGTGCCAGTTGGGAGTTGGCCTACCATGTCCATTCCCCACTGGGCAAATGGCCAGGGGGAGGTCAGGGCCACTAGCTCGGTAGCTGGAAGACGGGGTATGCTGCCTTGGAGTTGACAGCTTTTGCATCTTCTGACAAGCTTCTGAGCGTCTTGATGAATTGTCAGCCAATAGTATCCTTGGAGTAGCATCTTCTGGACTAAGGTGCGGGCCCCTTGATGTGCTCCACCGACCCCTTCATGAATCTCACGCAGGACATAGTCGGCTTCGTAGGGGTCAACGCACCGAAGCAGAGGTTGCGTGTAGGACTTCTTGTAGAGGTTTCCATTGCTCCAGATGAAATGGCGTGATTTGGCTTGAAGGCGGCGTACTTCCCCTCGATCTTCTGGTAGAGTACCTTCCTTCAGGAACTCTACGAGGGGCTTCCTCTAATCCCGGCCTTCCTCTAAGTAGTGTATACTAGAAGTGCTGCCTCCCTGTCTTCCACGCTGGGCCATGGAAAGACCTCGAAGAGGATATTCCTCTTATTGTTAGCTGTATAGAAGGAAGCTAGCTTGCTCAGAGCGTTGGCTTGGGCGTTTAGGTGCCGAGGAATCTGCTCCACCCGAACTTCGTCAAAGTCTTTTCTTAGTCTCTTTACCTCGGCTAAGTACTTCACCATTAGCGGCTCCCGGGCCTCGAAACAGCCGGTCACTTGGCCTACAACTAGGGCGGAGTCGCTGCGAATTCAGATCGTCTTCTCCCCCACTTCGGAGGCGATTTGTAGTCCAGCTAGTAAGGCCTCGTACTTCGCGGCGTTGTTTGAAGCTCTGAACCCGAGCTTCAAAGAGTACTCCATCACTCCCTCGTTCGGGCCTTGAATGATAAGGCCGGCACCGCTCCCCTCCTCGGTAGATGATCCGTCGACATAGAGGACCCAATCGGGGACGGAGTTGGGTCTTTCATCAACCGAGGGTTGAGGCCTGGGGACAGGCGTCGGCACTGCCTCCTTGTTAGGGATAGTACATTCGACAACGAAGTCTGCCAGGACTTGTGCTTTGATAGCTTGCCTCGGCCAGTATTTGATGTCGAATTGAGATAACTCTCACCTCTATTTCTCCAAACGACCAGATGACTCGTGGAAGGCGAGAATAGCCCCTAAGGGACGCGACGAGGATGGTGTGTGCCTGGAAGTAGTGCCGTAGCTTCCTTGAGGCCACGATAAGGGCCAAGACAATCTTTTCTATGGCCGGGTACCTTGTTTCCGCATCCTTAAAGACATGGCACACGTAGTAGACCGGTTTCTGTACACCTTCGACTTCTCGGATGAGCACCGAGCCTGCAATGCGATCGGACACTGCGAGGTACATCAGCAGTTCGTCTCCTTCGGCAGAGAGGGTGAGCAGCGGGGGGGGGGAAGGGGTTGCCAGGTGCATCTTGAGTTGCTCAAAAGTGTTCTGACACTCTTCCAACCATTCGAACCTTAGGATTTTCCTCAGGGCTTTGAAGAACGGGAAACACATTCCCCGGACCTCGACATGAAGCGACTAAGGGCAGCCACTCTCCCTGTGAGTCGCATGATCTCCACATTGCTCTTTGGCGTGGTCATGTTGAGAATGACGCTGAACTTCTCCGGGTTAGACTCAATTCCTTACTGGGTTACCATGAACCCGAGGAATTTCCCGCTAGTGACCCGGAACGCGCACTTAGCGGGATTCAGCTTCATTTTGTACTTGCGGAGGACGTCGAATGTTTCACCAAGGTCTTTGGCGTGCTCGTCCTACGAGGTCGACTTTACGAGCATGTCGTCGACGTAAACCTTCATGTTCCTCCTGATCTGAGGTTTGAACATTCTGTTGACCAGGCGCTGGTACATAGCTCTGGCGTTTTTGAGGCCGAAGGGCATCACTTTATAGCAGTATACCCCCTGTCCGTTGTGAATGCGGTAATCTCTTCATCAGCCGGGTTCATACGGATCTGGTTGTAGCCGGAGAAAGTGTCCATAAAGCTGAGTAACTCATGTCCTGCCGAGCTGTCGACAAGCTGATCTATCCGAGGGAGGGGATAGTTTTCTTTCGGGCAGGCCTTATTGAGATCTGTGAAGTCGACGCAAATGCGCCACTTCCCGCTTGCTTTTTTAACCATAACCACATTCACTAGCCATTCCGAGTAGGCCATATTTCAAATGAAGTTGGCTGCAAGCAACCTATCGACCTCGTCCTCGATTGCCTTTTGCTTGATCAGAGCGAAGCTTCGTTTCTTTTTCCTGACGGGTCGGGCCGTCGAGTCGACCCCGAGCTTTTGCGAGATTATTTTGGGATCGATCCCGGGCATGTCAGCAGGCGCCCAGGCGAACACATTCGAGTTTCCTCGGAGAAAGTGGATCAAGTCTTCGCGTCGGGCTCTCGTTAAGAGGGATCCGATCTAGACCGTTCGTTCATTGTTCCCCTTGACGAGGGGTACCTTTGCTAGCGCCGCCTCCACCAGGGCCCCTCGGATTTCTTTTTGTTCATCACGAGTATCCAAGACCCTTGGAAATCACTTGCGCTACCAAGGTCGTCGCTTCGCTCCTTAGAGGTGGATGTCACTGTGAAGCAAATCTTTGTGATTTGCTGGTTCCCATAGGCCCGGCTATCCCCCTTGATCTAGTGGAAACTTGATAGCGAGGTGGAAGGTCGAGATTTGGGCCCTAAGGGAGTTTAGCGTCGAGCGTCCCAGGAGGATACTGTAGGACAAAGGAATCCAAGCGACGATGAACTCCACCGGTACAGTTCTTATACGACCCGCCTCCCTAATGTTAAGGAGGAGGGTAACCACTCCCTCTGCCGGGATGGAGTGGTTAGTAATCCCCGACAGAATGTGGGTGGTTGGCCTTAGGTTTGACGGGCCGTGCCCCATACGCAGGAAACATTCATAGAAAAGGATGTTCGCCGAGCTTCCCGAGTCGACCAGTATCCTTTGAACCTCGTAGCGGTGGATCCGTGCTGTAATCACGAGGGGGTCGTTGTGAGGCAAGGATATTCCGTGGAGGTCTTCGTCGGTGAAGGTGATGGGCTCGGCTGCCTTGTTTTTCTTTCGGGGCTGATCGCTAGTTCCCTCGACCGACAGGAGGCGGTGAATCTCGTCGGCTCTAGGCACACCCCTCGAGGATACGACCATGATTTGGCCGATCGTTAAATCGCCGGGAGGGGGATGGTTTTCCTGCTCCCGGTCTGCCTATCGTTTTTCCCGCAAGTACTTCCCCAGGTGTCCTGAGCGAATCAATTCCTCGATGTAGTCGCGGAGCTGCTTACAGTTTTCGGTTGGGTGACCCTGCGACCGATGGAAGGCGCAGTATGGGCCACGAGTCCATTTGGCCGCTCTATTGGTGACCGGGGGGAGCTTGAAGAATCACTTGCCCTTCGCTTCCTCCAACAGCTCCGTTTGAGAGATATTGAGCGGAGTATACTCCTGGAACTTCGGGGAGTATGGCTTTGGCCGGTCGACCTTCTTCTCTTCTCTACCCCTCTTCTTTTGGTCGGCCTGGTCGCCCCGGGATAGGTTTGCGTTTACTTCAGACTCGAGATGGATTTTCCACTCGGTCCAGGCTTTTACCTCGGCCATGGTCCTAAGTTGCGCTAATGCAAAGGAGCGGAGCCACTCCTTGTGCCTAAGACCTGACCTCAGAGCGGTGATTACAGTCTCGTCTCTGTGCTCAGCAACCTCAAGAAGAGTGTTGTAGAAGCGAGTGACGTATCCTTTGAAGGATTCTTTGTCCCCGCTCTTTATAGTGAAGAGGTAATCGACGGTCCGCTTCTGCCGTAATTTCACGACGAAATTTCCGAGGAACTGGGAGGCCAGCTCATCAAAGGTAGAGATAGAGCATGACGTGAGTCTTCGGAACTAATCTTGTCCAGTCCAGATAAGGGTGGCGGGGAACGCTCGGCATTGGGCAGTGTCGGAGTTGTCCTGAAAGCTCATGCCCGCCGTGAACGCGTCCAGATGGTCTTTTGGGTCAGACTTCCCTTCAAAGAGGGCCACTTTTGGAGGCTTGTTTCTGGATGAGATGCGGACAATGAGCAGCTCTTCAGTGAAGGGCTTCATAAGCGAGTCAGTGGCATACCTGGCCGCTTCACTTGAAGGACGAATCTCCTGATGTATACCTTCGATTTTCTTTTCGAGGGCATCGAGACGGTCGTAGTACCCTGAGGACTCGGCGTAGTCGGAGTTATGGCCCTTCCTACTGGTGGCTTGCGCCTGACTGCGGCTCCGTTCTATCAGGTTCCTCAGGTCCTCTGGCGAGGCCATTCTCGAGTCATCGTGGCGAGTGCCGCCTGATTGGATCTAGAATTTATGTGTAGTAGTAGTTAACCGCAATCAGAACGGTGTCGCGTGTAGCTAGACCGAGGTGAGTACGGGTCGTCCTCGGGGAAACGTTGAACCTTCTATTCTTACTTTAGGCGTGTTGATTAGGAGAGGAGGGAGAATAAAGAATGGTGAAGAATGGTTGTAGGATCTAGATCTACGTTAAACACGGATGCAAAATATAGATCTAGATTAACTACGGATGTAAGTTTAATACTAAAAAGGGGCTTGTAGGGTTCATTGGGATTTAGTAGTCATGGATAATTAATTAAAGATTACTCTTTTTTATCTTTTAATAGATTTAAAACTAGAACGACAGTGATGCATGTAGATTAGGGTTTCTGGAGGGAAAAAGGGTTCCCATTCTTAACCCCTATCTCGAAATAGAACTCCGTTCATATCTAGCCTTTACCAAAGCAATCATTAATCTAATCTCTAATCACGGTCGAGACTAACCATAAATTGGTAGCGCACCCGATTAGGATGTTAATGATTCTTTTGGTAAAGTTTATAAACTTTATAGCATGTAAAAAGAGTTTAATGATCTTCATCATACATTAATCTACCATAATCCTACGAACCCTAACAAGCGGAGAATTACTCGCGCATGTTGGGATAAGAAGAGATGCAGAGGGAAATCATATTAAAACTACAAAGAAATAGAATAAGAAAAAGAACTATCTTTATTAATCAACAGAATTCATTTACACTTTGTTTCCTTAGAAAATGATTACAAAATGCTAGTTTGCTTCTCGATCTCTTCTAAGGAGGTAGATGAACCGTTGATGATCAGCCTGGATGCGTGAGCCTATCGTGGACTTCGTGATATCTTCAGCTTGATAATTTTTCCAAGAGGCTCTCGGTCTTTATTTATAGTCCCAAAGCCAGAAATCTAGCTTCCTAAATTGGAAACCATCAGTTAAGATCCAACAGACGAAATCTCAGCTTCCAACCCATCTGGCATGCGGCGGATCCGCGGCCAATAGGGGGGCTTGGCCGCGGATCCGCGGCCAAGTATGAGGATCGTTTGGTGATTTTTCTGGGGCTTCATCTATATTGCCACGTGATGATCTTTTGAATCCCAGAAGCTGAAAATCTTCTCATAGTTACTGCCAGACTTGATTTCTTTAGTTTGCTTTCTTAATTAGGCAGGTTTGCTTTAACAACTTTGATTCCCTTGATTTTTAGCCCAGAAAAATTCTGCACAATCTCAACAAATAATATTAGTGGAGTTTTGTTTTATTGAGATATTAATTTCAACATTAAGATTTGGTCAATGGTATTTTTGTATACATTTTCCTACCAAATGTTAATTATAATATATCAACACATGAAAAATAGTATTTTTACAGATAAACCCTCATATGTATCATATATTATAATAAACACCTTTTCTAGTATAGAAATAGTACGAAAAATGTAATAACAAATGTACAGTTTTATCAACTGAACAAATACCCCCAAACTTATCTTTGATCGTCCCGAGCAAACTAGTTTATTCAAGAGAAGGAAAAAAAAGAAAGGAGAAAACTAAGCACACTTTCGTAGGCAAACACGATTGCACTGAGCACGTGCAACAAGCTGTTAAACCTCTAGGTGTTCCTAGTAGGAGGAGTGTTGTCTCCTGAGGGTTTTCAGCGGATTACACCCACAAAATCCTATAATAAAAGAGAGATGGTGAAATTTACATATAAAGATAAGAACCATAAAAGAAATACTTTGAAATTTTAGAGTTTCAACTTCACTAGCTTTTCAGTTGTCATGAGCCCTATCTTAATAGTCATGAAAAGATATTAGAAATCACATCATCTCTCAATAAAACATCGTCTTTATTCTTCATTCCTACCTTTCATCCAAACATCGATCATATAACCCTACGTGTGTGTAAAGAACATCCCTACACCCGGAGAATTCAATTCAAACTATCATACTCTTGTCCATCTGCCTCAGTACTTTTTAATTTGACGAATATTTAGATTTGCTCACACATTTTCATGCGACCGTTAATACTTCTTGAGGTACCAACCGACCGATTACTCATGTGCTTGCTGATTAGGTGATAGTGTTTTCTTCGTCTTGCACCACCTAAGGCTTAGCAGTGACTCCCAAACCAGTTGGTCTAAGGCACTAGGTAATGAAGCACCCTCGCTATATTTTTTTATTGCTGTCTAGGCGATAACAAAACCAGTGTTCATTTTTTTTTCTTCACCATTTTATATTTTATTCATTTTTTATTTCCTTCATACTTCGGCTTTTAGACAAGAACATTTCAAGGTATCCTCTACTATCCCCAGTTTCAAGACGTGTGTAAGTGTGTATAGTGTTAGTTGTATGTATGCCCTAGAGGCCAGTATTGTACAGATGATGCATATTATATTGGATGCTTGGACATATATAGAGATGACTTTCTTGCTCGATATGATAGTATGCTATCTGGTTACTCTTTATCTTAACATGTACACTTGTCTCTTTAAACTGTCTTATAGTTACATGTTGATAAAGCCCTTAGGATGTGTACTTGACTACCTGGACTATGATGCAGATCATACTAGTGGGGACATGGTAGTCCATAAGTACATCCTTCAAGGTCCCTAGTCGTGGGTGTATCGAGACGGGGCATCGATATACCAGTGTAGACTAGCGTATACGCTTCTCGACCCATGAGATGGGCGATGGATGATCCCATATCCATTGGTGTTTGACATCAGAGATGGTATACGGGTGCTCAGTGGAGACTGGGTACACTGGACGGACTCGCCGAGAACTCCCAGATGGTATTATACTTCACGTCAGATGGCAGTTCTCAGGTGACACTTGTGCAGGTTAGTCTGTAGACCCGAGATCGTCATAGAGTCTTGTGTGATTCCCACTGTACTTTGATCTCCACCTTACCACGTCCATGAGGGCGTGCAAAACGGTGGTCTTTGGGTACAGTCCCGAGTCACATGGAGGCAATGAGCGATAGGAGGGGTTTCGTCTCTCCCGGTATTGGGGGTTGATGTTGCGCTGTGCTCGATTGGCCATAACAGGGAAGTCCCTGGCCAGGGCTGTTCAGAGATTTTCTGGTAAGTGTTACCAGTAGTTTCTCGACCCGTTATGAGCCTCACATCGGCACGACTTATCGGTTATTGGGGTTTGACGTTTACCACCCCTAGATTTGATATGCGACATATCAGACGAACAGACCGGACTGTACGGTAAGTGTTACTGGTTGGATTCACAGGAGTGTGAGCGGGCTAGCTCGTCGATCTTCTGATCGCTCAATACCTGGATGGCCGTTATGTTTAGCAGACCGCTTGCGGCTTGTGGGTGCTTGATATGATCATCATCTGCTACCGGCGTATTGACGAGTCTTTAGAGTCCTACACAGAGGTTTCCTGGCTCAGGCGAAACGAAATAGGAGCGCATATGAGATATGTGCAGGACCGAGAATAATGCGTGTATGTGATACCGTATTTCATTCTCGCGATGGATGTATCGATTGGTTATATTCGATATGACCTAGTTATCGAATCATTGATTCGATAAGCCGATACATAGAATACTAGTCGGTTATATGCGATATGACCGGATCGTTAAGTCAAGTGTTGATTTAATGATTTAATGTATAAATATATATTTGATATATTACTTTGCATTATCTAGTATTAGTTCACTTTATATGGATTTTCTCACTTGATGTGCAAGAAGTATATGTGATATACTTTTGTGCACATATTTGTATCATGTTTGATGATACTTGATCATTTAGTTAAGTGTATAGAATTAAACCATGGTTAATTTGATAATTAGGGTTTTGCATATTCATTTATTTATTTATTTATTTGTTTATTTATTTATTTGGAAAAGATAAAGATGAGAATGGTGGCTTTCTTTGTTTCTAGTTGAAGCTTCATGAAGCTTTGACTTCTTAACCATTCTTGTCTTCATGCTTAACCCTAACCCATCCAAGTAACCATTGTCTATTCTCTACACTCAACTATGGTTTGCTTATGATAAGTATTGAATTATTTTTCATTTTAATTCAACACTTATCATATTCTTTCTTCTTCTTCATCTTCATCTTCAAGAAAGAAAGCTTGATGCCATCAATGGCAACTTGAGCTAAAGTGAGAGAAATCCAATTCTAAAGTGAACCCACCTCCTATTTCTTCACCCTCTACCTCTTGCCAAGTTGTTTTGGGTGTTTTCTTCACAAGTTTCACAACTTTGTGAAGTCGGAGCTTGAACTTGTGATGCCTCGACGTAGATCATCTTCGGCACGAAGCCGACGATCTAGTCCGCCCAATTCTCCGATGAAGTCGACGTTTGAGTTCGGGATTCGAGATGGACAGCGAGAGGACGCCTACGTGGAGCTAAGGAAGTGGAGAACCGGATCTACAAAGGTTGTAGCCTCTCTCCTTTAGTTAAGATGTTAACTAGTTTACTCTTTCACAGCGCAACATCAACCCCCAATACCGGGAGAGACGAAACCCCTCCTATCGCTCATTGCCTCCATGTGACTCGGGACTGTACCCAAAGACCACCGTTTTGCACGCCCTCATGGACGTGGTAAGGTGGAGATCAAAGTACAGTGGGAATCACACAAGACTCTATGACGATCTCGGTTCTACAGACTAACCTGCACAAGTGTCACCTGAGAACTGCCATCTGACGTGAGGTATTATACCATCTGGGAGTTCTCGGCGAGTCCGTCCAGTGTACCCAGTCTCCACTGAGCACCCGTATCCCATCTCTGATGTCAAACACCAATGGATATGTGATATATCCTGCACCTTATTCGATGAGGAAAGGACCGAGATCCCTTCACCGGGAGTGACTCCTTTAGCGATAACTGGCAGATGCTACACACTCGGTTTGACTTTTGATTGCTTCTATAGTTTCTGCTTTGCACAGCGGTATATGTGATATATCCTGCACCTTATTCGATGAGGAAAGGGCCGACGATCCCTTCACCGGGAGTGACCCCTTTAGCAAAACTAGAAAAGCCTCAAAATCACTCCATTTCAAAACTTCATTTGATTCTACAACGATATCAAGTTCATTACGCAATAGGTTTTCAGAAAAACCTGTCGTAGCCCTCCGTCATTTCAGATAAGTAGTAGTTAGTATTCGTGCTACGTTTGTTGGCCTGCGTCAAGGCGTAATGTGCGGTAGCTAACTAGTATTTACCTGCTTATGCATATGATGCAGATTGGATTAGGGTAGTCGTGCGACTTTGTTGGCCTGCGTCAAGGGTCGTACGGGTGGGTTTAATTCAATCAGGAAATGACGGGTTGAACTTGACTAGCGCACTATGGTTTGTTGGCCTGCGTCAAGGTCATAGGACGCTAGGGGCAAAATATTATCGGGAATTTCAAGTGTTGAAATTTGCAATGAGATTGCATACCTTCTATGAGATAGTTGGATCCCGATACCCGCTGCGAGTAAGAGTTACTCCTGGGAGAGTTTTACATATTACAATTAGTCGATCAAGTAGGTGTCTAGAAAGGTGTTAACGAGGTTACGCCTCTGGGAAAACGAGGTTTACATTAATTAGGTTCGTGCGAAAGCACGGGGGACCTCCCTCAAAGTACCGACACTGGCCTGGCTGAAAGATTGGCGAACTTGTAGTGTGTAATTAATCCCGGCTAGTCTTTCCTTTTAGGGTTTGAAGGAAGATTTGATAAAAAGCAGTGGGAGCCATCCTGATTAGATAAGATAATAACCAATCTGATCTTGCATGAGCATACGCTAAAGTGTTTTCTTCTCTCTCTCTCCAGTTAGCGACCATTTCATGCCCTAATAAAGATAATAATATGGATGTATTGACCGAACCCGCATGTTATACTGTGCTGGGGAATGTTGGTTCCGTTCTTTCCTATAAGAGTTATAGGACTGAACAGGATATAGGGGAATACCAGGATTCCCAAGCCACCCGATTGAAGAAAGTACATGATGATGCATTTTCTTCGGGTGTGTTCGTTACAGAGAACTGTTTCTCCATTTGCCCTACGTCCTGGGTATTAGATACCGGGTCAGGATCCTATATATGTAATCAGTTACATGGGCTTAGAAAAGGTAGAGAACTTGGAGAAGGTGATAAAGACATTAGAGTTGGAAATGGTGCAATTGTTGCAGCTAAGACTGTCGGGGAATATCACCTTGTATTACCAACTGGTAATACATTGGTTCTGAACGAATGCTATTACATGCCGAACCTGATATGCAACATTATATCGTTTTCTTTATTGAGTAAAGAGGGATATAATTTTGTATTACAGGATAATGTTATGAACATTTTCCATAACCAAAAGTTGGTTGGATCAGGCACGTTGTGCAATGGCATTTATGTTCTAAATCAATCAACAGTTCTGAGTATAACAAACACACACAAGAGGAAGAGTTCAGAACTGAACGAATCCTTCTTGTGGCATTGTAGACTGGGTCACATCAATGCGACACGATTAGCTAAGTTGCATAAGGATGGATATTTAAATCCGTTTGAATTTTTAATCTTATGACACTTGCCAATCATGTCTCAAAGGCAAGATGACCAAAGCTCCGTTTACGGGACACGGAGAAAGAGTTACCGTACTCTTGGGACTGATACATAGTGATGTATGCGGTCCCATGTCTACACATGCCAGGGATGGTTCTTCGTACTTCATTACATTCACTGACGATATCTCTAGATTCGGATATGTGTTCCTGATGAAACACAAATCAGAAGCTTTTGAGAAATTTAGAGAATATAAACAAGAAGTCGAGAACCAAACCGGAAAAAGTATTAAAATCCTTCGATCTGATCGAGGAGGAGAATACTTAAGCAATGAATTCCTGGACTTCCTAAAAGAGAATGGGATTCTCTCTCAGCTGACTCCTCCAATACACCACAGCACAACGGTGTATCAGAACGGAGGAACCGCACCCTATTGGATATGGTGCGCTTTATGATGAGCACAGCTGAGTTACCTATTTCCTTCTGGGGATATGCACTGGAAACAGCTGCAGATCTATTGAATATGGTTTCCACCAAAACCGTGCCAACCACTCCATATGAGATATGGAAAGGAAAGAGACCATGTCTTAATTATGTTAAGATATGGGGTTGTCCGGCATATGTAAAAACGCAAAATCCGGACAAACTCACGGCAAGGTCCATTCTGTGTAAGTTTATTGGATATCCCAAAAATTTGCGCGGGTATATCTTCTACCACATCGAGGAACAAAAGGTGTTTGTTTCTCGACATGCCACCTTTTTAGAAAAGGAATTTCTTGAAAAAGAGATTAGTGGCAAGGAGGTAGAACTGGAAGAGGTTCCAGCAATACAGACTACAACAGAAGATTTGGTTGAACCAGAGGATTCAGTAGTTCCCAATGAACCTCAGCCTCTCCGCCGATCTAGTAGGGTTCCTCGCCCACTTGAGAGATACTACGGTTTTCTCATGGATGGTGGGAGCGAGGATTGCATCATGGAGGATGATGACCCAACTAGCTTCGAGCAGGCCATCACGAGTAGGGACTCAGTGAAATGGCTGGATGCTATGCGGTCCGAGATGGAATCCATGTATACCAACAAAGTATGGACTTTGGAAGTTGCTCCTGAAGGGGTAAAACCCATCGGGAGCAAGTGGATCTTCAAGAAGAAACTTGGTGTAGATGGGAAAGTGGAGACTTTCAAAGCTAGACTTGTTGCAAAAGGTTTTCGCCAAAGACCAAGAGTGGACTATGACGAAACCTTTTCTCCAGTGGCTATGCTTAAATCCATCCGGATCATGCTTGCCATCGCTGCATATCATGATTACGAAATCTGGCAAATGGATGTTAAGACCGCCTTTCTAAATGGTGATTTAGAAGAGTGCGTGTACATGACTCAGCCAGAGGGCTTCGTAGACAGTGGGAGCAGCGGGAAGGTGTGCAAGCTGCTTAAATCCATTTATGGATTAAAGCAAGCATCGCGGAGTTGGAACATCTGCTTTGACGTCGTTATCAAAGAGTTTGATTTCGTCAAAAATCCAGATGAACCTTGTATCTACAAGAAGGTGGCAGAGAGTAAGGTTGTCTTCCTCGTATTGTACGTGGACGACATACTCTTGATAGGAAATGATATTCCTATGCTGCAATCGGTCAAGCTCTTCTTATCACAAAGATTCTCGATGAAAGATCTTGGTGATGCCTCCTGCATATTGGGAATTAGGATCTATAGAGATAGATCCAAACGGATATTGGGATTGTCCCAATCCAGGTACACTGACACCATACTAAAAAGGTTTAGTATGGAAGATTCCAAGCGTGGGAACTTGCCCACGATCTCTGGAGTCACTCTCTCCAAAGAGATGTCTCCCAAGACTGATTTGGAGAGAGCTCGCATGCAAGGGATACCCTATGCTTCGGCTGTAGGCTCTATCATGTATGCGATGCTATGTACCAGACCCGATGTAGCATACTCACTAAGTATAGTGAGCAGGTATCAAGCTGATCCTGGAGAGAGTCACTGGACAGCTATGAAGAGCATTCTCAAGTACTTACGAAGGACTAAAGAGATGCTCTTGGTGTATGGTAATGCAGAACTCCAAGTGGAGTCTTTTACCGATTCGAGCTTCCAAAGTGATAAGGACGACTCTAAGTCGCAGTCGGGCTTTGTCTTTACCCTTTACGGAGGGGCGGTTAGCTGGAAGAGTTCCAAGCAGGAAACCGTGGCAGACTCGACGATGGAGGCTGAATACATCGCTGCCAACGATGCTGCCAAAGAGGCTGTCTGGATCAAGAAGTTCATTACTGAACTTGGAGTGGTTCCATCCATTGAGCATCCAATACCTTTGTATTGCGATAACAATGGAGCGGTGGCTTTGGCCAAGGAACCCAGGTCCCATCAGCGATCCAGGCATATTCTGAGGCGGTATCACCTGATCCGGGAGATAGTTGATCGCCGGGAGATCGAGGTCAGGAGGGTTGACACGAAGAACAACACGGCGGATCCACTCACGAAGGCCATTCCCCAGATACAGTTTGAGAGACTCTTCGGGATGCTCGGTATGCGATACTACAGCAGCTGGCCCTAGTGCAAGTGGGAGATTGTTAGTTGTATGTATGCCCTAGAAGCCAGTATTGTACAGATGATGTATATTATATTGGATGCTTGGACATATATAGAGATGACTTTCTTGCTCGATATGATAGTATGCTATCTGGTTACTCTTTATCTTAACATGTACACTTGTCTCTTTAAACTGTCTTATAGTTACATGTTGATAAAGCCCTTAGGATGTGTACTTGACTACCTGGACTATGATGCAGATCATACTAGTGGGGACATGGTAGTCCATAAGTACATCCTTCAAGGTCCCTAGTCGTGGGTGTATCGAGACGGAGCATCGATATACCAGTGTAGACTAGCGTATACGCTTCTCGACCCATGAGATGGGCGATGGATGATCCCATATCCATTGGTGTTTGACATTAGAGATGGTATACGGGTGCTCAGTGGAGACTGGGTACACTGGACGGACTCGCCGAGAACTCCCAGATGGTATTATACCTCACGTCAGATGGCAGTTCTCAGGTGACACTTGTGCAGGTTAGTCTGTAGACCCGAGATCGTCATAGAGTCTTGTATGATTCCTACTGTACTTTGATCTCCACCTTACCACGTCCATGAGGGCGTGCAAAACGGTGGTCTTTGGGTACAGTCCCGAGTCACATGGAGGCAATGAGCGATAGGAGGGGTTTCGTCTCTCCCGGTATTGGTGGTTGATGTTGCGCTGTGCTCGATTGGCCGTAACAGGGAAGTCCCTGGCCAGGGCTGTTCAGAGATTTGCTGGTAAGTGTTACCAGTAGTTTCTCGACCCGTTATGAGCCTTACATCGGCACGACTTATCGGTTATTGGGGTCTGACGTTTACCACCCCTAGACTTGATATGCGACATATCAGACGAACAGACCGGACTGTACGGTAAGTGTTACTGGTTGGATTCACAGGAGTGTGAGCGGGCTAGCTCGTCGATCTTCTGATCGCTCAATACCTAGATGGCCGTTACGTTTAGCAGACCGCTTGCGACTTGTGGGTGCTTGATATGATCATCATCTGCTACCGGCGTATTGACGAGTCTTTAGAGTCCTATACAGAGGTTTCCTGGCTCAGGCGAAACGAAATAGGAGCGCATATGAGATATGTGCAGGACCGAGAATAATGCGTGTATGTGATACCGTATTTCATTCTCGCGATGGATGTATCGATTGGTTATATTCGATATGACCTAGTTATCGAATCATTGATTCGATAAGCCGATACATAGAATACTAGTCGGTTATATGCGATATGACCGGATCATTAAGTCTAGTGTTGATTTAATGATTTAATGTATAAATATATATTTGATATATTACTTTGCATTATCTAGTATTAGTTCACTTTATATGGATTTTCTCACTTGATGTGCAAGAAGTATATGTGATATACTTTTGTGCACATATTTGTATCATGTTTGATGATACTTGATCATTTAGTTAAGTGTATAGAATTAAACCATGGTTAATTTGATAATTAGGGTTTTGCATATTCATTTATTTATTTATTTGTTTATTTATTTATTTGGAAAAGATAAAGATGAGAATGGTGGCTTTCTTTGTTTCTAGTTGAAGCTTCATGAAGCTTTGACTTCTTAACCATTCTTGTCTTCATGCTTAACCCTAACCCATCCAAGTAACCATGGTCTATTCTCTACACTCAACTATGGTTTGCTTATGATAAGTATTGAATTATTTTTCATTTTAATTCAACACTTATCATATTCTTTCTTCTTCTTCATCTTCATCTTCAAGAAAGAAAGCTTGATGCCATCAATGACAACTTGAGCTAAAGTGAGAGAAATCCAATTCTAAAGTGAACCCACCTCCTATTTCTTCACCCTCTACCTCTTGCCAAGTTGTTTTGGGTGTTTTCTTCATAAGTTTCACAACTTTGTGAAGTCGGAGCTTGAACTTGTGATGCCTCGACGTAGATCATCTTCGGCACGAAGCCGACGACCTAGTCCGCCCAATTCTCCGATGAAGCCGACGTTTGAGTTCGGGATTCGAGATGGACAGCGAGAGGACGCCTACGTGGAGCTAAGGAAGTGGAGAACCGGATCTACAAAGGTTGTAGCCTCTCTCCTTTAGTTAAGATGTTAACTAGTTTACTGTTTCGTCTAAATTTCTAGTCGACGTCCGTATTAGGGTTTCTCGGCACCCATAAAATTTGAAATTGGCATGGTTGATGCCTTGTGAGACCTCTATAGTGTGCCTAGGAACCCTACATATAGTTGGGTATCAACATTCAAATGTTTGGTTTCCAGAATTGGAACTATTTTTCAGACTTATTTTTATTCTCAGATTAGTGACTTCTTTCATCTTATTAACCCTTGGGACAACAGCTCATAACTACTTATTACTAGTTCGTTTAAGAAAACTTCTAATTTTCTTGGTTTTCTTAAATTTTTCCAATCTTTTGGATGTAATTTTTCACTATCTAATCTTTTATTATCAATTTTTTTTTTTGTGTGCTTATATATAGTATAATGCAAAGTAATGCATAAATAAGCACAAACTTCCCCCAAACCTGTTTGCAGCAGTGTCCTCACTGTTGTTATCCGTTAAGCTCAAAAACCTGTAGACTTGGGAGGAGAAAGGGGACAAGAAATAATGAAAGTGAAATCCTCTCCCAAACTTCTTTTTGGCTCACAATTTTGTAAAAATCATTTTCTTTCAAGAGCCAAAATATACCCCCCCAAACTTGAGTTAAACAATGTTAATCTTTTAAAATCACACGAGGGGGTCAAGGTTATTGGTCAATGCCAAGCTTTGCAAATACCGAAAGTTAACACCAACCATTCAAAAATTTTATCGATGAAGCACCAAGGTTGGTGGAAGAACATGTCACCTTTCGACGTGAAGAAGTGGGGAGGTGATAAGAAGTGTGATGGAAAAGGATTGCGTCTCAATTTGGAGAGAAGACACAGTGATAGTGATGATGGATTACTCGCATTATCGTGATTGTCCAGAAGAAGGGGTGGAGGTTCAATTTCTTTATCTTGGAGTTGATTCATCTCAACACCCGTGTCTTTTAAAAATGCGAATTCATCAGCGAAAATTTCCTCAAAGCTTTCATCGATACCCCGAAGAATAATGTCATCAGAAAAAATGGGGTGATCGTCAGACTCTATAAAAGTTCCTCATCAGCGTTAGATGTTGACCCGGACAACTCGGTGGAAGAGTCCGTGTATGTATAATACATGGTTGGGTCAAGCAACAACATATGAAAAGAGTCAGTATCATGAGGTTGATCAAATTCGCTGCTGTCGACATCCATTAATTCGACAGAACACACATGAGCATAGGGTTCGGAGGGTTCACTTCCCAACTTGTAAATGTTAAGCTCAATTGACTTCTTTCCAAAGGATAGGGTCATAGAGCCGTTTCTACAATTGATTACTGCGTTGGAAGTTGCTAGGAAGGGTCGACCAAGTATCACCGGGATTTGATTTCGTAGGTTCTCTACAGGTTGTGTATCTATAACGATAAAGTCCACAGGGAATATAAATTCCCCGACTTTGATTAACATATCCTCTAGCTCACCCCTAAGTTGGGTGATAGATCGATCGGCCATCTGAAGAGTGCAATGCGCCGGTTTTAACTCTCCGATCCCTAATTGCTCATAAACAGAATACGGAAGCAAGTTAACACTAGCACCTAAATCGAGTAGAGCACGATTGATATTTTTACCCCTAATGGAAATAGAAATTGTAGGACTTCCGGGGTCCTTTCGTTTCTTGGGTAATTGTTGTGTAAAAACAGTGCTCACATTACTCGTAAGGAAAACTTTTTTAGGTACTTGAACTTTTCTCTTCCTAGTGCACTAGTCCTTTAGGATTTTCGCATAAGACGAGACTTGTTGAATAGCATCTAGGAGAGGAATGTTTATATTAACTTGCTTAAAAATTTCCACAATCTTCTCCATTTGTGGGTTAGGTCTGTTTGCCCTCAATCTATTTGGAAATGGAGCTTGATCAATAAGTTTTGGGTCCAACATTTGTGGAGAAGATTGTGGGGACGGATTCGATCCCAAAATTGGAGTGGGGATTGTCTTAAGATAGATTGGGCGAAGTGTTCGAGCCTTGGGGAAAACGGAGAATAGGCTCGGATGAAGGTGGGAGACTAGACGAATTAGGGGAAGAAGTAGAAGCTGGGGTATCAATGGTATCACTAACATCATCAAATTGCTCACCCACTCGGTTATTTAGCTCTTTTCCCGATCTCAACGTAGTAACAACACTCACGTTATGATTTTGTGAGTGGCCAGGATTCGGTAGGGGTTGAGATGGGAGTTTCCCTTTCTCTCTCGCACTCATTACGGCGTTCAACTGTGCAATTTGGTTTTCTATTGATTTAATACTCTCACTGTGGGAGGCGGAGTCTTTCTTTATGGTATCAATAGAAGACTTCATATCAGCCGACATTTGAATGGAATGTTTCATAAACAAATCCAAAGTTAGTGTGAGTGGAGAGTTATCAGTACCGGCCAGTTGCGGTGCAGAAGTGTTGGCCGGATTTTGAAAATTTTGTGACTGAAAGGGGTGCTGACTTTGTGGTTGTGGTTGCTGTGGAGGAGTTCTTTGATAATTGCTTTGGAACTGGTTTTGATTTTGGGGTTGGTTTTGGTTCCAAGCAAAATTAGGATGATTCCTCCATCCTTGATTGTACGTAGAAGAATAAGGATTGTTTCTAGGTCGCTGCTGAAAAGCAGCATTAGTTTGCTCGTGACCTTGAAACGATGCATTTATAGGACATTCTTCCGTCAAGTGTGAAGGATCTGAACAGCAACCACACACGGTTTTGGGAAGCGTAACCTGGTTTAGGGAGGCTAATGAAAATTTGTTCTCAATAGCGTCGAGTTTCTTCTGCATCGCTGCCATTTCGGCTTTTACTGCGATGGAAACATCGAGCTGGTGAATACCTCCCCTAGATGAAGGTGGTCTTACGCTTTCCACTGCAAAGTGTTTTCAGCGAGATTTTCCAGATATTTTCGAGCTTCACCATCATCTTTAGACATGAAATTGCATTGACACATTGTTTCAAGTATCTGCTTTGTCGCTGGATTAATGCCCTTATATATTATTTGACATAAATCCCATCTTTGTATTCCATGATGAGGACATTGGACAAGCAAATCCTTGAAACGTTCAAAGCACTTCCAAAATGGTTCATTGGGAAGCTGGGTGAACTAGTTGATCTCGCTCCTAATATAAGCAGTCTTATGGTTTGGGTAAAACTTCTTAAGAAATGCTATTACGAATTCATCCCAATTAGTGATAGAGTGTGCAGCAGTATTATAAAGCCATTTTTCTGCCAAATCGCACAGAGTGAATGGGAGAAGACGCAAGCGCATAGCATCCACAGTCAGTTGTGAAGTACCCATAATTGCGCATACGTTTTCAAATTTGGTGATGAAAACGTACGCGTCTTCAGACTCAAGCCCGTGAAATTTGGGCAACGGATTGATGTAGTGGGGTTTAATTTCAAAATTATCCCCGTTAGCTGGTGGAATAGATAGACAAGTGGGAAGAGGACCACGGATAGGATAGCATCTCTCTTGGAGAGAGATGCGAGGTGGATTCTGCACACCTACGGGCGGTGGCAGCGTGGTGTTATAATCTGATAGAGTACCGTCCATCTCGGTCGTGGTGTGTGGTGGGGGAAAAGAAGATGAAGAAGTACCGACTTCGGTGTCGATAGCAGGAACGCGGACAAGACGGGCACTAGAATCCCGTGTCCAGCCAAGCATGCACTAAGCGGGTTTAGTGCAAGTGGCAGCGTGTGTGTGCTTTAAAATTGGTCTGTTTTGATAAAAGTGGGACTTAAGACAAATCACACAAAAATGCACAAACAACCCTAGAACTAAGATTACCTAGGTCCAGTCTCTAGACCGCTCCTAGACTTCCAAAGGACAAGCCGTAGGATCAATCCTCTACCGCCTATTTACTACGCTTGTAGCCAGGTAAGTGCCAGAGAAGTGGGAGGTTGTCCACTACGTAAGTAGTAATCCTAATTAAGTAACCACTTACCTTAGACACACTTGCCTAGACACCACAAAAGTAATGCAGATAAGTGATAGATTACCCACGACCTTCCTCTGTCCTTATTGGGCGCAACAGTCCTTAGAGTCTGGTCTAGATATTTTTTAAATTAATGTAGGGTTGATGCAGATGCTCGGTTTGTGATTTGTGGGGCTTAGGAAGGGTGATGAAATCCCTACTTAATCTGAATTTTGGTCTTGCCCTTTAAAAATCCGTATTAAAATATGAATAAACAAACCAATTACAAAACTTTGCAAAAAAATTTTTGAGCGGCGATATTTTGCAAAGAATCCCGCAGAAAAGATATTTTATTGGATTTCAGAGGAGAGAGAAAGATATAGAAAAGATACCAGAGAATTTGGAAACCCTAAATCCCCTAATGAGCCGCGGTTCCGCCGCCAATAGGCTCTTTGCGCCGCGGTTCCGCCACTGACTAGGAAGATCTGATGAATATTTTTGCTACGTAGCCTCCCTTGCTCCTCTAGATCTTGATGAATGTCTCTGAATCTTTATCTCCTCGCTAAAGTGACTCCAGATTCCCTCGCAAAAATCACACAATAATCGTTACAATTTGCAGTTTTGATTATTTTTATGATATAGATCAAATAACAATTCAACACAAATAGTAAGAATAAAAAAATTACGCACGTATCCCCGGCAACGGCGCCATTTGATTGGATCTAGAATTTATGTGTAGTAGTAGTTAACCGCAATCAGAACGGTGTCGCGTGTAGCTAGACCGAGGTGAGTACGGGTCGTCCTCAGGGAAACGTTGAACCTTCTATTCTTACTTTAGGTGTGTTGATTAGGAGAGGAGGGAGAATAAAGAATGGTGAAGAATGGTTGTAGGATCTAGATCTACGTTAAACACGGATGCAAAATATAGATCTAGATTAACTACGGATGTAAGTTTAATACTAAAAGGGGGCTTGTAGGGTTCATTAGGATTTAGTAGTCATGGATGATTAATTAAAGATTACTCTTTTTATCCTTTAATAGATTTAAAACTAGAACGACAGTGATGCATGTAGATTAGGGTTTCTGGAGGGAAAAAAGGTTCCCACTCTTAACCCCTATCTCGACATGGAACTCCATTCATATCTAGCCTTTACCAAAGCAATCATTAATCTAATCTCTAATCGCGGTCGAGACTAACAATAAATTGGTAGCGCGCCCGATTAGGATGTTAATGATTCTTTTGGTAAAGTTTATAAATTTTATAGGACGTAAAAAGAGTTTAATGATCCTCATCATCCATTAATCTACCCTAATCCTACGAACCCTAACAAGCGGAGAATTACTCGCGCATGTTGGGATAAGAAGAGATGGAGAGGGAAATCATATTAAAACTACAAAGAAATAGAATAAGAAAAAGAACTACCTTTATTAATCAACAGAATTCATTTTCACTTTGTTTCCTTAGAAAATGATTATAAAATGCTAGTTTGCTTCTCGATCTCTTCTAAGGAGGTAGATGAACCGTTGATGATCAGCCTGGATGCGTGAGCCTATCGTGGACTTCGTGATCTCTTCAGCTTGATAATTTTTCCAAGAGGCTCTCAGTCTTTATTTATAGTTCCAAAGCCAGAAATTTAGCTTCCTAAATTGGAAACCATCAGTTAAGATCCAACAGACGAAATCTCAGCTTCCAACCCATCTGGCACGCGGCGGATCCGCGGCCAATAAGGAGGCTTGGCCGCGGATCCGCGGCCAAGTATGAGGATCGTTTAGTGATTTTTCTGGGGCTTCATCTATATTGCCACGTGGTGATCTTTTGAATCTCAGAAGCTGAAAATCTTCTCGTAGTTACTGCCAGACTTGATTTCTTTAGTTTGCTTTCTTAATTAGGCAGGTTTGCTTTAACAACTTTGATTCCCTTGATTTTTAGCCCTGAAAAATTCTGCACAATCTCAACAAATAATATTAGTGGAGTTTTGTTTTATTGAGATATTAATTTCAACATTAAGATTTGGTCAATGATATTTTTGCATACATTTTCCTACCAAATGTTAATTATAATATATCAACACATGAAAAATAGTATTTTTATAGATAAACCCTCATATGTATCATATATTATAATAAACACCATTTCTAGTATAGAAATAGTAGGAAAAATGTAATAACAAATGTGCAGTTTTATCAACTGAACACCGTCCGTGCGACCCCGTCGAGGGAGAGGGTGCCGGCCATGCCTGGGAGCTGGAGAGCTGACCGACACCTCCTTGGGAAGGATGGGAGTGTGATGGGCCTCATGGCGGGGAGCTCTTTCACGAGACCTCGGCATGGAGTTGTGAGGCGCCCAACGGGTCATTGAATCGGTCGCCACGGGGGACCTGTGGTCCCCCGTGGCCACCGGAGATAGAAAGACGCTGTTCAGTGGTGCCAGCGTGGGCAGCGTCATCTCCCCCTATGCGGAGGTCATGATCCCGAGGTGGGAGAACAACGACCGGTCGGCTTGTCCCGCCGTTTGAACACGGACAAGGGCATCTACGATGGATGCGAGCCTGTCGATTCGTGCAGACAGGGCATGAACGACGTTAGGGGGAAGAGAGGATCTGTCCGCGCCTCCGTTGTTGGGAGGGCGGTGGCTTGTGCTTGGATCGTCACGGTGATCACTCTCCATGAGTTCGAGATCGAAAGATCAACTTTTGATGAGTGGAATTTTCGTTTCCCACAGACGGCGGCAACTGATGGATGTCAGGATCTCCTTCAGATGTTGTCCTCCATGATCTGTAGCGAGCGTTGATGGACGGCTGGGATTGATGTTGAGGGTCATCTCCCTGAGCATGTGTATCTTAGTGGGCTTGATTTGGAATGAAGCCGAGCTACCTGCAAAGATGTCTCGGGGTGTTTGTACCACCGTGGACCCTCCAACGATCAAGTTAGCTGAGGTATTTGGGCAGAGTAGCGGCTTATTGGAATAAAATTGCGTTACCTGAGTCGTATCAGAGAGGGGTTTTTATAGCGGTCGCCATGAGCTAGCTGGCGCGAGATCTTCGCCGGCCGTTACGCCCCCGGCATCACGCCTGCGTGAATGGAGGGATCCCCATTAATAACGAGATACGCTCGTTAATAGGGGGATGCGACGACATAGAACGTGGGATCGTGGGGCGGCGGATATCTCGCATCTGGCGAGATCCGCGGAGCCGTGGCGGAGGCGCCTGTGATCTGCGTTCTAGGTCGCTCGGTAGAACCGGGGAGGCCTAGCTCGGTGAGAGGCCTAAAAGACGGCAGGAGACCGAGCTAGTTCGGTTCTATGATAGCTCGGAGGCGAAGGGCCGAGGATCTCGGTGTGTAGGAGGGCTCGGAGGCGAGCCAATGGTTATTTACATGGCGAGCACATGAATGTTCAGGGATTCCTTGGAGGTCGGGTCTAGCAGCGGGACGATGACCCGGGGGACGCCTCCAATGTATGGTGCTTGCCCTGTTTCCGTGAGCCCCGGGACACGTCATCTGCCATGTGTCATGATCTGGGGAGTTCCTACTTATGAGCATCATCAAGATGAGATCTAGCTTGCATATTGATCTTCAAGACCAAAGATGATCCACTTGAGGGTTTCTCCACTTGAACTCCATGCTTCAACAGTTGAAGCAAACTCCAGTTTCATTCTTGCTAGGAAATAGATTAGAGAATAGTAGTATTATATTTTAATTTAATTCCTTCTTATTGTTCTCTTTAGTGGTGAGTAGAGAGCTTTAGAAATTGGAGGAAGAAGAAAAGAATGTCATGGAAAAAATAATGCTCTCTTTAAAATCTATTTTATTTTCCTTTTAAAAACAAAGTATACAAGTGAAAAGATCTCCACCATCCAATTTCCATGTATCCTAGCTCTCATCTCTTCTACACATGTTACTGTTAGGAATATGTATGCCCTAGAGGCCATTATTGTACGATATAGTGGTTGCTTTGACATATATATAGAGGACTTTCTTGCTCGACATGATAGTATGCTATCTGGTTGCCCTTTATCTTAATATGTACACTTATATTATTATACTGTCTCTCTGATACATGTTGATAAATCCCTTAAGATATTTTCTTGACTACCAGGACTATGATGCGGATCATACTACTGAGACTTGTATAGTCCACAAGCACATCCTTTAATTGTTCCTAGTCGAGGGGATATCGAGACAGGGTATCGATATTCTATAGTAGACTAGTGTGTACGTTTCTTGACCCTGTATGGGGCGATGGTTGATACCATAACCATTGGTGTTTGACATCAAAGATTGTATACAGGTGCTCATTAGAGAATGGATACACCGAACAGGACTCGCCGAAAACTCCTAGATGGTACCATACCTATCGTCAGATAGCAGTTCTCTGGTGACACTGGTATAGGTTGACCTGTAGACCCAAGATCGTCATAGTGTCTTGTGTGGTTTCCACTTTGCTCTAATTTCCTCCCTACCATGGTTCAAAGGAGTCATGCAAACATGTGGATTTTGGGTATAGTACCGAGTCACATGGAGTCAGTGAGCGATAGGAGGGGTTTCGTCTCTTCCGGTATTGGGAGTTGATGTTGCGCTATGCTCGATTGGATATAACAGTAAGTCCCTGACCAGAGCTGATGAGATTTACTGGTAAGTGTTATCAGTAGTTTCTAGAACTGTTATGAGCCATACATCGGCATGACTTATCAAGTTACTGGGGTCTGATGATTCCACCCCTAGACTTGATATGCAACATATCAGACGAAGAGACCGGACTATACTGTAAGTGTTACTTATAGGCTTCATGGGAGTTTGGACAAGCTTGCTTGTTGATCTTCTATTCGCTCAATACCTGGGTAGCCGTTACGTCCAGCTAGTACCGCTGACGGCTTGTGTGTGACTGATGTGATCATCATCTACTGCTTGCGTATTGACGAGTCTTTAGGGGCCCACACATAGGTTTCATAGTTCATGCGAAACGAAGTAGGGCACATATGCTGATATGTGAGGGGGCTTGATTAAATACGAGTATGTGATACCGTATTCTAATCTGGTGACAAATATTATTAGTCGGTTATATGAAATATAACTGGATTATTGAATCAAGTGTTGATTTGATAATGTGATATACAGATAAATGATAGTAGTCAGTTATATGTGATATAATCGGATTATTAAATCAAGTGTTGATTTAATAATATGATATATATTTATATTTGATATAATTATATATTAACTAATATTATTGCTCACTAATTATTTTCTTAAGATATATATATATATATATATATATATATATATTAAAGCATGGCTTGGATTTTCTATTTTTTGGAAAATAGAAAAAGAGGTTCTATTTGTTTATTCATTTGTCCATACTATTGAAGTATGGTTGGATTTTATAATGTAATTATAATCTATGCTTCAATAAGTGTAGAACAAGAGAGAGCCATTCTTCACTTGATGATTTTTCCTTAGCTCATTTGCCTTAGCCATTCTAGCAAGCTCTCTCATTTTTCCTTCTTCTTCTTCCTCCACCTCAAAGCCCAAACCCTCACATGTGATGTGAACCATAGGATTTTGAATAAATCCTAAGTGAGCTTAACACCCGTACTTCATCATCCTAGTTTAGATTAGCAATTTAATCTAAGGTGTTTCCTTCACTAGAGATATATTAGTGAAGAGGTAGCTTGGATTATAGAAGCTTCAAGGTGGATCATCTTCGACACGAAGATCGCGTAGGAAGCTCGATCCTTCTTCAAGTGGAGCCTAGTGGAGTCGTAGGGACTTCTACCCGGAGCTATTGAAGTGAAGAACTCGGTCTTCAAAGGTTGTTGCCTCCTTCACTTAGTGTTAAAGCTTTCCATATCATCATGCAAACCCAAATTATCTAGTTAGATTCTAGATTAGTGTAGCTTAGCACCCCAAATTTTTAAAATAGCATGCTAGATGCCGATATAAACCTTGTGGTGGTGCTCGGGTACACTTTCATGTGTCAATGGAGCAACACAAGAAAATAGATCACATAATACCATAAACTTGCGGCGAAACTGCGGCCAAACTGGGGGTTAGGCTGCGGTTCCGCAGCGCTTTAAAGGAATTAGTGCTTCGAATTTCTTGGGGCTCCATTAAATACCTTGCACAAATTTCTGTCCATTTTTAGTACGCGAACACGATAGTTGGGAATCTTGTTGAATTATCCGACTGATTATTGAAAAGGATTTTCAGTTTGAGACTAAAATGCAAGATTTATAGTGTTAGGCATGAAATTCGGAATATGAGATATTCCGGGTTTTTGATGTCTAAGGAAAATGCGGATTCTAATTATTGTAGTTTTTCATTTTTTTCTGCGACTGTAAGTGTAATGTTAGGAATATGTATGCCCTAGAGGCTATTATTGTATGATATAGTGGATGCTTGGACATATATATAGAGGACTTTCTTGCTTGACATGATAGTATGCTATCTGGTTACCTTTATCTTAACATGTTCACTGGTATTATTATACTGTCTCTCATATACATGTTGATAAAGCCCTTAGGATGTTGGTTTGACTACCAGGACCATGATGCGGATCCTACTACTAGGACCTGGGCAGTCCACAAGCACATCCTTCAATTGTTCCTAGTCGAGGGAATATCGAGACAGGGCATCGATATTCCAGAGTAGACTAGTGTGTACGTTTCTTGACCCTGTAAGGGGCGATGGTTGATCCTATATCCATTGGTGTTTGACATCAAAGATTGTACACATGTGCTCATTAGAGAATGGGTACACCGAACAGGTCTTGCCGAGAAATCCTAGATGGTACTATACCTATCGTCAAATAGCAGTTAACTGGTGAAACTGGTACATGTTAGTCTGTAGACCCGAGATCTTCATAGAGTCTTGTGTGGTTCCCACTGTGCTTTGATTTCCTCCCTACCACAGCTCAAAGAGTCGTGCAAACAGGTGGATTTTGGGTATAGTCCCGAGTCACATGGAGGCAATGAGCGATAGATGGGGTTTCGTCTCTCCCGGTATAGGGATTTGATGTTGCGCTATGCTCGATTGGCTATAACAGGAAGTCCCTGGCCAGGGCTGTTGATGAGATTTACTGGTAAGAGTTATCAGTAGTTTCTTGTACCATTATAGGCCACACATCGGCATGACTTATCAAGTTATTGGGGTCTGACGATTCCACCCCCAGACTCGATATGCGACATATCAGACGAAGAGACTGGACTGTACGGTAAGTGTTACTTATAGGATTCATGGGAGTCGGACAAACTTACTTGTTGATCTTCTATCCGCTCAATACCTGGGTAGCCGTTACGTCCAGCTAGTACCGCTGACGGCTTATGGGTAACTGATGTGATCATTACCTTCTGCTGGCATATTGAAGAGTCTTTAGAGTCCCACACAGAAGTTTCCTAGTTCAAGCGAAACGAAGTAGGGCACAAATGCTGATATGTGCGGGGGCCTGATTAAATATGAGTATGTGATACCATATTCTAATCTGGCGGTTATTTCATATTAGTTAGGTTATATGTGATATAACCGGATTATTGAATCAAGTGTTAATTTAATAATGTGATATACATATAAATGATATTAGTCGGTTATATGTGATATAACCGGATTATTAAATCAAGTGTTGATTTAATAATTTGATATATATTTATATTTGATATAATTATATGTTAACTAATATTATGCTCACTAATTATTCTTCATAATATATATATATATATATATATATATATATATATATATATATTATATGAAGCATGGCATGGATTTTCTATTTTTGGAAAATAGAAAATGAGATGGAAAATGAGGAGACTTTTTATGGAATGGGTGAAGCATGGCTTTGATGATTATTATATTGGTCTTGACTCACCATTGAAGCATGGTTCCATTTGATTATAGTTTTAAAATGGATGCTTCAATTATTGAAAAAAGAGATAAGTCATTCTTCACTTCATTTTCCACTTGATCATTGAACACTTGTTCATTCTTATTCACTAGAGCTCATTGATGCCTTAGCTCTCTAGCTCTTTTCATCTTTCTCCTCACCTCCTCCAAGTTCAATCCCTCACATGAGTTGTGAAATCTTGAGCTTGTGAGAACCCTAGCGAGCAAACAACACCCCTACTTCACCATCCTATACTAGATTAACACTTTGGTGTAGTGTGTTTGCTTCACATGGTTTAGTGAAGAGGTAGCTTGGATTAGCGAAGCTTCGGGTGGATCACCTTCGGCACGAAGATTGCAAAGGAAGCTCGATTCAACTTCAAGTGGAGCTTAGTAAAGTCGCGTGGACTACTATCCGGAGCATTTGAAGAGAAGGACACAGTCTACAAAGGTTGTTGCCGCCTTCACTTAGTTAAAGTTTTTGTTATATCATAGTTAAACCCTAATCATCTAGTTAAGATTCTAGGTTAGTGTTGATTAGCACCCCGAAATTTTTTAAAATAGCATGCTTGATGCTAGTAAAACCCAATGGTGGTGCCAACAAACACTTTCATGGTATCAGAGCCAAAGCTAGAAGATTAAACGATATTTGTAAAACCACGAAACCGAAACAACTCCAAAACTGTAAATCCAAACATCAACTTTCTGTCGATTTTAAAATGATCTCTGAAAAATTTTAAAACAAGTACAAAATGTTACATTTGATGTAAATAGAACACTAGAGAAATTTGAGGCCAAAACAACAAAATCCAGCAAGCGAAAACATCATTTTGGCCGGCGTTGCCTGTCACACTACAAGATTTTAGGCACGAATGTTTTTTGTGTTCTGATGTGTTAGGTTTAGGGTTTCATGTTTATGTTTGATTAGCCCAGTTTGCATGTGATGTTAACTTTTCTATTAGGGTTATTCGGAGTGTTTCGTAGTCGTATTTTTACATCGTTTCGGGTTTAAGTTTGATATGTGATACAGTAGTTGGAATCCATATTAAATTAGTTTTGTGAAAACTAGTTTGTTTGTAAATCTAGCATTTTAGTTTCTATTGATCGATTGCCACGAAGTTTCGATTCGGGTCGAAACTCCGTCGCAATCACGTATCGTATGCGAAGACTCGCCAGATAACTTTACAAGGTAGCCACTCCCCATAGCCCCGACCAAGTGACTTTGGAAGAACCCCGTTGCCAAAAGCATCTACTCGGGTGCTCGCGGCCACGGTGTTCTGCCTAAGTGCACATGGTCGACGGCATCGGGCGTGCGGCCATCTACTAAAGTTCCCGATGAGTATTCGATCAGGTAGTCGGGAATCTTATTGAATTACCCGACTAAGTTATTGAAAAGTGTTTTCGATATGAGACTAAAATGCAATGTTTATAGGGTTAGGCATGAAATTCGGAATATGAGATATTCCGGGTTTATGATGTCTAAGGAAATGCGGATTCTAATTATTGTAGTTTTTCGTTTCTTTTCTGCGACCGTAAGTGTAATATGTGGGGTATCCCAAATCTCGTTGCTATATGTCAACGGAATTTGGAATATGCATATTTACCTACGTTGATGACATGTGATGTTATGTGTTGCTGTGATATGTTATATTGGATCGTCGTAATTGAAAAGACGGGGGTTTTTGCGTGAGATGAGAGTTTTTCAATTTTTATTTATGTAAAAATTTGTAATGTAATATTCTTTTATTGGGACACTTCCGGGTTGAGGATGATGTCACCAGTGATGTATATTATTTACTTTTTCGCATTAGGATAGACCCAAGACGGGGAGCATAAGTAACCGGGTTCTAGAGTCTAGTGTGAGACCATTTTGAGGAGTAGAGACCGGGTCTTCTAACTCTAGAATTGGCAGGGTTGCTTGCCGCTCTTGTAGGGGTCTAGGGATGTGGGTTTGTCTATTCATCACGACCGTAGAATCCGTTTTTTCATTATTGGCTTAATTTAAAACACAGACCTCCTAGTATATCCAATATTTCATATGTTGACTTCTGCTGCTTGGTTCTGTGATGTGATGATATAACCGCGTGAGATGAATGCTATATATATATGATATATATAATAAACGTTGCTGTTCTCCGCCGAAAATGGGGATGCAACTGTGTAGGTCCGTCTTGCCTGAATTTCGAGGGCAGATGCTAATTGGTGCTATCCGTCCATCTCTCCGAAGATACCAAGTTGATTTATGACACCGTATATCGAAGGTTTAAACGGATGCGGCCGATGTAGCAGACTTTGTCAGATTCCCCCTCATTTGAGGGGTTTTTGATTGTGGGGACGCTCTTCCCTGCAGGCGCAAGCCCCTGCAGTTAATTACGCTACCGCATCACGGTAACCACTTTCTCCTTCTCCAGATGGTCACTTCGTGTCGTGTGTGTTTGTTTTGTTTTTTGGTTGCCCGTGATTGTATACGGTGACTAATTTATGTTGTCGCCTATAGGGCGTGGATTAGTCCAAATCCGTATTTTCTTAGATTTGGGTTTAGGGTTGGATTTAAGGATACGTTAGTCTCATTTGAAACTAAGATCAACTTAAACGTTTGATAAGGATACGTTAGTCTAATTTTAGACTAAGATCAACTTAACGGGATCATTTAGATCTAACAAGAGAGCATTTGGGCTCTATTGTTTAGTTTAGGGACATTGCGGTCGATTACCAGTTTAAGGACATGGTGGTCCAGTTTAAAGACATCATAGTCTGTAAAGGTTAAGGACATCATAGTCCATGGGCTTAAGGACCCCACAGTCCGAGGTTAAGGACATCATCGTCCATGGGCTTAAGGACCCCACAGTCCGTAGTTTAAAGACATCATAGTCTATAAAGTTTAAGGACATCATAGTCCATGAGTTTAAGGACCCCACAGTCCATGGAATGATTGGTTATCGGGACCTGTCACCTCTTTGAAGACGTTGAAGGATTACAACGACAAATATCAAAGGAGTGAAGAGATGTACCCTTAGTTGATTGGGAAATCTGTAGTCCAATTTGGGACTAAGATCAATTAACTGGATTATGAGCACATGGGCTCAGTCAAATCTGAGTTGATGACTTATGGACAACTTGGGCTAAGTCTAATTAGGTTTGAAATGTTGGACCTTTGTTTGGACTGTTGAAAATTTGTCTGGGTTCAGTCCCATATTATTTAGCAATGCTAAACAGGGGTTTGGGGTTCTGACAACATTTTGTCTTTGGTTGAGCACTAAACATTCATTATAGCTCTGGACTTTACTTGGCATATCATATGAACTGATCAATTTTGAGGTTCAGTTGAAGGAGAGATTTGCCTCTGGAAAACTTAGCCAAATTGGGCTAAGCTTGGTTTGAAAATAGTGTTAAACACTAGCACATATCTGGCGGTCACGTGTTCCCACGTGATGCATTTAAAATAGTATTAAACACTAGGGATGAAATGCTCAATATAGTGTTAAACACTAAAAAAAGATAAAGAGCTCACGTGAGGACACGTGAGGCGTCCTAGGATTGGGCTAAGCTTCCTTTATTTTATTCTCAGAATATTCAAGTAAGTGTTAAACACTTAAGTCTTCACGACCATCACGTGTGGGTATGTGATTGGTATCCATGCACTGGACATTAAAGGAATTTGCTAGGGGTCACGTAGGGACACGTGAGGGCGCCCATGCATTGGATTTTAATTCTTCAGTTTTTTCCATCTTCTCTTTTTTAAAGAGGTGTTTGTCAGGGGTCACGTGGGGACACGTGAGGGCGCCCAAAGTCTATTCTGCCTTTATTTTTGAGAAGTTTGTTCAGGGGTCACATGGGAGCACATGACCCGATCTCATTCATTCTATTCTGACCATTGAGGGGGAGGGTCACGTGTTGCCACGTGATCAGGTTTACGTGCATGGAGAGTATTAAGTCCCTTGTTTAAGAATTAAATTCTTTGGTAGGGTTAAACCCTAATTTTGTTTAGAGGAATTAAATTCCTATGTATATGGAAGAATTAAATTCTTTAAACCCAACTCTCCCTCTAAGTTTTGGATCTGCATGGCAGAATCTTCCCGATGAGAATTAAATTCTCAACTTATGGGGAGATCTGCTTCTGTAGATCTTCAACCAAAGGAAGAACTAAAATCTTATTCAGAAGAGTTAAACTTTTAGTTTGAGAATTAAATTCTCTTTTTGTTTTGTGGAGCTTATGATCTCTTTCCCTTTCTCACCTAGGCTTTCTTTCTCTTCTGAGGAAATCTTCTTTTCTCTCTGGAGAACTCTTCTTTTTTCTCTCTGTTCTTGTATATCTTTTTTCTTCCCTCTTGGCTTTTATTTAAACGAGAAAGAAAAGAATCAGTTTGTTTAGTAAATCTTTTATTGAAAGATTTTAATTGATTTTGTAACTAACATGATCTTTTAGACCACTCAGTGAATTTTATTCACCATTGGATTTTTATTCCAAAAGATCTTTTATCTGTTATTCCTGTCAAATTTCAGAGAAATCTTTTCTTGTGTAGAATCTTTCTATAAATTGGTGATTTTTAATCACCATTGGATTTTTAATCCAACGGTGCTCCACTTTACAGAGCACAATCTTTTTGTTTGGAAAGATCTAGGGAAATATTTTTCCAACTAGGGTTTTTGATTTCCCTTAATTAGAATTTAATTCTATTAGTTTAGAAGGTTTAAGAGACTATCATGTATTAGCACGTGACCCCACCGATTGACCAATTAATTAGAATTTAATTCTATTGGTTTAGAGGGATCAGGAACCTATCACGTGTTGGCACGTGACCCCATCGATTAATTATTTAATTAGAATTTAATTCTATTGTTTCAGAGGGTTTAAGAGCCTATCACGTGTTGGCACGTGACCGCACTGATTAATTATTTCCAATTATTTATTTTATTCAGTGTTTACAGGCTTTGCCTGTAAATGGTCACGTGTTTGCACGTGATGCCCGGTCACGTGTGGGCACGTGATGCCCGTTCACGTGTGGGCACGTGATGCCTCATAACTTTTGATCCCGGATAAATTATGAGGCCCATAATATATCAAATCGAAGGATTTTTCGAGACACTTTCGATACCATCAGAATTTAGCTATTTCACATTCGGGAGTTTGTCAAAATACAGCCCAGAAAATACCAGTTCGCATTTTCTTCCTTAGATTACATATATGAATGCAACTGCTATCATGCAATGAATGTAAAAGTTAAACTAGCATCTGAAGTTATAACACGTTGCAACTATCCGCTAGCAAGTTATGTCAATAATAGTATTTTCTAAACTGTAAGTGACATGGCAATTACCGATGATGATGTGTGTGAGCCGGCAAGCAGGTGTATGTAGAACATACGCATCATCGGTAATGGTGCTGGTGTCCTGACAGCAGGGTTTCATGATAATTGCAGATAACATATGCACAAGCATGCAATGCGATGAAACATCATGAATATGCAGAAAACGATATGATAACAACAACACTGAAGAATAAACATACCCAATATACGAGTCATACAATTTGGTATCTAAAATACTCACGATTCTCCACTTTGAAAACAAATATGACTCGAGCCCAGTCAAAAGGGTAAAGAAATCCACCTAAGACTGAGTCGATCTATATATATATATCTAGTAGTCGGTGATCTTGCCTCAATAGTATCATGTACGATACAATAAATAACATGACATTCTCGAGTCAAGAGTGCGGATCTAATCATCATAAATATATCTCGTACGGAAAATCTATCGTACGGTCTCCTAAATCTGGGTACGGGTCAAATATCATATTTAACTCATTATTCATCTGGTATCCACATCATCACATATCGTGAGCAGGGGTACTGATCCAAGTCTAGTACAATACTAATATCATCAACATAATCATGATCCGGCTATTGATCTACAGCCTCATACAATCCGAGGTCATCAACACATATCATCATATAGAAGTATACATCGCCCAAGCAATCCATTATAAATATCTTAACATATCTTATCTCATATCTCGATCATATGTCAACTATCATAAATATATCATCATCCATATGATATCGTCGTCCAACGATCCGCTATAACATCATGACATATCTCGGTCACACCTTAAATATCTCACGGCATCATGCCCGATCATATCGACTTATTCCTAAGTATCATATAACATCCTCATTATCCAAGCATATGAATACCAATATATATATGTCCCCAATACGCACAAGGAAGTCAATGTATGCGAGTATGTATATGTGTGTGTATGCAAATTTTTACTCTAGGGTTTCGGGATTAAGAAATCGACTAGAGTCCTTTCTTCAAATCTCGCTAACACTAAAACCATGATCTCCTAAAACTCCCCTTGGTAAGGTTCATATCACACCCTAACATATAAAAGTATATATATCATATCCCATCATTTCTCACAACTTTGCGGGGGTGCTATACGTCATCCACCCGACTTCTCCCCGTAGATATAAATCTACTCAATTGATCTTCGTTTGCCAATGGCGATGTCGCCACGCGCTTGCCTGTCGTCTCGAAGTCCCCAGGGGTGTACCTACATGTCACATGTATCGTATCGCATTAAAATCCAATTCAAAGCCAAAACGACGCACGAAACTTACATAGGTCAAAACCTATGGTTTGCTCTCGCAAAACAACCCGATATCACTCGATATAGACGTATAAACGTCAAGTGATCGAGATAAAACACAAACACTAAAATCCAGAAATTAAAATACGCAAAACCATATCCCGAATCAAAACAGCAACTTGAGAAAGCGGTCCCAGATTTTTCATAGGGTGGAAACAAGGTGCACAAACAACACCAAGGTGATATATAGGGTGTATGTGAGCTATAAAGGCAACCTGGGCACCTACCCTCACCAAGTGGCTGAGCCCACTCCCCTGAAAACCGATCTCGCCGGCCGTGGGTGCTCCCATAGGGTTCGTCTTGCTACAGGGGGTTCCTAAGGTCAATTCAAGTCTACAGGGGTTGTTTTCTCATCTCGTATCTGTCCTAGGTCATCCCATATTCACCTGCACGCTCCAATTTCTCACAAACCGACATGAAAGTTCTGTAATTCCGCATTTTGGGTTTCATTTGGGCTTAGTCTGGATTTCTTATCATTATAGGGGGTCTAAGGTTCTCAATAAGGCTCAAGTTCAAATAAAACCCTAACCCTCTCTAGAATTTTCTAAACTGTACAAAACTACACGAAATCGATTTTAATCTTGAATAGAGGCTAAAGCAATTGAAATACTATTCTATTTGTGAAGGGATTACCTCATTTGACACTCATGAATCCTCTACAGCGCCAGAAAGCAAACTTTCTTGGTCCAAAGTGTAGCTTGAGTGCTTGTGCACATTTTTTATGAAGAGGAGATGGGGTTTTGGGTTTGTTTTGGTGATGAAGTGAGGCTTGAAGAGGGGGAGGGAGGAGGTGTTGCCATGGGAGTTGAGAGAGGAGAGAAAAGATGAAGAAGATGAATGATGAATGAAAATGAAATGAGAGCCTTGCTTGGTTGACCCCTTACCCTCTCTCTCTCTCATGCCCATCCCTCATGCAATCATTGTGTCCCTTTTGACTTTTCTTTTTCCTTTTCTTTTATTTGTTCTCTTTTCTATTTATAAAGCCATGCATGATAACCATAAGAAAAAAGACATGATAGAAAAATGTAACAAGTATGAAAAATGTGACATGTGCATGTCATGTACACAAAACACGCTTAATGCGCGATTAGCGATATCAAATCGCGATTAGCGTTAAAAGTGCATATAAATAATCATAAAAATTCATAATTTGCATAAATCACATAAAACACCCTCTTTTCAGTAATTTCCATAATTTTCCGAATTTTCCCCAATTTATTGGCATTTAATTATACCGCCTTATTAAAATTTTCAATATTTTATTATTAAATTATAAAAATTCCCAAAATAATATTTTATTTTTCTGAAATGTTACAGTCTTCCCCCCTTAAAGAAATTCGGCCCCCGAATTTAAATTTAAACTCCCCCAATTTCTAAAACATTTCAGTAAACGATCCAGTCGTCGGGGCTCCGAAATCATAAATACATAAAACACATCGTAGCACAATGCATGTGTTGGATATAGTGCCCTCTAAGTCAATTATTGGATCGCAGATACGTGATTGCAATGATTGAGGGAGGACCTATACCGATATGAAAGTCTTGCTCGAGATGATAGTATATTATCTGGTTTGTCTTTATCATCGTTTACATGCTTTAGTTCTCTATTGCATGTTGATAGAGCCCATAGGATTCTTGCTTAACTGCCAGCAGTATGATGGCGATCATATACGTGGGAGCTGGGGTCTGTAAGCACATCCTTAAAGTGTCCCTAGTCGTAGGAGTTTCGAGACAGGGCATCGATACTCCAGAGTAGACTAGTGTATACAGTTGAGACCCCGACGAGGGGCGATGGCCGGTCTCATAAGCCATTGGTGTCAGTTGGTTCACCTAAGATGTATACAGGTGCTCATTATGTTATGAGTACACCGGACAGGACTCGCCGGGAACATACTAGTTGGTATTATATATATCGTCAGATAGCAGTTCCCTGGTGACATGTGTACATGTTAGTTTGTCGACCTGAGATCGTCATTTGTCTCGTGTGAGTTCCCACTGTGCTTTGATTACTACCCTACCATGCGCAAAGGAGACGTGCAAACAGGTTTTAGTTGGGTACAATCCCGAGCCACATGGAGGCAGTGAGCGGATCGTCGGGGATTCGTCTCTCCCGGTATTGGGGGTTGATGTCGCACAGTGCACGGGTGGCCATCACTAGAAATCCTCGGCCGAGCTAGTGGAGAATTACTGATTTGGATCGGTAGTTTCTCAGGAGGTGATGGGCTTCATACCGACACGAATTATCGCGTTATTAGGGGTCTGACTTTATCCACCCCCCTAGACTCGATATGCGATACTCTTAGACAAACGGACCGGACTGTACGGATATTGTCACTTTCAGGCTCAGTAGGGTTTCTGGATGAGTTCGCTCGTCAGCTTCCCTTCCGATCAATACATAGCAAACGTTACGTACTGCTTGTATCTCTGACGTGCTAGTGGTTATACCCAGTGCCAGTGTGTTGATGGGTCATTAGAGTTCCCCACAGACACTTTTCCAAGTTCGGGCGAAACGTTGTAGAGGCCGTATGGTATTATGGCAGGGTTCGGAAAATGCACGTGCGTTTACGCACGTGTCATATTTCGGGCAGATAATACTGGTGGGCTTTGGTTTAAGCCGGATCCGAGTATTATATTGAGTAGATATAATATCTTTGTCTCAGTTGCATTTGTATTCGGTCGTAATACAAATGCGGGTATGTTTATACTGTTACGGGGCTATCCTGAAATTCGTTTCGGGATCGCTTTTGGAAGTTGCCAGTTTCCAGTTTTCTATCACCCGTCTTTATCATTCGGTTAAAGACGGATTTATCTTTTCTTCTCTCGGGTGAGTCATGAGGGTGAGTCGTGGTTCTAGAAGCTTCTAGATTAGTGACTTATCTTGGCATTAATTGTTGCATTAATGATTTTGGTGACTAGGTTAAGGTGACTCATTGATGCATTAAATATTAAAGCTAGGTGTTATTGTGACTCACTCTCTTCATTATGGTTATGGTCACCTTCCCCCTCCTACACTTACCCCCCCACCATCTATATGTGGCCGGCCCTCTCATTTAAGAGAGAGTATTGATTTTGCAAAAGAAAAGAATAGAGTTTGGTTCATGAAAATTAGAATAGCCGATTTCTCATTTACCCGATTCAAATGGCAACTTCATTAATCGTTCGTCCATTGCTTTGGACGTAACGAGACAAAATGTTCTACTCATTCTCTACATCATCTTGGTCATCTCTTTTAGCAAACTTGATGACCGAGTTGCCTCAGTTCAGAGGCGGGAGCCCGTTTAAAGATCTATCGACGTGGTGCCACCTGGACGAGAAGACTGGAGATTCAGGAGATCGGAGCAGCCGCAACAAAGCGTGGGATGATGGTTGAAGACCGAAGGACTCGGATCGTTTGGTATAACATTTCTACCCACTTTGTAGTTTGTTAGTTTAGCTTTAATGGCAGATCTGGGTTATAGTACGCGATAGCGCCAGTCAAAAAGTTTTTGTTCCGCATTTGGCGTCTGTTAGACGGCCGGGACGCTACCGTGGACTTACAGTGGTATCAGAGCCTCACCAATAAGCTTTACTAACTTGTGCTAACGTGTTTAAAATATTGATCGAACGGATTTTCGAAAACCGCAAATTCCAAGGTTAAAGTTTCTGTCGATTTTAAAAGGGTTCTAAAAATAATTTTACATATCACAGAAAACAGAGCAGGCTTTTCTAAGCATTCTGGGAAAGTTTGGGCACGCGATCCCTCATTACCACCGCGGATCCGTGGTCAAACCTAGGGTTTGACTGCGGAACCGCGGCCGTTTTGTGGGAACAATGCTCTAAGTTTTCCAGAGAGCTTCATATTGGAAATTGTGGTTTTTTGGAATATTTCTTTTGGGCCCATATTTTATTACTGTACACCAGATGTACGTGGGGCCCACTTCAGGAAGTTTTGTCGATCGAAATTTTAAACTTGTTAGTATGCAGTATTTACATTATATCTCCGACCGTGAATGTCATTCGAGCGGTAAATTGCGTCTAATTGCTATAGTTCTTTTAGACGGATTTGCGAACATGACATTCGCGTTGATGTTCTATGTTGTGCTGTAATGTTGCGGATTTGTCGTGGTGGATAGCAGTATGCAATGATAGTGCTGTTTGGATTTATTTGTACATTTGATATTGCGGGACGAGCGTCCAACATGTGGACTGCCGTCACTGCCTGTTTGTATAATATTCTTTTGGGGCACGACCGGGCTGAGGTCGATGTACCCGTTGTATATATTTTTATTTTCTGTACTAGGTTTATCCCGCGATGGAGTGCACGGATAACCGGGTTCTGGAAGGCAACGGGTCCGTATCTCATGGCTTTGAGAGGCAAAGGGGCCTTACTCTAGAATTGGCAGACTATTCGCCGCACTCGTAGGGGGTACAGGTTGACCCAAGGAGGGGTGCTCAAGTTACCGGATTCCGTGAAGTGCCGGGTGGTCCATTCACTTTGCTGTAGGGGGCTGCCTCGCTTCAGGTTTTGGCGGGTAACTTGCCGCACCCGTAGGGGTCTAGGTTTCATTGCACATGCTATCCATACGACAGGGGAACGTCGGGTTTCAGCAGCGGCTCTGTGAAACCCGGGGATCCCAGATTATCTGTATTGTTCTGTGATGCTTATTACTTTTCTGTAATGTTGCATATTATCACGCCTAGAGCGATTATTGTATATTGGTATATATACTACTAGATGTTGTATATGTTTTACACCCGCGCTAGTTCAGTCCCCGCTCTGTCGTTAGTTAAGTAACCTAACGGGTGATGACGGGACCCAGTGGCGAATGCGGATGGCATATACGTACATTTTATTTTTCGTTCTTTTCTGGTGTGATTGATTGATGGGACTGTGTTGATTCTGATCAATACAAGGATAAAACAAACCTATATTTGATGTTGTTGGAATAGTGTTAAAAGGTGTTATTACAAAGACGTTTCCTTTTGTTTTGCATAGCGGTATTCAGTTGGAATATCCTGCATCTCATTCGACGAGGCAAGGGCCGAGATCCCTTCACCGGGAGTGACCCCTTGGGCAGAAGTTTGCGTCAGGGTAATAACTTCACTATAGTCGATTACAAGTTGCTTTACATCGCGGTATTCAGTTAGAATATCCTGTACCTCATTCCACGAGGAAAGAGCCGAGATCCCTTCACCGGGAGTGACCTCTTTAGCAAAGGTTTTCGCCACTATATTTTTTTATAAAAAGCTATCAGGTTCCTTCAGCGATATCAAGTTCATTACGTTAAAGGTTTTTCGCCAAAAACCAGCCGTAGCCCTCCGTCATTTCTTTTGGGTATTCAGTAGTATTCAAGCTATGTATTTTGGCCAAAGTCAAGACATAGTGTTTGGTAGCTGCTGGGTATTCATTTATTGCATAGATAGATGAGTTGGTTTGGGACAGTCGTTCTGCCATTTTGGCCAAAGTCAAGGGCATGTGCGGGTGGGTTCAAATTGACCTGGATAGTGATGGGAAGAACTTGGCATGTGACTTATGACATTTTGACCAAAGCCAAGGTCATAAGAGCATGGGGCAAAAATTACATCGGGGGTTTCAAACATACAGGAAACTTGCCAGGCATGCACATACCATCTGGAGTGTGATAACTTGAGTGGCTTCCATCAAGTTATCATGCGATGATAGTTGGATCCTGATTCCCACTGATGAGTTGGTTTACTCTTTGGGTGATCCCGATTGATTCTTTTTTCAGGTTTGGAGGAGAATTTGACGGAACGGTGGGAGGTTTCCTGATTAGATAAAGTGATAACCATTCTAATCTAGGTTAGAGTGCACGCAGAGTGTTTCTTTTCTCTCTCTCTTTGGCAGCGACCTTTGACCGACCCTAGACTATGACTAAGTAACCAAGTTGACCGAACCTTCTTAAAATACCGGCTTTTGGATTGTCTAAAGTTGCATAAGTCATTGCCGCTCCTTCTTTTACCCTTTGAATTTCTCAGAACACCCCGTATTACTACGGATATCCACTTCCATTGGATAGATCCATCGTATGGTTATATACGAACTCGACGGTACTACTTCGAGGATGGATCCAGGTTCAGGAGAAATCGAATAAAGTATTATTCAGTTGTCTTTTATTATCACCTTCTCTCAGGTTGCGAGGGCTCCTTAGTTTAGGAGAGTACACCTATTACGCTTATTGGATGTCTTATTCCAAACCATAGGCTGGTGCCGAAAGGTAGGGAATGAAGAAAACCAATTAGCCTAAGTAGGGTGTATAGAAGGTAATAACTAAAGACAAAATAAAGGGATTAGAAAGAGAGCAAAGTAAATTGCGACTGTTACCATTCACGATCAAACCGCATGCTTCATCGCCACTCCTATTTTCACCTTTGCTTTTTCCCCAGTTCGGGAGAAATAGAATAAGGTATTATTCAGTTGTCTTTTATCATCACCTTCTCTCAAGTTGCGAATACTCCTAGGATTAGGAGAGTACACCTATTATGCTTACTGGATAGTCTTCTTCCAAACCATAGGCTGATGCCGAACGGTAGGGAAGGAAGAAAACCATTTAGCCTAACGATAGTGTAGAGAAGGTAACGACTAAAGACAAATAACGGGATTTGAAGAGATGACAATAAAATATACGGTTGAAGTCATGAATTGGATTATGGAAGAGGCATTACTGGGAATACCAGGATACCCCTACGAAACATTTTCATATTTCAGTGCATTATTAAAGGAAAACTGATTTCCCGATTAGATACTTACTCCAGGGTATGTATTTACCAGGTATGATTCTCACATCTGTATGGTTTTACAGATGGTGAGTGAGAGTATGTCATTGGGAATTAGATGATCATCCTCATTATATCGGAATTCGTTGTAATTGGTGATATTTGAGGAAATCGCCTGGGTACAGTTTTCAACCTACGATGCACAGGTTTTGAGTTATTCAACTCAGAGGACTTATACAGAGTATTGTATGTTGTCCAGTGTCCATCAGGACAAAGGGGCTGGTCCTCGTACTATGTTCTATTTACTTATGACTTCTCTAGTTTTTAGACAAGTGTTTCGTAGAAATACAAGGTCTAAGTTATGAGAAGTTGTGGGTATAGGAATAAAGTAGAGAACCGGATGCCACAAGTATCGGGATTCTTCAAAGAGATCGAAGATGTAGATTCTTGTGATTAGTATTCAAGTAATGATTTTTTTTGGAAAACTTGTTTCTCTTTCAGGTTACTCATAATTGGATGGATTCCTAAGTTGAGTAATGCTGATTAGCCTCTCTCCATTAAGTTGATATGCACTGGAGACAGATGCATGATTTGAATCTGGTTCCAATTAAATAAGTGCCAAATTTTCTATATTGAATATAGAATGGTTCATATCTTAACGATGTTAAGGTACGGGGAGTTGTCCGGCTCATGCTTAAAACCAGACTCTGGATAACTCAGGGCACGTTTCTGTAATGGCAGTTTATGGGTTGACCCTGGCTATGACGAGGGTTGACTTTCTACTATCTGGAAGATCAATAGTGATATTGTTCTTGACTCGCCATAGTTTTAGTAAAATGGATTTTTTCAGAAAACAATAGTAGGAGTATGGTAGAACTGGAAGTGATTCCAGAACCGCAAACGATTACGGAAAATTTAATAGGACCTAAAGATTCAATCAGGTTTGACATTCCATTAGCCACTCCGCAGATATGGTGGGTAACCTCAGACACCCGATAGGTATTCCGGTAGCCTCAAGGACGGTGACAGGGAGGTTCTTGTTTACCCGGACTTGACACTACTGTTGTTCCAGGCTATGAGACCCGGCAGGAGGTTATGTATAACGTCGTTCTAAACTAGTTTTAGAAGTACACGTATATATTATTCTGTCAGAAGGTTGTTGTGGTCAGTGGGAGCAGCGGAAGCATAGTGGACAAGTAGCTTATGTCTATTTATAGGCTTGAGCAGATATAGCAGAGATAGATCATCTAGTTTTGATGTGACAGTCATATGTTTGACTTCATCAGAATAAGGATGGATCTGCTAAGAAGGTAGTAGGGTGTGATGTCCTGGTATTTGGATGACATACACAGAATAGGAAGTAAAATTCCTATACTACAATCGGTTATGCTGTGGTTGTCACACAGTTGTTTCTCCGCAGAGGATATGGATATAATTTCTGACATTCTGGTTGCTAGATTTATAGTTTTAGATCTAGATTTCGGTAGTTTCCCAATGCGGGTACTTTGACTGTATTCTAATAGTATTTTAGAATAGATGACTCCTGGCATGGTGGTGTACCTGCAGATGATGGAGTCATCCTCTCTAAAGGTGTCTTACAGACTAAAGATGAAAGGGACGTACATGATTGGCAGATCACTTGCTTAGGCAATTGAGTCAATCGTGAGATGTCAAGTACCACACCAGATGTTGTTTTTGCACTAGATGCGATAAGTTTATATTAATCCAATCCTGGAGAAACATAAGGAAGCAGTTTTAGAACATAAGTGAATGTTCTACGGATTTGATGACGGCAGCCACCTTCGGGAGACGGTTATCATTCTAGGCTTCCAAGGTGACCTGGATGACAGAGTGATTGTTAGAGTTATAGTTTTCCCTCTGACGAGGGACAGGATTATGGATATGTGGTCCAAGAGGATACTGTGGGAGGCATGGTACGCGATACTGATTAGGTTCAGTTATCAATACAGTCTAAGAAGTTTGGATTTGGAGTTCATTTATGAACTATGTCCTATCATATATCCAGACATATTCTAAGACAGGTATTACTCAATTCGGGAGATGGCTTTCTCCGCGAACTTGAGATTAAGAGAGACATAGAAAGAAACATCTAGGCGGATCCACTCACTGAGGCTATGAGTATATGACATCGCAATAATAGCCTTAAGTGCAAGTGGGAGATTGTTGGATATAGTGCCCTCTAAGTCAATTATTGGATCGCAGATACGTGATTGCAATGATTGAGGGAGGACCTATACCGATATAAAAGTCTTGCTCGAGATGATAGTATACTATCTGGTTTGTCTTTATCATCGTTTACATGCTTTAGTTCTCTATTGCATGTTGATAGAGCCCATAGGATTCTTGCTTGACTGCCAGCAGTATGATGGCGATCATATACGTAGGAGCTGGGGTCTGTAAGCACATCCTTAAAGTGTCCCTAGTTGTAGGAGTTTCGAGACAGGGCATCGATACTCCAGAGTAGACTAGTGTATACAGTCGAGACCCCGACGAGAGGCGATGGCCGGTCTCACAAGCCATTGGTGTCAGTTGGTTCACCTAAGATGTATACAGGTGCTCATTACGTTATGAGTACACCGGACAGGAATCGCCGGGAACATGCTAGTTGGTATTATATATATCGTCAGATAGCAGTTCCCTGGTGACATATGTACAGGTTAGTTTGTCGACCTGAGATCGTCATTTGTCTCGTGTGAGTTCCCACTATGCTTTGATTACTACCCTACCATTCTCAAAGGAGACGTGCAAACAGGTTTTAGTTGGGTACAGTCCCGAGCCACATGGAGGCAGTGAGCGGATCGTCGGGGATTCGTCTCACCCGGTATTGGGGGTTGATGTCGCACAGTGCATGGGTGGCCATCACTAGAAATCCTCGGCCGAGGTAGTGGAGAATTACTGATTTGGATCAGTAGTTTCTCAGGAGGTGATGGGCTTCATACCGACATGAATTATCGCGTTATTAGGGGTCTGACTTTATCCACCGCCCTAGAATCGATATGCGATACTCTTAGACAAACGGACCGGACTGTACGGATATTGTCACTGTCAGGCTCAGTAGGGTTTCTGGATGAGTTCGCTCGTCAGCTTCCCTTCCGATCAATACATAGGCAAACGTTATGTACAGCTTGTACCTCTGACGTGCTAGTGGTTATACCCAGTGCCAGTGTGTTGATGGGTCATTAGAGTTCCCCACAGACACTTTCCCAAGTTCGGGCGAAACGTTGTAGAGGCCGTATGGTATTATGGCAGGGTTCGGAAAATGCACGTGCGTTTACGCACGTGTCATATTTCGGGCAGATAATACTGGTGGGCTTTGGTTTAAGCCGGATCCGAGTATTATATTGAGTAGATATAATATCTTTGTCTCAGTTGCATTTGTATTCGGTCGTAATACAAATGCGGGTATGTTTATACTGTTACGGGGCTATCCTGAAATTCGTTTCGGGATCGCTTTTGGAAGTTGCCAGTTGCCAGTTTTCTATCACTCGTCTTTATCATTCGGTTAAAGACGGATTTATCTTTTCTTCTCTCGGGGAGTCATGAGGGTGAGTCATGGTTCTAGAAGCTTCTAGATTAGTGACTCATCTTGGCATTAATTGTTGCATTAATGATTTTGGTGACTAGGTTAAGGTGACTCATTGATGCATTAAATATTAAAGCTAGGTGTTATTGTGACTCACTCTCTTCATTATGGTTATGGTCACCTTCCCCCTCCTACACTCACCCCCCACCATCTATATGTGGCCGGTCCTCTCATTTAAGAGAGAGTATTGATTTTGCAAAAGAAAAGAATAGAGTTTGGTTCATGAAAATTAGAATAGCCGATTTCTCATTTACCCGATTCAAATGGCAACTTCATTAACCGTTCGTCCATAGTTTTGGACGTAACGAGACAAAGTGTTCTACTCATTCTCTACATCATCTTGGTCATCTCTTTTAGCAAACTTGATGATCGAGTTGCCTCGGTTCAGAGGCGGGAGCCCGTTTAAAGATCCGTCGACGTGGTGTCACCTGGACGAGAAGACTGGAGATTCAGGAGATCGGAGCAGCCGCAACAAAGCGTGGGATGATGGTTGAAGACCGAAGGACTCGGATCGTTCGGTATAACATTTCTACCTACTTTGTAGTTTGTTAGTTTAGCTTTAATGGCAGATCCGGGTTATAGTACGCGATAGCGCCAGTCAAAAAGTTTTTGTTCCGCATTTGGCGTCTGTTAGACGGCCGGGGTGCTACCGTGGACTTACAGCATGCGCATGAACAATGAGCAGATAACTCAAAAACAAAACTCCGTCATGCATCCCGCAATCATCGAAGTCATGGTGAAGACACAAATGTCAAATCCAAAACGAAACCAATATGATATACATCAAAACTATCCATGTAAACATCTGAAGGAAATGTATACCAAACCCTTATAAGTCGCTGTGCAATGCGCATATCTCTGTACAGTGACGGACGTCTAATATAAGAAAATAACTACACACACACACACACATATATATCCTTTGTTTAATATTTACGTCCCGCCGTTTTAAAATAATTTAGAAGGGTTCCCTTGTTTTAAACGTTTCGTGTTATATCAGACTCGTAGGTAAATACTGAGACTATAGCTCTCTTTTTGGAAAACCCTTTCGATAACTATCAATGCATGCAGAATACATCCAGGTACTGTCCTCTAACTAGTCCTGCTCAGTACGAAAACAAAGAGCAATACCTTATATGCTCCATAAGAAATCAATCCCAAAACGTGCATATGAAAGCTACGTGCGTCTGGTGCGCACGGAAATCACAATCCATATATGTTTCGTACATGTGCACAGAAACAACATCTAAGTGCAACGGGTGTGCACGAAAAACCTGTCAGAGGCAACGTGTGTGCCTGATGTTGGAGATAGTGCCCTCAGAGTCAATTATTGGATCACAGGCACGTGATTGCAATGATTGAGGGAGGACCTGTCTCAGTAGGACAGTCTTACTCGAGATGATAGTATGCTATCTGGTTTATCTTTATCATCGTGTACTGCTTTAGGTGACCTGACATGTCGCTATTACACGTTGATAGAGCCCCTAGGATTCTTGCTTGACCACCAGCAGTATGAGGGCGCTCATATACGTGGGAACTGGTAGTCTATAAGCACATCCTTAAAAGGTCCCTAGTCGTGGGAGTTTCGAGACAGGGCATCGATTCTCCAGAGTAGACTAGTGTATATAGTCGAGACCCCGACGAGGGGTGGTGGCCGGTCTCACAAGCCACTGGTGTCAGTAGGTTCACCTAAGATGTATACAGGTGCTCATTGGGTTATGAGTACACCGGACATGACTCGCCGGGAACATGCTAGTTGGTCTTATACCTGACGTCAGATGGCAGTTCCCCGGTGACATGTGTACAGGTTAGTTCATCGACCTGAGGATCGTCATTTGTTTCGTGTGAGTTCCCACTGTACTTTGATTACTACCCTACCACGCTCAAAGGAGACATGCAAACAGGTTTTAGTTGGGTACAGTCCCGAGCCACATGGAGGCAGTGAGCGGATCTTCAGGGGTTCGTCTCTCCCGGTATTGGGGGTGAGGTCGCGCTGTGTCTAGGAAAGCCATTACACGAAGCCCTCGGCCGAGGCAGGAGATTTACTGGTAGGTATTCCAGTAGTATCTCAGGGTGTTCTGGGCTACACTCCGACACGACTTGTACCGCTTTTGGGGTTCTGACTTTACCAACCCCCTAGGCCCGCCATGCGATGCTCATAGAAGAACGGACCGGACTGTACGGATATTGTCACTGACAGGCTCAGTAGGGTGTCAGGCTGAGTTCGCTCACAGACGTCCCTTTCGGTCAATAGCTGGTAGCCCGTCACGTATGGATAATACCTCTGACGTGCTAGTGGTTAAATCCACAGCCATAGTATTGACGAGTCTTTAGAGTCCACCACACATTCAGTTACTCAAGCTTTCGGGCGAAACGCTGTAGAGGCTGTATGGAGATATGGCAGGGTTTGATCAGATACGTGTGGTATTGCACGGATCATGGTCGGACGGATAATACTAGCCGGCTTTGGTTTAAGCCGGATCCTAGTATTGTACTGTGTAGATTTTGTCTCATTGCATTTGTATTTCGGTCGGAATACAAATGCGGGTGTGTATACACAGTAGCGGGGTTTTCCTGTAATTTATTACGGGACTAGTTTTCTGGAGTTGCCAGTTTGCTTTCCGTTTCGGCCATATTTCATTTGTATCTTTCAATGGCCGAAGATTGGTGGAGGATGGCTTATTTGCATTAAGTATTTGTGGAGGGTGTTCTTTGCATTTTGTTGGATCATGATGATGCACCATCACTTGACTTTCTTTGTTCATGATGGCTTGACCTTTTGGAGTCATCATGCTTGAGATGATGGTTGTGTTGGAGTGTTGGTTTATAAGCTATCATGGTTGTTGATTTGGTTATTGGAGTGAGGTTCTTTGATTGTGATCATTTCTTTTTATCATGACCATTCCTCTCACTTGCATTATGGTGTGCTCCACTCATTCTTTTCATACACACTCCATTCTCTCCTCTCCCATCAAGCCATGGCCGGCCACTTCTTATGGGGGCTGTCCAAACATTTTGGTAAGGGGGTTTTGGTTCATTTCATGTTGGAAAAATCCCACGACACCATCTCCTAAAGCTTATATCATTTCCTCCAACATAAGGCAACTCCATAACCCCAAAATGAGACATGGTTCTACACGTATTCTACAGCAAACCTTGGGCACGTCGGCTCGCCAACTTCATGCCCGAGTTGCCTTGGTATAGAGGTGGGAGCCCGTAAAAGAAGCAGGCGACTTGGTGCCCTTCCGGCAAGGAGGTGGAGACAGGACATTCCACGGGAGATCGGGACGACGGCGAGAAGACCGGAGGACACAGATCGCTCGGTATATCTCTCTTCCCCATCTAGTAGTTAGCTAGGACTAGTTAATGATACGATCCGGGTTTATAGTGCGCGGTGGTGCCGGTTCAAGAAAATTAAAGTTAACCATCGCTTCCGCATTTGGCCTCGGGATGGAGGCCGGGGCGCCGCCGTGCACTTACACCTGACAGCAAAATCAGGTGCATCTGACATGCAAGAAGAACCTCGATTTAGTGCATCTGGCGTGCACCAAAATCGTATCTCATAACATGCGCCCAACATGCGCGAAAATCTAAATCAGGTGCATCCATCATGCACGAATAAAATCTAAATCATATGCATCCAACATGCACGAAATCATGAAATCCAATATCAAGCGCCGAACATGCGCAAAATCCAATCCAAGCGCGTCAAATATGCGCAAGAATCCAATCAGGTGCACAAGGTGCACGAAAACAATATCGAATATCGCAATCGAAATCGACGGTATACTACACATCTCAATCAGAATCCAAATCAGGTATACCGTGGTGTATAATCTTATAACCATGTGCCTCAGCGTGCACAAAGAAAATCAAAAATACTAAAAGTGCATGAAAACTATGCGGAAAGCCTAAGTCAGATCATATGCATGCTCTAGGCATGAAATCACGATCAATATCTGAAATGAAATCAAAATGAAGTCAGGTGCAACTGTGGTGCACAAAATCTCAATCATGCAAATAAATCGCTCGAAATATCAGGCATGGAATCGAAATCAACCTCAAGTGTAATAAATACGCACAACTCATAAATCAACATGACGGTGTATGAAAACACATCTCAAGTGCAATAACTATGCACAAAACGTAAATACCCAGTAGGTGCAACCATGGTGCACAAAATCAGATATCATGAAACTCGGTCATCAAAACTCAATCATGCAATAAATCACCCAAAATACCGAAATCCAAAGTGACTGATACATAGTCAACTCACGAAATCACTAATCGTAAATACTGCCGTCGATATGTCCTTCCTTCAAGGTCGAGAAGGTGTCAGTGCATCTAATGCTAGCAGAGCAAGATATCTACTTGCCTCCTGATCATGGCCTGTCGTCTGGTGCCCTTAGGTTCTCGTCTTTCACTACGAATTGCTAAGTACCTAGCTTCCCGGCTCAACGGTCCAATATGGAAATGATAATGGAAGTAGTCCGCTCTGGCACATCCTCTAAAGATCTATAGCCAACTCTTATGGTCACTCATGACATGTCCCGTCGATGATGCTGAACTCTGGCTGGCTGGGCGTGTGCAATATGACTGATCCTGGGTCCAAGTATTCTCGGGTAGTATTTCCAGAAAGGTCCTGTCAAGGTCTCTCCCCAATCTCGTTTCTGCCGAACTTCCCGGAAGTTATCGTTCTTTATTAAATCTGTTTCTTATTCTGGAACGGCTGCATACTCATCGTGGCTCCTTCTGAAAGATATACCCATAGTCAACGCCTCTGCTTGTGTATCACATTTCTGATGTCAGCGGAGTGGAACGTCATCTCATCAAGATCTCGTACGAATCTCTTGCACCACTTTTCTCTACTATCGACTGCTTCGGACTCGTCTCATCGTGACTGCATGGACTGCGTTTTAACGGCTATACTCATATCTGGAGTTTCCTAAGCAATGCATCCGACCACATAGCATCCGAATGAAGTCGAACCATTCTATCGATTCGTCAAAACCTCATAAGCCACCAAGAGCTCAATATCTTGTGTACGGTTTAATAGTATCAAGTACATACCACAGCATCGGTGGACCAGCCGTAGAAGGGCAAACCCAAGCCTCACTAATGGCACCGTGGAACTGCCGCAAACCCTAAGGTTCTGTTAGTTATGTATATGCCTTAGAGGCCATTGTTGTACATATGATGTATATTATAATGGATGCTTGGATATATATAGAGAGGACTTTCTTGCTCGTCATGATAGTATGCTATTTGGTTTCACTTTATCTTAACATGTTGACTTGTATTGGTTTACTGTCTTACTCTCACATGTTGATAAAGCCCTTAGGATCTGTACTCAACTACTGGGACTATGATGAGATCATACTAGTGGGGCCACGGTAGTCGATGAGTACATCCTATAACTGTTTCTAGTCGAGGGTATATCGAGATAGGGCATCGATACACCAGAGTAGACTAGCGTATACGCATCTTGACCCATATGATGGGCGATGGATGATCCCATATCCATCGGTGTTTGACATCAAGGATGGTGTACGGGTGCTCAGTGGAGACTGGGTACACTGGACGGACTCGCCGAGAACTCCCAGATGGTGATGTACCACACGTCAGATGGCAGTTCTCCGGTGACACTGGTACAGGGTAGTCTGTAGACCCGAGATCGCCATAGACTCTTATGTGATTCCCACTGTGCTTTGATTTCCACCTTACCACGTCCAAGAGGGCGTGCAAAACGGTGGCTTTTGGGTGCAGTCCCGAATCACATGGAGGCAATGAGCGATAGGAGGGGATTCGTCTCTCCCGGTATAGGAAGTTGATGTTGTGCTGTGTTCGATTGGCTATAACTGGAAGTCCCTGGCCAGGGCTGATATAGAGATTTACTGGTAAGTGTTACAAGTAGTTTCTCGACCCGTTATGAGCCTCACATCGACACGACTTATCGGTTACTGGGGTTTGACGTATACCACCCCTAGACTTGATATGCGACATATCAGACGAAGAGACCGGACTGTACGGGATTGTTACTGATTGGATTCACAGGAGAACGTACTGTCTAGCTTGTTGATCTTCTGATTGTTCAATACCTGGGTGGCTGTTACGTTTAGCTGACCGCTTGCAGCTTGTGGGTGTTTGATATGATCATTACCTGCTACCGGCATATTGACGATTCTTTAGAGTCCTACACAGAGGTTTCTTGACTCAGACAAAATGGAGTAGGGGCACATATGTGATATGTGCACGACCGAGGATAATGCGATATGAGATACCGTATTATATTCTCGCGATATTTAGATATGAGCCGGGTCATCGGATCAAGTGTTGATTCGATGAATCGGTACATGATATATTAGTCGGTTATATTCGATATAGCCGGATTGTCGGATCAAGTGTTAATTCGATGATTTAATGTATAATAATATATATGATATATTGTATTGCATTATCTAATATTGGCTCGCTTTATTATTTCATTTTCTCACCGGGTAATACATTGATATATATGCGATATATGTTAATTGTATTATTTTCTTTTGTTACAAATATATAATATATATGTGATATATATTATTGTAACATGATATGATTACTAATGCAACATGTTTAGTGGAGATTAAACAAGGTTAGGGTTTGATTTGGGTTAGTTCTTTCTTGCACCTTCTAGAAGCTTTTCTTTTGTCATGAAGAAGATATTATGGTTGATATTTTCTTATGACTCATTATTTAACCCAACCAAACCCTAGCCTTAGTTAATTCTCTACAAGAGTTATCCTTGTCATCCTTGACCATGGTTACATTATTAATCATATATTCATTTCATTATTCGTCACAAAAGGTTTAATTCATTTTTCATCTTTTTCTTCAACCTTGTGCTTTGAGAAAGCTTACCGGGTTTTTATTTTGTGATGTTTATGTGTGAGAATTTGATATAAAAAGAAAGCATAAATATTACTCCATCATTCTCATCTAATCTAGCCAATTAGATTAGGGTGTTCATCTCATTAGAGTGAGAGAGCTTGAGTTATAGAAACTTCGACGTAGATCATCGGAGAAAAGGAACACTACAAGCTAGCATGGATCGTTCGAGTCGTGGAGCCTCTCTTGAGTCCGGAAGATCGTGGATTGCGGCGAAGGGACTTCTACTCGGAGCTTATGAAGCGAAGGAGCGGACTACAAATCTTGTAATCTCTCACTTTTAGTTGTAAAGATGTTTACTTGCATGTTAAACCTTAATAATCTAGCAAAGATCCCGGCTTTGGGTTGTTCGGCACGTCTAAATTTTTATTCGGGCATGGTTGATGCCTTTTAGACCTTCATAAGAGTGCCTAGGAACCCTACAGTGGTATCAGAGCCTAGCCAGAGCATTAGGCGACGTGTATACGAAGTTAAAACTCCGATCGAACTCTGAAACGACGAAATAGACCCCTCTCTGGACAATTTTTAAAAATGTGATTTTTTTTGAATTAAAAATACTTAAAAATACCAGCAGGGAAATATAAGCATCACTGTGAAAAACGCGGCAATAAGCCGTACAAACCGCCGCGGAACCGCGGCAATACCTTGCTTCTGCCGCGGATCCGCGGCCGTACAGAAGACTTATTGACTCGTTTTGCCACAGTTATATCCGTAGGTGATTATGTATTTTTCTAGGTATTTTAATCTGACTCAAGTGTTGTGTGTTCTGGGAATTATTTTGTATTCGTTGATTCGATCGGAAAATTTAATTTCGTTATGTTTTCCGGATATTTAGAAACTGTTAAAATGTTCGAACGGATATCATTAACTCACTTTTTCCCGGCACGAAAAACTTTCAAGTGTCGAATTTTTCTTGAGCTTAAATCTTTCGGAAAAACGTGCGAGTAACGCGGTGGACCCTCTAGAAGAACACAAACCTTAACTCGATTTTGTGACCGTCTGAACCGCCTCTAAACCTTAGGGTTTGGGGCAGTACGGCGTGCCACATGTGAGGCGTTGGCTTGACCCTTCTACGGCTGGACCATCGATACTATGACAAATTCTGGGATTATTTGAACTCCGCTCAAGTGTTGAGCTATTTAGGAAATCTTGGGTATTTAATTATCCGGTCGGAAAGTTTAATACTGTCTATTTATCTGGAATGTGATACAAAATGTGGAATTCATATAGTTAGGCATGAAATGCGAAGTATGTGATATTTCAGATTTATGATGTCTAAAGTGATTGTGGATTCCAAATGTTGTATTTTTACAATTTCTTTTCTGTGACCGTAAGTGTAGTATGTAGTTGTATTGCCGGTTTTCGTTGCTATACATCAACGACGATCGGTGTATGCATACTTACTTACGTTGATGATATGTGATATTATGTGTTGCCGTGATATGTTATATTGGATCGTCGTGTTCTGAATAGCCGGGGGTTTTATGTGAGATGAGGGTTTTTATTTTCATTCATGTAAAATTCATTTGTATGTAATATTCTTTTATTGGGGCACTTCCGGGATGAGGTTGATGTCACCAGTGTATATTATTTACTTTTCCTCATTAGGTAGACCCAAGGAGGGGAGCACAAGTAACCGGGTTCTAGGATCCAGTGGGAGGCCATCTCGAGGAGTCGAGACCGGGTCTCCTAACCCTAGAATTGACAGTGTTACTTGCCGCTCTCGTAGATGTCTAGCGATGCGGGTTTGGCTATTCATCGCGACCGTGGAATCCGTGTTTTATACCGGCTCGTATTAAAAACACGGACATCCTAGTATATCCAATATTTCATATATGTTCTTCTGCTGTAATGTTCTGTGATGAGATCATATTACTGCCTGAGACGAATGCTTATACTATTTATATATGCTGATATATAAATATTACTGCTTTCGTTTCTTCTGTGATGCTTAGGAAGCATAAGCTGATCGGATTTATTAATGAGATTAATAAAAGAAATGAAACCTAAAAGATGGTGTAGAATCAAAACTTTATAAAAAGGGTAGCTACAGTTTTGCTTTGCATAGCGGTATATATGATATACCCTGCACCTTATTCGATGAGGCAAGAGCCGAGATCCCTTCACCGGGAGTGACCTCTTTAGCGAAATTGGCAGATGCTACAAACTCAAGGTTTAGTTTTTGACAGCTTATATAGTTCTTGCTTTGCACAGCGGTATATATGATATATCCTGCACCTTATTCGATGGGGAAAGAGCCGAGATCCTTTCACCGGGAGTGACCTCTTTAGCGAAACTAGAAAAGCCTAAAAAACACTCCTTTTTCCAAAAACCACGTGTTTCTACAACGATATCAAGTTCATTACGCTCATGGTTTTCTGAAAAACCTGCGTAGCCCTCCGTCATTTCAGATAAAGACTAGTTAGTATTCGTGCTGCGTTTGTTGGCCTTTGTCAAGGCGTAGTGTGCGGTAGCTGACTGGTACTTATCTGTTTAAGCATGTGATGTGATTGGATTAGGGTATTCGTACGACCTTGTTGGCCTTTGTCAAGGGTCGTGCGGGTGGGTTTATTTCAATCAAGAAATGACGGGTTGAACTTGACTAGCTTCCTATGGTTTGTTGGCCTTTGTCAAGGTTATAGGGGTTAGGGGCAAAAGTATTATCGGGAATTTCAAGTGTTGAAATTTGCAATGAGATTGCATACCTCCTATGAGATAGTTGGATCCCGATACCCACTGCGAGTAAGAGTTACTCCTGAGAAAGTTTTACACATGACAATTAGCCGATCAAGTAGGTGTCTAGAAATGTGTTAACGGGGTTATGCCTATGGGAAAACGAGGTTTATTTTAATTAGGTCCGTGCGAGAGCACGGGGAACCTCTCTCAAGTACCGACACTGATCTGGCTGAAAGATTGACAAAATTGTAGGGTGTAATTAATCCCGGTTAATCTTACCTTTTAGGGTTTGAAGGTAGATTTGATAAAAACAGTGGGAGACATCATGATTAGATAATAATCAATCTAATCTTGCAAGAGCATACGCTAAGTGTTTTCTTCTCTCTCTCTCCAGGTAGCGACCATGTCAGGACATAATCAAGATAATTATATGGATGTATTGACTGAACCAGCTTATTATACTGAGCAAGGGAACGTTGGTCTCGTTCTTTCTTATAAGAGTTATAAGACAGAACAGGAAACAGGAGAATATCTGGATTCTCACGCCGCCCAAACAAAGAACATGCATGCTGATGCATCTTCTTCGGGTGTGTTAGTTATTGAGAACTGTTTCTCAGTTCACCCTACGTCCTGGGTATTAGATACCGGATCGGGATCACACAAATGTAAATTATTACATGGGCTACGGAAAGGTAGAGAACTGGGAAAATGTGATCATTCCGTTCAAGTAGGGAATGGTGCAAGTATTGTAGCCAAAGCAGTTGGCGAATATCACCTAGTATTACCAAGTAGTAATACACTGATTCTGAATGAGTGCTATTATATACCGAACATGATGTGCAACATTATATCAGTTTCTTTATTAAGTAAAGAAGGATATAATTTTGTAGTAAAGGATAATGTTATGAACATATTCCTAGATCAAAAGTTGATTGGATCAGGCTCGTTACATAATGGCATATTTATTCTCAATCAAAATACAGTCCTTAATATACAAAACACACACAAGAGGAAGAGTTCAGAAATGAACGAATCCTTCTTGTGGCATTATAGACTTGGTCATATCAATGCGACACGGCTAGCGAAGTTACATAAGGATGGATATTTGAATTCGTTCGAATTATCATCTTATGATACTTGCCAGTCATGTCTCAAAGGTAAAATGACCAAAGCTCCGTTTAGTGGACACGGAGAAAGAGTTACGGAACTCTTAGGACTGGTACATAGTGATGTATGCGGTCCTATGTCTACGCATGCTAGGAACGGTTCTTCCTACTTTATTACATTCACCGATGATCTCTCAAGATTCGGATATGTGTTCCTGATGAAACACAAGTCTGAAGCTTTTGAGAAATTCAGAGAATATAAGCACGAAGTAGAGAACCAAACGGGCAAAAGTATTAAGATGCTTCGATCTGATCGAGGAGGAGAATACTTGAGCAATGAGTTCCTAGATTATCTAAAAGAGAATAGGATTCTCTCTCAGCTTACTCCTCCTTATACACCACAGCACAACGGTGTATCGGAACGGAGGAATCACACCCTATTAGATATGGTGCGCTCGATGATGAGTACAGCCGAGTTACTTATTTCCTTCTGGGGTTATGCGCTTGAGACAGCAGCATACCTATTGAATCAAGTTCCGTCTAAATCTGTACCTACCACACCATATGAGATATGGAGTGGGAAGAGACCATGTCTTAAACGAGTTAAGATATAGGGTTGTCTGGCCTATGTCAAAAGGCAAAATCCAGACAAACTCGAAGCACGGTCAGTTCTATGCAAGTTTGTGGGATATCCCAAACATTCACATGGATATCTTTTCTACCATCGCAAGGAACAAAAGGTGTTTGTTTTTCGACATGACACCTTTTTAGAAAAGGAATTTCTTGCAAAAGAAATTAGTGGCGAAGAGGTAGAACTGGAAGAAATTCTGGCTACACAAACTGCAACTGAAGATTTAGTGGAACCAGAGGATTCAGTAGTCCCCGACGAACCCCAGCCTCTCCGCCGATCTAGCAGGGTTTCTCATCCACCTGAGAGATACTACGGTTTTCTCATTGATGGTGGAAGCGAGGATTGCATCATGGAAGATGATGACCCGACTAGTTTCGAGCAGGCCATCACGAGTGGTGACTCTGTGAAATGGCTGGATGCAATGCGATCTGAGATGGAATCCATGTACACCAACAAAATATGGACTTTGGAAAATGCTCCTGAAGGGGTAAAACCCATTGGGAGCAAGTGGATCTTTAAAAAGAAAATTGGTGTAGATGGAAAGGTTGAGACTTTCAAAGCTAGACTTGTTGCAAAGGGTTTTCGTCAACGACCAGGTGTGGATTATGACGAAACCTTTTCTCCAGTGGCTATGCTTAAGTCCATCCGGATCTTACTTGCCATTGTTGCATACCATGACTACGAAATCTGGCAAATGGATGTTAAGACCGCCTTTCTAAACGGTGATTTAGAAGAGTGCGTGTACATGACTCAGCCAGAGGGCTTCGTAGATAGTGAGAGCAGCGGAAAGGTGTGCAAGCTGCTTAAATCCATTTATGGGTTAAAGCAAGCATCGCGGAGTTGGAACATCTGTTTTGATGTTGTAGTCAAAGAGTTTGACTTCATCAAAAATATAGATGAACCTTGTATCTATAAGAAGGTAAAAGAGAGTAAGGTTGTCTTCCTCGTATTGTACGTGGATGACATACTCTTGATAGGAAATGATATTCTTATGCTGCAATCAGTCAAGCTCTTCTTATCACAAAGATTCTCAATGAAAGATCTAGGTGATGCCTCCTGCATATTGGGAATCATGATCTATAGAGATAGATCTAAACGGATATTGGGATTGTCCCAATCCAGGTACATTGACACCATACTGAAGAGGTTTAGTATGAAAGAATCCAAGCGTGGGAACCAACCCACGATCTCTGGACTCACTCTCTCCAAAGAGATGTCTCCCAAGACTGATTTGGAGAGAGCTCACATGCAAGGGATACCCTATGCTTCGGTAGTAGGCTCTATCATGTATGCGATGCTATGTACCAGACCCGATGTAGCATACTCACTAAGTGTAGTGAGTCGGTATCAAGCAGATGCTGGAGAGAGTCACTGGACAGTTGTGAAGAACATTCTCAAGAACTTGCGAAGGACTAAGGAGATGTTCTTGGTGTATGGTAACGGAGAACTCCAGGTGGAGTCCTTTACCGATTCCAGCTTCCAAAGTGATAAGGACGACTCTAAGTCGCACTCGGGATTTGTCTTTACCCTCAATGGAGGGGCGGTATGTTGGAAGAGTTCCAAACAGGATACCCTTGCAGACTCGATGATGGAGGCTGAATACATCGCTGCCAATGATGCTGCCAAAGAGGCTGTCTGGATAAAGAAGTTCATTAGTGAACTTGGTGTGGTTCTATCCATTGAGCATCCAATACCTCTGTATTGCGATAACAATGGAGCTGTGGCTTTGGCCAAGGAACCCAGGTCCTATCAAAAGTCCAGACATATTCTGAGGCGGTATCACCTGATCAGGGAGATAGTTGATCGCCGGGAGATCGAGGTCAGGAGAGTAGATACGAAGGACAACACTGCGGATCCACTCACGAAGGCCATTCCCCAGATACAGTTTGAGAGATTATTCGGGATGCTAGGTATGGGATACTACAGCAGCTGGCCTTAGTGCAAGTGGGCGATTGTTAGTTATGTATATGCCCTAGAAGCTATTGTTGTACATATGATGTATAGTATAATGGATGCTTGGATATATATAGAGAAGACTTTCTTGCTCGTCATGATAGTATGCTATTTGGTTTTACTTTATCTTAACATGTTGACTTGTATTGGTTTACTGTCTTACTCTCACATATTGATAAAGCTCTTAGGATCTGTACTCGACTACTGGGACTATGATGAGATCATACTAGTGGGGCCACGGTAGTCGATGAGTACATCCTATAACTGTTCCTAGTCGAGGGTATATCGAGACAGGGCATCGGTACACCAGAGTAGACTAGCGTATACGCATCTTGACCCATATGATGGGCGATGGATGATCCCATATCCATCGGTGTTTGACATCAAGGATAGTGTACGGGTGCTCAGTGGAGACTGGGTACACTGGACGGACTCGCCGAGAACTTCCAGATGGTGATGTACCACACGTCAGATGGCAGTTCTCCGGTGACACTGGTACAGGGTAGTCTGTAGACCCGAGATCGTCATAGAGTCTTGTGTGATTCCCACTGTGCTTTGATTTCCACCGTACCACGTCCAAGAGGGCGTGCAAAACGGTGGCTTTTGGGTGCAGTCCCGAATCACATGGAGGCAATAAGCGATAGGAGGGGATTCGTCTCTCCCGTTATAGGGAGTTGATGTTGTGCTGTGTTCGATTGGCTATAACTGGAAGTCCCTGGCCAGGGCTGATATAGAGATTTACTGGTAAGTGTTACCAGTAGTTTCTCGACCCGTTATGAGCTTCACATCGACACGACTTATCGGTTACTGGGGTCTGACGTATACCACCCCTAGACTTGATATGCGACATATCAGACGAAGAGACCGGACTGTACGGGAGTGTTACTGATTGGATTCACAGGAGAACGTACAGGCTAGCTTGTTGATCTTCTGATCGCTCAATACCTGGATGGCTGTTACGTTTAGCTGACTGCTTACAGCTTGTGGGTGTTTGATATGATCATCACCTGCTACCGGCGTATTGACGATTCTTTAGAGTCAATACACAAAGGTTTCTTGACTCAGGCAAAATGGAGTAGGGGCACATATGTGATAGGTGCACGACCGAGGATAATGCGATATGAGATACCGTATTATATTCTCGAGATATTTAGATATGAGCCGGGTCATCGGATCAAGTGTTGATTCGATGAATCGGTACATGATATATTAGTCGGTTATATTTGATATAGCCGGATTGTCGGATCAAGTGTTGATTCGATGATTTAATGTATAATAATATATATGATATATTGTATTATATTATCTAATATTGGCTCGCTTTATTATTTCATTTTCTCACCGGGTAATACATTGATATATATGCGATATATGTTAATTGTATTATTTTCTTTTGTTACAAATATATAATATATATGTGATATATATTATTGTAACATGATATGATTACTAATGCAACATGTTTAGTGGAGATTAAATAAGGTTAGGGTTTGATTTGGGTTAGTTCTTTCTTGCACCTCTTTTCTTTTGTCATGAAGAAGATGTTATGGTTGATATTTTCTTATGACTCATTGTTTAACCCAACCAAACCCTAGCCTTAGTTAATTCTCTACAAGAGTTATCCTTGTCATCCTTGACCATGGTTACATTATTAATCATATATTCATTTCATTATTCATCACAAAAGGTTTAATTCATTTTTCATCTTTTTCTTCAACCTTGAGCTTTGAGAAAGCTTACAAGGTTTTCATTTTATGATGTTTATGTGTGAGAATTTGATATAAAAAGAAAGCATAAATACTACTCCATCATCCTCATCCTCATCTAATCTAGCCAATTAGATTAGGGTGTTCACCTCATTAGAGTGAGAGAGCTTGAGTTATAGAAACTTCGACGTAGATCATCGGAGAAAAGGAACACTACAAGCTAGCATGGATCGTTCGTATCGTGGAGCCTCTCTTGAGTCCGGGAGATCGTGGATCGCGGCGAAGGGACTTCTACTCGGAGCTTATGAAGCGAAGGAGCGGACTACAGAGGTTGTAATCCCTCACTTTATGTTGTAAAGATGTTTACTTGCATGTTAAACCCTAATAATCTAGCAAAGATCCCAGTTTTGGGTTGTTCGACACGTCTAAATTTTTATTCGGGCATGGTTGATGCCTTTTAGACCTTCATAAGAGTGCCTAGGAACCCTATAGGTTCAAAGGCTTTTACACGGTCATTATGTCGAGTTAGGGTTTCATTCTTCTAGAGGGTCCATAGAATTGCTTGCATGTCTTTCCGAATACTCTAAACTTGGAATATGGGTTTCTGACATTCGATCGGCTCTTTCGACTCTCAACATATCTGCATGAAGTCTCCTCAAGCTGGAATCAATCTACCTGATGACCTCGCATCGGGGTAAGCGAATGAACCACACGTCCTAGTCGTTCATCCTTAGGTGACTAGCGATCTTCTGTCATATCTCTAAGTACAACTCATACTGTAATAGCTCTAATATCTGGGGAGATATCTCGTCGTTCGCAGCAACTGCTGGCTCACCCTTCTGCATGCTCAACGATGCCTCAATCATCATGAATAGGCGATACATCAATGGTCATCACATTCTGGCTGACCTCTATTAGTGGCTCAATTCTCTGGTGCTAATCTGCACGTCCGAGAAATCTCATAACAGCGATCCATTAAACGCTCACGACGGAAAAACACAAATAAACGACGCCTCCATGCAAATCGTATGTCCCTGGAATCACGCCCTGGTCAGTCCTCGTTCGTGACGAGGTCGTGCTGACCGCAATTCTAGCCGTAGCTCTCTGTGCCCGTACAACCGTGGTAACAAAACCATAACTAATATCGATGAGGCTAGATCATAGGAAGGAATATAATACTGTGCAAGGAAATGTACATCCTAAGGCTTCTTAAGCAGAGTAGCGTATCGTAAATATGCCGTGGAACATACGTACGGTACGTCACACTACTCAAGCTACCTACTCCATCAACCAAGGGTTATCCTACACTCCGAAGGTAAAACCTAACGCTTTGATACCAACTTTGTCACGACCCGAAAAGTACGGAACATGACCAGCACTTAAATTACGAAATGTCCCGAAGCGTATGTAATCTAAGTAAGCCAAAACCCAGAAATCAAAACCAAGTAAAGCAGTAGAGTGAAGGAAAACCAATTTAAAGACAAGAAGTTTAGCATCATAAACCGAAATATGCAATTTTAAAATCACAATTCTTTTCTGAAAATTTCGGCAGAGTTTCCTTTATAAACACTGGCCCCGAACGGGGTGCAACACTGATAAAGCATATATAATGAATAAATGCATCCCCAAGCGGGAGCTAGCTCTTCATCAATCGACGGAAAAAACCACACAATACAATATAATATACAATGCCGAAAGACGAGGTTCAACTCAGGATAAACATCCAACATCATCAAGAAAACCAGATGAAACCATAATAATATAGCGCATGACTCTAAGGTCGAAAGAATAAACATCACTGGTCTGCTAAGTCAATAAAATATACAAGTCTGGTTATGGAGTTTTACTAGATACAACTGAAATAACAAATATACAATGGTGGTCCTGATGCAAAAGAACCCACCTACCAAAGCAATCACCCGGAAGGAACAGTGTGCCTGCAAAACCGCAACGAAACCTGTGCGGCAAAACCTGCAAGAAACTGTGGCACAACGGGGGTGAGTTTCCAACTCGTGAGTAGAAACATCTACGAGTAGAAATCGCATGCATGACGCTATCCTAGGTCATATCAAGTAATATCCTCAAATAAATATCTTGGTCCATCTATGTATAAGTGTAATACTACATGCTCGTATCAGTACCTCAGATAGCAACATAACAGATATATGATGTATGAATGCATGATGAATGGAAACAGAATGCATCATGAAATCAATAGAGAAATCAGTGTCAAGCATCGACACAAAACGTAAATCTGTACCTAGCATCGGCACGTAAATCCTCATATATCTCAGGCTCCGTATCATTTGCGGGATCGGACCGCGGGCTCCGGCAGTACGGATCGGCCTATATCCATCTCATGACTCCGGTCGGTATCCTCCGAATAACCGCCGCGCCAGGTAAAATCACCGTTAGGTAGTGCTCCCCTGCGAGGCTCATCGTCTACAACTCGAGCATATTGCCCCGGGGTACCTTACCGGGCCCACCATGTACCCGAGACGATTCATCCACTCCTCGCAACGAGTCTTGAAATCCAACAGCAATCATGAAAACTCATGGTGGACGAATCATACATCATGAGAAAACCGCAACTTGCATTTTTAAAAAGAGGGAGAGAGAGAGAGAAGTTTATATATATTCTTGTGGTTTTCCCCAAATCCAAAAATCTCATGGAATCCGAAATCCAAGAATCAAGAGTAAGTAAACAGTGAATATCGGCATAAATCTCCGTAATGATGCATGGACAATGAGTATATATGAATGCAACTGCTATCATGCAATGAATGCAAAAGTTAAACTAGCATATGAAGTTATAACACGTTGCAACTATCCGCTAGCAAGTTATGTCAATAAATAGTATTTTCTAAAGTGTACGTGACATGGAAATTACCGATGATGATGTGTGTGAGCTGGCAAGCAGGTGTACGTGGAACATACGCATCATCGGTAATGGTGCTGGTGTAACGCCTTAGATTTCGGTTAGTGCTTGTTTAGACGTTAATGCGGGTTTACTGTAAAAAGTTTACCAATTCGAATTCCTCACATTTTATAACATTTAATTAATAATTTATTATTATTTTTTATATGCATGCACGCACGTGTGCACGTAAATGTGAGTTTTGTTTGTGCTAATTTTGATCTTAGCAACCTTGACACTTAACCTAATCCTTGTTTAAATCCACCCTTTTTATTTAATCCTTGATATTACCTTTGTGAGTGAGAGAGAGAGAGATATTTGTTTTGTGATGAGTAGTATGAAAGCATTAAATGTGAGGCATGGTGCATTAATGGCTTTGGTTACACTCACTCTCCTTCTCACCCTACACTCACCTCCTTCTCTCATTTCCTCACACCCTCTCTCTTTTTCTCTATCTCTTTCTCATTTCTCTATCTTCCTCAAACAAATTCTGAACACCCTCTCTCACCCCATCACAAAATCCATCACAAATTCACCAAAACTTCATCAAAATCACACCTTTTCTTGGCTTTTGCCTCATGGATGCCTTGGGTCATACAAAGCTAGGATCTTTGTGTTCATTTGATTAGGTAATGTTTCCTTGCTGTTGTTTAAGTTATTTTTGTGTAGCTTAGCTTTAAAGTTGCTGTTTTTATCGTGTATCGTATCGTTTCGGATAAATATCGTATTTTTAGTGTCGATTTGGGGTCTCGGATGATCTGCTGTTAAACTATGTATTTGTTGCAAAAATTGACTTGACAGTAACCTAGTATAGAGACCTAGAACCTACCCTGAAAATATGAGCCCACTTCCTCCAACTCCGGCCGCAGATTTAATGGTTCTGGCTGCAATTTGCGGCCAGAGTAGGGACCTGGGTGTTGGTTTTTGGTGTAGGGGTCTCTGGGGTTAATTGTAGTCTCATGGTACTTGCAATTTTTACAAATTGTTAGCACAGAAAAATCTGGGATCACTTTGCATATTTCTAGTGTTTCGTTTCGTGCGATACGTTATCCGATACGATGCGTGTTACGTGTTGCTGTTGTGATGAGTTGGTTTCGTAGTGTCTCTATACGCGTTAGCTATAATACGAACCCTTTAGAGTACGTTTGTGTGTCGTGTTGGTCCGTGTAGATTGTAAGTATTTTAGGTCTATTATTAATATATATTTGCTTTGCTGTTTTAATATTGCAGGTTCGTAGGAGGGGACTACGGACACTGCTACAAAGGGAAAACAGGTGGTAGGATTCACCTAACTTGGAGCGTTGCTGAGTAGGTTTAACATCTACAGGGAAATCGCCCGCATGGCGTTATGCGTCTGGGCTAGAGATGTTAATACTTGTCGCATATTCTATGTCATATTTAGAATTGCGCCTTTACCCTATTACTTAGACGTTGTTGTGTTTGGACTAGTAGCCTTAGGATACTGCACATATTATTGACGATTCATGTTGCATGGGCATTGATTGTATGCTACACACACCGTCAGTAATTGCCATGTCACACACAAACCACTTATAGTTAGGATGTTGCTTGGTTAGGGACATTGTGACATTGATTCATATTTCTTATCGCATATGACATATAGCATACCTGTATATCTACATGCTTACACATATGCCTTCATATACTTATATGCTAGATACCCATATACCTATAGAGTATTGTACCATTAGTGATGGGTACATACACACTTTACGACATAGCTACAGGTATACCTTGCACATACTTCACTTATACTCAGTGGGTATACTTCATCATTTACTTATAGGTAGATACATATACCTTGCTATACCTTTGTTTTTACACATATATCAGTTATAGCTACATATTTATCTTCACTTGATGTTATTTAGAATTGGATAAAATAGGAACCGCATGATATTTTATATTAACTTGTTGCAGTTAATTAGCGGCTTTTCCTTTATATGCTTACATTTCAGCTTATGGTGCATATATCATATTCATGGATTTTCGCATTGTTATATGGATTTTTCATGATGTTTTCTGGATTTGGGGACCGTGGGAGTTCATGAAATTATGCATTATTTGAAAAACCTGGTTTCCCTTGATATGATATTTCAGCATCCACCATGAGTTTTATCGGTTCTGATATATATACCCCTACGAGGAGGCATTGAGGCCGTATGAGGGTACATGGTGGGGCCCAGAGATACCTCGGGGCAAGAAAGGGATATCGATGTACCACGCCGATGAGCCCGACAGGGGAACTATACCATCCGGTGACATTACCTATGACTCGGCGGTTATCATGGGGATACCGATGAGAGTCATGTGCGTATGGATACGTCGAAAGGCGAGGGCCAGACCTAGGCACTCGTGCTTTCGGTATAGCGTATGATACGTACCTATCAGGATGCCAGTCTTGGTGACAGCACCTGATAGATCAGCATTTCTGTGTCGATGCTTGACACATTGGTTTCATGATATTTTTTTTACTCCTTTGTATATATAACAGGGGATTAGGCCGCTGTTATATATGCCCTTACACCAATATTAGTGGAATGGGACGCTAATATATGTGTATTGACCTTAAATTATATACATCATCATATTTATTCATGCAAATATACCTAGTTTATAAGAGATTCACTTGATATTGGATTTAGGACATATGAAATTTACTTGATATTGTACATAAAGGATATATAAGATTCACTTGATTTTGTACATTCAGGATATAGGAGATTTATTCGATATTGTATATTAAAGATTTGTGAGACTTATATGATATGAGAGCCAATTTGGGGGCTGATTTGAGGAAATTGGGATTTAGATTGTCTTAATGGATTGTGATCCTACCACGATGTCAGGATTCCATGGAAATGACATATTTCATTCCATACTCCACCTTTATTTATATGCACTGTTTCATGTATTAGTAGTACATATTAGTGTACCTTTCATGACTGTTGCATTTACATACCTTTATTATATGCACTGTTTCATGTATTAGTAGTACCTGTTAGTGTACCTTCCATGATTGTTGCATATACACATTTTCATATCATTATTACATGATTATTGCATACTGATTGTCATATTATTGTTTCATGTATTAATTGTACCTGCTAGTGTACTTTTCTTGATTATTGCATTCATATGACCTTTTATTGCTATTAATTGCACATGTTAGATTCACGCTGTACGTGCATACTTGCGATTACCTGCATATGTTATTTACTATTCACGATTTGGCAACTCACCCCCATTGTTTTGCAGGGTGTTCTCCAGAGTAGTCGAGGCTGGCTATTCATCTATTAGATCATCTTTTGCAACGGATACCGCTTCAGCTCATAGTGTGCAGTTTTTCTTAGGTGGGTTTTGTGGTTATCCGTATTGTTGTATTGTATATTCGTTGTGTCCTTGTACTCTCCATCTACTATTATTTTGTTGACTTAGAGACTTGGTGAGGACGATATTGTATATTATTTGTGACTCGTTTGTCTTTTATACAGCTTTCTTTCTATCGTTTTTTATTTCTTCGCTACGGCGTCGTATATTTGTTGTGGTGGTTGTTTTCCGCCTTTGGGTGTGTATTTGCTCCCGTTTAGGGATGCTTTATTTATATTTATGTTGTACCCATTTTTGGGGTTAGTTTTTACAGAGGAGGTGCTGGCAAAATTTTAAAGAAAGAAAGTGGGACTTTTAAAGAATTTGGGTTATGATTTCAAAGACTTTTAAAAATGTTTCTTATCTTTTCTTGTCTTTTAATGGTTTAGATTTCTGGGTTTTGGCTTTCTTTTACTGCGTTACGTTTGTAGGCGTTGCGTAGTATTAGGGCCGTCACGTGCTAATTTCGGGTCGTGACAAAGTTGTTATCAGAGCGCTACGTTTTACCTTTCGGAGTATAGGATGACCTTGGTATGATGGAGTAGGTATCTTAAGCAGAGTAACATAGTGTGTGTATGTCTGTAGCACGATGTGGTACTTCGCCTAAAGTGACCTAAGTACATTGCTTGAAATTCCTTCTTTGATGATTCATATCCTTGTGATTCGATTTCCGTATTCTTATCGAATCTTATTTCCATTTATAGCCTTGCCGCCGATGACTATGGGGACTCAGAGCGATACAGCGAGGCCCGAGGTCAGAGTTGGTTCGGGTGAGACGAGCACTGACCAGGATGGCACGCTGGTTGCACAGGTGTGTTGCGCCACGGCAGCGCCCCGGCCATCTACTCGAGGCCAAAATGAGGAATCAAAAATTTTCTCTTAACTTTAACCGGCGCTACCGCGAACAATATACCCGGATCATGACCATTAACCTAATCCTACCTAACAAGAGAATGGGTAGAGAAGTATACCAAGCGATCCGTGTCCTTCGGTCTTCGTCTCCACTCCGATCTCCCGCGGAATCTCCGTCCGTCACCTTCTCGTCGAAAAGGGCACCACGTAGCCGGATTCTTTTACGGGCTCCCACCTCTGGACCGAGGCAACTCGGGCACGAAGTTGGCTAGCCGATGCGTCCAAGAGTTCTGTAGGTGTAGTGTAGTGGCTTGTCTCTTGGGGTTTATGTTGCCATTGGGTGATGGAAGAATCAAAGAACTTTGGAGAGGGGTTTATGATTTTGGAGCATACAAATGAGATGATCTAATTTCCCTCATCAAAAATGAAAACCTCTCTCTCACTCTCCAAAAGTGGCCGGCCCCCTCATAACTAAAATGGTGGAGGGAATAAAACAAAACACAAGAAGGAAGGTGAGTGTAGGAAAAGAGAATGGGTGACCATAAGCAAATGTGATGATAACAAAGTCATCTCAATTTCAAATCCTTTCTCATCTCAAAAAGCAAAGGAAAAGACTAATAAAGAATCTCATCATGATGAAGCTACAAATGCAAGAAAACCCCTCCACAATAAGTAATTTGCATAATTGCAAATTACCCCCTCCATCGAAAAGTCCGGCCGTGAAGGAACAAAGGAAAAACGGCCGGAATGGAATGCAAACTGGCAACTCCAGAAAACCGATCCCGTAATAAATTACAGGAAAACCCCGCTACAGCAAATACATGCCCGCATTTGTATTCCCACTGAACGCAAATGCAAAGAGACAAAATCTACACTGTCTAATACTAGGATCCGGCTTAAGCCAAAGCCGGCTAGTAAAATCCGTCCGATCACGATCCGTGCAATACCGCACGTATTTGATCGAACCCTGCCATATCTCCATACGGCCTCTACAGCGTTTCGCCCGAAACTTGAGTAACTGAGTGTGGTGGACTCTAAAGACTCGTCAATACTATGGCTGTGGATTTAACCACTAGCACGTCAAAGGTATTAGCCATACGTGACGGGCCACCAGCTATTGACCAAAAGGGACGTCGATGAGCGAACTCATCCTGACACCCTACTGAGCCTGTCAGTGATAATATCCATACAGTCCGGTCCGTTCGTCTATGAGCATCGCATGGCGGGCCTAGGGGGTTGGTAAAAGTCAGACCCCCAAAAGCGGTACAAGTCGTGTCGGAGTGAAGCCCAGAACACCCTGAGATACTACTGGAATACCTACCAGTAAATCTACTGCCTCGGCCGAGGGCTTTGTGTAATGGCTCTCCTAGACACAGCGCGACCTCACCCCCAATACCGGGAGAGACGAACCCCTGCAGATCCGCTCACTGCCTCCATGTGGCTCGGGACTGTACCCAACTAAAACCTATTTGCACGACTCCTTTGAGCTGTGGTAGGGTAGTAATCAAAGCACAGTGGGAACTCACACGAGACAAATGACGATCTCAGGTCGATGAACTAACTTGTACACATGTCACCAGGGAACTGCTATCTGACGTCTGGTATAATCCCAACTAGCAGGTTCCCGGCGAGTCCTGTCCGGTGTACTCATAACCCAATGAGCACCTGTATACATCTTAGGTGAACCAACTGACACCAATGGCTTGTGAGACCGGCCACCGTCCCTCATCGGGGTCTCGACTATATACACTAGTCTACTAATGGAGTATCGATGCCCAGTCTCGAAACTCCCACAACTAGGGACCTTTTAAGGATGTGCTTATAGACTCCAGCTCTCACGTATATGATCGCCCTCATACTGCTGGTAGTCAACCAAGAATCCTAGGGGCTCTATCAACATGTAATAGCGACTCGTAAGGTCACCTAAAGCAGTACACGATGATAAAGATAAACCGATAGCATACTATCATCTTGAGTAAGACTGTCCTACTGGGATAGGTCCTCCCCAATCATTGCAATCACGTGCCTGTGATCCAATAATTGACTCTGAGGGCACTATCTCCAACAAGGTGCAGACGGTTCCGCCTTCGACAGATCAGCTCGCTAGGCTTGTAGCAGAGATGCAAGACTTGCGCCAGACGATGAGCTCATTGTTTGAGACAGTTCGAGCGCAGCGACAGGAGGTTGTCACCCCTGTTACTCAGTTGTTCCTTACGATCTGCATGCAGTAGTCCATCACCTACATAGCACCAGTGGATGCAGCTCCAGTTTATGAGACATGCCTTCCAGAGACTTTGAGAGTTCCGGAACAGTGGAGGAATCGTACTGGTGTACCAACCCATAGACAGAGGCTTAGTCGTCGAGACAGATTTCGTGACCGTCGCGGGAGTAGCAGAGGCTTAGGACGAGGACAGTCGTTCAGCTCTCATCCCTAGGAGGGTCAGCAGTCAGCGCGTGGATGTTTTCGATGCGGAAGCCTTCAACACTTCGTCAGACATTGTTCCTTAGCACCCCGTCAGGGTCATATTCTGAGACGTCATGGACGTGGAGGGTTCTCTCAGAGGGGTCAGTCTAGCAGAGGAGGAGTTCAGCCTGTTGTGGGTAGAGGGCAGACACGAGAGTTTTCTTCTACTCATCGGGACGCGCGGGCGTCCAATGCAGAGTTTTCAGGTATCCTTAATTCGTATGTTCTTTTGATGTATTTGATTGTTTTCACCCCTTGTGCCGTGGTTTGGGACGAGAGTCGTATTAGGTAGATCAGCCGTTTGTTGTGTTAATTTCTGTCAGCGATTCTTTTGTTGCGCGACACATAATTCGGTCGTGTGCCAATCAGATAGAAGATAGAGATTCGTCCGTCACTTAATTCTTCTAGAGAAGTTGGATTTGACGTTCTCCTGGGCACGGACTGGTTAGTTACGTGCTAGGCGTCTGTGGACTATCGTGAGAAAACAGTCAGGTGTTGTTTTCCCCGGCGAGTCAGTTCTTGTTGTGCAGGTGAAAAGTTGTGCCGCCTCTCACAGCTCGAATTCAGCCTTTTTCGCTAGTCGGCTTTTGAGGAGAGGAAGTCGTGGATTCTTGGCGTTCATTCGTGGTACCGGAGCCACAGTTGGTTTGTTGGACCAGGTTTCTATCGTGCGAGAGTTTTCCGACGTTGTTTAGATGAGCCGGCGAAGGTTAAGGAGCTTAAGGATCAGTTGCAAAGTTGTTTGTTGGGGAGCTAGTGCGTCGGAGTGTTTCGCATTAGGGTGCTCCTATTTCTGTTCGTCAAGAAGAAATATGACAGATTGAGGTTGTATATTGATGGATCTTTAATTGAACCGGCTTACGGTGCGGATAGGTATCCTTTACCTCGCATTGACGATTTCTTCGATCAGCTCCAGAGTGCGAGACATTTTCTATGTTTGTTTAGGATCAGGTCATCATTGTTGCGGGTTCGGAGTGATGACATTCCGAAGACTGCCTTGTGCGTGCTACGGGCTTTGTGTGTATTGGTGTGTCATTGGATTCACTAATGCCCTAGCAGCATTCGTAGATGTGATGAACCGGATTTCTGCAGGCCGTTCCTCGACCAGTTATTGTTGTGTTATTGATGACATTCTGGTCTATTCTAATGTGTCTTGAGGGACAGTAGTAGCACTTAAGGATTTGTTTTGCAGACATTGGGAGAGCCCCAGCGGTTTGCTAGATTCTCGGAGTGTTCCTTCAGGCTTGTTTTGTTGACTCCTAAGTCTTGTAATTACGGGAGACGGTTTTGTATGGTTCCGAGGAAGATCGAGGCCGTACAGCTTAGGCCCAGACTTGTGTGCAGGACGGAGGTTCGCAGATTTTTGAACTTAGCAGTTTTTTACCGCCGTTTCGTGCAGGATTGCTAGAGCAGTGCTGCACCGTTAACTGGAATGACCGGAATGGAGGTTTCTTTCTTTGGACCGAGGCATGTGTGCGGAGTTTTCAGCAGTTGAAGATTCGGTTAACAACTTCATTAGTTCTTTCTTTGCTTCTGGTTCGGGCAACTTGTTGTTTAACTGTAATGTTTCACGAGTGGGGCTCGATTGTGTACTGAGGTGACACTATGGAGTTATCGCTTTTGCTTTCCTACATTGGAGGAAGTACGAGAAGGATATCCCACTCATGTTCTGGAGATGGCCACGGTGGACTTGCGTTGGAGATTTGGAGACACTATTTGTTCGAGAGTCGTGTCAAATTTTCACGGACCACCAGATCTTAATGTACATCTTCCTGCAGCGGGTGTTGATTGTTGAGACAGTTTTCTGCAGATTTACAGTTCTTGTGCGATCGTTGAGTACAGCTTAAGTTCGTCTCTACTGAGGGGACAGCTTGCTCATGTCCGTGCCCGACCACTTTTCTTTAATCGCTTTCGCGAGGCACTGCCCGCCGATACTCGTTCGTCAGAGATACTTGAGCATAATCGGCTAGGTAAAGATTCAGAGTCCTTGAATTGTGACAAGGATGTGCTAAGTTTAGGGACGCGTTTGTGTACCTGATATTATTGGGTAGAGACGTAAAATCCTAGAGCAGGCACATCTGCCAACTCTCTGTACTCATTCAAGTTCCATCAACATTTGACGTGACTTGTGAGATAGTTACAGGTGGGCATGGATGTAAAGAGAAGTTTCGGATTTCGTTTCAAGGTGTTTATCTTGTTGTGTGTTTTGGTTGAGAATCTAAGACCGGCTGGCGAGTTACAACCTTTAACCGTTCCAAAGTGGGAGTGGGAGCAGATCTCCACGAATTTCGTTATGGTGTCTACCCAGGTTTAGTCAGGGCGTGACTCCATTCGGATGCTTGTTGTCCAGTTTTGCTTAGTTTGCTCAGTTATTCTTTGTTAAGTTTGTGCATACGTATTAATTGTTGTCGGCAGTTGGGGATCTTCACTCGCCATTGTTAGGGTTCTCCTTCGATAGCTGTTATCATGAGGCACTCCAATTGGCAACCTTTAGGTTTAGTTGTTAGGTCGTGTCGATCACCAGTCTGTTGTTTTTCTGACTCTGCGTAGTAGGATTTTTGGACCCCAGCTAGTCTAGAGATTTCGGAGATGATCCAGTTGTTTTAGGTCAGGATGAGAATTGTCCATTGCGGACAGAGGTCTTATGCCGACCGTGTTGGTCGTAAACTTGAGTTCGCAGTGGCAGATCATGTATTCCTACGGATTTTTCCGATAAATGACGTGTTGAGTTTTGGGAAGCTTATCCCAGAATTGTAGGTCCTTTTGAGATCCTTAAGGCGATTTAGTTTTGTTTCCTTTAATTTGGCACTTCCGTCCAGATTATGAGTTTTCACCCCGTATTCCTTGTGTTGATACTGTTAGTTATATGTATGCCCTAGAGGCCATTACTATACATAGGATGTATATTGTAGTGGATGCTTGGATATATATAGGGAGGACTTTCTCGCTCGACATGATAGTATGCTATCTGGTTACTCTTTACCTTAACGTGTATACTGTTTGTCTCTCTGTTACATATTGGTAAAGCCCTTAGGATGTGTACTTGACTACCTGGACTATGATGCGGATCATACTAGTGGGGACATGGTAGTCCATAAGTACATCCTTCAAAGTCCCTAGTCGTGGGTATATCGAGACGGGGCATCGATATACCAGAGTAGACTAGCGTATACCTTCTCGACCCATACAGATGGGCGATGGATGATCCCATATCCATTGGTGTTTGACATCGGAGATAATATACGGGTGCTCAGTAGAGACTGGGTACACTGGACGGACTCGGCGAGAACTCCCAGATGGTATTATACCTTACGTCAGATGGCAGTTCTCTGGTGACACTAGTACAAAGTAGTCTGTTGACCCGAGATCGTCATAGAGTGTTTTGTGGTTCCCACTGTGCTTTGATTTCCACCTTACCACGTCCAAGAGGGCGTGCAAAACGGTGGTTTTTGGGTACAGTCCCGAATCACATGGAGGCAATGAGCGATAGGAGGGGATTCGTCTCTCCCGGTATAGGGGGTTGATGTTGTGCAGTGTTCGATTGGCTATAACCAGAAATCTCTGGCCAGGGTTGCTGAGATTTACTGGTAAGTGTTACCAGTAGTTTCTCGAACTGTTATAGGCCTCATATCGACACGACTTATCAAGCTATTGGGGTCTGACGTTTACCACCCCTAGGCGAGATATGCGACATATCAGACGATCAGACCGGACTGTACGGTAAGTGTTACTGGTTGGATTCACAGGAGTGTGAGCGGGCTTGCTCGTCGATCTTCTGATCGCTCAATACCCGGGTGGCCGTTACGTTTAGCAGACCGCTTGCGGCTTGTGGGTGTTTGATATGATCATCATCTGCTGCCGGCGTATTGACGAGTCTTTAGAGTCCTACACAGAGGTTTCCTGGCTCAAGCGAAACGAAATAGGAGTGCATATGAGATATGTGCGGGACCGAGAATAATGCGTGTATGTGATACCGTATTCCATTCTCGCGATGAATGTATCGAATGGTTGTATGCGATATAACCTAGTTATCGAATCAAGGATTGATTCGGTAAGCCGATACATAGGATACTAGTCGGTTATATGCGATATGACCGGATCGTTAAATCAAGTGTTGATTTAATGATTTGATGTATAATTATATATTTGATATATTACTTTGCATTAACTAGTATTGGTTCACTTTAAATGGATTTTCTCACTTGCATTGCACAAGTTGTATATGTGATATACTTTTGTGCACTTGATTGTATCATGTTTGATGATGCATGTTTACTTGGGTTTGTGTAAAGATTAAACCATGGTTAGATGAATGGTTAGGGTTTTCTTTTCTTATTCATTTATTTATTTATTTGTTCTTTTTGGAAAATAAATGGAATAATGAGAAAAATGGTGGCTTTCTTTGTTTGCATCTTGAAGCTTCATGAAGCTTTGACTAAGTGACCATTTTGTCTCATGCTTAACCCTAACCACTCCATCTAACCTTAGTTAAATCTCTACACTAAACCATGGTTTGTATATGATAAGAATTGATTTTTCTTTTCTATTTTGATTATTCTTATCATATCATTATCTTCATCTTCTTCTTCTTCTTCAAGAAGAAAACTTAGCTTTCATCAATGGTGACTTGATGAAAATGAGTGAGAAATCCAATTCTAAAGTGAACCCAGTTCCTATTTCTTCATCCTCTACCTCTTGCCAAGTAGTATAGGGTGTTTCCTTCACAAGTTTTCATGGCTTGGTGAAGGTGGAGCTTGATCTAGTGATGCCTCGACGTAGATCATCTTCGGCATCGTCGTCGATGACCTAGCCCGCTTTTTCTCCGATGAAGCCGATGCTAGAGCCCGGGTTTCTATTTGGACAGCGGAGAGGACTTTATCATGGAGCTATGGAGGTGGAGAAATGGATCTACAAAGGTCGTATTTCCGTTCTTTTAGTTTAGTTGTAAACTAGTTTCATTGTTTCGCCTAGACTTCTAGTTAACGATCCGTATTAGGGTTTCTCGGCACCCATAAAATTTGAAATTGGCATGGTTGATGCCTTGTGAGACCTCATTAGTGTGCCTAGGAACCCTACAGTGGTATCAGAGCCTAGCTAGAGCCTTAGGCGATGCGTAGACGGAGTTAGAAATCCGATCGAACCGAAACCCCATTGCAAAATCGCTCTCTGTACATTTTTCAAAACTGTTGAATTTTGTGAATTAAAAATATGCAGAAAAGTAAGCAGGAAAAACTAAGAATTACTGTGAAGTTTGGGCCCCTAATTCCATAATTCGACAGCGGAACCGCGGCCAAACCAGGGGTTTGGCGGCGCTTCCGCGGCCCAAATTTGGACTTAGTCCCTCAAATTTCATATATTTATTCTTAGGTCCTTTATTGGCAATTTTTTATGTGAATTTTTTAATTCTACTCAAGTGTTGAGTTTTCTAGGGTTTTATTGGGGATTCGATAATTTGATCAGAAAATTTAACTTCGTTTATGTTTTTCCGGATATTTTAGAATATGTTAAAAAGTTCGACCGGATATAAATACCCACTTTTTCCCCTGCCGGGAAATTTCCAATTGTTGGACTTTTCCGTAGTTTAATGACGTTCTAAGTAGTGCAAGTAACACGATGGTCCCTCTAGAAGACAACAAACCTTAACTCGATTATGTGACCGTCTTGAACTGCCCTCTGAACCTTCGGGTTTGGGGCAGTACGGCGTGCCATATGTGAGGCGTTGGCTTGACCCTTCTACGGCTGGACCGTTGGTACTGAGGCATGAACTGAATGTTTTTAGACTTATTTCATATGTTGAGCTGTATTGGGAAAACATGGGTGTTCGATTGTTCGATCGGAAAGTTTAACATTTTCTGTTTATCCGGAATGTGATACAATATTTGGAATTCACAAGTAGTTATGAGATAACTGAATGAATGTTATAAACATAGCACTTTAGTATCACTTGATTGGTTGCCACGGAATTTTGATGTGATCAAAAGTCCGTCGCAATCACGTAGCGTACGCGGATACTCGCCGGGTAAACTTAATAGACAGCCTCGCCCCATAGCCCCGACCAAGTGACTGTAGGAGAACCCCGTCGCCGAAAGCATCCGTTCGGGTGCTCGCGGTAGCGGTGTTCCGCCTTGGTGTACTTCGTCGATGGTGTCGGGGGTGCTGCCGCCTACTAAAGTTTGCGACGAGCATTCGATCAGAATGTCGGGAATCCTGTTGAATTGCCCGACTTGATATTGAAAAGTGTTTTCGATTTTGAGACTAAAATGCGGGGTTTATAATTGTTAGGCATGCGATGTCTAAGGTATTCATTTGATTAGGCATGCGATGTCTATGGAGATTGCGGATTCCAACTATTGTAGTTTTACACTTTCTTTTCTGTGACCGTAAGTGTAATATGTGATATCGCCGGTTTCGTTGCTATATGTCAACGACAATTGGGATGCGCATATTTACTTACGTTGATGACATGTGATGTTATGTGTTGCTGGATATGTTATATTGGATCGTCGTGTTTGAATAGCCGGGGGTTTTTATGTGAGATGAGTGTTTTTCATTTTCATTCATGTAAAAACTTGTATGTAATATTCTTTTATTGGGGCACTTCCAGGTTGCGGAAGATGTCACCCTTTGTATATTATTTACTTTTCCGCACTAGGATAGACCCAAGGAGGGGAGCACAAGTAACCGGGTTCTGGAGTCCAGTGGGAGACCAACTCGAGGAGTCGAGTCCGGGTCTCCTAACTCTAGAATTGGTAGGGTTGCTTGCCGCTCTCGTAGGGGTCTAGGGGTGTGGGTTTGGCTATTCATCGCGACCGTGGAATCCGTGTTTTATACTGGCTCGTATTGAAAACACGGACGTCCTAGTATATCCAATATTTCATATGATTCTTCTGCTGCGATATCTGTGATGTGATCATGTGATGTTCTGTGATGGATACCGTATATAGTATATATGATATATTATATAGATGTTACTTATGTTTTACACCCGCGCTAGCCCTGCCCCGCTCTGCCGTTAGTTACCTAACCTAACGGTGCACGAGGGGACATCGAGGCGAATGCGGATGGCATAAGTGTACATCGTATTTATCTGTGATGTTTAGGTACTTAAATGATGGGACTTCATTAATATGATTAATGAAATAAAAAGAAACCTAAGATGTTGTAGAATCGAATTTCAAAATAAAACAGGTAGCTACAGTTCTTGCTTTGCACAGAGGTATATGTGATATATCCTCCACCTTATTCGATGAGGAAAGGACCGAGATCCCTTCACCGGGAGTGACTCCTTTAGCAATAACTGGAAGATACTACACACTCGGTTTGTCTTTTGATTGCTTTTAAGAGTTCTGCTTTGCACAGTGATATATATGATATATCCCGCACCTCATTCGACGAGGAAAGGACCGACGATCCCTTCACCGGGAGTGACTCCTTTAGCAAAACTAGAAATGCCTCAAAACACTCCATTTTAAAATCATTTGATTCTACAACGATATCAAGTTCATTATGCAATAGGTTTTCATAAAAACCTGCCGTAGCCCTCCGTTATTTCAGATAAGTAGTAGTTAGTATTCGTGCTACGTTTGTTGGCCTGCGTCAAGGCGTAGTGTGCGGTAGCTAACTATTATTTATCTGCTTTTGCATATGATGCAGATTGGATTAGGGTAGTCGTGCGACTTTCTTGGCCTGCGTCAAGGGTCGTGCGGGTGGGTTTAATTCAATCAGGAAATGACGGGTTGAACTTGACTAGCGCACTATGGTTTGTTGGCCTGCGTCAAGGTCATAGGACGCTAGGGGCAAAATTATCGGGAATTTCAAGTGTTGAAATTTGCAATGAGATTGCATACCTTCTATGAGATAGTTGGATCCCGATACCCACTGCGAGTTAGAGTTACTCCTGGGAGAGTTTTACACATTACAATTAGCCGATCAAGTAGGTGTCTAGAAAGGTGTCAACGGGGTTACGCCTCTGGGAAAACGAGGTTTACATTAATTAGGTTCGTGCGAAAGCACGGGGGACCTCCCTCAAAGTACCGACACTGGCCTGACTGAAAGATTGGCGAACTTGTAGTGTGTAATTAATCCCGGCTAGTCTTTCCTTTTAGGGTTTGAAGGAAGATTTGATAAAAACAGTGGGAGCCATCCTGATTAGATAAAATAATAACCAATCTATTCTTGCAAGAGCGCACGCTGAGTGTTTTCTTCTCTCTCTCTCCAGGTAGCGACCATATCACGCCATAATCAAGATAATAATACGGATATATTGACCGAACTTGCTTGTTATACTGAGCTGGGGAACGTTGGTCCCGCTCCAACTTATAATTGTTATAAGACAGAGCAGGAAATTGGGGAATACCAGATTTCCCGTGCCGCCCAAACGAAGAGAGTGCATGCTGATGCATCATCTTCGGGTGTGTTCGTTACACAGAACTGTTTCTCTATATCCTCTACGTCCTGGGTATGTGATACCAAATCAGGATCCCAGATGTGTAATCTGTTACATAGGGCTACAGCTAGGTAGAAAACTGAGAACGGGTGATAAGTTTCATGAGGCAGAATACGGGGCAAGAGTTGCAGCCAAGTCTGTTGGTCACTGTCACCCTGTATTACCTATACATTGATTCTGAACGAATGTTATTAGATACCGAACCTGATATACAAAATCATATCTGTCTCTTTATTAGTAAAGAAAGGATATAATTTTGTATTGTTGGATAATGTTTTGAACATTTCCTATATCAAAAGTTGATCGGTTCAGGCACGTTATCTAAAAGCATTGATGTTCTAAATCAACCTACAGTTCCTAGTATACAGAACACACACAAGAGGAAGAGTTCAGAAATGAACGAATCCTTCTTAAGGTATTGTAGACTAGGTCATATCAATGCGACCCGACTAGCTGAAGTTACATATAGATGCATATTTAAATCAGTTTGAATTTACATCTTATGAAACTTGCCAGTCATGTCACAGAGATAAGATGACCACAACTCTGTTTATTGGTAACAGAGAAAGAGTTGGTAAACTCTTAGGATGATACATGTTGATGTATGTAAGGTCCCCTGTCTACACATGCCAGGACCGGTTCTTTATACTTCATTACATTCTCTGATGATCTTTCGAGATTCAGACCTATGTTCCTGTTGAAACACAAGTCCGAACCTTTTGAGAAACTCACAGAATATAAGTTAGAAGTAGAGATCCAAAATACGGGTATATGTATTATGTCCTTTGATGAGATCAAGGAGGAGAATACTTGAGCACGGAAATCCTGGACTTTTCTAAAGGAGAATGAGATTCTCTCTCAGTATTACTCCTCCGTATACACCATAGCACGATGGTATATCGGGGCGGAGCAATAGCACCCTATGTGATATGGTGTGCTCTATGATGAGTACTACTGAGTTACCTATTTCCTTTTTGGGAGTTATGCACTTGAGAAGCTGCACACCTATTGAATAGGGTTCAAATCAAATCGGTTGCCTACCACTTCATATGTGATATGGAAAGGGAAGAGCCCATCTCTTAAGTTAGTTAAGATTTGGGGTTGTCCGGCCTATGTCTAAAAGCAAAATCCGGACAAGCTCGAGGCAAGGTCTGTTATGTACAACTGGAAAGGTTCCATCTATACAAACTACAGAAGATGATTTGGTAGAACCAAAGGATTCAATAGATACCAACGAACCTCAGCCTCTCCGCCGATCTAGTAGGGTTCCTCACCCACCTGAGAGATACTTCGGTTTCTCGATGACAGTGGGAGCGAGGATTGCATCATGAGATGATGACCCAACTAGTTTCGAGCTGGCCATCAGGAGTGTGACTCTGTAAGAATGGCTGGATGCTTAGCGATCTGAGATAGGAATCCATGTACACCAACAAAGTATGGACTTTGGATGCTATATCTGAAGGGTTAAATCCCCATCAGGAGCAAGTATATCTTGAGAAGATTACTTGGTGTAGATGGAAAAGTTGAGACTTTCAAAGCTAGACTTGTTAAAGCTTTTCGTCATCGACCAGGCGTGGATAATGATGAAACCTTTTCAAGTGGCTATGCTTAAGTCCATCCAGATCCTACTTGCCACGGCTACATACCATGACTATGATATCTGGCGGTTGGGTGTCATGACTGCTTTTCTAAATGATGTTTTAGAAGAGAGAGTCTATAAGTACACAGTCAGAGGGCTTCGTAAATAGTGGGAGCAGCGGAAACGTGTGCAAGATGTTTTATGTGATAAAGCAGGCATCGCGGAGTTGGAACATCTGTTTTGATGGATTAGTCAAAGAGTTTGACATCATCAAAATGGTAGATGAACCTTGTATAAACAAAAGGGTAGTAGGGAGTATGGTGGTGATCCTCGTAGAGTACGTGGATGACATACTCATGATAGGGAAAGAGTTTCCTATGTTACGCTCAGTCAAACTCCGCTTATCACAAGGATTCTCCATATAGGATCAAAGTGATACCTCCTAAATCCTGCGTTTTGAATCTATGAGATAGATCTAATTGGATGTTAGGATTCTCACTAGTTGTAGTGAGATGGTATCAATCGATCCTGGGGAGAATCACTGGAAGTATTCCAGGGTGATAAAGACGACTGAATGTCAGTCACAGGCATTGTCTTTACCCTCAGTAAAGGGACGGTATGTTGGAAGAGTTCCAAGCTAGATACCGTGGCATACTAGACGATAAAGGCTCGATACATCGCTACTTAAGATGCTACCAAAGAGGCAGTCTGGATGTATATTTGTTCATGAGATGAACTTAGTTCCTCCCATTGTGTGACAATGGAGTTATGGCTTATGCCAAGGAACGCAGGTCCCATCAGTGATCCAGACATATTCTAAGGCAGTATCACCTGATCATGGAGATGGTTGATCTCTAAGGGATCGAGGTAAGGAGAGTTGACTCAGAGGACAACACGGCGGATCCACTCACGAAGGCCTATTCCCAGAGAGAGACTTTTATGGGATGGTTGAGTATGAGATACTACAACCACTGCTATCAGATGGCCCTAGTGCAAGTGGGAGATTGTTAGTTATATGTATGCCCTAGAGGCCATTACTATACATAGGATGTATATTGTAGTGGATGCTTGGACATGTATAGGGAGGACTTTCTCGCTCGACATGATAGTATGCTATCTGGTTACTCTTTACCTTAACGTGTATACTGTTTGTCTCTCTGTTACATATTGGTAAAGCCCTTAGGATGTGTACTTGACTACCTGGACTATGATGCGGATCATACTAGTGGGGACATGGTAGTCCATAAGTACATCCTTCAAAGTCCCTAGTCGTGGGTATATCGAGACGGGGCATCGATATACCAGAGTAGACTAGCGTATACCTTCTCAACCCATATAGATGGGCGATGGATGATCCCATATCCATTGGTGTTTGACATCGGAGATAATATACGGGTGCTCAGTGGAGACTGGGTACACTGGACGGACTCGGCGAGAACTCCCAGATGGTATTATACCTTACGTCAGATGGCAGTTCTCTGGTGACACTGGTACAGAGTAGTCTGTTGACCCGAGATCGTCATAGAGTGTTGTGTGGTTCCCACTGTGCTTTGATTTCCACCTTACCACGTCCAAGAGGGCGTGCAAAATGGTGGTTTTTGGGTACAGTCCCGAATCACATGGAGGCAATGAGCGATAGGAGGGGATTCATCTCTCCCGGTATAGGGGGTTGATGTTGCGCAGTGTTCGATTGGCTATAACAGAAATCCCTGGCCAGGGTTGCTGAGATTTACTGGTAAGTGTTACCAGTAGTTTCTCGAACTGTTATAGGCCTCATATCGACACGACTTATCAAGCTATTGGGGTCTGATGTTTACCACCCCTAGGCGAGATATGCGACATATCAGATGATCAGACCGGACTGTACGGTAAGTGTTACTGGTTGGATTCACAGGAGTGTGAGCGGGCTTGCTCGTCGATCTTCTGATCGCTCAATACCCGGGTGGCCGTTACGTTTAGCAGACCGCTTGCGGCTTGTGGGTGTTTGATATGATCATCATCTGCTGCCGGCGTATTGACGAGTCTTTAGAGTCATACACAGAGGTTTCCTGGCTCAAGCGAAACGAAATAGGAGTGCATATGAGATATGTGCGGGACCGAGAATAATGCGTGTATGTGATACCGTATTCCATTCTCGCGATGAATGTATCGAATGGTTGTATGCGATATAACCTAGTTATCGAATCAAGGATTGTTTCGGTAAGCCGATACATAGGATACTAGTCGGTTATATGCGATATGACCGGATCGTTAAATCAAGTGTTGATTTAATGATTTGATGTATAATTATATATTTGATATATTACTTTGCATTAACTAGTATTGGTTCACTTTAAATGGATTTTCTCACTTGCATCGCACAAGTTGTATATGTGATATACTTTTGTGCACTTGATTGTATCATGTTTGATGATGCATGTTTACTTGGGTTTGTGTAAAGATTAAACCATGGTTAGATGAATGGTTAGGGTTTTCTTTTCTTATTCATTTATTTATTTATTTGTTCTTTTTGGAAAATAAATGGAATAATGAGAAAAATGGTGGCTTTCTTTGTTTGCATCTTGAAGCTTCATGAAGCTTTGACTAAGTGACCATTTTGTCTCATGCTTAACCCTAACCACTCCATCTAACCTTAGTTAAATCTCTACACTAAACCATGGTTTGTATATGATAAGAATTGATTTTTCTTTTCTATTTTGATTATTCTTATCATATCATTATCTTCATCTTCTTCTTCTTCTTCAAGAAGAAAACCTAGCTTTCATCAATGGTGACTTGATGAAAATGAGTGAGAAATCCAATTCTAAAGTGAACCCACTTCCTATTTCTTCATCCTCTACCTCTTTCCAAGTAGTATAGGGTGTTTCCTTCACAAGTTTTCATGGCTTGGTGATGGTGGAGCTTGATCTAGTGATGCCTCGACGTAGATCATCTTCGGCATCGTCGTCGATGACCTAGCCCGCTTTTTCTTCGATGAAGCCGATGCTAGAGCCCGGGTTTCCATTTGGACAGCGGAGAGGACTTTATCATCGAGCTATGGAGGTGGAGAAACGGATCTACAAAGGTCGTATTTCCGTTCTTTTAGTTTAGTTGTAAACTAGTTTCATTGTTTCGCCTAGACTTCTAGTTAACGATCCGTATTAGGGTTTCTCGGCACCCATAAAATTTGAAATTGGCATGGTTGATGCCTTGTGAGACCTCATTAGTGTGCCTAGGAACCCTACAGATACTTTGCAATTACCATCAGGACCTTTCTCACATGATTCAGCACCAGACCATTTAGCTTGGACGCGATCTTTCGTTCACCTGCAGCCAATTTTGTTAATGGCTCGGCAGGTGAAGGAACGTCGGTCAAGGGTCTTGCCATCTGTGAAGGGTTTTCTTGGACGTAGCCGTATAGTGGGGTAATCACTTGGGAGGCTGCGAGCGAGATATGAGAGTTTGTAATCTTCTCTTTGAAGGTATGCTTAGTAAGAATTTTAAATTCGGGGACGAATTTTTTTTTAGGAGGGGGGGGGGAGATTGTAACGCCTTAGATTTCGGTTAGTGCTTGTTTAGACGTTAATGCAGGTTTACTGTAAAAAGTTTACCAATTCGAGTTCCTCACATTTTATAACATTTAATTAATAATTTATTATTATTTGTTATATGCTTGTACGCACGTGTGCACGTAAATGTGAGTTTTGTTTGTGCTAATTTTGATCTTAGCAACCTTAACACTTAACCTAATCCTTGTTTAAATCCACCCTTTTTCTTTAATCCTTGATATTTCCTTTGTAAGTGAGTGAGAGAGAGATTTGTTTTGTGATGAGTAGTATGAAACCATTAAATGTGAGGCATGGTGCATTAATGGCTTTGGTTACACTCACTCTCCTTCTCACCCTACACTCACCTCCCTCTCTCATTTCCTCACACCCTCTCTCTTTTTCTCTATCTCTTTCTCATTTCTCTATCTCCCTCAAACAAATTCTGAACACCCTCTCTCACCTCATCACAAAATCCATCACAAATTCACCAAAACTTCATCAAAATCACACCTTTTCTTGGATTTTGCCTCATGGATGCCTTGGATCATACAAAGCGAGGATCTTTGTGTTCATTTGATTAGGTAATGTTTCCTTGCTGTTGTTTAAGTTATTTTTGTGTAGCTTAGCTTTAAAGTTGCTGATTTTATCGCGTATCGTATCGTTTTGGATAAATATCGTATTTTTAGTGTCGATTTGGGGTCTCGGATGATCTGCTGTTAAACTAAGTATTTGTTGCAAAAATTGACTTGACAGTAACCTAGTATAGAGACCTAAAACCTACCCTGAAAATACGAGCGCACTTCCTCCAACTCCGGCCGCAATTTGCGGCCAAAGTAGGGACCTGGGTGTTGGTTTTTGGTGTAGGGGTCTCTGGGGTTAATTGTAGTCTCATGGTACTTGCAATTTTTACAAATTGTTAGCACAGAAAAATCTGGGATCATTTTGCATATTTCTAGTGTTTCGTTTCGTGCGATACGTTATTTGATACGATGCGTGTTACGTGTTGCTGTTGTGCTGAGTTGGTTTCGTAGTGTCGCTATACGCGTTAGCTACAATACGAACCTTTTAGAGTACGTTTGTGTGTCGTGTTGGTCCGTGTAGATTGTAAGTATTTTAGGTCTATTATTAATATATATTTGCTTTGTTGTTTTAATATTGCAGGTTCGCAGGCGGGGACTACGGACACTGCCACAAAGGGAAAACAGGTGGTAGGATTCACCTAGCTTGGAGCGTTGGTGAGTAGATTTAACATCTATATGGGAATCGCCCGCATGGCGTTGTGTGTCTGGGCTAGAGATGTTAATACTTGTCGCATATTCTATGTCATATTTAGAATTGCGCCTTTACCCTATTACTTAGACGTTGTTGTGTTTGGACTAGTAGCCTTAGGACACTGCACATATTATTGACGATTCATGTTGCACGAGCACTGATTGTATGCTATACACACTGTCAATAATTTCCATGTCACACACAAACCACTTATAGTTAGGATATTGCTTGGTTAGGGACATTGTGATATTGATTCATATTTCTTATCGCATATGACATATAACATACCTGTATATTTACATGTTTACACATATGCCTTCATATACTTATATGCTAGATACCAGTATACCTATAGAGTATTGTACAATTAGTGATAGGTACATACACACTTTACGACATAGCTACAGGTATACCTTGCACATACTTCACTTATACCCAGGAGGCATACTACATCATTTACTTATAGGTAGATACATATACCTTGCTATACCTTTGTTTTTACACATATATCAGTTATAGCTACATATTTACCTTCACTTGATGTTATTTAGAATTGGATAAAATAGGAACCGCATGATATTTTATATTAACTTGTTGCAGTTAATTAGTGGCATTTCCTTTATATGCTTACATTTCAGCTTATGGTGCATATATCATATTCATGGATTTTTGCATCGTTATATGGATTTTTCATGATATTTTCTGGATTTGGGGACCGTGGGAGTTCATGAAATTATGCATTATTTGAAAAACCCGGTTTCCCTTGATATGATATTTCAGTATCCACCATGAGTTTTATCGGTTCTTATATATATATATATATATATATATATATACCCCTACGAGGAGGCGTTGAGGCCGTATGAGGGTACATGGTGGGGCCCGGAGGTACCCCTGGGCAAGAAAGGGATGTCGATGTACCACGCTGATGAGCCCGGCAGGGGAACCATACCATCCGGTGAAATTACCTATGACTCGGCGGTTATCATGGGGCTACCGACGGGTGTCATGTGCGTATGGATAAGTCGAAAGGCGAGGGTCAGAGCTAGGCACTCGTGCTTTCGGTATAGCATATGATACGTACCTATCAGGGTGCCAGTCTTGGTGACAGCACCTGATAGATCAGCATTTCTGTGTCGATGCTTGACACATTGGTTTCATGATATTTCTTTTACTCCTTTGTATATATAACAGGGGATTAGGCCGCTGTTATATATGCCCTTACACAAATATTAGTGGAATGGGACGCTAATATATGTGTATTGAAATTAAATTATATACATCATCATATTTATTCATGCAAATATGCCTAGGTTATAAGAGATTCACTTGATATTGGATTTAGGACATGTGACATTTACTTGATATTGTACATCAAGGATATATGAGATTCACTTGATTTTGTACATTCAGGATATAGGAGATTTATTCAATATTGTACATTAAGGATTTGTGAGACTTATATGATATGAGAGCCAATTTGGGGGCTGATTTGAGGAAATTGGGATTTGGATTGTCTTGATAGATTGTGATCCTACCACGATGTCAGGATTCCGTGAAAATGACATATTTCATTCTATACTCCACCTTTATTTATATGCACTGTTTCATGTATTAGTAGTATCTATTAGTGTACCTTTCATGACTGTTACATTTACATACCTTTATTATATGCACTGTTTCATGTATTAGTAGTACCTGTTAGTGTACCTTCCATGATTGTTGCATATACACATTTTCATATCATTATTGCATGATTATTGAATACTGATTGTCATATTATTGCTTCATGTATTAATTGTACCTGCTAGTGTACTTTTCTTGATTATTGCATTCATATGACCTTTTATTGCTATTAATTGCACATGTTAGATTCACGTTGTACGTACATACTTGCGATTACCTACATATGTTATTTACTATTCACAAGTTGGAAACTCACCCCTGTTGTGCCACAGTTGTTTTGCAGGGTGTTCTCCAGAGTAGTCGAGGCTCGCTATTCATCTATCAGATCATCTTTTGCTTCGGATACCGCTTCAGCTCATAGTGTGCAGTTTTGCTTAGGTGGGTTTTGTGGTTATCCATATTGTTGTATTGTATATTCGTTGTATCCTTGTACTCTCCATCTACTATTATTTTGTTAACTTAGAGACTTGGTGAGGACGATATTGTATATTATTTGTGACTTGTTTGTCATTTATACAACTTTCTTTCTATCGTCTTTTATTTCTTCGCTACGGCGTCATATATTTGTTGTGGTGGTTGTTTTCCGCCTTTGGCCGTGTATTTTCTCCCGTTTGGGGATGCTTTATTTATATTTATGTTGTACCCATTTTTGGGGTTAGTTTTTACAAAGGAGGTGGTGCCAAAATTTTAAAGAAAGAAAGTGGGACTTTTAAAGAATTTGGGTTGTGATTTCAAAGACTTTTAAAAATGTTTCTTATCTTTTCTTGTTTTTTAACGGTTTAGATTTCTGGGTTTTGGCTTTCTTTTACTGCGTTACGTCTGTAGACGTTGCGTAGTATTAAGGCCGTCAAGTGCCAATTTCGGGTCGTGACAGCTGGTGTCCTGACATCAGGGTTTCATGATAATTGCAGATAACATATGCACAAGCATGCAATGCGATGAAACATCATGAATATGCAGAAAGCGATATGATAACAACAACACTGAAGAATAAACCTACCCAATATACGAGTCATACAATTTGGTATCTAAAATACTCACGATTCTCCACTTTGAAAATATGTATGACTCGAGCCCAGTCAAAAGAGTAAAGAAATCCACCTAAGTCTGAGTCGATATAAATATATATATATATATATATATATATATATATAGTAATCGGTGATCTCGCCTCAATAGTATCACGTACGATACAATAAATAAAATGACATCCTCGAGTCAAGAGTGCGGATCTAATCATCATAAATATATCTCGTACGGAAAATCTTGTTGGATATAGTGCCCTCTAAGTCAATTATTGGATTGCAGGTACATGATTGCAATGATTGAGGGATGACCTATACCGATAAAACAGTCTTACTCGAGATGATAGTATGCAATCTGGTTTGTCTTTATCATCATGTATATGTTGATAGAGCCCATAGGATTCTTGCTTGACTACCAGCAGTATGATGGCGATCATATATGTGGGAGCTGGGGTCTATAAGCACATCCTTAAAGTGTCCCTAGTCGTGGGAGTTTCAAGACAGGGCATCGATACTCCAGAGTAGACTAGTGTATACAGTCGAGACCCCGACGAGGGGCGGTGGCCGGTCTCACAAGCCACTGGTGTCAGTTGGATCACCTAAGATGTATACAGGTGCTCATTAGGTTATGAGTACACCGGACAGAACTCGCCGGGAACTTGCTAGTTGGTATTATACCTAGCGTCAGATAGCAGTTCCCTGGTGACATGTGTACAGGTTAGTTCATCGACCTGAGGTCGTCATTTGTCTCGTGTGAGTTCCCACTGTGCTTTGATTTATACCTTACCATGCTCAAAGGAGACATGCAAACAGGTATATTTTGGGTACAGTCCCGAGCCACATGGAGGCAGTGAGCAGATCATCGGGGATTCGTCTCTCCCGGTATTGGGGGTGAAATCGCGCTGTGTTTAGGAGAGCCATTGCACGAAATCCCTGGCCAGGGTAATCGAGATTTATTGGAAGGTATTCCAGTAGTATCTCAGGGTGTTCTGGGCTGCTCTCTGACACGACTTATGCAGCTATTGGGGGTCTGACGTTTTCCGGCCCCTTAGGCCTAATATGCGATACTCATAAGACGAATGGACCGGACTGTACGGATATTGTCACTGTCAGGCTCAGTAGGGTTTATAGATGAGTTCGCTCGTCAGCTTCCCTTCCAATCAATACATAGGCAAACCGTTACGTACAGCTTGTACCTCTGATGTGCTAGAGGTTATACCCAGTGCCAGTGTATTGATGAGTCATTAGAGTCCCCCACAGACACTTTCCCAAGTTCGGGCGAAACGTTGTAGATGCCGTATGGTATTATGGCAGGGTTCGGAAAATGCACGTGCGTTTTCACACGTGTCCTTTTTCAGGCAGATAATACTGGTAAGTTTTGGTTTAAGCCGGGTCCCAGTATTATACTGTGTAGATATAATATCTTTATCTCAGTTGCATTTGTATTCGGTCGTAATACAAATGCGGGTATGTTTATATTGTTACGGGGTTATCCTGAAATTCGTTTCAGGATCACTTTTGGAAGTTGCCAGTTTCCAGTTTTCTATCACCCGTATTTAACATTCGGTTAAATACGGATTTGTATTTTCGTCTTGAGGGTGAGTCATGCTTCTAGAAAGTTCTAGAAGTGGTGATTAGGCTTGTGACTCATTTGTTCATTAATGGTGCTTTAATGATTCATTTAGTGTGTTCATACTAGGTGTTCATTTGAGTCATCCTTTTTTTTTTAGTGCTTGAGATATTTTCTCCTTGATCTTTTGCTTACACTCACCCTCCCCTCTCCTACACTCACCCTCTCTCTTCTATATAGTGGCCGGCCCTCTTTGTGAGGATATGGGATTGATTTTGGCAAAAAGATTATGATAGTTTAGTTCATGGAAATTTCATATAACTCAATTTCCATTTACCCGATTCCAAATTGGCAACTTCATTAACCGTTCGTCCATAGCCTTGGACGTAACGAGACAAAGTGTTCTACTCAATTCGTCCGTACGACCGCGGATCCGCGGTCAAAGCCTTGCTTTGACCGCGGAAGCGCGGCCGTATTTGCGACTTGATGGGCCATTTTTCTTCTGGGCTTTCCACTTGGGATATTGTGGTTTCTGGTAAGGTTATTTTGTGCCCAGTTTATGTTACTGTACAGCAGATGTTTGTGGGGCCCACTTCGGGAAATTTAGTCGATCGAAATTTTAAACATGTTAGTTTTGCAGTACTTACTCTATATCTCCGACCGGGAATGTCATTTGATCGGTAAACCGCGTCTGACTGCTATAGTTCTTTTAGACGGGTTTGCGAACGTGACATTCGCGTTGATGTTCTGTGTTGTGCTGTGATGTTGCGGATTTGTCGTGGTGGACAGCAGTGTGCAATGGTAGTGCTGTTTGGATTTATTTGTATATTTGATATTGCGGGGCGAGCGTCCAACATGTGGACTGCCGTCACTGCCTGTTTGTATAATATTCTTTTGGGGCACGACCGGGTCGAGGTCGATGTACCCGTTGTATATATTTTTATTTCTGTACTAGGTTTGTCCCGCGAAGGAGTGCACGGATAGCCGGGTTCTGGAGGGCAACGGGTCCATATCTTATGGCTTTGAGAGGCAAAGGGACCTCACTCTAGAATTGGCAAACTATTCGCCGCACTCGTAGGGGGTACAGGTTGACCCAAGGAGGGGTGCTCAATTTACCGGATTCCGTGAAGTGCCGGGTGTTCCATTCACTATGCTGTGGGGACTACCTCGCTTCAGGTTTTGGCGGGTAACTTGCCGCACCCGTAGGGGTCTAGGTTTCATTGCACAGGCTATCCACACGACCAGGGGAACGTCGGGTTTCAGTAGCGGCTCTGTGAAACCCGGGGATCCCAGATTATCTGTATTGTTCTGTGATGCTTATTACTTTTCTGTATTGTTGCATATTATCATGCCTGGAGCGATTATTATATATTAGTCTATATACTATTAGATGTTGTATATGTTTTACACCCGCGCTAGTCCAGCCCCCGCTCTGTCGTTAGTTAAGTAACCTAACGGGTGATGACGGGACCCAGTGACGAATGCGGATGGCATATACGTACATTTTATTTTCGTTCTTTTCTGGTGTGATTGATTGATGGGACTGCATTGATTCTTATCAATGCAAGGATAAAACAAACCTATATTTGATGTTGTTGGAACAAATTTTAAAAAGGAGTTATTACAAAGACGTTTCCTTTTGTCTTGCATAGCGGTATTCAGTTAGAATATCCTGCACCTCATTAGACGAGGCAAGGGCCGAGATCCCTTCACCAGGAGTGACCCCTTGGGCAGAAATTTTGCGTCAGGGTAATAACTTCAATATAGTCGATTACAAGGTTCTTTGTATCGCGGTATTCAGTTAGAATATCCTGCACCTCATTCCACAAGGAAAGAGCCGAGATCCCTTCACCGGGAGTGACCTCTTTAGCGAAAGGTTTTTGCCACTATATTTTTTATAAAAAGCTATCAGTTTCCTTCAACGAGATCAAGTTCATTACGTTAAAGGTTTTTTGCCAAAAACCAGCCGTAATCCTCCGTCGTTTCTTATGGATGGTCAGTAGTATTCATGCTATGTTTGTTGGCCTACGTCAAGGCATAGTGTTTGGTAGCTGCTGGGTATTCATTTGTTGCATAGATAGATGCATTAGTTTAAGTCAGACGTATAGCCTTGTTGGCCTACGTCAAGGGCATGTACGATGACTTAAATTAATCAGGACAACGACGGGTAGAACTTGACATGTGGCTTATGATTTGTTGGCCTACGTCAAGGTCATAAGAGCATGGGATAAAAATTACATCGGGAGTTTCAAACATACAGGAAACTTGCCAGGCATGCGCATACCTTCTGGAGTGCGATAACTTGAGTGGCTTCCATCACGTTATCATGCGATGATAGTTGGATCCCGATTCCCACTGATGAGTTAGTTTACTCATCGGGTGATTTCGACTAATTCTTCTTTCAGGTTTGGAGGAGAATTTGAGATAACAGTGGGAGGTTTCCTAATTAGATAAAGTGATAACCATTCTGATATAGGTTAAGAGTGCACGCAGAGTGTTTCTTTTCTCTCTCTCTTTGGTAGCGACGTTTGACCGACCCTAGACTATGACTCAGTGACCGAGTTGGCCGAACCTTCTTAAAATACTGGCTTTTGGATTGTCTGAGTTGCATAAGTCATCGCCGCTCCTTCTTTTACCCTCTGTATTTCTCAGAACACCCCGTATTACTACGGACATCCACTTCCATTGGATAGATCCATCGTATGGTTATATACGAACTCGGAGGGATTTCTTCGAGGATGGATCCAGGTTCAGGAGAAATAGAATTGGTTTATTCAGTTGTCTTTTATTATCACCTTCTCTCAGGTTGCGAGGGCTCCTTAGTTTAGGAGAGTACACCTATTACGCTTATTGGATAGTCTTCTTCCAAACCATAGGCAGGTGCCGAAAGGTAGGGAATGAAGAAAACCAATTAGCCTAAGTAGTTTTTACAGAAGGTAATAACTAAAAACAAAATAAAGGGATTAGAAAGAGGGCAAAGTAAATTGCGACTGTTATCATTCATGACCAAACCGCGTACCTCATCGCCACTCCTACTTCACCTTTTTTATTTCTCCAGAACAACCCGTATCACTGCGAACATCCAATTCCATTGGATAAATCCATCGTATGGTTATATACGAACTCGAAGGATATTTTTTCGAGGATGGATTCTGGTTTAGGAGAAATGGGAATAAGGTTTATTCAGTTGTCTTTTATCATCATCTTCTCTCAAGTTGCGAGTACTCCTAGATTAAGGAGGGTACACCTATTATGCTTACTAGATATTCTTCTTCCAAACCATAGGCTGGTGCCGAACGGTAGGGAAGGAAGAAAACCACTTAGCCTAACAATGGTGTACCGAAGGTAATGACTAAAGACAAATAAATGGATTTGGAGAGATGGCAAAGAAATATACGGTTACAGTTATGAATTGGATTATGGAAGAGGCATTACTAAGAATACCAGGATACCCCGACGAAACATATTTATGTTTCATATTCACTGTGCATTGTTAATAGAAAACTGATTTCCCGATTGGATACTTACTCCAGGGTATGTATTTACCAGGTATGATTCTCATATCTGTATAGTTTTACAGATAATGAGTGGGAGTAAGTTATTGGGAATTAGGCGATCATCCTCATTATATCGGAATTCGTTGTAGTTGGTGATATTTGATGAAATCGCCTGGGTACAATTTTCAACCTACGATGCACAAGTTTTGAGTTATTCAACTCAGCGGACTTATACAGAGTATTGTATGTTGTCCAGTGTCCATCAGGACAAAGGGGTTGGTCTTCGTACTATATTCTATTTACTTGTAACTTCTCTAGTTTTTAGACAAATGTTTCGTAGAAATACAATGTCTAAGTATTGAGAAGTTGCGGGTATAAGAAAAAAGTAGAGAACCAGATGTCGCAAGTATCGGGATTCTTCAAAGAAATCAAAGATGTAGATACTTGTGATTGGTATTCAGTTGATAATAATAGTTTTGAGAAACTTGTTTCTCTTTCAGGTTACTCATAAATGGATGGATTCCTAAGTTGAGTAATGCTGATTAGCCTCTCTCCATTAAGATGATATGCACTGGAGACAGCTGCATGATTTGAATCTGGTTCCAATTAAACAAGTGCCAAAGTTTCTATATTGGATATAGAATGGTTCATATCTTAACGATGTTAAGATACAGGGAGTTGTCCAGCTTATGCTTAAAACCAGACACTGGATAACTCGTGGCACGTTTTTATAATGGCAGTTTGTGGGTTGACCCTGGCTTTGACGAGGGTTGATTTTCTACCATCTGGGGGATCAATAGTGATATTGTTCTAGACTCGCCACAGTTTTAATAAAATGGATTTTTTCAGAAAACAATAGTGGGAGTATGGTAGAACTGGAAGTGATTCCAGAACCGCAAACGATTACGGAAAGTTTAATAGGACCTATATATTCAATCAGGCTTGACATTCCAATAGCCACTCCGCAGATATGGTGGGTAACCTCAGACACCCGAGAGGTACTCCGGTAGCCTCAAGGAAGGTGACAGGGAGGTTCTTGTTTACCCAGACTTGACACTACTGTTGTTCCAGACTATGAGACCCGGCAGGAGCATAAGTATAGCGTCGTTCTAAACAAGTTTTAGAAGTGTACGTATATATATTATTCTGTCAGAGGGTTGTCGTAGTCAGTGGGAGCAGCGGAAGCATAGTGGGCAAGTAGCTTATGTCTATTTATAAACTTTAGCACATATAGCAGAGATAAGATCATATAATTTTTGATGTGACAGTCATAGGTTTGACTTCATCAGAATAGGGGATGGATCTGTTAAGAAGGTAGTAGGGTGTAATGTCCTGGTATTTGATGACATACACAGAGTAGGAAGTGAAATTCCTATACTACAATCGGTTGTACTTTGGTCGTCACACAATTGTTTCTCCACAAAGGACATGGATATAATATTTGACATTCTGGTTTCTAGATCTATGGTTTTAGATCTAGATTTGGGTAGTTTCCAAATGTGGGTACTTTGACAGTATTCTAATAGTATTTTAGAATAGATGACTCCTGGCATGGTGGTATACCTGCAGGTGATGGAGTCACCCTCTCTAAAGGTGTCTTACAGACTAAAAGGGAGAGGGACATATATGATTGGCAGATCACTTGCTTAAGCAATTGAGTCAATCGTGAGATGTCAAGTACCACACCAGATGTCGTTGTTGCACTAGATGCGATAAGTTTATATTAATCCAATCCTGAAGAAACATACGGAAGCAGTTATAGAACATAAGTACATGTTCTACGGATTTGATGATGTCAGCCTCCTTCGGGAGACGATTACTATTCCAGGCTTCACAGGTGACTTGGATGACATGGTGATTGTCTGAGTTATAGTTTTCCCTCAGACAAGGGACAGTGTTATGGACAGATAGTCCAAGAGGATACTGTGGGAGGCATAGTGCTGGAAACTGACTAGTTTCAGTTATCGATACAGTCTAAGAAGTTTGGATTTGGAGTTCATTTATGAACTAAGTCCCATCAGATATCCAGACATATTCTAAGACAGGTATTACTCGATTCGGAAGATGGTTTTCTCCGCGAACTTGATTATAAGAGAGACATAGAAAGAAACATCAGGGCGGATCCACTCACTGAAGCTATTTCTCGAACACAATAATTTTGCAAACGAGTTTTGTGAAACTGATTAGTAGAGGAGTTGGATGCTCGGTATCACACGAGCTGTGAGTACGCGACATCACAATAATTAGCCTTAAGTGCAAGTGGGAGATTGTTGGATATAGTGCCCTCTAAGTCAATTATTGGATCGCAGGTACATGATTGCAATGATTGAGGGAGGACCTATACCGATAAAACAGTCTTACTCGAGATGATAGTATGCTATCTGGTTTGTCTTTATCATCATGTATATGTTGATAGAGCCCATAGGATTCTTGCTTGACTACCAGCAGTATGATGGCGATCATATATATGGGAGCTGGGGTCTATAAGCACATCCTTAAAGTATCCTTAGTCATGGGAGTTTCGAGACAGGGCATCGATACTCCAGAGTAGACTAGTGTATACAGTCGAGACCCCGACGAGGGACGGTGGCCGGTCTCACAAGCCACTGGTGTCAGTTGGATCACCTAAGATGTATACAGGTGCTCATTAGGTTATGAGTACACCGGACAGGACTCACCGGGAACTTGCTGGTTGGTATTATACCTAGCGTCAGATAGCAGTTCCCTGGTGACATGTGTACAGGTTAGTTCATCGACCTGAGGTCGTCATTTGTCTCGTGTGAGTTCCCACTGTGCTTTGATTTATACCCTACCATGCTCAAAGGAGACGTGCAAACAGGTATATTTTGGGTACAGTCCCGAGCCACATGGAGGCAGTGAGCAGATCATCGGGGATTCGTCTCTCCTGGTATTGGGGGAGAAATCGCGCTGTGTTTAGGAGAGCCATTACACGAAATCCCTGGCCAGGGTAATCGAGATTTACTGGAAGGTATTCCAGTTGTATCTCAGGGTGTTCTGGGCTGCTCTCTGACACGACTTATGCAGCTATTGGGGGTCTGACGTTTACCGTTCCCCTAGGCCTAATATGCGATACTCATAAGATGATTGGACCGGACTATACGGATATTGTCACTGTCAGGCTTAGTAGGGTTTATAGATGAGTTCGTTCGTCAGCTTCCCTTCCAATCAATACATAGGCAAACTGTTACGTACAGCTTGTACCTCTGACGTGCTAGAGGTTATACCCAGTGCCAGTGTATTGATGAGTCATTAGAGTCCCCTACAGACACTTTCCCAAGTTCAGGCGAAACGTTGTAGATGCCGTATGGTATTATGGCAGGGTTCGGAAAATGCACGTGCGTTTTCGCACGTGTCCTTTTTCAGGCAGATAATACTGGTAGGTTTTGGTTTAAGCCGGGTCCCAGTATTATACTGTGTAGATATAATATCTTTGTCTCAGTTGCATTTGTATTCGGTCGTAATACAAATGCGGGTATGTTTATACTGTTACGGGGTTATCCTGAAATTCGTTTCAGGATCACTTTTGGAAGTTGCCAGTTTCCAGTTTTCTATCACCCGTATTTAACATTCGATTAAATACGGATTTGTATTTTCGTCTTGAGGGTGAGTCATGCTTCTAGAAGGTTCTAGAAGTGGTGATTAGGCTTGTGACTCATTTGTTCATTAATGATTCATTTAGTGTGTTCGTACTAGGTGTTCATTTGAGTCATCCTTTTCTTTTAGTGCTTGAGATATTTTCTCCTTGATCTTTTGCTTACACTCACCCTCCCCTCTCCTACACTCACCCTCCCTCTTCTATATAGTGGCCGGCCCTCTTTGTGAGGATATGGGATTGATTTTGGCAAAAAGATTATGATAGTTTAGTTCATGGAAATTTCATATAACTCAATTTCCATTTACCCGATTCCAAATTGGCAACTTCATTAACCGTTCGTCCATAGACTTGGACGTAATGAGACAAAGTGTTCTACTCATTCTCTACAACATCTTGGTCGTCTCTTTTAGCAAACTTGACGACCGAGTTGCCTCGGTTCAGAGGCGGGAGCCCGTTTAAAGATCCGTCGACGTGGTGCCATTTGGACGACGAGACTGGAGTTTCAGAAGATCGAAGCCGCCGCAACAAAGCGTGGGATGATGGTTAAAGACCGAAGGACTCAGATTGTTCGGTATAACAATTCTACCCTCTTTACAATATGTTAGTTTAGCTTTAATGGCAGATCCGGGTTATAGTACGCGATAGCGCCAGTCGTAAAAGTTTTTGTTCCACATATTGGCGTCTGTTAGACGGCCGGGGCGCTACCGTGGACTTACAAATCTATCGTACGGTCTCCCAAATCTGGGTACGGGTCAAATATCATATTTATCTCATTATTCATCTGGTATCCACATCATCACATATCGTGAGCAGGGGTACTGATCTAAGTCTAGTACAGTACTAATATCATTAACATAATCATGATCCGGCTACTGATCTACAGCCTCATACAATCTGAGGTCATCAACACATATCATCATATAGAAGTATATATCGCCCAAGCGATCCATTATAAATATCTTAACATATCTTATCTCATATCTCGATCACTTGTTAACTATCATAAATATATCATCATCCACATGATATCATCGTCAAACGATCCGCTATAACATCTTGACATATCTTGGTCACACCTTAAATATCTTACGGCATCATGTCTGATCATATCGACTCATTCCTAAGTATCATATAACATCCTCATTATCCAAGCATATGAATACCAATATATATGTCCCCAATACGCACAAGGAAGTCAATGTATGCGAGTATGTGTATGTGCGTGTATGCAAATCTTTACTCTAAGGTTTCGGGACTAAGAAATCGACTAGAGTCCTTTTTTCAAATCTCGCTAACACTAAAACCATGATCTCCTAAAGCTCCCCTTGGTAAGGTTCATATCACACCCAAACATATAGAAGTATATATATATCTTATCCCATCATTTTTCACAACTTTGCGGGGGTGCTATACGCCATCCACCCGACTTCTCCCCGTAGATATAAATCTACTCACCTGATCTTTGTTTGTCGATACCGACGTCTCCACGCACTTGCCTGTCGTCTCGAAATCCCCAGGGGTGTACCTACATGTCACACGCATCGTATCGCATTAAAATCCAATTCAAATCCAAAACGACGCACGAAACTCACATAGGTCAAAACCTATGGTTTGCTCTCGCAAAACAACCCGATATCACTCGATATAGATGTATAAACGTCAAGTGATCGAGATAAAACACAAACACTAAAATCCAGAAATTAAAATATGCAAAACCATATCCCGAATAAAAACAGCAACTTGAGAAAGCGGTCCCAGATTTTGCATAGGGTGGAAACAAGGTGCACAAACAACACCAGGGTGATATATAGGGTGTATGTGAGCCATGAAAGCAACCTGGGCACCTACCCTCACTAAGTGGTCGAGCCCTCTCCCGTGAAAATCGATTTCGCCGGCCCTGGTGCTCGGGTTCGTCTTGCTACAGGGGGTTCCTAGGGTCAATTCAAATCTACAGGGCTTGTTTGCTCATCTCATATCTTTCCCAGGTCATCTCAGATTCACCTGCATGCTCCAATTCCTCACAAACCGACATGAAAGTTCTGTAATTCCGTATTTTGGGTTTCAGTTGGGCTTGGTCTGGATTTCTTATCATTATAGGGGATCTAAGGTCCTTAATAAGGCTCAAGTTCACCAACACAACTCAAATAAAACCCTAACCCTCTCTAGAATTTTCTAAAGTGCACAAAACTACACGAAATCGATTTTAATCTTGAATAGAGGCTAAAGCAATTTAAATACTATTCTATTTGTGAAGGGATTACCTCATTTGACACTCATGAATCCTTTACAGCGCCAAAAAGCAAAATTTCTTGGTCCAAAGTGTAGCTTGAGGGCTTGTGCACATTTTTTGTGAAGAGGAGATAGGATTTTGGGTTTATTTTAGTGATGAAGTGAGGCTTGAAGAGGGGAGGGAGGAGGTGTTTCTATGGGAGTTGAGAGAGGAGAGAAAAGATAAATAAGATGAATGATGAATGGAAATGAAATGAGTGCCATGCTTGGTTGACCCCTCACCCCCCCTCTCTCTCTCTCATGCCCATCCCTCATGCAATCATTGTGTCCCTTTTGACTTTTCTTTTTCCTTCTCTTTTCTTTGTTCTCTTTTCTATTTATAAAGCCATGCATGATAACCTTAAGAAAAAAAGACATGATAGAAAAATGTAACAAGTGGAAAAATGTGACATGTGCATGTTATGTACACAAAACATGCTTAATGCGCGATTTGCGATATCTAATCGCGATTTGCGTTAAAAATGCATATAAATAATCATAAAAATTTATAATTTGCATAAATCACATAAAACACGCTCTTTTCAGTAATTTCCATAATTTTCCGAATTTTCCCCAATTTATCGGTATTTAATTATACCGCCTTATTAAAATTTTCAATATTTTATTATTAAATTATAAAAATTCCCAAAATAATATTTTATTTTTCTGAAATGTTACATTACCCTTAACGGAAGGACGGTTTGTTGGAAGAGCTCCAATCAGGACACCGTAGCAGACTCGACGATGGAGGTTGAGTACATTGCTGCTAACAATGCCGCAATAGAGGCGGTCTGGATGAAGAAGTTCTTTTCTGAACTTCAGGTGGTTCCATCCATTGCTGATCCAATACCTTTATTTTGCGATAACAATGGAGCCATGGCTTTGGAAAAGGAACCACGGTCCCATAAAAAATCCAGACATATCTTGAGCGGTATCACCTGATCAGGGAGATTGGAGATCGCCGGGAGATCGAGGTGCGAAGAGTAGATACAAAGGATAATACGGCAGATCCATTCACTAAGTCCAACCCTCAAGTCCAGTTCGAGAGACTGTTAGAGATGTTGAGTATGCGGTACGCCTGCAACTGGCTCTAGTGCAGACGTTGGGTACTCAATACGCCAATAACAGGCCATAGTGCAAGTGGGAGATTGTTGGATATGTATGCCCTAAAGGCCTTCATTGTATAGGATGCTAGGGATATGTATGTATAGGACAATCTTTCTCAATATGATAGTATGCTATTTAGTTTGCCTTTATCTTAACATGTGATATATTTTACTTATTATTTCATATCACTTATACATGTTGATAAATCCCTTAGGATCCTTGCTTGACTACCTGCGTTATGATGGCAATCATACTTGTGGGAGCTGTGTAGTCGATAAGTACATCTTTAAATGTCCCTAGTCGTACGAGTATCGAAACTGGACATCGATATTCCATAGCAGACTAGTGTATACATTTCTAGACCCTGACGAGGGGCGATGATTGGTCCCACAGCCATTGGTCTGATGCACCTAAGATTGTATACAGGTGCTCACAGGGGGTGAGTATACCGGACGGACTCGTTGAGAACTGGCTAGATAGTCTGTCGACCTGATGTTGTCATTTGTCTCGTGTGAGTTCCCACCGTGCTTTGATGACTACCCTACCACGGCTCTACTGAGTCGTACAAACAGGTTTTAGTTGGGTACAGTCTCGAGCCACATGGAGGCAGTGAGCGATTGTTAGGGATTCGTCTCTCCCGGTGTAGGAAGTCGATGTCGTGCCGTGTTCGGTTGGCCAACACCATAAGTCCTTGGCCAGGGCAGATTGAGAATTACTGATAGTTAGATCAGTAGATTCTCAGATGGTCTTGAGTCACATCGGCATGACTTGTCAGATTATTAGGGGTTTGACATTTTCCACCCCCTAGACCCGGCATTCGATACTCTCAGACGAATAGACCGGACTATACGGAGATTATCACAGACAGGCTTAGTAGGAGTTCGTACGAGTTTGCTCGTCGTCCTTCTTTTCGACAGATACATGGGTAACCGTTACATATTGCTAGTGCCACAGACGTGCTTGTGGTTAAATCAACTGCCAACGTATTGTCGAGTCTTTAGAGTCCGACAGGGAGGGTTTCCCTGGTTCAGACTAAACGATGTAGAGACCGTATAGTTTTACGTGCAGGGTTTTGATCATATACGTGTACTGGTGTTGGGAATTCACCCGCGAGCGCAAACGCGTATGTTATGGAAACGGATATGAAATGAAGGAAACGCAATGCGCACGCGAGATCGTTCTCGTTTTAAAATTTATAAACCGCAAGTGCACGTCACGTTGTAGCGAGCCGGCAAGTACGGGTCGATCCGCAAGGAATTGTGATTAGGTATCGTGATTGAAGGTTCAACAAATTAACAAATGGTTGGTTGTCATAAATAATTATAAAAGAATGAAAACAAGAAAAGCAAGAAAAAAAGTTAAGGAAGAATGGTTGTGGCTTTGGCTTGGAAGGTCGAATCGCGACGTTTAGCTCTACACTCCCTTGATCATGAGTTGTCCGGCCTTACCTTGATCTTGGCATGAAGCACAACTTGTCAACGTAGTTGCGGAGCACAAACCGTCAAATTCCGATATTTGCCGCAAAGCACAAAACGAGTCCGTTTTGATCACTTACCGTTTGTATGTCCGAGCTTGGGGTATCAACACTAAACACAAGGGTTAGCAAGCATACCGCAACAACAAAAACACAAAGTAGTTAGTGAGAGCAAATAGTATTAGTGTTGAGTTTGCTAAGGGTTTGTGATGGTATATAGTATATGAAACAAAGAGTTTGTCAAGCACCTTATCACAACATACCATATCCAAACTTAGCAAACTTAACACTAAATTGATTTTAACTTAAACATTGAAATGGGGAAAGGGAATGAATATGGTATATGAGGAGGTTACAAGTAATCATGTGTCAAAATACCATATCATATCAATACATAAACACTATTTAAGTTAGAATCAATAATTTAAGCACATGAAACATAAACAAGAGGTGGAGGAGGCAAAACCATTCATCTCACTTCCTCACCCACACCACAACCAAATAAAGAGATTAGTTAAGCATGAATAAGAAAAGAAAATAAGAAAAAGAAAGCAAGTATAAAGAAACAACAATTATATTAAGCACTTGAGAAAGAGATACAAGTTTTATGGTAACTTATTCAAGCTCCTTAATGAAGCTCTCCAAAGAGAGCTTATAGAGGGAAGAAGAAGAAGAAACTAATATGCATCTCACTCACCCTCAAGCTAAACAAAAAGAACAAAACAAAAACTATGGAAGTATGTGAGAAATGAGAGAGAGAGATCCTTTGCTCACTGGTTCTGCTTTTATAGGCAACCCAAAATAAAAAGTTGCATATGACACTAGACTGAAAAGACCACCAGGGACCCACCATAACTGAATGAAGAAGAATGGTTCCAACTTGAGTTAATTGGCAGCCTCAACATGGAGGATGGGGCCCACCTTTCTTCAGTAGCCTTCTGGTCTCTTGGGCATATTTCTGTAATTGCAATTCTTTTTAATTAACACATATATGCAATCTGGAGCTAAATCACAGAGAGGAGATCAAGTGCAAAGGTTCATATCACATTAATACTTTATTGCATTTATTATCCATCATACCTTGGGCCCACTTCTTATTCCCTACTTGCTCATGGCAGCCCCTACTTGGTCCAAGCTATGTGCACACTTGTATATGTTAGACCAATTTAGACAAAAAGTGTGTACACATGCATTATTTCTAAAAGAGCTCTTCGGATATCTGTCGGTTTCCTGTTCTTTTTGCAGTGTCGGCTCCCAAATATTATATCTATGATTTTGAATGTGTTTTCCAGTATTTATCACGGATACCTGTAAACTGTAATTACTGAGCAGACACTGATTAATAATACCGATATATAGCAACATAGATAACGGATGAGAGGTATTAAAATGCAGTTTTCTATGACGAACAAATACCCCCAAACTTATCTATTGCTCGTCCCGAGCAAAAAAAAAATCCTAGCCTCACTTTCGCAGGGAACGCGATTGCACTGAGCATGTACAACAAGCCGTTAAACTTCTATGTGTCCCTAGTAGGAGGAGTGTTGTCTCCTGAGGGGTTTCAGTGGATTACACCTGCAAAATCCAGTCAAGTTAGCGTTGCGGAGAATCGGTTGATTCTAATCTTTAAGTTAAGGATCAACGATAGAAGTTCTATTATCCAAGTTAGAAATATCCAACCCTATGTTTCACACCTCCTAATTATTTAACCCAAGATCCTATACGTTTTGACTGTTAGAAAGATCTCGGTATCTCCTACGTTTTCCTTATAAAGCGCGATCTCCAATCAGGAATTTTTATCAACTTTAAGGAAAACATAAGTCTTGTTCTTTATTCTTATCTTTCCTCCAAATATTGAGCGTATACCCCTATGTGTGTGTAAATTTTCACCCCTACACTCAAAAATTCAATTCAAGCTTTAGTACCCTTTTCTTAATGCATAATACTACTTCTTTTTCGTTAATGATGGACGGTGTTGTTCACACACCTTTCATGCGACTATTAATGCTTCTTGAGGCACTAACAGCCGATTACCGAACGTGTGAGCTTAAAGCATAGATAGCAGTTTCCAGGTCCTGACTTTATTTTTTTTCTTTTTTTTCTTTTTTCTTTTGAAGACCGGATATATTTTTTAATGGTGCTCTTTTGGTGGTTAGCTTTAAATACCGTTTTTTCTTTCATACTAGGTTTTCAGGCAAGAGTATTTCTAGGTATCCTCTACTATCCCAAGTTTCAAGATGCGTGTAAGTGCAGTTTGTAGGGTATATATTTTCTAAATTTGGACTCAAGAATATGAACTATTTTTCAAACTTATCCTTCAATAAATCTATTAATACTTTCCCTTCATCTCGACTTAACTCAAGAACTGAACTCAAGATTACCTACTTCTAAAAAAAACTGCAAGGACGTATATTAGCTACGGTTAAATACAAAGGAGGGTTATCTTCCGTGTTTTCAATCTCACAAAAAGGATTTAGTTATTTCTATCTTATCAATCGAACCATCAGACTTCGAGTCTAAGTTCCCCCGCTAGCTAACATAACGAAAAAGTTTTTATGTTTTTGTAGAAATTTTAAATTTTTATGGGTTTTTTAATATGTATGCAATGCAGAATATACATATGATGCAGCAAAATAAACGGAGTGCTCACCCCCAAACTTGAGTTTTACGATGTCCTCATCGTTTCCCCCGTCTCTGGTAGCTAGACTTAGACATCGGTATGAGACTTTTATTCACAGAAAAAGAAAAACCTACGACTAATTACAACATATACAAGTGAAACGATTGGGTTAGTCCAGAAATTAATACCAGCCATTCAAATTTTTTTGTCGATATAGTGCCATGGCTGGCAAAAGAATAGGTTATAATAAAAAGAAAAGGAGAATATACAAAGAATGGTTAGATGTTAGTAAAGGGAATGTGTGTGTGAAAGTAGGGATCAGAAGACGCTGAAGGTGAAGACGAAGTTTTGAAGAGGAAAAACAATTATTGTTCGAATGAATTGAATTTTCAAGAAGTATATGTGGAGTTTCAAAGTCAGGTTCGTTTAAAAACTGGAGTTCATCCGCAAAAAGTTCGGCAAAAGAAAGCTTTCTAGGATGTTCCCAAATGGATCCTGACTCAAACTCACCAAGTATATCTAATTCATCCGCAAAAATTTCCTCAAAACTCGATATGAAAGAATATTCTTCAACGCTGTCTTCCTCCCTAAGATTTTTCAAAATCCTATTCTTATCTTTATAGTTTTCTAACTCTCCCAATACCATTTCTTCCTCATCACATTCACAAATAGGTATGTATATGTCATCTAAAAAGGTCGGTTCCCACCCTAATGTTTCTTCCGAAACAATATCACTAGGTGATACAAAAATTGTGGGTTCCTGATCATTGATCTCTTCCGACAATCCGTCAAAACCATACCCGATAAATTTACAAGGCTCCTCCTCTAAAATTGGACTGCATAAATCAGTTGGAGGTTTTTCTTGTGTGTCCTGATAACACTCAGTCAATACAATCGTATCATCATCTATGAAATCATCAAAATTCACTTGATCATTTACATCACTCGGGTGGATTCCTAGATGACAGATATTAACATTATTGGGTTCCGATTGGCTGTGTTCACTCCCTAGAATCTTCTCAGCTAAATATTTCGCTTGTTCCTCTATTCTAGCTAATGATTAGGCCTGGGCAAGAAATAATTGCTCAGACTGATGTATACACAGAGCTAGCGTAGCTGCTGTTTGATTCTCGACCGCAGTCATTACTTCAATACCCTTCTCTAGAGCGGTCAATCTAGCATCCATCTCACCATCAGTCTCTAAGGATGGTTCAATTGTTTTAGGTAAGGGGTTGTAATGGTAGTGATGCTAAAGCAGTCAATCTGTCGACCTCCTTCTCTAAATGTTCAATCAATTGGTCTATGGTTGAAGTGGGACCGGGTTCAAGAGTGTTAGGCGGGTGACCTTTATTAAAAATCTGGGACGGTTGGTCATCCCCTAGAAAAGGACAATTTTCATGAATGTGGGAAGAATTTTGGCAATTTGAACAAATTGATTGGGATTGAGTATAAATAAAAGAATAGGAATCGTGAAAAAATGAATTGAATCGTGTGTCACCCATATTAACAAGAATTCACAAATATCACAAAAAACAAAGAATATCACACCCCTAACAGTCTATAGTATGCTAGTCAACTAGACCTGCTCAAGAACCTGATTGTCAAAGTAAAACTGTGTCGAGAAACGAGCTCAAGATATACGGATCACAAAGCCAGGTAAGTGCAAGAGAGAAGGAGAGGTTGTCCAACGCTTTCACGATGTTCCTTAATTAGATAACCCTTTTCTCTTGAACACTTGCTTAGACACCTCGTGAACAATATACCGTTAAGCGGTGTTCTAAACACAGTTAACTTCTCCTAATGAGCACGATGTCCTTAAAGTCAAAGTCTAGTTGATTTCAAAATTACCGGGGGTATGCAAGAATGCAGTTTTATGATTTGTAGGCTACGGAGAAAAGGTGATGAAATCTTTTACCGTATCTTGATTGGTTTTTTTGACCTTATTATCCGTATTAAGATGCAAATGTGCAATTAATAAAAGAATTCAAGACATCAAGCAATTTAACCAATTCTTTTTTAGTTTTAAACTTAAGCGCTGCAACAAATATGGTTAGTTCTTTGTCTTATTGGTGGCAATTTGTGCAAAGAATCCTGCAGAAGATAGAGAATAGGATTGCGTCGTATTTTAGAGGAATGTGTTAGGAAATACGTACCAATGTGATTTGGTTTAAGAAAATCCCTTTTAAAGTGATCCGAGTCTTTGATTGTTTGCTTGCGCGGGTCAAACTACCCGGATCTTTGACACCATACTTCACTAACGTCTTGAAATTGAGTTTGAGCCTCGCTCCGCACGATCGCTGGTCGTAATTCCGTGAAAAAGCTGAAATGTCAGAAAATACGATATTTAGTGTCAAAAGCGATGTATATGCCCCAATTCCTACATACAGACAATTGTGAAATTTTTCATATACCAATGGATCAAAAATATGTCAGAGGAACAAAAAGCAAAAAATTTGGAGCAATTGGGTGAAAGCTGGATGCAATTTGTGGCCAGAAGCAATATTTCGACGGCCAACTCTTTGAGTTGGTGCTCCAACTTTTCACTGTGTGGTTCTTGTCCTATTAGTGTACCAATCTTATATGCAAAATACTATAATTAAACTCATTATGACAGTAGATCAAAAAGACAGAGAACAATTTGAAAGAATTTGTTAGTTTTGAAAAAAAAATTGAATTAGAAATTAGTAAGTTAGTAGGAACCAGAAATAACAATTCCTAATACTACCAACTCCCCGGCAACGGCGCCAAAAACTTGTTGGGAATTCACCCGCGCACACAAACGCGTATGTTATGGAAACAGATATGAAATGAAGGAAACGGAATGCGCATGCGAGATCGTTCTCGTTTTAAAAATTATAAACCACAAGTGCACGGCGCGTTGTAGCGAGCCGGCAAGTACGGGTCGATCCGCAGGGAATTGTGATTAGGTACTGTGATTTAAGGTTCAACAAATTAACAAATGGTTGGTTGTCACAAATAATAATAAAAGAATGAAAACAAGAAAAGCAAGAAAACAAGTTAAGGAAGAATGGTTGTGTCTTTGGCTTGGAAGGTGGAATCACGACGTTTACCTCTACACTCCCTTGATCATGAGTTGTTCAGCCTTACCTTGATCCCGGCATGAAGCATGACTTGTTAACGCGATTGCAGAGCACAAACCGTCAAATTCCGATATTCACCGCAAAGCACGAAACGAGTCCGTTTTGATCACTTACCGTTTGTATGTCCGAGCTTGGGGTATCAACACAAAACACAAGGGTTAGCAAGCATACCGCAACAACAAAAACACAAATTAGTTAGTGAGAGCAAATAGTATTAGTGTTGAGTTTGCTAAGGGTTTGTGATGGTATATAGTATATGAAGCAAAAAGTTTGTCAAGCACCTTATCACAACATACCATATCCAAACTTAGAAAACTTAACACTAAATTGATTTTAACTTAAATATTGAAATGGAGAAAGGGAATGAATATGGTATATAAGGAGGTTACAAGTAACCATGTGTCAAAATACCATATCATATCAATACATAAACACTATTTAAGTTAGAATCAATAATTTAAGCACATGAAACATAAACAAGAGCAGGAGGAGGCAAAGCCATTTATCTCACTTCCTCATCCACAGTACAACCAAATAAAGAGATTAGTTAAGTATGAATAAGAAAAGCAAATAAGAAAAAGAAAGCAAGTATAAAGAAACAACAATTATATTAAGCACTTGAGAAAGAGATACAAGTTTTATGGTAACTTATTTTAGCTCCTTAATGAAGCTCTCCAAAGAGAGCTTCAAGACGGAAGAAGAAGAAGAAACCAATATGAAGCTCACTCACCCTCAAGCTAAACAAAAAGAACAAAACAAAAACTATGGAAGTATGTGAGAATTGAGAGAGAGAGAGATCCCTTGCTCACTGGTTCTGGTTTTATAGGCAACCCAAAATAAAAATTTGCATATGACACTAGACTGAAAAGACCACCAGGGACCCACCATAACTGAATGAAGCAGAATGGTTCCAATTTGAGTTAATTGGCTGCCTCAACATGGAGGATGGGGCCCACCTTTCTTCAGTAGTCTTCTGGTCTCTTGGGTATCTCTCTGTAATTGCAATTCTTTTTAATTAACACATATGTGCAATCTGGAGCTATATCACAAAGAGGAGATCAAGTGCAAAGGTTCATATCACATCAATACTTTATTGCATTTATTGTCCATCACACCTTGTGCCCATTTCTTGTTCCCTACTTGCTCATGGCAGCCCCCACTTGGTCCAAGCTATGTGCACACTTGTATGTGTTGGACCAATTTAGACAAAAAGTGTGTACCCATGCATTATTTCTAAAAGAGCTCTTGGGATATCAGTCGGTTTCTTGTTCTGTTTGCAGTGTCGGCTCCCAAACGTTATACCTATGATTTTGAATGTGTTTTCCAGTATTTATCACGGATACCTATAAACTGTAATTACTGAGCAGGCACTGATTAATAATACCGATATATAGCAAAATAGGTAACAGATGAGAGGTATTAAAATGCAGTTTTCTGTGACGAACAACTAGCTACATGTATTTTTGATCGGACGGATAATACTAGCGGGCTTAGGATTAAGCCGCATTCTAGTATTATAATATTGGATTATTTTCATCTCTTGGTATTTGTAGTACGAATACGGGTATGTATATACGTGAGGGGTATTCTTATATTTTCACAAGAGTGCTTCTAGAAGAAGACATATCATTTGTGATTAATCCATTTATTCAAATGGATAATGGGATGGAGAAATAAGGTTTTATTAGAGTATGGTTGAAGCATGGCCACTTTGGATGACTATTGAAGCATGATTGTATTATTGTTATTATTATTATTCAAAAGATATGCTTCATAGTTATCAACACTTAGCCATTCTTCATTCTCATTCTTCACTTAACACTCTCTTTCCTCCTTTGCTCTCTTTTCTTCTTCTGCAAACCCTAAACACTCTCATATGTTGAGAATCCTAGGGTGATTAAGATAAATTAGTCCAATTAACTCTCTACATCATCTAAGTTGCCTAGATTAGCAAACTAGGTAATTTAGTTACATTAATTTAGAGGTTAGAGCTTGAGCCATAGACTCTTGGGTGGATCTTCTTTGACACTAGGAGGCCGACAACCAAGATTGATCCATGCAAACGAGGAGCTTAAGAAGAGGATAAGAAGACCTGAAGGACTTGAACATAAAGGTATAAATCACTTCAAAGTAGATTAGAACCTTTGTTAGTTTAGCTAGCTAGGGCTTATGGTAGATCTTGGAAGTTTAGTCGATGTTTCTTGCTATAAAATTGTTTTTTTTGTAAATTCCACCTCTTTACAAACCATGTGGAGTGTGCGACATCGACTTACAGAGGAGATGTAGTGATGAGCCAGCCTGTGAGCAACACAGCTCCGCAGAGAGATGAGTGAGAAAGTGATCCCTAACCCCTCCTGTTGCATTTTTTAGATGCATTTTAGGCCCCGGACTTCTATATTCTTTGACTCATTTGTATATATTTTTTCTTTTTCTTTCAATCCTGACGCCTGCACATTTACACACACTTGTTAAAACGTTCAGTAGGATAACCACATAAATTTTTCAATTTTTTGCCTCGAGAACCTGGTTAGGGGTAAGAGTAATCAACAATAATTTATGAATTATCATTCCATCCTAAGCAAACCATTTGAACTCTTTACATGCCTCCTCTATGCATGTAATGGAGAAGTAAAATTAGTGTGTGTTTTTATATCTCAAGACGTCTTTGGTTTCCCTTTTACTTACTAGCCAGGTTGGTTAACCATTCCATCAAAGCTAAAAGAAAGACTCTCGTTCTTAGCATCGCTTGGGGCGAACGCTATGAACAAGAGTGTAAGGGTAGTTTAGGTGGAAAGGAAACTCTTTGTCGAGCTCAGAAATCCAAAGGCATGCGAACCTGCCAGCGGACCTGTTTGTTTGGTTTCTTTCAAACGATGCATCCTTGCTCGGACAAAGAGGGTTTGGTAAATGTTGTATCATGTAAATGATTTTTCGGAGATGGTTTCTTCCCTTAGTACCGGCCGGGTTTTGCCGTTCAATCATTGACAACTAGTACCTCACACCCCGTTAAGGGCCGTAGTTTAACGTCTACGGACATAAAGGGAATATGTGTAAGTGGGTTATATATTTTTTGAGCAATCTTTCTAGTTCAAAAAGTTGATAGTTGTTGTCGTAACTTGATATTTTGTATATGAAGGGTTACGCTAGCGCCTCGGCCAACTTCCGTGGCCAAATGCGGAACAAAATTTTTACCACGATACAAAACTTGGCGTTAGAATAAACCTAAACCGGATCTTTAACCATAAATCTAGTTAGCATGTTAGGGTTCTATCTATTATGATAGAATTTATACCTAAAGAAAACAATTCCTTTGGGTCTTCGATCCTCTCCTTAAGCTCCTTGATGGAAGTATGGATCGTGCTTGAACTTCAGCCTCCTTGTGTCAACGATGATCTACCCGAGAGTTCAACCTTGAGCTAAACCTTTAACTTGAGATAACTAGAATACTTAACTTGCTAATCTTGGTAGACTAGAGTGGGTAGAGTATGATTTAGAGTAGCTAAGTCTCATTAACCCTTGACTATCAACAGATGATACACTAGGGTTTGAGAGATGAACAAGGAGAGAGCAAGCTTGTAGAAAGAGAAAGTATTTATGATAATAATTATAAAAATGGAATGGCTAGCTTATATATGACCTCAAGCATGGCACAGAAAATATCTCACCAAAATATCTGGGTCAAAAATATCTCATCAAAATATCTAAGGTCAACAAGTCAACCCAAGTCAAAAGGTCAACATAAGTAGCCATGCCACAAATATTATCATTTATCGAAAATAACAAAGTCTTTTCTTTACCTCATATTTGTTTTGACCAAGTCAATGGTCAAAATCCTAATGAGGTATCTCCTTCTATACCCCCTCTCATCCGTATATACATACCCGCATCCGTGTTCCGAGAAACACGAATATTATGAGACGAAGCTAATCCAATAATCAAATACTAGGATCCGACTTAAACCAAAGACCACTAGTATTGTCCTCTCGAACACCACACGCGCACAAGTATACGTATGTGATCGAACCCTGTCGTAAAACCATACGACCTCTACTCGTTTTGCCCGAAGCTGGGAAACCCTCTGTGTGGGACTCTAAAGACTCGACAGTACTCTGGCAGTGGGTTTAACCAAAAGCACGTTAGCGGCACTAGCTGTGCGTAATGGCTACCCAGGTATCTGTTGATAAGAAGGTCGATGAGCAAGCTCATCCAAACTCCTACCGAGCCTATCTGTGAAGATCTCCGTACAGTCCGGTCTGTTCGTCTAAGAGTATCACATATCAGGCCTAGGGGGTGGTAAACGTCAGATCCCTAATAGCGGTATAAGTTGTGTTGGAGTGTAGCCCAGAACACCCTGAGAAACTACTGGAAAACCTACCAATAAATCTCACTTGCCCTGGTCAGGGACTTTGTGTAATGGCTCTCCAAACACAGCGCGATATCAACCCCCAATACCGGGAAAAACAAATCCTATCTAACCGCCACTGCCTCCAAGTGCTTCGGGACTGCACCCAACTACTACCTGTTTGCACGACTCAATAGAGCCGTGGTAGGGTAGCAATCAAAGAACAGTGGGAACACACTTGAGGCGAAGTAGCAGTGTCAAGTCAACGGACTAAACTGTACTCATGTCACCTGGAAACTGCTACCTGACGATAGGTGTAATACCAACCAGCAGTACCCTACGAGTCTGTCCAGTGTAACTCATAACCCAATAAGCACCTGCATACTATTTCCAGTACGACGTACTGATGGCTGTGGGACAGACCATCTCCCCTGCTGGGATGAGAAACCTATACACTAGTTTACTCTGGAGTATTGATGCCCTGTCTCGATAATCCTATGACTAGGGATCTGTATAAGGATGTGCTTATAGACTACCCAGCCCCTACTAGTGTGATCACCATCACAACGCTGGAAGTCAAGTAAAGATCCTAAGGGCTCCATCAATATGTATTAGCGATATGTTAAAAGAAACATATACACATATTAAGATAGATACAAACCAAGTAGCATACTACTATATCGTGCAAGACTGTCATCAATCCGTGTATATATCCCAAGCTTCCAAAATGTAATATACAAACTAGTACTATACAATAATGGCCTCTAGGGCATACATATCCAACAATCTCCCACTTGCACTAAAGGCAAGTAATTGGTGTACCGCATACCCAACGTCTGCACTAAGGCCAGCTGTTGGCGTACCGCATACCCAATAGCTCAAAAAGTCGCTCGAACTGTGCTTGAGGGAGGGCCTTTGTGAATGGATCCGCCGTGTTATCTTTAGTGTCCACTCTCCGCACATCGATCTCCTGGCGATCAATGATCTCCCTGATCAGGTGATACCGTCTTAATATGTGTCTGGATTTCTGATGGGACCGTGGTTCCTTCGCTAAAGCTATAGCCCCATTGTTATCGCAATACAAAGTTATTGGGTCAACAATGGACAGAACTACCTGAAGTTCACTAATGAACTTCTTCATCCAGACCGCCTCTTTTGCGGCATCGCTGGCAGCAATGTATTCAGCCTCCATCGTCGAGTCTGCGACGGTGTTCTGTTTGGAACTCCTACAACACACCGCCCCTCCATTGAGGGTAAACAAAAAACCCGAGACATACTTGCTGTCATTCTTGTCACTCTGGAAGCTTGAATCGATAAAGGACTCGACCCTGAGGACTCCATTACCGTAAACCAGGAACATCTCCTTAGTCCTTCTCAGGTACTTGAGAATGTTCTTCACTGCTGTCTAGTGGTTCTCACCTGGGTCTGACTGATACCGGCTCACCACGCATAGCGCGTAAGCTACATCTGGTCTTGTACATAGCATCGCATACAATATAGATCCTACCGCCGAAGCGTATGGTATAGTGCTCATGTGAACCCTCTCCTCGTCAGTATTGGGGGACATCTTCTTGGAGAGGGTGATTCCGTACAATGCGGGTATATTACCGCACTTGGAATCTTCCATACTAAATCTCTTTAGTACGGTCTCTATGTACCTGGACTGCGAAAGACCCAGTAATCTCTTGGATCTATCTCTGTAGATCTTGATCCCCAGAATGCACGAGGCATCACCCAGGTCCTTCATAGAGAACCGTTGTGACAAGAATAGCTTGACCGATTGTAGCATAGGAATGTCATTTCTTATCAAAAGAATGCCGTCCACGTACAAGACTAGGAATACGACAGTTCGTCCTACAATCTTCTTATAAATACAAGGCTCATCCTCGTTCTTGATGAAGTCAAATTCCTTGACTGTTTCATCAAAACAGATGTTCCAGCTCCGCGATGCCTGCTTTAATCCATAAATGGATTTAAGCAACTTGCACACCTTCCCGCTGCTCCCACTGTCTACAAAACCTTCTGTCTGATCCATATAAACGCATTCTTCCAAACTGCCGTTTAGAAAAGCCGATTTTACGTCCATCTGCCAGATTTCATAGTTATGGAAGGCAGCAATGGCAAGTAGGATCCGAATGGATTTGAGCATAGCCACTGGAGAAAAGGTTTCGTCATAGTCCACACAAGATCTTTGATGAAAACCTTTTGCAACGAGTCTAGCCTTATAGGTTTCCACCTGCCCATCTACACCAAGTTTCCTTTTGTAGATCCATTTGCATCCAACGGGTTTTACCCCAGGTGGAGCAATATCCAAGGTCCACACTTTATTGGTGTACATGGACTCCATTTCGGATTGCATAGCATCCAGCCACTTATCAGAGTCCCTACTGATAATGGCCTACCTGAAACTGGTAGGGTCATCTTCTTCCAAGATGCAATCCTCTCGATCCCCGTCTATGAGAAAACCGTAGTATCTCTCGGGCGGATGAGAAATCCTACCAGATCTGCGGAGTGGCTGAGATTTATCTAGGACTATTGAATTTTCTGGTTCTACTAAATCCTCAGTTTGAGTTTGTAGTTCAGATATTTCATCCAGTTCTACCGTGCTCCCACTTATTTCTTTTGCAAGAAATTGCCACTCCAAAAAGGTGGCGTGCTGAGCAATAAACACCTTCTGTTCTTCGGCGTGGTAGAACAGATATCCATTTGAATGCCCGGGATATCCTACAAACTTACATAAAACTGACCGTGCCTGATATTTGTCCGGATTCTGGTTTTTCACATATACCGGACAACCCCATATCTTAACCCGTTGAAGACAAGGTTTTCTACCACTCCATATTTCATATGGAGTTTTAGGCACAGATTTAGACGGAACCTGATTCAACAAGTACGCTGCTGTTTCAAACGCAAGTCCCCAGAATGAAAGAGGTAACTCATCACTACTCATCATGGAGCGAACCATGTCCAATAAGGTAAGGTTTCTCCGCTCCGATACGTCGTTGTGCTGTGGTGTATACGGAGGAGTAAGCTGAGAGAGAATACCATTCTCTTTTAGAAAATCCCTGAATTCAGTGCTCAAGTACTCCCCTCCTCTATCAGATCGGAGGATCTTGATACTTTTTCCAGTCTGGTTCTTTACTTCATTTCTGAATTCTTTGAATTTCTCAAAAGCTTCAGATTTGTGTTTCATGAGATACATATATCAGAACCTAGAGAGATCGTCAGTGAATATGATTAAGTACGAGAACCCTCCCCTTGCATGTATAGACCTCAGACCACATACATCACCGTGTATGAGTCCCAAGAGCTCTGCTGCTCTTTCTCCATGTCCGGTGAATGGAGATTTGGTCATCTTTCCTTTGAGACAAGACTGACAAGTTTCATAAGATGAAAATTCGAACGTGTTCAAGAGTCCATCTTTATGTAACTTACTTATTCTTTTATCTCCGATATGACCAAGTCTACAATGCCACAAGTAGGATTCGTTCGTATCTGAACTCTTCCTCTTACGTGTGTTTTGTATATTGAGAACTGTATTCTGATTTAGAACATAGATACCATTACATAGTGTACCTTCTGCAACCAGTACCTTATCAAGGTAAATGTTCATGATATTTCTATCAAGAACAAAGTGATATCCATCTTTATCAAGTAAAGAAACTGATATTATGTTGCAAACTATGGAAGGTACATAGTAGCAATTGTTCAAAATCATAGTATTGCCATTTGGCAATACTAGGTGATATTCACCGACGGCTGCAGCATTAACTTGTGCTCCGTTCCCTACCCTGAGGGATATATCACTAGGTGCAACTATCCTACTTTTTCTCAGTCCCTACAATAAATTACAGATATGAGATCCTGATCCGGTGTCTAGTACCCAGGAGGTAGGACTGACCGAAAAGCAGTTCTCAACTACAAGAACACCTGAAGTAGATGCAATAGTATGCTTCATCTTCAATGGGGTCTCCTTGGAATCTAGACTATCCTCTTTCCTCTGCTCATACTTACGATCGCCATCATAAGTTAGAGCCAAACCGACATTCCCCAGCCCCGAATAAGAATTCGGATCGGTAAAGCGATACATTTTATTATCTGGATTAGGGCATGAAATGGTTGCTACCTGGAGAGAGAGAAAAGAAACACTTAGCGTGCGCTCTTGCAAGATTAGATTAGTTATTAATTTATCTAACCAGGATGGCTCCCACTATTTCCTCAAATTCTTCTTCAAACCCTAAAAGAAGAACTAGTCAGGATTTAATCACACGTCACAATACTTGCTTAACCTTTCAGCCAGGCCAGTGTTGGTACTTCGAGGGAGGTTTTCAAACGCTTTCGCGAAGTTCCTTAATTATATAATCTCTTTTCCCTAGAGGCGTAGACCCGCTAACACCGTTCTAGACACCTACTTGGTTTGTAGCATTGATTGTTAAGTGAAATAGTCTATCGAGAGTAATCCAACTCATCAGTGGGATCAAGACCCAACTATCATTGTGTGATGTCCTAGATGGAATCCACTCTAGTCACTACACTCCAGAAGGTATGCTAAATCTGCAAGTTTTCTGTATATTTGAAACTCCCGATGTGGTTTTTGCCCCAAGCGGCTTCATGACCTTGACAGAGGTCAACATGTCATAAGTCGCAAGTCAAGTTCAATCCGTCATTGTCCTTGATTGATTTAGACCCACCCACACAAATCCTTGACAGAGGTCAAAATGACCGTGCGACTGTCCTAAATAATCGCATCTATCTATGCAATATACGAGCATTACTTAGCTACCATTCACTATGCCTTGACAGTGGTCAACATATACAGCATGAATACTAAGTAATACTTGTAAGAAATGACGGAGGGCCACGACTAGGTTTTTGGAGAAAAACCCGTTAACGTAATGAACTTGATATCGTTGAAGGAACCTGATAGCTTTTGAAAAGGAGTGGTTTAAGCTTCGCCTTTTGAAAATTTCTGGTTTTGAAAAAACCGAGTAATCTACAGTATAGACTTTAGCTCAAGAGGTCACTCCCAGCAAAAGGATCTCGCGCTCTTGCCTCGTAGAATGAGGTGCTGGATATTCATGACCGAATACCACTATGCAAAGCGAAAGAATATAACTATAGTTTTTCGAAATTTGTTCCAACATCTTTTAGGTTTATTTTCTTGCATTAATCAAAATTAATGCGTTCCCATCAATTAACCTATCACACTAGAAAAGAACGAAAATATGATGTATGTATATGCCATCCGCATTCGCCACTGGGCCCCGTCATCACCCGTTAGGTTACTTAACTAACGACAGAGCAGGGGCTGGACTAGCGCGGGTGCAAAACATATACAACATCTACTAGTATATATATAAGTATATACAACATTCGTCCCAGGCATGATAATAATCAACATTACAGAATCTCAGCCAACAATACAGAATGGTGGATAACCGATCAGTCGAAAATATTGCATCTTTTAACCGGCAATTTCCCTATCATTTGCATTCATATAGAAGTGTTCGGCATTCATATTTCACATATTAGCAAATATGTCGCAAAATATCAGATTACATGTGTTAGACCTTAAAACCAGCATTTCTAGGGAAATTGACTGCATTTCATAACATGGCATCATTTCTATATATCGCATCTTGTGTTTCGAAGTCTGTGCAGGAAAATCAGAATCTTGCTCAAATCTACACCGCTAAAACATTACGCCAACTCAATGATTTCAGTTCTGGTATCAATCCAAAGGGACAAACACAAATAAACACATCAGATAAAGCTCCAGATATTAGCTCAAGACCACAGAAGAAAACCCAAGCTATAAAGCCACTACTTGGCCGCGGAACCGCGGCCGGAGCCGGCTTGCGCCGCGGTTCCGCGGCGGATCTGCCACGTCAGCACCTAAGCTTTGCATCAAAATTCTTCATTCAGGGCCCACATTCAGCTCATATACTTCAAGTTCCAGAAGACTCCAGAGACTTCTACCAGATCAGCAAACTAGGGTTTCTAATGCTTAATTAATCCTAGCTTAAAGCCTAAGCTAGCTCCTAACAAACTACCTTCTAGAAGCCTCAACAAACTTTTGGAGGGAATTGTAATTTCAAACCTAGACCTAGGGTTTGGGAGATATATAAATAAGACCCTAGGCTCACTTGTAAAGAAGAAGGGATTGATCCCTCAATTAGTTCATTTTAGTAGCCAATCTAGAGCCATTCTATCTTCATCTTCTTCCACAAGTCTAGTGAGAAGACTTGTGTGAAACCCTAACCCTAATTCCAATCAAAAGCCAAGATCCCGAGTACCAAATCGAGCAAGAAGCCCGTCAACCTTTTATGAGCGGAACCGATCTTCAACAGAGCAAGTGGTCCAAGCCGATCCACGACTCACGAAGAAAAGCGAAGCCAATTCAACGATCGAGTTCTTCCTCTTATAGTTCTTGAGCGACTGTAATGAAATTGTTGATATAAATAAAAGGTGAAATTCTTTTATCTTGTTTTCTTTAAATTCTTGCTTCATGATATCTTTTCAATTCTTGAATGCTTTCTGTGTGATGATGTGTGAATAAACTCCGCTCGTCGAGGAGTCGAGACGATCAATAGAATGATGATGTAACATATCGTTAAAACGATTCTTGAGTCCTACGAGTTTTGTAAACCCTAGCAATTTCAAGAATCGACGACCTAATTTCGTGACGATACTTTCTTGATTGATATCGCTCGAAATTGGGGAGTTACGATCGTTTCTTGAATTTGTTAGAGGCTAGAAAGTGAATGATATCGACGAAAGAACAAGGGTTAAAAGCTGAAACCCTAGTTTCACGAGAAAGCCCTAACTCTCGTCGATCATCATCAATCTAGTATCAATTTTTCGAAGGACAAGAACACGATATCTTGAGATTACATCACGTCTATAGATCTGATCGATTCCTACGAGCCTCATTTAGATTCTTGACATTTGGTTGGAAATATCATCGAAACCCGATTCTCGATTGTTTATCATTTTCTTGATTCTTGAGTAGAATAGTGACACTTGAACATTTGATAAATCTTGAATCATGCTTTCTTTTCTTTTCGATTAACTTTTCAATTCATACAAATCAAACATTGAAACGAATCGCACAATCCCTGTGGACGATCCGCACTCGCTTACGATCTACAACTGACACCGTAATTGATTGCGGTCAAATATAATTCTTTGGTTGTGATTTCTTTATACAATTTTCTAAATACCGATACAAGATACTGTTATCGATCAAATGAAACCGTTATCGGGAAATAATTGATTCGATACTTGCTTTTACTACACATCAAGAATTTCATTCAATCAATAACCTTGGAGCCCCAGGTTTCATTTGAGCCGCAAACAAAACCCGACGTTCCCGATCGTGTGGATAGCCTGTGTAATGAAAACCTGGACCCTTACGAGCACAGCAAATTACCCGCCAATCCCAGAAGTGAGGCAGCCTCCTTCAACAAAGTGAATGGGCCACCTAGAACTTCACGTAATCCGGTAACTTAGGCGCCCCTCCGTGGGTCAAACTATACCCCCTACGAGTGCGGCGAATAGCTCGCTAATTCTAGAACGAAGCCCCCTCCGTCTCAACGCCATGAGATGCGGGCTTGTTGCCTTCTACAACCCGGCTATCCATGCAATCCACCGTGGGGTAATCCTAGTACAGAAAACGAAAATAATATGTACAAATGGTGACATCGACCTCAACCCGGTCGTGCCCCAAAATAATATACAACCCGGCAAAGACGGCAGTCCACATGTCGGACCCTCGCCCCGCAATATCAAGTGTACAAATGAATATAAATTGTACTGCTAACATTGCACCACATACTATCCATCACGACTATCCAACCACAATCACAGCACAAGCACAAAATATCAACGCGAATGTCACGTTCGCAAACCCGTCTAAAAGAACATATAGCAATCAGACGAGTTTACCGATTAAATGACATTCACGGTCGCAGATAAAAATGAATGTACTGTAAACAATTAAACAATGTCAAATATAACGACTTCGAAACACTCCAAATTGCCCCATACAGAAAACAACAGAGAATCAAAATTGGGCAAAAAAACTAGCAACACCAGAAAACCAAACTCCACTGGATGAGAACACAGACCAAGATGCAAATCTCCATGAACAAATCGAGCAGGCCGTTTTTATAGGGATTCTGGCCGGCCAAAATGTGTTGGAATTGTGTCATTTTTGGTCAGTGTTCATATCACAGTGCAAGGATCACTCTGCAATTGTTTAAAAAAAAATTTTCAAGCCTTTAAAAAATCAACAGAAACTGCAGTTTGGGTTTGATGTTACGGAGTCGTTTCGGTTTCGTTGTCCTAACATTATTTAAACTTGCTTGTCTAGGGTTTATGGGCTGGCTCTGATACCATGAAGGGTTACGCGAGCGCCCCGGCTAACTTCCGTGGCCAAATGCGGAACAAAAATTTTAGTACGATACAAAACTTGGCGCTAGAATAAAGCTAAACCGGATCATTAACCATAAACCTAGTTAGCATGTTAGGGTTCTATCTACTATGATATAATGTATACCTAAAGAAAACAAGTCCATCGAGTCTTCGATCCTCTCCTTAAGCTCCTTGATGGAAGTATGGATCATGCTTCAACTTCGGCCTCCTTGTGTCAACGATGATCTACCTGAGAGTTCCAACTTTGAGCTAAACCTCTAACTTGATGTAACTAGAATACTTAGCTTGCTAATCTAAGTAGAATAGAGTGAGTAGAGTGTGATTTAGAGTAGCTAAGTCTCATTAACCCTTAATTATCAACACATGATACACTAGGGTTTGAGAGAGGAAGAAGGAGAGAGCAAGCTTGAAGAAAGAGAAAGTATTTGTGATAATAATTATAAAAATGGAATGGATAGATTATATATGAAATCAAGCATGGCATGGGAAATATCTCACCAAAATATCTTGGTCAAAAATATCTCATCAAAATATCTAAGGTCAACAAGTCAACCCACATCAAAAGGTCAACAAAAGTAGCCATGCCACAAATATTTTTATTTATTGAAAATAACAAAGTCTTTTCTTTACCTCATATTTGTTTTGACCAAGTCAATAGTCAAAACCCTAATGATGTATCTCCTTCTATACCCCCTCTCATCCGTATATACATACCCGCATCCGTGTTACGAGAAACACGAATACTATGAGACGAAGCTAATCCAAAAATCAAATACTAGGATCCGGCTTAAACCAAAGCCCACTACGCTCGAACACCACACGCATACAAGTACACGTATGTGATCGAACCCTGTCGTAAAACCATACGACCTCTAGTCGTTTCGCCCGAAGCTGGGAAGCCCTCTGTGTGGGACTCTAAAGACTCGACAATACTCTGGCAGTGGGTTTAACCACAAGCACGTCAGCTGCACTAGTTGTGCGTAACGGCTACCCAGGTATCTGTCGATAAGAAGGTCGACGAGCAAGCTCATCCAAACTCCTACTGAGCCTATCTATGACAATCTCCGTACAGTCCGGTCTGTTTGTCTAAGAGTATCGTATATCGGGCCTGGGGGTGGTAAACGTCAGACCCATAATAGCGGTATAAGTTGTGTCGGAGTGTAGCTCAGAATACCCTGAGAAACTACTAAAAAACCTACCAGTAAATCTCACTTGCCCTAGCCAGGGACTTTGTGTAATGGCTCTCTAAATACAGTGCGATATCAACCCCTAATACCAGGAGAGATGAATCCTATCTAACCGCCACTGCCTCCAAGTGCTTCAGGACTGCACCCAACTACTACCTGTTTGCACGACTCAATAGTGCCATGGTAGGATAGCAATTAAAGAACAGTTGGAACACACTTGAGGCGAAGTAGCAGTGTCAAGTCAACGGACTAATCTGTATTCATGTCACATGGGAACTGCTACCTGACGATAGGTATAATACCAACCAGCAGTACCCTACGAGTCTGTCCAGTGTAACTCATAACCCAATGAGCAGCTGCATGTTATCTCCAATACGACGTACTGATGGCTGTGGGACAGACCATCTCCCCTGCTGGGATGAGAAACCTATACACTAGTCTACTCTGGAGTATCGATGCCCTGTCTCGATAATCCTACGACTTGGGACCTGTATAAGGATGTGCTTATAGATTACCCAGCTCCCACTAGTATGATTGACATCACAACGTTGGTAGTCAAGTAAAGATCCTAAGGGCTTCATCAATATGTATTAGCGATATGTTAAAAGAAACATATACACATATTAAGATAGATTTAAACCAAGTAGTATACTACTATATCGAGCAAGACTGTCGTCAATCCGTGTATATATCCCAAGCTTCCAAAATATAATATACAAACTAGTACTATACAATAATGGCCTATAGGGTCTACATATCCAACAGTATAAGCATTCCAGCTTTGGGTTAATTACTCATGTTTGTTTTATTTAGAAACGTATCCTAGTATTGTTTTAACTCGTAAAAAGTTTAAACATTTATTGTCATCTTTCTAAATATCTTTCGGTCATTAGGCGGCTATTTTGACTGATATGGGTAGAAGTGGACAACTCCTAAGTTTTGCGTTCTTAGATCCGAAATACTTTTCTCTCTTTTTTCTTTTTTTCTTTTTAGCGTCACTAGCTCTTTACCATCAGGAGGAATTCCTGTTTGGAGGCTATGATTGTTCTCACACGGGGAACCGTGAGAACTTTTAACCCAGAGAAAACAATTGCTTGGCGGGGGTGAAAAGAAGAGACATATCCATACGCATTTGCCCCCTAGCTAGTAAAATTTTATTTTCTTTAAAAGGATTTTAAATGTAGCACTTTTTATTTCAAACTAAAATTGCTCTGCTTAGGTGTTGTAATGTAAAAATGCGGAAATCAGTTAACAACTTACGTTTCGGCTTTCTAGGTGTCAACCATTGGTGACTTTGAGAGTTCTGGACTTATTTAGAGGTATGACAAAGCTAATTATGTCTTAAGCGAACTATTCAAAAGGTCTATTGCATCCCTAATCCTTGGGCTTATATTTCATAATTAGTTACGACTAGACCATTTCCCTTTTCGATATTGAATGAAGTGCGTTTTTAGAATTTTCTTAGATGCGAATCGTGGCACAAAGTGCTTTGGTTGCTTCCATGTTTGTTAACCAACTTATATACATTCGATTTAAGGGCCTTTTTGATGATGTACGGGCCCTCCCATGCCATTCCTTCAGGCATGGTTGTTGCTTTTGTAACTATCCTACCTTTATCACACCTGGATTTCTTTCTTGCATGTATTGGTTCAGTAAAAGCAGCTTTTCTCTTTCGAGATTCACTGCGTATGATTGCTTGCTGAAGCTAACGCCTCTAGTCTAGATCTACTTCTTTATTTTTCGGTGCAATGAGGCATAGCTCTTCTACTTCATATGGAGTAGTCCCCTTAGCAGGTCGAGGCCCTCTCTCTTTACCGATTTAGCATACCTAAGACATTCGCGTTCGAGTGTACGTCATCTTTCTTCCTCTTCTTTTGAATCGGATTCTAGAGGTCCGTAGTTAGACTCATCGAGTATCATATCCTATTTAATTTGTTCTACTTTTATTCTCTAGGGAGGAGGTTCATCTTCTTCAGTATAGAGCGCGTTACAACCTTCCTAAGGGGTGTTGCTTTCCGGTATGTTCGGAGTGATGTTGTTCCTTTCAAGAGCATCGGTAATCCACTGATTGATCTCTTTAGCTGGTATTACTTTCTTTAGGATACGATACCGAGGTCTATTCTTCTGTTTCAGCTGGTATTACTTTCTTTAGGATACGATACCGAGGTTCCTTTCAAGAGCATCGGTAATCCACTGATTGATCTCTTCAGCTGGTATTACTTTCTTTAGGATACGATACCGAGCTCTATTCTTCTGTTTCAGCTTTTGCACTGGAGGATTGAGGTCAATCGGAGGTGGTGAAGTGGGATTGGTATTTCTCAGTCATACAACTTTGCGGAATTCCCTTTTCTTCTTGACTTTCTTCCTGTCATTGGGATTTTCATAATGATCCATGAGGTGTTCTTCGTCAGAACTATTGTCATCTACTTAGATGTGTCATCTTAGAGCTCTAATGTGTTGCGAGGTGTGCTAGATTTTATTGGATATGTATGACCTAGAGGCCTGTATTGTATAGGATGTTAGGGATATGTATGTACATAACAATCTTGCTCGGTTGTATAGTAGACTATTTGAGTTGTCTTTATCTGAACATATGTAGTTGTTTTTCTCATTGCCTTGTATTTCTTATATATGTTGATAAAGACTCGTTACAGTAGTATACTATTTCGGTTTGTCTTAATCTTAACATGTGCATATGTTATACTCGATATCACATGTGGATGATACATTTTGATAAAGCCCATAGGATTTTAATTGACTATCAGCGTTATGATGGTGATCATACTTATGGAAGTTAGGTAGTCCATAAGCACATCCTTAAAGGTCACAAGTCATACGAGTATCGAGACCGAGCATCGATATTCCAGAGTAGACTTGTGTATACGTTTCTAGACCCCGACAAGGGGCGGCGGTTGGTCCCACAGCCATTAGTGTGATCACCTAAGATTGTATATAGGTGCTCGCTGGAGGTGAGTACACTAGACGGACTCGCTGAGAACCTCTAAATGGTATTATACCTATTGTCAGATAGCGGTTCTCAGGTGATATGATTACATGTTATTTTTTAGACCTGAGATCATCATTTGTCTAATGTGAGTCCCCACTTTAGTTTGATCACTACCCTACCACGGCTCTACTGAGTCGTTGGGTACAGTCCCGAGCCACATGGAGGCTGTGAGTGATTGTTAAGGATTCGTCTCTCCCGGTAATAAGAGTAGATATCACACTGTGTCCAATTGGCCAGAACATAAGACCTTGGCCAAGGCGGTTGAGATTTACTGATGGTTAGATCAGTAGCTTCTCAGATCGGTCCAAAGCCGAATCGACATGAATTATTAGGTTATTAGGGGTCTGACATTTACCATCCCCTAGACCCGGTATGTAATACTTGTAGACAAAGAGACCGGACTTACGGAGATTGTCATGGATAGGCTCGGTAGGGGTTCGGATGAGCTAGCTCGTCGGGCTTCCTTTCGACAAGTATCTGGGCAGCCGTTACGTACAGCTAGTGCCGCTGACGTGCTTGTGGTTAAACCCACTGCCAGCGTGCTGTCGAGTCTTTAGAGTCCTACACAGAGGGTTTTCCTGGTTCAGGCGAAATGATGTAGTGGCCGTATTTTGATACGTGCAGGGTTCCGATCAAATGATAATACTAGCCGGTTTTAGATTAAGCCGGATTATTAAATCATGTATTGATTTAATAATTTACATATGCATATTTCGATATGTATATTCTAGTGTTATCCGGGCTTTCGATCAGATGGTTGATTATACTAACCGGCTTAGGATTAAGCCGGATTATTAAATCCGATATTAATTTAATAATTTACATATACACATTTCGATATGCATATTCTAGTATTATGTTCTTTGTATTATTATACCTTTTTGGGTATTCGTATTTTGATACGAATATGGGTATGCATATACGTTAGAGTATATTCCGTATTTATATGGAAAACATCTAGAAGGAGGACACCTCATTTCCATATTTTTTCTTTTCTAGAAAATTGAAATGAGGTGGAGGGGTGAGGTGGAAAAGAGAATGGGATGAAGCATAGTTGAATGGGATAGAAAAATGAATTTATAATTCATTTGTCTACACTATTCAAGTATGGTTGGATTTTATATTTGAAAATATCAATTGATAAAACCATGATTGCTTTATTATTTTGTGATGAGGATTTTCATTTACACCATTCTCTTTCTCCCACCATTTTCTTGAGCTCCTTCTTCCTCTTCACCCTTCGCTCTTATGAGTTAAAAATCAAGGGTGAAGAGTGGTATATAAAATACTAGAACAACATGCTACATCACTAGACACTCTAGATTAGCAACCTAGAGTTTTTAGTTGCTCCACTAGGTTTTTTGAGTGCAGCTAGAGCCATGAACCATAGCTTTCGGGTGGATCATCTTCGACGAAGGAGGACCTGTGGTGAATCTCGATCACGGAGACCCCATAGAGCTAAGGAAGAGGGTAGAAGACCGAAGGACACGTATCTTTTGGTATAACCTTTATTTTTCAGAGTAGCAAAACTCCTTATCTTTACTAGTTTAATAATTGGTTAGATTCTAGGTTATCGTTTCTAGCGCCAAGTTTTTTAAAATTTAAATTTTTTCATTCTACAATGGCCACGGTTAGCGGCCAGGGCGCTAGGAACCTCAACATGGTATCAGAGCCACCCAAACATCAGAAACTAGTAGTAGACTATGCTTTAGTTTCAAAACCGAAAAATGTGATTTTCGAAAACCCATTCTCTGTCCAAAATAATTTTTGTCACTAAAATTTTTGTAAACAAGTGCAAACCCTTACTCTTGATGTGTATATGACACACGATGAAAACGAGGCAAAACCATCATAACAAAACTGCCAGAAACCTCCATATGCCCGCTACTGGTGGTTTTTTGATGCCCCCCAGTCCTCGTTTTCATCCAGTGTCTTGGGTTTTAGAAATGGTATTTTTGGTCTTGTTTGATTTGCCCCAGATTTCACTATGTGTTATCTTTGCTTTGGGGAAACTTGGAAAGTTTCAAGACTTGAAATTTTGTATCGTTGATATCTGTGATGTTGTGTATGTGTTTTCAAACGTCGTTTAATTGCTATATGTCATTTATACAGAGTTGCAAATACTTGCTTCTGCTGTTGTGATGTTTATATCTATGATGGTTTATTTAGATTGTCGTGTTGGATGGCCACTAGTGCAATGGTAGTTGTATAGTTTAGATTAATTTGTATATTCATTATTGCGGGGCAAGCGTCCGACATGTGGACTGCCGTTTCCGCCAGTTTGTATATTCTTTTATTGGGGCACGACCGGGTTGAGGTCGATGTTACCATAGTATATATTTTTCTTTTCTGTACTAGAATTACCCCGTAGAGGAGTGCTCGAATAGCCAGGTTCTAGAGGGAAACGGGTCTGCAACTCATGGAGTCGAGACCGAGGGGGCCTTATTTTAGAATTGGTGGGCTATTCGCCGCACTGGTAAAGGGTATAGGATGACCCACGAAGGGGTGCTCAAGTTATCGGATTCCATAAAGTGCTGGGTGGCCCATTCACTTCGTTGAATGGGGTTTCCTCACTTCCGAGATTGGCGGGTAACTTATCGCACCTGTAGAGGTCTTGGGTCTACATTGCAAAGGCTATCCATACAATCGGGGAACGTCGAGTTTCATTTATGGCTCAAATGAAACCCGGGGCTCCTAGATTATCCGCTATTCCATTTTGCTTATCGTTGTTCTGTGATGTTGCTTATTTCATTCCTGGGATGAACGGTTATATATATATTTATATATACTAGTAGATGTTGTATATATTTTGCATCCGCACTAGTCCAGCCCCTGCTCTGCCGTTACTTAAGTAACCTAACGGTGTATAATAGGGCCCCGAGGCGAGTGCGAATGGCATATACACATATTGTATTTTCGTTCTTTTCTGCTGTGATAGAAATTAATTGATGGGACCGCATTAATTTTCATTAATGCAAGAAAAGAAACCTAAAAGATGTTGTTGGAATTTTTTTTCGAAAAACTATAGTCATATTCTTTCGCTTTGCATAGTGATATTCGGTCATGAATATCCAGCACCTCATTCGAGAAGGCAAGAGCCTAGATCCCTTCACGGGGAGTGACCTCTTGAGCAAAAGTTTATGTTACTATAGATTACTCGGTTTTCTTCAAAACCATCAGTTTTCAAAAATGGAGCCTAAACCACTCCTTTTCAAAACTGTTCGGTTCCTTCGACGATATCAAGTTCATCACGCTAAAGGTTTTTCGCCAAAAACCATCCGTAGCCCTCCATCATTTCAGATAAGTAGCACTTAGTATTCATGCTATGTATCTTGGTCTCTATCAAGGTGTAATGTACTGTAGCTAAATGTAGCTTATCTATTGCATTTTGATGCGATTAGTTAGGACAGTCGCATAGCCACGTTGGTTTCTATCAAGGGCTTATGCTGGTAGGTCTAAGTTAATCAAGGACAATGACATATTGAACTTGATTTGCGACTTATGGTACGTTGGTCTCTATCAAGACTATATGACACTTGGGGCAAAAACCACATCGGGAGTTTCAATTATACAGGAAACTTGTTAGTGTTGCATACATTCTGGAGTGTGGTGAGTAGAGTGGCTTCCATCTAGGTTATCACGCGATGATAGTTGGATCCTGATCCCACTGATGAGTTGGATTACTCTTAGGAGATATTTTTCACTTCACAATTAGCTAACCAATCAGGTGTCTGGAAAAGTGTTAATGGTGCTACGCCTCTGCAAAAATGAGGTTTATTTAATTAGGTCCGTGTGAGAGCACGAGGAAGCTCTCTCGGAGTACCAACACCCACATGGCTAAATGGTTAGTGAAATTGTAAGGTGTCAATGATCCCGAATAGTTTTCCTTTTAAGGTTTGAAGGAAAATTTAAGGAAACGGTGAGAGCCATCCTAATGAGATAAACTAATAAGAAATCTAATCTTGCAAGAGCGCATGCTGAGTGTTTCTTTTCTCCCTCTCAGGTAGCAACCATGTCACGCCCTAATCAAGATAATAAAATGTATGACTTGACCGAACCAACTTATTACACTGAGCTGGAGAACGTCGGTTCGACTCTAACTTATGACAACTGTCACGAGTATGGGCAAGAGGAAGAGTTCAGATACGAACGAAACCTGCTTGTGGCATTATAGACTTGGTCATATCGGTGAGAAAAGACTAAGTAAGTTGCATAAAGATGGATATTTAAACCCGTTCGGATTTTCATCCTATGAAACTTGTCAGTCTTGTCTCAAAGGAAAGATGACCAAATCTCCATTCACCGGACACGGAGAAAGAACAACATAGCTCTTGGGACTCATACACAGTAATATATATGATCCAATGTCTATACATGCAAGGGGTGCGTTCTTATACTTCATTACATTCACTGATGATCTCTCTAGGTTCGGATATGTATTTCTTATAAAACACAAATCTGAAGCTTTTGAGAAATTCAAAGAATTTCAAAGCGAAGTAGAGAACCAGACAGGAAAAAGTATCAAGATCCTTCGATCTGATCGAGGAGGGGAGTACTTGAGTACGGAATTCCGGGACTTTCTAAAAGAGAATGGTATTCTCTCTCAGCTTACTCCTCCGTATACACCACAATACAACGGTGTATCGGAGCGGAGGAACCGTACTCTATTAGAAATGGTTCGCTCTATGATGAGTAATGCTGAATTGCCTCTTTCATTATGGGGACTTGCGCTTAAAACAGCAACATACCTATTAAATCAGGTACCATCTAAATCTATGCCTATGACTCCATATGAAATATGGAGTGGTAAAAACCATGTCTTAAACGAGTTAAGATATGGAGTTGTCCGGCCTATGTTAAAAACCTGAATCCGGACAAACTTCAGGCAAGATCAGTATTATGTAAGTTTGTAGGATATCCCAGGCATTCGAATGGATATCTATTCTACCATCTCGAAGAAGAAAAGGTATTTGTTTCTTTACACCCCACCTTTCTTGAAAAAGAAATTAGTGGGAGCGCGGTAGAGCTGGATGAAGTTCCAGAAATACAAACTATAACTGAAGATTTGACAGAACCAAAGGATTCAATAGTCCCGGACGAACCTCAGCCACTGCATAGATTTAGTAGAATTTCTCATCCGCCCGAGAGATACTACGGTTTTCTCATAGACGGGGATCGAGAGGATTACATCTTGGAAGAAGATGATCCTATTAGTTTCGAGCAGACCATTACCAGTAGGGACTCTGTTAAATGGCTGGATGCTATGCGATCCGAAATGGAATCCATGTACACCAACAAAGTTTGGACTTTGGATGTTGCTCCTCTTAGGGTAAAACTCGTTGGATGCAAGTGGATGTTCAAAAGAAGATTGGTGTAGATGGACAGGTGGAAACCTATAAGGCTACACTTGTCGCAAAAAGTTTTCGTCAAAGACCAGGAGTGGACTATGCCGAAACCTTTTCTCCAGTGGCTATGCTGAAATCCATTCGGATCCTACTTAACATTGTTGCCTACCATGCCTATGATATCTGGAAGATGAATGTTAAAACGGCTTTTCTAAATGGAAGTTTAGAAGAGTGCGTTTAAATGGATCAGCCGGAGGGATTCATAGACAGTAGAAGCAGCGGGAAAGTGTGCAAGTTGTTTAAATCCATTTATGGATTAAAGCAGGCATCGCGGAGCTGGAATATCTGTTTTGATGAGACAGTCAAGGAATTTGACTCATCAAAAACGAGCACGAGCCTTGTATATATAAGAAAATTGTAGGAAGAACTGTCGTATTCCTAGTCTTGTACGTGAATGAAATTCTTTTGATAGGAAATGACATTTTTATGCAACAATCGATCAAGCTGTTCTTGTTGTTGGGTTTCCTAGCGCCCTGGCCATCTACCGCGGCCATTGCAGAACAAAAATTTTGGTGTTTAAAAATCCGGCGCTAAAAAACCCGCCCTAGAATCTAACCATAAACCAAAAATAGCTAATATAAGAGATCTTAACTACTATGATAAAATTATTTTACCAAAAGATCAGTGTCCTTCGGTCTTCTATCTTCTTCCCTTGCTCCTTAAGATCTCCTTGATCGAGCTTGACCGCCGGTCTTCCTTCATTGAAGATGATCCACCTGAGGGTTGTAGTTCATGGCTCTAGCTCCACACGCAACTAGAGACTCTAGGTTGCTAATCTAAAGTGTCTAAGATGTAGTGAGTGGTTCTAAGTGTATATCTATCTCACTTCCTCTCTTGATTCTCAACACATGAGATTGTAGAGAGGAAGGTCATGAAGAAGGAGGAGGAGGTCAAGAAAGGCTAGTGAGGAGAGAGAAGAAAAATGGTGAGAATGATTTCTTGCATGAGAGAGAAAACATGAACCATGGTTTTATATAAAACATTTTTTCAATATTAAAACACAACCATGCTTGAATAGTTTGCACAAATGAATATTCAATTCATTTGTCAACACTATTGAAGTATGGTTCTCACCATACTCACTTCACTACCTTTACACCTCATTTTCTATTTAAAAATAAATGGATAAATCTAAAATGAGGTGTTCACCTTTTAGAATGTTTTCCGTATAAATACGGAATAAACTCTACCGTATATACATACCTATATTTGTATCAAAATACGAATACCCAAAGAGATGGAATAACATAAAGAAGATAATACTAGAATATACATATCAAAATATATATACGTAAATTATTAAATCAATACCCGATTTAATAATCCGGCTCAATCCCAAACCGTCTAGTATTATCAACCGCCCGATCGAAAGTCTAAGTAACTACTACAATGATTCGATCAGAACCCTATACGTATCCCGATCGAAAGTTCGGGTAACTAGTAAAATCATTCGATCGGAACCTTGCACGTATCCCGATACGACTACTATATTATTTCGCCTGAATCAGGGAAACCCTCTGTGTGGGACTATAAAGACTCGACAGTACGCCGGCAGTGAGTTACTGGATAAATCCATAACCACAAGCACGTCAGCAGCACTGGCTGTACGTAACGGCTATCCAGGTACCTGTCGAAAAAGAAGGCCGACGAGCAAACTCATGCGGATCCCTACTGAGCCTATCTGTGACAATCTCCGTACAGTCCGGTCTCTTCGTTTGAGAGTATCGCATACCGGGTCTAGGAGTGGTAAACATCACACCCTAATAACCTGATAATTCGTGCTGATATGGCTTAGGACCAATCCGGGAAACTACTGATCTAACTATCAGTAAATCTCAACTTCCTTGGCCAAGGTCTTATGGTGCTAGCCAATCGAATATAGTGCGATATCGACTCCCTATACCGGGAGAAACGAATCCCTAACAATCGCTCACTGCCTCCATATGGCTCGGGACTGTACCCAACTAAAACCTGTTTGCACGACTCAGTAGAACCATGGTAGGATAGTAATCTAAGTACAGTGGGAACTCATATGAGGCAAATGATGATCTCAAGTCTGAAGACTAATCTGTACTCATGTCACCTGAGAACTGCTATCTGATGATAGGTATAATAGCATCTAGACGTTCTCGGCGAGTCCGTCCAGTGTACTCACCCCCAGTGAGCACCTGTATATGATCTTAAGTGCGAAAGACCAATGGTTGTGGGACCAACCATCTCCCCTCGTCGGGGTCTCGAAACGTATATGATCTTAAGTGCGAAAGACCAATGGTTGTGGGACCAACCATCTCCCCTCGTCGGGGTCTCGAAACGTATACACCGGTCTACTCCGGAATATCGATACCTAGTCTCGATACTCCCATGACTAGGGTCATTTTAAGGATGTGCTTATTGAATACCCAGCTCCCACAAGTATGATCGCCATCATAATGCCGGTAGTCAAGCAATGATCCTACGGGCTTTATCAACATGTATAAATGATACGTAATAACAAGTAAAACATATGCACATATTAAGATAAAGACAAACCAAATAGCATACTATCATATCGAGCAAGATTGTCATGTACATACATATGTCCAAGCATCCAATTGTATACATATACAATAATAGCCTCTAGGGCATACATATCTAACACCTGTCACAAATGTTCACCATGAAAGACCAGGGTGATGTCTCGTACATTCTGGGGATTAAGATCTATAGAGATAGATCCAAAAGATTATTGGGACTTTCACAGTCCAGGTACATAGAGACCATACTAAAGAGATTTAGTATGGAAGATTCCAAGTACGGTAATATACCCACTTTATATGGAATCACCCTCTCCAAAGAGATGTCTCCTAAGGCTGATGAGGAGAGGGTTCGTATGAGCACTATACCCTACATTACCTACATTTCAGTGGTAGGATCTATAATATATGTGATCCTGTGTACCAGACTAGATATAGCTTACGCGCTTAGCGTGGTGAGCCGGTATCAGTCAAACCAGGAGAGAACCACTGGACAGCGGTGAAGAACATTCTCAAGTACCTGAAAAGGATTAAGGAGATATTCTTGGTTTACGGTAATGGATACCTCCAGGTGGAGTCTTTTGCCGACTCAAGCTTCCAAAGTGACAAGGATGACAGCAAGTTTATCTCGGGTTTTGTGTTTACCCTCAACGGAGGGGTGGTATGTTGGAAAAGCTCCAAACAAGACACCTTCGCAGACTCGACGATGGAGGCTAAATACATTGCTGCCAACGTCACCGCAAAAGAAGCGGTCTGGATGAAGAAGTTCATTACTGATCTTGAGGTGGTTCCAACCATTGTTGATCTGATACCTTTGTATTGCGATAATAATGGGGATATGGTTTTAGCGAAGGAACCACGGTCCTATCAGAAATTATAACAACTATAATTTTAGTGTACATAAAATTCATTTAAAGTTAATATATATTTAGGGTATTTACAATTACTGTGAGTACTATAAGAATTGATTTTTCTTTTGAACAGCAAGAAGGAGCTTGTAGCTCACTGGTAAGACCTTGCACTGCTGAACCAAAGCACCAGAGTTCAAATCCCATCAGCCACACATTTTTTAATTAAATTATTTTAATTTTTTAGAAGCCCAAAAGTCTACACGTGCACAACACGTAAAACCAAGAGTCACACATAAAACAAACGAGTCCACTGTAGTAAACCAAGCGTCAGGGACACATGGCGCCAAGACGCGCCCCGACTCACCCAACTCGTGCCGGCGAGCCGCTGGAATCGGTCAGCGCCGCTGGGTCAACTCGGTCCGATCCCTAAATTTTCTTTAACCCCCTGCACCCTATGGCCTACCCTACTCCCCCTGCACTGTTTAAATTTTCTGCAATTAACCAGAGAATTAAAATACCCCCATTTTATCCATTTTAATATAAATATTTAATACACCCTTTCACAACCCTAAAACCCTAATTTTTCCTATAAATACCACCCTCAAATCACCTTTCCTCACTCCCAAATCCCTGCCCAAACTCTCAAGAAAATTCCCAAGTCTTTTGTGTCCAAGTGGAGTTAGCAAAAGGGCGAAGCTCCGACAAACTTCCGACGGCAATCCGAGGAGATTCCGAGGACGAAACGTCGCGCCGGCATCTCCCACCTCTTCCTCCTTCTCTCTTCTAGTCAAATAACCCGTATGTCCCTACTTCTTCCTCTTTTCTCTATTCTAAAAACTTTCAAAACTAAAACCCGATGGAAGCACCCGATGGAAGCAGAGTTAGTCCGACTTCCGATTCGGTTTTCTTTAAAAGCTACACTTTTCTTTAACGATATAAAACCATACTCTTATATGTTGATTATTAAACATTAACAAACTTAATAAAACAAGTTGCACATCAAACTAATTATTTTTGTAACTTTTATTATACTTTTTCATAAAAATACCATATAGTTTAGTTTCGACATAAACCATCATAATTCCTTGTTATACCTATAGATAGCCCACGAGGTAATGACCTACCTCCTCAATACACTTATATCTAACATAGCACGATAGAATTTGGGAACATAGATTTGGGAAAAATACGACTTTACATATAACTACCTTCAACTTATAAAACCTTTTTCTATAAGAAGTGTATTTTAACAAATCTTTGCAATTGCGCCTCTACAACCCATTTGGAGAACCCGTTCGGGATGGTGCGGATTATCGCACATCCTCGGGCCTATTAGAGTGAGATGCAGACCTCCGTAAGGAGCATACGATCTCGAAAGATTTAAAATACAATTTTCTTTAGAAAATGTGATTTCTATTATAAATAAAACTTATATTTTTAATAAATAAATATATATGTAATTAATATCAAAATATCTATTTTTAATAGTTATAATATTCCACAATTCCAAAATTCAAGAAAAACATTCCATTTACAAGAAAATACCACACAACTACAATATTACAAATAAGTACCATATATTATGAAATTAGGTTTTATTCACTAGAAATGTCACATTGATAAAATATACATCCATGAAACCTCTAAAGACGATAATAAAATACTTGAGGTGTATTTTGAAAATTGTACAAAATTATTTTTACATAAAACCCCCTCAAGTTATACTAAATTACAATAAGGACCCTAGTAAACATAGGTTTAAGCGGGACCGGTCTCTTGAGCCTCAGGGAGTCGGATATATGGGTGTTTGTCTATTTAAGGTAGACAACTTAACAAACGGTGTTATCAACACGGTAATTGTCTTTGAAAAAGACACAAATCCTACCGTCCATGTGTAGCAGTTACCGATAGCACCAAACATAATTCAGGATTCAATTTCTTTTTTAATTTTCTAACTCTCAATATAATCAATCTGACTTGAATATGATTCAAGTATCAAATTTCAATATAACATGGATCTATGAATCCGTCTATTCAATCTAATCAATCTATATTGACTGAACCGAACCATGGATATACATCCATCTACATGATTCTACAGTTACATCCATTTACTGATATCATGGTTTCGGCAAGTCATCCATATACAGTATACAATTCAAACAATACAAACAATATAATCAAGACATCGCGGGGTTTATAAGGGGTAGACTGGTATGGAAGGTGTTAAATGTGGCACGAGACTGTAACCTTAATACACCTAACCTGAATTCAATTGCCGTTGTACCATGGCTGAACGGTTCCTTGTGCTCCGTATACCTTAGTCTCCAGAATTATGGGACTCCTCTCGTATACACTGGTATTGTTCTGTACCAAGCTACAAACAACAGCGTTAACATTAAATACAACATTATAACAATATACTCTCTATTCTGCCTATTCCATTCTTGTCTATTTACGGGACTTACCGAGCGATTTGTTCGCTGACGACATTCTCTTTCTTTTCTTTGGAATATCGTCAGGTGATTCGGACCTTCACGAGATCGAGCCCACCAGCGAGGATTTGGACCAGCTATCTTTTGACCCAGAGCTTTAGATTCCTTGTACACATTTACATTCTGTATTTTCCATTTCTTTTATGCTACTGTTTAGGCATTGCTTTCCATTCCATGTATTTACTTTTCAGATGTATTATAAAAAGAATGTTAATAAATAAAGTTGTTGTTCAATTATATCTATTGTCACTGTCTCTTGTGCCTTTTACTTATATTGTTTAGATATGCTTAGCGTGTTTACTTTAGAGTAAATACATAGCGGCCCGTCGCGTCCTCTGCCCGTACACTGGGAAGCGGGGCTTGACAGGTTTTGTTGGTGGCCCATGCAGGTCAAAGCTATATGGAACACTACCATGCAGGTCAGTTTTGCGTGGACAACCTAAGCAATATAACACAAGAACCAGCAACTGAAACATTCTTTACAATTCATATTCCTTGAATCTTATCATTTCGTATACTTTGAATCCGTTCTAACCTAAATTTTTCTTTCAAGGTTATGGATTCCCCAAACAACACCAGCATGAATGTCAACAATACTCCCCCACCACTACCACTCACACCTGCCGTCTCTGCTCCGATCAACGAGCAGACGGTTCTGCTTGAGGCAATCCGCAGCCTCCTAGAAGGATAGCAGCAGCAGACTGCTATCCTAATGAACCGACCCCGAGGCAGAAGCACCTGGGGTGAAACAATTTAGGGCCTTACACCCCAAACAGTTTACAGGAAAAGAGAGCCTTCTAGAAGCTGAGGAATGGGCTCAAGGCATTGAAGATGATCTGGCAGCGGTACAAGTACCAGAGATAGCTTGGGTTCGTGTTGCGAAGTTGCAGCTCACGGACAATGCTCAGGTTTGGTGGAAGGCGGAAGAAAGCCTTCTTAATCAACCCATCGAATGGAAGACTTTCCGCGACATGTTCGACGCAAAGTATTTCCCAGAGATTGCCAGGTTCGACATGGAACAGTAGTTCATCCACTTACAATAGGGTTCTATGTGGACCAAATCAGTGGATGGATACGATGCTGAGTTCACCATTCTCAGTCGGTATGATATGTCTCAATAATTCGATTTTTCAGTAAATCACATACTACACAGCTAACACAATACTTTAACAGATTTGCGTCACACCTGATGCCGACGGATGAGATCAGAGCCCGTCAATTTCAACAAGGGTTAGATCCGGAGATCCAGGCTGCATTAGCCACAAGAGATTTTCCGACTCATGAATCAGCTCTGAAAGCTGCCCGCCGTTATGAGACATGTTTCCCCCAATAAAAGAGCAAAGCTCTATTCAAAATTTGAAATTAGAACTAAGGCAGCGCCTCATAAGAGCGCTCGTGCCAAGAGCGCCAGCGCTAAGAGACAATGACTCTGAGGCAGCACCTCATATGCAAAGCACAAGAGCGCTCGCGCCAAGAGCGTCAGCGCTTAGAGTCAAAAACTCTGAGGAAGTGCCAAGAGCGCCAGCGCCATGAGTCAAAGACTCTGAGGCAGCGCCTCACGTACAAAACATGAGAGCGCTCGCGCCAAGCGCCAGCGCTAAGAGTCAAAAGACTCTGAGGTAGCGCCTCACGTGCAAAGCACGAGAGCGCCAGTGCTAGAACTAAATGTTCTCCACCCTTAGATCAAAGATCCAACAAAGATGATAAATCATCAAATTACCATAATAAAATTCTATTGAGGAAATACTCCTCAAATCTTTCTAAACAAGAAATATTGTGCTCTGTAAATCAGAGCATCGTTGGATTAAAGATCCAAAGGTGATTAAACATCACCAAGATACAGAATAAGTTTTGTATGGGAAAATATTTTCCCAATCTTTTTAATAACAAGAAAAATGTCTTCTGTAAAACAGAAGCCCTTGGATCAAAGATCTAATGGTGGGGAACATCCCCAAATCAATCAGAGATCTCTTAATGAGAAATTTCCTTAACTGATTCAACAAATCGGCCCCCTATATAAAGGACCCAAGACTTCAAGTCTTGCACAGAAGAACCACCCATAAGTTTCAAGTTTTCAGAAAAGAAAAAGAGAAGAGCAAGCTTTAAGAAGAAGAATCTTCTTCAAGGTAAAAAGAGAGAGAGAGAGACCATAACATTTCCTCCATATTTGAGAGTTTAACTCTCATATCAGAAGAACTTAATTCTTCTTCTAAATCATAGATCTATAAGACAAAGTCTTTCATAAAAAGAAGAGAGATCACGGCATCTCCTCCACATCCAAGAGTTTAACTCTCACATCAGAAGAACTTAATTCTTTTTATAGATCTTAGATCTATAAGACTAAATCTTTCACAAGGGAGAACCAAATTCTCAGAAAATTGAATTGGGCAGAACAAAAAAAGGAACTTAGTGCTTAGCACTCAAATCTGGCGCTCAGCGCCGAGCGCTCCATGTGCTCCTCACGTGGGCGCTATTTTATAAGGTGCTTAAAACTCAAATCTGGCGCTCAGCGCCGAGCGCTCCATGTGCTCCTCACGTGGGTGCTATTTAATAAGAGCGCTCAACACTCAAATCTGCCACTCAGCGCCGAGCGCTCTATGTGCTCCTGACGTGGGCGGTGCTCAAAATAAAAAGAGCGTTTAGCGCTCAAATGCTGGCGCTCAGCACCGAGCACTCCACGTGCTCCTCACGTGGGCGCTACTTAACACAGAGCGCTCTGCACTCCTCAAGAAGAGCTTAGCGCCATGAAGAGTGTTCAACGCTCATAAAAAACAAAAAGAAAGTTGGTGTCAGTAGTCACATAAATGTCTAGCATTATGTGCACAGAGAAACGACTGTGTCCTAGCAAGTGTCTAACACTTTATAAAAAGGGGAAATGACAAAGACTAAGTGAGCAAAGCCCAAGGTCGGCTAAACCCCAAAATCGACCGAACCCATAGGACTTCTCCTAAATTGGTCTTAGTCCCAAACTTGACTACAAATCTCCCAACCAACATTGGTTCAAGGGTACATCTCTTCACACCTCTAATATGTGTTATTGTAATTTTTCAACGTCTTCAGAGAGGTGAAGCATCCCAATAACCAATAATTCTTGGTATACCCCCCCAAACCAAAAACCCAATGGACCGCAACGTCCCTAAACTAAACTCTATAGACTACGATGTCTTTAAACCCCGGACTATGAGGTCCTTAAACTCATGGACTACGATGTCCTTAAACCCAATGGACCGCAATATCCCTAAACTAAACTCTATAGACTACGATGTCTTTAAACCACGGACTATGAGGTCCTTAAACTCTTGGACTACGATGTCCTTAAACCCAATGGACCGCAACGTCCCTAAACTAAACTCTATAGACTACGATGTCTTTAAACCACGGACTATGAGGTCCTTAAACTCATGGACTACGATGTCTTTAAACCCAATGGACTGCGATGTCCCTAAACTAAAACGATAGAGTCCAAATACTCTTTCGTTAGATCTAAATGATCCCAAAATCCTGTTGAGTAGATTTTAGTCTAAAATTAGACTAAGGTATCCTCAACAAACGTTTGAGTTGATCTTAGTCTAAAACAAGGCTAACGGTCCTTAAAACAACCCAAATCTAAGGAAATACGGATTTGGACTAATTCATGCCCTACGGGCGACAACATAAATTAGTCTCGGTATACAATCCACGGGCAACCAAAAACAAAACAAACACACACGACACGAAGTGACCATCTGGAGAAGGAGAAAGTGGTTATCGTAACCCGATAACGTAATTAACTGCAGGGGCTTGCTCCTGTAGGGAAGATCGTCCCCATAATCAAAAAAACCCTCGCAAGCGAGGGGGAATCTGACAATGTCTGCTACAACAGCTGCATCTGTTTAAACCTTCGATACATGGTTCCATAAATCAACTTGGCATCTTCGGAGTGGTGGACGGATAAAACCCAAATAGCATCTGCCCCCAAAATTCAGGCCAGACGTCGCAACGTCCCGGTCGCGTCTTTCGGCAGCTAACAGATTCTGGCATGCCCGGTGGGATCTTTTCCTCTTTCCACTCCACTCTTCGTGTGTCGTGTTCGCGAACGAATCGCGGTTTAACATGGTTGTCCCTGGATTCGAGGTACTAAGATTTGGTGTCTTGCTCCGTGCAGAAAAGAAGATCAATGGCTTCCAGCTGCACTAACTACAACAACAACTTCCACTCCGTCCCTACTGGAGATGTAACCTACGGGCCCTAAGCAGCCTCCATTTTCGCAATGCCGGTGGAACAGGTGACACAAGCCACCACTGGGTTGTTCTTCGGGACCCTGCTCCTGCCAATGAGCTTCAACGCTCCAATTCCGTCACAGCAAACTCCAAAGAAGTCGGTCTTTGATCGGCTTACCACTACCACGGCCTCTCTCAACGGGTCATCCAAGTCCAGCGCCTTGGTCTTTAACAAACTAGGCCAAAGCTCAAGTGGGCCTATGAAGAAGCCTGCAATACCCGAAGGAGTTACCCGAAGCGGATAACTATGCCAACTCCGATAGATGAAATCGTCAAAGCAGCTTCCCCTTTAAAGGATCGGTCTTCACAAGACTGTCCGTTCCAACTCCCGCTTAAGGCGAAGTCACCAAGGCTGCTTCCCCTGCCCAAAGGTCAGTCTTCGACAGGTTGGACGTTTCTTCTCAGCGGACGTCGGTCTTCGATACGCCGGTACCAACAGCAACCCTTCACCAGAACAGGGGGCATGATGAAGCCCCCCCATAACTGAGCCAGCCCCATCTGCAAGACGTGCTCGATGTCGCCACTGGTGCCGAGTGAGAAAAGCTGGGGGCAGTTCCCCTTCTGGATTGACTCCACCAGCTCCGATGGTAGAAATTGACGCTGCTGTTCCAACTGGGAACAGTTTTGAGCCGCTAAGGAGGGTGCGCAAGAACTCTCCAACTACCGTGAAGAAAAGGTCTCTTCCACCTGTGGAAAATGTTATAAAGGAGGAGCCAGAATAACCCCGTCAGCGGCTGTCCTACAAAATTCATAGGGTATGGCGAAGGGTCCAAGACTCTGTGATTGATCAAGACTACTCCCGCCGACATAAGAAAATGAAGGTTCGGCAAGAGAAGGATCATCCCATCGTACCACAAAAGGTGTCGTTTACATGGGTGCCGTTGCAACAAATCCCTCTACTGCGGTCGCCCATAAGAGGAGAAGGCCGGAGAAGATCCCCATGTCCACGGCAAATCTCAAAGGCGCTGAATCCAAACGCCTCAAGTCTGGGGGTATGATAGTGCACACCGTCTACATGGCATCCGGAAAAGAGGAAAGCCGTACCTCCATGGGTCATCGACCACTTACACGGTCTTTGACAAAGGCTCAAGAGCAACAACAAAAGTTCCAGGAGATGCTCACGAAGTTGGCCGCGCTCACTGGGCCGAAAGAAAGCCCGGAGGCATCATCCGAACAATGCCAGGAGCAGGAGACTAACATCGAGTTCCTACGGAGGATTCTTGAAAATTAAGACAAAGAGGCCGCGGAAAAAGCGGCCAACATAAAACAAATAGCGCTCTTGTTTCAAGATATGGTCGGGATGATGATACAGCCGGATCCACCAGCTGAAGACCCTCCGATAATCCTTGAAGACGATAGAGAGGAGACATCAAACCCTCTTCCAACTCTATCAGCAGCCAAGGAGGAGACCATCTTCAAAGACACCCTTGACGACTATATAGCTCAACAGATACGAGCTCATCAGGCGAGCCAAGCGGCCGGCCAATTCGTCAAGACTGGACGACCCTATCCAGGTTTGTACGATCAAATAAAGTACCCACTAGGATATACGATCCCTAAATTCCATATGTATAAGGGGACGGGTAATCCATACTAGCACGTTGCTCAATTCAGGGCTCTGTGCGGTAATACTGGGGGGTGACGACAAACTGCTGCTTCGCCAATTTGTTGGCAGCTTGTCAGAGACATCATTCGAATGATACTCCGAGCTCCCGAATGACTCTGTCAAGACGTTTGCAAAAATTGAGCTACTGTTTATACAAAGATTCGCAAGCGCTAGCGAGCGCACCCCGATCACTGCAATAATTAACGCTAGAGCGAAGCCGGGAGAAACCTGGGTTCAATACGCCATTCGGTGGCGGAATCTGTAGTCAAAGTGTGAACAGCGGATAGAGGAAGCTCCTGCCGTGGGCATGTTCATGGGGACCCTTGACCCTCAGGCAACCATTTCCCAATTCATGATGTTCTTCAAGACGACCACTTTCCAGGCCTTGATTGACAAGCTGGCTTAAATGGATCAGATGGGCCATAAGCCGTCCTCTTCGAAAACAGATTTTCGGAATGAAAAGGGGAAAGGAAAGCGACCTTCGTCGCTAGTGCTCAGCAATAATCGGGTAGCCCGAAGCTGATTGCTCATCAAAACGATAAACATCGATCACTCGGAGAAAAGATGAGACGCCCTTACTCGTTCCCTAGGGATAAGTCGAAGAGATTATTCGAACTAGCGCTGCGCAACAGGCTCATCACTCTGCCAGAGCCAAGACGCCCAACGCAATCATGCGACGTTAACAATCCCAATTACTGCCTTTACCACCGAATATTAGGTCACCCAATTGAAGATCGTTACATCTTCAAAAATTGGATCGAAGACCAGTACCAACAGGGCAAGTTCGCGCTGTCTGAAAATCGGAAGGTAAACCCTCCGCAGTAGTACGCTTATAAAAAGACGGATACTCCGGGGGCATCATGCTCGTTTGCAGAAGAAGCTCCATAGGAAGTGGCCCTTTCAGCTAAGACTAAAAGAATGCTGAAGGACCTTCAAGCATGTTCGGCGATTAGGTGGAAGAGCCCGCTGGAGCCTGAGATTATTGAGGGGATGCTGAAGCCACGCCCAACGCTGAAAGCTGGTGATGGTGGACAGAACCTTCGGGCCAACCCTCCGAAGTCTTTAAAGAAGAAGAATAAGGTCAAAAAACCCGTCCAACCCGATGACAACCGTACTGGTTTGCAGAAATACATCGATGCGCTATAAGAATATAACCAGAAGGCACGAACCCCAATTACATTGGACGAATTCTTCAAGCATGTTCTTGAGAATGAAGACGATAACGCTGATGAAGGAGATGATTCTGCAGAAGAGCCCGAAGATTATGTGGCGGCCTGCCACATGATCTCTCACTCGTCAATAGATGGTAAAGAAGCTCCTGATGTAGAGAGACTGGGGGCAGAACTGGAACCAAAATCCCCGGAGCCATCAGACGAATTGATTGACAGGCTGCTGAGCGAAGCTCTTCAGAAGAGCAAAGCTGACCGAGAGCGTGAAACGGCCGTATACGAAAAGGCCAAGCATCGGCGCTAAGCTGAAGAAGCTCCAGTTGTTAGTTATATGTATGCCCTAGAGGCCATTACTGTACATACGATGTATATTGTAGTGGATGCTAGGACATATATAGGGAGGACTTTCTTGCTCGACATGATAATATGCTATCTGGTTGTACTTTATCTTAACATGTACTCTGATTGTCTCTATGTTACATGTTGATAAAGCCCTTAGGATGTGTACTCGACTACTGGGACTATGATGAGATCATACTAGTGGGGCCATGGTAGTCGACGAGTACATCCTATAACTGTTCCTAGTCGAGGGTGTATCGAGACAGGGCATCGATACACCAGTGTAGACTAGCGTATACGCATCTTGACCCATATGATGGGCGATGGATGATCCCATATCCATCGGTGTTTGACATCAAGGATGGTGTACGGGTGCTCAGTGGAGACTGGGTACACTGGACGGACTCGCCGAGAACTCCCAGATGGTATTATACCTCACGTCAGATGGCAGTTCTCCGGTGACACTGGTACAGAGTAGTCTGTTGACCCGAGATCGTCATAGAGCCTTGTGTGATTCCCACTGTGCTTTGATTTCCATCATACCACGTCCAAGAGGGCGTGCAAAAAGGTGGCTTTTGGGTACAGTCCCGAATCACATGGAGGCATTGAGCGATAGGAGGGGATTCGTCTCTCCCGGTATAGGGAGTTGATGTTGTGCTGTGTTCGATTGGCTATAACCGGAAATCCCTGGCCAGGGTTGCTGAATTTACTGGTAAGTGTTATCAGTAGTTTATCGAACTGTTATAGACCTCATATCGACACGACTTATCGAGCTACTGGGGCTGACGTTTACCACCCCTAGGCGAGATATGCAACATATCAGACGACGAGACCGGACTGTACGGGAGTGTTACTGTTTGGATTCACAGGAGAATGTACAAGCTTGCTTGTTGATCTTCTGAGCGCTCAATACCTGGGTAGCTGTTACGTTTAGCTGACCGCTTGCAGCTTGTGGGTGTTTGATATGATCATCACCTACTGCCGGCGTATTGACGATTCTTTAGAGTCCTACACAGAGGTTTCTTGGCTCAGGCAAAACGGAGTAGGGGCACATATGTGATATGTGCAGGACCGAGGATAATACGATATGAGATACCGTATTCTATTCTCGCGATATTTGATATCAACCGGGTCATCGGATCAAGTGTTGATTTGATGAATCGGTACGGATAAATATTAGTCGGTTATATGCGATATAGCCGGATTGTCGGATCAAGTGTTGATTCGATAATTTAATGTATAATAATATATATAATATATTAAATGACATTAACTAATATTAGCTCACTAAAAGATTCTTTTTCTCACTCGGATAATACATTGATATATATGCGATATATGTTAAATGTATTATTTTATTTTGTTACAATAAATATTATATATGTGATATATAATATTGTAACATGATATGGTTATTAATGCAACATGTTTAGTGGAGATTAAATATGGTTAGGGTTTGATTAGGGTTAATCATTTCTAGAAGTTTCTAGAAGGTTTTCTTTTTGTTTTGGAAAAGATATTTTGCAAGATATTTCTTTAACTCAACCCTAAACCCTAACCCTAGTTAATTCTCTACAATGGTTACTTGAACCATGGCTGCATTTCTAACCTTATCAAAGTCTATCATTATTCATCACAAAAGAAATTCTATCATATTCTTCATCTTCTTCCTTCTTCTTTCTTCATGGAAAAAGCTTACTAGCTTTTTCCAAGTGATGAATAAATGTGAGAAAAAGATAAATAAAGAGAGAAAAAATCCTACTTCATCATCCTCATCTTCCCTTGCCCTTTAGATGAGAGTGTTCACTCAATTTTAGTGAGTGTTAGCTTGTGTTAATGAAACTTCAAGGTAGATCATCTTTGTATCGAAGATTGGAAGCAAGACTGCATCTTTCTCTTCGTGGAACCTCTCGAGAGTCCGGAACCCGATGATCACAGCGAAGGGACCACAACACGGAGCTTATGAAGTGAAGGACCGGATCTACAAAGGTTGTAATCTCTCTCACTTAGTGTTAAAGTGTTTAACATGTTGTTTTCGCCTAATCTCTAGTTTAAAGATCCGTATTCGGGTTGTTCGGCACGGCTAAAATTTTAATCGGGCATGGTTGATGCCTCGTAGACCCTTGTGCGAGTGCCCAGCAATCCTACAGTGGTATCAGAGCCAAGCTAGAGCTTTAGGCGAAGTCTAGACGAAGTTTAAAGTCCGATCGAACGCCGAAACCCCGACACGGAACCCTCTCTGTACATTTTTCAAAAATGTGGTTTTTTCTTAATTAAAAATGCTCAGAAAAACAAGCAGGAAAAACTAAGAATTACTGTGTAGTACGGTCCCCTAAGTAGACTATTTGACCGCGGAACCGCGGCTAAACCATGGGTTTTGCGGCGGTTCCGCGGCCAAAATTTGACTTAGTCCCTGAAATTTCATGTAATTATTTTTAGGCCCTTTCTTGTTAATTTTTTCTGGGAATATTTTAATTCCACTCAAGTGTTGATTTTTCAAGGGTTGTATTGGGGAATCGTTGATTCGATCGGATAATTTAACTTTGTTTAGTTTTTCCGGATAATTTTTAGAAACTGTTAAAAAGTTCGAACGGATATCAATAACTCACTTTTTCCCCTGTCGGAAAATTTTTCAAAAGTTGGATTTTTTCTCGAGTTTAAGAACGTTCTAAGTCGTGCAAGTAACGCGGTGGACCCTCTAGAAGACAACAAACCTTAACTCGATTATGTGACCGTCTTGAACTGCCTTTTGAACCTTAGGGTTTGGGGCAGTACGGCGTGCCACATGTGAGGCGTAGGCTTGACCCTTCTACGGCTGGACCATTGGTACTGTGGCATGTGATGGATGTTTTTTAAACTGATTTCAAGTGTTGAGATATATTGGGGAAATCTTGGGTGTTTGATTATTCGATCGGAAAGTTTAACATTGTCTATTTATCTGGAATGTGATACAATATTTGGAATCCACAAGTAGTTATGAGATAACTAATTTGAATATTATAAACATAGCAGTTTAGTCTCAGATGATCGGTTGCCACGGAATTTTGATATGATCAAAAGTCCGTCGCAATCATGTAGCGTACGCGGATACTCGCCGGATAAACTTAATAGACAGCTACACCTCTTAGCCCAGACCAAGTGACTGTAGGAGAACCCCGTCGCCAAAAGCATCTGTTCGGGTGCTCGTGGCAGCGGTGTTCCGCCCTAGTACACTTCATCGACGGCATCAGGGGTGCGGCCGTCTACTAAAGTTTGCGACGAGCATTCGATCAGGTTGTTGGGAATCTTGTTGAATTGCCCGACTTGACATTGAAAAGAGTTTTCGATAATGAGACTAAAATGCGGGGTTTATAATTGTTAGGCATGCGATGTCTAAGGAATTCATTTAGTTAGGCATGCGATGTCTAAAGAGATTGCGGATTCCAACTGTTGTAGTTTTACACTTTCTTTTCTGTGACCGTAAGCGTAGTATGTGGTGTATCGCCGGCTTCGTTGCTATACATCAATGACAATCAGCGCATACTTGCTTACGTTGATGATATGAGATATTATGTGTTGCTGTGATATATTCTATTGGATCGTCACGTTCTGAATAGCCGGGGGTTTTATGTGAGATGAGAGTTTTTTCTTTTTCATTCATGTAAAATTCATTTGTATGTAATATTCTTTTATTGGGGCACTTCCAGGTTGCGGAAGTTGTTACCGTTGTATATTATTTACTTTTCCGCATTAGGTAGACCCAAGGCGGGGAGCACAAGTAACCGGGTTCTAGGGTCCAGTGGGAGACCATCTCGAGGAGTCGAGACCGGGTCTCCTAACCCTAGAATTGGCAGTGTTGCTTGCCGCTCTCGTAGGGGTCTAGGGATGTGGGTTTGGCTATTCATCGCGACCGTGGAATCCGTGTTTTATACAGGCTCGTACTAAAACACGGACGTCCTAGTATATCCAATATTTCATATATGTTCTTCTGCTGTAATGTTCTGTGATAAGATCATATTACTGCCTGAGACGAATGCTTATATTATATATATGAGATATATGTTATATTGCAGATTTTGTTTCAAAAGAGATGCTTGTGAAGCATAATAAAATGGGACTTCATTAATGAGATTAATGAAATAAAAGAAACCTAAGATGTTGTAGAAACTTGTTTAATAAAAACTGGTAGCTCTAGTTCTTTCTTTGCATAGCGGTGTTCCTTGTAGAACATCCAGCACCTTATTCGATAAGGAAAGGACCGAGATCCCTTCACCGGGAGTGACTCCTTTAGCAATAACTGGCAGATGCTACAAACTCGGTTTGTCTTTTGATTGCTTCTATAGTTCTTTCTTTGCACAGTGGTATATATGATATATCCTGCACCTTATTCGATGAGGAAAGGGCCGACAATCCCTTCACCGGGAGTGACCCCTTTAGCAAAACTAGAAAAGCCTCAAAAACACTCCATTTGAAATCACTCGATCCTACAACGATATCAAGTTCATTACGCAAAAGGTTTTCTTAAAAACCTGTCGTAGCCCTCCGTCATTTCAGATAAGTACTTCATAGTATTCGTGCTGCGTTTGTTGGCTTTCGTCAAGGCGTAGTGTGCGGTAGCTATTTATGCTTATCTGCTAGCATATGATGCGATTGAGTTAGGGTAGTCGTGCGACTTTGTTGGCTTTCGTCAAGGGTCGTGCGGGTGGGTTTAATTCAATCGGGAAATGACGGGTTGGACTTGACTAGTAGCCTATGGTTTGTTGGCTTTCGTCAAGGTCATAGGATGCTAGGGGCAAAATATTATTGGGAATTTCAAGTGTTGAAATTTGCAATGAGATTGCATACTTTCTATGAGATAGTTGGATCCCGATACCCGCTGCGAGTAAGAGTTACTCCTGGGAGAGTTTTACACATTACAATTAGCCGATCAAGTAGGTGTCTAGAAAGGTGTTAACGGGGTTAAGCCTCTGGGAAAACGAGGTTTACATTAATTAGGTTCGTGCGAAAGCACGGGGGACCTCCCTCAAAGTACCGACACTGGCCTGGCTGAAAGATTGGCGAACTTGTAGCGTGTAATTAATCCCGGCTAGTCTTTCCTTTTAGGGTTTGAAGGAAGATTTGACTAAAACAGTGGGAGACATCCTGATTAGATATATTAGATAACCAATCTAATCTTGCAAGAGCATACGCTGAGTGTTTTCTTCTCTCTCTCTTCAGATAGCGACCATATCACGCCTTAATTAAGATAATAAAATGGATATATTGACCGAACCCGCTTGTTATACTGAGCTGGGGAACATTGGTCCCGCTCCAACTTATAATTGTTATAAGACAGAGCAGGAAATTGGGGAATACCAGATTTCCCGTGCCGCCCAAACGAAGAAAGTGCATGTTGATGCATCATCTTCGGGTGTGTTCATTACAGAGAACTGTTTCTCAGTATCCTTTACGTACTGGGTATGTGATACCGGATCAGGATCCCGCATATGTAATCTGTTACATGGGCTACAGAAAGGTAGAGAACTGAGAACGGGTGATAAGTTTCATGAGACAGAAAACGGTGCAAGTGTTGCAGCCAAGTCTGTTGGTCACTATCACCCTGTATTACCTGAATACATTGATTCTGAACAAATGCTATTAGATACTGAACCTGATATACAAAATCATATCAGTCTCTTAATTAGTAAAGAAAGGATATAATTTTGTATTGTTGGATAATGTTTTGAACATTTTCTATATCAAGAGTTGATCGGTTCAGGCAGGTTATCTAAAAGCATTGACGTTCTAAATCAAACTACAGTTCTTAGTATACAGAACACACACGAGAGGAAGAGTTCAGAAATGAACGAATCCTTCTTGAGGCATTGTAGACTAGGTCATATCAATGCAACCCGGCTAGCTAAGTTACATTTAAATGCATATTTAAATCTGTTTGAATTTACATCTTGTGAAACTTGTCGGTCATGTCACAAAGATAAGATGACTATAGCTCTGTTTATTGGAAACAGAGAAAGAGTTAGTGAACTCTTGGGATTGATACATGCTGATGTATGAAAGTCTCCTGTCTACACATGCAAAGACCGGTTCTTTGTACTTCATTACATTCTCTGATGATCTCTCAAGATTCAGACATATGTTCCTGCTGAAACACAAGTCCGAACCTTTTGAGATATTCACAGAATATAAATTAGAAGTAGAGAACCAAAATACGGATATAAGTATTATGTCCTTTGATGAGATCAAGGAGAAGAATACTTGAGCACGAAATTCCTGGACTATTCTAAAGGAGAATGAGATTCTCTCTCTGCATTACTCCTCCTATACACCATAGCATGATGGTATATCGGAGCAAAGCAATAGCACCCTATTTGATATGGTGTGCTCTATGATGAGTACTACTGAGTTTCCTATTTCCTTTTGGGAGTTATGCACTTGAGAAGCTACATCCCTATTGAATAGGGTTCAAATCAAATCAGTTGCCTACCACTTCATATATGATATGGAAAGGGAAGAGCCCATATCTTAAGTTAGTTAAGATTTGGGGTTGTCCGGCCTATGTCTAAAAAGCAAAATCCGGACAAGCTCGAGGCAAGGTCTGTTATGTAGAACTGGAAAGGTTCAAGCTATACAAACTGCAGCTGATGATTTGGTAGAACCAAAGGATTCAATAGTTTCCAACGAACCTCAGCCTCTCCGCCGATCTAGTAGGGTTCCTCACCCACCTGAGAGATGCTTCGGTTTCTCTATGACAGTGGGAGCGAGGATTGCATCATGAGATGATGACCCAACTAGTTTCGAGCTGGCCATCAGGAGTGGGACTCTGTAAGAATGGCTGGATGCTTATCGATCTGAGATGGAATCCTTATACACCAACAAAGTATGGACTTTGGTTGCTTTATCTGAAGAGTTAAATCCCCATCAGGAGCGAGTATATCTTGAGAAGATTACTTGGTGTATATAGAAAAGTTGAGACTTTCAAAGCTATGCTTAAGTCTATCCAGATCCTACTTGCCACGGCTACATACCATGACTACGATATCTGGTGGTTGGGTGTCATGACTGCTTTTCTAAATGATGTTTTAGAAGAGAGCGTCTATAAGTACACAGCCAGAGGGCTTCGTAGACAGTGGGAGCAGCGGAAACGTGTGTAAGATGTTTCATGTGATAAAACAGGCATCGTGGAGTTGGAACATCTGTTTTGATGTGGTAGTCAAAGAGTTTGAGTTCATCAAAATGGTAGATGAACCTTGTATATACAAAAAGGTAGTAGGGAGTATGGTGGTGATCCTCGTAGAGTACGTGGATGACATACTCTTGATAGGGAAGGAGTTTCCTATGCTACGCTCGGTCAATCTCCGCTTATCACAAGGATTCTCCATATAGGATCAAAATGATACCTCCTAAATCCTAGGTTTTGGATCTATGAGATAGATCTAATTGGATGTTAGGATACCCACTAGTTGTAGTGAGATGGTATCAATCGATCATGGGGAGAATCACTGGAAAGGTTCCAGGGTGATAAGGACGACTGAATGTCAGTCGTAGGCATTGTCTTTACCCTCAGTGGAGGGAGGGTATGTTGGAAGAGTTCCAAGCTAGATACCGTGACATACTAGACGATTAAAGGCAAGATACATCGTTACCAAGGATGCTACCAAAGAGGCAGTCTGGATACATATAAGTTCATGAGATGAACTTCATTCCTACAATTATGTGACAATGGAGTTGTGGCTTTAGCCAAGGAACTATCGTCCCATCAGAAATCCAGATAAAATTCTTAGGCAGTATCACCTGATCATGGAGATGGTTGATCTCTAGGGACATCGAGGTTAGGAGAGTAGACACAGAGGACAATAGCGCGGATCTACTCACAAAGGCCTTTTTCTGAGTAGAGACTTTTATGGGATGGTTGAGTATGAGATACTTCAACCGCAGCTAATTGTTGGGTATGCGATACCATAACAGATGGCCCTAGTGCAAGTGGGAGATTGTTAGTTATATGTATGCCCTAGAGGCCATTACTGTACATACGATGTATAATGTAGTGGATGCTAGGACATATATAGGGAGGACTTTCTTGCTCGACATGATAGTATGCTATCTGGTTGTATTTTATCTTAACATGTACTCTGATTGTCTCTATGTTACATGTTGATAAAGCCCTTAGGATGTGTACTCGACTACTGGGACTATGATGAGATCATACTAGTGGGGCCACGGTAGTCGACGAGTACATCCTATAACTGTTCCTAGTCGAGGGTGTATCGAGACAGGGCATCGATACACCAGAGTAGACTAGCGTATACGCATCTTGACCCATATGATGGGCGATGGATGATCCCATATCCATCAGTGTTTGACATCAAGGATGGTGTACGGGAGCTCAGTGGAGACTGGGTACACTGGACGGACTCGCCGAGAACTCCCAGATGGTATTATACCTCACGTCAGATGGCAGTTCTCCGGTGATACTGGTACAGAGTAGTCTGTTGACCCGAGATCGTCATAGAGCCTTGTGTGATTTCCACTGTGCTTTGATTTCCATCATACCACGTCCAAGAGGGCGTGCAAAAAGGTGGCTTTTGGGTACAGTCCCGAATCACATGGAGGCAATGAGCGATAGGAGGGGATTCGTCTCTCCCGGTATAGGGAGTTGATGTTGTGCTGTGTTCGATTGGCTATAATCGGAAATCCCTGGCCAGGGTTGCTGAGATTTACTGGTAAGTGTTATCAGTAGTTTCTCGAACTGTTATAGACCTCATATCGACACGACTTATCAAGCTACTGGGGTCTGACGTTTACCACCCCTAGGCGAGATATGCAACATATCAGACGACGAGACCGGACTGTATAGGAGTGTTACTGTTTGGATTCACAGGAGAATGTACAGGCTTGCTTGTTGATCTTCTGAGCGCTCAATACCTGGGTAGCTGTTACGTTTAGCTGACCGCTTGCAGCTTGTGGGTGTTTGATATGATCATCACCTACTGCCGGCGTATTGACGATTCTTTAGAGTACTACACAGAGGTTTCTTGGCTCAGGCAAAACGGAGTAGGGGCACATATGTGATATGTGCGGGACCGAGGATAATACGATATGAGATACCGTATTCTATTCTCGCGATATTTGATATCAACCGGGTCATCGGATCAAGTGTTGATTCGATGAATCGGTATGGATAAATATTAGTCGGTTATATGCGATATAGCCGGATTGTCGGATCAAGTGTTGATTCGATAATTTAATGTATAATAATATATATAATATATTAAATGACATTAACTAATATTAGCTCACTAAAAGATTCTTTTTCTCACTCGGATAATACATTGATATATATGCGATATATGTTAAATGTATTATTTTATTTTGTTACAATAAATATTATATATGTGATATATAATATTGTAACATGATATAGTTATTAATGCAACATGTTTAGTGGAGATTAAATATGGTTAGGGCTTGATTAGGGTTAATCATTTCTAGAAGTTTCTAGAAGGTTTTCTTTTTGTTTTGGAAAAGATATTTTGCAAGATATTTCTTTAACTCAACCCTAAACCCTAACCCTAGTTAATTCTCTACAATGGTTACTTGAACCATGGTTGCATTTCTAACCTTATCAAAGTCTATCATTATTCATCACAAAAGAAATTCTATCATATTCTTCGTCTTCTTCCTTCTTCTTTCTTCATGGAAAAAGCTTACTAGCTTTTTCCAAGTGATGAATAAATGTGAGAAAAAGATAAATGAAGAGGGCAAAAATCCTACTTCATCATCCTCGTCTTCCCTTGCCCTTTAGATGAGAGTGTTCACTCAATTTTAGTGAGTGTTAGCTTGTGTTAATGAAACTTCAAGGTAGATCATCTTTGTATCGAAGATCGGAAGCAAGACTGCATCTTTCTCTTCGTGGAACCTCTCGAGAGTCTGGAACCCGATGATCGCAGCGAAGGGACCACAACACGGAGCTTATGAAGTGAAGGACCGGATCTACAAAGGTTGTAATCTCTCTCACTTAGTGTTAAAGTGTTTAACATGTTGTTTTCGCCTAATCTCTAGTTTAAAGATCCGTATTCGGGTTGTTCGGCACGGCTAAAATTTTAATCGGGCATGGTTGATGCTTCGTAGACCCTTGTGCGAGTGCCCAGCAACCCTACACCAGTAATGAGAAGCCATGGAATACCCCAACCGAGTCAAAGTGCCCTTGTTACCGGCAAAAGCAGGCTTAAGACGAGGAAACGATTCACTAAGGCCCTGTCAATAGGAATGAAGTTGCCACCTTTCAAAGAAAGCACTTCAGAAAGTACGTGCCTCGACGAACTGGATGCACATCCAAACTAATACTTATTCCATCGGAGGATCACGCACCTTACCGAAGAGTGTAGCGCCTTTAAGAACTGGTAGCAAGGATATGTTGCCCACCGACAACACGTCAAGCGACTGAAGCGCAAGGCTCATCGGGAACAGAGAAATACGACAGAGGAGCGCAGAAGAACTGTCGACAACTATCACATGGTTAATACCAAGAGATCTCAAGTTCTCACCTTCGGGAGCGATTCTGACGAAGAAATAGCCCCTGGCCCTCTCTTCAAGCAATCCACCTCATGAAAAGAGGAGGAGATAAAGAACTGTGAGAATATTCAACTGCGTAATCGTACGTTGCCTGAAAAGAATCTCGTGCCTTCAAACAAAGGTTCGAACAGAAAAGACAAGGGGAAGGAAAAAGTCCCTGAGGATATCGCCCCAGATGATCGAGTCGTTGAAGAGCTGACAGCCAAGGACCCGCCCAAGAAAAGCAATATGGATTACAATGTCCTAGCGCACCTGAGGAAGATACCCTCATAGCTAAGCATTTTAGATGCCCTTCTGCTACCTAAAGATGCACGGGATTCCTTGGTCAAGGCGTTACAAGAGCCCGATCAGTTCCAGGCCTTCATCGCATAGAAGAAAATGCAGGATGAGCTGGCAGAAGTCCACACGGCTGACATTACATTCAGCGACGAGGATTTTCTCCTTAGTACGTGTGACCACAACCGCCCTTTATATGTCACTGGATACTTCCATGACATCAAAATATGGAAAATTCTTGTTGACAATGGGTCCTCTGTCAACCTTCTCAATGTGCGGGTGTTAAAAGAAATCTGCATGAGCGTTCAGCACCTCGCTCGGGATAAAATCACCATCTCCGGGTTTGACTCACAGTCATCACGGACGCTCGGGTTTGTGATTCTGACATTACGCTTTGGGCTGCTTGTCACTGACATCAAATTTCATGTCATTGATGCCAAGACCTGCTACAACGCTTTACTTGGCAGGCCTTGGTTACACGAGTACAACATCATCCCTTTTACACAATACCATTGTATGAAGTATTTCAAAGACGGCCTCGAGTACACCGTTACGGGAGAGCTAAACCCATTCTCTATGAACGAAGTCCGAAAATACGAAGACGCCAAGTACTTCCTTCCAGATTTTGAAGACATGGAGAAGTGTCATAAGCCCGAGCTTAAACAGGAGCCCGTCACTCCCATTCCTATCTTTGGAAGCGATACCGAGGAGGATGAAGAAATATTCTACTCGGGACAGCTTCAGAAGCGGGATGATAAACCCGGACCATCCGCCCCGATCTTTGTCTTTGGCCGCGACTCCGAAGATGAAACCAACGCCGTATTCTCCGTCCACCCGTCGATGCAAACCTTCATTGGAACAGACCAAAGCTTACAAATCACGATGGCTCCGCCTCGGCATTACAAAGAGCTCGATGCACTCGATATATACAGCGTACAAGAGTTACAAACTTTCTACGTGCCTCCAAGACGAAGGGATGAAAAGGAAACCCTCTTTTATCGATCTACGGAGACCAAGGTCGAAAGAGAAGTCTGGCGTAGTGCCGAACCTGCGCTTGACAGGCTCCAACCAATCCGTCTGCCCAGATACTTTGCAGAGGGATTGAAAAGGTTATTGAGGTGCCAAGGCATACCCTTTAAGCAAACTGCGCGACAAGATCAGTTCTACAACAGGATTTGGAACGTCCCCGGAACGCAGTGAAAATTGCCCAATGGAAAAATGGAAATGATCGGGTTCGAATATGTCCAGTCCAAGAAACGGGAGCAGCTCCATAGCTGCCATGTCATAAAGGACCTTGATGAAAGAGAGGATGCTTTTTTAAAAGACGCTAACCCTGAGTCAGAACGCGGTCCTGTCATAAAAATGCCGAGTCTGTCATTTGAAGAATAGATAGACAAGCAAATAAGGGAAGCAAGTCAAAAGGTTAGGAACGAATACAGCCGTGAAATGGCTATTTATGAGAAAGCCAAGACGCAACGCCTCCTTCAGCAGGCTACGGAGGACGACAATGCCCTTCACCGTCAACCCGCCATATATTCCCAAGACAAGAAAAAGGCCCGACGTAGAGGCGAAAACAAGTCAAATAACGGAAAAAATGTTCGACGGCGGCAAAATGGATCCAAAAGGCCACGCGATCAAGAAAAGGTCAGCCGGAATCCATCTCTAATGAAAAAGATGGGTCGAGCATATTCTTTCCCTCGAGACAAGACAAGGAGAATCTTTAACCTAGTCATGAAACATCAAATGATGACACTCCCGGAGTCTCGGCACCCCGATCAAGCAAGTGAGGTTCATCACCCAGACTATTGCTCCTATCACCGAGCGATAGGATATCCTCTTGAAGACTGCTTCACCTTCAAAGACTGGATTGAAGACCAGTATCAAGTCGGCAGGTTCGCTCTATCCGACGGTTGGAGGGTAACCCCACCACAAAAACACGAGCCAAGAGCAACGTATATGGCAAGAGTAGAACCAGATCAACATCGATCTTGGAAACGATCTTGTACCTGTCACGTGATAACACTAACAGAAGAAGGAGTGCCCAAGAATATGGATGACCTCTCCTGGTGCTTCGAAAATGAGGATGAAGATGAATTGATCTCAGAGTTTCCACCGGCGCCAAAAGAGTTGGAAGATGGAATACATACTACTGCGGACAACCTGAGAAAAATCGACTTAGGGAGAGCAAACGACCTATGATTGGTGATGTATTTATGTGTATGTAACCGCAATCAATAACGGTGTCGCGTGTAGCTAGACCGAGATGAGTACAGGTCATCTTCTGGGAAATGTTGAATCTTTTAATCTTACTTTAGGCGTGTTGAGAAAGAAAGGAGGGAGAATAAAAAACCGTGAAGAATGGTTGTAGGTTCTAGATCAACGTCAAACACGGATGCAGAATATAGATCTAGATTAACTACGGATGTAGGTTTTATAGGAAAAGGGGGCTTGTAGGGTTCATTGGGATTTAATAGTTATGGATGATTAATTAAAGATTACTCTTTTTATCCTTTAATAGATTTAAAACTAGAACGACAGTGATGCATGTAGATTAGGGTTTCTGGAGGAAAAAGGGTTCCCGCTCTTAACCCCTATCTCGACATGGATCTCCGTTCATATCTAGCCTTTACCAAAACAATTGTTAATCTAATCTCTAATCGCGGTCGAGACTAGCAATGAATTGGTAGCGCGCCCGATTAGGATGTTAACTATTCTTTTGATAAAGTTTATAAACTTTATAGGACGTAAAAAGAGTTTAAGGATCTTCATCATCCATTAATCTACCCTAATCCCATGAACCCTAACAAGCAAAGAATTACTCGCGCATGTTGGGATAAGAAGAGATGGAGAGGGAAAACATAATGAAAAACTACAAAGAAATAATAATAAGAAACAACTACCTTTATTAATCAACAAAAATCATTTACACTTTGTTCCCTTAGAAAATGATTACAAAATGCTAGTTTGCTTCTCGATCTTTTCTAAGGATGTAGATAAACCGTTGATGATCAGCCTGGATGCGTGAGCCTACCGTGGACTTTGTGATCTCTTCAGCTTGATCATTTTTCCAAGAGGCTCTCGATCCTTATTTATAGTCCCAAAACCAGAACCCTAGCTGCCTAATTTGGAAGCCAGAGGTTAAGATCCTAACAGCGAAATCTAAACCTCCCAATCTTCTGAACCGCGGTGGAACCGCGGCCAATAGGTGGGTTTGGTCACGGTTCCGCAGCCTTATAGAGAGTTTGTTGGATCGTTTCTCTGGGGCTTTGTCTATCTGACACGTGGTGATCTTTTAACATCTCTGGAACTGAAAATCTTCTCTTCGTAACTGCCAGACTTGATTTTTTTTAGTTTACTTTCTTAATTATGCAGGTTTGTTTCGCCAACTTTAATTTCCTTGATTTCAGTCCTGAAAATTCTGCACAACAACTCAACAAATAATATTAGTTTGTTTTATGGAGTTATTAACTTAATCATTAAGAATTGGTCAAAGGCTTTTAATAAGGTAAGCATGGGCCAAATGTCACATGGATATTATATGCTTACTTTTTCCTACAAAATATTAATTATAATATATAAACATATGAAAATAGTATTTGTACAGATAAACCCTCATATGTATCATATATTATAATAAACACCTTTTATTATATAGAAATAGTAGGAAAAATGTCATATTAAATATGCAGTTTTATCAACTGAACAAATACCCCCAAACTTATCTTTGATCGTTCCGAGCAAATTAGTTTATTCAAGAGAAGGAGAAAAAGAAAGGAGAAAGCTAAGCACACTTTCGTAGGCAACACGATTGTATTGAGCACGTGCAACAAGCCGTTAAATCTCTAGGTGTCCCTAATAGGAGGAGTGTTGTCTCCTGAGGGTTTTCAGCGGATTGCACCCACAAAATCCAATAATAAAAGGAAGACCGTGAATGTTACATATAAAGATAAGAATTATAAAAGAAAGACTTTGAAAATTAGAGTTTCCAACTACACTAGTTTTTCAGTTGCTATGAGCCCTATCTCAATAGTCATGAAAAGATGTTAGGAATCACATCATCCTTCAATAAAACATCGTCTTTATTCTTCATTCCTAACTTTCATCCAAACATCGATCATATACCCCTACGTGTGTGTAAAAGACATCCCTACACTCGGAGAATTCAATTCAAGCTATCATACTCATATCCATCACCTCAGTACTTTTTAATCAATGAATATTTAGATGGATTTGCTCACACATTTTTCACGCGACCGTTAATACTTCTTGAGGTACTAACCGACCGATTACTCATGTGCTTGCTTATTAGGTGCTTTTCCTCGTCTTGCAACACCTAAGGCTTAGCAGTGGCTCCCAAACCAGTTGGTCTAAGGCACTAGGTAATAAAGCACCCTCGTTATATTTTTTTTTGCTGCCTCGGTGATAACAAAACCAGTGTTCATTTTTCTTTTCACCATTTTATCTTTTATTTTTTATTTTCTTCATACTTCGGTTTTTAGACAAGAGCATTTCAAGGTATCCTCTATTATCCCGAGTTTCAAGATGTGTGTAAGTGCGTATAGTAGGGTATCAACGTTCAAATGTTTGGCTTCCAGAATAGGAACTATTTTTCAGGCTTATTTTTATTCTCAGATTAGTAATTTCCTTCATCTTACTAACCCTTGGGACAACAGCTCATAACTACTTATTACTAGTTTTTCTTAAGAAAACCTCTAATTTTCTTGTTTTTCTCAAACTATTTCTATCTTTCATATGTAAATTTTCACTTTCAAACTTTCATTATCAAATTTTTTTTGTGCTTATATATAGTATAATGCAAAATATCGCGTAAATAAGCACAAACCTTCCCCAAACCTGTTTGCAGCAGTGTTCTCACTGTCATCATATTTTAAATCTCAAAAACCTGTAGACTTGGCAATAAAGGTTATTAACGGGGGCAACAAAAATAATGACAGTGAAATCCTCCCCCAAACTTATTTCTGGCTCGTAATTTTGTAAAAAATTCCTTTCAAGAGTAGAAATATCCCCCCCCCAAACTTGAGTAAAATCGTATTAAGCATTTAAAATTATGAGGGGGGGTTAAAATTATTGGTCAAAATAAAGCCTTACAAAGACCAAAAGTCAATACCAACCATTCAAAAATTTTATCGATTAAGCACCAAGGTTGGTGGAAGAACATGTCGCCGATTGGCGTGAAGAAGTGGGGAGGAGATAAGAGGTGTAATGGAAAAGGATTACATCTCGGTTTGTAGAGTCGAAGCAATGATCGATTACTCGCATTCTCAGTATTGATAAGAAGATGTGGCGGTTCAACTTCTTTGGGTTGGGGTTGATTCATCACAACGCCTATGTCTTCTAAGAATGCGAGTTCATCAGCGAAGATTTCCTCGAAGCTTTCATCGATATCCTGAATAATAATCTCATCAGAAAGAACGGGATGATACTCTGACTCCATAAAAGGTTCACATTTAGCATTAGCTGTTGGCCCAAACAACAACTTAATAGCGGAGTCGAGATCAGTATCGTGAAGCTCTTTAATTTTGCTGCTGTCGGAATCTATAGTTTCGACAGAACACATATGAGCATAGGTTTCGGAGGGTTCACTTCCTAACTTGTAAATATTAATCTCAATTGACATCTTCCCGAAAGATAGGTTCATAGAGCCGTTTCTACAATTGATTACTACGTTGGAAGTAGCAAGAAAAGGTCGACCTAAAATCACCGGATTTTGGTTTTGTGGGTTCGCTACAGGTTGTGTATCTATAACGATAAAGTCTACAGGAAATATAAATTCCCCGATTTCGATTAACACATCCTCTAGCTCACCCTAGGTTGGGTGATAGATCGATCGGCCATCTGAAGAGTGCAATGCGCCGGTTTTAACTCTCCGATCCCTAATTGCTCATAAAAAGAATACGGAAGCAAGTTAACACTAGCACCTAAATCGAGTAGAGCACGATTGATATTTTTACCCCCAATAGAAATAGAGATAGTAGGACAGCCAGGGTCCTTACGTTTCTTTGGTATTTGCTGGGTAAAAGCTGTGCTAACATTACTCGTCATGAAAACTTTTTTAGGCACTTGAGTTTTTCTCTTCCTAGTGCACAAGTCTTTAAGGATTCTTGTATAAGATGGGACTTGTTGAATAGCATCTAAGAGAGGAATATTTACGTTAACTTACTTAAACATTTCCACAATCTTCACCATTTGTGGGTTAGGTCTCTTGGCCCTTAATCTGTTTGGAAATGGAGCTTGATTAATAAGTTTTAGGTCCAACATTTGTGGAGAAGATTGTGGAGACGGATTTGATCCCAAAATTGGAGTGGGAATCATCTTAGATAGATTAGGCGAAGTGTTCGAGCTTTGGGGAAAACGGAGAATAGGCTCGGATGAAGGTGGGAGACTAGACGAATTAGAGAAAGAAGTAGAAGCCGGGGTATCATTGGTATCACTAACACAATCAAATTGCTCACCCACCCGGTTATTCAGCACTTTTCCCGATCTCAACGTAGTAACGACATTCACATTATGATTTTGTGAGTGGCCAGGATTTGGTAGGGGTTAAGATGGGAGTTTCCCTTTCTCTCTCGCACTCATTGCGGCGTTCAACTGTGCAATTTGGTTTTCTATTGATTTAATACTCTCACTGTGGGAGGCGGAGTCTTTCTTTATGGTATCAATAGAAGATTTCATATCAGCCAACATTTGAATGGTATGTTTCATAAACAAATCAAAAGTTTGTGCGAGTGAAGAGTTATCAGTACCGGCCAATTGCGGTACAGTAGTGTTGGCCGGAGTTTGAAAATTTTGTGATTGAAAGGGGTGCTGACTTTGTGGTTGTGGTTGTTGTGGAGGAGGTCTTTGATAATTGCTTTGGAACTGGTTTTGATTTTGGGGTTGGTTTTGGTTCCAAGCAAAATTAGGATGATTCCTCCATCCTTGATTGTACGTCGAAGAATAAGGATCGTTTCTAGGTCGCTGCTGAAAAGCAGCATTAGTTTGCTCATGACCTTGAAACGGTGCATTCATAGGACATTCTTCCGTCAAGTGTGAAGGATCTGAACAGCAACTACACACGGTCTTGGGAAGTGTTACCTGATTTAGGGAAACTGATGAGAATTTGTTCTCAATAGCGTCGAGTTTCTTCTGCATCGCTGCCATTTCGGTTTTTACTGCGATGGAAACATCGAGCTGATGAATACCTCCCCTAGAAGAAGGTGGTCTTACGCTTTCCCACTGCAAAGTGTTTTCAGCGAGGTCTTCCAGATATTTCCAAGCTTCACCATCATCTTCAGACATGAAATTGCATTGACAATTTGTTTCAAGCATCTGCTTTGTCGCTGAATTAATGCCCTCATATATAATTCAGCATAAATCCCATCTATTTATTCCATGATGAGGACATTGGACAAGCAGATCCTTGAAAAGTTTAAAGTACTTCCAAAATGGTTCATTGGGAAGCTGGGTAAACTGGTTGATCTCGCTCCTAACACGGGCGGTCTTATAGTTTGGGTAAAACTTCTTAAGAAATGCTATTATGAATTCATCCCAATTAGTGATAGAGTGTGCGGCAGTATTATAAAGCCATTTTTCTGCAAAGTCGCACAGAGTGAATGGGAGAAGACGCAAGCGCATAGCATCCACAGTCAGTTGTGAAGTACCCATCATTGCGCATACGTTTTTGAATTTAGTGATGAAAACGTACGCGTCTTCAGACTCAAGCCCATGAAATTTGGGTAACAGGTTGATGTAGTGGGGTTTAATTTCAAAATTATCCCCGTTGGCTGGTGAAATAGATAAGCAAGTGGGAAGTGGACCACGGATAGGATAGCATCTCTCTTAGAGAGAGATGCGCAGTAGATTCTGCTCACCTATGGGCGGTGGAAGCTTGGTGTTATAATTTGATGGAGTACCGTCCATCTCGGTCGAAGTGGTGGATGGTGGGGAAAAAGAAGATGAAGAAGTACCGACTTCGGAGTCGATAGCAGGAACGCGGACAAGACGGGCACTGGAATCCCGTGTCCAGCCAAGCATGCACTAAGCGGGTTTAGCGCAAGTGGCAGCGTGTGTGTTATTTAAAAATTGGTTTGTTTTGAAAAAGTGGGACTTAAGACAAATCACACAAAAATGCACAAACAACCCTAGAACTAAGGTTATTTAGGTCCAGTCTCTAGACCGCTCCTAGACTTCCAAAGGGCAAGCCGTAGGTTCAATCCTTTACCACCTCTTTACTACTTTTGTGGATAGGTAAGTGCCAGGTAAGTGGGAGGTATCCGCTATACGAATTACCGAAAATAGCGGGCCTAATTAAGTAACCACTTGCCTTAGACACACTTGCCTAGACACCACAAAAGTAATGCGGATAAGCGATAAATTACCCACGACCTTTCTTTGTCCTTATTGAGCGCGACAGTCCTTAGAGTCTTGTCTAGATATTTTTTAAATTAATGTAGGGTTGATGCGGATGCTCGTTTTGTGATTTGTGGGGCTTAGGAAGGGTGATGAAATCCCCACCTAATCTGAATTTTGGTCTTGCCCCTTAAAATCCGTATTAAAATATGAAATAACAAACCAATAATAAAACTTTGCAAAAAGATTTTTGAGCGGCGATATTTTTGCAAAGAATCCTGCAGAAAAGATATTTTATTGGATTTCAGAGGAGAGAGAATGAGTTGAAAATTTCACCAGAGAAGTTTGGAACCCTAATTCCTCAATCCCGCCGCGCTTTCGCCGCGAATGTGGCTTATTTTCCGTGGTTCCGCCGCAAGGAAGAGAGATCAGTTTATGAAATTTTTCTCTGTGGCCTTCTGTACTCCTCTGGATCTCGATGAATGTCTCTTTCTTTCTGTTTCCTCCAATCTGTGACTCCAGATCTCCTTGCAAAATTCACACACAATTTGTTAAATATATAATTTGCAGTTTGTTTTGTTTTTATGATATAAATCGAATAAGAATTCAACACAAATAGTAAGAATAAAAAATTATGCACGTATCCCCGGCAATGGAGCCATTTGATTGGTGATGTATTTATGTGTATGTAACCGCAATCAATAACGGTGTCGCGTGTAGCTAGACCGAGATGAGTACGGGTCGTCCTCTGGGAAACGTTGAATCTTTTAATCTTACTTTTGGCGTGTTGAGAAAGAAAGGAGGGAGAATAAAGAATCGTGAAGAATGGTTGTAGGTTCTAGATCTACGTCAAACACGGATGCAGAATATAGATCTAGATTAACTACGGATGTAGGTTTTATAGTAAATGGGGGCTTGTAGGGTTCATTGGGATTTAGTAGTTATGGATGATTAATTAAAAATTACTCTTTTTATCCTTTAATAGATTTAAAACTAGAACGACAGTGATGTATGTAAATTAGGGTTTTTGGAGGAAAAAGGGTTCTCGCTCTTAACCCCTATCTCGACATGGATCTCTGATTGATGTGGAAAGAGTGTGTTTATAGTAGTTTAACCGCAATCAGAACGGTGTCGCGTGTAGCTAGACCGAGATGAGTACGGGTCGTCCTTTGGGAAACGTTGAATCTTTTATTCTTACTTTAGATGTGTTGAAAAAGAGAGGAGGGATAAAAAAATTTGTGGAAAGGTTTCTAGATCTACGTTAAGCACTAATGCAAAAATATAGATCTAGATTATTTTTGGATGTAGTTAATATAATAAGGGAGCTTGTAGGGTTCGTTAGGATTTAGTAGTTATGGACGATTAATTAAAAGTTACCCTTTTTATCCTTTAATAGATTTAAAACTAGAACGACGGTGATGCGTGTAGATTAGGGTTTCTGGAGGGAAAAGGAATCCCACTCTTAACCCTTATCTCGATACGGAACTCCGTTCATATCTAGCCTTTACCAAAACAATCATTAATCTAATCTCTAATCGCGGTCGGGACTAACAATGAATTGTTAGCGAGTCCGATTAGGATGTTAATGATTCTTTTGATAAAGTTCATAAACTTTATAGGACTTAAAAAGGGTTTAGGGATGTTCATCATCCATTAGCCTACCCTAATCCTACGAACCCTAACAATCGGAGAATTACTCGCGCATGTTGGGAGAAAAAGAGATGGAAAGAAATTGCTTAATTAAACTACGAAGAAATAGAATAAGAGAAAGAAAGCTACCTTTATTAATCAACAATATTCATTACACTTTGATTCCTTAGAAAATGATTACAAAGACTAGTTTGCTTCTCGATCTCTTCCAAGAAGGTAGACGAACAGTTGATGATCAGTCTGGATGCGTGAGCCGTCTTGGACTTCGTGATCTCATCGACTTGATGAATTTCCAAGAGGCTCTCGGTCTCTTTTTATAGTGCCAAAACCAGATCCCAAGCTTCTAAATTAGGGAAAAAGTAGAGAAGATTTTCCCCAAAAATCCTCAGCCTCCATCTCTTCTTAACCGCGGCGGATCCGCGGCATCAAGGAGCTTGGGCCGCGGATCCGCGGCTTGATGATCACAATCGTCCATCAATTTTCTGTGGATGGCTACTTATGACATTTGGTGATCCTTGGCACCTTCAGAATTTGGAAATCTTTTCTTTTCTTCTGCCGGAATTGATTCCTTCATTTTGATTTCTTAATTAGGCAGGTTAGCTTTAACAACTTGATTTCCTTGATTTAAGACCTGAAAATTCTGCACAACAACTTAGATAATATTTAGTAGACTTAGTTCTACTAGGATTAGGTCAATAATTTTATATACATTCTCCTACCAAATACTAATTATAATATATCAACACATGGAAAATAGTATTTTTACACATAAACCCTCATATGTATGATATATTATAATAAAGCCCTTTTCTAGTATAGAAATAGTAGGAAAAATGTAATAACAAATGAGCAGTTTTATCAACTGAACAAATACCCTCAAACATATCTTTGATCGTCCCGAGCAAACTAGTTTGTTCAAGAGAAGGAGAAAAAAAAGGGAGAAAACTAAGCACACTTTCGTAGGCAAACACGATTGCACTGAGCACGTGCAACAAGCCGTTAAACTTCTAGGTGTCCCTAGTAGGATGAGTGTTGTCTCCTGAGGGTTTTCAGCGGATTACACCCAAAAAATCCTATAACAAAAGAAAGATGGTGAAATTTACATATAAAGATAAGAACCATAAAAGAAAGACTTTGAAAATAAGAGTTTCCAACTATACTAGCTTTTCAGTTGTTATGAGCCCTATCTTAATAGTTATGAAAAGATGTTAGAAATCACATTATCCCTCAATAAAACATCATCTTTATTCTTCATTTCTACCTTTCATCCAAACATCGATCATATACCCCAACGTGTGTGAAATGGACATCCCTACACTCGGAGATTTCAATTCAAGCTATCATACTCTTATCCATCTACCTCAGTACTATTTAACTTGATGAACATTTAGATTTGCTCACACATTTTCATGCGACCGTTAATACTTCTTGAGGTACTAGCCGACCGATTACTCATGTGCTTGCTGATTAGGTGATAGTATTTTCCTCGTCTTGTACCACCTAAGGCTTAGCAGTGACTCCCAAACCAGTTGGCCTTAGGGCACTAGGTGAAGAGGCACCCTCGCTATATTTTTTTATTGCTGCCTTGGCGATAACAAAACCAGTGTTCATTTTTTTTTCTTTTCACCATTTTTATATTTTCTTCATTTTTTTTCCATTTCCTTCATACTTTGGCTTTTAGACAAGAGCATTTCAAGGTATCCTCTACTATCCCGAGTTTCAAGACGTGTGTAAGTGCATATAGTAGGGTATCAACATTCAAATGTTTGGCGTCCAGAATAGAAACTATTTTTTAGACTTATTTTTATCCTCAGATTAGTGACTTCCTTCATCTTACTAACCCTTGGGACAACAGCTTATAACTACTTATTACTAGTTCGTTTAAGAAAACTTCTAATTTTCTTGGTTTTCTTAAACTATTCCTATCTTTTGGATGTAATTTTTCACTTTCTACTCTTTTATTATCAAAATTTTTTTTGTGCTTATATATAGTATAATGCAAAGTATGCGTAAATAAGCACAAACCTCCCTCAAACATGTTTTCAACAGTGTCCTCACTGTTGCTATCTGCTGGATCACAAAAACCTGTAAGGTTTGGAGGACATTATTAATGGGGGCAAGAATATATGAAAGTGAAAATCCTCCCCCAAACTTATTTTTGGCTCACAAATTTGAGGACAAAAGTTATGTTCAAGAGCCAAAAATATACCCCCCCTCAAACATGAGTTAGACAATACGATGCATTTTAAGAGGGGGTGGGTCATTTGGTCAAAGTAAGACTTTAAAAAGACCAAAAGTTAACACCAACCATTCAAAGATTTTATCGGTATAGCGTATAGGTTGGTGGAAGAATGTGTTGTATCGAGTCAAGAAAAAATGGGGAAGGGATAAGAGGTGGTCTGGAAAGGGTTTGAAATTAGAGAAAAGAAAGAATGAGGATGAATGTGAATGATTAGGAAGAAGAAATGGTGACGGTTCAACCTCTATAGGTGGAGATTGATCAATCACAAAATCCGTATTGTTTAAAAATTCAAGTTCGTCAGCAAAATGTTCTTCAAAACTTTTATCAATGGTGTGATTGAACATTTTGCTGTCAAAGAGTTTTGTGCCAGAATTTATTCTACTTGATTCATCAAAAATCATTAAGGTAGAGGACTCGAAAAACTCATCTACCTTATTTTCAAAAATATCCAAATCAAGTTGAATTTCTGGTATTATTGAACTTGAATTAACGAATTGTGATTCATCAAAACTCACTGAAACTATAGGAACAGAAGAAGAACCGGAGAAAGTAGAAGGTGAAATGGGTAAACAAATTGGTGTGTCGAGTGTTGCTGAACCAGATATGGAAGATGGAGGCTGTATTTCGGTCTGATCTTCGGGTATACCATTATCATCAATTTCAAGACATATTTGGAGTTCGGGAAGAATTAAAGGCTCAAGATGATGACCACAAGGAAGTGAAAGGATTTGATGAATTGGTGGGACAAAATCATCCAAAATTTCGGGTTCATCAATCAATATATCCCCAACGTCAATCACCTCATTCAAGTGAAGGTTAAAATTCTCAAACACCTCATCAAAAGTATGGTTTTCAATTAGTTTTGGTTCAAGAGTGGAGGTGTAGAGATCACAAGGGTTGGGTATGGTTTCACTTGAAATGGACCCTTCACAGTCGGGTAAATCAAACACTACAAAGTCACATAACTTATCAGACATTCTATTTGGTGTACTTGATGAATCTATGAAACTGGAGTTATGGATTTCAGTTTGGAATGGGGAGGTTTGATTAGGAAGGGTGTATTGTTCTGTCTTACTACCCAAATCCTTCCTAATTTGGTTTGACAGTTCCAGAAATTTTTCTAATGTCTGCTCCTGACTAGTCTTGGGTTGATAAGGGGTTTCAGTATAGGATTGAAATTCCTGTGGATAATTAAAACTCCCAAATGACTGATTAGAAGAATTGTCTAGAGTAGGTGGAAAAGTTGGATTCGATTGATAGGAATAGAATGGTTGCGAAACTTGGGTAGGAGTAGGATCAATATTATGATAAGAAGAATATTGATATGGGTTGGTTGGTTGACTATTTTCAACAGACATCTTATATGCCACAAACCGCATATCAAACTCTTCTCCGGACAGTGGTGGTGATGGTTGATATTGGTCCGGGTTGAAACTTTGGCCTCTAGACCTATCTATGTGCTCAGCAATGGAAATTCGTCTAGGGGCTTCCTCACTCTGAGTATGAACTGAAACAGGTGTAGGATTAGGATACGGTTGATAAGACCTAGACTGAGGTGGCGAACTGTTTCTTCCTGCTTGTTCTATATGATCTCTTAAGGACATGGAAGAGCCGGACGGTATACCGAAGGGATTACGAAAACAAGAGATATCTGGTTGTGGAAAACAAAGCTCGGCAAGAGATCGTCTGTTTGGGTCACCCATTATAAGAAGAGAAGAAGGGGGAAGGGGTAAAATAATTGGTTTGTTTTGAAAAATGACGGATTTAGACAAATCACACAAAAATGCACAAACAACCCTGAAACTAAGGTTACCTAGGTCAGTCTCTAGACCGCTCCTAGACTTCCAAAGGACAAGCCGCAGGATCAATCCTCTACCGCCTCCGTACTACCCTTGTAGCCAGATAAGTGCCAGGTAAGTGGGAAGGAACCACAGTAGTGGGCCTAATTAAAAACCACTAGCCTTTGTCACACTTGCCTAGGCACTACAAAAATAATGCGGATAAACGATAGATTACCCATGACCTTCCTCTGTCCTTATTGAGCGCGACAGTCCTTAGAGTCTGGTCTAGATATTTTTTAAATTAATGTATGGTTGATGCAGATGTTCGGTTTGTGATTTGTGGGGCTTAGGAAGGGTGATGAAATCCCCACCTAATCTGGATTTGGTCTTTGCCCCTTAAAGTCCGTATTAAAATATGCAAAACAAAACCAATCACAAAACTTTTGCAAAAAGATTTTTGAGTGGCGCTATTTTGCAAAGAATCCTGCAGAAAATAGATTTTATTGGATTTGAGAGGAGAGAGAAGGAGTTGAGAAAGATACCTGAGAAGTGTGAACCCTAGATCTCCTGTTTCCTCAAGTCCGTGACTCCAGATTCCCTCGCATAATTCACGCACAAATCGTTAAATATACAATTTGCAGTTTTGTTTTATTTATGATATTGATCGTATAAGAATTAAACACAAATAGCAAGAATAAAAAATTACGCACGTATCCCCGGCAACGGCGCCATTTGATTGATGTGGAAAGAGTGTGTTTATAGTAGTTTAACCGCAATCAGAACGGTGTCGCGTGTAGCTAGACCGAGATGAGTACGGGTCGTCCTCTGGGAAACGTTGAATCTTTTATTCTTACTTTAGATGTGTTGAAAAAGAGAGGAGGGATAAAGAATTTTGTGGAAAGGTTTCTAGATCTACGTTAAGCACTAATGCAAAAATATAGATCTAGATTATTTTTGGATGTAGTTAATATAATAAGGGGGCTTGTAGGGTTCGTTAGGATTTAGTAGTTATGGACGATTAATTAAAAGTTACCCTTTTTATCCTTTAATAGATTTAAAACTAGAACGACGGTGATGCGTGTAGATTAGGGTTTCTGGAAGGAAAAGGAATCCCACTCTTAACCCTTATCTCGACACGAAACTCCGTTCATATCTGGCCTTTACCAAAACAATCATTAATCTAATCTCTAATCGCGGTCGGGACTAACAATGAATTGTTAGCGCGCCCGATTAGGATGTTAATGATTCTTTTGATAAAGTTCATAAACTTTATAGGACTTAAAAAGGGTTTAGGGATGTTCATCATCCATTAGCCTACCCTTACTCGTGCTTCTTTGGGAGAAAAAGAGATGGAAAGAAATTGCATAATTAGACTACGAAGAAATAGAATAAGAAAAAGAAAGCTACCTTTATTAATTAATAATATTCATTACACTTTGATTCCTTAGAAAATGATTACAAAGACTAGTTTGCTTCTCGATCTCTTCCAAGGAGGTAGACGAACAGTTGATGATCAGTCTGGATGCGTGAGCCGTCTTGGACTTCGTGATCTCGTCGACTTGAAGAATTACCAAGAGGCTCTCGGTCTCTTTTTATAGTGCCAAAGCCAGATCCCAAGCTTCCAAATTAGGGAAAAAGTAGAAAATATTTTCCCCAAAAATTCTCAGCCTCCATCTCTTCTTAACCACGGCGGATCCGCGGCATCAAGGAGCTTGGGCCGCGGATCCGCAGCTTGATGATCACAATCGTCCATCAATTTTCTGTGGATGGCTACTTGTGACATTTGGCGATCCTTGGCACCTTCAGAATTTGGAAATCTTTTCTTTTCTTCTGCCGGAATTGATTCCTTCATTTTGATTTCTTAATTAGGCAGGTTAGCTTTAACAACTTGATTTCCTTGATTTAAGACCTGAAAATTCTGCACAACAACTTAGATAATATTTAGTAGACTTAGTTCTACTAGGATTATGTCAATAATATTATATACATTCTCCTACCAAATACTAATTATAATATATCAACATATGGAAATTAGTATTTTTACACATAAACCCTCATATGTATGATATATTATAATAAAGTCTTTTTCTAGTATAGAAATAGTAGGAAAAATGTAATAATAAATGTGCAGTTTTATCAACTGAACAATCTCCGTTCATATCTAGCCTTTATAAAAACAATTGTTAATCTAATCTCTAATCGCGGTCGAGACTAGCAATGAATTGGTAGCGCGCCCGATTAGTATGTTAACTATTCTTTTGATAAAATTTATAAACTTTATAGGACGTAAAAAGAGTTTAAGGATCTTTATCATCCATTAATCTACCCTAATCCCAGGAACCCTAACAAGCGAAGAATTACTCGCGCATGTTGGGATAAGAAGAGATGGAGAAGGAAAACATAATGAAAAACTACAAAGAAATAAAATAAGAAAACAACTATCTTTATTAATCAACAAAAATCATTTACACTTTGTTCCCTTAGAAATGATTACAAAATGCTAGTTTGCTTCTCGATCTCTTCTAAGGAGGTAGATGAACCGTTGATGATCAGCCTGGATGCATGAGCCTGTCGTGGACTTCGTGATCTCTTCAGCTTGATCATTTTTCCAAGAGGCTCTCGATTCTTATTTATAGTCCTAAAACAAGAACCCTAGCTGCCTAATTTGAAAGCCAGAGGTTAAGATCCTAACAGCGAAATCTAAACTTCCCAATCTTCTGAACCGCGGGGGAACCGCGGCCAATAGGTGGGTTTGGCCTCGGTTCCGCGGCCTTATAGAGAGTTTGTTGGATCGTTTCTCTGGGGATTTGTCTATCTGACACGTGGTGATCTTTTAACATCTCTGGAACTGAAAATCTTCTCTTCGTAACTGCAAGACTTGATTTCTTTAGTTTACTTTCTTACTTAGGCAGGTTTGTTTCGCCAACTTTGATTTCCTTGATTTCAGTCCTGAAAATTCTGCACAACTACTCAACAAATAATATTAGTTTGTTTTATGGAGATATTAACTTAATCATTAAGAATTGGTCAAAAGGCTTTTAATAAGGTAAGCATGGGCCAAATGTCACATGGATATTATATGCTTACTTTTTCCTATAAAATGTTAATTATAATATATAAACACATGAAAATAGTATTTTTACAGATAAACCCTCATATGTATCATATATTATAATAAGCACATTTTATTATATAGAAATAGTAGGAAAAATGTCATATTAAATGTGTAGTTTTATTAACTGAACAATCCGCGACCTACATTCGTCAGTGAGCTACTGTCTAAAGAACAGGTGGCTACGCTAAAAGACATGCTCACGCAGTATAAAGATTGCTTCGCATGGAACTATTCCAAGATGCCAGGGTTAGATCTAGAAATAGCTGTCCATAAATTGGCGATATCTCCGGATGTCAAGCCAGTCAAGCAAGCACCAAGAAGAATGCGGCTCGAATTTGAAATGAGCATTAGCGCCGAAGTCAGGAAGCTAATCGACTGCGGTTTCATCCAATAAGTTTAGTACCCCGACTGGATCGCCAACATTGTCCCAGTGATGAAGAAAAATAGGACGGTGCGCATCTACGTGGACTTTCGGAACTCAACAAAGCCTGTCCGAAAGATGACTTTCCCGTACCGGTTACCGAGTTGATGATAGATAACACATCCACTCACAAAGTCTTCTCCTTCATGGACGGATCATCGGGGTACAATCAAATAAAGATGCATCCCGATGACCAGAAGCATACCGCTTTTCGGACTCTTCTGGGCATATTCTGCTACAAAGTGATGCCTTTCGGTCTGAAGAACGCCGGCGCTATCTATCAGAGGGCCATGACAAAGATTTTCGATGACCTCATACATGAAATCGTCGAATGCTATATTGACGACCTCGTGGTGAAAAGCAAATCACACGAGGAGCATTGGGAGCATCTGAAGATAGTGTTCTAACGTCTTCGGAAATACAACCTGAAGATGAACCCTCTCAAATGCGCGTTCGGAGTTTCTTCGGGCAAATTCCTAGGATTCATCGTCCGACACCGAGGCCTCGAAATAGACCCGTCAAAGATCAAGGAGATTATGGAAATGTCTCCGCCAAGAACTCTTAAGCAACTGCGGTCTCTCCAAGGAAAGCTCGCGTATATCCGGCGGTTCATAGCCAACCTCTCCGGAAAATGCCGTCCCTACAGTCACCTGATGAAGAAGGGAACCCCGTTCGTCTGGGATCACAAATGACAAAGCGCACTGGACGAAATCAAGCAATACCTGCAGAGTCCGCCAGTACTGACCGCTCTGGTCAAGGGAAAGCCCCTCATCTTTTACACAACCGCCCTTGAAGGTTCGTTAGGCGCGCTATGGGCACAAGAGAACGACCAAAGAAAGGAGAAAGCCCTCTACTATTTGAGTCAAGTTCTCCTGGGGGCAGAAAACAACTACTCCCTATCGAAAAACACTGCCTGGTGTTAATCTTCGCGATAACGAAACTTCGGCATTATGCTTTGGCGCATGAGGTCCATCTCATATCAAAGGTGGATCCTCTCAAATACCTGATGTCGAGAGCCATACTAACGGGACGGCTCGCTAAATAGGCCATCCTCTTAATGTAATTCTCGATAATATACCGACCTCTCAAGGTAGAGAAAGGCCAGGCCATCGCCGATTTCCTTGCTAAGCACCCGATACCTGGCGATTCACCCCTAAATTGCGAACTGCTAGATGAGCACGCGTTTGACACGATCGACGGGGAGAAAGGGGGGAGTGTAACCCGATGGGAACTCTACTTCGATGGGGCATCTTCCATGAAGAAGCGAAAGCACAGCTCCCCCATAATCAAGTCTGGGGTAGGCCTCATCTTCGTGACTCTGCAAGGAGGGATAATACGCTTTGCCTTTTCTTTAACAGATTCGAGGACAAACAATGAAGCTGAATATGAGGCTTTGATAGCAGGTCTTGAGATCGCCGTCGATATGGGAATCGAAAACCTCCTCATATACGGAGACTCCCAGCTGGTCGTTAGTCAAGTAAACGACGATTATCAAACGTGCAAACCAGAGTTGGTAAAATACGGTGAGAGAGTGCAGCAACTGCTGACTCAAATCACTTCCTACATTCTGGAAAGCATACCACGTGCGGAAAATAGCAAGGCGGATGCATTAGCCAAACTCGCTAAAGAACTGGCTGACGAAAACCTCGACGACGTAAGGATCATATGTACAAAGCCGTCGAGTTCTTGCATCAGCAGAAATATCTCCGGGGTCGTCTGAAGAAAAGGAAGCGACCAAGCAAACAGCCCTACAAACAAAACACCAGGAAAAGGCTAAGGATTGGAGAGAAGTCTTTATAGATTACTTCAAATCCTGTCGAATACCTAAAGATGCATCCTCAAGACATTAGTTCATTAAACGAGCTCTGTCTTTCGCCTTCGTCAATAATACTCTATATAAGAGATCGTTCGACTCTCTGTGGCTGAGATGCCTAGGACCGAAAGAAGCAAGGAGAGTCGTCCATGAAACTCACGACGGACTCTGCGGTTCTCATCAAGCCAGGCCAAAGATGAAGCTGAAGATCAAAAGGATGGGCTACTATTGGCCCACGATGATTCAGGACTGTCTAGAATACGCAAAGCAGTACCACTCGTGCCAAATTCATGGAGACTTCATCCACCAGCATCCAAATCCGCTACATCCAATAATGTCTAGCTGGCCGTTCGAAATATGGGGAACCCACATAATCGGGCCCATCGAACTAGCGTCATCCAAAGGACATCGATTCATATTGGCGACAACCGATTACTTCTCTAAGTGGGCAGAAGCAGTACCGCTAAGAGAAGTGAAGATGGAGAATATTCTCCATTTCTTCAAGACACACGTCATCTATCGGTTCGGCACTCCGCGACGGATTATCTCCGATAATGGATCGTCCTACAAAAGTCACAGAATCAGCCGCTTCGCACAGCAGCATAATATGGACTGGAGATACTCTTCGGTCTACAATCCCCCAGCTAATGGTCTGGCTGAGGCTTTCAACAAAACCTTGACAAAGATCATAAAGAAGATGGTGTCCAACAATAAAAAGGACTGGCATGAGAGACTGCATGAAGCTCTCTGGGCGTACCGAACCATGTTCAAAACAACCACAAACACAATGCCGTATGCATTGGTATTCGGCGCTGAAGCAGTACTCCCCTTGGAGATAGAGTTACGCTCTCTACGAGTGGCGGTTCATTATGAGCTAATAGACGAAAAGAATGCTCATCTTCGGCTTGAGGAGCTCGATGCCCTCGATGAAACTCGTTTCATGGCGCACCAAAACCTAGAAGCTTACAAAAGAAGGATGACGCACTCATACGAAAGACTGACTAGGCCGAGAAAATTTCGCCAAGGCGAACTCGTGCTAGTGGTTAAGAGACCTATGATCCCCAATCGTGCCAAACGGGGGAAATTCGAGCCGAACTATGAGGCCCGTACATCATAGACAAAGTCCATCAAGGTGGGGCTTACGGTCTCATGGATATGCATGGCGAAAGACCTTTCAGGACAATAAACGGCCGGTTCCTGAAAAAATACTACGCCTGACGAGTCATGGCCTAGGTCAACGATAGATTACGGCACCTATGTCCGCTCGCTGTCTTCCTATGCCCAAACTCTATAAGTAGTATCCGGCGAAACCGTTGTCTCCAAAATGGCAACAATGGACCGCAATGTCCTAAAACTAGCTAGGGACCGAGATGTCATGAAACTAGCTACGGACCGCAACGTCTTTAAAACTACTACAAACCGCAGCATCCTTAGGCAGACGCCAAAAAAAACGGTACGTCCACAAGCAGAATGGGCACGGATGAAAACCCGAAAGGGCGCCGTGAGTAAAAACAGCAGGACTGCTGGCGAGTTTGTGAAAACCCGAAAGGGCGCAATCTCGTAAAAAAATGGTCATGAACACTCGTAAGGTCCTCTCGACCTTATGAGGAGAAAATACCTGAGTAAGATTCTTACGACTCACGAAGGAGCAACACACATAAGAATCCTCACGATTCCTATGGAGAAAATACACTTACGAGATCCCCATGACTCGTAAGGAAAATTCCCCTATGGGACCCTCACGGCTCATAGGATTTGAAAAGCCTTAAGCTATAGGGATCTAAACCTGTTCTTAAGCCATCATACACCCTAATTTGCCCTACAGGCGGTCAATATTGACCCTTGTATACAATCCACGGGCACAAATAAACGTCTCCCCCACCAAGTTCCGCCAATGGAGCGAAATGTTCTCACATGGTGATTGACACTTATAAGTCCTCTCGACTTATAAGGAGAAAACACTCTTGCAAGATCCTTACGACTTATTGGAGACCATACACTTGAGAATCCTTACGATTATTAAGGAGAAAACGCATTTACGGGATCCTCACGACTCGTAAGGAGAAACACCTTTTTGAGACCCTTATGGCTCATGAAGTCAAAAGCCTTAGTCGACAGGATCCTAACCATGTTCGCTAAGCCACCTTCATTCGAATCGACAGAAGCAAATGATGATTTGCTCCTGGCAATGTCCCAGTGGTAGCGATGTTGATGTCTAAATCGGTATCAAATTCCAAGTCCTTTCACGGCAAATGATGATTCGCTCCTGGCAACATTCCAGTCACAGCGATGCCGATGCTACGATTGGCACCAGATTCCAAATTCCATACTCACGGCGAAAAGTCAGCGAGCCATAAATGCATATGAAATAGCCGAAATGATAGGGCAACTTGCAATAAAATCAGCAAGTAAACTATATGCATACAAAAATAGCCGAAATGATTGGGCAACTCGCAATAAAAAGCAGCGAGTAAAAAAAAGGAAATAGCCGAAATGATTGGGAACCGCGAAAAATAGCCGAAATGATTGGGTAATCACGACTTTCGCGATATAAAAACTGAAATAATAGAGTATTGAGGACAGAAAAAAAATGAAACTTTTGCCCTACAGGCGAGTCCATATCGACCCCCGTATACAATCCATGGGCATAAACGAGAAGGGAACGACATGTCCCAACAAACTCTGTCAAAGGGAAAGTCAGATCTCGACAGCAACATCTGCATCCCAGAAGACCAACAACGGCGTTCCTCCTCATGCCAGCAGGGCACGGACGCGACACCACTAATCGGAGCCACGGCAAAGTCCCTAGTTCCAAGATTCTACGGTTCATAAACAATCTAGAGTCAGCCCCGACACCGCAGAAAGCGGAGCAAGTCAGCAAATGACCCCGTCGCGGAAACACGTCAGTAAATGTCCCCCGTCTCGGAAATATGTCAGCAAATGACCCCGTCTCGGAAATACGTCAGCTAATGACATCCGTCTGGGAAATACGTCAGCCAATGACCCCGTCACGGAAATACGTCATCTAATGACCTCGTCTCGGAAATACGTCAGCATATGACCACCGTCATGGAAATACGTCATCCAATGACCTCCGTCTCGGAAATACGTCAGCCAATGTCCCCGTCACGGAAATACGTCATCCAATGACCCCTTCTCGGAAATACATCAGCTAATGACCCCATCACGGAAATAAGTCAGCCAATGACTCCGTCTCGAAAATACGTCATCATATGACCCTGTCTCGGAAATACGTCAGCCAATGACCTCCGTCTCGGAAATACGTCAGCCAATGACCCCCGTCTCGGAAATACGTCAGCCAATGACCCCGTTACGGAAATACGTCATCCAATGACCCCGTCTCGTAAATACGTCAGTAAATGACCTCCGTCTCGGAAATACGTCATCCAATGACCCCGTCTCGGAATTACGTCAGCTAATGACCCCGTCATGGAAATACGTTAGCCAATGACTCCATCTCGGAAATACGTCAGCAAATGACCCCGTCTCGGAAATACGTCATCCAATGACCCCGTTTCGGAAATACGTCAGCGAATGACACCGTTACGGAAATACGTCAGCCAATGACCCTGTCTCGGAAATAAAAGATCCAATGACCCTGTCTCGGAAATACGTCATCCAATGACCCCGTCTCGGAAATACGTCAGCAAATGACCTCCGATTAGGAAACAAGTCAACTCACCAACCACTTACGAATCATTTCGACTTGTAAGGGTGAAAATTCTCTTGTGAGATCCTTACGACTCTCAAGAGTAAACGCAGGAATCCTCACGATCCCTAAGGAGAAATTACACCTACAGGATCCTCTCGACTCGTAGGGAGAAAAGTCTTTATGAGACCCTCACGACTCATAAAGTTGAAAAGTCTTAGGCGGCAGACCTGAACCTGTTTCCTAAGCCATCGCTACCCGACAAAGAGTTCAAAATGAACCGTTATTTATAATCTGCAGGCCACACTTGCTAAAGTAACATGCCAACAACACAACAAAGAAAAGAAAGCGATAATAGGAGATAAAAAAATGTTTCTTTTATTCATGAATTCAATTGAGTACAAGATACATCATATGAAAGAATAAAAAATAAATGAATGTATGTTATTCATAGAATACAAATTTTCGATCGATACAAAGATGGCTACTCAGAACGAGGCGTTTTTAATAAATCAGCAAGCCGCTCACGCACTCCTCTCAACTCCTTTTCATGATCAGCCGCCGTGGCCAACTCCGCTTCAATTTAAGCTCGTTGCTGCAAACAAGATGAAAGCTTCTCATCGATTTCCTGCTGAGCGGCTTCCTGACTCTGCGTAACCTGCCCAGTGAAGTCAAGATTTTTCCTCAGTACCAGCCCATTAGAAAAACATCGTTGTAGATTTTCAAAAATAGCATTCAGCTGTGCAGTGTTATCTTCGACCTGGGTACGCAATTGGACAGACTCGGTGGAAGTCGCCTCACTTTCCTTTCACTTTAGGGTCGCCTCTCGTTCAAAATGGCGAAGGAAAGGAGCGCTCTGCTCAACCCATGCAGCTCACTGGGAGTTCAAAGCCGATACTTCCAGAGCAGGATGCTTGAGCTCAACCTCATGCAGGCAAGCCTCGATCTTCCTGCAGTAATTAACCTAAGACTCAACGACGCCTTCATCATGAAAGTTCTCGAGCGTCGCCAGTATGGGATTAACCTAAGGAGCAAAGTCTGCAACAGATGCGAGGGTATCAGCGTCAAGATCCTCGATGAACTCGCTCAACATTCGCAGGCTCGTTGCAGCGCCCCTGGAAGATGGACATCTAGAAAAGGGCCCTGCCGGCATTAAGATGCGAGACTCAAAGGGAGCTGGAGTCGGTGCGATCGCGGCAAAACAAATTATGGTCAGATGTCAACTCGAGAGGTAAGGAAAATACACGAGTAATAAAGTCTACTATACCGGCTGTGGCAGGCGGCAAGACTGGGAGTACTGGAGGCGCGGCTATCCTCTCGTCCCTTCCTCCGATCCGTGACACTGCAATCGATACAAGGAAGACTTAGTAGCGATACGGCTGTCCATAAAAGATATGAAGAGACAACAGCTGAAAGATATACTAACCAACCCTAGTGGGCGGAGTGACTTCCGACTGGAAGGAGAAATGCGGGTTCAGCACCTGATACAGATGATCAAAGAGGACTCCTTCAGAGTTACAACAATACACGGTCAGTACAAGGAAGACGGTGTTCATAGTTCAAATAAATAAATCGCGAATCTATACCTTCCAGCATTTCGGAGGACATAGGAGAAGGCGAGGGAACAACAACCGTCATAGCGGCGACCGGAGGTGCTTCAGATGGCACAATCTCAGCGTTCGTTGCACCTGCAAACAAAACTTCGTCAGGCGAAGCTGAACGGAATTGTGAAATAGAAAGAACGGTGACTCAAGACTTACCTGACAGGTCACCAACCAAAGCCGCGACGGAAGCATCACCGGGCGTAGCAGCTTCTTCGCTCTCCTTCAGAGGAGTAGTCTCTGCGTCCATGGCTTCATCCCCTGATTCGACGAGGGCCGTCGTGACACTCGAGATGCCCGCCGATAGCAGGGAACTACAAGGGGAAAGAGCGGCGGTTTGGGCAGTCCCAGACCAGACCCTTAGTTTCAAGCAGCAAAGGGGGAGATTCCTGAGAGAGAGTAGCCACTTCGGGCTCTATGGTCGCCATCGTCTCGCCTGCCATCTCATCTCCAGGACTTGGCCCTGCGGGATATAATGTATAAGAATTTGCAGATCGAGTTCTAATAAAAAGACCGGGCATTACGTTACCTTGCGGAAGATTATGGGTTGCCTCCCGAGCCGCGTGCGCAACCTGTCTATGGGCGGTAGATAGGGCGGCTGGAACACCCTCTGAAGGGATAGCGAAGATGGAGAGGTGCTTGAGCCTGCACCTACAGCCAAAGCGGCATCACGTTCCTTCACTGCGCGCTTCCTGTGTTTCTTTTCGGTCTGAGTAGTGAGAAGCGATCTCCTCAAGACCTCTATCAAAGTGACATCATCGTCCGAACCAGGCTCTGCCTTTGGAACCGTTACGGCGTCTGTCATCGGCTGCTTAAGCGAGGCCTCTTGCAGTAATACTGGAGGAGCTGGGACCTCAATAGTTGGCTCTGGAAGCATCACCGCATCACCATTTGGGATTGGTACCGCGCTTGGAATAACCCGAGTCAAGGTAGTCCCTGCAAAAAAATAAAAGAGAGGGTCAAACCACGAATAAAGAAAAAGGGGATGAAAGCACAATGAGCCGAAGTATACCAAAGCCCAAAGAAGCATGGAGCCTCTCTTCCTCTTCAAATGTTTTGAGGGAAGCCGCGAGAGCCTCTTCGGCAGAGATACATGTTGAAGAAGAAAGCGTCAGTAGAAGCGTAATAAAAAAAAGGATAACCGCGGAAAGATACGATTGAAGTCTACCTGACTGTGCGATGGTGATCAGTGTTGCTTCATCGCAAGCCAGTCGCTCGGAAGCCACAAGGGCATCTTGAAAATCAGTATCATCCGCAGGCATGATAAATAGACCCTCATTGGTCCCATACTCGCACAAGCTTTCACTGTATGGAGCATGGGGCTCTTGGCCGAGTACTGTTGGAGATAGTGCCCTCAGAGTCAATTATTAGGTCACAGGTACGTGATTGTAATGATTGAGGGAGGACCTATCCCGGTAGGACAGTCTTACTCGAGATGATAGTATGCTATCTGGTTTACCTTTATCATCGTGTACTGTTTTAGGTGACCTGACACGTCGCTATTACACGTTGATAGAGCCCCTAGGATTCTTGCTTGACCACCAGCAGTATGAGGGCGATCATATAAGTGGGAGCTGGGGGTCTACAAGCATATCCTTAAAAGGTCCCTAGTCGTGGGAGTTTCGAGACCGGGCATCGATACTCCATTAGTAGACTAGTGTATACAGTCGAGACCCCGACGAGGGGCGGTGGCCGGTCTCACAAGCCACTGGTGTCAGTTGGATCACCTAAGATGTATACAGGTGCTCATTGGGTTATGAGTACACCGGACATGACTCGCCGGGAACATACTAGTTGGTCATATACCAGACGTCAGATGGCAGTTCCCTGGTGACATGTGTGCAGGTTAGTTCATCGACCTGGGGATCGTCATTTGTCTCGTGTGAGTTCCCACTGTACTTTGATTACTACCCTACCACGGCTCAAAGGAGTCGTGCAAACAGGTTTTAGTTGGGTACAGTCCCGAGCCACATGGAGGCAGTGAGCGTATCTTCAGGGGTTCGTCTCTCCCGGTATTGGGGGTGAGGTCGTGCTGTGTCTAGGAGAGCCATTACACAAAGTCCTTGGCCAAGGCAAGGAGATTTACTGGTAGGTATTCCAGTAGTATCTCAGGGTGTTCTGGGCTACACTCCGACACGACTTGTACCGCTTTTGGGGGTCTGACTTTTACCAACCCCCTAGGCCCGCCATGCGATACTCATAGACGAACGGACCGGACTGCACGGATATTGTCACTGACAGGCTCAGTAGGGTGTCAGGATGAGTTCGCTCATCGACGTCCCTTTTAGTCAATAGCTGGTGGCCCGTCACGTATTGGCTTATACCTCTGACGTGCTAGTGGTTAAATCCACAGCCATAGTATTGACGAGTCTTTAGAGTCCACCACACTTCCAGTTACTCAAGCTTTCGGGCGAAACGCTATAGAGGCCGTATGGAGATATGGCAAGGTCCGATCAGATACGTGCGGTATTGCACGGATCAGGATCAGACAGTTTGTACTAGTGGCCGTATGGTTATATGGCAGGGTTCGATCAGATATGTGCGGTATTGCACGGATCAGGATCGAACGGATTTAACTAGCCGGCTTTGGCTTAAGCCGGTCCTAGTTTAGTACAGTGTAGATTTTGTCTCATTGCATTTGTATCCGGACGGAATACAAATGCGGGTGTGTATGCACAGTGTGGGGTTTTTCCTGTAATTTATTACGGGACCAGTTTTCTGGAGTTGCCAGTTTGCTTTCCGTTTCGGCCGGTTTTTCTTTGTTCTTTCCCGGCCGGACTTTTCTGATGGAGGGACTAATTTGCAATTGTGCAAATTGGTATTTGTGGAGGACTTATTTGCATAAGGGTTGACATGATAAGCATCTTTGCTTTTCATGATTTGATGAGATTAGAAATGATTTGAGGTTGATGTAAGTTTAGTGATGATTATGTTTGGATGTGGTCACCCTCCTCCTTTTACTACACTCACCTCCCTCTTGCTTCATATTGTTATCCTCCACCATTTCTAATAGAGAGAGATGATCATCATGGTTGTAAAAAAGAAAGAGAGAAGAAGAAAAGAGAAGAAAAATGAGAGAGTTTCATTTTGTGAGCTTGGAGCATTCCTTTCATCTCAATTTCCTTCCATGAAAAATGAAAGCACCATTTTTCTCAACCTCATTCTTCCTTCACCTCCATCAATGGCAACCAACCCCAAAGTGAGACATACACTCTACACTATCTTCCTACAGCATATCTTGAGCATGTCGAGTTGCCGGCTTCATGCGCGAGTTGCCTCGGTATTGAGGTGGGAGCCCGTAAAAGTACCCGGCTTCGTGGTGCCCTTTCCGACGAGGAGGAGACGGACGGAGATCCCGCGAGGAGATCGGAGTGGAGATGAAGACCGGAGGACTTGGATCGTATGGTATACTTCTCTACCCCCTCTCTAGATAGCTTAGACTAGTTTAATGGCACGATCCGGTTTTAGTGCGCGGTGGTGCCGTTTTGCCAAGTCCGCAAAAATTTATGTTTACCACCGTTTCCGCGTTTGGCCGTCGGATTGACGGCCGGGGCGCCGCCGTGCACTTACAGTGGTATCAGAGCCTCGCTATTAACTTCGTCTAGCTTTTGTGTAATGTGTTTTACGTTTCCGATCGAACAAAATCCCGAAAACCCGTATTTCTTTGCACATCAGTTTCTGTCGAATTTTTTTTGAGTCCAAAATTTTTTCAGGTGGTCTCAGAATGATGTGCAGGGAAAACTAAGCACACTGTAAAAAATTTGGTACCTCGATCTCCCCATACCGCCGCGGAAGGGCGGCCAAATCCCTGCTTTGGCCGCGCTTCCGCCGCGGATTTTACTGTTCACCACCCCAAATTTTTCCAGTGTGTTTCTGAGTGATAAGTGTGGTTTTTGGAATATTAAAATTGGGCCCAGGTTTTCTGTGGTTGCTACAGTTTTGTTTGGGGGCCCACTTGTTAATGTTTGATCAATCGGAAAATTTTTTAAACACATTTTTCACAGTATTTACATTATATCTGCGACCGTGAATGTCACTCGATCGGTAAATCCGGTCTAACTGCTATAGCCCGGTTAGACGGATTTGCGAACGTGACTTTCACGTTGATGTTCTATGTATTTGCTGTGATGTTGCGGATCGGTCGTGGGGGATAGCCTGGATGCAATGCTAGTACAGTTTTGTTGTATTATGTACATTTGATATTGCGGGGCGAGCGTCCGACATGTGGACTGCCGTCACTGCCTGTTTGTATTATTCTTTTGGGGCACGACCTGGTTGCGGTCGATGTACCCGTTGTATGTATATTTTTCTTTCTGTACTAGGATTATCCCGCGGAGGGGTGCACGGATAGCCGGGTTCTGGAGGGCAACAAGCCCGCATCTCATGGCATTGAGACGGAGGGGGCTTCACTCCAGGATTGGCTGGCTATTCGCCGCACTCGTAGGGGGTATAGGATATCATTGCACAGGCTATCCACACGACCAGGGGAACGCCGGGTTTCAGTAGTGGCTCTGTGAAACCCGGGGATCCCAGATATCTGTATTGTTCTGTGATGCTGTACATTTCTGTGATGTTGCATTTCTTTTCACGCCTTGAGCGAAATATAATATATTGGTATATATATTAGTAGATGTTGTATATGTTTTTCATCCGCGCTAGTCCAGTCCCCGCTCTGCCGTTAGTTAGCTAACCTAACGGGTGATGACGGGACCCAGTGGCGAATGCGGATGGCATATACGTACGTCAGTATATTTTCGTTCTTTGTGGTGTGATTAATTGATGGGACTGCGTTGATTCGGATCAATGCAAGTTAAACAAACCTAATCTGATGTTGTTGGAACACTTTTCAAAAAGCTGTTATTGCAAGGACGTTCACTTTTGTTTTGCATCGAGATATTCATTTGGAATATCCTGCTCCTCAGTCGACGAGGCAAGGGCCGAGATCCCTTCACCGGGAGTGACCCCTTGGACAGAAGTTTGCGTCAGGGCATTAACTTCACTATAGCCGATTACTTTTGCTTTGCATCGCGGTATTCATTTGGAATATCCTGCACCCCATTCTACGGGGAAAGAGCCGAGATCCCTTCACCGGGAGTGACCTCTTTAGTAAAGGTTTTCGTCACTATATTTTCTAAAAAGCTATCCGTTCCTTCAACGATATCAAGTTCTTTACGTTAAAGGTTTTCGCCAGAAACCATTCGTAGCCCTCCATCATTTCAGCTAAATATTCGGTAGTATTCAAGCTATTTATTTTGACCTCACGCCAAGGCATAGTGATTGGTAGCTGCCGGGTATTTATCTGTTGCATAGATAGATGCGTTGGTTTGGGACAGTCGTACTACTATTTTGGCCTACGTCAAGGGTATGTACGGGTGGATTCAAATTAACCTGGATAATGACGGGTAGAACTTGACATGTGACTTATGATATTTTGACCTCACGCCAAGGTCATAAGAGCATGGGGCAGAAATCACATCGGGAGTTTCAAAAGTACTGAAACTTGCCAGATATGCGCATACCTTCTGGAGTGTGATACCGTGAGCGGATTCCGTCACGTTGTCATGCGATGAGAGTTGGATCCCGATTCCCACTGATGAGTTAGTTTACTCCTCGGGTGACCCCGACTAATTCTTCTTTCAGGTTTGGAGGAGAATTTGAGGTACAGTGGGAGGTTTCCTGATTAGAAAAAGTGATAACCATTCTGATCTAGGTTAGAGTGCACGCTGAGTGTTTCTTTTCTCTCTCTCTTTGGCAGCGACCATTGACCCGACCCTAAGACTATGACTCAGTGACCAAATTAACCGAACCTTCTTAACACTGGCTTTTGGATTGTCAGAGTTGCAAACCTCATTGCCACTCCTACTTTTACCCTTTTCTCCAGGACACCCCGTTTTACTACGAACGTCCACTTCCATTGGACAAAACCATCGTATGGTTAGATACGAACTCGAAAGAATTTATTCGAGGATGGTTTCCGGTTCTGGAGAAAACGGATAGGATTATTCAGTTGTCTTTTCCTTTTACCCTCTCTCAGGTTACGAGTACTCCTTGGTTTAGGGGTAGTACACCTATTACGCAAATTGGATTGTCTTCTTCCAAACCTTAGGCTGGTGCCGACCGGTAGGGAATGAAGAAAACCAATTAGCATAACGATGGTGTGCAGAAGGTATTAAGTTCAGACAAAGCAAGGGATTAGTAAGAGGGCAAAGTAAATTGCAACAGATATTCACGACCAAACCAAATATTTCGTTACCACTCCCACATCACCTTTGTATTTCTCCAGGACACTCCGTATCACTGCGAAGATCCCATTTTATTGGATAATCCATCGTATGGTTATATACGAACTCGAAAGGAACTTGTTCCAGTTCGGGGATGGATCCTGGTTCAGGAGAAATAGGAATAAAGTACATTCAGATGTCTTTTATCTTCACCTTCTCTCGCGTTGCGAGTGCTCCTAGGATTAGGACAGTACACCCTTTATGCTTTTTGGATAGTCTTCTTCCAAACCATAGGCTGGTGCCGAACGGTAGGGAAGGAAGAAAACCAATTGGCCTAAAGGGGTGTACAGAAGGTAAAGACTAAAGACATATGAAGGGATATGGAGAGGTGGCAAAGAATTATACGGTTATAGTTGTGAATCTGGATGATGGAAGAGGCATTACTAGGAATACCAGGATACCCCATCGAAACATTTCAATGTTTCAGTTCAACTGTGTACTGTTAATGGAAAACTGATTTCCCGATTAGACACTTGCTCCAGGGTATGTATTTACCAGGTTTGATTCTCACATCTGTATGGTTTTACAGATGATGAGTGGGAGTAGGTTATTGGGAATTGGGTGATCATCCTCATTATATCGGGATTCGTTGTAATCGGTGATATTTGAGGAGATCATCTGGGCTGTTTGCCGGTCGGCAAATATTTGGTTTTGAATATCCGCTGTTGTGCACCAATTTCAAATTGATATATCTGTACGTCTATTTTCATAGAGTGAGATATACCTTTCTGAAATTATGTCTACGACATTTACCTATATCAGTGAGATGGTTAGGTAAGGAGCATTAAACAGCGGTGTAATTCTTCCTAACCATAAGTACAGTTTTCAACCTACGACACACAGTGAAAGAGTTGTTAGACTCAGCGGACTTATACAGAGTATTGTATGTTGTCCAGTGTCCATAAGGACAGAGGGGTTGGTCCTCATACTATATTCTGTTTACTTTTAACTTCTCTAGTTCTTAGACATGTGTTTCGTAGAAACACAAGGTCTAAGTTTTGAGGAGTTATAGGTATTTGAATAGAGTAGAGAACCAGGTGTAGCAAGTATCGGGATTCTTCAAGGTGATCGAAGATGTAGATACTTGTTTATGGTATTCAGTTGATAGTAATGATTAAGAGAACTTGCTTCTCTTTCAGGTTACTCATAATTGGAAATGCTTCCTAAGTTGAGTAACGCTGATCGGCCTCCTTCCATTTAGTTGACATGCGCTGGAGACAGCTGCATGATTTGAATCTGGTTCAATTATATCAGTGCCTCTGTTTCTATATTGGATATAGAACAGTTCATATCTTAACGATGTTAAGGTACGGGGAGTTGTCCGGTTTATGATTAAAACCAGACACTGGATAACTCAAGGCACGTTTCTGTAATGGCTGTTTGTGGGTTGACCCAGGCTATGACGAGGGTTGACTTTCTACCATCTGGATGAACAATAGCGATATTGTTCTAGACTCGCCACAGTTTTATTAAAATGGATTTTTTCAGAAAACAGTAGTGGGAGTATGGTAGAACTGGAAGTGATTCCAGAACCACAAACGATTACTGAAGATTTGATAAGGAACCTAAAGATTCAATCTGGATTGACATTCCATTGGCCACTCCGCAGATAAGGTGGGTAACTTCAGGCACCCGAGAGGTACTACAGTAGCCTCAAGGACGGTTACAGGGAAGTTCTTGTTTACCCACAATTACCATTGCTGTTGTTCCAGGCTGCGAGACCCGGCAGGAGGATGAGTATAGCGTCGTTCTAAACTTGCTTTAGAAGTGTACGTCTATATGACTCTGCCAGAGGGTTGTCGTAGTCAGTGGGAGCAGCGGAAGCATTGGTGGACAGGTAGCTTATGTCTATTTATAGACTGAAGCACCAGTAGCGGAGATAGATCATCTATTTCTGACGTGACAGTCATGGGTTTGACTTCATCAGAATAGGGGATGGATCTGTTGAGAAGGTAGTAGGGTGTGATGTCATGGTATTTGGATGACATACACATAGTAGGAAAGGAAACTCCTATACTACAGTCGGTTATACTTTGGTCGTCACACAGTTGTTTCTCCACAAAGGAAATGGATTTTATATCCGAGATACTGGTTACTGGATCTATGGTTTTAGATCTAGATTTAGGTGGTTTCCCAATCAGGGTACTTGACAGCATTCTAAGAGTATTTAGGATGGACGACTCCTGGCACCGTAGTGTACCTGCAGATAATGGAGTCACCCTCTCCAAAGGTGTCTTACAGACTAAAGGGGAGAGGGACGTGCATGATTGGCAGATCACTTGCTTAGGCAATTGAGTCAATCATGAGATGTCAAGTACCACACCAGATGTTGTTCTTGCACTAGATGCAATAAGTTGACATTAATCCAATCCTGGAGAAACAGTCGGAAGCAGTTTTAGAACATAAGTGGATGTTCTAGGGATATGATAACGACAGCCTCATTCAGGAGACGGTTATCATTCCAGGCTTCCAAGGTGACATGGACGACAAGGAGGTTGTCAGAGTTATAGTTTTCCCTCTGATGAGGGGCAGTATTTTGGACAGGTGATCCAAGGCAATACTGAGGGAGGCATGGCGCGCAGGATACTGATTAAGTTCAGTTGACGATACAGTCTAAGAAGTTTGGATTTGGAGTTCATTTATGAGCTATGTCCCATCAGACATCCAGACACATTCTAAGACAGGTATTGCTCATTTCGGGAGATGGGTTTTCTCCGCGAACATGAGATATAGAGAGACATGGAAAGAAACAACAAAGCGGATCCACTCACTAAGGCTATTCCTCGAACGCAATATTTTCGCAAACGAGCTTTGTGAGACTGACTAGTAGAGGAGTTGGATGTTCGGTATCATACGGGCTGTGAGTATGCGACATCGTAATAATTAGCCTTGAGTGCAAGTGGGAGATTGTTGGAGATAGTGCCCTCAGAGTCAATTATTAGGTCACAGGTACGTGATTGTAATGATTGAGGGAGGACCTATCCCGGTAGGACAGTCTTACTCGAGATGATAGTATGCTATCTGGTTTACCTTTATCATCGTGTACTGTTTTAGGTGACCTGACACGTCGCTATTACACGTTGATAGAGCCCCTAGGATTCTTGCTTGACCACCAGCAGTATGAGGGCGATCATATAAGTGGGAGCTGGGGGTCTACAAGCATATCCTTAAAAGGTCCCTAGTCGTGGGAGTTTCGAGACCGGGCATCGATACTCCATTAGTAGACTAGTGTATACAGTCGAGACCCCGACGAGGGGCGGTGGCCGGTCTCACAAGCCACTGGTGTCAGTTGGATCACCTAAGATGTATACAGGTGCTCATTGGGTTATGAGTACACCGGACAGGACTCGCCGGGAACATGCTAGTTGGTCATATACCAGACGTCAGATGGCAGTTCCCTGGTGACATGTGTGCAGGTTAGTTCATCGACCTGGGGATCGTCATTTATCTCGTGTGAGTTCCCACTGTACTTTGATTACTACCCTACCACGGCTCAAAGGAGTCGTGCAAACAGGTTTTAGTTGGGTACAGTCCCGAGCCACATGGAGGCAGTGAGCGTATCTTCAGGGGTTCGTCTCTCCCGGTATTGGGGGTGAGGTCGTGCTGTGTCTAGGAGAGCCATTACACAAAGTCCTTGGCCAAGGCAAGGAGATTTACTGGTAGGTATTCCAGTAGTATCTCAGGGTGTTCTGGGCTACACTCCGACACGACTTGTACCGCTTTTGGGGGTCTGACTTTTACCAACCCCCTAGGCCCGCCATGCGATACTCATAGACGAACGGACCGGACTGCACGGATATTGTCACTGACAGGCTCAGTAGGGTGTCAGGATGAGTTCGCTCATCGACGTCCCTTTTAGTCAATAGCTGGTGGCCCGTCACGTATTGGCTTATACCTCTGACGTGCTAGTGGTTAAATCCACAGCCATAGTATTGACGAGTCTTTAGAGTCCACCACACTTCCAGTTACTCAAGCTTTCGGGCGAAACGCTGTAGAGGCCGTATGGAGATATGGCAAGGTCCGATCAGATACGTGCGGTATTGCACGGATCAGGATCAGACAGTTTGTACTAGTGGCCGTATGGTTATATGGCAGGGTTCGATCAGATATGTGCGGTATTGTACGGATCAGGATCGAACGGATTTAACTAGCCGGCTTTGGCTTAAGCCGGTCCTAGTTTAGTACAGTGTAGATTTTGTCTCATTGCATTTGTATCCGGACGGAATACAAATGCGGGTGTGTATGCACAGTGTGGGGTTTTTCCTGTAATTTATTACGGGACCAGTTTTCTGGAGTTGCCAGTTTGCTTTCCGTTCCGGCCGGTTTTTCTTTGTTCTTTCTCGGCCGGACTTTTCTGATGGAGGGACTAATTTGCAATTGTGCAAATTGGTATTTGTGGAGGACTTATTTGCATAAGGGTTGACATGATAAGCATCTTTGCTTTTCATGATTTGATGAGATTAGAAATGATTTGAGGTTGATGTAAGTTTAGTGATGATTATGTTTGGATGTGGTCACCCTCCTCCTTTTACTACACTCACCTCCCTCTTGCTTCATATTGTTATCCTCCATCATTTCTAATAGAGAGAGATGATCATCATGGTTGTAAAAAAGAAAGAGAGAAGAAGAAAAGAGAAGAAAAATGAGAGAGTTTCATTTTGTGAGCTTGGAGCATTCCTTTCATCTCAATTTCCTTCCATGAAAAATGAAAGCACCATTTTTCTCAACCTCATTCTTCCTTCACCTCCATCAATGGCAACCAACCCCAAAGTGAGACATACACTCTACACTATCTTCCTACAGCATATCTTGAGCATGTCGAGTTGCCGGCTTCATGCGCGAGTTGCCTCGGTATTGAGGTGGGAGCCCGTAAAAGTACCCGGCTTCGTGGTGCCCTTTCCGACGAGGAGGAGACGGACGGAGATCCCGCGAGGAGATCGGAGTGGAGATGAAGACCGGAGGACTTGGATCGTATGGTATACTTCTCTACCCCCTCTCTAGATAGCTTAGACTAGTTTAATGGCACGATCCGGTTTTAGTGCGCGGTGGTGCCGTTTTGCCAAGTCCGCAAAAATTTATGTTTACCACCGTTTCCGCGTTTGGCCGTCGGATTGACGGCCGGGGCGCCGCCGTGCACTTACAAGTACAACGTCAGCAGAAAAGAGCGACTTCTTCTTTTTCTGCGAGCGGACGCCAGCGGCCAATGACAGGATCTTGCGCTTGGTGGGCAATTTTAGGCGACGAGCCCCGATCTCCGTACCTGCCCAAGACTCCGGGGACGTTGCAGCTGCCGTTTCTATAGGAACACAGGGTAGAGGCTTCTCAGCGAAGGCGCGTAGGACCACTACCGCGGCAGCTTCTCTTAAGGAAGGACAAATAGTGGTCCGTCGATTTAAAGGGATAGCTAGATTACCAGCAGGGACAATACCCTTGCGATCAAGCAGTAACCGCTTTTCTTCCCTAATAACAGCACCTATCGAGTGCTGGTACCATGCCATGTATGCGTTTGAGATTTTCAGGACATAACTCGGCTCATTGATAAAAAAGTTGGATCCGGTGTTCAGCCGTATGAAATGGTGTAGCGCGTTGCGGATACCATCTTCTGTGGCAACTGGCTCAGCTAGGAAAGCCTCTAGTGGGACAACCTAATTGTAGCTCGACTGTTGAGCGAACCGGTGCGGGTTGTACCTCATGAACAGCGTCGAGTCATTCTGCCTGAACACAAAAAAGCTCGGCCTGATTGAGTAAAGATGCAGAATCTCCCGAGCCTTCAATGTATAAGCCCCGTCTTTGATGGTGTCCCGCAGCGGCTGCACCGTCTTAGTAAATTCATTGCCGATAGTTACAACCTTATCGACAAAAGTCATTCCATCTCCAACCGTACGTGGGCGAAGTACCAGACCCCGAACCTTCCGCAGTGATGGATTTAAAGCAGAAGCATCAACTAGGCGCATAATCCGAGGGAAGTTATAACTGTCGTAGAAACCAGGCCGTTTGTGGGCTCCAAAAGCGCCAAGCACGTGCAGCTCGATCCACGACGTAAAATAATGCAACGGGAGAGTGACGGGCTGCACCCCCGGCTGAGTGGTGTCTGCCACTAAGCTGAGGCCATGATACTGGTGAGCCAGCCCAGCGATCCCGACGGCCACTCGCGTTCCCGCAACCATGCGGTGGGCTGGGTAGAAGATTGATGGCCTCATATAACGAAGGTGCATCGGAATAACCAACCAGTTCAACCACAAGCCAATAAACCCCAGCAAGAACGTCTCTTCATCGACGTCCGAAGCAGCAAGCTCTGCAAAAAGAACGATCGAGGTATCCGGAATAAAGAAGCTTTTTAAATCTGCTTCCGCCGTTGGCTGTTTATCCAAACCAAAACCAAACGGATCATCAAGATTGGCGAACATTGCCGCTTGCTTTGATAAGACCTCCGGATGAAGAAAACGAGCGATGAAGTCTGCGAAGCTGACTCCATGCCCTCCAGACTCTAGAAATAGACTTTCGTAGATATTCAACACCTTGATCAAACTCGGGAATCGGTGTTGAATGGCGTTCTTCGGGGTAAGGCCCATTACCACTGATTTGGTGGCAAAGATCTACTCGTCAGGAGGATGTAGCTCCTCGTAATGTTCCCCCCGACGGGTAAGCCGGAGATCTCCGCGAACTCCTCCAAAGAGATTGAAACTTCCCGATTTAATAAAAGGAAGGTGTGAGTCGGGATATTCCACTGCTCTAAAAAATCTTTGATCCACCATACAGGAGGAGTGGAATACTGGAAAAGAGACACATAAATTGCGGGGTACAACCCGAGCTTCAGCAGCAATGATTTCTTAGCCGACAAAATGTACCGAGCCCACTCCAGATATCCAGCAGAATACCGAGGAGTCAAGACAATCATATACGCCTGTCCCCAAGGGCGTGACTCTCCTTGACATATGCGCCGCCCCAGAGTATCTAAAGCCATCGGCGGTTGCATAGGTATCGAGCCCATAGAAGACTGGAGGCGTCCATCCGTAATCCAGTTGACCTCCTCTACGGCATAGTTCACCGAGGGTGAGTCAGCATAATCAATCGCTGAGATGGGCTCTAAGGGTAATGCACAGGAGAAGCTACGCCGACCCTATATAATTTGATTATACCACAACCCCCATAGATGAAGAGATTTCCGCTCCGGGTCGTGATCTTTAATGAGCACGAAGACCTCCCTATCCACGGGCACATCAGGGAATGCGCTTTCAGGACGAACAAAGGGGAAAGAAGTGTCGAAAGACATAGTACCTGCGCGAAAAAGAACAAGAGTTAGTTGTCAAGGCTACAGTTCAAATTCTGACATTTGGTACCTTAAATTTGTACCGCACTGCAATGCAGTGGAAAGGGACCAGAGGGGACCCACAAAATCAAGGTGACCACTCATCATTGATGAGATAGTCACTCATTAAAAAAGGAAATCCTAAGAGGATTCTCATTTAATGAGAGACCCCTCGGGCCAAGGAGTTAAACTCCCTCGAGAGCAACGCTCTGCAGACAGGAGTGGCATCTGTCAACTTTAATCATGAGAGGAATAAAATTCCTTAAAAATTTTAAGAGACATGCTCTGTGAAAACGATGGAGTCATCCATCAAAAACCCTAAAAAGCAAAGCTTTTGCTGAGTTAGAAACTCCAAGATCTTCAAGATCTGTGAACAAACTCTAAGAGTTCTTCATGGAAAGGGAACAATGTTCCAATTCATGGGTTAAAATTACCCTGAAAAAAATTATATTTTGAAGATCTATGATCTAAAGATGAGCACGACTCTGTTAATGGGTAAAACCCTAAAACATTTTTTTTAAGATCTACGATCCGAGAAGAGCAAAGCTCTGTTAATAAGTTCAATCCTTACCAGATTTGGGCAGAGTTTTGACTCAAAGAAAGTTTCTTAAGGCAGAGAGCTTAGCTCTGAAGGAGAATTAAATTCTCAAGAAAAAGAAAGCAAGAAGATGAACATCGGTCATCTCCAAGGGCCAAAGGCCCTATTTATAGGGGCTAGAAGTCGATCCAACTTCTAAGACAATCCAACGGTGGAAAGGCTGCCACCGCTGCACCCACGTGTGAGCCACGCGAGCGCAACGGTGGAGGGGGCATTTGTTTCCCCCAATCAAATAGTAAAGCTCTATTCAAAATTTGAAATTTGAACTGAGGCATCACCTCATGAGAGCGCTGGCGCCAAGAGCGCGAGCACTAAGAGTCAAAGACTCTGAGGCAGCGCCTTACGTGGAAAGCACGAGAGCCCTCGCGCTAAGAGTGCCAGCTCTAAGAGTCAAAGAATCTGAGGAAGAGCCAAGAGTGCCAGCGCCATGAGTCAAAGACTCTGAGACAACGCCTCACATGCAAAGTACGAGAGCGCTCGCGCCAAGAGCGCCAGCGCTAAGAGTCAAAAGACTCTTAGGTGGCGCCCCACGTGTAAAGAACGAGTGCGCCAGCGCTAGAACTAAATGTTCTCCATCCTTGGATCAAAGATCCAACAAAGATGATAAATCATCAAATTATCAGAATAAAATTCTGTTATGGAAATACTCTTCAAATATTTCTAAACAAGAGAGATTGTGCTCTATAAATCAGAGCATCGTTGGATCAAAGATCCAATGGTGATTAAACATCACCAAGATACAAAATAAGTTCTGTATGGGAAAATATTTTCCCAATCTTGTTAATAATAAGAAAAATGCCTTCTGTAAAATAGAAGCCCTTAAATCAAAGATCCAATGGTGGGGAACATCCCCAAATCAATCAGAGATCTCTCAATGAGAAATTTCCATAACTGATTCAACAAATCAGCCCCCTATATAAAGGACCCAAGACTTCAAGTCTTGCACAGAAGAACCTCCCATAAGTTTCAATTTCTCAGAAAAGAAAAAGAGAAGAGTAAGCTCTAAGAAGAAGAACCTTCTTCAAGGTAAAAAGAGAGAGAGAGAGAGAGATCATTACATTTCCTCCATATTTGAGAGTTTAACTCTCATATCAGAAAAACTTAGTGCTTCTTCTAGATCATAGATCTATAAGACAAAGTCTTTCATAAAAAGAAGAGAGATCATAGCATTTCCTCCACATCCAAGAGTTGAACTCTCACATAAGAAGAATTTAGTTCTTTTTCCATATCTCAGATTTATAAGACGAAGTCTTTCACAAGGGAGAACCAAATTCTCAGAGAATTGAATTGGGCAGAACAAAAAAAGGAACTCAGTGCTTAGCACTAAAATCTGGTGCTCAGCACCGAGCGCACCACGTGCTCCTCACGTGGGCGCTATTTTATAAGAGCGCTTAACACTCAAATCTGGCGCTCAGCACCGAGCGTTGTACGTGCTCCTCCCGTGGGCGCTATTTAATAAGAGCGCTCAACACTAAAATCTGGCACTCAGCGCCGAGCGCTCCACGTGCTCCTCACGTGGGCACTGCTCAAAATAAAAAGAGCGTTTAGCGCTCAAATGCTGGCACTCAGCGCCGAGCGCTCCGCGCCGAGCGCTCCACGTGCTCCTCACCTGGGCGCTACTTAACACAGAGCGCTCTGCGCTCCTCAAGAAGAGCCTAGCGCCATGAAGAGTGTTCAACACTCATAAAAAACAAAAAGAAAGCGGGTGTCAGTAGTCATATAAATGTCTAGCATTATATGCACAGAGAAAGGACTATGTCCTAGAAAGTGTCTAACACTTAATAAAAAAGGGGAAATAACAAAGACTAAGTGAACAAAGCCCAAGGTTGGCTAAACCCCAAAATCAACCGAACCCATAGGTCTTCTCCTAAATTGGTCTTAGTCCCAAACTTGACTACAGATCTCCCAACCAACATTGGTTCAAGGGTATATCTCTTCACACCTTTGATATGTGTCGTTGTAATTCTTCAACGTCTTCAGAGAGGTGAAGGGTCTCAATAACCAATAATTCTTGGTATACACCCCCAAAACCAAAAACCCAATGGACCACAACGTCCCTAAACTAAACTCTATAGACTACGATGTCTTTAGACCCTGGACTATGAGGTCATTAAACTCATGGACTACGATGTCCTTAAACCCAATGGACCGCAACGTCCCTAATCTAAACTCTATAGACTACGATTTTTTTAAACCACGGACTATAAGGTCCTTAAACTCATGGACTACGATGTCCTTAAACTTAATGGACCGCAACGTCCCTATATTAAACTCTATAGACTACGATGTCTTTAAACCACAGACTATGAGGTCCTTGAACTCATGGACTACGATGTCCTTAAACCCAATGGACCGCGATGTCCCTAAACTAAAATGATAGAGTCCAAATACTCTTTTTTTGGATCTAAATGATCCCAAAATCCTATTGAGTAGATCTTAGTGTAAAATTAGACTAATGTATCCTCAACAAACGTTTGAGTTGATCTTAGTCTAAAAAAAGGCTAACGGTCCTTAAACCAACCCAAACCCAAATCTAAGGAAATACGGATTTGGATTAATCCACTCCCTACGGGCGACAACATAAATTAGTCTCTGTATACAATCCACGGGAAACCAAAAACAAAACAAACACACACGATACGAAGTGACCATCTGGAGAAGGAGAAAGTGGTTATCGTAACCCGATAACGTAATTTACTGCAGGGGCTTGCGCCTGCAGGGAAGAGTGTCCCTACAATAAAAAACCCCTCGTAAGCGTGGGGGAATCTGACAAATTCTGCTTCAAAGGCCGCATCTGTGTAAACCTTCGATACATGGTGCCATAAATCAACTTGGCATCTTCGGAGAGGTGGACGGATAAAACCCAAATAGCATCTGCCCCAAAATTCACGCCTGACGTCCTAACATCCTGGTCATGTCTTTCGGCGGTGAACAAGGCAGTGGTAAAGATGAGGGGCAGACCTCAATCTGCAGGAGTTAAGCACCCTGCCAACCAGATGGCAGGAGGAGCCTCATCAAGGCCACCATTTGTGCCAAGGAGACCGGGAGTACAAATCAACCGGCCCAGCCCAGCATTTTGTACCTACTGGAAGAGAGATGCACACTTGGCGAAAGACCGCCGACGAGCCAACCATCTTTACTTAGTCTGCGGATCAGCTACTCATGATATTGGGTCTTGTCCCCGAAGACACAACCCAATTGCTGCACCCATACCAGAAATCACTTACCAGCAGAGACCAACCCTTCAGGCACCTGCTCCAAGACTCGCTCTCCCTGCTCCACCACCTAGAGGACTACTGACTGCACCTCCTCCTCGCCAGTTACATCAAGCTCAATGGAACGTTCTGAGGAATGCTCCTCTGGCCAGGAGGAATGTACTACGGAGACAGGATTTCACGATGACCGTGGAAGAAGCTGAGGCCACTGGCTAAGCCATCACTGGTAACCCTTTCTTCTAAAGCTTTTCTTTCAGTCTTAACACCTACCTACATATTTTTTTCCTATACCTAAAACATATCCCACATACCTTAGGTATAATCTTAGTAGCCTCACTCCCTGCACTAGCACTATTCGATACTGGAGCATCTCATTGCTTTATGTCGCAACGGTTCGTCTGAATTCATGCGATTCCAGTCACACCGCTTGTATCCAGTTGGAATGTCAGTTCAGGAAATGGCGTTCTAAAGGCAACAATGGGATACAGCTTGTGTCCAGTAGTCGTCTGCAACAGAGAATTCTATGCTGACTTCAAGGTGCTGTACATACCAAATTCCGACGTCGTCTTGGGTATGGATTGGCTCGGAACATTCTATGCTACCATTGACTGTCGTCAAATGAGGGTAGTATTCGAGATTCAGGAGCATTCGGTTTTCTATTTCAAAAGTGGAAACCATACCTTGGAACCAAGTACATACAGGTGAAACCAAGGAAGGCAGTGATTGCGGCAATTCAACCGAAGGAAGGATCAAAGCCAGAAGTGGTTCGAAAGTTTGACGATGTGTTTCCTGATGATTGTTCATAACATAATATTGCATTTTGTATTCCCCATTCTTATGCATTTTACAATAAAAACAGGTGCTTTTGACCCATGTCTGCTACATGTTACAGGTTACAGGTTCTTAGAGCAAAAACAGTGAAAAACACAAAAGACGACACAAAAGAAGGACTTTTGACCAACAATTAGGAAGATCTTAGTAAAGCCCAGCAAAAGAACGGTTCACCATCAAAAAGGCAACAAAAGATCCAAATTTGCAAGAAGACGGTTAGAAGATCCATTGCAAAGTGTTCGCTGAAGATCTGGTATCACTGAAGAAGCCTAATTGAAAATAGGAATGAAGAACCTGGAAGCCCAAAGAATTATACAGAAGCCCAGAAAAAATAATTAATTGATCTCTCTATTGGGCCGCGGATCAGCGGCCCAAAGCCCACCAAGGCCGCGGATCCGCGGCTACTTGAAGCCCGTGCGCAAATCAAATTTTACCAAATTTTCGTGGCGGCTATGGAAAGATTTTCTAGGGGTATATTTGTAACTTTAGACATGCGGTGCAATTGTAAACCCTAGGGTTTCTATGTCCTATAAATAGAACCCTAAAGCCTTGTAATTTCTCATGCCTCTTTTCAATCAATAAAATTCAGAAATTCTGGGAATAAATTTCAGATCTGTTCTTCTTGTTTGGAGGGAGCCGTCAACCTAGTAAGTCTTTTATTTCTTTTAATTATAATGTCTTCTCATCCCCTAATGAGCGAGTAGTCTCCTCGCTTGTTAGGGTTAGCCTTAGGGAAAGGATTGAGAGATGAAATCTCTCGCCCCTTTCAATACCACCTTCACCTAATGAATTAGAACTTCACGCATACGAGCACAACCGCTCCCTGCGGCATCCTACCCTTCGAGGTAACGATGAACCGTAGTATAAAGGGCCGGTTCCGTGCGTTTTCCGTGAAGGTTAGGATAATTATCAATAAAGGTAGGGTACAAATCTAGAGGAAGAAACATCTTCCCAAAAGATTTGTATCCACTTTATTGATAATTAACTTAACACCTAAGAGATCTAAAAAAGGAAGGTATTGAAAGCGGTGAGGAAAAACATTAATTTCCAAAACTTCCCCTAATCCTAACCCTAGCAAGATTCTTAATTAGATTAATTAGATCCAGTCTTTAGATTTTTATAAACCTACCAAAACTACAAATAGAATCAACTCGTTAAAACACTTTAAAGAAATTTACCCGTCTCTGTGGATCGACCCGTACTCACCGGCTAGCTGCGAAGCGACGCCGTTTCTGATTGCGGTAAACTTCAAATTTTTGACACTAATCAATGATATATCAGGTTTGCCACCCGATCGAGCTCTTGAGTTCAGCATTGATTTAGTACCAGAAGCACAACCGGTGATCAAAGCACCTTATCGATTAAGTCCGGAAGGGTTGAAGGAAGTCCGAACTCAGTTGGATGAATTATTGACGAAAGGATGGATTCGTCCCAGCACTTCAAGTTGGCAATCTCCAGTTCTACTTGTAAAGAAGAAGGAAGGTTCATACAGAATGTGCATCGATTATAGAGCCTTGAACGAAGTAACGATAAAGAACAAGTGTCCACTCCCGCGAATCGACAATTTATTCAATCAGCTAAGTGGATCTTGTGTCTTCTCCAAGTTAGATTTTCGTTCAAGTTATCATCAGGTGAAGGTCAAGGAAGCTGATATTCATAAAACGGCATTCAGAACTCGCTATGGCCATTACGAATTTCTTGTGATTCCATTTAGAGTGACCAACGCACCAGCAATATTCATGAACCTGATGAATCAAGTTTTCCGGGAGTACTTAGACAGGTTTGTTGTCATCTTTATCGACGACATCCTGTGTATTCAAAGAGTTGGAAAGAACATGCCGAGCACCTACAAATTGTCCTGGAAACTCTACGACAACATCAACTCTACGCCAAGTACAGCAAGTGCGAGTTTTGGCTAGATCAAGTTGGTTTTCTTGGACATATTGTATCAGGCGAAGGAATCTTTGTGGATCTAGCGAAAGTTTCAGCAGTAAGCGAATGGCCGACACCAAAGTCAGTGAAGGACATTCGAAGTTTTTTGGGTCTAACTGGATATTACAGAAGGTTCATTGAAGGCTTTTCTAAGATATCAACACCCATGACCAAGCTCACACGTAAAGATGAAGAATTCGTGTGGTCAGAAGCATGCGAACAAGATTTCGTAGAACTCAAGTCAAGGTTGACATCAGCACCTATTCTCGTTATACCGGACCAATCTGGAGGTTTCGAAGTGCATTGCGATGCATTCAGTAAGGGATTAGGATGTGTTCTACACCAGCATGGAAATGTTGTGGCTTATGCTTCAAGACAGCTGAAGATTCATGAGCGCAATTATCCGATGCATGATTTGGAATTGGCAGCCGTTATCTTTTCTCTTAAGATTTGGCGCCATTATCTTCTTGGTGAACGAGTGAACATATAGACAGATCACAAGAGTCTGAAATATGTGTTTACTCAGAAGGAGCTTAATATGCAGCAGAGATGATGGTTAGAACTCATGGCGGACTTTGATATCAACTTGCAATATCACCCAGGGAAGGTGAATATAGTACCTGATGCCCTTAGTTGCCAACCATTAGCAATGAATCTCACCGTCCAGTGGAAGCCTCAACAGGAATTGCATCAGATGGAGATTGAAGTAGTCATGCCAGGTAACGCTTCAAGCTTAATGAATTTACAATTTCAATCTACTATTGTCAATCAAATCAAAGCAGCTCAAGCAAGCGATGCTAAGTTGCAAAAGATCAGAGAACAAGTAGAGAATGGACTCAGAACAGACTTCATCATCCATGAAGACGGATCTTTGAGATACGGCAGCAAATTATGTGTGCCAAAAGGTTTTGTTCGGGAACCGTTAATGAAAGAAGCTCACAGCTCTCCCTATTCAGTACACCCTGGAGGTACAAAGATGTACAAAGATCTACGTCAAAATTACTGGTGACATGGAATGAAGCGTGAAGTAGCCAGAAGCGTCGCTAAATGCTTGGTATGTCAGCAAGTAAAGGCTGAACATCACAGGACAGCTGGACTACTTCAACCGTTACCTATTCCAGGATGGAAGTAGCAACATATCACAATGGATTTTGTGACTGCACTTCCTCGCAGCATAAAGGATAACGATGCGGTATGGGTTATTGTGGATCGACTCACAAAGACGGCTCATTTCATCACATTTCGAGTTGGCTAATCAACTGAGACATTAGCAAAGAAGTACATGGAGGTAAGAATCTAAATAAGATTTAAACTATTCAAATATGTACTATCTCTGATACCCATGAACTCATATAGGAAATCGTGAGACTTCATGGAGTACCGGTCTGCATTGTCTCCGATTGTGACACCAGGTTCCGATCACAATTTTGGCAAAGTCTGCAAGCAAGCTTGGGAAAAAGTCTGAACTTCAGCACGGCTTATCATCCATAAACAGATAGTCAATCTGAAAGAACTATTCAGATCTTAGAGGATATGCTCAGAGCTTGTATGCTAGACTTTGGAGGATCATGGGAAGATCACCTACATCGTGTGGAGTTTTCGTACAACAACAGCTACCAAGCAAGTATAGAAATGGCACCTTTTGCAGCACTTTATAGAAGGAAGTGTCGATCGCTATTAAGTTGGGATAACATAGGTGATAGGGAACTTCTTGGACATGAGATGATAGTAACAACTGTCGATGTGGTTCGTACTATCAAGGAAAAAATGCGCATAGCCCAAGATCGACAGAAGCACTGGGCTGATGCAAAGCGCCGTCATTTGGAGTTTCAACTAGGAGATTATGTATTTCTGAAGATATCTCCGAACCGTGGAGTGATCCAATTTGGAAGACGGGGTAAGCTAAGTCCGAGATACATTGGACCGTTCGACATACTCGAACGAGTCGGTGAAATGGCATACCGCTTGTCACTTCCACCTTCATTGGAAGGAGTGCATAATGTGTTCCATATATCCTAACTCAGAAGGTATGTGAGTGACCTCAGCCATATACTCGATCATTCCGAGCTCACTGTACATCCCGACTTATCTTGTGAGCAGCAACCTGTTGAGATCTTGGACAGAAAAGTGAAGTCACTTCGGAACAAGGAAGTCAACTTGGTTCGAGTGATGTAGAGAAAAGACACTCCAGGAGAATCGACATGGGAAAGAGAATACGAGATGCGTGCAAGATATCCTCACCTATTTGTAATCTAGTCCTTAAAATAAATTGTAAATTTCGAGGACGAAATTTTTGTAAGGTGGGTAGACTGTAACAACTCCAATTTTAGTGTACATAAAATTCATTTAAAGTTAATTTATACTTGGGGTATTTATAATTCCTATGAGTACTATAAGAATTTATTTTGCTTTTGAACAGCAATAAGGAGCTTGTAGCTCACTGGTAAGACCTTGCACTGCTGAACCAAAGCACCAGAGTTCAAATCCCATCAGCCTCACATTTTTATAATTAAATTCTTTTAATATTTTAGAAGCCCAAATTTCTACACGTGCACAACATGTAAAACCAAGAGTCACACATAAAACAAATGAGTCCACTGCAGTAAACCAAGCGTCAGGGACACATAGCGCCAAGACGCGCCCCGACTCGCCCAACTCGGGTCGGCGAACCGCTTGAATCGGCCGGCGCCGCCGGGTCAACTTGGTCCGATCCTAAATTTTTTTAACCCCCTGCACACTTTAGCCTACCCCACTCCCCCTGCACTGTTTAAATTCTCTGCAATTAACCAGAGAATAAAAATACCCCCATTTAATCCATTTTAATACAAATATTTATTACACCCTTTCACAACCCTAAAACCCTAATTTTTCCTATAAATACCACTCAAAAATCACCCCTCCTCACTCCCAAATCCCTGCCCAAACTCTCAAGAAAATTCCCAAGTCTTTTGTGTGCAAATGGAGTTAGCTAAAGGGCAAAGCTCCGACGAATTTCCGACGGCAATCCGAAGAGATTCCGAAGACGAAACAACGCACCGGCACCTCCCACCTCTTCTTCCTTTTCTCTTCTAGTCAAATAACCCATAAGTCCCTACTTCTTCCTCTTTTCTCTATTCTAAAAACTTTCAAAATTAAAACCCGACGGAAGCGGAGTTAGGCCGATTTCCGATTCGGTTTTCTTTAAAAACTACACTTTTCTTTAATGAAATAAAACCATACTCTTACATGTTGACTATTAAACATTAACAAACTTAATAAAACAAGTTACACATCAAACTAACCATTTTTTGTAACTTTTATTATACTTTATCAGAAAAATACCATATAGTTTAGTTTCGACATAAACCATCATAATTCCTTGTTATACCTATAGATAGCTCATGAGATAATGACCTACCTCCTCAAAACACTCATATCTAACATAGCACGATGGAATTTGGGAACATAGATTTGGGAAAAATACGACTTTACATATAACTACCTTCAACTTATAAAATATTTTTCTACAAGAAGTGTATTTTAACAAATCTTTGCAAATGCACCTCTACAACCTATTTGGGGAATCTTTTCGGGATGATGTGGGTTATCACACATCCTCGGGCCAAGTAGAGTGAGATGCAGACCTCCGTAAGGAGCATACGATCTCGAAAGATTTAAAATACAATTTTCTTTTGAAAATATGATTTCTATTATAAATAAAACTTATATTTTTAATAAATAAATATATATGTAATTAATTTCAAAATATCTATTTTTAATAGTTATAATATTCTACAATTCCAAAATTCAAGAAAAACATTCTATTTACAAGAAAATACCATACAACTCCAATATTACAAATAAATACCATATATTATGAAATTAGGTTTTATTCACTAGAAATGTCACATTGATAAAATATACATCCATGAAAACTCTAATGACGATAATAAAATACTTGAGGTGTATTTTGAAAATTATACAAAATTATTTTTACATAAAACCACCTCAAGTTATACAAAATTACAATAAGGACCCTAGTAAACATAGGTTTAAGCGGGACCAGTCTCTTGAGCCTCAGAGAGCCGGAGATATGGGTGCTTGCCTATTTAAGGTAGACAACTTAACAAACGGTGTTATCAACATGGTAATTGTCTTTGAAGAACACACAAATCCTGCCGTCCATGTGCAGCAGCTACCGATAGCACCAAAACATAATTCAGGATTCAATTTCTTTTCTAATTGTATGACTTAGACTGAGTCTCAATATAATCAATCTGACTTGAATATGATTCAAGTATCAAACTTCAATACAATATGGATCTATGAATCCGTCTATTCAATCTAATCAATCTATATTGACTGAACCGAACCATGGATATATATCCATCTACATGATTCTACAGTTACATCCATTTACTGATATCATAGTTTTGACAAGTCATTCATATTGAATATACAATTCAAACAATACAATCAAGACATCACGGGGTTTATAAGGGGTAGACTGGTACGGAAGGTGTTAAAAGTGGCACGAGACTGTAAGCTTAATACACCTAACCTGAATTCAATTGCCGTTGTACTGTGGCTGAATGGTTCCTTGTACTCCGTATACCTTAGTCTCCAGAATAGTAGGACTCCTCTCGTATACACTGGCATTCTTCTGTACTAAGCTACAAACAACAGAGTTAACATTAAATACAATATTATAACAATATACTCTCTATTCTGTCTATTCCATTCTTGTATATTTACGGGACTTACCGAGCGATTTGTTCGCTGACGATATTATCTTTCTTTTCTTTGGAATATCATCAGGTGATTCAGACCTTCAGGAGATCGAGCCCACCAGCGAGGATTTAGACCAGCTAGCTTTCGACCCAGAGCTTTAGATTCCTTGTACACATTTACATTCTGTGTTTTCCGTTTCTGTTATGCCACTGTTTAGGCATTGCTTTCCATTCCATGTATTTACTTTTCAGATGTATTGTAAAAAGAATATTAATAAATAAAGTTGATGTTCAATTATATCTATTGTCACTGTCTCTTGTGCATTTTACTTATATTGCTTAGATACGCTTAGCCTGTTTGCTTCAGAGTAAATACGTAGCGGCCCGTCGCGTCCTCTGCCTGTACACTGGGAAGCGGGGCGTGACAGAAATCCAGACACATCTTGATCCGGTATCACCTGATCAGGGAGATCGTAGATCGCTGGGAGATCGAGGTCCGGATAGTAGATACAAAAGACAACAAGGCGGATCTATTTACCAAAGCCCTCCCTCAAGCGCAGCTCGAGCGACTTTTTGAGATGTTGGGTATGTGATACGCCAACAACTAGCCCTAAAGCAGGCGTTGGGCATTCGGTACGCCAATTGCAGGCCTTAGTGCAAGTAGGAGATTGTTGGATATGTATTCTCTAGAAGCCTGTATTGTATAGGATGCTAGGGATATGTATGTACAGGACAATCTTGCTCAGTTGTATAGTATACTATTTGAGTTATATTTATCTGAACATGTGTAGTTGTTTTTCTTACTGCCTTGCATTGCTTATACATGTTGATAAAGACCCATTACAGTAGTATACTATTTAAGTTTGTCTTTATCTTAATATGTATATATGTTATACTCGATATCACATTCTGATCCATGTTGATAAAGCCTGTAGGATTTTGCTTGACAACCAGCGTTATGATGGCGATCATACTTGTGGGAGCTGGATAGTCATAAGAACATCCTTAAAGGTCCAAAGTTGCAGGAGTATCGAGACCGGGTATCGATATTCCAGAGTAGACTTATGTATATGATTCTAGACCCCGATAAGGGGGGGGTTGGTCCCACAGTCATTGGTGTGATCACCTAATATTGTATACAGGTGCTCACTGGAGGTGAGTACACTGGACGGACTCACCGAGAACCTCTAGATGGTATTATACCTATCGTCAGATAGTGGTTCTCAGGTGACATGAGTACTGATTAGTCTTTAGACCTGAAATCATCATTTGTCTTATGTGAATTCTCACTGTACTTTGATCACTACCCCACCACGGATATACTAAGTCGTGCAAACATATTTTCATTGGGTACAGTCCCGAGCCACATGGAGGCAGTAACTGATTGTCATGGATTCGTCTCTCCTGGTATTGGGAGTAGATATCGCACTTTGTCCAGCTGTCCAGAACCATAAGACCTTGGCTAAGGCAGTTGAGATTTACTGATGGTTAGATCAGTAGTTTCTCGGATTGGTCCTGAGCCGAATCGACACGACTTATTAGGTTATTAGGGGTCTGACGTTTACCACCCCCTAGATCCGGTATGCAATACTCTTAGACGAAGAGACCGGACTGTATGGAGATTGTCACTGATAGGCTCAATAGGGGTTCGGATGCGCTTGCTCGTCGGCCTTCCTTTCGACAAGTACCTGGATAGCCGTTATGTACAGCTAGTGCCGCTGAGGTGCTTGTGGTTAAACCTATTTTCAGCGTACTGTCGAGTCTTTAGTGTCCCACACAGAGGGTTTTCCTCGTTCAAGAGAAATGATGTAGTGACCGTATTTTGATACATGCAGGATTCTGATCAAATGATAATACTAGCCGGATTAGGATTAAGCCGGATTATTAAATCAGGTATTGATTTAATAATTTACATATGTATATTTCAATATGTATATTCTAGTGTTATTCGGACTTTCGATCGGACGGTTGATCATACTAGCCGGCTAAGGATTAAGCTGGATTATTAAATCAGGTATTGATTTAATATTTTACATTTACACATTTCGATATGTATATTCCAGTATTATGTTCTTTGTATTATTTTACCTCTTTAGGTATTCGTATTTTGATATGAATACGGGTATGTATATACGGTAGAGTGTATTCCGTATTTATACGGAAAACATTCTAGAAGGAGGAATCCTCATTTCCATATTTTTTTCTTTTCGAAAAAATTGAAATAAGGTGGAGGGGTGAGGTGGCAAAGAGAATAGGATGAAGTATGGTTGAATAGGGTAGACAAATGATTTTATAATTCATTTGTCTACACTATTCAAGTTTGGTTGTATTTTATATTTGAAAATATCAATTGATAAAACCATGCTTGCATTATTATTTTGTGATGAGGATTTTCATTTACACCATTCTCTCTCTCACCATTTCTTAAGCTCCTTCTTCCTTTTCACACTACTCTTTCAGGAGTTGAGAATCAAGGATGAAGAGAGATAGATAAAATACTAGAACAACATACTACATCACTAGACACTCTAGATTAGCAACCTAGAGTCTTTAGTTGCTCCACTAGATTTTTTTGAGTGGAGCTAGAGCCATGAACCACATCTCTCGTGTGGATCATCATCGACGGAGGAGGACCCGCAGTCAAGCTCGATCACGGAGACCCTATGGAGCTAAGGAAGAGGGTAGAAAACCGAAGGACATGTACCTTTTGGTATAACCTTTTTTTCAGAGTAGCTAAACTCCTCATGTTTACTAGTTTAATATTTTGTTAGATTTTAGGTTATTGTTTCTAGCGCCAAGTTTTTTAAAAGTTAAAGTTTTTCGTTCTGCAACGGCCACGGTTAGCGGCCAGGGCGATAGGAACCCCAATATTCATCGGGATCGGGAGGATTTTCTTCTTTTTAATTGCTTTCCTTTTCTTCATCGTTGAGGAATTCGGGACCCTATCCTTTGCCATGTCATTTGGTTGACTTGTCACAAATTGTCAACTTTATTGGTTCGTCGTAGAGATGGTGAGGAGCCATTAATTCTTCTTTGCAGTTATGCTTGACGAATCGGCCAAAAGCTTTATATTCTTCCGCTTCATATTTTAGGACCTACTTCGGCACGTATCGTATGGGTTTCCTAGTGAGTGACGCTTGGCTAAGATCAATGTCACCCCTGAGCCGTGAAATCATCTTCCAAAGGGACCCGTCTTCTAACGCGCTGACATTGGACATCCTGTTCCCTCACAGTGAGAGGCTTTGTCGAAGGTAAGGTAAGCCGTTGACAAGTATGATCTTTCTGTTGTGAGGAAACTTCAAGCTTTGGTGACGGTTTGACGAGTTTGCCCCCATGTCTTTCATCCATTTTCTTCCGAGAGTGAGTTCGAATTGGGATGGAGCATCGACTATAGCGAAGTCAGTAAGAACTGATTTAGGTCCTAGCTTAACTGGGACCGACACCTTACCGTAAACGGACCTCCTTAATTGGTCAAAAGCGGTCACTGTCATAGATGTTGATTGCACATACCTGTGTTTGATCTCGAAGGCATGAAAAGCGATCAGCGGCATGACATTTAGAGAAGCACCTATATCTATGAGAGAAGACTTCACCACACGACTGTTGATAATAACCGATACGTACAGGGCAATTGCACGGTCTTCAGGCGCGACGAGCTCTAAGTCATAAACGATATGATGCTATCCCCAAAGTTAAGAGTAGCTACTCTCCTCAAGGTATCTGGTGAAGTATCGGTGCTTATCTGGGCTCGTTTTAGAACTCGGAATAGCTCATCATAGTGTCTCGGTGAATCTTTGATTAGTTGGAGGATGGAGATGCGAGCAAGAACTTTGCTGACTTGCTTCGTGATGTCGTATCGATCTTTGTCTTCATCTTCGTCATCCTTAACTTGAATAGGTGCTTACTCTTGTGGAGGGGTAATCCTGTTAGAAAGTATACCTCCCTAGTAACTGGTGCAGCTTCCCCCGGTGGCATCTTCATTACTTCAGGTGCAGTTTGTTGGGTAACTAGTTTTTCTCGAACTAGCCCTTCAGGTCAACCATGCGCCACTGGCGGATGTGGAATCCTCTTGAAGAAGAGGCTTTCTGGCGAACCGGGAATGATGTGTCAGGGGAAATATCGGGAGATGGTTATTGTAGTCGTACTAACAGTATGATATTCTGTTGGAGTATATGTGATGAAGTTCCTACTGCCCTCGCCGCTAAAACGCGGCCTTTGCGGAATGAAAAACTTTAAATTATAAAACTTGGCACTGGAAACTTAAACCCTAGATCTTAACCAAGCATTAAACTAGCTAACAACAAAGGAATTTATACTACTTGCTTGGTGATTACAACTTTGCAGTCGTGTCCTTCATCTTCAAAACTCCCATTTTAAGCTCCTTGAGCCTTCAGGATTGAGCTTGAGCTCCGGTGGTCGTGGTAGCATCCATTGAACTTGTAGTGAGCTTTTGATGGTCTTGTGAAATTTGTGATGAACCGGTGAGCATGCGGTGATGTTATGTACTCCAATTAGGTCTCTAAGATGCTCTGAATCGCGCTTGTAAGCTAGTCCTCTTTGTCGAAGATGATCCACCTAAGGGAACCCTAATCAAGCTCTAGGCTCACTCTAAAAAAATCCTAATGAAGCATCTAACACTTTAAAATTTCTTGGTATCAAGTGTTAGAGATATAGTGTGTGTTCAAGTATTTTTCTATCTCTTCTTGTCACGGCCCGAAATAGCACGTGACTGGCCCTTGAATCATATGAAATCTATAGGACCCCATCTAATCCAAGTAAACCAAAAGCCCAGAAATCTAAAACCATTTTAAGGAGTAAGTAAAGAAAACTAGTTTTTAAGAAGTAAAGAAATCATATTTTAAAAGCAAGGTTTTTAAATAAGTAAGCCGAATATGCATTTTTAAAATCTCTAGTCTTTTCTGAAAATTTCGGCAGAGTTACCTTTGTAAATACTGGCCCCGAACAGGGTACAACAAGAATAATATATGCACAATGATAAAAGGCATCCCAAGCGGGAGCTAGCTCTTCGTCAATCGACGGTCACAACCACGCAAGCAATATAATATACAACGCCGAAGGGCGAGGATCAAAACTCAAAAAGAAACTCAAAATCATCAAGAAACCGTAATAATACAAGCGCGACTTTAAGGTCGAATAATAACAACTGGTCTCTAAGTCTGAATAAATATACAAGTTTGGTTGATGGAATTCCTAGATACAACTGAATAATACATATACAATGGTGGTTCTGATGCAAAAGAATCCACCTACCAAAGCAAGTCACCCGCAAGGGAAGCAGTATGCCAGGAAAGCTGCAATGAAACCTGTACCGCAAAACCTGCAAGAAACTGTGGCACAACGGGGTGAGTTGCCAACTCGTGAATAGAAAACATCATAGAGCAGAAATCGTATGTATGACTCATCCTAGGTCCAACGATCAATAATAATATATATCCTCAAATGAATAAGTCTGAAGCATAATAAAAAGGCAAGGGTAAACATCTAAACATAAGTGTAATCCCATGTGCTCGTGTCAGTGCCCCAGGTAGTAAAATATCGTAAATATGAGGTATGAAAGCGGTAAAATGAAAACAGAAGACATCACGAATGAGAAAACCGTTTTCTTAATATAGTGAGATTTTTTAATAAACATTCAAATATCATCAATGAAATCATCAGAAACTCAGTGTCAAGCATCGACACAAAATATATATCTCAATATCCCAATATCAAGTAAATCTCATATATCATGTATCCAAAATTTATGCAACATTCATGAAGGTACTCTATCAGGTACTACTAATACATGAGCAATAAATGGTAATGTATATATGCAATAGTCATGAAAGGTACTCTATCAGGTACTACTAATACATGAAGCAATGCATATAAAATAAATGTGGGATAGGGGATATAACATGTCATCCATACATCGGGCACATAGGCCCCTCACATCGACCATAAAGGCCCCTCACATCGACCATATAGGCCCCTCATATCGACCATAAAGGCCCCTCACATCGACCATAAAGCCCCCACTCGTATATAATGAATAAGTAAATTGCATAGATCATCATGATGATAAATTATGTAGGTGTATATATATATCAGCGTTCCATACCACTAATATATATATACTATGGGTATACGTATATATTTCAGCGTCCCATACCACTGATATATATACGCAGGGGTAAAACAATCCAGAAAACATCATATGAAACCATATCGCAGTGCGAAATCCATGAATTATAATACATGCAACGTGAAACAATAATATGAGCATGTAACTATGTAAGCATATAGGTATACATGTATGCTATATGTCATATGCACAAAGGAATAAGAATCAATAACATATAAGCATGCAATGCAATGCGAGCAGTAGAATAAATGGTAAATGAATAATAATGCAACAATAAAGAAATATACATTCGTATATACGAGTCATGCAGGTTTTTGGTATTTGAAAGTTGCACGAATCGTGGTGTTTTAAAAAATAGGGCTACGGTGTTTTTATGAAAAAGTATATCCTTGAAAATATTCGTAGTATCCCGTGGCCTGTCTTTAATATACCCACGATTCGTTAGTTTTCGAAAAAGGTATGACACAGGTCTAGTCTAACATCAACTAAGTAAACTACAGATCTAAAAACAAACTAATCGAAGGGTATGGAAACCACCTAAATCTGAGTCGATATATATATAAATATAATAGTCAGTGATCCCGCCTCAATAGTATCACATATGATACAATATACATCATATGATATTCTCGAGTCATGAGTGCGGATCTATCATCAATATAAAGAGCTCGTACGTAAACTGTCGTACGGCATCCCAAATCTGGGTACGGGTCGAATCTCACATTTATCTCATCAATTATCTGGTATCCTTATCATCATATCTCATGAACTGGGGTACAGATCTAAGTCTAGTACAAACTGATACAATCGATATATATATATATATGTGTGTGTGTGTGTGTGCGCGCGCGCGCGCGTGTATGAAATCACACGCCCTAAGGCCCGCTAAAATCTCATGTCATATTCCAAATACGAACCACATCATATCACCGATCTCATGGCACTATGCCCAATATCATCGACTCATCTCCAAATTTCATCCACTATCCTTATCATCCAAGCATAAATATAGCCAGTAAGCATGTGTATGCGTGTGGGTGTAAACCTATTCTAGGGTTTGCAACTAAGAAGCTATGCTAGTTTACTTCTAAAAACCCTAATCTAACCAAAGTACACCTAATCACATCTAGAATATCCATATCACACTTATATATATAGTATATATCTAGTATACTAAATATCGAACTGCGGGGGTGCTATAAGCCATCCACCCGACTTCCCCCGTAGATATAATCTACTCACCTGCATCCTGCGTGTCGGTGTCGATGTCGCCTTCATCTTCTTCATCATATGGAACCCTCGTGAAGGTACCTACAAAGATAACACAATCGCCAATGCACATTAAACTCACATCGGAAAACCAAAACGACACGCTAAGGCCTATAGGCTAGAACCTATATACTACGCTTTCAAAACCACCAAACAACCCTCGATATCGTCGTACAAACGTCAAATGATCGAGGAAAAACACAAATACAAAATCTAGAATTCAAAATACGAGAAACGAAATCCCAAATCAAAACAGCAACCCTTGTAAATTGTCCCAGATTTTACCCTAGGTCAAATTGGTCAATTTTGCATATGCCAAGGGTCAATTTAACATGAAATAAAGCTACAGAACAAACACGAACCAAATTGGTAGGACCCAGGCCGTAATTTGCAGCCATACAGATTAAATCTGCGGCCAGAAAGAGGATTCAGGGGCTGGGGTTTTGGGGTTATCTTCCTGGGTGCCTGCACATCTCTCTGTGTTTGCAAAATAATTTTCAGAGTCTCGGGGTGATAGCAGATTTCATTTAACCCTCACAGAATCCATAAATTTCCGATATCGGCTTTTATAAATCTGTATTCCGGGTTCCTAGTCTCTGGTTTAGGCCTGGGTTCTAGCACTAGGGGGTTTGTCTACTGAGCTTAATTTCCCCTCACAACTCAAGAATTCCAAAACCCTTAACTAGAAATTTCCTACCCTCACTAAACATCACTATATCGGTTTAAAGTTAACACGGATGTAAAAGCAATGGGAAAACTAAGCTAGTGGTTCAGAAAATATCTTATTTGGCAACTCATGAAAATTCTTGAGTTGCCCCAAGTGGCCAAAATCCTTGCTTTCTTGGTCCAATGTGCTTCCCTTGAGCTTTTGCATATTTTTTGTGAAATGGGGGTGAGGTTTTGAGTTGATTTTCATGGAGTTTTTGTGGCTTGAAGATGGAGGAGGAGGGGGAGGCAGCAGCAACAGCAGCAAAAAGAGGAGGGGAGAGGGAATGAGTGAAGGAAAAAGATGGGGGATGGCTCAAGACAAGATTGACCCCTCACACTCTCTTTCTCTCTCTCACCCATACCACACACTATTCCATTCTTTATTCAATTCTTTTCTTTTCTAAACCACTTACCTTCTCTCCTCAATAGTAAACCCAAAATAAAAGCCATGCAAAAATGTAGCAAGTGTAAAAATGATACGGTGCAACGTTTTGCACAAAATACGCTTAAAGCGCGATTAGCGATTTTTAATCGCGATTAGCACTAAAATAGTGTCAAATAAGTCATAAAAACTTAAAATTTGCGTAATTCACATAAAACACCCTCTTTTAGTAATTTCCATAATTTTCCAAATTTTCCCCCCATTTATCAGTATTTAATTATACCGCTTTATTAAAATATTCAAAATTATATTATTTAATTATAAAAATCCCTAAAAATAATATTTTTCTTTGAAATGTTACAATCTTCCCCCTTAAAGAAATTCGGTCCCCAAATTTAAATTTTAAACCCCTCAAATACTAAAACATTTCAGTAAAAGTCCAAGTCGTCGGGGTTCCGAAATCATCAATACATAAGGCGCATCATGGCGCAATGCATGCGCATGAATATTGAGCAGATAAATCAAAAACAAAACTCCGTCAAGCATCCCGCAATCATCGGAGTCATGGTAAAGAAACAAATGTCAAACCCAAAACAAAACCGATATGATATACATCAAAACTATACATGTAGACATCAAGTCTATACATGTAAATGGATGAAGGAATGCATGCCAAATCTTGACAAATCGCTGTGCGATGCGCATAACACTGCACAGTGGCGGACGTCTATTATAAGAAAATAACCATATACGTATATATCATTTGTTTAATATGTACGTTCCACCGTTTTGAAAACGATTTAGAAGGGTTTCCTTGATTTAAATGTTTCGTGTCATATCAGACACGTAGGTATATACTGAGACTATAGCTCACTTTTTGGAAATCCCTTCGATATCTATCAATGCATGCAAAATATATCCAGGTACTGTCCTCTGACTAGTCCTGCTCAGTATGAAAACGAATAGCTAATATCATAAAAATGTACCAGTCTATAAGGAAAAAATCCCAAAATGTATATAAGAATACCCCGTGCGTCTGGTGTGCACGGAAATCAAAATCCATATATGTACCATACATGTGCACAGAAACAACATCTAGGTGCAACGGGTGTGCACGAAACATCTGCCAAGGGCAACGTGTGTGCCTGACAGCAAAATCAGGTGCATCTGTCATGCACGAAGAATCCCGATTTAGTGCCTCTGGTGTGCACCAAAATCGCATCTCATAGCATGCGCCCAACATGCGCGAAATCACGAAATCCAATATCAAGCATCGAACATGCACAAAGTCCAAATCAAATACATGGAGTGCAAGAAATCAACATCAATATCAGAATCAAAATCGACGGAATACAATACTGCTCAATCGAAAATAGGTATACCGCGGTATATAAGCTCATAACCATGTGCATCAGCGTGCACAAATCAAATCAAAACACTAAAAGTGCATGAAAACTATGTTGGAAGCATAAATCAAATCACAGGCATAAAATAGGCATGAAATCACAATCAATACCTCAGGTTGCATGTCTTTCCGAATACTTAAAACTTAGAATATAGGTTTCTGACATTTGATGCCTCCATCGACTACCAACGAACCTGCATGAAGTCGTCTCTAGCTGGAATCAATCAATCTGATGATCTCGCATCGGGGTAAGCGAACGAACCACATGTCCTAGTCATTCATCCTCAGGTGACTAGCGACCTTCCATCATATCTCTAAGTATATACTCGTGCTGCAGCAGCTCCAATCATCTGGGTGATATCTTGTCATTTGCAGCAACAACTGGCTCATTCGTCTGTACACTGAACAACGCCTCAATCGTCATGAATAAGCGATATATCAATGGTCATCACATCCTGGCTGGCCTCTAGCAGTAGCTTGAACCTCTGGTGCCGATCAGCACATCCAGGAAATCTCGTAAAGGCGATCCGTCAAACGCTCATGGCGCGAAAACACAATAAGACGACGCCTCCATATGCAATTGTATGTCTCTGGAATCACGCCTCGGTCAGTCCTCGTCCGTGACGAGCTCAAGCTGACGCAACTCTAGCTGTAGCTCTCTCTGCCCATGTAATCGTGGCAGCAAAATCATAACCAATATCGATGAGGATAGATCATAGGAATGAATATAATACTGTGCAAGGAAATGTACATCCTAAGGTTTCTTAAGCGGAGTAGCGTATCGTAAGTATGCCGCGGAACATACGTACGGTACGTCACTCTACTCAAGCTACCTACTCCATCAACCAAGGGTCATCCTATGCAACGAAAGTTCGGGTATAACACCCCCTCGACTAAGTCTAAGTTCCGAAAGGTCAAGCCTAAGTTCCGTAAGGTCAAGCCTAAGTTCCGTATATATATAAATGCTCTAGGCTCCATATAGTCAAACTTAGACTCGAACCAAGGTTAACCTAGCGCTCTGATACCAACTTTATCATGACCCGAAATAGCACGTGACTGGCCCTTGAATCATATGAAGTCTATAGGACCCCATCTAATCCAAGTAAACCAAAAGCCCAGAAATCTAAAACCATTTTAAGGAGTAAGTAAAGAAAACTAGTTTTTAAGAAGTAAAGAAATCATATTTTAAAAGCAAGGTTTTTAAATAAGTAAGCCGAATATGCATTTTTAAAATCTCTAGTCTTTTCTGAAAATTTTGGCAGAGTTACCTTTGTAAATACTGGCCCCGAACAGGGTACAACAAGAATAATATATGCACAATGATAAAAGGCATCCCCAAGCGGGAGCTAGCTCTTCGTCAATCGATGGTCACAACCACGCAAGCAATATAATATACAACGCTGAAGGGCGAGGATCAAAACTCAAAAAGAAACTCAAAATCATCAAGAAACCGTAATAATACAAGCGCGACTCTAAGGTCGAATAATAACAACCGGTCTCTAAGTCTGAATAAATATACAAGTTTGGTTGATGGAATTCCTAGATACAACTGAATAATACATATACAATGGTGGTTCTGATGCAAAAGAATCCACCTACCAAAGCAAGTCACCCGTAAGGGAAGCAGTGTGCCAGGAAAGCCGCAATGAAACCTGTACAGTAAAACCTGCAAGAAACTGTGGCACAACGGAGGTGAGTTGCCAACTCGTGAATAGAAAACATCATAGAGCAGAAATCATATGTATGACTCATCCTAGGTCCAACGATCAATAATAATATATATCCTCAAATGAATAAGTCTGAAGCATAATAAAAAGGCAAGGGTAAATATCTAAACATAAGTGTAATCCCATGTGCTCGTGTCAGTGCCTCAGGTAGCAAAATATCGTAAATATGAGGTATGAATGCGGTAAAATGAAAACAGAAGACATCATGAATAAGAAAACCGTTTTCTTAATATAGTGAGATTTTTGAATAAACATTCAAATATCATCAATGAAATCATCAGAAACTCAGTGTCAAGCATCGACACAAAATATATATCTCAATATCCCAATATCTAGTAAATCTTATATATCATGTATCCAAAATGTATGCAACATTCATGAAGGTACTCTATCAGGTACTACTAATACATGAGCAATAAATGGTAATGTGTTTATGCAATAGTCATGAAAGGTACTCTATCAGGTACTACTAATACATGAAGCAATGCATATAAAATAAATGTGGGGTAGAGGATATAACATGTCATCCATACATCGGGCACATAGGCCCCTCACATCGACCATAAAGGCCCCTCACATCGACCATATAGGCCTCTCATATCGACCATAAAGGCCCCTCACATCGACCATATAGGCCCCTCATATCGACCATAAAGGCCCCACTCGTATATAATGAATAGGTAAATTGCATATATCATCATGATGATAAATTATGTAGGTGTATATATATATATCAGCGTCCCATACCACTAATATATATATACTATGGGTATACGTATATATTTCAGCGTCCCATACCACTGATATATATACGCAGGGGTAAAACAATCCAGAAAATATCATATTGAACCATACCGCAGTGTGAAATCCGTGAATTATAATACATGCAACGTGAAACAATAATATGAGTATGTAACTATGTAAAGGCATATGTGTAATCATATAGGTATACAGGTATGTTATATGTCATATGCACAAAGGAATATGAATCAATAACATATAAGCTTGCAATGCAATGCGAGCAGTAGAATAAATTGTAAATGAATAATAATGCACCAATAAAGAAATATACATTCCTATATACGAGTCATGCAGGTTTTTGGTATTTGAAAGTTGCACGAATCGTGGTGTTTTAAAAAATAGGGCTACGGTGTTTTTATGAAAAAGTATATCCTTGAAAATATTCGTAGTATCCCGTGGCCTGCCTTTAAAATACCCACGATTCGTTAGTTTTCGAAAAAGGTATGACTCGGGTCTAGTCTAGCATCAACTAAGTAAACTACAGATCTAAAAACAAACTAATCGAAGGGTATGGAAATCACCTAAATCCGAGTCGATATATATATATATATATAAATATAATAGTCGGTGATCCCGCCTCAGTAGTATCACATACGATACAATATACATCATATGATATCCTCGAGTCATGAGTGCGGATTTATCATCAATATAAAGAGCTCGTACGTAAACTGTCGTACGACATCCCAAATCTGGGTATGGGTCGAATCTCATATTTATCTCATCAATTATCTGGTATCCTTATCATCATATCTCATGAACTGGGGTACAGATCTAAGTCTAGTACAAATTGATACCATCGATATATATATATATATATGTGTGTGTGTGTGTGTGTGTGTGTGTGTGCGCGCGCGTGTATGCGCGCGTGTGCGCGTGTATGAAATCACACGCCCTAAGGCCCGCTAAAATCTCATGTTGTATCCCAAATACGAACCACATCATATCACCGATCTCATGGCACTATGCCCAATATCATCGACTCATCTCCAAATTTCATCCACTATCCTTATCATCAAAGCATAAGGACAGCCAGTAAGCATGTGTATGCGTGTGGGTGTAAACCTATTCTAGGATTCGCAACTAAGAAGCTATGCTTGTTTACTTCTAAAAACCCTAATCTAACCAAAGTACACCTAATCACATCTAGAATATCCATATCACACTTATATATATAGTATATATCTAGTATACTAAACATCGAACTGCGGGGGTGCTATACGCCATCCACCCGACTTCCCCCGTAGATATAATCTACTCACCTGCATCCTGCGTGTCGGTGTCGATGCCACCTTCATCTTCTTCATCATATGGAACCCTCGTGAAGGTACCTACAAAGATAACACAATCGCCAATGCACATTAAACTCACATCGGAAAACCAAAACGACATGCTAAGGCCTATAGGTTAGAATCTATAGACTACGCTTTCAAAACTACCAAACAACCCTCGATATCGTCGTACAAACGTCAAATGATTGAGGAAAAACACAAATACAAAATCTAGAATTCAAAATACGAGAAACGAAATCCCAAATCAAAACAGCAACCCTTGTAAATGGTCCCAGATTTTACCCTAGGTCAAATTGGTCAATTTTGCATATGCCAAGGGTCAATTTAACATGAAATAAAGCTACAGAACCAACACGAACCAAATTGGTGGGACCCAGGCCGCAATTTGCGGCCATACAGATTAAATCTACGGCCAGAAAGAGGATTCAGGGGCTGGAGTTTTGGGATTATCTTCCTGGGTGCCTGCACATCTCTCTGTGTTTGCAAAATAATTTTTACAGTCTCGGGGTGATAGCAGATTTCATTTAACCCTCACAGAATCCACAAATTTCCGATATCGGCTTTTCTAAATCCGTATTCCGGATTCATAGTCTCTGGTTTAGGCCTGGGTTCTAGCACTAGGGGGTTTGTATGGCCTCTACTGAGCTTAATTGCCCCTCACAACTCAAGAATTCCAAAACCCTTAACTAGAATTTTCCTACCCTCACTAAACATCACTATATCGGTTTAAAGATAACACGGATGTAAAAGCAATGGGAAAACTAAGCTAGTGGTTCAGAAAATACCTCATTTGGCAAATCAAGAAAATTCTTGAGTTGCCCCAAGTGGCCAAAATCCTTGCTTTCTTGGTCCAATGTGCTTCCCTTGAGTTTGTGCATCTTTTTCATGAAATGGGGGTGATATTTTGAGTTGATTTTCATGGAGTTTTTGTGGCTTGAAGATGGAGGAGGAGGGGGAGGCAGCAGCAACAAGAGGAAGGGAGAGGGAATGAGTGAAGGAAAAAGATGGGGGATGGCTCAAGACAAGGTTGATCCCTCACACTCTTTTTCTCTCTCTCACCCATACCTCACACTATTCCATTCTTTATTCAATTCTTTTCTTTTCTAAACCATTTTCCTTCTCTCTTCAATAGTAAACCCAAAATAAAATCCATGCAAAAATGTAACAAGTGTAAAAATGATACGGTGCAACGTTTTGCACAAAATACGCTTAAAGCGCTATTAGCGATTTTTAATCGCGATTAGCACTAATATAGTGCCAAATAAGTCATAAAAACTTAAAATTTGCATAATTCACATAAAACACCCTCTTTTAGTAATTTCCATAATTTTCCAAATTTCCCCCCATTTATCGGTATTTAATTATACCGCTTTATTAAAATATTAAAAATTTTATTATTTAATTATAAAAATTCCTAAAAATAAATTTTTTTTAAAAATGTTACAGTTCTTCTCTTTAATTCTCAACTCGTGAGAGGGTAAGAGAAGAGAAAAGATGAAGGTGGAGCCCTTGAGGAGAGAGAAGCAAATGGTAAGAATGAAAACTTCAAGTGAGAATTGAAACATAAATTTTTAGTTTTAATCAATACCCTTTTTCAATATAAAAATGCAACCATGCCTAAATAGTAGATTCAAATGAATTAAAAATACATTTGCCCAACCCTCTCATTATACCATGAGCCACCTCACCCCTCCACCTCATTTCTAATTTTCCAAAAATAGAAAATCAACACAAATGAGGTGTCCACCTTCTAAAATGTATTTTTGTATGAATACAAAAATACGTCCTCGCGAATACATGCCCGTATTCGTATCAAAATACGAATACCCAAGAGATAGAAAAATACAATAAACATAATACTAGAGTATACATATCGAAATATATATATATATATATGTAAATTATTAAATCAGTACTTGATTTAATAATCCGGTTTAATCCTAAGCCGTTCAGTATTATCTTCCGCCTGATTAAAGTTCGTGTAGCTAGTACACATATTTAATTGGAACCCTGCACGTACCAATATACGACCACTACATCATTTTACCTAAACCGGAAATACTCTCTGTGTAGGACTCTAAAGACTCGACAATACGTTGGCCGTGAGTTACTGGATAAATCCATAACCATAAGCATGTCAGTAGCACTAGCTGTGATAATCTCTGTATAGTCCGGTTTCTTCGTCTAAGAGTATAGCATACCGGGTCTAAGGGTAGAAAACGTCATAACCTAATAACCCGATAATTCGTGCCGATGTGCACAAGACCAATCCGAGAAACTACTGATCTAAGTATCAGTAAATCTCATCTGCATTGGCCAAGGTCTTATGGTGCTGGACAACTGAACACGGTGCGACATCGACTGCCTATACCGGGAGAGACGAATCACAAACAATCGCTCACAGCCTCCATGTGGCTCGGGACTATACCCAACTAAAACCTATTTGCATGACTCAGTAGAGCCGTGGTAGGGTAGTTGTTAGTTGTATGTATACCCTAGAGGCCATTATTATACATGATATTATATTATAGTGGATGCTTGGACATATATAGAGAGGATTTTCTTTCTAGACATGATAGTATGCTATCCGGTTGCTCTTTATCTTAACATGTAGACATGTATTATGATACTATCTTGCTCTCACATGTTGGTAAAGCCCTTAGGATGTACTTGACTACCAGGATTATGATGCAGATCATACTAGTGGGACCAGGGTAGTCTACAAGTACATCTTTTAATTGTTCCTAGTCGAGGGTGTATCGAGACGGGGCATCGATATTCCTGTAAGTCCACGTTGCGACCCCCGGTTCTTACGGGGAGGCGGAAACGGTATAAAATCAAAATTTTAACGCAAGAGGCAACATGGACTAAGCTAGGTCGGGATCTTTACCTAAACTAAAACTAGCATACTAAGCTAAAGATATTTAGCTACTCGGATGAAGATGGTTATACCTAAACTTGAACTCCTTCTCTTCGAGCTCCGATGGTGGTTCGATGGCTCCTTCTCGTTGTCTCCGTACGCCGAAGATAGATCCACTTGAAAGCTCCAACCTTTAGCTCCTTCTTCGTTCTTTGAAGAAACTAGTTCACTTGGTTTGCTAAACCTAGTGAACTAGAATGAGTAGAGATGATTTAGAATGGGATTTTATCTATGGTTCTTGATTCTCAACACATGAGACAAGAGAACCATAGATCAAGAGAGAGAGCAAGAGGTTGAGGGTGAGATCAAGAGGAGAGCTCAAGAACAAGAGAGAGAATGAGCAAGAAAGAATGAGCAAGTATTTTGTCTCTCACCCTCTCATAATCCAAAGCAATGATAACTCATCATATTAACAAAAGTCTTATGTGATGGTTAGAAGCAACCACAACCATATCATTTCATGCACTCATTTTACACAAATGAGCAAGTAAACAAAAGTCTTTGCCATGAAATGATGGCTATGGTTATCATGATGGTCAACTAGTCAAGCCTAGTCAACCGGTCAACAAGTCAACAAAAGTCAACAAGTCAACAAAAGTCAACAAGTCAACAACCATATCACCATAATACTTAATTAATATAATAGTTAATCACATATCATATTCTCATTAGGGTTGAGCATAAAGTCAAATAGTCAACGGTCAACTGTCAACAACCCTAATGAGAATTCGCTGCCTCTGCCTCTGCCTCCCTGTCAACTGTGCATACACACCCGCATCCGCGTTCCGAGGAACACGAATGCAAACTGGATAAATCCAATCCCATAAGGTACACTAGGATCTGGCTTAAACCAAAGCCCGCTAGTGTAAACTGTCCGGACACTGTACGTGCACAAGTGCACGGATGTGACCGAACCCTGTCGCAAAACCATGCGACCTGTCGCAATACCATGCGACCTCTACTCTTTTGCCTAAAGGCGAAAAGCTTTCTGTGTGGGACTCTAAAGACTCGACACTACGCTGGCAGTGGGTTTAACCACAGACCGCAAGCGGCACTAGCTGTGCGTAACGGTCCCCAGGTAATGCCGACAAGAAGACCGACGAGGCGAAACCCATCTGAACTCCTACTGAGCCTGAGTGTGACATTCTCCATACAGTCCGGTCTGTTCGTCTGATACATCGCATGGCGGGCCTAGGGGGTGGTAAACGTCAGTCCCCCAATAGCGGTACAAGTCGTGCCGGAGCGAAGCCCAAAACACCCTGAGATAACACTGGAAACCTACCAGTATATCTCGTTTGCCCTGGCCAGGGACTACTCGTGTAATGGCTCTCCTAGACACAGCGCGATGTCAACCCCCAATACCGGGAGAGACGAATCCTGTCTAACCGTCACTGCCTCCAAGTGCTTCGGGACTGCACCCAACCACTACCTGTTTGCACGACTCCTTTGAGCCGTGGTAGGGTAGTGGTCAAAGTACAGTGGGAACACACTCGAGGCGGAGTGACAGTGTCAAGTCAGCAGACTAAGCTGTACTCATGTCACCTGGGAACTGATAACTGACGATAGGTATAATACCAACTAGTCAGTTCCCGACGAGTCCTGTCCAGTGTACCCGTAACCTAACGAGCACCCGCATACTATCTCAAGTACGACGTACTGACGGGTGTGGGACAGACCGTCTCCCACACTGGGATGAGAAGCGCATGCGCTGGTCTACTCCGGAGTATCGATGCCCTGTCTCGATAGTCCTGCGACCAGGGACCTGCATAAGGATGTGCTTATAGATTACCCAGCCCCACTAGTGTGACGGCCATCACATCGCTGGTAATCAAGCAAAGATCCTAAGGGCTCCACTAATGTGTATAGGCGATATACAAAATATAAACACATGTACACATTGAAGTAGAAACAAACCAAGTAGCATACTACTATTTTGAGCAAGATTGTATATACAAGGTGAATATCCCAAGCATCCATTAAGTAATATACAAACCAGTATGATACAGTAATGGCCTCTAGGGCATATACACTAACAATCTCCCACTTGCACTAAGGCCATGTACTGGCGTATCGAAGACCTATCATCTCGATCAGCCGCTCGAACTGAGTCTGGGGCAGGGCCTTGTTGAATGGATCTGCAGTGTTATCTTCTGAAGCGACTCTCCGAACCTCGATCTCCTGGCGATCTACGATCTCCCTGATCAGGTGATACCGCCTCAAGATGTGCCTGGATCTCTGATGGGACCTGGGTTCCTTCACTAAAGCTATAGCCCCGTTGTTGTCGCAATACAGAGGTATTGGATCAACAATGGACGGAACCACCTGAAGTTCTTTCAAGAACTTCCTCATCCAGACAGCTTCTTTTGCGGCATCAGATGCAGCGATGTATTCCGCTTCCATCGTCGAGTCTGCAACGGTTTCCTGTTTGGAACTCTTCCAACACACCGCCCCTCCATTGAGGGTAAAGACAAAACCCGACATGGACTTGGAATCATCCTTGTCACTCTGGAAGCTGGAGTCAGCAAAGGCCTCGATCTGGAGGTCTTTTCCGCCATACACCAAGAACATCTCCTTAGTCCTTCTCAGGTACTTGAGAATGTTCTTTACCGCTATCCAGTGTTTCTCCCCAGGGTTAGACTGATACCGGCTTACCACACTCAGTGCATATGCTACATCCGGTCTGGTACACAACATCGCATACATTATAGAGCCTACCGCAGAAGGGTAGGGTATAATAGACATGCGATCCCTCTCCAAATCAGTCTTGGGAGACATCTCTTTAGAGAGGGTGATCCCGTGACAAGCCGGTAGGTTACCGCGCTTGGAATCTTCCATACTGAACCTCTTCAGTATGGTGTCGATGTACCTGGACTGTGAAAGTCCTAATATCCTCTTGGATCTGTCACGGTAGATCCGGATACCCAGAATGTATGAGGCATCACCCAGGTCTTTCATGGAGAACCTGTGTGACAAGAACCCCTTGACAGATTGTAGCATAGGAATGTCATTTCCTATTAAGAGAATGTCATCCACGTACAAAACGAGGAATACTACAGTTCTCGCTACAAATCTACTATAGATGCATGGTTCATCTGGATTTTTGATAAAGACAAATTCTTTGACCGTCTCATCAAAGCAGATGTTCCAACTCCGCGATGCCTGCTTTAGCCCATAGATGGACTTAAGCAACTTGCACACCTTTCCGCTGCTCCCACTCTGAATGAAACCCTCCGGCTGGTCCATATAGACACACTCCTCTAAATTTCCATTTAGAAAAGCTGTCTTTACGTCCATTTGCCAGATCTCATAATCGTGGAAGGCAGCAATGGCAAGAAGGATCCGAATGGATTTCAGCATGGCTACTGGAGAAAAGGTTTCGTCATAGTCCAAGCCAGGTCTTTAACGAAAACCCTTTGCTACCAGCCTAGCTTTATAGGTCTCAACCTGTCCATCTACACCAATCTTCCTTTTGAAGATCCACTTGCATCCTACGGGTTTTACCCCGTCTGGAGCAATGTCCAACGTCCATACCTTGTTGGTGTACATGGACTCCATTTCGGTCCGTATTGCATCCAGCCATTTCACTGAGTCAACGCTCTGAACGGCCTGCTGGAAGCTAGTAGGCTCATCATAATCTATGATGCAATCCTCTCTATCCCCGTCTATGAGAAAACCGTAGTATCTCTCGGGCGGATGAGTCTGCCTACTACTCCTGCGGAGCGGCGTAGGAATGTCCTGTTCTGTTGAACCCTCTGGTTCCACTAAGCTTTCAGTAACAGTCTGTGGTTCTGGAACTTCTTCCAGTTCTATTGTGCTCCCACTTATCTGGGTTTCCAAAAACTCAGTTTCCAAGAAGCGGGCATGCTGAGAAACAAAAACCTTTTGTTCCTCAGCGGAATAGAAGAGATACCCCCTGGAGTTCCTTGGGTATCCCACAAACTTACACTGTACTGAACGTGCCTCAAGCTTGTCCGCATGCTGCTTCTTTACAAAAGCTGGACATCCCCATACCTTAAGATACTTAAGACAGGGTTTCTTCCCAGTCCACATCTCATATGGGGTGGTAGGCACAGTCTTGGTGGGAGCCTTGTTCAAGAGATACGCAGCTGCTTCTAGTGCATATCCCCAGAATGATCGCGGTAACTCAGCGTTACTCATCATGGACCGAACCATATCCAATAGGGTTCGGTTCCGTCTCTCCGATACACCGTTATGTTGCAGAGTGTATGGAGGAGTAAGCTGAGAGAGAATACCATTCTCTTTTAAGTAATTCAGGAATTCGGCACTTAAGTATTCTCCACCTCGATCCGATCTTAGAATCTTAATACTTTTGCCGGTCTGTTTCTCTACTTCATTCTTATACTCCTGGAATTTTCCAAAGGCCTCGGACTTATGTTTCATTAAGAAGACATAACCGTACCTTGAGAAGTCATCCGTAAAAGTAATGAAGTAAGAATGTCCGCTTCGGGCATGTGTAGACATTGGACCGCACACGTCACTGTGTACGAGTCCCAAGAGCTCGCTCGCTCTTACTCCTTGTCCAGGAAACGGAGTCTTTGTCATCTTTCCTTTGAGACAAGATTGACAAGTGGCATACGATTGATATTCGAACGCATTCAAATATCCTTCTGTATGTAACTTAGTCAACCTTCTCTCATTGATGTGACCCAATCTACAATGCCATAAGAAAGTCTGATTTAGTTCTGGAGACTTTCTTTTGTGTGTATTCTGGACGTTGAAAATCTGTGGTTGGTTTAACACGTATATACCATTACTCAATGTACCTGACCCAATCAAAACTTGATTAAGGTGAATGTTTACAACATTACTTACAAACGCAAATTCATAACCTTCTTTAGAAACTAAAGATACAGAAATGATATTACAAGTTGCGTTGGGTACAAAAAAGCAATTACGCAAAACCAAAACATGTCCATCTGACATTCCCAGGTGATAGTCCCCCACGGCTTTAGCATCCATGCTAGCTCCGTTCGCAACTCTGAGGGTCATGTCACCTGCCTTCAAAACCCTACGGTTTCTCAATGCCTGCAAAGAATTACAGATATGAGATCCTGATCCGGTATCCAATACCCAGGAAGTAGAGTTTATTGAAAGACAGTTTTCAATAACATACACACCTGAAGCTGAAGCTGCAACCTGCTTCAATTCCTGTGTTCTGGCCTTCCAGGCCCTGCAATCATTCTTCCAGTGTCCTTTCTTATGACAATAGAAGCATTCTTCCTTATCCACAAGCTTCCCCGCTATCTTTGTTGCTTTACCTTTTCCCTTCGTATCCACTTTACTAACACCGCCCCTTGGTTTGGCGGGGGCCTTCTTTTTCTTTCCCTTGGCTTTCGCCTTGGACCTAGAAGAAGATGATCCTCCTACAAACAAAGTGGATGTTTCCCTACCTTTCTGTAGGGTGCCCTCTGCGCTCCTCAGCATGTTGAGGAGCTCTGATAGTTCAACCTCTTTTTCTTGTAGGTTGAAGTTCAGTATAAACTGGGCGTAAGTGGAAGGAAGGGACTGGAGAACTATATCCGTATATAGCTCACTCTCCAATGTGATCCCTAGGTCAGCGAGCTCCTCAATGAAGCCGATCATCTTTAGCACGTGCTCGGCTACTGATGATCCGACGGCCATTCTTGTCGAAAATAACTTTTTCGACGCTTCGTATCTTGCGATACGTGATTGCTCTCCATACAGTTCTTTTGTATGGAGCAATATGGACTCCATGTCCATATTCTCATGCCTCCTCTGATGTTCGTTGTCCATCGAGGCAAGCAGGAGGCACTTGGCCTTCGCGCTATCAATCTCCCAAGTCTTGCGGATTTCCTTATCCGCGACACTGGAAGTTGGACCAGGGACAGGGGGAGCTTTGGTGGTAAGAAGATACCCCAGCTTGTCATAAGTGATTGCTATCTTGACATTCCTGAGCCAATCTTTGTAGTTTGGCCCTGTCAGTTTGTTTTTATCTAGGAGTAACTTAAGTCCAGTCATGTTGATTGGTCGCTGCAATTAGGAGAGAGAAGAAGAAACACTCAGCATGATGCTCTTGCAAGTTTAGAGTGGTTTTTAGTTTGTCTAAACAGGATGGCTCCCACTGTTTCTCGAATCCCTCCTCAAACCATAAAGGAAGAATTAGCCGGGATCAATCCCACCGCACAATACTTGCTTAACCGTTCAGCCAGGCCGGTGTCGGTACTTCGAGGGAGGTTTTCCAACGCTTTCGCGAAGTTCCTTAATTAGAGAACCTCTTTTCCCTGGAGGCGTAGCCCCGCTAACACCTTTCTAGGCACCTACTAGGTTTATAGCATTGATCGATTAGTGAGAAATTTCCCGAGGAGTAGCATATACTCACAGTAGGATCGGGATCCAAATATCATCGCGTGACGAAACTGAAGGAATCCTACCAGAATCATCACACTCTAAATGGTATGCAAATCTAGCAAGTTTCAGTACTTATGAAACTCCCGATGTGGATTTTTGCCCCATGCTCTTATGACCTTGACGAAGGTCAACAAATCATAAGTCACATGTCAAGTTCTGCCCGTCATTATCCAGGTTAATTTGAATCCACCCGTATATACCCTTGACGAAGGTCAACAAGGTAATGCGAATGTCCCAAACCAACGCATCTATCTATGCTACATATGAATACCCAATAGCTACCAATCACTATGCCTTGACGAAGGTCAACAAACACAGCTTGAATACTATTGAATATTCATACGAAACGACGGAGGGCTACGAATGGTTTTGGCAAAACCGTGAACGTAGTGAACTTGATTTGGTCGATGGAACGAGATAGCTTTTAAAAGGAGTGGCTCAATCTCCGCATTTAAAAGTTGGTTTTGAAAAGAACCGAGTGGTTTTTCGAAAGTGTTCCAACGACTTTAACTTGGTTTATTATCTTGCATTAGTTCTTTTAATGCGTGATATTCTTGCATTAGTTCTTTTAATGCGTCCCATCATTTAATCCTACCATTGCAGAAAACAACCAAAATATGACGTACGCTTATGCCATTCGCATTCGCCACGGGGCCCTGTCATTACCCGTTAGGTTACTTAACTAACGACAGAGCGGGGGCTGGGCTAGCGCGTCTGTAAAACATAAGCAACGCCTAAATAATATCTTATATAGATATACTGCAATGATAAACATTTCAGATCACAGATAAATACATTGGATATACTAGGAATCTGTAATTTGTACGAGCCTGTAACAAAAACAGATTACACGGTCGCGGTGAATAGCCAAAACCCCACCCAAGACCCCTACGGGTGCGGTAAACTACCCGCCAAGTACCCGAAGCGTAGCAACCTCCCTCATCTCCATGAGTAGGCCACTCGACACTTCGGCATACCCGGTAGTTTATGCACCCCTCCATGGGTCTATCCTAGGAGCAAAAACAGTAAAAAGAAATTATACAATGACGGCTACAACCCCGACCCGGTTGTGCGGCCATACAAATAATTATTACATCAATTTACAAATTTACATGAATTGCAAGAAAAGAAAACTCTCGTCTCACAACCCCCGGCTATTCACCCGCGACAATCCAACATATTTATATACACATTCCAATACATTACAGATCATGTATAACCCCGACTAATCGACTTATAGCGATTAGCCGACGTTCAATACATGCAAACATCACAGATATAACCATCATAGTCAAAGTGCAGTGAAGTTCGGAAAAAATACGGAATTATAGGACCCCAAAAGGAAATTTCTTTTCTGGAAAATCTGGGCATATATAATATATTTCAAAAATCCCAAAACCAACACAGACACACACTGCACGAAAAACGATGCACAGAAGACGACAAAGCGCGGCGCTTCCGCGGCGGATTCCTAGCTCACGCGGCGGAAGGGCGGCGGTTTGGACGAATTACTGTATCGTTTTTCTTGGGTGTTCACAAAAAACCCTGAGCCGAATTTACAAGTGTAAAGTTTTTCATTTTGAGCCAAAAAAATTTCAACAGAAACTCAGTTTTTGTAAAAGTTTGGTTTTTGGATTTTTCCGGTTCCGAACTTCGTTACACTTCACTACCAAGCTAGTTTAAGTTTAGTTAGGCTCTGATACCACTGTAAGTCCACGTTGCGACCCCCGGTTCTTACGGGGAGGCGGAAACGGTATAAAATCAAAATTTTAACGCAAGAGGCAACATGGACTAAGCTAGGTCGGGATCTTTACCTAAACTAAAACTAGCATACTAAGCTAAAGATATTTAGCTACTCGGATGAAGATGGTTATACCTAAACTTGAACTCCTTCTCTTCGAGCTCCGATGGTGGTTCGATGGCTCCTTCTCGTTGTCTCCGTACGCCGAAGATAGATCCACTTGAAAGCTCCAACCTTTAGCTCCTTCTTCGTTCTTTGAAGAAACTAGTTCACTTGGTTTGCTAAACCTAGTGAACTAGAATGAGTAGAGATGATTTAGAATGGGATTTTATCTATGGTTCTTGATTCTCAACTCATGAGACAAGAGAACCATAGATCAAGAGAGAGAGCAAGAGGTTGAGGGTGAGAGCAAGAGGAGAGCTCAAGAACAAGAGAGAGAATGAGCAAGAAAGAATGAGCAAGTATTTTGTCTCTCACCCTCTCATAATCCAAAGCAATGATAACTCATCATATTAACAAAAGTCTTATGTGATGGTTAGAAGCAACCACAACCATATCATTTCATGCACTCATTTTACACAAATGAGCAAGTAAACAAAAGTCTTTGCCATGAAATGATGGCTATGGTTATCATGATGGTCAACTAGTCAAGCCTAGTCAACCGGTCAACAAGTCAACAAAAGTCAACAAGTCAACAAAAGTCAACAAGTCAACAACCATATCACCATAATACTTAATTAATATAATAGTTAATCACATATCATATTCTCATTAGGGTTGAGCATAAAGTCAAATAGTCAACGGTCAACTGTCAACAACCCTAATGAGAATTCGCTGCCTCTGCCTCCCTGTCAACTGTGCATACACACCCGCATCCGCGTTCCGAGGAACACGAATGCAAACTGGATAAATCCAATCCCATAAGGTACACTAGGATCTGGCTTAAACCAAAGCCCGCTAGTGTAAACTGTCTGGACACTGTACGTGCACAAGTGCACGGATGTGACCGAACCCTGTCGCAAAACCATGCGACCTGTCGCAATACCATGCGACCTCTACTCTTTTGCCTAAAGGCGAAAAGCTTTCTGTGTGGGACTCTAAAGACTCGACACTACGCTGGCAGTGGGTTTAACCACAGACCGCAAGCGGCACTAGCTGTGCGTAACGGTCCCCAGGTAATGCCGACAAGAAGACCGACGAGGCGAAACCCATCTGAACTCCTACTGAGCCTGAGTGTGACATTCTCCATACAGTCCGGTCTGTTCGTCTGATACATCGCATGGCGGGCCTAGGGGGTGGTAAACGTCAGTCCCCCAATAGCGGTACAAGTCGTGCCGGAGCGAAGCCCAAAACACCCTGAGATAACACTGGAAACCTACCAGTATATCTCGTTTGCCCTGGCCAGGGACTACTCGTGTAATGGCTCTCCTAGACACAGCGCGATGTCAACCCCCAATACCGGGAGAGACGAATCCTGTCTAACCGTCACTGCCTCCAAGTGCTTCGGGACTGCACCCAACCACTACCTGTTTGCACGACTCCTTTGAGCCGTGGTAGGGTAGTGGTCAAAGTACAGTGGGAACACACTCGAGGCGGAGTGACAGTGTCAAGTCAGCAGACTACGCTGTACTCATGTCACCTGGGAACTGATAACTGACGATAGGTATAATACCAACTAGTCAGTTCCCGACGAGTCCTGTCCAGTGTACCCGTAACCTAACGAGCACCCGCATACTATCTCAAGTACGACGTACTGACGGGTGTGGGACAGACCGTCTCCCACACTGGGATGAGAAGCGCATGCGCTGGTCTACTCCGGAGTATCGATGCCCTGTCTCGATAGTCCTGCGACCAGGGACCTGCATAAGGATGTGCTTATAGATTACCCAGCCCCACTAGTGTGACGGCCATCACATCGCTGGTAATCAAGCAAAGATCCTAAGGGCTCCACTAATGTGTATAGGCGATATACAAAATATAAACACATGTACACATTGAAGTAGAAACAAACCAAGTAGCATACTACTATTTTGAGTAAGATTGTATATACAAGGTGAATATCCCAAGCATCCATTAAGTAATATACAAACCAGTATGATACAGTAATGGCCTCTAGGGCATATACACTAACAATTCCAGAGTAGACTAGCATATACGCTTCTTGAACCATTTGATGGGTGATGGATGATCCCATATCCATTGGTGTTTGACATCAAAGATGGTATATGGGTGCTCAGTAGAGACTGGGTATACTGAACAGGAAACGCCGAGAACTCCTAGATGGTATTATACCAAACGTCAGATAGCAGTTCTCTGATGACACCGGTACAGTTTAGTCTGTAGACCCGAGATCGTCATAGAGTCTTGTGCGATTCCCACTGTGCTTTGATTTCCACCTTACCATGTTCAAGAGAGCGTGCAAAATGGTGGTTTTTGGGTACAGTCCCGAGTCATATGAAGGTAATGAGCGATAGGAGGGGATTCGTCTCTTCCGGTATTGGGGGTTGATGTTGCGCTGTGCTCGATTGGCCATAACAGGAAGTCCCTGGCCAAAACTGATATGGAGATTTACTGGTAAGTGTTATCAGTAGTTTCTCGACCCTTTATGAGCCTCATATCAGCATGACTTATCAAGTTACTGGGGTTGACGCTTACCATCCTAGACTCGATATTCGACATATCAGATGAAGAGACCGGACTGTACGGTACTGTTATGTATTGGATTCACGGGAGTATGGATAAGCTTGCTTGTTGATCTTCTGATCGCTCAATACCCGGATTGCCGTTACGTCCAGCTAGTACCGCTGACGGCTTGTGGGTGACTGATATGATCATCACCTACTGCCGGCGTATTAACGAGTCTTTAGAGTCCTACACAGAGGTTTCCTAGCTCATGCGAAATGAAGTAGGTCATGCATGTGATATGTGCGGGACCGAGATTGATACGTGTATATGATACCGTATTCCAATCTCGCGATATAGTTTATATGTGATATAACCGGATTGTTGAATCAAGTATTGATTCAATGATATGTTATATGTATATGTGATATGCATATAAATGATATTAGTCGGTTGTATGCGATACAGCCGGGCTATTAAATCAAGTGTTTATTTAATAATTTAATGTGTAATTATATATTTGATATATTAATATACATTAACTAATATTAGCCCACTTAAGAAAATTGTTTTCTCTTTGTACATTTAATATATATGTGATATATGATAATGTATTTATTTTGTGTCATGCTAGATGATACATTGGACTTGGGTGTATGAGACTCATACCATACTTAAGATAATGTGGGGTTCTAATTATTAAGAGAAAATCAAAATTAGGTGGTAATTAGTCATGGATTGAAGCTTGGAGAAGCTTGTAGAAACCATTGACTTAGTCCACTAATTTTGTTTTACTCTAGATATTTATTAACCTAACCACTATCTTTAGCCATGGTTTAGTCTCTACATGAGTTATATATGATATTTTCTCACCCATGGTTCATTTAGTTGATCACTTGTTCATTTTCTTTATCTCATTCATTTTGCTTTTTAGCTTTGAGTGAGAAAAGAAAAGAAAGAGAGAAAAATTATTCTGAAGTGAGCAAAATTCCTACTTCTCCAATCTATATCAAACTAGCCATTTAGTATAGCTTGTTTCTTCACTAGTTCATCAATTAGTGAAGAGATAGCTTGAGTTAGAGATTCTTCGATGTAGATCATCTTCGGCCTCGAAGATCCTTGAGTAAGCTCGTTCCTTTCACCTATTGGAGCCAATGGAGAGTCCGGGACACTACTACTTGGAGCAAAAGGGACTACTACACTGAGCTTTAGAAGTGAAGGACCGGTCTACAAAGGTTGTATTCCAAATTCACTTAGTGTAAAGTAGTTTACATGTGTTTTAAACCCTAATCCTCTAGTTAGATCCTTGGTCCAGATTTCCTAACACTCTAGAATTTTTAAAATTGCATGTTAGATACCTTGGAAAACATGGTGAGGGTGCTAAGAAACCCTTCAGTGGTATCAGAGCCAAGCTAGAGATTTAGACAATGTTAGTTGAACTACTAAACCGAAACAACTCCGAAACAGTCGAAACAAAACCCTAGTTTCTGTCGAATTTTTCAGAGCCTCTAAATTTTTTTTAAATAGTTGATGAGTGCTCTTTATTGTGTAATAAGAACGCCAGAGGAAAACGAGACTAAACCGCCGAATATTGACCGGCGAAAAGAAGAAAAAAACCGGCCTCATCGGTTTTTTATTGTTGTTTTGGCATTGTTTTTCTTTGGTGTTCCAGTCTCTGGGGTTTGGTGTTTCAGGTACTATTTGATTTTGCTAAATATTGCATGTGATGTTATATTTCTGTAATGGCAATTCAGAGTGTTTCGTATTTGTAATTTTAACATCGTTTCGGGTTTATATATGTGTTACAATATTTGGAATCTACAATAATTAGTTTTGTGAATACTAGTTTGAATTTTGTAAACCTAGCAATTTAATCTTATTTGATCGGTTGCTAAGGGGTTTCGATATGGATCAAAACTCTGTCGCAATCACGTAGTGTACGCGAATACTTGCCGAGTAACATTACTAGATAGCCACGCCTCATAGCCCTGACCAAGTGACTGTAAGAGAACCCCATTGCCAAAAGCATCCTCCCGAGTGCTCGCGGTCGCGGTGTTCCGCCTAAGTGCACTTCGTCGACGACATCAAGGGGTGCGGCCGTCTATTAAAGTTTCCAATGAGCATTCGATCAGTTTGTCGGGAATCTTGTTGAATTACCTAACTGGTTATTGAAAAGTGTTTTCAATATTGAGACTAAAATGCGGGGTTTATAAGGTTAGGCATGAAATTCGGAATATTAGATATTTTGGGTTTATGATGTCTAAGGAATTCATTTGGTTAGGCATGAAATCCGAATTATGTGATATTTCGGGTTTATGATGTCTAAGGTGGTTGCGGATTCCAATTGTTGTAGTTTTCACTTTCTTTTCTGCGACTGTAAGTGTAATATGTGGTGTATCGCCGATTTCGTTGATATATGTCAACGACAATTAGGATACGCATATTTACTTAGGTTGATGACATGTGATGTCATGTGTTGCCGTGATATGTTATATTGGATCATCGTGTTTGAATAGTCGGGGGTTTTTGCGTGAGATGGGAGTTTTTCATTTTCATTCATGTAAAAACATGTATGTAATATTCTTTTATTGGGGCACTTCCGGGTTGAGGATGATGTCACCATTGATGTATATTATTTACTTTTCCGCATTAGGATAGACCCAAGACGGGGAGCACAAGTAACCGGGTTTTAGAGTCCAGTGGGAGACCATCTCGAGGAGTCAAGTCCGGATCTCCTAACTCTAGAATTGGTAGGGTTGCTTGCCGCTCTTGTAGAGGTCTAGGGATGTAGGTTTGGTTATTCATCGCGACCGTGGAATCCGTGTTTTTTACTGGCTTAATTTAAAACACGGACCTCCTAGTATATCCATATTTCACTTATTGACTTCTACTGTAATGTTCTGTGATGAGATCATATAACTGCGTGAGACGAAAGCTTTATATTATATATATATATATGATATATAATAAACGTTGCTTATGTTTTGCATCCATGCTAGTCCTGCCCCCGCTCTGCCGTTAGTTATCTAACTTAACGGTGCATGACGGGACCCCGTAGCGAATGCGGATGGCATAAGCGTACGTTGTATAAGTATTTTCGTTTCTTTATCTGTGATACTTAGGAAGCATAAATGATGGGACTTCATTAATGAGATTAATGAAAAAGAAAGAAACATAAAGATGTTGTAGAATCAAATTTTCAAAAGGGTAGCTCTAGTTCTTGTTTTGCATAGCGGTATTCCTTGATGAATATCCAGCACTTCATTCGATGAGGAAAGAGCTGAGATCCCTTCACTGGGAATGGACGCTTTAGTAAAAGCTAGCAGATGCTACACCCACTCGGTTTATTTTGAAAAACACATGATTTTAAAAGTAGAGCTTAAACCACTCCTTTTCAAATTACTCGATTCTACAACGATATCATGTTCATTACGCAAAAGGTTTTCTTAAAAACCTGTCGTAGCCTGATTGATGAGATTTTTACGTATGCGTTTTTAAAAGATAGATCAAAAAGTTGAGAATATACCGCAATCAAGACGGTGTCGCTTGGTAGCTAGCCGGTTGAGTACGGGTCGGTCCACAGGGAGATGGATTCCTTTTCTTTATGTTTTAACGAGTTAAATCAAAAAGATTTTGGGTTTTATTTTAAGATCTAAGAATGAGATAAAAGTTGATAAAAAGCTTGCTAGGGTTAGGATTAGGTTAATTCGTAATGTGGATTCTACTCACTGCTTTCTTTGCCTTAGTTATGAATAACGATGTTAGGGTAATTGGCAACAACGGGGATTAACACGACTGGGAAGAAACTAAGTTTCTTCCTTTTAGTCCTTGTCCGTCCGTTCTTGGCTCTTAGCCCTAACCTCTAGTAAATTCAATCACACCCGGTCTAATTAAGGAATCACTGCTATCACGTAGGATAGGGTGCCGTAGTGAGACGTGTGTGGTTGATTTAAAAAGAGTCCTTTTAATAAAATTATATGGGCAAAGAAAGGAGGGGGAGCGATTTCTTTCTCTCAAACCTTCCCTATCCTAACCCTAACAAGTGAGGAATTACTCACTCATTAGGAAGGTGACAATCAAATTCATTTTTTATAATTTTTAATATTAGAAAACTAAATTGCAGATAATTAAAAGAACAGATAAAAATAGGAGGAATTAAAATTGCAGATAAAAAGAATGCAAGATAAAAATAAAAAAAATACCTTTATTGATGACCTCTCAACGATTCATTACAAAATAAGAATTAAATCTAGAAATTGAAAAGAGATTAAGAACTAAAGAGAGGCATCTCAAAAGAGGCACCCAAAAGAGGCACACCTAATTAGGCTCTCAACTTTCCTATTTATAAACAGGAGAAACTCTAGGTTTACATTCTGATCCATACATGAAATTACAAAATAATCCCAAAGACCGAGTCAAAGAACCGACACCTGCACTGACACGTGCATTGCACGGCCGCGGTTCCGCGGCAGAAAGGCCTTTTTGGCCGCGGATCCATGGCCATTTGGTGGGCTCATGGGTCCAATTCTTTAGGGTTTCTCTGTGTTGCTTTTATCTTCTGTTTTCTTCACTTGGTTCCTCAGAATTTTTTCTACTTTCTTCCAGATTTCTAACAGTGCAGAATTATGTGGACTTTTACCGTAAGCTTCACATTTAAGTCTTGAATCTTGTGCTGCCCTTGTGCATTGAACTGTTTACTGATCTTCATTTGTTCCTTGAACTGCTAGGCAGCATCATAAGGATTCATCTATTGTTGGTCGTTGTCTCACATTTGTAGCGACTTTTCATGAATTTCACTGTAACGATCTGAGAACCTGTAACCTGCAACTATTTAGCAGATATGGATCAAAAGCACCTATTTATTTGTAATATGATTAAGAATGGGCGATATAATAATGAAAAATTCTGATATGAACAAATACCCCCAAACTTATCTTTTGCTCGTCCCGAGCAAACCCAATTTTATTCTCAAAAAATCCTAACCTCACTTTTGTTGGGAATCGCGATTGCACTGAGCTCGTGCAACAAGCCGTTAAACCTCTAGGTATCCCTAGTAGGAGGAGTGTTGTCTCCTGAGGGTTTTCAGCGGATACTACCCACAAAATCCGATCAATTTGGTATATTGACCTTCATTCTTCAATTCGGTGTTCTAGCAAGAAATTCTATTATCTTAAACTTAGAAATTATCAACCCGTATTTTTCACACTCATTTATCATTTAACTTAAGATCGTATATGTTCTGTAAACTTATTTAGCTTTCAGCATCTTTTGAATTTTCCTTCTAAGGTTCCATCTCAACTTAGGAATTTTTATCATCTCTACTGAAGATATAAGTCCTATTTTTCATTCCTATCTCTCATCAAAACCCCAATCATATACCCCTACGTGTGTGTATGTATCACCCCTACACTTGGAAATTCAATTCAAGATATTATACTCTTGTCCATCGTCCAAAGTACTTTTAATTGGTGAATTTTAGATGAAATTGCTCACACATCCTTCATGTGACCGTTAATACTTCTTGAGGTACTAACGACCGATTACAAAATGTGTCCGCGCATTAAGGCGTAATTCCTCGTCTTGTAATAGCTAAGGCTTTAGCAGTGACTCCCAAACCAGTTGGTCTAAGGCACTGGGTGATAAAGCACCCTCGCTATATTTTTTATTTATGCAGCTTTAAATAATTACAAAACCAGTGTTCATTTTTTTATATCTCTTTATTTCACACTTATACTTTAATTATTTTTTCTCATACTAAGGATTTTAGACAAGAGCATTTCAAGGCATCCTATACTATCCAAAGTTTCAAGGTGCGTGTATGTGCGAGTTGTAGGGTATATATTTTCAGAATTTATACTAAAGGTTCGGAATTATTTTTCAGACTTACGCTTCAATAAAAATTTCAATACTCTTCCCTTATTTTGAATTAGCCCAAGAACTGAACTCAAAATTTGCCTATTTCTAAATAAACTGCAATAACATATATTTTCTATAGTTAAACTTTAAGAAAGGTTATTTTTAGGGTTTTTAATTTACTAAGTTTAAGATCTAGTTTTTCCTAACTATTCAACCGTCATGTTGAACTTAAGTCAAATATGGCCAAAATTGAACTTTTCAATTTTTATAATTTTTAATTTTTTTTATGGGTTTATGGGTTTTAAAATAAATATGCAAATGCAAAAATATACACATGAATGCGAAGGAAGAAAGCTTACCGAGCATACCCCCAAACTTAAACTTGACAGTGTCCTCACTGTTAGGCTACACCAAGAGGGTCAAAATTATCGGCACTCCCCTGTTTTTTTTATTGTCAGAAAAAGAAAACAAAATATATATACACAAAAAGGTCCCCTTAAACTTAAGTGAAACAGTGTTTCCACTGTTAAAGCATTAAAGTTCAGAGTTAGGGATGAGAAAAACACAGTATCAAGCTATACAAGGCCTTACACAGGCCAAAGGTTAGCACCAACCATTCAAAAATTTTATCGTTATAATGGTGTGGTTGGTGAAAGAATGGAGTGTAGAGAAAAGAAATGAGAAACACACGAGACCATGTGGAGATAGAAGCAGTATACAGTCTCGGTGGAGGAGACGAATGGCGGAAGGGAAAAAGAAATGGTGGTGGTTCGACTTCTTCAGGTGGGGGTTGATTAATCACAAAATCCGTGTTGTTTAGGAATGTAAGTTCGTCGGCAAAAAGTTCTTCAAAAGTCTCATCGATGTAGTTGAACATTTTGCTGTCAGTAAGTTTTGTGCCAGAGTTTATCATACTTGATTTGTCAAAAATCATGGAGGTAGGAGACTCGAAAAACTCATCTACCTTATTTTCAAAAGTATCCAAATTAAGTTGGTTTTCTGGAATGATCAAACTTGAATTATCGGATTGTGATTCATCAACACTTACTGAAATTATAGGATGAATAGAAGAGGAACCTGAGAAAGTGGGAGAAAGAAGTTGAATACGAACTTGAGGGTGGAAATGGAGTATATAAATTAGCACAATTTGTGATGACCGATGTGTAAAAAGCGATTGTGCTAATCTATCAACCCACTGAGAAATGAGGTCAAATCCCTCAAGATTCGTGAGAAAACATGGGTACGTCGAACTTGGTAAAGCAAACATTAAAAATGAAAGGGATATGGTTTCTTGCATGGTCGGAACGACAGAAAGGATGAAGGGGATTGATTTAGGAAGTGTAACGGTTAAAGGTTCAGGAGGATGAATTGGAAAATCCGACTCATCAAACAAAACTGGTTCATCCTCAATACTATCCTCAATACTCTCCTCAAAATTTAGCTTATCCATGCAATTCTCATCAAATTCAAGACGCATATGAAGTTCGGGAGAAATATTTAATGTCTCGGGATGATGAATTGGAAAGAAAAACTCATCCAAATTTGTGGGTTCATCATCCAAAATATTCCCAGCGTCAATATCCTCGATCAAGTGAAAATTAAATTTCTCAGACACCTCATCAAAAGCATGGATATCAATTAATTCAGGTTCTAGAGTGGAGGTGTAGTGTTCAAAAGGATTGGGTGTAGGTTCACTCGAAAGGGACCCTTCACAATCAGGCAAATCAAACACTACAAAGTCGCACAACTCATTAGACGTTTTATCTTCAACTGGTGAATCATTTGGAACACTTGATAGATATTCAAAACCGGAGTTATGAGATTCAATTGGGGATGGGTAGGTTTGATTTGGAAGGGTGTACAGCTCACTCTCACCACTCAAATTCTCAATCTGTCCAACCGCCTCATCATACATTGGAAAATTTGTAGCTAGTTGGAAACTAGCTACCGATTCATTAGGTTGTAATAGGGCGGCCATGGACGCATTTAAATCCATTATCTGTTGTCTTGACGCTACCATAAAATCTTCCAACGACTGTTCCAGACTAGACATGGGTTGTGAAGGGGTTTCAGTAAAACATTCAAAGTTGTTTGGATACTGGAAACTCCCAAATGGTTGTGTAGAAGCAATGTCTAGGGAAGGTGCGAAAGTCGGGTAGGACTGGTAGGAATTGAATGGTTGGACAGGAGTGGGATCAACATTTGGATAAAAAGATGAATGGACTTGTTGATCCCAAGAACTGGAAGTGTTGAAAGGAGTGTAAGATCGGTTACGAGATTGTTCAATATGTTCAGCAATAGACATGGGTTTCGGAGTTACAACAGCACTTGAAGAAGGAGTATCAACGTAAGAAGGTGGTGAAGGTTGAAATGGTTGATACAAAGTGGATTGCAGAGTCCAACTATTTCTCCTAGACGCGTCTATTCGATCTTTCAAAGAAATTTTGGGCATGGAGGGGTCGTCCGAAATTCGACCAAAACAATGCGCGTAGGAAGTAATGTCTGGTTGAGGGTACCAAAGTTCGGCAAGAGTTTTGCGAGGTGGGATACCCATGATGTGAGAAAGGAGAAGAAAAAGAATGTGAAGAATTTTTTTTATTTATTTTTTTTATAATTTTTTTTATTTAAAAAAAATTGTTTGTTTTTGGAGTATTGAAATTTTTGAAAGTGTTTTTTAGAAAGGGTTTTGCAAAAATTTGTACGGAACTACGACACAATTTCAAACAATCACAATTTATACCTGCACAATCAAGCCTAGAGCTAAGGTCTCCTAAGTCAACTAGACTGCTCCTAACTGTTCCAAAGCGACAAGTTGTGAGATATCCCTCAAATCGCCTCTTCACCGCCAATCGTGGCCAGATAAGCAAAAGTGAAGAAAGGAGGGATCCGCTCACGAATCACCGTGAGACAGGCCTTTTAAAATTACCTTTCTCACTTGTCTATCCTAGGCACCACAATGTCAGGTTTAGATAAACGACCGATTGCCCACAATCTTCCTTTGTCCTAATGAGCACGACAGTTCTTAGTTGGCTGAGTCTAAATATTTTTTTAATTAACTCAAGGGTGATGCATATGCTTTTTAGTGATTTTTGGGGTCTTAGGAAGGGTAATGAAATCCCCACCCAATCTGGATTGGTGTTATAGCCCCTTAAAAGTCCGTATTAATTATGCAAAATAGTTAACACAGCAAAAACACGTGCAAATTTTTTTTTTAACTTGGCAGCGCAAAGAATTCTGCACAAAAACAATTTATTGGAGAGGGAGAAGAATTTTGCGCAAAGAACCCTGTAGAGAAAACAAATTTCAGTGGAGTTCAGAGAGTAGAAGAGAGGACAAAAATACTTACAAAGAATTTTGGGATGCTGACGTCACTGGTTGACCGCCTGTTCCGCGGTCAAACGCTTGAATCCGCCGCGGTTCCGCGGTGGTTAAGTTGGTTCGGATCTCCAAAATTTTCCGGTTATCTGTTGTGATTCTCCTCTGTCTGTTCAGATCTTCTGTTTGTTGATTTGTTCACTGGTTTTTTCCAGATCTGAATTAGTCCATCTTCTTTTCCTGCGCAATTCACACAATACCTCTCAAAAAGAACAAGATGATTTTTATTTTTATTTTATTTTTATTTTTTTGTTTTAAAATTTTTCAATTTTTATAATTTTGAATTTTTTATTTTTATTTATTTATTTATTTTTAACCCGAAATTACACAAAGAAAGAGACTACCGTCTCCCCGGCAACGGCGCCATTTGATTGATGAGATTTTTGCGTATGCATTTTTAAAAGATAGATCAAAAAGTTGAGAATATACCGCAATTAAGACGGTGTCGCTTGGTAGCTAGCCGGTTGAGTACGGGTCGGTCCACAGGGAGATGGATTCCTTTTCTTTATATTTTAACGAGTTAAATCCAAAAGATTTTAGGTTTTATTTTAAGATCTAAGAATGAGATAAAAGTTGATAAAAAGCTTGCTAGGGTTAGGATTAGGTTAATTCGGAATGTGGATTCTACTCACTGCTTTCTTTGCCTTAGTTATGAATAAAGGTGTTAGGGTAATTGGCAACAACGGGGATTAGCACGACTGGGAAGAAACTAAGTTTCTTCCTTTTGGTTCTTGTCCGTCCGTTCTTGGCTCTTAGCCCTAACCTCCAGTTAATTCAATCACACCCGGTCTAACTAGGGAATCACTGCTATCACGTAGGATAGGGTGTCGTAGTGAGCGGTGTGTGGTTGATTTAAAAAGAGTCCTTTTAATAAAATTATATGGGTAAAGAAAGGAGGGAGAGAGATTTCCTTCTCTCAAACCTTCCCTATCCTAACTCTAACAAGTGAGGAATTACTCACTCATTAGGAAGGTGACAATCAAATTCATTTTTTATAATTTTTAATATTAGAAAACTAAATTGTAGATAATTAAAAGAACAGATAAAAATTGTAGGAATTAAAATTGCAGATAAAAAGAATGCAAGATAAAAATAAAAAAATACCTTTATTGATGACCTCTCAACGATTCATTACAAAATAAGAATTAAATCTAGAAATTGAAAAGAGATTAAGAACTAAAGAGAGGCATCTCAAAAGAGGCTCCCAAAAGAGGCACACCTAATTAGGCTCTCAACTTTCCTATTTATAGACAGGAGAAACCTTAGGTTTACATTCTGATATATACATGAAATTACAAAACAATCCCAAAGACTGAGTCAAAGCACCGACACCTGCACCGACACGTGCATTGCACGGCCGCGGTTCCGCGGCAGAGAGGCCTTTTTGGCCGCGGATTCGCGGCCATTTGGTGGGCTCATGGGCCTAATTCTTCAGGGTTTCTCTTTATTGCTTTTATCTTCTGTTTTCTTCACTTGGTTCCTCAGAATCTTTTCTACTTTCTTCCAGATTTCCAACAGTGCAGAATTATGTGGACTTTTACCGTAAGCTTTACATTGAAGTCTTGAATCTTGTGCTGCCCATGTGCATTGAACTGTTTACTGATCTTCATTTGTTCCTTGAACTGTTATGCGGCATCATAAGGATTCATCTATTGTTGGTCGTAGTCTCACATTTGTAGCGACTTTTCATGAATTTCACTGTAACGATCTGAGAACCTGTAAGCTGCAACTATTTAGCAGACATGGATCAAAAGCACCTATTTATTTGTAATATGATTAAGAATAGGCGATATAATAATGCAAAATTCTGATATGAACATAGCCCTCCGTCATTTCAGATAAATACTATTTAGTATTCGTGTTATGTTTGTTGGCCTTCGTCAAGGCATAGTGTGCGGTAGCTGATTAGTGCTTATCTGCTGCATATGATGCGATTGGATTAGGGTAGTCGTGCGACTTTGTTGGCCTTCGTCAAGGGTCGTGCGGGTGGGTTTAATTCAATCATGAAATGTACGGGTTGAACTTGACTAGTGGTCTATGGTTTGTGGGCCTTCATCAACGTCATAGAATATTAGGGGTAAAATATTATTGGGAATTTCAAGTGTTGAAATTTGCAGTAAAATTGCATACCTTCTATGAGATAAATGAATCCGATACTCACTGTGAGTAAAAATTACTCCTGGGAGAGTTTTGCACATTACAATTAGCCGATCAAGTAGGTGTCTAGAAAGGTTTCAATTGGGTTATGCCTCTGGGAAAACGAGGTTTATTTTAATTAGGTCCCTGCGAAAGCATGAGGAACCTCTTTCGAAGTACCGACACTAGCCTGGCAAAACGATTGGCGAACTTGTAGGGTGTAATTAATCCCGGCTAGTCTTACCTTTTAGGGTTTGAAGGAAGATTTGATAAAAATAGTGGAAGCCATCCTAATTAGATAAGATAATAACCAATCTAATCTTGCAAAAGCATACGCTAAGTGTTTTCTTCTCTCTCTCTCCAAGTAGCGACCATGTCAGGCCTTAATCAAGATAATAATATAGATGTATTGACCGAACCCGCTTGTTATACTGAGCTCGGGAACGTTGGTTCTGCTATATCCCGTAATTGTTATTGTTAGTTGTATGTATGCCCTAGAGGCCATTATTGTACATATAATGTATATTACAGTGGATGCTTGGACATATATAGAGAAGACTTTCTTGCTCGACATGATAGTATGCTATTACAGTGGATGCTTGGACATATATAGAGAGGACTTTCTTGCTCGACATGATAGTATGCCATCTGGTTGCTCTTTATCTTAACATGTATACGTGTCTCTTGATACTATCTCATAGTTACATGTTGGTAAAGCCCTTAGGATGTATACTTGACTACCAGGATTATGATGCAGATCATACTAGTGGGGCCATGGTAGTCTATAAGTTCATCCTTTAATGTTCCTAGTCATGGGTGTATCGAGACAGGGCATCGATGTACTAGAGTAGAATAGCGTATACGCTTCTCGACCCATGAGATGGGCGATGGATGATCCCATATCCATTGGTGTTTGACATCAGAGATGGTATACGGGTGCTCAGTGGAGACTGGGTATACTGGACGGACTCGGCGAGAACTCCTAGATGGTATTATACCTGACGTCAGATAGCAATTCTCTGGTGACACTGGTATAGGTTAGTCTGTAGACCCGAGATCGTCATAGAGTCTTGTGTGATTCCCACTGTGCTTTGATTTCCACCTTACCACATTCAAGAGGACGTGCAAAACGGCGGTTTTTGGGTACAGTCCCGAGTCACATGGAGGCAATGAGCGATAGGAGGGGATTTCGTCTCTCCCGGTATTGGGGGTAGATGTCGTGCTGTGCTCGATTGGCTATAACTGGAAGTCCCTGGCTAGGGCTGATTTGGAGATTTACTGGTAAGTGTTATCAGTAGTTTCTCGACCCATTATGAGCCTCATATCGGCATGACTTATCGAGTTATTGGGGTCTGACGTTTACCACCCCTAGACTGGATATGCGACATCTCAGACGAAGAGACCAGGCTGTACGGTAGTGTTACTGACAGGCTTTACAGGAGCTAGAGCGGGCTTGCTTGTTGATCTTCTGATCGCTCAATACCCGGGTAGCCTTTACGTCCAACTAGTACCGCTGACGGCTTGTGGGTACTCTTGTACATTAAAAAAATGAATTGATTCCGTGAAAGATGGGATCAGTAAATGAGCTAAGGCCTATCACCGAGAAGGTTACTGTTTGGTGGTACCGGCGTATTGACGAGTCTTTAGAGTCCTACACAGAGGTTTCACTGGCTCAGGCAAAACGTAGTAGGAGCACATATGTGATATGTGCGGGACCGAGAATAATACGAGTATGTGATACCGTATTCTATTCTCGTCATTTTTACGTATCGGTCGGTTATATGTGATATAGCCGGATTATCGAATCAAGTGTTGATTCGAGAAGTTGATACATATAATATTAGTCGGTTATATGTGATATAGCCGGATTATTAAATCAAGTGTTGATTTGATAATTTAGTGTATAATTGTATATTTGATATGCTAGTTTACATTAACTAATATTAGCTCACTTAAAATGTTTCTTTTTCTCACTTGTGTGCATAAGTATATATGTGATATATATTAATGTAAATTTTTTGTGCCAAGCTTGATGATATAAGCAACATGGGTGTATGAGACTTACAGCATACTAATGATAATGAAGGGTTTATTTATTTAGTGTAAATCAATTATTAGTTGGATAATGGTCACATGGCATGAAGCTTGTAGAAGCTTGAAGATCCATTGACTAGTCCACTAGTTTTGTCTTATAATAAATATTTGTTAACCCAACCATTATCTAAACTCATGGTTAAGTCTCTACATGAGATATATTAGATATTTTCTCACCCATGGTTGCAATTCACTCTCTTATCCATTATTTGCTTCTTCTTCCTCAAGCTTGAGAGAGAGCTCCCTAGGTTTTATGAGAGGTGATAAAAATAGTGAGAAAATTAATTCTAAAGTGAGCAAAAATCCTACTTCATCATTCTCTACTAGATTAACACATTAGTATAGGGTGTTAGCTTCACTAATCCTATATTAGTGAAGAGGTAGCTTGGGTTTGTGTCTCCTCGACGTAGATCATTTTCGGCCTCGAAGACTTCGTGCAAGCTCGTTGCTTTGTTCTTGTGGAGCCACTCTAGAGTCCGCAAGATTAAAAATTGGAGCGAAGTGACTACCACAAGGAGCTATTGATGTGAAGGACCGGTCTACAAAGGTTGTAATCCTAGTTCACTTAATTTTAAAGTAGTTTACACATTGGATTGTCTAAATCTTTAGTTAAGATTCTAGGGTCAGGATTGTTTTGTACGGTAAATTTTTGAAAATGGCATGGACGATGCCTCCCAAAACCATGTTGTTGTGCCAAGCAATCCTACAGTGGTATCAGAGCCAAGCACGAGATTTATACGATGTATGTAGAATCACGAAACCGAAACAACTCCGAAACACCCGTTAAACGAATCTAGTTTCTGTCGAAATTTTAAAGTCGTCGAAATTTTTTTTAAACAACTGCAGAATGTTGTATGAGATGCAACATGAACACAGTACAAAATTTAACCCCACACCTCGGATTTTGGCCGGCCACAGAGCCTTGAAAATTGGCCTGCTCGGTTTTGGTGTGGATTTCAGGGTTAAAATTTGTACTGTGTTCCAGTCTCTGGGTTTTAGTGTTTCAGGTGTTGATTGCTTTTGCTAAATTCTCATGTGATGTTAACTTTCTGCAAAGGCAACTCGGAGTGTTTCGTAATCGTAATTCTAATAGTATTTCGGGTTATTTAGACCGTGTTAAAAAGTTCAAACGGATATCAAATACCCATTTTAACCCTTGACGGAAAATTTTCCAAGAGTTGGATTTTTTCCGAGTTAAAGAACATTCAAATATCATGCAAATAATGCGGTGGACCCTCTAGAAGAACAAAAGCCTAACTCGATTCTATGACCGTAAGAACCACCGCCAAACCCTAGGGTTTGCGGTAGTTCCGCGGCGCCATAGGTGAGGCAAGGGTTGACCCTTCTACGGTTGATCCATTGGTAATGTGGCATGTGGTGAGTATTTTTAAACTACGCTCAAGTGTTGAGCTTTTTGGGATATTTTGGATGTTTGTTGATTCGATCGGAATGTTTAACGTCGTCTAGCTTTTTCTGGAATGTGATATAATATGTGGAATTCATATAGTTAGGCATGAAATCCAAAATATGTGATATTTTGGGTTTATGATTTCTAAGGTGATTTTGGATTCCAAATGTTATAGTCTGACATTTTCTTTTCTGCGACCGTAAGTGTAATATATGGTGTATCACCGTTTTCGTTGCTATATGTCAACGATAATTATGTTACGCATATTTACTTACGTTGATGACATGTGATGTTATGTGTTGCTGCGATATGTTATATTGGATTGTCGTGTTTTGAATAGTCGGGGGTTTTATGTGAGATGAGAGTTTTTATTTTCATTCATGTAAAATTCATTGTATGTAATATTCTTTTATTGGGGCACTTCCGGGTTGAGAATGATGTCACCATTGTTGTATATTATTTACTTTTCTGCATTAGGATAGACCCAAGGAGGGTAGCACAAGTAACCGGGTTCTAGAGTCCAGTGGGAGACCATCTCGAGGAGTCGAGACCGGATCTCCTAACTCTAGAATTGGTAGGGTTGCTTGCCGCTCTCGTAGGGGTCTAGGGATATGGGTTTGGCTATACATCACGACCGTGGAATCCGTGTTTTATACTGGCTTAAAATAAAACACGAAATTCCTAGTATATCCAATATTTCATATGTTATCTTCTGCTGCTGATATTCTGTGATGTGTTCACTTTATATGTGAATGCTTTATTATTATATATATGATATATAATAAACGTTGCTTATGTTTTGCACTCGCGCTAGTCCCGCCCCGCTATACCGTTAGTTAAGTAACCTAACGGTGCATAACGGGACACTGTGGCGAATGCGGATGGTATAAGCGTACGTTGTATTTTCATTTCTTATGTGATGCTTAGGAAGCATAAATGATGGGACTTCATTAATGAGATTAATGAAAGAAAAGAAACCTAAAAGATGTTGTAGAATCAAATTTTCAAAATGGGTAGCTCTAGTTTTTGTTTTGAATAGCGGTATTCCTTGTAGAATATCCAGCACCTTATTCAATAAGGAAAGAGCCGAGATCCCTTCACCGGGAGTGACCACTTAAGCGAAACTAGCAGATGTTACAACTTACTCGGTTTATCTTTTAATTGATTTTATAGTTTTTGCTTTGCATAGTGATATTTATGAAATATCATGCACCTTATTTGATAAGGAAAGATCCGAGATCCCTTCACCAGGAGTGACCTCTTTAGCAAAACTAGTGAAAGCCTAAAAAACACTCCTTTTCAAAAATCACTTGTTTCTACAACGATATCAAGTTCATTACTCAAAAGGTTTTCTTAAAAACCTGTCGTAGCCCTCCGTCATTTCAGATAAGGACTGGTTAGTATTCGTGCTATATTTGTTGGCCTTCGTCAAGGCGTAGTGTGCGGTAGCTGATTAGTACTTATCTGCTTATAGCATGTGATGCGATTGGATTAGAGTAGTTGTGCGACTTTGTTGGCCTTCGTCAAGGGTCGTGCGGATGGGAATAATTCAATCAAGAAATATACGGGTTGAATTTGACTAGCGGCCTATGGTTTGTTGGCCTTCGTCATGGTCATAGGTTGCTAGGGGAAAAATATTATCGGGTATTTCAAGTGTTGAAATTTGCAATGAGACTGCATACCTTCTATAAGATAGTTGGATCCCGATACCCACTGCGAGTAAGTGTTACTCCTGGGAGAGCCTTGCACTTACAATTAGCCGATCAAGTAGGTGTTTAAAAAAGTTTCAACGTGTTTATGCCTCTGGGAAAATGAGGTTTACTTTAATTAGGTCCGTGCGAAAGCACGGGGAACCTCCCTCAATGTACCGGCACTGGCCTGACTGAAATATTGGCGAACTTGTAGGGTGTAATTAATCCCGGCTAGTCTTTCTTTTTAGGGTTTGAAGGAAAATTTGATAAAAACAGTGGGAGCCATCCTGATTAGATAAAATAATAACCAATCTGATCCTGCAAGAGCATACGCTAAAGTGTTTTCTTCTCTCTCTCTCTCTCCAGGTAGCGACCATGTCAGGCCTTAATCAAGATAATAATGTGGATTTATTGACTGAACCCGCTTGTTATACTGAGCAAGGGACGTTACTTCCGTTCTTTCTTATAATTGTTATAAGATTGAGCAGGAAATAGGGGAATATCCGGATTCCCACGCCACCCAAACGAAGAATAAGCATGTTGATGCATCTTCTTTGGGTGTGTTAGTTATCGAGAACTGTTTCTCAGTTCACTCTACGTTCTAGGTATTAGATACCGGATCGGGATCCCACATATGTAATATGTTGCATAGGATATGGAAAGATAGAGAACTGGGAGAGGGTGATCATTCCGTTAAAGTAGGGAATGGGGTAAATGTTGCAGCAAAACCAGTTGGCGAATATCACCTTGTGTTACCAAGTGGTAATACATTGGTTCTGAATGAATGCTATTACATACCGATCCTGATATGCAATCTTATATCAGTTTCTTTATTAAGTAAAGAAGCATATAATTTTGTAGTACAGGATAATATTATGAATATCTTCCTGAATCAAAAGTTGATTGGATCAGGCTCGTTAAATAATGGCATATACGTTGTATATCAAACCACGGTTCTTAACATACAAAACACACACAAGAGGAAAAGTTCAGAAATGAATGAATCCTTCTTATGGCATTGTAGATTAGGTCATATCAGTGCGACATGACTAGCTAAGTTACATAAGGATGGATATTTGAATCCGTTCGAATTTTCATCTTATGAAACTTTCCAGTCTTATCTCAAAGGCAAAATGACCAAAACTCCATTTAGTGGACACGGAGAAAGAGTTATGGAACTCTTGGGACTGATACATAGTGATGTATGCGGTCCCATGTCTACACATGCCAGGAATGGTTTCTCATACTTCATTATATTCATTGACGATCTCTCAAGATATGGACATGTATTCCTGTTGAAACACAAGTCTGAAGCTTTTGAGAAATTCAAAGAATATAAGCACGAAGTAGAGAACCAAACGGGTAAAAGTATTAAAATCCTTCGATCTAATCGAGGAGGAGAATACTTGAGCACGGAATTCCGTGACTATCTAAAAAAGAATTGGATTCTCTCTCAGCTTACTCCACCGTATATACCACAGCACAACGGTGTATCGGAACAGAGGAATCGCACCCTATTGGATATGGTGCGCTCTATGATGAGCACCGCTGAGTTATCTATTTCCTTTTGGGGGTATGCGCTTGAGACAGCCATACACCTATTGAATATGGTCCCTACCAAATCTGTTACTACCACTCCATATGAGATATGGAAGGGGAAGAGACCGTGTCTTAATTATATTAAGATATGGGGTTGTCCGTCTTATGTTAAAACGCAAAATTCGGACAAGCTTGAGGCAAGGTCAGTTCTGTGTAAGTTTGTTGGATATCCCAAAAATTCACGTGGGTATATCTTCTACCATTCCAAGGAACAAAAGGTGTTTGTTTCTCGCAATGCCACCTTTTTAGAAAAGGAATTTCTTGAAAAAGAAATTAGTGGCGAGGAGGTAGAACTGGAAGAAGTTCCTGCGATACAAACTACGACAGAAGATTTGGTGGAACCAGAGGATTCAGTAGTCTCCAACGAACCCCAGCCTCTCCGTCGATCTAGTAGGGTCCCTGATCCACCTGAGAGATACTACGGTTTTCTCGTTGATGGTGGCAGCGAGGATTGCATCATGGAAGATAATGACCCAACTAGCTTCGAGCAGGCCATCACGAGTAGGGACTTTGTGAAGTGGTTGGATGCAATGCGATCTGAGATGGAATCCATATGCACCAACAAAGTATGGACTTTGGAAGTTGCTCCTGAAGGGGTAAAACCTATTGGGAGCAAATGGATCTTTAAGAAGAAACTTGGTGTAGATGGAAAAGTTGAGACTTTCAAAGCTAGACTTGTTGCAAAAGGTTTTCGTCAACTACCAGGTGTGGATTATGATGAAACCTTTTCTCCAGTGGCTATGCTTAAGTCCATCCGGATCCTACTTGCCATCGATGCATACCATGACTATGAAATCTGGCAAATGGATGTTAAAACCGCCTTTCTAAATGGTGATTTGGAAGAGTGCGTGTACAAGACTCATCCAGAGGGCTTTGTAGACAGTAGGAGCAGCGAAAAGGTGTGCAAGCTGCTTAAATCCATCTACGGGTTAAAGCAAATATCACGGAGTTGGAACATCTATTTTGATGTCGTTGTCAAAGAGTTTGACTTCGTCAAAAACGTAGATGAACCTTGTATATACAAGAAGGTGGCAGAGAGTAAGGTTGTCTTGCTCGTATTGTACGTGGATGACATACTCTTGATAGGAAATGATATTCCTATGCTGCACTCGGTCAAGCTCTTCTTATCACAAAGATTCTTAATGAATGATTTAGGTGATGCCTCCTACATCTTAGGGATTAAAGTTTATAGAGATAGATCTAAACGGATGCTGGGATTGTCCCAAACCAGGTACATAAACATTATACTAAACAGGTTTAGTATGGAAGAATCCAAGAATGGGAATTTACCCACGTTCTCAGGACTCACTCTCTCCAAAGAGATGTCTCCCAAGACTGATTTGGAGAGAGCTCGCATGCAAGGGATACCCTATGCTTCGGCAGTAGGCTCTATCATATACGCGATGTTATGTACCAGACCCGATGTAGCATACTCACTAAGTGTAGTGAGTAAGTATCAACCAGATCCAGGAGAGAGTCACTGGACAGCTGTGAAGAGCATTCTCAAGTACTTGAGAAGGACTAAAGAGATGCTCTTGTTGTATGGTAACAGAGAACTCCAAGTGGAGTCCTTTACCGATTCGAGCTTCCAGAGTGATAAGGACGACTCTAAATCGGACTCGGGATTTGTCTTTACCCTCAATAGAAGGGCGGTTTGTTGGAAGAGTTCCAAACATGAAACCGTGGAAGACTCGACGATGGAGGATGAATACATCGCTGCCAACGATGCTGCCAAAGAGGCTGTCTGGATGAAGAAGTTCATAACTGAACTTGGTGTGGTTCTATCCATTGAGCGTCCAATACCTTTGTATTGCGATAACAATGGAGCAGTGGTCTTGGCCAAGGAACCCAGGTCTCATCAGCGATCCAGATATACTCTGAGGCGGTATCACCTGATCCAGGAGATAGTTGATCGCCGGGAGATCGAGATCAGGAGAGTTGACACGAAGAACAACATAGTGGATCCACTCACGAAAGCAATTCCCCATATACAGTTCGAGAGACTCTTCGGGATGTTGGGTATGCGATACTACAACAGCTGACCCTAGTGCTAGTGGGAGATTGTTAGTTGTAAGTATGCCCTAGAGGCCATTATTGTACATATGATGTATATTATAGTGGATGCTTGGACATATAGAGAGAGGACTTTCTTGCTCGACATAATAGTATGCAATCTGGTTGCTCTTTATCTTAACATGTATACTTGTCTCTTGATACTGTCTCATAGTTACATGTTGGTAAAGCCCTTAAGATGTATACTTGACTACCAGGATTATGATGCAGATCATACTAGTGGGGCCATGGTAGACCATAAGTTCATCCTTTAATGTTCCTAGTCATGGGTGTATTAAGACAGGGCATTGATATACCAAAGTAGACTAGCTTATATGCTTCTCGACCCATGAGATGTGCGATGGATGATCCTATATCCATTGGTGTTTGACATCAGAGATGGTATACGGGTGCTTAGTGGAGACTGGGTACACTGGACGAACTTTCCAAGAACTCCTAGATGGTATTATACCAGATGTCAGATAGCAGTTCTCTGGTGACACTGGTACAGGTTAGTCTGTAGACCCGAGATCGTCATAGGGTCTTGTGTGATTCCCACTGTGCTTTGATTTCCACCTTACCATGTTCAAGAGGACGTGCAAAACGGTGGTTTTTGGGTACAGTCCCGAGTCACATGGAAGTAATGAGCGATAGGAGGGGATTTTATCTCTCCCGGTATTGGGGTAGATGTCGTGTTGTGCTCGATTGGCTATAACTGGAAGTCCCTGGCCAGGGCTGATTTGGAAATTTACTGGTAAGTGTTCTCAGTAGTTTCTCGACCTATTATGAGCCTCGTATCGGCATGACTTATCGAGTTATTGGGGTCTGACGTTTACCACTCCTAGACTGGATATGCGACATCTCAGACGAGAAGACCGGACTGTACGATAGTGTTACTGACAAGCTTTACAGGAGCTAGAGCGGGCTTGCTTGTTGATCTTCTAATCGCTCAATACCCGGGTAGCCGTTATGTCTAGCTAGTACCGCTGACGGCTTGTGGGTGCTTGATATGATCATCACCTGCTACCGGCGTATTGACGAGTCTTTAGAGTCCTACACAGAGGTTTCACTGGCTCAGGCAAAACATAGTAGGAGCACATATGTGATATGTGTGGGACCGAGAATAATACGATTATGTGATACCGTATTATATTCTCTCCATTTATACGTATAGGTCGGTTATATGTGATATAGCCGGGTTATCGAATCAAGTGTTGATTCGATAAGTTGATACATATAATATTAGTCGGTTATATATGATATAGCCGGATTATTAAATCAAGTGTTGATTTGATAATTTAGTTTATAATTGTATATTTGATATATTAGTTTATATTAACTAATATTAGCTCACTTAAATGTTTCTTTTTCTCACTTGTGTGCATAAGTATATATGTGATATATATTAATGTACATTTTTTGTGTCATGCTTGATGATACAAGCAACAAGGGTGTATGATACTTACACCATACTATTGATAATGAAGGGTTTATTTATTTATTGTAAATCAATTATTAGTTGGATAATGGCCACATGGTAAGAAGCTTGGAGATCCATTGACTAGTCCACTAGTTTTTCTTATACTAGATATTTGTTAACCCAACCATTATCTAAACTCATGGTTAAGTCTCTACATGAGATATATTCGATATTTTCTTACACATGGTTGCAATTCACTCTCTCATCCATTATTTGCTTCTTCTTCCTCAAGCTTGAGAGAGAGCTCTTTAGGTTTTATGAGAGGTAAAAATAGTGAGAAAATTAATTCTAAAGTGAGCAAAAATCCTACTTCATCATCCTCTACTAGATTAGCACTTTAGTATAGGGTGTTAGCCTCACTAATCCCACATTAGTGAAGAGGTAGCTTGGGTTAGTATCTCCTCGACGTAGATCATCTTTGGCCTCTTAGACTTCGTGCAAGCTCGTTGCTTTCTTCTTGTGGAGCCACTCTAGAGTCCGCAAGATCACTACTTGGAGCGAAAGGACTACTATAAGGAGCTATTGAAGTGAAGGACTGGTCTACAAAGGTTGTATTCCTAGTTCACTTAATTGTAAGGTAGTTTACACATTGTATTGTCTAAATCTTTAGTTAAGATTCTAGGGTTAGGATTGTTTTGTACGGCAAATTTTTGAAAATGGCATGGACGATGCCTCCCGAAACCTTGTTGTCGTGCTAAGCAATCCTACAGTTACAAGTCTGAGCAGGAAATATGGGTATATCCAGATTCCCACGCCACCCAAACGAGGAATGAGCATGCTGATGCATCTTCTTCGGGCGTGTTAGTTACCGAGAATTGTTTCTCAGTACCCTCTACGTCCTGGGTATTATATACCGGATCGGGATCCCACATATGTAATATGTTACATGGGCTAAATCAAGGTAGAGATCTGGGAATAGGTGATCATTATGTAAGAGTAGGGAATGGTGCAAATGTTGCAGCCAAAAAAGTTGGCGAATATCACCTTATATTACCAAATGGTAATGCATTGATTCTGAACGAATGTTATTACATACCGAACATATCAGTTTCTTTATTAAGTAAGGATAATGTTATGAACATTTTTCTGAATCAAAAGTTGATTGGATTAGGCTCGTTAAGTAATGTCATATACGTTCTAAATCAAACCACAATTCTTAACGTACAGAACACATACAAGAGGAAAAGTTCAGAAATGAACGAGTCCTTCTTGTGGCATTGTAGACTAGGTCATATCAATGCGACACGACTAGCCAAGTTACATAAGGATGGATATTTGAATCCGTTCGAATTTACATCTTATGAAACTTGCCAGTCATGTCTCAAAGGCAAAATGACCAAAACTCCGTTTACTGGACACGGAGAAAGAGCTATAGAACTCTTGGGACTGATACATAGTGATGGATGCGGTCCCATGTCTACACATGTCAGGAGTGGTTCCTCATACTTCATTACATTCACTGATGATCTTTCTAGATACGGACATGTGTTCCTATTGAAACAAAAGTCTGAAACTTTTGAGAAATTTAAAGAATATAAGTCCGAAGTCGAGTGTCACGACCCGAAAAGTACCGAGCGTGACTGGCACTTAAATTACGAAACGTATCAAGGCGTACGTAATCTAAGTAAGCCAAAACCCAGAAATCAAAACCAAGTAAAGCAGTAGAGTGAAGAAAAAACCACTTTTAAAGCAAGAAGTTTAACAACATAAGCCAAAATATGCATTTTTAAAAATGTCGAGTCTTTTCTGAAAATTTCGGCAGAGTTTCCTTTGTAAATTCAGACCCCAAACGGGTACAAAACCTGATAAAGCATGTATAAAGAATAAAGGCATCCCCAAGTGGGAGCTAGCTCTTCACTAACCGGAGGACAAAATCACACAATGCAATATAATATACAACGCCGAAAGGCGAGATCAAACTCAGGATAAAAATCCAATATCATCAAGAAAACCATAGGAAAACCATAATAATACAGCGCGCGACTCTAAGGTCGAAAGAATATACACTGGTCATCTATCTCTATCAAATATACAAGTCTAGTTGATGGAGTTTTACTAGATACAACTGAAATAACAAATATACAATGGTGGTCACGATACAAGTGAACCCACCTACCAAAGAAATCACCCGGAAGGAACAGTGTGCCAGCAAAGCTGCAACGAAACCTGTACGGCAAAACCTGCAAGGAACTGTGGCACAACGGAGGTGAGTTGCCAACTCATGAGTAGAAAACATCACAGAGCAGAGATCGCATGTATGACGCATCCTAGGTCATATCAAGTAATATCCTCAAATAATATCCTGATCCATCTACATATAAGTGCAATACTACGTGCTCGTGTCAGTATCTCAGATAGTAACATATCAGATATATGATGTATGAATGCATTACGAATGGAAACAGAATACATCATGAGTGAGACAACTGTTTTCTTTATTTAATGAGATTCCTGTATGTATATAAATTGAATATCATCAATGAAATCAACATAGAAATCAGTGTCAAGTATCGACACAAAACATGAATCTCAATATCTCAATATCTCAGGCTCCGGCTATCCGTACTGGCCTGTATCATCAAATCTCAATATCTTAGTGTTTCAAATCTTAATATCTCAGGCTCCGTCAGTCCGGATCGGCCCATATCATCAATCACACGACCACGAACGATATCCTCCGAATATCCGCCGCGCCAAACAATCACCGGTAGGTAGTTTTCCCCTGCCAGGCTCCTCGTCTACAACTCGAGCTTATTGCCCCGGGGTACTTTACCGGGCCCACCATGTATCCGAGACGGTTCATCCTACTTCTCGAATCGGGTCTCGAAAACCAACTCAGAACCGAGAAAACATCATGGTGGACAATACTCATCATATCAAGAAAAACCGCATCTTTCTCTTTAAAATAATTCATCAGTTTATAAAATGTTACATGCGGTTTCCAAATCCAGAAAATCTCAAGAAGGGTCCGAAATCATCAAAATCACGATATCTACAAACAATGAATACCGGCATAAATCTCTATAATACTGCATGACTAATGAATATATGAATGTATCTGATATCGTGCAATGAATGCAATAGTTAAACTAGCATATAAAAGAGATAACATATTGCAACTATCAGCTAGCAAGATATGTCAATGAAATAGTATTCTCTAAAGTGTACGTGACATGGCAATTACCGATGATGATGTGTGTGAGCTGGCAAGCAAGTGTACGTGGAACATACGCATCGTCGGTAATGGTGCTGGTGTCCTGACAGCAGGGTTTCATAATAATTATAAATAACATATGTACAAGCATGCAATGTGTCACGACCCGAAAGAGCACGTGACTGGCCCTTGAATCCTATGAAGTCTATAGGACTCCATCTGATCCAAGTAAGCCAAAAGCCCAGAAATCTAAAACCATTTAAAGGGTAAATAATGAAAAACTGGTTTTAAGAAGTAAGAAATCATGTTCCGAAAATCAAAGTTGTTAAATAACTAAGCCGAATATGTATTTTAAAAATGTTTAACCTTTCCTGGAAATTTCGGCAGAGTTTCCTTTATAAAAACTGGCCCCGAACGGGGTACAACAAGAATAATATATAAGAAATGATAAAAGGCATCCCCAAGCGGGAGCTAGCTCTTCGTCAATCGACGGTCACAACCACGCAAGCAATAATAATATACAACGCCAAAGGGCGAGGATCAAAACCCAAAAAGAAACTCAAACAGCCAGAAAACCGTAATACTACAAGCGCGACTCTAAGGTCGAAATAATACAACACTGTTTTCTAAGTCTGAAACAATATACAAGTTTTGGTTGATGGAATTTCTAGATACAATGAATAAATAATGTACAATGGCGGTTCTGATACAAAGAACCCACCTACCAAAGCAAGTCTCCCGTAATGGAAGCAATGTGCCCGAAAAGCCGCAATGAAATCTGTACGGCAAAACCTGCAAGGACTATAGCACAACGGGGGTGAGTTGCCAACTCGTGAATAGAAAAATATCTATAAGCAGAGATCGAATGCATGACCCATCCTAGGTCAATACGATCAGATATAAATAAACCTCAATATGAATAAAGCTGAAGCATGCTAAACTGGCAATGTAATCTCTATACATGAGTGTAGTGCCAAGTGCTCGTGCTAGTGCCTCAGATAATAGCATATCATGAATGTAAGGTATGATCAATGTAATCAAATCTGCATATACGTGGATCCCGTCCACTCGTCACCCAATGACAATAACCATCATGCATGTAAATATCATCAGCATATGCATGGAAATATGAGGATATAAACCACCTGTGTCCCTCGCGACACGTCAAAATCATGGAACCGGAGTGCCCAGCATCGGCACTCGAAAACATCATGAAAACTGTGCCCAGCATCGGCACGTAAATCCTCATACATCGGGCTCCGTCAGTCCGGATCGGCCCACAGGCTCTGTCTGCGGTATCGGCCCTCGGCCCCGGCAGTATGCCCATATCCATCTATCGACTCTGGTCAGTATCCTCCGGATAACCGCCAGGTCCAACCAATCACCGGTAGGTAGTGGTCCCACTGCCAGGCTCACCGTCTACTACACAGCGAAACCGTTCTCGCCCCGGGGTACCATACCGGGTCCACCATGTACCCGCAATCGGCCTCATCCGCCTCCTCGAATCGGGTTTCACATGTCGCTCTCAGCACCGAGAAAACACATGGTGGACGCACTGAAATATCATATTAAGGGTAACCGGGTTTTAAAACAATTCCATATTCTCTTTTTAAAACACCCACGGTTCCCAAAACCAGAAATATCATGGAAATAACATATCTCAATGCGTATAATCAGAAAGCACGACGTATGCGACATGTGAAGAAATGTAAGCAACATACAAAGAATGCAACAGTACTACAGTGTAGTGATATGGCAATTATCGATGATGAAGTGTGTGAGCCGGCAAACAAGTGTACGTGGAACATACGCATCATCGATAATGGTGCTGGTGTCCTAGCAGCATGACTGAAATGTATCAACAATATAAGCGATGCAATGCAAACAGCATGAATATGCGGAATCGAGTAATCACGCAACAGTAAAGAACCTGCCTCAATAAGTATATCATGCAACCTTGCCTTTTGAAATAAGACGAATCAGGGCTTTTGGTAAAATAAGGGCTACGGTGTTTTAAGAAAAGATGCGTCGTTTGAAAATATCCGTATAAACCCTTTTGCTCTATCTTTAGAATATCCCTGATTCGCTAGTTTTGAAATAGGTATGACTCGGGTCTAGCCTAACGCCTACTATGCGAACTACGAACCCAACAATCAAGCCAATCGAGAGGGGTATGGAAACCATCTAAATCTGAGTCGATATCATACTATCTCATCACATGACAGGTATCACTACCATCATATCACATCTCCAGTACGAACTCTGTCATGTCGCCAAATCTCACGGTCTCAATCATATCTCATCGACTCATCTCAATCCCACGTATCATCTTTAAAACTCGTATATGAACACATAGTCCCATACCCATGTGTAGATATACACACCATCATATGCGCACAGATAAATGAAAGAATGCATGCAAGTATATGTGTATATGTATGTGTATGTGTATGTGTGCAACCCCTACTCTAGGGTTTCGCACTATACTAAACCGATACATTCTTATCACCAATAATACCATTATCACCATCAATAATCCCAACAACACATAATAAATATATGTGCGTATACGTATTCGTATACATCACCACGGACTGCGGGGGTGCTATACGCCATCCACCCGACTTCTCCCCGTAGATATAAATCTACTCACCTTGCCTCTCATGTGTCGGTGCCGATGTCGCCATCTTCATCTTCTTTGCCTCACATCTCGTAGGGTACCTACAAGTATATCACAACGCTAAAGCACATGAAAATCACATCGGAAACCAAAATAGCACACGCTACTCACATAGGTAAAAACCTATCGTCTCGCATGCAAACACGTTCAATATCCGCTTGTCGTTGACGTCCAAACGCCACACGACAGGAACGAAACACCAAATACCAAAATCCATGCTAAAACAAGTCGTAAACCATGCACCAACATAGGAAAATCAATCCAGATTTTACCCTAGATGGAATCAGTAAAAACTAGACATACCCAAGGTCAAGAATAGAGGAAATAGGGCCATGCACCAAAATCGAGACGGTTTCCTCCTGCTCTGGCCGCAATTTGCGGTCAGAAGGAATTAATTGGCGGCCTCAGTTTGGAGTTGGGGGCTAGGGTTTGGTGTGGTGGTTCTATGGTGCCTGCACATCTCACTGTCAACTCAGTTTCATTTTTGGGGTCTCGGGGTGATAGCAGATTACACAAAACACTCCCAGATTTACAGTTTTCCCCGATATCGATTCCGTAATTCCGTATTCTGGTTTCAAGTTCAGGTTTGGGTCCAAATTAGCATCACACAAGGGGTTCTAAGGTCACAACAAGCCTCAATTCCACTTTGATTTCAGTTTTACCCTAAACCCTAACTTGAATTCTCCAAAGTCCACAAAACGACACAATATCGATATGAAACTAGAATTGATGCACAAGGAAATTGAAATACTACAAGAGGGTGCAGAAATTACCTCCTTTGGCAACTCAAGAAAATTCTTGAGTTGCTCAAAGTCCTCCAAATCCAATCTTGCTAGGTTCAATGTGTAGCTAGTGAGCTCGGGAACACTTTTTGTGAAGTGGGAATAGGGTTTTGGCTTTGTTTTCATGGTGGATCTAGGGTTTTTGTGAAGAGGGAGAGTGAGGGAGAGGGAGGAGCAGCAGCTCAAGTGAAAGAGGGGAGAGAAAATGAGAAGGGAAATGATGGGGTATGGTTCAAAAAGGTGAAGGTTGACTTGGTCCCTTTCTCTCTCTCATCATGAAACCTTTTCTTTTCTTTTCTTCACTAAACTCTTCTCACTTGAATAGTAGATCCAAAAGAACAACCATGGCAAAAGAATGTAACACAAGTGTAACAAGTGTGGAAAAAAAGGACATGAGTACATTTTTGCACAAAAAAGCTAAAAATCCAATTAGCGATTTTTAATCGCGATTAGCACTAAATTAGTATATAACTGATCTTAAGAACTTTAAAATGGCATAATTTCATAAAATACCCTATTTTAGAATTTTCCGTAATTTTTCCCCATTTATTTGTATTTAATTATACCCGAATATTAAAATATTCATTAAAATAATATTAAATTATAAAAATTCCCAAAAATAATATTTTATTATTTTGGAAATGTTACAATCTACCCCCCTTAAAAAAATTCGGTCCCCGAATTTAAATTTAAAACCCCCAAATACTAAAACATTTTGATATAAATTCCAAGTCGTCGGGACTCCGAAATCAGCAATACATAAAACGTGTCATAGCGCAATGCATGCGCATGAGTACTGAGCAGATAACTCAAAAGCAACACTCCATCAAGCATCCCGCAATCATCGGAGTCAAGGTAAAGACACAAATGTCAAATCCAATACAAAACCAATATGATATAGATCAGAACTATACATGTAGACACCCAATCTATACATGTGAATAGCTGATGAAAATGCATGCCCAATCTTTTTAAGTTGCTGTGCGATGCGCGTAACACTGCACAGCGGCAGACGTTTTTCATAAGAAAATAACTATATACGTATCTATATATATATCTTTTGTTTAATAGGTACGTTCCGCCGTTTTGAGAACAATTTATAAGGGTTTCCTTGTTTTTAAAACGTTTCGTGTCATATCGGACACGTAGGTATATATATATCGAGACCATAGCTCGCTCTTTGGAAATCCCTTCGAACTATCAATGCATGCAAAATATATCCAGGTACTGTCCTCTGACTAGTCCCGCTCAGTATGAAACGAATATCAAATATCATAGAAATGTACTGCTCCAAAAGGAATAAATCCCAAAAATGCACATAACATCACCCTGTGCGTCTGGTGCGCACGGAAATCAAAATCCATATATGTGCCATACAGGTGCACAAAACAACATCTAGGTGCAACGGGTGTGCACGAAGCATCTGTCATAGGCAACGTGTGTGCCTGACAGTCAAAATCCGGTGCATCTGACATGCACGAAGAAATCTCGATTTAGTGCATCGGGTGTGCACCAAAATCGTATCTCAAAGCCTGCGCCCAACATGCGCGAAAATCCAAATCGGTGCATCCATCGTGCACGAACGAAAATCTAAACCCTGCGCACTCAACATGCACGGAATCACGAAATCCAATAGCAAACGTCGAACATGCGTAAGTCCAATCAAAAGCACGGAGTGCAAGAATCAATCATCAATATAAGGGTCAAAATCGACGATATATAATGCGGCTCAATCAAGATCAAGTGTACCGCGATGGAAAAACTCACAACCGCGTGCATCAGCGTGCACAAATCAAAACACTAAAAGTACATGAAACTATGCTGGAAGTGTAAATCAAATCACCGACATAAAATAGGCATGAAATCACAATCAATACCTCAAGAGTAATAACTATGTGCAAGGTAAAAATACCTAGTAAGTGCAACCATGGTGCACAAAATCAAATATCATAGAACTCGGTCACCCAAAACCAATCATGCAAATAGATCGCCAAAATACCGAAATCCCAAAGTGACGGATACGTGATAATCGAATCAAAAAATCACAAATCATAAACACCGTCGTCGGTATATCCTCCTTCGAAGTCGAGAAGGTGCCGGTACATCCAATGCTAGCGGCGCAAGATATCTACTTGCCTCTTGCTCACGGCTGGCGTCCTCTGCCTCTGGTTCCTGATCTTTCCTGTAGATTACCAATCTCGCAATCCATCGGCTCATCGGCCCGGTCAGGTGTGCTGACAGGAACGATTCCGTTCTGGCACTTCCCTGGTCATCTCTCGGTCAATCCTCATGATCGCTCGTAACGCAGCATATCTCTGGCGCCGACCTCTGGTCCTCTGAATGCACATCACGCATCTGCTCCTGGTGCAAATCTTATTGCAGCAGTGTATTGGAAGGAATCCCTGCTCAAGGTCTCTTCTGATTTTGCCTAGGCCAAACTGTACAGGGCTGGTACTCTGGCATAATCTTTTCTCGCTCTCTGGACATCTGCGCCCTTAGTACAACATCTCCTCGGAAGCTGGTCGCATCCCTGTGCCTCTGTATGCATATCCGACTTTTAATCTTAACGGGGTGTAGTAACAGCTCGTCTGCTTCTCGCACGAACTTCTTGTCCCACTTGCCTATATCATTGACCATTTCGACATCGCGTCTTTATCTGCGCACTGCAATGTCCTCGGCTACGGTCCATCCGAAGTCTCTAACACGGACTCGAAACCACGAACTCGGTATCTTCATCACTCAGTAGGAGATATCTAGCCAATCACGTCCTCAACGTGCATATCGCATCTCTAACGTCAGCGGAGTGAAACGTCATCTCGTCGAAATCTCATACGAACTCTTTACTCCACTCTGCTTCAATATCGACTGATTCGGACTCATCTCATCGTGGCTACACAGGCTGCGCTCCAACGGCTACGCTCGTACCTGGAGTCTCCCAAGCAGTGTCCCAACACATGATATCCGAATGATGTCGAATCGTCCGATCGACTCGTCAGAACCTCATAATCCCCTAAGAGCTCAACATCTCGGGTACAGTTTAATAGTATCGAGTACATACCACAGCATCGGTGGTCCAGCCGTAGAAGGGCAAACCCAAGCCTCACAAATGGCGCCGCGGAACTGCCGCAAACCCTAAGGTTCAAAGGCTTTCACACGGTTATTATGTCGAGTTAGGGTTTCATTCTTCTAGAGGGTCCATAGAATCGCTTGCATGTCTTTCCGAATACTTTAAACTTGGAAAATGGGTTCCTGACATTCGATCGCCTCCATCGACTCTCCACGAACCTGCGTGAAGTCGTCTCTAGCTGGGATCAATCTGCCTGATGACCTCGCATCGGGGTAAGCGAACGAACCACATGTCCTAGTCATTCATCCTCGGTGACTAGCGACTCACCATCATATCTCTAAGAATATGCTCATGCTGCAGTAGCTCCAATCATCTGGGCGATATCTCATCATTAGCAGCAACGACTGGCTCATTCGTTTATACGCTGAACAGCGCCTCAATCACCCTGGATAAGCGATAAAATCAACGGTCATCACATCCTGGCCGGCCTCTATCAGTGGCTCAATCCTCTGGTGCCGATCAGCACATCTGGGAAATCTCGCAACAGCGATCTGTCAAACGCTTATAGTGCGGAAACACAAAATACGAAGCCTCAATGCAACCGTATACCTCTGGAATCACACCCTGGTCAGCCCTCGTCCACGACGAGCTCATGCTGACGCAACTCGAGCCGTAGCTCACTCTGCCAGTGCAATCGCGGCAGCAAGACCATAACTAGTATCGATGAGGATGGATCATAGGAAGGAATATAATACGGTGCAAGGAAATGTACAACCTAAGGTTTCTTAAGCGGAGTGGCGTGTCGTAAGTATGCCGCGGAACATACCCACGGTACGTCACTCTACTTTAGTCACCTATTCCATCAACCATGGTTCATCCTACACGGCGAAAGTTCGGGTCTAATACCCCCTCGACTAGGTCTAAGTTCCGTAAGGTCAAGCCTAAGTTCTGTTTATAGATAACGCCCTAGGCTCCACATAGTCAAACTTAGACTCGAACCAAGGTCAACCTAGCGCTCTGATACCAATTTTGTCACGACCCGAAAGAGCACGTGACTGGCCCTTGAATCCTATGAAGTCTATAGGACTCCATCTGATCCAAGTAAGCCAAAAGCCCAGAAATCTAAAACCATTTAAAGGGTAAATAAGGAAAAACTGGTTTTAAGAAGTAAGAAATCATGTTCCGAAAATCAAAGTTGTTAAATAACTAAGCCGAATATGTATTTTAAAAATGTGTAACCTTTCCTGGAAATTTCGGCAGAGTTTCCTTTGTAAAAACTGGCCCCGAACGGGGTACAACAAGAATAATATATAAGAAATGATAAAAGGCATCCCCAAGCGGGAGCTAGCTCTTTGTCAATCGACGGTCACAACCACGCAAGCAATAATAATATACAACGCCAAAGGGCGAGGATCAAAACCCAAAAAGAAACTCAAACAGCCAGAAAACCGTAATACTACAAGCGCGACTCTAAGGTCGAATAATACAACACTGTTTTCTAAGTCTGAAACAATATACAAGTTTTGGTTGATGGAATTTCTAGATACAATGAATAAATAATGTACAATGGCGGTTCTGATACAAAGAACCCACCTACCAAAGCAAGTCTCCCGTAATGGAAGCAATATGCCCGAAAAGCCGCAATGAAATCTGTACGGCAAAACCTGCAAGGACTGTGGCACAACGGGGGTGAGTTGCCAACTCGTGAATAGAAAAATATCTACAAGCAGAGATCGAATGCATGACCCATCCTAGGTCAATACGATCAGATATAAATAAACCTCAATATGAATAAAGCTGAAGCATGCTAAACTGGCAATGTAATCTCTATACATGAGTGTAGTGCCAAGTGCTCGTGCTAGTGCCTCAGATAATAGCATATCATGAATGTAAGGTATGATCAATGTAATCAAATCTGCATATACGTGGATCCCGTCCACTCGTCACCCAATGACAATAACCATCATGCATGTAAATATCATCAGCATATGCATGGAAATATGAGGATATAAACCACTTGTGTCCCTCGCGACACGTCAAAATCATGGAACCGGAGTGCCCAGCATCGGCACTCGAAAACATCATGAAAACTGTGCCCAGCATCGGCACGTAAATCCTCATACATCGGGCTCCGTCAGTCCGGATCGGCCCACGGGCTCTGTCTGCGGTATCGGCCCTCGGCCCCGGCAGTACGCCCATATCCATCTATCGACTCTGGTCAGTATCCTCCGGATAACCGCCAGGTCCAACCAATCACCGGTAGGTAGTGGTCCCACTGCCAGGCTCACCGTCTACTACACAGCGAAACCGTTCTCGCCCCGGGGTACCATACCGGGTCCACCATGTACCCGCAATCGGCCTCATCCGCCTCCTCGAATCGGGTTTCACATGTCGCTCTCAGCACCGAGAAAACACATGGTGGACGCACTGAAATATCATATTAAGGGTAACCGGGTTTTAAAACAATTCCATATTCTCTTTTTAAAACACCCACGGTTCCCAAAACCAGAAATATCATGGAAATAACATATCTCAATGCGTATAATCAGAAAGCATGACGTATGCGACATGTGAAGAAATGTAAGCAACATACACTGAATGCAACAGTACTATAGTGTAGTGACATGGCAATTATCGATGATGAAGTGTGTGAGCCGGCAAACAAGTGTACGTGGAACATACGCATCATCGATAATGGTGCTGGTGTCCTAGCAGCATGACTGAAATGTATCAACAATATAAGCGATGCAATGCAAACAGCATGAATATGCGGAATCGAGTAATCACGCAACAGTAAAGAACCTGCCTCAATAAGTATATCATGCAACCTTGCCTTTTGAAATAAGACGAATCAGGGCTTTTGGTAAAATAAGGGCTACGGTGTTTTAAGAAAAGATGCGTCGTTTGAAAATATCCGTATAAACCCTTTTTCTCTATCTTTAGAATATCCCCGATTCGCTAGTTTTGAAATAGGTATGACTCGGGTCTAGCCTAACGCCTACTATGCGAACTACAAACCCAACAATCAAGCCAATCGAGAGGGGTATGGAAACCACCTAAATCTGAGTCGATATCACACTATCTCATCACATGACAGGTATCACTACCATCATATCACATCTCCAGTACGAACTCTGTCATGTCGCCAAATCTCACGGTCTCAATCGTATCTCATCGACTCATCTCAATCCCACGTATCATCCTTAAAACTCGTATATGAACACATAGTCCCATACCCATGTGTAGATATACACACCATCATATGCGCACAGATAAATGAAAGAATGCATGCAAGTATATGTGTATGTGTATGTGTATGTGTGCAACCCCTACTCTAGGGTTTCGCACTATACTAAACCGATACATTCTTATCACCAATAATACCATTATCAGCATCAATAATCCCAACAACACATAATAAATTTATGTGCGTATACGTATTCGTATACATCACCACGGACTGCGGGGGTGCTATACGCCATCCACCCGACTTCTCCCCGTAGATATAAATCTACTCACCTTGCCTCTCATGTGTCGGTGCCGATGTCGCCATCTTCATCTTCTTTGCCTCACATCTCGTAGGGTACCTACAAGTATATCATAACGCTAAAGCACATGAAAATCACATCGGAAACCAAAATAGCACACGCTACTCACATAGGTAAAAACCTATCGTCTCGCATGCAAACACGTTCAATATCCGCTTGTCGTTGACGTCCAAACGCCACACGACAGGAACGAAACACCAAATACCAAAATCCATGCTAAAACAAGTCGTAAACCATGCACCAACATAGGAAAATCAATCCAGATTTTACCCTAGATGGAATCAGAAAAAACTAGACATACCCAGGGTCAAGAATAGAGGAAATAGGGCCATGCACCAAAATCGAGACGGTTTCCTCCTGCTCTGGCCGCAATTTGCGGTCAGAAGGAATTAATTGGCGGCCTCAGTTTGGAGTTGGGGGCTAGGGTTTGGTGTGGTGGTTCTATGGTGCCTGCACATCTCACTGTCAACTCAGTTTCATTTTTGGGGTCTCGGGGTGATAGCAGATTACACAAAACACTCCCAGATTTACAGTTTTCCCCGATATCGATTCCGTAATTCCGTATTCTGGTTTCAAGTTCAGGTTTGGGTCCAAATTAGCATCACACAAGGGGTTCTAAGGTCACAACAAGCCTCAATTCCACTTTGATTTCAGTTTTACCCTAAACCCTAACTTGAATTCTCCAAAGTCCACAAAACGACACAATATCGATATGAAACTAGAATTGATGCACAAAGAAATTGAAATACTACAAGAGGGTGCAGAAATTACCTCCTTTGGCAACTCAAGAAAATTCTTAAGTTGCTCAAAGTCCTCCAAATCCAATCTTGCTAGGTTCAATGTGTAGCTAGTGAGCTCGGGAACACTTTTTGTGAAGTGGGAATAGGGTTTTGGCTTTGTTTTCATGGTGGATCTAGGGTTTTTGTGAAGAGGGAGAGTGAGGGAGAGGGAGGAGCAGCAGCTCAAGTGAAAGAGGGGAGAGAAAATGAGAAGGGAAATGATGGGGTATGGTTCAAAAAGGTGAAGGTTGACTTGGTCCCTTTCTCTCTCTCATCATGAAACCTTTTCTTTTCTGTTCTTCACTAAACTCTTCTCACTTGAATAGTAGATCCAAAAGAACAACCATGGCAAAAGAATGTTACACAAGTGTAACAAGTGTGGAAAAAAAGGACATGTGCACATTTTTACACAAAAAAGCTAAAAATCCAATTAGCGATTTTTAATTGCGATTAGCACTAAATTAGCATATAACTGATCTTAAGAACTTTAAAATGGCATAATTCCATAAAATACCCTATTTTAGAATTTTCCGTAATTTTTCCCCATTTATTTGTACTTAATTATACCCGAATATTAAAATATTCATTAAAATAATATTAAATTATAAAAATTCCCGAAAATAATATTTTATTATTTTGGACATGTTACACAATGAGATAAAACATCATGAATATATAGAAAGTGATGTAGTAATGGCAACACTGAAAAATATACCAACCCAATATACGAGTCATACGGTTTGGTATTTAAATTACTCATAATTCTCCACTTTTGAAAACAAGTATGACTCGAGCCCAGTCAAAAGGGTAAGGAAATCCACCTAATTCAAAGTCGATCTATATATATATCTAGTAGTCGGTGATCTCGCCTCAATAGTATCACGTACGTTACATTATATATATATATATGACATCCTCGAGTCAAGAGTGTGGATCTAACATCATAACTATATCTCGTACGGTAACTCTATCGTACGTCATCCCAAATCTAGGTACGGGTCAAATATCATATTTATCCCATTACTCAACTGGTATCTTTGTCATCACATATCGTGAACGGGGGGTACTGATCTAAGTGTAGTACAATACTAATATCATCAACATATATGTACGCGTGTGTGTGAATACACATCGCCCATCAATCCGCTAATATCATATCGTATCTCATAATACGAACCAAACTATATCACCGATCTCATGGTACCATGCCTAATCTCATCGACTTATCTCCAAATACCATATACTATTCTCTATCATCCGTGTACCCGTATATGTATATATATAAACCCACGCATCCACATCTATCCACATACATATAACATGTACACCCAAAACCATATCCCATGCGTGCATGTGTATGGGTAACAACCTCACTCTAGGGTTCGCGACTAAGAAACCAACTAAACTACTTTCCTCAAATCTCGCTAACATTAACCCATGATCTCCTAAAGCCTTTCTTTCTAAGGTTCATACCTCGCAATAACCCATATATGTATCTCTATACCACGTCACTGTAAGTCTACGGTAGCGCCCCGGCCGTCGATCCGAGGCCAAAATGCAGAATAAAAACTTTTTAGGAAACCGGTGCTATCGTAGTCTTTCACCCGGATCGAACCATTAACATAAACTAGCAACTAGAGAAGGGTTAGAAAAGCTATACCGATCGATCTGTGTCCTTCGGTCTTTAACTACCATCCCTAGCTCCTCGCGGCATCTCCGATCTCCAGTCTCCTCGTCGGAAGGGCACCACATCAATGAGTCTTTTTACGGGCTCCCGCTTCATCCGAAGCAACTCGGACACGAAGTTCGCTAGCCGACGTGTCCAAGGTGAAGTAGAGAATGTGTGCGATCACTTTGTCTCAAGCATCCATTGATTCTCAACGCATGAGAGTGTATGGATGGAGGTTGAAGATGATGCCATTAATGGAGATAGTGAGCTCAAGAGAAGAAAAGAGAAGAAGAAGAAGAGCCTTTTCTTTTCTTTTTGTGTTGCTATGATAATAAGAGAGTGAGATAGATTTTTCAACACAAGAGCAAACTCAAGCCATATGGCTGCCCCCTCTCTCTCCTCTTATCATTTCAACACCCAAATCAATCCAAAATGTGACATATGCACAAATAAAGAGACCATGAGTCATCACTTGTGCATGTGTCACAATTAGTGCTCCTAATCATGACTTTTGAGATCATTATTTCCATTTGCAAACATTAATCCAAATGTTTGCAACAATAAAAAGAGAATGGCATCTACTAAAGTAAACTCGTGACGGATCACAAGGATACCCCTCACCTGTATATACATACCTGCATCCGCATTCCGAATGAATGCGAATGCGATGAGACTAAAGTAATCCAACAAATCTAATACTAGGATCCGGCTTAAACCAAAGCTCACTAGTATGATCCGTCCGATCATGATCCGTGCACTACTGCACGTATATGATCGAACTCTGCCATAATACCATACGGCCTCTACAACGTTTTGCCCGAAACTTGAGAAACTGTCTGTGGGGGACTCTAAAGACTCGCCAATAGTTTAGCTTTGGATTTAACCACTAGCATGTCAGTGGTACTAGCTGTACGTAATGGGCTACCAGGTATTGACCAAAAGGGAGGTCGATGAGCGAACTCATTCTGACACCCTACTGAGCCTGTCAGTGACAATATCCGTACAGTGTGGTTCGTTTGTCTATGAGCATCGCATGTCGGGCCAAGGGGGTTGGTAAAAGTCAGACCCCTAAAAGTGGTACAAGTCGTGTCGGAGTGTAGCCCAGAACACCCTGAGATACTACTGGAATACCTACCAGTAAATCTCCTGCCTTGGCCAAGGACTTCGTGTAATGGTTCTCCTAGACACAGCGCAATCTCACCCCTAATACCGAGAGAGACGAAACCCCTGCCGATCCGCTCACTGCTTCCATATGGCTCAGGACTGTACCCAACTAAAACCTGTTTGCACGACTTCTTTGAGCCGTGGTAGGGTAGTAATCAAAGCACAGTGGGAACTCACACGAGACAAATGACGATCTCAGGTCGATGAACTAACCTGTACACATGTCACCAGGGAACTGCTATCTGACGTCAGGTATAATACCAACTAGTATGTTCCCGGCGAGTCCTGTCCGGTGTAATCATAACCCAATGAGCACCTGTATACATCTTAGGTGAACCAACTGACACCAATGGCTTATGAGACCGGCCACCGCCCCTCGTCGGGGTCTCGACTGTATACACTAGTCTACTAATGGAGTATCGATGCCCAGTCTCGAAACTCCTTCGACTAGGGACTTTTTAAGGATGTGCTTATAGACCCCAGCTCCCACGTATATGATCGCCATCATACTGCTGGCCGTCAAGCAAGAATCCTAAGGGCTCTATCAACGTGCAATAGTGATCTGTAACATCACCTAAAGCATGTACACGATGATAAGGATAAACCAGATAGTATACTATCATCTTGAGTAAGACTGTCCTACCGGCATAGGTCTTCCCTCAATCATTGCAATCACGTGCCTACGATCCAATAATGACTTTGAGGGAACTATATCCAACAATCTCCCACTTGCACTCAAGGCTAATTATTGCGATGTCGTATACTCACAGCCCGTGTGATACTGAACACCCAACTTCTCTACTGATCAGTCTCACAAAGCCCGTTTTTTGCTAAACTATTGCGTTCGAGGAATAGCCTCTGTGAGTGGATCCGCCCTGATGTTTCTTTCTATGTCTCTCTTAATCTCAAGTTCACGGAGAAAGCCATCTCCCGAAATGAGTAATACCTGTCTTAGAATATGTCTGGATATCTGATGGGACCTAGTTTATAAATGAACTCCAAATCCAAACTTCTTAGACTGTATCGTCAACTGAATTTAATCAGTATCCAGTGCCATGCCTCCCTTAGTTTCTGCTTGGACCTCCTGTCCAAACTACTGCCCCTTGTCATGGGGAAAACTATAACTCTGATAGTCACTCTGTCATCCAGGTCTCCTTGGAAGCATGGAATGATAACTGTCTCCCGAAGGAGGATGTCATTATCATATCCCTAGAACATCCACTTATGTTCTATAACTGCTTCCGAACGTTTCTCCAAGATTGGATTAATATCAACTTATTGCATCTAGTGTAAAAACATCATCTGGTGTGGTACATGACATCTCATGATTGACTCAATTGCCTAAGCAAGTGATATGTCAATCATGCACATCCCTCTCCCCTTTAGTTTGTAAGACACCTTTAGAGAAGGTGACTCCATCACCTGCAGGTATACTACCGTGCCAGGAGTCTTCTATTCTAAAATACCTGTAGAATGCTGTCTACATACCCAGATTGGGAAACTACCCAAATCTAGATCTAAAACCATAGATCTAGTAACCAGAATGTCTGATATTCTATCTATATCCTATGTGGAGAAACCACTGTGTGACAACCAAAGTATAACCGATTGTAGTATAGGAATTTCACTTCCTACACTGTGTATGTCATCCAAATACCAGGACATCACACACTACTACCTTCTTAACAGATCCATCCCCTACTCTGATGAAGTCAAACCTATGACTGTCACATCAGAAATAGATGATCTATCTCCGCTATATCTGCTTTAGTCCATAAATAGACATAAGATACTTGTCCACTATGCTTCCGCTACTCCCACTGACTACGACAACCCTCTGGCAGAGTCACATACACGTGCACTTCTAAAGCTAGTTTAGAACGACGCTATATTCATTCTCCTGCCGGGTCTCATAGCCTGGAACAACAGTAGTGTCAAGTCTGGGTAAACAAGAACCTCCCTGTCACCGTCCTTGAGACTACTGGAGTACCTCTCGAGTGCCTGAGGTTACCCACCATATTTGCGGAGTGGCCAATAGAATGTCAAATCTGATTGAATCTTTAGGTTCTTATCAAATTTCCAGTAATCGTTTGCGGTTCTTGAATCATTTCCAGTTCTACCATACTCCCACTACTGTTTTCTGAAAAAATCCATTTTTTATTAAAACCGTGGCGAGTCAAGAACAATATCACTATTGATCTTCCAGATGGTAGAAAGTCAACCCTCGTCATAGCCCGGGTCAACCCACAAACAACCATTACAGAAACGTGCCTTGAGTTATTCAGAGTCTGGTTTTAAGCATAAGCCGGACAACTCCCCGTATCTTAACATCTTTAAGATATGAACCGTTCTATATCCAATATAGAAATAGAGGCACTGATTTAATTAGAACCAGATTCAAATCATGCAGCTGTCTCCAGTGCATGTCAACTAAATGGAAGGAGGCCGATCAGCGTTACTCAACTTAGGAGCGCATCCAAAGCATGAGTAACCTGAAAGAGAAACAAGTTTCTCAAAGCCATTACTATCAACTGAATACCATACACAACTATCTATATCTTCGATTACCTTGAAGAATCCTGATACTTGCAACACCTGGTTCTCTGTTTTGTTCTTATACCCGTAACTTCTCAAAACTTAGACCTTGTATTTCTACGAAACGCCTGTCTAAAAACTAGAGAAGTCACAAGCAAACAGAATATAGTACGGGGACCAACCCCTCTATCCTGATGGACACTGGACAATATACAATGCTTTGTATAAGTCCCCTGAGTTGAATAACTCAAACCCTATGCGTCGTAGGTTGAAAACTGTACTATGGTTATGAAGAATTACACCGCTGTTGAATGCTCCTTACCTAACCATCAACTGATATAGGTAAATGTCATAGACACAATTTCAAAAAGTTATATCTCACTTCATAAAAAAGAACGTACAGATATATCGATTTGAAATTGGTACATAACAACGGATATTCAAAACCAAATATTTGCCGTCCGGCAAACAACCCAGGCGATTTCCTCAAATATCACCAATTACAACGAATCCCGATATAATGAGGATGATCACCTAATTCCCAATAACTTACTCCCACTCATCATCTATAAAACCATACAGATGTGAGAATCATATCTGGTAAATACATACCCTGGAGCAAGGGTCAAATTGGGAAATCGGTTTTCTTTTAACAGTACACAATGAAACTGAAACATGTAAATGTTTCGAAGGGGTTTCCGGGTATTCCTAGTAATGCCTCTTCCATTATCAGATTCACAACTGTAACCGTATATTTCTTTGCCATCTCTCCAAATCCCTTTATATGTCTTTAGTCATTACCTTCTGTACACCACCTTTAGGCCAAATGGTTTTCTTCCTTCCCTACCGTTCGGCACCAGCCTATGGTTTGGAAGAAGACTATCCAATAAGCATAATGGGTGTACTCTCCTAATCCTAGGAGCACTTGCAACGCGAGAGAAGGTAAAGATAAAAGACAACTGAATAAACTTTATTCCTATTTCTCCTGAACCAGAATCCATCCCCGAACTGGAACAAGTTCCTTCGAGTTCGTATATAACCATACGATGGATTATCCAAATAACTGTGGATCTTCATAGTGATACGGGGTGTTCTGGAGAAATACAAAGGTGAAGTAGGAGTGGCGATGAAATACTTGGTTTGGTCATGAATAGCAGTCATAATTTACTTTGCCCTCTTACTAATCCCTTTATTTGTCTTTACTTATTACCTTCTGTACACCACACTTAGGCTAATTGGTTTTCTTCATTCCCTACCGTTCGGCACCTGCCTATGGTTTGGATGAAGACTATCCAATTAGCGTAATAAGTGTAGCGTCCTAATCTAAGGAGCACTCGCAACCTGAGAGAAGGTAAAAGGAAAAGGCAACTGAACAGTCCTATTCATTTTCTCCAGAACCGGAAACCATCCTCGAATCTGGAAAAAGTTCCTTCGAGTTCGTATATAACCATACGATGGTTTTATCCAATGGAAGTGGATGTTCATAGTGACACGAAATGTTCCGGATAAACAGGGCAAAAGTAGGAGTGGTAATGAGGTATGCAACTCAGACAATCCAAAAGACAGTATTTTAAGAAGGTTCGGTTAACTTGGTCACTGAGTCATAGTCTAGGGTCGGACCATGGTCGCTGCCAAAGAGAGAGAGAGAAAAGAAACACTCTGTGTGCACTCTAACCTAGATCAGAATGGTTATCACTTTATCTAATCAGGAAACCTCCCACTGTAATCTTAAATTCTCCTCCAAACCTGAAAGAAGAATTAGTCGGGATCACCCGAGGAGTAAACCAACTCATCAGTGGGAATCGGGATCCAACTATCATCACATGATAACGTGATGGAATCCACTCAAGTTATCACACTCCAGAAGGTATGCGCATATCTGGCAAGTTTCAGTTTCTTTAGAAACTCCCGATGTGATTTTTACCCCATGCTCTTATGACCTTGACGAAGGTCAACAAATCATAAGTCACATGTCAAGTTCGACCCGTCATTGTCCAGGTTAATTTGAACCCACCCATACAAGCCCTTGACAAAGGTCAACAAGGCTGTACGACTGTCCCAAACCAACGCATCTATCTATGCAACAGAAAGGTAACAAGCAGCTACCATTCACTATGCCTTGACGAAGGTCAACAAACATAGCATGAATACTAAGTGCTACCCGTCTGAAATGACAGAGGGCTACGAATGGTTTTTGGCGAAAAACCTTTAACGTAATGAACTTGATATCATTGAAGGAACCGGATAGCTTTTTATAAATATAGTGGCGAAAACCTTTCCTAAAGAGGTCACTCCTAGTGAAGGGATCTCGGCTCTTTCCCCGTAGAATGAGGTGCAGGATATTCCAACTGAATACCACGATGCAAAGAAAAAGGCAATCGGCTATAGTGAAGTTATTACCCTGACGCAAACTTCTGTCCAAGGGGTCACTCCCGGTGAAGGGATCTTGACCCTTGCCTCGTCGACTGAGGTGCTTGATATTCATAACCGAATACCACTGTGCAAAACAAAAGAGAACGTTCTTGTAATAACAGCTTTTTGAAAAATTGTTCCAACAACATCAAACAGGTTTTTTTAGCTTGCATTGATCCGAATCAATGCAGTCCCATCAATTGATCACAACAATAAAGAACGAAAATACGATGTACGTATATGCCATCTGCATTCGCCACTGGGTCCCATCATTACCCGTTAGGTTACTTAACTAACGACAGAGCGGGGACTGGACTAGCACGGGTGTAAAACACATACAACATCTACTAGTATATATATCAATATATAATAATCGCTCCAGGCGTGATAAAATGCAACATCACAGAAATGTAATAAGCATCACAGAACAATACAGATAATCTGGAAGCCCCGGATTTCACAGAGCCGCAACTGAAACCCGACATTCCCCTAGTCGTGTGGATAGCCTGTGCAATGAAATCCTAGACCCCTACGGGCGCGGCAAGTTACCCGCCAAAACCAGAAGAGAGGCAGCCCCCTTCAACAAAGTGAATGGGCTACCCTGCACTTCACGGAATCCGGTAACTTGAGCACCCCTCCTTGGGTCAACCTATACCCCCTACGAGTGCGGCGAATAGCCCGCCAATTCTAGAGTAAAGCCCCCTCCGTCTCAAAGCCATGAGATGCGGGCTCGTTGCCCTCTAGAACCCGGCTATCCGTGCATCCCACCGCGGGGTAATCCTAGTACAGAAAGTAAAATATATACAACGGGTACATCGACCTCAGCCCGGTCGTGCCCTAAAAGAATAATATACAAACAGGCAGTGACGGCAGTCCACATGTCGGACGCTCGCCCCGAAATATCAAATGTACAAATACAACCAAACTGTACTACCATTGCATCAAGGTTATCCACCACGAAAAATCCGCAATATCATAGCACAACACAGAACATCAACTTGAATGTCACGTTCGCAAATCCGTCTAAAAGAGCTATAGCAATTAGACAAGATTTACCGATCAAATAACATTCACGGTCATAGATATAATGTAAGTACTGTAAACTAACGTATTTAAAATTTTTGATCGACAAAATTTCCCCAAGTGGGCCCCAAGCACAAATCCAGTACTGTAACAAATTCTGGGCCCAAACAAAATATACCAGAAACCCCAATTCCAAGTTTAAGACCACTGTAGAAAAATTGGTGCAGAGAAGCCCCTTAACTGCGGCGGAACCGCGGCTAAAACGTGGGTATGGCCACGGTTCCGCGGCTTTACTGTAGGATCACTTTGCCAAATTTCAACAGTGTTCTTAAAAAAGCCTGCCTGATTTTCTGAAACACTCAAAATAATTTTTCGACGACAAAAAATATTCGACAGAAACTTTAGTATTGGAAATGCGGTTTCGGAAAATTTGTTCGATCGATATTTTAAATATGTTAGAACAAGCTAGTAAAGGTTAATGGCGTGGCTCTAATACCATGTAAGTCTATGGTAGCGCCCCGGCCGTCGATCCGAGGTCAAAATGCGGAATAAAAACTTTTTAGGAAACCGGCGCTGTCGTAGTCTTTCACCCGGATCGAACCATTAACATAAACTAGCAACTAGAGAAGGGTTAGAAAAGCTATACCGATCGACCCGTGTCCTTCGGTCTTTAGCCACCATTCCTAGCTCCTCGCGGCATCTCCGATCTCCGGTCTGCTCGTCGGAAGGGCACCACATCAATGAGTCTTTTTACGGGCTCTCGCTTCATCCGAAGCAACTCGGACACGAAGTTCGCTAGCCGACGTGTCCAAGGTGAAGCAGAGAATGTGTGCGATCACTTTGCCTCAAGCATCTATTGATTCTCAACGCATGAGAGTGTATGGATGGAGCTTGAAGATGATGCCATTCATGGAGATAGTGAGCTCAAGAGAAGAAAAGAGAAGAAGAAGAAGAGCCTTTTCTTTTCTTTTTGTGTTGCTATGATAATATGAGAGTGAGATAGATTTTTCAACACAAGAGCAAACTCAAGCCATATGGCTGCCCTCTCTTTCTCTCCTCTTATCATTTCAACACCCAAATCAATCCAAAATATGACATATGCATAAATAAAGAGACCATGAGTCATCACTTGTGCATGTGTCACAATTAGTGCTCCTAATCATGACTTTTGAGCTCATTATTTCCATTTGCAAACATTAATCCAAATGTTTGCAACAATAAAAAGAGAATGGCATCTACTAAAGTAAACTCGTGACAGATCATAAGGATACCCCTCACCTGTATATACATACCTGCATCCGTATTCCGACTGAATGCGAATGCAATGAAACTAAAGTAATCCAACAAATATAATATTAGGATCCAGCTTAAACTAAAGCCCACTAGTCTGATCCGCCCGATCATGATCTGTGCACTACTGCACGTATATGATCGAACCCTGCCATAATACCATACGGCCTCTACAACGTTTCGCCCGAAACTTAAGAAACTGTCTGTGGGGGACTCTAAAGACACGTCAATACTTTGGCTATGGATTTAACCACTAGCACGTCAGTGGTACTAGCTGTACGTAACGGGCTACCAGGTATTGACCAAAAGGGAGGTCGATGAGCGAACTCATCCTGACACCCTACTGAGCCTGTCAGTGACAATATCCGTACAGTCCGGTTCGTTTGTCTATGAGCATCGCATGTCGGGTCTAGGGGGTTGGTAAAAGTAAGACCCCCAAAAGCGGTACAAGTCGTGTCGGGGTGTAGCGCAGAACACCCTGAGATACTACTGGAATACTTACCTGAAAATCTCCTGCCCTGGCCAAGGACTTCGTGTAATGGCTCTCCTAGACACATCGCGATCTCACCCCCAATAACGAGAGAGACGAAACCCTTGCCGATCTGCTCACTACCTCCATGTAGCTCGGGACTGTACCCAACTAAAACCTGTTTGCACGACTCCTTTGAGCTATGGTAGGGTAGTAATCAAAGCACAGTGGGAACTCACACGAGACAAATGACGATCTCAGGTCGATGAACTAACCTGTACACATGTCACCAGGGAACTGCTATCTGACGTCAGGTATAATACCAACTAGCATGTTCCCGGCTAGTCCTGTCCGGTGTACTCATAACCCAATGAGCACCTGTATACATCTTAGGTGAACCAACTGACACCAATGGCTTGTGAGACCGGCCACTGCCCCTCGTCGGGGTCTCGACTGTATACACTAGTCTACTAATGGAGTGTCGATGCCCAGTCTCGAAACTCCTTCGACTAGGGACCTTTTAAGGATGTGCTTATAGACCCCAGCTCCCATGTATATGATCGCCATCATACTGCTGGCCGTCAAGAAAGAATCCTAAGGGCTCTATCAACGTGCAATAGTGATCTGTAACATCACGTAAAGCATGTACACGATGATAAAAATAAACCAGATAGCATACTATCATCTTGAGTAAGACTGTCCTACCGGCATAGGTCCTCCCTCAATCATTGCAATCACGTGCCTGCGATCCAATAATTGACTTTGAGGGCACTATATCCAACAGTCACATCAAAATCTTATGAAATTGCGGGGGTGCTATACGCCATCCACCCGATTTCCCCGTAGATATAAATCTACTCACCTTGCTCTTGCTTGCCGATGTAGATGCCGCCATGCTCGTCCTTGTTGCTCCGAGCCCACTCAAGGTTACCTACAAGGATATCACATGACATCATAAATAGAAATCAAGTACGAAAACCAAATCGGCACGCGTATCGTTCAAAGGTCAAAACGTATGGCCTAAGCATGCAAAACACGATCAGTAACCCTAGTCGTTGACGTTCAAACGCCACACTACGGAAACACAAATCCACATACTAAATTCAAATTCTTTAAAAAGCCACAAACAAAATCAGAAATCTTGAAATATATCTGCAGATTTTACCCTAGGCCAAATTAGCCAAAATTGCATATGTCAAGGGTCTAGTTTACTCGAGATAAACCACAGAACAAATACGAACACAAATAGTCCCACCCTGGCCAAAATTTGCGGCCAGATAGATTAAATTTGAGGCCAAAATATGGAGGGGGTGGCTCAGGTTTTCAAGGTAGCTTCTAGGTTGCCTGCATGACTCACAGTAATCGCTAAATAATTTTTAGGGTCCCCAGGTGTTAGCAGATTCCAAAATACCCTCACAATTCACACAATTATCCGATATCGGGGTTTCTTAGTCCATGTTTTGGGTTCTATTCTCTGTTCTAGGTCAGTAAAAACATCATTCAAGTCTTGTTAACAGCCACTATATCACCACAACACCACTCAAACCCTAATCCTTCTCTAGAAATTCTCTAGAAATTTTCTAACCTCACTAATCAATACCAATTTAACTCTAAACTACTATAAGGTGATATTAGACTTTAAATTAAATTAGAGGGAAGAATTTATACCTCACTTAGGCAACCCAAGAAAAACCCTAGTTTGTCAATGTTGTCAAAATCCTACTTTGCTTGGTCCATTGTGTAGAGGGTGAAGAGTGGATCACTTTTAATGAAAGGGGTTTAGGGTTTTGATGGAGATTTGGAGATGATTTCTTGGGGTGAAGGTAGAGTGAGATGAGGTTGAAGGAGGAGAAGAAAATGATGTAAAAATTGTGGAGGTAGAGAATGTGGCAGCCCCCTCTCTCTCCTCTCTTATTCTCATCCACTCTCTCACTAATTACCTTTTGCCATTCCTCTCCTCTTATCTCTTCTCTTTTAAAACCAAATCACAATAATACCCACAAAACAACACAAATGCAACAACATGTAACCAAATGCAACACGACACGGTGCACTAGCCATGAAAAACTGTAAAAATACGGATTTGGCCTAATCGCGATTAGCAGTGCACTAATCGTGTTTTCATTCAAACTGCATATAATAAATCTTAAAAATGCCAAATCCTTTAAATATATTTTTAAATTAATAAATCATTTTAATTACCAATTATTTCATAATTATTAGTATATATTTATATCCTTTTTCGAAAACCCCAATTTCGCAAATCAGGTAGTTTTCGGGAAATATATTATTTTAATATTAAATTCCAAAAATAATATTTTATATTTTCTGAAATGTTACAATCTTCCCCCTTTAAACAAATTCGGTCCCTGAATTTAAGTTTAATCCCACAAATTCGAAAACATTTCAATAATCAGATCAAATCAACGGGGCTCCGAAATCACGGAAGATATAAAAACACTACAGCGCATCGCGTGCGCCTGCAAAACGAGTACAAAACTCAAAAGGAAACTCAAAAAAAATGATATACATCAACTATACATGTAACTATCGTGGTAAATTCATCAAAACATCTGAAAGAAATGCATGCCAAACTCTTTTCAAATCGCTGTGGGACGCGCGTATCACTGCACAGTGGCGGACGTCTATAGAAAGAAAACAACTATATATATATACCCCTTGTTTAATATACATGCCCCGCCGTTTTGAAAACAATGCTAGAAGGGTTTCCTTTATAAAATGTTTCGTGTCATCTCGGACACGTAGATAAATATTGAGACCATCGCTCCCTTTTGGAAATCCCTTCGATAACTATCGATGCATGCAAAAACATAATCAGGTACTGTCCTCGAACTAGTCCTGCTCAGCTACTATACCAATTAGTAAATATCATAAACATCATCTCAAAAGGAAATCAAATACAAAATATGTACATGAATGCCACGTGCGTCTGGTGAGCACGGAAATCGAAATCAATGAAATGTGCCATACATGTGCACAGAAACAAAATCTAAGTGCAACGGGTATGCACGAACACGTGTCAAGGGCAACTAGTGTGCCTGACAGCCAAAACCAGGAGCATCTGATATGCATGAAGAATCTCGATTGAGTGCGTCTGGTGTGCATCAAAATCGCATCAAGCGCCCAAATATGCGCAAGAATCCAAATCCAGTGCACAAGGTGCACGAAAATAATATCGAATATCACAATCGAAATCGACGGTATACAACACATCTCAATCCAAATCCAAATCAGGTATACCGTGGTATATAATCTCACAACCATGTGCATCAGCATGCACAAAATCGAATCAAAATACTAAAAGTGTATGAAAACTATGCCGAAAGCATAAGTCAAATCACATGCATACCATAGGCATGAAATCAAAATCAACTTCTCGAATGATATCTAATCAAAGTCAAGTGCTACTGTGGTGCACAAAATCTCAATCATGCAAATAAATCGCTCAAAATATCAGGCATGGAATCAAAATCAACATCTCGAATGATAGCAAATCAAGGTCAAGTGCAACTGTGGTGCACAAAATCTCAATCATGCAAATAAATCGCTCAAAATATCAGGCATGGAATCAATATCAACACCTCGAATGTCATCAATCGAAGTCGAGTGCAACTGTGGTGCACAAAATCTCAATCCAGTGCAACTAACATGCACGAATGGAAATCCCAATCGAGTGCATCCGGTGTGCACAAAACCATATCTCATATCATGCGCTCAACATGCGCGAAAATCCAAATCAAGTACATCCGTCATGCACGATTGAAGGCTAAATCAAAGGCATCGAACATGCATGCATAAAATCTAAATCAAGTGCATCCAACATGCATAAATAAATCTAAATCAAGTGCATCCAACATGCACGAATAAAATCTAAATCAAGTTCATCCGATACGCACAAAATCCAATATTAAGCGCCTATTATGCGCAAAAATCCAACCCAAGCGCGTCAGTCCGTGAAAAGTATCTAGTGCAGTAACATGCATGAAAATGAACATCAAGTACAGAAGCGCACAAAACAAAAATCTGGTAACACAAATGCTCAAAGACATAAATCGGGTGCAACCAAGGTACGGAGTATAATTCCGGTGCAACCAATGCACAAAATACTTAGCTGGTGCAACAAATGCTCGAAATATGAATCCGGTGTATCCAGTGCACGAAATACAATACAGTGCAACAATCGCATAAAAAATACAAATATGGTGCATTAAGTGCACAAAATACCAACTCCAGTGCATCCAGTGCACGAAATATCAAATACAGTGCATCCAGTGCACGAAATGCCGAATACAGTGCATCCAGTGCACGAAATACCAAATATAGTGCATCCAGTGCACGAATTACCAAATACAGTGCATCCAGTGCACGAATTACCAAATACAGTGCATCCAGTGCACGAAATACAATATGGTGCAACAATACACAGCGTAAAAACCTAGTGCAACAACTGCACAAAATACAAATCGGGTGCAACAAGTGCACGGAAATGCATCAATAACTCAAATGCGTATAAAAAGCAACACCGAGTGTGCCAAGGTGTATAAAATCATAAACACGTGCAACTGCGTGCACAAAACACGTATCCACACACTACAAGCACATGTAAGCTATACCGAGTGCAAAAACCAAATCGAGTGCATACTACCTGCACAAAATCAAATCAGCTGTATGCAATCCATGAAATCATAAACATGTGCAGGCAATGCAAAAAACTGAATCAAGTGCAATAAACCTGCACAAATCATAAATCAACACAACGGTGTATAAAGTATATCTCAAGTGCAATAACTATGCATAAAACGTAAATACTCAGTAGGTGCAGCTATGGTGTACGAAAACAATACCATAAAGTCCAATCATCAAAACTCAAATCCAAGTGATATATCGCAACGAAAGACATTGAGGTACGCCTCCTACAATGTCGAAAAGTATCGGTGCGTCCAAAACTGGCAGAGCAAGAACATCCGCTGCTTCCTGCTCACGGTCTGGCGTCTTTTGTCTCTGGGTCTTCATTTCTCTGTGGATTACCAATATTGCAATCCATTGGCTCGTCAGCCTGGTTCGGTGTACTAACGGAAACGTCCCGCTCTAGCATATCCTTTAAAGATCTCTGACCAATTATCATGGTCGCTCATAACATATCTCATCAATGATACTGAACTTTGGTCTCCTGGGTGTGCGTAATACAACTGATCCTGGGTCCAGGTCTTCTCGTATAGTACTCCAGAAAGGTTCTGTCGAAATATCTCCCAAATCTTGTTTCCGCCGAACTGCCCGGAAGTCATCATCTTTCATTAAATCTATTTCTTTTTCCGGAGCGGCTGCATACTCATCACGACTCCTTCTGGAAGATATATCCATGTTGTCACGACCCAAGGTTTGGCCCGTGACCGGCACTTAACCACGTAACGTCTACAGGCGTAACGCGGCTAAGTGAACCGAAAACCCAGAAATCAAACCAGTAAAAGTATAGAGTGTTACAAGTTTAAAGAAAAAGAAAGAACTTACTAATATGTAAGAAATCTAAGTAACAATCACCAAAATAACAATATACGACGCCGTAGCGAAGATCAAGATCCACAAGTGGGAACATCACAGATAGGATAAACTGCAAGTACAGTCGGCTCACAACGAGCTCGACACCAGAAAACAAATAATATACAACATCGTCCTCATACTGTCTCTAAGTCAAATACATACATGGTAGATGGAGAAGACTAGATACAACAATGTACATAACTGAAAGATAAACGGATACCGCACAAAACCCACCTATCAGCAAAAGAGCTAGTACACCAACTATAGGGGTGTCTGTGTCAAAAGATGCAAAACGCAGCCTACCGCGACTACTCCGAAGGGCAACCTGCAAACACTGTGGCACAACGGGGGTGAGTTGCCAACTCGTGAATAGAGATAACATATAAAGGTAATCGCGAGCATGCACGTACTGCGCTACTCTATCATATGCCAACAGATGATATCAATATGTGATAAGCAGTATGTGCAATAATCATGCAAGTGCTCTATCAGGTAATATAACTACAGGATGAGGTACAATAATAAATGTTGAGCATGGGCAATATAACATCTACACGGAATGTCAACGTGGAATATATAATCGGTGTCCATCAATGCACCCAGATCCCCTAAATAGCTCAGGCGTCGGCATCCTCATCGGCCCTCAAATCCTGTAAATCTCTGAAAATCCCGAGTGCCCAACATCGGCACCCAAATATCATACTCGTGTTCAGTATCGACACGCAAATCCTCATCCATCGGGCCCCGTCAGTCCGGGTCAGCCCACGGGCTCCGTCTGCGGTATCGGCCCTCGGCCCCGGCAGTACGGATCACCCCGCATCCATCTATAGACTCTGATCAGTACCCTCCGGATAACTGTCAGGTCCAACCAATCACCGGTAGGTAGTAGTCCCTCTTCCAAGCTCATCGTCTACTACACAGCGAAACCGTTCTCGTCCTGGGGTACCATACCGGGTCCACCATGTACCCGTAATCGGCCTCAACTAGCTCCTCGATTCGGGTTCACATATATCACTCTAGTGTAGGGTTCCTAGGCACACTAATGAAGTCTCACAAGGCATCAAACATGGCCAATTCAAATTTTACAAGTGCCTACAAACCCTAATACGGATCGTCAACTAGATATATAGGCGATGCAAGCATGTAAACGAATTAAATGCTAAAGGAAAGTGACTACAACCTTTGTAGATCCGGTCCACCACTTCCTAAGCTCCGCGATGATGTCCCTCCACTGTCCAAATCGGATTCCGGACTCTAGCATCGGCTTCATCGAAGAAATGGGCGGGCTTGGTCGTCGGCTTCGATGCCGAAGATGATCTACGTCGAGGCATCACTAGATCAAGCTCCCACTTCACCAAGTCATGAAACATGTGAAGAAAACACCCTATACTACTTGGCAAGAGGTAGAGGATGAAGAAATAGGAAGTGGGTTCACTTTAGAATTGGATTTCTCACTCATTTGCTCAAGTTGCCATTGAAGTAGAAAGCTTTTCTTTCTTGCTCATGAAGAAGAAGAAAAAAGAAATGAAAATGATAAGTTATTTAAAAAGAAAATAAAAATGAATACTTATCATGTCTTCAACCATGGTTTAGTGTAGAGATTTAACTAAGGTTGGATGAGTGGTTAGGGTTAGAGAAGAGACAAGAATGGTGGACTTGTTCAAAGCATCAAGAAGCTTCAACAAGCAAACAAAACAAGCCACCATTCTCTTTTCTTCTTTTCTAAAAGAAATAAATAAATAAATAGATAAAAGAATAAGTAAATGAAATGAAACCCTAATCACTAACCAACCATGGTTTAATCCTTTACACAAACCCAAGCTAGAATGTATCATCAAACATGATACAATCATGTGCACAAAAAATATATCATATATACAATGTGCATTTCAAGTGAGTAAATCCATTTAAAGTGAACCAATACTAGTTAATGCAAAGTAATATATCAAATATATAATTATACATTAAATCATTAAATCAACACTTGATTCAATGATCCAGTCATGTCGCATATAACCGGCTAGTATCCAATGTATCGGCTTATCGAATCAATCCTTGATTCGATAACTAGGTTATATCGCATATAACCAATCGATACATTAATCGCAAGAATGGAATACGGTATCACATACACGCATTATTCTTGGTCCCGCACATATCTCATATGCGCTCCTATTTCGTTTCGCTTGAGCCAGGAAACCTCTGTGTAGGACTCTAAAGACTCGTCAATACGCCGGCAGCAGATGATGATCATATCAAACACCCACAAGCCGCAAGCGGTCTGCTAAACGTAACGGCCACCCGGGTATTGAGCGATCAGAAGAACGACGAGCAAGCCCGCTCACACTCCTGTGAATCCAACCAGTAACACTTACCGTACAGTCCGGTCTGTTCGTCTGATATGTCGCATATCTCGCCTAGGGGTGGTAAACGTCAGACCACAATAGCTTGATAAGTCATGCCGACGTAAGGTCCATAACTATCATGAAACTGCTGATAACACTTACCAGTAGGTCACTGCAACCCTGGCCAGGGATTTCCTGTTATGGCCAGTCGAGCATAGCGCAACATCAACCCCCAATACCGGGAGAGACGAATCCCCTCCTATCGCTCATTGCCTCCATGTGAATCGGGACTGTACCCAAAAACCACCTGTTTGTACGACTCAGTAGAGCCGTGGTAGGGTGGAAATCAAAGCACAGTGGGAGACACACAAGACTTTATGACGATCTCGGGTCAACAGACTAAGCTGTACCAGTGTTATCAGAGAACTGCCATCTGACGTGAGGTATAATACCATCTGGGAGTTCTCGGCGAGTCCGTTCAGTGTACCCAGTCTGCACTGAGCACCCGCATACCATCTCTGATGTCAAACACCAATGGATATGGGATCATCCATCGCCCATCACATGGGTCGAGAAGATATACGCTAGTCTACTCTGGAATATCGATGCCCCGTCTCGATATTCCCATGACTAGGAACATTGAAGGATGTACTCATTGACTACCCAGGCCCCACTAGTATGATCTACATCATAGTCCTGGAAGTCGAGTACACATCCTAAGGGCTTTATCAACATGTAACAGAGAGACAGAAAATATACATGTTAAGATAAAGATCAACCAGATAGCGTACTATCATGTCGAGCAAGAAAGTCCTACCTATATATGTCACAGCATCCACTACAATATACATCCAATGTACAGTAATGGCCTCTAGGGCATACATATAACTAACAATCTCCCACTTGCACTAGGGCCATCTGTAGCAGTGGTTGTAGTATCTAATACTCAACCATCCCCTAAAAGTCTCTCTTTGGGAAAAGGCCTTCGTGAGTGGATCCGCCGTGTTGTCCTCTGAGTCTACTCTCCCAACCTCGATCACCCCGGAGATCATCTATCTCCATGATCAGGTGATGCTGCCTCAGAATATGTCTGGGTCACTGATGGGACCAGGGTTCCAGGGCCAAAGCCTTACTTCCATTGTCACACAATGGTAGGAACCTCGTTCATCTTATGAACCAATATACACCCAAACTGCCTCTTTGGTAGTATCTTTAATAGCGATGTTATCTGCCTTTATCGTCTAGTTTGTCACGGTATCTGGCTTGGAAATCTTCCAACATAGCGTCCCTTTACCGAGGGTAAAGACAATGCCTGTGACTGACATTCAGTCGTCTTTATCACCCTGGAACCCTTCCAGTGATTCTCCCCAGGATCGATTGATACCATCTCACTACATCTAGTGAGAATCCTAGCATCCAATTACATCTATCTCATAGATGAAAACTCAGGATTTAGGAGGTATCACTTTGATCCTATTGGAGAATCCTTGTGATAAGCGGAGATTGACCGAGCGTAGCATAGGAAACTCCTTCCTTATCAAGAGTATGTCATCCACGTACTCTACGAGGATCACCACCATACTCCCTACTACCTTTTTGTATATACAAGGTTCATCTACCATTTTGATGATGTCAAACTGTTTGACTAACTCATCAAAACAGATGTTCCAACTCCGCGATGCCTGCTTCATCCTGTTAAAGCAACTTGGACACGTTTTCGCTGCTCCCACTGATCACGAAGCCCTTTGGCTGTGTACTTATAGACGTTCTCTTCTAAATCATTATTTAGAAAAGCAGTCATGACACCCAACCGCCAGATATCATAGTCATGGTATGTAGCCGTGGCAAGTAGGATCTGGATGGACTTAAGCATAGCCACTGGAAAAAGGTTTCATCATTATCCATGCTTGGTCGATGATGAAAACCTTTAACAAGTCTAGCTTTGAAAGTCTCAACTTTTCCATCTACACCAAGTAATCTTCTCAAGATATACTTGCTCCTGATGGGGATTTAACCCTTCAGATATAGCAACCAAAGTCCATACTTTGTTGGTGTATAAGGATTCAATCTCAGATCGCTAAGCATCCAGCCATTCTTACAGAGTTCCACTCCTGATGGCCTGCTCGAAACTAGTTGGGTCATCATCTCATGATGCATTCCTCGCTCCCACTGTCATCGAGAAACCGAGGTATCTCTCAGGCAGGCGAGGAACCCTACCAGATCGGCGGAGAGGCTGAGGTTCGTCGGTAACTATTGAATCCTTTGGTTTTACCAAATCATCTGTTGTATATTGTATAGCTGGAACCTTTCCAGTTCTACATTACAGATCTTGCCTCGAGCTTGTCCGGATTTTGCTTTTAGACATAGGCCGGTCAACCCCAAATCTTAACTAGCTTAAGACATGGGCTCTACCCTTTCCATATCACATATGAAGTGGTAGGCAACTGATTTGAATTTGAACCCTATTCAATAGGTATGCAGCTTCTCAAGCGCATAACTCCCAAAAAGGAAACAGGTAACTCAGTATTACTCATCATAGAGCACACCTTATCACATAGGGTGTGATTGCTCCGCCCTGATATACCATCGTGCTATGGTGTATACGGAGGACTAATGCTGTGAGAGAATCTCATTCTCCATTAGAATAGTTCAAGAATTCCGTGCTCAAGTATTCTCCTCCTTGATCTCATCAAAGGACATAATACTTATACCCGTATTTTGGTTCTCTACTTCTAAATCATATTCTGTGAATATCTCAAAAGGTTCGGACTTGTGTTTCAACAGGAACATATGTCTGAATCTTGAGAGATTATCAGAGAATGTAATGAAGTACAAAGAACCAGTCCTGGCATATGTAGACTGGGGACCTTACATACATCAACATGTATCATCCCAAGAGTTTACTAACTCTTTCTCTGTTTCCAATAAACAGAGCTGGTGTCATTATATCTTTGTGACATGACTGGCAAGTTTCACAAGATGTAGATTCAAACTGATTTAAATATGCATCTACATGTAACTTCAGCGAGTCGGGTCGCATTGATATGACCTAGTTTACAATGCCTCAAGAAGGATTCGTTCATTTCTGAACTCTTCCTCTTGTGTGTGTTCTGTATACTAGGAACTGTAGTTTGATTTAGAACGTCAATGCTTTTAGATAACGTGCCTGAACCGATCAACTTTTGATATAGGAAATGTTCAAAACATAATCCAACAATACAAAATTATATCCTGTCTTTACTAATACAGAGATGGATATGATTTTGTATATTAGGTTCGGTATCTAATAACATTTGTTTAGAATCAATGTATCGGTAATACAGGGTGACAGTGACCAACAGACTTGGCTGCAACACTTGCCCCGTTTTCTGTCTCATGAAACTTATCACCCGTTCTCAGTTTTCTACCCATTTGTAGCCCTATGTAACAGATTACATATCTGGGATCCTGATCCTGTATCAAATACCCAGGATGCAAAGGATACTGAGAAAACAGTTTTGTATAATGAACACACCCGAAGGAGATGCATCATATGCACTTTCTTCGTTTGGGCGGCATAGGAATTCTGGTATTCCCCTAACTCCTGCTCGGTCTTATAACTATTATAAGATGGAGCGGGACCAATGTTCCCCAGCTCAGTATAACAAGCGGGTTCGGTCAATACATCCGTATTATTATCTTGATTAAGGCGTGATATGGTCGCTACCTGGAGAGAGAGAGAAGAAAACACTCTGCGTGCGCTCTTGCAAGATCAGATTGGTTATATATTTTATCTAATCAGGATGGCTTCCACTGTTTTTATCAAATCTTCCTTCAAATCTTAAAAGGAAAGACTAGCCGGGATTAATTACACTCTACAAGTTCGCCAATCTTTCAGCCAGGCCAGTGTCGGTACTTTGAGGGAGGTTCCCCGTGCTTTCGCACGGACCTAATTACAGTAAACCTCGTTTTCCCAGAGGCGTAACCCCGTTGACACCTTTCTAGACACCCCGTTGACACCTTTCTAGACACCTACTTGATCGGCTAATTGCAAAGTGCAAAACTCTCCCAGGAGTAACAATTACTCGCAGTGGGTATCGGGATCCAACTATCACATAGAAGGTATGCAATCTCATTGCAAATTTCAACACTTGAAACTCCCGATAATGGTTTTTACCCCTAGCACCTATGACCTTGGCTAAGATCAACAAATCATAGGAACTAGTCAAGTTCTACTCGTCATTTCGTGATTAATTAGACCCACCCATACGACCCTTGGCTAAGGTCAACAAAGCCATATGACTGTCCTAACTAATCGCATCATATGCTGTGTAGGAAGACATCACTTAGCTACCGCACACTACGCCTCGGCTATGGTCGACAAACGTAGCACGAATACTAAGTACTCTACTTCCTAAAATGACGGAGGGTTGCGAATGGTTTTTAAGAAAACCTTTAACGCTTTGAACTTGATCTCGTTGCGGAATAAAATAGTTTTTAAATGGAATGTTTATGAGGCTTTTCTAGTTTTGCTAAAGGGGTCACTCCCGGTGAAGGGATCGTCGGCCCTTTCCTCGTCGAATGAGGTGCGGGATATATCATATATATCACTGTGCAAAGCGGAAACTATAGAAGCGATCAAAGACAAACCGAGGGTTGTAGCATCTAAAGGAGTCACTCCCGGTGAAGGGATCTTGGTCCTTTCCTCATCGAATAAGGTGCAGGATGTTCTATAATGAACACCGCGATGCAAAGCAAGAACTGTAGCTATCTGTTTTTATTTTGAAATTCGATTCCACAACATCAATTAGGTTTATTTTCTTTCATTAATCTCATTAATGAATATCCCATCATTTAAGTCCACCTAAACATCACAGATAAATATAACGTACGCTTATGCCATCCGCATTCGCCTCGATGTCCCGTCTGCACCGTTAGGTTAGGTAACTAATGCCAGAGCGAGGCAGGGCTAGCACGGGTGTAAAACATAAGCAACGTCTATATAATATATCATATATACTATATATAATATCTGTCACAGAACATCACATGATCATATCACAGATAAATCACAGCAGAAGAAACATATGAAATATTGGATATACTAGGACGTCCGTGTTTTCAATACGAGCCAGTATAAAACACGGATTCCACGGTCGTGATGAATAGCCTATCCCACACCCCTAGACCCCTACGAGAGCGGCAAGCAACCCTACCAATTCTAGGGTTAGGAGACCCGGACTCGACTCCTCGAGATGGTCTCCCACTGTACCCTAGAACTCGGCTACTTGTGCTCCCCTCCTTGGGTCTATCCTAATGCGGAAAAGTAAATAATATACAAAAGGTGACATCTTCCACAACCTGGAAGTGCCCCAATAAAAGAATATTACATACAAGTTTTTACATGAATGAAAATGAAAAAACACTCATCTCACATAAAAACCCCCCGGCTATTCAAACACGACGATCCAATATAACATATCCAGCAACACATAACATCACATGTCATCAACGTAAGTAAATATGGGCATCCCAATTGTCGTTGACATATAGCAACGAAACCGGCGATATCATATATTACACTTACGATCACAGAAAAGAAAGTGTAAAACTACAACAGTTGGAATCCGCAATCTCTTTAGACATCACATGCCTAATCAAATGAATTCTTTAGACATCGCATGCCTAACAATTATAAACCCCGCATTTCAGTCTCATTATCGAAAACACTTTTCAATACCAAGTCGGGCAATTCAACAAGATTCCCGACATCCTGATCGAATGCTCGTCGCAAACTTTAGTAGGCGGCCGCACCCCCGACGCCGTCGACAAAGTGCACCAAGGCGGAACACCGCTGCCGCGAGCACCCGAACGGATGCTTTCGGCGACGGGGTTCTCCTACAGTCACTTGGTCGGGGCTATGGAGTGAGGCTGTCTATTAAGTTTACCCGGCGAGTATCCGCGTACGCTACGTGATTGCGACGGACTTTTGATCACATCAAAATTCCGTGGCAACCGATCAAGTGAGACTAAACTGCTATGTTTATAATATTCATTCAGTTATCTCATAACTACTTGTGAATTTCAATTGTTGTATCACATTCCGGATAAGATAGAAAATGTTAAACTTTCCGATCGAACAATCGAACACCCAAGTTTTCCCGATACAGTCCAACACATGAAATAAGTCTAAAAACATTCAGTTCGTGCCTCAGTACCAACGGTCCAGCCGTAGAAGGGTCAAGCCAACGCCTCACATGTGGCACGTCGTACTGCCCCAAACCCTAAGGTTCAAAGGGCAGTTCAAGACGGTCACATAATCGAGTTAAGGTTTGTTGTCTTCTAGAGGGACCATCGCGTTACTTGCACTACTTAGAACGTCGTTAAACTACGGAAAAGTCCAACAATTGGAAATTTCCCGGCAGGGGAAAAAGTGGGTGTTTATATCCGGTCGAACTTTTTAACATATTCCAAAATTATCCGGAAAAACACACAGACAAAATTAGACAGTCCGATCGAATCTCCGAATCCCCAATACAACCCTGAAAATTCAACTCTTGAATTCAAATTAAAAATTCCCAGAAAAACAAGCACTAAAAACTAGGAATTACTGTGAAAATATAATTGAATGATTGGACTATTTTGCCGCGGAACCGCCGCAATAGGCATTATATTGTCGCGGTTCCGCCGCTCTTCTATCGACTCATGGGTCCCGCTTTACACAGTAATTCTTAGAATATTCTACTTAGTTTTCTGCATATTTTTAATTCACAAAAATCCACGAATTTCAAAAATGTACAGAGAGCAATATTAGGGTTAGGATTTCGGTTCGATCGGATTTCTAACTCCGTCTACGCATCGCCTAAGGCTCTAGCTAGGCTTTGATACCACTGTAGGGTTCCTAGGCACACTAATGAAGTCTCACAAGGCATCAAACATGGCCAATTCAAATTTTACAAGTGCCTACAAACCCTAATACGGATCGTCAACTAGATATATAGGCGATGCAAGCATGTAAACGAATTAAATGCTAAAGGAAAGTGACTACAACCTTTGTAGATCCGGTCCACCACTTCCTAAGCTCCGCGATGATGTCCCTCCGCTTTCCAAATCGGATTCCGGACTCTAGCATCGGCTTCATCGAAGAAATGGGCGGGCTTGGTCGTCGGCTTCGATGCCGAAGATGATCTACGTTGAGGCATCACTAGATCAAGCTCCCACTTCACCAAGTCATGAAACTTGTGAAGAAAACACCCTATACTACTTGGCAAGAGGTAGAGAATGAAGAAATAGGAAGTGGGTTCACTTTAGAATTGGATTTCTCACTCATTTGCTCAAGTTGCCATTGAAGTAGAAAGCTTTTCTTTCTTGCTCATGAAGAAGAAGAAGAAAGAAATGAAAATGATAAGTTATTTAAAAAGAAAATAAAAATGAATACTTATCATGTCTTCAACCATGGTTTAGTGTAGAGATTTAACTAAGGTTGGATGAGTGGTTAGGGTTAGAGAAGAGACAAGAATGGTGGACTTGTTCAAAGCATCAAGAAGCTTCAACAAGCAAACAAAACAAGCCACCATTCTCTTTTCTTCTTTTCTAAAAGAAATAAATAAATAAATAGATAAAAGAATAAGTAAATGAAATGAAACCCTAATCACTAACCAACCATGGTTTAATCCTTTACACAAACCCAAGCTAGAATGTATCATCAAACATGATACAATCATGTGCACAAAAAATATATCACATATACAATGTGCATTTCAAGTGAGTAAATCCATTTAAAATGAACCAATACTAGTTAATGCAAAGTAATATATCAAATATATAATTATACATTAAATCATTAAATCAACACTTGATTCAATGATCCGGTCATGTCGCATATAACCGGCTAGTATCCAATGTATCGGCTTATCGAATCAATCCTTGATTCGATAACTAGGTTATATCGCATATAACCAATCGATACATTAATCACAAGAATGGAATATGGTATCACATACACGCATTATTCTCGGTCCCGCACATATCTCATATGCGCTCCTATTTCGTTTCGCTTGAGCCAGGAAACCTCTGTGTAGGACTCTAAAGACTCGTCAATACGCCGGCAGCAGATGATGATCATATCAAACACCCACAAGCCGCAAGCGGTCTGCTAAACGTAACGGCCATCCGGGTATTGAGCGATCAGAAGAACGACGAGCAAGCCCGCTCACACTCCTGTGAATCCAACCAGTAACACTTACCGTACAGTCCGGTCTGTTCGTCTGATATGTCGCATATCTCGCCTAGGGGTGGTAAACGTCAGACCCCTATAGCTTAATAAGTCATGCCGACGTAAGGTCCATAACTATCGTGAAACTGCTGATAACACTTACCAGTAGGTCACTGCAACCCTGGCCAGGGATTTCCTGTTATGGCCAGTCGAGCATAGCGCAACATCAACCCCCAATACCGGGAGAGACGAATCCCCTCCTATCGCTCATTGCCTCCATGTGAATCGGGACTGTACCCAAAAACCACCTGTTTGCACGACTCAGTAGAGCCGTGGTAGGGTGGAAATCAAAGCACAGTGGGAGACACACAAGACTTTATGACGATCTCGGGTCAACAGACTAAGCTGTACCAGTGTCACCAGAGAACTGCCATCTGACGTGAGGTATAATACCATCTGGGAGTTCTCGGCGAGTCCGTTCAGTGTACCCAGTCTGCACTGAGCACCCACATACCATCTCTGATGTCAAACACCAATGGATATGGGATCATCCATCGCCCATCACATGGGTCGAGAAGATATACGCTAGTCTACTCTTGAATATCGATGCCCCGTCTCGATATTCCCACGACTAGGAACATTGAAGGATGTACTCATTGACTACCCAGGCCCCACTAGTATGATCTACATCATAGTCCTGGAAGTCGAGTACACATCCTAAGGGCTTTATCAACATGTAACAGAGAGACAGAAAGTATACATGTTAAGATAAAGATCAACCAGATAGCGTACTATCATGTCGAGCAAGAAAGTCCTACCTATATATGTCCCAGCATCCACTACAATATACATCCCATGTACAGTAATGGCCTCTAGGGCATACATATAACTAACATCTAGCACCGAGGAAACACATGGTGGACGCACTGAAATATCATATCAAGGGAACTGGGTTTTTAAATGATTACATATTTGAAATAGCCACGGTTCCCAAATCCAGAAATCACATGCAATCCAAATCAATATGCAAGTCAATGATCCGATATGATATGTGCATCAAATATAAATATCATGTCAAGTCACAGATAGATGAGCTACAATATAATGATCCGATGTGATATATGCATCAAGTATGAATATCATGTCATGTCACATATAGATGAGCTACAATATAATGATCCGATGTGATATATGCCTCAAGTATGAATATCATGTCATGTCATATATAGATGAGCTACAATATAATGATCCGATGTAAATTCTACAGTGTGAGTGTCATGGCAATTACTAACGGTGTGTGTGTGTAACATGCAGGATAGTGCTCGTGCAACATGGACCGTTAGTAATGGTACGGTGTTCTATCAATTCTAGTTTATAACCATATACCAGGGAATGCAGTATGCACTAAATAGTAGCCATGAACAGTCAATGTATGTGAATATAGCTATAAGGTCCTATCAGCCCTGACATAGAACGCCATACGGACGATATCCCCGTAGATGTTAAATCTACTCACTGAAGTCTCTCGCTCGGTATAGCCAACAACTTGTTTCCCCTTCTGCGCGGCGTCCGCCGTACTCGCCTGCGAACCTAGAATTACACAATACATCATACATAAGCTTGAAGTCACACAAACACGACATTAAGGCCGAACTAGTAACTCGTGTCGTGAACCAAGCGCGCGTGTGCGCGATACGCTAAAACGTGTGATTACGCGCCTGAAGTCACTCCGACGCGTCACGATACGCAGAAACCCAAAACCCATAACACGTATCACGCGTGTCGCGAAGACTAAAAATACGGGAAAATAGGTAATCACCTCCAGATTTTGATACAGAAAAGATATTGTAAAACTATATATACCAAAATAACCCACATAGCAGCAGACACCAACACCCCAAACCCCAACCCAAAACTCCTCCATCTGGCCGCAATTTGCGGCCAGAATGCATATTTTGGCGGCCTGGGTAGGGAATTGGGCTCCCAGGTTTTGTGTGTGCACTCTATACCCCCCATACATGCTACAGTAATATCTAGTTTCACTCTGAAATACCTCGGGTAGCAGCAGATCCTACAGGGCCTTATTTCTAGTTAAAATCCACACTTTTGCACTAAAATGAAACTTTAGGGTATTTTTGTGCAAACCTGAAGTACAGCCTGGTTAAAATAGCTCTAATAACACTTAAAGGAGCTAACTCAACTAACAAAACCCTAAGCTAACATGTGAATCAAAAATATCCTTTAATATCACCAAAAATGCACAAAAATGAGATTTTTACTAAAGAATACTACAAGTTTAAGGAAAAGGAGTGCTAATATGAGTTAATACCTTCTAAGAACCTTGTAAAACACCAAAAGACTCAGCTTCTCCTTTAAGTATGCAGATTTGCCTCCAAACATCTCAAAAACTCATTTTTCCTAAGGTTTTGTGAAGGAAATGTGTGGTTTTTGTGTAGGATTTGTGTAGAGATCAAAGAAACATGAAGAGGAGAAGAAAAGATGAGGGAAGGCTAGGGTTTTGCTGCTGGAATGCTGCTGGATTTCAGAATGAGGGAAAGAGAGAGAAGAGAGAAGAAAAGGGGTCAAAAGTCAAAGTTCAATACCTAACACCATGGCTCATTTGTTTATTAGGATTTTGAATTATGAAAAAGGTTAAAATGGTGGGGAAATAAGTTAGCAACCATGCAACAAAAGAATTTGGCTAACACTTAAACCTATGTCTCAAAAATGGCTAAGTGTGCAGGTGTCCACTACAAAGGAAAATTTCCCAAAATGCTAACACTACTAAATAATACTAATAATCCTATAAACACATATATAATAACACGTACGATCACTAATTATCACGAAAGACATTCTAACGGAAATTCAAAGTGTTACACATGTACAACACCTCTGCATGTGTATCACATCTCTGATGTCAGCGGACTGAAATGTCATCTCCTCACGATCTCGTACGAACCTCTTACTCCACTTTTCTCTAATATCGACTGATTCAGACTCGTCTCCTCGTGGCTGCATGGACTACGCTCCAACGGCTATACTCGTATCTGGAGTCTCCCAAGCAATGCATCCCATCATATGATATCCGAATGATGTCGAACTTTTCGATCGATTCGTCAAAGTTCCATACCCCAAGAGCTCAATATCTTTGGTACAGTTTAATAGTATCGAATACATGCCACAGCACCTGTGGACCAACCATAGAAGGGCAAACCCAAGCCTCATTAATGGTACCGCTGAGCTGCTGTAAACCCTAAGGTTTTGAAGCGTTCTCATGGTCATTATATCGAGTTAAGATTTCATTCTTCTAGAGGGTCCATAGAATTACTTGCATTGTTTTCCGAATACTTTAAACTTGGAGAATCGGTGCCTGACATTTGATCGTCTCTATCAACTCCTATCGTACCTGCGTGAAGTCGTCTCTAGCTGGAATCAATCAATCAGATGACCTCGCATCGGGGTAGGCAATGAATCACATGTCCTAGTCTTTCATCTTTGGTGACTAGAGATATTCTATCATATCTCGAAATATAACTCGTGCGATATTAGCTTCAAACATCTGGGGCGATATCTTTTCATTCGCCAAAATCACTGGCTCATTCGTCCGCACGCTGAACCGTGCCTCAATCATCAAATAATCTGTGCATTGACGGTCATCACATTCTGGCTGGCCTCTAGCGGTAGCCCAATCCTCTGGTGCTGATCTGCACATCCGAGAAATCTCGTAAAAGTGATCCATCAAACGCACATGGCGCGAAAACATAAATAAACGATATGTCTATGCAATCGTGTGCCGATATGTCTATTCAATCGTGTGCCGCCGAAAATACGCCCTGGTCAGTCCTCGTCTATGATGAGCTCGTGCTGACCGCAATTCTAGCCGTAGCTCTCCACGCCCGTACAACCATGGTAAAAAACCCATAACTGGTACTGATGAGGATAGATCATAAGAATGAAGATAATACTGTGCAAAGAAATGTACATCTTAAGGTTTCTTAAGCGAAGTATCGTATCGTAAGTATGCCGCGGAACATACACACGGTTCGTCACTCTACTTGAGTCACCTACTCCATCAACCAAGGGTCATCCTACACTCAGAAGATAAAACCTAACGCTCTGATACCAACTTTGTCACGACCCGAAAAGTACCGAGCGTGACTGGCACTTAAATTATGAAACGTCTCAAGGCGTACGTAATCTAAGTAAGTGTCATGACCCGAAAGTACGGAACATGACCGGCACTTAAACTACGAACGTCTCGAGGCGTACGTAATCTAAGTAAACCGAAAACCCAGAAATCCAAACCAAGAAAATAGTAGAGTGCAGGAAAAACCAACTTAAAGCAAGTAGTTTCAATAGCATAAGCCGAATTATGCGGTTTTTTAAAAACATCAAAATTTTACTGAAAATTTCGGCAGAGTCTCCTTTGTAAATACTGGCCCCCAAACGGGATACAACATGAATAGTATACGAAATCAAGAAAAAGGCATCCCCAAGCGGGAGCTAGCTCTTCGTCAAACGATGGTCACAACCACATAAGCAATATAATATACAACGCCAACGGCGAGGATCAAAACTCAAAAGGAAATTCAAAACCACCAGAAATCCACAGAAATAAAACGCGCGACTCTAAGGTCGAAAGAATAACATCACGGGTCTCTATCTCAAAAATAAATACATGTTTGGTTGATGGAACTTCTAGATACAACTGAATAATAATATGCAAGATATAAGGATGGGTAAGATACAAATAACCCACCTACTAGCAAGCCACCCGGAATGGAAATAGTGCCAGCAAAGCCGTAATGAAACCTGTACGGCAAACCTGCAAGAAACTGGGGCACAACTGGGGTGAGTTGCCAACTCGTGAATAGAAAAACATCTACGCACAGAAATCGCATAAATAACGCAATCCTAGGTCAATGATCATAATATATCCTCAAATATATGAATAACACGTAGCCTATAACAAGGCTAGGGTAAATATCTAACCCGAGTGTAATCTCATGTGCCCGTGTCAGTGCCTCAGGTAGCAATATATCATATGGATGATGTATGAATGCATAAAACAGAATGCATGTACTGAATAAAACTGGTTTCATAAATCAGTGAGATTTCTGTATTTTAAAAGAAATGAGGTACCATATATGAAATCAGCATAAAACAGTGCCCAGCATCGACACAAAACAAGTGTCCAAATACCTCGATATCTCTGTGTCACAATTTATGTACCTCAAGTCTCAATCTCAATGTCTTAATCACAATATCTAGGGCGCCGTCAGTCCAGACCGGCCCCTACCATCCATCTCAAGACCACGACGGTATCCTCCGGATATCCGACGCGTCGGGTAATATCACCGGTAGGTAGTGCTCCCCTGCCAGGCTCACATCGTCATCATCACGCGCTTCTTGCCCCGGGGTACCTTACCGGGTCCACCATGTACCCGAAACGGTTCATCCGTCTCCTCGAATCGGGTCTCGAAATCCATCAGCAAACTCATGGTGGACGACTCATACATCATGGGAAAACCGCACTTTTTATTTTAAAAAGAGAGAAATCAGTTCATATAAGTTTTTGCGGTTTTCCTCCAAATCCAGAAAATCTCATGGAAATCCGAATCCAAAACCTCAATAACACGTAAAATAGTGAATATATGCATGAGAATCCAGGAATGCGGCATAACAATGAATAACAGTATGCATGAAGTAGCTGGTAATAACTACAATGTCTAAACTAACATAGAAGGCAAGTACACTAATATCATGTCTAACTATCAGCTAACAGGCTACGTCAAGCAATAATATTTTCTAAGGTGTACGTGACATGGCAATTACCGATGAAGATGTGTGTGAGCCGGCAATTAAGTATACGTGGTACATACGCATCATCGGTAATGGTGCTGGTGTCCTAACAGCATGATATCAATAATGGGGAATGAAACATAAAATAAGCATACGATGCGAAGCGGACCACAAAAATGAGCGGGAGCTGAGAACTAGACGCAACTATAACTAATCTGCATTAATCTAATATCAGTCCTACAAATGGTGCCTTTTGAAATAACACGAATCATGGGGTTTTGAAAATAGGGGCTACAGTGTTTTTGTGAAAAGATACGTCTTTTGAAATATCCGTAGGATCCCTTGGGCTGTCTTTAAAAATGCCCACGACTCGTTAGTTTTTGAAATAGGTAAGAAGTCTAATCTAATCTAACTACACTAAACTATACGGCTGAACTAACAAGCTGAACTACAGGTAAGGAAACCGCCTAACATCTGAGTCGATACATATACATACCTGTATATATATATTAGTCGGTGATCCCGCCTCAATAATATCAAATCCGATACCATATCTATAATCAGGCATCCCAAGTCAAGAGTGCGGATCAATCATCAATATAGCTCGTACGTAAATCCTTCGTACGGCATCCCAATCTGGGTACGGGTCAAAGTCACATCAATCACACTATTCATTTGGTATCTTCTTTATCAAATATCATGATCCGGAATAATGTCCTACGTCTAGTACAATATTGATGCCATCTATGTATGCATGCGGGTGTAAGAATTACTACGTCAGAAGACCCGCTAAAACATCATGTCGTATCTCAATACGAACCAAATCACGTCACCGATCTCCTGGCCTCAAGCCCAATCTCATCGACTCATCTCAAATTCCAAATACTATCCTCAAATCCAGTATATGAACACATAGTCCCATACCCATGTGAACACATAAATATATATTCCCATACACGCACATATGAAATAAGGAATGTATGCAAGTATGTATGTGTGTATGTGTAGTGCAACACTACCCTAGGGTTCGCAACACTAAAGTAATCCAACACACCAATATCCATCCTAAGCATCGTTATTAATCCCAAATAACATATAATAAATGTTGGTGTGTATACGCATCCGTATACACCACCACGGACTGCGGGGGTGCTATACGCCATCCACCCGACTTCTCCCCGTAAATATAAATCTACTCACCTGGTCCTCGCTAGCCGGTGCCGACGTCGCCACGCGCTTGCTTGTCGTCTCGAAGTCCACATGGGGGTACCTACATATCATAACGCACCATATCGCATTAAAACTAAATTCGAAATCGAAACGGCATACGAAAATCAAATCGGCACGCGTATCACGCATAGGTCCAAACCTATCGCCTACGCATGCAAGAATAGTCAAACCAACCCTCGATGTCGATGTACAAACGTCAAACCATCGAGAAAAATCCAATCACACTCATTTGCACATTCACGAACACTAATTTTAATATAAACTAGGTTAAAACTCACAAAAACCCCAATTTCACTTAAAAAGTCATTTTTCTGCAAATCTAGCAAGCACAATTCGCCGTTTTTGTACAAAACATGATGTTTAAATGAATGTAGCGGCCAATATACTTATTAAATATCTTAAATAAGTCATAGAAAAAATTTCCGGAATTTAATCTCATTAAATTCCAAAAACCCTAATATTCTAGTTTACAAAATACCCTTTTTTAACAATTTCATAGCAAAAATGCACAAACTACAATTTAGGTTGGATTTCCATGAACTAAAGTGTTAAACTACACTTAATAAAGTTAATAATATGATAAAAACCCTAACCATATTTTTAATCTCATGTTTCGAATTAAATCAAAAAAAACTAGTTTGCAACAAAAAGCTTAATTTGGACATTTTTCAAGTAACAACTTGTAATTAACAACTAGATTAGTTTTCTACAAAACTAAATATGTTAATCCACCTCACTAAACCATACACAATCAAACACAACTCATTTCCACAACAAACCCTAACTTAGTAATCAAAACCCTTTCTTTAAATTTCAAAACTTGAAATTTAAAACCCTAATTTAACACCTAATCGCTAGATTCAAGTAATTTAACAACAAATTAAGCATAAGGTTATGATTATACCTCACAAGCTTGAGATCAAACTTGCAAAAATCTTAGCCTCCAACAATGATTTCATGCTCTAAGATCCATGCTTGAATAGCTAAAGAATAATGGGTAAAGCTTGGATTTAGAATTAGTTTTGGATTTTTGAGAAAAAGGGTGGATTTTTGATAGAAATTTTGGGGATTTTGATGGAAAAATGAGATGAAGTATTTGGGGCTGTTTTGGTTCAGGTTTGGGCCAGAAATCTTGGGGGATTGGGTGAGGGAGGAGAGAGAGTGAGGTAGGGAAAGTTAGTTCAAGTCAAAGTCAACTCAAATTATACCATTTTCTACTCTTTTTTCTTTTCTTTTCTTTCATTTCTTTTCTTTAAAATCCAAGTGGGGACAAAAGAGGGGGCTGCTGAATTCTTCAAGGGGATAAGTGAATGGGGGTGTGTGGGTGTGGGTACGGATGTGGGGTGATGAAAAATGATAAATACAATACCCCAAACATCCATTTACGCTAAAAAAAAGCTTTTTTTCTTCAATAATTTCTAAACCGTTTTGGCAAATGATTTCATTCCAAAAACCACATGATAAAATTTTATTTAATGTTTTATGATACACAAAATTTGTTTCAACTCATTCCAATTTGTAATTTTCCCTAATTAAATGTATTAGTGACGGCTTAAAATAATAATAAAATAATATTTTTTTCAGAAAATTTGAAATTTCACCAGCGGCTCAATAAACACCAAATAATAGCAATTATATAGCTAGAATGTGTATATTTAATTTTTATAATAAGATATTTATATTTTAACTTTTTACAGAAAACCCCCTTATTTTACCGATTTTTTTCGAAATTTCACCGAAACGATTTTCAAAACGTTACAATCTTCCTCACTTAAAGAAATTCGGTCCCCGAATTTAAATTCAAACTCCCCCAAATACTAAAATATCTAAGAAAAACCATCAAGTCGTCGGGGCTCCGAAATTGTAACTACATAAAACAAATCGTAGCGCAGCGCATGCGCTTGAAAAATGAGCATATAACTCAAATCAAAACTCCGTCAAGCATCCCGCAATCATCGGAGTCATGGAGAAGACATCAATGCCAAATCCAAATCAAAACCAATATGACATAACTCGAAACTATACATGTAAATATCGAATCTATATATGTAAGTATCTGAAGGAAATGCATGCCAAATCTCTTTAAGTCGCTGTGCACGCGTATAACACTGCACAGTGGCGGACGTCTATCATAAGGAAATAACTATATACATATATACCTTTGTTTGAAATGTACGTTCCGCCGTTTTGGAAACAATTTAGAAGGGTCTCCTTGTTTTAAACATTTCGTGTCATATCAGACACGTAAGTAAATACTGAGGCTATAGCTCTCTTTTTGGAAATCCCTTCAATAACTATCAATGCATGCAAAATATATTCAGGTACTGTCCTCTGACTAGTCCTGCTCAGTACGAAAACACATAGCAATATCATAAAAACGTACTGCTCTATACGAAATAAATCCTAAAATATGCATATGAATGCTACGTGCGTCTGGTGCGCACGGAAATCAAAATCCATGAATGTGCCATACATGCGCACAGAAACAACATCTAAGTGCATCGGGTGTGCACGAAACATCTGTCGTAGGCAACATGTGTACCTGACAGCAAAATCAGGTGCATCTATCGTGCACGAAATCATGAAATCCAATATCAAGCGCCGAACGTGCGCAAAATCAATCAGGTGCACAAGGTGCACAAAACAAGTATCGGGTATCACAATCGAAATCGAAATCCAATGCATCTAAGTGCACAAAAGGCGTATCACTGCACTGCAAGCATATATAAACTATACCGAGTGCAGGAATGAAATCGTGTGCATGCATACGCACAAAACCAACTCAACTGTTTAAAATCGTAAAATCACAAACATGTGAAACTAAAGCACGAAAACGATATCAAGTGCAACACTGTGCAAAGATCGTAAATCCTCAATCATCAAAATCAAATCATACGAATAAATCACTCAAAACATCGTAATCAATAATGGCGGAATAGTACTGCTCAAGCGCATCCTCTAAGAATCTCGGCCAACTGTTGTGGTCACTAGTGGGACGTCTCGTCGATGATCATGAACTCTGTCCTGCTGGCGTGCGTAACCATGACCACTCCTGGGTCAAGGTCTTCACTGTGAATTACCAATCTTTCGGTCCATCGGCTCATCGGCCCTGTCAGGTGTGCTAACGGGGACGATTCCGTTCTGGCACTTCTCTGGTCATCTCTTGGTCAATCATCGCGACCACTCGGAAGACAGCATATTACTGGCGTCGGCCTCTGGCTCTCTGAATGTACGTGACACACCTGATCCTGGGTGCAAGTATCATTGCAGCAGTGTCCTGGAAGGAATCCTGCTCACGGTCTCTTCCATGTCTCGTCTCTGCCAACTGTCCGGAAGTCATTGTCCTTTCCTATATCTGCATCTTGCTTTGGAACGACTGCATACTCATCGCGACTCCTTCTGGAAGGTAAGTCCAAGTACCATGCCTCGGCATGCGCATCGCATCTCTGATGTCGGCGGAGTGGAACGTCATCTCATCTAGATCTGGTACGAACCTCTTACTCCACTTTTCTCTAATGTCGTCTGCTTTGGACTCGTCTCGTCGCGGCCACATGGACTGAGCTCCAACGACTATCCTCGTATCTGGAGTCTCCCAAGAATGCATCTCACCACCTAGCATCCGAATTAAGTCGAGCCATCCAATCGATTCGTCAAAACCTCATAATCCCCCAGGAGCTCAACATCTTGGGTACATTTTAATAGTATCGAGTACATACCACAGCATCGGTAGTCCAGCCGTAGAAGGGCAAACCCAAGCCTTACTAATGGCGCCGCAGAACTGCCGCAAACCCTAAGGTTCAAAGGCTTTCACACGGTCATTAAGTCGAGTTAGGGTTTCATTCTTCTAGAGGGACCATAGAATTGCCTGCATGTCTTTCCGACTATCTTAAACTTGGAATAATAGGTTTCTGACATTCAATCGTCTCTGTCGACTCCCAACGTCTCCGCGTGAAGTCGTCTCTAGCTGGAATCAATCTATCTGATGACCTCGCATCGGGGTAGGCGAACGATCCACATGTCCTAGTCATTCATCCTCGATGACTAGCGACCTTCTATCATTTCTTAGTACAACTTATACTGCAATAGCTCCAACATCTGGGGTGATATCTCGTCGTTCGCAGCAATAACTGGCTCACTCGTCTGCATGCTGAACCGTGCCTCAATCATCAGGAGTAAGCAACACACCAACGGTCATCAAAATCTGGTTGGCCTCCATCATTGGCTCAATTCTCTAGTGTCGATCAGCACCTCCGAGTAACCTCATGAAGGCGATCCGCCAAACGCTCGTGGCGCGGAAACACAGTAAAAAGACACATCTCTGCGATCGTGTGTCGCCGGAATTTCGCCCTGGTCAGTCCTCGTTCGTGACGAGCTTGTGCTGACCGCAACTCTAGCCGTAGCTCTCCCTGCCCGTAACCGTAGCAGCAAAACCAAACTGGTACCCATGAGGCTAGATCAGGAAGGAATATAATACTGAACAAGGAAATGTACATCCTAAGGCTTCTTAAGTGGAGTGGCGTGTCGTAAATATGCCGCGGAACATACCAACGGTACGTCACTCTACTTTAGTCACCTATTCCATCAACCAAGGGTCGTCCTACGCTCCGAAGGTTAAAACCTAACGCTCTGATACCAACTTTGTCATGACCCGAAAGTACGGAACATGACCGGCACTTAAACTACGAACGTCTCGAGGCGTACGTAATCTAAGTAAACCGAAAACCCAGAAATCCAAACCAAGAAAATAGTAGAGTGCAGGAAAAACCAACTTAAAGCAAGTAGTTTCAATAGCATAAGCCGAATTATGCGGTTTTTTAAAAACATCAAAATTTTACTGAAAATTTCGGCAGAGTCTCCTTTGTAAATACTGGCCCCCAAACGGGATACAACATGAATAGTATACGAAATCAAGAAAAAGGCATCCCCAAGCGGGAGCTAGCTCTTCGTCAAACGATGGTCACAACCACACAAGCAATATAATATACAACGCCAACGGCGAGGATCAAAACTCAAAAGGAAACTCAAAATCACCAGAAATCCACAGAAATAAAACGCGCGACTCTAAGGTCGAAAGAATAACATCACGGGTCTCTATCTCAAAAATAAATACATGTTTGGTTGATGGAACTTCTAGATACAACTGAATAATAATATGCAAGATATAAGGATGGGTAAGATACAAATAACCCACCTACTAGCAAGCCACCCGGAATGGAAATAGTGCCAGCAAAGCCGTAATGAAACCTGTACGGCAAACCTGCAAGAAACTGGGGCACAACGGGGGTGAGTTGCCAACTCGTGAATAGAAAAACATCTACGCACAGAAATCGCATAAATAACGCAATCCTAGGTCAATGATCATAATATATCCTCAAATATATGAATAACACGTAACCTATAACAAGGCTAGGGTAAATATCTAACCCGAGTGTAATCTCATGTGCCCGTGTCAGTGCCTCAGGTAGCAATATATCATATGGATGATGTATGAATGCATAAAACAGAATGCATGTACTGAATAAAACTGGTTTCATAAATCAGTGAGATTTCTGTATTTTAAAAGAAATGAGGTACCATATATGAAATCAGCATAAAACAGTGCCCAGCATCGACACAAAACAAGTGTCCAAATACCTCGATATCTCTGTGTCACAATTTATATACCTCAAGTCTCAATCTCAATGTCTTAATCACAATATCTAGGGCGCCGTCAGTCCAGACCGGCCCTTACCATCCATCTCAAGACCACGACGGTATCCTCCGGATATCCGACGCGTCGGGTAATATCACCGGTAGGTAGTGCTCCCCTGCCAGGCTCACATCGTCATCATCACGTGCTTCTTGCCCCGGGGTACCTTACCGGGTCCACCATGTACCCGAAACGGTTCATCCGTCTCCTCGAATCGGGTCTCGAAATCCATCAGCAAACTCATGGTGGACGACTCATACATCATGGGAAAACCGCACTTTTTATTTTAAAAAGAGAGAAATCAGTTCATATAAGTTTTTGCGGTTTTCCTCCAAATCCAGAAAATCTCATGGAAATCCGAATCCAAAACCTCAATAACACGTAAAATAGTGAATATATGCATGAGAATCCAGGAATGCGGCATAACAATGAATAACAGTATGCATGAAGTAGCTGGTAATAACTACAATGTCTAAACTAACATAGAAGGCAAGTACACTAATATCATGTCTAACTATCAGCTAACAGGCTACGTCAAGCAATAATATTTTCTAAGGTGTACGTGACATGGCAATTACCGATGAAGATGTGTGTGAGCCGGCAATTAAGTGTACGTGGTACATACGCATCATCGGTAATGGTGCTGGTGTCCTAACAGCATGATATCAATAATGGGGAATGAAACATAAAATAAGCATACGATGCGAAGCGGACCACAAAAATGAGCGGGAGCTGAGAACTAGACGCAACTATAACTAATCTGCATTAATCTAATATCAGTCCTACAAATGGTGCCTTTTGAAATAACACGAATCATGGGGTTTTGAAAATAGGGGCTACAGTGTTTTTGTGAAAAGATACGTCTTTTGAAATATCCGTAGGATCCCTTGGGCTGTCTTTAAAAATGCCCACGACTCGTTAGTTTTTGAAATAGGTAAGAAGTCTAATCTAATCTAACTACACTAAACTATACGGCTGAACTAACAAGCTGAACTACAGGTAAGGAAACCGCCTAACATCTGAGTCGATACATATACATACCTGTATATATATATTAGTCGATGATCCCGCCTCAATAATATCATATCCGATACCATATCTATAATCAGGCATCCCAAGTCAAGAGTGCGGATCAATCATCAATATAGCTCGTACGTAAATCCTTCGTACGGCATCCCAATCTGGGTACGGGTCAAAGTCACATCAATCACACTATTCATTTGGTATCTTCTTTATCAAATATCATGATCCGGAATAATGTCCTACGTCTAGTACAATATTGATGCCATCTATGTATGCATGCGGGTGTAAGAATTACTACGTCAGAAGACCCGCTAAAACATCATGTCGTATCTCAATACGAACCAAATCACGTCACCGATCTCCTGGCCTCAAGCCCAATCTCATCGACTCATCTCAAATTCCAAATACTATCCTCAAATCCAGTATATGAACACATAGTCCCATACCCATGTGAACACATAAATATATATTCCCATACACGCACATATGAAATAAGGAATGTATGCAAGTATGTATGTGTGTATGTGTAGTGCAACACTACCCTAGGGTTCGCAACACTAAAGTAATCCAACACACCAATATCCATCCTAAGCATCGTTATTAATCCCAAATAACATATAATAAATGTTGGTGTGTATACGCATCCGTATACACCACCACGGACTGCGGGGGTGCTATACGCCATCCACCCGACTTCTCCCCGTAGATATAAATCTACTCACCTGGTCCTCGCTAGCCGGTGCCGACGTCGCCACGCGCTTGCTTGTCGTCTCGAAGTCCACATGGGGGTACCTACATATCATAACGCACCATATCGCATTAAAACTAAATTCGAAATCGAAACGGCATACGAAAATCAAATCGGCACGCGTATCACGCATAGGTCCAAACCTATCGCCTACGCATGCAAGAATAGTCAAACCAACCCTCGATGTCGATGTACAAACGTCAAACCATCGAGAAAAATCCAATCACACTCATTTGCACATTCACGAACACTAATTTTAATATAAACTAGGTTAAAACTCACAAAAACCCCAATTTCACTTAAAAAGTCATTTTTCCGCAAATCTAGCAAGCACAATTCGCCGTTTTTGTACAAAACATGATGTTTAAATGAATGTAGCGGCCAATATACTTATTAAATAACTTAAATAAGTCATAGAAAAAATTTCCGGAATTTAATCTCATTAAATTCCAAAAACCCTAATATTCTAGTTTACAAAATACCCTTTTTTAACAATTTCATAGCAAAAATGCACAAACTACAATTTAGGTTGGATTTCCATGAACTAAAGTGTTAAACTACACTTAATAAAGTTAATAATATGATAAAAACCCTAACCATATTTTTAATCTCATGTTTCGAATTAAATCAAAAAAAACTAGTTTGCAACAAAAAGCTTAATTTGGACATTTTTCAAGTAACAACTTGTAATTAACAACTAGATTAGTTTTCTACAAAACTAAATATGTTAATCCACCTCACTAAACCATACACAATCAAACACAACTCATTTCCACAACAAACCCTAACTTAGTAATCAAAACCCTTTCTTTAAATTTCAAAACTTGAAATTTAAAACCCTAATTTAACACCTAATAGCTAGATTCAAGTAATTTAACAACAAATTAAGCATAAGGTTATGATTATACCTCACAAGCTTGAGATCAAACTTGCAAAAATCTTAGCCTCCAACAATGATTTCATGCTCCAAGATCCATGCTTGAATAGCTAAAGAATAATGGGTAAAGCTTGGATTTAGAATTAGTTTTGGATTTTTGAGAAAAAGGGTGGATTTTTGATAGAAATTTTGGGGATTTTGATGGAAAAATGAGATGAAGTATTTGGGGCTGTTTTGGTTCAGGTTGTTGGAGATAGTGCCCTCAGAGTCAATTATTGGATCACAGGCACGTGATTGCAATGATTGAGGGAGGACCTATCCCGGGACGACAGTCTTACAAGAGATGATAGTATGCTATCTAGTTTACCTTTATCATCGTGTACTGCTTTAGGTGACCTGACAGGTCGCTATTGCACGTTGATAGAGCCCCTAGGATTCTTGCTTGACTGCCAGCAGTATGAGGGCGATCATATAAGTGAGAGCTGGAGTCTACAAGCATATCCTTAAAAGGTCCCTAGTCGTGGGAGTTTCAAGACAGGGCATCGATTCTCCAGAGTAGACTAGTGTATACAGTCGAGACCCCGACGAGGGGCGGTGGCCGGTCTCATAAGCCACTGGTGTCAGTTGGATCACCTAAGATGTATACAGGTGCTCATTGGGTTATGAGTACACCGGACAGGACTCGCCGGGAACATGCTAGTTGGTCTTATACCTGACGTCAGATAGCAGTTCCCAGGTGACATGTGTACAGGTTAGTTCATCGACCTGGGGATCGTCATTTGTCTCGTGTGAGTTCCCACTGTGCTTTGATTACTACCCTACCACGGCTCAAAGGAGTCGTGCAAACAGGTTTTAGTTGGGTACAGTCCCGAGCCACATGGAGGCAGTGAGCGGATCTTCGGGGGTTCGTCTCTCCCGGTATTGGGGGTGAGGTCGCGCTGTGTCTAGGAGAGCCATTACACGAAGTCCTTGGCCAAGGCAGGAGATTTACTGGTAGGTATTCCAGTAGTATCTCAGGGTGTTCTGGGCTACACTCCGACACGACTTGTACCGCTTTTGGGGGTCTGACTTTTACCCACCCCCTAGGCCCGACATGCGATGCTCATAGACGAACGGACCGGACTGTACGGATATTGTCACTGACAGGCTCAGTAGGGTGTCAGGATGAGTTCGCTCATCGACGTCCCTTTTAGTCAATAGCTGGTGGCCCGTTACGTATTGGCTTATACCTCTGACGTGCTAGTGGTTAAATCCACAGCCATAGTATTGACGAGTCTTTAGAGTCCACCACACTTTCAGTTACTCAAGCTTTCGGGCGAAACGCTGTAGAGGCCGTATGGAGATATGGCAGGGTTCGATCAGATACGTGCGGTTTTGCACGGATCGTGATCGGACGGTTTTTACTAGCCGGCTTTGGTTTAAGCCGGATCTTAGTATTTGATAATGTAGTTTTGTCTCTTTACATTTGTATTTCGGTCGAAATAAAAATGCGGGTGTGTATGCACAGTATCGGGGTTTTCCTGTAATTTATTATGGGACCAGTTTTCTGGGGTTGCCAGTTTGCATTCCGTTCCGGCCGGTTTTCCTTTGTTCTTTCCCGGCCGGACTTTTCCGATGGAGGGTGTTATTTGCAAGTTTGCAAATAACACATTTGTGGAGGGGTTTTATGTAAAAGATTGATTATGATAGCATCATTATCCTTTGCTCCATCCCTTGCATTTATTGTGATTAGATGGTGGTATGGGTTTTGTGATGGATTATGGAATTGGGGGCCGGCCACTGTTCCAGGGAGTGTGGGATTAATTTATTGGTGTGAAGTTTTTTATTTCATGTAGTGGATTAATTTCCTTTTTGTAAGGAATGGAATATATGAGAGTGTGCTGGATTTGTTTTAAAGGATTGATGAATTAATATATTGATATTCATTCATTGCTTTGTGTGGACAGTGAGAGAGTGCTTGCTTCATTTTTTAATTTTTTCCAGTGAGCTCTAACAGAGGCCGGCCACTTCTTGTAATGAGAATGTGAGAGCATGCTCATTTTCTTTTAGCATCCATCCATGAAATTTCTTGTGCTAAATTCCTCCAAAAGAAATGGCAACCTCATAACCCCAAAAGAGACAAGCTTCTACACTATATCTATAGCAAACCTTGGACGCGTCGGCTAGCCAACTTCGCGCCCGAGTTGCCTCGGTCAAGAGGCGGGAGCCCGTAAAAGACGCAGGCAATGTGGTGCCCTTCCGGCGGGGAGACGACGGACGAAGTATCCGCGGGAGATCGGAGTGGAGATGAAGACCGAAGGACTCGGATCAGTCGGTATATCTCTTCCCTTTCTTCTTTGTAGCTTAGACTTGTTAATGGTTACGATCCGGGGTTTTGTGCGCGGTGGTGCCGGTTTGCAAAGTCCGCAAAATTGAAGTTTATCACCGCTTCCGCATTTGGCCGTCGGACTGACGGCCGGGGCGCCGCCGTGCACTTACAGTGGTATCAGAGCCTCGCCATTAACTTCGTCTAGCTTTGTTTAATGTGTTTTACGTTTCCGATCGAACAAAATCCCGAAAACGCGTATTTCAAGCACATCAGTTTCTGTCGAATTTTTTTTGAGTCCAAAAATTTTTCAGGTTGTCTCAGAGTGATGTGCAGGGAATTAGAAGCATACTGTAAAAATTTTGTGCCATGAACTCACCATTCCACCGCGGAAGAGCGGCCAAAACCCTACTTGGGCCGCGCTTCCGCGGCAATGTTTACTGTTCATGCCCCCAAAACTTTGCACAATGTTCCTGAGTTGAAAATGTGCTTTCTGGAAGGTTAAAGTTGGGCCAATTTTTTCTGTGAGTGCTACAGTTTTCTTTGGGGCCCACTTGTTAATTGTTTGATCAATCGGAAAATTTTAAACACATTTTTCACAGTATTTACATTATATCTGCGACCGTGAATGTCACTTGATCGGTAAATCCGGTCTAACTGCTATAGTCCGGTTAGACGGATTTGCGAACGTGACTTTCACGTTGATGTTCTATGTTTATGCTGTGATGTTGCGGATCGGTCGTGGGGATGGCCTGGATGCAATGCTAGTACAGTGTGGTTGTATTATGTACATTTGATTTTGCGGGGCGAGCGTCCGACATGTGGACTGCCGTCACTGCCTGTTTGTATTATTCTTTTGGGGCACGACCAGGTTGCGGTCGATGTACCCGGTGTATGTATATTTTACTTTTTGTACTAGGTTTACCCCGCGGTGGGGTGCACGGATAGCCGGGTTCTAGAAGGCAACAAGCCCGCATCTCATGGCATTGGGACGGAAGGGGCTTCACTCCAGGATTGGCTGGCTATTCGCCGCACTCGTAGGGGGTATAGGATTTCATTGCACAGGCTATCCACACGACCAGGGGAACGTCGGGTTTCAGTAGTGGCTCTGTGAAACCCGGGGATCCCAGATATCTGTATTGTTCTGTGATACTGTACATTTCTGTGATGTTGCATTTCTTTTCACGCCTTGAGCGAAATATAATATATTGGTATATATATTAGTAGATGTTGTATATGTTTTTCATCCGCGCTAGTCCAGTCCCCGCTCTGTCGTTAGTAAGCTAACCTAACGAGTGATGACGGGACCCAGTGGCGAATGCGGATGGCATATATATACGTCAGTATATTTTCGTTCATTGTGGTGTGATCAATTGATGGGACTGCGTTGATTCGGATCAATGCAAGTTAAACAAACCTAATCTGATGTTGTTGGAACACTTTTCAAAAAGCTGTTATTGCAAGGACGTTCACTTTTGTTTTGCATCGTGGTATTCATTTAGAATATCCTGCTCCTCAGTCGACGAGGCAAGGGCCGAGATCCCTTCACCGGAAGTGACCCCTCGGACAGAAGTTTGCGTCAGGGCATTAACTTCACTATAGCCGATTACTTTTGCTTTGCACAGTGATATTCGGTTATGAATATCCAGCACCCCATTCTACGGGGAAAGAGCCGAGATCCCTTCACCGGGAGTGACCTCTTTAGTAAAGGTTTTCGTCACTATATTTTCTAAAAAGCTATCCGTTCCTTCAACGATATCAAGTTCATTACGTTAAAGGTTTTCGCCAGAAACCATTCGTAGCCCTCCGTCGTTTCATATGGGTAGTCAATAGTATTCAAGCTGTGTATGTTGGCCAAAGTCAAGGCACAGTGATTGGTAGCTATTGGGTATTCATATGCAGCATAGATAGATGCGTTGGTTTGGGACAGCCGTACTGCCATTTTGGCCAAAGTCAAGGGTATGTACGGGTGGACTCAAATTAACCTGGAGAATGACGGGTTGAACTTGACATGTGACTTATGATATGTTGGCCAAAGTCAAGGTCATAAGAGCATGGGGTAGAAATCCACATCGGGAGTTTCAAAAGAACTGAAACTTGCCAGATATGCGCATACCTTCTGGAGTGTTATAGCGTGAGCGGATTCCGTCACGTTATCATACGATGATAGTTGGATCCCGATTCCCACTGATGAGTTAGTTTACTCCTCGGGTGACCCCGACTAATTCTTCTTTCAGGTTTGGAGGAGAATTTGAGGTACAGTGGGAGGTTTCCAGATTAGATAAATTGGTAACCATTCTGATCTAGGTTAGAGTGCACGCTGAGTGTTTCTTTTCTCTCTCTCTCTTTGGCAGCGACCATTGACCCGACCCTAAGACTACGACTCAGAGACCAAGTTGACCGAACCTTCTTAACACTGGCTTTTGGATTGTCACAGTTGCAGACCTCATTGCCACTCCTACTTTTACCCTTTTCTTCAGGACACCCCGTATTACTGCGAACGTCCACTTCCATTGGACAAAACCATCGTATAGTTAGATACGAACTCGAAGGAATTCGAGGATGGTTTCCGGTTCTGGAGAAAACGAATAGGATTATTCAGTTGTCTTTTCCTTTTTGCCTCCTCTCAAGTTACGAGTACTCCTTAGTTTAGGAGTTAGTACACCTATTACGCAAATTGGATAGTCTTCTTCCAAACCATAGGCTGGTGCCGACCGGTAGGGAATGAAGAAAACCAGTTAGCCTAAACGGTGTACAGAAGGTATTAAGATTAAGACAAAGCAAGGGATTAGTAAGAGGGCAAAGTAAAATGCGACTGCTATTCACGACCAAACCAAGTATTTCTTCGCCAATCCTAAATCACCTTTGTATTTCTCCAGGACACTCCGTATCACTACGAAGATCCACAGTTTATTGGATACTCCATCGTATGGTTATATACGAACTCGAAAGGAACTTGTTCCAGTTCGGGGATGGATTCTGGTCCAGGAGAAATAGGAATAAAGTACATTCAGGTGTCTTTTATCTTCACCTTCTCTCGCGTTGCGAGTGCTCCTAGGATTAGGACAGTACACCCTTTATGCTTTTTGGATAGTCTTCTTCCAAACCATAGGCTGGTGCCGAACGGTAGGGAAGGAAGAAAACCATTTGGCTTAATGGGGTGTACAGAAGGTAATGACTAAAGGCAAATAAAGGGATTTGGAGAGGTGGCAAAGAATTATACGGTTATGGTTGTGAATCTGGATAATGGAAGAGGCATTACTAAGAATACCGGGATACCCCACCGAAACATTTCAATGTTTTAATTCAACTGTGTACTGTTAAAAGAAAAACTGATTTCCTGATTAGACGCTTGCTCCAGGGTATGTATTTACCAGGTATGATTCTCACATCTGTATGGTTTTACAGATGATGAGTGGGAGTAAGTTATTGGGAATTAGGTGATTATCCTCATTTTATCGGGATTCGTTGTAATCGGTGATATTTGAGGAAATCACCTGGCTTGTTTGCCGGTCGGCAAATATTTGGTTTTGAATATCCGATGTTGTGCACCAATTTCAAATTGATATATCTGTACGTCTATTTTCATAGAGTGAGATATACCTTTTGATATTATGTCAATGACATTTACCTATATCAGTGGATGGTTAGGTAAGGAGCATTAAACAGCGGTGTAATTCTTCTTAACCATAAGTACAGTTTTTAACCTGCGACACACAGTGAAAGAGTTGTTAGACTCAGCGGACTTATACAGAGTATTGTATGTTGTCCAGTGTCCATTAGGACAGAGGGGTTTGGTCCTCATACTATGTTCTGTTTACTTATGACTTCTCTAATTTTTAGACAGGTGTTTCGTAGAAACACAGGGTCTAAGTTTTGAGGAGTTATAGGTATTTGAATAGAGTAGAGAACCAGGTGTAGCAAGTATCGGGATTCTTCAAAGTGATCGAAGATGTAGATACTTGTGTATGGTATTCAGTTGATAGTAATGATAAAGAGAAATAACTTCTCTTTCAGGTTACTCATAATTGGAAGCATTCCTAAGTTGAGTAACGCTGATCGGCCTCTCTCCATTTAGTTGACATGCACTGGAGACAGTTGCATGTTTTTGAATCTGGTTCAATTAAATCAGTGCCTCTAGTTCTATATTGGATATAGTACAGTTCATATCTTAACGTTGTTAAGGTACGGGGAGTTGTCCGGCTTATGATTAAAACCAGACACTGGACAACTCAAGACACGTTTCTGTAATGGCTGTTTGTGGGTTGACCCAGGCTATGACGAGGGTTGATTTTCTACCATCTGGAAGATCAATAGAAATATTGTTCTGGACTCGCCACAGTTTTAATAAAAATGGATTTTTCAAAAACAGTAGTGGGAGTATGGTAGAACTGGAAGTGATTCCAGAACTGCAAACGATTACTGAAGATTTGATAAGGAACCTAAAGATTCAATCTGTTTTGACATTCCATTGGCCACTCCGCAGATAAGGTGGGTAACTTCAGGCACCCGAGAGGTACTCCGGTAGCCTCAAGGACGGTGACAGGGAAGTTCTTGTTTACCCACACTTGCCATTGTTGTTGTTCCAGGCTGCGAGACCCGGCAGGAGGATGAGTATAGCGTCGTTCTAAACTAGTTTTAGAAGTGCACGTCTATATGACTCTGGCAGAGGATTGTCGTAGTCAGTGGGAGCAGCGGAAGCATTGGTGGACATCAGGCTTATGTCTATTTATAGACTAAAGCAGATGTAGCGGAGATAGATCATCTATTTCTGATGTGACAGTCATAGATTTGACGTCATCAGAATAGGGGATGGATCTGTTGAGAAGATAGTAGGAAGTGATATTCCTATACTACGATCGGTTATACTTTGGTCGTCACGCAGTGGTTTCTCCACATGGGACTTGGACATTATATCAAACATACTGGTTACTAGATCTATGGTTTTAGATCTAGATTTGGGTGTTTTCCCAATCTGGGTACTTAGACAGCATTCTAAGAGTATTTAGAATGGACGACTCCTGGCACGGTAGTGTACCTGCAGGTGATGGAGTCACCCTCTCTAAAGGTGTCTTATAGACTAAAGTAGAGAGGGATGTGCATGATTGGCAGATCACTTGCTTAGGCAATTGAGTCAATCATAAGATGTCAAGTACCACACCAGATGTTGTTCTTGCACTAGATGCAATGAGTTGATATTGATCCAATCCTGGAGAAACAGTCGGAAGCAGTTTTAGAACATAAGTGGATGTTCTAGGGATATGATAACAGCTGCCTCCTTTAGGAGACGATTATCATTCCAGGCTTCCAAGGTGACATGGACGACAAGGAGGTTGTCAGAGTTATATTTTTCCTTCTGACAAGGGGCAGTATTTTGAACAGGTGATCCAAGGCAATACTGAGGGTGGCATGGCGCAGGATACTGATTAAGTTCAGTTGATGATACAGTCTAAGAAGTTTGGATTTGGAGTTCATTTATGAGCTCGGTCCCATCAGACATCCAGACATTCTAAGACAGGTATTGCTCATTTCGAGAGATGGCATTCTCCGCGAACTTGAGATTTAGAAAGACATAAAAAGAAACACCAGAGCGGATCCACTCACTGAGGCTGTTCCTCGAACGCAAAAGTTTCGCAAACGAGCTTTGTGAGACTGACTAGTAGAGGAGTTGGGTGTTCGGTATCACACGGGCTGTGAGTATGCGACATCGCAATAATTAGCCTTGAGTGCAAGTGGGAGATTGTTGGAGATAGTGCCCTCAGAGTCAATTATTGGATCACAGGCACGTGATTGCAATGATTGAGGGAGGACCAATCCGGGGACGACAGTCTTACTCGAGATGATAGTATGCTATTTGGTTTACCTTTATCATCGTGTACTGCTTTAGGTGACCTGACAGGTCGCTATTGCACGTTGATAGAGCCCCTAGGATTCTTGCTTGACTGCCAGCAGTATGAGGGCGATCATATAAGTGAGAGCTGGAGTCTACAAGCATATCCTTAAAAGGTCCCTAGTCGTGGGAGTTTCGAGACAGGGCATCGATTCTCCAGAGTAGACTAGTGTATACAGTCGAGACCCCGACGAGGTGCGGTGGCCGGTCTCATAAGCCACTGGTGTCAGTTGGATCACCTAAGATGTATACAGGTGCTCATTGGGTTATGAGTACACCGGACAGGACTCGCCGGGAACATGCTAGTTGGTCTTATACCTGACGTCAGATAGCAGTTCCCAGGTGACATGTGTACAGGTTAGTTCATCGACCTGGGGATCGTCATTTGTCTCGTGTGAGTTCCCACTGTGCTTTGATTACTACCCTACCATGGCTCAAAGGAGTCGTGCAAACAGGTTTTAGTTGGGTACAGTCCCGAGCCACATGGAGGCAGTGAGCGGATCTTCGGGGGTTCGTCTCTCCCGGTATTGGGGGTGAGGTCGCGCTGTGTCTAGGAGAGCCATTACACGAAGTCCTTGGCCAAGGCAGGAGATTTACTGGTAGGTATTCCAGTAGTATCTCAGGGTGTTCTGGGCTACACTCCGACACGACTTGTACCGCTTTTGGGGGTCTGACTTTTACCCACCCCCTAGGCCCGACATGCGATGCTCATAGACGAACGGACCGGACTGTACGGATATTGTCACTGACAGGCTCAGTAGGGTGTCAGGATGAGTTCGCTCATCGACGTCCCTTTTAGTCAATAGCTGGTGGCCCGTTACGTATTGGCTTATACCTCTGACGTACTAGTGGTTAAATCCACAGCCATAGTATTGACGAGTCTTTAGAGTCCACCACACTTTCAGTTACTCAAGCTTTCGGGCGAAACGCTGTAGAGGCCGTATGGAGATATGGCAGGGTTCAATCAGATACGTGCGGTTTTGCACGGATCGTGATCGGTCGGTTTTTACTAGCCGGCTTTGGCTTAAGCCGGATCTTAGTATTTGATAATGTAGTTTTGTCTCTTTACATTTGTATTTCGGTCGAAATACAAATGCGGGTGTGTATGCACAGTATCGGGGTTTTCCTGTAATTTATTATGGGACCAGTTTTCTGGGGTTGCCAGTTTGCATTCCGTTCCGGCCGGTTTTCCTTTGTTCTTTCCCGGCCGGACTTTTCCGATGGAGGGTGTTATTTGCAAGTTTGCAAATAACACATTTGTGGAGGGGTTTTATGTAAAAGATTGATTATGATAGCATCATTATCCTTTGCTCCATCCCTTGCATTTATTGTGATTAGATGGTGGTATGGGTTTTGTGATGGATTATGGAATTGGGGGCCGGCCACTGTTCCAGGGAGTGTGGGATTAATTTATTGGTGTGAAGTTTTTTATTTCATGTAGTGGATTAATTTCCTTTTTGTAAGGAATGGAATATATGAGAGTGTGCTGGATTTGTTTTAAAGGATTGATGAATTAATATATTGATATTCATTCATTGCTTTGTGTGGACAGTGAGAGAGTGCTTGCTTCATTTTTTAATTTTTTCCAGTGAGCTCTAACAGAGGCCGGCCACTTCTTGTAATGAGAATGTGAGAGCATGCTCATTTTCTTTTAGCATCCATCCATGAAATTTCTTGTGCTAAATTCCTCCAAAAGAAATGGCAACCTCATAACCCCAAAAGAGACAAGCTTCTACACTATATCTATAGCAAACCTTGGACGCGTCGGCTAGCCAACTTCGCGTCCGAGTTGCCTCGGTCAAGAGGCGGGAGCCCGTAAAAGACGCAGGCAATGTGGTGCCCTTCCGGCGGGGAGACGACGGACGAAGTATCTGCGGGAGATCGGAGTGGAGATGAAGACCGAAGGACTCGGATCAGTCGGTATATCTCTTCCCTTTCTTCTTTGTAGCTTAGACTTGTTAATGGTTACGATCCGGGGTTTTGTGCGCGGTGGTGCCAGTTTGCAAAGTCCGCAAAATTGAAGTTTATCACCGCTTCCGCATTTGGCCGTCGGACTGACGGCCGGGGCGCCGCCGTGCACTTACACAGATTTGGGCCAGAAATCTTGGGGGATTGGGTGAGGGAGGAGAGAGAGTGAGGTAGGAAAAGTTAGTTCAAGTCAAAGTCAACTCAAATTATACCATTTTCTACTCTTTTTTCTTTTCTTTTCTTTCATTTCTTTTCTTTAAAATCCAAGTGGGGACAAAAGAGGGGGCTGCTGAATTCTTCAAGGGGATAAGTGAATGGGGGTGTGTGTGTGTGGGTACGGGTGTGGGGTGATGAAAAATGATAAATACAATACCCCAAACATCCATTTACGCTAAAAAAAAGCCTTTTTTCTTCAATAATTTCTAAACCGTTTTGGCAAATGATTTCGTTCCAAAAACCACATGATAAAATTTTATTTAATGTTTTATGATACACAAAATTTGTTTCAACTCATTCCAATTTGTAATTTTCCCTAATTAATTGTATTAGTGACGGCTTAAAATAATAATAAAATAATATTTTTTTCAGAAAATTTGAAATTTCACCAGCGGCTCAATAAACACCAAATAATAGCAATTATATAGCTAGAATGTGTATATTTAATTTTTATAATAAGATATTTGTATTTTAAATTTTTACAGAAAACCCCCTTATTTTACCGATTTTTTTCGAAATTTCACCGAAACGATTTTCAAAACGTTACAGTAAGCCAAAACCCAGAAATCAAAACCAAGAAAAGAAGAAGAGTGAAGGAAAAACCAATTTTAAAGCAAGAAGTTTAACAACATAAGCCGAAGTATGCATTTTTAAAAATCTTGAGTCTTTTCTGAAAATTTCGGCAGAGTTTCCTTTGTAAATTCAGACCCTAAACGGGTACAAAACCTGATAAAGCTTGTATAATGAATAAAGGCATCCCCAAGCGGGAGCTAGCTCTTCGCCAACCGGCGGACAAAACCACACAATGCAATATAATATACAACACCGAAAGGCGAGAATCAAACTCAGGATAAAAATCCAACATCATCAAGAAAACCAGAGGAAAACCATAATAATACAGCGCGCGACTCTAAGGTCGAAATAATATACACTGATCATCTATTTCTATCAAATATACAAGTCTGGTTGATGGAGTTTTAATAGATACAACTGAAATAACATATATACAATGGTGGTCACGATGCAAATGAACTCACTTACCAAAGCAATCACCCGGAAGGAACAATGTGCCTGCAAAACCGCAACGAAACCTGTACGGTAAAACCTGCAAGGAACTGTGGCACAACGGGGGGAGTTGCCAACTCGTGAGTAGAAAACATCACAGAGTAGAAATCGCATGTATGACGCATCCTAGGTCATCTCAAGTAATATCCTTAGATAATATCCTGATCCATCTATATATAAGTGCAATACTACGTGCTCGTGTTAGTGCCTCAGATAGCAACATATCAGATATATGATGTATGAATGCATTACGAATGGAAACAGAATATATCATGAGTGAGACAACTGTTTTCTTTATTTAATGAGATTCCTGTATGTATATAAATCGAATATCATCAATGAAATCAACAGAGAAATCAGTGTCAAGTATCGACACAAAACATGAATCTCAATATCTCAGGCTCTGGCTATTCGGACTGGCTTGTTTCATCAAATCTCAATATCTCAGTGTCTCAAATCTCAATATCTCAATATCTCAGGCTCCGTCAGTCTGGATCGGCCCATATCATCAATCACACGACCACGAACGGTATCCTCCGGATATCCGCCGAGCCAAACAATCACCGGTAGGTAGTCTTCCCCTTCCAGGCTCATCGTCTACAACTCGAGCTTATTGCCTCGGGGTACCTTACCGGGCCCACCATGTACCAAGAAGGTTCATCCTACTCCTCGAATCGGGTCTCGAAAACCAACTCAGAACCGAGAAAACATCATGGTGGACAATACTCATCATATCAAGGAAAACCGCATCTTTCTTTTTAAAATAATTCATCAGTTTATAAAATGTCACATGCGGTTTCCAAATCCAGAAAATCTCAAGAAGGGTCCGAAATCATCAAAATCACGATATCAACAAACAATGAATACCGGCATAAATCTCCATAATACTGCATGACTAATGAATATATGAATGTATCTGATATCGCGCAATGAATGCAATAGTTAAACTAGCATATGAAAGCGATAACATATTGCAACTATCAGCTAGCAAGCTATGTCAATGAAATAGTATTATATAAAGTGTACGTGACATGGCAATTACCGATGATGATGTGTGTGAGCCGGCAAGCAAGTGTACGCGGAACATACGCATCGTCGGTAATGGTGCTGGTGTCCTGACTGCAGTGTTTCATAATTATAGATAACATATGCGGTTTCATAATAATTATAGATAACATATGTACAAGCATGCAATGCGATGAAACATCATGAATATACAGAAAGTGATGTAGTAACGGCAACACTGAAAAATATACCTACCCAATATACAAGTCATACAGTTTGGTATTTAAATTACTCACAATTTTCCACTTTTGAAAACTAGTATGACTCGAGCCCAGTCAAAAGGGTAAGGAAATCCACCTAAGTCTGAGTCGATCTATATATATACCTAGTAGTCGGTGATCTCGCCTCAATAGTATCACGTACGATACAATATATATATATATATATATATATATATATATATAACATCCACGAGTCAAAAGTGCGGATCTAACATCATAACTATATCTCGTACGGTAACTCTATAGTAGGGCATCCCAAATCTGGGTACGGGTCAAATATCATATTTATCTCATTACTCAACTGGTATCTTTATCATCACATATTATGAACAAGGGGTACTGATCTAAGTCTAGTACAATACTAATATCATCAACATATATGTACACGTGTGTCTGAATACACATCGCCCATCAATCCGCTAATATCATGTCGTATCTCATAATACGAACCAAACCACATCACCGATCTCATGGCACCATGCCTAATCTCATCGACTCATCTCCAAATACTATATACTATCCTCTATCATCCGTGCACCCGTATATGTATATATATAAACCCACGCATCCACATCTATCCACATACATATAACATGTACACCCAAAACCATATCCCGTGCGTGCATGTGTATGAGTAACAACCTCACTCTAGGGTTCGCGACTAAGAAACCAACTAAACCACTTTCCTCAAATCTCGCTAACATTAACCCATGATCTCCTAAAGCTTTTCTTTCTAAGGTTCATACCTCGCAATAACCCATATGTGTATCTCTATACCACGTCACATCAAAATCTTATGAAATTGCGGGGGTGCTATACGCCAGCCACTCGACTTCCCCCGTAGATATAAATCTACTCACCTTGCTCTTGCTTGCCGATGTCGATGTCGCCATGCTCATCCTTGTTGCTCCGAGCCCACTCGAGGTTACCTACAAGGATATCATATGACATCGTAAATAGAAATCAAGTACGAAAACCAAATCGGCACACGTATCGTTCATAGGTCAAAACCTATGGCCTAAGCATGCAAAACACGATTAGTAACCCTAGTCGTTGACTTTCAAATGCCACACGACGGAAACACAAATCCACATACTAAATTCAAATTCTTTAAAAAGCCACAAACGAAATCAGAAATCTTGAAATTTAGCTGCAGATTTTACCCTAGGCCAAATTAGCCAAAGTTGCATATGTTAAGGGTCTAGTTTACTCGAGATAAAGCCACAGAACAAATATGAACACAAATAGTCCCACCCTGGCCGCAATTTGCGGCCAGATAGATTAAATTTGTGGCTAGAACATGGAGGGGGTGGCTCAGGTTTTCAGGGTAGCTTCTAGGTTGCCTGCATGACTCCCAGTAATCGCTAAATAATTTTTAGGGTCCTCGGGTGCTAGCAGATTCCAAAATACCCTCACAATTCACACAATTATTCGATGTCGGGGTTTCTAAGTCCGTGTTTTGGGTTCTATTTTCTTTTCTAGGTCAGTAAAAGTATCACTCAAGTCTTGTTAACAGCCACTATATCACCACAAGACCACTCAAACCCAAATCCTTCTCTAGAAATTTTCTAACCTCACTAATCAATACCAATTTAACTCTAAATTACTATAAGGTGGTATTAGACTTTAAATTAAACTAGATGGAAGAATTTATACCTCACTTGGGCAACCCAAGAAAAATCCAAGTTTGCCAATGTTGTCAAAATCCTACTTTGCTTGGTCCATTTTGTAGAGGGTGAAGAGGGGATCACTTTTAATGAAAGGGGTTTAGGGCTTTGATGGAGATTTGGAGATGATTTCTTGGGGTGAAGGTGAAGGGAGATGAGGTTGAAGGAGGAGAAGAAAATGATGCAAAAATGGTGGAGGAAAAGAATGTGGCAGCTGATTGATCGATGTTTTCGCGTATGCGTTTTAAAATCAAACTTTAGAATATACCGCAATCAATAACGGTGTCGCTTGGTAGCTAGCCGGTTGAGTACGGGTCGGTCCACAGGGAGATAGATTCCTTTTCTTTATGTTCTAACGAGTTAATCCGATCAAGTCGGGTTTTGTTTTACAATCTAAGAATGAGATTAAATTGATTAAAAGTGTTGCTTGGGTTAGGATTAGGTTAGTTTGGAAAAGAGATTCTACTCACTGCTTTCAATGCCCTAGTGAAGAATTTAGGTGTTAGGGTAATAGTCAACAAAGGGGATTATCACGACTAGGAAGAAACTTCGTTTCTTCCTTTTGGTCCTTGTCCGTCCTTTCTTAACTCTTAGCCCTAACCTTTATGTAAATCAACCACAATCGGTCTATCTAGGGAATCACCGCTATCTCGTAAGATAGGGTGCCGTAGTGAGCGGTGTGTGGTTGAATTAAATAGAGTCCTAATTAAAAATTATATGGGCAAAGAAAGGAGAGAGAGAGATTTCCTTCTCTCAAACTTTCCCAATCCTAACCCTAACAAGTGAGGAATTACTCACTCATTAGGAAGATGACAAAACAATTCATTTTTATAATTTTCAATTTAAAAGACTATCTAATTTGCAGATAATAAAAGATAGATAAAAAATTGCACGAATTAAATTCAGATAACAAAAAGAATGCAAAAATAAAAATACCTTTATTGATGACCTCTTGACGATTACAATGGAATGAAAATTTTAAACTAGAAAATAAAAAGAGACATCTCAAAAGAGGCACCCAAAAGAGTCACCCCTTATTTGGTTTTGATCCCTCCTATTTATAGATAGGAAAAACCCTAGGTTTACATTCTGATCCATACATGAAATTACAAAACAACCCCAAAGACCGAGTCAAAGCACCGACACCTGCACCGACACGTGCATTGCACGGCCGCGGAACCGCGGCAGAATAGCCTGTTTGGCCGCGGATCCGCGGCCATTTGGTGGGCTCATGGGCCCAATTCTTTAGGGTTTCTTCAAGTTGCTTTTATCTTCTGTTTTCTTCACTTGGTCTCTCAGAATCTTTTCTACTTTCTTCCAGATTTCCAACAGTGCAGAATTATGTGGACTTTTACCGTAAGCTTCGCGTTGAAGTCTTGAATCTTGTACCGCCTTTGTGCATTGAACTGCATACTGATCTTCATTTGTTCCTTGAACTGGTAGGCGGCACCATACGGATTCATCTATTGTTGGTCGTAGTCTCACATTTGTAGCGTCTTTTCATGAATTTCACTGTATTGTTCTGAGAACCTGTAACCTGCAACTATTTAGCAGACATGAATCAAAAACACATATTTATTTGTAATATGATTAAGAATGGGCGATATAATAATGCAAAATTCTGATATGAACAAATACCCCCAAACTTATCTTTTGCTCGTCCCGAGCAAAGCCATTTTTATTCCCAACAAAATCCTAACCTCACTTTCGCAGGGAATCGCGATTGCCCTGAGCTCGTGCAACAAGCCGTTAAACCTCTAGGTGTCCCTAGTAGGAGGAGTGTTGTCTCCTGAGGGTTTTCAGCGGATACTACCCACAAAATCCGATCAATTTGGCATGTTGACTCTAATTCTTCAATTCAGTATTCAATCAAGAAATTCTATTATCTTCAACTTAGAAATCATCAACCCATATTTTTCACGCATCCTTTTCATTTATCTTAAGATCGTATATGTTCTGCAAATTTATTAAGCTTTCAGTATCTTTTGAATTTTCCTTCTAAGGTTCCATCTCAACTTAGGAATTTATATCATCTCTACTGAAGATATAAGCCCTATCTTTTATTCCTATCTCTCATCCAAACCCCAATCATATACCCCCACGTGTGTGTAATTTTACCCCTACACTTGGAAATTCAATTCTAGCTATCATACTCTTGTCCATGTCCAAAGTACTTTTAGTTGGTAAATTTTAGATGAAATTGCTCACGCATTCTTCATGCGACCGTTAATACTTCTTGAGGTACTAGACGACCGATTACAAAATGTGCTTGCGCATTAAGGCGTAATTTCTCATCTTGTAATACCCAAGGCTTAGCAATGACTCCAAAACCAGTTGGTCTAAGACACTAGGTGATAAAGCACTCTTGCTATATTTTTTTATGCTGCCTTAAGTAATTACAAAACCAGTGTTCATTTTTTATCTCTTTATTCACTACTTATACTTTTATTTTATTTTCCTTCATACTGAAGATTTTAGACAAGAGCATTTCAAGGTATCCTCTACTATTCCAAGTTTCGAGGTGCGTGTTTGTGCAAGTTGTAGGGTATATATTTTCAGAATTTAGACTTAAGGTTCAGAATTATTTTTCAGACTTTACACTTCAAATAAAAATTTCAATACTCTTCCCTTATTTTGACTTAACCCAAGAACTGAACTCAAAATTTGCTTATTTCTAAATAAACTACAAGGACATATATTTTCGACTGTTAAACTTTAAGAAAGGTTATTTTTAGGGTTTTAATTTACTAATTTTAGGATCTACTTATTTCCTACTATTCAACCGTCATGTTAAATTTAAGTCAAATATGGCCAAAATTGAACTTTTCAATTTTTATAATTTTTTAGTTTTTTGATTTTTATGGGTTTTAAAATAAGTATGCAAATGCAAAAATATACATATGAATGCGAAGGAAGAAAGCTTACTGAGCACACCCACAAACTTAAACTTGACAGTGCCTTCACTGTCAGGCTACATCAAGAGGGTCAAAATTGTCGGCACTCCCCCTTTTTTTAATTATTAAAGGAAAAAGAAAACAAAATATATATACAAAAAGGTCCCCCCAAAACTTAAGTGGAACAGTGTTTCCACTGTTTAAGCGTTAAAGTGCAGAGTTGGGGGGGAAAACACAGTATCAAGCTATACAAGGCCTTACATAGGCCAAAGTTTAGCACCAACCAATCAAAAATTTTATCGTTATAATGGTGTGGTTGGTGAAAGAACATGTTGTATGGAGGCAGGAAGAAGTGGGGAAGAGATAAGTGGTGTAAAAGAAAATGTTTACGTCTCGATTTGTAGAGAGAAAACAATAATGGTGAATGGAAATGAGAATGTGGATGATTAGGAATGGGAAGAATGGTCACATTCTGTAAGCCCGCGGCGGCGCCCCGGCCGTCGATCCGACGACGGAAAACGCGGAAACAAAAACTTTGCAAACTAGCAAACCGGCACCACCGCGCACTTTTCACCCGGATCGGGCCATTAACCTAGCAACTAGCAAAGTAAAATACGAGTAGAGAAGTATACCAAGCGATCCGTGTCCTTCGATCTTCGTCTCCACTCCGATCTCCCGCGGAATCTCCGTCCATCACGCTTCCGTCGGAAAGGCACCACGTAGCCGGGTTCGTAGACGGGCTCCCACCTCTTGACCGAGGCAACTCGGGCGCGAAGTTGGCTAGCCGACGCGTCCAAGGGATGCTGTAGAATAGTATAGTAGCCATGTCTCTTAGGGTATGTGAAGTTGCCATGGTGTGTGGAGGAGAAAAATGAACAAGAGGAGATGAGCTATATGAATTTTGGTGTAAAGAAAAATGAGAAGAAGAATTTTTCTTTTACAAATGAACCTCTCTCCTCACATCAAATGAACTCCCCTCTCTCCTCCCATCATAGTGGCCGACCCCCTCTCCTCATGGGAGTGAGAAATATATATATCAATAATCAAGAGAAGAAAAAGAATAATCTAAGATGATAATGGTCACACTTTTCTTTTCTCAAAACCATCACAATCTTATCATTTCCATTCTCATGAAAAGCAAAGTAATGGACAAGAATGGAATCTCATGATGAAGAGGATAATCATGAAGCCACACTTATGCAAGAAACACCCTCCATAAAATGTTATTTGCAAACTGCAAATAACCCCCTCCAACGAAAGTCTGGCCGTGAAGGAATAAAAGAAAACGGGCCGGAACGGAATGCAAACTGGCAACTTCAGAAAACTGATCCCGTATTAAATTACAGGAAAACCCCGCTACTGCAAATACATGCCCGCATTTGTATTCCCACTGAACACAAATGCAAAGAGACAAAACTACACTATCTAATACTAGGATCCGGCTTAAGCCAAAGCCGGCTAGTAAAAACCATCCGATCACGATCCGTGCAATACCGCACGTATCTGATCGAACCCTGCCATATCTCCATACGGCCTCTACAGTTTCCCCGAAACCTGAGTAACTGAGTGTGGTGGACTCTAAAGACTCGTCAATACTATGGCTGTGGATTTAACCACTAGCACGTCAGAGGTATAAACCATACGTGACGGGCCACCAGCTATTGACCAAAAGGGACGTCGATGAGCGAACTCATCCTGACACCCTACTGAGCCTGTCAGTGACAATATCCGTACAGTCCGGTCCGTTCGCCTATGAGCATCGCATGGCGGGCCTAGGGGGTTGGTAAAAGTCAGACCCCCAAAAGCGGTACAAGTCGTGTCGGAGTGTAGCCCAGAACACCCTGAGATACTACTGGAATACCTACCAGCAAATCTCCTGCCTTGGCCAAGGATTTTTCATGTTCTGGCTCTCCTAGACACAGCGCGATCTCACCCCCAATACCGGGAGAGACGAACCCCTGCAGATCCGCTCACTGCCTCCATGTAGCTCGGGACTATATCCAACTAAAACCTGTTTGCACGACTCCTTTGAGCCGTGGTAGGATAGTAATCAAAGCACAGTGGGAACTCACACGAGACAAATGACGATCTCAGGTCGATGAACTAACCTGTACACATGTCACCAGGGAACTGCTATCTGACGTCTGGTATAATCCCAACTAGCAGGTTCCCGGCGAGTCCTGTCCGGTGTACTCATAACCCAATGAGCACCTGTATACATCTTAGGTGAACCAACTGACACCAGTGGCTTGTGAGACCGGCCACCGCCCCTCGTCGGGGTCTCGACTGTATACACTAGTCTACTCTGGAGAATCGATGCCCTGTCTCGAAACTCCCGCGACTAGGGACCTTTTAAGGATGTGCTTATAGACTCCAGCTCTCACTTATATGATCGCCCTCATACTGCTGGCAGTCAAGCAAGAATCCTAGGGGCTCTATCAACGTGCAATAGCGACTCGTAAGGTCACCTAAAGCAGTACACGATGATAAAGGTAAACCAGATAGCATACTATCATCTTGAGTAAGACTGTCCTACTGGGACAGGTCCTCCCCTCAATCATTGCAATCACGTGCCTGTGATCCAATAATTGACTCTGAGGGCACTATCTCTAACAATCTCCCACTTGCACTCAAGGCTAATTATTGCGATGTCGCATACTCACAGCCCGTGTGATACCGAACACCCAACTCCTCTACTGGTCAGTCTCACAAAGCTCGTTTGCGAAACTATTGCGTTCGAGGAGTAGCCTCAGTGAGTGGATCCGCTTTGATGTTTCTTTCTATGTCTCTCTATATCTCAAGTTCGCGGAGAAAGCCATCTCCCGAAATGAGCAATACCTGTCTTAGAATGTCTGGATGTCTGACGGGACCTAGTTCAGAAATGAACTCCAAATCCAAACTTCTTAGACTGTATCGTCAACTGAACTTTATCAGTATCCTGCGCCATGCCTTCCCTCAGTATCCACATGGACCACCTGTCCGAAATACTGCCCCTCGTCAGAGGGAAAACTATAACTCTGACAGCCACTCTGCCATCCAGGTCACCTTGGAAGCCTGGAATGATAACCGTCTCCTAAAGGAGGCTGCCGTTATCAAATCCCTAGAGCATCAACTTATGTTCTAAAACTGCTTCCGATTGTTTCTCCAGGATTGGATCAATATCAACTTATTGCACCTACTGCAAGAATAACATCTGGTGTAGTACTTGACATCTCATGATCAACTCAATTGCCTAAGCAAGTGATCTGCCAATCATGCGTATCCCTCTCCCCTTTAGTCTGTAAGACACCTTTAGAGAGGGTGACTCCATCACCTGTAGGTATACTACCGTGCCAGGAGTCGTCCATTCTAAATACTCATAGAATGCGGTCAAAGTACCCAGATTGGGAAACCACCCAAATCTAGATCTAAAACCATAGATCCAGTGACCAGAATGTCTGATATAAAATCCAAATCCTATGTGGAGAAACTACTGTGTGACGACCAAAGTATAACCGATCATAGTATAGGAATATTACTTCCTACTCTGTGTATGTCATCAAAAACCAGGACATCACACCCTACTACCTTCTTAACAGATCCATCCCCTATTCTGATGAAGTCAAACCTATGACTGTCACATCAGAAATAGATGATCTATCTCCGCTATATCTGCTTTAGTCTATAAATAGACATAAGCCTGATGTCCACCAATGCTTCCGCTGCTCCCACTGACTACGACAACCCTCTGGCAGAGTCATATAGACGTGCATTTCTAAAGCCAGTTTAGTACGACGCTATACTCATCCTCCTGCCGGGTCTCACAGTCTGGAACAACAGCAATGGCAAGTCTGGGTAAACAAGAACCTCCCTGCCACGGTCCTTGAGCATACCGAAGTACCTCTCGAGTGCCTGAGGTTACCCACCGTATCTGCGGAGTGGCCAGTGGAATGTCAAACCAGATTGAATCTTTAGGTTCTTATCAAATCTTCAGTAATCGTTTGTGGTTCTGGAATCACTTCCAGTTCTACCATACTCCCACTACTGTTTTCTGAAAAAGTCCATTTTTATTAAAACTGTGGCGAGTCAAGAACAATATCACTATTGATCTTCCAGATGGTAGAAAGTCAACCCTCGTCATAGCCCGGGTCAACCCACAAACAGCCATTACAGAAACGTGCCTTGAGTTATCCGGATTCTGGTTTTAAGCATAAGCCGGACAACTCCCCATACCTTAACAATGTCAAGATATGAACTGTTCTATATCTAAGAAACAGAGGCACTGATTTAATTGAACCAGATTCAAATCATGCAGCTGTCACCAGTGCATGTCTACTAAATGGAAGGAGGCCGATCAGCGTTACTCAACTTAGGAGTGCTTCCAATTATGAGTAACCTGAAAGAGAAGCAAGTTCTCTTAAACATTACTATCATCTGAATGCCATATACAAGTATCTACATCTTCGATTACCTTGAAGAATCCTGATACTTGCGATACCTGGTTCTCTACTTTATTCATATACCTATAACTTCTCAAAATTCGGACCCTGTGTTTCTACGAAACACCTGTCTAAAAATCAGAGAAGTCATAAGTAAACCGAATATAGTAAGAGGACCAACCCCTCTGTCCTAATGGACACTGGACAATATACAATACTCTGTATAAGTCCCCTGAGTCTAGTGACTCATTCACTGTGTGTCGTAGGTTGAAAACTGTACTTTTGGTTAAGAAGAATTACACCGCTGTTCAATGCTCCTTACCTAACCATCCACTGATTTAGGTAAATGTCATAGACATAATTTCAAAAAGGTATGTCTCACTCTATAAAAATAAACGCACAGATATATCAATTTGAAATTGGTGCACAACAACGGATATTCAAAACCATATATTTGCCGACCGGCAAACAACCCAGGTGGCTTCCTCAAATATCACCAATTACAACGAATCCCGATATAATGAGGATGGTCATCTAATTCCCAATAACTTACTCCCACTCATCATCTGTAAAACCATACAGATGTGAGAATCCAACCTGGTAAATACATACCCTGGAGTAAGTGTCTAATTGGGAAATCAGTTTTCTTTTAACAGTACACAGTGAAACTGAAACATTGAAATGTTTCGATGGGGTATCCTGGTATTCCTAGTAATGCCTCTTCCATTATGCAGATTCACAACTATAACCGTATAATTCTTTGCCACTTCTCCAAATCCCTTTTTATGTCTTTAGTCATTACCTTCTGTATACCCCTTTAGGCCAAATGATTTTCTTCCTTTCCTACCGTTCGGCACCAGCCTATGGTTTGGAAGAAGACTATCCAAAAAGCATAATGGGTGTACTGTCCTAATCCTAGGAGCACTCGCAATGCGAGAGAAGGTGAAGATAAAAGACAACCGAATGAACTTAATTCCTATTTCTCCTGAACCAGGATCCATCCCCGAACTGGAACAAGTTCCTTTCGAGTTCGTATATAACCATACGATGGATTATCCAATAAACTTGGGATCTTCGTAGTGATACGGAGTGTCCCGGAGAAATACAAAGGTGATTTAGGATTGGCGAAGAAATACTTGGTTTGGTCGTGAATAGCAGTCGCAATTTACTTTGCCCTCTTACTAATCCCTTTCTTTGTCTTAACTTAATACCTTCTGTACACCGTTTAGGCTAATTGGTTTTCTTCATTCCCCACCGTTCGGCACCAGCCTAAGGTTTGGAAGAAGAATATCCAATTTGCGTAATAGGTGTACTATCTCCTAAGCCAAGGAGTACTCGCAATCTGAGAGAGAAGGTAAAAGGAAAAGCCAACTGAATAGTCCTATTCGTTTTCTCCAGAACCGGAAACCATCCTCGAATTCCTTCGAGTTCGTATATAACCATACGATGGTTTTGTCCAATGAAAGTGGACGTTCGTAGTAATACGAGGTGTCCCGGAGAAAAGGGTAAAAGTAGGAGTGGCAATGAGGTTTGCAACTCTGACAATCCAAAAGCCAGTGTTATGAAGGTTCGGTCAACTTGGTCACTGAGTCATAGTCTAGGGTCGGGTCAATGGTCGCTGCCAAAGAGAGAGAGAAAAGAAACACTCAGCGTGCACTCTAACCTAGATCAGAATGGTTATCACTTTATCTAATCTGGAAAGCTCTCACTGTAACGTCAAATTCTTCCCCAAACCTAAAAGAAGAATTAGCCGGGATCACCCGAGGAGTAAACCAACTCATCAGTGGGAATCGGGATCCAACTATCATCGCATGATAACGTGACGGAATCCGCTCACGCTATCACACTCCAGAAGGTATGCGCATATCTGGCAAGTTTCAGTTCTTTTGAAACTCCCGATGTGGATTTTTGCCCCATGCTCTTATGACCTTGGCGTGAGGTCAAAATATCATAAGTCACATGTCAAGTTCTACCCATCATTGTCCAGGTTAGTTTGAACCCACCCGTACATACCCTTGACGTAGGCCAAAATAGTAGTACGACTGTCCCAAACCAACGCATCTATCTATGCAACAGATAAATACCCGGCAGCTACCAAACACTATGCCTTGGCGTGAGGTCAAAATACATAGCTTGAATACTACCGAATATTTAACTGAAATGATGGAGGGCTACGAATGGTTTCTGGCGAAAACCTTTAACGTAATGAACTTGATATCGTTGAAGGAACGGATAGCTTTTTAGAAAATATAGTGACGAAAACCTTTGCTAAAGAGGTCACTCCCCGTGAAGGGATCTCGGCTCTTTCCCCGTAGAATGAGGTGCTGGATATTCCAACTGAATACCACGATGCAAAGCAAAAGTAATCGGCTATAGTGAAGTTATTGCCCTGATGCAAACTTCTGTCCAAGGGGTCACTCCCGGTGAAGGGATCTCGGCCCTTGCCTCGTCGACTGAGGAGCAGGATATTCCAACTGAATACCACGATGCAAAACAAAAGTGAACGCCCTTGCAATAACAGCTTTTTGAAAAGTGTTCCAACAACATCAGAATAGGTTTGTTTATCTTGCATTGATCCGAATCAACGCAGTCCCATCAATTGATCACACCACAAAGAACGAAAATATACTGATGTACGTATATGACATCCGCATTCGCCACTGGGTCCCGTCATCACCCGTTAGGTTAGCTAACTAACGACAGAGCGGGGACTGGACTAGCGTGTATGCAAAACATATACAACATCTACTAGTATATATATAATATATAATTTTCGCTCAAGGCGTGAAAAAAAAACAGCATCACAGATCAATACAGATATCTGGGATCCCCGGGTTTCACAGAGCCGCTACTGAAACCCGACGTTCCCCTGGTAGTGTGGATAGCCTGTGCAATGAAAATCCTAGACCCCTACGGGCGCGACAAGTTACCCGCCAAAACCTGAAGCGAGGCAGCCCCCTTCAGCAACGTGAATGGACCACCCAGCACTTCACGGAATCCGGTAACTTGGGCACCCTTCCTGGGTCAACCTGTACCCCCTACGAGTGCGACGAATAGCCCGCCAATTCTAGAGTGAAGCCCCTTCCGTCTCAACGCCATGAGATGCGGGCTCGTTGCCCTCTAGAACCCGGCTATCCGTGCACTCCTCCGCGGGGTAATCCTAGTATAGAAAATAAAATATACATACAACGGGTACATCGACCGCAACCTGGTCGTGCCCCCAAAGAATAATACAAACAGGCAGTGACGACTGTACACATGTCGGACGCTCGCCCCGCAATATCAAATGTACATATAAAACAAAACTGTACTACCACTGCAACCAGGCTATCCCCACCGACCGATCCGCAACATCACAGCACAACACAGAACATCAACGTGAATGTCACGTTCGCAAATCCGTCTAACCGGGCTATAGCAGTTAGACAGGATTTACCGATCAAGTGACATTCACGGTCGCAGATATAATGTAAATACTGTGAACTGGCATGTTTAAAATATCCGATCGAACAAATATTACCAAGTGGGCCCCCAAGCAATACTGTAGCACTTACAGAAAATCTGGGCCCAAAATTAATATCCCAAAACCCATAATTCCAAGTCTAGAGCCCTCTGGAAAAATTTGGCATGCTGATCATATAAAAGCGTGGCGGAACCGCGGCCCAAGCATGGGTTTGGCCGCGGTTCCGCGGCGGTATGGAGCGATCTCGCAACCAAATTTTCACAGAATTCTTAGATTTTCATGCACAGTATTCTGAGACAACCTGAAAAAATTTTTGAGCTAAAAAAATTTCGACAGAAACCTGTGCCATACAAAATACGGTTTTTGGGATTTTGTTCGATCGTGTCTTTAAACATACTAGAGCAAGCTAGGTAGGTTAACGGCCTGGCTCTGATACCAATGTAAGCCCGCGGCGGCGCCCCGGCCGTCGATCCGACGCCGGAAAACGCGGAAACAAAAACTTTGCAAACTAGCAAACCGGCACCACCGCGCACTTTTCACCCGGATCGGGCCATTAACTTAGCAACTAGCAAAGTAAAATACGAGTAGAGAAGTATACCAAGCGATCCGTGTCCTTCGGTCTTCGTCTCCACTCCGATCTCCCGCGGAATCTCCGTCCATCACGCTTCCGTCGGAAAGGCACCACGTAGCCGGGTTCGTATACGGGCTCCCACCTCTTGACCGAGGCAACTCGGACGCGAAGTTGGCTAGCCGACGCGTCCAAGGGATGCTGTAGAATAGTATAGTAGCCATGTCTCTTAGGGTATGTGAAGTTGCCATGGTGTGTGGAGGAGAAAAATGAACAAGAGGAGATGAGCTATATGAATTTTGGTGTAAAGAAAAATGAGAAGAAGAATTTTTCTTTTACAAATGAACCTCTCTCCTCACATCAAATAAACTCCCCTCTCTCCTCCCATCATAGTGGCCGGCCCCCTCTCCTCATGGGTGTGAGAAATATATATATCAATAATCAAGAGAAGAAAAAGAATAATCTAAGATGATAATGGTCACACTTTTCTTTTCTCAAAACCATCACAATCTTATCATTTCCATTCTCATGAAAAGCAAAGGAATGGACAAGAATGGAATCTCATGATGAAGAGGATAATCATGAAGCCACACTTATGCAAGAAACACCCTCCATAAAATGTTATTTGCAAACTGCAAATAACCCCCTCCAACGAAAGTCTGGCCGTGAAGGAATAAAAGAAAACCGGCCGGAACGGAATGCAAACTGGCAATTTCATAAAACTGATCCCGTAATAAATTACAGGAAAACCCCGCTACTGCAAATACATGCCCGCATTTGTATTCCCACTGAACACAAATGCAAAGAGACAAAACTACACTATCTAATACTAGGATCCGGCTTAAGCCAAAGCCGGCTAGTAAAAACCGTCCGATCACGATCCATGCAATACCGCACGTATCTGATCGAACCCTGCCATATCTCCATACGGCCTCTACAGCGTTTCGCCCGAAACCTGAGTAACTGAGTGTGGTGGACTCTAAAGACTCGTCAATACTATGGCTGTAGATTTAACCACTAGCACGTCAGAGGTATAAGCCATACGTGACGGGCCACCAGCTATTGACCAAAAGGGACGTCGATGAGCGAACTCATCCTGACACCCTACTGAGCCTGTCAGTGACAATATCCGTACAGTCCGGTCCGTTCGTCTATGAGTATCGCATGGCGGGCCTAGGGGGTTGGTAAAAGTCAGACCCCCAAAAGCGGTACAATTCGTGTCGGAGTGTAGCCCAGAACACCCTGAGATACTACTGGAATACCTACCAGCAAATCTCCTGCCTTGGCCAAGGATTTTTCATGTTCTGGCTCTCCTAGACACAGCGCGATCTCACCCCCAATACCGGGAGAGACGAACCCCTGCAGATCCGCTCACTGCCTCCATGTGGCTCGGGACTGTACCCAACTAAAACCTGTTTGCACGACTCCTTTGAGCCGTGGTATGGTAGTAATCAAAGCACAGTGGGAACTCACACGAGACAAATGACGATCTCAGGTCGATGAACTAACCTGTACACATGTCACCAGGGAACTGCTATCTGACGTCTGGTATAATCCCAACTAGCAGGTTCCCGGCGAGTCCTGTCCGGTGTACTCATAACCCAATGAGCACCTGTATACATCTTAGGTGAACCAACTGACACCAGTGGCTTGTGAGACCGGCCACCGCCCCTCGTCGGGGTCTCGACTGTATACACTAGTCTACTCTGGAGAATCGATGCCCTGTCTCGAAACTCCCACGACTAGGGACCTTTTAAGGATGTGCTTATAGACTCCAGCTCTCACTTATATGATCGCCCTCATACTGCTGGCAGTCAAGCAAGAATCCTAGGGGCTCTATCAACGTGCAATAGCGACTCGTAAGGTCACCTAAAGCAGTACACGATGATAAAGGTAAACCAGATAGCATACTATCATCTTGAGTAAGACTGTCCTACTGAGACAGGTCCTCCCCTCAATCATTGCAATCACGTGCCTGTGATCCAATAATTGACTCTGAGGGCACTATCTCTAACACATTCTCGTATGGGATAAGAAGAAATGGTGGTGGTTCGACTTCTTCAGGTGGAGGTTGATTAATCACAAAATCCGTGTCGTTTAGGAATGCGAGTTCGTCGGCGAAAATATCTTCGAAACTTTCATCGATGGTCCGATTGAACGTTTCAATGTTAATAAGTGTCATGCCAGAATTCAACACACTTGATTTTTCAAAAATTACGGAGGTAGGAGACTCGTAATGCTCATCTACCCTATTCTCAAAAGAGTATAAATCAAGTTGTTTTTCTAGAATTATCGAACTCAAAATATCGGATTGTGATTCATTAACACTTGCTAGCATTAAAGGAAGATTAGAAGAAGAACCAGAGAAAGTGGGAGAAAGAAGTTGAATACGAACTTGAGGGTGGAAATGGAGTGAATAAATTAGCACAAATTGTGATGACCGATGTGTAAAAATCGATTGTGCTAATCTATCAACCTGTCGAGAAATGGGGTCAAATCCCTCAAGATTCGCGAGAAAACATGGGTACGTCGAACCTGGTAACCCAGACATTGAAAATGGAAGTGTAACAGTTTCTTGCAATGTCGGAACGAGGATGGAGGGAAGTGATTGAGGAAGGGTATCGGTTAAAGATTCAGGAGGGTGTGCGCAGTCAATGAAAGGGATAGAATGAATTGGAAAATCCGACTCCTCAAGTAAAACTGCTTCATCCTCAATAATTTCCTCAATACTCTCCTCAAAATTTAGCTTATCCATGCAATTCTCATCAAAATCAAGACGCATATGAAGTTCAGGAAAAACAGTTAATGACTCGGGATGATGAATTGGAGAGAGAAACTCATCCAAATCTGTGGGTTCATCATCCAAAATATTCCCAGCGTCTTTATCCTCAATCAAGTGAAAATCAATTTTTTTAGACACCTCATCAAAAGCATGGATATTAATCAATTCAGGTTCTAGAGTGGAGGTGTAGAGGTCAGAAGGATTGGTGATGGTTTCACTCGAAAGGGACCCTTCACAATCAGGTAAATTAAACACTACAAAGTCGCACAACTCATTAAACGTTTTATTTTCAACTGGTGAATCATTTGGAACACTTGATAGACATTCAAAATCGGAGTTGTGGGATTCAATTGGGGATGTGTATGTTTGATTTGGAAGGTTGTACAGCTCACTCTCACCACTCAAATTCTCAACCTATCCTACCGCCTCATCATACATTGGAAAATTTGGAGCTAGTTGGAAACTAGCTACCGGATCAATAGGTTGCATAAGGGCGGCCATGGACGCATTCAAATCTATCATCTGTTGTCTTGACGCTACCATAAAATCTTCCAACGACTGTTCCAGACTAGACATGGGTTTTGAAGGGGTTTCAGTAAAACATTTAAAGTTGTTTGGACATTGGAAACTCCCAAATGGCTGTGTAGAAGCAATGTCTAGGGAAGGTGCAAAAGTCGGGTAAGACTGGTAGGAATTGAATGGTTGGGCAGGAGTAGGATCAACATGTGGATAAAAAGGTGAATGGAATTGTTGATCCGAAGAAGTCGAAGTGGTGAAAGGAGTGAAAGATCGGTTACGAGATTGTTCAATATGTTGAGCAATAGACATGGGTTTCAGAGTTACAACAGAACTCGAAAAAGGAGTATCAACGTAAGAAGGTGGTGAAGGTTGAAATGGTTGATATAATGTGGATTGCGGAGTCCAACTGGTTGTCCTAGACGCGTCTATTCGATCTTTAAAAAAAAAAATTAGGCATGGAGGGGTCGTTCGAAATTCGACCAAAACAAGAAGCGTAGGAAGTAATGTCTGGTTGAGGGTACCAAAGTTCGGCAAGAGTTTTGCGAGGTGGGGTACCCATGATGTGATGAGAGAAAGGAGAAGAAAAAGAATGTTATATTTTTTTTAAATTTTTAAATATTTTTAAATTTATTTTTTAAAAAAAATTGTTTATTTTTGGAGTTTTGAAATTTTTGGAAGTGTTTTTTTTATAGAAAGAGTTTTGCAAAAATTTGTACGGGGCTACAGCACAATTTCAAATAACCACAGTTTAAACATGCACAATCAAACCTAGAGCTAGGGTCTCCTAAGTCAACTAGACTGCTCCTAACTGTTCCAAAGTGACAAGTTGTGAGATATCCCTCAAATCGCCTCTTCACCGCCAATTGTGGCCAGGTAAACAAAAATGAAGAAAAGAGGGTTCCGCTCACGAATTACCGTGAGACGGGCCTTTTAAAGTTACCTTTCTCACTTGTCTAGCCTAGGCACCACAAAATCAGGTTTAGATAAACGATTGAATGCCCACAACCTTCCTCTGTCCTATTGAGCACGACAGTCCTTAGTTGGCTGAGTCTAAATATTTTTTAATTAACTCAAGGGTGATGCATATTCTTTTTAGTGATTTTTAGGGTCTTAGGAAGGGTAATGAAATCCCCACCCAATCTGGATTGGTGTTATAGCCCCTTAAAAGTCCGTATTAATTATGCAAAGCAATTAACACACCAAAAACACTTGCAAATTTTTTTTATTTGGTAGCGCAAAGTGTTAGTTGTATGTATGCCCTAGAGGCCAGTATTGTACAGATGATGTATATTATATTGGATGCTTGGACATATATAGAGATGACTTTTTTGCTCGATATGATAGTATGCTATCTGGTTGCTCTTTATCTTAACATGTACATTTGTCTCTTTAAACTGTCTTATAGTTACATGTTGGTAAAGCCCTTAGGATGTGTACTTGACTACCTGGACTATGATGCAGATCATACTAGTGGGGACATGGTAGTCCATAGGTACATCCTTCAAGGTCCCTAGTCATGGGTGTATCGAGACGGGGCATCGATATACCAGTGTAGAGTAGCGTATATGCTTCTTGACCCATGAGATGGGCGATGGATGATCCCATATCCATTGGTGTTTGACATCAGAGATGGTATACGGGTGCTCAGTGGAGACTGGGTACACTGGACGGACTCGCCGAGAACTCCCAGATGGTATTATACCTCACGTCAGATGGCAGTTCTCAGGTGACGCTTGTGCAGGTTAGTCTGTAGACCCGAGATCGTCATAGAGTCTTGTGTGATTCCCACTGTGCTTTGATCTCCATCTTACCACATCCATGAGGGCGTGCAAAACGGTGGTCTTTGGGTACAGTCCCGAGTCACATGTAGGCAATGAGCGATAGGAGGGGTTTCGTCTCTCCCGGTATTGGGGGTTGATGTTGCGCTGTGCTCGATTGGCCGTAACAGGGAAGTCCCTGGCCAGGGCTGATCAGAGATTTGCTGGTAAGTGTTACCAGTAGTTTCTCGACCCGTTATGAGCCTCACATCGGCACGACTTATCGGTTATTGGGGTCTGACGCTTACCACTCCTAGACTTGATATGCGACATATCAGACGAACAGACCGGACTGTACGGTAAGTGTTACTGGTTGGATTCACAGGAGTGTGAGCGGGCTAGCTCGTCGATCTTCTGATCGCTCAATACCCGGATGGCCGTTACGTTTAGCAGACCGCTTGAGGCTTGTGGGTGCTTGATATGATCATCATCTGCTACCGGCGTATTGACGAGTCTTTAGAGTCCTACACAGAGGTTTCCTGGCTCAAGCGAAACGAAATAGGAGCGCATATGAGACGTGTGCGGGACTGAGAATAATGCGTGTATGTGATACCGTATTTCATTCTCGCGATTAATGTTTCGATTGGTTGTATGCGATATAACCTAGTTATCGAATCGAAGATCGATTCGATAAGTCGATACATTGGATACTAGTCGGTTATGTACGACATGACCGGATCATTGAATCAAGTGTTGATTTAATGATTTAATGTATAATTATATATTTGATATATTACTTTACATTAACTAGTATTGGTTCACTTTAAAGGGATTTTCTCACTTGAAAAACACATTGTATATGTGATATATTTTGTGTGCACTTGATTGTATCATGTTTGATGTTGCATGCTAACTTGTGTTTTGTGTAAAGATTAAACCATGGTTGTGTAATGGTTAGGGTTTCCTTTTTATTACTCATTTATTTATTTATTGATTTTGGAAAGGATTATGAAGAAAAATGGTGGCTTTCTTTGTTTTTAGTTGAAGCTTCATGAAGGTTTGACTTAGTTACCATTTTGTCTTCATTCTTAACCCTAACCATTCTAACTAACCATGATCTATTCTCTACACTTTACCATGGTTAGCATATGATAAGTATTGATTTTATTTTCATTTTAAAAGCAACACTTATCATATTCTTTCATCATCTTCATCAAGAAAGAAAGCTTGATTCCATCAATGGCATCTTGAGCAAAAGTGTGAGAAATCCAATTCTAAAGTGAACCCACCTCCTATTTCTTCACCCTCTACCTCTTGCCAAGTAGTATAGGGTGTTTTCTTCACAAGTTTCACAACTTGGTGAAGTTGGAGCTTGATCTTGTGTAACCTCGACGTAGATCATCCTCGGCATCGTGGCCGACGACTAGTCCGTTCATTTCTCCGATGAAGCCGATGCGAGAGTTCGGGATTCGAGATGGACAGCGAGGGGACAACTACGCGGAGCTAAGGAAGTGGATAACCGGATCTACAAAGGTTGTAGCTTCTCACTTTTAGTTAAGATGTTAACTAGCTTATCTATTCGCCTAAAATTCTAGTTAACGATCCGTATTAGGGTTTCTCGGCACTCGTAAAATTTGAAATTGGCATGGTTGATGCCTTGTGAGACCTCTTGAGAGTGCCTAGGAACCCTACAGTGGTATCAGAGCCTAGCTAGAGCCTTAGACGATGCTTAGACGATGTTTGAAACCCGATCAAAACTGAAACCCTAAAACCAAATCTCTCTCTGGACTTTTTTCAAAAACTGGGTTTTTTCCAGATTAAAAATGCTTAAAAAATTCAGCAGGGAATTCTAAGAATTACGGTGCAAAAATTATCTCATGATGCCTCTAAAGCGCGGCGGAACCGCGGTAGAAGCCTGGCTTCTGCGGCGGTTCCGCGGCCACTTGATGGGATTTGCCTTTAAACTTTGCACAGTAATTCATGTTTTCAGGTGCTGAGTTTTATGGGAATTTTTAATATTTATTCAAGAGTTGAATTTTCTGGGGTTATTTTGGGGATTCGATGATTCGATCGGATTATCAGATTTTGTCTATGTGGATTCCGGATAATTTTTTGAATATGTTAAAAAGTTCGACCAGATATAAATACCCAACTTTTCCCCTGCCGGAAAATTTCCAAGTGTTGGATTTTTCTCAGGTTTAAAGACGTTCCAAGTAGTGCAAGTAACGCGATGGTCCCTCTAGAAGACAACAAACCTTAACTCGATTATGTGACCGTCTTGAACTGCCCTTTGAACCTTCGGGTTTGGGGCAGTACAGCGTGCCACATGTGAGGCGTTGGCTTGACCCTTCTACGGTTGGACCGTTGGTACTGAGGCATGAAGTGAATGTCTTTGAACCTATTTCATGTGTTGAACGGTTTCGGGAAAACTTGGGTGTTCGAATGTTCGATCGGAAAGTTTAATATTTTCTATTTATCCGGAATGGGATACAATAATTGGAATTCACAAACAGTTATGAGATAACTGGATGAACGTTATAAATCTAGCGGTTTAGTCTCACTTGATATTGAAAAGAGTTTTCGATAATGGGACTAAAATGCGGGGTTTATAATTGTTAGGCATGTGATGTCTAAGTATTTCATTTGATTAGGCATGCGATGTCTAATGAGGTTGTGGATTCCAACTGTTGTAGTTTTACACTTTCTTTTCTGTGACCGTAAGTGTAATATGTGATATCGCCGGTTTCGTTGCTATATGTCAACGACAATTGGGATGCGCATATTTACTTACGTTGATGACATGTGATGTTATGTGTTGCTGGATATGTTATATTGGATAGTCGTGTTTGAATAGCCGGGGGTTTTTATGTGAGATGAGTGTTTTTCATTGTCATTCATGTAAAAAAACTTGTTTGTAATATTCTTTTATTGGGGCACTTCCAGGTTGCGGAAGTTGTCACCTTTTGTATATTATTTACTTTTCCGCATTAGGATAGACCCAAGGAGGGGAGCACAAGTAACCGGGTTCTAGGGTCCAGTGGGAGACCATCTCGAGGAGTCGAGTCCGGGTCTCCTAACCCTAGAATTGGTAGGGTTGCTTGCCGCTCTCGTAGGGGTCTAGGGGTGTAGGATTGGCTATTCATCACGACCGTGGAATCCGTGTTTTATACTGGCTCGTATTGAAAACACGGACGTCCTAGTATATCCAATGTTTCATATGTTTCTTCTGCTGCGATATCTGTGATGTGATCATGTGATGTTCTGTGATAGATACAGTATATAGTATATATGATATATTATATAGTCGTTACTTATGTTTTGCATCCACACTAGCCCTGCCCTGCTCTGTCGTTAGTTACCTAACCTAACGGTGCACGAGGGGACATCCAGGCGAATGCGGATGGCATAAGTGTACGTCGTATTTATCTGTGATGTTTAGGTGACATAAATGATGGGACTTCATTAATGTGATTAATGAAATAAAAGAAACCTAAAGATGTTGTAGAATCAAATTTTAAAATAAAACAGGTAGTTACAGTTCTTGCTTTGCATAGCGGTATATATGATATACCCTGCACCTTATTCGATGAGGAAAGGACCGAGATCCCTTCACCGGGAGTGACTCCTTTAGCAATAACTGACAGACGCTACACACTCGGTTTGCTTTTGATTGCTTTTGGAGTTCTGCTTTGCACAGTGATATATGATATATCCTGCACCTCATTCGACGAGGAAAGGGACGACGATCCCTTCACCGGGAGTGACCCCTTTAGCAAAACTAGAAAAGCCTCAAAATCACTCCATTTCAAAACTTCACTTGATTCTACAACGATATCAAGTTCATTACGCAATAGGTTTTAAGAAAAACCTGACGTAGCCCTCCGTCATTCCAGATAAATCCTACTTAGTATTCGTGCTACGTTTGTTGACCTCCGTCAAGGCGTAGTGTGCGGTAGCTAACTAGTATTTATCTGTTTAATGCATGTGATGCAGATTGGATTAGGGTAGTCGTACGACCTTGTTGACCTCCGTCAAGGGTCGTGCGGGTGGGTTTGATTCAATCAAGAAATGACGGGTTGAACTTGACTTGCACCCTGTGGTTTGTTGACCTCCGTCAAGGTCATAGGATGCTTGGGGCAAAATATTATCGGGAATTTCAAGTGTTGAAATTTGCAATGAGATTGCATACCTTCTATGAGATAGTTGGATCCCGATACCCACTGCGAGTAAGAGTTACTCCTGGGAGAGTTTTACACATTACAATTAGCCGATCAAGTAGGTGTCTAGAAAGGTGTCAACGGGGTTACGCCTCTGGGAAAACGAGGTTTACATTAATTAGGTTCGTGCGAAAGCACGGGGGACCTCCCTCAAAGTACCGACACTGGCCTGGCTGAAAGATCGACGAAGTTGTAGGGTGTAATTAATCCCGGCTAGTCTTTCCTTTTAGGGTTTGAAGGAAGATTTGATAAAAACCAGTGGGAGCCATCCTGATTAGATAAGATAATAACCAATCTGATCTTGCAAGAGCATACGCTAAAGTGTTTTCTTCTCTCTCTCTCCAGGTAGCGACCATTTCATGCCCTAATAAAGATAATAATATGGATGTATTGACCGAACCCGCATGTTATACTGTGCTGGGGAACGTTGGTTCCGTTCTTTCCTATAAGAGTTATAGGACTGAACAGGATATAGGGGAATACCAGGATTCCCATGCCACCCGAATGAAGAAAGTACATGTTGATGCATTTTCTTCGGGTGTGTTCGTTACAGAGAACTGTTTCTCCATTTTCTCTACGTCCTGGGTATTAGATACCGGGTCAGGATCCCATATATGTAATCAGTTACATGGGCTTAAGAAAGGTAGAGAACTTGGAGAAGGTGATAAAGACATTAGAGTTGGAAATGGTGCAATTGTTGCAGCTAAGACTGTCGGGGAATATCACCTTGTATTACCAACTGGTAATACATTGGTTCTGAACGAATGCTATTACATGCCGAACCTGATATGCAACATTATATCGGTTTCTTTATTGAGTAAAGAGGGATATAATTTTGTATTACAGGACAATGTTATGAACATTTTCCGTAACCAAAAGTTGGTTGGATCAGGCACGTTGTGCAATGGCATTTATGTTCTAAATCAATCAACAGTTCTGAGCATAACAAACACACATAAGAGGAAGAGTTCTGAACTGAACGAATCCTTCTTATGGCATTGTAGACTGGGTCACATCAATGCGACACGACTAGCTAAGTTGCATAAAGATGGATATTTAAATCCGTTTGAATTTTCATCTTATGACACTTGCCAGTCATGTCTCAAAGGCAAGATGACCAAAACTCCGTTTACGGGACACGGAGAAAGAGTTACCGAACTCTTGGGACTAATACATAGTGATGTATGCGGTCCCATGTCTACACATGCCAGGGATGGTTCTTCGTACTTCATTACATTCACTGACGATCTCTCTAGATTCGGATATGTATTCCTGTTGAAACACAAATCAGAAGCTTTTGAGAAATTTAGAGAATATAAACAAGAAGTCGAGAACCAAACCGGAAAAAGTATTAAAATCCTTCGATCTGATCGAGGAGGTGAATACTTGAGCATTGAATTCCTGGACTTCCTAAAAGAGAATAGGATTCTCTCTCAGCTGACTCCTCCATATACACCACAGCACAACGGTGTATCAGAACGGAGGAACCGCACCCTATTAGATATGGTGCGCTCTATGATGAGCACAGCTGAGTTGCCTATTTCCTTCTGGGGATATGCGCTGGAGATAGCGGCATACCTACTGAATAGGGTTCCCACCAAATCTGTGCCTACCACACCATATGAGATATGGGAGGGGAAGAGACCATATCTTAATTTTATTAAGATCTGGGGTTGCCCGGCCTATGTCAAAAGACAAAAACCGGACAAACTCGAGGCAAGGTCTGTATTGTGTAAATTTGTTGGATATCCCAAACATTCGTGAGGGTATAACTTCTACCACAGTGAGGAACAAAGAGTATTTGTTGCTCAACATGCCACCTTTTTAGAAAAGGAATTTCTTGCAAAAGAGATTAGTGGCTCTGAGGTAGAACTGGAAGAGGTTCCAGCTGAACAAAACACAACAGAAGATTTAGTGGAACGAGAGGATTCAGTAGCTCCCAATGAACCTCAGCCTCTCCGCCGATCTAGTAGGGTTCCTCGCCAACCTGAGAGATACTACGGTTTTCTCATGGATGGTGGGAGCGAGGATTGCATCATGGAAGATGATGACCCAACTAGCTTCGAGCAGGCCATCACGAGTAGGGACTCAGTGAAATTGCTGGATGCTATGCAGTCCGAGATGGAATCCATGTACACCAACAAAGTATGGACTTTGGATATTGCTCCTGAAGGGGTAAAACCCATCGGGAGAAAGTGGATCTTCAAGAAAAAACTTGGTGTAGATGGGAAAGTGGAGACTTTCAAAGCTAGACTTGTAGCAAAGGGTTTTCGTCAAAAACCAGGTGTGGACTATGAAGAAACCTTTTCTCCAGTGGCTATGCTTAAATCCATCCGGATCATGCTTGCCATCGCTGCATATCATGATTACGAAATCTGGCAAATGGATGTTAAGACCGCCTTTCTAAATGGTGATTTAGAAGAGTGCGTGTACATGACTCAGCCAGAGGGCTTCGTAGACAGTGGGAGCAGCGGGAAGGTGTGCAAGCTGCTTAAATCCATTTATGGATTAAAGCAAGCATCGCGGAGTTGGAACATCTGCTTTGACGTCGTTATCAAAGAGTTTAATTTCGTCAAAAACCCAGATGAACCTTGTATCTACAAGAAGGTAGCAGAGAGTAAGGTTGTCTTCCTCATATTGTACGTGGACGACATACTCTTGATAGGAAATGATATTCCTATGCTGCAATCGGTCAAGCTCTTCTTATCACAAAGATTCTCGATGAAAGATCTTGGTGATGCCTCCTGCATATTGGGAATAAGGATCTATAGAGATAGATCCAAACGGATATTGGGATTGTCCCAATCCAGGTACATTGACACCATACTAAAGAGGTTTAGTATGGAAGAATCTAAGCGTGGGAACTTGCCCACGATCTCTGGAGTCACTCTCTCCAAAGAGATGTCTCCCAAGACTGATTTGGAGAGAGCTCGCATGCAAGGGATACCCTATGCTTCGGCTGTAGGTTCTATCATGTACGCGATGCTATGTACCAGACCCGATGTAGCATACTCACTAAGTGTAGTGAGCAGGTATCAAGCTGATCCTGGAGAGAGTCACTGGACAGCTGTGAAGAGCATTCTCAAGTACTTGCGAAGGACTAAAGAGATGCTCCTGGTGTATGGTAACGGAGAACTCCAAGTGGAGTCCTTTACCGATTTGAGCTTCCAGAATGATAAGGACGACTCTAAGTCGCAGTCGGGATTTGTCTTTACCCTTTACGGAGGGGTGATTAGCTGGAAGAGTTCCAAGCAGGAAACCGTGGCAGACTCGACGATAGAGGCTGAATACATCGCTGCCAACGATGCTGCTAAAGAGGCTGTCTGGATCAAGAAGTTCATTATTGAACTTGGAGTGGTTCCATCCATTGAGCATCCAATACCTTTGTATTGCAATAACAAAGGAGCGGTGGCTTTGACCAAGGAACCTAGGTCCCATCAGCGATCCAGGCATATTCTGAGGCGGTATCACCTGATCCGGGAGATAGTTGATCGCCGGGAGATCGAGGTCAGGAGGGTTGACACGAAGAACAACACGGCGGATCCACTCACGAAGGCCATTCCCCAGATACAGTTTGAAAGACTCTTCGGGATGCTCGGCATGCGATACTACAGCTGCTGGCCCTAGTGCAAGTAGGAGATTTTTAGTTGTATGTATGCCCTAGAGGCCAGTATTGTACAGATGATGTATATTATATTGGATGCTTGGACATATATAGAGATGACTTTCTTGCTCGATATGATAGTATGCTATCTGGTTGCTCTTTATCTTAACATGTACACTTGTCGCTTTAAACTGTCTTATAGTTACATGTTGGTAAAGCCCTTAGGATGTGTACTTGACTACCTGGACTATGATGCAGATCATACTAGTGGGGACATGGTAGTCCATAGGTACATCCTTCAAGGTCCCTAGTCGTGGGTGTATCGAGACGGGGCATCGATATACCAGTGTAGACTAGCGTATATGCTTCTCGACCCATGAGATGGGCGATGGATGATCCCATATCCATTGGTGTTTGACATCAGAGATGGTATACGGGTGCTCAGTGGAGACTGGGTACACTGGACGGACTCGCCGAGAACTCCCAGATGGTATTATACCTCACGTCAGATGGCAGTTCTCAGGTGACACTTGTGCAGGTTAGTCTGTAGACTCGAGATCGTCATAGAGTCTTGTGTGATTCCCACTGTGCTTTGATCTCCACCTTACCAAGTCCATGAGGGCGTGCAAAACGGTGGTCTTTGGGTACAGTCCCGAGTCACATGGAGGCAATGAGCGATAGGAGGGGTTTCGTCTCTCCCGGTATTGGGGGTTGATGTTGCGCTGTGCTCGATTGGCCGTAACAGGGAAGTCCCTGGCCAGGGCTGATCAGAGATTTGCTGGTAAGTGTTACCAGTAGTTTCTCGACCCGTTATGAGCCTCACATCGGCACGACTTATCGGTTATTGGGGTCTGACGCTTACCACCCCTAGACTTGATATGCGACATATCAGACGAACAGACCAGACTGTACGGGAAGTGTTACTGGTTGGATTCACAGGAGTGTGAGCGGGCTAGCTCGTCGATCTTCTGATCGCTCAATACCCGGATGGCCGTTACGTTTAGCAGACCGCTTGCTGCTTGTGGGTGCTTGATATGATCATCATCTGCTACCGGCGTATTGACGAGTCTTTAGAGTCCTACACAGAGGTTTCCTGGCTCAAGCGAAACGAAATAGGAGCGCATATGAGATGTGTGCGGGACCGAGAATAATGCGTGTATGTGATACCGTATTTCATTCTCGCGATTAATGTTTCGATTGTTTGTATGCGATATAACCTAGTTATCGAATCGAAGATCGATTCGATAAGTCGATACATTGGATACTAGTCGGTTATGTACGACATGACCGGATCATTGAATCAAGTGTTGATTTAATGATTTAATGTATAATTATATATTTGATATATTACTTTACATTAACTAGTATTGGTTCACTTTAAAGGGATTTTCTCACTTGAAAAACACATTGTATATGTGATATATTTTGTGTGCACTTGATTGTATCATGTTTGATGTTGCATGCTAACTTGTGTTTTGTGTAAAGATTAAACCATGGTTGTGTAATGGTTAGGGTTTCCTTTTTATTACTCATTTATTTATTTATTGATTTTGGAAAGGATTATGAAGAAAAATGGTGGCTTTCTTTGTTTTTAGTTGAAGCTTCATGAAGGTTTGACTTAGTTACCATTTTGTCTTCATCCTTAACCCTAACCATTCTAACTAACCATGATCTATTCTCTACACTTTACCATGGTTAGCATATGATAAGTATTGATTTTATTTTCATTTTAAAAGCAACACTTATCATATTCTTTCTTTATCTTCATCATCTTCATCAAGAAAGAAAGCTTGATTCCATCAATGGTATCTTGAGCAAAAGTGTGAGAAATCCAATTCTAAAGTGAACCCACCTCCTATTTCTTCACCCTCTACCTCTTGCCAAGTAGTATAGGGTGTTTTCTTCACAAGTTTCACAACTTGGTGAAGTTGGAGCTTGATCTTGTGTAACCTCGACGTAGATCATCTTCGGCATCGTGGCCGACGACTAGTCCGTTCATTTCTCCGATGAAGCCGATGCGAGAGTCCGGGATTCGAGATGGACAGCGAGGGGACAACTACGTGGAGCTAAGGAAGTGGATAACCGGATCTACAAAGGTTGTAGCTTCTCACTTTTAGTTAAGATGTTAACTAGCTTATCTATTCGCCTAAAATTCTAGTTAACGATCCGTATTAGGGTTTCTCGGCACTCGTAAAATTTGAAATTGGCATGGTTGATGCCTTGTGAGACCTCTTGAGAGTGCCTAGGAACCCTACACAAAGAATCCTGTAAAAAAACAATTTATTGGAGAGGGAGAAGAATTTTGCGCAAAGAACCCTGCAGGAAAATTTTTCAGTGGAGTTCAGAGGGTAGAAGAGAGGACAAAAATACCTACAGATAATTTTGCGATGCTGACGTCACTGGTTGACCGCGGTTCCGCGGTCAACTGTATATATCCGTCGCGGTTTCACGGTGGTTCTGTTTGTTTGGATCTCCAAAATTTTTCCTGTTTGTTGTTATGATTCTCCTCTGTCTGTTCAGATCTTCTGTTTCTTAATTAGTTCACTGGGATTTTCCAGATCTGAATCTGTCCGTCTTCTTTTTCTGCACAATTCACACAATACCTCTCAAAAAGAACAAGATGAATTTTATTTTTAATTTATTTTTTTTGGTTTTAAAATTTTTTCAATTTTTCTAATTTTTAAATATTTTTATTTTTATTTTATTTTTTTAGGGTTGCTTCATGTTGCTTTTTACTACAACGCTCGGTATATTTTTCATGAATTTCCAACAGTGCAGAATTGTGTGGACTTTTACCGTAAGGTTCGCGTTGAAGTCTTGAATCTTGTACCGTCTTTGTGCATTGAACTGCCTACTGATCTTCATTTATTCCTTGAACTGGTAGGCGGTATCATACGGATTCATCTATTGTTGGTCGTAGTCTCACATTTGTAGCGTATTTTCATGAATTTCACTGTATTATTCTGAGAACCTGTAACCTGCAACTATTTAGCAGACATGGATCAAAAGCACCCATTTATTTGCAATATGATTAAGAATGGGCGATATAGTAATGCAAAATCCTGATATGAACAGCAGCCCCCTCTCTCTCTCCTCTCTTATTCTCACCCACTCTCTCACTAATTACCCTTTTGCCATTCCTCTTTTCTTTTCTTTTCTCTTTTAAGACCAAATCACAGTAATACCCATAAAACAACACAAATGCAACAACATGTAACCAAATGCAACACGACATGGTGCACTAGCCATGAAAAACTGTAAAAACACGGATTTGGCCTAATCGCGATTAGCAGTGCACTAATCGTGTTTTCATTCAAACTGCATATAATAAATCTTAAAAATGCCAAATCCTTTAAATATATATTTAAATGAATAAATCATTTTAATTCTAAGTTATTTCATAATTATTAGTATATATTTATACCCTTTTTCGAAAACCCCAATTTCGCAAATCGGGCAGTTTTCCGGAAATATATTATTTTAATATTAAATTCCAAAAATAATATTTTATATTTTTTTAAATGTTACATCGAGAACCAAACGGGTAAAAGTATTAAAATCCTACGATCTCATCCGGGAGGAGAATACTTGAGCACGGAATTTCGTGACTATCTAAAAGAAAATGGGATTTTCTCTCAGCTTACTCCTCCGTATACACCATAGCACAATGGTGTATCGGAGCAGAGGAATCACACTCTATTAGATATGGTGCGCTCTATGATGAGTACTGCTGAGTTGCCTATTTCCTTTTAGGGTTATGCGCTTGAAACAGCCATACACCTATTGAATATGGTCCCTACCAAATCTATGCCTACCACTCCATATGAGATATGGAAGAGGAAGAGATCGTGTCTTAATTATATTAAGATATGGGGTTGTCCTGCTTATGTTAAAATGCAAAATCAGGACAAGCTCGAGGCAAAGTCAGTTCTGTGTAAGTTTGTAGGATATCCCAAAAACTCGCATGGGTATACCTTCTACCACACCGAGGAACAAAAGGTGTTTGTTTCTCGCAATGCCACCTTTTTAGAAAAGAAATTTCTTGAAAAAGAAATTAGTGGGAAAGAGGTAGAACTGGAAGAAGTTCCATCTACACAGACTACAACTGAAGATTTAGTGGAACCAGAGAATTCGATAGTCCCCGACGAATCTCAGCCTCTCCGCCGTTCTAGTAGGGTTCCTAATCCACCTGAGAGATACTGCGATTTTCTCATTGATAGTGGAAGCGAGGATTGCATCATGGAAGATGATGACCCAACTAGCTAAGAGCAGGCCATCACGAGTGGGGACTCTGTGAAATGGCTGGATGCAATGCGATCTGAGATGGAATCCATGTACACCAACAAAGTATGGACTTTGGAAGATGCTCCTGAAGGGGTAAAACCCATCGGGAGCAAGTGGATCTTCAAGAAAAAACTTGGTGTAGATGGAAAAGTTGAGACTTTCAAAGCTAGACTTGTAGCTAAAGGTTTTTGACAACGACCAAGTGTGGATTATGATGAAACCTTTTTCTCCAGTGGCTATGCTTAAGCCCATCCTGATCCTACTTGCCACCGCTGCATACTATGACTACGAAATTTGGAAGATGGACGTCAAGACCGCTTTTCTAAATGGTGATTTAGAAGAAAGCGTGTACATGACACAGCCAGAGGGCTTCGTAGACAGTGGGAGCAGCGGAAAGGTGTACAAGCTGCTTAAATCAATCTACAGGTTAAAGCAGGCATCGCGGAGTTGGAACATCTGTTTTGATGTAGCATTCAAAGAGTTTGACTTCATCAAAAACGTAGATGAACCTTGTGTATACAAGAAGGTTGCAGAGAGTAAGATCATCTTCTTCGTATTGTACGTGGATGACATACTCTTGATAGGAAATGATGTTCCTATGCAGCACTCGGTCAAGCTCTTCTTATCACAAAGATTCTCAATGAAAGATCTAGGTGATGCCTCCTACATCTTGGGGATTAAGATCTATAGAGATAGATCTAAACGGATGCTGGGATTGTCCCAATCCAGGTTCATTGACACCATACTAAAGAGGTTTAGTATGGAAGATTCCAAGCATGGGAATTTACCCACGATCTCAGGAATCACTCTCTTCAAAGAGATGTCTCCCAAGACTGATTTGGAGAGGGCTCGCATGAAAGGGATACCCTATACTTCGGCAGTAGGCTCTATCATGTACGCGATGTTGTGTACCAGACCCGATATAGCATACTCACTAGGTGTAGTGAGTAGGTATCAAGTAAATCCTAGAGAGAATCACTGGACAGCTGTGAAGAACATTTTTAAGTACTTGAAAAGGACTAAAGAAATGTTCTTGTATGGTAACGGTGAACTCCAAATTGAGTCCTTTACTGATTCGAGCTTCTAGAGTGATAAGGACGACTCTAAGTCGGTCTTGGGTTTTGACTTCACCCTCAATGGAGGGGCGGTTTTTTGGAAGAGTACCAAGCAAGAAACCGTGGTAGACTCGACGATGGAGGCTGAATACATCGCTGCCAACAATGCCGCCAAAGAGGCTGTCTGGATGAAGAAGTTCATAACCGAACTTGGTGTGGTTACGTCCATCGAGCATCCAATACCTTTGTATTGTGATAACAATAAAGCTGTGGCATTAGCGAAGGAACCAGGTCCCATCAGCGATCCAGGCATATTCTGAGACGGCATCACCTAATCCGGGAGATAGTTGATCGCCTGGAGATCGAGGTCAGGAGAGTTGACATGAAGAATAACATGGCGGATCCACTCACGAAGGCTATACCCCAGATACAATTTAAGAGACTCTTCGGGATGTTGGGTATGAGATACTACAACAACTGGCCTTAGTGCAAGTGAGAGATTGTTAGTTGTATGTATGCTCTAGAGGCCATTATTGTACATGATTGTATATTATAGTGGATGCTTGGACATATAGAGAGAGAAATTTCTTGCTCGACATGATAGTATGCTATCAGGTTGCTCTTTATCTTAACATGTAGACTTGTATTGTGATACTGTCTTACTCTCACATGTTGGTAAAGCCCTGAGGATGTACTTGACTACCAGAATTATGATGCAAACCATACTAGTGGGGCCAGGGTAGTCCACAAGTATATCCTTTAATTGTTCCTAGTCGAGGGTGTATCGAGACGGGACATCGATATTCCAGAGTAGACTAGCGTATATGCTTCTTAACCTATTTGATAGGCGATGGATGATCCCATATCCATCGGTGTTTGACATCAAATTGTTGGATATGTATGCCCTAGAGGCCATTATTATATAGTACTAGTTTGTATAATACATTTTGGAAGCTTGGGATATATACACGGATTTACGACAATCTTACTCGATATAGTAGTATGCTACTTGGTTTGTATCTATCTTAATATGTGTATATGTTTCTTTTAACATATCTCTAATACATATTGATGGAGCCCCTAGGATCTTTGCTTGACTACCGGCATTGTGATGGCGATCACACTAGTGGGGGGCTGGGTAGTCTATAAGCACATCCTTATACAGGTCCCTAGTCGTAGGATTATCGAGACAGGGCATCGATACTCCAGAGTAGACTGTGCATACGCTTCTCATCCCAGCAGGGGAGATGTTCTGTCCCACAGCCATCAGTACGTTGTACTGGAGATAGTATGCAGGTGCTTGTTAGGTTACGAGTACACTGGACAGGACTCGTCGGGAACTATTGGTTGGTATTATACCTATCGTCAGGTAGCAGTTCCCAGGTGACATGAGTACAGCTTAGTCCGTTGACTTGACACTGCTACTTCGCCTCAAGTGTGTTCCCACTGTTCTTTGATTGCTACCCTACCACGACTCTATTAATTCGTGCAAACAGGTAGTAGTTGGGTGCAGTCCCGAAGCACCTGGAGGAAGTGGCGGTTAGACAGGATTCGTCTCTCCCGATATTGGCGGTTGATATCGCGCTGTGTTTAGGAGAGCCATTATACAAAGTCCCTGGCTAGGGCAAGCGAGATTTACTGGTAGTGTTTCCAGTAGTTTATCAGGGTGTTCTGGGCTACACTCCGACACGACTTGTACCACTATTAGGGGTCTGACGTTTACCGCCCCCTAGGCCCGACATGCGATACTCTTAGACGAACAGACTGGACTGTACGGAGATTGTCACATTCAGGCTTAGTAGGAGTTCGGATGGGTTCACCTCATCGGTCTTCTTATCGGCATCTACCTGGGGACCGTTATGTACAGCTAGTACCGCTTGCGGCCTATGGTTAAACCCACTTCCAGCGTAGTGTCGAGTCTTTAGAGTCCCACACAGAGGGTTGTTCACCTTTGGGCGAAACGAGATAGAGGTCGTATGGTTTTACGACAGGGTTCGTTCACATATGCGTACTTGTGCGTGTTCGGTGTTCGAGCAGTTGATACTAGTGGGCTTTGGTTTAAGCCAGATCCTAGTATTTAGTTTTGGGTTGGTTCGGTCGCATTGTATTCGTGTTCCTCGGAACACGGATGCGGGTGTGTATACACAGTTGACAGAGACAGAGGAACCTCATTAGGGTTTTGACCATTGACTTGATTAAAACCATAATGAGATAGAGGAAATTGATTAATGAGTTTTAATTAGAGATAATTGTATCATGGTTAATTGGTTTGACCATTTGACTTTGTTGACCCATGTTGACTTAGATATTTTTGTGAGCATGCTTAACATTAATTGTGACATGATAATGGTCAAATCAACATCAACCATGAAAATTTATCCTAATTAAAATTATCATTATTCTTTTCATCATATGAGAGCTATCTCCTCATTTCATCATGATACATTCTCTCTCTTGCTAGCTCTCTCCTCTTCCTCTCTCAAGGCTCTCTTGTTTCATGAGTTGAAAAACATGAGCTTTGTGAGATCTAACTACTAAAAAAACTCTCTACTCACTCTAAAGTTCTTAGTCTAGCACACCAAGCATCTTACTTACTTCAAGATAGAGGTTGGAGCTCAAGGTAGAGGCCTTCGGGTGGATCTTTCTTTGGCAAAGAGAAGACGGTGAGGAGGAGCCATCTACACCACTCCAAGAAGCTCACAATAAGGGGAAGCAACATAAGAAGAGAAGGAGTTCAAGTTTGAGGTATAAATTTCTATCATAGTAGATAGAACCCTATTTAGTGCTAGTTAGGTTTATGGTAAAGATCCGGTTAAGGTTTATTCTATCGCCAAGTTCGTTATCGCTACGAAATTTTTGTTCCGCATTTGGCCACGGAAGTTGGCCGGGGCGCTAGTGTAACCCTTCATGGTATCAGAGCCTACCAATAAACCCTACAAGCTAGTTTGCACAAGGTTAAAATCTCGATTGACAAATTTTTCCGAATCACGAATCTATGTTCATGAGCTTGCTGTCGATTTTCGATGTTGTCTTAAAAATTTTCTGAGTATCTTAGAATTACATTCAGGCGAAACTATAACTATAGAAAAAATTTGGGGGCCTAACTCCAAAATTACGCCGCGGAAAGTGAGCAAAATGGCGCATTTAGCGGCCTTTCCGCGACACTTTTTGGGCTACAGGACCTCAAAATTTTTCTGGGGCTCTAGTTCATGAAAATATGATATTTGTGATATATAGTTTTGGCTCAGGTTTATTTGAGTGCTGGATTTACATTTGGGGCCTATTTGGAAAAGTGTAGTCGATCGAAATTTTAAATGTGTATTTTACAGTACATTCACTTTTATCTGCGACCGGGAATGTCACTCGATCGGTAAAACTCGTCTGATTGCTATATGTTCTTTTAAACGGGTTTTGCGAACGTGACATTCGCGTTGATGTTGTATGCTTGTTCTGTGGTTGTGGTAAGATAGTCTTGGATAGCATGTGATGAAATGTTAGTGGTGCAGTTTAAATTCTTTGTACATTTGTTATTGCGGGGCGAGAGTCCGACATGTGGACTACCGTCTTTGCCGGGTTCTACATTATTTTGGGGCACGACCGGGTTGAGGTCGATGTCACCATTTGTACATATTATTTTCTTTTTCTGTACTAGCATTACCCCGCGGTGGAGTGCACGAATAGCCGGGTTCTAGAAAGGCAGCAAGCCTGCATCTCATGGCGTTGAGACGGAGGGGATTCTTTCTCATAGTGTTGAGACGGAGGGGGCTTCATTCTAGAATTGGCAGGCTATTCGCCGCACTCGTAGGGGGTACTGGTTTTCATTGCATAGGCTATTCACACGACCGGGAACGTCGGGTTTTATTTGTGGTTCAAATGAAACTCGAGGCTCCAAGATTATCCACCATTCTGTATTGTTGGCTGTGTTTTTGTGATGTTGTTTACTATCATGCCTGGGACGAATGTTGTATATACTTATATATATATATATATATATATATACTAGTAGATGTTGTATATGTTTTACACCCGCGCTAGTTCAGGCCCCGCTCTGTCGTTACTTAAGTAACCTAACGGGTGATGACGGGGCCTAGTGGCGAATGCGGATGGCATATATGTACATCGTATTTTCGTTCTTTTCTGGTGTTGTGGGTTACTTTGATGGGGCAGCATTAATTTTGATTAATGCAAGTAAAACAAACCTAAAAGGATGTTGTTGGAACCAAGTTTTAAAAACAGACATTACAGACGTTCTCTTTTGCTTTGCACAGTGGTATTCAGTTTCGAATATCCAGCACCTCATTCGACGAGGCAAGGGCTGAGATCCCTTCACCGGGAGTAACCCTTTGAGTAAAAGTTTGCGTCAGCATAATAACTTTACTATAGTCGATTATTCTTGCTTTGGTTCATGGTATTCAGTTTGGGATATCCTACACCTCATTCGATGAGGAAAGAGCCGAGATCCCTTCACAGGGAGTGATCTCTTTAGCAAAAGTTTTCGCCACTATATATTTTTAAAGGCAATCAGGTTCCTTCAACGATATCATGTTCATTACGTTAACGGGTTTTTTGACAAAAACCCAGCCGTAGCCCTCCGTCATTTCGGATTGGTATTGCTTAGTATTCGTACTACGTATTTCGTGCTCAGCCGAGGCGTAGTGTTCGGTAGCTATGTAATATTTTTCTGTAGCATGTAATGCGATTGGTTGGGACAGTCGTACGGTCATTTTGGCTCAGTCAAGGACTCATGCGGGTGGGTCTAATGCAATCAAGATAATGACGGGTTGAACTTGACTAGGATCCTTTGATATGTTGGCTCAGTCAAGGTCACTTGGGTCCTAGGTGTAAAAACTACATCGGGAGTTTCAAACATACAGGAAACTTGCAGATTTAGCATACCTTCTGGAGTGTGTTGACTAGAGTGGATTCCATCTAGGTCTTCACACAATGATAGTTGGATCCCGATCCCACTGATGAGTTGGATTACTCTCGGGAGATTATTTCACTTAACAATCAATGCTATAAACCAAGTAGGTGTCTAGAACGGTATTAGCGGGGCTATGCCTCCAGGTAAAAGAGGTTATGTAATTAAGGAACTTCGCGAAAGCGTTGAAAAACCTCCCTCGAAGTACCAACACTAGCCTGGCTGAAAGGTTAAGCAAGTATTGTGACGTGCGATTAATCCTGACTAGTTCTTCTTTTAAGGTTTGAAGAAGAATTTGAGGAAACAGTGGGAGCTATCCTGATGAGATAAATTAATAAACCAATCTAATCTTGCAAGAGCACACGCTGAGTTGTTTCTTTTCTCTCTCTCCAGGTAGCAACCATTTCACGCCCTAATCAAGATAATAAAATGTATCGCTTGACCATCCGAATTCTTATTCGGGGCTGGGGAACGTCGGTCCGGCTCTAACTTACGACAACAGTCATAAGTATGAGCAAGGAAAAGAGGATTGTAAGGATTCCAAGGAAACCCAATTGAAGAAGAAGCATAGTATTGCATCTACTTCAGGTGTTCTTGTAATTGAGAACTGCTTTTCGGTCAGCCCTACCTCCTGGGTACTTGATACCGGATCAGGATCTTATATCTGTAATTTATTGCAGGGACTGAGAAAAAGTAGGAAAGTTGCACCTGGTGATATGTCCCTCAGGGTAGGGAACGGAGCACAAGTTAATGCTGCAGCCGTCGGTGAATATCACCTAGTGTTGCCAAATGGCAATACTATAATTTTGAACAATTGCTACTATGTACCTTCCATGGTTTGCAACATAATATCAGTGTCTTTACTTGATAAAAATGGATATAATTTTGTTATTGATAGAAATATCATGAATATTTACCTTGATAAGGTACTGGTTACATAAGGTACACTATGTAATGCTATCTATGTTCTAAATCAGAATACAGTTCTCAATATACAAAACACACGCAAGAGGAAGAGTTCAGATACGAACGAATCTTACTTGTGGCATTGTAGAATTGGTCATATCGGAGAGAAAAGACTAAGTAAGTTGCATAAAGATGGACTCTTGGATACATTCGAGTTTTCATCTTATGAAACTTGTCAGTCTTGTGTCAAAGGAAAGATGACCAAATCTCCGTTCATCGGACATGGAAAAAGAGCAGCAGAGCTCTTGGGACTCATACACAGTGATCTATGTGGTCCAATGTCTATACATGCAAGGGGTGGGTTCTCGTACTTCATCACATTCACTGACGATCTCTCTAGGTTCGGATATGTGTATCTGATGAAACACAAATCTGAAGCTTTTGAGAAATTCAGAGAATTCAGAAAAGAAGTGGAGAACCAGATAGGCAAAAGTATCAAGATCCTCCGGTCTGATAGAGGAAGGGAGTACTTAAGCACGGAATTCCGAGATTACTTAAAAGAGAATGGCATTCTCTCTCAGCTTACTCCTCCGTACACACCACAACATAATGGTGTATCGAAGCGGAGGAACCGTACCCTGTTGGATATGGTTCGCTCCATGATGAGTAGTGCTGAGTTACCTTATTCATTTTGGGGACATGCGCTTTTGACAGCGGCATATCTATTGAATGATGTTCCGTCTAAATCTGTGCCTAAGACACCATTCGAGATATGGAATGGTAAAAGGCCGTATCTTAAGCGCATTAAGATATGAGGTTGTCCGGCCTATGTAAAAAAATACAAAATCCGGACAAACATCAGGCACGTTCAGTTCTATGTAAATTTGTGGGATATCCTAAAAATTCTATAGGATATCTGTTCTACCACACCGAGGAACAGAAGGTGTTTGTATCTCGCCACGCCACCTTTTTAGAATGGCAATTTCTTGCAAAAGAAACTAGTGGGAGTTCGGTAGAACTGGAAGAAATTCAGCGACCACAAAATGAAACTGAAGATTTGACAGAACCTCAAGATTCAATAACCCCAGACGAACTTCAGCCACTCCGCAGATCTGGTAGGATTTCTCATCCGCCCGAGAGATACTACGGATTTCTCATAGACGGGGATCGAGAGGATTGCATCTTGGAAGAAGATGACCCTACTAGTTTCAGGCAGGCCATTATCAGTAGGGACTGTGATAAGTGGCTGGATGCTATGCGATCCGAAATGGAGTCCATGTACACCAATAAAGTGTGGACCTTGGATATTGCTCCACCTGGGGTAAAACCCGTTGGATGCAAATGGATCTATAAAAGGAAACTTGGTGTAGATGGGCAGGTGGAAACCTATAAGGCTATACTCGTTGCAAAAGGTTTTCGTCAACGACCTGGTGTGGACTATGACGAAACTTTTTCTCCCGTGGCTATGCTCAAATCCATTCGGATCCTACTTGCCATTGCTGCCTTCCATGACTATGAGATCTGGCAGATGGACGTAAAAACGGCTTTTCTAAATGGCAGTTTGGAAGAATGCATTTATATGTATCAGCCAGAAGGTTTTGTAGACAGTGGGAGCAGCGGGAAGGTGTGCAAGTTGCTTAAATCCATTTATGGATTAAAGTAGGCATCGCGGAGCTGGAACATCTGTTTTGATAAGGCAATCAAGGAATTTGATTTCATCAAGAACGAAGATGAACCTTGTATCTATAAGAAGATTGTAGGACGAACTGTCGTTTTCCTAGTCTTGTATGTGGACGACATTCTTTTGATAGGAAATGATACTCCTATGCTACAATCGGTCAAGCTATTCTTGTCACAACGGTTCTCCATGAAAGACCTAGGTGATGCCACATGCATACTGGGGATCAAGATCTACAGAGATAGATCCAAGAGATTACTGGGACTTTTGCAGTCCAGGTATATAGAGACCGTATTAAAGAGATTTAGTATGGAAGATTACAAACGCGGTAATATACCAGCATTTTACGGAATCACCCTCTTCAAGAAGATGTCTCCCAAGACTGACGAGAAGAGGGTTCGCATGAGCACTATACCCTACGCTTCGGCGGTAGGATCTATAATGTATGCGATGCTATGTACAAGACCATATGTAGCTTACGCACTGAGCGTGGTGAGCCGGTATCAGTCAGACCCAGGTGAGAACCACTGGACGGCAGTGAAGAACATTCTCATGTACCTGAGAAAGACTAAGGAGATGTTCCTGGTTTACGGTAATGGAGACCTCAGGGTCGAGTCCTTTACCGATTCAAGCTTCCACAGTGACAAGGATGACAGCCAGTCTGTCTCAGGTTTTGTGTTTACCCTCAATGGAGGGGCGGTGTGTTGGAGGAGTTCCAAACAGGATACCGTCGCAGACTCGATGATGGAGGCTGATTACATTGCTGCAAGCGATGCCGCAAAAGAGGCGATCTGGATGAAGAAGTTCATCAGTGAACTTCAGGTGGTTCCGTCCATTGATGACCCAATACTTTTGTATTGCGATAAAAATGGGGCTATAGCTTTAGCAAAGGAACCAAGGTCCCATCAGAAGTCCAGACACATCTTAAGGCCGTATCACCTGATTAAGGAGATCATTGACCGTCAGGAGATCGAGATACGAAGAGTGGACACTAAAGACAACACGGCGGATCCATTCATAAAGGATCTCCCTCAAACACAGTTCGAGCAACTTTTTGAGCTATTGGGTATGCGGTACGCCAGCAGCTGGCCTTAGTGCAGATGTTGGGTATGCGGTACACCAATTACTGGCCTTTAGTGCAAGTGGGAGATTGTTGGATATGTATGCCCTAGAGGCCATTATTGTATAGTACTAGTTTGTATAATACATTTTGGAAGCTTGGGATATATACACGGATTTACGACAGTCTTACTCGATATATTAGTATGCTATTTGGTTTGTATCTATCTTAATATGTGTATATGTTTCTTTTAACATATCGCTAATACATATTGATGGAGCCCCTAGGATCTTTCCTTGACTACCGGCGTTGTGATGGCGATCACACTAGTGGGGGGCTGGGTAGTCTATAAGCACATCCTTATACATGTCCCTGGTCATAGTATTATCGAGACAGGGCATCGATACTCCAGAGTAGACTGGTGCATACGCTTCTTATCCCAGCATGGGAGATGGTCTATCCCACAGCTATCAGTACGTCGTACTGGAGATAGTATGCAGGTGCTCGTTGGGTTACAAGTACACTGGGCAGGACTCGTCGGGAACTGTTGGTTGGTATTATACCTATCGTCAGGTAGCAGTTCCCAGGTGACATGAGTACAGCTTAGTCCGTTGACTTGACACTGCTACTTCACCTCAAGTGTGTTCCCACTGTTCTTTGATTGCTACCCTACCACGGCTCTATTGATTCGTGTAAGCAGGTAGTAGTTGGGTGCAGTCCCGAAGCACCTGGAGGAAGTGGTGGTTAGACAGGATTCGTCTCTCCCGATATTGGGGGTTGATATCGCGCTGTGTTTAGGAGAGCCATTATACAAAGTCCCTGGTTAGGGCAAGCGAGATTTACTGGTAGTGTTTCCAGTAGTTTCTCACGGTGTTCTAGGCTACACTCCGACATGACTTGTACCGCTATTAGGGGTCTGACGTTTACCGCCCCCTAGGCCCGACATGCGATACTCTTAGACGAACAGACCGGACTGTATGGAGATTGTCACATTCAGGCTCAGTAGGAGTTCGGATGGGTTCACCTCATCGGTCTTCTTATCGTTATCTACCTCGGGACCGTTATGTACAGCTAGTACCGCTTGCGGCCTGTGGTTAAACACACTGCCAGCGTAGTGTCGAGTCTTTAAAGTCCCACACAGAGGGTTATTCACCTTTGGGCGAAATGAGATAGAGGTCGTATGGTTTTACGACAGGGTCCATTCACATATGCGTACTTGTGCGTGTTCGGTGTTCGGGCAGTTGATACTAGTAGGCTTTGGTATAAACCAGATCCTAGTATTTAGTTTTAGGTTTGTTCGGTCTCATTGTATTCGTGTTCCCCGGAACACGGATGCGGGTGTGTATACACAGTTGACAAAGCCAGAGGAACCTCATTAAGGTTTTGACCATTGACTTGATTAAAACCATAATGAGATAGAGGAAATTGATTAATGAGTTTTAATTAGAGATAATTGTATCATGGTTAATTGGTTTGACCATTTGACTTTGTTGACCCATGTTGACTTAGATATTTTTGTGAGCATGCTTAGCATTAATTGTGACATGATAATGGTCAAATCAACATCAACCATGACAATTTATCCTAATTAAAATTATCATTATTCTTTTTCATCATATGAGAGCTATCTCTTCATTTCATCATGATACATTCTCTTTCTTGGTAGCTCTCTCCTCTTCCTCTCTCAAGGCTCTCTTGTTTCATGAGTTGAAAAACATGAGATTTGTGAGATCTAACCACTAAAACAACTCTCTACTCACTCTAGGGTTCTTAGTCTAGCACACCAAGCACCTTAGTTACTTCAAGATAGAGGTTAGAGCTCAAGGTAGAGGCCTTCGGGGTGGATCTTTCTTTGGCAAAGAGAAGACGGTGAGGAGGAGCCATCTACACCACTCCAAGGAGCACACAACAAGGGGAAGCAACACAAGAAGAGAAGGAGTTCAATTTTGAAGTATAACTTTCTATCATAGTAGATAGAACCCTATTTAATGCTAGTTAGGTTTATGGTAAAGATCCGGTTAAGGTTTATTCTACCACCAAGTTCGTTATCCCTACGAAATTTTTGTTCCGCATTTGGCCACGGAAGTTGGCCGGGGCGCTAGTGTAACCCTTCAAAAAGATGGTATACGGGTGGAGACTGGGTACACTGAACAGGACTCGCCGAAAACTCCTAAATGGTATTATACCTAACGTCAGATAGCAGTTCTCTGATGACACTGGTACAGGTTAGTAAGTAGACCAGAGATCTTCATATAGTCTTGTGTGATTCACACTGTGCTTTGATTTCCACCTTATCACGTTCAAGAGAGCGTGCAAAATGGTGGTTTTTGGGTACAGTCACGAGTCACATGGAGGCAATGAGCGATAGGGGGGATTCGTCTCTCCTTGTATTAGGGGTTGATGTTGCCCTGTGCTCGATTGGCCATAACAGGAACTCCATGGCCAAGGATGATACGAAGATTTACTGGTAAGTGTTATTAGTAGTTTCTCGACCCTTTATGAGCCTCATATCGGCATGACTTATTAAGTTATTGGGGTCTGACGTTTACCACCTCTAGACTCGATATGCGACATATCAGACGAAGAGACCGGACTGTACGGTAGTGTTACTTATTGGATTCACGAGAGTATGGAGAAGCTTGCTTGTTGATCTTCTGATCGCTAAATACCAAGGTAGCTGTTACGTCTAGCTAGTACCGCTAACGGCTGGTGGGTGACTGATATGATCACCACCTACTGCCGGCGAATTGATGAGTCTTTAGAGTCCTACACAGAGCTTTCCTAGCTCATGCGAAACGAAGTAGGGCACGTATATGATATGTGCAGGACCGAGATTGATACGTGTATATGATACCGTATTCCGATCTCATGATATAGGTTATATGTGATATAACCGGATTGTTGAATCAAGTGTTGATTCAATGATATGTTATATGTATATGCGATATACATATAAATGATATTAGTCGGTTGTATGCGATACATCCGGGTTATTAAATTAAGTGTTGATTTAATAATTTAATGTGTAATTATATATTTGATATATTAATATACATTAACTAATATTAGCTCATTTAAGAAAATGTTTTATCTTTGTACATTTAATATATATGTGATATATGTTAATGTATTTATTTTGTGTCATGCTACATGATACATTGGAGTTGGGTGTATGAGACTCATACCATACTTAAGATAATGTGGGGTTTTAATTATTATGGGAAAATCAAAATTAGGTGGTAATTAGTTATGGCTTGAAGCTTGGAGAAGCTTGGAGAAACCATTGACTTAGTCCACTAATTTGGTTTTACTCTAGATATTTATTATCCTAACCACTATCTTTAGCCATGGTTTAGTCTCTACATGAGTTATATATGATATTTTCTCACCCATGGTTCATTTAGTTGATCACTCCTTCATTTTCTTCATCTCCTTCATTTTGCTTTCTAGCTTTGAGTGAGAAAAGAAAAGAAAGAGAGAGAAATTATTCAACGTAGATCATCTTCGGTCTCGAAGATCCTTGAGCAAGCTCGTTCATTTCACCTAGTGAAGCCAATGGAGAGTCTGGGACACCATTACTTAGAGCAAAAGGGACTACTATACGGAGCTTTAGAAGTGAAGGACCGGTCTACAAAGATTGTATTCTAAATTCACTTAGTGTAAAGTAGTTTACCTATATTTTAAACCCTAATCCTCTAGTTAGATCCTTGGTTCGGGTTTCCTAGCACTCTAGAATTTTTAAAGTTGCATGTTAGATGCCTTAGAAAACATGGTGAGGGTGCTAAGGAACCCTTCAGTAGTAATCTAAGTACAGTGGGAACTCACACGAGAAAAATGACAATCTTAGGCCTAAAGACCAACATGTACTCATACCACCTGAGAACTGCTATCTGACGATAGGTTAATACCATCTACAAGTTCTCGGCGAGTCCGTCCAGTGTACTCACCTTAAGTGAGCACCTGTATACAATCTTAGGTGCCAAAACACCAATAGCTTATGAGACCGACCGTCACCCCTCGTCGGGATCTAGAAACGTATACACTAGTCTACTGTAACATTTCAGAAATTATAAAATATTATTTTTGGAATTTAATATTAAAATAATATATTTCGCGAAAACTACCCGATTTGCGAATTTGGCGTTTTCGTAAAATGGTATAAATATATACCAATAATTGTGAAATAATTGGAGATTAAAATGATTTATTCATTTAAAAATATATTTATTGGATTTTGCATTTTTATAATTAATTATATGCGGTTTAAATAAAAATTGATTAGTGCACTACTAATCGCGATTAAGCCTAATCCGTGTTTCTTCATTTTTCCATGGCTAATGCACAATGTCATGTTGCATTTTTTTGCATGTTGTTGCATTTATATTGTTTTATTGGTATTATGTGTATTATTGTGAGAAAAAAGAAAAAGTTTAAAAAGAGAATGATTGGAGAGAGAGAGAGAGTGAAGCATGGGATTGAGAGAGGTGAGAATAAGAGAGAGTAAGGGTAAGAGAGAGAAAGAGGGCAGCCATCACTTTCCCCTCCCCATTATTTTCCTTCATCTTCTTCCTCCTCATCTCTCTCCACCACCACCTCCATTTCTCATCTCAAAAACCTTGCTAAAACCCTACACCCTCTTCATTAAAAATGATCCCCACCTCACCCTCAACACTATGGACCAATCAAAGTTAGATTTTAGAGACTTTAGGCATCTATGATATGCTTAAGTAGCATCTATGAGGTATAATTCCTTTCACATAGTTTAGTTTTAAGTTTCCTAACATTCTAGTTTAGTTTAGAATTTGATTAAGTGTGGGTTTGTGAACTTGGAAAATTCAAGAGAGGGTTTGGGTGTTTGTGTGGAAGTATAGTGTAGTGGCTGTTACAAGACCTTAGTGTTAGAATTCTGGACAAAACCAGAGACTAAACACCAAGATGCGAACTTTAGATTTGCCGATATCGGGTTTTTGTGGAATTAGTGATGGTATTTAGAGATCTGCTGCCACCCTGAGACCCTAAAAATTATATAGCGATTACAGTGAGCCGTGGAGGTAACCTTGAAGCTACCTAAAGCCCCGAGCCCCTAACCCTTTGGCCTGGCCATAAATTATCTCATTCTAGCCGCAAATTGCAGCCTTGGTATAATGGAATCACCTCGTGCTTGGTCCATGGCTCCATTTTAGGCAAATTAGACCTACCCCATATGCAAAACTGGCTAATTGTACCTGAGGCAAAATCTGGGAGCATATTGGGATGGTTTTGGGTTATGTTTTCCGTATTTTGGAATTCTTGGTTTTGATATAAGTTATGAGATTTGGTCGTTTGATGTTTGTACATCAACGACGAGGGTTGTTTGGCCGTTTTTGCATGTGTAGGCTATAGGTTCTAACCTTTGAGCGCACCGTGTGCCGTATTGGTTTTCCGGACTTGATTTTAATAGAATTATGATTGTGTATTGATTTTAGGTACCTTCGCTTGGATTTCGAGATGACGAAGCACATCGACTACGGCTGAACAAGGAGTTCCGTAGGTGAGTAGATTTATATCTACAGGGGAAGTCAGGTGGATGGCGTATAGCACCCCCGCAAACTTTGATGAAACCGATATGTAGAATATGGTTAAGGAAACCTATATTAGAAAACTAGGAATATGGTTAAAAGATAGTTAGAAATAATATGAATGATTGAATATATATATCGAGATGTGAGAGGAAAGCTATAGAAATGATGTCTCGAATTGATATATAAGGATATGAAAAGCGAATGTGAATCACGACTTATAGATATGTAGTTATAAGAGAATAAGTATAAGATTTATAGTAGCATGATATGAGATTAATAAGCTAGAATGTATATGTAAGATGACTTAATGTGATGAAAAGAATATACGAGGTGATATGATGACTTGATTGATATGTCGGTATACGGATGCGAGTCGATATGAGATGATTGGTACCTTTGCCGGTCCCCTGATATGAGATTGTTATGGATGTGACCTGTGATATAGGTATATAGATATAAATAATGTTGTAAATCATGGGTGATATGCCGTATGAGACATTAGGTCCGTACCCTCATTGTCACATAGGTTGATAGAATCCTTAATAGTTGAATGCCTCCGTACGATGGATTACCGTACGTGATGAGTTTGACTTGATGTTTGATACATACCCTTGACTAGAGAATGACGTACGATGGATTATACCGTACGTGATGTTGTGAAGCTAGATGCCGATTGATAGATTCACCGACTCGGTTATGATGATGTATACGTATACCTTATAGCACTTCGCTTACGTTATACTGTATGCTATATTCATGTTATTCTCATTGCATTATTTATACCTGTGCTAGTACACCTATATCATTATCGATGATGCGTATGTTACACTTACACAGATTGCCGGCTTACACACTTTCATCATCGATAATTGCTATGTCACTTACATAGTAGAATTTGCATGATATACTTGCTATGGCTACATATACACCTTTATATGACGTCGCATTCGACTTTGGAGAAATTGGGAACCGCAGGATATATTTAAAAACTGGATTCATTTAAAAGAGCGGTTTTCCCTTGATATGTGCATATTACTGTGCCATGTTGGATGCATCATGCTTTATGATTTTACGCATTGAGATGCTGTTTTTCATGAGATTCTGGATTTGAGAACCGTGGTTAAATTTCAAAGGAAATTATATATTGTTTTAAAAACCCAGTTTCTCTTGATATGATATTTCGAGACGTCCACTATGTTTTTTCACGGTTCTGAAATTGGTATGTGAAACCCGATTCGAGGAGCGGGAGGCACCATTTGCGGATACTTGGTGGACCCGGTATGGTACCCCGGGGAAAGAAATGATTTTCGTGGTTTAGACGATGAGCCTGGCTGAGGGACCACTACCTACCGGTGATAGTATTTGGACTCGGTAGTTATCCGGAGGATACCGACCGGAGTTGAGAGATGATATGGGCCGATCCGGACTGACGGAGCCCGAGTCATATGAGGATTTACGTGTCGATGTTGGACACGGGTTTCATGATGTTTCGAGTGTCGATGTTGGATACTCAGGTTCCATGATTTTTATGTGTCGTTGATGGACACACGTTGATTGATATTCTCATATTCACATGCATATGCTTTCATGATATTTACATGCATGATATTGTTGTGTCATTGTTGGACATGTGGATGAGATCCACAGGCATACATGCATTGATTATATGGTTGGATGATATCCACATGCATATAGGCATTGAGTATAGTGTTGGCACATATGCAGATACGATCACCCTAGATATCATAATATTATCTTTATGATATAGTTGACCTAGGAAATCGTTGTTTTATTCGATTTCTACCTGATGATGTTTTCTACTCACGAGTTGGCAACTCATCCCCGTTGTACCACAGTTCTTGCTAGTTGACCGCTTGGATCAGTAGCGGTATCGCCGGCACATAGCTTACTTTCGGATGATTTGCTTTGGTAGGTGGTACATGTTGGATCGTACCACTCTTGTATTTACTATTCTGTTGTATTTAGTTAACTCCATCAATCAAAACTAGTAATTGTATACTAGTAAGACTTAGAAAGACTTGTATTTGCGAGACTTAGAGCAATGGACAATATGTTCTCTATTGGGGGATTTGATGTCTTTTTTTATTTTCTTTATCTTTTGTGGTGATTTTCGCCGTTGGGCGTCGTATATTTATATTTATGACTTGTGTGGTTGTGATTCCGCCGGTTTGCGAAGAGCTAGCTCCCACTTAGGGATGCCTTTATTATTATTATGTATATGTGGTTTTGGATCAAAATATACGAAGGAGGTGCTGTCCAAATTTTTAAAAAGATGAAACATGTTTTCCAACTACTAAATCTACTTGCATTTTCATATTCCATTATTTATACATTTAAGAAAACGTTTGATTTCATCATACCTTTATTTTCAAAACTTCACCTCTTTTATTTTCTTAAAAATGTTTAGGTTTCGGCTTACTTGAGTTACGTTACGCCTTTAGATGCGGGGTGATTTAAGTGCCGGTCACGAGCTAATATTTCGGGTCGTGACAAAGTTGGTATCAGAGCGCTAGGTTTAACCTTGGTTCGAGTCTAGGTTTGACTATATGGAGTCTGGGGCGTAATCTATTTCGGAACATAGGCTAAACCTTACGGAACTTAGACTTGAACAGGGGGGTATTAGACCCGAACTTTCATTACATAGATTGAACCTGATTGATGGAGTAGGTAGCTTGAGTAGAGTGACGTACCGTATGTATGTTCCGCGGCATATTTACGATGCGATACTCCACTTAAGAAACCTTAGGATGTACATATTTTGTGATCTGTGATTCTCATCGTCCCCTTGATCATACATCCATTTGAGATCCTTGATTCTATTTGTTTCCATGATCATACTCTCACTGATTCCGTTCCTCCTTATGATCATGTATCCATTTTGGGATCTGTTGATTCTTTTCATCCCTTTGATCTATTTTTATCGGTACATGCTTGAGGTTCCTGTCACCATGGTTTTAGCACAGATTGACCTGCTGCTACAGATGCGGTCAGGGCGAGCTCGTCATGGATGAGGACTGACCATCGTGTTTTCTGGTGACATGGGAACGTATCGATTTAGTGTTTGTGTTGTGACCTCTTGTTTGAGGCGAGTGTTCGAGCCATTGCTAGAGGCTGCCTGTTGTGAGAGGACTGTTGATGTATAGCCTATCTCAGAGTTTGTGATGTCATCTACCTTGTAGACAGATGACCCAGCTGTTGCTGAGATTGATGAGATGTCGCTTCCAGAGCTTACAAGCTGAGATCACTGGAGCTTTCAGGCAGAGATGCGACAGATGATAGCTAGTCTATCTTGAGTTGAGAGATGAAGGTGATTCGTCAGATTAGATACGCCGACGCAGGCTCAGTTGAGTTGAAGATTTCTAGTATGGAGCATCTTATTCAGATCTAGAGTAGATCGATCCAGAGATGACGTTGTTCGTTGGATGATCCGATAAGAGATCAGTAAGTTGACCGGTTTTGGATAGAGGACCCCACCCAGATGCATTGTGAGTTGATCGAGAACGGACGAATATAGAGTATTCCTCCGATGGTTGGGACGAGTTCCCGAGGACGTGTTCAGCTAGATATCTTCTACAAAGTGATGAAGATACTGAGTTCGTAATTTCGAGTCCGTGTGAGAGACTTCGGATTGACTGTAACCGAGAACAATTTCAGTACTTAGATAGCATGACGTGACGTCGAAGTGGACGGTAATAAAGACGAGTGGAACAAGAGGTTCGTGTGAGATGTTAACGAGCTGTTGTTACTCCCCGTTGAGACTAGAGATCTGATATATATACAGAGGCGTTGGGATACGGCCAGTTCCCGAGGAAAAGCTATGCTGAGAACGCAGATGTCCAGAAAACGAGAAAAGATTATGTAAGAGTACCAGCCTCCGTACAGTTCGGCATAGGCGAGATCGGAAGAGACCTTGAGCAGGTGCTTTCCAGGAAACTGCTGTGATAAGAGTTGCACGAGGATCAGTTGTGTCATGTGTATTCAGAGGACCAGAGGCCGACGCCGGTGACGTGCTGCTTACGAGTGGTCATGATAATTGGCCAAGAGATGACCAGAGAAGTGCCAGAGCGAAATCATTTCCGTTAGCACACTTGACCGGGCCGACGGATTGCGAGATTGGTAATCCATAGAGAAAATGAGGACCCAGAGACAGAGGATGCCAGACCGAGAGCAGGAGGCAAGCGGATGTTCTTGCTCTGCCCGTTTTGGGCGCACCGACATTTTTCGACATTGTAGGAGGTGTAACTCAATATCATTTGTTGCGATTTTCGTTTGTGATCTGAGCATCACGCTTATATCGCTTGGATTTGAGTTTCATGATATTGTTTTCGTGCACCATGGCTGCACCTATTGGGTATTTACATTTTTGCGTATAGTTATTGCACTTGATATATGTTTTATACACCGTTGTGTTGGTTTATGATTTGTGCATATCTATTTGCACTTGATATCGGTTTTGTGCCTTGGCTGCACGTGTTTATGATTTCGTTGATTTCATACAGTTGATTTGATTTTGTGCATGTGGTACGCACTCGATTTGATTTTTGCACTCGGTATAGCTCACATGTGCTTGCAGTATATTGATACATGTTTTGTGCACGCAGCTGCACACGTTTATGATTTTATACACCTTGATACACCTGGTGTTTTTTTTATGCATTTGAGTTATTAATGCGTTTCAGTGCACCTGTTGCACCCGATTTGTATTTTGTGCAATTGTTGCACTAGATTTTTACGCCGTGCATTTGTTACACTGGATTTGTATTTCGTGCACTGGATGCACCCGATTTGTATTTTGTGCATTTGTTGCACCAGATTCGTATTTCGTGCATTTGTTGCACTAGATTTGCATTTCATGCGTTTGTTGCACCAGGTGGGTATTTCGTGCATTAATTGCACTAGATTTATACTCCGTAGATTGGTTGCACCCGATTTATGTCTTTGAGCATTTGTTTTACCAGATTTATGTTATGTGCGCGTTTGCACTTGACGTCCATTTTCGTGCGCTTTACCGCACTGGGCATTTACATGGACCTGACGCGCTTGGGTTGGATTTTTGCGCATATTAGGCGCCTGGTATTGGATTTCGTGCATGTCGGATGCACTTGATTTAGATTTTTATTCATACATGTCGGATGCACTTGATTTAGATTTTTATTCGTGCATGTCGGATGCACTTGATTTAGATTTTTATTCGTGATTTTATTCGTGCATGTCGGATGCACTTGATTTAGATTTCATTTGTGCATGATGGATGCACTTGATTTGGATTTTCGCGTATGTTAAGCGCATGATATAAGATGCGATTTTGTGCACACCGGATGCACACGATTGGGATTTTCATTCGTGCATGTTAGTTGCACTGGACTGAGATTTTCGTGCACTATAGATGCACTAGATGTTGTCGTGCACACACGTTACACTGGACAGATGCTTTCGTGCACACCCGTTGCACTTAGTTTTTCTTTTGTGCATATTGTGGCACTTGCATTTGGATTTGATTTTCGTGCGCACCAGACGAACATGATTATTGGATAATCCTTTTGGGGCTGATTTCGCTCTTGAGCACCTTGTTTTCATGAAGGGCACTATTTTATGTAGTAGCCGAACAGGACTGATCTGAGGACAGTACCTGAGTACTTTGCATGCATAAAAAGTTTAACAAGAGATTTTCAAAAAGGAGTTATAGTCTCGCTAGTTCCTACGTGTCCGCGAATTACACGAACGTTTACAAAGGAAAACCTTTTGAGATATTTTAGAACGGTGGGACTTATATTTGAGCAAAAAATATATGAAACTATATTTATTACCTTACAAATGAGCGTCCGTCACTTGTGCCGTGAGTTACGCATCACACGGCGTTTCAGAAAAGATTTTTGCATAAGTTATATTCAGTTTTTAGAAGATTTTTCAAAGATGCGTACTATATACGTATTATAGTATTCGACTAGTGTATATTGGGTTTCAGTAGTGGATTTTGAGATCTGTATCTCCATTGTAACTCCGATGATTTGCGTGATGCTTGACGGAGTTCGATTTTGAGTTTCGTACTCATTTTCAGGCGCACATGATGCGCTGTGGTATTTCTATATCTTCCGTGATTTTGGAACCCCGTTGATTTGAGCTGATTATTTAAATGTTTTAGTATTTAGGGGTTTAAATTTAAATTCGGGGACCGAATTTATTTAAGGGAGGAAGATTGTAATATTTCAGAAAATATAAAATATTATTTTTGGAATTTAATATTAAAATAATATATTTCACGAAAACTACCTGATTTGCGAATTTGGGGTTTTCGTAAAATGGTATAAATATATACCAATAATTGTGAAATAATTGGAGATTAAAATGATTTATTCATTTAAAAATATATTTATTAGATTTGGCATTTTTAAAATTAATTATATGCAGTTTAAATAAAAATTGATTAGTACACTACTAATCGCGATTAAGCCAAATCCGTGTTTCTATATTTTTCCATGGCTAGTGCACCATGTCATGTTGCATTTTTTCTTCATGTTGTTTCATTTGTGTTGTTTTATTGGTATTATGTGTATTATTGTGAGAAAAGGAGAAAAGGGTTAAAAAAATAATGATTGGAGAGAGAGAGGGTGAGGCATGAGCTTGAGAGGGGTGAGAATAAGAGAGAGTGAAGGTAAGATCGAGAGAGAGACAGAGAGAGAGAAGGCAGCCATCACTTTCCCTTCCCCATTAGTTTCCTTCATCTTCTAACTCCTCATCTCCCTCTTCCTCCACCTCCATTTCTCATCTCAAAAACCTTGCTAAAACTCTACACCCTCTTCATTAAAAATGATCCCCACCTCACCCTCAACACTATGGACCAATCAAAGTTGGATTTTGGAGACTTTGGAAATCTAGGATTTGCTTAAGTGGCATCCATGAGGTATAATTCCTTTCACTTAGTTTAGTTTTAAGTTTCCTAGCATTCTAGTTTAGTTTAGAATTTGATTAGATGTGGGTTTGTGAACTTGGAAAATTCAAGAGAGGGTTTGGGAGTTTGTGTGGAAGTATGATGTGTAGTGGCTGTTACAAGACCTTAGTGTTAGAATTCTGGACAAAACCAGAGACTAGACAGCAAGATGCGAACTTTAGATTTGCCGATATCGGGTTTTTATGGAATTAGTGATGGTATTTAGAGATCTGCTGCTGCCCTGAGACCCTAAAAATTATATAGCGATTATAGTGAGTCGTGCAGGCAACCATGAAGCTACCCTAGAGCCTCGATCCCCTAACTCTTTGGCCTGGCCACAAATTATCTCATTCTGGCCGCAAATTGTGGCTTTGGTACGATAGAATCACCTCGTGCTGGGTCCATGGCTCCATTTTAGGCATATTAGACCTACCCCATATGCAAAACTAGCTAATTGTACATGAGGCAAAATCTGGGAGCATATTGGGATAGTTTTGGGTTATGTTTTCTGTATTTTGGAATTCTTGGTTTAGATATTAGTTATGAGATTTGGTCGTTTGATATTTGTACGTCAACGACGAGGGTTGTTGGGTCATTTTTGCATGCATGGGCTATAGGTTCTAACCTATGAGCGCACCGTGTGCCGTATTGGTTTTCTGGACTTGATTTCAATAGAATTGCGATTGTGTATTGATTGTAGGTACTTTCACATGGATTTCGGGACGACGAAGTACATCGACTACGGCTGAACAAGGAGTTCCGCAGGTGAGTAGATTTATATCTACGGGGGAAGTCGGGTGGATGGCGTATAGCACCCCCGCAAACTTTGATGGAAACCGATATATAGAATATAGTTAAGGAAGCCTATATTAAAAAACTATGGATATGGTTAAAAGATAGTTAGAAATGATATGAATGATTGAATATATATATATCAAGATGTGAGAAGAAAGCTATAGAAATGATGTCTCGAATTGATATATAAGGATATGAAAAGTGAATGTGAATCATGACTTATAGATATGTAGTTATAAGAGAATAAGTATAAGATTTATAGTAGCATGATATGAGATTAAATAAGCTAGAATGTATATGTATGACGACTTAATGTGATGAAAAGAATATATGAGGTGATATGATGACTTGATTGATATGTTAGTATACGGATGCGAGTCGATATGAGATGATTGGTATCTTTGCCGGTCCCCTGATATGAGATTGTTATGGATGTGACCTGTGATATAAATATATAGATATATATTGTGAATCATGAGTAATATGTCGTACGAGACATTAGGTCTGTACCCTCATTGTCACATAGGTTGATAGAATCCCTAATCGTTTAATGCCGTCGTACGATGGATTACCGTACGTGATGAGTTTGACTTGATATTTGATCCATACCCTTGACTAGAGGATGTCGTACGATGGATTATACCATACGTGATGTTGTGAGGCTGGATGCAGATTGATAAATTCACCGACTCGGTTATGATGATGTATACGTATACCTTATAGCACTTCGCTTACGATGTACTGTATGCTACATTCATGTTATTCTCATTGCATTACTTATACCTATGCTAGTATAGCTACACCATTATCGATGATGCGTATGTTACACTTAGACAGATTGCCTGCTCACACACTTTCATCATCGATAATTGTTATGTAACTTACAAAGTAGAATTTGCATGATATACTTGCTATAGCTACATATACTCTTTATATGATGTCGCATTCGACTTTGGAGAAATTGGGAACCGCAGGATATATTTATAAACTGGATTCATTTAAAAGAGCGGTTTTCCCTTGATATGTGCATATTACTGTACCATGTTGGATGTATTATGCTTTATGATTTTACTCATTGAGATGTTTTTCATGAGATTCTGGATTTGAGAACCGTGGTTAAATTTCAAAAGTTTTAAAAACCCAGTTTCTCTTGATATGATATTTCGAGACGTCCACCATGTGTTTTCTCGATTCTGAGATTGGCATGTGAAACCCGATTCGAGGAGCGGGAGGCACCGTCTGCGGGTACATGGTAGACCCGGTATGGTATCCCGGGGCAAGAAATGATTTTTGTAGTGTAGACGATGAGCCTGGAAGAGAGACCACTACCTACCGGTGATAGTATTTGGACTCGGCAGTTATCCGGAGGATACCGACCGGAGTCGAGAGATGATATGGGCCGATCCGGAATGACAGAGCCCATAGGCCGATCCGGACTGATGGGTTGACTCTAAAGACCGTCAATACGCCGGCAGTAGGTGGTGATCATATCAGTCACCCACAAGCCGTATGCGGTCTTCTAAACGTAACGGCCACCCGGGTATTGAGCGATCAGAAGATCAACAAGCAAGCCTGCTCATACTCCTGCGAATCCAATCAGTAACACTACCGTACAGTCCGATCTCTTCATCTGATATATCGCATATCGCAGCCTGGGGGTGGTATAACGTCAGACCCCAATAGCCTGATAAGTCATGCCGATACAAGGTCCATAACGGTTCGAGAAACTACTTATAACACTTACCAGTAAATCTCAGCAACCCTGGCCAGGGATTTCCTGTTATGGCCAATCGAGTATAGCGCAACATCAACCCCCAATACCGGGAGAGAAGAATCCCCTCCTATTGCTCATTTCCTCCATACGACTCGGGACTGTACCCAAAAACCACCGTTTTGCACGATCTCTTGAATGTGGTAAGGTGGAAATCAAAGCACAGTTGGAATCATACAAGATTCTATGACGATCTCGGGTCGACAGACTAACCTGTACCAGTGTCACCAGAGAACTGCTATCTGACAATAAGTATAATACCATCTAGGAGTTCTCGGCGAGTCCGTTCAGTGTACCCAGTCTACACTGAACACCCGTATACCTTCTCTGATGTCAAACACCAATGGATGTGGGATCATCCATCGCCCATCATATAGGTCGAGAAGCGTATACACTAGTCTACTCTGGAGTATCGATGCCCTGTCTCGATACTCCCACGACTAGGAACATTTGAAGGATGTACTTACCGACTACCCTGCCCTACTAGTATGATCTGCATCATAATCCTGGTAGTCAAGTACTCATCCTAAGGGCTTTATCAACATGTAATAGAGAGACAATAAGTGTATATGTTAAGATAAAGTGCAATCAGATAGCATACTATCATGTCGAGCAAGAAAGTCCTCCCTATATAAGTCCAAGAATCCACTACAATATACATCGCATGTACAGTAATGGCCTCTAAGGAATACATATAACTAACAGACGGATGCCAACAGGCTGCACGACTGTCCTAAATTAATGCATATCCATGATACAAATAAGTATTATTCAGCTACCGTATACTATGCCTTGATGGATGCCAACAAACACAGCACGAATACTAAATAGTACTTATAAGAAATGACGGAGGGCTACGGCTGGTTTTTGGCGAAAAACCTTTAACTTAATGAACTTGATATTGTTGAAGGAACTCGATTGGTTTTACAAATATATAGTGGCGATAACTTTTGCTAAAGAGGTCACTCCCGGTGAAGGGATCTCGGCTCTTTCCTCATCGAATGAGGTGCAGGATATTCCAAACTGAATACCACTATGCAAAGCAAAAGAGTCGACTATAATCAAGTTATTATGATGACGCAAACTTTTTTCTAAGAGGTCACTCCCGATGAAGGGATCTCGGCTCTTGCCTTGTCGAATGAGGTGATGGATATTCTGAACCAAATACCACTGTGCAAAGCAAAAGGAAACGTCTTGTAATAACAGTTTTTGAAAATTTGGTTCCAAAAACATCAATTGGGTTTATCTTTCCTTGCATTGATCAGAATCAACGCGGTCCTATCAATTAATCTATATCACACCACAGAAAAGGAACAAAAATAAAATGTACGTATATGACATCCGCATTCGCCACTGGGCCCCGTCATCACCTATTAGGTTACTTAACTAACAACAGAGCGGGGGCTAGACTAGCGCGGATGCAAAACATATACAATATCTACTAGTATATATAAATATATATGTAACATTCGTCCCAGGTATGATATAAGCAACATCACAGAATCTCAACCAGCAACACAGAGTGGTGGATAATCTTGGAGCCCCGGGTTTCCATTGAGACGCAAATGAAACCTGACGTTCCCCGGTCATGTGGATAGCCTGTGTAATGAAACCCTGGACCCCTACGAGTGCGGCAAGTTACCCGCCAATCCCAGAAGTGAGGCAACCCCAATCAACAAAGTGAATGGGTCACCCAGCACTTCATGGAATCCGGTAACTTGTGCACCTCTCCGTGGGTCATCCTATACCCCCTACGAGTGTGGCGAAAAGCCCGCCAATTCTAGAGTATGGTCCCCTCCGTCTCAACGCCATGAAATGCGGACCCATTTCCCTCTAGAACCCGGCTATTCGTGCACTCCACCGCGGGGTAATCCTAGTACAGAAAAGAAAAATATATACAATGGCGACATTGACCTCAACCCAGTCGTGCCCCAATAAAAGAATATACAATCTGGCAGAGACGGCAATCCATATGTCAGACGCTCTCCCCGCAATACTGAATATACAAATGAATCTGAACTGTACTACTACCATTGCACTACAGGCTATCCACCACGACAATCCAACCACAATTCAGCACAATACAGAATATCAACGTGAATATTATGTTCGCAAACCCATCTAGTTGAACATATAGCAACTAGCCGGGTTGTACCACTCAATAATATTCACGGTCGCAGATATCATCACATGTACTGATAAATACACAATTAAAATTTCGATCGACTAAACTTTTCCAAATTGGCCCCTAATGAAAACCAGCACTTTAAACAAATCTGGGCCAAAACTAAATATCCCAAAAACAAATTTCCATTAAATAGAGTGCCAGAAGAATTTGGTGCACTTTTACCACAAGACAGCCGCGGAACCGCCGCCAATAGCCATGTATTGCCGCGGTTCCGTGGCCATTTTAATGGTTCAAGTGTTCAAATTTCTTGTGCTTCTCTACAAATGTCTGCACGTATTTTTAAGATACACTGAAAGATTTTTTGAACACTTTTCAAAACCGACAGCAAGCATATGAAAACGAAACTTTGATTCGGAAAATTTGGTTGAACGATATTCTAACTTCGTGCAAACTAGCTAGTATTGGTTTATGGGTGGCTCTGATACCATGTTGGGTTTTCTCCTGCGCCCTGGCCATCTACTGTAGCCGATGCGGAACAAAAACCGGCGTTTAAAATTTTTGGCGGAAACAAAACCCGCTCAAGATCGAACCATAAACATATACTAACATATAACAAAGAGCTAAACTAAAGGGTTAGAGCTGTTATACCGAATGAACCAAGTCCTTCGGTCTTCCATCAACTTCCTTAGCTCCTTAAGGCGTCTTTGAACAAGCTTGGCCGCCGGTCGAAGATGATCCACTCGAGGGATGTAGTCATGGCTCTAGCTCCACATCGAAAGCAAGTGGAGCAACTAAGGATTCTAGGATGCTAGTCTAGAATGCCTAGGATGTAGTGGTCTAAGTGTTTATCTGTCACATCTCACCTCCTCTCATGATTCTAAACATATGAGAGGGTTGAGAGGAGGTGTAAGATGAAGGTGGAGGAAACTCAAGAGAGCTAGAGAGTGAAGCTAATGGCGGGAGAGCCCAAGTGAAAAATGAACCATCTCAAAATAATGAAGTCTCCATGAGAGGGAAAATCTCATGGCTTGGTTTTGTAAAACCTTTTCTTTCATTTTAAAAATCAAGCCATACTTGAATAGTATGCACAAATGAATTAATAATTCATTTATGCATACTATGCAAGCATGGTTCTCAACCTACTCCCCATTCTCAATTTCCACCTCATTATCTCATTTTTAACAAATGAGTAAATCCAAAATGAGGTGTCCACCTTTTAGAATGTTTTTCGGATAAATACGGATTACATTCTATTTTATATCATACCTGTATTCGTACCGAAATACGAATAGCCAAAGAGATAGAATAACACAAAGAACATAATACTAAAATATACATATCTAAATATATATATATATATATATAAATTATTAAACCAATACATGATTTAATAATCCGGCTCAAACACAAACCGGCTAATATCATTAACTGTCTGATCGAAAGTCCGGGTACAAAGTATAATCGATCGATCGGAGCACTGCACATATCCAATACGGCTACTACATCCTTTCGCCAGTGTTGGCTATAATGCCCTAAAGGCAATTATCATAGTCGTGGACTTGTGATTATGATGATTGAGTGGGGACCTATACCGATAAAACAGTCTTACTTAAGATGATAGTATGCTATCTGATTTGTCTTTATCATCATATACGTGTTGATAGAGCCCATAGGATTCTTACTTGACTACCAGCATTGTGATGGCGATCATATACGTGGGAGCTGAGGGTCTATAAGCACATCCTTAAATGTCCCTAGTCGTGGGAGTATCGAGACCGGGCATCAATACTCCAGTGTAGACTAGTGTATATTGATCGAGACCCCGACGATGGGTGGTGGCCAGGTCTCACAAGGCATTGGTGTTAGTTTGTTCACCTAAGATAGTATACAGGTGCTCATTGGGTTATGAGTACACTGGACGGACTCGCCGGGAAACTGCTAGTTGATATTATACCTATTGTTAGATAGCAGTTCCCAGGTGACATGTGTACAGGTTAGTCTGTCGACCTGAGATCGTCATTTGTCTCGTGTGAGTTCCCACTGTGCTTTGATTACTACCCTACCACGGCTCAAAGGAGTCGTGCAAACAGGTTTTAGTTGGGTACAGTCCCGAGACATATGGAGGCAGTGATCGGATCGTCGGGGATTCGTCTCTCCCGATATTGGGAGTTGATGTTGCGTTGTGTACGGATGGCCATCACCATAAATCCGTGGCCACGGTAGACAAGAATTACCGATCCAGGATCGATAGTTTCTCAGGTGGTGATGGGTTTCATACCGACAATAAATGTCGCGTTGTTAGGGGTCTGACTTTATCCACCCCTTTAGACTCGATATGCGATACTCTTAGACGACCAGACCGGACTGTACGGATATTGTCACTTTCAGGCTCAGTAGGGTTCTGCATGAGTTTTCTCGTCGGCCTCCCTTTCGTTCAATACCTGGGTAGCCGTTACGTACAGCTAGTGCCGCTGACATGCTTGTGGTTAAACCCACTGCCAGCGTATTGACGAGTCTTTAGAGTCCTACACAGAGGGTTTTCACGGTTTAGGCGATATGGTGTACATGGCGTATGTTGATACATACAGGTGTCCGATTAAATATGTGCACTTGCTGCGCAGACTTTAATCGGACAGTTGATAATACTAGCGGCTTAGGAATAAGCCGGATTATTAAATCGGGTTTTGATTTAATAATTTACATATGTATTAATATATATGTATTCTAGTATTATTGTTCACTATTCATTTTCTCTCTTAGCTATTCGTATTTTTGTACGAATACGCGTATATGTATTTCGGTACATGTACCGGAAAGTATTCCGTATTTTATACGGAATAGCTTCTAGAAGGTGGCCACCTCATTTGTATGATTTTCTATATTTGGAAAATTCATTTGACTAACAAATGAGGTGGAGATGTGAGGTGGCATGTGCATAGTGTTAAGCATGGTTTTGGGCATGTAGCAAAGTATGGTTGTGAATTATTTATTTGATTAATTGGATAAGATCTTTTTTTTTGGAATGAGAGAAGGGGGGCCAGCCACTATTTTGGTGGGGGATTCATTTTTCCATTTGTGAGATTATGCTTGTTACACTCCACTCTCTTATGCTCACAAAAACACATAACCATTTTTGCTCATGCCAAGTTTACCTCACCTCTTTGATCTTCTTCTTGAGTTGCTCCATGGAGCACATGGATGAGAGAAAAATTGTAGTGACACTTTCATACACCCCTACTCTCCATCGCTAGCGACTTTAGAGCGACGGTTGTCTCGTTGGACGAGGTTGGAGCTTGCGCCGTTTCTCTCAGGTGGATCATCGGAGATGGAGGAAGACCGGCAACCAAACCACGTCAAAAAACCGCTAGGAGCTTGGAATGAAGACCGAAGGACTCGGATCAACTCGGTATAACGATTCTAACTCTTAGTTTAGATTGCTAGTTTAGGGTTTAAAGTCGATCCGGGATTCAGGTAACGGTAGCGCCGGTTTAGGAATTTTTGTTCCGCATTTTGGCCACGTTTTGATGGCCGGGGCGCTGCTGGGACCCAACATGGTATCTGTGACACCCTTTAAACCCCTTACTAGCCTGTTTAAACATGCTTGAAAGATCGATCGACGAAAATTTCCGAAAACACGATTCCATTTATGAAGTTTCTGCCGATTTTCAAAAGTAGTCAAAAAAATATTTTCCAGAGGCTTAAAAATCCGTGCAGGCTATTTTAGGAGTACACAAAAAATTTGGGCTCATGATTCCTCTAAAGCGCCGCAGAACCGCCGCACTTAGCCCCTATTGGTGGCGGTTCCGCGGCCGTTTAGTGGCGACGAGCTTCAAAATTTTTTCTGTAGCCTCCTGACATGGAATTGTGATTTTTTAAATATTCTTTCTTGGCCCAGGTTTCAGTGAAGTGTTGTTTTTCTATTGGGGCCAATTTGGAACTAGTCGATCGATAATTTTAAGTGTGCGTTTAATAGTACTTGCATTACTATCTGCGACCGTGAATGTCATTTGATCGGTAAACCCGTCTAACTGCTATATATTTCTTTAGACGGGTTTGTGAACGTGACATTCACGTTGATGTTCTGTGTTGTGCTGTGATGTTGGTTGGATCGTCGTGGTGGATAGCTGTGGTGCAATATTAGTACAGTTTTATTTCGTTTGTACATTTGATATTGCAGGGCGAGCGTCCGATATGTGGACTGCCGTCACTGCCAGTTTGTGTATTATTCTTTCGGGGCACGACCGGGCTGAGATCGATGTCACCCTTGTATATTATTTTATTTTCTGTACTAAGATTACCCCGAGGTGGAGTGCACAAATAGCCGGGTTCTAGAGGACAACTGGTCCTCATCTCAAGGCATTCAGACGGAGGAAACCTTACTCTAGAATTGGCGGGCTATTCGCCGCACTCGTAGGGGGTATTGGTTGACCCAGGAGGGGTGCTCAAGTTACCGGATTCCGTGAAGTGCTGGGTGGTCCATTCACGTTGCTGAAGGGGGCTGCCTCGCTTCTGGTTTTGCGGGTAACTTGCCGCGCTCGTAGGGGTCTAGGTTTCATTGCACAGGCTACCCACATGACAGGGAACGTCGGGTCTCACTTACGGCTCAAGTGAAACCCGGGGCTCCAGATTATCCACCATTCTGTGTTGCTTCTGTGATGTTTCTGTGATGTTGCTTTATATCATGCCTGGGATGATTGTTATATATTTATATATACTAGTAGATGTTGTATATGTTTTGCACCCACGCTAGCCCAGTCCCCGCTCTGTCGTTAGTTAAGTAACCTAACGGGTGATGACGGGACCCAGTGGCGAATGCGGATGGCATATACGTACATTTTATTTTCGTTCTTTTCTGGTGTGATTAATTGATGGGACTGCATTGATTCTTATCAATGCAAGGATAAAACAAACCTATATATATATGATGTTGTTGAAACCAAGTTTTTAAAACTGACATTACAAACGTTCTCTTTTGCTTTGCACAGTGGTATTCAGTTTGGAATATCCTGCACCTCATTCGACGAGGCAAGGGCCGTGATCCCTTCATCGGGAGTGACCCCTTGAGTAAAAGTTTGCGTCAACGTAATAACTTCACTATAGTCGATTACTTTTGCTTTGCATTGTTGTATTCGGTTTGGGATATCCAGCACCCCATTCGACGGGGAAAGAGCCAAGATCCCTTCACCGGGAGTGACCTCTTTAGCAAAAGTTTTTGCCACTATATATTTGTAAAACCACTTGGATTCCTTTAACGATATCAAGTTCATTACGTTAAAGGTTTTTCGCCAAAAACCAGTCGTAGCCCTCCGTCATTTCAGATCAGTATTGCTTAGTATTCGTGCTACGTTTGTCGTTGCTATTCGCCGAGACGTAGTGTGCGGTAGCTCTGTAATTCTTTTCTATCGCATGGATATGTGGATTGGTTAGGACAGTCGTACGACTTTGTTGATTATTCGTCAAGGGTCATGCGGGTGGTTTAATGCAATCAAGATAATGACGGGTTGAACTTGAATAGGACCTTTTGATTTGTTGATTATTCGTCAAGGTCACTTGGGTCCTAGGGGTAAAAATCATATCGGGAGTTTCAAACATACAGGAAACTTGCCAGGCTTGCGCATACCTTCTGGAGTGTGGTGACTTGAGTGGCTTCCATCAAGTTATCATGCGATAATAGTTGGATCCCGATTCCCACTGATGAGTAGGATTACTCCTCGGGTGATTCCGACTGGTTTGGAGGAGAATTCGAGGAAACAGTGGGAGCCATCCAGATTAGATAAAATGATTAACCATTCTGATCTAGGTTAGAGTGCATGCTGAGTGTTTCTTCTCTCTCTCTGGCTGCGACTATGACCCGACCTTTAACTAAAACTCATGAAACCAAGTTGACCGAACCTTCTTAAAACACTTTGGCTTTTGGAATGTCACTGTGTCGCATGTATCATTGCTACTTCTTTATCACCTTTGCATTTCTCCAGAACACCCCGTATCACTACGAACAACCACTTCCATTGGATAAATCCATCGTATAGTTACATACGAACTCGAAGGAACTTTTTCGAGGATGGATTCTGGTTCAGGAGAAAAAGAATAGGATTATTCAGATGTCTTTTCTTTTTACCTTCTCTCAGGTTGTGAGGGCTCCTAGGATTAGGAGAGTACACCTATTACGCTTATTGGATAGTGTTCTTCCAAACCTTAGGCTGGTGCCGAAGGGTAGGGAAAGAAGAAAACCAATTAGCCTAAAGAAGGTGTTGTTCCCCTCTGAACGGCGGCCGACGACGCTGAGGACGTCTAGCCTGAGATTCGGGGCAGATGCTATATGGTTTTATCCGTCTACCTCTCCAAAGATGCCAAGTTGATTTATGGCACCGTGTATCGGAAGTTTAGACGGATGCGGCCGATATAGCAGACTTCGTCAGATTCCCCCTCGCTTGAGGGGTTTTTGATTGTGGGGACGCTCTTCCCTGCAGGCGCAAGCCCCTGCAGTTAATTACGCTACCGCATCGCGGTAACCACTTTCTCCTTCTCCAGAATTTCACTTCGTGTCGTGTATGTTTGTTTTGTTTGTGGTTGCCCGTGGATTGTATACGGAGACTGGGTAATACTGTCGCCCGTAGGACGTGGATTAGTCCAAATCCGTATTTACTTAGATTTGGGTTTGGTGTTTTTAGTTTAAGGATACGTTAGCCGTGTTGAGGCTAAGATCGACTTAAACGTTCGTTAAGGATACGTTAGTCTTGTTTGAGACTAAGATCACCTTAACGGGATCGTCTAGATCCATTTCCAGTTTAAGGACGTAATGGTCCATTTAATATATGGCCGTCGAGACTCGTCACCTCTCTGACGTCGCTGAAGGATTACAACGATATGTGTCAGAGGAGTTCGGAGATGTACCCTTGAACCAAAGTCGATTTGGAGTTTTATAGTCCATTTGAATGTTTAAGGATACGTTAGCCGTGTTTGGGGTAAGATCAACTTAAACGGGATCGTTTAGATCCGACAAAAGAGCATTTGGGGGCTCTATTGTTCCAGTTTAGGGACGTAGTGGTCCATGTTCCAGTTTAGGGACGTGGTGGTCCGTATTCCAGTTTAGAGATGTGGTGGTTCGTCATTAGTTTAAAGACATTTCGGTCCAATATTAGTTTAAGGACGTTTCGGTCCAACATTAGTTGAAGGACGTTTCGGTCTAATATTAGTTTAAGGACGTTTCGGTCCACGAGTTTAAGGACCCCGCAGTCCATATTCATGTGTGGTCGTTGGGACCCGTCGCCTCTCTGACGTCGTTGAAGGATTACAACGATAGATGTCAGAGGAGTTCGGAGATGTACCCTCGAACCAGAGATAAATTGATTTAGGAGAGCAATTTTGCTCAGTCAATTTAGCTTAAGGACTTACGGCCATGATTGGGCTAAGTCCAATTGAAAAATGTTCAACACTTTTATTTGTTTTTCGGCCTGTACTAGGGCTTTACCCCCTTTTAATAATGCACTGTATTATTCTTGTTTTGGTTGGGTTTTGCCCTTTTATAAATGATGCAGAGCATCTATTTCTTTGTTTGGGCTTTGCCCCCCTTTTTTTTAAAAATGCATAGCATTTTTTATTAGGCCTGTTAGGCCTTTTAATTGGGCTCTGTCCCTTTTCTTTAATAATGCAGAGCATTAAGTACTCTGACAGTGCCCCACGTGGCTTGTCAGGCGCTTTGCGCCAAGTAATGAGCGCAAACTCATATGGTGGTGACACGTGTCACGCTCTGGCGAGCGCAGGCGCAACAGCGCAGTGCACTGTGTCAGTGCGCTGCGCTGCTGCGCTACTGACACGTGGCGCTTCCTGGTGGCTTGCGCCAACACAGGAGCGCAACAGCGCAGTTCTTGCAAGTGCAGAGCACTATTTTATCTTTTGATCGATTTTAAATCAAAAAAAACAAGTTTTTCTTGTTTTCAAAGAACCAATGGTTCATAAGCAAGTGCAAAGCACTATTATTAGTTAGTTTTCTTTCTTATTGAAGATCATTGATCTTGTTCTTAGATCAATGATCTGTTTTTAAGAGAATTTTCTCTTTTTCTGAAGGTCTTTATCTTTTTTGTTCTTGAGGAATTCTTCAGAGTTCTCTTTTTTTTCTCTCAGAAAATGTTGATGCCTTTGAATTGAGGCCTAGGGTCCTTTTTATAGTGCTAATAAATTAGTTAAATTTGTTAAAGAGATCTTTCTCTGAGTGATTTGGGGAATTTTCCCCACCGTTGGATCTTTGATCCAAGTGCTTCTGTTTTATAGAAGAAAATCTTCTTGTTTTAACAAGAACAGAAAAGATTTCTTTAGAATTTTAATTCTGTTTTGCGCAAACGCCTCAGCGTGTGACACGTGCCGCGCAGCGCAGCGCTTGCGCAGCTGTGCTTGCGCAACTGAGCAGACACGTGCCGCGCAGCGCAGCGCTTGCGCAGCTGTGCTTGCGCAACTGAGCAGACACGTGCCGCGCAGCGCAGCGCTTGCGCAGCTGTGCTTGCGCAAACACGTGCCGCGCAGCACAGCGCTTGCGCAACTGTAGCGTTGCTTCCTTTACTTTTATTTTTAAAGAGCCTTGCTCTGATTGGACGCACTGCATCGGGCGCTATGCTGGCGCATCAACTTCTGACACGTGGCGCTTTGCGCGCAGCGCAGAGGATCTGAAGCGTTGCTTCATTTATTAAAGTTTAAATTTTCAAAACAAAGCTTTGTTCTGATTGGGGGAAGATGAAGCGTTGCTTCATCTCCCGCCTCGGAATTTGAACAGAGCTTTGCTCTGATTGGGGTAAACAAATGCCCCCCCACCGTCACGCTTACGTGGCCCCAAACGTGAGCGCAACGGTGGCGGAATTCCAACCGTTGCGGCAACTTTGGAAGTTGAAAGGGCACTTGATACCTACAAATAGGACCTTTGGTCCTTCATAGATGATTATCATCTTTAAAATTCTTATTTTCAGAAACTTCAGAGCTTTGCTCTTGCCTTCAAGAACTCTCAGAGGTAGATTTTCTTTAAGAGAAACTATTTAAGTAAGAATTCATCTTAAATTAAATCAATTTTAATTAATAGAGCTTTGCTCTCATAGATCTTTGATCTAAAGAAAAATCCTTTTAGGGTTTCACCAAATAGAGCCTTGCTCTCAGGAATCTGTTTCAGGGTTTCTTAACTCATGAACAGAAGCTTGCGTCTTTGGCAAAACATAGATCTCTTTGATCTAAAAAAAATGAACTCTTAAGAGTTCGAATATGGATAATGAGAATTAAAAATGGAGTTTTGTATTTAACGGATTATATCATCTTTTAATAGTAACAATCTTAGAGTTCTCGGGGGATTTATTTAAATTCCCCCTATTAGGATTTTGGTAATCAGTCCTGCTTGCAGAGCACTGCTCTCGGGGAGTTTAACTCTCTGTGTATATTATTTTTCTTTTTATCGCTAAACTTCCTGTGGCATTTCCTCCAGGCATAATGGCGGTGCGTCTATACAGTTTGCACGAGTTCATCACCTACGACGATATCCGCGCACAGGGTCGTCATCAAAACCAGGAGTTTACGGACGCCCAGTGTGCGGAGGTCATGGGTCGTCTCAACGCAAGCGGTGGTTGGCTGCTTCCTCATCGTTCAGCTCTCTTGAAGGTCGTGCTGGGAGCAATATGGAGAGCACTTCTGGGGTTTCACGAGGCCCTACCGCTCAATGCGCTGGATGATGCCGAAGATAAGGTGCATTCAGTGTACCTGACGAGGCTGATCTCGAAGAAACGGCGGGACAGCCTCATCGATATTCTACATCAAATTTTCCAGCAGACGACGATAGTCGCTGCTTATCGAAGGCCGGGAGGGCTTGCCGAGGATCTTGACACACAGGAGCGCGAGAGGCTGCGCACAAGAATAATCAGAAAGGTTAGAAGAACTCTGGATGGCCTTACTTTTGAATTCCTCAATCCGTGCCCTGGATCTGAGGTTATCCCATTGTAATAATATTTTTCGTTTGTTACTTTTATGATTGTAAGAACTTTTGGCAATATTAATGGAAAAATTTTATCCCAGCCCGTCTTTATTTTCCGTTCTGAATCTTTTGCTTATGTATGGATGAATGTGTCTCGAACGCCTGATCAAATGTAAATCGGATGCTCTTTCTGTCGCTTTCTTCTTTCTCTTATTATCAGCATGTCGCTTTAGTAAACATGGTCAACAGATAATAGAGCGCGCATCTTGTCTTTCTTAAAAAAAAAGCGATGGCTTAGGCCGCAGGTTCAGATCTGCCGCCTAAGACTTTTCAACTCTATGAGCCGTGAGGGTCTCGTAGAGAGTTTTCTCCCTACGGATCGAGAGGATCTCGTAGGTGGGTTTTTCTCCTTAGGAGTCATGAGGATTCCTAAGTGTGCTTTCTCTTATAGGTCGTAAGGATCCTATAAGAAAATTTTTCCCTCTTATGAGTCGAGAGGACTCATAAGCGGTTGTTTCCCTCCTCGTCGAGATTAGACTTTGAAGGGCGAGACCCGTGAATAGAATGCAAGAGACCGTTTAGATCGACTTGCAGGGTCCAATTGTTCAGGAAGCAAGTTTTTTAGTCCATGCTGCCTGAGGCGTCATCTTGTAAGTTGAGACGAATCGGGAGGCTCTCATCAAGGATTGTTTGTTTCCTTGAGTTGAGGTGTTTGGTAGGGATTATTTGTTTCCCTAGCGCCGAGGATTATTTGTTCCTTGGGGTTTGAAACGAGTCGAGAATTTCCCACGGAGGCACTGGTTGCTCTGCGAGTCGACGCGGATTAGGAGGCTTTCGTCAAGGAGTGTTTGTATCCGTGAGTCGAGGAATTTGCTAAGGATTATTTGTTTCCCTAGTGCCAAGGATTATTTGTTTCCTTGGGGTTTGAAACGAGTCGAGAATTTCCCACGGAGGCACTGGTGGCTCTGCGAGTCGACGCGGATCAGGAGGCTCTCGTCAAGGAGTGTTTGTATCCGTGAGTCAAGGAATTTGCTAAGGATTATTTGTTTCCCTAGTGCCAAGGATTATTTGTTTCCTTGGGGTTTGAAACGAGTCGAGAATTTCCCACGGAGGCACTGGTTGCTCTGCGAGTCGACGCGGATCAGGAGGCTCTCGTCAAGGAGTGTTTGTATCCGTGAGTCGAGGAATTTGCTAAGGATTATTTGTTTTCCTAGCGCCAAAGATTATTTGTTTCCTTGGGGTTTGAAGCGAGTCGAGAATTTCCCACAGAGGCACTGGTTGCTCTGCGAGTCGACGCGGATCAGGAGGCTCTCGTCAAGGAGTGTTTGTATCCGTGAGTCGAGAAATTTGCTAAGGATTATTTGTTTCCCTAGCGCCAAGGATTATTTGTTTCCTTGGGGTTTGAAGTGAGTCGAGAATTTTCCACGGAGGCACTGGTTGCTCTGCGAGTCGACGCGGATCAGGAGGCTCTCGTCAAGGAGTGTTTGTATCCATGAGTCGAGGAATTTGCTAAGGATTATTTGTTTCCTTAGCGCCAAGGATTATTTGTTTCCTTGGGGTTTGAAACGAGTCGAGCATTTTCCCACGAAGGCACTGGTGGCTCTGCGAGTCAACGCGGATCAGGAGGCTCTCGTCAAGGAGTGTTTGTATCCGTGAGTCGAGGAATTTGCTAAGGATTATTTGTTTCCCTAGCGCCAAGGATTATTTGTTTCCTTGGGGTTTGAAACGAGTCGAGAATTTCCCACGGAGTCACTGGTTGCTCTGCGAGTCGACACGGATCAGGAGGCTCTCGTCAAGGAGTGTTTGTATCCGTGAGTCGAGGAATTTGCTAAGGATTATTTGTTTCCCTAGCGCCAAGGATTATTTGTTTCCTTGGGGTTTGAAACGAGTCGAGAATTTCCCACGGAGGCACTGGTTTCTCTGCGAGTGGACACGGATCAGGAGGCTCTCGTCAAGGAGTGTTTATATCCGTGAGTCGAGGAATTTGCTAAGGATTATTTGTTTCCCTAGCGCCAAGGATTATTTGTTTCCTTGGGGTTTGAAGCGAGTCGAGAATTTCCCACGGAGGCACTGGTTGCTCTGCGAGTCGACGCGGATCAGGAGGCTCTCGTCAAGGAGTGTTTGTATCCGTGAGTCGAGGAATTTGCTAAGGATTATTTGTTTCCCTAGCGCCAAGGATTATTTGTTTCCTTGGGGTTTGAAACGAGTCGAGAATTTCCCACGGAGGCACTGGTTGCTCTGCGAGTCGACGCGGATAAGGAGGCTCTCGTCAAGGAGTGTTTGTATCCGTGAGTCGAGGAATTTGCTGAAGACACTGGTTTCTTCGGAGTTGGACTGAACCGTTAAGATTTGGCTTCGTCTTCTGGCGGAGCCTGTTCGGAAAGTATGGTTCCCTCTTTGTTTACACCATTGGATTGTATACAGGGATCGATGTGATCTTAACTGTAGGGCCGAAGTTTTATCATCATCATTTTTTTAGTTTCATCTCCACGATGCTCTATCATTTCAGCTTTTATATCGCGAAGGTCGCGATTGCCAAATCATTTCGGCTATTTTTCACGGTGCCCAATCATTTCGGCTATTTATTTTATTTTTACTCGCTGCTTTTTATTGCGAGTTGCCCAATCATTTCGGCTATTTTTTTATTTTTACTCGCTGCTTTTTATTGCGAGTTGCCCAATCATTTCGGCTATTTTTTATTTTTACTTGCTGCTTTTTATTGCGGGTTCCCCAATCATTTCGGCTATTTCTCATGCATACATTTTCACTTGCTGCTTTTTATTGCAAGTTGCCCCATCATTTCGGCTATTTCATATGCATGTGCGGCCTACTGGCTTTTCGCCGTAGACCTGAAATTAGACGCCGATCTCGGGATCAGCACCGCTACAACTGGGATACTGCCAGGAGCGAATCATCATCTGCTTCTGTCGATGTCGAACAAGGGTGGCTTAGCGAACAGGGTTAAGGCCCTGTCGACTAAGGCTTTTGACTTCATGAGCCGTAAGGGTCTTACAAAGGTATTTCTCCCTACAAGTCGTGAGGATCTTCTAGGTGTATTTTCTCCTTAGGAATCGTGAGGATTCCTAAATGTTTGTTCCTCTGTAAGTCGTAAGGATCCTACAGGAAGATTTTCTCCTTGTAAGTCGAGAGGACTTATAAGGGTTGTTCGTCATGCGAACATATCCCCAGTCTCGGATGGGACTTGATTAGGGAAATGTTTATTCGCGCCTGTGGATTGTATACAAGGGTCAGTATTGAGCCACTTGTAGGACAATATCGGGAGTTGTGGGAGTTGCTTAAGCACAGGTTTAGGTCTCTGTAACTTAAGACTTTCAAATCTTATGAGCCGTGAGGGTCCCATAAGAGAGTTCTCCTTACGAGTCGTGAGGATCTCGCAAGTGTATTTTCTCCTTAGGAATCATGGGGATCCCTAAGTGTGTTGCTCCCTTGTGAGTCGTAAGGATCTCACGCGGGTGGTTTCTCCCTACAAGGTCGAGAGGACCCTATAAGTGTCTTTTAACGAGATTGCGCCCTTTCGGGTTTTCACAAACACTCGCCGGTAGCCCTGCTGTTTTTACTCATGGAGCCCTTCCGGGTTTTCATCCGTGCCCATTTTGTTCATGGACATACCGCTTTTTTTTTATTCTTTTTATTTTTATATATTTTTTTATGAGGTCGCGCCCTTTCGGGTTTTCACGAACACACGCCGGTAGCCCTGCTGTTTTCACTCACGGAGCCCTTTCGGGTTTTCATCCGTGCCCTTTTTTTCTTATGGACATACCATTTTTTATTTTATTTTATTTTTATATGTTTTTTTTATCTCGTCAGCCTAAAAGATGCTGCGGTAGTAGTTTAAAGACGTTTCGGTCTGCTATTAGTTTAAGGACATTTCGGTCCGACTTTGAGAAGGCTGGCTACTGCTGATAGAGTTTGAGCTTAAGCATAGTATTTCTTTAGGAAGAGACCGTTTATTGGCCTGAAAGGCCTTTCACCGTGCATGTCCATGAGTAGATAGGCCCCACCCTGGTAGACCTTATCTATGATGTATGGGCCTTCATAGTTTTGTTCGAATTTTCCTCGCTTGGCGTGATTGGGAATCATAGGCCTTTTGACCATTAGCACAAGTTCGCCTTGGCGGAATGTCCTCGGTCGGGCCAATCTTTCATATGAGCACGTCATCTTTGCTTTATAAGCTTCCAGATTTTGCTGTGCTATGAGCCGGGCTTCATCAAGGGCGTCAAGCTCCTCAAGCCGAAGATGAGCGTTTTCTTCGTCCGTCAGCTCGTAGTGGACTGCCACTCGTAGAGAGGGTAATTCTATCTCGAGAGGGAGTACTGCTTCTGTACCGAATACCAACGCATATGGCGTTGCGTTCGTGGCCGTTTTAAACGTAGTTCGATACGCCCAAAGTGCCTCTTGCAGTCTCTCGTGCTAGTCTTTCTTATTTCGGGAAACTGTTTTCTTTATGATTTTCGTCAAGGTCTTGTTGAAGGCCTCGGCGAGACCGTTGGCTCACGGATTATAAACCGAGGAATATCTCCAGTCTATATTATGTTGTTGCGCGAAGCGGCTGATCTTGTGACTTCTGTAGGCTGGCCCGTTATCGGAGATAATCCGTCGCGGAGTTCCAAATCGATATATGACATGCATCTTAAAGAAATGGAGGATATTCTCCGTCTTCACTTCCCTCAGTGGTATTGCTTCCGCCCACTTAGAGAAGTAGTCAGTTGTCGCCAGGATGAAACGATGTCCCCTAGACGATGCTGGTTCGATGGGGCCGACTATGTCAGTTCCCCACATTTCGAACGGCCAGCTAGCCACCGTTGGATGTAATGGATTTGGATGTCAGTGGATGAAGTCTCCATGGATTTGGCATGAGTGACATTGCTTCGCATATTCGAGGCAATCTTGAATCATCGTGGGCCAGTAGTAGCCCATCCGTTTGATCTTCAACTTCATCTTTGGGCCCGCTTGGTGAGAACCGCAGAGTCCGTCATGAACTTCCTGAACGACTCTTTTCGCTTCGTCAGGTCCGAGACATCTTAGCCATAGAGAATTAAACGACCTTTTGTACAGAGTATCGTTGACGAAAGCAAAAGACAGAGCTCGTTTCGTGAGCTGATGTCTTGTGGACGCTTCTTCAGGCATTCGGTGGGATTTAAAGTAGTCTATGAAGACTTCTCTCCAATCCTCGGTATTTTCCCAATCTTTTACTTGCAGGGTCGTCTGCTCGCTCGCTCCTTTTTCTTCGGATGATTCCGAAGATATTTCTGTTGGGGCAAGCACCCGACGGCTTTGTACCACGATTCTAACGTCATCGAGGTTCTCATCAGCCAGTTCTTTAGCAAGTTTGGCCAACGCGTCTGCTTTACTGTTTTCCGCGCGCGGTATGCTTTCCAAAGTATAGGAGGGAATTTGGGTCAACAGTTGTTGCACCTTTTCACCGTATTTTACCAATTCCGGTTTGCACATTTGGTAGTTGCCGTTTACTTGACTAACGACGAGTTGAGAATCTCCGTATATGAGGATGTTTTCAATTCCCATGTCGATGGCGATCTCGAGGCCTGCTATCAAGGCTTCATATTCGGCTTCGTTATTCGTCCTCGGCTCTGTTAAGGAGAAGGCGAAGCGCATAATCTCTCCTTGTGGAGTTACAAAGATGAGGCCTACTCCCGATTTGATTATAGGGGTATTTTGTTTGCGCTTTTTCATAGAAGATGCTCCATCGAAATAGAGCTCCCATCGGGTATCACCACCGTCGATCGCGTCAAACGCATGTTCGTCTGGCAAATCGCAATTCAGAGGAGAATCGGCAGATATCGGGTGTTCAGCGGGGAAGTCGGCGATGGCCTGGCCTTTCACTGCCTTGAGAGGTTGATATGTTATCGAGAACTCCATCAACAGCAAGGCCCATTTAGCGAGTCGTCCCGTCAACATGGCCTTCGACATCAAGTATTTAAGGGGGTCCACCTTTGAAATGAGACGGACCTCGTGCGCCAACGCATAGTGCCTGAGCTTTGTTATCGCGAAGATCAACGCCAGGCAGTGTTTTTCAATGGGAGAGTAGTTGCTTTCTGTCCCCAGCAGAACTCGACTTAAGTAGTAGAGTGCTCTTTCTTTCCCTTGATCGTTCTCTTGTGCCCATAATGCGCCTAAGGAACCTTCGAGGGCGGTTGTATAAAGAATGAGGGGTTTTCCCTTGACCGGAGCAGCCAACACCGGCGGGTTCTGCAGGTATTGCATGATCTCGTTTAGCGCGCTTTGGCATTTTTGATCCCAGATGAACGGGGTTCCCTTCTTCATCAGGCGACTGTAAGGACGGCACTTTCCTGAAAGGTTGGCTATAAATCGCCGTATATACGCGAGCTTCCCTTGGAGAGACCGCAGCTGTTTGAGAGTCCTTGGCGGAGGCATTTCCATGATCGCCTTGATCTTTGACGGATCTATTTCGATACCTCGGTGTCGGACGATGAATCCCAGGAATTTTCCAGAGGAAACTCCGAATGCACACTTGAGCGGGTTCATCTTCAAGTTGTACTGTCGAAGGCGTTGAAACACGGTCTTCAAATGCTCGAAATGCTCCTCGTATGATTTGCTTTTAACCACGAGATCGTCGATATAGCATTCGACGATTTCGTGTATAAGGTCATCAAAGATTTTCGTCATGGCCCTTTGGTAGGTGGCACCGGCGTTCTTTAGACCAAAGGGCATCACTTTATAACAGAATATTCGCAAAGGGGTCCGGAAAGCGGTATGCTTCTGGTCTTCAGGATGCATCTTTATCTGATTATACCCTAATGAGCCGTCCATGAAGGAGAAAACCTCATGAGTGGACGTATTGTCTATCATCAATTCGGTGACTGGCACAGGGAAATCATCCTTTGGGCAGGCTTTGTTGAGATCCCGAAAGTCCACGCATATGCGCACCGTCCCATTTTTCTTCATCACTGGGACGATGTTGGCGATCCATTCAGGGTATTGAACTTCCTGGATAAAGCCAGAGTCGATTAGCTTCTTGACCTCGGCGTTGATGTTCATCTCAAGCTCGAGCCGCATTCTTCTTGGCGCCAGTTTGACCGTCTTGACGTCTGGGGATATCGCCAATTTGTGCACACTAACTTCTGGATCTAGTCCCGTCATTTCGGAATAGTTCCATGCGAAGCAATCTTTATGCTGTACAAGGACGTCTTTTAACGCAGCCACCTTTTCTTCGGATAACAGCTCGCTGACAAATGTCGGTCGCGGGTCGTTTAGCGTCCCCAATTTGATTTTCTTGAGGTTATCCGCGGTAGTATGTATTCCATCTTCCATTTCTTTCGGAGCTGGCGGAAATTCTGAAATCACCCTATCGTTGCTGTTTTCGAAGCACCAGGGAAGGCTGTCCATGTTCTCGGGCTCTTCTTTTAATATCGTTATCATGTGACAGGTGCGAATCTGCTTCCAATCCCAGTGTGGAGTTGGCTCTGTTCTTGTGGCTTTGGGTTCATGTTTTTGTGGCGGTGTTACCCTCCAGTTATCAGACAAAGAGAACTTGCCAAGCTGATACTGATCTTCGACCCAATTCTTGAAGGTGAAGCAGTCTTCGAGAGGGTGCCCTATTACTCGATGGTAAGAGTAATAATTTGGGTCAGAGGCTTCGCCTGCTTGTTCGGGGTGCTTGGACTCCGGCAGTGTAAGCATCTGATGTTTTAGAGCAAGCTCAAGTATCTTCTTCGTCTTGTCCTGAGGAAATGAGTACGCTCGACTCATTTTCTTCATGAGGGATAGATCAATAACGCTCGACTCCCGCTCGCGTGGCTTCTTAGCCCCGCTTTGTTGCTGTTAAGCGTCTTTTTGGCCTTTCGACTTGTTTCTGCTTCTGCGTCGAGCCTTCTTCATAACAGGTTGACACGGAGTGATGCTTTCATTTTTGACGGCCTGTTGAAGGAGGCGTTGCGTTCTGGCTCTTTCGTAGATGGCCATTTCGCGATTGTGATCATCTCGGACCTTCTGACCAGCTTCCCTTATAAGCCTGTCCATTTGTTCTTCAAACGACGGACCGGGCACTTTTGCATCAGGAACTTTTACTGGTTCAGGATTAGTGTCCTCCCGTTGCGCATCTGCTTCTTCATTGAAGCCGTGCACGACGTAACAGTCGCGGAGCAGTTCTCGTTTCTTGGGGCGAATGTATCCAAGCCCGATCGTTTCTATCCTCCCATTAGGCAGCTTGCGTTGAGTCCCAGGAACGTTCCAGACCCTGTCATAGAATTTGGCCTTTCTAACGGTCTGTTTGAAGGGTATCCCTTGGCGCTTCAACAGCTTCTTCAAGCCTTCTGTATAATATCTGGGTAGACGGATGGGTTGAAGTCTGTCCGCCGTAGGATCTGCCCCGTGTCAGATTTCTTTCTCCACTTTGTTTTCTTCAGAGCGGTAGAATAGAATTGCCTTCTCGCCTTCTCGCCTGGGAGGGATATAGAACGTTTGCAGCTCTTCTACATTGTAAATATTAAGCGCATCCAGTTCTTTATGGTGTTTAAGCGGCACCATGGCGACTTGTAGACTTTGTTCTTCGTCAGCGAACTTTCGTATTGAAGGTCGAGCAGAGAATACAGCATGGATCTCATCTTCCGAATCGCTACCAAAGATCAACGTAGGAGCGGACGGTCCTAGCTTGTTGTGTTGGGGCGGACCCGAATACACTATCTCCTCTTCCTCCTCGGTATCACTGCCGAAGACAGGGATGGTGGCATTAGCTTTATTCTCCGGCTTGTGACACTTCTCCGTATCTTCGAAATCCGGTAAGAAGTATTTGGCATCTTCGTATTTGCGGACCTCGTTCACAGAGAACGGGTTCAGTTCTCCCATCACGGTATACTCGAAACCATCCTTAAAATACTTCATACACTGATGTTGTGTAGAAGGGATGATGTTGTACTCGTGTAACCATGGTCGGCCGAGCAAAGCGTTGTAGCATGTCTTGACGTCTATGATGTGGAACTTAATGTCCGTGACGAGTAGCCCGAAGCGTAGCGTCAGTATCACAGACCCAAGAGTTCTTGATGACTGGGAGTCGAACCCGGAGATGGTGATCTTGTCACGAGCAAGGTGCTGGATGCTCATGCAGATTTCTTTTAAGACCCGTACATTGAGGAGATTAACAGAGGATCCATTGTCGATCAGGATTTTGCCTATCTTTATATCGTGAAAGTATCCTGAGACATAGAGGGGGCGATTGTGCTCGCACGTCCCAAGGAGAAGGTCCTCGTCGCCGAAAGTGACATCGGCCGTGTGCACTTCCTCCAATTCATCCTTCATCTTTTCCTCGGCCAGGCATGCTTGGAATTGTTCCGGATCTTGGAGTGCCTTAATTAACTAATCTTTCGCCTCCTTTGATAGAAAAAGAGCGTCAAGAATGCTGAGCTGTGAGGGTAGCTTCCTCAGATGCGCTAAGACGTTGTAATCCACCTTATTCTTCTTCGGCGGGTCCTTGGCGGCTAGCTCTTCCACCACTTGGTCATCTAAGATGATATCTTCAGAGACCTTTTCTTTCCCTTTATCTTTTCTGTTTAAGGGTCCGAGGTTCTTTTCAGGCAGCGTCCGATTCCGCAGCCGGATATTTTCGCAGACCTTCGGCTCTTCTTCTTTTCCCGAAGTGGATTCCTTAAAGAGAGGGGCAAGTTCCAACTCCTCATTAGAATCGCTCCCGAATGTAGGCACTTGTGACTCGCCGGTGTTAACCACGTGACAATCGCCGGTAGTTCTTTTAAGCTCTCCGGTCATATTTCTTTGTTCCCGACGAGTTTTATGCTTTTCCCGTTTAAAGTGTTGTCAATGAGCTACATACCCTTGCCACCATCTATCGAAAGCTTTGCACTCTTGAGTGAGGTGCGAAACCTTCTGATGATATAAGCAATAGGAGGGGTGCATTTCTATTTCACCAGTAATTTTTCCTTCGGAGGATGGTAGCTTCATGTTCATTGATATGGCCTTAGCAAACCTTTTCCTCATCTTGAATTGGCTTTTATCCGCAGTGGGTGTACTTTGCTCCAGCGGGATCATCTCAGCTCTTTCATCAAGTCGTTGGCGCTTGGCCCTTTCAAATATTATCGCCTCACGTTCTCGATCAACTTTACTTTTCAACCGAGCTTCATTAAGGAATGCGTCAATTACTTCATCCGATGGCCCCAGAAATTTTGATTCGGTATCTGCCCTCAGCGTTTTAGTACAAGAAGTCTCCTCATCGTTCATGAATGAATGGGAAATCACATGACAGCTCGCCACGCATTCTTCAGATTCATCTGACGAACTTTCTCCCTCACCTTCCTCTTGAAAGACGTGATTGAGGAACTCTTGGAATGTAATGGGAGTCCGTGCTTTCTTATTGTATTCTTCCAGCGCGTCAATTTGTTTTTGTAAGTTTGTGCACTTGTCGCCAGGCTTCACAGACTTATTAGATTTCTTTTTCTTCTTCTTCGAGGATTTTGACGGCTGGTTGCGAGTGCTTGAGCCACCACCATCGGTCTTTGGAGTTGGACGTGGCTTCAACATCCCTTCAATGACCTGCGGTTCCAACGGGTTTTTCCACTTGATCGCTGGGCATGTCTGAAGGTCGTTCAGCATCCTCTTTGTCTTGGTTGATAATACAACTTTCCAAGGAGCTTCTTCAACGACGGAGCATGTTGTCCCCGGCGTATTCGTCCCTTTAGATGTGTGGGGCTGCGGGGGATTCACCTTCCATTTGTCAGATAACGCGAACTTGCCCTGTCAGTACTGGTTTTCAAGCCAATTTTTGAAAACGTAGCAATCCTCGATCGGATGACCCAGTACTCGATGATAAGGACAGTAGTTGGGCTCGTTGACGTCACTTGGTTGTAACGGGCGTTTTGGATCCGGCAGATTTATGAGTCGGTTGCGCAACGCCAATTCGAATAACCTCCTCGTTTTTTCGCGGGGAAAGGAGTAAGAACGTCCTAGCCTCTCCTCAAGGGCTAAGTACGGACGCAGATTATTTTGATGAGCAACCGGCTTCGAGTCGCTCGGTTGTTGTTGAGCATTAGCGACAACGATCGCTTTTCCCTTCCCCTTGTCATTTCGGGAGTCCGGCTTTGGAAGAGGGGGTTTATGGCCCATCTGATCCATTTGCGCTAGCTTGTCAATCAAGGCCTGAAAGGTAGTTGGCTTGAAAAACATCATAAATTGTGAGATGGTTGCTTGCGGATCAAGGGTTCCCACAAACATACCCACCGCGGGAGCTTCTTCAATGCGTTGCTCACACTTTGACCATAAGTTCCGCCATCGTATAGCGTACTGAACCCACGTCTCGCCTGGCTTTACCCTGGCGTTAATCAGTGCCGTCATCGGGGTGCGTTCACCGGCGCTTGCAAAACGCTGAGTAAACAGCAGCTCCATCTCCGCAAAGGTTTTAATAGAGTCGTTCGGGAGCTCAGAGTACCACTCGAACGCCGTATCTGATAGGCTTCCAACAAACTGGCGAAGCAACAGCTTGTCGTCACCGCCGGTATTGCCGCAGAGTGCCCTGAACTGGGCAACGTGCTGGTGAGGATTGCCTGTCCCCTTATAGACATGGAACTTAGGAATTGTGTAACCGGGTGGGTACTTGATTTGGTCGTACCAACTTGGATATGGCCGGCCCGTTTTTACGACCTGACCCGCTGCTTCCGTCGCTTGATGGACCCGGATCTGCTGAGCTATGTATTCGTCCAGATCGGCTTTGGAGATTGTCTCTTCTTTAGCTGCTGACAGAGCTGGCGGAGGATTCGACGTCTCTCCCCTATCGTCTTCAAGGATGATCGGGGGATCTTCAGCAGGAGGATCTTGTTGTATCATCATCCCTATTATGTCTTGGAAGAGGAGGCCCATACGCTGTATGTTGGCTGCTTGTTCAGCAGCCTCTTTGTCCTTCTTCTCCAATATTCGACGAAGGAATTGGGCATCGGTTTCTTCCTCCTGGCGTTCATCCGAGGACGTTTTAGGGTTTTCTTTTGGCCCCGTAAGCGTGGCCATCGCGTTCATCATCTCCTGGAGCTTTTGCTGTTGCTCCTGAGCTTTGGTCACTGACCGCGTATGCGGTCTATGACCTGTTGATTTGCGGCTGTCCTCTTTGCCAGACGCCATACAGACGGTATGAACTACAATTCCCCCAGACCTAGGGCGTTTGGGTTCACCTCTTTTGGTATTTACCGCAGGTGTAGGGACTCTCTCTGGCCTCCTTCTCTTATGGGCCGTAGTAGTTGAAGGGGCCGTTGCTTTGGGCACCCAAGCGGTCGTCACCTTTCATTGCTTGACCGAGGGATTTTCTTCTTGCCGACCTTTCGACTTCTTCTGTTGGCGAGAGAAGTTAGGATCAATAACAGATTCTCGGACTCGTCGCCATGTCTTATAGATCTTGGAGGACAGTGATTGAATAGGCTGCTCTGGTTTTTCTGCTTCCACGGCGATCTCTACCGGTGGAGAAGATCTTTTAAGGACCGCAGTTGGCGAGTTTCTGCGTACCCTATTCAACAGCTCAAAGCTGTTCCCGGTTGGAACAGTAGCGTTAACTTCCACCGTCGGTGTTGGCGGAGTCATCCCAGAAGGGGAGTTGCCCCCGGCCCTCCTTATCCGGCGCCAGTGGCGTCGTCGGGCGCGACGAGTTGCCGGTATTATTTCAGAGACAGAAACATCTTCCCCTTGCCCCCTGTTCAGATGTGGGGCTATTGCCGGCGTCAGCCTATTGAAGACTGATGTCTTTTGAGCCGCAAGAGCAGGAGTAGGAATGGGGACGGTCAACCTTGCAAAGACCGATCTCTTAGCAGGAGAAGCCGCCTTGACGACTTCAGGAGCAGGTTTGGCTACTCTTTTTGGAATAACCCTTTCCGGGACTGCAAGCTTCATCGTGGGCTCACAGGAGTTTTGGCCCAGTCTGGAGAAGACCGAGGCACCGGTGTTGGGCGACCCGTTGAGAGGGGCCGCAGTAACTGAAAGTCGATCGAAGACCGACTTCTTAGAAGCTTCTTGTACGGGCACGGGGGTGCTGAAGCTTGTTGGCGGAAGCATAGTTCCGAAAAACAGCCCCGTGGTGGCTTGAGTAATCTGCTCCACGGGCATGGTGAACAAAGAGGCCGCTTGGGGCCCGTAGGTTATGCCCCAAGTTGAGGCCGGACGCGAGCTGCAGCTGCAGTTGGAGCACTTCGAACAAGTTGAGGCCATCGATGCTTGACTTCTCTTCTGCACTGACCAAGAGACCAAATCTTAGTAAACTTGAAATCCAAAGGAAACCGTTAACAAACCGCGAATGGTTCGCGAAGACGACACATGAAGTGTGGAGTAGAAAGAGGAAAAGGTCCCACCGGGCGTGCCAGAATCTGTTCCCCTCCGAACGGCGGCTAAGACATGAGGACGTCTTGCCTGAGATTCGGGACAGATGCTATATGGTTTTATCCGTCTACCTCTCCGAAGATGCCAAGTTGATTTATGGCACCGTGTATCGGAGGTTTAGACGGATGCGGCCGATGTAGCAGACTTCGTCAGATTCCCCCTCGCTTGAGGGGTTTTTGATTGTGGGGACGCTCTTCCCTGCAGGGGCAAGCCCCTGCAGATAATTACGCTACCGCATCGCGGTAACCACTTTCTCTTTCTCCAGAATTTCACTTCGTGTCGTGTGTGTTTGTTTTGTTTGTGGTTGCCCGTGGATTGTATATGGAGACTGAGTAATGTCGTCGCCCGTAGGACGTGGATTAGTCTAAATCCGTATTTACTTAGATTTGGGTTTGGTGTTTTTAGTTTAAGGATACGTTGGCCGTGTTGAGGCTAAGATCGACTTAAACGTTCGTTAAGGATACGTTAGTCTTGTTTGAGACTAAGATCACCTTAACGGGATCGTCTAGATCCATTTCCAGTTTAAGGACGTAGTGGTCCATTTAATATATAGCCGTCGGGACTCGTCACCTCTCTGACGTCGCTGAAGGATTACAACGATAGGTGTCAGAGGAGTTCGGAGATGTACCCTTGAACCAAAGTCGATTTGGAGTTTTATAGTCCATTTGAATGTTTAAGGATACGTTAGCCGTGTTTGGGGCTAAGATCAACTTAAACGGGATCGTTTAGATCCGACAAAAGAGCATTTGGGGGCTCTATTATTCCAGTTTAGGGACGTAGTGGTCCATGTTCCAGTTTAGGGACATGGTGGTCCATATTCCAGTTTAGAGACGTGGTGGTCCGTCATTAGTTTAAAGACATTTCGGTCCAATATTAGTTTAAGGACGTTTCGGTCTAATATTAGTTTAAGGACGTTTCGGTCCACGAGTTTAAGGACCCCGCAGTCCATATTCATGTGTGGTCGTTGGGACCCGTCGCCTCTCTGACGTCGTTGAAGGATTACAACGATAGATGTCAGAGGAGTTCGGAGATGTACCCTCGAACCAGAGATAAATTGATTTAGGAGAGAAATTTTGCTCAGTCAATTTAGCTTGAGGACTTACGGCCACGATTGGGCTAAGTCCAATTGAAAAATGTTCAACACTTTTATTTGTTTTTCGGCCTGTACTAGGGCTTTACCCCTTTTTAGTAATGCACTGTATTATTCTTGTTTTGGTTGGGCTTTGCCCTTTTATAAATGATACAGAGCATCTATTTCTTTGTTTGGGCTTTGCCCCCCCCCCCCGTTTTTTTTTAAATGCATAGCATTTTTTATTAGGCCTGTTAGGCCTTTTAATTGGGCTCTGTCCCTTTTCTTTAATAATGCAGAGCATTAAGTACTCTGACAGTGCCCCACGTGGCTTGTCAGGCGCTTTGCACCAAGTAATGAGCGCAAACTCATATGGTGGTAACACGTGTCATGCTCTGGCGAGCGCAAGCGCAACAGCGCAGTGCACTGTGTCAGTGCGCTGCACTGCTGCGCTACTGACACGTGGCGCTTCCTGGTGGCTTGCGCCAACACAGGAGCGCAACAGCGCAGTTCTTGCAAGTGCAGAGCACTGTTTTATCTTTTGATCGATTTTAAATCAAAGAAAACAAGTTTTTCTTGTTTTCAAAGAACCAATGGTTCATAAGCAAGTGCAAAGCACTATTATTAGTTTGTTTTCTTTCTTATTGAAGATCGTTGATCTTGTTCTTAGATCAATGATCTGTTTTTAAGAAAATTTTCTCTTTTTCTGAAGGTCTTTACCTTTTTTGTTCTTGAGGAATTCTTCAGAGTTCTCTTTTTTTTCTCTCAGAAAATGTTGATGCCTTTGAATTGAGGCCTAGGGTCCTTTTTATAGTACTCATAAATTAGTTAAATTTGTTAAAGAGATCTTTCTCTGAGTGATTTGGGGAATTTTTCCCACCGTTGGATCTTTGATCCAAGGGCTTCTGTTTTACAGAAGAAAATCTTCTTGTTTTAACAAGAACAGAAAAGATTTCTTTAGAATTTTAATTTTGTTTTGCGCAAACGCGTCAGCGTGTGACACGTGTCGCGCAGCGCAGCGTTTGCGCAGCTGTGCTTGCGCAACTGCGCAGACACGTGTCGTACAACACGGCTGTGCTTGCGCAGCTGTGCTTGCGCAACTACACAGACACGTGCCGCGCAGCGCTGCGCTTGCGCAGCTGTGCAGACACGTGTCGCGCAGCACAGCGCTTGCGCAACTGAAGCATTGCTTCCTTTACTTTTATTTTGAAAGAGCCTTGCTCTGATTGGACGCACTGCCTCGGGCGCTGTGCTGGCGCATCAACTTTTGACACGTGGCGCTTTGCGCGTAGCGCAGAGGATCTGAAGCGTTGCTTCATTTATTAAAGTTTAAATTTTCAAAGCAAAACTTTGTTCTGATTGGGGGAAGATGAAGCGTTGCTTCATCTCCCGCCTCGGAATTTGAACAGAGCTTTGCTCTGATTGGGGTAAACAGGTATACAGAAGGTAATAAGTAAAGACATAATAAAGGGATTGAAGTGAGGGTAGGTAAGTATATGGTCACTGTCGTGAATCAGGATAGTGGAAGAGGCGTTACTAGGAATACCAGTTAACCCTTTTGAAACATTTTCATGTTTCAGTCTGACTGTGCGATATTAATTGAAAACTGTTCTCCCAATTGGAATCTAACTCCAGGGTATGTATTTACCAGATCAGTTTCTCACATCTGTATGTTATTACAGATGGTGAGTGGGAGTAAGATATTGGGAATTGGGTGATTAGATCCTCTTTATATCGGAATTCGTTGTAATTGGTGATATTTGAGGAAATCATCTGGATTTTGCCGGATGGCAAATGTTTGGTTTTGAATATCCGTTGTTATGCACCAATTTCAAATTGATATATCTGTACATTTATTTTATAAAGTGAGATATAACTTTTTGATATTGTGTCTATGACATTTCCCTATATCAGTTGGTGATTAGGTAAGGTGCATTCAACAGCGGTGTAATTCTTCTTAACCATAGTACAGTTTTTCAACCTACGACGCACTGGATTTGAGTTATTGAACTTAGTGGACTTGTACAAAGTATTGTATGTTGTCCAGTATCGATTACGACAATGGGGTTGGCACTCGTACTTTATTCTGTTTACTTATGACTTCTCCAGTTCTGGACAAGTATTTCGTTGAAATGCATGGTCCATATTTTGAGAAGTTATAGGTATAAGAATAAAGTAGAGAACCATTTATTAGAAGTATCGGGATTCTTCGAAGTATCGGGATTCTTCGAAGTATGTAGATACTTGTGTTTGGTATTCCGTTGATAGTAATGGTTTTGAGAACTTGCTTTTCTTTCGGGTTACTCATATATGGATGCACTCCTAGATGAGTAATGCTGATTGTCCTCTTTCCATTTGATTGATATGCACTGGAGACAGCTGCATGATTTTGAATCTTGTTCAAATTAAATTAGTGCTTTTGTTTCTATATCAGATATATATATAATCAATTTATATCTTAACGATGTTAAGGTATAGGGAGTTGTCCGGCTGATGCTTAAAACCAGAATCCGGATAAACTCAAGGCACGTTTCAGTAATGGCTGTTTGTGGGTTATCCCGGGTTTTGACGAGGGTTAACTTTCTACCATCAGGAAGATCAATATTTATATTGTTCTTGACTCACCACAGTTTTAGTAAAATGGATTTATTTTTAGAAAACAGAAGTAGGAGTATGGTAGAACTGGAAATGATTCCAGAACCACAAACGATCACTGAAGATTTAATAGAACCTAAGGATTCAATTAGTTTCGACATTCCATTAGCCACTCCGCAGATTTGGTGGGTAACCTCAGTCACCCAAGAGGTACTTCGGTCTTCTCAGAGACAGTGACAGGGAGGTTCTTGTTTACCCAGACTTGCCATTGCTGTTGTTCTAGACTATAAGACCCGGTAGGAGGATAAGTATAGCGTCGTTCTAAACTAGTTTTAGAAGTGCACGTGTATATGACTCTGCCAGAGGGTTGTTGTAGTCAGTGGGAGCAGCGGAAGCATAGTAAGCAAGTAGCTTATGTCTATTTACAGACTAAAGCAGGTATAGCGGAAATAGATCATCTATTTTTGATGTGACAGTCACAGGCTCTGACTTCATCAGAATAGGAGATGGATCTGGTAAGAAGGTAGTAGGGTGTGATGTCCAGGTATTATGATGACATGCACTTGATAGGAAAAGATATTCCTATACTACAATTGGTTATACAGTGGTTGTCACACAGTGGTTTCTCCATGTAGGATATAGATAAAATATCAGGCATTCTGGTTACTAGATCTATGGTTTTAGATCTAGATTTGGGAAATATCCTAATCTGGGTACTTTGACATTAAATGGATGACTCCTGGCACGGTGGTGTACCTGCAGGTGTTGGAGTCACCCTCTCTAAAGGTGTCTTACAGACTAAAGGAGAGAGGGATCTACATGATTAGCACATCACTTGCTTAAGCAATTGAGTTAATCATGAAATGTCAGGTACCACACCAGATATTGTTTTTTGCACTAGCTGCAATAAACATATATTAATCCAATCCTGGAGAAACATTGGGAAGCAGTTTATGAACATAAGTGAATGTTCTTGAGATATGGTAACGGCAGCCTCCATCAGGAGACGGTTATCATTTCAGGCTTCCAAAGTGACATGGATGACAGAGTGACTGTCAGAGTTATAGTTTTCCCTCTTCTGAGGGACGGTATGTTGGAGAGGTGGTCCAAGTGGATACTGAGGAAGGCATGGCGCATATTACTGATTAAATTCAGTGGATGATACAGTCTAGGAGGTTTGCTAGATTTGGAGTTCATTTGTGAACTGGGTCCCATCAGATATCCAGAAAAATTCTAAGACAGGTATTGCTCGTTTCGGGAGATAGTTTTCTCCGCGAAGTTGGGACACAGAGAGATACAGAAAGAAACATTGGAGCGGATCCACTCACTGAGGCTATTTCTCGAACGCAATCATTTTCGCAAACGGGCTTTGCGAAACTGATTAGTAGAGAAGTTGGGTGTTCGGTATCACACGGGCTGTGAATATGCGACATCGCAATAATTGGCCTTAAGTGCAAGTGGGAGATTGTTGGCTATAGTGCCCTCAAGGCAATTATCATAATGGTGAACTTATGATTATGATGATTGAGTGGGGACCTATACCGATAAAACAGTCTTACTCAAGATGATAGTATGCTATCTGATTTGTCTTTATCATTATATACGTGTTGATAGAGCCCATAGGATTCTTGCTTGACTACCAGCATTGTGATGGCGATCATATACGTAGGAGCTGGGGGTCTATAAGCACATCCTTAAATGTCCCTAGTCGTGGGAGTATCGAGACCGGGCATTAATACTCCAGTGTAGACTAGTGTATACTAATCGAGACCCCGACGAGGGGCGGTAGCCAGGTCTCACAAGCCATTGGTGTTAGTTTGTTCACCTAAGATAGTATACAGGTGCTCATTGGGTTATGAGTACACTGGACGGAATCGCCGGGAAACTGCTAGTTGGTATTATACCTATTGTCAGATAGCAGTTCCCAGGTGACATGTGTACAGGTTAGTCTGTCGACCTGAGATCGTCATTTGTCTCGTGTGAGTTCCCACTGTACTTTGATTACTACCCTACCACGGCTCAAAGGAGTCGTGCAAACAGGTTTTAGTTGGGTACAGTCCCGAGCCACATGGAGGCAGTGATCGGATCGTCGGGGATTCGTCTCTCCCGGTATTGGGAGTTGATGTCGCGTTGTGTACGGATGGCCATCACCATAAATCCTTCGCCACGGTGGACGAGAATTACCGATCCAGGATCGATAGTTTATCAGGTGGTGATGGGTTTCATACCGACACTAAATGTCGCGTTGTTAGGGGTCTGACTTTATCCACCCCCTTAGACTCGATATATGATACTCTTAGACGACCAGACCGGATTGTACGGATATTGTCAATGTCAGGCTCAGTAGGGGTTCTGCATGAGTTTGCTCGCCGGCCTCCCTTTCGCTCAATACCTGGGTAGCCGTTACGTACAGCTAGTGCCGCTGACGTGCTTTTAGTTAAACCCACTGCCGGCGTATTGATGAGTCTTTAGAGTCCCACACAGAGGGTTTTCACGGTTCAGGAGATATAGTGTACATGGCGTATGTTGATACATACAGGTGTCCGATTAAATATGTGCACTTGCTGCGCAGATTTTAATCGGACGGTTGATAATACTAGCGTCTTAGGATTAAGCCGAATTATTAAATCGAGTTTTGATTTAATAATTTACATATGTATTTATATATAGGTATTCTAGTATTATTGTTCACTATTCATTTTCTCTCTTGGCTATTTGTATTTTGTACGAATACGCGTATATGTATTTCGGTACATGTACCGGGAAGTATTCTGTATTTTATACGGAATAGCTTCTAGAAGGTGGCCACCTCATTTGTATGATTTTCCATGTTTGGAAAATTCATTTGACTCACAAATGAGGTGGAGATTTGAGGTGGCATGTGCATAGTGTTAAGCATGGTTTTGGGCATGTAGCAAAGTATGGTTGTGAATTATTTATTTGATTAATTGGATAAGATCTTTTTTTTTTGGGAATGAGAGAAGGGGGGCCGGCCACTTTTTTGGTGGGGGGATTCATTTTTCCATTTGTGAGATTTTGCTTGCAATACTCCACTCTCTCATGCTCACAAAAGCACATAACATTTTTTGCTCATGCCAAGTTTACCTCACCTCTTTCATCTTCTTCTTGAGTTGCTCCATGGAGCACATGGATGAGAGAAAAATTGTAGTGACACTTTCATACACCCCCACTCTCCATCGCTAGCGACTTTGGAGCGTCGGTTGCCTCGTTCGACGAGATTAGAGCTTGCGCCGTTTCCCTCGGGTGGATCATCGGAGATGGAGGAAGACCGGCAACCAAACTACGTCAAAGAACCGCTGGGAGCTTGGAATGAAGACCGAAGGACTCGGATCAACTCGGTATAACGATTCTAATTCTTAGTTTAGATTGTTAGTTTAGGGTTTAAGGTCGATCCGGGATTCGGGTAACGGTAGCGCCGGTTTAGAAATTTTTGTTCCGCATTTTGGCCGCGTTTTGATGGCCCGAGGGCTGCCGGGACCCAACAGCCAGAACCAGGGAAAACCCTCTGTGTGGGACTCTAAAGACTCGTCAATATGCTTGCAGTGGGTTTAACCACAAGCACATCAGCGGCACTAGCTGTACGTAACGGCTACCCAGGTATTGAGTGAAAAGAAGGCTGATGAGTAAGCTCATCTAAACCCCTACTGAGCCTGTCCATGACAATCTACATATAGTCTGGTATGTTCGTCTAAGAGTATCACATATCGAGTCTAGGGGGGTGGATAAAGTCAAACCCCTAATAACGTGATATTTCGTGTTGGTATGAAGCCCATCACCTACTGAGAAACTACTTATCCAAATCAGTAATTCTCATCCACCGTGGCCACGGATTTCTGGTGATAGCCACCGTCCACAACGCGACATCAACCCTCAATACCAAGAGATATGAATCCCCGATGATCCGCTCACTGCCTCCATGTGGCTCGGGACTGTACCCAAATAAAACCTGTTTGCACGACTCCTTTGAGCCATAGTAGGGTAGTAATTTAAGCACAGTGGGGACTCACACGAGACAAATGATGATCTCAAGTTGACAGACTAACCTGTACTCATGTCACCTGGGAACTGCTATCTGACAATAGGTATAATACCAACTAGCATATTCCCGGCGAGTCCGTCCAGTATACGCATAACCCAATGAGCACCTGTATACTATCTTAAGTGACTAACTGACACCAATGGCTTGTGAGACCGGCCACCGCCCCTCGTCGGGGTCTCGATAAGTATACACTAGCCTACTCCGAAGTGTCGATGTTCAGTCTCGATACTCTGACGACTAGGGACATTTAAGGATGTGATTATAGACCACCCAGCTCCCACGTATATGATCACCATCATAATGCTGGTAGTCAAGCAAGAATCCTATGGGCTCTATCAACATGTAATAGTGATCTGTAATGCCACCTAATGCTGTACATGATAAAGACAAACTAGATAGCATACTATAATCTCGAGTAAGATTGTTCTACCTGTATAGGTCCCCCCTCAATCATCACAATCGCGTGCCTGCGATTCAATAATTGACTTGAGGGCACTATAGCCAACACTCCAGGCATGTCTGGTAATCAGGTGGAAGAGCCTACTTGAACCGGAAATCATCGAAGGGATGCTAAAACCGCGTCCTTTACTGAAAATCATCGACAAAGGACAAAAACCCCAAGTCGAACCTTCAAAGTCTTCGAAGAAAAAGAAGAAGACCAAGAAGCCTGTACAACCTACCGAGTATGATGACAAATGCACAGACTTACACAAGTACATTGACGCGCTGGAGGAGTACAACCAGAAGGCGCGGACACCGGTCAGCCTCGAAGAGTTCCTCAAGCATATTCTTGAGAACGAAGAGAGTGACAACGATGAGGAAAATAACTCATCAGAAGAAACCAAAGACTATGTAGCAAGTTGCCACATGGTCTCCCATTCTTCGTTAAATGGCGAAGAAGCTCTCTCGGCGTCAGAAAACAACGCAGAGGAACAGGGGGTAGGATCGGTGCCAAAATCCCCGAAACTGTCAGATGAACCAATCGATAGATTGTTAAATGAAGCCTTCCGAAAAAGCAAAGTTGACCGAGAACGCGAAACAGCCATATACGAAAAGGCTAAGCATCGGCGTCAGGATGAAGAAGCTGCGGTAAGGATGAGTCGTAAAGTACTCCAACCAGGACAAAGCACACCTGCCACAAACAAGAGCAGGATCAAAGCAAAGAAACAATTTGCCAAAGCCCTGTCAATAGGAATGAAGCTGCCCCCTCTCGTGGAAAACACTCCCGGGGTCATTTTCCTTGATAGAGTGGATATACATCCAAACTACTGCCTATACCATCAGAGGGTTACCCACTCCCACCGAGGAATGCAGTGCATTCAAGAAGTGGTGGCAAGGATACGTTGCCTATCAATAACACTTCAAGAGAATGAAACGCGAATCTCGTCGACAGCAAAGAAGTGCGACAAGTGCGCGTGAGAAAACAACCGGTAACTGTCATATGGTTGATACCAGTTGGGAAAGCGAAAAACTCCAAGTTCTTACCTTCGGGAGCGATTCTGAGGAAGAAATGACCCTTGGCCCTCTTTTCAAGAACTCCACCTCCGAAAAAGAAAAGGAGGAGAAGAACTGCATGAACATTCAGCTATGTAACCGCACGCTGCTTGAGAAGAACCTCGGACCTGCAACTAATGGTTTGAGTAAAAGAGACAAGGGGAAAGAAAAAGTCCCTGGGGAGATCACCCTTGATGATGGAGTTGCTAAAGAGCTCGCAGCCAAGGACCCACCTAGGAAAAACAAGATGGATTATAATGTCCTAGCACATCTGAAGAAAATTCCTTCACAACTAAGCATACTGGATTCTCTCCTCCTGTCCAAAGAAGCATGAGATTCTTTGATTAAGGCATTGCAAGATCCTGATCAATTCCAAGCTTTCTTAGCTGAAGAAAGGATAAAGGACGAACTGGCAGAGGCTCACACAGCTGACATCACATTCAGCGATGAAGATCTCCACTTCGGAATGCGTGAGCATAACCGCCCGTTATACGTCACTGGGTACTGCCACGATATCAAGATAGGCAAAATCCTTGTCGACAATGGGTCTTCTGTCAACCTCCTCAATGTAAAAGTGCTAAAGGAGATTTGCATGAACATTCAGCACCTAGCCCGAGATAAAATTACCATCTCTGGTTTCAATTCACAGTCATCATGGATGATCGGGTCCGTAATACCGATGTTACGCTTCAGGCTGCTTGTCAATGACATCAAATTTCACGTCGTTGATGCCAAGACTTGCTACAACGCTCTGCTCGGCAGGCCTTGATTACACGAGTACAACGTCATCCTTTCTACACAACTCCAGTGTATGAAGTATTTCAAATACGGTCTCAAGTACACCATTACGGGGGAGCTAAATCCATTCTCAGTAAACGATATCCGAAAATATAAAGAAGCAAAGTACTTCCTACCATACTTCAAAGATACGGAAAGATGTCATAAGCCGGAGGAAAAACGGAAGTCCGTTGTCACCATCCCGATCTTTGGGAGTGACACCGAGGAAGATGAGGAAATAGTCTACTCAGGGCAACCCCAATGCAACTGGCCCGGACCATCTACTCCTATTTTGGTCTTTGGCAGTGACTCTGAGGATGAGGCCAACGACGTGTTCTCTACACGCCCGTCAACACAAATCGTTACTGGAGCTGATCAGAGTTTACAGATCACCATGGTTCCACCACGACATTACAAAGAACTTGATGTACTTGATACATACAACGTACAAGAGCTACAGACTTTCTACGTCCCTCCCAGACGAAGAGGTGAAAAGGCGATCCTCTAATATCAATCTACGGAGACCAAAGTGGAGAAAGAAGTCAGGCATGGTGCCGAGCTTGCACTTGACAAGCTTCAACCAATCCGTCTGTCCAGATATTACGCAGAGAGATTGAAAAAGCTATTATGATGCCAAGGCGTATCCTTCAAACAAACCGTTCGATAAGCCCAGTTCTACAACAAGATCTGGGACATTCCCGGGACTCAGCGAAAGATGCCCAACGGAAGGATGGAGATGACTGGGCTTGGATACGTTCGTTCAAATAAACGGGAGCAATTCCACAACTGCTGCGACATAAATAACTCCGGTGGAGAAAAGAATGCTTTTCCAGATAGTTGTGACGTTGAAACGAAGCAAAATCCCGCTATAAGAACGTAAGTCCGTCGTTCAAAGAGCAAGTTGACAAGCTAATAAGAGAAGCCGGTCAAAAGGTTCGGGATGATCACAACCGTGAAATGGCTATTTACGAAAAGGGCAGGACGCAGCGTCTCAATCAGCGGTCTGGAAAGAGAAGATTACGATGCCCTTCACCCTCAGCCCGATGTACGTTCTCGCGACAAGAGAAAAGCCCGAAACAGGGTCAAAACAAAGTGAAGAACAAGAATGATGTTTAAAAACAGCGAAGCGCATCCAAGAAACCACGCAATCAAGAAAAAGTCAGCCGGAATCTGTTTTTTATGAAGAAGATAGGACGGGAATACTCTTTCCCTCAAGACAAGACAAAGAAAATATTCAACCTTATCATGAAGCATCATATGATGACGCTCTTGGAGCCTCGGTACCCCGAACAGATAAATGAGGTCCATCACCCGGATTATTGCTCCTATCATCGGGCAATAGGACATCCTCTTGAAGACTGCTTCACCTTTAAAGATCAGGTCGGAGACCAATATAAATAAGGCAGGTTCACTTTATCCGACAGCTGGAGGGTGACCCCACCACAAAAGCATGAGCCATAAAGAACCTATATCGCGAAGGTCGGACCAGCTCAACACCAAGAATGGAAGCGAACTCGTACTTGCCACATGATAACACTCTCAAAGGAGGGAGAGCACGAGAATATGGATGACTTCTTCAAGTGCTTCGCAAATGAGGATGAGGAGGAGGTGATCTTGGAGTTTCCACCAGCACCAGAAGAGCTGGAAGATGGGATACACACAACGGTGGACAACCTGAGAAAAATCAACTTGGGGACGAAAAACAAGCCGAGGCCCACATTCATCAGTGAGCTATTGTCTAAAATACAGGTGGCCACACTAAAGGACGTGATTATGCAATGTAAAGACTGCTTCGCATGGAACTATTCCAAGATGCCGGGACTAGGTCCAAAAATAGCAATGCATAAACTGGCTATATCACCGGACGTCAAGCCAATCAAACAGGCGCCAAGAAGAATGCGGCATGAATTCGAGATGAGTATCAATGCCGAAGTCAAGAAACTAATTGACTCCGGCTTCATCCAAGAAGTTCAATATCCCGACTGGATCGCCAATATTGTTCCTGTAATGAAGAAAAATGGGACAGTGCGCATCTGCGTAGACTTTCGGGACCTCAACAAAGCTTGCCTAAAGGATGACTTCCCATATCCAGTTACCGAGATGATGATAAATAACACGTCTACCCATGAGGTCTTCTCCTTCATGGATGGATTTTCAGGGTACAATCAAATAAAAATGCTTCCTGAAGACCAAAAGCATACCGCCTTCGGGACTCCGTTGGGCATTTTCTGCTATAAGGTAATGCCTTTCAATCTGAAGAACGCTTGCGCTACTTACCAGTGGGCCATGACGAAAATCTTCGATGACCTCATTCATGAGGTTGTTGAATGCTACATTGATGACCTTTTGGTGAAGGGCAAATCTTATGAGGAGCATTGGGAGCATCTAGACATAGTGTTCCAAAGTCTTCGAAAGTATAATCTGAAAAGGAATCCTATAAAATGCGCGTTAGGAGTCTCTTCGGGCAAATTCCTAGGATTCATCATACGACACCAAGGTATCGAAATAGACCCATCGAAGATCAAGGTGATTATGGAAATGCCCATGCCGAGGACTCTCAAGCAGTTGCGATCCCTTCAAGGAAAACTCGCGTATATCCAACGTTTCATAGCCAACCTTTCGGGAAAATGCCATCCCTACAGTCATCTAATGAAGAAGGGGATCCCATTCTTCTGGGATCAAAAATGCCAGAATTCACTAGAAGAGATTAAACAATACCTGAAAAATCCACCAGTACTGACTGCCCCGGTTAGAGGATGGCCCCTCATCCTATACACAACGGCCCTTGAAGGTTCTCTGGGTGTGCTATGGGCATAAGAGAACGACCAGGGAAAGAAGAGAGCTCTGTACTATTTGAGTCGAGTTCTGCTGGGGGCAGAAAATAACTACTCCACCATTGAAAAGCATTGTCTGGCGCTGAACTTCGCGATAACGAAGCTCAGACACTACGCTTTAGCGCATGAGGTCCATCTCATATCAATGGTGAATCTTCTCAAATATTTGATGTCAAGGGCCATACTAACAGGAAGGCTTACCAAATGGTCCCTCCTCCTGATAGAATTCTCGATAACGTATTGACCTCTCAAGGCAGTGAAGGGCCAGGCCATCGCCGACTTTCTCGCTGAGCATCCGATACCCGCCGACTCCCCCTTAAATTGTGAGTTACCAGATGAACATGCGTTCGACGCAAAGGAAGAAGAGAATGATGCCCGATGGGAACTATACTTTAATGGAGCATCTTCCACGAAAAGGAGGAAGCATAATATCCCTATAATCAAAGCTGGGGTAGGTCTCAACTTCGTGACTCCGCAAGGAGGGATACTGCGTTATGCCTTTTCCCTGACAGAGCCGAGGACTAACAATGAAGCTGAATATGAAGCTTTGATAACAAGTCTCAAGATCGCTGTTGAAATGGGAATTCAAGACCTCCTCATATATGGAAACTCCTAGCTCATTGTCAGCCAAGTAAATGGCGACTATCAGACATGCAAGCCAGAACTGATCAGGTATGGTGAAAGAGTGCAGCAACTGTTGACACAAATCCCCTCCTACATCTTGGAGAGTATACCGCGTGTGGAAAACAGCAAAGCGGATGCATTAGCTAGATTAGCTAAAGAATTTGCCGATGAAGACCACAATGATGTAAAGATCATCATGCAAAGCCGCCGGGTTCTCGCGCCAGCAGGGATACCTTCGGAGGATTTAACAGAGTCATCTGAAGAAAATGAAATGACCAAACAAGCAGTCCTCCAGATAGAAGACGAAGAAAAGATCAAGGATTAGAGGGAAGTATTCATAGACTACTTCAAATCCCATCGAACGCCCGGAAATGCGTCATCAAGACATATGCTCATGAAACGGGCTCTTTCTTTCGCTTTCATCAATGATACTCTATACAAGAGATCGCTTGACGGTTTGTGGCTAAGGTGCTTGGGGCCAGGAGAAGCATAGAGAGTTGTTCAAGAAACTCACGACGGACTCTGCGGTTCTCATCAAGCCGGGCCAAAGATGAAGCTGAAGATCAAAAGAATGGGTTACTATTGGCCCACAATGGTTCAGACTGCCTCGAATACGCGAAGCAGTGTCACTCATGCCAGATTCACGGGGACTTCATCCACCAACATCCAAAGCCGCTACACCCAACGGTAGCTAGCTGGCCATTCGAAATGTGGGGAACCGACATAATTAGCCCTATCGAACCAGCATCATCCAAAGGACATCGGTTCATACTAGAAATGACCAATTACTTTTCTATGTGGGCAGAAGCAATACCACTTAGGGAAGTGAAGACGGAGAATATTCTCTATTTCTTCAAGACACATGTCATCTACCGGTTCGGCACTCCGCGACGGATAATCTCGGATAATGGACCAGCCTACAGGAGCCATAAAATCAGCCGCTTCGCAGAACAACATAAAATCGACTGGAGATACTCTTTCGTCTATAATCCCCGAGCTAACGGTCTAGATGAAGCTTTCAACAAGACCTTGACAAAGATTATAAAGAAAATGGTGTCGGGAAACAAAAAAAGACTGGCACGAAAGGCTACACGAAGCTCTCTGGGCATACCGAACGATGTTCAAAACAGCCACGAATACGACCCCATACGCGTTAGTATTCGGTACGGAAGCAGTGCTTCCTCTAGAAATAGAACTCCCTTCTCTTCGAGTAGCGGTTCGATACGAGCTGACAGATGAAGAAAATGCTCATCTCCGGCTTAAGGAGCTCGACGCCCTCGACGATACTCGCCTTATAGCACAGCAGAACCTGGAGGCTCATAAGACAAAGATGACGCGGTCATATGAAAGACTGACCAGGTCGAGAACATTCCGCCAAGGTGAGTTCGTGCTAGTCGTCAAAAGACTGATGATCCCCAATCGTGCGAAACGGGGGATTTTCGAGCCGAACTATGAGGGCTCGTACATCATAAACAAGGTCTAAAGGGTGGGGCCTACATGCTCATGGATATGCATTGCGCAAGACCCTTCAGGCTAATAAATGGCTGATTCCTCAAAAGATACTATGCCTAACGGGTTACGATTCAGATCAATGATAGATGACGATGCATGTGTCCGCTCGCTATCTTCCTGTGTCAGAACCCTGAAAGTAGTATCCAGAAGATCGGTTGCCTCGAAAATGGTAACAGTGGACCACTACGTCCTTAAACTGGCCATGGACTGTCCTTAAACTAACAATGGACCGAGATGTCCTTAAACTAAAACTTCGGACCGAGATGTTCTTAAACTAAAAATTCTCTTCAAACGTGGCGACATTAGACCGAGATGTCCCTAAACTAACAATGGACCGAGATGTCCTTAAACTAAAACTTCGGAACGGAATGTCCTTAAACTAACGCGTCGCCTCAAACAGGGCGATAATGGACCGAAATGTCCATAAACTAGTGCGCCACCTCAAACATGGCGCATCGCCCCAAATACGACGATATCCACCTCTAAGATCGGTGTTGCAATCAAAGTCTCAATAGCAGAAATTGCAACTCAAGTCCTATCGGCTATACAGCTACCGCAGCAATGAAGCCACTTCCGAAGCCCCACCAACAAACAGATGGGTCACGTGCAGCGAAACTACTTTCGAGAGTCCTACTGCTAAAAAAACAGTGTGTCCACAAGCAAAATGGGCACGGATGAAAACTCGAAAAGGCGCCGTGAGTAAAAAGAGCAGGGCTGCCAGCGAGTTTGTGAAAACCCGAATAAGGCGCAAACTTGTAAAAAAAATTCATGTGCACTTGCAAGGTCCCCTCAACCTTATAAGGAAAAAATACCTACGTGAGATCCTTATGACTCATAAAGGAGCAACACACTTAGGAATTCTCATGATTCCTAAGGAGAAATTACACTTACGAGATCCTCATGACTCGTAAGAAGAATTCCCCTTATGAGACCCTCACGGTTCATTGATTCAAAAGCCTTAAGCTATAGAGATCCAAACATGTTCTTAAGCCATCACATTCCCCAAGCTGCCCTACAGGTGGTCTAATATTGGCCCTGTATACAATCCACGGGCATGAATAAATACCCCCTTACCAAGTTCTACCAATGGCGAGAAATATCCCATATGGTGAATGTCACTTGTAAGTCCTCTCGACTTATAAGGAGAATACACTCTTGTAAGATCCTTACGACTTGCAAGGAAAAATACCACTTAGGAGTCCGCATGACTTCTAAGGAGAACCTACACCTATATGATCCTCTCGACTCGTAGGGAGAAATAACTTTATGAGATCCTTACGGATTATAAAATCCAAAAGCCTTAGTCGACAGGATCCTAACCCTGTTTGCTAAGTCATCTTTGTTCAAATCGACAAAGGCAAATAACGATTCGCTCCTGGAAATATTCCGGTTGCAGCGATGTTGATGCCAAGATTGGGATCAGATCGCAAGTTCCTGACTCATAATAAAACTCAGCGAGTCGCAAAAAAAATGCACATGAAATAGCCGAAATGATGAGGCAACTCGCAATAAAAATCAGCGAGAAAAAAATATATGCATATGAAAATAGCCGAAATGATTGGGCAATCGCAATGAAAAGATGAAAAGATAGAGCATCGCGGAAATCAAAAATAAAATAAAACAAAAGGAAATTTTCTTTGCCCTGCAGGTGAGTCTACACTGACCCCTGTATACAATCTATGGGCACAAATGAAAAAGGGAACCATGTTTTCTCACCAGGCTCCGTCAAAGGGAAAGCCAGATCTTGATGGCAATATCTACATCCTAGAGATCAGCCTGACGTTCCTTCTCAGTGCAGACACGACGTCAACAAAGGCTCCCAAATAGCCAAAATCAAAAAGGAGTGACGGCAAAATCCCATCTCCAGCTCGACATTTTTCTCGTTACAGCAAATTCAATGTCAACAAAGGCTCCAAATAGCCAAATCAAAAAGGAGTGATGGAAAAATCCCAGCTCCAGCTCGACATTCTTCTCTTTACAACAGACGCAATGTCAACAAAGGCTCCAAATAGCCAAACCAAACTGGAGCAAAGGCATATTCCTAGCTCCGGACTTCAACTGAAATACATACAGCATAGAAGTCCCACAGATGTCTACCCTATTTCAGCAAAGAAACGGCACGGCATCGTCAAAACAAAAAATGAAGCAACGGCATATTCCCAGATTCAGGGTCTCGACAGCAACTCATATAAAGCCTAAGAGACTACCGGAGATCATCTCATACCAGCGCGGAATGGTTATAACTCATCGAGGCTCCCAAACTGAGCCTAATCTCAAGTAAAAAGCGACATGGCAAATTCCTAACGCTTTTTCTACCGACGGTCATATAGCCTAAGAAGATTACTTGAAGACATCTTGTCTAGCCCCCGAAAAGATCAGAGACATGGCAGTCGCGGGGATACTCGAACAACAGCTTAAAGACTGCATATCGAGAAATACATTAGCCAATGCGACAGTACCACGGACCAAAGCCCTAGTACCACAAAACCTAACGAACCACTGTCGTAAAGAGCAGGGGTTATCTATATATAACGTTCGGATAAGTTTGCCTGTAAAGCCAAGGGAGGTAAACTAAACAAACTCCGAAATAAATCCATAAACTAAACAAACTCCGAAATGAGTCCATAAATTAGAGACTCCGAAATAAGTAAATAAACTACAAGCTCCGAAATGAGTTCATAAACTAGAGACTCCAAAATGAGTGAATAAACTACAAGCTCCTAAATGAGTTCATAAACTAGAGACTCCGAAATGAGTGAATAAACTACAAGCTCCGAAATGAGTACATAAACTACTTCACGTCAAGTCAAGACATCGAAGTATAGAGAGACACAAGTATGAAATGAAATATGTCTTTTATTCATAAATCAAAATGACTACAAGATGCTTTTGTTCATGAATCAAAATGAATACAAGGTGTAAAAAAGTTTTCTAAGCTGGTGGGCGATTCAATAAGCCAACAAGTTCGTCATTTTTTCGCTGGACTTCTGCTTCTAGCTCTGTCAACGCCGCGAGCCGAGTCCCCGCCTGTGTCTGTTGGTTTTGGTATGAAGGAAATCGACTCTCAAGCACTTTCTCGGTAGCCTTTTGGAACTCGACCATCTCACGTGTAAAAATAACAGCTTTATCAAGTGCTGCCACCTCTATAATGGCCTCTTGAAGAACCCGCCAAATTTCATAAGCACGAGTGGTCTTGGCAATGAGCTAGGCTTGAAGTTCCCGTAAAGCCTTTAAAGCCAACTCCCTTGCCGAAAACTTCCGGTTGAGCCTTTTCTCGCATGAATGGAGATTGGCTGCACATCGGTCGATCCATCCACGCAGGCTCGCCTTTACAGACAAAATTTCAGAAGGAAGGCATATGTACTCAATCCCATGTAGGCAGGCCTCTACTCAACGACAATACTCAACCCAAATACGCACCAGTACCTCGTCATGATAAGTGGCAAGAACATATAAGGAAGTGTTGGCTTCAAAAGAGAATTCTTCGGCCGTGACAGAATTACAAGTGCGAAGATCTTCAATGAGAGTCGCCAATGAATGAATGCTCTGTATTGCCATCCTCTCAGACACGCGTCGGGCGTAAGGGCCTGGCGGTATGGAAATCCGGGACTCTAATGGGGTCAGGACTGGCAAAGCTATGAAGATACATATGAGGTTAGTTGCCTTCCCAAATATAGAACAAGTAAAAGGATGCCAAGGATAAAGCGTCACTTACCCACGGCCATGCAAGGCAGGTTTGAGAGCTCCCCAGGTCCGTCAAGAATTTTGACTTCATCGTCGGCTTCCGGTACTGTAGCTTAAATAAAAGGGCATATTAGCATCATTGTGAAAATATATTAAAAAAAGGCAAAAGAATACCAATCTTGGCCAGAAGAAATGACTATGCTTTGTGGAGATATCGCTTGCGGTGCTGCCATATCGAGTAAACGCTGGAAGGTTTTCCTCGGAGAAAGATCCACGATAAAAGACACCAACTCCCGCAATTTTGAGAGAGAGAAAGTTTCAGATATATGGAGGGGTCGTTAAACAAAATGTATATGTATTTAAGATTACCTTCGATACTTCACCCGCTCTGAACCAGAAGGATGGAAGCTTCGGCAACCTCCTCTACACCCTCAGGCGCATCACTGGAAATATTTGGGAAATTTATGGTCGGCATGGCAATCTGCAATAGAGGGACAAAATCCGCCGCTGGAAGCTCCAAAGCGGGAATAGCGGCTTCGACAATCTTTTCTAACCCCTTAGGTGAGTCATTGGAAATATCCATTGAATCTATCACCAATGTGGAAATCTCTGCCAGAGGAACAGAAGCTATCACCGAGGGCCCCAAAGCAGGGATGGCAGCTTTGGTAGTCTCTTCTATCCCCTCAGGTGCATCATCGGAAATATCCATGGAATCCATTGCCGGTGTGGCAATCTCTACTGGAGGGACAGAACCCATCACCGGGAGGTCCACAATGGGGATAGCAGCTTCAGTAATCTCCTTTACACCCTCTGGTGTGTCACGGGAGATAGTCGTAGAACCTACGTCCATGGCGCGATCTGGGCTTAAGACTACGCCCGCTGCAGAAGACCCTACAAAATTTTTGTAAAGATGGGATAAGGTGAAAGTTGTACCAATTAATTACCAAAAGGGACGTATACACACACACACACACACACACACACACACACACACACACCAGGGAGCTTGAAGTATGGTCTGTTCAAGCTGCTGCGCTTTTCTGTTCAGATGCGCTCATCGGGCCTCAATCGAAAATGGATCCCTACCCTCTTTCAAAGCAGCTTCAACTTCGGAGACGACCGACCCCATCTGTTTCAAAGCACGTTCTTCCTCCAGCGTCAAAGGAGTCGTCGGTAACATGGCTGGAGCCGGATCGATATCATGAAATACAACAGCGGGAAGTTTTCCTTTCCTGGAGGGGACATTTTCAGCCTCGTCTTGTGAGCACTTTAAAGCCTCGGCCAACTGAGCAGCCTCCTCGGCAGAGGAACCGAGGAATAGAAGAGCGTTTTCCGGCTCCTGCATAGATATCGGCTCATACTGGGTAAGGGGCTCGGATTCAAGCAAAACGTCGAGTAGGCCGGTGACTGATTTCTTTCTCCTTTTAGAGCCTGATCTAACACCAGCGGAGGGGCGCTTCCTCCCCTTTTGCGCTTTTGCACGGTGCTGCCCGACATCTCCTTCGATGTCTGCCTTTGTGGACGCCACGGCTGGTGCTTTATCAGGAGTCGCTGTCTGGGTTCTCTTACGCACCGGCTTACCAGCAGTACAGGGGGTTGATTCAGCTTGTGCGGCTTTAGGAATGAGCACTGAGCTGCTGTCCCTTAGAGGAGGGAAAACAACCGACCGTGGCCGTAATGGGTCACTGACAGCTTGATCTGGAATAAGAGCTCTACACTCAAAGAGCACCCGTCTTTCCTCTGCGATGATGGTACCGACCCGGTAGCGATACCAGCCTTTGAAGGGTCCCACAGGCCTTGGAAGATAGTCAGGCTCCGGGATCATGAAAAGTGAACCCGTGTTCAACCGCATGAAATGATGGATAATATCGTGGGCTATCTCCAGATAAGGAGTAGGCTCAACTAAAAAGGCTTCGAGGGGGACGTCCTGGTTGTAGCCTAACTGCTGGGCAAAGCGATGTGGATTATACCGCATGAAAAGGGTAGCGTCGTTAAGACGGAACACCAAATACCCTGGCCTGAATGAGTATAAGTGCATGATCTCTTTTGGCTTTAAAGCTGGAGCCCCATTCTTTGATAAATCAAACAATTGTTGAACGGGTCCCGCAGGAGCACAAAGGACTCGATAGCTAAAAATCATCCCGCCTTCGTTTGAATACGGATTAAGTAATACTCGCAAAGCCCCTAGCTGGGTCGGGTCAGGAGCAGAAGCATCAACCAGTCTCATAATCCGTGGGAATGTATACGACTCATGGAAAGCAGGCCTCCGGTGCGCGGCAAATGCCCCTAACACATGCATCTCGATCCAAGATGTGAAGCAGTGGAGGGAGAAATTCACAGTATCTATACCTGGGTTCAAAGTGTTGGCGGCAGTGCTTAACCCGTGGTATAGATGTGACAATCCCGCAACACCAACAGCCAATCTCACTCCTTTAGCTATGCGGTGAGCAGGGTAGAAGACGGAGGCTCTTATGAAGCGGCGATGCATCGGCATGGCAAACCAGCTAAGCTAAACACTGATAAAACCGACAAAGAAGGTTTCTTCAGCCATCCCAGGAGCAGCGATCGCGTCAAAAGCCATGGCTGGCGAGTTCGGAATATAAAACTGCGGCAGGTCCTTTTCTTTGGCCGGCAATTTCTTCAAGCCAAATCCAAAAGGATCTTCAACCTTCGAGAATTTTGGAGCTTTCTTGGATAAGACATCTTCACGAAGAAAGCAAGCAATGTAAGCATCAAAAGTGACACCATGCCCTTCTGATGCAACGAATAGTTTCTCAAAGATGCCCAAGGCTTTGATCAGACTTGGATGCTTGTGCCGAACAGCATTCTCGGTCATCAAGCCCTCAAGCATAGCGGGCACCGTGGCGAATATGTACTCATCAAGAGGCAGTAATTCTTCGTAATGCTCTCCCCTGATCTGCAACCCTGAAATTTCACGAAACCCCTCTAGCAAGATCGAGACTTCATGATCCCCTAGCAAGAACGTGTTCGTGGGAAGATTCCATTGGTTCAAGAAGGCCTTGACCCACCAGAATTGGGTAGCGTGATAATAGAATAGTGACGCATATACTGCTTGGTATACCCCAACCTTCTGCAGCCATGAGCGTTGAGCGGAGAGAATATATCGGGCCTACGGAAGGTAGCACATTGGATGGTGCGGGGTAACGCCTACCTTATACACCTATCCCCAGGATCGAGCTTCACCCTGACATATCCGGTGTCCCAAAATATCAATGGTCATTAGGGGTTGATTGGGTATCCCGGTCGTTGACGGTTCAAGCCAGCCTATAGGGGTCCAATTAGTTGCCTCCACCGCATAAGCAGTCCGCGGGCACTCTATCAATGACATTGAGCGGATGGGTTCGGTCGGTACTTTGCAGGTAAAGCTACGGCGGCTCCTGATGATGTGACCATATCAAACCCCCAATAAGAGAAGGCTCGTATTATCTTTGTCATATGCCCTAATCATCTCCATAACTTCCTCGTCTGACGGCGACTGTGGGAAAGTGGCCTCTGAGTGTGTGAAAGGGAAGTAGGGAAGTGATGCCATCATACCTTAAAAAAAGGGGAGTGGACCCATTAATGAAAAATATATATATGAGCTTGTTTCAGGGGACCACTAACTAAAAAGCCAGTAGGCCCCACGAAATCAAAATGACGGCTCACCAATGATGAGGCCAGATAATCATTGTGATAATCCAAAAAGATTCTCATTAAATAAACAGTGGAGTTTAAACAACTCCTAACATTCTCAAAAAACGAGTTTTATTAAAATACCCAACAGATTCAAAATCTGTGAAAATGGTATTAAAACCCTAAAAAGAAAAATATAATAATAAAAATATATATGCTCAAGAACGTCAGGGAATAAATTTCCTACAAACCTCCGAGTCTTTCAGAGCTAAGCTCTGTAATATGGAATTAAATTCCTTTAATAATGGGATTAAATCCCAGAAACCCTCACGATGGGGAAACGAAGGAGATGGAATTAAATTCCAGAGACCCTCAAAGATCAGAGGAGAACTCACGATCCTCAAGACCTCAGGGTTTACTACAGAAAAGAAAATGTCTGTTTTGGATCTCCGATAAATCGTTCCAAGAAAAAGAGCAAAGCTCTGTTGATGGATTTAAAATCTAAGACAAGAACAAAAAAGGGTTCCGTTCATAATCCTTACTAGAGAAAGAGTTTTTACAGAGTTTTACTCTGGAGTTCTACGGACAAAGAACTAAGCTCTAAAAAAGAGAATCAAATTCTCGAAGAAAATAAGCAAGAAAGGAGATGAAAGAATAGTGGTCATCGCAAGGGCCAAGCCCCGCATTTATAAGACATGATGGGGAGCGGTTCATCTTCCCGTTCCCCTAGGAAAATCCAATGGCTATAAGAGTGGACAACGTTGCACTCACGTGCAAGCCATGTGAGAGCAATGCCGGGGGGCATTTGTTCCTTCATAAAAAAGGGGGGAGTAAGAAATGGAGAAACTCCCCACTACTCGAGTCTCACGTGTTAAACACGTGAGCGCCTATATGCTGCTTTTAAGCAACTGATAGGCTAAACAAGCCTCACGTGTTAAACACGTGAGCACCTATATGCAAAGCATATAGGCGCTGCAACTAAACTACCGATAGGCTAAATAAGCCTCACGTGTTAAATACGTGAGCGCCTATATGCAAAGCATATATGCGCTGCAATCAAACGACTGATAGGCTAAATAAGCCTCACGTGTTAAACACGTGAGCGCCTATACGCAAAGTATATAGGCGCTGCAATCAAACAACAGATAGGCTAAACAAAGGCTCACGTGTTAAACACTTGAGCGTCTATATGCAAAGCATATAGGCGCCGCAATCAAACAACAGATAAGCTAAACAAAGCCTCGCGTGCTAACACGTGAGTGCCTATATGCAAACCATATAGGCGCTACAACCAAACAGCTATGGGGCCGAACTAAATCCCACATGCTAAACACGTGAAGACACTTCCTTACGTAGAATTAAATTCTACTTAATAAACCATTGGATCAAGGATCCAACGGTCATTAAACATATAATTAAATTCTATTGGGAAAAATATTTTCTGTTAAATAGAGAGTTAGTGGATCAAAAATCCAAAATATTTTTTATATCTTTCTGAACAGAGAAAGATTATAATCTGTTAAACTGAGCACCCTTAGATTAAAAATCCAATGGTGATTAAAATGTCACCGCTCGATAGAATTTTATTCTATATATGGGAGAATATCCCCAATCTTGTTAAAAACAAGAACAATATCTTCTATAATACAAAAGTCCTTGGATCAAAGATCCAACGGTGGGTAAAATTCCTCAAATCAATTTTGAGACTAATTAAATCAATTGGAATATCTCAATGAGAGATTTTCTCAAAACCAATTAACCACTTACTTCCACTATATAAAAGACCCGAGACTTCAAGTCTCACACACAGAGAACACGGGGGAAGAGAGACGACGCAGAGAGAGAGAACTCCCCAGAGGTTTAAAAAAAGAATATACAGTGAGCTTTTGAAGAACAGGAGAATTTAATTCTCAAAGAAAAGACTTGCTTCCTTGAAACACTGGGTAAAAAGAAAACACCTCTTCTTTGCCTCTCTAAGGGTTTAACCCTTCATATAAGAACTCGATTCTTTCCTCTGGTTGAGATTTGCAGAGGCAAATCTCCTCACAAGTTGAGAATTTAACTCTCATCGGGGAAATTTTTCTCTACAAGATTCAAAACCTAAGGGAAAAGAACTAAGTTACATAAAAAAAAAAGGGAGAGAAGAAGAACGGGAACATATAGGAATTTAATTCCTCCAAATATTAGGGTTTAACCCTATATTAAGAACTTAGTTCTTCAATAAAAAATAGTGATCCAAGATCTCCAAGGCCAAATCGTTGGTGCTTAGCACTATTTTGAAGACTCACGTGTTTCCCACGTGAGTGCTTCAAACGAACAAAGAGAATAATCAAAACTACCTCGCGTGTTTTCCACGTGAGTGTTAAAAATACCCCAGTGTAAAAAAAAAGAGACAGCCACATGCTTTGCACAAGAACTCCAACCAAGTGCTTAGCACTTATATAAAAAGGGGGAATAAAACCCAAAGGGCATCGCCCAAGGGTGCCTCACGTGCGTCGCGTGAGCGTCATAAAACTCTAGTGTTTAACACTAGTTCAGTGCCCATATTTGGGGTGCCTCACGTGTGTCACGTGAGCACCATAAAACTCTAGTGTTTAACACTAATCCAGTGCCCATGTGAAATGCACGTGAGAACTGTATTCCTCGGTGCTTAGCACTGTTGGAGACTCAATCTTAGCCCAAATTGGCTAAGTTTCCTGATGTTAGACCTCTTTGATACTGAAACAACCGAGCCCATATTGCTTATGTTTTCCCAAGCTGACCTCAGCCTCAAAAATGACTAGTGGTCTCCCATTGATGATATCCCAAATGATATTCATCTTATATCTTCTAAGATAACTTTAGTCTCAAATATGACTAATATTTCTTAGGTCCACAATAGCCCTTTTTCCCCTCAAATACGGGATTTGGTTTAAGAGTACATCTCTCCACACCTCTGATATATGTCGTTGTAATTCTTCAACAACTTCAGAGAGGTGGCGGGTCCCGAAAACCAACAACTCTTAGGTACACTTCCAAATTGACGTGTACACCTCAAATCAGACCGCACCCCAGATTAGGTGCATTCCATACCACCATTGTTCACTCCATCACGTAACAAATACACGTGCGCGCAAGATGAACAATGGACCGAGATGTCCCTAAACTAACAACGGACCGAAATGTCCCTAAACTAATATTCGCCTCCAAAATTGCGATAACGGACCGAAATGTCCTTAAACTAATACCCGCCTCCAAAATGGCGATAATGGACCGAAACGTCCTTAAACTAAAATTATATAGCCCAAACACTCTCTTGTTGGATCCTAAATAAAAATGATCCTGAAAGCTCGTTAAGTGGATCTTAGTCTCAAATTGGACTAATGTATCCTTAACAAAAAAAATCGAGTCCCAAATGCTCACATACATTTAAGTCGACCTTAATCTCAAAATAGATTAATGGTGCTTAATCAAAAACCCCAAATTTAAAATATACGGATTTGGACTAATCCACGCCCTACGGGCGACAACATAAATTTGTCTCCGTATACAATCCACGGGCAACCTAAACAAACAAAAACACACACGACACGAAGTGAACTTCCGGAGTAGGAGAAAGTGATTATCGTGATGCGGTAACATAATCAACTGCAGGGGCTTGCGCCTGCAGGAAAGATCCCCACAATCAAAAACCCTCGCAAACGAGGGGGAATCTGATGAAGTCTGCTACAATGGTTGCGTCTGTCCAAACTTCCGATGTACGATGCCATACATCAACTTGGCATCTTCGAATAGGTGGACGGATAAATCCAAATAGCATCTGCCCCCAAATACAGGCAGGACGATCCATCCTAGTTCGTCCCTGTTTTCGGCGATGAACACTACTGGTTCCGATCGATTTTGTGATTGTCACTATGTTTGAATTGGGTCGCTTGCCACCCTTTAATTTGATCATCGCTTACCTGAGAGATTGTTGTGATTCCTGCTGTCCTCGTGAGTTGGTGCCAACCTAACCACAAGGTTTTCTTCGGTTTTGATTCTCCTGAAACAGTAAAATTCCTTCCTTTAGAAACATACGGGTATTAAACAATTCAAGAAAAATAACATGAAAAGGGAAATAGGAGAAGAAAGAACTCGCCAGACTTACGACCGGGGAAAATCTAGCCCCACCCCTTTAATTTTAAAAAAGGTTTGATTTTTAATTTGAAAAAGATGGTTTTATATTTTTTTTATGAATGCAATAAAAAGGATGATAAGATTAAGAGAGTATTAGAAGGAGCCAGATTGCACTTCGTACCGCTGCCTATGAAAGCCTTCGAAACATCCGCGATCCCTGCTAGCGATCACTAAAAAGAATTTTGTATCTTTAGAGCTCTATGAGACTTGAGAAGGAGAAGAGATTTTGGGATAATGAATTCTGAAGGAAGGGGATCGCTATTATAGTTCTCCCACCGAATCTTTAGAGAAATCTTCGAGATTTGTAAAAATCTACAAATTGGTCACACATGCGGACAACCCTCGTCCTCATGCATACCAATTTGCCTATTTTTGGCAACTTTGCCCGCATTGGATTAGTAAAAACCTTTGAAAAATTGGCTGTGACACGCATGCGGATGACCTCCGTCCGCATGTGTGCCACATACGGTGGAAAATTACCAATTTTTCTACCTTTAGTCACAAGTAGTGTCCAGATTCGGGTGTCGGGGTATGCATGCGGACGACATGCGTCAGCATGTATGCCACCGATAGGATATCTTTGAATCTTCTGCAATCTTTTAAATATTTTCGTTTTTTGCAAAGGGTTTTGATTGAAACCGGTTTCGAAATTCGTTTAAATTACATGCGAAGCCCGTTAGTTATTTTTCCAAATCCCAAAAATTCTAATTTTGGATATGTAAGATATGAATAATATAGTTCGTAACTATAGCTCAATAAACTTTTTTATGTCATCTATGAGGACAAGGTCAGTCCTCATGTGCGCCATGTTGCTTTAAAATTTTGTAAAAATCTTGTAAAATTATTTTGAAGTTTTAAGCACAACTTGATGGTATTTTGAGTTATTTTTACGTACTATATATGTAATATCCAAAACTAGTCCGAATCGGTCGAAATGACATATCAACAACTAGAAGGTCTAAGTTAGGGGAAAGGATGCAATAGGGTAACGATAGGTTCGATTAAAAGATTATCCCTATCTCTGATTCATTCTTGAACAAATAAAACTTTCTGAAAACCAACGAATTGATGTCATAAGAACTTGATGAAAACATTTACCAGCTGATTTCTGCTTTTTTCAATTACAACACCTAAGTGGATCAATCTTTATCTGAAGAACAATGTCAAGATTAAAAAAACAAAAGATGAAAGAATTGCAAATTTTTTTTAAAAAAACTCAAACTATTCAGGAGGCAAATGCGTGTAGATATGTCTCTATCCTTCAACCCTGCCAAACAAGTGTTCTCTCTGGCTTAAAAGTCCTAATGGTTCCCCATGTGAGAATAATCTTGGCCTCTGATATAACAATTCATACCAAAATTAGACGTCGGTTAAAGGATTAGTTTTCGGCCATAGTCGAAAACATTGTCTTCATCATAGAAGATTGAAAAGCTTAGGAGGTGTCCATCTCTACCCACATCAGCGAAATGAATGCCTGATCGGTTTAAGTGACACTTAAAAAGTTGACTATAGAAGTTTGACCTTGCAAAAGATAAAGTCAAGTTAGCAAATAATCCAAGATCAATCCTAAAGTTTCCTTCCTAAACTTATAAAAATTCTCTCGAATCTGCTTACATCAACTAGAAAGCTAAGATGAAAATTTCCCACTCCCAATCAAAGGAGACTACCAAATGGACGTATCTAACAACGGAATCAAACGGTTCCTCTTCGCTTGTCACCTATACATAATTCTGCAATGTCCGAAACGTTAAACTACGAACTTTAACAGGGTGTGAGCTACTTGTTATCAATGACTAAACGACAAAACTCAGGGAAAGAAACCATGCCTGAAAATAATTTACACTAGATAGCATATACCAAAACCCTTTTTTTCCAGCAAGGATGGAGCATTCGATATAAACCAATCGATCAATTCAAGGGGCATCGCCCTCTAAATTTCTTGAGCTCGGCAAGGAGGTTTCCCTCCACCACTTCAATATATACCTTCCACACTTGTTCTTAAAAGCTCGAGCCATTCTTTAGCTACGATGGAACGGCTAGCCAACCAGGCAGAGCTGTGTCTAGAGGCAACCTTGGGCATCTTGAGCCAAAAGAACACCCTAATACTATGTTTTTTTATTACGATGAACATTCTAATCGTTTGCCCAAGTGTGTAGGTAAAATAAAAATCCAATCGAGATCACACCTTCGGCAATTCTAAGATCATAAAAATCCTATCGCACAAGAAAATAGGTTCTCCAAAAAATGGCATCCCCATTCAATGTATTCGGTATGACATACACCGCCTATACATCCACCGCATTTTTGGGGGTTTAGTCACAGAAGCGTGGTGGGATAGTGGGATCATTTGACGAAAATTCTTCTGTAGCCTCATATTAACACATGGAGATTATTTGATATCTGGAATCTTCATATCTTCTCTGAGTCTCTGCCAGTATTGATTTTATGATTTAATTAAACTTCATCGGCAGATTTTTGATTCCCCATATCTCGATATCCCGATCTCCTGATCTGAGCCAAATCTTGCACAATATTTCCATGAATAATGTTAGTAATTTTTGCTATAGAGATATAATCTTAATCATTTTATATGGTAATAAATCTTTAAGCAATTTGATTAAGATTATTTGATATGATATGCATAATAAAAATATTATATAAATATTATATGCATATATTTTCCTTCATAATGTTAATTATAATATATAAACATATGGTAATTAGTATTTTGCAGATAAACCCAAATATGTTCTATATTTATAATAAACACCTTTAAATATTTAAGAAATGTAAGGAAAATATTATATCAAATGTGCGATATTTTTGACTGAACAAATACCCCATACTTAACTTTGATCGTCCCGAACAAACTATTTATTCAAGAGAGGGTGAAAAAGAAAAAGAAAAACCTAAGTAGCACACTTTCGTAGGCAGCACGATTGCACTGAGCACGTGCAACAAGCCGTTAAACCTCTAGGTGTCCCTAGTAGGAGGAGTGTTGTCTCCTGAGGGTTTTCAGCGGATTATACCCACAAAATCGTATAATAAAAGAAAGAAAATGAAAGTTACATACAAAGATAAGAACTATAAAAGAAAGAACTTGAAAATAAGAGTTTCCAACTACACCAGTTTTTCAGTTGCCATGAGCCCTATCTTAATGGTCGTGAAAAGATGTTAGAAATCACATCATCCCTCAATAAAATATCGCCTTTAGCCTTCTTCGCAACCATTCATCCAAATATCAATGATATACCCCTACGTGTGTGTAAAAGACATCCCTACACTTAGAAAATTCAATTCAAGCTATCATATTCTTGTCCATCTTCCTTAATACTTTATAGTCGGTGAATATTTTCGATGGAATTGCTCACACATCTTTCATGCGACCGTTAATACTTCTTGAGGTACTAACCGACCGATTACCAAATATGCTCGCTTATTTATGCGTAATATTCTCGTCTTGCAACACCTAAGGCTTAGCAGTGACTCCCAAACCAGTTGGTCTAAGGCACTAGGTAATAAAGCACCCTCACTATATTTTTTATGCTGCCTTAAGTAATTACAAAACCAGTGTTCATTTTTTTCTTCACCACTTATATTTATATTTTTTTATTTTCATACCAAGGTTTTTTGACAAGAGCATTTCAAGGTATCCTCTACTATCCCAAGTTTCAAGATGTGTGCAAGTGCGTATAGTAGGGTATCAACGTTCAAAAGTTTGTCCTCAAGAATAGCGACTATTTTTCAGACTTATTTTTATCCTCATATTAGTAATTTCCTTCATCTTACTAACCTTTGGGACAACGGCTCATAACTACTTATTACTAGTTTCGTTTAAGAAAACATCTATTTTTTTTTTCTTTTCTCAAACTATTCCTATATTTCGTATGTAATTTTTCACTTTCAAACTTTCATTATCAAAAATAATTTGTGCATATATTTATGATAATACAAAATAATGCGTAAATAAGCACCAACCTCCCCCAAACCTATTTACAGCAGTGTCCTCACTGATATCATCTGTTAAGCTTAAAAAAACTGTAGACTTGTGAGGAAAAGTTAGTAACGGGAAAATGAATAAATGACAGTGAAATCCTCCCCAAACATATTTTTAGCTCATAATTTTGTAAAATTTTATTTTCTTTCAAGAGCCAAAAGATCCCCCCCCCCGCCCCCAAACTTCAGTAAAAATGTCACGACCCAAAATATTAGCTCATGACCAGCACTTAAATCACGCAACGTCTAAAGGCGTAACGTAATTCAAGTAAGCTGAAACCCCGAAATCTAAATCTTTTTAAGAAAATCGAGGTGAAGTTTTGAAATAAAGGTATAATGAAATCAAGTTTTCTTAATGCATAGAAAAGGAACATAAAAATGCATGTGAAATTTACTAGTTTGAAAACATGTTTCGTCTTTTTCTTTTAAAAAAAAATTGGGCAGCACCTCCTTTGTATATTTTGATCCAAAACCATAAATACATAACAAGAATAATGGCATCCCCAAGCGGGAGCTAGCTCTTCGCCAACCGGCGGATCTCAACCACGCAAAGCGTAAATATAAGTATACGACGCCCAACAGCGAAAATCACCACAAAAGATAAATAAATAAGCAAGACATCAACCCCAAATGCGAACATAAAACCCATCGCATTTATATCCCACATCAAGTCAATTTTACAATTACATTCTACCTTTACTATAAGTATACGTATCTAATCTAACATACATACCCGAACCATACAAACTGTTTTTGAAAGATACGAATCGTAGTTTTGAAAGTAGGGGCTAAGGTGTTTTTAAGGAAAAGATATCATTTGAAAATCTGTAACGTCCCTCAAGATATCTGTTTAAAAGATGCATACGATTCTTCAGTTTGAAAATAGGTATGGTTCGGATGACACATCTACGTTGACTATCTAGTCCTATAGTACCCTAAACGACAATATCATCAAATATCATCCTCAAATTCCGTCATCACATATTAGTCGTATCAAAACACTTCTAACTATCCTTAGTTTCTAATATGGTTCTCTAACTACCTTTTTACTCTATCTATAGTTTTCTATTGAAGGTTTCATTAACCATAATCTATATATAAATCGGTTTCCATCAAAGTATGTAGGGGTGCTATACGCCATCCACCTGACTTCCCCCGTATTTATAGATCTACTCACTTTGATCCTTGCTTGTCGAAGTCGATGACGCCATGCTCCGTCACCTCGGAATCCACGCGAAGGTACCTACAATAACAACACATATCGCAACACTATAAAAATCAAGTTCTGAAACCAAAACGGCACACAGATCGCCTATAGGTTAGAACCTATAGCCCACGTATGGAAAACCAACAAATTACCCCTAGTCTGATGTACAAACATTCAACAACCAAAATCAAATCCAAATATCAAAACTCATCATTCAAAATACGGAAAACATATACAAAAATCACACTAATGTGCTCCCAGATTTTGACTCAGGCCAAAAGGAGTTGCACAGACAAGTCTAGGGTGCTGTACATGAAGTATATGACCTACTGGACCAACCCCGACAACAATTTCCTCCATGTGACCGGCCACAAGGCCTAAAATTTCGGCCTCCTCGGCTAGTAGGTCTCCATTTGGGTTCGTATGGTTAGGGTGGTCTCCTATTGGTCAAATTTGGTCCCTGGTATTGTTTGGTTTCCTCAAAAATTCCCCGGCTTGCTCCAAATTCATAGTAGGCACACCAAAAGTTACAAAACCGATACGGAACAAATCCTAAGTTCCTGCATCGGGTTCAATTCTATGGCTCAGGTCAGGAAACGTGTCACCATGGTCATGTAAACACTCACAACAGTTCCCATATTTCACCTATATTCATTACAGAAAAATCTAGTTGGACCAAATATCACAACATGACATCAACCAGCTACCCTAGAAAATACAACCCCCTAGTCCCCTACAGTGCCGAGGTCGCCGGATTTGTCCCCCAAGTCGCCGGCCAAAACTGGTGGGAAAGGGTTAAGGTTTCAGGTGAACACTCAGGGTCTCGAGGACAACACTACCACACTATTTATTTTTACAGTGAACACTCGGGGTCACAGCAGGTTATCGACATCACAAAACGACACTCAAAATACGATATCTCACAAAACTAATCTAAAGGGAAGAAGTTATACCTCATTAAGGCCACTCAAGAAAACCCTATCTTCTCAATGTCATCAAAATCCAACTTTGCTTGGTCCAATGTGTAGAGGAAAAGATGGGGATTAATTTTTGTGAAGGGAGTATAAGGTTTTGGGGATTATTTGGAGATGGATCTAGGGTTAGAAGTGGAAGGAGATGAGCTTGAGGAGATGAAGAAGGAGATGAAAATGATGGGGGGAAAAGGTTATGGCAGCCCCCCTCTCTCACTTATTCTCACACACTCTCTCTCTCCAATCATTCACCTTTTTAACCCTTTTTCATTTCTTTTTCTATTCTCTTTCAAATTTCAAAACCAAATCACATAATACCTATAAAACAACACAAATGCAATAACATGTAATCAATGTAACATGACATGGTGCACTAGCCATGGAAAACTGTAGAAACACGGATTTGGTTTAATTGCGATTAGCAGTGCACTAATCGGGTTTTTATCCAAACTGCATATAATAAATTTTAAAAATGCCAAATCCTTTAAATATATTATTAAATGAATAAATCATTTTAATTTCCATTTATTTCACAATTATCGGTATATATTTATACCCTTTTTCGAAAACCCCAATTTCGCAAATCGGGCAGTATTCAGGAAAATATAGTATTTTAATATTAAATTTTAAAAATAATATTTTATATTTTCTGAAGTGTTACAGTCTTCCCCCGTTAAATAAATTCGGTCCCCGAATTTAAATTTAAACCCCCAAAATCTAAAACATTTCCATAATCATCTCAAAACAACGGGGCTCCGAAATCACAGAAGATATAGAAATAACACAGCACATCGCGTGTGCCTCAAAACGAGTATAAAACTAAAAATCGAACTCCGTCAAGCGTCATGCAAATCATCGGATTTGAACGCATATCCTCGGAGTTACAATGAAGATACAGATCTCAAAATCCACTATAGAAATCCAATATACACTAGTCAAATACTATAATACGTGTATAGTACGCATCTTTGGAAAACTTTCAAAGTCTGAATAAAATACATGCAAAATCTTTCTGAATCGCTGCGTGATGCGTAACTCATGGCATAAGTGATGGACGCTCATTTGTAAAATAATAAATATAGTTTCGTATATGTTTTGTTCAGATATAAGTCCCGTCCATTTTAAAATATCCCAAAAAGGTTTTCCTTTATAAACGCTCGTGTCGCCTACGGACACGTAGGAAAATAGCGAGACTATAGCTCCTTTTGAAAACCCTCTTGGTAGCCTTTAAATGCATGCAAAATACTCAGGTATTGTCCTCAGATCAGTCAAAATACTCAGGTATTGTCCTCAGATCAGTCCTGTTTGGCTACTACACAATATAGTGCCCATCATGAAAACATGGTGCTCAAAAACAAAATCAGTCTCAAAATGCGTATCCAACAATCATGTGCGTCTGGTGCGCACGGAAATTAAATCCAAATACAGGTGCTACGATATGCACAAAAGCCAAAACTAAGTGCAATGGGTGTGCACGAAAGCATCTGTCCAGTGCAACGGATGTGCACGACAACAATGTCAAGTGCATCTAGAGTGCATCAAGTGCAACTAACATGCACGAATGAAAATCCCAATTGAGTGCATCCGGTGTGCACAAAAGCACATCTCATATCATGCGCCCAACATGAGCGAAAATCCAAATCAAGTGCATCCATCATCCACGAAAGAAACCTCACAAAAGTGCATCCAATATGCACAAAAATCCAAAATCAAGTGTCTAATATGCGCAAAAATCCAACCAAAACGTAGCAGGTTCGTAAGAAACATCTAGTGCCGTAGCATGCACGAAAACTAACATCAAGTACAAACACGCACGAAAATAAAAATCTGGTAAAACGAATGCTCAAGGACATAAATCTGGCGCAACCAAGGTACGGAGTATAAATCCAGTGCGACAAATGCACAAATACCCGTCCGGTGCAACAAATGCAAGAAATGCAAATCTAGTGCAACTAATGTATGAAATACGAATCTGGTGCAGCAAATGTACAAAATATAAATCTGGTGCGACAATTGCACGAAATGAAAATCTAGTGCAACAAATGCACGAGGTGCAAATCTGGTGCATCCAGTGCACGAAATACGAATACAGTGCATCCAGTGCACGAAATACGAATACAGTGCATCCAGTGCAGGAAATATGAATACAGTGCATCCAGTGCACGAAATACAAATCCATAACTCAAATGCGTATAAAAGCAACACCGAGTGTACCAGGTTGTATAAAATCGTAAACGCGTGCAACTGCGTACACAAAACACGTATCAATGCACTGCAAGCACATGTAAGCTATACCGAGTGCAAAAATCAAATCGAGTGTGTACCACACGCACAAAATCAAATTAACTGTATGGGATCCACAAAATCATAATTACGTGCAACCAAGGCACAAACTGAATCTCAAGTGTAATAGATATGCACAAATCGCAAATCAACACAACGGTGTATAAAATATATATCAAGTGCAATAACCACGCACAAAACGTAAATACCAAGTAGGTGCAGCCATGGTGCACGAAAACAATATCATGAAACTCAATCATCAAAACTCAAATCTAAGCGATATAAGCGTGATACTCGGATCACAAACGCAAATCACAACAAATGACACTGAGGTACACCTCCTACAATATCGAAAAATGTCGGTGAGCCTAAAACCGGCAGAACAAGAACATCCGCTTGTCTCCTGCTCACGGTCTGGCGTCCTCAGTCTCTGGGTCTTTATCTTCTCTGTGGATTTACCAATCTCGCAATCCATCAGCTCTTCGGCCCGGTTGGGTGTGCTAACGGAAACGATTCCACTCTGGCACTTCTCTGGTCATCTCTCGGCCAATATCACGACCACTCGTAAAGCAACACGTCACTGGCATCGGTCTCTGGCCCTCTGAATACACGTGACACAACTGATCCTGGGTGCAAATCTCATTGCAGTAGAATCCTAGAAGGAATCATGCTCAAGGTCTCTTCCGATCTCACCTATGCCGAACTGTACGGAGGCTGGTACTCTCACATAATCTTTTCTCGCTTTCTGGACATCTGCATTCTCAGCACCACATTTCCTCGGGAACTGGCTGTATCCCAACGCCTCTGTATGCATAACAGATCTCTAATCTCGACGGGGAGTAACAACAGCTTGTCAGCGTCTCGCACGAACCTCTGGTTCCCCTCGTCTATATCATCGTCCACCATAATGTCATGCCATGCTATCTGCGTACTGCAATGGTCCTCGGCTACAGTCAATCCGGAGTCTCTCGCACGGACTCGAAATTACAAACTTGGTATCTTCATCACTCTGTAGAAGATATCTGTCCGAACACGTCCTTGGGAACTCGTCCCAACCATCGGAGGAATACTCAATACTCGTCTGTTCTCGATCAACTCACAACGCATCTGGGTGAGGTCCTCTATCCAAAGCTGGTTAGCTTGCTGATCTCTTATCACATGATATCTGGACGACGTCCAATCTTTCGATCGAGTCATCGAGGTCCAAAAATTTCCCGAAAGCTCAACACCTGAGCACAGTCTAAAAATATCTGGTACATACCGCAGTACCTCTGGACCAACCGTAGAAGGGCAAACCCAAGCCTCATTGATGGCACCGCTAAACTGCTGCAAACCCTAAGGTTCAAAAGCGGTTCCATGGTCATCAGGTCGAGTTAGGGTTTCATTCTTCTAGAGGGTCCACAGAATCACTTGCATGTTCCTCCGAACACTTTAAACTTAGGAAAATGGGTTTCTGACACTCGCTCGAACTTTTTAGCTTCGCCTAGCCGACATGTGAATACCCTTCATCCGTACGCTAAAGAATTCCTTAATCTTCCAGGAAGGACGGTGCATCACGTTCATCTCTGGATCGGTCATCTCTAGACCTGAGTAAGACTCTCCACACTGGAAATCTTCAACACAACTGGGCCTGCGTCGGCGCATCAATCTGACGAATCACCTTCGTCTCTTAATTCGGAATAGACTAGCTGTCACCTGTCACATCTCTGCCTGGAAGCTCCAGCGATCTCAGCTCGTAAGCTCTGGAAACGACATCCCGCCAATCTCAGCAACTGCTGGGTCATCTGTCTGCACGGTAGACGACATCGCAATCTCTAAGGTATGCTATACATCAACAGTCCTCTCATAACTAGCAGCCTCTATCAATAGCCCGATCATCCGGTGCAATGCCAAACACTCGCCTCAATAAGAGGTCACAACACAACACAACATCGAGACGTTCCTATGTCACCAGAAAACACAATGGTCAGTCCTCGTACCAGACGAGCTTGCCCTGACCGTAACACTAGCAGCAGCTCAAACTGCGCTCAAACTATGGTGACAGGAACCTCAATCGAGTATCGAAGAGAGTAGATCAATGGCAAGAAAGGAAACGACAGATCCAGAATGGATACATGATCATAAGAAGGAATAGCATCAATGAGAGTATGATCATGGAAACGAATAGAATCAAGGATCTCAAATGGATGTATAATCATGGGTATGAAGAGAATCATAAGTCTCAAAAATATGTACACCCTAAGGTTTCTTAAGTGGAGTATCGTATCGTAAATATGCCGCGGAACATACGTATGGTACGTCACTCTACTCAAGCTACCTACTCCATCAATCAGGGTCAACCTATGAAACGAAAGTTCGGGTCTAATACCCCCCCCCCGCGCGTTCAAGTCTAAGTTCCGTAAGATCAAGCCTAGGTTCCGAAATACATACCTGCCCTAGACTCCGCATAGTCAAACATAGACTCGAACCAAGGTTAAACCTAGCCCTCTGATACCAACTTTGTCACGACCTAAAATATTAGCCCGTGACCAGCACTTAAATCACGCAATGTCTAAAGGCGTAACGTAATTCAAGTAAGCTGAAACCCAAAAATCTAAACCATTTTAAGAAAATCAAGGAGGTGAAGTTTTGAAATAAAGGTATAATGAAATCAAGTTTTCTTAATGCATAGAAAAGGAACATAAAAATGCAAGTGAAATTTACTAGTTTGAAAACATGTTTCGTCTTTTTTTTTTAAAAAAATTGGGCAGCACCTCCTTTGTATATTTTGATCCAAAACCACAAATACATAATAAGAATAATGACACCCCAAGCGGGAGCTAGATCTTCGCCAACCGGCGGATTACAACCACGCAAAGCAAAAATATAAGTATACGACGCCCAACGGCGAAGATCACCACAAAAAATAAATAAATAAGCAAGACATCAACCCCAAATGCGAACATAAAACCCATCGCATTTATATCCCACATCAAGTCAATTTTACAATTACATTCTACCTTTATTATAAGCATGCCTATCTAATCTAACATGCACACCCGAAGCATACAAACAGTTTTTGAAAGATGCGAATCGTAGTTTTGAAAGCAGGGGCTACGGTATTTTTAAGGAAAAGATATCATTTGAAAATCCGTAACGTCCCTCAAGGTATCTGTTTAAAAGATGCATACGATTCTTTAGTTTGGAAATATATATGGTTCGGATGACACATCTACGTCGACTATCTAGTCCTATAGTACCCTAAACGACAATATCATCAAATATCATCCTCAAATTCCGTCATCACATATTAGTCGTATCAAAACACTTCTAACTATCCTTAGTTCCTAATATGGTTCTCTAACTACCTTTTTACTCTATCTATAGTTTTCTATTGAAGGTTTCATTAACCATAATTTATATATAAATCAGTTTCCCTCAAAGTGTGCGGGGGTGCTATACGCCATCCACCCGACTTTCCCCGTAGATATAGATCTACTCACTTTGATCCTTACTTATCGAAGTCGATGATGCCATGCTCCGTCGTCTCAGAATCCACGCGAAGGTATCTACAATAACAACACATATCGCAACGCTATAAAAATCAAGTTCTGAAACCAAAACGGCATACAGATCGCCTATAGGTTAGAACCTATAGCCCACGTATGGAAAACCAACAAATTACCCCTAGTCGTTGATGTAAAAACATTTAAAAACCAAAAACAAATCTAAATATCAAAACTCACCATTCAAAATACGGAAAAAATATCCAAAAATCACACTAATGTTCTCCCAGATTTTGACTCAGGCCAAAAGGAGTTGTACAAATAAGTCTAGGGTGTTGTACATGAAGTATATGACCTACTGGACCAACCCCGACACCAATTTCCTCCATGTGGCCGGCCACAAGGCCTAAAATTCCGGCCTCCTCGGCCAATAGGTCTCCATTTGGGTTCATATGGCTAGGGTGGTCTCCTATTGGTCAAATTTGGTCCCTGGTATTGTTTGGTTTCTTCAAAAATTCCCCGAGTTGCTCCAGATTCACAGTAGGCACACCAAAAGTCACAAAACCGATACGGAACAAATCCTAATTTCATGCATCGGGTTCAATTCTATGGCTCAGATCAGGAAACGTGTCACCATGGTCATGTAAATACTCACAACAGTTCCCAGATTTCACCTATATTCATTACAGAAAAATCTAGTAGTACCAAACATCACAACATGACATCAACCAGCTACCCTAGAAAATACAACCCCCCAGTTCCCCTACAGGGCCAAGATCGCCGGATTTGGCCCCCAAGTCGCCGGCCAAAACCGGTGGGAAAGGGTTAGGGTTTCAGGTGAACACTCAGGGTCTTGAGGACAACACTACCACACTGTTTATTTTTACAATGAACACTCGGGGACACAACAGGTTATCGACATCACAAAACGACACCAAAATACGATATCTCACAAAACTAATCTAAAGGGAAGAAGTTATACCTCATTAAGGCCACTCAAGAAAACTCTAGCTTCTCAATATCATCAAAATCCAACTTTGCTTGGTCCAATGTGTAGAGGAAGAGATGGGGATTAATTTTTGTGAAGGGAGTATAAGATTTTGGGGATTATTTGGAGATGGATGTAGGGTTAGAAGTGGAGGGAGATGATCTTGAGGAGATGAATAAGGAGATGAAAATGATGGGGGAAAAAGGTTATGGTAGCAGCCCCCCCCCCTCTCGCTTATTCTCACACACTCTCTCTCTCTCTCTCTCCAATCATTCACCTTTTTAACCCTTTTTCATTTCTTTTTCTTTTCTCTTTCTAATTTCTAAACCAAATCACATAATACCCATAAAACAACACAAATGCAACAACATGTAACCAATGTAACATGATATGGTGCACTAGATATGGAAAACTGTAGAAACACGGATTTGGCTTAATTGCGATTAGCAGTGCACTAATCGGGTTTTTATCCAAACTGCATATAATGAATTTTAAAAATGCCAAATCTTTTAAATATATTATTAAATGAATAAATCATTTTAATTTCCATTTATTTCACAATTATCGGTATATATTTATACCCTTTTTCGAAAACCCCAATTTCGCAAATCGGGCAATTTTCGGGAAAATATATTATTTTAATATTAAATTCTAAAAATAATATTTTATATTTTCTGAAGTGTTACAAAAATAGTCTTAAGCAATTAAAATTATAAGAGTAGGGTGGGATAAGTGGTCTATACAAAACTTTACAAAGACCAAAAGTCAACACCAACCATTCAAACAATTTATCGATGTAACAATATAATTGGTGAAAGATCAGAGATTTGAAGAAGTGAGAAGATAGGAGGCGGAATCGATCGGGTTTACATCTCGGTTGGTAGAGACGGAACAGTGATGGTGAATGAAAAAGAGAATGTGAATGATTAGAAATAGGTAGAATAGTCACATTCTCGTATGGGATAAGAAGAAATGGTGGTGGTTCAACTTCTTCGAGTGGAGGTTGATTAATCACAAAATCCGTGTCGTTTAGGAATGTGAGTTCGTCGGCAAAAATATCTTCGAAACTTTCATCGATGGTCTGATTGAACGTTTCAATATCAATAAGTGTCGCGCCAGAATTCAACACACTTGATTTGTCAAAAATTATGGAGGTAGGAGCCTTGAAAAACTCATCTACCTCATTCTCAAAGGGGTCTAAATCAAGTGGACTTTCTAGAATCATCGAACATGAAATATCAGAGTGTGATTTATCAAAACTCGATAGAATTAAAGGAATATTAGAAGAAGAACCGAAAAAAATGGGTGATGAAATGGGTAAACGAATTTGTGTGTCGAGCATTGTTGAACCAGATGTGGGAAATGAAGGCTGAATATCGTTCTGCTTTTCGGTCATGCATTTATCATCAATTTCAAGATGCATATGGGGTTTGGGAAAAACAGTTAATGGTTCGAGATGATGTTCACATGGAAGTGAAAGGACATGATGAATTGGTGAGAAAAACTCATCCAAAACTGTGAGTTCATCATCCAAAATATCCCCAGCATCAATATCCTAAATCAAGTGAAAGTTAAAATTCTCAGACACCTCATCAAAAGCATAGGTTTCAATTAATTTTGGTTCTAGAGTGGAGGTGTGAAGATCACAAGGATTGGGTGTGGTTTCAATTGAAATGGACCCTTCACAATCGGGTAATCAAACACTACAAAGTCACACAACTCATCAAACATTCTATCTTCAATAGATGAATCATTTGGTGTACTCGATAGATTTGTGAAACTGGAGTTGTGGATTTCAATTTGGGATGGGGAGGTTTGATTTGGAAGGGTGTACTGCTCTCTCTCACTACTCAAATTCTCAATTTGTCCTATTGTCGTATCATACATTGAAAATTTTTGAGCTAGTTGGAAACTAGTTGCTCGTTCGTTGGGTTGTATGAGGGCGGCCATGGATACATTCAATTCCTCTATGTGGCGGCACGAGACTACCCGAATGTCACGACCCGAAATGGCACGCAACTGGCACTTGAATCATATGAATTCTATAGGGCCCCATCTAATTCAAGTAAGCCAAGAAATCCCAGAAATCTAAACCATTTAAGGAAAGAAGTGAAGAAACCATGTTTTAAAACAAGGGGTTTTAAATAACATAAGCCGAATATGCATTTTAAAATCTCAAGTCTTTTCTGAAAATTTCGACAGAGTTTCCTTTATAAATACTGGCCCCAAGCGGGGTACAACATGAATAATATATGCACAATGATAAAAGGCATCCCCAAGCGGGAGCTCGCTCTTCGTCAATCGACGGTCACAACCACACAAACAATATAATATACAACGCCGAAGGACGAGGATCAAAACTCAAAAGGAAACTCAAAATCATCAAGAAAACCATAATAATACAAGCGCGACTCTACGGTCAAAAGAATAATACACTGGTTTTCGAAGTCTGAAACAATATACAAGTCTGGTTGATGGAATTTTACTAGATACAACTAAAAATAAATGAGTACACTGGTGGTCACGATGCAAGTGAACCCACCTACCAAAGCAAATCACCCGGAATGGAAACAGTATGCCAGCAAAACCGCAATGAAACCTGTACGGCAAAACCTGTAAGAAACTGTGGCATAACGGGGGTGAGTTTCCAACTTGTGAGTAGAAAACATTACAGAGCAGAAATCGTATGTATGACTCAATCCTAGGTCAAACGATCAGTAGTATATATCCTCAATATGATAAAGTCTGAAGCATGATAAGGTGGCAAGGGTAAACATCTATACCAAGTGTAATACCAAGTGCTCGTGTCAGTGCCTCAGGTAGCAACATATCATAAATATGAGGTATGATCAATGTAATCAACATGAAATTAGTGTCAACTATATCATAAAGTCTATAAGTATGTGGATATCATCCAATTATGTAATCAATGCCTGTATGCATGTGGATCTCGTCCACGTGTCAACCAATGACACAAAACATCATGCACGTAATTATCATAAAGCATATGCATGAAAGTATGAGGATATAAATCAACGTGTGTCCCTCGCGACACATCAAAATCATGGAACCTGAGTGTCCAGCATCGACGCTCAAAAATATCATGAAACCTGTGCCCAGCATCGGCACTTTAATCCTCATATATATAGGGCTCCGTCAGTTCGGATCGGCCCACGGGCTCCGTCAGTCCGGATCGGCCCATATCATCTCTCAACTCCGGTCGGTATCCTCTGGATATCCGCTGAGCCTAAATACAATCACCGGTAAGTAGTAGTCCCTCTACCAGGCTCACCGTCTGTATACACAGCATCCCTTTCTTGCCCCGGGATAACATACCGGGCCCCACCATGTACCCGCACACGGCCCACGGCTCCTCCTCGCATGGGGTATATATATATCAGAACCGATAAAACTCATGGTGGCTACAGAAATATCATATCAAGAGAAACCGGGTTTTTAAAACAGTACATACTTTCCTTTGAAATACCCACGGTTCTCAAATCCAAAAATATCATGGAAACAACATATCTCAACGCGTATAATCATAAAACATGATGTATGCGACATATAACAGAATGTAAGCATATCCGTATATCATGCAACCTGGAACATTAATATGCACATATCGAGGGAAAACCACTCTTATAAAATGAATCCAGTTTTAAAATATATCTTGCGGTTCCTAAATCTCCAAAATCAAGCCAAAATCATCTATGTACGTACAAATACGTATGTATGCAAGTATGTCATGCAAAGAGTCATATCCTGACGCAACAATCCTATTGTGTAGTGACATGGCAATTATCGATGATGAAGTGTGTGAGCCAGCAAGCAGGTGTACGTGGAGCATACGCATCATCGATAATGGTGCTGGTGTCCTGACAGCATGGGTTTAATATAACACATTTAAACATGCAATGCGATACGAATAGTAAGAATATGCGGAAAATTAATAATAAACACAACAGTGAAGAATCTACATCAATATATATATATATGTCATACAGTTTTGCCATTTGAAATAATACGAATCGTGGTGTTTAGAAAAATAAGGGCTACGGTTTTTTTAAGAAAAGATGCGTCATTTGAAAATATCCGTAGAATCCCTTGGCCTATCTTTAAAATACTCACAATTCGTTAGTTTTGAAATAGGTATGACTCGAGTCTTGTCTAACATCAAGTAAACTATAGGACTAATCGAAAGGTAAGGAAACCACCTAAATCTGAGTCGATACATAAAAATATAATAGTCGGTGATCCTGCCTCAATAGTATCACATACGATACAATATATAACATGACATCCTTGAGTCAAGAGTGCGGATCTATCATCAATATAAAGCTCGTACCGTAAATCCATCGTACGGCATCCCAATCTGGGTACGGGTCGAATCTCACATTTATCTCATCATTTATCTGGTATCCTTATCATCATATCTCATGAACTGGGGGTATTGATCTAAGTCTAGTACTAACTGATACCATCTGTATATATGTGTGTGTGTGTGTGTGTATGAAAACACACGTATAAAGGCCCGCTAAAATCACATGTCATATCCCACAATACGAAACAAAACATATCAGCGATCTCATGGCATCATGCCTAATCTTATTGACTCATCTCCAAACACCATATACTATCATCATCATCCATGTATAAGTATATATATATATATATATATAGTCCCGTACCTATGTGTGTGTGTATATACGTATCCCTAAATACGCACAAGTAATAATCATAATGCAAGCAAGGGTGTATGTGTGCGTGTGTGCAAACCTATTCTATGGTTCGCGACTAAGAAATCAATCACGACACTATCTTCCAAATACACCAACATTTATCCCATGATCTTCTAAGATCCTACTTGTTAATCATCCCAATTCACAACACATATGTAAATGTATAACATATCATAAGCTACACTACGAACTGCGGGGGTGCTATACGCCATCCACCCGACTTCTCCCGTAGATATATATCTACTCACCTGCTCTTGCTTGCCGATGTCGATGTCTCCACGCCCCTCCTTGTTTCTCCGAACCCACTCGAAGGTACCTACATGTATACCACAAGAAAATGTAAATGGAAATAGCGCACGAAAACCAAATCGGCACGCATATCGTTCATAGGTCAAAACCTATAGTCTCGCATGCAAGAATAGCTAAACCAACCCTCGATGTCGATATACATACGTCAAACCATCGAGTTAAAACAAAATTCCTAAAATCCAGAATTCAGAATACGCAAAACAAAACCCCGAAATAAAACAGAAACTCATGTAACTAGTCCCAGATTTTGATTAAGGTGAAAACAATGTGCACAAACAATACTGAGGTGATGTATAGGGAGCAAATTACCTACTGAAGCAACCTGGTCCCTAACCCCCATCCCATGGCCGGCCACACATGCCTAAAATCCGGCCTCCTCGGTTCTTTAGGGGAGATAGGGTCTCGTTTTGGCAGGGTGGTCTCGTGGTGGTCAATCTAGGCTACTAGTGTTGTTTTCTTATCTCGTAGTTATCCCAGGTCATCCCAGATTCCCCTGCACACCCTAAACACTCAAAAAACTGACGTGAACAGTTTCAGTTTTCCAGAAATTTTGGTTTCAAGTTTTATCTTGTGTATGTTCTGGGTTTGTAACACCATGGGGGGTTTATGGTCACTAAATACACACAACTCAACTTAAACCCTAACCCTCTCTAGGAATTTCCAAAGTGCACAAAACTACACGAAATTAAATTTAAACTTGAATAGAGGCTAAAGAAAATGAAATACTACACTTAATGTGAAAGAATTACCTCATTTAGCACTCATGAATCCCCTAGAGCACCAAAATGCAAACTTTCTTGGTCCAAAGTGTAGCTTGTGAGGTTGTGCATGCATTTTGTGAAATGGAGATGGACTTTTGAGTAGTTTTTGGTGATGAATTAAGGGTTTGAAAAGGAGAGGGAAGGGGTGCAGCAGCCATGGGGAAAAGAAGAGAGGAAAGATGAAGTGAATGAAGAGGGAAAGAGAATGGCTAAGTCAAAGGAGACCCCTCACACTCTCTCTCATGCCCATACCCCATTTCTTTAACATTTTCCCTTTTCTTTTCTTTTCTTTTCTTTTCTCTTCTTCTCATTTCAAAATTAGAACCATGCATGATTAAAAAAAGTGTAACAAGTGCTAAAAATGACATGTGCATATCATGTGCACAAAACACGTTTAATACACGATTAGCGATATTTAATCACGATTAGCATTAAAATAGTGTATAATAAATCATAAATTTTCATAATTTGTATAAATCACATAAAGCACCTTCCTTTTAGTAATTTCTATAATTTTCCAAATTTTTCCCAATTTATCGGTATTTAGTTATACCGCCTTATTAAAATATTCAATATATTATTATTTAATTATAAAAATCCCCAAAAATAATATTTTATTTTTCTGAAATGTTACACCGAAATTCTTCCACTGTCCGTTCAAGACTAGACATGGGTCGATAAGGGGTTTCAGCAGAAGATTAAAATTCTTGTGGATAGGTAAAACTCTCAAATGACTGATTAGAAGAATTGTCTAGAGAAGGTGTAAAAGTCGGGTAGGATTGATAGGAATCGAATGGTTGTGAAAATTGGACAGGGGTAAGATCAACACTGTGATAAGAAGAATATTGATATTGGTTGGTTGGTTGGCGACTGGCAACAGATATCATATACGCCGCAAAACGAGTAGTAATATCTTCCTTAGAAAGTGATGGTGTTTGTTGTCCTGACGGTTTGACCGGATTGAAACTTTGGCTTTTAGCCCTCGCCATATGCTCAGCGATGGACATGCGTTTAGGAGTTCCCTCACACGCTTTAAATGGAGTATCAATATAAGAAGATGTAGAATTTTGAAGCGGTTGATAGGACCTGGAGTGAGGTGTCCAACCGTTTCTTTCCGCTTGCTCTATCCGATCTCTTAAAGACATGGTAGAGTCGGAATTTTGACCAAAGCAATTACGAAAACAAGAAATATCTGGTTCTGGATAGCAAAGCTCGGCAAGAGTTCGTCTGTTTGGGTTACCCATTATAAGAAGGGGAAAAGAAAAGAGGCTAAAAAGGGAAAGATTTAAGCTCTATTTGGATTGTTTTGCTTTGAAAGTGGGACTTGAAGGTTGACTCAACAAATCACAAAATGCACAAAAAAAACCCTAAAACTAAGGTCACCTGGGTCAAGCACTAGACCGCTCCTAGACTTCCAAAGGACAAGCTGCAGGATGAATCCTCTGCCACCTCTTTATTACTCTTGTAGCCAGGTAAGTGGGAGGTATCCACTATACGAATCACCGAAAATAGCGGGCCTAATTAAGTAACCACTTTTCGTAGTCATACTTGCCTTAGACATCACAAAAGTAATGCGGATAAACGATAGATTAACTACGAACTTCCTCTGTCCTAATTGAGTGCGACGGTCTTTAGAGTCTTGGTCTAAATATTTTTTAATTAATGAAGGGTTATGCGGATGCTCGTTTTGTGATTTGTGGGGCCTAGGAAAGGTGATGAAATCCCCACCTAATCTGAATTTTGGTTTTGCCCCTTAAAGTCCGTATTAAAAAAATGCAAAAACAAACCAATTACAAAACACGCAAAAATATTTTTTTGAGCGGCGATATTTTGCAAGGAATCCTGCAGAAAATAAAATTATTGGATTTCCAGAGGAGAGAGAAAGAGTTGAGAAATATACAAGAGGATTTTGGCTAGGCAAGTCCATCAAGTGGCCGCGGTTCCGCGGCTAAATCAACAATATTGCGGCGGTTCTGCCGCGGAAAAGAGGGTTCACTTAACAATTTTTTCACTGTGGCCTCCTTTGCTCCTCTAGTCCTCTCTGAAGGTCTCTGAATCTCGATTTTCTCGTTCAAGTGACTCCAGATTTCCTTACAAAAATCGCACACTAATCATTAAATACACAATTTGCTGTTTTATTTTATTTTTATGATATGGATCGAATAAGAATTCAATACGAATAGCAAGAAAAAAAATTACGCATGTATCTCCGGCAACGGTGCCATTTGATTGATTCTGTGAAAGTGTTTCTAGTTAACCGCAATAAATAACGGTGTCGCATGTAGCTAGCCGAGATGAGTACGGGTCGTCCTCAGGGATGCGTGGAATTTCTAATCTTGCTTTAAACGAGTTGAATAGAATAAAAAAAGAATAAGGAGAATACGAGAATAGATCTATGATAAATACGGATGTAGAATATATATATATATATATATATATAAGAAGAAGGCTTGTAGGGTTCGTTAGGATTTAGTGGTCATGGATGACTAATAAAGATGACTCCTTTTATCTTTTTATAGATTTAAAGCTAGATAGATAGTGATGAACGTGGATTAGGGCTCTTGGAAGAAACTAGGGTTTCCCCATTATTGACCCTTGTCCATTCATTGATCTCTATTCATGTCTATCTCTTAACAAAACAATTGTTAATCTGATCTCAAATCACGATCAAGGCTATCAATAAATTGATAGTGCGCCCGATTAGGATGTTAACGATTCTTTTGCTAAAGTTTATAAATTTCATAAGACTTAAAAGAAGTTAAACTATTTTCTCGTCCATTGTTCTACCCTAATTCTACGAACCCTATCAAGCGGAGAATTACCCGCGCATGATGGAGATAGAAGAAGAACGGATAGGGATCATAATGTAAATACAGAAAATAAATGCTAAATAATTAAACTAATGATCTACCTTTATTAATCAACTTCACAAGTACAAATCCTATGGGTTTAGATTATAAAAGGAAGAAGAAATTGCTCTCGATCTTTGCCTCGTAGGAAGTAGATGTTCCGTCGAATCTCACGTCGCTTTATCACGTCGAATCGCTGACCTGTCGTGGATTACTTATTTTTTTACGATGATTTGCTTCGTGAAAAAGGTGATAATTTCTAGTTTTAGCCATCGGTCCTATTTATAGTCACAGAAGATACAAACCTTAAATTCCGAGTATTAGGGTTTGTTGAGAAGATCTTACCCACAAAATCCTACACCCTAACTCTTCAGAACGGCCGCGGATCCGCCGCATTTTTGGGGGTTTGGCCACGGAAGCGTGGTGGGATAGTGGGATCATTTGACGAAAATTCTTCTGTAGCCTTATATTAACACATGGAGATTGTTGTGATATCTGGAATCTTCATATCTTCTCTGAGTCTATGCCAGTATTGATTTTATGATTTAATTAAACTTTATCGGCAGATTTTTGATTCCCGATATCTCGATATCCCGATCTCCTGACCTGAGCCAAATCTTGCACAATATCTCCATAAATAATGTTAGTAATATTTGTTATAGAGATATAATAATCTTAATCATTTTATATGGTAATAAATTTTTAAGCAATTTGATTAAGATTATTTGATATGATATGCATAATAAAAATATTATATAAATATTATATGCATATATTTTCCTTCATAATGTTAATTATAATATATAAACATATGGTAATTAGAATTTTACAGATAAACCCAAATATGTTCTATATTTATAAAAAACACCTTTAAATATTTAAGAAAAGTAAGGAAAATATTATATCAAATGTGGAATATTATCGACTAAACAAATACCCCCATACTTAACTTTGATCGTCCCGAACAAACTATTTATTCTAGAGAGGGAGAAAAAGAAAAAGAAAAACCTAAGTAGCACACTTTCGTAAGCAACACGACTGCACTGAGCACGTGCAACAAGCCGTTAAATCTCTAGGTGTCCCTAATATGAGGAGTGTTGTCTCCTGAGGGTTTTCAGCGGATTACACCCAAAAAATGCTATAATAAAAGAAAGAAGATGAAAGTTACATACAAAGATAAGAATTATAAAAGAAAGAACTTGAAAATAAGAGTTTCCAACTACACCAGTTTTTCAGTTGCCATGAGCCCTATCTTAATGGTCATGAAAATATGTTAGAAATCACATCATCCCTCAATAAAACGTCGCCTGTAGCCTTCCTCCCAACCATTCATCCAAATATCGATCATATATCCCTACGTGTGTGTAAAAGACACCCCTACACTTAGAGAATTCAATTCAAGCTATCATACTCTTGTCCATCTTCCTTAATACTTTATAGTCGGTGAATATTTTCGATGGAATTGCTCACACATCCTTCATGCGACCGTTAATACTTCTTGATATACTAACTGACCGATTAACAAATATGCTCGCTTATTTAGGCGTAATATTCTCGTCTTGCAACACCTAAGGCTTGGCAGTGGCTCCCAAACCAGTGGTCTAAGGCACTAGGAAATAAAGCACCCTCGCTATATTTTTTATGCTGCCTTAAGTAATTACAAAATCAGTGTTCATTTTTTTTCTTCACCCCTTATATTTATATTTTTTTTATTTTCATACCAAGGTTTTTAGACAAGTGCATTTCAAGGTATCCTCTACTATCCCAAGTTTCAAGATGTGTGCAAGTGTGTATAGTAGGGTATCAACGTTCAAAAGTTTGGCCTCAAGAATAGAGACTATTTTTCAGACTTATTTTTATCCCCAGATTAGTAATTTCCTTCATCTTACTAACTCTTGGGACAACGGCTCATAACTACTTATTACTAGTTTCGTTTAAAAAAACATCTAACTTTTTTTCTTTTCTCAAGCTATTCCTATCTTTCGTATGTAATTTTTCACTTTCAAACTTTCATTATCAAAAAAAATTTGTGCTTATATTTATGACAATTCAAAATAATGCGTAAATAAGCACAAACCTCCCCCAAATCTGTTTGCAGCAGTGTCCTCACTGATGTCATCTGTTAAGTTTAAAAAAACTGTAGACTCGTGAGGAAAATTTAGTAACGGGGACATGAATAAATGACATTGAAATCCTCTCCCAAACTTATTTTTAGCTCATAATTTTGTAAAAATTTATTTTCTTTCAAGAGCCAAAAGAATCCTCCCCCCCCCCCCCCAAACTTGAATAAAATAGTCTTAAGCAATTAAAATTATAAGAGTGGGGGGGAATAAGTGGTCTATACAAAGCTTTACAAAGACCAAAAGTCAACACCAACCATTCAAAGAATTTATCAATGTAACAATATAGTTGGTGGAAGATTAGAGATTTGAAGAAGTGGGGAGATAGGAGGCGGAATCGATCGGGTTTATGTCTCAGTTGGTAGAGACGGAACAGTGATGGTGAATGAAAACGAGAATGTGAATAATTAGGAATGGGTAGAATAGTCACATTCTCGTATGGGATAAGAAGAAATAGTGGTGGTTCAACTTCTTCGAGTGGAGGTTGATTAATCATAAAATCCATGTCGTTTAGGAATGCGAGTTCGTCGGCGAAAATATTTTCGAAACTTTCATCGATGGTCCGATTGAACGTTTCAATGTCAATAAATGTCACGCCAGAATTCAACACGCTTGATTTGTCAAAAATTATGGAGGTAGGAGCATTGAAAAACTCATCTACCTCATTCTCAAAGGGGTCTAAATCAAGTGAACTTTCTAGAATCATCGAACTCGAAATATCGGAGTATGATTTATCAAAACTCGATAGAATTAAAGGAAGATTAGAAGAAGAACCAAAGAAAATGGGTGATAAAATGGGTAAACAAATTTATGTGTCGAGCATTGTTGAACCAGATGTGGGAAATGAAGGCTGAATATCGTTCTGCTTTTCGTTCATGCATTTATCATCAATTTCCAGACGGATATGGGGTTCGGGAAAAACAGTTAATGGTTCGAGATGATGTTCACACGGAAGTGAAAGGACATGATGAATTGGTGAGAAAAACTCATCCAAAACTGTGAGTTCATCATCCAAAAATCCCCAGCGTCAATATCCTCAATCAAATGAAAGTTAAAATTCTTAGACACCTCATCAAAAGCATGATTTTCAATCAATTTCGGTTCTAGAGTGGAGGTGTGGAGATCACAAGGATTGGGTGTGGTTTCAATTGAAATGGACCCTTCACAATCGGGTAATCAAATACTACAAAGTCACACAACTCATCAAACATTCTATCTTCAATAGATGAACCATTTGGTGTACACGATAGATTTGTGAAACTGAAGTTGTGGATTTAAATTTAGGATGGGGTGGTTTGATTTGGAAGGCTGTACTACTCTCTCTCTCACTACTCAAATTCTCAATTTGTCCTATTGTCGTATCATACATTGAAAATTTTTGAGCTAGTTGGAAACTAGTTGCTCGTTCGTTGGGTTGTATGAGGGCGGCCATGGATACATTCAATTCCTCTATGTGGCAGCACGAAGCTACCCGAAATTCTTCCACTGTCTGTTCAGGACTAGACATGGGTCGATAAGGGGTTTCAGCAGAAGATTGAAATTCTTGTGTATAGGTAAATCTCTCAAATGACTGATTAGAAGAATTGTCTAGAGAAGGTGTAAAAGTCGGGTAGAATTGATAAGAATCAAATTGTTGTGAAAATTGGACAGGGGTAGGATCAACATTGTGATAAGAAGAATATTGATCTTGGTTGGTTGGTTGGCGACTGGCAACAGATATCATATACGCCGCAAAACGAGTAGTAATATCTTTCTTAGAAAGTGATGGTGTTTGTTGTCCCGACGGTTTGACCGGATTGAAACTTTGGCTTTTAGCCCTCGCCATATGCTCAGCGATGGACATGCGTTTAGGAGTTCCCTCACACGCTTTAAATGGAGTATTAACATAAGAAGATGAAGAATTTTGATGCGGTTGATAGGACCTGGAGTGAGGTGTCCAACCGTTTCTTTCCGCTTGCTCTATCCGATCTCTTAAAGACATGTAGAGTCGGAATTTTGACCAAAGCAATTACGAAAACAAGAAATATCTGGTTTTGGATAGTAAAGCTCGGCAAGAGTTTGTCTGTTTAGGTTACCCATTATAAGAAGGGGAAAAGAAAAGAGGGTGAAAAGGGAAAGATTTAAGCTCTATTTGGATTGTTTTGCCTTGAAAGTGGGACATGAAGGTTGACTCAACAAATCAAAAAATGCACAAACAAACCCTAAAACTAAGGTCACCTAGTTCAAGCACTAGACCGCTCCCAGACTTCCAAAGGACAAGCTGCAAGATGAATCCTCTACCACCTCTTTATTACTCTTGTGGCCAGGTAAGTGCCAGGTGAGTGGGAGGTATCCGCTATACAAATCACCGAAAATAGCGGGCCTAATTAAGTAACCACTTTCCGTAGTCACACTTGACTTAGACATCACAAAAGTAATACGGATAAACGATAGATTAACTACGACCTTCCTCTATTCTAATTGAGCACAACGGTCTTTAGAGTCTTGGTCTAGATATTTTTTAATTAATGAAGGGTTATGCGGATGCTCGTTTTATGATTTTTGGGGCCTAGGAAGGGTGATGAAATCCCCACATAATCTAAATTTTGGTTTTGCCCCTTAAAGTCCGTATTAAAAATATGCAAAAACAAACCAATTACAAAACACGCAAAAATATTTTTTTGAGCGGCGATATTTTGCAAAGAATCCTGCAGAAAATAAAATTATTGGATTTCCAGAGGAGAGAGAAAGAGTTGAGGAATATACCAAAGGATTTTGGCTAGGCAAGTCCATCAAGTGGCCATGGTTCCGCGGCTAAATCAACAATATTGCGGCGGTTCCGCCGCGGAAAGGAGGGTTCACTTAACAATTTTTTCGCTGTGGCCTTCTTTGCTCCTCTGGTCCTCTCTGAAGGTCTCTGAATCTTGATTTTCTCGTTCAAGAGACTCCAGATTCTCTTGCAAAAATCTCACACTAATCATTAAATACACGATTTGTTGTTTTATTTTATTTTTATGATATGGATCGAATAAGAATTCAACACGAATAGCAAGAAAAAAAATTACGCATGTATCTCTGGCAACGGCGCCATTTGATTGATTCTGTTAAAGTGTTTGTAGTTAATCGCAATAAAAAATGGTGTCGAATGTAGCTAGCCGAAATGAGTATGGGTCGTCCTCAGAGATGCGTGGAATTTCTAATCTTGCTTTAAACGAGTTGAATAGAATAAAAGAATAAGGAGAATAGGAGAATAGATCTATGATAAATACGGATGTAGAATATATATATAAGAAGAAGGCTTGTAGGGTTCGTTAGGATTTAGTAGTCATGGATGACTAATAAAGATGGCTTCTTATCTTTTGATAGATTTAAAACTAGATAGATAGTGATGAACGAGAATTAGGGCTCTTGGAAGAAACTAGTGTTTCCCCATTATTGACCCTTGTCCATTCATTGATCTCTATGCATGTCTAGCCCTTAACAAAACAATTGTTAATCTGATCTCAAATCACGGTCAAGACTATCAATAAATTGATAGCGCGCGGATATTAACGATTCTTTTGCTAAAGTTTATAAATTTCATAAGACTTAAAAGAAGTTAAAGTATTTTCTCATCCATTGTTCTGCCCTAATCTTACGAACCCTATCAAGCGGAGAATTACTCGCACATGATGGAGATAGAAGAAGAACAGATAGAGATCATAATGTAAATACAGAAAATAAATGCTAAATAATTAAACTAATGATCTACCTTTATTAATCAACTTCATAAGTACAAATCCTATGAGTTTAGATTACAAGAGGAAGAAGAAGTTGCTCTCGATCTCTGCCTCGTAGAAAGTAGATGTTGCGTCGAATCTCACGTCGCTTTATCACGTTGAATCGCGGACCTGTCGTGGATCACTTATTTTTTTACGATGATTTGCTTCGTGGAAAAGGTGATGATTTCTAGTTTTAGCCCTCGGTCCTATTTATAGTCACAGAAGATAAAAACCCAAGATTCTGAGTATTAGGGTTTGTTGAGAAGATCTTACCCACAAAATTCCACACCCTAACTCTTCAGAACGGCCGCGGATCCGCCGCATTTTTGGGGGTTTAGCCACGGAAGTGTGGTGGGATAGTGGGATCATTTGACAAAAATTCTTCTGTAGCCTCATATTAACACATGGAGATTGTTGTGATATCTGGAATCTTCATATCTTCTCTTAGTCTATTCCAGTATTGATTTTATGATTTAATTAAACTTCCTCGGCAGATTTTTGATTCTCGATATCTCGATATCCCGATCTCCTGACCTGAGCCAAATCTTGCACAATATCTCCATAAATAATGTTAGTAATATTTGTTATAAAGATATAATAATCTTAATCATTTTATATGGTAATAAATCTTTAAGCAATTTGATTAAGATTATTTGATATGATATGCATAATAAAAATATTATATAAATATTATATGCATATATTTTCCTTCATAATGTTAATTATAATATATAAACATATGGTAATTAGTATTTTGCAGATAAACCCAAATATGTTCTATATTTATAATAAACACCTTTAAATATTTAAAAAAAGTAAGGAAAATGTTATATCATCAAGATCCGGTGCGACACGTATCGTTAAAGAAGTTATATGCTAACAGTGCATTCAAAAGCACAAGATAATCGGCGCGACATGTACCGACTGTACGCATATGCCTCTATAGTCCTATCCATCAATAAGTTGACTTGAAAGTCCCACAGCACAATCAAGTCCCATGCGCGGCTCCGTCAAGAACAATTCCACTCCGCAGAAAATTCGTACAAAACCGAAGAAGCCTCCAAAAGCCAATCTTAATTCAGAAGCTCTCAAGAGGCTGATTGTAGAAAGAACAGCTCGGATGGTATCTCTCAAGCAGAAGAGCCCCAGAGGCCAATCTCGCAGTGCAATGCCCATAGAGGCTAGTCTCGCAGAGCAATGCCCACAGATTACAATCTCAAAGAGCAATGCCCATAGCAGCCAATCTCGAAATGAGCAAAGCCCAAAATGGTGAATTCAAGAAAAAAGACTCAAACAAGAAGCCTCAAAGAAGAGTCCACTCAAGATGAAGCACCAAAGCGGCACAATTCACTGACGAGCCACGTTTCCTGCAAAAATTTTACTGACGAGCAATGTTTAGTGTAAAAATAAGGCTTATTAAGGTATTCAAACTGATGCGACATGCACCGTCCATACCTCATAACAGTACCCAACTTCCATATGTTCACAGTGGAATTCACTGGATCCTGAGTGTCCTAAGTAATGGTCGTACCATTGCTTAGAAGCACTATAGTGTTAAGGTTCACGCCTTAGGCACTAGAAACCGCTTTTGAAAATCTCGTTTCGAAAGGTGGGACCGATATCCCTAGGCATTCACTTTCCGGGGTGTTGAATAACCTTGTTTTCAAAACCTTCATAAAATATGATTTTCATCAAAAACTTGCATGATCTAGCATCCTTGCATCACACCAGCATATTGCTTCTCATCCCCTTCATTAGAAATAAAAGAGAAAAATAGGAGAAATTTCCTCTAAATCAAATGATTTGCGATAACCGACACGGTATCATCTTTCAAAAAAAAAACAAATAGGGAAGTTAGTAGTTTCCAGCACAACATGTGTGTGGGATTCCTCTAAGCCACCACGCCTACTAGCTTATCCTACTCAAAAATTTGGAATACAAGACCGGATGGATGAATTCCTCCCCTTTGGCAATAGGACACAGAGCTGGCCTTAGGCACAAACGAAGAAGTCTCGTCTCGTTTCTAACCTCGGTTTCGCACTACAAGAATGTCGTGTTGGTTGTTGCAAATCATAAGACGCCAGGAAATAATCCTGAGTTATTATTTTAATTCTTGCGTCATTGCATTTGCATCCATTTTTGCATATTTCTCCATTAACCTTTCATTTGTCTCTCCACATCCTTCTCCACGGGCGCTCGATTGCGCCCTCTTGTTCTTCAATTTCATCTCATTTTCCTGCACAGACATTGCTTTCCGCAACATCAGTGCAGGGGGGGCATTTGTTGATATGTCATTTCAACCGATTCAGGATAGTTTTGGATACTACATATATATTACGTAAAAGTAGCCTCAAAGTACCATAAAGTATGCCACGAGCTTCAAAAAATTCTTACAAAATTGTTAAACATTTTTACAAAAATTTTAAGGTAACGAGATGCATATGGGGATGACCTATGATTTCATACGAGTCATAAGTGGTAAATTGAACCACTTTTATGTATTATTTGATTTTACATCATATAAAATCAAAAACTAAATTTTTGAGAATTGGAAAAAATTACTATATGGGTTTTGCACGTGATTTCAAAAGAATTTCGAGTTTTTAGAAACAATCTTCACTCAAAATCAATTTTCTAAAACAAAAGATTTTAAAATCAAAAGGAATTTCAAAATTTGTAGTTGGAGACACACATGCGGACGCTCATCGTCACATGCGTGCCACGACGGCAAAATTTGATTCTCAAGGCTTCCGAAAAGGGTAAAAATCCGCCGACTATGGTACACATGCGGACGGATATCGTCCACATGCGTGTCGTCGGCCATTTTCAAAAGATTTTTTCTAAGAATTTGCGTGCATAATTGCCAAAAATGATCAATTTGGAATTCATGCGGACGCATCCTCCGCATGTGTGCAATCAACTCGATTTTTTCCAAATTTCGAAGACTCTCTATAAGATTCGGTGGGAAGACTATATAAGCAGCCTCCCTCTCTTCAGAATTCTTCATCCCTAATCTATTAAAGATCTTTAGAGGCAAATTTCTTCTCTTAAAATTCTGTGTCGGCTAGCGGGGATAGCGGAAGCTTCATGGCTTTTCGTAGGCCGCGACACATCGCGCAATCAGACTAACCTTCTTCCTTCCTTCTCTTTTTATATTTATCTCTTGCATGCATAATCATCATCTCAAAAAAAACTCTTTTTCAAAACAAATCATAAAAATAATCATTTTATCAAAAAAATCACTTTTAACCTATATGGGTAAGGAAAAGCATTCCCCGGTCGTCAGGCTAATGAGTTCTTTTTTTTCCGCACATTATTTTATTTGTTTTATTTAGAATAATTTTACTACATGCCTCATAATCCTTTTTTACCTTGCCTTTGTTTTGCAGGAGATTTTTATCCGAAGGAAGCCTCTCCTTTGGCTTGGAACCTTAGGTAGGAGTGACGAACCATACTCTCTCTCTCTCTCTTCTCTCTCTCTCTCTCTCTCTCTCTCTGCATGTAATCAAATTTCAAGGATGGCTAGTGGTCTTTCAAACGTAGTGGTGATCGTGATCAAATTCCTCATCAAGCATCGAACTGGACGGAATGGAAAAGGTTATCATCGAGCACTCCATAAGGAATATCTCGGACTCATACCCCGAGACAGATCCAGAGGGATGCCCTAGTACCAAAAGACGTCCCTAGGTGCAAATCCATCACGCTATAGAGCCTTCGGTGACTCCTTAGAGAAGTTAAAGAATTGTGAAGAGAGGTTCGTCTTCTTTTCTTATGATGGTGCCGATGACATAGGTTTTCTACGAGAGTGGGGTTTCTGATAGACTTTATTGAAGGTCACCGACTAGAAAAACCTCCCCACCATCATTTATGAAACTTATGTCAAGATCACGAATTTGTTGAATGACCTCCCTTCTTTTGAAGAGTCGTCAACTCACAGATGCTTAGTACTTCTTGTCTTAAGAGGCTCTTTCAACCTCTTCCTTCGATTCAAAAGTGGCTTATTCCTTCCCTCAGAGTGCCAGAGGAAAATCTTTCGACACTCTTACATGGGAAGGATATCTCCATCTAGATCCGGTCGAACATCCATGGATTCGAGGAGGACAATTTGTCTCTTCCAGTGATTGAAAATCATGTGGCAGTAGCTCTCCCCTCTAGGACCTCTGTGAAGAATGGGAAGAGGAAGAATTCCATCCTAGAATGAGGTAATCGGCCTTATTTTAGGTGAAGGTTCGGAGAAGCCTCCTCCTTAGGCTAGTTCTAGCAGTTTAAGTACGTAATTTTGTAGCTCACCAATACCGTTTGATCAGCTACTGACTCAAATTCTCTTCTTCATAGAAATTGCGTTAGGATTGGTTTTTTAAAATGATATTTCGAACGTCCCCTCCTGGAGGACTCCACGGCTTGGACCTCTCCCCTTGAACATCAGGGCACCACCACTCCCAGCTGTTAGCTATAGTACCCTCAAGACAATATTGTAATCGCAGCCAGGCAACTATAATGATTGGGGGAGGACCTATACGGAAAGAAAAATCTTACTCGACATGATAGTAAACTATCTGATTCATTTCTATCATCATGTACATATATTATGTGGTATTACGGATCACTATTACAAGTTGATAGAGCCCTTATGATTCATGCTTGACTACCAGGGTTATTGTTGCGATCTCACTTATAAGAACTGGGTAGTCTATAAGCAAATCCTTAAATGTCCCTAGTCGTAGGAATATCGAGACTGGGCATCGATATTTCAGAGTATACTAGTGTATACGTTTCTTGACCCCGACATTGGGCGATGGCCGGTTTCACAGCCACCGGTGTTAGTTAGTCACCAAAAATAGTATACAGGTGCTCATTGGGTTATGAGTTACACTAGACGAACTCGCCGGGAACATCCTATATGGTATTATACCTATTGTTAGATAGCAGTTGTCATGCCCCGCTTCCCAAAATACGTAAACACGGCACGTGACAGAGCCAACCATGCTACCTATGGCGAGGAAAGATCCTTCCATAGTCACATTACGGCTGTCAATCAGATATCAAGAATAGTAAACTACTAAATTTATCTATCACATGTCCAATAGCCACAAGAACAATAACTGGAAAAAATAGCGGAAGCAATAAAGATCCAAGAAATAACTAACCCGCATAAGAGCTATATCAATGAGGTGGTCCTCACTGATTGGCAATCCTGTCAAATACTCATATGCTATGTCAAGTATCCGGTCCATGCAAAACCCAGACGTCAGTGAGTCATAAATATCAAAATAATAGTAATAAACAGGATAGGATGCTATGATTAAATATGAGTGTAAATAAATAACACAGGTGTAAAATAGTGAGATATATGTATGTGATGTGTATCCAAAAGTTTGTGCCTCTAGGCTATCTATTCTAGAAGTCTTTGAAATCAATTTAATGGAATCGTCGATGTAACTCAATAGTTTCCTGTGCGTGCCCGGGACCACGGTCAAGATTCTCTGGCTGAATCCGAAACGTGCCTCTAAGTAGTAAACAGGTAGCATGTACAGATGAATGATGTCAGCAACATCATTCTGGGGTTGGCCTAGCCCGTAAAAACTGATCGGTATAAGTATCGAACTTTTGAGTTACAAGTCAGGTTGCATTATTAATTTTCCCTTACCCCCAAGGTTATGTGTTCAAGTCAGGTATTGATGATGTAAGTCTAATGCCAACATAGGATCAAGCAGGTACAGATTTTATCTATGCAGACAACAAGTCACGTCCGTCAGGACAACAATCAGGATTGTTGGCATTAGTAATAAGATCCAAGTAACAAGTCTAGTAGTGGATCGTGAACATGTCATGTAATGTATATTAACCCAAAATAGATACCAATGTAAAACTGTAAAAAAATATCAAAACACGACTAATACCAAGATGCATATATATCTATTTGTAATAACCATTATACGTCCATTACCATGAATGATGCAATGTAGATAACATATTGAACTAATATAGTAGTATGATAACGTTGTGACGTTCCGGCATGCAACTAAATAAACTATTATCAGTACAGATATAGACGGATACTATAAAACTGTAAATCGTTAATATTTGCTGAATATTAAAACGCATGCACTATTATTTATTAAATAGATATTGATATAATAACATTAACAAGGATAACATATTCAATCCAATTAATAACTATAAAAGTGGTATTGATTAACCATACACAAGAAAGTTCGGTTCAGAAATTCAATGTCACCCTAATTTGTAAAATAGCTTTAAAATAACAAACTTCCTCCAAAAGGGACTTGTCATATACCAAAATAAAGCTAATTCAATAAGGTTTTCATTTTTATAAGTTAAAGCATCTCAGGTTGTTCTTACAAAAGTTATGAACGTTTGAAATTGAAAGTTTGCTGCTGGAATTTCCCTGGACAGCAGTTCGGAGGTACTTTCATTTACAGTTTATGTTATTTAAACAATTTATTTTTCAAGTAAATATTTCACAGGGTTATAGTATTCTGAGTTATCTTCATAACGAATTAAAGAACGTATGCTAATGATTTTTCTATGATTTATAATTAATTTTAACGTAAGGTGTACAGTAAATTTTAGATTTGTCGTATCCGCTTTGCGACGATGTTTCATGTGTAAACTATAATATTTTCAAACTATATTTTATATAACGTTATAAAATACAGATTATAAACTAATTAATGATAATAATAAGAAATATTACGATGATATATATATTTATAGATATAATTATAGCATGTCGCAAGTTGTAAACATGCATACATTGTATATTATAAAACTGATTAATGTTAAATAACTACGGTGTATAAATTATATAAATATAGCTGTATGATGATGATTGTTTCCCCCAATCAGAGCAAAGCTCTGTTTGAAATTTAAATTTCAAAATGAAGCAACGCTTCAGATGCAACGCCAAGTGCGCTGCGCCCTAAGCAGTGCACCACGTGCAAAGCACGGATGACGCTAGTGCTAGGTGCGCTGCGCTCTAAGCAGCGCACCACGTGCAAAGCACGGGTGCACTAGCGCTGGAACTAAAAGCTCCCCACCGTTAGATCAAAAATCTAATAATAATGATGAATCATTAATTAACCACAATTAAATTCTGTTAAGGAAAGATTTCTCAAAATCTTTCCAAACAACAAAATTGTGCTCTGTAAATCAGAGCACCGTTGGATCAATGATCCAATGGTGATTAAAAAATCACTAAAAATACAGCATAAATTCTATTTAGAAGATTTCCCAATCTTTGTTAAAAACAAGAAGTTGCCTTCTGTAAAACAGAAGCCCTTGGATCAAAGATCCATCGATAGGAAATTCCCCAAATCAATTGGAAAAAAGATCTCCTTAACTAATTGAACTGATCAGCTTGCCCTATATAAAGGCCCTTAGACTTCAAGTCTCATATACAGAAGCATAGAGAGAAACCTCCTCAAAAAACTTTGAGAAATTCAAAGAAAAAGAGCAAGCTCTCAGAAGAAGAAAACTTTCTTCAAGGTAAAGAAATGAATGATGATAAGCACAGAGAAGAAATCATCTCATAATAAAAAAAGAAGAACCCACTTCTTTAAAGATCATAGATCTACAAAGACCAAAGTCTTTTCAAAAAGAGATCAAAAGATCTCATCATAGAATAAAAAAAAGAACTTACTTCTTCCTCACAGATCATAGATCCATAAAGGCAAAGCCTTTCATCAACATAAGAGACTCAAGAACTTTTGTTCTTAGAATCTTGAGACAAAATCCCTTTTTAGATCACAAAATTGATCATATACGTCTTTGCACCCTGGAACTGCGCTTTGCACTCTTGAACTGCGCTTCTGCGCTCTTAGACTGGCGCTCAGCGCCGAGCGCGACACGTGTCACTTTGCGCTCTTAAAATAGCGCATTGCGCTCATGGGCTAGCGCTCAGCGCCAGGCACACTACGTGTCAACCACATGTGTGTCATTAAACTAATAGCGCTCTGCGCTCATAAACTGGCGCAATGCGCCCATCATCTGGTGCTCAGCGCCAAGCGCAACACGTGTCCCTCACGTGTGCGCTACTCGGCAGAAGCGCACTGCGCTCTTTGACTGGCGCAAAGCGCCAAGCGCGCCATGTGTCGTGCTGATGGAACATAAATTGTTCTTTAATAAACCCAGGGCTATGAGGAATGCTCAGCATTCAGTAAAATACAAAAACACTGTCATGGCCAAGTCCAAATAAAGGCTCAACAGCCTAAGATAAATGTTAAAAATTTCAACTCGATTGGACTTAGCCCAAATAGGCCATAAGTCCACAACTCATATTAATTGAGCCCATCTGCTTATAAATATTTTAACAGATCTTAGCCCCAAATTGGACTACAGATCTTTCAACCAACTCACGTCGGTTTAAGGGTACATCTCTGAACCCCTCTGATATATGTCGTTGTAATCCTTCAGCATTTTCAGAGAGGTGACGGGTCCCGACAACCAAACATTTCACGGACTGTGGGGTCCTTAAACCCATGGACTATGATGTCCTTAATCTCGGACTGTGGGGTCCTTAAACTCACGGACTATGATGTCCTTAATCTCGAACTGTGGGGTCTTTTAAAACCCTTGGACTATGATGTCCTTAACCTCGGACTGTGGGGTCCTTTAAAACCCGCGAACCGAGATGTCCTTAAACTAACATTAGACCGTAATGTCCTTAAAATAATCGACCGCAATGTCCCTAAACTAAACCATAGAGCCCAAATGCTCTCTTGTCGGATCTAAACGATCCCGTTAAGTTGATCTTAGTCTAAAATTAGACTAACGTATGCTTAACAAATGTTTAAGTTGATCTTAGTCTCAAATGAGACTAACGTATCCTTAAACCCAACCCCAAACCCAAATCTAAGAAAATACGGATTTAGACTAATCCATGCCCTACGAGCGACAACATAAATTAGTCTCCATATACAATCCACGGACAACCAAAAACAAAACAAACACCCACGACACGAAGTGACCATCTGGAGAAGGAGAAAGTTGTTACGGCGACGCGGTAGCATAATTAACTGCAGGGGCTTGCACCTGCAGGGAAGAGTGTCCCCACAATCAAAAACCCCTCAAATGAGGGGGAATCTGACGAAGTCTGCTATATCGTCTGCATCCATTTAAACCTTTGATATACGGTGTCATAAATCAACTTGGCATCTTCGGAGAGGTGGACGGATAGCACCAATAAGCATCTGCCCCGAAATTCAAGAAAGACGGACCTGCGCGGTCGCGTCTCCGTGTTTCGGCAGGGAACAGATTCTGGCATGCCCGGTGGGACCTTTTCCTCTTTCCACTCCATACTTCGTGTGTCATGTTCGCGAACGAATCGCGGTTTGATATGGTTGCCCTTGGGTTCAAGGTTCTAAGATTTGGTTTTGCTCCCGTGCAGAAAATAGAGCATCAATGGCCTCTAACTGCTCCAGCTGCAACTGCATTTCCCGTTCCGCCTCATCTGGAGGTATAACCTACGGGCCTCAAGCAGCCTCCCTTTTCAAGATGCCAGTGGAGCAAGTAACTCGGGACACCACTGGGCTATTCTTTGGGACCATGATCCCACCGATGAGCTTCAATGCCCCGCTGCTATCGTAAGAAGCCCCAAAGAAGTCGGTCTTTGATCGACTTACCACTGCCGCGGCCCCTCTCAACGGGTCGCCCAAATCCAATGTCTCAGTTTTCAACAGACTGGGCCAGAACGCCAACAAGCCCGCGATACCCGAAGCAGCCATCCCGGCTCAAGCGGACGAAATTATTATAGAGGCTTCTTCCGCCAAGAATTCAGACTTCACAAGGCTAGCCGTTCTGGCTCCCGTTTCAGGCAAAATCGTCAAGGCTGCTTCATCTGCTCGGAAGTCTGCCTTTGACAGACTGGCTATTCCCTCTCAACGGACGTCGGTCTTCAATAGGCTGACGACAACAACTTCTGACCAACACAGGGGGCATGAGGAAGTCACCCCTACAGCTAAGACAATCCCAACGGCTCGACACGCTCGACGTCACCACTGGCGCCGAGTAAGGAAGGCTGGGGGCAGCTCCCCGTCTGGACTAACTCCGCCAGCTCCTATGGTGGAAATCAATGCTGCTGTTCCAACTGGGAACAGCTTCGAACCGCTTAGGAGAGTCCGCAAGAACTCTCCGACTGCCGTGCTGAAGAGATCTGCCCTACCTATGGAGATTACTACAGAAAAGAAGCCGGAGCAGCCCCCTCAGCGGTTTTCTTCCAAAATTTACAAAGTCTGGCGACAGGTCCAGGAATCGGTGATTAACCAGGACTACTCTCGCCGGCCAAAGAAGCTTAAAGCTTGGCAAGAAAAGAACCATCCTGTCAAGCCACAAAAGACGACAGCCGTCTGGGTGCCCGCTGCAGTGGCTCCCTCAACATCAGCCGCTCACAAGAGAAGGAGGCCAGAGAAAGCCCCTGTGACCGCGGCAAACCGCAAAGACGCTGAGTCTAAACGCTCCAAGTCTGGGGGCATGCTAACACATACCGTTTATATGGCTTCCGGAAAAGAGGAAAGTCATGTTTCTACAGGTCATCGACCGCTTACCCGATCGATAACAAAGGCTCAGGAGCAACAGCAGCAAAAGCTCCAAGAGATACTGACTGCAATGGCCGCATTCCCTAGGCCGAAAGAAAATCCAGAGACCTCAGAGCACCGTCAGGAACAAGAAACTGATGCTGAATTCCTCCGAAGAATGCTCGAGAGGAAAGAAAAAGAGGCCGCGGAGAAGGCAGCCAATATAAAACGAATGGCTTTTTTGTTCCAAGACATGGCCGGGATGATATTACAGCCGGAACCTCCGGCTGAAGACCCCCGATTATCATTGAAGATGACAGAGGAGAGACATTGAACCCTCCTCCGGCTCTTTCAGCAGCCAAGGAGGAGACCATCTCCAAGGCCGCTCTGGATGATTACATCGCTCAGCAAATACGAGCTCACCAGGCGAATGAAGTGGCCGGCCAAATTGTTAAAACTGGGCGACCATATCCAGGCTGGTATGACCAAATAAGGTATCCGCCGGGATATACGATCCCTAAATTCCATGTATATAAAGGGACAGGAAATCCGCATCAGCACGTCGCTCAATTTAGAGCCTTGTGCGGCAACACCGAAGGTGATGATAAACTTCTGCTCCGTCAGTTTGTTGGTAGCTTGTTGGAAACGGCGTTCGAGTGGTATTCGGAGCTTCCAAATGATTCTGTCAAAACCTTTGCAGAGATGGAGCTACTATTCACCCAGCGTTTCGCGAGTGCTAGTGAACGCACCCCAATAACGGCATTGATCAATGCCAGGGTGAAACCTGGAGAGACATGGGTTCAATACGCAATACGTTGGCGGAATTTATGGTCGAAATGCGAGTAGCGCATCGAAGAAGAGCCTGCAGTGGGCATGTTCGTGGGCACTCTCGACCCTCAAGCGACCATCTCGCAATTTATGATGTTTTCAAGCCCACCACCTTCCAAGCCCTGATTGACAAACTGGCTCAAATGGACCAGATAGGCCACAGGCCTTCCTCTTCGAAGCCAGAGCCGCGGAATGAAAAAGAGAAAGGGAAAGCGACCTTCATCGCCAATGCTCAACAGCAGCCCAGTGGTCCAAAATTAACGGATCGACTAGACAAGAGACGGCGATACTATAATGAGAAAATGAAGCGCCCTTATTCATTTCCCCGGGACAAAACGAGGAGATTGTTTGAGCTGGCGGTGTGCAACAGGCTCATCAATCTGCCGAATCCAAAACGACCGTTGCAACCTGGTTAGGCTAATAGTCCCAATTATTGCCCCTACCATCAAACGGTAAGCCATCCAATTGAAGATTGCTTCGTCTTTAAAAGCTGGATCGAAGATCAATACCAACAGGACAAATTTGTCCTGTCCGAGAATTGGAAGGTGAACCCGCCACAGCCACACGCTCCCAAGAAGACGGACACACCGGGGGCATCATGTTCTTTCATAGAAGAAGCTCCATGGGAGGTCGTTCTTTCAGCCAAGACTAAAAGAATGCTGAAGGATCTCCACACATGCCCGGCGATCAGGTGGAAGAATCCACTGGAACCCGAGATTATCGAGGGAATGCTGAAGTCGCGCCCAACTCCAAAAATTGGTGATGATAGTCAAAGCGCTCACAACCAGCCGTCAAAGTCTTCGAAGAAGAAGAAGAAAGCCAAGAAGCCTGTGAAGCCTTGTGACAACCGCACGGACTTGTAAAAACAGATTGACGCGCTGGAAGAATATAACCAGAAGGCGCGGACCCTAGTCACACTCCAAGAATTTCTCAGCCACGTCCTTGAGGATGGAGATGATGACAATGAAGAAGACTCGTCAGATGAATCTGAGGATTACGTGGCAAGTTGCCATGTAATCTCTCACTCGTCGATGAATGATGAAGAAGCTCCTTATGCAGAGAAACTAGGGGCAGATTCTGAGCCGGAACTTCTAAGGCCATCAGACGAAATGATTGATGCATTCCTGGACGAAGCCCTTCTTAAAATCAAAGCTGCTCGAGAGCGTGAGATGGCCATATTTGGAAAAGCCAGACGGCGGCGAATGGACGAAAGGGTTGAAACACTCCCACCAGATCAAAGTACATCCGCCGCAAATAAAAGCAGGCTCAAGACGAGGAAAAGGTTGGACAAAGCCATATCGATGGGGATGAAGCTGCCGCCCTCCGAAGGAAACACTCATGATGAAGCGGATATACATCCTAACTACTGTCTATATCATCGAAGGATTGCGCACCCTACCGAAGAGTGCAACGCTTTTAAAAACTGGTGGCAGGGATATGTTGCTCACCGACAACATTTCAAGCGAATGAAACGCAAAACTCGTCGGGAGCAAAGAAATACGACCGAGGAGCGCAAAAGAACTGCCGCCAACTGTCACATGGTTGACTAAGGGGGATCGCAAGTTCTCACTTTCGGGAGCGACTCTGATGAATAAATGACTCTTGACCCTCTCTTCAAAGAATCCACTTCGGGAAAAGAGGAAGAACCGAAGAACTGCGAGAACATTCAGCTGCGCAATCGCACGCTGACTGAAAAGAATCTCAGATCTGCAAACAAGGGATCCAATAAAAAGGATAAGGGGAAAGAAAAGGTTCCAGAGGATATCACCCTCGATGATCGAGTCGTTGAAGAGCTGGCAGCCAAGGACCCGCCCAAGAAAAGTAAGGTGGATTACAACGTTCTTGCACACCTGAGAAAGATACCCTCGTAGCTCAGCATTCTCGATGCCCTTCTGCTATCCAAAGAGGCGAGAGATTCACTGATTAAGGTACTGCAAGAGCCCGAGCAATTCCAAGCTTTCATCGCCGAAGAAAAGATGAAGGACGAGTTGGAAGAAGTGCACACAGCCGATATCACCTTTGGCGATGAAGATCTCCTCCTCGGGATGTGCGAGCATAACCATCCCCTTTATGTCTCCGGATACTGTCATGATATCAAGATAGGCAAGATCCTGGTTGACAATGGGTCCTCCGTCAATCTTCTCAATGTAAGAGTGTTGAAGGAAATCTGCATGAGCGTTCAGCACCTCGCTCGTAATAAAATCACCATCTCCCGGTTTGACTCCCAGTCATCACGGACGCTCGGGTCTGTGATACTGACGTTGCGCTTTGGGCTACTCGTCACGGACATCAAATTTCACGTCATTGACGCTAAGACATGTTACAATGCTTTGCTCGGCAAGCCCTAGTTACACGAGTACAACATTATCCTTTATACACAACATCAGTGTATGAAGTACTTCAAGGATGATCTCGAGTACACTGTGACGGGGGAGTTGAACCCATTCTCCGTGAATGAAGTCCAAAAGTACGAAGATGCCAAATACTTCCTGCCTGATTTCAAAGACATAGAAAGATGTCGCAAACTGGAGGACAAGAACAAAGCTATCACCACTATTCCTGTCTTCGGGAGTGACACCGAGGATGAAGAAGAAATAGTTTATTCAGGGCCGCCCCAATGCAACAAGCCGGGACCGTCCACCCCTATATTGGTCTTCGGCAGCGATTCGGAAGATGAGGTCAATGTTGTATTCTTCGCTCGGCCATCGATACAAACCTTCGCCGATGAAGATCAAAGTTTGCAAGTTGCTATGGTTCCACAAGAGCATTACAAAGAGCTCGATGCACTTAAAACTTATAGTGTACAAGAACTGCAAACATTCTATGTCCCCCCAGGCGAAAGGGTGAAAAAGCAATCCTATTCTACCGATCTGGGGAAACCAAAGTGGAGAAAGAAATCTGGCACGGCGCCGATTCTACGCTTGACAGGCTTCAGCCCATCCGTTTGCCCAGATACTACACAGAAGGATTAAAAAGGCTGTTGAGGCGTCAAGGCATACCCTTCAAGCAAACTGCTCGACAAGCACGGTTCTAAAAAAGGATCTGGAACGTCCCCGGAACTCAACGAAAGTTGCCCAACGGGAGAATGGAAACGATCGGGCTTGGATATGTTCAATCCAAGAAACGGGAGCTATTCCGCGATTGCTACGTCATACATGACTTCGATGAGGAAGAAGATGCTCTGTGGGAAGATGCTAACCCTGAAACAAAATAAGGTCCCGTCGTGAAAATACCAAGTCCGTCGTTCGAAGAACGGATGGACAATCTTATAAGGGAAGCGGGTCAAAAGGTTCGAGACGATCATAATCCCGAAATGGCCATCTACGAGAAAGCCAGGACGCAGCGCCTCCTTCAGCAGGCTGCAGAAAGTGACGATGCCCTTCGTCGCCAGCCCGTCATACAAAAGACCCGACGCAGAGGCAAAAATAAACCAAAGAACGGGAAAAGCGTTCGACAGCAGCATAACAGGTCTGAGAAGCCACGCGATCAAGAATCGAGCAGCCGGGATCCGTCTTTTATAAAGAAGATGGGTCGATAATATTCTTTTCATCAAGACAAGACAAAGAAGATATTCGATCTTGTCATGAAACATCACTTCTGGAGTCCAAGTATCCCGAGCAAGCAGACGAGGTCTCTTACCCAGACTATTGCTCTTATCACCAAGCAATAGGGCATCCTCTCGAAGACTGCTTCACCTTCAAGAACTGGGTTGAAGACCAATATCAACTCGGCAGGTTCGCTCTATCCAGCAGTTGGAGGGTAATCCCGCCGCAGAAGCATGAACCGAAAGCCCCGTATGCAGCGAGAATGGAACCAGATCAATGTTGACCCTGGAAGCGATGTCGTACCTGCCACGTGATAACGCTGTCAGAAGAAGAGACCGAGAATATGGATGACCTCCCCTGGTGCTTCGAAAACGATGATGGCGAGGTGATCTCATAGTTTCCACCGGCGCCAAAAGAGCTGAAAAATGGAATACATACTACTGCAGACAACCTCAAGAAAATTGATTTGGGGACGGCAAGTGACCCGCGGCCGACATTCGTCAGTGAGCTGTTGTCTGAAGAAAGGGTGGCTACACTAAAGGACGTGCTCATGCAGCATAAAGATTGCTTCGCATGAAACTATTCCGAGATGCCAGGACCAGATCCAGAGATTGCTGTACACAAATAGACAATATCCCCGGACGTCAAGTCAATCAAACAAGCACCGAGAAGAATGCGGCTCAAGCTTGAGATGAGTATCAACGCCGAGGTCAAGTAGCTAATCGACTCTGGCTTCATCCAAGAGGTTCAATATCCTGACTAGATCACCAACATCATTCCGGTGATGAAGAAAAATGGGTCGGTGCGCATATGTGTGGACTTTCGGGATCTCAATAAAGCCTGCCCGAAGGACGACTTTCCAGTACCAGTCACCGAGCTGATGATAGATAATACGTCCACTCATGAAGTTTTCTCCTTCATGGACGGCTCATCAGGATACAATCAGATAAAGATGCATCCCGAAGAGCAGAAGTATACCGCTTTCCGGACCCCGTTGGGCATATTCTGCTACAAGGTGATGCCTTTCGGTCTGAAGAACGCTGGTGCCACCTATCAGAGAGCCATGACGAAGATTTTCGATGACCTCATACATGAAATCGTCGAATGCTATATTGATGACCTCGTAGTTAAAAGAAAATCATACGAGGAACATTTAAAGTATCTGAAGATCGTGTTTCAACGCCTTCGGAAATACAACTTGAAGATGAACCCTCTCAAATGCGCGTTCGGAGTTTCCTCGGGTAAATTCCTGAGAATCATCATCAGATATCGAGGCATCGAGATAGACCCGTCGAAGATCAAGGCGATCATGGAAATGCCACCGCCAAGGACTATCAAGCAACTACGGTCTCTCCAAGGAAAGCACGCGTATATCCGGCGATTCATAGCCAACCTCTCCGGCAAATGTCGTCCTTACAGTCACCTGCTGAAGAAGGGAACCCCTTTCGTCTGAGATCGCAAATGCCAAAGCGCACTCGACGAAATCAAACAATACCTACAGAATCCTCCGGTGCTAACCGCTCCGGTCAAGGAAAAGCCTCTTATTCTGTATACAACCACCCTTGAAGGTTCCTAAGGCGCATTATGGGCACAAGAGAATGACCAAGGGAAGGAGAGAGCCCTTTACTACTTGAGTCGAGTTCTCCTGGGGGCAGAAAGCAATTACTCCCCCATAGAAAAACATTGCCTGGAGTTGATCTTCGCGATAACGAAGCTCAAACACTATGCGTTAGCACATGAGGTCCATCTCATATCGAAGGTGGATCCTCTCAAATACTTGATGTCAAAAGCCATACTAACGGGACGGCTCGCTAAATGGGCCCTACTCTTAATGGAGTTCTCGATAACTTATAGACCCCTCAAGGCGGTGAAAGGCCAGGCCATTGCCGACTTCCTCGTTGAGCATCCAATACCTGCTAATTCCCCTTTAAACAGCGAATTGCCAGACGAGCACGCGTTTGACACAATTGACGGAGAGAAAGGAGAGAATGATACCATGTGAGAACTTTACTTTGATGGAGCATATTCTATGAAGAAGCGCAAACAAAGCACCCCCATAATCAAATCTGGGGTAGGCCTCATCTTCGTGACTCCACAAGGAAGGATAATGCGCTTTGCTTTCTCCTTAACCGAACCGAGGACAAACAATGAAGCCGAGTACGAAGCTTTGATAGCAGGTCTTGAAATCGCCGTCGACATGGGAATTGAGAATCTCCTCATATACGGAGACTCCCGGCTGATCGTTAGTCAAGTAAACGGTGACTATCAAACGTGCAAGCCAGAACGGGTAAAGTACGGCGAGAGAGTGCAGCAATTGCTGACTCAAATCCCTGCCTATGCCCTGGAGAGCATACCGCGTACGGAAAATAGCAAGGCGGATGCATTAGCCAAGCTCGCTAAAGAACTGGCCGACGAAAACCTCGATGACGTGAGGATCGTTGTGCAAAGCCGTCGGGTTCTCGTACCGGTAGAAATATCTCCGGAGTCGTCTGAAGAGAAAGAAGCGACCAAAGAGACAGCCCTACAAATAAAAGACCAGGAAAAGGCTGAGGATTGGAGAGAAGTCTTTATAGACTACTTCAAATCCCGTCGAACACCTGAAGATGCATCCTCAAGACATCAGCTCATGAAGCGAGCTCTATCCTTCGCCTATGTTAATGATACTCTGTATAAGAGATCATTCGATTCTCTATGGCTAAGATGCCTGGGACCCGAAGAGGCAAAGAGAGTCGTCCAAGAAACTCACGACAGACTCTGCGGTTCTCACCAAGCTGGCCCAAAGATGAAACTGAAGATCAATAGGATGGGCTATTATTGGCCAACGATGATCCAGGACTGCCTCGAATACGCGAAGCAGTGCTACTCGTGCCAGGTTCACGGGGATTTTATCCATCAGCATCCGAATCCACTACATCCAACGGTGGCTAGCTGGCCATTCGAAATGTGGGGGACTGACATAATCAGCCCCATCGAACCGGCATCATCCAGAGGACATCGGTTCATTTTGGCAACAACTGATTACTTCTCTAAGTGGGCAGAAGCAGTACCGCTGAGAGAGGTGAAGACGGAGAATATTCTCCATTTCTTCAAGACACACGTCATTTATCGGTTTGGCACTCCACGACGGATTATCTCCGATAATAGGTCAGCCTATAGAAGCCAAAAAATCAGCAGCTTCGCACAACAGCATAATATAGAGTGGAGATACTCTTCAGTCTATAATCCCCGAGCTAACGGTCTAGCTGAGGCTTTCAACAAGACCTTGACGAAGATCGTGAAAAAGACGGTGTCTCGAAATAAAAAGGACTGGCACGAGAGACTGCATGAAGCTCTTTGGGCGTATCGAACTACGTTCAAAACAGCTACAAACACAACGACGTATGCATTGGTATTCGGCACAGAAGCGGTACTCCCCCTCGAGATAGAGTTACCCTCTCTACGAGTGGCGGTTCATTTCGAGCTAACAGATGAAGAGGATTCTTACCTTCGGCTTGAGAAGCTTGATGCCCTTGATGAAAACCGGCTCGTGGCGCAACAGAGTCTGGAGGCTTATAAAGCAAAGATGACGCGCTCATATGAAAGGTTGACTAGGCCGAGAACATTCCGTCAAGGCGAACTCGTGCTAGTGGTTAAAATACCTATGATCTCCAATCATGCCAAGCGGGGGAAATTCGAGCCGAACTATGAAGGCCCGTATATCATAGACAAATTCTACCAGGGTGGAGCCTATCTACTCATGGACATGCATGGTGAAAGACCTTTCAGGCCAATAAACGGTCGCTTCCTGAAAAAATACTACGCCTGACGAGTCACTGTCTAGGTCAATGATAGATGACGACGCCTATGTCCGCTCGCTATCTTCCTAAGCCCAAACTTTATAAGTAGTAGCCGGCTTTCGGACTGAAACGTCCTTAAAACTAACAATGGACCACTATGTCCTAAAACTAGCGTCGGACCGAAACACCCTTAAACTAAAGACGGACCACTATGTCCTAAAACTGGTTGTTGACCGAGATGTCGATAAACTACTACGGACCGCAGCATCCCGAGGCCGACACAAAAAAAAATAAATAAATAAAAAGAAAACGGTATGTCCATAAGCAAAATGGGCATGGATGAAAACCTGAAAGGGCTCCATGAGTAAAAACAGCAGGGCTACCGGCGAGTTTTGTGAAAACCCGAAAGGGCACAATCTCGTTAAAAGACACTTGCAAGGTCCTCTCGACCTTGTGAGGAGAAACCTCCTGCGTGAGATCCTTACGACTTACAAGGGAGCAACACACTTAGGGATCCCCACGATTCCTAAGGAGAAATTACACTTGTAAGATCCTCATGACTCGTAAGGAGAACCCTCTTATGAGACCCTCACGGCTCATAAGATTCAAAAGTCTTAAGCTAAAGGGATCTGAACCTGTTCTTAAGCCATCACAACCTCCAATTCTGCCCTACAATCGGTTCAATGCTGACCCTTGTATACAATCCATGGGCGCGAATAAACATTTCCCTAACAAAGTCACATCCATGACTAAGGGATATGTCTACACGGTGAACAGCCCTTGTAAGTCCTCTCGACTTAGAAGGAGAAAATACTCTTGTAAGATCCTTACGACTTACAAGAAGCCATACACTTAGGAATCCTCACGATTCCTAAGGAGAAAATGCACCTACGAGATCCTCACGACTCGTAGGGAGAAAAATCTTTATGAGACCCTTACGGCTAATGAAATCAAAAGCCTTAGTCGACAGGATCTTAACCCTGTTTTCTAAGCCACCTTTGTTCGACATCGACAGAGGCAAATGATGATTCGCTCCTAGAAATATCCTAGTTGTAGCGGTGCTGATGCCGAATCGGTGTCTAATTTCAAGCTTGCAGCAAAAAGCCAGCGAGCCACACATGCATACGAAATAGCCGAAATGATGGGGCAACTTGCAACAAAATCAGCAAGTAAAAATATATGCATATGAAATAGCCGAAATGATTGGGCAACTCGCAATAAAAAGCAGCGAGTAAAAATATATGCATACGAAATAGCCGAAATGATTGGGAAACTCACAATAAAAAGCAGCGAGTAAAAATAAAACAAATAGCCGAAATGATTGGGCACCACGAAAAATAGCCGAAATGATTGGGCAATCGCGACTTTTGCGATACAAAAAGCTAAAATGATAGAGTATCGCGGAAAGAAAGAAATAAAAAAATTCTGAAAGAATGAAACTTTTGCCCTACATGTGAGATCATATCGATCCCTGTATACAATCCAGGGGCACAAATTAAGAGGGAACCATACCTCCCCACCAGACTCCATCCGAAAGAAAATCAAGTCTCAATGGTTCGCAGACATCCTGGAGATCATCTCAACATTCTTCTCAATACAACAGACACAACATCAGCAAATCGAAGCTGTGACAAAGTTCCTAGTTCCATGACTCGACGGTGCACGGACAACCGAGAGTCAACCCCCGACTCTGTGAAATGCGGATATGTAACGTTTTAAAAATAATTAAATAAATAATTAAATGAATAAAATTGTTTAAGTGAATTTTATGAATTTCGGTAAAGTAAAATATATTTTTCGTAAAACTAAACCGTGATTGTTTTTCATTATAATTTCAAAAATACCTATTTTAATTATGTAATTACTAGTAAATGGTGTTTATTTAGCCACTTATAAATTTTTAGTTTAATTAAATATTTTTCCTAAATTAATTATTTTAAATATTAACATAAGCTTTATTTTTACACTAAATTAGTGTAAATTACAAATTTGAATGGTTTTAATTTGTAAAAATAAACCATGGCATATTAGAATTTAGTGTGTATCATGCAAAATTTATTTGCAAATTTTTCCTTTTTTCTAGAGCTTTCTTAAGTTGCTATAGTAAAGAAATAAAATAAAATAAAGAAATGCATGAAAAGACAATTTGAGGTGATATTTGGGGGAAACTTCTACACAATTTTTTTCACTCTCTTCTTTCTCTCCCTCACCTCCAAATAATGGCCGGCCTCACCCCATGGCAGCCCCCCCATTTCCACTTCATTTTTTTGTTCAAAATTCATCAAAAATCCATCAAAAATTCAACAAAAATTGCACAAAATCCTATTTATTTCCTACCCTTTTATTCTTGCTCATTTTTACATGGATTTTGGAGTGGGAAAGCATGCATTTTGGAGGCTCATTTTCATGTTTGGATTTCATAGTTTGGAGGTATAAATCTTCTCCTTTTTATTTATTGTTATTAGTTGTTTCTTTTAAATATAATTAGATTTAATATATTAATCCTAGTTGCAAATTCTAAAATTCAAGTTAGGCTTTGTAAATTCAAGTGGTGGTTTTTATTAATGAATTAGGGTTATAATAACTAGTCTACCATTTTTAGAAGTGGAAAAATCTTGCATGGTTATTGTATAATAATTTGTGTATCCAAATTGTTTAAATTAAGTTATTTAGCTAACTAGTTTTTTATAAAATATATATGTGGGTAATATAAAATTCTAATTAAGATTGCTATCATTAGATTGTAGTTTTAGTGAGAATATTAGCATGTTAATGGAAAGAAAAACTTAGTTTGATCACTAGTTTCTTTTGATAATTGGAAAATACTAATAAAATGCTTCTTTTTTTTTTTGTAAACTAGATTTTGGAAATTCCTAAATAAATGAGATTAAAAATATAATCATGGTTTCATTATATAATTATCATCATGAATTGTAGTTTAATACATTAATTCATGCAACATCATGTTTTGTGGTGGAATTGTGGTATTTTGCTTGAAAAATGTTGAAAATTGTTAAAGGTTGCAAACTAGAAATTTCAAATTAATACAAATTTCTGTAATAAAAATATAGTAATGGTTTGTATAGTCTAGTTATGCTTTTTAATGAGTTTTATGACCATTTGTTTCATTTAAATGTCAAGTTTTGATGAAAAACGGTAAATTGGCATTTTCGGGTTTTACGAAATTGGACGGTTTGATCGATTTTTAGAGTTTCGATGGATTTAATCATGTTATATATTATAAGTAACGAGTTTTAAAACTATGAGTTATTTGTTGATGTTATCTCGATCCATCGGAGTTTGTACGCCGATATCGAGCGATATTTGGTGCTTTTGCGTGGACGGGACATAGGTTTTAACCTATGCTTGTTCCTTGCGTCGTTTTGACTTTTGTATGTGATTCAGTTTACGATGCTATTTATATGTTTGCGTTTAGGTACCCTCAAGTGGACTGCGGGCAATGAAGAGGAGGATGGCGACACCGTCTTCGGCAGACATGGACCAGGTGAGTAGATGTATATCTACGGGGGGAAGTCGGGTGGATGGCGTTTAGCACCCCCGCAACGTAGAGTAGGAATAATACTTATTGACATTAGGAAGCCAGATGTGACCCTAGATTCTTAATGCGTAGGTCCCTAGTAATAACCCTAGGCTGGACTAGACTGATTTAGGGAAACCATATCAGAGGATGAGTACCTTGGAAGAGGTTCGTAGGTTTCAGGTAGAAACACACACACGCACACACTGAAACTCGACATGGTGTATACGTGCATGTATATATACATATTGGACTAGGTATAGGTATACATATATATACAACACGTGTATGGGATACATTGATGTGATATGATATCCGAGGTATGATGAAACAGTATAACTGGGCTTGATGCCGTGATTCTTGGCTATACAGTCGTATTAAGTGTTAGCGGATCATTAGAGAATGAGATAATGAACATGTACACATAAATTATAATGGGTGGTGATGATATTGAGGTACATGGGACTCTAAAATAGTACCCGGACTGTAACTTGTGACTGATCACGATATGATATATGCATGACTTGATTACGACATCATATAGGTGTGACCAGATGTCGATATCATATAAGTGTGACTTGATGACGATATGATATCAGTATGACTTAATCACTATATGATACATATGACATGATATTTCTGAGGATAAACTAATGATGCATATTATGATGGCAATGATATATGATTAATGTAGGCGGTTACAGTTTAGCACCTTGATCATGAGATGTGTTGATGATGACATTATACGAATAATGAGACACCTAGGAGATACTTGACCCGTACCCCGATATTGGGATGACGTACGATGGATTTTACCGTACGAGGCATAGATATGATGATTGATCCGCACTCTTGTTTTGAGGAAATCGTACTATGTACGTGACGCTATTGAGGCAGGATCGCCGACTATTAGAGATATGGACTCAGGCGTTAGGTGTACTTCTATCGACCAGTTCTTATGTTTAGTTTTCCTTAGGAGGGTTAGATGGACACTAGGTTCGGTTTGAGCCATATAGTGGTGGTGGTAATTGTATATCAAATGAGTGGATAACACACATCCGTCTTTACTTTTTCACTGTAATCATAATGTTGCATGTTCATACATATGTTGCTATAATCAGTATAAACTTTACCTGTTAGGACACCAGCACCATTACCGATGATGTGCATATTCCACGCACACTTATTTGCCGGCTCACACACATCATCATCGGTAATTGCTATGTCACGTACACTTTAGATCATATTATATTTTATGGATACATTCAGCTAACAGCTAGATTGATATAATATCGTGATTACTCTCAGATGTTAGTCTAGACATGGCATCATTACTTAGACATTCATGCATTCATATTTTCAGGTTATCATGCAGTATTACGGGGCATATGCCGACATTTATCATATTCTTACTCATAATTTTAAGATTTTGATTTCTATGATATTTCTGGACTTTTGGGGAAAACCGCAAGAAAATATAAAAAACTTCTCTCTCTCCTCCTTTCTTTTTAAAATATAAGATGCGGTTTTCTCGTGATGTAAGTGTCGTCCACCATGAGATTTCATGTTTTCTGATGGATTTCGAGACCCGATTCGAGGAGTGGATGAACCGTCTCGGATACATGGTGGGCCCTGTATGGTACCCCGGGGCAAGAAGATCGAGTTGCAGACGATGAGCCTGGCAGGGGAAGGCTACCTACCGGTGATGTCTGGCGCGGCGGATATCCGGAGGATACCGACCGTTGTCGTTAGATTTGATGATATGGGCCGATCCGGACTGACGGAGCCCGAGGTATTGAGACTATGAGACTTGAGATTTACATGTTTGTGTCGATACTTGACACGGATTTCCATGGATTTCATTGTTGAGATTTCAGATTCCTATACACATTTTACTATGATAACAGCTAAAGATTTCTTATACAGATATTTCTGGATTTCTGGATTGATTATTTTATATTCATGATGCATGCATATCCATTCATATGTCATAGTATTATATGAGGCACTGACACGAGCACGGAGTATCTGTATTTACACGTAGTTTTTACCCTGCTATTACTAGATGATTAGGATATAATAGTGTATTATTATGACCTAGGATAGCGTCGTGCATTCGATTTCTTTTCGTAGATGTTTTCTACTCATGAGTTGGCAACTCACCCCCGTTGTGCCAAATTTTATTACAGGTTCGATGTACAGGTTTCCCTTGGCAGTTGCTGGCACATCATTTCCATTTCGGGTGATTTGCACGGTAGGTTGGTTCATTTGTATCTGAACCGCCGTTGTATTTTATTATTTCATTTGTATCTAGAAATCTCTATCAACCAAACTTGTATTATTTGATAGTTTATTGGACCGGTCTTTTTTTCCGACCTTAGAGGCGCGCATGTATTATTCTGATCTGGTGGTTTTGTTTTCTTTTGAGTTTTGAGCCTCGCCCTTTGGCGTTGTATATTATTGTGCTTGTTGTGATTGTTTCCGCCTGTTGGCGTTGAGCTAGCTCCCGTTTGGGGATGCTTTTCATTGTTTATGTATATTATACTTGTTGTACCGTTTGGGGCCAGTTTTTACAGAGGAGACGCTGCCGAAATTTTTGGGAAAATTTGCTGATACTTTTAAACTTGTTTTTCTTCATGTTTTCTTTTACTTCTTCTTCTTTTATATGGTTTAGATTTCTGGGCTTCGGCTTACTTAGGTTACGTTGCGCCTCTAGACGCCTCGTAATCTAAGTGCCGGTCACGTTCCGTACTTTCGGGTCCTGACAAAGTTGGTATCAGAGCGCTAGGTTTAACCTTGTATAAGTCTAGGTGACCCTTGGTTGATGGAGTAGGCGATTTAGGTAGAGAAACGTACCGTGGGTATGGTCCGCGGCATACTTACGATACGCTACTCTGCTTAAGGAGCCTTAGGATGTACATTGTTTGCACCGTATTTCATTCGTTCCTTTGATCTATCTTCGTCAATGTCGGATGGTGGTTTCTGTTACCACGGGCAGAAGGAGCTGCGGCTCGAATGCGATAACCATTAGAGTATTGGTTATTCTTGAGGATTGAAGCATTGTTTAGCGTGCGGATGAAGGGTATTCACATGCCGTCCGGATGAAGTTAAAGGGTTCGAACGATTATCAGAAAACCATGTTCCCAAGTTTAAGGTATTCGGAAGAACATGCAGGTATTTCGATAGACCCTCTAGAAGAATGAAACCCTAACTCGACATAATGACCACGAGAACGCCCTTGAACCTTAGGGTTTACGGCAGTTCCGCAGTGCCATTAGTGAGGCTTGGGTTTGCCCTTCTACGGCTGGATCATCGATGCTGGGGTATGTACCGGATATTTTTAAACTGTACTTGAGTGTTGAGCTCTCGGGGAATTATGGGATTTTGATGGGTCGATCAAAAAGTTTAATGTAGTCCGGATATCAGGTGAAGGGATCGACTACGTGGAAGACTCTAGATATGAGTATTGCCATTGGTAGCGCAGTCAGCACACCTATGAAAGGACAAGTTTGAAGCATCCGACATCAGAGAAAAGAGGCGCACATTGACGATAGTGTTTACGATTGTAATTTAGTGATTTGAATTTCATATTTTCGTTGATTGGATTTTGGTATTTTGAGGACTTTGTTCTACGATTGGTATTTCATGTGTGTACCTTCATTACATTCTATTTGTGTTTCATATATCAGTTGTATTGCTGTTGTTTAGTACACACCCAGTACACTTGATTTGGTTTTATATATTTTGAGATTTTTGATTTGATTTCGTGCATAGGGGTTACACATGATTTTGACATATGTTTCGACCTAGTTTTCATGTATTTTTGTGCTGTGATTTCGATTTTGATATTCGATGTATGTTTTCGTGCACCATGTGCACCTGATTAGGATTCTTGCGCATACTTGGCGCACTTGATGCGATTTTGTGCACACCAAATGCACTAAATCGGGGTTTTGTGCAGATTAGATGCACCTGATATTGAGGCGTGCATGCCCGTTGCACTTGACAGATGTTTTTGGTACACACCTGTTGCACTTAGTTTTGTTGTTGTGTGTATTCGTGGTATCTGTATTTGGTTTCGATTTCAGTACGCACCGGACGCACATGATATTTTATTGATGTGATTGGGATTGATTTCAGTTTGAGCAGTATGTTTTCATAATCATTATTATTTGATTTAGTAACCAGGCGGGACGTGTATGTTAAATAAAAGATATATATATATATATAGATATTTTTTTATTAAATTAAACGTCCGCTACTTATGCCGTGACACGTGCATTGCACGGCGATTTTCAAGAGGGGTTTTTGTATGCTTCTTTATTATGATGTTTAGGCGATTTTACTAGGATGCGAACTATATATAAGTTATAGATTGATGTATATTATGTTGGTTTTCATATTGGGTTTTGATATTTTATTCTCGCCATAACTCCGATGAATGCGTTATGCTTGACGGAGTTGATTTTTGTTATGTATTGATGATTTCGGAGCCCCGACGATTTGAGTGTTTTGTTAAATGTTTTAGTATTTGGAAGGGAAGTTTTAATTTAAATTCGGGGACCGAATTTCTTAAAGGGGAGAAGATTGTAACGTTTTAAAAATAATTAAATAAATAATTAAATGAATAAAATTGTTTAAGTGAATTTTATGAATTTCGGTAAAGTAAAATGTATTTTTCGTAAAACTAAACCGTGATTGTTTTTCATTATAATTTCAAAAATACCTATTTTAATTATGTAATTACTAGTAAATGGTGTTTATTTAGCCACTTATAAATTTTTAGTTTAATTAAATATTTTTCCTAAATTAATTATTTTAAATATTAACATAAGCTTTATTTTTACACTAAATTAATGTAAATTACAAATTTGAATGGTTTTAATTTGTAAAAATGAACCATGGGATATTAGAATTTAGTGTGTATCATGCAAAATTTATTTGCAAATTTTTCCTTTTTTCTAGAGCTTTCTTGAGTTGCTATAGTAAAGAAATAAAATAAAATAAAGAAATGCATGAAAAGACAATTTGAGGTGATATTTGGGGGAAACTTCTACACAATTTTTTTCACTCTCTTCTTTCTCTCCCTCACCTCCAAATAATGGCCGGCCTCACCCCATGGCAGCCCCCCCCCCTCCATTTCCACTTCATTTTTTTGTTCAAAATTCATCAAAAATTCAACAAAAATTGCACAAAATCCGATTTATTTCCTACCCTTTTATTCTTGCTCATTTTTACATGGATTTTGGAGTGGGAAAGCATGCATTTTGGAGGCTCATTTTCATGTTTGGATTTCATAGTTTGGAGGTATAAATCTTCTCCTTTTTATTTATTGTTATTAGTTGTTTCTTTTAAATATAATTAGATTTAATATATTAATTCTAGTTGCAAATTCTAAAATTCAAGTTAGGGTTCGTAAATTCAAGTGGTGGTTTCTATTAATTAATTAGGGTTATAATTACTAGTCTACCATTTTTAGAAGTGGAAAAATCTTGCATGGTTATTGTATAATAATTTGTGTATTCAAATTGTTTAAATTAAGCTATTTAGCTAACTAGTTTTTTATAAAATATATATGTGGGTAATATAAAATTCTAATTAAGATTGCTATCATTAGATTGTAGTTTTAGTGAGAATATTAGCATGTTAATGGAAAGAAAAACTTAGTTTGATCACTAGTTTCTTTTGATAATTGGAAAATACAAATAAAATGCTATTTTTTTTTTGTAAACTAGATTTTGGAAATTCCTAAATAAATGAGATTAAAAATATAATCATGGTTTCATTATATCATTATCATCATGAATTGTAGTTTAATACATTAATTCACGCAACATCATGTTTTGTGGTAGAATTGTGGTATTTTGCTTGAAAAATGTTGAAAATTGTTAAAGGTTGCAAACTAGAAATTTCAAATTAATACAAATTTGTATAATAAAAATATAGTAATGGTTTGTATAGTCTAGTTATGCTTTTTAATGAGTTTTATGACCATTGGTTTCATTTAAATGTCAAGTTTTGATGAAAAACGGTAAATTGGCATTTTCGGGTTTTACGAAATTGGACGGTTTGATCGATTTTTAGGGTTTCGATAGATTTAATCATGTTATATATTATAAGTAACGAGTTTTAAAACTATGAGTTATTTGTTGATGTTATCTTGATCCATCGGAGTTTGTACGCCGATATCGAGCGATATTTGGTGCTTTTGCGTGGACGGGACATAGGTTTTAACCTATGCTTGTTCCTTGCGTCGTTTTGACTTTTGTATGTGATTCAGTTTACGATGCTATTTATATGTTTGCGTTTAGGTACCCCTTACGTGGACTGCGGGCGATGAAGAGGAGGATGGCGACACCGTCTTCGGCAGACATGGACCAGGTGAGTAGATGTATATCTACGGGGGGAAGTCGGGTGGATGGCGTTTAGCACCCCCGCAACGTAGAGTAGGAATAGTACTTATTGACATTAGGAAGCCAGATGTGATTCTTAATGCGTAAGACCGTAGTAATAACCCTAGGCTGGACTAGACTGATTTAGGAAAACCATATCAGAGGATGAGTACCTTGGAAGAGGTTCGTAGGTTTCAGGTAGAAACACACACACGCACACACTGAAACTCGACATGGTGTATACGTGCATGTATATATACATATTGGACTAGGTATAGGTATATATATATATACAACACGTGTATGGGATACATTGATGTGATATGATATCCGAGGTATGATGAAACAGTATAACTGGGCTTGATGCCGTGATTCTTGGCTATACAGTCGTATTAAGTGTTAGCGGATCATTAGAGAATGAGATAATGAACATGTACACATAAATTATAATGGGTGGTGATGATATTGAGGTACATGGGACTCTAAAATAGTACCCGGACTGTAACTTGTGACTGATCACGATATGATATATGCATGACTTGATTACGACATCATATAGGTGTGACCAGATGTCGATATCATATAAGTGTGACTTGATGACGATATGATATCAGTATGACTTAATCACAGTATGACTTAATCACAATATGATACATATGACATGATATTTCTGAGGATAAACTAATGATGCATATTATGATGGCAATGATATATGATTAATGTAGGCGGTTACAGTTTAGCACCTTGATCATGAGATGTGTTGATGATGACATTATACGAATAATGAGACACCTAGGAGATACTTGACCCGTACCCCGATATTGGGATGACGTACGATGGATTTTACCGTACGAGGCATAGATATGATGATTGATCCGCACTCTTGTTTTGAGGAAGTCGTACTATGTACGTGACGCTATTGAGGCAGGATCGCCGACTATTAGAGATATGGACTCAGGCGTTAGGTGTACTTCTATCGACCAGTTCTTAAGTTTAGTTTTCCTTAGGAGGGTTAGATGGACACTAGGTTAGGTTTGAGCCATATAGTGGTGGTGGTAATTGTATATCAAATGAGTGGATAACACACATCGGTCTTTACTTTTTCACTGTAATCATAATGTTGCATGTTCATACATATGTTGCTATAATCAGTATAAACTTTACCTGTTAGGACACCAGCACCATTACCGATGATGTGCATATTCCACGCACACTTATTTTCCGGCTCACACACATCATCATCGGTAATTGCTATGTCACGTACACTTTAGATCATATTATATTTTATGGATACATTCAGCTAACAGCTAGATTGATATAATATCGTGATTACTCTCAGATGTTAGTCTAGACATGGCATCATTACTTAGACATTCATGCATTCATATTTTCAGGTTATCATGCAGTATTATGGGGCATATGCCGACATTTATCATATTCTTACTCATGATTTTGAGATTTGGATTTCTATGGGATTTCTGGACTTTTGGGGAAAACCGCAAGAAAATATAAAAAACTTCTCTCTCTCTCCTCCTCTCTTTTTAAAATATAAGATGCGGTTTTCTCGTGATGTAAGTGTCGTCCACCATGAGATTTCATGTTTTCTTATGGATTTTGAGACCCGATTCCAGGAGTGGATGAACCGTCTCGGGTACATGGTATGCCCGGTATGGTACCCCGGGGCAAGAAGATCGTGTTGCAGACGATGAGCCTGGCAGGGGAAGGCTACCTACCGGTGATGTCTGACGCGGCGGATATCCGGAGGATACCGACCGTTGTCGTGAGATTTGATGATATGGGCCGATCCGGACTGACGTAGCCCGAGGTATTGAGACTATGAGACTTGAGATTTACATGTTTGTGTCGATGCTTGACACGGATTTCCATGGATTTCATTGTTGAGATTTCAGATTCCTATACACATTTTACTATGATAACAGCCAAAGATTTCTTATACAGATATTTCTGGATTTCAGGATTGATTATTTTATATTCATGATGCATGCATATCCATTCATATGACATAGTATTATATGAGGCACTGACACGAGCACGGAGTATCTGTATTTACACGTAGTTTTTACCCTGCTATTACTAGATGATTAGGGTATAATAGTGTATTATTATGATCTAGGATAGCCTCGTGCATTCGATTTCTTTTCGTAGATGTCTTCTACTCATGAGTTGGCAACTCACCCCCGTTGTGCCAAATTTTATTACAGGTTCGATGTACAGGTTTGCCTTGGCAGTTGCTTGCACATCATTTCCATTTCGGGTGATTTGCACGGTAGGTTGGTTCATTTGTATCTGAACCGCCATTTTATTTTATTATTTCATTTGTATCTAGAAATCTCCATCAACCAAACTTGTATTATTTGATAGTTTATTGGACCAGTCTTTTATTTCGACCTTAGAGTCGCGCATGTATTATTCTGATCTGGTGGTTTTGTTTTCTTTTGAGTTTTGAGCCTCGCCCTTTGGCGTTGTATATTATTGTGCTTGTTGTGGTTGTTTCTGCCTGTTGGCGTTGAGCTAGCTCCCGTTTGGGGATTCTTTTTATTGTTTATGTATATTATACTTGTTGTACCGTTTGGGGCCAGTTTTTACAGAGGAGACGCTGCCGAAATTTTTGGGAAAATTTGCTGATACTTTTAAACTTGTTTTTCTTCATGTTTTCTTTTACTTCTTCTTCTTTTATATGGTTTAGATTTCTGGGTTTCAGCTTACTTAGGTTACGTTGCGCCTCTAGACGCCTCGTAATCTAAGTGCCGGTCACGTTGGCTTACTTAGGTTACGTTACGCCTCTAGACGCCTCGTAATCTAAGTGCCGGTCACGTTCCGTGCTTTCGGATCGTGACAGGATAAAGTCAACAATTCCTGGTCACGTGGAACACGGCCTATGTCAATGCTGACCCCGTAGGAAACGTCCAGAGCGGATCCTGGTCCTCGCAGAACACGGCTATGTCAAACCGACCCCATGGGAAGCATCCAGAGCAAATTCCTGGTCATGTGGAACACGGCCTATGTAAATCCTGACCCCGTGGGAAACGTCCAGAGTGGTGCCTAGTCCTTGCAGAACACGACTATGTCAAACCGACCCCGTGGGAAGCATCCAGAGCAAATTCCTGGTCTAGTGGAACACGGCCTATGTCAATCCTGACCCCGTGGGAAACGTCCAGAGCGGAGCCTGGTCCTCGCAGAACACGGCTATGTCAATCCTGACCCCGTGGGAAGCATCCAGAGCAAATTCCTGAACACGTAAAACGCGGCCTATGTCAATCCTGACCCCGTGGGAAATGTCCAGAGCGGGACCTGGTCCTCGCAGAACACGGCTATGTCGATCCTGACCCCGTGGGAAGCATCCAGAGCAAATTCCTGGTCACGTAGAACATGGCCTATGTTAATCCTGACCCTGTGGGAAATGTCCAGAGCGGAGCCTGGTCCTCGCAGAACACGGCTATGCCAATCCTGACCTCGTGGGAAGCATCCAGTGAAAATTCCTGATCACGTGGAAAACAACCTATGTCAATCCTGACCCCGTAGGAAATGTCCAGAGCGGATCCTGGTCCTCGCAGTATACGGCTATGTCAAATCGACCGCGTGGGAAGCATCCAGAGCAAATTCCTGGTCACGTGGAACACGGCCTATATCAATCCTGACCCCGTGGGAAACGTCCACAGCGGATCCTGGTCGTCGCAGAACACGGCTATGTCAATCCTGACCCCGTGGGAAGCATCCAGAGCAAATTCCTGGTCACGTGGAACATGGCCTATGTCAATCCTGACCCGTGGGAAACGTCCAGAGTGAATCCTGTTCCTCGCAGAACACGGCTATGTCAATCTTAACCCCGTAGGAAGCATCCAGAGCAAATTCCCGGTCACGTAGAACACGGCCTATGTCAATCCTGATCCCGTGGGAAATGTCCAGAGCGGAGCCTGGTCCTCGCAGAACACGGCTATGTCAATCCTGACCCCGTGGGAAGCATCCAGAGCAAATTCCTGGTCATGTGGAACACAGTCTATGTCAATCCTGACCCCATGGGAAACGTCCAGAGCGGATCCTCGTCCTCGCAGAACATGGCTATGTCAATCGTGACCCCGTGGAAAGCATCCAGAGCAAATTCCTGGTCATGTGGAACACGGCCTATGTCAATCCTGACCCGTGGGAAACGTCCAGAGCGGAGCCTGGTCCTCGCAGAACACGGCTATGTCAAACCGACCCCGTGGGAAGCATCCAGAGCAAATTCCTGGTCACGTAGAACATGGCTTATGTCAATCCTGACCCCATGGGAAATGTCCAGAGCGGAGCCTGGTCCTCGCAGAACACTGCTATGTCAATCCTGACCCCGTGGGAAGCATCCAGAGCAAATTCCTAGTCACATGGAACACAGCCTATGTCAATCCTGACCTAGTGGGAAACGTCCATAGCGGATCCTGGTCCTCGCAGTATACGGCTATGTCAAACCGACCGCGTGGGAAGCATCCAGAGCAAATTCCTGGTCACGTGGAACACGGCCTATGTCAATCCTGACCCCGTAGGAAACGTCCACAGCGGATCCTGGTCGTCGCAGAACACGGCTATGTCAATCCTGACCCCGTGGGAAGCATCCAGAGTAAATTCCTGGTCACGTGGAACACGGCCTATGTCAATCCTGACCCCGTGGGAAACGTCCAGAGCGGATCCTCGTCCTCGCAGAACATGGCTATGTCAATCGTGACCCCGTGGGAAGCATCCAGAGCAAATTCCTGGTCATGTGAAACACGGCCTATGTCAATCCTGACCCCGTGGGAAACGTCCAAAGCGGAGCCTGGTCCTCGCAGAACACAGCTATGTCAAACCGACCCCGTGGGAAGCATCCAGAGCAAATTCCTGGTCACGTAGAACATGGCTTATGTCAATCCTGACCCCGTAAGAAACGTCCAGAGCGGAGCCTGGTCCTCGCAGAACATGGCTATGTCAATCCCGACCCCATGGAAAACATCCAGAGAAAATTCCTGGTCTAGTGGAACACGGCCTATGTCTATCCTGACCCCGTGGGAAACGTCTAGAGCGGAGCCTGGTCTTCGCAGAACACGGCTATGTCAATCCTGACCCCGTGGGACGCATCCAGAGCAAATTCCTAGTTTCGTGGAACACGGCCTATGTCAATCCTGACCCTATGGGAAATGTCCAGAGCGGATCCTGGTCCTCGCAGAACACGGCTATGTCAATCCTGACACCGTGGGAAGCATCCAGAGCAAATCCTGGTCCCATGGAATACGGCTAGAGTCAATCGCGACCCCGTGGGAAACGCCCAGAGCAACCCCTGACTCCGTGAAATGCGGATAATGTCAACTCCATCAATCACTTACGGGTCCTCTCGACCCGTAAGGAAGAAAACTCTCTTGTGAGATCCTTACGACTCTCAAGAGAAAACCCACTTAGGAATCCTCACAATTCTTAAGGAGAAAATACACCTACGAGATCCTCTCGACTCATAGGGAGAAAAGTCTTTATGAGACCCTCACGGCTCATGAAGTTGAAAAGTCTTAGGCAGCAGATCTAAACCTTCTTCCTAAGCCATCGCTACCTCTCGAAGAATTCAAAACGGAATGCTCTCTCTGTCATGTACAGGCTACGCTTACTAAGGTAACACGCCGGCAATAGAGAAAAGAGAAGAAAGCGATAAGGAGAACATTTGATTCGCATTCGGTTAAACGTTCAAAGCATATCCATTCATGCATGTGCAAAAGATTTAGTGCGTAAAATAAACACACAGAAATGAGGAATTTGCTATTCATACTTCAAAAATTTCTTACAATAATGAAAGCAACAAAACAAAATATCATCAAAATGTTTACAATGGCAAGACATCAAATCCAGGACACGGATTGAGAAATTCAAAAGTGAGGCCATCCAAAATTTTTGAGCCTCTCGGACCATTTTCCTGTGCATCCTTTCATGATCACAAGCGTCAGGATCCCCACTGATGTCCTCCTCCTTTCGATAGGCAACAAGTATCGCTGCCTGCTGAAAAGTTTGATGCAGGCTATCAACAAGGTTGTCTCGTCTTTTCTTTGAGATTAGGCCCATCAGATACACCGAGTGCACCTTATTTTCGGCGTCGTCCAATGCCTTAAGCGGCATGCCTAGAAAGAATAAGGGAAGCGCTTCCCAGATCGCTCTTACGATAAGCTTCAAGAGGGAGGAATGCCGAGGAAGCAGTCGACTATTGTATGCATCAAAGCGACCCATAATTTCAGCATACTGGGCATTTGTGAATTCTTGGTTTTGGGAACGTCCGAGTGCGCGAATGTCCCCGTAAGAAATAATCTCGTCGAGGTCATACATGTGAGTGTCCATGACGTCTGAAAAGGAAAATCAGTGAGAGTTAAGAGACGGACTGATTAAGAAAAGCTTATTGAAACAGACACGGGATTTAAACAACTCTTGATATCCCCAAGACGGGAATAAGCGCTAATTAAATCACCCAATGGATTTAATTCTGTGAAGTTAAGAGAGAAATCCTAAAAAAAAAAAGAACGTAAAAAGGTCCCTCGGGCCAAGGAGTTAAACTCCTCGAGAGCAATGCTCTGCAAACAAGAGTGACACCTGTCAAAGTTAATTATGAAGGAAATTTAAAAATTCCCCGAGAATTCTAAAGAGCCATGCTCTGTAAAGAGGATGAAATGATCCATCAAGAAACCCTGAAAGCAAAGCTTTCGGCAGAAGTAAAAACTTCGATATCTTTAAGATCTATAAAGTGAATTCCAAGAATTCTTCATCAATGGGTCGAAAGAAATCCTAAAAAGGTTTTCTTTTTCAGATCCATGATCAAAATAAAGCAAAGCTATGATAACGAATTCGAATCTTACCAAGAAGAAAATGTCTGACAGAGTTTTTAAGAGATTTCTTAAAGAAGAGAGCAATGCTCTGAAGGAAAAATAATTCTCAGAAAAGAAGATGAACAATGGTCATCTCAGAGGGCCAAGGGTCCTATTTATAGGCATTAAAATGTCTTTTCAACTTCTGAGTTAATCCAAGGACGCAGATGCTGTCACCGTTGCACTCACATGTAAGCCACGTGAGGGCAACGGTGGGGGGCATTTGTTTTCTCCAATCAGAGCAAAACTCTGTTTGAAATTTAAATTTCAAAATGAAGCAACGCTTCAGATGCAGCGCCAAGTGCACTGCGCCCTAAGCAGCGCACCACGTACAAAGCACGCGTGCGCTAGCGCTAGGTGCACTGTGCTCTAAACAGCGCAACACGTGCAAAGCACGGATGCGCTAGCGCTAGGTGCGCTGCGCTCTAAGCAGCGCACCACGTGCAAAGCACGGATGCGCTAGCGCTGGAACTAAAAGCTCTAAGCAGCGCACCACGTGCAAAGCACGGGTGCGCTAGCGCTGGAACTAAAAGCACCCCACCGTTAGATCAAAGATCTAATAATAATGATGAATCATTAATTAACCACAATTAAATTATGTTAAGGAAAGATTTCTCAAAATCTTTCCAAACAACAAAATTGTGCTCTGTAAATCAGAGCACCATTGGATCAATGATCCAATGGTGATTAAAAAATCACTAAAAAATACATAATAAATTCTATTTAGAAGATTTCCCAATCTTTGTTAAAAACAAGATGATTGCCTTCTGTAAATCAGAAACCCTTGGATCAAAGATCCAACGATGGGAAATTCCCCAAATCAATTGGAGAAAAGATCTCCTTAACTGATTGAACTGATCAGCTTGCCCTATATAAAGACCACTAGACTTCAAGTCTCATATACAGAAGCATAGAGAGAAACATCCTCAAAAAACTTTGAGAAATTTAAAGAAACAGAGCAAGCTCTCAGAAGAAGAAAACTTTCTTCAAGGTAAAGAAATGAATGATGATAAGCACAGAGATGAAATCATCTCATAATAAAAAAAAGAAGAACCCACTTCTTTAAAGATCATAGATCTACAAAGACCAAAGTATTTTAAAAAAGATATCAAAAGATCTCATCATAGAATAAAAGAAGAATTTACAATTACTTCTTCCTCACAGATCATAGATTCATAAAGGCAAAGCCTTTCATCAACATAAGAGACTCAAGAACTTTTGTTCTTAGAATATTGAGACAAAATCTCTTTTTAGATCACAAAATTGATCATATGTGTCTTTGTGCCCTGGAACTGCGCTTTGCGCTCTTGAACTGCATTTCTGCGCTCTTACACTAGCGCTCAGCGCCGAGCGCGACACATGTCGCTTTGCGCTCTTGAAATAGCGCACTGCGCTCATGGGCTGGCGCTCAGCGCCAGACGCACCACGTGTCAATCACGTGTGCATCATTAAACTAATAGCGCTCTGCGCTCATAAACTGGCGCAATGCGCCCATCATCTGGCGCTTAACGCCAAGCGCAACACGTGTCCTTCACGTGTGCGCTACTCGGCAGAAGCGTACTGTGCTCTTTGACTGGCGCAAAGTGCCAAGCGCGCCACATGTTACGTGTCGTACTGATGAAACATAAATTGTTCTTTAATAAACCCAAGGCTATGAGGAATGCTCAGCATTCAGTAAAAGACAAAAACACTGTCATGGCCAAGTCTAAATAAAGGCTCAACAGCCCAAGATAAATGTTAAACATTTTAACTCGATTGGACTTAGCCCAAATAGGCCATAAGTCCTCAACTCATATTAATTGAGCCCATCTGCTCATAAATATTTTAACAGATTTTAGCCCCAAATTGGACCACAGATTTTTCAACCAACTCACGTCGGTTTAAGCATGTATCTCTGAACCCTTCTGATATATGTCGTTGTAATCCTTCAGCGTCTTCAGAGAGGTGACGGGTCCCGACAACCAAACATTTCACGGACTATGGGGTCCTTAAACACATGGACTATAATGTCCTTAATTTCGGACTATGGGGTCCTTAAACTCACGGACTATGATGTCCTTAACCTCGGACTGTAGGGTCCTTTAATACCCATGGACTATGATTTCCTTAACCTCGGACTGTGGGGTCCTTTAAAACCCACGGACCGAGATGTCCTTAAACTAACATTGGACCGTAATGTCCTTAAACTAATCGACCGCAAAGTTCCTAAACTAAACAATAGATCCCAAATGCTCTCTTGTCGGATATAAACGATCCCGTTAAGTTGATCTTAGTCTAAAATTAGACTAACGTATCCTTAACAAACGTTTAAGTTGATCTTAGTCTCAAATGAGACTAACGTATCCTTAAACCCAACCCCAAATCAAAATCTAAGAAAATACGGATTTGGACTAATCCACGCCCTACGGGCGATAACATAAATTAGTCTCCGTATACAATCCACGGGAAACCAAAAAAAAAACACCCACGCCACGAAGTGACCATCTGGAGATGGAGAAAGTTGTTACCGCGACGCGGTAGCGTAATTAACTGCAGGGGCTTGCGCCTGCAGGGAAGAGCGTCCCCACAATCAAAAACCACTCAAATGAGGGGGCATCTGACGAAGTCTGCTACATCGGCCGCATCCGTTTAAACCTTCGATATACTGTGTCACAAATCAACTTGGCATCTTCGGAGAGGTGGACAGATAGCACCAATTAGCATATTCCCCAAAATTCAGGCAAGACGGACCTGCGCGGTCGCATCTCCGTGTTTCGGCGGGGAACAATGATGATAATAATAATACGATAACATATAAGTAAATTACGTAAAGCAAAATGTGTAGCAAGTTGTAAACTTGTCTCGAAACAAACGCGATGAACGGAAGCAACATAACGCTATACAAATCAACACCAAGTTTTGATGGCTCGGTTAAGGTTCTAGGATGCGGCTTGAGTTGCGTCGGCAAGAATGGGTGTGGGCTTGAAGAACGGAAAAGGAGAATATATAAATTGATGATGGAGAGATATGTTATGTGGAGAGAGAGAAAGAGGTTTTATGTTTAATATAAATATATATAGTATAGTTTAAATTAGTTTATAAATATATATTAGTTTTAATGTATATAGATAATATCAAACTACAACCAATCTCCACCAAAATCTCATCAATAATATATTTTGGATGATAATTCATATATGTAAACTTCTCAACCATAATGCAAGAATATATTTTAAATAACTCATACCTCTAATTTAAGATTTAAAAGAATTCTAAAAATATATCTAGATTTAGTAAATATTTGATATTAGATATCTTGAGATTTAAACGTAAAAGATAAAAGCAAAATAAGATATGGGATGGTAACCATATGATGACAGTTAAAAAAATATAATTTATTCTTAACTTATGTCTATTAAAAGATATATTATGATCTTGATATATGATATATAAAGATATAAAAATATAATATAGGTATTATACTAGATTCACATAGATACATTTTATTGGTAAATCTTAGATATAATCTTGCACCATATTGGATTCTAAACTTGCGAGTCGGGTCGGATAACGACTACTACTATTCGAATCATTCGCGACCCAATAGATAGAATAGAAGAAATATAAAGCAAGTGTTAAAATACCAATTAATGTTGTATAACCGTACTAGGGTATTACAGCAGTTCTCTGGTGACATGAGTACAGGTTAGTTTGTCGACCTGAGATCGTCATTTGTCTCATGTGAGTTCCCACTGTGCTTTGATTACTACCCTACCACGGCTCTACTAAGTCGTGCAAACAAGTTTTAGTTGGGTATAGTCCCGCCATATGGAGGCATAGAGCGGATCGTCGGGGATTCGTCTCTCCCGATATTAGGGGTAAATGTCGCGCAGTGCACGGGTGGCCATCACCAGAAATCCTTAGCCAAGGTGGAAGAGAATTACTGATCTGGATCAGTAGTTTCTCAGTGGGTGATGGGCTTTACACCAACACGACTTTTTACGTTATTAGGGGTCTGACTGTATCCACCCACCCCCTAGAACCGATATGCAATACTCTTAGACGAATAGACCAGACTGTACGGAGACTGTCATTTTTAGGCTCAGTAGGGATATGGACAAGTTTGCTTGTCGGCCTTCCTTTTGTTCAATATCTGGGTAGCCATTACGTACAGCTAGTACCGCTGACATGCTTGTGGTTAAACCCACTGGCAGTATATTATTGAGTCTTTAGAGTTCCACACAGAGGGTTTCCCAGCTCGGGTGAAACGATGTAGTGTACGTATTTTGATACGTACTTGGTTAGATTAAACACGTGTTTTTGTATACGTACTTTTAATCGGACAGTTTTGTTAACACTAGACGGTTTGAAAGAAAGACAAGTTATCACATTTTAGATTAAATGTAAGCTAATATTATATATCTCTTTTAGTATCTCACTTTTCGGTATTTGTATTTTGACAAAATACGTTATTTATACGAATATGGGTATTTGTATAAATACGTGTATTTGTGTCTTGATATTAATACGGGTATTTGTATCTTAGTATAAATACATGTATTCGTATTTTGATATGAATATGGTATTCGTATTTTGAAACGAATACGGGTGTATGTATTTGTAGCATATACTTGTATTAGTATATTTGTATATATATTTATATATGTACATATACATATGTATATATGTACAATTAGATAGAATTCTCTGCACTTCTCTTTTCTTTCTACTTTCTTGTAGAATAGGGTGGAACTTGTGACTCACCATGGTGAGTCACAATCCATTCATATTCATATACGAAAGAAAAAGAAAAGAAAGAGAGAGGGAGAAGATAATTATTCTTGAGTTGTCATGCTCATCTTCACCAAGTTTTCCTCTTCTCCTCTCTTGAGATTTTGAAAGTGGAGAATGGAAATAGATTATGAGAGATCAATTAGAGATTAGTCACTACTATATCCTAGTGATCAATTCTTAGCAAGTTTTGATCACTAGTTGCTTCATTTTGTTTTTGTTGTGAAGCTAGAGCCTTAGTTAGGTTTCCTTCGAGGTGGATCATCTTCGATAAGGAAAACCAACTCCCAAGCTCGTTCCCGATGATCTAAGAACCTAAGGAAGTAGAAAGAAGATGAAGGATACGACTACAAAGGTTGTTATCACAAACCGAGTAGTTAAACTCTTTCTAGTGTTTCTAGTTTAGTGTTTAGATTCGATTCTTGGTTGTAGTAGTTTGTGCTTAAGTTTCAGAAATTTTCATTTTGTATTTCGCATACTCCGCAAGATAGCGGCACGAGCACAAGTTTCCACCTACACCAGCAGGAGCAAAAGCGGCTCCTAGATTAATGATGCGGCTTTCATCTTGGGCCTTACATAAGCCTAAGTCTACAGGATAGCGTTTCCTCAGACATTTGGCCTTCTCTTGATCAGGTGCTTGAGCGCGAACCCAGGGCTCCTTCTCAAGAGGCTCCAAATCAAGTTTTCCTCCTTCCTTCCTCCCAGTTATCCCTAAGGATTATCCTTAGCTCAAAAGATAAGGCTCATACAAGCCTCGCTAGTCCTGGTGCGCTAATTACTTTAGTTGCATGAAGACTTCTTTTACATGTTGTGGAATGTCTCCATTCCTTGACAAATGCGGTGAAGGCCTTAGAGAAAGAAAAGGAGATCGATGCACGTGCACATGACAAAATAGTGGTAAGGCAGGAGCTCATCAGGTGAGATTCCAAGAAAAGAGAAGAAGAGCCGAGGGAGGCGGCTGCTCTGAGGAGCGGAGCGATGAGGTGCAGAGATAGTTGAAGCATTCTCACTTTAAGGTGATGGAGCATGAAGAGTCTTCCTATAAGGAGGCTCTTACGCTGGCAGTTGATCACTATAAAGAGCCGCCTACCTGTATACCAGTAAAATCATCATCTGGCATTCCAGATAGGAATGGATTTCCTTCGCAAGATCTTAGAGAAGGACCACCCCGGCTCAGGTATCGACTTCTCTTTGTACACATTTGAGAAGGTTGAGAGGTGGGCGACTCCGAATCTCCTAGCCTTTCCAGGCTGAACGATGCTAGTCTCTCGGGGGAAGGAAACCTGGATAAGCATGTGATTTGATTCATGTTTCTTATTTTTAGAATTCTAGTTCTTTGTATTTTAGCTCTTAAGGATATATTTTGTGATATACAAATGTGCTTTTCCGTCTTTAGTTGTCCATGGTCTTTGAGCAGATATGTTCTTCTTTCCTTAAAAATGTTATGCCTCGCTCATTGTTATCTGATGGTATATTTCTTAGTCTTAAATTTATACTGTAAGTACACAGTTGTCAATTATAGCATTTGTAGGTCGATCCACGGAGAAGAAGGAAACGTTAGTTGAAATCTAGTGAATTAAAAGATAGGTTTTGAAAAGAACTATTTATTACTAAACTTTTAAATATAGATATTAAAACAAGCAAAAGATAGAACTTTTAGAAAAATAAGATAAAAGAAATATACCTAGATATTGAATCCCTTAGGTCTAATCATGAATTAACCAAGAATATGTGTTCTTTAATCTTTCTCCATCCAAATCATTATGTAAGCATACAATATTCGTTCAATGGAATAAGCTATCAACCCTAAGGAAGCATAAATTATACAAACTTCGAATTAAATTATATCAGATATATTAATTTCTATTTATTATTCTAGGATGTAGTTCTAGTTAATCTGGTATTAACCAAGTCTAAATCTTCCCCTAAATAGATCTACCTATCTAGGTTTATCGATCAACAAGTATTAACTCTAGATCTAAAATGGATCAAACCAGATGTATATAAATCATCCCATCCTCTACTTTCCCTAAATTAAATTTATGGATGTCAAAGATTAAATCTAATCTAGTTTATCAGCAGGGAATTTATTCAAGAATAAAACACATACCTAGATTTGTATTAGTGCATAGAGAAACATATAACCACAAGATTAAAATATGATTAACCTAAGTTCATCAACTCAAATATACAAGAATTTCGGTACGCATGAAATTAAAATAAAAACAAGAATTAAAAGAAAACACACTAATAAAAGTAAAAGAATATCTTACAACCCTAAAATTGATCTTGCTCTCGAAACCCTAGCCACCAAAATAAGAAGAAAAGAAAAGAGACGATCCTCTCAAGAGAGATGATTTTAGCTCTCTGTATTCGATGCCTTTAAATAGTATTTTAATCAAATACAGGGTGCCAACAGAATCACAAGAAATTAACAAATCCTCAGGAAATAAAATCGAGAATATTTTGCCAAAGTGGGTCGGCTAAAAGCCGGTTCGGCTCGGCTAAAGGCCGGCCAAAAGTGAAGAAGTGGGCCCGCACCACTTTGGTCTCTAGCTTTCTTGCTTTAAATTGATCGTTTTAACCCTTTTATTTCTCTGTAAATATTTCCATACGCTTCTGTTCTCTTTTTAACTCATTTTATTGATGTGAACCGCACGTGTTGGTATATTTTATTCTCATTTTGCAATTAAGACCATGTCACCTGCACATATCACAAAACACCTTCGCGCGGTATTAAATGTGAAAAATTAAAGTTAAATATGAATATAAAATGTGAATTAAAATGCACCAATCATTATCCCTGATTCGAGGTTTTAATCGGCCTCCACAAATAGAGGAGCTAAGGGACCTGCTCAGCGTTGTCCGTGAGGACTTCAACTTCTGCAACATGACCAGTAAATAATACCTCCTTGATGAGTTGAAGGTTTCAAACAACCACTTTGTAAGGAGCTACTTATGTACGTACCATCGTCTTTATGGGGATTTTCATTCGCCGGCAACAATCTCTTGATATTCTTCTCTTCGATCTACATGTTCCACGGCTTCACATAGCTCAATTTTCTTCTCTTCGATCTACATGTTCCATCTCAATAGCTATATTGCGACAATCAAGCAGTCCTTTATATTGCATCTAACCTTGTATTTCAAGAGCATATAAACACATTGAAATTTATTGTCACTTCATAAGTGAGAAGATACAAGCCAGTTTAATTCGCACTGCTTTTATATCGTCGCATCTTCAAATTGCAGATATTTTTACCAAGGCATTGGGACAAGACCAATTTCATAAACTTATTTGCAAGTAGGTTCATTCATCCCACTCTCTAATTTGAAAGGAAGTGTTGGAGATGGTTAAAGATATGATTTATTGGTTGATAGGATATTGCTTCATGGAAGATATGATTATTTGGTTAAGTGAATGTTTAGTTGAAGATATGATCGGTCTGTTGAAATAAAATTGCTAGGTTGAAGATATGATGCATGATTTTTGTTGGTCAAATATATATGATTCTATTTTTGTTATAGCTTGATCTATTTAGTTATGAGTTTGTTGTATTAGTTTAGATTCACAAACAGAGACAGAAGCAAGGGGGCATGTCACTACTACAAAAAAGATTTTCCCCTACGGCTTTATCCATAGGGACAAAGCACTGCCCCTACAGATATATTCGTAGGGGCTCGAAAATTCTCCGTAGGTGCAATGGCCGCAGGTGCAAGTCTTCGTCCTGAACATGCCCCTACGGAGTAAAAATTGCCCCTACGGTTGAGTGCGTAGGGGCATATGTCCCTACGGTGTATTCCGTAGGGACAAAATATTTATTTAATTTAGTGGTTTATAAAATAAAATACTTACCCCTCCGGTGCTATCCGTAGGGGCAACTTCTTGCCCCTACGGAGTTAACCGTATGTCCATAAATAAGCCCCTACGGATATAGCGGTAGGGTCAAGTGTAACGCCTGTTACTGAGTCCATAGGGGCAAAATGTCAGACATCCTGATATTTTGTCCCTACGGATAAATATGTAGGGGCAAACTATAGACCTACGGATTAATCTGTAGGGGCAAAAGATAGCCCTACGGATTAATCCGTAGGGAAAAAATATCATGTTTTTTTTTAAAAAGGGGCTTCCTGTTTTTTCCTCGCCCTGTGCATAATAATATATACATCATATAACCAAATACCGCAGTATTCATAATCAACATCTCACGCATAATATATAAAAGAAATCAACAAACAGAATACAATATCAATCTAAATCATCGTTAACACGCAAACACCACCAATATCTTCCAAAATATATACAATATGTATCATATAAGTATATACATGCTTAAAATATATTTAAAAAAAAGCTAGCCTAGCTCGGTCCAGCTCCTCCACCTATGATAATCGCCGTAATCTGGCGCATCTGCTCCTCGGTGCAGCCCTGAGTCGTCAAAAACTCGACCAATGAAGGAGCGGACTGTGCGGAAGTCTGAGCGGGCTGTGGAGCTGCAGGAGTGGCCTGGGCAACCGCAGCCGAGGTAGTGGCTTGCAGAGCCGCAGCCAAAGGAGATGCATATGGAGTCGCAGCCGAAGTACCCTGTCGCATCTGTTCAATTTTGTGTGTAATAAACGAGTAAGAACTGTGTATTAGTCGAATTAGTTTCATTATCAGGTTATTGCGAAACCCTAATCTAAGATTAATCAAAGTTAAGTCTACAACCAAATAAGCTCAGGCTACTAATATTGGATATGTTACTATCTATAATATGATATAATACTTTACTATTAAGTGGTATACATACCATCATCTCCTTCAACTCCTGGACGGTGGTCTTCAAGGTGGCAACATCTTGCTCTAGACGTCGCTCACGGGAGGTAGGGGAAGTAACCGCCGGAGTAGAGTCCAACCTCATATGGGCCCTACTAGGACCCAGTCTCATGCCTCTCTCCCAACCTCCGTGGTGCCCTCCGTGTGTGGCGTCTAGGACTGGGGTCAGCAGAATCGGATTGTTCTGTCCAGTAAAATCGATCCTCGATGCCTCCGCCTGCTTCACCACCCGCTCCTACACCCACATTAACTAGTAAAATATAAGTATATCATTTAAATTTGAACTTTTCAAAACAAAAATTTCAAACCTGTTAGAATAAATATTAACACTTACGCAATACTCCTGAGTAGCGGTGTCGGGGAATCGAAGCTCGCCCGTCGTGGGATCTGTCGAGGTGCCGTGGACGGCAAGATACGCGGTCAGCACACTCGGTGTACCATCCTGCGCCAGGGTCTGAGCTCTCTGCAATTCGCAAAAAATTTACATAGATTATAAAATAACTCTTAATATTACGTTATATCACAGTAAGTCTATTGTAATTTACCGATGCCTCCATGGCACGAGTAATATTCCTCGAGCCACCTGTATAAGTGGGGCGACCCCTCTTCGCCGACTTTCTATTCTCTTTATTTTGATCGGCATGTTTCTGCACAACACATTCAGATTTAGTTTTCTAATTAAGTAACACAAAAATATAAATTATATACTAAACAATGAACTACATTTAAAATACAAACCTGTTTGCGCCGAGAGTCGACATATTGGCATAAGAGAGGCCATATATCTACGTCGACTCTCGCAAAGGCCAGAGTATGTAGGAGAGCCGCTCTCTCTCTGCCTTGGGGGTCTCCATTCATAGGAAATAGCAGTTGATCTTCAGCTCGTTCCTATTGTATTGAACCTTTGATTGCATGTTCTTCATCAGGCCACGGTACAGAGCGTGAAGATCGAGCACTCTCTCAGGGTGATCAGGGTCGGGTACAGGCTGAAAGTCGTAATCCAACTGCAAATACAAAAAAAAAACAATGTTATTAAATTGCAAGTGTTAAATAATAATAAATATATTGGGTAAGTCAAATGAAAATATATATTAATACCCGAGCCTGATCCCAGAAGAGGGCAAATGAGCGCCGATGCTGGTCGCCCCACTCAACGTGAAGTGGATACTTCTTCACGAGGCGGCTCTCAACCCCCATATACCGGCCGAATCTCTCGGCATAATCACCGGTATAGCGATAATCAGGGGTAAAGAAGAGGGGGAATGCTGTCTCCCCCTAGCTCTGTCGGGCCTCAGCCTGTGGGACTGATTCGGGCCTCGAGTCTCCCTCTCGGGATGGGGATGCCCTGCATCTACAAGAAATATCAAGACAATCAATATTAAGACAAAGTAGTATTAAGAAATCAAGGTTTAACGAAAATTGAAGTGTGATATATACCTCCGGCGACAGAAGCATGAGCCTGGGCCCGGGCAGCAGCACGGGCAGGACGATAGTTCCTCCGGTGAGGAACAGACCGTGACCCGGACGTGGACGCATCTCCAACTAGAAAATAAACATCGATAAAATTACATGAAGTTCATGTTTATTCTTAAAGGATATGTAAAATGAATAAATATTTTATATTTATTCATACAAACATGCAGACTGAGCAAAGGGTATGAAAGTGACGGGAGTGGCCCCTGCACCAGATGTGGACGCACCACCTATAATCAGACAATCAAATATTGACTATATAAGTAATTGCAAAAAGAATGTGTATATCAATAATATAACATTCTAAATCAACATGTATACACTATAGGATATATAAACATACCCTCAGGTGCGGTGGTGGCCTCTACCCGAGATGTAAGTACGTAAGAGCAAAAAGAATGTATGTATATTTATGATATAGCATTCTAAATCAATATAAATACACTATATGATATATAAACATACCTGGAGGTGCGGGAGTGGCATCTGTCCCTGATGTGGATGCACCACCAACAGCTAGACAATCAAACATTGACTATATAAGTAATTTTGACATAAATATGCATGTATATCTATAATATTACATTCAAAAAGAATATGCGTGCAATATACCTGGAGGTGTGGCAAAATCCACATGGAAGGAGGCATCCGAAGGGGTCTCCAATCGGGGTGCAAGACCGGCCCTCTGAACCTCCCTACACGGCTCTCCGGGCGGCAGAACCGCTCTGCCTCTGCCTCTGCATCTGCCGGTGCCACGGCTGGAGCTCCTGCCGCCCCTCACTGCTCCCGTCATCGTCATCAAATCTAGATAAAACGGTTCGTGGACGCATTAGACAATCATTACATATGCATGCTATATATGTATATATCGTAAAATGTGAAGTAATAATATAACATTACTGATAACTTTTTTTGTTTCGTGGACGCATTAGACATATCTACTTAGATTTCATCATCGACATCATTTCTAACCCAAGTAACTTCATTATCAGCCGAAGACAACCCGTCTTTTAAAACAGACGGTCGGAGCACTCTAAGTCTTCTCTCTTCTTCATCCTTATCGCTGTCTTCGAATTCTGGGACATCGTAAACATCACTGGGTTTCCAACGGCATACGATACTCCATCCCGGATGCTTCAAACACTGTGAGTAGTATACTTGGAATGCTTGGTTCGGAAAGATAAACGGATCGTCCTGACCGTAAAATCGAAGTGTGTTCACACTGGTCAATCCATATTCATCTTTCCAAGTCCCGAGATTGTTTCTCCACTTATCCATATCGGTTCGTGTGTCGTACCAAGTACACTGAAATATATAAAACGGTTCTGATCGTCCGGGATATTGGATGCCAAGTATAAAATTTAAGTATCCATAATAAATCACACCATCCGATCCTACCGTCGCAATCCCACTATTCTGAGTGGTTCTTGATGTTTCTATGTTCTTAACTTCAAATTTGTATCCAAGGACACCAAATCTTTTATAATATACAACCTCCATACTAGGAAACTGCGCTAAACATCTTGAATCACTCTCTATTGATGCAGACAAGTTCGGATAGTGGATCTAACAAAACAAATTTTACGACAAATACATAACGATATAAGTTTAGATTAAAACTGGTAGCAATAACATGTTATTCGAATAATTTACATGATCTGCAACCCAATCGCAAAAATTATCCTGGTGATATTTTTCCAATCGTTCATCTTTCCAATCAGGATGCCCCTCACGTATCTCATTAAAATGAATTCCGTTGTCAACAATAAATTATGACATTAATATTATATCATTTCATACACACACAAATACAAATATAACAGTTAATCCAAAAAAACTTACTCTCTAATTTTTTAACACATGCGCTATTGAGGAGGATAAACCGGTATATTTTGTTGATAAACATAGTGTCTACCCTCTTATAATCAGCTTTACCATATGGCCCGTCCTGAATTCTTCGAGGCCGGTTAAGTCTCATCTCAATGTTCTCGTCCAGATAGCGGGAACAAAATGTGGTTGCTTCATATAGAAGATAACCTTGCAGGTAGAACCCTCTGGTCGATTTCTATTGCGTATATACTTTTTTATAGTGTAGAGGTACCTAAAGAAAAATATGTTAAATAAATAAATACGGGCATACAGGACAACAATAATTTTACAAATTGTGCGAAACGAAAAATTCCACGTACCTCTCGACGGGATTCATCCATCGATATTGTACCGGTCCGGCTAAGTTAGCCTCAGTTGCAAGATGAACCGTCAGGTGTATTATGATATCGAAGAATGACGGTGGGAAAATACGCTCAAACTTGCAAAGTATCAACGAAATAGAATTTTCTAGTTTCTCCAGCGTCACAACATCCAGTGTTTTAGCGCATAATTCTCTTAAAAAACAACATAGGCTATTGATTACTAGACCAACCGATTCAGGAAGCGATGTCCTGAAAGATAATGGGAGAAGGTGCTCCATAATAACATGGTGATCATGACTTTTCAGCCCATCGATCTTGCCTTTCACAATTTTTATCTTCTTGCTAAATGATCTTGAGAAACCTGTGGGAACTTTCAAATCATGCAACACCTGCAGGAATATTTTCTTCTCCGGTTGTGACATATGATACGCGGCATTGGGAAGTACAAACTTGCCTGGTTTACCCGCTATCAGTTTAGGATGCAATTCATTTCTAATTTCCCAGTCCTGTAGATCCATCCGAGCATTGAGATTGTCTTTCAATTTTCCATCTTTACAAAGAAGCAGCTTGAGTACGTGCTCGAATACTCCCTTATCTATGTGCATGACGTCCAGACAATGACGCACTAAATTTGTTGACCAGTACGGAAACTCGAAGAAAATGCTTAACTTGTTCTAGAATGGTGGTTTGACCTGTTTTGTCGGATCCATCCCGAAGGTCATATTATTATAACCATCCCACTGAGCAGTCACGTCCTCTCTGGATAATGGGGCTGGAGGTCCAAGAAGCTCCTGATGACCATCAAAGTGAACAGCGTCTAATCTGCAGGGGTGGTCTAGAGGCAGGAAACGTCGATGAACACAATAACAAACCTTCCTGCTAAAATTCAAGAATTTCGATGTTGTATATTGTTGACAATAAGGACATGCTTTGTGACTATATACGGACCAATCTGATAGCATTCCATACGCAGGAAAGTCATTAATTTTCCACATTAAAGCCGCACGCATTATGGAGGTTGTATTTGTGTTTGCATCGTAAGTCTCTACACCATCAATGAATAAAAGTTTTAACTCATCGAGCATAGATCGGAGATAAACGTCGATATTGTTTCCCGATGAGTTTGGTCCGTCGATAAGAAGAGGCATCATAAAGTATGATTGGTTCATAGCCAACCAAGGCGACAGATTATAAACTATCATTACAACGGGCCATATGATGTGGCTTCTAGCCATATAGTTGAATGGGCAGAAGCCATCACTAGCGAGTCCGAGCCTGACATTGCGAGAATCGCTACTGAATATTTCGTGCCTCCTATCAAAATCCTTCCATACAGGTGAATCTCTTGGATGACTCATTTTTTCATCTTCACTTGGAGGAGCACGGTGATGCCAAATCATTATCTCGGCTATTTTCTTGCACCTGAATAGCCTCTGCAGCCTCTATGTTATGGAAAAGTATCGTGCTATCTTGACAGGTATATCGGGCTTCTTATCAGAATCTTTCGGCTTATATCTGGCCTCTTCGCATGTTGGACACTCTTTCAAATCTGAATTCTCTTTTCGGTACAACACGCAATTTTTAGGACATACTTGAATCTTCTCACACTTCAGACCCAAATCAGACATCATCTTCTGGGCTCCGTACCAGCTGTCGGGCACGTTATTTTCCAGGGGTATAGAATCTTTCAAGAACGAAAGAAGCATTGTGAATGATTTGTTGCTCCATCCATTTAGGCACTTAATCTGGAAAAGTTGGACGAACCATGAGAGGGTGGAATACTTTGCATTCTCATAAATTGGTTTTCTAGCATCATTCATGAAATTTTCATACTTATCCGCACGCGGTCCTTGACCGGAAGGAATGTCATCTTCGGTATGAATAGATTCACCTAGGGCAGCCTCTACCATATCCTCCATTTCTTCTCCTGAAAAGAAATTACCGTCTTCTTCTTCTGCCGCATTACCATCTTCTCCTTCTTTTTCTGCCGCATTACTGTCTTCTTCTCCTTCCCTGTGATATAGCCAAGTTGTATAAAGTCTAGTAAAACCATGTTTAACGATATGAAACTTTGCAAATTCTACCTTCTGCCAGTACTTATTCCCACATCTATCGCACGGGCAGAGAATCTTCTCTAACACGATCTTATTATGTGAGCGTGCAAATTCAATAAAAGCAGCAACTCCTGCGCCAAACTTAGGTTGCATACATTGTTGTCAATCCACATACATCCAGTCCTTAACTCTGATGTACTCATGGGCCATGTTAGACTGTATAACATATAAATTGCAAGTTATGATGACTATATTGAGAAATCTAAGAACGGGATGGCTACTGACAAAGGAGAAAATCCGTGTATGTGCTTTGTGTGTGTGTTTTTCGTTGAAAAGAATAAATTATCGATAATCAAAGTTATATTTGAGAATATCCATGTATGAGTTGCATTCTATATATGTGTGTTTCAATTTATGATTTCGCTTAAGTGCAGGGTTGTTAGTGTGTATGTGTTGTGTGTGCGTTTGTTGTGTATTCGGGATGTGTGTGTGTGTTTCGGCTGTCGGGGGTAAGTCTTCTATCCCATTAAGAATGTATAGAGCAGACACCCATTCGCTTGTGCTTTCAACCGTTTCGAGTAAATTTCGGCAGCACCTCCCCGCTGTTCTCCGAGCACACTGTAATAGAATAGATAATCATTTCAAAGTTATGAAACAATGTTGAAATGAACATCTAATCTATCTTTGTACATGGAGAACCAGCGGAAAAGCACAGACGAAATAATTCGAAACGGATGAAAATACAAGTGAATGCAGGTGTTTGCTTTATACATTCCTAACTTGTCCACACTGGACAAATCATCGGTTATCATATGATTGAATCTTTTCGTCACATATACTATACGACAGTTGTTAGTATCGAACTATACTGTCCGATATTTAACAACCTTCGTATAGTTCTATGTCACGAAGAACATCGAACGTATGTTAACCAATAGACGGGGACTAAGTCGCGCTTTGATTTTCATATATGAGTATCAATGAGAATATGAAAGTTTCATATTATCATCGAGTATCATATATTGGTCTTAACTTGAACATTTAACTTGAATAGGTTTTACGTTTACGTTTCGTTATTAAGGGTTCGAATTTTTTAGTTTAGGGTAAATTTTTCTTGCGTTTACGGTAAAGTTGTACGTTTACGTTATCATCGAGTATTCTACTGAATGAACTAGTGCACCCTAAACCCTAACCCTAAATAACCCAAATTAACCTAATTAACCACAATTAACCATAATCGTTACCCTGACACAAATTATCCCTAATTAACCCAAACTTAACCCAATTTATCCAAATTAACCTAATTAACCCTAATCAACCCAAACTAAACTCAATTTAACCTAATTAACCCTAATCAAAACCCTAACCCTTTCAAATTATCACTAATTAACCCTAATTAACCTAGCCTCTAACCCTAAACCTGAACTAAACCCTAACCCTAACCATACACTAAACCCTAACCCTAGCCCTAGCCTAAGTCTTACCCTAACCCTAACCCTAACCCCAACTGAACCGAACCCTAACCCTACCCTAAACTGAATCCTAACCCTCACCCTAACCAAACCCTGAACCCTAACCCTAGCCCAAGTAGCAACCCAATAATCAACAAAAACAGAAATAAAAGCATAATTAGAAGTAAAAATATGAAATTTACTAACCTGTAGCTAGGCCGGCGATGGAAAAGACCGGAGATGGTCGACGACGTAATCGGCGACGAGTCGCGGGCGGTGGCGACGAGGAAGTCGATGAGGAAGTCGACGGTGGTGTCGGGGACGACGAGTCGCGCGTGGGAGGACGGTGGCGACGAGGCGCAGGCGGTGGCGACGAGAGGCGCGCGTGGGAGAGTGAGAGCGAGGAATTTTTGGGAACGAGGACTTTTCTGTGCTTTATTTTTTTTATTAATAACCAATATATATGCCCCTACGGATTTAACCGTAGGTCATTCTTTTGCGGCTCCGTAGGGCCAAATAACAAAGTACATTTTAATATTTTTAAATTAATTCATATAGAACCGTAGGGGAAACCATGTGGACCTTCGGAGTAATCCATAAAGGCAATCTTTTATTGCCCCAACGGAAACCTTTATCCGTAGGGAAAACCTTTATCCATAGGGACAACCCCTTAAACTCCTTCTAGTATTTCTAGTTTAGTATTTGGATTCGATTCTAGGTTGTAGCAGTTTGTGCTCAAGTTTCAAAAATTTCATTTTGTATTTCGCATACACCGTAAGTTAGCGGAACGAGCACAAGCGTCTACCTACACCAACAGGAGCAAAAGTGGCTCCTAGATTAATGATGTGGCTTTCATCTTGGGCCTCACGTAAGCTTAGGTCTACAGGATAGCGTTTCCTCAGACATTTGGCCTTCTCTTGATCAGGTGCTTGAGCGCGAACCTAGGGCTCCTTCTCAAAAGGCTCCAAATCAAGTTTCCCTCCTTCCTTTCTCCCAGTTATCCCTAAGGATTATCCTTAGCTCACAAGATAAGGCCCATACAAGCCTAGCTATGTAAGTCTACGGTAGCACCCCGGCCGTCTGTCCGAGGCCAAAATGCGGAAACGAAAACTTTTTCAAAACTTTAAACCGGCGCTATCGTATACTTTAAATCCGGATCGAACCATTAACCTACAACTAGTTACTAGAGAAAGGGTTGGAAAGCTATACCGATCGATCCGTGTCTTTCGGTCTTTGGCCACCATCCCAAGCTCCTCACGGCATCTCCGGTCTCAGTCTCCTCGTCGGAAAGGGCACCACATCTTCGAGTCTTTTTACGGGCTCCCGCTTCATCCGAAGCAACTCGGGCACGAAGTTCGCTAGTCGACGTGTCCAAGGCGAAGTAGAGAATGTTTGTGACAACTTTGTCTCTTGCATCCATTGCATGGATGGAGGTTAAAGATGATACCATTAATGGAAGTTGTGAGCTATAGAAAGAAGAAGAAGAAGAAGCTTTCTTTTTCTTTTTCTTTTGTGATGCTATCAATAATGAGAGTGTGTTATGATCAAAATACAAGACCAAATTCTTTTCTATGGCTGCCCTCTATCTCTCTTCTCATCATATCAACACAAAATCAATCACTTAATGTGACATTAGCACAAGAAAAGAGACCATGAGTCACCAATAAAGTCTATGTCACATTAAATGCACAAAATGATGATTTCTAGCTCATAATTTCCATATGCAAACATTAATCCAAATGTTTGCAACAATAAAAAGATACGGCAACATCTAAAGTAAACTCGTGACGGATCACAAGGATACCTCTCACCTGTATATACATACCTGCACCCGCATTCCGACTGAATGCGAATGCGATGAGACTAAAGTAATCCAACAAATCTAATACTAGGATCCGGCTTAAACCAAAGCCCACTAGTATGATCCGTCCGATCATGATCCGTGCACTACTGCACGTATATGATCTGACCCTGCCATATATCATACGGCCTCTACAACGTTTCGCCCGAAACTTGAGAAACTGTCTGTGGGGGACTCTAAAGACTCGTCAATACATTGGCTGTGGATTTAACCACTAGCACGTCAGAGGTACTAGCCGTACGTAACGGGCTACCAGGTATTGACCAAAAGGGAGGTCGATGAGCGAACTCATCCTGACACCCTACTGAGCCTGTCAGTGACAATATCCGTACAGTCCGGTCCGTTCGTCTATGAGCATCGCATGTCGGGCCTAGGGGGTTGGTAAAAGTCAGACCCCCAAAAGCGGTACAAGTCATGTCGGAGTGTAGCCCAGAACACCCTGAGATACTACTGGAATACCTACCAGTAAATCTCCTGCCTTGGCCAAGGACTTCGTGTAATGGCTCTCCTAGACACAGCACGATCTCACCCCCAATACCGGGAGAGACGAAACCCCTGCCGATCCGCTCACTGCCTCCATATAGCTCGGGACTGTACCCAACTAAAACCTGTTTGCACGACTCCTTTGATCCGTGGTAGGGTAGTAATCAAAGTACAGTGAGAACTCACACGAGACAAATGACGATCTCAGGTCGATGAACTAACCTGTACACATGTCACCAGGGAACTGCTATCTGACGTCAGGTATAATACCAACTAGCATGTTCCCGGCGAGTCCTGTTCGGTGTACTCATAACCCAATGAGCACCTGTATATATCTTAGGTGAACCAACTGACACCAATAGCTTGTGAGACCGGCCACCGCCCCTCGTCGGGGTCTCGACTGTATACACTAGTCTACTAATAGAGTATCGATGCCCAGTCTTGAAACTCCCACGACTAGGAACCTTTTAAGGATGTGCTTATAGACCCCAGCTCCCACGTATATGATCGTCATCATACTGCTGGCAGTCAAGCAAGAATCCTAAAGGCTCTATCAACGTGTAATAGCGACCTGTAAGGTCACCTAAAGCAGTACACGATGATAAAGACAAACCATGGTAGCATACTATTCTCTATCAACGTGTAATAGTGAACTACAATGTCACCTAAAGAATGTACACGATGATAAAGACAAACCAGATAGTATACAAAGCTCTCGAGTAAGACTGTCCTACCGGTATAGATCCCCCCTCAATCATTGCAATCATATGCCTGCGATCCAATAATTGACTATGAGGGCACTATATCCAACACGCTAGTCCTGGTGCGCTAATTACTTTAGTTGCATGAAGACTTCTTTTAATGTTGTGGAATGTCTCCATTCCTTTACAGATGCGGTGAAGGCCTTAGAGAAAGAAAAGGAGATCGATGCACGTGCACATGCCAAAATAGTGGTAAGGCAGGAGCTCTTCAAGTGAGAATCCAAGCAAAGAGAAGAAGAGCCGAGGGAGGCGGCTGCTCTGAGGGGCGGAGCGATGAGGTGCAGAGATAGTTGAAGCATTCTCGTATTAAGGTGATGTAGCGCGAAGAGTCTTCCTATAAGGAGGCTCTTGCGCTGGCAGTTGATCACTATAAAGAGCCGCCTGCCTGTATACCGGTAAAATCATCATCTGGCATTCCAGATAGGAATGGATTTCCTTCGCAAGATCTTAGAGAAGCACCACCCCGGCTCAGGTATCGACTTCTCTTTGTACACATTTGAGAAGGTTGAGAGGTGGGCGACTCCGAATCTTTTGGCCCTTCCAGGCGGAACGATGCAAGTCTCTCAGGGGAAGGAAACCTGGATAAGCATGTGATTTGATTCATGTTTCTTATTTTTAGCATTTTAGTTCTTTGTATTTTACAACTTAAGGATATATTTTGTGATATACAAACGTGCTTTTCCGTCTTTAGTTGTACATAGTCTTTGAGCATATATGTTCTTCTTTCCTTAAAAATGTTATGCCTCCCTCTTTGTTATCTGATGGGATATTTCATAGTCTTAAATTTATACCGTAAGTACACGGTTTTCAATTATAGCATTTGTAGGTCGATCCACAGGCAAGAGGGAAACTTTAGTTGAAATCTAATGAATTAAAAGATAAGGTTTTGAAAAGAACTATTTATTACTAAATATTTAAATATAGATATTAAAACAAGCAAAAGATAGAACTTTTAGAAAAATAAGATAAAAGAAATATACCTAGATATTGAATCCCTTAGGTCTAATCATGAATTAACCAAGAATATGTGTTCTTTAATCCTTCTCCATCCAAATAATTATGTAAGCATACAACATTCGTTCAATAGAATAAGCTGGGAAGCATAAATTATACAAACTTCGAATTAAATTATATCAAATATATTAATTTCTATTTATTATTCTAGGATGTAGTTCTATTTAATCTGGTATTAACCAAGTCTAAATCTTCCCCTAAATAGATCTACCTATCTAGGTTTATCGATCAAAAAGTATTAACTCTAGATCTAAACTGAATCAAACCTGATGTATATAAATCATCCCATCCTCTACATTCCCTAAAATAAATTTATGGATGTCAAGGATTAAATCTAATCTAGTTTATCAGCAGGGAATTTATTCAAGAATAAAACACATACCTAGATTTGTATTAGTGCATAGAGAAACATATAACCACAAGATTAAAATGATTAACCTAAGTTCATCAACTCAGATATACAAGAATTTCGCTATGCATGAAATTAAAATAAAAACAAAAATTAAAAGAAAATATACTAATAAAAGTAAAAGAATATCTTACAACCCTAAAATTGATCTTGATCTCCTAACCCTAGCCACCAAAATAAGAAGAAAAGAAGAGAGACGATCCTCTCAAGAGAGATGATTTTAGCTCTCTGTATTCGATACCTTTAAATAGCATTTTAATCAAATACAAGATGCCAACAGAATCACAAGAAAATAACAAATATTGTAACCCAACATCATGTAAGCCTAGGTCTACAGGATAGCGTTTCCTCAGACATTTGGCCTTCTCTTGATCAGGTGCTTGAGCGTGAACCCAGGGCTCCTTCTCAAAAGGCTCCAAATCAAGTTTCCCTCCTTCCTTTCTCCCAGTTATCCCTAAGGATTATCCTTAGCTCACAAGATAAGGCTCATACAAGCCTTGCTGGTCCTGGTGCGCTAATTACTTTAGTTGCATGAAGACTTCTTTTACATGTTGTGGAATGTCTCCATTCCTTGACAGATGCGGTGAAGGCCTTAGAGAAAGAAAAGGAGATCGATGAACGTGCACATGCCAAAATAGTGGTAAGGCAGGAGCTCTTCAGGTGAGATTCCAAGCAAAGAGAAGAAGAGCCGAGGGAGGCGGCTGCTCTGAGGGGCGGAGCGATGAGGTGCAGAGATAGTTGAAGCATTCTCACTTTAAGGTGATGTAGCGCGAAGAGTCTTCCTATAAGGAGGCTCTTGCGCTGGCGGTTGATCACTGTAAAGAGCCGCCTGCCTGTATACCAGTAAAATCATCATATGGCATTCCAGATAGGTATGGATTTCCTTCGCAAGCTCTTAGAGAAGGACCACCCCGGCTCAGGTATCGACTTCTCTTTGTACACATTTGAGAAGGTTGAGTGGTGGGCGACTCTGAATCTCCTGGCCCTTCCAGGCGGAATGATGCTAGTCTCTCGGGGGAAGAAAACTTGGATAAGCATGTGATTTGATTCATGTTTCTTATTTTTAGCATTTTAGTTCTTTGTATTTAGCTCTTAAGCATATATTTTGTGATATACAAACGTACTTTTCCGTCTTTAGTTGTCCATGGTCTTTGAGCAGATATGTTCTTCTTTCCTTAAAAATGTTATGCCTCGTTCTTTGTTATCTGATGGGATATTTCTTAGTCTTAAATTTATACTGTAAGTACAAGGTTGTCAATTATAGCATTTATAGGTCGATCCACAGGGAAGAGGGAAACTTTAGTTGAAATCTAGTGAATTAAAAGATAGGTTTTGAAAAGAACTATTTATTACTAAATATTTAAATATAGATATTAAAACAAGTAAAAGATAGAACTTTTAGAAAAATAAGATAAAGGAAATATACCTAGATATTGAATCCCTTAGGTCTAATTATGAATTAACCAAGAATATGTGTTCTTTAATCTTTCTCCATCCAAATAATTATGTAAGCATACAATATTCGTTCAATAGAATAAGCTATCAACCCTAAAGAAGCATAAATTATACAAATTTCGATTTAAATTATATCAAATATATTAATTTTTATTTATTATTTTAGGATGTAGTTCTGTTTAATCTGGTATTAACCAAGTCTAAATCTTCCCCTAAATAGATCTACCTATATCTAGGTTTATCGATCAACAAGTATTAACTTTAGATCTAAAATGGATCAAACCTGATGTATATAAATCATCCCATCATCTACTTTCCCTAAATTAAATTTATGGATGTCAAGGATTAAATCTAATCTAGTTTATCAGCCTGGAATTTATTCAAGAATAAAACACAAACCTAGATTTGTATTAATGCATAGAGAAACATATAACCACAAGATTAAAACATGATTAACCTAAGTTCATCAACTCAGATATACAAGAATTTCGCTATGCATGAAATTAAAATAAAAACAAGAATTAAAAGAAAACATACTAATAAAAGTAAAAGAATATCTTACAACTCTAAGATTGATCTTGCTCTCCACACCCTAGCCACCAAAATAAAAATAAAAGAAGAGAGACGATCCTCTCAAGAGAGATGATTTCAGCTCTCCGTATTCGATTCCTTTAAATAGCATTTTAATCAAATACAGGGTGCCAACAGAATCACAAGAAAATAACAAATCCTTGATGAGCCAAGGGATCTGCTCGGCCGTTGTCCGTGAGGACTTCAACTTCTGCAACATGACCACTAATTAATACCTCCTTGATGAGTTGAAGGTTTCAAACAACCTCTTTGTAGGGAGCTGCTTGAGTACGTACCACCGTCTTTATGGGGATTTTCATTCGCCAGCAACGATCTCTTGATATTTCAGGATCCTTGCAAGCTCTCCCAATTTACGTATGCCGATATGCCTTGTCGTTATGGAAAGCACTGTATCGCGATCAGCTGCTAAAACTAAATACTGGTCCATGGCGTCCACGGCTTCACATAGCTCAATTTTCTTCTCTCCGACCTACATGTTCCATCTCAATAGCTATATTGTGACAATCAAGCAGTCCTTTATATTGCATCTAACCTTGTATTTCAAGAGCGTATAAACACATTGAAATTGATCGTCACTTCATAAGTGAGAAGATACAAGCCACTGTTTTTATATCGCCGCATCTTTAAATTGCAGATATTTTTACCAAGACGTTGGGTCAAGCCCAATTTCATAAACTTATTTGCACGTAGGTTCGTTCATCCCACTCTCTAATTTGAAAGGAAGTGTTGGAGATAGTTAAAGATATGATTTATTGGTTGATACGATATTGCTTCGCTGAAGATATGATTATTTGGTTAAGTGAATGTTTAGTTGAAGATATGATCGGTCAGTTGAAATAAAATTGCTAGGTTGAAGATATGATGCATGGTTTTTGTTGGTCAAATATACCTAAATTCATTCCTTCAATAAAGAATTAATGCAAAATTTTAGGTATTGATAGCTTCTGCAATTCTTATAAATTTTAGCATTTTTCTTTAGATTAGTTGGACCTGGCAAGGTTAAAATCCTGGCTCGATCCTGTTCACATACAAAATAGTTTTAAAGCAAGTATTTATGCAACCAATGATATTAAATAAATTATCCTCCACCAATTTTTCCGATTTAATCGATACTGATATGCCAGCCAATACATTGGTACTTCCAACATTTTCAAAATGTACGGAAAATAGTCTATGTATACCAAATGTTTGCCAATTCCCGGTTGCTGCGGGGAATTTTGAGCGGAGAAGAGAAAGATTTATATTCCATGGTCTTTGTTGATCTTTGATTCTTCATGTTTTGTAGTCAATAAACTTAAGCCGACAAAATTTTCATAAAATTTGTGAGTGCAGAGCTATAAAATCATGACTTTTAATCCCATAATTAATCATGTTCTCTAATCCACCTCAATAATTCGACAAATAACAGTGTTTGTTGCCTAACTAATTTGTTTCAGTGATTTTCATGTGTCACTAATTATCTATTCGCTCACTATACTTTGCTCGTAAAACAGAAAAACTCGAAAATAATCTTCAAAACAAAAAGACTTGTTCTTATATATCCAATTTATTTCTAAACATTGAACTTCTATTTAAATTTTGAGTGGTGACAGCTACTAATAAGATCTATTGTACGATATTTTGTTTATTTCTCAACCAATTAGGTGATTAGTTTTAACGTAATTAGACATTTTGTTATTAATAAACCATTGAGGTGAGTTATTACTCAGGCTTTTCATAGAAAAAAATAAGAAACAGAAAAAATGTCTGCTTAAAATGAAGACTCCTCTTTGATAACATGGGCTAAAATCACTAAAGCTAAATAGCTTTTCTTATATTGTAATTGGCCTTAATTTGGATGCATTAGGACATTTTATTTGAAATTTGAATTGAAAGCGAAAGATTTGTTGATTCCAATCGGTCTTAGGATTCCTAAATGATGGACTTTGTCGATTGAAAATCCACACATTGAATCGTTGATGACAGTTAGATATCACCTACTTTTAGAAACTAAACGTTTTCTTGGTACAAATTAATCAAATATCGTACGAGAAAGTTATGACCGTTTTTTTTTGCGTGATATGTTCTAAATTTTTTTTTTCAATTGAGAAGGTATTGATCATCAAGAAAAAGTTAAGATAATATGGCCAACAAGGAAATCTACAATCATTATCAATCTATCTTTTTGCCTTGACTAATAAATGGATGCCTATGAGCTGCTTGGAGAGAGACATTGATTGAAGTAGGTCTCTAAATGACCATGTGGTCTTTTTGTTAGTTGATATTTCATTTTGCCATCATATATGTTATTGGTCATAAACACTAGCTATAGCGAGCTACCATGCATCTTTTCATCAAATTAATAACTGCATGAAAGCTGTAGGAATTTTTAAAAGGACATATAGGGTGTTGCCATCTTAAGCTTTCCATCCTTGGCAACTCAAAGTTTCCAAGTGAGGAAGAAGCACACTACTTAATTCGACAACCACCACTGCTACTCTCACCAACTAATGTCTCATCTCAAACATATTTTTCATTTTTCAATATATTTCATGTGTCATCTTTTTCCATGATAACTATATATGTTAGTCTATTAGTAGTTGAGTCATTGCAGCATGGGACCCGCTTGCCAACACCATCCCATTCGATGTGCATGCGAATTTTTCTAGTATTGACCATGCAAGCTGGTAGCCATAGTGAAGGTCTTTGCTAATCATTTCACCATTTATTTAGTTTTGTTTTGAATAATAAAGCATAGCCGGTCGCCATCACGGTTTGAATCCCATACCCTCTTGTTCATCCGCAGAGAGGTTTATCATGGCAACACTTATTTATTTCTATTGTTATAATCTAAACTCAAGATCGCCGCATGTCATCTTTTCAATTTTCAAGGAACGGCCACAAGAGTAACTCAATTGGCCATAGCACTTCCCTTCCTGGGAAGCGTGCGGGGATCGATCCCCAGAAAAGAAAGTGCTCACAAGTTTTATGCGTTCAGCTTAAATCAATGGAACTCTGGTTATTTACCCCCTGGATATCTTGCAACAGTGTCCATCACAGAGAGCACGCGATATGTACAACTGTGTGCCTTCACCAATGGTGATGACATCTTGGAGAAAGTATTTTGCAGGAAGTTCTCTTTTGACACTTGCATTCAATGCTTATTGCAAGCAAGCCAAGTTTATTGAGACAATTCCAGTCTTGACAAAGTGCAACTCTGTAGTAAAAAACCCAATGATGGATCTAATGTAAAATTGTTGGTGCCCTGCCTATCGACAAATATGGAAAGCAATAATGCAGCCTTACAACCTTCTCATTTTCCAGCTATCTTTCCCTTTTGGGAAACCCCCAAGCCCCATGTCCCCCTGTGCCCCTCTCGTCACCAACCCAAACTCTAATTCAATATAATAACTTTGTAAAGAGAAATACCAATAGCTCGGTTCCTATATAACACTTCTTCTCTTGAGAAGAGTGCGGGGTTTGATCCACAGGAGGGGAAACGGCCACAATTTAACGCTTTCAAGACAAATTTGTAGGTGTCCTGGTGCATGTGTTATATGTGCTTGTGTGAGTTGTGCGATTGGGTTACGTTTACGAGCCAGTTCCAAGAGAAAGAAGTAATAAATTTTTTTTTGAAAGGAACGCTGTAACCATTTATATTAGACTGCGCAACTCAAAAGTACATAATGTTGTGAAAAATAGCACTAAAATACGCAGCAGACGATCGATATATGTGAATCGGAACTAATGAAAAAGATCAAGCACAGCAACTACGCAAAAGTAATAAGTAATAAAGGAAAAAACACACCAAGTAAAGGACACAAGATGTTACCCAAGTTCGGTGCGCATTTGCACTTAATTTTGAAAACTGACGACGAATTCCATTCACTATCCAACAAAGAAAAGAATTACTGCCCTCACGATCTCACCCAAATATAAACACAATCTCTCTTCTACAAACCTCTCTGTCTCTCAAAAATTTGGCTACAGCCTCAAAAATTGGATATGTGGATTTTTCTTTAAATTCGCAGACCTCTTCTTGCAGCAGTCACCCGCAAACTATTTTTGAGGCTCTAATTGATTGTGCATTAATTAAATCATATATATATATATATGCTAAGAGTGTAAGTCGATGTCGCGCACGTCGCGGGTTCGTGGGGAGGCGGAATTTACAAAAAATAATTTTTCTATGCTTCGCAACACCGACTTGAACTCTAGGATCTATAAAAAGTGTTATACCTCCTTGAACCATGTCCTTCGGGTTTTCTTCTTCTCATCCTCTTCTCTAGCTCCTAGAAGAACGGATCGAGCTTGCAACGCCGGCCTTCTCGTGCTGAAGATGATCCACGCAAGAATATATAGTTCAAGCTCCAATCTCTAAACCGAAATAAGTAGGGTACGTAGTTCGCTAAACTAGATAGCCTAGAGTGATGTAGAGTATCTAATGAAGTGTTTTATCTCATGAGACTCTATATTTCACAACTCATGTGAGAGTTAGAGTCTTTGAGGAAGAAGGAGAGGAAACTTGAAGAGAGAATGAAAGAATGCAAATGAGCTTGGGTTGGCTAAGTGTGGAGAATGGCTCCTACTCTTTAATAATGAAGCATGGATTATTTTCTCATAAAAATAGCCACCATGCTTCAATAGTGAACGCAAACTAATAAACAAATCCAAGAGCCATGCTTCACCCCATGCCAAGTATGTCTCCAAGTTTTCACCTCATTAATCTATTTCCCAAAATAGATAATCCAAATAATAAGGTGTCTCCTTCTAGAAGCATGTCATGTAAAATTACAAGAATGCCCTCACCGTATATACATACCCGTATTCGTATTCTGAAAAATACGAATACAATGAGATGATAACAATCCAATAATATAATACTAGGATCCGGATTAAACCAAAGCCCACTAGTATTATCCATCCGAACATCATCCGTGTATCCAATACACGTATGTAATCGGAACCCTACCGTAAAACCATACGACCTCTATATCGTTTCGACCGAAGCAGGGAAACCCTCTGTGTAGGACTCTAAACACTCGACAGTACGCTGGCAGTAGGTTTAACCATAAGTCCATCAGCGATACTAGCTGCACGTAACGGCTATCCAGGTATCTATCGATAAGAAGGCCGATGAGCAAACTCATCCGAACTCCTACTGAGCATGTCTGTGACAATCTCCGTACAGTCCGGTCTGTTCATCTAAGATACTCGCATATCGGGCATAGGGGATGGTAAACGTCACACCCCTAACAATGCAATAAGTCGTGCCGGAGTAGAGCCTGATACACCCTGAAAAACTACTGGAGTACCAACTAGTAAATCTCGCTTGCCTTGGTCACGGATTTTGTGGAATGGCTTTCCGAACATAGCGCGATATCAACCCCCAATACCGGAAGAGACGAATCATATCTAATCGATACTGCCTCCAAGTGCTTCGGGACTGCACCCAACTACTACCTGTTTGCACGACTCCTTTGAGCCGTGGTAGGGTAGTAATCTAAGTGCAGTAGGAACACACTCGAGACGAATAGCGATGTCAAGTCATCAGACTAATCTATAATCATGCCACCCGGGAACTGCTACCTGACGATAGGTATAATACCAACCAGCAGTCCCTAACGAGTCCGTCCAGTATAACTCATAATTCAATGCGCACATGTATACTATCTCCAGTACGACGTACTAATGGCTGTAGGACAGACCATCTCCCCTACTAGGATGAGAAGCGCATATACTAGTCTACTATGGAATATCGATGTCATGTCTCGATAATCCTACGACTAGGGATCTATATAAAGATGTGCTTATAGACTCCCCATCCTCCACTAGTGTGACTATCATCACAACGCTGGTAGTTAAGCAAAGATCCTAAGGGCTCTACCAATATGTATAAGCGATATGCTAAAAGAAATACATGCACATATTGAGGTAGAATCAAACCAGGTAGCATACTACCATTTTGAGCAAGACTTTTATTATAACTATGAATATCCCAAGCTTCCAATATATAATATACAATCCAGTATGATACAATAATAGCCTCTAGGGCATATATCACTAACAATCTCCCACTTGCACTAAGGCCATGTATTGGCATATCGCAGACCTATCATCTCGATTAGCCTCTCGAACTGTGTCTGAGGGATGGCCTTTGTGAGTGGATCTGCAGTGTTGTTCTCTGTCTCTACTCTCCGCACCTCGATCTCACAGCGATCAACGATCTCCCTGATCAGGTGGAACCGCCTCAAGAAGTGTCTGCATTTCTGATGGGACCTTGGTTCTTTCGCTAAAGATATAGCGCCGTTGTTATCACAATATAGCGGTATTGGATCAACAATGGACGGAACCTCCTGAAGTTCTGTCACGAACTTCCTGATCCAGACTGCTTCTTTTGCGGCGTTACATGCAGCGATATACTCCGCTTCCGTCGTCGAGTTAGCAACGGTGTCCTGCTTAGAGATCTTCCAGCAGATCGCCCCTCCATTGAGGATAAAAACATAACCCGATATGGACTTAGAGTCATCATTGTCACTCTGGAAGCTAGAGTCGGCGAAGGCCTCAACCTTAAGGTCTTCTCTGCCTTACACCAAGAACATCTCCTTAGTCCTTCTCAGGTACTTGAGAATATTCATTACTACTGTCCAGTGCTTCTCCCGTGGGTTTGACTGATACCTAACAACGCTCAGTGCGTAAGCTACATCTGGTCTGGTACATAACATCGCATATATTATAGAGGCTACCGTAGAAGCGTACGGTATAATAAACATGCGATCCCTTTCCAAATCAGTCTTGGGAGACATTTCTTTGGAGAGGGTGATTCTGTGACAAGCAGGTAAATTACCGCGCTTTGAATCTTCCATACTGAAACTTTTCAGTATGGTGTCGATGTATCTTGACTGTGAAAGTCCAAACATCCATTTAGATCTATCACGATAGATCTGGATCCCCAGAATGTAGGAGGCATCACCCAGCTCCTTCATGGAGAACCTTTGTGACAAGAATCCTTTGACTGATTGTAGCATAGGAATGTCATTTCCTATCAGGAGAATTTCATCCACTTATAAGACGTGGAATATCACAGTTCTCGCTACAATTTTACTATAGATGCATGGTTCATCTGGATTTTTGATGAAGTCGAATTCCTTGACCGTCTCATTAAAACAGAAGTTCTAACTCCGCGATGCCTGCTTTAATCCATAAATGTATTTAAGCAACTTGCACACCCTTTCGCTACTCCCACTCTCTATGAAACCTTCCGGCTGATCCATATAGACACACTCTTCCAAATTTCCATTCAAAAAAGCAGTCTTTACGTCCATCTGCCAAATTTCATAATCGTGGAAGGCAGCAATAGAAAGAAATATCCGAATGGATTTGAGTATAGCCACTGGAGAAAATGTTTCATCATAGTCCAAACCAGGTTTTTGACAATAACCTTTTGCAACAAGTCTAGCCTTATAGATTTCAACCCGTCCATTTACACCAATCTTCTTTCTGAAGATCCATTTGCAGCCTACGGGTTTTACCCTTTCTGGAGCAATGTCCAAAGTCCATACTTTGTTGGTGTACATGGACTCCATTTCGGTCCGCATTGCATCCAGCCACTTTACCGAGTCTCTGCTCTAAATGGCTTGCTGGAAGTTAGATGGCTCATCATCGTCGATGATGCAATCCTCTCTATCCCCGTCTATAAGAAAACCGTAGTATCTCTCGGGCGGATGAGACTGCCTACTAGTCCTGCGAACTGGCGCGGGGATGTCCGGCTCTTTTGAAACTTTTGGTTCCACCATACTTTCAGTAATAGCTTATAGTTCTGGAATTTCTTCCAGTTCTATTGTGCTCCCACTTATCTCATTTTCAAGAAATTGAGTTTCCAAAAAATGGGCATGCCGAGAAATAAAGACCTTTTGTTCCTCCGCATAATAGAAAAGATACCCTCTGGAATTCTTTGGATATCCCATAAACTTACATAGCACTGAGCGTGCCTCGAGTTTGTCCGCATGCTGCTTTTTTACAAAGGATGGACATCCTCATGTCTTAAGATACTTAAGATAGAATTTCGTCCCACTCCACATCTGATATGGTGTGGTAGGCACTGACTTAGTAGGAACCTTGTTCAAAAGATATGCAGCTGATTCTGGTACATAACCCCAGAAAGATCGTGGCAACTCAGCGTTACTCATCATGGAATGTACCATATCTAATAAGCTTCATATTTAAATATCTTGATATACCGTTGTGTTGAGGTGTATATGGAAGAGTAAGCTAAGAGAGAATTCCATTCTCTTTTAAATAATTCAGGAACTCGGCACTTAAGTATTCACCATCTTGATCATATTTAAATATCTTGATATTTTTGCCGGTTTATTTTTCCACTTCATTCTTATCTTCCTGGAATTTCTCAAAGGCCTCGGATTTATATTTCATCAAGAATACATGTTCATACCTTAAGAAATCATCCGTAAAAGTAAAGAAGTAGGAATAACCTGTAGCATTTTGAAAATTTAGAAATAAATAAAATTAATTAATTAAATAATAAAATGTTAAATTAAAAAGTTATTAAAACCAAATAAGACATTTTCATAAATAGTATGTAAAACAAATTAAATAAAAATTTTAATATGTAACATAAATAAATTATAAGGGTTTTAAGGTAAAATTTAGTTTCATTTTAATTAAAATAGTGTTATATAATAACATAGTTAGTGAGGGGTCTTTGTGTAAAAATTTAGGAAATTTGTGCAAATGGGAATTGATTAAGAGTGTAAGTAGAAAAGGTGTTAATTATGGTTTAGGTTCAGAATTTTAATCACAAGATAAATGAATTGAAATGAAATTGCAACACCTCCTACTTGTATGCACAACCCACACACAACACCTCCTCCTTACATGAGAGTGACACACCCTTGTTGTTGACACCTCCTACTACATCTCACTCTTACCTTTAGCATATATAGCATGTGTTCAGATAATTTAGCTAGTTTAAAATCTAAAAAAAAAATTAAAGGAAAGAAAAAGAAAAGCTAGCACAAGCAAAGGAGACAAAAGAAAAGAGAAGAAGAACTAAGCTAAAGGTTCACCATCAAGCTAAGGACTAGGAGCATGTGCATCTTGGAGGGAGTTCTTCCAAGCAATCCCTTGTAGGTAAAATCTTGGATCACTGTAGGATTTAGTTCTGTAATTAGTTTAAATTAGAAATCCAATGTCTATAATATCATATTTTTAAGCAAAACTGAACTCTGTAGTAATCTGGTATTAGTCAAGATAAAATCAACTTAACCAAACAATACTTAAATATTGTATGTTAGAGCTAGAACAAACCCTAGAAGCACGAACCAAAGGGCTCGGATTTGGGTCGGCGACATATAGGCGAATTCCGGCGTCGCTGGATTTTTGGTAAGCTTTGGTGTTTTGGGTTTTTGGGTAGGTCTCTGTATCATTATTAGGATATTTTGGTATTGTTTAAAATAATTAATTTAACTGTATATAAAATCTAGGAATTAATATCGGAAAAGGTATCAAAAATCTAAAATATGACACGGTTAAAACGTAACGCGTTCTGTTTTTTGTTACGAAACAGTGTTTGGATTAAATTCCAGTTAAAATGAGTGATAGATCGTTTGCAATAGTCATACGTATTGTAATTAGAAAGTATAACGTGTATTTCATATTTTCACCGTATCGAAATTAGCCGTTTCCTTATACAAGTAAATTTCGATGTTAGATTCAAATACGGGAACTTCGGAGGCCGCAAGGAAAGGAAAGGGATTGGCAATTTCTGAGTAGTTACGACGTATTCCGGTGAGTAGATTTAACATCTACCGGGGGATCTTGTAAAGATGGCATGATACGCCCGTAGTTAGATTTAAATTCAAGTTTTGCTTTGTATGTTACTTTATCATATGCATTCTTAAATCTACATATATACCTCTATGATTAATACTTGTTAGAACACTGCACCATTATCGACGAGTTATACCGCACATGCACATATCTACATGTTACACTACAACTTGTCGATATTAACATGTCACTTCACACTTAGAAATTATTCTGATAAAAATGATTCTTATCATACCTTATGTACCAATAGTAATAGTAATTAGCATATATGACATCATATTTCGTATTCATGTATTAGTAGTTGATATAAGAGGCATTTGTATTATTGAGAATTTATGATTTTAAGTTTTCATATAGTATTACGAAAAAAATCAATGATTTTCATGATTATGTGTCAGGTCCACCATGATATGTCGTTTTTATGATTTGGTTTTATTCCGGACCGAGTCGGTGGGTATATGGTTACAGATTTACGGTTTTATCTAGACTGAATCGGTGGGGATACAATTGGATACATGGTGGACCCGGTCGAGACCCAGGGACAGGATAGCCGCACTTTAGTCAGGGAGCCTAATGAGGATACTCGATTCCGGAGACAGTTATGAAACACGGCGGATATCTAGATGATACCGACCGATGTTATTGATTACAGGATCATTCGAGGAATGATGCCTGATGAAACACCGAAAATTTGTGTCGATGTTAGGCACGGAGTAAAATGAATATGATTTGGAAACTAATTGAGGAGATTTCAGTTTTAAATCATATATGGAGTATTACATATTCATTCCTCTACTTGTTATCATGTATCGCATTCACTATTGTTGAAATTAGTTCTAGTTTGTCATATTTACATTATCAGCCGTTATATGTTAGTTATATTCACTGAGTTGGCAACTCACCCCCGTTGTGCCACAGTTTCTTGCAGGGGTAGAGTGGATGGTTAGTCACAGTGCAGATCCACTTATCAGTTTTTATCGCATCTTTTGCTAGGTGAGTTACCTATGTAGTAACCTTCTTTTTTTAGTATTGTATATTGAATCTAGAGTATCTCCATCAGACCCTGTATAATGACTTAGAACGATATATGGTTATATGTATATTATTTCGACAGATGAGATCGTTTAGTTGTATTAAATGATATCTCTTTTATTTATGTCTGAGATTCTTCTTTGTTGTCGTATTATGAATATGTATTGATTTCCACTGTTAGTATCGTTACTCCCAACTAGGGATGCAACCAAATTAAGCACTTTATAACTGTAATAGGAAATTACTGTTAAGATCTTAAATACTTAAAATCTGTGATTTTTACTTAAACAAATTTAATTTTTCCTAAAATTCCGCAAAAAGGGTTTTTGATCTTGGTTTTTGGCTTACTCGGGTTGTGTAGATATCTTTAGATATTATACAATCTAAGTGCCGGTCACATCCAAAGTTTGGGTCGTGACAAAGTTGGTATCAGAGCTTAGGATTAACCTTACGGAAATCGAGTAGTGAGTTAAGATAAATCGATTGAGTTCGTTACGTAGGATGACCTTTGGTTTGATGGAGTAAGTGAATTTGGATGAGTGCAGTACCGTACGTATGTTCCGCGGCATATTTACGCTACGATGCTCAGCCTAAGTAACCTTAGGAGATGTTTGTTCATACTTCTTTCCATAACTCCATGTATCTTGTGATTCGATTGCAATGTTCTTATCAATCCTGTTTCTTACTCCAGCCGCTATGTCATCAACGACTACGAGGACTCAGAGTACCGCTATTCGAGATGAGATTGAAGCAGGCTCGTCTGAAATGGGGACAAACCTAGGCGGTACGCCTATCTTTCATGAACCGATAGATCCACCCCTATTGATCGTATACCTAGGATAGAAGCGAATGTTCAGGAGATGCGTCGAATGATCAGATCCTTGATAGAGGTTAGTCGAGCACGGAGATCGGCCATTACTCCACGTACGGTTGTTCAGAGACCAAGGCGAATTCGTACTAATACATTAGCTCCAAGACATGTTCATAGAAGCCATGGCGGATTCTTTGTGGATCAGATATGTCACTTATATCCATATGTTCAGCAGCCCATGCAAAGATGTTTCAGGTGTGGGTGTCCATATCACTTTATTAGAAATTGTCACATAAGGCGACAAGGTGAGGCATCGGTCTCACATGTAACTTCACCACCTTCATCACCTCCTCCGAGCACATTACCTGCTACACCTGTTGTTGTTCCATGCCAGATCAATGCCCATAGAGGCCGCGGTCATGATGGTTGTAATTCGAGAGTACGAGGAGGTCGAGGCGGATTCATTCCAGGCCGCAGTTTTGGATGAGATTTGACTCAGGGCCAGATGTTTAGTTCATAACCAGTGGGACAGAGACCTCCATTTTCATGTTATATTTGTGAAATTCCAGGGCACTTATCTAGAGAGTGTACACGCCAAGGAGAGACTGTTGTTTCGCAGGCTGCTTTACCCCCTCCACCTTCTACTCCGATGGCCTTACTTCCTCCCCCAGTTAACACTATGCGCCAGACGGTTGCACCACGAGGCCGAGGTTATGAAGGACGCTTCCAGAGAGGTCGAGGAGATAGAGGTAGAGGACGACAGGATACGGGCAGGGGCCAGGCATAAGTTTTTACACTGACTCCACAGGATGCCCAGACATCCAATGCAGTAGTGACAGGTACTCTTGCAGTATGTTCTTTAGATGCACATAATTTATTTGATCCCGGTTCTATGCATTCATACGTATCTTCACGCTTTGCACTTTCTCTGGGGAGAGAGTTATAGTTGTTAGAGTTACCGCTAGTTATGATTACTCTTGTAGGAGATTCTTTTATAGTTCAACATGTATCCAGGTCATGTTCAGTACGTTTTGGTGATAGGGATTCTTTAGTTGATCTGATTCTCCTGTATATGTTAGATTTTGATATACCTCTTGGTTTGGATTGGTTGGCCGCTTGTCAGGCTTATGTAGATTGTCAAGGGGAAAGCTGTCAGATTTTTTTTTCTAGGTAAACCGATCCTTGTTGTGCAGGGGACTGTAATGTAACTCCTGCCAACATGATTTCTGCTCTTTGTGCGGGACTGCTCTTGAAGAAAGGTTGTCATGAGTTCTTAGCTTTTGTTCAGGACTTAACAGTCGCTGAAGTTCCGTTGGACCAGGTTCTTATCGCACGAGAATTTCCGGATGTGTTTCCTGCTGAATTACCAGGATTACCGCCCGATCACGATATCGAATTTTGTATTTACTTGATTCCGGGTGCGGGGCCTATTTCTATACCACCTTATCAGACGGGCCCGACGGAGGTGAAAGAACTCAAAAGCCAGTTGCATGATTTGTTAGATTGAGGACTTGTTCGTCCAAGTGTATCACGGTGGGGGGCTCCAGTCTTGTTCGTTAAGAAGAAGGATGGTATCATGAGATTGTGCATCGACTACCGACAGCTGAATCGAGTTACTGTGCGAAATAGGTATCCGCTACCACGTATCGATGACTTGTTCGATCAGCTGCAGGGAGCTGGCTATTTCTCAAAGATTGATTTACATTCAGGGTATCACCAGTTGAAGGTTCGGAAGGATGACATTCCGAAGACTGCTTTTCGCACACGATATGAGCATTACGAATTTCTGGTGATGTCGTTCGGACTCACCAACGCCCTAGCAGCTTCCATGGATATGATGAACCGTATCTTCAAGCCATTCCTTGATCAGTTTATAGTATCCATTGATGATATTCTTGTTAATTCCCGTAGTCGGGAGGAGCACGAGCAACATTTGCGCATCACGTTACAGATCTTGAAGGAGCATCGGCTGTTCGCTAAATTCTCCAAGTGTGCTTTCTGGCTGGATAGTGTAGATTTCTTGGGTCATTTAGTTACGAGAGATGGGATTCGTGTGGACCCAAAGAAGATAGAAGCGGTACAACACTGGCCCAGACCTGTGTCAGTTACAGGGTTCGAAGTTTCTTGGGTCTGGCAGGTTATTACCGACGTTTTGTGCAGGATTTTCTCGGATCGCTGCACCATTGACCGGACTGATTAGGAAGGAAGTTCTATTTCTTTAGACAGATGCATGTGAGCAGAGTATTCGGCAGTTGAAGACTCGCTTGACGACTGCACCAGTCTTATTTGTACCTTCTGGGTCTGGTGGTTTTGTTGTGTATTGTAACGTCTCTCGAGTGGGTTTAGGCTGTGTGTTAATGCAACACGACAGGGTTGTCGCTTATGCTTTTTTGTAGTTGAAGAGGCACAAGCAGAACTACCCTACTCATGATTTGGAGATGGCTGCAGTAGTTTTCGCACTGAAGATTTGGAAGCATTACTTGTATGGAGAGTCGTGCCAGATTTTCACAGATCATAAGAGCTTGAAGTATATTTTTCAGCAGAGGGGTCTGAATCAAAGGCAGCGTCGATGGATGGAACTTGTGAAAGATTACGATCGTGAGATTTTGTATCATCCAGGCAAAGCGAATGTTGTAGCAGATGCTTTGAGTCGGAGGCCTAGAGGTATCTTATCTCATTTGCACACCTTACAGAGACAGTCTTTTACAGACTGGCAGATTTTATGTGATAGTCGTATACAGTTTGAGTTCACATCGACAGGAGGACAATTAGCATATGTTCGCACCCGTCCTCAGCAATTGGAGCGTATTCGAGAGACACAGCCCGCAGATGCTCGTATATCGGAGATTATGGATCAGGTTAGGCAGGGCAGAGAGTCGGAGTTCGTGATAGATGGCCGTGGAGTATTACGTTCTCGGACTCGTCTTTATATGCCAGAGTCGGATGGAATGAGATGTGAGATTTTAGAGGAAGCCCATCGATCAACATACAGTATTTATCCTGGTTCCACTAAGATGTATCATGACTTGAAGGATGTTTATTGGTGGGAAGGAATGAAGAGGGAAGTTGCGGAGGTTGTTTTGAGATGCTTGACTTGTCAGCAAGTCAAGGCAGAGCATCAGAGGACGGCCGGAGAGTTGCAACCCTTTCCCATTCCGGAGTGGAAATAGGAACAGATCTCCATGGATTTCATTGTTGGTCTACCCAGGACTAGCAAAGGGTATGATTCCATCTGGGTAATTATAAATAGATTGACAAAGACAGCTCACTTTCTTCCGGTGAAGACGACGTATGGGTTGCGCAGTATGCTCAGATATATATCAACGAGATCATACGATTGCATGGAGTTCCGAAGTGCATAGTATCCGATAGAGGTACCCAGTTTACCAGCAGGCTATGGCAGAAACTTCAAGAAGCTCTTGGTATACGATTGAGTTTTAGTACAGCTTTTCATCCACAGATAGATGGTCAGTCAGAGCGGACCATTCAGACTCTTGAGGATATTCTTCGTGCTTGCGGTCTTGATTTTGGTGGTAGTTGGGATCGTCACCTACCTTTGATAGAATTCTCTTACAACAACAGTTTTCAGGAAACGATCCAGATGGCACCCTTTGAAGATTTGTATGGGAGGAAATGTCGATCACCCATTTGCTGGATGGATCTGAGCGAAAGTAGCATTTTGGGACCGCAGATAGTACAGGAGACTACGGAAAAGATTCAGCTGATATGAGACAGAATGAGAGCGGCCCGGTGCAGACAGAAATCTTATGCAGATCAACGACGTCGTAAACTCGAGTTTGATGTGGGAGATCATGTGTTCCTTCATGTATCTCCAATGAAGGGTATGATGCGTTTCGGGAAAAGAAAAAGGGGAAGCTCAGCCCCAGCTATGTTGGACCTCACAAGATTCCGGAGAGAGTCGGTGCTGTAGCTTATCGTTTAGCACTTACACCGAGTTTTTCCGATGTACATCCGGTGTTTCACATGTCTATGCTTCGCAAGTATCTTCACGATCCTTCTCACGCGATCCAGCATCAGATCTTACAGCTTGAGGCGAATTTATCCTACACAGTGCAGCCAGTCGCTATTCTAGACAGGCAGGCAAAGAAACTGAGATCGAGGTTACTTCCATTTCTAAAGGTTCTTGGCGAGGAAAGAATCGCGAGGAGATCACTTGGGAGACCGAAGATGCGATGCGAAAGAAATTTCCACATCTTTTCGAAAGTACGTCAAGTTAAGTTTAAATTCGGGGACAGAATTTTCTTAAGGGGGGAATATTGTAGCATTTTGAAAATTTAGAAATAAATAAAATTAATTAATTAAATAATAAAATGTTAAATTAAAAAGTTATTAAAACCAAATAAGACATTTTCATAAATAGTATGTAAAACAAATTAAATAAAAAATTTAATATGTAACATAAATAAATTATAAGGGTTTTAAGGTAAAATTTAGCTTCATTTTAATTAAAATAGTGTTATATAATAACATAGTTAGTGAGGGGTCTTTGTGTAAAAGTTTAGGAAATTTGTGCAAATGGGAATTGATTAAGGGTGTAAGTAGAAAAGGGTTTAATTATGGTTTAGGTTCAGAATTTTAATCATAAGGTAAATGAATTGAAAAGAAATTACAACACCTCCTACTTGCATGTACAACACACACACAACACCTCCTCCTTGCATGAGAGTGGCACACCCTTGTTGTTGACACTTCCCACTACACCTCACTCTTACCTTTGGCATATATAGCATGTGTTCAGATCATTTAGCTAGTTTAAAATCTGGAAAAAAAATTAAGGGAAAGAAAAAGAAAAGCTAGAACAAGCAAAGGAGAACAAAAGAAAGGAGAAGAAGAACTAAGCTAAGGGTTCACCCTCAAGCTAAGGACTAGGTGCATGTGCATCTTGGAGGGAGTTCTTCCAAGCAATCCCTTATAGGTAAAATCATGGATCACTGTAGAATTTAGTTCTGTAATTAGTTTAAATTAGAAATCTAATGTCTATAATATCGTATTTTTAAGAAAAACTGAACTCTGTAGTAATCTGCTATTAGTCAGGATAAAATCAACTTAACCAAACAATACCTAAATATTGTATGTTAGACCTAGAACAAACCCTAGAAGCACGAACCAAAGGGCTCAGATTTGGGCCGGCGACATATAGGCGAATTCCGGCGTCGCCGGAATTTTGGTAAGCTTTGGTGTTTTGGGTTTTTTGGTAGCTCTCTGTATCATTGTTAGGATATTTTAGTATTGTTTAAAATAGTTAATTTAACTGTATATAAAATCTGGGAACTAATATCGAAAAAGGTATCAAAAATCTAAAATACGACACGATTAAAATGTAAGTTTTGTTTTCTGTTAACAGCGTTTGGGTTAAATTCCTGTTAAAATGAGTGATAGATCGTTTGCAATAATCATACATATTGTAATTAGAAAGTACAACGTGTATTTCATATTTTCACCGTATCGAACTTAGCCATTTCCTTATACAAGTAAATTTCGATGTTATATTCAAATACGGGAACTTCGGAGGCCGCAAGGAAAGGAAAGGGATTGGCAATTTCTGAGTAGTTACGACGTATTCTGGTGAGTAGATTTAACATCTATCGGGGGATCTTGTAAAGATGGCGTGATACGTCCGTAGTTAGATTTAAATTCAAGTTTTGCTTTGTATGTTACTTTATCATATGCATTCTTAAATCTACATATATACCTCTATGATTAATACTTGTTAGAACACTGCACCATTATCGACGAGTTATGCCGTACATGCACATATGTACATGTTACACTACACCTTGTCGATATTAACATATCACTTCACACTTAGAAATTATTCTGATAAAAATGATTCTTATCATACCTCAAGTACCAATAGTAGTAGTAATTAGCATATATGACATCATATTTCGTATTCATGTATTAGTAGTTGATATAAGAGGCATTTGTATTATTGAGGATTTATAGTTTTAAGTTTTCATATAGTATTACGAAAAAATCAGTGATTTTCATGATTATGTGTCACGTCCACCATGATATGTCGTTTTTATGATTTGGTTTTATTCCGGACCGAGTCGGTGGGTATACGGTTACGGATTTACGATTTTATCCAGACTGAGTCGGTGGTGATACAGTTGGATACATGGTGGACCCGGTTGAGACCCAGGGGAAGGATAGCCGCACTTTAGTCGGGGAGCCTAACGAGGATACTCGATTCTGGAGACAGTTATGAAACACGGCGGATGTCTAGATGATACCGACCGATGTTATTGATTACAAAATCATTCGAGGAATGATGCCTGATGAAACACCGAAAATTTGTGTCGATGTTAGGCACGAAGAAAAATGAATATGATTTGGAAACTAATTGAGGAGATTTCAGTTTTGATTCATATATGGAGTATTACATATTCATTCCTCCACTTGTTATCATGTATCGCATTCACTATTGTTGAAATTAGTTCTAGTTCGTCATATTTACATTATCAGCCGTTATATGTTAGTTATATTCACTGAGTTGGCAACTCACCCCCGTTGTACCACAGTTCCTTGCAGGGGTAGAGTGGACGGTTAGCCGCAGTGCAGATCCACTTATCAGCTTTTATCGCATCTTTTACTAGGTGGGTTACCTATGTAGTAACCTTCTTTTTTTAGTATTGTTTATTGAATCTAGAGTATCTCCATCAGACCCTGTATAATGACTTAGAACGATATATGGTTATATGTATATTATTTCGACAGATGAGATCGTTTAGTTGTATTAAATGATATCTCTTTTATTTATGTCTGAGATTCTTCTTTGTTGTCGTATTATGAGTATGTATTGATTTCCACTGTTAGTATCGTTACTCCCAACTAGGGATGCAACCAAATTAAGCACTTTACAACTGCAATAGGAAATCACTGTTAAGATCTTAAATACTTAAAATCTGTGATTTTAACTTAAGCAAATTTAATTTTTCCTAAAATTCCGCAAAAAGGGTTTTTGATCTTGGTTTTTGGCTTACTCGGGTTGTGTAGATATCTTTAGATATTATACAATCTAAGTGCTGGTCACATCCAAATTTTGGGTCGTGACAAAGTTGGTATTTGAGCTTAGGATTAACCTTACGGAAATCGAGTAGTGAGTTAAGATAAATCGATTGAGTTCGTTACATAGGATGACCTTTGGTTTGATGGAGTAGGTGAATTAGGATGAGTGCAGTACCGTACGTATATTCCGCGGCATATTTACGCTACGATGCTCAGCCTAAGTAACCTTAGGAGATGTTTGTTCATACTTCTTTCCTTAATTCCGTGTATCTTGTGATTCGATTGCAATGTCCTTATCAATCCTGTTTCTTACTCCAGCCGCTATGTCATCAACGACTATGGGGACTCAGAGTACCGCTGTTCGAGATGAGATTGGAGCGGGCTCATCTGAAACGGGGACAAACCTGGGCGGTATGCCTATCTTTCATGAACCGATAGACCCACCCTCTATTGATCGTATAGCTTGGATGGAGGCGAATGTTCAGAAGATGCGCCGAATGATCGGATCCTTGATAGAGATTAGTCGATCACGGAGATCGGCCATTACTCCACGTACGGTTGTTCAGAGACCAAGGCGAATTCATACTAATACATTAGCTCCAAGACATGTTCGTAGAGGCCGTGGCGGATTCTTTGTGGATCTGATATGTCACTTATATCCATATGTTCAGCAGCCCGTGCAAAGATGTTTCAGGTGTGGGTGTCCGTATCACTTTATTAGAAATTGTCACATAAGGCGACAAGGTGAGGCATCGTTCTCACATGTGACTTCACCACCTCCTCCGAGCACATTACCTGCTACACCTGTTGTTGTTCCACACCAAATCAACACCCATAGAGGCCGTGGTCATGACGGTCGTAATTCGAGAGTATGAGGAGGTCGAGGCAGATTCATTCCAGGCCGCAGTTTTGGTCGAGATTTGACTCAGGGCCAGATGTTTAGTTCATAACCAGTGGGATAGAGAACTCCATTTACATGTTATATTTGTGGAATTCCAGGGCACTTAGCTAGAGAGTGTGCATGCCAAGGAGAAACTGTTGTTCCGCAGGCTGCTTTACCCCCTCAGCCTTCTACTCCGATGGCCTTACTCCTCCCCCAGTTAACACTATGTGCCAGAAGGTTGCACCACGAGGCCGAGGTTAAGTAGGACACTTCCAGAGAGGTCGAAGAGATAGAGGTAGAGGACGACAGGATACGGGCAGGGGCCAGGCACGAGTTCTTGCACTGACTCTACAGGATGCCCAGACATCCAATGCAGTAGTGACAGGTACTCTTGCAGTATGTTTCTTAGATGCACATAATTTATTTGATCCCGGTTCTATGTATTCATACATATCTTCACGCCTTGCACTTTCTCTAGGGAGAGAGTCGTAGTTGTTAGAGTTACCGCTAGTTATGATTACTCCTATAGGAGATTCTTTTATAGTTCGACATGTATCCAGGTCATGTTCAGTACGTATTGGTGATAGGGATTCTTTAGTTGATCTGATTCTCCTGTATATGTTAGATTTTGATATACCTCTTGGTTTTGATTGGTTGGCCACTTGTCAGGCTTATGTAGATTGTCAAGGGGAAAGCGGCCAGATTTTTTTCTCTCGGTAAACCGATCCTTATTGTGCATGAGGACTGTAATGTAACTCCTGCCAACATGATTTCTGCTCTTTGTGCGGGATGACTCTTGAAGAAAGGTTTTCATGAGTTCTTAGCTTTTGTTCAGGACTTAGGAGTCGCTGAAGTTCCGTTGGACCAGGTTCCTATCGCACGAGAATTTTCGGATGTGTTTCCTGCTGAATTACCAGGATTACCGCCCGAACGTCGTACGTGCGTTTAAACGCGTATGTATCCGAATCCTTGTCGTAAAACCATATGACCTCTATATCGTTTCGCCTGGAGCAGGGAAACTCTCTGTGTGGGACTCTAAAGACTCGACACTACGCTGGCAGTGGGTTTAACTACACACCGCAAGAGGCACTAGCTGTACGTAACGGTCCCCAGGTAGATGTCGATAAGAAGGCCGATGAGGAAACCCATCCGAACTCCTACTGAGCCTGTTCGTGACAATATCCGCGCAGTCCGGTCTGTTCGTCTAAGAGTATCGTATATATGGTCTAGGGAGGTGGCAAGTGTCAGACCCCTAATAACCATACAAGTCGTGCCGGTATGGCTCAAGACCATCCGAGAATCTACTGATCAGTCCACTAGTAATTCACGATCAGTCCACCAGTAATTCTCAATCAGCCCTGGCCAGGGACTTATGGTAATGACCAACCGATCACAGTGCGATATCAACTCCCTATACTGGGAAAGACGAATCCCTAACAGTCGCTCACTGTCTCCATGTGGCTCGGGACTGTACCCAACTAAAACCTGTTTGCATGACTCTTTTGAGCCATGGTAGGGTAGTAATCAAAGCACAGTGGGAACTCACACGAGACAAATGATGACCTTAAGTCAACAGACTATCTGCACACATGTCACCTGAGAACTGCTATCTGACGTTAGGTATAATACCATCCAGTCAGTTCTCCTGCGAGTCCTGTCCGGTGTACCCGTAACCTAACGAGCACCTGTATACTATCTCCAGTACGACGTACTGATGGCTGTGGGACAGACCATCTCCCCAACTGGGATGAGAAGCATAGACACTAGTCTACTCCGGAGTATCGATGCCCTGTATCGATAATCCTACGACTAGGGACAAGTATAGGATGTTGCTTATAGACTACCCATCCCCCACTAGTGTAACTGCCATCACAACGCTGGTAATCAAGCAAAGATCTTATGGGCTCTACTAATATGTATAAGTGATACGTTACAAGAAACATATTCACACATTAAAGTAAACACAAACCAAGTAGCATACTACCATTTTTAGCAAGTTTGTTGTATAACTGTGAATATCCCAAGCTTCCATTACGTAATATACAATCTAGTATGATACAATAATAGCCCCTAGGGCATATACACTAACAATAACGCCATACGTGCGACTTCTCCATAGATGTTAAATCTATTCATCTCTGATCTCGAGCTAAGTAAAGCCAACCACTTGTTTTCCCTTTTTCGTAGCGTCTGAAGTCCCCGCCTGCGATCCTATCAACACACTAAACATAACAAGTGTAAGTTAGAAGTCGATCAATAATACGTACATACTAGGCTTAAATCGACGCACCGACTCCAACACCCTCTCAAGCGTTCGCTTAGTAGCTAACGAGTGTAGCGACAATCTAAAACAACCCTAAGTGCAGAAATCACGCGAAGCACAGAAACTGAGTCGGACACCGCGCCGGATATCGTAACGCGCGTAGTCGAAATACTAAAATACTAGCAATCGATCCCAGATTTTACCTACTGTCAAAACATCAAAATTTAGCAGTACCAAACACCCCAGAACAATAACAGACAGCTATCCTAAAATTTACAACATCCCAGTCCACTCCTCGGCCGAGCTCGCGGGAAAAAGCCCCCATCTCGCCAGCTAAACCCGCTCAGGTTGGGCTCGTGTTTAAGGTGTACACTCAAGGCAACTAGCACTACACTACTACACTGCTAAATTGTTAGTGTATATACCCTAGAGGCCATTACTGTATCATACTAGTTTTTATATTACTTAATGGAAGCTTGGGATATTCACCTTGTATAAACAATCTTGCTCAATATAGTAGTATGCTACTTGGTTTGTTTCTACTTCAATGTGTACATGTGTTTATTTTGCGATATCACCTATACGCATTAGTGGAGCCCTTAGGATCTTTGCTTGATTACCAGCGTTGTGATGGCAGTCACACTAGTGGGGGCTGGGTAGTCTATAAGCACATCCTTATACAGGTCCCTAGTCACAGGACTATCGAGACAGGGCATCGATACTCCGGAGTAGACTAGCGTATGCGCTTCTCATCCCAGTGTGGGAGATGGTCTGTCCCACAGCCATCAGTACGTCGTACTGGAGATAGTATATGGGTGCTCGTTAGGTTACGGGTACACTGGACAGGACTCGTCGGGAACTGACAGGTTGGTATTATACCTATCGTCAGTTATCAGTTCCCAGGTGACATGAGTACAGCTTAGTCCGCTGACTTGATACTGGCACTTCGCCTCGAGTGTGTTCCCACTGCACTTTGATCACTACCCTACCACGGCTCAAAGGAGTCGTGCAAACAGGTAGTGGTTGGGTGCAGTCCCGAAGCACTTGGAGGCAGTGACGGTTAGACAGGATTCGTCTCTCCCGGTATTGGGGGTTGACATCGCGCTGTGTCTAGGAGAGCCATTACACGAGTAGTCCCTGGCCAGGGCAAGCGAGATATACTAGTAGGCTTCCAGTGTTATCTCAGGGTGTTTTGGGCTTCACTCCAACACGACTTGTACCGCTATTGGGGGACTGACGTTTTACCGCCCCCTAGGCCCGACATGCGATGTATCAGACGAACAGACCGGACTGTACGGAGAATGTCACATTCAGACTCAGTAGGAGTTCAGATGGGGTTCACCTCGTCAGCCTTCTTGTCGGCATCTACCTGGGGACCGTTACGCACAGCTAGTGCCGCTTGCGGTCTGTGGTTAAACCCACTGCCAGCGTAGTGTCGAGTCTTTAGAGTCCCACACAGAGGGTATTCGCCTCTGGGCAAAACAGAGTAGAGGTCGCATGGTTTTGCGGCAGGGTTCGTTCTCATCCGCGCACTTGTGCACGTTTGGAGTCCGGACGAATTATACTGGCGGGCTCTGGTTTGAGCCAGATACTGGTATATGTTTTGGGGTTGCTTTTATATCTTGGTATTCTTGTTCCTCGGAACGAGAATGCAGGTGTGTATGCACAGTTGCTTGAGGCGGAGGATGAGGTTTTTCATTAGGGTTTCGGAACGGGTGCGTATGCACAATTGACAGTCGTCATTTTCCAAACCCTAATAAATTTATGAAATATCAATTAATAATAGTAATTAAATGAAATATTGTTATGGTTGATTTTGTTGACTTGTTGACCATGGTTGACTTGTTGACCATGGTTGAATGTTGACCACCATCATGCTTTGAAAGGATACTCCTTGATTCTTGCTTACACTCATTTATTGAAAGTTATGATAGTGGTCATTCCAAATACAACCATCAACTATTTCATTTTTGATTTATTATTATTAATTTGATAATTCCTTTTCTTTTAGTTATGGTTGCAAAAGAAAAGAGCTCATTCTATCATAATCATTCTCTCTCCTCATTTCATCTTCTTCTTCCTCAAGCTCAAGGTGATTCCTTCTCATGTGTTGAGAATCCCTCACCTTGAAAAAGAAAGCACCCCATAGATACTCTCTACTCTCTCTAGGGTTCAAGGTTTAGCAAGCCGGAGATCCTAGTTCACTCAAAGTTCGAGGAAGAGCCCGAAGGTTGAACCCTCAGGTGGATCCATCTTCGACGGAAGAAGGCGACGAGGAAAGAACCATCAACCTCTACAAAGTTTGAAGAAGAAGGAGTTCAAGTTTAGGTATAACCATCTTTCCGAGTAGCTAACTCTCTTTAGCAAGTTTGCTAGTTTTAGTTTAGGAAAAGATCCCGACTTTGTTTAGTCCATGTTGCCCCATGCGCCAAAATTTGATTTTTATACCGTTTCTGCCTCCCCGTAAGAACCGGGGGTCGCAACGTGGACTTACAGTGGTATCAGAGCCTAACTAAACTTAAACTAGCTTGGTAGTGAAGTGTAACGAAGTTCGGAACCGAAAAAATCCAAAATCCAAACTTTTACAAAACCCTAGTTTCTGTTAAAAAATTTTCTGGTCAAAACAAGATTTGTTATACACCTAAAATCGGCTCAGGGTTTTGTGTGAACACCCAAGAAAAACGATCCCCTGATTCCTTCAAACCGCCGCGCATCCGCGGCCTCATCTATTCTCATGGCCGCGGATCCGCCGCCGTTTGGGTCCTTCATGCGATCGTTTTTTGTGCAGTGTTCTTTTGGTAGGATTTTGGGATTTTTAAGATATATTATATGTGCCCAGATTTTCCAGAACAGAAATTTGCTTTTGGGGTCCTATAATTCCGTATTTTTTTTCCGAACTTCACTACACTTTGACTATGATGGTTATATCTGTGATGTTTGCATGTATTGAACGTCGGCTAATCGCTATAAGTCGATTAGTCGGGGTTATACATCTCTGTGATCTGTGTTTAATATTGGAATGTGTATATGAATGTGTTGGACTGTCGCGGGTGAATAGCCGGGGTGGATGTGAGATGAGCTTTTGTTTTTCTTTCATTCATTTGTAAATGTAAATTGATGTAATAATATTATTTGTATGGCCGCACAACCGGGTCGGGGTTGTAGCCGTCATTGTATAATTCTTTTTACTGTTTTTGCTCCTAGGATAGACCCATGGAGGGGTGCACAAACTACCGGGTTCTTGGCGGGTAGTTTGCCGCACCCGTAGGGGTCTTGGGTGGGGTATTTGCTATTCACCGCGACCGTGTAATCCGCTTTTCGTTGCAGGCTCGAACGGATTGCGGATTGCTAGTATATCCAATGTATTCATCTGTGATCTGTAATGTCTATCATTGCTTTATATTTAGGCGTTGCTTATGTTTTACAGCCGCGCTAGCCCAGCCCCCGCTCTGTCGTTAGTTAAGTAACCTAACGAGTGATGACGGGACCCCGTGGCGAATGCGAATGGCATAAGCGTACGTCATATTTTGGTTGTTTTCTGCAATGGTAGGATTAAATGATGGGACGCATTAAAAGAACTAATGCAAGAATATCACGCATTAAAAGAACTAATGCAAGATAATAAACCAAGTTAAAGTCGTTGGAACACTTTCGAAAAACCACTCGGTTCTTTTCAAAACTAACTTTTAAATGCGGAGCTTGAGCCACTCCTTCTAAAAGCTATCTCGTTCCATCGATTATATCAAGTTCACTACGTTCACGGTTTTACCAAAACCATTCGTAGCCCTCCGTCGTTTCGCATGAATAGGCAATAGTATTCAAGCTATGTATTTTGGCCAAAGTCAAGGCATAGTGATTGGTAGCTATTGGGTGTTCATGTGTAGCATAGATAGATGCGTTGGTTTGGGACAGTCGTGCTGCCATTTTGGCCAAAGTCAAGGGTATGTACGGATGGATCCAAATTAACCTGGATAGTGACGGGCAGAACTTGACATGTGACTTATGATATTTTGGTCAAAGTCAAGGTCATAAGAGCATGGGGCAAAAATCCACATCGGGAGTTTCATAAGTACTGAAACTTGCTAGATTTGCATACCATTTGGAGTGTGATGATTCTGGTAGGATTCCTTCAGTTTCGTCACGCGATGATATTTGGATCCCGATCCTACTGTGAGTATATGCTACTCCTCGGGAAATTTCTCACTAAACGATCAATGCTATAAACCTAGTAGGTGCCTAGAAAGGTGTTAGCGGGGCTACGCCCCCAGGGAAAAGAGGTTCTTAAATTAAGGAACTTCGCGAAAGCGTTGGAAAACCTCCCTCGAAGTACCGACACTGGCCTAGCTGAATGGTTAAGCAAGTATTGTGCGGTGGGATTGATCCTGGCTAATTCTTCCTTTGTGGTTTGAGGAGGGATTCGAGAGACAGTGGGAGCCATCCTGTTTAGACAAATTAAAAACCATTCTAAACTTGCAAGAGCATCGTGCTAAGTGTTTCTTCTCTCCCCCTGCAGCGACCAAATCGAAATGACTGGACTTAAGTTACTTCTAGATAAAAACATACTGACAGGGCCAAACTACAAAGATTGGCTCAGGAATGTCAAAATGGCAATCACTTACGACAAGCTGGGGTATCTTCTTACCACCAAAGCTCCCCCCGTCCCAGGTCCCACCTCCAGCGTCGCGAATAAGGAAATCCGTAAGACTTGGGAGATTGATTGCGCGAAGGTCAGGTGCCTCGTGCTTGCCTCTATGGACAACGATCACCAGAGGAGGCATGAGAATATGGACTTGGAGTCCATATTTCTCCATACAAAAGAACTGTATGGAGAGCAGTCTCGTATCGCAAGATACGAAGTGTCGAAGAAGTTATTTTCGACAAAGTTGGCCGTCGGATCATCGGTAGCGGACCACGTGCTTAAGATGATTGGCTACACTGAGGAGCTCGTGGAACTTGGGACCACGTTGGACAGTGAACTTTATACGGATTTAATTCTCCAGTCCCTTCCATCCACTTACGCCCAGTTCATACTGAATTTCAACTTGCAAGAAAAGGAAGTTGAACTTTCAGAACTCCTCAACATGCTGAGGAGCGCAGAGGGCACCCTACAGAAGGGTAGGGAAACACCCGCTTTGTTTGTAGGAGGATCTTCTTCCTCTAGGTCCAAGGCGAAAGCCAAGGGAAAGAGGAAGAAAGCCCCCGCCAAACCAAGAGGCGGTGTTAGTAAAGTGGGTACGAAGGGAAAGGAAAAGGCAACAAAGATTGCGGGGAAGCTTGTTGGTAAAGAAGAATGCTTCTATTGTCATAAGAGTGGACACTGGAAAAAGGATTGCAGGGCTTGGAAGGCCAGAACACAGGAACTGAAGCAGGTTGCGGTTTCAGCTTCAGGTGTGTATGTTATTGAAAACTGTCTTTTTATAAACTCTACTTCCTGGGTATTTGATACCGGATCAGGATCTCATATCTGTAATTCCTTGCAGGCGTTGAGAAACCGTAGGGTTTTGAAGGCAGGTGACATGACCCTCAGAGTTGCGAACGGAGCTAGCATGGATGGTAAAGCCGTGGGGGACTATCACCTGGGAATGTCAGATGGGCATGTTTTGGTTTTGCGTAATTGCTTTTTTGTACCCAACGCAACTTGTAATATCATTTCTGTATCTTTGGTTTCTAAAGAAGGTTATGAATTTGCGTTTGTAAGTAATGTTGTTAACATTCACCTTAATCAAGTTCTGATTGGGTCAGGTACACTGAGCAATGGTATATACGTATTAAACCAATCACAGATTTTCAATGTCCAGAATACACACAAAAGAAAGTCTCCAGATATCAATCAGACTTTCTTATGGCATTGTAGACTGGGTCACATCAATGAGAGAAGGTTGACTAAGTTACATACAGAAGGATATTTGGATCCGTTCGAATATCAATCGTATGCCACTTGTTAATCCTGTCTCAAAGGAAAGATGACAAAGACTCCGTTCACTGGACACGGAGTAAGAGCGAGCGAGCTCTTGGGACTCGTACACAGCGACGTGTGCGGTCCAATGTCTACACATGCGCGAAGCGGTTATTCTTACTTCATTACTTTTACGGATGATTTTTCAAGATACGGTTATGTCTTCTTAATGAAACATAAGTCCGAAGCTTTTGAAAAATTCCAGGAATATAAGAATGAAGTAGAAAAAAAAACAGGCAAAAGTATCAAGATTCTAAGATCGGATCGAGGTGGAGAATACTTAAGTGCCGAGTTCCTGAATTATTTAAAAGAGAACGGGATTCTCTCTCAGCTTACTCCTCCATACACTCCGCAACACAACGGTGTATCGGAGAGACGGAACCGAACCCTATTGGATATGGTACGGTCCATGATGAGTAACGCTGAGTTACCGCGATCATTCTGGGGGTATGCGCTAGAATCAGCTGCGTACCTTTTGAACCGAGTTCCTACTAAGACTGTGCCTACTACACCATATGAGATGTGGTGTGGGAAGAGACCCCATCTCAGTCACATTAAGACTTGGGGAAGTCCAGCTTTTGTTAAAAAGCAGCATGCGGACAAGCTCGAGGCACGCTCAGTACTGTGTAAGTTTGTGGGATATCTAAAGAATTCCAAGGGATATCTCTTCTACTACGAAGAGGAACAAAAAGTTCTTGTTTCTCGTCATGCCCACTTTCTAGAACACCAGTTCTTAGAAAAAGAATCAAGTGGGAGCGCAGTAGAACTGGAAGAAATTCCAGAACCACAGACTATTACTGAAAGCTTAGTAGAACCAGAGGGTTCAAATGAACAGGACATTCCTACGCCGCTCCGCAGGAGTAGTAGGCAGTCTCATCCGCCCGAGAGATACTACGGTTTTCTCATAGACGGGGACAGAGAGGATTGCATCATAGATTATGATGAGCCTACTAGCTTCCAGCAGGCCGTTCAGAGCGTTGACTCGGTAAAATGGCTGGATGCAATGCGGACCGAAATGGAGTCCATGTACACCAACAAAGTATGGACGTTGGACATTGCTCCAGACGGGGTAAAACCCGTAGGATGCAAGTGGATCTTCAAAAGGAAGATTGGTGTAGATGGACAGGTTGAGACCTATAAAGCTAGACTTATAGCAAAGGGTTTTCGTCAAAGACCTGGCTTGGACTATGACGAAAACTTTTCTCCAGTGGCTATGCTGAAATCCATTCGGATCCTTCTTGCCATTGCTGCCTTCCACGATTATGAGATTTGGCAGATGGACGTAAAAACCGCTTTTTTAAATGGAAATTTAGAGGAGTGTGTCTATATGGATCAGCCAGAGGGTTTCATTCAGAGTGGGAGCAGCGGAAAGGTGTGCAAGTTGCTTAAGTCCATCTATGGACTAAAGCAGGCATCGCGGAGTTGGAACATCTGTTTTGATGAGACGGTCAAGGAATTTGGATTTATCAAAAATTCAGATGAACCATGCATCTATAGTAGATTTGTAGCGAGAACTGTAGTATTCCTCGTTTTATACGTGGATGACATTCTCTTAATAGGAAATGACATTCCTATGCTACAATCTGTCAAGGGGTTCTTGTCACAAAGCTTCTCCATGAAAGACCTGGGTGATGCTTCGTACATCCTGGGGATCCAGATCCATCGTGATAGATCCAAGAGGATATTAGGACTTTCACAGTCCAGGTACATCGATACTATACTGAAAAGATTCAGTATGGAAGATTCCAAGCGCGGTAACCTATCGGCTTGTCACGGGATCACCCTCTCTAAAGAGATGTCTCCCAAGACTGATTTGGAGAGGGATCGCATGTCTATTATACCCTACGCTTCTGCAGTAGGCTCTATAATGTATGCGATGTTGTGTACCAGAACGGATGTAGCTTATGCACTGAGTGTGGTAAGCAGGTATCAGTCAAACCCTGGGGAGAAACACTGGATAGCAGTAAAGAACATTCTCAAGTACCTAAGGAGGACTAAGGAGATGTTCTTGGTGTATGGCGGAAAAGACCTCCAGATCGAGGCCTTTGCTGACTCCAGCTTCCAGAGTGACAAGGATGATTCCAAGTCCATATCGGGTTTTGTCTTTACCCTCAATGGAGGGGCGGTGTGTTGGAAGAGTTCCAAACAGGAAACCGTTGCAGACTCGACGATGGAAGCGGAATACATCGCTGCATCTGATGCCGCAAAAGAAGCTGTCTGGATAAGGAAGTTCTTGAAAGAACTTCAGGTGGTTCCGTCCATTGTTGACCCAATACCTCTGTATTGCGACAACAACGGGGCTATAGCTTTAGCGAAGGAACCCAGGTCCCATCAGAGATCCAGGCACATCTTGAGGCGGTATCACCTGATCAGGGAGATCGTGGATCGCAAGGAGATCGAGGTTCGGAGGGTTGCTTTAGAAGAAAACACTGCAGATCCATTCACCAAGGCCCTACCCCAGACTCAGTTCGAGCGGCTGATCGAGATGATAGGTCTTCGATACGCCAGTACATGGCCTTAGTGCAAGTGGGAGATTGTTAGTGTATATGCCCTAGAGGCTATTACTGTATCATACTAGTTTGTATATTACTTAATGGAAGCTTGGGATATTCACCTTGTATAAACAATCTTGCTCAATATAGTAGTATACTACTTGGTTTGTTTCTACTTCAATGTGTACATGTGTTTATTTTGCGATATCACCTATACGCATTAGTGGAGCCCTTATGATCTTTGCTTGATTACCAGCGTTGTGATGACAGTCACACTAGTGGGGGCTGGGTAGTCTATAAGCACATCCTTATACAGGTCCCTAGTCGCAGGACTATCGAGACAGGGCATCGATACTCCGGAGTAGACTAGCGTATGCGCTTCTCATCCCAGTGTGGGAGATGGTCTGTCCCACAGCCATCGGTACGTCGTACTGGAGATAGTATACGGGTGCTCGTTAGGTTACGGGTACACTGGACAGGACTCGTCGGGAACTGACAGGTTGGTATTATACCTATCGTCAGTTATCAGTTCCCAGGTGACATGAGTACAGCTTAGTCCGCTGACTTGATACTGGCACTTCGCCTCGAGTGTGTTCCCACTGCACTTTGATCACTACCCTACCACGGCTCAAAGGAGTCGTGCAAACAGGTAGTGGTTGGGTGCAGTCCCGAAGCACTTGGAGGCAGTGACGGTTAGACAGGATTCGTCTCTCCCGGTATTGGGGGTTGACATCGCGCTGTGTCTAGGAGAGCCATTACACGAGTAGTCCCTGGCCAGGGCAAGCGAGATATACTAGTAGGCTTCCAGTGTTATCTCAGGGTGTTTTGGGCTTCACTCCAACACGACTTGTACCGCTATTGGGGGACTGACGTTTTACCGCCCCCTAGGCCCGACATGCGATGTATCAGACGAACAGACCGGACTGTACGGAGAATGTCACATTCAGACTCAGTAGGAGTTCAGATGGGGTTCACCTCGTCAGCCTTCTTGTCGGCATCTACCTGGGGACCGTTACGCACAGCTAGTGCCGCTTGCGGTCTGTGGTTAAACCCACTGCCAGCGTAGTGTCGAGTCTTTAGAGTCCCACACAGAGGGTATTCGCCTCTGGGCAAAACAGAGTAGAGGTCGCATGGTTTTGCGGCAGGGTTCGTTCTCATCCGCGCACTTGTGCACGTTTGGAGTCCGGACGGATTATACTGGCGGGCTCTGGTTTGAGCCAGATACTGGTATATGTTTTGGGGTTGCTTTTATATCTTGGTATTCTTGTTCCTCGGAACGAGAATGCAGGTGTGTATGCACAGTTGCTTGAGGCGGAGGATGGGGTTTTTCATTAGGGTTTCGGAACGGGTGCGTATGCACAATTGACAGTCGTCATTTTCCAAACCCTAATAGATTTATGAAATATCAATTAATAATAGTAATTAAATGAAATATTGTTATGGTTGATTTTGTTGACTTGTTGACCATGGTTGACTTGTTGACCATGGTTGAATGTTGACCACCATCATGCTTTGAAAGGATACTCCTTGATTCTTGCTTACACTCATTTATTGAAAGTTATGATAGTGGTCATTCCAAATACAACCATCAACTATTTCATTTTTGATTTATTATTATTAATTTGATAATTCCTTTTCTTTTAGTTATGGTTGCAAAAGAAAAGAGCTCATTCTATCATAATCATTCTCTCTCCTCATTTCATCTTCTTCTTCCTCAAGCTCAAGGTGATTCATTCTCATGTGTTGAGAATCCCTCACCTTGAAAAAGAAAGCACCCCATAGATACTCTCTACTCTCTCTAGGGTTCAAGGTTTAGCAAGCCGGAGATCCTAGTTCACTCAAAGTTCGAGGAAGAGCCCGAAGGTTGAACCCTCAGGTGGATCCATCTTCGACGGAAGAAGGCGACGAGGAAAGAACCATCAACCTATACAAAGTTTGAAGAAGAAGGAGTTCAAGTTTAGGTATAACCATCTTTCCGAGTAGGTAACTCTCTTTAGCAAGTTTGCTAGTTTTAGTTTAGGAAAAGATCCCGACTTTGTTTAGTCCATGTTGCCCCATGCGCCAAAATTTGATTTTTATACCGTTTCCGCCTCCCCGTAAGAACCGGGGGTCGCAACGTGGACTTACATAAATTTCACAGTAAACGCTCGGGATAACAGCAGGTCACAGACATCCAAAAAGACACTAAAAATACGATATTGCACTAAAACTATTTCATTATCCATCTAAACTGAAACTAATTAGCAACACAATATATTAACAACCTAATTAACAGTAAAGAGCACTACCTTTCGAAACTTGCTCAAAACCCTAGCTTTCCATGCTCCAAATGATCTCCATAGGCTCTAGGTCAAGTTTAATGAATGGTTTAGTGAGTTTTGTGAAGAGTAGTGAGGGTTTATGAGGATTTGGGTTAGGGTTTAGTGAAGAACAAGGGGAGTGTTCAGTTTGAGGGAGGTGAGGGTGAAGAATATGAGAAGGAGAAATTATGAGAATGAGAGAATGAGATGAGAGTGTGAAGGTGTATGTGTGTAAGTGAGGGAATGAGAGTGTGAGATTAGCCATGCCCCCCTCTTTCTTCATTTAATGCTTGTCATGCCTCATGATGCATGCCACCTCTTTCTCTCTCTCTCTCTCAAGTCAACCTAATTTAAAACCCCTTTTTATTTATAATTTGAAAACTAATTAATTTAGATAATACATAAAACTTAATTAAAATGGGGTTAAGGTGCCATGGCTACTTAAGTATGGTTTAACACCTAATTAATCCTAGGTTAATATGCACATGTGTGTGCAAGCCCGAAATAAATATTAATACAATATTAATTAATTTTGATAAAATATTTGAAAACTATTTTAGTAAACTTTTTACTAAAAATCTGTATTATCGCTTAATTAACACTAATCACATTCTAAAGGGTTACAGGTTCCCACAGAAAGTTTAACTCATCGTACAAGAGTTGAAGGTACACGTCGATATTTTTCCCAGGAGATGAGCGATAGTTGAATAAATGCGCCAAAATAAAATAAGACTGCGTCATAACCCTCCATGACGACAGGTTGTATATAGTCACCACAACAGGCCAAGAATTGTGAGTATGCCCGCTGCGAACCATCCCAAATGGACTGAAACCATCGCTCGCAATTCCCAATCTCACATTATGAGGGTTTGCGCTAGATGTTTTTTATTTAAAACATTCCATGATATCGAATCTATGGGATGACTCATTTTTCCCTCTTCACGAGATGTTTTATGGTGCCACTGCATTTCGGACGCCGTCTCCTCACACATAAATAACCGTTGTAGACTTGGTATTAATAAAAAAGGACGAAGAATCTTCACGGACACATCACTCGACTGAAGGTCATTCTTAGGTTTGAATCGGCCGGTCCCGCATATAGGGCAGTTTCTGAGTGTGGCGTATTCATTCCGGAACAAAACACAATCATTCTCACATGCATGTATCTTATGATACTTCAGGCCAATATTTGTGATTATCTTTTGTGCCTCGTACCAGCTCTGTGGCACTTTATTTCCGTTGGGAAAAGCTTCCTTCAGCAATTCTAGGAAATCGGTGAAAGACTGGTCACTCCATCTATTATTGCACTTGATCTGGAAGAGACGTACGAAAAAGGACAGTTTTGAAAACCCTTCGTAATTTGGATATAGCGGGATCCTAGAGTCAACCTTGTACTTCTCCAATAACGAGAGTCCAGTGCTTTCCGTGTCATAAGGAAGTCCAGCAGTATTTATAAGCTCATCCATATCATTTATCGGCGCGAATACAATATCATCTTCTTCGATAGCTTCGCCTTCTTTAAACTTCCATTCCTCTTCCTCCTCTTCTTCTACTATCCCTTTCCACTCTGCGGTTTCCGTTTCGATGAATTCGTTTTCTGTCTCTTGCACCCATGCTCGTCTCCCGTTACAACGACTTTTTCTCCGTGAAGTTCCCACGTAGTATAATCTCTAACGAAACCGTATCTCACGAGGTGTAACTCAACTTCCGACTTCTTAAGCATTCGCTTGTTCATACACTTAGAGCAAGGACAATAGATTTCGTGCTCTTTCGGTAACCCAAGACGAGCGTAGGCAAAATTGGTGAAAAAGCTAACCCGTCAATGAAAAAGCGGTTTACTCTCGAGGGAGAATCGACGTACATCCACCTCTTGTCATGGAGGTACGGGAATGCCATATTGAAACAGTCCGGACGAAATAAGGTTCTTATAGACAAGACGCATCGGATTAAGATTTCTTAACAGATACGCGATAGACGAGAGACTAAGAAGCGTTAGTGATAGGTTTAATTGATGACTTGGTTAAGTAAGTATCAATTTACGATTTAGTTATAAAGATTATCAAGGACCGAGAGAAAATACTCATAGCTAGAGAGTTGGATTCTTCTTCCAAGAAAGATGACAATCATATTAAATGTTCTATATTGGATGTCAAAGGTAGCGGCTGTCGGAGGTGTTAGGAATATATATGCCCTAGAGGACATTATTGATGATATAGTGGATGCTTGGACATATATAGAGAGGAATTTCTTGCTCGACATGATAATATGCTATTAGGTTACCTTTATCTTAACATATAGACTGGTATTTATACTGTCTGTCTCTTACATGTTGATAAAGCCCTTAGGATATGTACTTGACTACCAGGATTATGATGAGATCATGCTAATAGTACAGTCCCGAGCTGCATGGAGACAATGAGCGATAGGAGGGGTTTCATCTCTCCCGATATTGGGGGTTGATGTTGCACTATACTCGATTTGCTATAACTGGAAGTCCCTGACCAGGGCTGCTTATGAGATTTACTAATAAATGTTATCAGTGGTTTCTCAAACCGTTATAAGCCAAATATCGGCATGACTTATCACGTTACTGGGGACTGACGTTTACCACCCCTAGACATGATATGCGACATATCAGATGAAGAGACCGGACTGTACGGTAGTGTTACTGATAGGCTTCATGGAGAGTATGGACATGCTTGCTTTTTTATCTTCATATCACTCAATACCCAGGTAGCCGTTATGTCCAGTTAGTACCGCTGACGGCTTGTTGGTGATTGATGTGATCATCACCTACTGCTGGTGTATTAACGAGTCTTTAGAGTCCCACACAGAGCTTCCCTGGTTCAAGCGAAACGAAATAGGACATATATGTGATATGTGTGTGGGCCTGATTAAATACGTGTATGTGATACCGTATTGTAATCTGGCAGTTATCTATTATCGGTACGGTTATATGTGATATAACCAGATTGTCGAATCAAGTGTTGATTTGATAATGTGATATACAGATAAATGATATTAGTCGGTCATATGTGATATAACCGGATTATTAAATCAAGTGTTGATTTAATAATATGATATATATTATATGTAATATAATTTTATATTAACTAATATCATTAGCGCACTAATTATTCTTTATAATATATATATATATATATATATATATATATATATATATATATATATATATATAATGAAGCATGGCTTGATTTCTATTTTTGAGAAAAATAGAAATGAAGTGGAAAATGAGAGCATGGTTGCAAGCATGGGATTTATATTTGTTTATTCATTTTGACTCACTATTCAAGTATGGTTGCAATTTTATACTGCAAAATTCCATGCTTGAATGAGTGGGGGTTAAGAGTTGCCATTCATTCTAGTACTCATTTCAAAACTTAGCCATTTTCTTGAGTTGCTCCCATGGTTGCTCTCAAGCTTCATCGTCTTCCTCATTACCATGGTTCTAACTTCAACCCTCACATGAGATGTGAATCATGAAGCTTGAACACAAACATGTGAGCTTTAACATCCCCTACTTCACCATCCTATACTTGACTAGTGATCGAGTGTAGCATGTTTCATACGCTAAAGAGTTTAGTGTAGAGGTAGCTTGAGTTGGAGGGACTTCACGTGGATCGTCTTCGGCGCGAAGGTCATCGGAGGAAGCTCGTCCAAAACCTTAAGTGGAGCCTAGTGGAGTCGCGGGACTACTACACGGAGTATGTGAAGTGAAGGACTCGATCTACGAGGGTATAGCCTTCTTTCACAACTTCTAGTTTAGTTGATATCAAACATAAAACCCTAATCACCTAGCTAACGATCTTGTTTAGTCTAGCCTAGCGCCATAAAATTTTTAATTTGGCATGCTTGATACCTCTTGGACCTCTTGATGGTGCTAGGGTGCACTTTCAGGAGGTAAGGCACCTATCCCATTAAGAATATATATAATGTACACCCATTCACTTGTGTTTTCATCCGTTTCAAGAAAATTTCGACAGCACCTCCCCGATGTTCTCTGAATACACTGTAATAGAAAAGATGATCATTTCAATGCTGTCAAACAGCATTGAAACGAACATCTAATCTACACGGAGAACCAGCGGAAAGGTACCGAAAAAATATCTTGAAACGAATGAAAACACAAGTGAATACAGGAGTCTGCTTTATACATTCCTAATTTGTCCATACGGTACGATTGAATCTTCTCATCATATAAACTACACGACAGTTGTTAGAACCGAATGATACCATCCGATATGTAACAAGGTTCGTGTAGTTTTATGTCACGACAAATATCGATTGTATGTTAACCGATAGACGGGAACTAAGCCGCGTTTTGATTTTCGTATATGATTATCGATGAGAATATGAAAATTTCATATTATTATCAAGTGTCATACACTTACTTTAAGATTTAATTTGAAATGGTTTAACGTTTACGTTTCAATTTCAAAATTTTGAAGTTTTTTAAAATTAAGGGTTTTCTTAATTGAGTTTATGATTTTGGATTTAGATTTAGGGTTAGAGTGTGTATGTGTGTATGTGCGCGCGCGAGCGCTTGTGTGTGTGCATGTTTGTGTATGTGTGTGTGTACACACACGCACACACATACACACACATCCTAAGCAACTTATTTCTTCCATTTTATTAAATTACACTAAAATACTATTAATGATTCTTGGTTTTTCACCAAACTACCTTAAATTAACTAAATTACTAAGGATTTCACTAAAATACCCTTAACTATTATTGTTTTTCACTAAACTATCTTAAAATTTTAACTAAACGATTCATCTTAGTAAATTAACTAAATTACCATAAATTTCACTGAAAACCCCCTTAACGTTTGTTGTTTTCACCGAACTATCATTAAATGTTTTAATAAAAAAAAACATCTGCTCAATATTACTTATTTACACTAAAATACCCTTAACTATTGTTGTTTTTCAACAAAATACCCTTAACTATTATTGTTTTTCACTAAATTACCTATAAAACTCGCTAAATTACCCTAACACTAATCCTAACTATAAACCTTAAACTATCCTTAACCATATCCCCTAACCCTAATTAACCTTAATCCTAACCCCAAGCTCAACCCTAACTCAATCCCTAATCCTAAGCTTATCCTTATCCCTAATCCATAACCCAACCCAAACCCTAACTTTACACGAACACCATCAACATCACCACCAACATCAACAACTACAACAACACCAACAATAACATCATCAACAATAACATCAACAGCAGCATCAGCAACAACAATAGCAGCAAATAAAAACAAATTTTTTTTGGGTATTCCGCAAAAATAAAAAATTAAACAAAAAATTTTAAAATTTACCCCTTCGACGACGGCGAAGACGACCTAGGGCTTCAATTAGTTTCGACGACGGCACGTCTAAAGCAAAAATTAAAATTAAACAAAAATATTTAAAATTATCCCAATCCTAATCAATTTTACTTACTTTTAGACGACGGCAAGCTTCGACGATGACCGAGCTTCGACGATGACCGAGCTTCGACGACAATCTCGGTCGGGTCTGGGCCTTCGATGACGAGCTCGTCTAGGGAGGCGAGAGTTTCAAAGGGGGCGGCCACGGCAGCGACGACAGACAGCTCCGGTGGCGGGAGAGGCAGCGGTGACGATTTTTGGCGCTTGGTGAAAATTTGGGGGGGGGGGATGATTGGGAAAATGGGATGGATTTGGGGTTTTATCTTAAGTGCGTTGTGCGGCCCACCATATTTTTTAGTAGCAGCGGTTAGAACCGTGACCAAAGTTTTTATAACCGTGACCGTAGTATGATCACGGTTGTAACCGTGACAAAATGACTATTACTACCGGACACATTTGCAGTAGTGTCTTATGCCATAAAGGGACAAGTAATAAAAGAAAAAAATGCTACTAAGAGAAAACAATTAAAATGGAATGAGTGGAATAATAATAAATGTAGTTATTTGAACAGAGAAAGTGCCAAGTTTAATGTTAGGCGTAGGTGGCGTGAAGACTCATGTGGATGAATGCATGGTGGTTGCTTCTTAGCTTAAAGCTGACGCTTTTTGGTTGCCTCGTTGTCTCTATTCTAGTAATTCCAACCTAGTTCACTTTTTCCAATAACTAATTAACTCTTGTTCCCTCTTCATCTCTTTTGCCTTGTGCTCGCTCATGTTTCCCATACCTTAATTAATGCTCACATTTTTCACCCTCTCTCATGCTCAATTTTAGCAAAAGTTTTAAAAGTGACCCTTAAAACCCTAATGACTTTTTACCAGCCCTTGTTTGCTTTCCCAAGCCCATATTGCTTCTTCCATTTCAAACTCAAAATTAACCTAATTTCAATTGTATTTTGGCATTTTGGTAGGTTGTGATGGAAGAAACATATCCTCGTTTTATTTCAATATTTTGGCATTTGGGAACTATTACATGCAATATTTGTTACAAATAATGAAGCTGAAAAGTTCCATTTGATATCTCTTAACAGCATTTGGGAACTATTACATGCAATCTTTTGTGGCACCTATTTAATTTAATTGATAACCAGTTCTTTTGCACTTGATTAATTATTGAAGGATTTATTAATTCAGACTAAGTTTGAAATGAATCGATGAAATAACAATAATGGAAAATTTTGTGAAACTGGATTTAGATTTAATATTTAGACAGAGAAAGGTTTTACACAAATGCCGTTATGTTGAATAACATGCGGACTTAAATCTTGACACATCACATGACGGTTCTCTTACCTGATATTATAAGGCCGCATCCTCTTAAGAGAGCACACAACGACGGTGACAGCTAAAAAAAAAAGAAAAGAAAAGACTTTATCCTAGAGTTTAATTTTAAGCGTCGGTTATGTGCATTTTTTCTTTCACTCTGCTTTATTCAGGACAGTTTTGGCTAAACTGACAATTAGCGTGTAAACTCTTAATTTATATTTCAAACTGATACCTTCCACTTTTTTGGATCAAAACGAAGGCCATACCCCTCGCGCTTCATTAAATGAAAATTGTAACGAAACTAGTGCAATGATAAGAAACAAGTTAGAAAAAGATAGAAACACAAAAGATTCAAAAACCGCCGGTTCATACAATCCCGGCCTCTACCAATATCTCGCGCGCTTCCATACATGTCAAAATGTCTATTTTGATCGAGTCCTTCGGACGCCTATCCCTCGACGAAACCTTTTATTGATTCTGAACCAAAAGACTTCCTGATTCAAATTTTAGATTTGTTTAGCCTAAAAAATTAACAGTAATCTTCCCTTAACAGTATCTTGGTTAGGTAGCAACAAGCAAGCATTTCTAGACAAAAGATAATTATGAATATCATTCCCCAATGATTCCTGCCACAAAATAATAAAAAAAATATATATTTTAAATTCAAAAAAAGGTCCAAAAGGAAGAAAAAAGGGTACCTGCCCTGTCAATCTTGAGCAGCACTCCCCATGTGATTCTAGTTTCCACTGCACCCTCATTCTGCTCTCCTTCTTATTCTCCCATTGTCATCCTCCTCGATCACTTCACCCCCAGAATTCCGCCCCCCCCCTTTCACTACAACACTCCCAAAAGAATGAACTCTAATTCTTCACTCTCAGCTGCTCTTCTCTTCTCTCTTCTCCTAGTCCTGTTCTCGTCGTCGTCAACAACAACATCATCATCGATTAACGAAGATGAAGCTGAGCTCTTGTTAAGGTCCAAAGCAGCGCTCGTGGACCCTGGCAACCATCTGGACAACTGGAACAGCTCCACTAGCATATGTAACTGGACCGGCATTGCATGCACCAAGCCGCCTACGCCCTCCGTGGCCTCCATCGACCTCTCGTCTCTCAACCTCTCCGGCGCCTTCCCTTCCGAGCTCTGCCGTCTTCCTTCCCTCGCTTCCCTCAACCTCGCGGGGAACTTCCTCAACGGAACCCTCTCCTCCTCGTTGTTTTCGCTATGTTTCCGCCTCCGGATGCTCAACCTCTCTTCCAACTGCTTCGTCGGCGGCCTCCCGAGCTTCGCTTCGGGATTCTCCAACCTGACCTCCCTCGACCTGTCGGCGAACAACTTCACGGGGTCTATCCCTGCCAGCTACGGCCGGTTCCAGAGGCTGCGGACATTGAGCCTTTACGCGAACCTGCTGACGGGCTCGGTGCCCCCGTCCCTGGGGAATCTTAGTGAGCTCGTCGAGCTCGATCTCGGTTACAATCAACTGTCGCCGGCTAGCTCCATCCCTGCGGAGATCGGGAACCTCAGGAAGGTCGAAATCATTTGGATCCCGAACTCGAACCTCGCAGGAGAAATCCCCGACTCCATCGGGGGATTGGAGAGGCTGAGGAATCTCGACCTGTCGAGCAATGCGCTTACGGGGAGGATCCCTGACAGCTTCGGAGGACTGAAGAGCGTCCATCAGATCGAGCTTTACGGGAACCGGCTGAGCGGGGGAATACCCGAAAGCCTCGGGGACTTGAAATCCCTGCGGTTTTTCGACGTGTCGGAGAACAGCCTGAGCGGGGCTCTGCCGGAGAAGTTCGCCGCATTGCATCTGACGTCGCTCGGGCTCAACGACAACTTCTTCACCGGAGAGGTCCCCGCGGTTCTCGCGTTGAATCCGAATCTTGAGACCCTGAAGCTCTTCAACAACAGTTTTTCGGGAGAAATCCCTTCGGAGCTCGGAAGATACTCCGATTTAAGCGAGCTCGACGTCTCGACGAACGGCTTTGAAGGGAGACTGCCGTCGGGCCTGTGCTCGAGAGGCGCGCTGAACAGGCTGATCGCGTTCGGCAACAGGCTCTCCGGCGACTTCCCCTCGAGCCTCGGCGACTGCGAGAGCTTGGATTATGTAAGGATCCAGGACAACGAGATCGCCGGCCAGTTGCCCGACAAGTTCTTGAGCCTGCCGGGTGTCTATCATCTCCAGCTCGGGAACAACCGGTTCAGCGGCTCGCTGCCGCCGACGATCTCTTCGATGCGGAACCTGACGAAGCTGCTGATCTCAGGGAACAGCTTCTCCGGCGAGTTGCCGGAGGCCATCTGCAACCTGCCTGAGCTCACCATCGTCGATCTCAGCCGCAACCGGTTCGACGGGGAGGTCCCGAAATGCGTATCAGAGCTGTCGAGCCTCGAGATCCTCGACCTGCAGGAGAATCTTTTCGCAGGCGAGATCCCCTCCGGGTCCTGGCCGGAGCTGACGGAGCTCAATCTATCGAACAACAGGTTCTCTGGCGAGATCCCTAGCGGTTTGGGGAAGCTGCCGGTGCTGACGTACCTCGACCTCTCCGGAAACAGAATCTCCGGAAAGATCCCCGCCGAATTGACGAACCTGAAGCTCAACATCCTGAACCTCTCCGGCAACGATCTCGCCGGAGTGATCCCCGCGGGATTCGACTCTCCTCTCTACATCCCAAGCCTGCTCCAGAACCCCGGCCTTTGTTCTACGGCGGCGAATCTCGACCCGATCCGCCGGTGCTCCGGTTACCCGAAACCCGTCACGCGGACCCGATTCGCTTATATTGTAACGGCTCTCCTTCTTGTTCTGGCTGTTGTTCTGCTTTTCTTGCTTTGTTACCTCCACAAAACCCGACCCGTCAGGCATAGTCTGATCAAGCGCGGATCGTTGTGGAGCCTGACCTCCTTCCAACGGATCGGGTTCAACGAGTCTGAGATATTCGGTTCTCTTACCGAAGACAACCTTGTTGGATCGGGGGGTTCGGGCCGGGTTTATCGTGTGGGGCTTAAATCGGGCCAGACCGTTGCGGTCAAGCGGCTGCGGACCAGGCCGCTTGGGCCGGACCTGGACCGAGGGTTTAAGTCTGAGATCGAGACGCTGGGTCGGGTCAGGCATGGGAATATAGTGAAACTATTGTTTTGCTGCTCTGCGGACGAGTTCAGGGTGTTGGTCTATGAGTACATGGAGAATGGGAGCTTGGCGGACGCGTTGCATGGGGAGAAGGGAGGGATGTTGGATTGGGAACGGAGGGTCAAGATTGCTTTTGGGGCGGCGCAGGGGTTGGCGTATCTGCACCATGATTGTGTGCCCTGTATTGTACACAGAGATGTGAAGCCGAGCAACATACTCCTGGACGCAGAGTTCTGCGCGCACGTAGGAGATTTTGGGTTGGCACGAACGATGGGCGGGGTTTCGTGTGACCTAGACGAACAACGTATGATGTCCACCGTGGCGGGATCATACGGATACATCGCGCCTGGTGAGATATATATTCTTATGGTTACACATGCAAGTTATATAAATTGATAGGTACATCAGATCATCGATCATTGAATGCATAATATACATTGGATCACATATCGAATTCGATCATCACTTTGAAATATTTTCTGGAGTAAAATGGCTTCCAATTGGCTTACAAAGACACAAAATTAGTTATATTAGAACATGTTACATTATTTTTTATTAGAAATGCCTTGTTCAACCTCAATAGTGATCAAAACTTAAGAATGTTGTTCTGATGCATTTAAAACATGTGCAGAGTATGCATACACCCTAAAGGTGAATGAGAAGAGCGATGTCTACAGCTTCGGGGTGGTCCTATTAGAACTCGTCACAGGAAGGAAGGCGGTGGATCCATCCTTCGGGGATAGCAAGGACATCGTGAAATGGGTGACCGAAACCATTTCCGTGTCTTCAAAATCACCCAAAGAAAACGACAGCAGGGAAGTCGACTTGCAATCCCTAATAGATCCGAGGTTGAAGCCGGTCTCCATTCATGAATACGACGAGATGGTACGCGTTCTGCATGTGGGTCTCCTCTGCACCTCTGGGTTTCCCATGAATCGGCCGTCGATGAGACGAGTGGTGGAGTTGCTAAGGGATAGAAGAGATGTGAGCTTAATGGTTCAGGAAACTCAAAAGCAGTAGAGAGCTAAAGAGACGCTAAGTTTTTGAAGTAAACAGTAGGCCTGAAATTGAGGTCATGGTGTTTTTATTTCTTTAGTCTTATGGTTTTGTTGAAGTTTTTAGTTTGAGTTTCGAAAGAAACTGCTTATGCACGAATAAATCATATTATGTGACTAAAATAGTTGATTTTATTTCTCTAAGCTTGTCTAAGCAGTCTAAGCTGGTTTAGTTTTTTTATTTTTTGATTTGATTGAAGTTTTAGCTTGGGTTTTGAAAGAAAATGCTTATGCACGAGTAAATCATATTATATGAATAAAACAAGGCCCTGCAGTGTAGATGCAGGCCCCGGGTGGGGCCTAAGTGCAAAAGAGCCGGGGGGGTCTCCATCCAGGTTTATGATTAGGTACTCACAAATAGAAAATGTACATATTAAGGACGGTTCATTAGGGACCATATAAATTTATACGGTCGCTATTAAATTATTAGCGGCCGTATTATTTATACGGTCCCTAATACTCGGTCGCAATGCATTGGCGACCGTGCCCAAAGCATTAGCGTCCGTTATAAACGGTCGCTAATACAGCAATCAGATTAACCCCACGAGCAGTCTTCCTCCTCATTCTTCCCGTTTCATCCCGTGAGAGTGAGAGGTTTCATCCCGTGAGAGTGAGAGGTAAATTCCCATCTTCCATCTCATCAATTTTTAAAAAAAATTATCAAATTCATTGCAATTTTTTTTTAAGGTATTATTGTTGGATTTGTTGCTGTTGGAGTTTGCGATCGGTTTTTTCTTTTCCAAATCTAGGTAAGTGTTTTCTATTTCTAGCCCTAATTTTTTCAATTAGATTATTTAATTTTGAAATTAGATGATTAGTAATTTCAAAGAATTGAATCGGTTGTAGGATGATGGGTTTAGAATTACGAAATCATGGAATTATGAAATTAGAGTTTGAAATTTATTGTGATTTTGGGGGTTGATGCATTTTAGCATTGAAACATAAGTGAAGAATTGAAATAGAAATTGAAAATATATGAAAAGTTAAAATAGAAATTTGGTAATTTAGTGAAATAGGGTAAGATTGGTTTTAGAATTGAAAACATAAGAAAAATTGAAATAGAAATTTAGTAATTTAGGATAAAATAGATTATAGGAATATGTTATAGGAATTTAGGATAAGAAGAATTATAGGTAATTGAGGATGTGTGCGAGCGAGTATGTGCACGCGTGCATGTGTGTTTGTGTATATGTGTAAGTGTGTGTCCGCACGTATGTATGTGAGCGAGTGTGTGTGAGCGAGTGTATGTATGAGTGTTTGAGTACGCGCACACGTATGTGCGTGTAAGAGTGTATATGTGTGTGTATGCGCCCAGAAATATTTCAAAAATATATTCATCCTAATTTCTACTTTATATTTTGTAAATTTAATGATTCGATATCCTGTATTTTGTACATTTAATGATTTGATATCTTGTTGACTATGATGTATTAGTTAGATTTTTAAATTGTAGCATAATCTATCATCCAATTCAAAATAAAAATCAAATCCTTTAAAACCAATTAAATTATACTAGATGCATAAATCAAAAATAAAATCAAACCAATTAAGAAAATTTAACACTAATTAAGCTATAACTTAATTACACTAATTAAGAAATCTTAATAAAACCTAGATACTAATGAACCGACACCATAATTAAAAAACGATTAAATAGAAAAATAAGAGAAATCCTAAAGTTATGATTAGAAAATTAAGTAAGGTTTTATTTTTTATTTGATTAGTAAATTTAAGATCAAAAGGTCTTAAACTTGTTAAGATAGACCTATAGTTTCCCATCTGACAATTAGTATATGTCAAATCTTTTAACCGTCGAATACAATCACAAATGTTTGTGAGAGTTGAGCGTCATATTCAATTTTTTCAAATGTATGTATAGTATTCGACGAGAAAATTCGACATACAGTAATTGTTGGATTTGTCCAATTTGGACATATTACAAATGCAATAAGACTCACATCTCATATCCTCCTGTACTTTCGTCCATTTCGAGAAGTTTCGACGGTACTTTCCACTTGTTCCCCGTGTACATATTTATGTACGAACACGGGAAATAGGGAGAAAGTGCTGCCAAAATTTTCTCGAAATGAACGAAAAACAGGAGGAAGTGAGGTTTGAGTGTTACATTCGTAATGCGAATTAGGACCTTTAGCCCTGACAGCCGTGAAACTAATTATCCCTCCAGACTTTTTGCCCTGACTTACGCCAATCTTAAATGACATCAGATGCTTTGATGCGTCCACACCCTTAAATCTAATTTAAAACTTGAAAATTTATTTAATGATCTTGTAATACACTTCTATGATATGTTAAACTCATATTATTATCTGTATGATAACATATGAGAGTTCTTCCGGATAAATCGTTTATGCTCATGGGGAAAAAAGATATATATAATTTGAGAGACATAAGATTTAAGGATGGACTTAAAGCTTTTTTAGATTACACGGAGCTGAACCCAAAGCACAGCAAAGATGGACTCCTATTCTATCCTTGTAAGAAATGTAAGAATAGAGAATGTTTTCGACATGTAGAGATAGAAGAACATGTATATATAAACGGTTTTGAGGAAGGCTACATACATTAGAATTACCATGGCGAGTGAATACGTGACGAAGAAGTGAGGATGGATAATGAGACCGCAGTTTCGCAATCTGAGTTGCCGACGGGGACAGGATAGATGACACGCATAAAATGTTGGAAGATTTATTTACTGACGAGAAAATGAATGACGTCGAACCATCTGAAGACACCGGTGGAGTAGAGAAATTGAAGAAACTTTTGGAGAAAAACGAACAAGATCTATACGAAGGGTGTACGGAATTTAGTAGGTTTTCTTTCGCAATAAGGCTCCTCCATCTGAAGATCATTAGTGAGGTGGCTAACAAGCACTTTGACGTGCTTCTTGATCTCCTACACAAGATAGTTCCTGAAGGAACGAAAAGCATTCCAGAGAATCATTACCAAGAGAAAAAGATTGTTAAGATATTTGGTTTCTCATATGAGAACATCGATGCATGTCCCAACGAATGTGTGCTATATCGCAAGGATTATGCGTCTCTCGATGAGCGCCGCACTTGCAAATTGTCCAGGTGGAAAAGTGTTGAGCGAAATCCAATCGCAGAAACGTCCGACGTCAGCAAAAGAGTAAGAAAATTGCAGCTGAAGTCCTTCGTTATTTCCCCATGGCTAAGTGCTTGCAAAATTTATACATTTCAAAGGATATGGAAAAGAGCATGCGATGGTATTCTGATCGTCATATCAAAGACGTGAAGTTGAGGCACACGGCTGATGCAGAAGCATAGAAGCGATTAGACAGTGTTGATCATTTTGAGATGAGCCGAGAAATGTCCGTCTAGGTTTGGCAACCGAAGGGTTCATACCTTATGTATTCATGAACTCTAGTTGGTGCACGTGGCCGGTCTTACTTATGCCTTACAATCTGCTTCCTTCGATATGTATGAAAAAACCATATATGATTCTTTCTTTATTAATCCCTAGAAAATATTCACCTGGCCAAAATATTGACGTGTATGTGGAACCTTTAATTGAAGAGCTGATAGAACTCTGGGAAAATGGAGTAGAGATATATGATGCGTATGCCGAGTAGAAGTTTACAATGTGAGTGGCTGTTATTTGGACAATCAACGATTTCCAAGCATATGACATGTTATCTGGATGGTCTACCTACGCGAAGTATGCATGTCCATCATGTGGTCTTGATTACCGTGCCACACAGCTTAAGACACGTGATAAGTTTTTCTACTAGTTTCATCGTAGCTGGCTACCGGAAAATTATCCATACAGAAAGATGGAAAATAAGTTTGATGGAACAGTAGAGAAGGGTGAAACACCAAAACAGTTGTCAGGAATAGAAATTTTTGAGCAGATATCAACGGGTCAATTCCAGTAAGGATCTAATCGTTTTAACTCAGATGGTTATTTGAATAAATAAAAAAAGGAAACGATCCGAAGATAAAGAATTGTTAAATGTGTGGAAGAAAAAAAGTATATTATGGAATATTCTTTACTGGAAACATCTGTTGATTCGACACAATATTGATGTCATGCATGTAGAAAAGAATGTGTTCGATAATATTTCTGACATATTGTTACAGAATGATTCTAAGTCCAAGGATAAGACGAGTGCTCATTAATGCTTGGAAAAGCTTGGAATTCGACAAGAATTGCAACCGGTACTTCGTGATGATGATGTCTATGAATTACAAGTTTCGAGCCACACAATGTCGAAATTGACCATGAAAAGATTTTGTGAAGTGCTAAAGAGCGTCAAAACGCCAGATGGTTACTCCTCCAATATATCAAAGAACGTGCAGGTCGATCCACCGAAGCAATTAAACCTTAAAACTCATGATTGTCATATCCTTTTGCATCAATTGCTTCCAGTGGCTCTTCGACATAATTTGCCATCCGATGTCGCCAAGGCATTGATAGAGTGTTGTGAATTTTTCAATAAACTTTGTTCTAAAGTGATAGATGTAGCCAAATTCAAGGAGTTGCATATCAATGTTGTTGAAACCCTCAGCAAGTTGGAGATGATATTTCTACTATCTTTCTTCATAGCTATGGTTCATCTTACGGTGCATTTAGCTACAGAGGCATTGATTACTAGACCGGTCTCATATAGGTGGATGTATCTAGTAGAAAAATAATTAATTTTATAAGTCAAATTTGATATTTAATTTATTATAACATCCATATTTTTCTAAATTATTCGTTAAAGTTTTAGTTACTTAAGATTCTTGAAACGGCAAGTGCGTAATCGAGCTCGACCAGAAGGGTCAATAGTCGAGAGTTATTGTGACAATTGTTGGCTATAGTGCCCTTAAGGCAATTATCGTAATCGCAGGCAGGTGATTATGATGATTGAGGAAGGACCTATACCGGTAAAACAGTCTTACTCGAGATGATAGTATGCTATCTGGTTTGTCTTTATCATCATGTACTTACAGATCACTATTACATATTGATAGAGCACATAGGATTGTTGCCCGACTACCAGTATTATGATGGCGATCATATACATGGGAGCTGGAGGTCTATAAGCACATCCTTAAATGTCCTTAGTCATGGGAGTATCGAGACTGGGCATCGATACTCCAGTGTAGACTAGTGTATACAGATCGAGACCCCGACGAAGGGCAGTGGCCAGGTCTCACAAGCCATTGGTGTTAGTTTGTTCACCTAAGATAGTATACAGGTGCTCATTGGGTTATAAGTACACTGGACGAACTCGCCGGAAACCTGTTAGTTGGTATTATACCTATTGTCAGATAGCAGTTCCCAGGTGACATGTGTACAGATTAGTCTGTCGACCTGAGATCGTCATTTGTCTCGTGTAAGTTCCCACTGTGCTTTGATTACTACCCTACCACGGCTTAAAGGAGTCGTGCAAACAGGTTTTAGTTAGGTACAGTCCTGAGCCACATGGAGGCAGTGATCGGATCGTCGGGGATTCGTCTCTCCCGGTATTGGGGGTTGATGTCGCGTTGTGCACGGGTGGCCATCAGCAGAAATCCATGGCCATGGTGGACGAGAATTATCGATCCAGAATCGATAGTTTCTCTGGTGGTGATGGGTTTCATGCTGACACTAAATGTCGCGTTATTAGGGGTCTGATTTTATCCACCCCCCTAGACTCGATATACGATACTCTTAGACGAACAGACCGGACTGTACGGATATTGTCACTGTCAGACTCAGTAGGGGTTCAGGATGAGTTTGGTCATCGGCCTCCCTTTCGCTCAATACCTGGGTACCGTTACGTACAGCTAGTGCCGCTGACGTACTTGTGGTTAAACCCACTGCCAGCGTATTGACGAGTCTTTAGAGTCCCACACAGAGAGTTTTCACGGTTTAGGCGATATGGTGTAGATGACGTATGTTAGTACATACAGGTGTCCGATTAAATATATGTATATGCTGCACATATTTTAATCGGACGGTTGATAATACTAGCGGCTTAGGACTGAGCTGGATTATTAAATCGGGATTTGATTTAATAATTTATATATGTATTTATATATATGTATTCTAGTATTATTGTTCACTATTCATTTTCTCTCTTGATTATTCGCATTTTTGTACGAATAAGCGTATATCTATTTCGATACATGTACCGGGTTGTATTCCGTATTTATACGGAATAGCTTCTAGAAGTGGACACCTCATTTGTATGATTTTTCTTTTCGGAAATTCATTTGTTTTATAAATGAGGTGGAAGGGATGAAGTGGCATGAGCATGGCTTGGACATGTAGAAAGGCATGGGTCTTTATTGTTTAATGGAAAATTGTGGAGATATTTTGTGTGCATGAGAGAGAGGGGGCAGCCACTTATTGATTGAGCTTGGCTCATTTGTTTTTCTACACTTGCTTTTCTCCACTCTCTCATTCTCACTTCATCACTTAGCAAATTCTTGAGTTGCTCATGCCATTGTTTCCTCACCTCTTTCATCTTCTATGGTTGCTCCTTTGAGTAATTATGATAAGAGAAAAATATAGTGACGCATTCCTACACCTCCACTCTCCATTGCTAGCAACCTTGGAGCGTCGGTTGCCTCGCTCAACGAGGCTGAAGCTTGCGCCGTTTCCCTCAGGTGGATCATCGTAGATGGAGGAAGACCGGCAACCAAACTCGATCAAGGAGCCACTAAGAGCTTGGGGATGATGGTTGAAGACCGAAAGACACGGATCAACTCGGTATAACCATCTAACTTCTTATATATAGCTTGCTACTTTAGGGTTTAAGGTAGATCCGGGAATCGGGTAATGGTAGCGCCAGTTAAGTAAATTTTTGTTCCGCATTTGGCCACAGTTTGATGGCCGGGGCGCTGCCGTAACCTAACATGGTATCAGAGCCACCCCTTTAACCCCTTACTAGCTTATTTAGACGTGCAAAAGATCAATCGACGAAAGTTTCCGATATCGCGATTCCATTTTTGATGTTTCTGCCAATTTTCGAAAGTGGTCAAAAAATTATTTCCAGTGGCTTAAAAGTACGTGCAGGCTTTTTTAAGAGCACACAAAAAATTTAGGCTCAAGATGCCTCTAAAGTGCCGCGGAACAGCCGCATTTAACCCCTATTTGCGGCGGTTCCATGATCATTTAGTAGCAACGGAGCACCAAATTTTTTCTGTAGCTCAGTTATATGGAATTGTGATTTTTGACATATATTGTTTTGGCCCAGATTTCTGTTTGTGTGCTGGATTTGCATTTGGGGACAATTTGGGAAATTTAGTCGATCGATATTTTAAGTGTGCGTTTAACGGTACATGCATTACTATCTGCGGCCGTGAATGTCATTCGAGCGGTACAACTCGTCTAATTGCTATATGTTCTTTTAGACGGGTTTTGCGAACATGACATTCACGTTGATATTCTGTGTGGTGCTGTGATGTTAGTTGGATTGTCGTGGTGGATAGCTATGGTGCAATGATAGTACAGTTTAGTTTCATTTGTACATTTGATATTGCAGGGCGAGCGTCCGACATATGAATTTTCATTACTGCCAGTTTGTATATTATTTGTTTGGGGCACGACCGGGTTAAGGTCGATGTCACCCTTGTACATATTTTTCTTTTCTGTACTAGGATTACCACGCGGTGGAGTGCACGAATAGCCGGGTTCTAGAGGGCAATGGGTCCGCATCTCATAGTGTTAAGACGGAGGGGACCTTACTCTAGAATAGGCGGGCTATTCACCGCACTCGTAGGCGGTATAGGTTGACCCACGGAGGGGTGCTCAAGATTCCGGATTCCGTGAAGTGCTGGATGGCCCATTCACGTTGTTGAAGGGGGTTGCCTCACTTCTGGTTTTGGCGGGTAACTTGCCGCACTCGTAGGGGTCTAGATTTCATTGCACAGGCTATCCACATGACAGGGAACGTCGGGTATCATTTGCGGCTCAAGTGAAACCCGGAGCTCCAAGATTATCCACCATTCTGTATTGCTTCTGTGATGCTTCTGTGTTGTTGCTTTATATCATGCCTGGGGCGATTGTTTTATATATATATATATTTATATATAACAGTAGATATTGTATATGTTTTGCACCCATGCTAGTCCAGTCCCTGCTCTGTCGTTAGTTAAGTAACCTAACGGGTGATGACGGGACCCAGTAGCGAATGTGGATGGCATATACGTACATTTTATTTTCGTTCTTTCCTGGTGTGATTAATTGATGGGACTGCATTAATTCTTATCAATGCAAGGATAAAACAAACATATATGAAGTTGTTGGAGTCAAGTTTTTAAAACTGACATTACAGACGTTCTCTTTTGCTTTGCACGGTGTTATTCAGTTATGAATATCCAGCACCTCATTCGACGAGGCAAGAGCCGAGATCCCTTCATCGGGAGTGACCCCTTGAGTAAAATTTTGCGTCAACGTAATAACTTCACTATAGTCATTTTCTTTTGCTTTGCATCGTGGTATTCAGTTTGGAATATCCTGCACCTCATTCGACGAGGAAAGAGCCGAGATCCCTTCACCGGGAGTGACCTCTTTAGCAAAAGTTTTCGCCACTATAAATTTGTAAAACCACTCGGTTCCTTCAACGATATCTCGTTAAAGGTTTTTCACCAAAAACCAGTCATAGCCCTCCGTCATTTCTTACGAGTATTATTTAGTATTCGTGCTGCGTTTGTTGACCTAGTCAAGGCGTAGTGGTCGGTAGCTAAGTGGTGCTTGTTTGTTGCATTTTAAATGCGATTAGTTAGGACAGTCGTGCGGCCTTATTGACCTAGTCAAGGGCATGTGCGGGTGGGTTTAATGCAATCCAGGATAATGATGGGTTGAACTTGACTAGCAATTTATGGTTTGTTGACCTAGTCAAGGTCATAAACCGCTTGGAGTAGAAACACATATCAGGAGTTTCAAATATAGAGGAAACTTGCCAGGTATGCACATACCTTCTGGAGTGTGGTGATTTAAGTGGTTTCCATCAAGTTATCATGCGATGAGAGTTGGATCCCGATTTCCACTAATGAGTAGGATTACTCCTCGGGTGATTCCGACTGATTCTCCTTTTGGGTTTGGAGGAGAATTCAAGAAAATAGTGGAAGCCATCCTAATTAGATAAAGTGATTAACCATTCTGATCTAGATTAGAGTGCACGCTGAGTGTTTCTTTTCTCTCTCTTTTTGGCAGCGATCATGGCCCAACTCTTGACTAAAACTCATGAACCAAGTTGACCGAACCTTCTTAAAACACTTTGGCTTTTGGAATGTCACGTAGTCGCAAAATATCCTTGCCACTTCTATATCACCTTTACATTTCTCTATAACACCCCGTATCATTATGAACATCGACTTCCATTGGATAAATCCATCGTATACTTACATACGAACTCGAAGGAACTTGTTCCAGATTCGAGGATGGATTCTGGTTCTGGAGAAATTGAATAGGATTATTCGGTTGACTTTTCCCTTTACATTCTCTCAAGTTGTGAGGGATCCTAGGATTAGAAGAGGGTACACCTATTGAGCTTATTGGATAGTCTTCTTCCAAACCATAGGCAGGTGCCGATAGGTAGGGAAGAAAGAAAACCAATTAAGCCTAAGTGTGGTGTACAAAATGTAGGGTTGGCTTAGCACCTTGTCAAGGTTTAGGCAAGCATAAATCATGCTATCTTGAAATTTTTGGGGTGCTAAACAAACCAACCAAGTAATCGAACTAGAGAATTAGGGTTAACTTTAAACAACTTTACAACTAAGTGATTAGGGATTACAACCTTTGTAGTCCGCTCCTTCACTTCACAAGATCCAAGTAGTGGTCCCTTCGCTGCGATCAACGAGCTCCTGAACTCTTGAGAGGCTCCATAAGGTGTACGATGCATCCTTACTTGAAGTCTTCAAAGTTATATGTATGCCCTAAAGGCTATTACTGTACATAGGATGTATATTGTAGTGGATGCTGGGACATATATAGGTAGGACTTTCTCGCTCGACATGATAGTACGCTATCTTGTTGCTCTTTATCTTAACATGTATACTTGCAGTCTTTCTATTACATGTTGATAAAGCCCTTAGGATATGTACTCGACTTCCAGGACTATGATGTAGATCATACTAGTGGGGCCTGGGTAGTCCATGAGTACATCCTTCAATGCTCCTAGTCGTGGGAATATCGAGACGGGGCATCGATATTCCAGAGTAGACTAGCGTATATCTTCTCGACCCATATGATGGGCGATGGATGATCCCATATCCATTGGTGTTTGACATCAGAGACGGTATGCGGGTGCTCAGTGGAGACTGGGTACACTGAACGGACTCGCCGAGAACTCCCAGATGGTATTATACCTCACGTCAGATGGCAGTTCTCTGGTGACACTGGTACAGCTTAGTCTGTTGACCTGAGATCGTCATAGAGTTTTGTGTGTCTCCCACTGTGCTTTGATTTCCACCCTACCACGGCTCTACTGAGTCATGCAAACAGGTGGTTTTTGGGTACAGTCCCGATTTACATGGAGGCAATGAGCGATAGGAGGGGATTCGTCTCTCCCGGTATTGGGGGTTGATGTTACGCTATGCTCGACTGGCCATAACTGGAAATCCCTGGCCAGGGTTGCACTGATTTACTGGTAAGTGTTATCAGTAGTTTCATGCTTGTTATGGACCTTACATCGGCATGACTTATCGAGCTACTGGGGTCTGACGTTTACCACCCTTAGGCGAGATATGCGACATATCAGACGAACAGACCGGACTGTACGGTAAGTGTTACTGGTTGGATTCACAGGAGTGTGAGCGGGATTGCTCGTTGATCTTCTGATCGCTCAATACCCGGGTGGCCGTTACGTTTAGCAGACCGCTTGCGGCTTGTGGGTGTTTGATATGATCATCACCTACTGCCGGCGTATTGATGAGTCTTTAGAGTCCTACACAGAGATTTCCTGGCTCAAGCGAAACGAAATAGGAGCGCATATGAGATATGCGCGGGACAGAGAATAATACCAGTATGTGATACTGAATTCTATTCTCGCGATTTGTATCATCGGACGGTTATATAAGATATAGCCGGGTTACCGAATCAAATGTTGATTCGATATATTGATACACATGATATTAGTTGGTTATGACCGGATCGTTAAATCAAGTGTTGATTTAATGATTTAATGTATAATTATATATTTGATATATTACTTTAGTATTGGTTCACTTAAGATTATTTTTCTCACTAGATTGTGCACATTGTATATATGATATATGTTTGTGCACTAGTTTGTATCATGTTTGATGATACATGCAAACTTGGGTGTGTGTATGCTTTAAACCATATTTAGGTTAATGGTTAGGGTTTTAACTTATTTATTTATTTTATTTATTTATTTTTAGCAAAAATAAAATGGTGATTTTCTTTGTTTTTTTGCTTGAAGCTTCATGAAGCTTTTTAAAGCATCTTTGAAAAGTCTAACCATTTTGTTTTATGTTTTAACCTAACCATCAACCTAAACCCTAGTTTATTCTCTACATGTGTTAACTCACCCATAGTTGCTATATGATAAGCTTCACTTGAATTTTCTTTTTGAAATAATTCATTTTCTTTTCTTCTTCTTCATCTTCTTCATGAAGAAGAAAAACCATTCTTGAAAATTCCAAGTGAGAAATCCAAATCCAAAGTGAACCCACTTCCTATTTCTTCATCCTCTACCACTTGCCATGTTGTATGGGGTGTTTTCTTCACAAGTTTCATGACCTAGTGAAGATGGAGCTTGAGTTAGAGTCGCCTCGACGTAGATCATCTTCGGCCCCGAAGTCAACGACCTAGCCCGCTCATTTCTCTGATGAAACCAACGCTAGAGTCCAGGATCCCGATGATCGCAGTGGAGGGACGTCATCACGGAGCTAAAGAAGTGGAGGACCGGATCTACAAAGGTTGTAATCCCTTTCACTTGTAGTTAAGTAGTTAACTTGTTTAGTTTCGCCTTACCTCTAGTTAACGATCTTGCATTAGGGTTCTTTGGCACATGGAAAAATTTGATTTTGGCATGGTTGATCAGTTGTAGAACCTCATGAGTGTGCCTAGGAACCCTACAATCACCTAGATCTTTCATTGAGAATATTTGTGATAAGAAGAGCTTGACCGAGTGCAGCATAGGAACATCATTTCCTATCAAGAGTATGCCATCTACGTACAATACGAAGAAGACAACCTTACTCTCTACCACCTTCTTGTATATACAAGGTTCATCTACGTTCTTAATGAAGTCAAACTCTTTGACTACCACATCAAAACAGATGTTCCAACTCTGCGATTCCTGCTTTAACCCGTAGATGGATTTAAGACAAACTTTCCGCTGCTCCCACTGTCTATGAAGCCCTCTGGCCGAGTCATGTACACGCACTCTTCTAAATCACCATTTAGAAAGGCGGTCTTAACATCCATTTGCCAGATTTCGTAGTCATGGTATTCAGCAATAGCAAGTAAGATCCAGATGGATTTAAGCATAGCCACTTGAGAAAAGGTTTCGTCATAATCCACACCTGGTCGTTAACGAAAACCCTTTGCAACAAGTTTAGCTTTGAAAGTCTCAACTTTTCCATCTATACCAAGTTTCTTCTTAAAGATCCATTTACTCCCAATGAGTTTTACCCCTTCAGGAGCAACTTCTAAAATCCATACTTTGTTGGTGTACATGGATTCCATCTCAGATCGCATTGCATCCAGCCATTTCACAGAGTCTACACTCGTGATGGCCTGCTCGAAGCTAGTCGGGTCATCATCTTCCATGATGCAGTCATCGCTTTTATCATCAATGAGAAAACCGTAGTATCTCTCAGATGGATGAGGAACCCTACAAGATCGGCGGAGTGGCTGAGATTCGTCGGGAACTACCGAATCCTGTAGTTCCAATAAATCATCAATTGCAGTTTGTGCTACTGGAATTTCTTCCAGCTCTACCTCTTTGCCACTAATTTCTTTTGCAAGAAACTCCTTTTCTAAAAAGGTGGCATATTGAGAAACAAACACCTTTTGTTCTTCAGCGTGGTAAAAAATATATCCTTGTGAGTTCTTTGGATATCCCACAAACTTGCATAGAACTGATCGTGCCTCAAGTTTGTTCGGATTTTGCCTTTTGACATAGGTCGGACAACCCCATATCTTAACTCGTTTAAAATATGGTCTTTTCCCACTCCATATCTCATGTGGTGTGGTAGGTACATATTTAGATGGAACTTGATTCAATAGGTATGCTGTTGTCTCAAGCGTATAACCCCAAAAGAAAATAGGCAACTCAGCGGTGCTTATCATAGAGCGCACCATATCTAATAGGGTGCGGTTCCTCCGTTCCGATATGCCGTTGTGTTGTGGTGTATATGGAGGAGTAAGCTGAGAGAGAATCCCATTCTCTTTTAGATAATTTCGGAACTCATTGCTCAAGTATTCTCCTCCTCGATCAGATCGAAGGATCTTAATACTTTTATTCGTTTGGTTCTTGACTTCTTGCTTATATTCTTTGAATTTCTTAAAAGCTTCAGACTTGTGTTTCAACAGGAATACATGTCCGTATCTTGAGAGATCGTCAGTGAATGTAATGAAGTATGAGGAACCATTCCTGGCATGCGTAGACATGGGACCGCATACATCACTATGTATAAGTCGCAAGAGTTCCGTAACTCTTTCTCCGTGTCCACTAAACAGAGTTTTGGTCATCTTTTCTTTGAGACATGAATGGCAAGTTTCATAAGATGATAATTCGAACGGATTCAAGTATCCATCCTTATGCAACTTAGCTAGTCGTGTCGCATTGATATGACCTAGTCTACAATGCCACAAGCAGGATTCGTTCATTTCTGAACTCTTCCTCTTGTGTGTGTTTTGCATATTAAGAATTGTAGTTTGATTTAGAACATATATGCCATTATTTAACGAGCCTGATCCAATCAAATTTTGATTCAGGAAGATGTTCATAATATTATCCTGTACTACATAATTATATTCTTCTTCACTTAATAAAGAAACTGATATAATGTTGCATATCATGTTCGGTATGTAATAACATTCGTTCAGAATCAATGTATTACCACTTGGTAATACAAGGTGATATTCGCCAACTGCTTTGGCTGCAACATTTGCACCATTCCTTACTTTTATGGAATGATCACCCATTCCCAGTTCTGTACCTCTCTTTAGCCCATGCAACATATTACATATGTGGGATCCTGATCCGGTATCTAATACCCAGGACGTAGAGTGAACTGAGAAATAGTTCTCGATAATAAACACACCCAAAGAAGATGCATCAACATACTTATTCTTCGTTTGTGCGGCATGTGAATTCTGGCATTCCCCTATTTTCTGTTTAGTCTTATAACAATTATAAGAAAGAACGGAACCAACGTTCCCCTGTCCAGTATAACAAGCAGGTTTGGTCAATACATCAATGTTATTATCTTGATTAAGGCGTGATATGGTCGCTACCTGGAGAGAGAGAGAAGAAAACAGTTTAGCGTATGCTCTTGCAAGATTAGATTGGTTATTATCTTATCTAATCAGGATGGCTCCCACTGTTTTTATCAAATCTTCCTTCAAAAAACCCTAAAAAGGAAAGACTGGCTGGGATTAATTACAGTCTACAACTTTGGTAATCGTTCAGCCAAGCCAGTGCTGGTACTTTGAGGGAGGTTCCCCGTGCTTTCGCATGGACCTAATTAAGATAAACCTCGTCTTTCCTTAGGGGTAGCCCCATTAACACCTTTCTAGACACCTAATGGGTTAACTAATTGTAAAGTGTAAAACTCTCCCAGGAGCAAATCTTGCTCGCAGCGAGTATCGGGATCCAACTATCTCATAGAGGGTATGAAATCTCATTGCAAATTTCAACACTTGAAATTCCTGATAATACTTTTACCCCTAGCAACTTACGACCTTAACATAGTCAACAAATCATAAGCGCTAGCCAAGTTTAACCCGTCATTTCCCGATTGAATTAAACCCACCCGCACGACCCTTAACATAGTCAACAAAGTCATACGACTACCCTAATCCAATCACATCTCATGTTTTAGCAGATAAGCACTAATTAGCTACCACACACTATGCCTTAACATAGTCAACAAACGTAGCACGAATACTAAGTAGTATTTATCTGAAATGACGGAGGACTACGACAGGTTTTTATGAAAACCTTTTGCGTAATGAACTCAATATCATTGTAGAAACAAGTGATTTTGAAAATGAGTGTATTTGAGGCTTTTAATAGTTTTGCTAAAGAGGTCACTCCCGATGAAGGGATCTTGGCTCTTTCCTTATCGAATAAGGTGCTGGATATTCTACAAAGAATACCGCTATAAAAAGCAAGAACTATAGAAGCAATCAAAAACAAAACCGAGTGAGTTGTAGTATCTGCTAGTTTTGCTAAAGAGGTCACTCCCGGTAAAGAGATCTCGGCTCTTTCCTTATCGAATAAGGTGCTGGATATTCTATAAAGAATACCGCTATGCAAAGCAGAAACTAGAGCTACGCTTTTTGAAAATATGATTCTACAATATCTTTTAGGTTTCTTTTCATTTCATTAATCTCATTAATGAATTCCCATCATTTATGCTTCCTAAGCATCACAGAAGAAACGAAAGCAATAATATTTATATATCATATATATAGTACAAGCATTCGTCTCACGCATATAAAATGATCACATCACAGAATATCAGCAGCAGAAAAATCACATATGAAATATTGGATATACTAGGAATTCCGTGTTTTATTTAATCCAGTAAAAATGCGGATTCCAGGGTCGTGATGAATAGCCAAACCCACATCCCTAGACCCCTACGAGAGTGACAAGAAACCCTATCAGTTCTAGAGTTAGGAGACCCGGACTCGACTCCTCGAGTTCGTCTTCCTCTGGAATCTAGAACCCGGTTACTTGTGCTCCCCACCTTGGGTCTATCCTAATGCGGAAAAGTAAATAATATACAACAATGGTGACATCATTCTCAACCCGGAAGTGCCCAAATAAAAGAATATTACATACAATGAATTTTACACGAATGAAAATAAAAACTCTCATCTCACAAAAAAAACCCGGCTATTCAAATCACGACGATCCAATAAAACATATCGCAGCAACACATAACACCACATGTCATCAACGTAAGTAAATATGCGTATCCCATTTGTCGTTGATGTATGGCAACGAAATCGGTGATACACCACATATTACACTTACGGTTGCAGAAAAGAAAGTGAAAACTACAACATTTGGAATCCACAATTACTTTAGACATCATAAACCCGAAATATCACATATAACGGATTTCATGCCTAACTATATGAATTCCACATATTGTATCACAAACACAGATAGCTAAGTGAAGTTAGAGAATTCGATCGATTCAAAGAATTCCCAAAATTTCCCTGAGAGCTCAACACTTGAGCACTGTTAAAGTTAACCAGAGACATACCTCAGTTCCTACGGACCTACAGCCGAAGGCCTGACCCAAACCTCTCATGTGGCGCCGCGGATCCGCCGCCAAAACCATATTTTGGTCGCGGATCCGCGGTCACTTTGACGAGTTAGGGTTTCGTTCTTCAGGTGTGTCCATAGAATTGCCTGCATGATTTTCTGAATATCTTTAACATGGAAAAATCCAACTTTTAGAAAAATTTCCAGAGAGGGGGTCCAAAATGGGTTTTCGGGGTTCGATCTGAATTCTATGTTCGTCTAGACAACCTCTAATGCTCTAGATTAGCTCTGATATCACTGTAGGGTTAGCTTAGCACCTTGGAAAGGTTTAGACAAGCATTAATCATGCTATCTTGAAATTTTTAGGGTGCTAAACAAACCAACCAAGTAATCGAACTAGAGAATTAAGGTTAAGTTTGCATGTAAACAACTTTACAACTAAGTGATTAGGGATTACAACCTTTGTAGTCCGCTCCTTCACTTCAAAAGATCCAAGTAGTGGTCCCTTCGCTGCGATCAACGAGCTCCCGAACTCTTGAGAGGCTCCACAAAATGTACGATGTATCCTTACTTGAAATCTTCAAAGTCTATGATGATCTACGTCGAGGAAACACGGACTCAAGCTCTCTCTTTACTAATACGAAATTAGTGAAGCGAACACACTAATATATATGGCTAGTGTAGAAGAGGATGATGAAGTAGGAATTTTGCTCACTTTAGAATTAAATTTATCACTATTTTTCTTTTTGATCTCAAAATCAAGAGAGCTCAAAAAGATGAGGAAGAAAAAGATGAATGAATGAGATGAGGATAGAAATGCAACCATAGGTTAGTATATGTGAATACCTAACCCATGTAGAGAGTTAACCATGGCTATGTGTCATGGTTGGGTTAGAAAATATCTTAAGCAAAACAAAAAGGTTGGACTTTGTCAATGGTTATCAACAAGATTCATGAAGCTTACACTATGACACATTTCCACATTTTTGAATTACTTAAGAATTTAAACCCAAACATTATATTTAGCATGGTATAATTCTCAAACATCCATGTTGCATGTATAACCTAGCATGTTACAATATTATATATCACATATATAATATTTATGTAACAATAGAAAACAATACAATAAACATATATCACATATATGTTAAATGTATCATAAGTGAGAATAATAAATACTTAAGTGAGAATAATATATATATATATATATATATATATATATATATATATATCATTTCATCGAATCAACACTTGATCCGATAACCCAGCTATATCACATATAACCGGCTGATATCTCATATCGCGATAATAGAATACGGTATCATATACGCGTATCAATCTCGAGACCGCACATATCGCATATGTGCTCCTACTCCGTTTTGCCTGAGCCAGGAAACCTCTATGTAGGACTCTAAAGACACGTCAATACGCCGGCAGTAGGTGATGATCACATCAAACACCAACAAGCCGCAAGCGGTCAGCTAAACGTAACGGCCACCCGGGTATTGAGCGATCAAAAGATCAACAAGTAAGTCTGCTCTAGATGCTATAAATCCAATCAGTAACACTACCGTACAGTCCGGTCTCTTCATCTGATATGTCGCATATCCAATCTAGGGGTGGTAAACATCAGACCCCAGTAACCGATAAGTCGTGCCAATATGAGGTCCATAACAGTTCGAGAAACTACTGATAATAGTTACCAGTAAATCTCAGCAACCCTGGCCAGGGATTTTCAGCTATGGCCAATCAAGCACAGCGCAACATCAACCCCCAATACCGGGAGAGACGAAACCCCTCCTATCGCTCATTGCCTCCAGGTGATTCGGGACTGTACCCAAAGGCCACCGTTTTGCACGTTCTCTTGAATGTGGTAAAGTAGAAATCAAAGCACAGTGGGAATCACACAAGACTCTATGACGATCTCGGGTCTACAGACTAACCTGTACCAGTGTCACCAGAGAACTGCTATCTGACGATAGGTATAATACCAACAAGGAGTTCTCGGCGAGCCTGTTCAGTGTACCCAGTCTCCACTGAGCATCCGTATACTATCTTTGATTTCAAACACCAATGGATGTGGTGTTAGTTATGTATATGCCCTAGAGGCCATTGTTGTACATATGATTTATATTATAGTGCATGCTTGAATATATATAGTGAGGACTTTCTTGCTCGACATGATAGTATACTATCTGGTTTCCCTTTGTCTTAACATGTTGATTTGTATTGGTTTACTGTCTTGCTCTCACATGTTGATAAAGCCCTTAAGATATGTACTTGACTACTGGGATTATGATGAGATCATACTAGTGGGGCCAGGGTAGTCAACGAGTACATCCTATAACTGTTCCTAGTCGAGGGTGTATCGAGACAGGGCATCGATACACCAGAATAGACTAGCGTATACGCATCTTGAGCCATATGATAGGCGATGGATGATCTCATATCCATCGGTGTTTGACATCAAAGATGGTGTACGGGTGCACAGTGGAGACTGGGTACACTGAACGGACTCGCCGATAACTCCTGGATGGTATTTACCTATCGTCAGATAGCAGTTCTCCGGTGACACTGGTACAGCTTAGTCTGTAGACTCGAGATCGTCATAGAGTCTTGTGTGATTCCCACTGTGCTTTGATTTCCACTTTACCACGTCCAAGAGGGCGTGCAAAACGGTGGCTTTTGGGTACAGTCCCGAATCACATGGAGGCAATGAGCGATAGGAAGGGTTTCGTCTCTCCCGGTATTAGGAGTTGATACTGCACTGTGTTCGATTGGCTATAACTGGAAGTCCCTGGCCAGGGATGATATGGAGATTTACCGGTAAGAGTTATCAGTAGTTTCTCGACCCGTTATGAGCCTTACATCGACACGACTTATCGGTTACTGGGGTCTGACGTTTTACCACCACCAGACTGGATATGCGACATATCAGACGAAGAGACCGGACTGTATAGTAGTGTTACTGATTGGATTCACAGGAGAATGTACAGGCTTGCTTGTTGATCTTCTGATCGCTCAATACCTAGGTGGCTGTTACGTTTAGCTGACCGCTTGCAGCTTGTGCGTGTTTGATATGATCATCACCTACTGTCGGCGTATTGACGATTCTTTAGAGTCCTACACAGAGATTTCCTGGCTCAGGCAAAATGAAGTAGGAGCACATATGCGATAGGTGCAGAACCGAGACTAATACGATATTAGATACCGTATTCTATTCTCGCGATATGTGATATCGGCCGGGTATATGTGATATAGCCGGGTCATCGGATCAAGTATTGATTTGATGAAATGGTACATGTTATATTAGTAGGTTATATGTAATATAGCCGGATTGTCGGATCAAGTGTTGATTCGATAATTTAATGTATAATTATATATGTGATATATTACATTACGTTAACTAATATAAGCTCGCTTTATTGATTCATTTTCTCACCGGATAATATATTGATATATATATATATATATGCGATATATGTTAATTGTATTATTTTCTTTTGTTACATTATATATTATATATGTGATATATAATATTGTAACATGTTAGGGTTACAAATGCAACATGGTTGTTGAGTTGAAACCAAGTTAGGGTTTGGATTTGGGTTAGCTTTTGGATGAAGCTTTCATGAAGCTTCATGAAGCTTTGACTTTTGTCATCTAGCTTGATATTTTGTGTAGATATTTGTTAACCCAACCCAAACCCTTAACTATACTTTATTCTCTACATGAGTTAAAGCCTTCATTCTTAACTCATGGTTGCAATTGTAACCACAACAATTCATTATTCATCACAAAAGCTTTCTTCTTCTTCTTCCTCCTTTGAAAAAAGCTTTCTAGCTTTTTGTGTTGTGATGATTTTGTTGGATATAGTGCCCTCAGAGTCAATTATTAGATCACAGACACGTGATTGCAATGATTGAGGGAGGACCTATGCCGGTAGGACACTCTTACTCGAGATGATAGTATGCTATCTGGTTTATCTTTATCATCGTGTACTGCTTTAGGTGATCTTACATGTCACTATTGCACGTTGATAGAGCCCCTAGGATTCTTGCTTGACTACCAACAGTATGAGGGCGATCATATACGTGGGAGCTGGAGTCTATAAGCACATCCTTAAAAGGTCCCTAGTCGTGGGAGTTTCGAGACAGGGCATCGATTCTCCAGAGTAGACTAGTGTATACAGTCGAGACCCCGACGAGGGGCGGTGGCCGGTCTCATAAGCCACTGGTGTCAGTTGGTTCACCTAAGATGTATACAGGTGCTCATTGGGTTATGAGTACACCGGACATGACTCGCCGGGAGCCTGCTAGTTGGTATTATACCTGACGTCAGATAGCAGTTCCCTGGTGACATGTGTACAGGTTAGTTCATCGACCTGAGATCGTCATTTGTCTCGTATGAGTTCCCACTGTACTTAGATTACTACCCTACCACGCTCAAAGGAGACGTGCAAACAGGTTTTAGTTGGGTACAATCCCGAGCCACATGGAGGCAGTGAGCGGATCTGCAGGGGTTCGTCTCTCCCGGTATTGGGGGTGAGGTTGCGCTGTGTCTAGGAGAGCCAGTACATGAAAGTCTTTGGCTAAGGCAGGAGATTTACTGGTAGGTATTCCAGTAGTATCTCAGGGTGTTCTGGGCTACACTCTGACACGACTTGTACCGCTTTTGGGGGTCTGACTTTTACCAACCCCCTAAGCCCGCCATGCGATGCTCATAGACGAACGGACCGGACTGTACGGATATTGTCACTGATAGGCTTAGTGGGGTGTCAGTATGAGTTCGGTCACATACGTCCCTTTTGGTCAATAGCTGGTGGCCCGTTACGTATTGGCTTATACCTCTGACGTGCTAGTGGTTAAATCCATAGCCATAGTATTGACGAGTCTTTAGAGTACCCCACACACAGTTACTCAAGTTTCGGGTAAAACGCTGTAGAGGCCGTATGGAGATATGGCAGGGTTTGATCAGATACGTGCGGTATTGCACGAATCGTGATCGGACGGATTTTACTAGCCGGCTTTGGTTTAAGCCGAATCCTAGTATTAGACAGTGTAGATTTTGTCTCTTTGCATTTGTGTTCAGTGGGAATACAAATGCGGGCATGTATATGCAGTCGCGGGGTTTTCCTGTAATTTATTACGGGATCAGTTTTCTGAAGTTGCCAGTTTGCATTCCGTTCCGGCCGGTTTTTCTTTGTTCCTTCACGGCCGGACTTTTGTGGTGGAGGGGGTTATTTGCAAGTTTGCAAATAATTTATTATGGAGGGGGTTTCTTGCATTTGAGAGCTTCATGATAGTTCCTTCATGATGAGATTCTTTTTTGGTCTCTTCCATTGCATTAAATGTGATGGTTTGTGATATGATGAGATTAGAAATGAGTGTGACCATTTTTCTTGATGATTATCATTCTTTTTCTCTTCTTGCTTGAGGCCATTCATTATTTTCCATCCTCCACATTATTGGCCGACCACATTCTAGTGAGGGAGAAATTATCATATGATATTATGCTTTGCTAGAAAATCCATACCCATCTCCAAAGCTTATTCTTCTTCTTCCCTCCATAAAAGGCAACTTCACAACCCCTAGAGACAATGTATTCTACACTTGCCTACAGCATATCTTGGACGCGTCGGCTTGCCAACTTCGTGCCCGAGTTGCCTCGGTCCAGAGGTGGGAGCCTGTAAAAGAAATCGGCTACGTGGTGCCCTTTCCGACGAGGAGGTGACGGACGGAGATTCCGCGGGAGATCGGAGTGGAGACGAAGACCGAAGGACACGGATCGCTTGGTATATCTCTCTACCCATCTTTTAGTTTGCTAGAAGTTAGGTTAATGGCCCGATCCGGGTTGCTTGTGCGCGGTGGTGCCGGTTTGCAAGTTTCGCAAAGTTTTTCGTTTCCGCATTTCCGGCGTCGGATTGACGGCCGGGGCGTCGTCGTGCACTTACATTGGTATCAGAGCCACGCCATTAATCTTATCTAACTTGCTCTAATGTGTTTACAAGTTCGATCGAACAAATTTCCAAAAACCCGATTTCCATTGCATGAGTTTCTGTCGAAATTTTTTTGGGCTCTAAAAATTTTTCAGGTTGTTGCAGAATAACATGTAGGGAATTCTAAGACTTTTGCAAAAATTTGGTGACATGAATCCACTGTTCCACCGCGGAACCGCGGCCAAACCCATGCATTGGCCACGGTTCCGCGGCTATAATAAGTCCTTGTTGCACCAATTTTTTCAGTGGGTCTTAGATTGTGAAATGGGGTTTTTGGAACATTCTTTTGGGGCCCAGAGTTTCTGTGAGTGCTACAGTAGTGCTTGGGGCCCACTTGGGTATATTTGATCGATCGAAAATTTTAAACATGTTAGTTCACAGTATTTACATTATATCTGCGACCGTGAATGTCACTTGATCGGTAAATCCTGTCTAACTGCTATAGCCCGGTTAGACGGATTTGCGAACGTGACATTCACGTTGATGTTCTGTGTTGTGCTGTGATGTTGCGGATTGGTCGTAGAGATAGCCTGGATGCAATGTTATTACAGTTTATTTTATATGTGCATTTGATATTGCGGGGCGAGCGTCTGACATGTGGACTGCCGTCACTGCCTGTTTGTATATTATTCTTTTGGGGCACGACCGGGTCGAGGTCGATGTACCCGTTGTATGTATATTTTACTTTCTGTACTAGGATTACCCCACGGAGGGGTGCACGGATAGCCGGGTTCTAGAGGGCAATATGCCCGCATCTCATGATATTGAGACGGAGGGGGCTTTACTCTAGAATTGGCGGGCTATTCGCCGCACTCGTAGGGGGTATAGGTTGACCCAAGGAGGGGTGCCCAAGTTACCGGATTCCGTGAAGTGCTGAGTGGTCCATTCACGTTGCTGAAGGGGGCTGCCTCGCTTCAGGTTTTGGCGGATAACTTGCCGCGCCCGTAGGGGTCTAGGATTTCATTGCACAGGCTATCCACACGACCAGGGGAACGTCGGGTTTCAGTAGCGGCTCTATGAAACCCGGGGATCCCAGATATCTGTATTGTTCCGTGTTGCTGGTTTCATTTCTATGATGTTGCATTTTATCACGCCTTGAGCGATATTATATTTTGATATATATACTAGTAGATATTGTATATGTTTTGCATCCGCGCTAGTCCAGTCCCCGCTCTGTCGTTAGTTAACTAACCTAACGGGTGATGATGGGACCCAGTGGCGAATGCGGATGGCATATACGCACATCATTATTTTCGTTCTTTGTGGTGTGATCAATTGATGGGACTGCGTTGATTCGGATCAATGCAAGCTAAACAAACCTATTCTGATGTTGTTGGAACAATTTTTCAAAAAGCTGTTATTGCAAAGGCGTTCTCTTTTGTTTTGCACAGTGGTATTCAGTTGGAATATCCTGCTCCTCAGTCGACAAGGCAAGGGCCGAGATCCCTTCACCGGGAGTGACCCCTTGGACAGAAGTTTGCGTCAGGGCAATAACTTCACTATAGCCGATTACTTTTGCTTTGCATCGTGGTATTCAGTTGGAATATCCTGCACCTCATTCTACGGGGAAAGAGCCGAGATCCCTTCACCGAGAGTGACCTCTTTAGCAAAGGTTTTCGTTACTATATTTTTATAAAGCTATCCGGTTCCTTCAACGATATCAAGTTCATTACGTTAAAGGTTTTCGCCAGAAACCATTCGTAGCCCTCCGTCGTTCCAGACGGGTAGCACGTAGTATTCATGCTATGTTTGTTGACCTTCGTCAAGGCATAGTGTATGGTAGCTGCTTGTTGCCTTTCTGCTGCATAGATAGATGCGTTGGTTTGGGACAGTCGTATAGCCTTGTTAACCTTCGTCAAGGGCTTGTACGGGTGGGTTCAAATTAACCTGGACAATGACGGGTAGAACTTGACATGTGACTTATGATTTGTTGACCTTCGTCAAGGTCATAAGAGCATGGGGCAAAAATCCACATCGGGAGTTTCTAAAGAAACTGAAACTTGCCAGATATGCGCATACCTTATGGAGTATGATAACGTGAGCGGATTCCGTCACGTTATCATGCGATGATAGTTGGATGCCGATTCCCACTGATGAGTTGGTTTACTCCTCGGGTGATCCCGACTAATTCTTCTTTCAGGTTTGGGGAAGAATTTGACGTTACAGTGGGAGGTTTCCTGATTAGATAAAGTGATAACCATTCTGATCTAGGCTAGAGTGCACGCTGAGTGTTTCTTTTCTCTCTCTCTTTGGCAGCGACCTTTGACCCGACCCTAGACTATGACTCAGTGACCAAGTTGACCGAACCTTCTTTAACACTGGCTTTTGGATTGTCAGAGTTGCCAACCTCTTTGCCACTCCTACTTTTACCCTTTTCTCCAGAACACCCCGTGTTACCACGAACGTCCACTTCCATTGGACAAAACCATCGTATGGTTATATACGAACTCGAAGGAATTATTCGAGGATGGTTGCAGGTTCTGGAGAAAACGAATAGGACTATTCAGTTGTCTTTTCCTTTTACCTTCTCTCAGGTTGCGAGTGGTCCTTGGATTAGGACAGTACACCTATTACGCAAATTGGATAGTCTTCTTCCAAACCATAGGCAGGTGCCGACCGGTAGGGAATGAAGAAAACCAATTAGCCTAAACGGTGTACAGAAGGTATTAAGTTAAGACAAAGAAAGGGATTAGTAAGAGAGCAAAGTAAATTGTGACTGCTATTCACGACCAAACCAAGTATTTCATTACCACTCCCACTTCACCTTTGTATTTCTCCAGAACACTCCGCATCACTACGAAAATCCACAGTTTATTTGGATACTCCATCGTATGGTTATATACGAACTCGAAAGGAACTTGTTCCAGTTCGGGGATGGATTCTGGTTCAGGAGAAATAGGAATAAGGTTTATTCGGTTGTCTTTTATCTTTACCTTCTCTCGCATTGCGAGTGCTCCTAGGATTAGGAAAGTACACCCATTATGCTTATTGGATAGTCTTCTTCCAAACCATAGGCTGGTGCCGAACGGTATGGAAGGAAGAAAACCATTTGGCCTAAAGGGGTGTGCAGAAGGTAACGACTAAAGACATATAAAGGGATTTGGAGAGATGGCAAAGAGATATACGGTTACAGTTGTGAATCTGGATAATGGAAGATGCATTACTAGGAATAACCGGATACCCCATCGAAACATTTTAATGTTTCAGTTTCACTGTGTAGTGTTAAAAGAAAACTGATTTCCCAATTAGCTCTTACTCCAGGGTATGTATTTACCAGGTTTGATTCTCATATCTGTATGGTTTTACAGATGATGAGTGGGAGTAAGTTATTGGGAATTAGGTGATCATCCTCATTATATCAGAATTCGTTGTAATTGGTGATATTTAAGGAAATCGCCTGGGTAGTTTGCCGGATGGCAAATATTTGGTTTTGAATATCCGTTATTATGCACCAATTTCAAATTGATATATCTGTACGTCTATTTTTATAGAATGAGATATACCTTTTTCAAATTATGTTGGTAACATTTACCTATATCAGTGGATGGTTAGGTAAGGAGCATTAAACAGCGGTGTAATTCTTCATAACCATAGTACAGTTTTCAACCTACGACACACAAGGAATGAGTTGTTAGACTCAAGGGACTTATACAGAGTATTGTATGTTGTCCAGTGTCCATTAGGACAGAGGGGTTGGTTCTCGTACTATATTCGATTTACTTATGACTTCTCTAGTTTGACAGGTGTTTCGTAGAAACACAAGGTCCAAGTTTTGAGAAGTTATAGGTATAAGAGTAAAGTAGAGAACCAGGTATTGCAAGTATCGGGATTCTTCAAGGTGATCGAAGATGTAGATACTTGTGTGTGGTATTCAGTTAATAGTAATGATTAAGAGAACTTGCTTCTCTTTCAGGTTACTCATAATTGGAAGAACTCCTAAGTTGAGTAACGCTGATTGGCCTCCTTCCATTTAGCTGACATGCACTGGAGACAGCTGCATGATTTGAATCTGGTTCAATTAAATCAGTGCCTCTGTTCCTGTATTGGAAATAGAACAGTTCATATCTTGACATTGTTAAGATACGGGGAGTTGTCCAGCTTATGCTTAAAACCAGACTCTGGATGACTCAAGACACGTTTCTGTAATGGCTGTTTGTGGGTTGATCCGGGCTATGACGAGGGTTGACTTTCTACCATATGGAAGATCAATAGTGATATTGTTCTTGACTCGCCACAGTTTTAATAAAAATGGATTTTTTTTCAGAAAACAGTAGTGGGAGTATGGTAGAACTGGAAGTGATTCCAGAACCGCAAACGATTACTGAAGATTTGATAAAGAACCTAAAGATTCAATCTGGTTTGACATTCCATTGGCCACTCCGCAGATGTGGTGGGTAACCTCAGGCACCCGAGAGGTACTCCGGTAGCCTCAAGGACGGTGACAGGGAGGTTCTTGTTTACCCAGACTTTCCATTGCTGTTGTTCCAGACTGTGAGACCCGGCAGGAGGATGAGTATAGCGTCGTTCTAAACTGGCTTTAGAAGTGCACGTGTATATGACTCTGCCAGAGGGTTGTCGTAGTCAGTGGGAGCAGCGGAAGCATTGGTGGATAAGTGGCTTATGTCTATTTATAGACTAAAGCAGATATAGCGGAGATAGATCATCTATTTCTGATGTGACAGTCATAGGTTTGACTTCATCAGAACAGGGGATGGATCTGTTAAGAAGGTAGTAGAGTGTGATGTCCTGGTATTTGGATGACATACACAGAGTAGGAAGTGATATTCCTATACTACGATCGGTTATACTTTGGTCGTCACACAGTGGTTTCTCCACATAAGGCTTGGATATTATATCAGACATTCTGGTTACTGGATTTATGGTATTAGATCTAGATTTGGGTAGTTTCCCAATCTGGGTACTTAGACAGCATTCTATGAGTATTTAGAATGGACGACTCCTGACACGGTAGTGTACCTGCAGGTGATGGAATCACCCTCCCTAAAGGTGTCCTACAGACTAAAATAGAGAGGGATGTGCATGATTGGCAGATCACTTGCTTAGGCAATTGAGTCAATCATGAGAAGTCAAGTACTACACCAGATGTTGTTCTTGCAGTAGATGCAATAAGTTGATATTGATCCAATCCTGGAGAAACATTAGGAAGCAGTTTTAGAACATAAGTGGATGTTCTAGGGATATGATAACGACAGTCTCGTTTTGGAGACGGTTATTATTCCAGGCTTCCAAGGTGACAAGGACGACAGGGTGGTCGTCAGAGTTATAGTTTTCCCTCTAACGAGGGGCAGTGTTTTGGACAGGTGGTCCAGGTAGATACTGAGGGAAGGATGGCGCAGGATACTGATTAAGTTCAGTTGACGATACAGTCTAAGAAGTTTGGATTTGGAGTTCATTTATGAGCTAGGTCCCATCAGACATCCAAACATTCTAAGACAGGTATTGCTCATTTCGGAAGATGGCTTTCTCCGCGAACTTGATGTAAGTGCACGGCGGCGCCCCGGCCGTCAATCCGACGGCCAAATGCGGAAGCGGTGATAAACTATAATTTTTCTTGAACTGGCAAACCGCCGCGCACTAATACCCGGATCGAACCATTAATTAGTCCTAGCTATCTACAAGAAGGGGAAGAGAGATATACCGACAGATCCGAGTCCTCCGGTCTTCTCGTCGTCGTCCCGATCTCCTGCGGAATGTCCCGTCTCCTCCTTGTCGCCGGAAGTGCACCACATCGCCTACTTCTTTTACGGGCTCCCACCTCAATGCCGAGGCAACTCGGGCACGAAGCTGGCTAGTCGACGTGCCCAAGATTTGCTCTAGAATGTGTAGTGAAGAAGTCTCTTTTGGGGTTGTAGGAATTGCCTTTTTGGTGGAGGGAAGATACAAGAACTATGTGGAGGAACTTTGGGGATTTTGGAACATCAAATGAACCAAAAACCCCCACACAAAATTTGGGACAGCCCCCCCTCCTCTATGAGGCCGGCCATTATCATGGTGGAGAGGTTGAAAGAGTGGGAGTCTCTTCTCATCTCATACAAGAGAGAGAGAGTCAAGACAAAGAGGTGGTTGAAAAGCAAGTGATGATGAGAAACAATGATCACTCCCAAAACCAATACTCAACCAACAATCATCAACAACCATGATTGTCTACAAAGTCAAGCCATCATGATAAAGCTAGAAGTCAAGGTAGTCAAGGTCAATGAAAAGCTATCATGACACAAGAATATGCAAAGACCCCCTCCACAAATACTTATTTGCAACAATGCAAATAAGCCCTCCTCCACCAAACTTCGGCCAACGAACGATACAAAGGAAATCGGCCGAAACGAAAAGCAAACTGGCAATTCCAGAAAACTGGTCCCGTAATAAATTACAGGAAAACCCCGATACTGTGCATACACACCCGCATCTGTATTTCGACCGAAATACAAATGCAATGAGACAAAATCTACACCGTACTATACTAGGATCCGGCTTAAACCAAAGCCGGCCAGTAATATCCGTTCGATCCTGATCCGTGCAATACCGCACGTATCTGATCGAACCCTGCCATATAACCATACGGCCTGTAGTACAAACTGTCCGATCCTGATCCGTGCAATACCGCACGTATCTGATCGGACCTTGCCATATCTCCATACGGCCTCTACAACTTTTCGCCCGAAAGCTGAGTAACTGAATGTGGGGGACTCTAAAGACTCATCAACACCTTGGTTGTGGATTTAACCACTAGCACGTCAGAGGTATAAGCCAATACGTAACGGGCTATCAGGTATTGACTAAAAGGGACGTCTGTGAGCGAACTCAGCCTAACACCCTACTGAGCCTGTCAGTGACAATATCCGTACAGTCCGGTCCGTTCGTCTATGAGCATCGCATGGCGGGCCTAGGGGGTTGGTAAAAGTCAGACCCCCAAAAGCGGTACAAGTCGTGTCGGAGTGTAGCCCAGAACACCCTGAGATACTACTGGAATACCTACCAGTAAATCTCCTTGCCTCGGCCGAGGGCTTCGTGTAATGGCTCTCCTAGACACAGCACGACCTCACCCCCAATACCGGGAGAGACGAACCCCTGAAGATACGCTCACTGCCTCCATGTGGCTCGGGACTGTACCCAACTAAAACCTGTTTGCACGACTCCTTTGAGCCGTGGTAGGGTAGTAATCAAAGTACAGTGGGAACTCACACGAGACAAATGACGATCCCCAGGTCGATGAACTAACCTGTACACATGTCACCAAGGAACTGCCATCTGACGTCTGGTATATGACCAACTAGCATGTTCCCGGCGAGTCCTGTCCGGTGTACTCATAACCCAATGAGCACCTGTATACATCTTAGGTGATCCAACTGACACCAGTGGCTTGTAAGACCGGCCACTGCCCCTCGTCGGGGTCTCGACTGTATACACTAGTCTACTCTGGAGTATCGATGCCCTGTCTCGAAACTCTCACGACTAGGGACCATTTAAGGATATGCTTATAGACTGCCAGCTCCCACGTATATGATCGCCCTCATACTGCTGGTGGTCAAGCAAGAATCCTAGGGGCTCTATCAACGTGTAATAGCGACTTGTCAGGTCACCTAAAGCAGTACACGATGATAAAGGTAAACCAGATAGCATACTATCATCTCGAGTAAGACTGTCCTACCGGGATAGGTCCTCCATCAATCATTGCAATCACGTACCTGTGACCTAATAATTGACTCTGAGGGCACTATCTCCAACAATCTCCCACTTGCACTCAAGGCTAATTATTGCGATGTCGCATACTCACAGCCCGTGTGATACCGAACACCCAACTCCTCTACTAGTCAGTCTCACAAAGCTCGTTTGCGAAACTATTGCGTTCGAGGAATAGCCTCAGTGAGTGGATCCGCTTTGTTGTCTCTTTCAATGTCTCTCTATATCTCAAGTTCGCGGAGAAACCCATCTCCCGAAAAGAGTAATACCTGTCTTAGATTGTGTCTGGATGTCTGATGGGACATAGCTCATAAATGAACTCTAAATCCAAACTTCTTAGACTGTATCGTCAACTGAACTTAATCAGTATCCTGCGCCATGCCTCCCTCAGTATTGCCTTGGACCAACTGTCCAAAATACTGCCCCTCGTCAGAAGGAAAACTATAACTCTGACAACCTCCCTGTCGTCCAGGTCACCTTGGAAGCCTGGAATGATAACTGTCTCCTCAACGAGGCTGTCGTTATCATATCCCTAGAACATCCACTTATGTTCTAAAACTGCTTCCGACCGTTTCTCCAGGATTGGATCAATGTCAACTTATTGTTGGATATATGTATGCCCTAAAGGCCATTATGTGATAGTTGATGTATCTATACATGTATATATATTCAATTTGCATTCTTGCTCGATATGATAGTATGCTATCTGGTTCTTCTTTATCTGACATGTTGATTTGATCATGCTTTTATTCGTTCATACATGCTGATAAAGCCCTGAGGATATCGGCTTGACTACTCTGATTATGATGGAGATCATACTAGTGGGACATCTGTAGTCTATAAGTATATCCTGGAACGTCCCTAGTCGTAGGTATATCGAGACGGGGCATCGATATACCAGAGTAGACTAGCGTATATGATACTAGACCCATACGATGGGCGATGGATGTTCCCACATTCATCGATGTTTGACATCAAGATCATATACGGGTGCTCAGTGGTGACTGGGTACACTGGACGGACTCACCGAGAACTCTTATATGGAATTATATCTATCGTCGGATAGCAGTTCTCAGGTGACACTGGTACAGGTTAGTCTGTAGACCCGAGATCGTCATGGAGTCTTGTGTGTTCTTCCACTGCACTTTGATTGCCATCCTACCACGGCTCTACTGAGTCGTGCAAACAGGTGGCCGTTGGGTACAGTCCCGAGATACACGAAGACGATGAGCGATAGGAGGGGTTTCGTCTCTCCCGGTATTGGGAGTTGATGCTGTGCTGTGCTCGACTGGTTATAACAGCAAGTCCCTGGCCAGGGCTGCTGAGATTTGCTGATAAGTGTTATCAGTAGTTTCCCGATCTGTTATAGACCATTCACCGACACGACTTATTGAGTTATTGGGGTCGACGTGACCATCCCTAGGCTCGATATGCAGCATATCTGACGAAGAGACCGGACTGTACGGTAGTGTTGCCGGATGGCTCGACGGGAGTTGTAGCAGGTTCGCTTGTTGTCTTCTGATCTTTCAATACCCGGGTGGCCGTTACGTTTAGCTGACCGCTTGCGGCTTGAGGGTATTTGATATGATCATTACCCTCTGCCGGCGTATTGACGAGTCTTAGAGTCCCACAGAGGAGTTATCCAGTCCAGGCGAAACGTTGTGGTGCGCATATGCGATATGCGCATGCACCCGATTGAAATGTGCGTATATGATACCGAACATTGATCGGGTGAACTGCTTTTGGTGGGGTCATATGAGATATGACCGGATTGATAAATCAAGTGTTGATTTATCATTTAACCATTAGTTTTCTCACTTAAAACCTTTCTAGGGTTTGATGGATGTATGCATGCATGCATGTGTTTCTTTCTTCTTTTCTAGTTTCATGCACATGTAAATGTGCATACATGTACACATACATACATCAAACCATCATGGTTGATTATATATGGAAATGGTGGCAATATAAGCCTCACACCATAGATTAAACAATGGATAATTATTTAATTTTGGTTTTAAAAAGAAAATGAAAAAGAAAGGATAATCATTCATGCTTCCACATTCTTCCATTGACCTAACCATGCTCAACTACCACTAACCTATGGTTATCTTTCTCTTTATCATTTAAAACCCAAGTTAAACTAACTATCCATCATTTAATCATGGTTGGAGTCAAGAAGAAAATAAATATTTATAGTGATATTCATTTCTTTTTCTTCTTAACTCAAGGGTTATCTTTTATCTCTTGTTAATATTAGCCACCATCTTCATCTTCCTTCATCTTTTCTTCTCTAGTCTTTTCTAGTGAGTGAAATACAACAAAAGAAAGGTTTTTGAAGTGAGAAACCCAACCACAACATCATTCTACACAAGCTTAGCCGCTTTGTTTAGAGTGTTCTTTTCGGTTTGTCGAAATTGCAAGCTTGGACGGAGTGCTCCGTGGTGGATCGTCGTGGATACAAGGGGACATCAAAAGGACCTTCGTTCAACACCTTAGAGATCAAGGAGTCCAGCGAAGGGGAGCTACAAAGGTTGTAGCCTTCAAACCCTTAACTTTACTAGCTTAAAGTTTAATAACCCTAATTTTCTAGGATCGATCCACTTGCTTGTTAGTTTAGTACCTTAAAAATTATAACTTTGGGTCATGTGATGCTTCAAAACACTTCATAGGGTGCTATACTAACCTTACATTGGTATCAGAGCCGACCTAGAACATTAGGCAAAGTTTTTACGAAGTGAAAACCCCGATCGGACAAAAATACCGTATTTTTGGGTGCTCTCTGGAAATTTTCTAAATTTTGACATTTTGCAGAATTAAAAATATGTAAAAATCATAGCAGGAAAATATAAGAATTACGGCAGAAAAATAATCCCATGAACAGTGATTATAGCCGCGGAAACGCGGCCTAAGCTTGCTTAGGCCGCTGTTCCGCGGCCTTATGTTTGAATTAGGGGATACTGTTTCTACAGTAATTCAAGTTTCTGCATGTATATTTTTTTGGGTATTTTTAAACTGAATAAAGTTTTGAAAATTTCTGGAGATGTTTTTGGATTCATCGATTCGATCGGGATTTTCATTTCGTAGCTTTTCCGGGTAAATTAGAAAGTATTGAAGTGTTTGAACGAGTATCATTTACTCACTATTCACGGGGTTTAAATAGTTTGGAGATACGTGCAAGTCTTTTTGCGGTGGTCCCTCTAGAAGACAACAAACCTTAACTCGATTATGTGACCGTCTCGAACTGCCCTTTGAACCCTAGGGTTTGGGGCAGTACGGCGTGCCACATGTGAGGCGTTGGCTTGACCCTTCTACGGCTGGACCGCCGCTACTGTGTCACACTCCAGATTTTTTGAACCCTGCTCAAGTGTTGAGCTTTAGTGAATCTTGGGTGCTTGATTGTTCGTTCGAAAACTTTAATACTGTCTGTTTGTCTGGAATGTGATACAATATGTGGAATTCATATGGTTTAGGCATGAAATACGAAATATGTGATATTTCGCATTTATGATGTCTAAAGAGAATCTGGATTCCAAATATTGTAGTTTTACACTTTCTTTTCTGTGACCGTAAGTGTAGTATGTTAGATATCGCCGGTTTCGTTGCTATACATCAACGACAATCGGGGTACGCATACTTACTTACGTTGATGATATGTGATATTATGTGTTGCTGAGATATGATGTGCAGGATTGTCGCGATCGAATAGCCGGGGGTTTTTTGTGAGATTAGAGTTTTATATTTTCATTCATGTAAATTCAAATGTAATGTAATATTCTTTTATTTGGGGCACTTCCAGGTTGCGGTTGTGTCACCAGTGTTGTATATTATTTACTTTTCCGCATTAGGATGGACCCAAGGAGGAGAGCACAGGTGAGCGGGTTCTGGGGTTCAGTGGGAGGCCATCTCGAGGAGTCGAGACCGGGTCTCCTAAACTCCAGGATTGGTAGGGTCACTTTCCGCTCTCGTAGGGGTCCAGGGTGTGGGCTTGGCTATTCATCGCGACTGTGGAATCCGTATTTTCTATTCTGGCTAAATACTAAATACGGACGTCCTAGTATATCCCACGTTATATCTATATTTCTGCTGCCTGTGTTCTGTGATATCTGAGACGAATGACATATTATATATATGATATATAGTAGACGTTGCTTATGTTTTACACCCGCGCTAGTCCCGTCCCGGTATGCCGTTAGTTAAGTAACCTAACGGTGCATAACGGAACATTGCGGCGAATGCGGATGGCATAAGCGTACGTGTTATTTTCGTTTCTTTTCTGTGATTGGCTTAAGGACTTAAATGATGGGATTACATTAATGTGATTAATATAAAGAAAATAAACCTAAAAGATGTTGTAGAATCGGATTTAAAAACTACTCGGCTATTTATGAAAAAGCTATATTTCAAAACTGCGGAGCTTAAGCCACTCCTTTTGAAAACCTTTTGATTCTACAACGATATCAAGCTCAAAGCGTTAAAGATTTTCTTAAAAATCATCCGCAACCCTCCGTCATTTTAGGAAGTAGAGTACTTAGTATTCGTGCTACGTTTGTTGACCTTAGCCAAGGCGTAGTGTACGGTAGCTAAGTGATGTCTTCCTACAAACGCATATGATGCAGATTAATTAGGACGGGCATATGACTTTGTTGACCTTAGCCAAGGGTCATGTGAACGGGTCTAATTAATCAAGAAATGACGGGTTGAGCTTGACTAGTGCTCGTGATTTGTTGACCTTAGCCAAGGTCACGAGTATTAGGGGTAAAAACCACATCGAGAATTTCAAGTGTTGAAATTTGCAATGAGATTGCATACCTTCCATATGATGGTTGGATCCCGATCCTACTGTGGGCAATAGTTGCTCCTAGGAGAGTTTTACAGTTTACAATTAGCTAACTCATTAGGTGTCTAGAAAGGTGTTAACGGGGCTCCGCCTCTGGGAAAACGAGGTTTACTCTAATTAGGTCCGTGCGAAAGGACGGGGAACCTCCCTCAAAGTACCGACACTGGCCTGGCTGAACGGTTAGCGAAGTTGTAGACTGTAATTAATCCTGGCTAGTTTTTCTTTTTAAGGTTTGAAAGAAAAACTTGATAAAAAGCAGTGGGAAACATCGATTAGACAAGATAATAAACCAATCTAATCTGTGCAAGAGCTTTCGCTGAGTGTATTCTTTTCTCTCTCTTAATGGCAGATACCAATGACTGGACTTAAGCTTCTACTAGATAAGAACAAACTGAATGGGACCAACTATAAAGACTGGCTAAGGAATCTGAAGATCGCCTTGACTTATGATAAAGTATCATATGTCCTCACGGCTTCAGCCCCGCCCGTCCCAGGCCCAAAATCATCAGTTGCGGACATTGAAGTCCGCAAGACATGGGACGCTGACTGTGCCACAGCCACATGCCTCGCGCTTGCATCGATGGACAATACACATCAAAAGCAGCACGAGGACATGGATATTCACGGTATATTGCTCCATACAAAGGAGTTGTATGGGGAGCAATCCCGCGTATTACGATACGAAGCATCAAGGAAACTGTTTCAGATGTGAATGGCCCCTGGCACACCAGTAGGAGACCATGTATTGAAGATGATAGCTCTTATAGAAGAGCTTGAGGACCTGGGATGGACAATGGACAATGAACAATATATAGATATTATTCTGCAGTCCCTCCCCTCCACCTTTGCTCAGTTCATAGTGAACTTCAACATGCACGGCATGGAGAAGGACCTCCCTGAACTCCTTAATATGTTAAGGAGTGCAGAGAGCACTATGAAGTCAGCAAAGACTCCCGTTATGACCATTGGACAGTCTTCTTCTTCTCGCCCAAAAGCTAAGGCCAAGGGAAAGAAAAAGAAGAAACCCACTAATCCTAAGGGTGGAGTCAAAAAGGTGAAGGGAAAGGGAAAGTCCACGGCTGGAAACCCAGGGAAAGGCGAGTGTTTTCATTGCCACAAGACAGGACATTGGAAGCGCAACTGCACGGAGTACCTAAGTCTCAAGAAGAAGCATGGTGATGCTTCTGCTTCAGGTGCGTTTGTGACTGAAAACTGTTTTTCTATAAACTCTGCTTCCTGGGTATTGGATACCGGTTCAGGTTCTCACATTTGCAATTCTATGCAGGGGCTGAGAAATAGCAAGGTTTTGAAGACAGGTGACCATACTCTCCGCGTTGGAAATGGTTCCAATGTACATACAGTCGCAGTGGGAGAGTATCACTTGGGGTTGCCGTCTGGATGTATTTTGATTTTGAATCTATGTTATTTTGTACCTGATATGCTATGTAATATAATATCCGTTTCTTTATTGGACAATGAAGGGTATAATTTTGTATTGCAAAACAATGTTATGAACATTCACCTGAATCAAATGTTGGTTGGGTATGGTACACTTAATAACGGAATATATGTCCTAAATCAACACACAGTTTTCAGTATACAACACACTAATAAAAGAAAACTTTCAGAATTAAATGAAGCTTTTCTTTGGCATTGTAGACTTGTTCATATTAACGAAACAAGACTAAACAAGTTACACAAAGATGGATATTTAAATCCTTTTGAATATAAATCTTATGCGACTTGCCAGTCTTGTATCAAGGGTAAAATGACCAAAACTCCGTTTACCGGACACGGAGAAAGAGCTACTCAGCTCCTGGGCCTCATACATAGTGATGTATGTGGGCCTATGTCTACACAAGCTAGAGGCGGTTTTTCATACTTCATTACATTCACTGATGATTTCTCAAGATTCGGTCATGTATTTTTATTAAAGCACAAGTCCGACGCTTTCGAGAAATTCATTGAATATAAACAAGAAGTAGAAAAACAAACCGGCTTGAGTATTAAGATGCTTCGATCAGATCGAGGTGGAGAGTATCTCAGTACAGAATTTGCAAACTTCCTAAAAGAGAATGGGATTCTCTCTCAGCTCACTCCTCCTTACACACCACAGCACAACGGTGTGTCAGAACGACGGAATAGGACCCTATTAGATATGGTCCGGTCCATGATGAGTGACACTGAGTTACCAGTCTCGTTTTGGGGGCATGCATTGGAGACTGCAGCGTTTCTACTAAACAGGGTTCCAACCAAAGCCGTGTCTACCACGCCATATGAGATATGGCATGGGAAGAGACCATTTCTTAAGAGAATTAAGATTTGGGGTTGCCCAGCCTATGTTAAAAAGCAGAATCCGGACAAACTCGAGACACGGTCAGTCATGTGTAACTTTGTAGGATATCCAAAGAATTCTTATGGATATCTGTTCTACCACAAAGAGGAACAAAAAGTGTTTGTTTCTCAACATGCCACATTCTTGGAAAAAGAGTTTTTCACAGATAAAGATGATGGCAAAGTGGTGGATCTAGAAGAGGTTCTAGAGACACAAACTACAAATGACGATTTAGTTGAACCAACTGTTGCAGCAGAAACTGAAGAACCTCGACCACTCCGTAGGTCTGGTAGGACTTCTCGCCCACCGGAGAGGTACTACGGTTTCCTCATTGATGGTGACAGAGAAGACTGTATCATGGAAGATGATGATCCTACCAGTTTTCAGCAAGCTATCACGAGTGGTGACTCTGTGAAGTGGCTGGATGCCATGAGATCCGAAATGGAGTCTATGTACACCAACAAAGTATGGACTTTGGACGTTGTACCCCCTGGGGTAAAACCTGTAGGGTGCAAATGGATCTTTAAAAGAAAGATTGGTGTGGATGGGCAAGTAGAGACCTATAAGGCAAGACTTGTGGCGAAAGGTTTTCGTCAAAGACCAGGTCTGGACTATGACGAAACTTTTTCGCCCGTAGCCATGCTTAAATCCATTCGGATCCTACTTGCTATTGCTGCTCACTACGACTATGAAATCTGGCAGATGGACGTTAAAACAGCATTTCTAAATGGAGATTTAGAAGAATGTGTTTATATGGATCAGCCAGAGGGCTTCATTGACAGTGGGAGCAGCGAGAAAGCATGCAGATTGCTTAAATCCATATATGGGTTAAAGCAGGCATCTCAGAGTTGGAACATCTGTTTCGATGATGTTATCAAAGAGTTTGATTTCATCAAAAATCCAGATGAACCTTGTGTTTATAGGAAGGCTGTAGGAAGAGCTGTCACATTCCTCGTATTGTACGTAGATGACATTCTTCTGATAGGAAATGATATTCCTATGCTACAGTCGGTCAAATCATTCTTATCACTGAGGTTCTCCATGAAGGACCTGGGTGATGCCACATACATCCTGGGCATAAGGATCTATAGAGATAGATCCAAAAAGTTATTGGGACTGTCCCAAACCAGGTACATCAACACCATCCTAAAGAGGTTTAGTATGGAAGACTCCAAGCGGGATGCCTTACCCGCTTTCCATGGAGTCACTCTCTCCAAGGATTCTTGTCCAAAGACCGATGAAGAGAGAGCTCGCATGAGCATTATACCTTATGCTTCGACAGTAGGATCTATAATGTATGCGATGTTATGTACACGCCCAGATGTAGCTTATGCACTTAGTGTTGTAAGCAGGTATCAATCCAACCCAGGGGAGAACCACTGGACAGCTGTGAAGAACATTCTTAAGTACTTACGAAGGACTAAAGAATTGTTCTTGGTGTATGGTAATAAAGATCTCCAAATGGAGGCCTTTACCGATTCGAGCTTCCAGAGCGATAAGGATGACAGCAAATCTATCTCAGGGTTTGTATTTACCCTCAATGGAGGGGCGGTAAGTTGGAAGAGTTCCAAACAAGATACCGTTGCAGACTCTACGATGGAAGCTGAGTACATTGCTGCAAATGATGCCGCCAAGGAAGCCGTCTGGATGAAGAAGTTCGTTTTGGAGCTAGGAGTAGTTCCAACCATTATTGATCCAATACCTTTGTATTGTGACAATAATGGGGCAATGGCGTTAGCCAAGGAGCCCAGATCCCATCAGCGGTCCAGACATATCCTGAGGCGCTTTCATTTGATCCGGGAGATTGTAGATCGCCGCGAGATCGAGATTAAGAGAGTAGACACAAAGAACAACGCCGCGGATCCATTCACCAAGGCTCTCCCTCAGCCGCAACATGAGCGACTTTTTGAGATGTTGGGTATGAGATACGCCAATAACTGGCCTTAGTGCAAGTGGGAGATTGTTGGATATATGTATGCCCTAAAGGCCATTATGTGATAGTTGATGTATCTATACATGTATATATATTCAGTTTGCATTCTTGCTCGACATGATAGTATGCTATCTGGTTCTTCTTTATCTGACATGTTGATTTGATCATGCTTTTATTCATTCATACATGCTAATAAAGCCCTGAGGATATCGGCTTGACTACTCTGATTATGATGGAGATCATACTAGTGGGACATCTGTAGTCTATAAGCATATCCTGGAACGTCCCTAGTCGTAGGTATATCGAGACGGGGCATCGATATACCAGAGTAGACTAGCGTATATGATACTAGACCCATACGATGGGCGATGGATGTTCCCACATTCATCGATGTTTGACATCAAGATCATATACGGGTGCTCAGTAGTGACTGGGTACACTGGACGGACTCACCGAGAACTCCTATATGGAATTATATCTATCGTCGGATAGCAGTTCTCAGGTGACACTGGTACAGGTTAGTCTGTAGACCCGAGATCGTCATGGAGTCTTGTGTGTTCTCCCACTGCACTTTGATTGCCACCCTACCACGGCTCTACTGAGTCGTGCAAACAGGTGGCCGTTGGGTACAGTCCCGAGACACACGAAGATGATGAGCGATAGGAGGGGTTTCGTCTCTCCCGGTATTGGGAGTTGATGCTGTGCTGTGCTCGACTGGTTATAACAGCAAGTCCCTGGCCAGGGCTGCTGAGATTTGCTGATAAGTGTTATCAGTAGTTTCCCGATCTATTATAGACCATTCACCGACACGACTTATTGAGTTATTGGGGTCGACGTGACCATCCCTAGGCTCGATATGCAGCATATCTGACGAAGAGACCGGACTGTACGGTAGTGTTGCCGGATGGCTCGACGGGAGTTGTAGCAGGTTCGCTTGTTGTCTTCTGATCGTTCAATACCCGGGTGGCCGTTACGTTTAGCTGACCGCTTGCGGCTTGAGGGTATTTGATATGATCATTACCTTCTGCCGGCGTATTGACGAGTCTTAGAGTCCCACAGAGGAGTTACCCAGTCCAGGCGAAACGTTGTGGTGCGCATATGCGATATGCGCATGCACCCGATTGAAATGTGCGTATATGATACCGAACATTGATCGGGTGAACTGCTTTTGGTGGGGTCATATGAGATATGACCGGATTGATAAATCAAGTGTTGATTTATCATTTAACCATTAGTTTTCTCACTTAAAACCTTTCTAGGGTTTGATGGATGTATGCATGCATGCATGTGTTTCTTTCTTCTTTTCTAGTTTCATGTACATGTAAATGTGCATACATGTACACATACATACATCAAACCATCATGGTTGATTATATATGGAAATGGTGGCAATATAAGCCTCACACCATAGATTAAACAATGGATAATTATTTAATTTTGGTTTTAAAAAGAAAATGAAAAAGAAAGGATAATCATTCATGCTTCCACATTCTTCCATTGACCTAACCATGCTCAACTACCACTAACCTATGGTTATCTTTCTCTTTATCATTTAAAACCCAAGTTAAACTAACTATCCATCATTTAATCATGGTTGGAGTCAAGAAGAAAATAAATATATATAGTGATATTCATTTCTTTTTCTTCTTAACTCAAGGGTTATCTTTTATCTCTTGTTAATATTAGCCACCATCTTCATCTTCCTTCATCTTTTCTTCTCTAGTCTTTTCTAGTGAGTGAAATACAACAAAAGAAAGGTTTTTGAAGTGAGAAACCCAACCACAACATCATTCTACACAAGCTTAGCCGCTTTGTTTAGAGTGTTCTTTTCGGTTTGTCGAAATTGCGAGCTTGGACGGAGTGCTCCGTGGTGGATCGTCGTGGATACAAGGGGACATCAAAAGGACCTTCGTTCAACACCTTAGAGACCAAGGAGTCCAGCGAAGGGGAGCTACAAAGGTTGTAGCCTTCAAACCCTTAACTTTACTAGCTTAAAGTTTAATAACCCTAATTTTCTAGGATCGATCCACTTGCTTGTTAGTTTAGCACCTTAAAAATTATAACTTTGGGTCATGTGATGCTTCAAAACACTTCATAGGGTGCTATACTAACCTTACACTTATTGCATCTAGTGCAAGAACAACATCTGGTGTGGTACTTGACATCTCATGATTGACTCAATTGCCTGAGCAAGTGATCTGCCAATCATGCACATCCCTCTCCCCTTTAGTCTATAAGACACCTTTAGAGAGGGTGACTCCATCTTCTGCAGGTACACTACCGTGCATGGAGTCGTCCATTCTAAATACCCTTAGAATGCTGTCTAAGTACCCAGATTGGGAGACTACCCAAATCTAGATCTAAAGCCATAGATCTAGTAACCAGTATGTCTGATACAAAATCCATTTCCTTTGTGGAGAAACCACTGTGTGACGACCAAAGTATAACCGATTGTAGTATAGGAGTTTCTTTTCCTATTCTGTGTATGTCATCCAAATACCATGACATCACACTCTACTACCTTCTCAACAGATCCATCCCCTATTCTGATGAAGTCAAACCCATGACTGTCACGTCAGAAATAGATGATCTATCTCCGCTACATGTGCTTTTGTCTATAAATAGACATGAGCCACCTGTCCACCAATGCTTCCGCTGCTCCCACTGACTACGACAATCCTCTGGCAGAGTCATATACACGTACACTTCTAAAACTAGTTTAGAACGACGCTATACTCATCCTCCCGCCGGGTCTCGCAGCCTGGAACAACAGCAATGGTAATTGTGGGTAAACAAGAACCTCCCTGTCACCGTTCTTGAGGCTACCGTAGTACCTCTCGGGTGCCTGAAGTTACCCACCTTATCTGCGGAGTGGCCAATGGAATGTCAATCCAGATTGAATCTTTAGGTTCCTTGTCAAATCTTCAGTAATCGTTTGTGGTTCTGGAATCACTTCCAGTTCTACCATACTCCCACTACTGTTTTCTGAAAAAATCCATTTTTAATAAAACTGTGGCGAGTCTAGAACAATATTGCTATTGTTCATCCAGATGGTAGAAAGTCAACCCTCGTCATAGCCTGGGTCAACCCACAAACAGCCATTACAGAAACATGCCTTGAGTTGTCCAGAGTCTGGTTTTAATCATAAGCCGGACAACTCCCCGTACCTTAACATCGTTAAGATATGAACTGTTCTATATCCCATATAGGACCAGAGGCACTGATTTAACTAAACCAGATTCAAATCATGCATCTGTCTCCAGTGCATGTCTACTAAATAGAAAGAGGCCTATCAGCGTTACTCAACTTAGGAATGCTTCCAATTATGAGTAACCTGAAAGAGAAGCAAGTTCTCTTAGTCATTACTATCAACTGAATACCATACACAAGTATCTACATCTTCGATCACTTTGAAGAATCCCGATACTTGCGATACCTGGTTCTCTACTTTATTCAAATACCTATAACTTCTCAAAATTCGGACCCTGTGTTTCCACGAAACACCTGTCTAAAAACTAGAGAAGTCATAAGTAAACCGAATATAGTGCGAGGACCAACCCCTCTGTCCTGATGGACCCTGGACAATATACAATACTCTGTATAAGTCCCTTGAGTCTGATAACTCATTCACTGTGTGTCGTGGGTTGAAAACTGTACTTATGGTTAAGAAGAATTACACCGCTGTTTAATGCTCCTTACCTAACCATCCACTGATATAGGTAAATGTCGTAGACATAATTTCAAAAAGGTATATCTCACTCTATGAAAATAGACGTACAGATATGTCAATTTGAAATTGGTGCATAACAGCGGATATTCAAAACCAAATATTTGCCGACCGGCAAACTACCCAGGTGACTTCCTCAAATATCACCGATTACAACAAATCCCGATATAATGAGGATGATCACCCAATTCCCAATAACCTACTCCCACTCATCATCTGTAAAACCATACAGATGAGAGAATCATACCTGGTAAATACACACCCTGGAGCAAGTGTCAAATCGGGAAATCAGTTTTCCTTTAACAGTACACAGTGAGACTGAAACATCGAAATGTTTCGATGGGGTATCCTGGTATTCCTAGTAATGCCTCTTCCAGATTCACGACTGTAACCGTATAATTCTTTGCCACCTCTCCAAATCCCTTCATATGTCTTTAGTCTTTACCTTCTGCACACCCCTTAGGCCAAATGGTTTTCTTCCTTCCCTACCGTTCGGCACCAGCCTATGGTTTGGAAGAAGACTATCCAATAAGCATAATGGGTGTACTGTCCTAATCCCAGGAGCACTCGCAAAGCGAGAGAAGGTGAAGATAAAAGACAACCGAATAAACCTTATTCCTATTTCTCCTGAACCATAATCCATCCCCGAACTGGAACAAGTTCCTTTCGAGTTCGTATATAACCATACGATGGAGTATCCAATAAACTGTGGATCTTCGTAGTGATACGGAGTGTCCAGGAGAAATTCAAAGGTGATTTTAGGATTGGCGAAGAAATACCTGGTTTGGTCATGAATATCTGTTGCAATTTACTTTGCCCTCTTACTAATCCCTTGCTTTGTCTTAACTTAATACCTTCTGTACACCATCGTTAGGCTAATTGGTTTTCTTCATTCCCTACCGGTCGGCACCAGCCTAAGGTTTGGAAGAAGACTATCTAATTTGCGTAATAGGTGTACTATCTCCTAAACCAAGGAGTACTCGCAACCTGAGAGAAGGTAAAAGGAAAAGACAACTGAATAGTCCTATCCGTTTTCTCCAGAACCTGAAACCATCCTCGAATAAATTCCTTCGAGTTCGTATCTAACCATACGATGGTTTTGTCCAATGGAAGTGGACGTTCGTAGTAATACGGGGTGTCCTGGAGAAAAGGGTAAAAGTAGGAGTGGCAATGAGGTTTGCAACTCTGACAATCCAAAAGCCGGTGTTAAGAAGGTTCGGTTAATTTGGTCACTGAGTCATAGTCTAGGGTCGGGTCAATGGTCGCTGCCAAAGAGAGAGAGAAAAGAAACACTCAGCGTGCACTCTAACCTAGATCAGAATGGTTACCAATTTATCTAATCTGGAAACCTCCCACTGTACCTCAAATTCTCCTCCAAACCTTAAAGAAGAATTAGTCGGGATCACCCGAGGAGTAAACTAACTCATCAGTGGGAATCGGGATCCAACTATCATCGCATGATAACGTGACGGAATCCGCTCACATCATCATACTCCAGATGGTATGCGCATATCTGGCAAGTTTCAGTTCTTTTGAAACTCCCGATGTGATTTTTACCCCATGCTCTTATGACCTTGACTTTGGCCAACAAATCATAAGTCACATGTCAAGTTCTACCCGTCATTCTCCAGGTTAATTTGAGCCCACCCGCACAAGCCCTTGACTTTGGTCAACAAGGCTGTACGACTGCCCCAAACCAACGCATCTATCTATGCTGCATATGAATACCCCAATAGCTACCAAACACTGTGCCTTGACTTTGGCCAACAAACACAGCTTGAATACTATTGACCACCCATATGAAACGACGGAGGGCTACGAATGGTTTCTGGCGAAAACCTTTAACGTAAAGAACTTGATATCGTTGAAGGAACTGATAGCTTTTAAAAATATAGTGACGAAAACCGTTGCTAAAGAGGTCACTCCCGGTGAAGGGATCTCGGCTCTTTCCCCGTAGAATGAGGTGCAGGATATTCCAACTGAATACCACGGTGCAAAGCAAAAGTAATCGGCTATAGTGAAGTTAATGCCCCGACGCAAACTTCTGTCCAAGGGGTCACTCCCGGTGAGGGGATCTCGGCCCTTGCCTCGTCGACTGAGGAGCAGGATATTCCAACTGAATACCACGATGCAAAACAAAAGTGAACGTCCTTGCAATAACAGCTTTTTGAAAAGTGTTCCAACAACATCAGATTAGGTTTGTTTTAACTTGCATTGATCCGAATCAACGCAGTCCCATCAATTGATCACACCAAAAAGAACGAAAATATACTGATGTACGTATATGCCATCCGCATTCGCCACTGGGTCCCGTCATTACCCGTTAGGTTAGCTAACTAACGACAGATCGGGGACTGGACTAGCGCGGATGCAAAACATATACTACATCTACTAATATATATACCAATATATTAAATTCGCTCAAGGCGTGATAAAATGCAACATCACAGAGAATGAACAGCATCACAGAAACAATACAGATATCTGGGATCCCCGGGTTTCACAGAGCCGCTGAAACCCGACGTTCCCCTGGTCGTGTGGATAGCCTGTGCAATGAAAACCTAGACCCCTACGGGCGCGGCAAGTCACCCGCCAAAACCTGAAGCGAGGCAGCCCCCTTCAGCTCTGTGAATGGACCACCCAGCACTTCACGGAATCCAGTAACTTGGGCACCCCTCCTGGGTCAACCTGTACCCCCTACGAGTGCGGCGAATATCCCGTCAATCCTAGAGTGAAGCCCCCTCCGTCTCAATGCCATGAGATGCGGGCTTGTTGCCCTCTAGAACCCGGCTATCCGTGCACCCCTCCATGGGGCAATCCTAGTACAGAAAGTAAAATATACATACAACGGGTACATCGACCGCAACCTGGCCGTGCCCCAAAATAATAATACAAACAGGCAGTGACGGCAGTCCACATGTCGGACGCTCCCCCCGCAATATCAAATGTACATAATACAACCACAACTGTACTAGCATTGCATCCAGGCTATCCCCCACGACCGATCCGCAACATCACAGCAAAAACAGAACATCAACGTGAAAGTCACGTTCGCAAATCCGTCTAACCGGGCTATAGCAGTTAGACCGGATTTACCGATCAAGCGACATTCACGGTCGCAGATATAATGTAAATACTGTGAAATAATGTGTTTAAAATATCCGATCGATCAAACTTTAACAAGTGGGCCCCAAGCACTACTGTAGCACATCAAGAAATTCTGGGCCCAATATTAATATTCCAAAACCCCAATTTTAACCCCAGAAAGCCTCTGTAAAAAATTGGTGCAGTAAACCCAAAGTAGTGCGGCGGAACCGCGGCCCAAGGGGGTGTTTGGCCGCGGTTCCGCGCTCCTACAGAGGAGTTACGTCATCGAATTTTCACAGAACTCTTAGATTTTCCAGTACATCACTTTTCTGTAACCTGAAAAAATTTTCGACACCAAAAAATTTCAACAGAAAACTGATGTGAACAAAAATGTAGATTTTGGAATTTTGGTCGATCGGAAATGCAAAACACATTAAACCAAGCTAGACTAAGTTAATGGCGAGGCTCTGATACCACTGTAAGTGCACGGCGGCGCCCCGGCCGTCAATCCGACGGCCAAATGCGGAAGCGGTGATAAACTATAATTTTTCTTGAACTGGCAAACCGCCGCGCACTAATACCCGGATCGAACCATTAATTAGTCCTAGCTATCTACAAGAAGGGGAAGAGAGATATACCGACAGATCCGAGTCCTCCGGTCTTCTCGTCGTCGTCCCGATCTCCTGCGGAATGTCCCGTCTCCTCCTTGTCGTCGGAAATGCACCACATCGCCTACTTCTTTTACGGGCTCCCACCTCAATGCCGAGGCAACTCGGGCACGAAGCTGGCTAGTCGATGTGCCCAAGATTTGCTGTAGAATGTGTAGTGAAGAAGTCTCTTTTGGGGTTGTAGGAATTGCCTTTTTAGTGGAGGGAAGATACAAGAACTATGTGGAGGAACTTTGGGGATTTTGGAACATCAAATGAACCAAAACCCCCCACACAAAATTTAGGACAGCCCCCCCTCCTCTATGAGGCCGGCCATTATCATGGTGGAGAGGTTGAAAGAGTGGGAGTCTCTTCTCATCTCATACAAGAGAGAGAGAGTCAAGACAAAGAGGTGGTTGAAAAGCAAGTGATGATGAGAAACAATGATCACTCCCAAAACCAATACTCAACCAACAATCATCAACAACCATGATTGTCTACAAAGTCAAGCCATCATGATAAAGCTAGAAGTCAAGGTAGTCAAGGTCAATGAAAAGCTATCATGACACAAGAATATGCAAAGACCCCCTCCACAAATACTTATTTGCAACAATGCAAATAAGCCCTCCTCCACCAAACTTCGGCCAACGAACGATACAAAGGAAATCGGCCGAAACGAAAAGCAAACTGGCAATTCTAGAAAACTGGTCCCGTAATAAATTACAGGAAAACCCCGATACTGTGCATACACACCCGCATCTGTATTTCGACCGAAATACAAATGCAATGAGACAAAATCTACACTGTACTATACTAGGATCCGGCTTAAACCAAAGCCGGCCAGTAATATCCGTTCGATCCTGATCCGTGCAATACCGCACGTATCTGATCGAACCCTGCCATATAACCATACGGCCTGTAGTACAAACTGTCCGATCCTGATCCGTGCAATACCGCACGTATCTGATCGGACCTTGCCATATCTCCATACGGCCTCTACAACTTTTCGCCCGAAAGCTGAGTAACTGAATGTGGGGGACTCTAAAGACTCATCAACACCTTGGTTGTGGATTTAACCACTAGCACGTCAGAGGTATAAGCCAATACGTAACGGGCTACCAGGTATTGACTAAAAGGGACGTCTGTGAGCGAACTCAGCCTAACACCCTACTGAGCCTGTCAGTGACAATATCCGTACAGTCCGGTCCGTTCTTCTATGAGCATCGCATGGCGGGCCTAGGGGGTTGGTAAAAGTCAGACCCCCAAAAGCGGTACAAGTCGTGTCGGAGTGTAGCCCAGAACACCCTGAGATACTACTGGAATACCTACCAGTAAATCTCCTTGCCTCGGCCGAGGGCTTCGTGTAATGGCTCTCCTAGACACAGCACGACCTCACCCCCAATACCGGGAGAGACGAACCCCTGAAGATACGCTCACTGCCTCCATGTGGCTCAGGACTGTACCCAACTAAAACCTGTTTGCACGACTCCTTTGAGCCGTGGTAGGGTAGTAATCAAAGTACAGTGGGAACTCACACGAGACAAATGACGATCCCCAGGTCGATGAACTAACCTGTACACATGTCACCAGGGAACTGCCATCTGACGTCTGGTATATGACCAACTAGCATTTTCCCGGCGAGTCCTGTCCGGTGTACTCATAACCTAATGAGCACCTGTATACATCTTAGGTGATCCAACTGACACCAGTGGCTTGTGAGACCGGCCACTGCCCCTCGTCGGGGTCTCGACTGTATACACTAGTCTACTCTGGAGTATCGATGCCCTGTCTCGAAACTCTCACGACTAGGGACCATTTAAGGATATACTTATAGACTGCCAGCTTCCACGTATATGATCGCCCTCATACTGCTGGTGGTCAAGCAAGAATCCTAGGGGCTCTATCAACGTGTAATAGCGACTTGTCAGGTCACCTAAAGCAGTACACGATGATAAAGGTAAACCAGATAGCATACTATCATCTCGAGTAAGACTGTCCTACCGGGATAGGTCCTCCATCAATCATTGCAATCACGTACCTGTGACCTAATAATTGACTCTGAGGGCACTATCTCCAACAATTGAGAGAAAGAGAGACATAGAAAAAAACATCAAGGCGGATCCACTCACTGAGGCTATTCCTCGAACGCAATAGTTTCGCAAACGAGCTTTGTGAGACTGATTAATAGAGGAGTTGGGTGTTCGGTATCACACGGGCTGTGAGTATGCGGCATCGCAATAATTAGCCTTGAGTGCAAGTGGGAGATTGTTGGATATAGTGCCCTCAGAGTCAATTATTGGATCACAGGCACGTGATTGCAATGATTGAGGGATGACCTATACCGGTAGGACAGTCTTGCTCGAGATGATAGTATGCTATCTGGTTATCTTTATCATCGTGTACTGCTTTAGGTGACCTTACAGGTCACTATTGCACGTTGATAGAGCCCCTAGGATTCTTGCTTGACTACCAGCAGTATGAGGGCGATCATATACGTAGGAGCTGGGGTCTATAAGCACATCCTTAAAAGGTCCCTAGTCGTGGGAGTTTCGAGACATGGCATCGATTCTCCAGAGTAGACTAGTGTATACAGTCGAGACCCCGACGAGGGGCGGTAGCTGGTCTCACAAGCCACTGGTGTCAGTTGGTTCACCTAAAATGTATACAGGTGCTCATTAGGTTATGAGTACACCGGACAGGACTCGCCGGGAGCCCGCTAGTTGGTATTATACCTGACGTCAGATAGCAGTTCCCTGGTGACATGTGTACATGTTAGTTCATCGACCTGAGATCGTCATTTGTCTCGTATGAGTTCCCACTGTACTTAGATTACTACCCTACCACGCTCAAAGGAGACGTGCAAATAGGTTTTAGTTGGGTACAGTCCCGAGCCACATGGAGGCAGTGAGCGGATCTGCAGGGGTTCGTCTCTCCCGGTATTGGGGGTGAGTTCACGCTATGTCTAGGAGAGCCAGTACATGAAAGTCCTTGGCCAAGCCAGGAGATTTACTGGTAGGTATTCCAGTAGTATCTCAGGGTGTTCTGGGCTACACTCCGACACGACTTGTACCGCTTTTGGGGGTCTGACTTTTACCAACCCCCTAGGCCCGCCATGCGATGCTCATAGACGAACGGACCAGACTGTACAGATATTGTCACTGACAGGCTCAGTAGGGTGTCAGTATGAGTTCGCTCACAAACGTCCCTTTTGGTCAATAGCTGGTGGCCCGTCACGTATGGCTAATACCTCTGACGTGCTAGTAGTTAAATCCACAGCCATAGTATTGACGAGTCTTTAGAGTACCCCACACACAGTTACTCAAGTTTCGGGCGAAACGCTGTAGAGGCCGTATGGAGATATGGCAGGATTCGATCAGATACGTGCGGTATTGCACGAATCGTGATCGGACGGATTTTGGTTTAAGCCGGATCCTAGTATTAGACAGTGTAGATTTTATCTCCTTGCATTTGTGTTCAGTGGGAATACAAATGCGGGCATGTATATGCAGTCGCGGGGTTTTCCTGTAATTTATTACGGGATCAGTTTTCTGAAGTTGCCAGTTTGCATTCCGTTCCGGCCGGTTTTTCTTTGTTCCTTCACGGCCGGACTTTTGTGGTGGAGGGGGTTATTTGCAAGTTTGCAAATAACTTATTGTGGAGGGGGTTTCTTGCATTTGAGAGCTTCATGATAGTTCCTTCATGATGAGATTCTTTTTTGGTCTCTTCCATTGCATTAAATGTGATGGTTTGTGATATGATGAGATTAGAAGTGAGTGTGACCATTTTTCTTGATGATTATCATTCTTTTTTTCTTCTTGCTTGAGGCCATTCATTATTTTCCATCCTCCACATTATTGGCCGGCCACATTCTAGTGAGGGAGAAATTATCATATGATATTATGCTTTGCTAGAAAATCCATACCCATCTCCAAAGCTTATTCTTCTTCTTCCCTCCATAAAAGGCAACTTCACAACCCCTAGAGACAATGTATTCTACACTTGCCTACAGCATATCTTGGACGTGTCGTCTTGCCAACTTCGCGCCCAAGTTTCCTCGGTCCAGAGGTGGGAGCCCGTAAAAGAAATCGGCTACGTGGTGCTCTTTCCGACGAGGAGGTGACGGACGGAGATTCCACGGGAGATCGGAGTGGTGACGAAGACCGAAGGACACGGATCGCTTGGTATATCTCTCTACCCATCTTTTAGTTTGCTAGAAGTTAGGTTAATGGCCCGATCCGGGTTGCTTGTGCGCAGTGGTGCCGATTTGCAAGTTTCGCAAAGTTTTTCGTTTCCGCATTTCCGGTGTCGGATTGACGGCCGGGGCGCCGCCGTGCACTTACAGATTTAAAGTGAGAAATTGAAAACAAAAGAGAGCAAAATTCCTACTTCATCATCCTCATCTATTCTAGCCACTAAGATTAGGGTGTTCACTTCACTAATACTTAATTAGAGAAGTGAGAGCTTGGGTTTGAGATTCTTCAAGGTAGATCATCTTCGAAAAGGAAGATTTCAAGCAAGCATAGATCATTCGACTTGTGGAGCCTCTCTAGAGACCGGGAGTTCATGGATCGTGGCGAAGGGACTACTACTCAGAGCTTATGAAGCGAAGAAACGGACTACAAAGGTTGTAATCCCTCTCTCTTAGATGTAAAGTTGTTTACATGCAATGTTAACCCTAATTCTATAGTTCGATTACTTGGTTTGTTTAGCACCCCAAAAATATTAATATAGCATGTTTGATGCTTGCTAAAACCTTGCTAAGGTTCTAAGCTAACCTTACAGTGGTATCAGAGCCAAGCTAGTGCATTAGGCGTTGTTTAGACGAAGTTAAAAGTCCGATCGAACCCCGAAACCCCGAAACGACCCCTTTTCCGGGAATTTTTCAAAAAGTTGAATTTTTCCATGTTAAAAATACCCAGAAAATCATGCAGGGAATTCTATGGACACACCTGAAGAATGAAACCCTAACTCGTCTAAGTGACTGCGGATCCGCGGCCAAAACCTGGTTTTGGCGGCGGATCCGCGGCGCTACTTGAGTGGCTTGGGTCGGCCCTTCAGCTGTTGGTCCGTAGGTACTGTGGTATGTCTCTGGTTAATTTTAACTATGCTCAAGTGTTGAGATCTCTGGGAATTTTTGGGAATTCGTTGTATCTATCGAATTATCTAACTTCGCCTAGTTATCTGTGATAATTATGTGTTGCTGTGATATGTTATATTGGATCGTTGTGTATTGAATAGCCGGGGTTTTATATGAGATGAGAGTTTTCTTTTTCATTCATGTAAAATTCATTTGTATGTAATATTCTTTTATTGGGGCACTTCCGGGTTGAGGATGATGTCACCATTGTATATTATTTACTTTTCCGCATTAGGATATACTCAAGATGGAGAACAAAAGTAACCGGGTTCTAGAGTCCAGTGGGAGGCCATCTCGAGGAGTCGAGACCGGGTCTCCTAACCCTAGAATTGGCAGGGTTACTTGCCGCTCTCGTAGGGGTCAGGGATGTGGGTTTGGCTATTCATCGCGACTGTGGAATCCGTGTTTTATACAGGCTCAAAATAAAACACGGACGTCCTAATATATCCAATATTTCATATGTTGACTTCTGCTGCAATGTTCTGTGATGAGATCATATTACTGCATGAGACGAATGCTTATACTATATATATATATATGTTGATATATAAATATTACCGCTTTCGTTTCTTCGGTGATGCTTAGGAAGCTTAAATGATGGGATTTATTAATGAGATTAATAAAAGAAAAGAAACCTAAAAGATGTTGTAGAATCAAATTTTCAAAAAGGGTAGCTACAGTTATTGCTTTGCATAGCGGTATTCCTTGTAGAATATCCAGCACCTTATTCGATAAGGAAAGAGCCGAGATCCCTTCACCGGGAGTGAGCTCTTTAGCAAAACTGGTAGATACTACAGACTTATGGTTTAGCTTTTGATTGCTTCTATAGTTCTTGTTTTGCACAGCGGTATTTATGAGATATCCTGCACCTTATTCGATGAGAAAAGAGCCGAGATCCCTTCACCGGGAGTGATTTCTTTAGCGAAACTAGAAAAGCCTAAAAAACACTCCTTTTCAAAATCACTTGTTTCTACAACGATATCAAGTTCATTACGCAAAAGGTTTTCTAAAAAACCTGTCGTAGCCCTCCGTCATTTCAGATAAGTCCTACTTAGTATTCATGCTACGTTTGTTGGCCTGCGTCAAGACGTAGTGTGCGGTAGCTAACTAGTGCTTATCTGTAACATAAGATGTGGTTGGATTAGGGTAGTCGTGCGACTTTGTTGGCCTGCGTTAAGGGTCGTACGGGTGGGTTTAATTCAATCAGGAAATGACGGGTTGAACTTGACTAGCGGACTATGGTTTGTTGGCCTGCGTCAAGGTCATAGCACGCTAGGGGCAAAAGCATTATTAGGAATTTCAAGTGTTGAAATTTACAATGAGATTGCACACCTCATATGAGATAGTTGGATCTCGATACCCACTGCGAGTAAGAGTTACTCTTGGGAGAGTTTTACACATGACAAATTAGCCGATCAAGTAGGTGTCTAGAAAGGTGTTAACGGGGTTATGCCTCTGGGAAAACAAGGTTTATTTTAATTAGGTCCGTGCGAAATCACGGGGAACCTCCCTCAAAGTACCAACACTGATCTGGCTGAAAGATTGGCGAACTTGTAAGGTGTAATTAATCTCGGCTAATCTCACATTTTTGGGTTTGAAGGAAGATTTGATTAAAACAGTGGGAGACATCCTGATTAGATAAGATAATAACCAATCTAATCTTGTAAGAGTGCACGCTAAAGTGTTTCCTTCTCTCTCTCTCCAGGTAGTGACCATGTCAGCACTTAATCAAGATAATAATATGGATGTATTGACTGAACCCGCTTGTTATACTGAGCAAGGGAACGTTGGTCCCGCTCCCACTTACAATTGTTATAAGTTCGAGCAGGGAATAGGAGAATATCTGGATTCTCACGCCGCCCAAATGAAGAATAAGCATGTTGATGCATCTTCTTCAGGTGTGTTAGTTACCGAGAACTATTTCTCAATTCACTCTACGTCCTGCGCATTAGATATCGGATCAGGATCCCACATATGCAATATATTGCATGGGCTAAAGAGAGGTAGAGAACTGGGAATGGGCGATCATTCCGTAAGAGTAGAGAATGGTGCAAATATTGCAGCCAAAGCAGTTGGCGAATATCACCTTGTATTACCAAGTGGTAATAAATTGATTCTGAACGAATGCTATTATATACCGAACATGATATGCAACATTATATCAGTTTCTTTATTAAGTAAAGAAGGATATAATTTTGTAATACAGGATAATGTTATGAACATCTTCCTAAATCAAAAGTTGATTAGATCAGGCTCGTTACATAATGGCATATACGTTCTAAATCAAAACACAGTTCTTAATATACAGAACACACACAAGAGGAAAAGTTCAGAAATGAACGAATCCTTCTTGTGGCATTGTAGACTTGGTCATATCAATGCGACACGACTAGCTAAGTTACATAAAGATGATTATTTAAATGCGTTCGAATTATCATCTTATGAAACTTGTCATTCATGTCTCAAAGGCAAAATGGCGAAAACTGCGTTCAGTGGACACAGAGAAAGAGTTACAGAACTCTTGGGACTGATACATAGTGATATATGCGGTCCCATGTCTACACATGCCAGGAATGGTTCCTCATACTTCATTACATTCATTGACGATCTCTCAAGATACGGCATTGTGTTCCTGTTGAAACACAAGTCTGAACCTTTTGAGAAATTCAGAGAATATAAGAACGAAGTAGAGAACCAAACGGGTAAAAGTATTAAGAGCCTTCGATCTGATCAAGAAGGAGTATACTTGAGCAATGAATTCCTGAACTATCTAAAAGAGAATGGGATTCTCTCTCAGCTTACTCCTTCTTATACACCACAGCACAATGGTATATCGTAATGGAGGAATCGCACCCAATTAGATATGGTGCGCTCTATGATGAGCACCGCTGAGTTACCTATTTCTTTTTGGGGATATGCACGGGAAACAGCTGCAGACCTATTGAATATGGTTCCTACCAAATCTGTGCCAACCACTCCATATGAGATATGGAAAGGAAAGAGACCATATCTTAATTATGTTAAGATATGGGGTTGTCCGGCATATGTAAAAACACAGAATCCGGACAAGCTCGGGGAAAGGTCTTTTCTGTGTAAGTTTATTGGATATCCCAAACATTCGCGCGGGTATATCTTCTACCACACCAAAGAACAAAATGTGTTTATTTCTCGGCATTCTACCTTTTTGGAAAAGAAATTTCTTGAAAAAGAAATTAGTGGCAAGGAGGTAGAACTGGAAGAAGTTCCAGCTACACAAACTGCAACAGAAGAGTTGGTAGAACCAGAGGATTCAGTAGTTTCTGATGAAACCCTGCCTCTCCGCCGATTTAGTAGGGTTCCTCATCCACCTGAGAAATACTATGGTTTTCTCATTGATGGTGGGAGCGAGGATTGCATCATGGAAGATGATGACCCAACTATTTTCGAGCAGGCCATCACGAGTGGTGACTCTGTGAAATGGCTTGATGCAATGCGATCTGAGATGGAATCCATGTACACCAACAAAGTATGGACTTTGGAAGTTGCTCCTGAAGGGGTAAAACCCATTGGGAGCAAATGGATCTTTAAGAAGAAACTTGGTGTAGATGGAAAAGTTGAGACTTACAAAGCGAGACTTGTTGCAAAAGGTTTTCGTCAACGACCAGGTGTGGATTATGACGAAACCCTTTTTTTTTTGAAAGCCGAAATCACCGTACTGTCTTTTCTACAGTGGCTATGCTTAAGTCCATCCGGATCCTACTTGCCATTGCTGCATACTATGACTACGAAATCTGGCAAATGGATGTTAAGACCGCTTTTCTAAATGGTAATTTAGAGGAGTAAGTGTACATGACTCAGCCAGAGGGCCTCGTAGACAGTGGGAGCAGCGGAAAGGTGTGCAAACTGCTTAAATCCATTTATGGGTTGAAACAGGCATCGCGAAGTTGGAACATCTGTTTTGATTTTGTAGTCAAAGAGTTTGACTTCATCAAAAACGTAGATGAACCTTGTATATACAAGAAGGTGGCAGAGAGTAAGGTTGTCTTCCTCGTATTGTACGTGGATGACATACTCTTGATAGGAAATGATGTTCCTATGTAGCACTCGGTCAAGCTCTTCTCATCACAAAGATTCTCAATGAAAGATCTAGGTGATGCCTCCTGCATTTTGGGAATTAAGATATATAGAGATAGATCTAGACGGATACTGGGATTGTCCCAATCCAGGTACATTGATACCATACTAAAAAGGTTTAGTATGGAAGAATCCAAGCGTAGGAACTTACCCACGATCTCTGGACTCACTCTCTCCAAAGAGATGTCTCCTAAGACTGATTTGGAGAGAACTCGCATGTAAGGGATACCCTATGCTTCAGCAGTAGGCTCTATCATGCACGCGATGCTAAATACCAGACTCGATGTAGCATACTCTCTAAGTGTAGTGAGTAGGTATCAAACAGATCCAGGAGAGGATCATTGGACAGCTGTGAAGAACATTCTCAAGTACTTGAGAAGGACTAAGGAGATGTTCTTGGTGTATGGTAACGGAGAACTCCAGGTGGAGTCCTTTACCGATTCGAGCTTCCATAGTGATAAGGACGACTCTAAGTCGCACTCGGGATTTGTCTTTACCCTTTTTCTTCTTGATCTCAAAGTCAAGAGAGCTCAAAAAGATGAGGAAGAAGAAGATGAATGAATGAGATGAGGATAGAAATGCAACCATAGGTTAGTATATGTGAATACCTAACCCATGTAAAGAGTTAACCATGACTATGTGTCATGGTTGGGTTAGAAAATATTTTAAGCAAAACAAAAAGGGTGGACTTTGTTAATGGTTATCAACAAGCTTCATGAAGCTTATACCATGACTCATTTCCACATTTTTGAATTACTTAAGAATTTAAACCCAAACATTATATTTAGCATGGTATAATTCTCATACATCCATGTTGCATGTATAACCTAACATGTTACAATATTATATATCACATATATAATATTTATGTAACAATAGAAAACAATACAATAAACATATATCACATTTATGTTAAATGTATCATAAGTGAGAATAATAAATACTTAAGTGAGCATAATATATATATATATATCATTTCATCGAATCAACACTTGATCCGATAACCCGGCTATATCACATATAACCGGCCGATATCTCAAATCGCGAGAATAGAATACGGTATCACATACGCGTATCAATCTCGAGACCGCACATATCGCATATGTGCTCCTACTCCGTTTTACCTGAGCCAGGAAACCTCTATGTAAGACTCTAAAGACTCGTCAATACGCCGGCAGTAGGTGATGATCACATCAAACACTAACAAGCCGCAAGCGGTCAGCTAAACGTAATGGCCACCCGGGTATTGAGCGATCAGAAGATCAACAAGCAAGTCTGCTCTAGATCCTGTAAATCCAATTAGTAACACTACCGTACAGTCCGGTCTCTTCATCTGATATGTCGCATATCAAGTCTAGGGGTGGTAAACATCTAACCCCAGTAACCGATAACTCGTGCCGATATGAGGTCCATAACAGTTCGAGAAACTAATGATAACAGTTACCAGTAAATCTCAGCAACCCTGACCAGGGATTTTCAGTTATGGCCAATCGAGCACAGCGCAACATCAACCCCCAATACCGGGAGAGACGAAACCCCTCTTATCTCTCATTTCCTCCATGTGATTCGGGACTGTACCCAAAGGCCACCGTTTTGCACGTTCTCTTGAATGTGGTAAGGTGGAAATCAAAGCATAGTGGGAATCACACAAGACTCTATGAAGACCTCGGGTCTACAGACTAACCTGTACCAGTGTCACCAAAGAACTGCTATCTGACGATAGGTATAATACCAACAAGGAGTTCTCGGCGAGTCCGTTCAGTGTACCCAGTCTCCACTGAGCACCCGTATACTATCTTTAATGTCAAACACCAATGGATGTGGTGTTAGTTATGTATATTCCTTAGAGGCCATTGTTGTACATATGATGTATATTATAGTGGATGCTTGGATATATATAGTGAGGACTTTCTTACTCGACATGATAGTATGCTATCTGGTTTCCCTTTGTCTTAATATGTTGACTTGTATTGGTTTACTGTCTTACTCTCACATGTTGATAAAGCCCTTAGGATATGTACTTGACTACTGGGATTATGATGAGATCATACTAGTGGGGCCAGGATAGTCAACGAGTACATCCTATAACTGTTCTTAGTCAAGGGTGTATCGAGACAAGGCATCGATACACCAGAGTAGACTAGCGTATACGCATCTTGACCCATATGATGGGCGATGGATGATCCCATACCCATCGGTGTTTGACATCAAAGATGGTGTACGGGTGCTCAATGGAGACTGGGTACACTGAACGGACTCGCCAAGAACTCCTGGATGGTATTATACCTATCGTCAGATAGCAGTTCTCCGGTGACACTGGTACAGATTAGTCTATTGACCCGAAATCGTCATAAAGACTTGTGTGATTCCCACTGTGCTTTGATTTCCTCCTTACCACGTCTAAGAGGTCGTGCAAAACGGTGGCTTTTGGGTACAGTCCCAAATCACATGGAGGCAATGAGCGATAGGAGGGGTTTCGTCTCTCCCGGTATTGGGAGTTGATTTTGCGCTGTGTTCGATTGGTTATAACTGGAAGTCCCTGGCCAATGCTGATATGGAGATTTACTTGTAAGAGTTATCAGTAGTTTCTCGACCCGTTATGAGCCTTACATCGACACGACTTATCGGTTACTGGGGTCTGACGTTTTACCATCCCTAGACTGGATATGCGACATATCAGACGAAAAGACCGGACTGTATGGTAGTGTTACTGATTGGATTCACAGGAGAATATACAGGCTTGCTTGTTGATCTTCTGATCGCTCAATACCTTGGTGGCTGTTACGTTTAGCTGACCGCTTGCAGCTTGTGGGTGTTTGATATGATCATCACCTACTGCCGGCGTATTGACGATTCTTTAAAGTCCTACACAGAGGTTTCCTGGCTCAGGCAAAACGAAGTAGGAGCACATATGTGATATGTGCAGGACCGAGACTAATACGATATTAGATACCGTATTCTATTATCACGATATGTGATATTGACCGGGTATATGTGATATAGTCGGGTCATCGGATCAAGTGTTGATTCGATGAAATGGTACATGTTATATTAGTCGGTTATATGTAATATAGCCGGATTGTCGGATCAAGTGTTGATTCGATAATTTAATGTATAATTATATATGGGATATATTACATTACGTTAACTAATATAAGCTCGCTTTATTGATTCATTTTCTTACCGGATAATACATTGATATATATATATATATATATATATGCGATATATGTTAATTGTATTATTTTCTTTTGTTACATTATATATTATATATGCGATATATAATATTGTAACATGTTAGGGTTACAAATGCAACATGGTTTTTGAGTTTAAACCAAGTTAGGTTTGGATTTGGGTTAGCTTTTGGATGAAGCTTTCATGAAGCTTCATGAAGCTTTGACTTTTGTCATCAAGCTTGATATTTAGTGTAGATATTTGTTGACCCAACCCAAACCCTTAACCATAGTTTATTCTCTACATGAGTTAAAGCCTTCATTCTTAAGTCATGGTTGCAATTGTATCCAAAACAATTTATTATTCATCAGAAAAGCTTTCTTCTTCTTCCTCCTCCTTTGAAAAAAGCTTTTTAGTTTTTTGTGTTGTGATGATTTAAAGTGAGAAATTGAAAACAAAAAAGAGCAAAATTCCTACTTCATCATCCTCATCTATTCTAGCCACTAAGATTAGAGTGTTCACTTCACGAATACTTAATTAGAGAAGTGAGAGCTTGGGTTTGAGATTCTTCAAGGTAGATCATCTTCGAAAAGGAAGACTTCAAGCAAGTATGGATCATTCGACTTGTGGAGCCTCTCTAGAGTCCGGGAGTTCATGGATCGTGGCGAAAGGACTACTACTCGAAGCTTATGAAGCGAAGGAACGGACTACAAAGGTTGTAATCCCTTTCTCTTAGATGTAAAGTTGTTTATATTCAATGTTAACCCTAATTCTCTAGTTCGATTACTTGGTTGATTTTTTTAGCACCCCAAAAATATTAATATAGCATGTTTGATACTATTCAAAACCTTGCTAAGGTGCTAAGCTAATCCTACATGTGGGATTATCCATCGCCCATCATATGGGTCATGATGCGTATATGCTAGTCTACTCTGGAGTATCGATGCCCTGTCTCGATACACCCTCGACTAGGAACAGTTATAGGATGTACTTGTGGACTACCCTGACACCACTAGTATGATCTGCATCATAGTCCAAGTAGTCAAGTACATATCCTAAGGGCTTTATCCACATGTGAGAGCAAGACAGTAACACAATATAAGTCAACATGTTAAGACAAAGAGCAATAAGATAGCATACTATCATATCGTGCAAGAAAGTCCTCTTTATATATATCCAAGCCTCCACTATAATATACATCATATGTACAACAATGGCCTCTAGGGCATATACATAACTAACATAAGGTATTAAGTAAAGAAATATAAAGGGATTAGATCAAGAGCAAAAAAAATTGCGACCGCCATCATTCACGACAAAACCGTGTATACCCCTGCTACTCCTACATCCACTTTGCATTTCTCCAGAACACTCCGTATCACTACGGATATCCACTCCTATTGGATATGCCATCGTATAGTTATATATGAACTCGAAGGAAATTGTTCCAGATTCGAGAATGGTTTCCGGTTCAAAAGAAATTGAATAGGATTATTTAGATTTCTTTTCCCTTTACCTTCTCTCAGGTTGCGAGGGCTCTTAGAATTAAGAGAGTACACCTATTACACTGATTGGATAGTCTTCTTCCAAACCTTAGCCTGGTGCCGAAGGGTAGGGAAGGAAGAAAACCAATTAGCCTAAAGGTGGTGCACAGAAGGTAATAAGTAAAGACATAATAAAGGGATTGGAGTGAGGGCAGGTAAGTATATGGTTACTGTCATGAATCAGGATAGTGGAAGAGGCGTTACAAGGAATACCAGTTATCCCTTTTGAAACATTTTCATTTTTCAGTTTCACTGTGCGATATTAATTGAAAACTGTTTTCCCAACAGGGATCTAACTCCAGGGTATGTATTTACCAGATCAGTTTCTCACATCTGTATGCTATTACGGATGGTCAGTGGGAGTAAGATATTGGGAATTGGGTGATTAGATCCTCATTATATCGGAATTCATTGTAATTGGTGATATTTGAGGAAATCATTTGGATTTTGCTGGATGGCAAATATTTGGTTTTGAATATCCGTTATTATGCACCAATTTCAAACTGATATATCTGTACGTTTATTTTATAAAATGAGATATAAATTTTTGAAATTATGTCTTGACATTTACCTATATCAGTTGATGATTAGGTAATATGCATTCAACAGCGGTGTAATTCTTCTTAACCATAGTACAATTTTTCAACCTACGACGCACAGGGTTTGAGTTATTGAACTTAGGGGACTTGTACAAAGTATTGTATATTGTCCAGTGTCCATTAGGAAAATGGGCTTGGTACTCGTACTATATTCTGTTTATTCATGACTTCTCCAGTTCTAGACAAGTATTTCATTTAAATGCAAGGTTCAGATTTTGAGAAGTTGTAGGTATAAGAATAAAGAAGAGAACCATTTGTTGGAAGTATCAGGATTCTTCATGGAAATCGAAGATATAGATACTTGTGTTTGGTATTCCGTTGATAGTAATGGTTTTGAGAACTAGATTCTCTTTAAGGTCACTCATATATGGATGCACTCCTAGATGAGTAATGCTGATTGGCCTTTTTCCTTTTGGTTTATATGCATTGGAGACAGCTACATGATTTTAAATCTAGTTCCAATTAAATTAGTGTTTTTGTTTCTATATTGGATATATATATATATATATATATATATATATATATAATCAATTTATATCTTAACGATGTTAAGATATAGGGAGTTGTCCGGCTGATGCTTAAAACCAGAATCCGGACAAACTCAAGGCACGTTTCAATAATGGCTGTTTGTGGGTTATCCCGGGCTTTGACGAATGTTAACTTTCTACCATCAGAAAGATCAATATTTATATTATTCTTGACTCGCCACAGTTTTAGTAAAATAGATTTTTTCAGAAAAACAGAAGTAGGAATATGGTAGAACTGGAAGTGATTCCAAAACCATAAACGATCACTGAAAATTTAATAGAACCTAAGGATTCAATTGTTTTCTACGTTCCATTAGCCACTCCGCAGATTTGGTGGGTAACCTCAGGCACCCGAAAGGTACTTTGGTCTTCTCAAAGACGGTGACAGGGAGGTTCTTGTTTACCCAGACTTGCCATTGCTACTGTTCCAGACTATAAGACCCGGCTGGAGGATGAGTATAGCGTCGTTCTAAACTTGCTTTAGAAGTGCACGTACATATGACTCTGCCAGAGATTTTTTGTAGTCAGTGGGAGCAGCGGAAGCATAGTGGGGAAGTAGCTTATATCTATTTATAGACTAAAGCAGGTATAGAGGAAATAGATTATCTATTTTTGATGTGACAGTCATAGGCTTTGACTTCATCAGAATAGGAGATGGATTTGCTAAGAAGGTAGTAGAGAGTAATGTCCAGGTATTAGGATGACATACACTTGATAGGAAGAGATATTCCTATACTACGATCGGTTATACTGTGGTTGTCATAAAGTTGTTTCTCCACATAGGATATAGATATAATATCAAGATTTCTGGTTACTAGATCTATGGTTTTAGATCTAGATTTGGGAAGTATCCTAATCATGGTACTTTGATATTATTCTAAAGATATTTTAGAATGGACGACTCCTGGTATGGTGGTGTACTTGCGGGTGATGGAGTCACTCTCTCTAAACGTGTCTTACAGACTAAAGGGGAGAGGGATCTACATAATTAGCATATCACTTGCTTAAGCAATTGAGTTAATCATGAAATGTCAAGTACCGCACCAGATGCTGTTTTTCCACTAGCTGCAATAACCAGATATATTAATCCAATCCTGGAGAAATGTAGGGAAGCAATTTATGAACATAAATGAATGTTCTTGGGATATGGTAACGGCAACCTCCTTCAAGAGACGGTTATCATTTCAGGCTTCCAAGATGACCTGGATGACAGAGTGACTGTCAGAGTTATAGTTTTTCCCTCTTTTGAGGGACAGTATGTTGGACAGGTGGTCTAAGTGAATACTAAGGAGAGGCATGACGTAGGATACTAATTAAATTCAGTGGACGATACAGTCTAAGAAGTTTGCTAGATTTGGAGTTTATTTATGAACTGGGTTCCATTAGATATCCAGACAAATTCTAAGACAGGTATTGCTCATTTCGGGAGATAGCTTTCTCCGCGAAGTTGAGATATAGAGAGATACAGAAAAAACATTGGAGCGGATCCACTCACTGAGGCTATTTCTCGAACACAATAGTTTCGCAAACGGGCTTTGCGAAACTGATTAATAGAGAAATTGGGTGTTCGGTATCACACGGGCTGTGAGTATGTGACACTACAATAATTGGCCTTAAGTGCAAGTGGGAGATTGTTGGCTATAGTGCCCTCAAGGCAATTATCGTAATCGCAGGTAGGTGATTATGATGATTGAGGGAGGACCCATACCGGTAGAATAGTCTTACTCGAGATGATAGTATGCTATCTGGTTTGTCTTTATCATCATGTACTTACAGATCACTATTACATATTGATAGAGCCCATAGGATTGTTGCCTGACTGCCAGCATTATGATGGCGATCATATACATGGGAGCTGGAGGTCTATAAGCACATCCTTAAATGTCCCTAGTCATGGAAGTATCGAGACTGGGCATCGATACTCCACTGTAGACTAGTGTATACTGATCGAGACCCCGACGAGGGGCGGTGACCAGGTCTCACAAGCCATTGGTGTTAGTTTGTTCACCTAAGATAGTATACAGGTGCTCATTGGGTTATGAGTACACTGGATGGACTCGTGGGAACCTGCTAGTTGGTATTATACTTATTGTCAGATAGCAGTTCCTAGGTGACATGTGTAAAGTTTAGTCTGTCGACCTGAGATCGTCATTTGTCTAGTGTGAGTCCCACTGTGCTTTGATTACGACCCTACCACGGCTCAAAGGAGTCATGCAAACAGGTTTTAGTTGGGTACAGTCCCGAGCCACATGGAGGCAGTGATCGGATCGTCGGAGATTCGTCTCTCCCGGTATTAGGGGTTGATGTCGTGTTATGCACGGGTGGCCATCACCAGAAATCCATGGCCATGGTGGACGAGAATTACCGATCCAGGATCGATAGTTTCTCTTGTGGTGATGGGTTTCATGCCGACACTAAATGTCGCGTTGTTAGGGGTCTGACTTTATCCACCCCCCTAGAATCGATATGCGATACTCTTAGACGAACAGACCGGACTGTACGGATATTGTCACTGTCAGGCTCAGTAGGGGTTCAGGATGAGTTTGCTCATCGGCCTCTCTTTCGCTCAATACCTGGGTAGCCGTTATGTACAGCTAATGCCGCTGACGTGCTTGTGGTTAAACCCACTGCCAGCGTATTGACGAGTCTTTAGAGTCCCACACAGAGGGTTTTCACGGTTCAGGCGATATGGTGTAGATGACGTATGTTGGTACATACAGGTGTCCGATTAAATATGTGTATAGGCTGCACAGATTTTAATCGGACGGTTGATAATACTAGCGGCTTAGGACTGAGCCGGATTATTAAATCAGGTTTTGATTTAATAATTTATATATGTATTTATATATATGTATTCTAGTATTATTGTTCACTATTCATTTTCTCTCTTGGCTATTTGTAATTTTGTACGAATAAGCGTATATGTATTTCGATACATGTACCAGGTTGTATTCCGTATTTATACAGAATAGCTTCTAGAAGTGGACACCTCATTTGTATGATTTTCCTTTTTGGAAATTCATTTTTTTATAAATGAGGTGGAAGGGATGAGGTGGCATAAGCATGGCTTGGACATGTAGAGAGGCATGGGTCTTTATTATTTAATGGAAAATTATGGAGATATTTTGTGTGCTTGAGAGAGAGAGAGAGAGGGCAGCCAAATATTGATTGGGCTTGGCTCATTTGTTTTTCTACACTTGCTTTTCTCCACTCTCTCATTCTCACTTCATCACTTAGCAAATTCTTGAGTTGATTATGCCATTGTTTCCTTACCTCCTTCATCTTCTATGGTTTCTCCCCTGAGCAATTATGGTGAGAGAAAAATATAGTGACACATTCCTACACCTCCACTCTCGATTGCTAGCAACCTCGGAGTGTCGGTTGCCTCGCTCGACGAGGCTGAAGCTTGCGCCGTTTCCCTCAGGTGGATCATCGTAGATGGAGAAAGATCGGCAACTAAACTCGATCAAGGAGCCACTGAGAGCTTGAAGATGATGGTTGAAAACTGAAGGACACGGATCAACTCGGTATAACCATCTAACTTCTTAAATATACCTTGTTAGTTTAGGGTTTAAGGTAGATCTGGGCATCGGGTAATGGTAGCGCCAGTTCAGTAAATTTTTGTTCCGCATTTGGCCACGGTTTGATGGCCGGACGCTGCGTAACCCAACATGCCAATGAATGCCTCAACTTTGCTTCTTGTTACTTGCGTGGATTTGAAACAAGATTAAATCATCCTTCTTGAATGAACGAGGACCGCCTGTCCTTTCAATAAGGGGAGGATCGATGTTACCGGAAGGAGTGGCTCGACCAATCGCATACGTATATCCTTACTAACCTTGAAATTATTACCGATCACAGAAAGTATATAAATTAAAACTTTTAATCGCGTCAATATTTTTTGTTTCTAGATATATATATCCATAAATAGATAATATTGATATTTTTTAGGCGACATACTCAAGAACTTACGTCTGCGATTACCGGAAAGGGCACTAATTGGAAGATTAATCAAGAACATAAGAAACACTTTTCAGGATGGTTCCATAAACACGTGCGTTACTCTTATAGATTTCACATATCACAGGCATATATCACATATATAGCTTAGACATTTTATGGGTAAATGCATTGTAGATTGAAGATGACATAGCAAAAGGGATGCAATTCCCGGATGTACTCGTGCAACTATCTAAAGGTCTTAGTGCAAAAGTGAATCGATACGGTTCATATTGCATTGATCACTTAAAATTTCTTACGAATGAGAGATTGACTACCCAAAATAACGTCATTTTTGTCCGTTTGAACAAACGTGCTTCTCAAGTTCCCATGATGAAAGACCGCGGGATGGAAAAAAGGAATACTACGGTCAATTAGAGGACATAATAGAGATATTTTACAGGAGTAACGCGCAAGAATGATTTTTTATGTTCAAAGTTCGTTGGTACGCTTGCATCCAGAAGGATGAGTATGGTTTTCAGTTTGTCAATATCAATAAAAAAGTTTACCGAGACGAGAAGTTCATATTAGCTTCAAAAGCTGAATAATGCTTCTATATCAATGATTTTAATCGCGAAGATGCTTAGATTGTACTGCGGGCATTGCCTAAATCCTTATTCGATAGTTTTATCGATGAGGGTGACATTGAGGACGTAGATCCGATTGACATATTGCGGTTGTAGTCATTTATATGCAAATATGTTATAAACTCTGCAGTTGCATACACTTACAATCAAAATCTATATGAAAATTTTTGCAGTTCTAGTCACATTTTAATCAATTGATATGTTGGTTTAATGATTTATGCATTTTATATATTTTTTATCGTCATAACTTGCATGAAACAGATGCCGCGAAAAGGAATATTCAACAAATTTGCCAAGGGATTATCTGTGAAGAAAAGAGACCGAGTTGGTTCATCTTCTATACATCCTGAGCATGAGAGTAGAGGAATTATATTACATGTTTTAAATAAGCGTGTTCAAATTATTTTGTTCATATAACTATTGCATTGATTATAAATTAAAATGTGAAGGTAAATCTGATCAGAAGGATGCAGGCGCATCCATGCTGGAGGATCTGCATGCACATATAGATGAGTAGTGCACAGATCTTAGAAGAGAAACTGGGACGTTCTCGGATCCCATTACAGATGAGTTCACTGATTCATTACCTCTTCCTCACGATTTACAAAATAAGAAACTGTTGGCTATAGTGCCATCAAGGAAATTATTGTAATCACAGCCAGACGATTATAATGATTGAAGGATGAGCTATACGGATAGAACAGTCTTAATCGAAATAATAGTATGCTATTGTAACATTTCAGAAATATAAAATATTATTTTTGAAATTTAATATTAAAATAATATATTTCGCGAAAACTACTCGATTTGTGAATTTAGGGCTTTCGTAAAATGGTATAAATATATACCAATATTTATGAAATAATTAGAGATTAAAATGATTTATTCATTTTAAAATATATTTATCGGATTTGGGCATTTTTATAATTAATTATATGCAAGTTTAAAATTAAACATGATTAGTGCACTACTAATCACGATTAGACCAAATCCGTGTTTCTACATTTTTCCATGGTTAGTGTATCATGACATATTGCATTCTTGTTGCATGTTGTTTCATTGTGCTTGTTCCATTTGTATTTGGACTTTGTGAGATAAAGAAAGTAAAAAGAGATGGCATGATTGAGGAGAGAGAGGGGGGACACAATGATGACTTGAGGCATGGCATGAGAGCATGCCATGAGAGAGAGAGAGGGAGTGGATGGCATGCGACCCCTTGACCCTTCTTCATTTCTTTCTTCATCATTTTATTTCGTCAACTCCTCCTTCATCTTCTTCATCTCTTCCTCCACCTCCTCTACCTCCATGGATCACCTCAAAAACCTTGCTAAAACCCTACACCATCTTCATTAAAAATGATCCCCACCTCATTCTACACCTTATGGACCTTTCAAGTTTAGATTTTGAAGACTTTGAGCAACTCAAGAATTTTCTTGAGTTTCCAAATGAGGTAAAACCCAAATCTTTTAGTTAAGTTATGTAACATTTCAGAAAAATAAAATATTATTTTTAGGAATTTATATAATTAATAATAAATATTTTGAATATTTTAATGATGTGGCACAATTAAATACCGATAAATTGGAAAATATTGGAAAATTAAATTAAACGGTGATTTTGGAGGTATTTATGTGATTTAGGCAAATTATAAATTTTTATGAATTATTATATAATTTATTATGTACAAGTTTATTTCTAAACTTGATTAATTTACACTAATTATGCATATGACGTGCACCATGTCACATTTCTAACACTTGTTACATTTTATTCTCCATGAATTCTTTTGTGCATGGTTTCTTTTTTTGAAATGAAAAGAAAATAAGAGAAAAGAAAAGATAAAGAAAGAAAAAGAAAAAGAAAAGGGAATAAACAATAAGGTTGGGCAAGAGAGAGAAGAGAGGGGTGAGGGGTCTTTGACCATTGATCCCATTTGTTTCCCTCCATTTCCTTCATCATTCTCTCCTCCTTCTTCACTCATGGCTGCCCTCTCCCTCCACTACCTCAAACTCCTCAGTACAACCCCAAAGCCACATCAAAACCTTGTCTTCGCTTCACAAAAAAGGTGCACAAGCTCACTACAAACACTTTGGACCAAGAAAGTTTGGATTTTGGAGACTTGGAGCAACTCAAGAATTTTCTTGAGTTGCCAAATGAGATAATTCGTTAACATTAGTGTAGTAATGCATTTCCTTTAGCTTCTAGTTTACTTTAGAATTGGTTAATTAAGGTTTAGTGAGGTTTGAAAATTCCAAGTTGATGTTGTGTGGATTTCTTGAGTTGAGAAGTGTAATTGAGGCCTAATAGTGACCTTAAATCCCTGTAGTGATTGTATGTTGGACTAAACCAGAGACAAACCCCAAGACTTGAAAATTAGCATTGTCGATATCAGACATTATGGATTCTGTGAGGATATTTTGGGATCTGCTAAGACCCGGGAACCTTAAAAATTATATAGCGATTATAGAGATGTGTGCAGGAATCCTAGAAGCTACAACTGAAACCCGGGACCCCAATTCCATCTTGTGGCCGCAAATTAAACCCATTTGGCCGCAAATTGCGGCCTGGGTAAGGTAGAAATGCTTCGTGTTTGGTACATGGCTCCATTTGCAGTAAAATAGACCCTCCACATATGCAAAATTGGCTAATTTCACCTTAGGCAAAATCTGGGGAGGTTTTCTTAAGTTTCTGATTTCGTATTGCGACTTTTAATGAATTGGGATTTGGTATTTGATATTGTGTTCCGTCGTCTGACGTTTGTACGTCAGCGACGAGAGTTATTTGGGTATTCTTGCATGCGTAAACCATAGGTTCTAACCTATGTGTGTTTCGTATGCCGTTTTGGTTTTCATGCACGATTTCTGTTTACGATGCAATGTGTGTATGTATGTAGGTACCCTCACGCGGACTTTGGACGACGAAGAAGAGGATGGTGACATCAACATCGGCAAGTAAGGATCAAGGTGAGTAGATATATATCTACGGGGGAAGTCGGGTGGATGGAGTATAGTACCCCCGCAGTTTCGTAGTGTAGTATACGAATACGTTTGCATATTTCACGAAAACTACTCGATTTGTGAATTTAGGGTTTTCGTAAAATGGTATAAATATATACCAATTTTTGTGAAATAATTGGAGATTAAAATGATTTATTCATTTTAAAATATATTTATCGGATTTGGGCATTTTTATAATTAATTATATGCAAGTTTAAAATTAAACATGATTAGTGCACTACTAATCACGATTAGACCAAATCCGTGTTTCTACATTTTTCCATGGTTAGTGCATCATGACATGTTGCATTCTTGTTGCATGTTGTTTCATTGTGCTTGTTCTATTTGTATTTAGACTTTGTGAGAAAAAGAAAGAAAAAAGAGATGGCATGATTGAGGAGAGAGAGGGAGGACACAATGATGACTTGAGGCATGGCATGAGAGCATGCCATGAGAGAGAGAGAGAGAGAGAGAGAGGGAGGATGGCATGCTACCCCTTGACCCTTCTTCATTTCTTTCTTCATCATTTTATTTCGTCAACTCCTCCTTCATCTTCTTCATCTCTTCCTCCACCTCCTCTACCTCCATGGATCACCTCAAAAACCTTGCTAAAACCCTACACCACCTTCATTAAAAATGATCCCCAGCTCATCCTACATCTTATGGACCTTTCAAGTTTAGATTTTGAAGACTTTGAGCAACTCAAGAATTTTCTTGAGTTTCCAAATGAGGTAAAACCCATATCTTTTAGTTAAGTTATGTAACATTTCAGAAAAATAAAATATTATTTTTGGGAATTTATATAATTAATAATAAATATTTTGAATATTTTAATGATGTGGCACAATTAAATACCGATAAATTGGAAAATATTGGAAAATTAAATTAAACGGTGATTTTGGAGGTATTTATGTGATTTAGGCAAATTATAAATTTTTATGAATTATTATATAATTTATTATGTACAAGTTTATTTCTAAACTTGATTAATTTACACTAATTATGCATATGACGTGCACCATGTCACATTTCTAACACTTACATTTTATTCTCCATGAATTCTTTTGTGCATGGTTTCTTTTTTTGAAATGAAAAGAAAATAAGAGAAAAGAAAAGATAAAGAAAAGAAAAGAAAAAGAAAAGGGAATAAACAATAAGGTTGGGCAAGAGAGAGAAGAGAGGGGTGAGGGGTCTTTGACCATTGATCCCATTTGTTTCCCTCCATTTCCTTCATCATTCTCTCCTCCTTCTTCACTCATGGCTGCCCTCTCCCTCCACTACCTCAAACTCCTCAGTACCACCCTAATGCCACATCAAAACCTTGTCTTCGCTTCACAAAAAAGGTGCACAAGCTCACTACAAGCACTTTGGACCAAGAAAGTTTGGATTTTGGAGACTTGGGGCAACTCAAGAAAATTCTTGAGTTGCCAAATGAGATAATTCGTTAACATTAGTATAGTAATGCATTTCCTTTAGCTTCTAGTTTACTTTAGAATTGGTTAATTAAGGTTTAGTGAGGTTTGAAAATTCCAAGTTGATGTTGTGTGGATTTCTTGAGTTGAGAAGTGTAATTGAGGCCTAATAGTGACCTTAAATCCTTGTAGTGATTGTATGTTGGACTAAACCAGAGACAAACCCCAAGACTTGAAAATTAGCATTGTCGATATCAGACATTATGGATTCTGTGAGGATATTTTGGGATCTGCTAAGACCCGGGAACCTTAAAATTATATAGCGATTATAGAGATGTGTGCAGGCATCCTAGAAGCTACAACTGAAACCCGGGACCCCAATTCCATCTTGTGGCCGCAAATTAAACCCATTTGGCCGCAAATTGCGGCCTGGGTAAGGTAGAAATGCTTCGTGTTTGGTACATGGCTCCATTTGCAGTAAAATAGACCCTCCACATATGCAAAATTGGCTAATTTCACCTTAGGCAAAATCTGGGGAGGTTTTCTTAAGTTTCTGATTTCGTATTGCGACTTTTAATGAATTGGGATTTGGTATTTGATATTGTGTTCCATCGTCTGACGTTTGTACGTCAGCGACGAGAGTTGTTTGGGTATTCTTGCATGCGTAAACCATAGGTTCTAACCTATGTGTGTTTCGTATGCCGTTTTGGTTTTCATGCACGATTTCTGTTTACGATGCAATGTGTGTATGTATGTAGGTACCCTCACGCGGACTTTGGACGACGAAGAAGAGGTTGGTGACATCAACATCGGCAAGCAAGGATCAAGATGAGTAGAAATATATCTACGGGGGAAGTCGGGTGGATGGAGTATAATACCCCCGCAATTTCGTAGTGTAGTATACGAATACGTACGTATATTTCGCAAAAACTACTCGATTTGTGAATTTAGGGTTTTCGTAAAATGGTATAAATATATACCAATATTTGTGAAATAATTGGAGATTAAAATAATTTATTCATTTAAAAATATATTTATCGGATTTGGGCATTTTTATAATTAATTATATGCAAGTTTAAAATTAAACATGATTAGTGCACTACTAATCACGATTAGACCAAATCCGTGTTTCTACATTTTTCCATGGTTAGTGAATCATGACATATTGCATTCTTGTTGCATGTTGTTTCATTGTGCTTGTTCCATTTGTATTTGGACTTTGTGAGAAAAAGAAAGAAAAAAGAGATGGCATGATTGAGGAGAGAGAGGGGGGACACAATGATGACTTGAGGCATGGCATGAGAGCATGCCATGAGAGAGAGAGAGAGGGAGAGGATGGCATGCTACCCCTTGACCCTTCTTCATTTCTTTCTTCATCATTTTATTTCGTCAACTCCTCCTTCATCTTCTTCATCTCTTCCTTCACCTTCTCTACCTCTATGGATCACCTCAAAAACCTTGCTAAAACCCTACACCACCTTCATTAAAAATGATTCCCACCTCATCGTACACCTTATGGACCTTTCAAGTTTAGATTTTGAAGATTTTGAGCAACTCAAGAATTTTCTTGAGTTTCCAAATGAGGTAAAACCCATATCTTTTAGTTAATTTAAGTAACATTTCAGAAAAATAAAATATTATTTTTGGGAATTTATATAATTAATAATAAATATTTTGAATATTTTAATGATGTGGCACAATTAAATACCGATAAATTGGAAAATATTGGAAAATTAAATTAAACGGTGATTTTGGAGGTATTTATGTGATTTAGGCAAATTATAAATTTTTATGAATTATTATATAATTTATTATGTACAAGTTTATTTCTAAACTTGATTAATTTACACTAATTATGCATATGACGTGCACCATGTCACATTTTTAACACTTGTTACATTTTATTCTCCATGAATTCTTTTGTGCATGGTTTCTTTTTTTGAAATGAAAAGAAAATAAGAGAAAAGAAAAGATAAAGAAAAGAAAAGAAAAAGAAAAGGGAATAAACAATAAGGTTGGGCAAGAGAGAGAAGAGAGGGGTGAGGGGTCTTTGACCATTGATCCCATTTGTTTCCCTCCATTTCCTTCATCATTCTCTCCTCCTTCTTCACTCATGGCTGCCCTCTCCCTCCACTACCTCAAACTCCTCAGTACAACCCCAAAGCCACATCAAAACCTTGTCTTCGCTTCACAAAAAAGGTGCACAAGCTCACTACAAGCACTTTGGACCAAGAAAGTTTGGATTTTGGAGACTTGGGGCAACTCAAGAAAATTCTTGAGTTGCCAAATGAGATAATTCGTTAACATTAGTGTAGTAATGCATTTCCTTTAGCTTCTAGTTTACTTTAGAATTGGTTAATTAAGGTTTAGTGAGGTTTGAAAATTCCAAGTTGATGTTGTGTGGATTTCTTGAGTTGAGAAGTGTAATTGAGGCCTAATAGTGACCTTAAATCCCTGTAGTAATTGTATGTTGGACTAAACCAGAGACAAACCCCAAGACTTGAAAATTAGCATTGTCGATATCAGACATTATGGATTCTGTGAGGATATTTTGGGATCTGCTAAGACCCGGGAACCTTAAAATTATATAGCGATTATAGAGATGTGTGCAGGCATCCTAGAAGCTACAACTGAAACCCGGGACCCCAATTCCATCTTGTGGCCGCAAATTAAACCCATTTGGCCGCAAATTGCGGCCTGGGTAAGGTAGAAATGCTTCGTGTTTGGTACATGGCTCCATTTGCAGTAAAATAGACCCTCCACATATGCAAAATTGGCTAATTTCACCTTAGGCAAAATCTGGGGAGGTTTTCTTAAGTTTCTGATTTCGTATTGCGACTTTTAATGAATTGGGATTTGGTATTTGATATTGTGTTCCGTCGTCTGACGTTTGTACGTCAGCGATGAGAGTTGTTTGGGTATTCTTGCATGCGTAAACCATAAGTTCTAACCTATGTGTGTTTCGTATGCCGTTTTGGTTTTCATGCACGATTTCTGTTTACGATGCAATGTGTGTATGTATGTAGGTACCCTCACGCGGACTTTGGAAGACGAAGAAGAGGATGGTGACATCAACATCGGCAAGCAAGGATCAAGGTGAGTAGATATATATCTACGGGGGAAGTCGGGTGGATGGCGTATAGTACCCCCGCAGTTTCGTAGTGTAGTATACGAATACGTACGTGTGTGTATGTGTGTGTGTATGTGCGCGCGCGCGCGCGCGTGTGTATTGTGAGACAAATGATTATCAAGATAGGTTTTAGGTGTTCATGGGTTAGTTTTAGTGTAATTAGAAGTAACTTAGTTTAGATTTTTAGTCGCGAAACCCTAGAGTAAAGATTTGCACACACGCATACATTTGCTTTACTTGTGCATATACACACACACACACTTATACATATACATATATGTATGTGAATATATATATATATATACATACATACATACATACATACATACATACATGGATGATGAGGACAATATATGGTACTTAGAGATGAGTCGATATGATTGGGCACGATACCATAAGATCGGTGATGTGATTTGGGTCGTGTGATGAGACCCGACATGATATTATAGCGGATATATGTATATATGTTGATGATATCTGAATGTACTAGACTTTAGATCAGTACCCCTAATTCAGAATATGATGATAATGATACCAGGTAAATTATGAGTTATCTGTGATATTGACCCATACCTCGATTTGGGATGCCGTACGATGGATTTTACCGTACGTTGTATAAATATGATGATTGATCTGCACTCTTGACTCGAGAATGTCATATTATATATTGTATCGTACGTGATACTATTGAGGCGGGATCACCGACTACTAGATATGGATATCGACTCAGACTTAGCTAGTTTTCCTTACCCTTTCGATTAGTCTTTTAGTTTAGTCCTGTAGTTTACTTAGTAGAGGTTAGATCTAGGCGAGTCATAATTATTTCCAAAACTAACGAATCGTGGGTATTTTAAGATAGACTAAGGGATACTACGGATATTTCAAAGGACATACATTTTCTTAAAAATACCGTAGCCTTTATTTTCTAAACACCACGATTCGTGCGATTTCAGACACCAAAAACTGTATGACTCGTATATAGGAATGTATATTTCTTTATTGTTGCATTTACTATTCATTTGCCATTTATTCTTGCTGTTTGCATCGCATTGCATGCTTATATGTATTTTCGTTAGTTATTATGAAACCTGTTGTTAGCACACCAGCACCATTACCGATGATGCGTATACTCTACGTACACTCGCTCGCCGGCTCACACACATCATCATCAGTAATTTCCATGACACGTACACTTTAGAAGTATTACTTCATTGACATAACTTGCTAGTTGATAGTTCCATTATGTTATTGTTTTATTATGCTAGTTTAATTATTGCATTTCTTGCATAATATCAGATGCATTCATATATTCTTTTGTCATGCAATATTATGTAGTTTTATGCTGGTAATTTACTGTTATTTACTCTTGAGATTGGGATTTCGGATTTCCATGAGATTTCTGGATTTGGAGAAACTGCAAAGATTTTATAAACTTATTATCATTTTAAAGATAGAAAATTGCGGTTTTCTCCTGATATGATTTGAGAGGTGTCCACCATGAGTTTTCTCGGCTCTTGAGCAGTATCATACACCCGATTCGAGGAGGAGGATGAACCGTTTGTGGGTGCATGGTGGACCCGGTGCGGTACCCCGGGGCAAGATGGTCACAGGCGATGGCGTTGAGCCTGGCAGAGGAGCACTACCGACCGGTTATTATGACGTGTCGGATATCCGGAGGATACCGACGTGGTCTTGAGATTTGATGATACAGGCCAGTCCGGATAGTCGGAGCCTGAGATATTGAGATTTGATGATACAGGCCAGTCCGGATAGCCGGAGTCTGAAATATTGGGATATATATTTTTTGTCGATACTTGACACTGATTCTCTGATGATTTCATTGATGATACTGCGATTTTTATACAGAAATCTCACTAAATAAAGAAAACAGTTTTCTCATTCATAATGTATTCTGTTTTCATTTTAATAGATTCATACATCATATATGTATTATGTTGTTACCTGAGGGACTGACATGAGCACTTGATATTACACTTATGTGTAGATGGTTTCAGGGTTATATTATTGAGGATATACTATCGTATGACCTTGGATTGAGTCATACATGCGATTTCTGCTCGGTGATATTTTCTACTCACGAGTTGGCAACTCACCCCCGTTGTGCCACAGTTTCTTGCAGGTTTTGCCGTACATGTTTCATTGGCGGCTTTGCTGGCACACTGCTTCCTTCCGGGTGACTGCTTTGGTAGGTGGGTGCACTCGCATCGTGGCCACCATTATATTTTATTTATATTTCAGTTGTATCTAGTAAACTCTATCAACCAGACTTGTATATTTGTTAGACTTAGAAGACCATTCTTTCGACCTTAGAGTCGCTCTTGTATTATTATGGTTTTCTTGATGATATTAGTTTTCCCTTTTGAGTTTTGATCATCGCCCTTCGGCGTTGTATATTATATTGCTTGCATGGTTGTGACCGCCAATTGGCGAAGAACTAGCTCCCGCTTGGGCATGCCTTTATATTATGCATGTTTGTACCCATTTGGGGCCAGCATTTACAAAGGAAACTCTGCCAAAATTTTTGGAAAAGACTTGATGTTTTAAAAATGCATACTACGGCTTATTTTGTTAAACCACTTGCTTTTAAACTAAACTTTTTCCTTCTCTCTCTTTTCAAATGGTTTAGATTTCTGGGATTTTGGTTTACTTGAATTAGATGGGGTCCTATAGACTTCATATGATTCAAGTGCCAGTCACGAGCCATTTCGGGTCATGACAAAGTTGGTATCAGAGCGCTAGCTTTAATCTTGGTTCGAGTCTATATTTGACTATGCGGAGTCTAGGGCGTTTATATATATTCGGAACCTAGGCTTGACCTTACGGAACTTAGACTTGGTCGAGGGAGTATTAGACCCGAACTTTCGTCGCTTAGGTTGACCTTAGTTGATGGAGTCGGTGACTTAAGTAGAGTGATGTACCGTGTGTATGTTCCGCGGCATATTTACGATACGCTACTCCGCTTAAGAAGCCTTAGGATATACATTTCTTTGCATAGTATTCTATTCATTCATATGATCCATCCTCATCAATATCAGTTTATGGTTTTGTTACCACGGTTGCAGGGACATGGAGAGCTGCGGCTAGAGTTGCGGTCAGCACGAACTCGTCATGGACGAGGACTAACCAGGGCATAATTCCGGCGACACACGATTGCATAGATGTGCCGTTTTATTGTGTTTTTCGTGCCATGAGCGTTTGATGGATTGCTATTACTAAAATTTCTAGAACGTGCAGATCAGCACCAGAGGATCAGGCTACCGCTAGAGGTCAGCCAGAATGTGATGACCATCAATACACCGATTATTCTTGATGATTGAGGCACTGTTTAACATGCGGATGAATGCGCCAGTTGCTGCTGCGACTGACAAGATATCGCTCCAGATGTTTGAAGCTATTGCAGCATGAGTTGCAATTAGAGATATGTTAGAAGATCGTTAGTCACCTATGGAAGAACGACTAGGACATGTGGTTAGTTGCATACCCCGATGCTAGGTCATCAAATTGATTGATTCCAGTTAGAGAAGACTTCATGCAGGTACATGAAAAGTTGATAGAAATGAACGAATGTCAGAAACCCATTTTTACAAGTTTAAAGTATTCGGAAAAACATGCAAATAATTCTGTGGACCCTCTTGAAGAATGAAACCCTAACTCGACATAATGACTATGGGAACGCTTTTGAACCTTAGGGTTGGCGGCAGTTTCGCGGTTCCATTAGTGAGGCTTGGGTTTGCCCTTCTACGGCTGGTCCATAGGTACTATGGCATGTATTGAATGTTATTAAACTGTGCACGAGTGTTGAGATCTCGGGAAATTATGGGACTTTGATGAATCGATCGAAAAATTCGATGTCATCCGGATATCATATGATGGGATACTTCACGAGAAGACTTGGACCCAGGATCGGACGTATTACGCACACCCAGTAGGCTAGAGTTCGATTTCATTGATGAGATATGTTATGAGCGATCATGATAGTTGGCCAGAGATCTTTAGAGGATGTGCCAGAGCGGAACTGTTTCCGTCATTGTTTTAATATTGAGCCGTTGAACCGAAAAGTTATGTAACTAGCAATTCACAGTGAGAGACGAGAGCCTAAGAGCACCAGGCGCCAGATCATGAACAGGAGGTAAGTAGATATCTTGCTTTGCTAGCTTGGGATGCACCGACACCTTCTCGACTTCGAAGGAAGGACATATCGACGACAGTGTTTACGATTTGCGATTTGGTGATTCGAATATCACGTGTCTGTTATTTCGGATTTCGGAGTTTTGGGCAATTTATTTACATGATTGAGATTTTGTGCACTACAGTTGCACTCAACTTCGATTTGATGTCATTGGAGATGTTTGATTTTGATTGCATGCCTATGGTATGTATGTGATTTGACTTGTGCTTTCGGTGTAGTTCCATCCACTTTTAGTATTTTGATTCGATTTTGTGCACGCTGATACACATGGTTATGAGATTATATACCACGGTATACCTGATTTGGATTAAAGTTTGTTGTATACCATCGATTTTGATTGTGATATTCGATATTTTTTTCGTGCACCTTGCGCATTTGATTTGGATTCTTGCGCATACTTGACGTGCTTGATGCGATTTTGGTGCACGCCAGATGCACTAAATCGGGATTCTTAGTGCATATCAGATGCACCTGATATTGTTGTCAGGCACACACCGTTGCCCTTGACAGGTGTTTTCGTGCACACCTGTTGCACTTAGATTTTGTTTTTGTGCACATGTATGGCACATTCATTGATTTCGATTTCCGTGCGCACCAGACGCACGTGGTATTCTTATATACATTTTGGGATTGATTTCCTTTGAGCAGTATGTTTTTATGATATTTACTATTTGGTATAGTAGCTGAGCAGGACTAGTCAGAGGACAGTACCTGAATATGTTTTGCATGCATTGATAGTTATCGAAGGGATTTCCAAAAAGGAGCTATAGTCTCAGTATTTACCTACGTGTTCGAGATGACACGAAATATTTTTCAAAGGAAAACCTTCTAAATTATTTTTCAAAACGGCGGGACGTGTATGTCAAACAAAGGGTATATATATAGTTATTTTTTTACAATAGACGTCCGCCACTGTGCTTTGATAGCGCATTGCACAGTGATTGGAAAAGAGTTTGGCATGCATTTCTTTCAGATGTTTTGACGAATTTACAACGATGCGTGCACGTATAGTTTTGATGTATATCAGGTTGGTTTTCGTATTGGACTTTGACATTGGTGTCTTCACCATAACTCCGATGATTGCGGGATGCTTGACGGAGTCTTAATTTTAGTTATACACTCGTTTTCATGCGCATGCATTGCGCTACGATATATTTTATGTATGTATGATTTCGGAGTCCCGACGACTTGATCTTTTCACTGAAATGTTTTAGTATTTGAGGGGTTTAAATTTAAATTCGGGGACCGAATTTATTTAAGAGGGAAGATTGTAACATTTCAGAAAAATAAAATATTGTTTTTGGGAATTTATATAATTAATAATAAATATTATAAATATTTTAATGATATGGCACAATTAAATACCGATAAATTGGAAAATATTGGAAAATTAAATTAAACAGTGATTTTTGAGGGATTTATGTGATTTAGGCAAATTATAAATTTTTATGAATTATTATATAATTTATTATGTACAAGTTTATTTATAAACTTGATTAATTTACACTAATTATGCATATGACGTGCACCATGTCACATTTCTAACACTTGTTACATTTTATTCTCCATGAATTCTTTTGTGCATGGTTTATTTTTTTGAAATGAAAAGAAAAGAAGAGAAAAGAAAAGAAAAAGAAAAGAAAAGAAAAAGAAAAGGGAATAAACAATAAGGTATGGGCAAGAGAGAGAAGAGAGAGGTGAGGGGTCTTTGACCATTGCTCCCATTTGGTTCCCTCTATTTCCTTCATCATTCTCTCCTCCTTCTTCACTCATGGCTTCCCTCTCCCTCCACCACCTCAAACTCCTCACTACAACCCCAAAGCCACATTAAAACCTTGCCTTCACTTCACAAAAAAGGTGCTCAAGCTCACTACAAGCACTTTGGACCAAGAAAGTTTGGATTTTGGAGACTTAGGGCAACTCAAGAAAATTCTTGAATTGCCAAATAAGGTAATTCCTTTACCATTAGTGTTGTAATGCATTTCTTTTAGCTTCTAGTTTAGTTTAGAATTGGTTAATTAAGGTTTAGTGAGATTTGAAAATTCCAAGTTGATGTTGTGTGGATTTCTTGAGTTGAGAAGTGTAATTGAGGCCTAATAGTGACCTTAAACCCTTGTAGTGATTGTATGTTGGACTAAACCAGAGAAAAACCCCAAGACTTGAACCTTAGAATTGTCGTTATCGGACATTATGGATTCTGTGAGGATATTTTGGGATCTGCTAAGACCCGGGAACCTTAAAAATTATATAGCGATTACAGAGATGTGCACAGGCATCTTAGAAGCTACAATTGAAACCCGGGACCCTAATTCCATTTTGTGGCCGCAAATTAAACCCTTTTGGCCGCAAATTAAACCCTGGGTAGGGTAGAAATGCTTCGTGTTTGGTACATGGCTCCATTTGCAGTAAAATAGACCCTTCACATATGCAAAATTGGCTAATTTCACCTTAGGCAAAATCTGGGGTGGTTTTCTTAAGTTTCTAATTTCTTGTTGCGACTTTTAATGAATTGGGATTTGGTATTTGATATTGTGTTCCGTCGTCTGACGTTTGTACATCAGCGACGAGAGTTGTTTGGGTATTCTTGCATGTGTAAACCATAGGTTCTAACCTATATGTGTTTCGTATGCCGTTTTGGTTTTCGTGCGCGATTTCTGTTTACGATACAATGTGTGTATGTATATAGGTACCTTCACGCGGACTTCGGATGATGAAGAAGAGGATGGTGACATCGACTTCGGCAAGCAAGAATCAAGGTGAGTAGATATATATCTACGGGGGAAGTCGGGTGGATGGCGTATAGTACCCCCGCAGTTTCGTAGTGTAGTATACGAATACGCGTGTGTGTGTGTGTGTGTGTGTGTATTGTGAGACAAATGATTATCAAGATAGGTTTTAGGTGTTCATGGGCTAGTTTTAGTGTAATTATAAGTAACTTAGTTTAGCTTTTTAGTCGTGAAACCTAGAGTAAAGATCTGCACACACGCATACATTTTCTTTACTTATGCGTATATGGGGATATATATATATATATATGTATGTATGTATGTATGTATGTATGTATGTGAGTATGTATATATATATTGGTATACATATACATGGATGATGAGGACAGTATATGGTACTTGGAGTTGAGTCGATGTGATTGGGCACGATACCATGAGATCGATGATGTGATTTGGGTCGTGTGATGAGACACGACATGATATTATAGCAGATATATGTATATATGTTGATGGTATCTGAATGTACTAGATTTTAGATCAGTACCCTAATTCAGAATATGATGATAACGATACCAGATAAATTATGAGTTATATGTGATATTGACCCATACCCCGATTTGGGATGCCGTATGATGGATTTTACCATACGTTGTATAAATATAATGATTGATCCGCACTCTTGACTTGCGGATGTCATATTATATATTGTATCAAACGTGAACTATTAAGGCAGGATCACCGACTACTAGATATGGATATCGACTCAGACTTAGGTGATTTTCCTTACCCTTTCGATTAGTCTCTTAGTTTAGTCATGTAGTTTACTTAGTAGACGTTAGATCTAGACGCGTCATACTTATTTCCAAAACTAACGAATCGTGAGTATTTTAATACAGACTAAGGGATACTATGGATATTTTAAAGGACGTACATTTTCTTAAAAATACCGTAGCCCCTATTTTCTAAACACCACGATTCGTGCGATTTCAGATACCAAAAACTGTATGACTCGTATATTGAAATGTATATTTCTTTATTGTTGCATTTACTATTCATTTTCCATTTATTCTTGCTATTCGCATCGCATCGCATGCTTATATTTATTTTCGTTAGTTATTATGAAACCTGTTGTTAGGACACCAACACCATTACCGATGATGCGTATGCTCCATGTACACTCGCTTGTCGGCTCACACACATCATCATCGGTAATTGCCATGACATGTACACTTTAGAAGTATTACTTCATTGACATAACTTGCTATTTAATAGTACCATTATGTTATTGCTTTATTATGCTAGTTTAATTATTGCATTCCTTGCTTGATATTAGATGCATTCATATATTCTTTTGTCATGCAATATTATGGAGTTTTGTGCTGGTAATTTACTGTTATTTACTCTTGAAATTGGGATTTTGGATTTCCATGAGATTTCTGGATTTGGAGAAACTGCAAAGATTTTATAAACTTATTATCATTTTAATGATAGAAAATTGCGGTTTTCTCCTGATATGATTTGAGAGGTGTCCACCATGAGTTTTCTCGGCTCTTGAGCATTATCATAGACCCGATTCAAGGAGGAGGATGGACCGTCTGTGGGTGCATGGTGGACCCGGTGCGGTACTCCGAGGCAAGATGGTTGCAGGAGATGGCGTTGATCCCGGCAGGGGAGCACTACCGACCGGTTATTGTGACGCGCCGGATATCCGGAGGATACCGACGTGGTCTTGAAATTTGATGATACAGGCCAGTCCGGATAGCCGGAGCCTGAGATATTGAGATTGATGATACAGGCCAGTCCGGATAGCCGGAGCCTGAAATATTGGGATATATATTTTTTGTCGATGCTTGACACTGATTCTCTGATGATTTCATTGATGATACTGCGATTTTATACAGAAATCTCACTAAATAAAGAAAACAATTTTCTCATTCATGATGTATTCTATTTTTATTTTAATGCATTCATACATCATATATGTATTATGTTGCTACCTGAGGCACTGACACGAGCAGTTGATATTACACTTATGTGTAGATGGTTTCAGGATTATAATATTGAGGATTTACTATCGTATGACCTAGGATAGAGTCATACATGCGATTTCTTCTCGGTGATGTTTTCTACTCACGAGTTGGCAACTCACTCCCGTTGTGCCACAGTTTCTTGCAGGTTTTACCGTACAGGTTTACTTGGCGGTTTTGCTGGCACACTGCTTCCTTCCGGGTGATTGCTTTGGTAGGTGGGTTCACTCGCATCGTGACCACCATTGTATTTTAATTATATTTCAGTTGTATCTAGTAAACTCCATCAACCAGACTTGTATATTTGTTAGACTTAGAAGACCAGTGTTTATTCTTTCGACCTTAGAGTCGCGCTTATATTATTATGGTTTTCTTGATGATATTGGTTTTCCCTTTTGAGTTTTGATCCTCGCCCTTCGACGTTGTATATTATTTTGCTTGCGTGGTTGTGACCGCCAATTGGCGAAGAGCTAGCTCCCTCTTGGGAATACCTTTATATTATGTATGTTTCTACCCGTTTGGGGCCAGTATTTACAAAGGAAACTCTGCCGAAATTTTTGGAAAAGACTTGATATTTTAAAAATGCATACTACGGCTTATTTTGTTAAACCACTTGCTTTTAAACTAAACTTTTTCCTTCTCTCTCTTTTCAAATGGTTTAGATTTCTGGGATTTTAGCTTACTTGAATTAGATGGGGTCTTATAGACATCATATGATTTAAGTGCCAGTCACGTGCCATTTCGGGTCGTGACAAGTTATTACTATTATATCCTAGTTTAGTTTAGAGTTTGTATTAGTTGGTTTAGTGATGTTTGGAAATTCCAAGAAGGGGTTTAGGTGATTGTGTGGACTTGTGACATGTAGTGACGGTTTACAAGACCTTGGTGTTGATTTTCTGCACCAAAAAAGAGATTAAAACCTGATACACGAACTTAGGATTTATTCCGTGTCGGTTTTGTGAAGTATTGTTGGATTACAGGGCATCTGGTGCTATCTGGGATGTTTCTAAGATAAACAAACAAGTCTATTAACCTAACTAAACCACTAGAAGACCACCACCAAAATACAAGATACCAATTCCCCAGGAAAACCGGCGTCGCCGGAATTTTAAGCCATGTCGCCGGACCTCTTTTGGGTTCTGGGGTTGGGTTTTTGGGTGTAACTCCTAATCCCTATAACATATCCCCTGTACTTGCTTGTTTAGTCCCAATTAACCTGAGATAAAATCTGGGAGCTGTTTGTGAGTGCTTTGGATATGTTTTCCCGATATATAAATTCGTGGTTTTGGTATTTGTAATTGATTTGGTCGTTGGATGTTTGTACGTCAACGACGAGCATTGTTTGGTTGTTTTTGCATGCGTAGGCTATAGGTTCTAACCCATGATCGCACCATGTGCCGTATCGGTTTTCGGACATTAATTTTAATAGAATTGCGATTGTGTATTGATTGTAGGTACCTTCGTATGGAATTCCGAGACGACGAAGCACATCGATTTCGGCTTATCGAGGAGTATTGCAGGTGAGTAGATTTATATCTACGGGGGAAGTCGGCTGGATGGCGTATAGCACCTGTGCAAATTATAAATGGTAACCAATATATATAGAATATAGTTGGAGGAACTATATGAGAAACTTATGGATATGGTTAAAAGAGTTAGTAGGCGATGAGATGAGATGATACGAGCGGATAAGATTGATATAAGATATGAAATGAGATGTGTAAGGATATGACATGAGATTGATGAATATGATAAGATTGAGATAGATGTGTTATGAGACCGGTAAAATGAGATAAATATATATAAGATTACTTGATGTGAGATATTGAGATGATGAAAAGAGAATGTGACGTGAGATATTTATTTATATAATTATGATAATAATGAGTAATATACCGTATGAGACTTAGATCCGTACCCCCATTGTTGTATAGGTCGATAGAATCCCTATTCTGTTTGTTGTCGATGTACGATGGTTTACCGCACGCGATATTTTACCGGATGATTGATCCATACCCTTGACTAGAGGATGCCATACGATGGATTATACCGTACGTAATATTGTGAGGCTGGATGCCGATTGATAGATTCACCGACTTGGATATGTTATAGATATCTAATCCCTGTCTACACTGCTTAGTTTAGCCTTTACGTAGAGGTTAGATTAGATACGTATACATTTTAGCATTGCGCTCACGATTTACTTTCTGCTACGTTCATAATATTCTCATTGCATTACATATACCTATACTAGTACACCTACACAATTGTCGATGATGCGTATGTTACACTTACACAGATTTGCCGGCTCACACACTTTCATCATCGATAATTGCTATGTCATTTACACAGTAGAATTGCTACATCATGCTATTACTCTTAATTGTTCAGTACTGTCACATGATTAGTTGGCATGATATATTGCTATGCTCACATCATTATGCTATGTCGCATGATATACTTGATATGCTCACATTTCTGTTCTATATTTGCATACATCATGCTTTATGATTATACAAATTGAGATGATGTTTTCATGAGATTCTGGATTTGAGAACCGTGGTTATATTTCAAAAGAAATTATGTATTGTTTTAAAAACCCGGATTCTCTTGATATGATATTTCGAGGCGTCCACCATGAGTTTTCTCGGTTCTGAGATTGGTATGTGAAACCCGATTCGAGAAGATGGATGATCCATTTGCGGGTTCATAGTGGAACCGGTATGGTACCCCGGGGCAAGAAAGGTTTGTTGTGCAGTAGACGATGAGCCTGGCAGAGAGACTACTACCTACCGGTGATAGTATTGGGCTCGGCAGTTATCCGGAGGATACCGACCGGAGTCGTAAGATGATATGGACCGATCCGGACTGACGAAGCCCGTGGGCCAATCCGGAATGACGGAGCCCGAGATATGAGGATTTACGTGTCGATGTTGGGCATGGGTTTCATGATGTTTCGAGTGTCGATGTTGGACACTCAGGTTCTATGATTTTGATGTGTCGTTGATGGACACATGTTGATTGATATCCTCATATTTACATGCATATGCTTTCATGATGTTTCGAGTGCCGATGTTGGACACTCAGGTTCCATGATGTTGTTGTATCATTGATGGACACGTGGATAATATCCACATGCATACAGGCATTGATTATTATTGGCATATATGCAGACACGGTCACCCTAGATATCATAGTATTGCCTTCATGATATGGTTGACCTAGGAAATCGTTGTTTTATTTGATTTGTATCTGCTGATGTTTTCTACTCATGAGTTGGCAACTCACCCCCGTTGTGTCACAGTTCTTGCAGGTTTGACTGCATGGATCAGTAGCGGAATCGCTGGCACACAGCTTGCATCCGGATGATTTACTATGGTAGGTGGGACATATTGGATCGTGCCCACTCTTGTATTTATTATTCCTGTTGTATTTAGTCAACTCCATCAATCATAAACTAGTATTTGTATAAGTAGTAAGACTTGGCAAGACTTGTGGTTGCGAGACTTAGAGCGATGGGTTATATGTTCGCTTGGTAGATTTGTTGTCTTGCTTTATTCACTATCCTTTTGTGTTGACCTTCGCCGTTGGGCGTCGTATACATATATTTCTGACTTGCGTGGTTGTAATTCCGCTGGTTGGCCAAGAGCTAGCTCCTGCTTAGGGATGCCTTTATTGTTGTTATGTATATATGGTTTTGGATCAAAATATACAAGGGAGGTGCTGCCTAAATTTTTAAAAGACGAAACATGTTTACTTCAACTAGTATGATCCACTTTCATTTTCATATTCTATTATCTATGCATTTAAGAAAACGTTGATTTCATCATATCTTTATTTCAAAACTTCACCTCTTTTATTTTCTTTAAAAGGTTTAGATTTCTGGGCTTCGGCTTACTTAATTTACGTTACGCCTTTAGACGTAGCGTGATTTAAGTGTCGGGCATGAACTAAATTTCGGGTCGTGACAGCTATCTTGTTTGACTTTATCATCATGTATATGTATTATGTGGTATTATGGATCACTATTACATGTTGATAGAGCCCATAGGATTCATGCTTGACTACCAAGGTTATTGTGGCGATCACACTTGTGAGAACTGGGTTGTCTATAAATATATCCTTAAATGTCCCTAGTCGTAGGAATATAGAGACTGGGCATCGATATTCCAGAGTTGACTAATGTATGTGTTGGGTTATTCCGGCGCCCTAGCTATCAAACCGTGGCCGATTGCGGAACAAAAATTTTACAAACTGGCGCTAGAATAACCCCATAATACGGATCGACCATTAACCCTATGCGAGCAAACTATAAAGAAAGGATTTTAGAATGGTTATACCGAATGATCCATGTCCTGCGATCTTTAACCATCATCCCAAGCTCCTAGAAGCCTCCATGATCAAGCTTAATCTCCGATCTCCCTCCATCGAAGATGATCCACCTGAGGATTTGTATTTCGAGCTCCAACCTCTTAGCCGAGGTAACTAAGGTACCTAGTTCGCTAAACTAGCTGGCCTAGAGGATGTAAAATCTAATGATGGATTAATTTGTCTCCAAACACCCTAGTTTCTCAACACATGAGACTTGAAGGGTGGAGGTAGAAGAAGAAGCTTGAGGATGAGAGTGTGAGGCAACTCAAGAAAAAGTCTAAGTGTTTTGTGTTGTGTTGTGAGCAAAAATAAAGCCATTCATAAATATCTTAAGTCTCCAAAATATTTTAAGTCAACACAAAATATCTCAAGTCAACAAAATATCTCACAACAAAACAAATATCAATCATGCTTGAATAGTAACCATGAGTCGCTACAAAGCCATGCCATCAATTAATGCAATAAACATCTCATCCTCCACCTCATTAACCATTTAATCCAAAATGGTTAAAAACATATGAGGTGTCTTCTTCTAGAAGCGCCTTGTAATAAATTACAAGAATACCCCTCATCCGTATATGCATACCCGTATCCGTATTCCGAAAAATACGAATACAAAGAGACGAAATAATCCAACAATCCGATACTAGAATCCAGCTTAAACCAAAGCCACTATTATAAACCGTCCGAATCATGATACGTGCACAAGTGCACGTATATGATCGAACCCTACTGTAAAAGCATATGGCCTCTACATCGTTTCGCCCAAAACAGGGAAACCCTCTGTATGGGACTCTAAAGACTCGTCAATACGCTGACAGTGGGTTTAACCACAAGTACGTCAGCGGCACTAGCTGTACGTAACGGCTACCCAGGTATTGAGCGAAAGGAAAGCCGATGAGCAAACTCATCCTGATCCCTACTGAGCATGTCCGTGACAATATCCGTACAGTCCGGTTTGTTCATCTAAGAGTATCGCATATCAAGTCTAGGGGTGGATAAAGTCAGACCCCTAATAACGCGACATTTCGTATCGATATGAAGCCCATCACCAACTGAGAAACTGCCGATCCAAATTAGTAATTCTCGACTACCTTAGCCAAGGATTTCTAGTGATGGTCACCCGTGCACAATACGACATCAACCCCCAATACCGGGAGAGACGAAGCCCCAATGATCCGCTCACTGCCTCCATGTGGCTTGGGACTATACCCAACTAAAACATGTTTGCATGACTCCTTTAAGCCGTGGTAGGGTAGTAATCAAAGCACGGTGGGAACTCACACGAGACAAATGACGATCACAGGTCGACAGACTAATGTTCTCTTCTGAAACACAGAGACACGACCGCGTAGGTTCGTCTTTCCTGGATTTAGGGGTAGATGCTAATTGGTGCTATCCGTCCACCTCTCCGAAGATTCCAAGTTGATTTATGACACCATGTATCGAAGGTTTAAACGGATGCGGCCGATGTAGCAGACTTCGTCAGATTCCCTCTCATTGAGGGGGTTTTGATTGTGGGGACGCTCTTCCCTGCAGGCGCAAGCCCCTGCAGTTAATTACGCTACCGCATCGCGGTAACCACTTTCTCCTTCTCCAGATGGTCACTTCGTGTCGTGGGTGTTTGTTTTGTTTTTGGTTGCCCGTGGATTGTATACGGAGACTAATTTATGTTATCTCCCGTAGGGCATAGATTAGTCTAAATCCGTATTTTCTTAGATTTGGGTTTTGGTTTGGGTTTAAGAATACGTTAGTCTCATTTAAGACTAAGATCAACTTAAACGTTTGTTAAGGATACGTTAGTCTAATTTTAGACTAAGATCAACTTAACGGTTTGTTAAGGATACGTTAGTCTAATTTTAGACTAAGATCTACTTAACAGGATCATTTAGATTCAACAAAAGAGCATTTGGGCTCTATTGTTTAGTTTAGGGACATTGCGGTCGATTACCGGTTTAAAGACATGGTGGTCCAGTTTAAAGACATCATAGTCTGTGGAGGTTAAGGACATCATAGTCCATGGGCTTAAAGACCCCACGGTCCAAGGTTAAAGACATCATAGTCCATGGGTTTAAGGACCCCACAGTCCGAGGTTAAGGACATCATAGTCCATGGGTTTAAGGACCCCACAATCCGAGATTAAGAACATCATAGTCCATGGGTTTAAAGGACCCTACAGTCCGAGGTTAAGGACATCATGGTCCATGGGTTTAAAGGACTCCACAGTCCATGGAATGATTGGCTATCGGGATCCGTCACCTCTCTAAAGACGTTGAAGGATTACAATGACAAATATCAAAGGAGTGAAGAGATGTACCCTTGAGCCAAAGTTGATTGGGAAATCTGTAGTCCAATTTGGGAGTAAGATCAATTAATTAGATTATGAGCACATGGGCTCAGTTAAATCTGAATTGAGGACTTACGGCCAACTTGGGCTAAGTCCAATTAGGTTTGAAATGTTGGACCTTTGTTTGGACTGTTGAACATTTGTCTGGGTTCAACCGCCCATTATTTAGCAATGCTAAACAGGGGTTTGGGGCTCTGACAACATTTTGTCTTTGACTGAGCACTAACCATTCATTATAGCTCTGGACTTTACCTTGTATATCATATGAACTGATCAATTTTGAGGTTTATTTGAAGGGGAGATTTGCCTCTGGAAAACTTAGCCAATTTGGGCTAAGATTGGTTTTAAAAATAGTGTTAAACACTAGAGGATATTTGGCGATCACGTGTTCTCACGTGATGCGCTTAAAATAGTGTTAAACACTAGGGACAAAATGCTCAAAATAGTGTTAAACACTTGAAATGAGGTGGTCACATGGGGACACGTGAGGCGCCTGAGAACGGGCCAAACTTCCTTTATTTTACTCTCAAAATCTGCAAATAAGTGTTAAACACTTATTCTTTGTAATCATCACGTGTGGACACGTGATAGTGCCAATGCACTGGGTATTAATTCCTCTGTTTTCCTCATTTGCCCTTTTAAAAAGGTGTTTGTCAGGGGTCATGTGGGGACACGTGAGGCGCCCTAAATTAGTATTGCCTTTGGCTTTATTCCCTTCAGTTTTGAAGGTCACGTGTGAGCACGTGAGGCATTGCCTCCACGCTTTTTCTTTCTCATTTTGAGGAGTCTGTTTAGGGGTCACGTGGGGACACGTGAAGGCGCCCAAAGTCTGTTCTGCCTTGGCTTTGTTCTCTTTATTTTGAGGAATTTATCCAAGAGTCACGTGTGAGCACGTGACCTAATTTCATTTGTTCTCTTTTGATCACTGAGGAGGGGAGTCACGTAGACACATGTGATCAAGTTGGATACTGATTTCTTTATGTGCATGGAGAGTTTTAAGTCCCTTGTTTAAGAATTAAATTCTTTGGTAGGGTTGAACCCTAATTTTGTTTAGAGAAATTACATTCCTATGTATATGGAAGAATTAAATTCTGTAAACCCAACTCTCCCTCTAAGTTTTGGATCTGCATGGCAGAATCTCCCCGATGAGAATTAAATTCTCAACTTGTGGGGAGATCTGCTTCTGCAGATTTTCAACCAAACGAAGAACTAAGTTCTTATTTTAAGGGTTAAACCCTGTTTCTGTTGGAGGAATTAAATTCCCAAGTATTTGGAGGAATTAAATTCCCTAAACTCAATTCTCTCTCTAAGTTTTGGATCTGCATGGCAGAATCTCCCTGATGAGAATTAAATTCTCAACTTATGGGAAGATCTGTTTCTGCAGATCTTCAACCAAAGGAAGAACTAAGTTCTTATTTCAGAAGAGTTAAACTCTTAGATTGAGAATTAAATTCTCTTTTTATTTTGTGGAGCTTATGATCTCTTTCCCTTTCTCACCTAGGATTTCTTTCTCTTTTAAGGAAATCATCTTTTCTCTCTGGAGAATTAAATTCTCTTCTTTTTTCTCTCTGTTGTTGTTTCTCTCCAAAAGATCCCTCTCTTCTCTTCTTGGCTCTTATTTATAGGAGAAAGAAAAGAATCAGTTTGTTTAGTCAATCTTTCATTGAAAGATTTTAATTGATTTTGTAACCAACATGATCTTTTAGATCACTCAGTGAATTTTATTCACCATTGGATTTTTAATCCAAAAGATCTTTTATCTGTTATTCCTGGCAAATTTTAGAAAAATATTTCCTTGTATAGAATCTTTCTATAAATTGGTGATTTTTAGTCACCATTGGATTTTTAATCCAATGGTGCTCCACTTTACAGAGAGCAATCTTTTTGTTTGGAAAGATCTAAGAAAATATTAGGTTTTCTGATTTCCCTTAATTAGAATTTAATTCTATTAGTTCAGAAGGTCTAAGAACCTATCACGTGTTAGCACGTGACCCCACTGATTGACCATTTCATTAGAATTTAATTCTATTAGTTCAGAGATCTTAAGGAACCTATCACATGTTGGCACGTGACCCCCGGTCACGTGTGGGCACGTGATGCCCTATTTGGGATTTTCTTTCCATTAACTCAGAGAGTTTTTAAGACCCCGTTACGTGGTGGCACGTGACCCACTGATTAAGTTTTTAACCAGAATTTAATTCTGTTGTTTTAAAGAACTCAGGAATGATCACGTGCCAGCACGTGACCCTTGGTCACGTGTGGGCACGTGATGCCCCATTGGGATTTTTCCTTGTTGTTTTCTTATACATTTAGTTCTTTTCAGTGGGTTAAAAGTCTATCACGTGCGTAGCATATTTGCTCATAATTTTTGATCCCGGATGAATTATGAGGCCCATAATATAACAAACCGAAGGTTTTTTCGAGATTCTTTCAATACCATCAGAATTTTGTTGTTTCTCATTCGGGAGTTTGTCAAAATATATCCCGGAAAATACTGGTTCACATTTCTTAAGCGTAACGCTGCCATTTGATACCTTGGGCTCTTTTGCGCAGAAATTTTTTGGCGGGAACAACTAACTTGTACACATGTCACCTGGAAACTGCTATCTGACAATAGGTATACTACCAACAAGCAGGATCCTGGCGAGTCCGTCCAGTGTACTGATAACCCAATGAGCACCTGTATACTATCTTAGGTGAACAAATTAACACCAATGTCTTATGAGACCTGGCCACCGCCCCTCGTCAGGGTCTTAATCAGTATACACCAGTCTACTCTGGAGTATCAATGCCCAGTCTCGATACTCCTATGACTAGGAAAATTTAAGGATGTGCTTATAGACTACCCAGCTCCCATATATATGATAACCATCATAATGCTGGTAGTCAAGGAAGAATCATATAGGCTCTATCAACATGTAATAGTGATCTGTAATACCACATAAAGCATGTACATGATGATAAAGACAAACCAGATAGCATACTATAATTTTGAGTAAGACCGTTCTATCCGTATAGGTCCTCCCTCAATCATCGCAATCGCGAGCCTGCGATTCAATAATTGATTTGAGGGCACGATAGCCAACAATCTCCCACTTGCACTTAAGACTAATTATTGCGGTGTCGCTTACTCACAGCTCGTGTGATACTGAACACCCAATTTATCTACTAATCAGCTTCGCAAAGCTCGTTTGTAAAACTATTGCATTCGAGAAATAGCCTCGGTGAGTGGATCCGCTCCGGTGTTTCTTTCTATATCTTTCTATATCTCTACTTCATGGAGAAAAACTATCTCCCGAAATAAGCAATACCGGTCTTAGAATTTGTCTGGATATCTGATGGGACCCAGTTCATAAATGAACTCCAAATCCAACAAACTTCTTAGACTGTATTATCCACTGAATTTAATCAGTATCCTGCGCCATGCCTTCCACAGTATCCGCTTGGATCACCTGTCCAACATATTGTCCCTCAAAAGAAGGAAAACTATAACTCAGACAGCCACTCTGTCATCCAGGTCACCTTGGAAGCCTGAAATGATAACCGTCTCCCGAAGGAGGCTTCCATTACCATATCCTAAGAACATCTACTTATGTTCATAACTGCTTCCCAACGTTTCTTCAGGATTTGATTAATATATATACTTATTGCAGCTAGTGCAAAAGAAATATCTGGTGTTGTACTTGATATCTCATGACTGACTCAACTGCCTAAGCAAGTCATATGCCAATCATGCAAATCCCTCTCCTCATAAGTCTAAAAGACATCTCTTTAGATAGGGTGACTCCATCACCTGCGAGTACACCACCACGCCAGGAGTCGTCCATTCTAACATACTTTAGAATAATTTCAAAGTACCCGAATTAGTACACGTCCCAAATCTAGATCTAAAACCATATATCTAATCACCAGAAATCCTGATATTTTATCCAGATCAAATATGGAGAAACACCTTGTGACAACCACAGTATATGACCGATCGTAGTACAGGAAGATCTCTTCCTATCAAGTGCATGTCATCCAAATATCTGGACATCACTCTCTACTACCTTCTTATCAGATCCATCTCCTATTCTGATGAAGTCAAAACCTATGACTGTCACAAAAAAAATAGATTATCTATCTCCGCTATACTTGCTTTAGTCTATAAATATACATAAGCTACTTGCCCACTATGCTTCTGTTGCTCTCACTGACTACAACAACCCTCTGGCAGAGTCATATACACGTGCACTTCTAAATCTAATTTAGAACGATGGTATACTCATCCTCCTACCAGGTCTCATAGTTTAGAACAGCAGCATTGGCAAGTATGGGTAATCATAAATCTTCCTGTCACCGTCTTTGAGGATACCGAAGTACTTCTTGGGTGTCTGAGGTTACCCACCAAATCTGCAGAGTGGCTAATGGATCGTCGAAACCAATTGAATCTTTAGGTTCTATTAAATTTTCAGTAATCATTTGTGGTTCTGGAATTACTTCCAGTTCTACCATACTCCCACTAATGTTTTCTGAAAAGAATCCATTTTATTAAAACTGGTGGCTGTTTATCGCCGAAAGCCGGGAAGACAAACATCTTGCCTGAATTTGGGGGCTGATGCTATTTGGTTTTATCCGTCCACCTCTTCAAAGATGCCAAGTTGATTTATGGCACTGTGTATTGGAGGTCTGGATGGAAGCGGCCATTGTAGCAGACTTCGTCATATTCCCCCTCGTTATGAGGGGTTTTTGATTGTGGAGACGCTCTTCCCTGTAGGCACAAGCCCCTACAGTTAATTACGTTACCGCATCGCGGTAACCACTTTCTCCTGCTCCAGAAGGTCACTTCGTGTCGTGTGTATTTGTTTTATTTTTGGTTGCCCGTGGATTGTATACGGAGACTAATTTATGTTGTTGCCCGTAGGGCATGGATTAGTCCAAATCCGTATATTCTTAGATTTGGGTTTAGTTTGATTTAAGGATCGTTAACCCTATTTGAGATTAAGATCAACTTAAATGTTTGTTAAGGATACGTTAGTCCGATATTGGACTAAGATCTACTTAATAGGGGTTCGAGATCATTTTTGATCCAACAAAAGAGCATTTGGGCTCTATCATTTTAGTTTAGGGACGTTACGGTCCATAGATCACTATTTTTTGGGGGTGAGGGTTTAGTTTAAGGACGTTACGATCCATAGCTAGTTTAAGGACATTGCGGTCCACAGAGATGTGCTCATGGTTTTGGGAGTGCACCAAAGAGCTGTTGGTTGTCGGGACCCTCCATCTCTCTGAAGACGTTGAAAAATTACAACGACATGTATAAGAAGTATGGAGAGATGTACCCTTGAACCAAACTCCGGATTGAAGGGGGAGATCCTGGTGGAATGAACACCATTTTAGATACCATCTGTTAGGGAATCATTAGTCCTCTTTTGAACTGAGATCAATTTAGTGTTAGTTATATGTATGCCCTAGAGGCCATTACTGTACATAGGATGTATAATGTAGTGGATGCTGGGACATATATAGGGAGGACTTTCTTGCTCGACATGATAGTATGCTATCTGGTTGAACTTTACCTTAACGTGTATACTGATTGTCTCTCTGTTACATGTTGGTAAAGCCCTTAGGATGTGTGCTTGACTACCTGGACTATGATGCGGATCATACTAGTGGGGACATGGTAGTCCATAAGTACATCCTTCAAAGTCCCTAGTCGTGGGTGTATCGAGACGGGGCATCGATATACCAGAGTAGACTAGCGTGTACCTTCTCGACCCATACAGATGGGCGATGGATGATCCCATATCCATTGGTGTTTGACATGAGAGATGATATACGGGTGCTCAGTAGAGACTGGGTACACTGGACGGACTCACCGAGAACTCCCAGATGGTATTATACCTCACGTCAGATGGCAGTTCTCTGGTGACACTGGTACAGAGTAGTCTGTTGACCCGAGATCGCCATAGAGTCTTGTGTGGTTCCCACTATGCTTTGATTTCCATCTTACCACGTCCAAGAGGGCGTGCAAAACGGTGGTTTTTGGGTACAGTCCAGAGTCACATGGAGGCAATGAGCGATAGGAGGGAATTCGTCTCTCCCGGTATAGGGAGTTGATGTTGCGCTGTGTTCGATTGGCTATAACAGGAAATCCCTGGCCAGGGTTGCTGAGATTTACTGGTAAGTGTTACGAGTAGTTTCTCGAATTGTTATAGACCTCATATCGACACGACTTATTGAGCTATTAGGGTCTGACGTTTACCACCCCTAGGCGAGATATGCGACATATCAGACGATCAGACCGGACTGTACGGTAGTGTTACTGGTCGGATTCACTGGAGTGTGAGCGGGCTTGCTCGTCGATCTTCAGATCGCTCAATACCCGGGTGGCCGTTACGTTTAGCAGACCGCTTGCGGCTTGTGGGTGTTTGATATGATCATTGCCTGCTGCCGGCGTATTGACGAGTCTTTAGAGTCCTACACAGAGGTTTCCTGGCTCAAGCGAAACGAAATAGGAGCGCATATGAGATATGTGCGGGACCGAGAATAATGCGAGTATGTGATACCGTATTCCATTCTCGCGATGAATGTATCGAATGGTTGTATGCGATATAACCTAGTTATCGATTCAAGCGTTGATTCGATAAGCCGATACATTGTATACTAGTCGGTTGTGTGCGACATGACCGGATCATTGAATCAAGTGTTGATTTAATGATTTAATGTATAATTATATATTTGATATATTACTTTGCATTAACTAGTATTGGTTCATTTTAAATGGATTTTCTCACTCGGGTGTGCGCATTATATATGTGATATGATTTTGTGCACTTGCTTGTATCATGTTTGATGATACATCCTTTTTGGTTAAGTGTAAAGTATTAAATCTTGGTTAATGAAATGGTTAGGGTTTATTATTTGTTATTCATTTATCTTATTTAATTATCCTTTTTATTTTTGATAAATGAATAAAAGAAGAGGAGAAAAGAATGGTGGCTTATTTTGTTCTTTAGTTGAAGCTTCATGAAGCTTTGTTCAAGTCAACCATTCTTATCTCATCCTTAACCCTAACCATTCCCACTAACCATGATTCATTCTCTACACTTGACTCTAGTTAAAATTATGATAAGAATTCATTTTCTTTTCTTTTTCAATTAACTTATCATATATCATCTCTATCTTCTTCATTCTTCAAGTGAAGAAAACCAAGCTCCATCAATGGTGATTGTTGGAAAAGAGTGAGAAATCCAAAACTAAAGTTAACCCACTTCCTATTTCTTCATCCTCTACCTCTTGCCAAGTAGTAGAGTGTGTTTACTTCACAAGTTTCTTGACTTGGTGAAGTTGTGAGCTTGATCTAGCGATACCTCGACGTAGATCATCTTCGGCATGGACATCGACGACCTAGCTCCCTTTTTCTCCGACGAAGCCGACTCTAGAGCCCGGATTTGATTTGGACAGCGGAGAGGACCTCGTTGCGGAGCTATGGAGGTGGAGCACCGGATCTACAAAGGTTGTATTTCCGTTAAACTTTTAGTTAAGTGTTAACTAGTTAGTTTTTCGCCTAGACATCTAGCCGACGATCCGTAGTTTAGGGTTTGTAGGCACCGTAAAATTTTAATTTGGCATGATCGATGCCTTGTGAGACCTCATTAGGGTGCCTAGGAACCCGACAGTGGTATCAGAGCCTAGCTAGAGTCTTAGGCGAAGTCTAGACGGATTTTGAAGTCCGATCGAACCAAAACACGACCCCAAAATATGCTCTCTGGACGATTTCAGAAAACGTGGATTTTTTCAAATTAAAAATTGCTAAAAAATTCAGCAGGGAAAAATAAGAATTACGGTGCAAAAAGTTTCTGGTGAACAGTATTTTTCGCGGCGGATCAGCGGCAGAAGCATGGCTTCTGCGGCTGATCAGCGGCCACTTGGTGACGTCAGCCCACTTTGTTTGCACAGTAACTCCTGATAAATTCTGCTGAGTTTTCTGGGAATTTTTAATATTGATTCAATAGTTGAATTTTCTGCAATTGTTTTGGGGATTCGATGTTTCGATCGGGGTATCAAATTTTGTCTATTTGGCTTTCCGGATAAATTATAGAATATGTTAAAAAGTTCGACCGGATATAAATACCCAATTTTTCCCCTGTCGGGAAATTTCCAAGTGTTGGATTTTTCCGTAGTTTAACGACGTTCTAAGTAGTGCAAGTAACTCGATGGTCCCTCTAGAAGACAACAAACCTTAACTCGATTATGTGACCGTCTTGAACTGCCCTTTGAACCTTCGGGTTTGGGGCAGTACGGCGTGCCACATGTGAGGCGTTGGCTTGACCCTTCTACGGCTGGACCATTGGTACTGAGGTACGAACTGAATGTTGTTAGACTTATTTCATGTGTTGATCTGTATTGGGAAAACTTGGGTGTTCGATTGTTCGATCGGAAAGTTTAACATTTTCTATTTATCTGGGATGGGATACAATAATTGGAATTCGCAAAAGTTATGTGATAACTGAATGAATGTTATAAACATAGCAGTTTAGTCTCACTTGATCGGTTGCCACGGAATTTTGATGTGATCAAAAGTCCGTCGCAATCACGTAGCGTACGCGGATACTCACCGGGTAAACTTAATAGACAGCCTCGCCCCATAGCCCCGACCAAGTGACTGTAGGAGAACCCCGTCGCCGAAAGCATCCGTTCGGGTGCTCGCGGTAGCGATGTTCCGCCTTGGTGCACTTCGTCGACGGTATCGGGGGTGCAGCCGTCTACTGAAGTTTGCGACGAGCATTCGATCAGGATGTCGGGAATCTTGTTGAATTACCCGACTTGGTATTGAAAAGTGTTTTCGATAATGAGACTAAAATGCGGGGTTTATAATTGTTAGGCATGCGATGTCTAAGGAATTCATTTGGTCAGGCATGTGATGTCTGAGGTGGTTGCGGATTCCAACTGTTGTAGTTTTACATTTTCTTTTCTGTGACCGTAAGTGTAATATGTGATATCGCCGGTTTCGTTGCTATATGTCAACGACAATTGGGATGCGCATATTTACTTATGTTGATGACATGTGATGTTATGTGTTGCTAGATATGTTATATTGGATCATCGTGTTTGAATAGCCGGGGGTTTTTATGTGAGATGAGTGTTTTTCATTTTCATTCATGTAAAAACTTGTATGTAATATTCTTTTATTGGGGCACTTCCAGGTAGCGGAAGTTGTCACCTCTTGTATATTATTTACTTTTCCGCACTAGGATAGACCCAAGGAGGAGAGCACAAGTAACCGGGTTCTGGTGTCCAGTGGGAGACCAACTCGAGGAGTCGAGTCCGGGTCTCCTAACTCTAGAATTGGTAGGGTTGCTTGCCGCTCTCGTAGGGGTCTAGGGGTGTGGGTTTGGCTATTCATCACGACCGTGGAATCCGTGTTTTATACTGGCTCGTATTGAAAACACGGACGTCCTAGTATATCCAATATTTCATATGATTCTTCTGCTGCGATATCTGTGATGTGATCATGAGATGTTCTGTGATAGATACAGTATATAGTATATATGATATATTATATAGACGTTACTTATGTTTTACACCCGCGCTAGCCCTGCCCTGCTCTGCCGTTAGTTACCTAACCTAACGGTGCACGAGGGGACATCGAGGCGAATGCGGATGGCATAAGTGTACGTCGTATTTATCTGTGTTGTTTAGGTAATTTAAATGATGGGACTTCATTAATGTGATTAATGAAATAAAAGAAACCTAAGATGTTGTAGAATCGAATTTCAAAATAAAACAGGTAGCTACAGTTCTTGCTTTGCACAGCGGTATATGCGATATATCCTGCACCTTATTCGATGAGGAAAGGACCGAGATCCCTTCACCGGGAGTGACTCCTTTAGCAATAACTGGTCGATGCTACGCCCTCGGTTTGTCTTTTGATTGCTTTTAAGAGTTTTTGCTTTGCACAGTGATATATATGATATATCCCGCACCTCATTCGACGAGGAAAGGACCGACGATCCCTTCACCGGGAGTGACTCCTTTAGCAATAACTGGTCGATGCTACGCCCTCGGTTTGTCTTTTGATTGCTTTTAAGAGTTTTTGCTTTGCACAGTGATATATATGATATATCCCGCACCTCATTCGACGAGGAAAGGACCGACGATCCCTTCACCGGGTGTGAATCCTTTAGCAAAACTAGAAAAGCCTAAAATACACTCCATTTCAAAATTCATTCGATCCTACAACGATATCAAGTTCATTACGCAATAGGTTTTCAGAAAAACCTGTCGTAGCCCTCCGTCATTTCAGATAAGTAGTAGTTAGTATTCGTGCTACGTTTGTTGGCCTGCGTCAAGGCGTAGTGTGCGGTAGCTAACTGGTGCTTATCTGCATAAGCATATGATGTGATTGGATTAGGGTAGTCGTGCGACTTTGTTGGCCTGCGTCAAGGGTCGTGCGGGTGGGTTTAATTCAATCAGGAAATGACGGGTTGAACTTGACTAGCGGACTATGGTTTGTTGGCCTGCGTCAAGGTCATAGGACGCTAGGGGCAAAATATTATCGGGAATTTCAAGTGTTGAAATTTGCAATGAGATTGCATACCTTCTATGAGATAGTTGGATCCCGATACCCGCTGTGAGTAAGTGTTACTCCTGGGAGAGTTTTATACATTACAATTAGCCGATCAAGTAGGTGTCTAGAAAGGTGTCAACGGGGTTACGCCTCTGGGAAAACGAGGTTTACATTAATTAGGTTCGTGCGAAAGCACGGGGGACCTCCCTCAAAGTACCGACACTGGCCTGGCTGAAAGATTGGCGAACTTGTAGTGTGTAATTAATCCCGGCTAGTCTTTCCTTTTAGGGTTTGAAGGAAGATTTGATAAAAAGCAGTGGGAGTCATCCTGATTAGATAAAAAAATAACCAATCTATTCTTGACAGAGCGCACGCTGAGTGTTTTCTTCTCTCTCTCCAGGTAGCGACCATATCACGCCTTAATCAAGATAATAATACGGAATATTGACCGAACCCGCTTGTTATACTGAGCTGGGGAACGTTGGTCCCGCTCCAACTTATAATTGTTATAAGACAGAGCAGGAAATAGGGGATTACCAGAATTCCCGTGCCGCCCAAACGAAGAGAGTGCATGCTGATGCATCATCTTCGGGTGTGTTCATTACAGAGAACTGTTTCTCAGTATCCTCTGCGTCCTGGGTATTTGATACCAGATCAGGATCCCAGATATGTAATCTGTTACATAGGGCTACAGAAAGGTAGAGAACTGAGAACGGGTGATAAGTTTCATGAGACAGAAAACGGGGCAAGTGTTGCAGCCAAGTCTGTTGGTCACTGTCACCCTGTATTACCGATACATTGATTCTGAACGAATGTTATTAGATACCGAACCTGATATACAAAATCATATCAGTCTCTTTATCAGTAAAGAAACGATAAAATTTTGTATTGATGGATAATGTTTTGAACATTTCCTATATCAAAAGTTGATCGGTTCAGGCACGTTATCTAAAAGCATTGATGTTTTAAATCAAACTACAGTTCTTAGTATACGGATCACACACAAGAGAAAGAGTTCAGAAATGAACGAATTCTTCTTGAGGCATTGTAGACTAGGTCAGATCAATGTGACCCGACTAGCTAGAGTTACATAAAGATGCATATTTAAATTAGTTTGAATTTACATCTTGTGAAACTCGCCAGTCATGTCACAGAGATAAAATGACCATAGCCCTGTTTATTGGAAACAGAGAAAGAGTTAGTAAACTCTTGGGATGATACATGTTGATGTATGTGAGGTCCCCTGTCTACACATGCCAGGACTGGTTCTTTGTACTTCATTACATTCTCTGATAATCTCTCAAGATTCAGTCATATGTTCCTGTTGAAACATGAGTCCGAACCTTTTGAGATAGTCATAGAATATAAGTTAGAAGTAGAGAACCAATACGGGTATAAGTATTATGTCCTTTGATGTGATCGAGGAGGAGAATACTTGAGCACGGAAATTCCTGAACTATTCTAAAGGAGAATGAGATTCTCTCTCAGCATTACTCCTCCGTATACACCATAGCACGATGGTATATCGGGGCGGAGCAGATACACCCTATTTGATATGGTGTGCTCTATGATGAGTACTGCTGTGTTACCTATTTCCTTTTGGAAGTTATGCACTTATGAAGCTGCATACCTATTGAATTGGGTTCAAATCAAATCAGTTGCCTACCACTCCATATGAGATATGGAAAGGGAAGAGCCCATGTCTTAAGCTAGTTAAGATTTGGGGTTGTCCGGCCTATGTCTAAAAGCAAAATCCGGACAAGCTCGAGGCAAGGCCTGTTATGTAGAACTGGAAATGTTCCAGCTATACAAACTGCAGCTGATGATTTGATAGAACCAAAGGATTCAGTAGATTCCAACGAACTTCAGCCTCTCCGCCGATCTAGTAGGGTTCCTCACCCACCTGAGAGATACTTCTGTTTCTCTATGACAGTGGGAGCGAGGATTGCATCATGAGATGATGACCCAACTAGTTTCGATCTGGCCATCAGGAGTGGGACTCTGTAAGAATGGCTGGATGCTTAGTGATCTGAGATGGAATCCTTATACACCAACAAAGTATGGACTTTAGTTGCTGTATCTGAAGGGTTAAATCCCCATCAGGAGCAAGTATATCTTGAGAAGATTACTTGGTGTAGATGGAAAAGTTGAGACTTTCAAAGCTAGACTTGTTAAAGGTTTTCTTCATTGACCAGGCGTGGATGATGATGAAACCTTTTCCAGTGGCTATGCTTAAGTCCATCCAGATCCTACTTACCACGGCTACATACCATGACTACGATATCTGGTGGTTGGGTGTCATGACAGCTTTTCTAAATGATGTTTTAGAAGAGGGAGTCTATAAGTACACAGCCAGAGGGCCTCGTAGACAGTGGGAGCAGCGGAAACGTGTGCAAGATGCTTTATAGGATAAAGCAGGCATCGCGGAGTTGGAACATCTGTTTTGATGAATTAGTCAAAGAGTTTGACATCATCAAAATGGTAAATGAACCTTGTATAAACAAAAAGGTAGTAGGGAGTATGGTGACGATCCTCGTAGAGTACGTGGATGACATACTCTTGATGGGGAAAGAGTTTCCTATGCTACGCTCGATCAATCTCCGCTTATCACGATGATTCTCCATATAGGATCAAAGTGATACCTCCTAAATCCTGGGTTTTTGGATCTATGAGATAGATCTAATTGGATGTTAGGACTCTCACTAGTTGTAGTGAGACGGTATCAACCGATCCTGGGGAGAATCACTGGAAGGGTTCCAGGGTGATAATGACGACTGAGTGTCAGTCGCAAGCATTGTCTTTACCCTCAGTAAAGGGACGGTATGTTGGAAGAATTCCAAGCTAGATACCGTGGCATACTAGACGATAAAGGCTAGATAAATCGCTACTTAAGATGCTACCAAAGAGACTGTTTGGGTGTTTAATGGTTCATGAGATGAACTATGTTCCTCCGATTGTGTGACAATGGAGTTGTGGCTTATGCCAAGGAACGCCGGTCCCATCAGTGATCCAGACATATTCTAAGACAGTATCACTTGATCATGGAGATGGTTGATCTCCAGGGAGATCGAGGTGAGGAGAGTAGACTCAGAGGACAACACAGCGGATCCACTCACAAAGGCCTGTTCCCAGAGAGAGACTTTTATGGGATGGTTGAGTATGAGATACTGCAACCACTGCTATCAGATGGCCCTAGTACAAGTGGGAGATTGTTAGTTATATGTATGCCCTAGAGGCCATTACTGTACATAGGATGTATAATGTAGTGGATGCTGGGACATATATAGGGAGGACTTTCTTGCTCGACATGATAGTATGCTATCTGGTTGAACTTTACCTTAACGTGTATACTGATTGTCTCTCTGTTACATGTTGGTAAAGCCCTTAGGATGTGTGCTTGACTACCTGGACTATGATGCGGATCATACTAGTGGGGACATGGTAGTCCATAAGTACATCCTTCAAAGTCCCTAGTCATGGGTGTATCGAGACGGGGCATCACCAGAGTAGACTAGCGTGTACCTTCTCGACCCATACAGATGGGCGATGGATGATCCCATATCCATTGGTGTTTGACATCAGAGATGATATACGGGTGCTCAGTAGAGACTGGGTACACTGGACGGACTCGCCAAGAACTCCCAGATGGTATTATACCTCACGTCAGATGGCAGTTCTCTGGTGACACTGGTACAGAGTAGTCTGTTGACCCGAGATCGTCATAGAGTCTTGTGTGGTTCCCACTGTGCTTTGATTTCCATCTTACCACGTCCAAGAGGGCGTGCAAAACGGTGGTTTTTGGGTACAGTCCCGAGTCACATGGAGGCAATGAGCGATAGGAGGGGATTCGTCTCTCCCGGTATAGGGAGTTGATGTTGCGCTGTGTTCGATTGGCTATAACAGGAAATCCCTGGCCAGGGTTGCTGAGATTTACTGGTAAGTGTTACCAGTAGTTTCTCGAATTGTTATAGACCTCATATCGACACGACTTATTGAGCTATTGGGGTCTGACGTTTACCACCCCTAGGCGAGATATGCGACATATCAGACGATCAGACCGGACTGTACGGTAGTGTTACTGGTCGGATTCACTGGAGTGTGAGCGGGCTTGCTCGTCGATCTTCAGATCGCTCAATACCCGGGTGGCCGTTACGTTTAGCAGACCGCTTGCGGCTTGTGGGTGTTTGATATGATCATCGCCTGCTGCCGGCGTATTGACGAGTCTTTAGAGTCCTACACAGAGGTTTCCTGGCTCAAGCGAAATGAAATAGGAGCGCATATGAGATATGTGCGGGACCGAGAATAATGCGAGTATGTGATACCGTATTCCATTCTCGCGATGAATGTATCGAATGGTTGTATGCGATATAACCTAGTTATCGATTCAAGCGTTGATTCGATAAGCCGATACATTGTATACTAGTCGGTTGTGTGCGACATGACCGGATCATTGAATCAAGTGTTGATTTAATGATTTAATGTATAATTATATATTTGATATATTACTTTGCATTAACTAGTATTGGTTCACTTTAAATGGATTTTCTCACTCGGGTGTGCGCATTATATATGTGATATGATTTTGTGCACTTGCTTGTATCATGTTTGATGATACATCCTTTTTGGTTAAGTGTAAAGTATTAAACCTTGGTTAATGAAATGGTTAGGGTTTATTATTTGTTATTCATTTATCTTATTTAATTATCCTTTTTATTTTTGATAAATGAATAAAAGAAGAGGAGAAAAGAATGGTGGCTTATTTTGTTCTTTAGTTGAAGCTTCATGAAGCTTTGTTCAAGTCAACCATTCTTATCTCATCCTTAACCCTAACCATTCCCACTAACCATGATTCATTCTCTACACTTGACTCTAGTTAAAATTATGATAAGAATTCATTTTCTTTTCTTTTTCAATTAACTTATCATATATCACCTCTATCTTCTTCATTCTTCAAGTGAAGAAAACCAAGCTCCATCAATGGTGATTGTTGGAAAAGAGTGAGAAATCCAAAACTAAAGTTAACCCACTTCCTATTTCTTCATCCTCTACCTCTTGCCAAGTAGTAGAGTGTGTTTACTTCACAAGTTTCTTGACTTGGTGAAGTTGTGAGCTTGATCTAGCGATGCCTCGACGTAGATCATCTTCGGCATGGACATCGACGACCTAGCTCCCTTTTTCTCCGACGAAGCCGACTCTAGAGCCCGGATTTGATTTGGACAGTGGAGAGGACCTCGTTGCGGAGCTATGGAGGTGGAGCACCGGATCTACAAAGGTTGTATTTCCGTTAAACTTTTAGTTAAGTGTTAACTAGTTAGTTTTTCGCCTAGACATCTAGCCGACGATCCGTAGTTTAGGGTTTGTAGGCACCGTAAAATTTTAATTTGGCATGATCGATGCCTTGTGAGACCTCATTAGGGTGCCTAGGAACCCGACATTTAGGGGAGACCTGAGCATAGGAGGGCTCGGTTAATTGGTGATCAAAAGAGTTTTGAATTCGGGAGACTTTTCTAGTTTAGGCTAAGGTTGGCCTATCATAGTGTTAAACACTAAAATTTGCTCGGCGCTCATGTGCTCCCACGTGAGGCTCTAAAGCAGTGTTAAACACTAAAATTTGGAGCCCTCACGTGTAGCACGTGAGGCGCCTGAGGATTGGGCACTACTTGTTTGGGTTTATTCCCTTGTTCTTTTATAAGTGCTAAGCACTATTAGGGGGCCACGTGGGATCACGTGAGGCGCTCCCAAAAATGGGAACTATTTTTAGGTTTATTCCTTTTTCGTTTATAAGTGCTAAGCACTATTAGGAGGTCACGTGGGATCACGTGAAGAACCCCAAAATGGGAACTGTCTTTGGGTTTATTTCCTTTTTCCTTTATAAGTGATAAACACTGTTGAGGGGTCACGTGGGATCACGTGAGGCGTACCGAAAATGTGAACTGTCCTTGATTTATTCCTCTTTTCCATTTATAAGTCTTAAGCATTATTGGGGGGTCACATGGGATCATATGACTTGATCTCATTCGTTTCTTTTTGTTCCTCAGAGGTGCTCATGTGGGAACACGTGATCTATTGTTATAGCGTTGAACGCTAATCGTTTCTTTTATGCGCATGGAGATTTTGATCTGAATTTTGAGAATTTCAGGTCCCTTGTTTTTTTATAAGAATTAAATTCTTATGCAGGGTTAAACCCTAGTTTTATCAGAGGAATTAAATTCCTATATCTTTTGGAAGAATTAAATTCTTCAAACTTAGTTCTTTCCCTTAAGTTTTAAGTCTGCATGACAGAATCTCCCTGATGAGAATTAAATTCTCAACTTGTGGGGAGATCTGCTTCTGCAGATCTCAACCAGAGGAAGAACTAAGTTCTTTTTTAGAAGAGTTAAACTCTTGGAGTGGTGAAGAACAGATAAAATGATCTCTATATCTTTCTTCTTACCTAGGGTTTCTTTTCCTAAAAGAGAGCTCTTCTTCTTCTTTTTTTGTTTCACAAATCTTATGAGGGGTCTTTTCTTTTCTTTTTTTAAGACTTGCAGTCTCGGGTCCTTTATATAGCAGAGGAAAGTTTATTGATTTAGTTACAGAAATCTCTCATTGAGAGATCTTAATTGATTCGGGGATTTTATCCACCGTTGGATTTTTGATCCAAAGACTTCTGTTTTACAGAAGATATTTTTCTTGTTTTTAACAAAATTAGAGAAATATTTTTCCATACAGAGCTTATTCTATAGCTTGGTGATTTTTAATTACCATTGGATTTTTAATTAACGGTGCTCTGTTTTACAGAAAGGAATCTTTCTTGTTTAGAAAGATTCAAGAAAATATTTTCCAAATAGGGTTTTGATCCCTTTACTTAGAATTTAATTCTATCAGCTCAGAAGGCATTTGAAACCACTCACGTGTAGCACGTGACCCCGCAGAGTTAAACTCAATTGCGTATGTCCAACAGTCAAAAGAGGGCATCACGTGCTGACATGTGATCCTTTCTGGCCTGTCATTTGTTTTAACATGGCGCCTATATACTTTGTATATAGACGTCATATGCTTACACGTGAGGCTTTATTTCAGCCTATCAATTGTTTAAACCCAGCACCTATAATCTTTATATAGGCGTTCACGTGTGGGCACGTGATGTTTTATTAGTGGAAATTTTCCCATCACTTTTTCTCTCTTTCTTTTCCTTTTCTTTGTTTTTTTATAAGGGAACAAATGCCCCCACAGCGTTGTTCTCACGTGCTCTGCACGTGAGTGCAACGCTGTCACCTTTACAGCCGTTGGATTGCCTAGGGGAATGGGGAGATGAACCGCCCTCGTCATGTCTTATAAATGCAAGGGTCTTGTCTCTAGGAAGCCATTGTTCTTTCATCTTCTTTCTTGGTCATTTTCTTTGAGAATTTAATTCTCTTCTTCAGAGCTTAGTTCTCTGCCCATTGAAATTTCAGAGTTAAACTCTGTTAGAAAAAAGAAACATTTTTTAGGTAAAGACCTTGAACAACAAAGAAACCTTTTTCTTAAAAAAATTTCCTGGATTTTAAATCCACTATAAGAGCTTTGCTCACTTATGAAACCCATCTCTTAAAGATCCAAAGACGTGATCTTTGAGTAGTAAACCTCAATTTCTTGGGCATTCCTCCTCTGATCTTTAAGGATTCACAGCATTGTGATTTTATTTTTCGTTTTCTCATCATGGGGGTTTCTGAAATTTATTTCACCGTATAAAAGGAATTTAATTCCTCGCTAAAAAGCTTAGCTCTGAAAGATCAAGAGGGCCTTTCGGAAATTTCGTTCCCGGGTGTTCTTGAGAATATTTTCATAGGGTTTTTTCCTTATTTGCTCGAATTTAAATTTGTTGGGTGTTTTAACAGAACTTGTTTTCTCTGTGAGGATGTCAAGAGTTTTTTAAACTCCCATGTCTGTTTGATGAGAATCCTTTTTGATTCTTACAATGATTTTCCTATCTCATTATTGGTGAGCCGTCATATTGATTTTGTAGGGTCCATTAGTTTTGCAATCAGTGGTCCCATGGAACAAACTTTCTGTCGTTTCCCCTCTGTTGTTATATATATATATATATATGTCCCATTAACGGTTTTTCATTCCCTTATTTCAGGAACAATGGCTTCTCTTCCCTACTTTCCCTTTACTCGCTCAAACACCACTTTTCCGCAATCGCCGTCGGATGAGGAGGCTATGGCGATGATCAGGGCCCATGACAAGGACTGTACTAGTTTGCTCTTATGGGGAGTCTGGTATGGTCACATCATCCAGGGCCGCTGCAGCTTTATTTGCGAGGTGCCAACAGAGTCTCTCCACCCCATACCGCTGATGGAGCGCCCGCAAACCGCTTATGCAATGGAGGCAGCTAACTGGACTCCTACAGGCCGTCTTGAGCCGTCAACAACCGGGATATCCAACCAGCCTCTGCCGGCCATAGATATCTTGGGGCGCCGTATCTATCAAGGTGAAGCCCAACCCTGGGGGCAAGTCTATAAAGTAGGGCTTACCCCTCGCCACCCAGTAGGCTATCTTTCCCGGGCTCGGTATGTTCTTTCCGCCCACCGTGCATGGTTGCAGAAGGTGGGGCTAGATCAAGCGGTGTACGTGTCTCTTTTCCATTACTAGCCTCCTCATGTCCGGTGGGTTAAAGATTTTCTGAACCAATGGAATTTTCCCACCAACACCTTCTTGCTAGGGGATCGCGAGGTCTCTATTTCACTGGAAGAGTTTCGCGAGATCTCCGGACTGCCGATAGGGGGAGAGCATTATAAAGAGTTGCTGCCTCCTGAAGAGTACGTGTTCGCGACCATGCCGGCTATGCTTGACGGCCTGACGACCGAAACCTCCGTCCGCCATAAGTACTCCAGTTTAATCAATGTTCTGGGTATTTTTGAGAAGCTGTTCACGAAGTCCGAGGGGCAAGGCGTCACCTTTGAGAGCTTCATCGCCTGCTTCATCCGTAAAGACGCTTTATCCAAAGATGCTCCGAAGTTTGCGAACATCCACGACCATTTTGGGTTTGGGTTGAATAAACTGTCGGCCCAAGAAGAAGACTTGTCACAGTTTTATATTCCGATTTCATCGGTCGTGTCCTTCGATGCGATTGCGATCCCTGGCATGGACGAAGAGACCTTCTTTGTTGGCTTCATCAGCCTTTGGCTCAGTTGGTTCGCCATTCCGATACATCGACGCTTCATGAGAGCTTCTGTTTTCTATCCCGCTCATCGCATAGCTGAGGGGGCACGATTGGCCGTTGGTATTGCGGGATTGTCACACCTATACCATGGATTAAGTGTTGTGGCCAACACTTCGACCCCGGGTACAGATGTCGTGAATTTCTCCCTCCACCACTTCACGTCATGGATCGAGATGCATGTACTGGAAGCATTTGCAGCACATCGGCGGCCAAATTTCTATGATTTCTATACCTTCCCACAGGTTATGAGATTGGTGGATGCTTCTGCCCCCGATCCGACTCAGCTGGAGGCCCTCCACGTGTTGCTCAACCCGTATGCAAACGAGGGCGGGATGGTATTTAGTGACCGAGTCCTCTTTGCTCCTGCGGGGCCCATTCAACAACTTTTTGATCTATCAAAAGAGGGAGCGCCATCTTTAAAGCCTAAAGAGATTATGCACTTATACTCGAATAGGCCGGGCTACTTGGTATTCCGTCAGAATAACACGGCCCTTTTTATGCGGTACAATCCGCACCGCTTTGCCCAGCAATTGGGTTATAACCAAGGTGTCCCTTTCAAGGCGTTCTTAGTTGAGTCCACTCCGTCTATGGAAGTCACTCATGTTGTTGTCCATCATTTTATGCGGCTGAACACCGGCTCCCATTTTATGATCCTTGAATCCGACTACCTTCCAAGGTGTGTGGGGTCTTTTATGGGTTGGTATTATCATCGAGTCGGTCCTGTCATTGCCGAGGAGAAGCAGGTACTCTTCGAATGCAGAGCTTCGGCTCCGACCCAAGCCGTCGGCGTTCCGTTGCGGCCACAGACAGTGGTTCTCCCTCCATTAAGGGATAGCGGCGTCGTTCTTATCCCGAAGGCCGCAGAAACAGAATCGACTCCTCGCACTGCTGGGATGCCAGTGTGCATTAGAGCTCAAGCAAAGGCCTCCAATGAAGCTCCAGCGGTAGTGTCATCAGTGGCGGTGTCATCAATGGCGGTGTCATCCGCGATGGTATCGCCAAAGGGGGATACCAGAAGCGAGGTTGGTCAACGTCGCGCCGAAGCACCGAGGGGAAGGAAGCGTTCTTAGGTCAGTGCTAGCACAAGCTCTAAGAGGAGGAAGAGATCGGTCGCCGACTTACTGGACACCTTGCTTGAGTCTGAGCTGTTCATTCAAGATGAGCCAATAGCTATGGAGGAGCCGGACGCCGGTCTTATTTATCCTGGCTCGTCCGCCGAGGAAGCCGCACAATTGGCTGAGGCTTTAAGGCGCCCACAGGATGAGACCGAGAACGTGTGCATTCCGAAAAAGCATTACCCTCCGGTTATCTTCTATGATGTTGATCCATCGTTACGGCGGGTACACATGGGTCCTTTGTTGATGGAAGAAGAACGGGCCCTCAAACAGGCCATAACGATTGCCTCCGAAGACAAACTTGCCTTAAAGACTGGCAGTCATTCATCTGCACTTGAACCCCGACGAGCGCACTTAGCAAGGAAGGAAAAACGTCTGGAGAAATCCATACTTCAAGGTCCTTGGCGCATTGGTATGCGTCTTTCTCATGTCCTTCTTCTAGCGAATAGTCTGTATTATCTTTATGTTTTCTCATTTTCGTGAAAACTTTGCAGGGACTTCGGCGGCGAAATAGGATTTGAGTTCGGATCGGGTAATGACTGTGGACTCTACAAATGTCTCTCATGACGCACCGGAGGGTGTAGAGGAGATCATTACAGCCGCTATTCCTGCTGTGGAGCCTCCGGTGGTAGTTTCTGTTCCTTCGGTATCTATTCCTCCAGCAGAGGTGACCCCACTGGTTATGGACCCTATGGACATCTCTAGTGATGCACCTAAGGGTGTAGAAGAGATTGTTGAGGCCGTTAGTCCTATCTTGGAGCTCCCGGTGGTGATTTCCGTCCCTTTAGCATCTGTACTTTCCGCAGAGGTGAGCTAACCAGCCGTAGATCCGGTAGGTTTCTCTGGTGGCGTCCTAGAGATTATAGAAAGGATCGTCGAGACTGTTGTTCCCTCCTCAGGGCCTGAAGTGGCGGTTGTCGTTTCCGAGATGGAAGCTACCATGCCAACAAATATCTCCGGTAATGTACCTGAGGGTGCGGAGGAGGCTGCCGAAGCTACTATCCTTTCAGTTCAAGGCGGGCGGAGCATCGAAGGTAATCTTCTACATTTCATTTTAATGATCTCTCCGTTATCTGAACCCTTCTTTCCTTCAGAATTGCGAGAATTGGTGGCGTCCATCGTGGATCTATCGCCCAAGAAGCCCTTCCCTCTGACATTTTAACTATAAAAGCGGGCTTGTCTATACGGGCTTGAGTGCATGCGCCTTCCCTCTGACATTTTAACTACAAAAGCGGGCTTGCGGGGGTGGATCGAATGGTGCGCAGCCAATCTGCAGTCATGCGAGAAGAGGCTCAATCGGAAATTTTTGGAGAGGGGGTTAGCTTTGAATGCTTTAGGAGAACTTCGGGCTCAGCTTACTGCTAAGACTACTCGTGTGTACGAAATTTGGCGGGTGTTTCAAGAAGCTATCACGGAGGTGGTGGCCCTTGATAAAGCCGTTATCTTTACTCGCGAGATGGTTGAAGCCCACAAAGTTGCCGAAAGGGAGCTTGAGAGTCAGTTTTCTTCATATCAGACTCAGCAAACTCAGGGGGGGACCCGTTTTGCCGCAATTACGGAGCTAGAAGCCGAGTTCCATTGTAAGCATGACGAACTTACCGGCCTGTTGCACCATCCGCCAGCTTGAAGGTTTTCTCCCTTTTTCTTTTTTTTTTGTGTATATTTTCCCTTTTCTCTTTTTGTATTCACTCTTGAATGAGAGTATTCTGTATTCATTTTATCCCTTCATGAAATGTACCTTGTATTCATCTAAATTCATGAATAAAAGACATATTTTATTTCATATTGGCATGTAACTCTGGCAAACGTGTGGCATGTAAATAATCCAACTTGACCTCCTTGTAGGGCAGTGATGGCTTAGGAGACAGGTTAAGGTCTGTCGCCTAAGACTTTTCAACTTTATAAGCCGTGAGGGTCTCATAAAGACTTTTCTCCCTATGGGTCGTGAGGATCCCGTAGATGTATTTTCTCCTTAGGAGTCGTGAGGACTCCTAAGCGCGTTTTCTCTCAAGAGTCGTAAGGATCTCACAAGAGAATTCTCCCCCTTTACAAGTCGAGAGGACTCGTAAGTGGTTTTTTCCCTCCTTGTCGATATTCGACTTTGGAGAGTGTGGCCCATGAATAGTATACAATAGTCCATTTTAGACTTACTTGCAAGGCCCCAGTGCTTAGGAAATAGGTTCGGATCCCCGTTGCCTAAGGTTTTTCCCTACGAGTCGAGACGAGTCGAGAAGTTCTCGCAGGAACATTATTTTCCCTATGAGTCTAGACGAATCGAGAAGTTCTCGCAAGAATGTCCTAACGTCACAGTTAACCTCTACTGATAAAAGTCCGTTAGGGTCTGTGGTACTAGGGTTTTTGTCCGTCGTACTGTCGTGTTGGCCGATGTATTCTCCGATATGAAATCTTGTTATTCGAGTAGCCCTGCGACTGTCGTGTCTCTGATCCCTTCGGAGGCTAGACAAGACATCTTCAAGTAATCTCCCAGGTGATATTACCATCAGAATAGCAAGCGTTAGAGATATTCCAGGCCGCTTCTTACTTGAGGTTAGGCTCCTCGATGAGTCATGACCACTCCGCGCTGGTGTGGGATGATCTCCGATAGTCTTTCAGGTTTCATTTGAGTTGCCGTCAAAACCCTGAATCTAAGGATCTTCCTTTGCTTTATTTGTTGACATTGTGTCTGCAATATTGCGATGAATGTCGAGGTTGTCTCTAGATTGTTGGTGAACCGTCGAGTCTTGGAACTAGGGGCTTTGCCGTGGCTCTATCGTTTTGACACTTTGGTCGGTTGTTGACGTTACATATGCATCCTACTGGAGTGAGAAGGAACGTTGTTGTTGATCTCTAGGCTGTAAATGTTGCCGTTGAGACCCTGAAGCTAGGGATCTTCCTATGCTTCGCTCGTTGACATTGTGTCCGTGATATTGCGACGAATGTCGAGGTTGTCTCTAGGTTGTTGGTGAACCGTCGAGTCTTGGAACTAGGGGCTTTGTCGTGGCTCCATTATTTTGACCCTGGGGTCGGTGCATCCTGCTGGAGTAAGGAAGAACGCCGTTGTTAATCTCTAGGCTGTTTGTGAACCGTCGAGATTTGGAACTAGGGATTTTGCCATGGCTCCATTTGCTGACGTCGCGTTTGCATCCTGCTGGAGTGAGGAAGAATGCCGTTGTTGATCTCTAGGCTGTCTGTGAACCTTCGAGACCCATCTCTCCTTCTGATGGAGCCTGGTAGAAAAACGTGGTTTTCCCTTTTCCGTTTGTGTCCATGGATTGTATATAGGGGTCGATGTGGACTCGCTTGCAGGGCCAAAGTTTCATTTTTTATTCTTTCTTTCCGCGATGCTCTATCATTTCAGCTTTTTAAATCGCTAAAGTCGTGATTGCCCAATCATGTCGGCTTTTTATCATAGTTCCCAATCATTTCGGCTATTTTTATTTTTACTCGCTGCTTTTGATTGCGAGTTGCCCAAACATTTCGGCTGTTTTTTTTATATGCATATATTTTGCTCGCTGATTTTTATTACGAGTTGCCTTATCATTTCGGCTATTTCATATGCATTTTGCTCGTTGATTTTTATTGCGAGTATGGAACTTGAGATCTGATACCAATCTTAGCATCAGTATCGCTGCGACTGGAATATTGCCAGGAGCGAATCATCATTTGCCGTGAAAGGACTTGGAATTTGATACCGATTTAGGCATCAGCATCGCTGCAACTAGGATATTTCTAGGAGCGAATCATCTTTTTCCTTTTTCGATTTGAATAAAGGAGGCTTAGAAAACATGGTTAAGGTCCTGCCGACTAAGGCTTTTTTGGCTTTATGAGCCGTAAGATCTCATAAAGGTATTTCTCGCTACGAGTCGTGAGGATCTCATAGATGTATTTTCTCCTTAGGAATCGTAAGAACTCCTAAGTAATATTTTCTCTTGCAATTCGTAAGGATCTTGCAAGAGTGTTTTCTCCTTACAAGTCGAGAGGACTTATAAGTGTCGTTCACCACATGAGAACATTCCTCGTCATTGGTGGAACTTGGTGGGGAAACCGTTTATTTGTGCCCGTGGATTGTAAACAAGGGTCAATATTGGACCGTTTATAGGGCAACTTGAGGAGTGTGATAGCTTAAGAACATATTCAAGTCCCTGTATCTTAAGGCTTATGAATCCTATGAGCCGTGAGGGTCTTGTAGGGGGAATTCTCCTTAAGAGTCGTGAGGATCTCGTAAGTGTAATTTCTCCTTAGGAATCGTGGGGATCCCTAAGTGTGTTGCTCTTGTGAGTCGTAAGGATCTCACGCGGGCGTTTTCTCCTCACAAGATCGAGATGACCTTGTAAGTGTCTTTATTTTAACGAGATTGCGCCCTTTCAGGTTTTCACAAACTCTTCGGTAGCCCTACTGTTTTTACTCACAGCGCCCTTGTGGGTTTTCATCCGTGCCCATTTCGCTTATAGACATAACGTTTTCTTTTTTTTCCCTTTTTTGGTGCCGTGGGAGCTTTGATTGCAACACAGATTCCAGAAAATGATATCGCCATATTTAGGGCGAAGAGTACTAGTTCAGGGACATTTCGGTCCAATGTTAGTTTAAGGACATCTCGGTCTGCTGTTAGTTTAAGGACATCTCGGTCCATTATTAGTTTAGAGACTTTCCGGTCCATAGATCTCCGTGTTTGGGATAAAGTACTATTGATACTACTTTTAGAGTTTTGACTCGGGAAGATAGCGAGAGGACATAGGCGTTGTCATCTGTCATTAACCCGAGTCGTGACTTGTCAAGCGTAGTATTTCTTAAGGAACCTTCCGTTTATTGGCCGGAAGGGTCTTTCACCATGCATATCTATGAGCAAATAAGCCCCACCATGGTAGACCTTGTCTATGATGTACGGACCTTCATAGTTTGGCTCGAATTTCCCTTGTTTTGCACGGTTGGGGATGATAGGTCTTTCTACGACTAGCATGAGTTCGCCTTGGCGGAATGTTCTCAGCCAAGTCAGTCTTTCGTATGAGCGCGTCATCCTTGCTTTGTAAGCTTCTAGGTTTTGCTACGCCATGAGACGAGTTTCATTAAGGGCATCGAGCTCTTCAAGCCGAAGATGGGTATTTTCTTCATCCGTCAGCTCATATCGAACTGCTACTCGTAGTGAGGGTAGCTCTATCTCCAAGGGAAGTACCGCTTCCGTGCCGAATACCAACGCGAATGGCGTTGTATTCATGGCCGTTTTGAATGTGGTTGTTTTGAACGTGGTTCAATACGCCCAGAGAGCTTCGTGCAGTCTCTCGTGCCAGTCCCTTTTATTTCTGGACACCATTTTCTTCATGATCTTCGTCAAAGTCTTGTTGAAAGCCTCAGATAGACCATTAGCTCGGGGATTATAGACCGAAAAGTATCTCCAATCTATATTATGCAGTCGTGCGAAGCGACTGATTTTGTGACTTCTGTAGGCTGGCCCGTTATCGGAGATAATCCGTCGCGGAGTGCCGAACCGGTAGATGATGTGTGTCCTGAAGAAATGGAGGATGTTTTCCGTCTCCACCACCCTTAAGGGTACCGTCTCTGCCCACTTAGAGAAGTAATCGGTTGTTGCCAATATGAACCGATGTCCTTTAGATGACGCTGGTTCGATAGGCCCGATTATATCGGCCCCCCACATTTCGAGCGGCCAACTAGCCAATGTCGGGTGTAGCACATTCGGATGCTGGTGGGTGATATCCTCATGAATCTGGCACGAGTGACACTGCTTCACATATTCGATGCAGTCCTGGATCATCATGGGCCAATAGTAACCTATTCTCTTGATCTTCAACTTCATCTTTGGCCCGGCTTGATGAAAACCGCAGAGTCCGTCATGAGTTTCTTAGACGACCCTTTTTGCTTCTTCTGGTCCCAAGCATCTCAACCACAAACAGTCGAATGATCTCTTATAAAGAGTATCATTAACGAAGGCAAAAAACAGGGATCTCTTCATGAGCTGATGTCTTGACGACGCGTCTTCAGGCATTTGATGAGATTTGAAGTAATCTATGAAGACTTCTCTCCAATCCCTAGCCTTTTCTTCGCCTTCTACTTGACAGGCTTCTTGTTTGGTCGCTTCCTTTCCTTCAGACGACTCCGGAGATATTTTTGCTGGTGCGAGAATCCGGTGGCTTTATACAATGATCCTTACGTCATCAAGATTTTCGTCGGCCAGTTCTTTAGCAAGTTTGGCTAACGCATCCGCCTTACTGTTTTCCGCCCACGGTATGCTTTCAAGGACGTAGGATAGAATTCGAGTTGGCAGTTGCTGCACCCTTTCTTCATATTTTACCAACTCTGGCTTGCATGTCTGATAGTCGCCATATACTTGGCTAACGACCAGCTGGGAGTCTCCATATACGAGGAGGTTTTCGATTCCCGTGTCAACAGCGATCTCAAGACCCACTATCAAAGTTTAATATTCCACTTCGTTGTTTATTCTTGGCTCCATTAAAGAAAGGGCAAAACGCATTATCCCCCATTGCGGAGTCACGAAGATAAGGCCCACCCCAGTTTTGATTACGGGGGTGTTTTTCTTTTGCTTCTTCATGGAAGAAGCTCCATCGAAGTAGAGTTCCTATTGGACATTATTTTCCTCCGTCTTCCCTTCGATTGAATCGAACGTGTGTTCATCCGGCAATTCGCAATTTAAGGGAGAGTCTGCTGGTATCGAATGCTCGGCGAGAAAGTCAGCGATGGCCTGACCTTTTACTGCCTTGAGGGGTCAATATATTATCTAGAACTCCATCAAGAGGAGGGCCCATTTGGCAAGCTTTCCTGTTAATATGGCTCTTGACATCAAATATTTTAGAGGATCCACCTTTGATATGATATGGACCTCATGTGCCAAGGCATAATTCCGAAGCTCGTTATCGCGAAGATCGGTGCCAGGCAATGCTTTTCAATGAGGGAGTAGTTGTTTTCTACCCCTATGAGAACTCGACTCAAATAATAGATATCTCTCTCCTTCCCTTGGTCGTTCTCCTGTGCCTATAGCGCACCTAAAGAACCTTCGAGGGCTGTCGTGTACAGGACGAGGGGCTTTCCTTTGACCGGAGCGGTCAGTACTGGCGGGTTCTGCAGATATTGCTTGATTTCGTCCAGTGCACTTTGATATTAACGATCCCAAACGAACAGGGTCTCCTTCTTCATTAGATGGCTGTAGGGACGGCATTTGCCGGAGAGGTTAGCTATGAACCGCTGGATATACATGAGCTTTTCTTGGAGAGACCGCAGTTGCTTGAAAGTTCTTGGCGAAGGCATTTCCATAATCGTCTTGATCTTTGACGGGTCTATTTCGATGCCCCAATGTCGTATGATGAATCCCAAGAATTTGCCTAAGGAGACTCCAAATGCGCATTTCAAAGGGTTCATCTTCAGATTATATTTCCGAAGACGCTGGAACACTACCTTCAAATGCTCCCAGTGCTCCTCGTACAATTTTCTTTTCACCACGAGGTCATCAATGTAACATTCGACAATCTCGTGTATGAAATCATCAAAGATCTTTGTCATGGACCTCTGGTAGGTAGCGCCAACATTCTTCAAGCTGAAGGGCATCACCTTATAGCAGAATATGTCTAGCGGAGTCTGGAAGGCGGTGTGCTTTTGGTCTTTAGTTAGCATTTTTATTTGATTGTACCCTGAAGATCCATCCATGAAGGAGAAGACCTCGTAAGTGGACGTGTTATCGATCATTGGTTCGGTAACCGGTACGGAGAAGTCATCCTTTGGACAAGCTTTATTGAGGTCCCGGAAGTCCACGCAGATGGGTATTGTCCCATTTTTCTTCATCACGGGGATAATTTTGGCGATCTAGTCGGGATATTGAACTTCTTGGATGAAGCCGGAGTCGATTAGTTTCTTGACTTCGGCGTTGATACTCATTTCAAGTTTGAGCCGCATTCTTCTGGGCGCCTGCTTGATTGGATTGATGTCCGGCGATATCGCCAGTTTATGCACCGCTATTTCTGCATCTAGTCCTGGTATCTCGGAATAGCTCCATATGAAGCACTCTTTATACTGCATAAGCATGTCTTTTAGTGTAGCCACCTGCTCTTTAGAAAGCAGCTCAGTGACGAATGTTGGCCTCGGATCGTTCGTCGTCCCCAAGTCGATTTTCTTCAGATTGTCTGCTGTGGTGTGTATCCTATCTTCTAGCTCTTTTGGTGCCGGTGGAAATTCTGAGATCACCTTGTCCTCATCTTTATTTACGAAGCACTGGGAGAGGTTATCCACATTTTCATGCTTTCCCTCCTTTGAGATTGTCATTACGTGACAGGTACGAGTTCGTTTCCAAGGTCGATATTGATCCGGACTTTCCTTCGCAGTGTAGGTTGCTTTTGGCTCATGCTTTCGTGGTGGGGTTACCCTCTAATTGTCGGACAGAGTGAACCTGCCTTACTGATACCAGTCTTCGACCCGGTCATTGAAGGTGAAGCAATCTTCAAGAGGATGTCCTATTGCTCGGTGGTAGGAGAAATAAGCCGGATGATGGATCTCGTTTATTTGCTCAGGGTGCCGAGACTCCGGGAGTGTCATCATTTGATGCTTCATGACCAGGTCAAATATCTTCCTTGTCTTGTCTTGAGGGAAAAGTATTCCCGACCCATCTTTTTCATAAAGAACGGATTCCAGCTGACTTTCTCTCGATCACGTAGCTTCTTGGATCCATTTGCTATCTTTGAATGCCATTCCCGTTCTTGATCCTGTTGTTGCTTCCGCGTCGGACTTTTTCCTTGCCACGAGAGCACACAGCAGGCTAGGGATGAAGGGCATCGTAGTCTTCTCTTTCCGTGGACTGCTGAGTGAGACGTTGCGTCCTGGCTTTCTCGTAAATGGCCAACTCGCGGCTGTGGTCATCCAGAACCTTTTGACCTACTTCCCTTATTAGCTTGTCAATTTTTTCTTCGAATAACGGACTTGGTAGTCGTACGACGGGGTCTCGTTGTGGTTCGACCTCAACGCTATCTGGAAATGCATTCGCTTCTCTACCGAAGTTATTTATGACATGGAAGCCATACCATCGCTCCCGTTTTTTGGACCGAACGTATCCAAGCCCCATCGTCTCTATCCTCCCATTGGGCATTTTCCGCTGAGTCCCGAGAATGTTCCAAATCTTGTTGTAGAACTGGGATTGTCGAGCGGTTTGTTTGAAAGGTACGCCCTGGCATCTGAATAGCCTTTTCAATCTCTCTGCATAATATCTAGACAGAAGGATTGGTTAGAGTCTATCGAGTGCAGAATTGGTACCATGCCAGACTTCTTTCTCCACTTTAGCCTCTGTGAATTGGTAAAAGAGAATCGCATTTTCATCTCTTCGCCTAGGAGGAATGTAGAAGGTCTGCAGCTCTTGCACACCGTATGTGTCGAGCGTGTCAAGTTCTTTGTAATGGTACTGTGGAACCATGGTGATTTGCAAGCTCTGACCAGCTCCAATGAAGGTTTGTGTTGAGGGACGAACAGAGAATACTTTGTTGTCTTCATCTTCAGAGTTGCTGCCAAACACCAAAATAAGCATAGATGGTGTTGGCCCGCTACCTTGGGGTTGCCCCGAAAAGACCATCTCTTCATCATCTTCGGTATCGCTCCTAAAGATCGGGATGGTGGCGACGGCTTTCTATTTATTCTCCGATTTACGACATCTGTCCGTGTCTTTGAAGTCTGGTAGGAAGTACTTGGCGTCTTCGTATTTGCGGACTTCATTTATAGAGAATGGGTTTAGTTCCTCTGTAACTGTGTACTCGAAGCCGTTTTTGAAGTACATCATATACTGATGTTGTGTAGAAGGGATGATATTGTACTCGTGTAACCAAGGCCGGCCGAGCTGAGCGTTATAACAAGTCTTAGCATCGATGACATGAAACTTGATGTCAGTGATGAGCATTCCGAAGCGTAATGTCAGTATTAAGGATCCAAGCGTCCGTGATGACTGAGAGTCGAACCCGGAGATAGTAATTTTGTCCCGTGCCAGGTGTTGAACGTTCATGCAAATCTCTTTCAACACTCTCATATTGAGAAGGTTTACGGAGGACCCGTTGTTACCCAGGATCTTTCCTATCTTGATGTCGTGGCAGTACCTAGTGACATACAGAGGACGGTTGTGCTCGCATGTTCTGAGGAGGAGATCTTCATCTCCGAATGTGATGTTAGCTGTGTGAACTTCTTCCAGCTCGTCTTTCATCTTTTCTTCTGCAAGGAAGGCTTGAAACTGATTGGGCTCTTGTAATGCCCTGAACAGAGAATCTCATGCCTCTTTAGACAGGAGAAAGGCATCCAAAATGCTTAATTGTGAGGGTATCTTCCTCAGGTGTGCCAGGACATTGTAATCCACCTTGTTCTTCTTAGACGGGTCCTTAGCTGTGAGCTCTTCGACGACTCTATCATCGAGGGCAATCTCCTCAGGGACTTTTTCTTTCCCCTTGTCTCTCTTACCCAAACCTTTGTTTGAGCGTCCGAGATTCTTTTCAGGCAACGTATGGTTAAGCAGCTGGATGTTCTCGCATTTCTTCACCTCTCCTTCTTTTCCAGAGGTGGATTCCTTGAAGAGAGGGCCGATGGCTATTTATTCGTCAGAATCGCCCCCGAAGGTAAGAACTTAAGATTTCCTGGTATCAACCATATAACAGCTGCCAGTCATTTTTCCGTACTCATTTATCACATTTCTTCGCTGTCGACGAGCTTCACGCTTCATCCTCTTGAAATGTTGTCGGTGGGACACGTATCCCTATCACCACTTCTTGAAGGCGCTGCACTCTTCGGTGGAGTGTGTAATCCTCCGATGGTGTAAACAGTAGCCTGGATGTACATCCGCTTCATCGAGGCACGTACTCCCGGGAGCATTTCCTTTGACAGGTGGCAATTTCATCCCCATTGACAGGGCTTTGGCGAACCGTTTCCCCGTCTTAAATTTGCTTTTGTCTGCCGCGAGTGTTCTTCGATCTAGTTTGAGTAATTTGTGACTCTTCCTTGCCGCAACATCTTCATCCTGACACCGACGCTTGGACTTTTCGTATAAGTCCGTTTCGCGCTCTCGGTCAGCTTTGCTTTTCTGAAGGGCTTCGTTCAGCAGTTTATCGATCAGGTACACTTGACCTGGGTGTTTTGCCCATTGTTACCGGCGTTCGGTGTAGAGTGCGGTTTAAGCATCCCCTCAATAATCTCAGGATCCAGTGGGATTTTCCATCTGATCGCCGGGCATGCTTGAAGATCCTTCAGCATTCTTATAGTTTTAGCCGAAAGGAAAATTTCCCATGGAGCTTCTTCTATAAATGAGCATGATGCCCCCGGCGTGTTCACCTTTTTAGGAGCGTGCTGCTGTGGCGGATTTACCTTCCAGTTTTCGGACAGCGCGAACTTGCCTAGCTGGTACCGGTCCTCAAACCAGTTTTTGAAGACGTGGCAATCTTCAATTGGGTGACCCATTACTCGGTGGTAGGGGCAGTAGTTAGGACTATTGACATCCCCAGGCTGCAGTGGGCATCTTGGATCCGGCAGAGTGATGAGCCTGTTGCGCACTGCCAGTTCGAACAGTCTTCTCATTTTATCCTGGGGAAATGAGTAAGGACGTCTCAACCTCTCTTCGAGGGATCGGCTTGTGTTGCTTTGGTGAATGACCGGTTTCGGGTCACTCGGTTGTTGTTGAGTGTTGGAAACGAAAGTCGCTTTCCCTTTTCCCTTTTTCATTCCGGATATCCGTTTTTGAATAGGACAGTCTATGGCTCATCTGGTCCATTAGGGCAAGCTTGTCAATGAAGGCCTGGAAGGTGGTCGGCTTGAAGAACATCATAAATTGGGATATAGTCGTCTGAGGATCAAGGGTCCCTATGAACATACCCACGGCAGGAGCTTCTTCTATGCGTTGCTCGCATTTCGACCATAGGTTCTGCCACCGAATTGCGTACTGAACCTAGGTTTCTCCCGGCATCACCCTGGCATTGATTAAAGCCGTAATCGGGGTGTGCTCGCTTGCGCTTGCGAACCATTGTGTGAATAGTAGCTCCATTTCTGTAAATGTTTTGATGGAGTCATTCGGAAGCTCCGAGTACCATTCAAATGCTGTCTCCGCCAAGCTGCCGACGAACTGGTGAAGCAGCAGTTTGTCGTCGCCTCCAGTATTGCCGCATAGAGCTTTGAACTGAATGACGTGCTGATGGGGATTTCCTGTCCTTTTATACACATGGAATTTAGGGATCATATATCCTGGCGGGTACTTGATTTGATCGTACCATCCTGGATAAGGTCGTCCAGTTCTAACGAATTGGCCAGCCGCTTCGCTTGCCTGATGAGCTCGTATTTGTTGAGCTATGTAGTCATCAAGGACAGCTTTAGAGATCGTCTCCTCCCTGCCTGCTGATAGAGCCGGAGGAGGGTTTGATGTCTCTCCTCTGTCGTCTTCAATGATTATTGGAGGGTCTTCGGCTGGAGGATCCAACTGGATCATCATCCACACCATGTCTTGGAATAGGAGTGCCATTTGTTTTATATTAGCTGCTTGTTCCGCGGCCTCTTTATCTTTCTTTTCAAGCACCCTTCGTAGGAATTCAGTGTCGGTCTCTTGTTCCTGACGTTGTTCCGATGATGCTTCCGGGATTTCTTTCTGCCCAGTGAGTGCAGCCATCCTTGTCAACATCTCCTGGAGCTTTTGTTGTTGCTTCTGAGCTTTTGTCACTGATCGTGTAAGTGGTCGATGACCCGTGGAAATACGGCTTTCCTCTTTCCCAGAAGCCATGTACACCGTGTATACTACCATGCCTCCATACTTGGGGCGTTTGGGTCCACTGCCTTTGATATTTGCCGCCGGCATGGGGATCTTCTTTGGCCTTCTCCTTTTGTGGAAGGTCAAAGTTCAGGGGGCCGTTGCAGTAGGCATCCTTGCAGATGATTCCTTCCGTGGTACGACGGAAGGATGGTCCTCCTCTTTCCGAGCATTCATTTTCTTTAGCCGGCGAGAGTAGTTTTTTTCAGTTACAGAGTCTTGGACTCTTCATCAGACCCTGTGGATTTTGGAGGACAGCCGCTGAGGAGGCTGTTCCGGTTTTGCCTATGTTGTGTTTTCAACAGGTGGAGGAGACTTCTTCAGTACAGTGGTTGGAGAGTTCTTGCGCACCCTCCTGAGCAGCTCGAAGTTGTTCCCAGTTGGAACAGCAACATCAATTTCCACCATTAGAGCTGGTGGGGTACGTCCAGATGGGGAACTGCCCCCAACTTTCCTCACTCGGCACCAGTGGCGATGTCGAGCATGTCTTGCGGATAGGATCACTTCAGTTGTAGAAGCGACCTCATTATGCCCTTTGCTTTGATAAGGGGCTGCTTTTGGTGCCAGCCTGTCGAAGACTAATGCCCGTTGAGAGGGAACGTCTAACCTGTCAAAGACTGACTTTTGGGTAGGGGAAGCACTTATAACGACCTCACCCGCAGCAGGAATTGGGAGGACTGTCCTTTTTGGGAGCTTAGGCTCTGTAAGTTATATGTATGCCTTAGAGGCCATTACTGTACATGGGATGTATATTGTAGTGGATGCTTGAACATATATAGGGAGGACTTTCTTGCTCGATATGATAGTATGCTATCTGGTTGCTTTTTATCTTAACATCTTGACTTGTATAAGTGATGTTGTCTTGCTCTCACATGTTGATAAAGCCCTAAGGATGTGTACTTGACTACCAGGACTATGATGGAGATCATACTAGTGGGGCCAAGGGTAGTCCACAAGTACACCCTATAATTGTTCCTTGTCGAGGGTGTATCGAGACAAGGCATCGATATTCCAGAGTAGACTAGTGTATACGCATCTTGACCCATATGATGGGCGATGGATGATCCCACATCTATTGGTGTTTGACATCAAAGATGGTATACGGGTGCTCAGTGGAGACTGGGTATACTGGAAGGACTCGCCGAGAACTCCTAGATGGTATTATACCTATCGTCAAATAGCAGTTCTCTGGTGACACTGGTACAGGTTAGTCTGTCGACCCGAGATCGTCATAGAGTCTTATGTGATTCCCACTATGCTTTGATTTCCACCATACCACGGTCAAGAGATCATGCAAAAAGGTGGTTTTTGGGTACAGTCCCGAGTCACATGGAGGCAATGAGCGATAGGAGGGGATTTGTCTCTCCCGGTATTAGGAGTTGGTGTTACACTATGCTCGATTGGCCATAACATGAAATCCCTGGCCAAGATTGCTGAGATTTACTGGTAAGTGTTATCAGTAGTTTCTCGAACCGTTATGGACCTTGCATCGGCATGACTTATCATACTATTGGGGTCTACGTTATACCACCCCCAGGCTATGATATGTGACATATCAGACGAAGAGACCGGACTGTATGGTAGTGTTACTGATTCGATTCGCAGGAGTGTGAGCAGGCTTGCTTGTTGATCTTCTGATCACTCAATACCCGGATGGCCGTTACGTTTAGCAGACCACTTGCAGCTTGTGGGTGTTTGATATGATCATCACCTACTGCCGGTATATTCACGAGTCTTTAGAGTCCTACATAGAGGTTTCCTGATTTATGTGAAATGAAGTAGGAGCACATATATGATATGTGCGGGACCGAGATTAATGCGCATATGTGATACCGCATTATATTCTCGCGATATGTGATATCGGTGGGTTATATGAGATATAGCCGAGATATCGGATCAAGTGTTGATTCGATAAGATGATTCATATGATATTAGTCGGTTATATGTAATATAGCCGGATTATTAAATCAAGTGTTGATTTGATAATTTAATGTATAATTATATATTTGATATATTAACTTACATTAACTAAAATTTGCTCACTAAGTATTCTTTTTCTCACTTGTGTGCATATAGTATATATGTGATATATATTAATATACATTTTATTATGTCATGCTTGATGATACATGAAACATGGGTGTATGATACTTACATTATAGTTGGCATAATCCTAGGGTTTTTATTTATCAAAGTAATTCTAAAATGGTGGAATTTGTCAAGATGGAAGGTTTGAGAAAGCTTGTGGATAACCATTGACCAAGTCTACTCTTTTTGCTTTGCTATAGATATTTATTAACCCAACCATTATACTAACCATAGTCAAGTCTCTACAAGGGTTAGTGTATGACACTAACTCACCCATGGTTCATATTCTCACCTCATGAGTTTCATTTGTTCACTGACTTCTTCTTCCTCCTCATGAAAATCTTGTAGCTTTTTCTAAGGTGAGAAAATATTGTGAGAAAAAGAAAACTAAAGAGAGTCCATTTCCTACTTCATCATCTTATGCTATTATCCATTTAGTTTAGGGTGTTTGCTTCACTAAACCCTAAATTAGTGAAGAGGTAGCATGAGATTGAGACTCCTTGATGTAGGTCATCTTCGGTCTCGAAAACTTCGAGCAAGTTTGCATCTTTCACCTTGTGGATCCTCTCAAGAGTTCGGGAGATCATTACTCGCAGCGAAGGGACTTCTAAACGGAGCATTTGAAGTGAAGGACCAGTCTACAAAGGTTGTATTCTGTATTCACTTAGTTGTAAAGTTGTTTACATTGAATGTTCGTTTAAAACTCTAGTTAAGATTCTAGGGTTAGGGTTCTTTAGAACGGCAAAAATTTGAAAACGGCATGGACGATGCCTCCCAAAACCTTGCTGCCGTGCTAAGTAACCCTACAGGCTCAACCTTTCGAAGACTGAGGCGTTGTAATTGGACGACCCGTTGAGAGGGTCCGTGGTAGTTGCAAGCCGATCGAAGACTGGCTTCTTCGGGACCTCCTGTGATGGCACTGAAGTATTGAAGTTTATTGGCGGGAGCATAGTCTCAAAGAACAGTCCAGTGGTGGCCTGAGTCACCTGTTCCACTGGCATTGCGAAAATGGAGGCCGCTTGGGGCCCATAAGTCACTCCTCCGGCGGGAATAGAGTGGGAGTTGCCGTTGCAGTTTGTGCAGTTAGAAGCCATCGATATATCTTCTGCACAGGAGCAAGATGTCAAATCTTAGTACCTTGAATCCAGGGGCAACCATATTAAACCGCGATTTATTCGCGAATACGACACACGAAGTGTGAAATGAAAAGAAGAAAAGGTCCCACCAGGCGTGCCAGAATCTGTTTACCGCCGAAAGCCAGGAAGACAAACGTCTTGCCTAAATTTGGGGGTAGATGTTATTTGGTTTTATCTGTCCACCTCTCCGAAGATGCCAAGTTGATTTATGGCACCGTGTATCGGAGGTCTAGACGGATACGGCCGTTTTAGCAGACTTCGTCAGATTCCCCCTCGTTATGAGGGGTTTTTGATTGTGGAGACGCTTTTTCCTGCAGGCGCAAGACCCTGCAGTTAATTACGTTACCGCATCGCGGTAACCACTTTCTCCTGCTCCAGAAGGTCACTTCGTGTCGTGTGTATCTGTTTTATTTTTGGTTGCCCGTGGATAGTATACGGAGACTAATTTATGTTGTCTCCCATAGGGCGTAGATTAGTCAAAATCCTTATATTCTTAGATTTAGGTTTGGTTTTATTTAAGGATCGTTAACCTTGTTTGAGATTAAGAACAACTTAAATATATGTTAAGGATACGTTAGTCCGATATTGGACTAAGATCTACTTAACGGGGGTTTACGATTATTTTTGATCCAACAAAAGAGCATTTGGGCTCTATCGTTTTAGTTTAGGGACATCACGGTCCATAGATCACCATTTTGGGGGGGTAAGGATTTAGTTTAAGGACGTTACGGTCCATAGCTAGTTTAAAGACATTGCGGTCCATAGAGATATGCTCATGGATTTAGGAGTGCACCAAAGAGTTGTTGGTTGTCGGGACCCTCCACCTCTTTGAAGACGTTGAAAAATTACGACGACATGTATCAGAGGTATGGAGATATGTACCCTTGAACCAAACTCCGGATTGAAGGGAGAGATCCTTGTGGAATGAACACCATTTTAGATACCATCTATTAGGGAATCATCAGTCATCTTTGGAACTGAGATCAATTTGGAGGAGGCTTGAGCATAGGAGGGCTCGATTAATTAGTGATCAAAAGAGTTTTGGCCTTGGGAGACTTGTCTAGTTTAGACTAAGGTTGGCCTATCATAATGTTAAACACTAAAATTTGCTCGGCACTCACGTGCTCCCACGTGAGGCTCTAAAGCGGTGTTAAACACTGAAATTTGGAGCGCTCACGTGAGGCTCCTGAGGATTGGGCACTGCCTCTTTGGGTTTATTCCCTTGTTCCTTTATAAGTGCTAAGCACTATTAGGAGGTCACGTGGGATCACGTGAGGCACCCCCAAAAATGGGAACTGTTTTTGGGTTTATTCCCGTTTCTTTTATAACTGCTAAGCACTATTAGAGGGTCACGTGGAATCACGTGAGGCGCCCCAAAAATGGGAACTGTCTTTGGGTTTATTTCGTTTTTCCTTTATAAGTGCTAAGCACTATTGGGGGGTCACGTAGGATCACGTGAGGCGTCCCGAAAATGTAAACTGTCCTTAATTTATTCCCCTTTTCCTTTTATAAGTGCTAAGCACTATTGGGGGGTCACGTGGGATCACATGACTGAATCTCAGTCGTTCCTTTTTGTTCCTCAGAGGTGGTCACGTGGGAACACGTGATCTGTTGTTATAGCGTTGAACGCTAATCGTTTCATTTATGCGCATGAAGATCTTGATCTGAATTTTGAGAATTTCAGGTCCTTGTTTTTTTATAAGAATTAAATTCTTATACAGGATTAAACCCTAGTTTTATCAAAGTAATTAAATTCCTATATCTTTTGGAAGAATTAAATTCTTCAAACTTAGTTCTTTCCCTTAAGTTTTAAGTCTGCGTGACAGAATCTCCCCGATGAGAATTAAATTCTCAACTTGTGGGGAGATCTGCTTCTGCAGACCTTAACCAGAGGAAGAACTAAGTTCATTTTTAGAAGAGTTAAACTCTTGGGATGGTGAAGGAGAGATAAAATGCTCTCTATGTCTTTCTTCTTACCTAGGGTTTCTTTTCCTAAAAGAGAGCTCTTTTTTTTTGTTTCACAAATCTTATGAGGGGTCTCTTCTTTTTTTAAGACTTGCAGTCTCGGATCCTTTATATAGCAGAGGCAAGTTTATTGATTTAGTTACAGAAATCTATCATTGAGAAATCTTAATTGATTTGGGGATTTTATCCACCGTTGGATTTTTGATCCAAAAACTTCTGTTTTACAGAAGATATTTTTCTTGTTTTTAACAAGATTAGGAAAATATTTTCCTATACAGAGCTTATACTGTAGCTTGGTGATTTTTAATCACTGTTGGATTTTTAATCCAACGGTGCTCTGTTTTACAGAGAGCAATCTTTCTTGTTTAGAATGATTCAAGGAAATATTTTCCAAATAGGGTTTTGATCTCTTTACTTAGAATTTAATTCTATCGTTTCAGAAGGCATTTGAGACCACTGACGTGTAGCATGTGACCCCACAGAGTTAAACTCATTTGCGTATGTGCAACAGTCAAAAGAGGGCATCATGTGCTGACACGTGACCCTTTCTGACCTGTCATTTATTTTAACATGACCCCTATATACTTTGTATATAGACGTCACGTGCTTACATGTGAGGCTCTATTTTAGCTTATCAATTATTTAAACCCAGCGTCTATAATCTTTATATAGGCGCTCACGTGTGGGCACGTGATGTTTTATTAGTGGAAATTTTCCCATCACTTTTTCTCTCTTTCTTTTCCTTTTCTTTCTTTTTTATAAGGGAACAGCGGCGAGTCAAGAACAATATAACTATTGATTTTCCTAATGATAGAAAATTAACTCTCATCAAAGCCCGGGATAACCCACAAACTGCCATTATTGAAATGTGCCTTGAGTTTATCCGGATTCTGGTTTTAAGTATCAGTCGGACAACTCCATATACCTTAACATCGTTATGATATGAATCCATTTTATATATTCAATATAGAAACAAAGATACTAATTTAATTAGAACCAGATTCAAAGTCATGCAGCCGTTTCCAGTGCATATCAACTAAATGGAATAAGGCCAAACATCATTACTCATCAAGGAATGCATCCACGTATGAGTAACCTAAAAAAGAAGCTGGTTCTCAAAACCATTACTTACAACGGAATACCTCACAGAAGTATCTACATCTTCGATTACCTCGAAGAATCCTGATACTTCCAGTAAGTGGTTCTCTACTTTATTCTTATACCTATAACTTCTCAAAACTTGGATCCTGTATTTCAACGAAATACTTGTCTAAAACTAGAGAAGTAAAAAATAAAGAGAATATAGTATGAGTACCAACCCTTTGTCATGTAATATATGGTTCTCTACTTCATTCTTATACCTATAACTTCTCAAAATCCGGACCTTGTATTTCTATGAAATACTTGTCTAGAACTGGAGAAGTCATGAGTAAACATAATATAGTACGAGTACCAACCCCTTTGTCCTAACGGACATCACACAACATACAATACTTTGTATAAGTCCCCTGAGTTCAATAACTCAAACCCTGTGCGTCGTAGGTTGAAAACTATGCTATGGTTAAGAAGAATTACACCGTTGTTGAATGCACCTTACCAAACCATCAACTGATATAAGTAAATGTCATAGACATAATATCAAAAAGTTATATCTCACTTTATAAAATAAACGTACAGATATATCAGTTTGAAATTGGTGCATAACAATGGATATTCAAAACCAAATATTTGCTATCAGGTAAAACCCAAGCGATTTCCTCAAATATCACCAATTACAAAGAATTACGATATAATGAGGATATAATAACCTAATTCCCATTATTCTACTCCTATTCATCATCTGTAACGCTATACAGATGTGAGAATCAAATCTGGTAAATACATACCCTGGAGTCTGAATCAAAATGGGAAAACAATCCCAATATCTTACTCCTACTCATCATCTGTAACGCTATACAGATATGAGAATCAAAACTGGTAAATACATACACTGGAGTAAGGATCTAATTGGGGGGAAAATTTCAATTAACACCGCATAATGAAACTAAAACATGAAAATGTTTCGAAGGGATATCCGGGTATTCCTAGTAATGCCTCTTCCATTATCCTGATTCATGACAGTAATCGTATACTTTCTTGCCCTCACTCCAATCCCTTTATATGTCTTTACTTATTATCTTCTGTACACCACACTTAGGCTGATTGATTTTCTTCTTCCCCTACCCTTCGGCACCAGCCTAAGGTTTGGAAGAAAACTATCCAATAAGCCCAATAGGTGTACTCTCCTAATACCAGGAGCCCTAGCAACCTGAGAGAAGGTAAAGAGAAAAGACAACTGAATAATCCTATTCTATTTCTCCCGAACCAAAATCCATCCTCGAACTGGAACAAGTTTCTTTGAGTTTGTATATAACTATACGATGGCATATCCAAGCATTATGGATCTTCGTAGTGATATGAAGTGTTCTGGAGAAATCCAAAATGGATATAAAAGTGGCAGGGGTATACGCGGTTTTGTCGTGAATGATAGTAGTCGCGATTTCCTTTGCCCTTACTCTAATCCCTTTATATGTCTTTACTTATTACCTTCTGTACACTGCACTTAGGCTAATTGGTTTTCTTCCTTCCCCACCTTTCGGCACCTGCCTATGGTTTGGAAGAAGACTATCCAATAAGCGAAATAGGTGTACTCTTCTAATACTAGGAGATCTCGCAACCTGAGAGAAGGTTAAGGGAAAAGACAACCGAATAATCCTATTCAATTTCTTTAGAACCATAATCCATCCTCGAACTGGAACAAATTCCTTTGAGTTTGTATGTAACTATACGATGGAATATCCAAGCTATATGGATTTTCGTAGTGATACGAAGTGTTCTGGAGATATGCAAAAGGGATGTAGGATTGGCAATGATCTATGCGACTAACTGACAGTCCAAAAACCAAAGAGTTTTAAGAAGATTCAGTTAACTTGGTTTATGAGTTTTAGTTTAGGGTCGGGTCATGGTCGCTGCCAGAGAGAGAGAAAAGAAACACTCAGCATGCACTCTAATCTAGATTAGAATGGTCAATCACTTTATCTAATCATGATGGTTCCCACTGTTTCCTCAAATTCTCCTTCAAATCCTAAAAGGAGAATTAGTCGGGATCATCTAAAATCACCCGAGGAGTAATCCTACTCATCAGTGGGAATCGGGATCCAACTATCATCGCATGATAACTTGATGGAATCCACTCAAGTCACCACATTCCAGAAGGTATGCGCATTCCTGGAAAGTTTCCTGTATGTTTGAAACTCACGATGTGGTTTTTACACCAAGCGGTTTATGACCATGACTGGGTCAATAAACCATAAACCGCTAGTCAAGTTCAATTCGTCATTATCCTGGATTGCATTAAACCCACCCGCACGTGCCCTTGACTAGGTCAACAATGTCATACGACTGTCCTAACTAATCGCATTAAAAATGCAACAAACAAGCACCACTTAGCTACTGAACACTACGTCTTGACTAGGTCAACAAATGCAACATGAATACTAAATAATACTCGTAAGAAATGATGGAGGGCTACGGCTGGTTTTTGGCGAAAAACCTTTAACGTAATGAACTTGATATCGTTGAAGGAACCGAGTGGTTTTTACAAAAATATATAGTAGCGCAAACTTTCGCTAAAGAGGTCACTCCCTGTAAAAGGATCTCGACTCTTTCCTCATCGAATGAGGTGAAGGATATTCCAAACTAAATACCACGATGCAAAGCAAAAGAATCGACTATAGTGAAGTTATTACCCTGATACAAACTTTTGCTCAATAGGTCACTCCCTGTGAAGGGATCTCAGCTCTTGCCTCGTCGAATGAGGTGCTGAATATTCATAACCGAATACCACTGTGCAAAGAAAAAAGAAATATTTGTAATGTCTGTTTTTTAAAATGTTCGGTTCCAACAACATCATATAGGTTTGTTTTCCTTGCATTAATCGGAATTAATGCAGTCCCATCAATTAAACATATCACACCAGATAAAGGAACGAAAATATAATGTACGTATATGCCATCCGCATTTGCCACTGGGCTCCATTATCACCCGTTAGGTTACTTAACTAACGGCAGAGCAGGGGCTGGACTAGCGCAAGTGCAAAACATATACAACATCTACTAGTATAAATATAAATATATATAACATTCGTCCCAGGTATAATATAAGAAACATCACAGAATCTCAGCCAGCAACACAGAATGGTGGAGAATCCTGTATCCTCGGGTTTCACTTAAGCCGCAAATGAGACCCGACGTTCCTTGTCGTGTGGATAGCCTGTGCAATGAAAGCCTAGTCCCCTACGAGTGCGGAAAGTTACCCGCCAATCCCAGAAGCGAGGCAACTCCAATCAACAACATGAATGGGCTACCCAGCATTTCACGGAATCCGGTAACTTAGGCACCCCTCCGTGGATCAACCTGTACCCCCTACGAGTGCGGCTAATAGCCCGCCAATTCTAGAGTAAGGTTCCCTCCGTCTCAACGCCATGAGATGCGGACTCGTTGCTCTCTAGAACCCGGCTATTCGTGCACTCCGTCTTGGGGTAATCCTAGTACAGAAAAGAAAATAATATGTACAAGGGTGGCATCGACCTCAACCCGGTCGTGCCCCAAACAAATAATATACAAACTGGCAGAGACGACAATCCACACGTCCGACGCTCACCCCGCAATATCAAATGTATAAATGAATCTAAACTATACAGCTACCATTGCACTACTGGCTATCCACCACGACAATCCAGCCATAATCTCAGCACAATACAGAACATCAACGTGAATGTCATGTTCACAAACCCGTCTAAAAGAACATATAGACGAGTTGTACCGCTCTAATGACATTCATGGTCGCCGATAGTAATGTATGCACTGAAAACTTTTAAATAGTGTTAAAAATAGCAACTTCGAAATACTCCGTATTGCCCCCAAACAAAAGATAACAAAAGATGCAATCTGGGAAAAACAAACAATACACAAAAACAATATTTCAGAGACCAAAACACACAAAAAATTCACAGACCTAAATTACAATCTGGACCGGCCAGGCCGGGCATTTGGTTGATCTCGCCGGCGACATTTTTGAATTTGGGATTCGTGTTTTGAGGGTGTTCTAAATACGTCACAAATAGCCTTTTGCAATTGTTTAAATAATTATTGAAGACCAATTCAAAATCGACAGAAACTGGAATATACATCGTATTGTTTCGGAGTTGTTCCGGTTTTGTTATTTAAAACATCGTTTAAACTACTAGTAAGGGGTTAATGGGTTGGCTCTGATACCATGTTGGGTTATGCCAACGCCCTGATCATCAAACCGTGGCCAATTGCGGAACAAAAATTTAACAAACTGGCGCTAGAACAACCCCATAATACGGATCGACCATTAACCCTATGCTAGCAAACTATAAGATGTTAGTGTATATGCCCTAGGGGCCATTATTGTATCATACTAGCTTGTATATTACTTAATGGAAGCTTGGGATATTCACAGTTATATAACAGTCTTGCTAAACATGGAAGTATGCTACTTGGTTTTATCTATCTTAATATGTGAGTATACGTATTGATAGAGCTCTTAGGATCTTGCTTGACTACCAGCGTTGTGATGGCAGTCACACTAGTGGGGGCTGGGTAGTCTGCAAGCACATCCTTTTTCAGGTCCCTAGTCGTAGGATTTTTGAGACAGGGCATCGATACTCCGGAGTAGACTAGTGTGTACGCTTCTCATCCCAGTTGGGGAGATGGTCTGTCCCACAGCCGTTAGTACGTCGTACTGGAGATAGTATACAGGTGCTCGTTGGGTTATGGGTACACCGGACAGGACTCACGGGGAACTGTTGGTTGGTATTATACCCGTCGTTAGTTAACAGTTCCCAGGTAACATGAGTACAGCATAGTCCGCAGACCTGACACTGCTGCTTCGCCTTGAGTGTGTCCTACTGTTCTTAGATTGCTACCCTACCACGGCTCAAAGGAGTCGTGCAAACAGGTAGCAGTTAGGTGCAGTCCCGAGCACTTGGAGGCAGTGGCGGTTAGACAGGATTCGTCTCTCCCGGTATTAGGAGTTGATATCGCGCTGTGTCAGAGAGCCATTACGCAAAGTCTCTGGTCAGGGCAAGCGAGATTTACTGGTAGGTTCCAGTAGTTTCTCAGGGTGTAATGGGCTTCACTCCGACACGACTTATACCGCTATTAGGGGACTGATGCTTGCCGCCCCCTAGGCCCGATATGCGATAGTCTTAGATGAACAGACCGGACTGTACGGAGATTGTCACATCAGGCTCAGTAGGAGTTCGGATGGGTTTCCTCATCGGCCTTCTTATTGACATCTACCTGGGGACCGTTACGTACAGCCAGTGCCGCTTGCGGTCTGTGGTTAAACCCACTGCCAGCGTAGTAGTCGAGTCATTAGAGTCCCACACAGAGAGTTTCCCTGCTCCAGGCAAAACGATATAGAGGTCGTATGGTTTTACGACAAGGGTTCGGACGCATACGTGTGTTTACGCACGTACGACTTTCGGACAGTTTTTACTAGCCGGCTTTGGTTTAAGCCAGATTCTAGTATCGGGATATTGGATTTATATAGTCTAAAGTTTTTCCGTGTTTTCACGGATAGGAGGGGCGTTCTCGTAATTTCGCAAGAAGCTTCTAGAAGGATGGTGACTTGGGGGTTTAGGTGGCATAAGCATTAAATGAGATTAGTAACTCATTTGTGTGATTCATCCTTGTCATTAATGCATCATAAATGCTTAATGACTCATGTAGATGAATCACTCATTTGTATTTATGAAGCATGGTTGTTAAATCCTTTATTTTATTTATTTGATAAATATAATGCTTCATATATATCATGAGAGTTCATTATCTCATTCTTATTCTCATGCTCACCTTCTCTCTCCTCAAGCTCTCTCTCTTCAAACCCTAATCCTCCCCTCTCATATGTTGAGATCAAGGATTAGAATAGACTAATCAATCCATAATCCAACTCTACATCACCTAGGTTACTTAGATTAGCACTTTAAGAAACCTAGTTACCTCAAGTTAGAGGTGAAGCTTGAAGTATAGCTCTCGGGTGGATCATCAACTACATAGAGAAGGCCGGAGAGGAGGTGGAGAACGAAAAGACGAAGGACACGGTTCATTAGGTATAATCACTTCACATAGTAGTTTAGAACTCCTATGCATTTGTTAGTTATCGTTTAGCAACGATTCTTGCGGTTAGTCGATGTTATTGCAAAGAACAAGATTGTTTTTCATATTTCCGCCTCCCCGCAAGTCGTGGGGTGTAGTACATCGACTTACATAAGAAAGGAGTTTAGAATGGTTATACCAAATGATCCATGTCCTTCGGTCTTTAACCATCATCCCAAACTCCTAGAAGCCTCCATGATCAAGCTTGATCTCCGGTCTCCTTCCATCGAAGATGATCCATCTAAGGATTTGTATTTCGAGCTCCAACCTCATAGATGAAATAACTAGCGTACCTAGTTCGCTAAACTAGATAGCCTAGAGGATGTAGAATCTAATGATGGATTAATTTGTCTCCAAACACCCTAGGTTTCTCAACACATGAGACTTGAAGGGTGGAGGTAGAAGAAGAGACTTGAAGGGTGGAGGTAGAAGAAGAAACTTGAGGATGAGAGTGTGAGGCAAGTCAAGAAAAAGGCTAAGTGTTTTTTGTTGTGTTGTGAGCAGTAATGAAGCCATTCATAAATATCTCAAGTCTCTAAAATATCTTAATTCAACACAAAATATCTCAAGTCAATAAAATATCTCATAACAAAACAAATATTAATCATGCTTGAATAGTAACCATTAGTCACTACAAAGCCATGCCATCAATTAATGCAATAAACACCTCATCCTCCACCTCATTAACCATTTAATCCAAAATGGTTAAAAACATATGAGGTGTCTTCTTCTAGAAACACCTTGTAATAAATTGCAAGAATACCCATCATCCGTATATACATACCCGTATCCGTATTCCAAAAAATACGAATACAAAGAGACGAAAATAATCCAACAATCCAATACTAGAATCCGGCTTAAACCAAAGCCACTAATATAAACCGTCCGAATCATGATGCGTGCACAAGTGCACGTATATGATCGAACCCTGCCGCAAAACCATACGGCCTCTACATCGTTTCGCCCGAAGCAGGAAAACCCTCTGTGTGGGACTCTAAAGACTCGTCAATACACTGGCAGTGGGTTTAACCACAAGCACATCAGCGGCACTAGCTGTACGTAACGGTACCCAGGTATTGAGCAAAAGGAAGGCCGAAGAGTAAACTCATCCTGACCCCTACTGAACCTGTCCGTGACAATATCCTAACAGTCCGGTCTGTTCGTCTAAGAGTATCGCATATCGAGTCTAGGGGTGGATAAAGTCAGACCCCTAATAACGCTACATTTCGTGTCAGTATGAAGACCATCACCAACTGAGAAACTACTGATCTAAATCAGTAATTCTCGACTACCTTGGCCAAGGATTTCTGGTGATGGTTACCCATGCACAACGCGACATCAACCTCCAATACCGGGAGAGACGAATCCCCGACGATCCGCTCACTGCCTCCATGTGGCTCGGGACTGTACCCAACTAAAACCTGTTTGCATGACTCCTTTGAGCCATGGTAGGGTAGTAATTAAAGCACAGTAGGAACTCACACAAGACAAATGACGATCTCAGGTTGACAGACTAACATGTACACATGTCACCTGAGAACTGCTTTCTGACAATAGGTATACTACCAACTAGCAGGTTCTCGGAGAGTCCGTCCAGTGTACTCATAACCCAATGAGCACATGTATACTATCTTAGGTGAACAAACTAACACCAATGGCTTGTGAAACCTGGCCACTGCCCTTCGCCGGGGTCTCGATCAGTATACATTAGTCTACTCTGGAGTATCAATGCCCGGTCTTAATACTCCCATAACTAGGGACATTTAAGGATGTGCTTATAGACCACCCAGCACCCACGTATATGATCGCCATCATAATACTGGTAGTCAAGCAAGAATCCTATAGGCTCTATCAACATGTAATAGTGATCTGTAATACCACATAAACTATGTACATGATGATAAAGACAAACCAGATAGCATACTGTCATTTTGAGTAAGACTGTTTTATCTGTATAGGTCCTCCCTCAATCATCGCAATCGCGTGCCTACGATTCAATAATTGACTTGAGAGAACTATAGCCAACAGTATATGTTTCTTGACCCCGACGAGGGGTGATGACCGGTCTCACAGCCATTGGTGTCAGTTAGTCACCAAAGATTGTATACAGATACTCATTGGGTTATGAGTTACGCTGGACGAACATGCCGGGAACATGCTAGATGGTATTATACATATAGTCATATTGCAGTTCTTCGGTGACATGAGTACAGGTTAGTCTGTCGACCTGAGATCATCATTTTTCTCGTGTGAGTTCTCAATGTGGTTTGATTACTACCCTACCACGGCTCTACTGAGTCATACAAATAGGTTTTAGTTGGGTACAGTCCCGAGCCACATAGAGGCAGTAAGCGGATCGTCAGGGATTCTTCTCTCCCGGTATTAGGGGTGGATGTCGCGCTGTGCACGGGTAGCCATCACCAAAAATCCTTGGCCAAAGTGGACAAGATTTACTGATTTGGATCAATAATTTCTCAGTGGGTGATGGGCTTCATACTGACACGACTTATTGCATTATTAGAGGTTTGATTTTATCCACCCCCTAGACCCGATATACGATACTCTTAGATGAACAGATCGGGTTGTACGGAGATTGTCACTTTCAGGCTCAGTAGGGATACAAATGAGTTTGCTTGTCGGCTTTCCTTTCATTCAATACCTGGGTAACCGTTACATACAGCTACTGCCGCTGACGTGCTTGTGGTTAAACCCACTACTAGCGTGTTATCGAGTCTTTAAAGTCCCACACAGAGGGTTTCCCAGTTCAGGAGAAACGATATAGTGTACGTATTTTGATATGTACTTAGGTTCGATTAAAACATGTGATTTTGTACACGTATTTTTAATCGGGCATCTTGTTAATACTAACCGGTTTGAAAGATATCCACATTATCATATTTGGATAAAATGTGAGTTAGTATTATATATCTCTTTTTGGTATCTCTCTTTTCGGTATTCGTATTTTGACAGAATACGGTATTTATACGAATACAGGTATTTATATAAATACATGTGCATTCGTGTTTTATACGAATATGGTATTCGTATTTTATACGAATACGGGTATATGTATTTGTAGCATATACTTATGTTAGTGTATGTTTGTATGTGTGTGTGTACACAAATTGGGTGGCCTTCTTCTCTTTCTTATCTCTTCATGCTTTTTCAAGAAGAGTGTGGGCTTGTGACTCACCTTACGATTCACAATTCCTCTCACACCTTTTATTAAAAAAGAGATGGAAAAAAAGAAAAGAGGATGACGATTTTTTTTTGTAGCCATGCTTTCTCGCTTGCTTTTCACCCTTTACTTCTTCTTCCTTTTCTCTTGATTTTTTAAAGATGAGAAAGGAAAAAGAAAAATGAGAGAACACTTAGAGATTAGCCACTACTATATCTTAGTGATCGACTTCAACCAAGTCTTGATCACTAGTTGCTTCACTTTGATCATTAGTGTAAAAGTAGAGCCTAGGTGAGGGTTCTTACAGCTGGATTATCTTCGATGAGTAGGACCGACTCCCAAGCTCGTTCCCAATGAACTAAGAGCGTAAGAAATGGCATAGAAGATGAAGGACACAACTATAAAGGTTGTATTTAATAACCTAGTAGTTAAACTCCTAGTATTTCTAGTTTAGTATTTGGATTCGATTCTAGGTCGTAAAGTTCGTGCTCTTGTTTAGAAAATTTTCGTTTTGTATTCCGCATTGGCCGCAAGTTAGCAGCACGAGCACGAATGTCTACCAACATGGTATCAGAGCTACTCAAACACTAGAACTAGTATTAGACGATATTTACATTTTGAAACTAAAAATTCCCGTTTTTCGAAACCTTAAAAATCAAGTTTCCGTCGAAATTTTTTTGATCTCTGAAAATTTTTTAAACAAGTATAGATATCTTATTATGAGATATAAGAACTTGGGGAGAAAAATGAGGACCTAAGTCCACTGAAAAGCCACAAGAATTCCCCAATTCCCCGACCTGGTCGGTTTTTGTGTGGCCTCTGGTCCCAGATTTTTTCCATGGTCTTAATCTCATTAAAACTTGGTTTTTGGTTATGTTTGATTTGGTCCAGATTTCATTTACTTTTATCTTTGCATTCGGGAAACACAGAAAGTTTTAAATTGAAACTTTTGCATCGTTTATATCTTTGTGTTTTGTTATTTTGCTTGTATATGTCGTCTAATTGCTATAGGTCGATTAGACGGGGTTGAAAATACTTGCTTGTGCTGTTGAGATGTATATCTTATGATGGTTTATCGGATAGTCATTGTGGATAGCCCCCATCGTAGAATGTTTGTATATCCGATTATTCAGGACGAGCGGCCGGATTGTGGCCGTCGTTACAGCTTGATGTATATTCTTTTATTAGAATACGACCGGGTTGAGGTCGATGTTACCATTGTATATTCATTAATTCTTATTTTAGAATAACCCACAAAAAAGTACTCGAATAGCCGAGTTCTAGAGTGTGACTAGGTGGTCATCTCGCAGTGGCAAGTTCGGGCCGCCTCGCTCTAGAATTGGTGGGCTATTCGCTGCACTTGTAGGGGTTTAGGATAGACCCGCGAAGTGCTCAAGTTACCAGATTCCATGAAGTAGCGGGTGGCCCACTCATGCCACTGAGTGATGGTCGCCTCACTTCTAGAATTGACGGGTAGCTTGCCGCGCTCATAGGAATTTTTGTTTTAGCTAATGTTCGAACTATCCACACAACCAGGGAACGTTGGTTTTTGTTTTTGGCTCAAACGAAACACGGGGCTCCTAATTTATCCACTATTCCATCTTGTTTATTGCATGCATGTGATATTTATTACCTACCTGTGATGATATATATAAATGTTGCATATATTTTGCACCCGCGCTAGCCCTGCCCAAGCACTGTCATAAGTTAAGTAACCTTACGGTGAAGTCCCCGGACCCCGTGGCGAATGGCATATACGTACATTCTATTTTGGTTGTTTCTGTGATGCATAGGAACTTAATTGATGGGATCGCATTATAGGTTTAATGCAAGGAAAACAAACCTAATTGATGTTGTCGGAACAAAATTTTAAAACTACACGGTTTTCTTCAAAACCACTCATTTTTAAAGCGGAGCCTAACCCTCTCCTTTTCAAAGCTACTCGAGTTCCTTCAACGATATTAAGTTCATTACGTTAAAGGTTTTTTGCCAAAAACCAGCCATAGCCCTCCGTCATTTCAGATAGGTACCACCTGATATTCGTGCTATGTTTGCTTGCAAGCATCAAGACATAGTGAACGGTAGCTGAGTGATATTTATCTGTTGAATTGATATGCGATTTATCATGATAGTCGTACAGCTTTGTTAGCAAGCGTCAAGGGTTTGTGCGGGTAGGTTCAAGTTAATTTAGGATAATGACAGGTTGAACTTGACTAACAGCCTATGATTTGTTGGCAAGCGTCAAGGTTATAGGTCGTTGGGGTTAAAAACCACATCGGGAGTTTCAAACATAAAAGAAACTTGTCAGGCATGCGCATACCTTCTACAGTGTGGTGACTTAAGTGGCTTCTATCAAATTATCACACGATGATAGTTGGGTCCCGATTTTCACTGTGAGTGGGTATTACTCTTCGGGAGATTTTCACTTCACAATTAGCTAACATATTAGGTGTTTAGAAAGTATTAACAAGGTTACACCTCTGCCGGAACGGGGTTATTTAATTAAATCTGTGCGAAAGCATGGGGAGCCTCCCTTAGAGTACCAACACTGTCCTGGCTGAACGGTTAGCGAACTTGTAAGGTGTATATGATCCCGACTAGTTCTCCTTTTAGGGTTTGAAAGAGAATTCGAGGAAACGGTAGGAGCCATTCTAATTAGATAAAGTGGTCAACCAGTCTAATCTTAATAGAGTGCACGATGAGTGTTTCTTTTCTCTCTCTCTTTGACAGCGACCATGACCCGCCTTAAACTAAAAATCATAAACCAAGTTGACCGAACTTTTTTACAAACCTGGTTTTATTTTGTCACGATTCACGACAAAGTCATATGTATCCATGCCACTCCCGCTTTACCTTTTGCTTTCTCCAGAACATTCCGTATCACTACGAAGATCCATATAAAATGGATAAAACCATCTCGTATAGTTATATACGAACTCGTAGAAATTTATTTTAGTTCGAGAATGGATTCCGGTTCTGGAGAAATTGAATAGGCGGTTGTCTTTTCTCTTTACCTTCTATCAGGTTGCGAGAGATCCTAGTATTAAGAGAGTACACTTATTACGCTTATTAGATAGTCTTCTTCCAAACCTTAGGCTTGTGTCGAAAGGTAGGGAAAGAAGAAAACCAATTAGTCTAAGTAAGGTGTACAGAAAGTAAGAAGTAAAGAAAAATAAAGGGATTGAAGTAAGAGCAATGAAAATTGTAACTAATATCATGATTCTGGTATTGGAAGAGGCATTACTAGGAATACCTAGCCACCCTCTCGAAACATTTTCATGTTTCAGTTTTACTGTGCGGTGTTAATTGAAAAATGCTTTCCCAATTAGATTCTTACTCCAAGGTATGTATTTATCAGACTTGATTCTCACATTTGTATGGTGTTGCAAATGCTGAGTGGTAGTAGAATATTAGGAATCGGATGATTAGATGCTCGATATCAGAATTCGATATTATTGGTTATTTTTTAGGAAATCACCTGGGTTTTACCTAACGGTAAATATTTGTTTTTGAATATCCGTTATTATGCACTTCAAACTGATATATCTGTAAGTTTATTTTATAAAGTGAGATATAAATTTTTGAAATTATGTTTATAACATTTACCTTTATCAGTTGATGATTAGGTAAGGTGCTTTCAATGACGGTATAATTCTTTTTAACCATAATACAGTTTTCAACCTATGACACACAGGGTCTGTAAGTGCACGGCGGCGCCCCGGCCGTCAACCCGACGGCCAAACGCGGAAACGGTGATAAACTTTAAAATTTGCGGACTTAGCAAACCGGCACCACCGCGCACTAAAACCGGATCGGGCCATTAAACTATATCTAGCTAACTACAAAGAGAAGGGGAAGAGATATACCGACGATCCAAGTCCTCCGGTCTTCATCTCCACTCCGATCTCCTCGCGGGATCTCCGTCCGTCTCCTCCTCGTCGGAAAGAGCACCACGAAGCCGGGTACTTTTACGGGCTCCCACCTCAATACCGAGGCAACTCGCGCATGAAGCCGGCTACTCGACATGCTCAAGATATACTGTAGGGAATGTAATGTAGAATGCGCTTTGTCTCAATGGGGTTTGTAGTTGCCATGATGGAGGAATCAAAGAATAGAAAAACGGTGCTTGCATTTTTCTAGCAAGAAAATGAGATCAAGAATGAACTCTCAAGATGAACCTCTCATTTTCTTTTTCTTCTTCTCTCTTTTCTTTTTCTTCAACCAATTCATCAAGTGAGAGCAAGAGGGTGGAGGGATGAATATGATAGCAAAAAAATCAAGGGAGGTGAGTGTAGGAGATAAAGGAGGGTGACCACAAACAAACATCAACCATGCTTGCACTTTTTCAAACCATACCTCACTTCAAATCTCACTTAATGCAAAAGCATGGAGCAAAAGAAAATGATAGCTATCATAATAAATCCTTATGCAATAAACCCCTCCACAAATGTTATTTGCACAATTGCAAATAACCCCCCTCCATCGGAAAAGTCCGGCCGGGAAAAAGCAAAGGAAAACCGGCCGGAACAGAATGCAAACTGGCAACTCCAGAAAACTGGTCCCGTAATAAATTACAGGAAAACCCCGATACTGTGCATACACACCCGCATCTGTATTCCGTCCGGATACAAATGCAAAGAGACAAAATCTACACTGTACTAAACTAGGACCGGCTTAAACCAAAGCCGGCTAGTATTATCCGTTCGATCCTGATCCGTGCAATACCGCACGTATCTGATCGAACCCTGCCATATACCTATACGGCTACTAGTACAAACAATCCGATCCTGATCCGTGCAATACCGCACGTATCTGATCGGACCCTGCCATATCTCCATACGGCCTCTACAGCGTTTCGCCCGAAAACTGAGTAACTGAAAGTGTGGTAGACTCTAAAGACTCGTCAATACTATGGCTGTGGATTTAACCACTAGCACGTCAGAGGTATAAGCCAATACGTAACGGGCCACCAGCTATTGACTAAAAGGGACGTCGATGAGCGAACTCATCCTGACACCCTACTGAGCCTGTCAGTGACAATATCCGTACAGTCCGGTCCGTTCGTCTATGAGTATCGCATGGCGGGCCTAGGGGGTTGGTAAAAGTCAGACCCCCAAAAGCGGTACAAGTCGTGTCGGAGTGTAGCCCAGAACACCCTGAGATACTACTGGAATACCTACCAGTAAATCTCCTTGCCTTGGCCAAGGACTTTGTGTAATGGCTCTCCTAGACACAGCACGACCTCACCCCCAATACCGGGAGAGACGAACCCCTGAAGATACGCTCACTGCCTCCATGTGGCTCGGGACTGTACCCAACTAAAACCTGTTTGCACGACTCCTTTGAGCCGTGGTAGGGTAGTAATCAAAGTACAGTGGGAACTCACACGAGACAAATGACGATCCCCAGGTCGATGAACTAACCTGTACACATGTCACCTGGGAACTGCTATCTGACGTCAGGTATAAGACCAACTAGCATGTTCCCGGCGAGTCCTGTCCGGTGTACTCATAACCCAATGAGCACCTGTATACATCTTAGGTGATCCAACTGACACCAGTGGCTTGTGAGACCGACCACCGCCCCTCGTCGGGGTCTCGACTGTATACACTAGTCTACTAATGGAGTATCGATGCCCGGTCTCGAAACTCCCACGACTAGGGACCTTTTAAGGATACGCTTGTAGACCCCCAGCTCCCACTTATATGATCGCCCTCATACTGCTGGTGGTCAAGCAAGAATCCTAGGGGCTCTATCAACGTGCAATAGTGACATGTCATGTCACCTAAAGCAGTACACGATGATAAAGGTAAACCTGATAGCATACTATCATCTCGAGTAAGACTGTTCTACCGGGATAGGTCCTCCCTCAATCATTGCAATCACGTGCCTGTGATCCAATAATTGACTCTGAGGGCACTATCTCCAACAATCTCCCACTTGCACTCAAGGCTAATTATTGCGATGTCGCATACTCACAGCCCGTGTGATACCGAACACCCAACTCCTCTACTAGTCAGTCGCACAAAACCTGTTTGCGAAACTATTGCGTTCGAGGAATAGCCTTAGTGAGTGGATCCGCTCTGAAGTTTCTTTCTATATCTCTCTATATCTCAAGTTCGCGGAGAAAGCCATCTCCCGAAAAGAGCAATACCTGTCTCAGAATATGTCTGGATGTCTGATGGGACCTAGCTCATAAATGAACTCCAAATCCAAACTTCTTAGACTGTATCGTCAACTGAACTTAATCAGTATCCTGCGCGCCATGCCTCCCTCAGTATTGCCTTGGACCACCTGTCCAAAATACTGCCCCTCATCAGAAGGAAAACTATAACTCTGACAACCTCCTTGCCGTCCATGTCACCTTGGAAGCCTGGAATGATAACTGTTTCCTGAATGAGGCTGTCGTTATCATATCCCTAGAACATTTACTTATGTTCTAAAACTACTTCCGACTGTTTCTCCAGGATTGGATTAATGTCAACTTATTGCATCTAGTGCAAGAACAACATCTGGTGTGGTACTTGACATCTCACGATTGACTTAATTGCCTGAGCAAGTGATCTGCCAATCATGCACGTCCCTCTCCCCTTTAGCCTGTAAGACACCTTTGGAGAGGGTGACTCCATTACCTGCAGGTACACTACCGTGCCAGGAGTCGTCCATCCTAAATACTCTTAGAATGCTGTCAAGTACCCCGATTGGGAAACCACCCAAATCTAGATCTAAAACCATAGATCCAGTAACCAGTATGTCAGATATAAAATCCATTTCCTTTGTGGAGAAACCACTGTGTGACGACCAAAGTATAACCGATCGTAGTATAGGAGTTTCTTTTCCTACTTTATGTATGTCATCCAAATACCAGGATATCACACCCTACTACCTTCTCAACAGATCCATCCCCTATTCTGATGAAGTCAAACCCATGACTGTCACGTCAGAAATAGATGATCTATCTCCGCTACATCTGCTTTAGTCTATAAATAGACATAAGCTACCTGTCCACCAATGCTTCCGCTGCTCCCACTGACTACGACAACCCTCTGGCAGAGTCTTATAGACGTACACTTCTAAAACTAGTTTAGAACGACGCTATACTCATCCTCCCGCCGGGTCTCGTAACCTGGAACAACAGCAATGGCAATTGTGGGTAAACAAGAACTTCCCTGTCACCGTCCTTGAGGCTACCGTAGTACCTCTCTGGTGCCTGAAGTTACCCACCTTATCTGCGGAGTGGCCAATGGAATGTCAATCCAGATTGAATCTTTAGGTTCCTTATCAAATCTTCAGTAATCGTTTGTGGTTCTGGAATCACTTCCAGTTCTACCATACTCCCACTACTGTTTTCTAAAAAAAAAATCCATTTTTAATAAAACTGTGGCGAGTCTAGAACAATATCGCTATTGTTCATCCAGATGGTAGAAAGTCAACCCGCGTCATAGCCTGGGTCAACCCACAAACAGCCATTACAGAAACGTGCCTTGAGTTGTCCAGTGTCTGGTTTTAAGCATAAACCGAACAACTCCCCGTACCTTAACAATGTTAAGATATAAACTGTTCTATATCCAATATAGAAAACAGAGGCACTGATTTAATTGAACCAGATTCAAATCATGCAGCTGTCTCCAGTGCATGTCAACTAAATGGAGAGAGGCCGATCAGCGTTACTCAACTTAGGAATGCTTCCAATTATGAGTAACCTGAAAGAGAAGCAATTTCTCTTTATCATTACTATCAACTGAATACCATACACAAGTATCTACATCTTCGATCTCTTTGAAGAATCCCGATACTTGCTACACCTGGTTCTCTACTCTATTCAAATACATATAACTTCTCCAAATTCGGACCCTGTGTTTCCTCGAAACACCTGTCTAAAAAATAGAGGAGTCATAAGTAAACCGAATATAGTACGAGGACCTACCCCTCTGTCCTGATGGACCCTGGACAACATACAATACTCTGTATAAGTCCCTTGAGTCTGATAACTCATTCACTGTGTGTCGTAGGTTGAAAAACTGTACTTATGGTTAAGAAGAATTACACCGCTGTTTAATGCTCCTTACCTAACCATCCACTGATATAGGTAAATGTCGTAGACATAATTTCAGAAAGGTATATCTCACTCTATAAAAATAGACGTACAGATATATCAATTTGAAATTGGTGCATAACAGTGGATATTCAAAACCAAATATTTGCCGACCGGCAAACAGCCCAGGTGATTTCCTCAAATATCACCGATTACAACGAATCCCGATATAATGAGGATGATCACCCAATTCCCAATAACTTACTCCCACTCACCATCTGTAAAACCATACAGATGTGAGAATCATACCTGGTAAATACATACCCTGGAGCAAGTGTCTAATCGGGAAATCAGTTTTCTTTTAACAGTACACAGTGAAACTGAAACATTGAAATGTTTCGGTGGGGTATCCCGGTATTCATAGTAATGCCTCTTCCATTATCCAGATTCACAACTATAACCGTATAATTCTTTGCCACCTCTCCAAATCCCTTCATATGTCTTTAGTCATTACCTTCTGCACACCCCTTTAGGCCAATTGGTTTTCTTCCTTCCCTACCGTTCGGCACCAGCCTATGGTTTGGAAGAAGACTATCCAATAAGCATAAAGGGTGTACTGTCCTAATCCTAGGAGCACTCGCAACGCGAGAGAAGGTGAAGATAAAAGACACCTGAATGTACTTTATTCCTATTTCTCCTGAACCAGAATCCATCCCCGAACTGGAACAAGTTCCATTCGAGTTCGTATATAACCATACGATGGAGTATCCAAATAAACTGTGGATCTTCGTAGTGATACGGAGTGTCCTGGAGAAACACAAAGGTGATGTGGGAGTGGTAACGAAATATTTGGTTTGGTCGTGAATATCTGTTGCAATTTACTTTGCCCTCTTACTAATCCCTTGCTTTGTCTGAACTTAATACCTTCTGCACACCATCGTTATGCTAATTGGTTTTCTTCATTCCCTACCGGTCGGCACCAGCCTAAGGTTTGGAAGAAGACAATCCAATTTGCGTAATAGGTGTACTACCCCTAAACCAAGGAGTACTCGTAACCTGAGAGAGGGTAAAAGGAAAAGACAACTGAATAATCCTATCCGTTTTCTCCAGAACCGGAAACCATCCTCGAATTCCTTCGAGTTCGTATCTAACCATACGATGGTTTTGTCCAATGGAAGTGGACGTTCGTAGTAATACGGGGTGTCCTGGAGAAAAGGGTAAAAGTAGGAGTGGCAATGAGGTCTGCAAGTCTGACAATCCAAAAGCCGGTGTTTAAGAAGGTTCGGTCAACTTGGTCACTGAGTCATAGTCTTAGGGTCGGGTCAATGGTCGCTGCCAGAGAGAGAGAAAAGAAACACTCAGCGTGCACTCTAACCTAGATCAGAATGGTTACCAATTTATCTAATCTGGAAACCTCCCACTGTACCTCAAATTCTCCTCCAAACCTGAAAGAAGAATTAGTCGGGGTCACCCGAGGAGTAAACCAACTCATCAGTGGGAATCGGGATCTAACTCTCATCGCATGATAACGTGACGGAATCCGCTCACGGTATCACACTCCAGAAGGTATGCGCATATCTGGCAAGTTTCAGTTCTTTTGAAACTCCCGATGTAATTTCTGCCCCATGCTCTTATGACCTTGGCGTGAGGTCAAAATATCATAAGTCACATGTCAAGTTCTGCCCGTCATTATCCAGGTTAATCTGAACCCACCCGTACATACCCTTGACGTAGGCCAAAATAGTAGTACGACTGTCCCAAACCAACGCATCTATCTATGCAACAGATAAATACCCGGCAGCTACCAATCACTATGCCTTGGCGTGAGGTCAAAATACATAGCTTGAATACTACCGAATATTTAACTGAAATGACGGAGGGCTACGAATGGTTTCTGGCGAAAACCTTTAACGTAATGAACTTGATATCGTCGAAGGAACGGATAGCTTTTTGAAAATATAGTGACGACAACTTCCGCTAAAGAGGTCACTCCCGGTGAAGGGATCTCGGCTCTTTCCCCGTAGAATGGGGTGCAGGATATTCCAACTGAATACCACGGTGCAAAGCAAAAGTAATCGGCTATAGTGAAGTTAATGCCCTGACGCAAACTTCTGTCCAAGGGGTCACTCCCGGTGAAGGGATCTCGGCCCTTGCCTCGTCGACTGAGGAGCAGGATATTCCAAATGAATACCACGATGCAAAACAAAAGAGAACGTCCTTGCAATAACAGCTTTTAGAAAAGTGTTCCAACAACATCAGATTAGGTTTGTTTTAACTTGCATTGATCCGAATCAACGCAGTCCCATCAATTGATCACACCAAAAAGAACGAAAATATACTGATGTACGTATATGCCATCCGCATTCGCCACTGGGTCCCGTCATTACCCGTTAGGTTAGCTTACTAACGACAGAGCGGGGACTGGACTAGCGCGGATGCAAAACATATACAACATCTACTAATATATATACCAATATATTATATTCGCTCAAGGCGTGAATGAAATGCAACATCACAGAGAATGAACAGCATCACAGAAACAATACAGATATCTGGGATCCCCGGGTTTCACAGAGCCACTACTGAAACCCGACGTTCCCCTGGTCGTGTGGATAGCCTGTGCAATGAGAATCCTAGACCCCTACGGGCGCGGCAAGTCACCCGCCAAAACCTGAAGCGAGGCAGCCCCCTTCAGCACCGTGAATGGACCACCCAGCACTTCACGGAATCCGGTAACTTGGGCACCCCTCCTGGGTCAAACCTGTACCCCCTACGAGTGCGGCGAATAGCCCGCCAATCCTAGAGTGAAGCCCCCTCCCTCTCAATGCCATGAGATGCGGACTTGTTGCCCTCTAGAACCCGGCTATCCGTGCACCCCTCCGCGGGGCAATCTTAGTACAGAAAGTAAAATATACATACACCGGGTACATCGACCGCAACCAGGTCGTGCCCCAAAAAAATAATACAAGCAGGCAGTGACGGCAGTCCACATGTCGGACGCTCGCCCCGCAATATCAAATGTACATAATACAACAAAACAGTACTAGCATTGCATCCAGGCTATCCCCCACGACCGATCCGCAACATCACAGCAAATACATAGAACATCAACGTGAAAATCACGTTCGCAAATCCGTCTAACCGGGCTATAGCAGTTAGACCGGATTTACCGATCGAGTGACATTCACGGTCGCAGATATAATGTAAATACTGTGAAAAAATGTGTTTGAAATATCCGATCGATCAAAAATTAACAAGTGGGCCCTCAAACAAAACTGTAGCACTCACAGAAACCCTGGGCCCAATTTTAATATTCCAAAACCCATATTTTAAGCCCATAAGGCCTCTGAAAGAATTTGGTGATGTGATGTGAATAGTGAGCGGCGGAAGGGCCGCGCGAGGTGGGGTTTCGCGGCGGATCCGCGCTCCAAATGTGGAGTTACATCGTCAAATTTTTACAGAACCCTTAGATTTCCCAGTACATCAATATTTTACAACCAGAAAAATTTTTCGAGACCAAAAATTTTCAACAGAAACTGATTCGAACTAAAATGCAGTTTTGGAACATTCGATCGATCGAAACAGAAAAACACATTACACCAAGCTAGACTATGTTAATGGCGAGGCTCTGATACCACTGTAAGTGCACGGCGGCGCCCCGGCCGTCAACCCGACGGCCAAACGCGGAAACGGTGATAAACTTTAAAATTTGCGGACTTAGCAAACCGGCACCACCGCGCACTAAAACCGGATCGGGCCATTAAACTATATCTAGCTAACTACAAAGAGAAGGGGAAGAGATATACCGACGATCCAAGTCCTCCGGTCTTCATCTCCACTCCGATCTCCTCGCGGGATCTCCGTCCGTCTCCTCCTCGTCGGAAAGAGCACCACGAAGCCGGGTACTTTTACGGGCTCCCACCTCAATACCGAGGCAACTCGCGCATGAAGCCGGCTACTCGACATGCTCAAGATATACTGTAGGGAATGTAATGTAGAATGCGCTTTGTCTCAATGGGGTTTGTAGTTGCCATGATGGAGGAATCAAAGAATAGAAAAACGGTGCTTGCATTTTTCTAGCAAGAAAATGAGATCAAGAATGAACTCTCAAGATGAACCTCTCATTTTCTTTTTCTTCTTCTCTCTTTTCTTTTTCTTCAACCAATTCATCAAGTGAGAGCAAGAGGGTGGAGGGATGAATATGATAGCAAAAAAATCAAGGGAGGTGAGTGTAGGAGATAAAGGAGGGTGACCACAAACAAACATCAACCATGCTTGCACTTTTTCAAACCATACCTCACTTCAAATCTCACTTAATGCAAAAGCATGGAGCAAAAGAAAATGATAGCTATCATAATAAATCCTTATGCAATAAACCCCTCCACAAATGTTATTTGCACAATTGCAAATAACCTCCCTCCATCGGAAAAGTCCGGCCGGGAAAAAGCAAAGGAAAACCGGCCGGAACAGAATGCAAACTGGCAACTCCAGAAAACTGGTCCCGTAATAAATTACAGGAAAACCCCGATACTGTGCATACACACCCGCATCTGTATTCCGTCCGGATACAAATGCAAAGAGACAAAATCTACACTGTACTAAACTAGGACCGGCTTAAACCAAAGCCGGCTAGTATTATCCGTTCGATCCTGATCCGTGCAATACCGCACGTATCTGATCGAACCCTGCCATATACCTATACGGCTACTAGTACAAACAATCCGATCCTGATCCGTGCAATACCGCACGTATCTGATCGGACCCTGCCATATCTCCATACGGCCTCTACAGCGTTTCGCCCGAAAACTGAGTAACTGAAAGTGTGGTAGACTCTAAAGACTCGTCAATACTATGGCTGTGGATTTAACCACTAGCACGTCAGAGGTATAAGCCAATACGTAACGGGCCACCAGCTATTGACTAAAAGGGACGTCGATGAGCGAACTCATCCTGACACCCTACTGAGCCTGTCAGTGACAATATCCGTACAGTCCGGTCCGTTCGTCTATGAGTATCGCATGGCGGGCCTAGGGGGTTGGTAAAAGTCAGACCCCCAAAAGCGGTACAAGTCGTGTCGGAGTGTAGCCCAGAACACCCTGAGATACTACTGGAATACCTACCAGTAAATCTCCTTGCCTTGGCCAAGGACTTTGTGTAATGGCTCTCCTAGACACAGCACGACCTCACCCCCAATACCGGGAGAGACGAACCCCTGAAGATACGCTCACTGCCTCCATGTGGCTCGGGACTGTACCCAACTAAAACCTGTTTGCACGACTCCTTTGAGCCGTGGTAGGGTAGTAATCAAAGTACAGTGGGAACTCACACGAGACAAATGACGATCCCCAGGTCGATGAACTAACCTGTACACATGTCACCTGGGAACTGCTATCTGACGTCAGGTATAAGACCAACTAGCATGTTCCCGGCGAGTCCTGTCCGGTGTACTCATAACCCAATGAGCACCTGTATACATCTTAGGTGATCCAACTGACACCAGTGGCTTGTGAGACCGGCCACCGCCCCTCGTCGGGGTCTCGACTGTATACACTAGTCTACTAATGGAGTATCGATGCCCGGTCTCGAAACTCCCACGACTAGGGACCTTTTAAGGATACGCTTATAGACCCCCAGCTCCCACTTATATGATCGCCCTCATACTGCTGGTGGTCAAGCAAGAATCCTAGGGGCTCTATCAACGTGCAATAGTGACATGTCATGTCACCTAAAGCAGTACACGATGATAAAGGTAAACCTGATAGCATACTATCATCTCGAGTAAGACTGTTCTACCGGGATAGGTCCTCCCTCAATCATTGCAATCACGTGCCTGTGATCCAATAATTGACTCTGAGGGCACTATCTCCAACAGGGTCTGAGTTATTAAACTCAAAGGACTTATACAAAGCATTGTATGTTGTTCGATATCCATAAGGACAAGGGGTTGGTACTCGTACTATATTCCGTTTACTTATGACTTCTCGGGTTTTAGACATGCATTTCTTTGAAATACAGGGTCCAAATTTTGAGAAGTTATAGGTATAAAATAAAGTAGAGAACCATACGTTGGAAATATCAGGATTCTTTGAGATGATCGAAAATATAGATACTTATGCTAGATATTCCGTCATAAGTAATATATTTGAGAACTTACTTCTCTCTCAAGTTACTCATCCGTCGGTGCGCTCCTTGATGAATAATGTCACATGGCCTTCTTCCATTTAGTCGATATGCACTGGAAATAGTTGGACAATTATTGAATCTGGTTCAAATAAATTAGTGTCTTTATTTCTATATTGAATATAGAATGGATTCATATCTTAATGGAGTTGTCCGCTTATGCTTAAAACCAGAATCCGTATAAACTCAAGGCACATTTCAGTAATGGCAGTTTGTGGGTTATCCCGGGTTTAAACGAGGGTTGACATTCTATCATTTGCAGGATCAATAGTTATATTATTCTTGACTCTCCACCCATTTAGTAAAATGAATTCTTTTTAGAAAACATTAATGGGAGTATGGTAGAACTAGAAGTGATTCCAGAACCACAAACGATTATTGAATATTTAGTAGAACCTAAGGGTTCGATTGGATTCAAAAATCTATTATTCACTCCGCAAATTTAGTGGGTAATCTCAGCCACCCGAGAGGTACTTCAGTTTCCTCAAAGACGATGACAGGGAGGTTTTGATTACCCAAGATTATCACTACTATTGTCCTAGACTATGAGATCTGGCAGGTAGAGGACTATAACGTCATTCTAAATTAAATTTAGAAGTGCGCGTGTATATGACTCTTCCAGAAGGTTGTTGTAATCAGTGGGAGCAGTGGAAGCATAGTGGGACAATAGCTTATGTATATTTATAGACTAAAGAAAGTATAGCAAAGATGGGTCATCTATTCTTGATGTGACAGTCATGGTGTTTGACTTCATCAAGAATGACAGATAGACCTGATAAGAAGGTTACTATCCTGGTTTTTGGATAACATACTTTTAATAAGAAGTGTTGATCTTATACTACGATCGATTAAACTGTGGTTGTCACAGATGTTTCTTCACAAAGAAACTAGATAAAATATCAGATTTTTTGATAACTAGATCTATGATTTTAGATCTAGATTTGAGAAGTATTCCAATTCGGATGCTTTGACACTATTCTAAAATGTTTTAGAATGGAAGACTCATGGCATGGTGTACCCATAAATGATAGAGTCACCCTCAATAAATAGATGTCTTCTTGACTGATGAGGAGAGAGATTTGTATGATTGACATATTACTTGCTCAAAAAATTGAGTCAATCATGAGATGTCAAGTACCACACCAGATATTGCTTTTGCATTAACTGCAATAAGCAGATATTAATCCAATCCTGGAGAAACATTGGGAATTAGTTATGAACATAAAAGAATATTCTTGTTATATGGTAACGGCGGCCTCTTTTAGGAGGCGGTTATCATTTCAGACTTCCAATGTGACCTGGATGACAGAATGGCTGTCAGAGTTAAAGTTTACCCTCTTCTGAGGGGCAATATGTTGGACAGTGATCCAAGCAGATACTGAGGTAGGAATGATACAGGATACCGATTAAATTCAGTGGAAGATACAGTCTAAGAAGTTTGTTGGATTTGAAGTTCATTTATGAACTTGGTCCCATCAGATATCCAGACAAGTTCTAAGACAGGTATCGCTCATTTTGAGAGATAGTCATTCTCCACGAAGTTGGGATATAGAAAGATAAAGATACAAACATTAGAGCGGATCCACTCACTAAGGCTATTTCTCGAACACGAATGTCTCACAAATATGATTTGTGAAACTGATTAGTAGAGAAGTTGGGTATTCGGTAGAACACGGGCTTTGAGTATGCGACACCACAATATTTAACCTTAAGTGCAAGTCGGAGATTGTTGGCTATAGTGGCATCAAGGAAATTATTGTAATCGCAGGCTGGAGATTATAATGAATGAGGGAGGACCTATACGGGTAGAACAGTCTTACTCGAAATGAAAGTATACTATCTAGTTTGACTTTATCATCATGTATATGTATTATGTGGTATTACGAATCACTATTACATGTTGATAGAGCCCATAGGATTCATACTTAACTACCAAGGCTATTGTGATAATCACACTTATGAGAACTGGATAGTCTATAAGCATATCCTTAAATTTCTCTAGTCGTAGGAATATCGAGACTGGGTATCGATATTCCAGAATAGACTAGTGTATACGTTTCTTGACCCCGACGAGAGGCGATAGCCGGTCTCACGGCCATGGGTGTCAGTTAGTCATCAAAGATTGTATATAGGTGCCCATTGGGTTATGAGTGACACTGGACAGACTCGCCGGGAATATGCTAGATGGTATTATACATATAATCAGGTAGCGGTTCTTAGGTGACATGAGTATAGGTTAGTCTGTTGACTTGCGATCGTCATTTGTCTCGTGTGAGTTCTTACTGTGCTTTGATTACTACCATACCATGGCTCTACTAAGTTGTGCAAACAGGTTTTAGTTGGGTACAGTCCCGAGCTACATGGAGATAGTGAGCGGATCGTCATGGATTCTTCTCTTTCGGTATTGGAGGTAGATGTCGCACTGTGCCTGGGTAGCCATCATCAGAAATCCTTGGCCAAGGTGGACGAAATTTACTAATTTGGATCAGTAGTTTCCCAGTGGATGATGGGCTTCACACCGACATGACTTATCACGTTATTAGGTGTCTGAATTTATCCACCCCTAGACCCGATATGTGATACTCTTAGACAAACAGACCTGACTGTACGTAGACTGTCACTTTTAGGCTCAGTATGTTAGTGTATATGCCCTAGAGGCCATTACTGTATCATACTAGTTTGTATATTACTTGATGGAAGCTTGGGATATTCACAGTTGTATAGACAATCTTGCTCGAAATGGTAGTATGCTACTTGGTTTGTTTCTACTTTAATGTATGCATGTGTTTCTTTTAGCGTATCGCCTATAAACATTAGTGGAGCCCTTAGGATCTTTGCTTGATTACCAGCGTTGTGATGGCAGTCACACTAGTAGGGGTTGGGTAATCTACAAGCATATCCTTATACAGGTCCCTAGTCGTTGGATTATCAAGACGGGGCATCGATACTCCGGAGTAGACTAGCGTATGCGCTTCTCATCCCAGCGTGGGAGACGGTCTGTCCCACAGCCGTCAGTACGTCGTACTTGAGATAGTATGCGGGTGCTCATTAGGTTACGAGTATACTGGACAGGACTCGTCGGGAACTGTTGGTTGGTACTATACCTATCGTCAGTTATTAGTTCCCAGGTGACATGAGTACAGCTTAGTCCGCTGACTTGACACCGTCACTTCGCCTCGAGTGTGTTCCCACTGTTCTTAGATTGCTACCCTACCACGGCTCAAATGAGTCATGCAAACAGGTAGCAGTTGGGTGCAGTCCCGAAGCACTTGGAAGCAGTGACGGTTAGAGAGGATTCGTCTCTCCCGGTATTGGGGGTTGATATCGCGCTGTGTCTAGGAGAGCCATTACATGAAGTCCCTGGCCAGGGCAAGCGAGATATACTGGTAGGTTTTCCAGTGTTATCTCAGGGTGTTCTGGGCTACACTCTGACACGACTTGTACCACTATTAGGGGACTGACGTTTACCGCCCCCCTAGGCCAGCCATGCGATATTCTCAAACGAACAGACCGGACTGTACGGAGATTGTCACATTCAGGCTCAGTAGGAGTTCGGATGGGTTCACCTCATTAGTCTTCCTATCGGCATCTACCTGGAGACCGTTACGTACAGCTAGTACCGCTTGCGGCCTGTGGTTAAACCCACTGCCAGCATAGTGTCGAGTCTTTAGAGTCCCATACAGAGGGTTGTTCGCCTTTGAGCAAAACAGAGTAGAGGTCGCATGGTTTTGCAACGGGGTTCGTTCACATCCGCGCACTTGTGCACGTTTGGTGTCCGGGCAGTCATTACTAGCGGGATTTGGTTTAAACCAGATCCTAGTATATGTTTTGGAATTGGTTTTATCTCATTGTATTCGTGTTCTTCGGAACACGGATGCGGGTGTGTATGCACAGTTGACAGAGGCAGAGGCAGAGGCAGAGAATTCTCTTTAGGATTGTTGACCGTTGACTTTTTCCAAACCCTAATGAGAATGAGAAATATGATTAATAATATTAATTAAAGATAATTATGCCATGGTTAGGTCGACCATTTGACTTTTGTTGACTTGTTGACTTTGTTGACTGGTTGACCATTGTTGACTTGTTGACCACCATCATTTCATTTCAAAGATACTTCTTGTTTCTTGCAAATGCATTAAATGATGAAATGATAATGGTCATTCATAAACTAACCATCACAATTTCTTAATTATTATTATTATTATCATTATTCTTATTTTGAGAGCATGGTTGTAAAAAAGCATTCTCATTCTTACTTGCTCATTCTCTCTCATCCATTAACTCATCCTCTTCCTCTCTCAAAGCTCTCATGTCTCATGTGTTGAGAACCATGAGCTCTTAAGATAAAACCTTCAAAACTCCTCTCTACTCACTCTAGAGTTCTAGGTTTAGCAATCCAAGCACTTTAGTTACCTCTAGGTTGAGGTAGGAGCTCAAGGTAGAGGCCTTCGGGCGGATCCTTCTCCGGCAAAGAGAAGACTACGAGGAGGAGCCGCTCAACCACTCCAAGGAGCAAGAAGAGAAGGAGTTCAAGATCTAGGTATAACCTTCTAACCGAGTAGGTAAACTTGTAGTTAGTTTGCTAGGTTTTTGTTTAGCAAAGATCCTCTTTTTCTAGTCCATGTTACCTTGTATCAAAAATCGTTTTTTACCTATTCCGCCTTCCCGTAAGAACCCGGGTGGGTAACGTGGACTTACAGTGGTATCAGAGCCTAGCTAAACAACAACTAGCATGTTAGAAAAGTATTTAGAATTTCGATCCGAGAAAAAATCGCAAAACACGTCAAAATCCTCAAGTTTCTACCGATTTTTAAAACAGCCCTAAAAATATTTCCACACATCTTAAAAATCCGTGCAGGGTTTTCTGGGAACACATAAGAAAAACGAGCCCACGAGTCGACCAGACCGCCGCAGAAGCGCGGCGAAACCATGCGTTTCGCCGCGGATCCACGGCCGAGTCAACTCGGTCGCAACTCGGATTTGTTGCAGTGTTCTTATTTTGACGTTTTGTGATTTTTAAAATACTTTGTTTCTGCCCAGATTATCCAAAGAACAATGTTGTGTTTGGGGTAGTTACAAATCCGTATTTTTGATCGAAGTTCTGTAGACTTTAGCTAATTGGTTATATCTGTAATGTGTTATATGCATTGAACGTCGACTAATCGCTATACGTCGATTAGTGGGGGTTGTGCATATCTGTGATCTGTAATGTTGTTGGATTGTGTATATGAACTCGTTAGATTGTCGCGGATGAATAGCCAGGGTTTTGTGAGATGAGAGTTTATTTTTCTTTCATTTGATGTAATATGTAAATTGATGTAATATTATTTTTATGGCCGCACATCCGGGATGAGGTTGTAGCCGCCATTGTATATTATTTCTTTTACTGTTTTTTCTCTTAGGATAGACCCAAGGTGGGGTGCACGAACTACCGGGTACTTTGAAGTGCCGAGTAGCCTACTCACGTTGTTGAGGGAGGTTGCTTCACTTCGGGTACTTGGCGGGTAGTTTGCCGCACCCGTAGGGGTCTAGGGTGGGGTTTGGCTATTCATCGCGACCGTGTAATCCGTCTTTCATTGCAGGCTCAAACGAAACACAGATTCCTAGCATATCCAATGTGTTCATCTATGATCTGGAATGGCTATCATTGCATCTGACGAATGTATATATCTATATATGATATCTAGTAGGCGTTGCTTATGTTTTGCATCCGTGCTAGTCCAGCCCCCGCTCTGTCGTTAGTTAAGTAACCTAACGGGTGATGACGGGGCCCCGTGGCGAATGCGGATGGCATAAGCGTACAACATATTTTCGTTGTTTTCTGCAATGGTAGGATTAATTGATGGGACGCATTAAATTAATACAAGAAAATAAACCAAAGTTAAGTCGTTGGAACAATTTCAAAACCACTCGGTTTCTTTTCAAAACAGAAAACTTTTAAAACACGGAGCTTGAACCACTCCTTTTAAAAGCTATCACGTTCCTTCGATTATATCAAGTTCACTACGTTCATAGTTTCGCCAAAACCATTTGTAACCCTCCGTCATTTCATATGGATAGTCAATAGTATTCAAGCTGTGTTTGTTGGCCAAAGTCAAAGTATAGTGATTGGTAGCTATTGGATATTCATATGTAGCATAGATAGATGTGTTGGTTTGGGAAAGTCGTACTGCCTTGTTGGCCAAAGTCAAGAGTAGGTACGGGTGGGTTCAAATTAGCCTGGAAAATGACAGGTAGAACTTGACATGTGACTTATGATTTGTTGGCCAAAGTCAAGGTCATAAGAGTATGGGGCAAAAATCCATATCGGGAGTTTCTAAAGAAACTGAAACTTGCTAGCGCTACATACCATTTGGAGTGTGATGATTCTAGGATTCCTTCAGTTTTATCACACGATAATATTTGGATCCCGATCCTACTGTGAGTATATGCTACTCCTCGGGGACTTTCTCACTTAACGATCAATGCTATAAACCAAGTAGGTGTCTAGAAAGGTGTTAGCGGGGCTACGCCCACAGGGAAAAGAGGTTATTTAATTAAGGAACTTCGCGAAAGCGTTGGAAAACCTCCCTCAAAGTACCAACACTGGCCTGGCTGAACGGTTAAGCATGTATTGTACGGTAAGATTGATCCCGACTAATTCTTCTTTTTTGGTTTGAGGAAGGATTCGAGAAACAGTGGGAGCCATCCTGTTTAGACAAACTAAAAACCACTCTAAACTTGTAAGAGCATCATGCTAAAGTGTTTCTTCTCTCTCTCCTAATTGCAGCGATCAAACATCATGACCGGACTTAAGTTACTACTAGATAAAAATATACTGACAGGGCCAAACTACAAGATTGGCTCAGGAATGTCAAAACGGCAATCACTTATGACAAGTTGGGGTATCTCTTTACCACCAAAGCTCCCCCTATCCCAGGTCCCAAGTCCAGCGTCGCGGATAAGGAAATCCATAAAACCTGGGAGATTGACTGCGCGAAGGCCAAGTGCCTCGTGCTTGCCTCTATAGACAATGAACATCAGAGGAGACACGAGAATATGGACCTTGAATCCATATTTCTCCATACTAAGGAACTATATGGAGAGCAATCCCGTATCGCCAGATACGAAGTCTTGAAAAGGTTGTTTTCGGCGAGATTGGCCGTCGGATCATCGGTAGCGGAACACGTGCTTAAGATGATTGGCTATATTGAAGAGCTCGCAGACCTCGGGACCACGTTAGAGAACGAGCTCTATACTGACTTGATTCTCCAGTCCCTTCCTTCCACTTACGCCCAGTTTATCCTGAACTTCAACTTGCAAGGAAAAGAAGTTGAACTTCCGGAACTCCTCAACATGTTGAGGAGTATAGAGGGCACCTTACAGAAAGTAAGAGAAACATCCACTTTGTCTGTTGGAGTACCTTCCTCTTCTAGGTCCAAGGCGAAAGCCAAGCGAAAGAAGAAGAAAACCCCCACCAAACCAAGGGGCGGTGTTAGTAAAGTGGAAGCCAAGGGAAAGGCAAAGGTAGCAAAGGTAGCGGGACAGCTTGTGGGAAAGGAAGAATGCTTTTATTGTCATAAGAAAGGACACTGGAAGAAAGATTACAGGGCTTGGAAGGCCAAGAACCAGGACCCGAAGCAAGTTGTGGTTTCGGCTTCAGGTGTGTATGTTATTGAAAACTGTCTATCAGTAAACTCTACTTCCTGGGTATTGGATACCGGATCAGGATCTCATATCTGTAATTCTTTGCAGGCACTGAGAAAGCGTAGGGTTTTGAAAGCAGGTGATATGACCCTCAGAGTTGCAAACGGAGCTGGCATGGATGCTGAGTCCGTGGGGGACTATCACTTGGGATTGTCAGATGGACATGTTTTGGTTTTGCGTGACTGTTATTTTGTACCCAGTGCGACTTGTAATATCATATCTGTATCTTTAATGTCTAAAGAAGGTTATGATTTTGCATTTGTAAGCGATGTTGTAAACATTCACCTTAATCATGTTCTGATTGGGTCGGGTACATTAAGCAACAGCATATACGTATTGAACCAACCACAGATTTTCAATGTCCAGAATACATACAAAAGAAAGTCTCCAGAAATAAATCATGCTTTCTTATAGCATTGTAGACTGGGTCACATCAATGAGACAAGGTTAACTAAGTTGCATAAAAAAGGATATTTGGATCCGTTCGAATATCAATCATATGCAACTTGTCAATCATGTCTCAAAGGAAAGATGACAAAGACTCCGTTCACTGGACACGGAGTAAGAGCGAGCGAGCTCTTGGGACTCGTACACAGCAATGTATGCGGTCCAATGTCTATACATGCGCGAAGTGGTTATTCTTACTTCATTACTTTTACGGATGATTTTCAAGGTACGGATATGTCTTCTTAATGAAACATAAATCTGAAGCCTTCGAAAAATTCCAGGAATACAAGAATGAAGTAGAAAAACAAACAGGCAAAAGTATCAAGACACTGAGATCTGATCGAGGTGGTGAATACTTGAGTGTCGAGTTCCTAGGTTACCTAAAAGAGAATGGAATTATCTCTCAACTTACTCCTCCATACACCCCACAACATAATGGTGTATCGGAGAGACGGAACCGAACCCTATTGGATATGGTACGTTCTATGATGAGTAACGCTGAGTTGCCGTGATCATTCTGGGGATATGCACTAGAATCAGCTGCATATCTTTTGAACCGAATTCCAACTAAGACAGTGCCTACCACACCATATCAGATGTGTAGTGGGAAAAAACCCTATCTTAAGCACATTAAGACATGGGGATGTCCAGCTTTTGTCAAAAAGCAGCATGCGGACAAACTCGAGGCACGCTTAGTACAGTGCAAGTTTGTGGGATATCCAAAGAACTCCAAGAGATATTTCTTCTATTGCGCAGAGGAACAAAAGGTTTTTGTTTCTCGTCATGCCTGCTTCTTGGAAACTGAATTTTTGGAAAATCAGATAAGTGGGAGCGCAATAGAACTGGAAGAAATTCCAGAACCACAAGCTATTACTGAAAGCTTAGTAGAACCAGAGGGTTCGAAAGAATAGGACATTCCTGCGCCGCTCCGCAAGAGTAGTAGGCAGTCTCATCCGCCCAAGAGATGCTACGGTTTTCTCATAGACGGGGATAGAGAGGATTGCATCACTGATAATGATGAGCCAACTAGCTTCCAGCAGGCCATTCAGAGCGCTGACTCAGTAAAATGGCTGGATGCAATGCGGACTGAAATGGAGTACATGTACACCAACAAAGTATGGACTTTGGACGTTGCTCCAGAAGCGGTAAAACCCGTAGGCTTCAAATGGATCTTCAAAAGGAAGATTGGTGTAGATGGATAGGTTGAGACCTATAAGGATAGACTTGTTGCAAAGGGTTTTCGTCAAAGACCTGGTTTGGACTATGACGAAACCTTTTCTCCAGTGGCTATGCTCAAATCCATTCGGATCCTTCTTGCCATTGCTGCCTTCTACGATTATGAGATTTATCAGATGGACGTAAAGACCACTTTTCTAAATGGAAATTTAAAAGAGTGTGTTTATATGGACCAGCCAGAGGGTTTCATTCAGAGTGGGAGCAGCGGGAAGGTGTGCAAGTTTCTTAAGTCCATTTATGGACTAAAGCAGGCATCGCGGAGTTGGAACATCTGTTTTGATGAGACGGTCAAAGAATTTGGCTTTATCGAAAATCCAGATGAACCATGCATTTATAGTAAAATTGTAGCACGAACTGTCATATTCCTCGTTTTATACGTGGATGACATTCTTTTGATAGGAAATGACATTCCTATGCTACAATCTCTCAAAGGGTTCTTATCACACAGGTTCTCCATAAAAGACCTGGGTGATGCCTCTTACATTCTGGGGATCCGGATCCATCGTGATAGGTCCAAGAGGATATTAGGACTTTCACAGTCCAGGTACATCGACACCATACTGAAAAGATTCAGTATGGAAGATTCCAAACGCGGTTATTTACCGGTTTGTCACGGGATCACCCTCTCCAAAGAGATGTCTCCTAAGACTAATTTGGAAAGGGATCGCATGTCTATTATACCCTACGCTTCTGCGGTAGGCTCTATAATGTATGCGATGTTGTGTACTAGACCAGATGTAGCTTATGCACTGAGTGTAGTAAGCCGGTATCAGTCAAACCCTGGGGAGAAGCACTAGATAGCGGTAAAGAACATTCTAAAGTACCTGAGAAGGACTAAGGATATGCTTTTGGTTTACGGCGGAAAAGACCTCCAGATGAAGGCTTTTGCTGACTCCAGCTTCCAGAGTGACAAGGATGACTCCAAATCCATGTCGGGTTATGTCTTTACCCTCAATGGAGGGGCGGTGTGTTGGAAGAGTTCCAAACAGGAAACCGTTGCCGACTCGACGATGGAAGCGGAATATATCGCTGCATCTGATGCCGCAAAAGAAGCCGTCTGGATGAGGAAGTTCTTGACAGAACTTCAGGTGGTTCCGTCCATTGTTGATCCAATACCTCTGTATTGTGACAACAACGGGGCTATAGCTTTAGCAAAGGAACCCAGGTCCCATCAGAAGTCCAGACACATCTTGAGGCGGTATCACCTGATCAGGGAGATCGAGGTTCGGAGGGTTGCTACAGAAGATAACACTGCAGATCCATTCACGAAGGCCTTACCCCAGACTCAGTTCGAGCGGCTGATCGAGATGATAGGTCTTCGATATGCCAGTACATGGCCTTAGTGCAAGTAGGAGATTGTTAGTGTATATGCCGTAGAGGCCATTACTGTATCATACTAGTTTGTATATTACTTGATGGAAGCTTGGGATATTCACAGTTGTATAGACAATCTTGCTCGAAATGGTAGTATACTACTTGGTTTATTTCTACTTTAATGTGTGCGTGTGTTCCTTTTAGCATATCGCCTATACACATTAGTGGAGCCCTTAGGATCTTTGCTTGATTACCAGCGTTGTGATAGCAGTCACACTGGTGGGGCTGGGTAATCTACAAGCACATCCTTATACAGGTCCCTACTCGTTGGATTATCGAGACATGGCATCGATACTCCGGAGTAGACTAGCGTATGCGCTTCTCATCCCAGCAGGGGAGATGGTCTGTCCCACAGCCATTAGTACGTCGTACTTGAGATAGTATGCGGGTGCTCGTTAGGTTACGAGTACACTGGACAGGACTCATCGGGAACTGTTGGTTGGTACTATACCTATCGTCAGTTATCAGTTCCCAGGTGACATGAGTACAGCTTAGTCCGCTGACTTGACACCGTCACTTCGTCTCGAGTGTGTTCCTACTGTTCTTAGATTGCTACCCTACCACGGCTCAAATGAGTCGTGCAAACAGGTAGCAGTTGGGTGCAGTCCCGAAGCACTTGGAGGCAGTGACAGTTAGACAGGATTCGTCTCTCCCGGTATTGGGGGTTGATATCGCGCTGTGTCTAGAAGAGCCATTACACGAAGTCCCTGGCCAGAGGAGGCGAGATATACTGGTAGGTTTTCCAATGTTATCTCAGGGTGTTCTGGGCTACACTCCGACATGACTTGTACTGCTATTAGGGGACTGACGTTTACCGCCCCCTAGGCCCGCCATGCGATATTCTCAGATGAACAGACCGGACTGTATGGAGATTGTCATATTCAGGCTCAGTAGGAGTTCGGATGGGTTCACCTCATCAGTCTTCTTATCGGCATCTACCTGGGGACCGTTACGTATAGCTAGTACCGCTTGCGGCCTGTAGTTAAACCCACTGCCAGCGTAGTGTCGAGTCTTTAGAGTCCCATACAGAGGGCTGTTCGCCTTTGGGAAAAACAGGGTAGAGGTCGCATGGTTTTGCGACGGGGTTAGTTCACATCCGCTCACTTGTGCACGTTTGGTGTCCGGGCAGTCATTACTAGTGGGCTTTGGTTTAAGCCAGATCCTAGTATATGTTTTGGGATTGGTTTTATCTCATTGTATTCGTGTTCTTCGGAACAGGGATGCGGGTGTGTATGTACAGTTGACAGAGGCATAAGCAGAGAATTCTCATTAGGGTTGTTGACCGTTGACTTTTTCCAAACCCTAATGAGAATGAGAAATATGATTAATAATATTAATTAAAGATAATTATGCCATGGTTAGGTTGACCACTTGACTTTTATTGACTTGTTGACTTTGTTGACCGGTTGACCATTGTTGACTTGTTGACCATCATCATTTCATTTCAAAGATGCTTCTTGTTTCTTGCAAATGCATTAAATGATGAAATGATAATGGTCATTCATAAACTAACCATCACAATTTCTTAATTATTATTATTATTATCATTATTCTTATTTTGAGAGCATGGTTGTAAAAAAGCATTCTCATTCTCACTTGCCCATTCTCTCTCATCCATTAGCTCATCCTCTTCCTCTCTCAAAGCTCTCATGTCTCATGTGTTGAGAACCATGAGCTCTTGAGATAAAACCTTCAAAACTCCTCTCTACTCACTCTAGAGTTCTAGGTTTAGCAAGCCAAGCACTTTAGTTACCTCTAGGTTGAGATAGGAGCTCAAGATAGATGCCTTCGTGTGGATCCTTCTTCGGCAAAGAGAAGACTACGAGGAGGAGCCGTTCAACCACTCCAAGGAGAAAGAAGAGAAGGAGTTCAAGACCTAGGTATAACCTTCTAACCGAGTAGGTAAACTTGTAGTTAGTTTGCTAGGTTTTTGTTTAGCAAAGATCCACTTTTTCTAGTCCGTGTTACCTTGCATCAAAAATCATTTTTTACCTATTCTGCCTCCCTGTAAGAACCGAGGTGAGTAACGTGGACTTACACAATAGGGATATAGACGAGTTTGCTTGTCGACCTTCTTTTCGTTCAATACATGGGTAGCCGTTACGTACAGCTAGTGCCGCTGACGTGCTTGTGGTTATACCTACTGCCAGCATATTGTCGAGTCTTTAAAGTCCCACACAGAGAGTTTCCTAGCTCAGGCGAAACGATATTGTGTACGTATTTTGATATGTACTTAACTTCAATTAAAACACGTGTTTTTGTACACATACTTTTAATCGGACATTTTGTTAATATTAACCGGTTTGAAAGATAGCCATATTATGACATTTGGATAAAATGTGAGTTAGTATGATATATCTCTTTTCGGTATCTCTCTTTTCGGTATTCGTATTTTGACAGAATACGATATTTATACGAATACGGGTATTTATATAAATACGTGTATTTGTGTCTTGATGTAAATACGCATATTTGTATCTTGATGTAAATATGGGTATTCGTATTTTGATACGAATACAGTATTCGTATTTTGATATGAATACGAGTGTATGTATTTGTAGCATATACTTGTATTAGTGTATGTGTGTGTATTCATATGTATGTATATATGTACAAATAAGGTGGCCTTCTTCTCTTTCTTATCTCTTCATGCTTTTTCAAGAAGGGTGTGGGCTTGTGACTCACCTTGTGAGTCAAAATTCCACTCACACCTTTTATTGAAAAAGAGATGAAAAGAAAAGAAAAGAGGATGATTTTTTTTGTAGCCCTGCTTCCTCACTTGCTCTTCACCTTTTGCTTCTTCTTCTTCTTCTCTTGATTTTTGAAAGATGAGAAAGGAAAAAGAAAAATGAGAGAACACTTGGAGATTAGCCACTACCACATCCTAGTGATCAATTCTTAGTAAGTCTTGATTTCTAGTTGCTTCACTCTGATCATTAGCGTAAAGCTAGAGCCTAGGTGAGGGTTCCTTCAGGTAGATCATCTTCGACGAGGAAGACCGACTCCCAAGCTCGTTCCCGATGACCTATGAGCGTAAGAAGTGGTATAGAAGATGAAAGACACGACTACAAAGGTTGTATTTACTAACCTAGTAGTTAAAACTCCTTCTAGTGTTTCTAGTTTAGTGTTTGGATTCGATTCTTGGTCGTAGAGTTTGTGCTCTTGTTTAGAAAATTTTCGTTTCGTATTCTGCATTGGCTGCAAGTTAGCGGAACGAGTATGAGCGTCTACCAACAGAAACCTTATCGAGATGGGGACAATGGAAGGCAATGGCGAGGTAGGCTTCTTTTCGTCAGATGGAGAGGATGATAGATGCAGCATTAGCGAGTATCGCTGAGGCACGGGCTGGAGGGGATGATTTGGCCCAGTTTGCACACCACGGAAGAGGTATTGCCAATGAGGTTACCAAATACAATATGAAAGGAAAAAGGGCAATTCTGTAATGTGTAGATGGGAAGCCCGTAGGTTTGGGTATGTGGACTACCCATTTCAATGGGTATATTGGTATTCTTGTCCGCAATACGGACTTCTGGAACATGGGATTCACGTTTGCAGATAACCCATAGGAGGCCTATGTATGGAATTAACGCTCTCTCTTGGTAATACATAACTCAATTAACAATATTTCAACATTACATGCATACTTTTTATATAGTATTAATTTATTAACTAATATATTTATTAATATGTATTACATAGACATTTCAACCTAGAGGATGATATAGACGGGTATTGGACGTATGTCCGAAGTGAGATATCAATAATATTCAAGAGATGGCGAACAAGATTGAAGAAATCATTCAAAGACCCCAGCAAATTTACGGAGGATTGGGAATGGTTTGCCGCTCTTCTCTCTATCATCCTAAGGGAACAATTTGCCTTTCTCCTACTGTGTTAGGAAACACTTTAGGCTAAGATAATTAAAATTATACTTAATTGATTTGAACATCAATTTAGATTCGTTTACATTGATATATGTTATTTTCTAAATAAGCAGGAAAAATTAGAGAGAAATAAAGAGGAGCCGAGGGCGAGCTACAGATGACTATTACGGTGGATCAATTACTACTGATCAGTATAGGTCGACTTTGGTGAGTTTATCTTTAATTACTTACATGTTAGAAGTTTTAATTTTATCGTTACATATTCTCATGTATACATAAATCATATATCCGATACTGGAGAAAGCTGGGAGAAAGCCGAGCTTTGCTGAGAATTGAGAGGCATTGCACACTAGAGAAGGCATGCCAGAAGACAAAATGGAGATAGCCACTCAGCATATGGTGAGATTGCATTTATAAATTTTTAAAAGTAATTACATTTAATTGTTGACTTTGCAAAAAGAAGTAATTACTATTTCATTTGTCAAAAGCAGATTTTGACACAGCGAAGAGAAGTTATCGGGAATCAAATCCCAATTTTTCGGCCGACATCCTCTTCTTAGGGAAGCCGAGATATCTATATTAGATCATTTTTTCTCTCAGTCAAGAGAACACAGCCGTTATCCCAATTTAGGTGGTCTCGTTGATCTTGTGCGGTCAAGTTCCGCCAGAGAAACTTCGAGTACGTCAGCCGCTCGCTCCCACCAATAAGCGGCTGATGCACAGCGGATCAACGGGCTACATGAGAAGGTCAGGAGAAATGCATGAAGAAGTAGAGAAGAAGGCGGAAGAAGCAGCGGCATGGAGAGCTAGTATGGAGGCGTGGAGGGATCAATACACACAACAACACGGTACGCCTTCGCAACCGTGGTCGGCACAGGGTCCATAGCCATCGCGGCCGTCATATTACCCTCGTTCGATGCAGCGTACGTATTACCCTCCTCTAGCATAGAGACCGTCTTCATCGTACTATCTTCCTCCTCTGCAACAGGGACCCTACTAATGCCATCAGCCCCAGCCTCTGCCTCCGCAACAGGAACCCTATTACCCCTAGGCTCCGCCTCAAGGAGGGTTCTCATCCCTATTTTTTCACAAGAAGATATCGACGAATCAGACTTATACTGGTCAAGGCGAGATTTTGGTGGCGATGGCAGCGATGGGAGTTAGTGAGGTATGCATATACATGTGTTAATTAGTATAGCTGGCGCACGGTTTAATTTCGAAGATTATGATTTCATTTCATATATTTATTTATTTATTTGGATTTGCACGATTCGTATGGTTGAGTGATCTAGGATTGCGTCCACGCGCTCTTTAAAGAGTTTTACGTATTATTGGACATACAGAGTATCTAATTTATTATTTGTATTCAAAACAATATTGTCTATGCATTGATTTGGAAAGAGTTTCATATTATTCGACATGTTATATTGTTTATTACGATTTTAGTTCTATGTTTGAGTTGTTGAAACTGTTGGATATGCATTGGTTTGTGATCGAAATGCTGTTAGTTTGTGATATTTCGTATTCATATATTTGTTTGCGATCGAAACGATTTTTGCGTAATTTTTTGTGATTAATTGTATTATTGTAATGGACATAGGAATTTCTGTAAAAAAATTCAAAATAAATGAGTATTAGCGACCGTTCAAGCTATAGAAACGGTCGCTAATACCTCCATTAGAGACCGTGTACTGAAATTAGATATCAGTTAAAATGGTTATGTTGTCCACGTGGCGTCTTTTTAGTGACCGTGATGTACGGTCGCTAATATCGCATTAGCAACCGTATACATTAGCGACTGTCCATAAACGGTCGCTAATACACGTGTCAGTGACCAAAGTTTCTGAGACTGAGTATTAACGACCGTTTAAATAGAGGACGGTCGCTAATACACTTTAGCGTCCGTTCAACAAGTATTATAGACTGTATAGTACGGTCTCTAATGTGTACAGTATCCAGTAATGACTGCAGTTCAGGGGCTTGCAGTGATACTGATAGCCCTGATTTCTCATAAAACAAATCCTAATTGCAAAAAGTATTAAATGATTTGGGAAGAAAAAATGAAGAATTATTATGTGAGTATAATGAGAGGAAACGGGGCCTGCGGTATTAGTAGAGGCTCCGAACTGTAGTGCTCACCCGCAGCTCAAGGTGGAAATAAGGGCCTATGGGCACAATAGCTAAGGAGCCTCAAACGGGACTGTGAGTGGGCACTGCAGGCATGCCCCATTTTCTTATAAAACAAATCCTAATTGCAAAAAGTATTAAATTCCTTTGATTTTGTTTGAAAAAGGAAGAAATAGGAGAAGAAGAAGAAGAAGAAATATCAACCCTTCAAGTATTCCAAATCACACGGCGAAAAAAGAAAAAGGAAAGAGCAATAGGCCGGACCATCCTACAAAAATGAACCAGTCCCTCCGTAACAAATCATCTATAAAATCAAACAAATCATTTTCTTCTTTGACAAATTTCCCAAAGGTTGTAGTCATAGAGATCCTCTTATTCAACTACTTCAACAATTTCCGAACACTTCATCTCAGTTCTAAGTGTAAGTCCACGTTGCCCACCCCGGTACTTGCGGGGAGGCGGAAAACGGAATAAAAATCAAATTTTTATCAACTTAGGCAACATGGACTAGACAAAGAAGGATCTTTGCTAAACAAAAACAAGCTAAAGCTAACTAGAAACTAGCTAAGTGTTAGAAAGGTTATACCTAGGGCTTTATGTCCTTCTCTCCTTGCTCCTTGGAGTAGTGGAAAGATGTCACCTTTGTCGTCTTCTCACGTCGAAGAAAGATCCACCCGAAAGCCTCAACCTTTGGCTTCAACTCCAAGCTAGAAGTAACTAGGGTGTAAGAAGTGCCAATCCTTAAACCCTAGATGAGAGTAGAGATTATCAAGAAGGGGTTTTTCTCAAGCTCAAGTGTTTCTCAACACATGAGAGGGGAGAGCTTGAGGGAGAGGAAGAACAAGAGAGAGAAAGAAAAAAATTGAATGAGAGAAAATATGAAGCATTCTCTCATATATGTGTGAATTATTGTAATTAGATAATTAGCTAGATAATTGTCATGGTTAATCAAGACATGACCATTATCATTTCATTTTTAATGCAAATTGCAAGGATCAAAGAGCATCTTCCAAATGAAATGATGATGGTCAAAGTGTCAGCCTAGGTCAACAAGTCAAGGAGGTCAAATGGTCAATAACCATAACCATGCACAATTATATTAAACTAATATCAATTAACCATAATACACACATAAGCATTAGGGTTAATAAAATGACAATAGTCATTAACCCTAATCAAAGTCCTCTCCCTCTGTCTCAAGTAACTGTGCATACGCACCCGTATTCGTGATCCGAGGAACACGAATACAATGAGAAAAAACCAATCCCAAATCTATACTAGGATTTGGCTTAAACCAAAGCCCGCTAGTATAAGCTGTCCAGACAGCAAACGTGCACAACTGCGCGGATGTGAACGAACCCTGTCGCAAAACCATGCGACCTCTACTCATTTTGCCTAAAGGCTAATAGCTCTCTGTGTGGGACTCTAAAGACTCAACACTACGCTGGCAGTGGGTTTAACCACAGACCGCAAGCGGCACTAGCTGTACGTAACGGTCCCCAGGTAGATGTCGATAAGAAGACTGACGAGGTGAACCCCATCTGAACTCCTACTGAGCCTGTATGTGACAGTCTCCGTACAGTCCGGTCTGTTCGTCTGATACATCGCATGGCGGGCCTAGGGGGCGGTGAACGTCAGTCCCCTAATAGCGGTACAAGTCGTGTCGGAGTGTAGCCCAGAACACCCTGAGATAACACTGGAAACCTACCAGTATATCTCGCTTGCCCTGGCCAGGGACTACTCGTGTAATGGCTCTCCTGGACACAGCGCGATGTCAACCCCCAATACCGGGAGAGACGAATCCTGTCTAACCGTCACTGCCTCTAAGTGCTTCGGGACTGCACCCAACTACTACCTGTTTGCACGACTCCTTTGAGCCGTGGTAGGGTAGCAATCAAAGTGCAGTGGGAACACACTCGAGGCGAATTGACAGTGTCAAGTCAGCGGACTAAGCTGTACTCATGTCACCTGGAAACTGATAACTGACGATAGGTATAATACCAACCAACAGTTTCCGACGAGTCCTATCCAGTGTACTCGTAACCTAATGAGCACCCGCATACTATCTCAAGTACGACATACTGACGGCTGTGGGACAGACCGTCTCCCACGCTGGGATGAGAAGCGCATACGCTAGTCTACTCCGGAGTATCGATGCCCTGTCTCGATAGTCCAACGACTAGGGACCTGTATAAGGATGTGCTTATAGATCACCCAGCTCCCACGAGTGTGAGCGCCATCACAACGCTGGTAATCAAGCAAAGATCCTAAGGGCTCTACTAATATGTATATCAGCGATATGCTAAAAGAAACACATGCACATATTAAAGCAGAGACAAACCAAGTAGCATACTACCATTTCGAGCAAGATTGTATATACAACTGTGAATATCCCAAGCTTCCATCAAGTAATATACAAGCTAGTATGATACAGTAATGGCCTCTAGGGCATATACACTAACAATCTCCCACTTGCACTAAGGCCATGTACTGGCATATCGAAGACCTATCATCTCGATCAGCCGCTCGAACTGAGTCTGGGGCAAGGCCTTGGTGAATGGATTTGCCGTGTTATCTTCTGAAGCAACCCTCCGAACCTCGATCTCCTGGCGATCCACGATCTCCCTGATCAGGTGATACCGCCTCAAGATGTGTCTGGATTTCTGATGGGACCTGGGTTCCTTCGCTAAAGCTATAGCCCCGTTGTTGTCGCAATACAGAGGTATTGGGTCAACAATGGACGGAACCACCTGAAGTTCTCTCAAGAACTTTCTCATCCAGACAGCTTCTTTTGCGGCATCAGATGCAGCGATGCATTCCGCTTCCATAGTCGAGTCAGCAACGGTTTCCTGTTTGGAGCTCTTCCAACACACCGCCCCTCCATTGAGGGTAAAGACAAAACCCGACATGGACTTAGAATCATCCTTGTCACTCTGGAAGCTGGAGTCAGCAAAGGCCTCAATCTGGAGGTCTTTTCCGCCATACACCAAGAACATCTCTTTAGTCCTTCTCAGGTACTTAAGAATGTTCTTTACTGCTATCCAATGTTTCTCCCCAGGGTTTGACTGATACCTGCTTACCACACTCAGTGCATAAGCCACATCCGGTCTGGTACACAACATCGCATACATTATAGAGCCTACCGCAGAAGCGTAGGGTATAATAGACATGCGATCCCTCTCCAAATCAGTCTTGGGAGACATCTCTTTGGAGAGGGTGATCCCGTGACAAGCCGGTAGATTACCGCGCTTGGAATCTTCCATACTGAATCTTTTCAGTATGGTGTCGATGTACCTGGACTGCGAAAGTCCTAATATCCTCTTGGATCTGTCACGGTAGATCCGGATACCCAGAATGTATGAGGCATCACCCAGGTCTTTCATGGAGAACCTGTGTGACAAGAACCCCTTGACAGATTGTAGCATAGGAATATCATTTCCTATTAAGAGAATGTCATCCATGTATAAAACGAGGAATACTACAGTTCTCGCTACAAATCTACATAGATGCATGGTTCATCTGGATTTTTGATAAAGCCAAATTCCTTGACCGTCTCATCAAAACAGATGTTCCAACTCCGCGATGCCTGCTTTAGTCCATAAATGGACTTAAGCAACTTGCACATCTTTCCGCTGCTCCCACTCTGAATGAAACCCTCTGGCTGGTCCATATAGACACACTCCTCTAAATGTCCATTTAGAAAAGCTGTCTTTACGTCCATCTGCCAAATCTCATAATCATGGAAGGCAGCAATGGCAAGAAGGATCCGAATGGATTTCAGCATAGCTACTGGAGAAAAGGTTTCGTCATAGTCCAAACCAGGTCGCTGACGAAAACCCTTTGCTACCAGTCTAGCTTTATAGGTCTCAACCTGTCCATCTACACCAATCTTCTTTTTGAAGATCCACTTGCATCCTACGGGTTTTACCCCATCTGGAGCAATGTCCAACGTCCATACTTTGTTGGTGTACATGGACTCCATTTCGGTCCGCATTGCATCCAGCCATTTTACCGAGTCGACGCTCTGAATGGCTTGCTGGAAGCTAGTAGGCTCATCACAGTCTATGATGCAATCCTCTCTATCCCCGTCAATGAGAAAACCGTAATATCTCTCGGGCGGATGAGACTGCCTACTACTCCTGCAGAGTGGCGTGGGAATGTTTTGATCTTTCGAACCCTCTGGTTCTACTAAGCTTTCAGTAATAGCTTGTGGTTCTGGAATTTCTTCCAGTTCTATTGCGCTCCCACTTATTTCCTTTTCTATGAACTGGTGTTCCAGAAAATGGGCATTACGAGAAACAAGGACTTTTTGTTCCTCTGCGTAATAGAAAAGATACCCCCTGGAGTTCTTTGGGTATCCCACAAACTTGCACAGTACTGAGCGTGCCTCGAGTTTGTCCGCATGCTGCTTTTTAACATAAGCTGGACATCCCCAAATCTTCAAGTATTGAAGATAGGGTTTCTTCCCACTCTATAACTCATATGGTGTGGTAGGCACAGTCTTAGTAGGAACTCGGTTCAAAAGGTATGCAGCTGTTTCTAGTGCATATCCCCAGAACGATCGCGGCAACTCAGCGTTACTCATCATGGACCGTACCATATCCAATAGGGTTCGGTTCCGTCTCTCCGATACACCGTTATGTTGCGGAGTGTATGGAGGAGTAAGCTGAGGGAGAATTCCATTCTCTTTTAAGTAACCCAGGAACTTGGCACTCAAGTATTCACCACCTCAATCAGATCTCAGTGCCTTGATACTTTTGCCTGTTTGTTTTTCTACTTCATTCTTATATTCCTGGAACTTTTCAAAAGCTTCAGATTTATGCTTCATCAAGAAGACATGTCCGAACCTTGAGAAATCATCCGTAAAAGTAATGAAGTAAGAATAACCGCTTCGCGCATGTGTAGACATTGGACCGCACACGTCGCTGTGTACGAGTCCCAAGAGCTCGCTCGCTCTTACTCCGTGTCCAGTAAACGGAGTCTTTGTCATCTTTCCTTTGAGACAGGATTGACAAGTTGCATACGATTGATATTCGAACGGATCCAAATATCCTTCTGCATGTAACTTAGTCAACCTTCTCTCATTGATGTGACCTAGTCTACAATACCATAAGAAAGTTTTATTGATTTCTGGAGACTTTCTTTTGTGTGTATTCTGGACATTGAAAATCTGTGGTTGGTTTAATATGTATATACCATTGTTCAATGTACCTGACCCAATCAAAACTTGATTAAGGTGAATGTTCACTACATTACTTACAAATGCAAATTCATAACCTTCTTTAGATAATAAAGATACAGAAATGATATTACAGGTTGCATTTTGTACATAATAACAACTACGCAAAACCAAAAAGTGTCCATCCGACAATCCCAGGTGATAGTCCCCCACGGCCTCAGTATCCATGCTAGCACCGTTTGCAACTCTGAGGGTCATGTCGCCTGCCTTCAAAACTCTATGCTTTCTCAACGCCTGCAAAGAATTACAGATATGAGATCCTGACCCGGTATTCAATACCCAGGATATAGAGTTTATTGATAGACAGTTTTCAATAACATACACACCTGAAGCTGAAGCTGCAACTCGCTTCAAATCCTGTGTTCTGGCCTTCCAAGCCTTGCAATCCTGTTTCCAGTGACCACTTTTGTGACAGTAGAAGCATTCTTCCTTCCCCACTAGCTTACCCGCTACCTTTGTTGCTTTTCCTTTTCCCTTCGTATCCACTTTACCGACACCGCCTCTTGGTTTGGCGGGGGCTTTCTTCTTCTTACCCTTGGCTTTCGCCCTGGATCTAGAAGAGGAAGATCCTCCTACAAATAAAGTGGATGTCTCCCTACTTTTCTGTAGGGTGCCCTCAGCACTCCTCAACATGTTCAGAAGTTCGGAAAGTTCAACCTCCTTTCCTTGCATGTTGAAGTTAAGGATAAACTGGGCGTAACTGGAAGGAAGGGACTGGAGAATCAAATCAGTATAGAGTTCATTCTCCAACGTGGTCCCAAGGTCCGCGAGCTCCTCTATGTAGCCAATCATCTTAAGCACGTGTTCTGCTACCGATGATCCGACAGCCAACCTTGCCGAAAACAACTTCTTCGACACTTCGTATCTTGCGATACGAGACTGCTCTCCATACAGTTCTTTTGTATGAAGAAATATGGACTCTAGGTCCATATTCTCGTGCCTCCTCTGATGTTCGTTGTCCATCGAGGCAAGTACGAGGCATTTGGCCTTCGCGCAATCTATTTCCCATGTCTTACGGATTTCCCTATCCGCGACACTGGTTTTGGGACCTGGGACAGGGGGAGCTTTGGTGGTAAGGACATACCCCAACTTGTCGTAAGTGATTGCCATCTTGATATTCCTGAGCCAATCTTTGTAGTTTGGCCCTGTCAGTATGTTTTTATCTAGTAATAACTTAAGTCCGGTCATGTTGAATGGTCGCTGCAATTAGGAGAGAGAAAAGAAACACTTTACCATGATGCTCTTGCAAGTTTAGAGTGGTTTTTAGTTTGTCTAAACTGGATGGCTCCCACTGTCTCTCGAATCCCTTCTCAAACCATAAAGAAAAGATTAGTCAGGATCAATCTCACCGTACAATACTTGCTTAACCGTTCGGCCAGGCCAGTGTCGGTACTTCGAGGGAGGTTTTCCAACGCTTTCGCGAAGTTCCTTAATTAAGTAACCTCTTTTCCCAGTGGGCGTAGCCCCGCTAACACCTTTCTAGACACCTACTAGGTTTATAGCATTGATCGTTAAGTGAGAGTTTTCCCGAGGAGTAGCATATACTCACAGTAGGATCGGGATCCAAATATCATTGCATGATAAAACCGAAGGAATCCTACTAGAATCATCACACTCCAAATGGTATGCAGCGCTAGCAAGTTTCAGTACTTATGAAACTCCCGATGTGGATTTTTGCCCCATGCTCTTATGACCTTGGCGTGAGGTCAAAATGTCATAAGTCACATGTCAAGTTCTTCCCATCATTATCCCGGTTAATTTGAACCCACCCGTACCTACCCTTGACGTAGGCCAAAATGGCAGTACGACTGTCTCAAACCAACGCATTCTATCTATGCAACAGATAAATATCCGGCAGCTACCAATCACTATGCCTTGGCGTGAGGTCAAAATACATAGCTTGAATACTACCGAATATTTAACTGAAATGATGGAGGGCTACGGATGGTTTTGGCGAAACCGTGAACGTAGTGAACTTGATATAATCGATGGAACGAGATAGGTTTTAAAAGGAGTGGTTCAAGCTCCGCGTTTAAAAGTTTAGTTTTGAAAAGAACCGAGTGGTTTTCAAAGTGTTCCAATCGACTTTTACTTGGTTTATTTTCTTGCATTAGTTCTTTTAATGCGTCCCATCATTTAATCCTACCATTGCAGAAAAAAACCAAAATATGACGTACGCTTATGCCATTCGCATTCGCCACGGGGCCCCGTCATCACCCGTTAGGTTACTTAACTAACGACAGAGCGGGGGCTGGGCTAGCGCGGCTGTAAAACATAAGCAACGCCTAAATAGTTATCATATATAGATATATAGCAATGATAGACATTACAGATCACAGATGAATACATTGGATATACTAGGAATCCGCAATCCGTTCGAGCCTGCAACGAAAAGCGGATTACACGGTCGTGGTGAATAGCCAAATACCCCACCCAAGACCCCTATGGGTGCGGCAAACTACCTGCCAAGTACCCGAAGCGAAGCAACCTCCCTCAACACCGTGAGTAGGCCACTCGGCACTTCGAGATACCCGGTAGTTTGTGCACCCCCTCCATGGGTCTATCTTAGGAGCAAAAACAGTAAAAAGAATTATACAATGATGGCTACAACCCCGACCCGGTTGCGCGGCCATACAAATAATATTACATCAATTTACATGTTACAATGAATGAAAGAAAAAGAAACACCCATCTCACATCCACCCCGGCTATTCACCGGCGACAATCCAACGCATTCATATACACATACCATCATCAAACACAGATCACAGATATGTATAACCCCGACTAATCGACATATAGCGATTAGCCGACGTTCAATACATATAAACATCACAGATATAACCCTTATAGTCAAAGTGTAGTGAAGTTCGAAAAAAAATACGGATTTATAGGCCCCCAAAAACAAATTTCTATTCTGGAAAATCTGGGCACATATAAACCATCTTAAAAATCCCAAAACCAAGCCAGAAAAACACTGCACCAAACTCGACCCAGAGCCGAGCCAAAACGGCCGCGGTTGCGCGGCAATAGCTTGCTATTGCCGCGGAACCGCGGCTCTTTGGTCGAATCTCTGGATCGTTTTTGGTGGCTTTCTTCACAAAACCCTGAGATGATTTTTGGAGTATGATTTATTTCATTTTGAACAGAAACAATTTTAACAGAAAGTTTGGGTTTTGAAAACTTGGTTTTGCGATTTTTCCGATTCGAACTTCCATACACTTTACTACCTAGCTAGTTTATGTTTAGTTAGGCTCTGATACCACTGTAAGTCCATGTTGCCCACCCCGGTACTTGCGGGGAGGCGGAAAACGGAATAAAAATCAAATTTTTATCAACTTAGGCAACATGGACTAGACAAAGAAGGATCTTTGCTAAACAAAAACAAGCTAAAGCTAACTAGAAACTAGCTAAGTGTTAGAAAGGTTATACCTAGGGCTTTATGTCCTTCTCTCCTTGCTCCTTGGAGTAGTGGAAAGAGGTCACCTTTGTCGTCTTCTCACGTCGAAGAAAGATCCACCCGAAAGCCTCAACCTTTGGCTTCAACTCCAAGCTAGAAGTAACTAGGGTGTAAGAAGTGCCAATCCTTAAACCCTAGATGAGAGTAGAGATTATCAAGAAGGGGTTTTTCTCAAGCTCAAGTGTTTCTCAATACATGAGAGGGGAGAGCTTGAGGGAGAGGAAGAACAAGAGAGAGAAAGAAAAAAAATTGAATGAGAGAAAATATGAAGCATTCTCTCATATATGTGTAAATTATTGTAATTAGATAATTAGCTAGATAATTGTCATGGTTAATCAAGACATGACCATTATCATTTCATTTTTAATGCAAATTTCAAGGATCAAAGAGCATCTTCCAAATGAAATGATGATGGTCAAAGTGTCAACCTAGGTCAACAAGTCAAGGAGGTCAAATGGTCAACAACCATAACCATGCACAATTATAATAAACTAATATCAATTAACCATAATACACACATAGGCATTAGGGTTAATAAAATGACAATAGTCATTAACCCTAATCAAAGTCCTCTCCCTCTGTCTCAAGTAACTGTGCATACGCACCCGTATTCGTGATCCGAGGAACACGAATACAATGAGAAAAAACCAATCCCAAATCTATACTAGGATCTGGCTTAAACCAAAGCCCGCTAGTATAAGCTGTCCGGACAGCAAACGTGCACAACTGCGCGGATGTGAACGAACCCTGTCTCAAAACCATGCGACCTCTACTCATTTTGCCTAAAGGCTAATAGCTCTCTGTGTGGGACTCTAAAGACTCGACACTACGCTGGCAGTGGGTTTAACCACAGACCGCAAGCGGCACTAGCTGTACGTAACGGTCCCCAGGTAGATGTCGATAAGAAGACTGACGAGGTGAACCCCATCTGAACTCCTACTGAGCCTGTATGTGACAGTCTCCGTACAGTCCGGTCTGTTCGTCTGATACATCGCATGGCGGGCCTAGGGGGCGGTGAACGTCTGTCCCCTAATAGCGGTACAAGTCGTGTCGGAGTGTAGCCCAGAACACCCTGAGATAACACTGGAAACCTACCAGTATATCTCGCTTGCCCTGGCCAGGGACTACTCGTGTAATGGCTCTCCTGGACACAGCGCGATGTCAACCCCCAATACCGGGAGAGACGAATCCTGTCTAACTGTCACTGCCTCCAAGTGCTTCGGGACTGCACCCAAAAACTACCTGTTTGCACGACTCCTTTGAGCCGTGGTAGGGTAGCAATCAAAGTGCAGTGGGAACACACTCGAGGCGAAGTGACAGTGTCAAGTCAGCGGACTAAGCTGTACTCATGTCACCTGGGAACTGATAACTGACGATAGGTATAATACCAACCAACAGTTCCCGATGAGTCCTGTCCAGTGTACTCGTAACCTAACGAGCACCCGCATACTATCTCAAGTACGACATACTGACGGCTGTGGGACAGACCGTCTCCCACGCTGGGATGAGAAGCGCATACGCTAGTCTACTCCGGAGTATCAATGCTGTAAGTGCACGGCGGCGCCCCGGCCGTCAATCCGACGGCCAAATGCGGAAGCGGTGAAAAACTTAAATTTTTCTTGAACTGGCAAACCGCCGCGCACTAATACCCGGATCGAACCATTAACTAGTCCTAGCTAACTACAAGAAAGGGAATAGAGATATACCGACGATCCAAGTCCTCCGGTCTTCTCGTCATGGTCCCGATCTCCTGCGGAAAATCCTGCCTCCTCCTCGTCGCCGGAAATGCACCACATCGCCTACTTTGTTTACGGGCTCCCACCTCAATGCCGAGGCAACTCGGGCACGAAGCCGGCTACTCGACGTGCCCAAGATTTGCTGTAGAATGTTTAGTAGAACTTGTGTCTCACTTTTGGGGTTATCGGAATCACCCTTTTGGTGGAGGAATGATACAAGAACAATGTGGAGGAGCAAGGGGATAATTTTGGAGCACCAAATGAACCAAAATTCCCACACTAGAAAATGGGCAGCCCCCCCAATTAGAGTGGCCGGCCATGCACTATCAAGAAAATGGAGAGAATGAGATGGTGAGCTAAAAGAAAATGGGGAGGAAACTCTATCATGCAAGAGAGAGGAAAAGACAATCATGTGAACCAATGATAGCAAGGTGAAAACCACACTCTTCTATCACTCATCAACCATGATGATATCCAAAGTCAATCCATCATGAAGTATGAAGTCAAGCAAGTCAATGGATGGTGCTATAATCATGACATGATAATATGCAAGGACCCCCTCCACAAAAGTATATTTGCAACAATGCAAATAAACCCTCCTCCACCAAACATCGGCCAATGAACGATACAAAAGAAATTGGCCGAAACGGAAAGCAAACTGGCAACTCCGGAAAACTGGTCCCGTAATAAATTACAGGAAAACCCCGATACTGTGCATACACACCCGCATTTGTATTCCGACCGAAATACAAATGCAATGAGACAAAATCTACACTGTACTATACTAGGATCCGGCTTAAACCAAAACCGGCTAGTAATATCTGTTCGATCCTGATCCGTGCAATACCGCACGTATCTGATCGAACCCTGCCATATAACCATACGGCCTATAGTACAGACTGTCCGATCCTGATCCGTGCAATACCGCACGTATCTGATCGGACCCTGCCATATCTCCATACGGCCTCTACAACCTTTCGCCCGAAAGCTGAGTAACTGAATGTGGGGGACTCTAAAGACTCATCAACACCTTGGTTGTGGATTTAACCACTAGCACGTCAGAGGTATAAGCCAATACGTAACGGGCTACCAGGTACTGACTAAAAGGGATGTCTGTGAGTGAACTCAGTCAGACAACCCTACTGAGCCTGTCAGTGACAATATCCGTACAGTCCGGTCCGTTCGTCTATGAGTATCGCATGGCGGGCCTAGGGGGTTGGTAAAAGTCAGACCCCCAAAAGCGGTACAAGTCGTGTCGGAGTGTAGCCCAGAACACCCTGAGATACTACTGGAATACCTACCAGTAAATCTCCTTGCCTTGGCCAAGGACTTTGTGTAATGGCTCTCCTAGACACAGCACGACCTCACCCCCAATACCGGGAGAGACGAACCCCTGAAGATACGCTCACTGCCTCCATGTGGCTCGGGACTGTACCCAACTAAAACCTGTTTGCACGACTCCTTTGAGCCGTGGTAGGGTAGTAATCAAAGTACAGTGGGAACTCACACGAGACAAATGACGATCCCCAGGTCGATGAACTAACCTGCACACATGTCACCAGGGAACTGCCATCTGACGTCTGGTATATGACCAACTAGCATGTTCCCGGCGAGTCCTGTCCGGTGTACTCATAACCCAATGAGCACCTGTATACATCTTAGGTGATCCAACTGACACCAGTGGCTTGTGAGACCGGCCACCGCCCTTCGTCGGGGTCTCGACTGTATACACTAGTCTACTAATGGAGTATCGATGCCCAGTCTCGAAACTCCCACGACTAGGGACCTTTTAAGGATAAGCTTATAGACCCCAGCTCCCACTTATATGATCGCCTTCATACTGCCGGTGGTCAAGCAAGAATCCTAGGGGCTCTATCAACGTGTAATAGCGACGTGTCAGGTCACCTAAAGCAGTACACGATGATAAAGGTAAACCAGATAGCATACTATCATCTCGAGTAAGACTGTCCTACCGGGATAGGTCCTCCCTCAATCATTACAATCACGTACCTGTGACCTAATAATTGACTCTGAGGGCACTATCTCCAACAATCTCCCACTTGCACTCAAGGCTAATTATTGCGATGTCGCATACTCACAGCCCGTGTGATACCGAACATCCAACTCCTCTACTAGTCAGTCTCACAAAGCTCGTTTGCGGAACTATTGCGTTCGAGGAATAGCCTCAGTGAGAGGATCCGCTTAGTTGTTTCTTTCTATGTCTCTCTATATCTCAAGTTCGCGGAGAAAGCCATCTCCCGAAAAGAGCAATACCTGTCTCAGAATATGTCTGGATGTCTGATGGGACCTAGCTCATAAATGAACTCCAAATCCAAACTTCTTAGACTGTATCGTCAACTGAACTTAATCAGTATCCTGCGCGCCATGCCTCCCTCAGTATTGCCTTGGACCACCTGTCCAAAATACTGCCCCTCATCAGAAGGAAAACTATAACTCTGACAACCTCCTTATCGTCCATGTCACCTTGGAAGCCTGGAATGATAACTGTCTCCTGAATAAGGCTGTCGTTATGATATCCCTAGAACATCTACTTATGTTCTAAAACTGCTTCCAACCGTTTCTCCAGGATTGGATTAATGTCAACTTATTGCATCTAGTGCAAGAACAACATCTGGTGTGGTACTTGACATCTCACGATTGACTCAATTGCCTGAGCAAGTGATCTGCCAATCATGCACGTCCCTCTCCCCTTTAGTCTGTAAGACACCTTTGGAGAGGGTGCCTCCATTACCTGCAGGTACACTACCGTGCCAGGAGTCGTCCATCCTAAATACTCTTAGAATGCTGTCAAGTACCCTGATTGGGAAACCACCCAAATCTAGATCTAAAACCATAGATCTAGTAACCAGTATGTCAGCTATAAAATCCATTTCCTTCGTGGAGAAACCACTGTGTGACGACCAAAGTATAACCGATTGTAGTGTAGGAGTTTCTTTTCCTACTCTGTGTATATCATCCAAATACCAGGATATCACACCCTACTACCTTCTCAACAGATCCATCCTCTATTCTGATGAAGTCAAACCCATGACTGTTACGTCAGAAATAGATGATCTATCTCCGCTACATCTGCTCTAGTCTATAAATAGACATAAGCAACCTGTCCACCAATACTTCCGCTGCTCCCACTGACTACGACAACCCTCTGGCAGAGTCATATAGACGTACACTTCTAAAACTGGTTTAGAACGACGCTATACTCATCCTCCCGCCGGGTCTCGTAACCTGGAACAACAGCAATGGCAATTGTGGGTAAACAAGAACTTCCCTGTCACCGTCCTTGAGGCTACCGTAGTGCCTCTCGGGTGCCTGAAGTTACCCACCTTATCTGCGGAGTGGCCAATGGAATGTCAAACCGAATTGAATCTTTAGGTTCCTTATCAAATCTTCAGTAATCGTTTGTGGTTCTGGAATCACTTCCAGTTCTACCATACTCCCACTACTGTTTTCTGAAAAAATCTATTTTTAATAAAACTGTGGCGAGTCTAGAACAATATTGCTATTGTTCATCCAGATGGTAGAAAGTCAACCCGCGTCATAGCCTGGGTCAACCCACAAACAGCCATTACAGAAACGTGCCTTGAGTTATCCAGAGTCTGGTTTTAAGCATAATCCGGACAACTCCCCGTACCTTAACATCGTTAAGATACGAACTGTTCTATATCCAATATAGGACCAGAGGCACTGATTTAATTGAACCAGATTCAAATCATGCAGCTGTCTCCAGTGCATGTCAACTAAATGGAAGAAGGCCTGATCAGCGTTACCCAACTTAGGAATGCTTCCAATTATGAGTAACCTGAAAGAGAAGCAATTTCTCTTAATCATTACTATCAACTGAATACCATTGACAAGTATCTACATCTTCGATCACTTTGAAGAATCCCGATACTTGCTACACCTGGTTCTGTACTGTATTCAAATACCTATAACTTCTCAAAATTCAGACCCTGTGTTTCCGCGAAACACCTGTCTAAAAACTAGAGAAGTCATAAGTAAACCGAATATAGTACGAGGACCAACCCCTCTGTCCTGATGGACCCTGGACAACATACAATACTCTGCATAAGTCCCTTGAGTCTGATAACTCATTTACTGTGTGTCGTAGGTTGAAAACTGTACTTATGGTTAAGAAGAATTACACCGCTGTTTAATGCTCCTTACCTAACCATCCACTGATATAGGTAAATGTCGTAGACATAATTTCAGAAAGGTATATCTCACTCTATGAAAATAGACGTACAGATATATCAATTTGAAATTGGTGCATAACTGCGGATATTCAAAACCAAACATTTGCCAACCGGCAAACAGCCCAGGTGATTTCCTCAAATATCACCGATTACAACGAATCCCGATATAATGAGGATAATTACCCAATTCCCAATAACTTACTCCCACTCATCATCTGTAAAACCATACAGATGTGAGAATCGTACCTGGTAAATACATACCCTGGAGCAAGTGCCTAACTGGGAAATCAGTTTTCCTTTAACAGTACACAGTGAAACTGAAACATTGAAATGTTTCGATGGGGTATCTTGGTATTCCTAGTAATGCCCTTTTCATTATCCAGATTCACAACTGTAACCGTATAATTCTTTGCCACCTCTCCAAATCCCTTTATATGTCTTTAGTCATTACCTTCTGCACACCCCTTTAGGCCAAATGGTTTTCTTCCTTCCCTACCGTTCGGCACCAGCCTATGGTTTGGAAGAAGACTATCCAATAAGCATAATGGGTATACTGTCCCAATCCTAGGAACACTCGCAATGAGAGAGGGTGAAGATATAAGACACCTGAATAAATCTTATTCCTATTTCTCCTGAACCAGAATCCATCCCCGAGCTGGAACAAGTTCCTTTCGAGTTCGTATATAACCATACGATGGAGTATCCAAATAAACTGTGGATCTTCGTAGTGATACGGAGTGTCCTGGAGAAATACAAAGGTGATGTGGGAGTGGTAACGAAATACTTGGTTTGGTCGTGAATATCTGTTGCAATTTACTTTGCCCTCTTACTAATCCCTTGCTTTGTCTGAACTTAATACCTTCTGCACACCATCGTTATGCTAATTGGTTTTCTTCATTCCCTACCGGTCGGCACCAGCCTAAGGTTTGGAAGAAGACAACCCAATTTGCGTAATAGGTGTACTACCCTTAAACCAAGGAGTACTCGTAACCTGAGAGAGGGTAAAAGGAAAAGACAACTGAATAACCCTATCCGTTTTCTCCAGAACCGGAAACCATCCTCGAATAAATTCTTTCGAGTTCGTATCTAACCATACGATGGTTTTGTCCAATGGAAGTGGACGTTCGTAGTAAAACGGGGTGTCCTGGAGAAAAGGGTAAAAGTAGGAGTGGCAATGAGGTTTGCAACTCTGACAATCCAAAAGCCGGTGTTTAAGAAGGTTCGGTCAACTTGGTCACTGAGTCAAAGTCTTAGGGTCGGGTCAATGGTCGCTGCCAAAGAGAGAGAGAAAAGAAACACTCAGCGTGCACTCTAACCTAGATCAGAATGGTCACCAATTTATCTAATCTGGAATCCTCCCACTGTACCTCAAATTCTCCTCCAAACCTGAAAGAAGAATTAGTCGGGATTACCCGAGGAGTATACTAACTCATCAGTGGGAATCGGGATCCAACTCTCATCGCATGACAACGTGACGGAATCCGCTCACGGTATCACACTCCAGAAGGTATGCGCATATCTGGCAAGTTTCAGTACTTTTGAAACTCCCGATGTGATTTCTGCCCCATGCTCTTATGACCTTGACGAAGGCCAACAAATCATAAGTCACATGTCAAGTTCTACCCGTCATTCTCCAGGTTAATTTGATTCCACCCGTACAAGCCCTTGACGAAGGTCAACAAGGCTATACGACTGTCCCAAACCAACGCATCTACCTATGCAGCAGAAAGGTAACAAGCAGCTACCATACACTATGCCTTGACGAAGGTCAACAAACATAGCATGAATACTACGTGCTACCCGTCTGAAACGACGGAGGGCTACGAATGGTTTCTGGCGAAAACCTTTAACGTAATGAACTTGATATCGTTGAAGGAACGGATAGCTTTTAAAAATATAGTGACGAAAACCGTTGCTAAAGAGGTCACTCCCGGTGAAGGGATCTCGGCTCTTTCCCCGTAGAATGGGGTGCAGGATATTCCAAATGAATACCGCGATGCAAAGCAAAAGTAATCGGCTATAGTGAAGTTAATGCCCTGACGCAAACTTCTGTCCAAGGGGTCACTCCCGGTGAAGGGATCTCGGCCCTTGCCTCGTCGACTGAGGAGCAGGATATTCCAACTGAATACCACGATGCAAAACAAAAGTGAACGTCCTTGCAATAACAGCTTTTTGAAAAGTGTTCCAACAACATCAGATTAGGTTTGTTTTAACTTGCATTGATCCGAATCAATGCAGTCCCATCAATTGATCACACCAAAAAGAACGAAAATACACTGATGTACGTATATGCCATCCGCATTCGCCACTGGGTCCCGTCATTACCCGTTAGGTTAGCTAACTAACGACAGAGCGGGGACTGGACTAGCGCGGATGCAAAACATATACAACATCTACTAATATATATACCAATATATTATATTCGCTCAAGGCGTGAATAAAATGCAACATCACAGAAATGTACAGCATCACAGAAACAATACAGATATCTGGGATCCCCGGGTTTCACAGAGCCGCTGAAACCCGACGTTCCCCTGGTCGTGTGGATAGCCTGTGCAATGAAATCCTAGACCCCTACGGGCGCGGCAAGTTACCCGCCAAAACCTGAAGTGAGGCAGCCCCCTTCAGCGCCGTGAATGGACCACCCAGCACTTCACGGAATCCGGTAACTTGGGCACCCCTCCTGGGTCAACCTGTACCCCCTACGAATGCGGCGAATAGCCCGCCAATCCCAGAGTGAAGCCCCCTCCGTCTCAATGCCATGAGATGCGGGCTTGTTGCCCTCTAGAACCCGGCTATCCGTGCACCCCTCCGCGGGGCAATCCTAGTACAGAAAGTAAAATATACATACAACGGGTACATCGACCGCAACCTGGCCGTGCCCCAAAATAATAATACAAACAGGCAGTGACGGCAGTCCACATGTCGGACGCTCGCCCCGCAATATCAAATGTACATAATACAACCACAACTGTACTAGCATTGCATCCAGGCTATCCCCCACGACCGATCCGCAACATCACAGCAAAAACAAAACATCAACGTGAAAGTCACGTTCGCAAATCCGTCTAACCGGGCTATAGCAGTTAGACCGGATTTACCGATCAAGTGACATTCACGGTCGCAGATATAATGTAAATACTGTGACAAATGTGTTTAAAATATCCGACCGATCAAATTATAACAAGTGGGCCCCAAAACAATACTGTAGCAGTTCAGGAAATTATGGGCCCAAAATTAATGTTCCAGAAACCCAAATTTAACCCCAGAGGCCCTCTGGAAAATTTCCATACACTGATCAATGACTACGGCGGCGGAACCGCGGCACTAAGTGGGTACTTGCCGCGGTTCCGCGCTCCAGTTGGAGAATCAGTGTCTCGAATTTTTCCACTGGTCTTAGATCTCCAAGAACAGTACTTTTATGGAACCTGAAAAATTTTTAGGGACCAAAAAATTTCAACAGAAAACTGTCGTGGGCAAATACGGGTTTTTGGACATTTCGATCGATCGGAACTGAAAAACACATTACACAAAGCTAGACTAAGTTAATGGGGAGGCTCTGATACCACTGTAAGTGCACGGCGGTGCCCCGGCCGTCAATCCGACGGCCAAATGCGGAAGCGGTGAAAAACTTAAATTTTTCTTGAACTGGCAAACCGCCGCGCACTAATACCCGGATCGAACCATTAACTAGTCCTAGCTAACTACAAGAAAGGGAATAGAGATATACCGACGATCCAAGTTCTCCGGTCTTCTCGTCATGGTCCCGATCTCCTGCGGAAAATCCTGCCTCCTCCTCGTCGCCGGAAATGCACCATATCGCCTACTTTGTTTACGGGCTCCCACCTCAATGCCGAGGCAACTTGGGCACGAAGCCGGCTACTCGACGTGCCCAAGATTGGCTGTAGAATGTTTAGTAGAACTTGTGTCTCACTTTTGGGGTTATCGGAATCACCCTTTTGGTGGAGGAATGATACAAGAACAATGTGGAGGAGCAAGGGGATAATTTTAGAGCACCAAATGAACCAAAATTCCCACACTAGAAAATGGGCAGCCCCCCCAATTAGAGTGGCCGGCCATGCACTATCAAGAAAATGGAGAGAATGAGATGGTGAGCTAAAAGAAAATGGGGGGAAACTCTATCATGCAAGAGAGAGGAAAAGACAATCATGTGAACCAATGATAGCAAGGTGAAAACCACACTCTTCTATCACTCATCAACCATGATGATATCCAAAGTCAATCCATCATGAAGTATGAAGTCAAGCAAGTCAATGGATGGTGCTATAATCATGACATGATAATATGCAAGGACCCCCTCCACAAAAGTCTATTTGCAACAATGCAAATAAACCCTCCTCCACCAAACATCGGCCAATGAACGATACAAAAGAAATTGGCCGAAACGGAAAGCAAACTGGCAACTCCGGAAAACTGGTCCCGTAATAAATTACAGGAAAACCCCGATACTGTGCATACACACCCGCATTTGTATTCCGACCGAAATACAAATGCAATGAGACAAAATCTACACTGTACTATACTAGGATCCGGCTTAAACCAAAACCGGCTAGTAATATCTGTTCGATCCTGATCCGTGCAATACCGCACGTATCTGATCGAACCCTGCCATATAACCATACGGCCTATAGTACAGACTGTCCGATCCTGATCCGTGCAATACCGCACGTATCTGATCGGACCCTACCATATCTCCATACGGCCTCTACAACCTTTCGCCCGAAAGCTGAGTAACTGAATGTGGGGGACTCTAAAGACTCATCAACACCTTGGTTGTGGATTTAACCACTAGCACGTCAGAGGTATAAGCCAATACGTAACGGGCTACCAGGTACTGACTAAAAGGGATGTCTGTGAGTGAACTCAGTCAGACAACCCTACTGAGCCTGTCAGTGACAATATCCGTACAGTCCGGTCCGTTCGTCTATGAGTATCGCATGGCGGGCCTAGGGGGTTGGTAAAAGTCAGACCCCCAAAAGCGGTACAAGTCGTGTCGGAGTGTAGCCCAGAACACCCTGAGATACTACTGGAATACCTACCAGTAAATCTCCTTGCCTTGGCCAAGGACTTTGTGTAATGGCTCTCCTAGACACAGCACGACCTCACCCCCAATACCGGGAGAGACGAACCCCTGAAGATACGCTCACTGCCTCCATATGGCTCGGGACTGTACCCAACTAAAACCTGTTTGCACGACTCCTTTGAGCCGTGGTAGGGTAGTAATCAAAGTACAGTGGGAACTCACACGAGACAAATGACGATTCCCAGGTCGATGAACTAACCTGCACACATGTCACCAGGGAACTGCCATCTGACGTCTGGTATATGACCAACTAGCATGTTCCCGGCGAGTCCTGTCCGGTGTACTCATAACCCAATGAGCACCTGTATACATCTTAGGTGATCCAACTGACACCAGTGGCTTGTGAGACCGGCCACCGCCCCTCGTCGGGGTCTCGACTGTATACACTAGTCTACTAATGGAGTATCGATGCCCAGTCTCGAAACTCCCACGACTAGGGACCTTTTAAGGATAAGCTTATAGACCCCAGCTCCCACTTATATGATCGACCTCATACTGCCGGTGGTCAAGCAAGAATCCTAGGGGCTCTATCAACGTGTAATAGCGACGTGTCAGGTCACCTAAAGCAGTACACGATGATAAAGGTAAACCAGATAGCATACTATCATCTCGAGTAAGACTGTCCTACCGGGATAGGTCCTCCCTCAATCATTACAATCACGTACCTGTGACCTAATAATTGACTCTGAGGGCACTATCTCCAACAAATGCCCTGTCTCGATAGTCCAACGACTAGGGACCTGTATAAGGATGTGCTTATAGATCACCCAGCTCCCACGAGTGTGAGCGCCATCACAACGCTGGTAATCAAGCAAAGATCCTAAGGGCTCTACTAATATGTATATCAGCGATATGCTAAAAGAAACACATGCACATATTAAAGCAGAGACAAACCAAGTAGCATACTACCATTTCGAGCAAGATTGTATATACAACTGTGAATATCCCAAGCTTCCATCAAGTAATATACAAGCTAGTATGATACAGTAATGGCCTCTAGGGCATATACACTAACACTAAGGCATGCAACAGTTCGATTCCATAGATTCTTCATTCATTGACCCTTACAATATGATGGGTTTCAAAAATACAATCAAGAGCTGCTTTTTCCACTTATAGAAACAAACTTCATTACCGAAGGACAACATTTTTGAAGGACAAAATTCCATCGGCAATGTGTACACTATGAAGTGAATTTTTGCCCCGGTCAGGGTCAAAAAACATATACAATAGTCTACTCTGGAGTACCGATGCCCTGTCTTGATACTCCTACGAATAGGAACATTTTGATAGCTTATAGTTTTTGATGATCTTTTTATTTAGTTTTGATGATATCTATAACATGAATAGTTCGTTTAGTATCACTTTCTTATCTTGCCTTATCCTATCGACACTAAACTCTTATACACTTAATGTTTAGCCTGCTTATCCTATATCTTATGTATACCGAGTAATATATCAATATTTCATGTTATACTTGTGTCATATTCTTGATATCGATATATTACTCTCATTCATTGTTTTGGTAATTCATAATATAAATTTGTATATACATGTGATCTATTTCTTACTTCTCTTATACCATGTATATATATTTAGTATATCAATATCTCATGATTTGAGTTTGAGTTATATCTTGATATTGATATACTATTCATGATTGTGATATCAAAAATAATGAATGTTCATATACTTATGTTTATTAACTTGCTTATATTTCATAACACTGTATATGATAAGCCTGGTCTTTGAGATTGCATTTCAGCTTATCGGATATCTCGAGACGAAGCTCTATAAAAGAGGATGGAGGAAATTGAGCCTAAACGTCAATATATAATGGAGGTTGGAGGATACAGACGAGAGTTTCCCAAATTTCATATCAAGCATTGTGAGTTAAAGCTACGTAGCCGAGAAAAAAGGATTCATGAATTCAAGCTGCGAATAGCATCGAGAAGCTAGAAGCCGAAATCCAAGTTGAAACGTCGAAGTCAAGACCAAGATTTGAAGTTCAAGAAGTCGACTTCAAGACTCCAGTGAGTGGTTTGGCGAGTTCCAAAGTTCAAGTGAAGCGGATCGCTAAAGTTTAAGAGCTAAAGACGACAAGGATTCAAGAATTCAAAGTTTGCGAAACAGATATAGGAATCCTTGTAAGTACTCTAAAGAATATGGTTTATATCAATTAGAGCTCTTGAACACTCACACACGCTTGCACAAACATTTTACATTGCATGAACTTGGAGGTTTTCGATTTAAAATTGATTTTCATCACAAAACACAAGTTTCTGAGTTTTTACACTTCAGACGTTTGCCCCTATATGCTTCAGATGTATGTATTTCTTCTGTGTTTTTATAAAACCCCGAAATATCAGTTTTCATGCTATTTATGCTTCAGACATCTGTCCCTTGCTTATTCAGGCGTATGTCTATTCTCTGTATTTTCATATGGCCTATTTTTATGAGATACAGACGTTTGTCCCTTGCTTATTCAGACGTCTGTCTATTCTCTGTATTTTCATATGGTTCATTTTTTATGAGAGACAGACATCTGCAATTCATATAGACAGACGACTAATGAAGGTTTTCAAAATAGATTTTTATAAGTTCAGACGCCTGCCATTTGAACTTCAGACGTCTGTCGAGCTTTGCCTTGTGCTCTGTTATTTGTTTTGGAAAACCAGGCGTCTGCAGTTCTTATGGATAGATGTCTGATGAAGGATTTTTTTGTTCTTCAGACGTCTGGCCAATTATGCTTCAGACGTCTGTTTTCGATCTGTGTTTTAAATTTCCTTCTTTAAAATGATCGACAGACGTCTACAGTTATACGGGGAAGATGTCCGAAGAAGAAATTTTTTGAAAATATAGCCATTGGGATTTATTTTGTTAAAACTTCAGATGTCTGTTCTATTATTTTTCAGACGTCTGTTCTTACTGAAAAATGTCGATTTGACTTATAACGACTAGTTTTTTTATATAGGGTTATAAAAGATTTTTGGGTTGGTTTTTTGATATCTTATCACTCAATATTTCAGTTTCCTAAATTTCTAAGTGATCAAGAGAGAAAAATCCCATATTTTGTGAGAATTTAAAGAGATTTTCATTTGCGTACCCAATCTCTCATATAATACACTCAAGAGCTTCTAGTTTGATTATCTATATTCTTGAGTATTAGTGCTTCATTGTAAAACTCTTTTAAGAGTATCTTGTGCTTGAAGTTCTTCCTTGTCTTTGTTTGTGTGAGGGCTCTTGAGTGTAAGGGTACTTTTGTAAGGAAGTTGAGTGAGCTTGCTTGTAGAGAGAAGTGCTTGTAAGAGAAGTGTTGTTCGTAGTGGCGAACAACGTGTGGTATTTTGAGAAGACGTATTTGTTTTAGCCTCTACCAAAAGCGGGATTGTGTGTTGCTTGTGGGCAACGTGTTTGTCTCCAAGAGAAAGACATGAATTGGTGGAACGAGCTCGTGCGCCTAAAGAAAGTGAACTAGGAGATCTCCCAAACCACTATAAAAGACTCATATTTGCGTTTGCAATTTTGTATCTTTTATTTGCCATTATTTTAGAAATTGCATGCTTGTTCCTACATGCTCTTTATGCTCATTGCTTATACTTGATATTGTTTTTGCTTGCTATATGTTCTTGTTTCACTATTTTAGTATTACTTAGTTATTTCTCTATTGGTATATCATTTGTCTAAGTTTACAATTGTGATTTCTATTTGCAAGTGAAGTATTTTTAATTTGAGCATATCGTAGCTTATTCCTATTCATCCCTCTCTAGGAATAATTTGTGTAAGCTTCCACGTTATTTTTAATTGGTATCAGACCTTGGTGCTCTTCTTGTTAGGACTAACACCCTAGAGTGATCCCATGGCATTTTTTACCTTCATGCTCTTATCATGATGAACCATTTATTCATAATCCTCCATATTGTGATGGTTCAAAATTTGATTTTTGGAAAATTATGATGCAATACTTTCTTGAATCTCGGGGTAGGACTATTTGGAAGATAGTTGATAATGAGTACTTGATTCCTACTATTGCTAAATCTATGTGGGCACTCATGATAAGAATTTATTTTTTTTGAATATTAAAACTTTAAAAATGTTGCATTGTGCTTTAAATGTTGATATTCTTAACAATGCATCTTCTTGCAAGATGGCTCATAATATATGGTGCTCATTGGATCAAATATATGGAGAGCAAGCCATGTGAAATAAAGAAGAGAAAGCCGAGAGAACGACTTCTATCGCCATATTGGATATGCCTTAACAAAGCTCACGTCTCAACGGACAATCCAACTCAATAGTGTCGGCTAAGGGATGTTTTGATCATAGCGTTGTAAGTAACCCTTCTTATGATTTCCGCAAACTAACCCATGATCAATTACTAGATACTTTCAATACTTTACATGATAGTTTTATTTCGTTAGCATCAAAAAATAGTATTCTTGAAAAACGAATTTTTGTTTTTTAAAAATGAGAGAACTGAATTGGTTTCTTGTTGTGATTCCTTTGAGACTTTGAATAGAAATTTGATTTCCAAATTTAGCGCTTTATCTTTCGCTCATGATTCTCAAACCGCTTTAATTGATAGATTAGTAGTTAAGAAGAATGGGTTACTATCAAACCTTGATTTGCAATGTGTTTCCATTGATATTTTGAAGTTTGAAAATGAAAATTTGGTTTCCACTTGCAATGCCTTGGGAATAGAAAATGATGTTGTGATTTCAAGTTTTAAATGCAAAATGGATTTGTTGAAATCTTCCGTTACATCTCAAGATATACCGACTTATGATATTTCGTCTCTTAAAAAGGAAAACAAGAACTTGCTTTTGAGTTGTGAGATTTTGAGAAACGAAAACGTTGATATGATTTTAATTTTTAAAACCAAGATTGATCTTTTAAAATCGTCTATTTTATCTTAAGAACCTCTTATTTTCGAAAACACTTCTCTCAAGAACGAAAATAAGATTTTGGTTTCTTCCCTTACTAAGGTTTCAAATGTTGATTTTTTAGTTAGCAAGGAAAAGGTCTTAAATCGAAGAGGAATTAAAAATTCTTTGAAAACTCAAAAACCCTCTTCGTCTAGATTTGTCGAGCATGCTTCTCATCATACTAAATCTCATACACATTTTCATGCATATCTTTATAGATTTAGTTCAAGGCAAACTTTTAAAAGGCATGCGCATTATAATCTTGCTTCCCCCCATGCCTTAGTTGACATTTATATATCTATTCATGCACACACACACACTTGCAATTTTTGCGGCGCACATGGTCACTTGGCACATTCTTGTTCTTTAAAGAGAAATATTTTGTTTTGTGCCAATATTAGATGGGTTCCCAATGCTAACCCATATGGATCCAAGAAAGTTTGGATACCGAAATCCCCCTCCATATCTTCTTTTGTAGGTACGGACAATTCAACGAAGTGAGAGATTCGGGTTCACGATGAGCAAGAGCAATCAAATGGAAATATTTGCTTGGCTCATCAATTTATGAGGGGGTAATGTATTTTTTTCTATACTCGTTCAGAATATCATTTAATCATTTGGACTTAAATGTTGATTTTCTATTTAAGTATATTTTTTTGATATACCCCTTGTGATGCATATGTACTTATCCTTATTTGTATCTATTTTGTGCTTATTCATGCATGAGATGTTATTCATAGGATATTTCAATTGGTATTTACAATTGGTATCATTCTAATGCTCTTATGTGAATTTGTGTGTTCATGTGCTTTAAACTTGCTATCTTTTAAACTTGAACACAATATAGTTTGAAAACTTGTTTAGATTTGCATATCCTTATGTTTTCTTGCCATAGACCACTCTCACTTACTTATAATGTGTTTTTAATCTTGTAAATGAGAGTTTGTATCCATATAACTTTAATTTGTTTAAATCTTTTTCATATGGATATAATTTGGCGCTTGTTTTAACTTGAACCAATTTTCAATTAGTAGTTTTGCTTTGTGCTTTGTTGATATGTGTTTATATTTAAACTTGCTTATCTATTGTTGCATACACACTTCTTACATGAGTAGAATTATTTATTGGTATTGAATTCTTAGCTCATCTTGCCAAATGGTTTCTGCAACCTTTTTAGAGGACCCACTTGTGAATTTTGTTAATTACAATGAATTCTACGGGTATAGTGGAGAGAATTAAAGACCTTTCAGCTGGTAGTCGATACTTAAGATGAGACACTTACTCATACTTGCACTCACATACGATTCTTAATTATTTCCAATTGGTGTCATGTTATTTTCAATTGGTATCTTTTTCTATGTGAGTTGTTTGCACATTTGTATCTTTCATTGGTATCATATTGTTTACATGTGCATATTTTGATCGGTTCTTGAGTTTTGTATCATTAATTTCTATCACTTGAATTCCATTATTATCGTCTTTTGAGCTCTAATGGTTTGGTTTACAAGTGATTGTGAAATAGAACTCATGGATCGATCATTTGGGCTTGCTTCTCATTCTTGGGAGATTTAAGCGATTCGGGTTAAGTAAACCTTGCGTTTACAAGGTTAGATTTCGTGTTTACTTTTCCCATTCTCATCTAGTGTGCATTTTTAAAATAAATATTCTTACTTTTTAAATAAGCACGCCTACACCTTGTTCATGTGTAATACAATTACGATTTTTGGTTAATATCCTTTGTTTCGTATTACGACATGAATTCTAACTCATATGTTTTAAAACTTGTTTTTGCTATTTATGAGTTAGCGCATGTTTTTGAGTTCTCGTTGAACATCGTTTTCAAAACATACTTTTGTGTATGAGTAGAGCTCCGCTTTCAAAATTGTTCGTTTTCACTTGATATCAACTCATACTTACCTCCACATGCCATTAGAATTTGTTTATATTTTGTTCATGTGGATATTTGTGCATGTATCCTTACTTTACTTTGCATATATCTTATATACATGCTTTTGGATACGAATTAAGATTCATTTTCAAAATTTACATTTTATTTGTGTTTGTATCCATTTACTAGTGTTCTCCTATGCATATATTTAGGGAGAGTGATTCAAACGTTTGATTCGCTTTAGGTGTACACATATGTTTAAAGAAAGTAATTCAAATGTTCTAGGTTTCTTTAATACTATGTCAAAAGGGGAGAATAATAGGAGTTTTAATATATCGATATCAAATATTTGGTTTTATATGATATAAATATACTACCTGTAGGGTTCCTAGGCACTCTTATGAAGGTCTATAAGGTATCAACCATGCCTGAATAAAAATTTAGACGTGCCGAACAACCCAAAACCGGGATCTTTGCTAGATTATTAGGGTTTAACATGCAAGTAAATATCTTTACAACTAAAAGTGAGAGATTACAACCTTTGTAGTCCGCTCCTTCGCTTCATAAGCTCCAAGTAGAAATCCCTTCACCGCGATCCACGATCTCCCGGACTCAAGAGAGGCTCCACGACTCGAACGATCCATGCTAGCTTGTAGTGTTCCTTTTCTCCGATGATCTACGTCGAAGTTTCTATAACTCAAGCTCTCTCACTCTAATGAGGTGAACACTCTAATCTAATTGGCTAAATTAGATGAGGATGATGGAGTAGTATTTATGCTTTCTTTTTATATCAAATTATCACTCTTAATCATCACAAAATGAAAACCTAGTAAGCTTTCTCAAAGCTCAAGGTTGAAAAAGAAGAAGAAATAAATGCATTAATCCTTTTGTGATGAATAATGAAATGATATATGATTAATATTGTAACCATGGTCAACCATGACTAGGCTAACCCATGTAGAGAATTAACTAAAGCTAGGGTTTGGGTTGAGTTAAAGAATGAGTCATAAGAAAATATCAACCATAATATCTTAACTCATGACAAAAGAAAAACCTTCTAGAAGGTGCATGAAAGAACTAACCCAATTCAAACCCTAACCTTATTTGATCTCCACTAAACATGTTTCATTAGTAATCATATTATGTTACAATAATATATATCATATATATATTATATATTTGTAACAAAAGAAAATAATACAATTAACATATATCGCATATATATCAATGTATTACCCGGTGAGAAAATGAAATAATAAAGTGAGCCAATATTAGATAATGTAATGCAATATATCATATATATTATTATATATTAAATTATCGAATCAACACTTGATCCGACAATCCGGCTATATCGAATATAACCGACTAATATATCATATACCGATTCATCGAATCAACACATGATCCAATGACCCGGCTCAAATCTAAATATCGCGAGAATATAATACGGTATCTCATATCGTATTATCCTCGGTCCTGCACATATCACATATGTGCTCCTACTCCGTTTTTCCTGAATCAAGAAACCTCTGTGTAGGACTCTAAAGAATCGTCAATACGCCGGTAGCAGGTGATGATCATATCAAACACCCACAAGCTGCAAGCAGTCAGCTAAACTTAACAGCCACCCAGGTATTGAGCGATCAGAAGATCAACAAGCTAGCCTGTACATTCTCCTGTGAATCCAATCAATAACACTCCCGTACAGTCCGGTCTCTTCGTCTGATATGTTGCATATCTAGTCTAGGGGTGGTATACGTCAGACCCCGGTAACCGATAAGTCGTGTCAATGTGAGGCTCATAACGGGTCAAGAAACTACTGGTAACACTTACCGGTAAATCTCTATATCAGCCCTGGCCAGGGACTTCCAGTTATAGCCAATCGAACACAGCACAACATCAACTCCCTATACCGGGAGAGACGAATCCCCTCCTATCGCTCATTGCCTCCATGTGATTCGGGACTGCACCTAAAAGCCACCGTTTTGCACGCCCTCATGGACGTGGTAAGGTGGAAATCAAAGCACAGTGGGAATCACACAAGACTCTATGACGATCTCGGGTCTACAGACTACTCTGTACCAGTGTCACCGGAGAACTGCCATTTGACGTGTGGTATATCACCATCTGGGAGTTCTTGGCGAGTCCGTCCAGTGTACCCAGTCTCTACTGAGCACCCGTACACCATCCTTGATGTCAAAACACCAATGGATATAGGATCATCCATCGCCCATCATATGGGCCAATATGCGTATACGCTAATCTACTCTGGTGTATCGATGCCCTGTCTCGATATATCCTCGACTAGGAACAGTTATGGGATGTACTCATTGACTTCCGTGGCCCCACTAGTATGATCTCGTCATAGTCCCAGTAGTCGAGTATAGATCCTGAGGGCTTTATCAACATGTGAGAGTAAGACAGTAAACCAATACAAGTCAACATGTTAAGATAAAATGAAACCAAATAGCATACTATCATGACGAGCATGAAAGTCCTCTCTATATATATCCAAGCATCCATTATAATATACATCATATGTACAACAATGGCCTCTAGGGAATATACATAACTAACAATCTCCCACTTGCACTAAGGCCAGCTGCTGTAGTATCTCATACCTAGCATCTCGAATAATCTCTCAAACTGTATCTGGTGAATGGACTTCGTGAGTGGATCCGCAGTGCTGTCCTTCGTGTCTACTCTCCTGACCTCGATCTCCCGGCGATCAACTATCTCCCTGATCAGGTGATACCGCCTCAGAATATGTTTGGACTTTTGATGGTCCTGGGTTCCTTGGCCAAAGCCACAACTCCATTGTTATCTCAATACAGAGGTATTGGATGTTCAATGGATGGATCCACTCCAAGTTCACTAATGAACTTCTTTATCCAGACAGCCTCTTTGGCAGCATCGTTGGCAGCGATGTATTCAGCCTCCATCGTCGAATCTGCAACGGTATCCTGTTTGGAACTCTTCTAACATACCGCCCCTCCATTGAGGGTAAAGACAAATCCCGAGTGCAACTTAGAGTCGTCCTTATCACTTTGGAAGCTTGAATCGATAAAGGACTCCACCCGGAGTTCTCTGTTACCATACACTAAGAACATCTTTTTAGTCCTTTGTAAGTACTTGAGAATGTTCTTCACAGCTGTCCAGTGACTCTCTCCAGATCTGCTTGATACCGACTCACTACACTTAGTGAGTATGCTACATCGGGTCTGGTATATAGTATCGCATACATGATAGAGCCTACTGCCGAAGCATAGGGTATCCCTTGCATGCGAGCTCTCTCCAAATCAGTCTTGGGAGACATCTCTTTGGAGAGAGTGAGTCCAGAGATCGTGGGTTGGTTCCCACGCTTGGATTCTTCCATACTAAACCTTTTTAGTATGGTGTCAATGTACCTGGATTGGGACAATCCCAGTATCCGTTTAGATCTATCTCTATAGATCATGATTCCCAATATGCAGAAGGCATCACCTAGATCTTTCATTGAGAATCTTTGTGATAAGAAGAGCTTGACTGATTGCAGCATAGGAACATTATTTCCTATCAAGAGTATGTCATCCACGTACAATACGAGGAATACAATCTTACTCTCTGCAACTTTTTTATATATACAAGGTTCATCTATGTTTTTGATGAAGTCAAACTCTTTGACTACAACATCAAAACAGATGTTCCAACTCCGTGATACTTGCTTTAACCCATAAATGGATTTAAGCAGCTTGCACACCTTTCCGCTGCTCCCACTATCTACGAAGCCCTATGGCTGAGTCATGTACACGCACTCTTCTAAATCACCATTTAGAAAGGCGGTTTTAACATCCATTTGCCAGATTTCGTAGTCATGGTATGCAGCAATGGCAAGTAAGATCCGGATGGACTTAAGCATAGGCACTGGACTGGTCGTTGACGAAAACCCTTTGCTACAAGTCTAGTTTTGAAAGTCTCAACTTTTCCATCTACACCAATTTTCTTTTTAAAGATCCACTTGCTCCCAATGGGTTTTACCCTATCAGGAGCATTTTCCAAAGTCCATACTTTGTTGGTGTACATGGATTCCATCTCAGATCGCATTGCATCCAGCCATTTCACAGAGTCACCACTCATGATGGCCTGCTCGAAACTATTCGGGTCATCATCTTCCATGATGCAATCCTCGCTTCCACCATCAATGAGAAAACCGTAGTATCTCTCAGGTGGATGAGAAACCCTGCTAGATTGGCAGAGAGGCTGGGGTTCGTCGGGTACTACTGAATCCTCTGGATCCAATAAATCATCAGTTGTAGTTTGTGGTGCTGGAACCTCTTCCAGCTCTACCTCTTCGCCACTAATTTCTTTTGTAAGAAATTCATTTTCTAAAAAGGTGGCATGTCGAGAAACAAACACCTTTTGTTCCCCGCGATGGTAGAAAAGATATCCATGTGAATGTTTGGGATATCCCACAAACTTGCAAAGAACTGACCGTGCCTCGAATTTGTCTGGATTTTTCCTTTTGACATAGGCCAGACAACCCCATATCTTAACTCGTTTAAGACATGGTCTCTTCCCACTCCATATCTCATATGGTGTGGTAGGTACAGATTTAGACGGAACTAGATTCAATAGGTATATGGCTGTCTCAAGCGCATACCCGCAGAAGGAAATAGGCAACTCAGCATCGCTCATCATAGAGCGCACCATATCTAATAGGGTGTGATTCCTTCGCTCCGATACACCGTTGTGCTGTGGTGTATAAGGAGGAGTAAGCTGAGAGAGAATCCTATTCTCTTTTAGATAATCTAGGAACTCATTGCTCAAGTATTCTCATCCTCGATCAGATCGAAGGATCTTAATACTTTTGCCCGTTTAGTTCTCTACTTCATGCTTATATTCTCTGAATTTCTCAAAAGTTTCAGACTTGTGTTTCATCAGGAACATATGTCTGTATCTAGAGAGATCGTCAGTGAATGTAATGAAGTAGGAAGAACCGTTCCTGGCATGCGTAGACATAGGACCGTATACATCACTATGTACCAGCCCTAAGAGTTCCGTAACTCTTTCTCCGTGTCTACTAAACGGAGTTTTGGTCATTTTTCCTTTAAGACATGAATGGCAAGTATCATAAGATGAAAATTCGAATGAATTCAAATATCCATCCTTATGTAACTTAGCTAGCCGTGTCGCATTGATATAACCAAGTCTACAATGCCATAAGTAGGATTCGTTCATTTCTGAACTCTTCCTCTTATGTGTATTTTGTATATTAAGGACTGTATTTTGATTGAGAATGAATATGCCATTATGTAACGAGCCTGATCCAATCAACTTTTGATTCATGAATATGTTCATAATATTATCTTGTACTACAAAATTATATCCTTCTTTACTTAATAAAGAAACTGATATAATGTTGCACATCATGTTCGGTATATAATAGCACTCATTCAGAATCAGTGTATTACGACTTGGTAATACTAGGTGATATGGTAATACTAGATGATATTCGCCAACTGCTTTGGCTGCAATACTTGCACCATTCTCTACTTGAACGGAATGATCACCTTTTCCCAGTTCTCTACCTTTACGTAGCCCATGTAACAATTTACATATGTGAGATCCTGATCCGGTATGTAATACCCAGGACGTAGGGTGAACTGAGAAACAGTTCTCAATAACTAACACACCCGAAGAAGGTGTATCAACATGCATGTTCTCCGTTTGGGCGGCGTGAGAATCCAGATATTCTCCTATTCCCTGTTCAGTCTTATAACTCTTATAAGAAAGAACGGGACCAACGTTCCCTTGCTCAGTATAATAAGCGGGTTCAGTCAATACATCTATATTATTATCTTGATTATGGCCTGACATGGTCGCTACCTGGAGAGAGAGAGAGAAGAAAACACTTTAGCGTATGCTTTTACAAGATTAGATTGGTTATTATCTTATCTAATCAGGATGTCTCCTACTATTTTTATCAAATCTTCCTTCAAATCCTAAAAGGTAAGATTAGCCGGGATTAATTACACCCTACAATTTCGTCAATCTTTCAGCCAGATCAGTGTCGGTACTTGAAGGAGGTTCCCCGTGCTCTCGCACGGACCTAATTAAAATAAACCTCGTTTTCCCAGAGGCATAACCCCATTAACACCTTTCTAGACACCTACTTGATCGGCTAATTGTCCTGTATAAAATTCTCCTAGGAGTAACTCTTGCTCGCAGTGGGTATCGGGATCCAACTATCTCATAGGAGGTATGCAATCTCATTGCAAATTTCAACACTTGAAATTTCCAATAATATTTTGCCCCTAGCGATCTATGACCTTGACTAAGTCAACAAACCATAAATCGCAAGTCAAGTTCAACCCGTACATTTCCCGATTGAATTAAACCCACCCGTACGACCCTTGACTAAGTCAACAAGGCCGTATGACTACCCTAATCTAATCGCATCTCATGCTTTAGCAGATAAACACTATTTAGCTATCGTACACTACGCCTTGACTAAGTCAACAAACATAGCACGAATACTAAATAATATCTATCTGAAATGATGGAGGGCTACGCAGGTTTTTCAAAAAATCATGAGCGTAATAAACTTGATATCGTTGTAGAAACAAGTGATTTTGAAAATGAGTGTTTTTGAGGCTTTTCTAGTTTCGCTAAAGAGGTCACTCCCGGTGAAGGGATCTCGGCTCTTTCCCCATCGAATAAGGTGCAGGGTATATCATATATACCGCTGTGCAAAGCAAGAACTATATAAGCTGTCAAAAACTAAACCGTGAGTTTGTAGCATCTGCCAGTTTCGCTAAAGAGGTCACTCCCGGTGAAGAGATCTCGGCTCTTTCCTCATCGAATAAGGTGCAGGGTATATCATATATACCGCTATGCAAAACAAAACTGTAGCTACCCTTTTTATAAAGTTTTGATTCTACAACATCTTTTAGGTTTCTTTTCTTTTTATTAATCTCATTAATAAATCCCATCAACTTATGCTTCCTAAGCATCACAAAAGAAACGAAAGCAGTAATATTTATATATCAGCATATATATATATATATATATATATATATATATATATATATATAATATAAGCATTCGTCTCAGACAGTAATATGATCTCATCACAGAACATTGCAGCAGAAGAACATGTATGAAATATTGGATATACTAGGATGTCCGTGCTTTTAATACGAGCCGGTATAAAACACGGATTCCACGGCCGCGATGAATAGCCAAACCCACATCCCTAGACCCCTACGAGAGCAGCAAGTAATACTGCCAATTCTAGGGTTAGGAGACCCGGTCTCGATTCCTCGAGATGGCCTCCCACTGGACCGCAGAACCCGGTTACTTATGCTCCCCTCCTTGGGTCTACCTAATGCGGAAAAGTAAATAATATACACTGGTGTCATCAACCTCATCCCGGAAGTGCCCCAATAAAAGAATATTACATACAAATGAATTTTATATGAATTAAAATAAAAACCCTCATCTCACATAAAACCCCCGGTTATTCAGAACACGACGATCCAATATAACATATCACAGCAACACATAATATCTCATATCATCAACGTAAGTAAGTATGCATATACCGATCGTCGTTGATGTATAGCAATGAAAACCGGCAATACAACTACATACTACACTTACGGCCACAGAAAAGAAATTGTAAAACTACAACATTTGGAATCCACAATCACTTTAGACATCATAAATCCGAAATATCACATACTTCGCATTTCATGCCTAACTATATGAATTCCACATATTGTATCACATTCCAGATAAATAGACAGTATTAAACTTTCCGATCAGATAATCAAATATCCAAGATTTCCTAAATAGCTCAACACTTGAGCGGAGTTCAAATAATCCCAGAATATGTCACAGTACCGATGGTCCAGCCGTAGAAGGGTCAAGCCAACGCCTCACATATGGCACGCCGTACTGCCCCAAACCCTAAGGTTTAGAGCCGGTTTAGACGGTCACATAATCAAGTTAAGGTTTGTGTTCCGCGTTACTTACACGTTTTTCCGAAAGATTTAAACCCAAGAAAAATTCAACACTTGAAAGTTTTTCGTGCCGGGAAAAAATGAGTTAATGATATCCGTTCGAATATTTTAATAGTTTCTAAATTATCCGGAAAAAGAACGAAATTAAATTTTCCTATCGAATCAACGAATTCAAAATAATCCCCAGAACACTTAACACTTGAGTCAGATTAAAAATACCAAGAAATATGCACTAACAGCTACGGATATTACTGTGCCAAAATAAAAGCCAAATTCAACTGTACGGCCGCGGATCCGCGGCGCAAGCAAGGTATTGCTGCGGTTCCGCGGCGGTCCGTACGAATTACCTGCTCGTATTTCACAGTAATACTTATAATTCCCTGCTGATTTTTTTGAGTATTTTTAATACAGAAAAAATCACATTTTTAAAAATTGTCCAGAGAGGGGGTCAAAATCGGTATTTCGGGGTTCAATCGGAGTTTTAACTTCGTATACACGTCGCCTAATACTCTAGATAGGCTCTGATACCACTATAGGGTTCCTAGGCACTCTTATGAAGATCTATAAGGCATCAACCATGCCCGAATAAAAATTTAGACGTGCCGAACAACCCAAAGTCGGGATCTTTGCTAGATTATTAGGGTTTAACATGCAAGTAAACATCTTTACAACTAAAAGTGAAGGATTACAACCTTTGTAGTCCGCTCCTTCGCTTCATAAGCTCCAAGTAGAAGTCTCTACGCTGCGATCCACGATCTCCCAGACTCAAGAGAGGCTCCACGACTCGAACGATCCATGCTAGCTTGTAGTGTTTCTTTTCTCCGATGATCTACGTCGAAATTTCTATAACTCAAGCTCTCTCACTCTAATAAGGTGAACACCCTAATCTAATTGGCTAGATTAGATGAGGATGATGGAGTAGTATTTATGCTTTCTTTTTATATCAAATTCTCACTCTTAATCATCACAAAATGAAAACCTAGTAAGCTTTCTCAAAGCTCAAGGTTGAAGAAGAAGAAATAAATGCATTAATCATTTTGTGATGAATAATGAAATGATATATGATTAATAATGTAACCATGGTCAACCATGACTGGGCTAACCAATGTAGAGAATTAACTAAGGCTAGGGTTTGGGTTGAGTTAAAGAATGAGTCATAAGAAAATATCAACCATAATATCTTAACTCATGACAAAAGAAAAACCTTCTAGAAGGTGCATGAGAACTAACCCAATTCAAACCCTAACCTTGTTTAATCTTCACTAAATATGTTTCATTAGTAATCATATTATGTTACAATAATATATATCACATATATATTATATATTTGTAACAAAAGAAAATAATACAATTAACATATATCGCATATATATCAATGTATTACCCGGTAAGAAAATGAAATAATAAAGTGAGCCAATATTAGATAATGTAATGCAATATATCATATATATTATTATACATTAAATTATCGAATCAACACTTGATCCGACAATCCGGCTATATCGAATATAACTGACTAATATATCATGTACTGATTCATCGAATCAACACTTGATCCGATGATCCGGCTCAAATCTAAATATCACGAGAATATAATACGGTATCTCATATCATATTATCCTTGGTCCTGCACATATCACATATGTGCCCCTACTCCGTTTTGCCTGAGTCAAGAAACCTCTGTGTAGGACTCTAAAGAATCGTCAATACGCCGGTAGCAGATGATGATCATATCAAACATCCACAAGCTGCAAGCGGTCAGCTAAACGTAACAGCCACCCAGGTATTGAGCGATCAGAAGATCAACAAGCTAGCCTGTATATTCTCCTGTGAATCCAATCAGTAACACTCCCGTACAGTCCGGTCCCTTCGTCTGATATGTTGCATATCTAGTCTAGGGGTGGTATACGTCAGACCCCAGTAACCGATAAGTCGTGTCGATGTGAGGCCCATAACGGGTCGAAAAACTACTGGTAACACTTACCGGTAAATCTCTATATCAGCCCTGGCCAGGGACTTCCAGTTATAGCCAATCGAACACGGCACAACATCAACTCCCTATATCGGGAGAGACGAATCCCCTCCTATCGCTCATTGCCTCCATGTGATTCGGGACTGCACCCAAAAGCCACCGTTTTGCACGTCCTCTTGGACGTGGTAAGGTGGAAATCAAAGCACAGTGGGAATCACACAAGATTCTATGACGATCTCGGGTCTACAGACTACCCTGTACCAGTGTCACCGGAGAACTGCCATCTGACGTGTGGTATATCACCATCTGGGAGTTCTTGGCGAGTCCGTCTAGTGTACCCAGTCTCCACTGAGCACCCGTACACCATCCTTGATGTCAAAACACCGATGGATATGGGATCATCCATCGCCCATCATATGGGTCAAGATGCGTATACGCTAGTCTACTCTGGTGTATCGATGCCCTGTCTCGATATACCCTCGACTAGGAACAGTTATAGGATGTACTCATCGACTACCGTGGCCCAACTAGTATGATCTCATCAGAGTCCCAGTAGTCGAGTACAGATCCTAAGGGCTTTATCAACATGTGAGAGTAAGACAGTAAACCAATACAAGTCAACATGTTAAGATAAAGTGAAACCAAATATCATACTATCATGACGAGCAAAAAAGTCATCTCTATATATATCCAAGCATCCATTATAATATATATCATATGTACAACAATGGCCTCTAGGGCATATACATAACTAACACTATTTCATATTCATATTTTTCCATCGTCAAAAAAGGGAAGATTGATAGCTTATGGTTTTTAATGATCCTTTCATTTAGTTTTGATGATATCTTTAACATGAATAGTTCATTTAGTATCACTTGCTTATCTTACTTTATCCTATCGACATTAAACTCGTATACACCTGATGTTAAGTTTGCTTATCCAATATCTTGTGTATACCGAGTAATATATCAATATCTCATGTTATACTTATGTCATATTCTTGATATCGATATATTACTCTTATTCATCGTTTTGGTAATTCACAATATGAATTTGTATATACATGTGATCTATTTCTTATTTCTCTTATACCATGTATATATATTTAGTATATCAATATCTCATGCTTTGAGTTTAAATTATATCTTGATATTGATATACTATTCATGATTGTAATATCAAAAAAAATTAATGTTCATATACTTGTGTTTATTAACTTGCTTATATTTCATAACACTGTATATGATGAGCTTGGTCTTTGAGATTGCATTTCAGGTTATCGGATATCTCGAGACGAAGCTCTATAAATGAGGATGAAGGAAATTAAGCCTAAACATCAATATCTAATGGAGGTTAGAGGATACGGACGAGAGCTTCTCAAATTGCATATCAAGGTTAGTGAGTTAAAGCTACATAGCCGAGAAAAAAGGATTCAAGAATTCAAGCTACGAATATCTTCAAGAAGGTAGAAGCCGAAGTCCAAGTTGAAACATTGAAGTCGAGACCAAGATTTCGACTTCAAGACGCTAGTGAGTGGTTTGGCGGGTTTCGAAGTTCAGGTGAAGCGGATCACCAAAGTTCAAGAGCTAGAGACGACAAGGATTCAAGAATTCAAAAATTTGCGAAACCGACATAGGAATCCTTTTAAGTACTCTAAAAAATATGGTTTATATCAATTAGAGCTCTTGAACACTCACACACGCTTGCACAAATATTTTACATTATATGAACTTTGGGTTTTTTGATTTAAAATTGATTTTCATCACAAAACACAAGTTTCTGATTTTTTACACTTCAGATGTCTGTCCTTATATGCTTCAGACGTCTGTTATTCTTCTGTGTTTTTACAAAAACCCTAAATATCAGAAATATTGGTTTTCATGCTATTTGTGCTTGAGACGTCTGTCCCTTGCTTATTCAGATGTCTGTCTATTCTTTGTATTTTCATATGGCCCATTTTTATGGGATACAGACGTTTGTCCCTCTTTTATTCAAACATTTGTCTATTCTATGTGTTTTCATATAGTCCACTTTTATGAGAGACGGACATCTGCAATTTATATGGACAGACGTCTGATGAAGGTTTTCAAAACAGATTTTTATAACTTTAGACATCTGTCATTTGAACTTCAGACGTCTGTCGAGCTTTTCCTCGCGCTCTGTTATTTGTTTTAGAAAACCAAACGTATGCAGTTCTTTTGGACAGACGTCTGATGAAAGATTTTTTGTTCTTCAGACGTCTGGTCAATTACATTTCAGACATCTGAAGAAGATTTTTTTTGAAAATATAGCCATTGAGATTTATTTTGTTAAAACTTTAGACGTATGTCATATTGTTCTTCAGATGTCTGTTCTTACTGAAATGCTGATTTAACTTATAACGGCTGGTTTTTTATGTGGGGTTATAAAAGAGTTTTGAGTTGGTTTATTGATATCTTATCACTCAATATTTCAGTTTGCTAAATTTCCAAGTGATCAAGAGAGAAAAATCCCACATCTTGTGAGAATTTAAAGAGATTTTCATTTGCTTATCCAATCTCTCACATACACACTCAAGTGCTTCTAGTTTGATTATTTATATTCTTGAGTATTATGCTTCATTGTAAAACTTTTTTAAGAGTGTCTTGTTCTTGTATTTCTTCCTCGTTTCTTTGTATGAGGGCTCTTGAGTACAAGGGTGCCTTTGTAAGGAAATTGAATGAGCTTGCTTGTAGAGAGAAGTGCTTGTAGAGGGACAAGCTTGTAAGGGAAGTGTTGTTCATAGTGGCGAACAATGTGTGGTCTTTTGAGGAAATGCATTTGGTTTAGCCTCCATTGGAAGCGGAGTTGTGTGTTGCTTGTAGGCAACACGTTTGTCTTCAAGAGAAAGACGTGAATTAATGGAACGGGCTCGTATGCCTAAAGAAAGTGGATTAGGGGATCTCCTGAACCACTATAAAAGACTCATATTTGCGTTTGCAATTTCGTATCTCTTATTTGCTATTAGTTTAGAAATTGCATGCTTGTTTCATACTTGCTCTTTATGCTCCTTGCTTATACTTGATATTACTTTTGCTTGCTATATGTTCTTTATTTCACAATTGTATTATTGCTTTGCTATTTCTCTATTGGTATAATATTTATCTAAGTTTACAATTGTGATTTCTATTTGCAAGTGAAGTATTTTTAATTTGAGCATATCATAGCTTATTCCTATTCACCCCGTAGGAATAATTTGTGTAAGCTCCGCATTATTTTCATATTTAAGGATGTGCTTACGGACTAGCTAGGCCTTACTGGTATAATCTTCATCATAATCCTGAAAGTCAAGTAAAGATCCTAAAAGTTTTATCAATATGTATTAGCGATATGTAATAGTAAATAAAATATATACATATGATGATAAAGATAAATCAGATAGCTTACTATCATGTCGAATAAGAATATTCCATTCATATAGGTCTTATACAATTATAATAATTGCTTGGTTAAGAAACAGATTATTGCCCCAGTAATGTATTCTTTCCTCTTTAGAAACAGATTATTGCCGAAAGAATATTAGCAAGAGTTAAAATTCGCTTGACAGTGTATTCATTGCCGATGGGAGTAAGAATGATCTATCCATATAAGTCTTGTACAATTATAATAATTGCTTGGTTAAAAAACAGATTATTGCCCATTGCCGATGGGAGTTTGTCCTTCACAAATGTTGTCCCTAACTTTCCCTCGCGAATGTAGCTTTTTCTATCAGTGTTCCCCTCGTTCACTAGCCTTTTGGCTTAGTTAAGAGTGATTCCCTTTTGGGTTACTGGCCAAGTCCAATAGCAACGGAGTCTTACTAACATAAAGCTGAGAGCAAGCATTTCTTCCGCATGCATCTTGATCAGGGCTATTTTCGCTAGTTCTTGAAGTCTTGAAGAAGAGTACTATTCTGATCTCTTAATTGGCCTAATTTAAGAAGAAAGTAAAAATAAAGAAATCATTATGCTTTTGTTTAGAGTCACCTCTCCCTACTAAAGGGGCGGCACTCTAACCAACTAAGCTACGAAAGCTCTTTGTTTTTGGTTTAAACTGGTTTATATTATATTTCATTTTGTATTTGTTTTTAGTGAGGTTTTTTTATATAATCCCTTTTTCGAAATTTTATTTCCAAAATTCCCCTTCAAAAGTATAACTTATCCAAATAACTCCCCGTTGTTAGATTTACCTAGCATCAAAATGGGAATATTCTTTCAGGGTTAATTATAGCCGTTTGGGATAGTAAATGATCAAATTGATCCCAAACAGTCGTTTCTTTCCCCCAAATGTTATATAGAGGAATTTATCTAGGGTTTGGGATTTGTAATAGATTCCATTTAGGGCTTTTCGTTGGAGATCAAATTTGGGCCATTCCTCTCATCCAAATCTTGTTTCATAGATAAAGGGTAGGCGAGGGTACTTATCGCAGCGACTGCGTCGACTTCGACTGCAATGGCGAGCCCAAGTTACTCCTCTGCAAACTCGGGTATTTTCCAAGTTCCATGCCACTGTAATTTGCAGGTGAAAGTTCTAACAAGCAGGAAAGAAAATAAGAACAAAGGGCAGAGGTACTATTGCTGCTATATGTACAAGTCTACATAAGATTCTGGGTGTGGTTATTTTGAATGGGTGTATGAAATTGCAGCTAGACTTGGCAGAGCCAATGGCGTGAAAGATGATGCAAATCAGTTGAGCGCTGAATTGAAGAATGTTGAAGTAAAGGTTGGATGGGAAAATTAAGAAGATTATGAAGCTATGTGATAGATTGAGATTCCTATGCCATGTACTTATAATTCTTGTAGTTTTAAACATCATTTGTACTATTTTAGGATTTGTGATGTAGTAAGCTAAGTAATGTGTGGTAATGATGTAGTAAGCTAAGTGCACACTGTCTCAAAGTTACATCCGTAATGGAAAATACTTGCGACCTACGGTTGATATTTTGACCCCTACAATGGACACCGTTAGGCAGCCCTTGATTGTAGTAGTGAATTTAACCAAACAACAACAAAACCAACATAACTTGCACACTAGAAAACTATATTATCAGCAATGTAATAGCCACACCATAAAACATACGGATAAGATACAGAATTTTACAACCAACATAATTTGCACACACCAAAATATCATGGTATTGTGATAGTTGCTATTTAACAGCAAGATCCCATAAATTTCACAGCAGAATTAATACCCATAACAGCATAATATAAGTTGTCTCAAACTACACTTAATGATCCAGCATATTACAAGCACACTGTCTCAACTAGCAGCATTCATTCATGCTTTGAGCCCAAAAAAACACTAAACTACCACAACTATCACACTGAATCTAACAGCTTCCATCATAATGCTGCTATTGTTCCAAAAACTGATCCACAACAAACTTGTTTGATACAGAGAACCTGAAACCCAAAAAAAAAAGAGATTACTTTAGTGTAAACAAAATAAGCATAATGACATGCATGAAAAGATAAAAGATAATTGAAATTTAACAAAAAACTGAGAATTTGCGCAACTAATTTAAGTATTTAGACTTATACTTAATGAGAAATATACCACCAAAAGCATTGATATAATGAATTTTACCTAAAACCCTCCACATAAGTTTGGACAGGGATGATCTTCCTCTTCTGCCTCTGATAGACACTCCTACCTCTTGATTCTTCAGTCATGCTCTCTCCCCTAGCTTCATGCATCATTTCAGAGTATATTCTTTCAAGATCTTGGCTCTGTTGCTGCTCAACAACTTCTTCAGTTACGTTTTTGAATGCAGACTTACTCTGTGGATTGTTTCCTGAATTGAATGAGTGATAACACATCAATATACTGAAACATGTGTCTTAACCAAATAAATGTTATGAATTTTACCTTTTTCCATTCCTTTTAGTTGTTGTTGTAGATGAGGCAGAAGGAGCAGCTGCAGTTTTGTCCACAGCCTCAGTCCCAGCCAATAGATTCTTGCAAGTTCTCTTTTGATGTCCCCACCCCTTGCACCTACCACACTTAATCTTCCTCTTAGCAATTCTATTGTTGTTTCCTTCACCAGGAGCCCTAATCCTCTGCTTCTTGGGTCTGCCTCTTGGTCTAGTGGCATGTGGTGGCCCAACAATGAAGGGAAGATCCACACTCATCCATTCATTCTTATGTGTCATTGGACTTATTCGGCCACTGTACGTTTCCTTATACACAAGACTCAGAGAAATATACAATGTGTTAGGAGCAGTGAGAAAAACTGATGGTGCTCACGAGTAAGGATTCCCCGGATCAAGGCACATGGCTTATGGCAGGTCTCCCACGTGGACCGACTAGCTACTTAAAGTCTACGAAGCTGAGATAAATACCATGCAAGAGGGACATTCCTCGGCGTCTCGCCTCCGAGTTAACATCCGACCTTTGGGAGGCCTCTCCTGGATGCATTCCCTCTTTTCTTAACCATCGGCCAATAGCTCGTCTTCGGGCAATCATATAGCCAAGCTTCCTTAGCTTCCTTACTCGTCTCCGAGCTATCATATAGTTGAGATTTCTCAGCGTCCATGGAGCACGGACGTCCCTGTAACAACTCCGTGTATCTCGCCACGACGAGATCTCCGCCGCTCCATGTCCCGCATCTCACACTAACGCATCTCGCCATTAATAAGCGTATCTCGCCATCAATGCGGACGTTACGCATGGACAGAACGGATGGCGAGAATCTCGCATCGGCTTGCCCTCAGGCGACCCCTATATAAACCCCTTCAGATGATTCAGGTGACTCGAACTCATTCCAATACGCCGCTACTCTGCTAAATATTCCCTGGTACTTGCTTGAGCGTCGGAGGGTCCTACGGTGGTTTCCCACCCCGGGATTTCTTTGCAGATAGCTCGGTATCAATATCAATCAACCACCCATTGAGATTCACTCTCTCCAAATCGCAGCCCTTCAATCTCGCTGGCCAAAAAATCGACGGAGGGCAATATCTGAGCAAGATTCTGACCTCCATTAGTTGGCACCGTCTGTGGGAAAAGAGACTTTTCAACCCAAAAAGTTGATCTTCCGCCTTCGATTCGATTGCCAGCGATCATCGCAACGAAGATCCTAGCACGAGCCATCTCATCCTCCGCAACGGAGACTGGGGTGGTTCCACTCCTCCCAACATCGTCGAAGCCTTAACGATATGGATCGACCGACTGATAGCGATGGTGGATGCGCTCGCTCGTATTCAAACTGCCGACCACGCCCGGCAAACCGCCACCCTGCTCCCCAGAACGGTGGAGGGCAAGAGGCGACAGACGGACGCATTCAGGTACTCAGCCTCGCTCGTGCCAATCCTGACACCACGGAATATCGGCGTGCTGATTCCGGCAGTCCCGACCCCCATACAAGAAATGATTTTATAACTCATTGGGCGCCGGACAATCTAACGCCGAGATCTCAAGACCAACCGAACTGTCGCTTCAACACTCGTCGTGCTCCCTCGCCTTTCGAGGTGACGTCGGTCGGGTTGTCTAATTTCAGGAAAGACTGACGTCACCATGACCACCGAGGGCACACATATGGCGCATGCCGAGGGGAGCCACAAAGGGTTCACCTCGAGGATTTGAGAAACACGATAGAGCAAAACCGAAACCGCTTCATTGTCCAAGCCTGAAGCAGAGACAGCAGGCACTCCGATTACAGAGAATCCTCAGGGTACCAGCAGTGAATCGAGTTCCTCGAGAAGAAGATCGAGGACATGCGGCTCACCACCCGTTCACCCGGCGGGTAGACAGAGTACTCCACGGACTCCCTCATGAAGCCCTTCACTGAGCAGTTATTGAGGGAGCAGGTCTCATCCCGAAATAAACCGCCTAAAGTGGCTCTCTTCGATGGGAAGTCTGACTTGAAAGACCGCTTGGACGCGTTCACCGCGGACAGGAGCTTTCAAGATAACTCGGACGTGGCTCAATGCCGAGCATTCCCCATCACTCTCATCCGGGCCGGACAAAATTGGTTCCGCGGCCTGATTTCGCGCGCAATCTCAACTTTCGACAAGTTGGCTACCCAGTTCCTTAGCCACTTCGTCGGCAATCGACGACAGAAGAGGTCGGTCGACTACCTGTTCACTATCAAGAGTGAGCACAGAGAATCTTTCAAAGGCTATATCACCCGATTCTACAATACTCTCCTAGAGGTACCCGAGCATCGGGACTAGACGGTCATCACCGCCCTGAGATCCGATTTTAGACACAAAGAGTATCTCCTCTCTTTTGCATTAGCACAACGTAAGACCGTGGCCAAAGCAAAAGTCTGGACCGAGCGGGAAATCCAACTCCAGTCTGAGGTGAACGCTAATCTTCCCCATGGAGACTAGACAGACTGAAAGAAAAGGGACTGGGAAGAGAAGAAGACTAATCGTTCGAAACCCAATTCTCCGAGGTTTCATGAGTACTCCTCTAAATGTCTCACAGGACGAGCTGCTAGAGACGAAGAGCGAGAGATTCTTCAAGTTGCCACCAATGATACAAAGGCCGGGTAAGCGACTCCGCGGCCCATATTGTGCCTTTCATCGATCACAGGAACACCCGACCGAAGACTGCAAACAGCTGTGCGATTACATCGAGAAGCTGATCCGCTCCGGTCACTTGGCAAAATACCTGTGAGACAAACGTCAAGCGAATAAGGAGTAACCAAACCAACCTTCAACCGGAGAGCTTGCAGTCAAACAGATCATGGTCGTCTCTGTTGGCTCGACTCCAAGAAATGAAGACACCCGCCGTATCCGGTCGGTCGTGACCTTGGATGCTTTCCTTCCAAGAAGTACAAGAAGGTTACTCCCATCATCTTCACCGACGAGAACCTGCATGGTATATTAGCCATTTACAATGATCCCCTAGTGATCATGGCCAGGGTAAATAGGTACGAAGTCAGGAGAATCCTTATTGACTTGGGAAGCTCGGCGGACGTACTATTTTACGACTGCTTCCAGCATATGGGATTAGACCCGTCCAATCTCCAGTCTACCTCGCATATTCTCTTCGGGTTCACTAACCACTCCGTTCAAGCTGAGAGAATGATCACTCTCTTTCAACATTGGGGAGGCCGAAAGAACCCGAACAATGTCAGTGAGTTTTCTTGTCGCTCGGGTTCCTTTCTCTTATAACATCCTCTTGAGTCGCTCCATCTTGAACGCCCTTCAAGCTCAGATCTCGACCTACCACCTCGCACTCAATTTTCCTCTGAGCGATGGTGGGATAGACCAAACCTTCGGAGATCAGCAAATCACCCGTGTATGTCTCACCACGACAGTTCCAGAGGACAGAGAAGTTGATCTAACCGACGAACCGTGTGATCCTCGGGAGTCGCTGGATACCCGTGATGACTAGAAGGAGATCCGGGTTTCCCGGTAGAAGCTCTATCCGAGGTTCCCCTTAAAAAAGAAAACGGCAGCCAAACCATCCAGATCGGCTCCCTCTTAACTAAGAAAACCCAAGACAACCTTATCCGGTTCCTCCGAGACAACTCCGACGTGTTCGCTTGACTCCCGGACATGCCGGGAATCGACCCTAAGGTGATCTCCCATAAACTCAGAGTTGATGCCCAGCCGGTGCGACAGAAGATCACGCCTGTCAAGCAGAAGGCGATTGAGGAGGAAGTGGACCGACTGCTCGTGACAAACTTCATCAGACACCTAGACTACTCGACTTGGCTGGCCAACGTAGTCATGGTCAAGAAAGCGAACGGGAAGTGGCGCATATGCGTCGACTTTATCGATCTAAACAAAGCCTGCCCAAAAGACAACTATCTGCTTCCTCGAATAGATCAGCTGGTAGATAGCTCGGCCGATCATGAGCTACTGAGATTCATGGAGGCATTCTCCGGTTATAATCAAATTCGGATGGACGTGGCCGACGAAGAACTCAATACTTTCACGACTGATCGAGGGGTCTATTGTTACAAAGTAATGCCCTTTGGCCTCAAAAATGCTGGGGTAACTTATCAACGGCTGGTCATGTTCCGCAATCGGCCACAGTTTGATGGCCAGGATGCTGGCATAACCCAACATGGTATCAGAGACGACTCATAAACCTTAGACTAGCTGTTTTAGAAGATGTTAAAGTATCGAAATCGAAACAACTCCGAAATAATACCCGTATTATTCAAGTTTCTGTCAATTTTCATTTAGTGTTCAAAAATTATTTAAACAATTGTAGAAGACTACTCTTGTGACAACTAGAACACTCCTTGAAAACGAGACAAAAATTCTTTGAGATGGCCGGCGAGATCGGGTAAAAACCCAGCGCCGCCGGTTTTGTGGAGGGTTTGTGTCTTGGGGTTTCTTGTGTGTTCTTGGATCTTGAATAAAGGTTCTCTGGTATTGTTTGTTTTTGCCTAGATTGCATATTATGTTATCTTTGGTTTGGGGGCAATTCGGGGTATTTCGAAGTCGCTATTTTTAACACCGTTTAAAATTTTTCAGTACATACATTACTATCTGCGATCGTGAATGTCATTAGAGCGGTACAACTCGTCTAATTGCTGTCTTTTAGACGGATTTGCGAACATGGCATTCACGTTGATGTTCTGTGTTGTGTTGTGTTGTGGTTGTGACTGGATTGTCATGGTGGATAACCAGTGGTGCAATAGTAGTACAGTTTAGATTCAATTTGTACATATGATATTGCGGGACGAGCGTTCAACATGTGGATTGCCATCTCTGCCAGTTTGTATATTATTTGTTTGACGCACGACCGGGTTAAGGTCGATGTCACCGTTGTACATATATTTTTCTTTTCTGTACTAAGATTACCCCATGGTGGAGTGCACGAATAGCCAGGTTCTAAAAGGCAACGGGCCCGCATCTCATAGCTTTGAGACGGAGGGGCCTCATTCTAGAATTGGCGGGCTATTTGCCGCACTCGTAAGCATAGTCACAAATTCGTCGTTCGGGAATAATTCGGCGAGATCGAAAATTCGGATTCGGAGAACTATTCGGAAAAAATCGGCAGGTATTCGGGAAAGATTCGGTAAGTGTTCGGGAAATGTTCGGGAAGGGTTTTGAGCAATAAATTAATATATGAAACGCTAGGTTTTGATTTTGTGAATTATTTGATGTATTTGAATTATTCGTTGTTTTTTCACATAATTCGGGAATAATTCACGAATTATTCGCGAATTATTCGGCCAGTTCGGCAATGGCGATTAATTCGGAGATTAATTCGTCTGATCAAAAATTCGCGAATTATTCATGAATTCGGCGAATAATTCGTGAATTATGTGACTATGCTCGTAAGGGGTATAGTTTGACCCACGGAGGGGTGTTCAAGTTACCGGATTCCATGAAGTGCTGAGTAGCCCATTCACTTTGTTGATTGGGGTTGGCCTCACTTCTGGGATTGGCGGGTAACTTGCCGCACTCGTAGGGGTCCAGGTTTTCATTGCACAGGCTATCCACACGACAAGAAACGTCGAGTCCCATTTGCGGCGAGGCTCCAGGATTATCCACCACTCTGTGTTGCTTGGCTGAGATTCTGTGATGTTGCTTATATCATGTCTGGGACGATTGTTATATATATTTATATATATACTAGTAGATGTATATGTTTTGCACCCGCGCTAGTCCAACCCCCGCTTTGCCGTTAGTTAAGTAACCTAACGGATGATGACGGGGCCCAGTGGCGAATGCGGATGACATATACGTACATTATATTTTCGTTTCTTTATCTGGTGTGATATGTTTAATTGATAGGACTGCGTTAATTCTGATCAATACAAGGAAAAACAAACCTATATGATGTTGGAACCAAGTTTTAAAAACAGACATTACAGACGCTTTCTTTTGCTTTGCACAGTGATATTCGGTTATGAATATCCAGCACCTCATTCGACGAGGCAAGAGCCGAGATCTCTTCACAGAGAGTGATCTCTTGAGCAAAAGTTTGTGTCATCGTAATAACTTCACTATAGTCGATTCTTTTGCTTTGCATCGTGGTATTCGATAGGGAATATCCTGCACCTCGTTCTACGAGGTAAGAGCCGAGATCCCTTCATAGGGAGTGACATCTTTAGCAAAAGTTTGCGCCACTATATATTTGTAAAACCACTCGATTCCTTCAACGATATCAAGTTCATTACGTTAAAGGTTTTTCGCCAAAAACCAGTCATATCCCTCCGTCATTTCGGATTAGTATTGCTTAGTATTCGTGCTACGTATGTCGTGTTTAGCTGAGGCGTAGTGTTCGGTAACTATGTAGCGTTTTTCTGTTGCATGTATATGCGATTGGGTAGGACAGTCGTACGATCATTTTGGCTCAGTCAAGGACTCGTACGGGTGGGTCTAATGCAATCCAGGATAATGACAGGTTGAACTTGACTAGGATCCTTTGATATGTTGGCTCAGTCAAGGTCACTTAGGTCCTAGGGGTAAAAACCATATCGGGAGTTTCAAATATACAGGAAACTTGCCAGGTATGCGCATACCTTCTGGAGTGTGGTGACTTGAGTGGCTTCCATCAAGTTATCATGCAATGATAGTTGAATCCCGATTCTCACTGATGCGTAGGTGTTGCTTCTCGGGTGATTTTAGATAATCCCGACTAATTCTCCTTTTGGGTTTGATGGAGAATTCGATAAAACAGTGGGAGCCATACTGATTAGATAAAATAATTAACCAATCTAATTTAGGTTAGAATGCACGCTGAGTGTTTCTTTTCTCTCTCTTTGGCAGCGACTATGACCCGACTTTAAACTAAAATTCATGAACCAAGTTAACTGAACCTTCTTATAACACTTTGACTTTTGGATTGTCATAGTCGCATATATCATTGTCGCTCCTACATCCCCTTTGCATTTCTCCGAAACATTCTGTATCACTACGAAGATCCACATTTATTGGATATGTTATCGTATAATTAGATACGAACTCGAAAAAACTTGTTTCAGGTCGAGGATGGTTTCTGGTTTTGGAGAAATAGAATATGATTATTCAGTTGTCTTTTCCCTTTACCTTCTTTCAGGTTGCGAGGGCTCCTGGTATTTAGGAGAGTACACCTATTACGCTTATTGGATAGTTTTCTTTCAAACCATAGGCAGGTGCCGAAAGGTAGGGAAAGAAGAAAACCAACTAGCCTAAGTAAGGTGTAGTGAAGGTAATAAGTAAAGACATATAAAGGGATTTGAAAGAAGGCAAAAGAAAATTGCGACTGCCATCATTCATGACGAAACCGCGTATATTATCGTCACTCCTACTTCACCTTTGCTTTTTCTCCAGAACATTCCGTATCATTACGAAAATCCACATTTATTGAATACGCCATCATATAGTTACATACGAACTCGAAGAAATTTGTTCCAGTTCGAGGATGGTTTCTAGTTCAGGAAAAATCGAATAGAATTATTCAGTTGTCTTTTCCCTTTACCTTCTCTTAGGTTGCGAGGGCTCCTAGGATTAGGAGAGTATACCTATTACGCTTATTGGATAGTCTTCTTCCAAACTTTAGGCTAGTGCCGAAGGGTATGGAAGGAAGAAAATCATTTAGCCTAAGGATAGTATACAGAAGGTAATAAGTAAAGACATATAAAGGGATTGAAGTGATGGCAAAGAAATATACGGTTACAGTCATGAATCTGGATAGTGGAAGAGGCATTACTAAGAATACCCAGATACCCCTTTCGAAACATTTTCATGTTTCAGTTTCACTGTGCAGTATTAATTGAAAACCGTTTCCCCAATTAGATTCTGACTGCAGGGTATGTATTTACCAGATTCGATTCTCACATCTGTATAGCATTACAGATGATGAGTGGGAGTAGAATATTAGGAATTGGATGATAAGATCCTCAATACATATCAGAATTCTTTGTAATTGGTGATATTTGAGGAAATCACCTAGGTTTTGCCTGACGGCAAATTTTAGGTTTTGAATATCCCTTATTATGCATCAATTTCAAACTTATGTCTGTACATTTATTTTATAAAGTGAGATAACTTTTTGAAATTATGTCTATGACATTTGCCTATATCGGTTGATGATTAGGTAAGGTACATTCAACAGCGCTGTAATTCTTCTTAACCATAGTATAGTTTTCAATCTACGACTCACAGAATTCGAGTTATTAAACTCAGGGGACTTATACAAAGTCTTGTATGTTGTCCAGTGTCCATTAGGAAAAAGGGGTTGGTACTCGTACTATATTCTGTTTACTTATGACTTCTCCAGTTTTGGACAAGTATTTCGTTGAAATACAGGGTCCATATATTGAGAAGTTATATGTATAAGAATAAAGTAGAGAACCAGATGTGGGAAGTATCAGGATTCTTCGAGATGATCGAAGATGTAGATATTTATGCGAGGTATCCTGTTGAAAGTAATGGTTTTGAGATCATGCTTCTCTTTCAGATTACTCATATGTGGATGCACTCTTAGATGAGTAATACTGATTGGCCTCCTTCTATTTGGATGATATGCACTGGAAACTACTGCATGATTTATGAATCTGGTTCCAATTAAATTAGTGCATTTGTTTCTATAGTAGATATAGAATGGATCATATCTTAACGATGTTAAGGTATATGGAGTTGCCTGGCTTATGTTAAAACCAGAATCCGGATAAACTCAAGACACGTTTCAGTAATGACAGTTTGTGGGTTATCTCGGACATTTACGAGGGTTAACTTTCTACCATCAGAAAATCAATAGTTATATTGTTCTTGACACGCCAACAGTTTTAGTAAAATGAATTCTTTTCAGAAAACATTAGTGGGAGTATGGTAGAAGTGGAAGTGATTCCAGAACCACAAACGATTACTGAAAATTTAGTATGACCTAAAAATTTAATTGGATTCGACATTCCATTTGCCACCCCACAGATTTGGTGGATAATCTCAGGCACCCGAGAGGTACTTCGGTATCCTCAAAGACGGTGACAGGGAGGTACGAGTTTACCCAAACTTGTCACTACTGTTGTTCTAGACTATGAGACCTGACAGGAGGATGAGTATAGCGTCGTTCTAAATTGTCTTTAGAAGTGCACGTGTATATGACTGTACCAGAGGGTTGTAGTCGGTTGGAGCAGCAGAAGCATAGTGGGCAAGTAGCTTATGTCTATTTATAGACTTAAGCAGGTATAGATCATCTATTTTTGATGTGACAGTCATAGAATTTGACTTCATCAGAATAAGAGATAGATCTGGTAAGAAGGTAGTCGGGAGTGATGTCCTGGTTTTTGGATGACATGCACTTGATAGGAAGTGAAATTCCTATACTACGATCTATTACACTATGGTTGTCACAAAGTGTTTCTCCACATAGGATCTGGATAAAATATCTGGATTCTGGTCACTAGATCTATGGTTTTACATCTAGATTTGGGATGTGTCCCAATTTGGGTACTTTGACATTATTCGAAAGGTGTTTTAGAATGGTTGACTCCTAGCGTGGAAGTGTACCCGCAGGTGATGGAGTCACCCTCTCTAAAGGATGTCTTCTAGACTGATGGGGAGAGGGGTTTGCATGATTGGCATATCACTTGCTTAGGCAAATTGAGTCAATCATGAGATTTCAAGTACCACACCAGATATTGTTTTTGCACTAGCTGCAATAAGTATATATATATTAATCCAATTCTGGAGAAACGTTGGAAAGAAGTGATGAACATAAGTGGATGTTCTTAGAATATGGTAACATGAGCCTTTTTCGGGAGGCGGTTATCATTTCAGGCTTCCAAGGTGACCTGGATGACAGAGAGACTGCCTGGGTTATAGTTTTCCCTCTTTTGATGGGCAGTTTGTTGGACAGGTAGTCTAAGCGGATACTGAGAAAGGCATGACACGGGATACAGATTAAATTCAGTGGATGATACAGCCTAAGAAGTTTGTTGGATTTGGAGTTCATTTATGAACTGGGTCCCATCAGATATCCATACAAATTCTAAGACAGGTATTGCTTATTTCATAAGATAGTCTTTCTCCGCGAAGTTGAGATATGGATAGAAACATTAGAGTGAATCCACTCACTGAGGCTATTTCTCGAACGCAATAGTTCAACAAACAGGCTTTGTAAAACCGATTAGTAAAGAAGTTAGTTGTTCGGTATCACACGAGCTGTGAGTATGCGACACCGCAATAATTAGCCCTCAAGTGGGAGATTGTTGGCTATATTGCCCTCAAGTCAATTATTGAATCGCAGGCACGCGATGATTGAGAGAGGACCTTTACGGATAGAACAGTCTTACTCAAAATGATAGTATGCTATCTGGTTTGACTTTATCATATACATGCTTTATGTGGTATTACAGATCACTATTACATGTCGATAGAGCCCATAGAATTCTTGCTTGACTACCAGCATAATGATGGCGATCATATACATGAGAGCTGGATGGTCTATAACCACATCCTTAAATGTCCCTAGTCGTAGGAGTGTCGAGACTGGGCATCGATACTTCAGAGTAGACTAGTGTGTACTTATCGAGACCCCGACGAGGGGCGGTGGCCAGATCTCACAAACCATTGGTGTTAGTTTGTTCACCTAAGATAGTATACAGGTGCTAATTGGATTATGAGTACACTGGACGGATTCGCCGGGAACATGCTAGTTAGTATTATACCTATTGTTATATAGCAATTCTCAGGTGACATGTGTACAGATTAGTCTGTTCATCTGAGATCGTCATTTGTCTCATGTGAGTTCCCACTGTGCTTTGATTACGACCCTACCACGGCTCAAAGGAGTCGTGCAAACATGTTTTAGTTGGGTACAATCCCGAGACACATGGAGGTAGTGAGCGGATCGTCAGGGGTTCGTCTCTCCTGGTATTGGGGGTTGATGTCGTGTAGTGCACGGGTGGCCATCACCTGAAATCCTTGATTAAGGTAGTCGAGAATTACTGATTTGGATAAGTAGTTTCTCAGGTTGTGATGGGCTTCGTACCGACACGAAATGTCGCGTTATTAAGGGTTTGACTTTATCCACCCCCTAGACTCGATATGCGATACTCTTAGACGAACAGACCGTACTGTACGGAGATTGTTACGGACAGGCTCAGTAGGGGTTCGAATGAGTTTGCTCGTCAGCCTTCCTTTCGCTCAATACCTGGGTAGCCGTTACGTACAGCTAGTGCCGCCGATGTGCTTGTGGTTAAACCCACTGACAGCATATTGACGAATCTTTAGAGTCTCACACAGAGGGTTTCCTGTTCATATCAGATTTTTGCATTTTCATACCGCCCAATTTTTATCACATTGCATATCGGTAGATACTCTTGAGCCGTGTTTGCTAGTCAATTGCAGGATACAGGTTCTCGGCTCTTAACAATGAAATTCATGGAAATACACGACAAAAACCCGGGTTCTTGCCACCACAGATAAAACACGGATCTCCGCTCTTTATCCGTCTGTTGCCACACACCAGTTTAAGAGACAAAATGGAAAATCAATGTCGTTTTCATGCACAAGGCTCAATGGCAGCACAAGATCCAAGAAATCTACACGGAGCTCGAGGAAATCATTGTAAGTCCATATTGCGACCCCCGGTTCTTACGGGGAGGCGGAAACGGTATAAAAATCAAATTTTTAGTGCAAGAGGCAACATGGACTAGACTTGGTCGGGATCGTTACCTAAACTAAAACTAGCAAACTAAGCTAAAGAGATTTAGCTACTCGGATAGAGATGGTTATACCTAAACTTGAACTCCTTCTTCTTGAAATCTTGTAGAGGTTGATGGTTCTCTTTTGTCGCCTTCTTCCGTCGAAGATGGATCCACCTCGAGGGTTCGACCTTGGGCTTTTTCTCGGACTTGGAGTGAACTAGAATCTCCGGTTTGCTAATCCTTTGATCCTAGGGTGAGTAGAGAGTGACTAGGGTTTGCTTTCCTTTTAAAAGAGAAGGATTCTCAACTCATGAGAGGGTTTCTCTTTACTAGAGGAAGAAGAAGATGAAGAGAGGAGAGAGAATGAGAATGATAGAAATGAGCTATTATTTTCTCTTCTTGCAACCATAATGCAAAAGAATAATATTATCTAAATGATAATAATTGAAAATGAGAATAGTTGATGGTAGTGTTTGGAATGACCACAACCATGCTTCATTTAAAAATGTAAGCATAAATCAAGGAAGACTTTTGAAGGCATGAAAGTGGTCAATGGTCAACAAGTCAACCAAGGTCAACAAGTCAACAAAGAACAACCATAACATAATTCTCATTTAATTATTATTATTAATAGATAATAAATAAATCCATTAGGGTTTGGAAAATAAAGACTGTCAACTGTGCATACGCACCCGTTCCGAAACCCTAATGAAAAACCTCATTCTCCTCCTCAAGCAACTGTGCATACACACCTGCATTCTCGTTCCGAAAAACAAGAATACCAAGATATAAAAGCAACCCCAAAACACATACCAGTATCTGGCTCAAACCAGAGCCTGCCAGTATAATCCGTCCGGACTCCAAACGTGCACAAGTGCGCGGATGAGAACGAACCCTGCACAAGTGCGCGGATGAGAACGAACCCTGTCGCAAAACCATGCGACCTCTACTCTGTTTTGCCCAGAGGCGAATACCCTCTGTGTGGGACTCTAAAGACTCGACACTACGCTGGCAGTGGGTTTAACCACAGACCGCAAGCGGCACTAGCTGTGCATAACGGTCCCCAGGTAGATGTCGACAAGAAGGCTGACGAGGTGAAACCCCATCTGAACTCCTACTGAGTCTGAATGTGACAGTCTCCGTACAGTCCGGTCTGTTCGTCTGATACATCGCATGGCGGGCCTAGGGGGTGGTAAACGTCAGTCCCCCAATAGCGGTACAAGTCGTGCCGGAGCGAAGCCCAAAACACCCTGAGATAACACTGGAAACCTACCAGTATATCTCGTTTGCCCTGGCCAGGGACTACTCGTGTAATGGCTCTCCTAGACACAGCGCGATGTCAACCCCCAATACCGGGAGAGACGAATCCTGTCTAACCGTCACTGCCTCCAAGTGCTTCGGGACTGCACCCAACCACCACCTGTTTGCACGACTCCTTTGAGCCGTGGTAGGGTAGTGATCAAAGTGCAGTGGGAACACACTTGAGGCGAAGTGCCAGTGTCAAGTCAGCGGACTAAGCTGTACTCATGTCACCTGGGAACTGATAACTGACGATAGGTATAATACCAACCTGTCAGTTCCCTACGAGTCCTGTCCAGTGTACTCGTAACCCAACGAGCACCCGTATACTATCTCCAGTACGACGTACTGATGGCTGTGGGACAGACCATCTCCCACACTGGGATGAGAAGCGCATACGCTAGTCTACTCCGGAGTATCGATGCCCCGTCTCGATAGTCCTGCGACTAGGGACCTGTATAAGGATGTGCCTATAGATTACCCAGCCCCCACTTGTGTGACTGCCATCACAACGCTGGTAATCAAGCAAAGATCCTAAGGGCTCCACTAATGCGTATAAGTGATATACTGAAATAAACACAAGTACACATTGAAGTAGAAACAAACCAAGTAGCATACTACTATTTTGAGCAAGATTGTATATACAAGGTGAATATCCCAAGCATCCATTAAGTAATATACAAACTAGTATGATACAGTAATGGCCTCTAGGGCATATACACTAACAATCTCCCACTTGCACTAAGGCCATGTACTGGCGTATCGAAGACCTATCATCTCGATCAGCCGCTCGAACTGAGTCTGGGGTAGGGCCTTGGTGAATGGATCTGCAGTGTTCTCTTCTGAAGCAACCCTCCGAACCTCGATCTCCTTGCGATCCACGATCTCCCTGATCAGGTGATACCGCCTCAAGATGTGCCTGGATCTCTGATGGGACCTGGGTTCCTTCGCTAAAGCTATAGCCCCGTTGTTGTCGCAATACAGAGGTATTGGGTCAACAATGGACGGAACCACCTGAAGTTCTTTCAAGAACTTCCTCATCCAGACAGCTTCTTTTGCGGCATCAGATGCAGCGATGTATTCCGCTTCCATCGTCGAGTCTGCAACGGTTTCCTGTTTGGAACTCTTCCAACACACCGCCCCTCCATTGAGGGTGAAGACAAAACCCGACATGGACTTGGAATCATCCTTGTCACTCTGGAAGCTGGAGTCAGCAAAGGCCTCGATCTGGAGGTCTTTTCCGCCATACACCAAGAACATCTCCTTAGTCCTCCTCAGGTACTTGAGAATGTTCTTTACTGCTATCCAGTGTTTCTCCCCAGGGTTAGACTGATACCGGCTTACCACACTCAGTGCATAAGCTACATCCGGTCTGGTACACAACATCGCATACATTATAGAGCCTACCGCAGAAGCGTAGGGTATAATAGACATGCGATCCCTCTCCAAATCAGTCTTGGGAGACATCTCTTTAGAGAGGGTGATCCCGTGACAAGCCGGTAGGTTACCGCGCTTAGAATCTTCCATACTGAATCTTTTCACTATGGTGTCGATGTACCTGGACTGAGAAAGTCCCAATATCCTCTTGGATCTATCACGATGGATCCGGATCCCCAGGATGTATGAGGCATCACCCAGGTCTTTCATGGAGAACCTTTGTGACAAGAACCCCTTGACAGATTGTAGCATAGGAATGTCATTTCCTATCAAGAGAATGTCGTCCACGTATAAAACGAGGAATACTACAGTTCTCGCTACAAATCTACTATAGATGCATGGTTCATCTGGATTTTTGATAAAGCCAAATTCTTTGACTGTCTCATCAAAGCAGATGTTCCAACTCCGCGATGCCTGCTTTAGTCCATAGATGGACTTAAGCAACTTGCACACCTTTCCGCTGCTCCCACTCTGAATGAAACCCTCTGGCTGGTCCATATAGACACACTCCTCTAAATTTCCATTTAGAAAAGCTGTCTTTACGTCCATTTGCCAGATCTCATAATCGTGGAAGGCAGCAATGGCAAGAAGGATCCGAATGGATTTCAGCATGGCTACTGGAGAAAAGGTTTCGTCGTAGTCCAAGCCAGGTCTTTGACGAAAACCCTTTGCTACCAGCCTAGCTTTATAGGTCTCAACCTGTCCATCTACACCAATCTTCCTTTTGAAGATCCACTTGCATCCTACGGGTTTTACCCCGTCTGGAGCAATGTCCAACGTCCATACCTTGTTGGTGTACATGGACTCCATTTCGGTCCGCATTGCATCCAGCCATTTCACTGAGTCAACGCTCTGAACGGCCTGCTGGAAGCTAGTAGGCTCATCATAATCTATGATGCAATCCTCTCGATCCCCGTCTATGAGAAAACCGTAGTATCTCTCGGGCGGATGAGACTGCCTACTACTCCTGCGGAGCGGCGTAGGAATGTCCTGTTCTGTTGAACCTTCTGGTTCCATCAAACTTTCAGTAACAGTCTGTGGTTCTGGAATTTCTTCCAGCTCTACTGTGCTCCCACTTATTTCTTTTTCTATGAACTGGTGTTCTAGAAAGTGGGCATGACGAGAAACAAGAACTTTTTGTTCCTCTTCACAGTAGAAGAAATATCCCTTGGAATTCTTTGGATATCCCACAAACTTGCACAGTACTGAGCGTGCCTCGAGCTTGTCCGCATGCTGCTTTTTGACAAAAGCTGGACTTCCCCATACCTTAATGTGATTAAGATGGGGTCTCTTCCCACACCACATCTCAAATGGCGTGGTAGGCACAGTCTTAGTGGGAACTCGGTTCAAAAGGTACGCAGCTGATTCTAGCGCATACCCCCAGAATGATCGCGGTAACTCAGCGTTACTCATCATGGACCGCACCATATCCAATAGGGTGCGGTTCCGTCTCTCCGATACACCGTTATGTTGCGGGGTGTATGGAGGAGTAAGCTGAGAGAGAATTCCGTTCTCTTTTAAAAAATCCAGGAATTCGGCACTTAAGTATTCTCCACCTCGATCCGATCTTAGAATCTTAATACTTTTGCCGGTCTGTTTCTCTACTTCATTCTTATACTCCTGGAATTTTCCAAAGGCCTCGGACTTATGTTTCATTAAGAAGACATAACCGTACCTTGAGAAGTCATCCGTAAAAGTAATGAAGTAAGAATGTCCGCTTCGGGCATGTGTAGACATTGGACCGCACACGTCACTGTGTACGAGTCCCAAGAGCTCGCTCGCTCTTACTCCATGTCCAGTAAACGGAGTCTTTGTCATCTTTCCTTTGAGACAAGATTGACAAGTGGCATATGATTGATATTCGAACGCATTCAAATATCCTTCTGTATGCAACTTAGTCAACCTTCTCTCATTGATGTGACCCAATCTACAATGCCATAAGAAAGTCTGATTTATTTCTGGAGACTTTCTTTTGTGTGTATTCTGGACATTGAAAATCTGTGGTTGGTTTAACACGTATATACCATTACTCAGAGTACCTGACCCAATCAATACTTGATTAAGGTGAATGTTTACAACATTACTTACAAACGCAAATTCATAACCTTCTTTAGAAACTAAAGATACAGAAATGATATTACAAGTTGCGTTGGGTACAAAAAAGCAATTGCGCAAAACCAAAACATGTCCATCTGACATTCCCAGGTGATAGTCCCCCACGGCTTTAGCATCCATGCTAGCTCCGTTCGCAACTCTGAGGGTCATGTCACCTGCCTTCAAATCCCTACGGTTTCTCAACGCCTGCAAAGAATTACAGATATGAGATCCTGATCCGGTATCCAATACCCAGGAAGTAGAGTTTATTGAAAGACAGTTTTCAATAACATACACACCTGAAGCTGAAGCTGCAACCTGCTTCAATTTCTGTGTTCTGGCCTTCCAGGCCCTGCAATCATTCTTCCAGTGTCCTTTCTTATGACAAAAGAAGCATTCTTCCTTATCCACAAGCTTCCCCGCTATCTTTGTTGCTTTACCTTTTCCCTTCGTATCCACTTTACTAACACCGCCCCTTGGTTTGGCGGGGGCCTTCTTCTTCTTTCCCTTGGCTTTCGCCTTGGACCTAGAAGAAGATGATCCTCCTACAAACAAAGTGGATGTATCCCTACTTTTCTGTAGGGTGCCCTCTGCGCTCCTCAGCATGTTGAGGAGCTCTGATAGTTCAACCTCTTTTTCTTGTAGGTTGAAGTTCAGTATAAACTGGGCGTAAGTGGAAGGAAGGGACTGGAGAACTATATCCGTATATAGCTCACTCTCTAATGTGATCCCTAGGTCAGCGAGCTCCTCAATGTAGCCGATCATCTTTAGCACGTGCTCGGCTACTGATGATCCGACGGCCATCTTTGTCGAAAACAACTTTTTCGACGCTTCGTATCTTGCGATACGTGATTGCTCTCCATACAGTTCTTTTGTATGGAGCAATATGGACTCCATGTCCATATTCTCATGCCTCCTCTGATGTTCGTTGTCCATCGAGGCAAGCAGGAGGCACTTGGCCTTCGCGCTATCAATCTCCCAAGTCTTGCGGATTTCCTTATCCGCGACGCTGGAAGTTGGACCAGGGACAGGGGGAGCTTTGGTGGTAAGAAGATACCCCAGCTTGTCATAAGTGATTGCTATCTTGACATTCCTGAGCCAATCTTTGTAGTTTGGCCCTGTCAGCTTGTTTTTATCTAGGAGTAACTTAAGTCCAGTCATGTTGATTGGTCGCTGCAATTAGGAGAGAGAAGAAGAAACACTCAGCATGATGCTCTTGCAAGTTTAGAGTGGTTTTTAGTTTGTCTAAACAGGATGGCTCCCACTGTTTCTCGAATCCCTCCTCAAACCATAAAGGAAGAATTAGTCAGGATCAATCCCACCGTACAATACTTGCTTAACCGTTCAGCCAGGCCAGTGTCGGTACTTCGAGGGAGGTTTTCCAACGCTTTCGCGAAGTTCCTTAATTAAAGAACCTCTTTTCCCTGGGGGCGTAACCCCGCTAACACCTTTCTAGGCACCTACTAGGTTTATAGCATTGATCGTTAAGTGAGAAATTTCCCGAGGAGTAGCATATACTCACAGTAGGATCGGGATCCAAATATCATCGCGTGACGAAACTGAAGGAATCCTACCAGAATCACCACACTCCAAATGGTATGCAAATCTAGCAAGTTTCAGTACTTATGAAACTCCCGATGTGGATTTTTGCCCCATGCTCTTATGACCTTGACTTTGGCCAAAATATCATAAGTCACATGTCAAGTTCTGCCCGTCACTATCCAGGTTAATTTGGATCCATCCGTACCTACCCTTGACTTTGGCCAAAATGGCAGCACGACTGTCCCAAACCAACGCATCTATCTATGCTACACATGAACACCCAATAGCTACCAATCACTATGCCTTGACTTTGGCCAAAATACATAGCTTGAATACTATTGCCTATTCATGCGAAGCGACGGAGGGCTACGAATGGTTTTGGCAAAACCGTGAACGTAGTGAACTTGATTTAATCGATGGAACGAGATAGCTTTTAGAAGGAGTGGCTCAATCTCCGCATTTAAAAGTTAGCTTTGAAAAGAACCGAGTGGTTTTTCGAAAGTGTTCCATCGACTTAAACTTGGTTTATTATCTTGCATTAGTTCTTTTAATGCGTGATATTCTTGCATTAGTACTTTTAATGCGTCCCATCATTTAATCCTACCATTGCAGAAAACAACCAAAATATGACGTACGCTTATGCCATTCGCATTCGCCACGGGGCCCCGTCATTACCCGTTAGGTTACTTAACTAACGACAGAGCGGGGGCTGGGCTAGCGCGTCTGTAAAACATAAGCAACGCCTAAATAGAAAGCAATGATAGACATTTCAGATCACAGATAAATACATTGGATATACTAGCAATCTGTAATTTGTACGAGCCTGTAACAAAAAACAGATAACACGGTCGCGGTGAATAGCCAAATCCCCACCCAAGACCCCTACGGGTGCGGCAAACTACCCGCCAAGTCCTCGGTAGTTTGTGCACCCCTCCATGGGTCTATCCTAGGAGCAAAAACAGTAAAAAGAATTATACAATGACGGCTACAACCCCGACCCGGTTGTGCGGCCAAACAAATAATATAATTACATCAATTTACATTTACAATGAATTGCAAGAAAAGAAAACTCTCGTCTCACAACCCCCGGCTATTCACCCGCGACAATCCAACATATTTATATACACATTCCAGCACATTACAGATCTTGTATAACCCCGACTAATCGTCTTATAGCGATTAGCCGACGTTCAATACAAGCAAACATCACAGATATAACCATCATAGTCAAAGTGTAGTGAAGTTCGGAAAAAATACGGAATTATAGGACCCCAAAAGTGAATTTCAGTTCTGGAAAATCTGGGCACATATAATATATTTTAAAAATCCCAAAACCAACACATAAACACTCTGCACGAAAATCGATGGACAGAAGAATACAAAGCGCGGCGCTTCCGCCGCACATGCCTACCTCGTGCGGCGGAAGCGCGGCGGCTTAAGGGAATTACGTCATCGTTTTTCATGGGTGCTCTTACAAAACCCTGAGACGATTTTAGAAGTATAAAGTTTTTCATTTTGAGCCAAAAAATTTTCAACAGAAACTCAGGTTTTGAAATTATCCGGTTTTGTGATTTTTTGTTTCCGAACTTCGTTACACTTCACTACCAAGCTAGTTTAAGTTTAGTTAGGCTCTGATACCACTGTAAGTCCATATTGCGACCCCCGGTTCTTACGGGGAGGCGGAAACGGTATAAAAATCAAATTTTTAGTGCAAGAGGCAACATGGACTAGACTTGGTCGGGATCGTTACCTAAACTAAAACTAGCAAACTAAGCTAAAGAGATTTAGCTACTCGGATAGAGATGGTTATACCTAAACTTGAACTCCTTCTTCTTGAAATCTTGTAGAGGTTGATGGTTCTCTTTTGTCGCCTTCTTCCGTCGAAGATGGATCCACCTCGAGGGTTCGACCTTGGGCTTTTTCTCGGACTTGGAGTGAACTAGAATCTCCGGTTTGCTAATCCTTTGATCCTAGGGTGAGTAGAGAGTGACTAGGGTTTGCTTTCCTTTTAAAAGAGAAGGATTCTCAACTCATGAGAGGGTTTCTCTTTACTAGAGGAAGAAGAAGATGAAGAGAGGAGAGAGAATGAGAATGATAGAAATGAGCTATTATTTTCTCTTCTTGCAACCATAATGCAAAAGAATAATATTATCTAAATGATAATAATTGAAAATGAGAATAGTTGATGGTAGTGTTTGGAATGACCACAACCATGCTTCATTTAAAAATGTAAGCATAAATCAAGGAAGACTTTTGAAGGCATGAAAGTGGTCAATGGTCAACAAGTCAACCAAGGTCAACAAGTCAACAAAGAACAACCATAACATAATTCTCATTTAATTATTATTATTAATAGATAATAAATAAATCCATTAGGGTTTGGAAAATAAAGACTGTCAACTGTGCATACGCACCCGTTCCGAAACCCTAATGAAAAACCTCATTCTCCTCCTCAAGCAACTGTGCATACACACCTGCATTCTCGTTCCGAAAAACAAGAATACCAAGATATAAAAGCAACCCCAAAACACATACCAGTATCTGGCTCAAACCAGAGCCTGCCAGTATAATCCGTCCGGACTCCAAACGTGCACAAGTGCGCGGATGAGAACGAACCCTGTCGCAAAACCATGCGACCTCTACTCTGTTTTGCCCAGAGGCGAATACCCTCTGTGTGGGACTCTAAAGACTCGACACTACGCTGGCAGTGGGTTTAACCACAGACCGCAAGCGGCACTAGCTGTGCATAACGGTCCCCAGGTAGATGTCGACAAGAAGGCTGACGAGGTGAAACCCCATCTGAACTCCTACTGAGTCTGAATGTGACAGTCTCCGTACAGTCCGGTCTGTTCGTCTGATACATCGCATGGCGGGCCTAGGGGGTGGTAAACGTCAGTCCCCCAATAGCGGTACAAGTCGTGCCGGAGCGAAGCCCAAAACACCCTGAGATAACACTGGAAACCTACCAGTATATCTCGTTTGCCCTGGCCAGGGACTACTCGTGTAATGGCTCTCCTAGACACAGCGCGATGTCAACCCCCAATACCGGGAGAGACGAATCCTGTCTAACCGTCACTGCCTCCAAGTGCTTCGGGACTGCACCCAACCACCACCTGTTTGCACGACTCCTTTGAGCCGTGGTAGGGTAGTGATCAAAGTGCAGTGGGAACACACTTGAGGCGAAGTGCCAGTGTCAAGTCAGCGGACTAAGCTGTACTCATGTCACCTGGGAACTGATAACTGACGATAGGTATAATACCAACCTGTCAGTTCCCTACGAGTCCTGTCCAGTGTACTCGTAACCCAACGAGCACCCGTATACTATCTCCAGTACGACGTACTGATGGCTGTGGGACAGACCATCTCCCACACTGGGATGAGAAGCGCATACGCTAGTCTACTCCGGAGTATCGATGCCCCGTCTCGATAGTCCTGCGACTAGGGACCTGTATAAGGATGTGCCTATAGATTACCCAGCCCCCACTTGTGTGACTGCCATCACAACGCTGGTAATCAAGCAAAGATCCTAAGGGCTCCACTAATGCGTATAAGTGATATACTGAAATAAACACAAGTACACATTGAAGTAGAAACAAACCAAGTAGCATACTACTATTTTGAGCAAGATTGTATATACAAGGTGAATATCCCAAGCATCCATTAAGTAATATACAAACTAGTATGATACAGTAATGGCCTCTAGGGCATATACACTAACAATCATGACAAAAAGATACACATCAAATCACCTTTTGCTCAACAGAAATTCTGGAAAAATCGTGAAGACAATCTGAGAAAATACATATACCAGAATAAAGGGCACAAAATACCAGGAAATCCCACCAAGTTTGGTGACCCAATTCTCCAAGTAGGCCGCGGAACCGCGGCCTAAGCATGCTTAGGCCGCGGAACCGCGGCCGTACGGCCTCCGCAGAGCACCAAAATTGGGGGGTATTTGGGTCTTTTCATTTGTATTCTGATGGTTGCCCTAGATTTTCAGTCTCCTGCCTATAAATAGTCCAGAACTTGTGAAGCCAAGTGTGTGCATAATCTTGTATTTTTCTAGGTTTAGAATACTTGTTTCTTCTTCCTCTTCTCATCTCTTCTCCATTGAAAATCTTGTAGTGAGCTTTTGTGAGTGAAGAATGATGAATAAAGAAGAACCGTTTACTTATCATGCTTGTCTTGTTCTTTAGTTAACTTGTTAATTGTTGTAATTTTCATTTGTTAACTAGTTGTTGTTATTTCTTGTTGTTTCTTTCTTTTCTCTTTTCCTTTATCCTTAAACAACCATGACGCTTACGCTTGATCCTTGCCAAGGTGAGGTCGCAAATAGCTAGTTGTTATCTTCTAATCTCCTTCTTTCTATCTTCCTCTTTGTTTTGTTTTCTTTTCATTATGATGTGTGAGTAGTTTCATACTTGTTAGGGTAGGATAAGGGAAGTTTGAGAGAAGGAAATCTCTCTCACTCTTTCCTTGCCCAACATCTTAAATCGACTCCCGTTAATTGAACCACAATCCGCTCCTTACGGCACCCTATCCTACATGATAGCGGTGATTTCGTAGTGAGACCGGTTGTGGTTGAATTAACCGGAGGTTATGGCTAAGAGCCAAGAACGGACGGACAAGCACCAAAAGGAAGAACTTAAGCGTTGGAAAGCCTAGCTTATACTCGCAAGTTCCTTCCTAGTCGTGCTAATCCCCTGTTCCCACCAAAAATTTCTGCGCAAAAGAGTCCAAGGTATCAAATGGCAGCGATACGCTTAAGGAAATACGAACCAGTATCTTCCGGGCTGTTTTTTGACAAACTCCCGAATGAGAAATGGATAAATTCTATTTGTATCGAAAGCGTCTCGATAAAACCTTCGATTTGATATATTATGGGCCTCATAATTCATCCGGGATCAAAAGTTATGAGCAAATGTCTATGCACATGTGATTTAAGGAAGAAGATGCGAACCAGTATTTTCCGAGCTGTATTTTGACAAACTCCGGAATGAAAAACAGCTAAATTCTGATGATATTGAAAGCATCTCGAAAAGACCTTCGATTTGATATATTATGGGCCTCATAATTCATCCGAGATCAAAAGTTATGAGCAAATGTGTTATACACGTGTAATCTAAAGTAATGCTCTACTACATGGGGAATGCATTTTTTAGTCCCACATCGGGAAAAGGAGAGCTGGCTTCTCTACCACTCCCATATAAATAAGAGGGGATACCTCTTAGAAAGGGGAGAGTAAAAATCCTCAAAGGATTCAATACTCAAAGGAGCTTAGTTCTCCAAGATAGGAGCATGCTCCTCCATAATGCGCATATGCGCAAGCGCCATGTGCGCTACGTGCAACGCACGTGTGCCTGCCATGCGGCACTACGTGCAACGCACGTGCGCACCACATGAGAATATTTAATAATATTAAAAGGAGCTTGTTCTCCATATATAGAAGCTTTGCTTCTCCTCATAATGCGCATGTGCGCCACGTGCAACGCACGTATGCCCGCCATGCGGTACCACGTGCAACGCACGTGCGCACAACAGATAGTGCCTTGCACTTGCTATGAACCTCTGGTTCTCAGATAAATAAATAAATAAAAATAGTGCCTTGCACTTGCTATGAACCTCTGGTTCTCAGATAAATAAATAAATAAAAATAGTGCCTTGCACTTGCTATGAACCTCTGGTTCTCAGATAAATAAATAAAAATAGTGCCTTGCACTTGCTATGAACCTCTGGTTCTCTGAGACAGAAAGAAAGAAAAGATTTTCTTTTCTCTTCTTTGATCTAAATTTAGATCATTAAAAAGTGCTCTGCACTCATTTTCTTGAATCCAAAAGATTCTTGGTGCTTTGCACTATTTGAAGGGCCAGGCCCAAATCAAAATGATCTGACAGGCCAAAATAAATTGCAAGGCAATAAATGGGCAGAGCCCAAATAAATTGATGCTTTGCATCCTTTATATAAGGGCAGAGCCCAAATAAAATTGATACCTTGCATCATTCCTAAAAGGGTAGAGCCCAAAACAAATTGATACTCTGCATCCTTTCTGGGCAAGGCCCAAATAAAAATAAAAATAAAAAAGAAATGCAATGCAAAAGCAAATAAAATGTTGAACATTTCAACTGGACTTAGCCCAATTTTGGCCATAAGTCCTTAAATTAAATTGACTGAGCAAAATGGCTCTCCTAAATCAATCTACATCCGGTTCGAGGGTACATCTCCGAACTCCTTTGACATCCGTCGTTGTAATTCCTCAACGACGTCAAAGAGGTGACGGGTCCCAACGACCACACATCGATATGGACTGCGGGGTCCTTAAACTCGTGGACCGAGATGTCCCTAAACTAATATTGGACCGAGACGTCCTTAAACTAATATCTGACCGAGACGTCCTTAAACTAATATCGGACCGAAACGTCCTTAAACTAATATCGGACCGAGACGTCCTTAAACTAATGTTGGACCGAGACGTCCTTAAACTAATATCGGACCGAGATGTCCTTAAACTAATATTGGACCGAGACGTCCTTAAACTAATGATGGACCACTACGTCTCTAAACTGGCATCGGACCGAAATGTCCCTAAACTAATGACGGACCACCACGTCCCTAAACTGGCGATGGACCGAAATGTCCTTAAACTAATAATGGACCACTACGTCCCTAAACTGGCATCGGACCGAAACGTCCCTAAACTAATAATGGACCACTACGTCCTTAAACTGGTATCGGACCGAGACGTCCCTAAACTAATAAGGGACCACTACGTCCCTAAACTGGAACAATAGAGCCAATTGCTCTTTTGCCGGATCTAAACGATCCCGTTTAAGTTGATCTTAGCCCCAAATACGGCTAACGTATCCTTAAGCACTTAAATGGACTATAAAACCCTCAATCAGCTTTGGTTCAAGGGTACATCTCTGAGCTCCTCTGACACCTATCGTTGTAATCCTTCAATGATGTTAGAGAGGTGATGAGTCCCGATGGCCATAAATTAAATGAATCACCACGTCAGGTTGATCTTAGTCCAAAGCAAGACTAACGTATCCTTGACGAATGTTTAAGTTGATCTTAGTCGCAACGCGACTAATGCATCCTTAAACTAAAAACACCAAACCCAAATCTAAGTAAATACGGATTTGGACTAATCCACGCCCTACGGGCGACGGCATTACTCAGTCTCCGTATACAATCCACGGGCAGCCACAAACAAAACAAACACACACGACACGAAGTGAAATTCTGGAGAAGGAGAAAGTTGTTACCGCAAAGCGGTAGCGTAATTAACTGCAGGGGTTTGCGCCTGCAGGGAAGAGCGTCCCCACAATCAAAAACCCCTCAAGCAGGGGGAATCTGACAAAGTCTGCTACATCGGCCGCATCCGTCTAAACCTTCGATACACGGTGCCATAAATCAACTTGGCATCTTCGAAGAGGTGGACGGATAAAAACCAAATAGCATCTGCCCCGAACCTCAGGCACGTGACGTCCTAACGTCGCAGGCCGCCGTTCGGAGGGGAACAGATTCTGGCACGCCCGGTGGGACCTCTTCCTCCTTCCACTCCACACTTCGTGTGTCGTGTTCGCGAACAAATCGCGGTTTGCTGTGATTGCCTGTGGATTCAAGGTACTAAGATTTGTTGTCTTGCTCTATGCAGAAAACAGAAAATCGATGGCTTCGAACTGCACCGTCCGCAGCGATAACTCTCGCTCTGTCATTGCTGGAGGAGTGACTTATGGGCCCCAAGCGGCCTCCCTTTTCAAAATGCCGGTGGAGCAAATGGCTCAAGCCACCACTGGACTATTTTTTGGGACCATGCTCCCACCAATGAGCTTCAACGCCTCAATGACATTGCAAGAAGCTCCAAAAAAGTCGGTCTTCGATCGACTTACTACTGCCGCGACCCCTCTCAACGGGTCGTCCAACTCCACTGCTTCAGTTTTTAACGGACTAGGCCAGAGCTCTAACAGGCTAATGAAGAAGCATGCCATACCAGAAGGCGTTATCCCGAAGCGGATAGCCATTCCAACTCCCGTTCCTGGCAAAATCACCAAGGCTGCTTCCCATGTTCAGAAGTCCGCTTCTGACAAGTTGGCCGTCCCCGTTCAACGGACGTCGATCTTTAAAAAGCTGGTACCGGTATATTCTGACCAACACAGGGGGCATGAGGAGGTCACCCCTATAGCTGAAACAACTCCATCAGCACGACATGCCCGACGTCGCTACTGGCGCCGAGTGAGGAAGGCTGGGGGCAACTCCCCCTCTGGACTTACTCCTCCAACTCCGATGGTGAGGATCGATGCTGCTGTTCCAACCAAGAACAGCTTTGAACTGCTCAACAAGGTGCGCAGAAACTCTCCTACTGCGATGTTGAAACGAACTCCTTCACCTGTGGAGAATACTCCAGAGAAGAAGCTAGAGCAGCCCCCTCAACGGCTGTCCTCTAAAATTTACAAAGTCTGGCGACAGGTCCAAGAGTCGGTGATCGATCGAGACTGCCTCCGACGACAGAAAAATATGAAGGTTCGGCAGGAGAAGGATTACTCTGTCAAACCACAAGAAGCAAAAGCTACTCGGGTGCCCACTACAACGGCTCCCTTAACTCCAATCACTCAAAAAAGGAGGCCGCAAAAAGCCCCTATGTCTTCGGCAAATCGGAAAGACACCGAACACAAACGCCCCAAGTCTGGGGGCATGGTGGTGCACACTGTTTATATGACTTCTGGAAAGGATGAAAGCCGCACTTCTACGGGCCACCGACCGCTCACCCGATCCGTGACGAAAGCCTAGGAGCAACAACAAAAGCTTCAGGAAATGATGACTACAATGGCTGCACTCACTGAGCCAAAAGAAAGCTCTGAAATGTCTTCGGATGAGCGTCAAGAACAAGAAACCGACGCTGACTTTTTACGCAGAGTCCTCGAAAAGAGGGACAAAGAAGCTGCAGAGCAAGCGGCTAAAATAAAACAGATGGCGCTCCTCTTCCAAGATATGGTAGGGATGATGTTACAGCCGGACCCTCCTGCTGAAGATCCTCCGATCGTCCTTGAAGACGACAGGGGAGAAACGTCAAATCCTCCGCCGGCTCTGTCAACAGCCAAGGAGGAGGCAATCTCCAAAGTTGACCTAGACGAATATATAGCTCAACAGATCCGGGTTCATCAGGCGAATGAAGCGGCTGGGCAAATTGTTAGAACCGGACGACCGTATCCGAGCTGGTATGACCAAATCAATTACCCGCCAGGATATACGATCCCTAAATTCCACGTATATAAAGGGACAGGGAATCCGCATCAGCATGTCGCTCAATTCAGGGCCTTATGCGGCAATACTGGAGGCGATGACAAATTGTTGCTACGTCAATTCGTCGGCAGCTTAGTAGAAACAGCCTTTGAATGGTATTCGGAGCTACCTAACGACTCTGTCAAAACATTTGCAGAGATGGAACTGCTGTTTACACAAAGATTCGCAAGTGCTAGTGAACGCACCCCGATTACAGCACTGATAAATGCCAGGATAAAGTCAGGCGAAACATGTGTCCAATACGCAACACGATGGCGGAACCTATGGTCGAAATGCGAACAACGCATAGAAGAGGCTCCTGCGGTAGGCATGTTTGTGGGCACTCTCGATCCGCAGGCGACCATCTCGCAATTCATGATGTTCTTCAGGCCGACCACCTTCCAGGCCTTGATCGACAAATTAGCCCAAATGGACCAGATGGGCCATAGACCGTCTCCTCCAAGACCCGATCCCCGAAATGAGAAAGGAAAAGCGATCATCGTCACCAACGCTCAGCAACAGCCGAGCAACTCAAAGCCGGTCGCTCGCCAAAACAACGTGCGTCCACGCCCATCCCTCGAAGAGAGGCTAGGACGTCCTTACTCGTTTCCTCAGAATAAAACGAGAAGACTGTTTGAGCTGGCAGTGCGTAACAGACTCATCAATCTGCCAAGTCCAAAGCGTCTGTCGCAGCCAGGCGATCTTAATAATCCCAATTATTGCCCTTACCACCAAACGGTAAGTCACCCGATTGAGGATTGTTTCGTCTTTAAGGGATGGATTGAGGATCAATACCTGCAAGGCAAGTTCACGCTGTCTGAAAGCTGGAAGGTAAACCCCCCACAGCCGCACTCTCCAAAGAAGACGGACACGCCGGGGGCAACTTGTTCTTTCGTCGAGGATGAAAACAATGGAGAAAACTTATCGGATGAATCCGAAGACTACGTAGCGACTTGTCATGTGATTTCTCATTCACTGACGGATGAGGAGGAGGATCCTTGCGCTGAGAAATCAACGGCGGACCCTGAAACAGAAATTTCGCGGCCGTCAGACAAGTTGATCGATGCCTTCCTAAATGAAATTCGTTTGAAAGCAAAAGCCAATCAAGAGCATGAAATGGCCATACTGGAAAGAACCAAGGTATTCCCGTCAAATCAAAAGCCATACACTGCGGGTAAAAATAAATTCAAGACGAGGAAACGGTTCGCCAAAGCTCTATCAGTAGGAATGAAGCTACCGCCCTCCGAAGAAAATCCTTTCTCTGAGGTAGAGATGCACCCTAACTTCTGTTTATATCATCAGAAGATCATACATCCTACCGAAGACTGCGAGTCCTTTAACTGTTGGTGGCAAGGGTATGTCGCTCAAAAGCAACACTTCGACAGGACAAAGTGTGAAGCTTGTGGACATCGGAAAAATGCGATATATGAGCGCAAAAGAGCCACCGCCGACTGTCATATAGCCGACTTCAAGGGATCACAAATTATCACCTTTGGAAGCGACTCTGACGAAGAAGCTACCCCCAACTCTTCCATCGGGGAATCTATTTCAAAAATAAAGGAATTGAGAATCTGCGAGAACGTTCAGCCGTGCAATCGCATGCTACTCGGAAAAAATCTCGGCCCCGTAAACAAAGGATCGAACAAAAAGGATAAAGAAAAAAGAAAAACGGCCCTCGTCGCCAGCACTCACCAACAATCAGGTGACCCTAGACCGGTTGCTTGCCAAAGCAACAAGCGGCAATCCCTCCAGGAAAAGTTGAAACGTCCTTACTCGTTTCCGCAAGATAAAACAAGGGGACTGTTCGAGCTGGCAGTGTGCGACAGACTCATCAATCTGCCGAATCCAAAACGTCCATTGCGGCCAGGCGATATTAATAATCCTAATTATTGCCCTTACCACCAAACGGTAGGTCATCTGATCGAGGATTGCTACGTCTTCAAGAACTGGGTTGAAGACCAATACCAACAGGGCAAGTTCGCGTTGTCCGAAATTTGGAAGGTGAACCCGCCACAACCGCATGCTCCGAAAAATATGGACACGCCGGGGGCATCATGCTCATTCATAGAGAAAGCCTAACGGACCACTACGTCCTAAAACTGGATAACGGACCGAAACGTCCTTAAACTAACAACGGACCGAGATGTCCTTAAACTAACGACGGACCGCAATGTCCTAAAACTTGCAAATGACCGAAACGTCGTTAAACTACTCCCAACCCGCAGCATCTTCAGGCTGACGTGTTAATAAAAAAAAAAAAAAAGGGTACGTCCACAAGCAAAATGGGCACGGATGAAAACCCGAAAGGGCTCCGTGAGTAAAAACAGCAGGGCTACCGACGAGTGTTCGCGAAAACCCGAAAGGGCACGACCTCGTTAAAAAAAAAAGAATAAAATAAAAGATAAAAAAAACGGTACGTCCACAAGCAAAATGGGCACGGATGAAAACCCGAAAGGGCTCCGTGAGTAAAAACAGCAGGGCTACCGGCGAGTGTTCGTGAAAACCCGAAAAGGCGCGACCTCGTAAAAAAAAAGAAGAAAAAATAAAGGTATGTCCATAAGCAAAAAGGGCACGGATGAAAACCCGAAAGGGCTCCGTGAGTAAAAACAGCAGGGCTACCGGCGAGTGTTTGTGAAAACCCGAAAGGGCGCAACCTCGTTAAAGAAACACTTATAGAATCCTCTCGACCCTGTAAGGAGAAACCACCTGCGTGAGATCCTTACGACTCACAAAGGAGCAACACACTTGGGGATCCCCACGATTCCTAAGGAGAAAATACACTTGCGAGATCCTCATGACTCGTAAGGAGAACTCTCTTATGGGACCCCCACGGCCCGTAAGATTTGAAAGTCTTAAGTTACAGAGGCCTAAACCTGTGCTTAAGCAACCCCCACAACTTTCGACATTGCCCTACAAGTAGTCCAATATTGACCCTTGTATACAATCCACGGGCATGAATAAATATTTCCTTAACAAAGTCCCATCCGTGACTAGGGATATGCTTGTACAGCAAACAACACTTGTAAGTCCTCTCGACTTATAAGGAGAAAACCCTTTTGTAAGATCCTTACGACTTACAAGAGAACATGCACTTAGGAATCCTCATGATTCCCAAGGAGAAAACACACCTACAAGATCCTCACGACTTGTAGGGAGAAATACCTTTGTGAGACCCTTACGGCTCATGAAGTCAAAAGCCTCAGTCGACGGGATCTTAACCCTGTTCGCTAAGCCACCTTTGTTCAACATCGACGGAGGCAGATGATGATTCGCTCCTGGCAATATCCCAGTTGTAGCGATGCTGATGCCTAAACCGGTATCAAATTCCAAGTCCTTTCATGGCAAATGATGATTCACTCCTGGCAATATTCCAGTCGCAGCGATGCTGATGCCAAGATTGGTATCGGATCCCAAATCCCCTACTCGCGAGAAAGAAAAAAATCAGCGAGCCAAAAAAAAATGCATATGAAATAGCCGAAATGATTGGGCAACTCGCAATAAAAAACAGCGAGTAAAAATAAAATAAACAGCCGAAATTATTGGGCAACTCGCAATAAAAAGTAGCGAGTAAAAATAAAATAAACAGCCGAAATGATTGGGCACCGCGAAAAATAGCCGAAATGATTGGGCAATCGCGACCTTCGCGATATAAAAGCTGAAATGATAGAGCATCGCGGAAAGAATAAAAAAAAATGAAAGAATGAAACTTTTGCCCTACAGGTGAAATCACATCGATCCCTGTATATAATCCAGGGGCACAGATAAAAAGGGAACAATACCTTCCCAACAGGCTCCACCAGAAAGCGAAGCCAAATCTCGACGGTTCATAGATAACCTAGAGACCATCTCGACATTTGTCGCAATATTACAGACACGATGTCAACAAATGAAGCAAAGGAAGGTCCCTAACTTCAGGGTCTCGACGTCAATATCGACAACTTAAAGATCACCAACGGCGTTTCTCCTCACTTCAACTAGATGCAGACATGGCGTCAACAACTGACCTCAGAATCGCAACAAACGGAACCATGACAAAGTCCCTAGTTCCAAATCTCAATGGCCACGTCTAAAGCCTGGAGACCAACAACGGTGTGCCTCCTCATTCCAACAGGACACAGATGTTACACCATCAAGCAGAGCGATGGCAGAATCCCAGCTTCACCTCAGCATTCGTCTCGATACAGTAGACGCAATGTCAACAACAGCGTTCCTCCGCAGTCCAGCTGGAGGCAGATGCAACGTCAACAAAAGACCTCACGGTCAAAACAAAGCGGAGTAACGGCAAAATCCCAACTCCACCTTAGCATTCGTCTCGTTACAACAGACGCAATGTCAACAACGGCGTTCCTTCGCAGCCCAGCGGGGTGTACATGCAAAGTTAACAAAAGACCCCATGGTCGAAACAAAGCGGAGTGATGGCAAAATCCCAGCTCCACCTCAGCATTCGTCTCAATATACCAGACGCAGTGTAAGCAAACGAAGCGAAGGCCACATTCCTAACTTCGACGTCTTAACGGTAACTCACATAAAACCGGAAAGACAATCGGAGACCATCTCACATGAAGTGGTCACCTCCATGACGTTCGTCTCGATACAGTAGACGAAATGTCAACCTCAGCGTTCTTCCTCCAGCAGGGATTCAGACACACCAAAGCAAACGAAGCGAAGGCTAAATCCCTAGCTTCAGGGTCTTAACGGCAAGTCATATAAAACCGGAAAGACAATCGGAGATCATCTCGCACCAGTGTGGAGTGGTCACCACTTCGACGTCCGTCTCGATACAGCAGACGAGATGTCACCCCAACGTTCATCTCGACACAGCAGACGTAACGTCATCAAACAAACGGAGCCACGGCAAAATCCCTAGTTCCCACCGTGACATTCGTCTCGATACAGAGGACGCAATGCCAGCAAACGAAGCGAAGGCTAAATTCCTAGCTTCAGGGTCTTAACGGCAAGTCATATAAAACCGAAAAGACAATCGGAGATCATCTCGCACCAGTGTGGAGTGGTCACCACTTCGATGTCCGTCTCGATACAGCAGACGAGATGTCACCCCAACGTTCGTCTCGACACAGCAGACGTAACGTCATCAAACAAACGGAGCCACGGCAAAATCCCTAGTTCCAAACCTCGGCGGTTCACCAGTAACCTATAGACAACCACGACATTCGTCTCGATACAGAGGATGCAATGCCAGCAAACGAAGCGAAGGCTAAATTCCTAGCTTCAGGGTCTTAACGGCAAGTCATATAAAGCCGGAAAGACAATCGGAGATCATCTCGCACCAGTGTGGAGTGGTCACCACTTCGACGTCCGTCTCGATACAGCAGACGAGATGTCACCCCAACGTTCGTCTCGACACAGCAGACGTAACGTCATCAAACAAACGGAGCCACGGCAAAATCCCTAGTTCCCACCGCAACATTCGTCTCGATACAGCAGACGCAATGCCAGCAAACGAAGCAAAGGCCAAATTCCTAGCTTCAGGGTCTTAACGGCAACTCATATAAAGCCCGAAAGACTATCGGAGATCATCCCCACACCAGCGCGGAGTGGTTATGACTCATCGGGGCTCTCCAAAATGAGCCTAACCTCAAGTAAAAAGCGGCATGGCAAATTCCTAGCGCTTGCTCTTCTTACGGTCAAACTGCCAAGGAGGATTGCTTGAAGACGTCTTGTCCAGCCCCCGAAGGGATCAGAGACACGGCAGTCGCGGGGCTACTCGAACAGTACGATTGCCTATCGAGGACTATATCAGCTTATGCGACGGTACGATGGCCAAAACCCTAAGTACCACCAACCTTAACGGGCTTCTGTCGTAAAGAGCAGAGGTTAAATGCGACGTTAAGATGTTCTTGCGAGATCTGCTCGATCCGTTTCGACTCGTGAGGAAATTGATGTCTTTGCGAGATTTTCTCGATGCGTCTCGACTCGTGAGATAAAGCCATAGACAGTAGGGATTAAAAAGCCTGTTTCTTAAGCACTGGGACCCTGCAAGTCGGCCCAAAACGGTCTCTTGCATACTATCCACGGGTCACACTCTCCAAAGTCGAATCTCGATAAGGAGGGAAACAACCGCTTACGGGTCCTCTCGACTCGTAAGAGGGAAAACTCTCTTATAGGATCCTTACGACTTATAAGAGAAAACACACTTAGGAATCCTCACGATTCCCAAGGAGAAAATACACCTACGAGATCCTCACGACTCGTAGGGAGAAAAGTCTTTATGAGACCCTCACGGCTCGTAAAGTTGAAAAGCCTTAGGTGGCAGATCCTACCCCTGTCTCCTAAGCCATCACTGCCCTGCAAAGAAGTCAAGATGGGCCGACCATCTATGGGCCACACTTGCCAAAGCTACATGCCACTGAAATGGAGAACTTACTCATAAGCGTATGAACTACTCCACGCCAGAGTGAGACAAAAAAAGAAATAGAAGGATGCGGCTCATGGTGTTAAGGGTTGGAACTATATCCCTTAAGAGTTGAGATTTGAGTCAAAGATAAATGACGACGCTTGTGTCCGCTCGTTATCTTCTCAGATCAAGATTCTGAAAGTGATACATCAACCCAAAACTGGCCATACGCCATGCATAACTCTGCATAACTCTGCACTACTTCACCCACGTACATACTTACGTGGGCAAAGTAGTGGGGGGCATTTGTTCCCACCAAAAATTTCTGCGCAAAAGAGTCCAAGGTATCAAATGGCAGCGATACGCTTAAGGAAATACGAACCAGTATCTTCCGGGCTGTTTTTTGACAAACTCCCGAATGAGAAATGGATAAATTCTATTTGTATCGAAAGCGTCTCGATAAAACCTTCGATTTGATATATTATGGGCCTCATAATTCATCCGGGATCAAAAGTTATGAGCAAATGTCTATGCACATGTGATTTAAGGAAGAAGATGCGAACCAGTATTTTCCGAGCTGTATTTTGACAAACTCCGGAACGAAAAACAGCTAAATTCTGATGATATTGAAAGCATCTCGAAAAGACCTTCGATTTGATATATTATGGGCCTCATAATTCATCCGAGATCAAAAGTTATGAGCAAATGTGTTATACACGTGTAATCTAAAGTAATGCTCTACTACATGGGGAATGCATTTTTTAGTCCCACATCGGGAAAAGGAGAGCTGGCTTCTTTACCACTCCCATATAAATAAGAGGGGATACCTCTTAGAAAGGGGAGAGTAAAAATCCTCAAAGGATTCAATACTCAAAGGAGCTTAGTTCTCCAAGATAGGAGCATGCTCCTCCATAATGCGCATATGCGCAAGCGCCATGTGCGCTACGTGCAACGCACGTGTGCCTGCCATGCGGCACTACGTGCAACGCACGTGCGCACCACATGAGAATATTTAATAATATTAAAAGGAGCTTGTTCTCCATATATAGAAGCTTTGCTTCTCCTCATAATGCGCATGTGCGCCACGTGCAACGCACGTATGCCCGCCATGCGGTACCACGTGCAACGCACGTGCGCACAACAGATAGTGCCTTGCACTTGCTATGAACCTCTGGTTCTCAGATAAATAAATAAATAAAAATAGTGCCTTGCATTTGCTATGAACCTCTGGTTCTCAGATAAATAAATAAATAAAAATAGTGCCTTGCACTTGCTATGAACCTCTGGTTCTCAGATAAATAAATAAAAATAGTGCCTTGCACTTGCTATGAACCTCTGGTTCTCTGAGACAGAAAGAAAGAAAAGATTTTCTTTTCTCTTCTTTGATCTAAATTTAGATCATTAAAAAGTGCTCTGCACTCATTTTCTTGAATCCAAAAGATTCTTGGTGCTTTGCACTATTTGAAGGGCCAGGCCCAAATCAAAATGACCTGACAGGCCAAAATAAATTGCAAGGCAATAAATGGGCAGAGCCCAAATAAATTGATGCTTTGCATCCTTTATATAAGGGCAGAGCCCAAATAAAATTGATACCTTGCATCATTCCTAAAAGGGTAGAGCCCAAAACAAATTGATACTCTGCATCCTTTCTGGGCAAGGCCCAAATAAAAATAAAAATAAAAAAGAAATGCAATGCAAAAGAAAATAAAATGTTGAACATTTCAACTGGACTTAGCCCAATTTTGGCCATAAGTCCTTAAATTAAATTGACTGAGCAAAATGGCTCTCCTAAATCAATCTACATCCGGTTCGAGGGTACATCTCCGAACTCCTTTGACATCCGTCGTTGTAATTCCTCAACGACGTCAAAGAGGTGACGGGTCCCAACGACCACACATCGATATGGACTGCGGGGTCCTTAAACTCGTGGACCGAGATGTCCCTAAACTAATATTGGACCGAGACGTCCTTAAACTAATATCGGACCGAGACGTCCTTAAACTAATATCGGACCGAGACGTCCTTAAACTAATGTTGGACCGAGACGTCCTTAAACTAATATCGGACCGAGATGTCCTTAAACTAATATTGGACCGAGACGTCCTTAAACTAATGATGGACCACTACGTCTCTAAACTGGCATCGGACCGAAATGTCCCTAAACTAATGACGGACCACCACGTCCCTAAACTGGCGATGGACCGAAATGTCCTTAAACTAATAATGGACCACTACGTCCCTAAACTGGCATCGGACCGAAACGTCCCTAAACTAATAATGGACCACTACGTCCTTAAACTGGTATCGGACCGAGACGTCCCTAAACTAATAAGGGACCACTACGTCCCTAAACTGGAACAATAGAGCCAATTGCTCTTTTGCCGGATCTAAACGATCCCGTTTAAGTTGATCTTAGCCCCAAATACGGCTAACGTATCCTTAAGCACTTAAATGGACTATAAAACCCTCAATCAGCTTTGGTTCAAGGGTACATCTCTGAGCTCCTCTGACACCTATCGTTGTAATCCTTCAACGATGTTAGAGAGGTGATGAGTCCCGATGGCCATAAATTAAATGAATCACCACGTCAGGTTGATCTTAGTCCAAAGCAAGACTAACGTATCCTTGACGAATGTTTAAGTTGATCTTAGTCGCAACGCGACTAATGCATCCTTAAACTAAAAACACCAAACCCAAATCTAAGTAAATACGGATTTGGACTAATCCACGCCCTACGGGCGACGGCATTACTCAGTCTCCGTATACAATCCACGGGCAGCCACAAACAAAACAAACACACACGACACGAAGTGAAATTCTGGAGAAGGAGAAAGTTGTTACCGCAAAGCGGTAGCGTAATTAACTGCAGGGGTTTGCGCCTGCAGGGAAGAGCGTCCCCACAATCAAAAACCCCTCAAGCAGGGGGAATCTGACAAAGTCTGCTACATCGGCCGCATCCGTCTAAACCTTCGATACACGGTGCCATAAATCAACTTGGCATCTTCGAAGAGGTGGACGGATAAAAACCAAATAGCATCTGCCCCGAACCTCAGGCACGTGACGTCCTAACGTCGCAGGCCGCCGTTCGGAGGGGAACATCCCCGTTGTTGCCGATTACCGTAACACCGATATTAAGAGTGGCAATGAAAGAAGTGAAGGACTCCTAACTCAAACTAACCTAATCATAACCCTAACAAGCTCTCTTTACATATCATTTTAACACTTAGATAATCACAAACAAATCTGGAAAACTGGACTTAACTCGTTAAAGCACATAGAAAAAGATTCACATCTCCCTGCGGACGACCCGTACTCAACCGGCTAGCTACAAGCGAAACCGTTTTGATTGCGGTAATTAACTAAACTTGAACACGCAGAATCCCTACCAATCAAATGGCGCCGTTGCCGGGGAGACGGTAGTTTATTTCTTTGTGTATTTTCGGGTTAACTTGTGGATATAAATATAACCAAAAAAAATATATATATACTTTGTAAAAAATCATTTTGTTATTTTTGATTAGTTTTTGTGCAAGTGTGCAGGAAAATACAAAGTTCGAGTTCGGTGCCCATGACGTGGGATAATACGAAATTCAAGTTCAGTGCCAAAGACGTGGGAAGATAGACCCACATTTCGCGGCTACACCGCTACGGATTGAAACGAAGCTAACGGTCTACAGTAAAAATCTGGAGCAGATACAGTGAGCAAATAAAGATTCAACAAATCCAGACAAGCAGAGGACATCCAAGGAAGCCCACCCAAGAAATCCAGAAGCCTAAACCCACCTTACTGCCGCGGAACCGCGGCCGTTTGGGGCCTTCATGGTGCTATTCTTTCTGTGAGTATCTCTTTCCTCTTTCCCACTCCTCTGGACTCCAATAAACTGTGTTTTCTGCAGCATTCTTTGCGCAAATTCTCTTCCCCCTTCCAATAAACTGTTCTTGTGCAGGATTCTTTGCGCCGCGCTCAAAATAAAAATTGTTTGCAGTTGATTTGTTATCGCTTTGCAGTCATTAATACGGACTTAAGGGGCTTGAAACCAATTCAGATTGGGTGGGGATTTCATCACCCTTCCCAGGACCCCAGAAATCACAAAAAGCATATGCATTGACCATTGTTAAATTAAAAAATACTAGACTCAGCCCTAAGGACTTCGCGCTCATTAGGACAGAGGACTAATTACAGGTATCGGCCGTTTATCCTATCCTGACTATGCGGTGTCTAGGCAAGTGTGACGAAGGCAAGTGGTTATTTAATTAAGGAACTTCGCGAAAGCGTTGGACAACCTCCCACTTACCTGGCACTTATCTGGCCGCAATTGGCGGAGAAGAGGCGGTTTGAGGTCCTGTTTCTAGTTCTTTGGAACAGTTAGGAGCTGTCTAGTTGACCTAGGTGACCACTAGATCTAGGTGTGATTGTGCATATCTCGTTTGTGATAGCTTAAAGCCGTAAATCCGTACATATTTCTGTAAAGCTCTTTCTAAAAAAAAAAGGAAAAAATCAAAAACTTTTATAAAAACTTTCCCTTTGTCGCCAAAATCCATTTTTCACCCACCACCCATCGCCTTTCCCCATTGACGTTTTCTTACCCTCACCTTCTCCGTTTTGACTATACTAAACTCGTTTAGTGTATGTCCGCTTGGACTCGGGACACTAGCGCTCTCCTAGTCCGCGTTACGTTAGTCGCCACCGACTACGCGATCGATTCAGACGTCGAAACTCCGTCCACTCCTCTTTCACCTTTACCTTTGCGGCCAACTCCGACGTTGACCGGAATTCTGTTCATACATCTTCACCTTCACCATCACCAACCTCTTCTTCCGCGATGTCAGGATTTAATCCGAACATCTCTTTGACTACCCCTGGATTGGCTCCACCTCCTACGGAGACCAATAATCCACCACCACCGCTTGTTGTAGCGCCGCAGCGAATCGCGCTCCAGGATCGTTTCTATCCCACCCGTTCTGCACTTCCCACCTGCTTTTCTCTTCCACCGGCCAATGGGGATAATTTTGAAATTAAGCCCCACTTCATCAACATGCTTCCACGATTTCATGGACTTGAATCTGAAGATGCCTATATCTTCATCAATAAATTTCAAAACGTCTGTGCCATGATGAAAACTACCCAACTGTCGGACGATGCTATACGTCTACGGGTCATTCCGTTCACTTTATGCGATCTTGCTAAAAAATGGCTGTATAGCACCGCTTCCCACTCGATAACCAGTTGGGACGAGTTTGTAAAAGCGTTTCTAAAGAAATTTTATCCGAATCATAAAACCGCAAGGATTCGCAATGAAATCAACCAATTCTCTCAGCTTCCTTCTGAACCCTTCTGGAAGTGCTTTGACCGGTACAAAGACCTTCTTGTTCAGTGTCCTCACCACGGTATAGAGAAATGGCAACTTTGCCAAACCTTATACGAGGGCCTGAACCCAGCAACGAAGCAGTTGTTGGAAACCATCTGTCAAGGCCACTTCCTATCGAAATCTGACGAGGAAGCGTGGCAGTTCTTTGACGACCTTGCGGAGCAAACGCTACAATGGGAGAGCACCAGACCGACTTCTTCTTCTTCTACCTCCACTTCTACCGGTCAGTCTAGGGTAGGAATTCACCAACTTGACGTCTCTATTGCAATGAAAGCTGAAATGGCTGCAATAACGAGAAAGCTTGAAGCGATAGAGAGCAAATTCTCTTCTCCTGCTCCTACCCCTGTTCTTCCCCTTCGTACCATCTGCGCTTGTTGTTTCGATCCTTCTCACTTGACCAAAGAGTGTCCTTACAATCCACCATCGCAAGGACAGGATCAGGTTAATGCTGCATTTCAGCAAAGACCGAGGAATGATCCATACTCTTCCACCTACAATCCCGGTTGGAGGAACCACCCCAATTTCGCCTGGAATCAGAATCAGAATCAATTCCAAGGCAACAATTTCCAAAGGGACCCTCCGCCGCAACAACAAGCGCAACAACAAACTCAACAGCAGTTTCAGCAACCCTTCCAACCCCAACCTTTCCAAAATCAGACGAACAACTTTGCACCCAACAATTCTTTTCCACCAAACAACTTTGTTCCGTCAAACAACGATAAGGTTTCCTCGCTCAAACGAAGTCTGGAGGCGTTCGTTAAACAATCGACTCAATCCACCGCAAACATCCAGTCTTCCATTCAGTCCTTAGTGCAACACACTGCCGCTCACGGGCAAAGCATCAAAACCATCGAGGCCCAGATTGTACAACTGAATGCGGCCTTAAGCGAGCGAGAGAAGGGGAAGCTCCCGTCCCAGCCACTCCCAAATCCCGGTCACCCACAGAATGTACATGTTGCTCTTGAACAACAGAATCATAATGTGAGTGCCGTGACCACATTGAGATCGGGAAGGATGCTGCAAAACAACATCGGCACACGGATCAATGATGACACCCCGGCCGCTTCTTCTTCTACTTCTTCTTCTTCTTCGTCTCCTGCTTCTTCGTCTTCTGAGCCTATTCTCCGTTCTTCACAAGGCTCTCCTTCCTCTTCTTCTGCTTTGAATAGACCCACTTCTCACTCCACGAAAACACCTGTTCTGGGATCCGTTCCTACTCCACAATCTCCTCCACAAGCATTAGACTCAACCAATTTTAAAAACGTCCCATTTCCAAACCGGTTGAGGTCTAATAAACAAAATCCTCAAATGGAGAAGATTCTGGAGTTATTTAAGCAGGTTAACATTAACATTCCTCTTTTAGATGCTGTCCAACAAGTCCCGTCCTACGCGAAAATCCTAAAGGACTTGTGCACGAAAAAGAGGAAGTCTCAGGTACCAAAGAAAGTTTTCTTGGCTAGTGCTGTGAGTGATGCCCTTACCCAATCTTTACCACAAAAATGGAAGGACCCTGGCTGTCCTACGATTTCTATTACCATTGGGGATAAGAACATCAACCGCGCACTATTAGATCTTGGTGCCAGTGTTAACCTGCTTCCGTACTCAGTATACGAGCAATTATGCGTAGGAGAGCTGAAACCCACGCACTGCACCCTCCAAATGGCCGACCGATCGATCACCCATCCTAGGGGTGAGCTAGAGGATGTGTTAATCAAAGTCGGGGACTTCATATTCCCCGTTGACTTCATTGTATTAGACACACAGCCTGTAGCTAACCCCCGGAATCAAATTCCGGTGATACTCGGTCGCCCATTCCTTGCAACCTCAAATGCTGTGATCAATTGTCGCAATAGTTCGATGAACCTCTCTTTTGGAAACATGACGATTGAACTCAACATTTTTAGGTTGAGGAATCAGCCCTCCGAACCTAATGCTCATATACTGGACGTCTGCTCGATCCAAGAGATCACCCCAGAAGAATGTGAATTCGAGGAGTTTCTGTTTGATCACGATAATCTTGACGCCACTAGTGCGTTCCTCCTCGAACCTGCTGCTGTTTCTGCGCCCGACAACGACTACGAGTGTTTCACATTTTTGAACGATCTTAGCCGCTCGCAACCCGAGTTTGAATCCTTCGAATTTCCGGATGAGTTACCTGAACCATCCGACTCGGTCGCTTACACCCGTTTTGAACCTTTGCTGGAATCTTTTGAGTTCGAGACCGTTTCACCAATCTTGCCTTCCATCATTTCACCTCCAACGCTCGAACTCAAGCCTTTGCCGTCTCACCTTAAGTACGCTTACTTAGGTGAGAACGAGACCCTCCCTGTCATCATCTCGGCTTCTCTAGCTCCAGAGCAAGAGAAAGCCCTTCTCGCGGTCTTGCACAGCAACAGGCAAGCTTTTGGCTGGTCCATGGCGGGCATCAAGGGGATTAGTCCGCTGATCGTTGAGCATCACATTCATCTGATGGATGATGCCAAACCAGCCCGGGATCCACAAAGACGTCTCAATCCAGTCATGAAAGAGGCTGTGAAGAAGGAGATCGTAAAATGTCTAGATAGTGGTATCATTTACCCTATCTCTGATAGCCAGTGGGTTAGCCCCATTCATGTTGTCCCCAAGAAGTCGGGCATCACGGTCATAACCAACGAGGCGAACGAGTTAATCCCTACTCGCACCCAAACTGGGTGGAGAGTATGCATCGATTACAGAAAACTCAATGCCGCAACGCGGAAAGACCACTTTCCGCTACCTTTCATTGACCAAATGCTCGAACGATTGGCCGGACACGAGTACTACTGCTTTCTTGATGGCTACTCCGGCTATAATCAAATTCCCATCGCCGAAAAAGACCAGGACAAGACCACTTTCACTTGTCCTTTCGGCACGTTTGCATATCGTCGCATGCCCTTTGGGTTATGCAATGCGCCCGCTACCTTCCAGCGGTGTATGATGGGAATCTTTTCAGACATGGTGGAAAAATTTCTGGAGATTTTCATGGATGATTTCTCCATCTTCGGCGATTCCTTCAACGAGTGTTTGCTGCATCTTGACGCTGTCCTTACCCGATGTAAGGACAAGAATCTCACTTTGAATTGGGAGAAGTGCCACTTCATGGTGCGCGAAGGTATTGTCTTAGGACATATCATCTCGCAAAATGGCATAGAGGTCGACAAAGCGAAGATTGAGGTCATTTTCAATCTCCTTCCTCCCCGATGCGTCAGAGATATCCGAGCCTTCCTTGGCCATGCCGGTTTCTATAGACGGTTCATCAAGGACTTTAGCAAGATTGCTAGGCCCTTGACTCTTTTGCTGGCCAAGGATACGCCATTCGACTTCAACTCGAGCTGTGTGACTGCATTCGAGTCATTGAAACGCTCACTCACTTCTGCTCCCGTTCTTTCTTCACCTGACTGGACGCACCCATTTGAGATTATGTGCGATGCATCCGACTTTGCCATTGGTGCTGTCCTTGGACAACACATCAACAAGATGCCGCACGTAATCTATTATGCGAGCCGAACCCTGAACGATGCCCAACTCAATTATACAACCACTGAGAAGGAATTCTTGGCTGTTGTATTTGCTTTAGAGAATTTCAGGCCCTACCTCATCGGCTCTCCAGTCATTGTCTACACAGACCATTCTGCTCTGCGCCATCTTTTTGCGAAGAAAGATGCAAAATCTCGGTTAATACGTTGGATCCTTTTACTTCAAGAGTTTGACCTTGTCATTAAGGAAAAACGAGGATGTGAAAACGTAGTTGCCGACTATCTCTCACGACTTCCTTCTTCGCCGTCGCTTCCAATTCCGATCAATGACGTTTTCCCGGATGAACAGCTCTTGACAGTATCTTGCGAACCTTGGTTCGCAGATATTGTGAACTATTTGGCTACAGGGTTACTACCGGCTGAATGGTCAAGTCAGGACAGACTTCGCTTCTTATCCCAAGTAAAACACTTTTACTGGGACGAACCCTATTTGTTCAAGTACTGTCCCGACCAGATTATTCGTCGGTGTGTCCCTGACGAGGAATTCAAGAGTGTGCTGTCATTTTGCCACGATCAAGCGTGTGGCGGGCATTTTGGCCCCAGAAAGACAGCTGAGAAGATCTTGCAATGTGGTTTCTACTGGCCACAACTCTTCAAAGACGCTCATGACTATTGCAAGACTTGCTCCCGGTGCCAACACTTGGGCCGGATATCCCGGAGGAACGAGATGCCGCTCCAACCGATCTTGGTTGTGGAGATTTTTGATGTTTGGAGGATAGATTTCATGGGGCCGTTTCCCAGCTCTTTTGGGAACTTGTACATCCTTCTCGCTGTTGATTACGTCTCTAAATGGGTCGAGGCTGTGCCCAGCCGGACTAACGACAACAAGGTTGTCGTTAGGTTTCTTAAAGAAAACATTCTCCCGTTTTGGGCACCCCCGAGCGATCATTAGCGACAATGGAAGTCATTTCTGCAACAAGACTTTTGAGGCCTTGATGCGGAAATATTCCATTAATCATAAGCTCTCTACGCCCTACCACCCCCAAACCTGCGGGCAGGCCGAAGTTTCAAATCGGCAAATCAAGCAGATATTGGAGAAGACAGTTTCCAAGAACCGTAAGGATTGGTCGCTGAAACTCACTGATGCCCTCTGGGCATTTCGAACCGCTTATAAGACCGACCTTGGCATGTCTCCCTATCGGCTTGTGTACGGAAAAGCCTGCCACCTACCTGTCGAAATAGAGCATCGCGCATTTTGGGCAATAAAGGAGCTGAATCTGTCTCTCGAAGATGCGGGCAGCCATCGGAAGCTGCAGTTGAATGAGTTGAGCGAGCTTAGGGATGAGGCTTACGATAACGCGGTTGTCGTTAAGAATCGAACGAAGGTGTTTCACGATAAACACCTTTTGCGCAAAACTTTCGTACCTGGTCAGCAGGTACTGCTTTATGACACCCGACTTCACTTCCATCCAGGAAAGCTCAGATCTCGCTGGAAAGGGCCGTATTTTGTGCGGAATGTGTATCCGCAGGGCGCGGTGGATTTGGAGAATCCGAAGGACGGTTCATTTTTTAAAGTGAACGGACACCGACTTAAACCGTACCTTAGCGCCGAACCAACAGAGGAGCTCCTGGTCTTACAGGAGCCGGTTTACTCTGCATAATCTTCCTCTGCCTACCTCCAAACTTCGGTTATCCAGCCAAGAACAAGTGGACACTGTTCCAAATAAGTTTGGGGGTATGTATATACCAGTTTGTACATTTTTGTGGATATTCTTTTTCTTTTTCTTTTTCTTAAAACCAAAAACACAAAAAAAAATATAAAAAAAATAAAAATAAAAATAAATTTTGTGTATATCTAACCGACACTTTTGACCCTTCAAATGATCTCTTCATGCAATGACAGTGAGGACACTGTCCAGTTTAAGTTTGGGGGTACGCTCGGTACGCATTTCTTACCTTCGCATTCATATGTATATTTTGCATCTGCATATTAAAATCCATAAAAATCTGAAAATTTTTCTAAAAACATAAAAACTTTTTTGTCAAGTTAGCTAGTGGGAGGACTCTGATTCAACATTTCGACGGTTTTGTTTGATAAAATAAGAATAACTAAATCTTAGGTTTAGATTTTGAAAACCTGAAAGATAACTCTCCTTTGAAGTTAACTATAGCCGATATACGTCTTTACATCACACTACACGTGCCGTGAGTTTTTGGGAATTAGATGACAAGTCTTTTATGTCGAAAAACTTTTAAATGGATAAATGATTTTCTGAGGATCAAATAGGTTTGTTCGGAAATAAGTAATATCAAGAATAGTTTATGAAGTGAGTGAATATGAAGGAATGTTATTGATGCCTTAATTGGAACTAAGTCTGAAAAATAACCCATCTGGAACTTGATTGGAATGATTACACACCAAAACCCACTAAACACGTCTTTTATCCAAAAAAATAATTGAACTGCCGGCTATATCTCCGTTCGTATTAAATCATCATGATTTTCACGCCAAACTGTCTTTTGTTTGTGGACCTAGGTAACTTGAGTAATTAAGTCCGCTGGGGTGTTTTTACACCTAATGCCCTAAAGCCAACTGGTTTGGGAGCATTGGCCCAAAGCTCGCTAAGAAGACTAGAAAGTCCAGATTAAAACAAAGTCAAGCAAGTGTTCTCTCCGAGTTAAAATTCTTAACGGTTCTTTGTGTGAGAATAATCTTGATAAAAGACGGGCTTTTATAAAAAATTTAGCGGAGATATGAAGGTTTTATTCTATGATAAAGACTATTGCACGTTCACAGAGGTGTGTATGAAATGAAAACAAGAAAAAGGTGGAGTGAAAAATAAGACCTAGTTTCCTGTTAGGGAAGATAGAAATTCTGAAGTTGAAACCTTACTGGAAAACGAAACTTGAAAAATGCTTAACTCTTTATAAAACTTATGTGATCCTTTCAAAATTCTTATCTAGGCTTTATTGTGTGATATGATGACTTTATTCGATCCTTCTGAAACTTAACGACACTATTTGCACTACACGTAAAGACATATAAAAGCTGTAGTTAAATAAGAAGCGAGGTGTGAAAAATAAAGGTTCGATAATCTAGACTTGGGATCTTAGAATTGTTATTTTCTGAAACAAAACTTTAGGGTTTGAATCTTAGTTATTTTACAAAACCAACTTGAACGGATTTTGTGGGTAGTATCCGCTGAAAACCCTCAGGAGACAACACTCCTCCTACTAGGGACACCTAGAGGTTTAACGGCTTGTTGCACATGCTCAGTGCAATCGCGTTCCCTGCGAAAGTGAGGTTAGGATTTTTTGTGAATAAATTGGCTTTGCTCGGGACGAGCAAATGATAAGTTTGGGGGTATTTGTTCATATCAGATTTTTGCATTTTCATACCGCCCAATTTTTATCACATTGCATATCGGTAGATACTCTTGAGCCGTGTTTGCTAGTCAATTGCAGGATACAGGTTCTCGGCTCTTAACAATGAAATTCATGGAAATACACGACAAAAACCCGGGTTCTTGCCACCACAGATAAAACACGGATCTCCGCTCTTTATCCGTCTGTTGCCACACACCAGTTTAAGAGACAAAATGGAAAATCAATGTCGTTTTCATGCACAAGGCTCAATGGCAGCACAAGATCCAAGAAATCTACACGGAGCTCGAGGAAATCATGACAAAAAGATACACATCAAATCACCTTTTGCTCAACAGAAATTCTGGAAAAATCGTGAAGACAATCTGAGAAAATACATATACCAGAATAAAGGGCACAAAATACCAGGAAATCCCACCAAGTTTGGTGACCCAATTCTCCAAGTAGGCCGCGGAACCGCGGCCTAAGCATGCTTAGGCCGCGGAACCGCGGCCGTACGGCCTCCGCAGAGCACCAAAATTGGGGGGTATTTGGGTCTTTTCATTTGTATTCTGATGGTTGCCCTAGATTTTCAGTCTCCTGCCTATAAATAGTCCAGAACTTGTGAAGCCAAGTGTGTGCATAATCTTGTATTTTTCTAGGTTTAGAATACTTGTTTCTTCTTCCTCTTCTCATCTCTTCTCCATTGAAAATCTTGTAGTGAGCTTTTGTGAGTGAAGAATGATGAATAAAGAAGAACCGTTTACTTATCATGCTTGTCTTGTTCTTTAGTTAACTTGTTAATTGTTGTAATTTTCATTTGTTAACTAGTTGTTGTTATTTCTTGTTGTTTCTTTCTTTTCTCTTTTCCTTTATCCTTAAACAACCATGACGCTTACGCTTGATCCTTGCCAAGGTGAGGTCGCAAATAGCTAGTTGTTATCTTCTAATCTCCTTCTTTCTATCTTCCTCTTTGTTTTGTTTTCTTTTCATTATGATGTGTGAGTAGTTTCATACTTGTTAGGGTAGGATAAGGAAAGTTTGAGAGAAGGAAATCTCTCTCACTCTTTCCTTGCCCAACATCTTAAATCGACTCCCGTTAATTGAACCACAATCCGCTCCTTACGGCACCCTATCCTACATGATAGCGGTGATTCCGTAGTGAGACCGGTTGTGGTTGAATTAACCGGAGGTTATGGCTAAGAGCCAAGAACGGACGAACAAGCACCAAAAGGAAGAACTTAAGCGTTGGAAAGCCTAGCTTATACTCGCAAGTTCCTTCTTAGTCATGCTAATCCCCGTTGTTGCCGATTACCGTAACACCGATATTAAGAGTGGTAATGAAAGAAGTGAGGGACTCCTAACTCAAACTAACCTAATCCTAACCCTAACAAGCTCTCTTTACATATCATTTTAACACTTAGATAATCACAAACAAATCTGGAAAACTGGACTTAACTCGTTAAAGCACATAGAAAAAGATTCCCATCTCCCTGCGGACGACCCGTACTCAACCGGCTAGCTACAAGAGAAACCGTCTTGATTGCGGTAATTAACTAAACTTGAACACGCAGAATCCCTACCAATCATTTCCCTGCTTCGGGCGAAACGATGTAGAGGCCGTATGGTTTTACGGCAGGGTTCGATCATATACGTGCACTTGTGCATGTATCATGATTCGGACGGATTATACTTGTGGCTTTGGTTTAAGCCGGATTCTAGTATTATATTGTTGGATTATTTTTGTCTCTTTGTATTCGTATTTTTTGGAATACGGGTGCGGGTATGTATATACGGATGAGGCTACCGCATCCGTATTACGAAAAATACGAATACAAAAAGACGAAAATAATCCAACAATATAATACTAGAATCCGGCTTAAACCAAAGCCACCAGTATAATCCGTCTGAATCATGATACGTGCACAAGTACACGTATATGATCGAACCCTGCCGTAAAACCATACGGCCTCTATATCGTTTCGCCCGAAGCAGAAAAACCCTCTGTGTGGGACTCTAAAGACTCGTCAATACGCTGGCAGTGGATTTAACCATAAGCGCGTCAGCAGCACTAGATGTACGTAACGGCTGCCTAGGTATTAAGCGAAAAAAGGCCGACGAGCAAACTCATCCGAACCCTAACTGAGCATGTCTGTGACAATCTCTGTACAGTACGGTCTGTTCGTCTAAGAGTTGTTGGGGTAAAAATTTACACCCCGGTTGACCGAGTCAAAATCAAGGTCAACCCCCAAGCTAGGTGGGCCCAAGCCCAGGTCAAGCGGGCCCATGCCCAAGTCGAGCCCGCGGCCAGCCTCCCCATGCCAACAACGAAATCATGTCATAAATAATTTTTATGTAATTTTTTATGCATGAATGTAAACAAAATGGGCATAAAGCCAAATTCTTGTAAGCCCATGGCTTATGTGCAAAAAGAAATAGCACATGAGCCATGGGATGGGCAAAACACCATTTTGCAAAGCCCAAGGGGTTATATGTAAATATGTAAGCCTATATAAGGCAAAATGATGATGAATAAAAAATACCATACTTTTCATTCTCTCCAAAAAAAATAGATCTGAGATCTTTTCTCCTTCCTCAAGGTTCCAAAACCTTCTTCTTTCTCTTGAATTAAATCAAGAGTTTTACTCTTCCTTTTCAAAAACAAAATAGTTTTTCACCACCAAACCCACAAAGGGGAACTTGGATCTGTCTTTAGATCCCAAAAAGGAGAGATTTTGAGATCTCACATCTCTTGATCTTCAAGATCCAGCTAACAGAGGAGGAAGAAGAAGAACCCTTTCCATTAACCCCAAAAACACATTTAGGAGTCCAACTCCACTCTGATTTCTCTTCCGAGAATCTTTTTTTGGCTAAAAGCCTCTTTTCCTCGACGGCGCTCAAGCACAGAGCGCCCACGTGCCGACACGTGGCGCGCTTGTGCTCAAGTGCTCAGCGCTCAAGCGCAAAGCGCCCACGTGCCGACACGTGGCACGCTAGCGCCTGAGCGCACAGCACCTGGGCGCACAGCGTCCAAGGCGCTGGTCCCACGCATCCTTTGGATGCCTTTTCCCCCTCTTTTTATGTACATACATATACATATACATATGTATACATATTTGCGCACACACGTGTTCCACGACACTGTCCCGTCAATCGGAGGTTCCCTCGCCCCAAAGGCGAGGGGTAATTAACGGCAGCTTAGTCCGCGGTTGCCGGAGATTCGGATCCCCACAATCAATAAACCCCGGCCTACCCTAGGCAGGGGGAATCTGTAGTATACGCCCGACAAGCGCGCGCGTATTCCCATCTCAATGGGGTGATGAAAAACACCCTACAGATTCTGGCACGCCCGGTGGGACCAATCTCTCCTCCCATATTTCGGGTTAAGCGTTCATGCGAACTCAATCTATATACATGTCTATATTTATACTAAAATAATGCTTTTTCATGCAGGTTTTCAAGCAATCACTTTCCAGCAATGTCTCCGATGATGAACTCAGCTCTCAGCACAGCTCCTGTCTCCTACACAATGAAGATAGACTCTAGGACGGTCCTTCCGGACAGTCTTGGGCGACAATGGGAGGAGGAGCCGCTACCATTTGGCTCTATTATGTTCGTGTCAGCTAACGCCGTCCCAGCTTCTCAAGCTCCGGTAACAGACAAACCGGGACTCAAAGGGGAAAAGGCCGAATGTCGTGGTCGCGAGGGCGCCCTAACACAAACGTAAGTCGGTGTTTGAACAACTTTCCTCGGCCCCAGCTGGGGGCAAGGCCATCAACACTAGGAAAGAAACAAGGCATCCCGAGCAAGCTCCAGTGGTGCCCTTGACCACTGCTCGATTGGGTGTCTTCTCAAGCCACTCCATCACTCAGCCTATGGCGGCTTCTCGAAGAGCAGAAGCCTGCAAAGTGCTTAAAGCAGAGAAGCTGAGGCAGAAGCGGCTCAGATATAGAGCCAACAAAAGGGCTAGGGCTCTGGCCATGTTAAAATTTATGAATTTCCAAAGCCCGGACCGCTCCGCGAAACCAGCTACCAGTGATGAAAGAATGGCTGAATGTGTTATCCACACTGTCTACATGGCCGGACATGAAGAAACGAACCCTCCTCTTCTTCACAGCCATGGTGATGATATGGTTGACGCTACCCAGCATCGGCTCGATCTAAATGAAGAAGAGCCCGCTCAGGCCGATAAGCAAGAGGAGCCCGTGGTTCTTACGGAATTGAGCTCAGTCAATAAAGATTACCCGGTTGTCATAGCCGGAACTACAGAACAAGCATTATTACAATAGCTTCAAAGGCAATTTCAGGAAAAGGATGAGAAGATTGCCGAGGTCTATTCCAAAGTCGACGAGTTGGCAAACGCCGTGGCAGATCTCGCGACCCAAGTCGCCCGATTGCAATTACACCAGAATCAAATTTTGGCTCATGAGCCAGGGATTGATACCCGGGGGCAGCCAACTGATATCCTTTTCAACCTAGAAGCGGAGCGCCTTCGCGAAAAATGGCCGCAATCAGCCTCCAGTCCCTCCGATACATACACCGGGGGGGAATCGCCTCTGAAAGAGAAGCTGGAAAAGGTCTATTCCTTCAAGAGGGAAAAAGTCCACAAGATATTCAGGGACGCCCTAAGAAACGGTCTACAACTGCCGGAATCAAAGAGACCGCAAGAAGAGAATATGAACGACGACCCAGAATACTGCCCCTATCACAGGGTGATAGGTCATGCCATTGAGGACTGCTTCGTCTTCAAAGATTGGGTCGAAAGGCAATACAAGATGGGAGAGATAGAACAGTCTAAAGGCGTGTTAGCAAACAGTCAAGCTACGATCGCCGATTTCATGCAAATGGAGACCGAAACCTTTCGGGAACCTAATTCTCTCAGACATGTGCCTCGAGGACCAGCATCAGTAAAGGCACCTACTCCAATGGAGGGAAAGAAGAAGGTATACTCCTTTAGGAGGGATGAAGTCCGCAAAATATTCATGGACGCCCTGAACAGCGGTCTGCAACTGCCTGTTCCAAAGAAGCCACAGGAAATGAACATGACCGGCAATCCCATATACTGCCCATATCATAGAGTGGTGGGTCATACCATCGAAGACTGCTATATTTTCAAAGATTGGGCAGAGGACCAATATAAGCTTGGAAAAACCTCACAATCCTCGGATGTATCGGCAAGCCACGGAGCTAGGTCATCAACACAGCTCCGCCAAGATCAAAGTTCAAGGAGCTAGGATAAGCAAAAAGGACCACCACGTCGTTAAACTGGGAACAATCGACCTCTAAGTCGTTAAACTGGGAATGTAAATATATATATATATATATGTAAATAGACAAAAAAATGTGTAAATAAAAGAAAAATAAAGAAAAGCCGAAATGATGGGGAACTCGCAATAAAAATCAGCGAGTAAAAATAAAAATGAGAATAAAGCCGAAATGATGGGGCAACCGCGAATAAATAGCCGAAATGATAGGGTAATCGCGACCTTCGCGATAAGAAAGGCTGAAATGATAGAGCAATCGCGGTATAAAAAAACGGCGAATGATGAGTCGCTCCTGGTACCGTATTCCAGTGCAGCGATGCAGACGCCAACAAAAATTCAAATTTCCAAAATTCTTCCAGCCCTACGGTTAGTCCCCAAATTGACTACCGTATACAATCCACGGGCACAAATAATTCTCATCACCCTCATGCCCCGCCGCAATCACCAGTTACGCGGCTGGTCTGCGCCTTTGGAATTATACTTCATTGAAAAACCCACTCATGTGTCCTCACGATACATGAGGAGAACAAACCTTCGTGGGATCCTTGCGACCCACGAAGGAAAAACACACTTAGGAGTCCTCATGACTCCTAAGGAGAAAGTACACCCGCGGGATCCTTACGACTCGCAGGGAGAAAAGGCTTTTATGGGACCCTCACGGCCCATAAAATTGAAAAGCCTTAGGTGATAGGGATCTAAACCTATCTCCTAAGCCATCGCTCCCCAATCCCCAAGTGGCGAATGATGAGTCGCTCCTGGTACCACATTCCAGTGCAGCGATGCAGACGCCATCCAAATTCCAAATCCCCAAGTGGCGAATGATGAGTCGCTCTTGGTACCATATTCCAATGCAGCGATGCAGACGCCAACCAAAATCCAATTTCAAAATTCTCCCAGCCCTACGGCCAGTCCCCAAATTGACTGCCGTATACAATCCACGGGCTCAAATAATTCTCGTCATACCCATGCCCCACTTCAATCATCAGTTACGCGGCTGGCCTCCGCCTTTGGAATTATGCTCCATTGGGAAGACCCACTCATGTGTCCTGGCACATGTGCTTCAGAGTTAACAACGCTGATGCCGGCCCCTATCCCAAAATTCCAAATCAATCCAATAGACCTCCACGTCTTTAAAACTGGAAACAGATGACCACCACATCGTTAAACTGGAAACAGATGACCGCTAAGTCGTTAAACTGGGCACAATGGACCCTTAAGTCGTTAAACTGGAAACAGATGACCTCTAAGTCGTTAAACTGGAAACAGTCGACCTCTAAGTCATTAAACTGGGAACGAGGGAAATCCACTCATGTGTCCTCACGATACATGAGGAGAACAAACCTTTGTGGGATCCTTACGAGTCACAAAGGAAAAACACACTTGGGAGTCCTCACGACTCCTAAGGAGAACATACACCTGCGAGATCCTTACGACTCGTAGGGAGAAAATGCTTTTATGGGACCCTCACGGCCCATAAAATTGAAAAGTCTTAGGTGACAGGGATCTAAACCTGTCTCCTAAGCCATCGCTCCCCACTCCCCAAGTGGTGAATGATGAGTCGCTTCTGGTACCATATTCCAGTGCTGCGATGCAGACGCCAACCAAATTCCAAATCCCATACCCCGATGGTGAATGATGAGTCGCTCCTGGTGCCACATTCCAGTGCAGCGATGCAGACGCCAACAAGGTCCTGAAATTTTTCCGGCCCTACGGTCTGGATCATACATCCTACAAACCGTATACAATCCACGGGCGTAAGACAATCCCGATCCCTCAAAAAAAAAAAAACGGTATGTCCACAAGCAAAATGGGCACGGATGAAAATCCGAAAGGGCCCCGTGAGTAAAAACAGCAGGACTGCCGGCGAGTTTGTGAAAACCCGAAAGGGCGCAAACTCGTAAAAGAAGAAAAAGAAATGAAATGCACTCGCAAAGTCCTCTCGACTTTGTGAGGAGAAAATTCCCGCGTGAGATCCCTACGACTCACAAAGGAGCAACACACTTAGGAGTCCCCACGACTCCTAAGGAGAAAATACACCTACGGGATCCTTACGACCCGTAGGGAGAAAATGCTTTGTGAGACCCTTACGGCTCACAAAATGGAAAAGCCTTAGGTGACAGGGATCTAAACCTGTCTCCTACGCCACCAATTCCCAAATCCTCTCGGGGCACATGATGAGTTGCTCCTGACATTATTCCAGTGCAGCAATGCAGATACCAAACAAACCAAATCCAAATCCTCCCGGAGCAAATGATGAGTTGCTCCCGGCATTATTCCAGTGCAGCGATGCAGATGCCAAACAAAAAAAAACCAATTCCCAAATCCTCTCGGGACACATGATGAGTTGGTCTTGGTATTATTCCAGTGCAGCAATGCAGATACCAAACAAACCAAATCCAAATCCTCCCGGGGCAAATGATGAGTTGCTCCTGGCATTATTCGAGTGAGGCAATGCAGATGCCAAACAAAAAAAAAACAATTCCCAAATCCTCCCGGGGCAAATGATGAGTTGCTCCTGGCATTATTCCAGTGCAGCAATGCAGATGCCAAACAAAAAAAACCAGTTCCCAAATCCTCTCAAGACAGATGATGATTCGCTCCTGGTACCATATTCCAGTGTAGCGATGCTGATGTCAACCCAAATCAAATCAAACCAACAACCTCTATGGCGGAATCATGCTCCGTGCCAGAATTTACCCCGTGTCGAAATCATACTTCGCCTCGGGATATCTACCTTCCCTGCCGGAATTATGCTCCGCCTCGGAATTAAATCAACCCGACACTCCGCGCCGGGGAAAAGTCGATCAGCGACACTCTGTACCGGGGAAAAGTCGATCAGCGACACTCTGTACCGGGGAAAAGTCAACCACCGACACTCCGCGCCGGGGAAAAGTCGATCAGCGACACTCCGTGCCGGGGAAAAGTCAACCCGACACTCCGCGCCGGGGAAAACTTGATCAGCGACACTCCGCGCCGGGGAAAAGTCGATCAGCGACACTCCGTGCCGGGGAAAAGTCAACCCGACACTCCGCGCCGGGGAAAAGTCGATCAGCGACACTCCGTGCCGGGGAAAAGTCAACCACCGACACTCCGCGCCGGGGAAAAGTCGATTAGCGACACTCCGTACCGGAAAAAAGTCAACCCGCGACACTCCGCGCCGGGGAAAACTCGATCAGCGACACTCCGTGCCGGGGAAAAGTCAACCCGACACTCCGCACTGGAGAAAAGTCGATCAGCGACACTCCGTGCCGAGGAAAGGTCAACCCGACACTCTGCGCCGGGGAAAAGTCGATCAGCGATACTCCGTGCCGGGGAAAAGTCAACCATCGACACTCCGCGCCGGGGAAAAGTCGATCAGCAACACTCCGTGCCGGGGAAAAGTTAACCCGACACTCCGTGCCGGGGAAAAGTCGATCAGCGATACTCTGTACCGGGGAAAAGTCAACCCGCGACACTCCGCGCCGGGGAAAAGTCGATCAGCGACACTCTGTGCCGGGGAAAAGTCAACCCGCGACACTCCGTGCCGGGGAAAAGTCGATCAGCGACACTCTGTGCCGGGGAAAAGTCAACCCGCGACACTCCGTGCCGGGGAAAAGTCGATCAGCGACACTCCCTGCCGGGGAAAAGTCAACCCGACACTCCGCGCCGGAGAAAAGTCGATCAGCGACACTCCGTGCCGGGGAAAAGTCAACCTCTGACACTCCGCGCCGGGGAAAAGTCGATCAGCGACACTCCGTGCCGGGGAAAAGTTAACCCGACACTCCGCGCAGGGGAAAAGTCGATCAGCGACACTCCGTGCCGGGGAAAAGTCAACCCGCGACACTCCGCGCCGGGGAAAAGTCGATCAGCGACACTCCGTGCCGGGGAAAAGTCAACCCGCGACACTCCGCGCCGGGGAAAAGTCGATCAGCGACACTCCGTGCCGGGGAAAAGTTAACCTGACACTCCGCGCCGGGGAAAGTCGATCAGCGACACTCCGTGCCGAGGAAAAGTCAACCAGTGACACTCTGCGCCGGGGAAAAGTCGATCAGCGACACTCCGTGCCGGGGAAAAGTCAACCCGACACTCCGCACCGGGGAAAAGTCGATCAGCGACACTCCGTGCCGGGAACACGTCAACAAGCGACACTCTGCATCGGGAAAACGTCCAGCACAGACACTCCGTATCAGGGAAACGTCCAACAACGACACTCCGTGCCGGGGAAACGTCAAGCAGACACTCCGCATCAGGGAAACATCCAACAACGACACTCCGTGCTGGGGAAACGTCAAGCAGACACTCCGTGTCGGGGACACGTCAGCAAGCGACACTCTGCATCGGGGAAACGTCCAACACAGACACTCCACATCAGGGAAACGTCTAACAACGACACTCCGCCTCGGGGAAACGTCGACCAGCGACACTCCGTGCCGGGGACACGTCAACCAAATCGCTCCGGATCAGAGCGTCGACCGTCCATGTCGCAAAACGGGCAGTGCAGGCTCCCCACAAATCAGGAACCAAATCACTCCGGGTCAGGGAAACGTCTACCACGGACACTCCGTCTCGGAGACGCGTCAAGCGTCGACCGTCCATGTCGCAAAAAGGGCAGTACAGACTTCCTACAAAGCAGGAACCGGATCGCTCTGGGCAAAGGAAACGTCTACCACGGACACTCTGTCTCGGAGACGCGTCAAGCGTCGACCGTCCACGTCGTAAAAAGGGCAGTGCATCCCAAAAAGTGGGAACCAAAGCAAGTCGCCTCCACGTGAAAGAAGATCCATCAATTTCATGCACACGACCCACATGTGCGGTGTGCATTTATTGATGGGGGGCAATTTGTTGGGGTAAAAATTTACACCCCAGTTGACCGAGTCAAAGTCAACCCCCAAGCTAGGTGGGCCCAAGCCCAGGTCAAGCGGGCCCATGCCCAAGTCGACCCGCGGCCAGCCTCCCCATGCCAACAACGAAATCATGTCATAAATAATTTGTATGTAATTTTTTATGCATGAATGTCAACAAAATGGGCATAAAGCCAAATTCTTGTAAGCCCATGGCTTATGTGCAAAAAGAAATAGCACATAAACCATGAGATGGGCAAAACACCATTTTGCAAAGCCCAAGGGGCTATATGTAAATATGTAAGCCTATATAAAGCAAAATGATGATGAATAAAAAATACCATACTTTTCATTCTCTCCAAAAAAGAATAGATCTGAGATCTTTTCTCCTTCCTCAAGGTTCCAAAACCTTCTTCTTTCTCTTGAATAAAATCAAGAGTTTTACTCTTCCTTTTCAAAACCAAAATAGTTTTTCACCACCAAACCCACAAAGGGGAACTTGGATCTGTCTTTAGATCCCCAAAAGGAGAGATTTTGAGATCTCACATCTCTTGATCTTCAAGATCCAGCTAACAGAGGAGGAAGAAGAAGAACCCCTTCCATTAACCCCAAAAACACATTTAGGAGTCCAACTCCACTCTGATTTCTCTTCCGAGAATCTTTTTTTGGCTAAAAGTCTCTTTTCCTCGCCGGCGCTCAAGCACAGAGCACCCACGTGCCGACACGTGGCGCGCTTGCGCTCCAGTGCTCAGCGCTCAAACGCAAAGCGCCCACGTGCCGACACGTGGCACGCTTGCACAACAGCGCCCTGCGCTCGAGCGCAAAGCACCCATATGCCAACACGTGGCGCGCTTGTGCTCAAGCGCAAGCGCTCTGGCGCAAGTCGCCCCAGTGCCGATACGTGGCGCGCTTGCGCTCAAGCGCACAGCGCTCTGGCGCAAGTCGTCCCCGTGCCGACACGTGGCACACTTGAGCTCAAGCGCCAAGCACTCAAGCGCAAGTCGCCCCCTTGCCGACACGTGGCGCACTTGCGCTCGAGCGTCAGGCGCTAAAGGCAAAGCGCCCACGTGCCGACACATGGCGCGCTTGCGCTTGAGCGCAAGTCGCCCCCGTGCCGACACGGGGGCGACTTGCGCCAGAGCGCTGTGCGCTTGAGCGCAAGCGCGCCACGTGTCGGCACTGGGGCGACTTGCGCTCGAGCACTTGCTCTTGAGCGCAAGCGCGCCACGTGTCGGCACTGGGGCGACTTGCGCTTGAGCGCTTGCGCTGGAGCGCAAGCGCGCCACGTGTCGGCATATGGGTGCTTTGCGCTCGAGCGTAGGGCGCTATTGTGCAAGCGCGCCACGTGTCGGCACGTGGGCGCTCTGTGCTTGAGCGTCGGCGAGGAAAAGAGGCTTTTAGCCAAAAAAAAGATTGTCGGAAGAGAAATCAGAGTGGAGTTGGACTCCTAAATGTGTTTTTGGGGTTAATGGAAGGGGTTCTTCTTCTTCCTCCTCTGTTAGCTGGATCTTGAAGATCAAGAGATGTGAGATCTCAAAATCTCTCCTTTTGGGGATCTAAAGACAGATCCAAGTTCCCCTTTGTGGGTTTGGTGGTGAAAAACTATTTTGTTTTTGAAAAGGAAGAGTAAAACTCTTGATTTAATTCAAGAGAAAGAAGAAGGTTTTGGAACCTTGAGAAAGGAGAAAAGATCTCAGATCTATTTTTTTTGGAGAGAATGAAAAGTATGGTATTTTTTATTCATCATCATTTTGCCTTATATAGGCTTACATATTTACATATAGCCCCTTGGGCTTTGCAAAATGGTGTTTTGCCCATCCCATGGCTCATGTGCTATTTCTTTTTGCACATAAGCCATGGGCTTACAAGAATTTGGCTTTATGCCTATTTTGTTCACATTCATGCATAAAAAATTACATAAAAATTATTTATGACATGATTTCGTTGTTGGCATGGGGAGGCTGGCCACGGGCTCGACTTGGGCATGGGCCCGCTTGACCTGGGCTTGGGCCCACCTAGCTTGGGGGTTAACCTTGACTTTGACTCGGTCAACCGGGGTGTAAATTTTTACCCCAACAAATTGCCCCCCATCAATAAATGCACACCGCACATGTGGGTCGTGTGCATGAAATTGATGGATCTTCTTTCACGTGGAGGCGACTTGCTTTGGTTCCCACTTTTTGGGATGCACTGCCCTTTTTACGACGTGGACGGTCGATGCTTGACGCGTCTCCGAGACAGAGTGTCCGTGGTAGACGTTTCCCTTGCCCAGAGCGATCCGGTTCCTGCTTTGTAGGAAGCCTGTACTGCCCTTTTTGCGACATGGACGGTCGACGCTTGACGCGTCTCCGAGACGGAGTGTCCGTGGTAGACGTTTCCCTGACCCGGAGTGATTTGGTTCCCGATTTGTGGGGAGCCTGCACTACCCGTTTTGCGACATGGACGGTCAACGCTCTGATCCGGAGCGATTTGGTAGTCGTGTCCCCGGCACGGAGTGTCGCTGGTCGACGTTTCCCCGAGGCTGAGTGTCGTTGTTGGACGTTTCCCTGATGTGGAGTGTCTGTGTTGGACGTTTCCCCGATGCAGAGTGTCGCTTGATGACGTGTCCCCGGCATGGAGTGTCTGCTTGACGTTTCCCCGGCACGGAGTGTCGTTGTTGGACGTTTCCCTGATGCGGAGTGTCTGTGCTGGACGTTTCCCCGATGCCGAGTGTCGCTTGTTGACGTGTCCCCGGCACGGAGTGTCGCTGATCGACTTTTCCCCGGTGCGGAGTGTCGCTGATCGACTTTTCCCCGGCGCGGAGTGTCGCTGGTTGACTTTTCCCCGGCACGGAGTGTCGCTGATCGACTTTTCTCCGGCACGAAGTGTCGCGGGTTGACTTTTCCCTAGCACGGAGTGTCGCTGATCGAATTTTCCCCGGCGCGGAGTGTCGCGGGTGGACTTTTTCCCGGCACGGAGTGTCGCTGATCGACTTTTCCCCGGCGCGGAGTGTCGGGTTAACTTTTCCCCGGCACGGAGTGTCGCTGATCGACTTTTCCCCGGCGCGGAGTGTCGGAGGTTGACTTTTCCCCTGCACGCAGTGTCGCTGATCGACTTTTTCCCGGCGCGGAGTGTCGGGTTGACTTTTCCTCGGCACGGAGTGTCGCTGATCGACTTTTTCCCGGCGCGGAGTGTCGGGTTAACTTTTCCCCGGCACGGAGTGTCGCTGATCGACTTTTCCCCGGCACGGAGTGTCGCTGATCGAATTTTCCCCGGCGCGGAGTGTCGGAGGTTGACTTTTCCCTTGCACGGAGTGTCGCTGATTGACTTTTCCCCGGCGCGGAGTGTCGAGTTGACTTTTCCCCGGCAGGGAGTAAGCTGATCGACTTTTCCCCGGCGCGGAGTGTCGAGTTGACTTTTCCCTGGCAGGGAGTGTCGCTGATCGACTTTTCCCCGGCACGGAGTGTCACGGGTTGACTTTTCCCGGCACGGAGTGTCGCTGATCGACTTTTCCCTGGCACGGAGAGTCGCGGGTTGACTTTTCCCCGGCACGGTGTATCGCTGATCGACTTTTCCCCGGCGCGGAGTGTCGGGTTGACTTTTCCCCGGCACGGAGTGTCGTTGATCGACTTTTCCCTGGCGCGGAGTGTCGGTGGTTGACTTTTCCCCGGCATGGAGTGTCGCTGATCGACTTTTCCCCGGCGTGGAGTGTCGGGTTGACTTTTCCCCGGCACGGAGTGTCGCTGATCGACTTTTCCCCGGTGCGGAGTGTCGGGTTGACTTTTCCCCGGCACGGAGTGTCGCTGATCGACTTTTCCCCGGCGCGGAGTGTCGCGGGTTGACTTTTCCCGGCACGGAGTGTCGCTGATCGACTTTTCCCCGGCGCGGAGTGTCAGTGGTTGACTTTTCCCCGGCACAGAGTGTCGCTGATCGACTTTTCCCCGGCGCGGAGTGTCGGGTTGACTTTTCCCCTGCACGGAGTGTCGCTGATCGACTTTTCCCCGGCGCGGAGTGTCGGTGGTTGACTTTTCCCCGGCACGGAGTGTCGCTGATCGACTTTTCCCCGGCGCGGAGTGTCGGGTTGACTTTTCCCCGACACGGAGGGTCGCCGATCGACTTTTCCCCGGCGCGGAGTGTCGCTGATCGACTTTTCCCCGGCGCGGAGTGTCGGGTTGATTTAATTCCGAGGCGGAGCATAATTCCGGCAGGGAAGGTAGATATCCCGAGGCGAAGTATGATTTCGACACGGGGTAAATTCTGGCACGGAGCATGATTCTGCCATAGAGCTTGTTGGTTTGATTTGATTTGGGTTGACATCAGTATCGCTACACTGGAATATGGTACCAGGAGCGAATCATCATCTGTCTTGAGAGGATTTGGGAACTGGTTTTTTTTTGGCATCTGCATTGCTGCACTGGAATAATGCCAGGAGCAACTCATCATTTGCCCGGGGAGGATTTGGGAATTGGTTTTTTTTGTTTGGCATCTGCATTGCTGCACTGGAATAATGCCAGGAGCAACTCTTCATTTGCCCCGGGAAGATTTGGATTTGGTTTGTTTGGCATCTGCATTGCTGCACTGGAATAATGCCAGGAGCAACTCATCATGTGCCCCGAGAGGATTTGGGAATTGGTTTTTTTTTTGTTTGGCATCTGCATCGCTGCACTGGTATAATGCTAGGAGCAACTCATCATTTGCCCCGGGAGGATTTGGATTTGGTTTGTTTGGCATCTGCATTGCTGCACTGGAATAATGCCAGGAGCAACTCATCATGTGCCCCGAGAGGATTTAGGAATTGGTGGCATAGGAGACAGGTTTAGATCCCTGTCACCTAAGGCTTTTTCATTTTGTGAGCCGTAAGGGTCTCATAAAGCATTTTCTCCCTACGGGTCGTAAGGATCCCGTAGGTGTATTTTCTCCTTAGGAGTCGTGGGGACTCCTAAGTGTGTTGCTCCTTTGTGAGTCGTAGGGATCTCACGCGGGAATTTTCTCCTCACAAAGTCGAGAGGACTTTGCGAGTGCATTTCATTTCTTTTTCTTCTTTTACGAGTTTGCGCCCTTTCGGGTTTTCACAAACTCGCCGGCAGTCCTGCTGTTTTTACTCACGGAGCCCTTTCGGGTTTTCATCCGTGCCCATTTTTCTTGTGGACATACCTTTTTTTTTGTTTTTTTTATGAGGGATCGGGATTGTCTTACGCCCGTGGATTGTATACGGTTTTGTAGGATGTATGATCCATACCGTAGGGCCGGAAAAATTTCAGGACCTTGTTGGCGTCTGCATCGCTGCACTGAAATGTGGCACCAGGAGCAACTCATCATTCACCATCGGGGTATGGGATTTGGAATTTGGTTGGCGTCTGTATCGCTGCACTGGAATATGGTACTAGGAGCGACTCATCATTCACCACTTGGGGGGTGGGGGAGCGATGGCTTAGGAGACAGGTTTAGATCCCTGTCACCTAAGACTTTTCAATTTTATGGGCCGTGAGGGTCCCATAAAAGCATTTTCTCCCTACGAGTCGTAAGAATCTCGCAGGTGTATGTTCTCCTTAGGAGTCGTGAGGACTCCCAAGTGTGTTTTTCCTTTGTGACTCGTAAGGATCCCACAAAGGTTTGTTCTCCTCATGTATCGTGAGGACACATGAGTGGATTTCCCTCGTTCCCAGTTTAATGACTTAGAGGTCGACTGTTTCCAGTTTAACGACTTAGAGGTCATATGTTTCCAGTTTAACGACTTAGGGGTCAATTGTGCCCAGTTTAACGACTTAGCGGTCATCTATTTCCAGTTTAACGACGTGGTGGTCATCTGTTTCCAGTTTTAAAGACGTGGAGGTCTATTGGATTGATTTGGAATATTGGGATAGGGGCCGGCATCAGCGTTGTTAACACTGAAGCACATGTGCCAGGACACATGTGTGGGTCTTCCCAATGGAGCATAATTCCAAAGGCGGAGGCCAGCCGCGTAACTGATGATTGAAGTGGTGCATGGGTATGACGAGAATTATTTGAGCCCGTGGATTGTATACGGCAGTCAATTTGGGGACTGGCCGTAGGGCTGGGAGAATTTTGAAATTGGATTTTGGTTAGCGTCTACATCGCTGCACTGGAATATGGTACCAGGAGCGACTCATCATTCGCCACTTGGAGATTTGGAATTTGGATGGCGTCTGCATCGCTGCACTGGAATGTGGTACCAGGAGCAACTCATCATTCGCCACTTGGGATTGGGGAGCGATGGCTTAGGAGACAGGTTTAGATCCCTATCACCTAAGGATTTTCAATTTTATGGGCCGTGAGGGTCCCATAAAAGCCTTTTCTCCCTGCGAGTCGTAAGGATCCCGCAGGTGTACCTTCTCCTTAGGAGTCATGAGGACTCCTAAGTGTGTTTTTCCTTCATGGGTCGCAAGGATCCCACGAAGGTTTGTTCTCCTCATGTATCGTGAGGACACATGAGTGGGTTTTTTCAATGAAGTATAATTCCAAAGGCGGAGACCAGCCGCGTAACTGGTGATTGCGGCGGGGCATGAGGGTGATGAGAATTATTTGAGCCCGTGGATTGTATACGGTAGTCAATTTGGGGACTAACCGTAGGGTTGGAAGAATTTTGGAAATTTGAATTTTTGTTGGCGTCTGCATCGCTGCACTGGAATATGGTACCAGGAGCGACTCATCATTCGCCGTTTTTTTTATACCGCGATTGCTCTATCATTTCAGCCTTTCTTATCGAGAAGGTCGCGACTGCCCTATCATTTCGGCTATTTATTCGCGGTTGCCCCATCATTTCGGCTTTATTCTCATTTTTATTTTTACTCGCTGATTTTTATTGCGAGTTGCCCCATCATTTCGGCTTTTCTTTATTTTTCTTTTATTTACACATTTTTTTGTCTATTTACATATATATATATATATATATATATATATATATATATTTTACATTCCCAGTTTAATGACTCAGAGGTCGATTGTTCCCAGTTTAACGACGTGGTGGTCCTTTTTGCTTATCCTAGCTCCTTGAACTTTGATCTTAGCGGAGCTGTGTTGATGACCTAGCTCCGTGGCTTGCCGATATATCCGAGGATTGTGAGGTTTTTCCAAGCTTATATTGGTCCTCTGCCCAATCTTTGAAAATATAGCAGTCTTCGATGGTATGACCCACCACTCTATGATATGGGCAGTATATGGGATTGCCGGTCATGTTCATTTCCTGTGGCCACTTTGGAACAGGTAGTTGCAGACCGCTGTTCAGGGCGTCCATGAATATTTTGCGGACTTCATCCCTCCTTAAGGAGTATACCTTCTTGTTTCCCTCCATTGGAGTAGGTGCCTTTACTGATGCTGGTCCTCGAGGCACATGTCTGGGAAGATTAGGTTCCCGAAAGGTTTCGGTCTCCATTTGCATGAAATCGGCGATCGTAGCTTGACTGTTTGCTAACACGCCTTTAGACAGTTCTATCTCTCCCATCTTGTATTGCCTTTCGACCCAATCTTTGAAGACGAAGCAGTCCTCAATGGCATGACCTATCACCCTGTGATAGGGGCAGTATTCTGGGTCGTCGGTCATATTCGCTTCTTGCGGTCTCTTTGATTCCGGCAGTTGTAGACCGTTTCTTAGGGCGTCCCTGAATATCTTGTGGACTTTTTCCCTCTTGAAGGAATAGACCTTTTCCAGCTTCTCTTTCAGAGGCGATTCCCCCCCGGTGTATGTATTGGAGGGACTGGAGGCTGATTGCGGCCATTTTTCACGAAGGCGCTCCGCTTCTAGGTTGAAAGGGATATCAGTTGGCTGCCCCCGGGTATCAATCCCTGGCTCATGAGCCAAAATTTGATTCTGCTGTAATTGCAATCGGGCGACTTGGGTCGCGAGATCTGCCACGGCGTTTGCCAGCTCGTCGACTTTGGAATAGACCTCGGCAATCTTCTCATCCTTGTCCTGAAATTGCCTTTGAAGCCATTGGAATAATGCTTGTTCTGTAGTTCCGGCTATGACAACCGGGTAATCTTTATTGCCTGAGCTCAATTCCGTAAGAACCACGGGCTCCTCTGGCTTAACGGCCTGAGCGGGCTCTTCATCATTTAGATCGAGCCGATGCTGGGTAGCGTCAACCATATCATCACCATAGCTGTGAAGAAGAGGAGGGTTCGTTTCTTCATGTCCGACCATGTAGACAGTGTGGATAACACATTCAGCCATTCTTTCATCACTGGCAGCTGGTTTCGCGGAGCGGTCCGGGCTTTGGAAATTCATAAATTTTAACATGGCCAGAGCCCTAGCCCTTTTGTTGACTCTATATCTGAGCCGCTTCTGCCTCAGCTTCTCTGCTTTGAGCGCTTTGCAGGCTTCTGCTCTTCGAGAAGCCGCCATAGGCTGAGTGATGGAATGGCTTGAGAAGACACCCAATCGAGCAGTGGTTAAGGGCACCGCTGGAGCTTGCTCGGGATGCCTTGTTTCTTTGCTGGTGTTGATGGCCTTACCCCCAGCTGGGGCCGAGGAAAGTTGTTCAAACACCGACTTGCGTTTGTGTTGGGGCGCCCTCGCGACCACGACATTCGGCCTTTTCCCCTTTGAGACCGGTTTGTCTGTTACCGGAGCTTAAGGAGCTGGGATGGCGTTAGCTGACACGAACATAATAGAGCCAAATGGTAGCGGCTCCTCCTATTGTCGCCCAAGACTGGCCGGAAGGACCGTCCTGGAGTCTATCTTCATTGTGTAGGAGACAGGAGCTGTGCTGAGAGCTGAGTTCATCATCGGAGACATTGTTGGAAAGTGATTGCTTGAAAACCTGCATGAAAAAGCATTATTTTAGTATAAATATAGACATGCATATAGATTGAGTTCGCATGAGCAGTTTAACCCGTCAATCGGAGGTTCTCTCGCCCTAAAGGCGAGGGGTAATTAACGGCAGCTTAGTCCGCGGCTGCCGGAGATTCGGATCCCCACAATCAATAAACCCCGGCCTACCCTAGGCAGGGGGAATCTGTAGTATACGCCTGAAAAGTGCGCGCGTATTCCCATCTCAATGGGGTGACGAGAAACACCCTACAAGAGTATCGCATATCGAGTCTAGGGGGAGGGATAAAGTCAGACCCCTAATAACATGACATTTCGTGTCGGTATGAAGCCCATCACAACCTGAGAAACTACTGATCCAAATCAGTAATTCTCGACTACCTTGATCAAGGATTTCAGGTGATGGACACCCGTGCACTACGCGACATCAACCCCCAATACCGGGAGAGACGAATCCCCGACGATCCGCTCACTGCCTCCATGTGGCTAGAGACTGTACCCAACTAAAACCTGTTTGCACGACTCTTTTGAGCCATGGTAGGGTGGTAATCAAAGCACAGTGGAAACTCAAACGAGAAAAATGACGATCTGAGGTCAACAGACTAATCTGTACACATGTCACTTAGGAACTGATATCTGACAATAGGTACAATACCAACTAGCATGTTCCCGGCGAGTCCGTCCAGTGTACTCATAACCCAATGAGCACCTGTATACTATCTTAGGTGAACAAACTAACACCAATGGCTTGTGAGACCTGCCCACCGTCCCTCGTCGGGGTCTCGATAAGTACACACCAGTCTACTCTGGAGTATCGATACCCGGTCTCGATACTCCCACGACTAGGGACATTTAAGGATGTGCTTATAGACCACCCAGCTCTCACGTATATGATCGTCATCATAATGCTGGTAGTAAAGCAAGAATCCTATGAGCTCTATCAACATGTAATAGTGATCTGTAATACCACATAAAGCATGTACATGATGATAAAGTCAAACTAGATAGCATACTATCATTTTGAGTAAGACTGTTCTATCCGTATATGTCCTTCCTCAATCATCGCAATCGCGTGCTCGCGATTCAATAATTGACTTGAGGGCACTATAACCAACAGATCGACAAGCTGTTCAAGTCTCAGATTGGGCGGAACATGGAAGTCTACGTTGATGACATGCTTATGAAGTCCATCCAGTCGGCCGGACATACTTCGGACCTTGGTGAAACTTTCGAGGTCCTACGAAAGTACAAGATGAAGCTGAATCCGGCTAAGTGTGCTTTCGGCATCACAAGCGGAAAGTTCTTCGAGTTCATGGTCACCCACCGAGGAATCGAAGCAAACCCAGAGAAGATCAAAGCCATCGTTGACATGATGACGCCCAAGAACGTAGAAATCATGTAACTAATCGGCAGAGTGATTGCTCTAAGTCGTTTCATGTCTAGATCCGAGGAGAAATGCCTATCTTTCTTCAAGGGTTTGAGGAAGATCTCAGGGTTCGAGTGGTCCGAGAAATGCTAAGTCACGCATCTGTCGACGCCACCACTACTCACCTAACCAGCCGAAGGAGACGAGCTACTGCTGTACCTGGTCTTCTCCGACCAAGCAGCTGGCTCGGTACTCATCAAAGAATTCGAGAGAATATAGAGGCAGGTTTACTATGTCAGCCACGTTTTCAAAGACGCAGAGACAAGATACCCGACCATCGAAAAGATAGTCTTGGCGCTCGTCACCTCCAGGAAGCTTCGGCACTATTTCCAGGCTCATACGATAATTGTCCTCACCGACCGGCCTCTGGAGAACATCCTCGGTTCCCTCGAGTCGTCGGGCCACTTGGAGAAATGGAGATGGGAGTTGTCGCAGTTCGATATCCAGTATCGATCGAGACAAGCTATTAAAGCCCAAGCCCTAACCGACTTTATGGTCGAATGCACCATTCCCAACGAAGAAAAGGCGCCAGCACGGGATCCGGGCTGCAAAGCTCAGTCGAAGAAAAACTCGAACCAATTCCGGACTGAGTACTCTACGTGAACGATTCCTCTACATGGGAAGGAAGTGGAGCTGGACCGGTCATCCGCGGCCCAAACGAAGCCGAGATGAAATATTCTCTGCAGTTCGGCTTCAAAGCCTCGAACAACGCCGCGGAGTACGAAGCCCTATTGACCGGCCTATGAATTGACTCAAGGGTGGAGCTAAAGAAAATTAGAGTTCGCAACGATTCTGCTTTGGTCGTCGGGCAAGTGACCGGGCGATTCGAAACCCAAGAATCCCTCATGATGAAATACCTTGCCGAGGTGAAAAGGCTAAGGAAAAGTTTTGACGATGTCCAAGTGGAGCATGTTCCTCGGAATATGAACGTCGAAGCCAGTGCTTTGAGCAAGCTTGCCTCCTCCTATTCGGCCAATCACAGGAGGAACATCCTCTTTGAAGTCCTGTCCCTACCCAGCGTCGAAGATACAAAAGTGATACACCGGGTCTATTTTACTCAGGAAGATACCTCGGATTGAAGAAAACCTATAGTGGAATTTCTCAAGGATGGAACGCTCCCCAAGGACCGAACAGAAGCACGCAGGCTCCGCATGAAAGCTCGTCACTTCGTGGAAAGCAAAGGTAACTTATATAAAAAGTCATATACCCAATCTCTGCTCAGATGCGTCGATTCCGACGAAGCTGAATACGTTCTCCAAGAGATGCATGAAGGAGTCGGCGGCACACGTCAGGGGGCCCGCAATCTGATCCAAAAGATGCTGCTGTAGGGCTATTATTGGTCGACGATCCACGACGATGTAGAGAAACTCGTAAGGAAGTGCAAGGCATGTCAACTCTTTGGCAGCATTCCTCGGCTACCAGCCACGAAGCTGACGCCGCTGAGCTCCCATTGGCCATTTGCCCAGTGGGGAATAGACATGGTCGGCCAGCTCCCCACAGGCACAGGGGGCACAAGTATATCCTCGTCGCCATAAATCACTTTACAAAATGGGTCAAAACCACACCGATCAGAAAGCCAGACACCGCATCCACAGTGAAGTTCCTACAGAACAACATAATTGCACAGTTTGGAATTCCGAGTTGCATCATCACCGACCATGGAACCAACTTCGAGAACGACAAATTCAGAGAGTTCTGCAACGATTGCCACATACTGATGAAGTTCTCTGCGGTCGCTCATCCCCAGTGCAATGGGCAGGCTGAGATAGCAAACCAAGATATTATCCAAGGGCTCATAACCCGCCTGGAAGGAAAGCAAGACGGATAGGTCAAAGAACTGCCCCGGGTACTCTAGGCATTGCGAACGTCAAGAAAAACACCCACGGGGGAGACCCCATTCAGTCTCTGTTATGGCACCATGGAAATGGTCCCCGTGGAAATCGGCCTACCCAGTTACCGGGTCGAACACTTCGACGACGAAGCCAACGTCTTGGCCCTTCCAAGCAATCTAGACATCCTGTAGGAGAAAAGAGACCGAGCATAAATAAAAATGGCTGCATATCAGCAGCAGACCGTCTGGTACTACAATACTCGGATCAAACACTGAGCATTCAAATCAGGAGACTTAGTCCTCCAACGCAACAAATTCGAAGACCAGAGGAAGCTGCATAAGTTCTCTCCGAAATGGGATGGCCCCTTCCTCGTGACTGAGGTATTTCCCGGAGGAGCATACCGCATCCAAGATTCCTTGAGACGTAACCTTCCGCGGCCATATAATGCAGAAAATCTTAAATTGTATTGTTAAACTTGTACACCCTTTAATAATAAAAATTCTCGCTTCTCTGCAATCCGGACTATTTCTCTCGATTCCAAACTAAGACATCGTGCCAGGCCGGCGGGAAGCCTCTTACCCGTCGTGCCTATTCACAACGGGTAGTTTCCTGCCCAACCTAACTGAGGGTCTGAAGCCCTCTCATGAGCCTACAGGCTATTTCCAGCCCGGCTTGGAGGCAAGGAAAGTATCACAGACCAGCCCTTTACTTAGGTAAATAAAACACGGGTGCACCTGTAGGTAGCCGACCTAAGTTTCATTCCGCTCATATTACCTCGACTTTGGAGTGAAGGAAGGACACCGATCTACCTACACTTGGAAAACAGGAACGAAAATTTTCGATATTCTGACATTCTGAGTAAAGAAAAATTCATGAGCAAAGAAAAATTCATTAATAAGAGATATTCTTGACTCCTCAGCCTTACAAAAGTGTCCGGAGGCTTGCAAAAGAAAACACTAATTTGTCGCTTAACAATTACAACAAAGAAGGGAGCGGATCTTAAACACATTAATCGTGGTGCTCGAAGCAGAGGTACACCAGCCGATCTAAGACAGCATCCCATCGCTCCCTCTGCCTATGTCTATAGACCCGAGCAGCTATAGTGTCGTCAGGGACTCATGTCGTCGCGCATGAAGTTATGATCAATCTCTGTTGGAAAAATCGGTGCGGAAGATCTATCGAGTGATCTCGTCCACTCTTCGAAATCAGGCCCAACTCATGTGTCGTGCACATCTTGTAGACGGATTCGTCTAGCGCTTGTTGAGACAACGCCCTAAAGAGGCTTGGGGAGGACCTCCAGATCGCGTGGACAAGCACATGCAGAAAAAAGGATCGGCGTGGAAGAAACCGCCCATAATGGTGTTGCAGCTGACCAATCACAGCCTCGAATGTGTCAACAGAGCCGTCGTGGTTGTAATAGTATACGTCGTCGCGAAAGACGATCTCTCGAATGCTGTACGTGTTGCCGGCCATCGGAAAATGAATCAATTACGAAGGTAATCAATTATGAAGGTCGAAAGGAGAACTAGAAGAGGAGCCGAGCAAGTGTTAGACGACTAAAAGCAAATGAGTGGAAGTGTCTGAGGGGAGGCTGAAACCCCACTATTTATAGCCTCAGCAAAAATTTCCTTACAGTCGAGATTCTCTCCCGCCAAGGCACGAATTACGGAGCATCGGCGTCGCCACGTGGCTTCCGGTCATTAGATGCCTCCTTTTCACGCGGATCCGAGTAGATTGAACGACACCTCCAGAAGACGCGCGCGGATTCCAGGATACCTACCAGACGCCACGTGGCCCCGTAAATCGAGGAAGCGCAAATTTCCACATCACGGCGATCCGACCTTTTATAGATCCGAAGCCATCTCACAAGGACGTTGGGCAACTTCCTACCCGGCCTGTTCACAACGAGTGGATTCCCGCTCATCCTAAGCTGTGAATCCCAAGTCCTCGTGCGGGTAGATTCCTGCTCGTCTCCGAGGCATGCCCATCCATAACAAGCAAATTCCTACTCGGCTCGAACTGTGGATCCGAAGTCCTCTCATAAGGCCGCTGGGCAGCTTCCTGCCCAGTCAATTCACAACGAGTGGATTCCTGCTTGACCTAAGCTGTGAATCCCAAGTCCTCGTGCGAGTAGATTTCTGCTCATCGCCCATCCATAATGAGCAGATTCCTGTCCAGCCCAAACTATGGATCTGAAGCTCTCTCATGAGACCGCTGGGCAGCTTCCTGCTCAACCAATTCATAGCGAGTAGAATCCTGCTCGGCCTTACCTGTGAATACTAAGACTTCACGGAGGCCGTCAGGTAGACTCCTACCAGCACGCATGCCTGAACTTGACACTTCTGTGTAACCCAAGTAAGAAAAACTCGCCTACAATCGACAGCCGATCCAACTCTCGTTCCACTCACATTATCTCGTCTCCGAGGTGAAGAGAGGGCACAAATCTATCTAGAGGGAATAATACCGAGCTTTGCAAAGTTTCCAGAGTTTCTAAGGGAATACCGAGCTATATAGACTTGGAAAGTTTATCCTGAGTTTGTCTAGTGTTCGCTCGACTCACGTTACCTCGTCTCCGAGGTGAAGGGGGACATCAATCTACCCACTTGGAAGAATAAACCTAACGTTCGCTCAACTCACATTACCTCGTCTTCGGGGTGAAAGGGGCACCAGTCTACCCACACTTGGAAAAATAAAAACGAAAATTTTCCAATCGGACACATTACAGACGAGCAGAAATATTTCATTAATTTCAAAATTGATGTATAAGGTATTATAAGCTCCTCAGCTTTACAGAATTGTTACAAAAGTGCCCGAAGGGTTACAAAGGAAAATATAAAAAAAAAAAGAGTAGAGAAAGCGGCGGTTTCAAGTCGTCTTCTCGCCCAAGGTCTCATTGCCGCCCGTCTGTACGGCACCTCGCTTCTTCGGCTCTTCCTCGGGGAAGTAGTACCTCGCACGGAGCTCCTGGTCATCGAGCCCGGGCGCGATCTCCTTAACGACGTCAAAGGCATTATGCCACCCAACGGCCGTAGAGTCAGCGAGGTCGATGTAGAACTGGTTGGACGTTTTATAGTCCTCCATAGCCTTCTCCGCCTTCTCCTGTGCTTTTTTCGCCGCTTCGTTGGCCGTCTGTGCAACCTTCTTAGACGAGTCTCTTTGGTTCTTCATTACATCAAAGAGCTCGTTCATTTCGCCAACATGGGCCTAGAAGGCCCGGTTGGACTCGTTCAGCTTCACGACCTTCACCTCTTCCGAGACCAGCGGCGACTTGAAGGAGGTGGCGTTCTCGGCCTCATTCAGTTTGGGAAGGATCTCTTCCTCGCACGAAGAGGTCTCCCCCGCCTTTTTTATCGCCGGGGCAACCTCTTCGACCTCCATGGCAGCCAGGAGGACACAGTGATGAAGAACCTACAGAAGAAAACAAATAGCATTCGTCAGGAACTAAACAGGGGAAAGATTACTTGGAAAGAAATTATAGATAGCTCACTAACCTAGACGGCCTCCTGAGCTGTAGCGGCGACCTGGGCTTTCATAGTGCCCCGAGGTATTTTGGCCCCCGCCACTTTCTCCATGTCCTCCAGCAAACTGTCGGCCACGGATAATCTCGACGGTACCTCAAGGCGGAAATCACCCTCCTGAATATGTACCCCGATCGAAGACGACCGGGAAATCACCTTCTTAAGCCTCTTGGCCAAAGACTCGGCGGAAGAAGGCGCCTCCGGCCTCACCCGGGGAATCTGTTCTCAGGCTTGTTTCTGCTCGCTACTCCTGCCCTCCTCAAGGATTAGCGGTGGGATGGCGATCTTTGCTAAAGGCCCCTGGCAGGGGGCCCGCTCGGTGCGGGCTTTGAATAGTTTGGGCTGCCACTCTTCCTGCCCTGTGCCGTAGCGGCCAAGGCAGCCATAATCTTTAACCAGTCCATGGGCTCTGCATGGGGAAACAAAAAATGGTAGTAACGAAAACAACAATACATATCAAATCTAAATTTATCGGTTATGACCTAACTTACATAGGAATCACGCAGGAATGAGACCCGCCCAGCTCAAGACTTGCTCAGAAAGCAGGGCGTCGTCCCGCTGGATGGGCTGCCACATGGACGCGACCCCCGCCTTTGGGGCTTTCGACAACTTGGCCTTCGAGCAATCCGCCCCATGCCCCTCGGTGGGCACCTGCGAGTCCTCTCCCTTCGGGGGACTGACGAAGAAAAACTTCTCCTTCCATTCGTGGATGAAAGAAAGGATGACCACTACCTCTGACCCGGCCGCCTTACCCTTGTGCTTCTTAAAGGAAAAGTATACTTAACTCGGCTCGTCCTTGCGGGTACCTGGATGGTTCTTGTAGCAAAGAAAGGCCAAGAGGGATTCTAGATTAAAGGGGATATGATCAATTTTGAGCCAGACTAGGAATCCGAGAAGAATCCTCCACGAATTTGGTGCAAGCTGGCCCAGGGTGAGTTGGCAATAGTGAAAGACTACACAAATTTCGGGCGAAAAAGGAAGATGCATCCCTGCTCGGAACGCTTTCAAGTACAGGGTAATTTCGTTACCCTGTACCTGTTCTACCCGTTCACCCTTCCTGGCCGAACGAAGTGTGAAGGCAGAGGGAATATGGAAGCGAGCTCGTATATTGGAAAGTTCATCCAACCTGTTTAGTACCGAGACGGCATCACGAGTGTTCTCGATGCGCACCTTAAGGACCTTCTTATCCCCTCGGCGTCAGGGAACAGGAGAATCTCCACCCCTTAGGGGCGAACCCGACAAAGCAAAAGAAGAGCTTTCTCGGCTATCAGAAGACGAAGAAAACCCACTAGACTCGTCTTCAGGGGACGAAGCCTCATCACATGACTCTACCGTAACTACATCTACTAAGAGATCAGAGGAAGACAGCTGACCTGATTCAAAAAAGGGAAGAGCTGAAGAAGGGTTTGAATTGCAAGCCGACCTAAGAGCGGGAGCGCCGAGCAATCCAAAGACAATAGGAGACAAGTGAACAAAGGTGTTTCCTTGAGGCAGACCGACCCTATTTATACCCTCAACGAAGGCCATCCTATGGCCCAGATTTTCTCCCGCCAAAACAAAGCGTCGCGTCTAACGATCCAAATGGTGTCACGCGGCAATCGACCATTGGACACCTTCCCCTCACGCGGCTCTGATCGGCTAAAGCAGCATCTCACCTCCACCGTCCGGATGCCGCACGTGGCATAAAATCGACGGCCAGCTTGGCACCGCGACAATCCGGATGGGCGAAACAACGTCGCCTTAATGGCGTCGTCCCATCAGTGATTCGCTGACGTCATCCGAAGATACACTCGAAGATTAAAGTGCTCGAAAATCACCATGTGGCCACATAGTTCCAGGACGATCCACCGCATAGATCCCTCGATGAAAGACCAAAGATAGAAGGCCAAACAATCCATCCTCGACCCGACCCATAAATAGGTCGAAACAAGTGTGGGCGGGTAATGATGGTGCTTACGAGTAAGGATTTTCCAGATCAAAACACATGACGGATGGCAAGTCTTCCACGTGCACCAACTAGCTACTTGAAGTCTATGAAGCTGAGATAAGTACCATACAAGGGGGACATTCCTCAGCGCCTCGCTTCCGAGATAGCATCCGACCTTTGGGGGACTCCTGAATACGTTTCGTCTTCGCCTAACCATCAGCTAATAGCTTGTCTCCGAGAAATCATAAGCCGAGCTTCCTCAGCTTCCTTGCTCGTCTCCGAGCTATCTTATAGCTGAGATACCTCAGTGTCCGTGGAGCACAGGCGTCCCCGTAACGGCTTCGTATATCTCTCCATGACGAGATATCTGCCGCTCAACGTCCCGCATCTCACGCTAGCACATCTCACCATTAATAAGCATATCTCGATATCAATGTTGACGTTATGTATGGGCGGAATGGACGGCGAGAATCTCGCATCGGCTTTCCCTCAGGAGACCCCATTATAAACCCCTCCTCCAGACGATTCAAATGACTCAAACTCATTCCAATACGCCGCTACTCTGCTAAATATTCCCGGGTACTTGCTTGAGCGTCGAAAGTTCCTACGGTGGTTTCCATTCCGGGACTTCTTTGCAGGTAGTTCGGCGTCAACATCAATCAACCACTTATTAAGATCCACTCTCTCTAAATCACAGCCCTTTAACCCTGCTGGCCAGAAGATCGACGGAGGACAACATCTGCGAGAGATTCCAACCTCCATCAAAAACAAAATGAGAATTGGTAGTATAAATAAGTTATTGAATATACCTTGACACATAGAAGTATTCATGCACAAAATTACCCCAATCCATTCCTCTCAAGCTAGATATAGCTGCAGCTGCATGATAACTGGGCAAACCTGTTAACCGCCGTCTCCTACAAATGCAAACTTTTTCAAGTTTGTTCACAATTCTCCTCTGATTGTCATCCCTGACTTCAAACACATCATTGCTCCATTGAATGACTTCCATTCTCTTCATACACTCCTTGTTTCCAATGTCTAACACCCATCTTTCTGCCATTGGTACCAATCTTCCTTTCCATCTATCAGCTTGCCTTCTTCTTATCTCAAACTTCACCATTGGCAGCTTTGCCTCTCTTTTGAAGACCCACCCAAGCATCATTTGATTTCCCATTCAACTTCTGCCGAGCCTCCTGATATTCAGTATAAGAAGATGCCCTAGCTGCATCCCATACACAAGACTCAAAGAAATCCCAAGAGAATGATATCTTGAATGACTTCCACAAATGCCTCATGAAGAACCTATGTTCAACATTAGGTAAAAGGGTAGATAGAGCATCTTGTACCCCCTTCGCCATATCACTCATTATACATAAATTAGCCACTTCCTCACCATCAAGTGCAGTTTTTAGATTGTTCACAAAACAACACCAAGTATCAGAAGATTCCCCTTGACAAACTGCAAAAGAAACAGTAAATAATCTGTTGTTGCCATCCAGAGCTGAGGCTGCCATCAGAGTACCAAGATATTTGGTTCTTCAATAGCACATATCCAAACCTAAGAATGGCCTGCACCTTCTTTTGAAACCACATATACATGCCTTGAATGATATGAAAATTCTTTTGAAACAATGATCTTCCTCCAACGCATAATCAAAATGGTCGCCTTCATTCCTAGCTTGTAACTCTGCAACTAAACTTGGCACAAACTTGTAATTATCTTCAACTTTCCCATAAACAAGCTCTTTGGCTCTCTCAATTCCTCTCCATCCCCTTGCATAAGAAATGCTATCTATTCCATATGTAGAACTTAAGAAGATGCCTACCTGTTTAACAGTTAAAATTTCTCCATCATGATCTTGTTTTTGATTTTCTATGCTATCCACTCTGTTGTTGCTAATTCGTTATCAATCTTGTTTACCCCAGTGCAAAGGTGCTTATCATTAACCTTTCTGATCTCTACAGTAGTCTTATCATCATACATAAGTGCTGCTCTTAAGGCTCCAGGGGTAATTTTCTTGGGAGCATATCACAACCCATCTCTCTGGGCCATTCTTCACATACCGTGTCTCAAAGTTGTTTTTGATGGCATATTGAATCAAGCAAATCTTAAACTCTCTTACATTTTTGAATCTCTTCCCTCTTGCTATGACTGGATTCTCTGTGTCAACATTCCATTCTGCTGGATGAGCATCCTCAACATCATCACCACTTTCTACATCACTATCAAGCAGCTCATGATATTTCATCTTCAGGGTACACATCATCAGCATCATCCTCCACAGCTTCTTCATTCACAATAAGCACCTCTACCTCATCATTTTCTTCAACAGCTTCATTGTTAGCATCATTATAAATTGGTGTTTCATCTTCATTGTTTACATAACTTGAATCATTCCCATATACACTTATAGCACTGGGCTCAGGCATTGCTCTTTTTCCTTGGGCTTTCTTTGTTTTGGCAGTTGACTGCTTCTTTCCTTGAGTTGGTTGTGGTTGTGGTTGTGATTGGAGAGTCTGGACGGTCTTGGGCTTTTTCTAGGAGTTGTTCGTTGCAAGATTGGTTCAGTTGTAACAGATCTTCTAGGAGTTCTTTGTGCACTCTGTTCTATATTAGAGGTTGATGCTTGTTGCACTGGGCTGCTAAGAGCTGTTTGTTCTTCATGAACTTGGACCTGCTCTTCTTGTGCTCTTCTTGTATTTCTTCTACTTGTTGCTGCAGCTGTTTCTTATTCAGGAGATGTTTGTTGTTCATTAACTTGGACCTTCTCTTCTTGTGATCTTCTTCTAGTTCTTCTACCTGGTGATGCAGCTCTTTCTTGTTCAAATTCTGACTATGTATCATCTTTGTAGTCATATACATGTAGACCTTATACCGATCCTTATGAAGAAGTAACATCTTGCAATAAGCAGTATCTTCCTTCGCTTCAACATACCTTTTTGGATTTGAATTGGGTACAAGACTGGAAAGCTTGATCACAGTGCCATTAGCTCATGGCCATGTTCTTAAAATATTATCATACAACTGATTCAAGGTAGCCCAATCAATATTGACCCTATAAGTTTCATGTTTACCACACTCATACTTAAACTCTTCTGGTTCTAAGAATCTTTTTCCAGTACCCACCATAGCTTCACACCATTTCTACAACAATTTCATTTGCCCCAGACATATATGAACCTTGTGAAAAGCACATTGAACAAGAAATTGATAGAGCAACACTTCAAATCTTTACCAACTGTTGATATTTCCAAATTTATCCAATCAAAATAATCTAAAAGGTAACACTTCAAATCACCAACCATTGATATTGCCAAATTTATCAAACAAATATGAATTGAACCAAAATTTAACTACCCTAAACTCATCAACCATTAATAGATCAAACATTGATCACAAAACCATCAATCGAACCAAAATTAAACACTTTAAACTTACCAAGTGTTCAAAAATAGACTTAAGAACATGCAAAGCAATTTGCTTGATTGATGCAGAATTAATAAGTAGCCAACAAATCCAGACTTTCTACTAGTATAGCATGCAAGTTTCAGCCAAATACCATTAATTTAAACCACTATGAATATGAATTTAACAACAGCTATAGAAAACAACTTTGATTTTGATACCATGAAACCCTAACTTAACAATTTTGGGGGAAATCTTAAATCGGGTAGAATTTTAACACTTCAAGTGACAAAATCTAAAGATTGATGCTAAATTACTCAAAAAATTTCAAAGTTGCAATTTTTCTTACAGATAACAGAGCAGATACGAAAAGAGAAATGATGGGGCTCGATATCGGTGATCTCCCAGATCATGACACGTGGCAGATGACGTATCCCGGAGCATGCAAGAAAGGACCCACAGGGGCCGACCAAACTGCTCCTTTGCCCGTTCTACCGACGAGGCTGGCTCGCCTCGAGCTCCAGCATAATTGGCCTCCTCGGCCTCACAGCTCATTCCCGAGCTTCCACAGGAACAAGATGCCTCGGCTCTCCCGTTCGCCCGCGAGCTCTCCCGCCGAGGTCATCTTCTCCGGTCCATCGACCGATCAACAGCACCGCTTGCAGGTGTAACCGCCATCCTGCGAATCTCGCCATGCGCAAGATCTCCGCCGGTCACATCCCACGTTCCACGCCACCACGATCCCCCATTAACGAGCTCGTCTCGCCATTAATGGGAGGCTCCGCTCATTACGCGGGAGTGAGGTCGGGAGAGTAACGGCCAGCATGGTTCTCGCGTCTGCTGCACCTACTGCCACCGCTATTTAAACCCCTCTTTCAGACGGTCGAGATAAGCCAATTCTAATCCACTAAGTCGTTACTCTGCTCGGATTACCCCACTAACTTGATTGTTGGAGGGTCCTCGTGGTCCAACCATCCCGGGACTTCCTTGCAGGTAGCTCGGCTCAACAACTCCAAACCCATTGAGATCCACACGCTTCAGGAGTCCGTCTCCAGATCAAATCTCAGCCACTCATTGCCGCCATTCGCAGATCAACGGGAAGCAACATCTAAAAAAGATTCCACCCTCCATCAGCTGGCGCCGTCTGTGGGAAGACTTTGATTCCACAAAAATAAAAGTTCGCCTTCCGATCTCACTCCAATGGCGAGCGATCATCAGGACGATCCAAGCGCCAACGGCCGCCTCCCTCTCAACGGAGGCACCGACGAGCCTCCTCCTCCGAATGCCATCAACGCCCTCGCCGGTCGGATAGACCGACTCGCATCCTTCGTGGAGGCGCTCGTCCGCGTCTAAACGGCGGGGAAAAATCCCCAGGTCACCGCTCCCCCGCCTCGGGACCAGGACCCCTACAGGGGGAGAGAAGATTCAGCCCGCGTCGGCACGACCGACCGCAGCCTTGCAGCCTCCCACGGCCGCGGATCCTTCGGGCCAGTATGTTCTGCGACCCGCTGGGCGCCCAACAGCTCGACACCGAGGTCCGTCGCTAAGGCACCCCGCCCTGAGATCTTTCGCGCGCCTGTCCCTCCTGAGGAAGTGTCGGTCAGCTCTCCTGTCACCAGGCATGACCGACACACCCTCCACCGAAGAGGCCGCGCAGACGGGGCTCGTCAAGGCAGCTCGAGGGCCATCTCAACCGGAGATTTGAGGAATCTCATTGAGAGAAACCGCGGCCGAGGCCAGACGCAGGCCGCCAACAGCAGGGGCCTGGGATCAGAATGCACCGAGTCGACGGGGTACCATGGCCGACTCGACCCCCTCGAGAAGAAGATCGAGAATCTGTATCGGGAAGGTCACCGTTCGAGCGACGGGGCTAAGTATACCGCCGACTCGCTCACAAAACCGTTCACAGAGGAGCTGCTCGCCGTCCAAGTTTCCTCCCACAACAAGCCCCCAATGGTCTCCCTCTTCGACGGCAAATCTGACCCGAAGGACCACTTGGACGCGTTCACCGCGGGAATGAGCTTCCAAGACCACTTCGATGCCGCCTAATGCCGAGCTTTCCCGGCCACTCTCATCCGTGCCGGGCGAGACTGGTTCCGAGGACTCAAGCCATGCTCGATCTCAACCTTTGACGAGCTGGCCACACAATTCCCCGGCCACTTCGTCGGGAACAGGCGGCAGAAGCGCAAAGTCGACCACCTCTTTACGATCAAGAGCGGGGACAGGGAGACGTTCAAGGCCTACGTCACCCGTTTCTACAACGCCCTTCTCGAGGTCCTAGAGCATCGGGACGAAACGGTAATCACGGCCCTAAGGTCTGGTCTTAGGCATAAGGAGTGGTTACGCCCTTTTGCACTGGCACAGCTTAAGACTATGGCCGAGGTAAAGGCCTGGACCGAGCGCGAGGTCCAACTCGAGTCCGAGGTTAATGCAAGTCTCCCCCGGGCAGAGCAAGCCGCCCAAAAAAAGAGGGCAAGGGATGAGAGAAGGGGACCGGAATGGCAAAAGCCTTATCCCCTAAAGTTCCAGGAGTACACGCCGCTTAACGTCTCCCAGGTGGTGCTACTAGAGGAAGCCAAGGGCGAAGGTTTCTTCAAGTTCCTCTCGATCCCATACTCGGTTTCAAAGCGGACCCGGGGCCCCTATTACGGCTTTCATAGGTCACGGGGCCACTCAACGGAGAGCTGCAAACAACTCCGAGATTATAGTGAAGAGCTCATCCGCTCGGGGCACCTCGCAGTGTACCTGAGAGACAAGCAACAAGCTGACCGTGAGCAGGAACAGCGTCCCCCTCCAGCCGAGCAGACCATTGGGCATATCATGCAGTGTCAGCGGAGCATGCGTCTGGTCCCCCCGAAGCTCGGTACCCCATGCTGAGCACAGATACCGATAGACCTATGGGGGGCTCGAGCTGCATGAATAAATGCATCTACTAGCTTGTATTTTCTTTTTGAAAGCAATGTACCATCTTCTTGAGATCTTTTGTTTATATAATAAAGGGATCAATAGAGCATTGCAGAAAAGAAAAAGAATTTTATTCACTCAAAAGGTACTATAGGCTCCTCAACCATACACCAAAAAGAAAAATTTATTATTACAACAGCGGGGGAATGGGGTGCAGAGAGCACTGCTCGTGGCCCTGAGCATATCTCCTCCAGCCGAGCCCTCGCAGTGTCTAACCTCTGCCTCCGATCCCCCCACGAGCTTCGGCGTCGAGCCTCAACTGGTAGCACTCACAGACGAGCGCTTCCGAGTGGTTTAGCCAGCCCACAGAGATCAGGCCGAAGCGCCTCAGAGACCTTAGCTTGCTTATGGCCTCGTTGAACAGCATTTCAGATAAGGGGTTGTAAAGCCCCGGCGACGTCCTCCAGATGGAGTACATCAGCAGTTGTAGGAGGGAGGACCGCCCAGGGAGCAATCGGCCGAAGTGGTCCTCGATCCTGCCGATTACCAACTGCACCATGTCCTCAGTGCAATACGGGTCGTAAAGGTAGACATCCTTGAAGCTTACGATGTCTTCTATGGTGAAGGGGAAGCTTTGCATCTTTATGTTTCGGGGTGAGGAGAGGCAAACAGTTACTCCCTCTGTTTTATAGACAACGACGCGTGGGAATCCAACAGTCGTCCGCTTCACCCGCAACGCAAGTGCCATGCGGCAGGCGTCGCGCCTCCCCATGCGAAACCGAAATGACGAGACTTCGGCGCTTCGCCTTCGCAGTGCCCCCACGACACGTGTCTTCGATGTTGTCCCATTCCTCGGTGCTTATGTGGAAAGGTCGGACAGAGCCTCACCAAGAGGCAACCGAGCAGCTTCACTGCTCGGTCCTCCCTCATGAAGCTAAGCCCTCAACAAGAGGCAGCCGAGCGGCTACCCTACTCGGCTATCCCTGGCTGGTAGCTCCCCTACCCCACGACGCCAGGGATCTAAGCCCTCACTAAGAGGCAGCCCTACAGCTACCCTGCTCGGCTATCCCTGGCTGGTAGCTTCCCTACCCCACGACGCTAGGGATCTAAGCCCTCACTAAGAGGCAGCCCTGCAGCTACCCTGCTCGGCTATCCCTAGCTGGTAGCTCCCCTACCCCACGACGCCATGGATCTAAGCCCTCGCCAAGAGGCAGCCCTGCAGCTACCCTGCTCGGCTATCCCTGGCTGGTAGCTCCCCTACCCCACGACGCCGGGGATCTAAGCCCTCGCTAAGAGGCAACCCTGCAGCTACCCAGCTCGGCTATCCCTGACTGGTAGCTCCCCTACCCCACGACGCCAGGGATCAAAGCCATCGCCAAGAGTCACCAGGAAGCAACCGTGTTCGGCCATCCTTAAGGACCCAAAAGCCCTTGAAAAAGGCAACCGCTTAGCACCAACCGTGCTCGGTTATCCTTGGCATCCCACCAGGGATCAAAGCCCTCGCCAAGAGGCACCGGGCGGCAACCCTACCCGGACATCCTTAGTAGGCCTCCTACGCCCTTCCCACGCTAAGGATGAAAAGCCCTCGAAAGAGGCAACCGCTTAGCACCAACTGTGCTCGGTTGTCCCTGGCACACCACCGGGGATCAAAGCCCTCGCCAAGAGGCACCGGGCGGCAACCCCGCTCGGGAGTCGTTAAGGATCAAAGCCCTCGCCAAGAGGCATCGAGCAGCTACCCTTCTCGGCAATCCTCAGCAGGCCTCTCACAGCCCCTCTCATGCTGAGGATCAAAGCCCTCGCCAAGAGGCACCGAGCAGCTACCCTTCTCGGCCATCCTTAGCCGGCCTCTTACGGCCCCTCCAACGGTTAAGGATCAAAGCCCTCGCCAAGAGACACCGAGAAGCTACCCTGCTTGGCAATCCTCGGCAGGCCTCTTACAGCCCCTCTCACGCTGAGGATCAAAGCCCTCGCCAAGAGGCACCAAGCAGCTGTCCTGCTCGGCCATCCTTAGCAGGCCTCTTACGGCCCCTACAACGGCTAAGATCAAAGCCCTCGCCAAGAGGCACTGAGCAGCTACCCTGCTCGGCACCAAGCTCAGTTGGCCAATTACGGCCCCTCCAACAACTAAGGAGCATGGACTCGACAAGAGGCATCCAGTCTATCAACGTCTTAGCGATCTACACTTCGACTTCGGGGCCATGGAGATACCGTCTTACCGCCTGCCCTGGAACACTTGGAAAGAGAGCAGACTCAAGTCGACGCGTAATCTCCAGACAAGAAGACGACACAACAGAAAGGAAGTCCCACTCAGATACAAGTGTTCAAACAGCAAGAAGAAAAATACGCGTGCAAACAAAACTGCAAAAAAATACCTTTACTCTCAAAAAGTTAAAGCTTTTACAAGGTATTGTGGGCTCCCCAGCCTGACAAAGTGCCCGGAGGCCTACCAAATTCCTAAGGAAACAAATAAAAAGAAAAAGAAAAAGAAACAAAAGACGATGGGCCTCAGGCCTCAAGGCCGGGCGCATCCCCGGGAAGCTCAGCGATCACAGCAGGGGCCTCGGCGTTGCCCTCGCCGAGTATCTCCACCTCAGCCTCGGCCCCGAGGTCCTCCCCCTGCTCCTCGTCCCCGTGAGGATATTCGGCTCGGAGATCCTGGTCGGCGAACTTCGGTATCCGAGCCTTGACGGCGTCGAGGGCCTCATACCAGATGGCGGTAGTGGCCGAGGCTGGGATGGTGTAAAATTCTTCAGATTTCTGGAAGTTCTCCACCGCCTTTGCCGCCAAGAGGTCGGCCCGTTTCGCCGCCTCTACCGCCGCCGCTAGCTCCTTCCGGAGGGTGCTCACCGACTTTTTCATGGTGCTGACGAGCGCCTTAGAGTCCTGAAGCTTTGCCTCGGCAGCCTGGGCGGCTATGCGGAGCCTGGCAGCTTCCTGCTTCACCGCCGCCACTTCCTCCTTCCCGGCCGCCGCCTCCTGCTTCGCGGCCGCCGCCTCCTGCTTCGCGGCCACCAGCTCCTGCTTCCCGGCCACCACCTCGGCCTCAAGAGCGGCGACCCTCACCGTCGCTTCTTCCAGCGCCCGCCTCGATCTCTCCTTCAGCGAGGAGGACTCGCCCGAGGCTCGAACCGCCGGGCCTATCTCTTCCTCCTCCATCCAGATAGCAAGGGCGACGTGGTGGAGGACCTGGAGAAACGAGAAAAGGGTCAAAAAGAAGAAGGATTACCTAGTCTCATGAAAGATGAAATGAGCAAAGTACGAGCACTAACCTGCACGGCCTCCTGGGCGACAGACACCAGTTGCCCCTTCAGGCTTCCCCCGGGGACCCTGCCCCCGGCCGACCTCTCTATGTCGTGCAGAAGGCTGTCGGCGACGGAGACCCCGAGGGCACCTCAAAGCGGAGCTCCCCATCGTCCACCAAGATCGGGGAGGCCGGGTCGTGCGGGGCTGCGCGGGGGAACCTCTTGAGAGCCGACGGCGGCTGACTGATCTCCACCTCCGAAACCGGGGCTTCCGGCCTCCGAGCCCTCTTTCGGGTTGGCGCCGTGCTGGACTCCGGGGCCGAATCCGGGCTCGAGCGCTGATGCTGGACGGCTGCCGGGGAAACCGGGGTCGGCGCCTGACGGGAAGAGCTGGCCCCTCCAGCCCTTGACCCCTTCTTCGGCTTGCGCATAGCCGCTCGAAAGTAGCTCAAATCCATGGGTTCTGCATAAGACGAGATAAAATGGGGTCAGCAACACAAGAAAAAATCAAAATAGATACAAGCCTAACTTACCGACAAACTGGGCAGGACTGAGCCCGGTCCAACTAAAGGCCCGCTCAGAAAGCAACACATCGGCTCGAGGAATGGGCTCCCACGCCGCCACTCTCACCGCGTTGGGGTCATTGGACGGTTTTCCCTGCCAACACTTATCCCTAGACCACTGGACGGGTACGGGCCAGTCCTCACCTTCTGGCGGCCCGGCGAAGAAAAACTTCTTCTTCCAGTCATGGATGGGAGAAGGCGGGACGATGACTCCCGACCCGGGCGCGCTCCCCCGACGTTTCCTAAAGGAGAGATAGACCCACCTCGGTTCGCCCGCGCGAGAGCCGGAGTGACTTTTGTAGATGAGAGTGGAGGCAAGGATGGACAGACCGAAAGGAACCATCTACAATTTCAAGCGGACCAGAAATCCAAGGAGAATCCTCCAGGAGTTCGGCACTAACTGGCCCGGGGCTAACCCGAAGTAAGATAGCGCTGCAGCGACCTCAGAAGAGAAGGGCAGGCGCATTCCGGCCCAAAAGGATTCCAGGTATAGGGCAATCTCTTTACCCCGCACCTGATCCGCCCTCTCCCCTTCCTCGGCCAAACGCAGAGTATAGCCAGAAGGGATATGGAAGCGGGACTGAGCGGTGGCAAGATCCTCCTCATACCTCAACAGGGAAGGCATACCAGGGGCATCCGCCATCTCCACTTGGGAATCCGCTCCTGACACACAACCACGGGGAGGGGATCTAACCCCCGCTCCCCGGGAAGACTCCGACTCGGCGGGAGAATCTATAAAATCTACCCCTATGACATCTACAGACTCCCCAGGAGAAGACATCTAAACTGATCGAGAAATCCTCAGGAAAGCATAAGATCTGACCTAAAACGAGAGCGACGAGCTTACAAGATCAGGGATGAGAAAAATATGAAGAGAGATGGGCCCTGAAGAGGGTCCCACCTCTATCTATAGCCTCCGGCGCCCCCATCCAATGGTGACCGTCGACTCCCGCCAAAAACAACTTTTCGCTTTCGACGACCCAGATCGCTCCACCTGGCACGCGCGCATTGAGCAGCGTCCCATAAGACGCTAGAGGTCTGCGGCCCGTCGCGTCAGCCAACCAACGCTCGACACGTGGTCCGCCGCTTCGTCAAAAGCACACACGATCCGGCACCCCTCTTTAATGCAGAAGATCTCGCCCTGATTCGCCCGCGTCATCCAGAAAAAGACGACGGATTGCCCGGGGACACGCCCGAAAATATCTTCGAAAGAGAGCTCACCTTGGGTGACCCGGCAGAACAATCTCGACCCGACCCGCCAGCTGGTCGGGACAAGAGTGGGGGGCTAATGCTGGGGCTCGATATCGGTGATCTCCCAGATCATGACATATGGCAGCTGACGTGTCCCGGAGCATGCAAGAAAGGACCCACAGGGGCCGACCAAACTGCTCCAATGCCCGTCTTACCGACGATGCTGGCTCGCCTCGAGCCCCAACATAATTGGCCTCCTCGGCCTCACAGCTCATTCCTGAGCTTCCATAGGAACAAGATGCCTCGGCTCTCCCGTTCGCCCGCGAGCTCTCCCGCCGAGGTCATCTTCGCTGGTCCATCGACCGACCAACAGCACCGCTTGCAGGCGTAATCGCCATCCCATGAATCTCGCCATGCGCGAGATCTCCGCCGGTCACATCCCACGTTCCACTCCACCACGATCCCCCATTAACGAGCCTGTCTCTCTATTAATGGAGGCCCCGCTCATCACGCGGGCGTGACGTCGGGAGAGTAACGGCCGGTGTGATTCTCACGCCTATTGCACCTGCTGCCACTGCTATTTAAACCCCTCTTTAAGACGGTCGAGGTAAGCCAATTCTAATCCACTAAACCGTTACTCTGCTCGGATTACCCCACTAACTTGATTGTCGGAGGGTCCTCGGTGGTCCAACCACCCCGGGACTTCCTTGCAGGTAGCTCGGCTCAACAACTCCAAACCCATTGAGATCCACACGCTTCAGGAGTCTGTCTCCAGATCAAATCTCAGCCACTCATCGCCACCATCAGCAGATCAATGGGAAGCAACATCTGAAGGAGATTCTACCCTCCATCAAGAAGAATCAAGTTCCTTTTCCATGCCGTTGACGCTTCTGCCAAATGATCAAAGGCTTCCTTCGTCTTCAGTGTCATTTTTCTTAAGGTATTTTTAAAAATCGATCCATGAAGAAGACACAGAGTGAGGGGTATTTTTGGGAGAGAGAGTTCTTTAGAGAGAGAAGAAAGACATGGAGAGGGAGGGAAACCCCTTGGTGTAAGGTGGCAAATGGGCCGGGTGACCCGTGGCCTGACCTGCTATTTGGCCCAGCCTGGCTGCCGCATGGTCTAAGGTTGGGCCAGGGTCGGTTTGGGCAGCCCGCCGGCCCGGCCCGTGACCGAGCTTGAGTAAAGTTTTTAAAATTTTATTTTTTGGGGTTAGAAATTTTAGAAGGTTTTGAATTTTAAAAAAAAATGGTGCAAGCATCGGATGTGTACGGATCTTGTGATACGTCCCGAATTTAGTTCAAAACTGTCTTTCTCCTCTCCCTTATAGTCGAGCACGTAAATCCCTCCCGCAAGAAGCACCTCCTGACTCCAATTCCATACTTGGATGGATAAGGCCAGGCCGATAGTAGTACACTGTGTAGGACGGAGTAAGGGCCCTTGACAACTTCCATTACTGGCCCAGAAAGAAAGAGACGAAAGCAATTCCTTGCTCCATCAAAGGAAGCTAATGGGCCGCCCTTAGAAAACCATGAATCTTGACCCTAATGACTCCTATCGAGAAAACCGAGACTGACAATGTATGGATTGGGATACAAACCAACAAAAACGTCATCCAGAAAACAAGTGCCATTGAATCTAACTATAGAGAAAATGGAAAGTCAGTTCTTTACGCAAAGCACTTTGTCATGAAAGAGAGAATCATACCTTCTTTTAGCTTCAGCTCTGAATGACAAAGGTCGAGACTTTGCAAACGCAATGCATCTCGTGTCATACGAAGAAATGGAACATCCTTCTTTTTTTTAGAAAAGGAAAGGGAGTGAGTACTTGCTGGAGGAACTCGAAGACCTAGCTCTAAGACATAAGCCGAAGTTAGAAAGAGAATACCTATAAAAACAAGGGCAAAGCTTCAAAAAAGGTTTCATTCCTTCAGGAAGTCAAATCCCTCTACCAGAGAATCATCCGACTAGGGATAGTTGTGAAGTATAGGTTGGCCCTCAACCTGGGTGAATAAAAGGGGGTGGTCCATCGGCTTAGTCTTTTGTTTCATCAGCTGTGTTGGGCATACAGGTTCCCCGACCGTATAATCACGCAGATTGAAAACGATGAAAGAAAGAAATTGATTCAATCCTTCTATCCAATAACGCTTACTATACAATAATTGTGATAATGGACTGAAACACGGCATTCTTTCACTGAGCAGACACTTCCTTCCCTCCCTCCACTCGCTACACTACGTTCACTGGTTGGTGCACCCTACATAAAGATATTTGTACCTGGGGGTTTCAAAATATGGTTGTTGGGTGGGGTTTTCAAAAAAGGAGTAGGAAACCAAACAAAATTGAAAAAGGGGGAGGGAATAATGAGTGATGTGATGGGAAGCAGTGGTTTTTGGAAATTTGAAATTTTTGACAGTTCAAAATTTTACATTTTTTCAAGCCCCCTCCCAAAACCAAATTTTACATTCTCATTTCTCATTCAAAACTCTATAAGTACCTCTTTATACTTCTCATTTTCGCCATAATTCACAACAATACAATTTTCAATCTCCACATCTTTCTCATCACAATTCACAGCAATACAATCAAGCAATTTTCATTCATGCAATCTCAATCTTCACTTCAGTCTCCAGTAATTTGATTCTCCTATTTGGAATCGGGGTTTTTTGTTATTGGTTATATTTTTTTGTTATCTAATTTTTTATCATATATCTTTTTCTCTTACTAATATTTTTTTAATTAAGTATGGTCGGTTCGTCATCATCAAGAGGTAACAGGGGTGCTTCATTTGAACGGAGACGTTCTATTCAACTTGATTCCAGCTCACAAAAGGCAATTGCAATAAGAAATTTGCCCACCAGTGCATCAAACCCTAGACGTTCTTTTCAAATTGAATTAGATACACAAGACGTGGTTAGATTATGTAATATGCCAATAATTGATTCTTATTCTCATTACTATGATTCTGCTAATTTTGAGATGCATGCTGGTTTTTAAGCATTTACGTCACAAAGTCGCGCCCCTAAAGAAGTCCTGGCTCCTATTGTTCCTAAAGCCAATGCTTCTGCTCTCAGACCGGAACGAACAAGAACCTCTCAAATTTGGAAATGTTTTGAGAAAAAGGAAGTTGAAGGTAAAGGCAAACGTGCAGTTTGTAAGAATTGCGGAAAAGATTTTAATTGTGGCTCTAAAGATAGAACCAACCATCCAAGAAGACATCTAAACACCCATCAAAAACCAGATTCTCGGCAGACGACTCTTAGCATGGTTTCTAACTCTTTAACTAGTTTATCTTATTCTCAAGATACTAATAGAAGAGAACTTACTAGATATGCTATGCATGCTGAACAACCATTTAGTTTTACTGAAAATGAGAAATTTGATAGATTAGTAAAAACTGCATATAATCATATGTTTCAAAGGGTACCAAGAAACACACTTAGAAGTGGTGCCTTTAAATATTTTTATAAAGCCAAAACTAATTTAGTTGGTAATTTTGCAACTTAAAGGTGAAGTTGCATTAACCTCTAATCTTTGGACTACGAATGTCACGCCCCGCTTCCGAGAGTGCACAAACTATGACACGTGACAGGGCCAACCATGCTATCTGTGGTTAGGAAACATCCCTCCACAATCATATTACGGCTGTCTATAGGATATCAAGAACAAAAAATATATAAAACTAGTTAGTACATGTCCATTTGCCACAGTAAATAGAGTCAAGAAAATGTATAACCGGAAACGAACTAAATCCAATAAACGACATCTGAAAACTTGTCCTAATATGGGCTCACATCAAGAAAATAAAGCTGCGGAAACTAAACTAAACTAAACTAAACATCTCGAAATGACACGTGTTCAATTCCTCACTGCTTGGCTTGATGGCTAAAATACTCATGTTCGGCCTGTGATAAAGGTAGAGGAACTGGGCCATGCAAAACCCAGACGTCAGTGCATCATAATATCAAAGAAACAGTGATAACCAGGATGCAACGATATAACTAAACATGAATATAAGTAAATAACATAGATATGAACAGTGACGTATGCGTATGTATGTGACGTGTGATGTGTAACCTAAAACTATGTTTCTAGGTTATCTATTCTAAAAGTCTTCGAAATCAATTAATGTAATCATCATCGTAACCCAAGAGTCTATACCCCGTTCATTCCCCACGGGACTATGGTAACAAAATTTATTCCGTAATGCCTGGAAAAACGACAAACATGTAATTCTTCCGTAACGCCCGAAAAAACGGCAAACAGGATTATTCTGTAACGCCCGGAAAAATGGTAAACATGTAATAATAGCCTTTTCAGTTACGTTTCGATTACATTCTTGATTTCCCCTTTACCCCTAGATTTGTGTTCAAGTCAAGTATTGCCAATATAGATCTAATGCCAACACAGGATCAATCAGGTACAGTTCTCGTTTATGCAGACAACAGGTTACGTCCGTCGGGACAGCATGTCAGGATTGTTGAAATTAGTAATAAGATCCAAGTAATGAGTCAAGTAGTGTGTCGTGAACATGTCATGTGATGAATAAGTATCAAATAGATACCAAATGTGAAACTGTAACGAATATCTGAACATGGTAAGCACGACGGATACCAAGATACATATGTATCTATCTGTAATAACTTTTTATACGTCCATGACTACGTATGATGCAATCTAGATAACACGTTATAATAATGTAATAGTAAAATGATATCAGGACGTTCCGGCTTGCAACTAGAGAATCTATGATTAGCACGGATACGTATGGATACTGTAAAACAGTAAAACTATAATATTTGTTGCATAATGAAACACATGTATTATTTTTATTCATATATAAATAGATATATTAACATAGTATGTTGGAAGATAAACTTGCCTGATCGGATCTCACGACGGGGTACGTACGTCACGTTCGACATCGGATAGACGTCGCGATGCAACACATGCGCGTACAGGACTGGACCTGGCTAATCAATGATGGGACTATGCTGGACGACGATGTTGACTGGGTCGTCCGTATCATCGGCGATGTATGCGACTCTGGCGAGACGGCCAGAATAAGCAAGAAAGAAAAGAGAAGAAAAGAAAAGAATTAAAAGAAAGAAGAGAAGAAGAAATAGGGTTTGTGGCTACTGGTGTCGGGCTCTGGATTTAGCTCTGGGACAGAGGACCGAGGAGGAGACGACGGTAACAATGGGCAGCCGTCGACGATGAGGGGTTACATTGGCAGTGGGTTTTCTCAAGTTGGTCATTGTGGTTTTAGGGGTTGTCGGGGATGGTGGTAGTGGTGTATGGTGTCGGGGAGTTGGAGAGAGGTAAAGAGAAGGAAGAGGTGACGACGAGGTCTCTGGCAACGAGGGGTGTCGGCGTTAGGGTTTGCTGCAGGGTCGGGGTCGTGGATTGGCGTCGTCGGGGTTGTTGCTGGGTTCTCGGGGATGGAGAGGGAGGAGGTGGAGAAGGGGTCGAGGTCGGGGGTCGAGGGCGAGGGGATGAGGAGGTCGGTGGCGAGGTGAGTGTGACGTCGGGCTAGGGTTCTTGGGTTCTCGGGTTGTGAGTTCTTGGGGTTTGTGATCGGGAAAGCGAGGAGAAGGAGGAAGTGGAGATGGTTGCGACGAGGGCGAGGAAATGGTGAGGTTGGGTGATGACGATGAGGTCGGGGTCGGCGACGAGGTGAGGTACAGGCGTGTGTAAGGTTCTTAGGCACTAGAACAGGGTTCTACACGGCATCAAATATGCCGTATTTAAAATTTTCAAGTGCCAAACAACCTAAGCAAGGATCTTTACTAGGGAATTAGGGTTAGAAACATAAAGAAAACATCTTTACTTCTAAGTGATAGGGATTACAACTTTTGTAATCCGTTCCTTCGCTTCATAAGCTCCAAATTGTGGTCCCTTCGCTGCGATCATCAAACTCCCGGACTCTAGAGAGGCTCCATGAGGTGAATGATCCATGCTAGCTTGAAGTCTTCACAATCCAAGATGATCTACCTTGAGGAATCACAAACCCAAGGTATCTCTTCACTAATTATGGATTAGTGAAGCTAACACACTAATCTATATGGCTAGTATAGAAGAGGATGATGAAGTAGGAATTTTGCTCACTTTAGTATTTTATTTCTCACTATTTTTTCATCATATGAAGAAATCAAGAGAGCAAGAATCAAGAGCAAGAAGAATAAAAAGCTCAAGCTCAAGTGAGAATGAATTGTGATGAGATTAGAAATGTAACGAAGGGTTAAAAGTATCATGGCTAACTCTTGTAGAGAATAAACCATGGGATAGGGTTAGGGTTAGGTTAACAAATATCTTAGCAAATATCTAAAGAGTGGACTAAGTCAACTTAAGAAAATATCTTAAGCAATTATCGACAATTTAGAATTAACTAAAATAAATAATAAATCTAACCCTAATTTTAGCCATGGTGTAAATCTCATTAAACCCTAGTTATATTTATAACCTAGCATGTTACAATATTATATATCACATATATAATATATAATGTAACAAAAGAAAAGAATACAATAAACATATATCACATATATGTTAAATGTACCCAAAGTGAGAAAATGAAATACTTAAGTGAGCATATATTAGTTAATGTAATTTAATATATCAAATATATATAATTATACATTAAATTATTAAATCAATAATTGATTTAATAATACGACTATATTCCATATAACCGACCAATATAACATGTATCTTTTTATCGAATCAACACTTGATCCGATAACCCGGCTATATCATATATAACCGGTCGATATCATATATCGCGATAATAGAATACGGTATCATATATCATATTAATCTCGGTCCCGCATATATCACATATGTGCTCCTACTCTCTTTCGCCTGAGCCAGGAAACCTCTGTGTAGAACTCTAAAGACTCGTCAATACGCCGGCAGTAGGTGATGATCATATCAAACACCCACAAGCTGCTAGCGGCCAGCTAAACGTAACAGCTACCCGGGTATTAAGCAATCAGAAGATCAATAAGCAAGCCTGTACATACTCCTGTGAATCCAATCAGTAACACTACCGTACAGTCCGGTCTCTTCGTCTGATATGTCGCATATATTGTCTAGGGGTGGTAAACGTCAGACCCCAGTAACCGATAAGTCGTGTCGATGTGAGGCTCATAACGGGTCGAGAAATTACTGATAACACTTACCAGTAGGTCTCCATATCAGCCCTGGCCGGGGACTTCCAGTTATAGCCAATCGAACACAGCGCAACATTAACTCCCAATACCGGGAGAGAAGAAACCCCTCCTATCGCTCATTGCCTCCATATGATTCGGGACTGTACCCAAAAGCCACCATTTTGCACATTCTCATGAACGTGGTAAGGTGGAAATCAAAGCACAGTGGGAATCACACAAAACTCTATGACGATCTCGGGTCTACAGACTAACCTGTACCAGTGTCACCAGAGAACTGCTATCTGACGATAGGTATAATACTATCTAGGAGTTCTCGGCGAGTTTGTTCAGTGTACCTAGTCTCCACTGAGCACCCGTACACCATCTTTGATGTCAAACACCAATGGATGTGGGATCATCCATCGCCCATCATATGAGTTAAGATGCATATACGCTAGTCTACTCTGGAGTATCGATGCCCTGTCTCGATACACCCTTGACTAGGAACAATTATAGGATGTACTCTTGGACTACCCTGGCCCCACTAGTATGATCTGCATCATAGTCCTAGTAGTCAAGTACATATCCTAAGGACTTTTATCAATATGTGAGAGCAAGAAAGTAATACAATACAAGTCAACATGTTTAGACAAAGTGAAACCAGATAGTATACTATCATGTCGAGCAAGAAAGTCCTCTCTATATATATCCAAGCATCCACTATAATATACACCATATGTACAACAATGGCCTATAGGGCATATATATAACTAACAATCTCCCACTTGCACTAAGGCCAGCTGTTGTAGTATCTCATACCCAACATCCTGAAGAGTCTCTCAAAATGTATCTTGGGTATGGCCTTCGTGAGTGGATCTGCAGTGTTGTCCTTCGTGTCAACTCTCCTGACCTCGATCTCTCGGCGATCTACTATCTCCCGGATCAGGTCATACCGCCTCAGAATATGCCTGGATCTCTGATGGGACCTGGGTTTCTTGGCTAAAGCCACAGCTCCATTGTTATCATAATACAAAGGTATTGGATGTTCAATGGATGGAACGACTCCAAGTTCAGTTTTTAACTTCTTCATCCAGACAGCCTCTTTGGCAGCATCGTTGGCAGTGATATATTCAGCCTCCATCTCGAGTCTGCAACAGTTTCTTGTTTGGAACTCTTCCAACAAACCGTCCCTCCATTGAGGGTAATGAGAAATCCCGATTGCGACTTAGAGTCGTCCTTATCACTTTGGAAGCTCGAATCGGTAAAGCACTCCATTTGGAGTCCTTCGTTACCATACACCAAGAACATCTCCTTAGTCCTTCTCAAGTACTTGATAATGTTCTTCAAAGCAGTCCAGTGACACTCTCCTGGATTTGCTTGATACCTACTTACTACACTTAGTGAGTATGCTACATCGGGTCTGGTACATAGCATTGCGTACATGATAGAGCTTACTGCTGAAGCATAGGATATCCCTTGCATGCGAGCTCCCTCCAAATCAGTCTTAAGAGACATCTCTTTGGAGAGAGTGAGTCCAGAGATCGTGGGTAAATTCCCACACTTGGAGTCTTCCATACTAAACATTTTTAGTATGGTGTCAATGTACCTACATTGGGACAATCCCAATATCCTTTTAGATCTATCTCTATAGATCTTAATCCCCAAGATGCAGGAGGTATCACCTAGATCTTTCATTGAGAATCTATGTGATAAGAAGAGCTTGACCGAGTGCAGCATAGGAACATCATTTCCTATCAAGAGTATGTCATCCACGTACAATACGAGGAAGACAACCTTACTCTTTGCCACCTTCTTGTATATACAAGGTTCATCTACGTTTTTGATGAAGTCAAACTCTTTGACTACCACATCAAAACAGATGTTCCAACTCCGCGATGCCTGCTTTAACCCGCAGATGGATTTAAGCAGCTTGCACACATTTCCGCTGCTCCCACTGTCTACGAAGCCCTCTAGCTGAGTCATGTACATGCACTCCTCTAAATCACCATTTAGAAAGATTGTCTTAACATACATTTGCTATATTTCGTAGTCATGGTATGCAGCAATGGCAAGTAGGATCCGGATGGACTTAAGCATAGCCACTGGAGAAAATGTTTCGTCATAATCCACACCTGGTCGTTAACGAAAACCCTTTGCAACAAGTCTAGCTTTGAAAGTCTCAACTTTTCCATCTACACCAAGTTTCGTCTTAAAGATCCATTTTCTCCCAATGGGTTTTACCCCTTCAGGAGCAACTTCCAAAGTCCATACTTTGTTGGTGTACATGGATTCCATCTCAGATCGCATTGCATCCAGCCATTTCATAGAGTCCCTACTCGTGATGGCCTGCTCGAAGCCAGTCGAGTCATCATCTTCCATAATGCAATCCTCGCTGCCACCATCAATGAGAAAACCGTAGTATCTCTCAGGTGGATCAGGAACCCTACTAGATCTGCGGAGCGGCTGAGGTTCATCGGGAACTACTGAATCCTCGGGTTCCACTAAATCTTCAATTGCAGTTTGTGCTGCTGGAACTTCTTCCAGCTTTACCTCTTCGCCACTAATTTCTTTTGCAAGAAATTCCTTTTCTAGAAAGGTGGCATGTTGAGCAACAAACACCTTTTGCTCCTCACTGTGGTAGAAAAAATATCCATATGAATTCTTTGGATATCCCACAAACTTGCAGAGAACTGATCGTGTCTCGAGTTTGTCCGGATTTTGTCTTTTGACATAGGCCGGACAACCCCATATCTTAACTCGTTTAAGATATTGTAACGTTTTGAAAATCGTTTCGGCGAAATTTCGGAAAATCGGTAAAATAAGGGGGTTTTCTGTAAAAAGTCAAAATACAAATATCTTTATTATAAAAATTAAATACACATATTCTAGCTATGTAATTGCTAGTATTTGGTGTTTATTGAGCCACTGGTGAAATTTCCAATTTTCTGAAAAAAAAAATTATTTTAATATTATTTTAAGCCGTCACTAATACATTTAATTAGGGAAAATTACAAATTGGAATGGGTTGATACAAATTTTATAATTCTTGACACACTAAACTGACATGTAAAATATTGTTTCTGAAACGAAATCGTTTGCCAAAACGGTTTAGAAATTATTGAAGAAAAAAGGCTTTTTTTAGTGAATTTAGTGTAAATGGATGTTTGGGGTATAGTATTTATCATTTTCCATCACCCCACACCCATACCCACACTCACACACCCCCATTTTTCCTTTCCCTTGGCTGAATTCAGCAGCCCCCCCTCAATTGTCCCCACTTGTGTTGCAAAAGAAAAGAAAAGAAAAGAAAAGAAAAGAGAATGATAGAAGTAAAAGGTGGACTTTTTGACCTCATTCTCTCTCCAATCACCTCACACTCTCTTCTCCTCCCCATTTGGCCGAGCCCTCTTTTTTTTCCTGCACCACAACAGCCCCTCTTTCTTCCTCTCTCATTTTGCATCAAAAAATTCAACAAAATGCCCAAAAACCAACACAAAAATCCCACAAAATCAAAATTCAACTTCTACCCATTTCTCATTAGCCAAAATTGCACGGAGCTAGGGAACAAAATTTCAATTTGGGAGGCTATGTGTGCTTGTGGATCTTCAAAATTATTGGGTATAAATTCCAACCCTTTTTGCTTAATTTGTTAGTTAATTTCTTAAAGCTAATTAATTAAGTGATTAATTAGGTTTTAGATGTGTTTAATTGCATGATTAAGGAATTCAAGTTAGGGTTTTGTTGTGGAATTGGGTTGTGATAAATTGTGCATGGTTATGTGATGTGGATTAACATCTTAAGTATTGTAGGAAGCTAATCTAGTTGTTAATTACAAACCATTACTTATAAAATGCCCTAATTAAGTTATTTTGCTAACTAGGGGTTTTTGGAAAATTATGAAATACTTTAGGTTAAATATAATTATGGTTTCATGTCATTATTAATATTATATTGAGTGGTTTAATACTTTTGGATCATGAAAATCCAAGCTAAATTGTTGTTTGTGTATTTTTGCTATAAAATTGTTAAAATTGGGTATTTTGTAAACTGGAATTTTGGGGTCAATGGAATTTAATGAGATTAAATTATGGGAATTATTTTTATGACTTATTTAAGATATTTAATAAGTATTATGGCCGCTAGATTTGTTTAAACGTCGAGTTTTGTACTAAAACGGGTAATTTTTGCTTGCTAGATTTTCGGAAAAATGGTTTTTAAGGTAAATTTGTGGTTTTTGTGAATTCTAACCTATTTTATATTATAATTAGTGTTCGTGAATGCGCAAATGAGAGTGTTTGGGTTTTTCTCGATGGTTTGAAGTTTGTACATCGACATCGAGGGTTGGTTTGGCTATTCTTGCCTACGTAGGCGATAGGTTTTGATCTATGCGTGATACGCGTGCCGATTTGATTTTCGTATGCCGTTTCGATTTCGAATTTGGTTTTAATTCGATATGGTGCGTTATGATATATAGGTACCCCATGTGGACTTTGAGACGACAAGCAAGCGCGTGGCGACGTCGGCACCGGCGAGCGAGGACCAGGTGAGTAGATTTATATCTATGGGGAGAAGTCGGGTGGATGGCGTATAGCACCCCCGCAGTCCGTAGTATAGTTCATATATATATGTTTATATAGGTGTTTTATGATACGAGAATGTTTATTCACGATATGATTATGTGTTCATGGATTAGCTTTGGGTTAGTTGCGAAACCCTAGAGTAGTTGTTATACCCACATACGCACACACAGACTTGTATACATTACTTTCTTGTGCATAGATGGGGATGTGTATATATGTATATACGCGTGGGTATGGGACTATGCATATATACATTCATATACACATGCATGGATGATGAGGATAGTACTTGGGATTTGAGATGAGTCGATGAGATCGGTGATATGGCAGAGTTCGTATTTGAGATACGACATGACGTTGTAGCGGGTCCCTGACGTAGTGTTTCACACACGTGCATGCATACTTAGGCGGTATCAGTATTGTACTAGACGTAGATCAGTACCCCGATCATGATATTTGATAAAGAGGATACCAGATGAATAGTATGATGAATGCGATATTGACCCGTACCCAGATTTGGGATGTCGTACGATGGATTTACGTATGAGCTATATATTGATGATTGATCCGCACTCTTGACTTAGGAATGTCTGATTATAGATATGGTATCGGATGTGATATTATTGAGGCGGGATCACCGACTGATATATATATATATATATATATATATATCGACTCAGATGTTAGACGGTTTCCTTACCTTCAGTTAGCCTGTTAGCTTAGCCCTGTAGTTTAGTATATTTGGTAGACTAGATTCGACTCCTACCTATTTCAAAAGCTAACGAATCGCAGGTATTTTAAAAGACAAGTCAAGGGATTCTACGGATATTTCAAAAGACATATCTTTTCTTAAAAACACCGTAGCCCTTATTTTCAAAACACCGCGATTTGTGTTATTTTTAAAAGGCACCATTGTTTGACTTATAGTTATCGTTGTGTCTAGTATTCTGCTCCCGCACATTATTGTTGTTCTCCTCGCATCGTATACTTATTGTAATTCATATTTCATTATTGATATCATGCTGTTAGGACACCAGCACCATTACCGATGATGCGTATGTACCACGTACACTTACTTGCCGGCTCACACACATCTTCATCGGTAATTGCCATGTTACGCACACCTTAGAAAATATTATTGCCTAATGTAGCTTGTTAACTAGTAGTTTTGACATGATGATTAGTTGCTTGCCTTATATGCTAGTTTAGACATTGTAGTTGTTACTTGTCACTTCATGCATACTGTTATTCATTATATGCCGCATTCATGGATGCTCATACTTATATTCATGGTTTTACATGCTATGGATGATTCGGATTTTCCATGATATTTTCTGGATTTGGAGGAAAACCGCAAAACATATATAAACTGCTTTCTCTCTTTTTAAATAAAAATGCGGTTTTCCCATGATGTATGAGTCGTCCACCATGAGTTTGCTGATGGATTTCGAGACCCGATTCGAGGAGGCGGATGAACCGTTTCGGGTACATGGTGGGCCCGGTGCGGTATCCCGGGGCAAGAAGATCGTGTTGTTGACGTTGAGCCTGTGCAGGGGAGTACGACCGACCGGTGATATTACCCGACGCGTCGGATATCCGGAGGATACCGTCGTGGTCATGAGATGGATGGTAGGGGCCGACCTGGACTGACGACGCCCTAGTCATTGTGATTGAGACATTAAGATTTCGAGATATTGAGGTACAGAGACTGTGATACAGAGATATCGAGATATTGGGATTACGTTTTGTGCCGATGCTAGGCACTGTTTTATGCTGATTTCATTATGATACCTCATTTTAAAAATACCGAAATCTCACTAATTTATGAAAGAAGTTTTCTTCAGTACATGCATTCTGTTTCATGCATTCATACATCATCCATATGATATATTGCTACCTGAGGCACTGTCACGGGCACATGGGATTACACTCGGGTTAGATATTTACCCTAGTCATTGTTATAGGCTGCATGTTATATATATTTGAGGATATATTATGATCGTTGACCTAGGTTTGCGTTGTTCATGCGGTTTCTGTTCGTAGATGTTTTTCTACTCACGAGTTGGCAACTCACCCCCGTTGTGCCACAGTTCCTTGCAGGTTTTGCCGTACAGGTTTCATTACGGCTTTGCTGGCACTGCTTCTTTCGGGTGACTTGCTAGTAGGTGGGTTTATTGGTATCGTACCCATCATATTACTTGTATAATATTATTCAGTTGTATCTAGTAAATTCCATCAACCAAATATGTATTTATTTTGAAATAGAGACCAGTGATGTTATTCTTTCGACCTTAGAGTCGCGCGTTACATTTCTGTGGATTTCTTGTGGTTTTGAGTTTCCTTTTGAGTTTTTGATCCTCGTCATTGGCGTTGTATATTATATTGCTTGTGTGGTTGTGACCGTCGATTGACGAAGAGCTAGCTCCCGCTTGGGGATGTCTTTTATTGATTTCGTATACTATTCATGTTGTATCCCGTTTGGGAGCCTGTATTTACAAAGGAGACTCTGCCGAAATTTTCAGGAAATATTTGATGTTTTTAAAACCGCATAATTCGGCTTATGCTATTAAAACTACTTGATTTTAAATTGGTTTTTCTTCACTCTACTACTTTTCTTGGTTTGGATTTCTGGGTTTTCGGCTAACTTAGATTACGTACGTCTCGAGACGTTTCGTAGTTTAAGTGCTGGTCATGTTCCGTACTTTCGGGACGTGACAAAGTTGGTATCAAAGCGTTAGGTTTTACCTTCGGAGCGTAGGATGACCCTTGGTTGATGGAATAGGTGACTAAAGTAGAGTGACGTACCGTGGGTATGTTCCGTGGCATACTTACGACACGCCACTCCACTTAAGGAGCCTTAGGATGTACATTTCTTTGCTCAGTATTATATTCATTCCGATCTAGCCTCATCGGTACCAGTTACGGTTTGCTGCCACGATTACGGGCAGGGAGAGCTACGGCTAGAGTTGCGGTCAGCACGAGCTCGTTACGAACGAGGACTGACCAGAGCATAATTCCGGCTACACACGATTGTAGAGATCTGTCTTTTGATTATGCTTTCGCGCCACGAGCGTTGGATGGATCGCTGTATGAGATTACTTGGACGTGCCGATCAGGACTAGAGAATTGAGCCACTGACAGAGGCCAGCCAGATTTTGATGACCGTTGGTGTATTGCTTACTCATGATGATTGAGGCACTGTTCAGCGTGCGGACAAGTGAGCCAGTTGTTGTTGCGGACGACGGGATATCGCCCCAGATGTTGGAGCTATTGCAATACGAGATTGTACTAAGAGATGATTGAAGGTCGCTAGTCACCGAGGATGAATGACTAGGAAATGTGGTTCGTTCGCTACCCCGATGCGAGGTCATCAGATAGATTGATTCCAGCTAGAGACGGCTTCACGCGGAGGCGTTGAGAGTCGACAGAGAAGATCGAATGTCAGCAACCTATTATTCCAAGTTTAAAGTATTCGGAAAGACATGTAGGCAATTCTATGGACCCTCTAGAAGAATGAAATCCTAACTCGACTTAATGATCGTGTGAAGCCTTTGAACCTTAGGGTTTGCGGCAGTTCCGCGGTGTCATTAGTGAGGCTTGGGTTTGCCCTTCTACGGCTGGACCATCGATGCTGTGGTATGTACTCGATACTGTTAAACTGTACCCAAGATATTGAGCTCTTGGGGGATTATGAGGTTTTGACGAATCGATCGGATGGTTCGACTTCATTCGGATGCTAGGTGGTGAGATGCATTTCTTGGGAGACTCCAGCTACGAAGATAGCCATTGGAGCTCAGTCCATGCAGCCACGACGAGACGAGTCCGAAGCAGTCGACATTAGAGAAAAGTGGAGTAAAGAGGTCCGTACAAGATCTGGATAAGATGACGTTCCACTCCGCCGACATCAGAGATGCGATATGCATGCCGAGGCATTGTGCTGGATATATCTTCCAAAAGGAGTCGCGATGAGTATGCAGCCGTTCCGGAACAAGAAACAGATATAGTAAAGGACGATGACTTTCGGACAGTTCGGTAGAGACTAGATTTGGGAGAGATCTCGACAGGACCTTTCTGGGACAAATTACGAGAAGACTTGGACCCAGGAGTGGTCATGTTACGCACACCGGCAGGCCAGAGTTCAGGATCGTCGACGAGACATGCTATGAGTGACCACGACAGTTGGCCAGAGATTCTTGGAGGATGTGCTTAAGCGGGACTATTCCGCCATACTTGATTTTGGTATTTTGAGCGATTTATTCGCATGATTGATTTTGATGATTGAGTTTCATGATATTTGTTTTCATGGACCATGGTTGCACCTACTGAGTATTTACGATTTTGCACAGTTGTTGCACTTGAGATAGTTTTCGTGCCTTGGTTTCTCATGTTTGTGATTATATGGATTTCATACAGTTGAGTTGATTTGTGCGTGTATACGCATACGATTTGGTTCTTGCACTCGGTATAGTTCACATATGCTTGCAGTGCAGTTATTCGCATCATGTGCACTTAGATGCACTGGGCTTCGATTGCGATTGTGATACTCGATATTGTTTGTGCACTTTTTGCACCTGATTGGATTTTGCGCATGTTCGACGCTTGATATTGGATTTCATGATTTCGTGCACGATGGATGCACCTGATTTGGATTTTCGCGTATGTTGGGCGCATGTTTTAAGATGCGAATTTGGTGCACACCAGATGCACTAAATCGAGATTCTTCATGCATGTCAGATGCACCTGTCTCTGCTGTCAGGCATACACGTTGCCTATGACAGATGTTTCGTGCACACCTGATGCACTTAGATGTTGTTTCTGTGCGCATGTATGGCACATATATGGATTTTGATTTCCGTGCGCACTAGACGCACGTAGTATTCATATGCATATTTTGGGATTGATTTCTTATAGAGAAGTACGTTTTTATGATATTTGCTATGTGTTTTCGTACTGAGCAGGACTAGACAGAGGACAGTACCTGAATGTATTTTGCATGCATTGATAGCTATTGAAGGGAATTCCAAAAAGCGAGCTATAGTCTCAGTATTTACCTACGTGTCTGATATGACACGAGACGTTTAAACAAGGAAACCCTTTTAAATTGTTTTCCAAAAAGGCGGAATGTACATTTTAAACAAAAGGTATATATGTATATGGTTATTTTCTTACAATAGACGTCCACCACTGTGCAGTGCTGCGAGCATCGCACAGCGATTTGAAGAAGATTTGGCATGCATTGCTTCCAGATGTTTTAATGATGTATATTATATTGATTTTCATTTTGGGATTTAGACAATGTGTCTTCACCAAGACTCCGATGATTGCGGGATGCTTGACGGAGTTTTGATTTTGAGTTATATACTCATTTTTCATACGCATGCGCTGCGCTACGACTTATTTTACGTATTTATGAATTTGGAGCCCCGACGACTTGATGGTTTTGCTTGGATGTTTTAGCATTTGGGGGAGTTTTTAATTTAAATTCGGGGACCGAATTTCTTTAAAGGGAAAGATTGTAACGTTTTGAAAATCGTTTCGGCGAAATTTCGGAAAATCGGTAAAATAAGGGGGTTTTCTGTAAAAAGTCAAAATACAAATATCTTTATTATAAAAATTAAATATACATATTCTAGCTATGTAATTGCTAGTATTTGGTGTTTATTGAGCCACTGGTGAAATTTCAAATTTTCTGAAAAAAAAATTTATTTTAATATTATTTTAAGCCGTCACTAATACATTTAATTAGGGAAAATTACAAATTGGAATGGGTTGATACAAATTTTATAATTCTTGACACACTAAATTGACATGTAAAATATTGTTTCTGAAACGAAATCGTTTGCCAAAACGGTTTAGAAATTATTGAAGAAAAAGGCTTTTTTTAGTGAATTTAGTGTAAATGGATGTTTGGGGTATAGTATTTATCATTTTCCATCACCCCACACCCATATCTACACTCACACACCCCCATTTTTTCCTTTCCCTTGGCTGAATTCAGCAGCCCCCCCTCAATTGTCCCCACTTGTGTTGCAAAAGAAAAGAAAAGAAAAGAGAACGATAGAAGTAAAAGGTGGACTTTTTGATCTCATTCTCTCTCCAATCACCTCACACTCTCTTCTCCTCCCCATTTGGCCTAGCCCTCTTTTTTTTCCTGCACCACAACAGCCCCTCTTTCTTCCTCTCTCATTTTGCATCATAAAATTCAACAAAATGCCCAAAAACCAACACAAAAATCCCACAAAATCAAAATCCAACTTCTACCCATTTCTCATTAGCCAAAATTGCACGGATCTAGGGAACAAAATTTCAATTTGGGAGGCTATGTGTGCTTGTGGATCTTCAAAATTATTGGGTATAAATTCCAACCCTTTTTGCTTAATTTGTTAGTTAATTTCTTAAAGCTAATTAATTAAGTGATTAATTAGGTTTTAGATGTGTTTAATTGCATGATTAAGGAATTCAAGTTAGGGTTTTGTTGTGGAATTGGGTTGTGATAAATTGTGCATGGTTATGTGATGTGGATTAACATCTTAAGTATTGTAGGAAGCTAATCTAGTTGTTAATTACAAACCATTACTTATAAAATGCCCTAATTAAGTTATTTTGCTAATTAGCGTTTTTTGGAAAATTATGAAATGCTTTAGGTTAAAATATAATTATGGTTTCATGTCATTATTAATATTATATTGAGTGGTTTAATACCTTTGGATCATGAAAATCCAAGCTAAATTGTTGTTTGTGTATTTTTGCTATAAAATTGTTAAAATTGGGTATTTTGTAAACTGGAATTTTGGAGTCAATGGAATTTAATGAGATTAAATTATGGGAATTGTTTTTATGACTTATTTAAGATATTTAATAAGTATTATGGCCGCTAGATTTGTTTAAACGTCGAGTTTTGTACTAAAACGGGTAACTTTTGCTTGCTAGATTTTCGGAAAAATGGTTTTTAAGGTAAATTTGTGGTTTTTGTGAATTCTAACCTATTTTATATTATAATTAGTGTTCGTGAATGCGCAAATGAGAGTGTTTGGGTTTTTCTCGATGGTTTGAAGTTTGTACATCGACATCGAGGGTTGGTTTGGCTATTCTTTCCTGTGTAGGCGATAGGTTTTGACCTATGCGTGATACGCGTGCCGATTTGATTTTCGTATGCCGTTTCGATTTCGAATTTGGTTTTAATGCGATACGGTGCGTTATGATATATAGGTACCCCATGTGGACTTCTAGACGACAGGCAAGCGCGTGGCGACGTCGGCACCGGCGAGCGAGGACCAGGTGAGTAGATTTATATCTATGGGGAGAAGTCGGGTGGATGGCGTATAGCACCTCCGCAGTCCGTAGTATAGATCATATATATATGTTTATATAGTTGTTTTATGATACGAGAATGTTTATTCACGATATGATTATGTGTTCATGGATTAGCTTTGGGTTAGTTGCGAAACCCTAGAGTAGTTGTTATACCCACATACGTACACACAGACTTGTATACATTACTTTCTTGTGCATAGATGGGGATGTGTATATATGTATATACACGTGGGTATAGGACTATGCATATATACATTCATATACACATGCATGGATGATGAAGATAGTACTTGGGATTTGAGATGAGTCGATGAGATCGGTGATATGGCAGGGTTCGTATTTGAGATACGACATGACGTTGTAGCGGGTCCCTGACGTAGTGTTTCACACACGTGCATGCATACTTAGGCGGTATCAGTATTGTACTAGACGTAGATCAGTACCACGATCATGATATTTGATAAAGAGGATACCAGATGAATAGTATGATGAATGTGATATTGACCCGTACCCAGATTTGGGATGTCGTACGACGGATTTACGTATGAGCTATATATTGATGATTGATCCGCACTCTTGACTTAGGAATGCCTGATTATAGATATTGTATCGAATGTGATATTATTAAGGCGGGATCACCGACTGATATATATATATATATATATATATATATATATATATATATATATATATATATCGACTCAGATGTTAGGCGGTTTCCTTACCTTCAGTTAGCCTGTTAGCTTAGCCCTATAGTTTAGTATATTTGGTAGACTAGATTCGACTCCTACCTATTTCAAAAGCTAACGAATCGCAGGTATTTTAAAATACAGGTCAACAGATTCTACGGATATTTCAAAAGACGTATCTTTTCTTAAAAACACCGTAGCCCTTATTTTCAAAACACTGCGATTTGTGTTATTTTTAAAAGGCACCATTGTTTGACTTATAGTTATCGTTGTGTCTAGTATTCTGCTCCCGCACATTATTGTTGTTCGCCCCGCATCGCATACTTATTGTAATTCATATTTCATTATTGATATCATGCTGTTAGGACACCAGCACCATTACCGATGATGCGTATGTACCACGTACACTTACTTGCCGGCTCACACACATCTTCATCGGTAATTGCCATGTCACGCACACCTTAGAAAATATTATTGCCTAATGTAGCTTGTTAACTAGTAGTTTTGACATGATGATTAGTTGCTTGCCTTATATGCTAGTTTAGACATTGTAGTTGTTACTTGTCACTTCATGCATACTGTTATTCATTATATGCCGCATTCATGGATGCTCATGCTTATATTCATGGTTTTACATGCTATGGATGATTCGGATTTTCCATGATATTTTCTGGATTTGGAAGAAAACCGCAAAACATATATAAACTGCTTTCTCTCTTTTTAAATAAAAATGCGGTTTTCCCATGATGTATGAGTCGTCCACCATGAGTTTGCTGATGGATTTCGAGACCCGATTCGAGGAGGCGGATGAACCGTTTCGGGTACATGGTGGGCCCGGTGCGGTACCCCGGGGCAAGAAGATCGTATTGTTGACGTTGAGCCTGTGCAGGGGAGTACGACCGACCGGTGATATTACCCGACGCGTCGGATATCCGGAGGATACCGTTGTGGTCATGAGATGGATGGTAGGGGCCGACCTGGACTGACGGCGCCCTAGTCATTGTGATTGAGACATTGAGATTTCGAGATATTGAGGTACAGAGACTGTGATACAGAGATATCGAGATATTGGGATTACGTTTTGTGCCGATGCTAGGCACTGTTTTATGCTGATTTCATTATGATACCTCATTTTAAAAATACCGAAATCTCACTAATTTATGAAAGAAGTTTTCTTCAGTACATGCATTCTGTTTCATGCATTCATACATCATCCATATGATATATTGCTACCTGAGGCACTGTCACGGGCACATGGGATTACACTCGGGTTAGATATTTACCCTAGTCATTGTTATAGGCTGCATGTTATATATATTTGAGGATATATTATGATCGTTGACCTAGGTTTGCGTTGTTCATGCGGTTTCTGTTCGTAGATATTTTTCTACTCACGAGTTGGCAACTCACCCCCGTTGTGCCACAGTTCCTTGCAGGTTTTGCCGTACAGGTTTCATTACGGCTTTGCTGGCACTGCTTCTTTCGGGTGAATTGCTAGTAGGTGGGTTTATTGGTATCGTACCCATCATATTACTTGTATAATATTATTCAGTTGTATCGAGTAAATTCCATCAACCAAATATGTATTTATTTTGAGATAGAGACCAGTGATGTTATTCTTTCGACCTTAGAGTCGCGCGTTACATTTCTGTGGATTTCTTATGATTTTGAGTTTCCTTTTGAGTTTTTGATCCTCGCCATTGGCGTTGTATATTATATTGCTTGTGTGGTTGTAACCGTCGATTGACGAAGAGCTAGCTCCCGCTTGGGGATGTCTTTTATTGATTTCGTATACTATTCATGTTGTATCCCGTTTGGGAGCCAGTATTTACAAAGGAGACTCTGCCGAAATTTTCAGGAAATATTTGATGTTTTTAAAACCGCATAATTCGGCTTATGCTATTAAAACTACTTGATTTTAAATTGGTTTTCCTTCACTCTACTACTTTTCTTGGTTTGGATTTCTGGGTTTTCGGCTAACTTAGATTACGTACGCCTCGAGACGTTTCGTAGTTTAAGTGCCGGTCATGTTCCGTACTTTCGGGACGTGACAGATATGGTCTCTTCCCACTCCATATTTCATATGGTGTGGTAGGTACAGATTTAGTTGGAACCTGATTCAATAGGTATGCTGCTGCTTCAAGCGCATAACCCCAAAAGGAAATAGGTAACTCGGCGGTGCTCATCATAGAGCGCACCATATCTAATAGGGTGCGATTCCTCCGTTCCGATACACCGTTGTGCTGTGGTGTATATGAAGGAGTAAGCTGAGAGAGAATCCCATTCTCATTTAGATAGTCCAGGAACTCATTGCTCAAGTATTCTCCTCCTCGATCAGATCGAAGGATCTTAATACTTTTACCCGTTTGGTTCTCTACTTCGTGCTTATATTCTTTGAATTTCTCAAAAGCTTCAGACTTGTGTTTCAATAGGAACACATGTCCGTATCTTGAGAGATCGTCAGTAAATGTAATGAAGTATGAAGAACCATTCCTGGCATGTGTAGACATGGGACCGCATACATCACTATGTATCAGTCCCAAGAGTTCCGTAACTCTTTCTCCGTGTCCACTAAATAGAGTTTTGGTCATCTTGCCTTTGAGACATGAATGGCAAGTTTCATAAGATGATAATTCGAACGGATTCAAATATCCATCCTTATGTACCTAGCTAGTCGTGTCGCATTGATATGACCTAGTCTACAATGCCATAAGAAGGATTCGTTCATTTTTGAACTATTCCTCTTATGTGTGTTTTGTATATTAAGAACCGTGGTTTGATTTAGAACGTATATGCCATTATTTAACGAGCCTGATCCAATCAACTTTTGATTCAGAAAGATGTTCATAACATTATCCTGTATTACAAAATTATATCCTTCTCTACTTAATAAAGAAACTGATATAATATTGCATATCAGGTTCGGTATGTAATAGCATTCGTTCAGAATCAATGTATTACCATTTGGTAAGACAAGATGATATTCGCCAACTGCTTTGGCTGCAACATTTGCACCATTCCCTACTCTTATGGAATGATCACCCTCTCCTAGTTCTCTACCTTTCTTTATCCCATGTAACATATTACATATGTGGGATCCTGATCCGGTATCTAATACCCAGGACGTAGAGTGAACTGAGAAACAGTTCTCGATAACTAACATACCTGAAGAAAATGCATCAACATACTTATTCTTCGTTTGGGCGGCGTGGGAATCTAGATATGTCTCTATTCCCTGCTCTGTCTTATAACGTTTATAAGAAAGAACGGGACCAACGTTCCCCTGCTCAGTATAATAAGCAGGTTCGGTCAATACATCCATATTATTATCTTAATTAAGGCCTGACATGGTCGCTACCTGGAGAGAGAGAGAAGAAAACACTTTAGCGTATGCTCTTGCAAGATTAGATTGGTTATTATCTTATCTAATCAGGATGGCTCCCACTGTTTTCATCAAATCTTCCTTCAAAACCAAAAAGGTAAGACTAGCCGGGATTAATTACACCTTACAAGTTCGCCAATCTTTCGGCCAGACCAGTGTTGGTGCTTTCAGGGAGGTTCCCCGTGCTTTCGCACGAACCTAATTAAAATAAACCTCGTTTTCCCAGAGGCATAACCCCGTTAACACCTTTCTAGACACCTACTTGATCGGCTAATTTTCATGTGTAAAACTTTCCCAGGAGTAACTCTTACTCGCAGTGGGTATCGGGATCCAACTATCTCATAGAAGGTATGCAATCTCATTGCAAATTTCAACACTTGAAATTCCCGATAATGTTTTGCTCCTAGCAATCTATGACCTTGACAAGGTCAACAAACCATAAATCGCAAGTCAAGTTCAACCAGCCATTTCTTGATTGAATTAAACCCACCTCATGACCCTTGACAAGGTCAACAAGGCCATACGATTACCCTAATCCAATCGCATCTCATGCTTTAGCAGATAAACACTAATTAGCTACCGTACACTACGCCTTGACAAGGTCAACAAACGCAGCACGAATACCAAGTAGGACTTATCTGAAATGATGGAGGGCTACGACAGGTTTTTCAGAAAACCTTTTGCGTAATGAACTTGATATCGTTGTAGAAACAAGTAATTTTGAAAAGGAGTGTTTTTTAGGCTTCTACTAGTTTCGCTAAAGAGGTCACTTCTGGTGAAGGGATCTCGGCTCTTTCCTTATCGAATAAGGTGCAGGATATTTCAAAAATACCGCTATGCAAAGCAAGAACTATAGAACCAATCAAAAACAAAACTGAGTGAGTTGTAGCATCTGATAGTATCGCTAAAGAGGTCATTCCTGGTGAAGGGATCTCGGCTCTTTCCTTATTGAATAAAGTGCTGAATATTCTACAAGGAATACCGCTATGCAAAGCAAAAACTAGAGCTACCCTTTTTTTGAAAATTTGATTCTACAACATCTTTTAGGTTTCTTTTCTTTCATTAATCTCATTAATGAATTCCCATCATTTATGCTTCCTAAGCATCACAGAAGAAACGAAAATACAACGTACGCTTATGCCATCCGCATTCACCACAGTGTCCCGTTATGCACCGTTAGGTTACTTAACTAACGGCATACCGGGGCGGGACTAGCACGGGTGCAAAACATAAGCAACGTTTATTATATATCATATATACAATAATAAAGTATTCGTCTCACTCATATAAAATGATCACATCACAGTATATCAGCAGCAGAAGATAATATATGAAATATTGGATATATTTGGAGGTCCGTGTTTTATTTTGAGCCTTTATAAAACACGATTCTACGGTCGTGATGAATAGCCAAATCCACATCCCTAGACCCCTATGAGAGCGGAAAGCAACCTTATCAATTTTAGAGTTAGGAGACCCGGTCTCGACTCCTCGAGATGGCCTCCCACTGGACCCTAGAACCCGGTCTCTTGTGCTCCTTGGGTCTATCCTAATGCGGAAAAGTAAATAATATACAATGGTGACATCATCCTCAACCCGGAAGTGCCCCCATTAAAAGAATATTACATACATTGAATTTTACATGAATGAAAATAAAAACTCTCATCTCACATAAAACCCCCGGCTATTCTAAACACGACGATCCAATATAACATATCTCAACAACACATAACATCTCATGTCATCAACGTAAGTAAATACGCGTATCCCAATTGTCGTTGATGTATAGCAACGAAACTGGAGATACACCATATACTACACTTACGGTCGCAGAAAAGAAAATAAAAAACTACAACAATTGGAATCGTAACTGCCCTTAGACATCATAAACCCGGGATATCACATATCCAAGATTTCATGCCTAACAATGTAAAGCTCGCATTTAGGTCGCACCCATGAAAACACTTTTTCAAAATAAGTCGGATAATTCAACAAGAATTGCGATTACACCCGAGACCAAAATGTTAGATTTACACGCAACAAACAAATTTGTAGATTCCAATTATTGTATCACATTTCAGAAAGCTAGACGACGTTAAACAATTCGATCGAATCAACGAATTCCCAAAATTCCCAGAGAGCTCAACACTTAAGCACTATTAAAAATTCCCAGAATCATGCACTGGTACCAATGGACCAACCGTTGAAGTGCCGTCCCTTGCCTCCTTAGTGGCGCCGTGGAACCGCCGCCAAAACCATGTTTTGACCGCGGTTCCGTGGTCACTAAAGCGAGTTAGGGAATCGTTCTTTAAGAGGGTCCAGATAATTACCTGCATGATTTTCTGAATATTTTTAATATGAAAAATTTCAACTTTTGAAAAAATTTCCAGAAAATGGGAAAAATTGGTTATTCGGAGTTCGTTCGTACTTTTAATTTCGTCTATGCAACGCCTAATGCTCTAGCTAGGCTCTGATACCACTGTATGGTTCTTAGGCACTAGAACAAGATTCTACAAGGCATCAAGTATGCCGTATTTAAAATTTTCAAGTGCCAGACAAGCTAAGCAAGGATCTTTACTAGAGAATTAGGGTTAGAAACATAAAGCAAACATCTTTACTTCTAAGTGATAGGGATTACAACCTTTGTAGTACGTTCCTTCGCTTCATAAGCTCCAAGTTGTGGTCGCTTTGCTGTGATCATCAAGCTTCAGGACTCTAGAGAGGATCCATGAGGTGAATGATCCATGCTAGCTTGAAGTCTTCACAATCCAAAATGATCTACCTTGAGGAATCACAAACCCAAGCTATCTCTTCACTAATTATGGATTAGTGAAGCTAACACACTAATCTATATGGCTAGTATAGAAGAGGATGATGAAGTAGGAATTTTGCTCACTTTAGTATTTTATTTCTCACTATTTTTCCATCACATGAAGAAATCAAGAGAGCAAGAATCAAGAGCAAGAAGAATAAAAAGCTCAAGTGAGAGTGAGAGTGAATTGTGATAAGGTTAGAAATGTAACCAAGGGTTAAAAGTATCATGTCTAACTCTTGTAGAGAATAAACCATGGGCTAGAGTTAGGGTTAGGTTAACAAATATCTTAGCAAATATCTAAAGAGTGGACTAAGTCAACTTAAGAAAATATCTTAAGCAATTATCCACAATTTAGAATTAACTAAAATAAATAATAAATCTAACCCTGATTTTAGCCATGGTGTAAATCTCATTAAACTCTAGTTGCATTTATAACCTAGCATGTTACAATATTATATATCACATATATAATATATAATGTAACAAAAGAAAAGAATACAATAAACATATATCACATATATTTTAAATGTATCCAAAGTGAGAAAATGAAATACTTAAGTGAGCATATATTAGTTAATGTAATTTAATATATCAAATATATATAATTATACATTAAATTATTAAATCAATACTTGATTTAATAATCCGGCTATATTCCATATAACCGACCAATATAACATGTATCTTTTTATCGAATCAACACTTGATCCGATAACCCGGCTATATCACATATAACCGGCCGATATCATATATCGCGAGAATAGAATACGGTATCACATATCGTATTAATCTCGATCCCGTATATATCACATATGTGCTCCTACTCCGTTTCTCCTGAGCCAGGAAACCTCTGTGTAGGACTCTAAAAGACTCGTCAATATACCGGCAGTAGGTGATAATCATATCAAACACCCACAAGCTGCAAGCGGTCAGCTAAACGTAACAGCCACCCGGGTATTGAGCGATCAGAAGATCAATAAGTAAGCCTGTACATACTCCTGTGAATCCAATCAGTAACACTACCGTACAGTCCGGTCTCTTCGTCTGATATGTCGCATATACAGTCTAGGCGTGGTAAACGTCAGACCCCAGTAACCGATAAGTCGTGTCGATGTGAGGCTCATAACGGGTCGAGAAACTACTGATAACACTTACAAGTAGGTCTCCATATCAGCCCTGTCCAGGGACTTCCAGTTATAGCCAATCGAACACAGCGCAACATCAACTCCCAATACCGGGAGAGACGAAACCCCTCCTATCGCTCATTGCCTCCATGTGATTCGGGACTGCACCCAAAAGCCACTGTTCTGCATGTTCTCTGAACATGGTAAGGTGGAAATCAAAGCACGGTGGGAATCACACAAGAATCTATGACGATCTCGGGTCTACAGACTAACCTGTACCAGTGTCACCAGAGAACTGCTATCTGACGATAGGTATAATACCATCTAGGAGTTCTCGGCGAGTACGTTCAGTGTACCCAGTCTCTACTGAGCACCCGTACACCGTCTTTGATGTCAAACACCAATGGATGTGGGATCATCTATCGCCCATCATATGGGTCAAGATGCGTATACGCTAGTCTACTCTGGAGTATCGATACCCTGTCTCGATACACCCTCGACTAGGAACAATTATAGGATGTACTCTTGAAATACCCTTGCCCCACTAGTATGATCTGCATCATAGTCCTATTAGTCAAGTACATATCCTAAGGGCTTTATCAACATGTGAGAGCAAGACAATAATACAATACAAGTCAACATGTTTAGACAAAGTGAAACCAGATAGCATACTATCATGTCGAGCAAGAAAGTCCTCTCTATATATATCCAAGCATCCACTATAATATATATCATATGTACAACAATGGCCTCTAGAGCATATATATAACTAACAACGTGGGCTAGGGCTTGAGTTTTGGTTTCCCCGTCGCAGGAAACAAAGGAAATAGAGAAAAAAGAAGGAGAGAGGATAAGGAAATAGAGAATAAAGAAGGAGATAAGAGAGAGGACGTGGGTTATTTAATAGGGTTAATATATATATAGGAGAGAGAGAGTGACAGAAGAGTGGATAGAGAGAGTGCGAGAGTAGAGAGACAGAGGGATTGGAGAGAGAGACACGTAGGAAAATATTAGTTAAAATATATAATATATTATTATATATAACTGTTAAGTTTAGTTTAGGTTTTAAAGAAATATTATAATATATTTTCTAGGATTATATAGCTAATACCAAAATACTCCGAAAAATTTCCGTGTCTTTTCGAAAAATCTAGTTTTAAAATATAGATAATATACGTATCAGTTGAAACTATAATGCGATATTCGGTTAAATAAAATGCATACTCCGAAGAACGGATACACGTAAATAAATGTAGCGATCCAAACGAGTCTGTTTAAACCATTAGGGCATGAACTCGAAGTATGGATGCACACATATGGTATGGGGTATGACAACAGGCCATGCTAAATATTAAAATGTATTATTCGACTATTATTTTTGTTATTAAAAGATATGCAGCTACCAAATATATATTATACATATACATAGAACCTAGCTGTGCACGAATCCTCTGTACTAGTAAATATGACGTAATCTAGAACCATGATGGGTTTCAGGCATGCGGGTCGGGTCGGATTCTAACTACAGATACCAATGCACTATCCGCACCCAAAAACAATAATAATCAAAAAAACTGTCGCAAGATTAGAAAAAACCCTAAATAAAATATCGTATAAAATGCACTAGGGTGTCACATTATACCCAACTACAAAAGAATTTTGTACTCGAAATTTCACAGAATAAGAAAAGACAAGAAAACATGGATCTAAGAAAAGAGGTGTGGAAACTTCTGTCGAATCTCGTCTTCACGTTCCCAGGTATATTCTCAGTGCGAACGATTCCCCAATGAAACAAGTACTAGAGGGATAATCTTGTTCTTGAGGGCATTTTCTCGTCGATCCACAATCGCCATCGGTCGTTCTTCGTATGTTAAGTCCTCCCTTACTGTCAGCCCTGAGTGATCTAGGACATGTGTCTCAGCTCGAATATTCTTGCGGAGTTGAGATATATGAAACACGTCATGAACACTCGTCAAGGATGGTGGTAAAGCCAATCGATAGGCTATTTCTCCAACACGCTCGATAATACCGAAAGGCCCCATGAATCGAGGACTAAACTTGCCTCGAATACCAAATCGAATCACTCCTCTGGTCGGTGATATCTTCAAGAATATAAGATCGCCAACTGCGAACTCCAGAGATCTTCGTCCTGTATCGGCCTAACTTTTCTGTCGATCTTGTGCTGCCTTCATATGACTTTGGATCATGTTGACTTTCTCCACTGTTTGCACAATAAGATCATGTCCCAACAATCTTCTTTCTCCAATATTGTCCCAACAAACATGCGAGCAACACTTATGACCGTACAATACTTCGAATGGAGCCATATGTATAGTTGATTAGTCTAAAATATTGCGCATTTTAATGAACATTTTCCCTACTATTGTTAAGTGCTAAAAGGTGTTAATTGTAAATAGAGAACATATGTGGGTTTATTTGTAAAAGTTTATTATCATATGTTTCTACATTTATATTTAATATAATTAGGGAAAATATATGCATATAATATTTAAATGATATATTAATAATTAAAATATGCATATCATATCAAATATCTCTAATCAATATCCTTAAGATATTATATTATTTAAATGGTTAGAATAATATCTCAAAAATACCAAATACTACTAAATACTTTGATTTGAGATATTGTGCAGGTACTAGCTCAGGTCTAAGGTCCAAATAAGAGATCCAAGTCAAATCGGGATATCGAAACCGAATCTGCCAAATTTTAGAAGTAAATCGAGAGATCTAGCAACGGCACAGACTCAGAGCATTATTTTCAGAATCTAGACATCAAGAGAATCTTCAAATATCAACACAAAATACCAAAAAAAACATACAAACCTAGTTCCACTAAGTTGCGGCTGAACCACGGCCAAAGGAGGTGAAACGCGGCGGAACCGTGGTGCAATCAGAGCCGTCGGATGTGAGATTTTGTAGATTGGATTGTAATTGTATATCCTCGCATATGGAATCTAGGGTTTCTGGTTTCAAATGCTATATAAAGGACTGAGAGCTGTACATTCAAAATCATCACTGAAGAGATCAAGAGATCCATGTATCCGAGTGATCATCATCTATTCATCTACCTCCAACAAGAGAGAGATCTAGAGCAAACTAGGGTTCTTGTAATCGACTTTCTAAGGAGAATTGTAAATGCAATAGTTGATTAATAAAGCTAGTTTTTAGTTTTAATCCTCTCTGTATTTATTTTTCACATTTAATTTCTGCACTTACTTTTCTGCATCTTAACTATGCTTTCATTCACCTTTATCCTCTCTTCTAAGTTAGCCATGAGCGAGTAATTCCTAACTAGCTAGGGTTCGTAAGATAGGGTAGGATAATGAATGAAAAACCTTTTAACTTCTTATTGACATTTTAAAGTTTATAAACCTTAGCAAAATAAATGTTAACCATCCAATCTGGCACGCTATCAATTTATTGATAGTCACGACCATGATTTGGGATTGGTTAAACACTTGTTTTGTTAAGGGCTTGACATGAGTAGAGATCAATGAAAGGACAAGGGTTAAAGTGGGAAACCCTAATCTACATTCATCACTATCGCTCAAGTTTTAAACTATTAAAAGTTAAAAGAGTTATTTTTAAATATTCATCCATTAACTACTAAGTCCTATGAACCCTACAAGCCTTTTTATTATAAATTTTATATCCGTATTAAAATAGAACGATAATCAAACAATCACCCTTTTACATCAACTCGTCTAAAGCAAGAACAGAGTTCACGTTTCTCTGCGGATGACCCGTACTCATCGCGGTTAGCTACTAGCGACACCGTTTTGATTGCGGTTATTTACAAAAACAACTACTTCCCAACGAACAATCAAATGGAGCCGTTGCCGGGGAAACGGTCATAATTTTTTCTTATTATTCGAGTTGATTTCTTATAAAAACCAGCGAACATAAAATAAACGAGAACCAAAACCGCATCTTGCGATTCTAACGATTATTGTGTGAGTTTTGCAAGGGAATCTGAAGTAATTGGAGCAAGGAAACAGAGATTCAGAGACTTTCAACATGTACCAGAGGAGTATAGGAGGGCCCTGAAGAAAATTTAGCAAAAGAACACTCCACATTGCGGCGGAACTGTGGCATATTGGTGGGTTTGGCGGCGGAACCGTGGCACATTGGTAGGTTCGGTCCCCCAAAATCCTTAGGTATTTTCCTAATATCTTTCTCTCTCCTCTAAAACTCCAATAATCTGATTTTACCTGCAGAATTCTTTGCAAACATCGCCGCTCAAAAATATTTTTGTGTGTTTTGATTTCAGGTTGTTTTTGCATATTTAAACCGGACTTCAAGGGGCAATAAACCTAAACTCAAATTAGGTGGGGATTTCATCACCCTTCCTAGGCCCCATAAACCATAAACAAGTATACTCTCATCCTACATTAATTAAAAAATATCTAGACCAAGCCTCTAAAGACTGTCGCGCTCAATTAGGACAGAGGAAAGTCGTGGCTAATCTATTACTTATCCGCATTTTTCTTATGGTGTCTAGGCAAGTGTGACTAAGGAAAGTGGTTACTTAGTTAGACCCGTTATTTCGGTGATTCGTATAGCGGATACCTTCCACTTACCTGGCCACAAAATTAATAAGGAGGTAGTAGAGGATTGATCATGTGACCTGTCCTTTAGAAGTCTAGGAGCGGTCTAATGACTTGACCTAGGAGACCCTAGCTCTAGAGATTGATTGTGCATTTTGTGATTTGTTGAGTCAAACCTCATGTCCGACATTTTTCCAAAACAAACCTTCTTCGTTCTCACATAACACACGCTACCACGTGCACTAAACCCGCTTAGTGCATGATCGGCTGGATACGGGATTCTAGTGCCCGTCTTGTCCGCATTTTTGCTGTCGACTCCGAAGTCGACACTTCTGTAAGTCGATGTCGCGCACCCCGCGGGTTCGCTGGGAGGCGGAATTTTAAAAAACGATTTATACAAAGCTCGCAACACCGACTAAACTCCAGGATCTTTTCGAAAACCATAACTAACAATTAACTATGGAGGTTTAACTACTATGATAGATGGTTATACCTCCATGAACCAGTCCTTCAGGTCTTCTTTGCCTCCTCTCCATGGCTCCTAGAAGTATGGATCGAGCTTGCGACGTCGACCTCCTCACGTCAAAGATGATCCACCAAAGAGTATGTGCTTAAAGCTCCTACTTCTAAATCGAAGTAACTAAGGTACTTAGATCGCCAAGGTAAGTAGCCTAGGTGATGTAGTGTAGCTAAAGGATTGTATTATCTCACTTGATCCTTTATTTCACAACACATGTGAGGGTAAGGATCACTTGAGGAAGAAGGAGAGGAAACTTAGGAAAAAGAAAGAAAAATGAGAAATGAGCTAGGGTTGTGTTTGGCTAAGTGTGGAAAATGGCTAATAATGCTTCTCACTTATTGAACCATGGAATAAATCTCAATACAATATATCACCCCTTCTTCAATAGTGAGACCAAATGAATAAATAAATACATAAGCCATTCCTCACACTATACCACAAATATCTCTCCAATTCCACCTCATTAATCCATTTAAGAAAATAGATAATCCATGTAATGAGGTGTCCCTTTCTAGAAGCATGCCTTGTAAAATTACGAGAATGCCCTCACCGTATGTACATACCCGTATTCGTATTCCGAAAAATACGAATACAATGAGACAAAAACAATCCAGTAATACAATACTAGGATCAGGCTTAAACCAAAGCCCACTAGTATTATCCGCCCGAACATCATCCGTGCATAAGTACACGTATGTGATCGAACCCTACCGTAAAACCATACAGCCTCTACATCGTTTCGCCCGAAGCAGGGAAACCCTCTGTGTGTGACTCTAAAGACTCGACAGTACGCTGGTAGTGGGTTTAACCACAAGCACGTCAGCGGTACTAACTGTACGTAATGGCTACCCAGGTATCTGTCGATAAGAAGGCCGATAAGCAAACTCATCCAAACTCCTACTGAGCCTGTCTGTGACAATCTCCGTACAGCCCGGTCTGTTCATCTGAGATACTCGCATATCGTGTCTAGGGGGATAGTAAACGTCAGACCCCTAATAGCGCAATAAGTCATGCCGGAGCAGAGCCTAATACACCCTGAGAAACTACTGGAGTACCTACCAGTAAATCTCGCTTGCCCTGGCCAGGGACTTTGTGTAATGGCTTTCCGAACACAGCATGATATCAACCCCCAATACCGGGAGAGACGAATACTATATAACCGCTGCTGCCTCCAAGTGCTTCGGAACTGCACCCAACTACTACCTGTTTTCATGACTCCTTTGAGCCATGGTAGAGTAGTAATCAAAGTACAGTGAGAACACACTCGAGGCGAAGTGCGATGTCAAGTCAATGGACTAAGTTGTACTCATGATACCTGGGAACTGCTACCTGACGATAGGTATAATACCAACCAGCAGTTCTCGACGAGTCCTGTCCAGTGTAACTCATAACCTAATGAGCACCTACATACTATCTCCATTACGACGTACTAATGGCTGTGGAACAGACCATCTCCCCTGCTGGGATGAGATGCATATACACTAGTCTACTCTGGAGTATCGATGCCCCGTCTCGATAATCTTACGACTAGGGACCTGTATAAGGATGTGCTTATAAACTACCCATCCCCTACTAGTGTGACTGCCATCACAACGCTGGTAGTCAAGCAAATATCCTAAGGGCTCTACCAATATGTATAAGCGATATGCTAAAAGAAATACATGCACATATTGAGGTAGAATCAAACCAAGTAGCATACTATCATTTTGAGCAAGACTGTTATCATAACTGTGAATATCCCAAGCTTCTAATATGTAATATACAATCCAATATGATACAATAATGGCCTCTAGGGTATATCTCACTAACAATCTCCTACTTGCACTAAGGCCATATATTGGCATATCGCAGACCTATCATCTCGATTATCCTCTCGAACTGCGTTTGAGGGATGGCCTTTTGTGAGTGGATTAGCAGTGTAGTTCTCTGTATCTACTCTCCGCACCTCGATCTCCCGGCGATCTACGATCTCCCTGATCAAGTGGTACCGCCTCAAGATGTGTCTGGACTTCTGATGGGACCATGGTTCCTTCGCTAAAGCTATAGCCCCGTTGTTGTCACAATACATAGGTATTGGATCAACAATGGACGGAACCACATGAAGTTCTATCATGAACTTCTTGATCCAGACTGCTTCTTTCGCGGCGTCACATGCAGAGATATACTCCGATTCCATAGTTGAGTCAGCAACGGTGTCCTGCTTGGAGCTCTTCCAACAGACCGCCCTTCCATTGAGGGTAAAGACATAACCCGACATAGACTTGGAGTTATCCTTGTCACTCTGGAAGCTAAAGTCGGCGAAGGCCTCGACTTAGTGGTCTTCTCTGTCGTACACCAAGAACATCTCCTTAGTATTTCTTGTTGGGTTACGACAGCGCCCCGACCATCAATCCGTGGCCAAATGCGGAACAAAAATTTGTAAAACTTAGCGCTACCACAACCAATTACCCGGATCGAACCATTAACCATTTACTAGCATTCTATAAAGTGAGTTTAGAGATTATACCGATCTATCTGTGTCCTTCGGTCTTCAATCTCTTTCCTAGCTCCTCGCCGGCTACCCTGAACAAGTCCGCTCTCCGGTCTCCCTCGTCGAAGACGATCCACCTCAAGGATTCTTAATACGAGCTCCCGCTTCAAACTGAAGCAACTCGAACAACTAGTTTGCTAGCCTAGATGTTTAAGGTGAAGTAGAGATAGTGTGTGATTACTTTGTCTCAAGACACTCGAGGATTCTCAACATATGAGAGGAATAGAGTGGAGGTTGAAGAAGATGCCCATGGTGGAAAATATGAAGCTCAAGAGAAAGAAAACAAGTGAGCAAAAACCAACCCTCAAAACAAATGAGATGGCTGCCCTATAATGAGTGAGTGAGTGTTCTGATATTTTGTGGTGAGAATAAAAGTCACACATAAAAAAAAATATCTCTACACTCACACACTCACAAAATATCTCAAAGCTCACAAGAAAATATCATAGCCAAGACAAAAAATGAGTCATGCCAAGAATGAGTCACAATTTCCACATTAAACATTTAAACATAAATGTTTAATCCACAAAAAAGAAAATGGCAGCATCTAAAGTTATCTTGTAACGAATTACAAGAATACTCCTCATCCGTACATAAATACCCGCATCCGTATTCCGACTGAATACGAATACTACGAGACGAAAATAATCCAACAAGTAGGCATAATACCAACCAGCAGTACCCCTGCAAGTCCGTCTGGTGTACTCATAACCCAATGAGCACCTGTATACATCTTAGGTGAACCAACTGACACTAATGGCTTGTGAGACCGACCACCACCCCTCGTCAGGTTCTCGATCCGTATACACTAGTCTACTCTCGGAGTATCGATGCCCAGTCTCGAAACTCCCACGACTAGGGACATTTTAAGGATGTGCTTATAGACCACCCAACTCTCACGTATATGATCGCCATCATACTGCTGGTACTCAAGCAAGAATCCTATGGGCTCTATCAACATGTAATAGTGATCTGTAATGTCTCCTGAAGCATGTACATGATGATAAAGACAAACCAGATAGCATACTATCATCTCGAGTAAGACTGTTCTACCGGTATAGGCCCTCCCTCAATCATTGCAATCACGTGCTTGTGATCCAATAATTGACTTGAGGGCACTATAGCCAACAATCTCGCACTTGCACTCAAGGCTAATTATTGCGATGTCGCATACTCACAACCCGTGTGATACCGAACACCCAACTCCTCTACTAATCAGTTTCACAAAGCTTGTTTGTGAAACTATTGCGTTCGAGAAATAGCCTCAGTGAGTGGACCCGCTCTGATGTTTCTCTCTATGTCTCTCTTTAATCTCAAGTTCGCGGAGAAGGCCATCTCCCGAAATGAGTAATACCTGTCTTAGAATATGTCTGGATATCTGATGGGACCCAGTTCACAAATTAACTCCAAATCCAATTTACATCTTAGACTGTATCGTCAACTGAATTTAATCAGTATCCTGCACCATGCCTCCCTCAGTATCCGCTTGGACCATCTGTCTAAACTACTGCCCTTCACAGAGGAAAGTCTATAACTCTGACAGTCACTCTGTCATCCAAGTCATCTTGGAAGCCTGGAATGATAACCGTCTCCCGAAGGAGGCTACCGTTATCATATCCCTAGAACATCCACTTATGTTTATAAACTGCTTCCGAACGTTTCTCCAGGATTGGATTAATATATATAAACTTATTGCATCTTGTGCAAAAACAACATCTGGTGTGGTACTTGACATCTCATGATTGACTCAATTGCCTAAGCAAGTGATATGCCAATCATGCACATCCCTCTCCCCTTTAGTCTGTAAGACACCTTTAGAGAGGGTGACTCCTTCACCTGCAGGTACACCACCATGCCAGGAGCCATCCATTCTAAAATACTTTTAGAATACTGTCTAAGTACCCAGATTGGGACACTACCCAAATCTAGATCTAAAACCATAGATCTAGTTACCAGAATATCTAATATAATATCCATATCTTATGTGGAGAAACCACTGTGTGACAACTATAGTATAACCGATTGTAGTATAGGAATTTTACTTCCTACATCGTGTATGTCATCCAAATACCAGGACATCACACCCTACTACCTTCTTAATAGATCCATCCCCTATTCTAATGAAGTCAATGCCCATGACTGTCACATCAAAAATAGATGATCTATCTCCGCTATATTTGCTTCAGTCTATAAATAAACATAAGCTACTTGTCCACTATGCTTCCGCTGCTCCCACTGACCACAACAACCCTCTGGCAAAGTCATATACACATGCACTTCTAAAGCTAGTTTATAATGACGCTATACTCATCTTCCTACCGGGTCTCAAAGTCTGGAACAACAGTAGTATTAAGTCTGGGTAAACAAGAACCTCCTTTCCACCGTCTTTGAGGATACCGAAGTACCTCTCGGGCACCTGAGGTTACCCACCATATCTGCGGAGTGGCTAATGGAATGTCAAAATATATTGAATCTTTAGGTTCTATTAAATTTTCAGTAATCGTTTGTGGTTCTGGAATCACTTCTAGTTCTACCATACTCCCACTACTGTTTTCTGAAAAGTCCATTTTACTAAAACTGTGGCGAGTCTAGAACAATATCACTATTGATCTTCCAGATGGTAGAAAGTTAACCCTCGTCATAGCTTGGGTTAACCCACAAAATGCCATTACTGAAACGTGCCTTGAGTTATCCAGAGTCTGGTTTTAAGCATAAGCCGGACAACTCCATATACCTTAACATCGTTTAGATATGAGCCATTCTATATACAATATAGAAACAGAGGCACTGATTTAATTGGAACCAGATTCAAATCATGCAGCTGTCTCCAGTGCATGTCAAATAAATGGAATGAGGCCGATCAGCATTACTCAACTTAGGAATGCATCCAAATATGAGTAACCTGAAAGAGAAACAAGTTTCTCAAAACCATTACTATCTACCGAATACCTAACACAAGTATCTACATCTTCGATCACCTTGAAGAATCCTGATACTTGCAACACATGGTTCTCTACTTTATTCTTGTACTTATAACTTCTCAAACTTAGACCTTGTATTTCTATGAAACACTTATCTAAAACTTGAGAAGTCACAAGTAAACAGAATATAGTACGAGGACCAACCCCTTTGTTCTAATGGACACTGGACAACATACAATACTTTGTATAAGTCCCCTGAGTTGAATAACTCAAACCCTGTGCGTCGTAAGCTGAAAACTGTACTATGGTTAAGAAGAATTACACCGCTGTTTAATACTCCTTACCCAACCATCAACTGATATAGGTAAATGTCATGGACATAATTTCAAAAAGTTATATCTCACTTTATAAAATAAACGTACAGATATATCAGTTTGAAATTGGTGCATAACAACGGATATTCAAAACCAAATATTTGCCGTTCGGCAAAAAACCCAGGATATTTCCTTAAATATCACCAATTACAATGAATCCCGATATAATGGGGATGATCACCTAATTCCCAATAACTTACTCCCACTCATCATCTGTAAAACCATACAGATGTGAGAATCTAACCTGGTAAATACATACACTGGAGTAAGGATCTAATTGGGAAATCAGTTTTCTATTAACAACGTATAGTGATACTGAAACATGGAAATGTTTCGAAGGGGTATCGGGGTATTCCTAGTAATGCCTCTTCCACTATCCAGATTCATGACTGTAACCGTATATTTCCTTGCCATCTCTCCAAATCCCTTTATCTGTTTTTACTCATTACCTTCTGTACACCACTCTTAGGCTAAATGGTTTTCTTCCTTCCCTACCATTCGACACCAGCCTATGGTTTGGAAGAAAACTATCCAATAAGCGTAATAGGTGTACCCTCTTAATCCAAGGATCCCTCGCAACCCGAGAGAAGGTATTGATAAAAGACAACCTGAATAATCCTATTCAATTTCTCCTGAACCGGAGAAATGCAAAGGTGAAATAGGAGTGGCGATGATATACGCGGTTTGGTCATGAATGATAGCAGTCGCATTTTACTTTACCCTCTTTCTAATCCCTTTATTTGTCTTTACTTATTACCTTCTGTACACAACACTTAGGCTAATTGGTTTTCTTCCTTCCCCACCTTTCGGCACCTGCCTATGGTTTGGAAGAAGACTATCTAATAAGCGCAATAGGTGTACCCTCTCCTAATCCTAGGAGCCCTCATAACCTGAGAGAAGGTAAAAGGAAAAGATAACTGAATAGTCCTATTCATTTTCTCCAGAACTGGAAACCATTCTCGAATCTGAAACAAGTTTCTTCGAGTTCGTATATAACCATACGATGGTCATATCCAATAACTGTGGATCTTCGTAGTGATACGGAGTGTTCCGGAGAAAAGCAAAGGGTAAAAGTAGGAGTGGCAATGAAGTATGCAACTCTGACAATCCAAAAGTCAATGTTTTAAGAAAGTCTGGTTAACTTGGTTACTGAGTTATAGTCCAGGGTCGGGCCATGGTCCCTGCCAAGAGAGAGAAAGAAACACTCAGCGTGCACTCTAACCTAGATCAGAATGGTTAATCACTTTATCTAATCAGGATGTCTCCCACTGTATCCTTAAATTCTCCTCCAAACCTGAAAGAAGAATTAGTCGGGGTCATCTAAAATCACCCGAGGAGTAAACCAACTCATCAGTGGGTATCGGGATCCAACTATCATCGCATGATAACTTGAAGGAATCCACTCAAGTCACCACACTCCAGAAGGTATGCGCATACCTGGCAAGTTTCAGTTTCTTTAGAAACTCCCGATGAGATTTTTACCCCAAGCGGCTTATGACCTTGACAGAGGTCAACATATCATAAGTTGCAAGTCAAGTTCAACCCATCATTGTCCTTGATTAACTTAGACCCACCTTCACGTGCCATTGACAGAAGTCAAAATTGTTGGAGATAGTGCCCTCAGAGTCAATTATTGGATCGCAGGCACGTGATTGCAATGATTGAGGGAGGACCTATCCCGGTAGGACAGTCTTACTCGAGATGATAGTATGCTATCTGGTTTACCTTTATCATCGTGTACTGTTTTAGGTGACCTGAGATGTCGCTATTATACGTTGATAGAGCCCCTAGGATTCTTGCTTCACTGCCAGCAGTATGATGGCGATCATATACGTGGGAGCTGGTAGTCTATAAGCACATCCTTAAAAGGTCCCTAGTCGTAGGAGTTTCGAGACAGGGCATCGATACTCCATTAGTAGACTAGTGTATACAGTCGAGACCCCGACGAGGGGCGGTGGCCGGTCTCACAAGCTACTGGTGTCAGTTGGTTCACCTAAGATGTATACAGGTGCTCATTGGGTTATGAGTACACCGGACAGGACTCGCCGGGAACCTGCTAGTTGGTCTTATACCAGACGTCAGATAGCAGTTCCCTGGTGACATGTGTACAGGTTAGTTCATCGACCTGAGGATCGTCATTTGTCTCGTGTGAGTTCCCACTGTGCTTTGATTACTACCCTACCACGGCTCAAAGGAGTCGTGCAAACAGGTTTTAGTTGGGTACAGTCCCGAGCCACATGGAGGCAGTGAGCGGATCTTCAGGGGTTCGTCTCTCCCGGTATTGGGGGTGAGGTCGCGCTGTGTCTAGGAGAGCCATTACGCAAAGCCCTCGGCCGAGGCAGGAGATTTACTGGTAGGTATTCCAGTAGTATCTCAGGGCGTTCTGGGCTACACTCCGACACGACTTGTACCGCTTTTGGGGGTCTGACTTTTACCAACCCCCTAGGCCCGCCATGCGATACTCATAGACGAACGGACCGGACTGTATGGATATTGTCACTGACAGGCTCAGTTGGGTGTCGGGGTGAGCTTCCTCATCGACGTCCATTTTGGTCAATAGCTGGTGGCCCGTCATGTATTGGCTTATACCTCTGACGTGCCAGTGGTTAAATCCACAGCCATAGTATTGACGAGTCTTTAGAGTCCACCACACTTTCAGTTACTCAGCTTTCGGACGAAACGCTGTAGTGGCCGTATGGATATATATGGCAGGGTTCGATCAGATACGTGCGGTATTGCACGGATCAGGATCGAACGGTTTTTTACTAACCGGCTTTGTTTTAAGCCGGTACTAGTTTAGTACAGTGTAGATTTTGTCTCATTGCATTTGTATCCGGTCGGAATACAGATGCGGGTGTGTATGCACAGTATCGGGGTTTTCCTGTAATTTATTACGGGACCAGTTTTCTGGAGTTGCCAGTTTGCATTCCGTTCCGGCCGGTTTTCCTTGTTTTTTTCCGGCCGGACTTTTCCGATGGAGGGGGTTATTTGCAAGTTTGCAAATAACACTTTGTGGAGGTTTTATATGCATAAAGATTGATTATGATATCTTTGTTCTCTTTCATCCATTACTTGCTTTAATGTGATTTGAAATGAGTATGGTTTGTGTTTTGAATGGAGTGATGGCCGGCCACTGTTGGAGTAGATTGGAGTGGGTTTATTTGTATAGTGGTATGAATAAAAAATGAGGGATTAATTTATTCATTTGGGTGTGCTGGAGATTCTTGTGGTGAATGGGTTTTTTGGTGCATGGTTTTAATTAATTGAGATATACTTCCCACTTGCATGTTTCCAGTGAGGGCTTGCTTCCTTTTTCCTGTGAGCTCATCTTGAGTTGGCTGGCCGAGCTCCATTTTGAGAGAGCATGCTCATTTTCTCTTTGCATCCACAAATGAAAATCATTGTGCACAAATTCCTCCATCTTGGCAACCTCTTTAACCCTAAAGAGACAACGATTCTACATTATTCTACAGCAAATCTTGGGCGCGTCGGCTAGCCAACTTCGTGCCCGAGTTGCCTCGGTATAGAGGCGGGAGCCCGTAAAAGAAACAGGCGATGTGGTGCCCTTCGGGCGAGGAGGCGACGACCGGAGTTTCCGCGAGGAGATCGGAGTGACGAGAAGACCGGAGGACTAGGATCATTCGGTATACTTCTCTCACCCTATCTCTTGATTGCTAGCGTTAGGTTAATGGTTACGATCCGGGTTTTTCTTTGTCCGCGGTAGCGCCGATTTCCGAGTAAGGAAAAATTTTGATTCCGCAATTTGGCCTCGAGTAAGATGGCCGGGGCGCTGCCGTGGCGCAACATGGTATCAGAGCCACGCCATTAACCTTACCTAGCTTCGTTTGATGTGTTTGCGTTTCCGATCGACCGAAATTTCCAAAAACCGTATTTTATTGCACATCAGTTTCTGTCGAAATTTTTTGGAGTCTAAAAATTTTTCAAGTGGTCTCAGAATGATGTGCAGGGAGTTCTAAGAACTCTGGTAAAATTCGAGACAGTGATCACTCAACAGGAGCGCGGAAGCGCCGCAAAAACCCTATTTGTGCCGCCCTTCCGCCGCAGGTTGGTGGGGTCACTGCTTCGATTTTCTCCAGTGGGCTTCTGGGCTATAATTAGGGGTTTTGGAATATTAAAATTGGGCCAGTTATTTCTGTGAGTGCTACAGTTTTCTTTTGGGGCCCACTTGTTAATTATTTGATCGATCGGATATTTTAAACACATTATTTCACAGTATTTACATTATATCTGCGACCGTGAATGTCACTCGATCGGTAAATCCGGTCTAACTGCTATAGCCCGGTTAGACGGATTTGCGAACGTGATTTTCACGTTGATGTTCTATGTTTATGCTGTGATGTTGCGGATCGGTCGTGGGGGATAGCCTGGATGCAATGCTAGTACAGTGCTGTTGTATTATGTACATTTGATATTGCGGGGCGAGCATCCGACATGTGGACTGCCGTCACTGCTTGATTGTATTATTCTTTTGGGGCACGACCTGGTTGCGGTCGATGTACCCGGTGTATGTATATTTTACATTCTGTACTAGGTTTGCCCCACGGAGGGGTGCACGGATAGCCGGGTTCTAGAGGGCAACGGGCCCGCATCTCAGGGCATTGAGACGGAGGGGCTTCAGTCTGGAATTGGCGGGCTATTCGCCGCACTCGTAGGGGGTACAGGTTGACCCAGGAGGGGTGCCCAAGTTGCCGGATTCCGTGAAGTGCTGGGTGGTCCATTCTCGGTACTGAAGGGGGCTGCCTCGCTTCAGGTTTTGGCGGGTGACTTGCCGCGCCCGTAGGGGTCTAGGATTTCATTGCACAGGCTATCCACACGACCAGGGGAACGTCGGGTTTCAGCAGCGGCTCTGTGAAACCCGGGGCTTCCAGATATCTGTATTGTTCTGTGATGCTGTACATTTCTGTGATGTTGCATTTTATTCACGCCTTGAGCGAAATACTATATATTGGTATATATATTAGTAGATGTTGTATATGTTTTTCATCCGCGCTAGTCCAGTCCCCGCTCTGTCGTTAGTAAGCTAACCTAACGGGTGATGACGGGACCCAGTGGCGAATGCGGATGGCATATACGTACGTCAGTATATTTTCGTTCTTTGTGGTGTGATCAATTGATGGGACTGCATTGATTCGGATCAATGCAAGATAAACAAACCTAATCTGATGTTGTTGGAACATTTTTAAAAAAAAAAAGCTGTTATTGCAAGGACGTTCACTTTTGTTTTGCATCGTGGTATTCATTTGGAATATCCTGCTCCTCAGTCGACGAGGCAAGGGCCGAGATCCCTTCACCGGGAGTGACCCCTTGGACAGAAGTTTGCGTCAGGGCATTAACTTCACTATAGCCGATTACTTTTGCTTTGCATCGTGGTATTCAGTTGGAATATCCTGCACCTCATTCTACGGGGAAAGAGCCGAGATCCCTTCACCGGGAGTGACCTCTTTAGTAAAGGTTTTCGTCACTATATTTTATAAAAGGTTATCCAGTTCCTTCAACGATATCAAGTTCATTACGTTAAAGGTTTTTCGCCAAAAACCAGTCGTAGCCCTCCGTCATTTCAGATTAGTATTACTTAGTATTCGTGCTGCGTTTGTCGTGCATTGCCGTGGCGTAGTGTTCGGTAGCTATGTAATGTTTTTCTGTCACATGGATAAGTGGATTGGTTAGGACAGTCGTACGGTCTTGTTGGCATTGTCAAGGACTCGTACGGGTGGGTTTAATGCAATCAAGATAATGACGGGTAGAACTTGACTAGGACTCTTTGATTTGTTGGCATTGTCAAGGTCACTTGGGTCCTAGGGATAAAAACAAATATCGGGAGTTTCAAAAGAACTGAAACTTGCCAGGCATGCGCATACCTTCTGGAGTATGGTGACTTGAGTGAATTCCGTCAAGTTATCATGCGATGATAGTTGGATCCCGATTTCCACTGATGAGTTGGTTTACTCCTCGGGTGATCCCCGACTAATTCTTCTTTCAGGTTTGGAGGAGAATTTGAGATACAGTGGGAGGTTTCCAGATTAGATAAAGTGATAACCATTCTGATCTAGGTTAGAGTGCACGCTGAGTGTTTCTTTTCTCTCTCTCTGGCAGCGACCATTGACCCGACCCTGGACTATGACTCAGTGACCAAGTTGACCGAACCTTCTTAACACTGGCTTTTGGATTGTCAGAGTTGCAGACCTCATTGCCACTCCTACTTTTTACCCTTTTCTCCGGGACACCCCGTATTACTACGAACGTCCACTTCCATTGGACAAAACCATCGTATGGTTAGATACGAACTCGAGGGACTTCGAGGATGGTTTCTGGTTCTGGAGAAAACGGATAGGATTATTCAGTTGTCTTTTCTTTTCACCTTCTCTCAGGTTGCGAGTACTCCTTGGTTTAGGAGTAGTACACCTATTACGCAAATTGGATAGTCTTCTTCCAAACCTTAGGCTGGTGCCGAACGGTGGGGAATGAAGAAAACCAATTAGCATAACGATGGTGTACAGAAGGTATTAAGTTTAGACAAAGCAAGGGATTAGTAAGAGGGCAAAGTAAATTGCGACTGATATTCACGACCAAACCAAGTATTTCTTCGCCAATCCTAAATCACCTTTGTAATTCTCCAGGACACTCCGTATCACTACGAAGATCCACAGTTTATTGGATATTCCATCGTATGGTTATATACGAACTCGAAAGGAACTTGTTCCAGTTCGGGGATGGATTCTGGTTCAGGAGAAATAGGAATAAAGTACATTCAGGTGTCTTTTATCTTCACCTTCTCTCGCATTGCGAGTGCTCCTAGGATTAGGACAGTACACCCTTTATGCTTATTGGATAGTCTTCTTCCAAACCATAGGCTGGTGCCGAACGGTAGGGAAGGAAGAAAACCAATTGGCCTAAAGGGGTGTGCAGAAGGTAATGACTAAAGACATATAAAGGGATTTGGAGAGGTGGCAAAGAATTATGCGGTTATAGTTGTGAATCTGGATAATGGTAGAGGCATTACTAGGAATACCAGGATTCCCCACAGAAACATTTCAATGTTTCAGTTTCACTGTGTAATGTTAAAAGAAAACTGATTTCCCGATTAGACACTTACTCCAGGGTATGTATTTACCAGGTATGATTCTCACATCTGTATGGTTTTACAGATGATGAGTGGGAGTAAGTTATTGGGAATTGGGTGATCATCCTCATTATATCGGGATTCGTTGTAATCGGTGATATTTGAGGAGATCACCTGGGCTGTTTGCCGGTCGGCAAATATTTGGTTTTGAATATCCGCGGTTATGCACCAATTTCAAATTGATATATCTGTACGTCTATTTTCATAGAGTGAGATATACCTTTTGATATTATGTCGATGACATTTACCTATATCAGTGAATGGTTAGGTAAGGAGCATTAAACAGCGGTGTAATTCTTCTTAACCATAAGTACAGTTTTCAACCTACGACGCACAGTGAAAGAGTTGTTAGACTCAGCGGACTTATACAGAGTATTGTATGTTGTCCAGTGTCCATTCGGACAGAGGGGTTGGTCCTCATACTATATTCTGTTTACTTTTAACTTCTCTAGTTCTTAGACATGTGTTTCGTAGAAACACAGGGTCTAAGTTTTGAGGAGTTATAGGTATTTGAATAGAGTAGAGAACCAGGTGTAGCAAGTATCGGGATTCTTCAAAGAGATCGAAGATGTAGATATTTGTGTATGGTATTCAGTTGATAGTAATGATGAAGACAGATTGCTTCTCTTTCAGGTTACTCATAATTGGAAGCATTCCTAAGTTAAGTAACGCTGATCGACCTCCTTCCATTTAGTTGACATGCACTGGAGACAGCTGCATGATTTGAATCTGGTTCAATTAAATCAGTGCCTCTGGTTCTATATTGGATATAGAACAGTTCATATCTTAACGATGTTAAGGTACGGGGAGTTGTCCGGCTTATGCTTAAAACCAGACTCCGGATAACTCAAGGCACGTTTCTGTAATGGCTGTTTGCGGGTTGACCCAGGCTATGACGAGGGTTGACTTTCTACCATCTGGAAGATCAATAGAAATATTGTTCTAGACTCGCCACAGTTTTAATAAAAATGGATTTTTTTTTTCAAAAACAGTAGTGGGAGTATGGTAGAACTGGAAGTGATTCCAGAACCGCAAACGATTACTGAAGATTTGATAAAGAACCTAAAGATTCAATCTGATTTGACATTCCATTGGCCACTCCGCAGATACGGTGGGTAACTTCAGGCACCCGAGAGGTACTCCGGTAGCCTCAAGGACGGTGACAGGGAAGTTCTTGTTTACCCACAATTACCATTGCTGTTGTTCCAGGCTGCGAGACCCGGCAGGAGGATGAGTATAGCGTCGTTCTAAACTAGCTTTGGAAGTGCACGTCTATATGACTCTGGCAGAGGGTTGTCATAGTCAGTGGGAGCAGTGGAAGCATTGGTGGACATCAGGCTTATGTCTATTTATAGACTAAAGCAGATGTAGCGGAGATAGATCATCTGTTTCTGATGTGACAGTCATGGGTTTGACGTCATCAGAATAGGGGATGGATCTGTTGAGAAGGTAGTAGGAAGTGATATTCCTATACTACGATCGGTTATACTTTAGTCGTCACACAGTGTTTTCTCCACATGGGACTTGGATATTATATCAGACATACTGGTTACTAGACCTATGGTTTTAGATCTAGATTTGGGTGTTTTCCCAATCAGGGTACCTTGACAGCATTCTATGAGTATTTAGAATGGACGACTCCTGGCACGGTAGTATACCTGCAGGTAATGGAGTCACCCTCTCTAAAGGTGTCTTACAGACTAAAGGGGAGAGGATGTGCATGATTGACAGATCACTTGCTTAGGCAATTGAGTCAATCATGATATGTCAAGTATCACACCAGATGTTGTTCTTGCACTAGATGCAATAAGTTGATATTGATCCAATCCTAGAAAAACAGTCGGAAGCAGTTTTAGAACATAAGTGAATGTTCTAGGAATATGATAACGGCTGCCTCCTTTAGGAGACGGTTATCACTCCAGGCTTCCAAGGTGACATGGACGACAAGGAGGTTGTCAGAGTTATAGTTCTCCCTCTGACGAGGGGCAGTATTTTGGACAGGTGGTCCAAGGCAATACTGAGGGAGGCATGGCGCGGGATACTGATTAGTTTCAGTTGACGATACAGTCTAAGATGTTTGGATTTGGAGTTCATTTATGAGCTAGGTCCCATCAGACATCCAGGCATTCTAAGACAGGTATTGCTCATTTCGGGAGATGGCTTTCTCCTCGAACTTGAGATATAGAGAGACATAGAAAGAAACATCACAGCGGATCCACTCACTGAGGCTATTCCTCGAACGCAATAGTTTCGCAAACGAGCTTTGTGAGACTGACTAGTAGAGGAGTTGGGTGTTCGGTATCACACGGGCTGTGAGTATGCGGCATCGCAATAATTAGCCTTGAGTGCGAGTGGGAGATTGTTGGAGATAGTGCCCTCAGAGTCAATTATTGGATCGCAGGCACGTGATTGCAATGATTGAGGGAGGACCTATCCCGGTAGGACAGTCTTACTCGAGATGATAGTATGCTATCTGGTTTACCTTTATCATCGTGTACTGTTTTAGGTGACCTGAGATGTCGCTATTATACGTTGATAGAGCCCCTAGGATTCTTGCTTCACTGCCAGCAGTATGATGGCGATCATATACGTGGGAGCTGGTAGTCTATAAGCACATCCTTAAAAGGTCCCTAGTCGTAGGAGTTTCGAGACAGGGCATCGATACTCCATTAGTAGACTAGTGTATACAGTCGAGACCCCGACGAGGGGCGGTGGCCGGTCTCACAAGCTACTGGTGTCAGTTGGTTCACCTAAGATGTATACAGGTGCTCATTGGGTTATGAGTACACCGGACAGGACTCGCCGGGAACCTGCTAGTTGGTCTTATACCAGACGTCAGATAGCAGTTCCCTGGTGACATGTGTACAGGTTAGTTCATCGACCTGAGGATCGTCATTTGTCTCGTGTGAGTTCCCACTGTGCTTTGATTACTACCCTACCACGGCTCAAAGGAGTCGTGCAAACAGGTTTTAGTTGGGTACAGTCCCGAGCCACATGGAGGCAGTGAGCGGATCTTCAGGGGTTCGTCTCTCCCGGTATTGGGGGTGAGGTCGCGCTGTGTCTAGGAGAGCCATTACGCAAAGCCCTCGGCCGAGGCAGGAGATTTACTGGTAGGTATTCCAGTAGTATCTCAGGGCGTTCTGGGCTACACTCCGACACGACTTGTACCGCTTTTGGGGGTCTGACTTTTACCAACCCCCTAGGCCCGCCATGCGATACTCATAGACGAACGGACCGGACTGTACGGATATTGTCACTGACAGGCTCAGTTGGGTGTCGGGGTGAGCTTCCTCATCGACGTCCATTTTGGTCAATAGCTGGTGGCCCGTCATGTATTGGCTTATACCTCTGACGTGCCAGTGGTTAAATCCACAGCCATAGTATTGACGAGTCTTTAGAGTCCACCACACTTTCAGTTACTCAGCTTTCGGGCGAAACGCTGTAGTGGCCGTATGGATATATATGGCAGGGTTCGATCAGATACGTGCGGTATTGCACGGATCAGGATCGAACGGTTTTTTACTAACCGGCTTTGTTTTAAGCCGGTACTAGTTTAGTACAGTGTAGATTTTGTCTCATTGCATTTGTATCCGGTCGGAATACAGATGCGGGTGTGTATGCACAGTATCGGGGTTTTCCTGTAATTTATTACGGGACCAGTTTTCTGGAGTTGCCAGTTTGCATTCCGTTCCGGCCGGTTTTCCTTGTTTTTTCCCGGCCGGACTTTTCCGATGGAGGGGGTTATTTGCAAGTTTGCAAATAACACTTTGTGGAGGTTTTATATGCATAAAGATTGATTATGATATCTTTGTTCTCTTTCATCCATTACTTGCTTTAATGTGATTTGAAATGAGTATGGTTTGTGTTTTGAATGGAGTGATGGCCGGCCACTGTTGGAGTAGATTGGAGTGGGTTTATTTGTATAGTGGTATGAATAAAAAATGAGGGATTAATTTATTCATTTGGGTGTGCTGGAGATTCTTGTGGTGAATGGGTTTTTTGGTGCATGGTTTTAATTAATTGAGATATACTTCCCACTTGCATGTTTCCAGTGAGGGCTTGCTTCCTTTTTCCTGTGAGCTCATCTTGAGTTGGCTGGCCGAGCTCCATTTTGAGAGAGCATGCTCATTTTCTCTTTGCATCCACAAATGAAAATCATTGTGCACAAATTCCTCCATCTTGGCAACCTCTTTAACCCTAAAGAGACAACGATTCTACATTATTCTACAGCAAATCTTGGGCGCGTCGGCTAGCCAACTTCGCGCCCGAGTTGCCTCGGTATAGAGGCGGGAGCCCGTAAAAGAAACAGGCGATGTGGTGCCCTTCCGGCGAGGAGGCGACGACCGGAGTTTCCGTGAGGAGATCGGAGTGACGAGAAGACCGGAGGACTAGGATCATTCGGTATACTTCTCTCACCCTATCTCTTGATTGCTAGCGTTAGGTTAATGGTTACGATCCGGGTTTTTCTTTGTCCGCGGTAGCGCCGATTTCCGAGTAAGGAAAAATTTTGATTCCGCAATTTGGCCTCGAGTAAGATGGCCGGGGCGCTGCCGTGGCGCAACAAAAATGACCGCGCGACTGTCCTAAATAATCACATATCTATGCAACAAACAAGCATTACCCTGCTACCAAGCACTGTGCCTTGACAGAGGTCAACAAACACAACATGAATACTAAATAATACCTGTAAGAAATGACGGAGGGCTGCGACTGGTTTTTGGAGAAAAACCTTTAACGTAATGAACTTGATATTGTTGAAGGAACCATATAGCTTTTTATAAATATATAGTGGTGAAAACCGTTGCTAAAGAGGTCACTCCCGGTGAAGGGATCTCGGCTCTTTCCCCGTTGAATGAAGTGCAGGATATTCCTAACTGAATACCATGACGCAAAGCAAAAAGTAATCGACTATAATGAAGTTATTACCCTGACGCAAACCTCTGCCCAAGGGGTCACTCCTGATGAAGGGATCTCGGCCCTTGCCTCGTCGAATGAGGTGCTGGATATTCATAACCGAATACCGCTGTGCAAAGCAAAAGAGAACGTCCTTATAATAACAACTTTTTGAAAATTGTTCCAACAACATCGAATAGGTCTGTTTTTCTTGCTTTGATCCAAATCAATGCAGTCCCATCAATTAATCACACCATAAAAGAACGAAAATATGATGTACATATATTCCATCCGCATTCGCCACTGGGTCCCGTCATCACCCGTTAGGTTACTTAACTAACGACAGAGCGGGGACTGGACTAGCGCGGGTGTAAAACATATACAACATGTTAGTTATATGTATGCCCTAGAGGCCATTGCTATACATAGGATGTATATTGTAGTGGATGCTTGGACATATATAGGGAGGACTTTCTTGCTCGACATGATAGTATGCTATTTGGTTGCTCTTTACCTTAACGTGTACACTAATTGTCTCTCTGTTACATGTTGGTAAAGCCCTTAGGATGTGTACTTGACTACCTGGACTATGATGCGGATCATACTAGTGGGGACATGGTAGTCCATAAGTACATCCTTCAAGGTCCCTAGTCGTGGGTGTATCGAGACGGGGCATCGATATACCAGAGTAGACTAGCGTATACCTTCTCGACCCATACAGATGGGCGATGGATGATCCCATATCCATTGGTGTTTGACATCAGAGATCATATATGGGTGCTCAGTGGAGACTGGGTACACTGGACGGACTCGCCGAGAACTCCCAGATGGTATTATACCTTACATCAGATGGCAGTTCTCTGGTGACACTGGTACAGGTTAGTCTGTAGACCCGAGATCGTCATAGAGTCTTGTGTTATTCCTACTGTGCTTTGATTTACACCTTACCACGTCCAAGAGGGCGTGCAAAACGGTGGTTTTTGGGTACAGTCCCGATTCACATGGAGGCAATGAGCGATAGGAGAGGATTCGTCTCTCCCGGTATAGGGAGTTGATGTTGCGCTGTGTTCGATTGGCTATAACCGGAAATCCCTGGCCAGGGTTGCTGAGATTTACTGGTAAGTGTTATCAGTAGTATATCGAACTGTTATAGACCTCATATCGACACGACTTATCGAGCTATTGGGGTCTGACGTTTACCACCCCTAGGCGAGGTATGCGACATATCAGACGATCAGACCGGACTGTACGGTAAGTGTTACTGGTTGGATTCACAGGAGTGTGAGCGGGCTTGCTCGTTGATCTTCTGATCGCTCAATACCCAGGTGGCCGTTACGTTTAGCAGACCGCTTGCGGCTTGTGGGTGTTTGATATGATCATCACCTGCTGTCGGCGTATTGACGAGTCTTTAGAGTCCTACACAGAGGTTTCCTGGCTCAAGCGAAACGAAATAGGAGCGCATATGAGATATGTGCGGGACCGAGAATAATAACAGTATGTGATACTGTATTCTATTCTCGAGATTTGTATCATTGGACGGTTATATGAGATATAGCCGGGTTACCGAATCAAGTGTTGATTCGATACATTGATACACTTGATATTAGTCGGTTATATGCAGTATGACCGGATCATTAAATCAAGTGTTGATTTAATGATTTAATGTATAATTATATATTTGATATATTACTTTACATTAACTAGTATTGGTTCACTTAAGATTATTTTCTCACTAGTTTGTGCACATTGTATATATGATATATTTTTGTGCACTTGATTGTATCATGTTTGATGATACATGAAAACTTGGGTGTGTATGATTAAACCATGATTAGGTTAATGGTTAGGGTTTGATTTACTTATTTATTTATTCTTTTCATTTATTTTTTGGGCAAGAAATAAAATGGTGGATTCTTTTGTTTTTACTTGAAGCTTCATGAAGCTTTGAAAAGCTTTGACCATTTTGTTTCTTTCCTTATCCCTAACCATTTACTTAAACCCTAGTTTATTCTCTACACTTGTTAACTCACCCATGGTTGGTAAATGATAAGTATCACTTGGATTTTCTTTTTGAGATAATTGATTTTCTTTTCTTTCTTCTTCTTCTTCTTGATGAAGAAAGAAAACCTTTGCTTGAAAATTTCCAAGTGATGATTCCAAGTGAGAAATCCAAATCCAAAGTGAACCCAATTCCTATTTCTTCATCCTCTACCACTTGCCATGTAGTAGAGTGAGTTATCTACACAAGTTTCATAACCCAGTGAAGGTGGAGCTTGAGTTTGAGTCGCCTCGACGTAGATCATCTTCGGCATTGAAGTCAACGGCCTAGCCCGTCCATTTCTCCGATGAAACCGACGCTAGAGTCCAGGATCCCGATGATCGCAGCGGAGGGACGTCATCTCGGAGCTAAAGAAGTGGTGGACCGGATCTACAAAGGTTGTATCCCCTTTCACTTAGTACTAAAGCAGTTTAGTAGCTTGTAGTTTCGCCTAATTTCTAGTTAATGATCTATATTAGGGTTTCTCGGCACCTAATTTTTTTTTGAATTTGGCATGGTTGATGCCTTGTGGGACCTCTTGAGTGTGCCTAGGAACCCTACACAACATCTACTAGTATATATATATCAATATATAATAATCGCTCCAGGCATGATAAATGCAATATCACAGAAAAGTAATAAGCATCACAGAACAATACAGATAATCTGGGAGCCCCGGGTTTCCTTTGAGCCGCAAGTGAAAACAGACGTTCCCCGGGTCGTGTGGATAGCCCGTGCAATGAAAACCTAGACCCCTACAAGTGCGGCAAGTTACCCGCCAAAACCAGAAGCAAAGCAGCCCCTTCAGCAAAGTGAATGGGCCACCCAGCACTTCACGGAATCCAGTAACTTGAGCACCCTTCCTTGGTTCAACCTGTAACCCCCTACGAGTGCGGCGAATAGCCCGCCAATTCTGGAGTGAGGCCCCTCTTTCTCAACGCCATGAGATGTAAAACTGTTGCCCTCCAGAACCCGGCTATCCGTACACTCCATCACGGGGTAATCCTAGTACAAAAAAGAAAATATGTACAACGGTGACATCGACCTCAACCCGGTTGTATCCCAAAAGAATAATATACAAACAGGCAGTGACGACAGTCCACATGTCGGACGTTCGCCCCGTGATATCAAATGTACAAATTAAACTAAACTTTACTAACATTGCACCCAAGCTATCCACCACGACGAATCCGCAACATCACAGCACAACACAGAACATCAACGTGGATGTCATGTTCGCAAACCCGTCTAAAAGAACTATAGTGATTAGACAAATTGTACCGATCAAATGACATTCACGGTCGTGGATAAAAATGTATGTACTATAAACTTTAAACAATGTTAGAAAATATCGAGTTCGAAATAACCCCGAATAGCCCCCAAATAAGTAGATAAAACCATATCCAAACTGGGCTAAACAAACAATACCACTGAACTAAGATTCCAGAGACAAAACCATACCCCAAAAACGGCACCCTGAAACTTCAAAATGGCCGGCCTTCTCGGGAAAATGAGCAATGTGCTCGGCCAAATTTTGGTGGATTGGTCTCGTGTTTGGGGTGCAGTTTATAGGTCATGTCAGTAGCCTTCTGCAGTTGTTTAAATAATTTTTGATGACCAAATGAAATTCGACAGAAACTAGAATTTTCAGTGCAGTGTATTGGTGTTGTTTCGGTTTTGATAGTTTAATATTGTCTAAACAACCTAGCTAAGGGTTAATGGGTTGGCTCTGATACCATGTTGGGTTACGGCAGCGTCCCGGCCATCAATCCGTGGCCAAATACGGAACAAAAATTTGTAAAACTTAGCGCTACCACAACCAATTACCCGAATCGAACCATTAACCATTTACTAGCATTCTATAAAGTGAGTTTAGAGATTATACCGATCGATCCGTGTCCTTCGGTCTTCAATTTCTTTCCTAGCTCCTCGCCGGCTACCCCGAACAAGTCCGCTCTCCGGTCTCCCTCGTCGAAGACAATCCACCTCGAGGATTCTTAATACGGGCTCCCACTTCAAACCGAAGCAACTCGAACAACTAGTTTGCTAGCCTAGGTTTTCAAGGTAAAGTAGAGATAGTGTGTGATTACTTTGTCTCAAGACACTCTAGAATTCTCAACTAATGGGAGGGATAAAGTGGAGGTTGAAGAAGATGCCCATGGTGGAAAATATGAAGCTCAAGAGAAAGAAAACAAGTGAGCAAAAACCAACCCTCAAAACAAATGAGATGGATGCCCCCTAATGAGTGAGTGAGTGTTTTGATATTTTGTGGTGAGAATAAAAGTCATACACACACAAAAAATATCTCTACACTCACACACTCACAAAATATCTCAAAGCTCACAAGAAAATATCTTAGCCATGACAAAAAATGAGTCATGCCAAGAATGTGTCACAATTTCCACATTAAACATTTAAACATAAAACTTTAATCCACAAAAAAGAAAATGCATCATCTAAAGTTATCTTGTAACGAATTACAAGAATACCCCTCATCCGTATATACATACCCGCATCCGTATTCCGACTGAATACGAATACTACGAGACGAAAGTAATCCAACAATCTATTACTAGGATCCGGCTTAAACCAAAGCCCACTAGTATGATCCGTCCGATCATGATCCTGTTGGAGATAGTGCCCTCAAAGTCAATTATTGGATCGCAGGTACGTGATTGCAATGATTGAGGCAGGACCTATACCGATATGACAGTCTTGCTCGAGATGATAGTATGCTATCTGGTTTGTCTTTATCATCATATACATGCTTTAGTTCACTATTGCATGATGATAGAGCCCATAGGATTCTTGCTTGACTACCAGCAGTATGATGACGATCATATACGTGGGAGCTGGGGTCTATAAGCACATCCTTAAAGTGTCCCTAGTCATGGGAGTTTCGAGACAGGGCATCGATACCCCAGAGTAGACTAGTGTATACAGTCGAGACCCCGACGAGGGGCGATGGCCGGTCTCACAAGCCATTGGTGTCAGTTGGATCACCTAAGATGTATACAGGTGCTCATTGGGTTATGAGTACACCGGACAGGACTCGTCGGGAACCTGCTAGTTGGTATTATACCTATCGTCAGATAGCAGTTCCCTGGTGACATGTGTACAGGTTAGTTCATCGACCTGAGATCGTCATTTGTCTCGTGTGAGTTCCCACTGTGCTTTGATTTCTACTCAACCACGGCTCAAAGGAGTCGTGCAAACAGGTCTTTTTTGGGTACAGTCCCGAGCCACATGGAGGCAAGTGAGCGGATCGGCAGGGGATTCGTCTCTCCCGGTATTGGGGGTGAGATCGCGCTGTGTCTAGGAGAGCCATTACACAAAGCCCTCGGCCGAGGCAGGAGATTTACTGGTAGGTACTCCAGTAGTATCTCAGGGTGTTCTGGGCTACTCACTAACACGACTTATACCGCTATTGGGGGTCTGACGTCACCAGCCCCTAGGCCGATATGCGATACTCATAGACGAACGGACCGGACTGTATGTATATTGTCACTGTTAGGCTCAGTAGGGTTTCTGGATGAGTTCGCTCGTCAGCTTCCCTCCCAATCAATACATAGGCAACCGTTACGTACAGCTCGTACCTCTGACGTGCTGGTGGTTATACACAGTGCCCGTGTGTTGATGAGTCATTAGAGTCCCCCACAGACAGTTTCCCAAGTTCGGGCGAAACGTTGTAGAGGCCGTATGGTTTTATGGCAAGGTTCGGAAAATGCACGTGCGTTTTCGCACGTGTCATATTTCGGGCAGATAATACTGGTGTGTTTTGGTTTAAGCCGGATCTGAGTATTATACTGTGTAGATATAATATCTTTGTCTCAGTTGCATTTGTATTCGGTCGTAATACAAATGCGGGTATGTTTATACTGTTACGGGGTTATCCTGAAATTCGTTTCAGGATCGCTTTTGGAAGTTGCCAGTTTCCAGTTTTCTATCGGCCGTATTTAACATTCGGTTAAATGCGGATTTATCTTTTCTTCTTGAGGGTGAGTCATGAGGTGAGTCATGAGTGGAAGCTTCATGTTGTGGTGACTAGGGTTAGTACGTCACTTAATGCATTTAATGATATGATGAGGTGTTATTAGTGAGTCACCTTTTCATTAATGACTTTTGTTCTTGCTAAGATATTTCCTCTTGATCTTTTGTGAGAAACTTTTCTTATGGTCACCCTCTCCACTCCTACACTCACCTCCCTCTTCCTATAAATGGCCGGCCCCTCTTCCCAGATGAGAATGGTTGCTTGGAAAAAAGATTGATATAGTTTTGGACTCATGGAAATTAGATAGCCTCATTTCTCATTTCACCCGATCCAAAAGGCAACTTCATTAAACGTTCGTCCATGGTTTTGGATGAAGCGAGACAAAGTGTTCCACTCATTCTCTACATCATCTTGGTCATCTCTTTTAGTAAACTTGACGACCGAGTTGCCTCGGTTCAGAGGCGGAAGCCCGTTTAAAGATCCGTCGATGTGGTGCCACTTGGATGAGAAGACTGGAGATTCAGGAGATCGGAGCAGCCGCAACAAAGCGTGGGATGATGGTTGAAGACCGAAGGACTCGGATCGTTCGGTATAACATTTCTACCCACTTTGTAGTTTGTTAGTTTAGCTTTAATGGCAGATCCGGGTTATAGTACGCGATAGCGCCAGTTGTAAAAGTTTTTGTTCCGCATTTGGCGTCTGTTAGACGGCCGGGGCGCTACCGTGGACTTACAGCGGTATCAGAGCCTCACCATTAAGCTTTACTAACTTGTTTTAACGTGTTTAAAATATCGATCGAACGGATTTTCCAAAACTACAATTTTCTGTGCAATAGTTTCTGTCGATTTTTAAAAGGGCCTAAAAATTATTTTGAGTATCACAGAAAACAGGGCAGGCTTTTTGAAGAACACAGAAGAAATTTGATACTGTGAACCGTCCGTACGGCCGCGGAACCGCCGCCAAAGCCATGCTTTGGCCGTGGATCCGCGGCCATATTGGAGCTTCACTGTGCCAAATTTCTTCTGTTGGGTCTACATTGAAAATTATGGTTTCTGGTATAGTTCTTTTGGGCCCAGATTTTATTACTGTACAGCAGAAGTTCTTGGGACCCACTTCGGGATATTTTGTCGATCGAAATTTTAAACTTGTTAGTATACAATACTTATATTATATCTCCGACCGGGAATGTCATTTGAGCGGTAAACCGCGTCTAATTGCTATAGTTCTTTTAGACGGGTTTGCGAACGTGACATTCGCGTTGATATTCTGTGTTGTGCTGTGATGTTGCGGATATGTCGTGGTGGATAGCAGTGTGCAATGGTAGTGCTGTTTGGATTTATTTGTACATTTGATATTGCGGGCCGAGCGTCCAACATGTGGACTGCCGTCACTGCCTGTTTGTATAATATTCTTTTGGGGCACGACCGGGCTGAGGTCGATATACTCATTGTACATATTTTTATTTCTATACTAGGTTTACCCCGCGACAAAGTGCATGGATAGCCGGGTTCTGGAGGGCAACGGGTCCGTATTTCATGGCTTTGAGAGGCAGAGGGGCCTTACTCTAGAATTGACAGACTATTCGCCGCACTCATAGGGGGTACTGGTTGACCCAAGTAGGGGTGCTCAAGTTACCGGATTCCGTGAAGTGCCGGGTGGTCCATTCACTTTGCTGTAGGGGGCTTCCTCGCTTCAGGTTTTGGCTGGTAACTTGCCGCACCCGTAGGGGTCTAGGTTTCATTGCACAGGCTATCCACACGATCGGGTTTCAGTAGCGGCTCTGTGAAACCCGTGGATCCCAGATTATCTGTATTGTTCTATGATGCTTATTATTTTTCTGTAATGTTGCATATTATCACGCCTGGAGCAATTATTGTATATTGGTATATATACTATTAGATGTTGTATATGTTTTACACCCGCGCTAGTTCAGCCCCCGCTCTGTCGTTAGTTAAGTAACCTAACGGGTGATGACGGGACCCAGTGACGAATGCGGATGGCATATACGTACATTTTATTTTCGTTCTTTTCTGGTGTGATTAGATGATGGGACTGTGTTGATTCTGATCAATGCAAGGATAAAACAAACCTATATTTGATGTTGTTGGAACAACTTTAAAAAGTGTTATTACAAAGACGTTTCCTTTTGTTTTGCATAGCGATATTCAGTTAGAATATCCCGCACCACATTTGACGAGGCAAGGGCCGAGATCCCTTTCACCGGGAGTGACCCCTTGGGCAGAAGTTTGCGTCAGGGTAATAACTTCACTATAGTGGATTACAAGTTGTTTTGCATCGTGGTATTCAGTTGGAATATCCTGCACCTCATTCCACGAGGAAAGTGCCGAGATCCCTTCACCTGGAGTGACCTCTTTAGCAAAAGGTTTTTCGCCACTATATTTTTATAAAAAGCTATCAGGTTCCTTCAACGAGATCAAGTTCATTACGTTAAAGGTTTTTCACCAAAAACCAGCCGTAGCCCTCCGTCATTTCTTTTGGGTATTCAGTAGTATTCAAGCTATGTATTTTGACCAACGCCAAGGCATAGTGTTTGGTAGCTGCTGGGTATTCAATTGTTGCATAGATAGATGAGTTGGTTTGGGACAGTCGTTCTGCCATTTTGGCCAACGTCAAGGGCATGTGCGGGTGGGTTCAAATTGACCTGGATAGTGACGGGTAGAACTTGGCATGTGACTTATGATATTTTGACCAACGCCAAGGTCATAAGAGCATGGGGCAAAAATCACATCGGGAGTTTCAAACATACAAGAAACTTGTCAGGTATGTGCATACCTTCTGGAGTGTGATAACTTGAGTGGCTTCCATCAAGTTATCATGCGATGATAGTTGGATCCCGATTCTTACTGATAAGTTGGTTTACTCTTCGGGTGATCCCGACTAATTCTTCTTTCAGGTTTGGAGGAGAATTTGAGATTACAGTGGGAGGTTTCCTGATTAGATAAAGTGATAACCATTCTGATCTAGGTTAGAGTGCACGCAGAGTGTTTCTTTTCTCTCTCTCTCTTTGGAAGCGACCTTTAACCGACCCTAGACTATGACTCAGTGACCAAGTTGACCGAACCTTCTTAAAATATTGGCTTTTGGATTGTCTAAAGTTGCATAAGTCATTGCCGCTCCTTCTTTTACCCTTTGCATTTCTCAGAACACCCCGTATTACTACGGACATCCACTTCCATTGGATAGATCCATCGTATGGTTATATACGAACTCGAAGGGACTTCTTCAAAGATGGATCCAGGTTCAGGAGAAATAGAATTGGTTTATTCAGTTGTCTTTTATTATCACATTCTCTCAGGTTGCGAGGGCTCCTTAGTTAAGGAGAGTACACCTATTACGCTTATTGGATAGTCTTATTCCAAACCATAGGCTGGTGCCGAAAGGTAGGGAATGAAGAAAACCAATTAGCCTAAGTAGGGTGTACAGAAGGTAATAACTAAAGACAAAATAAAGGGATTAGAAAGATGGCAAAGTAAATTGCGACCGTTATCATTCACGACCAAACCGCGTACTTCATCGCCACTCCTATTTCACCTTTGCTTTTTTCCCCAGTTCGGGAGAAATAGAATAAGGTATTATTCAGTTGTCTTTTATCATCACCTTCTCTCAAGTTTCGAGTACTCCTAGGATTAGGAGAGTACACCTATTAAGCTTACTGGATAGTCTTCTTCTAAACCATAGGCTGGTGTCAAACGGTAGGGAAGGAAGAAAACCATTTAGCCTAACAATGGTGTACAAAAGGTAATGACTAAAGACGAATAAATGGATTTGGAGAGATGGCAAAGAGATATACAGTTAAAGTCATGAATTGGATTATGGTAGAGGCATTACTAGGAATACCAGGATACCCCTACGAAACATTTTCATATTTCAGTGCATTGTTAAAGGAAAACTGATTTCCCGATTAGATACTTACTCCAAGGTATGTATTTACCAGGTATGATTCTCACATCTGTATGGTTTTACAGATGATGAGTAGGAGTAAGTTGTTGGGAATTAGGTGATCATCCTCATTATATCAGAATTCGTTGTAATTGGTGATATTTGAGGAAATCGCCTGGGTACAGTTTTCAACCTACGACGCACAGGTTTTGAGTTATTCAACTCAGCGGACTTATACAAAGTATTGTATGTTGTCCAGTGTCCATCAGGACCAAGGGGTTGATCCTCGTACCATGTTCTATTTACTTATGACTTCTCTAGTATTTAGACAAGTGTTTCGTAGAAATACAAGGTCTAAGTTTTGAGAAGTTGTGGGCATAAGAATAAAGTAGAGAACCAGGTATCACAAATATCGGGATTCTTCAAAGAGATCGAAGATGTAGATTCTTGTGATAGGTATTCAGATAATAGTAACGGTTTTGAGAAACTAGTTTCTCTTTCAGGTTACTCATAATTGGATGGATTCCTAAGTTGAGTAATGCTGATTAGCCTCTCTCCATTAAGTTGATATGTACTGAAGACAGTTGCATAGTTTGAATATGGTCCCAGTTAAATTAGTGTCTCTATTTCTATATTGTATATAGAATGGTTCATATCTTAACGATGTTAAGATACGGGGAGTTGTCGGGCTTATGCTTAAAACCAGACTCTGGATAACTCAAGGCACGTTTCTGTAATGGCAGTTTGTGGGTTGACCCGGGCTATGTCGAGGGTTAACTTTCTACCATCTGGAAGATCAATAGTGATATTGTTCTTGACTCGCCACAGTTTTAGTTAAATGGATTTTTTCAGAAAACAGTAGTGGGAGTATGGTAGAACTGGAAGTGATTCCAGAACCGCAAACGATTACGGAAAATTTAATAGGACCTATATATTCAATCAGGTTTGACATTCCAATAGCCACTCCGCAGATATGGTGGGTAACCTCAGACACCCGAGAGGTACTCCGGTAGCCTCAAGGACGGTGACAGGGAGGTTCTTGTTTACCCAGACTTGACACTACTATTGCTCCAGACTATGAGACCCGGCAGGAGGATATGTATAGCGTCGTTCTAAACTAGCTTTAGAAGTGTACGTATATATTATTCTGCCAGAGCGTTGTCGTAATCAGTGGGAGCAGCGGAAGCATAGTGGGCAAGTAGCTTATGTCTATTTATAGACTTGAGCAGAAAAAGCGGAGATAGATCATCTATTTTTGATGTGACAGTCATGGGTTTGACTTCATCAGAATAGGGGATGGATCTGTTAAGAAGGTAGTAGGGTGTGATGTCCTGGTATTTGGATGACATACACAGAGTAGGAAGTAAAATTCCTATACTACGATCGGTTGTACTGTGGTCGTCACACAGTTATTTCTCCAGAAAGGATATGGATATAATATCTGACATTCTGGTTACTAGATCTATGGATTTAGATCTTGATTTGGGTAGTTTCCCAATGTGGGTATATTGACAGTATTCTAAAGGTATTTAGAATAGATAACTCCTGGCATGGTGGTGTACCTGCAGGTGATGGAGTCACCCTCTCTAAAGGTGTCTTATAGACTAAAGGGGAGAGGGATGTGTATGATTGGCAGATCACTTGCTTAGGCAATTGAGTCAATCATGAGATGTCAAGTACCACACCAGATGTTCTTTTTGCACTTGATGCGATAAGTATATATTAATCCAATCCTGGAGAAACATAAGGAAGCAGTTTTAGAACATAAGTGCATGTTCTACGGATTTGATGACGGTAGCCTCCTTCGGAAGACAGTTATCATTCCAGGCTTCAAAGGTGACATGGTTGACAGAGTGATTGTCAGAGTTATAGTTTTCCCTATGATGAGGGACAGTATTATGGACAGGTGGTCCAAGAGGATACTGTGGGAGGCTTGGTGCTGGATACTGATTAGGTTCAGTTATCAATAAAGTCTAAAAAGTTTGGATTTGGAGTTCATTTATGAACTAGGTCCCATCAGATATCCATACATATTCTAAGACAGGTATTACTCGATTCGGGAGATGGCTTTCTCCGCGAACTTGAGATTAAGAGAGACATAGAAAGAAACATCAGGGCGGATCTACTCACTGAGGCTATTTCTCGAACACAATAGTTTTACAAACGGGATTTGTGAAACTGATTAGTAGAGGAGTTGGATGTTCGGTATCACACGGGCTGTGAGTATGTGACATCGCAATAATTAGCCTTAAGTGCAAGTGGGAGATTGTTGGAGATAGTGCCCTCAAAGTCAATTATTGGATCGCAGGTACGTGGTTGCAATGATTGAGGCAAGACCTATACCGATATGACAGTCTTGCTCGAGATGATAGTATGCTATCTGGTTTGTCTTTATCATCGTATACATGCTTTAGTTCACTATTGCATGATGATAGAGCCAATATGATTCTTGCTTGACTACCAGCAGTATGATGGCGATCATATATGTGGGAGCTGGGGTCTATAAGCACATCCTTAAAGTGTCCCTAGTTGTGGGAGTTTCGAGACAGGGCATCGATACTCAAGAGTAGATTAGTGTATACAGTCGAGACCCCGACGAGGGGCGATGGCCTGTCTCACAAGCCATTGGTGTCAGTTGGATCACCTAAGATTTATACAGGTGCTCATTGGGTTATGAGTACACCGGACAGGACTCGCCGGGAACCTGCTAATTGGTATTATACCTATCGTCAGATAGCAGTTCCCTGGTGACATGTGTACAGGTTAGTTCATCGACCTGAGGTTGTCATATGTCTCGTGTGAGTTCCCACTGTGCTTTGATTTCTACCCTACCACGGCTCAAAGGAGTCGTACAAACAGGTCTTTTTTAGGTACAGTCCCGAGCCACATGGAGGTAAGTGAACGGATCAGCAGGGGATTCGTCTCTCCCGGTATTGGGGGTGAGATCGCGCTGTGTCTAGGAGAGCCATTACATAAAGCCCTCGACCGAGGCGGGAGATTTACTGGTAGGTACTCCAGTAGTATCTCAGGGTGTTCTGGGCTACTCTCTGACACGACTTATACCGCTATTGGGGGTCTGACGTCACCAGCCCCTAGGCTGATATGCGATACTCATAGACGAACGGACCGGACTGTATGTATATTGTCACTGTTAGGCTCAGTAGGGTTTCTGGATGAGTTCGCTCGTCAGCTTCCCTTCCAATCAATACATAGGCAACCGTTGCGTACAGCTCGTACCTCTGACGTGCTAGTGGTTATACCCAGTGCTAGTGTGTTGATGAGTGATTAGAGTCCCCCACAGACAGTTTTCCAAGTTCGGGCGAAACGTTGTAGAGGCCGTATGGTTTTATACCAAGGTTCGGAAAATGCACGTGCGTTTTCGCACGTGTCATATTTCGGGCAGATAATACTGGTGGGCTTTGGTTTAAGCCGATCCGAGTATTACACTGTGTAGATATAATATCTTTGTCTCAGTTGCATTTGTATTCGGTCGTAATACAAATGCGGGTATGTTTATACTGTTACGGGGTTATCTTGAACTTCGTTTCAGGATCGCTTTTGGAAGTTGCCAGTTTCCAGTTTTCTATCGGCCGTATTTAACATTCGATTAAATGCAGATTTATCTTTTCTTCTTGAGGGTGAGTCATGAGGTGAGTCATGAGTGGAAGCTTTATGTTGTGGTGACTAGGATTAGTGAGTCACTTATTGCATTTAATGATATGATGAGGTGTTATTAGTGAGTCACCTTTTCATTAATGACTTTTGTTCTTGCTAAGATATTTCCTCTTGATCTTTTGTGAGAAGCTTTTCTTATGGTCACCCTCTCCACTCCTACACTCACCTCCCTCTTCCTATAAGTGGCCGGCCCCTCTTCCTAGATGAGAATGGTTGCTTGGAAAAAAGATTGATATAGTTTTGGACTCATGGAAATTAGATAGCCTCATTTCTCATTTCACCCGATCCAAAAGGCAACTTCATTAACCGTTCGTCCATGGCTTTGGATGAAGCGAGACAAAGTGTTCCACTCATTCTCTACATCATCTTGGTCGTCTCTTTTAGTAAACTTGACGACCGAGTTGCCTCGGTTCAGAGGCGGGAGCCTGTTTAAAGATCCGTCGACGTGGTGCCACTTGGACGAGAAGACTGGAGATTCAGGAGATCGGAGCAGCCGCAACAAAGCGTGGGATGATGGTTGAAGACCGAAGGACTCGGATCGTTCGGTATAACATTTCTACCCACTTTGTAGTTTGTTAGTTTAGCTTTAATGGCAGATCGGGGTTATAGTACGCGATAGCGCCAGTTGTAAAACTTTTTGTTCCGCATTTGGCGTCTGTTAGACGGCCGGGGCGCTACCGTGGACTTACAGATCCATGCACGAGTGCACGTATATGATCGAACCCTGCCATAATACCATACGACATCTACAACGTTTCGCCCGAACAAGGGAAACCCTCTGTGTGGGTCTCTAAAGACTCGTCAATACGCTGGCAGTGGGTTTAATCATAAGCACGTCAGTGGCACTAGCTGTACGTAACGGCTACCCAGGTATTGAGCGAAAGGGAGGCCGACAAGCTAACCCATCCTGAAACCCTACTGAGCCTATCTGTGAAAACCTCCGTACAGTCCGGTCGGTTCGTCTATGAGTATCGCCTATCGGGCTTAGAGGATGGTAAACGTCAGACTCCCAATAGCTGTTGGCTATAGTGCCCTCAAGGAAATTATCATAGTCGCATGCATGTGATCATGATGATTGAGCGAGGACCCATACCGATAAAAAAGTCTTACTCGAGATGATAGTATGCTATCTGGTTTGTCTTTATCATCATGTATATGTTGATAAAGCCCATAGGATTCTTGCTTGACTCCCAGCATTGTGATGGCGATCACATACGTGGGAGCTGGGGGTCTATAAGCACATCCTTAAATGTCCCTAGTCGTGGGAGTATCGAGACCGGGCATCGATACTCCAGTGTAAACTGGTGTATACTTATCTAGACCCTGAAGAGGGGCGGTGGCCGGTCTCATAAGCCATTGGTGTCAGTTGTTCACCTAAGATAGTATATAGGTGCTCATTGGGTTATGAGTACACTGGACGGACTCGCTGGGAACATACTAGTTGGTATTATACCTATAGTCAGATAGCAGTTCCCTGATGACATGTGTACAGGTTAGTCTGTCGATCTGAGATCGTCATTTGTCTCGTGTGAGTTCCCACTGTGCTTTGATTATTACCCTACCACGGCTCAACGGAGTCGTGCAAACAGGTTTTAGTTGGGTACAGTCCCGAGCCATATGGAGGCAGTGAGCGGATCGTCGGGGATTCGTCTCTCCCGGTATTGGGGGTTGATGTCGCGCAGTGCACGGGTGGCCATCACTAGAAATCCTCGGCCGTGGTATGTGAGAATTACTGATCCAGGATCGATAGTTACTCAGGTAGTGATGGGTTTCATACCGACACGAATTATCGCGTTGTTAGGGGTCTGACTTTATCCACCCCTTAGACTCGATATGCGATACTCTTAGACGAACAGACCGGACTGTACGGATATTGTCACTGACATGCTCAGTACGAGTTCGGATGAGTTTGCTCGTCGGCCTTCCTTTCGCTCAATACCTGGGTAGCCGTTACGTACAGCTAGTGCCGCTGACGTGCTTTTGGTTAAACCCACTGCCAGCGTATTGACGAGTCTTTAGAGTCCCACACAGAGGGTTTCCCTGGTTCTGGCGAAATGATGTAGTAGCCGTATTGGATACGTGCAGGGTTCCGATCGATTGATGTACATTATACTCGGACTTTCGATCGGACAGTTGATAATACTAGCCGGCTCGGGTTTGAGTTGGATTATTAAATCAGGTATTGATTTAATAATTTACATATATGTATTTCGATACGTATATTCTAGTATTATATTCTTTGTGTTATTCTATCTCTTTGATATTCGTACTTCGGTATGGATACAGGTATGTATATACAGTAGAATGTAATCTGTATTTTTTACCGGATAACATTCTAGAAGGTGCCACCTCATTTTGGATTTGACCATTTTTATTAAAATGGATAATGTGGTGGAAAATAACATGAAGAGGTATGGTGAGAACCATGCTTAGAATAGTGCTCATAAATGAATTGTTATTTCATTTGCGTGCACTATTCAAGCATGGTAGGATTTTTAAATTGGAAAAATAGTTTTTACAAAATCAAGCATGCTTGATTTTCTCTTTCAAAGGCTTCATTTTTTTGCTAGCATGCTAAGTTTTTCCTCTTGAGCTTGAGCTCCACCCTCACCATTTTGTTATTCACCTCTTCTAGCTATCATGCTTGCTTCCACCTTCTTCATGATATGAGATAGCAAACACTAAGAATACATACACACTACATCCTAGGCTCTCTAGAGTAGCATCCTAGAGACCCTAGTAGCTCCACTAGCATCTTGGCATGAAGCTGAGCCGGAATTACATCCCTTGGGTGGATCATCGGAGATGGAGGAAGACCGGCGACCAAAGTCGATCCGCATCACTAGGAGCTTAGAGATGGTTGAAGACCCGAAGGATTTGGATCATTAGGTATAACCATTTCTATCTCCTTTTGTTAGCTTGCTAGTTTTAGGTTTAATGGTTTCGATCTTGAAAATTGGGTAATGGTAGCGCCGGGTTTTAGAAAATTTTTGTTCCGCATTTGGCCACGTTTCGATGGCCGGGGCGCTCCCACTACCCAACAATGGTATCAAAGCCACCCATTAAACCCTACTAGCTAGTTTGCACAAGCTTAAAATTCCGAAACTTTTTTCCGTATTGTCAAGTTTCTGTCGATTTCTGGAAGTGCTCCAAAAATTATTTCCATTAGCTTAAAAATCCGCGAAGGTGATTCTATGAGTGCAGGAAAAATTTGGGCTCCTGAAGCCTTTAAAGCGCCACGGAACCGCCGCACTAACCCCCTTTTGGCGGCGGTTCCACGACTGTTTAGTAGCGACGGGTCATGAAATTTTTATTGTAGCTCAGAACTTAAAAAATATGTTTTTTTTGATGATTTTGTTTTGGCCCAGAATCTTTTGAGTACTGGATTTGCTTTTGGGGCCTTTGCAGATAAATTTAGTGGATCAAAATTTTAACCGTGTAATTTTTCAGTACTTTACATTTCTATCTGTGACCGTGAATGTCATTTGATCGGTAAACCTTGTCTAATCGCTATAGTCCTTTTAGACGGGTTTGCGAACGTGACATTCACGTTGATGTTCTGTATTGTGCTGTGATGTTGCGGATTGTCGTGGTGGATAGCCTGGGTGCAATGGTAGTACAGTTTTGTTGTATTTGTACATTTGATATTGCGGGGCGAGCGTCCGACATGTGGACTGCCATCACTGCCTGTTTGTATATTATTCTTTTGGGGTACGACCGGGCTGAGGTCGATGTCACCCTTGTATATTATTTTCTTTTCTGTATTAGGATTACCCCAAGGTGGGGTGCATGAATAGCCGGGTTCTAGAGGGCAACAGATCAGCATCTCATGGCGTTGAGACGGAGAGTACCTTACTCTAGAATTGGCGGGCTATTCGCCGTACTCGTAGGGGGTACAGGTTGACCCAAGAAGGGGTGCTCAAGTTACCGGATTCCATGAAGTGCTGGGTGGTCCATTCACTTTGCTGAAGGGGGCTGCCTCACTTCAGGTTTTGGTGGGTAACTTGCCGCGCTCGTAGGGGTCTAGGAGTTTATTGCACAGGCTATCCACACGACCAGGGGAACGTCGGGTTTCAGTTGTGGCTCTATGAAACCCGGGGCTCCCAGATTATCTGTATTGTTCTGTGATACTTATTACTTTTCTGTGATGTTGCATTTATCATGCCTGGGATGATTGTTATATATATACATATATACTAGTAGATGTTGTATATGTTTTGCACCCACGCTAGCCTAGTCCCCGCTCTGTCGTTAGTTAAGTAACCTAACGGGTGATGACGGGACCCAGTGGCGAATGCGGATGGTATATACGTACATTTTATTTTCGTTCTTTTTTGGTGTGATTAATTGATGGGACTGTGTTGATTCTTATCAATGCAAGGAAAACAAACCAATATAAAAATGATGTTGTTGGAACCAAGTTTTTTTAAAACTAACATTACAGACGTACGCTTTTGCTTTGCACAGTGGTATTCAGTTTGGAATATCCTGCACCTCATTCGACGAGGCAAGGGCCGAGATCCCTTCATCGGGAGTGACCTCTTGGGCAGGAGTTTGCGTCAACGTAATAACTTCATTATAGTCGATTACTTTTTGCTTTGCATCGTGGTATTCAGTTTGGAATATCCTGCACCTCATTCGACGGGGAAAGTGTCGAGATCCCTTCACCGGGAGTGACCTCTTTAGCAAAACTTTTCGCCACTATACTTTTATAAAAACCACTTGGATTCCTTCAACGATATCAAGTTCATTACGTTAAAGGTTTTTCGCCAAAAACCAGCCGTAGCCCTCCGTCATTTCAGAAAAGCAGCGCCTAGTATTCCTGCTATGTTTGTTGGCTTCCGTCAAGGCATAGTGTGCGGTAGCTATGTGTTACTTTTTTGTAGCATGGATATGCATTAATCTAGGACAGTCGTGCAGCCTTGTTGGCATCCGTCAAGGGCGAGTACGGGTGGGTCTAGATTAATCAGGACAATGACGGGTAGAACTTGACTTGCAGCTTATGATTTGTTGGCATCCCTCAAGGTCATAAGCAGCTTGGGGTAAAAAATCATATCGGGAGTTTCAAACATACAGGAAACTTGCCAGGCATGCGCATACCTTCTAGAGTGTGGTGACTTGAGTGATTTCCATCAAGTTATCATGCGATGATAGTTGGATCCCGATTCCCACTGATGAGTAGGATTACTCCTCGGGTGATTCCGACTAATTCTCTTTTTAGGTTTGGAGGAGAATTCGAGAAAATAGTGGGAGCCATCCAGATTAGATAAAGTGATTATCCATTCTGATCTAGGTTAGAGCGCACGCTGAGTGTTTCTTTTCTCTCTCTCTTTGGCATCGTCCATGCCCCGACCCTAGACTATGACTCAGTGACCAAGTTAACCGAACTTTCTTAAAAACACTGGATTTTGGATTGTCCATGTTGCATACATCATTGCCACTCCTTCTTTTAACCTTTGCTTTTCTCCAGAACACCCCGTATCAGTACGTATATCCGCTTCCACTGGATAAAACCATCGTATGGTTGTATACGAACTCGAAGGAACTTTTTCGAGGATGGATTCTGGTTCAGGAGAAATAGGAATAAGGTTTATTCAGTTGTCTTTTATCCTTACATTCTCTCAGGTTGCGAGTGCTCCTAGGATTAGGAGAGTACACCTATTATGCTTATTGGATAGTCTTCTTCCAAACCATAGGCTGGTGCCGAACGGTAGGGAAGGAAGAAAACCACTTAGCCTAATGATGGTGTACAGAAGGTAATGAGTAAAGACAAATAAAGGGAATTGGAGAGATGGCAAGGAAATATATGGTTACAATCATGAATCTGATAATGGAAGAGGCATTACTAGGAATACCCGAATACCCTTTCGAAACATATTCATGTTTCAGTTTCACTATGTATTGTTAATAGAAAACTGATTTCCCAATTAGACCCGTGCTTCAGGGTATGTATTTACCAGGTATGATTCTCACATCTGTATGGTTTTACAGATGATGAGTGGGAGTAAGTTATTGGGAATTAGGTGATCATCCTCATTATATCAGAATTCGTTGTAATTGGTGGTATTTGAGGAAATCGCCAGGATACAGTTTTCAACCTACGACGCATAGAGTTTGAGTTATTCAACTCAGGGGACTTATACAAAGTATTGTATGTTGTCCGGTGTCCATTAGGACAAAGGGGTTGGTCCTCATACTATATTCTGTTTACTTATGACTTCTCAAGTTTTGGACAAGTGTTTCGTAGAAATACAAGGTCCAAGTTTGAGAAGTTATAGATACAAGAATAAAGTAGAGAACCAGGTGTCGCAAGTATCGGTATTCTTTAAGGTGATCGAAGATGGAGATACTTGTATGAGGTATTCAGTTGATAGTAATGGTTTTGAGAAACTTGTTTCTCTTTCAGGTTACTCATAATGGGACGCACTCCTAAGTTGAGTAATGCTGATTGGCCTCTCTCCATTTAGTTGACATGCACTGGAGATAGCTGCATGATTTGAATCTGGTTCCAATTAAATTAGTGCTTTTGTTTCTGTATTAGATATATATATATATATATATATAGAATCAATTTATATCTTAACGATGTTAAGGTATAGGGAGTCGTCCGGCTGATACTTAAAACCAGAATCCGGATAAACTCAGGGCACGTTTCAGTAATGGCTGTTTGTGGGTTATCCCGGACTTTGACGAGGGTTAACTTTCTACCATCTGGAAGATCAATAGTGATATTGTTCTTGACTCGCCACAGTTTTAGCAAAATGGACTTTTTCCAGAAAACAATAGTAGGAGTATGGTAGAACTGGAAGTGATTCCTGAACCACAAACGATTACGGAAAATTTAATAGGACCTAAAGATTCAATCAGGATTGACATTCCATTAGCCACTCCGCAGATATGGTGGGTTACCTCAGGCACCTGAGAGGTACTTCGGTAGCCTCAAGAACGGTTACAAGGAGGTTCTTGTTTACCCAGACTTGACACTACTGTTGTTCAGAACTGTGAGACCCGGCAGGAGGATGAGTATAGCGTCATTCTAAACTAGTTTTAGAATTGCACGTGTATATAACTCTGCCAAAGGGTTGTCGTAGTCAGTGGGAGCAGCGGAAGCGCAGTGGACAAGTAGCTTGGGTCTATTTATAGACTAAAGTGGATATAGCGGAGATAGATCATCTATTTTTGATGTGACAGTCATAGGTTTTTGACTTCATCAGAATAGAAGATGGATCTGTTAAGAAGGTAGTAGGGTGTAATGTCCTGGTATTTGGATGACATGCACTTTATAGGAAGTGAAATTCCTATACTACGATCGGTTATACTGTGGTTGTCACACAGTAGTTTCTCCACATAGGTTATGGATATTATATCAGACATTCTGGTTACTAGATCTATAGTTTTAGATCTAGATTTGGGTAGTTTCTCAATCTGGGTACTTAGACAGTATTCTAAAGATATTTAGAATGGACGACTCCTGGCATGGTGGTGTACCTGCAGGTGATGGAGTCACCCTCTCTAAAGGTGTCTTACAGACTAAAGGGGAGAGGGGTGTGCATGATTGGTATATCACTTGCTTAGGCAATTGAGTCAATCATGAGATGTCAAGTACTACACCAGATGTTGTTTTTGCACTAGATGCAATAAGTTGATATATTAATCCAATCCTGGAGAAAAACGAATGGAAGCAGTTTATGAACATAAGTGGATGTTTTAGGGATTTGATAACGGCAGCCTCCTTTAGGAGACGGTTATCATTCTGGGCTTCCAAGGTGACCTGGATGACAGAGTGACTGTCAGAGTTATAGTTTTACCTCTGACGAGGGACAGTAGTTTGGACAGGTGGTCCAAGCGGATACTGAGGAAGGCATGGCGCATCATACTAATTAAGTTCAGTAGTTGATACAGTCTAAGAAGTTTGCTGGATTTGGAGTTCATTTATGAACTGGGTCCCATCAGATATCCAGAAATATTCTAAGACGGGTATTGCTCATTTCGGGAGATATTTTTCTCCGCAAAATTGAGATAAAGAGAGACATAGAAAGAAACACTGGAGCGGATCCACTCACTGAGGCTATTTCTCGAACGCAATAGTTTTACAAACGAGGTTTGTGAAACTGATTAGTAGAGGAGTTGGGTGTTCGGTATCACACGGGCTGTGAGTATACGATATTGCAATAATTAGCCTTAAGTGCAAGTGGGAGATTGTTGGCTATAGTGCCCTCAAGGCAATTATCATAGTCGCAGACATGTGATCATGATGATTGAGCGAGGACCTATACCGATAAAACAGTCTTACTCGAGATGATAGTATGCTATCTGGTTTGTCTTTATCATCATGTATATGTTAAGAAAGCCCATAGGATTCTTGCTTGACTGCCAACATTGTGATGGCGATCACATACGTGGGAACTGGGGGTCTATAAGCACATCCTTAAATGTCCCTAGTCGTGGGAGTATCGAGACTAGGCATCGATACTCCAGTGTAGACTGGTGTATACTTATCTAGACCCTGACAAGGGGCGGTAGCCGGTCTCACAAGCCATTGGTGTCAGTTGTTCACCTAAGATAGTATACAGGTGCTCATTGGGTTATGAGTACACTGGACGGACTCGCCGGGAACATGCTAGTTGGTATTATACCTATAGTCAGAAAGCAGTTCCCTGGTGACATGTGTACAGGTTAGTCTGTCGACCTGAGATCGTCATTTGTCTCGTGTGAGTTCCCACTGTGCTTTGATTACTACCCTACCACGGCTCAAAGGAGTCATGCAAACAGGTTTTAGTTGGGTACAGTCCCGAGCCACATGGAGGTAGTGAGCGGATCGTCGGGGATTCGTCTCTCCCGGTATTGGGGGTTGATGTCGCGCAGTGCACGGGTGGCCATCACTAGAAATTCTCGGCAGGGGTATGTGAGAATTACCGATCCAGGATCGATAGTTGCTCAGGTAGTGATGGGTTTCATACCGACACGAATTATCGCGTTGTTAGGGGTCTGACTTTATCCACCCCCCTAGACTCGATATGCGATACTCTTAGACGAATAGACCGGACTGTACGGATATTGTCACTGACAGGCTCAGTAGGTGTTCGGATGAGTTTGCTCGTCGGCCTTCCTTTCGCTCAATACCTGGGTAGCCGTTACGTACAGCTAGTGCCGCTGACGTGCTTGTGGTTAACCCACTGCCAGCGTATTGACGAGTCTTTAGAGTCCCACACAGAGGGTTTCCCTGGTTCTGGCGAAATGATGTAGTAGCCGTATTGGATACGTGCAGGGTTCCGATCGATTGATGTACATCGTACTCAGACTTTCGATCGGACAGTTGATAATACTAGCCGGCTCGGGTTTGAGTCGGATTATTAAATCAGGTATTGATTTAATAATTTACATATATGTATTTCAATACGTATATTCTAGTATTATATTCTCTGTGTTATTCTATCTCTTTGATATTCGTACTTCGGTACGGATACAGGTATGTATATACAGTAGAATTTAATCTGTATTTTTTACCGGATAACATTCTAGAAGGTGCCACCTCATTTTGGATTTGACCATTTTTATTAAAATGGATAATGTGGTGGAAAATAACATGAAGAGGCATGGTGAGAACCATGCTTAGAATAGTGCTCACAAATGAATTGTTAATTCATTTGTGTGCACTATTCAAGCATGGTAGGATTTTTAAATTGGAAAAATGGTTTTTACAAAATCAAGCATGGTTGATTTTCTCTTTCAAAGGCTTCATTTTTTTGCTAGCATGCTAAGTTTTTCCTCTTGAGCTTGAGCTCCACCCTCGCCATTTTGTTCTTCACCTCTTCTAGCTATCATGCTTGCTTCCACCTTCTTCATGATATGAGATAGCAAACACTAAGAATACATACACACTACATCCTAGGCTCTCTAGAGTAGCATCCTAGAGACCCTAGTTGCTCCACTAGCATCTTGGCATGGAGCTAGAGCCAGAATTACATCCCTCGGGTGGATCATCGGAGATGGAGTAAGACCGGCGACCAAAGTCGATCCGCATCACTAGGAGATTGGAGATGGTTGAAGACCCGAAGGACTTGGATCATTAAGTATAACCATTTCTATCTCCTTTTGTTAGCTTGCTAGTTTTAGGGTTAATGGTTTCGATCTTGAAAATCGGGTAATGGTAGCGCCGGGTTTTAGAAAATTTTTGTTCCGCATTTGGCCACGTTTCGATGGCCGGGGCTCTCCCACTACCCAACAATAGCGGTATAAATCGTGTCGGAGTGTAGCCCAGAATACCTTAAGAAACTACTGAAATACCTACCAGTAAATCTCACTTGCCTTGGCCAAGAACTTTGTGTAATGGCTAGAGGATACCGTATGTATATATCAATGTCTGTATGCATGTGGATCTCGTCCAACTATATCATCAACGTATGTATATATCGTAAAAGCATATGCATGAAAATATGAAGATATAAATCAACGTGTGCCCCTCGCGACACATCAAAATCATGGAACCTGAGTGTCCAGTATCGACACTCGAAACATCATGAAACCCATGTCCAGCATCGACACGTAAATCTTCATATCTCTCGGGCTTCATCAGTACGGATCGGCCCTTGAGCTCCGTCAGTCCGGATCAGCCCATATCATCTCTCGACTCCGGTCGGTATCCTCCGGATATCCACCGAGCCTAAATACTATCACCGGAAGGTAGTAGTCCCTCTGCCAGGCTCACCTTCTACTGCACAGCAAATCCGTTCTCGCCCCGGGGTACCATACCGGGTCCACCATGTACCCGCAATCGGCCTCATCCAGCTCCTCGAATCGGGTATCACTGTCACACGTCTCAGAACCGAGAAAACGCATGGTGGACACACTGAAATATCATATCAAGAGAAACAGGGTTTTTAAAAACAGTACATACTTTCTTTTGAAATACCCAAGGTTCTCAAATCCAGAAATCTCATGAAAACAGCATATCTCAATGCGTATAATCGTAAAGCATGATGTAATCGATATATAATAGAAAGTAAGCATATCCATATATCATGCAACATGGAACAGTAATACGCACATATCTAGGGAAAACCGTTCTTTAAAATGAATCCAGTTTTTAAAATATATCATGCGGTTCCCAATTCTCCAAAATCAAATGCAACATCGTATAATGGTGCATATGTGTATGTACGCAAGTATGGATGTACAAATGTGTATGCATACAAGTATGGTGTACAATATGTATGTACGCAAGTATGGTGTACAATATGTATGTACGCAAGTATGGCATGCAAGGAGTCATATCATGATGCAGCAATCCTACTGTATAGTGACATGGCAATTATCGATGATGAAGTGTGTGAGCCGGAAAATCAGTGTAAGTGTAACATACGCATCATCGATAATGGTGTAGGTGTACTGGCACAGGTGTATGCAATGCAATGAGAATAACATGAATGAAGCATAAGGTAAATCATATGCAAATGCTGACGGGTATACGTATCTAACATGACCGAGTCGGTGAATCTATCAATCGGCGTCCAGCCTCACAACATCACGTACGGTATAATCCATCGTACGGTATCCTCTAGTCAAGGGTATGGATCAATCATCAAGTCAAACTCATCACGTACGGAAAATCATCGTACGAGGGCATCAAACCATTAGGGATCCTATCATCCTATATGACAGGGAGGGTACGGCCTAATGTTACGTACGGCTTATCATTCAAGATTCACAACATGTATACATATATATACCTATGTCCCAGGTCACATCCATAAAAATCTCGTATCAGGGGACCGACAAGTTATCAACCATCTCAATCGAGTCGCATCCGTATACCAACATATCATCAAATCATATCACGTAATATATTCTTTTCATCGCATTTATAGCCCAAATTAAGTCAATTTTACAAATATATTCTACCTTTACTACAAGCATAAGTATCTAATCTAACATACACACCCGAACCATACAAACAGTTTTTTGAAAAATGCGAATCGTAGTTTTGAAAGTAGGGGCTACGGTGTTTTTAAAGAAGAATACCATTTGAAAATCCGTAATGTCCCTCAAAGTATCTGTTTAAAAGATATATACGATTCTTCAGTTTGGAAATACGTATGGTTCGGATGACACATCTACGCGGACTATCTAATCTTATAGTACCCTAAACGGCAATATCATCAAATAGCATCCTCAAATCCCGTCATCACATACTAGTCGTATCATATCACTTATAACTATCCTTAGTTTCAAATATGGTTCTCTAACTACCTTTTTACTCTATCTATAGTTTTCTATTAAAGGTTTCATTAACCATAATCTATATATAAATCGGTTTCCATCAAAGTATGCGGGGGTGCTATACGCCATCCACCCGACTTTCCCTGTAGATATAGATCTACTCACCTTGGTCTTCGCATGCCGAAGTCGATGACGCCACGCTTCGTTGCCACGGAATCCATGCGAAGCTACCTACAATAACAACACATATCGCAACGCTATAAAAATCAAGTTCTGAAATCCAGAACGACACACAGATCGCCTATAGGTCAGAACCTATAGCTCACGTATGCAAAACCAACAAATTACCCCTAGTCGTTGATGTACAAACATCCAACCACCAAATACAAACCCAAATATCAAAACTTAGCATTTCAAAATACGGTAAACATAGCCAAAATCATACTAAAATGCTCCCAGATTTTGACTCAGGTCAAATAAAGATAAGCAAACAAGTCCAGGGTGATGTACATAGTGTATATGACCTACTAGATCAACCCCAACACCAAAACCCACCAAGTGGCCGGCCACTCCTCCATGAAATCCGGCCTGCTCGGCCACCAGTGCTCCATTAGGGTTCGTGCAGGCAGGAGGGTCTCCTATAGGTCCAATTTGGTCACTGGTATTGTTTGCTAAACTCTGAAATCCCTCGGGTTGCTCCAGATTCACAGTAAGCTCACAAATTATCACAAAACCGACATGGACAAAATTCTAAATCCGTATTTTGGTTTCTAGGCCAGTAAAAACACGGCTCAAATCTTGCTAACAGCCACTACCCATCACAATATCCCAAACCCTTCTCTTGGGATTTCAAAGTTCACACATCCATCACTAAACGACCTCTAAACTTAAACAAAAAGCTAGGAAACCAAAACTACTCGAAATGAAAAGAGATATAGCTCATGGTTACACCCAAACAAAACCCTAGAAGTCCCAATGTTGTCAAAATCCCACTTTGCTTGGTTCATTGTGATGAGGGTGAGGAGGTGATCATCTTTTGTGAAGGGGGTATGGGGTTTTGATGAGATTTTGGAGATGGTCATGATGGTAGAATGAGGGGCTTGAGGATGAAGATGGAGGTGAAAGAAATGGTGGGGGAAAAGGTATGGGGCAGCACTCTCCCTCTCTTTCTCACTCTCATTCTCTCTCCTAGCATGCTCACTCTAATCATTTTGTCCCCTCTCTCTCTGCTCAAGTCATCATGACACCTTTTCTTTTCTTTTTCTTTTCTCACCACAATAAAACCATAACACATAACACAAATGAAATGAAACAACATATAACATGTCATGGTGCACTAGCCATGGAAAACTGTGAAAACACGGATTTGGCTTAATCGCGATTAGCAGTGCACTAATCGGGTATTTATCAAAACTGCATATAATAATATTTTAAAAATGCCAATCCTTTAAATATATTTTTTAATTAATAAATCATTTTAAATTTCCATTTATTTCACCATTATCGGTATATATTTATACCCTTTTTCGAAAACCCCAATTTCACAAATTGGGCAGTTTTTGGGAAACATATTATTTTAATATTAAATTCCAAAAATAATATTTTATATTTTCTGAAATATTACAGTATTCCCCCCTTAAATAAATTCGGTCCCCGAATTTAAATTTAAATCCTTAAAATCTAAAACATTTCATTAATCAGCTCAAATCAACGGGGCTCCGAAATCACGGAAGATGCATAAACAACACAGCGCGTCAAGTGCGCATGAAAACGAGTGCAAAACTCAAAATCGAACTCCGTCAAGCGTCACGCAAATCATCGGATTTGCACGCATATCTTCGGAGTTACAATAAAGATACAAATCTCGAAATCCACTACTGAAATCTAATGTACACTAGTCAAATACTATAATACGTTTAAAGTACGTATCTGTTGGAGATAGTGCCCTCAGAGTCAATTATTGGATCACAGGCACGTGATTGCAATGATTGAGGGAGGACCTATCCCGGTACGACAGTCTTACTCGAGATGATAGTATGCTATCTGGTTTACCTTTATCATCGTGTACTGCTTTAGGTGACATGACAGGTCGCTATTGCACGTTGATAGAGCCCCTAGGATTCTTGCTTGACTGCCGGCAGTATGAGGGCGATCATATACGTGAGAGCTGGGGTCTACAAGCATATCCTTAAAAGGTCCCTAGTCGTGGGAGTTTCGAGACAGGGCATCGATTCTCCAGAGTAGACTAGTGTATACAGTCGAGACCCCGACGAGGGGCGGTGGCCGGTCTCACAAGCCACTGGTGTCAGTTGGTTCACCTAAGATGTATACAGGTGCTCATTGGGTTATGAGTACACTGGACAGGACTCGCCGGGAACATGCTAGTTGGTCTTATACCTGACGTCAGATAGCAGTTCCCAGGTGACATGTGTACAGGTTAGTTCATCGACCTGGGGATCGTCATTTGTCTCGTGTGAGTTCCCACTGTGTTTTGATTACTACCCTACCACGGCTCAAAGGAGTCGTGCAAACAGGTTTTAATTGGGTACAGTCCCGAGCCACATGGAGGCAGTGAGCGGATCTTCGGGGGTTCGTCTCTCCCGGTATTGGGGGTGAGGTCGCGCTGTGCCTAGGAGAGCCATTACACGAAGTCCTTGGCCAAGGCAGGAGATTTACTGGTAGGTATTCCAGTAGTATCTCAGGGTGTTCTGGGCTACACTCCGACACGACTTGTACCGCTTTTGGGGGTCTGACTTTTACCAACCCCCTAAGCCCGACATGCGATGCTCATAGACGAACGGACCGGACTGTACGGATATTGTCACTGACAGGCTCAGTAGGGTGTCAGGATGAGTTCGCTCATCGACGTCCCTTTTAGTCAATAGCTGGTGGCCCGTTACGTGTTGGCTTATACCTCTGACGTGCTAGTGGTTAAATCCACAGCCATAGTATTGACGAGTCTTTAGAGTCCACCACACTTTCAGTTACTCAAGCTTTCGGGCGAAACGCTGTAGAGGCCGTATGGAGATATGGCAGGGTTCGATCAGATACATGCGGTATTGCACGGATCGTGATCGGACGGTTTTTACTAGCCGGTTTTGGCTTAAGCCGGATCTTAGTATTTGATAGTGTAGTTTTGTCTCTTTGCATTTGTATCCGGTCAGAATACAAATGCGGGTGTGTATGCACAGTATCGGGGTTTTCCTGTGATTTATTATGGGACCTGTTTTCTGGGGTTGCCAGTTTGCATTCCGTTCCGGCCGGTTTTTCATTGTTCCTTCTCGGCCGGACTTTTCGTTGGAGGGTGTTATTTGCAATTTGCAAATAACATTTTGTGGAGGGGGTTTATTGTGATTGTGACCTCTTCATTAAAAGAATTCTTTTTCCCCACTTGTCCATTGATGTGACCGGCCACTGTTTGGAGTATGGGAGGGGTTATTTTTTGGTGGAAAATTTCCTTCCTTGATTTATTAATCATAAAAACCCACACCCTTTTCCTTGGGGGCCGGCCACTGTTCCAGGGGGAGGGATTTGATTTGGGTGGAATAATTTCCTTCTTGATTAATTTTGGTGGACCCCCCCCCCATGTGTGTTTGCTGTGAAGGTTTTTTGATTTTCTCCTTTATATTAATTCATGCACACTTCATACTGGTTTTCCAGTGAGCTAATATGTGTGGTGGCTTCATTGTTCTTCAAGGGAGCTCAATTTTAGTTTGCTGGCCGAGCTCAATTTTGAGATTGCATGCTCTTTTCTCTTAGCATCCATCCATGAAAAAATTCTTGTGCAAAATTCCTCCAACATGGCAACCTCTTAAACCCCAAAGAGACAAGTTTCTACATTATTCTACAGCAAATCTTGGGCGCGTCGGCTAGCCAACTTCGCGCCCGAGTTGCCTCGGTATTGAGGTGGGAGCCCGTAAAAGATACAGGCGATGTGGTGCCCTTCCGGCAAGGAGGCGACGACCGGAGGATCCGCGGGAGATCGGGACGACGACGAGAAGACCGGAGGACTCGGATCACTCGGTATATCTCTAACCCGTCTTGTAGTTAGCTAGATATAGTTTAATGGCCCGATCCGGGGTTTAGTGCGCGGTGGTGCCGGTTTGCTAAGTTCGCAAAATCAAAGTTTATCACCGTTTCCGCATTTGGCCGTCGGTTTGACGGCCGGGGCGCCGCCGTGCACTTACAGTGGTATCAGAGCCTCGCCATTTACTTCGTCTAGCTTCGTTTGATGTGTTTTGCATTTCCGATCGACCAAAATTCCAAAATCTACATTTTTGCTAGCGACAGTTTTCTGTAGAAATTTTTTGGTCTCCAAAATTTTTTCAGGTTGTATAAAAGTACTGTGCTAGAAAACCTAAGACTACTGTAGAAATTCGAGACACTGATCTTTTCAGAGGAGCGCGGAACCGCGGCAAAACCCTACTTGTTGCCGCGGTTCCGCCGCAGTATTGATGGATCAGTATGTACAATTTTTCCAGTAGGCCTTTTGGGTGAAAATTGGGGTTTTGGAATACTAATATTGGGCCCAGAATTTCCTGATCTCCTACAGTAATGCTTGGGGGCCCACTTGTTAATTTTTGATCGATCGGATATTTTAAACACATTATTTCACAGTATTTACATTATATCTGCGACCGTGAATGTCACTCGATCGGTAAATCCGGTCTAACTGCTATAGCCCGGTTAGACGGATTTGCGAACGTGACTTTCACGTTGATGTTCTGTGTTTTGCTGTGATGTTGCGGATCGGTCGTGGGGGATAGCCTGGATGCAATGCTAGTACAGTTTCTGTTGTATTATGTACATTTGATATTGCGGGACGAGCGTCCGACATGTGGACTGCCGTCACTGCCTGTTTGTATTATTCTTTTGGGGCACGACCTGGTTGCGGTCGATGTACTTTCTGTATGTATATTTTATTTTCTGTACTAGGTTTACCCCGCGGTGGGGTGCACGGATAGCCGGGTTCTGGAGGGCAACAGGCCCGCATCTCATGGCATTGGGACGGAGGGGGCTTCACTCTGGAATTGGCGGGCTATTCCCCGCACTCGTAGGGGGTACAGGTTGACCCAGGAGGGGTGCCCAAGTTACTGGATTCCATGAAGTGCTGGGTGGTCCATTCACGGTGCTGAAGGGGGCTGCCTCGCTTCAGGTTTTGGCGGGTGACTTGCCGCGCCCGTAGGGGTCTAGGATCTCATTGCACAGGCTATCCACCCGACCAGGGGAACGTCGGGTTTCAGTAGTGGCTCTGTGAAACCCGGGGATCCCAGATATCTGTATTGTCCTGTGATGCTGTACATTTCTGTGATGTTGCATTTTATTCACGCCTTGAGCGAAATACTATATATTAGTAGATGTTGTATATGTTTTTCATCCGCGCTAGTCCAGTCCCCGCTCTGCCGTTAGTTAACTAACCTAACGGGTGATGACGGGACCCAGTGGGGAATGCGGATGGCATATACGTACGTCAGTATATTTTCGTTCTTTGTGGTGTGATCAATTGATGGGACTGCGTTGATTCGGATCAATGCATGTTAAAACAAACCTATTCTGATGTTGTTGGAACACTTTTCAAAAAGCTGTTATTGCAAGGACGTTCACTTTTGTTTTGCATCATGGTATTCATTTAGAATATCCTGCTCCTCAGTCGACGAGGCAAGGGCCGAGATCCCTTCACCGGGAGTGACCCCTTGGACAGAAGTTTGCGTCAGGGCATTAACTTCACTATAGCCGATTACTTTTGCTTTGCATCGTGGTATTCAGTTGGAATATCCTGCACCCCATTCTACGGGGAAAGAGCCGAGATCCCTTCACCGGGAGTGACCTCTTTAGTAAAGGTTTTCGTCACTATATTTTCTAAAAAGCTATCCGTTCCTTCAACGATATCAAGTTCATTACGTTAAAGGTTTTCGCCGGAAACCATTCGTAGCCCTCCGTCGTTTCAGCCGGGTAGCAAGTAGTATTCATGCTATGTTTGTTGGCCTTCGTCAAGGCATAGTGTATGGTAGCTGCTTGTTGCTTTTCTGCAGCATAGATAGATGCGTTGGTTTGGGACAGTCGTATAGCCTTGTTGGCCTTCGTCAAGGGCTTGTGCGGGTGGGTTCAAATCAACCTGGAGAATGACGGGTAGAACTTGACATGTGACTTATGATTTGTTGGCCTTCGTCAAGGTCATAAGAGCATGGGGTAGAAATCCACATCGGGAGTTTCAAAAGAACTGAAACTTGCCAGATATGCGCATACCTTCTGGAGTGTGATGACGTGAGCGGATTACGTCACGTTATCATGCGATGAGAGTTGGATCCCGATTCCCACTGATGAGTTGGTTTACTCCTCGGGTGACCCCGACTAATTCTTCTTTCAGGTTTGGAGGAGAATTTGAGGTACAGTGGGAGGTTTCCAGATTAGATAAATTGGTAACCATTCTGATCTTGGTTAGAGTGCACGCTGAGTGTTTCTTTTCTCTCTCTCTCTGGCAGCGACCATTGACCCGACCCTAAGACTATGACTCAGTGACCAAGTTGACCGAACCTTCTTAACACTGGCTTTTGGATTGTCAGAGTTGCAGACCTCATTGCCACTCCTACTTTTACCCTTTTCTCCAGGACACCCCGTATTACTGCGAACGTCTACTTCCATTGGACAAAGCCATCGTATGGTTAGATACGAACTCGAAGGAATTCGAGGATGGTTTCCGGTTCTGGAGAAAACGGATAAGGTTTATTCAGTTGTCTTTTCCTTTTTGCCTTCTCTCAAGTTACGAGTACTCCTTAGTTTAGGAGATAGTACACCTATTACGCAAATTGGATAGTCTTCTTCCAAACTTTAGGCTGGTGCCGAACAGTGGGGAATAAAGAAAACCAATTAGCATAACGATGGTGTGCAGAAGGTATTAAGATTAAGACAAAGCAAGGGATTAGTAAGAGGGCAAAGTAAAATGCGACTGATATTCACGACCAAACCAAGTATTTCTTCGCCAATCCTAAATCACTTTTGTATTTCTCCAGGACACTCCGTATCACTACGAAGATCCACAGTTTATTGGATACTCCATCGTATGGTTATATACGAACTCGAAAGGAACTTGTTCCAGTTCGGGGATGGATTCTGGTCCAGGAGAAATAGGAATAAGGTTTATTCGGTTGTCTTTTATCTTCACATTCTCTCGCATTGCGAGTGCTCCTAGGACTAGGACAGTACACCCATTATGCTTATTGGATAGTCTTCTTCCAAACCATAGGCTGGTGCCGAACGGTAGGGAAGGAAGAAAACCATTTGGCCTAAGGGGTGTGCAGAAGGTAATGACTAAAGACATATAAAGGGATTTGGAGAGGTGGCAAAGAATTATACGGTTATAGTTGTGAATCTGGATAATGGTAGTGGCATTACTAGGAATACCAGGATACCCCATCGAAACATTTCAATGTTTCAGTTCAACTGTGTACTGTTAAAAGAAAACTGATTTCCCGATTAGATACTTACTCCAGGGTATGTATTTACCAGGTATGCTTCTCACATCTGTATGGTTTTACAGATGATGAGTGGGAGTAGGTTATTGGGAATAGGGTGATCATCCTCATTATATCGGGATTCGTTGTAATCGGTGATATTTGAGGAGATCATCTGGGCTGTTTGCCGGTCGGCAAATATTTGGTTTTGAATATCCGTTGTTGTGCACCAATTTCAAATTGATATATCTGTACGTCTATTTTCATAGAGTGAGATATACCTTTTGATATTATGTCAATGACATTTACCTATATCAGTGGATGGTTAGGTAAGAAGCATTAAACAGCGGTGTAATTCTTCTTAACCATAAGTACAGTTTTCAACCTACGACACACAGTGAAAGAGTTGTTAGACTCAGCGGACTTATACAGAGTATTGTATGTTGTCCAGTGTCCATTAGGACAGAGGGGTTGGTCCTCATACTATATTCTGTTTACTTTTAACTTCTCTAGTTCTTAGACATGTGTTTCGTAGAAACACAGGATCTAAGTTTAGAGGAGTTATAAGTATTTGAATAGAGTAGAGAACCAAGTGTAGCAAGTATCGGGATTCTTCAAAGTGATCGAAGATGTAGATACTTGTGTATGGTATTCAGTTGATAGTAATGATAAAGAGAAATAGCTTCTCTTTCAGGTTACTCATAATTGGAAGCATTCCTAAGTTGAGTAACGCTGATCGGCCTCTCTCCATTTAGTTGACATGCACTGGAGACAGCTGCATGATTTGAATCTGGTTCAATTAAATCAGTGCCTCTGGTTCTATATTGGATATAGTACAGTTCATATCTTAACATTGTTAAGGTACGGGGAGTTGTCCGGCTTATGATTAAAACCAGACTCTGGATAACTCAAGGCACGTTTCTGTCATGGCTGTTTGTGGGTTGACCCAGGCTATGACGAGGGTTGATTTTCTGCCATCTGGATGAACAATAGCGATATTGTTCTAGACTCGCCACAGTTTTAATAAAAATGGATTTTTTCAAAAACAGTAGTGGGAGTATGGTAGAACTGGAAGTGATTCCAGAACCGCAAACGATTACTGAAGATTTGATAAGGAACCTAAAGATTCAATCTGTTTTGACATTCCATTGGCCACTCCGCAGATAAGGTGGGTAACTTCAGGCACCCGAGAGGTACTCCGGTAGCCTCAAGGACGGTGACAGGGAAGTTCTTGTTTACCCACACTTGCCATTGTTGTTGTTCCAGACTGCGAGACCCGGCAGGAGGATGAGTATAGCGTCGTTCTAAACTAGCTTTAGAAGTGCACATCTATATGACTCTACCAGAGGGTTTTCGTAGTCAGTGGGAGCAGCGGAAGCATTGGTGGACATCAGGCTTATGTCTATTTATAGACTAAAGCAGATATAGCGGAGTTAGATCATCTGTTTCTGATGTGACAGTCATAGGTTTGACGTCATCAGAATAGGGGATGGATCTGTTGAGAAGGTAGTAGGAAGTGATATTCCTATGCTACGATCGGTCATACTTTGGTCGTCACACAGTGGTTTCTCCACAAGGGACTTGGACATTATATCAGACATACTGGTTACTAGATCTATGGTTTTAGATCTAGATTTGGGTGGTTTCCCAATCAGGGTACTTTGACAGCATTCTAAGAGTATTTAGAATGGACGACTCTTGGCACGGTAGTGTACCTGCAGGTAATGGAGTCACCCTCTCCAAAGGTGTCTTATAGACTAAAGTAGAGAGGGATGTGCATGATTGGCAGATCACTTGCTTAGGCAATTGAGTCAATCATGAGATGTCAAGTACCACACCAGATGTTGTTCTTGCACTAAATGCAATAAGTTGACATTAATCCAATCCTGGAGAAACGGTCGGAGGCAGTTTTAGAACATAAGTGGATGTTCTAGGGATATGATAACGACAGCCTCATTCGGGAAACAGTTGTCATTCCAGGCTTCCAAGGTGACATGGACGACAAGAAGGTTGTCAGAGTTATAGTTTTTCCTTCCCACGAGGGGCAGTATTTTGGGACAGGTGGTCCAAGGCAATACTGAGGGTGACATGGCGCAGGATACTGATTAAGTTCAGTTGACGATACAGTCTAAGAAGTTTGGATTTGGAGTTCATTTATGAGCTCGGTCCCATCAGACATCCAGACAGTCTAAGACAGGTATTGCTCATTTCGGGAGATGGTTTTCTCCGCGAACTTGAGATATAGAGAGAGACATAGAAAGAAACTTCAGAGCGGATCCACTCGCTGAGGCTATTCCTCGAACGCAAGAGTTTCGCAAACAGGCTTTGTGAGACTGACTAGTAGAGGAGTTGGGTGTTCGGTATCACACGGGCTGTGAGTATGCGACATCGCAATAATTAGCCTTGAGTGCAAGTGGGAGATTGTTGGAGATAGTGCCCTCAGAGTCAATTATTGGATCACAGGCACGTGATTGCAATGATTGAGGGAGGACCTATCCCGGTACGACAGTCTTACTCGAGATGATAGTATGCTATCTGGTTTACCTTTATTATCGTGTACTGCTTTAGGTGACCTGACAGGTCGCTATTGCACGTTGATAGAGCCCCTAGGATTCTTGCTTGACTGCCGGCAGTATGAGGGCGATCATATACGTGAGAGCTGGGGTCTACAAGCATATCCTTAAAAGGTCCCTAGTCATGGGAGTTTCGAGACAGGGCATCGATTCTCCAGAGTAGACTAGTGTATACAGTCGAGACCCCGACGAGGGGCGGTGGCCGGTCTCACAAGCCACTGGTGTCAGTTGGTTCACCTAAGATGTATACAGGTGCTCATTGGGTTATGAGTACACCGGACAGGACTCGCCGGGAACATACTAGTTGGTCTTATACCTGACGTCAGATAGCAGTTCCCAGATGACATGTGTACAGGTTAGTTCATCGACCTGGGGATCGTCATTTTTCTCGTGTGAGTTCCCACTGTGTTTTGATTACTACCCTACCACGGCTCAAAGGAGTCGTGCAAACAGGTTTTAATTGGGTACAGTCCCGAGCCACATGGAGGCAGTGAGCGGATCTTCGGGGGTTCGTCTCTCCCGGTATTGGGGGTGAGGTTGCGCTGTGTCTAGGAGAGCCATTACACGAAGTCCTTGGCCAAGGCAGGAGATTTACTGGTAGGTATTCCAGTAGTATCTCAGGGTGTTCTGGGCTACACTCCGACACGACTTGTACCGCTTTTGGGGGTCTGACTTTTACCAACCCCCTAAGCCCGACATGCGATGCTCATAGACGAACGGACCGGACTGTACGGATATTGTCACTGACAGGCTCAGTAGGGTGTCAGGATGAGTTCGCTCATCGACGTCCCTTTTAGTCAATAGCTGGTGGCCCGTTACGTGTTGGCTTATACCTCTGACGTGCTAGTGGTTAAATCCACAGCCATAGTATTGACGAGTCTTTAGAGTCCACCACACTTTCAGTTACTCAAGCTTTCGGGCGAAACGCTGTAGAGGCCGTATGGAGATATGGCAGGGTTCGATCAGATACATGCGGTATTGCACGGACCGTGATCGGACGGTTTTTACTAGCCGGTTTTGGCTTAAGCCGGATCTTAGTATTTGATAGTGTAGTTTTGTCTCTTTGCATTTGTATCCGGTCAGAATACAAATGCGGGTGTGTATGCACAGTATCGGGGTTTTCCTGTGATTTATTATGGGACCTGTTTTCTGGGGTTGCCAGTTTGCATTCCGTTCCGGCCGGTTTTTCATTGTTCCTTCTCGGCCGGACTTTTCGTTGGAGGGTGTTATTTGCAATTTGCAAATAACATTTTGTGGAGGGGGTTTATTGTGATTGTGACCTCTTCATTAAAAGAATTCTTTTTCCCTACTTGTCCATTGATGTGACCGGCCACTGTTTGGAGTATGGGAGGGGTTATTTTTTGGTGGAAAATTTCCTTCCTTGATTTATTAATCATAAAAACCCACACCCTTTTCCTTGGGGGCCGGCCACTGTTCCAGGGGGAGGGATTTGATTTGGGTGGAATAATTTCCTTCTTGATTAATTTTGGTGGACCCCCCCCCCATGTGTGTTTGCTGTGAAGGTTTTTTGATTTTCTCCTTTATATTAATTCATGCACACTTCATACTGGTTTTCCAGTGAGCTAATATGTGTGGTGGCTTCATTGTTCTTCAAGGGAGCTCAATTTTAGTTTGCTGGCCGAGCTCAATTTTGAGATTGCATGCTCTTTTCTCTTAGCATCCATCCATGAAAAAATTCTTGTGCAAAATTCCTCCAACATGGCAACCTCTTAAACCCCAAAGAGACAAGTTTCTACATTATTCTACAGCAAATCTTGGGCGCGTCGGCTAGCCAACTTCGCGCCCGAGTTGCCTCGGTATTGAGGTGGGAGCCCGTAAAAGATACAGGCGATGTGGTGCCCTTCCGGCAAGGAGGCGACGACCGGAGGATCCGCGGGAGATCGGGACGACGACGAGAAGACCGGAGGACTCGGATCACTCGGTATATCTCTAACCCGTCTTGTAGTTAGTTAGATATAGTTTAATGGCCCAATCCGGGGTTTAGTGCGCGGTGGTGCCGGTTTGCTAAGTTCGCAAAATCAAAGTTTATCACCGTTTCCGCATTTGGCCGTCGGTTTGACGGCCGGGGCGCCGCCGTGCACTTACAGTATCTTTGGAAAACTTTCAAGAACTAAATAAAACTCATGCAAATTTTTTTTTCTAAATCTCCGCGTGAATGCGTAACTCACGGCATAAGTGACGGACGCTCATTTTAAAATAATAATATATGTCCATATATATTTTGCTAAATATACGTTCCGTCGTTTTTCAAAATATCCCAAAAGGTTTTCCTTTATAAATGTTCGTGTCGCTCACGGACACGTAGGAAATAGCAAGACTATATAGCTCCTTTTGAAAAGCTCTTACTAATCTTTTAATGCATGCAAGGTACTCAGGTACTGTCCTCAGATCAGTCCTGTTTAGCTACTACACAATATAGTGCCCAACATGAAAACAAAGTGCTCAAAAGCAAAATCAGCCTCGAAAGGCGTATGCAACCATCACGTGCATCTGGTGCGCACGAAAATAAAATCCAAATACAAGTGCCATAATATGCACAAAAGCAAAACTAAGTGCAACGAGTGTGCACGAAAGCATCTGTCCAGTGCAACGGGTAACAATATCAAGCGCATCTAGAGTGCACGAATAAAATCTAAATCGAGTGCATCCAACATGAACGAATAAAATCTAAATCAAGGGGATCCAACATGTACGAGTAAAATCTTACTCAAGTGCATCCGATGCGCATGAATCCAATACCAAGCGCCTAATTTGCGCAAAAATGCAACCCAAGCGCGTCGGGTCCATATAAAGCGTCAGTGCAGTAACATGCACGAAACGAACATCAAGTACAAACACACCGGAAAACACGAATCTGGTAAAACGAATGCTCAAAGACATAAATCGGGTGCAACCAAGATACGGAGTATAAATCTAGTGCAATTAATGCACGAAATACCCATCCGGTGCAACAAATGTACGAAATGCAAATCCAGTGCAAAACTGCCCAAAAATACTAATCCGGTGCATCAAGTGCAAAAATATCAAATCTGGAGCATCCAGTGCACGAAATACAAATACGGTGCATCTAGTGCACGAAATACAAATACGGTGCATCCAGTGCACGAAATACAAATACGGTGCATCAAATGCACGAAATACCAATCAATAACTCAAATGCGTAAATAGCAACACCGAGTGTACCAAGATGGATAAAATCATAAATGTATGCAGCTGCGTGCAAAAAACACATATCAAAGCACTGCAAGCACATATAAGCTATATCAAGTGCAAAAATCAAATCGAGTGCGTACCACACGCACAAAATCAAATCAACTGTATGAAATCCACGAAATCATAAATACGTGCAGCCAAGGCATAAAACCGAATCTCAAGTGCAATAAATATACATAAATCATAAACCAACACAATGGTGTATAAAATATATATCAAGTGCAATAACTATACACAAAAATGTAAATACCCAGTAGATGCAGCCATGGTGCACGAAAACAATACCATAAAGCTCAATCATCAAAACTCAATACAAGCGATATAAGCATGATAGTCGGATCAAAAACGTAAATCGCAACAAATGACATTGAGGTACACTTCCTACAATGTCGAAAAATATCAGTGCACCCCAAAACCGGCAGAGCAAGTACATTCGCTTGCCTCCTGCTCACGGTCTGGCGTCTTATGTCTCTGGGTCCTCATCTTCTCTGTGGATTCACCAATCTCGCAATCCATCAGCTCGCCGTCTTGGTCGGGTGTGCTAACGGAAATGATTCCGCTCGGGCACTTCTCTGGTCATCTCCCGGCTAATTATCAAGACCACTCGTAAAGCAGCATGTCACTGGCATCGGCTTCTCGCCCTCTGAATACACGTGACACAATTGATCCTAGGTGCAAATCTCATCGCAGCAGTGTCCTGGAAGGAACCTGCTCAGGGTCTTTTCCAATCTCACTTATGCCGAACTATACGGAGGCTGGTACTCTTGCATAATCTTTTCTCGCTTTCTGGACATCTGTGTTCTCAGCACAACAATTTCTCGGGAATTGGCCGCATCCCAAAGCCTCTGTAAGCATATCAGATCTCTGATCTCAATGGAGAGTAACAACAGTTCGCCAACCTCTCGCGCGAACCTCTGGTTCCACTTGTCTGTAACATCGTCCACTTCGACGTCACGTCATGCTATCTGTGCACTACAACTGTTCTTGGACACGGTCAATCCGGAGTCTCTCACACGGACTCGAAGTCACGAACTCGGTATCTTCATCACTCTGTAGAAGGTATCTGGCTGAACACATCCTCGGAAAATCGTCCCAACCATCGGAGGAATACTCAATACTCGTCCATTCTCGATCAACTCACAACGCATCTAGGTGAGGTCCTCTATTCAAAGCTAGTCAGCTTACGAGTCCCTTAACACATGATATCTGGACGACGTCAAATTTTTCGATCGAGTCATCAAAGTCCCAAAATTTCCTGAAAGCTCAACACCTAAGCACAGTCTAAAATATCTGGTACATACCACAGTACCTCTGGACCAGCCGTAGAAGGGCAAACCAAGCCTCACTAATGGCACCGCTAAACTGCCGCAAACCCTAAGGTTCAAAAGCGGTTCCATGGTCATCATGTCGAGTTAGGGTTTCATTCTTCTAGAGGGTCAACAGAATCACTTGCATGTTCCTTCGAACACTTTAAACTTGGGGAAAATGGGTTTCTGACACACATTCGAACTTTTTAGCTTCTCCTATACAACATGTGAATACTCTTTGCCCGCATGCTAAACAATGCCTCAATCCTCCAGGAAAGACGATACATCAACGGTCATCTCTGGATCGGTCTGCTCTAGATCCGAGTAAGACTCTCCACACTGAAAATCTTCAACTCAACTGGGCTTGCGTGAGCGCATCAAACTGGCGAATCACCTTCGTCTCTCAACTCGAGATATACTAGCTATCATCTGTCGCAAATCTGCCTGAAAGCTTCGGCGATCTCAACTCATAAGCTCTGGAAGAGACATCCTATCAATCTCAGCAACAGCTGGGTCATCTGTCTGCACGGTAGGCGACATCATAATCTCTAAGGTTTGTTGTACATCAACAGTCCACTCACACTGGCATCCTCTGTCAATGGCCCTATCATCCGGTGCAAAACCAAACACTCGCCTCACCCGAGAGGTCACAACATAAATACTAACTCGAGACGTTCCCGTGTTACCAGAAACCACAATGGTCGGTCCTCATACCAGACGAGCTCGCCCTGACCGCATCACTAGTAGCAGCTCAAACTGCGCTCAAACTATAGTGACAGGAATCTCAATCGAGTATCGATGAAAACAGATCAAGGGCATGAAAGGAAACGACAGATCCAGAATGGATACAGGATCATAAGAAGGAACAACATCAATGAAAGTATGATCATGGAAACTAATAGAATCGAGGATCTCAAATGGATGTATAATCATGGGTACGAAGAGAATCATAGATCTCAAAATATGTACATCCTAAGGTTTCTTAAATGGAGTATCGTATCGTAAATATGCTGCGGAATATACGTTCTGTACGTCACTCTAATCAAGCTACCTACTCCATCAATCAGGGTCAGCCTATGAAACGAAAGTGCGGGTCTAATACCCCCCGTTCAAGTTAAAGTTCCGTAAGGTCAAGCCTAGGTTCCGAAATACATACCCGACTTAGACTCCGCATAGTCAAACATAGACTCGAACAAAGGTTAAACCTAACGCTCTGATACCAACTTTGTCACGACCCGAAATATTAGCTCGTGACCAGCACTTAAATCATGCAACGTCTAAAGGCGTAACGTAATTCAAGTAACCTGAAACCCAGAAACCTAAACCTTTTTAAGAAAATAAAAGAGGTGAAGTTTTGAAATAAAGGTATAAGGAAATCAAGTTTTCTTAATTCATAGAAAAGGGACATAAAAATGCAAGTGAGAATTTCTAGTTTGAAAACATGTTTCGTCTTTTAAAAATTTGGGCAGCACCTCCTTTGTAATTTTTGATCCAAAACCACATATACAAGATAATGAAATAAAAGGCATCTCCAAGCGGGAGCTAGCTCTTCGCCAAACGGCGGATCACAACCACGCAAGACATTATATATAAGTATACGACGCCCAACGGCGAAGTTTACCAAAAAAGATAAAGAAATAAGCAAAACATCAAAACCACAAGTAGCGGAATACCCCTCGCTCTAAGTCTCGGAACCACAATCTCACTAAATCTAATTACTTACACAATTACTAATTTTGATTGATGGAGTTGACTAAATATAATATGAATAGTAAATACAAGAGTGGGTACGATACAAATGTCCCACCTACCAAGCAAATCACCCGAAAGCAACTGTGTGCCAGCCAAGCCGCTATTGATCCGTGCGGTCAACCTGTAAGAACTTTGGCACAACGGGGGTGAGTTGCCAACTCGTGAGTAGAAAAACATCTACAGATAGAAATCGAATAAACAACGACTCCCAGGTCAAATGCATCATAAAGGTAATACTATGATATCTAGGGTGACCATATCGGTATGTGTGCCAACAATGAAATCAATACCTATATGTATGCGGATATCATCCAACCATATGATCAATGTCTGTATGCATATGAATCTCGTCCAACTATATCATCAACGTATGTATATATCGTAAAAGCATATGCATGAAAATATGAAGATATAAATCAACGTGTGCCCCTCGCGACACATCAAAATCATGGAACCTGAGTGTCCAGCATCGACACTCGAAACATCATGAAACCCATGTCCGGCATCGACACGTAAATCCTCATATCTCTCAGGCTTCGTCAGTCCGGATCGGCCCTCGGGCTCCGTCAGTCCAGATCGGCCCATATCATCTCTGGACTCCGGTCAGTATCCTCCGGATATCCGCCGAGCCCAAATACTATCACCGGTAGGTAGTAGTCCCTCTGCCAGGCTCACCGTTTACTGCACAGCAAATCCGTTCTCGCCCCGGGGTACCATACCGGGTCCACCATGTACCCGCAATCGGCCTCATCCAGCTCCTCGAATCGGGTATCGCTGTCATACGTCTCAGAACCGAGAAAACACATGGTGGACGCACTGAAATATCATATCAAGAGAAACCGGGTTTTTAAAACAGCACATACTTTCTTTTGAAATACCCACGGTTCTTATATCCAGAAATCTTATGAAAACAGCATATCTCAATGTGTATAATCGTAAAGCATGATGTATGCGACATATAATAGAAAGTAAGCATATCCGTATATTATGCAACATGGACAGTAATATGCACATATCTAGGGAAAACCGCTCTTTAAAATGAATCCAGTTTTTAAAATATATCATGCGGTTCCCAATTCTCCAAAATTAAATGCAACATCGTATAATGGTACATATGTGTATGTACGCAAGTAAGGATGTAAAAATGTATATGCACGCAAGTATGGTGTACAATATGTATGTATGCAAGTATGGTATACAATATGTATGTACGCAAGTATGGTGTACAATATGTATGTACGCAAGTATAGCATGCAAGGAGTCATATCATGATGCAACAATCCTACTGTGTAGTGACATGGCAATTATCGATGATGAAGTGTGTGAGCCGGCAAATCAGTGTAAGTGTAACATACGCATCATCGATAATGGTGTATGTGTACTAGCACAGGTGTATGCAATACAATGAGAATAACATGAATGTAGCATAAGGTAAATCATATGCAAATGCTGACGGGTATACGTATCTAACATGACCGAGTCGTTGAATCTATCAATCGGCGTCCGGCCTCACAACATCACGTACGGTATAATCCATCGTACGGTATCCTCTAGTCAAGGTATGGATCAATCATCAAGTCAAACTCATCATGTTCGGAAAATCATCATACGACGGCATCAAACCATTAGGGATCCTATCATCCTATATGACAGGGAGGGTAAGGCCTAATGTCACGTACGGCCTATCATTCATGATTCGCAACATGTATACATATATGTATACATATATATACCTATGTCCCGGGTTACATCCATAAAAATCTCGTATCAGGGGACCAGCAAGGTATCAATCATCTCAATCGACTCGCATCCGTATACCAACATATCATCAAATCATATCACGTCATATATTCTTTTCATCGCATTTATATCCCATAACAAGTCAATTTTACAAATACATTCTACCTTTACTATAAGCATACGTATCTAATCTAACATACACACCCGAACAATAAAAACAGTTTTTTTAAAGATGCAAATCGTAGTTTTGAAAGTAGGGGCTACGGTGTTTTTAAAGAAGAATATCATTTGAAAATCCGTAAAGTCCCTCAATGTATCTGTTTAAAAGATGCATACGATTCTTCAGTTTGGAAATACGTATGGTTCGGATGACACATCTACGTCGACTATCTAGTCTTATAGTACCCTAAACGGCAATATCATCAAATAGCATCCTCAAATCCCATCATCACATACTAGTCGTATCATATCACTTCTAACTATCCTTAGTTTCTAATATGGTTCTCTAACTACCTTTTTACTCTATCTATAGTTTTCTATTAAAGGTTTCATTAACCATAATCTATATATAAATCGGTTTCCATCAAAGTATGTGGGGGTGCTATACGCCATCCACCCGACTTCCTCTGTAGATATAGATCAACTCACCTTGGTCTTTGCTTGCCGAAGTCAATGACGCTATGCTCCGTTGCCACGGAATCCATGTGAAGGTACCTACAATAACAACACATATCACAACGCTATAAAAGTCAAGTTCTGAAATCCAAAACGGCACACGGATCGTCTATAGGTTAGAACCTATAGCCCACGTATGCAAAACCAATAAATTACCCCTAGTCATTGATGTACAAACATCCAACCACCAAAGACAAACCCAAATATCAAAACTTAGGATTTCAAAATATGGGAAACATAGCCAAAATCACACTAAAATGCTCCTAGATTTTGACTCAGGTCAAATAAAGATAAGCAAACAAGTCTAGGGTGATGTACATAGTGTATATGGCCTACTGGATCAACCCCGACACCAAAACCCACCAAGTGGCCGGCCACTCCTCCATGAAATCCGGTCTGCTCGGCCACCAGTGCTCTATTGGGGTTCGTGCAGGCAGGGGGGTCTCCTATAGGTCCAATTTGGTCAATGGTATTGTTTGCTAAACTCTGAAATCCCTCGGGTTGCTCCAGATTCACAGTAAGCTCACAAATTATCACAAAACCGACATGGGAAAATTTATAAATCCGTATTTTGGTTTCTAGGCCAGTAAAAACACGGCTCAAATCTTGCTAACAGCCACTACCCATCACAATATCCCAAACCCTTCTCTTGGGATTTCAAAGTTCACGCATCCATCACTAAACGACATCTAAACTTAAACAAAAAGCTAGGAAACCAAAACTACTCAAAATGAAAACAGATATAACTCATGGTTACACCCAAACAAAACCCTATAAGTCCCAATGTTGTCAAAATCCCACTTTTCTTGGTTCATTGTGATGAGGGTGAGGAGGTGATCATCTTTTGTGAAGAGGGTATGGGGTTTTGATGAGATTTTGGAGATGGATCATGAAGGTAGAATGAAGGGCTTGAGGATGAAGAAGGAGGTGAAAGAAATGGTGGGGGGAAAGGTATCGGGCAGCACTCTCCCTCTCTCTCTTTCTCACTCTCATTCTCTCTCCTAGCATGCTCACTCTAATCATTTTGTCCCCCTCTCTCTCCTCAAGTCATCATGACACCTTTTTCTTTTCTTTTTCTTTTCTCACCACAATAAAACCATAACACATAACACAAATGAAATGAAACAACATGTAACATGTCATGGTGTACTAGCCATGGAAAACTATAGAAACACGGATTTGGCTTAATCGCGATTAGCAGTGCACTAATCGGGTTTATATTAAAACTGCATATAATAATATTTAAAAAATGCCAATCCTTTAAATATATTTTTAAATGAATAAATCATTTTAAATTTCCATTTATTTCACCATTATCGGTATATATTTATACCATTTTTCGAAAACCCCAATTTCGCAAATTGGGCAGTTTTCGGGAAATATATTATTTTAATATTAAATTCCAAAAATAATATTTTATATTTTCTGTTATGTTACAGTATTCCCGCCTTAAATAAATTCGGTCCCCGAATTTAAATTTAAACCCCCAAAATCTAAAACATTTCAATAATCAACTCAAATCAACGGAGCTCCGAAATCACGGAAGATGCAGAAACAACACAGCGCGTCAAGTGCGCATGAAAACGAGTACAAAACTCAAAATCGAACTCCGTCAAACGTTACGCAAATCATCGGATTTGCACGCATATCTTCGGAGTTACAATAGAGATACAGATCTCGAAATCCACTACTGAAATCTAATATACACTAGTCAAATACTATAATACGTGTATAGTATGCATCTTTGGAAAACTTTCAAGAACTAAATAAAACTCATGCAAAATTTTTTGTCTAAATCTCCGCGTGAATGCGTAACTCACGGCATAATTGACGGATGCTCATTTTAAAATAATAATATATGTTCATATATGTATTGCTAAGTATACGTTCCGTCGTTTTTCAAAATATTCTAAAAGGTTTTCCTTTATAAATGTTCGTGTCGCTCACGGACATGTAGGAAATAGCGAGACTATATAGCTCCTTTTGAAAACCTCTTGATAATCTTTTAATGTATGCAAGGTATTCAGGTACTGTCCTCTGATCAGTCTTATATGGCTACTACACAATATATGTTAGTTATATGTATGCCCTAGAGGCCATTACTGTACATAGGATGTATATTGTAGTGGATGCTTGGACATATATAGGGAGGACTTTCTTGCTCGACATGATAGTATGCTATCTGGTTGCTCTTTACCTTAACGTGTATACTGTTTGTCTCTCTGTTACATGTTGGTAAAGCCCTTAGGATGTGTACTTGACTACCTGGACTATGATGCGGATCATACTAGTGGGGACATGGTAGTACATAAGTACATCCTTCAAGATCCCTAGTCGTGGGTGTATCGAGACGGGGCATCGATATACCAGTATAGACTAGCGTATACCTTCTCGACCCATACAGATGGGCGATGGATGATCCCATATCCATTGGTGTTTGACATCAGAGATGATATACGGGTGCTCAGTGGAGACTGGGTACACTGGACGGACTCACCGAGAACTCCCAGATGGTATTATACCTTATGTCAGATGGCAGTTCTCTGGTGACACTGGTACAGAGTAGTCTGTTGACCCGAGATCGTCATAGAGTCTTGTGTGATTCCCACTGTGCTTTGATTTCCACCTTACCACGTCCAAGAGGGCGTGCAAAACGGTGGTTTTTGGGTACAGTCCCGAATCACATGGAAGCAATGAGCGATAGGAGGGGATTCGTCTCTCCCGGTATAGGGAGTTGATGTTGCGCTGTGTTCGATTGGCTATAACCGGAAATCCCTGGCCAGGGTTACTGAGATTTACTGGTAAGTATTATCAGTAGTTTCTCAAACTGTTATAGACCTCATATCGACACGACTTATCAAGCTATTGGGGTCTGACGTTTACCACCCCTAGGCGAGATATGCGACATATCAGACGAACAGACCGGACTGTACGGTAAGTGTTACTGGTTGGATTCACAGGAGTATGAGCGGGCTTGCTCGTCGATCTTCTGATCGCTCAATACCCGGGTGGCCGTTACGTTTAACAGACCGCTTGCGGCTTGTGGGTGTTTGATATGATCATCACCTGCTGCCGGCGTATTGACGAGTCTTTAGAGTCCTACACAGAGGTTTCCTGGCTCAAGCGAAATGAAATAGGAGCGCATATGAGATATGTGCGGGACCTAGAATAATGCGTGTATGTGATACCGTATTCTATTCTCGCGATGAATGTATCGAATGGTTATATGCGATATAACCTAGTTATCGAATCGAGGATTGATTCGATAAGCCGATACATTGGATATTAGTCGGTTATATGCGATATGACCGGATCGTTAAATCAAGTGTTGATTTAATGATTTAATGTATAATTATATATTTGATATATTACTTTGCATTAACTAGTATTGGTTCACTTAAGATGGATTTTCTCACTTGATGTGCACATTGTATATGTGATATATTTTTGTGCACTTGATTGTATCATGTTTGATGTGTTAGTTATATGTATGCCCTAGAGGCCATTACTATACATAGGATGTATATTGTAGTGGATGCTTGGACATATATAGGGAGGACTTTCTTGCTCGACATGATAGTATGCTATCTGGTTGCTCTTTACCTTAACGTGTACACTGATTGTCTCTCTGTTACATGTTGGTAAAGCCCTTAGGATGTGTACTTGACTACCTGGACTATGATGCGGATCATACTAGTGGGGACATGGTAGTCCATAAGTACATCCTTCAAGGTCCCTAGTCGCGGGTGTATCGAGACAGGGCATCGATATACCAGAGTAGACTAGCGTATACCTTCTCGACCCATACAGATGGGCGATGGATGATCCCATATCCATCGGTGTTTGACATCAGAGATGATATACGGGTGCTCAGTAGAGACTGGGTACACTGGACGGACTCGCCGAGAACTCCCAGATGGTATTATACCTTACGTCAGATGGCAGTTCTCTGGTGACACTGGTACAGAGTAGTCTGTTGACCCGAGATCGTCATAGAGTCTTGTGTGGTTCCCACTGTGCTTTGATTTCCATCTTACCACGTCCAAGAGGGCGTGCAAAACGGTGGTTTTTGGGTACAGTCCCGAATCACATGGAGGCAATGAGCGATAGGAGGGGATTCGTCTCTCCCGGTATAGGGAGTTGATGTTGCGCTGTGTTCGATTGGCTATAACAGGAAATCCCTGGCCAGGGTTGCTGAGATTTACTGGTAAGTGTTACCAGTAGTTTCTCGAACAGTTATAGACCTCATATCGACACGACTTATTGAGCTATTGGGGTCTGACGTTTACCACCCCTAGGCGAGATATGCGACATATCAGACGAACAGACCGGACTGTACGGTAGTGTTACTGGTTGGATTCACTGGAGTGTGAGCGGGCTTGCTCGTCGATCTTCTGATCGCTCAATACCCGGGTGGCCGTTATGTTTAGCAGACCGCTTGCGGCTTGTGGGTGCTTGATATGATCATCACCTGCTGCCGGCGTATTGACGAGTCTTTAGAGTCCTGCACAGAGGTTTCCTGGCTCAAGCGAAACGAAATAGGAGCGCATATGAGATATGTGCGGGACCGAGAATAATGCGTGTATGTGATACCGTATTCTATTCTCGCGATGAATGTATCGAATGGTTGTATGCGATATAACCTAGTTATCGAATCAAGTATTGATTCGATAAGCCGATACATTGGATACTAGTCGGTTGTGTGCGACATGACCGGATCATTGAATCAAGTGTTGATTTAATGATTTAATGCATAATTATATATTTGATATATTACTTTGCACTAACTAGTATTGGTTCACTTTAAACGGATTTTCTCACTTGGTTTGTGCACATTGTATATGTGATATACTTTTGTACACATGATTGTATCATGTTTGATGATGCATGCTTTTTGGTTAAGTGTAAAGAATTAAACCATGGTTAAGTTGGAAATTAGGGTTTTGTTTTATCCATTATTTATTCATTTATTTATTTTGGAAAAATATTAAGCATAAAGAAATGAAATGGTGGCTAATTTTGGACTTGCATGTTGAAGCTTCATGAAGCTTTGACTTAGTCACCATTTTGTCTCATGCTTAACCCTAACCACTCCACTCAACCCTAGTTGATTCTCTACACTTCACCATGGTTAGATTATGATAAGCATTCCTTTTATTTTCTATTTTTGAAATAACTTATCATAACAATATTCTTCTTCTTCTTCATTTCTTCATGTGAAGAAAGCTTGCCTCCATCAATGGCAAGTGATGATAAAGAGTGAGAAATCCAATTCTAAAGTCTACCCGCTTCCTATTTCTTCATCCTCTACCTCTTGCCAAGTAGTAGAGTGTGTTTTCTTCACAAGTTTCTTGACTTGGTGAAGTTGGAGCTTGATCTAGCGATGCCTCGATGTAGATCATCTTCGGCATGGACATCGACGACCTAGCTCGCCATTTCTCCGACGAAGCCGACGCTAGAGCCCGGGAATTCATTTGGACAGCGAGGGGACTTCGTTGCGGAGCTATGGAGATGGAGCACCGGATCTACAAAGGTTGTATTTCCGTTTAAACTTTAGTTAAGTTGTTAACTAGTTTCTTTTTCGCCTAGACATCTAGCCAACGATCCGTAGTTCTAGGGTTTCTCGGCACCGTTTAAATTTGAAATTGGCATGGTTGATGCCTTGTGAGACCTCATTAGGGTGCCTAGGAACCCTACATGATGATACATGCATGTTTGTGTGTATGTTTAGTTTAAACCTTGGTTAAGTAAATGGTTAGGGTTTTGTTTAATTTTATTTACTTATTCATTTATTTATTTCATTTTGGCTTCAGATAAAAATGGTGACTTTCTTTGGATTTTGTTGAAGGTTCATGAAGCTTTGAACAAGTCCACCATTTTTGTCTCATGCTTAACCCTAACCATTCATCCTAACCATAGTTCATTCTCTACACCTAATCATGGTTGGTATATGATAAGTATCATATTATTTTCTTTTTGAAAAATAACTTATCATATTCTTTCTTCTTCTTCTTCTTCAACAAAGATGAAGAAAAAGATTGCTACCAACAATGGCAACTTGAGAAAAAGAGTGAGAAATCCAATTCTAAAGTGAACCCACTTCCTATTTCTTCATCCTCTACCACTTGCCAAGTAGTATAGGGTGTTTGCTTCACAAGTTTCATGGCTTGGTGAAGTTGGAGCTTGATCTTGTGTTGTCTCGACGTAGATCATCTTCGATATCGAAGTCGACGATCTAGCCCGATCATTTCTTCGATGAAACCACCGCGAGAGTCCGGGATCCGATGGGTACAGTGGAGGGACTTCATCACGGAGCTATGGAGGTGGAGGACCGGATCTACAAAGGTTGTATTTTCCGTTTACTCTTAGTTAAGTTGTTAACTAGTTATCGTTTTCGCCTAAAATTCTAGTTAACGATCCGTATTAGGGTTTCCCGGCACTTGTAAAATTTGAAATTGGCATGGTTGATGCCTTGTGAGACCTCATTAGTGTGCCTAGGAACCCTACAATATAGTGCCCAAAATGAAAACAAAGTGCTCAAAAGCAAAATCAGCCTCGAAAGGCGTATGCAACCATCACGTGCGTCTGGTGTGCATGGAAATCAAATACAAATACAAGTGTCATAATATGCACAAAAGCAAAACTAAGTGCAATGGGTGTGTACGAAAGTATCTGTCCAGTGCAACGAGTGTTAACGACAACAATATCAAGCGCATCTAGAGTGCACGAATAAAATCCAAATCGAGTGCATCCAACATGTACAAATAAAATCTAAATCAAGGGCATTCAACATGTACGAGTAAAATCTTATTCAAGTGCATCCGATGCGCACGAAACCCAATACCAAGCGCCTAATTTGCGCAAAAATCCAACCCAAGCGCGTCAGGTCCATATAAAGCGTCTAGTGCAGTAACATGCACGAAACGAACATCAAGTACAAATACGCCGGAAAACACGAATCTGGTAAAACAAACGCTCAAAGACATAAATCGGGTGCAACCAAGGTACGGAGTATAAGCCAGTGCAATTAATGCACGAAATACCCATCCGGTGCAACAAATGTACGAAATGCAAATCCAGTGCAACACTGCCCAAAAATACTAATCTGGTGTATCAAGTGCAAAAATATCAAATCCTGTGCATCCAGTGCACGAAATACAAATACGGTGCATCTAGTGCATGAAATACAAATACGGTGCATCTAGTGCACGAAATAAAAATACGGTGTATCCTGTGCACAAAAATACCAATCCGGTGCATCAAATGCACAAAATACCAATCAATAACTTAAATGCATAAATAGCAACACCGAGTGTACCAAGATGTATAAAATCATAAACGTGTGCAGCTGCATGCACAAAACACATATCAAAGCACTGCAAGCACATATAAGCTATACCGAGTCCAAAAATCAAATCGAGTGCGTACCACACGCACAAAATCAAATCAACCGTATGAAATCCACGAAATCATAAATACGTGCAGCCAAGGCACAAAACCGAATCTCAAGTGCAATAAATATGCACAAATCATAAACCAACACAACGGTGTATAAAATATATATCAAGTGCAATAACTATACACAAAAATGTAAATACCCAGTAGATGCAGCCATAGTGCACGAAAACAATATCATAAAGCTCAATCATCAAAACTCAATCCAAGCGATATAAGCATGATACTCGGATCAAAAACGCAAATCGCAACAAATGACATTGAGGTACACCTCCTACAATATCGAAAAATATCAGTGCGCCCCAAAACTGGAAGAGCAAGTACATCCGCTTACCTCCTGCTCACGGTCTAGCATCCTATGTCTCTGGGTCCTCATTTGCTCTGTGGATTCACCAATCTCGCAATCCATCGGCTCGCCGGCTCGGTCGGGTGTGCTAACAGAAATGATTCCGCTCCGGCACTTCTCTGGTCATCTCCCGGCTAATTATCATGACCACTCGTAAAGCAGCACGTCACTGGCGTCGGCCTCTGGCCCTCTGAATACACATGACACAACTGATCCTGGGTGCAAATCTCATCGCAGCTGTGTCCTGGAAGGAACCTGCTCAGGGTCTCTTCCAACCTCATATATGCCGAACTATACGGAGGCTGGTACTCTTGCATAATCTTTTCTCGCTTTCTGGACATCTGCGTTCTCAGCACAACAATTTCTCGGGAATTGGCCGCATCCCAACGCCTTTGTAAGCATATCAGATCTCTGATCTCAACGGGAAGTAACAACAGTTCGCCAACCTCTCGCGCGAACCTCTGGTTCCACTTGTCTGTATCATCGTCCACTTCGATGTCACGTCATGCTATCTGCGCACTGCAACTGTTCTCGGCCACGGTCAATCCGGAGTCTCTCACACGGACTCGAAGTCACGAACTCGGTATCTTCATCACTCTGTAGAAGGTATCTGGCCGAACACATCCTCGGAAACTCGTCCCAACCATTGGAGGAATACTCAATACCCATCCGTTCTCGATCAACTCACAACGCATCTGGGTGAGGTCCTCTATTCAAAGCTGGTCAGCTTACTAGTCTCTTAGCACATGATATCTGGATGACGTCAAACTTTTCGATCGAGTCATCAAAGTCCCAAAATTTCCCGAAATCTCAACACCTGAGCACGGTCTAAAATATCTGGTATATACCACAGTACCTCTGGACTAGCCGTAGAAGGGCAAACCCAAGCCTCACTGATGGCACCGCTAAACTGCCACAAACCCTAAGGTTCAAAAGCGATTCCATGGTCATCATGTTGAGTTAGGGTTTCATTCTTCTAGAGGGTCCACAGAATCACTTGCATGTTCCTCCGAACACTTTAAACTTGGGAAAAATGGGTTTCTGACACTCATTCGAACTTTTTAGCTTCGCCTATACAACATGTGAATACTCTTCGCCCGCATGCTAAACAATGCATCAATCCTCCAGGAAAGACGATACATCAACGGTCGTCTCTGGATCGGTCTGCTCTAGATCTGAGTAAGACTCTCCACACTGAAAATCTTCAACTCAACTGGACCTGCGTCGGCGCATCAAACTGACGAATCACCTTGGTCTCTCAACTCGGGATAGATTAGCTATCATCTGTCGCATCTCTGCCTAGAAGCTCCGGCGATCTCAGCTCGTAAGCTCTGGAAGCAACATCCTATCAATCTCAGCAACAGCTGGGTCATCTGTCTGCACGGTAGGCGACATCATAATCTCTGAGGTATGCTGTACATCAACAGTCCTCTCACAACTGGCAGCCTCTGTCAATGGCCCGATCATCCGGTGCAAAACCAAACAATCGCCTCACCCGAGAGGTCAAAACATAAATACTAACTCGAGACGTTCCCGTGTCACCAGAAACCACAATGGTCAGTTCTCGTACCAGACGAGCTCGCCCTAACCGCATCACTAGTAGCAGCTCAAACTGCGCTCAAACTATAGTGACAGGAACCTCAATCAAGTATCGATGAAAACAGATCAAGGGCATGAAAAGAAACGACTGATCCAGAATGGATACATGATCATAAGAAGGAACATCATCAATGAAAGTATGATCATGGAAACTAATAGAATCGAGGATCTCAAATGGATGTATAATCATGGGTACGAAGAGAATCATAGATCTCAAAATATGTACATCCTAAGGTTTCTTAAGTGGAGTATCGTATCGTAAATATGCCACGGAACATACGTACTGTACGTCACTCTACTGAAGCTACCTACTCCATCAATCAGGGTCAGCCTATGAAACGAAAGTTCGGGTCTAATACCCCCCGTTCAAGTCTAAGTTCCGTAAGGTCAAGCCTAGGTTCCGAAATACATACCCGACCTAGACTCCCCATAGTCAAACATAGACTCGAACAAAGGTTAAACCTAACGCTCTGATACCAACTTTGTCACGACCCGAAATATTAGCTCGTGACTAACACTTAAATCACGCAACGTCTAAAGGCGTAATGTAATTCAGGTAAGCTGAAACCCAAAAACCTAAACCTTTTTAAGAAAATAAAAGAGGTGAAGTTTAGAAATAAAGGTATAAGGAAATCAAGTTTTCTTAAGGCATAGAAAAGGGACATAAAAATGCAAGTGAGAATTTCTAGTTTGAAAACATGTTTCGTCTTTTAAAAATTTGGGCAGCACCTCCTTTGTAATTTTTGATCCAAAACCACATATACAAGATAATGAAATAAAAGGCATCTCCAAGCGGGAGCTAGCTCTTCTCCAAACGGCGGATCACAACCACGCAAGACAGTATATATAAGTATACGACGCCCAACGGCGAAGTTCACCAAAAAAGATAAAGAAATAAGTAAGACATCAAAACCACAAGTAGCGGAATACCTCGTCTCGCAACCACAATCTCACTAAATCTAATTACTTATACAATTACTAATTTTGATTGATGGAGTTGACTAGATACAATATGAATAGTAAATACAATAGTGGGTACGATACAAATGTCCCACCTACCAATCAAATCACCCGAAAGCAACTGTGTGCCAGCGAAGACGCTACTGATCCATGCGGTCAACCTGCAAGAACTGTGGCATAACGGGGGTGAGTTGCCAACTCGTGAGTAGAAAAACATCTACAAATAGAAATCGAATAAACAACGACTCGTAGGTCAACTGTTTCATAATGGTAATACTATGATATCTAGGGTGACCGTAACTGTATGTGTGCCAACAATGAAATCAACACCTATATGTATGCGGATATCATCCAACCATATGATCAATGTCTGTATGCATGTGGTTCTCGTCCAACTATATCATCAACGTATGTATATATCGTAAAAGCATATGCATGAAAATATGAAGATATAAATCAACGTGTGCCCCTCGCGACACATCAAAATCATGGAACCTGAGTGTCCAGCATCGACACTCGAAACATCATGAAACCCATATCCAGCATCGACACATAAATCCTCATATCTCTCGGGATCCGTCAGTCCGGATTGGCCCTCGGGCTCCGTCATTCCGGATCGGCCCATATCATCTCTCGACTCCGGTCGGTATCCTCCGGATATCCGCCGAGCCCAAATACTATCACCGGTAGGTAGTAGTCCCTCTGCCAGGCTCACCGTCTACTGCACAGCAAATCCGTTCTCGCCCCGGGATACCATACCGGGTCCACCATGCACCCGCAATCGGCCTCATCCAACTCCTCGAATCGGATATCACTGTCACACGTCTCAGAACTGAGAAAACGCATGGTGGAGCACTGAAATATCATATCAAGAGAAACCGGGTTTTTAAAACAGTACATACTTTCTTTTGAAATACCCACGGTTCTCAAATCCAGAAATCTCATGAAAACAACATATCTCAATGCGTATAATCGTAAAGCATGATGTATGCGACATATAACAGAAAGTAAGTATATCCGTATATCATGCAACATGGAACAGTAATATGCACATATCTAGGAAAAACCGCTCTTTAAAATTGAAGGGTTCCTGGGCACACTAATGAAGTCTCACAAGGCATCAAACATGGCTAGTTCAAATTTTACATGTGCCTACAAACCCTAATACGGATCGTTAACTAGATTTATAGGCTATGCGATGCACGTTAACGACTTTAACTTAAAAGGAAAGGGGCTACAACCTTTGTAGATCTGGTCCACCGCTTCCTAAGCTCCGCGATGATGTCCCTCCGCTGTCCAAATCGGATCCCGGACTCTAGCGTCGGCTTCATCGGAAAAATGGACGGGCTTGGTCGTCGGCTTCGATGCCGAAGATGATCTACGTCGAGGCATCACAAGATCAAGCTCCCACTTCATCAAGTCATGAAACTTGTGAAGAAAACACCCTATACTACTTGGCAAGAGGTAGAGGATGAAGAAATAGGAAGTGGGTTCACTTTAGAATTGGATTTCTCACTCATTTTCACTAGTTGCCATTGATGGTAGCTAGGTTTTCTTCATGTTGAAGATGAAGAAGAAGAAGAAGAAAAGATATGATAGAATAAAAAGGATTATTCCAAAAAGGAAAATCCAACTCATTCTTATCATGATCCAACCTTGGTTAGGTGTAGAGACTAAACTAGGGTTAGGTTGTATGGTTAGGGTTAAGGCTAAGAAACAAAATGGTCAATACTTCAAAGCTTCATGAAGCTTCAAAGAAAAAACAAAAGTAGCCACCCTTTTGTTTCTTGCCAAAATAAAGAATAAATGAATAAAAAGAATAACTAAATAAGATCAAAACCCTAACCATAACATAACCATGGTTTAATCTAAACCTACACCCTAACAATCATGTATCATCAAACATGATACAATCAAGTGCACAAAAGTATATTACATATACAACTTGTGAACTTCAAGTGAGAAGATCCATTTAAAGTGAACCAATACTAGTTAATGTAAAGTAATATATCAAATATATATAATTATACATTAAATCATTAAATCAACACTTGATATAACGATCCGGTCATATCGCATATAACCGACTAGTATCCTATGTATCGGCTTATTGAATCAATCCTTGATTCGATAACTAGGTTATATCGCATATAACCAATCGATACATTCATCGCGAGAATGGAATACGGTATCACATACATGCATTATTCTCGGTCCCGCACATATCTCATATGCGCTCCTATTTCGTTTCGCTTGAGCCAGAAAACCTCTGTGTAGGACTCTAAAGACTCGTCAATACGCCGGCAGCAGGTGATGATCATATCAAACACCCACAAGCCGCAAGCGGTCTGCTAAACGTAACGGCCACCCGGGTATTGAGCGATCAGAAGATCGACGAGAAAGCCCGCTCACACTCCTGTGAATCCAACCAGTAACACTTACCGTACATTCCGGTCTGTTCGTCTGATATGTCGCATATTTCGCCTAGGGGTGGTAAACGTCAGACCCCAGTAGCTCGATAAGTCATGCCGACTTGAGGTCCATAACATTCGTGAAACTACTGATAACTCTTACCAGTATATCACTGCAACCCTGGCCAGGGATTTCCTGTTATGGCCAGTCGAGCATAGCGCAACATCAACCCCCAATACCGGGAGAGACGAATCCCCTCCTATCGCTCATTGCCTCCATGTGAATCGGGACTGTACCCAAAAACCACCTGTTTGCACGACTCAGTAGAGCCGTGGTAGGGTGGAAATCAAAGCACAGTGGGAGACACACAAGACTCTATTGTAAGTCCGCGGCGGCGCCCCGGCCGTCTAACAGACGCCGATATGCGGAACAAAACTTTTACGACTGGCGCTATCGCGTACTTTATCCCGGATCGTCCATTAAAGCTAAAATAACAAGTTGTAAAGAGGGTAGAATTGTTATACCGAATGATCTGAGTCCTTCGGTCTTCAACCATCATCCCACGCTATGTTGCAACTGATCCGAACTTGCTTGATCTCCGTTCTCATCGTCCAGGTGGCACCACGGCGACGGATCTTTAAACGGGCTCCCGCCTCTGAACCGAGGCAACTCGATCGTCAAGTTTGCTAAAAGAGACGACCAAGATGAAGTAGAAAATGAGTAGAATACGTTGTCTCGTTACGTCCAAGACTATGGACGAAGGGTTAAAAGAAGTTGCCATTTGGAATCGGGTAAATGGAAATTGGGCTATGAAATTTCCATACACTTGTATCATAATCTTTTACCAATATGAAATGAATCAAAAATCATACACACACACAAAGAGGGGGCCGGCCACTATTAATAGAAGAGGGAGGTGAGTGTAGGAGTAGCAAGTGGTGACCATATCCCTTCATACTTATCACAACCTAACAACAAAGCATGAATCACTAAAAATCAATAAATGCAAACCAATCACAATTAACCTAGTCATGCTTTATCATTTGTAAGCCCGCGGGGGCGCCCCGGCCGTCGATCCGACGCCGGAAACGCGGAAAACAAAAACTTTGCGAACTTTGCAAAACGGCACCACCGCGGACTTTTTACCCGGATCGGGCCATTAACCTAGCAACTAGCAAAATAGAAAAGAGTAGAGATGCTATACCAAGCGATCCGTGTCCTTCGGTCTTTGTCTCCACTCCGATCTCCCGCGGAATCTCCGTCACCTCCTCGCTCGTCGGAAAGGACACCACGTAGCCGGAATCTTTTACGGGCTCCCGCCTCTTGACCGAGGCAACTCGGGCGCGAAGTTGGCTAGCCAACGCGTCCAAGACTTGCTATAGATATAGTGTAGAAGCTTGTCTCTTTGGGGTTTAAGAGGTTTCCATGTATGGAGGAATTTTGCACAATGAATTTTCATGGATCAAAGCTTGATGAAGAATGGATCATGCTCTCAAAAGAATGGGCATCTCCTCTAAAGAGCTCGGCCAGCCCATGAATCCTTTTGCTCACTGGAAGAATGAAATTAAAATCAGCACACTCACTAAAAACCCATATATCAATTAATCCCATTAGCACAATGCAATCATATATCAATTAATCCCATTATGTCAACAATAACAATTCCAGCACACTCATTCCCCTCCTCAACAGTGGCCGGCCCCATTCAAAAAACCAAGTGGGAAAAAGAATAATCCAATTAAAATAAGAAATGTGGGTGAAAAAAATAGTCACCACATTTCTAATCCAAAGCCAAATCAATAACTTCCTCATTAATGCAAGAAAGGGACCAAAATAGAATCTAATCATGATGAAGCTATTTTTACAAGAAAGCCCTCCATAAATAAGTTAATTGCCAACTGCAATTAACCCCCTCCATCAGATAGTCCGGCCGTGAAGGAAAAAGAGAAAACCGGCCGGAACAAAATACAAACTGGCAACCCCAGAAAACCGATCCCGTAATAAATTACAGGAAAACCCCGCTACTGCAAATACATACCCGTATTTGTATTCCCACTGAACACAAATGCAAAGAGACAAAACTACACTATCAAATACTAGTATCCGGCTTAAGCCAAAGCCGGCTAGTAAAAACTGTCCGATCACGATCCGTGCAATACCGCACGTATCTGATCGAACCCTGCCATATCTCCATACGGCCTCTACAGCGTTTCGCCCGAAACCTGAGTAACTGTCTGTGTGGTGGACTCTAAAGACTCGTCAATACTATGGCTGTGGACTTAACCACTAGCACGTCAGAGGTATAAGCCATACGTGACGGGCCACCAGCTATTGACCAAAAGGGACGTCGATGAGCGAACTCATCCTGACACCCTACTGAGCCTGTTAGTGACAATATCCGTACAGTCCGGTCCGTTCGTCTATGAGCATCGCATGGCGGGCCTAGGGGGTTGGTAAAAGTCAGACCCCCAAAAGCGGTACAAGTCGTGTCGGAGTGTAGCCCAGAACACCCTGAGATACTACTGGAATACCTACCAGCAAATCTCCTGCCTTGGCCAAGGACTTTTCATGTTCTGGCTCTCCTAGACACAGCACGACCTCACCCCCAATACCGGGAGAGACGAACCCCTGCAGATCCGCTCACTGCCTCCATGTGGCTCGGGACTGTACCCAACTAAAACCTGTTTGCACGACTCCTTTGAGCCGTGGTAGGGTAGTAATCAAAGTACAGTGGGAACTCACACGAGACAAATGACGATCCCAGGTCGATGAACTAACCTGTACACATGTCACCTGGGAACTGCTATCTGACGTCTGGTATATCCCAACTAGCAGGTTCCCGGCGAGTCCTGTCCGGTGTACTCATAACCCAATGAGCACCTGTATACATCTTAGGTGAATCAACTGACACCAGTGGCTTGTGAGACCGGCCACCGCCCCTCGTCGGGGTCTCGACTGTATACACTAGTCTACTGTGGAGAATCGATGCCCTGTCTCGAAACTCCCTCGACTAGGGACCATTTAAGGATGTGCTTATAGACCCCAGCTCCCACTTATATGATCGCCCTCATACTGCTGGAAGTCAAGCAAGAATCCTAGGGGCTTTATCAACGTGTAATAGCGACTCGTAAGGTCACCTAAAGCAGTACACGATGATAAAGATAAACCAAATAGCATACTATCATCTCGAGTAAGACTGTCCTACCGGGATAGGTCCTCCCCTCAATCATTGCAATCACGTGCCTGTGACCCAATAATTGACTCTGAGGGCACTATCTCCAACAATCTCCCACTTGCACTCGAGGCTAATTATTGCGATGTCGCATACTCACAGCCCGTGTGATACCGAACACCCAACTCCTCTACTAGTCAGTCTCACAAAGCTCGTTTGCGAGACTATTGCGTTCGAGGAATAGCCTCAGTGAGTGGATCCGCTTTGATGTTTCTTTCTATGTCTCTCTATATCTCATGTTCGCAGAGAAAACTATCTCCCGAAAACGAGCAATACCTGTCCTAGAATGTCTGGATGTCTGATGGGACCTAGTTCAGAAATGAACTCCAAATCCAAACTTCTTAGACTGTATCGTCAACTGAACTTAATCAGTATCCTGCGCCATACCTTCCCTCTGTATCCACCTGGACCACCTGTCCAAAATACTGCCCCTCGTCAGAGGGAAAACTATAACTCTGACAGCCACTCTGCCATCCAGGTCACCTTGGAAGCCTGGAATGATAACTGTCTACCGAAGAAGACTGCCGTTATCATATCCCTAGAACATCCACTTATGTTCTAAAACTGCTTCCGACTGTTTCTCCAGGATTGGATTAATATCAACTTATTGCACCTACTGCAAGAACAACATCTGGTGTGGTACTTGACATCTCATGATTGACTCAGTTGCCTAAGCAAGTGATCTGTCAATCATGCGTGTCCCTCTCCCCTTTAGTCTGTAAGACACCTTTAGAGAGGGTGACTCCATTACCTGCAGGTACACTACCGTGCCAGGAGTCGTCCATTCTAAATACTCATAGAATGCGGTCAAAGTACCCAGATTGGGAAACCACCCAAATCTAGATTTAAAACCATAAATCTAGTAACCAGAATGTCTGATATAATATCCAAGTCCTATGTGGAGAAACCACCGTGTGACGACCAAAGTATAACCGATCGTAGTATAGGAATATCACTTCCTACTCTGTGTATGTCATCAAACACCAGGACATCACACCCTACTACCTTCTTAACAGATCCATCCCTTATTCTGATGAAGTCAAACCTCTGACTGTCACATCAGAAATAGATGATCTATCTCCGCTATATCTGCTTAAGTCTATAAATAGACATAAGCCTGATATCCACCAATGCTTCCGCTGCTCCCACTGACTACGACAACCCTCTGGCAGAGTCATATACACGTACGCTTCTAAAGCAAGTTTAGAACGACGCTATACTCATCCTTCCGCCGGGTCTCGCAGCCTGGACCAATAGCAATGGCAAGTGTGGGTAAACAAGAACCTCCCTGCCACCGTCCTTGAGCATACCGAAGTACCTCTCGGGTGCCTGAGGTTACCCACCATATCTGCGGAGTGGCCAATGGAATGTCAAACCAGATTGAATCTTTAGGTTCTTATCAAATCTTCAGTAATCGTTTGCGGTTCTGGAATCACTTCCAGTTCTACCATACTCCCACTACTGTTTTTCTGAAAAAATCCATTTTTGATAAAACTGTGGCGAGTCAAGAACAATATCTCTATTGATCTTCCAGATGGTAGAAAGTCAACCCTCGTCATAGCCCGGGTCAACCCACAAACAGCCATTACTGAAACGTGCCTTGAGTTGTCCAGTGTCTGGTTTTAAGCATAAGCCGGACAACTCCCCGTATCTTAACAATGTCAATATATGAACTGTTCTATATCCAAGAAGCAGAGGCACTGATTTAATTGAACCAGATTCAAATCATGCAGCTGTCTCCAGTGCATGTCAACTAAATGGAAGAGAGGCCGATCAGCGTTACTCAACTTAGGAGCACTTCCAATTATGAGTAACCTGAAAGAGAAGTTAGTTCTCTTAATCATTACTATCAACTGAATACCATTCACAAGTATCTACATCTTCGATCACCTTGAAGAATCCCGATACTTGCAATACCTGGTTCTCTACTGTATTCTTATACCTATAACTCCTCAAAACTTAGACCCTGTGTTTCTACGAAACACATGTCTAAGAACTAGAGAAGTTAAAAGTAAACAGAATATAGCACGAGGACCAACCCCTCTGTCCTGATGGACACTGGACAATATACAATACTCTGTATGAGTCCCCTGAGTCTAGTGACTCATTCACTGTGTGTCGTAGGTTGAAAACTGTACTTTTGGTTAAGAAGAGTTACACCGCTGTTCAATGCTCCTTACCTAACCATCCACTGGTATAGGTAAATGTCATAGACATAATTTCAAAAAGATATGTCTCACTCTATAAAAATAGACGTACAGATATATCAATTTGAAATTGGTGCACAACAACGGATATTCAAAACCAAATATTTGCCGACCGGCAAACAACCCAGGTGGCTTCCTCAAATATCACCAATTCCAACGAATCCCGATATAATGAGGATGGTCACCTAATTCCCAATAACTTACTCCCCTTCATCATCTGTAAAACCATACAGATGTGAGACTCATACCTGGTAAATACATACCCTGGAGTAAGTATCTAATCGGGAAATCAGTTTTCTTTTAACAGTACACAGTGAAACTGAAACATTGAAATGTTTCGATGGGGTATGCTGGTATTCCTAGTAATGCCTCTTCCATTATCCAGATTCACAACTATAACTGTATAATTCTTTGCCACCTCTCCAAATCCCTTTATATGTCTTTAGTCATTACCTTCTGTACACCCGTTTAGGCCAAATGGTTTTCTTCCTTCCCTACCGTTCGGCACCAGCCTATGGTTTGGAAGAAGACTATCCAATAAGCATAATGGGTGTACTGTCCTAATCCTAGGAGCACTCGCAATTCGAGAGAAGGTGAGGATAAAAGACAACCGAATGAACTTAATTCATAGGTGATTTAGGATTGACAAAGAAGTACATGGTTTGGTCGTGAATAGCAGTCGCAATTTACTTTGCCCTCTTACTAATCCCTTGCTTTGTCTGAACTTAATACCTTCTGTACATCGTTTAGGCTAATTGGCTTTCTTCATTCCCTATCGGTCGGCACCAGCCTAGGGTCTGGAAGAAAACTATCCAATTTGCGTAATAGGTGTACTACTCCTAAACCAAGGAGTACTCGCAACCTGAGAGAAGGTGAAAAGAAAAGACAACTGAATGTACTTTATTCCTTTTTCTCCAGAACCAGAAACCATCCTCGAAGTCCTTCGAGTTCGTATATAACCATACGATGGTTTTGTCCAATGGAAGTGGACGTTCGTAGTAATACGGGGTGTCCCGGAGAAAAGGGTAAAAGTAGGAGTGGCAAAGAGGTTTGCGACTCTGACAATCCAAAAGCCTGTGTTAAGTAGGTTCGGTCAACTTGGTCACTGAGTCATAGTCTAGGGTCGGGTCAATGGTCGCTGCCAAAGAGAGAGAGAAAAGAAACACTCAGCGTGCACTCTAACCTAGATCAGAATGGTTATCACTTTATCTAATCTGGAAACCTCCCACTGTAACGTCAAATTCTTCCCCAAACCTGAAAGAAGAATTAGCCGGGATAACCCGAGGAGTAACCAACTCATCAGTGGGAATCGGGATCCAACTCTCATCGCATGATAACGTGACGGAATCCGCTCACCTTATCACACTCCAGAAGGTATGCGCATATCTGGCAAGTTTCAGTTCTTTTGAAACTCCCGATGTGGATTTCTGCCCCATGCTCTTATGACCTTGACTTTGGCCAACATATCATAAGTCACATGTCAAGTTCTACCCGTCATTTTCCTGGTTAATTTGAACCCACCCGTACCTACCCTTGACTTTGGCCAAAATGGCAGTACGACTGTCCCAAACCAACGCATCTATCTATGCTGCATATGAATACCCAACAGCTACCAAACACTGTGCCTTGACTTTGGCCAACATACACAGCTTGAATACTATTGACCATCCATATGAAACGACGGAGGGCTACGAATGGTTTCTGGCGAAAACCTTTAACGTAATGAACTTGATATCGTTGAAGGAACGGATAGCTTTATAGAAAAATATAGTAACGAAAACCTTCGCTAAAGAGGTCACTCCCGGTGAAGGGATCTCGGCTCTTTCCCCGTAGAATGGGGTGCAGGATATTCCAACTGAATACCACGATGCAAAACAAAAGTAATCGGCTATAGTGAAGTTACTGCCCTGACGCAAACTTTTGTCCAAGGGGTCACTCCCGGTGAAGGGATCTCGGCCCTTGCCTCGTCGACTGAGGAGCAGGATATTCCAAATGAATACCACTGTGCAAAACAAAAGAGAACGCCCTTGCAATAACAGCTTTTTGAAAAAGTGTTCCAACAACATCAGAATAGGTTTGTTTAACTTGCATTGATCCGAATCAATGCAGTCCCATCAATTGATCACACCACAAAGAACGAAAATATACTGACGTACGTATATGCCATCCGCATTCGCCACTGGGTCCCGTCATCACCCGTTAGGTTAGCTAACTAACGACAGAGCGGGGACTGGACTAGCGTGGATGCAAAACATATACAACATCTACTAATATATATACCAATATATAGTATTCGCTCAAGGCGCGATAAAATGCAACACAGAAATGTATAGCAACACAGATCAATACAGATATCTGGGATCCCCGGGTTTCACAGAGCCGCTACTGAAACCCGACGTTCCCCTGGTCGTGTGGATAGCCTGTGCAATGAAAATCCTAGACCCCTACGGGCGCGGCAAGTCACCCGCCAAAACCTGAAGCGAGGCAGCCCCCTTCAGCAACGTGAATGGACCACCCAGCACTTCACAGAATCCGGTAACTTGGGCACCCCTCCTGGGTCAACCTGTACCCCCTACGAGTGCGGCGAATAGCCCGCCAATTCTAGAGTGAAGCCCCCTCCGTCTCAATGCCATGAGATGCGGGCTTGTTGCCCTCTAGAACCCGGCTACCCGTGCACCCCTCCGCGGGGTAATCCTAGTACAGAAAGTAAAATATACATACAACGGGTACATCGACCGCAACCTGGTCGTGCCCCAAAAGAATAATACAAACAGACAGTGACGGCAGTCCACATGTCGGACGCTCGCCCCGCAATATCAAATGTACATATAAAACAGAACTGTACTACCACTGCAACCAGGCTATCCCCCACGACCGATCCGCAACAACACAGTACAATCACAGAACATCAACGTGAAAGTCACGTTCGCAAATCCGTCTAACCGGGCTATAGCAGTTAGACGGGATTTACCGATCAAGTGACATTCACGGTCGCAGATATAATGAAAAAACTGTGAACTGGCATGTTTAAAATATCCGATCGAACAAATTTACCAAGTGGGCCCCAAGCAGTACTGTAGCACTTACAGAAAATCTGGGCCCAAAAATAATATCCCAAAACCCCTATTTCCAAGTATAAGACCTACTGGGAAATTTTGGTGCAATGATCACACCTTACTACCGCGGAACCGCGGCCAAACCAGGGGTTTGGCCGCGTTTCCGCGGCCGTACTAAGAGATCACTGCATCAAATTTTACCAGATGTCTTAGAATTTCATGCTTGTGTTTCTGCAGTGACCTGAAAAAATTTTGGAGCTTGAAAAAATTTCGACAGAAACATGAAATATGAAAAATACGGTTTTTGGGATTTTCGTTCGATCGAGTCTTAAACATACTAGAGCAAGCTAGGCATGGTTAATGGCGTGGCTCTGATACCAATGTAAGCCCGCGGGGGCGCCCCGGCCGTCGATCCGACGCCGGAAACGCGGAAAACAAAAACTTTGCGAACTTTGCAAAACGGCACCACCGCGGACTTTTTACCCGGATCGGGCCATTAACCTAGCAACTAGCAAAATAGAAAAGAGTAGAGATGCTATACCAAGCGATCCGTGTCCTTCGGTCTTCGTCTCCACTCCGATCTCCCGCGGAATCTCCGTCACCTCCTCGCTCGTCGGAAAGGACACCACGTAGCCGGAATCTTTTACGGGCTCCCGCCTCTTGATCGAGGCAACTCGGGCGCGAAGTTGGCTAGCCGACGCGTCCAAGACTTGCTATAGATATAGTGTAGAAGCTTGTCTCTTTGGGGTTTAAGAGGTTGCCATGTATGGAGGAATTTTGCACAATGAATTTTCATGGATCAAAGCTTGATGAAGAATGGATCATGCTCTCAAAAGAATGAGCATCTCCTCTAAAGAGCTCGGCCAGCCCATGAATCCTTTTGCTCACTGGAAGAATGAAATTAAAATCAGCACACTCACTAAAAACCCATATATCAATTAATCCCATTAGCACAATGCAATCATATATCAATTAATCCCATTATGTCAACAATAACAATTCCAGCACACTCATTCCCCTCCTCAACAGTGGCCGGCCCCATTCAAAAAACCAAGTGGGAAAAAGAATAATCCAATTAAAATAAGAAATGTGGGTGAAAAAAATAGTCACCACATTTCTAATCCAAAGCCAAATCAATAACTTCCTCATTAATGCAAGAAAGGGACCAAAATAGAATCTAATCATGATGAAGCTATTTTTACAAGAAAGCCCTCCATAAATAAGTTAATTGCCAACTGCAATTAACCCCCTCCATCCTATAGTCCGGCCGTGAAGGAAAAAGAGAAAACCGGCCGGAACAGAATACAAACTGGCAACCCCAGAAAACAGATCACGTAATAAATTACAGGAAAACCCCGCTACTGCAAATACATGCCCGTATTTGTATTCCCACTGAACACAAATGCAAAGAGACAAAACTACACTATCAAATACTAGTATCCGGCTTAAGCCAAAGCCGGCTAGTAAAAACTGTCCGATCACGATCCGTGCAATACCGCACGTATCTGATCGAACCCTGCCATATCTCCATACGGCCTCTACAGCGTTTCGCCCGAAACCTGAGTAACTGTCTGTGTGGTGGACTCTAAAGACTCGTCAATACTATGGCTGTGGACTTAACCACTAGCACGTCAGAGGTATAAGCCATACGTGACGGGCCACCAGCTATTGACCAAAAGGGACGTCGATGAGCGAACTCATCCTGACACCCTACTGAGCCTGTCAGTGACAATATCCGTACAGACCGGTCCGTTCGTCTATGAGCATCGCATGGCGGGCCTAGGGGGTTGGTAAAAGTCAGACCCCCAAAAGCGGTACAAGTCGTGTCGGAGTGTAGCCCAGAACACCCTGAGATACTACTGGAATACCTACCAGCAAATCTCCTGCCTTGGCCAAGGACTTTTCATGTTCTGGCTCTCCTAGACACAGCACGACCTCACCCCCAATACCGGGAGAGACGAACCCCTGCAGATCCGCTCACTGCCTCCATGTGGCTCGGGACTGTACCCAACTAAAACCTGTTTGCACGACTCCTTTGAGCCGTGGTAGGGTAGTAATCAAAGTACAGTGGGAACTCACACGAGACAAATGACGATCCCAGGTCGATGAACTAACCTGTACACATGTCACCTGGGAACTGCTATCTGACGTCTGGTATATCCCAACTAGCAGGTTCCCGGCGAGTCCTGTCCGGTGTACTCATAACCCAATGAGCACCTGTATACATCTTAGGTGAATCAACTGACACCAGTGGCTTGTGAGACTGGCCACCGCCCCTCGTCGGGGTCTCGACTGTATACACTAGTCTACTGTGGAGAATCGATGCCCTGTCTCGAAACTCCCTCGACTAGGGACCATTTAAGGATGTGCTTATAGACCCCAGCTCCCACTTATATGATCGCCCTCATACTGCTGGAAGTCAAGCAAGAATCCTAGGGGCTTTATCAACGTGTAATAGCGACTCGTAAGGTCACCTAAAGCAGTACACGATGATAAAGATAAACCAGATAGCATACTATCATCTCGAGTAAGACTATCCTACCGGGATAGGTCCTCCCCTCAATCATTGCAATCACGTGCCTGTGACCCAATAATTGACTCTGAGGGCACTATCTCCAACATCATTAATGAACCATTAATGACTCAAGTGAGTCACTAGCCTTGTCACCCTCTCTAGAATCTTCTAGAACACTGACTCACCACAAGGAGAAAAGATAAATCCTTATTTAACCGAATGTCAAAATACGGCTGAAAGAAAACTGGAAACTGTCAACTTTCAAAAATCATCCCGAAACGAATTTCAGGATAACCCCGTATCGGTATAAACATACCCGCATTTGTATTACGACCAAATACAAATGCAACTGAGACAAAGATATTATATCTACACAGTATAATACTGGGTTCCGGCTTAAACCAAAGCCTACCAGTATTATCTGCCCGAAAACTGACACGTGCGAAAACGCACGTGCCTTTTCCGAACCTTGCCATAAACCCATACAGCATCTACAACGTTTCGCCCGAACTTGGGAAAGTGTCGGTGGGGGACTCTAATGATTCATCAATACACTGGCACTGGGTATAACCACTAGCACGTCATAGGTACTGGCTGTACGTAACGTTTTGCCTATGTATTGATTGGAAGGGAAGCTGACGAGTGAACTCATCTATAAACCCTACTGAGCCTGACAGTGACAATATCCGTACAGTCCGGAACATTCGTCTATGAGTATCGCATATTAGGCCTAGGGGGCCGGTAAACGTCAGACCCCCAATAGCTGCATAAATCGTGTCAGAGAGCAGCCCAGAACACGCTGAGATACTACTTGTATACCTACCAGTATATCTCGATTACCCTGGCCAGGGATTTCGTGTAATGGCTCTCCTAAACACAGCGCGATCTCACCCCCAATACAGGGAGAGACGAATCCCCGACGATCCGCTCACTTGCCTCCAATATGGCTCGGGACTGTACCCAAAATATACCTGTTTGCACGACTCCTTTGACCCGTGGTAGGGTATAAATCAAAGCACAGTGGGAACTCACACGAGACAAATGACGACCTCAGGTTGATGAACTAATTTGTACACATGTCACCAGGGAACTGCTATCTGACGATATGTATAATACCAACTAGCATGTTCCCGGCGAGTCCTGTCCGGTGTACTCATAACCTAATGAGCACCAGTATACATCTTAGGTGATCGAACTGACACCAGTGGCTTGTCAGACCGGCCACCGCCCCTCGTCGGGGTCTCGACTGTATACACTAGTCTACTCTAGAGTATCGATGCCCTGTCTCGAAACTCCCACGACTAGGGACACTTTAAGGATGTGCTTATAGACCCCAGCTCCCACATATATGATCGCCATCATACTGCTGGTAGTTAAACAAGAATCCTATGGGCTCTATCATGATGATAAAGACAAACCAGATAGCATACTATCATCTTGAGTAAGACTGTTTTATCGGTATAGATCCCCTTTCAATCATTGCAATCACGTACCTGCGATCCAATAATTGACTTAGAGGGCACTATATCCAACAATCTCCTACTTGCACTTAAGGCTAATTATTGCGATGTCTCGTACTCACAGCTCGTGTGATACCTAACATCCAACTCCTCTACTAATCAGTTTCACAAAACTCGTTTGTAAAACTGTTGTATTCGAGAAATAGCTTCAGTGAGTGGATCCGCCTTGAAGTTTCTTTCTATGTCTCTCTCTTAATCTCAAGTTCGCGGAGAAAACCATCTCCCGAATTGAGTAATACGTGTCTTAGAATATGTCTGGATATCTGATGGGACCTAGTTCATAAATGAACTCAAAATCCAAACTTCTTAGACTGTATCGATCACTGAAACTAATCAGTGTCCAGCACCATGCCTCCCACAGTATCCTCTTGGACCGCCTGTCCATAATACTGTCCCTCGTCAGAGGGAAAACTGTAACTCTGATAATCACTCTGTCATCCAGGTCACCTTGGAAGCCTGGAATGATAACCGTCTCCTTAAGGAGGCTGCCGTCATCAAATCCGTAGAACATGCACTTATGTTCTAAAACTGCTTCCTAATGTTTCTCCAGGATTGGATTAATATAAACTTATTGCATCTTGTCCAATAACAACATCTGGTGTGGTACTTGACATCTCACGATTGACTCAATTGCCTAAGCAAGTGATCTGTCAATCATGCACATCCCTCTTCCCTTTAGTCTGTAAGACACCTTTAGAGAGGGTGACTCCATCACCTTCAGGTACACCACCATGCCAGGAGTCATCTATTCTAAAATACTATTAGAATATTGTCAAAGTACCCAAATTGGGAAAATACCCAAATCTAGATCTAAAACCATAGATCTAGTATCCAGAATGTCGGATATTACATCCATGTCCTTTGTGGAGAAACAACTGTGTGACGACCTCAGTACAACCGTTCGTAGTATAGGAATTTTACTTCCTACTCTGTGTATGTCATCCAAATATCAGGACATCACACCCTACTACCTTCTTAACAGATCCATCCTCTATGCTGATGAAGTCAAACCCATGACTGTCACATCAAAAATTAGATGATCTATCTCCGCTATTTCTGCTCAAGTCTATAAATAGACACTAGCTTCTTGCCCACCATGCTTCCGCTGCTCCCACTGAATACAACAACCCTCTGGCAGAATAATATATAAGTGTACTTCTAAAACTAGTTCAGAATGACGCTATACATTTCCTCCTGCCGGGTCTCATAGTCTGGAACAACAGTAGTGTCAAGTCTGGGTAAGCAAGAACCTCCCTGTCACCGTCCTTGAGGCTACCGGAGTACCTCTCGGGTGTCTGAGGTTACCCACCACATCTGCGGAGTAGCTATTGGAATGTCAAACCTGATTGAATATATAGGTCCTATTAAAACTTTCCGTAATTGTTTGCGGTTCTGGAATCACTTCCGGTTCTACCATGCTCCCACTTCTGTTTTTCTGAAAAAATCTATTTTAATAAAACTGTTGTGAGTCAAGAACAATATCACTATTGATCTTCCAGATGGTAGAAAATCAACCCTCGTCAAAGCTAGGGTCAACCCACAAACTGTCATTACAGAAACGTGCCTTGACTTATCCAGTGTCTGGTTTTAAGCGTAAGCTGGACAACTCCCTTTACCTTAACATCGTTAAGATATGAAGCAATCTATATCCAATATAGAAACATAGGCACTTATTTTAATTTGGAACCAAATTCTAATCATGCAGCTGTCTTCAGTGCATATCAACTTAATGGAGAGAGGCTAATCAGTATTATTCAACTTAGGAATCTATCCAATTATGAGTAACCTGAAAGAGAAACAAGTTTCTCAAAAACCATTACTATTAATTGAATACTAATCACAAGAATCTACATCTTCGATTTCTTTGAAGAATTCCGATACTTGCGACACTTGGTTCTCTACTTTATTCCTATACCCACAACTTCTCAAAACTTAGACATTGTATTTCTATGAAACATTGTCTAAAAACTAGAGAAGTTACAAGTAAACAGAATATAGGACCAGCCCCTTTGTCCTGATGGACACTGGAAAACATACAATACTCTGTATAAGTCCGCTGAGTTGAATAACTCATAACCTGTACGTTGTAGGTTGAAAACTGTTCCCAGGAGATTTCCTCAAATATCACCAATTACAACGAATTCTGATATAATGAGGATGATCACCTAATTCCTAATAACTCGCTCCCACTCAACATCTGTAAAACCATGCAGATGTGAGAATCGTTCCTGGTAAATACATACCCTGGAGTAAGTATCCAATCGGGAAATCAGTTTTCTATTAACAATGCACAGTGAATATGAAACATAAATATGTTTTGTAGGGGTTTCCTGGTATTCCTAGTAATGCCTCTTCCATAATCCAAATCATGACTTTAACCGTATATTTCCCTGCCATCTTTCCATTTCCCTTTATTTGTCTTTAGTCGTTACCTTCTGTACACCATCATTTTGCTAAGTTGTTTTCTTCCTTCCCTACCGTTCGGCACCAGCCTATGGTTTGGAAGAAGAATATCCAGTAAGCATAATAGGTGTACCCTCCTAATTCTAGGAGTACTCGTAACTTGAGAGAAAGTGATGATAAAAGACAACTGAATGTACCTTATTCCTATTTCTCCTGAACCAGAATCCATCCTCGAAAAAATGTCCTTCGAGTTCGTATATAACCATACGATGGATTTATCCAATGGAATTGGATGTTCATAGTGATACGGGTTGTTCTAGAGAAATCAAAGGTGAAGTAGGAGTGGCGATGAAATACGTGGTTTGGTCGTGAATGTAAATAGTCGCAATTTACTTTGCCCTCTTTCTAATTCTTTTATGTTGTCTTCACATGTCACCTTCTGCACACCCTACTTAGGCTAATTGGTTTTCTTCATTCCCTACCTTTCGGCACCTGCCTATGGTTTGGAATAAGACTATCCAATAAGCGTAATAGGTGTACTCTCCTAAACCAAGGAGCCCTCGCAACCTGAGAGAAGGTGATAATAAAAGACAACAGAATAAACCAATTCTATTTCTCCTGAACCTGGATCCATCCTCGAAGAAGTCCCTTCGAGTTCGTATATAACCATACGATGGATCTATCCAATGGAAGTGGATGTCCGTAGTAATACGGGGTGTTCTGAGAAATACAAAGGGTAAAAGAAAGAGCAGCAATGACTTATGCAACTATAGACAATCCAAAAGCCAGTAAGTTAAGAAGGTTCGGTCAACTTTGATCACTGAGTTATAGTCTGGGGTCGGTCAAAAGTCGCTGCCAAAGAGAGAGAGAGAGAAGAAACACTCTGCGTGCACTTTAACCTAAATCAGAATGGTTATCATTTTATCTAATTAGGAAACCTCCCACTGTAATCTCAAATTCTCCTCCAAACCTGAAAGAAGAATTAGTCGGGGTCACCCGAAGAGTAAACCAACTCATCAGTGAGAATCAGGATCGAACTATCATCGCATGATAACTTGATGGAAGCCACTCAAGTTAATACACTCCAGAAGGTATGCGCAAGTCTGGCAAGTTTCTTGTATTTTTGAAACTCCTAATGTAATTTTTTATCCCATGCTCTTATGACCTTGACGTAGGCCAACAAGTCATAAGCAACATGTCAAGTTCTACCCGTCGTTGTCCTGATCAACTTAAGTCATCGTACAAGCCTTTGACGTAGGCCAACAAGGTGTACGTCTGACTTAAATTAATGCATCTATCTATGCAACAAATGAATACCCAGCAGCTACCAAACACTATGTCTTGACGTAGGCCAACAAACATAGCTTGAATACTACTGACCATCCATAAGAAACGACGGAGGATTACGGCTGGTTTTTGGCGAAAAACCTTTAACGTAATGAACTTGATCTCGTTGAAGGAACCTGATAGCTTTATAAAAATATATAGTAGCGAAAACCTTTTGCTAAAGAAGTCACTCCCGGTGAAGGGATCTCGACTCTTTCTTCGTGGAATGAGGTGCAGGATATTCCAACTGAATACCGCTATGCAAAACAAAAGGAAACGTCTCTGTAATAATTTTAAAATTTGTTCCAACAACATCAAATATAGGTTTGTTTTATCTCGCATTGATAAGAATCAATGCAGTCCCATCAATCAATAACACCAGAAAAGAACGAAAATAAAATGTACGTATATGCCATCCGCATTCGTCACTGGGTCCCGTCATCACCCGTTAGGTTACTTAACTAACGACAGAGCGGGGACTGGTCTAGCGCGGGTGTAAAACATATACAACATCTAATAGTATATATACTAATATACAGTAATCGCTCCAGGCGTGATAATATGCAACATTACAGAAAAGTAATAAGCATCACAGAACAATACAGATAAACTGGGATCCCCGGGTTTCATAGAGCCGCTGCTGAAACTCGATGTTCCCCTGGTCGTGTGGATAGCATGTGCAATGAAACCTGGACCCCTACGGGTGCGGAAAGTTACCCACCAAAACCTGAAGCGAGGTAGTCCCCACAACATAGTGAATGGAATACCCGGCACTTCACGGAATCCGGTAAATTGAGCACCCCTCCTTGGGTCAACCTGTACCCCCTATGAGTGCGACGAATAGTCTGCCAATTCTAGAGTGAGGTCCCTTTTCCTCTCAATGCCATGAGATACGAACCCGTTGCCCTCCAGAACCCGGCTATTCGTGCACCCCACCACGGGGTAAACCTAGTACAGAAATAAAAATAATACAATAGGTACATCGACAGCAACCTGGTCGTGCCCCAAAAGAATATTATACAAACAGGCAGTGACGGCAGTCCACAAGTCGGACGCTCGCCCCGCAATATCAAATGTACAAATAAATTTAAACAACACTATCATTGCACCCTGCTATCCACCATGACAAATCCGCAACATTACAGCACAACACAGAACATCAACGCGAATGTCACGTTCGCAAACCCGTCTAAAAGAACTATAGCAATCAGACGCGGTTTACCGATCAAATGACATTCCCGGTCGGAGATATAATGAAAGTACTGAAAAACTAACAAGTTTAAAATTTCGATCGACTAAATTTCCCGAAGTGGGCCCCACATACATTTGGTGTACAGTAACAAAATTTTGGCCCAAAAGACATATACCATAAATCACCATTTCCCATGAGAAACCCACTGAAAAAATTTGGTGCACTGTTCCCACAAAAGCGCGGCGGATCCGCGGCCAAACCATGGTTTAGGCCGCGGATCCGCGGTCGTTTTGTGGGATCACGTGCCCAAATTTCACCAGTATTCTTAAAAAACCCTGCATGATTTTCTGCAATGCTCAAAATGAATTTTAGAACAGTTTAAAAATCGACAGAAACATCATGTACAGAAAATTGTGATTTCGCGAAATCCGTTCGATCGATCTTTCAAACGCGTTAGCACAAGTTAGTATAGCTTAATGGTGAGTCTCTGATACCACTGTAAGTCCGCGGCGGCGCCCCGGCCGTCTAACAGACGCCGATATGCGAAACAAAACTTTTACGACTGGCGCTATCGCGTACTTTATCCCGGATCGTCCATTAAAGCTAAAATAACAAGTTGTAAAGAGGGTAGAATTGTTATACCGAATGATCCGAGTCCTTCGGTCTTCAACCATCATCCCACGCTATGTTGCAACTGATCCGAACTTGCTTGATCTCCGTTCTCATCGTCCAGGTGGCACCACGTCGACGGATCTTTAAACGGGCTCCCGCCTCTGAACCGAGGCAACTCGATCGTCAAGTTTGCTAAAAGAGACGACCAAGATGAAGTAGAAAATGAGTAGAATACTTTGTCTCGTTACGTCCAAGACTATGGACGAAGGGTTAAAAGAAGTTGCCATTTGGAATCGGGTAAATGGAAATTGGGCTATGAAATTTCCATACACTTGTATCATAATCTTTTACCAATATGAAATGAATCAAAAATCACACACACACACAAAGAGGGGGCCGGCCACTATTAATAGAAGAGGGAGGTGAGTGTAGGAGTAGCAAGTGGTGACCATATCCCTTCATACTTATCACAACCTAACAACAAAGCATGAATCACTAAAAATCAATAAATGCAAACCAATCACAATTAACCTAGTCATGCTTTATCATTAATGAACCATTAATGACTCAAGTGAGTCACTAGCCTTGTCACCCTCTCTAGAATCTTCTAGAACACTGACTCACCACAAGGAGAAAAGATAAATCCGTATTTAACCGAATGTCAAAATACGGCTGAAAGAAAACTGGAAACTGGCAACTTTCAAAAATCATCCCGAAACGAATTTCAGGATAACCCCGTATCGGTATAAACATACCCGCATTTGTATTACGACCGAATACAAATGCAACTGAGACAAAGATATTATATCTACACAGTATAATACTGGGTTCCGGCTTAAACCAAAGCCTACCAGTATTATCTGCCCGAAAACTGACACGTGCGAAAACGCACGTGCCTTTTCCGAACCTTGCCATAAACCCATACGGCATCTACAACGTTTCGCCCGAACTTGGGAAAGTGTCGGTGGGGGACTCTAATGATTCATCAATACACTGGCACTGGGTATAACCACTAGCACGTCATAGGTACTGGCTGTACGTAACGTTTTGCCTATGTATTGATTAGAAGGGAAGCTGACGAGTGAACTCATCTATAAACCCTACTGAGCCTGACAGTGACAATATCCGTACAGTCCGGAACATTCGTCTATGAGTATCGCATATTAGGCCTAGGGGGCCGGTAAACGTCAGACCCCCAATAGCTGCATAAATCGTGTCAGAGAGCAGCCCAGAACACGCTGAGATACTACTGGTATACCTACCAGTATATCTCGATTACCCTGGCCAGGGATTTCGTGTAATGGCTCTCCTAAACACAGCGCGATCTCACCCCCAATACAGGGAGAGACGAATCCCCGACGATCCGCTCACTTGCCTCCAATGTGGCTCGGGACTGTACCCAAAATATACCTGTTTGCACGACTCCTTTGACCCGTGGTAGGGTATAAATCAAAGCACAGTGGGAACTCACACGAGACAAATGACGACCTCAGGTCGATGAACTAACCTGTACACATGTCACCAGGGAACTGCTATCTGACGATATGTATAATACCAACTAGCATGTTCCCGGCGAGTCCTGTCCGGTGTACTCATAACCTAATGAGCACCAGTATACATCTTAGGTGATCGAACTGACACCAGTGGCTTGTCAGACCGGCCACCGCCCCTCGTCGGGGTCTCGACTGTATACACTAGTCTACTCTAGAGTATCGATGCCCTGTCTCGAAACTCCCACGACTAGGGACACTTTAAGGATGTGCTTATAGACCCCAGCTCCCACATATATGATCGCCATCATACTGCTGGTAGTTAAACAAGAATCCTATAGGCTCTATCATGATGATAAAGACAAACCAGATAGCATACTATCATTTTGAGTAAGACCGTTTTATCGGTATAGATCCCCTTTCAATCATTGCAATCACGTACCTGCGATCCAATAATTGACTTAGAGGGCACTATATCCAACATCTATGACGATCTCGGATCAACAGACTAAGCTGTACCAGTGTCACCAGAGAACTGCCATCTGACGTGAGGTATAATACCATCTGGGAGTTCTCGGCGAGTCCGTTCAGTGTACCCAGTCTCCACTGAGCACCCGCATACCATCTCTGATGTCAAACACCAATGGATGTGGGATCATCCATCGCCCATCACATGGGTCGAGAAGATATACGCTAGTCTACTCTGGAATATCGATGCCCCGTCTCGATATTCCCACGACTAGGAACATTGAAGGATGTACTCATTGACTACCCAGACCCCACTAGTATGATCTGCATCATAGTCCTGGAAGTCGAGTACACATCCTAAGGGTTTTATCAACATGTAACAGAGAGACAGAAAGTATACATGTTAAGATAAAGAGTAACCAGATAGCGTATTATCATGTCGAGCAAGAAAGTCCTACCTATATATGTCCCAGCATCCACTACAATATACATCCAATGTACAGTAATGGCCTGTAGGGCATACATATAACTAACAATCTCCCACTTGCACTAGGGCCATCTGTAGCAGTAATTGTAGTATCTAATACTCAACCATCCCCTAAAAGTCTCTCTTTGGGAAAAAGCCTTCGTGAGTGGATCCGCCGTGTTGTCCTCTGAGTCTACTCTCCTAACCTTGATCACCCTGGAGATCAACTATCCCCATGATCAGGTGATACTGCCTTAGAATATGTCTGGATCACTGACGGGACGGACGTTCCTTGGCATAAGCCACAATTCCATTGTCACACAATGGGAGGAACTAAGTTCATCTCATGACCAAATATACATCCAGACTGCCTCTTTGGTAGCATCTTTAGTAGCGATGTATCGAGCCTTTATCGTCTAGTATGCCACGGTATCTAGCTTGGAACTCTTCCAACATACCATCCCTTTACTGAGGGTAAAGACAATGCCTGTGACTGACTTTCAGTCGTCCTTATCACCCTGGAACCCTTCCAGTGATTCTCCCCAGGATCGATTGATACCATCTCACTACAACTAGTAAGAATCCTAACATCCAATTAGATCTATCTCATAGATCCAAAACTCAGGATTTAGGAGGTATCACTTTGATCCTGTATGGAGAATCATTTTGATAAGTGGAGATTGACCGAGCGTAGCATAGGAAACTCCTTCCCTATCAAGAGTATGTCATCCACGTACTCTACGAGGATCATCACCATACTTCCTACTACCTTATTATATATACAAGGTTCATCTACCATTCTGATGATGTCAAACTGTTTGACTAACTCATCAAAACAGATGTTCCAACTCCGCGATGCCTGCTTCATCACATAAAACATCTTGCACACGTTTCCGCTGCTCCCACTGTTTACAAAGCCTTCTGGCTGTGTTCTTATAGACGTTCTCTTCTAAATCATTATTTAGAAAAGTAGTCATGGCACCCAACCGCCAGATATCGTAGTCATGGTATGTAGCCGTGGCAAGTAGGATCCGGATGGACTTAAGCATAGCCACTGGAAAAGGTATCATCATTATCCATGCCTGGTTGATGACTAAAACCTTCAACAAGTCTAGCTTTGAAAGTCTCAACTTTTCCATCTACACCAAGTAATCTTCTCAAGATATACTTGCTCCTGATGGGGATTTAACCCTTCAGATATAGCAACCAAAGTCCATACTTTGTTGGTGTATTAGGATTCCATCTCAGATCGCTAAGCATCCAGCCATTCTTACAGAGTCCCACTCCTGATGGCCAGCTTGAAACTAGTTGGGTCATCATCCCATGATGCAATCCTCGCTCCCACTGTCATAGAGAAACCGAAGTATCTCTCAAGTGGGTGAGAAACCCTACTGGATCGGCGGAGAGGCTGAGGTTCGTTGGTAACTATTGAATCCTTTGGTTTTATCAAATCATCTGCTGTAGTTTGTACAGCTGGAACCTTTCCAATTCTACATTACAGACCTTGCCTCGAGCTTGTCCGGATTTTGCTTTTCAGACATAGGCTGGACAACCCCAAATCTTAACTAACTTAAGAGATGGGCTCTTTCCTTATCATATCAAATATGAAGTGGTAGGCAACTGATTTGATTTGAACCCTATTCAATAGGTATGCAGCTTCTCAAGTGCATAACTCCCAAAAGGAAATAGGTAACTCAGTAGTACTCATCATAGAGCACACCTTATCATATAGGGTGTGATTGCTCCGCCCCGATATACCATCGTGCTATGGTGTATACGGAGGAGTAATGCTGAGAGAGAATCTCATTCTCCTTTAGAATAATCCAGGATTTTCGTGCTCAAGTATTCTCCTCCTCGATCTCATCAAAGGACATAATACTTATACCCGTGTTTTGGTTTTCTACTTCTAAATCAATATCTCAAAAGGTTCGGACTTGTGTTTCAACAGGAACATATGTCTGAATCTTGAGAGATTATCAGAGAATGTAACGAAGTACAAAGAACCAGTCCTGGCATATGTAGACAGGGGACCTTATATACATCAACATGTATCATCCCAAGAGTTTACTAACTCTTTCTCTGTTTCCAGTAAACAGAGCTATGGTCATCTTATCTCTGTGATATGACTGGCAAGTTTCACAAGATGTAAATTCAAACAGTTTTAAATATGCATCTATGTGCAACTTAGCTAGTCGGGTCGCATTGATATGACCTAGTCTACAATACCTCAAGAAGGATTCGTTCATTTCTGAACTCTTCCTCTTTAGTGTGTTCCGTATACTAAACAACTGTAGTTTGATTTAGAACATCAATGCTTTTAGATAACGTGCCTGAACCGATCAACTTTTGATATAGGAAATGTTCAAAACATTATCCAACTATACAAAATTTTATCATTTCTTTACTAATAAAGAGATAGATATGATTTTGTATATCAGGTTCGGTATCTAATAACATTCGTTCAGAATCAATGTATTGGTAATACAGGGTGACAGTGACCAACAGACTTGGCTGCAACACTTGCCCCGTTTTCTGTCTCATGAAACTTATCACCCGTTCTCAGTTTTTCTAACCTATGTAACAGATTACATATCTGGGATCCAGATCCGGTATCATATACCCAGGATGCAGAGGATACTGAGAAACAGTTCTTTGTAATGAACACACCCGAAGATGATGCATCAGCATGCACTCTCTTCGTTTGGGCGGCACGGGAATTCTGGTAAACCCCAATTTCCTGCTCTGTCTTATAACAATTATAAGTTGGAGCGGGACCAACGTCCCCCAGCACAGTATAACAAGCGGGTTCGGTCAATACATCCATATTATTAACTTGATTAAGGCGTGATATGGTCGCTACCTGGAGAGAGAGAGAAGAAAACACTCTGCGTGCGCTCTTGCAAGATTAGATTGGTTATATATTTTATCTAATCAGGATGGCTCCCACTGTTTTTATCAAATCTTCCTTCAAACCTTAAAAGGAAAGACTAGCCGGGATTAATTACACTCTACAAGTTCGCCAATCTTTCAGCCAGGCCAGTGTCGGTACTTTGAGGGAGGTTCCCCGTGCTTTCGCACGGACCTAATTACAGTAAACCTCGTTTTCCCAGAGGCGTAACCCCGTTGACACCTTTCTAGACACCTACTTGATCGGCTAATTGTAAAATGCAAAACTCTCCCAGGAGTAACAATTACTCGCAGTGGGTATCGGGATCCAACTATCACATAGAAGGTATGCAATCTTATTGCAAATTTCAACACTTGAAACTCCCGATAATGATTTTTACCCCTAGCACTTATGACCTTAACTATGGTCAACAAATCATAAGCACTAGTCAAGTTCTATCCGTCATTTCGTGATTAATTAGACCCACCCACATGACCCTTAACTAAGGTCAACAAAGTCACGCGACTGTCCTAACTAATCGCATCATATGCGTTGTAGGAAGACATCACTTAGCTACCGTACACTGTGCCTTGACTATGGTCAACAAACACAGCACGAATACTAAGTACTCTACTTCCTAAAATGACGGAGGGCTGCGAATGGTTTTTATGAAAACCTTTAACGCTTTGAACTTGATCTCGTTGCGGAATCAAATGATTTTTAAATGGAATGTTTTTGAGGCTTTTCTAGTTTTGCTAAAGGGGTCACTCCCGGTGAAGGGATCGTCGGCCCTTTCCTCGTCGAATGAGGTGCGGGATATATCATATATATCACTGTGCAAAGCAAGAACTGTAGCTACCTATTTTATTTTTGAAATTCGATTCCACAACATCAATTTGGTTTATTTTCTTTCATTAATCTCATTAATGAATATCCCATCATTTAAGTCCACCTAAACATCACAGATAAATATAACGTACGCTTATGCCATCCGCATTCGCCTCGATGTCCCGTCTGCACCGTTAGGTTAGGTAACTAACGCCAGAGCGAGGCAGGGCTAGTGTGGGTGTAAAACATAAGCAACGTCTATATAATATTTCATATATACTATATATAATATCTATCTGAACACTTCACATGATCACATCACAGATAACGCAGCAGAAAAATATCATATGAAATATTGGATATACTAGGACGTCCGTGTTTTCAATACGAGCCAGTATAAAACACGGATTCCACGGTCGTGATGAATAGCCAATCCCACACCCCTAGACCCCTACGAGAGCGGCAAGCAACCCTACCAATTCTAGGGTTAGGAGACCCGGACTCGACTCCTCGAGATGGTCTCCCACTGGACCCTAGAACCCGGTTACTTGTGCTCCCCTCCTTGGGTCTATCCTAATGCGGAAAAGTAAATAATATACAAATGGTGACATCTTCCGCAACCTGGAAGTGCCCCAATAAAAGAATATTACATACAAGTTTTTACATGAATGAAAATGAAAAACACTCATCTCACATAAAAAAAACCCCGGCTATTCGAACACGACGATCCAATATAACATATCCAGCAACACATAACATCACATGTCATCAACGTAAGTAAACATGCGTATCCCAATTGTCGTTGACATATAGCAACGAAACCGGCGATATCACATATTACACTTACGGTCACAGAAAAGAAAGTGTAAAACTACAACAGTTGGAATCCGCAACCTCTTTAGACATCTCATGCCTAATCAAATGAAATACTTAGACATCACATGCCTAACAATTATAAACCCCGCATTTTAGTCTCTAAATCGAAAACACTTTTCAATATAAAGTCGGGAAATTCAACAGGATTCCCGACATTCAGATCGAATGCTCGTCGCAAACTTTGGTAGGCGGCCGCACCCCCGATACCGTCGACGAAGTGCACTAAGGCGGAACACCGCTACTGCGAGCACCCGAACGGATGCTTTTGGCGACGGGGTTCTCCTACAGTCACTTGGTCGGGGCTATGGGGCGAGGCTGTCTATTAAGTTTACCCGGCGAGTATCCGCGTACACTACGTGATTGCGACGGACTTTTGATCACATCAAAATTCCGCGGCAACCGATCAAGTGAGACTAAAGTGCTATGTTTATAACATTCATTCAGTTATCTCATAACTACTTGTGAATTCCAAGTATTGTATCACATTCCGGATAAGATAGAAATGTTAAACTTTCCGATCGAACAATCGAACACCCAAGTTTTCCCGATCAACCGAATGAAATAAGTTCAAAGACATTCACTTCATGCTTCAGTACCAACGGTCCAGCCGTAGAAAGGTCAAGCCAACGCCTCACATGTGGCACGCCGTACTGCCCCAAACCCTAAGGTTCAAAGGGCAGTTCAAGACGGTCACATAATCGAGTTAAGGTTTGTTGTCTTCTAGAGGGACCATCGCGTTACTTGCACTACTTAGAACGTCATTAAACTACGGAAAAATCCAACAATTGGAAATTTTCCGGCAGGGGAAAAAGTGGGTATTTATATCCGGTCGAACTTTTAAACATATTCTGAAATTATCCGGAAAAACACACTGACAAAATTAGACATTCCGATCGAATCTCCGAACCCCCAATACAACCCAGAAAACTCAACTCCAAAGTGAGATTTAAAAATTCCCAGGAAACTCAGCAATGCAAGAAAGAAGTTACTGTGCAAAATGTTTTGAATGAAGAGATTAAATGGCCGCGGAACCGCCGCATTAGCCATGCTAATGCCGCGGTTCCGCCGCGCAATGATCGAATCATGGGTCCCGTTTTGTACAGTAATTCTTAGAATCCCCTGCTGAATTTTCTGCATATTTTTAATTCTCAAAAAACCACGAATTACAAAAATGTACAGAGAGCATTTTTGGGTTTGGGTTTTGCTTCGATCGGACTTCTAATTCCGTCTACGCATCGTCTAAGGCTCTAGCTAGGCTCTGATACCACTGAAGGGTTCCTGGGCACACTAATGAAGTCTCACAAGGCATCAAACATGGCTAGTTCAAATTTTACATGTGCCTACAAACCCTAATACGGATCGTTAACTAGATTTATAGGCTATGCGATGCAAGTTAACGACTTTAACTTAAAAGGAAAGGGGCTACAACCTTTGTAGATCCGGTCCACCGCTTCCTAAGCTCCGCGATGATGTCCCTCCGCTATCCAAATCGGATCCCGGACTCTAGCGTCGGCTTCATCGAAAAAATGGGCGGGCTTGGTCGTCGGCTTCGATGCCGAAGATGATCTACGTCGAGGCATCACAAGATCAAGCTCCCACTTCATCAAGTCATGAAACTTGTGAAGAAAACACCCTATACTACTTGGCAAGAGGTAGAGGATGAAGAAATAGGAAGTGGGTTCACTTTAGAATTGGATTTCTCACTCATTTTCACTAGTTGCCATTGATGGTAGCTAGGTTTTCTTCATGTTGAAGATGAAGAAGAAGAAGAAGAAAAGATATGATAGAATAAAAAGGATTATTCCAAAAAGGAAAATCCAACTCATTCTTATCATGATCCAACCTTGGTTAGGTGTAGAGACTAAACTAGGGTTAGGTTGTATGGTTAGGGTTAAGGCTAAGAAACAAAATGGTCAATACTTCAAAGCTTCATGAAGCTTCAAAGAAAAAACAAAAGTAGCCACCCTTTTGTTTCTTGCCAAAATAAAGAATAAATGAATAAAAAGAATAACTAAATAAGATCAAAACCCTAACCATAACATAACCATGGTTTAATCTAAACCTACACCCTAACAATCATGTATCATCAAACATGATACAATCAAGTGCACAAAAGTATATCACATATACAACTTGTGAACTTCAAGTGAGAAGATCCATTTAAAGTGAACCAATACTGGTTAATGTAAAGTAATATATCAAATATATATAATTATACATTAAATCATTAAATCAACACTTGATATAACGATCCGGTCATATCGCATATAACCGACTAGTATCCTATGTATCGGCTTATCGAATCAATCCTTGATTCGATAACTAGGTTATATCGCATATAACCAATCGATACATTCATCGCGAGAATGGAATACGGTATCACATACACGCATTATTCTCGGTCCCGCACATATCTCATATGCGCTCCTATTTCGTTTCGCTTGAGCCAGGAAACCTCTGTGTAGGACTCTAATGACTCGTCAATACGCCGACAGCAGATGATGATCATATCAAACACCCACAAGCCGCAAGCGGTCTGCTAAACGTAACGGCCATCCGGGTATTGAGCGATCAGAAGATCGACGAGCAAGCCCGCTCACACTCCTGTGAATCCAACCAGTAACACTTACCGTACATTCCGGTCTGTTCGTCTGATATGTCGCATATCTCGCCTAGGGGTGGTAAACGTCAGACCCCAGTAGCTCGATAAGTCATGCCGACTTGAGGTCTATAACATTCGTGAAACTACCGATAACTCTTACCAGTATATCACTGCAACCCTGGCCAGGGATTTCCTGTTATGGCCAGTCGAGCATAGCGCAACATCAACCCCCAATACCGGGAGAGATGAATCCCCTCCTATCGCTCATTGCCTCCATATGAATCGGGACTGTACCCAAAAACCACCTGTTTGCACGACTCAGTAGAGCCGTGGTAGGGTGGAAATCAAAGCACAGTAGGAGACACACAAGACTCTATGACGATCTCGGGTCAACAGACTAAGCTGTACCAGTGTCACCAGAGAACTGCCATCTGACGTGAGGTATAATACCATCTGGGAGTTCTCGGCGAGTCCGTTCAGTGTACCCAGTCTCCACCGAGCACCCGCATACCATCTCTGATGTCAAACACCAATGGATGTGGGATCATCCATCGCCCATCACATGGGTCGAGAAGATATACGCTAGTCTACTCTGGAATATCGATGCCCCGTCTCGATATTCCCACGACTAGGAACATTGAAGGATGTACTCATTGACTACCCAGACCCCACTAGTATGATCTGCATCATAGTCCTGGAAGTCGAGTACACATCCTAAGGGCTTTATCAACATGTAACAGAGAGACAAAAAGTATACATGTTAAGATAAAGAGTAACCAGATAGCGTACTATCATGCCGAGCAAGAAAGTCCTACCTATATATGTCCTAGCATCCACTACAATATACATCCAATGTACAGTAATGGCCTCTAGGGCATACATATAACTAACAAAAATGAATCCAATTTTTAAAATATATCATGCGGTTCCTAATTCTCCAAAATCAAATGCAACATCGTATAATGGTGCATATGTGTATGTACGAAGTATGGATGTACAAATGTGTATGCACGCAAGTATGGTATACAATATGTATGTACGCAAGTATGGTGTACAATATGTATGTACGCAAGTATGGTGTACAATATGTATGTACGCAAGTATAGCATGGAAGGAGTCATATCATGATGCAGCAATCCTACTGTGTAGTGACATGACAATTATCGATGATGAAGTGTATGAGCCAGGAAATCAGTGTAAGTGTAACATACGCATCATCGATAATGGTGTAGGTGTACTAGCACAGGTGTATGCAATGCAATGAGAATAACATGAATGCAGCATAAGATAAATCATATGCAAATGCTGACGGGTATACGTATCTAACATGACCGAGTCGGTGAATCTATCAATCAGCGTACGACCTCACAACATCATGTACGGTATAATCCATTGTACGGTATCCTCTAGTCAAGGGTATGGATCAATCATCAAGTCAGACTCATCACGTACGAAAAATCATCGTACGACGACATCAAACCATTAGGGATCCTATCATCCTATATGACTGGGAGGGTACGGCCTAATGTCACGTACGACCTATCATTCATGATTCATAACATGTATACATATATCTATATACCTATGTCCCAGGTCACAACCATAAAAATCTCGTATCAGGGGACCGGCAAGGTATCAATCATCTCAATCGACTCGCATCCATATACCAATATATCATCAAATCATATCACGTCATATATTCTTTTCATCGCATTTATAGCCCACATAAAGTCAATTTTACAAATACATTCTACCTTTACTATATGCATACGTATCTAATCTAACATACACACCCGAACCATACAGACAGTTTTTTGAAAGATGCGAATCGTAGTTTTGAAAGTATGGGCTACGGTGTTTTTAAAGAAGAATATCATTTGAAAATCCGTAACGTGCCTCAAGGTATCTGTTTAAAAGATGCATACGATTCTTCAGTTTGGAAATAGGTATGGTTCGGATGACACATCAACGTCGACTATCTAGTCTTAAGTACCCTAAACGGAAATATCATCAAATAGCATCCTCAAATTCCGTCATCACATACTAGTCGTATCATATCACTTCTAACTATCCTTAGTTTCTAATATGGTTCTCTAACTTCCTTTTTACTCTATCTATAGTTTTCTATTAAAGGTTTCATTAACCATAATCTATATATAAATCGGTTTCCATCAAAGTATGCGGGGGTGCTATACGCCATCCACCCGACTTCCCCTGTAGATATAGATCTACTCACCTTGGTCTTCGCTTGCCGAAGTCGACGACGCCACGCTCCGTTGCCTCGGAATCCATCCGAAGGTACCTACAATAACAACACATATCGCAATGCTATAAAAATCAAGTTCTGAAATCCAAAACGGCACACAGATCGCCTATAGGTTAGAACCTATAGCCCACGTATGCAAAACCAACAAATTACCCTTAGTCGTTGATGTACAAACATCCAACCACCAAATACAAACCCAAATATCAAAACTTAGCATTTCAAAATACAGAAAACATTGCTAAAATCACACTAAAATGCTCCCAGATTTTGACTCAGGTCAAATAAAGATAAACAAACAAGTCCAGGGTGATGTACATAGTGTATATGACCTACTGGATCAACCCCGACACCAAAACCCACCAAGTGGCCGGCCACTCCTCCATGAAATCCGGCCTGCTCGGTCACCAGTGCTCCATTAGGGTTCGTGCAGGCAGGGGGTCTCCTATAGGTCCAATTTGGTCACTGGTATTGTTTGCTAAACTCTGAAATCCCTCGGGTTGCTCCAGATTCACAGTAGGCTCACAAATTATCACAAAACCGACATGGACAAAATTCTAAATCCGTATTTTGGTTTCTAGGCCAGTAAAAACACGGCTCAAATCTTGCTAACAGCCACTACCCATCACAATATCCCAAACCCTTCTCTTGGGATTTCAAAGTTCACACATCCATCACTAAACGACATATAAACTTAAACAAAAATCTAGGAAACCAAAACTACTCGAAATGAAAAGAGATATAGCTCATGGTTACACCCAAACAAAACCTTAGAAGTCCCAATGTTGTCAAAATCTCACTTTGCTTGGTTCATTGTGATGAGGGTGAGAAGGTGATCATCTTTTGTGAAGGGGGTATGGGGTTTTGATGAGATTTTGGAGATGGGTCATGAAGGTAGAATGAGGGGCTTGAGGATGAAGAAGGAGGTGAAAGAAATGGTGGGGGAAAAGGTATGGGGCAGAACTCTCCCTCTCTCTCTTTCTCACTCTCATTCTCTCTCCTAGCATGCTCATTCTAATCATTTTGTCCCCTCTCTTTCTCCTCAAGTCATCATGACACCTTTTTCTTTTCTCACCACAATAAAACCATAACACATAACACAAATGAAATGAAACAATATGTAACATGTCATGGTGCACTAGCCATGGAAAACTGTAGAAACACGGATTTGGCTTAATCGCGATTAGCAGTGCACTAATCGGGTTTTTATCAAAACTGCATATAATAATATTTAAAAAATGCCAATCCTTTAAATATATTTTTAAATGAATAAATAATTTTAAATTTCTATTTATTTCACCATTATCAGTATATATTTATACCCTTTTTCGAAAACCCCAATTTCGCAAATCGGCCGGTTTTCGGGAAATATATTATTTTAATATTAAATTCCAAAAATAATATTTTATATTTTCTGAAATGTTACATCCATATTGAATCTTTTCAGTATGGTGTCGATGTACCTTGACTGTGATGGTCCTAATATTCTTTTAGATCTATCACAATAGATCTGGATCCCCAGAATATAGGAGGCATCACCCAGGTCCTTCATGGAGAACCTTTGTGACAAGAATCTCTTGACTGATTGTAACATAGGAATGTCATTTCCTATCAAAAGAATGTCATCTACGTACAAGACGAGGAATACCACACTTCTCGCTACAATTTTACTATAGATGCATGGTTCATCTGGATTTTTGATGAAGTCGAATTTCTTGACCGTCTCATCAAAACAGATGTTCCAACTCCGTCAAGCCTGCTTTAGTCTATAAATAGACTTAAGTAACTTGCACACTCTTCTATTGCTCTCACTCTCTATGACTCCCTCCGGCTGATCCATATAGACACACCCTTCAAAATTTCCATTTAGAAAAGCGGTCTTTATGTCCATCTGCCAAATCTCATAATCGTGGAAGGCAACAATGACGAGAAGGATCCGAATGGATTTGAGCATAGCCACTGGAGAAAAGGTTTCATCATAGTCCAAACCAGGTCTTTGACGAAAACCTTTTGCAACAAGTCTAGCCTTATAGGTTTCAACCTGTCCATCTACACCAATCTTCTTTTTAAAGATCCATTTGCAGCCTACGGGTTTTACCCCTTCCGGAGCAATGTCCAAAGTCCATACTTTGTTGGTGTACATGGATTCCATTTCGGTCCGCATTGCATCCAACCATTTCACCGAGTCTCTGCTTTGAATGGCTTGTTGGAAACTAGTTGGCTCACCATCGTCGAGGATGCAATCCTCTCTATTCCCCCGTCTATGAGAAAATCGTAGTATCTCTCGGGCGGATGAGACTGCCTACTAGTCCTGTGGAGTGGCGCGGGGATGTCCGGTTCTTTTGAAACTTCCGGTTCCACTATGCTTTCAGTATTAATTTTTGGTTCTGGAATTTCTTCCAGTTCTATTGCGCTCCCACTTATCTCTTTTTCTAAAAACCGAGTTTCCAGAAAGTGGGCATGCCGAGAAACAAAGACCTTTTGTTCCTCTGCGTAATAAAAAAGATACCCCATGGAGTTCTTTGGATATCCCACAAACTTACACAGTACTAAGCGTGCCTCGAGCTTGTCCGCATGCTGCTTGTTTACAAAAGCCGGACATCCCCATATCTTAAGATACTGAAGATAGGGTTTCTTCCCGCTCCACATTTGATATGGTTTGGTAGGCACTGTCTAGGTAGGAACCTTTTTCAAAAGATATGCAGCTGATTCTAGTGCATAGCCCCAGAAGGATCGTGGCAACTCATCGTTACTCATCATGGAACGTACCATATCCAATAGTGTTCTGTTCCGCCTTTCCGATACACCGTTGTGTTGAGCTGTGTATGAAGGAGTAAGCTGAGAGAGAATTCCATTTTCTTTTAAATAATCCAGAAACTCGGCACTTAAGTATTCACCACCTCGATTAGATCTAAGTGTCTTGATACTTTTTCCGGTTTGTTTTTCCACTTCATTCTTATATTCCCGCAATTTCTCAAAGGCCTCGGATTTATGTTTCATCAAGAATACATGTTCAAAGCTTGAGAAATCATCCGTAAAAGTAATGAAATAGGAAGAACCACTTTATACATGTATAGACATTGGACCATACATGTCGATGTGAATGAGTCCCAAGAGCTCGCTCGCTTTTTCTCCGTGTCGAGTGAATGGAGTCTTTGTCATTTTTCCTTTGAGATATGATTGACAAGTTGCATAGGACTATATTCAAACGGGTCCAAATATCCCTCTTTATGTAACTTCGTCAATCGTGTTTCATTGATGTGACCAAGTCTACAATGCCATAAGAAAGCCTGAATTAATTCTGGAGACTTTCTTTTAAGTGTGTTCTGGATGTTGAAAACCTGAGCTTGATTTAATATGTATATACCATTATCTAGTGTACCTGACCCAATCAAAACTTGATTTAGATGGATGTTTACAACATCGCTTACAAATGTAAAATCATAACCTTCTTTAGAAAGTAAAGATACAGAGATGATATTACATGTCAAACTAGGTACATACAAACAGTTACGTAAAATCAAAATCTGCCCACTTGTCAATCCTAGGTGATATTCCCCTACGGATACAGCATCCATGCTCATTCCGTTAGCTACCCTGAGAGTCATATCACCTGCCTTGATAACTCTACGGTTTCTCAAAACCTGTAATGAATTATAGATATGAGATTCCGATCTGGTATCTAATACCCAGGAAGTAGAGTTAATTGACAGATAGTTTTCAATCATGAACACACCTGAAGCCGAAGCCACAACTTGCTTCGAATCCTGGTTTCTGGCTTTCCAAGCCCCGCAATCCTTCTGACAATGCGCTTTCCCGTGACAACAGAAACATCCTTCCTTCTCTACTTTTAGCCCCCGAAACTTTTGCCATGTCCTTTCCCTCTACCTCAGCGCTCCTCAATATATTGAGGAGTCCTGGAAGTGTAACTTCCTTCCCTTGAATTTTGAAATTCAAGATAAACTGGGCGTAGGTTGAGGGGAGCTACTGTAGAATCAAGTTAGTACATAACTCGTTCTCCAATGTGGTCCCATGGTCCGTGAGCTGTTCAATATAGCTAATCATCGTAAGGACGTGGTCCTCTACAGATGACCCGATAGCCAACCTCGCCTGAAGCAATATCTTCGAGGTTCATATCTTGCGATACGAGATTGCTCTCCATATAAAACTTTGGTATGGAGGAAGATGGAAGCTAAGTCTATCTTCTCGTGCTTCCTATGGTGTTTACTATCCATTGAGGCTAACACGAGGAACTTTGCTCTCGCACAATCCTTTTCCTATGTCTTACGGATATCAACATCCGCGACAATGGAATCTGGACCTGGAACGGCGGGGGCTTTGGTAGTAAGGAGGTAGTCTAGCTTATCATAGGTAAGTGTTATCTAGACATTCCTTAACCAATCCTTATAGTTTGGCCCAGTCTATTTATTATCTAGTTACCTAAGTCTGGTCATAGTGGTCGCTACAATTAAGAGAGAGAGAAGAAACACTTAGAATGATACTCTTGCAAGTTTAGATTGGTTATTAGTTTATCTAAACAGGATGACTCCCACTGTTTCCTCGAATCCTTCCTCAAACCATAAAAGAAGAATTAGTCAGGATTAATCACACTTTACAATTTTTGCTTAACCTTCCGGCCAGGCTAGTGTAGGTACTTCAAGGGAGGTTTTCCAATGCTTTTGCGAAGTTCCTTAATTACATAACCTCTTTTCCATGAGGCGGAGCCCCGCTGACACCGTTCTAGACACCTACTTAGTTTATAGCATTGATTGTTTAGTGAAAAATCTCTCGAAGAGTAATCCTACTCATCAGTGGGATTGGGATCCAACTATCATTGTGTGATGACCTAGATGGAATCCACTCTAGTCACCACACTCCAGAAGGTATGGTCAAACTGCAAGTTTCTTTTATATTTGAAACTCCCGATGTGGATTTTTGCCCCATGCTCTTATGATCTTGACGAAGGCCAATATATCATAAGTCACATGTCAAGTTCTACCGGTCATTATCCAGGTTAATTTGAACCCACCCGTACATACCCTTGACGAAGGCCAATATAGTAGTACGACTGTCCCAAACCAACGCATCTATCTATATTACATATGAATACCCAGCAGCTACCAATCACTATGCATTGGCGAAGGTCAAAATACATAGCTTAAATACTACTGAATACCCATATGAAATGACGGAGGGCTACGAATGGTTTTGGTGAAACCATGAATGTAATGAACTTTATATATTCTAAGGAACCATGATAGCCTTTTTAAAATGAGTGGTTTAGGCTCTGCATTTAAAAATTGCTTTTTGAAGAAAACCGAGTGGTTTTGAAAGTGTTCCAACGATTAAGCTTTGGTTTGTTTTCCCTTGCATTAATCAATGTTAATGCGGTCCCATCATTTAATCCTACCATTGCAGAAAAGAAACGAAAATACAACGTACGCTTATGCCTTCCGCATTGGCCACGGGGCCCGTCATGCACCGTTAGGTCACTTAACTACCAGCAGAGCGGGGGCTGGACAGGTCGAGTGTAAAACATAATCAATGCCTACTATATATCATATATATATATATATATATATATATATATATATTTATCCATTCATCTCACACAATAATAGGCATTCCAGATCACAGATGAATATATTGGATATACTAGGAATTCCGCGTTTCCCATAATGAAAAACGGATTCCACGGTCGTGATGAATAGCCAAACCCGACCCTAAACCCCTATGGGTGTAGCAAACTACCCGCCAAATTCCCGAAGTGAAGCAACATCCATCAGTAAAATGAGTAGGCCACTCGGCACTTCAAGAACCCGGTAGTTTGTGCACCCCACCTTGGTTCTATCCTAGGACCAGAAAACAGTAAAAGAAAATATTACAACGGTGGCTGCAACCTCAACCCAGATGTTCCCCGCAAAATAATATTATATCACTTTTTACAAATTACATGTGTTGGGGTCAAAAATTGCACCTCGGTTGACCAAGTCAAAATCAAAGTCAACCCCAGGCAAGTGGGCCCAAGCCCAGATCAAATGGGCCCATGTCCGAGTCGAGCCCCGCGACTAATCTCCCCCATGCCAAAATGAAATCATGTAATAAATAATTTTGATGTAATTTTTTATGCATGAATGTAAGAAAAATGGGCATAAAGCCAAATTTTTGTAAAGCCCATGACTCATATGCAAAAGAAATAAGCACATGAGGAATGGGATGGGCAAAATTCCATTTTGTAAAGCCCAAAGGGCTATATGTAAATGTGTAAGCCTATATAAGGCAACTTGATAATGAAATAAAAGAGAACTTTTTCCTCTAAAAAAAGTTAGGGTTTCTGTTCCTCCTTCTCCTTCCTCAAGGTTCTAAAACCTTTTCCCCCCTTTTGAATTAAATCAAGAGTTTAACTCTTCCTTTCACAAAAATAAATAGTTTTTCACCACAAAACCCACAAAGGGGAACTCAGATCTTCCATCGGATCTCAAAAAGGAGAGATTTTTAAATCCCATCCACTTTTCTCCAAGATCCGGCCAATAGAGAGGAGGAAGAAGGAGACCCGTCTCCAAAGACCCCATTTTGGGAAAGATCCAAGGCTCGGAGAGAAGAAAGGGGTCCCTTTGAGCATTTACAAAGATTTCTTAGAGTTTAACTCCACAAATCAAACCTTCTGGGAGTTTAACTCCATATAAAAAAGTATTTCTTTCTAGGAGTTCAACTCCAAAAGTCAATCGGGAGTACAACTCCCTATGCAGGGGGTAAGCCCCTTTTTCCCGCTGGCATCCAGCATCCACGTGCCAAGCACATGAGGCGCTGGCGCCCGGCGCCCAGCGCCCGCGTGCCGCGCACGTGAGGCGCCGGCGCCCGGCGCCCAGCGCCCGCGTGCCGCGCACGTAAGGCGCCGGCCCCCACGCGTCCTTGGTACGTTTTTTCCCCTTTTTATATATACGTGTGTGTGTGTGTACACACACACACACCACGACACTGTCTCTGTTAGAAATAAATTTCTAACGGGGCACTGCCCCGCACCCCGCAAGGGGGCGGCTAGCCCCCTTAACCCCCAGCCCGCTATCCGGATAGCGGGGCCCCCGTAAACTCTGCGAGGATCCCGATATATCCAACCCCCCAAAACACAATACACACATACTGCACATTGAGTTTGCATGACCAGTTTGACCCGTCAATCGGAGGTTCTCTCGCTCCAAAGGCGAGGGTAATTAACGGCAGCTTAGTCCGTGGCTGCCGGAGATTCGGATCCCCACAATCAATAAACCCCAGCCTATCCTAGGCAGGAGGAATCTGTAGTATTCCTGACAAGCGACGTGTATTCCCATCTCAATGGGGTGACGAAAAACACCCTACAACATGAATGAAAGAAAAGAAAACACTCTTCTCACATCCTCCGACTATTCATCCACGACGATCCAATACTCCATATACACAAACCAATATAGCATCACAGATATGTGCAACCCCCACTAATCGACATATAGCGATTAGGGGACGTTTTGAAACACATATTTAAATAGAAACAAGTAAATGACGTTAAAACCGCAACTTCGAAACACTCCGAAATAGCCCCAACATCAAGATAACTAAATATGCAACCTGGGCAAAATCAAACATATCCTGAAACCCTAAATCCAAGCGATAAGAACACTAAACGAAGCACGAGACCCAAATCAATATTTTGGCTGGCCAGGCCGGTCAAAATGCTTATGTGGCCGGCCAAAGTGAGGTGTTTGGATCTCGTTTTTCTCTGGTGTTCTAAATATAGCAAGAAGAGCACTCTGCAGTTGTTTAAAAAAAATTTTAAAGGCTCTGCAAATTTCGACAGAAACTTGGATTCTAGGTTTTGTGTTTCGGAGTTATTTCGGTTTCATAGTTCTACTTATCGTCTAATCTGTTGGTTAAGTTTTACTAGGCTGTGATACCTCTGTAAGTCGATGTCGCGCACCCCGCGGGTTCGCGGGGAGGCGGAATTTTCAAAAACGATTTATACAAAGCTCGCAACACCGACTAAACTCCAGGATCTATTTGAAAACCTTAACTAACAATTAACTATGGAGGTTTAACTACAATGATAGATGGTTATACCTCCATGAACCAGTCCTTCTGGTCTTCTTTGACTCCTCTCCATGGCTCCTAGAAGTGTGGATCGAGCTTGCGACGTCAGCCTCATCGCGTCAAAGATGATCCACCCGAGAGTATGTGCTTCAAGCTCCTACTTCTAAAACGAACCAGGGTACTTAGATCGCTAAGCTAAGTAGCTTAGGTGATGTAGAGTAGCTAAAGGATTGTGTTATCTCACTTGATCCTTTGTTTCACAACACATGTGAGGGTAAGGGTCACTTGAGGAAGAAGGAGAGGAAATTTAGGAGAGAGAAAGAAAAATGAGAAATGTGCTTGGGTTGTGTTTGTCTAAGTGTAGAGAATGCCTAATAATGCTTCTCACTTATTGAACCATGAAATAAATCTCAATACAATATATCACCCATTCTTCAATAGTGAGACCAAATGAATAAACAAATGCATAAGCCATTCCTCACACCATGCCACAAATATCTCTCCAATTACACCTCATTAATCGATTTAAGAAAATAGATAATCCATGTAATGAGATGTCCCCTTCTAGAAGCATTCCTTGTAAAATTACAAGATTGCCCTCACCGTATATACATACCCATATTCTTATTCCAAAAAATACGAATACGATGAGATGAAAAAATTCCAATAATACAATACTAGGATCAGGCTTAAACCAAAGCCCACTAGTATTATCCGCCTGAATATCATCCATGCACAAATACACGTATGTGATCGAACCCTGCCGTAAAACCATACAGCCTCTACATCGTTTTGCCCGAAGCAGGGAAACCCTCTGTGTGGGACTCTAAAGACTCGACAGTACGTTGGCAGTGGATTTAACCACAAGCATGTCAGCGGTACTAGCTGCACATAACGGCTACCTAGGTATCTGTTGATAAGAAGGCCGATGAGAAAACTCATCCGAACTCCTACTGAGCCTGTCTGTGACAATATCCGTACAGTCCGGTCTGTTCATCTGAGATACTCGCATATCGTGCCTAAGGGGATGGTAAACGTCAGACCCCTAATATCGCAATAAGTCATGCCGGAGCAGAGCCCAATACACCCTGAGAAACTACTGGAGTACCTACCAGTAAATCTCGCTTGCCCTGACCAGGGACTTTGTGTAATGGCTTTCCGAACACAGCGCGATATCAACCCCCAATACCGGGAGAGACGAATCCTATCTAACCGTTGTTGCCTCCAAGTGCTTCGGGACTGTACCCAACTACTACCTGTTTGCACGACTCATTTGAGCTGTGGTAGGGTAGTAATCAAAGTACAGTGGGAACACACTCGAGGCGAAGTGCGATGTCAAGTTAACGGACTAAGCTATACTCATGTCACCTGGGAACTGCTACCTGACGATAGGTATAATACCAACCAGCAATTCCCGACGAGTCCTGTCCAGTGTAACTTATAACCTAATGAGCACCTGCATACTATCTCCAGTACAACGTACTAATGGCTGTGGGAAAGACCATCTCCCCTGCTGGGATAAGAAGCGTATACATTAGTCTACTCTAGAGTAACGATACCCCGTCTCGTTAATCTTACGACTAGGGACCTATATAAGGATGTGGTTATAGACTACCCAGCACTCACTAGTGTGACTGCCATCACAACGCTGGTAGTCAAGAAAAGTGTTAGTTATGTATATGCCCTAGCGGCCATTGTTGTACATATGATGTATATTATAATGGATGCTTGGATATATATGGAGAGGACTTTCTTGCTCGTCATGATAGTATGCTATTTGGTTTCACTTTATTTTAACATGTTGACTTATATTAGTTTACTGTCTTACTCTCACATGTTGATAAAGCCCTTAGGATATGTACTCGACTACTGGGACTATGATGAGATCATACTACTGGGGCCAGGGTAGTCAATGAGTACATCCTATAACTGTTCCTAGTCGAGAGTGTGTCGAGACAGGGCATCGATACACCAGAGTAGACTAGCGTATGTGCATCTTGACCCATATGATGGGCGATGGATGATCCCATATCCATCGGTGTTTGACATCAAGGATGGTGTACGGGTACTCAGTGGAGACTGGGTACACTGGACGGACTCGCCGAGAACTCCCAGATGGTATTATACCTCACGTCAGATGGTAGTTCTCCGGTGACACTGGTACAGGTTAGTCTGTAGACCCGAGATCGACATAGAGTCTTGTGTGTTAGTTATGTATATGCCCTAGAGGCCATTGTTGTACATATGATGTATATTATAATGGATGCTTGGATATATATAGAGATGACTTTCTTGCTCGTCATTATAGTATGTTATTTGGTTTCACTTTATCTTAACATGTTGACTTGTATTGGTTTACTATTTTACTCTCACATGTTGATAAAGCCCTTAGGATCTGTACTCGACTACTGGGACTATGATGAGATCATACTAGTGGGGCCGCGGTAGTCGATGAGTACATCCTATAACTATTCCTAGTCGAGGGTATATCGAGACAGGGCATCGATACACCAGAGTAGACTAGCGTATACGCATCTTGACCCATATGATGGGCAATGGATGATCCCATATCCATCGGTGTTAGACATCAAGGATGGTATACGGGTGCTCAGTGGAGACTGGGTACACTGGACGGACTCGCCGAGAACTCCCAGATGGTGTTATACCACACGTCAGATGGCAGTTCTCCGGTGACACTGGTACAGGGTAGTCTGTTGACCCGAGATCGTCATAGAGTCTTGTGTGATTCCCACTGTGCTTTGATTTCCACCTTACCACGTCCAAGAGGGCGTGCAAAACGGTGGCTTTTGGGTACAGTCCCGAATCACATGGAGGCAATGAGCGATAGGAGGGGATTCGTCTCTCCCGGTATAGGGAGTTGATGTTGTGCTGTGTTCGATTGGCTATAACTGGAAGTCCCTGGCCAGGGCTGATATGGAGATTTACTGGTAAGTGTTACTAGTAGTTTCTCGACCCGTTATGAGCCACACATCGACACGACTTATCGGTTACTGGGGTCTGACGTATACCACCCCTAGACTTGATATGCGACATATCAGACGAACAGACCGGACTGTACGGGAGTGTTACTGGTTGGATTCACAGGAGAACGCACAGGCTAGCTTGTTGATCTTCTGATCGCTCAATACCTGGGTGGCTGTTACGTTTAGCTGACCGCTTGCAGCTTGTGGGTGTTTGATATGATCATCACCTGCTACCGGCGTATTGATGATTCTTTAGAGTCCTACACAGAGGTTTCTTGGCTCAGGCGAAACGGAGTAGTGGCGCATATGTGATATGCGCAGGAGCGTGAATAATACGATATGGGATACCGTATTATATTCTCGCGATTTAGATATGAATCGGGACATTGGATCAAGTGTTGATTCGATGAATCGGTACATGATATATTAGTCGGTTATATTCGATATAGCCGGATCGTCGGATCAAGTGTTGATTCGATGATTTAATGTATAATAATATATATATATATGATATATTATTACATTATCTAATATTGGCTCACTTTATTATTTCATTTTCTCAGTGGATGATACATTGATATATATGCGATATATGTTAATTGTATTATTTTCTTTTGTTGCAAATATATAATATATATGTGATATATATTATTGTGACATGATATGATTAATTGTTAAACATGTTTAAGGATGATTAATTGAGGTTAGGGTTTGATTTGGGTTAGTAGCTTCATTGACATTCTAGAAGCTTTATTCTTTTGTCATGGTTAAGATATTTGTTGATGACACATTCTTAACTCAACCAAACCCTAACCCTAGTTTATTCTCTTCTCATTTTTAGCCACTCATCCTTGACCATGGTTAATAATTCAATCATATGGTTTATATTCTATTCATCACAAAAGGATTTATCTAAGGATTATATTTTCCATTAGCTTCCTCTTCTCTCTTGATAAGCTCTCTTGAAAATCCTAAAGTGATGATAAAAATTGAGAAAATGATTTAAAAAGAAAGCAAAATCACTACTCTCTCATCCTCATCTCATCTAGCCCATGGGATTAGTGTGTTCTACTCTTTTGAGTGAGAAAGCTTGAGTCGAAGCAACTTCAAGGTAGATCATCGGAGATTTGGAATACTTCGAGCTAGCATGGATCGTTCGAGTCGTGGAGCCTCTCATGAGTCCGGGAGATCGTGGATCGCGGCAAAGGGACTTCTACTCGGAGCTTGTGAAGTGCAGGAGCGGACTACAAAGGTTGTAATCCCTCACACTTAGATAAAAGTTATCTTATTGCATGTTAAACCCTAATAATCTAGCAAAGATCCCGGCTTTGGGTTGTTCGGCACGTCTAAAATTTAATCCGGGCATGTTTGATGCCTTTAGAACCTTCACAAGAGTGCCTAGGAACCCTACAGTGGTATCAGAGCCTAGCTAGAGCATTAGGCGATGTGTTTACGAAGTTAAAACTCCGATCAAACCCGAAACGACGAAATTTGACCCCTCTCTGGAAATTTTTTAAATTTTGGGATTTTTCAGAATTAAAAATATGTAAAAAAATCAGCAGGGAATTCTAAGAATTACCATGAAACACGTGCCTACAATTCCACCAACTGAGCGCGGAACCGCGGCAGGAACATGGTTTTCGCGGCGGTTCCGCGGCTGAATTGTGGGATTGGGACACGTGGCTTCATGGTATTGACCGTAGGTACTTGCTGACTATTCTGGGTATTTTTAATCTGTTCCAGGTGTTTAAAATTCTGGGGTTTGTTTTGTAATAGTAGACTCGATCGGAAATTTTAAATTCATATTTTTTCCGGATACTTAGAAACTGTTAAACTATTTGAACGGATATCATTAACTTACTGTTTTCCGGTACGGCAAATTTTCAAGTGTTGAAATTTATTCGGGTTTAAATCTTTTGGAAAAATTGTACAAGTTAAGCGGTGGACCCTCTAGAAGACACAAACCTTAACTCGATTATGTGACCGTCTTGAACTGCCTTTTGAACCTTCGGGTTTGGGGCAGTACGGCGTGCCACATGTGAGGCGTTGGCTTGACCCTTCTACGGCTGGATCACCGGTACTGTGACATATTCTGAGATTATTTGAACCCCGCTCAAGAGTTGAGCAGTTTAGGAAATTTTGGGTGTTTGATTATCCGTTCGAAAAGTTTAATACTGTTTATTTATCTGGAATGTGATACAATATGTGGAATTCATAGAGTTAGGCATGAAATACGGAGTATGTGATATTTCGGATTTACGATGTCTAAAGTGATTGTGGATTCCAAATATTGTAGTTTTACACTTTCTTTTCTGTGACCGTAAGTGTAATATGTGATATCGCCGGTTTCGTTGCTATATGATTCAACGACAATTGGGATGCGCATATTTACTTATGTTGATGATATGTGATATTATGTGTTGCTGTGATATGTTATGTTGGATCGTCGCGTTCTGAATAGCCGGGGGTTTTATGTGAGATGAGGGTTTTTATTTTCATTCATGTAAAATTCATTTGTAATGTAATATTCTTCTTTTTGGGGCACTTCCAGGTTGCGGTTGCTGTCACCAGTGTATATTATTTACTTTTCCGCATTAGGTAGACCCAAGGAGGGGAGCACAAGTAACCGGGTTCTAGGGTCCAGTGGGAGGCCATCTCGAGGAGTCGAGACCGGGTCTTCTAACCCTAGAATTGGCAGTGTTACTTGCCGCTCTCGTAGGGGTCTTGGGATGTGGGTTTGGCTATTCGTCGCGACCGTGGAATCCGTGTTTTATACAGGCTCGTATTGAAAACACGGACGTCCTAGTATATCCAATATTTCATATATGTTCTTCTGCTGCAATGTTCTGTGATGAGATCATATTACTGCCTGAGACGAATGCTTATACTATATATATATGCTGATATATAAATATTACTGCTTTCGTTTCTTCTGTGATGCTTAGGAAGCATAAGCTGATGGGATTTTTATTAATGAGATTAATAAAAGAAAAGAAACCTAAAGATATTGTAGAATCAAAACTTTATAAAAGGGGTAGCTACAGTTTTGCTTTGCACAGTGATATATACGATATATCCTGCACCTTATTCGATGAGGAAAGGACCGAGATCCCTTCACCGGGAGTGACTCCTTTAGCAAAACTGGCAGATGCTACAAAACGCGGTTTGTCTTTTGATTGCTTTTAGTGTTTTGCTTTGCACAGCGGTATATATGATATATCCCGCACCTTATTCGATGAGGAAAGGGCCGACGATCCCTTCACCGGGAGTGACCCCTTTAGCGAAACTAAGAAAAGCCTCAAAAACACTCCTTTTCAAAACTTCACTCGATTCTACGACGATATCAAGTTCATTACGCTCAGGGTTTTTCTGAAAAAAACCTGCGTAGCCCTCCGTCATTTCAGATAGATGTTATTTAGTATTCGTGCTATGTTTGTTGACTTAGTCAAGGCGTAGTGTACGGTAGCTAAGTAGTGTTTATCTGTTAAAACATGAGATGTGATTGGATTAGGGTATTCGCACGGCCTTGTTGACTCAGTCAAGGGTCGTACGGGTGGGTTTAATTCAATCAAGAAATGTACGGGTTGAACTTGACTTGCGATTTATGGTTTGTTGACTTAGTCAAGGTCATAGATCGCTAGGGGCAAAAATATTATCGGGAATTTCAAGTGTTGAAATTTGCAATGAGATTGCATACCTCCTATGAGATAGTTGGATCCCGATACCCACTGCGAGTAAGTGTTACTCCTGGGAGAGTTTTACATAGGACAATTAGTCATTCAAGTAGGTGTCTAGAAAAGTGTTAACGGGGTTACGCCTCTGGGAAAACGAGGTTTACTTTAATTAGGTCCGTGCGAAAGCACGGGAAACCTCCCTCAAAGTACCGACACTGATCTGGCCGAAAGATTGACGAAATTGTAGGGTGTAATTAATCCCGGCTAATCTTACCTTTTAGGGTTTTAAGGTAGATTTGATAAAAACAGTGGGAGACATCCTGATTAGATAAGATAATAACCAATCTAATCTTGCAAGAGCATACGCTAAAGTGTTTTCTTCTCTTTCTCTCCAGGTAGCGACCATTTCAGGCCATAATCAAGATAATAATATAGATGTATTGACTGAACCTGATTATTGTACTGAGCAAGGGAACGTTAGACCCGTTCTTTCTTATAAGAGTTATAAGACTGAACAGGGAACAGGAGAATATCTGGATTCTCAAGCCGCCCAAAAGAACATACATGTTGATGCATCTTCTTCGGGTGTGTTAGTTATTGAGAACTGTTTCTCAGTTCACCCTACGTCCTGGGTATTAGATACCGGATCAGGATCCCACATATGCAAACAGTTGCATGGGCTACGTAAAGGTAGAGAACTGGGAAAAGGTGATCATTCCGTTCAAGTAGGGAACGGTGCGAGTATTGTAGCCAAAGCTGTTGGCGAATATCACCTTGTATTACCAAGTCGTAATACACTGATTCTAAATGAGTGCTATTATATACCGAACATGATGTGCAACATTATATCAGTTTCTTTATTGAGTAAAGAGGGATATAATTTTGTAGTACAGGATAATGTTATGAACATATTCCTAGATCAAAAGTTGATTGCATCAGGCTCGTTACATAATGGTATATTCATTCTAAATCAGAATACAGTCCTGAATATACAAAACACACACAAGAGGAAAAGTTCAGATATGAACGAATCCTACTTGTGGCATTGTAGACTTGGTCATATCAATGCGACACGACTGGCTAAGTTGCATAAAGATGGTTATTTGAATCCGTTCGAATTATCATCTTATGATACTTGCCATTCATGTCTCAAAGGAAAAATGACCAAAGCTCCGTTTAGTGGACACGGAGAAAGAGTTAATGAACTCTTAGGACTAATACATAGTGATGTTTGTGGTCCCATATCTACGCATGCCAGGAACGGTTCTTCCTACTTCATTACATTCACTGACGATCTCTCTAGATACGGACATGTGTTCCTGATGAAACACAAATCTGAAGCTTTTGAGAAATTCAGAGAATATAAGCACGAAGTAGAGAATCAAACGGGCAAAAGTATTAAGATTCTTCGATCTGATCGAGGAGGTGAATACTTAAGCGGTGAGTTTCTAGATTATCTAAAAGAGAATGGGATTCTCTCTCAGCTTACTCCTCCTTATACACCACAGCACAACGGTGTATCGGAACGAAGGAATCGGACCCTATTAGATATGGTGCGATCTATGATGAGCGAAGCTGAGTTACCTATTTCCTTCTGGGGGTATGCGCTTGAGACAGCCATATACTTATTGAATCTAGTTCCGTCTAAATCTGTACCTACCACACCATATGAGATATGGAGTGGGAAGAGACCATATTTTAAACGAGTTAAGATATGGGGTTGTCCGGCCTATGTCAAAAGACAAAATCCAGACAAACTCGAGGCACGATCAGTTCTTTGCAAATTTGTGGGATATCCTAAGAATTCACAAGGATATTTTTTCTACCACGCTGAGGAACAAAAAGTGTTTGTTGCTCAACATGCCACCTTTTTGGAAAGGGAATTTCTTGCAAAAGAAATTAGTGGCAGAGAGGTAGAGCTGGAAAAGGTTCCAACACCACAAACCGCAACTGAAGATTTAGTGGAACCAGAGGATTCAGTAGTACCCGACGAACCCCAGCCTCTCCGCCGATCTAGTAGGGTTTCTCGTCCACCTGAGAGATACTACGGTTTTCTCATTGATGGTGGAAGCGAGGATTGCATCATGAATGATGATGACCCCACTAGTTTCGAGCAGGCCATCACGAGTGGTGACTCTGTGAAATGGCTGGATGCAATGCGATCTGAGATGGAATCCATGTACACCAACAAAGTATGGACTTTGGAAAATGCTCCTGAAGGGGTAAAACCCATTGGGAGCAAGTGGATCTTTAAAAAGAAATTTGGTGTAGATGGAAAAGTTGAGACTTTCAAAGCTAGACTTGTAGCAAAGGGTTTTCGTCAACGACCAGGTGTGGATTATGACGAAACCTTTTCTCCAGTGGCTATGCTTAAGTCCATCCGGATCTTACTTGCCATTGCTGCATACCATGACTACGAAATCTGGCAAATGGATGTTAAGACCGCCTTTCTAAACGGTGATTTAGAAGAGAGCGTGTACATGACTCAGCCAGAGGGCTTCGTAGATAGTGGGAGCAGCGGAAAGGTGTGCAAGCTGCTTAAATCCATTTATAGGTTAAAGCAAGCATCGTGGAGTTGGAACATCTGTTTTGATGTTGTAGTCAAAGAGTTTGACTTCATCAAAAATATAGATGAACCTTGTATCTATAAGAAGGTAGCAGAGGGTAAGGTTGTCTTCCTCGTATTGTACGTGGATGACATTCTCTTGATAGGAAATGATATTCCTATGCTGCAATCAGTCAAGCTCTTCTTATCACAGAGATTCTCAATGAAAGATCTAGGTGATGCCTCCTGCATATTGGGAATCATGATCTATAGAGATAGATCTAAAAGGATACTGGGATTGTCCCAATCCAGGTACATTGACACCATACTAAAGAGGTTTAGTATGGAAGAATCCAAACGTGGGAACCAACCCACGATCTCTGGACTCACTCTCTCCAAAGAGATGTCTCCCAAGACTGATTTGGAGAGAGCTCGCATGCAAGAGATACCCTATGCTTCGGCAGTAGGCTCTATCATGTATGCGATGCTATGTACCAGACCCGATGTAGCATACTCACTAAGTGTAGTGAGTCGGTATCAAGCAGATCCTGGAGAGAGTCACTGGACAGCTGTGAAGAACATTCTCAAGTACTTGCGAAGGACTAAGGAGATGTTCTTGGTGTATGGTAACGGAGAACTCCAGGTGGAGTCCTTTACCGATTCCAGCTTCCAAAGTGATAAGGACGACTCTAAGTCGCATTCGGGTTTTGTCTTTACCCTCAATGGAGGGGCGGTATGTTGGAAGAGTTCCAAACAGGATACCGTTGCAGACTCAACGATGGAGGCTGAATACATCGCTGCCAACGATGCTGCTAAAGAGGCTGTCTGGATCAAGAAGTTCATTAGTGAACTTGGTGTGGTTCCATCCATTGAGCATCCAATACCTCTGTATTGCGATAACAATGGAGCTGTGGCGTTAGCCAAGGAACCCAGGTCCCATCAGAAGTCCAGACATATTCTGAGGCGGTATCACCTGATCAGGGAGATAGTTGATCGCCAGGAGATCGAGGTCAGGAGAGTAGATACGAAGGACAACACTGCGGATCCATTCACGAAGGCTATTCCCCAGATACAGTTTGAGAGATTATTCGGGATGCTAGGTATGAGATACTACAGCAGCTGGCCTTAGTGCAAGTGGGAGATTGTTAGTTATGTATATGCCCTAGAGGCCATTGTTGTACATATGATGTATATTATAATGGATGCTTGGATATATATAGAGATGACTTTCTTGCTCGTCATTATAGTATGCTATTTGGTTTCACTTTATCTTAACATGTTGACTTGTATTGGTTTACTATTTTACTCTCACATGTTGATAAAGCCCTTAGGATCTGTACTCGACTACTGGGACTATGATGAGATCATACTAGTGGGGCCGCGGTAGTCGATGAGTACATCCTATAACTGTTCCTAGTCGAGGGTATATCGAGACAGGGCATCGATACACCAGAGTAGACTAGCGTATACGCATCTTGACCCATATGATGGGCAATGGATGATCCCATATCCATCGGTGTTAGACATCAAGGATGGTATACGGGTGCTCAGTGGAGACTGGGTACACTGGACGGACTCGCCGAGAACTCCCAGATGGTGTTATACCACACGTCAGATGGCAGTTCTCCGGTGACACTGGTACAGGGTAGTCTGTTGACCCGAGATCGTCATAGAGTCTTGTGTGATTCCCACTGTGCTTTGATTTCCACCTTACCACGTCCAAGAGGGCGTGCAAAATGGTGGCTTTTGGGTACAGTCCCGAATCACATGGAGGCAATGAGCGATAGGAGGGGATTCGTCTCTCCCGGTATAGGGAGTTGATGTTGTGCTGTGTTCGATTGGCTATAACTGGAAGTCCCTGGCCAGGGCTGATATGGAGATTTACTGGTAAGTGTTACTAGTAGTTTCTCGACCCGTTATGAGCCACACATCGACACGACTTATCGGTTACTGGGGTCTGACGTATACCACCCCTAGACTTGATATGCGACATATCAGACGAACAGACCGGACTGTACGGGAGTGTTACTGGTTGGATTCACAGGAGAACGCACAGGCTAGCTTGTTGATCTTCTGATCGCTCAATACCTGGGTGGCTGTTACGTTTAGCTGACCGCTTGCAGCTTGTGGGTGTTTGATATGATCATCACCTGCTACCGGCGTATTGACGATTCTTTAGAGTCCTACACAGAGGTTTCTTGGCTCAGGCGAAACGGAGTAGTGGCGCATATGTGATATGCGCAGGAGCGTGAATAATACGATATGGGATACCGTATTATATTCTCGCGATTTAGATATGAATCGGGACATTGGATCAAGTGTTGATTCGATGAATCGGTACATGATATATTAGTCGGTTATATTCGATATAGCCGGATCGTCGGATCAAGTGTTGATTCGATGATTTAATGTACAATAATATATATATGATATATTATTACATTATCTAATATTGGCTCACTTTATTATTTCATTTTCTCAGTGGATGATACATTGATATATATGCGATATATGTTAATTGTATTATTTTCTTTTGTTGCAAATATATAATATATATGTGATATATATTATTGTGACATGATATGATTAATTGTTAAACATGTTTAAGGATGATTAATTGAGGTTAGGGTTTGATTTGGGTTAGTAGCTTCATGCACATTCTAGAAGCTTTATTCTTTTGTCATGGTTAAGATATTTGTTGATGACACATTCTTAACTCAACCAAACCCTAACCCTAGTTTATTCTCTACTCATTTTTAGCCACTCATCCTTGACCATGGTTAATAATTCAATCATATGGTTTATATTCTATTCATCACAAAAGGATTTATCTAAGGATTATATTTTCCATTAGCTTCCTCTTCTCTCTTGATAAGCTCTCTTGAAAATCCTAAAGTGATGATAAAAATTGAGAAAATGATTTAAAAAGAAAGCAAAATCACTACTCTCTCATCCTCATCTCATCTAGCCCATGGGATTAGTGTGTTCTACTCTTTTGAGTGAGAAAGCTTGAGTCGAAGCAACTTCAAGGTAGATCATCGGAGATTTGGAATACTTCGAGCTAGCATGGATCGTTCGAGTCGTGGAGCCTCTCATGAGTCCGGGAGATCGTGGATCGCGGCAAAGGGACTTCTACTCGGAGCTTGTGAAGTGCAGGAGCGGACTACAAAGGTTGTAATCCCTCACACTTAGATAAAAGTTATCTTATTGCATGTTAAACCCTAATAATCTAGCAAAGATCCCGGCTTTGGGTTGTTCGGCACGTCTAAAATTTAATCCGGGCATGTTTGATGCCTTTAGAACCTTCACAAGAGTGCCTAGGAACCCTACATTGTGTGATTCCCATTGTGCTTTTGTAACAACTCCATTTTTAATATACAAAGAATTGATTTAAATTCAATGTATACTTGGAGTATTTATTGCAGCTGATATCTCTTTAAGTATTTATTTCACTCCATAATTACAAGAATGAGCTTGTAGCTCATTGGTAACACCTTGCACTGCTGAACCATGCCACCAGAGTTCAAATCACATGCCCCACATTATTTTTATATTATTTTGTTTTAAATTTTTTTGGAAAGTCAACAGTCAAACCGCCATAACTAACAAAATTTATACTGAACACAAAAAGTTAAATACACCAAAATTGCCCCCAGAAGATCCCCCACCCGGTGAGCCCTCGACTCGGCCCAACTCCTACCGGCCGGACTCGGCCGGACGGCCGAGTCGTCAACACGGAATTTCTCCGTATTGACCTGGTCTTCTCACCTGAATACTTTAATTTCCCAGATCGGTTATCAAATTCTCAATAAATCACTTTTACTCCAAAATTTAATGATTTTTTAATGTTTTTTTAATATATTTTTATATTTTTTAATTAAAACCCTAACCCTAGCCTAACCCTATATAAACACCCCTACCCTCTACCCTCTCACCCTACATTCCTATGTCCACTCTCTAAAAATTTCAAGAGAACTCGGTACGTTAGAAAATGAGCGAAAGGCGAAGCGCTGCCGAAATCGACGGCGAATCCCGGCGATCGTACTAGGACTCTTCACGACGTTTCGACGCACCGACAAACCCACTACCTTCCTAACACTCTCTAGCTAGTCTAAACCCGTAAGTCCCTCTTTTCTACCTTTCTATTCTTTCATAAAATACGATTTTTTAAAACCCGACGGCAATCGGAACAAACCGATTTCCGATTCAGTTTTTCTATCAAAACTCACTTATCACTAATTCCATAATGCTTAAACATATTCATGTTGACTACTAATCACTTAAAAATCAATTTGGATAAAGTTTCTCACATGAAATGATAACTTTTGCAAAATACCGTATTTTCGCACTTAAATACCACCATATTTAGTTTATCACATTTAACCCTTTAACATTGCTATACCTTAAAATAGATCACGAGATAATGACCTACCTCTACACACACGCAAATACAACCCTAATTGATATCAACAAAACTTAGAATACGATAATACAAGACTTTACATTAAAATACCCTTTTCTTTATAAACTTTTTCTAAAAGTTCTAAGTTGTATACAATTTTTAAAAACAAAATCTTTTTTAATAGGAAAATACGATATGTCATGGACATCGATCGTTTATCTAAACCTGACTTTGTGGTGTCTAGGCTAGGCAAGTGAGCTTAGGTAACTTTAAAAGGCCTGTCTCACGATTCATGAGCGGATCCCTCCTTCCTCACTTGTACTTACCTGGCCACAATTGGCGGTGAAGAGGCGATTTGAGGCTTCTAATGACGTGTCGTTTAGACCATTTAGAAATATACTAGTTGGCTTAGGAAACCCTAGAATCTAAAATACGGAAATTTACACCCTTCTACAAATAAATACCTTATCGTTATAAAACCGTTTTCTAAATGATTGGTATTTGTTAAATCTTTGCAAAGCGCCACTACAACCCACCTTTGGGGAACTCGTTAGGGATAGTACGGTGTATCGTGCATCCTCGGGTTTAGTAGTGCGAGATTCAGACCTCCGCAAGGAGCATTCGATCTCGAAAGGTTTAAAATACGACATTTAAGAAAAATGAGATTTTGGAAATTAAAATATTTATTGAAAATTATTCTTGTATAAACATATGTATATTTATCATTTAAACACCTATTTTATTATAAGATAAAATTTCCACCTTTTCCTAAAAATTACAAGATTAAAAGTTACATTAAAATACCATGAATTTCAATATTACAAATTAATACCTTTATTTATGTAATTAGGATATTTTCACTAGAAATAAGACAAAATAAAATCACACTCATTATAACCATAAAGACGAATAATAAATACTTGAGGCGTATCTTGAAAACTATACAAAAGTACTTTTTACATAAAACCCCCTCAAGTTTTATAATTTACAATAAGGAACCTAACAATTATAGAACTTCAAATTACATTTCTTTTAGTCTGACTCGGGTTTGAGTCTGATTATTTCTGACTTGAATATGATTCAAGTCAATCTATATTCTTTAATATTTCAACTCAATATGAACACATGAACCCCAGAATCCAGTTAATAATCTATACAACTTGACTGAATCAAACCATTGATATGCATCCATTATTCCGTTATTCCATTTACCTGATTATGCGGTTACAATCTGTTTACTGATATCATGGTTTTGGTCAGTCATCCAGCTTACACAATACAATACAGCAATACTATCAAAACACTACGGGGTTTAAGGGGTAGATTTGTATGGAAGGTGTTAAAGGTGGCACGAGGTGGTCAGATTAAGACACCTAACCTATATTCCGTTGCTGTTGTACCGTGGCTTAACGGTTCCTTGTACATTCCGTTTGCCCTGGTCTCTAGCATATAGAGACCCCTCTCGTATACACTGGCATCCTTCTGTACCAAGCTACAAACAACAACGTTAACACAATAGTCCATAATATTCTACAACATAATACTTTAGAAAATACCTCTTATTCTGTCTTTTCTAATTCTTCATTACCTTTGGGACTTACCGAGCGACCTGTTCGCTGACGACATTCTATTTCTTTCTTCTTTGAATGTCGTCAGGTGCTTTGGACTCAGCAGAGATCGAGCCCACCGGTGAAGAATTGGAGCAGTTTCATGAAGATCCCGAGCTCTAGACATTGTACCTTGTTCTATTCAGTATTTTCATTTCCTGTTATGCCATTGTTTAGGCATCACTTTTCATTTCAGTTGTATTTACTTTTCATGCATTGTACAAAAGAATGTTATTAATAAAGTTATTGTTATTTCTATATCTCTTGTCTCTTGTGATTTACTTTATATTGCTTAGATACGCTTAGCGTATGTACTTCTAAGTATATACGTAGCGGACTTCGTCGCGTCCTCTTCGCCGTATACTGGGAAGTGGGGCATGACAGGTTTTGTTGGTGGCCCATGCAGGTCAGAGCTGTATGAATCCCTATCATGCAGTTCTGGTCTGCGTAAACAACTGAAGCAATATAACACAAGAACCAGCAACTAAAATATTGTTTACAATTCATGTTTCTTGAATCCTACAAATTTCTATTTCTTGAATCTTATCATTTCATGTATTTAAATCTGTCATAACCCAAATTTTTCTTCAAGGTTATGGATTCCCCGAACAACACCAGCACCAACGTCAACAACACACCTCCAGCACTACCTTTTGCACCAGCTGTTCCTGCACCACCCACTGAGCAAACAGTGCTACTTGAGGCGATTCGCAGCCTTCTCGAGGGATAACAACAACTCCTGAACCGTCCTGAGACCGATGCACCAGGGGTAAAGCAATTCAGGGCTTTACACCCCAAGCAGTTCTCTGGTAAAGGAAGCCCTCTTGAAGCTGAAGAATGGGCACAAAGCATCGAAGACGATCTGGCAGCAGCTCAAGTGCCAGACATCGCTTGGGTCCGTGTGACGAAGCTACAGCTCACGGATAATGCTCGCAACTGGTGGAAGGCGGAAGAAAGCCGTCTGGTACAGCCGATTGAATGGAAGACGTTTCGTGAGAAGTTCGACGCGAAATATTTCCCTGTGACTGCCAGGTTTGCAATGGAGCAGCAGTTCATTCATCTACAACAGGGTTCAATGTGGGACAAATCAGTAGATGAATACGACGCTGAATTCACCATGTTAAGCCAGTAAGATATGTCACAATAGTTCAAATTTTTTTATAATCACATACTACACAGCTAACACAATCTTTAAACAGATTCGTGGCACACTTGATACCGACGAACGATATCAGAGCCCGTCGTTTTCAACAAGGACTGGACACAGAGATTCAGGCTGCTCTAGCCACGGGAAAATTTTTGACTCATGAGAATGCACTGGAAGCTGCCCGCAGTTATGAAGCAGTGATAAAAGAAAGGGGCAGACCTCAGTCTGCAAGAGTCAAACGCCCTGCCAACCAGATGGCAGGTGGAGCCTCATCCAGACCACCTTTCGTGCCAAGGCGACCCGGAGTACCAACCCATCGTTCCAGCCCAGCCTTTTGCACCTACTGCAAAAGAACTGGACATATGATGAAGGACTGCCGTCGAGCCAACCGCCTTTGCTTAGTCTGCGGCTCAGCTACTCACGATATTGGGTCTTGTCCCTAAAGACAGAACCCAGTTACTGCATCCAGGCCAGCAACTACTTATCCGCAGCGACCAGCTCTTCAGGCACCTGCTCCCAGACCTGCACTACCTGCACCACCCAGAGGACCACAAGCTGCACCACCTCCTCGTCAGTTCCATCAAGCTCAAAGGAACGTTCAGAGGAATGCTCCTCAGGCCAGGAGGAATGTACCAAGGCGCCAGGCTTTCACGATGTCCGTGGAAGAAGCTGAGGCCACTGGCCAAGTCATCACTGGTAAACTTTTCTTTTCAAACTTTGCCTTTCTATCCTACTACTTTGTTACATATTATCTATACCTAAAACAAATTCTACATACCTTAGGTACAATCTTAGTATCCTCAATCCCTGCACTTGCACTATTTGATACTGGAGCATCACACTGCTTTATGTCGCAACGGTTTGTCCGAACCCATGCGATTCCAGTCTCACCGCTTGTATCCAGCTGGAATGTCAGTTCAGGAAATGGAGTTGTAAAGGCAACTATGGGATACAGCTTGTGTCCAGTCGTCGTCTGCAGCAGAGAATTTTATGCTGACTTCAAAGTGCTGGACATACCGAACTTCGATGTGGTTCTAGGAATGGATTGGCTTGGAACTTTTTATGCTACCATCGACTGTCGTCAAAGGAGGGTAGTATTCGAGATCCCAGACCATCCGGTCTTCTATTTCAAAAGTGGAGACCGTACACTGGAGCCAAGTACCTACAAAGCGAAGCCAAGAGAAGCAGTAGTTGCAGCAGCTCAAGCAGAGGAAGAATCAAGATCAGATGTGGTTCGAGAGTTCAATGATGTATTTCCTGACGATATATCAGGTTTGCCTCCCGATCGAGCTCTTGAATTCAGTATTGATTTAGTACCAGGAGCACAACCGGTGATCAAAGCACCCTATCGTTTAAGTCCGGAAGGTTTGAAGGAAGTCCGAACACAGTTGGACGAATTACTGGAGAAAGGATGGATTCGTCCCAGCACTTCAAGTTGGGGATCACCTGTATTACTTGTGAAGAAGAAGGAAGGTTCATACAGAATGTTCATCGATTACAGAGCCTTGAACGAAGTCACTATAAAGAACAAGTATCCACTCCCGCGCATCGATGATTTATTCGATCAGCTAAGTGGATCTTGTGTTTTCTCTAAATTAGATCTTCGTTCAGGTTATCATCAAGTGAAGGTCAAGGAAGCTGATATTCACAAAACAGCTTTCAGAACTCGCTATGGACATTACGAATTTCTAGTGATGCCATTTGGAGTGACCAACGCACCTGCAATATTCATGAACCTTATGAATCAAGTTTTCCGGGAGTACCTAGACAGGTTTGTTGTCATCTTCATCGACGACATCCTGGTGTATTCTAAGAGTCGGAAAGAACATGCAGAACATCTACGAATTGTCCTAGAAACTCTTCGACAACATCAGCTTTATGCCAAGTACAGCAAGTGCGAGTTTTGGCTAAATCAAGTTGGTTTTCTTGGACATATCGTATCAGGAGAAGGAATCTCTGTGGATCCAGCGAAAGTTTCGGCAGTTAGCGAATGGCCTACACCAAAGTCAGTGAAGGATATTCGAAGTTTCTTGGGTTTAGCTGGAGATTACAGAAGGTTTATTAAAGGCTTTTCGAAGATAGCAACGCCCCTGACCAAGCTCACACGTAAAGATGAAGAATTTGTGTGGTCAGAAGCATGCGAACAAGCTTTCGTAGAACTCAAGTCAAGGTTGACATCAGCACCTATTTTCGTCATACCGGATCAATCTGGAAGATTCAAAGTGCATTGTGATGCATCCGGTAAGGGATTAGGATGTGTTCTACATCAGCACGGTAAGGTTGTAGCTTATGCTTCAAGACAGCTGAAGATCCATGAGCGCAATTATCCGACGCATGATTTGGAGTTGGCAGCCGTCATCTTTGCTCTCAAGATTTGGCGTCATTATCTACTTGGTGAACGAGTGAACATCTACACAGATCATAAGAGCCTGAAGTACGTGTTTACTCAGAAGGAGTTGAATATGCGGCAGAGAAGATGGTTAGAACTCATGGCGGACTTTGACCTCAACTTGCAATATCACCCAGGGAAGGTGAATGTAGTACCTGATGCTCTTAGTCGCCAACCATAATGAATCTCACCGCTCAGTGGAAGCTTCAACAAGACTTGCATCAGATGGAGATTGAAGTAGTCATGCCAGGTAATACTTCAAGTTTGATGAATTTACAAGTTCAATCAACCATTGTCAATCAGATCAAAGCAGCTCAAGCAAGTGATGCTAAGTTGCGAATGATCAGAGAACAAGTGGAGAATGGACTCAGAACAGACTTCATCATCCATGAAGACGGATCTTTGAGATACGGCAGCAGATTGTGTGTACCAAAAGGTCCTGTTCGGGAAGAGTTAATGAAAGAAGCTCACAGCTCTCCCTATTCAGTACATCCTGGAGGTACCAAAATGTACAAAGATCTACGTCAGAATTATTGGTGGCATGGAATGAAGCGTGAAGTAGCCAGAAGCGTCGCAAAATGCTTGGTGTGTCAGCAAGTAAAGGCTGAACATCACAGGACTGCTGGATTACTTCAACCGTTACCAATCCCAGAATGGAAGTGGCAACACATCACGATGGACTTTGTGACTGCTCTTCCTCGCAGCACAAAGGGTAACGATGCCATATGGGTCATTGTTGATCGACTCACAAAGTCGGCTCACTTCATCCCATTTCGAGTTGGCCAATCAACTGAGACACTAGCAAAGAAGTACATGGAGGTAATAATCTAATTTAGATTTAAAACTCTTCATAATGTACTATTTCTGATACCCATGAACTCATACAGGAAATTGTAAGACTCCATGGAGTACCGGTCTGCATTGTCTCCGATCGTGACACCAGGTTCCGATCGCAATTTTGGCAGAGTCTGCAAGCAAGCTTGGGAACAAGTCTGAACTTCAGCACGGCTTATCATTCACAAACAGATGGTCAGTCGGAATGAACTATTCAGATCTTAGAGGATATGCTCAGAGCATGTATACTAGACTTCAAAGGATCGCGGGAAGATCACCTACATCTCGTGGAGTTTTCGTACAACAACAGCTACCAAGCAAGCATAGGAATGGCACCTTTTGCAGCACTGTATGGAAGGAAGTGTCGATCGCAATTAAGTTGGGACGACATCAAAGATAGGGAACTTCTTGGACCGGAGATGATAGTAGAGACTGTTGATGTGGTCCGTACTATCAGGGAAAGGATGCGCATAGCCCAAGATCGACAGAAGCACTGGGCTGATGCAAAGAGACGACACTTGGAGTTCCATCCAGGAGATCACGTATTCCTGAAGATATCTCCGAACCGCGGAGTGATCCGATTTGGAAGACGGGGTAAGTTGAGTCCGAGATACATTGGACCGTTCGACATGCTCGAATGAGTCGATGAAGTGGCATACCGCTTAGCGCTTCCACCTTCATTGGAAGGAGTGCATAATGTGTTCCATATATCCCAACTCAGAAAGTATGTAAGTGACCCCAGCCATGTTCTCGATCATTCCGAGCTCACTATACAGCCCGACTTGTCTTGTGAGCAACAGCCCGTGGAGATCCTGGACAGGAAAGTGAAGACATTTCAGAACAAGGAGGTTAACTTGGTTCGAGTGATGTGGAGGAAAGACACTCCAGGAGAGTCCACTTGGGAAAGGGAAGATGAAATGCGTACTAGATATCCACACCTCTTTGTAAACTAGTTCTCAAAAAAAAGTTGTAAATTTCGAGGACGAAATTTTTGTAAGGAGGGTAGACTGTAACAACTCCATTTTTAATATACAAAGAATTGATTTAAATTCAATGTATACTTGGAGTATTTATTGCAGCTGATATCTCTTTAAGTATTTATTTCACTCCATAATTACGAGAATGAGCTTGTAGCTCATTGGTAACACCTTGCACTGCTGAACCATGCCACCAGAGTTCAAATCCCATGCTCCACATTATTTTTATATTATTTTGTTTTAAATTTTTTTGGAAAGTCAACAGTCAAACCGCCATAACTCATAAAATTTATACTGAACACAAAAAGTTAAACACACCAAAATTCCCCCCAGAAGATCCCCCACCCGGCGAGCCCTCGACTCGGCCCGACTCGGCCGAGTCGTCAACACGGAATTTCTCCGTGTTGACCTGGTCTTCTCACCTGAATACTTTAATTTCCCAGATCGGTTATCAAATTCTCAATAAATCACTTTTACTCCAAAATTTAATGATTTTTTAATGTTTTTTTTTATATATTTTTATATTTTTTAATTAAAACCCTAACCCTAGCCTAACCCTATATAAACACCCCTACCCTCTACCCTCTCACCCTACATTCTTAAGTCCACTCTCTAAAAATTTCAAGAGAACTCGGTACGTTAGAAAACGAGCGAAAGGCGAAGCGCTGCCGAAATCGACGGCGAATCCCGGCGATTGTAGTAGGACTCTTCACGACGTTTCGACGCACCGACAAACCCACTACCTTTCTGGCACTCTCTAGCTAGTCCAAACCTGTAAGTCCCTCTTTTCTACCTTTCTATTCTTTCATAAAATACGATTTTTTAAAACCCGACGGAAATCGGAACAAACCGATTTCCGATTCAGTTTTCTATCAAAACTCACTTATCACTAATTCCATAATGCTTAAACATATTCATGTTGACTACTAATCACTTAAAAATCAATTTGGATAAAGTTTCTCACATGAAATGATAACTTTTGCAAAATACCGTATTTTCGCACTTAAATACCACCATGTTTAGTTTATCACATTTAACCCTTTAACATTACTATACCTTAAAATAGATCACGAGGTAATGACCTATCTCCACACACACGCAAATACAACCCTAATTTATATCGTCAAAACATAGAATACGATAATACAAGACTTTACATTGAAATACCCTTTTCTTTATAAACTTTTTCTAAAAGTTCTAAGTTGTATACAATTTTTAAAAACAAAATCTTTTAATAGGAAAATAGGATATGCCATGGACATCGATCGTTTATCTAAACCTGACTTTGCGGTGTCTAGGCTAGGCAAGTGAGCTTAGGTAACTTTAAAAGGCCCGTCTCACGATTCGTGAGCGGATCCCTCCTTCCTCACTTGTACTTATCTGGCCACAATTGGCGGTGAAGAGGCGATTTGAGGCTTCTAATGACGTATCGTTTAGACCATTTAGAAATAGGCTAGTTGGCTTAGGAAACCCTAGAATCTAAAATACGGAAATTTACACCCTTCTACAAATAAATACCTTATTTTTATAAAACCGTTTTCTAAATGATTAGTATTTGTTAAATCTTTACAAAGAGCTACTACAACCCACCTTTGGGGAACTTGTTAGGGATAGTACGGTGTATCGTGCACCCTCGGGCTTAGTAGTGCGAGATTCAGACCTCCGCAAGGAGCATTCGGTCTCGAAAGGTTTAAAATACGACATTTAAGAAAAATGAGATTTTGGAAATTAAAATATTTATTGAAAATTATTCTTGTATAAACATATGTATATTTATCATTTAAACACCTATTTTATTATAAGATAAAATTTCCACCTTTTCCTAAAAATTACAAGATTAAAAGTTACATTAAAATACCATGAATTTCAATATTACAAATTAATACCTTTATTTATGTAATTAGGATATTTTCACTAGAAATAAGACAAAATAAAATCACACTCATTATAACCATAAAGAAGAATAATAAATACTTGAGGCGTATCTTGAAAACTATACAAAAGTACTTTTTACATAAAACCCCCTCAAGTTTTATAATTTACAATAAGGACCCTAAAAATTATAGAACTTCAAATTACATTTCTTTTAGTCTGACTCGGGTTTGAGTCCGATTATTTCTGACTTGAATATGATTCAAGTCAATCTATATTCTTTAATATTCCAACTCAATATGAACACATGAACCCCAGAATCCAGTTAATAATCTATACAACTTGACTGAATCAAACCATGGATATATATCCATTATTCTGTTATTCCATTTACCTGATTATGCAGTTATAATCTGTTTACTGATATCATGGTTTTGGTCAGTCATCCAGCTTACACAATACAATACAGCAATACTATCAAAACACTACGGGGTTTAAGGGGTAGATTGGTACGGATGGTGTTAAAGGTGGCACGAGGTGGTCAGATTAAGACACCTAACCTATATTCCGTTGCTGTTGTACCGTGACTTAACGGTTCCTTGTACATTCCGTTTGCCCTGGTCTCTAGCATATAGAGACCCCTCTCGTATACACTGGCATCCTTCTGTACCAAGCTACAAACAACAGCGTTAACACAATAGTCTATAATATTCTACAACATAATACTTTAGAAAATACCTCTTGTTCTGTCTTTTCTAATTCTTCATTACCTTTGGGACTTACCGAGCGACCTGTTCGCTGACGACATTCTATTTCTTTCTTCTTTGAATGTCGTCAGGTGCTTTGGACTCAGCAGAGATCGAGCCCACCGGTGAAGACTTGGAGCAGTTTCACGAAGACCCCGAGCTCTAGACATTGTACCTTGTTCTATTCAGTATTTTCATTTCCTGTTATGCCATTGTTTAGGCATCGCTTTTCATTTCAGTTGTATTTACTTTTCATGCATTGTACAAAATAATGTTATTAATAAAGTTGCTGTTATTTCTATATCTCTTGTCTCTTGTGATTTACTTTATATTGCTTAGATACGCTTAGCGTATGTACTTCTAAGTATATACGTAGCGAACCTCGTCGCGTCCTCTTCGCCGTACACTGGGAAGCGGGGCGTGACAGCTTTGATTTCCACCTTACCACGTCCACGAGGGCGTGCAAAACGGTGGCTTTTGGGTACAGTCCCGAATCACATTGAGGCAATAAGCGATAGGAGGGGATTCATCTCTCCCGGTATAGGGAGTTGATGTTGTGTTGTGTTCGATTGGCTATAACTGGAAGTCCCTTGTCAGGGCTGATATAGAGATTTACTGGTAAGTGTTACCAGTAGTTTCTCGACCTGTTATGAGCCTCACATCGACACGACTTATCGGGTACTGGGGTCTGACGTATACCACCCCTAGACTAGATATGCAACATATCAGACGAAGAGACCGGACTGTACGGGAGTGTTACTGATTGGATTCACAGGAGAATGTACAGGCTTTCTTATTGATCTTCTGATCGCTCAATACCTGGGTTGCTGTTACGTTTAGCTGACCGCTTACAGCTTGTGGGTGTTTGATATGATCATCACCTGCTACCGGCGTATTGACGATTCTTTAGAGTCCTACACAGAGGTTTCTTGACTCAGGCAAAACGGAGTAGGAGCACATATGTGATATGCGCAGGACCGAGGATAATACGATATGAGATACCGTATTCTATTCTCATGATATTTGATATCAGCCGGGTCATCTGATCAAGTGTTGATTCGATGTATCGGTACATAATATATTAGTCGGTTATATGCGATATAGCCGGATTGTCGGATCAAGTGTTGATTCGATAATTTAATGTATAATTATATATGTGATATATTACATTACATTATCTAATATTGGCTCGCTTTATTGATTCATTTTCTCACCGGATAATACATTGATATATATGCGATATATGTTAATTGTATTATTTTCTTTTGTTACAAAAATATATTATATATGTGATATATAATATTGTAACAAGTTATGATTACTAATGCAACATGATTAGTGGAGATTAAACATGATTAGGGTTTGATTTGGGTTAACTTATTCATGAAGCTTCTAGAAGCTTTTCTTTTGTTTTAAGCTAAGATATTATGTGTTAATATTTGTGGAGATATTTCCTAACCCAACCCAAACCCTTGACCCTAGTTAAATCTCTATAATGGTTAGCCCTTTCATCTTTAACCATAGGTTGCATTTGTAATTAGAATAACAATTTCATTATTCATCACAAAAGAAATCCTCTTCTTCTTCTTTCTTGCAAAGCTTTCTAGCTTTTGGTTTTGTGATGGATTAGTGTGAGAAATTGATAATAAAAGAGAGCATAAATCCTACTTCATCATCCTCATCTAATCTAGCCAATTAGATTAGGGTGTTCACTTCATTAATACTTGATTAGTGAGTGAGAGCTTGAGTTAAAGAAACTTCAAGGTAGATCATCTTTGAAAAGGAAGACTTCAAGCAAGCATGGATCATTCGGGTTGTGGAGCTTCTCTTGAGTCCGGGAGATCATGGATCGCGGCGAAAAGACTACTATTCGGAGCTTATGAAGGGAAGGAGCGGACTACAAAGGTTGTAATCTCTCACTCTTAGTTGTAAAGATGTTTACTTGTATGTTTAACCCTAATTATCTAGCAAAGATCCTCGCTTTGGGTTGTTCGGCACGTCTAAATTTTAAATCGGGCATGGTTGATGCCTTATAGACCCTTGTAATAGTGCCTAGTAACCCTACAGTAGTATCAGAGCCAAGCTAGAGCATTAGGCGACGTGTATATGAAGTTAAAAGTCCGATTGAACCCCGAAACATCAAAATTTGACCCCTCTCTGGAAATTTTTTAAAAATATGATTTTTCCCGTATTAAAAATACTCAGAAAATTCAGCAGGCAATTCTAAGGATAACTGTAAAATACGAACTCATAATACCCTAAAGTCGTCACAGAACCGCGGCAAGAACATGCTTCGCGCGGTGGTTCCGCGGCCGAACTTGGGTGTTAGGGGCTCGTATTTGAAGGGTTAATCCGTAGGTATTAGTATATACTTCTGGGAATTTTTAATATTACTCAACTGTTGAGTTTTCTGGAGATCCTTTGTATTCATTGATTCGATCGGAAAGTTTAATTTCGTTTAGTTTTCCGGATAATTTAGAACGTGTTAAAATGTTCGAACGGATATCAATAACTCACGTTTTCCCGTAATGAAAAACTTTCAAGTGTTGAATTTTTCTTGAGTTTAAAACTTTCGGAAAAACATGCAAGCATATCTGTGGACCCTCTAGAAGAACGTAACCTTAACTCGATTATGTGACCGTCAAAACTGTCACTGAACCCTAGGGTTTGTGGTAGTTTAGCGTTGCCACATGTGAAGCGTTGGTTTGACCCTTCTACGGCTGGTTCATTGGGGTTGTGTCATGCTCTGGGTTTTTTGAACTCCGCTCAAGTGTTGAGCTATTTGGGAAATCTTGCGTATTTGATTATTCGATCAGAAAGTTTAACTTTGTCTATTTATCTGGAATGTGATACAATATGTAGATTTCATATAGTTAGGCATGAAATGCGAAGTATGTGATATTTCGAATTTATGATGTCTAAAGTGATTGTAGATTCCAAATGTTGTAGGTTTACTCTTTCTTTTCTGTGACCATTAGCATAGTATGTGGTGTATCGCCGGATTCGTTGCTATACATCAACGACAATCGGGATACGCATACTTGCTTACGTTGATGATATGAGATATTATGTGTTGCTGTGATATGTTATATTGGATCGTCGTGTTCTAGATAGCCGGGGTTTTTATGTGAGATGAGGGTTTTTATTTTCATTCATGTAAAATTCATTGTATGTAATATTCTTTATTGGGGCACTTCCAGGTTGAGATTGTTGTCGCCATTGTATATTATTTACTTTTCCGCATTAGGTAGACCCAAGGAGGGGAGCACAAGTAACCGGGTTCTATGGTCCAGTGGGAGGCCATCTCGAGGAGTCGAGACCGGGTCTCCTAACCCTAGAATTGGCAGTGTTGCTTGCCGCTCTCGTAGGGGTCTAGGGATGTGGGTTTGGCTATTCATCGCGGCCTTGGAATCCGTGTTTTATACAGGCTCGAAACAAAATACGGATGTCCTAATATATCCAATATTTCATATGTTATCTTCTGCTGCAATGTTCTGTGATGAGATCATATTACTTCCTGAGACGAATGCTTATACTATATATATATGTTGATATATAAATATTACTGCTTTCGTTTCTTCTGTGATGCTCAGGAAGCATTAATTGATGGGATTTTTATTAATGAGATTAATAAAAAAAAGAAACCTCTAAGATGATGTAGAATCAAAACTTTATAAAAAGGGTAGCTACAGTTTTTGCTTTGCACAGCGGTATATATGATATACCCTGCACCTTATTCGATGAGGAAAGAGCCGAGATCCCTTCACCGGGAGTGACCTCTTTAGCTAAACTCACGGTTTAGTTTTTGATAGCTTCTATAGTTCTTGCTTTGCACAGCGGTATATATGATATACCCTGCACCATATTCGATGGGGAAAGAGCCGAGATCCCTTCACCGGGAGTGACCTCTTTAGCGAAACTAGAAAAGCCTCAAAAACACTCCATTTCAAAATCACTTGTTTCTACAACGATATCAAGTTCATTACGTTCATGGTTTTCTGAAAAACCTGCGTAGCCCTCCGTCATTTCAGATAAATAATATTTAGTATTCGTGCTATGTTTGTTGACTTAGTCAAGGCGTAGTGTACGGTAGCTAAATAGTGTTTATCTGCTAAAGCATGAGATGCGATTGGATTATGGTAGTCGTACGGCCTTGTTGACTTAGTCAAGGGTTTTACGGGTGGGTTTAATTTAATCGGGAAATGTACGGGTTGAACTTGACTTGCGATTTATGGTTTGTTGACTTAGTCAAGGTCATAGATTGCTAGGGGCAAAATATTATCGGGAATTTCAAGTATTGAAATTTGCAATGAGATTGCATACCTCCTATGAGATAGTTGGATCCCGATACCCACTGCGAGTAAGAGTTACTCCTGGGAGAATTTTACACAGGACAATTAGCCGATCAAGTAGGTGTCTAGAAAGGTGTTAACGGGGTTATGCCTCTGGGAAAACGAGGTTTACTTTAATTAGGTCCGTGCGAAAGCACGGGGAACCTCCCTCAAAGTACCAATACTGATCTGGCTGAAAGATTGGCAAAATTGTATGGTGTAATTAATCCCGGCTAATCTTATCTTTTAGGGTTTGAAGGAAGATTTGATAAAAACAGTGGGAGACATCCTGATTAGATAAGATAATAACCAATCTAATCTTGCAAGAGCATACGCTAAAGTGTTTTCTTCTCTCTCTCTCTAGGTAGCGACCATGTCAGGCCTTAATCAAGATAATAATATAGATGTATTGACTGAACCCGCTTATTATATTGAGCAGGGGATCGTTGGCCCCGTTCTTTCTTATAAGAGTTATACGACTGAGCAGGAAACAGGAGAATATCTGGATTTTCATGCCGCCCAAACGAAGAACAAGCATGCTGATGCATCTTCTTCGGGTGTGTTAGTTATTGAGAACTGTTTCTCAGTTCACCCTACGTCTTGGGTATTAGATACTGGATCGGGATCTCACATATGTAAATTGTTACATGGGCTACGTGAAGGTAGAGAACTGGGAAAGGGTGATTATTCCGTACAAGTAGGGAATGGTGCAAGTATTACAGCCAAAGCAGTTGGCGAATATCACCTTGTATTTGTAGGGTTCCTAGGCACGCTAATGAGGTCTCACAAGGCATCAACCATGCCAATTTCAAATTTTACAAGTGCCGAGAAACCCTAATACGGATCGTTAACTAGATATTTAGGCGAAACAAGAAGCTAGTTAATAATATAACTAAGTGAACGGAAATACAACCTTTGTAGATCCGGTTCTCCACCTCCATAGCTCCATGATGAAGTCCCCTTGCTGTCCAAATCCAATCCCGGGCTCTAGCGTCGGCTTCATCGGAGAAATGGGCGGGCTAGGTCATCGACAACGATGCCGAAGATGATCTACGTCGAGGCATCACAAGATCAAGCTCCCACTTCACCAAGTCATGAAACTTGTGAAGAAAACACCCTATACTACTTGGCAAGAGGTAGAGGATGAAGAAATAAGAAGTGGGTTCACTTTAGAATTGGATTTCTCACTCATTTGCTCAAGTTGCCATTGAAGCTATCAAGCTTTTTCTTCTTGAAGAAGAAGAAGAAGAAGAAGATAATATATGATAAGATATTTAAAAAGAAAACAATATGATACTTATCATGTATTCAACCATGGTTTAGTGTAGAGATTTAACTAAGGTTAGATGGAGTGGTTAGGGTTAAGCATGAGACAAAATGGTCACTTAGTCAAAGCTTCATGAAGCTTCATGATGCAAACAAAGAAAGCCACCATTTTCTCTTTATGCCATTTATTTTCTAAAAAGAATAAATGAATAAGAAAAAAAAACCCTAACCATTCATATAACCATGGTTTAATCTTTACACAAACCCAAGTGAGCATGTATCATCAAACATGATACAAACAAGTGCACAAAAGTATATCACATATACAACTTGTGTACATCAAGTGAGAAAATCCATTTAAAGTGAACCAATACTAGTTAATGCAAAGTAATATATCAAATATATAATTATACATTAAATCATTAAATCAACACTTGATTTAACGATCCGGTCATATCGCATATAACCGACTAGTATCCTATGTATCGGCTTACCGAATCAATCCTTGATTCGATAACTAGGTTATATCGCATACAACCATATCGATACATTCATCGCGAGAATAGAATACGGTATCACATACACGCATTATTCTCGGTCCCGCACATATCTCATATGCGCTCCTATTTCGTTTCGCTTGAGCCAGGAAACCTCTGTGTAGGACTCTAAAGACTCGTCAATACGCCGGCAGCAGGTGATGATCATATCAAACACCCACAAGCCGCAAGCAGTCTGCTAAACGTAACGGCCACCCGGGTATTGAGCGATCAGAAGATCGACGAGCAAGCCCGCTCATACTCCTGTGAATCCAACCAGTAACACTTACCGTACAGTCCGGTCTCGTCGTCTGATATGTCGCATATCTTGCCTAGGGGTGGTAAAGGTCAGACCCCAATAGCTCGATAAGTCGTGTCGATATGAGGTCTATAACAGTTCGAGAAATTACTGGTAACACTTACCAGTAAATCTCAGCAACCCTGGCCAGGGATTTCCGGTTATAGCCAATCGAACACAGCGCAACATCAACTCCCTATACCGGGAGAGACGAATCCCCTCCTATCGCTCATTGCCTCCATGTGATTCGGGACTGTACCCAAAAACCACCGTTTTGCACGCCCTCTTGGACGTGGTAAGGTGGAAATCAAAGCACAGTGGGAATCACACAAGACTCTATGACGATCTCGGGTCAACAGACTACTCTGTACCAGTGTCACCAGAGAACTGCCATCTGACGTAAGGTATAATACCATCTGGGAGTTCTCGGCGAGTCCGTCCAGTGTACCCAGTCTCCACTGAGCACCCGTATATCATCTCTGATGTCAAACACCAATGGATATGGGATCATCCATCGTCCATCTGTATGGGTCGAGAAGGTATACGCTAGTCTACTCTGGTATATCGATGCCCTGTCTCGATATACCCACGACTAGGGACCTTGAAGGATGTACTTATGGACTACCATGTCCCCACTAGTATGATCCGCATCATAGTCCAGGTGGTCAAGTACACATCCTAAGGGCTTTACCAACATGTAACAGAGAGACAATCAGTGTACACGTTAAGGTAAAGATCAACCAGATAGCATACTATCATGTCGAGCAAGAAAGTCCTCTCTATATATGTCCCAGCATCCACTACAATATACATCCTATGTATAGTAATGGCCTCTAGGGCATACATATAACTAACAATCTCCCACTTGCACTAGGGCCATCTGATAGCAGTGGTTGTAGTATCTCATACTCAACCATCCCATAAAAGTCTCTCTCTGGGAAAAGGCCTTTGTGAGTGGATCCGCCGTGTTGTCCTCTGAGTCTACTCTCCTAACCTCGATCACCCTGGAGATCAAACATTTCCATGATCAGGTGATACTGCCTTAGAATATGTCTGAATCACTGATGGGACAGACGTTCCTTGGCATAAGCCACAACTCCATTGTCACACAATGGGAGTAACTAAGTTCATCTCATGAACAAATATACATCCAGACTGCCTCTTTGGTAGCATCTTAAGTAGCGATGTATCGAGCCTTTATCGTCTAGTATGCCACGGTATCTAGCTTGGAACTCTTCCAACATACCGTCCCTTTTACTGAGGATAAAGACAATGCCTGTGACTGACTTTCAGTCGTCCTTATCACCCTGGAACCCTTCCAGTGATTCTCCCCAGGATCGATTTACACCATCTCACTACAACTAGTGAGAATCCTAACATCCAATTAGATCTATCTCATAGATCCAAAACCCAGGATTTAGGAGGTATCACTTTGATCCTATATGGAGAATCATTGTGATAAGCGGAGATTGACCGAGCGTAGCATAGGAAACTCCTTTCCTATCAAGAGCATGTCATCCACGTACTCTACGAGGATCATCACCATACTCCCTACTACCCTTTTTGTTTATACAAGGTTCATCTACCATTTTGATGATGTCAAACTCTTTGACTTATCCATCAAAACAGATGTTCCAACTCCGCGATGCCTGCTTTATCACATAAAATATCTTGCACACGTTTCCGCTGCTCCCACTGTCTACGAAGCCTTCTGGCTATGTTCTTATAGACGTTCTCTTCTAAATCATTATTTAGAAAAGTAGTCATGGCACCCAACCGCCAGATATCGTAGTCATGGTATGTAGCCGTGGCAAGTAGGATCTGGATGGACTTAAGCATAGCCACTTGAAAAGGTTTCATCATAATCCACGCCTGGTCGATGACGAAAAGCTTTAACAAGTCTAGCTTTGAAAGTCTCAACTTTCCATATACACCAAGTAATCTTCTCAAGATATACTTGCTCCTGATGGGGATTTAACCCTTCAGATATAGCAACCAAAGTCCATACTTTGTTGGTGTACATGGATTCCATCTCAGATCGCTAAGCATCCAGCCATTCTTACAGAGTCCTACTCCTGATGGCCAGCTCGAAACTAGTTGGGTCATCATCTCATGATGCAATCCTCGCTCCCACTTTCATAGAGAAATCGAAGTAGCTCTCAGGTGGGTGAGGAACCCTACTAGATCGGCGGAGAGGCTGAGGTTTGTTGGTAACTATTGAATCCTTTGGTTCTTTCAAATCATCAGCTGCAGTTTGTATAGCTGGAACCTTTCCAGTTCTATATTACAGACCTTGCCTCGAGCTTGTCCGGATTTTGCTTTTAGACATAGGCCGGACAACCCTAAATCTTAACTAACTTAAGATATGGGCTCTTCCCTTTCCATATCACATATGAAGTGGTAGGCAACTGATTTGATTCGAACCCTATTCAATAGGTATGGAGCTTCTCAAGTGAATAACTCCCAAAAGGAAATAGGAAACTCAGTAGTACTCATCATAGAGCACACCATATCACATAGGGTGCTATTGCTCCGCCCCGATATACCATCGTGCTATGGTGTATACGGAGGAGTAATGCTGAGAGAGAATCTCATTCTCCTTTAGAATAGTCCAGGAATTCTGTGCTTAAGTATTCTCCTCCCTGATCACATCAAAGGACATAATACTTATACCCTTATTTTGGTTCTCTACTTCTAACTTATATTCTGTAAATATCTCAAAAGGTTCGGACTTGTGTTTCAACAGGAACATATGTCTGAATCTCGAGAGATCATCAGAGAACGTAATGAAGTACAAAGAACCGGTCTTGGCATGTGTAGACAGGGGACCTACATACATCAGCATGTATCGTCCCAATAGTTTACCAACTCTTTCTCTGTTTCCAATAAACAGAGCTGGTGTCATTATATCTTTGTGACATGACTGGCAAGTTTCACAAGATGTAGATTTAAACTGATTTAAAAATATGCATCTTCATGTAACTTCAGCTAGTCGGGTCGCATTGATATGACCTAGTCTACAATGCCTCAAGAAGGATTCGTTCATTTCTGAACTCTTCCTCTTTTGTGTGTTCAGTATACTAAAAATTGTAGTTTGATTTAGAACGTCAATGCTTTTAGATAACGTGCCTGAACCGATCAACTTTTGATATAGAAAATGTTCAAAACATTATCCAACAATACAAAATTTTATCATTTCTTTACTAATAAAGAGACTGATATGATTTTGTATATCAGGTTCGGTATCTAATAACATTCGTTCAGAATCAATGTATTGGTAATACAGGGTGACAGTGACCAACAGACTTGGCTGCAACACTTGCCTCGTTTTCTGCCTCATGAAACTTATCACCCGTTCTCAGTTCTCTACCTTTCTGTAGCCCTATGTAACAGATTACATATCTGGGATCCTGATCTGGTATCACATACCCAGGACGTAGAGGACACTGAGAAACAGTTCTATATAATGAACACACCCGAAGATGATGCATCAGCATGCACTCTCTTCGTTTGGGCAGCACGGGAATTCTGGTAATCCCCAATTTTCTGCTCTGTCTTATAACAATTATAAGTTAGAGCGGGACCAACGTTCCCCAGCTCAGTATAACAAGCGGGTTCGGTCAAATATCCGTATTATTATCTTGATTAAGGCGTGATATGGTCGCTACCTGGAGAGAAAGAGAAGAAAACACTCAGCGTGCGCTCTTGCAAGAATAGATTGGTTATTATTTTATCTAATCAGGATGGCTCCCACTGCTTTTTATCAAATCTTCCTTCAAACCCTAAAAGGAAAGACTAGCCGGGATTAATTACATACTACAAGTTCGCCAATCTTTCAGCCAGGCCAGTGTCGGTACTTTGAGGGAGGTCCCCCGTGCTTTCGCACGAACCTAATTAATGTAAACCTCGTTTTCCCAGAGGTGTAACCTCGTTGACACCTTTCTAGACACCTACTTGATCGGCTAATTGTAATATGTAAAACTCTCCCAGGAGTAACTCTTACTCGCAACGGGTATCGGGATCTAACTATCTCATAGAAGGTATGCAATCTCATTGCAAATTTCAACACTTGAAATTCCCGATAATTTTGCCCCTAGCGTCCTATGACCTTGACGCAGGCCAACAAACCATAGTGCGCTAGTCAAGTTCAACCCGTCATTTCCTGATTGAATTAAACCCACCCGCACGACCCTTGACGCAGGCCAACAAAGTCGCACGACTACCCTAATCCAATCTGCATCATATGCATAAGCAGATAAATACTAGTTAGCTACCGCACACTACGCCTTGACGCAGGCCAACAAACGTAGCACGAATACTAAGTAGGACTTATCTGAAATGACGGAAGGCTACGACAGGTTTTTCTGAAAACCTATTGCGTAATGAACTTGATATCGTTGTAGAATCAAATGATTTTAAAATGGAGTGTTTTTTAAGCTTTTCTAGTTTTGCTAAAGGGGTCACTCCCGGTGAAGGGATCGTCGGCCCTTTCCTTGTCGAATGAGGTGCGGGATATATCATATATATCACTGTGCAAAGCAGAAACTCTTAAAAGCAATCAAAAGACAAACCGAGTGTGTAGCATCTGACAGTTATTGCTAAAGGAGTCACTCCCGGTGAAGAGATCTCGGTCCTTTCCTTATCGAATAAGGTGCAGGATATATCATATATACCGCTGTGCAAAGCAAGAACTGTAACTACCTGTTTTTATTTTTGAAATTCGATTCCACAACATCTTAGGTTTCTTTTATTTCATTAATCACATTAATGAAGTCCCATCATTTAAAACACCTAAACATCACAGATAAATACGACGTACACTTATGCCATCCGCATTCGCCTCGATATCCCCTCGTGCACCGTTAGGTTAGGTAACTAACGGCAGAGCGGGACAGGGCTAGCGCGGGTGTAAAACATAAGTAAAGTCTATATAATATATCATATATACTATATAAAGTATCTATCACAGAACATTACATGATCACATCACAGATATCGCAGCAGAAGAAACATATGAAATATTGGATATACTAGGACGTCCGTGTTTTCAATACGAGCCAGTATAAAACACGGATTCCACGGTCGTGATGAATAGCCAAACCCACACCCCTAGACCCCTACGAGAGCGGCAAGCAACCCTACCAATTCTAGAGTTAGGAGACCCGGACTCGACTCCTCGAGTTGGTCTCCCACTGGACCCCAGAACCCGGTTACTTGTGCTCCCCTCCTTGGGTCTATCCTATTGCAGAAAAGTAAATAATATACAAATGGTGACATCATCCGCAACCTGGACGTGCCCCAATAAAAGAATATTACATACAAGTTTTTACATGAATGAAAATGAAAAACACTCATCTCACATAAAAAACCACGGCTATTCAAACACGACGATCCAATATAACATATCCAGCAACACATAACATCACATGTCATCAACGTAAGTAAATATGCGCATCCCAATTTTCGTTGACATATAGCAACGAAACCGGCGATATCACATATTACACTTACGGTCACAGAAAAGAAAGTGTAAAACCACAACAGTCGGAATCCGCAATCTACATAGACATCGCATGCCTAATCAAATGAATACCTTAGACATCACATGCCTAACAATTATAAACCCCGCATTTTAGTCTCAAAATCGAAAACACTTTTCAATATCAAGTCGGGCAATTCAACAGGATTCCCGACATTCTGATCGAATGCTCGTCGCAAACTTTAGTAGGCGGCCGCACCCCCGATACCGTCGACGAAGTGCACCAAGGCGGAACACCGCTGCCGCGAGCACCCGAACGGATGCTTTCGGCGACGGGGTTCTCCTACAGTCACTTGGTCGGGGCTATGGAGCGAGGCTGTCTATTAAGTTTACCCGGCGAGTATCCGCGTACGCTACGTGATTGCGACGGACTTTTGATCACATCAAAATTCCGTGGCAACCGATCAAGTGAGACTAAACCGCTAGATTTATAACATTCATTCAATTATCTCATAACTACTTGTGAATTCCAAATGTTGTATCACATTCCGAATAAGATAGAAAATGTTAAACTTTCCGATCGAACAATCGAACACCCAAGTTTTCCCGAAACAGCTCAACTCATGAAATAAGTTCAAAGACATTCACTTCGTGCCTCAGTACCAACGGTCCAGCCGTAGAAGGGTCAAGCCAACGCCTCACATGTGGCACGCCGTACTGCCCCAAACCTGAAGGTTCAAAGGGCAGTTCAAAACGGTCACATAATCGAGTTAAGGTTTGTTGTCTTCTAGAGGGACCATCGCGTTACTTGCACTACTTAGAACGTCTTTAAACCACGGAAAAATCCAACACTTGGAAATTTTCCGACAGGGGAAAAGGTGGGTATTTATATCCGGTCGAACTTTTTAACATATTCAAAAATTATCCGGAAAACACATAGACAAAGTTTGATAATCCGATCGAATATACGAACTCCCAATACAAACCCAGAACACTCAACTCTTGAGTCAATTTAAAAATTCCCAGAAAATACAGCATTAAAATGTAAGAGTTACTGTGCAAAAAGTACTGGGAGAAGGGACAAAATTGCCGAGGAACCGCCGCATTAGCCATACTAATGCCGCGGTTCCGCCGCACTGTAGTGGAATCATGATCTCGTTTTTCACAGTTTTTCTTAGAAAACCCTGCTGAATTTTCTGCATATTTTTAATATTGAAAAATCCACATTTTCAAAAATTGGACAGAGAGTGGTCTCGGATTAGGGTTTCGGGTTCGTTCGGGTTTCAAACTTCGTCTACGCATCGCCTAAGGCTCTAGCTAGGCTCTGATACCACTGTAGGGTTCCTAGGCATGCAAATGAGGTCTCACAAGACATCAACCATGCCAATTTCAAATTTTACAAGTGCCGAGAAACCCTAATACGGATCGTTAACTAGATATTTAGGCGAAACAAGAAGCTAGTTAACAATTTAACTAAGTGAACGGAAAACAACCTTTATAGATCCGGTTCTCCACCTCCATAGCTCCATGATGAAGTCCCCTTGCTGTCCAAATCCAATCCCGGGCTCTAGCGTCGGCTTCATCGGAGAAATGGACGGGCTAGGTCATCGACAACGATGCCGAAGATGATCTACGTCGAGGCATCACAAGATCAAGCTCCCACTTCACCAAATCATGAAACTTGTGAAGAAAACACCCTATACTACTTGGCAAGAGATAGAGGATGAAGAAATAGGAAGTGGGTTCACTTTAGAATTGGATTTCTCACTCATTTGCTCAAGTTGCCATTGAAGCTATCAAGCTTTTTCTTCTTGAAGAAGAAGAAGAAGAAGAAGATAATATATGATAAGTTATATTTAAAAAGAAAACAATATGATACTTATCATGTATTCAACCATGGTTTAGTATAGAGATTTAACTAAGGTTAGATGGAGTGGTTAGGGTTAAGCATGAGACAAAATGGTCACTTAGTCAAAGCTTCATGAAGCTTCATAATGCAAACAAAGAAAGCGACCATTTTCTCTTTATGCCATTTATTTTCCAAAAAGAATAAATGAATAAGAAAAGAAAACCCTAACCATGGTTTAATCTTTACACAAACCCAAGTGAGCATGTATCATCAAACATGATACAAACAAGTGCACAAAAGTATATCACATATACAACTTGTGTACATCAAGTGAGAAAATCCATTTAAAGTGAACCAATACTAGTTAATGCAAAGTAATATATCAAATATATAATTATACATTAAATCATTAAATCAACACTTGATTTAACGATCCGGTCATATCGCATATAACCGACTAGTATCCTATGTATCGGCTTACCGAATCAATCCTTGATTCGATAACTAGGTTATATCGCATACAACCATATCGATACATTCATCGCGAGAATAGAATACGGTATCACATACACGCATTATTCTCGGTCCCGCACATATCTCATATGCGCTCCTATTTCGTTTCGCTTGAGCCAGGAAACCTCTGTATAGGACTCTAAAGACTCGTCAATACGCCGGCAGCAGGTGATGATCATATCAAACACCCACAAGCCGCAAGCGGTCTGCTAAACGTAACGGCCACCCGGGTATTGAGCGATCAGAAGATCGACGAGCAAGCCCGCTCATACTCCTGTGAATCCAACCAGTAACACTTACCGTACAGTCCGGTCTCGTCGTCTGATATGTCGCATATCTTGCCTAGGGGTGGTAAAGGTCAGACCCCAATAGCTCGATAAGTCGTGTCGATATGAGGTCTATAACAGTTCGAGAAATTACTGGTAACACTTACCAGTAAATCTCAGCAACCCTGGCCAGGGATTTCCGTTTATAGCCAATCGAACACAGCGCAACATCAACTCCCTATACCGGGAGAGACGAATCCCCTCCTATCGCTCATTGCCTCCATGTGATTCGGGACTGTACCCAAAAACCACCGTTTTGCATGCCCTCTTGGACGTGGTAAGGTGGAAATCAAAGCACAGTGGGAATCACACAAGACTCTATGACGATCTCGGGTCAACAGACTACTCTGTACCAGTGTCACCAGAGAACTGCCATCTGACGTAAGGTATAATACCGTCTGGGAGTTCTCGGCGAGTCCGTCCAGTGTACCCAGTCTCCACTGAGCACCCGTATATCATCTTTAATGTCAAACACCAATGGATATGGGATCATCCATCGCCCATCTGTATGGGTCGAGAAGGTATACGCTAGTCTACTCTGGTATATCGATGCCCTGTCTCGATATACCCACGACTAGGGACCTTGAAGGATGTACTTATGGACTACCATGTCCCCACTAGTATGATCCGCATCATAGTCCAGGTGGTCAAGTACACATCCTAAGGGCTTTACCAACATGTAACAGAGAGACAATCAGTGTACACGTTAAGGTAAAGATCAACCAGATAGCATACTATCATGTCGAGCAAGAAAGTCCTCTCTATATATGTCCCAGCATCCACTACAATATACATCCTATGTATAGTAATGGCCTCTAGGGCATACATATAACTAACAGTATTACCATGTAGTAATACTTTGATTCTGAACGAGTGCTATTATATACCGAACATGATGTGCAACATTATATCAGTTTCTTTATTAAGTAAAGAAGGATATAATTTTGTAATACAGAATATTGTTATGAACATCTTCCTAAATCAAAAGTTGATTGGATCAGGCTCGTTACATAATGACATATACGTTCTCAATCAAAATACAGTCCTTAATATACAAAACACAAATAAGAGGAATAGTTCAGAAATGAACGAATCCTACTTATGGTATTGTAGACTTGGTCATATCAATGCGACACGGCTAGCTAAGTTACATAAGGATGGATATTTGAATCCGTTCGAATTATCATCTTATGATACTTGTCATTCATGTCTCAAAGGTAAAATGACCAAAACTCCGTTTAGTGGACACGGAGCAAGAGTTGAGGAACTCTTAGGACTGGTACATAGTGATGTATGCGGTCCCATGTCTATACATGCCAGGAACGGTTCTTCCTACTTCATTACATTCACTGACGATCTCTCAAGATACGGACATGTGTTCCTGATGAAACACAAGTCTGAAGCTTTTGAGAAATTCAGAGAATATAAGCACGAAGTAGAGAACCAAACGGGCAAAAGTATTAAGATCCTTCGATCTGATCGAGGAGAAGAATACTTGAGCAATGAGTTTCTGGACTATCTAAAAGAGAATGGGATTCTCTCTCATCTTACTCCTCCTTATACACCACAGCACAACGGTGTATCAGAGCGGAGGAATCGCACCCTATTAGATATGGTGCGCTTTATGATGAGTGATGCTGAGTTACCTATTTCCTTTTGGGTGTATGCGCTTGAGACAGCCATATACCTATTGAATCTAGTTCCATCTAAATTTGTACCTACCACACCATATGAGATATGGAGTGGGAAGAGACCATATTTTAAACGAGTTAAGATATGGGGTTGTCTGGCCTATGTCAAAAGGCAAAATCCGGACAAACTCGGGGCACGATCAGTTCTTTGCAAGTTTGTGGGATATCCAAATAATTCTCAAGGATATTTTTTCTACCACGCTGAGGAACAAAAAGTGTTTGTTGCTCAACATGCCACCTTTTGGAAAAAGGAATTTCTTGCAAAAAAAATTAGTGGCAAAGAGGTAGAGCTGGAAGAGGTTCCAGCACCGCAAACTACAACTGATGATTTATTGGAACTAGAGGATTCAGTAATACCTGACGAACCCCAGCCTCTCCGCCAATCTTGCAGGGTTTCTCATCCACCTGAGAGATACGGTTTTCTTGTTGATGGTGGGAGCGAGGATTACATCATGGAAGATGATGACCCGACTAGTTTCGAGCAGGCCATCACGAGTGGTGACTCTGTGAAATGGTTGGATGCAATGCGATCTGAGATGGAATCCATGTACACCAACAAAGTATGGACTTTGGAAGTTGCTCCTGAAGGGATAAAACCCATTGGGAGCAAATGGATCTTTAAAAAGAAAATTGGTGTAGATGGAAAAGTTGAGACTTTCAAAACTAGACTTGTTGCAAAGGGTTTTCGTCAACGACCAGGTGTAGACTATGACGAAACCTTTTCTCCAGTGGCTATGCTTAAGTCCATTCGGATCTTACTTGCCATTGCTGCATACCATGGCTACGAAATCTGGCAGATGGATGTTAAGACAGCCTTTCTAAACGGTGATTTAGAAGAGTGCGTGTACATGACTCAGCCAGAGGGCTTCGTAGATAGTGGGAGCAGCGGAAAGGTGTGCAAGCTGCTTAAATCCATTTACGGGTTAAAGCAAGTATCGCAGAGTTGGAACATCTGCTTTGATGTTGTAGTCAAAGAGTTTGACTTCATCAAAAACGTAGATGAACCTTGTATTTATAAGAAGGTTGCAGAGAGTAAGGTTGTCTTCCTCGTATTGTACGTCGATGACATACTCTTGATAGGAAATGATGTTCCTATGCTGCAATCGGTCAAGCTCTTCTTATCACAAAGATTCTCAATGAAAGATCTAGGTGATGCTTCCTGCATACTGGGAATTATGATCTATAGAGATAGATCTAAACGAATACTGGGATTGTCCCAATCCAGGTACATTGACACCATACTAAAGAGGTTTAGTATGGAAGAATCCAAGCATGGTAACCAACCCATGATCTCTGAACTCACTCTCTCCAAAGAGATGTCTCCCAAGACTGATTTGGAGAGAGCTCGCACGCAAGGGATACCCTATGCTTCGGCAGTAGACTCTATCATGTATGCAATGCTATGTACCAGACCTGATGTAGCATACTCACTAAGTGTAGTGAGTCGGTATCAAGCAGATCCTGGAGAGAGTCACTGGACAGCTGTGAAGAACATTCTCAAGTACTTACGAAGGACTAAAGAGATGTTCTTGGTGTATGGGGGAGAACTCCAAGTGGAGTCCTTTACCGATTCCAGCTTCTAGAGTGATAAGGACGACTCTAAGTCGCACTCGGGATTTGTCTTTACCGTCAATGGAGGGGCGGTGTGTTGGAAGAGTTCCAAAAAGGATACCGTTGCAAACTCGACGATGGAGGCTGAATACATCGCTGCCAAAGAGGCTGTCTGGATAAAGAAGTTCTTCACTGAACTTGGTGTGGTTCCATCCATTGAGCATCCAATACCTTTGTATTACGATAACAATGGAGCTGTGGCTTTGGCCAAGGAACCCAGCTCCCATCAGAAGTCCAGACATATTCTGAAACGGTATCACCTGATCTGGGAGATAGTTGATCGCCAGGAGATCAAGGTCAGGAGAGTTGATACGAAGGACAACACTGCGGATCCACTCACGAAGGCCATTCCCCAGATACAGTTTGAGAGATTATTCGGGATGCTAGGTATGAGATACCCAACAGCTGGCCTTAGTGCAAGTGGGAGATTGTTAGTTATGTATATGCCCTAGAGGCCATTGTTGTACATATGATGTATATTATAATGGATGCTTGGATATATATAGAAAGTACTTTCTTTCTCGTCATGATAGTATGCTATTTGGTTTCACTTTATCTTAACATGTTGACTTATATTAGTTTACTGTTTTACTCTCACATGTTGATAAAGCCCTTAGGATATGTACTCGACTACTGGGACTATGATGAGATCATACTAGTGGGGCCAGGGTAGTCAATGAGTACATCCTATAACTGTTCCTAGTCGAGGGTTTGTCGAGACAGGGCATCGATACACCAGAGTAGACTAGCGTATGCGCATCTTGACCCATATGATAGGCGATGGATGATCCCATATCCATAGGTGTTTGACATCAAGGATGGTGTACGGGTGCTCAGTGGAGACTGGGTACACTGGACGGACTCGCCGAGAACTCCCAGATGGTATTATACCTCATGTCAGATGGCAGTTCTCTGGTGACACTGGTACAGGTTAGTCTATAGACCCGAGATCGTCATAGAGTCTTGTGTGATTCCCACTGTGCTTTGATTTCCACCTTACCACGTTCACGAGGGCGTGCAAAACGGTGGCTTTTGGGTACAGTCCCGAATCACATGGAGGCAATAAGCGTTAGGAGGGTATTCGTCTCTCCCGGTATAGGGAGTTGATGTTGTGATGTGTTCGATTGGCGATAACTGGAAGTCCCTGGCCAGGGATGATATAAAGATTTACTGGTAAGTGTTACCAGTAGTTTCTCGACCTGTTATGAGACTCACATCGACACGACTTATCGGTTACTGGGTCTGACGTATACCACCCCTAGACTAGATATGCAACATATCGGACGAAGAGACCGGACTGTACGAAAGTGTTACTGATTGGATTCACAGGAGAATGTACAGGCTTGCTTGTTGATCTTCTGATCGCTCAATACCTGGGTGGCTGTTACGTTTAGCTGACCGCTTGCAGCTTGTGGGTGTTTGATATGATCATCACCTGCTACCGGCGTATTGACGATTCTTTAGAGTCCTACACAGAGGTTTCTTGACTCAGGAAAAACGGAGTAGGAGCACATATGTGATATGTGCGGGACCAAGAATAATACGATATGAGATACCGTATTCTATTCTCGCGATATTTGATATCAGCCGGGTCATCGGATCAAGTGTTGATTCGATGTATCGGTACATGATATATTAGTCGGTTATATGCGATATAGCCGGATTGTCGGATCAAGTATTGATTCGATAATTTAATGTATAACTATATATGTGATATATTACATTACATTATCTAATATTGGCTCGCTTTATTGATTCATTTTCTCACCGGATAATACATTGATATATATGCGATATATGTTAATTGTATTATTTTCTTTTGTTACAAAAATATATTATATGTGTGATATATAATATTGTAACAAGTTATGATTACTAATGCAACATGATTAGTGGAGATTAAACATGATTAGGGTTTGATTTGGGTTAGCTTATTCATGAAACTTCTAGAAGCTTTTCTTTTGTTTTAAGCTAAGATATTATGTGTTGATATTTGTGGAGATATTTGCTAACCCAACCCAAACCCTTGACCCTAGTTAAATCTCTACAATGGTTAGCCCTTTCATCTTTAACCATAGGTTGCATTTGTAATTAGAATAACAATTTCATTATTCATCACAAAAGAAATCCTCTTCTTCTTCCTCCTTGCAAAGCTTTTTAGCTTTTGGTTTTGTGATGGATTAGTGTGAGAAATTGATAATAAAAGAGAGCATAAATCCTACTTCATCATCCTCATCTAATCTAGCCAATTAGATTAGGTTGTTCACTTCATTAATACTTGATTAGTGAGTGAGAGCTTGAGTTAAAGAAATTTCAAGGTAGATCATTTTTGAAAAGGAAGATTTCAAGAAAGTATGGATCATTCGGGTTTTGGAGCTTCTCTTGAGTCCGGGAGATCATGGATCGCGACGAAGGGACTACTACTCGGAGCTTATGAAGCGAAGGAGCGGACTACAAAGGTTGTAATCCCTCACTCTTTGTTGTAAAGATGTTTACTTGCATGTTTAACCCTAATTATCTAGCAAAGATCTTCGCTTTGGGTAGTTCGGCATGTCTAAATTTTAAATCGGGCATGGTTGATGCCTTATAGACCCTTGTGACAGTGCCTAGTAACCCTACAAAAAGATCCTAAGGGCTCTACCAATATGTATAACCGATATGCTAAAAGAAACACATGCACATATTGAGGTAGAATCAAACCAAGTAGCATACTGCCATTTTGAGCAAGACTGTTATCATAGCTGTGAATATCCAAAGCTTCCAATATGTAATATACAATCCGCTATGATATAATAATGGTCTCTAGGGCATATCTCGCTAACAATATCTTCATCTTCTATTTCTCCTCCACCGACCACATCTCCTGAAATGGATGGATCTCCATCAGGATTTAATGATACCACCGTCCCACCACCTGTAGGAGCGCGGAATCCCGTGCGCATCTCTCTCCAACAAAGATGCTACCCCGTATGCGGGCCCCTTCCTACTTGTCTATCTCTTCTACCAACCAATAGGGATAATTTCAAAATTAAACCCCACTTCATCAACCTGTTGTCCAAATTTCACGGGCTTGAATCCGAAGTCGCATACGTTTTTATAACCAAATTCGAAAATGTATGTGCAATGATGACCACAACCCAATTTTCAGGGGACGCTATGCGATTATGTCTTCTTCCTTTTATCTTGTGCGATATAGCAGAAAAATGGTTTTATAGCACCGCCGCACATTCTATCGCTAAATGTGATGAATTCTTGTAGGGTTGTCTAGCGTGGCAGCAAGGTTTCGGGAGGCATCATCCATACCAATTTTAAAAATTTGCCATATTAGCTAACCTTAACCCTAGAATCGTTACTAGAAAATGCAACGATACTAAATGTAAACACTTTACATCTAAGTGAATAAGGGAATACAGCCTTTGTAGACTGGTCCTTCACTTCTAAAGCTTCATGTCGTAGTCCCTTCGCTGCATGTTGTGAAGACCCGGACTCTAGTAAGGGTTCACATGAAGAAACAAACAAGCTTGCTCAATATCTTCGAGGCCGAAGATGATTTACGTCGAGGAGACTCAAGCTTATGCTACCTCTTCACTAATGTTGAAATTAGTGAAATAAACACCCTAAACTAAATGGCTAATAGTATAGGATGATGAAGTAGGAAGTGGGCTCACTTTAGATTTATTTTTCTCACACTTTTTCATCACTTTTCATGAAGTTAGAAAGCTTCAATGAGAGGAAGAAGAAGATGATGAAGTGATGAACTAAAGAAAATCACATGAGGTTAGAAATGCAACAATGGTGAGTGTATGTCATGAACTAACCATTATAGAGACTAAACAATGGCTATGAGTTAAGGTTGGGTTAACAAATATCTCAAGCTAGACAAAAGAGTGGACTAAGTCAATGAAACCTACAAGCTTCTACAAGCTTTGAACCATGACAAAAACTCCACTTATTTTGAATTTGCTTAAATATAATTATGAACTCTAACTTTAACCCTGGCATGGTATAAGTATCATACATACATGTTGCATGTGTAACCTAGCATGACACAACAATATATATCACATATATATTTATGTGTGCAAAGAAAACAATACGTATATCACATATATGTAAAGTGTATCAAAAGTGAGAAAAGAAATCTTAAGTGAGCTAATACTAGTTAATATAATGTAATATATCAAATATATAATTATACATTAAATTATCAAATCAACACTTGATTTAATAATCCGGCTATATCATGTATAACCGACTAATATCAAATGTAACAGCTTATCGAATCAACACTTGATCCGATAACCCGGCTATATCACATATAACCGACCGATATCACATATCGCGAGAATAGAATACGGTATCACATATCGCATTAATCTCGGTCCCGCACATATCACATATGTGCTCCTACTCCATTTCACATGAACCAGGAAACCTCTGTGTAGGACTCTAAAGACTCGTCAATACGCCGGCAATAGGTGATGATCATATCAAACACCCACAAGCAGCAAGCGGTCTGCTAAACGTAACGGCCACCCGGGTATTGAGCGATCAGAAGATCAACAAGCAAGCATGCTCGTACTCCTGCGAATCCAATCAGTAATACTACCGTACAGTCCGGTCACTTCGTCTGATATGTCGCATATCATAGCCTGGGGGTGGTATAATGTCAGACCCCAATAGCCTGATAAGTCATGCCGATGCAAGGTCTATAACGGTTCGAGAAACTAATGAAAACACTTACAAGTAAATCTCAGCAACCCTGGCCAGGGATTTCCTGTTATGGCCAATTGAGCATAGCGCAACATCAACTCCCAATACCGGAAGAGACGAAACCCCTCCTATTGCTCATTGCCTCCATGTGACTCGGGACTGTTGGATATAGTGCCCTCAGAGTCAATTATTGGATCGCAGGTACGTGATTGTAATGATTGTGGAGGACCTATACCAGTAGGACAGTCTTACTCGAGATGATAGTATGCTATCTGGTTTGCCTTTATCAGTCGTGTACAGGTTCAGGTGGCTGATCACTGTTACACTTTGATAGAGCCCTTAGGATCTTGCTTTACTACCAACAGTATGATGGCGATCATATACGTGAGAGTTGGGTGGTTTATAAGCATATCCTTAATTGTGGTCCCTAGTCGTGGGAGTTTCGAGACAGGGCATCGATACTCCGGAGTAGACTATAGTATACAGTCGAGACCCCGACGAGGGGCGGTGGCCGGTCTCACAAGCCACTGGTGTCAGTTGGATCACCTAAGATGTATGCAGGTGCTCATTGGGTTATGAGTACACCGGACAGGACTCGCCGGGAACCTGCTAGTTGGTATTATACATATCGTCAGATAGCAGTTCCCTGGTGACATGTGTACAGGTTAGTTCATCGACCTGAGGTCGTCATTTGTCTCGTGTGAGTTCCCACTGTGCTTTGATTTCTACCCTACCACGGCTCAAAGGAGTCGTGCAAACAGGTAGTTTTTGGGTACAGTCCCGAGCCACATGGAGGCACGTGAGCGGATCGGCAGGGGATTCGTCTCTCCCGGTATTGGGGGTGAGATCGCGCTGTGACTAGGAGAGCCATTACACAAAGCCTACGGCCGTGGCAGGAGATTTACTGGTAGGTACTCCAGTAGTATCTCAGGGTATTTTTAGGCTACACTCCGACATGACTTATACTGCTATTGGGGGTCTGACGTTACTAGCCCCCTAGGCAGATATGCGATACTCATAGACGAACGGACCGGACTGTATATACATTGTCACTGTTAGGCTCAGTAGGGTTTCCGGATGAGTTCGCTCATCGGCATCCCTTGAGGTCAGTCCATGGGCAGCCGTTACGCACAGCTAGTGCCGCTGACGGCTTGTGGTTAACCCACTGCCAGGGTACTGACGAGTCATTAGATTCCCCCACAGACAGTTTCCCAAGTTCGGGCGAAACGTTGTAGAGGCCGTATGGTTTTATGGCAGGGTTCGGAAAATGCACGTGCGTTTACGCACGTGTCATATTTCGGGCAGATGATACTGATCGGCTTTGGTTTAAACCGGATCCGAGTATTATATTGTGTAGATATACTTTGTCTCAGTTGCATTTGTATTCGGTCGTAGTACAAATGCGGGTATGTTTATATTGTTACGGGGTTATCCTGAAATTCGTTTCGGGATCGCTTTTGGTAGTTGCCAATTTCCAGTTTTCTATCAGCCGTATTTAATGTTTGGTTAAATACGGATTTATCTTTTCTTTGGATAAGTGTGGATGCTTCTAGAAGGTTCTAGAAGAGGTGATTAGGCTTGTGACTCATTTGTTCATTAATGGTGCTTTAATGGTGCATTTATTGTGTTCATACTTTGTGTTCATACATGACTCATTCTTTCATGATAAGCTTCATTGTTGTGGTCACCCCCTTGCTCCTATACTCACCCCTTCCTCTTTAAATGGCCGGCCCTTCCCCTCTCTCTCACACACTTGAAAAAAAGATGGTTGTTGTTTTAAAAAATGATAGTTTGTGGTGTATGGAAATTTCATAGCTTCTTTCATTCCATCACCCGATTCGAGTGGCAACTTCATTAACCGTTCGTCCATAGCCTTGGACGTAACGAGACAAAGTATTCTACCCATTCTCTACATCATTCTTGGTCGTCTCTTTTAGCAAACTTGACGACCGGGTTGCCTCGAGTCAGAGGCGGGAGCCCGTTTAAAGAATCGTTGACGTGGTGCCACCTGGACGAGCAGATCGGAGATCGACGAGATCGGAGCAGCCGCAACGGAGCGTGGGATGATGGTTAAAGAACGAAGGACTCGGATCGTTCGGTATAACCTTTCTATTCTCTTTACAGTTTGTTAGTTTAGCAATAATGGCAGATCCGGGTTATAGTATACAATAGCGCCCGTTAAAAGTTTTTGTTCCGCATTTGGCGTCTGTTAGACGGTCGGGGCGCTACCGCAGACTTACAGTGGTATCAGAGCCTCACCATTATGCTTTACTAACTTGTGCTAACACGTTTAAAATATCGATCGAACCGAATATCGAAAACCGCAAAATTCAAGTTCACGGTTTCTGTTGATTTTTAAAGGGTTCCAAAAATTATTTTACATATCACAGAAATCTATGCAGGGTTTTCTAAGCATACCATACAAATTTTGTCACGTGAATCGACAAGAGCGCCGCGGAATCACGGTCAAACCTAGGGTTTGACCGCGCATCCGCGGCCATTATGTGAGATCATGGCTCCAAATTTGCACAGTGGCTTCTTGACTGGAAATTGGGGTTTTTGGTATATATCTTTTGGGCCCAGATTTTGTTACTGTACAACAGATGTTCGTAGGGCCCACTTCGTGATATTTAAACATGTTAGTTTACGGTACTTACATTATATCTCCGACCGGGAATGTCATTTGATCGGTAAACCGCGTCTGATTGCTATAGTTCTTTTAGACGGGTTTGCGAACGTGACATTCGTGTTGATGTTCTGTATTGTGCTGTGATGTTGCGGATTTGTCGTGGTGGATAACAGTGTGCAATGGTAGTGCAGTTTGGATTTATTTGTACATTTGATATTGCGGGACGAGCGTCCAACATGTGGACTGCCGTCACTGCCCGTTTGTATAATATTCTTTTGGGGCACGACCAGGTTGAGGTCGATATACCTGTTGTACTATTTTTCATTTTTGTACTAGACTTACCCCGCGACGGAGTACACGGATAGCCGGGTTCTGGAGGGTAACGGGTCCGCATCTCATGGCTTTGAGAGGCAGAGGGGCCTCACTCTAGAATTGGCACACTATTCACCACACTCGTAGGGGGTTCAGGTTGACCCAAGGAGGGGTGCTCAATTTACCGGATTCCGTGAAGTGCCGGGTGTTCCATTCACTATGCTGTGGGGGACTACCTCGCTTCAGGTTTTGGCGGGTAACTTGCCGCACCCGTAGGGGTATAAGTTTAATTGCACAGGCTATCCACACGACCAGGGGAACGTCGGGTTTCAGCAGCGGCTCTGTGAAACTCGGGGATCCCAGATTATCTGTATTGTTCTGTGATGCTTATTACTTTTCTGTAATATTGCATATTATCACGCCTGGAGTGATTATTGTATATTAGTGTATATATACTGTTAGATGTTGTATATGTTTTGCACCCGCGCTAGTCCATTCCCCGCTCTGTCGTTAGTTAAGTAACCTAACGGATGATGACGGGACCCAGTGATGAATGCGGATAGCATATACATACATTTTATTTTTCGTTCTTTTCTGGTGTGATTGATGATGGGACTGCGTTGATTCTGATCAATGCAAAGGAAAACAAACCTATTTGGAGTTGTTGGAACAATTTTAAAAAGTGTTATTACAAAGACGTTTCCTTTTGTTTTGCATAGCGGTATTCGGTTGGAATATCCTGCACCTCATTCGACGAGGCAAGGGCCGATATCCCTTCACCTGGAATGACCCCTTGGGCAGAAGTTTGCGTCAGGGTAATAACTTCACTATAGTCGATTACATGTTGCTTTGCATCGCGGTATTCAGTGGAATATCCTGCACCTCATTCCACGAGGAAAGAGCCGAGATCCCTTCACCCGGAATGACCTCTTTAGCAAAGGTTTTCGCTACTATATTTTTATAAAAAGCTATCAGGTTCCTTCAACGAGATCAAGTTCATTACGTTAAAAGTTTTTCGCCAAAAACCAGCCGTAGCCCTCCGTCATTTCTTTTGGGTATTCAGTAGTATTCAAGCTATGTATTTTGACCAACGCCAAGGCATAGTGTTTGGTAGCTGCTGGGTATTCATTTGTTGCATAGATAGATGAGTTGGTTTGGGACAGTCGTTCTGCCATTTTGGCCAACGTCAAGGGCATGTGCGGGTGGGTTCAAATTGACAAGATAGTGACGGGTAGAACTTGGCATGCGACTTATGACATTTTGACCAACGCCAAGGTCATAAGAGCATGGGGCAAAAATCATATCGGGAGTTTCTAAAGAAACTGAAACTTGCCAAGTATGCGCATACCTTCTGGAGTGTGAGTAACGTGAGTGGATTCCGTCACGTTATCATGCGATGAGAGTTGGATCCCGACTCCCACTGATGAGTTGGTTTACTCTTCGGGTGATCCCGATTGATTCTTCTTTCAGGTTTGGAGGAGAATTTGACAGGACAGTGGGAGGTTTCCGGATTAGATAAAGTGATAACCATTCTGATCTAGGTTAGAGTGCACGCAGAGTGTTTCTTTTCTCTCTCTCTTTGGCAGCGACCTTTGACCGACCCTAGACTATGACTCAGTGACCAAGTTGACCGAACCTTCTTAAAATACTGGCTTTTGGATTGTCCGAGTTGCATAAGTCATTGCCACTCCTTCTTTTACCCTTTGGATTTCTCAGAACACCCCGTATTACTACGGACATCCACTTCCATTGGATAGATCCATCGTATGGTTATATACGAACTCGAAGGGACTTCTTCGAGGATGGATCCAGGTTCAGGAGAAATAGAATTGGTTTATTCAGTTGTCTTTTATTTTCACCTTCTCTCAGGTTGCGAGTACTCCTTGGTTTAGGAGGGTACACCTATTATGCTTACTGGATAGTCTTCTTCCAAACCATAGGCTGGTACCGAACGGTAGGGAAGGAATAAAACTATTTAGCCTAACGAAGGTGTACAGAAGGTAACGACTAAAAGACAAATAAAGGGATTTGGAGAGAAGGCAAAGAAATATACGGTTGAAGTCATGAATTGATTATGGAAGAGGCATTACTAGGAATACCAGGATACCCCTACGAAACATTTTCATCTTTCAGTGCATTGTTAAAGGAAAAACTGTTTTCCCAATTAGATACTTACTCTAAGGGTATGTATTTACCAGGTTTCATTCTCATATCTGTATGGTTTTACAGATGATGAGTGGGAGTAAGTTATTGGGAATTAGGTAATTATCCTCATTATATCGGAATTCGTTGTAATTGGCGATATTTGAGGAAATCGCCTGGGTACAGTTTTCAACCTACGATACACAGGTTTTTGAGTTGTTCAACTCAGCGGACTTATACAGAGTATTGTATGTTGTCCAGTGTCCGTAAGGACAAAGGGGTAGGTCCTCGTACTATATTCTGTTTACTTATGACTTCTCTAGTTTTTAGACAAGTGTTTCGTAGAAATACAAGGTCTAAGTTTTGAGAAGTTGTGGGTATAAGAATAAAGTAGAGAACCAGGTGTCATAAGTATCGGGATTCTTCAAAGAGATCGAAGATGTAGATTCTTGTGTTTGGTATTCAGATGATAGTAATGGTTTTGAGAAACTTGTTTCTCTTTCAGGTTACTCATAATTGGATGGATTCCTAAGTTGAGTAATGCTGATTAGCCTCTTTCCATTAAGTTGATATGCACTGGAGACAGCTGCATGATTGAATCCGGTTCCAATTAAATAAGTGCCAAAGTTTCTATATTGGATATAGAATGGTTCATATCTTAACGATGTTAAGGTACAGGGAGTTGTCCGGCTTATGCTTAAAACTAGACTCTGGATAACTCAGGGCACGTTTCTGTTATGGCAGTTTGTGGGTTGACCCTGGCTATGACAAGGGTTGATTTTCTACCATCTGGAAGATCAATAGTGATATTGTTCTTGACTCGCCACAGTTTTAGTAAAATGGATTTTTTCAGAAAAACAGTAGTGGGAGTATGGTAGAACTGGAAGTGATTCCAGAACCGCGAACGATTACGGAAAATTTAATAGGACCTATATATTCAATCAGGTTTGACATTCCATTAGCCACTCCGCAGATATGGTGGGTAACCTCAGACACCCGAGAGGTACTTCGGTAGCCTCAAGGACGGTGACAGGGAGGTTCTTATTTACCCAGACTTGACACTATTGTTGTTCCAGACTATGAGACCAGGCAGGAGGTTAAGTATAGCGTCGTTCTAAACTAGTTTTAGAAGTGCACGTGTATATTATTCTGCCAGAGGGTTGTCGTAGACAGTGGGAGCAGCGGAAGCATAATGGGAAGTAGCTTATGTCTATTTATAGACTTGAGCAGTTATAGCGGAGATAGATCATCTAATTTTGATGTGACAGTCATGGGTTTTGACTTCATCAGAATAGGAGATGGATCTGTTAAGAAGATAGTAGGGTGTGATGTCATAGTATCTGGATGACATACACAAAGTAGGAAGTAAAATTCCTATACTACGATCGGTTGTACTGTGGTCGTCACACAGTTGTTTCTCCAGACAGGATATGGATATAATATCAGACATTCTGGTTTCTAGATCTATGGTTTTAGATCTGGATTTGGGTAGTTTCCCAATGTGGGTACTTTGACAGTATTCTAATGGTTTTTAGAATAGATGACTCCTGGCATGGTGGTGTACCTGCAGGTGATGGAGTCACCCTCTCTAAAGGTGTCCTAAAGACTAAAGGAGAGAGGGATGTGCATGATTGGCAGATCACTTGCTTAAGCAATTGAGTCAATCGTGAGATATCAAGTACCACACCAGATGTTGTTTTTTCACTCGATGCGATAAGCTTGTATTAATCCAATCCTGGAGAAATATAAGGAAGCAGTTTTAGAACATAAAGTGCATGTTCTACGGATTTGATGACGGCAGCCTCCTTCGGGAGACGGTTATCATTCCAAGCTTCAAAGGTGATATGGATGACAGAGAGATTGTCAGAGTTATAGTTTTCCCTCTGTCGAGGGACAGTATTATGGACAGGTGGTCCAAGAGGATACCGTGGGAGGCCTGGTGCAGGATACTGATTAGGTTCAGTGATCGATACAGTCTAAGAAGTTTGGATTTGGAGTTCATTTATGAACTAGGTCCCATCAGATATCCAGACATATTCTAAGACAGGTATTACTCAATTCGGGAGATGACTTTCTCCGCGAACTTGAGATTAAGAGAGATAGAAAGAAACATCAGGGCGGATCCACTCACTGAGGCTATTTCTCGAACACAATAGTTTTACAAACGGGCTTTGTGAAACTGATTAGTAGAGGAGTTGGATGTTCGGTTTCACACAGGCTGTGAGTAGTCGATATCGCAATAATTAGTCTTGAGTGCAAGTGGGAGATTGTTGGATATAGTGCCCTCAGAGTCAATTATTGGATCGCAGGTACGTGATTGCAATGATTGCGGAGGACCTATACCAGTAGGACAGTCTTACTCGAGATGATAGTATGCTATCTGGTTTGCCTTTATCATTCATGTACAGGTTCAGGTGGCTGATCACTGTTACACTTTGATAGAGCCCTTAGAATCTTGCTTTACTACCAACAGTATGATGGCGATCATATACGTGAGAGTTGGGTGGTTTATAAGCATATCCTTAATTGTGGTCCCTAGTCGTAGGAGTTTCGAGACAGGGCATCGATACTCCGGAGTAGACTAGTGTATACAGTCGAGACCCCGACGAGGGGCGGTGGCCGGTCTCATAAGCCACTGGTGTTAGTTGGATCACCTAAGATGTATGCAGGTGCTCATTGGGTTATGAGTACACCGGACAGGACTCGCCGGGAACCTGCTAGTTGGTATTATACATATCGTCAGATAGCAGTTCCCTGGTGATATGTGTACAGGTTAGTTCATCGACCTGAGGTCGTCATTTTTCTCGTGTGAGTTCCCACTGTGCTTTGATTTCTACCCTGCCACGGCTTAAAGGAGTCGTGCAAACAGGTAGTTTTTGGGTACAGTCCCGAGCCACATGGAGGCACGTGAGCGGATCGGCAGGGGAATCGTCTGTCCCGGTATTGGGGGTGAGATCGCGCTGTGACTAGGAGAGCCATTACACAAAGCCCACGGCCGTGGAAGGAGATTTATTGGTAGGTACTCCAGTAGTATCTCAGGGTGTTTTTAGGCTACACTCCGACACGACTTATACTGCTATTGGGGGTCTGACGTTACTAGCCCCCTAGGCAGATATGCGATACTCATAGACGAACGGACCGGACTGTATATACATTGTCACTGTTAGGCTCAGTAGGGTTTCCGGATGAGTTCGCTCATCGGCATCCCTTGAGGTCAGTCCATGGGCAGCCGTTACGCACAGCTAGTGCCGCTGACGGCTTGTGGTTAAACCCACTGCCAGGGTACTGACGAGTCATTAGAGTTCCCCACAGACAGTTTCCCAAGTTCGGGCGAAACGTTGTAGAGGCCGTATGGTTTTATGGCAGGGTTCGGAAAATGCACGTGCGTTTACGCACGTGTCATATTTCAGGCAGATGATACTGGTCGGCTTTGGTTTAAGCCGGATCCGAGTATTATATTGTGTAGATATACTTTGTCTCAGTTGTATTTGTATTCGGTCGTAATACAAATGCGGGTATGTTTGTACTGTTACGGGGTTATCCTGAAATTCGTTTCGGGATCGCTTTTGCAAGTTGCCAGTTTCCAGTTTTCTATCAGCCGTATTTAACATTTGGTTAAATACGGATTTATCTTTTCTTTGGATAAGTGTGGATGCTTCTAGAAGGTTCTAGAAGAGGTGATTAGGCTTGTGACTCATTTGTTCATTAATGGTGCTTTAATGGTGCATTTATTGTGTTCATACTTTGTGTTCATACATGACTCATTCTTTCATGATAAGCTTCATTGTTGTGGTCACCCCCTTGCTCCTATACTCACCCCCTCCTCTTTAAATGGCCGGCCCCTCCCTTCTCTCTCACACACTTGAAAAAAAGATGGTTGTTGTTTTAAAAGATGATAGTTTGTGGTGTATGGAGTAAGTCCATGCTACCTCTCCCGGTACTTTCGGAAATGCGGAATTTGGTAAAAAACAATTTTCTTAAGGATGGTAACATGGACCGATAACCCGGATCTTGGTTAAACATCTATCTAACACCTAACTATGAGTTTCTAGCTACTCGGTTAGGGGGTTATACCTTGCTTGTCTTGAACTCCTTCGTCTTCAAGCTCCGATGGTGGTCCGATGGCTTCTTCTCGTCGTCTCCGTACGCCGAAGATAGATCCACCTGAAAGCTCCAACCTTTAGCTCCTTCTTCGTTCTTTGAAGAAACTAGTTCACTTGGTTTGCTAAACCTAGTGAACTAGAATGAGTAGAGTAGAATTAGAATGGGATTTTATCTATGGTTCTTGATTCTCAACTCATGAGACAAGAGAACCATAGATTAAAGAGAGGGAGGAAGAGGTTGAGGGTGAGAGCAAAATGGAGAGCTCAAGAACAAGAGAGAGAATGAGCAAGAAAGAATGAGGCTCTCTTTTGTCTTTCACCCTCTCATAATCCAAAGCAATCATAACTCATCATACTAACAAAAGTCTTATGTGATGGTTGAAGCAACCATAACCATATCATTTCATGCACTCATTTTGCATAAATGAGCAAGCAAACAAAAGTCTTTGCCATGAAATGATGGCTATGGTTATCATGATGGTCAACTAGTCAAGCCTAGTCAACCGGTCAACAAGTCAACAAAAGTCAACAAGTCAACAAAGTCAACAAAGTCAACAACCATATCACCATAATACTTAATTAATATAATAGTTAATCACATATCATATTCTCATTAGGGTTGAGCAAAAAGTCAAATAGTCAACGGTCAACTGTCAACAACCCTAATGAGAATCCGCTGCCTCTGCCTCCCTGTCAACTGTGCATACACACCCGCATCCGCGTTCCGAGGAACACGAATGCACACTGGATAAATCCAATCCCAAAAGGTACACTAGGATCTGGCTTAAACCAAAGCCCGCTAGTGTAAACTGTCCGGACACTGTACGTGCACAAGTGCACGGATGTGACCGAACCCTGTCGCAAAACCATGCGACCTGTCGCAATACCATGCGACCTCTACTCTTTTGCCTAAAGGCGAAAAGCTTTCTGTGTGGGACTCTAAAGACTCGACACTACGCTGGCAGTGGGTTTAACCACAGACCGCAAGCGGCACTAGCTGTGCGTAACGGTCCCCAGGTTATGCCGACAAGAAGACCGACGAGGCGAAACCCATCTGAACTCCTACTAAGCCTGAGTGTGACATTCTCCGTACAGTCCGGTCTGTTCGTCTGATACATCGCATGGCGGGCCTAGAGGGCGGTAAACGTCAGTCCCCCAATAGCGGTACAAGTCGTGCCGGAGCGAAACCCAAAACACCCTGAGATAACACTGGAAACCTACCAGTATATCTCGTTTGCCCTGGCCAGGGACTACTCGTGTAATGGCTCTCCTAGACACAGCGCGATGTCAACCCCCAATACCGGGAGAGACGAATCCTGTCTAACCGTCACTGCCTCCAAGTGCTTCGGGACTGCACCCAACCACTACCTGTTTGCACGACTCCTTTGAGCCGTGGTAGGGTAGTGATCAAAGTACAGTGGGAACACACTCGAGGCGAAGTGACAGTGTCAAGTCAGCGGACTAAGCTGTACTCATGTCACCTGGGAACTGATAACTGACGATAGGTATAATACCAACTAGTCAGTTCCCGACGAGTCCTGTCCAGTGTACCCGTAACCTAACGAGCACCCGCATACTATCTCAAGTACGACGTACTGACGGCTGTGGGACAGACCGTCTCCCATACTGGGATGAGAAGCGCATGCGCTGGTCTACTCCGGAGTATCGATGCCCTGTCTCGATAGTCCTGCGACCAGGGACCTGCATAAGGATGTGCTTATAGATTACCCAGCCCCACTAGTGTGACGGCCATCACATCGCTGGTAATCAAGCAAAGATCCTAAGGGCTCTACTAATGTGTATAGGCGATATACAAAAATAAACACATGTACACATTGAAGTAGAAACAAACCAAGTAGCATACTACTATTTTGAGCAAGATTGTATATACAAGGTGAATATCCCAAGCATCCATTAAGTAATATACAAACCAGTATGATACAGTAATGGCCTCTAGGGCATATACACTAACAATCTCCCACTTGCACTAAGGCCATGTACTGGCGTATCGAAGACCTATCATCTCGATCAGCCGCTCGAACTGAGTCTGGGGCAGGGCCTTGGTGAATGGATCTGCAGTGTTATCTTCTGAAGCGACTCTCCGAACCTCGATCTCCTGGCGATCCACGATCTCCCTGATCAGGTGATACCGCCTCAAGATGTGCCTGGATCTCTGATGGGACCTGGGTTCCTTCGCTAAAGCTATAGCCCCGTTGTTGTCGCAATACAGAGGTATTGGATCAACAATGGACGGAACCACCTGAAGTTCTTTCAAGAACTTCCTCATCCAGACAGCTTCTTTTGCGGCATCAGATGCAGCGATGTATTCCGCTTCCATCGTCGAGTCTGCAACGGTTTCCTGTTTGGAACTCTTCCAACACACCGCCCCTCCATTGAGGGTAAAGACAAAACCCGACATGGACTTGGAATCATCCTTGTCACTCTGGAAGCTGGAGTCAGCAAAGGCCTCGATCTGGAGGTCTTTTCCACCATACACCAAGAACATCTCCTTAGTCCTTCTCAGGTACTTGAGAATGTTCTTTACCGCTATCCAGTGTTTCTCTCCAGGGTTTGACTGATACCGGCTTACCACACTCAGTGCATAAGCTACATCCGGTCTGGTACACAACATCGCATACATTATAGAGCCTACCGCAGAAGTGTAGGGTATAATAGACATGCGATCCCTCTCCAAATCAGTCTTGGGAGACATCTCTTTAGAGAGGGTGATCCCGTGACAAGCCGGTAGGTTACCGCGCTTGGAATCTTCCATACTGAATCTTTTCAGTATGGTGTCGATGTACCTGGACTGAGAAAATCCTAATATCCTCTTGGATCTGTCACGGTAGATCCGGATACCCAGAATGTATGAGGCATCACCCAGGTCTTTCATGGAGAACCTGTGTGACAAGAACCCCTTGACAGATTGTAGCATAGGAATGTCATTTCCTATTAAGAGAATGTCATCCACGTACAAAACGAGGAATACTACAGTTCTCGCTACAAATCTACTATAGATGCATGGTTCATCTGGATTTTTGATAAAGCCAAATTCTTTGACCGTCTCATCAAAGCAGATGTTCCAACTCCGCGACGCCTGCTTTAGTCCATAGATGGATTTAAGCAACTTGCACACATTTCCGCTGCTCCCACTCTGAATGAAACCCTCTGGCTGGTCCATATAGACACACTCCTCTAAATTTCCATTTAGAAAAGCTGTCTTTACGTCCATTTGCCAGATCTCATAATCGTGGAAGGCAGCAATGGCAAGAAGGATCCGAATGGATTTCAGCATGGCTACTGGAGAAAAGGTTTCGTCATAGTCCAAGCCAGGTCTTTGACGAAAACCCTTTGCTACCAGCCTAGCTTTATAGGTCTCAACCTGTCCATCTACACCAATCTTCCTTTTGAAGATCCACTTGCATCCTACGGGTTTTACCCCGTCTGGAGCAATGTCCAACGTCCATACCTTGTTGGTGTACATGGACTCCATTTCGGTCCGCATTGCATCCATCCATTTCACTGAGTCAACGCTCTGAACGGCCTGCTGGAAGCTAGTAGGCTCATCATAATCTATGATGCAATCCTCTCTATCCCCGTCTATGAGAAAACCGCAGTATCTCTCGGGCGGATGAGTCTGCCTACTACTCCTGCGGAGCGGCGTAGGAATGTCCTGTTCTTCCGAACCCTCTGGTTCCACTAAACTTTCAGTAATAGTCCGTGGTTCTGGAATTTCTTCCAGTTCTACTGCGCTCCCACTTATTTCCTTTTCTATGAACTGGTGTTCTAGAAAGTGGGCATGACGAGAAACAAGAACTTTTTGTTCCTCTTCGCAGTAGAAGAAATATCCCTTGGAATTCTTTGGATATCCCACAAACTTGCACAGTACTGAGCGTGCCTCGAGCTTGTCCGCATGCTGCTTTTTGACAAAAGCTGGACTTCCCCATGTCTTAATATGATTAAGATGGGGTCTCTTCCCACACCACATCTCAAATGGCGTAGTAGGCACAGTCTTAGTGGGAACTCGGTTCAAAAGGTATGCGGCTGATTCTAGCGCATATCCCCAGAATGATCGCGGCAACTCAGCGTTACTCATCATGGACCGCACCATATCCAATAGGGTGCGGTTCCGTCTCTCCGATACACTGTTATGTTGCGGGGTGTATGGAGGAGTAAGCTGAGAGAGAATTCCGTTCTCTTTTAAATAGTCCAGGAAATCGGCACTTAAGTATTCTCCACCTCGATCCGATCTTAGAATCTTAATACTTTTGCCGGTCTGTTTCTCTACTTCATTCTTATACTCCTGGAATTTTCCAAAGGCCTCGGACTTATGTTTCATTAAGAAGACATAACCGTACCTTGAGAAGTCATCCGTAAAAGTAATGAAGTAAGTATGTCCGCTTCGGGCATGAGTAGACATTGGACCGCACACGTCACTGTGTACGAGTCCCAAGAGCTCACTCGCTCTTACTCCATGTCCAGTAAACGGAGTCTTTGTCATCTTTCCTTTGAGACAGGATTGACAAGTGGCTTACGATTGATATTCGAACGCATTCAAATATCCTTCTGTATGTAACTTAGTCAACCTTCTCTCATTGATGTGACCCAGTCTACAATGCCACAAGAAAGTCTGATTTATTTCTGGAGACTTTCTTTTGTGTGTATTCTGGACATTGAAAATCTGTGGTTGGTTCAATACGTATATACCATTACTCAATGTACCTGACCCAATCAAAACTTGATTAAGGTGAATGTTTACAGCATTACTTACAAACGCAAATTCATAACCTTCTTTAGAAACTAAAGATACAGAAATGATATTACAAGTTGCGTTGGGTACAAAAAAGCAATTACGCAAAACCAAAACATGTCCATCTGACATTCCCAGGTGATAGTCCCCCACGGCTTTAGCATCCATGCTAGCTCCGTTCGCAACTCTGAGGGTCATGTCACCTGCCTTCAAAACCCTACGGTTTCTCAACGCCTGCAAAGAATTACAGATATGAGATCCTGATCCGGTATCCAATACCCAGGAAGTAGAGTTTATTGAAAGACAGTTTTCAATAACATACACACCTGAAGCTGAAGCTGCAACCTGCTTCAATTCCTGTGTTCTGGCCTTCCAGGCCCTGCAATCATTCTTCCAGTGTCCTTTCTTATGACAATAGAAGCATTCTTCCTTATCCACAAGCTTTCCCGCTATCTTTGTTGCTTTTGCTTTTCCCTTCGTATCCACTTTACTAACACCGCCCCTTGGTTTGGCGGGGGCTTTCTTCTTCTTTCCCTTGGCTTTCGTCTTGGACTTAGAAGAAGATGATCCTCCTACAAACAAAGTTGATGTTTCCCTACCTTTCTGTAGGGTGCCCTCTGCGCTCCTCAGCATGTTGAGGAGCTCTGAAAGTTCAACCTCTTTTTCTTGTAAGTTGAAGTTCAGTATAAACTGGGCGTAAGTGGAAGGAAGGGACTGGAGAACTATATCCGTATATAGCTCACTCTCCAATGTGATCCCTAGGTCAGCGAGCTCCTCAATGTAGCCGATCATCTTTAGCACGTGCTCGGCTACTGATGATCCGACGGCCATTCTTGTCGAAAATAACTTTTTCGACGCTTCGTATCTTGCGATACGAGATTGCTCTCCTTACAGTTCTTTTGTATGAAGCAATATGGACTCCATGTCCATATTCTCGTGCCTCCTCTGATGTTCGTTGTCCATCGAGGCAAGCAGGAGGCATTTGGCCTTCGTGCTATCAATCTCCCAAGTCTTGCGGATTTCCTTATCCGCGACACTGGAAGTTGGACCAGGGACAGGGGGAGCTTTGGTGGTAAGAAGATACCCCAGCTTGTCGTAAGTGATTGCTATCTTGACATTCCTGAGCCAATCTTTGTAGTTTGGCCCTGTCAGTTTGTTTTTATCTAGGAGTAACTTAAGTCCAGTCATGTTGATTGGTCGCTGCAATTAGGAGAGAGAAGAAGAAACACTCAGCATGATGCTCTTGCAAGTTTAGAGTGGTTTTTAGTTTGTCTAAACAGGATGGCTCCCACTGTTTCTCGAATCCCTCCTCAAACCATAAAGGAAGAATTAGTCAGGATCAATCCCACCATACAATACTTGCTTAACCGTTCAGCCAGGCCGGTGTCGGTACTTCGAGGGAGGTTTTCCAACGCTTCCGCGAAGTTCCTTAATTAAAGAACCTCTTTTCCCTGGGGGCGTAGCCCCGCTAACACCTTTCTAGGCACCTACTAAGTTTATAGCATTGATCGTTAAGTGAGAAATTTCCCGAGGAGTAGCATATACTCACAGTAGGATCGGGATCCAAATATCATCGCGTGACGAAACTGAAGGAATCCTACCAGAATCATCACACTCCAAATGGTATGCAAATCTAGCAAGTTTCAGTACTTATGAAACTCCCGATGTGGATTTTTGCCCCATGCTCTTATGACCTTGACTTTGGCCAAAATATCATAAGTCACATGTCAAGTTCTACCCGTCATTATCCAGGTTAATTTGGATCCATCCGTACCTACCCTTGACTTTGGCCAAAATGGTAGTACGACTGTCCCAAACCAATGCATCTATCTATGCTACACATGAACACCCAATAGCTACCAATCACTGTGCCTTGACTTTGGCCAACATACACAGCTTGAATACTATTGACTATTTATGTGAAACGACGGAGGGCTACGGATGGTTTTGGCAAAACCGTGAACGTAGTGAACTTGATATAGTCGATGGAACGAGATAGCTTTTAAAAGGAGTGGCTCAAGCTCCGCATTTAAAAGTTGTTTTGAAAAGAACCGCGTGGTTTTTCGAAAGTGTTCCAACGACTTTAACTTGGTTTATTATCTTGCATTAGTTCTTTTAATGCGTGATATTCTTGCATTAGTTCTTTTAATGCGTCCCATCATTTAATCCTACCATTGCAGAAAACAACCAAAATATGACGTACGATTATGCCATTCGCATTCGCCACGGGGCCCCGTCATTACCCGTTAGGTTACTTAACTAACGACAGAGCGGGGGCTGGGCTAGCGCGTCTGTAAAACATAAGCAACACCTAAATAATATCATATATAGATATACTGCAATGATAAACATTTCAGATCACGGATGAATACATTGGATATACTAGGAATCTGTAATTCGTACGAGCCTGTAACGAAAGACAAATTACACGGTCGCGGTAAATAGCCAAATACCCCACCCAAGACCCCTACGGGTGCGGCAAACTACCCGCCAAGTACCCGAAGCGTAGTAACCTCCCTCATCTCCATGAGTAGGCCACTCGACACTTCGGCACACCCGGTAGTTTGTGCACCCCCTCCACGGGTCTATCCTAGGAGCAAAAACAGTAAAAAGAAATTATACAATGACGGCTACAACCCCGACCCGGTTGTGCGGCCATACAAATAATTATTACATCAATTTACAAATTTACATGAATTGAAAGAAAAGAAAACTCTCGTCTCACAACCCCCGGCTATTCACCCGCGACAATCCAACATATTCATATCCACATTCCAGCAACATTACAGATCACAGATTTGTATAACCCCCACTAATCGACATATAGCGATTAGTAGACGTTCAATACAAATATCACATTACAGAAAACCCGTTAGCTTAAGTCTTTTAGAAGTTCGATCAAAAATACGGATTTTCGGGACCCCAAAGTAAAATTTTCGTTCTGGAAAATCTGGGTTGAAAATATATATACCAAAAATCCCAAAATACCCCCAGAATAACACTGCACCAAAGATTGACCTCGGCCGAGTCAACTCGGCCGCGGATCCGCGGCGGGAGCGTGCTCCCGCCGCGCTTCCGCGGCGCTTTGACTCGATCGTGGGTCCATCTTTGGTGGTTATTCAAATAAAACCCTGAGCCGATTTTTGGTGTGTTCCAAAAAATTTTTCCAGTACTTTTGAAATCGACAGAAAGTTGAAAAATCATGGGTTCGTTTTTGGGACTTTTTCTTTGATCGATCTTCTAGTTACTTGCTAACTTGTTAGATAGAGTTTAACTAGGCTCTGATACCACTGTAAGTCCATGCTACCTCTCCCGGTACTTTCGGGAATGCGGAATTTGGTAAAAAACAATTTTCTTAAGGATGGTAACATGGACCTATAACCCGGATCTTGGTTAAACATCTATCTAACACCTAACTATGAGTTTCTAGCTACTCGGTTAGGGGGTTATACCTTGCTTGTCTTGAACTCCTTCGTCTTCAAGCTCCGATGGTGGTCCGATGGCTTCTTCTCGTCGTCTCCGTACGCCGAAGATAGATCCACCTGAAAGCTCCAACCTTTAGCTCCTTCTTCGTTCTTTGAAGAAACTAGTTCACTTGGTTTGCTAAACCTAGTGAACTAGAATGAGTAGAGTAGAATTAGAATGGGATTTTATCTATGGTTCTTGATTCTCAACTCATGAGACAAGAGAACCATAGATTAAAGAGAGGGAGGAAGAGGTTGAGGGTGAGAGCAAAATGGAGAGCTCAAGAACAAGAGAGAGAATGAGCAAGAAAGAATGAGGCTCTCTTTTGTCTTTCACCCTCTCATAATCCAAAGCAATCATAACTCATCATACTAACAAAAGTCTTATGTGATGGTTGAAGCAACCATAACCATATCATTTCATGCACTCATTTTGCATAAATGAGCAAGCAAACAAAAGTCTTTGCCATGAAATGATGGCTATGGTTATCATGATGGTCAACTAGTCAAGCCTAGTCAACCGGTCAACAAGTCAACAAAAGTCAACAAGTCAACAAAGTCAACAAGTCAACAAAAGTCAACAAGTCAACAAAGTCAACAACCATATCACCATAATACTTAATTAATATAATAGTTAATCACATATCATATTCTCATTAGGGTTGAGCAAAAAGTCAAATAGTCAACGGTCAACTGTCAACAACCCTAATGAGAATCCGCTGCCTCTGCCTCCCTGTCAACTGTGCATACACACCCGCATCCGCGTTCCGAGGAACACGAATGCACACTGGATAAATCCAATCCCAAAAGGTACACTAGGATCTGGCTTAAACCAAAGCCCGCTAGTGTAAACTGTCCGGACACTGTACGTGCACAAGTGCACGGATGTGACCGAACCCTGTCGCAAAACCATGCGACCTGTCGCAATACCATGCGACCTCTACTCTTTTGCCTAAAGGCGAAAAGCTTTCTGTGTGGGACTCTAAAGACTCGACACTACGCTGGCAGTGGGTTTAACCACAGACCGCAAGCGGCACTAGCTGTGCGTAACGGTCCCCAGGTAATGCCGACAAGAAGACCGACGAGGCGAAACCCATCTGAACTCCTACTGAGCCTGAGTGTGACATTCTCCATACAGTCCGGTCTGTTCGTCTGATACATCGCATGGCGGGCCCAGGGGGCGGTAAACGTCAGTCCCCCAATAGCGGTACAAGTCGTGCCGGAGCGAAGCCCAAAACACCCTGAGATAACACTGGAAACCTACCAGTATATCTCGTTTGCCCTGGCCAGGGACTACTCGTGTAATGGCTCTCCTAGACACAGCGCGATGTCAACCCCCAATACCGGGAGAGACGAATCCTGTCTAACCGTCACTGCCTCCAAGTGCTTCGGGACTGCACCCAACCACTACCTGTTTGCACGACTCCTTTGAGCCGTGGTAGGGTAGTGATCAAAGTACAGTGGGAACACACTCGAGGCGAAGTGACAGTGTCAAGTCAGCGGACTAAGCTGTACTCATGTCACCTGGGAACTGATAACTGACGATAGGTATAATACCAACTAGTCAGTTCCCGATGAGTCCTGTCCAGTGTACCCGTAACCTAACGAGCACCCGCATACTATCTCAAGTACGACGTACTGACGGCTGTGGGACAGACCGTCTCCCACACTGGGATGAGAAGCGCATGCGCTGGTCTACTCCGGAGTATCGATGCCCTGTCTCGATAGTCCTGCGACCAGGGACCTGCATAAGGATGTGCTTATAGATTACCCAGCCCCACTAGTGTGACGGCCATCACATCGCTGGTAATCAAGCAAAGATCCTAAGGGCTCTACTAATGTGTATAGGCGATATACAAAAATAAACACATGTACACATTGAAGTAGAAACAAACCAAGTAGCATACTACTATTTTGAGCAAGATTGTATATACAAGGTGAATATCCCAAGCATCCATTAAGTAATATACAAACCAGTATGATACAGTAATGGCCTCTAGGGCATATACACTAACAAATGGAAATTTCATAGCTTCTTTCATTCCATCACCCGATTCGAGTGGCAACTTCATTAACCGTTCGTCCATAGCCTTGGACGTAACGAGACAAAGTATTCTACCCATTCTCTACATCATTCTCGGTCGTCTCTTTTAGCAAACTTGACGACCGAGTTGCCTCGAGTCAGAGGCGAGAGCCCGTTTAAAGAATCGTTGACGTGGTGCCACCTGAACGAGCAGATCGGAGATCGATGAGATCGGAGCAGCCGCAACGGAGCGTGGGATGATGGTTTAAGAACGAAGGACTCGGATCGTTCGGTATAACCTTTCTACTCTCTTTACAGCTTGTTAGTTTAGCAATAATGGCATATCCGGGTTATAGTATACGATAGCGCCAGTTAAAAGTTTTTGTTCCGCATTTGGCGTCTGTTAGACGGCCGGGGCGCTACCGTAGACTTACAGGGACTGTACCCAAAAACCATCTTTTTGCACGATCTCTTAACGGTGGTATGGTGGAAATCAAAGCACAGCGGGAATCACACAAGACTCTATGACGATCTCGGGTCTACAAACTAACCTGTACCAGTGTCACCAGAGAACTGCTATCCGACGATAGGTATAATACCATCTAGGAGTTCTCGGCGAGTCCGTTCAGTGTACCCAGTCTCCACTGAGCACCCATATACCTTCTCTGATGTCAAACACCAATGGATATGGGATCATCCATCGCCCATCACATAGGTCGAGAAGCGTATACGCTAGTCTACTCTGGAGTATCGATGCCCTGTCTCGATACTCCCACGACTAGGAACATTTGAAGGATGTACTTACTGACTACCTATGTCCCCACTAGTATGATCTGCATCATAACCTTGGTAGTCAAGTACTCATCCTAAGGGCTTTATCAATATGTAATAGAGAGACAATTATTGTACATGTTAACATAAAGGGCAACCAGATAGCATACTATCATATCGGGCAAGAAAGTCCTCCCTATATATGTCCAAGCATCCGCTACAATATACATCGCATGTACAGTAATGGCCTATAGGGCATACATATCACTAACATGTTAGTGTAATATGCCCTAGAGGCCATTATTGTATAGTCCTAGCTTGTTTATTATATTTTGGAAGCTTGGGATATATACACGGATTTATGACAGTCTTGCTCGATATGGTAGTATGCTACTTGGTTTGTATCTATCTTAATATGTGTATGTGTTTCTTTTAACATATCGCTAGTACATATTGATAAAGCCCTTAGGATCTTTGCTTGACTACCAGTATTGTGATGGCAGTCACACTAGTAGGGGCTGGGTAGTCTACAAGCACATCCTTATACAGGTCCCTAGTCGTAGGATTGTCGAGACATGGCATCGATACTCCAGAGTAGACTAGTGTATGCGCTTCTTATCCCAGCAGGGAAGATGGTCTGTCCCACAGCCATCAGTACGTCATACTGGAGATAGTATACAGGTGCACGTTAGGTTACGAGTACACTGGACAGGACTCGTTGGAAACTATTGGTTGGTACTATACCTATCGTCAGTTAACAGTTCCCAGGTGACATGAGTACAGCTTAGCCCGTTGACCTGACACTACTGCTTTGCCTCAAGTGTGTTCCCACTGTTCTTAGATTACTACCCTACCACGGCTTTATTGAGTCGTGCAAACAGGTAGTAGTTGGGTGCAGTCCCGAAGCACTTGGAGGCAGCGGCGGTTAGATAGGATTCGTCTCTCCCGGTATTGGGGATTTATACCATGCTGTGTTTGGAGAGCCATTACACAAAGTCCCTGGCCAGGGCAAGCGAGATTTACTGGTAGGTACTCCAGTAGTTTCTCAGGGTGTTTTGGACTACACTCCGACACGACTTATACTGCTATTAGGGGACTAGCATTTACCGTCCCCCTAGGCCCGATATGTGATACTCTTAGACGAACAGACCTGACTGTACGAAGATTGTCACATTCAGGCTCAGTAGGAGTTCGGATGGGTTTTCCTCATCGACCTTCTTATCGACATCTACCTGGGGACCGTTACGTACAGCTAGTACCGCTTGCGGTATGTGGTTAAACCCACTGCCAGCGTAGTGTCGAGTCTTTAGAGTCCCACATAGAGGGTATTCCATCTTTGGGCGAAACGAGGTAGAGGTCGTATGGTTTTACGACAGGGTTCGTTCACATACGCGCACTTGTGCGTGTTTGGTGTTGGGGGGTTGATACTAGTAGGCTTTGGTTTAAGCCGGATCTTAGTATTTGATTTTGGATTGGTTTAGTCTTATTGTATTCGTGTTTCTCGGAACACGGATGCGGGTATGTATATACGGTTGATAGAAACAGAGAAGGAGACACCTCATTAGGGTTTTGACCATTGACTTGATTAAAACCATTATGAGGTGGAGGAAATTGTTTACTAATTCTTATTAGAGATAATTGTGTCATGGCTAATTTGTTTTGACCATTTGACTTGTTGACAATTGTTGACTTAAATATTTTTGTTGAGCACAAGATATTTTGCTTAGCATTAATTGTGACATGATAATGGTCAAGTCAAATGAACTATCACAATTATCCTAATAAAAATTATTATTCTTTTTCCTCATAAGGGAGCTCTCTTCATAATTCACATTTCTTTATTCTCTCTCATAGCTCTCTCCTTCTTCCTCTCTCAAACCCTAGTGTTTCATGAGTTGAAAATTAAGGGCCATTGAGACCAAGCCACCAAAATCCTTCTCTACTCACTCTAGGGTTCTTAGTTTAGCACACCAAGCACCCTAGTTACTTCACTATAGAGGTTGGAGCTCAAGGTAGAGACCTTCGGGTGGATCATCTTTGACGTGGAGAAGCCGGTGAGGAGGAACCATCCACAACCACTCCAAGGAGCTCACAACAAGGAGAAGAAGGACTTCAAACTTGAGGTATAATCATCTAACCTAGTAGTTAACAGTCCTAGTTAGCTTGTTAGTTAGTGTTTAGCAAAGATCTTAATAGCTAGTCTATGTTACCTTGCAAAGAAAATTTTGATTTTTACCTATTCCGCCTCCCCGTTAACTACCGGGGTGAGTAACATAGACTTACAGTGGTATCAGAGCCTAGCTAAACCATAACTAACATGTTAGCAAAGCCTTTAGAACTTCGATCACGGAAAAATCCCGAAAACACGAACAAAACTTGCATTTTCTGTCGATTTTTAAAACTGGTCTAAAAATTATTTCAGAGACCTGAAAAATACGTGCAGGCTTTTTAAAAATCACTGAAGAAATTTGGTGCCTAACTCAGTTAGACCACCGCGGAACCGTGGCCAAACCATGCGTCCTGCCGCGGATCCGCGGCTGAATGGACTCCGAGTTGGTCCAAATTTTTTCTGGTGCTCTCTGTGGTTGTTTTGCGTTTTCTGGGATATTCTCAGGAATTTTTGTGTATTGTGTTGTACTTAGAGTAGATTCAAATGTGGTTATTGATCGAAATTCTATAAACTTTGGCTAGTTGGATTATATCTGTGATGTGTTATATGTGCTGAATGTCTGCTAATCGCTATACGTCGATTAGTAGGGGTTGCACATATCTGTGATATGTGATATTGGTTTGTGTATATGAACTTGTTGGATTGTCGTGGATGAATAGCCGGGAATGTGATATGAGTGTTTTTTTATCTTTCATTTGATGTAAATTGAAATTTGATGTAATATTATTTTATGGTCGCACATCCGGGTTGAGGTTGTAGCCACCATTGTATATTATTTGTTTTACTGTTTTCTGCTCTTAGGATAGATCCAAGGTGGGGTGCACAAACTACCGGGTACTTTGAAGTGCCGAGTGGCCTACTCACTTTGTTGAGGGGGGCTGCTTCACTTCGGGTATTTTGCGGGTAGTTTGCCGCACCCGTAGGGGTCTAGGGTGGGGTTTTGGCTATTCATCACGACCGTATAATCCGTATTTCGTTGCAGGCTCGAACGAAACGTGGAATCCTAGTATATCCAATGTGTTCATCTGTGATCTGGAATGACTATCATTGCATCTGATGAATGTATATATCTATATATGATATCTAGTAGACGTTGTTTATGTTTTACATCCGCGCTAGTCCAGCCCCCGCTCTGTCGTTAGTTAAGTAACCTGACGGGTGATGACGGGGCCCCGTGGAGAATGCGGATGGCATAAGCGTATGTTATATTTTTCATTGTTTTCTGCAATGGTAGGATTTAATTGATGGGACTGCATTATATTAATGCTAAGCAAACAAACCAAAGTTGAATTATCGGAACAATTTCAAAACCACTCGGTTTTTCCAAAACAGAAAAACTTTTACAAATGTGGAACTTAAACCACTTCTTTTAAAAGCTATCTGGTTCTTTCAATTATATCAAGTCCACTACGTTCACGGTTTCGCCAAAACCATTCGTAACCCTCCGTCATTTCATACGAATATTCAATAGTATTCAAGCTATGTTTGTTGGCCTTAGTCAAAGCATAGTGATTGGTAGCTACTGGGTATTCATATGTTGCATAGATAGATGTGTTGGTTTGGGACGTCATACTACTTTGTTGGCCTTAGTCAAGGGTGTGTATGGCTGGGTTCAAATTAACCTGGATAATGATAGGTAGAACTTGACATGCGACTTATGATTTGTTGGCCTTAGTCAAGATCATAAGAACATGGGGAAAAAATCCATATCGGGAGTTTCTACAGAAACTGAAACTTGCTACTGCTGCATACCATTTGGAGTTTGATAATGTTGGTAGGATTCCTTCAGCATTATCACACGATGATATTTGGATCCTGATCCTACTGTGAGTATATGCTACTCCTCGGGAGATTTTTTTCACTTAACGATCAATGCTATAAACCAAGTAGGTGTCTAGAAAGGTGTTATCGGGGCTACGCCCCCGGGGAAAAGAGGTCATTTAATTAAGGAACTTCGCGAAAGCGTCGTTAAACCTCCCTTGAAGTACCAACACTGGCCTGGCTGAACGGTTAAGCAAGTATTGTACGGTGAGATTAATCCTGACTAATTCTTCTTTTATGGTTTGAGGAAGGATTCGAGAAACAGTGGGAGACATCCTGTTTAGATAAACTAAAAACTACTCTAAACTTGCAAGAGTATCATGCTAAAGTATTTCTTCTCTCTCTCCTAATTGCAGCGACCAAAACATGACGGGCCTTAAGTTACTGTTAGATAAAAATATATTGACAGGGTCAAACTATAAAGATTGGTTCAGGAATGTCAAGATGGCAATCACTTATGACAAGTTGGGGTATGTCCTTACTACTAAAGCCCCTGTCGTCCCAGGTCCAGAATCCAATGTCGCGGATAAGGAAATCTGCAAGATCTGGGAGATTGACTGCGCGAAGGCTAAGTGCCTCGTGCTGGCCTTAATGGATAATGAACACCAGAGGCGGCACGAGAATATGAATCTTGAATCCATATTCCTCCATACCAAGGAATTATATGGAGAGCAATCTCGTATCGCAAGATACGAGACCTCGAAGAAATTATTTCAAGCAAGGTTGGCCGTCGGATCATCTGTAGGGAAACACGCCCTTAAGATGATTAGCTGCATTGAGGAGCTCGTGGACCTCGGGACCACGTTAGAGAACGAGCTGTACACAGACTTGATTCTCTAGTCCCTTCCTTCCACCTATGCCCAGTTTATCTTGAATTTTAATATTCAGGGTAAAGAATTTGAACTTCCGGAACTCCTCAACATGTTGAGGAGTGCAGAGGGCACCCTGCAGAAAGCCAGGGAAACACCCGCTCTGTTTTTTGGTGGTACTTCCTCTTCTACATCCAAGACGAAAGAAAAAGGAAAGAAGAAGAAGGCCCCTACCAAACCGAGAGGCGGTGTTACTTAGTTTGTATCTATCTTAATATGTGTATGCGTTTCTTTTAATATATCGCTAGTACATATTTATAGAGCCCTTAAGATTTTTGCTTGATTACCAGCATTGTGATGGCAGTCACACTAGTGGGGGCTGGGTAGTCTACAAGAACATCCTTAAACAGGTCCCTAGTCGTAGGATTATCGAGACAGGGCATCGATACTCTAGAGTAGTCTAGTGTATGCGCTTCTCATCACAGCAGGGGAGATGGTCTGTCCCACAGCCATCAGTACGTCGTACTGGAGATTGTATGCAGGTGCTAATTAGGTTACGAGTACACTGGACAGGACTCGTTGGGAACTGTTGGTTGGTACTATGCCTATCGTCAGTTAACAGTTCCCAGGTGATATGAGTACAGCTTAGCCCGTTGACTTGACACTGCTGCTTCGCCTCAAGTGTGTTCCTGATGAGCTTCCCTTGCACCTAGTCTAGGATTTGGTAGCATCACTCATGCCACTTTAAAATTTAGAGAGGTGCAAAGCAAACAAACCATGAATCTTTACTAGAATTTTTAGGGTAACAAGGTTTTGTATCACATACAAAGAAGTTCTACATCTAAGAGTTTGGGATTACAACCTTTGTAGTCCGTTCCTTCGCTTCATAAGCTCCGTGTTGAAGTCCCTTCGCTGCGATCATCAAGAACTCCGACTCTAGAGAGGCTCCATGAGGTGAATGAGGCATCTTGCTTGAAGTCTTCTTGATCTAAGATGATCTACCTTGAAAAATCTCTAACCCAAGTTTACACTTCACTAATGAAGTTATTAGAGAAGTGAACACCCTAATCTATGTGGCTAGAATAGATGAGGATGATGAAGTAGGAATTTTACTCTCTTTTGTTTTCAATTTCTCACATAAAATCATCACAAACCAAAAAGCTAGTGAAGCTTTTTCAAGGGCAAGAAGAAGAAGAAAAGCTTTTGTGATGAATAATGAATTATTGTTGTGGTTACAATTGCAACCTAGGGTTAAGCATGATATGATTAACCCTTGTAGAGAATAAACCATGGGTGGAGGTTTGGATTGGGTTAACAAATATCTTTCCAAATTATCAAAGAAAGATGACAAAAGTCAAACCTTCATGAAGCTTCTTGAAAGCTCATCCAAAAGCTTAACCCTAATCCAAACCCTAACTTGGTTTAAACTCAAAACCCTTGTTGCATTTGTAACCCTAACATATTACAATATTATATATCGCATATATAATATATAATGTAACAAAAGAAAATAATACAATTAACATATATCGCATATACATCAATGTATTATCAAGTGAGAAAAAGAATCAATAAAGCGAGCTTATATTAGTTAATGTAACGTAATATATCACATATATAATTATACATTAAATTATTGAATTAACACTTGATCCGATAATCCAGCTATATTATATATAACCGACTAATATAACAAGTAACCTTTCATCGAATCAACACTTGATCCGATAACTCGGCTATATCACATATACCCGGCCGATATCACATATCGCGAGAATAGAATACGGTATCTCATATTGTATTAGTCTCGGTCCCGCACATATCACATATGTGCTCCTACTCCGTTTTGCCTGAGCCAGGAAACCTCTGTGTAGGACTCTAAAGAATCGTCAATACGCCGGCAGTAGGTGATGATCATATCAAACACCCACAAGCTGCAAGCGGTCAGCTAAACGTAATAGCCACCCAGGTATTGAGCGATCAGAAGATCAACAAGCAAGCCTGTACATTCTCCTGTGAATCCAATAAGTAACACTTCCATACAGTCCGGTCTCTTCGTCGGGTATGTCGCATATCAAGTCTAGGGGTGGTAAACGTCAGACCCCAGTAACCGATAAGTCGTGTCGATGTGAGGCTCATAACAGGTCGAGAAACTACTGATAACTCTTACCAGTAGCACTCCATATCTACCCTGGCCAGGGACTTCCAGTTATAGGCAATCGAACACAGCACAACATCAACTCCCTATACCGGGAGAGACGAAACCCCTCCTATCGCTCATTGCCTCCATGTGATTCGGGACTGTACCTAAAAGCCACCGTTTTGCATGCCCTCTTGGACGTGGTAAGGTGGAAATCAAAGAACAGTGGGAATCACACAAGACTCTATGACAATCTCGGGTCTACAGACTAACCTGTACCAGTGTCACCGGAGAACTGCTATCTGACGATAGGTATAATACCATCTAGGAGTTCTCGGCGAGTCCGTTCAGTGTACCCAATCTCCACTGAGCACCCGTACACCATCTATGATGTCAAACATCGATGGATATGGGATCATCCATCTCCCATCATATGGGTCAAGATGCGTATACGCTAGTCTACTCTGGAGTATCGATGCCCTGTCTCGATACTCCCTCGACTAGGAAAATTTATAGGATGTACTCGTTGACTACCCTAGCCCTACTAGTATGATCTCATCATAGTCCTAGTAGTCAAGTACATATCCTAAAGGCTTTATCAACATGTGAGAGCAAGACAGTAAACCAATACAAGTCAACATGTTAAGACAAAGTGAAACCAGATAGCATACTATCATATCGAGCAAGAAAGTCCTCTCTATATATATCCAAGCATCCATCATAATATACATCGTATGTACAACAATGACCTCTAGGGCATATATACAACTAACAATCTCCCACTTGCACTAAAGCCAGCTGTTGTAGTATCCCATACCCAACATCCTGAAGATTCTCTCAAATTGTATCTGGGGAATGTCCTTCGTGAGTGGATCCGTAGTGTTGTCCTTCGTGTCAACTTTCCTGACCTCGATCTCGCGGCGATCAACTATCTCCCGGATCAGGTGATACCGCCTCTAAATATGTCTGGACTTCTGATGGGACCTGGGTTCCTTAGACAAAGCCACAGCTCCATTGTTATCACAATACAAAGGTATTGGATGCTCAATGGACGGAACCACACCAAGTTCAGTGATGAACTTCTTCATCCAGACAGCCTCTTTGGCAGCATCGTTGGCAGCGATGTATTAAGCCTCCATCGTCGAGTCTACCACGGTTTCTTACTTGGAACTCTTCCAACAAACCGCCCCTCCATTTAGGGTAAAGACAAATCCCTAGTGTGACTTAGAGTCGTCCTTATCACTTTGGAAGCTCGAATCGGTAAAGGACTCCACTTAGAGTTCTCCGTTACCATACACCAAGAACATCTCCTTAGTCCTTCTCAAGTATATGAGAATGTTCTTTACAGCTGTCCAGTGACTCTCTCCTGGATCTGCTTAATACCTACTCACTACACTTAGTGAGTAAGCTACATCGGGTCTGGTACATAGCATTGCGTATATGATAGAGCCTACTGTCGAAGCATAGGGTATCCCTTGCATGGGAGCTCTCTCCAAATCAGTCTTGGGAGACATATCTTTGGAGAGAGCGAGTCCAGATATCGTGTATTGGTTCCCACGCTTGGATTCTTCCATACTAAACCTCTTTAGTATGGTGTCAATATACCTGGATTGGGACAATCCAAGTATCTGTTTAGATCTATCTCTATAGATCTTGATTCCCAAAATGCAGGAGGCATCACCTAGATCTTTCATTGAGAATCAATGTGATAAGAAGAGCTTGACCGAGTGTAGAATAGGAACATCATTTCCTATCAAGAGTATGTCATCCACGTACAATACGATGAAGCCGACCTTACTCTCTGCAACCTTCTTGTATATACAAGGTTCATCTACGTTCTTGATGAAGTCAAACTCTTTGACTACAATATCAAAACAGATGTTCCAACTCCGCGATGCCTGCTTTAACCCGTAGATGGATTTAAGCAGCTTGCACACCTTTCCGCTGCTCCCACTATCTACGAAGCCCTCTGGCTGAGTCATGTATACGCACTCCTCTAAATCACCATTTAGAAAGGCGGTCTTAACATCCATTTGCCAGATTTCGTAATCATGGTATGCAACAATGACAAGTAAGATCCGGATGGACTTAAGCATAGCCACTGGAGAAAAGGTTTCGTCATAATCCACATCTGGTCGTTGACGAAAACCCTTTGCAACAAGTCTAGCTTTGAAAGTCTCCACTTTTCCATCTACACCAAGTTTCTTCTTAAAGATCCACTTGCTCCCAATAGGTTTTACCCCTTCAGGAGCAACTTCCAAAGTCTATACTTTGTTGGTGTATATGGATTCCATTTCAGATCACATTGCATCCAGCCACTTCACAGAGTCCCCACTCGTGATGGCCTGCTCGAAGCTAGTTGGGTCATCATCTTCCATGATGCAATCCTCACTCCCACCATCTACGCTAAAACCGTAGTATCTCTCAGGTGGATGAGGAACCCTGCTAGATCGGCAAAGAGTCTGGGGTTCGTCGGGAACTACTGAATCCTCTGGTTCCACCAAATCTTCTGTCGTAGTTTGTGTTGCTGGAACTTCTTCCAGTTCTACCTCCTCGCCACTAATTTCCTTTGCAAGAAATTCCTATTCTAAAAAGGTGGCATGTCGAGAAACAAACACCTTTTGTTCCTCAGTGTGGTAGAAGATATACCCTTGTGAGTTCTTGGGATATCTTACAAACTTGCACAGGACAGACCTTGCCTCGAGTTTGTCCGGATTGTGCCTTTTGACATAGGCCGGACAACCCCATATCTTAACATACTTAAGAGATGGTCTCTTCCCCTTCCATATCTCATATGGAGTGGTAGGAACCGATTTGCTAGGAACCATATTCAATAGGTGTATGACTGTCTCAAGCGCATACCCCCAGAAGGAAATAGGCAACTCAGCATTGCTCATCATAGAGCGCACCATATCTAATAGGGTACGATTCCTCCGCTCCGATACACCATTGTGCTGTGGTGTATAAGGAGGAGTTAGCTGAGAAAGAATCCCATTCTCTTTTAAATAATCCAGGAATTCAATGCTCAAGTATTCTCCTCCTTGATCAGATCGAAGAATCTTAATACTTTTGCCCGTTTGGTTCTCTACTTCGTGCTTATATTCTCTGAATTTCTCAAAAGCTTCAGACTTGTGTTTCAACAGGAACACATGTTCGTATCTTGAGAGATCGTCAGTGAATGTAATGAAGTAGGAAGAACCGTTCCTGGCATGTGTAGACATAGGACCACATACATCACTATGTATCAGTCCCAAGAGTTCTGTAACTCTTTCTCCGTGTCCACTAAACAGAGTTTTGGTCATCTTGCCTTTGAGACATGACTGGCAAGTGTCATAAGATGAAAATTCGAACGGATTCAAATATCCATCCTTATGCAACTTAGCTAGCCGTGTCGCATTGATATGACCTAGTCTACAATGCCACAAGAAGGATTCGTTCATTTCTGAACTCTTCCTCTTGTGTGTGTTTTGTACATTAAGTACTGTAGTTTGATTGAGAACGTATATGCCATTAAATAACGAGCCTGATCTAATCAACTTTTGATTCAGAAATATGTTCATAACATTATCCTGTACTACAAGATTACATCCTTCTTTACTCAATGAAGAAACTGATATAATATTGCATATCATGCTCGGAATGTAATAGCATTCGTTCAGAATCAATGTATTACCATTTGACAACACAAGGTGATATTCGCCAACAGCTTTGGCTGCAACATTTGCACCATTCCTAACCCTTACGGAATGATCACCCTCTCCCAGTTCCCTACCTTTTCGTAGCCCATGTAACATATTACATATATGGGATCCCGATTCGGTATCTAATACCCAGGACGTAGAGTGAACTGAGAAACAGTTCTCGATAACTAACACACCTGAAGAAGATGCATCAACATGCTTATTCTTTGTTTGGGTGGCGTGAGAATCCAGATATTCTCCTATTCCCTTCTCGGACTTATACCAATTATAAGCAAGAGCGGGACCAACGTTCCCCTGCTCAGTATAACAAGCGGGTTCAGTCAATACATCCATATTATTATCTTGATTAAGGCCTGACATGGTCGCTACCTGGAGAGAGAGAGAAGAAAACACTTTAGCGTATGCTATTGCAAGATTAGATTGGTTATTATCTTATCTAATCAGGATGGCTCCCACTGCTTTTTATCAAATCTTTCTTAAAACCCTAAAAGGTAAGACTAACTGGGATTAATTACACATTACAAGTTCGCCAATCTTTCGGCCAGGCTAGTGTTGGTACTTTGAGGGAGGTTCCCCGTGCTTTTGCATGGACCTAATTAGAATAAATCTCGTTTTTCCAGAGGTATAACCCTGTAAACACCTTTCTAGACACCTACTTGATTGGCTAATTGTCATGTGTAAAACTCTCCCAAGAGTAACTCTTACTCGCAGTAGGTATCAGGATCCAACTATCTTATAGGAGGTATGCAATCTCATTGCAAATTTCAACACTTGAAATTCCTGATAATGCTTTTTCCCCTAACGTGCTATGACCTTGACAAATGCCAACAAACCATAGTACGCTAATCAAGTTCAACCCGTACATTTCTTGATTGAATTAAACCCACCCGCACGACCCTTGAGGAAAGCCAACAAAGCCATACGACTACCCTAACCCAATCGCATCATATGCTGCAGATAAGCAGTAAATAGCTACCGCACACTACGCCTTGACGAAAGCCAACAAACGTAGCACGAATACTAAATATTACTTATCTGAAATGTCGGAGGGCTACGCAGGTTTTTCAGAAAACCTATTGCGTAATGAACTTGATATCGTTGTAGAAACAAGTGATTTTGAAAAGGAGTGTTTTTTAGGCTTTTCTAGTTTTGCTAAAGAGGTCACTCCCGGTGAAGAGATCTCGGCTCTTTCCTTATCGAATAAGGTGCAGGATATTTCATAAATACCACTGTGCACTGCAAAAACTGTAGCTACCCTTTTTTAAAAATTTGATTCAACAACATCTTTTAGGTTTCTTTTCTTTTATTAATCTCATTAATAAATCCCATAATTTATGCTTCCTAAGCATCATAGAAGAAACGAAAATACAACGTACGCTTAAGCCATCCACATTCGCCACAATGTTCCGTTATGCACCGTTAGGTTACTTAACTAACGGCATACCGGGACGGGACTAGCGCGGGTGTAAAACATAAGCAATGTTTATTATATATCATATAGACAATAATAAAGCATTCGTCTTACGCATATAATATGATCACATCACAGTATATCAGCAGCAGAAGAAACATATGAAATATTGGATATACTAGGAGGTCCGTGTTTTATTTCGAGCCTGTATAAAACACGGATTCTACGGTCGCGATGAATAGCCAAACCCACATACCTAGACCCCTACGAGAGCGGAAAGTAACTCTACCAATTCTAGGGTTAGGCGACCCGATCTCGACTCCTCGAGATGGCCTCCCATTGGACCCTAGAACCCGGTTACTTGTGCTCCCCTCCTTGGGTCTATCCTAATGCGGAAAAGTAAATAATATACAATGGTGACAACAACCTCAACCCGAAAGTTCCCCAATAAAAGAATATTATATACAACGAATTTTACATGAATGAAAATAAAAACCCTAATCTCACATAAAACCCCCGGCTATTCAGAACACGACGATCCAATATAACATATCACAGCAACACATAATATCTCATATCATCAACATAAGTAAGTATGCGTATCCCGATTGTCGTTGATGTATAGCAACGAAGCCGGCAATACCCCACATACTACACTTACGGTCGCAGAAAAGAAAAGTGAAAAACTATAACATTTGGAATACATAAACACCTTAGACATCGTAAACCCGAAATATCACATATTACGGATTTCATGCCTAACAATTTGAATTCCACATATTGTATCACATTTACAAAATATCATGACGATGTTTAACATTTCGATCGAATCAATATACACTCACAAATTACCCCGATGAGCTCAACACTTGAGCAAAGTCAAAACACTCAAAAACCGTGCCGCAGTGTCTATGGACCAGCCATAGAAGGAGTTAACCAATGCCTCACCTATGACATCACGTAACTACAGCAAACCCTAGGGTTTGATCGCGGTTCCGTGGGCATAGAATCGAGTTAAAGTTAGTATATTCTTCTAGAGGGTCCATAGGGGTACTTGCACGATTTTACGAATATAATCAATTTCGGAAAATCACAACACTTGGAAATTTCAGCGGGGTATAAAATGTGGTGTTCGAAGTTCGATCGAACTGCTAAATATAGTCAAGGTTACCAATACAGTGTTAAATTATACGACTACGAAGCACTACGAATTAGCCCCGGGTCAAACTAATCATCACATGAAAATTGGGCTAAATAAACAATACTAGAAAACCCAAAATGGAGACAAAAGAACACAGGGGAAATACGAGGATCAGAGGAGGCAGAGGGCCGGCCAGGCCGGAAAACCTAGCTAGGTGCTCGGCGAAAATCCGAGCACCAACCCCCGTATTTCACCCATGTTCATAATTTGTCCCATATACCATTCTGCACCTGTTTGAAAAAATTTTAAAGGACTTTTTAGAAAATTTACAGAAAGCAAAATATGGGTTCCATAATACCGTATTTCGGAGTTGATTTCGTCTTCGTAATTGTTTTAACACCGTGTCTAAAATTCTAGTTTGGCTCTGATACCACTGATGGGCTTCCCTTGCACCTAGTCTAGGGTTTGGTAGCATCACTCATGCCACTTTAAAATTTAGAGAGGTGCAAAGCAAACAAATCATGAATCTTTACTAGAATTTTTGGGGTAACAAGGTTTTGTATCACATACAAAGAAGTTCTACTTCTAAGAGTTTGGGATTACAACCTTTGTAGTCCATTCCTTCGCTTCATAAGCTCCGTGTTGAGGTCCCTTCGCTGCGATCATCAAGAACTCCGACTCTAGAGAGGCTCCATGAGGTGAATGAGGCATCTTGCTTGAAGTCTTCTTGATCTAAGATGATCTACCTTGAAGAATCTCTAACCCAAGCTTACACTTCACTAATGAAGTTATTAGAGAAGTGAACACCCTAATCTAAGTGGCTAGAATAGATGAGGATGATGAATTAGGAATTTTACTCTCTTTTGTTTTCAATTTCTCACATAAAATCATCACAAACCAAAAGGCTAGTGAAGCTTTTTCAAGAGCAAGAAGAAGAAGAAAAGATTTTGTGATGAATAATGAATTATTGTTGTGGTTACAATTGCAACCTAGGGTTAAGCATGACATGCTTAACCCTTGTAGAGAATAAACCATGGGTAGAGGTTTTGGTTGGGTTAACAAATATCTTTCCAAAATATCAAAGAGGTCAAACCTTCATGAAGCTTCTTGAAAGCTTAACCCTAATCCAAACCCTAACTTGGTTTAAACTCAAAACCCTTGTTGCATTTGTAACTCTAACATGTTGCAATATTATATATCACATATATAATATATAATGTAACAAAAGAAAATAATACAATTAACATATATCGCCTATACATCAATGTATTATCAAGTGAGAAAAAGAATCAATAAAGCGAGCTTATATTAGTTAATATAACGTAATATATCACATATATAATTATACATTAAATTATCGGATCAACACTTGATCCGATAATCCGGCTATATTACATATAACCGACTAATATAACAAGTAACCTTTCATCGAATCAACACTTGATCCGATAACCCGGCTATATCACATATATCCGGCCGATATCACATATCGCAAGAATAGAATACGGTATCTCATATCGTATTAGTCGCGGTCCCGCACATATCACATATGTCCTCCTACTCCGTTTTGCCTGAGCCAGGAAAGCTCTGTGTAGGACTCTAAAGAATCGTCAATACGCCGGCAGTAGGTGATGATCATATCAAACACCCACAAGCTGCAAGCGGTCAGCTAAACGTAATAGCCACCCAGGTATTGAGCGATCAAAAGATCAACAAGCAAGCCTGTACAATCTCCTGTGAATCCAATCAGTAACACTTCCGTATAGTCCGGTCTCTTCATCTGGTATATCGCATATCAAGTCTAGGGGTGGTAAACGTTAGACCCCAGTAACCGATAAGTCGTGTCGATGTGAGGCTCATAATAGGTCGAGAAACTACTGATAACTCTTACCAGTAGCACTCCATATCTGCCCTGACCAGGGACTTCCAGTTATAGCCAATCGAACATAGCACAACATCAACTCCCTATACCGGGAGAGACGAAACCCCTCCTATCGCTCACTGCCTCCATGTGATTCGGGACTGTACCCAAAAACCACCAATTTGCACGCCCTCTTGGACGTGGTAAGATGGAAATCAAAGAACAGTGGGAATCACACAAAACTCTATGACGATCTCGGGTCTACAGACTAACCTGTACCAGTGTCACCGGAGAACTGTTATCTGACGATAGGTATAATACCATCTAGGAGTTCTCGGCGAGTCCGTTTAGTATACCCAGTCTCCACTGAGCACCCGTACACCATCTTTGATGTCAAACACCGATGGATATGGGATCATCCATCGCCCATCATATGGGTCAAGATGCGTAAACGCTAGTCTACTCTGGAGTATCGATGCCCTGTCTCGATACTCCCTCGACTAGGAACATTTATAGGATATACTCATTGACTACCCTGGCCCTACTAGTATGATCTCATCATAGTCCTAGTAGTCAAGTACATATCCTAAGGGCTTTATCAACATGTGAGAGCAAGACAATAAACCAATACAAGTCAACATATTAAGACAAAGTGAAACCAGATAGCATACTATCATATCGAGCAAGAAAGTCCTCTCTATATATATCCAAGCATCCATCATAATATACATCGTATGTACAATAATGGCCTCTAGGGCATATATACAACTAACAGTTCCCACTGTTCTTAGATTACTACCCTACCACGGCTCTATTGAGTCGTGAAAACAGGTCGTAGTTGGGTACAGTCCCGAAGCACTTGGAGACAGTGGCGGTTAGATAGGATTCGTCTATCCCGGTATTGGGGTTGCTATCGTGCTGTGTTTGGAGAGCCATTACACAAAATCTCTGGGCAGGGCAAGCGAGATTTTCTGGTAGGTACTCCAGTAGTTTCTCAGGGTGTTTTGGACTACACTCCGACACGACTTATACCGATATTAAGGGACTGCCGTTTACCGCCCCCTAGGCCCGATATGCAATACTCTTAGATGAACAGACCAGACTGTACGGAGATTGTCACATTCAGGCTCAGTAGGAGTTCGGATGGGTTTTCCTCATCGGCCTTCTTATCGACATCTACTTGGAGACGTTACGTACAGCTAGTACCGCTTGCAGCCTGTGGTTAAACCCATTGCCAGCGTAGTGTCGAGTCTTTAGAGTCCCACACAGAGGGTATTCCATCTTTGGGCGAAACGAGGTAGAGGTCGTATGGTTTTACGACAGGGTTCGTTCACATACGCGCACTTGTGCGTGTTTGATGTTCGGGCGGTTGATACTAGTGGGTTTTGGTTTAAGCCGGATCCTAGTATTTTATTTTGGATTGTTTTAATCTCATTGTATTCGTGTTTCTCGGAACACGGATGCGGGTATGTATATACGGTTGATAGATACAGAGAAGGAGACACCTCATTAGGGTTTTGACTATTGACTTGATTAAAACCATTATGATGTGGAGAAAATTATTTACTAATTCTTATTAGAGATAATTGGGTCATGGCTAATTTTTTTTGACCATTTGACTTGTTGACCATTGTTGACTTAGATATTTTTGTTGAGCACAAGATATTTTGCTTAGCATTAATTGTGACATAATAATGGTCAAGTCAAATGAACCATCACAATTATCCTAATAAAAATTATTATTCTTTTTCCTCATAAGGGAGCTCTCTTCATAATTCACATTTTTTTTTATTCTCTCTCATAGCTCTCTCCTTTTCTCTCTCTCAAGCCCTAGTGTTTCATGAGTTGAAAATCAAGGGCCATTGAGACCAAGACACCAAAATCCTTCTCTACTCACTCTAGGGTTCTTAGTTTAGCACACCAAGCACCCTAGTCACTTCACTATAGAGGTTGGAGCTCAAGGTAGTACCTTCGGGTGGATCATCTTTGACGTGGAGAAGCCGGTGAGGAGGAACCATCCACAACCACTCCAAGGAGCTCACAACAAGGAGAAGAAGGACTTCAAGCTTGAGGTATAATCATCTAACCTAGTAGTTAACACTCCTAGTTAGCTTGTTAGTTAGTGTTTAGCAAAGATCCTAATGGCTAGTCTATGTTACCTTGCAAAGAAAAATTCGATTTTTACCTATTCCGTATCCCCGTTAACTACCGGGGTGAGTAACATAAACTTACATAACAATCTCCTACTTGCACTAAGGCCATCTGTTGTAGTATCCAATACCCAACAATATAGCAGTGGTTGTAGTATCCCATACTCAACCATCCCATAGAAGTCTCTCTAGGGGTAAAGCCTTTGTGAGTGGATCCACTTTGTTATCCTTCATGTCAACTCTCCTAACCTCGATCCCTTGGAGATCAACCATCTCCCTGATCAGGTGATACTTGCCTCAGAATATGTCTGGAACGCTGATGGGACCTTCGTTCCTAGGCCAAAACCACAACTCCATTGTTGTCACAATAACAGTTATTGGACGCTCAATGGTAGGAACCATGTTCATCTCATGAAGAAGAAATGCCTAAACATCCACTTTGGCAGCATCTTTGGTAGCAATGTATTCAGCCTTTATCATCTAGTATGTCTCGGTATATAGCTTGGAACTCTTCCAACATACCGTCCCTCCACTGAGGATAAAGACAATGCCTGTGACTGACTCTCAGTCAAACTTATCAATCTGGAAGCTGGAACCAAGAACTTTCTTTTAGTGCTTCTCAAGTACTTAAGAATGTCCTCCACGGCTGAACAGTGATTCTCCCAAGATCCGATTGATTCCTGATCAGTACACCTAGTGAGTCATCTACATCTGGTCTGGTACATAACATCGCATACTCTGATAGAGTCTACTGCTGAAACATAGGATATCCCTTGCACGCGAGCTCTCTCCAAATCAGTCTCGGAAGACTTCTTTTTGGAGAGAGTGATTCCTTAGTAAGTGGGCGAACCACCACGCTTATAATCCTCCATACTAAACCCCTTTAGTATCGTGTTAATGTACCTAGATTTGGGACACTCCCAACATCCACTTAGATCTACCATCATAGATCATAATCTACAAGATGTAGGTATCATCCAGATCTTATATTAAGAATCCTCGTGATAAGAGGAGCTTGACCGAGTGTAGCATAGGAAATCATTTCCTATCAAGAGTATGTTATCTACGTACAATACGTGGAAGACAACCTTACTCTCTACAACCTTCTTGTATATACAAGGTTCATATACCTTTTTGATGAAGTCAAACTCTTTGACTACCACATCAAAACAGATGTTCCAACTCTGCGATGCTTGTATTGATCCTGATGGACTTAAGCATAGCTTTGAAAGTCTCAACTTTTCCATCTATACCAAGAATCTTCTCATGATCCATTTGCTCCCAATGGGTTTTACCCCTTCAGGTGCAATATGCAAAGTCATAATTTGTTGGTGTACATGGATTCCATCTTTGATCGCATAGCATCCAGCCTTTTCATAGAGTCGCCACTCGTGATGGCCTGCCTGAACCTAGTTGGGCCATCATCTACCATGATACATTCCTCGCTCTCACTGTCACCGAGAAGACCGTAGTATCTCTCAAGTGGATGAGGAAGCCTACCAGATTCACAGAGAGGCTGAGGTTCGTTGGAGACTATTGAATCCTTTGGTTTCATCAAATCATCAGCTGTTAGTTTGTCAAGTTGGAACAACTTCCATTTTTACCTCATGACCACAAATTTCTTCACAAGAAATTCCTTTTCTAAAAAGGTAGCATGCTGAGAAACAAAACACATTTTGCTCCTCAGTTAGGTAGAAGATATTCCCTTGCGAATATTCGGGATATCCTGACAAACTTATACAGGACTGGCCTTGCCTCAAGCTTGTCCGGATTTTTCTTTTCAATATAGGCCGGACAACCCTATATCTTAACTTGTTTAATTCACGGTCTCTTCCTATTCCATATCTCATATATAGTGGTAGGCACTGATTTGGATGGAACCCCATTCAATAGGTATGCAGCTTCTCAAGTGCATAACACCAAAAGGAAACAGGTAACTCAGCAGTACTCATCACAAAGCATGCCATATCTCATAGGGTACGATACCTCCGCCCCGATATACCGTTGTGCTGTGGTGTACTCGAATGAGTAAGCTGGGAGAAAATCACATTCTCCTTTAAATAATCCAGGAACTCCATGCCCAAGTATTCTCCTCCTCGATCACATCAAAGGACTTAATACTTCTACCCGTTAAGTTCTCAACTTCAAGCTTATATTCCTTGAATTTCTTAAAAGTTTTAGACTTTTGTTTCAACAGGAACATATGTCCGAATCTCGAGAGATGATCAGTGAATATAATGAAGTACAAAGAACCAACCTTGGCATTTATAGACTTAGGATCGTATACATCATCATGTATCCGTCCTAAGAGTTCAGTAACTCTTTCTCTGTTTTGAGTAAACGGGGTATTGGTCATTTTACCTTTGAAACAAGACTGGCAAGTACCATAAGATGAAAATTCGAACAGATTCTTACATTCATCCTTATATAACTTAGCTGGTCGTGTCGCATTGATACGACCTAGTCTACAATACCTTAAGAAGGATCCGTTCATTTCTGAATTACTCCTCTTGTGTGTGTTCTATATACTTTGAACTGTAGTTTGATTTAGAACGTATATGCTATTACATAACGTGCCTGATCGAATCAACTCTTGATTCAGGAAAATGTTCACAACATTATCCTCTAATATATAATTATATCCTTCTTTAACTGAATAAAGAAACTGATGTAATATTGTATATCAGGTTCGACATGTAATAACATTTGTTCAGAATCAATGTATTTACCATTTGGTAATACAAGGTGATATCTACCAACTCATTTGGCTGCAACAATTACACCATTCTCTAACACTTAGAGACATATCACCTTATCCCAGTTCTCTACCTTTCTGTAGCCCATGTAACATATTACATATGCGGGATCCTGATCCGGTATCACATACCTAGGACGTAGAGGATACCGAGAAATAATTCTTGGTAATGACCACACCCGAAGAATATGCATCAACATGCTTAATCCTCGATTGGGTGGCATGGGAATCCGGATATTCCCCTATTTACTGCTCGGACTTATAACAGTTATAAGATAGAGCGGAACCAACGTTCCCTAGTTCAGTATAATAAACAGGTTCGGTCACTGCATCCATATTATTATCTTGATTAAGGCGTGACATGGTCGCTACCAGGAGAGAGAGAAAAGAGAACACTCTGCGTGCACTCTTGCAGGATTAGATTGGTTATTAGTTTATCTAATCAGGATAGCTCATACTGTTTTAGTCAAGTTCAACCCGTACATTTCATGATTGAATTAAACCCACCCGCACGACCCTTGACGAAAGCCAACAAAGTCGTACAACTACCTTAATCCAATCGCACCATATGCTTAAGCAGATAAGCACTAATCAGCTACCGCACACTACGCCTTGACGAAAGCCAACAAACGCAGCATGAATACTAAATACTACTTATCTGAAATGTCGGAGGGCTACGACAGGTTTTTAAGAAAACCTTTTGCGTAATGAACTGATATCGTTGTAGAATCGAGTGAATTTTAAAAGGAGTGTTTTTGAGGCTTTTACTAGTTTTGCTAAAGAGGTCAATCCCGGTGAAGGGATCTCGGCTCTTTCCTTATCGAATAAGATGCAGGATATTTCACAAATACCACTATACAAAGCAAAAACTATAAAAGCAATCAAAAGACAAACCGAGTGGGTTGTAGCATCTGCTAGTTTCACTAAAGAGGTCACTCCCAGTGAAGGGATCTCGGCTCTTTCCTTATCGAATAAGGTGCTGGATATTCTACAAGGAATACCGCTATGCAAAGCAGGAACTAGAGCTACCAGTTTTTAAACAAGTTTCTACAGCATCTTTTAGGTTTCTTTTTCTTTCATTAATCTCATTAATAAAGTCCCATCAGTTATGCTTCGTAAGCATCACATAAGAAAAGAAAGCAGCAATATTTATTATATCTCATATATATAATATAGGCATTCGTCTCAGAATATATCAAGTGATCACATCACAGAATATCGGCAGCAAAAGAATCACATATGAAATATTGGATATACTAGGAATTCCGTGTTTTATTTAAGCCAGTAAAAACGCGGATTCCACGGTCGTGATGAATAGCCAAACCCACATCCCTAGACCCCTACGAGAGCGGCAAACAACCCTACCAATTCTAGAGTTAGGAGACTCGGTCTCGACTCCTTGAGATGGTCTCCCACTGGACCCTAGAACCCGGTTACCTGTGCTCCCCACCTTGGGTCTATCCTAATGCGGAAAAGTAAATAATATACAATGGTGACATCATCATCAACCCGGAAGTGCTCCAATAAAAGAATATTACATACAATGAATTTTATATGAATGAAAATAAAAACCCTTATCTCACATAAAACCCCCGGCTATTCAAAACACGACGGTCCAATATAACATATCACAGCAACACATAACATCACATGTCATCAACGTAAGTAAATATGCGTATCCCAATTGTCGTTGACGTATAGCAACGAAACCGGCGATACACCACATATTACACTTACGGTCGCAGAAAAGAAAGTGAAAAACTACAACAATTGGAATCCGCAACCACCTTAGACATTATAAACCCAGTGTATCACATATTTTGGATTTCATGCCTAACCAAATGAATTCCTTAGACATCTCATGCCTAACAATTATAAACTCCGCATTTTAGTCTCGATGTTGAAAACACTCTCTAATAACTTGTTGGGTAATTCAACAAGATTCCCGATAACCTGATCGAATGCTCGTCGGAAACATTAGCAGACGGCCGCACCCCCGATGCCGTCGACGAAGTGCACTAAGGTGGAACACCGCTGCCGTGAGCACCTAAACGGATGCTTTTGGCGACGGGGTTCTCCTACAGTTACTTGGTCGGGGCTATGGGGCGTGGCTATCTAGTAAGCTTACCCGGCGAGTATCCGCGTACACTACGTAATTGTGACGGACTTTTGATCACATCAAAATCCCGTGGCAACCGATCAAATGAGACTAAACTGCTAGATTTATAAAATTCAAACTAGTTATCTCATAACTATTTATGGATTCCAAATATTGTATCACAATCACAGATAGCTAGACGAAGTTAAACTTTTCGATCGAATAAACAAACACCCAAAATTTCCCAATGAGCTCAACACTTGAGCGGAGTTCAAAATGTACCCAGAACACGCCACAGCTCCTATGAACCATTCGTAGAAGGGCCGACCCATGCCTCACTCATGTCGCCACGGAACTGCGGAAAACCTTAGGGTATGACCGCGGTTCTGCGAGTTTGGGTATCGTTCTTCTAGAGGGTCCACAGAATCGCTTGCATGATTTTCTGAAGATTTTAAACTCGGAAAAATCCAACACTTGGAAAATTTCCAGCGGGGAAAAATTGGGTTATTGATATCCGTTCAATCCTTTTAATATCGTCTAAATAACCCGAATACATGTTAGAATTACGATTACGAAACACTCTAAATTTCTTTTGCAGAAAGTTAGCATCACATGAAAATTTAGCAAAAACAAATAACACCTGAAACACCAAAACCCAGAGACTGGAACACAAAAAAAATTCAAAGCCAGAACAATGAGCTAGGGCCGGCCACCTCGGTTTTTGTGCTCATCTGCTCGGCCAAAATCTGAGCAAACCCCTTCAAATTTTGTCTGTGTTCATGCCAAAATCCGAGCAGTTGTTTAAAAAAAATTTTGAAGACTTTTTAAAATCGACAGAAACCAAGTTAGCGTATCGGGTGTTTCGGAGTAGTTTCGGTTTCGTAATCCTAGCAAACATCGTCTAATTTTCTAGCATGGCTCTGATACCACTGTAGGGTTGTCTGGCGCGGCAGCAAGGTTTCGGGAGGTATCGTCCATGCCAATTTTAAAAATTTTCCGTATTAGCTAACCCTAACTCTAGAATCGTTACTAGAAAATGCGACGATACTAAATGTAAACACTTTACATCTAAGTGAATGAGGGAATACAACCTTTGTAGACCGGTCCTTCACTTCTAAAGCTCCATATCGTAGTCCCTTCGCTGCATGCTGTGATGACCCGGACTCTAGTAAGGGTTCACATGAAGAAACGAACAATCGTGCTCAATGTCTTCGAGGCCGAAGATGATCTACGTCGAGGAGACTCGAGCTCATGCTACCTCTTCACTAATGGTGAAATTAGTGAAGCAAACAACCTAAACTAAATGGCTAATAGTAGAGGATGATGAAGTAGGAAGTGGTCTCACTTTAGATTTATTTTTCTCACACTTTTTCATCACTTTTCATGAAGCTAGAAAGCTTCAATGAGAGGAAGAAGAAGATGATGAAGTGATGAACTAAAGAAAATACATGAGGTTAGAAATGTAACCATGGTGAGTGTATGTCATGCACTAACCATTGTAGAGACTAAACCATGGCTATGAGTTAAGGTTGGGTTAACAAATATCTTAAGCTAGACAAAAGAGTGGACTAAGTCAATGAAACCTACAAGCTTCTACAAGCTTTGAACCATGACAAAAACTCCACTTATTTTGAATTTGCTTAAATATAATTATGAACCCTAACTTTAATCCTAGCATGGTATAAGTCTCATACATACATGCTGCATGTGTAACTTAGCATGACACAACAATATATATCACATATATATTTATGTGTGCAAAGAAAACAATACATATATCACATATATGTAAAGTGTATCAAAAGTGAGAAAAGAAATCTTAAGTGAGCTAATACTAGTCAATGTAATGTAATATATCAAATATATAATTATACAGTAAATTATCAAATCAACACTTGATTTAATAATCCGGCTATATCCTGTATAACCGACTAATATCAAATGTAATAGCTTATCGAATCAACACTTGATCCGATAACCCGGCTATATCACATATAACCGACCGATATCACATATCACGAGAATAGAATACGGTATCACATATCGCATTAATCTCGGTCCTGCACATATCACATATGTGCTCCTACTCCATTTCGCATGAACCAGGAAAGCTCTGTATAGGACTCTAAAGACTCGTCAATACGCCGGCAGTAGGTGATAATCATATCAAACACCTACAAGCCGCAAGCGGCCTGCTAAACGTAACGGCCACCTGGGTATTGAGCGATCAGAAGATCAACAAGCAAGCCTACTCGTACTCCTGCAAGTCCAATCAATAACACTACCGTACAGTCCGGTCTCTTCGTCTGATATGTCGCATATCACAGCCTGGGGGTGGTATAACGTCAGAACCCAATAGCCTGATAAGTCATGCTGATGCAAGGTTCATAACGGTTTGAGAAACTACTGATAACACTTACCAGTAAATCTCAGCAACCCTGGCTAGGGATTTCCTGTATGGCCAATCGAGCATAGCGCAACATCAACTCCCAATACCGGGAGAGACGAAACCCCTCCTATCGCTTATTGCCTCCATGTGACTCGGAACTGTACCCAAAAACCACCTTTTTGCACGATCTCTTGACCGTGGAATAGTGGAAATCAAAGCACAGTAGGAATCACACAAGACTCTATGACGATCTCGGGTCTACAGACTAACCTGTACCAGTGTCACCAGAGAACTGCTATCCGACGATAGGTATAATACCATCTAGGAGATATCGGCGAGTCCGTTCAGTGTACCCAGTCTCCACTGAGCACCCGTATACCTTCTCTGATGTCAAACACCAATGGATATGGGATCATCCATCGTCCATCACATGGGTCGAGAAGCGTATACGCTAGTCTGCTCTGGAGTATCGATGCCCTGTCTCGATACTCCCACGACTAGGAACATTTGAAGGATGTACTTACCAACTACCTTTGTCCCCACTAGTATGATCTGCATCATAATCCATGTAGTCAAGTACTCATCCTAAGGGCTTTATCAACATGTAATAGAGAGACAATAAGTGTACATGTTAAGATAAAGGGCAACCAGATAGCATACTATCATATCGAGCAAGAAAGTCCTCCCTATATATGTCCAAGCATCTACTACAATATACATCGCATGTACAGTAATGGTCTCTAGGGCATACATATCACTAACAATTCGTTATAATATTTCTTAAGAAATTTTATCCTCATCACAAAACCGTCCGTGTTCGAAGCGAGATTAACCAGTTTACCCAACTTCCCAACGAACCATTTTGGAAATGTTTTGAACAGTTTAAAGATCTTCTTGTCCAATGCCCTCATCACGGAATCGACAGATGGCAACTTTGCCGAATTATATATAAGGGTATCAATCCAGCCACGAAACAAATGCTTGAAACCATTTGTCAATACCATTTTATGTCAAAAAACGATGGCAAAGCTTGGCAATTTCTGGAAGATCTCGCCAAACATACATTACAGTGGGAGAGCACTAGATTTACCACATCATCTTCATCTAGGGCAGGTATCCATCAGCTCGATATTTCCATCGCAGTAAAAGCTGAAATGGCCATGATACAAAAGAAACTCGAAGCTATAGAAAACTAATTCTCGTCAGCCTCCCTAAACCAAGTTACGTTCTCCAAAACCGTGTGTAGTTGCTGTTTTGACCCGTCACAATTAACGGAAGAATGTCTTTTGAATCCTCCATTTCAATGTCAAGAACAAACCAATGCTGCTCTTCAATAACGACCTAGAAACGATCCTTATTCCTCCACATACAATCAGGGATGGAGGAATCATCCTAATTTTGCTTGGAACCAAAACCAAACTCAAACTCAAAATCAGTTCCCAAGCCAAAATAACATTCAAAGGCTTCCCCCATAGCAACAACAGCCACCATACCAAATTTAGCAACCTTTTCAACCGCGATCTTTCCAAAATCCGGCCAACAACATTGTCGCTTATAATAATTCGTTCCAACCACAGACTAATACTCCAACGGCCGGTACCGAAAAAACCTCTGCACTCGAAAGAAGCTTAGAAACTTTTATTAAACACTCCACACAAACGACGGCTAATTTAACATCTTCTATCCAAACGTTAGTGCAACACACTGCTTCCCATGGTGAAAGCATAAAATCGATCGAAGCACAAATTGCACAGATAAATGCCGCAATCGATGAAAGAGAGAAAGGGAGACTTCCATCTCAACATCTACCAAATCCCGGCTACTCACAAAGCGTAAACATCGCCTTTAACAAACAAAATCATAACGTGAGTGCCGTAACTACGTTGAGATCGGGAAGAGTGTTGAACAATAATGTTGGTAAACAAGTTGATGTTGATGAATCAGATGAAACCCCGGCTGCTACTTCTAATCCTACTTCGTCTGGTCCACCATCTTCTTCTGAGCCTATTCTCCGTTCTTCACTATGCTCAAACCCTCATCCCACTTCCTTGAATGAACTACAATCTCAGACCATCCCGAATCCGATTTCGGGATACATTCCATCCCTACAAACTTCTCCTCAAATATTGGACCCAATCCTTATTGATAAAGCTCATTTTCCAAACAGGTTGAGGGCCAACAAACCAAATGCACAAATGAAGAAGATTGTGGAAATGTTTAAGCAAGTTAATATAAATATTTCTCTTCTAGATGTTATTCAACAAGTTCCGTCCTATGCGAAAATTCTTAAGCACTTATGCACTAGGAAGAGGAAAACTCAAGTACCTAAAAATGTTTTCTTAGCGAGCAATATAAGCACTGCTTTTACCCAACAATTACCCAAGAAACGTAAGGACCCCGGTTGTCATATAATATCTATAACTATTAGGGGTAAAAATATCAATCGCGCTCTGCTCGATTTAGGTGCTAGTGTTAACTTGCTTCCGTATTCTGTCTATGAGCAATTAGGCATAGGAGAGTTGAAACATGCGCACTGCACTCTCCAGATGGCCGATCGATCTATCACCCACCCTAGGGGTGAGATAGAGAACGTATTAATCAAATTTGTGGAATTTATATTCCTGGTGGACTTTATAGTTTTAGATACACAGTCTGTGGCGAACCCACGGAACCAAATCCCGGTGATTCTTAGTCGGCCTTTTCTAGCAACTTCCAATACTGTAATCAATTGTCGTAACGGCTCTATGAACCTATCCTTCGGGAATATGACAATTGAGCTTAACATTTTCAGGATAGGAAGTCAACCCTCCGAACCTTCTGCTCATCTAATTGATATATGTTCTGTCAACAAGATAGCTTCCGATAGCTGCGAAGTTGAAGAACTTTGCGATAATGATCTCGACGCCACTAGAACGCTATTGTTTGATCCAGCTATTTATACGAGTGAGGACCCTTCTATCAACAAGTACATCCCCGAATCCGAATCCTTTAACTTGTCGCAAAAGTTAGTCGAGCTTTCCGAGTCAATCTCTTACGCTAGTCATGAACCTCTTAATGAGTCCGAGTATCATTCCCTTACCCTACCTTTTATCGTCTCTCCGCCGACACTAGATCTCAAGCCACTACCATCTCATCTTAAATATGCATATTTAGGTGAGAATGAGTCTTTGCCCGTTATCATATCAGCTTCTCTAGCTTTAGAGCAAGAGAGAGCTCTTTTGTCGGTATTGAGATCTAATCGGCAAGGTTTTGGTTGGACAATGGCGGACATCAAAGGGATTGGTCCCTTGATTGTTGAACATCATATACATTTGATGGATGAAGCTAAACCAGCCCGAGACCCACAAGGTTGAATCCCATCATGAAGGAGGCGGTAAAGAAAGAAATCGTCAAATACCTAGACAATGGTATAATTTACCCAATATCTGATAGCCAATGGGTAAGTCCTATTCATGCGGTTCCTAAAAAGTCTTGCATCACGGTCATAACTAATGAGGCTAATGAGTTCATCCAAACACGCACCCAAACTAGGTGGCGGGTATGTATTGATTATAGGAAACTCAATGCCGCAACGAGAAAAGATCACTTCTCTCTACCTTTCATTGACCAGATGTTGGAACAATTAGCCGGGCATGAATACTACAATTTCTTGGAAGGATACTCCGGCTATAACCAGATTTCCATCGCCGAAAAAAATTTAGACAAGACAACTTTTACTTGTCCTTTCGATACTTTTGCTTATAGACGCATGCCCTTTGGGTTATGCAATGCTCCCGCTACATTTCAGCGGTGTATGATGGGGATATTCTCAGACATGGTCAAGAATTTTCTGGAGTATTTATGGATGATTTCTCCATATTCGGGGACTCCTTTGAGGAATGCCTACGCCATCTTGACGCTGTTCTTACCCGTTGTAAGGATAAGAATTTAACTTTGAATTTGGAAAAATTTCATTTCATGGTTCAAGAAGGTATTGTCCTAGGGTATATCATTTCATGAAAATGCATTGAGGTAGACAAAACTAAAATAGATGTCATTCACAACCTTCCTCCTCCCAAATGCGTCAAAGATGTACAATCCTTTCTTGGTCATGCAGGATTTTATAGGCGATTCATTAAGGACTTTAGCAAAATTGCTAGACCCTTAACTCTTCTCTTGGCCAAGAATACAACATTTCACTTTGATTCGGATTGCGGGGCTGCTTTTGAATCGCTTAAAAGTTCCTTCACTACAGCCCCTGTTCTGTCATCTCCGTACTGGAGTCACCCTTTCGAGCTTATGTGTTATGCATCCGATTTTGCTATTGGTGCAGTCTTAGGACAACACATTAATAAGATACCACATGTAATTTACTATGCATGTAAGACCTTGAACGTACCCAAATGAATTATACAACTACCGAGAAAGAACTCTTGGCAGTTGTATTTGCATTAGAAAAATTCAGGCCCTACTTAATTGGCTCTCCAGTTGTAGTTTACACCGATCATTCCACCCTAAGACATCTGTTATCGAAGAAGGATGCTAAATCTAGGCTAATACGTTGGATCCTTCTGTTTCAAGAATTTGATCTTGTAATACGAGAAAAGAGTGGATGTGAAAACGTCGTAGCCGACCATCTTTCTTGCCTTTCTTCTTCGCCAACTTTGGCCTTGCCAATAAACGATTCCTTTTCTGACGAACAGCTCTTGACCATTTCCTGCGAACCTTCATGGATATTGTGAATTATTTAGCAACGGGACTTTTACCCAGCGAATGGTCAAAACAAGACAATCACCGATTTCTATCCCAAGTAAAACATTTTTACTGGGATGAACATTATCTATTTAAGTATTGTTCCGATCAAATCATTCGCCGATATGACCCTAATGATGAATTCAAAAGTGTATTGTCTTTCTGCCATAATCAGGCATGTGACGGTCACTTTGGTCCAAGAAAAACGGCAAAGAAAGTTTTGTAATGTGGATTTTATTGGCCGGTGTTATTTAAAAATGTATATGATTATTGCAAAACTTGTTCACGGTGTCAACACATGGGTCGGATTTCATGGAGGAATGAGATGCCGCTCCAACCTATCTTGGTTGTGGAGATATTTGATATTTGGGGAATTGATTTTATGGGCTCATTTCCCAACTCTTTTGGGAATTTATACATCTTATTAGCGGTTGATTATATCTCTAAATGGGTAGAAGCGGTACCGTGTCGCACTAATGACAACAAGGTTGTTATTAAGTTCCTTAAAAAAAATATCTTTTCATGATTCGGAAACCCTCGCGCTATAATTAGCGACAATGTGACGCATTTCTGTAATCGGTCTTTCGAGGATTTGATGCGGAAATATTCAATCGACCACAAGCTTTCTATGCCCTATCATCCCCAAACGAGCGGACAAGCTGAAATCTCTAATAGACAGATCAAACCAATTTTGTAGAAAACGATTTCTAAGAACCGTAAAGATTGGTCCACCAAATTGATGGATGCTTTTTGGGCATTTCGTACCGCTTATAAGACCGATCTTGGTGTGTCTACATACCGGCTAGTGTTTGGGATGAAAGTATGTCTTAACACCACCACTAGGTTTCTAGAGGCATCAAGTATGAAATTTAAAAAAATCCAATAGGCTAAGCTATACTAATCTAGAATCGAACTAAAGAATTAGGGTTTTGTAAGCAAGTAAAGATATTCTAAACTAAGTGAAGAAGGTTACAACCTTTGTAGACCAAGTCCTTCACTTCAATAGCTCCAAGTAGTAGTCCCTAAGCTCCAAGTAGTAGTCCCTAGAACTCTTCTTAGGCTCCACTTGGTGAAAGAAACAAGCTTGCTTCGTCGTCTTCGAGGCCGAAGATGATCCACCTTGAAGTTTCTATAACTCAAGCTACCTCTTCACTAATGAAAGAACTAGTGAAGAAAACAACCTAATCTAATGGGCTAGATGAGATTGGGTTGATGAAGTAAGAATTTTGCTCACTTTAAAAATATATTTCTCTTTTTCTTTCTTCAACTCAAGAAAACTTAGAGAGGAAGAAGATGAACTAGGGTGAAGAAATATCTCAAGTGATGAATGAGAGAGTTAACCATGGGCTAAAGATAATGGTTGGGTGAGAAAATATCTAGAGTAAAACAAAATTAGTGGAATGAGTCATGTCTTCTATATGCTTCTACAAGCATCCAAGCCATCTCATTTCCAACTCATTATTTTGTTTTCCTCTTAATAAATAATCACCCAAATAATCTTTTGTCTTGGTGTGAGTCTCATACACCCATGTTCAATGTATCATCAAGCATGATACAATAAATAAATACATATATTAATATATATCACATATATATTAAATGTATTTGAAGAGAAGAAAATCTTTAGTGAGCACAATATTAGTTAATATATATTATATATTAAATTATTAAATCAATACTTGATTCAATAATCCGGTTATATCATATATAACCGACTAATATCATTTATATGTATATCAAATTCTCAAATCAACACTTGATTCAATAACCCGGTCATATCGCATATAACCGACAAATATTCAATACTACATTAAATCAACATTTGATTCAATAATCTGGTCATATCATATATAACCGGCCAGTATCAAATATATATATATATATATATATAACATATCATTGAATCAACACTTGATTCAACAATCCGGTTATATCACATATAACCTAACCGATATCAAATATCGCGAGATTAGAATACGGTATTACATACTCGTATTTAATCAAGCTCCCGCACATATCACCATATGTGCTCTACATCGTTTCACTTGAGCTAGGAAACCTCTGTGTGGGACTCTAAAGACTCATCAATACGCCAGCAATAGGTAATGCTCACATCAGTCACCCACAAGCCGTCAGCGGTATTAGCTGGACGTAACAGCTACCTAGGTATTGAGTGAATAGAAGATCAACAGGCAAGCTTGTCCAAACTCCCGCAAAGCCTATAAGCAATATTTACCGTACAGTCCAGTCTTTTTGTCTGATATGTCGCATATCAATTCTAAGGGTGGAATCGTCAGACCCCAGTAACTTGATAAGTCATGCCGATGTGTGGCCTATAACCGTTCGAGAAACTACTGATAACACTTTCCAGTAAATCTCATCAGCCCTGGCCAGGGACTTGCTGTTATAGCCAATCGAGCATAGCGCAATATCAACTCCCTATACCGGAAGAGATGAAACCTCTCCTATCGCTCATTGCCTCTATGTAACTCGGGACTGTACCCAAAATCCACCTGTTTGCACGACTCCTTTGAGCCGTGGTAGGGAGGAAATCAAAGCACAGTGGGAATCACACAAGACACTATGACGATGTCGGGTCTACAGACTAACCTGTACCAGTGTTACCAGAGAAATTCTATTTGACGATAGGTATGGTACCATCTAGGAGTTCTCGGCGAGTCTTGTTCGGTGTACCCATTCTCTAATGAGCACATGTGTACAATCTTTGATTTCAAACACCAATGGTTGTAAGATCAACCATCGCCCCCATACAGGGTCAAGAAACGTACGCACTGGTCTACTCTGGAATATCGATGCCCTATCTCGATACTCTCTCGACTAGGAACGGTTATACGATGTGCTTGCAGACTACACAAGCACAGCTAGTATGATCTGCATCATAGTCCTGGTAGTCAAGCTAACATCCTTAGGGCTTTATCAACATATATCAGAGAGACATAATAATATAAGTGTACATGTTAAGATAAAGTGCAACCAGATAGCATACTATCATGTCGAGCAAGAAAGTTCTCTATATATATATGTCCAAGCATCCACTATAATATACAATAATGGGCTCTAGAGCATACATATCACTAACATGGAAAGGCTTGCTATCTTCCTGTCGAGATCGAACACAAAGTAATGTGGGCTATTAAAGAACTTAACTGTGATTTTGATCAAGCCAGCAGCTATCGAAAGCTGCAATTAAATAAGCTAAGCGAACTTCGTATTGAAGCTTACGATAATGCGGTTATAGTAAAAAACCGGACAAAAGTGTTCCACGACAAAAACCTTTTAAGAAAAACTTTCACACCTGGAAAACAAGTCTTTCTTTACGATTCCCGTCTTCATCTTCATCCGGGTAAGCTAAGATCTCGTTGGAAAGGACCTTTTGTGGTGCGGTATGTGTACCCGCACGGTGCAGTGGATATAGAAAATGTTAAGAACGGTTCTATTTTTAAAGTAAATGGGCATAGATTAAAACCGTATTTTCCGCCGACACATCGGAGGAGCTCCTGTTCCTACAGGAGCCGCTTTATCATAACTAACTTTCCTCCACCTCACCTCCATATTTCGGTAACACTGTTTCATCTAAGAATGGAGGTGAGTATAAAAAAATATATAACTGAATATCTGTGTGTGCCAAAGAACAAGTTTGGGGGTAGTTTTTCATTTAACTATTATTTTACCCCTATTATTTTCCTCCTAAGTTTACAGGTCTATGCGCTCAAAGAACAACATCAGTGAAGACGCTGCTGCAAACAGATTTGGGGGGAGGTTTGTATTTACTGAAATATCATTTGGCACTAGACACTATATATGAAAAAAATGAATAAATGAAAATTTTCTTGGAAATAAAAGTTAGAAAGTGAAAATACATATGAAAGATAGGAAGAGATTTAAGAAATGCAAGAAAATTAGATGTTTTTAAAACGAAGCTAGTAATAGGTAATCATGAGCTGTTGTCCCAAGGGTTAGTAAGATGAAGGGAATCACTAATCTGAGGATAAAAATAGTCTGAAAAATTGTCCCTATTCTTGAGTCCAAACTTCTGAACGTTGATACCCCACTATACGCACTTGCACACATTTTGAAACTTGGGATAGTAGAGAATACCTTGAAATGCTCTTGTCTAAAAGCCTTAGCATAAAGAAAAAATATGAATCAACAAAATATAAATGACACATAAAAAAATGGTGAAGAAAAATGAACACTGGTTTTGTAATTACTTAAGACAGCAGAAAAAAATATACTAAGGGTGTCTTATCACCTAGTGCCTTACACCAACTGGTTTGGGAGTCACTGTTAAGCCTTAGATGTTGCAAGATTAGGATATTGCTAATTACGTCTTAATGAGTGAGCACATTTGGTAATCGGTTGGTTGGTACCTCAAGAAGTATTAACGGTCGCATGAAGAATGTGTGAGCAATTCCATCTGAAAATATTCACCGACTAAAAAGTACTAAGGAAGATGGACAAAAGTATGATAGCTTGAATTGAATTCTTTAAGTGTAGGGATATCTTTTACACACACGTAGGGGTATATGATCGATATTGGGAAGAAAGGGTGGGGAGGAAGGCTAAAGAACGATGTTTTATTGAGTGGTGATGTGATTTCTGACATCTTTCCATGACTATTAAGATAGGGCTCATGGCAACTAAAAAGCTAGTGCAGTTTGAAACTCTTATTTTCAAGTTTTTTCTTTAATATGTTCCTTATCTTTGTATATAACTTTCATTTTCTTTCTTTTATTATGGGATTTTGCGGGTATAATCCGCTGAAAACCCCCAGGAGATAACACTCCTCCTATTAGGGACACCTAGAGGTTTAAAGGCTTGTTGCATGTGCTAAGTGCAATCGCGTTGCTTACGAAAGTGTGCTAGGTTTTTCTTTCTTCCTTTTCTCTTTAATAACTAGTTTGCTCGGGACGATCAAAAATAAGTTTGGGGATATTTGATTAGTCTAAAATATTGCATATTTTAATGAATATTTTCCCTACTATTGTTAAGTGCTAAAAGGTGTTAATTGTAAATAGAGAACATATGTGGGTTTATTTGTAAAAGTTTATTAACATATGTTTCTACATTTATAATTAATATAATTATGGAAAATATATGCATATAATATTTAAATGATATATTAATAATTAAAATATCATATCGAATATCTCTAATCAATATCCTTAAGATATTATATTATTTAAATGGTTAGAATAATATCTCAAAAATACCAAATGCTACTAAACACTTTGATTTGAGTTATTGTGCAGGTACTAGCTCATGTCTAAGGTCCAAGTAAGAGATCCATGTCAAATCGGGATATCGAAACCGAATTTGCCAAATTTTAAATGCAAATCGAGAGATCTAGCAACGGCAGAGACTCGGAGTATTATTTTCATAATCTAGACATCAAGAGGATCTCCAAATATTAATACAAAATACCAGAAAAATTTACAAACCTAGTTCCACTAAGTTGCGGCTGAACAGCGGCCAAAGGACGTGATATGCGGCGGAACCGCGGCGCAATCAGGGCCGTCGGATGTGAGATTTTGTAGATTGGATTGTAACTGTATATCCTCGCATATGAAATCTAGGGTTTCTGGTTTCAAATACTATATAAAGGACCGAGAGTTGTACATTCAAAATCATCACCGAAGAGATCAAGAGATCCAAGTATCTGAGAGATCATCATCTATTCATCTGCCTCCAACAAGAGAGAGATCTAGAGCAAACTAGGGTTCTTGTAATCGACTTTCTAAGGAGAATTTTAAATGCAATAGTTGATTAATAAACCTAGTTTTTAGTTTTAATCCTCTTTGCATTTATTTTCCGCGCTTACTTTTCTGCATCTTAACTATACTTTCATTCACCTTCATCCTCTCTTCTAAGTTAGCCATGAGCGAGTAATTCTTAGCTTGTTAGGGTTCGTAGAATAGGGTAGGATAATGGGTGAAAAATATTTTAACTTCTTTTTGAAATTTTAAAGTATATAAATCTTAGCAAAATAAATGTTAACCATCCAATCTGGCGCGTTATCAATTTATTGATAGTCACGACCACGATTTAGGATTGGTTAAACATTTGTTTTGTTAAGGGCTTGACATGAATAGAGATCAATAAAAGGACAAGGGTTAGAGTGGGAAACCCTAATTCCCTCCATGAACCCTAATCTACATTCATCACTATCGCTCAAGTTTTAAACGATTAAAAGTTAAAAGATTCATTTTTAAATATTTATCCATTAACTACTAAGTCCTATGAACCCTACAAGCTTTTTTATTATAAATTTTATATCCGTATTAAAATAGAACGATAATCAAACAATCACCCTTCTTTCATCAACTCGTCTAAAGTAAGAAAAGAGTTCACGTTTCCCTGCGGATGACCCGTACTCATCGCGGCTAGCTACTAGCGACACCGTTTTGATTGCGGTTATTTACAAAAACAACTACTTCCCAACGAACAATCAATAGTTGCCTGAAAAATGTTGCTGTATGAAAACTCCACTAAATGTAAATGATCCTCCCATGAACCCTTGAAGTCTAACATGCACGCTCTCAACATATGTTCAAGAGTTTGGATCGTTCTTTCAAACTGGCCATCTGTCTGAGGATGATAGGCTATGCTGAACTTCAATCGAGTCCCCAAACTTTCCTATAAACTCCTCTAAAAGTGTGATAAAAATCGGGTATCACGATTGAAAACGATGCTCACGGGTACTCCATGCAATCTCACAATCTCCTACATGTACCGTTCTGCTAAAGCTTCCGTCGACTGACCTACTCGAAATGGTATAAAGTGAGCTGCCTTGGTCAATCGATCAACGATCACCCAAACTGCATTTTTACACTTTGGACTCCGCGGTAAAGCTGTCACGAAATCCATTGTTATATGTTCCTACTTCCACTGAGGAATCGAAAGTGGTTGCAATAAACCAGCTACCCTTTGATGTTCAACCTTGACCTGCCGACACGCCAAGCACTTCGATACATATCGAGCAATCTCCCTTCTCATGCTTTCCCACCAGAATTTTTACCGATCTCGGTACATCTTTGTGCCTCCCGGGTGTACAGAATATGCGGAACTATGAACCTCCTTCATGACCTTTTCATGAACATCTCCTTTAGGCACACATAAACGGCTCTCATATCGTAACGAACCATCTTCATGAATTAACAAGTCCGTTCGAAGTCCAGCTTCAACCTGTTCTCAAAACTTCTGCAACCTTGGATCGTGCGACTGTGCTGCTTTAATATTATCAATTAAGGATGACTGTACTTGCAATTGCATAAATTGTCCCGAGAAATGCGGTAGTATAATATCCAATTCAAACTTCTGAAACTCGGCTATAATCTCCTTCTGTGCAGTCAACATCCGTATCGCTGGCAACCGACTTAGAGCATCCAGCATTACATTAACCTTCCCCGGATGGTATTTTAGATCAAGATCATAGTCAGCCATCAACTCTAACCATCTACGCTGTCTCATATTGAGCTCTTTCTGCGTGAACACATACTTTAGGTTCTTGTGATCGGTAAATACTTCTACCCTTTCGCCCAATAAGTAGTGTCTCCAAATCTTCAAAGCAAAAATCATTGCTGCTAGCTCCAAATCATGAGTTGGATAGTTCTTCTTGCTGGTGTATTTTAGCATCTCTACTAGGGTTTAAACAACAATATATGGTGTATTTTAAAAAAAAATTAGATAGCTAAAGCACACATGCCACGTATCGAACTAGAGATTATGGTAAGTATCACATACAAAGTAGTGTCTAACACTAAGAGAAAGAGAACTACAACCTTTGTAGACCACTCCTTCTCTTCTATAGCTCTATATAGTAGTCCTTGGGCTCCTTGGCTTCACTCGAAACTTGGAACAATTCCGCTTGTAGCCTTCGAAGTCCATGATGATCCACCACGGAGTTCCTTACACTCAAGCTCTTGCTTCACTCAACCTAAGTAGAAGTGAGGCAAACAACATATACAAGTGTGCTAGACTAATATAGATTGATGAAATGGGTTATTTCTCACTAAAAATCCTTTCTTTTTCTTTCTCTTTTACTTACTAGAAAAAAGGTAGAGAGCTAGAGGAAGAAGATGAAGAAATGGCTAGGCTTGAGATAATAATTCATATGAGAGAGAGAGTCACACTCACACAATAAATATGAGCCATGGAAAATATCTTATATATTTTTTAGAGTGAGTTAGTGGAGGATTAAATAATGAACCATGGTTAATGGGATTTTGTAAGAACAGTGTAGAACCATGAGATCATTATTCAATTTTCCATTTACTCAAAATCAATAAACATTTAATATCTTTCCATGTGAGTCTAGCATAGCCATGTCCAATGTATCATCCACCATGATACATGCACACATGTATATATGTATATAAATCCATATAAATATACATACATACATACATACATGCACACATAAAGAAAGGAATTACTAATGAGCAATTAGTCATTATATTAAATCAACACTTGATTTAATAATCCGGTCATATCACATATAACCCGACTAATAGAAAACGCCAAATTAAAATACGGTATCATACACTCGTATTAATCAAGCTCCCGCACATTCTCCATATATGCCCCACTTCGTTTCGCCTGAGCTCGGAAACCCCTATGTGGAACTCTAAGACTCGTCAATACGCTAGCAGTAGGTAGTGATCATATCAGATACCCATAAACCATCAGCGGTACTAGCTGCACGTAACGGCTACCCAGGTATTGAACGAACAGAAGAACAACAAGCGAACTTGTCCAAACTCCCGTAGAGCCAACCAACAACACTTACCGTACAGTCCGGTCTCTTCGTCTGATATGTTGCATATTGAGTCTAGGGATGGTATCGTCGACCCCAATAACTCAATAAGTCATGCCGATGTATGGCCTATAACAGGTCGAGAAACTACTGATAACACTTATCAGTAAATCTCATTAGCCCTGGCTAGGGACTTCCAGTTATAGCCAATCGCGCATAGTACAACATCAACTCCTAATACCGGGAGAGACGAAACCCCTCCTATCGCTCATTGCCTCCATTTGTCTCGGGACTGTACCCAAAAGCCACCTGTTTGCACAACTCAGTAGAGCCGTGGTAGAGTGGAAATCAAAGCACAGTAGGAGAACACACAAGAATCTATGACGATCTCGGGTCTACAGACTAACCTGTACAAGTGTCACCTGAGAACTGCTATTCGACGATAGATATAATACCATATAGGAGTTCTCGGTGAGCCCGTTCAGTGTACTCAGTCATCAATGAGCACCCGTATACAATCTTTGGTGTCAAACACTAATGGATATGGGATCATCCATCACCCCCTCAACTGGGTCAAGAAACATATACGCTAGTCTACTCTGGAATATCGATGCCCTGTCTCGATACACCCACGACTAGGAACATTTAAGGATATGCTTATAGACTACACATGCCCCCCTAGTATGATCTGCATCATAATCACGAAAGTCAAGCTGATATCCTAAGGGCTTTATCAACATGTATCAAATGAACAATATACACAATCAAGTGAACATGTGAAGATAAAGAGTAACCAGATAGCATACTATCATATCGAGCAAGAAAGTCCTCTATATATATACATGTCCAAGCATCCACTATCAAATAATGGCCTCTAGGGCATATATATATCCAACACTTCTCATGAGTCTTCAATTGTCTCGACGCGTAGGCTATAATCTTTCCATTCTGCATTAGAACACATCTCAAGTCTTTCCCAGATGCGTCGCCGTGAATAACCAACCCTCCGGAACTGTCTGGAACTGTCAAGATAGGTGGTCAATCTTTGCTTCAACGCTTCAAAAGCCGACGCACATTTCTCCGTCCATACGAACGGTACCTCCTTTCGTGTTAGCTTGGTCAATGGTTCTGTTATTCGAGCGAAGTTCTCCACAAACCTTCTATAATATCCAGCAAGCCCAAGAAAACTTCTGATCTCCGCTATATTCTTTGGAATCGGCCAATCATGAATTGCCGCAATCTTTTCAGGGTCAACGGCAATTCCATCTCCGGATACGACATGACCCAAAAAAATTCACTTCTTCGAGCCAAAACTCGTACTTGCTCATCTTAGCATATAACCTTTCTTGCCTCAACATTTGCAGTGCGATCTTCAAGTGTTCTACATGCTCTTCTTTACTCCTCGAATAAAACAGAATATCATCGATAAACACCACTACGAACTGGTCCAGATACGGTAAAAAGATTCGGTTCATCAAGTCCATAAATATCGCTGGTGCGTTCGTGACTCCGAATGGCATCACTAAGTACTCGTAATGCCCATATCGAGTTCGGAACGTCGTCTTGCAAATATCCTCCGATTTCACCCAAACTTGATGATATCTGGATCGCAAATCCAGCTTCGAGAATACCCTCGTGCCACTGAGTTGATCGAATAATTCCCCGATGCGAGAGATCAGGTACTTGTTCTTAATAGTTACCCGGTTTAATTCTCGATAATCGATGCACATCCTCCGCGTGCCATCTTTCTTCTTGACTAGAAGAACTGGAGCTCCCCAGGGTGAATTGTTGTTGCGAATCCAACCCTTCTCTAGCAATTCGGTAACTTGTTTCTTTACCTATTCTAGCTCCACCGGTGGCATTGTATAATAAACCTTTAAAATCGGCGCTGCTCCAGAAATAAGATCAATCGCGAACTCCACATCTCGTTTCGGCGGTAAACCCAAGATGTCTTCGAACACGTACATAAACTCTCGAACTACTGCTGGTGCTTCCTTCTTATCTACTTCCATCGATGAAAGAACGGCACTAGTCGGTCTATCCCTAAATTCGACTGGCCCGACAGATCTGCTACCTCCTGAAAATATGAACACCTGATGTCCGGGAATCCGGAAAATCACTTTCTTTGCCCTGCAATTGATGTGAGCGTGGAAAGTGCCAAGAAAGTCCATTCCTAAGACAATGTCATAGCTGCCAGTATCAATCACCAAGAAATCCGCGAATAACTCGCGTCCGCAAATAACAATCGAACAATCCTTCCACTCACTACTAGATATAATCTTCCCATTCCCAGTGTGTATGTCCCAGCAACTAGACATGGACGCATCCGGAATCAAGTGTGCACTAATAAACTTGGACGACCTAAAGCAATGGGATGCACCTGAATCGAATAATACCAATGCGGGAAAATTATAAACGAGTAGGATCCCTGAAACGACTTCCTCTGAAGCTTTGGCCTCCTCGGCCGTCAAAGTGAATGCCCGTGCTTGATTAGGCCCCTAAGTAATCTTCTTCTGCCCATGAATCTGCTTCTGCGATGGCTTCTGTATATCACCCCTCAATCGTAGTTTTGAAGGGCAAGCATCAATGGTATGGTCAGCTGATCCGCAAACAAGACAAAATCCAAGTTTCCTTCGACATTCTCTCCGGAAATGACCCGGTCGTTGGCAGTAGTCACAAAACACACTTCCTTTCTGATCGGCTACCATAGGCTTCTTCATAGGCACAATGCCTCGCCTATTCACCAGGATGCCTTTGCGTACAGGAGCTCGATTTTGCGTAAACGCCGGCTTCCGCACTGCGATGGCTTGCTGTTGAGTACCCTTCGCTTTCATCGATAAACTCTGCTTCTCCCTGGCTGTCTTGAGAATTTGGGAGAAGGTGGTCAATCCCAGAGATATAATATGTCTCTGAATCTCCACATCTAAGCTACGCTAAACCATCATGCCCTATCTGCATTGTCAGCAACCAAAGGCCCCGCAAAACGACTGAGCCGAGTCCACTCAGCCACATGCGCATCAACGGATCCGCCATTCTGCTTCAGGTTAATAACCTTTTCTTCCATTTCCTCTCGAGCAGATTGCGGAAAGAACTTATCCAAGAAACTTCACGAAAAAGTTGCCCAACTGATCGGCTTGGGCAGATGGATCTCCTCTATGAGCCACCACTCGCGAGCATAATCTACCAGTTGGATGCGTATTACATCCACCCTTTTCTCGTCTGGAATCTACGCGGTGACAAGCAGATTCTCAGTATCAACTAGCCACTGCTCCACTAGTAATGGCTCCTCCAATCCTGTAAATATGGACGGACCGAGCCTTCTGAAGTCCGCCATGGTGCCCTCACACTGTACTGGCCTGGGTGCTACTGCGTTTACAGACTGCCGGACTGTCCGCAGACCCTCCTGGAAAGCTTCGGCTTGCCGCTGATTCAGCTTAGTTTGCCGCTTCTGGTTTTCCAGCATTCCACGTATAACTTCAAGCAATGCGGCGTCATCAACGCGCCGCTGGTACGGTCGCAAATCTCTATCCGCCGTGATTCTGAAGCTAAGACACTGAAGAGGATTAGCAACGGTAAACAAGATTCAATAAATAAGATAGCTATAGATTCAAGACTGGCAAGATAGTAATGTGGCAGGACATGTTCCTAATTACAGGTTTTCTGGTTAGTATATCGGGTTTAATACCCAACTACAAAAGAACCAAACCCGATTAATCCTAAAACCTATGGCTCTGATACCAAACAAATCCTGTCATGCACCGCTTCCCAGAATGCGCAAACTATGGCACGTGACAGAGCCAACCATGCCACCCGTGGTTAGGAAATATGCCTCCACAGTCACATTACGGCTGTCTATAGGATATCAAGAACAGAAAATATATAAAACTAGCTAGTGCATGTCCATTTACCACATTAAATAGAGTCAAGAAAATCTATAAGCGAAAATGAATTAAATCCAATAAACGACATTTGAAAACTTATCCCAATATGGGCTCACATCAAGAAAATAAAACTGCAGAAAATAAACTAAACATCTCGAAATGACACATGTTCAATTCCTCACCGCTCGGCTTGATGGCTAAAATACTCCTGTTCAGTCTGCGATAAAGGTAAAGGAACCGGGTCATGCAAAACCCAGACGTCAGTGCGTCATAACATCAAAAAAACAGTGATAACTAGGATGTAACGATATAACTAAACATGAATATAAGTAAATAACATAGATATGAACAGTGAGGTATGTATATGTATGTGATGTGTGATGTGTAACCTAAAACTGTGCTTCTAGGTTATCTATTCTAAAAGTCTTCGAAATCAATTAATGTAATCATCATCATAACCCAATAGTCTATGCCCCGTTCATTCCACATGGGACCACGGCAAACAGGATTTACTCCGTAACGCCCGGAAAAACGGAAAACAGGATTATTCCGTAACGCCCGGAAAAACGGCAAACATGTAATTATTCCGTAATGCCCAGAAAAACGGCAAACATAATTATTTCGTAACGCCCGGAAAAACAGCAAACATGATTATTCCGTAACGCCCGGAAAAACGGCAAACATGATTATTCCGTAACGCCCGGAAAAACGGCAAACATGATTATTCCGTAACGCCCGGAAAAACGGCAAACATGTAATAATAGCCTTTTGAGTTACGTTTCAGTTACATTCTTGATTTCCCCTTTACCTCCAGGTTTGTGTTCAAGTCAGGTATTGCCAATATAGATTTAATGCCAACACATGATCAATCAGGTACAGTTCTCGTCTATGCAGACAATAAGTTACGTCCGTCGGGACAGCATGTCAGGATTGTTGGTATTAGTAATAAGATCAAAGTAATGAGTCAAGTAGTGTGTTGTGAACATGTCATGTGATACATATGTATCAAATATATACCAAATGTGAAACTGTAACGAATATCTGAACACGGTAAGCACGACGGATACCAGGATGCATATGTATTTGTAATAACCTTTTATACGTCCATGATCACGTATGATGCAATCTAGATAACACATTACAATAATGTAATAGTAAAATGATAGTAAGACGTTCCGGTCTGCAACTAGAGAATCTATGATTAGCACGGATACGTACGGATACTGTAAAACGGTAAAACTATAATATTTGCTGCAAAATGAAACACATGTATTATTTTTATTCATAAATAAATAGATATATTAACATAGCATGTTGCAAGATAAACTTGCCTGATCGGATCTCACGATAGGGTACGTACGTTACGTTTGAAGTCGGATAGACGTCGCGATATAACACACGCGCGTACAGGACTGGACCTGGCTAATCAATAACGTGACTACGCTGGATGACGATGATGAATGGGTCGTCCGTATCGTTGGCAACGTATGCGACTCCGGCGAGACGGCCGGAATAAGAAAGAAAGAAAAGAGAAGAAAAGAAAAGAAAGAAAGGAGAGAAGAGAAGAAGAAAGGGGGTTTGTGGCTGCTGGTGTCGGGCTCTGGATTGAGCTCTGGGACAGAGGACCGAGGAGGAGACGACGGTGACAATGGGCAGCCGTCGACGACGAGGGCCTACATCGGCAGTGGGTTTTCTCAAGTTGGTCGTTGTGGTTTTAGGTGTTGTCGGGGATGGTGGTGGTTATGTATGGTGTTGGGGAGTTGGAGAGAGGTGAGGAGAAGGAGGAGGTGACGACGAGGTCTCCGGCACCGAGGGGTGCCGGCATTAGGGTTTGCTGCAGGGGGTCGGGGGCGTGAGTTGGCGTCGTCGGGGTTGTTGCTGGGTTCTCGGGGATGGAGAGGGAGGGGAGGTGGAGAAGGTGTAAGTCCACGGTAGCGCACCGGCCGTCTAACAGACGCCAAATGCGGAACAAAAACTTTTTATAACTAGCGCTATCGCGTACTATAACCCGGATCTGCCATTAAAGCTAAACTAACAAACTACAAAGTGGGTAGAAATGTTATACCGAACGATCCGAGTCCTTCGGTCTTCAACCATCATCCCACACTTTGTTGCGGCTGCTTCGATCTCCTGAATCTCCAGTCTTCTCGTCCAGGTGGCACCACGTCGACGGATCTTTAAACGGGCTCCCGCCTCTGAACCGAGGCAACTCGATCATCAAGTTTGCTAGAAGAGATGACCAAGATTGATGTAGAGAATGAGTAGAATACTTTGTCTCGTTACGTCCAAGGCTATGTACGAACGGTTAATGAAGTTGCCTTTTGGATCAATATGAAATGTGAAACTTTTCTATTCTAATTTCCATGAACCAAATAACTATCATCTTTTTTAACCAAGTGAGTGAGTGAGAAGAGGAGGGGAAGGCCGGCCATATATAGAGGAGGGAGGGAGGTGAGTGTAGGAGTGGAAGAGGTGATCATAAGCAAGATACTTATTATAACTCATTTAAAGAAACATGACTCACTAATGACACCTTGTATGAACACATTAAAAGCAAAGGATGAATCATAAACCTAGTCACCCTTGCATTAAATGAATCATTAAATGCACTAATGAGTCACTTAACACCTCACCATCCTAGTCATCATCTAGAAGCTTCTACACTCATCTCAAGAAAAGATAAATCCGTCTTTAACCGAATGTTAAAGACGGACGATAGAAAACTGGAAACTGGCAACTTCCAAAAGCGATCCCGAAACGAATTTCAGGATAACTCCGTAACAGTATAAACATACCCGTATTTGTATTACGACCGAATACAAATGCAACTGAGACAAAGATATTATATCTACACAGTATAATACTCGGATCCGGCTTAAACCAAAGCCGACCAGTATTATCTGCCCGAAAAATGACACGTGCGAAAACGCACGTGCATTTTCCGAACCCTGCCATAAAACCATACGGCCTCTACAACGTTTCGCCCGAACTTGGGAAACGGTCTGTGGGGGACTCTAATGACTCATCAACACACTGGCACTGGGTATAACCACTAGCACGTCAGAGGTACGAGCTGTACGTAATGGTTGCCTATGTATTGATTGGAAAGGAAGCTGATGAGCGAACTCATCCAGAAACCCTACTGAGCCTGACAGTGACAATATTTGTACAGTCCGGTCCGGTCCGTTCGTCTAAGAGTATCGCATATCGAGTCTAGGGGGTGGCTAAAGTCAGACCCCTAATAACGCGATAATTCGTGTCGGTATGAAGCCCATCACCACCTGAGAAACTACTGATCCAAATCAGTAATTCTCCACTATCTCGGCCGAGGATTTCTAGTGATGGCCACCCGTGCACTGTACGACATCAACCCCCAATACCGGGAGAGACGAATCCCCGACGATCCGCTCACTGCCTCCATGTGGCTCGGGACTGTACCCAACTAAAACCTGTTTGCACGTCTCCTTTGAGCGTGGTAGGATAGTAATCAAAGCACAGTGGGAACTCACACGAGACAAATGACGATCTCAAGTCGACAAACTAACATATACACATGTCACCAGGGAACTGCTATCTGACGATATATATAATACGAACTAGCATGTTCCCGGCGAGTCCTGTCCGGTGTACTCATAACGCAATGAGCACATGTATATATCTTAGGTGAAACAACTGACACCAATGGCTTGTGAGACCGGCCATCGCCCCTCGTCGGGGTCTCGACTATATACACTAGTCTACTCTGGAGTATCGATGCCCTGTCTCGAAACTCCTACGACTAGGGACACTTTAAGGATGTGCTTACAGACCCCAGCTCCCACGTATATGATCGCCATCATACTGCTGGCAGTCAAGCAAGAATCCTAAGGGCTCTATTAACATGCAATAGAGAACTAAAGCATGTAAACGATGATAAAGTCAAACCAGATAGCATGCTATCATCTTGAGCAAGACTTTCATATCGGTATAGGTCCTCCCTCAATCATTGCAATCACGTACCTGCGATCCAATAATTGACTTAGAGGGCACTATATCCAACAGAAGGTGGTCGAGGTTGGGGGTCGAAGGCGAGGGGACGAGGAGGTCGGTGGCGAGGCGAGGATGACGTCGGGCTACGGTTCTTGGGTTCTCGGGGTTATGGGTTCATGGGGTTTGTGATCGGGAAAGCGAGGAGAAGGAGAAAGTGGAGATGGTTGATACGAGGGCGAGGAGATGGTGAGGTTGGGTGATGGAGATGAGGTCGGGGTCGGCAACGAGGTGAGGCGCAGCCGTGGGCTAGGGCTCGAGTTTTGGTTTCCTCGTCGTAGGAAACGAAGGAAATAGAGAAGAAAGAAAGAGAGAGGAGAGAGGACAAGGGTTATTTAATAGGGTTATAATATATATATATATATATATATATATATATATATATATATAGAGAGAGAGAGAGAGAGAGAGCCAGAAGAGTAGAGAAAGAGAGAGAGTGCGAGAGGAGAGAGAAAGAGAGAAGATACGAGAGGAGAGAGACAGTGGGATTGGAGAGAGAGACAAGTAGGAAAATATTACTTAAAATATATAATATATTATTATATAACTGTTAAGTTTAGTTCAGGTTTTAAAAAAATATTATAATATATTTTCTAGTATTATATAGCTAATACCAAAATACTCCGAAAAATGCCCGGGTCTTTTCGAAAAATCTAGTTTTAAAATATGGATAATATACGTATCGGTTAAAACTATAATGCGATATTCGATTAAATAAAATGCATACTCCCAAATAGATACACGTAAATAAACGTAGCGATCCAAACGAGTCTGTTTAAACCATTAGGGCATGAACACGATGTATGGATGCACACATATAATATGGGGTATGACAACAGGCCATGCTACATATTAAAATGTATTATTTAACTATTATTTGTATTATTAAAAGATATGCAGCTACCAAATATATATTATACATGTACATAGAACCTAGTTGTGCACGGATCCTCTGTACTAGTAAATATGACGTAATCTAGAACCATGATGGGTTTCAGGCATGCGGGTCGGGTCGGATACTAACCACAGATACCAATGCATTATCCGCACCCAAAAACAATAATAATCAAGAAAACTGTCGCAAGATTAGGAAAACCCCAAATAAAATATCGTATAAAATGCACTGGGTGTTACAATGAAATTGGGCATTAATTATATTTGTTTTACTGCACATTTTATTAGTAATGATTGGATTTTACACAAAAAAAATTTATCGGTTTTTAAAAAATGGAGCATCCACTTTCTGGGAACAATATAAGTAGTTGTATTTTGAACACTTTACGTGAACATGATATTCAAATTAAAATACTTTCAATTATTTTTGATAATGCTACAAATAATACTTCTGTTGTAGAAATTTTAAAAAATAATTCAAATCATATTTTAAATGGGGCATTATTTCATCAAACATGTGCATGCTCTATTTTAAATTTAATTGTACAAGATGGTCTTAAATTTATTGATGCTCATTTATCAAACTTAAAGATGCAATAATATTTATTGAAACCTCTGGACCCAGAAAACAAATTTTTAAGTAATTTTGTATCCAGTTAAATATAAAATTTAGATCTTTCAAATTCAACATTCTGACTAGATGAAATTCTACTTATGAAATGTGTTTTAAAATATAAGACTCCTATTAGTTTATTTTTTAAGGATCAAATGCCTGGTAATGATTTACAGAAGGTTGATTGCTTTTTTCGTGGATATGTTATGAAATTTTTAGAAATATTTTATACTGCAGCTAAAACTTTATCTGGTGTTTACCACCCAACTACATATTTATCAGTAGAACAATTATTTTATATTAGTAAAATTATTAATAAGCATTTATTTGACTCTGAAAGTGCATTTTCTGGAATGTTAAATAGCATGGTTTCCAAATTGAATAAATATAGGAGGGAAATTCCTACATTATTTTGTTTAGCTACAGTTTTTGATTCTAGATTAAATTAAACAGTTTATTTATTTTATTAGATGGATACCAGGTACTGATATAGGAGATTATAAAATTGTTTTAAATTCTTATTTGCATGATATTTATACCTGGTATGACGCACAATACAGTCAAACCAGAACATCTTCTATATCTTCCTCTTCACTTCAAATTTCTAAAAAGGGAATTTTTGTATTTATAAGTAAAAAGAAACAAAAAAACCACTGTTTCTACTTCTTCTTCTTCTAATGAACTTACAATGTATTTACAAACTGATTTCCTTAGTTTTCTCACTGCTGAACAAATAGATAATTTTGATATTTTGGATTGGTGGAAAACACATGAACAAAGGTATCTTGAGCTTTCTGTCATGGCTCGTAATTTGCTAACAACTCCGGTGTTCACAGTAGTTTCGAATTCTGTTTTTAGTGCAGATAACAGAGATTTGAGCAACAAGAGAGCGAGATTGTCGGATAAAACAGTGGATATCGCGGTGTGCCAAAAATATTGGTTCGATGCAGAAGTTAGAGAACAACACATTAACAGTATCGAAAACTCCGACACCGATGCAGAGTAAAGACTTTACAGAAGTTCACTAATTGTATTTTTTATTTATGAATTGTATCTTTTTATTTTTCTGGTAATTGTATAAGGGGTAAGATTTGCCAATTTATGTCCCCCTCAAAAAAAATTTTAATCAATAAAATATCAAGGTTTGACCTAGAACTTACACGAAATTCATGCTTAAAAAAATTCAAAAAAAAAACGCCACAACCTATTTTTTTTAAAAAACAATATTTTAATTGTGTTTGGGTCGGCCTGGTTCGGCCGGCCCGACCCAAGCCGGGGGCCCGACCCATTTGCCACCTTGAGGTATACTAAATCGAAACCCTGGTACGCTCAATCTAAACCTAGTTAGTTTTTAGACGGACAAGCATAACGGAGGGTTAATATGGAGCAACGGCCTAATATCCAGAGAAATTTAGAATATCAAGTTTAGAAAGGATATTTCGAAAAAAAAATTGTAAAGAGGGTATATAAGAAAATCTTAGTTTTAAAAGAAGGAAGTTTCCATCCTTTTGTTTTTCATCTTTAATTCTTTGGAAATTTGTATTGGAATTCATTGAATGCATGAGTATCATAGTAAACGATAAATAATGATTAGAAAATTTTTGGATTAGCAACGACAGTGACTAAAAATAAGGCACAATCTGAGAAGACGGTATCAATAAATCTCAGAAAACGATTCTAAAATTTCTAATCATTTATTTGAAAAAGTTAAAAGATAAAATCATATTCAAATCCCATATATATGAGATGCACAATCAATTTTACTTTACGCTCAAGATTATTATACCTACGATTATTTTAAACCAAAAAAGAAAATTCCAAACACACACACACACATATATATATATATATATATATTTATTGTACAATTCCTTCACTTTTCCAACTTTTAATACATCTCCTAACTTTGTTGAATGAGAGCAAACACCTTGGACTGAAAAAAATCTTGCTATGTCCCTGCAATCTTTCAAGAATCAAGGATCCACACATATTTAATGACAATTCATGCATTTTGTTGGAACTGGATATGTTTTTAAATACAAAGGAGGGCCATCATTTAATGGGAGCAATGCATTCTTTTGTCTTTTGTTGCCACCAGGAGAAAAATGGGATGCTCTTGATTAATGGAAAGGAGCCATTAATTAACTCTTCATCATTGCTTCAAAGCATCCAACCTTCACTTCCTTATATAATCAAAGGTTTTTTTTCTCTCTTTTTTGGAGGTCAAACATCCCCATCACTCCTTCTTCTTCTTCTTCTTCAAAACAAAGCAAAGAGAAAAAGAGAGATAGCAATGGAGTTGGAGAGAGCGACCAACTTTGTGGAGGAATCCTTGGAGAGAGCCAACAATTCTGGAGCTCAAAAGGAGTTTGATGATGATGGCAGGGTCAAGAGAACAGGTCTCTCTTCTCTCTCTCAACCAATTAAGATCTTACCATTAAACAAGTCAAAATAATTAAGATGCTAATGTTGCAGCTTTGAAAAATTTGTGATCATGGAAATAATTATAGGTGCTGCGAAAGCAATTGTGCGATAAATATTTGCATTTCCACATGATTTTTTGGTTCACCACCAAACTCAAAAAATTGGTTTGGATTTGGAAATCTTGCAATGTAAAGTTGGAAACAACTAAAGAATGGATTTTGGTGTTCTTTTACTTTCAACATGATTGCTGCGAAAATAGAAGTAGAACAAACAGAATACCGAAAAATTGTTAATTCCGAGTCTGAGGTTTCTTGTAGCTGTCCTTAAGAATATATTTTCCCTTCACTCAGGGATTATATCTCAATGTATTAGGTTTTGACGGTGTACTTCAGGTTCAATTCGTCGCTTCGCCATGACTGCAAACTCGCCACACGACGGAATCAGAAATTATTTTTGAGTACTCTTGTTAAGATGAAGGGATAAAGAAAGGAGGATTGAATGGATGTCTAATTAGGGTAAGACATAAATAATAAATAGCAAGACACTTGAAATGAGCAGATAGCGAAATCGCATTGAGCAAAAATGGTATGGATTTAACAATGATGACAATTACAATGACGGTCATATCCATAAAAGCCATGTCATAATCACATTAATCCACAATTTAATTTTTGGGTATATCCTATAATATTGTTTGTTTTGAATTCGCAATGAAACTTTTAATGAACTCATGGTCCATATAGGATGGCGTTTGTGTTTGGTTGCAATACACACACACACACACTTGATACATTCACCTATATGAGTGTGGAGCTGAGGCCGCTTCGTACGAGAACCGATTCAATTCTCCATAGCACTTGTTAACTTGTTTTGTTATGATCCGTGTTTTATGAGTAACAAGATCGAACGTGTTGCAAAAGAAGGTTTTGATTCATTGAAATTTGCTTCATTAAACTCCTGTAAAACATTACTTGTTTATCCGAAGGATTGCTCATAGTCCAAAAGATAAGATTTGTTTGTTTACTTGGTATTGTGATATTGTCTATGTTAGATTGTTAGGTAGTAGAGTTAATCGCATACTATTGTTCCCACATGCTCCGTACATGCATACATACTACAATAATTTTAATTAACTATGAAACAATCTAAAGAAAAGGATTTCTTTTCCCCCTTTTGCCGATCTAATAAACAAGACGAGGGGTAATGAGTGGTAGATGAGATATAGATGAAGGGCGCTATATGCATTTAATTATAAATGCTACAACTATATCTGATCTTTATGTTGTTGCTCACATGCTTTTCTTATAGGAACTTTGCTGACTGCAAGTGCCCATATCATAACCGCTGTGATTGGATCTGGAGTGCTATCGCTAGCATGGGCGATGGCTCAGTTAGGATGGGCGACTGGCATTGTTGTTCTCCTTGCCTTCTCCTTCATCACCCTCTTCTGTTCCCGCCTTCTCGCTGACTGTTACCGATCCCCGGACCCTGTCTATGGCACAAGGAATTATACCTACATGGATGTCGTCAAAACTAATCTTGGTAATATATAGTTTTAAAAAGGCTTAATTTCACTAAACCTCCAAAAACTATTCCTTTTTTTGCAATAAACTACCAAAAACTCCATAAATTACAAATAGCTACCAAAGCGTTTATATTAACAATATCCATTTTCCCCGTCAGGCTACCAAACTAGCGATTTTCAAATTCTATTAATGCCATTATGTTAATTGAGTAAAGACTAGTAGAATTCACTTAAAATTGAGTACTTTTAATATGAATCTTTTTGGTAGTTTGTGTAATTTACAATTGTCATGGTAGTTTATTGAATTGAGCCTTAATAAACTCTGACCCAGAAGTCATACAAATTATTGTGTCGCTTTTACTAGTGTTTTTTTTATCACATTGCAACAGGAGGAGTCAAATTCAAACTTTGCGGAATAGCCCAGTATGTGAATCTCGTCGGGTTCACCATCGGCTACACCATCACAACAGCCATCAGTTTGGCGTAAGCTGCTTTCGAGATAATTATTATCTATGAAATCTCAAATCGTGATTGGTTAGGCTTATTGTATGAAATTTTGAATCCTGCAAGACTTAACTTTTCAACGAAGACCTATGCATGACTTAACCAAAATCATCATATGGCGTGCTGTATGTGATTTTCCATTAGATGATTTTGGTAAGTCTTAAATTGAAAATTTAAGAACCTGCGATATTTATCCATCCTAAGCCTACTAAGCAAGGTTTGAGGTGTCTCATGATCCACAGTTTTTGTTCTCTTCTATTTTTGCCGAACAGCCCTTTAGTTCACCCCCTCTGCTCGTCAACCAAACCCTAATAAACACCAATAGTCTACTCTAAACAACTTAAATGATTCTCTAATTTAACTCTAGAACGTGTTTGTGTTCTCTCGAGTAGAATTAGATTTTTTTTTAATGTTTCTTTTGATAAGGAGAGAGGGTATTTACGCTAATAAATCTATTGAGGGGGTATACATGCTATATGCAATAAACTACATGGGGGTTTTGTGCAATTTACATTTTTTTCTATGTATGCTTTCCTTTAATGATCATCTTTCTTTTTCAATGTTTGCCTTAAACAGCGCTGTTAATAAATCTAATTGTTTCCATAAGAACGGCCACAATTCACCTTGCAATATATCTTACAACATGTACATGGTCGCGTTTGCTGGCATCGAAATAGTCCTGTCTCAACTGCCAAACTTCCACAAGATCTCCTGGCTTTCCCTTGTGGCATCAGTGATGTCCTTAGCTTACTCATCGATAGCTCTTGGCCTCTCTGTTGCTAAGATTGCAGGCAAGTCACATATGATATCAAATAAAGTTTTGATCATCTCATTTTTGATTAAGTTTTAACTGATAATTGTTTTAACTGCAGAGAAAGGCCATAAGGTAAGAACAAGCCTCACAGGAGTTCAAGTTGGGGTTGATGTGTCGGGGAGTGAGAAAATTTGGAGGACATTTCAGTCTCTTGGAAATATCGCCTTTGCATATGCCTATGCTAATGTTCTTATCGAAATACAGGTTAAACAATATGAGATTTCAAATTCTATATAATGGATCAAACTTAGTTGACATGAAACATTTATTTATTATTTTTTTATGCAGGACACGTTGAAATCAAGTCCCCCAGAAAACAAAGTAATGAAGAAGGCGACAGTAATAGGAGTCTCTACCACCACCTTTTTCTACATTATGTGTGGTGTTCTTGGATACGCGGCCTTTGGTAATGATGCACCGGGCAATTTCCTCACTGGTTTTGGATTCTACGAGCCATTTTGGCTAGTAGACGTTGCTAACATATGCATTGCGATCCATCTGATTGGTGCATATCAGGTAAGATCAAGGGCAGAGTTAGAAAGTTGTCCTATAAATTTGTTTCCATATATAATTCTATCTTCGCCGGTTCTAGCATATATACATATAAGTATGGAGCTTTTTTTATTCAATAAAATTTCATTAAGTGAATCATGCATAACATCATTTAAACTATGAAAACTTCATTGATAACACTCATCGATGGTGCAGGTGTTTAGCCAACCGATTTACCAATTTGTAGAGAAGTTTTGCTGCAACCGCTGGCCAAGCAATGGGTTCATTACAGAAGATCGCATCATAAAGGTACCATTAGCGGGAAGCTACCCATTGAACTATTTCAGGGTGATATGGAGAAGTTCCTATGTCCTCATAACCTCTTTGGTTGCCGTGATCTTTCCCTTCTTCAACGATATCCTCGGTTTAATTGGAGCCTTTGCATTTTGGCCCCTGACAGTTTATTTCCCTATCGAGATGTACATTGTTACGGCCAAGATTCGAAAATTTTCTGTGATGTGGGTTTGGTTGAATATATTAAGTATCGGTTGCTTGGTGGTTTCTATACTCGCTGCCTGCGGGTCCATCCAAGGCCTTACCCAAAGCCTTAAAACCTACAAGCCTTTCAACAATTCGTAGGTTTTAGATGATCATGAAGAGTCCGTAATTGTTAAGGAACGAGTTAGCCAATTTATTCAATATGCAGTTGTCGATGGATAGTGTATTTGATTTTTTCAAATATCGATGAATCAGTTCATTCGTTCTGGTTTCGCTTGAAATTTAGATTTCATTGGACAATTGGTTTCTTGGAAAAAAAAATCTTGTTCTTTTTACGCCGCTATTTATTCATCATACATGTATTTCTGCACCAATGCACCTGCATTCAATATTGAAAATAATTAATTCTTTTTAAACTTTCGCTTAATTTCATTGTTTAGTTCCACAAATGGTATGTACATTCTTTGTAGCCATAACTATATAAGGATAGAAAAATTAAATGCTGAGATTAAAGCGGCCGGAGCTCAAATAGATTATTAAATATTTGGGATGTTATCAGTTTAATCTTTTTTGTACATCATTAGCAAAAGAGTTCAACGATAAAGGCCGAGTCAAGAGATCAGGTATTTCTTGTTTCTAAATTATGCTTAATGACTGATAGTAGTGATTATAATGCATTATTCGTATTTTTTTTTAAAATTTTTAATATTTTTAAAGTTTAGGAATCTTGTGGACGACAAGTGCCCATACCATAACTGCCGTTCTCAGATCTGGTGTGCTTTCGTTTGCTTCGGTGAGTGCTCTCTTCACCTTGTCTGTGATAACTTGGTTCTGTTCTCTTCTACTCGCAGATTGTTACTGGTCCCGATCGTGTAACTGGATCGAGAAACAACACTTACATGGATGCAGTGAGAAGTAACCTAGGTAATTAATAATGGTATAAAACTCTTTTGGATTTCCAGTCTTCTGATGAATTATTGTGATCTACTTTTAATTTCAGTTTAATTTTTTTTAGGAGGAACTCACATTAAGCTTTGTGGAGTGGCCCAATATGTAAATCTAGTCGGAACGGCCGTTGGCTACACCATAACAACCGCTATAAGCATGGCGTTAATAATCAATAATCCATCTTGATTCAATGCTGGACTGCACTAAATTATTCTAAACTATGAGTGTTGTGTTAAAGTTGTTTTAATTACAGTTAACTCCCTTAAACTGTGATTTTAATGGAGCTTTTTCACTAAAATGCTAAATTTATTACGTTAAGGGAGCTTACTGTAACAATCTCTTCTGAGTTAGCTACCGAAAATGCTCATAGTTAAGGGTAGTTTATCCTAATTAAAATCCTAGAGAAAAGTCGATCTTCAATTTTTTTTTTCATTTTTGAATTTGATCAGAGCTGTTGAAAGATCTCATTGCTTCTACAAGCATGGCCATGATGCTCCATGTCGGGTGTCATACAACGCGTACATGATCGCATTTAGATCGCTCTGTCTCAGCTTCCGAACTTCCTCAATCTGTCTTGGCTTTCTGTTTTAGCCGCAGTGACGTCTTTTTCTTACTCTTCAATAGGGCTTGGGCTCTCTATTGCTAGAATTGCAGGTGCAAACACCATACGCTCAAAATTATCTCTCAAGAGGGGTGTTTGGTTTGCTGCAAAGAAAAATGCAACATGTGCTTATGCCTAAGATTTAAAGATGACTTTTCGCTGCTAATCCATGCGGGTCAATCCCTTGTTCAGTGGTAATCCCTCAACTGAACATCAGAACAGACCTTGGCCAATGACTCGTTGAGAATGTTGTCAAGTATGCCCACGTTCCATATTTGAGACCGCTAAATACTTGATATAAATTCATTTATTCATCCTTTCACTCATCAATATGTATGTCTTACCGATGTTTATTTGTGGAATTGTTTATAGTGAAATCACTTCAAACTGGAGTCTTGTAACTAGATTATCGGCTCAGACCTTTTCCTGATGACATGTTTCCATGTATATTTGCTGTTAATTCGTAAGCCCTGTATTCTCGGCCAAGGCGATATTTAGTTAATTAGTCATATAACTACTTGCTTGCTATTTATATAGCTTCATTGTATCTAAAGAGATTTGTATCGTGCAGCTCTAAACTTAAGTTGACAAAGTCCGACAAGAAAAGGGTCTTTGCCCCTTTAACTGATTACTGAACATTATTGACAGGCATGTGTTTGCTTTAAATTCACTGTAACTAAGGTGCTAATCATACAATTAAAATTTCGGGTGATGGTACTCGATACCGGGGTTTTTCCAGATCATGACACGTGGCAAGTGACGTGTCCCAAAACCTACGAGGAAGGATCAAGAACGGTACATTAGAAGCATGCCCTCAGCCCTCGGATGTTCCCGACCTTCGGTGGCCTTCCAGACCACTCCCAGGCTCGCCTTACAAGCAACCGTCGGCTCGCCTCCGAGCCTTCCCACACGCTGAGTTTCCTCAGCCCCCTAATTCGCCTCCGAGCTTCCACAGAATCAAGCTCGCTCGGCCTCCCGCTCGTTCCCGAGCCTCCCGCTCGTTCCCGAGCCTCCCGCCGAGCTTAGATTTCTCGGTTTCATCGACCGACCCGCAGCACTGATCGCAGGCGCCTCCGCCACGGCTCTGCAAATCTCGCCAGACGCGAGATATCCGCCGTTCACGATCCCGCATTCCCCGCCACCACGTTCCCCTATTAACGAGCATATATCGTCATTAATGGGGTATCCCGCCTTTCACGCGGGCGTAACGCCAGGGGCGTAACGGCCGGTGTGAATCTCGCGCCCGCCTGCCCATGGCTGCCACTATATAAACCTCTCTCTCAGATGACTCAGGTAAGAGAATTTTACTCCAATAGATCGCTACTTTGCCCAATTAGCCCGTCTAACTTGATCGTCGGAGGGTCCTCGGTGGCACAACCATCCCGGGACTTCCTTGCAGGTAGCTCGGCTTCATCCATATCAAGCCCATTGATATCCACACGCATCAAGGGGAAACCTCCCAACTCAACCTCAGCCACTCATCACCACTCACTGCAGATCAACGGAAGGTAACATCTGAAGGAGATCAAGAGATCCATCAGTTGGCGCCGTCTGTGGGAAACTAGTTCCACTCAATGAAAATTCACCTTCCGATCTCAATTTTATGGCGAGCGATTATCGTGACGATCCAAGCACTAGCCACAGCCTTTCCCACAATGGAGGCGCAGATGGATCCCCTCCTCTCCCGAACGCCATTCATGCCCTATCTGCTCGGATAGATCGGCTCGTGTCCGTGTCCAAACGGCCGGGCAAACTCCCCAGGTCGCTTTTCCCCTACCTCGGGACCGGGACCCCTACAGAGGGAGAGAAGACGTTGCCTACGTCGGCACGACCGAGCACCACCTCGCTGTCTCCGGTGGTCGCAGAACCCCCGGGCCAATCAATTCAATGACCCGCTGGACGCCACACAGCTCGACACCAAGGTCTCTCGCCAGAGCACTCCGCCCTGAGGCCCATCGCGCTCCTGTCCCTCCCGAGGAGGTGTCGGTCAGCTTGCCTGCACCCAGGCATGACCGGCACCTCCTTCCTCGACGGGGTCGCGTGGACGGGACTCACCTCGGTAGCTCGAAGACAACCTCGCCAGGGGACCTAAGAAACCTCATCGAACGGAACCGGAGCTGCGGTCAGGCGCAAGTCGCCAGTAGCAAAGGCCATAAATCAGAGTATGCCGAATCGTCGGGATACCACGCCCGACTAGACGCCCTCGAAAAGAAGATCGAAGGCATGCATCGGGAAAATCGTCTTTCAAGCGACGGGGCTAAATATGCCGCCAACTCGCTCGCGAAGCCCTTCACCAAATAGCTTCTTGCTGTCCACGTCTCCTCCCGGAATAAGCCCCCAAAGGTCCCCCTCTTCGACGGGAAGTCTGACCCGAAAGACCATTTGGACGCGTTCACTGCCGGGATGAGTTTCCAGGATAACTTCGACGCCGCGCAATGCCATGCTTTCCCCGCCACTCTCATCCGCTCTGGATGAGACTTGTTCCGAGGACTCATGCCACGCTCAATCTTTACATTCGATGAGCTGGCCACCCAATTCCTCGGCCATTTCATTGGGAAGAGACGACAGAAGAGGATCGTTGATCATTTCTTCACCATAAAGAGCGGGGGCAAAGAATCCTTCAAAAGATACGTCACCCGCTTCTACAACTCCCTCCTTGAGGTCCCAGAGCATCGGGACAAGACGGTCATTACAGCCCTTGGGTCGGGTCTTAGGCACAAGGAGTGGCTACACTCATTTGCATTAGCGCAACCTAAGACCATGGCCGAGGTAAAGGCCTGGACCGAACGTGAGATCTAGCTTGAGTCCGAGGTGAACGCTAACCTACCCCGGACAGACCAAGCCGAGTAGAAGAAAAGGGCCAGGGAGGAGAAAAAGAAGATTGAGCGGCCAACGCCCTACTCCCTGAAGTTCCAGGAGTATACCCCGCTCAACGTCTCCCAGACGGAGCTGCTGGAGGAGGCAAAGGGCGAGAGATTCTTCAAACTCCCCTCGGTCGATCATGAGGCGGCTAAGCGTTCTAATCTAAGAAGTGTCAGATTGTCATGAGAAAGACCTCCGCCGCCTCCGGGGCCCCTACTGCGCTTTCCACAGGTCACAGGGCCACCCCACCGAGAACTGCAAGCAGCTCCGAGACTACATCGAGGAGTCGATCCGCTCGGGGCACCTAGCGAGGTACTTGCGAGACAAGCGATATGCCGACCGTGAGCAAGAGCACCATCCCCCTCCGGGCGAGTTGACAATTGGCCAAATCATGGTCGTATCAGCAGGGGGTATGATGGGGACCGACGAGACGCGGCATCCCTTACCGATCGAGGGGACTGACAGCCACCCAAGAAAGAAGGCTAAATCGGCCTAGCCGATCATATTTACCGACGAGGACCTCCACGGGATATCCCTGCCTCATAACGACCCGCTGGTGATCACAGCCCGGGTCCACCACTATGAAGTGCAGAGGATATTGGTAGACTCGAGAAGCTCGGTGGACATTCTCTTTTATGACTGCTTTCTGCGTATGTGACTCACCCCGTCGGACCTAAGGCCAACCGCCCATATTCTGTCGGGGTTCACTAACTACTCCATCCCGGCGGAAGGGGTAATCACCCTTCAATTTAACATCGGGGAAATGGAAAGTACGCACACCGTGCCCGTGGAGTTTATCGTCGCAAGAATTCCATCGGCCTACAACGTCCTCCTAGGTCGCCCGACACTGAACTCTCTCCGCATCCAGATATTGACCTACCACCTAGCGATAAAATTCCCGCTTGACCAAGGCGGGATAGGTCGGGCCTACGGGGACCGACAAACCGCAAAGGTTTGCTTCACCGCAACATCTACGTCTGAGTGGCCAAGCAATGATCTTGAGTGCGAGGATGATATCAAGAGTTCCCTGGATACTCGAGACGAACAAAAAGAGATCCGAGGAACCCCGGTGGAACCACTGACTGAGGTCCCTCTTGCGGAAGGGGACAATGAGCGAACCGTCTAGATCGGGTCACTCTTGACGGGGAATCGCCGAGATGAACTGATCAATTTCCTCAGAAATTACTCGGACGTATTCGCGTGGGCGCCTGCCGACATGCCTGGGATCGACCCCAAAATCATATCGCATAAGCTCGGAGTGGACCCTACGGTCCGGCCAGTCAGGCAGAAAAAGCGAAGCTTCGCCCCGATCAAACAAAAAGCAATCGAGGACGAGATAGACAGGCTCCTCGCCGCCAACTTCATTCGGAACATGCCTTAATCGAAATGGTTGGCGAACGTAGTGTTGGTTAAAAAGTCTAGAGGGAAGTGGCGCATGTGCGTCGACTTCACTAACCTCAACAAAGCCTGCCTGAAAGACAACTATCCCCTCCTTCGGATAGATCAGATCGTCGATAGTTCGGCAGGCCACGAGCTATTTAGCTTCATGGATGCGTTCTCCGTCTACAACTAGATCCGTATGAATCCCGCGGACGAGGATCTCACCGCATTCACAACGGACCGGGGGGTATATTGCTATAAGGTGATGCCTTTCGTCTTCAAAAACGCCGGGGCTACGTACCAACGTTTGGTTAATCGGATTTTCAAGCCACAGATCGGCAGGAATATGGAGGTTTACGTCGACGACATGCTCGTCAAATCAACCTTGTCGGATGAACACGCCAAGGATCTGGGCGAGGCCTTCGACGTCCTCCGCAAATACAAGATGAAACTGAACCCCGCCAAGTGCGCATTCGGGGTCACCAGTAGAAAGTTCCTCGGCTTCATGGTCACTCACCGTGGAATCGAGGCCGTCCCCATCAGGAAACCGGACGCCACCACGACTATCAAGTTCCTGCAGAACAACATGATACTCCGGTTCGGTATCCTGAGGTGTATCATCACCGACCACGGGACAAATTTCGAGAACGAAAAAGTTAAGGAATTATGCAGCGAATACCATATCCTTATGAAGTTTGCCGCGGTCGCGCACCCCCAGTGCAACGAGCAGGCCGAGATCGCTAACCGAGACATCATCCGAGGTCGCTAACCGAGACGTCATCCGAGGTCTTCGGACACGCCTGGAAGGATGACAGGGCAGTTGGGTCGAAGAACTACCCTGGGTCTTATGGGCCTTGCGCACGTCGAAGAGGACCCCTACCGGAGAGACCCCTTTCAGCCTCTACTACGGCACTGAAGCAATGGTCCCAGCGGAGATCGGGCTGTCCAGCCACAGGGTCGAGCACTTCGAGGATGAAGCCAACACCTCCGCCCTCCGGACTAATCTGGACGTGTTGTTAGAGAAACGGGACCGGGCTCAGATCAGAGCTGCCGCCTATCAACAGCAAACCGCCCGCTACTACAACGCGCGAGTCAAGCATCGCTTTTTCAAAACCGGAGATTTAGTCCTAAGGCGGAACGAGTTCGTCGATCAAGGCAAGCTGCATAAGGTTTCCCCGAAATGGGACGGTCCCTTCCTCGTCTCCGATGTCCTACCCGGCGGAGCCTATCGTTCACAAGATGCGAATGGTCGCAAATTTCCACGGCCTTACAACGCCGAGAAACTCAAGCTGTGCCTCTAAAAAGAATATCTATGAATGTATATTTCTTCTTTCACAAAAGAGATGTAAATTCTTCCAAGTTCTTTTTATTTAAATAATAAGAAGGAAACAATAGGGCATCACAAAAAGGATAATTTCATTTATTCAAAAGGTATTATGGGCTCTTCAGCCTTACAGAGAAAGAAAAAGGAAAAATTTACAACAGAGGGGGAACGGAATCGAGGAAGTACTCCTGGTGATACTCAGAATAGATTTTCGCCAACCGGGCCCAAGCCCCTGCAGCCCGTTCCCGTTGATGCTGCACGCGAACCCAGGATTCTACAGAAGCACCCGACGCTCCATCCTCCGCGCCCTGGCTCATGATATACCTCTTTTGGAAGCACTCTAAAATGAGGGCAAGGATCGGTCGTGCCTGGCCTACGAGATGAGGCCGAGCATATAGATCGAGCGCTCGACAAGCGCACCTTGTCGAGCGCCTCATCCAGCAGCTTCTCGGAGAGGGGGTTGTACAGCCCCGAGGACCTCTGCCAAATTGCATACATCAGCAACTGTAGGAGGGGCGACCGCCGAGGGAGAAGCCGGCCGACGTGATCCTCAAGGCGCTGAACCGTACCCCAGTACCTATCCTCGGCTATGGACTGGTTATACATGAAGACGTCGTCGAAGGTGACGATCTCTTCGATCGAATACATTCGCCCAGTTATCTCAAAAAGCGATGATGAAGAGTTGCCACACCCTTCTCTATTTATAACCTCAAACAGAATCCTGAAGGACCCAAATTCGCACGCGCATGGGTGAGAATCCTAGGATCCACCCAAATTACTCCAATACCGCACCGCCACATGGCGGAACTGACGCGGCTCTTCGAAACGCTTCGCCTTCCCCATGCATTCCCGGCACGTGTCGTGCGCGACAGGCGCTCTTCCTAACGTTCACACACAAAGGAAGGTTAGACAAAACCTCGCAAGGCCACTGAGAAGTAACCCTGCTCGATCCATCCTTAGCAGGCAACTCCTTGCCCTCCCGCGCTAAGGATCGAAGCCCTATTCAAGAGGGCACCAAGCAGCATCCCTGCTCGGTCCATCCTTAGCAGGCAACTCTTTGCCCTCCCGCGCTAAGGATCGAAGCCTTCATCAAGAGGCCACCGAGCATATACCTTGCTTGGTCCATCCATGGCTGGTAGTTCACTACCCACCAACGCCAAAGATCCAAGCCCTCGTCAAGAGGCCACCGAGCTGCTTCCCTGCTCGGTCCATCCTTGGCAGGCAACTCCTTGCCCTCCCACGCTAAGGATCGAAGCCCTCATCAAGAGGCCACCGAGCAGCTTCTCTGCTCGGTCCATCCTTGGCTGGTAATCTCTTACCCAACGACGCCAAGGATCCAAGCCCTGGTCAAGAGGCCACCGAGCAGCTTCCCTGCTCGGTCCATCCTTAGCAAACAACCCCTTGCCCTCCCGCGCTAAGGATCGAAGCTCTCATCAAGAGGCCACCGAGCAGCTTCCATGCTTGGTCCATCCTTGGCTGGTAATCTCTTACCCAACGACGCCAAGGATCCAAGCCCTCATCAAGAGGCCACCGAGCAGCTTTCCTGCCCGGTCCATCCTTATCAGGCAACTCCTCACCCTCCCGCGCTAAGGATCGAAGCCCTCATCAAGAGGCCACCGAGCAATATCCCTGCTCGATCCATCCTTAGCAGGCAACTCCTTGCCTCCCGCGCTACGGATCGAAGCCCTCATCAAGAGGTCACCGAGCAGCTACCCTACTCGGTCCATCCATGGCTGGTAGTTCACTACCCACCGACGCCAAGGATCCAAGCTCTCGTCAAGAGGCCACCGAGCAGCTTCCCTGCTCGGTCCATCCTTAGCATGCAACTCCTTGCCCTCCCGCGCTAAGGATCGAAGCCCTCATCAAAAGGCCACCGAGCAGCTTCCCTGCTCGGTCCATCCTTGGCTGGTAATCTCTTACCCAACGACGCCAAAGATTCAAGCCCTCTCAAGAGGCCACCCAGCAGCTTCCTTGCTCGGTCCATCCTTAGCAGGCAACTCCTTGCCCTCTCGCGCTAAGGATCGAAGCCCTCATCAAGAGGCCACCGAGCAGCTTCCCCGCTCGGTCCGTCCTTGGCTGGTAATCACTTACCCAACGACGCCAAGGATCCAAGCCCTCGTCAAGAGGCCACCGAGCAGCTTCCCTGTCCGGTCCATCCTTAGAAGGAAACTCCTTGCCCTCCCGTGCTAAGGATCGAAGCCCTCATCAAGAGGCCACCGAGCAGCTTTCCTGCTCCGTCCATCCTTGGCTGGTAATCTCTTACCCAATGACGCCAAAGATCGAAGCCATCATCAAGAGACCATCGGACAGCTTCCCTGCTCGGTCCATCCTTGGCTGGTAATCTCTTACCCAACGAGCCAAGGATCGAAGCCCTCATCAAGAGACCACCGGGCAGCTTCCCTGCTCGGTTCATCCTTGGCTGGTAATCTCTTACCCAACAACGCCAAGGACCAAAACCCTCATCAAGAGGCAACCGATAAGCAACCCTTCTCGGTCCATCCTTGGCTGATAATCTCCTACCCAACGACGCCAAGGATTAAATCTCTCATCAAGAGACCATCGAGCAGCTTCCCTGCTCAACCCATCCTTAGAGGGTGACTTCCTACACGTCTTACAAGTGATCGCTAGATGAAAAACCGATCTTCGACCTAACGCATCATGAAAGCGGTACCGCGCAAATAGAGATTTTACCACAAACAAAGGGAAAATATGTACGCAAAGAACACTGCAAAAATATTTCATTCACAAAGTCGGAAGTCTTTACAGGGGTATTATAGGCTCCCCAGCCTTACAAAAACGCCCGGAGGCTTACAGAATTTCTGCACAAAAGAAATAAAGAGGCGAGGAGATTCAGGCCTCGAGGCCGGGGAGAACCTTGATGAGCTCCGCTTTTGCCACCACAACCGGGGTGGCGTCTTGAAGGTCGGCGTCCACCACAGGAGCCTTGGCACTGGGAGCCGGGACGACCGACTTCTCCCCAACGCTCCTACCAGGGGCCTTTCCCCCAGCAGCGCTTCCGACTGCATTCCCCTGCGCCTCGCCCTCGAGGGGATACTCACCCCGGAGCTCACCGTCAGGAAACTCCATCATCAGGGTCTTGACGGCGTCGAGGGCCTCATGCCAAACGAGGGCAACGGCTTCAGCGAGGTCGACGTAGTACTGGTTCGACTTCTTGTACCTCTTCACCACCTTCGACGCTCGAAGGTCGGCACGCCTCACTCTTTCCTTCGCCGCCTCGTTCTCCTTCCGGAGGGTGTTCGTCGTCTTCTTTAGGGTGGTGACAAGAACCCAGGAATCTTCCAACTTAGCCTCGGCGACTCGGACGGCCTCTCGGTAGCTGGCGATCTCCCGATCTCCGGCCGCCACTCGGTCTTCGAGGGCAGCGACCTTCTCCATTGCCGCTTGCAGCTCCAACATCGATCTCTTCTCCCGCGAGGAGGACTCGCCCGCGATCTGCATCGCCGGGGCAATTTCCTCGTCCTCCATGTTTACAACGAGGGTGCAGTGCTGGAGGACCTGAAGAAAACAAGGGAGGGGTTAAAAAAAGAAAGGGGGCACCCAATCTGGCGAACAAAAAGTACTGAATAAAAACCCGAGCAAGGTGCGAACACTGACCTATATAGCCTCTTGGGCTATGGCTGCCATTTGGGCCCTGAGGGTCCCCCGAGGGATTCTTCACCCGGCCGACCTTTCCATCTCCGAGAGCAGGCTGTCGGTGACGGAAAGCCCCGAGGGCACCTCAAAGCGAAACTCCCCTTCGTCCACAATGATCGGGGAAGTCGGGGAACGGGGCACCGTCCTATGGTATGTCACGAGCCGAAGATACGGAACATGACTGGCACTTAAATTACGAAAACGTCTAAAAGCGTAATGTAATCTAAGTAAGCCAAAGCCCAGAAATCTAAACCATTTAAGAAATAGAGTGAAAGAAAACATAGTTAAAGAAAGCGATTTTAAACAAAATAGGTCGCACCAAATCATTTTAAAAACATCAAAATTTCCCGAAAATTTCAACAGAGACTCCTTTGTAAATACTGGCCCCCAAATGGGTACAACACATGAAAATACATATAATAATGAATAAGGGCATCCCCAAGTGGGAGATAGCTCTTCGCCAAAGGCGGAATCACAACCACATGCAATATGTATCTCAAAAGTGCAAAATAAGCATCTGAAGGCAAGAAATAAGAAAACACCACGTCGGCTCAAGTGAGCATCGACACCAAACACCATAAATATAAGTCTCACGTGTCTCACCGTCTATTCCAATATATAAAGGTAGATAGAGTATACTAGATACAAATAATAATACAAGATTGAACAAAGGTATCCTCACAACCCACCTATGAGCAAAGCTGCAAAACGATGCAAACGAATCAGAAAAGAAGTATGCCCGCCGCTACTGTGCTGACGGGTCAGACTTGCAAGATATTGTGGCACAACGGGGGTGAGTTGCCAACTCGTGAGTAGTAAGTAATATCTAATAAGATTATTGTAAGCTTGCACGCAAATGAGCCACAACCTACATATACCGATATGATGCGATGCACTAGTATGTGTGCAACATGAATGCATAATCAACACGAATCCTGAATATGTTTGGTACGAGAGAATATGTATTCTTATCTCAGTAAAATTCCTGTGAAATAACTGAAGTATCATCAATGAAATCAACAGAAATCCGTGTCAAGTATCGACACAAAATATGTATATCTCAATGTCTCAATATCTCGATATCTCAATATCTCAATGTCTTGATGTATCAATATCTCAATATCACAATATCTCGGGCTCTGTCAGTCCGGATCGACCCATATCATCAAATCTCACAACTACGGTCGATATCCTCTGGATATCCACCGCGCCACAAATAACCGGTAGGTAGTGCTCCCCTGCCAGGCTCAACGTCATCATCTGCGATCCTCTTGCCCCGGGATACCGTACCAGGTCCACCATGTACCCGCAGACGGTGCACCCTCTCCTCGAATCGGGTATATGATACAGCTCAAGAACCGAGAAAACTCATGGTGGACACCACACACATCATATCACGAAAAAACCGCAAATTTCTATTTTTGAAAAAAAAATGATAATAGATTTATAAAATTCTTGCGGTTTTCCCCAAAATTCAGAAATCTCATAAATACTGAAATCCTCGAGAAGAATCAAAATATATAAACATGCCGGTGATGATGGAAATCTATGATACGGTAGGATTAAAAAGGATTTTTCTCGACTTGCTGCATTAAAAACTATACCATGCGAAGTACGGCCAGAAGCTATGCATGAATCATGATGCAATGAGGTATGCATATCTGACTAACAATTCTACGTATCCATTTTAGTAAAATGAATATACAAGTATAAGTCTATGAATCATATATGATGCAAATGCATAATTATCGATTCTAAGCAAGTTCTATAGTGTTCGTGACATAGCAATTACCAAAGGCGTGTGTGTTCGCAGGAATAGTGCACGTGCAACATGATCCAATGGTAACGGTGAAAGTGTCCTATGAAATGATGTCTCGAGTATATAAGATGATGCAATGCAATGAAATGAATAATTAGGAAAACTACGCATATAAATGCAAGCACTACTACTAATCCTACTGTCGGGCGCCTCGTGCCATCCAGACGATCCCCTCATAGATGTATACATCAACTCACCGGGATGCATCGGCTAAACTGATCCGATCTCAGCCTTGTCTTTCCGCACCACATCCGACGCCTCTGCACTCGATTCTAGAATCGCACACAAGTAAATAAGAGGATATATATATAAATGGTCGCGGACACAATGACACAAGACAACCAACGCGCACTAATTAGATGCGCCCACACTTATGAACAAAACGCGCTCGCAACAACGTCATAACCACCACTAGGGTCGCTAATACGTGACCACTACCAAGTTTAGAACCCAATCGCGCATTCACAACATATTAAATATTATAGGAAATAGGTTATAGCTCAATTCAACCTCAAACTTACTTAGAACCTATTTATTCCAAAAAACCCAGAAAGCGATCATTAACCATTTTAGTGCAAATCTAGATGTTTTAGCAATTCTAGTGGCCACAATATTCATTTAATATCTTACTTAGACTACACAATTATTAGCCAATTTTTAATCTCACTATTTACACACTAATCTTGAAATTAGTTTGCAAGCACACTAAATTTTGAATAATTAGAAACCACTTAAACAAGATATTCATCTAGATTAGATTTGAAATCCCACTAGATAGCAAACTACACTAAACTAACTTAGTAATAATATGAAAAACCCTAACCTTAATTCAAAACCTTATCTTGAAATTTCAAATTTGCAAATAGATACATATTTAAACACCAAAATAAATTAAATTGGAGTAATTAATCAACAATTAACCATTAGGTTAGGATTATATCTCAAAAAGTTTGAGATCAAACTTGCAAACTTGCCTCCAAAAAGCTTCCTTGCTCCTGGATCCATACTAGTTTGGCCAAGGAAAAAAATGGGTAAAGGTTTAATTAGGAATTTGTGCAATTTTGTATGGATTTTTTGAATGAATTTTGTGGATTTTGAAGTGGAAAATAAGATGAAGAATTGGGGGGTGCTGCAGGTGGAGGGCTCGGCCAGAAATGAGGAAGAGGGGGTGAGGGGAAAATGTGTGGGTGAGCTTAAAAAACATGCCACCCATGCCTCCATAAATGCACCATGCTCTTTTCTTTTCTTTTCTTGGGAGTTGTGAGATGTTTGCAAGTGAGAAGAAGTAGAATGGGAGGGCTGCTGATTTCGGCCAGCACAAGGGAATGTGGGAGAGAAAGTGAGGTGTGTGTAGAAACATCCCCAAACTCAAGTCAACAAGCCCACACTTCTTTTCTTTATTTATTTTATTTCATTTTGTAATTTATTCTATCCTAGAATTGACTAGAACCTTGGAGACAAAATGGGAAAAAGAGAACATGTTACAAACTAGGTTCTAGATTGTCATGGTTCACATTTGTGTAGTTAACCCATTCTCATTTGTAATCAACACTAATTAAATGTATAAGTGAAAGTTTAAAACAATATTTAAAAGTAATTAATTTAGGAAAAATATTTAATTAGACTAGCAATTTTTAAGTGACCAATTAAATATCAAATACTAACAATTACATAGCTAAAATAGGTATAATTAAGTTTATGTTGAAAAATAATTATATCTTGGTTTTTACGGAAAACATAAATTGTTTTACCGATTATAGGAAAATACTCCTAAACAATTTTTTTAAAAAAAAGTTACATGGTACCTCTTGAGGAGAGACACATGAGAACCAGTCTCGCCTCCTACCTCCAAAACCGGGGGCTCTTGCTCCGAGCGCATTTTTGGCTTGGCGCATGGCTGGACTCCAGGGCCCGAAGCACGCTCGAGCGCCTGGCCAAAGCGGCCGCCGGTGGAGCCGGACTTGACGACGGGCGGGAAGGGCCGGCGCCTCCGGCCTTCCTCCCCTTCTTCTGTTCGACCAGGGCTGCCCGAAATTTAGCTAGGTCCATGGGTTCTGCATAAGACGAAAATGCAAAGAAGAAGTTAGCAACACCAGAAAAAGTGGAAGAATACACAAGTCTAAACAGGTCGCCTAAAAACTCCTAACTTACCCGCAAACTGAGCGGGGCTGAGCCCGGCCCAACTAAGGGCCTGCTCAGACAGCAATACATCGGCCCGGGGGAGGGGCTCCCACTTCGACACCGCTACCGCGTAAGGATCATTCAACCGCCTCATCCGCGGGCAGTTGGCCCTGTGCCACTGGATGGGCACAGGCCAATTCTCATCCTCAGGTGACCCGACAAACAAAAACTTCTTCCATTCGTGGATGGAAGAAGGTACTACGACGACCCCCGACCCGGCAGCACCTCCCTGGTGCTTTCTAAAAGAAATGTACACCCAGCTCGGCTCGTCCTTGTGAGTGCCGGGGTGGTTTTTGTGGCAGAGAGAGGAAAGAAGAAGGCTCAGACTGAAAGGGATCGCCCGCAATTTCAACCAGACCAGAAACCGAAAGAGAATCCTCCAAGAGTTTGGCACTAATTGGCTCGGGGCTAACTGAAAACAATTCAACGCCGTACTCAACTCGGGGGAGAAGGGCAGGCGCATTCTGGCCCAAAAGGCTTCCAAGAACAAGGCAATCTCCTTGTCCCGTACCTAGTCTGCCCTCTCCCCCTCCCCGACCAGACGAAGCGAGTAGCCGGGAGGAATGTGGAAGCGAGCCTGGATGGTGGCAAGATGGTCCGCATGACTCAGTATGGATGACGTGTCACGGACGCCCCTGACCTGCGCTTTGGGAACTGTCCCCGCCGCACGAACCCGAGAAGCGCGACTAACCCTAACCTCCCAGGAAGATTCCGACCCGGACGAAGAGGAGGAAACTGCAGAAGACTCCCTAGACTCTACCCGAACTTCCTCGACAAACTCCTCAGAGGAAGACATCTAACTTGAGTAGAGGAAGGGGACGTCCGAGAGAAGAACGTAGGAAATCCGACCTAGAGGGAAGAGCGCCGAGCTAACACACGGATGGAAGAGGAAATTATAGCGAAGAAGGATCCTCGGGGGGATCCCACCTCTATTTATAGCAATCGGTGAACACATCCACCGGAGCCGATCGTCTCCCGCCAAAATGGCACTTCGCATTCAACGACTGTCGATGTTCCACCTGTCGCACGCGCATTGGGCGCGTCCCATCGGACGCGAGAACACCAGCGTCCTGTCACGTCAGCCAACCAACGTCGGACACGTGACCTGGCGCTCCAATGAACGTACGCTCGAATCGGCACATCCTCTTTAATGCGAGATCTCTCCCCTGATTCGCTGATGTCATCAAGAAAATACAATCAATTTCCCGGGAATACGCACCGACGATATCTTCAAACATGGGCTTACCCTGGGTGATCGGTCAGACCACTCACGACCCGACCCATTAATGGGTCGAGACGAGAGTGGGGGTTAATGATGATACTCGATACCGGGGTTTTCCCATATCATGACACGTGGCAAGTGACGTGTCCCAAAACCTACGAGGAAGGATCAAGAACAGTATATTGGAAGCGTGCCCCGGGACCTCGTCCCAAGGATGTTCTCGACCTTCGATGGCCTTCCAGACCACTCTCAGGCTCGCCTTACAAACAACCGTCGGCTCGCCTCCGAGCCTTCCCAGACGCTGAGTTCCCTCAGCCCCCTAGCTCGCTTCCGAGCTACCACAGAACCAAGCTCGCTCGACTTCCCCGTCGTTCCCGAGCCTATTGCCGAGCTTAGATTCCTCGGTCTCATCGACCGACTCACAGCACTGATCGCAGGCGTCTCCTCCACGGCTCCGCGAATCTCGCCAGACGCGAGATATCCACCGTTCACGATCCCGCATTCCACGCCACCATGTTCCCCCATTAACAAGCATATCTCATCATTAATGGGGTATCCCACCTTTCATGCGGGCTTAACGGCCAGTGTGAATCTCGTGCCCGCCTGCCCATGGCTGCCACTATATAAACCCCTCTCTCAGACGACTCAGGTAAGAGAATTTTACCCCAATAGGCCTCTACTCTGTCCAATTAGCCCGTCTAACTTGATCTTCGGAGGAACCTCGGTAGCACAACCATCCCGGGACTTCCTTGCAGGTAGCTCGCCTTCATCCACATCAAACCCATTGAGATCCACACGCATCAAGGGGAAACCTCCCAACTCAACCTCAGCCACTCATCACCACTCGCCGCAGATCAACGGAAGGTAACATCTGATGGAGATCCAGAGATCCATCATAGGGAAATTTTCACGGAATCTTCTTATACATTGATACACGAGTTGGACAAAGACAGGCGGGCAAAGGGAGAAGCAGACAAGTGCGCCAACCAGTGCCCTGGCTAGTCAACCATATTGGGTTATACTCTACTTTATCTCCTTACTTGTCCAGTAAGGTATGAAGCACTAGCTCAACCACAGCTACAACTTCTTCTCGAGCAGCTCTTATTCCACCTGTAGCACCGCTTATGAGAGCAAGAAAGTGACGATTGGCTGCATTCGTTCGCTCTCCTCGCCCTCACTACTGTACTTTTAAGAACCCAATGCTTAAGTCCTATTTCAAAGAATAACTACATAACAACCAGATCAACCAGCTTTCATCTGTAGCTCATCGCCTAGTGAAATCGGCAGTTTGTGCCTTTCATGTCTATTGGAGCAATGCCTTCAACAGGTGAACAACATGTTGATAACCAAACCAATCAACTTGTCAGGAAAGACATCTTGAAATTCCCTCACAATCAGGACCTGGTCCAACGGGACCTCGGTGGCTTTAGCATCACAAACATACTCTATGAATCCCTGATATCCTTTCCTCAAGAACGAAGTTGCGCGAAGAGAAGAAATCGACTGGGAAAGGCGACACTACAGTCTCCCCGAAAACAAGAACTTGCTTGCCCGGAAAACTAAATCTGACTGCTTTCTCCCGGCAGTCCATGGACTCATAACATATGGCTAACCAATCCATGCCTAGAAAAACTTCGAAGTCAAACATATTGAGAAGAAACAAATTGACAGAAGAATTCCTATCTTCGATACGGACAACAAATACGAATGAGAAACATATCGAGCAACAAAAGATTAGCCTACGGAAGAAATCACAACGAGCGGCTGATTTAGCAAGGACTACCATCGGCTAGACTTCGATACTAAGTATGTGGATACCATTTCAAACGAGACCAGAAAGAAATACGTATCGGAAGAAAACACCGAACAAATACATGTCACAACGGCGTCTATCTAACCGCCTCTGAGCTGGCATACCGGTACGAATCCGCTTCGGTCCAGAAACGACCGAAGTCTCATAAATGCGCTCCTCTAGCAGTAAGGTTGCGTTCATAGCAGCGACGTAAGTGTCAAAATGCTGGATGCCGATGGCAAGAAATAACTGCACGTTCCATCTCCACACAAACCTCTTTATCCGTTTCTCTTCAGTATTCACCAGGTAAGGAGCATATCGGACCGCTAAGTAAACTGGATATCATACTCGGACATTGTCATCCCTGAAGTCTTGTGCGAAGGCTCGAAACTACGAGCTCGGGCCTCTCGAACGCCCTCCGAAAGGAAACGAGCAAGAATTACAGGTATGAACTTATCCCAAGTCATAGGAGGTAGATCTGCAGCTCGACCTCTCTCAAACGACTCGCACCACGTTTGAGCCAGACCCTCTAGACGAAAACTCGCAAGCTCAATCCATATCTCGTCAGAACACCTCTGTGAACGACAAATCCCAGACGTCCTATCGAGGAATGTCTGCGGATCCTCCGCTTCATCTGTGCCGGTAAAAACTGGAGGCTTCAGCCTAAAAAATCCTGCAAAGATACGGAAATAATCTTGGTAACAGCAGAAACAGTTGCCTGAGCAGCAGTTGAAGGGGTTCCTGGGCACCACTACAAGGGTTTGGTAGCATCACACATGCCATAATTAAAAAATTAGAGGGTACTAAAGAATCTAACCTAGGAATCAAACTAGAAAAGTTAGGGTAATAATAAAAATAACTCATACTACAAGTAGTATAGCACTAGGTAAAGAGAATACAACCTTTGCAGCTCCCTTTGTTAGACTCCTTGGCTACTTGAGAGTTGGAACGGGCTTGCTTGTGATCCTCCAAGTCCACGATGATCCACCCGGAGTCCTCTTTGTCCAAGCTCCTAGCTCCACCTGATCAAAAGATGAAGTTGAAGCTAACACTCTAAACTAATTGGCTAGACTAGAGTAGAATGATGATATGGTTTGTTTTCTCACTTCAAAACCCTAACCTGATCACTTTCTCACTCACTGACAAAACCTAGAGAGCAAGAGAGAGGAAGAAGAAGATGATGGCAACTCAAGAGCTCAAGATAATGATCAAGATAAAGATAAAAATGAGTGTAACACCCTAGTTCATTTATACCAGTTCTAGTTCAAGTATTTCTTTATTTATGGTATTTTTTCCTGATTTATTGTGTTGTGGGTGCGAATAGAGTATTTGACATTTGTATTTGCATTCGACCCGACCCACATGCTTGAAACCAGTCTTGATTCATGTTTGTGATTTATCCCAGTTTGTTACGTGGATCCATGCACTTTCATTTATACATCCTGCATACTGGCATTTATCTGGTATCTGCATTTTAAATATAACAATTAGAGTTATATAAAATGTTTTAACAAAAATATCTTGCATGGCTTGCATGATACCCCTGACCCTGTGGTAGCATCCGCGCATCTTGTTCTCGTCCCGTTCAGTGAAACAGACTTGTTTGGATGACTACGTGCACGTGCGTGCATCCGTTCTTATGGGTATGCATTTTCGTTAGCCGGATATCCAATTTTGGTTTTGGTCGACATGTATATTTTTCGTATTTTAAAACTGAATTTTTGACCCGACCCGGGCGTGTTTTGGACTATGTTTTTATTTACCAGAATATCAAATTTTATTTATATAATATTAATTTTATAAACTGATACAAATTAAAATTTAGTTAACTAATAAAAGATTTTTTTAAATTTAAATCTAAACTAATTTCCTAACAAACTAACAACCTCTTTTTCTCTCTTTCTCTCTCGTGACTCTCTCTCTCTCCTCTGCATATATATATTTATATATATTTTATTTATTTACTTTTTCTTTCCTTATTTAATACACAGCATCTTTTTCTTACTTCTTCTTCTTTCTTTTTCTTGATCTTGTTTCTTGATTTCGGTGATCACCACTGGAGCCGTGCTTGTCGCTGACGATCCGAGTGATCCAGTGGTCGTCCTTTACCTGCATGGTCATCCTCTTGCCTTGCCCGGACCTGTCCCGCGTGCCGTGTGTGCGTTGCGACGTTTACCCGACGTCGGACGTGCTGTACGTATCCGTCGCGTGATCCAATCGAGGCAAGTTAATCTTTCTATATGCTATACTACAATATATTGCACACATGTGAATAATAACATTACTTATTGTTTAATTATGCATCCCACATCACCATTTTACTATTTTACTGTCTTCGGACATCCGTGTGCATCCATATTACTATTTACATATCTAGTCGCATGCTAATTCATCTTGCTACATGCTAGGTATATTATTATGCATCCATATGAGTAAAATATTATCCGTTTATCACATCATACATCCATATTAAAGTTTTACCGTTTTCGGATACCCGTTTGCATCCATATCATTTATTATACATATAACTGCATCTATAGATCATATTAATTCATGTTATTATTGTAGTAACACCCCATGCTTAATAATGTGCATCCCATTTAGTCTTGGAACCGTAAATATTGTTGGAGATAGTGCCCTCAGAGTCAATTATTAGATCACAGGCACGTGATTGCAATGATTGAGGAAGGACCTGTCCCAGTAGGACAGTCTTACTCGAGATGATAGTATGCTATCTGGTTTATCTTAATCATCGTGTACTGCTTAGGTGACCTGACAGGTCGCTATTACACGTTGATAGAGCCCCTAGGATTCTTACTTGACCACCAGCAGTATGAGGGCGATCATATAAGTGGGAGCTGGGGGTCTATAAGCACATCCTTAAAAGGTCCCTAGTCGTGCGAGTTTCGAGACAGGGCATCGATACTCTAGAGTAGACTAGTGTATACAGTCGAGACCCCGACGAGGGGCGGTGGCCGGTCTCACAAGCCATTGGTGTCAGTTGGATCACCTAAGATGTATACAGGTGCTCATTGGGTTATGAGTACACCGGACAAGACTCGCCGGGAACATGCTAGTTGGTCTTATACCTGACGTCAGATAGCAGTTCCCTAGTGACATGTGTACAGGTTAGTTCATCGACCTGAGGATTGTCATTTGTCTCGTGTGAGTTCCCACTGTACTTTGATTACTACCCTACCACACTCAAAGGAGGCGTGCAAACAGGTTTTAGTTGGGTACAGTCCCGAGCCACATGGAGGCAGTGAGCGTATCTTCAGGGGTTCGTCTCTCCCGGTATTGGGGGTGAGGTCGCGCTGTGTCTAGGAGAGCCATTACACGAAGCCCTCGGCCGAGGCAGGAGATTTACTGGTAGGTATTCTAGTAGTATCTCAGGGTGTTCTGGGCTACACTCCGACACGACTTGTACCGCTTTTGGGGGTCTGACTTTTACCAACCCCCTAGGCCCGCCATGCGATGCTCATAGACGAATGGACCGGACTGTACGGATATTGTCACTGACAGGCTCAGTAGGGTGTCAGGCTGAGTTCGCTCACAGACGTCCCTTTTGGTCAATACCTGGTAGCCCGTTACGTATTGGCTTATACCTCTGACGTGCTAGTGGTTAAATCCACAACCAAGGTGTTGACGAGTCTTTAGAGTCCCCCACATTCAGTTACTCAAGCTTTCGGGCGAAAAGCTGTAGAGGCCGTATGGAGATATGGCAAGGTCCGATCAGATACGTGCGGTATTGCATGGATCAGGATCGGACAGTTCGTACTAGAGGCCGTATGGATATATGGCAGGGTTCGATCAGATACGTGTGGTATTGCATGGATCAGGATTGGACGGATATTACTAGCCGGCTTTGGTTTAAGCCGGATCCTAGTATAGTACAGTGTAGACTTTGTCTCATTGCATTTGTATTTCGGTCGGAATACAAATGCGGGTGTGTATGCACAGTAGCGGGGTTTTCCTGTGATTTATTACGGGACCAGTTTTCAGGAGTTGCCAGTTTGCTTTCCGTTTCGGCCATATTTCTTTGTATCCTTCATTGGCCGAAGATTGGTGGAGGAGGGCTTATTTGCATTTGTGCAAATAAGCAATTTGGAAGGGGGTCTTTGCATATTATTGGATCATGATGGTTCCACCATCCCTTGACCATTTGACTTCTTCATCCATCATGGCTTGACTTTTATATGATATGGTTGTTGATGATGGCATGACTTTTGGAAGTGATGATTGTTGTTTGAGTGTTGGACTTTCCTAGCTATCATTTCTTTGCATGATAACCATTCCTCTCTCTCTTGTATGATTTGTGAGTGGCTCCCATATTTTGGAGAACACTCTCATTCTCACTCTCACCTCATTAAGATGGCCGGCCACTTCTCATGGGGGCTGTCCAAACATTTCGATGGGGGGATTTTGGTTCATTTCATGTTGAAAAAATCCCATAACACCACCTCCAAAAAGCTTAGTTCATTTCCTCCACCAATGGCAACTTCCAAAACCCCTAGAGACACAAATAGCTCACTACACATTCTACAGCAAACCTTGGGCACGTCGACTAGCCAGCTTCGTGCCCGAGTTGCCTCGGCATAGAGGTGGGAGCCCGTAAAAGATGTAGGCGATGTGGTGCACTTCCGGCGACGAGGTGGAGACAGGACATTCCGCGGGAGATCGGGACGACGACGAGAAGACCGGAGGACTCGGATCAGTCGGTATATCTCTATTCTCCATCTTGTAGTTAGCTAGGACTAGTTAATGGTTCGATCCGGGTGTTTAGTGCGCGGTGGTGCCGGTTTGCTAGTTTGCAAAATTAAAGTTTTTCGCTTCCGCATTTTGGCGTCGGATTGACAGCCGGGGCGCCGCCGTGCACTTACAAATATAACCCTAATCGATAATTGTGCATCCATACCATTAATTATATATCTATTTGCATTCCAAGTCACGTTATTTCATATTACTGCTACATTAACACCCCATGCTAGATAATGTGCATCCTACTTAGTCATGAAACTATAGTTGTAACCCCTGATAGTTATTTATGCATCCATGTTTATTTGTGTATCCATACCATTAATTTTGCATAACTAGTTGCACCCCATATTACATTAACTCATATTATTAATGCATTAGTACCCCATGCTTGATATTGTGCATCCTACTTAGTCATGATGTAACCCCTGATCGATATTTGTGCATCCATGCTTTTATTGTACATCCGTACTTTCACCCTGATTCAATACTTGCTACAGTTTGATTATAAGCACCCGCTTGATACCTGTGCACTACTTGACATGACCTGATACACCACTACTTGACATGACTTGATACATGTACACTACCTGACATGACCTGATATATCATTACTTGATATGTTACCTGATCCTGTTTCTAATGCCGACAATCCTGACATGTTGTCCCGATGGACATATCATGTTGTCTGTATAGACAAACATGTTCCTGCTTGATCCTGTGTTGGCATTAGTCTCAGATTTATCAATACCTGACTTGAACACATAACTTGGGGGTATGCGGAAATCAATGATGAAATCTGACTTGTAACTCGACAGTTCGATACTTATACTGATCAGTTTTAGGGGCTAGGCAAGCCCTGGGATGATGCTGCTGACATCATTCATCTGTACATGTTTCCTTTTTAGTGCCTAGCGGCATGTCTCGGTTTCAGCTCGTGAATCTGGACCGTGGTCCCGGGCATGCACGGGATACTATTGAGTTACATCGACGATTCATTAAATTGATTTCAAAGACTTGAGAGTAATTAACCCAGTAGCTTAGTTCAGATTACTCACTGCACATCACATATACTTTTACCCTTCACTGTTCCTTATTCGTGTTACTGTTTTACTTTTATTACTGTTCATACTCGTGCCTGCATGTCTTGCTACCCCCTGATTATATTATTTTTGATATTATGACGCACTGACGTCTGGGTTTTGTATGGCCCAGATCCTCTACCTTTGTCGCAGGCTGATCAGGAGTATTTCCTCCATCAGGCCGAGCAGTGAGGATACTGTTAGTATCCAGTTAGTTTAGTTATTTCCGTAATTTCCAGATGTTACTGTTTATTGGATTTATTGCTTCCGCATATTATTTCTTGACTCGTTTATTCTGACATATGGACATGTACTAGATAGTTTATTTTACTTGCATGTTCTTGATATCTTATAGACAACCGTAATGTGACTGTGGAGGGATGTTTCCTGTCTACAGGTAGCATGGTTGGCTCTGTCACGTGCTGATCTTAGCGCACTCTGGGAAGTGGGGCGTGACAGGGTTTGTTTGGTGTCAGAGCCATAAGATTTAGGTTAATCGGGTTTGATTCTTTTGTAGTTGGGTATTGGACCCAATACACGAATCGGAAAATCCTAATTAGGAACATGTCCTGCCACATTGTTATCGTAATTCTTAAATCATATCTTTCTCTTGACCCCTGTCCTAACGATATGCAAACAACTTTGCATCTCGAGTTGAAATTCTTTTGGTTCCCTATTGTTTCTTCCGTCCTATTCCTTTGATTCTGATACTAGAATTTGGGCGACTTGAACAGAGTTATGTGATTGTAACTATGAACCGCAGCATGGTTACAATGCGGTACTCTATTTAAGTAACTTAGAGTCCTAGTCTTGATTCATTTCCTTGTTTTATGGTCGTTGTATTACCCTACTCTCTCGGTTGCATTGTTTACCAGTTTATATTTTATTGCAAGCTTGAATCCTCTTTACCGTGCTTATCTTCTTTAGTGTCTTGGCTTTAGATGAAGTCGTTTCAGGTATCCTACTTGTTCATGATTTTCCCGCATTAGTATTATTCGATTCTGGTGCATCCCATTGTTTTATGTCGTCCAATTTTATTGTTGCACATTCGATTGCTTGCACGACCATGTCTTGTTGTTGGGACATACACACTAGGAATGGGAAGATCATATCTAGTAGCAAGTGCAAGGATTGTTCGGTTATTATCTGCGGACGAGAGTTATTTGCAGATTTCTTGGTGATTGATACTGACAGTCATGATGTTGTCTTAGGAATGGACTTTCTCGGCACTTTCCACGCTCACATTGATTGTAGGGCAAAGAAAGTGATTTTCCAGATTCCCGGACATCCGGGGTTTGTTTTTGCTGGAGGTAGCAGATCTGTCGGGCCAGTCGAGTTTAGGGCTAGGCCGACACACAGTGTTCTTTCGTCGATGGAAGTTGATGAGGAGGAAGCGCCAGTTGTAGTTCGAGAGTTTATGTACGCGTTCGAGGAAATCTTGGGTTTACCGCCAAAACGAGATGTGGAGTTCGCGATCGATCTTGTTCCTGGTGCAGCACCAATCTCAATGGCATACTATTCGATAGCACCAGTAGAGTTGGAAGAAGTCAAGAAGCGGGTTACCGAATTACTTGAGAAGGGTTGGATTCGCAGCAGCAATTCACCTTGGGGAGCTCCAGTTCTTCTAGTCAAGAAGAAAGATGGCACAAGGAGGATGTGCATTGATTATCGAGAATTAAACCGGGTGACTATTAAGAACAAGTACCTGATCCCTCGCATTAGCGAATTATTTGAACAACTCAGTGGCGCGAGGGTATTCTCGAAGCTGGATTTGCGATCTGGATATCATCAGGTCCGAGTTAAATCAGAAGATATTTGCAAGACTGCGTTCCGAACTCGGTATGGACATTACGAGTATTTAGTGATGCCATTCGGAGTCACGAATGCACCGGCGATATTTATGGACTTGATGAACCGAATCTTTTCACCGTTCTTGGACCAGTTTATAGTGGTGTTCATCGATGATATTCTGGTCTACTCGAGAAGCATTGAAGAGCATGCAGAACACTTGAAGATCGCACTGCAGACATTGAGACAAGAAAGATTGTGTTCAAAGATGAGCAAGTGCGAGTTTTGGCTTGAAGAAGTGAAGTTTTTGGGGCATGTTGTATCCGGAGATGGAATCGCCGTTGACTCTGAAAAGATTGCAGCAGTTCAAGATTGGCCGATTCCGAAGAACGCAGCAGAGATCAGAAGTTTTCTTGGACTTGCCGGATATTACAGAAGATTCGTGGAGAATTTTGCTCGTTTGGCTGAACCTTTGACCAAGCTTACGCGGAAGGTAGTACCGTTCGTATGGACGGATAAATGTGCGTCAGCTTTTGAGGCGTTGAAGCAAAGATTGATAACCGTTCCTATTTCGACCGTACCAGACGGTTCCGGAGGATTGGTGATTCACAGCGATGCATCTGGGAAAGGTTTGGGATGTGTTTTGATGCAGCATGGGAAAATTATAGCTTACGCATCGAGACAGTTGAAGATCCATGAGAAGAATTACCCAACTCATGATTTGGAGCTAGCAGCTGTGATTTTCGCTTTGAAGATTTGGAGACACTACTTATTGGGCGAAAGGGTCGAATTATTCACCGATCACAAAAGCCTAAAGTACGTGTTCACACAGAAAGTGCTTAACATGAGGCAGCGTAGATGGTTGGAGCTGATGGCTGACTACGATCTTGATCTTAAGTACCATCCGGGGAAAGTTAATGTAGTGCCGGATGCGCTTAGTCGGTTGCCAGCAATTCGGATGTTGACTGCACAGAAGGAGCTTATCGAGGATTTTCGGAGATTCGAGTTGGAGATTGTGCTACCGCATTCTTCGGGACAGTTGATGCAGCTGCAAGTACAGTCGTTGTTGATCGAGAGTATTAAAGCAGCACAGTCATATGACCCAAGATTGCAGAAGTTTCGAGAACAAGTTGAAGCGGGATTTCGAACGGACTTGTTGATTCATGAAGATGGTTCGTTGCGTTATGGTAGCCGTTTGTGTGTGCCAAAAGGAGACATTCGCGAAGAAGTTATGAAGGAGGCACACAGTTCCGCATATTCCGTACATCCAGGAGGCATGAAGATATACTGTGATCTACGACAACATTTCTGGTGGGAAGGCATGAAAAGGAAGATTGCTCGCTTTGTAGCAAAGTGCTTGGTGTGTCAGCAAGTTAAGGCTGAACATCGAAGGGTTGCTGGTTTATTGCAACCACTTCTGATTCCTCAATGGAAGTAGGAACATATAACCATGGACTTCATGACAGCTTTACCGCGGAGTCCAAAGGGAAACAATGCAGTTTGGGTGATTGTGGATCGATTGACCAAGGCAGCTCATTTTATACCATTGTGAGTTGGTTAGTCAACGGAAGCGTTATCAGAACGGTACATGCAGGAGATTGTGAGATTGCATGGAGTACCTGTGAGCATCGTTTCCGATCGTGACACCCGATTTTTATCACACTTCTGGAGGAGTTTACAGGAAAGTATGGGGATGCGATTGAAGTTTAGCACAGCTTATCATCCTCAGACAGATGGCCAGTCGGAGAGAACGATCCAAACTCTTGAAGACATGTTGAGATCTTGCATGTTAGACTTCAAGGGTTCATGGGAGGATCATCTACACTTGGTAGAGTTTTCTTACAACAACAGCTTTCAGGCAACTATTCAGATGGTTCCATTCGAAGTATTGTATGGTCGCAAGTGTCGCTCACCCGTTTGTTGGGATGATATTGGAGAACGAAGATTGTTAGGACCGGATTTGATCGTGCATACAGTTGAGAAGGTTAATCCTATCCGGAATCACATGAAGGCAGCACAGGATCGGCAGAAGAGTTGGGCCGACACATCGAGAAGACCTCTAGAGTTCGCTAATGGTGATTTGGTATTCTTGAAGATATCACCGACTAGAGGAGTGATTCGTTTTGGGAGTCGAGGCAAGCTTAGTCCTCGATTCGTAGGGCCTTTCGAGATTATGGAGTGTGTGGGAGAAGTGGCTTATCGGTTGGCTTTACCACCATCTTTGGCAAAGGTTCATGACGTGTTTCAAGTATCTCAACTCCGTAAGTATGTTCGAGATGAAACACACGTGCTAGATCATTCGAAGCTGACTGTAAGGGAGGATTTGACCTTTGAGGAACGACCGATGTCGATTATAGATCGAAGAGAAAAGGTCTTTAAGAACAAGGATATCCCTCTCGTACTTGTTTCTTGGGGAAATCGCTCGCACGGAGAATCGACTTGGGAACAAGAAGACGAGATTCGACAGAAGTTTCTACGCCTATTCTTATAGATTCTTGATTGTTTTTCTTTTCTTGTTTTGGGAATTTCGAGGACGAAATTCTTTTTGTAGTTGGGTATAATGTAACACTCTAGTTCATTTATACCAGTTCTAGTTCAAGTATTTCTTTATTTATGGTATTTTTTCCTGATTTATTGTGTTGTGGGTGCGAATAGTGTATTTGACATCTGTATTTGCATCCGACCCGACCCACATGCTTGAAACCAGTCTTGATTCATGTTTGTGATTTATCCTGGCTTGTTACGTGGATCCATGCACTTTCATTTATACATCCTGCATACTGGAATTTATCTGGTATCTGCATTTTAAATATACAATTAGAGTCACATAAAATGTTTTAAAAAAAATATCTTGCATGGCTTGCATGATACTCCTGGCCCTGTGGTAGCATCCGCGCATCTTGTTCTCGTCCCGTTCAGTGAAACGGACTTGTTTGGATGACTACGTGCACGTGCGTGCATCCGTTCTTGGGGGTATGCATTTTCGTTACCCGGATATCCAATTTTGGTTTTGGTCGACATGCATATTTTTCGTATTTTAAAACTGAATTTTTGACCCGACCCGGGCGTGTTTTGGACTATATTTGTATTTACCAGAATATCAAATTTTATTTATATAATATTAATTTTATAAACTGATACAAATTAAAATTTAGTTAACTAATAAAAGATTTTTTTAAATTTAAATCTAAACTAATTTCCTAACAAACTAGCAGCCCCTTTTTCTCTCTTTCTCTCTCGTGACTCTCTCTCTCTCCTCTGGATATATATATTTATATATGTTTTATTTATTTATTTTTTCTTTCCTTATTTAATACACAGCATCTTTTTCTTACTTCTTCTTCTTTCTTTTTCTTGACCTTGTTTCTTGATTTCGGTGATCACCACTGGAGCCGTGCTTGTCGCTGACGATCCGAGTGATCCAGTGGACGTCCTCTACCTGCGTGGTCATCCTCTTGCCTTGTCCGGACCTGTCCCGCGTGCCGTGTGTTCATTGCGACGTTTACCCGACGTCGGACATGCCGTACGTATCCGTCGCGTGATCCAATCGAGGCAAGTTAATCTTGCTATATGCTATACTACAAAATATTGCACACATGTGAATAATAACATTACTTATTGTTTAATTATGCATCCCACATCACCATTTTACTATTTTACTGTCTTCGGACATCCGTGTGCATCCATATTACTATTTACATATCTAGTCGCATGCTAATTCATCTTGCTACATGCTAGGTATATTATTATGCATCCATATGAGTAAAATATTATCCGTTTATCACATCATACATCCATATTAAAGTTTTACCGTTTTCGGATACCCGTATGCATCCATATCATTTATTATACATATAACTGCATCTATAGATCATATTAATTCATGTTATTATTGTAGTAACACCCCATGCTTAATAATGTGCATCCCACTTAGTTTTGGAACCGTAAATATAACCTTAATCGATAATTGTGCATCCATACCATTAATTATATATCTATTTGCATTCCAAGTCACGTTATTTCATATTACTGCTACATTAATACCCCATGCTAGATAATGTGCATCCTACTTAGTCATGAAACTATAGTTGTAACCCTTGATAGTTATTTATGCATTCATGTTTATTTGTGTATCCATACCATTAATTCTGCATAACTAGTTGCACCCCATATTACATTAACTCATATTATTAATACATTAGTACCCCATGCTTGATATTGTGCATCCTACTTAGTCATGATGTAACCCCTGATCGATATTTGTGTATCCATGCTTTTATTGTACATCCGTACTTTCACCCTGATTCAATACTTGCTACAGTTTGATTATAAGCACCCGCTTGATACCTGTGCACTACTTGACATGACCTGATACACCACTACTTGATATAACTTGATACATGTACACTACCTGACATGATCTGATATATCATTACTTGACATGTTATTGACATGTTACCTGATCCTATTTGTAATGCCAACAATCCTGACATGTTGTCCCGATGGACATATCATGTTGTCTGTATAGACAAACCTGTCCCTACTTGATCCTGTGTTGGCATTAATCTCAGATTTATCAATACCTAACTTGAACACATAACTTGGGGGTATGGGGAAATCAATGATGAAACCTGACTTGTAACTCGACAGTTCGATACTTATACTGATCAGTTTTAGGGGCTAGGCCAGCCCTGGGATGATGCTGCTGACATCATTCATCTGTACATGTTTCCTGTTTAGTGCCTAGCGGCATGTCTCGGTTTCAGCCCGAGAATCTGGACCGTGGTCCCGGGCATGCACGGGATACTATTGAGTTACATCGACGATTCATTAAATTGATTTCAAAGACTTTAGAGTAATTAACCCAGTAGCTTAGTTCAGATTACTCACTGCACATCACATATGCTTTTACCCTTCACTGTTCCTTATTCGTGTTACTGTTCTACTTTTATTACTGTTCATACTTCTTCCTGCATGTCTTGCTACCCCCTGATTATATTATTGTTGATATTATGACGCACCGACGTCTGGATTTTGCATGGCCCAGATCCTCTACCTTTGTCGCAGGCTGATCAGGAGTATTTCCGCCGTTAGGCTGAGCAGTGAGGATCCTGTTAGTATCCAGTTAGTTTAGTTATTTCCGTACTTTCCAGATGTTACTGTTTATTGGATTTATTGCTTCCGCATATTATTTCTTGACTTGTTTATTCTGGCATATGGACATGTACTAGATAGTTTATTTTACTTGCCTGTTCTTGATATTTTATAAACAGCCGTAATGTGACTGTGGAGGGTTGTTTCATGTCCACAGATAGCATGGTTGGCTCTGTCACGTGCCGATCTTAGCGCACTCTGGGAAGCGGGGCGTGACAATGAGAATAGAAATTATATATAATTTCCACTCTCATTCTTAATCTTGGTTAATAAATATCTAGATATTTATCTTTGGAGAAAAGAGAACCATAAACATTAACTCATGGTCAATACTTAGTTAAGTGTAGAGAATGGGTATTAAATATCAACCATGAATTAATCCTAATTTCCTTTAACTCAAAAATAAACATAAAGATAAATATTACCATGTGAGTCTTGCATTGCCACCACTTGTGTATCAACAACCATGATACACACAAGTGTATGCATGTATGTGTGTATGCACATCAACATGTGCATCAACATAAACATATGCATACATGCATGCATACAAGAAAGAAAAGGGTTTAAACAAAGCGAGCTATTTAGTCGATGTTAAATCAACACTTGATTTAACAAACCGGTCATATCTCATAAGACCCGATCAACAGTAAAACGCCCGATTAATATACCGTATCACATATGCGCATTTAATCGGGTCCCCGCGCATATCTCATATGCACACCACATCTTTTCGCCTGGGTTAGGAAACTCCTTTGTGGGACTCTAAGACTCGTCAATACGCCGGCAGTAGGTGATGATAACATCAAGCACCCACAAGCCGTCAGCGGTACTAGCTGGACGTAACGGCTTCCCGGGTATTGAACGATCAGAAGATCGACAAGCATGCCCGCTCTAACTCCTGCAAAGGCCTGACAGCAACACTACCGTACAGTCCGGTCTCTTTGTCTGATATGTCACATATCTAGTCTAGGGGTGGTAAACGTCAGACCCCAATAACCGATAAGTTATGCCGATATGAGGCTCATAACGGGTCGAGAAACTACTGATAACTCTTACCAGTAAATCTTTAAATCAGCCCTGTCCAGGGACTTCCCTGTTATGGCCAATCGAGCAAAGCGCAACATCAACCCCCAATACCGGGAGAGACGAAACCCCTCTTATCGCTCATTGCCTCCATGTGACTCGGGACTGTACCTAAAAACCACCGTTTTGCACGTCCTCTTGAACGTGGTAAGGTGGAAATCAAAACACAGTGGGAATTGTTAGTTATATGTATGCCCTAGAGGCCATTACTATACATAGAATGTATATTGTAGTGGATGCTTGGACATATATAGGGAGGACTTTCTTGCTCGACATGATAGTATGCTATCTGGTTGCTCTTTACCTTAACGTGTACACTGATTGTCTCTCTGCTACATGTTGGTAAAGCCTTTAGGATGTGTACTTGACTACCTGGACTATGATGCGGATCATACTAGTGGGGACATGGTAGTCCATAAGTACATCCTTCAAGGTCCCTAGTCGTGGGTGTATCGAGACAGGGCATCGATGCACCAGAGTAGACTAGCGTATACGCATCTTGACCCATACAGATGGGCGATGGATGATCCCATATCCATTGGTGTTTGACATCAGAGATGATATACGGGTGCTCAGTGGAGACTGGGTACACTGGACGGACTCGCCGAGAACTCCCAGATGGTATTATACCTTACGTCAGATGGCAGTTCTCTGGTGACACTGGTACAGGTTAGTCTGTAGACCCGAGATCGTCATAGAGTCTTGTGTGATTCCCACTGTGCTTTGATTTCCACCTTACCACGTCCAAGAGGGCGTGCAAAACGGTGGTTTTTGGGTACAGTCCTGAATCACATGGAGGCAATGAGCGATAGGAGGGGATTCGTCTCTCCCGGTATAGGGAGTTGATGTTGCGCTGTGTTCGATTGGCTATAACCGGAAATCCCTGACCAGGGTTGCTGAGATTTACCGGTAAGTGTTACCAGTAGTTTCTCGAACTCTTATAGCCTCATATCGACACGACTTATCGAGCTACTGGGGTCTGACGTTTACCACCCCTAGGCGAGATATGCGACATATCAGACGATCAGACCGGACTGTGCGGTAAGTGTTACTGGTTGGATTCACAGGACTATGATCGGGCTTGCTCGTTGATATTCTGATCGCTCAATACCCGGGTGGCCATTACGTTTAGCAGACCGCTTGCGGCTTGTGGGTGTTTGATATGATCATCACCTGCTGCCGGCGTATTGACGAGTCTTTAGAGTCCTACACAGAGGTTTCCTGGCTCAAGCGAAACGAAATAGGAGCGCATATGAGATATGTGCAGGACCGAGAATAATACCAGTATGTGATACTGTATTCGATTCTCGCGATTTATGACATTGATCGGTTATATGCGATATAGCCGGGTTATTGGATCAAATGTTGATTCGATAAGTTGTTACTATTGATATTAGTCGGTCATATGCGATATGACCGGATCGTTAAATCAAGTGTTGATTTAATGATTTAATGTATAATTATATATTTGATATATCACTTTACATTAACTAGTATTTGTTCACTTAAAGATGGATTTTCTCACTTGATGTGCACATTGTATATATGATATAGTATTGTGCACTAGTTTGTATCATGTTTGATGATACATGCAAACTTGGGTGTATGTTTGGTTTAAACCATGTTTAGTTAATGGTTAGGGTTTCATTTGCTTTATTTACTTATTCATTTATTTATTTATTCATTTTGGTAAGAAATAAAATGGTGGCTTTATTTGGATTTCACTTGAAGTTTCATGAAGCTTTGAAAGTCAAAACCATTTTGTTTCTTTCCTTAACCCAACCATTTAACTAAACCCTAGTTCATTCTCTACATGAGTTACACTCACCCATGGTTGCAAAATGATAACCATCACTTCATTTTTTTTTTGGGAATTAATTCATTCTTATTCTTTCTTCTTCTTCTTCTTCAAGAAGAAAGAAGACCTTTTCTTGAAAATGTCTAAGTGATGATTCCAAGTGAGAAATACAAATCCAAAGTGAACCCACTTCCTATTTCTTCATCCTCTACCACTTGCCATGTTGTATTGGGTGTTTTCTTCACAAGGTTCATGACCAAGTGAAGATGGAGCTTGAGTTAGAGTTGCCTCGACGTAGATCATCTTCGGCATCGAAGTCAATGACCTAGCCCGCTCATTTCTCCGACGAAACCATCGCTAGAGTCCGGGATGCCGGTGATCGCAGCGAAGGGACGTCATCACGGAGCTAAAGAAGTGGAGGACTGGATCTACAAAGGTTGTAGTCTCTTTCACTTAGCAGTAAAGTTGTTTACTAGCTTGTAGTTTCGCCTATTCTCTAGTTAACGATCTAGTTTAGGGTTTCTCAGCACCGGAAAATTTAGAATTTGGCATGGTTGATGCCTTGTAGAACCTCTTGAGTGTGCCTAGGAACCTTACAGTGGTATCAGAGCCTAGTTAGAGCTTTAGGCGAAGTGTAGACGAAGTTAGAAGTCCGATCGAACCCGTAAACCCCGACAAAACCCTTCTCTGTACATTTTTCAAAACAGTGGATTTTTGTGAATTAAAAATGCTCAGAAAAACAAGCAGGAAAAACTAAGAATTACTGTGAAGTACGGTCCACTAAGTCAATAATTTGACCGCGGAACCGCGGCGAAACTAAGAGTTTGGCGGCGGTTCCGCGGCCAAAATTTGGACTTAGTCCCTAAAATTTCATATATTTATTCTTAGGTCCTTTCTTGGCAATTGTTTATGGGAATTTTTTAATTCCACTCAAGTGTTGAGTTTTCTAGGGTTTTATTGAGGACTCGTTAATTTGATCGGATAATTTAACTTCGTTTATGTTTTTCCGGATATTTTAGAAACTGTTAAAAAGTTCGACCGGATATAAATACCCACTTTTTCCCCTGCCGGGAAATTTCCAAGTGTTGGATTTTTCCGTAGTTTAAGAATGTTCTAAGTAGTGCAAGTAACGCGATGGACCCTCTAGAAGACAACAAACCTTAACTCGATTATGTGATCGTCTTGAACTGCCTTTTGAACCTTAGGGTTTGGGGCAGTACGGCGTGCCACATGTGAGGCGTTGGCTTGACCCTTCTACGGCTGGACCGTTGGTACTGAGGCATGAAGTGGATGTTTTTGAACTTATTTCAAGTGTTGAGCTGTTTCGGGAAACATTGGGTGTTTGATTGTTCGATCGGAAAGTTTAACATTTTCTATTTATCTGGAATGTAATACAATATTTGGAATCCACATGTAGTTATGAGATAACTGAATGAATGTTATAAACATAGCAGTTTAGTCTCACTTGATCGGTTGCCACGGAATTTTGATGCGATCAAAAGTCCGTCGCAATCACGTAGCGTACGCGGATACTCGCTGGGTAAACTTAATAGGCAGCTACACCACATAGCCCCGACCAAGTGACTGTAGGAGAACTCCGTTGCCGAAAGCATCCGTTCGGGTGCTCGAGGCAGCGGTGTTCCGTCTTAGTGCACTTCGTCGACGGTATCGGGGGTGCGGCCGTCTACTAAAGTTTGCGACGAGCATTCGGTCAGGATGCCGGGAATCTTGTTGAATTGCCCGACTAGATATTGAAAAGAGTTTTCGATAAATGAGACTAAAATGCGGGGTTTATAATTGTTAGGCATGCGATGTCTAAGGAATTCATTTGGTCAGGCATGCGATGTCTGAGGAGATTGCGGATTCCAACTGTTGTAGTTTTACACTTTCTTTTCTGCGACTGTAAGTGTAATATGTGACATCACCGGTTTCGTTGCTATATGTCAACAACAATTGGGATGCGCATATTTACTTACGTTGATGACATGTGATGTTATGTGTTGCTGAATATGTTATATTGGATCGTCGTGTTTGAATAGCCGGGGTTTTTTATGTGAGACGGGTGTTTTTCATTTTCATTCATGTAAAAACTTGTATGTAATATTTTTTTGTTGGGGCACTTCCAGGTTGCGGAAGATGTCACCGTTGATGTATATTATTTACTTTTCCGTACTAGGATAGACCCAAGGAGGAGGGCACAAGTAACCGGGTTCTGGAGTCCAGTGGGAGACCAACTCGAGGAGTCGAGTCCGGGTCTCCTAACTCTAGAATTGGTAGGGTTGCTTGCCGCTCTCGTAGGGGTCTAGGGGTGTGGGTTTGGCTATTCATCGCGACCGTGGAATCCGTGTTTTATACTAGCTCGTATTGAAAACACGGACGTCCTAGTATATCCAATGTTTTATATGTTTCTTCTGCTGCGATATCTGTGATGTGATCATTTGATATGCTGTGATGGATACTGTATATAGTATATATGATATATTATATAGACGTTACTTATGTTTTACACCTGCGCTAGCCCTGCCCCGCTCTGCCGTTAGTTACCTAACCTAACGGTGCATGAGGGGACATCAAGGTGAATACGGATGGCATAAGTGTACGTCGTATTTATCTGTGATGTTTAGGTACTTAAATGATGGGACTTCATTAATATGATTAATGAAAGTAAAAGAAACCTAAAGATGTTGTGGAATCGAATTTCTCAAAAACAGGTAGCTACAGTTCTTGCTTTGCACAGCAGTATATATGATATATCCTGCACCTTATTCGATGAGGAAAGGGCCGACGATCCCTTCACCGGGAGTGTCCCCTTTAGCAATAATTGGCAGATGTTACACACTCGGTTTGTCTTTTGATAGCTTCTGCTTTGCACAGTGATATATATGATATATCCCGCACCTCATTCGACGAGGAAAGGGCCGACGATCCCTTCACCGGGAGTGACCCCTTTAGCAAAACTAGAAAAGCCTCAAAAACACTCCATTTTAAAATCATTTGATTCTACAACGATATCAAGTTCATTACGCAATAGGTTTTCAGAAAAACCTGTCGTAGCCCTCCGTCATTTCAGATAAGCACTATTTAGTATTCGTGCTGCGGTAGTTTGGCATGCGTCAAGGCATAGTGTATGGTAGCTAACTAGTGCTTATTTGCTAGCATATGATGCGATTGGATTAGGGTATTCGCACGGCGTTGTTTGGCATGCGTCAAGGATCGTGCGGGTGGGTTTAATTCAGTCAAGAAATGTACGGGTTGAACTTGACTAGCGGAGTATGGGTTGTTTGGCATGCGTCAAGGTCATAGCACGCTAGGGGCAAAATATTATCGGGAATTTCAAGTGTTGAAATTTGCAATGAGATTGCATACCTTCTATGAGATAGTTGGATCCCGATACCCACTGCGAGTAATTGTTACTCCTGGGAGAGTTTTACACATTACAATTAGCCGATCAAGTAGGTGTCTAGAAAGGTGTCAACGGGGTTACGCCTCTAGGAAAACGAGGTTTACATTAATTAGGTTCGTGCGAAAGCACGGGGGACCTCCCTCAAAGTACCGACACTGGCTTGGCTGAAAGATTGGCGAACTTATAGCGTGTAATTAATCCCGGCTAGTCTTTCCTTTTAGGGTTTGAAGGAAGATTTGATAAAAACAGTGGGAGCCATCCTGATTAGATAAAATAATAACCAATCTGATCTTGCAAGTGCGCACGCAGAGTGTTTTCTTCTCTCTCTCTCCAGGTAGCGACCATATCACGCCTTAATCAAGATAATAATACGGATGTATTGACCGAACCCGCTTGTTATACTGAGCTGGGGAACGTTGGTTCCGCTCCAACTTATAATTGTTATAAGACAGAGCAGGAAATTGGGGAATACCAGATTTCCCGTGCCGCCCAAACGAAGAAAGTGCATGCTGATGCATCTTCTTCGGGTATGTTCTTTACAGAGAACTGTTTCTCAGTATCCTTTACGTCCTAGGTATGAGATACCGGATCAGGATCCCGCATATGTAATCTGTTACATGGGCTACAGATAGGTAGAGAACTGAGGACGGGTGATAAGTTTCATGAGATAGAAAACGGTGCAAGTGTTGTAGCCAAGTCTGTTGGTCACTGTCACCCTGTATTCCAAATACATTGATTCTGAACGAATGTTATTAGATACCGAACCTGATATACAAAATCATATCAGTCTCTTTATTAGTAAAGAAATGATAAAATTTTGTATTGTTGGATAATGTTTTGAACATTTCCTATATCAAAAGTTGATCGGTTCAGGCACGTTATCTAAAAGCATTGATGTTCTAAATCAAACTACAGTTCTTAGTATACGGAACACACACAAGAGGAAGAGTTCAGACATGAACAAATCCTTCTGATGGTATTGTAGACTAGGTCATATCAATGCGACCGGACTGGCTGAAGTTATATTTAGATGCATATTTAAATCAGTTTGAATTTATATCTTGTGAAACTTACCAGTCATGTCACAAAAATAAGATGACCATAGCTCCGTTTACTGGAAACAGAGAAAGAGTTAGTAAACTCTAGGGACTGATACATGATGATGTATGTAAGGTCCCCTGTCTACACATGCCAAGACCGGTTCTTTGTACTTCATTACATTCTCTGATGATCTCTCAAGATTCAGACATATGTTCCTGTTGAAACACAAGTCCGAACCTTTTGAGATATTCACAGAATATAAGTTAGAAGTAGAGAACCAAAAACCGGGTATAAGTATTATGTCCTATGATAAGATCAGGGAGGAGAATACTTGAGCACGGAAATCCTGGACTATTCTAAAGTAGAATGAGATTCTCTCTCAGCATTACTCCTCCGAATACACCATAGCACGATGGTATATCGGGGCGGAGCAATTGCACCCTATTCGATATGGTGCGCTCTATGATGAGTACTACTGAGTTACATGTTTCCTTTTTGGGGGTTATGCACTTGATAAGCTGCATACCTATTGAATTAGGTTCGAATCAGATCACAGCCTACCACTCCATATGAGATATGGTATGGGAAGAGCCCATGTCTTAAGCTAGTTAAGATTTGGGGTTGACCGGCCTATGTCTAAAAGCAAAATCCGGACAAGCTCGAGGTGAGGTCTGTAATGTAGAACTGGAAAGGTTCCAGCTATACAAACTACAACAGATGATTTGATAGAACCAAAGGATTCAATAGTTACCAACGAACCTCAGCCTCTCCGCCGATCTAGTAGGGTTCCTCACCCACCTGAGAGATACTTCGGTTTCTCGATGACAGTGGGAGCGAGGATTGCATCATGAGATGATGACCCAACTAGTTTCGAGCTGGCCATCAGGAGTAGGACTCTGTAAGAATGGCTGGATACTTAGTGATCTGAGATGGAATCCTTATACACCAACAAAGTATGGACTTTGGTTGCTTTATCTGAAGGGTTAAATCCCCATCAGGAGCAAGTATATCTTGAGAAGATTACTTGGTGTAGATGGAAAAGTTAAGACTTTCAAAGCTAGAGTTGTTAAAGGTTTTCGTCATCGACCAGGCGTGGATAATGATGAAACCTTTTCCAGTGGCTAAGCTTAAGTCCATCCGGATCCTACTTGCCACGGCTACATACCATGACTATGATATCTGGCGGTTGGGTGTCATAACTGCTCTTCTAAATGATATTTTAGAAGAGGGAGTCTATAAGTACACAGTCAGAGGGCTTCGTAGAAAGTGGGAGCAACGGAAACGTGTACAAGATACTTTATAAGATAAAGCAGGCATCGTGGAGTTAGAACATCTGTTTTGATGTAGTAGTCAAAGAGTTTGACATCATCAAAATAGTAGATGAACCTTGTATAAACAAAAAGGTAGTAGGGAGTATGGTAGTGATCTTCGTAGAGTACGTGGATGACATACTCTTGATAGGGAAGGAGTTTCCTATGCTACGCTCGGTCAATCTCCGCTTATCACAAGGATTCTCCATATAGGATCAAGATGATACCTCCTAAATCCTGGGTTTTGGATCTATGAGATAGATCTAATTGGATGTTAGGATTCTCACTAGATGTAGTGAGATGGTATCAATCGATCCTGGGGAGAATCACTGGAAAGGTTCCAGAGTGATAAGGACGACTGAATGTCGGTCACATGCATTGTCTTTACCCTCTATGGAGGGACGGTATGTTAGAAGAGTTCCAAGCTAGATACCGTGGCATACTAGACGATAAAGGCTGGATACATCGCTACTTAAGATGCTACCAAAGAGGCAGTCTGGATGCATATTTGTTCATGAGATGAACTTAGTTCCTTCCATTGTGTGACAATGGAATTGTGGCTTATGCCAAGGAACGTCCGTCCCATCAGTGATCCAGACATATTCTAAGGCAGTATCATCTGATCATGGAGATGGTGTAAGGTTTGCCTAGCACCCTATAATGAGTTTGGAAGCATCACATGTCACAAAGTTCAAGTTTTTATGGTGCTAGACAAGCATGCAATGGAATCGATCCTAGAAAATTAGGGTTTCGAAACTTTAAGCTAATAAAAATAAGGGTTTGAAGGCTACAACCTTTGTAGCTCCCCTTTTGCTTGACTCCTTAGTCTCTAGGGTGTTGGAAGAAGGTCCACTTGTAGTCCTCTTTCGTCCACGACGATCCACCCGAAGTTTCCCGTCCAAGCTTGCAACTTTGGAAAAGCAAAGAGAACACTCTAATCAAGTTGGCTAGACTTGAGTAGAATGATGTTGTGGCTAAGGATCTCACTTCAAAAACCTTTCTTTATTTGTGTTTAACTCACTAGAAAAAACTAGAGAGGAAAAAGATGAAGGAGGATGAAGATGGTGGCTATTTTTAACAAGAGGTAAAAATATAACCCTTAGTTGCAAAGAAATGAAATATAACCTTTTAAATTTTATTCCTTCTTGCTTTCAACCATGATTAAATGATGGATAGTTAATTTAACTTGGGTTTTAAATGATAAAGAGAAGGATAACCCTAGGTTAGTGGTAGTTGAGCATGGTTAGGTCAAAGGAAGAATGTAGAAGCTAGAATGATTATCCTTTCCTTTTCATTTTCTTTTAAATCCAAAATCAAATAATAATCCATTATTTAATCCATGGTGTGAGTCTTATATTGCCACCATTTCCATATGCTAACAACCATGATGGATGGGTGTATGTATGTATGCATGTATGCACATCCACATGTGCATGAAACTAGAATGAAAGAAAGAAACACATGCATGCTTACATACATCCATCACATACTAGAAAGGTTTCAAGTGAGAAAACTAATGGTTAAATGATAAATCAACACTTGATTCATCAATCCGGCCATATCACATATGACCCCACCAAAAGCAAGCCGCCCGATCAATGTTCGGTATCATATACGCACATTTCAATCGGGTGCATGCGCATATCGCATACGCGCACCACAACGTTTCGCCTGGACTGGGTAACTCCTTTGTGGGACTCTAAGACTCGTCAATACGCCGGCAGAGGGTGATGATCATATCAGGTACCCTCAAGCCGCAAGCGGTCAGCTAAACGTAACGGCCACCCGGGTATTGAGCGATCAGAAGAAAACAAGCGAACCTGCTACAACTCCCGTCGAGCCAACCGGCAACACTACCGTACAGTCCGGTCTCTTCGTCAGATATGCTGCATATCGAGCCTAGGGATGGTCACGTCGACCCCAATAACTCAATAAGTCGTGCCGGTGAATGGTCTATAACAGATCGAGAAACTACTGATAACACTTATCAGCAAATCTCAGCAGCCCTGGCCAGGGACTTGCTGTTATAACCAGTCGGGCACAGCACAGCATCAACTCCCAATACCGGGAGAGACGAAACCCCTCCTATCGCTCATCGTCTTCATGTGTCTCGGGACTGTACCCAACGGCCACCTGTTTGCACGACTCAGTAGAGCCGTGGTAGGGTGGCAATCAAAGTACAGTGGGAGAACACACAAGACTCTATGACGATCTTGGGTCTACAGACTAACCTATACCAGTGTCACCTGAGAACTGCTATCCGACGATAAATATAATTCCATATAGGAGTTCTCGGTGAGTCCGTCCAGTGTATCCAGTCACCACTGAGCACCCGTATATGATCTTGATGTGAAACATCGATGAATGTGGGAACATTCATCGCCCATCGTATGGGTCTAGTATCATATACGCTAGTCTACTCTGGTATATCAATGCCCCGTCTCGATATACCTACGACTAGGGACGTTCCAGGATATGCTTATAGACTACAGATGTCCCACTAGTATGATCTCCATCATAATCAGAGTAGTCAAGCCGATATCCTCAGGGCTTTATCAGCATGTATGAATGAATAAAAGCATGATCAAATCAACATGTCAGATAAAGAATAACCAGATAGCATACTATCATGTCGAGCAAGAATGCACACTAAATATATATATATATACATGTATAGATACATCCGCTATCATATAATGGCCTCTAGGGCATACATATATCCAACAATCTCCCACTTGCACTAAGGCCAGTTATTGGCGTATCTCATACCCAACATCTCAAAAAGTCGCTCATGCTGTGGCTGAGGGAAGGCCTTGGTGAGTGGATCCGCGGCGTTGTTCTTTGTGTCTACTCTCTTAATCTCGATCTCACGGCGATCTACAATCTCCCGGATCAAATGAAAGCGCCTCAGGATGTGTCTGGACCGCTGATGGGATCTGGGCTCCTTGGCTAATGCCATAGCCCCATTATTGTCATAATACAAAGGTATTGGATCAATAATGGTTGGAACTACTCCTAGCTCCGAGACGAACTTCTTCATCCAGACGGCTTCCTTAGCGGCATCATTTGCAGCAATGTACTCAGCCTCCATCGTAGAGTCTGCAACGGTATCCTGTTTGGAACTCTTCCAACTTACCGCCCCTCCATTGAGGGTAAATACAAACCCTGAGATAGATTTGATGTCATCCTTATCGCTCTGGAAGCTCGAATCGGTAAATGCCTCCATTTGGAGATCTGTATTACCATACACCAAGAACAATTCTTTAGTCCTTCGTAATTACTTAAGAATGTTCTTCACAGCTGTCCAGTGGTTCTCCCCTGGGTTGGATTGATACCTGCTTACAACACTAAGTGCATAAGCTACATCTGGGCGTGTACATAACATCGCATACATTATAGATCCTACTGCCGAAGCATAAGGTATAATGCTCATGCGAGCTCTCTCTTCATCGGTCTTTGGACAAGAATCCTTGGAGAGAGTGACTCCATGGCAAGCGGGTAAGGCACCCCGCTTGGAGTCTTCCATACTAAACCTTTTTAGGATGGTGTTGATGTACCTGGTTTGGGACAATCCCAATAACTTTTTGGATCTATCCCTATAGATCCTTATGCCCAGGATGTATGTGGCATCACCCAGGTCCTTCATGGAGAACCTCAGTGATAAGAATGATTTGACCGACTGTAGCATAGGAATATCATTTCCTATCAGAAGAATGCCATCCACGTACAATACGAGGAATGTGACAGCTCTTCCTACAGCCTTCTTATAAACACAAGGTTCATATGGATTTTTGATGAAATCAAACTCTTTGATGACATCATCGAAACAGATGTTCCAACTTCGTGATGCCTGCTTTAACCCATATATGGATTTAAGCAATTTACATGCTTTCCCGCTGCTCCCCCTGTCAATGAAGCCCTCTGGCTGATCTATATAAACGTATTCTTCTAAATTTCCATTTAGAAACGCGGTTTTAACGTCCATCTGCCAGATTTCATAGTCGTGGTAAGCAGCAATAGCAAGTAGGATCCGAATGGATTTAAGCATGGCTACGGGCGAAAAAGTTTCGTCATAGTCCAAACCTGGTCTTTGACGAAAACCTTTCGCCATAAGTCTTGCCTTATAGGTCTCTACCTGCCCATCCACACCAATCTTTCTTTTAAAGATCCATTTGCACCCTACAGGTTTTACCCTAGGGGGTACAACGTCCAAAGTCCATACTTTGTTGGTGTACATAGACTCCATTTCGGATCTCATGGCATCCAGCCACTTCACAGAGTCACCACTCGTGATAGCTTGCTGAAAACTGGTAGGATCATCATCATCCATGATGCAATCTTCTCTGTCACCATCAATGAGGAAACCGTAGTACCTCTCTGGTGGGCGAGAAGTCCTACCAGACCTACGGAGTGGCCGAGGTTCTTCAGTTTCTGTTGCAACAGCCGGTTCAACCAAATCGTCATTTGTAGTTTGTGTCTCCAGAACCTCTTCTAGATCTACTACCTTGCCATCATCTTTATCTGTGAAAAACTCTTTTTCCAAGAATGTGGCATACTGAGAAACAAACACTTTTTGTTCCTCTTTGTGGTAGAACAGATATCCATAAGAATTCTTTGGATATCCCACAAAGTTACACATGACTGACCGTGTCTCGAGTTTGTCCGGATTCTGCTTTTTAACATAGGCCGGGCAACCCCAAATCTTAATTCTCTTAAGAGATGGTCTCTTCCCATTCCATATCTTATATGGCGTGGTAGACACGGTTTTGGTTGGAACTCTGTTTAGCAGAAACGCTGCAGTCTCCAATGCATGCCCCCAAAACGAGACTGGTAACTCAGCGTCACTCATCATGGATCGGACCATATCTAATAGGGTCCTATTCCGTCGTTCTGACACACCATTATGCTGTGGTGTGTAAGGAGGAGTGAGCTGAGAGAGAATCCCATTCTCTTTTAGGAAGTTTGCAAATTCTGTACTGAGATACTCTCCACCTCGATCTGATCGAAGCATCTTAATACTCAAGCCGGTTTGTTTTTCTACTTCTTGTTTATATTCAATGAATTTCTCGAAAGCGTCGGACTTGTGCTTTAATAAAAATACATGACCGAATCTTGAGAAGTCGTCAGTGAATGTAATGAAATATGAAAAACCGCCTCTAGCCTGTGTAGACATTGGCCCACATACATCACTATGTATGAGGCCAAGGAGCTGAGTAGCTCTTTCTCCGTGTCCGGTAAACGGAGTTTTGGTCATTTTACCCTTGATACAAGACTGGCAAGTCGCATAAGATTTATATTCAAAAGAGTTTAAATATCCATCTTTGTGTAACTTGTTTAGTCTTGTTTCGTTAATATGACCAAGTCTACAATGCCAAAGAAAAGCTTCATTTAATTCTGAAAGTTTTCTTTTATTAGTGTGTTGTATACTGAAAACTGTGTGTTGATTTAGGACATATATTCCGTTATTAAGCGTACCATACCCAACCAACATTTGATTCAGGTGAATGTTCATAACATTGTTCTGCAACACAAAATTATATCCTTCATTGTCCAACAAAGAAACGGATATTATATTACATAGCATACTTGGTACAAAATAACATGGATTCAAAATCAAAATACATCCAGATGGCAACCCCAAGTGATACTCTCCCACCGCGACTGTATGTACATTGGAACCATTTCCAACGCGGAGAGTATGGTCACCTGTCTTCAAAACCTTGCTATTTCTCAGCCCCTGCATAGAATTGCAAATGTGAGAACCTGAACCGGTATCCAATACCCAGGAAGCAGAGTTTATAGAAAAACAGTTTTCAGTCACAAACGCACCTGAAGCAGAAGCATCACCATGCTTCTTCTTGAGACTTAGGTACTCCGTGCAATTGCGCTTCCAATGTCCTGTCTTGTGGCAATGAAAACACTCGTCTTTTCCCGGGTCTCCAGTTTTGGACTTTCCCTTTCCCTTCACCTTTTTAACTCCGCCCTTAGGATTAGTGGGTTTCTTCTTTTTCTTTCCCTTGGCCTTGGCTTTCGGGCGAGAAGAGGAAGACTGTCCAATAGTCATAACGGGAGTTTTTGCTAACTTCATAGTGCTCTCTGCACTCCTTAACATATTAAGGAGTTCAGGGAGGTCCTTCTCCATGCCATGCATGTTGAAGTTCACTATGAACTGAGCAAAGGTGGAGGGGAGGGACTGCAGAATAATATCTATATATTGTTCATTGTCCATTGTCCATCCAAGGTCCTCAAGCTCTTCTATAAGAGCTATCATCTTCAGAACATGGTCTCCTACTGGTGTGCCAGGGACCATTCGCATCTGAAACAATTTCTTTGATGCTTCGTATCGTAATACGCGGGATTGCTCCCCATACAACTCCTTTGTATGGAGCAATATACCGTGAATGTCCATGTCCTCATGCTGCTTTTGATGTGTGTTATCCATCGATGCAAGCGCGAGGCATGTGGCCGTGGCACAGTCAGCGTCCCATGTCTTGCGGACTTCAATGTCCGCAACTGAGGATTTTGGACTAGGGACGGGCGGGGCTGAAGCCGTGAGGACATATGATACTTTATCATAAGTCAAGGCGATTTTCAGATTTCTCAGCCAGTCTTTATAATTGGTCCCATTCAGTTTGTTTTTATCTAGTAGAAGCTTAAGTCCAGTCATTGGTATCTGCCATTAAGAGAGAGAAAAGAATACACTCAGCGAAAGCTCTTGCATAGATTAGATTGGTTTATTATCTTGTCTAATCAATGTTTCCCACTGCTTTTATCGAGTTTATCTTTCAAACCTTAAAAAGAAAAACTAGCCAGGATTAATTACAGTTTACAACTTCGCTAACTGTTCAGCCAGGCCAGTGTCGGCACTTTGAGGGAGGCTCCCCGTGCTTTCGCATGGACCTAATTAGAGTAAACCTCGTTTTCCCAGAGGCGGAGCCCCGTTAACACCTTTCTAGACACCTAATGAGTCAGCTAATTGTAAACTGTAAAACTCTCTTAGGAGCAACTATTGCCCACAGTGGGATCGGGATCCAACCATCACATGGAAGGTATGCAATCTCATTGCAAATTTCAACACTTGAAATTCCCGATGTAATTTTTACCCCTAGTACTTATGACCTTAACTATGGTCAACAAATCATAAGTACCAGTTAAGTTCTACCCGTCATTTCTTGATCAATTAGACCCACCCATATGACCCTTAACTATGGTCAACAAAGTCACATGAATGTCCTAATCAATCTGCATCATATGCAGTGTAGGAAGACATCACTTAGCTACCGTACACTACGCCTTAACTAAAGTCAACAAACGTAGCACGAATACTAAGTACTCTATTTCCTAAAATGACGGAGGGTTGCGAATGATTTTTAAGAAAATCTTTAACGCTTTGAACTTGATATCGTTGTAGAATCAAATGGTTTTCAAAAGGAGTGGCTTAAGCTCCGCAGTTTTGAAATATAGCTTAGCCGAGTGGTTTTCAAATCCGATTCTACAACATCTTTTAGGTTTATTTTCTTTACATTAATCACATTAATGTAATCCCATCATTTAAGTCCTTAAGCCAATCACAGAAAAGAAACGAAAATAACACGTACGCTTATGCCATCCGCATTCGCCGCAATGTTCCGTTATGCACCGTTAGGTTACTTAACTAACGGCATACCGGGACTGGACTAGCGCGGGTGTAAAACATAAGCAACGTCTACTATATATCATATATATAATATGTCATTCGTCTCAGATATCACAGAACACAGGCAGCAGAAACATAGATATAACGTGGGATATCCTAGGACGTCCGTATTTAGTATTTAGCCAGAATAGAAAATACGGATTCCACAGTCGCGATGAATAGCCAAGCCCACACCCTGGACCCCTACGAGAGCGGCAAGTGACCCTACCAATTCTGGAGTTTAGGAGACCCGGTCTCGACTCCTCGAGATGGCCTCCCACTGAACCCCAGAACCCGGTCACCTGTGCTCCCCTCCTTGGGTCCATCCTAATGCGGAAAAGTAAATAATATACAACACTGGCGACACAACCTCAACTCGGAAGTGCCCCAAATAAAAGAATATTACATTACATTTGAAATTACATGAATGAAAATATAAAACTCTCATCTCACAAAAACCCCCCGGCTATTCAATCGCGACAATCCTGCACATCATATCTCAGCAACACATAATATCACATATCATCAACGTAAGTAAGTATGCGTACCCCGATTGTTGTTGACGTATAGCAACGAAACCGGCGATATCGAACATACTACACTTACGGTCACAGAAAAGAAAGTGTAAAACTACAATATTTGGAATCCACATTCTCTTTAGACATCATAAATGCGAAATATCACATATTTCGTATTTCATGCCTAAACTATATGAATTCCACATATTGTATCACATTCCAGACAAACAGACAGTATTAAAGTTTTCGAACGAACGATCAAGTACCCAAGATTCACTAAAGCTCAACACTTGAGCAGGGTTCAAAAATCCGGAGTGTGACACAGTAGTAGCAGTCCAGCCGTAGAAGGGTCAAGCCAACGCCTCACATGTGGCACGCCGTACTGCCCCAAACCCTAAGGTTCAAAGGGCAGTTCGAGACGGTCACATAATCGAGTTAAGGTTTGTTGTCTTCTAGAGGGACCACCGCAAAAAGACTTGCACGTATCTCCAAAGTATTTAAACCCCGTGAATAGTGAGCAAATGATACTCGTTCAAACACTTCAATACTTTCTAATTTACCCGGAAAAGCTACGAAATGAAAATCCCGATCGAATTGACGAGTCCAAAACCATCTCCAGAATTTTTCAAAACTAAATACAGATTAAAAATACCCCAATAACTTATTCAAGCAGATTCCAGAATTAATATAAAAAAATTATCCACTAATTAATGTGTACGGCCGCGGAACCGCGGCCCAAGAAAGCTTAGGCCGCGTTTCCGCGGCAGAAAGTACTGTTCATTGGATAATTTTTGCATCGTAATTCTTATTTTTACCTGCTGAATTTTTTAGATATTTTTAATTCTGAAAAATGTCAAATTTTATAAAATTTCCAGAGAGCACCCTAAAAAGCCGTATTTCGGTTCGATCGGAGTTTTAACTTCGTAAAAAAGGTCGCCTAATGTTCTAGGTCGGCTCTGATACCAATGTAAGGTTTGCCTAGCACCCTATAATGTAACATTTTCAAAAGTATAAAATATTAATTTTGGGAATTTTTATAATTTAATATTATTTTATTGATTATTTTAATATTAAATCTATAATTAAATGCAAATAAATAGGAAAAATTTGAGAAAAATTATGGAAAATTCTAAAATAGGGTAAATTAGTGAATTAGGACATTTTTAAGTTTTTGTGATTAGTTTGACACTAATTTAGTGCTAATCGCGATTAAAATCGCTAATCGGGTTTTTGGCAATTTTGTGCAAAACTTGCACATATCACTTTTTCTACACTTGTGCATTTTCTTGCCATGATTTATCATTTGGGGTTTACTATTTATGTGAGAAGGATTTTGAGAGAAAAGAAAAGAGAAAAGATTAAAGAATTGGGGGTTGGTGAGAATGAGAGGCATGGGGCACCATTGACCTTGGGACTTAGCCATTTTTCCCCTCATTTCCCTCCCTCTTCTCTCTTCTTTTGCTGCTGCTCCTGCACCTCCTTCCCTCCCCTCTTCAAAGCCCAAAAACACCTCTAAAACTACACCAAAATCCAATGTCCGTTTCATTAAAAATGTGCACAAGCTCGAGATCTACGCAATGGACCAAGAAAGCGTGGATTTTGGCCACTAGGGGCAACTCAAGAATTTTCTTGAGTTGCTAATGGAGGTAATTACTGAACCATTAGCTTAATTATAGCCTTTCCTATAACCCCATGTTAAGATTTAACCGATATTGTGTGATATTATGGACTTGGTGATAACCTAGTTAGGGTTTGAGGGAATTGGTGTTGTATTATGAAATTGAGCTCAGTAGAGGTCTTACCAACACCCTAGTGTATGAATTGGAACCCAAAACCTGAAGCTAGAACCAGAATACGGATTTTAGAAACCGATATCGGGGAAATTATGGAATCTGTGAAGGTTAATTGGAATCTGCTATCATACGAGGTATCCTAAAATAATACTGAGTGGATAGAGATATGTGCAGGCACCCAGGAAGCTAACCCCAAGACCCTAGCCCCCAACTCCCTTTCCCGGCCGCCAATTTTCCCCTTTTGGCCGCCAATTGCGGCCTGGGTCCCACCATTTTGGGTCGTGTTGGTTCTGTAGCTCCTACATGCTTACTTTAGGCCCTTGGTATATTTAGATTTGTATAAATTGACCTCTGGCAAAATCTGGGACATATTTCATGAGTTGCTGTTTTGGATCTTAGTTTCCGTATTCCGTATTTTCATTTCTGCATTGGTGTATTGTGTTTTGCCTCGACTATTTGTCGTTTATACGACGATATAGAGGATTTATTGATGGTTTTGAAGGCGTGCCATAGGTTCTCACCTATAGGCCCCTTATCGTATCGTTTTGGATTTCATGCGCCGTTTTAGCTTGGATTTGGTTTTAATGCGCATATACGATATGTTGATGTGTAGGTACCTATGAGGACTTCGGAACGACAAGCAAATGCATGGTGATGTCCGCAAACGATGATGCAAGGTGAGTAGATTATATCTACAGGGGGAAGTCGGGTGGATGGCGTATAGCACCCCCGCAGTCCGTAGATAGATTATTATGTAGTTTATTGTGATAGTTAGGTGTATTATGGATAGTGTAGGGTTAGAAGTGACTAGTGTAGTTCATAGTCGCGAACCCTAGGATAGAATTACACCTACACACACACCCTTACATATTACTTATAGCTGCACTGTGTTTGATGATATGGGATGACTTTGGAGATGAGTCGATGATGTGGGCTTGGTGCCGTGAGATCGGTGATTTGATACGATTCATATGTGGGATATGACATGTGATTCTTGCGGGCTTGGGATGTGTGTTTACCCCCGCATGCATACTTTATTGATGGTATCGATTTGTACTGGACATAGAGTAGTACCCCAGATTATATGATCTGATGATAGTGATACCTGTTATGTGACGAGATTGTGAGATGTTGGCCCCTACCCAGCTTTTGGGATGCCGTACGATGATTTACCGTACGAGCCGATATTGATGATAGATCCGCGCTCATGACTTGAGGATGTCATATGATATACTGTATCGTACGCGATACTATTGAGGCGGGATCACCGACTATTATATCTATATATATATCGACTCAGATTTAGGTGGTTTCCATACCCCTCCTGATTTACTTGATACTTAGATCTGTAGTTTGCATAGTAGATGTTAGACTAGACCGAGGCATACCTATTTCAAAAACTATGAATCAGGGGTATCTTAAAAGACAAACAAAGGGATTCTGCGAATACTTAAAAGGCGTATCCTTTCTTAGAAAACTTCGCATCCCTTATTTTACTAAAACCCTGATTCGTCTTATTTCAAAAGGCATCACTGCAAGACTTATAAATATTGATGTAATTTATTCACTGTAGTGTTGATTATTTGACTTCCGCATATTCATGCTATTCATATTTCCTGCATATGTTATTGCTATACTGATATCATGCTGTTAGGACACCAGCACCATTATCGATGATGCGTATGTTCCACGTACACTATTTGCCGGCTCACACACTTCATCATCGATAATTGCCATGCCACTACACTGTAGTACTGCTGCATTCATGATATGATTTCCGCATGGCATATTGTACACATATACCGGTACACAAACATATGTGATTCTGACTTGATTAGAGATTTGAGGGCCGCAAGGTATTCTTTAAGAACTGATTTAGTCTAAAGGAGCGGTTTCCCTCGACATATGCACATTATCATCTATATGTGACTTGACATGCTACTCATACTTGATGCTTATATCACATCTGATCATCATATTGTAGCTCATTTATATGTGACTTGACATGCTACTCATACTTGATGCTTATATCACATCTGATCATCATATTGTAGCTCATTTATATGTGACTTGACATGCTACTCATACTTGATGCTTATATCACATCTGATCATCATATTGTAGCTCATCTATATGTGACTTGACATGCTACTCGTACTTGATGCTTATATCACATCGGATCATCATATTGTAGCTCATCTACATGTGACTTGACATGACATTTATATTTGACGCACATATCATATCGGATCATTGACTTGCATTCTGGTTTGGATTACATGTGATTTCTGGATTTGGGAACCGTGGCTATTGCAAATATGTAATCATTTCAAAACCCGGTTCCCTTGATATGATATTTCGGTGCGTCCACCATGTGTTTTCTCGGTGCTAGAGTGATATATGAAAACCCGAATCGAGGAGGCGGTTGAGGCCGATTACGGGTACATGGTGGACCCGGTATGGTACCCCGGGACGAGAACGGTTTCGCTGTGTAGTAGACGGTGAGCCCGGCAGAGGGACTACTACCTACCGGTGATTGTATTTGAGCTCGGCGGATATCTAGAGGATACCGACCGGAGTTGAGAGATGGATATGGGCTGACCCGTACTGCCGGGGCCGAGGGCCGATACCGCAGACGGAGCCCAGAGATGGATATGGGTTGACTCGTACTGCCGGGGCCGAGGGCCGATACCGCAGACGGAGCCCCATATGGACGAGGATTTACGTGTCGATGCTAGGCACGGGTTTCATGATGTTTTTCCATGATTTTGTTTATATCCTCATATTGCATACATGATGCTTATTGTCATTGGTTGACGGGTGGACGGGTTCCACATTTATTGTCATTGGGTGACGGGTGGAGGGGTTCCACGTATACACAGACATGGATCATATACAGACATGGATCATATACAGACATGGATCATATACAGACTGGATTTACACTGATCATACTTCATTTGTATATATAACAGGGTATGAGGGCGCTGTTATATATACCCTTACACCAATATTAGTGGTATGGGACGCTAATATATGTGTATTGATATCATTGATACTTCATCATATTTACTTCATGCAGACATACCTTATACTGATGACATGTTATTACTTGAGTACTTGGCACCACATACATGATTAGAAGTTACCTTGCCACCTTAGTACACTCAGATGTACTCTTGTAGATTATATTACTGATCGTTGACTTAGGTTTATGTCTTGCATTCGGTTTCTTCTTGTAGATGTTTCTATTCACGAGTTGGCAACTCACCCCCGTTGTGCCACAGTTCTTGCAGGTTCTGCCGTACAGGTTTCATTGCGGCATTTCTGGCACACTACCTTCTTGCGGGTGATTTGCTTTTGGTAGGTGGATTCTTTCGCATCAAGAACCACCATTGTATTTATTTATTTCATTGTATCTAGAATTTCCATCAACCAAAACTTGTATATTGTTTCAGACCTACTAGTGATGTATTATTCGACCATAGAGTCGCGCTTAGTAGTATTGCGGTTTTCTTGTTGCTTGAGCTTTCTTTTGGTTTCGATCCTCGCCACTTGGCGTTGTATATTATATCATTGCGTGGTTGTGACCGTCGATTGACGAAGAGCTAGCTCCCGCTTGGGGATGCCTTTATCATTGCATAATATATTGTTATCCTTGTTGTACCCCATTCGGGGCCAATTTTACAAAAGAGACTCTGCCGAAATTTTTAGAAAAGACTGTACTGTTTTAAATTGCATATTCGGCTTAGTTATTTAAAAACCTTGATTTCCAACATGTTTTTATTCACTCCTTTAAACAAATTTCCTTACTTATTCTTAAAATGGTTTTAGATTTCTGGGCTTTTGGCTTACTTGGATCAGATGGAGTCCTATAGACTTCATATGGTTCAAGGGCCAGTCACGTGCTCTTTCGGGTCGTGACAAAGTTGGTATCAGAGCACTAGGTTGACCTTGGTTCGAGTCTAAGTTTGACTATGTGGAGCCTAGGGCGTCTATATATATACGGAACTTAGGCTTGACCGTACGGAACTTCGACTTGGTCGAGGGGGTATTAGACCCGAACTTTCGTCGTATTAGGATGACCCTTGGTTGATGGAATAGGTGACTAAAGTAGAGTGACGTACCGTTGGTATGTTCCGCGGCATACTTACGACACGCCACTCCGCTTAAGGAACCTTAGGATGTACATATTTTCGAGATCAGTGATTCTCTTCGTATCCATGATTATACATCCATTTGAGATCCTCGATTCTATTAGTTTCATGATCATACCTTCATTGATGTTGTTCCTTCCTATGATCATGTATCCACTCTGGATCCGTTGTTTCCTTTCTTGCCATTGATGTGTTCTCTTTGATACTCGATTGAGGTTCATGTCGCCATGTTTGAGCGCAGTTTGGGCTGCTGCTAGGGTTACGGCCGGTGTGAGCTCGTTTGGTACGAGGGCCGACCATTGTGTTTTCTGGTGACATGGGAACGTCTCGAGTTAGTGTTGGTGATTGTGACCTCTAGTGGAGGCGAGTGCTTGGTCTTGCACCGGATGATCGGGCCATTGTTAGAGCTGCCAGTTGAGAGAGGACTGTTGATGTACAGGATACCTCAGAGATTGTGATGTCGCCTACCGTGCAGACAGATGGACCAGCTGTTGCTGAGATTGACAGGATGTCGCTTCCGAAGCTTACGAGCTGAGATTGCCGTAGCTTTCAGGCAGATATGAGACAGATGATAGCTAGTCTACCCGATTGAGAGACGAAGGTGATTCGTCCGATTTTGCGCCAGAGCGTGCCCAGTGAGTTGAAGATTTCCAGTGTGGAGAGTCTTACTCAGATCTAGAGCAGACCGATTCAGAGATGACCGCCACTGTGTCGCTTTTCCTGGAGGATTGAGGCGCTGTTCGGCGTACAGGCGAATGAGCCAGTTGCTGCTACAAATGATGAGATACCGCCAGATGGTTGGAGCTATTGCAGCATGAGCATGTTCTTGGAGACGTGATAGTGAGTCGCTAGTCACCTGAGGATAAATGACTAGGACATGTGGTTCGTTCGGTTACCGATGCGAGGTCATCAGATAGATTGTTTCCAGCTAGAGACGACTTCATGCAGGTTCGTTGAGAGTCGATAGAGACGATCGAATGTCAGGAGCCCATTTTCCAAGTTTAAAGTATACGGAAAGACATGCAGGTGATTCTATGGACCCTCTAGAAGAATGAAACCCTAACTCGACTTAATGACCGTGTGAAAGCCTTTGAACCTTCGGGTTTGCGGCGGTTCCTCGGCGCCATTAGTGAGGCTTGGGTTTGCCCTTCTACGGCTGGACCACCAACGCTGTGGCATGTACTCGACACTATTAAACTGTACCCGAGATGTGAGCTCTTGGGGGATTAGGAGGATCTGACGAGTCGATCGGATGGTTCAACATCTTTCGGATATCGTGATGGGACACTGCTTGGGAGACTCCAGATGCGAGCGTAGCCGTCGGAGCGCAGTTCGTGTAGCCACGATGAGATAAGTCCGAATCAGTCGACGTTTGAGCAGAGTGAAGAAAAGAGTTCGTATGAGATTTCGACGAGATGACGTCCCACTCCGCTGACATTAGAGATGTGATACGCACCCAGAGGCGTGGTATATGGATATATCTTCCCGAGAGAAGCGCGATAAGTATGCAGCCGTTCCGGAATAAGCTTTAGCTTCAGCATTGGATGATGACTCCCGGGCATTTCGGCAGGATGAGATTTGAGAAAGGAACCTCGACAGGACCTTTCTGGAGTACGATACGAGAAGACCTAGACCCGGGAGTGGTCGTATTGCGCACACCAGCAGGACAGAGTTCGGCATGGTCGACGAGGTAGTTGACCAGGTTCGGATAAAGGGACTTACCCAGATGCGTTGCGAATTGATCAAGGACAGACGAGTGATGAGTATTCCTCCGATGGTTGGGGCGTGTTCCCGAGAACCAGTTCGGCCTGACATCTCCTACAGAATGATGAAGCTACAGAGTACGCGATCTCGAGTCCGTGCGAGAGACTTCAGATTGACCGTGGCCGAGAACAGTGCAGTGCGTAGATAGCATGGCGTGGCGTCATAGTGGACGACGATACAGACAAGCGGAACAAGAGGTTCGTGCGAGACACTGACGAGCTGTCATTACTTCCCGTCGAGACTAGAGACCAGATATGCTTACAGAGACGTTGGGATGTGACCAATTTCCGAGAAATGTTGTGCTGAGGATACAGATGTCTATCAAGCGAGAAGAGGTAGTACAAGAGAGCCAGCCTCTGTACAGATCGGCATAGGCATGTTTGGAAGAGACCTTGAGCAGGATTCCTTCCAGGATATTGCTGCAATGATGTTTGCACCCAGGATCAGATGTGTGACGTGCTTTCAGAAAGCCAGAGGCCGACGCCAGTGATATGCTACCTTACGAGTGGTCGTGAGGATTGACCGAGAGGTGACCAGAGAAGTGCCAGAACGGAATCGACCCCGTTAGCACACCGGACAGGGCCGATGAGCCGATTGACTGCGAGATAGGAAATCCGCAAGGAAAGTAAGGACCCAGAGTCAGAGGACGCCAGACCGTGAGCAAGAGGCAAGTAGATATCCTGCGCTGCTAGCAGTGGATTGCACCGACTCCTTCTCGACCTCGAAGGAGGAACTACCGACGACGGTATTTATGATTTGTGATTTTGTGATTCGATGATCACGTATCCGTCATTTTGGATTTCGGTATTTTGGGCATTCTGTTTGCATGATTTAGTTTTGATGACTGAGTTTCATGATATTGGTTTCATGCACCCACTGGATATTTATATATTTTGCGCTGAGTTATTACATTTGAGATATTGATTGAGATTTCATGCCTACTGTATTCAGTGATTTGATTTATACTTCCAGCATAGTTTTCATGCACCTTTAGTGTTTTGGTACACGATCCTGGTGCACACCAGATGCACTGAATCGGGATTCTTCGTGCATGTCACATGCACCTGATTTTTCTGTCAGGCACACACGTTGCCTACGACAGATGTTTCGTGCACACCCGTTGCACCTAGATGTTGTTTTGTACACCTGTTTGACACATATATGGATTTTGATTCCTTGCGCACCAGACGCATAGGATATTCTTATGTATGCATTTTGGGGATTGATTTCTAGTAGAGCAGTACATTTTATGATATTCTCTATGTATTGACGTTTTCGGAGCCCCGACAAAATGGATTGTACTGAAATTGTTTTAGTATTGGGGGTTTAAATTTAAATTCGGGGACCGAATTTCTTTAAGGGGGGTAGATTGTAACATTTTCAAAAGTATAAAATATTAATTTTGGGAATTTTTATAATTTAATATTATTTTATTGATTATTTTAATATTAAATCTATAATTAAATGCAAATAAATAGGAAAAATTTGAGAAAAATTATGGAAAATTCTAAAATAGGGTAAATTAGTGAATTAGGACATTTTTAAGTTTTTGTGATTAGTTTGACACTAATTTAGTGCTAATCGCGATTAAAATCGCTAATCGGGTTTTTGGCAATTTTGTGCAAAACTTGCACATATCACTTTTTCTACACTTGTGCATTTTCTTGCCATGATTTATCATTTGGGGTTTACTATTTATGTGAGAAGGATTTTGAGAGAAAAGAAAAGAGAAAAGATTAAAGAATTGGGGGTTGGTGAGAATGAGAGGCATGGGGCACCATTGACCTTGGGACTTAGCCATTTTTCCCCTCATTTCCCTCCCTCTTCTCTCTTCTTCTGCTGCTGCTCCTGCACCTCCTTCCCTCCCCTCTTCAAAGCCCAAAAACACCTCTAAAACTACACCAAAATCCAATGTCCGTTTCATTAAAAATGTGCACAAGCTCGAGATCTACGCAATGGACCAAGAAAGCGTGGATTTTGGCCACTAGGGGCAACTCAAGAATTTTCTTGAGTTGCTAATGGAGGTAATTACTGAACCATTAGCTTAATTATAGCTTTTCCTATAACCCCATGTTAAGATTTAACCGATATTGTGTGATATTGTGGACTTGGTGATAACCTAGTTAGGGTTTGAGGGAATTGGTGTTGTATTATGAAATTGAGCTCGGTAGAGGTCTTACCAACACCCTAGTGTATGAATTGGAACCCAAAACCTGAAGCTAGAACCAGAATAAGGATTTTAGAAACCGATATCGGGGAAATTATGGAATCTGTGAAGGTTAATTGGAATCTGCTATCATATGAGGTATCCTAAAATAATACTGAGTGGATAGAGATATGTGCAGGCACCCAGGAAGCTAACCCCAAGACCCTAGCCCCCAACTCCCTTTCCCGGCCGCCAATTTTCCCCTTTTGGCCGCCAATTGCGGCCTGGGTCCCACCATTTTGGGTCGTGTTGGTTCTGTAGCTCCTACATGCTTACTTTAGGCCCTTGGTATATTTAGATTTGTATAAATTGACCTCTGGCAAAATCTGGGACATATTTCATGAGTTGCTGTTTTGGATCTTAGTTTCCGTATTCCGTATTTTCATTTCTGCATTGGTGTATTGTGTTTTGCCTCGACTATTTGTCGTTTATACGACGATATAGAAGATTTATTGATGGTTTTGAAGGCGTGCCATAGGTTCTCACCTATAGGCCCCTTATCGTATCGTTTTGGATTTCATGCGCCGTTTTAGCTTGGATTTGGTTTTAATGCGCATATACGATATGTTGATGTGTAGGTACCTATGAGGACTTCGGAACGACAAGCAAATGCATGGTGATGTCCGCAAACGATGATGCAAGGTGAGTAGATTATATCTACAGGGGAAAGTCGGGTGGATGGCGTATAGCACCCCCGCAGTCCGTAGATAGATTATTATGTAGTTTATTGTGATAGTTAGGTGTATTATGGATAGTGTAGGGTTAGAAGTGACTAGTGTAGTTCATAGTCGCGAACCCTAGGATAGAATTACACCTACACACACACCCTTACATATTACTTATACCTGCACTGTGTTTGATGATATGGGATGACTTTGGAGATGAGTCGATGATGTGGGCTTGGTGCCGTGAGATCGGTGATTTGATACGATTCATATGTGGGATATGACATGTGATTCTTGCGGGCTTGGGATGTGTGTTTACCCCCGCATGTATACTTTATTGATGGTATCGATTTGTACTAGACATAGAGTAGTACCCTAGATTATATGATCTGATGATAGTGATACCTGTTATGTGACGAGATTGTGAGATGTTGGCCCCTACCCAGCTTTTGGGATGCCGTACGATGATTTACCGTACGAGCCGATATTGATGATAGATCCGCGCTCATGACTTGAGGATGTCATATGATATACTGTATCGTACGCGATACTATTGAGGCGGGATCACCGACTATTATATCTATATATATATCGACTCAGATTTAGGTGGTTTCCATACCCCTCCTGATTTACTTGATACTTAGATCTGTAGTTTGCATAGTAGATGTTAGACTAGACCGAGGCATACCTATTTCAAAAACTATGAATCAGGGGTATCTTAAAAGACAAACAAAGGGATTCTGCGAATACTTAAAAGGCGTATCCTTTCTTAGAAAACTTCGCATCCCTTATTTTACTAAAACCTTGATTCGTCTTATTTCAAAAGGCATCACTGCAAGACTTATAAATATTGATGTAATTTATTCACTGTAGTGTTGATTATTTGACTTCCGCATATTCATGCTATTCATATTTCCTGCATATGTTATTGCTATACTGATATCATGCTGTTAGGACACCAGCACCATTATCGATGATGCGTATGTTCCACGTACACTATTTGCCGGCTCACACACTTCATCATCGATAATTGCCATGCCACTACACTGTAGTACTGCTGCATTCATGATATGATTTCCGCATGGCATATTGTACACATATACCGGTACACAAACATATGTGATTCTGACTTGATTAGAGATTTGAGGGCCTCAAGGTATTCTTTAAGAACTGATTTAGTCTAAAGGAGCGGTTTCCCTCGACATATGCACATTATCATCTATATGTGACTTGACATGCTACTCATACTTGATGCTTATATCACATCTGATCATCATATTGTAGCTCATTTATATGTGACTTGACATGCTACTCATACTTGATGCTTATATCACATCTGATCATCATATTGTAGCTCATTTATATGTGACTTGACATGCTACTCATACTTGATGCTTATATCACATCTGATCATCATATTGTAGCTCATCTATATGTGACTTGACATGCTACTCGTACTTGATGCTTATATCACATCGGATCATCATATTGTAGCTCATCTACATGTGACTTGACATGACATTTATATTTGACGCACATATCATATCGGATCATTGACTTGCATTCTGGTTTGGATTACATGTGATTTCTGGATTTGGGAACCGTGGCTATTGCAAATATGTAATCATTTCAAAACCCGGTTCCCTTGATATGATATTTCGGTGCGTCCACCATGTATTTTCTCGGTGCTAGAGTGATATATGAAAACCCGAATCGAGGAGGCGGTTGAGGCCGATTACGGGTACATGGTGGACCCGGTATGGTACCCCGGGACGAGAACGGTTTCGCTGTGTAGTAGACAGTGAGCCCGGCAGAGGGACTACTACCTACCGGTGATTGTATTTGAGCTCGGCGGATATCTAGAGGATACCGACCGGAGTTGAGAGATGGATATGAGCTGACCCGTACTGCCGGGGCCGAGGGCCGATACCGCAGACGGAGCCCAGAGATGGATATGGGTTGACTCGTACTGCCGGGGCCGAGGGCCGATACCGCAGACGGAGCCCCATATGGACGAGGATTTACGTGTCGATGCTAGGCATGGGTTTCATGATGTTTTTCCATGATTTTGTTTATATCCTCATATTGCATACATGATGCTTATTGTCATTGGTTGACGGGTGGACGGGTTCCACGTTTATTGTCATTGGGTGACGGGTGGACGGGTTCCACGTATACACAGATATAGATCATATACAGACATGGATCATATACAGACATGGATCATATACAGACTGGATTTACACTGATCATACTTCATTTGTATATATAACAGGGTATGAGGGCGCTGTTATATATACCCTTACACCAATATTAGTGGTATGGGACGCTAATATATGTGTATTGATATCATTGATACTTCATCATATTTACTTCATGCAGACATACCTTATACTGATGACATGTTATTACTTGAGTACTTGGCACCACATACATGATTAGATGTTACCTTGCCACCTTATTACACTCAGATGTACTCTTGTGGATTATATTACTGATCGTTGACTTAGGTTTATGTCTTGCATTCGGTTTCTGCTTGTAGATGTTTCTATTCACGAGTTGGCAACTCACCCCCGTTGTGCCACAGTTCTTGCAGGTTCTGCCGTACAGGTTTCATTGCGGCATTTCTGGCACACTACCTTCTTGCGGGTGATTTGCTTTTGGTAGGTGGATTCTTTCGCATCAAGAACCACCATTGTATTTATTTATTTCATTGTATCTAGAATTTCCATCAACCAAAACTTGTATATTGTTTCAGACCTACTAGTGATGTATTATTCGACCATAGAGTCGCGCTTAGTAGTATTGCGGTTTTCTTGTTGCTTGAGCTTTCTTTTGGTTTTGATCCTCGCCACTTGGCGTTGTATATTATATCATTGCGTGGTTGTGACCGTCGATTGACGAAGAGCTAGCTCCCGCTTGGGGATGCCTTTATCATTGCATATATATATTGTTATCCTTGTTGTACCCCATTCGGGGCCAATTTTACAAAAGAGACTCTGCCGAAATTTTTAGAAAAGACTGTACTGTTTTAAATTGCATATTCGGCTTAGTTATTTAAAAACCTTGATTTCCAACATGTTTTTCTTCACTCCTTTAAACAAATTTCCTTACTTATTCTTAAAATGGTTTTAGATTTCTGGGCTTTTGGCTTACTTGGATCAGATGGAGTCCTATAGACTTCATATGGTTCAAGGGCCAGTCACGTGCTCTTTCGGGTCGTGACATATAATGAGTTTGGAAGCATCACATGTCACAAAGTTCAAGTTTTTATGGTGCTAGACAAGCATGCAATGGAATCGATCCTAGAAAATTAGGGTTTCGAAACTTTAAGCTAATAAAATTAAGGGTTTGAAGGCTACAACCTTTGTAGCTCCCCTTTTGCTTGACTCCTTAGTCTCTAGGGTGTTGGAAGAAGGTCCACTTGTAGTCCTCTTTCGTCTACGACGATCCACCCGAAGTTTCCCGTCCAAGCTTGCAACTTTGGAAAAGCAAAGAGAACACTCTAATCAAGTTGGCTAGACTTGAGTAGAATGATGTTGTGGTTAAGGATCTCACTTCAAAAACCTTTCTTTATTTGTGTTTAACTCACCAGAAAAAACTAGAGAGGAAAAATATGAAGGAGGATGAAGATGGTGGCTATTTTTAACAAGAGGTAAAAATATAACCCTTAGTTGCAAAGAAATGAAATATAACCTTTTATATTTTATTCCTTCTTGCTTTCAACCATGATTAAATGATGGATAGTTAATTTAACTTGGGTTTTAAATGATAAAGAAAAGGATAACCCTAGCTTAGTGGTAGTTGAGCATGGTTAGGTCAAAGGAAGAATGTAGAAGCTAGAATGATTATCCTTTCCTTTTCATTTTCTTTTAAATCCAAAATCAAATAATAATCCATTATTTAATCCATGGTGTGAGTCTTATATTGCCACCATTTCCATATGCTAACAACCATGATGGATGGGTGTATGTATGTATGCATGTATGCACATCCACATGTGCATGAAACTAGAATGAAAGAAAGAAACACATGCATGCTTACATACATCCATCACATACTAGAAAGGTTTCAAGTGAGAAAACTAATGGTTAAATGATAAATTAACACTTGATTCATCAATCCGGCCATATCACATATGACCCCACCAAAAGCAAGCCGCCCGATCAATGTTCGGTATCATATACGCATATTTCAATCGGGTGCATGCGCATATCGCATACGCGCACCACAACGTTTCGCCTGGACTGGGTAACTCCTTTGTGGGACTCTAAGACTCGTCAATACGCCGGCAGAGGGTGATGATCATATCAGGTACCCTCAAGCCGCATGCGGTCAGCTAAACGTAACGGCCACCCGGGTATTGAGCGATCAGAAGAAAACAAGCGAACCTGCTACAACTCCCGTCGAGCCAACCGGCAACACTACCGTACAGTCCGGTCTCTTCGTCAGATATGCTGCATATCGAGCCTAGGGATGGTCACGTCGACCCTAATAACTCAATAAGTCGTGCCGGTGAATGGTCTATAACAGATCGAGAAACTACTGATAACACTTATCAGCAAATCTCAGCAGCCCTGGCCAGGGACTTGCTGTTATAACCAGTCGGGCACAGCACAGCATCAACTCCCAATACCGGGAGAGAAGAAACCCCTCCTATCGCTCATCGTCTTCATGTGTCTCGGGACTGTACCCAACGGCCACCTGTTTGCACGACTCAGTAGAGCCGTGGTAGGGTGGCAATCAAAGTACAGTGGGAGAACACACAAGACTTTATGACGATCTTTGGTCTACAGACTAACCTGTACCAGTGTCACCTGAGAACTGCTATCCGACGATAGATATAATTCCATATAGGAGTTCTCGGTGAGTCCGTCCAGTGTACCCAGTCACCACTGAGCACCCGTATATGATCTTGATGTCAAACATCGATGAATGTGGGAGCATTCATCGCCCATCGTATGGGTCTAGTATCATATACCCTAGTCTACTCTGGTATATCAATACCCCGTCTCGATATACCTACGACTAGGGACGTTCCAGGATATGCTTATAGACTACAGATGTCCCACTAGTATGATCTCCATCATAATCAGAGTAGTCAAGCCGATATCCTCAGGGCTTTATCAGCATGTATGAATGAATAAAAGCATGATCAAATCAACATGTCAGATAAAGAATAACCAGATAGCATACTATCATGTCGAGCAAGAATGCACACTAAATATATATATATATATATATATATACATGTATAGATACATCCACTATCATATAATGGCCTCTAGGGCATACATATATCCAACAGATGGTTAATCTCCAAGGAGATCGAGGTTAGGAGAGTAGACTCAGAGGACAACACGACGGATCCACTCACAAAGGCGTTTTCCCAGAGAGAGGCTTTTATAGGATGGTTGAGTATGAGATACTACAACCACTGCTATCAGATGGCCATAGTGCAAGTGGGAGATTGTTAGTTATATATATGCCCTAGAGGCCATTACTATACATAGGATGTATATTGTAGTGGATGCTTGGACATATATAGGGAGGACTTTCTTGCTCGACATGATAGTATGCTATCTGGTTGCTCTTTACCTTAACGTGTACACTGATTGTCTCTCTGATACATGTTAGTAAAGCCCTTAGGATGTGTACTTGACTACCTGGACTATGATGCGGATCATACTAGTGGGGACATGGTAGTCCATAAGTACATCCTTCAAGGTCCCTAGTCGTGGGTGTATCGAGACAGGGCATCGATGCACCAGAGTAGACTAGCGTATACGCATCTTGACCCATACAGATGGGCGATGGATGATCCGATATCCATTGGTGTTTGACATCAAAGATGATATACGGGTGCTCAGTGGAGACTGGATACACTGGACGGACTCGCCGAGAACTCCCAGATGGTATTATACCTTACGTCAGATGGCAGTTCTCTGGTGACACTGGTACAGGTTAGTCTGTAGACCCGAGATCGTCATAGAGTCTTATGTGATTCCCATTGTGCTTTGATTTCCACCTTACCACGTCCAAGAGGGCGTGAAAAACGGTGGTTTTTGGGTACAGTCCCGAATCACATGGAGGCAATGAGCGATAGGAGGGGATTCGTCTCTCCCGGTATAGGGAGTTGATATTGCGCTGTGTTTGATTGGCTATAACCGGAAATCCCTGACCAGGGTTGCTGAAATTTACCGGTAAGTGTTACCAGTAGTTTCTCGAACTGTTATAGACCTCATATCGACACGACTTATCGAGCTACTGAGGTCTGACGTTTACCACCCCTAGGAGAGATATGCGACATATCAGACGATCAGACCGGACTGTGAGGTAAGTGTTACTGGTTGGATTCACAGGAGTGTGAGCGGGCTTGCTCGTTGATATTCTGATCGCTCAATACCCGGGTGGCCGTTACGTTTAGCAGACCGCTTGCGGCTTGTGGGTGTTTGATATGATCATCACCTGCTGCCGGCGTATTGACGAGTCTTTAGAGTCCTACCCAGAGGTTTCCTGGCTCAAGCGAAACGAAATAGGAGCGCATATGAGATATGTGCGGGACCGAAAATAATACCAGTATGTGATACTGTATTCGATTCTCGCGATTTGTGACATTGATCGGTTATATGCGATATAGCCGGGTTATTGGATCAAATGTTGATTCGATAAGTTGTTACTATTGATATTAGTCGGTCATATGCGATATGACCGGATCGTTAAATCAAGTGTTGATTTAATGATTTAATGCATAATTATATATTTGATATATCACTTTACATTAACTAGTATTTGTTCACTTAAAGATGGATTTTCTCACTTGATGTGCACATTGTATATATGATATAGTATTGTGCACTTGTTTGTATCATGTTTGATGATACATGCAAACTTGGGTGTATGTTTGGTTTAAACCATGTTTAGTTAATGGTTAGGGTTTTATTTGCTTTATTTACTTATTCATTTATTTATTTATTCATTTTGGTAAGAAATAAAACGGTGGCTTTATTTGGATTTCACTTGAAGCTTCATGAAGCTTTGAAAGTCAAAACCATTTTGTTTCTTTTCTTAACCCAACCATTTAACTAAACCCTAGTTCATTCTCTACATGAGTTACACTCACCCATGGTTGCAAAATGATAACCATCACTTCATTTTCCTTTTGGGTATTAATTCATTCTTATTCTTTCTTCTTCTTCTTCTTCAAGAAGAAAGAAAACCTTTTCTTGAAAATGTCTAAGTGATGATTCCAAGTGAGAAATCCAAATCCAAAGTGAACCCACTTCCTATTTCTTCATCCTCTACCACTTGCCATGTTGTATTGGGTGTTTTCTTCACAAGGTTCATGACCAAGTGAAGATGGAGCTTGAGTTAGAGTTGCCTCGACGTAGATCATCTTCGGCATCGAAGTCAACGATCTAGCCCGCTCATTTCTCCGACGAAACCATCGCTAGAGTCCGGGATGCCGGTGATCGCAGCGAAGGGATGTCATCACGGAGCTAAAGAAGTGGAGGACCGGATCTACAAAGGTTGTAGTCTCTTTCACTTAGCAGTAAAGTTGTTTACTAGCTTGTAGTTTCGCCTATTCTCTAGTTAACGATCTAGTTTAGGTTTTCTCGGCACCGGAAAATTTAGAATTTGGCATGGTTGATGCCTTGCGGAACCTCTTGAGTGTGCCTAGTAACCCTACAGGAATCACACAAGACTCTATGACGATCTCGGGTCTACAGACTAACCTGTACCAGTGTCACCAGAGAACTGCCATCTGACGTGAGGTATAATACCATCTGGGAGTTCTCGGCGGGTCCATCCAGTGTACCCTGTCTCCACCGAGCACCCATATACCATCTCTGATGTCAAACACCAATGATTATGGGATCATCCATCGCCCATCTCATGGGTCGAGAAGCGTATATGCTAGTCTACTCTGGTATATCGATGCCCTGTCTCGATACACCCACGACTAGGAACATTAAAGGATGAACTTATGGACTACCATAGCCCTACTAGTATGATCTGCATCATAATCCTGGTAGTCAAGTACACATCCTAAGGGTTTTACCAACATGTAACCATAAGGCAGTAAGAGACAAGTATACATGTTAAGATAAAGAGCAACCGGATAGCTACTATCATGTCTAGCAAGAAAGTCCTCTCTATATATGTCGAAGCATCCACTATAATATACATCATATGTACAATAATGGCCTCTAGGGCATACATACAACTAACAGCAGGTACAATCACACCCTGAAATAGGAAGGACATCATCCGCTCTCGGAGCTCGGCTAACCTCAACTAACAATCCAACCATCTGTCACACGTCCTGAATACTCGACTCCGGCCTAGCCATCCATCCTGGAAAAGGCGGACCACTCTGTCCGTGAGGGGTAGGCGTACCGCCCTGATCAGTCCTCATCTCAAACGAGCCTACTGTAATCTCATCCCCGGCGGCAGCCCTCTGGCCCTCATAGTCTCTGGAGGCATAGTGGCTGGAGCAAGAACAGGATTGATAGGAACATTGCGATCGAATCAAAGGATTTACGGAATCAAGGAAGGAAATACAAGCAACAATATATATATCCTAAGGTCACTTAGGCGGAGTACCATATCGTAATTATGCCGCGGAACATACACATGCTACGCCACTCTGCTTAAGTCACCTACTCCATCCACCAAGGGTCTTCCTACACTCAGAAAGGTAAAACCTATCGCTCTGATACCAACTTTGTCATGACCCGAAGGTACGGAACGTGACTGGAACTTAAATTACGAAAACGTCTAAAGGCGTAACGTAATCTATATAAGCCAAAGCCCAGAAATATAAACCATTTAAGAAATAGAGTGAAAGAAAACTTAGTTAAAGAAAGCGATTTTAAACAAAATAGGTCGCACTAAATCATTTTAAAAACATCAAAATTTCCCGAAAATTTCGGCAGACTCCTTTGTAAATACTGGCCCCCAAACGGATACAACACATGAAAATATATATAATAATGAATAAGAGCATACCCAAGCGGGAGCCAGCTCTTCGCCAAAGGTGGAATCACAACCACATGCAATATATATCTCAAAAGTGCAAAATAAGCATCTGAAAACAAGAAATAAGAAAACACCATGTCGGCTCAAGTGAGCACGACACCAAACACCACAAATACAAGTCTCACGTGTCTCACCGTCTAGTCCAATATACAAGGGTAGATAGAGTATACTAGATACAAATAATAATACAAGATGGAACAAAGGTATCCTCGCAACCCACCTATGAGCAAAGCTGCAAAACGATGCAAACGAAGCAGAAAAGAAGTACGCCCGCTGCTACTGTGCTGACGGGTCAGACCTGCAAGATACTGTGGCACAATGATGGTGAATTTCCAACTCGTGAGTAGTAAGTAACATCTAATAAGGCTATCGTAAGCATGCACGCAAATACGCCACAACCTACATATACCGATATGATGCGATGCACTAGTATGTGTGCTACATGAATGCATAATCAACACGAATCCTGAATATGTTTGGTACGAGAAAATCTGTATTCTTAACTCAGTAAAATTCCTGTGAAATAACTGAAGTATCATCAATGAAATCAACAGAAATCCGTGTCAAGCATATACACAAAATATGTATATCTCAATGTCTCAATATCTCGATATCTCGATATCTCAATATCTCAATGTCTCGATGTATCAGTATCTCAATATCACGATATCTCGGGCTCCGTTAGTCTGGATCGGCTCATATCATCAAATCTCATGACTATGGTCGGTATCCTCCGGATATCCGCCGCGCCACAAATAACTGGTAGGTAGTGCTCCCCTTTCGGGCTCAACGCCATCATCTGTGATCCTTTTGCCTCGGGGTACCGTACCGGGTCCACCATGTACCCGCAGACGGTGCACCCCCTCCTCGAATCGGGTATATGATACAGCTCAAGAACCGAGAAAACTCATGGTGGACACCACGCATATTATATCACGAGAAAACCGCAAATTTCTATTTTTAAAAAGAAATGATAATAGGTTTATAAAATTCTTGCGGTTTTCCCCAAAATCCAGAAATTTCATAAATACTGAAATCTTCGAGAAGAATCACAATATATAAATATGCCGGTGATGATGAAAATCTATGATACGGTAGGATTAAAAAGGTTTTTCCTCGACTTGCTGCATTAAAAACTATACCATGAATAGTATGGCCAAAATCTATGCATGAATCATGATGCAATGAGGTATATATATATGACTAACAATCCTACGTATCCATTTTAATGAAATGAATATACAAGTATAATTCTACGAATCATATATGATGCAAATGCACAATTACCGATTCTAAGCAAGTTCTATAGTGTTTGTGACATAACAATTACCAAAGACGTGTGTGTTCGTAAGAATAATGCACGTGCAGCATGAACCAATGGTAACGGTGTAAGTGTCCTATGAAATGATGTCACGAGTATATAAGATGATACAATACAATGAAATGAATAACTAGGAAAACTACGCATATAAATGCAAGCACTACTAGTAATCCTACTGTCGGGCGCCTCGCGCCATCCAGACGATCCCCCCATAGATGTATACATCAACTCATCGGGACGCATCGGCTAAATTGATCCGATCTCAGCCTTGCCTTTCCGCACATCCGACGCCTCTGCACCCGATTCTAGAATCGCATACAAGTAAATAAGAGAATAGATAAATAAATGGTCACGGACACAATGACACAAGACAACCAATGCGCACTAATTAGACGTGCCCGCACTTGTGCACAAAACACGCTAGCAACAACGCCATAACCACCGCTAGGGTCGCTAATACGTGACCACTACCAAGTTTAGAACCCAATCGCGCATTCGCAACATATTAAATATTATAGGAAATAGGTTATAGCTCAATCCAACCTCAAACTTACTTAGAACCTATTTATTCCAAAAAACCTAGTAAGCGATCATTAACCATTTTGGTGCAAATCTAGACGTTTTAGCAATTCTAGTGGCATCAATATTCATTTAATATCTTACTTAGGCTACACAATTATTAACCAATTTTTAATCTCACTATTTACACACTAATCTTGAAATTGGTTTGCAAGCATACTAAATTTTGAATAATTAGAAACCACTTAAACAAGATATTCATCTAGATTAGGTTTGAAAGCCCACTAGATAGCAAACTACACTAAACTAACTTAGTAATGATGTGAAAAACCCTAACCTTAATTCAAAACCTTATCTTGAAATTTCAAATTTGCAAATAGAACCATATTTAAACACCAAAATAAATTAAATTGGAGTAATTAATCAACAATTAACCATTGGGTTAGAATTATACATCAACAAGTTTGAGATCAAACTTGCCTCCAAAAAGCTTCCTTGCTCCTAAATCCATACTAGTTTGGCCAAGGAAAAAAATGGGTAAAGGTTTAATTAGGAATTTGTGGGATTTTGTGTGGATTTTTTGAATGAATTTTGTGGATTTTGAAGTGGAAAATGAGATGAAGAATTGGGGGGTGCTGCAGGTGGAGGGCTCGACCAAAAATGAGGAAGAGGGGGTGAGGGGAAAATGTGTGGGTGAGCTTAAGAAACATGCCACCCATACCTCCATAAATGCACCATGCTCTTTTCTTTTCTTTTTCTTCTGAGTTGTGAGATGTTTGCAAGTAGGAAGAAGTAGAATGGGAGGGCTGCTGATTTCGGCCAGCACAAGGGAATGTGGGAGATAGAGTGAGGTGTGTGTAGAAACATCCCCCAAACTCAAGTCAACAAGCCCACACTTCTTTTCTTTATTTATTTTATTTCATTTTGTAATTTATTCTATCCTAGAATTGACTAGAACCTTAGAGACAAAATGGGAAAAAGGGAACATGTTACAAACTAGGTTCTAAGTTGTCATGATTCACATTTGTGTAGTTAACCCATTCTAATTTGTAATTAACACTAATTAAATGTATAAGTGACAACTTATAACAATATTTAAAAATAATTAATTTAGGAAAAATATTTAATTAGACTAGCAATTTTTAAATGACCAATTAAATACCAAATACTAGCAATTACATAGCTAAAATAGGTATAATTAAGTCTATATTGAAAAATAATTATATCTTGGTTTTTACGGAAAACACAAATTATTTTACCGATTATAGAAAAATTCTCCTAAATAATTTTTTTAAAAAATAAGTTACATGGTACCTCTTGAGGAGAGACTCAGGAGAACCAGTCTCGCTTCCCACCTCCAAAACCCGGGGCTCCTGCTCCCGAGCGTGTTCTCGGCTCGGCGCATGGCTGGACTCCAGGGCCCGAAGCGCGCTCGAGCGCCTGGCCGGAGCGGCCGCCGGTGGAGCCGGACTTGACGATGGGCGGAATGGGCCGGCGCCTCCGGCCTTCCTCCCCTTCTTCTGTTCGACCAGGGCTGCCCGAAATTTAGCTAGGTCAATGGGTTCTGCATAAGACGAAAATGCAAAGAAGGAGTTAGCAACGCCAGAAAAAGTAGAAGAATACACAAGTCTAAATAGGTCGCCTAAAAACTCCTAAGTTACCCGCAAACTGAGCGGGGCTGACCCCGGCCCAACTAAAGGCCTGCTCAGACAGCAATACATCGGCCCGGGGGAGGGGCTCCCACTTCGACACCGCCACCGCGTCGGGATCATTCGACCGCCTCACCCGCGGGCAGTTGGCCCTGTGCCACTGGATAGGCACAGGCCAATCCTCATCCTCAGGTGGCCCGACAAACAAAAACTTTTTCTTCCATTCGTGGATGGAAGAAGGTACTACGACGACCTCCGACCCGGCCGCACCTCCCTGGTGCTTTCTAAAAGAAATGTACACCCAGCTCGACTCGTCCTTGCGAGTGCCGGGGTTGTTTTTGTAGCAGAGAGAGGAAAGAAGAAGGCTCGGAGTGAAAGGGATCGCCCGCAATTTCAACCGGACCAGGAACCCAAGGATAATCCTCTAAGAGTTCGGCACTAACTGGACCGGGGCTAACTGAAAACAATTCAACGCCGCACTCACTTCGGGGGAGAAGGGCAGGAGCGTTCCGGCCCAAAAAGCTTCTAGGTACAAGGCAATCTCCTTAACCCATATATGGTCTGTCCTCTCCCCCTCCCCGACCAGACGAAGCGAGTAGTCGGGAGGAATGTGGAAGCGAGTCCGGATGGTGGCAAGCTCGTCCGCATGACTCAGTATGGATGACGCATCACGGACGCCCCTGATCTGCGCTTTGGGGACCGTCCCCGACGCACGACCCCGGGAAACACGACTTACCCTAACCTCCCGGGAAGAGTCCGACCCGGACGAAGAGGAGAAAGCTGCAGAAGGCTCCCTAGACTCTACCCGAACTATCTCGACAAACTCCTCAGAGGAAGACATCTAACCTGAGCAGAGGAAAGGGACGTCCGAGAGAAGAACGCAGGAAATCCGACCTAGAGGGAAGAGCGCCGAGCTAACACACGGAGGGAAGATGAAATTATAGCGTAGAAGGATCCTCGGGGGATCTGATTGATCGTATGGATTGTGTTTTGAATAATATATTCACAACCAAAGAATTTATACTGCAATCAATAACGGTGTCGAAATAGTTTCGTTAATGAGAACGGATCGTCCACTGAGATGCGTGTACTTATTCGATTTTTGCTTTAGTTAAGTCGAAATGAGTTATAAAAGAAAATTCAAGAAGGAGATTCAAGATTTATGAGATTTAATTTCAAGAAACATCAAGAAAAATATCAAGAATTCAAGAAAGTATCCAATATCAATTTAGTTATCAAGAATTTGTAGAATAGCTTGTAGGAATCGATCGAATTAGTAGCAATGATGAATACTAATAATTACGAATCTTATCTATTGATGAATTGTAGCTAGATCGATGATGATCAATGAAGATTAGGGATCTATTAAAGAAACTAGGGTTTCTCCTTCACTATCCCTTGTTTTTTCATTGATCATCATTCAATTCTAATCTCTAGCAAAGAAAATCATCAATCATTTGATCCCTAATTTGCAACGAAATAATCAAGAACGTGATCTCGCTCCAAATTAGGTCATCGATGATTCTTTTTCCTAAAGTTCACAATTCTCATAAGACTTAAGATTAGTTTATGATTTCATCATCATTAGATCTACCAATTCTCTCTGTTCTTTTACAAGCGGAGATTTCAGTCACGCATCATGAAAATAAAAGAATCAAGAACTAGAAATTTCATGATGTAAGAATGTAAAGAAAGCGAGAATTACAATTATCACCTTTATTAAATCTCTTTCAAATTACACCTCGCAATTCGAGTTTATAAGACCAGCTCTCGATCGCTCCTTTGAAAGGGAATTTGTCGTCGATTTTTGCGTGGCTCGATCGCCATGAGTCATGGATCGGTTGAGGATCTCTTGCTCTTGATGACGATCGGCGTTGCGATAAAGGATCTTCGATTGTCGCTTGATTTTGCTTTCAATGGATCTTGATTTGGATTTGGATTTGGATTTGGATCACAAGTTGTGTCACTCAACTTGTGTAATGAACAATTATTGAACAACAACAACCTTTACAATGAAGCCCTAGGTCTTCTTTTATAGTTCCCTCAATCTTCCACTAGAAGCTAAGTTTATCTTCCACTAGAAGCTAGGTTGTTATGAAGCTTGCATGAGAAGCTTGGCTGTTGTAGGGAAGCTTCCGGAGAAAGCTAGGGAGTTCGAAGCGTCTTGAAGAAGTTAGGAGGTTATAAGGGAGCCTCTGGAAAAAGTTGCGTTTGCCGACGAACCAACTTGGCCTCGGATCCGCGGCAGATCGGGCTGGATCGGCCGCGGTTCCGCGGCCGTTTGATGAGTTTGCTGCATCATTTTTCTGGGGCTGTTTGGTGTTAGCTTTAGGGTCTTCTTCTGATGTCTAGAATCTTATTATCCTTTCTGAATCTCTGTCAGATTTTATTTCTTTAACTTGCTGCATTTTATCGGCAATTTTTGCGATTCCAGTTCTTTGACCTGAATAATTTTCTGCACAAAATCTTGATGAAAAGTGTTGAGATATACAATATCATGCGTGAAGTAATAAACACACAATTTCCCTTAAAGAATGTTGATTATAACTATAACACGTGGTATTTGGTATTTTGCAGATGAATTTGTAATCCGTGTTATATTTACAATAAATACCCTTAGATGATTAGAATAATGAGGAAATTGTTATGTTACAGAATGCAATATTTTCGACTGAACAAATTCCCCCAAACTTAATTTTGATCGTCTCGAGCAAATATCTTTTATTCAAAAGAAGGAGAAAGTTTTATTAAGAAAAAGAAAAACTAAGTAGCACACTTTCGTAGGCAAACACGATTGCACTGAGCACGTGCAACAAGCCTTTAAACCTATAGGTGTCTCTAGTAGGAGGAGTGTTGTCTCCTGAGGGTTTTCAGTGGATTGCACCCACAAAATCCTATAATAAAAGGAACACTGTGATAGTTATATGTAAAGATAAGAATTGTAAAATAAAGACTTTGAAAATTAGAGTTTCCAACTATACTAGCTTTTCGGTTTTCATGAGCCCTATCTTAATAGTCATGAGAAGATGTTAGAAATCACATCATCCCTCAATAAAATATCGTATTTATTCTTCATTCCTACCTTTCTTCCAAATATCGATCATATAACCCTACGTATGTGTGTGTAAAAGTCATCCCTACACTCGGAGAATTCAATTCAAGCTATCATACTCTTGTCCATCTACCTCAGTACTTTTTAGTCGGTGAATATTTTAGATGGAATTGCTCACACATGCTTCATGCAACCGTTAATACTTCTTGAGGTACTAACCGACCGATTACTCATGTGCTTGCTGATTAGGCGTAATTAGTATCTTCCTCGTCTTGTAACACCTAAGGCCTAGCAGTGACTCCCAAACCAGTCGGTCCTAAGGCAATAGGAGATGAAGCACTCTCGCTATATTTTTTTATTGCTGCCTTGGTGATTACAAAACCAGTGTTCATTTTTCTATACCATTTTATATTTTATGCTTCATTTATTATTTCCTTCATACTTTGGCTTTTAGACAAGAGCATTTCAAGGTATCCTCTTCTATCCCGAGTTTCAAGACGTGTGTAAGTGCGTATAGTAGGATATCAACATTCAAATATTTAGCTTACAGAATAGGAATTATTTTTTGGACTTATTTTTATCCTCAGATTAGTGACTTCTTTCATCTTACTAACCCTTGGGACAACGGCTCATAACTACTTATTACTAGTTTCGTTTAAGAAAATATCTAATTTTTTTGGTTTTCTTAATTTTTCCAATCTTTTAAATGTAATTTTTCACTTTCTAATCTTTTATTTTCTTATTTATGTATATTTTTTCTTCTTTTTATATGTTTTGTGCTTATGCAAAGTATGATGCAAAGTAATGCATAAATAAACAAAAACCTCCCCCAAACTTGTTTGCAACAGTGTCATCACTGTTGCCATATGTTAAATCTCAAAAACCCGTAGGTTTGGGAGGAAAATTTATTAACGGGGTTCAAGAATAAGTGAACGTGAAAATCCCCCCGCCCCAAACTTATTCTTGGCTCACAATTTTGAGGACAAGTTTTATTTTTAAGAGCCCAAATTATTCCTCCCCCCAAACTTGAGCTAAACAATGTTAAGCCTTTTAAAATCATAAGGGGGGGTAAAGTTATTGGTCAATGCTAAGGTTTGCAAAGACTGAAAGTCAACACCAACCATTCGAAAATTTTATCAGTATAGTGCACCGGTTGGTGGAAGAACATGTTACATAGAGCCAAGAAGAAATGGGGAAAAGATAAATGGTGTAATAGAATGTGTTTGCATCTCATTTTGGAGAGACGACTCAATGATTGTGGTGAATTACTCGCATTCTCTTTATAGTCCAGAAGAAAGGGAGGTGGTTCAACTTCTTTGTTTTGGATTTTATTCATCACAACTTCCATGTTTTCTAAAAATGCGAGTTCATCAGCGAAAATTTTCTCAAGGCTTTCATCAATACCCCGAAGATTAATCTCATTAGAAAGAGCGGGGTGATCTTCAGACTCCATCAAAGGTTCAAATCAGCGTTAGATGTTGACCCGGACAACTCGAAAGAAGGGTCTGTATGTGTATGATACATATCTGGGTCAAACAACAACGTATGAAAGAAGTCTAGGTCAGTATCGTAAAGCTGGTCAATTCCGCTGCTGTCGACATCCAGTAATTCTACAGAACATGCTTGAGCAGAAGGTTCAGAGGGTACACTTCCCAACTTGTAAATGTTCAGTTCAATTGACATCTTCCCGAAGGATAGGGTCATAGAGCCATTACGACAGTTGATTACAGCGTTGGAAGTAGCCAAAAATGGTCGACCGAGAATCGCCGGAATTTGGTTTCGTGGGTTCGCTACCGGTTGTGTATCTAGAACAATAAAGTCCACAGGGAATATAAATTCCCCGACTTTTATCAACACATCCTCAAGCTCCCCCCTAGGTTTGGTGATTGATCGATCTGCCATTTGGAGAGTGCAGTGGGCAGATTTCAACTCTCCGATACCTAACTGCTCGTAAACCGAGTATGGAAGTAGGTTAACACTAGCGCCAAGGTCGAGTAGAGCACGGTTAATCTTTTTACCCCCAATAGAAATAGAAATTGTAGAACAGCCGGGGTCCATACGTTTTTTGGTAATTGTTGGGTAAAAGCTGTGTTTACATTGCTCGTCATGAACACCGTTTTGGGTACTTGAGTCTTCCTCTTCCTAGTGCACAAGTCCTTAAGAATTTTCATATAAGCAAGGACTTGTTGTATTGCATCTAGGAGAGGGATATTTATATTAACATGTTTAAAGATTTCAATAATCTTCTCCATTTGTGGACTTGGTCTATTTCCCCTTAACTTATTAGGATAAGGAGCTTGAGCAATAAGGGTAGGGTCCAACATTGGAGAAGATCGTGTGGGTAGGAAAGATCACAGATTAGGTGTGGGGATCGTCTTTGGATGACTAGAAGAAGTGGGCTGAGGGTTCAAGCCTTCGGAAAAACGTAGAATAGGCTCGGAAGAAGGTGGTGTAGACGAACTAGGGTCAGAAGTGGAAGTGGAAGCCGGGGTATCATCGATTGATTCCTCACTATCAATCTCTTCACCGACATGGTTGTCTAGCAATCTTCCAGATCTCAACGTGGTAATAGCACTCACATGATGTGCATAGCCAGGATTAGGTAGTGGTTGAGCTGGAAGTTTCCCTTTCTCTCTAGCACTCATCGCAGTAGTTAATTATGCAATTTGTGCTTCTATCGCTTTAATACTCTCACTGTGAGAGGCGTGGTCTTTAGTTAAAGTTTGGATAGAAGACTTAATATCATCGGATGTTTGCATGGAATGTTTCATAAACAAATCCAAAGTGCGTTCGAGTGCAGAGGAGTTTTCAGTACCGGCCGTTTGGAAAGAATTATTCCAAGGTGCAGAATTGTTGGCCGGATTTTGAAAAGTTTGTGTTTGGTATGGGTGCTGACTCAGTAGTGGCTGAAGTGGCTGTGGAGGAACCCTTTGGAAGTTATTTTAGTTTTGAACCATGTTTTGAGTTTGGTGTTGGTTCCAAGCAAAATTAGGGTGATTCCTCCAACCCTGATTATAAGTGGAAGAATAAGGATCGTTTCTAGGTCGCTGTTAAAAAGCAGCATTAGTGAGCTCTTGACCTTGAAACGAACAATTCAAAAGACATTCTTCCGTCAGATGTGATGGATCAGAACAGGATCCACATACGGTTTTAGGGTGCGTCATCTAGTTTAGGGAGGCTAATAAAAATTTGTTTTCCATAGCTTCGAGTTTCTTTTGCAGGGTTACCTAGCACGGCAACAAGGTTTCGGGAGGCATCGTCCATACCATATTCAAAAATTTGTCGTTCTAGCTAACCCTAACTTTGAATCGTTAACTAGAAATCGAAGGAAAAGTAAATGCAAACACTTTGCAAGTCTAGTGGTCAAGAAATACAACCTTCGTAGACCGGTCCTTCACTTCAATAGCTCTGTGTAGTAGTCCCTTGGCTGCGATCGTGAACTCCGGACTCTAGAGAGGCTCCCATGAAGAAACGAACATGCTTGCTTCGAAGTCTTCGAGACCGAAGATGATCTACGTCGAGGAGACACTAACCCAAGCTATCTCTTCACTAACTATGGAATTAGTGAAGCAAACACCCTAAACATAATGGCAAGTAGTAGAGGATGATGAAGTAGGAAGTGGGCTCACTTTAGATTTGATTTTCTCACACTTTTTCTCATACCTCCATTGAAGCTAGAAAGCTTTGAGGAAGAAGAAGAAGAATGAACTCATCATATGAATTATTGTGTGAGGTTAGAAATGCAACCAAGGGTTAAGCATGTCATGCTTAACCCTTGTAGAGAGTTAACCATGAGATAGGGTTAAAGGTTAGGCCACAAAATATCTTAAGCTAGACAAAGAGAATGGAAAAAGTCAAAGATGCCTTGAAGCTTCTACAAGCTTTCAACAAATATCATCCATGACAAATATCCATAATCTTTGAATTACTTAATGATAAATTATAAACCCTAATCTTAACCCTAGCATGGTTTAACCCTCATTAACCCTAGTTGCATTTGTAACCTAGCTTGATACATTAACATATATCACATATACATCAATGTATCCATAAGTGAGAAAAGAAATCATAAGTGAGCTTATATTAGTTAATGTAATGTAATATATCAAATATATAATTATACATTAGATTATCAAATCAACTCTTGATTTAATAATCTGGCTATATCACCTATAACCGACTAATACCATGTGAATCAACTTATCGAATCAACACTTGATCCGATAACCCGGTTATATCTTATATAACCGACCGATATCTCATATCATGAGAATAGAATATGGTATCTCATATCGTATCAATCTCGGTCCCGCACATATCACATATATGCTCCTACTCCGTTTCGCTTGAGCCAGGAAATCCCTATGTAGGACTCTAAAGACTCGTCAATACGCCGGCAGTAGGTGATAATCATATCAAACACCCACAAGCCGCAAGCGGTCTACTAAACGTAACGGCCACCGGGGTATTGAGCGATCAGAAGATCAACAAGCAAGCCTGCTCACACTCCTGCGAATCCAATCAGTAACACTACTGTACAGTCCGGTCTCTTCGTCTTATATGTCGCATATCTCGTCTAGGGGTGGTAAACGTCAGACACCAGTAACTCGATAAGTCGTGTCGATATGAGCTCATAACGGGTCGAGAAACTACTGATAACACTTACCAGTATATCTCTGAAGCATCCTTGGCCAAGGACTTCCTGTTATAGCCAATCGAGCACAGCGCAACATCAACTTCCAATACCGGGAGAGACGAAACCTCTCCTATCGCTCATTGCCTCCATGTGACTCGGGAATGTACCTAAAAGCCACCGTTTTGTACGTTCTCTTGAACGTGGTAAGGTGGAAATCAAAGCACAATGGGAATCACACAAGACTCTATGACGATCTCGGGTGTACAGACTAACCTGTACCAGTGTCACCAGAGAACTGCCATCTGACGTTAGGTATAATGCCATCCGGGAGTTCTCGGCAAGTCCGTTCAGTATACCCAGTCTCCACTGAGCACCCGTATACTGTCTCTGATGTCAAACACCAATGGATATGGGATCATCCATCACCCATCTACATGGGTCGAGAAGCTATACGCTAGTCCACTATGGTATATCGATGCCCTGTCTCGATACACCTATGACTAGGAACATTTGAAGGATGTACTTAGCGACTACTCTGTCCCCACTAGTATGATTTGCATCATAGTCCTGGTAGTCAAGTACTCATCTTAAGGGCTTTATCAACATGTAACATAGAGACAATCAGTATACATGTTAAGATAAAGAGCAACCAGATAGCATACTATCATGTCGAGCAAGAAAGTCATCCCTATATATGTCCAAGCATCCACTACAATATACATCGTATGTACAGTAATGGCCTCTAGGGCATACATATAACCAACAATCTCCCACTTGCACTAGGGCCATCTGTTATAGTATCTAATACCCAACAATCAGCAGTGGTTGAAGTATCTCATACTCAACCATCCGATAAAAGTCTCTCCTGGGAATAGGCCTTTGTGAGTGGATCCGTCCTAATCTCCTCTGTGTCTACTCTCCTAACCTCGATCTCCCTGGAGATCATCCATCTCCATGATCAGGTGATAATGCCTAAGAATATGTCTGGATCATAGATGGGACGGGGGTTAGGCCTAAGCCACAACTCCATTGTCACACAATGGTAGGAACGAAGTTCATCTCATGAACTTATATACATCCAGACTACCTCTTTGGTAGCATCCTTGGTAGCAATGTATCCAACCTTTATCATCTAGTATGCCACGGTATCTAGCTTAGAACTCTTCCAACATACCGTCCCTCCACTGAGGGTAAAGACAATGCCTGTGACCGACATTCAGTTGGCCTTACCACCCTGGAAGCTATCCAGTGATTCTCCCCAGGATCGATTAATTCCAACTCACTACACCTAGTGAGAATCCTAATGTCCATTTAGATCAATCTCATAGATCCAAAACCTATGATTTAGGAGGTATCCCCTTGATCCTATATGGAGAATCCTTGTGATAAGAGGAGATTGACTGAGTGTAGCATAGGAAACTCCTTTCCTATCAAGAGTATGTCATCCACATACAATACGAAGATCACCACCATACTCCCTACTACCCTTTTGTATATACAAAGTTCATCTACCATTTTGATGAAGTCAAACGCTTTGACTACCACATCAAAACAGATGTTCCAACTCCGCGATGCCTGCTTTAACTCATAAAGCAACTTGCACATGTTTCCGCTACTCCCACTGTCTACGAAGCCCTCTGGCTGTGTACTTATAGACTCTCCCTTCTAAATCACTATTTAGAAAAGCAGTTATGACACCCAACCGCCAGATATCGTAGTCATGGTATGTAGCAATGGTAAGTAGGATCCGGATGGACTTAAGCATAGGCACTAGAAAAGGTTTCATCATTATCCACACCTGGTCGATGACGAGAACCTTTTACAATAAGCTTTAGCTTTGAAAGTTTCAACCTTTCCATGTACACCAAGTAATCTTCTCAAGATGTACTTGCTCCTGATGGGGATTTAACCCTTCAGATAAAACAACCAAAGTCCATAATTTGTTGGTGTATATGGATTCCATCTCAGATCGCTTAGCATCTAGCCATTCTCACAAAGTCACCACTCCTGATGGCCTGCTCGAAACTAGTTGGGTTATCATCTCATAATGCAATCCTCGTTCCTACTGTCATAGAGAAAACCGAAGCATCTTTCAGGCGGGTGAGGAACCCTACAAGATCGGTGGAGAGCCTGAGGTTCTTCGGGAGCTATTGAATCCTCCGGTTCTACCATATTATCAGCTGCGGTTTGAATAGCTAGAACTCCTTCCAGTTCTACCTCACGACCACTAATTTTTTCACAAGAAATTCCCTTTCCATAAGATGGCATGCTGAGAAACAAAACACTTTTTGTTCCTCAGTGTGGTAGAAGATATTCCCTTGGGATATCCAACAAACTTCCACAGAACTGGCCTTGCCTAGGCCGGACAATCCAAATCTTAACATCCTTAAGAGATGGGCTCTTCCCATACTATATCACATATGGAGTGGTAGGCACCTGATTTGATTGGAACCCTATTCAATAGGTATGCACATTCACAAGTACATAACCCCAAAAGGAAATAGGGAACTCAGTAGTACTCATCAAAGAGCATACCTTATCATATGGGGTGCGATTTCTCCATCCCGATATACTAATGTACCGTGGCGTATACGGAGGAGTAATGCTGAGAGAGAATCTCATTCTCCTTTAGAATAGTCTAGGATCTCCGTGCTTAAATATTCTCCTCCCTGATCTCATCAAAGGACAATATTTATACCCGTTTTGGTTCTCTACTTCTAACTTATATTCTTTGAATTTCTCAAAAGCTTCAGACTTGTGTTTCAACAGGAACACATGTGCAAATCTTGAGAGATCATCAGTGAATGTAATGATGTACAAAGAACCAGTCCTGGCATACGTAGACAGGGGACCTACATACATCATCATGTATCAATCCCAAGAGTTCACCAACTCTTTCTCTGTTTCCAATAAACGGAGCTGTGGTCATCTTATCTTTGTGACATGACTGGCAAGTTTCACAAGATGTAAATTCAAACTGATTTAAATATGCATCTTTATGTAACTTAGCTAGTCGGGTCGCTTTGATATGACCTAGTCTACAATACCTCAAGAAGGATTCATTCATATCTGAACTCTTCCTCTTGTGTGTGTTTTGTACGTTAAGAACCGTAGTTTGATTTAGAACGTATATGCTTTTAGATAACGTGCCTGAACCGATCAACTCTTGATATAGGAAATGTTCAAAACATTATCCAACAATACAAAATTATATCCTTCTTTACTTAATAAAGAAACTGATATGATATTGTATATCAGGTTCAGTATCTAATAACATTCGTTCAGAATAAATGTATTTGGTAATACAGGGTGATAGCTGCCAACAAACTTGGCTGCAACACTTGCACCATTTCCAACTCTTGAAACTTATCACCCATTCTCAGTTCTCTACCTATCTGTAGCCCATGTAACAGATTACATATGTGGGATCCTGATCCGGCAACTCATACTCAGGACGTAAAGGATACTGAGAAACAGCTCTCTGTAATGAACACACCCGAAGAAGATGCATCATCATGCATTTTCTTCGTTTGGGCGACACGGGAATCCTGGTTATCCCCTATTTCCTGCTCTGTCTTATAACAATTATAAGTTGGAGCGGGACCAATGTTCCCCAGCTCAGTATAACAAGCGGGTTCGGTCAATACATCCGTATTATTATCTTGATTAAGGCGTAACATGATCACTACCTGGAGAGAGAGAAGAAAACACTCAGCGTATGCTCTTGAAAAATTAGATTGGTTATTAATATATCTAATCAGGATGACTCCCACTGTTTTAGTCAAATCTTCCTTCAAACCCTAAAAGGAAAGACTAGCCGGGATTAATTACACCCTATAATTTTGCCAATCTTTCAGCCAGACCAGTGCCGATACTTTGAGGGAGGTTACCCGTGCTTTCGCACGGACCTAATTAAAATAAATCTCGTTTTCCCAGAGGCGTAACCCCGTTAACACCTTTCTAGACACCTACTTAATCGGCTAATTGTAATGTGTAAAACTCTCCCAGGAGTAACTCTTACTCGCAGTGGGTATCGGGATCCAACTATCTCATAGGAGGTATGCAATCTCATTGCAAATTTCAACACTTGAAATTCCCGATAATGTTTTGCCCCTTGCAACTTATAACCTTAACATAGTCAACAAATCATAAACGCTAGCCAAGTTCAACCCGTCATTTCCCGATTGAATTAAACCCACCCGCACGACCCTTAACACAGTCAACAAAGTCGCACGACTATCCTAATCCAATCGCATCATATGCTTATACAGATAAGCATTAATCAGCTACCGCACACTACGCCTTAACATAGTCAACAAACGCAGCACGAATACTAACCAATACTTATCTGAAATGACGGAGGGCTACGACAGGTTTTTAAGAAAACCCTTTGCGTAATGAACTTGATATCGTCGTAGAATCGAGTGATTTTGAAAAGAAGTGTTTTTGAAGCGTTTACTAGTTTTGCTAAAGAGATCACTCCCGGTGAAGGGATCTCGGCTCTTTCCTTATCGAATAAGGTGCAGGATATTTCACAAATACCACTATGCAAAGCAAAAACTATAAAAGCAATCAAAAGGCAATCCGAGTTTGTAGCATCTGCTAGTTTCGCTAAAGAGGTCACTCCCGGTGAAGGGATCTCGGCTCTTTCCTTATCGAATAAGGTGCTGGATATTCTACAAGGAATACCGCTATGCAAAGCAAGAACTAGAGCTACCAGTTTTCGAGACAAGTTTCTACAACATCTTTAGGTTTCTTTTATTTCATTAATCTCGTTAATGAAGTTCCATTTAATTATGCTTCCCAAGCATCACATATGAAACGAAAGCAGTAATATATAATATATATCATATATATATATATATAATATAAGCATTCGCCTCAGAATATAATCAATAATCACATCACAGAATATCGCAGCAGAACAAAACATATGAAATATTAGATATAATAGGATTTCCGTGTTTTAGATTAAGTATGTATAAAACACGGATTCCACGGTCGTGATGAATAGCCAATCACACACCCCTAGACCACTACAAGAGCGGCAAGCATCCCTACCAATTCTAGAGTTAGGAGACCCGGTCTCGACTCCTCGAGATGGTCTCCCACTGGACCCTAGAACCCGGTTACTTGTGCTCCCCGCCTTGGGTCTATCCTAATACGGAAAAGTAAATAATATACAATGGTGACATCATCCTCAACCCGGAAGTGCTCCAATAAAAGAATATTACATACAATGAATTTTACATGAATGAAAATAAAACTCTCATCTCACATAAAACCCCCGGCTATTCAAAATACGATGATCCAATATAACATATCACAGCAACACATAACATCACATGTTATCTGTAGGGTTCATAGGAACACTAAGGAGGTCCAACAAGGCATCAACCATGCCAAATTCAAATTTTTCTTGTGCCGAGAAACCCTAATGCGATCGTTAACTAGAGTTTAGGCGAAACATGCAAGCTAGTAAACTGCTTTACTAAAAAGTGAACGGAAATACAACCTTTGTAGATTCGGTCCTCCACTTCCTAAGCTCCATGATGACGTCCCTCCGCTGTACCTATCGGAATCCGGACTCTGGCGATGGTTTCGTCGGAGAAATGATCGGGCTAGGTCATCGACTTCGATGCCGAAGATGATCTACGTCGAGGCAACTCAAGATCAAGTTCTAACTTCACCAAGTCATGAAACTTGTGAAGAAAACACCCTATACTACTTGGCAAGTGGTAGAGGATGAAGAAATAGGAAGTGGGTTCACTTTAGAATTGGATTTCTCACTCTTTTTCTCATGTTGCCATTAATGGTAGCAAGCTTTCTTCTTGTTGAAGAAGAAGAAGAAGAAGAAAAAGAATATGATAAGAATATAAATGAAAAAGAAAATAAAGTGATTCTTATCATTTTAGCAACCATGGTTTAGTGTAGAGAATAAACTATGGTTTAGGTTTAATGGTTAGGCTTGGCATAAAACAAAAATGGTGGACTTATTCAAAGCTTCATGAAGCTTCAACTATAAAACAAAGCAAGCCACCATTTTCCTTTTTGCCAAAAATGAATTAAAGAAAATAAATATAACATTTAAAACCCTAACCATTAACCTAAACATGGTTTAAAGTAAACACACACCCAAGTTTGCATGTATCATCAAACATGATACAAACTAGTGCACAAAACTATATCATATATACAATATGCACATTAAGTGAGAAAATCCATCTTAAGTGAACCAATACTAGTTAATGTAAAGTAATATATCAAATATATAATTATACATTAAATTATTAAATCAACATTTGATTTAATGATCCGGTCATATCGCATATGACCGACTAATATCCAATGTATCGACTTATCGAATCAATCCTCGATTCGATAACTAGGTTATATCGCATACAACCAATCGATACATTCATCGTGAGAATAGAATACGGTATCACGTACACGCATTATTCTCGGTCCCACACATATCTCATATGCGCTCCTATTTCCTTTCGCTTGAGCCAGGAAACCTCTGTGTAGGACTCTAAAGACTCGTCAATACGCCGGCAGCAGGTGATGATCATATCAAACACCCACAAGCCGCAAGCGGTCTGCTAAACGTAACGGCCACCCGGGTATTGAGCGATCAGAAGATCGACGAGCAAGCCAGCTCACACTCCTGTAAATCCAACCAGTAACACTTACCGTGCAGTCCGGTCTGATCGTCTGATATGTCGCATATCTCGCCTAGGGGTGGTAAACGTCAGACCCCAATAGCTCGATAAGTCATGTCGATATGAGGTCTATAACAGTTCGAGAAACTACTGGTAACACTTACCAGTAAATCTCAGCAACCCTGGCCAGGGATTTCCGGTTATAGCCAATCGAACACAGCGCAACATCAACTCCCTATACCGGGAGAGACGAATCCCCTCCTATCGCTCATTGCCTCCATGTGAATCGGGACTGTACCCAAAAACCACCGTTTTGCATGCCTTCTTGGACGTGGTAAGGTGGAAATCAAAGCACAGTGGGAATCACACAAGACTCTATGACGATCTCGGGTCAACAGACTAACCTGTACCAGTGTCACCAGAGAACTGCCATCTGACGTAAGGTATAATACCATCTGGGAGTTCTCGGCGAGTCCGTCCAGTGTACCCAGTTTCCACTGAGCACTCGCATATCATCTCTGATGTCAAACACCAATGGATATGGGATCATCCATCGCCCATCTGTATGGGTCGAGAAGGTATACGCTAGTCTACTCTGGTATATCGATGCCCCGTCTCGATACACCCACGACTAGGGACTTTGAAGGATGTACTTATGGACTACCATGTCCACACTAGTATGATCCGCATCATAGTCCAGGTAGTCAAGTACACATCCTAAGGGCTTTACCAACATGTAACAGAGAGACAATCAGTGTACACGTTAAGGTAAAGAGCAACCAGATAGCATACTATCATGTCGAGCAAGAAAGTCCTCCCTATATATGTCCAAGCATCCACTACAATATACATCCTATGTATAGTAATGACCTCTAGGGCATACATATAACTAACAATCTTCCACTTGCACTAGGGCAATCTGATAGCAGTGGTTGTAGTATCTCATACTCAACCATCCCATAAAAGTCTCTCCCTGGGAAAAGGCCTTTGTGAGTGGATCCGCCGTGTTGTCATCTGAGTCTACTCTCCTGACCTCGATCCTTTGGAGATCAACCATCTCCATGATCAGGTGATACTGCCTTAGAATATGTCTGGATCACTGATGGGACGGATGTTCCTTGGCATAAGCCACAACTCCATTGTCACACAATGGGAGGAACTAAGTTCATCTCATGAACTAATATACACCCAGACAGTCTCTTTGGTAGCATCTTAAGTAGCGATGTATCCAGCCTTTATCGTCTAGTATGCCACGGTATCTACCTTGGAACTCTTCCAACATACCGTCCCTTTACTGAGGGTAAAGACAATGCCTGTGACTGACATTCAGTCGTCTTTATCACCCTGGAACCCTTCCAGTGATTCTCCCCAGGATCATTTGATACCATCTCACTACAACTAGTGAGTATCCTAACATCCATTTAGATCTATCTCATAGATCCCAAAACCCAGGATTTTAGGAGGTATCGCTTTGATCCTGTATGGAGAATCCTTGTGATAAGCGGAGATTGACGGAGCGTAGCATAGGAAACTCTTTCCCTATCAAGAGTATGTCATCCACGTACTCTACGAGGATCACCACCATACTCCCTACTACCTTTTTGTTTATACAAGGTTCATCTACCATTTTGATGATGTCAAACTCTTTGACTAATCCATCAAAACAGATGTTCCAACTCCGTGATGCCTGCTTTATCACATAAAACATCTTGCACACGTTTCCGCTGCTCCCACTGTCTACGAAACTCTCTGACTGTGTACTTACAGACTCTCTTTTCTGAAACATCATTTTAGAAAAGCAGTCATGACACCCAACCGCCAGATATCGTAGTCATGGTATGTAGCCGTGGCAAGTAGGATCCGGATGGACTTCAGTATAGCCACTGGAAAAAGGTTTCATCATTATCCACGCCTGGTCAATGACGAAAACCTTTAACAAGTCTAGCTTTGAAAGTCTCAACTTTTCCATCTACACCAAATAATCTTCTCAAGATATACTTGCTCCTGATGGGGATTTAACCCTTCAGATATAGCAACTAAAGTCCATACTTTGTTGGTGTATGAGGATTCCATCTCAGATCGCTAAGCATCCAGCCATTCTTACAGAGTCCCACTCCTGATGGCCAGCTCGAAGCTAGTTGGGTCATCATCTCATGATGCAATCCCCGCTCCCACTGTCATAGAGAAACAGAAGTATCTCTCAGGTGGGTGAGGAACCCTACTAGATCGGTGGAGAGGCTGAGGTTCGTTGGTAACTATTGAATCATTTGGTTCTTTCAAATCATCTGCTGTAGTTTGTATAGCTGGAACTTTTCCAGTTCTACATTACAGACCTTGCCTCGAGCTTGTCCGGATTATGCTTTTAGACATAGTCCGGACAACCCCAAATCTTAACTGACTTAAGAGATGGTCTCTTCCCTTATCATATCAAATATGAAGTGGTAGGCAACTGATTTGATTTCAACCCTATTCAATAGGCATGCAGCTTCTCAAGTGCATAACTCCCAAAAGGAAATAGGTAACTCAGTAGTACTCATGATAGAGCACACCATATCGAATAGGGTGTAGTTGCTCCACCCCGATATACCATCGTGCTATGGTGTATACGGAGGAGTAATGCTGAGAGAGAATCTCATTCTCCTTTAGAATAGTCCAGGAATTCTATGCACAAGTATTCTCCTCCTTGATCTCATCAAAGGACATAATACTTATACCCGTATTGGTTCTCTTCTTTTAACTTATATTCTGTGAATATCTCAAAAGGTTCGGACATGTATTTCAACAGGAACATATGACTGAATCTTGAGAGATCATCAGAGAATGTAATGAAGTACAAAGAACCGGTCCTGGCATGTGTAGACGGGGGACCTTACATACATCAACATGTATCAATCCCAAGAGTTTACTAACTCTTTCTCTGTTTCTAGTAAACAGAGCTATGGTCATCGTATCTTTGTGACATGACCGGCAAGTTTCACAAGATGTAAATTCAAACTAATTTAAATATGCATCTAAATGTAACTTCAGCCAGTCGGGTCGCATTGATATGACCTAGTCTACAATGCCTCAAGAAGGATTCGTTCATTTATGAACTCTTCCTCTTGTGTGTGTTCTGTATACTAAGAACTGTAGTTTGATTTAGAACGTTAATGCTTTTAGATAACGTGCCTGAACCGATCAACTTTTGATATAGGAAATGTTCAAAACATAATCCAACAATACAAAATTATATCCTTTCTTTACTAATAAAGAGACTGATATGATTTTGTATATCAGGTTCGGTACCTAATAACATTCGTTCAGAATCAATGTATTGGTAATACAGGGTGACAGTGACCAACAGACTTGGCTGCAACACTTGCCCCGTTTTCTGTCTCATGAAACTTATCACCCGTTCTCAGTTCTCTACCTGTCTATAGCCCATGTAACAGATTACATATGCGGGATCCTGATCCAGTATCACATACTCAGGACGTAAAGAATACTGAGAAACAGTTCTGTATAATGAACACACCCGAAGATGATGCATCAGCATGCACTCTCTTCGTTTGGGCGGCACGGGAATTCTGGTATTCCCCTATTTCTTGCTCGGTCTTATAACAATTATAAGTTGGAGAGGGACCAACGTTCCCCAGCTCAGTATAACAAGCGAGTTCGGTCAATTCATCCGTATTATTATCTTGATTAAGGCGTGATATGGTCGCTACCTGGAGAGAGAGAGAAGAAAACACTCAGCGTATGCTCTTCCAAGATCAGATTGGTTATTATTTTATCTAATCAGGATGGCTCCCACTGTTTTTATCAAATCTTCCTTCAAACCCTAAAAGGAAAGACTAGCCGGGATTAATTACACGCTACAAGTCCGCCAATCTTTCAGCCAGGCCAGTGTCGGTACTTTGAGGGAGGTCCCCCATGCTTTCGCACGAACCTAATTATAGTAAACCTCGTTTTCCCAGAGGCGTAACCTCGTTAACACCTTTCTAGACACCTACTTGATCGGCTAATTATAATGTGTAAAACTCTCCCAGGAGTAACTCTTACTCGCAGTGGGTATCGGGATCCAACTATCTCATAGAAGGTATGCAATCTCATTGCAAATTTCAACACTTGAAATTCCCGATAATATTTTGCCCCAAACGATCTATGACCTTGACAAGGTCAACAAACCATAGACCGTAAGTCAAGTTCAATCCGTCATTGCTTGATTGAATCAAACCCACCCGCATGACCCTTGACAAGGTCAACAAGGCCGTACGACTACCCTAACCCAATCTGCATCATATGCATAAGCAGATAAATACTGGTTAGCTACCGCACACTGCGTCTTGACAAGGTCAACAAACGCAGCACGAATACTAAACAGGACTTATCTGAAATGACGGAGGGCTACGACAGGTTTTTCTGAAAACCTATTGCGTAATGAACTTGATATCATTGTAGGATCGAATGAATTTTGAAATGGAGTGTTTTTAAGGCTTTTCTAGTTTTGCTAAAGGGGGTCACTCCCGGTAAAGGGATCGTCGGCCCTTTCCTCGTCGAATGAGGTGTGGGATATATCATATATATCACTGTGCAAAGCAGAAACTATAGAAGCTATCAAAAGACAAACCGAGTGTGTAGCATCTTCCAGTTATTGCTAAAGGGGTCACTCCCGGTGAAGGGATCGTCAGCCCTTTCCTCATCGAATAAAGTGCAGGATATATCATATATACCGCTGTGCAAAGCAAGAACTGTAGCTACCTGTTTTATTTTTGAAATTCGATTCTACAACATCTTTAGGTTTCTTTTACTTTCATTAATTATATTAATGAAGTCCCATCATTTAAGTACCTAAACATCACAGATAAATACGACGTACACTTATGCCATCCGCATTCGCCTCGATATCCCCTCGTGCACCGTTAGGTTAGGTAACTAACGACAGAGCGGGACAGGGCTAGCGTGGGTGTAAAACATAAGTAATGCCTATATAATATATCATATATACTATATACAGTATTTATCACAGAACATCACATGATCACATCACATATATTGCAGCAGAAGAAACATATGAAATATTAGATATACTAGGACGTCCGTGTTTTCAATACGAGGCAGTATAAAACACGGATTCCACGGTCGCGATGAATAGCCAAACCCATACCCCTAGACCCCTACGAGAGCGGCAAGCAACCCTACCAATTCTGGAATTAGGAGACCCGGACTCGACTCCTCGAGTTGGTCTCCCACTGGACTCCAGAACCCGGTTACTTGTGCCCTCCTCCTTAGGGCACTTCCAGGTTACAGAAGATGTCACCTTTTGTATATTATTTACTTTTCCGCACTAGTGTAAATGTGATTTACATTCATTTAGTTTCGCCTAATTTCTAGTTAACGATCCGTATTAGGGTTTCTCGGCACCTAAATTTTTGAATTTGGCATGGTTGATGCCTTGTGGAACCTCTTGAGTGTACCTAGGAACCCTACATTATCAACGTAAGTAAATATGCGTATCCCAATTGTCGTTGACATATAGTAACGAAACCGATGATACACCACATATTGCACTTACGCTCGCTGAAAAGAAAGTGAAAAACTACAACAGTTGGAATCCGCAACCACCTTAGACAGCATAAACCCAACGTATCACATACTTTGGATATCATGCTTAACCAAATGAATTCCTTAGACATCGCATTCCAAACAATTATAAACCCCGCATTTTAGTCTCGATATTCAAAACACCTTTTAATATCAAGTCGGGCAATTCAACAAGATTCCCGACATCCTGATCGAACGCTCGTCGGAAACTTTAGTAGACGGCCGCACCCCCGATACCGTCGACGAAGTGCACTAAGACGGAACACCGCTGTCGCGAGCACCCGAACGGATACTTTTGGCGAAGGGGTTCTCCTACAGTCACTTGGTCGGGGTTATGGGGCATGGCTATCTATTAAGTTTACCCAGCGAGCATCCGCGTACGCTATGCGATTGTGACGAACTTTTGATCTCATCAAAATCCCGTGGCAACCGATCAAAATGAGACTGAACTGATAGATTTATAATATTCAAATTAGTTATCTCATAACTACATTTGGATTCTAAATATTGTATACCATCACATGATATCCGGACGAACGTTAAACTTTTCGATCGATTCATCAAAATCCCACAATTTCCCGACAGCTCAACACTTGAGCACAGTTTTAGTAATACCCAGAATATGCCACAGTACTTATGCACCAGCCGTAGAAGGGCAAACCCAAGCCTCACTCATGTCGCCACGGAACTACGACAAACCCTAGGGTATGATCGCGATTCCGCGATCCAAAAAAGTCGAGTTAGGGTTTCATTCTTCTAGAGGGTTCATAAGATTACTTGCATGTTTTTCCGAATACGTTAAATTTGGAAAAATGGGTTTTTGACATTCAATCGAACTTTTTAACTTCGCCTAGACAATATGTGAATAACCCGAAACATTGTTAAAACTACGAATACGAAACACTCTGAATTGTTTATATTGTAAGATTACATCACATGCAAAATTAGCAAAAACAAACTACACCTAAAATATCAAAACCAAGTCTCTGGAACACACAAAAATTTTCAGGAGGGGTGCTCGGTTTTGGCCGAGATGTGCATGGTGGTGCCCGGGCAAAATTTTTGGGTTTTTCCTGAAATTTTTATGGTGTTCATGATATATCTTATACATCACTCTGTACTTGTTTAAAACTTTTTTTGAACAACTTTTAAAATCGACAGAAACTAGGGTTTCGCGTTGCATGTTTCGGAGTTGTTTCGGTTTCGTAATTCTAATAAAATCTGTCTAAATTTCTAGCATGGCTCTTATACCACTGCAGGGTTATATAGCACGGCAGCAAGGTTTCGGGAGGCATCGTCCATGCCATATTCAAAAATTTGTCGTTCTAGCTAACCCTAACTTTGAATCGTTAACTAGAAATCGACGCAAAAGTAAATGCAAATATTTTGCAAGTCTAGTGGGAAAGGAATACAACTTTTGTAGACCGGTCCTTCACTTCAATAGCTCCGTGTAGTAGTCCCTTCGCTGCGATCATGAACTCCGGACTCTAGAGAGGCTCCCATGAAGAAACAAACATGCTTGCTTCGAAATCTTCGAGGCCGAAGATGATCTACGTCGAGAAGACACTAACCCAAGCTATCTCTTCACTAACTATGGAATTAGTGAAGAAAAAACCCTATACTAAATGGCAGTGGTAGAGGATGATGAAGTAGAAAGTGGGCTCACTTTAGATTTGATTTTCTCACACTTTTTCTCATACCTCCATTGAAGCTAGAAAGCTTTGAGGAGGAAGAAGAAGAAGAAGAACGAACTCATCATATGAATTATTGTGTGAGGTTAGAAATGCAACCAAGGGTTAAGCAAGTCATGCTTAACTCTTGTAGAGAGTTAACCATGAGCTAGGGTTAAAGGTTAGGCCAAAAAATATCTTAAGCTAGACAAAGAGAATGGACAAAGTCAAAGATGCCTTGAAGCTTCTACAAGCTTTCAACAAATATCCATAATCTTTGAATTACTTAATGATAAATTATAAACCCTAATCTTAACCCTAGCATGGTTTAAGCCTCATTAACCCTAGTTGCATTTGTAACCTAGCTTGATACATTAACATATATCACATATACATCAATGTATCCATAAGTGAGAAAAGAAATCATAAGTGAGCTGATACTAGTTAATGTAATGTAATATATCAAATATATAATTATACATTATATTATCAAATCAACTCTTGATTTAATAATTCGGCTATATCACCTATAACCGACTAATATCGTATGAATCAACTTATCGAATCAACACTTGATCCGATAACCCGGCTATATCATATATAACCGACCGATATCTCATATCGCGAGAATAGAATATGGTATCTAATATCGTATCAATCTCGGTCCCGCACATATCACATATATGCTCCTATTCCGTTTCGCTTGAGCCAGGAAACCCCTTTATAGGACTCTAAAGACTCGTCAATACGCTGGCAGTAGGTGATGATCATAACAAACACCCATAAGCTGCAAGCGGTCTGCTAAACGTAACGGCCACCCGGGTATTGAGCGATCAGAAGATCAACAAGCAAGTCTGCTCACACTCCTGCGAATCAAATCAGTAACACTACCGTCCAGTCCGGTCTCTTCGTCTTATATGTGGCATATCTCGTCTATAGGTGGTAAACGTCAGACCCCAGTAACTCGATAAATCGTGTCGATATGAGGCTCATAACGGGTCGAGAAACTACTGATAACACTTACCAGTATATCTCTGAAGCATCCTTGGCCAAGGACTTCCTTTTATAGCCAATCGAGCACAACACAACATCAACTCCCAATACTGGGAGAGACGAAACCCCTCCTATCGCTCATTGCCTCCATGTGACTCGGGACGGTACCCAAAAGCCACCGTTTTGCATGTTCTCTTGAACGTGGTAAGGTGGAAATCAAAGCACAGCAGAATCACACAAGACTCTATGACGATCTCGGGTCTACATACTAACCTGTACCAGTGTCACCAGAGAACTGCCTTCTGACGTTAGGTATAATACCATCTGGGAGTTCTCGGCGAGTCCGTTCAGTGTACCCAGTCTGTACTGAGCACCCGTATACTGTCTCTGATTTCAAACACTAATGGATATGGGATCATCCATCGCCCATCTACATGGGTCGAGAAGCTATACGCTAGTCTACTCTGGTATATCGATGCCCTGTCTCGATATACCTACGACTAGGAACATTTGAAGGATGTACTTAGGGACTACTCTGTATCCACTAGTATGATCTGCATCATAGTCCTGGTAGTCAAGTACTCATCTTAAGGGCTTTATCAACATGTAACATAGAGACAATCAACATACATGTTAAGATAAAGTGCAACCAGATAGCATACTATTATGTCGAACAAAAAAGTCATCCCTATATATGTCCAAGCATCCACTACAATATACATCGTATGTACAATAATGGCCTCTAGGGCATACATATAACTAACAATCTCCCATTTGCACTAGGGCCATCTGTTGTAGTATCTCATACTCAACAATCAGCAGTGGTTGAAGTATCTCATACTCAACCATTCAATAAAAGTCTCTCCTGGGAATAGGCCTTTGTGAGTGGATCCGTCCTGTTCTCCTCTGTGTCTACTCTCCTAACCTCGATCTCCCTGGAGATTATCCATCTCCTTGATCAGGTGATAATGCCTAAGAATATGTCTGGATCATAGATGGGACGGGGGTTCCTAGGCCTAAGCCACAACTCCATTGTCACACAATGGTAGGAACGAAGTTCATCTCATGAACTTATATACATCCAGACTATCTCTTCGGTAGCATCCTTGGTAGCAATGTATCCAGCCTTTATCATCTAGTATGTCATGGTATCTAGCTTGGAACTCTTCCAACATAGCGTCCCTCCACTGAGGGTAAAGACAATGCCTGTGACTGAAATTCAGTCGACCTTACCACCCTGGAAGCTATCCGGTGATTCTCCCCAGGATCGATTGATACCAACTCACTACACCTAGTGAGAATCCTAACATCCATTTAAATCTATCTCATAGATCCAAAACCTAGGATTTAGGAGGTATCCCCTTGATCCTATATGGAGAATCCTTGTGATAAGAGGAGATTGACCGAGTGTTGCATAGGAAACTCCTTTCCTATCAAGAGTATGTCATCCACGTACAATACGAAGATCACCACCATACTCCCTACTACCATTTTGTATATACAAGGTTCATCTACCGTTTTGATGAAGTCAAACGCTTTGACTACCACATCAAAACAGATGTTCCAACTCCGCGATACCTGCTTTAACTCATAAAGCAACTTGCACACGTTTCCGCTGCTCCCACTGTCTACGAAGCCCTTTGGCTGTGTACTTATAGACGCTCCCTTCTAAATCACTATTTAGAAAAGTAGTTATGTCACCCAACCGCCAGATATCATAGTCATGGTATGTAGCAATGGAAAGTAGGATCCGGATGGACTTAAGCATAGGCACTAGAAAAGGTTTCATCATTATCCACACTTGGTCGATGACGAGAACCTTTTACAACAAGCCTTAGCTTTGAAAGTCTCAACCTTTCCATGTACACCAAGTAATCTTCTCAAGATATACTTGCTCCTAATGGGGATTTAACCCTTCAGATAAAACAACCAAAGTTCATACTTTGTTGGTGTATATGGATTCCATCTCAGATTTCTTAGCATCCAGCCATTCTCACAAAGTCACCACTCCTGATGGCCTGCTCGAAACTAGTTGGGTCATCATCTCATGATGCAATCCTCATTCCCACTGTCATAGAGAAAACCGAAGTATCTCTCAGGCGAGTGAGGAACCCTACCAGATCGGAGGAGAGGCTGAGGTTCGTCGAGAGCTATTGAATCCTCCGGTTCTACCAAATTATCAGCTGTGGTTTGTATAGCTGGAACTTCTTCCAGTTCTACCTCATGACCACTAATTTCTTCACAAGAAATTCCCTTTCCATAAGATGGCATGCTGAGAAACAAAACACTTTTTGTTCCTCAGTGTGGTAGAAGATATTCCCTTGGGTTATCCAACAAACTTCCACAGAACTGGCGTTGCCTCGAGCTTGTCCGGATTTTTCTTTTAGAGATAGGCCGGACAATCCAAATCTTAACATTCTTAAGAGATGGGCTCTTCCCATACCATATCACATATGGAGTGGTAAGCACCTGATTTGATTGGAACCCTATTCAATAGGTATGCAGCTTCACAAATGCATAACCCCAAAAGGAAATAGGCAACTCAGTAGTACTCATCATAGAGCATACCTTATCACATAAGGTGCGATAACTCCGTCCCGACTTACCAACGTACTGTGGCGTATACGGAGGAGTAATGCTGAGAGAGAATCTCATTCTCCTTTAGAATAGTCTAGGATCTCCGTGCTCAAGTATTCTCCTCCCCGATCTCATCAAAGGACATAATACTTATACCCGTTTTGGTTCTCTACTTCTAACTTATATTCTTTGAATTTCTCAAAATCTTCAGACTCGTGTTTCAACAGGAACACATGTGCAAATCTTGAAAGATCATCAGTGAATGTAATGAAATACAAAGAACCAGTCCTGGCATGTGTAGACAGGGGACCTACATACATCATCATGTATCAATCCCAAGAATTCACCAACTCTTTCTCTGTTTTCAATAAACGGAGCCGTGGTCATCTTATCTTTGTGACATGACTGGAAAGTTTCACAAGATGTAAATTCAAACTGATATAAATATGCATCTTTATGTAATTTAGCTAGTCGGGTCGCTTTGATATGACCTAGTCTACAATGCCTCAAGAAGGATTCATTCATATCTGAACTCTTACTCTTGTGTGTGTTTTGTACGTTAAGAACTGTAGTTTGATTTAGAACGTATATGCTTTTAGATAACGTGCCTGAACCGATCAACTCTTGATATAGAAAATGTTCAAAACATTATCCAACAATACAAAATTATATCCTTCTTTACTTAATAAAGAGACTGATATGATATTGTATATCAGGTTCGGTATCTAATAACATTCGTTCAGAATCAATGTATTTGGTAATACAGGGTGATAACTGCCAACAAACTTGGCTGCAACACTTGCACCATTTTCAACTTTTGAAACTTATCACCCATTCTCAGTTCTCTACCTATTTGTAGCTCATGTAACAGATTACATATGTGGGATCCTGATCCGGTAACTCATACCCAAGACGTAAAGGATACTGAGAAACAGCTCTCTGTAAAGAACACACCTGAAGAAGATGCATCATCATGCATTTTCTTCGTTTGGGCGGCACGGGAATTCTGGTAATCCCCTATTTCCTGCTCTGTCTTATAGCAATTATAAGTTGGAGCGGGGCCAACGTTCCCCAGCTCAGTATAACAAGCGGTTTCGGTCAATACATCCGTATTATTATCTTGATTAAGGCGTGACATGGTCGCTACCTGGAGAGAGAGAAGAAAACACTCAGCTTATGCTCTTACAAGATTAGATTGGTTATTAATATATCTAATCAGGATGGCTCCCACTGTTTTAGTCAAATCTTTCTTCAAACCCTAAAAGGAAAGACTAGCCGGGATTAATTACACCCTACAATTTTACCAATCTTTCAGCCAGGCCAGTGCCGGTACTTTGAGGGAGGTTCCCCGTGCTTTCACACAGACCTAATTAAAATAAACTTCGTTTTCCCAGGGGCGTAACCCCGTTAACACCTTTCTAGACACCTACTTGATCGGCTAATTGTAATGTGTAAAACTGTAACGCTTTGAAAATCGTTTCGGTGAAATTTCGAAAAAATAGGTAAAATAAGGGGGTTTTCTGTAAAAAGTCAAAATACAAATATCTTATTATAAAAATTAAATATACATATTCTAACTATGTAATTGCTATTATTTGGTGTTTATTGAGCCGCTGGTGAAATTTCAAATTTTTTGAAAAAAAATATTATTTTATTATTATTTTAAGCCGTCACTAATACATTTAATTAGGGAAAATTACAAATTGGAATGAGTTGAAACAAATTTTGTGCATCATAAAACATTAAATAAAATTTTATCATGTGGTTTTTGGAACGAAATCATTTGCCAAAACGGTTTAGAAATTATTGAAGAAAAAAGGCTTTTTTTTAGCGTAAATAGATGTTTGGGGTATTGTATTTATCATTTTTCATCACCCCACATCCGTACCCACACCCACACACCCCCATTTTGTTTTCTCCTTGGCTGAATTTTCAGCAGCCACATCCCCATGTCCCCACACTTCTTGCACAAAGAAAAGAAATGAAAGAAATGAAAAGAAAGAGAATATATATATAGGTTTGGGCTTGGTTGACTTGTCAATTCTTGACCTCACAACACCATATCCCACTCACCTCTCCCCTCCTCTTTTTCTGGCCGAATCCCTCCCCAAAATTCAGCAGCCCCTCATCTTTTCTCACCTCATTCTCCTCACAAAAATTCATCAAAAAATCATCAAAAATCCATACAAAAATCACACAAACCCCAAATCTAATCCTTACCCATTTTTCATTGGACTATCAAGCATGGATCTTAGTGAAAGGTTAGCATATTGGAGGTCAAGATTTTCACACTAGATCTCAAATCTTGTGAGGTATAATCTCATACTTTTGTTAAATTTGTTGTTTAGTTGCTTTAATCAAACTTATTTAGTGAGTATTATGGTTCCAATTTCATGTTTAGAAATTCAAGAGAAGGATTTGGATCATGTTAGGGTTGTGATAAATTGTTGATGGTTGTGATATGTATTTTAGCATCTTATGATATGCAAATCTAGTCTAGTAGTTGATTTGTATATGGTCACTTAAAATTTGTTAAATTGGAGTTTTAACAAACTAGGTTTTGGTAATTAATTGAAAAATCGAGAATTTAAAATATGCTTAGGGTTTTTATCACCTCATTAGCAACATAATGTATAGTTTAACACTTTAGGGCTATGCAAAACCTAGCTAGTTGTTGAATTGAGAATTTTGTTTTAAAAATGTTAAAAGAATTGATATCTTTGCAAACTTGAAACTTTGTTTAAATACTAATTGATGAGAGAAAAATATGGAGGTGATTTGTGTGACCTAATTATATTATTAAGTGAGCATTTTGGCCATTAGAATCGCTAAAATATTTATTTTGGGTAAAACATCAAGTTTTGAACCGAAATGGGAATTTGTGCTAACTAGGTTTTTGGGAAATAAAACGATTTGTGTACTTTTATGGTTTTGATGAATTAAAACCTATTTCTTATATAATTAGTGAGTTTTGAAACCACGATTGGTGCGTTTGAGTTTTTCGCGATCACTCGGCGTTGGTACGCCGATGTCGAGAGTTTTGGGGTTGTTTTGTGAAAGCAACCGTAGGCTTTGACCTACGTGAGATTCAGGTGTCGTTTTGGTTTTAAATTGGATTTTAATGCGATACGGTGCGTTGTAATATGTTGGTACCCCATGTGGACTTCGAGACGACAAGCAAGCGCGTGGCGACGTCGGCACCGGCGGGCAAGAACCAGGTGAGTAGATTTATATCTATGGGGAGAAGTCGGGTGGATGGCGTATAGCACCCCCGCAGTTCGTGATGATGTATACGGACACGTATACACACATATATATTGTTTATATATTGTTTGAGTTATTGATGATAAATATGGATATTTGGTGTTCTTGGACGATTGAGTGTCGCAAAACCCTAGAGTAGCGGTCGCACCACACTTGCACACACCCACCCATACTTGCATACTTTCTTCTTTCTTTTATGCTTATTCGGGAATATATAGTTATGTGTTCACATAGGTATGGGACTGTGTGTTCACATACGGATTTGAGGATAGTACTTGGGATTTATGATGAGTCGATGAGATTTGATTTGAGGCCGTGAGATCGGTGATATAGCAGGGTTCGTATTTGAGATACGACATGACGTTGTAGCGGGTCCTTGACGTAGTGTTTTACATACGTGCATGCATACTTAGGCGATATCAGTATTGTACTAGACGTAGATCAGTACCCGATCATGATATTTGATAAAGAGGATACCAGGTGAATAGTATGATGAATGTGATATTGACCCGTACCCAGAATTGGGGATGCCGTACGACGGATTTACGTACGAGCTATATCTTGATGATTGATCCGCACTCTTGACTTGGGATGTCTGATTATAGATATGGTATCGGATATGATATTATTGAGGCGGGATCACCGACTAATATATATACAGGTATGTATATGTATCGACTCAGATGTTAGGCGGTTTCCTTACCTGTAGTCCAGCTTGTTAGCTTAGCCCTTTAGTTTAGTTTAGTTGTTAGATTAGATTCGATTCTTACCTATTTCAAAGCTTACGAATCATGCGTATTTTAAAAGACAGGTCAAGGGATTCTACGGATATTTCAAAAACGTATCTTTTCTTAAAAACACCGTAGCCCCTATTTTCAAAATCCCATGATTCGTGTTATTTCAAAAGGCACCATTTGTAGGACTTATATTAGATTAGTGCAGATTAGTTATAGTTGCGTCTAGTATTCAGCTCCCGCTCATTTTTACTGTTCGCTCCGCATCGCATACTTATATTATAATTTCTTATTGCATTATTAATATCATGCTGTTAGGACACCAGCACCATTACCGATGACGCGTATGTACCACGTACACTTACTTGCCGGCTCACACACATCTTCATCGGTAATTGCCATGTCACGAACACTTTAGAAAGTACTATTTCATTTGACATAGGTTGTTAGCTAATAGTTTAGACATGTTATTAGTGTACTTGCCTTATATGCTAGTTAGACATTGTAGTTATTGCCTACTACTTCATGCATGTTATTATTCACTGTTGTGTCGCATTCATGGATTCTCATGCCTATATTCACTGTTTACATGCTATTGATGACTTGGATTCGGATTTCATGAGATTTCTTGGATTTGGAGGAAAACCGCAAAAACATAAATAAACCTTTTCTCTCTTTTAAAATAAAAAGTGCGGTTTTCCCATGATGTATGAGTCGTCCACCATGAGTTTGCTGATGGATTTCGAGACCCGATTCGAGGAGTGGAGGAACCGTTTCGGGTACATGGTGGGCCCGGTTCGGTACCCCGGGGCAAGAGGAATGTGGTGTTGACGTTGAGCCCGGCAGTGGAGCACTACCGACCGGTGATATTACCCGACGCGTCGGATATCCGGAGGATACCGTCGTGGTCTTGAGATGGATGGTAGGGGCCGGTCTGGACTGACGGCGCCCTAGATATTGAGATTGAGACATTGATATTTCGAGACAGTGAGATTTATGTTTTGTGTCGATGCTAGACACTGTTGATACTGATTTCATTCATGATACCTCAGTTTAAAAATACGAAGGAAATCTCACTAATTTATGAAAACAGTTTCTTCATTTACATGTATTCTGTTTCATGCATGCATACCTCGTTCATATGATATATTGCTACCTGAGGCACTGACACGGGCACATGAGATTACACTCGGGTTAGATATTTACCCTAGCCCTATTATAGGCTACATGTTATATACATTTTTGAGGCTATATTATGATCATTGACCTAGGATTGCGTTATTTATGCGATTTCTGTGCGTAAATGTTTTTCTATTCACGAGTTGGCAACTCACCCCCGTTGTGCCCCAGTTTCTTGCAGGTTTGCCGTACAGGTTTCATTACGGCTTTGCGGGCTCAGTTTCATTCGGGTGACTTGCTAGTAGGTGGGTTTTTTCTTGTATCGTACCCATCATATTACCTTGTATAATATTATTCCGTTGTATCTAGTAAATTCCATCAACCAAACATGTATTTTCTGAGATAGCGACCAGTGTTGTTTATTCTTTCGACCTTAGAGTCGCTCGTTATATTTCTGGTGGTTTTGAGTTTCCTTTTGAGTTTTGATCCTCGCCGTTGGCGTTGTATATTATATTGCTTGTGTGGTTGTGACCGTCGATAGACGAAGAGCTAGCTCCCGCTTGGGGATGCCTTTTTCTTGATTTCGTATACTATTCATGTTGTATCCCATTTGGGGGCCAGTATTTACAAAGGAGACTCTGCCGAAATTTTCAGTAAATTTTTGATGTTTTTAAAAAAACTGCATAATTCGGCTTATGCTATTGAAACTACTTGCTTTAAGTTGGTTTTCCTGCACTCTACTACTTTTCTTGGTTTGGATTTCTGGGTTTTCGGTTACTTAGATTACGTACGCCTCGAGACGTTCGTAGTTTAAGTGCCGGTCATGTTCCGTACTTTCGGGTCGTGACAAAGTTGGTATCAGAGCGTTAGGTTTTAACCTTCGGAGCGTAGGATGACCCTTGGTTGATGGAATAGGTGACTAAAGTAGAGTGACGTACCGTTGGTATGTTCCGCGGCATATTTACGACATGCCACTCCACTTATGAAGCCTTAGGATGTACATTTCCTTGTTCAGTATTATATTCATTCCGATCTAGCCTCATCGGTACCAGTTTGGTTTTGCTGCTACGGTTACGGCAGGGAGAGTTACGGCTAGAGTTGCGGTCAGCACAAGCTCGTCACGAACGAGGACTAACCAGGGTGAAATTCCGGCGACACACGATTGCAGAGATGTGTCTTCTTACTGTGTTTCCGCGCCACGAGCGTTTGGCGGATCGCCTTTATGAGGTTACTCGGAGGTGTTGATCGACACTAGAGAATTGAGCCAATGATGGAGGCCAGCCAGATTTTGATGACCGTTGGTGTGTTGCTTACTCCTGATGATCGAGGCACTGTTCAGCGTGCAGACGAGCGAGCCAGTTATTGCCGCGAACGACGAGGTATTGCCCCAGATGCTGGAGTTAGTGCAGAACGAGTTGTACTAAGAGATGATAGAAGGTCGCTAGTCATCGTGGATGAATGACTAGGACATGTGGATCGTTCGCCTAACCCGATGAGAGGTCATCAGATAGATTGATTCCAGTAAGAGACGACTTCACACGGAGACGTTGAGAGTCGACAGAGACGATCGAATGTCAGAAACCTATTATTCCAAGTTTAAAGTAGTCGGAAAGACATGCAGGCAATTCTATGGTCCCTCTAGAAGAATGAAACCCTAACTCGACTTAATGACTGTGTGAAAGCCTTTGAACCTTCGGGTTTGCGGCAGTTCTACGGCGCCATTAGTGAGGCTTGGGTTTGCCCTTCTACGGCTGGACCACCGATGCTGTGGTATGTACTCGATACTATTAAACTGTGCCCAAGAGGTTGAGCTCTTGGGGGATTATGGGGTTTTGACGACTCGATCGGATGGCTCAACTTAATTCGGATGCTAGGTGGTGAGATGCATTCTTGGGAGACTCCAGATACGAGGATAGTCGTTGGAGCTCAGTCCATGCAGCCGCGACGAGACGAGTCCAAAGCAGACGACATTAGAGAAAAGTGAAGTAAGTGGTTCGTACCAGATCTAGATGAGATGACGTTCCCCTCCGCCGACATCAGAGATGCGATGCGCATGCCGAGGCAGAGTACTGGATATAACTTCCAGAAGGAGTCGCGATGGGTATGCAGCCGTTACAGAGCAAGATGCAGATATAGGAAAGGACAATGACTTCCGGACAGTTGGCAGAGACGAGACATAGAAGAGACCGTGAGCAGGATTCCTTCCAGGACACTGCTGCAATGATACTTGCACCCAGGATCAGATGTGTCACGTATATTCAGAGAGCCAGGGGCCGACGCCAGTAATATGCTATCTTACGAGTGGTCGCAATGATTGACCAAGAGATGACCAGAGAAGTGCCAGAATGGAATCGTCCCCGTTAGCACACCTGACAGGGCCGATGAGCCGATGGACCGAAAGATTGGTAATTCACAGTGAAGACCTTGACCCAGGAGTGGTCATGGTTACGCACGCCAGCAGGACAGAGTTCATGATCATCGACGAGACATCCCACTAGTGACCGCGACAGTTGGCCGAGATTCTTAGAGGATGCGCTTGAGCGGTACTATTCCGCCATTATTGATTACGATGTTTTGGGTGATTTATTCGTATGATCTGATTTTGATGATTGAGGATTTACGATCTTTGCACAGTGTTGCACTTGATATCGTTTTCGTGCTTTGGTTTCACATGTTTGTGATTTTACAGTTTTAGACATTGAGTTGCGCACACGATTTGGTTTTTGCACTCGGTATGATTCACATATGCTTGCAGTGCAGTGATACGCATTTTGTGCACTTAGATGCATTGGACTTTGATTTCGATAGTGTTGTTCGATATTTGTTTTGTGCACCTTGTGCACCTGATTTGATTTTGCGCATGTTCGGCACTTGATATTGGATTTCATGATTTCGTGCACGATGGATGCACCTGATTTGGATTTTCGCGCATGTTGGGCGCATGTTTTGAAGTGTGATTTTGGTGCACACCAGATTCACTAAATCGAGATTTTTCATGCATGTCAGATGCACCTGATTTTGCTGTCAGGCACACATGTTGCCGACGACAGATGTTTCGTGCACACCCGATGCACTTAGATGTTGTTTCTGTGCATATGTATGGCACATATTTGGATTTTGGTTTCCGTGCGCACCAGACGCACGTAGTATGCATACGCGTATTTTGAGGTTGATTTTTCTTATAGAGCAGTACGTTTTTATGATATTGCTATGTGTTTTCGTACTGAGCAGGACTAGTCAGAGGACAGTACCTGAGTATATTTTACATGTATAGTTTCGAGTTATATCATATTGATTTTCATTTTGGATTTGGACATTGTGTCTTCACCATGACTCCGATGATTGCGGGATGCTGGATGGAGTTTTGATTTGAGTTATATGCTCATTTTTCATGCGCATGCGCTGCACTATGATTGTTTTATGTATTTACGATTTCGGAGCCCCGACGACTTGATGGTTTTGCTTAGATGTTTTAGTATTTGGGGAGAGTTTTAATTTAAATTCGGGGACCGAATTTCTTTAAGGGGGGAAGATTGTAACGCTTTGAAAATCGTTTCGGTGAAATTTCGAAAAAATCGGTAAAATAAGGGGGTTTTCTGTAAAAATTCAAAATACAAATATCTTATTATAAAAATTAAATATACATATTCTAACTATGTAATTGCTATTATTTGGTGTTTATTGAGCCGCTGGTGAAATTTCAAATTTTTTGAAAAAAAATATTATTTTATTATTATTTTAAGCCGTCACTAATACATTTAATTAGGGAAAATTACAAATTGGAATGAGTTGAAACAAATTTTGTGCATCATAAAACATTAAATAAAATTTTATCATGTGGTTTTTGGAACGAAATCATTTGCCAAAACGGTTTAGAAATTATTGAAGAAAAAAGGCTTTTTTTTAGCGTAAATGGATGTTTGGGGTATTGTATTTATCATTTTTTATCACCCCACATCCGTACCCACACCCACACACCCCCATTTTGTGTTCTCCTTGGCTGAATTTTCAGCAGCCACATCCCCATGTCCCTACACTTCTTGCACAAAGAAAAGAAATGAAAGAAATGAAAAGAAAGAGAATATATATATAGGTTTGGGCTTGGTTGACTTGTCAATTCTTGACCTCACAACACCATATCCCACTCATCTCTCCCCTCCTCTTTTTCTGGCCGAATCCCTCCCCAAAATTCAGCAGCCCCTCATCTTTTCTCACCTCATTCTCCTCACAAAAATTCATCAAAAAATCATCAAAAATCCATACAAAAATCACACAAACCCCAAATCTAATCCTTACCCATTTTTCATTGGACTATCAAGCATGGATCTTAGTGAAAGGTTAGCATATTGGAGGTCAAGATTTTCACACTAGATCTCAAATCTTGTGAGGTATAATCTCATATTTTTGTTAAATTTGTTGTTTAGTTGCTTTAATCAAACTTATTTAGTGAGTATTATGGTTCCAATTTCATGTTTAGAAATTCAAGAGAAGGATTTGGATCATGTTAGGGTTGTGATAAATTGTTGATGGTTGTGATATGTATTTTAGCATCTTATGATATGCAAATCTAGTCTAGTAGTTGATTTGTATATGGTCACTTAAAATTTGTTAAATTGGAGTTTTAACAAACTAGGTTTTGGTAATTAATTGAAAAATCGAGAATTTAAAATATGCTTAGGGTTTTTATCACCTCATTAGCAACATAATGTGTAGTTTAACACTTTAGGGCTATGCAAAACCTAGCTAGTTGTTGAATTGAGAATTTTGTTTTAAAAATGTTAAAAGAATTGATATCTTTGCAAACTTGAAACTTTGTTTAAATACTAATTGATGAGAGAAAAATATGGAGGTGATTTGTGTGACCTAATTATATTATTAAGTGAGCATTTTGGCCATTAGAATCGCTAAAATATTTATTTTGGGTAAAACATCAAGTTTTGAATCGAAATGGGAATTTGTGCTAACTAGGTTTTTGGGAAATAAAACGATTTGTGTACTTTTATGGTTTTGATGAATTAAAACCTATTTCTTATATAATTAGTGAGTTTTGAAACCACGATTAGTGCGTTTGAGTTTTTCGCGATCACTCGGCGTTGGTATGCCGATGTCGAGAGTTTTGGGGTTGTTTTGTGAAAGCAACCGTAGGCTTTGACCTACGTGAGATTCAGGTGTCGTTTTGGTTTTAAATTGGATTTTAATGCGATACGGTGCGTTGTAATATGTAGGTACCCCATGTGGACTTCGAGATGACAAGCAAGCGCGTGGCGACGTCGGCACCGGCGGGCAAGGACCAGGTGAGTAGATTTATATCTATGGGGAGAAGTCGGGTGGATGGCGTATAGCACCCCCGCAGTTCGTGGTGATGTATACGGACACGTATATACACATATATATTGTTTATATATTGTTTGAGTTATTGATGATAAATATGGATATTTGGTGTTCTTGGACGATTGAGTGTCGCGAAACCCTAGAGTAGCGGTCGCACCATACTTGCACACACCCACCCATACTTGCATACTTTCTTCTTTCTTTTGTGCTTATTCGGGAATATATAGTTATGTGCTCACATAGGTATGGGACTGTGTGTTCACATACGGATTTGAGGATAGTACTTGGGATTTATGATGAGTCGATGAGATTTGATTTGAGGCCGTGAGATCGGTGATATAGCAGGGTTCGTATTTGAGATACGACATGACGTTGTAGCGGGTCCTTGACGTAGTGTTTTACATGCGTGCATGCATACTTAGGCGATATCAGTATTGTACTAGACGTAGATCAGTACCCGATCATGATATTTGATAAAGAGGATACCAGGTGAATAGTATGATGAATGTGATATTGACCCGTACCCAGAATTGGGGATGCCGTACGACGGATTTACGTACGAGCTATATCTTGATGATTGATCCGCACTCTTGACTTGGGATGTCTGATTATAGATATGGTATCGGATATGATATTATTGAGGCGGGATCACCGACTAATATATATACAGGTATGTATATGTATCGACTCAGATGTTAGGCGGTTTCCTTACCTGTAGTCCAGCTTGTTAGCTTAGCCCTTTAGTTTAGTTTAGTTGTTAGATTAGATTCGATTCTTACCTATTTCAAAGCTTACGAATCATGCGTATTTTAAAAGACAGGTCAAGGGATTCTACGGATATTTCAAAAACGTATCTTTTCTTAAAAACACCGTAGCCCCTATTTTCAAAACCCCATGATTCGTGTTATTTCAAAAGGCACCATTTGTAGGACTTATATTAGATTAGTGCAGATTAGTTATAGTTGCGTCTAGTATTCAGCTCCCGCTCATTTTTACTGTTCGCTCCGCATCGCATACTTATATTATAATTTCTTATTGCATTATTAATATCATGCTGTTAGGACACCAGCACCATTACCGATGACGCGTATGTACCACGTACACTTACTTACCGGCTCACACACATCTTCATCGGTAATTGCCATGTCACGGACACTTTAGAAAGTACTATTTCATTTGACATAGGTTGTTAGCTAATAGTTTAGACATGTTATTAGTGTACTTGCCTTATATGCTAGTTAGACATTGTAGTTATTGCCTACTACTTCATGCATATTATTATTCACTGTTGTGTCGCATTCATGGATTCTCATGCCTATATTCACTGTTTACATGCTATTGATGACTTGGATTCGGATTTCATGAGATTTCTTGGATTTGGAGGAAAACCGCAAAAACATAAATAAACCTTTTCTCTCTTTTAAAATAAAAAGTGCGGTTTTCCCATGATGTATGAGTCGTCCACCATAAGTTTGCTGATGGATTTCGAGACCCGATTCGAGAAGTGGAGGAACCGTTTCGGGTACATGGTGGGCCCGGTTCGGTACCCCGGGGCAAGAGGAATGTGGTGTTGACGTTGAGCCCGGCAGGGGAGCAGTACCGACCGGTGATATTACCCGACGCGTCGGATATCCGGAGGATACCGTCATGGTCTTGAGATGGATGGTAGGGGCCGGTCTGGACTGACGGCGCCCTAGATATTGAGATTGAGACATTGATATTTCGAGACAGTGAGATTTATGTTTTGTGTCGATGCTAGACACTGTTGATACTGATTTCATTCATGATACCTCAGTTTAAAAATACGAAGGAAATCTCACTAATTTATGAAAACAGTTTCTTCATTTACATGTATTCTGTTTCATGCATGCATACCTCGTTCATATGATATATTGCTACCTGAGGCACTGACACGGGCACATGAGATTACACTCGGGTTAGATATTTACCCTAGCCCTATTATAGGCTACATGTTATATACATTTTTGAGGCTATATTATGATCATTGACCTAGGATTGCGTTATTTATGCGATTTCTGTGCGTAGATGTTTTTCTATTCACGAGTTGGCAACTCACCCCCGTTGTGCCCCAGTTTCTTGCAGGTTTGCCGTACAGGTTTCATTACGGCTTTGCGGGCTCAGTTTCATTCGGGTGACTTGCTAGTAGGTGGGTTTTTTCTTGTATCGTACTCATCATATTACCTTGTATAATATTATTCCGTTGTATCTAGTAAATTCCATCAACCAAACATGTATTTTCTGAGATAGCGACCAGTGTTGTTTATTCTTTCGACCTTAGAGTCGCTCGTTATATTTCTGGTGGTTTTGAGTTTCCTTTTGAGTTTTGATCCTCGCCGTTGGCGTTGTATATTATATTGCTTGTGTGGTTGTGACCGTCGATAGACGAAGAGCTAGCTCCCGCTTGGGGATGCCTTTTTCTTGATTTCGTATACTATTCATGTTGTATCCCATTTGGGGGCTAGTATTTACAAAGGAGACTCTGCCGAAATTTTCAGTAAATTTTTGATGTTTTTAAAAAAACCGCATAATTCGGCTTATGCTATTGAAACTACTTGCTTTAAGTTGGTTTTCCTGCACTCTACTACTTTTCTTGGTTTGGATTTCTGGGTTTTCGGTTACTTAGATTACGTACGCCTCGAGACGTTCGTAGTTTAAGTGCCGGTCATGTTCCGTACTTTCGGGTCGTGACAAAAACACTCCCAGGAGTAACTTTTACTCGCAGTGAGTATCGGGATCCAACTATCTCATAGGAGGTATGCAATCTCATTGCAAATTTCAACATTTGAAATTCCCGATAATGTTTTTCCCCTAGCAACTTATGACCTTAACATAGTCAACAAATCATAAACGCTAGCCAAGTTCAACCCGTCATTTCCCGATTGAATTAAACCCACCCGCACAACCCTTAACACAATCAACAAAGTCGCACGACTACCCTAATCCAATCGCATCATATGCTTATACAGATAAGCACTAATCAGCTACCGCACACTACGCCTTAACATAGTCAACAAACGTGGCACGGATACTAACCAATACTTATCTGAAATGACGGAGGGCTACGACAGGTTTTTAAAAAAACCCTTTGCGTAATGAACTTGATATCGTCGTAGAATCAAGTGATTTTGAAAAGGAGTGTTTTTGAGGCGTTTACTAGTTTTGCTAAAGAGGTCACTCCCGGTGAAGGGATCTCGGCTCTTTCCTTATCGAATAAGGTGCAGGATATTTCACAAATACCACTATGCAAAGCAAAAACTATAAAAGCAATCAAAAGACAATCTGAGTTTGTAGCATCTGCTAGTTTCGCTAAAGAGGTCACTCCCGGTGAAGGGATCTCGGCTCTTTCTTTATTGAATAAGGTTCTGGATATTCTACAAGGAATACCTCTATGCAAAGCAAGAACTAGAGCTACCAGTTTTCGAGACAAGTTTCTATAACATCTTTAGGTTTCTTTTATTTCATTAATCTCATTAATGAAATCCCATTTAATTATGCTTTCCAAGCATCACATATGAAACGAAAGCAGTAATATAATATATATATATATAAGCATTCATCTCAGAATATAATCAATGATCACATCACAGAATATCGCAGCAGAACAAAACATATGAAATATTGGATATAAAAGGATTTCCGTGTTTTAGATTAAGCCTATATAAAACACGGATTCCACGGTCGTGATGAATAGCTAATCCCACACCCCTAGACCCCTACAAGAGCGGCAAGCATCCCTACCAATTCTAGAGTTAGGAGACCCGGTCTCGACTCCTCGAGATGGTCTCCCACTGGACCCTAAAACCCGGTTACTTGTGCTCCCCGCCTTGGGTCTATCCTAATACAGAAAAGTAAATAATATACAATGGTGACATCATCCTCAACCCGGAAGTGCCCCAATAAAAGAATATTACATACAATGAATTTTACATGAATGAAAATAAAACTCTCATCTCACATAAAAAAAACCCGGCTATTCAAAACACGATGATCCAATATAACATATCACAGCAACAAATAACATCACATGTTATCAACGTAAGTAAATATGCGTATCCCAATTGTCGTTGACATATAGAAACGAAACTGGCGATACACCATATATTACACTTACGGTCGCATAAAAGAAAGTGAAAAACTACAACAGTTGGAATCCGCAACCACCTTAGACATCATAAACCCAACGTATCACATACTTTGGATTTCATGCCAAACTAAATGAATTCCTTAGACATCGCATGCCTAACAATTATAAACCCCGCATTTTAGTCTCGATATTCAAAACACCTTTTAATATCAAGTCGGGCAATTCAACAAGATTCCCGACATCCTGATCGAATGCTCGTCGGAAACTTTAGTAGACGGCCGCACCCCCCGATACCGTCGACGAAGTGCACTAAGGCGGAACACCGCTGCCGCGAGCACCCGAACGGATGCTTTTGGCGACGGAGTTCTCCTACAGCCACTTGGTCGGGGCTATGGGGCGTGTCTATCTATTAAGTTTACCCAGCGAGCATCCGCGTACGCTATGTGATTGCGATGGACTTTTGATCTCATCAAAATCCCATGGCAACCGATCAAAATGAGACTAAACTGCTAGATTTATAACATTCAAATTAGTTATCTCATAACTACATGTAGATTCCAAATATTGTATCCCATCACATGATACCCGGACGAACGTTAAACTTTTTGATCGATTCATCAAAGTCCCACAATTTCCCGACAGCTCAACACTTGAGCACAGTTTTAGTAATACCCAGAATATGCCACAGTACTTATGCACCAGCCGTAGAAGGGCAAACCCAAGCCTCACTCATATTACCACGGAACTACGACAAACCGTAGGGTATGATCGCGGTTCCGCGATCCAAAATAGTCGAGTTAGGGTTTCATTCTTCTAGAGGGTTCATAGGATTACTTGCATGTTTTTCCGAATACGTTAAACTTGGAAAAATGGGTTTTTGACATTCGATCGAACTTTTTAACTTCGCCTAGACAATATGTGAATAACCCGAAACATTGTTAAAACTACGAATACGGAACACTCCGAATTGTTTATAGTGTAATATTATATCACATGCAAAATTAGCAAAAACAAACAACGCCTGAAATATCAAAGCCAAGTTTCTGGAACACACAAAAATTTTCAGGAGGGGTGTTCGGTTTTGGCCGAGATGTGCATAGTGGTGGCCGGCCAAAATTTTTGGGTTTTTCCTGAAATTTTTATGGTGTTCATGATATATCTCATACATCACTCTGTACTTGTTTAAAACTTTTTTTGAACAACTTTTAAAATCGACAGAAACTAGGGTTTCGCGTTGCAAGTTTCGGAGTTATTTCGGTTTCGTAATTCTAACAAAATCCGTCTAAATTTCTAGCATGGTTCTGATACCACTGCAGGGTTACCTAGCACGGCAGCAAGGTTTCGGGAGGCATCGTCCATACCATATTCAAAAATTTGTCGTTCTAGCTAACCCTAACTTTGAGTCGTTAACTAGAAATCGACGGAAAAGTAAATGCAAACACTTTGCAAGTCTAGTAGGCAAGGAATACAACCTTTGTAGACCGGTCCTTCACTTCAAAGCTCCGTGTAGTAGTCCCTTCGCTGCGATCATGAACTCCAGACTCTAGAGAGGCTCCCATGAAGAAACGAACATGCTTGCTTCGAAATCTTCGAGGCCGAAGATGATCTACGTCGAGAAGACACTAACCCAAGCTATCTCTTCACTAACTATGGAATTAGTGAAGCAAAAAACCTATACTAAATGGCAAGTAGTAGAGGATGATGAAGTAGGAAGTGGGCTCACTTTAGATTTGATTTTCTCACACTTTTTCTCATACCTCCATTGAAGCTAGAAAGCTTTGAGGAAGAAGAAGAAGAAGAAGAATGAACTCATCATATGAATTATTGTGTGAGATTAGAAATGCAACCAAGGGTTAAGCATGTCATGCTTAACCCTTGTAGAAGTTAACCATGAGCTAGGGTTAAAGGTTAGGCTAAAAAATATCTTAAGCTAGACAAAGAGAATGGACAAAGTCAAAGATGCCTTGAAGCTTCTATAAGCTTTCAACAAATATCATCCATGACAAATATCCATAATCTTTGAATTACTTAATGATAAATTATAAACCCTAATCTTAACCCTAGCATGGTTTAACCCTCATTAACCCTAGTTGCATTTGTAACCTAGCTTGATACATTAACATATATCACATATACATCAATGTATCCATAAGTGAGAAAAGAAATCATAAGTGAGCTGATACTAGTTAATATAATGTAATATATCAAATATATAATTATACATTAGATTATCAAATCAACTCTTGATTTAATAATCCGGCTATATCACCTATAAACGACTAATATCGTATGAATCAACTTATCGAATCAACACTTGATCCGATAACCCGGCTATATCATATATAACCGACCGATATCTCATATCGCGAGAATAGAATACGGTATCTCATATCGTATCAATCTCGGTCCCGTACATATCACATATGTGCTCCTGCTCCATTTCGCTTGAGCCAGAAAACCCCTTTGTAGGACTCTAAAGACTCGTCAATACGCTGACAGTAGGTGATGATCATATCAAACACCCACAAGCCGCAGGCGGTCTGCTAAACGTAACGGCCACCCGAGTATTGAGCGATCAGAAGATCAACAAGCAAGCCTGCTCACACTCCTGCGAATCCAATCAGTAACACTACCGTATAGTCCGGTCTCTTCGTCTTATATGTCGCATATCTCGTCTAGGGGTGGTAAACGTCAGACCCCAGTAACTCGATAAGTCGTGTCGATATGAGGCTTATAACGGGTCGAGAAACTACTGATAACACTTACCAGTATATCTCTGAAGCAGCCTTGGCCAAGGACTTCCTGTTATAGCCAATCGAGCACAGCGCAAGATCAACTCCCAATACCGGGAGAGACGAAATCCCTCCTATCGCTCATTGCCTCCATGTGACTCGGGACTGTACCCAAAAGCCACCGTTTTGCACGTTCTCTTGAACGTGGTAAGGTGGAAATCAAAGCACAGTGGGAATCACACAAGACTCTATGACGATCTCGGGTCTACAGACTAACCTGTACCAGTGTCACCAGAGAACTGCCATCTGACGTTAGGTATAATACCATCTGGGAGTTCTCGGCTAGTCCGTTCAGTATTCCCAGTCTCCACTGAGCACCCGTATACTGTCTCTAATGTCAAACACCAATGGATATGGGATCATCCATCGCCCATCTACATGGGTCGAGAAGCTATACGCTAGTCTACTCTGGTATATTGATGCCCTGTCTCGATACACCTACGACTAGGAACATTTGAAGGATGTACTTAGCGACTACTCTGTCCCCACTAGTATGATTTGCATCATAGTCCTGGTAGTCAAGTACTCATCCTAAGGGCTTTATCAACATGTAACATAGAGACAATCAGCGTACATGTTAAAATAAAGAGCAACCAGATAGCATATTATCATGTCGAGCAAGAAAGTCATCCCTATATATGTCCAAGCATCCACTACAATATACATCGTATGTATAGTAATGGCCTCTTGGGCATACATAGAACTAACATCTTTTGCATCACAGCCATTTCGGATTTCATTGCTATGGAAACTTCAAGCTGATGAATACCTTCCCTAGATGATGGTAGTCTAACGTTTTCCCATTGTAAAGTGTTTTCAGCGAAATTTTCTAGGAATTTCCAGGCTTCACCATCGTTTTTGGACATGAAATTGCCTTGACACATGGTTTCAAGCGTCTTCTTTGTGGCAGGTGTAATGCCCTCATATATGATTCGGCACAGATCCCATCTATGGATTCCGTGATGAGGACATTGGACTAGCAGATCCTTGAACCGTTCAAAGCATTTCCAAAATGGTTCATTTGGAAGCTGGGTAAACTGGTTAATTTCGCTACGGACGCGGGCGGTCTTATGATTAGGATAGAATTTCTTAAGGAATGCGATGACGAATTCGTCCCAGTTTGAGATAGAGTGTGCAGCTGTGTTATAAAGTCATTTTTCGGCTAAATCGCACAAAGTGAACGGGAGAAGACGTAATCTCATAGCATCCACAGAAAGCTGTGAAGTACCCATAATAGCGCATACGTTTTCAAATTTGGTAATAAAAACGTATGCATCTTCAGACTCGAGACCGTGATATTTTGGTAAAAGATTGATGTATTGAGGTTTGATTTCGAAATTGTCCCCATTGGCTGGTGGAATGGAAAGACAAGTACAAAGAGGACCACGTATCGGATAGCATCTCTCTTGGAGAGACATACGCGGTAGATTTTACGCACCTGCGGGCGGTGGCAAAGTGGTGTTATGAAAGTTTGATGGAGATCCGTCCATCGAAGTGGATGTGGTAGTGGGTGAAAAAAAGAAGATGTAGAATTACCGATTTCGGAGTCGATAGAAGGAACGCGGATAAGACGGACACTAGAATCCCGTGTCCAGCCGAGCATGCACTAAATGGTTTAGCACAAGTGACAGCGTAAGTGATAATTAGAGAAAATGTAGATTGGTGTTTGTTTTGAAAAAGACGGATTTTGAAAAATTACACAAAAAATGCACAAGCAACCCTAGATCTAATGGTCACCTAGGTCAAGTCACTAGACCGCTCCTAGACTTCCAGAAGACAAATCGCAGGATAGATCCTCTACTGCCTCTTTATCTCTCCGGTAGCCAGGTAAGTGCCAGGTAAGTGGGAGGTTCTCCGCTACGTAAGTAGCGGGCCTAATTAAGTAACCAATTGCCTTAGACACCACAAAAGAAACGCGGATAAGCAATAAATTACCCATGACCTTCTTCTGTCCTAATTGAGCGCGACGGTCTTTAGAGTCTTGTCTAGATATTTTTTAGTTAATGAAGGGTAATGCGGATGCTAGTTTTGTGATTTGCGAGGTTTAGCAAGGGTAATGAAATCCCCATCTAATCTGAATTTGGTCGTTGCCCCTTAATTTCCGTATTAAAATATGCAACAACCAATATCAAAATACGCAACAAATTTTTCTTTTAGCGGTGCTGTGAATTTTTGCAAAGAATCCTACAGAAAATGATTATTGGACAAGAGCAGGGAGGAGATACGAAAATGAAGAATATACCAGAGGAAATCGGAGCTCCAATTCGACAAAACAGCCGTGGTTCCGCGGCGGATCCTTGCTAATGGCCGCAGTTCCGCGGTCGGTTCACAAGATCTCTGCACTAAAATTTTTCCTGGTGCTCCTATTGCTTCACTGGCCTTCTTTAATGCTCCAGAATATTTTTCCCTTTGCTCAAATGATTCCAGATTACATTGCAAAATTCACAACTAATTGTTAAGCACTTGATGTGATTTTGATTTAAAATTCTGATGGAATAATAAAAATTTTCAACTCAAATTGCAAAAACGAACAAAATAGCACGGATCCCTGGCAACGGCGCCGTTTGATTGATCGTATGGATTGTGTTTTGAAAAATATATTCACAACCAAAGAATTTATACTGCAATCAATAACGGTGTCGAAATAGTTTTGTTAATGAGAACGGATCGTCCACTGAGATGCGTGTACTTATTCGATTTTTGCTTTAGTTGAGTCGAAATGAGTTAAAAAAGAAAATTCAAGAAGACGATTCAAGATTTATGAGATTTAATTTCAAGAAACATCAAGAAAAATATCAAGAATTCAAGAAAGTATCCAATATCAATTTAGTTATCAAGAATTTGTAGAATAGCTTGTAGGAATCGATCGAATTAGTAGCAATGATGAATACTAATAATTACGAATCTTATCTATTGATGAATTGTAGCTAGATCGATGATGATCAATGAAGATTAGGGATCTATTGAAGAAACTAGGGTTTCTCCTTCACTATCTCTTGTCTTTTCATTGATCATCATTCAATTCCAGTCTCTAGCAAAGAAAATCATCAATCATTTGATCCCTAATTTGCAACGAAATAATAAAGAATGTGATCTCGCTCCAAATTAGGCCATCGATGATTCTTTTTCCTAAAGTTCACAATTCTCATAAGACTTAAGATTAGTTTAGGATTTCATCATCATTAAATCTACCGATTCTCTCGGTTCCTTTACAAGCGGAGATTTCAGTCATGCATCATAAAAATAAAGGAATCAAGAACTAGAAATTTTATAATGCAAGAATGTAAAGAAAGCGAAATTAAAATTATCACCTTTATTAAATCTCCTTCAAATTACACTTCCCAATTCGAGTTTACAAGACCAGCTCTCGATCGCTTCTTTGAAAGGGAATTTGTCGTCGTTCTTTGCATGGCTCGATTGCCGTGAGTCGTGGATCGATTACGGATCTCTTGCTTTTGATGACGATCGGCGTTGCGATAAAGGATTTTCGATTGTCGCTTGAATTTTCTCTCAATGGATCTTGATTTAGATTTGGATTTGGATTTGGATCACAAGTTGTGTCACTCAACTTGTGTAATGAACAATTATTGAACAACAACAACCTTTACAATGAAGCCCTAGGTCTTCTTTTATAATTCCCCCAATCTTCCACTAGGTTTATCTTCCACTAGAAGTTAGGTTGTTATGAAGCTTGCATGAGAAGCTTGGCTGTTGTAGGGAAGCTTCTAGAGAAAGTTAGGGAGTTCGAAACGTCTTGAAGAAGCTAGGAGGTTACAAGGGAGCCTCTGGAAAAAGTTACGTTCGCCGACGAGCCAACTCGGCCGCGGATCCGCGGCGGATCGGGCTGGATCGGCCGCGGTTCCGTGGCCGTTTGATGAGTTTGCTGCATCATTTTTTGGGGGCTGTTTGGTGTTGGCTTTAGGGTCATCTTCTGATGTCTGGAATCTTATTATCCTTTCTGAATCTCTGTCAGATTTTATTTCTTTAACTTGCTGCATTTTATCGGCAATTTTTGCGATTTCAGTTCTTTGACCTGAATAATTTTCTGCACAAAATCTTGATGAAAAGTGTTGAGATATACAATATCATGCGTGAAGTAATAAACACACAATTTCTCTTAAAGAATGTTGATTATAATTATAACACGTGGTATTTGGTATTTTGCAGATGAATTGTAATCTGTGTTATATTTACAATAAACACTCTTAGATGATTAGTATAATGAGGAAATTGTTATGTTACAGAATGCAATATTTTCGACTGAACATGATCCCACCTCTATTTATAGCAATCGGCAAACACATCCAGCGGCGCCGATTGTCTCCCGCCAAAATGGCACTTCGCATTCAACGGCCGTCGACGTTCCACCTGTCGCACGTGCATCGGGCGCGTCCCATCGGGCGTGAGAACACTAGCGGCCCGTCATGTCAGCCAACCAGCGTCGGACACATGACCTGGCGCTCCAATGAACGTACGCCCGAATTGGCGCATTCTCTTTAATGCGATATCCCTTCTCTGATTCGCTGACGTCATCAAGAAAATACAATCAATTGCCCGAGAATACGCACCGACGATATCTTCAAACAGGGGCTTACCCTGGGTGATCGGTCAGACCACTCTCGACCCGACCTATTAATGGGTCGAGACGAGAGTGGGGGGCTAATGATGATACTTGATACTGGGGTTTTCCCAGATCATGACACGTGAAAAGTGACGTGTCCTAAAACCTACGAGGAAGGATCAAGAACGGTACATTGGAAGTATGCCCCAGGCCCTCGGCCCGAGGATGTTCCCGACCTTCGGTAGCCTTCCAGACCACTCCCAGGCTCGCCTTACAAGCAACCGTCGGCTCGCCTCCGAGCCTTCCCACACGTTGAGTTCCCTCAGCCCCATAGCTCGTCTTCGAGCTACCACAGAACCAAGCTCGCTCGGCCTCTCGCTCGTTCTCGAGCCTCCCGCCGAGCTTAGATTTCTCGGTCTCATCGACCGACCCGCAGCACTGATCGCAGGCGTCTCCGTCGTGACTCCGCGAATCTCACCGGACACGAGATATCCGCCGTTCACGATCCCGCGTTCCACGCCACCACGTTCCCCCATTAACGAGCATATCTCGTCATCAATGGGGTATCCCGTCTTTCATGCGGGCGTAACGACAGGCGTGAATCTCGTGCCCGCCTGCCCATGGCTGCCACTATATAAACCCCTCTCTCAGACGACCCAGGTAAGAGAATTTTACCCCAATAGGCCGCTACTCTGCCCAATTAGCCCGTCTAACTTGATCGTTGGAGGGTACTCGGTGGCACAACCATCCCGGGACTTCCTTGCAGGTAGTTCGGCTTCATCCACATCAAACCCGTTGAGATCCACACGCATCAAGGGAAACGTCCCAACTCAACCTCAACCACTCATCACCACTCGCCGCAGATCAACGGAAGGCAACATCTGAAGGAGATCCAGAGATCCATCATAGTGGAAATTTTCACGGAATCTTCTTATACATTGATACACGAGTTGGACAAAGACAGGCGGCCAAAGGGAGAAGCAGCCAAGTGCGCCAACCAATGCCCTGGATAGTCAACCATATCAGGTTCTAATCTACTTCATATTCTTACTTGTCCAGTAAGGTATGAAGCACTAGCTCAACCACAGCCACAACTTCTTCTCGAGCAGCTCTTATTCCACCTGTAGCACCGCTTACGAGAGCAAGAGAGTGACGATTGGCTGCATTCGTTCGCTCTCCTCGCCCTCACTACTGCACTTTTAGGAACCCAATGCTTAAGTCCTGTTGTCAGAAAATAGCTACATAACAACCAGATCAACCAGCTTTCATCTGCAGCTCTTCCCCTAGTGAAATCGGCAGTTTGTGCCTTTCATGTCTATTGGAGCAATGCCTTCAACAGGTGAACAACACGTTGATAACCAAACCTGAAGAATGCCACTTTCTTGCTATAAATGCTTCATGTTCGATTTTAGAACAATTAACTACCGTTGTTTACTCAGTAGTCATACACTATAGTCATTTTGAATTTCAGAGAGTGGTCATAAGGTGAGAACAAGCACAACATGAGTAACAGTTGGGTAGATGTCTCGGCAGATGACAAAATTTGGAGGAAATATGGCATACACATATTCTAATGTCTTAATTGAAATTCTGGTACATTGCAAAATGATTCTCATAAGAATATTAAGTAAATTATAGTAATTACAGAAATAACAGGCCTTTTTTTGGGTGGATGCCTTGAAATTGAGGCCTCCGGAGAACAAAGTCATGAAGAAGGCCTCTTTCATCGGATTGAACTACCATGACTGCCTTCTTCATGCTCTGGGATCTACTCTGGTTTGAAGCCTTTGGAAATAGTGTACCCGGATATAGCGCAACCGCCCCCTCTGCTCGTCTACCAAAATCCTCGTAACACTCATAATACTCTACTCTGAACAACTCAAATGATTATCTAATTTAACTCTCGAACTTGTTTATATTATCTATAGGAGAATTCAAGTGTTTTTGAGTGGTTTCTTTGATGAGCAGAGATGGCGTCGCGGTAATAAATCAATTGAGGTGGGGTTAAGTTCTGTAGGGGTAAGCCACATTGGAATTTTGTGAAATTAACCCTTTTCTTATGTATGCAATCTCTTGATGGTTCTCTCTATCTTCATGCTCAACTCAAAAGTGTTGTTAATAAATCTTATTGCTCGCATAAGAATGGCCACGGTGCACCTTGCAATGTGTCCCACAGCAGGTACATAGTCCTCTTTCAACTGCCAAACTTCCACAAGATCTCCTGGCTTTCCCTTGTGGCCTCAGTAATGCCATTAGCTTACTCTTTCATAGGTCTTGGCCTTTCTGTTACTAAAATTGCAGGTTACTCGCATATGATAAACTTTGATCTTTCTCAATGTCGGATTCGCCTGCATTCAGATAGTTTTGTCTCAGCTTCCGAATTTTCACAAGCTATCACGGATTTCCATTTTAGCAGCAGTGATGTCTGTCTGTTACTCTTCTATAGGCCTCGGGCTATCTACTGCTAAAATTGCAGGTACAAATTCAACTTAGCTCTTAAATGCGTGTTTGGTTCTGCGATAGTATATGCAATAGGTTGCAGGAAATAAGCGCCAGATCAGTGTCTGCTCGCTTTGCATTTTGCATATTGATTAGAAGAGGTAGGATTTGACGTTGGAATTGCAGTAATATTCTTTTGATATGGCATTTGGTAATGTCTATATTCTTTTTCAATGGGTTGAAGCATTTGATGTAGCCAATTTTCCTCATAGTTGCCTATTTTGCTACTGCATTTCAAAATCCTAGTGGTTGTTAAGTAAACACATATTTGAGTTTAGATACTCATGTATTTTTTTAGGCCGAGAATTTAAATGTGACTTGTTCAGTTCTAATCCATGCTTGTTAGGCCTTGTTGGCCTAAAATATTATCTTGCCTACAGAATGCAAATGTGTGCTTGTTATGAGTTTCGCCATTTGACCAATGACTCATCAATATGCGTCTTCTTGATGTTTTATGTCCCAAATGTTTAAATAGGAATTACTTCAAACTGTGCTTTTTTTATTCTAGATCATCGGCACAAACCTTATGATTATGACTTGTTTCCATGTAAATTTGTATGTCACTGCTACTAATGTGCCCTGTAGTAATTGGCATTTGGTCACGGTTTGACCCGTGACCAAATTATGGTCACGGTTTAAATAGATGTGGTAACGGTTTAGAATATTACCAAACAAAAAAATATGGCGGCCCTACACGGACTCGTGATTAAAACCAAAATTTTCTTCTCCCTGAGGCACGAGCCTTTCATTTCCCTCCCTTTCCAAAAATTTTCCCTCGTCTCCCCAAATCTCCCGCCTCCGCCCCGCCGTCCCGTTCGCCTCCCTAGTTTAATTGATAAGTTTAATTGATGGGTTTTAATTTTTTTTGTTTAAGTTTTGATTTTTGCTCCGTTGTAATTAAAATTTTAAATTTTTTTTTGCCCTAGCTCATTTTGTCGCCGGCCTCCTGATCTCTCGTCGCCGGTGCTGCTCGTTGGATCATCATCAGGTTAGAGTTAATTTTTTATTTAATTTGGTCAATTTTTTTAAATATGGTTAGAGGTTAGGGTTTAGAGCCGCCGACCGGTTAAGGTTAGGGATTGAGTTAGTGTTACGGTGGGTTTGGGTTAGAGTTAGGGTTAGTGTTAGGCATAGGGTTAGGGTTAGGTTTTGGGTTATAGATAGGGTTAGGGTTTGAGTGAGGGTTAGGGCTAGGATTAGGGATATGTAGTTTAGTGAAATGCAATAATAATTAAGGGTATTTTAATGACAAAGCTACAAAATTTAAGGGTATTTTAGTTACCATATGATGAAATTGGGCAAGAGATTTTTACTAAAAAAATTTAATCATAGTTTAGTGAAAACAACAAAGTTAAGTATATTTTAGTGAAATTTATAGTAATTTAGTTAATTTAAGAAGATGAGTTGTTTATATAAATTTGTTAAGGCAGTCTAGTGAAAAACCAGCAATAGTTAAGGGTGTTTTAGTGTATGTGTGTGTATGTGTAAGCTTACGCATACACGCGCGCGCACACACACGCATACACACACATATACATGCGCACACGCGCACGCACACACATACACATACACTAACAAATCCGAACCTTAATTCATCATTCTCCTATACATTGAACTCATGTCGAATCCCATCCCAACTTCAACCCTAAAATCAAAATCTTAAAATCGATTATGAAAACCCCCACCTTCAAAAATTTTTACCCTAAATTAAAAACTTCAAAACTGTGAAATTGAAACGTAAATGTAAAACCAATTCAATTTAAATCTTACACTAAGTGTATATATGATACTTGATGAAAATATGAAATTTTCATATTCTTATCGATAATTAATCATATGTGAAAATTAAAACACGACTTAGTTTCCGTCTATCGGTTAACATACGTGCGATATTCGTCATGACATAAAACTATACGAAGATTATTAAATATCGGACAGTATCGTTAGGTTTCTAAAAATCGTCGCGTAATCTATATAACGAGAATTAATATTTAATCGTATGATAACTGATAGATTTGTCCCGTATGGACAAGTTAGGAATGCATAAAGTATACACCTACATTCACTTGTGTTTTCATTTGTTTCGAGATATTTCGTCGGTACCTTTCCGCTGGTTCTCCGTGTACAATGATAGATTAGATATTCGTTTCAATACTGTTTGACAACATTGAAACGATCATCTTTTTTATTGCAATGTATTCGGAGAACAACGGAGAGGTGCTGCCAAAATTTTCTCGAAATGGACGAAAACACAAGTGAATGAGTGTATGTTCTATACATTCTTAATGGGATAGGTGCCTTACCCCCTACAACCGTTACCCTTGACATCCAATAAAGAACATTTATATTATCATCATCTTTCTTGGAAGAAGAATCCAACTCTCGAATTTTGAGATTAGAATGAGAAAATTCTCAATAGGGGTTAGAGGAGATTAAAAAGAGAAAGTTTTCAATAAGAATTGGAGGGAGAACCTAATCCATTAGCAATTGAAACCAAACTTAATCAAGTCGTCAATTAAACCTAACATTAATGCTTCTTATTATCCGTCTATCGCGTATTTATCAAGAAATCTTAATTTCATGACTCTTATCTATAGGAAGCTTGTGTAACATTTCAGAAAAATAAAATATTATTTTTGAGAATTTATATAATTAAATAATAAATATTATGAATATTTTGATAAGGCGGTATAATTAATTACTGATAAATTAGGAAATATTTGGAAAATTATAAGAATTACTGAAAGAGAGTGTTTTATATGATTGAAGCAAATTATAAATTTTTTATGATTAATTATATTCCATTTTAATGCTAATCGTGATTAAATATCGCTAATCTTCTATTAATCCGGTTTTGTGCACATGACATGCACCATGTCACATTTACAATACTTGTTACATTTTCTACCATGGTTTCTTTCTTTTTATCATGTATGGTTTTAAATTTCAAAAGAAAAGAAAAGATAACAAAAGAAACGAAAATAAAAAGAAAAACATTAAACAAAGAGGGATAGACATGAGAGAGAGAGGTGAGGGGTTAATTTTGACCTTGGCCATTCTCTCTTCACTTCATCACCTTCATCATCTCTCTCTCCTTCACACCATGGCTGCCCCCTCTCTTCCCCCTCCTCAAACACCTCTAAACACCCCTAAAACAACATCAAAACTTCATCTTCACTTCACTAAAAACATGCACAAGCTCACTACAAACACTTTGGACCAAGCAAAATAGGATTTTGATGCTGTAGGGGATTCTTAAGTGCCAAATGAGGTATATTCTTCACCATTAGTATATAATTTCTTTTCCTATAGCTTTAACTTATGTTTAGAATCGATTAAGTGAGATTTAGTGATGTCGGAAAAATTCCAAGTTGAGGTTTAGAGTGGTATTATGAATAATGATTATATATTAAGGGTAATTGGTGACTATAAACCCCCCTTAAATGTTAAAAATCGAGATCAAACCAGTGACTAACCTTAAAATTTTAAATTTAAACTTTCCGTGTCGGTTTTGTGATATTTTGGGGGTCTACAGAGAATCTGGAGCAACCCGGGGATTTTATAAAATAATTAAAAATATACATTAACCTAGTTAGACCAATAGAAGACCACCACAAGAAGATGGGCCCATATTCCAAGGTGGGGCCGGCCCCGGCAGTTACTGTAGCCACTTTGGTCGGCTACTGTAGCAGTTTTGGTGCTGGGGTTTTGACTGTAGCTCACATTCTTTATAACATAGCTACTGTATTTTTCTTTTTGTCCCAGATTATCTGAGCCGAAATCTGGGAGCATTTTACGATGGTTTTGGGTTATGTTTTCCATATTTTGGAATTCTTGGTTTTGGTATTAGTTATGAGATTTGTTCGTTTGACGTTTGTACGACGACGACGAGTATTATTTGGCTATTTTTGCTTGCGTAGGTTATAGGTTCTAACCTATAGGCACCTCGCGGGTCGTCTTGGTTTTGAATCGGATTTTAATACGATACGATATGTTGTGATATGTAGGTACCTCTGCGTGAACTTCGGGACGACAAGTGGGAACTTGGCGACATCGACTTCGGCAAGCGAGGATCAAGGTGAGTAGATATATATCTACGGGGGAAGTCGGGTGGATGGCGTATAGCACCCCCGCAGTTTCGTAGTGCAAAATACGAATACGCTATATTATATATATATATACGTGTATTGTGATATGTGGATGATTATCAGATAGGTTTTAGATGTTCATGGGTTAGTTTTAGTGTATTAGAAGTAACTTAGTTTAGCTTCTTCGTTGCGAAACCCTAGAGTAAAGTGTTGCGCATACGCACACATAAACATACCATTTTATTTTCTTATGTGTATATGGGGATATATATATATATATATATATATATATATATGGGATATACATATACATGGATGATGAGGATAGTATATGGTACTTGGAGATGAGTCGATGTGATTGGGCATGATGCTATGAGATTGGTGATGTGATTTTGGTTCGTATTTTGAGATACAACATGATATTATAGTGGATCTTTAGGCGATGTGTTTTCAGACACACACATATATATTATTGATGGTATCAGTATGTACTAGACGTAGATCAGTACCCAGCTCATGAGATATGATGATAAGGATACCAGTTGAATAATGAGATAAATGTTATATTGACCCGTACCCTGATTTGGGATGCTGTACGATAGATTTACCGTACGAGATATAATTATGGTGATAGATCCGCACTCTTGACTCGAGGATGTCATATGATATATATTGTATCGTACGCGATACTATTGAGGCGAGATCACCGACTATTATATATATATATATATCGATTCAGATTTAGGTGGATTTCCTCATCCTTTCGACTAGTCTGTTAGTTTAGTCCTGTAGTTACTTAGTAGATATTAGACTGAGCACGAATCATACTTATTTCCAAAACTAACGAATCGTGAGTATTTAAAAGACAGGCCAAGGGATACTACGGATATTTCAAAGGATGTACCTTTTCATAAAAACACCGTAGCCCTATTTTCTAAACACCATAATTCATGCGATTTCAGATACCAAAAACTGTATGACTCGTATATAGAAATGTATATTTCTTTATTGCTGTATTTACTATTCATTTGCCATTTATTATGATGTTCGCATTGCATTGCATGCTTATATGTATTTTTGTTAGTAATGATGAAATCTGTTGTTAGGACGCCAGCACCATTACCGATGATGCGTATACTCCACGTACACTCACTTGCCGGCTCATACACATCTTCGTTGGTAATTGCTATGTCACGTACACTTTAGAGAACATTATTTCATTGACATAGCTTGCTAGCTGATAGTTCATATATGTTATTGCTTTCATATGCTAGTTTAATTATTGCATTCTTTGCTTGATATCAGATGCATTCATATATTCATTGTCATGCAATATTATAAGGCCAGTCCGGATTGTCGGAGCCCAGTATTCATTATTATTTACTCTTGAGATTGTTACTTCGGATTTCCATGAGATTTCTGGATTTGGAGAAACCGCAAAGATTTATAAACTGATTATCATTTTCAAAAAATAGAAAATTACGGTTTTCTCCTGATATGATTTGAGATACGTCCACCATGAGTTTTCTCGGCTCTTGAGCGATATCATACACCCTATTCGAGGAGGAGGAGGAACCGTCTGTGGGTGCATGGTGGACCCGGTGCGGTACCCCGGAGCGAGAAGGTCGCAGAAGATGGTGTTGAGCCTGAGACAGGGGAGCACTACTGACCGGTGATTTTATTGTGACGCGTCGAATATCCGGAGGATACCGACGTGGTCGTTTATTTGAGGATTTAGGCTAGTCCGGATAGCCGGAGCCCTAGATATTGATATTTGATGATACGGGCCAGTCCGGATAGCTGGAACCTGAGATATTGAGATTTGATGATATATGCCAGTCCGGATAGCCGGAGTCTGAGATATCGAGATCTGAGATTTATATTTTGTGTCGATGATTGACACTGATTTTCTGCATGATTTCATTGATGATACTCAATTTTATACAGAAATCTCACTGAGATAAGGAAACAGTTTCCAGATTTAGATGCATTCTATTTTCATGCATTCATACATCATATTTATGATATATTGCTACCTGAGGCACTGACACGAGCATATGGGATTACACTCATGCATAGATGTTACCCTTGCCATTATTTTATACTTCAGGCCATATTATTATTTGAGAATATTACTATCGTATGATCTAGGATTGAGTCATACATACGATTTCTGCTCTGTGATGTTTCTACTCATGAGTTGGCAACTCACCCCCGTTGTGCTACAGTTCTTGCAGGTTTTTGCCGTACAGGTTTCCTTGGCGGCTTCCTGGCACACTGCTTCCATTCCGGGTGATTGTTTTGGTAGGTGGGTTCACTCGCATCGTGACTACCATTGTACCTTTTATTTATATTCATTTGTATCTAATAACTCCATCAACCAGATTTGTATATTTTATAGACTTAGAAGACCAGTGTATATTCTTTCGACCTTAGAGTCGCGCATTGTACTATTATGGTTTTCTCGATGATTTTGAGTTTCCTTTTGATTTTTGATCCTCGCCCTCCGGCGTTGTATATTATATTGCTTGTGTGGTTGTGACCGCCAATTGGTGAAGAGCTATCTCCCGCTTGGGGATGCCTTTATGTATATTATGCATGTTGCACCCTTTTAGGGCCAGTATTTATAAAGGAACTCTGCCGAAATTTTCGGAAAATACTTGATATTTTAAAAATGCATATTTCGGCTTATTTTGTTAAACCACTTGCTTTAAACTAAAGTTTTCCTTCACTTTCTTGTTTAAATGGTTTAGATTTCTGGGTTTTTGGCTTACTTGAATTAGATGAGGTCCTATAGACTTCATATGATTCACGTGCCAGTCACGTGCCATTTCGGGTCGTGACAAACTTAGTATCAGAGCGCTAGGTTAACCTTGGTTTGAGTCTATATTTGACTATGCGGAGTCTAGGACGTTTATATATATTCGGAACCTAGGCTTGATCTTATGGAACTTAGACTTGGTCGAGAGGGTATTAGACCCGAACTTTCGTCGCGTAGGTTGACCTTGGTTGATGGAGTAAGTGACTTAAGGAGAGTGACGTAACGTGTGTATGTTCCGCGTCATACTTACGATACGCTATTCGGCTTAAAAAGCCTTAGGATGTACATTTACTTGCACAACATTATATTCATTCCTATGATCTATCCTCATCAGTATCAGTTTATGGTTTGTTACCACGGTTATACGGGCATGGAGAGCTACGGCTAGAATTGCGGTCAGCATGTAAAACCCTAGTTCATTTATACCAATTCTAATATTTCTTTATTTATGGTATTTTATTGATTTATTGTGTTTTGGGTGTGAATAGTGTATTTGACATTTGTATTTGCATCCGACCCGACCCACATGCTTGAAACCTGTCTTGATGCATGTTTATGATTTATCCTGACTTGATACGTGGACTCGTGCACTTCCATATTTATATACTGCATATTGGCATTTATCTGGTATCTGCATTTTTAAATATAACATTTAAAATCATATAAAATATTTTAAAAAATATCTTGCATGGCCTGCATGATACCCCTAGCCCCGTCGTAGCATCCGCGCATCTTGTTCTCGTCCCGTTCAGTGAAACGGACTTGTTTGGATGGCTACGCGCATGTACGTGCATCCGTTCTTGGGGGTATGCATTTTCGTTACCCAGATATCTAATTTTAGTTTTGGTCGACACATATATTTTTTATATTTTGAAACTGAATTTCAGACCCGACCCGGACGTGTTTTGGACTATGTTTGTATTTACCAGAATATCAAATTTTATTTATATAATATTAATTTTATAAACTGATACAAATTAAAATTTAGTTAACTAATAAAAGATTTTTTTAAATTTAAATCTAAACTAATTTCCTAACAAACTAACAACCTCTTTTTCTCTCTTCTCTCTCTCCCCCTCTCTCTGTTATTTTATAAATATTAATTCTTTCAATATTTACAACCCCTGCATCTCTTCTCCACATATATATATTTGATATACTTTTTAAATCCCATATAAAGAAAAGCACTGTTCCCTTTCTTCTTCACGTTTTCCCGCCTACGAACGAAACCCACGCCTCGCCTCTGCCCTCGTCCTGCGTGCCGTGTGTGCGTTGCGACGATTTACCGATGTCGGACGTGCCGTACGTATCCGTCACGTGATCCAATCGAGGCAAGTTTATCTTGCTACATGCTATGTTACTGTATTTACATCTATTTGAAGAAATATAATACATGTATTTTAAATTATGCATCCCAGGTTATAGTTTTATAGTTTTACAACGTCCGTTTATATCCATATCATTATTTACATATCTAGATGCATGCTAATTCATCTTGTTACATTCTAGGTATAATATTGTGCATCCACATGAGTAAAGTGTTACCCGTTTATCACATTGTGCATCCATGTTTTTACAGTTTTACTGTTTTCGGATACCCGTTTTGCATCCATATCATTTAAAATATATATAACTGCATCTATAGATCACATTAACTCATATTATTATTGTAGTAACACCCCATTCTTAATAATGTGCATCCCACTTAGTCTTGGAACTGTAAATATAACCCTAATCGATAATTGTGCAACCATACGATTAATTATATATCTATTTGCATTCCAAGTCACGTTATTTCATATTACTGGTACATTAACACCGCATGCTAGATAATGTGCATCCTACATAGTCATGAAACTATAGTTGTAACCCCTGATAGTTATTTATGCATCCATGTTTATTTGTGTATCCATACCATTAATTCTGCATAACTAGTTTCACCCCATATTACATTAACTCATATTATTAATACATTAGTACCCCATGCTTGATATTGTGCATCCTACTTACTCATGATGTAACCCCTGATCGATATTTGTGCATCCATGCTTTTATTGTACATCCGTACTTTCACCCTAATTCAATACTTGCTACAGTTTGATTATGAGCACCCGCTTGATACCTGTGCACTACTTGACATGACCTGATACACCACTACTTGACATGACTTGATACATGTACACTACCTGACATGACCTGATATATCATTACTTGACATGTTACCTGATCCTGTTTCTAATGCCGACAATCCTGACATGTTGTCCCGATGGACATATCCTGTTGTCTGTATAGACAAACATGTACCTGCTTGATCCTGTGTTGGCATTAACTCCAGATTTATCAATACCTGACTTGAGCACACAACTTGGGGTATGGGGAAATCAATGATGAAACCTGACTTGTAACTCGACAGTTCGATACTTATACTGATCAGTTTTAGGGGCTAGGCCAGCCCTGGGATGTTGCTGCTGACATCATTCATCTGTACACGTTTCCTATTTAATGCCTAGCGGCATGTCTCGGTTTCAGCCCAAGAATCTGGACCGTGGTCCTGGGCATGCACGGGATACTATTGAGTTACATCGACGATTCATTAAATTGATTTCAAAGACTTGAAAGTAATTAACCCAGTAGCTTAGTTCAGTTTACTCACTGCACATCACATATGCTTTTACCCTTCACTGTTCCTTATTCGTGTTACCGTTCTACTTTTATTACTGTTCATACTCGTGCCTGCATGTCTTGCTATCCCCTGATTATATTATTGTTGATATTATGACGCACTGACGTCTGGGTTTTGCATGGCCCAGATTCTTTACCTTTGTCGCAGGCTGATCAGGAGTATTTTCGCCGTCAGGCCGAGCAGTGAGGATCATGTTAGTATACAGTTTAGTTATGTTACTTTCCATATGTTACTATTTATTGGATCTATTGCTTCCTCATATTATTTCTTGACTCGTTTATTCTGGCATATGGACATGTACTAGATAGTTTATTTTATTTCTACTGTTCTTAATATCTCTAGACAGCCGTAATTTGAGCAGTATGATTTCCTAATCATTATTATTTGATTTAGTAACCAGACGGGACGTGTATGTTAAATAAAAAGATATATATATATAGTTATTTTTAAAAAAATTTAAACGTCCGCTACTTATGCCGTGACACGTGCGTTGCACGGCGATTTTCAAGAGGGGTATTTGTATGCTTCTTTATTATGATGATTCGGCGATTTTACTAGGATGCGAACTATATATAAGTTATAGATTGATGTATATTATGATGGTTTTCACATTGAGTTATGATATTTTATTATCGCCATAACTCCGATGATTGCGTCATGCTTGACGGAGTTGATTTTGTTATGTATTGATGATTTCAGAGCCCCGACGATTTGAGTGTTTTGCTAAATGTTTTAGTATTTGGAAGGGGAGTTTTAATTTAAATTCGGGGACCGAATTTCCTAAAGGGGGGAAGATTGTAACGTTTTAAAAATAATTAAATAAATAATTAAATAAATAAAATTGTTTAAGTGAATTTTATGATTTTCGGTAAAGCAAAATGTATTTTTCGTAAAATCAAACCGCAATTGTTTTTCATTATAAATTCAAAAATACCTATTTAATTATGTAATTACTAGTAAATAGTGTTTATTTAGCCACTTATAAATTTTTAGTTTAATAAAATATTTTTCCTAAATTAATTATTTTAAATATTAACATAAGCTTTATTTTTACACTAAATTAGTGTAAATTACAAATTTAAATGGTTTTAATTTGTAAAAATGAACCATGGCATGTTAGAAATTAGTGTGTATCATGCAAAATTTATTTGCAAATTTTTCCTATTTTCTAGAGCTTTCTTGAGTTGCTATAGTAAATAAATAAATAATTAATTAAATAAAGCATGAAAAGACTTTATGTGATGTTTTCTCCTCTTGAAAGTTCTACACACTTTCACACTCACTTCTTTCACTCCCTCACCTCACCAAGGCCGGCCACAACCCCCCATGGCTGCCCCCCCATTTCCCACCTCATTTTTTTGCACAAAAATCCATCAAAATACATCAAAAATTCAACAAAAAATACACAAAATCCTAATCTCTTCATACCCTTTATTCTCTACCCTTTTTTATATGGATTTTGGAGTGGGAAAGCATGTATTTTGGAGGCTCATTTCTTGTTGGGATTTCATATTTAGGGAGGTATAATTTCTTTCTTTTGATTTATTGTTTTATATGTTCATTTAAGCTTAATTAGATTTAATGAATTAATTATATGTTTTTTTTAAAAATGCAAGTTAGGGTTGTAAATTCAAGTTAGGGTTTTTAATAATTAATTAGGGTTATAATAGTTAGTTTAACACTTTTAGAATTGGAAAATATGGTATGGTTGTTAAATTGTAAAATTTTCATTTAAAATTATTTTAAATAAGGAAATTAGCTAACTAGATTTTTCTAAAATGTGTTTGTGGGTAATATAAAATTCCAATTTAAGTTGCTATCATTAGATGGTAGTTTTAATGAGGATATTAGCATATTAATTGAATGAAAAACTTAATTTGATCACTAGATTACTTTGATAATTAGAAAAATAGTAATAAAATGCTATTATTTCGTAAACTAGATTTTAGGAATTTCTAAATAAATGTGATTAAAAATATAATTTATGGTTTCATTGAATCCTTATCATTATGAATTGTGGTTTAATACATTAATTCATGCAAATCATGTTTTGTGGTGCAATTGTGGTGCTTTGCTTGAAAAATGTTGAAAATTGTTAAATGTTGCAAACTAGAAATTTCAAATTAATATAAATTTGTGTAATAAAAATATAGTAACGGTTTGTATAGTCTAGTTATGCTATATAATGAGTTTTATAACTATTGGTTTCATTTAAATGTCAAGTTTTGATGAAAAACGGTAAATTGGCAATTTCGGTTTTTACGAAATTGGACGGTTTGATGGATTTTAGGGTTTCGATGGATTTAATCGTGTTTTATGGTATAAGTAATGTGTTTTAAAACTACGAGTTATTTGTTAATGTTTATCTCGATCCATCGGAGTTTGTACGCCGATATCGAGCGGTATTTGGTTCTTTTGCGTGGACGGGACATAGGTTTTAACCTATGCTTGCTCCTTTAGATCGTTTGACTTTCGTATGTGATTCAGTTTACGATGCTATTTATATGTTTGCGTCTAGGTACCCCCCCACGTGGACTGCGGGCGATGAAGAGGAGGATGGCGACACTGCCTTCGGCAGATATGGACCAGGTGAGTAGATGCATATCTACGGGGGGAAGTCGGGTGGATGGCGTTTAGCACCCCCGCAACATAGAATAGGAATAGTACTTATTGACATTAGGAAATCAGATGTGACCCTAGTAGGACCCTAGTATTGACCCTAGGCTGGACTAGACTGATTTAGGAAAACCATATCAGAGGATGAGTACTTTGGGAAAGGTTCGTAGGTTTCTGATAGAAACACACACGCACACACTAAAACTCGACATGGAGTATACGTATATGTGTATACGTATATAAAACTAGGTATAGGTGTATATATATATATACAACACGTATATGGGATTCATTGATGTGATATGATATTTGAGGCGTGATAAAACAGTATAACTTGGCTTAATGCCGTGATTCTTGACTATACAGTCGTATTAAAGTGTTAGCGGATCATTAGAGAATGAGATAATGAACATGAATATATATAAATTATAAAGAGTGGTGGTGATATTGATGTACATGGGACGCTAGAATAGTACCCGGACTGTAACTTGTGACTGATCACGATATGATATATGTATAACTTGATTACGACATTATATTGGTGTGACCTGATGCCAATATCATATAAGTATGACCTAGTCACAATATGATACATATGACATGATATTTCTGAGGATAAACTAATGATGCTTATCATGATGGCAATGATATATGATTGATGTATGCGATCACAGTTTAACACCTTGATCATGAGATGTGCTGATGATGACATTATACGAATGAGGAGACACCTAGGAGATACTTGACCGTACCCCGATATTGGGATGCCGTACGATGGATTTTACCGTACGAGGCTTAGATTTGATGATTGATCCGCACTCTTGATTCGAGGAAGCCGTACTACGTACGTGACGTTATCGAGGCGGGATCGCCGACTATTAGAGATATTGATTCAGACCTTAAGTAGACTCTAGTTTCTTACTGACTAGTCTATTATGTTTAGTTCTTTAGGATGTTAGATGGACACTGGTTTAGGTCCGACTCACAGAGTGGTAGTTGTACTCGTATCTCGCAGAGGAGTGGATAATGCACATCTGTATTTACATTCATACTGTAATTATCATGGTGCATGTTCTTTTATATGTTGCTATAATCAGTATAAACTTTACCTGTTAGGACACCAGCACTATTACCGATGATGCGCATATTCCACGCACACTTATTTGCCGGCTCACACACATCATCATCGGTAATTGCCATGTCACGTACACTTTAGATCATATTGACTTTTATGGATAGAATCAGTTAACAACTAGACCGCTATAATATTGTGATTATTCTCTGACATTAGTACAGACATGATATTTATTGCTTAGACATTCATGCATTCGTATTTTCATGTTATCATGCAGTATTATGGGCATATGCCGACACTTATCATATACTTACTCATGATTTTGAGATTTGGATTTCTATGAGATTTCTGGATTTTTGGGGAAAACCGCAAAAATATATAAAAACTTCTCTCTCTCTCTCCTCTTCTCTTTTTAAAATAAGATGCGGTTTTCTCGTGATGTATGTGTCATCCACCATGAGATTTCATGTTTTCTGTTGGATTTCGAGACCCGATTCGAGGAGTGGATGAACCGTCTCGGGTACATGGTGGGCCCGGTATGGTACCCCGGGGCAAGAAGATCGAGTTGTAGACGATGAGCCTGGCAGGGGAAGGCTACCTACCGGTGATGTCTGGCGCGGCGGATATCCGGAGGATACCGACCGTTGTCGTGAGATTTGATGATATGGGCCGATCCGGACTGACGGAGCCCGAGATATTGAGACTTGAGATTACATGTGTTGTGTCGATGTTTGACACGGATTTCCATGGATTTCATTATTGAGATTTCAGATTCTTATACACATTCTACTATGATAACAGCTAAAGATTTTTTATACATATATATCTGGACTTCAGGATTTGTTACTTTACATTCATGGTGCATGCATTTCATTCATATGACATAGTATTATATGAGGTACTGACACGACACGGAGTAGTTGCACTTACACGTAGTATTACCCTGCTATTACTAGATGTTTGGGATATAGTAGTGTATTATTATGACCTAGGATAGCGTCGTGCATTCGATTTCTTTTCGTAGATGTCTTCTCCTCACGAGTTGGCAACTCACCCCCGTTGTGCCAAATTCTTTACAGGTTCGATGTACAGGTTTCCGTGGCAGCTTGTTGGCACATCTTTTCTTTAGGGTGATTTGCACGGTAGGTTGGTTCACTTGTATCCGAACCACCATTGTAATTTTATTCATTCATTTGTATCTAGTAAGCTCCATCAACCATATTTGTATTACTTGGTAAGTTTATAGGACCAGTCTTTTATTTCGACCTTAGAGTCGCGCATGTATTATTCAGATCTGGTGGTTTTGTTTTCTTTTGAGTTTTGAGCCTCGCCTATTGGCGTTGTATATTATTGTGATTACTGTGGTTGTTTCCGCCTGTTGGCGTTGATGCTAGCTCCCGTTTGGGGATGCTTTTTATTGTTTATGTATATTATACTTGTTGTACCCGTTTGGGGGCCAGTTTTTACAGAGGAGACTCTGCCGAAATTTTTGGTAAAATTTGCTGATGTTTTTATACTTGTTTTCTTTTCTTTTCTTCTTTTTCTTCTTTTATGGTTTAGATTTCTGGGCTTCGGCTTACTTAGGCTACGTGGCGCCTCTAGACGCTTCGTAATCTAAGTGCCGGTCACGTTCCGTACTTTCGGGTCGTGACAAACTTGGTATCAGAGCGCTAGGTTTAACCTTGTATAAGTTTAGGTGACCCTTGGTTGATGGAGTAGGCGAGTTAGGTGGAGTAACGTACCGTGGGTATGGTCCGCGGCATACTTACGATACGCTACTCTGCTTAAGGAGCCCTAGGATTTACATTGTTTACACCGTATTCCATTCGTTCTTTTGATCTATCTTCGTCAATGTCGGATGGTGGTTTCTGTTACCACGGGCGCACGGGCAGAGGGAGCTGCGGCTCGAATGCGATAACCATTAGAGTATTGGTTATTCTTGAGGATTGAAGCATTGCTTAGCGTGCGGACGAAGGGTATTCACATGCCGTCCGGATGAAGTTAAAGGGTTCGAACGATTATCAGAAAACCATTTTCCTAAGTTTAAGGTATTCGGAAGAACATGCAGGTATTTCGATGGACCCTCTAGAAGAATGAAACCCTGACTCGACATAATGACCACGAGAACGCCCTTGAACCTTAGGGTTTACGGCAGTTTCGGAGTGTTATTAGTGAGGCTTGGGTTTACTCTTCTACAGCTGGATCATCGATGCTGGGGTATGTACCGGATATTTTTAAACTGTACTTGAGTGTTGAGCTCTCGGGGAATTATGGGATTTTGATGGATCGATCGAAAGGTTTAATGTAGTCCGGATATCAGGTGAAGGGATCGACTACGTGGGAGACTCTAGATATGAGTATTGCCGTTGGTAGCGCAGTCAGCACACCTATGAAAGAACGAGTTCGAAGCAGTCGACATCAGAGGAAAGAGGCGCACATTGACGATAGTGTTTACGATTGTGATTTAGTGATTTGAATTTCCTATTTTCGTTGATTGGATTTTTGTATTTTGAGGACTTTGTTCTACGATTGGTATTTCCTGTGTGTACCTTCATTCTATCTGTGTTTCATATATCAGTTGTATTGATGTGGTCTAGTACGCACCCAGTACACTTGATTTGGTTTTATATATTTTGAGATTTTGATTTGATTTCGTGCATATGGGTTACACATGATTTTGATATATGCTTCGACCTAGTTTTTATCCATTTTCGTACTGTGATTCGAGTTTGATATTCGATGTATGTTTTCGTGCTCCATGTGCACCTGATTAGGATTCTTGCGCATACTTGGCGCACTTGATGCGATTTTGTGCACACCAGATGCACTAAATCGGGGTTTTGTGCAGATTAGATGCACCTGATTTTGAGTCGTGCACGCCCGTTGCACTTGACAGATGTTTTTGGTGCACACCTGTTGCACTTAGTTTTGTTTTGTGGGTATTCATGGTTTCTGCATTTGGCTTCGATTTCAGTGCGCACCGGACGCACATGACATTTTATTGAAGTGATTGGGATTGATTTTAGTTTGAGCAGTATGTTTTCCTAATCATTATTATTTGATTTAGTAACCAGGCGGGACGTGTATGTTAAATAAAAAGATATATATATAGTTATTTTAAAAAAAATTTAAACGTCCGCTACTTATGCCGTGACACGTGCGTTGCACGGCGATTTTCAAGAGGGGTATTTGTATGCTTCTTTATTATGATGATTCGGCGATTTTACTAGGATGCGAACTATATATAAGTTATAGATTGATGTATATTATGATGGTTTTCACATTGAGTTATGATATTTTATTATCGCCATAACTCCGATGATTGCGTCATGCTTGACGGAGTTGATTTTGTTATGTATTGATGATTTCAGAGCCCCGACGATTTGAGTGTTTTGCTAAATGTTTTAGTATTTGGAAGGGGAGTTTTAATTTAAATTCGGGGACCGAATTTTCTAAAGGGGGGAAGATTGTAACGTTTTAAAAATAATTAAATAAATAATTAAATAAATAAAATTGTTTAAGTGAATTTTATGATTTTCGGTAAAGCAAAATGTATTTTTCGTAAAATCAAACCGCAATTGTTTTTCATTATAAATTCAAAAATACCTATTTAATTATGTAATTACTAGTAAATAGTGTTTATTTAGCCACTTATAAATTTTTAGTTTAATAAAATATTTTTCCTAAATTAATTATTTTAAATATTAACATAAGCTTTATTTTTACACTAAATTAGTGTAAATTACAAATTTAAATGGTTTTAATTTGTAAAAATGAACCATGGCATGTTAGAAATTAGTGTGTATCATGCAAAATTTATTTGTAAATTTTTCCTATTTTCTAGAGCTTTCGTGAGTTGCTATAGTAAACAAATAAATAAATAATTAAATAAAGCATGAAAAGACTTTATGTGATGTTTTCTCCTCTTGAAAGTTCTACACACTTTCACACTCACTTATTTCACTCCCTCACCTCACCAAGGCCGGCCACAACCCCCCATGGCTGCCCCCCCATTTCCCACCTCATTTTTTTGCACAAAAATCCATCAAAATACATCAAAAATTCAACAAAAAATACACAAAATCCTAATCTCTTCATACCCTTTATTCTCTACCCTTTTTTATATGGATTTTGGAGTGGGAAAGCATGTATTTTGGAGGCTCATTTCTTGTTGGGATTTCATATTTTGGGAGGTATAATTTCTTTCTTTTGATTTATTGTTTTATATGTTCATTTAAGCTTAATTAGATTTAATGAATTAATTATATGTTTTTTTTAAAAAATGCAAGTTAGGGTTGTAAATTCAAGTTAGGGTTTTTAATAATTAATTAGGGTTATAATAGTTAGTTTAACACTTTTAGAATTGGAAAATATGGCATGGTTGTTAAATTGTAAAATTTTCATTTAAAATTGTTTTAAATAAGGAAATTAGCTAACTAGATTTTTCTAAAATGTGTTTGTGGGTAATATAAAATTCCAATTTAAGTTGCTATCATTAGATGGTAGTTTTAATGAGGATATTAGCACATTAATTGAATGAAAAACTTAGTTTGATCACTAGATTACTTTGATAATTAGAAAAATAGTAATAAAATGCTATTATTTTGTAAACTAGATTTTAGGAATTTCTAAATAAATGTGATTAAAAATATAATTTATGGTTTCATTGAATCATTATCATTATGAATTATGGTTTAAGACATTAATTCATGCAAATCATGTTTTGTGGTGGAATTGTGGTGCTTTGCTTGAAAAATGTTGAAAATTGTTAAATGTTGCAAACTAGAAATTTCAAATTAATATAAATTTGTGTAATAAAAATATAATAACGGTTTGTATAGTCTAGTTATGCTATATAATGAGTTTTATAACTATTGGTTTCATTTAAATGTCAAGTTTTGATGAAAAACGGTAAATTGGCAATTTCGGTTTTTACGAAATTGGACGGTTTGATGGATTTTAGGGTTTCGATGGATTTAATCGTGTTTTATGGTATAAGTAATGTGTTTTAAAACTACGAGTTATTTGTTAATGTTTATCTCGATCCATCGGAGTTTGTACGCCGATATCGAGCGGTATTTGGTTCTTTTGCGTGGACGGGACATAGGTTTTAACCTATGCTTGCTCCTTTAGATCGTTTGACTTTCGTATGTGATTCAGTTTACGATGCTATTTATATGTTTGCGTCTAGGTACCCCCCCCCCCACGTGGACTGCGGGCGATGAAGAGGAGGATGGCGACACTGCCTTCGGCAGACATGGACCAGGTGAGTAGATGCATATCTACGGGGGGAAGTCGGGTGGATGGCGTTTAGCACCCCCGCAACGTAGAATAGGAATAGTACTTATTGACATTAGGAAACCAGATGTGACCCTAGTAGGACCCTAGTATTGACCCTAGCCTGGACTAGACTGATTTAGGAAAACCATATCAGAGGATGAGTACTTTGGGAAAGGTTCGTAGGTTTCTGATAGAAACACACACGCACACACTAAAACTCGACATGGAGTATACGTATATGTGTATACGTATATAAAACTAGGTATATGTGTATATATATATATACAACACGTATATGGGATTCATTGATGTGATATGATATTTGAGGCGTGATGAAACAGTATAACTGGGCTTAATGCCGTGATTCTTGACTATACAGTCGTATTAAAGTGTTAGCGGATCATTAGAGAATGAGATAATGAACATGAATATATATAAATTATAAAGAGTGGTGGTGATATTGATGTACATGGGACGCTAGAATAGTACCCGGACTGTAACTTGTGACTGATCACGATATGATATATGTATAACTTGATTACGACATTATATTGGTGTGACCTGATGCCGATATCATATAAGTATGACCTAGTCACAATATGATACATATGACATGATATTGTAAGTCTACGTTAGCGCCCCGGCAGTCTACAGACGCCAATTGCGGAATAAAACTTTTTAACTTGGCGCTATCGTATACTTTAACCCGGATCTACCATTATTGCTAAACTAACAAACAGTAAAGAGAGTAGAAATGTTGTACCGACTGATCCGAGTCCTCCGGTCTTCATCTCCACTCCGATCTCCTCGCGGGATCTCCGTCCGTCTCCTCCTCGTCGGAAAGGGCACCACAACGCCTGTAGCTTTTACGGGCTCCCACCTCAATACCGAGGCAACTCGGGCGCGAAGCTGGCGAATCGACGCGTCCAAGATTTGCTGTAGGAAGTGTAGTGTAGAGTGCATGTCTCTTTTGGGGTGGTGAAGTTGCCATGGAGGGAGAAGGAAATCATGAACTTTGGAGAGGGTTTTGGTGGCATGATAAAAATGAGATGATTGATAAAATTCCAACACCAAAACAAATGAACCATCCTTTTCTCCTCATCAAAGAGGCCGGCCAAGTCAAGTGGAAAATGGTGGAGGGAAATTGAATGGATGCATGAAGGGAGGTAATCGTAAGATAAAGCAAGTGGTAACCTTAACAAAACATGAACCATGCTTGTAACATACATCCACCCATACCCTTTCCCATCAACATTAAAGCAAGAATGGTGCAACAAATAATGATATCATCATAATAAATCTTTATGCAATAAACCCCTCCTCAAAATGTTATTTGCACAATTGCAAATAACCCCCTCCAACGGAAAAGTCCGGCCGGGAAAGAACAAAGGAAAACCGGCCGGAACGGAATGCAAACTGGCAACTCCAGAAAACTGGTCCCGTAATAAATTACAGGAAAACCCCGATACTGTGCATACACACCCGCATCTGTATTCCGTCCGGATACAAATGCAAAAAGATAAATTCTACACTGTACTAAACTAGGACCGGCTTAAACCAAAGCCGGCTAGTAATATCTGTTCGATCCTGATCCGTGCAATACCGCACGTATCTGATCGAACCCTGCCATATACCTATACGGCTACTAGTACAAACCGTCCGATCCTGATCCGTGCAATACCGCACGTATCTGATCGAACCCTGCCATATCTCCATACGGCCTCTACAGCGTTTCGCCCGAAACCTGAGTAACTGAAAACGTGGTAGACTCTAAAGACTCGTCAATACTATGGCTATGGATTTAACCACTAGCACGTCAGAGGTATAAGCCAATACGTGACGGGCCACCAGCTATTGACTAAAAGGGACGTCGATGAGCGAACTCATCCTGACACCCTACTGAGCCTGTCAGTGACAATATCCGTGCAGTCCGGTCCGTTCGTCTATGAGTATCGCATGGCGGGCCTAGGGGGTTGGTAAAAGTCAGACCCCCAAAAGCGGTACAAGTCGTGTCGGAGTGTAGCCCAGAACACCCTGAGATACTACTGGAATACCTACCAGTAAATCTCCTGCCTTGGCCAAGGACTTCGTGTAATGGCTCTCCTAGACACAGCGCGACCTCACCCCCAATACCGGGAGAGACGAAACCCCCGAAGATCCGCTCACTGCCTCCATGTGGCTCGGGACTGTACCCAACTAAAACCTGTTTGCACGACTCCTTTGAGCCGTGGTAGGGTAGTAATCAAAGTACAGTGGGAACTCACACGAGACAAATGACGATCCCCAGGTCGATGAACTAACCTGTACACATGTCACCTGGGAACTGCTATCTGACGTCAGGTATAAGACCAACTAGCATGTTCCCGGCGAGTCCTGTCCGGTGTACTCATAACCCAATGAGCACCTGTATACATCTTAGGTGATCCAACTGACACCAGTGGCTTGTGAGACCGGCCACCGCCCCTCATCGGGGTCTCGACTGTATACACTAGTCTACTCTGGAGAATCGATGCCCTGTCTCGAAACTCCCACGACTAGGGACCTTTTAAGGATGTGCTTGTAGACTCCAGCTCTCACGTATATGATCGCCCTCATACTGCCGGTAGTCAAGCAAGAATCCCAGGGGCTCTATCAACGTGCAATAGTGACATGTCATGTCACCTAAAGCAGTACACGATGATAAAGGTAAACCTGATAGCATACTATCATCTCGAGTAAGACTGTTCTACCGGGATAGGTCCTCCCTCAATCATTGCAATCACGTGCTTGTGATCCAATAATTGACTCTGAGGGCACTATCTCCAACAATCTCCCACTTGCACTCAAGGCTAATTATTGCGATGTCGCATACTCACAGCCCGTGTGATACCGAACACCCAACTCCTCTACTAGTCAGTCGCACAAAACCTGTTTGCGAAACTATTGCGTTCGAGGAATAGCCTCAGTGAGTGGATCCGCTCTGAAGTTTCTTTCTATATCTCTCTATATCTCAAGTTCGCGGAGAAAACCATCTCCCGAAGTGAGCAATACCTGTCTTAGAATGTGTCTGGATGTCTGATGGGACATAGCTCATAAATGAACTCCAAATCCAAACTTCTTAGACTGTATCGTCAACTGAACTTAATCAGTATCCTGCACGCCATGCCTCCCTCAGTATTGCCTTGGACCACCTGTCCAAAATACTGCCCCTCATCAGAAGGAAAACTATAACTCTGACAACCTCCTTGTCGTCCAAGTCACCCTGGAAGCCTGGAATGATAACTGTCTCCTGAATAAGGCTGTCGTTATCATATCCCTAGAACATCTACTTATGTTCTAAAACTGCTTCCGACTGTTTCTTCAGGATTGGATTAATGTCAACTTATTGCATCTAGTGCAAGAACAACATCTGGTGTGGTACTTGACATCTCATGATTGACTCAATTGCCTAAGCAAGCGATCTGCCAATCATGCACGTCCCTCTCCCCTTTAGTCTGTAAGACACCTTTGGAGAGGGTGACTCCATTACCTGCAGGTACACTACCGTGCCAGGAGTCGTCCATCCTAAATACTCTTAGAATGCTGTCAAGTGCCCTTATTGGGAAACCACCCAAATCTAGATCTAAAACCATAGATCCAGTAACCAGTATGTCAGATATAAAATCCACTTCCTTTGTGGAGAAACCACTGTGTGACGACCAAAGTATAACCGATTGTAGTATAGGAGTTTCTTTTCCTATTCTGTGTATGTCATCCAGATACCAGGACATCACACCCTACTACCTTCTCAACAGATCCATCCCCTTTTCTGATGAAGTCAAACCCATGACTGTCACGTCAGAAATAGATGATCTATCTCCGCTACATTTGCTCTAGTCTATAAATAGACATCAGCCTGATGTCCACCAATGCTTCCGTTGCTCCCACTGACTACGACAACCCTCTGGCAGAGTCATATAGACGCGCACTTCTAAAGCTAGTTTAGAACGACGCTATACTCATCCTCCTGCCGGGTCTCGCAGTCTGGAACAACAGCAATGGCAATTGTGGGTAAACAAGAACTTCCCTGTCACCGTCCTTGAGGCTACCGTAGTACCTCTCGGGTGCCTGAAGTTACCCACCTTATCTGCGGAGTGGCCAATGGAATGTCAAATCAGATTGAATCTTTAGGTTCCTTATCAAATCTCCAGTAATCGTTTGCGGTTCTGGAATCGCTTCCAGTTCTACCATACTCCCACTTCTGTTTTCTGAAAAAATAACCATTTCTTTTTAAAACTGTGGCGAGTCAAGAACAATATCACTATTGATCTTTCTTATGGTAGAAAATCAACCCTCGTCATAGCCTGGGTCAACCCACAAACAGCCATTACATAAACGTGCCTTGAGTTATCTAGAGTCTGGTTTTAATCATAAGCCGGACAACTCCCCGTACCTTAACAATGTTAAGATATGAACTGTTCTATATCCAATATAGAAAACAGAGGCACTGATTTAATTGAACCAGATTCAAATCATGCAGCTGTCTCCAGTGCATGTCAACTAAATGGAGAGAGGCCGATCAGCGTTACTCAACTTAGGAATGCTTCCAATTATGAGTAACCTGAAAGAGAAGCAATTTCTCTTTATCATTACTATCAACTGAATACCATACACAAGTATCTACATCTTCGATCTCTTTGAAGAATCCCGATACTTGCTATACCTGGTTCTCTACTCTATTCAAATTACCTATAACTCCTCAAAACTTAGACCCTGTGTTTCCACGAAACACCTGTCTAAAAACTAGAGAAGTCATAAGTAAACCAAATATAGTACGAGGACCAACCCCTCTGTCCTGATGGACCCTGGACAACATACAATACTCTGTATAAGTCCCTTGAGTCTGATAACTCATTCACTGTGTGTCGTAGGTTGAAAAACTGTACTTATGGTTAAGAAGAATTACACCGCTGTTTAATGCTCCTTACCTAACCATCCACTGATATAGGTAAATGTCATCGACATAATATCAAAAGGTATATCTCACTCTATGAAAATAGACGTACAGATATATCAATTTGAAATTGGTGCATAAAAGCGGATATTCAAAACCAAATATTTGCCGACCGGCAAACAGCTCAGGTGATTTCCTCAAATATCACCGATTACAAAGAATCCCGATATAATGAGGATGATCACCCAATTCCCAATAACTTACTCCCACTCATCATCTGTAAAACCATACAGATGTGAGAATCATACCTGGTAAATACATACCCTGGAGCAAGTGTCTAATCGGGAAATCAGTTTTCATTTAACAGTACACAGTGAAAATGAAACATTGAAATGTTTCGATGGGGTATCCTGGTATTCCTAGTAATGCCTCTACCATTATCCAGATTCACAACTATAACCGTATAATTCTTTGCCACCTCTCCAAATCCCTTTATATGTCTTTAGTCATTACCTTCTGCACACCCCCTTAGGCCAAATGGTTTTCTTCCTTCCCTACCGTTCGGCACCAGCCTATGGTTTGGAAGAAGACTATCCAATAAGCATAATGGGTGTACTGTCCCAATCCTAGGAACACTCGCAATGAGAGAGGGTGAAGATAAAAGACAACCGAACAAACCTTATTCCTATTTCTCCTGAACCAGAATCCATCCCCGAACTGGAACAAGTTCCATTCGAGTTCGTATATAACCATACGATGGACTATCCAAATAAACTGTGGATCTTCGTAGTGATACGGAGTGTCCTGGAGAAATACAAAGGTGATGTGGGAGTGGTAACGAAATATTTGGTTTGGTCGTGAATATCTGTTGCAATTTACTTTGCCCTCCTACTAATCCCTTGCTTTGTCTGAACTTAATACCTTCTGCACACCATCGTTATGCTAATTGGTTTTCTTCATTCCCTACCGGTCGGCACCAGCCTAAGGTTTGGAAGAAGACAATCCAATTTGCGTAATAGGTGTACTACCCCTAAACCAAGGAGTACTCGTAACCTGAGAGAGGGTAAAAGGAAAAGACAACTGAATAATCCTATCCGTTTTCTCCAGAACCGGAAACCATCCTCGAATTCCTTCGAGTTCGTATCTAACCATACGATGGTTTTGGAAGTGGACGTTCGTAGCAATACGGGGTGTCCCGGAGAAAAGGGTAAAAGTAGGAGTGGCAATGAGGTTTGCAACTCTGACAATCCAAAAGCCGGTGTTTAAGAAAGTTCGGTCAACTTGGTCACTGAGTCAAAGTCTTAGGGTCGGGTCAATGGTCGCTGCCAAAGAGAGAGAGAGAAAAGAAACACTCAGCGTGCACTCTAACCTAGATCAGAATGGTTACCAATTTATCTAATCTGGAATCCTCCCACTGTACCTCAAATTCTCCTCCAAACCTGAAGGAAGAATTAGTCGGGGTTACCCGAGGAGTAAACTAACTCATCAGTGGGAATTGGGATCCAACTCTCATCGCATGACAACGTGACGGAATCCGCTCACGGTATCACACTCCAGAAGGTATGCGCATATCTGGCAAGTTTCAGTTCTTTTGAAACTCCCGATGTGATTTCTGCCCCATGCTCTTATGACCTTGACTTTGGCCAACATATCATAAGTCACATGTCAAGTTCTGCCCGTCATTCTCCAGGTTAATTTGAATCCACCCGTACATACCCTTGACTTTGGCCAAAATGGCAGCACGACTGTCCCAAACCAACGCATCTATCTATGCTGCATATGAATACCCCAATAGCTACCAATCACTGTGCCTTGACTTTGGCCAACATACACAGCTTGAATACTATTGACCACCCATATGAAACGACGGAGGGCTACGAATGGTTTCTGGCGAAAACCTTTAACGTAATGAACTTGATATCGTCGAAGGAACGGATAGCTTTTAAAAAATATAGTGACGAAAACCGTTGCTAAAGAGGTCACTCCCGGTGAAGGGATCTCGGCTCTTTCCCCGTAGAATGAGGTGCAGGATATTCCAACTGAATACCACGGTGCAAAGCAAAAGTAATCGGCTATAGTGAAGTTAATGCCCTGACGCAAACTTATTGTCCAAGGGGTCACTCCCGGTGAAGGGAACTCGGCCCTTGCCTCGTCGACTGAGGAGCAGGATATTCTAAATGAATACCACGATGCAAAACAAAAGTGAACGTCCTTGCAATAACAGCTTTTTGAAAAGTGTTCCAACAACATCAGATTAGGTTTGTTTAACTTGCATTGATCCGAATCAACGCAGTCCCATCAATTGATCACACCACAAAGAACGAAAATATACTGACGTACGTATATGCCATCCGCATTCGCCACTGGGTCCCGTCATCACCCGTTAGGTTAGCTAACTAACGGCAGAGCGGGGACTGGACTAGCGCGGATGAAAAACATATACAACATCTACTATTATATATACCAATATATAGTATTTCGCTCAAGGCGTGAATAAAATGCAACATCACAGAAATGTACAGCATCACAGAACAATACAGATATCTGGGATCCCCGGGTTTCACAGAGCCACTACTGAAACCCGACGTTCCCCTGGTCGTGTGGATAGCCTGTGCAATGAAAACCTAGACCCCTACGGGTGCGGCAAGTCACCCGCCAAAACCTGAAGCGAGGCAGCCCCCTCCAGTGCCGTGAATGGACCACCCAGCACTTCACGGAATCCGGTAACTTGGGCACCCCTCCTGGGTCAACCTGTACCCCCTACGAGTGCGGCGAATAGCCCGCTAATTCCAGACTGAAGCCCCTCCGTCTCAATGCCCTGAGATGCGGGCCCGTTGCCCTCCAGAACCCGGCTATCCGTGCACCCCTCCGCGGGGTAACCCTAGTACAGAAAGTAAAATATACATACACCGGGTACATCGACCGCAACCAGGTCGTGCCCCAAAAGAATAATACAATCAGGCAGTGACGGCAGTCCACATGTCGGACGCTCGCCCCGCAAAATCAAATGTACATAATACAACAACACAGTACTAGCATTGCATCCAGGCTATCCCCCACGACCGATCCGCAACATCACAGCAAATACATAGAACATCAACGTGAAAATCACGTTCGCAAATCCGTCTAACCGGGCTATAGCAGTTAGACCGGATTTACCGATCGAGTGACATTCACGGTCGCAGATATAATGTAAGCACTGTGAAACTAACGTGTTTAAATTTCGATCGACAAAATATCAAGAAGTGGGCCCCACGACTTACTGGTGAACAGTAACAAAATCTGGGCAAAAACGATATATATCAAAAACCCCAAAATCCAACCAAGAACCAACTGACAAAATTTGGGAGCACGTGCTCCCCACGTGGCCGCGGTTGCGCGGCAAAACCATGGTTTTGGCCGCGCTTCCGCGGCAACTTGGAGGGATCACGACCCCAAATTTTGTCGTGACTCTTAAAAGTTCCTGCTCTGATTTTTAAGACATCCAGAAATAATTTTTGAGACCGTTTAAAAACAACAGAAACTGTCGGCTTGGATTTTTGTAGTTTTCGATTTCCGGTCGGATCGAAGTTTTAAACGCGTTAGCACAAGTTAGCATAGCAAAATGGTGAGGCTCTGATACCACTGTAAGTCTACGTTAGCGTCCCGGCAGTCTACAGACGCCAATTGCGGAATAAAACTTTTTAACTTGGCGCTATCGTATACTTTAACCCGGATCTACCATTATTGCTAAACTAACAAACAGTAAAGAGTGTAGAAATGTTGTACCGACTGATCCGAGTCCTCCGGTCTTCATCTCCACTCCGATCTCCTCGCGGGATCTCCGTCCGTCTCCTCCTCGTCGGAAAGGGCACCACAACGCCTGTAGCTTTTACGGGCTCCCACCTCAATACCGAGGCAACTCGGGCGCGAAGCTGGCGAATCGACGCGTCCAAGATTTGCTGTAGGAAGTGTAGTGTAGAGTGCATGTCTCTTTTGGGGTGGTGAAGTTGCCATGGAGGGAGAAGGAAATCATGAACTTTGGAGAGGGTTTTGGTGGCATGATAAAAATGAGATGATTGATAAAATTCCAACACCAAAACAAATGAACCATCCTTTTCTCCTCATCAAAGAGGCCGGCCAAGTCAAGTGGAAAATGGTGGAGGGAAATTGAATGGATGCATGAAGGGAGGTAATCGTAAGATAAAGCAAGTGGTAACCTTAACAAAACATGAACCATGCTTGTAACATACATCCACCCATACCCTTTCCCATCAACATTAAAGCAAGAATGGTGCAACAAATAATGATATCATCATAATAAATCTTTATGCAATAAACCCCTCCTCAAAATGTTATTTGCACAATTGCAAATAACCCCCTCCAACGGAAAAGTCCGGCCGGGAAAGAACAAAGGAAAACCGGCCGGAACGGAATGCAAACTGGCAACTCCAGAAAACTGGTCCCGTAATAAATTACAGGAAAACCCCGATACTGTGCATACACACCCGCATCTGTATTCCGTCCGGATACAAATGCAAAAAGACAAATTCTACACTGTACTAAACTAGGACCGGCTTAAACCAAAGCCGGCTAGTAATATATGTTCGATCCTGATCCGTGCAATACCGCACGTATCTGATCGAACCCTGCCATATACCTATACGGCTACTAGTACAAACCGTCCGATCCTGATCCGTGCAATACCGCACGTATCTGATCGGACCCTGCCATATCTCCATACGGCCTCTACAGCGTTTCGCCCGAAACCTGAGTAACTGAAAACGTGGTAGACTCTAAAGACTCGTCAATACTATGGCTGTGGATTTAACCACTAGCACGTCAAAGGTATAAGCCAATACGTGACGGGCCACCAGCTATTGACTAAAAGGGACGTCGATGAGCGAACTCATCCTGACACCCTACTGAGCCTGTCAGTGACAATATCCGTGCAGTCCGGTCCGTTCGTCTATGAGTATCGCATGGCGGGCCTAGGGGGTTGGTAAAAGTCAGACCCCCAAAAGCGGTACAAGTCGTGTCGGAGTGTAGCCCAGAACACCCTGAGATACTACTGGAATACCTACCAGTAAATCTCCTGCCTTGGCCAAGGACTTCGTGTAATGGCTCTCCTAGACACAGCGCGACCTCACCCCCAATACCGGGAGAGACGAAACCCCCGAAGATCCGCTCACTGCCTCCATGTGGCTCGGGACTGTACCCAACTAAAACCTGTTTGCACGACTCCTTTGAGCCGTGGTAGGGTAGTAATCAAAGTACAGTGGGAACTCACACGAGACAAATGACGATCCCCAGGTCGATGAACTAACCTGTACACATGTCACCTGGGAACTGCTATCTGACGTCAGGTATAAGACCAACTAGCATGTTCCCGGCGAGTCCTGTCCGGTGTACTCATAACCCAATGAGCACCTGTATACATCTTAGGTGATCCAACTGACACCAGTGGCTTGTAAGACCGGCCACCGCCCCTCGTCGGGGTCTCGACTGTATACACTAGTCTACTCTGGAGAATCGATGCCCTGTCTCGAAACTCCCACGACTAGGGACCTTTTAAGGATGTGCTTGTAGACTCCAGCTCTCACGTATATGATCGCCCTCATACTGCCGGTAGTCAAGCAAGAATCCCAGGGGCTCTATCAACGTGCAATAGTGACATGTCATGTCACCTAAAGCAGTACACGATGATAAAGGTAAACCTGATAGCATACTATCATCTCGAGTAAGACTGTTCTACCGGGATAGGTCCTCCCTCAATCATTGCAATCACGTGCTTGTGATCCAATAATTGACTCTGAGGGCACTATCTCCAACAGATATTTCTGAGGATAAACTAATGATGCTTATCATGATGGCAATGATATATGATTGATGTATGCGATCACAGTTTAACACCTTGATCATGAGATGTGCTGATGATGACATTATACGAATGAGGAGACACCTAGGAGATACTTGACCGTACCCCGATATTGGGATGCCATACGATGGATTTTACCGTACGAGGCTTAGATTTGATGATTGATCCGCACTCTTGATTCGAGGAAGCCGTACTACGTACGTGACTCTATTGAGGCGGGATCGCCGACTATTAGAGATATTGATTCAGACCTTAGGTAGACTCTAGTTTCTTACTGACTAGTCTATTATGTTTAGTTCTTTAGGATGTTAGATGGACACTGGTTTAGGTCCGACTCACATAGTGGTAGTTGTACTCGTATCTCGCAGAGGAGTGGATAATGCACATCTGTATTTACATTCATACTGTAATTATCATGGTGCATGTTCTTTTATATGTTGCTATAATCAGTATAAACTTTACCTGTTAGGACACCAGCACTATTACCGATGATGCGCATATGCCACGCACACTTATTTGCCGGCTTACACACATCATCATCGGTAATTGCCATGTCACGTACACTTTAGATCATATTGACTTTTATGGATAGAATCAGTTAACAACTAGACCGCTATAATATTGTGATTATTCTCTGACATTAGTACAGACATGATATTTATTGCTTAGACATTCATGCATTCATATTTTCATGTTATCATGCAGTATTATGGGCATATGCCGACACTTATCATATACTTACTCATGATTTTGAGATTTGGATTTCTATGAGATTTCTGGATTTTTGGGGAAAACCGCAAAAATATATAAAAACTTCTCTCTCTCTCTCCTCTTCTCTTTTTAAAATAAGATGCGGTTTTCTCGTGATGTATGTGTCGTCCACCATGAGATTTCATGTTTTCTGTTGGATTTCGAGACCCGATTCGAGGAGTGGATGAACCGTCTCGGGTACATGGTGGGCCCGGTATGGTACCCCGGGGCAAGAAGATCGAGTTGTAGACGATGAGCCTGGCAGGGGAAGGCTACCTACCGGTGATGTCTGGCGCGGCGGATATCCGGAGGATACCGACCGTTGTCGTGAGATTTGATGATATGGGCCGATCCGGACTGACGGAGCCCGAGATATTGAGACTTGAGATTACATGTGTTGTGTCGATGTTTGACACGGATTTCCATGGATTTCATTATTGAGATTTCAGATTCTTATACACATTCTACTATGATAACAGCTAAAGATTTCTTATACATATATATCTGGACTTCAGGATTTGTTACTTTTAATTCATGGTGCATGCATTTCATTCATATGACATAGTATTATATGAGGTACTGACACGACACGGAGTAGTTGCACTTACACGTAGTATTACCCTGCTATTACTAGATGTTTGGGATATAGTAGTGTATTATTATGACCTAGGATAGCGTCGTGCATTCGATTTCTTTTTGTAGATGTCTTCTACTCACGAGTTAGCAACTCACCCCCGTTGTGCTAAATTCTTTACAGGTTCGATGTACAGGTTTCCGTGGCAGCTTGTTGGCACATCTTTTCTTCAGGGTGATTTGCACGGTAGGTTGGTTCACTTGTATCCGAACCACCATTGTACTTTTATTCATTCATTTGTATCTAGTAAGCTCCATCAACCATATTTGTATTACTTGGTAAGTTTATAGGACCAGTCTTTTATTTCGACCTTAGAGTCACGCATGTATTATTCAGATCTAGTGGTTTTGTTTTCTTTTGAGTTTTGAGCCTCGCCTATTGGCGTTGTATATTATTGTGCTTGCTGTGGTTGTTTCCGCCTGTTGGCGTTGATGCTAGCTCCCGTTTGGGGATGCTTTTTATTGTTTATGTATATTATACTTGTTGTACCCGTTTGGGGGCCAGTTTTTACAGAGGAGACTCTGCCGAAATTTTTGGTAAAATTTGCTGATGTTTTTATACTTGTTTTCTTTTCTTTTCTTCTTTTTCTTCTTTTATGGTTTAGATTTCTGGGCTTCGGCTTACTTAGGCTACGTGGCGCCTCTAGACGCTTCGTAATCTAAGTGCCGGTCACGTTCCGTACTTTCGGGTCGTGACACCTGTTCATGTTTTATCGCAAGCTTGAATCCTGTTTATCATGCTTATCTTCTTCAGTATAGTGTCTTTGGATGAAGTCATTTCGGTATCCTACTTGTTCATGTTTTCCTGCATTAGTATTATTCAATTCTGGTGCATCCCTTTGTTTTGATGTTGTCTTGGGAATGGATTTTTCTCGGCACTTTCCACGCTCACATTGATTGTAGGGCAAAGAAAGTGACTTTCCAGATTCCCGGACATCCGGAATTGTTTTTGCTGGAGGAAGCAGTTCTGTCAGGCCAGTCGAGTTTAGGGCTAGGCCGACAAGCGCCGTTCTTTCGTCGATGGGAGTTGATAATGAGGAAGCACCGGCTGTAGTTTCAGAGTTCATGGACGTGTTCGAGGAAATCTCGGGTTTACCGCTAAAACGAGATGTGGAGTTCGCGATTGATCTTATTCCTGGTGCAGTGCCAATCTCAAAGGTGTACTATCCAATGTCACCAGTGGAGTTGGAAGAAGTCAAGAAGCAGGTTACCGAATTGCTTGAGAAGGGTTGGATTCGCAGCAGCAATTCACCTTGGGAAGCTCCAGTTCTTTTAGTCAAGAAGAAAGATGGCATAAGGAGGATGCGCATCGATTATCGAGAATTGAACCGGGTGACTATTAAGAACAAGTACTCGATCCCTCGCATTGGAGAATTATTCGAGCAACTCAGTGGCGCGAGGGTATTCTCGAAGCTGGATTTGCGATCCGGATATCATCAGGTCCGAGTTAAATCATAGGATATTTGCAAGACTGCGTTCCGAACTCGGTATGGACATTATGAGTATTTAGTGATGCCATTCGGAGTCACGAATGCACCAGCGATATTTATGGACTTGATGAACCGAATCTTTTCACCGTTCTTGGACCGGTTTATAATGGTGTTTATCGATGATATTCTGGTCTATTCGAGGAGTATAGAAGAGCATGCAGAACACTTGAAGATCGCACTGCAGACATTGAGGCAAGAAAGATTATATGCAAAGATGAGCAAGTGCGAGTTTTGGCTTGAAGAAGTGAAGTTTTTAGGGCATGTCTTATCCGGAGATGGAATCGCCGTTGATCCCGAGAAGATTGCAGCAGTTCAAGATTGGCCGATTCCGAAGAGTGTAGCGGAGATCAGAAGTTTTCTTGGACTTGCTGGATATTACAGAAGGTTCGTGGAGAATTTTGCTCGTTTGGCTGAGCCTTTGACCAAGCTTACGCGAAAGGAAGTACCGTTCGTATGGACGGATAAATGTATGTCAGCTTTTGAGGCGTTGAAGCAAAGATTGATAACCGCTCCTATTTTGACCGTACCAGACGGTTCCGGAGGATTGGTGATTCACAGCGACGCATCTGTAAAAGGTTTGGGATGTGTTTTGATGCAGCATGGAAAAGTTATAGCTCACACATCGAGGCAGTTGAAGACCCATGAGAAGAATTACCCAACTCATGATTTGGAGCTTGCAGCAGTGATTTTCGCTTTGAAGATTTGGAGACACTACTTATTGGGTGAAAGGGTCGAAATATTCACCGATCACAAAAGCCTAAAGTATGTGTTCACGCAGAAAGAGCTTAACATGAGGCAGCGTAGATGGTTGGAGCTGATGGCTGACTATGATCTTGATCTTAAGTACCATCCGGAGAAAGTTAATGTAGTGCCGGATGCGCATAGTCGGTTGCCAGCAATTCAGATGTTGACTGCACAGATGGAGCTTATCGAAAATTTTTGGAGATTCGAGTTGGAGATCGTGCTACCGCATTCTTCGGGACAATTGATGCAGCTGTAAGTACAGTCGTCATTGATCGATAATATTAAAGCAGCGCAGTCACAGGACCCAATATTGCAGAAGGTTTCGAGAACAGGTAGAAGCGGGATTTCGAACGGACTTGTTGATTCATGAAGATGGTTCGTTGCGATATGGTAGCCGTTTGTGTGTGCCAAAAGAAGATATTCGCGAAGAAGTTATGAAGGAGGCGCACAATTCTGCATATTCCGTACATCCAGAAGGCACGAAGATGTACCACGATCTAAGACAGTATTTCTAGTGGGAAGGCATGAAAAGGGAGATTGCTCGCTTTGTAGAGAAGTGCTTGGAGTGTCAGCAAATTAAGGCTGAACATCAAAGGGTTGCTGGTTTATTGCAACCACTTTCGATTCCTCAATGGAAGTGGGAACATATAACCATGGATTTCGTGACAGCTCTACCGCGGAGTCCAAAGTGTAGCAATGCAGTTTGGATGATTGTTGATCGATTGACCAAGGCAGCTCATTTCATACCATTTCGAGTTGGTCAATCAACGGAAGCGTTAGCAGAACGGTACATGCAGGAGATTGTGAGATTGCATGGAATACCTATGAGCATCGTGTCCGATCGTGACACCCGATTCTTATCGCACTTCTGGAGGAGTTTACAGGAAAGTTTGTGGACGCGATTGAAGTTTAGCACAGCTTATCATCCTCAGACAGATGGCCAGTCGGAGAGAACGATCCAAACTCTTGAAAATATGTTGAGAGCTTGCATGTTGGACTTTAAGGGTTCGTGGGAGGATCATCTACACTTGGTGGAGTTTTCGTACAACAACAACTTTCAGGAGACTATTCAGATGGCTCCATTCGAAACTTTGTATGGTCGCAAGTGTCGTTCATCTGTTTATTGGGACGATATTGGAGAGCGAAGATTGTTAGGACCGGATGTGATCGTGTAAACAGTTGAGAAAGTTAATACTATCCGAAGTCATATGAAGGCAGCACAAGATCGGCAGAAGAGTTGGGCCGATACATAGAGAAGACCTCTAGAGTTTGCTGTTGGTGATCTTGTGTTCTTCAAGATATCACCGACTAGAGGAGTGATTCGTTTTGAGAGTCAAGGCAAGCTTAGTCTTCGATTCGTGGGGCCTTTCGAGATTTTGGAGCGTGTTGGAGAAGTGACTTACCGATTGGCTTTACCACAATTTTTGGCGAATGTTCATGACGTGTTTCATATATCTCAACTCCGTAAGTATGTTCGAGATGAAACACACGTACCAGATCATTTGGAGCTGACTGTAAGAGAGGATTTAACCTTTGAGAAACGACCGATGTCGATTGTTGATCGAAGAGAAAAGGTCCTTAAGAACAAGCTTATCCCTCTCGTACTTGTTTCTTGGGGAAATCGCTCGCATGGAGAATCGACTTGGGAACGTGAAGATGAGATTCGACAGAAATTTCCACACCTATTCTTTTAGATTCTTGATTGTTTATTTTTTCTTGTCCTGGAAATTTCGAGGACGAAATTCTTTTTGTATTTGGGTATAATGTAACACCCTAGTTCATTTATACCAATTCTAGTATTTCTTTATTTATGGTATTTTCTTGATTTATTATGTTTTGGGTGCGAATAGTGTATTTGACATTTGTATTTGCATCCGACCCGACCCACATGCTTGAAACCTGTCTTGATTCATGTTTATGATTTATCTTGACTTGATACGTGGGCTCGTGCACTTCCATATTTACGTACTGCATATTGACATTTATCTAGCATCTGCATTTTAAAATATAACATTTAAAGTCATATAAAATATTTTAAAAAATATCTTGCATGGCCTGCATGATACCCCTAGCCCCGTCGTAGCATTCGCGTATCTTGTTCTTGTCCCGTTCAGTGAAACGGACTTGTTTGGATGGCTACGCGCACATACGTGCATCCGTTCTTGGGGGTATGCATTTTCGTTACCCGGATATCTAATTTTAGTTTTGGTCGACACATATATTTTTCATATTTTGAAACTGAATTTTAGACCCGACCCGGCCGTGTTTTGGACTATATTTGTATTTACCAGAATATCAAATTTTATTTATACAATATTAATTTTATAAACTGATACAAATTAAAATTTAGTTAACTAATAAAAGATTTTTTTAAATTTAAATCTAAACTAATTTCCTAACAAACTAACCACCCCTTTTTCTCTCTCTTCTCTCCCCCCTCTCTGTTACTTTATAAATATTAATTTTTTCAATATTTACAACCCCTGCATCTCTTCTCCACACATATATATTTGATATACTTTTTAAATCCCATATAAAGAAAAGCAATGTTCCCTTTCTTCTTCACGTTTTCCCGCCTACGAACGAAACCCACGCCTGGCCTCTGCCCTCGTCCCGCATGCCGTGTGTGCGTTGCGACGATTTACCGATGTCGGACGTGCCGTACGTATCCGCCGCGTGATCCAATCGAGGCAAGTTTATCTTGCTACATGCTATGTTATTGTATTACATCTATTTGAAGAAATATAATACATGTATTTTAAATTATGCATCCCATGTTATAGTTTTATAGTTTTACGACGTCCGTTTGTATCCATATCATTATTTACATTTCTAGATGCATGCTAATTTATCTTGTTACATACTAGGTATAGTATTGTGCATTCACATGAGTAAAGTGTTACCTGTTTATCACATTGTGCATCCATTTTTTACAGTTTTACTGTTTTTGGATACCCGTTTTGCATCCATATCGTTTAAAATATATATAACTGCATCTATAGATCACATTAACTCATATTATTATTGTAGTAACACCCCATTCTTAATAATGTGCATCCCACTTAATCTTGGAACTGTAAATATAACCCTAATCGATAATTGTGCAACCATACCATTAATTATATATCTATTTGCATTCCAAGTCACGTTATTTCATATTACTGCTACATTAACACCCTATGCTAGATAATGTGCATCCTACATAGTCAAGAAACTATAGTTGTAACCCCTGATAGTTATTTATGCATTCATGTTTATTTGTGTATCCATACCAATAATTCTGCATAACTAGTTGCACCCCATATTACATTAATTCATATTATTAATACATTAGTACCCCATGCTTGATATTGTGCACCCTACTTAGTCATGATGTAACCCCTGATCTATATTTGTGCATCCATGCTTTTATTATACATCCGTACTTTCACCCTAATTCAATACTTGCTACAGTTTGATTATGAGCACCCGCTTGATACCTGTGCACTACTTGACATGACTTGATACATCACTACTTGACATGACTTGATACATGTACACTACTTGACATGACCTGATATATCATTACTTGACATGTTAGCTGATCCTGTTTCTAATGCCGACAATCCTGATATGTTGTCCCGATGGACATATCCTGTTGTCTGTATAGACAAACCTGTACCTGCTTGATCCTGTGTTGGCATTAACTCCAAATTTATCAATACCTGACTTGAACACACAACTTGGGGGTATGGGGAAATCAATGATGAAACCTGACTTGTAACTCGACAGTTCGATACTTATACTGATCAGTTTTAGGGGCTAGGCCAGCCCTAAGCTGCTGCTGCTGCTGATATCATTCATCTGTACATGTTTCCTATTTAGTGCCTAGCGGCATGTCTCGGGTTTCGGCCCGAGAATCTGGACCGTGGTCCTGGGCATGCACGGGATACTATTGAGTTACATCGACGATTCATTAAATTGATTTCAAAGACTTGAGAGTAATTAACCAAGTAGCTTAGTTCAGATTACTCACTGCACATCACATATGCTTTTACCCTTTACTGTTCCTTATTCGTGTTACTGTTCTACTTTTATTACTGTTCATACTCGTGCCTGCATGTCTTGCTACCCCCTGATTATATTATTGTTGATATTATGACGCACTGACGTCTGGGTTTTGCATGGCCCAGATTCTCTACCTTTGTCGCAGGCTGATCAGGAGTATTTCCGCCGTCAGGCCGAGCAGTGAGGATCCTGTTAGTATCCAGTTTAGTTATTTTACTTTCCAGATGTTACTGTTTATTGGATCTATTGCTTCCGCATATTATTTCTTGACTCATTTATTCTGGCATATAGACATGTACTAGATAGTTTATTTTATTTCTACTGTTCTTGATATCTCTAGACAGCCGTAATGTGACTGTGGAGGAATGTTTCCTATCCACAGGTAGCATGGTTAGCTCTGTCACGTGCCTATCTTAGCTCACTTTGGGAAGCGGGGCGTGACACAGCACGAGCTCGTCATGGACGAGGACTGACCAGGGCATAATTCCGACGGCACACGATTGCATAGACGTGTCGTTTTATTATGGTTTTTGCGCCATGAGCGTTTGATGGATTGCGTGTACAAGAATTTCTCGGACGTGCAGATCAGCACCAGAAGATCAGGCTACCGCTAAAGGCCAGCCAGCATGTGATGACTGTCAATGCACTATTACTATTGATGATTGAGGCACTGTTTAGCGTGCGGACGAATGAGCAGTTATTGATGCGACTGACAAGATATCGCCCCAGATGCTTGGAGCTATTGCAACACAAGTTGCACTTAGAGATATGATAGAAGATTGCTAGTCATCCATTGAGGAACGACTAGGACATGCGGTTAGTTGCATACCCCGATGCGAGGTATCAGATTGATTGATTCCAGCTAGAGAAGACTTTACGCAGGTATGTTGGGAGTCGAAGGAAAACGATCGAATGTCAGAAACCCATTTTTCCAAGTTTAAAGTATTCGGAAAAACATGCAAGTAATTCCGTGGACCCTCTAGAAGAATGAAACCCTAACTCGATATAATGACCATGAGAACGCTTTGAAACCTTAGGGTTTGTGGCAGTTCCGCGGTGCCATTAATGAGGCTTGGGTTTGCCCTTCTACGATTGGTCCATAGGTACTGTGGCATGTACTAGATATTATTAAACTGTGCACGAGTGTTGAGCTCTCGGGAAATTATGGGATTTTGACGAATCGATTGAAAAGTTCGACGTCGTTCGGATATCATGTGATGGGATACATTGCTTGGGAGACTCCAGATATGAGTATAGTCGTTGGAGCGCAGTCCACACAGCTACGAAGAGACGAGTCTGAATCAGTCGACATTAGAGAAAAGCGGAGTAAGAGGTTCGTACGAGATTTCGACGAGATGATATTACACTCCGTTGACATCATAGATGTGATATGCATGCAAAGGCGTTGTTCGGCAGAAACGAGATTTAGGAGAGATCTCGACAGAACCTTTCTGGAATACTTCACGAGAAGACTTAGACCCAGGATCGGTTATATTACGCACACCCAGTAGGCCAGAGTTCGGCATCATTGACGAGATATGTTATGAGCGACCATGATAGTTGGCCAGAGATCTTTAGAGGATGTGCTAGAGCGGAACCGTTCTCGTCATCGTTTCCATATTGAGCCGTTGAACCGAAGAGTTACGTAACTGGCGATTCACAGTGAGAGATGAGAGCCCAAAGGCACCAGGCGCCAGGCTATGAACAGGAGGAAAGAAGATATCTTGCTCTGCTAGCTTTGGATACACTGACACCTTCTCGACTACGAAGGAAGGATATATCGACGACAGTATTTACGATTGGCGATTTGGTGATTCAAATATCACATGTATATTATTCGGATTTCGGTGTTTTTGGGCAATTTATTTGCATGATTGAGATTTTGTGCACCACAGTTGCACTTGACTTCGATTTGATGGCATGCCTATGGTATGCATGTGATTTGACTTGTGCTTTCGGTGTAGTTTCCATATACTTTTAGTATTTTGATTCGATTTTGTGCACGCTGATACACATGGTTGGGAGACTATATACCACGGTGTATCTGACTTGGATTAAGATTTGTTGTATACCGTTGATTTCGATTGTGATATTCGATATTTTTTTAGTATACCTTGTGCACTGGATTTGGATTCTTGCGCATACTTGACGCGCTTGATGCGATTTTGGTGCACGCCAGATGCACTAAATCGGGATTCTTCGTGCATATCAGATGCACCTGATGTTGCTGTCAGGCACATCAGTTGCCCTTGACAGGTGTTTTCGTGCACACCCGTTACACTTGGATTTGGTTTCTGTGCACATGTATAGCACATTCATTGATTTCGATTTCCTTGCACACCAGACACACGTGGCATTCTTATATACACTTTTAGGATTGATTTCCTTTTAGAGCAGATGTTTTATGATATTTACTATTTGTTTTAGTACTGAGCAGGACTAGTCAGAGGACAGTACCCGATTATGTTTTTGCATGTATCGATAGTTATCGAAGGGATTTCCAAAGGAGAGCTATAGTCTCAGTATTTACCTACGTGTCCGAGATGACACGAAACATTTTTACAAGGGAAACCCTTCTAAATTATTTTTCAAACGGCGGGACGCATGTTAAACAAAGGTATATATATATATGTGTGTGTGTGTGTGTGTGTGTGTGTGTGTGAATGTATGTATATAGAATTATTTCTTACAATAAACGTTCGCCACTTGTGCTGTAATACGCGCATCGCGTAGCAATTTGAAAAAGGTTTGGCATACATTTATTCAGATGTTTTGATGAAATTACAACGATGCGTACTATGTACATGTTATAGTTTTGATGTATATCATGCTGGATTTCGTATTGGATTTTGACATTTGTGTCTCCACCATAACTCCGATGATTACGGGATACTTGACAGAGTTTTGATTTTTGAGTTATACACTCTTTTTCATGCACATGCATTGCGCTACAATATATTTTATTATTTATGATTTCGGAGCCCTGACGACTTGACCATTTTACTGAAATGTTTTAGTATTGAGGGGTTTAAATTTAAATTCGGGGGCCGATTTTCTTTAAGGGGGGAAGATTGTAACATTTCAGAAAAATAAAATATTATTTTTGGGAATTTATATAATTAAATAATAAATATTATGAATATTTTGATAAGGCGGTATAATTAATTACCGATAAATTGGGAAATATTTGGAAAATTATAAGAATTACTGAAATGAGGGTGTTTTATATGATTGAAGCAAATTATAAATTTTTTATGATTAATTATATTCCATTTTAATCTTGCATTAATCCGATTTTGTGCACATGACATGCACCATGTCACATTTACAATACTTGTTACATTTTCTACCATGGTTTCTTTCTTTTTATCATGAATGGTTTTAAATTTCAAAAGAAAAGAAAAGATAACAAAAGAAAAGAAGAGAAAAGAAAAACATTAAACAAAGAGGGATGGGCATGAGAGAGAGAGGTGAGGGGTTAACTTTGACCTTGGCCATTCTCTCTTTACTTCATCATCTTCATCATCTCTCTCCCCTTCACACCATGGCTGCCCCCTCTATTCCCCCTCCTCAAACACCTCAAAACACCCCCAAAACAACATCAAAACTTCATCTCCACTTCACTAAAAACATGCACAAGCTCACTGCAAGCACTTTGGACCAAGCAAAATAGTATTTTGATGCTGTAGGGGATTCTTGAGTGCCAAATGAGGTATATTTTTCACCATTAGTATAGAATTTCTTTTCCTATAGCGTTAGCTTATGTTTAGAATCGATTAAGTGAGATTTAGTGATATCGGAAAAATTCCAAGTTGAGATTTAAAGTGGTATTATGAATTGTGATTGTTTATTGAGGGTAATTGGTGACTACAAACCCCCCTTAAATGATAAAAATCGAGATCAAACCAGTGACTAACCCTGAAATTTCAAATTTAAAATTTCCGTGTCGGTTTTGTGATATTTTGGGGGTCTACAGGGAATCTGGAGCAACCTGGGAATTTTATAAAATAATTAAAAATATACATTAACCTAGTTAGACCAATAGAAGACCACCACGAGAAGACGGGGCCCAAATTCCAAGGTGGGGTCGGCCCCGGCGGTTACTGTAGCCACTTTGGTCGGCTATTGTAGCAGTTTTGGTGCCGGGGTTTTGGTTGTAGCTCACATTCCTTATAACATAGTTACTGCATTTTTCTTTTTGTCCCAGATTATCTGAACCGAAATCTGAGAGCATTTTGGGATGATTTTGGGTTATGTTTTCCGTATTTTGGAATTCTTGGTTTTGATATTAGTTATGAGATTTGTTCGTTTGACGTTTGTACGTTGACGACGAGAGTTATTTGGCTATTTTTGCTTGCGTAGGCTATAGGTTCTAACCTATAGGCACCTTGCGGGTCGTCTTGGTTTTGAATCGGATTTTAATGCGATACGATATGTTGTGATATGTAGGTACCTCTGCGTGAACTTCGGGACGACAAGTGGGAACTTGGCGACATCGACTTCGGCAAGCGAGGATCAAGGTGAGTAGATATATATTTACGGGGGAAGTCGGGTGGATGGCGTATAGCACCCCCGCAGTTTCGTAGTGCAAAATACGAATACGCTATATTATATATATAGATACGTGTATTGTGATATGTGGATGATTATCAGATAGGTTTTAGATGTTCATGGGTTAGTTTTAGTGTATTAGAAGTAACTTAGTTTAGTTTCTTCTTCGCGAAACCCTAGAGTAAAGTGTTGCGCACACACGCGCACACACACATACTATTTTATTTTCTTATGCGAATATGGGGATATATATATATATATATGCACATAGGTATGGGACTATATATATATATATATATACATGGATGACGACGATAATATATGGTACTTGGAGATGAGTTGATGTGATTGGGCATGATGCCACGAGATCGGTGATGTGATTTTGGTTCGTATTTTGAGATACGACATGATATTATAGAGGATCTTTAGGCGATGTGTTTTCAGACACATGCATATATATTATTGATGGTATCAGTATGTACTAGACGTATATCAGTACCCGGCTCATGATATATGATGATAAAGATACCAGTTGAATAATAAGATAAATGTGATATTGACCCGTACCCTGATTTGGGATGCCGTACGATGGATTTACCGTACGAGATATAATTGTGATGATAGATCCGCACTCTTGAATCGAGGATGTCATATGATATATATATTGTATCGTACGCGATACTATTGAGGCGAGATCACCGACTATTATATATATATCGACTCAGATTTAGGTGGATTTCCTCACCCTTTCAACCAGTCTGTTAGTTTAGTCCTGTAGTTACTTAGTAGATGTTAGACTGGGCACGACTCATACTTATTTCCAAAACTAATGAATCGTGAGTATTTAAAAGACAGGCCAAGGGATACTACGGATATTTCAAAGGATGTACCTTTTCATAAAAACACCGTAGCCCTATTTTCTAAACACTACGATTCGTACGCTTTCAGATACCAAAAACTGTATGACTCGTATATAGAAATGTATATTTCTTTATTGCTGCATTTACTATTCATTTGCCATTTATTCTGCTGTTTGCATTGCATTGCATGCTTATATGTATTTTCATTAGTAATGATGAAACCTGTTGTTAGGACACTAGCACCATTACCGATGATGCGTATGCTCCACGTACACTCGCTTGTTGGCTCACACACATCTTCATCGGTAATTGCTATGTCACGTACACTTTTGAGAATATTATTTCATTGACATAGCCTGCTAGCTGATAGTTCCTATATGTTATTGCTTTTATATGCTAGTTTAATTATTGTATTTTTTGCTTGATATCAGATGCATTCATATATTCATTGTCATGCAATATTATAGAGCTGGTCCGAATTGTCGGAGCCCAGTATTCAGTATTATTTACTCTTGAGATTGTTATTTCGGATTTCCATGAGATTTCTGGATTTAGAGAAACCGCAAAGATTTATAAACTGATTATCATTTTCAAAAGATAGAAAATTGCGGTTTTCTCCTGATATGATTTGAGATACGTCCACCATGAGTTTTCTCGTCTCTTGAGCGATATCATACACCCGATTCGAGGAGGAGAAGGAACCGTCTGTGGGTGCATGGTGTACCCGGTGTGGTACCCCGGGGCGAGAAGGTCGCAGATGATGGTGTTGAGCCTGAGACATGGGAGCACTACTGACCGGTGATTTTATTGTGACACGCCGGATATCCGGAGGATACCGATGTGGTATTTTATTTGGGGATTTGGGTCAATCCGGATAACCGGAGCCCTAGATACCAGATAGCCGAAGCCTGAGATATTGAGATTTGATGATATAGGCCAGTCCGGATAACCGGAGCCTGAGACATTGAGATTTGATGATATAGGCCAGTCCGGATAGCCGGAGTCTGAGATATCGAGATTTTAGATTTATATTTTGTGTCGATGATTGACACTGATTTTCTGCATGATTTCATTGATGATACTCAATTTTATACAGAAATCTCACTGAGATAAGGAAACAGTTTCCACATTTAGATGCATTCTGTTTTCATGCATTCATACATCATATTTATGATATATTGCTACCTGAGGCACTGACACGAGCACATGGGATTACACTTATGCATAGATGTTACCCTTGCCATTATTTTATACTTCAGGCCATATTATTATTTGAGGATATTACTATCGTATGACCTAGGATTGAGTCATACATACGATTTCTGCTCGGTGATATTTTCTGCTCACGAGTTGGCAACTCACCCCCGTTGTGCCACAGTTCTTGCAGGTTTTTTCCGTACAGGCTTCCTTGGCGGCTTCCTGGCACACTGCTTCCATTCTGGGTGATTGCTTTGGTAGGTGGGTTCACTCGCATTGTGACCACCATTGTACCTTTTATTTATATTCATTTGTATCTAGTAACTCCATCAACCAGACTTGTATATTTTATAGACTTAGAAGACCAGTGTATATTCTTTCGACCTTAGAGTCGCACATTGTATTATTATGGTTTTCTCGATGATTTTGAGTTTCCTTTTGAGTTTTGATCCTCGCCCTCCGGCGTTGTATATTATATTGCTTGCGTGGTTATGACTGCCAATTGGCGAAGAGCTAGCCCCCGCTTGTAGATGCCTTTATGTATATTATGCATGTTGTACCCTTTTGGGGCCAGTATTTACAAAGGAAACTTTGCCGAAATTTTCGGAAAATACTTGAGATTTTAAAAATGCATACTTCGGCTTATTTTGTTAAACCACTTGCTTTAAACTAAAGTTTTCCTTCACTTTCTTCTTTAAATGGTATAGATTTCTGGGTTTTTGGTTTACTTGAATTAGATGAGGTCCTATAGACTTTATCTGATTCAAGTGCCAGTCACGTGCCATTTCGGGTCATGACACCTTGTTTCGTCCGGACTGTTCCAATATGGCACTTCCATACTTCCACAATAAGAGTTGGATGTATGTCGATGCTCCCTCGAGAGTCAATGTCTTTTTCGTTGACGGTGTTAGATTTTTCATCGATTTAGCTACGCATGTCTTGGTTACCGAAAGAGCACGAAATCTATTGTCCTTACTAATGTATGAACAAGCAATTACTTAAGAAGTCGGAAGCTGAGTTACACATCGTAAGATATGGTTTCGTTAGAGATTACACTACGTGTGAACTTCATGGAGAAAATTTGTTGTAACAGGAGATGATGCATGGGTGCAAGAGACGGAAAACAAATTTATCGAAACGGAAATCGCAGAGTGGTAAGGAATAGTATAAGAAGAGGAGAAGGAAGAGGAATCAGAGTTGAAAAAGACGATGCCGTCGAAGAAGATGATGCTGTATTCACGCCGATTGATCAAATGGATGAGCTTATAAATGCCGCTGGACTTCCTTATGATACGGAAAGCACTGGACCCTCATTATTGGAGAAGTACAAGGCTGACTCTAAAATCCCGCTATATCCAAATTGCAAAGGGTTTTCAAAACTGTCCTTTTTCGTACGTCTCTTCCAGATCAAGTGCAAGAATAGATGGAGTGACTAGTATTTCATCGATCTCCTAGAATTGCTAAAGGAAGCTTTTCCCGACAGAAATGACGTGCCACCGAGCTGGTATGAGGTGCAAAAGATAATCACAAATATCGGCCTGAAGTATCAAAAGATACATGCATGTGAGAATGATTACGTTTTGTTTCGGAATGAACACGCCACACTCAGAAACTGCCCTGTGTGTGGGACCGGCCGATTCAAGCCTAAGAAAAACCCTCAGTCGGGTGATGTGCTCGTGAAGATTCTTCGTCATTTTCCATTAATACCGAGACTGCAACGGTTATTTATATATGAGGAGACGGTGCCCGAAATGCAGTGGCATCATAAAGCGCCTCGTGAAGAGGAAAAAACGAGTCATCCCAGAGATTCAATATCGTGGAAAGTTTTAGATGAAAAACATCATTCATTCAGTGCAGATCCTCATAATGTGAAGCTGGGAATTGTGAGCTACAGTTTCAGTCCATTTAGGATGGTTCACGGCGGGCGTACTCACAGTATTTGGCCCATTGTGGTGACTATATATAACCTGTCGCCATGGAGGGCCATGACACAGTCTTATTTTATGTTGACGCTTTTAATCGACGGTCCCTCTTCTCCTGGGAAAAATATCGACGTGTACTTTCAACCCTTGATCGATGAGTTAAAGTTGTTGTGGGAACTTGGTATGAGAACGTATGACGCAGATGGTAAACAATTTTTTCATATGCGGGCTACTTTATTGTGGACTATTAATGATTTTCTTGCATACGACATGTTTTCGGGGTGAACAACTCAAGGTAAGCTTGTATGCTCCTGTTGTTATATTCATACGAGGGTTGTACGCTTGAAGTTTAACGGGAAAGAGTCGTTTATGGGTCACTGACGTTTCTTGTCTATAACTCACAGATCCATAAAGAATAAAGAGTTGGTTAACGGTAAGAGAGAAACCGGTATGCCTCCTATGCCATTTTCCGGTAATGACATATTTCAACAATGGAGAGCATATCAGAATATCATATTTGGAAAGAAACAAAATAAAGAACCAATACCATGTCCAACCGGTTGGAAGAAACTAAGTGGTTTATTTTAACTTCTGTATTGGTCTGATCTACCGCTGCGCCACAATTTAGATATTATGCATATCGAGAAGGGTCTCTGAACATGTCATCAATCTTTTGCTATGTAAAGATGGAAAAACGAAGGATAATCTCAACGACCGTCGTGATTTGACGGATTTGGATGGTTTGTCCATTAAAAAGAATTGCATTTTTGGCCTATAGCTGGTAAACCAGGTTATTACGAGATCCCACCAGCAATGTATAACCTAGACAAAGAGGAGAAGCGGCGGTTCCTGCTGGTGTTGAAAGATTTGAAAGTCTCCAGTGGTTTCTCATCAAATATTTCCAATTAGGTACAAGTAGAAAACAAAAAAATCGTAGGACTCAAGAGTCACGACCACCACATATTGATGCAACATCTTCTTCCTTTATGCCTTAGAGTATCGGTAAAATCCGAAGTTGGTCTCGTTCTTAACGACTTTTGCATGTATTTTTGCCAATTGTGTTCCAAAAACGTGGATGTCAATGAGATAGAAGAGCTCAAAAAAGATATTCTTTTGATCCTCTGCAAGCCCAAAACTATCTTTCCACCTTTCCACCTTTCTTTTTCGACATTATTGTTCACCTGCCCGTCCATTTGGCAACCGAGATCAAGATTGGCGGTCCGGTGCATTACCGATGGATGTATCCCATCGAAAGGTATGAAAATATTTATTATTAATCATTTAAATTATGAAACATTATCGTTGATTATTAATATCTATTATTTTCAACAGATATCTATTAACTTTATAAAACTATATCCGCAACAAGTATCGTTCTGAAAGTTCAATTGCGGAAGGTTATCGCTTGGAAGAAGTCGTGTCTTTATGTGCTCGTTTCCTGAACGACGATGTCAGGACGAAGATGAACAAACTGCCGTGTGTTCCTGATGGTACAATTTGAGCAGGAAGGCTAAAAAATATGTCTTACGATCTCATTGGCGGTTTACATGCGTTCATCTTGCTATACACCGAATGTTTTGCTAAATATGTAGAGTAAAATTTTCTAATTTCATCCATTTAAACCGTTTGAAATAAAATATAATCTAACTGATATAACCGTAAATTAACCAATAGAGCGCACAAAACTATACTCAAGAGATCGAATCTTAGAACGTGGTCGGAGGATAGAATCAAAGAAGAACAGGGACGCACTTTCGTCGCTTGGTGTAGAGAAGAAATCGACGGACAAATGAACCGTGGAGAGCATATTGATAGAGAGGTTCATGACATTTTAATCGGTCCATCAATTGCAACTACGTTTTACAACGGGTATGGGGTTTCCGGCTACAAATTTGAGATTGAAAGGACGAAACGTATTAGAACAATGAAAAATAGCGGCACCGCAACCTCCGATGACAGAGGAAATCCCTACTACGGCTTTCTTGAGCAAATAATAGCGGTCTCATACAGGTATAAGGCTGCCCCCTTTTTTATATTCCAATGCAAATGGTACAATACCAAGTTTGAACGAGATATGAAGGTCGATGAATACAAACTCACTTTGGTAAACACCAAATGGACAACCTACGAATATGATAACTTTATCTTTCTCTCAACGGCAACACAAATATATTATTCTCGGGACTTGAAGAAGCTTGACTAGAGTGTTGTTTGTCGTTGAAAACCAAGAGATTATTATAATGTGCCGATATTGACTGATTCTGAAGATGAGAGTGACAAGGAAGAGACGATAACACGTCTCAGTCCTTCTATTGAAGTACCAACAATCCAAACTATTCTACGCCGTCCATCAATACGTTGGTAAGACGTAACATCGACCAAGTGATTGTCACATATCAAGATTTCGATAATCCACCTAACGAATTTTCAGCTAATGCACCGAACAAACTTGTTAGGTAATAAAATTGAACTAAATATTTTAAATTGTATAATGATTATAAGTAAATTTTTAATATTTGAATAAATATGTTGGGTCTTATAGGAGGCTGTGGATCAGGTTCAAAACATCATAGGAAATGACATCTAGACGAGATTGATGGGATGTCAGCAGCAGCAGCAGCGTCCATCTCTACCCGCGCCTCCTGTACAAGCGCCCTACCTACCAGCGACCCTCTTATCGTCCTTTCTACCATGGCCCTTCCTACAGGATCCCCACCACCCCCAGCAACCACAGCGCCATAAGACCTGCTACCTACCCCTATTAGCGGGGTAGTAGATCCTTCTACCATAGTCACTTCTGCACATGGTATATAGTTATCTATTCATTTTTTTAGTTTTCTATTAAAATAATTCTATCCAATCATCTAATAGCTTACTGTTTGCGGTTCCGCATAGTACTGATAGGATGGGATCTGGCGCCAGTTCTAGCGCTATGCCAGGGACGACAGGTTTAATCGTTATTGCTTAAATATTTTAAATAACGATTGTAATTTAAATTTGTCAAATGCTATATACATACTCTGAATATTATAATATTGTGTCCATATATCTATCTTTTTGCAGGCTCCACTAGTGTTAGGATGAGGGGTCCTACAGGCCTTCTTTCTCCAGGTCATTCTCAGGCACTGCCCCATAGACGCTGTATTGGACTATGTCAGGTGTGTCTGTTGGTGATTACTCGACTAAGTGGGGGTATTACATGGGAGAGGAGATTCACACTTACTATAAGTACTCGCTCTATATTAGGTGGAGTCTACGCCAAACCGATAATGTTCGGCAACTTTTTGCAGCGGCCATGGTATCATATATCATTTTATAGATTTAAATTTAATCGTCATTATATATATATATATATATATATATATATTTAAATTTTTGTAATTTCAGACCCACGGACATTATAGATTTATCAGCGTCATCGGCGAGGATGGCATGCTTACGCCGTTTGATGCACATCACGCTATAGACTGGGTCATATCCGAGTGTTAGGATATCAAGAGGAGACGCCGATATGAAGTAAAGAAGGATCATCACATTCCCTCGGCCGCGGTGACTGAGAAGCATGGGCCGATGATGGATGCCATTTTTCGGGATGTCCCGAGAGAGGATTGGCTGCTGCTGGTCTTGTATTACGAGCGCGATGATATTCGGGAATAAATTTAATTTTTAAGATTATAATAATATAACATGAAATCATTCTGTGATATATAATATTATCTTTTTTATATTTGCAAGGCGACTTCGGTTCACAACAGGAAGAACCGGAACAACGACGTCAGAGACCGCGCTATCCCGATCCAAAGGAAGCGGTCTCAGGCTAGTGCTCAGCACCAGCTCATAAGTATTTCGACGTTTAAGAATATATGTTATATTTGTCGCAAATTACTTATTGAAATAAATTTTAATTTTATCGCAGAAAAAGAAAGACCCTGCTAACTACACTGCTGTCAAGGAATGGTCCGCATTACACAGAGGCACAGACGAGTACATGATATGTTTCATGTAACAAGTCGATTCTGTATTTAAATTAACACGCGTTCGTGTGTATATTCGACCCAGTTTCAGGAGAGGACGGGCGTCTTAGGGCTTGGTCCTGACGACTTGATTACCGCCATTGTCCCTATTCTGGATTCAATATCCGGCGGACATCATAGTGGGTATGAGCGTGGGGTTGGTCCTGGGGCCCACCGACACTTTGCTAGGTGTTCGTCCGTCTACAAGTACGCTGTGGTCCAGACGCAGACATATATGGCTGCTGCGTTGTAGGAGGAGATTCGTCGGCTTTAAAATCGGGTGGAGCAGCAGAATGAGCGGGTGGATACGTTTGCGGCACAGATCGAGGAACTGAGACAGTCAAACACGGAGTCCATCAGACATGCCATACGAGAGGAGTTTGGGAGTATGTTTAGATCATAGAAGGATGGAGCTGGATCATCCCAACGACCATAAATTATTAATTTGTTGATACCAACATTTGTTTTGTTGGTTTATTGATTATCCTGTTTGGTGTATATATTTTGTTTATAATTGCATGCGATTCTAATCATATTACTTTTTGATTATTATAATTGCGTAAGATTTGATCATATTATTATCATCTTTTGCTTGTTGTAAATGAAATCAGCGCGCATGGGACGCGTAGATTTCTGTTTTTTAAAATAATTGATAATATATTTGGTGACGATTTTACCTGTGACCAAAACTTATATGGCCACTGTTATAACCGTGACCATAGGATATAGTCACGGTTATTTGCTGCTGGCAGGTATCCTTTATTATGGTTTCACCTTATGATCACGGTTTAAACCGTGACCATAGGATCTATATAGTCACGGTTACCTGCTAGTAGCAGGTATCCTTCATTACGGTTTAATCTTTTGGTCTTGGTTTAAACCGTGACCATAAGATAAATAGTCATGGTTTAAACCGTGACCAGATAAATGGACCCCACACAGATCTGATTTAGTTGTTTGAAACTTTTTGGGTAACGCCAAGTATCTGGTCACGGTCTTAACTGTGACTATAAAAACCTATGGTCACGGTTTAAAGCGTTGCTAGGTTTCTCGTGACGGGGTTTTTAGGCAACGGGTGTATCACGGTTTTAACCGTGACCAAAAGTGTGTTTTGTCATGGTTAAAACCGTGACCAAAACCATACTCTGTACCCGTGTGTGTCATCTATCATGCCAACCTGGTTATTGCATAAGTTTTGTTTGTCCAACCAAGCTAATATTAGTTTAATTGCTCATATAACTACTTGCTTGCAAATTAATTTAAATTTATCCTAAGTTTATAGATCTTGCATCATGTGACACTTAACTTATGTGTGCAAAAAAACCCATCTAGGGAAGTTTATGCTCTCCGTCTTTGAGAATGACTCAATTAGAGAGGCATGTGAATTCACTAAATCTCGGGGCCCTGATCCTACATAAAATATTTAAAGCAAACAAATGCTGCATGCTCTATTTTACAACACCAAATTACTATTGCTTTACTCAGTACTGATGTATATGTCGAGGATAATGTTGGAAAGAGACGCTAGGAGGCTTTTTGCGTTAGGTGGCGGCACAAATCATGTGCTCCATTATTTTATTCGACGGTCGGCACCGGCCATCTTTATCTTCGTCTATCATGTCGATACACCAAATTTCATGTGATTCCAAAACCATTTCATCGTTGATTTAGTGGGTGCAAAATTAACGGTTTACCAACAATAAAACTTTTTACATTGCTAAATCAATGGTGAAATAGTGTTGTAATCATATAAAATTTGGTGTATCGACAAATTCGAGGATGGAGATCAAGTTAGAAGGTGGCGATCGTCGAATAAAATAGTGGAGGTCGTGTTGTTTGCCGCCGTCTAACACAAAATGCCTTCTAGGGCCTCTTTCGTCCATTATTCTCATATATGTCATCATTTTGAACTTCAGAGAGCGGTCATGAGGTGAGAACAGGCATAACAGGAGTAACGGTTGGGGTAGATGTGTCGGCAAGTGACAAAATATGGAGGACGTTTCAATCTCTAGGAAATATCGCATTCGCATACACGTTTTCTACCGTCGGAGTGACTACAACGACCACCTTCTACATGCTCCGCGGTCTGCTTGGGTACGGAGCCTTCGGAAATAATGCACCTGGAAACTTCTTGACGGGGTTTGGATTCTATGACCCATTCTGGCAACATCTGCATCTCTATTCATCTTGTGGGTGTATATCGGGTACATAAGAAAACCCCTGTCCCTGTTCTGTATTTTTCATATGCTTCATCCAAACAATAAGTGTATTTCTAGGAGGTGGGTAATTCTCCTTGATGTGGAAGTAATGCACCATGAACACAGGGTATACCATGTCCAAAAAGTATTAGGCAATGATCGGTGATGGTTGCCAACACAAACACATCATATAAAGTCTCTGTACACCTTATATGTATCACAGGCGTTCCATGTACATGTGCTAGTAAATATTTCAAAACTTGATTGTTGTTCGCATTAAATTACTTTATTCATATATACACATAGTTGGTAACTTGATATTAAATTAGATTGTAGTTAATTGTTATTATCAATTTGATAGTTTGTTTCTTTTATGATGGATTTTTCTTTCACTTGCATTATCTGCATAATAATGATTGCACTACTAGGAGGTGGGATAATTAATACCTTCTCCGTGTATGTAATGCACCACAAATCAAGTTTTAACGAGGTTTAAAATCTCTGGATTGGTACCTGCAGTGGACAATCATCTTGGTATTGTAGTCAACAAGGTTGCATGGGCATGCCAAAATGGCACTAATTTGTGTGATTCCTTCGAGGATCAACGGGGCGGTACAACAACTTTTACAACCAGGGACGGATCCACGCATGGTCGGGGGCCCCTCGGCCCTCGAACCCTTGCCCCTCGATTCGAACCCCCACCTCAATTGTCGTCGTCCTCCTTGATTGCCGCCATCGTCCTTCGAAGATCGCTTCGCCGTGCTTTCTGTTCGTCGTCTTCCCCCATTTCCAAACCCCGTCACCGCTCCGCTGCTGCTGCCTCTTCTCCTCTCGTTCCCAGGGTTTCGATCACCCAAACCCTATCCAAGACGACACCTTTGATTTCGAGTCGATTCTTCGCATCCACCGCAGAAGAGAAGATCAAGCGTGCCGATGAGAGCCTTATCCGTGCTCTGAGGACCGAGATTGAATGCGCCGAGGAGTCCGATGCACTATTAGAGGTATCATACCCGCTAACCCGTTAAGCATATAGGGATTTTGTTCTTTTGTTTTGGCTTTTGAGATTGGGGGTTCTCTTTTTGCTTGATTCGTTTCTGTCAATTTGAGAAAGAGTTGTACTTGTTCAAATTTACAAGGATTATAAATTTTGATTTTTGGGATGTGGATTTTTCAGATTGTTCATATCATAAAACTGTACCACTCATTCTTTATAATATTGTCTATAATTTGGTGCTTTTAATTCTTGTTTGGAATATAAGTGCAGGGAAACAGGTTTGGAGCGATGATGGACTTTTCAAGTTAAAACCTGACTGATTCAAACCCTGTCAAAATCAACAAATCATACCTGCAAAATTTGATGTTAGCAAAATCAAGTTATTATATGCTCAAGGGCCCTTTAAAATAGCGAGAAGAATACAGAAAAATATCGGAGGCCCAACTCATCAAAATTAAGGCGGAACCGCCGCAATCCCAAGTCATTATACGGTGGCTCCGCCGCAACTTTGGCGCTGCGGAAGCTAGGGTTTCGGGGACAGAATCGTCTTTTCGCATCATCGACATCAAAGCTAGGGTTTTGTCTTTTAAAGCCTATAAATACATGTGAGCAGCACCCAAAGAAGGCATCTAGGTTTTAGTTTTAGGTTAAAATTTAATTAGAATTTTTGTATCTCTTTCTTTTCTTTTAGCCATTAAAAATTGTGTAGAAGCTTCAAGTTATCAATAAAAGGCAGTTCATTTAAATTCTTGTCTCCTATTTATTTTCTTGCACTTTAATTCTTGCAATTTTATTTCTCGCATTTTAAATTATATAGATAGATGTTTTCCTTTAATGGATTTTCTTCTTCTCCTTTATTCCTTCTAAATATTGATTTCTATACGATGATATTCGATAGTTGCTCCTCGCTATCGTGAAGGTCTTAGTAGTCAGCATAACTATTATTTCTCGTTCTTTCTTCTCTTCTTTTCCTTTTGTTCTGATTAGTTTTAATGGATAAGTGATTTTCCTCACTCATTAGAGTTTAGGAAAGGAGATTAGAGGAATGGAAAAATCCCTTACACTTTTCCTTTACCCAATTTTTGAAATTAAATTTTTACAAAGATAAAACACATCCATCTCCCTTTAGGCACACTATCCCTACACGATAGTTGTGACCCAATTTTCAAGACAAGTTGTGGTCATCTTCACTGAAGGGCCGAGATAAGAATGAATAATGAAAGGACAAGAGTCAATAGAGAGAACTTACTAGTACCCCTTTAAAAACCCTAATCCATATTGTTTGTTATTATCCTAACATCAATTCAATAATAAGCTAAAAGAAAAGAATTTTTAATACATCTCTTAATCAACCCAATCCTAACCCTAAGAGTTGCTTTATTTAATATTTTTCAAATCACCTAATTTGGATCAAATAAAACTCAATTTCTTTTTATTTAACTCGTCTAAAACAAGATTAGTAATTTACCTTCTCCTTGTGGACGACCCGTACTCATCGCGGCTAGCTTATGCGACGTCGTGTTGATTGCGGTAATTAGGACTTTATAAAACAAAAGTTTTCACAAAAATCAAATGCGTTGTTGCCTGGGAGACGATAACATTATTTTCTTGTTATTCAGGTTAGATTTTTTTAAAAAAACAAACAAACAAACAAACAAATAAAAAAAAATAAAAACCATAAAAAATTTTAAAACCGCATCTTGTTATTTTTTATGATTCTTGTGTGAGTTTTTGCACGAGATCTGGAGCTACTGGAGTGATAAAAACATAGAGATAGGGCATTTAAACAGACGAATAGGGGAAAAGGAGGTCAGTGCCGAAGTCGTTGGCAGATTGGCCCATATTCGGCGGCGGAACCGCAGTGACCTCAACTGAAGTGGCGGCGGATCGATGGCGGGTTTAGGGTTTCAGATCCCCATTTTTTGGTAAGCTTCCTCTTCTCTAGAAACCTCCTCTGTAGTTCCAATAAACTGGTTTTCTCTATAGGTTTCTTTGCAGTTACGCCACCAAGAAAATTTGTTTTGCATGTTTTAGATTTTGGTTTGTTTAATTCCTTTGCATTGATGATATGGACTTTAAAGAGCAAGAAATCCAAATCAAGATTAGGTGGGGAGTTCATTACCCTTTCTAAGGCCCAAAAATCACAAATGAGCATAAACAACACCTTCATTAATTTAAAAAAATCTAGACAAAGCCATTAAGGATATTCGTGCTGTTGCGCCACGGCAGCGCCCCGGCCTTCTACTCGAGACCAAAATGCGGAATCAAAATTTTTCTTAACTTTAAACCGGTGCTACCGCGGACAAAAAAACCCGGATCGAACCATTAACCTAATTCTAGCAAACAAGAGAGAGGGCAGAAAGCTATACCGAGCGATCCGCCCTGAGATACTACTGGAATACCTACCAGTAAATCTCCTGCCTCGGCCGAGGGTTTTGTGTAATGGCTCTCCTAGACACAGCACGACCTCACACCCAATACCGGGAGAGACGAACCCCTGCAGATCCGCTCACTGCCTCCATGTGGCTCGGGACTGTACCCAACTAAAACCTATTTGCACGACTCCTTTGAGCCGTGGTAGGGTAGTAATCAAAGTACAGTGGGAACTCACATGAGACAAATGACGATCTCAGGTCGATGAACTAACCTGTACACATGTCACCAGGGAACTGCTATCTGACGCTAGGTATAATACCAACTAGCAGGTTCCCGGCGAGTCCTGTCCGGTGTACTCATAACCCAATGAGCACATGTATACATCTTAGGTGAACCAACTGACACCAGTGGCTTGTGAGACCGGCCACCACCCCTCGTCGGGGTCTCGACTGTATACACTAGTCTACTCTGGAGAATCGATGCCCTGTCTCGAAACTCCCACGACTATGGACCTTTTAAGGATGTGCTTATAGACTCCAGCTCCCACGTATATGATTGCCCTCATACTGCTGGTAGTCAAGCAAGAATCCTAAGGGCTCTATCAACGTGCAATAGTGACCTGTAAGGTCACCTAAAGCAGTACACGATGTTAAAGGTAAACCAGATAGCATACTATCATTTCGAGTAAGACTGTCCTACCGGTATAGATCCTCCGTCAATCATTGCAATCACGTGCCTGTGATCCAATAATTGACTCTGAGCGCACTATATCCAACAATCTCCCACTTGCACTCAAGGCTAATTATTGCGATGTCGCATACTCACAGCCCGTGTGATACCGAACACCCAACTCCTCTACTAGTCAGTCTCACAAAGCTCGTTTGCGAAACTATTGCGTTCGAGGAATAGCCTCAGTGAGTGGATCCGCTTTGATGTTTCTTTCTATGTCTCTCTATATCTCAAGTTCGCGGAGAAAGCCATCTCCCGAAATGAGCAATACCTGTCTTAGAATGTCTGGATGTCTGATGGGACCTAGTTCATAAATGAACTCCAAATCCAAACTTCTTAGACCGTATCGTCAACTGAACTTAATCAGTATCCTGCGCCATGCCTCCCTCAGTATCCGCCTGGACCACCTGTCCAAAATACTGCCCCTCGTCAGAGGGAAAACTAAAACTCTGACGGCCACTCTGCCGTCCAGGTCACCTTGGAAGCCTGGAATGATAACCGTCTCCTAAAGGAGGCTATCGTTATCATATCCCTAGAACATCCACTTATGTTCTAAAACTGCTTCTGACTGTTTCTCCAGGATTGGATCAATATCAACTTATTGCATCTACTGCAAAAACATCTGGTGTGGTACTTGACATCTCATGATTGACTCAATTGCCTAAGCAAGTGATCTGCCAATCATGCATATCCCTCTCTTCTTTAGTCTATAAGACACCTTTATAGAGGGTGACTCCATCACCTGCAGGTATACTACCATGCCAGGAGTCGTCCATTCTAAATACTTGTAGAATGCTGTCTGAGTACCCAGATTGGGAAACCACCCAAATTTAGATCTAAAACCATAGATCTAGTAACCAGAATGTATAATATCCAAGTCATATGTGAAGAAACCACTGTGTGACAACCAAAGAATAACCGATCGTAGTATAGGAATATCACTTCCTACTCTGTGTATGTCATCCAAATACCAGGACATCACACCCTACTACCTTCTTAACAGATCCATCCCCTATTCCGATGAAGTCAAACCTATGACTGTCACATCAAAAATAGATGATCTATCTCCGCTATATCTGCTTTAGTCTATAAATAGACATAAGCCACCTGTCCACCAATGCTTCCGCTGCTCCCACTGACCATGACAACCCTCTGGCAGAGTCATATAGACGTACACTTCTAAAGATAGTTTAGAACGACGCTATACTCATCCTCCTGCCGGGTCTCACAGCCTGGAACAACAGCAATGGCAAGTCTGGGTAAACAAGAACCTCCCTGTCACCGTCCTTGAGGCTACCGGAGTAGCTATCGGGTGCCTGAGGTTACCCACCATATCTGCGGAGTGGCTAATGGAATGTCAATCCATATTTAATCTTTAGGTTCTTATCAAATTTTCAGTAATCGTTTGCGGTTCTGGAATCGCTTCCAGTTCTACCATACTCCCACTACTGTTTTATGAAAAAATTCATTTCTTTTAAAAATGTGGCGAGTCAAGAACAAAATCACTATTGATCTTCCAGATGGTAGAAAATTAACCCTCGTCATAGCCCGGGTCAACCCACAAACAGCCATTACAGAAACGTGCCTTGAGTTATCCGGAGTCTGGTTTTAAGCATAAGCTGGACAACTCCCCGTACCTTAACATCGTTAAGATATGAACTGTTCTATATCCAATACAGAAACAGAGGCACTGATTTAATTGAACCAGATCCAAATCATGCAACTGTCTCCAGTGCATGTCAACTAAATGGAAGGAGGCCGATCAGCGTTACTCAACTTAGGAGTGCTTCCAATTATGAGTAACCTGAAAGAGAAGCAAGTTCTCTTAATCATTACTATCAATTGAGTACCATACACAAGTATCTACATCTTCGATCACCTTGAATAATCCCGATACCTGCAACTCCTGGTTCTCTACTTTATTCATACACCAATAACTTCTCAAAACTTAGACCCTGTGTTTCTACGAAACACCTGTCTAAGAACTAAAGAAGTCATAAGTAAACCGAATATAGTACGAGGACCAACCCCTGTGTCCTGATGGACACTGGACAATATACAATACTCTGTATAAGTTCCTTGAGTCTAATAACTCATTCCCTGTGTGTCGTAGGTTGAAAACTGTACTTATGGTTAAGAAGAATTACACCGTCGTTTAATACTCCTTACCTAACCATCCACCGATATAGGTAAATGTCATAGACATAATTTCAAAAAGGTACATCTCACTCTATAAAAATAGACGTACAGATATATCAATTTGAAATTGGTGCACAACAACGGATATTCAAAACCAAATATTTGCCGACCGGCAAATAACCCAGGTGACTTCCTCAAATATCACCAATTACAACGAATCCCGATATAATGAGGATGATCACCTAATTCCCAATAACTTACTCCCACTCATCATCTGTAAAACCATACAGATGTGAGAATCATACCTGGTAAATACATACCCTGGAGCAAGTGTCTAATCGGGAAATCAGTTTTCTTTGAACAGTACACAGTGAAACTGAAACATTAAAATGTTTCGATGGGGTATCCTGGTATTCCTAGTAATGCCTCTTCCATTATCCAGATTCACAACTGTAACCGTATAACTCTTTACTATCTCTCCAAATCCCTTTATATGTCTTTAGTCATTACCTTCTGTACACCCCTTTTAGGCCAAATGGTTTTCTTCCTTCCCTACCGTTCGGCACCAGCCTATGGTTTGGAAGAAGACTATCCAATAAGCATAATGGGTGTACTGTCCTTATCCTAGGAGCACTCGCAGTGCGAGAGAAGGCGAAGATAAAAGACAACCGAATAAACCTTATTCCTATTTCTCCTGAACCAGAATCCATCCCCGAACTGGAACAAGTTCCTTTCGAGTTCGTATATAACCATACGATGGATTATCCAATAAACTGTGGATCTTCGTAGTGATACGGAGTGTCCTGGAGAAATACAAAGGTGATTTAGGATTGGCGAAGAAATATTTGGTTTGGTCGTGAATAGCAGTCGCAATTTACTTTGCCCTCTTACTAATCCCTTTCTTTGTCTTTACATAATACCTTCTATACACCACCGTTAGGCTAATTGGTTTTCTTCATTCCCCACCGTTCGGTACCAGCCTAAGGTCTGGAAGAAGACTATCCAATTTGCGTAATAGGTGTACCATCTCCTAAACCAAGGAGTACTCACAACCTGAGAGAATGTAAAAGGAAAAGACAACTGAATAGTCCTATTCGTTTTCTCCAGAACCGGAAACCATCCTCGAATTCCTTCGAGTTCGTATATAACCATACGATGGTTTTGTCTAATGGAAGTGGACGTTCGTAGTAATACGGGGTGTCCTGGAGAAAAGGGTAAAAGTAGGAGTGGCAATGAGGTTTGCAACTCAGACAATCCAAAAGCCAAGAAGGTTCGGTCAACTTGGTTACAGAGTCATAGTCTAGGGTCGGGTCAATGGTCGCTGCCAAAGAGAGAGAGAGAAAAGAAACACTCAACGTGCACTTTAACCTGGATCAGAATGGTTATCACTTTATCTAATCTGGAAACCTCCCACTGTAACGTCAAATTCTTCCCCAAACCTGAAAGAAGAATTAGCCGGGATCACCCGAGGAGTAAACCAACTCATCAGTGGGAATTGGGATCCAACTATCATCGCATGATAACGTGACGGAATCCGCTCGCGTTATCACACTCCAGAATGTATGCGCATATCTGGCAAGTTTCAGTTTCTTTAGAAACTCCCGATGTGATTTTTACCCTTAGGACTCAAGTGACCTTGACGGAGTCAACAAATCAAAGAGTCCTAGTCAAGTTCAACCCGTCATTATCTGGATTGCATTAAACCCACCCGTATGTGCCCTTGACGAAGTCAACAAGGCCGCACGACTATCCTAACCAATCCCATTTATGCAACAAACAAGTACCACTTAGCTACCGTACACTACACCTTGACGGAGTCAACAAACGCGGCACGAATACTAAATAATACCCGTAAGAAATGACGGAGGGCTACGGCTGGTTTTTGGCGAAAAACCTTTAACGTAATGAACTTGATATTGTTGAAGGAACTGCATAACTTTTTATAAAAATATAGTGACGAAAACCTTTGCTAAAGAGGTCACTCCCGGTGAAGGGATCTCGGCTCTTTCCCCGTAGAATGAGGTGCTGGATATTCCAACTGAATACCACGATGCAAAGCAAAAGTAATCGGCTATAGTGAAGTTATTGCCCTGACGTAAACTTCTGTCCAAGGGGTCACTCCCGGTGAAGAGATCTCGGCCCTTGCCTCGTCGACTGAGGAGCAGGATATTCTAACTGAATACCACTGTGCAAAACAAAAGTGAACGTCTTTGCAATAACAGCTTTTTGAAAAATGTTCCAACAACATCAGAATATGTTTGTTTAGCTTGCATTGATCCGAATCAACGCAGTCCCATCAATAGATCACACCAATAAAGAACGAAAATAATGATGTACGTATATGCCATCCGCATTCGCCACTGGGTCCCGTCATCACCCGTTAGGTTACTTAACTAACGACAGAGCGGGGACTGGACTAGCGCGGATGCAAAACATATACAACATCTACTAGTATATATATCAATATATAATATTCGCTCAAGGCGTGATAAAATACAACATCACAGAAATGTAACCAGCATCACAGAACAATACAGATATCTGGGATCCCCGGGTTTCACAGAGCCGCTGCTGAAACCCGACGTTCCCCTGGTCGTATGGATAGCCTGCGCAATGAAATCCTAGACCCCTACGGGCGCGGCAAGTTACCCGCCAAAACCTGAAGCGAGGCAGCCCCCTTCAGCAACGTAAATGGACCACCCAGCACTTCACGGAATCCGATAACTTGGGCACCCCTCCTGGGTCAACCTGTACCCCTACGAGTGCGGCGAATAGCCTGCCAATTCTAGAGTAAAGCCCCCTCCGTCTCAATGCCATGAGATGCGGGCCCGTTGCCCTCTAGAACCCGGCTATCCGTGCACCCCTCCGCGGGGTAATCCTAGTACAGAAAGTAAAATATATATATACAACGGGTACATCGACCTCGACCCGGTCGTGCTCCAAAAGAATAATACAAACAGGCAGTGACGGCAGTCCACATGTCGGACGCTCGCCCCGCAATATCAAATGTACATATAAAACAAAACTGTACTACCACTGCATCCAGGCTATCCCCATGACCGATCCGCAACATGACAGCAGAACACAGAACATCAACGTGAATGTCACGTTCGCAAATCCGTCTAAAAGGGCTATAGCAGTTAGACAGGATTTACCGATCAAATGACATTCACGGTCGCAGATATAATGTAAATATTGTGAACTAATGTGTTTAAAATTTTCGATCGATCAAATTTACCCAGGTGGGCCCCAAGCACTACTGTAGCTCATAAAGAAATTCTGGGCCCAAAAAGAACATACCAAAACCCCTATTTTCATCCCGAAAGCCCACTGCAAAAAAATTGGTGAAGTGAAGCCAACATCCTGCGGCGGAACCGCGGCCAAATAGGGGTTATGGCCGCGGTTCCGCGGTCTTATGGAGGGATCAAGTAACCAAAATTTTACAGCGTTCTTAGAATTCCATGTACATCATTCTGCAACAACCTGAAAAATTTTTGGAGCTAAAAATTTTTCGACAGAAACTGATGCAACTGAAAATACGGTTTTTGGAAAATCCGATCGATCGAACTTGTAAACACGTTAGAGCAAAGCTAGACTAGGTTAATGGCGTGGCTCTGATACCATGTTGCGCCACGGCAGCGCCCCGGCCTTCTACTCGAGGCCAAAATGCGGAATCAAAATTTTTCTTAACTTTAAACCGGTGCTACCGCGGACAAAAAAACCCGGATCGAACCATTAACCTAATGCTAGCAAACAAGAGAGAGGGTAGAAAGCTATACCAAGCGATCCGTGTCCTTCGGTCTTCGTCTCCACTCCAATCTCCCGCGGAATCTCCGTCCGTCACCTCCTCGTCGGAAAGGGCACCACGTAGCCGGATTCTTTTACGGGCTCCCACCTCTGGACCGAGGAAACTTGGGCGCGAAGTTGGCTAGCCGAAGCGTCCAAGGAATTCTGTAGGCAAGTGTAGAAACCATGTCTCTTGGGGTTATATGAAGCTGCCTTTGGTGATGGAGGAATGAAGAATGAACTTTGGAGAGGGTTTGAGAATTTTGCAAGCAAGCAAATGAGATATGAATTTTTTCCCTTCATCAAAAATGAACCTCTCTCTTCCTCACCCTCTCCTAGTGGCCGGCCCATATCAAGGGAACAAAAATGAGGAGAGATTAATAAGGGAGGTGAGTGTAGGGAAGGAATGGTGACCATACCCAAAAACCATGATAATAAAGTCATATCAACTCTCATCAAGTTCTAATCCATTCTAATCACCATTAATGCAAAAGAGTGGATGCAAAAGGAATCAAATGATGATGGTCATATCAAAATCCCCCAATGCAAAGGACCCCCCTCTACAAATGTAATTTGCACAATTGCAAATTACCCCATCCATCGGAAAAGTTCGGCCGGGAAGGAACAAATGAAAACTGGCCGGAACGGAATGCAAACTGGCAACTACAGAAAACTGATCCCGTAATAAATTACAGGAAAACCCCGCGAATGAATATACATGCCCGCATTTGTATTCCGACTGAACACAAATGCAAAGAGACAAAATCTACACAGTCTAATACTAGGATCCGGCTTAAGCCAAAGCCGGCTAGTAAAATCCGTCCGATCACGATCCGTGCAATACCGCACGTATCTGATCGAACCCTGCCATATCTCCATACGGCCTCTACAACGTTTCGCCCGAAACTTGAGAAACTGGTCTGTGGGGGACTCTAAAGACTCGTCAACACCTTGGATGTGGATTTAACCACTAGCACGTCAGAGGTATTAGCCAATACGTAACGGGCTACCAGGTACTGACCAAAAGGGACGTCGATGAGCGAACTCATCCTGACACCCTACTGAGCCTGTCAGTGACAATATCCATACAGTTCGGTCCGTTCGTCTATGAGTATCGCATGGCGGGCCTAGGGGGTTGGTAAAAGTCAGACCCCCAAAAGCGGTACAAGTCGTGTCGGAGTGAAGCCCAGAACACCCTGAGATACTACTGGAATACCTACCAGTAAATCTCCTGCCTCGGCCGAGGGCTTTGTGTAATGGCTCTCCTAGACACAGCGCGACCTCACCCCCAATACCGGGAGAGACGAACCCCTGCAGATCCGCTCACTGCCTCCATGTGGATCGGGACTGTACCCAACTAAAACCTGTTTGCACGACTCCTTTGAGCCGTGGTAGGGTAGTAATCAAAGTACAGTGGGAACTCACACGAGACAAATGACGATCTCAGGTCGATGAACTAACCTGTACACATGTCACCAGGGAACTGCTATCTGACGCTAGGTATAATACCAACTAGCAGGTTCCCGACGAGTTCTGTCCGGTGTACTCATAACCCAATGAGCATCTGTATACATCTTAGGTGAACCAACTGACACCAGTGGCTTGTGAGACCGGCCACCGCCCCTCGTCGGGGTCTCGACTGTATACACTAGTCTACTCTGGAGAATCGATGCCCTGTCTCGAAACTCCCACGACTAGGGACCTTTTAAGGATGTGCTTATAGACTCCAGTCCCACGTATATGATCGCCTTCATATTGCTGGTAGTCAAGCAAGAATCCTAAGGGCTCTATCAACGTGCAATAGTGACCTGTAAGGTCATCTAAAGCAGTACACGATGATAAAGGTAAACCAGATAGCATACTATCATCTCGAGTAAGACTGTCCTACCGGTATAGGTCCTCCCTCAATCATTGCAATCACGTGCCTGTGATCCAATAATTGACTCTGAGGGCACTATATCCAACACGTGCTCAATTAGGAAAAGAGAGGGACGTAGGTATTGTAAGTCCATTCTACCTCTCTCGGTACTTTCGGGCATGCGGAATTTGGTGAAAAACAATTTTCTAGAGGCGGTAACATGGACTCAAAACCGGATCTTGGCTAAACATCTAACTAACAACCTAACTATGAGTTGTTAACTACTCGGTTAGGGGGTTATACTTTTCTTTCTTGAACTCCTTCGTCTTCGACTCTTTCCGGTGTACGGATCGGCCTCACCTCGTCGTCTCCTTACGCCGAAGATGGATCCACCCGAAAGCTTCTACCTTTGGCTTCTTCTTCGAACTTTGAAGAAACTAGATGACTTGGCTTGCTAGACCTTGTGAACTAGAATGAGTAGAGGAATGTTTTGGTGTCTTTTTATCTCTAAGGCAATGAGTCTCAACACATGAGAATGGTTTGCCTTGAGGTAGAGAGAGCAAGAGGAAGAGGGAGAGCTTGAGAATGAGAGAGCTCAAGAGAGAGAAAGCAAATGATAGAATGAACCATACTCTTCTCATTCTCCCCTCTCATAATTCAAAAGCCATCATAACAAAAATAGCAATCAAGTATTGTGTAAATGGTTTTATTCAAAATGGCTATATCATTTCATGCACTCATTTTGCATAAATAAACAAGCAAGCAAAAGTCTTTGCCATGGAATGATAGCCATTGTCATGATGATGGTCAACTAGTCCAACCTAGTCAATCGGTCAACAAAGTCAACAAGTCAACAAAGTCAACCCCTCAACAACCATGTCACTATAATACTTAATTAATATTATTGTTAATTACATATCATATTCTCATTAGGGTTGAGCAAAAAGTCAATAGTCAATAGTCAACGGTCAACAACCCTAATGAGAATCCTCTGCTTTTGTCTCTCCGTCAACTGTGCATACACACCCGCATCCGCATTCCGAGGAACACGAATACATACGAGATAATATCAATCCCAAAACGTACATTAGGATCTGGTTTAAACCAAAGCCCGCTAGTGTTAACTGTCCGGACACTGTACGTGCACAAGTGCACGGATGTGACCGAACCCTGTCGCAAAACCATGCGACCACTACTCTTTTTCCTAAAGGCGAATAGCTTTCTGTGTGGGACTCTAAAGACTCGACACTACGCTGGCAGTGGGTTTAACCACAGACCGCAAGCGGCACTAGCTTTGCGTAACGGTCCCCAGGTAGATGCCGACAAGAAGACTGACGAGGTGAAATCCATCTGAACTCCTACTGAGCCTGAATGTGACAGTCTCCGTACAGTCCGGTCTGTTCGTCTGATACATCGCATAGCGGGCCTAGGGGGCGGTAAACGTCAGTTCCCTAATAGAGGTACAAGTCGTGTCGGAGTGAAGCCTAAAACACCCTAAGATAACACCGGAAGCCTACCAGTATATCTCGCTTGCCCTGGCCAGGGACAACTCGTGTAATGGCTCTCCTAGACACAGCGCGATGTCAACCCCTAATACCGGGAGAGACGAATCCTGTCTAACCGTCACTGCCTCCAAGTGCTTCGGGACTGCACCCAACTACTACCTGTTTGCACGACTCCTTTGAGCCGTGGTAGGGTAGTAATCTAAGTACAGTGGGAACACACTCGAGGCGAAGTGACAGTGTCAAGTCAGCGGACTAAGCTGTACTCATGTCACCTGGGAACTGATAACTGACGATAGGTATAATACCAACCGGTCAGTTCCCAACGAGTCCTGTCCAGTGTACTCGTAACCCAACGAGCACCCGCATACTATCTCTAGTACGACGTACTGATGGCTGTGGGACAGACCATCTCCCATACTGGGATGAGAAGCGCATACGCTAGTCTACTCCTGAGTATCGATGCCCTGTCTCGATAGTCCTGCGACTTGGGACTTGCATAAGGATGTGCTTATAGATTATCCAGCCCCCACTAGTGTGACTGCCATCACAACACTGGTAATCAAGCAAAGATCCTAAGGGCTCCACTAATGCGTATAGGTGATATAATAAAATAAACACATGTACACATTGAAGTAGAAACAAACCAAGTAGCATACTACTATTTTGAGCAAGATTGTATATACAAGGTGAATATCCCAAGCTTCCATTAAGTAATATACAAACCAGTATGATACAGTAATGGCCTTTAGGGCATATACACTAACAATCTCCCACTTGCACTAAGGCCATGTACTGGCGTATCGAAGACCTATCATCTCGATCAGCCGCTCGAACTGAGTCTGGGGCAAGGCCTTGGTGAATGGATATGCAGTGTTATCTTCTGAAGCAACCCTCCGAACCTCGATCTCCTGGCGATCCACGATCTCCCTGATCAGGTGATACTGCCTCAAGATGTGTTTGGATCTCTGATGGGACCTGTGTTCCTTCGCTAAAGCTATAGCCCCATTGTTGTCGCAATACATAGGTATTGGATCAACAAAGGACGGAACCACCTGAAGTTCTTTCAAGAACTTCCTCATCTAGACAGTTTCTTTTACGGCATCAGATGCAGCGATGTATTCCGCTTCCATCGTCGAGTCTGCAACGGTTTCCTGTTTGGAACTCTTCCAACACACTGCCCCTCCATTGAGGGTAAAGACAAAACCCGACATGGACTTGGAATCATCCTTGTCACTCTGGAAGCTGGAGTCAGCAAAGGCCTCGATCTGGAGGTCTTTTCCGCCATACACCAAGAACATCTCCTTAGTCCTTCTCAGGTACTTGAGAATGTTCTTTACCGCTATCCAGTGTTTCTCCCCGGGGTTTGACTGATACCGGCTTACTACACTGAGTGCAAAAGCTACATCCGGTCTGGTACACAACATCGCATACATTATAGAGCCTACCGAAGAAGCGTAGGGTATAATAGACATGCGATCCCTCTCCAAATCAGTCTTGGGAGACATCTCTTTAGAGAGGGTGATCCCGTGACAAGCCGGTACGTTACCGCGCTTGGAATCTTCCATACTGAATCTTTTCAGTATGGTGTCGATGTACCTGGACTGTGAAAGTCCTAATATCCTCTTGGATCTATCACGATGGATCCGGATCCCCAGAATGTATGAGGCATCACCCAGGTCTTTCATGGAGAACCTGTGTGACAAGAACCCCTTGACAGATTGTAGCATAGGAATGTCATTTCCTAATAAGAGAATGTCATCCACGTACAAAACGAGGAATACTACAGTTCTCGCTACAAATCTACTATAGATGCATGGTTCATCTGGATTTTTGATAAAGCCAAATTCTTTGACTGTCTCATCAAAACAGATGTTCCAACTCCGCGATGCCTGCTTTAGTCCATAGATGGACTTAAGTAACTTGCACACCTTTCCGCTGCTCCCACTCTGAATGAAACCCTCTGGCTGGTCCATATAGACACACTCCTCTAAATTTCCATTTAGAAAAGCGGTCTTTACATCCATCTGCCAAATCTCATAATCGTGGAAGGCAGCAATGGCAAGAAGGATCCGAATGGATTTCAGCATAGCCACAGGAGAAAAGGTTTCGTCATAGTCCAAACCAGGTCTTTGACTAAAACCCTTTGCAACAAGTCTAGCTTTATAGGTCTGAACCTGTCCATCTACACCAATCTTCCTTTTGAAGATCCACTTGCATCCTACGGGTTTTACCCCGTTTGGAGCAACGTCCAACGTCCATACTTTGTTGGTGTACATGGACTCCATTTCGGTCCGCATTGCATCCAGCCATTTTACCGAGTCAACGCTTTGAACGGCCTGCTAGAAGCTAGTAGGCTCATCATAATCTATGATGCAATCCTCTCTATCCCCGTCTATGAGAAAACCGTAGTATCTCTCTGGCGGATGAGACTGTCTACTACTCCTGCGGAGTGGCGTAGGAATGTCCTGTTCTTTTGAACCCTCTGGTTCCACTAATCTTTCAGTAATAGTCTGTGGTTCTGGAATTTCTTCCAGTTCTACTGCGCTCCCACTAATTTCCTTTTCCAAGAACTGGTGCTCTAGAAAGTGGGCATGCCGAGAAACAAAAACCTTTTGTTCCTCTTCGCAGTAGAAGAAATATCCCTTGGAGTTCTTTGGATATCCCACAAACTTGCACTGTACTGAGCGTGCCTCGAGCTTGTCCGCATGTTGCTTTTTGACAAAAGCTGGACTTCCCCATGTCTTAATGTGATTAAGATAGGGTCTCTTCCTACACCACATCTCATATGGTGTGGTAGGCACAGTCTTAGTTGGAACTCGGTTCAAAAGGTATGCAGCTGATTCTAGCACATACCCCCAGAATGATCGCGGTAACTCAGCATTACTCATCATGGACCGTACCATATCCAATAGGGTTCGGTTCCGTCTCTCCGATACACCGTTATGTTGCGGAGTGTATGGAGGAGTAAGCTGAGAGAGAATTCCGTTCTCTTTTAAATAGTCCAGGAACTCGGCACTCAAGTATTCACCACCTCGATCCGATCTTAGAATCTTGATACTTTTGCCGGTTTGTTTTTCTACTTCATTCTTATATTCCTGGAATTTTCAAAGGCTTCAGACTTATGTTTCATTAAGAAGACATAACCGTACATTGAAAAGTCATCCGTAAAAGTAATGAAGTAAGAATAACCGCTTCGCGCATGTGTAGACATTGGACCGCACACGTCGCTGTGTACGAGTCCTAAGAGCTCGCTCGCTCTTACTCCGTGTCCAGTGAACGGAGTCTTTGTCATCTTTCCTTTGAGACAGGATTGACAAGTGGCATACGACTGATATTCGAACGGATTCAAATATCCTTCTGTATGTAACTTCGTCAACCTTCTCTCATTGATGTGACCCAGTCTACAATGCCACAAGAAAGTCTGATTGATTTCTGGAGACTTTCTTTTGTGTGTATTCTGGACATTGAAAATCTGTAGTTGGTTTAATACGTATATACCATTGCTCAATGTACCTGACCCAATCATAACTTGATTAAGGTGAATGTTTACAACATTGCTTACAAACGCAAATTCATAACCTTCTTTAGAAACCAAAGATACAGAAATGATATTACAAGTTGCGTTGGGTACAAAAAAACAATTACGCAAAACCAAAACATGTCCATCTGACATTCCCAGGTGATAGTCCCCCACGGCCTTAGCATCCATGGTAGCTCCGTTTGCAACTTTGAGGGTCATGTCACCTGCCTTCAAAAACCTACGGTTTCTCAACGCCTGCAAAGAATTACAGATATGAGATCCTGATCCGGTATCCAATACCCAGGAAGTAGAGTTTATTGAAATACAGTTATCAATAACATACACACCTGAAGCTGAAGCCGCAACCTGCTTCAGTTCCTGTGTTCTGGCTTTCCAAGCCCTGCAATCATTTTTCCAGTGTCCCTTCTTATGACAATAGAAGCATTCTTCTTTATCCACAAGCTTTCCCACTTTCTTTGTTGCTTTTGCCTTTCCCTTCGTATCCACTTTACTAACACCGCCCCTTGGTTTGGCGGGGGCTTTCTTCTTCTTTCCCTTGGCTTTTGCCTTGGACCTAGAAGAGGAAGATCCTTCTACAAACAAAGTGGATGTTTCCCTACCTTTCTGTAGGGTGCCCTCTGCGCTCCTCAGCATGTTGAGGAGTTCTGAAAGTTCAACTTCCTTTTCTTGTAAGTTGAAGTTCAGTATAAACTGGGCGTAAGTGGAAGGAAGGGACTGGAGAATCAAGTCCGTATAGAGCTCATTCTCCAACGTGGTCCCAAAGTCTGCGAGCTCCTCAATGTAGCCAATCATCTTAAGCATGTGTTCCGCTACTGATGATCCGACGGCCAACCTTGCCGAAAATAACTTCTTCGACACTTCGTATCTTGCGATACGAGACTGCTCTCCATACAGTTCTTTTGTATGGAGAAATATGGACTCGAGGTCCATATTCCCGTACCTCCTCTGATGTTCGTTGTCCATAGAGGCAAGCACGAGGCACTTGGCCTTCGCGCAATCGATTTCCCAGGTCTTACGGATTTCCTTATCCGCGACGCTGGTTTTGGGACCTGGGACAGGGGGAGCTTTGGTGGTAAGAAGATACCCTAGCTTGTCGTAAGTGATTGCCATCTTGACATTCCTGAGCCAATCTTTGTAGTTTGGCCCTGTCAGTATGTTTTTATCTAGAAGTAACTTAAGTCCAGTCATGTCGATTGGTCGCTGCAATTAGGAGAGAGAAGAAACACTCAGCATGATGCTCTTGCAAGTTTAGAGTGGTTTTTAATTTGTCTAAACAGGATGGCTCCCACTGTTTCTCGAATCCTTCCTCAAACCAAAAAGGAAGAATTAGTCAGGATCAATCTCACCATACAATACTTGCTTAACCGTTCAGCCAGGCCAGTGTCGGTACTTCGAGGGAGGTTTTCCAACGCTTTCGCGAAGTTTCTTAATTAAATAACCTCTTTTTCCTCGGGGCGTAGCCCCGCTAACACCTTTCTAGACACCTACTAGGTTTATAGCATTGATCGTTTAGTGAGAAATTTCCCGAGGAGTAGCATATACTCACAGTAGGATCGGGATCCAAATATCATCGCGTGATGAAACTGAAGGAATCCTACCAGAATTATCACACTCCAAATGGTATGCAACACTAGCAAGTTTCAGTTCTTTTGAAACTCCCGATGTGGATTTTTGCCCCATGCTCTTATGACCTTGACTTTGGCCAAAATATCATAAGTCACATGTCAAGTTCTACCCGTCATTCTCCAGGTTAATTTGGATCCACCCGTACCTACCCTTGATTTTGGCCAAAATGGCAGTACGACTGTCCCAAACCAACGCATCTATCTATGCTACACATGAATACCCAATAGCTACCAATCACTATGCCTTGACTTTGGCCAACATACATAGCTTGAATACTATTGACTATCCATATGAAACGACGGAGGGCTACGAATGGTTTTGGCGAAACCGTGAACGTAGTGAACTTGATATAATCGATGGAACGAGATAGCTTTTAAAAGGAGTGGTTCAAACTCCGCATTTTAAAAGTTGGTTTTGAAAAGAACTGAGTAGTTTTTCGAAAGTGTTCCAATGACTTTTACTTGGTTTATTTTTCTTGCATCAGTTCTTTTAATGCGTCCCATCATTTAATCCTACCATTGCAGAAAACAACCAAAATATGACGTACGCTTATGCCATTCGCATTCGCCACGGGGCCCCGTCATTACCCGTTAGGTTACTTAACTAACGACAGAGCGGGGGCTGGGCTAGCGCGGCTGTAAAACATAAGCAACGCCTAAATAATATCATATATAGATATATTGCAATGATAGCCATTTCAGATCACAGATGAACACATTGGATATACTAGGAACCCGCAATTCGTACGAGCCTGTAACGAAAAGCAGATTACACGGTCGCGGTGAATAGCCAATACCCCACCCAAGACCCCTACGGGTGCGGCAAACTACCCGCCAAGTACCCGAAGCGAAGTAACCTCCCTCAACTCTGTGAGTAGGCCACTCGGCACTTCGGCATACCCGGTAGTTTGTGCACCCCCTCCATGGGTCTATCCTAGGAGCAAAAACAGTAAAAATAAATTATACAATGACGGCTACAACCCCGACCCGGTTGTGCGGTCATACAAATAATTATTACATCAATTTACAAATTTACATGAATTGAAAAAAAAGAAAACTCTCGTCTCACAACCCCCGGCTATTCACCCGCGACAATCCAATGAATTCATATACACATTCCAGCAACATTACAGATCACAGATTTGTATAACCCCCACTAATCGACATATAGCGATTAGCAGACGTTCAATACAAATATCACATCACAGAAATACCCGTCAGCTTAAGTCTTTTAGAAACTCGATCGAAATACGGTTTTTAAAGCCCCCAAAACAAATTTTTCTTTCTGGAAAATCTGGGCTGAAAACACATATACAAAAAATCCCAAAATAACTCACTGAGTATACTGTAGCAAAGACGATCCAGAGAAGAGCCAAGAAGGCCGCGGAACCGCGGCAATAGCAAGCTATTGCCGCGTTTCCGCGGTGGTTTGATGGAATCTCTGCATCGTTTTTCTACGGTATCTTTAAAAAACCCTGAGTCGATTTTTAAAGCATGATTTATTATTTTTACAGACTTAAAAAAATCGACAACAAGCATGAATTTCGGGTTCATTTCGGGACTTTTTCTCCGATCGAATTTCTAGCTACTATGCTAACATGTTAGATAGAGTTTAACTAGGCTCTGATACCACTGTAAGTCCATACTACCTCTCCCGGTACTTTCGGGTATGCGGAATTTGGTGAAAAACAATTTTCTAGAGGCGGTAACATGGACTCAAAACCGGATCTTTGTTAAACATCTAACTAACAACCTAACTATGAGTTGTTAACTACTCGGTTAGGGGGTTATACCTTTCTTTCTTGAACTCCTTCGTCTTCGACTCCTTCCGGTGTACGGATCGGCCTCACCTCGTCGTCTCCTTACGCCGAAGATGGATCCACCCGAAAGCTTCTACCTTTGGCTTCTTCTTCGAACTTTGAAGAAACTAGATCACTTGGCTTGCTAGGCCTTGTGAACTAGAATGAGTAGAGGAATGTTTTGGTGTCTTTTTATCTCTAAGGCAATGAGTCTTAACACATGAGAATGGTTTGCCTTGAGGTAGAGAGAGCAAGAGGAAGAGGGAGAGCTTGAGAATGAGAGAGCTCAAGAGAGAGAAAGCAAATGATAGAATGAACCATACTCTTCTCATTCTCACCTCTCATAATTCAAAAGCCATCATAACAAAAATAGCAATCAAGTATTGTTTAAATGGTTTAAGTCAAAATGGCTATATCATTTCATGCACTCATTTTGCATAAATAAACAAGCAAGCAAAAGTCTTTGCCATGGAATGATAGCCATTGTCATGATGATGGTCAACTAGTCCAACCTAGTCAACCGGTCAACAAAGTCAACAAGTCAACAAAGTCAACCCCTCAACAACCATGTCACTATAATACTTAATTAATATTATTGTTAATTACATATCATATTCTCATTAGGGTTGAGCAAAAAGTCAATAGTCAACAGTCAACGGTCAACAACCCTAATGAGAATCCTCTGCCTCTGTCTCTTCGTCAACTGTGCATACACATCCGCATTCGCGTTCCGAGGAATACGAATACATACGAGATAAAATCAATCCCAAAACGTACACTAGGATCTGGCTTAAACCAAAGCCCACTAGTGTTAACTGTCCGGTCACTGTACGTGCACAAGTGCACGGATGTGACCGAACCCTGTCGCAAAACCATGCGACCACTACTCTTTTGCCTAAAGGCGAATAGTTTTCTGTGTGGGACTCTAAAGACTCGACACTACGCTGGCAGTGGGTTTAACCACAGACCGCAAGCGGCACTAGCTGTGCGTAACGGTCCCCAGGTAGATGCCGACAAGAAGACTGACGAGGTGAAACCCATCTGAACTCCTACTGAGCCTGAATGTGACAGTCTCCGTACATTCCGGTCTGTTCGTCTGATACATCGCATAGCGGGCCTAGGGGGGCGGTAAACGTCAGTCCCCTAATAGCGGTACAAGTCGTGTCGGAGTGAAGCCCAAAACACCCTGAGATAACACTGGAAGCCTACCAGTATATCTCACTTGCCCTGGCCAGGGACTACTCGTGTAATGGCTCTCCTAGACACAGCGCGATGTCAACCCCCAATACCGGAAGAGACGAATCCTGTCTAACCATCACTGCCTCCAAGTGCTTCGGGACTGCACCCAACTACTACCTGTTTGCACGACTCCTTTGAGCCGTGGTAGGGTAGTAATCTAAGTACAGTGGGAACACACTCGAGGCGAAGTGACAGTGTCAAGTCAGCGGACTAAGCTGTACTCATGTCACCTGGGAATTGATAACTGACAATAGGTATAATACCAACCGGTCAGTTCCCAACGAGTCCTGTCCAGTGTACTCGTAACCCAACGAGCACCCGCATACTATCTCTAGTACGACGTACTGATGGCTGTGGAACAGACCATCTCCCACACTGGGATGAGAAGCGCATACGCTAGTCTACTCCGGAGTATCGATGCCCTGTCTCGATAGTCCTGCGACTAGGGACCTGCATAAGAATGTGCTTATAGATTACCCAGCCCTCACTAGTGTTACTGCCATCACAACGCTGGTAATCAAGCAAAGATCCTAAGGGCTCCACTAATACGTATAGGTGATATAATAAAATAAACACATGTACACATTGAAGTAGAAACAAACCAAGTAGCATACTACTATTTTGAGCAAGATTGTATATACAAGGTGAATATCCCAAGCTTCCATTAAGTAATATACAAACCAGTATGATACAGTAATGGCCTCTAGGGCATATACACTAACAGGTATTCTATTACTTGTTAGATATATGTGCCCTCAAGACAGTTATTGTAATTGAAGGAGAACCTATACGAGAGAACAATCTTACTCGAGATGATAGTATGCTATCTGGTTTGTCCTTATCTGTCATGTGAACGTTTTACTAGTTATCACGTGTCGCTAATACTTGAGATAAAGCCCTTAGGATTTTGCATGATTACCAGGACGATGATGGAGATCATATTAGTAGGACCTGGGTAGTCGATAAGTACATCCTTAAATGTCTCTTGTCATAGGAGTATTGAGACCGGACATCGGTACTCCAGTTTAGACTAGTGTGTATGTTTCCTGACCCAGTTGGAGGGCGATAGCTGATCCCATAGCTATTGGTGTTTGACACCGAAAATTGTATATAGGTGCTCATTGGATGAGTTACACTGGACGGACTCACCGAGAACTCTTAGTTGGTAATATACTAATGTCAGCTAGCACTTCTCTGGTGATATGAGTACAGGATAGTCTCTTGGACCTGAGATTACCATAGTGTCTCATGTGTGTTCCTACTATACTTAGACTTCTATCCTACCACAGCTCAAAGGAGTCGTGCAAACAGGTTTTTGTTGGGTATAGCCTCGAAGCACGTGGAGGCAGTGAGCAGTCGAGGGGATTCGTCTCTCCGGTATAGGGAGTTGATGTTACGCTGTGCAGGACATGACTACAACCATAAGTCGGTGGCCACCGCAGTGGAGATAAACTGATAAGTGTTATCAGTTATATCTCTGGTTGGTTATGAGTTCTCTGTCGCACGACTTTTCAAGTTATTGGGACCTGAAAGATTCCAAATCCTAGACTCGATATGCGATACTCTTAGACGAAGAGACTGGACTGTACGGTAATGTCATTGATAGACTTTGCAGGGTTTAGATGAGCTTGCTCGTTGATCTTCTTTCGATCAATACCTGGGTAGCCGTTATGTGCAGCTAATACCGTTGACGTGCTTGTGGGCTATGGATATGATTCTAACCTACTGCCAGCATATTGTCGAGTGTTTAGAGTCCCATAAAGAGGTTTCCCAACACATGAGAAACGATATAAGGCACGTATAATGATACGTGTAGGAGTTCGATTAAACACGTGTATATGATACACGTATTATAATCGGGTGTTTAATGATATTGGCCGGTATATATATGATATAACCAGATTATTAAATTAAGTGTTGATTTAATAATTAAATGTATATTTATATGTTGATATATTTATATATTAACTAATATTATACTCACTTTATTTTTCCTTTCCTTTATATATTATTTATATATGATATAAATAATATATACATATCATCTGTCATGGTTGTATATAAACATTAGATGTGTGTATAAGAATCATATAGGATTCAAAGATAAGGATAAATGATATTTGCTTATTTAACTAAATGAAACAATGAGTCATTTATTAGAATTGTGTAGACTTTAGATGACTTATTTTTGTTTTGTTCATTGTTCACACCAGAATATTGCATTTAATACTGTCCATTTTTTTGCTCGTTTATTTATAGGTAGGTGCTTTTGATCCATATTTGCTACATATTTATAGGTTATATGTTCCTATTCCAAAATAACTCTAATCATATAAAATCTCTACAGTTACGCCAAAATCCAGAACATCTGCCACAAACAGATAAAATCCGGGTTCCGGTCATTTACATCCGTCCAATACCGCTTACCAGTTCAAGAGACAAGACAAATAACAGTGGTCATTCTTTTCTCGGTTAAGCACAGAGCACGAGAGGGGCAGCACAAAATTCAAGAGATGCGTGGAGCTCGAGGGAGATAAAGGTCAAATGAATTAAAAGCGAAGTCATATTGAACTGTTGAAAATCTAAACATATTTTGGAACCATTTTGCAATTTGGGGCCTGTGAAACAGAAGATAAATGCAACATGAGGAAGCACAGATAAGACGAGGCGCCAATTCCCCAAAACCGCGGTGAAACCGCTGCCAAATGTGGGTTTGTGCGACGGTTTTGCGGCCGCCACGTGGCATCTTTGGACCGTTTTTCAGGGATAGTTTTGTAATTATATAAAGGCTCAGAATATGGGTCTAGAGTTTCTGTTTTCTAGCTATAAATACTCCAGTTTTGTGACCAACTATAAAGTCTTTTTCTTTGTGAGGATTTAGTGTAGTTTAGTTTGTATTTCTTCTTCTTCATTTTTCCTCCATTAAAATATAGTGAGAGCTTTTGAGTGGAAGTTTAATGAAGATGAGGGCTGTTTTTCTTATCTTGTATTTTTATTTCCTTGTATTGTATTTTTAATTCCTAATGTAATTTTACTTATTGTTGTTAAGTAGTTGTTGTTATTTCTTGTTTTATTTTCCTTCTTTCCTTATCCGTATCTTCAAGCCATGATACTTTATGGAGTCTCTTGCTTAGGTGAGGGTCCAAGTAGTTAGCTTGCATCTTTGTAAAACCTTATTTTTTCCTTTCTTTCTTTTCTTCCTTCTTGTTTTGCTTTTCTTTTAAATGTGTGAATAATTCCACACTTGTTAGGGCTAAGCAAAGATAGTATGAGGGACAAAAACATCTCTTGTGCTTCTCTTCGCCAAACACCTTAAAATGAACCTTGACCAAACAAACACAACTCCCTCACTTTGGCGCGCTATATGTGACATATAGCCGCGACCTAAGTCGAAAAGTCATTTAGGCGCACTACAACGCGACATGTAGTTATGACCCAATTGATACATGGTTGTGGGTGTTTGTCCGGGAGTTGCAAATAAGCGCATGTAGCAGAAGGACGAGGGGTACTAGGAATGGATTTAGCGTTGGAAATCTTGCTTGAACTCGCAAATCCCATTCGTATGTCCTCCTAATACCCGATACTTACGATTATCCCAACATAATTTCGAGAATGGCAAAAGACAAGCACAAGACTAATCTTAACTCCACTAACCAACCTTAACCCTAACAAGTTTACTTAAATATAAATATGAACATTTAGGATAGATTTGAACATACACATATACATTCCTTAATTGACTTGTCTAAGACAAGAACGAATATACAACCATCTCCCTGTGGATCGACCCGTACTCAGCCGGCTTGCTACCAAGCGAAACCGACTTGATTGCGGTAAGTAGAGAACAAAGTAGAACGCATATCATAAAACATATCGCGGTTTTTCTGCTTCAATCAAATGGCGCCGTTGCTGGGAGACAGTAACGTATTTTCTTTCTTGTCATTCGGGTTAATATTCTTTTTGTATATATATAACAAATAAATAAATAAATATAATTAAAATCATTTTGTTATTTTTGATATTTTTTGTGCAAGTGTGCAGGCAAATCTGGAGCAATTACAGTAATCAAATAAAGAAACAGAGGATTGGATACTATAGAGAGGAAATATGGTAGTGCACAGAACCAACTTGAAGCCCCAAGTCAACCATTCCACCGCAGAACCACGGTCAAAGCTAAAGTATAGCGGCGGTTCCGAGGTCCCTTCTTGGCTTCTGAGCCCAAAATTTTTTATACACCTTCTACTTCTCTAAACTTCTCTGTAAACTACTCTGAACTATATTTTCTGCAGGTTTCTTTGCACAAATTGCGCCGTCGCCAAATAATTTTTTTGTTGTTTTAGATTTTGATTGTTTAAACACTTTGCATATAATAATATGGACATTAAGGAGCTATAACACTAATTCAGATTGGGTGGGGATTTCATCACCCTTCCTAAGACCCCACAAATCACAAAAAGCATACGCATTATCTTGAGTTAATAAAAAATATCTAGACCAAACCTATAAGAACTTGTCGCGCTCATTTAGGACATGTGAAGATTGCATGGAATCGGTCGTTTATCTAAACTTGACTTTATGGTGCCTAGGCTAGACAAGTGAAGAGGTAATTTTAAAAGGCCCGTCTCACGGTGATTCGTGAGTGGAACCCTCCTTACCTCACTTGTGCTTACCTGGCTACAATTGACAGTGAAGAGGCGATTCGAGAGTTATCCTACAACTTGTCGCTTGGAAGTCTAGGAGCGGTCTAGTTGGACTTTGAAGACTATATTTTTAGGTGTTGTTTGTGCATATTGTGCTTGTGCTTATGTAAAGTTTAGTCCCATAATTTTGTATTTTTTCCCAAAAACTTGAACAAAAAATTTCAAAAAAAAAAAAAACTCCAAAAACAATAAATAAAATAAAATAAAATAAATTATTATAAAAATTCACCTACTTTCAACCCTCCGCTCTTTTCATAATATGGGTACCCAAAACGACCAACTCTTGCCGAACTTTGGTACCCACAACCAGACATTTCTTCATACGGTTCTTGCTTTGGTCAAACTTCGAACGATCCATCAATACCCAAAATTTCTTTGAGAGATCGGATGGACGCATCTAGGACAAACAATTAGACTCCGTAATCAACTTTGTATCAACCATTTCAAACTTTCACATCTTCTCATGTTAATATCCCTTTTGAGAGTCAAGTTGTGACTCCGAAACCCATGTCCATTGCTGACAGAATTAAACAATCTCGTAACCGATCTTTCACTCCTTTCACCACTCCAAATTCGTTAGGATAACAATTTCAATCACCTTCTTATCATAATGTTTACCCTAATCCTGTCTATTTTTCATATCCATCCGATTCTTATCAATCCTACCTGAATTTTACACTTTCTCTAGACATTTCTTCTGAACAGCCATTTGGGAGTTTCATGTATCCAAACGAGTTTGAATATTTTACTGAAACCCCTTCACAACCCATGTCTAGTCTTGAATAGTCATTAGAAGAATTTCGGATAGCGTCGTGCTAACAGATGATGGATTTGAATGCGTCTATGGCCGCTCAAATACAACCTAACAAACCGGCAGCGAGTTTCCAATTAGCTCCGAATTTTCCAATGTATGATGAGGCGATTGCACAATTTGAGAATTTGAGTCGTGAGAGTGAGCAGTACACCCTTCTAAATCAATCCTACCCATTTCAAATTGAATTTCACAACTCCAGTTTCGAAATTCTATCGAGTGTCCCACATGAATCACAAATTGAAGATAGAATGTTTGATGAGTTGTGCGACTTTGTAGTGCTTGATTTACCCGATTATGAAGGGTCCATTTCAAGTGAAACCATTGCCAATCCCGTTGATCTCTACACCTCCACGCTAGAACCATAATTGCTTGAAATCCATGCTTTTGATGAGGTGTCTGAGAAAGTTGACTTTCACTTGATTGAGGATATCGACGCTGGGAATATTTTGGATGATTAACCCACAGTTTTTGATGAGTTTTTTTACCAATTCATCATGTCCTCTCACTTACATGTGGGCATCATCCCGAATCATTAACTGTTTTTTCCCGAACCCCATATGCGTCTGGAAATTGATGATGAATGCATGGATGAGTTGAATTTTGAGGAGAATTTTGAGAATGAACCAGTTTTACTAGATGAGTCAGATTTTCTAATTCATCCTGTCCCTTTCATTGACTGTGCACACCGTTCTGAACCTTTAACTCATACTATTCCTCAATCACTTCCCTCCATCCTTTCTATCGTTCCCACTTTGCAAGACGTCGTATCACCTTCATTTCTTACATCTGGTTCACCAAGTTCGGTCGACCTATGTTTTCTTACGAATCTTGAGAGGTTTGACCCCATTTCTTGACATGTTGATAGATTAGTACAATCCATTTTTTCACTTTGATCATTACAAATTGTACCAATTTATTCACTCCATTTCCATCCTCAAGTTTGTATTCCATTTCTTTTTCCCCTCTGCCATTCATCTCCTCTACCGAGACCGTATCCCGCTTCCATCCACAAACGGTTTCGTGTATTCTTCATTTTTTTCCTCTACGCGTTCTTTCACAAACCCGCGCTTTATCGCGATAAATTTTTTGAATGGTTGGTGTTAACTTTTGGCCTGCGTAAGGCCTTATATAGATTGATGACGCTCTCTCTCCCCTAACTCTGAACTTCACTGCTTAAACAGTGAAAACACTGTTTCACTTAAGATTGGGGGAGGGGGCCTTTTTTGTGTATATATTTTTTGTTTTCTTTTTCTTTTGTATATAAAAAACAGGGGAGTACCGAAAATTTTGACCTTCTTGGTGTAGCATGACAGTGAGGGCACTGTCAAGTTTATGTTTGGGGGTGTGATCGGTAAGCTTTCTACCTTTGCATTCATATGTATATCTTGCTTTTGCATACTTATTCAAAAACCTACAAAAATCGAAATTTTTTCCAAAAATATAAAAACTTTGTCGTTAAGTTAGCTAGTAGGGTAACTTAGATTTTTATTCCGAAAATTTAGTTGATACGTTAGAAATAACTAGGAATTGAAAACCCTAAAAATAACCCTTCTTCTGTTTAGCCTTGGTAAATATACGTTCTTACAGTTTTTTTAGAAGTAGGTAAACTTGAGTTCAGTTCTTGAGTTAAGTCGAGATGAAGGGAAAGCATTGAAAACGTTATAGAAAGATAAGTCTGAAAAATAGTTCTTATTCTTAAGTCCAAATTCAGAAAGTATATACCCTACAAATCGCACATACACGCACCTTGAAACTTGGGATAATAGAGAATACCAAGAAATACTCTTGCCTGAAATCCTAGTATGAAAGAAAAAACGGTATTTAAACCTAACCACCAAAGGAGCATCATTGAAAAATATTTCCGGTCTTGAAAAGAAAAAGAAAAGAAAAAGAAAAAGAAAAAGAAAAAGAAAAAGAAAAAGAAATAAATTACAAGACCTGAAAACTGCCATTTACGCTTTAAGCTCACACATTCAGTAATCGGCTGTTAGTACCTCAGGAAGCAGTAATAGTCGCATGAAAGGTGTGTGAGCAAATCCGTCCATCATTAATGAAAAGAAGTAATATTAGGTATTAGGGCAAGGGTACTATAGCTTGAATTGAATTCTTAAGTGTAAGGGTGAAAAATTACACACACGTGGGGGTATACGATTGATGTTTGGAGGAAAATAGGGATAAATAATTAGACTTATGTTTTCTGTAAAGCTGATAAAAATTCCGGATTGGAGACCGTGCTTTAGAAGGAAAACTGAAGAGATACCGAGATCTTTCTAAACCATCAAAATGTATAGGATCTTGGGTTGAATAGAATTTCTAACTTAGGATGATAGAATTTCTAACTTAGATACTAAACCATAGGAGTAGAGTCGACGTTAACTTATGAAACTAGTTTGACGGGATTTTGTAGGTAGTATCCGCTGAAAACCCTCAGGAGAAAACACTCCTCCTATTAGGGACACCTAGAGGTTTAACGACTTGTTGCACACGCTAAGTGCAACTGTGATGCCTACGAAAGTGAGCTTAGAACTTTTTGAGAATAAATGGTTTTGCTCAGGACGAACAAAAAATAAGTTTAGGGGTATTTGTTCACATCAGAATATTGCATTTAATACTGTCCATTCTTCTGCTCATTTATTTATAGATATGTGCTTTTGATCCGTGTTTGCTATATATTTACAGGTTACAGATTCCCAGTCCAAAATAAAGCAAATCATACAAAATCTCTACAGTTACGCCAAAATCCATAACATCTGCCATAAACAGATAAAATCCGGGTTCTGGTCATCTACATCCGTCCAGTGCCGCTTACCAGTTCTAAAGATAAGATAAATAAAAGTGGTCATTCTTATATTGGTCAAGCACAAAGCACGGGAGGGACAACACAAAATTCAAGAGATGTGCGGAGCTAGAGGGAGATAAAGATCAAATGAATTAAAAGTGAAGATTTTGTATTTTGTGCTGCCCCTATCGTGCTCTGTGCTTGACCGAGAAAAGAATGACCACTGTTATTTATCTTTTCTCTTGAACTAGTAAGCGGAATTGGACGGATGTAGATGACCGAAACCCGGAATTTATCTGTTTGTGGCAGATGTTCTGGATTTTGGCGTAACTGTGGAGATTTTGTATGATTTGCGTTATTTTGGACTGGAAACCTGTAACCTGTAAATATATAGCAAACACGGATTAAAAACACCTACCTATATATAAACGAGCAGAAGAATGGGCAGTATTAAATACAATATTCTGGTGTGAACAAATACCCCCAAACTTATCTTTTGCTCGTCCCAAGCAAAACCATTTATTCTCAAAAAGTCGCAAGCTCACATTCGTAGGCATCACGGTTGCACTTAGCGTGTGCAACAAGCCGTTAAATTTCTAGGTGTCCCTAGTAGGAGGAGTGTTGTCTCCTGAGGGTTTTCAGTGGATACTACCCACAAAATCCCGTCAAGCTAGTTTCATAAGTTAACGTCGACTCTACTCCTATGGTTTAGTATCTAAATTATAAATTCTATCATCCTAACTTAAAAATATTCAACCCTTATTTTTCACACCTCCTATTTATTTAACCCAAGATCCTATACGTTTTGACAGTTTAGAAAGATCTCAGTATCTCTTGAGTTTTCCTTCTAAAGCGCAGTCTCCAATACGGAATTTTTATCAACTTTACGGAAAACATAAGTCTTATTCTTTATCCCTATCTTTCCTCCAAATATCGATCGTATACCCCTACGTGTGTGTAATTTTTTACCCCTACACTTAAGAATTCAATTCAAGCTATAATACCCTTGCACTAATACCTAATACTACTTATTTTCATTAAAGATGGAAGGATTTGCTCACAGACCTTTCATGCGACTATTACTGCTTTCTGAGGTACTAACAACCGATTACTGAATGTGCGAGCTTAAGATGTAATTAGCAGTTTCCAGATCTTGTAATTTATTTTTTTTCTTTTTCTTTTTCTTTTCTTTTTCTTTTCAAGACCGGAAATATTTTTCAATGATTCTTTTTTGGTAGTTAGCTTTAAATACCATTTTTTCTTTCATACTAGGCTTTCAGGCAAGAGTATTTCTAGGTATCTTCTACTATCCTAAGTTTCAAGGTGCGTGTATGTGTGATTTGTAGGGTATATACTTTCTGAATTTGGACTTAAGAATAAGAGCTATTTTTCAGACTTATCTTTCAATAAAGCTTGTTCACCACCGAACTCTCCCGAGGTTGAGTCTGGGGGCAGATGCTATTTGGTCTATCCGTCTACCTCTCCGAAGATGCCAAGTTGATTTATGACACCGTATATCGGAGGTTTGGACAGATGCGGCCATTGTAGCAGACTTCGTCAGATTCCCCCTCGATTAAGAGGGGTTTTTGATTGTGGGGACGCTTTTCCCTGCAGGCGCAAGCCCCTGCAGTTAATTACGTTACCGCGTAGCGATAACTACTTTCTCCTGCTCCAGATGTTCACTTCGTGTCGTGTGTGTTTGTTTTGTTTTTGGTTGCCCGTGGATTGTATACGGAGACTAATTTATGTCGTCGCCCGTAGGGCGTGGATTAGTCCAAATCCGTATTGTCTTAGATTTGGGGTTTGAGTTTGATTTAAGGATCGTTAACCTCATTTGAGATTAATATCAACTTAAATGTTTGTTAAGGATACGTTAATCTAATTTTAGACTAAGATCAACTTAACGGGGTTTGGGATCATTTAGATCCAGCTAAAAAGCGTTTGGGCTCTATTGTTTTAGTTTAGGGACGTCGCGGTCCATAAGTTTAAGGACGTCATAGTCCATGAGTTTAAGGACGTCATAGTCCGTAGGATTTAGTTTAAGGATGTTATGGTCCGTAAGTTTAAGGATATCATAGTCCATGAGTTTAAGGACGTCATAGTCCATGAAGTTTAAAGATATTATGGTCTGTAGAGTTTTTTAGTTTAAGGACATCATAGTCCATGAAGTTTAGTTTAAGGACGTCACGGTCCGTTGTTAGTTTAAGGACATTACGGTCCATTGTTAGTTTAGGAGTATGCCAAAGAGATGTTGGCTGTCGGGACTCACCACCTCTCTGAAGACGTTGAAGAATTACAACGACATGTATCAAAGGTGTGAAAAGATGTACCCTTGAACCAATGCATATTCATTAAAGATTTGATAATCTTGTTTGGGACTAAGTTCAATTTGAAAGCATACGGGTTGGGTTAATTTGGGATTTGATCAACCTTGGGCTCAACCCACTCGATTATTTATTTGGGCTTGGTCCCCTTTCTGCATCAGCAATGCTGAGCATTAATTTAGGTTCTGACACCCTTTGTTTTTTTGTTTTAAGTGCTGAGCGCTTTATTAAGTAGCGCCCACGTGAGTAGCACGTGGAGCGCTCGGCGCTGAGCGCCAGAATTTGAGTGCTAAGCGCTCTTTATCAAATAGCGCACACGTGAGGAGCACGTGTAGCGCTTGGCATTGAACGCCAGGCAATGAGCGCTATGCACTTTTTATTAATTGGCGCTCACGTGAGGAGCACGTGGAGCGCTCGGCGCTGAGCGCTAGGCAATGAGTGTTATGCACTCTTTATTAAATAGTGCTCAAGCGCTAAGTTTTATGTTCTGGTTAGTTCGATTTGCTGAGAATTAAATTCTTGATTATGAAAGACTTTGTCTTATAGATCTGAGATCTGGAGAAGAACTAAGTTCTTATGTGAGAGTTAAACTCTTAATTATGTAAAGGAGATGCTATTGTGTTAGTTTACTATAAAGGCAACTCGGAGTGTTTCGTAAACCTTGTTGTCGTTCATAGGAACCATACAGTGGTATCAGAGCTCTTATAAAATTCGACAGAACGTAGGTTTTGATGTTTTAAGTTTCGGAGTATTTCGGTTTTGTAATCCTACACAATCCGTCTAATTCGGGTTATTTAGACGGTGTTAAAAAGTTCGATCGGATATCAAATACCCATTTTAACCCTCGCCGAAATTTTTTCCAAGTGTTGGATTTTTTCCGAGTTAAAGAACATTCAAACATCATGCAAGTAATGCGATAGACCCTCTAGAAGAACAAAACCTTAACTCGATTATGTGACCGTCAGAACCGTCACTAAACCCTAGGGTTTGTGGTAGTTCAGCGGTGCCACATGTGAGGCGCTGGTTGACCCTTCTACGACTGGTCCATTGGTACTGTGGCATGTGCTGAATCTTTTTAAACTTCGCTCAAGTGTTGAGCTTTTTGAGTAATTTTGGGTGGTTGTTGATTCGATCGGAATGTTTGACATCGTCTAGCTATTTGTGGAATGTGATACAATATGTGGAATTCGTATAGTTAGGCATGAAATCCAAAGTATGTGATATTTTGGGTTTATGATGTCTAAGGTTATTATGGATTCCAAATGTTGTAGTTTGACATTTTCTTTTCTGCGACCGTAAGTGTAATATGTGGTGTATCGCCGGTTTCGTTGCTATATGTCAGCAACAATTGGGATACGTATATTTACTTACGTTGATGATATGTGATGTTATGTGTTGCTGTATATGTTATATTGGATCGTCGTATTTTGAATAGCTGAGGGTTTTATGTGAGATGAGAGTTTTTATTTTCATTCATGTAAAATTCAATGTATATAATATACTTTTATTAGGGCACTTCCGGGTTGAGGATGATATCACCATTGTTGTATATTATTTACTTTTCTACATTAGGATAGACCCAAGGAGGGGAGCACAAGTAACCGGGTTCTAGAGTCCAGTGGGAGACCAACTCGAGGAGTCGAGTCCGGGTCTCCTAACTCTAGAATTTGTAGGGTTGCTTGCCACTCTCGTTGGGGTCTAGAGATGTGGGTTTGGCTATTCATCAGGACCGTGGAATCCATGTTTTATATAGGCTCAAAATAAAACACGGACCTCCTAGTACATCCAATATTTCATATGTTTCTTCTGCTGCTCTGTGATGTGATCACTGTGGATTCTGAGATGAATGGATATACATTATATATGAGATATATAGTAGACGTTGCTTATGTTTTGCACCCGCGCTAGTCCCGTCCCGGTATGCCGTTAGTTAAGTAACCTAACGGTGCATAACGGGACACTGTGGCGAATGCGGATGGCATAAGCGTACGCTGTATTTTCGTTTCTTCTGTGATGCTTAGGAAGCTTAAATGATGGGACTTCATTAATATGATTAATGAAAAGAAAGAAACCTAAAAGATGTTGTAGAATCAAATTTTCAAAAAAGGGTAGCTACAGTTTTTTGCTTTGCATAATGATATATGTGATATATCCTGCACCTTATTCGATAAGGAAAGAGCCAAGATCCCTTTACCGGGAGTGACCTCTTTAGCAATAACTGGTACATGCTACAACACTCGGTTTGTCTTTTGATTGCTTTTAGAGTTTCTTGCTTTGCATAGTGATATATGTGATATATCCTGCACCTTATTCGATGAGGAAAGAGCCGAGATCCCTTCACCGGGAGTGACCTCTTTAGCAAAACTAGTAAAAGCCTAAAAAACACTCATTTTTTCAAAATCACTCGATTCTACAACGATATCAAGTTCATTACGCAAAAGATTTTCATAAAAACCTGTCGTATCCCTCCGTCATTTCAGATAAGTGCTAAGTTAGTATTCGTGCTGCGTTTGTTGGCCTTTGTCAAGGCGTAGTGTGCGGTAGCGGATTAGTGCTTATCTGCTTAAGCATATGATGCGATTGGATTAGGGTAGTCGTGCGACCTTGTTGTCCTTTTTCAAGGGTCGTGCGGGTGGGTTTAATTCAAATCAGGAAATGACGGGTTGAACTTGACTAGCATCCTATGGTTTGTTGGCCTTTGTCAAGGTCATAGGATGTTAGGGGCAAAATTATCAGGAATTTCAAGTGTTGAAATTTGCAATGAGATTGCATACCTTCTATGAGATAGTTGGATCCCGATACCCACTGCGAGTAAGAGTTACTCCTGGGAGAGTTTTGCACTTTACAATTAGCCGATCAAGTATGTATCTAGAAAGGCGTCAACGGGGTTACGCCCCTGGGAAAACGTGGTTTATTTTAATTAGATCCGTGCGAAAGCACGGGGAACCTCCCTCAAAATACCGGCACTGGCCTGGCTGAAAAATTGGTGAACTTGTAGGGTGTAATTAATCCCGGGTAGTCTTTTCTTTTAGGGTTTGGAGGAAGATTTGATAAAAACAGTGGGAGCCATCCCGATTAGATAAAATAATAACCAATCTGATCTTGCAAGAGCATACGCTAAAGTGTTTTCTTCTCTCTCTCTCCAGGTAGCGACCATGTCACTTCTTAATCAAGATAATAATATGGATGCATTGACCGAACCCGCATTATTATACTGAGCTAGGGAACGTTGGTTCCGTTCTTTCTTATAATTATTATAAGACTGAACAGGAAATAAAGGAATGCCAGAATTCCTATGCCGCCCGATTGAAGAAATAACATGTTGATGCATATTCTTCAAGTGTTTCATTACCAAGAATTGTTTTTCAGTATACTATACGTCCTGGGTATGTGATACCGGATCAAGATCCCACATATGTAATATGATTACATGGGCTCAGATAGGTAGAGAACTAAGATTGGGTGAAATGTTTCTAAGTGTAGAGAATGGTGCAATTGTTGCAGCCAAGTCAGTTGGCAAATATCACCTTGTATTACAGAATAGATTGATTCCGAACGAATGTTATTATATACCGAACCTGACATACAAAATTATATCAGTCTCTTTATTTGATAAAGAAGGATATGGTGTTGTATAGCAGGATAATGATGTGAATATTGTCCTGAATCAAGAGTTGATTGTATCAGGCATGTTATGAAATAGCTTATATGTTCTAAATCAAACCACAGTTCTAAGTATATAAAACACACACAAGATGACAAGTTCAGAAATGAATGAATCCTTCTTGTGGCATTGTAGACTAGGTCATATCAATGCGACACGACCAGCTAAGGCACATAAGGATGAATATTTGAATCCGTTCATACTTTCATCTTATGCAACTTGCCAGTCATGTCTCAAAGGTAAAATGACCAAAACTCCGTTTAGTGGAAACAGAGGAAGAGTTAGTAAACTCTTGGGATTGATACATGTTGATGTATGCAATCCATGTCTACAAATGCCAGGGATAGGTTCCTCGTACTTTGTTATATTCACTGACTATCTCTCAAGATTCGAATGTGTGTTCCTGTTGAAACACAAGTCTGAAACTTATGAGAAATTCAAAGAATATAAGCATAAAGTTGAAAACCGGACGGATAAAAGTTTTAAGTCCTTCGATGTGATCGAGGAGGAGAATACTCGGGCATGGAATTCATGGTTTATCTAAAAGAGAATGAGATTCTCTCTCAGCATTACTCCTCCATATACACCACAGCACAACGGTGTGTCGGGGCGGGGCAATCGCACCCTATGAGATATGGTGCGCTCTATGATGAGTATTGCTGAGTTACCTGTTCCCTTTTGGAGTTATGCACATGAGAAGTTGCATACCTATTGAATAAAGTTCCCACCAAATCAGTGCCTACCACTCCATATGAGATATGGTATGGGAAGAGACCATGTCTTAAGCAAGTTAAGATATGGGGTTGTCCGGCCTATGTTGAAAAGAAAAATCCGGACAAACTCGAGGCAGGGTCAGTTCTATAAGTTTGTTGGATATCCCAAACATTTGTAAGGGAATATCTTCTACCAAACCGAGAATCAAAAGTGTTTTGTTTCTCAACATGACCACTCTTTTTAGAAAAAGGAATTTCTTCAAAAACAGTTATGTGGTTATGAGGTAGAACTGGAAGGAGTTCCAGCTATACAAACTACGACTGATGATTTAGTGGAACCAGAGGATTCGATAGTTTCCAACGAACATCAGCCTCTCCGTGAATTTAGTAGGGTTCCTCACCCACCTGAGAGATAATGTGATTATTCTCGGTGACAGTGGGAGCGAGAATTGCATCATGAGATGATGACCCAACTAGTTTCGAGCAGGCCATCAAGAGTGGGGACTCTGTAAGAATGGCTGGATGCTAAGCGATCTAAGATGGAATCCATATACACCAATAAAGTATGGACTTTGGTTGCTTTATCTGAAGGGTTAAATCCCCTTCAGGAGCAAGTATATCTTGAGAAGATTACTTGGTGTACATGGAAAAGTTGAGATTTTCAAAGCTAGACATGTTGTAAAAGGTTCCCGTCATCGATCGGGTGTAGATTATAATGAAACCTTTTCTCCAGTTGCTATGCTTAAGTCTATCCAGATTCTACTTGCCATTGCTACATACTATGACTACGATATCTGGCGGTTGGGTGTCATGACTGCTTTTCTAAATAGTGATTTAGAAGAGAGCGTCTATAAGTACACAGCCAGAGGGCTTCGTAGACAGTGGGAGCAGCGGTAACGTATGCAAGTTGCTTTACAGGTTAAAACAGGCATCGCGGAGTTGGAACGTCTGTTTTGATGTGATAGTCAAAGAGTTTGACTTCATCAAGATGGTAGATGAACCTTGTATATACAAAAAGGTAGTAGGGAGTATGGTGGTGATCCTCGTAAAGTACGTGGATGACATACTCTTGATAGGAAAGGAGTTTCCTATGCTACACTCGGTTAATCTCCTCTTATCACATTGATTCTCCATATGGGATCAAGGTAATACCTCATAAATCCTGGGTTTTGGATCTATGTGATAGATCTACGTGGATGTTAGGATTCTCACTAGGTGTAGTGAGATGGTATCAATAGATCCTGGGGAGAATCACTGGATAGCTTCCAGGATGGTAAGATCGACTGAATGTCAGTCACAGGCATTGTCTTTACCCTCAGTAGAGGGGCGGTATGTTGGAAGAGTTCCAAGCTAGATACCGTGGCAAACTAGACTATAAAGGCTGGATACATCGCTACCAAAAAGGCAGTCTGGGTGTATATTAGTTCATGAGATGAACTTCGTTCCTACCATTGTGTGACAATGGAGTTGTGGCTTTGGCGTAGGAACCCCCGTCTCATCAGTGACCCAGACATATTCTAAGGCAGTATCACCTAATCATGGAGATAGTTGATCTCCAGGGAGATCGAGGTTAGGAGAGTAGACTCAGAGGACAACACGGCGGATCCACTCACAAAGGCCTTTTCCAAGAGAGAGACTTTTATGGGATGGTTGAGTATGAGATACTGCAACCACTGCTATATGATGGCCCTAGTGCAAGTGGGAGATTGTTAGTTATATGTATGCCCTAGAGGCCATTACTGTACATAAGATGTATATTGTAGTGGATGCTTGGACATATATAGGGAGGACTTTCTTGCTTGACATGATAGTATGCTATCTGGTTACTCTTTATCTTAATATGTACACTGATTGTCTCTCTGTTACATATTGGTAAAGCCCTTAGGATGTGTACTTAACTACCTAGATTATGATGCAGATCATACTAATGGGGCCAGGGTAGTTGGTAAGTACATCCTTTAATGTCCCTAGTCGTGGGTGTATCGAGACGTGGCATCGATATACCAGAGTAGACTAGCGTATAGCTTCTCGACCCATGTAGATGGGCGATGGATGATCCCATATCCATTAGTGTTTGACATTAGAGATGGTATACGGGTGCTCAGTGGAGACTGGGTACACTGGATGGACTCGCCGAGAACTCTTAGTTGGTATTATACCTATCGTCAGATAGCAGTTCTCTGGTGACACTGGTACAGGTTAGTCTGTCGACCCGAGATCGTCATAGAGTCTTGTGTGATTCCCACTGTGCTTTGATTTCCACCTTACCACGTTTAAGAGAACGTGCAAAACGGTGGTTTTTGGGTACAGTCCCGAATCACATGGAGGCAATGAACGATAGGAGGGGATTTCGTCTCTTCCGGTATTGGGGGTTGATGTTGCGCTGTGCTCGATTGGCTATAACTGGAAGTCCCTGGCCAGGGCTGCATAGAGATTTACTGGTAAGTGTTATTAGTAGTTTCTCGAATCGTTATGAGCCTCATATCGGCATGACTTATCGAGTTATTGGGTTCTGACGTCTACCACCCCTAGACTTGATATACGACATATCAGACGAGGAGACCGGACTGTACGGTAGTGTTACTGACAGGCTTTACAGGAGCTAGAGCGGGCATGCTTATTGATCTTCTGATCGCTCAATACTCGGATAGCCGTTACGTCCAGCTAGTACCACTGACGGCTTGTAGGTGCTTGATGTGATCATCACCTACTGCCGGCGTATTGACGAGTCGTTAGAGTCCTACATAGAGGTTTTACTTGCTCAGGCAAAACGAAGTAGGAGCACATATGTGATATGTGTGGGACCGAGAATAATGCGAGTATGTGATACCGTATTCTATTCTCGCGATATTTGTATCGGACGGTTACATGTGATATAGCTGGGTTATCGAATCAAGTGTTGATTCGATAAGTTGGTATATTTAATATTAGTCGGTTATATGTGATACAGCCGGATTATTAAATCAAGTGTTGATTTGATAATTTAGTGTATAATTATATATTTGATATACTAATTTACATTAACTAATATTAGCTCACTTAAGCATTTATTATTCTCACATGTGCACACTTAATATATATGTGATATATATTAATTGTGTTTTATTTTGTATCATGGTTATTGATACATACTACATGGGTGTATGAGACTTACACCATACTAATTATAATTTTGGGTTTTAGTATTTAAAGTAATTCCAAATTAGTGGATAATAGCTCATATGCACGAAGCATCATGAAGCTTGTGGATGCATTGACTTAGTCCACTAATTTTGTTTTACTTAAGATATTTATTAACCTAACCATTATAATTTAGCCATGGTTATGTCTCTACATGAGTTAGTATATGATACAAACTCACCCATGGTTTATTCTCTCACCTCATTAGTTCATTCTCATCTCTTGAGCTCATCTTCTTCTTCCTTGAGCAAAAGTTTGCTAGGTTTTTCTAAAGAGAGAAAATATTGTGAGAAAAATAAAACTAAAGTGAGCCCACTTCCTACTTCATCATCCTCTACTAGATTAGCACTTTAGTATAGGGTGTTAGCTTCACTAATTTCTCAATTAGTGAAGTAGTAGCTTGAGTTAGTGTCTCCTCAACGTAGATCATCTTCAGCCTCGAAGACTTCAAGCAAGATCGTTCTTTTCACCTTGAGAAGCCATGCAGGAGTTCGGGAGTACCATGATCACAGCGAAGGGACCACTACAAGGAGCTATTGAAGTGAAGGACCGGTCTACAAAGGTTGTATTCCGTTATCACTTAGATATAAAGTAGTTTACATGTTGTTTCGTATGATTATCTAGTTATCGATTCTAGTTTAGGGTTCTTTAAAATGACAATTTTTTGAAAATGGCATGGACGATGCCTCCCGAAACCTTGCAGTCGTTCATAGGTACCCTACACTATGATCTCTTTTTATTTACCTTGGGAAGAAAATAGCTCTCGTTTTGGAGATTGAAGTTTGTGGGAGGTTTCCTCTCTCTGTTATGTGTATCTTCTTTTAGACTTGAAGTCTTGGGTCCTTTTTATAGTGGATGCAAGTTTGTTGATTCAGTTAAGGAAATCTCTCATTGAGAGATCCCTAATTGATTCGGGGATTCTATCCACCGCTGGATCTTTGATCCTAGGGTTTCTGTTTTACAGAAGATTTTCCTCTTGTTATTAACAAGATTGGGAAAACATTTTCCCATAAAAAGATTATTCTGTATCTTGGTGATTTTATTAATCACCATTGGATCTTTGATCCAACGGTGCTCTGTTTTACAGAGAGCAATCTTTCTTAAAGATTCGAGGAAGATTTCCTCAGCAAAATTTGATTGATGATTCATCATATTTGTTGGATCTTTGATCCAGTGGTGGAGAACTTTTAGTTCTGGCGTTTGGCGCTCTAGTGCTTTGCACATGAGGCGCTGCCTCAGAGTCTTTGACTCTTAGCACCTGGCGCTCTCGTGCTTTGCACGTGAGGTGCTGCCTCAGTACTGAAGGTGTCTTTTCACCTTCTTTCTCTGCTTTTCCCGAGTTAACCCTTTCTTTCCCAATGCCTTCTTTTAAAGAACTTGGAAATAGTTCCATAACGCACAACATTTTCTGTGCCTAGACTTAAATGTCTCCCTTTATAATCTGAAGCAATGATTCTCTTCTTTCTCACTTTCAGAGAATCGTTTTAACAGAGAAGAGCTATGGCTTGTAATTGCCAACATGTTCGCCGGAAGCCATGGGAGGTGCCTATTGAGGAAATTGTTCCTCGTTTTGCTGCACGCTTGGTGGACCCTGTTCATATCAGAATTTTGCATTATTATATCGCCCATTCTTAATCACATTATATATAAATAGGTGCTTTTGATCCATGTCTGGTAAATAGTTGCAGGTTACAGGTTCTCAGATCGTTACAGTGAAATTCATGAAAAGTCACTACAAATGTGAGACTACGACCAACAATAGATGAACCCGTATGATGCCGCCTACCAGTTCAAGGAACAAATGAAAATCAGTAGACAGTTCAATACACAAAGCACAAGGGCAGCACAAGATTCAAGACTTCAACGCGAAGCTCATGGCAAAAGTCCACATCATTCTGCACTGTTGGAAATCTGGAAGAAAATAGAAGAGATTCTGAGGAACCAAGTGAAGAAAACAGAAGGAAAAAGCAACATGAGGCAACCCTGAAGAAATGAGCCAAAGATCCCACTTAATGGCCGCGGAACCACGGCCAAACAGACCTTTCTGTCGCGGTTCCGCGGCCGTATGATGCACATGTCGGTGCAGGTGTCGGTGGGTGTCGGTGCATTGACCCGGTTTTCTTAGGGTAGTTTGGTAAATTCATGTATGGATCAGAATGTAACCTAGGGTTTTTTTCTATCTATAAATAGAATATCCAGAAGCCTAATTAGGCATGCCTCTCTTTAGTTTTTAGTCTTCTTTTAATTTCTAGATTTCAATTCAAATTGTAATGCGTTGTTGAGAGGGCATCAATAAAGTAAGTTTCATTTGTTTTTAATCTCGCATTCTTTTTATCTGAATTTTAATTCCTGCATTTTTTATCTGTTCTTTTATTATCTGTAGTTAGGTTGTCAATAAAAATACAAACATAAAATGAATTTTATTATTATCTTCCTAATGAGTGAGTAATTTCTCACTTGTTAGGGATAGGAGAGGGAAGATTTGAGAGAAGGAAATCTCTCTCACTCCTTTCTTTGTCCATATAATTTTAATTAAAAGGACTCTTTTTTTAAATCAACCATAATCCGCTCACTACGGCACCCTATCCAACATGATAGCGGTGATTCCCTAGTTAGACCGGTTGTGGTTGAATTAACTGGAGGTTAGGGCTAAGAGACAAGAACGGACGGACAAAGACCAAAGGGAAGAAACTAAGTTTCTTCCTAGTCGTGCCAATCCCCGTTGTTGACTATTACCCTAACACCTATTTTCCTAATTAGGGCATTGATAGAAGTGAGAATAATCCTTATTTCTAACTAACCTAATCCTAACCCTAGTAAGCCATTAAATTAATTTATTCTCATTCTTAGATCTTAAAACAAAACCTACCAAAGTTAAGACTTAACTCGTTAGAACTTAAAGAAAAGAATACCATTTCCCTGTGGATAGACCCGTACTCAACCAGCTAGCTACCAAGCGACACCGTTTTGATTGCTGTATTCTTAAATTTAAAACGCATACAAAAAATCTCCAACAATCAAATGGCGCCGTTGCCGGGGAAACGGTAGTTTATTTCTTTTTGTAATTTCGGGTTAATTGAAGAAAAAAATATAAAAATTAAAAAAATATTAAAAACATAAAAAAATCATCTTGTTATTTTTGATTGGTTTTTGTGCGAATTGTGCAGGAAAGGAAGACGGACTGATTCAGATCTGGAGCAAACTCAGTGAACAAATCCAGAAACAGAGGATCTGAACAGACAGAGGAGAACAAAATCAGCATAGAGAAAATTTTTGCAAACCTGAACCTACTGATCCACCGCGGAACTGCGCAGATTCAAGCATTTGACCATGGAACCGCGGTCAACCTGTGACGTCAGCACCCCATTTTTTCTGTGAGTATTTTTTTCCTTCTCTCCTACCCCCTGAACTCTACTGAAATTTTTTTCTTGCAGGTATTCTTTGTACAGCAACTTCTTCTCCCTCTCCAATAAATCATTTTATGTAGGATTCTTTGCGCCGCAAATAAAAAAAGAAAATTTTTGGCAAGTGTTTTAGATTTTGTGTGTTACTGCTTTGCATATTTAAAACGGAATCTAAGGGGCTATAACACCAATTAAGATTGGGTGGGGATTTCATTACCCTTCCTAAAACCCCAGAAATTACAAAAATCATATGCATCAACCTTGAGTTAATTAAAAAATATCTAGACTCAGCCAATTAAGGACTGTCACGCTCATTAGGACAGATGAAGGTTGTGGGCATTCAGTCGTTTATCTAAACCTGACTTTGTGGTGCCTAGGCTAGACAAGTGAGAAAGATAACTTTAAAAGGCCCGTCTCACGGTGATTCGTGAGCGGAACCCTCCTTTCTTCATTTGTGCTTACCTGGCCACAATTGGCGGTGAAGAGGCGATTTGAGGGATATCTCACAACTTGTCGCTTTGGACCAGTTAGGAGCAGTCTAGTTGACTTAGGAGACCCTAGCTCTAGATTTGATTATGCATGTTTAAATTGTGATTGTTTGAAAGTGTGTCGTAGTTCCGTACAAATTTATTTGCAAAACTCTTTATAAAAAAAACACAAAACAAAATTTTTTACAAAAAAAACCTGCCCTTTGTCGCTAGAATCCCATTGCAACCACCCTTCATTTACATTTCCCCATTGACGTTTTCTTACCCTCACATTCTACGTTTGACTACACTAAGACTCGTTTAGTGTATGTCCGGTTGGACTCGGGACACTAGCGCCTGTCTAGTCCGTGTTTCGTTAGTCGCTATCGACTACGCGATCGACTCCGAAGTCGAAACTCCCTCCACTTCTTTTTCATCCTTACCTTTGCCGGCCAACTCCAACGTTGACCGAAATTCTGTCCATTCACCTTCATCTTCACATTCATCATATTCTAAAGAGATGTCAGGATTCAATCCTAACAACCCTTTACCTACCTCGGGACTGATTCCACCTCAACTGGGTGCGAATAACTCACAACACCCTCCTGTTGAAGCGCCACAACGAATCGGTCTCCAGGATCGTTTCTATCCCACCCGCTCCGCACTTCCTACTTGTCTTTCACTTCCGCCGGCAAATAGGGATAATTTCGAAATTAAGCCCCACTTCATCAATATGTTGCCCAAATTTCACGGGCTGGAATCCGAAGATGCCTATATCTTCATTAACAAATTCCAGAATGTTTGTGCAATGATGAAGACTACCCAACTGTCCGACGATGCTATACGGCTACGAGTCATTCCTTTCATTCTATGTGACCTAGCTGAAAAGTGGCTGTATAGCACCGCATCACATTCTATAAATAGTTGGGAAGAGTTTGTTAAGGCATTTCTTAAAAGGTTTTACCCACATCACAAGACCGCGAGAGTTCGTAATGAAATTAACCAATTTTCCCAGCTTCCTTCCGAACCTTTTTGGAAGTGTTTCAAACGATTCAAAGACCTTCTTGTTTAGTGCCCTCATCACGGTATTGAGAGATGGCAACTTTGCCAAACTTTATACAAAGGACTGAACTCAGCAACTAAGCAGTTGCTGGAAACCATTTGTCAAGGTCACTTCCTATCTAAATCTGACGAGGAAGCTTGGCAATTTCTCGACGATCTTGCTGAAAAAACACTTCAGTAGGAAAGAACTAGACCGACCGCTTCGTCCACTTCATCTACTTCCTCCGGTCCGTCTAGGGCAAGTGTTCATCAACTCGATATGTCAATTGCAATGAAAGCCGAGATGGTCGCAATTACATGAAAACTAGAAGCAATTAAGAGCAAATTCTCATCGCCTTCTCCTGCCCCTGCTTTACCCCCTCGCACTATATGCGCTTGTTGTTCGGATCCATCCCATTTGACCGAAGAGTGTCCTTACAACCTACCTGCTCAAGGACAGGATCAAGTCAATGCTGCCCTTCAGCAAAGACAAAGAAATGATCCATTCTCTTCAACTTACAATCCTGGTTGGAGGAACCGTCCCAATTTTGCTTGGAATCAAAATCAACAACAATTCCAAGGCAACAAAAATTTCCAGAGGCCTCCTCCTCAACAACAATCTCCTTAACAAACTCAATATTAACAACCTTTCCAACCCCAACCTTACCAAAATCAAACGAACAATTTTGCACCAAACAACTCTTTTCCTCAAAACAATTTTGTTCCACAAAATAACGATAAGGTTTCCTCGTTAGAACGAAGTCTGGAGGCGTTTTTAAAACAATCAACTCAATCCTCAGCCAACATCCAGTCTTCTATTCAGTCTTTGGTGCAACATACTGCATCACATGGGTAAAGCATCAAAACCATTGAAGCCCAGATTGCACAACTGAATGCAGCTTTAAGCGAGCGAGAGAAGGGGAATCTTCCATCTTAACCACTGCCAAATCCTGGTCACCCACAAAATGCACATGTTGCTCTTGAACAACAAAACCATAATGTGAGTGCCGTGACTACATTGAGATCTGGAAGGACATTGCACAATAATGTTGGCACTGATGATGACACCCTGGCCACCGCTTCTTCTTCTTCTTCTTCAGAGCCTGTTCTCTATTCTTCACAAGGCTTTACTTCTTCTGCTGATCCGAACGGACCCACATCTCACTTCACGAAAACACCAGCACTGGGATCCGTTCCAACTCCACAATCTTCTCCACAAACATTAGACTCAACCAATTTTCAAAATGTTCCATTTCCAAACCGGTTGAGATCCAATAAACAAAATCCAAAAATAGAGAAGATTTTGGAATTATTTAAACAGGTTAACATTAACCTTCCCCTCCTTGATGCAATCCAACAAGTCCCTTCTTACGCAAAAATCTTGAAGGACTTATGCACCAAGAAGAGGAAATCACAAGTACCAAAGAAAGTGTTCTTAGCTAGTGCCGTGAGCGATGCTCTTACCCAACATTTACCCCAAAAATGAAAGGACTCTGGCTGTCCTACGATTTCAATAACTATTGGGGATAAGAACATCAACCGTGCACTTTTGGATCTTGGTGCCAGTGTTAACCTACTTCCCTATTCGGTATATGAGCAACTAGGCGTTGGAGAGCTGAAACCTACACATTGTACTCTCCAAATGGCTGATCTATCTATCACCCATCCTAGGGGTGAACTAGAGGATGTGTTAATAAAGGTAGGGGACTTCATATTCCCCGTTAATTTTATTGTTCTCGATACACAACCTATAGCTAACCCCCGGAATCAAATTCCGGTGATACTCGGTCGTCCATTCCTTGCAACTTCTAATGCGGTGATCAATTGTCGAAATAGTTCAATGAACCTATCTTTTGGAAACTTGACAATTGAACTCAACATTTTTAAGTTGGGGAATCAGCCCTCCGAACCTAATGCTAATATACTTTATGTTTGCTCGATCCAAGAGATCACCCAGGAGGACTGTGAGCTCGAGAAATTTCTGTTTGACCACAACAATTTTGACGCCACTAGTGCGTTCCTCCTTGAATCTGATACTGCTTTCACTCCCGATAATGACTATGAGTGTTTCACTTTCTTGAATTATCTTGAACAATCACCACCCGAGTTTGAATCCTTTGAATTTTCGGATGAGTTAGCTGAACTATCCGACTCGGTTGCTTACACTCGTTTTGAACCTCTGTTGGAATCCTTTGAGTTTGAGACAATTTCACCGATTTTACCTTCAATTGTTTCACCTCCAACACTCAAACTCAAGCTATTGCCGTCTCACCTTAAATACGCTTACTTAGGTGAGAATGAGACCCTACCTGCTATCATCTCGGCTTCTCTAGCCCCAAAGCAAGAGAAATCCCTTTTGACGGTCTTACAAAGCAATCGGCAAGCTTTTGGCTGGACTATGGCGGACATCAAGGGCATTAGTCCCCTAATTGTTGAACATCATATTCATATGATAGTTGATGCCAAGCCAGCTAGGGATCCACAGAGACGACTCAACCCAGTCATGAAGGAGGCTGTTAAAAAGGAGATTGTAAAATGTCTTGATAGTGGTATCATTTACCCTATCTCTGATAGCCAGTGGGTTAGCCCCATTCACGTTGTCCCAAAAAATCGGGCATAACGGTCATAACTAATGAGGCGAATGAGTTAATACCTACTCGGACCCAAACTGGGTGGTGAGTATGTATCGATTATAGAAAACTCAACGCCGCCACACGGAAAGACCACTTTCTATTACCTTTCATTGACTAAATGCTAGAACGATTGGCTGGGCATGAATACTATTGCTTTTTGGATGGCTATTCCGGCTATAATCAAATTCCCATCGCCAAAAAAGATCAAGACAAGACCACATTCACCTGTCCTTTCGGTACATTTGCTTACCGTCGCATGCCCTTCGGGTTATGCAATGCATGTAACACTTTGAATTTCGTTTAGAATGTTTTCGCGTTAATTAGCAATTGTGCGTGTTTTTCATAAAAACCCTAATATCTTATTTTATTTCTTGACTAGTGATAATCGTGTTGAGAAGTGTTATATCTATCTATCTATATATATATATATAGGGTTATTAATTATAATTTGGTGGTGCTTACCCTAATTGGAATATTTTTTTTCCTTAATGATTTCTTAAGTAAGGTTTAGTGTAGTGCACATGCACACTTAGCATTTTGTGACTTAGGTTTTAAGTGGTATCATGAACCATTTCTTTCTTGCATGGTTTTTAATTATCCCTACCCATTTTAAAAGCAAGTCAAACCCTTTTTGAATTTAAAAAATTGAATTAGAAAATGGAAGCATGGTGTCAGGTGGAAAAAATTGACTTTTGACCCATTTTCCTCTCTTTCTCTCATTGCTGGAATTCTCTGCAGAGAGGAAGCAGCAACATCAAAAATTCATTATCTTTTCTTTCCATTTTGCTTCTCTCTTGATCCATTTACAAACCCAACACCAAAAAACCCATTTTTCTTCATAAAAATACTTGGAAAGGTGGCTCTTTTGAGGAGTTGATGGCAAGTCAGTGCATTTGAGGCTAGGGCTGGAAATTTTGGGTTTTTCTAAGGTCTTTTGAAGGTATATAGCTCATGCTTAACACCCTTTTTCATAACTTGTAGTATTTATAGCCAAAATCATGTTTTGTGTGCATTTTTAGTGATATTGAAGGATATTTGTGATGTATATGTTAGATAGGTATTTTTATGGTTTGGTTAACTCTTTTAAGTGCTATTAGAGCTATTTAAACCAGGTTTTTCTTTCAGTCTGCACTAAAATACCCTAAAGTATCGATTTAGTGCTTAAATGTTGTTTTTAACTAGAATTTGGGTTCAGTTGAATCTGCTTCTACCCGGGTTGTTTCAGAACAATTTTGTAATTACTGTAGCATGTACATAGGGTATAGAGAACACACACGAAGCCCGGGAGCCCAGATCCCTACCCAGGCTGCCGAAAAATGCGTTCTGGCCGCAATTTGCGGCCAGACGGGTGAATGGTGGGTTGGGGTTTGGATGATAGGTTTCTACTGCTATGTGAAGGCTTTTGGTGTATATAGTTTTGTAAAATTGTTCCTGTATCAAAATCTGGGATATATTACCCTATTTCTCGTATTTTAAACCTTCGCGACACGTGTGATACGTGTGTGAGTTTGGGGTTTTCTGCGTATCGCGACGCGTCGGGGTAGCTTCAGGCACGTAGTCACACGTTTTAGCGTATCGTGCACACGCGCGCTTGGTTCGCAATGCGGGTTTCTAGTTTGGGGTTAATGTTGCGTTTTTTTGTAGATTCGAGCTTATGTGTGACATTCTGTGAAATTCTAGGTGCGCAGGCGAGTACGATGGACGCCGCGAAGAAGGGGAAACAAGTCGTCGGCTACACTTAGCGCGAGACTACGGTAAGTAGATTTAACATCTATGGGGAAATCGCCAGCATGGCGTTATGCGTCAGGGCTGATAGGACCTTATAGCTACATATTGCATTTACCTACATTGACTGTTCATGGATACTGTTGTTGCATACCGCATTCCTTGCTATATGGTTATGAACTTAGAATTGATAGAACACCGTACTGTTGCTAACGGTTCATGATGTACGAGCACTAATTTTCATGTTACACGCACCGTTAGTCACTGTCATGATACTCACATTGTAGAATTGCCATGATCATTATACTGTAGTACTCCTTTACAGATTGATACTTGTGCATGTACTCCTTTACACTTTGATACTTATGCACGTACTCCTTTACACATTGATACTTGTGCACATACTCCTTTACACATTGATGCTTGTGCACGTACTCCTTTACACATTGATGCTCCTTTACACATTGATGCTTGTGCACGTACTCCTTTACACATTGATGCTTGTGCACGTACTCCTTTACATATTGATATTTGTGCACGTACTCCTTTACACATTGATGCTTGTGCACGTACTCCTTTATATATTGATACTTGTGCACGTACTCCTTTACATATTGATACTTGTGCATGTACTTTTTTACACATTGATACTGGTGCATGTATTCATTTACATATTCACATTTGTGCACGCACTCATTCACATACTTATGCATATTCAACTGTACCTACCTGGATATGCTGATTGTGATAGAAACTGGGAGCCGCATGATGCCTTTTGAAAAATTGAAACTATTTTAAAGAATGGTTTCTCCCTTTTACTTATAATATGACTTGATGCACATATCACATCGCATTTAACTACTCATTGGTTTTGGATTTCATGTGATTTCTGATTTTGAGGACCGTGGGTTTATTTAAGAAATTATGCACTATTTGAAAACCCGGTTCCTCTTGATATGATATTTTAGTGCGTCCACCACTCATTTTCTCGGTTATGAGACGTGTGCTTGAAACCCGATTCGAGGAGTTGGATGATCCGTTTGCGGGTTCGTGGTGGACCCTGTATGGTTCCCCGGGGCGAGAAATGTTTTTCATGGAGTAGACGATGAGCCTGGCAGGGTGGTGAGTACCTACCGGTGATTGGTTGGACCTGGCGGTTATCCAGAGGATACTGACCAGAGTCGATAGATGGATACGGGACGACTCGTACTGCCGGGGCCGATACCGCGGGCGGAGCCCGTGGGCTGATCCGGAATGACGGAGCCCGATATATGAGGATTTGTGTGTCGATGCTGGACACGATTATTTCATGATATTTTGAGTGCCGATGTTGGGCACTCAGGATTTTCTGAGATTTACAGGATTTGAGGGCCGAGGAGAGTGCCGGCGCCTGAGTTTTATTGGGATTTGGGGTGCAGTGTTGGGCACCGATTATTTTTCCATGTTGACATTCCGTGTAGATGTTATTTCATCCCATGCTCAGCATTCATTATTATGTATCTCATCCTGTAGTTATGTTACTTGACAGCGTACTTGCATGATTATTGCATATATTGCTTATCGCATATAGATATTATCTACTGGTATATGATAGAGTAGCGCAGTACGTGCATGCTCGCGATTACCTATATATGTTATCTACTATTCACGAGTTGGCAACTCACCCCCGTTGTGCCACAGTATTTGCAGGTTGCCCTTCAGAGTAGTCGCGGCTGGCTGTTTCCTTGTACCTTTTGGCTACAGATACCACTACTGTTGGTGCGAGAGCTGTTTTACTGTTAGGTGGGTTGTGGTATCTGGTTGTTTTATTGTACACTCTTTTGTATCTAGTATTCTCCATCTTCTGTTTATGTATTGACTTAGAGACCATTGTGAGGACGATGGTGTATATTATTTGTTTTCTGGTGTCGAGCTCGTGGGAGCCGACTTTTATTTTTTTGCAGTTTTATTATTCTGTGATGTGTTTACTTATTGCTCATTTCTTCGCTACGGCGTCGTATATTACTTTTATGGGTTTGTTTCCGCCGTTGGGCGTGGTTTCTTCCGTTCGGGGATGCTTTATTTCATAATATATCATTTTATTCATGTCTTGTTGTGTACCCGACTTCGGGGTTAGTTTTACAAAGGAAATGCTGCCAAAATTATTAAGATGATAACTTAACTTTAAATAACTTTATTAAACTACTTAAGGTTTTCTAAATGTTTTAATCAAATGTTTTCAACACTCACTATTTTTTTCAGGGTTTTGATTTCTGGGTTTCGGCTTACTTAGTCACGTTACGCATGTAGACGTTACATGGTTAAGTGCCGGTCATGAGTCCAAACTTCCGGTCGTGACAAAGTTGGTATCAGAGCGTAGGTTTTACCTTTCGGAGTGTAGGATGACCCTGGTATGATAGAGTAGGTAGCTGAAGCAGTGTGGTGTAGCGTGCGTATGTTCCACGGCATACTCACGACACGGTACTCCACCTAAGCGACCTTAGGACTTATTGATTTAAATTTCCTTCATGAGTATATACATTCTTGTGATTCGATTTCCATATCCTTATCGAATCCTATTTTCCTTTCAGCCATTATGCCGCCAAAGACTACGAGGGCGCAGAGAGCGGCCCCGAGGGCCGAGATTCGAGTTGACTCATCCGAGACGAGGAATGATCCGGGTAGTACACCGGTTGTGCCCGAGCAGGCTGTTCCTCCTATGACAGATCAGATTGCCATGCTAGGGGCTGGTATGCAGGAGATGCGCCAGACGGTAGAATCCAGTATGCAGGAGATGCACCAGATGATGGGATCGCTAGTCTATATATTTCGAGCGCAGCGACCAGAGCTAGTTCCACCCGTTGCAGGGACCGCGATGGTATCCACGGTACAGGTAGTTGCCCCTGCAGCTACAGAGGTCATCTCGGTATCGCTATCAGAGTTTATGAGGCTGAAGCCTCCGGTATTCACAGGCACCGATGCAGCCGAGGACCCACAGTCTTTCGTTGATAGGATGGATCGGATATGTCGTTCACTTAGATGCGCAGATGCGAGATGGGTAGAGTTCGCGAGCTTTCGCCTGGAAGGTCTTGCGCAGAAATTGTGCGAATCAGTCGAGAAGGGTAGAGCAGCAGGTCCTCCTCCTATGACCTGGACAGAGTTCGTGGCGCTATTCCTTACCCGCTTTCTTCCACTGAGTGTCAGAGATGCTAGAGCACGCAGGTTCGAGTCTTTACGTCAGACTCCGGAGATGTCAGTGGCAGAGTATGATGTGCTGTTCACCGAACTATCAGTTTATGCTCCGTACCTGGTGGCTACTGAGGAGATGCGAGTCAAGAGATTTATCCGAGGCTTGCTTACACCACTGTTTCTTGCGATCAGCGCACATCATTACGATACATATGCAGCTGTTGTAGACGCCGCCTTATTAGTCGAGGAGCGCTTTGCTGAGACTTCAGTAGTTCCAGGGCCGAAGAGAGTTCGCACTGGTATATCAGCACAGAGACAGACATTCAGACGCCGCGACAGGTTTTGTCCAGGTACGAGGAGTGGAAGAGATTCGGGACGAGGCCAGATGTTTAGTTCGTATCCACGGAAGAGTCAGCAGTCGTCACAGGGTTGCTTTAGGTGCGGCAGCCTACTTCACCTCGTTAGAGATTATCCTGAGATACACCGGAGGGAGGCAGCAGTATCGCATGTCATATTACCACCTTCACCACCCCAGAGGGCGTTGCCTATAGTACCTACTGTTGCTCCGCGTCATACTTATGCACAGAGAGGTCGTGGTCGCGGATGATTTGCTCATAGAGGACGAGGTGACCGAGGCAGAGGACGGCCAGCGGCCGGTAGGGGACAGTCAGTCGCAGGTTGAGGACAGGCACGGGTTTTTGCTTTGACGCATCAGGACGCGCAGGAGTCCAATGCGGTGGTTTCAAGTATCCTTCCAGTATGTTCTGTTGATGCACACGTGTTGTTTGATCCCGGATCCATGCACTCGTACGTTTCCACATACTTTGTGCCGAGTTTGGGTAGAGAGTCCGGTTTGCTTGATCAGCCGCTTGTTGTGACCACTCCTGTGGGAGAGTCGTTTGTTACTAGACACGTGTTCTGATCCTGTATCGTCCGTATTGGCGAGAGAGAGTTGCCTGTCGATTTGATCCTTCTTGAGATGTTGGACTTCGACGTTCTTTTGGGCATGGATTGGTTAGCCACGTGCTATGCGTCTGTGGACTGCCGTGAGAAGACAGTTAGATTTTGTTTTCCCGGCGAGTCGACCTTTGTTGTGTTGGGGGACCGTAGTGCCGCCCCTCACAGTTTGATTTCTTCTTTTCGCACTGGACAGCTTCTGAGGAAGGGATGTCAGGGATTTCTCGCCTATGTTTGCGATACTAGAGCTACAGAGGTTCCGTTGGATCAGGTTCTGGTTGTTAGCAAGTTCCCTGATGTGTTCCCTGACGAGCTTCCTGGGCTACCGCCTGAGCGTGATATTTCTTTTTGTATTGATTTGGTTCCTGGCGCGGGGCCTATTTCTATACCGCCTTATCGGATGGCCTCGGCGGAACTTAGAGAATTGAAGGGTCAGTTGCAAGATTTGCTGGATAAAAGACTTATTCGACCCAGTGTTTCTCCTTGGGGTGCTCCGGTCCTGTTTGTCAAGAAGAAGGACGGCAGTATGCGTTTGTGTATCGACTACCGCCAGCTGAACAGGGTTACAGTGCGGAACAGATATCCTTTGCCACGCATCGATGATTTGTTCGACCAGCTTCAGGGGGCAGGATACTTTTGTTAGTTGTATGTATGCCCTAGAGGCCAGTATTGTACAGATGATGTATATTATATTGGATGCTTGGACATATATAGAGATGACTTTCTTGCTCGATATGATAGTATGCTATCTGTTTACTCTTTATCTTAACATGTACACTAGTCTCTTTAAACTGTCTTATAGTTACATGTTGGTAAAGCCCTTAGGATATGTACTTGACTACCTGGACTGTGATGCAGATCATACTAGTGGGGACATGGTAGTCCATAAGTACATCCTTCAAGGTCCCTAGTCGTGGGTGTATCGAGACGGGGCATCGATATACCAGAGTAGACTAGCGTATACGCTTCTCGACCCATGAGATGGGCGATGGATGATCCCACATCAATTGGTGTTTGACATCAGAGATGGTGTACGGGTGCTCAGTGGAGACTGGGTACACTGGACGGACTCGCCGAGAACTCCCAGATGGTATTATACCTCACGTCAGATGGCAGTTCTCAGGTGACACTTGTACAGGTTAGTCTGTAGACCCGAGATCGTCATAGAGTCTTGTGTGATTCCCATTGTGCTTTGATCTCCACCTTACCACGTCTATGAGGGCGTGCAAAACGGTGGTCTTCGGGTACAGTCCCGAGTCACATGGAGGCAATGAGCGATAGGAGGGGTTTCGTCTCTCCCGGTATTGGGGGTTGATGTTGCGCTGTGCTCGATTGGCCGTAACAGGGAAGTCCCTGGCCAGGGCTGATCTGAGATTTGCTGGTAAGTGTTACCAGTAGTTTCTCGACCCGTTATGATCCTCACATCGGCACGACTTATCGGTTATTGGGGTCTGACGTATACCACCCCTAGACTTGATATGCGACATATCAGACGAACAGACCGGACTGTACGGTAAGTGTTACTGGTTGGATTCACAGGAGTGTGAGCGGGCTAGCTCGTCGATCTTCTGATTGCTCAATACCCGGATGGCCGTTACGTTTAGCAGACCGCTTGCGGCTTGTGGGTGCTTGATATGATCATCATCTGCTACCGGCGTATTGACGAGTCTTTAGAGTCCTACACAGAGGTTTCCTAGCTCAAGCGAAACAAAATAGGAGCGCATATGAGATATGTGCAGGACCGAGAATAATGCGTGTATGTGATACCGTATTTCATTCTCACGATGGATGTATCGATTGGTTATATTCGATATAACCTAGTTATCGAATCATTGATTCGATAAGCCGATACATAAGATACTAGTCGGTTATATGCGATATGACCGGATCGTTAAGTCAAGTGTTGATTTAATGATTTAATGTATAATTATATATTTGATATATTATTTTGCATTAGCTAGTATTAGTTCACTTTATATGGATTTTCTCACTTGATGTGCAAGAAGTATATGTGATATACTTTTGTGCACATATTTGTATCATGTTTGATGATACTTGATCATTTAGTTAAGTGTATAGAATTAAACCATGATTAATTTGATAATTAGGGTTTTGCATATCCATTTATTTATTTATTTGTTTATTTATTTATTTGGAAAGGATAAAGATGAGAATGGTGGCTTTCTTTGTTTCTTATTGAAGCTTCATGAAGTTTTGACTTCTTAACCATTCTTGTCTTCATGCTTAACCCTAACCCATCCTAGTTACCATGGTTTACTCTCTACACTCAACTATGGTTAGCTTATGATAAGTATTGATTTATTTTTCATTTTATTTCAACACTTATCATATTCTTTCTTCTTCTTCATCTTCATCTTCAAGAAAAAAGCTTGATGCCATTAATGGCAACTTGAGCTATAGTGTGAGAAATCCAATTCCAAAGTGAACCCACCTCCTATTTCTTCACCCTCTACCTCTTGCCAAGTTGTTTTGGGTGTTTTCTTCACAAGTTTCACAAATTTGTGAAGTCGGAGCTTGAACTTGTGATGCCTCGACGTAGATCATCTTCGGCACGAAGCCGACGACCTATTCCGCTCATTTCTCCGATGAAGCCGATGCGAGAGTCCGAGATTCGAGATGGACAGCGAGGGGACGACTACGTAGAGCTAAGGAAGTGGAGAACCGGATCTACAAAGGTTGTAGTCTCTCTCCTTTAGTTAAAGTGTTAACTAGTTTCGTATTTCGCCTAGAATTCTAGCCAACGATCCGTAGTCTAGGGTTTCTCGGCACCGTAAATTTTGAATTTGGCATGATTGATGCCTTGTGAGACCTCTTTAGTGTGCCTAGGAACCCTACAGTGGTATCAGAGCCTAGCTAGAGCCTTAGGCGAAGTCCAGACGTCGTTTGAAGTCCGATCGAACCAAAACCCTAACCCGAAAACGGCTCTCTGTACATTTTTTAAAAACTGGGTTTTTTCCAAATTAAAAATATGCTGAAAACTTAGCAAGAAATTCTAAGAATTACGGCACAAAATTTGAGTCATGAACAGTGCAACCTGCGGCGGAACCGCGGCATAAGCCTCCTTAGGCGGCGGTTCCGCGGCGGGATGATGACGTCAGCACTCCTACTTTGCGCAGTAATTAATTATTTCAGAAGCTGAGTTTTATGGGTATTTTTAATATTTATTCCAGAGTTTAATTTTCTGGGGTGTTTTGGAGCTTTGATGTTTCGACCGGATTATCAAATTTCGTCTTTGTGTATTTCCGGATGACTTTAGAATATGTTAAAAAGTTCGACCGGATATAAATACCCAACTTTTCCCCTGTCGGGAAATTTCCAAGTGTTGGATTTTTCCGTAGTTTAAAGACGTTCTAAGTAGTGCAAGTAACGCGATGGACCCTCTAGAAGACAACAAACCTTAACTCGATTATGTGACCGTCTTGAACTGCCCTTTGAACCTTCGGGTTTGGGGCAGTACGGCGTGCCACATGTGAGGCGTTGGCTTGACCCTTCTACGGCTGGACCGTTGCTACTGAGGCACGAACTGAATGTTTTTAGACTTGTTTCATGTGTTGAGCTGTATCGGGAAAACTTGGGTATTCGACTGTTCGATCGGAAAGTTTAACATTTTCTGTTTATCTGGAATGTGATACAATAATTGGAATTCACAAACAGTTATAAGATAACTGAATGAAGGTTATAAATCTAGCGGTTTAGTTTCACTTGATATTGAAAAGAGTTTTCGATAATGAGACTAAAATACGGGGTTTATAACTGTTAGGCATGTGATGTCTAAGTATTTCATTTGATCAGGCATGTGATGTCTAAAGAGGTTACGGATTCCAACTGTTGTAGTTTTACACTTTCTTTTCTGTGACCGTAAGTGTAATATGTGATATCGCCGGTTTCGTTGCTATATGTCTACGACAATTGGGATGGACATATTTACTTACGTTGATGACATGTGATGTTATGTGTTGCTGGATATGTTATATTGGATTGTCGTGTTTGAATAGCCGGGGTTTTTTATGTGAGATGAGTGTTTTTCATTTTCATTCATGTAAAAACTTGTATGTAATATTCTTTTTATTTGGGGCACTTCCAGGTAGCGGAAGTTGTCACCTTTTGTATATTATTTACTTTTCCGCATTAGGATAGACCCAAGGAGGGGAGCATAAGTAACCGGGTTCTGGGGTCCAGAGGGAGACCAACTCGAGGAGTCGAGTCCGGGTCTCCTAACCCTAGAGTTGGCAGGGTTGCTTGCCGCTCTCGTAGGGGTCTAGGGGTGTGGGATTGGCTATTCATCACGACCGTGAAATCCGTGTTTTATATTGGCTCGTATTGAAAACACGGACGTCCTAGTATATCCAATATTTCATATGTTTCTTCTGCTGCGATATCTGTGATGTGATTATGTGATGTTCTGTGATAGATACTATATATAGTATATATGATATATTATATAGACGTTACTTATGTTTTGCACCCGCACTAGCCCTGCCCTGCTCTGTCGTTAGTTACCTAACCTAACGGTGCACGAGGAGACATCGAGGCGAATGCGGATGGCATAAGTGTACGTCGTATTTATCTGTGATGCTTAGGTATTTAAATGATGGGACTTCATTAATGTGATTAATGAATGAAAAGAAACCTAAGATGTTGCAGAATCAAATTTTAAATAAAACAGGTAGCTACAGTTCTTTCTTTGCATAGCGGTATATATGATATACCCTGCACCTTATTCGATGAGGAAAGGACCGAGATCCCTTCACCGGGAGTGACTCCTTTAGCGATAACTGGCAGATGCTACACACTCGGTTTGCTTTTGATTATTTTTGAGTTTTACTTTGCACAGTGATATATATGATATATCCCGCACCTCATTCGACGAGGAAAGGGCCGACGATCCCTTCACCGGGAGTGACCCCTTTAGCAAAACTAGAAAGGCCTCAAAATCACTCCATTTCAAAACTTCATTTGATTCTACAACGATATCAAGTTCATTACGCAATAGGTTTTCAGAAAAACCTGTCGTAGCCCTCCGTCATTTCAGATAAATTACATATAGTATTCGTGCTACATTTGTTGGCTTTCGTCAAGGTGTAGTGTGGGGTAGCTATGTGCTGTTTATCTGCTGCATATGATGCGACTGGATTAGGGTAGTCGTACGGCTTTGTTGGCTTTCGTCAAGGGTCGTGCGGGTGGGTTTAATTCAGTCAAGAAATGTACGGGTTGAACTTGACTAGCGGGCTGTGGTTTGTTGGCTTTCGTCAAGGTCATAGCACGCTAGGGGCAAAAGCATTATCGGGAATTTCAAGTGTTGAAATTTGCAATGAGATTGCATACCTTCTATGAGATAGTTGGATCCCGATACCCACTGCGAGTAAGAGTTACTCCTGGGAGAGTTTTACACATTACAATTAGCCGATCAAGTAGGTGTCTAGAAAGGTGTTAACGAGGTTACGCCTCTGGAAAAACGAGATTTACATTAATTAGGTTCGTGCGAAAGCACGGGGGACCTCCCTCAAAGTACCGACACTGGCCTGGCTGAAAGATTGGCGAACTTGTAGTGTGTAATTAATCCCGGCTAGTCTTTCCTTTTAGGGTTTGAAGGAAGATTTGATAAAAACAGTGGGAGCCATCCTGATTAGATAAGATAATAACCAATCCGATCTTGCACGAGCTTACGCTAAAGTGTTTTCTTCTCTCTCTCTCCAGGTAGCGACCCTTTCATGCCCTAATAAAGATAATAATATGGATGTATTGACCAAACCCGCATGTTATACTGTGCTGGGGAACGTTGGTTCCGTTCTTTCTTATAAGAGTTATAGGAATGAACAGGATATAGGAGAATACCAGGATTCCCATGCCACCCGAATGAAGAAAGTACATGATGATGCATTTTCTTCGGGTGTGTTCGTTACAGAGAACTGTTTCTCCATTTGCCCTACGTCGTGGGTATTAGATACCGGGTCAGGATCCCATATATGTAATCAGTTACATGGGCTTAGAAAAGGTAGAGAACTTGGAGAAGGTGATAAAGACATTAGAGTTGGAAATGGTGCAATTGTTGCAGCTAAGACTGTCGGGGAATATCACCTTGTGTTACCAACTGGTAGTACATTGGTTCTGAACGAATGCTATTACATGCCGAACCTGATATGCAACATTATATCAGTTTCTTTATTAAGTAAAGAGGGATATAATTTTGTATTACAGGACAATGTTATGAAAATTTTCCGTAACCAAAAGTTGGTTGGATCAGGCACGTTGTGCAATGGCATTTATGTTCTAAATCAATCAACAGTTCTGAGCATAACAAACACACACAAGAGGAAGAGTTCAGAACTGAACGAATCCTTCTTGTGGCATTGTAGACTGGGTCACATCAATGCGACACGACTGGCTAAGTTGCATAAGGATGGATATTTGAAACCATTCGAATTTTCATCTTATGACACTTGCCAGTCATGTCTCAAAGGCAAGATGACCAAAACTCCATTTACGGGACACGGAGAAAGAGTTACTGAACTCTTAGGACTAGTACATAGTGATGTATGCGGTCCAATGTCTACACATGCCAGGGATGGTTCTTCATACTTCATTACATTCACTGACGATCTCTCAAGATACGGACATGTGTACTTGATAATACACAAGTCTGAAGCTTTTGAGAAATTTAGAGAATATAAACAAGAAGTCGAGAACCAAACCGGAAAAAGTATTAAAATCCTTCGATCTGATCGAGGAGGTGAATACTTGAGCAATGAATTCCTGGACTTCCTAAAAGAGAATGGGATTCTCTCTCAGCTGACTCCTCCATATACACCACAGCACAACGATGTATCAGAACGGAGGAACCGCACCCTATTAGATATGGTGCGCTCTATGATGAGCACAGCTGAGTTACCTATTTCCTTCTGGGGGTATGCGCTTGAGACAGCCATACATCTATTGAATATGGTCCCAACCAAATCTGTGCCTGCCACACCATATGAGATATGGAAAGGAAAGAGACTAAGTCTTAACTATGTTAAGATATGGGGTTGTCCAGCCTATGTCAAACGACAAAATCCGGACAAACTCGAGGCACGGTCTGTTCTATGCAAATTTGTAGGATATGTTGGAGATAGTGCCCTCAGAGTCAATTATTAGGTCACAGGTACGTGATTGTAATGATTGAGGGAGGACCTATCCCGGTAGGACAGTCTTACTCGAGATGATAGTATGCTATCTGGTTTTACCTTTATCATCGTGTACTGTTTTAGGTGACCTGACACGTCGCTATTACACGTTGATAGAGCCCCTAGGATTCTTGCTTGACCACCAGCAGTATGAGGGCGATCATATAAGTGGGAGCTGGGGGTCTACAAGCATATCCTTAAAAGGTCCCTAGTCGTGGGAGTTTCGAGACCGGGCATCGATACTCCATTAGTAGACTAGTGTATACAGTCGAGACCCCGACGAGGGGCGGTGGCCGGTCTCACAAGCCACTGGTGTCAGTTGGATCACCTAAGATGTATACAGGTGCTCATTGGGTTATGAGTACACCGGACAGGACTCGCCGGGAACATGCTAGTTGGTCATATACCAGACGTCAGATGGCAGTTCCCTGGTGACATGTGTGCAGGTTAGTTCATCGACCTGGGGATCATCATTTGTCTCGTGTGAGTTCCCACTGTACTTTGATTACTACCCTACCACGGCTCAAAGGAGTCGTGCAAACAGGTTTTAGTTGGGTACAGTCCCGAGCCACATGGAGGCAGTGAGCGTATCTTCAGGGGTTCGTCTCTCCCGGTATTGGGGGTGAGGTCATGCTGTGTCTAGGAGAGCCATTACACAAAGTCCTTGGCCAAGGCAAGGAGATTTACTGGTAGGTATTCCAGTAGTATCTCAGGGTGTTCTGGGCTACACTCCGACACGACTTGTACCGCTTTTGGGGGTCTGACTTTTACCAACCCCCTAGGCCCGCCATGCGATGCTCATAGACGAACGGACCGGACTGCACGGATATTGTCACTGACAGGCTCAGTTGGGTGTCGGGGTGAGCTTCCTCATCGACGTCCCATTTGGTCAGTACCTGGTAGCCCGTCACGTATTGGCTTATACCTCTGACGTGCTAGTGGTTAAATCCACAACCAAGGTGTTGACGAGTCTTTAGAGTCCCCCACATTCAGTTACTCAGCTTTCGGGCGAAAGGTTGTAGAGGCCGTATGGAGATATGGCAAGGTCGGATCAGATACGTGCGGTATTGCACGGATCAGGATCGGACAGTCTGTACTATAGGCCGTATGGTTATATGGCAGGGTTCGATCAGATACGTGCGGTATTGCACGGATCAGGATCGAACAGATATTACTATCCGGTTTTGGTATAAGCCGGATTCTAGTATAGTACAGTAGAGATTTTGTCTCATTGCATTTGTATTTCGGTCGGAATACAAATGCGGGTGTGTATGCACAGTATCGGGGTTTTCCTGTAATTTATTACGGGACCAGTTTTATGGAGTTGCCAGTTTGCTTTTAGTTTCGGCCGATTTCCATTGTTCCGTTCATTGGCCGAAGTTTGGTGGAGGAGGGCTTATTTGCATTGTTGCAAATAAGCATTTGTGGAGGGGGTCTTTTGCTTATTGCCATGTCATGATCACTTGACTTTTTGACTTCATCATGGTTGCTCCATACCTTGACTTCTTGTTATGATGGCATGACTTTTGTGGACATGATTGTTGATGATTTGTTTGTTGAGTGTGGGTTTTATTTTGTGATGATTCCTTTTGCATGATAGCCCTCTCTCTCTCTCTCTCCATGGTATTATGGGATGGCTCTCTTATTCTATCACCTCTCTCTCATTCTCACTCACTTCCCCACCAAGAGAGGCCGGCCAAATTAGGCAAGGGCTGTCCAAGTTTTTGAGGGTGAAAATCTTGTTCATTTCATGCTCCAAAAACCCCCTAGTTCCTCCACATGATTCTTGTATCATCCCTCCACCAAAATGGCATCTCCATGAACCCCAAATGAGACTTCTTCACTACACATTCTACAGCGAATCTTGGGCACGTCGAGTAGCCGGCTTCGTGCCCGAGTTGCCTCGGCATTGAGGTGGGAGCCCGTAAACGATGTAGGCAACGTGGTGCACTTCCGGCGACGAGGAGGAGACGGACGGAGATCCCGCGAGGAGATCGGATTGGAGATGAAGACCGGAGGACTTGGATCGTCGGTATATCTCTATTTCCATTCTTGTAGATAGCTTAGACTAGTTAATGGTTCGATCCGGGTTATAGTGCGCGGTGGTGCCGGTTTGCTAAGTCCGCAAAAATTTAAGTTATTCACCGCTTCCGCATTCCGGCGTCGGATTGACGGCCGGGGCGCCGCCGTGCACTTACAGTGGTATCAGAGCCTCGCCATTAACTTAGTCTAGCTTTGTGTAATGTGTTTGCATTTCCGATCGATCAAAAAGTCCAAAAACCCGTATTTTGTCGCATCAGTTTTCTGTTGAAAATTTTTGGTCTCGAAAATTTTTTCAGGTTGTAAAATATTAATGTACTGGAGATTTCAAGGCTACTGAGAAAATTCGAGAGTGTCAGTCAACAGTACAAGCGCGGAAGCGCGGCCTGACCTTCCTTAAGCGCCGCCCTTCCGCCGCTTACTGTTCTGATCCCTGCATCAAATTTCTTCAGTAGTTTTCTGGGCTTAAAGTATGGGTTTTGGAATATTAAAATTGGGCCAATTATTTCTGTGACTGCTACAGTATTCTTTGTGGGCCCACTTGTTAAAGTTTGATCAATCGGATATTTTAAACACATTTTTCACAGTATTTACATTATATCTGCGACCGTGAATGTCACTCGATCGGTAAATCCGGTCTAACTGCTATAGCCCGGTTAGACGGATTTGCGAACGTGACTTTCACGTTGATGTTCTATGTATTTGCTGTGATGTTGCGGATCGGTCGTGGGGGATAGCCTGGATGCAATGCTAGTACTGTGCTGTTGTATTATGTACATTTGATATTGCGGGGCGAGCGTCCGACATGTGGACTGCCGTCACTGCCTGTTTGTATTATTATTTTGGGGCACGGCCAGGTTGCGGTCGATGTACCCGGTGTATGTATATTTTACTTTCTGTACTAGGATTACCCCGCGGAGGGGTGCACGGATAGCCGGGTTCTGGAGGGCAACAAGCCCGCATCTCATGGCATTGAGACGGAGGGGGCTTCACTCTAGGATTGGCGGGCTATTCGCCGCACTCGTAGGGGGTACAGGTTGACCCAGGAGGGGTGCCCAAGTTACCGGATTCCGTGAAGTGCTGGGTGGTCCATTCACGGCGCTGAAGGGGGCTGCCTCGCTTCAGGTTTTGGCGGGTAACTTGCCGCACCCGTAGGGGTCTAGGATTTCATTGCACAGGCTATCCACACGACCAGGGGAACGTCGGGTTTCAGCGGCTCTGTGAAACCCGGGGATCCCAGATATCTGTATTGTTTCTGTGATGCTGTACATTTTCTGTGATGTTGCATTTTTATTCACGCCTTGAGCGAATATAATATATTGGTATATATATTAGTAGATGTAGTATATGTTTTGCATCCGCGCTAGTCCAGTCCCCGCTCTGTCGTTAGTAAGCTAACCTAACGGGTAATGACGGGACCCAGTGGCGAATGCGGATGGCATATACGTACATCAGTATATTTTCGTTCTTTTTGGTGTGATCAATTGATGGGACTGCATTGATTCGGATCAATGCAAGTTAAAAACAAACCTAATCTGATGTTGTTGGAACACTTTTTCAAAAAGCTGTTATTGCAAGGACGTTCACTTTTGTTTTGCATCGTGGTATTCATTTGGAATATCCTGCTCCTCAGTCGACGAGGCAAGGGCCGAGATCCCTTCACCGGGAGTGACCCCTTGGACAAAAGTTTGCGTCAGGGCATTAATTTCACTATAGCCGATTGCTTTTGCTTTGCATCGTGGTATTCAGTTGGAATATCCTGCACCCCATTCTACGGGGAAAGAGCCGAGATCCCTTCACCGGGAGTGACCTCTTTAGCAACGGTTTTCGTCACTATATTTTTAAAAGCTATCCGTTCCTTCGACGATATCAAGTTCTTTACGTTAAAGGTTTTCGCCAGAAACCATTCGTAGCCCTCCGTCGTTTCATATGGGTAGTCAATAGTATTCAAGCTGTGTTTGTTGGCCAAAGTCAAGGCACAGTGTTTGGTAGCTGTTGGTTATTCATATGCAGCATAGATAGATGCGTTGGTTTGGAACAGTCGTATAGCCTTGTTGGCCAAAGTCAAGGGCTTGTGCGGGTGGATTCGAATCAACCTGGAGAATGACGGGTAGAACTTGACATGTGACTTATGATTTGTTGGCCAAAGTCAAGGTCATAAGAGCATGGGGCAGAAATCACATCGGGAGTTTCAAAAGAACTGAAACTTGCCAGATATGCGCATACCTTCTGGAGTGTGATAGCGTGAGCGGATTCCGTCACGTTATCATGCAATGATAGTTGGATCCCGATTCCCACTGATGAGTTGGTATACTCCTCGGGTAACCCCGACTAATTCTTCTTTCAGGTTTGGAGGAGAATTTGAGGTACAGTGGGAGGATTCCAGATTAGATAAATTGGTAACCATTCTGATCTAGGTTAGAGTGCACGCTGAGTGTTTCTTTTCTCTCTCTCTTTGGCAGCGACCATTGACCCGACCCTAAGACTTTGACTCAGTGACCAAGTTGACCGAACCTTCTTAAACACCGGCTTTTGGATTGTCAGAGTTGCAGACCTCATTGCCACTCCTACTTTTACCCTTTTTCTCCAGGACACCCCGTATTACTACGAACGTCCACTTCCATTGGACAAAACCATCGTATGGTTAGATACGAACTCGAAAGAATTTATTCGAGGATGGTTTCCGGTTCTGGAGAAAACGGATAGGATTATTCAGTTGTCTTTTCCTTTTACCCTCTCTCAGGTTACGAGTACTCCTTGGTTTAGGGGTAGTACACCTATTACGCAAATTGGATTGTCTTCTTCCAAACCTTAGGCTGGTGCCGACCGGTAGGGAATGAAGAAAACCAATTAGCATAACGATGGTGTGCAGAAGGTATTAAGTTCAGACAAAGCAAGGGATTAGTAAGAGGGCAAAGTAAATTGCAACAGATATTCACGACCAAACCAAATATTTCATTACCACTCCCACATCACCTTTGTATTTCTCCAGGACACTCCGTATCACTACGAAGATCCACAGTTTATTTGGATACTCCATCGTATGGTTATATACGAACTCGAATGGAACTTGTTCCAGTTCGGGGATGGATTCTGGTTCAGGAGAAATAGGAATAAGGTTTATTCGGTTGTCTTTTATCTTCACCCTCTCTCTCATTGCGAGTGTTCCTAGGATGCGGACAGTACACCCATTATGCTTATTGGATAGTCTTCTTCCAAACCATAGGCTGGTGCCGAACGGTAGGGAAGGAAGAAAACCATTTGGCCTAAAGGGGTGTGCAGAAGGTAAAGACTAAAGACATATGAAGGGATTTGGAGAGGTGGCAAAGAATTATACGGTTACAGTCGTGAATCTGGAAGAGGCATTACTAGGAATACCGGGATACCCCATCGAAACATTTCGATGTTTCAGTTTCACTGTGTAATGTTAAAGCAAAACTGATTTCCCGATTAGATACTTACTCCAGGGTATGTATTTACCAGGTACGATTCTCACATCTGTATGGTTTTACAGATGATGAGTGGGAGTAAGTTGTTGGGAATTGGGTGATTATCCTCATTATATCAGGATTCGTTGTAATCGGTGATATTTGAGGAAATCACCTGGGCTGTTTGCCGGTCGGCAAATATTTGGTTTTGAATATCCGCTGTTATGCACCAATTTCAAATTGATATATCTGTACGTCTATTTTCATAGAGTGAGATATACCTTTCTGAAATTATGTCTACGACATTTACCTATATCAGTGGATGGTTAGGTAAGGAGCATTAAACAGCGGTGTAATTCTTCTTAACCATAAGTACAGTTTTCAACCTACGACACACAGTGAATGAGTTATTAGACTCGAGGGACTTATACAGAGTATTGTATGTTGTCCAGGGTCCATCAGGACAGAGGGGTTGGTCCTCGTACTATATTCGGTTTACTTATGACTTCTCTAGTTTTTAGACAGGTGTTTCGTGGAAACACAGGGTCCGAATTTGGAGAAGTTATTGGTATTTGAATAGAGTAGAGAACCAGGTATAGCAAGTATCGGGATTCTTCAAAGAGATCGAAGATGTAGATACTTGTGTATGGTATTCAGTTGATAGTAATGATTAAGAGATCTTGCTTCTCTTTCAGGTTACTCATAATTGGAAGTATTCCTAAGTTGAGTAACGCTGATCGGCCTCCTTCCATTTAGTTGACATGCACTGGGGATAGCTGCATGATTTGAATCTGGTTCAATTAAATCTGTGCCTCTGTTTCTATATTGGATATAGTACAGTTCATATCTTAACATTGTTAAGGTACGGGGAGTTGTCTGGCTTATGCTTAAAACCAGACACTGGACAACTCAAGGCACATTTCTGTAATGGCTGTTTGTGGGTTGACCCAGGCTATGACGCGGGTTGATTTTCTACCATCTGGATGAACAATAGCAATATTGTTCTAGACTCGCCACAGTTTTATTAAAAATGGATTTTTCAGAAAACAGTAGTGGGAGTATGGTAGAACTGGAAGTGATTCCAGAACCACAAACGATTACTGAAGATTTGATAAGGAACCTAAAGATTCAATCTGGATTGACATTCCATTGGCCACTCCGCAGATAAGGTGGGTAACTTCAGGCACCCGAGAGGTACTACGGTAGCCTCAAGGACGGTGACAGGGAAGTTCTTGTTTACCCACAATTACCATTGCTGTTGTTCCAGGGTGCGAGACCCGGCGGGAGGATGAGTATAGCGTCGTTCTAAACCAGTTTTAGAAGTGTACGTCTATATGACTCTGCCAGAGGGTTGTCGTAGTCAGTGGGAGCAGCGGAAGCATTGGTGGACAGGTAGCTTATGTCTATTTATAGACTAAAGCAGATGTAGTGGAGAAAGATCATCTATTTCTGACGTGACAGTCATGGGTTTGACTTCATCAGAATAGGGGATGGATCTGTTGAGAAGGTAGTAGGGTGTGATATCCTGGTATTTGGATGATATACACAGAGTAGGAAAGGAAACTCCTACACTACGATCGGTTATAGTTTGGTCGTCACACAGTTGTTTCTCCACAAAGGAAATGGATTTTATATCAGACATACTGGTTACTAGATCTATGGTTTTAGATCTAGATTTGGGTGGTTTCCCAATCAGGGTACTTGACAGCATTCTAAGAGTATTTAGGATGGACGACTCCTGGCACGGTAGTGTACCTGCAGGTAATGGAGTCACCCTCTCTAAAGGTGTCTTACAGACTAAAGGGGAGAGGGACGTGCATGATTGGCAGATCACTTGCTCAGGCAATTGAGTCAATCATGAGATGTCAAGTACCACACCAGATGTTGTTCTTGCACTAGATGCAATAAGTTGACATTAATCCAATCCTGGAGAAACAGTCAGAAGCAGTTTTAGAACATAAGTGGATGTTCTAAGGATATGATAACGACAGCCTCATTCAGGAGACAGTTATCATTCCAGGCTTCCAAGGTGACATGGACGACAAGGAGGTTGTCAGAGTTATAGTTTTCCTTCTGATGAGGGGGCAGTATTTTGGACAGGTGGTCCAAGGCAATACTGAGGGAGGCATGGCGCGCAGAATGCTGATTAAGTTCAGTTGACGATACAGTCTAAGAAGTTTGGATTTGGAGTTCATTTATGAGCTAGGTCCCATCAGACATCCAGACATATTCTGAGACAGGTATTGCTCTTTTCGGGAGATGGCTTTCTCCGCGAACTTGAGATATAGAGAGACATAGAAAGAAACAACTAAGCGGATCCACTCACTGAGGCTATTCCTCGAACGCAATAGTTCCGCAAACGAGCTTTGTGAGACTGACTAGTAGAGGAGTTGGATGTTCGGTATCACACGGGCTGTGAGTATGCGACATCGCAATAATTAGCCTTGAGTGCAAGTGGGAGATTGTTGGAGATAGTGCCCTCAGAGTCAATTATTAGGTCACAGGTACGTGATTGTAATGATTGAGGGAGGACCTATCCCGGTAGGACAGTCTTACTCGAGATGATAGTATGCTATCTGGTTTTACCTTTATCATCGTGTACTGTTTTAGGTGACCTGACACGTCGCTATTACACGTTGATAGAGCCCCTAGGATTCTTGCTTGACCACCAGCAGTATGAGGGCGATCATATAAGTGGGAGCTGGGGGTCTACAAGCATATCCTTAAAAGGTCCCTAGTCGTGGGAGTTTCGAGACCGGGCATCGATACTCCATTAGTAGACTAGTGTATACAGTCGAGACCCCGACGAGGGGCGGTGGCCGGTCTCACAAGCCACTGGTGTCAGTTGGATCACCTAAAATGTATACAGGTGCTCATTGGGTTATGAGTACACCGGACAGGACTCGCCGGGAACATGCTAGTTGGTCATATACCAGACGTCAGATGGCAGTTCCCTGGTGACATGTGTGCAGGTTAGTTCATCGACCTGGGGATCGTCATTTGTCTCGTGTGAGTTCCCACTGTACTTTGATTACTACCCTACCACGGCTCAAAGGAGTCGTGCAAACAGGTTTTAGTTGGGTACAGTCCCGAGCCACATGGAGGCAGTGAGCGTATCTTCAGGGGTTCGTCTCTCCCGGTATTGGGGGTGAGGTCGTGCTGTGTCTAGGAGAGCCATTACACAAAGTCCTTGGCCAAGGCAAGGAGATTTACTGGTAGGTATTCCAGTAGTATCTCAGGGTGTTCTGGGCTACACTCCGACACGACTTGTACCGCTTTTGGGGGTCTGACTTTTACCAACCCCCTAGGCCCGCCATGCGATGCTCATAGACGAACGGACCGGACTGCACGGATATTGTCACTGACAGGCTCAGTTGGGTGTCGGGGTGAGCTTCCTCATCGACGTCCCATTTGGTCAGTACCTGGTAGCCCGTCACGTATTGGCTTATACCTCTGACGTGCTAGTGGTTAAATCCACAACCAAGGTGTTGACGAGTCTTTAGAGTCCCCCACATTCAGTTACTCAGCTTTCGGGCGAAAGGTTGTAGAGGCCGTATGGAGATATGGCAAGGTCGGATCAGATACGTGCGGTATTGCACGGATCAGGATCGGACAGTCTGTACTATAGGCCGTATGGTTATATGGCAGGGTTCGATCAGATACGTGCGGTATTGCACGGATCAGGATCGAACAGATATTACTATCCGGTTTTGGTATAAGCCGGATTCTAGTATAGTACAGTGGAGATTTTGTCTCATTGCATTTGTATTTCGGTCGGAATACAAATGCGGGTGTGTATGCACAGTATCGGGGTTTTCCTGTAATTTATTACGGGACCAGTTTTATGGAGTTGCTAGTTTGCTTTTAGTTTCGGCCGATTTCCATTGTTCCGTTCATTGGCCGAAGTTTGGTGGAGGAGGGCTTATTTGCATTGTTGCAAATAAGCATTTGTGGAGGGGTCTTTTGCTTATTGCCATGTCATGATCACTTGACTTTTTGACTTCATCATGGTTGCTCCATACCTTGACTTCTTGTTATGATGGCATGACTTTTGTGGACATGATTGTTGATGATGAGAGATGATTTGTTTGTTGAGTGTGGGTTTTATTTTGTGATGATTCCTTTTGCATGATAGCCCTCTCTCTCTCTCTCTCCATGGTATTATGGGATGGCTCTCTTATTCTATCACCTCTCTCTCATTCTCACTCACTTCCCCACCAAGAGAGGCCGGCCAAATTAGGCAAGGGCTGTCCAAGTTTTTGAGGGTGAAAATCTTGTTCATTTCATGCTCCAAAAACCCCCTAGTTCCTCCACATGATTCTTGTATCATCCCTCCACCAAAATGGCATCTCCATGAACCCCAAATGAGACTTCTTCACTACACATTCTACAGCGAATCTTGGGCACGTCGAGTAGCCGGCTTCGTGCCCGAGTTGCCTCGGCATTGAGGTGGGAGCCCGTAAACGATGTAGGCAACGTGGTGCACTTCCGGCGACGAGGAGGAGACGGACGGAGATCCCGCGAGGAGATCGGATTGGAGATGAAGACCGGAGGACTTGGATCGTCGGTATATCTCTATTCCCATTCTTGTAGATAGCTTAGACTAGTTAATGGTTCGATCCGGGTTATAGTGCGCGGTGGTGCCGGTTTGCTAAGTCCGCAAAAATTTAAGTTATTCACCGCTTCCGCATTCCGGCGTCGGATTGACGGCCGGGGCGCCGCCGTGCACTTACAGGATATCCCAAGAATTCTCAAGGGTATATCTTCTACCACCCTGAGGAACAAAGAGTGTTTGTTTCTCGTCATGCCACCTTTTTAGAAAAGGAATTTCTTGAAAAAGAGATTAGTGGTCATGAGGTAGAACTGGAAGAGGTTCCAGCTGCAGAAGCTACAACAGAAGATCTGGTGGAACCAGAGGATTCCGTAGTTCCCGATGAACCCCAGCCACTCCACCGATCTAGTAGGGTTCCTCGCCAACCTGAGAGATACTACGGTTTTCTCATGGATGGAGGGAGCGAGGATTGCATCATGGAGGATGATGACCCAACTAGCTTCGAGCAGGCCATCACGAGTAGGTACTCAGTGAAATGGCTGGATGCTATGCGGTTCGAGATGGAATCCATGTACACAAACAAAGTATGGACTTTGGAAGTTGCTCCTGAAGGGGTAAAACCCATCGGGAGCAAGTGGATCTTCAAGAAGAAACTTGGTGTAGATGGGAAAGTGGAGACTTTCAAAGCTAGACTTGTAGCAAAGGGTTTTCGTCAAAGACCAGGTGTGGACTATGACGAGACCTTTTCTCCAGTGGCTATGCTTAAATCCATCCGGATCATGCTTGCCATCGCTGCATATCATGATTACGAAATCTGGCAAATGGATGTTAAGACCGCCTTTCTAAATGGTGATTTAGAAGAGTGCGTGTATATGACTCAGCCAGAGGGCTTCGTAGAAAGTGGGAGCAGCGGCAAGGTGTGCAAGCTGCTTAAATCCATTTATAGATTAAAGCAAGCATCGCGGATTTGGAACATCTGCTTTGATGTTGTTATCAAAGAGTTTGATTTCGTCAAAAACCCAGATGAACCTTGTATTTACAAGAAGGTGGCAGGGAGTAAGGTTGTCTTCCTCGTATTGTACGTGGACGACATACTCTTGATAGGAAATGATATTCCTATGCTGCAATCGGTCAAGCTCTTCTTATCACAAAGATTCTCAATGAAAGATCTTGGTGATGCCTCCTGCATATTGGGAATCAGGATCTATAGAGATAGATCCAAACGGATATTGGGATTGTCCCAATCCAGGTACATTGACACCATACTAAAGAGGTTTAGTATGGAAGAATCCAAGCGTAGGAACTTGCCCACGATCTCTGGAGTCACTCTCTCCAAAGAGATGTCTCCCAAGACTGATTTGGAGAGAGCTCGCATGCAAGGGATACCCTATGCTTCAGCTGTAGGCTCTATCATGTATGCGATGCTATGTACCAGACCCGATGTTGCATACTCACTAAGTGTAGTGAGCAGGTATCAAGCTGATCCTGGTGAGAGTCACTGGACAGCTGTGAAGAGCATTCTCAAGTACTTACGAAGGACTAAAGAGATGCTCTTGGTGTATGGTAACGGAGAACTCCAAGTGGAGTCCTTTACCGATTCGAGCTTCCAGAGTGATAAGGACGACTCTAAGTCGCAGTCGGGATTTGTCTTTACCCTTTACGGAGGGGCGGTTAGCTGGAAGAGTTCCAAGCAGGAAACCGTGGCAGACTCGACGATGGAGGCTGAATACATCGCTGCCAACGATGCTGCCAAAGAGGCTGTCTGGATCAAGAAGTTCATTACTGAACTTGGAGTGGTTCCATCCATTGAGCATCCAATACCTTTGTATTGCGATAACAATGGAGCGGTGGCTTTGGCCAAGGAACCCAGGTCCCATCAGCGATCCAGGAATATTCTGAGGCGGTATCACCTGATCCGGGAGATAGTTGATCGCCGGGAGATCGAGGTCAGGAGGGTTGACACGAAGAACAACACGGCGGATCCACTCACGAAGGCCATTCCCCAGATACAGTTTGAGAGACTCTTCGGGATGCTCGGTATGCGATACTACAGCAGCTGGCCCTAGTGCAAGTGGGAGATTGTTAGTTGTATGTATGCCCTAGAGGCCAGTATTGTACAGATGATGTATATTATATTGGATGCTTGGACATATATAGAGATGACTTTCTTGCTCGATATGATAGTATGCTATCTGGTTACTCTTTATCTTAACATGTACACTAGTCTCTTTAAACTGTCTTATAGTTACATGTTGGTAAAGCCCTTAGGATATGTACTGGACTACCTGGACTGTGATGCAGATCATACTAGTGGGGACATGGTAGTCCATAAGTACATCCTTCAAGGTCCCTAGTCATGGGTGTATCGAGATGGGGCATCGATATACCAGAGTAGACTAGCGTATACGCTTCTCGACCCATGAGATGGGCGATGGATGATCCCACATCCATTGGTGTTTGACATCAGAGATGGTGTACGGGTGCTCAGTGGAGACTGGGTACACTGGACGGACTCGCCGAGAACTCCCAGATGGTATTATACCTCACGTCAGATGGCAGTTCTCAGGTGACACTTGTACAGGTTAGTCTGTAGACCCGAGATCGTCATAGAGTCTTGTGTGATTCCCACTGTGCTTTGATCTCCACCTTACCACGTCCATGAGGGCATGCAAAACGGTGGTCTTTGGGTACAGTCCCGAGTCACATGGAGACAATGAGCGATAGGAGGGGTTTCGTCTCTCCCGGTATTGGGGGTTGATGTTGCGCTGTGCTCGATTGGCCGTAACAGGGAAGTCCCTGGCCAGGACTGATCTGAGATTTGCTGGTAAGTGTTACCAGTAGTTTCTCGACCCGTTATGAGCCTCACATCGGCATGACTTATCGGTTATTGGGGTCTGACGTATACCACCTCTAGACTTGATATGCGACATATCAGACGAACAGACCGGACTGTACGGTAAGTGTTACTGGTTGGATTCACAGGAGTGTGAGCGGGCTAGCTCGTCGATCTTCTGATCGCTCAATACCCGGATGGCCGTTACGTTTAGCAGACCGCTTGCGGCTTGTGGGTGCTTGATATGATCATCATCTGCTACCGGCGTATTGACGAGTCTTTAGAGTCCTACACAGAGGTTTCCTAGCTCAAGCGAAACGAAATAGGAGCGCATATGAGATATGTGCAGGACCGAGAATAATGCGTGTATGTGATACCGTATTTCATTCTCACGATGGATGTATCGATTGGTTATATTCGATATGACCTAGTTATCGAATCATTGATTCGATAAGCCGATACATAAGATACTAGTCGGTTATATGCGATATGACCGGATCGTTAAGTCAAGTGTTGATTTAATGATTTAATGTATAATTATATATTTGATATATTATTTTGCATTAGCTAGTATTAGTTCACTTTATATGGATTTTCTCACTTGATGTGCAAGAAGTATATGTGATATACTTTTGTGCACATATTTGTATCATGTTTGATGATACTTGATCATTTAGTTAAGTGTATAGAATTAAACCATGATTAATTTGATAATTAGGGTTTTGCATATCCATTTATTTATTTATTTGTTTATTTATTTATTTGGAAAGGATAAAGATGAGAATGGTGGCTTTCTTTGTTTCTTATTGAAGCTTCATGAAGCTTTGACTTCTTAACCATTCTTGTCTTCATGCTTAACCCTAACCCATCCTAGTTACCATGGTTTATTCTCTACACTCAACTATGGTTAGCTTATGATAAGTATTGATTTATTTTTCATTTTATTTCAACACTTATCATATTCTTTCTTCTTCTTCATCTTCATCTTCAAGAAAAAAGCTTGATGCCATTAATGGCAACTTGAGCTATAGTGTGAGAAATCCAATTCCAAAGTGAACCCACCTCCTATTTCTTCACCCTCTACCTCTTGCCAAGTTGTTTTGGGTGTTTTCTTCACAAGTTTCACAAATTTGTGAAGTCGGAGCTTGAACTTGTGATGCCTCGACGTAGATCATCTTCGGCACGAAGCCGACGACCTATTCCGCTCATTTCTCCGATGAAGCCGACGCGAGAGTCCGAGATTCGAGATGGACAGCTAGGGGACGACTACGTGGAGCTAAGGAAGTGGAGAACCGGATCTACAAAGGTTGTAGTCTCTCTCCTTTAGTTAAAGTGTTAACTAGTTTCGTATTTCGCCTAGAATTCTAGCCAACGATCCGTTGTCTAGGGTTTCTCGGCACCGTAAATTTTGAATTTGGCATGATTGATGCCTTGTGAGACCTCTTTAGTGTGCCTAGGAACCCTACAACTTTTCGAGGATCGATTTGCGATCAGGCTACCATCGGCTGCTGGTTCGACAGGAGGACATTCTTAGGACGGCTTTCCGCACGCGCTACGGCCATTATAAGTTTTTGGTGATGTCGTTCGGACTCACCAACGCGCCAGCAGCATTCATGGACTTGATGAACCGTATTTTTCGGCCGTATCTTGATCTGTTCATCATAGTATTCATTGATGATATCTTGGTGTATTCCCGGAGTAGAGAGGAGCACGAGCAGCACCTGCGGATTACACCGCAGACCTTGAGGGAGCACCAGCTTTTCGCAAAATTCTCCAAGTGCGCATTCTGGCTGGACAGCGTAGACTTCTTAGGTCACATGATTACACGAGATGGTATATGTATGGACCCGAGGAAGATTGAGGCCGTTCAGCGTTGGCCCAGACCCACATCAGTTACGGAGATTCGCAGCTTCTTACGGTTGGCCGGTTACTACAGGCGATTTGTGCAGGACTTCTCCCGTATTGCTACACCTTTGACCGGGTTGACCCGGAAGAGAGTTCCTTTCGATTGGACGAGGAGTGTGAGCACAGTTTTCAGCAGCTAAGGACTCTACTGACTACGGCGCCAGTGTTATCGTTGCCTTCAGGATCAGGCGGATTTATGGTCTATTGTGATGCTTCTCGAGTGGGGCTAGGGTGCGTATTGATGCAGCATGACAGGGTGATCGCGTATGCTTTACGGCAATTGAAGAAACATGAACAGAACTACCCCACTCATGATTTAGAGATGGCTGCAGTGGTCTTTGCATTTAAGATCTGGCGATATTACCTATACGGCTAGTCGTGCTAGATATTCACTGATCATAAGAGCTTAAAGTATATATTTCAGCAGTGAGACCTGAACCTTAGACAGCGCCGATGGATGGAGTTAGTGAAGGACTACGACTGCGAGATCTTGTATCACCCGGGCAAGGCAAATGTAGTAGCTGATGCTTTGAGTAGGAGGCCCGGGGGTAGTCTATCTTGTATGAGCGCAGTGCAGAGGCAGTCGTCAGCAGATTGGCAGATTTTATGCGACAGCCGAGTACAGTTCGAGTTCACGCCGATCGAGGACAGTTTGCGCATGTTCGTGCACGCCCACAGTTGCTTGACCGTATACATGATGCACAGTACAGAGATGACCGATGTTCAGAGATCAGGGCACAGATTGGATAGGGTAGATTTTCAGAGTTTGTGATAGATGATCAGGGGATTCTACAAATTGGGACTAGACTGTGCGTACCAGATGCTGAGGGACTGCGGCGTGAGATTCTTGAGGAGGCACATCGGTCGATGTACAGTGTTCATCCCGGTTCCACCAAGATGTACCATGACATGAGAGATGTTTACTGGTGGGACGGAATGAAGAGGGACATCGCAGATTTCGTGTCGAGATGCCTGACTTGTCAGCAAGTCAAGGCAGAGCACCAGAGGCCCGCGGGAGAGCTACAACCGTTACCCATTCCGGAGTGGAAATGGGAACAGATTTCTATGGACTTTATTGTGGGTCTACCCAGGACCAGTCAAGGGTATGACTCCATCTGGGTGATCGTGGATCGTTTGACAAAAGCGGCTCACTTCCTACCGGTGAAGACGACTTTCGGTTTTGCTCAGTATGCCCAGATATACATCGATGAGATTGTACGACTGCATGGAGTTCCGACGTGTATCGTGTCCGACAGAGGCACCCAGTTTACCAGCCGACTATGGCAGAGGTTTCAGGAGGCTTTGGGCACCCGCTTGAGTTTCGGCACAGCATTTCATCCGCAGACCGACGGACAGTCAGAGCGGACTATTCAGACTCTCGAGGACATGCTCTGAGCGAGCGTTTTAGACTTTGGAGGTAGCTGGGATCATCATTTACCCTTAGTAGAGTTATCCTACAACAACAGCTACTAGGAGACCATCCAGATGGCACCATTTGAGGCTCTTTATGGGAGGAGATGCAGATTGCCCGCCTGTTGGACAGAGCTCAGTGAGGGCAGTATCTTAGGGCCACAGATTGTGGAGGAGACGACCGCGAAGATCCAGTTGATTCGATAGGATGAGAGCAGCCCAGAGTAGGAAGAGATCTTATGCGGACCGTCTTCGGCGCAGACTTGAGTTTTCTGTTGGTGATCATGTTTTCTTGAGGGTCTCCCCAATGAAAGGTGTGATGAGATTAGGGAAGAAGGGGAAGCTTAGTCCTAGATATGTGGGCCCCTTCAAGATCCTCGAGCGTGTGGGTGCAGTTGCCTATCGGTTATCCCTTCCGCTCGGTTTTCCAGATGTGCACCCCGTGTTTCACGTTTCGATACTCCGCAAGTATCTTCATGATCCTTCGCATGCGATTCAGCACCCAACGATCTAGCTTGAGCGCGATCTTTCCTATGCAGAGTAGCCGGTGATTATCTTGGATCGACAAGTGAAGAAACTGAGATCGAAAGAGATACCGTCCGTCAAGGTACTTTGGCGTAGTCCGAACAGCGAGGAGGTCACTTGGGAGACCGAGAGCGAGATGAGGAAGAGGTATCTCCATCTCTTTGAAGGTACGTGTAGTTAGATTTTAAATTCGGGGACCGAATTTCTTTAAGGCGGGTAGATTGTAACACTTTGAATTTCGTTTAGAATGTTTTCGCGTTAATTAGCAATTGTGCGTGTTTTTCATAAAAACCCTAATATCTTATTTTCTTTCTTGACTAGTGATAATCGTGTTGAGAAGTGTTATATATATATATATATATATATATATAGGGTTATTAATTATAATTTGGTGGTGCTTACCCTAATTGGAATATTTTTTTTCCGTAATGATTTCTTAAGTAAGGTTTAGTGTAGTGCACATGCACACTTAACATTTTGTGACTTAGGTTTTAAGTGGTATCATGAACCATTTCTTTCTTGCATGGTTTTTAATTATCCCCACCCATTTTAAAAGCAAGTCAAACCCTTTTTGAATTTAAAAAATTGAATTAGAAAATGGAAGCATGGTGTTAGGTGGAAAAAATTGACTTTTGACCCATTTTCCTCTCTCTCTTTTCTCTCTTTCTCTCATTGCTGGAATTCTCTGCAGAGAGGCAGCAGCAACATCAAAAATTCATTATCTTTTCTTTCCATTTTGCTTCTCTCTTGATCCATTTACAAACCCAACACCAAAAAACCCATTTTTCTTCACAAAAATACTTGGAAAGGTGGCTCTTTTGAGGAGTTGATGGCAAGTCAGTGCATTTGAGGCTAGGGCTGGAAATTTTGGGTTTTTCTAAGGTCTTTTGAAGGTATATAGCTCATGCTTAACACCCTTTTTCATAACTTGTAGTATTTATAGCCAAAATCATGTTTTGTGTGCATTTTTAGTGATATTGAAGGATATTTGTGATGTATATGTTAGATAGGTATTTTTATGGTTTGGTTAACTCTTTTAAGTGCTATTAGAGCTATTTAAACCAGGTTTTTCTTTCATTCTGCACTAAAATACCCTAAAGTATCGATTTAGTGCTTAAATGTTGTTTTTAACTAGAGTTTGGGTTCGGTTGAATCTGCTTCTACCCAGGTTGTTTCAGCACAATTTTGTAATTACTGTAGCATGTACATAGGGTATAGAGAACACACACGAAGCCCGGGAGCCCAGATCCCTACCCAGGCCGCCGAAAAATGCGTTCTGGACGTAATTTGCGGCCAGATGGGTGAATGGTAGGTTGGGGTTTGGATGATAGGTGTCTGCTGCTATGTGAAGGCTTTTGGTATATATAGTTTTGTAAAATTGTTCCTGTATCAAAATCTAGGATATATTACCCTATTTCTCGTATTTTAAACCTTCACGACACGTGTGATACGTGTATGAGTTTTGGGTTTTCTGCGTATCGCGACGCGTCGGGGTAGCTTCAGGCGGGTAGTCACATGTTTTAGCATATCGCGGACACGCGCGCTTGGTTCGCAACGCGGGTTTCTAGTTTGGCGTTAATGTCGCGTTTTTTGTAGATTCGAGCTTATGTGTGACATTCTGTGAAATTCTAGGTGCACAGGCGAGCACGACGGACGCCGCGAAGAAGGGGAAACAAGTCATCGGCTACACTTAGCGCGAGACTACGGTGAGTAGATTTAACATCTTCGGGGAAATCGTTCGCATGGCGTTATGCGTCAGAGCTGATAGGACCTTATAGCTACATATTGCATTTACCTACATTGACTGTTCATGGATACTGTTGTTGCATACCGCATTCCCTGCTATATGTTTATGAACTTAGAATTGATAGAACACCGCACTGTTGCTAATGGTTCATGATGCACGAGCACTAATTTTCATGTTACACACACCGTTAGTAACTGCCATGACACTCACATTGTAGAATTGCCATGATCATTATACCGTAGTACTCCTTTACACATTGATACTTGTGCACGTACTCCTTTACACATTGATGCTTGTGCACGTACTCCTTTACACATTGATGCTTGTACACGTACTCCTTTACACATTGATGCTTGTGCACGTACTTCTTTACTTATTGATATTTGTGCACGTACTCCTTTACACATTGATGCTTGTGCACGTACTCCTTTACATATTGATACTTGTGCACGTACTCCTTTACATATTGATACTTGTGCATGTACTCCTTTACACATTGATACTGGTGCACGTATTCATTTACATATTCACACTTGTGCACGTACTCATTCACATACTTATGCATATTCAACTGTACCTACCTGGATATGCTGATTGTGATAGAAACTGGGAGCCGCATGATGCCTTTTGAAAAACTGAAACTATTTTAAAGAGCGGTTTCTCCCTTTTACTTATAATATGACTTGATGCACATATCACATCGTATTGAACTACTCATTGGTTTTGGATTTCATGTGATTTCTGATTTTGAGGACCGTGGGGTTATTTAAGAAATTATGCACTATTTGAAAACCCGGTTCCTCTTGATATGATATTTTGGTGCGTCCACCATGCGTTTTCTCGGTTCTGAGACGTGTGCTTGAAACCCGATTCGAGGAGTTGGATGATCCGTTTGCGGGTTCGTGGTGGACCCGGTATGGTTCCCCGGGGCGAGAAATGTTTTTCATGGAGTAGACGATGAGCCTGGCAGGGTGGCGAGTACCTACCGGTGATTGGTTGGACCTGGCGGTTATCCGGAGGATACTGACCAGAGTCGATAGATGGATACGGGACGACTCGTATTGCCGGGGCCGATACCGCAGACGGAGCCCGTGGGCTGATCCGGACTGACGGAGCCCGATATATGAGGATTTGCGTGTCGATGCTGGACATGATTATTTCATGATATTTTGAGTGCCGATGTTGGGCACTCAGGATTTTCTGAGATTTACAGGATTTGAGGGCCGAGGAGAGTACCGGCGCCTGAGTTTTATTGGGATTTAGGGTGCAGTGTTGGGCACCGATTATTTTTCCACGTTGACATTCCGTGTAGATGTTATTTCATCCCATGCTCAGCATTCATTATTTTGTATCTCATCCTATAGTTATGTTACTTGACAGCGCACTTGCATGATTATTGCACATACTGCTTATCGTATATAGATATTATCGGCTGGTATATGATAGAGTAGTGCAGTACGTGCATGCTCGCGATTACCTTTATATGTTATCTACTATTCACGAGTTGGCAACTCACCCCCGTTGTGCTACAGTATTTGCAGGTTGCCCTTCAGAGTAGTCGCGGCAGGCTGTTTCCTTGTACCTTTTGGCTACAGATACCACTACAGTGGTGCGGGAGCTGTTTTGCTCTTAGGTGGGTTGTGGTATCTGGTTGTTTTATTGTACACTCTTTTGTATCTAGTATTCTCCATCTACTGTTTATATATTGACTTAGAGACCAGTGTGAGGACGATGATGTATATTATTTGTTTTCTGGTGTCGAGCTTGTGGGAGCCAACTTTTATTTTTATGCAGTTTTATTATTCATTGATGTTTTTACTTATTGCTCATTTCTTCGCTACGGCGTCGTATATTACTCTTATGGGTTTGTTTCCGCCGTTGTGCGTGGTTGCTCCCATTCAGGGATGCTTTATTTCATAATATATCATTTTATTCATGTCTTGTTGTGTACCCGACTTCGGGGTTAGTTTTACAAAGGAAATACTGCCAAAATTATTAAGATGATAACTTAACTTTAAATAACTTTATTAAACTACTTAAGATTTTCTAAATGTTTTAATCAAATGTTTTCAACACTCACTATTTTTTTCAGGGTTTTGATTTCTGGGTTTCGGCTTACTTAGTCACGTTACGCCTGTAGACGTTACATGGTTAAGTGCCGGTCACGAGTCCAAACTTCGGGTCGTGACAATGCACCCGCTACCTTCCAGCGGTGTATGATGGGTATTTTTTCAGACATGGTGGAAAAATTCTTGGAGATCTTCATGGATGATTTCTCCATTTTCGGCGACTATTTTGATGAGTGTTTGCTACATCTCGACGCAGTCCTTACCCGATGTAAGGATAAGAACCTTAATTTAAATTGGGAGAAGTTCCACTTCATGGTACGAGAAGGTATTGTCTTAGGACATATCATCTCGTAAAATGGCATTGAGGTAGATAAAGCGAAGATTGAATTCATTTCCAATCTTCCTACTCCCAAATGCGTCCGAGGCATTCGAGCTTTCCTTGGCCATGCCGGTTTCTATAGACGGTTCATCAAGGATTTTAGCAAGATTTCTAGACCCTTGACTCTTTTGTTGGCCAAGGACACCATATTTGATTTTGACTCGAGCTGTATGAAGGCGTTCGAGTCATTGAAAAACTCACTTACTTCCACTCCCGTTCTTTCGTCTCCTGACTGGACGCATCTATTTGAAATTATGTGCGATGCATCTGATTTTGCCATTGGTGTTGTCCTTGGACAGCACATCAATAAGATGCCGCATGTAATTTATTACGCTAGCCGAACCTTGAACGAGGCCCAATTAAATTACACAACAACCGAGAAGGAATTCTTAGCTGTTGTGTTTGCATTAGAAAAGTCCAGGCCCTATTTAATCGGCTCTCCAGTCATCGTATACACTGACCATTCAGCTCTTCGTCATCTTTTTGCGAAAAAGGATGCTAAATCTCGGCTGATACGTTGGATCCTCTTACTACAAGAGTTTGACATTGTCATCAAAGACAAAAGAGGATGCGAAAACGTAGTCGCCGACCATCTTTCACGCCTCCCTTCTTCGCTGACGCTTCAATTTCCTATAAAAGACGTTTTTCTATATGAGCAGCTCTTGACTGTATCATGCGAACCTTGGTTCGCAGATATTGTAAATTATTTGGCCACCGGACTTATACCAAATGAATGGTCGAATCAGGACAGACTCCAATTCCTATCCCAGGTAAAACATTTTTACTGGGATGAACCTTATCTATTCAAATACTGTCCCGACCAAATTATTCGTCGGTGTGTCCCCGACAATGAGTTTAAGAGCGTGCTGTCATTCTGCCACGATAAAGCGTGTGGCGGGCATTTTGGCCCTAAAAAGACAGCCGAAAAGATCTTGCAGTGTGGATTCTATTGGCCACAACTTTTTAAAGACGCACATGATTACTGCAAGACATGCTCCCGGTGCCAACACTTGGGCCGGATATCTAGGAGAAATGAAATTCCGCTCCAACCAATATTGGTTGTGGAAATTTTTGATGTTTAGGGGATTGATTTTATGGGGCCGTTTCCCAATTCTTTTGGGAACTTGTATATTCTCCTCGCTGTTGATTATGTTTCTAAGTGGGTCGAGGCTGTACCCAGCTGGACTATTGACAACAAGTTTGTTGTTAGATTCTTCAAAGAAAACATTTTCTCTCGGTTTGGGAACCCCCACGCAATCATTAGCGACAATGGAACTCATTTCTGTAATAGGACTTTCGAGTCCTTAATGCGGAAATATTCCATTAACCATAAGCTATCAATGCCGTATCATCCCCAAATGTGTGGGCAAGCCGAGATTTCAAATCGGCAAATTAAACAGATATTGGAGAAAACGGGTTCCAAAAACCATAAATATTGGTCTTTAACACTTACTGATGCCCTTTGGGCATTTCGAACTGCCTATAAGACCAATCTTGGCATGTCTCCTTATAGGCTTGTTTATGGAAAGGCTTGCCACCTTCCAGTTGAAATTGAGTATCGCGCATTTTGGGCGATAAAAGAATTGAATCTATCTCTTAGAGATGCGGGCAGCCATAGAAAGCTGCGGTTAAATGAATTAAGCGAGCTTCGGGATGAAGCTTACGAGAACGCGGTTGTCGTAAAAAACCGAATGAAGGTGTTTCACGATAAACACCTTATGCGCAAATCATTCAAACCTTGTTAACAGGTTTTACTTTACGACACCCGGCTACATTTCCATCCCGGCAAGCTCAGATCTCGATGGAAAGGGCCATTTTTTGTTCGCACTGTATATCTGCACGGTGCGGTCGAATTAGAAAATCCTGAGGACGACACTATTCAAAGTGAACGGACATAGGCTTAAACCGTTCCTCACCGCGGACCCTTCGGAGGAGCTCCTGCTGTTGTAGGAGCCGGTTTACATCGACTGATCTTCCTCCGTCTACCCCCAAATTTCGGTTATCCAGCCATAAACAGTGGAAACACTGTTTCAAATAAGTTTGGGGGTATGTCACACTTGTAATTTAATTAAAAAAAAATCAAATTTTTGGGGGTATTTTTGTAAATTTTCATTTTTAATAAATAATAAAAAAATTAAAAAAATATAAATATTTTATTTACAAATAAATTTCTCTTTTTAAGAGGTCTTTTTTGCAAATAACCAAAACACCCCTATAAATACAACCCGACCCCTCTCTGCATTTTACATAACCCTAATTTTCCTTCCTTCAAAACCCTAGCCGCTGCAGCAGACAGAGCAAGGAGATCTCACCAGAGAGCCGCGCTTCCGCTGCTGAAGGAGCCTCTGTGCCGCGCAACCGCCGCCGCCTATTGTCTTCTCCCTCTGAAAACTTCAGAGGAGGTTTGAATTCTCTGATTCTCTCTGTTAAAATTTTTAAAAATATCTGCATTCTCTGTGATGGCACACACTTTGCAATTTGAAAGAGATTTTTCATAAATGTTTGCACACACGATCTATGGTAGTTATTTCGGTGATGAGATCCGAAGGCATGGGCAAAAAAAACAAGCTTGCTTGAAGTCTTCGAGGCCGAAAATGATCTATGTCGAGAAATCTCCAACTCAAGCTGGCTCTTCACTAATTGAGAATTAGTGAAGCAAACAACCTACACTAAATGACTAGTCTAGTATAGATTGATGAAGTAGGAATTTTGCTCACTTTAGAATAATTTTTCTCACTCTTTTTCTTCAACTCAAGAAAACCTAGAGAGCTCTCTTGAGATGAAGAAGATGAAGTTGTGTAGAATGGAATGTCAACCATGGGTGAGATATTATCATATATTATCAATGTAGAGACTTAAGCATGGCTAAAGATGTAACATTTCAGAAAAATAAAATATTATTTTTGGAAATTTAAACAATTAGAATAACAAATATGATGAATATTTTAATGTATGAAGATTAGTTTTAATGATATGGTATAACTATATACCGATGGTTTGGGAAATTAATATATAATTAATGATTTTGAAGGTGTTGATGTGATTTGGACATTTCATGAATTTTTATACAATCATTGTATTTATGTTGATATTAAGCTTGATTAACATTTCATTAATCTTGTATTAAAACTTGGTTATGCACATAACATGCACCATGTCATGTTGCACACAACACGTGTTACATTTTTACTTTGAACCATGCCTTATTTCAATTAAATGGTTTTGTTTTGGTTTTAAAAAATAGAAAAAATAAAAAGGGAAAAGGAAAGATATTAGTTAGGGTGGGGACCATGAGACATGAGAGGGAGAGAGAGTGAGAGAAAGTTCCACATTCTTCTACATAATTCTCAACTTCTTTTTTCTCTCATGTTCTCCCCTCCCCTCTTCATGACTGCCCTTCTCCCTCCACCTCCTCTACCTCCTCACAACACCCCTAAATACACATCAAAATCTTATATCCCCTTGATTAAAATTTTGCACAAGCTCACTACAAGCATGGTGGACCAAACAAGTTAAGATTTTGAGCACTTGGGGCAACTCAAGAAAATTCTTGAATTGCCAAATGAGGTAAATCCCACACTTTTAGTTTAATAATTTAGTTTCTTTAGCTTCTATTTTAGTTTAGAATTGGTTAAGTGAGGATTTGTGAGCTTTGAAAATTTCTAGATGAGACTTAGGGCTTTTCTTAAGTTGTGATGATGTATTTGAGAGTAATCAGTGACTACAACCCATTTAGTGTAATAATCCTGGACCAAGTGAACTTAGAAAACCCAAGACTTAGACTTTAGAAACTTTTCATGTCGGTTTTGTGAATATTTTGTGGACTACAGGGATTCTGGAGCAACTTGGGATGTTTCTAAGAGAATCAAATAAGTACATTAACCTAGTTATACCAATAAGAGACCACCATGAGAAAACGAGGCCAAATATCCTTATTTGGACCGACAACACCCGTTTTTTTCACAATCTTGCTGGGTCAATGGTTGCATATGGGGTTGGATTTTGGTGTATAGCTCAGTTACTTCATAATATAGCCTCTGTGATTGTTTGGTTAGCCTAATTTTACTTGAGACTAAATCTGGAACCATTTTCTTGAGTTGCTATTTTGTTTTGTGAATTTTAATGACTTGAACTTTGGATATTTGTGTTTTCTCTCAGTCACTTGACGTTTGTACGTCGATATCGGGAGTTGTTTGGTTATTCTTGCATGCGTAGACCATAGGTTTTAACCTATGTGTGATTCGTGTGCCGTTTTGGTTTTCGTACGCGATTTCTGTTTACAATACTATGTGTTTATATATGTAGACACCTTCACGTGGACTTCGGATAAGAAGGAAGAGCGTGGCGTCATTGACTTCAGTAAGTGAGGATCAAGGTGAGTAGATGTATATCTACGGGGGAAGTCGGGTGGATGGCGTATAGCACCCCCGCAATTTCGTAGGTTAGGATGCGAATATGATATATATACATATGTGTTATGTTGAGACGTGAATACTTAGCAAGAAGGGATTTAGGAGACCATGGGTTAGATTGATGCTACTTGGATGGGAGTGTTTTTAGTTTAGTTTCTTAGTTGTGAAACCTTAGAGTATAGGTTGTCACACACACATGCACACACGAATACTTGACCTTGTGTATGTGTGTGTGTGTATAGGTATGTGTGTAGGTTATATATATATATACATACATACATACATACATACATACATACATACATACGTGAGATGATGGCTAATATATGATACTTGGAGATGGGTCGATATGATCGGGCATGATGCCGTGAGTTTTGATATGTGATTGAGTCATGATATGATGTGTGACACGATATTATAGTGGATCGTTGGACGATGTGTATTCATATATACGATAACATGTGTTTGATGATCTTAGAATGTACGAGACTTTAGAACAGTACCCCTGATCATGATTTGGTACGATGATGATACCGTGCGAAAGATGATATTATATATGATTTGACCCGTACCCTCGATTTTGGGGATGTCGTACGATGGATTTATCGTAGGAGGTATATATATGATGATTGATTCGCACTCTTGGTTCGAGAATGCCGTACTATGTACTATACAGTACATGATGCTATGAGGCTGGATTGCCGACTACTAAGTATATCGACTCGGTTTATCTACTTAGACTTTCTTATACTTCTGACTAGGTTCTTAGTTTAGTCTTTTTAGTTGTTTAGATAAATGCTAGACTTGGTTCGAGTGATACATATTTTCAAAACTGACGAATCGTGAGTATTTTCAAAAGACACCCGAGGGATGCTACGGATTTTTCAAAGGACGTATCTTTTCTCAAAAATCCCGTAGCCCCTACTTTTCTAAAAACCACGATTCGTGCTATTTCAAAAACACTAAAACCGTATGACTCGTGCCCGATATGTATATTACATGTTTCATTTACTATTCATTTGTTTTCTTACTTTTATGTCGTTCTCATTGTATTGCATATTTAGTACATGTGTTTTCTTTAGTTATTATGAACCCTGTCTGTTAGGACACCAGAACCATTACCAATGATGCGCATGTTCCACGTACACTTACTTGCCGGCTCACACACATCATCATCGGTAATTGCCATGTCACGTACACTTTAGAAAACATTACCTCATTGATATTGCTAGCTGGTAGTTTTAACATAGTACTAGTATGCTTACTTTCATATGTTAGTTTAGATGTTGCATTACTTAGTTAGATACCCCATGCATTATATATTCATTTGTTATGCAATATTGTGGGCTTTATGCCGATGTTCACTGCTTTTGACTCTTGATTTTGGGATTTCGGATTTTCTATGAGATTTCTGGATTTAAGGGAAACCGCAAGAATTTTATAAACTTATTATCATTTTAAAAATGCAAGTTGCGGTTTCTTATGATATGATGTATATGGCGTCCACCATGAGTTTTCCTGTTTGATGTGGTTTTCGAGACCCGATTCGAGGAGTAGGATGAACTATCTCGGGTACATGGTGGACCCGATATGGTACCCCGGGGCAAGAAGCTCGAGTTGTAGACGATGAGCCTGGCAGGGGAGCACGACCTACCGGTTATTTTTGACTCAGCGGTTATCCGGAGGATACTGACCGGAGTCGTGGGATGTGACAGATTTGAGAGCCGATCTGAGAGACGGCCATTGAGATATTGAGACATTGAGATACATGGATTTTGTGTCGATGTTTGACATGGATTTCTGTTGATTTCTTTGATAATACTCCAGTTTTTATATGAAAACTTTACTAAGATAAAAGCACAGCTTTCTCATACAGATATATCCTGATTTCATGTTATTTATTCATTCATGATGCATTCATACATCAGATATATGACATGTTGCTACTTGTGACACCGACACGAGTACTTAGTATTACACACATGCTTAGATTATTACCATTACCACTACTAGATGTCCAGTGTTATATTATGAGTATATTAATGTATGACCTAGGAGATCGTCATATATTCGGTTTCTACCCGGTGATGTTTTCTACTCACGAGTTGGCAATTCACCCCCGTTGTGCCACAGTTTCTTGCAGGTTTAGTCGTACAGGTTCCGTAGCGGCTTGCTGACACATCATTTCTTTCGGGTGATTGCTTTGGTAGGTGGGTTACATTGCATCGTGACCACCGTCGCTGTTGTTCTTTATATTTCCATTGTACTCTTATATTTACTTCGTTTTTTGTCTAGTTAAGCTCCATCAACCAGACTTGTATATTTAGTAGACTTAGATAACATCAGTTTGTATATTCTTTCGGCTTTAGAGTCGCGCTCATGTATTATTGATGTTTTTCTGGTTTTCCTGATGTTTAGTTTTCTTGCTTTCTTTCAGCGTTTTGATCCTCGCCTTCGGCGTTGTATATTGCATTACATGTGTGGTTGTTTCCGCCAATTGGCGAAGAGCTAGCTCCCGCTTGGGGATGCCTTATATATTATTGCTTGTACCGTTTTCGGGTTAAAAATTATAAAGGAGGTGCTGCCCAAATCTTCAATGACAAAAATCTTTTCAAGTAAAATACATACAATGTGTTTTCGTATACTATTATCTATGATATGTAGAAGGAACTTGATTTCAGTAAACCCTATTTCAAAACTACACCTCCACTATTTTTTCCCTAAAAAGATTTAGATTTATGGGCTTTTGGCTTACTTGTATTAGGTGGGGTCTTATAAACTTCACATGATTCAAGTGCCAGTCACGTGCCTTTTCTGGGTCGTGACAAAAGAAAATGGTCGGATTAATAAATATCTAGAGTAAAACAAAATTAGTGGACTAAGTCAAGTTTTCTACAAGCTTCCACAAGCTTCACAAACCATCGGATTTTTCACCTAATTTTGTATTTACCCTTAATACATAAAAACCCTAATTATCTTTATCATGGTATGAGTCTTATACACCCATGTACAATGTATCATCAAGCATGACACAAAGAAAATAATACATAAACATTTATCACATATATATAATAAATGTACAAGTGAGAAAAAGAAATTCTTAAGTGAGCTAATATTACTTAATGTATATTAATATATCAAATATATAATTATGCATTAAATTATTAAATCAACACTTGATTTAATAATCCGGCTATATCACATACAACTGACTAATATCATATATATATATCAACTTATCGAATCAACACTTGATTCAATAACTCGACTATATCACATATAACCGATCGATATCATATATTACGAGATTAGAATACGCTATCACATACTCGTATTAATCTCGGTCCCGCACATATCATATATGTGCCCTACTTCATTTTGCATGAGCCAGGAAATCTCTGTGTAGGACTCTAAAGACTCGTCAATACGCCAACAGTAGGTAATGATCATATCAGTTACCCACAAGCCGTCAGTAGTACTAGCTGGATGTAACGGCTACCTGGGTATTGAGCGATCAGAAGATCAGCAAGTAAGCTTGTCTAAACTCCCGCAAAGCTTATAAGTAACATTACCGTACAGTCCGGTCTCTTCGTCTAATATGTCGCATATCTAGCCTGGGGGTGGTAAACGTCAGACCCTAATAGCTTGATAAGTCATGCCGATGTGAGGCTCATAACGGTTCGAGAAACTACTTGTAACACTTATCAGTAAATCTCAGCAATCCTGGCCAGGGATTTCCTATAATGGCCAATCGAGCACAGCGCAACATCAACCCCCAATACCGGGAGAGAAGAAACCCCCTCCTATCGCTCATTGCCTCCATGTGACTCGGGACTGTACCCAAAAATCACCGTTTTGCACAACTCCTCTTGAGCGTGGTAAGGTGGAAATCAAAACACAGTAGGAATCACACAAGACTCTATGACGATTTCGGGTCTATAGACTAACCTGTACCAGTGTCACCAGAGAACTGCTATCTGACGTAATGTATAATACCATCTACGAGTTCTCGGCGAGTCCTGTTCAGTGTACCTATTCTCTAATAAGCACTTGTGAACATTCTCTGATGTCAAATACCAATGGTTGTGGGATCAACCATTGCCCCATTTAGGGTCAAGAATCGTACATACTGAATATCGATGCCCCGTCCCGATACTCCCACGACTAGGAACAATTAAAGGATGTACTTATGGACTACCCTGGCCCCACTAGTATGATCTCCATCATAATCCTGGTAGTCAAGTACATATCCTAAGGGTTGTTAATGTTTATGCCCTAGAGGCCATTGTTATACCATACTAGTTTGTATATTACTTAATGGAAGCTTGGGATATTCACAGTTGTATTGACAGTCTTCCTAAAAATGGTAGTATGCTACTTGGTTTGTTTCTACTTTAATATGTGCATATGTTTCTTTTAACGCATCGCTTATACATATTAGTAGAGCCCTTAGGATCTTTGTTTGATTACCAGCGTTGTGATGGCAGTCACACTAGTGGGAGCTGGGTAGTCTATAAGCAATATCCTATACAGGTCCCTGGTCGTAGGATTATCGAGACGGGGCATCGATACTCCGGAGTAGACTGGTGTATACGCTTTTCATCCCAGCTGGGGAGATGGTGTTAGTTATATGTATGCCCTAGAGGCCATTACTATACATAGGATGTATATTGTAGTGGATGCTTGGACATATATAGGAAGGACTTTCTTGCTCGACATGATAGTATGCTATCTGGTTGATCTTTACGTTAACGTGTACACTGATTGTCTCTCTGTTACATGTTGGTAAAGCCCTTAGGATATGTACTTGACTACCTGGACTATGATGCAGATCATACTAGTGGGGACATGGTAGTCCCTAAGTACATCCTTCAAGGTCCCTAGTCATGGGTGTATCGAGACGGGGCATCGATATACCAGAGTAGACTAGCGTATACCTTCTCGACCCATACAGATGGGCGATGGATGATCCCATATCCATTGGTGTTTGACATCAGAGATGATATACGGGTGCTCAGTAGAGACTGGGTACACTGGACGGACTCGCCGAGAACTCCCAGATGGTATTATACCTTACGTCAGATGGCAGTTCTCTGGTGACACTGGTACAGAGTAGTCTGTTGACCCGAGATCGTCATAGAGTCTTGTGTGGTTCCCACTGTGCTTTGATTTCCACCTTACCATGTCCAAGAGGGCGTGCAAAACGGTGGTTTTTGGGTACAGTCCCGAATCACATGGAGGCAATGAGCGATAGGAGGGGATTCGTCTCTCCCGGTATAGGGAGTTGATGTTGCGCTGTGTTCGATTGGCTATAACCGGAAATCCCTGGCCAGGGTTGCTGAGATTTACTGGTAAATGTTATCAGTAGTTTCGCGAACTGTTATAGACCTCATATCGACACGACTTATCGAGCTATTGGGGTCAGACGTTTACCACCCCTAGGCGAGATATGCGACATATCAGACGACGAGACCGGACTGTACGGTAAGTGTTACTGGTTGGATTCACAGGAGTGTGAGCGGGCTTGCTCGTCGATTTTCTGATCGCTCAATACCCGGGTGGCCGTTACGTTTAGCAGACCGCTTGCGGCTTGTGGGTGCTTGATATGATCATCATCTGCTGCTGGCGTATTGACGAGTCTTTAGAGTCTTACACAGAGGTTTCCTGGCTCAAGCGAAACGAAATAGGAGCGCATATGAGATATGTGCGGGACCGAGAATAATGCGTGTATGTGATACCGTATTCCATTCTCGCGATGAATGTGTCGAATGGTTGTATGTGATATAACCTAGTTATCGAATCAAGGATTGATTCGATAAGTCGATACATTGGATACTAGTCGGTTATATGAGATATGATCGGATCATTGAATCAAGTGTTGATTTAATGATTTAATGTATAATTATATATTTGATATATTACTTTGCATTAACTAGTATTGGTTCACTTAAATTGGATTTTCTCACTTGATGTGCACATTGTATATGTGATATATTTTTGTGTGCACTTGATTGTGTCATGTTTGATGATATATGCCAATTGGATTTGTGTAAAGACTTAAACCATGTTTAGTGAATGGTTAGGGTTTCATTTCACTTATTTATTTATCTTTTCTTTTTGGTTAAAAGATAAAAGAAAGAAAAACAAAATGGTTGCTTTAAAACATGAAGCTTGTTGAAGCTTCATGAAGCTTTGACCAAGTGACCATTTTGTCTTCATTTCCTTTAACCTAACCATTCACCAAAACCATAGTTAACTCTCTACACATAACCATGGTTTGTATATGATAAGTATTCATATTATTTTCTTTTTGAAAAAGACTTATCATCATATTATCTTCTTCTTCTTCTCCTTCTTCAACATAAAGAAAGCTTGCCTCCATCAATGGCAACTAGTGAAAAAGAGTGAGAAATCCAATTCTAAAGTGAACCCACTTCCTATTTCTTCATCCTCTACCTCTTGCCAAGTAGTATAGGGTGTTTTCTTCACAAGTTTCATGACTTGGTGAAGTGGGAGCTTGATCTTGTGATGCCTCGACGTAGATCATCTTCGGCATCGAAGTCGACGACCTAGCCCGCCCATTTCTCCGATGAAACCGATGCTAGAGTCATGGATTCGATTTGGACAGCGGGGGGACGTCATCACAGAGCCTAGGAGGTGGAGGACCGGATCTACAAAGGTTGTATTTCCGTTCACATATTAGTAAAGCAGTTTACCAGTTCTAGTTTTCGCCTAAACTCTAGTCAACGATCCGTATTAGGGTTTCTCGGCACTTGTAAAATTTGAATTTGGCATGGTTGATGCCTTGTGAGACCTCTTGTGTGTGCCTAGGAACCCTACAGATGGTCTGTCCCACAGCCATCAGTAGGTTGTACTGGAGATAGTATGCAGGTGCTCGTTAGGTTATGGGTACACCGGACAGGACTCGCCGGGAACTGCAGGTTGGTACTATACCCATCGTCAGATAGAAGTTCCCAGGTGACATGAGTACAGCTTAGTCCGTTGACTTGACACTGCTACTTCTCCTCGGGTGTGTTCCCAGTGTACTTAGATTACTACCCTACCATGGCTCAAAGGAGTCGTGCAAATAGATAGTAGTTGGGTGCAGTCCCGAAGCACTTGGAGGCAGTGGAGGTTAGACATGATTCGTCTCTCCCGGTATTGGGGGTTGATATCGCGCTGTGTATGGAGAGCCATTACGCAAAGTCCCTGGCCAAGGTAAGCGAGATTTACTGGTAGGTTCCAGTAGTTTCTCAAGGTGTAATGGGCTAAACTCCGACACGACTTATACCGCTATTAGGGGTCTGACGTTTACCGCCCCTAGGCCCGATATGCGATAGTCCTAGACGAACAGACCGGACTGTACGGAGATTGTCACATCAGGCTCAGTAGGAGTTCGGATGGGTTTCCTCATCGTCCTTCTTATCGACATCTACCTGGGGACCGTTACGTATAGCTAGTACCGCTTGCGGCCTATGGTTAAACCCACTGCCAGTATAGTGTCGAGTCTTTAGAGTCCCACACAGAGAGATTCCCTGCACCGGGAAAAAGGTGTAGAGGCCGTATTGTTTTACGGCAGGGCCGCGATCACTTACGTACATTTGTGCACGTACTATAATCGGGCAGATAATACTAGCGGGCTTTGGTTTAAGCCAGATTCTAGTATTATACAGATGGATTTATTCAGTCTAAGATTATCCATGTTTTTAGGAAATACGGATGGGAGGGGCAGTCTCGTAATTTTTCGGGAAGCTTCTAGAAGGAGGTGACTCATTTGTGTTTATTTCTTTTGTGATTTAAACTAAATGAGGTGGAGGATGAGGTTTAAGTTTCATTAAATGATCCATGACTCATTAGATGATTCATCTAGTGAATTAAATGAAGCATGATGAATATTAGCTAGATATTTATTTTGATGATATTATTATGCTTCATGATATTCACAAATGAGAATAGTTCATTCATTATCACAAAACACTTCTCTCTCCTTAATTTTTCATCTTCTACCTCAAACCCTAATAGCTCTCATGAGTTGAGAATCCTAGGGTTTAAAGTAACTAAGTAATCCATCTAAATACTCTACACCCTCTAGGACTTCTAGATTAGCAAACTAGAAGCCGTAGTTATCTCAGATTCGAGATAGGAGCTCGGACTATAGACTCTCGGGTGGATCGTCTTTGACTCGAGGAGACCGTTGAGGTGCCCATGTTCCATAGAGCCTACGAGGTGTGGAGGATAGTGATGAAGACCCGAAGGACAAGTAACGTGAGGTATAACTTCGAATCCGAGTAGTTAACCTCAAGTAGATTGCTAGCTACGGTTTGTATTCGATCCTTGGTTTGAGTCGGTGTTGCGAAGCTCGTAAAATCATTTTTTTTCTATTTCCTCCTCCCCGCGGACACGTGGGGTGCGCGTCATCGACTTATAGTGGTATCAGAGCCTTTCACAAACCTTAGATAGCTTGTAACGATATTAGAATTCTGCCGTTTTTGTCGCCGGAAAACTGTCGACAAAAACAGTTTTGAAAAGTAAGGTTTTGAGTTGTTTGCACACCCCGCGGGCTCATGGTTTGAACCGAGAAGCCGCGTGATGAAGCTTGCGTACCCCGAGAACACCCCGGGGGGGACCAACGGCCGAGAACACCCCCCAAGACCACCAATTGGTGGCCTTGGGGGCTGCTGACCTGAGAGACCAGAAACTGGTCTCTCAGGTCTGTCCTCCTTTGGGGGCTACCTCATGGTGGCCCCTAGGAGTGGGCATCCCCCCGAGGCTCCCCACTCGACGTATTATCATGTATCTTCGCCTCCGCGATGATTCGGGTGGGTTTTGAGTTCGTTTCGACTCCCGGATTGGCTCAAAACTTTCAGCTTTTGAAATTTAGCTCACTGAATTTTCAAGCCTTGGAAAATTGGATGTGTTTGCTAATTGCGTGCGGGATTCTTATGTCGTTGTTACTTTACAAGCTTGGTGATGTTTGATGTCTTCGTAAACCTCTGCTAATTGCTAGTATGTCGGTTAGTTCGGGGTTGCACATTTCTGTAATGGTTACTTGGTTTGTGGATATGAACTTCATTGGATTGTCGTGGATGAATAGCCGGGGATGTGAGATGAGAGTTTTTATCTTTCATTCGATGTAAATTGTAATATGTTGTAATATTCTTTTGCGGGGCACATCTGGGTTTAAGTTGTAGCCACCGTTGTATTATTTCATATACTGTTTTTTGCTCCTAGGATAAACCCAAGATGGGGTGCACAAACTACCGGGTATTTGGAAGTGTTAAATGGCCTACGCACGTTGTTGAGGGAGACTGTTTCACTTTTGGTACCAGGCGGGTAGTTTTCCGCACCCGTAGGGGTCTAGGGTGGGGTTTGGCTATTCATCGCGACCGTGTAATCCGTCTTTTGTTGCGGGCTCAAACAAAACGCGGATTCCTAGTATATCCAATATGTTCATCTGTGATCTGGAATGCCTATTATTGCGTCTGACGAATGTACAATACCTATATATGATATCTAGTAGGCGTTGCTTATGTTTTGCATCCGCGCTAGCCCAGCCCCCGCTCTGTCGTTAGTTAAGTAACCTAACGGGTGAATGACGGGACTCAGTGGCGAATGCGGACGGCATAAGCGGACATTGTATTTTCGTTATTTTCTGCAATGAAAGGATAATTGATGGGACGTATTATATTAATGCAAAGAAAACAAACCAAAGCTAAATCATTGGAACAATTTAAAAGAAACCACTCGGTTATTTTAAAAACAGCAGATTTTAATTGCAGAGCTTTAACCACTCCTTTTAAAAAGGCTATCAGGTTCCTTCGGTTATATCAAGTTCACTACGTTCACAGTTTCGCCAAAACCAGTCGTAGCCCTCCGTCATTTCATATGGATGGTCAGTAGTATTCAAGCTATGTTTGTTGGCCTTCGTCAAGGCATAATGTTTGGTAGCTGCTGGGGTATTCACATGTTGCATAGATAGATGCGTTAGTTTGGGACGGTCATATTACTTTGTTGGCCTTCGTCAAGGGTATATACGGGTGGGTTCAAATTAACAAGGATAATGATGGGAAGAACTTGACATGTGACTTATGATTTGTTGGCCTTCGTCAAGGTCATAAGAGCATGGGGCAAAAATCCACATCGGGAGTTTCTAAAGAAACTGAAACTTGCTAGTGTTGCATACCATTTGGAGTTTGATAATGTTGTTAGGATTCCTTCAGCATTATCACACGATGATATTTGGATCTCGATCCTACTGTGAGTATCCGCTACTCATCAGGAGATTCGTCACTTAACGATCAATGCTATAAACCAAGTAGGTGTCAAGAACAGTGTTAGCGGAGCTACGCTTATAGGGAAAATAGGTTATTTAATTAAGGAACTTCGCGAAAGCGTCGTAAAACCTCCCTCGAAATACCAACATTAGCCTAGATGAACGGTTAAGCAAGTATTGTACGGTGAGATAAGTCCTGACTAATTCTTCTTTTATGGTTTGAGGAAGGATTCGAGAAATAGTGGGAGCCATCCTCTTTAGATAAACTTAAAACCAATCTAAACTTTTAAGAGCATCATACTAAAGTGTTTTCTTCTCTCTCTCTTAAACTGCAGTGACCCTATGACCATGACTAGGTTACATATAGATAACAAGTTGACTGAATCTGACTGTAATGACTGGCAAAGGTTTGTCCAGATGTCCATTGCCTATGACAAGCTGGACCACATCATTACCACTTTAAATCCCGCCGTCCACCATTGCGGATATTGATATCCGTAAGACAAGGGAAAAAGAATGTGCGAATGCCAAGTGCCTCGTGACAGCCTCAGTAGATGGTGTAAACCAGAGGCAGCATGAGAAGATGGACTTAGTTTCTATCTTCCTCCATAACAAAGTTTTATATGGAGAGCAATATCATATCGCAAGATATAAGACCTCGAGCGAATTGCTTCAAGCGAGGTTGGCTTTCGGGTCATCTGTAGGGGAGAACGTCCTTACGATGACTAGTTATATTAATGAGCTCATGGATCTGGAGACCACGTTGAGAAACATATCATATGATGACTTATTTCCACAGTCCCTACCCTCTACTTACACCCTGAAAGAAACCAGGAAGACACCCGCTCTGCTTAATTGGGGACCTTCTTCTTCTGCATCCAAGGCGAAAGCAAAGGGTGAAAAGAAGAAGACCTCCACAAAGCCGATATACGGTATCAGTGAAGTAGATGGAAAGGGAAGGGCAAAAGTTTCGGGACTTGGTGTAGAGAAGGAGGGATGTTCCTATTGTTATTCCTATTGTTATGGGAAAGGGCATTGGCAGAAGGATTGCAGGGCTTTGGAAGCCAGTAGCCAGGATTCGAAGCATGTTGTGGCTTCGGCCTCGAGTGTGTTTGTAATTGAGAACTGTTTGTCAATTAACTCTACTTCCTGGGTAAAAGATACCGGAGCAGGATCTCTTATCTGTAATTCATTACATGCTTTGAGAAACCGTAGAGTTATCAGGGTAGGTGATTTGTCTCTCAGAGTTGCGAACGGAATGAGCGTGGACGCTGAATCCGTGGGAGAATATCTCCTAGGTTTGACAAGTGGGCAGATATTGATTCTACGTAACTGTTTGTATGTACCTAGTTTGACTTGTAATATCATATCAGTGTCCTCACTTTCGAGAGAGGGATATGATTTTACATTCGTAAGCGATGTGGTTCACATCCACCTAAATCAAGTTCTGATTGGGTCTGGTATATTAGATGACGGTATATACGTATTGAATAAAGCTCAGGTTTTCAATGTCCAGAACACACTTAAAAGAAAGTCTCCGGAAATAAATCAGGCTTTCTTATGGTATTGTAGACTAGGTCACATTAATGAAACTTGGTTGACTAAGTTACATAGAGAAGGATATTTGAATCCGTTCGAATATCAATCTTATGCTACTTATGATTCTTGTCTCATGGGAAAGATGACAAAGACTCCGTTTACTGGACACGGAGTAAGAGCGAGCGAGCTCTTGGGACTCATACACAGCGATGTGTGTGGTCCAATGTCTACACATGCGCGAGGTGGTTATTCCTACTTCATTACTTTTACGGATTATTTCTCTAGGTATGGACATATCTTCTTGATGAAGCATAAATCCGAGGCCTTTGAGAAATTCCGGGAATACAAGAATGAAGTGGAAAACCAAACAGGCAAAAGTATCAAGACACTGAGATCTGATCGAGGTGGTGAATACTTAAGTGCCGAGTTCCTGGGTTACTTAAAAGAGAATGGAATTCTCTCTCAGCTTACTCCTCCGTACACACCACAACACAACGGTGTATCGGAAAGGCGGAATCGAACCCTATTGGATATAGTTCGTTCCATGATGAGTAAGGCTGAGTTACCGCGATCTTTCTGGGGTTATGCACTAGAATCAGCTGCATATCTTTTGAAGTAGGTTCCAACCAAGACTGTGCCTACCACACCATATCAGATGTGGAGTGGGAAGAAACCCTATCTTCAGTACCTGAAGACATGGGGATGTCCAGCTTTTGTTAAAAAGCAGCATGCGGACAAGCTCGAGACACGCTCAGTACAGTGTAAGTTTGTGGGATATCCAAAAAAATCCAGGGGGTATTGTTTCTTTTACACAGAGTAACAAAAGATTTTTGTTTCTCGTCATGCCTACTTCTTGGAAGCTGAATTTTTAGAAAATCAGAAGAGTGGGAGCACAATAGAACTGGAAGAAATTCCAGAACCACAAGCTGTTACTGAAAGTTTGGTAGAACAAGAAGGTTCAGAAGAAAGGGACATCCCAACGCCTATCCGCAGAAGTAGCAGGCAGTCTCATCCGCCCGAGAGATACTACGGTTTTCTCTTAGACGGGGATCAAGAAGATTGCATCATTGATAATGATGACCCTACTAGCTTCCAGCAAGCCATTCAGAGCGGCGACTCGGTAAAGTGGATGGATGCAATGCGGACCGAAATGGAGTCCATGTACACCAACAAAGTATGGACTTTGGACATTGCTCCAGATGGGGTAAAACCCGTAGGATGCAAATGGATCTTTAGAAAGAAGATTGGTGTGGATGGACAGGTTGAAACCTATAAGGCTAGACTTGTTGCAAAGGGCTTTTGTCAAAGACCTGGTTTTGACTATGACGAAACCTTTTCTCTAGTGGCTATGCTCAAATCCATTCGGGTCCTTCTTGCCATTGCTGCCTTTCACGATTATGAGATCTGGCAGACGGACGTAAAGACGGTTTTTCTAAATGGTAATTTGGAAGAATGCGTCTATATGGATCAGCCAAAGGGATTCATTCAGAGTGGGAAAAGTGTGCAAGTTTCTTAAATCCATTTATGGACTAAAGCAGGCATCACGGAGTTGGAACATCTGTTTTGATGATACTGTCAAAGAATTCGACTTTATCAAGAATCCAGATGAACCATGCATATACAGTAAGATTGTAGGGAGATCTGTAGTATTCCTCGTCTTGTACGTGGATGGCATTCTCCTAATAGGAAATGATATTCCTATGCTACAGTCAGTCAAAGGATTCTTGTCACAGAAGTTCTCCATGAAGGACCTGGGTGATGCCACCTGCATTCTGGGGATCCAGATCTATCGTGATAGATCAAAGAGGATGTTGGGACTTTCGCAGTCTAGGTACATAGACACCATATTGAAAAGATTCAGTATGGAAGATTCTAAGCGCGGTAACCTACCAGCTTGTCACGGACTCACCCTCTCCAGAGAGATGTCTCCCGAGACTGATTTGGAAAGGGATCGCATGTCGATTATACCCTACGCTTATGCGGTAGGCTCTATAATGTATGCGATGTTATGTACCAGACCAGATGTAGCATACACATTGAGCGTTGTAAGCCGGTATCAGGTAAACCCAGCGTAGAAGCACTGGATAGCAGTAAAGAACATTCTCAAGTACCTAAGGAGGACTAAGGAGATGTTCTTGGTGTATGGCAGAAAGGACCTCCAGATCGAGGCCTTTGCCGACTCCAGCTTCCAGAGTGACAAGGATGATTCCAAGTCCATATCGGGTTATGTCTTTACCCTCGATGGAGGGGCGGTCTGTTGGAAGAGTTCCAAGCAAGACACCGTTGCTAACTCGACAATGGAAGCGGAGTACATAGCTGCTTGCGATGCCGCAAAAAAAGCTGTCTGGATGAAGAAGTTCCTCACAGAACTTTAGGTAGTTCCTACCAGTGTTGATCAATACCTCTGTATTGTGACAACAACGGCGTTATAGCTTTAGCGAAGGAACCCAGGTCCCATCAGAAGTCCAGACACATCTTAAGGCGGTATCACCTGATCAGGGAGATCGTAGATCACCGGGAGATCGAGGTGAAGAAAGTAGATACGGAGAATAACACTACTGATCCATTCACAATGGCCATTCCTCAGACGCAGTTCGAGAGGCTATTCGAGATGATAGGTCTGCGATATGCCAGTACATGGCCCTAGTGCAAATGGGAGATTGTTAGTGTTTATGCCCTAGAGGCCATTACTGTATCATACTAGTTTGTATATTACTTAATGGAAGCTTGGGATATTCACAGTTGTATTGACAGTCTTGCTAAAAATGGTAGTATGCTACTTGGTTGGTTTCTACTTTAATATGTGCATATGTTTCTTTTAACGTATCGCTTATACATATTAGTAGAGACCTTAGGATCTTTACTTGATTACCAGCGTTGTGATGGCAGTCACACTAGTGGGGGCTGGGTAATCTATAAGCAACATTCTATACAGGTCCCTGGTCGTAGGATTATCGAGACGGGGCATCGATACTCCGGATTAGACTGGTGTATACGCTTCTCATCCCAGCTGGGGAGATGGTCTGTCCCACAGCCATCAGTACGTTGTACTGGAGATAGTATGCAGGTGCTCGTTAGGTTACGGGTACACCGGACAGGACTCGTCGGGAACTGCAGGTTGGTACTATACCCATTGTCAGATAGCAGTTCCCAGGTGACATGAGTATAGCTTAGTCCGTCGACTTGACACTGCTACTTCGCCTCGGGTGTGTTCCCACTGTACTTAGATTACTACCCTACCACGGCTTAAAGGAGTCATGCAAACAGGTAGTAGTTGGGTGCAGTCCCGAAGCACTTGGAGGCAGTGGCGGTTAGACAGAATTCGTCTCTCCCGGTATTAGGGGTTGATATGGCGCTGTGTATGGAGAGCCATTACGCAAAGTCCCTGGCTAGGGAAAGCGAGATTTACTGGTAGGTTCCAGTAGTTTCTCAAGGTGTAATGGGCTACACTCCGACACGACTTATACCGCTATTAGGGGTCTGACGTTTACCGCCCCCCAGGCCCGATATGCGATAGTCCTAGACGAACAGACCGAACTGTACGGAGATTGTCACATCAGGCTCAGTAGGAGTTCGGATGGGTTTCCTCATCGTCCTTCTTATCGACATCTACCTGGGGACCGTTACATACAGCTAGTACCGCTTGCGGCCTCTAGTTAAACCCACTGCCAGCGTAGTGTCGAGTCTTTAGAGTCCCACACAGAGAGTTTCCCTGCACCGGGTAAAAGGTGTAGAGGCCGTATGGTTTTACGGCAGGGCCGCGATCACTTAAGTACATTTGTGCACGTACTATGATCGGGCAGATAATACTAGCGGGTTTTGGTGTAAGCCAGATTCTAGTATTATACAGATTGATTTATTCAGTCTAAAATTATCCATGTTTTTAGGAAATACGGATGGGAGGGGCAGTCTCGTAATTTTTCGGGAAGCTTCTAGAAGGAGGTGACTCATTTGTGTTTATTTCTCTTGTGATTTAAACTAAATGAGGTGGAGGATGAGGTGTAAGTTTCATTAAATGATCATGACTCATTAGATGACTCATTAGATGATTCATCTAGTGAATTAAATGAAGCATGATGAATATTAGCTAGATATTTATTTTGATGATATTATTATGCTTCATGATATTCACAAATGAGAATAGTTCATTCATTATCACAAAACACTTCTCTCTCCCCTCAAGTTTTCATCTACTTCCTCAAACCCTAATAGCTCTCATGAGTTGAGAATCATAGGGTTTAAAGTGACTAAGTAATCCATCTAAATACTCTACACCCTCTAGGACTTCTAGATTAGCAAACTAGAAGCCATAGTTATCTCAGATTCGAGATAGGAGATCGGACTATAGACTCTCTGGTGGATCGTCTTTGATTCGAGGAGGCCGTTGAGGTGCCCATGTTCCATAGAGCCTACGAGGTGTGGAGGACAGCGATGAAGACCCGAAGGACAAGTAACGTGAGGTATAACTTCAAATCCGAGTAGTTAAACCTCAAGTAGATTGCTAGCTACGGTTTGTGTTTGATCCTTGGTTTGAGTCGGTGTTGGGAAGCTCGTAAAAATCATTTTTTGCTATTTCTGCCTCCCCGCGGACACGTGGGGTGCGCGACATCGACTTACAAGGGCTTTATCAACATGTAATAGAGAGACGGTACAAGTATACATATTAAGATAAAGAGTAACCGGATAGCATACTATCATGTCGAGCAAGAAAGTCCTCCCTATTATGTCCAAGCATCCATTATAATATACAATCATGTACAATAATGGCCTCTAGGGCATACATACAACTAACAAAAACTGTACTATGGTTAAGAAGAATTACACCGCTGTTGAATATACCTTACCTAATCACGAACTGATATAGGTAAATGTCATAAACATAATTTCAAAAACTTATATCTCACTTTATAAAATAAATGTACAGATATATCAGTTTGATATTGGTGGATAAAAAGGGATATTCAAAACCAAATATTTTGCCGTCCGGCAAAACCCCAGGCGAATTCCTCAAATATCACCAATTACAACGAATTCCGATATAAAGAGAATATAATCACCTAATTCCTAATATTCTACTCTCACTTATCATCTGTGACACTATACAGATGTGAGAATCAAAGATGGTTAATACATACCTTGGAGTCAGAATCAAAATGGGAAATCAATCCCAATATTTTACTCCCATTCATCATCTGTAACACTATATAGATGTGAATCAAAACTGGTAAATACATACCCTAGATCAAAATGGGAAATCAATCCCAATATCTTACTCCCACCCATCATTTGTAACACTATAAAGATGTGAATCAAAACTGGTAAATACATACCCTGGAGTAAGGTATTAATTGGGAAAAACAGTTTTCAATTAACACTGCACAGTGGAACTGAAACATGACAATGTTTAGAAGGGATATACGGGTATTCCTAGTAATGCCTCTTCCACTATCCCGATTCAAGACAGTAACCGTATATTTCCTTGCCATCTCTCCAATCCCTTTATTTGTTTTTACTTCTTACCTTCTGTACACCATACTTAGGCCAATTGGTTTTCTTCCTTCCCTACCTTTCGGCACCAGCCTATGCTTTGGAAGAAGACTATCTAATAAGTATAATAGGTGTACCTTCCTAATCCTAAGAGCTCTCGCAACCTGAGAGAAGGTAAAGACTAAAGACAACCCGAATTATCCTATTCAATTTCTCCTGAACCGGAAACCATCCTCGAACTGAAACAAGTTTCATCGAGTTCGTATGTAACTATACGACGGCGTATCCAATAAATGTGGATCTTCGTAGTGATACGGGGTGTTCCGAAAAAATGCAAAGGTGAAGTAGGAGTGGTGATGATACGGTTTCGTCATGAATGATCGCAGTCGCAATTTCCTTTGCCCTTTTTCTAATCTCTTTATTATATCTTTACTCATTACCTTCTGGTTCCAACAACATCAAATAGGTTTCTTTTATCCTTGCATTGATCAAAATCAACGCGGTCCCATCAATAATACATATCACACCAGATAAAGGAAAGAAAATATAATGTACGTATATGCCATCCGCATTCGCCACTGGGCCCCGTCATCACCCGTTAGGTTACTTAAATATAAATATATATAACATTCATCCCATGCATGATATAAAGCAACTGTTGGGCTCCCCTTGCACCTAGTCTAGGGTTTGGTAGCATCACTCATGCCACTTTAAAATTTAGAGAGGTGCAGATAAAGCAAACCATGAATCTTTACTAGAAATTCTAGGGTTATAAGTTTGTATCATATACAAAGAAATAAAGAGATTAGGATTAAAACCTTTATAGTCCGTTCCTTCGCTTCACAAGCTCCGTGTTGAGGTCCCTTCGCTGCGACCATCAAGAACTCCGACTCCCGTGAGGCTCCAAGAGGTGAATGATGCATCTTGCTTGAAGTCTTCTTGATCTAAGATGATCTACCTTGAAGAATCTCTAACCCAAGCTTACACTTCACTAATGAACTTATTAGAGAAGTGAACACCCTAATCTAAGTGGCTAGAATAGATGAGGATGATGAAGTAGGAATTTTTCAGTCTTTTGTTTTTAAATTCTCACACTTAATCATCACAAACATAAAACTGTAGGGTTGCTAGGCACGCGCACAAGGGTCTACGAGGCATCAACCATGACCGATTAAAATTTTAGCCGTGCCGAACAACTCTAATACGGATCTTTAAACTAGGGTTTAGGCGAAAACTAGAAAGTTAACAACTTTAACTACAAGTGAAAGGGAATACAACCTTTGTAGATCCGGTCCTTCACTTCAATAGTTCCATGTAGATGTCCCCTTCGCTGCGATCGTGAACTTCGGACTCTGGAGAATATCCACAAGAAGAACGAACGTGCTTGCTTCGTTGACTTCGAGGCCGAAGATGATCTACGTCGGGGAGAGACTAACTCAAGCTATTCCTTCACTAGGTCATGAACTTTGTGAAGAGAACACACTCTACTACATAGCAAGTGGTAGAGGATGAAGAAGTAGGAAGTGGGCTCACTTTAGAATTGATTTTCTCACATTTTTCCTCAAGGCACCATTGGAGCTAGTAAGCTTTTCATGGAGCTTGATGAAGAAGAAGAAGAAGAAAGAATAAATCCATCATATGAATTATTATTCTCAATAATGTAACCATGGGTGAGTTAAGCTATCATGCTTAACTCATGTAGAGAATTAACCGAAGCATTAGGTTAAAGGTTAGGTTAAAGAATATCAAAAGAAATGACAAAAGAGTGGACTTTGTCAAAGCTTCTCCAAGCTTCTTCAAGCTTGATTACGACTAAGTTAAACCCTTTTGTTAAATCTTAAGATAAAAAAATAACCCTAATCTTTACCCTAATCTTGGTATGAGTCTCATACACCCAACTTTGATGTATCAACAAGCATGATACAAACATATGTACACAAATATATATCACATATACACTTATGCACAATCTTGTGAGAAAATAAATCTTAAGTGAGCTAATACTAGTTAATGTAATGTAATATATTAAATATATAATTATACATTAAATTATTAAAACATCTCTTGATTTAATAATCCGGCTTTAACCGACTAATATCAAAAGTAACAACTTATCGAATCAACACTTGATCCGATAACCCGGCTATATCGCATACAACCGATCAATGTCACAAATCGCGAGAATAGAATACGGTATCTCATATCGTACTAATCTCGGTCCCGTACATATCACATATGCGCTCCTACTCCGTTTCGCTTGAGCCAGGAAACCCCTGTGTAGGACTCTAAAGACTCGTCAATACGCCGGCAGTAGGTGATGATCATATCAAACACCCACAAGCCGCAAGCGGTCTGCTAAACGTAATGGCCACCCGGGTATTGAGCGATCAGAAGATCAACAAGCAAGCCTGCTAGTACTCCTGTGAATCCAATCAGTAACATTCCCGTACAGTCCGGTCTCATCGTCTGATATGTCGCATATCTCGCCTAGGGGTGGTAAAGGTCAGATCCCAGTAGCTTGATAAGTCGTGTCGATATGAGGTCTATAAAAGTTCGAGAAACTACTGGTAATAATTACCAGTAAATCTCAGCAACCCTGGCCAGGGATTTCCGGTTATAGCCAATCGAACACAGCACAACATCAACTCCCTATACCGGGAGAGACGAATCTCCTCCTATCGCTCATTGCCCCCATGTGATTCGGGACTGTACCCGAAAACCACCGTTTTGCATGCCCTCTTGGACGTGGTAAAGTGGAAATCAAAGCACAGTGGGAATCACACAAGACTCTATGACGATCTCGGGTCAACAGACTACTCTGTACCAGTGTCACCGGAGAACTGCCATCTGACGTGAGGTATAATACCATCTGGGAGTTCTCGGCGAGTCCGTCCAGTGTACCCAGTCTCCACTGAGCACCCGTACACCATCCTTGATGTCAAACACGGATGTATATGGGATCATCCATCACCCATCATATGGGTCAAGATGCGTATACGCTAGTCTACTCTGGTGCATCGATGCCCTGTCTCGATACACCCTCGACTAGGAACAGTTATAGGATGTACTCGTCGACTACCGTGGCCCCACTAGTATGATCTCATCATAGTCCCAGTAGTCGAGTACATATCCTAAGGGCTTTATCAACATGTATTAGAGACAATCAGAGTACATGTTAAGATAAAGTATAACCAGATAGCATACTATCATGTCGAGCAAGAAAGTCATCCCTATATATGTCCCAGCATCCACTACAATATACATCGTATGTACAGTAATGGCCTCTAGGGCATACATATAACTAACAATCTCCCACTAGCACTAGGGCCATCTGTTGTGGTATCACATACCTAACAATTAGCTATGGTTGAAATATCTCATACTCAACCATCCCATAAAAGTCTCTACTGGGGAAAAGGCCTTTGTGAGTCGATCCGCGCTGTTGTCCTCTGTGTCTACTCTCCTTACCTCGATCTGTCTGGAGATCAACCATCTCCATGATCAGGTGATACTGCCTAAGAATTATATCTAGATTTCTGATGGGACGGTAGTTCCTTGGCTAAAACCACAACTCCATTGTCACACAATGGTAGGAACGAAGTTCATCTCATGAACTAATATCTATCCAGACTGCCTCTTTGGTAGCATCCTTGGTAACGATGTATCTTGCCTATAATCGTCTAGCATATCTCAGTATCTAGCTTGGAACACTTCTAACATACCGTCCTTCCATTGAGGGTAAAGACAATGCCTGCGACTGACATTCAGTCGTCCTTATCACCCTGGAACCTTTCCAGTGATTCTCCCCAGGATCGATTGATACCATCTCACTACAACTAGTGAGTATCCTAATATCCAATTAGATATATCTCATAGATCCAAAACCCAGGATTTAGGAGGTATCATCTTGATCCTATATGGAGAATCCTTATGATAAGCGGAGATTGACGGAGCGTAGCAAAGGAAACTCCTTCCCTATCAAGAGTATGCCATCCACGTACTCTACGAGGATCACCACCATACTCCCTACTACCTTTTTGTATATACTAGGTTCATCTACCTTTTTGATGAAGTCAAACTCTTTGACTACCACATCAAAACAGACGTTCCAACTCCGCGATGCCTGCTTTATCCTATAAAGCAACTTGTATACGTTTCCGCTGCTCCCACTGTCTAAGAAGCTCTCTGGCTGTGTACTTATAGACGCTCTCTTCTAAAACATCATTTTAGAAAAGCTGTCATGACACCCAACCACCAGATATCGTAGTCATAGTATGTAGCCGTGGCAAGTAGGATCTGGATGGATCTTAAGCATTGGCTCTAGAAAAGGTTTCAACATTAGCCACAACTGGTCTACGATGCAAACCTTCAACAAGTCTAGCTTTGAAAGTCTCAACTTTTCCATGTACACCAAGTAATCTTCTCAAGATATACTTGCTCCTGATGGGGATTTAACCCTTCAGATAAAGCAACCAAAGTCCATACTTTGTTGGTGTATAAGGATTCCATCTCAGATCATTAAGCATCCAGCCATTCTTAAAGAGTCTTACTCCTGATGGCTAGCTTGAAACTAATTGGGTCATCATCTCATGATGAATTCCTCGCTCCCACTGTCATAGAGAAACCGAAGTATCTCTTAGGTGGGTGAGGAACCCTACTAGATCGGCGGAGAGGCTGAGGTTCGTTAGAATCTACTGAATCCTTTGGTTCTACCAAATCATCTGCTGTAGTTTGTATAGCTGGAACTCTTTCCAGTTCTACCTCATGAACACAAATTTCTTCACAAGAAATTCCCTTTCATAAAGGTGGCATGTTGAGAAACAAAACATTTTTGTTCCTCGGTTTGGTAGAAGATATTCCCTTGCATATGCTTGGGATATCCAACAAACTTCCACAGATCTGACTTTGCCTCGAGTTTGTCCGGATTTTGCTTTTAGACATAGGCCGGACAACCCCAAATCTTAACTGACTTAAGACATGAGCTCTTCCCTTTCCATATCTCATATGAAGTGGTAGGCAACTGATTTGATTTGAACCCTATTCAATAGGTATGCAAATTCATAAGTGCATAACTCCCAAAAGGAAATAGGTAACTCATTAGTACTCATCATAGAGCACACCTTATCATATAGAGTGTGATTGCTCCGCCCCGATACACCGACGTGCTGTGGCGTATACGGAGGAGTAATGCTGAGAGAGAATTCTCATTCTCCTTTAGAATAATCCAGGAATTCCGTGCTCAAGTATTCTCCTCCCTGATCTCATCAAAGGACATAATACTTATACCCTATTTTTGGTTCTCTACTTCTAACTCATATTCATTGAATATCTCAAAAGTTTCGGACTTGTGTTTCAACAGGAACATATGTCTGAATCTTGAGAGATCATCAGTGAATGTAATGAAGTACAAAGAACCGGTCTTGGCATCTGTAGACAGGGGACTTTCATACATCAGCATGTATCAATCCCAAAAGTTCAATAACTCTTTCTCTGTTTCAAATAAACAGAGCTATGGTCATCTTATCTTTGTGACATGACCGACAAGTTTCACAAGATGTAAATTCAAACTAATTTAAATATGCATCTTAATGTAACTTTAGCTAGTCGGGTCGCATTGTTATGACCTAGTCTACAATACCTCAAGAAAGATTCGTTCATTTCAGAACTATTCCTCTTGTATGTGTTCTGTATACTAAGAACTGTAGTTTGATTTAGAACATCAATGCTTTTAGATAACGTGCCCGAACCGATCAACTCTTGATATAGGAAATGTTCCAAAAATTATCCAACAATACAAAATTATATCCTTTCTTTACTAATAAAGAGACTGATATGATGTTGTATATCAGGTTCGGTATCTAATAAAATTCGTTCAGAATCAATGTATTCTGGTAATACAGGGTGACAGTGACCAACATACTTGGCTGCAACACTTGCACCTTTTTCTGTCTCATGAAACTTATCACCCGTTCTCAGTTCTCTACCTTTCTTTAGCCCATGTAACAGATTACATATGTGGGATCCTGGTCCGGTATCTCATACCCAGGACGTAAAGGATACTGAGAAACAGTTCTCTGTAATGAACACACCCGAAGATGATGCATCAGTATGCACTTTCTTTGTTTGGGCGGCATGGGAATTCTGGTAATCCCCAATTTCCTGCTTTGTTTTATAACAATTATAAGTTAGAGCGGGACCAACGTTCCCCAGCGCAGTATAACAAGCGGGTTCGGTCAATATATCCGTATTATTATCTTGATTAAGGCGTGATATGGTCGCTACCAGGAGAGAGAGAGAAGAAAACACTCAGCGTATGCTCTTGCAAGATTAGATTGGTTATCTAATATATCTAATCAGGATGTCTCCCACTGTTTTAATCAAATCTTCCTTCAAACCATAAAAGGAAAGACCAGCCGGGATTAATTACACGCTACAAGTTCGCCAATCTTTCAGCCAGGCCAGTGTCGGTACTTTGAGGGAGGTGCTCCGTGCTTTCGCACGGACCTAATTAAAGTAAACCTCATTTTCCCAGAGGCGTAACCTCGTTAACACTTTTCTAGACATCTACTTGATCGACTAATTGTAATGTGTAAAACTCTCCCAAGAGTAACAATTACTCGCAGTGGGTATCGGGATCCAACTATCTCATAGAAGGTTTGCAATCTCATTGCAAATTTCAACACTTAAAATTCCCGATAATATTTTGCCCCAAGTATCCCATGACCTTGACAGAGGTCAACAAACCACAGGGTGCAAGTCAAGTTCAACCCGTCATTTCTTGATTGAATCAAACCCACCCGCACAACCCTTGACGGAGGTTAAAAAGGTCGTACGACTACCCTAATCCAATCTGCATCATATGCATAAGCAGATAAATACTAGTTAGCTACCGCACACTACGCCTTGACGGAGGTCAACAAACGCAGCACGAATACTAAGTAGGAATTATCTGAAATGACGGAGGGCTACGACAGGTTTTTCTGAAAACCTATTGCGTAATGAACTTGATATCGTTGTAGAATCAAATGATTTTAAAATGGAGTGTTTTTGAGGCTTTTCTAGTTTTGCTAAAGGGGTCACGCCCGGTGAAGGGATCGTCGGCCCTTTCCTCGTCGAATGAGGTACGGGATATATCATATATATCACTGTGCAAAGCAAAAACTCCAAAAGCAATCAAAAGACAAACCGAGTGTTGTAGCATTTGCCAGTTATTGCTAAAGGGGTCACTCCCGGTGAAGGGATCTCGGCCCTTTCCTCATCGAATAAGGTGCAGGATGTTCTACAAGGAACACCGTGATGCGAAGCAAGAACTGTAGCTACCTGTTTTTGAAAATTCGATTCCACAACATCTTTTAGGTTTCTTTTATTTCATTAATCATATTAATGAAGTCCCATCATTTAAGTCACCTAAACATCACAGATAAATACGACGTACACTTATGCCATCCGTATTCGCCTCGATGTCTCCTCGTGGACCGTTATGTGAGCAGGGCAGGGCTAGCGCGGGTGTAAAACATAAGTAACGTCTATATAATATATCATATATACTATATACAGTGTTTATCATAGAATATCAAATGATCACATCACAGATAACGAAGCAGAAAATATCATATGAAATATTGGATATACTAGGACGTCTGTGTTTTATTTTGAGCTTCTATAAAACACGGATTCCACGGTCGCGATGAATATCCAAACCCACATCCCTAGACCCCTACGAGAGTGGCAAGCAACCCTACCAATTCTAGAGTTAGAAGACCCGGACTCGACTCCTCGAGTTGGTCTCCTACTGGACTCTAGAACCCGGTTACTTGTGCTCTCCTCCTTGGGTCTATCCTAGTGCGGAAAAGTAAATAATATACAAATCATGGCATCATCCTCAGCCCGAAAGTGCCCCAACAAAAGAATATTACATACAAGTTTTTACATGAATGAAAATGAAAAACACTCATCCCACATAAAAAACCCCGGCTATTCAAACACGACGATCCAATATAACATATCCAGCAACACATAACATCACATGTCATCAACGTAAGTAAATATGCCCATCCCAATTGTCGTTGACATATAGCAACGAAACCGGCGATATCACATATTACACTTACGGTTGCAGAAAAGAAAGTGTAAAACTACAACAGTTGGAATCCGCAACCTACTTAGACATCACATGCCTAACCAAATGAATTCCTTAGACATCGCATGCCTAACAATTATAAACCCCGCATTTTAGTCTCATTGTCGAAAACTCTTTTCAATATCAAGTCGGGCAATTCAACAAGATTCCCGACATCCCGATCGAATGCTCGTCGCAAACTTTAGTAGACTGCCGCACCCCCGAAACCAACGACGAAGTGCACTAAGGTGGAACACCGCTGCCGCGAGCACCCGAACGGATGCTTTTTGGCGACGGGGTTCTCCTACAGTCACTTGGTCGGGGCTATAGGGCATGGCTGTCTATTAAGTTTACCCGGCAAGTATCCGCGTACGCTACGTGATTGCGATGGACTTTTGATCACATCAAAATTCCGTGGCAACCGATCATCTGAGACTAAACTGCTATGTTTATAACATTCAAATTAGTTATCTCATAACTTGATGTGGATTCCAATTATTATATAACATTCCAGATAAATAGACAGTGTTATACTTTCCGATCGAATAATCAAACACCCAGGTTTTCCCAAATAGTTCTCAACACTTGAGGGGAGTTTAAAAACATCCATCACATGCCACAGTACCAATGGTCCAGCCGTAGAAGGGTCAAGCCAACGCCTCACATGTGGCGCGCCGTACTGCCCCAAACCCTAAGGTTCAAAAGGCAATTCAAGACGGTCACATAATCGAGTCAAGGTTTGTTGTCTTCTAGAGGGTCCATCGCGTTACTTGCACAATTTAGACGTTCTTAAACAATGGAAAAATCCAACACTTAGAAATTTTCCGGCTGGGGAAAAAGTGAGATATTGATATCCGGTCAAACTTTTTAACACGTTCTAAATTACCCGGAAAAACATACAGACGAAGTTAAACTTTCCGATCAAATCAACGAACTCCCAATAAAACCCAAAAAACTCAACTCTTGAGTATAAATTAAAATTACCCAGAAAACACAGGACTTACATATGGAGATTACTGTGCAAACATAGGAGCAAGATGCCACTTTATTGCCGCGGAACCGCCGCACAACCTAGGGTACGGCCGCGGTTCCGCGGCGCAGTGAGGGAATCAGGGGCACGTGCTTCACAGTATTTCGTAGAAAACCCTGCTGAATTTTTTGAGTATTTTTAATTTGGAAAAAACCACATTTTCAGAAAATGTCCAGAGAAGGGTTTGAATTAGGGTTTCGGGGTTCGATCGGATTTCTAACATCGTCTACACTTCGCCTAAAGCTCTAGCTTGGCTCTGATACCACTGTAGGGTTGTTAGGCACGCGCACAAGGGTCTACGAGGCTTCAACCATGCCCGATTAAAATTTTAGCCGTGCCGAACAACTCTAATACGGATCTTTAAACTAGGGTTTAGGCGAAAACTAGCAAGTTAACAACTTTAACTACAAGTGCAAGGGAATACAACCTTTGTAGATCTGGTCCTTCACTTCAATAGCTCCGTGTTGATGTCCCCTTCTCTGCGATCGTGAACTTCGGACTCTGGAGAATATCCACAAGAAGAACGAACGTGCTTGCTTCGTTGACTTCGAGGCCGAAGATGATCTACGTCGGGGAGACACTAACTCAAGCTATTCCTTCACTAGGTCATGAACTTTGTGAAGAGAACACACTCTACTACATGGCAAGTGGTAGAGGATGAATAAGTAGGAAGTGGGCTCACTTTAGAATTGATTTTCTCACATTTTTCCTCAAGGCACCATTGGAGCTAGTAAGCTTTTTATGGAGCTTGATGAAGAAGAAGAAGAAGAAAGAATAAATCCATCATATGAATTATTATTCTCAATAATGTAACCATGGGTGAGTTAAGCTATCATGCTTAACTCATGTAGAGAATTAACCGAAGCATTAGGTTAAAGGTTAGGTTAAAGAATATCAAAAGAAATGACAAAAGAGTGGACTTTGTCAAAGCTTCTCCAAGCTTCTTCAAGCTTGATTACGACTAAGTTAAACCCTTTTGTTAAATCTTAAGATAAAACAATAACCCTAATCTTTACCCTAATCTTGGTATGAGTCTCATACACCCAACTTTGATGTATCATCAAGCATGATACAAACATATGTACACAAATATATATCACATATACACTTATGCACAATCTTGTGAGAAAATAAATCTTAAGTGAGCTAATACTAGTTAAAGTAATGTAATATATCAAATATATAATTATACATTAAATTATTAAAACAACTCTTGATTTAATAATCCAGCTTTAACCGACTAATATCAAAAGTAACAACTTATCGAATCAACACTTGATCCGATAACCCGGCTATATCGCATACAACCGATCAATATCATAAATCGCGAGAATAGAATACAGTATCTCATATCGTACTAATCTCGGTCCCACACATATCATATATGCGCTCCTACTCCGTTTCGCTTGAGCCAGGAAACCCTTGTGTAGGACTCTAAAGACTCGTCAATACGCCGGCAGTAGGTGATGATCATATCAAACACCCACAAGCCGCAAGCGGTCTGCTAAACGTAACGGCCACCCGGGTATTGAGCGATCAGAAGATCAACAAGCAAGCCTGCTAGTACTCCTTTGAATCCAATCAGTAACACTCCCGTACAGTCCGGTCTCGTCGTCTGATATGTCGCATATCTCGCCTAGGGGTGGTAAACGTCAGACCCCAGTAGCTCGATAAGTTGTGTCGATATGAGGTCTATAACAGTTCGAGAAACTACTGGTAACACTTACCAGTAAATCTCAGCAACCCTGGCCAGGGATTTCCGGTTATAGCCAATCGAACACAGCACAACATCAACTCCCTATAACGGGAGAGACGAATCCCCTCCTATCGCTCATTGCCTCCATGTGATTCGGGACTGTACCCAAAAACCACCGTTTTGCATGTCCTCTTGGACATGGTAAGGTGGGAATCAAAGCATAGTGGGAATCACACAAGACTCTATGACGATCTCGGGTCAACAGACTACTCTGTACCAGTGTCACCGGAGAACTGCCATCTGACGTGAGGTATAATACCTTCTAGGAGTTCATGGCGAGTCCGTCCAGTGTACCCAGTCTCCACTGAGCACCCGTACACCATCCTTGATGTCAAACACCGATGGATATGGGATCATCCATCGCCCATCATATGGGTCAAGATGTGTATACACTAGTCTACTCTGGTTCATCGATGCCCTGTCTCGATACACCCTCGACTAGGAACAGTTATAGGATGTACTCGTCGACTACCGTGGCCCCACTAGTATGATCTCATCATAGTCCCAGTAGTCGAGTACATATCCTAAGGGCTTATCAACATGTATTAGAGACAATCAGAATACATGTTAAGATAAAGTACAACCAGATAGCATACTATCATGTCGAGCAAAAAAGTACTCAATATATATGTCCCAGCATCCACTACAATATACATCGTATGTACAGTAATGGCCTCTAGGGCATACATATAACTAACAATCCCCCACTAGCACTAGGGCCATCTGTTGTGGTATCACATACCCAACAATTAGCTATGGTTGAAGTATCTCATACTCAACCATCCCATAAAAGTCTCTACTGAAGAAAAGGCCTTTGTGAGTGGATCCGAGCTGTTGTCCTCTGTGTCTACTCTCCTTACCTCGATCTGCCTGGAGATCAACCATCTCCATGATCAGGTGATACTGCCTAAGAATTATATCTGGATTTCTGATGGGACGGTAGTTCCTTGGCTAAAGCCACAACTCCATTGTCACACAATGGTAGGAACGAATTTCAACTCATGAACTAATATCTATCCAGACTGCCTCTTTTGTAGCATCCTTGGTAACGATGTATCTTGCCTTTAATCGTCTAGTATGTCACGGTATCTAGTTTGGAACACTTCCAACATACCGTCCCTCCATTGAGGGTAAAGACAATGCCTGCGACTGACATTCAGTCGTCCTTATCACCCTGTAACCTTTCCAGTGATTCTCCCCAGGATCGATTGATACCATCTCACTACAACTAGTGAGTATCCTAACATCCAATTAGATCTATCTCATAGATCCAAAACCCAGGATTTAGGAGGTATCATCTTGATCCTATATGGAGAATCCTTGTGATAAGCGGAGATCGACGGAGCGTAGCATAGGAAACTCCTTCCCTATCAAGAGTATGTCATCCACGTACTCTACGAGGATCACCACCATACTCCCTACTACCTTTTTGTATATACAAGGTTCATCTACCATTTTGATGAAGTCAAACTCTTTGACTACCACATCAAAACAGACGTTCCAACTCCGCGATGCCTGCTTTATCCTATAAAGCAACTTGTACATGTTTCTGCTGCTCCCACTGTCTACGAAGCCCTCTGGCTGTGTACTTATAGTCGCTCTCTTCTAAAACATCATTTTAGAAAAGCTTTCATGATACCCAACCACCAGATATCGTAGTCATGGTATGTAGCCGTGGCAAGTAGGATCTGGATGGATCTTAAGCATAGGCTCTAGAAAAGGTTTCATCATTAGCCACAACTGGTCTACGATGCAAACCTTCAACAAGTCTAGATTTGAAAGTCTCAACTTTTCCATGTACACCAAGTAATCTTCTCAAGATATACTTGCTCCTGATGGGGATTTAACCCTTCAGATAAAGCAACCAAAGTCCATACTTTGTTGGTGTATAAAGATTCCATCTCAGATCACTAAGCATCCAACCATTCTTATAGAGTCTTACTCCTGATGGCCAGCTCGAAACTAGTTGGGTCATCATCTCATGATGAATTTCTCGCTCCCACTGTCATAGAGAAACCGAAGTATCTCTCAGGTGGGTGAGGAACCCTACTAGATCGGCGGAGAGGCTGAGGTTCGTTGGAATCTACTGAATCCTTTGGTTCTACCAAATCATCTGCTGTAGTTTGTATAGCTGGAACTCTTTCCAGTTCTACCTCATGAACACAAATTTCTTCACAAGAAATTCCCTTTCATAAAGGTGGCATGTTGAGAAACAAAACATTTTTGTTCCTCGGTTTGGTAGAAGATATTCCCTTGCATATGCTTGGGATATCCAACAAACTTCCACAGATCTGACTTTGCCTCGAGTTTGTCCGGATTTTGCTTTGAGACATAGGCCGGACAACCCCAAATCTTAACTGACTTAAGACATGGGCTTTTCCCTTTCCATATCTCATATGAAGTGGTAGGCAACTTATTTGATTTGAACCCTATTCAATAGGTCTGAAACTTCATAAGTGCATAACTCCCAAAAGGAAATAGGTAACTCAGCTGTACTCATCATAGAGCACACCTTATCATATAGAGTGTGATTGCTCCGCACCGATACACCGATGTACTGTGGTGTATACGGAGGAGTAATGCTGAGAGAGAATTCTCATTCTCCTTTAGAATAATCCAGGAATTTTGTGCTCAAGTATTCTCCTCCCTGATCTCATCAAAGGACATAATACTTATACCCTATTTTTGGTTCTCTACTTCTAACTCATATTCATTAAATATCTCAAAAGTTTCGGACTTGTGTGTCAACAGAAACATATGTCTGAATCTTGAGAGATCATCAGTGAATGTAATGAAGTACAAAGAACCGGTCTTGGCATCTGTAGACAGGGGAATTTCATACATCAGCATGTATCAATCCCAAAAGTTCAATAACTCTTTCTCTGTTTCAAATAAACAGAGCTATGGTCATCTTATCTTTGTGACATGACCGGCAAGTTTCACAAGATGTAAATTCAAACTAATTTAAATATGCATCTTAATGTAACTTTAGCTAGTCGGGTCGCATTGATATGACCTAGTCTACAATACCTCAAGAAGGATTCGTTCATTTCTGAACCCTTCCTCTTGTATGTGTTCTGTATACTAAGAACTGTAGTTTGATTTAGAACATCAATGTTTTTAGATAACGTGCCCGAACCGATCAACTCTTGATATAGGAAATATTCAAAACTTTATCCAACAATACAAAATTATATCCTTTCTTTACTAATAAAGAGACTGATATGATGTTGTATATCTGGTTCGGTATCTAATAACATTCGTTCAGAATCAATGTATTCTGGTAATACAGGGTGACAGTGACCAACAGACTTGGCTGCAACACTTGCACCGTTTTCTGTCTCATGAAACTTATCACCCGTTCTCAGTTCTCTACCTTTCTTAGCCCATGTAACAGATTACATATGTGGGATCTTGGTCCGGTATCTCATACCCAGGATGTAAAGGATACTGAGAAATAGTTCTCTGTAATGAACACACCCGAAGATGATGCATCAGTATGCACTTTCTTCGTTTGGGCGGCATGGGAATTCTGGTAATCTCCAATTTCCTGCTCTGTCTTATAACAATTATAAGCTGGAGCGGGACCAACGTTCCCCAGCGCAGTATAACAAGCGGGTTCGGTCAATATATCCGTATTATTATCTTGATTAAGGCGTGATATGGTCGCTACCAGGAGAGAGAGAGAAGAAAACACTCAGCGTATGCTCTTGCAAGATTAGATTGGTTATCTAATATATCTAATTAGGATGTCTCCCACTGTTTTAATCAAATCTTCCTTCAAACCATAAAAGGAAAGACCAGCCGGGATTAATTACACGCTACAAGTTCGCCAATCTTTCAGCCAGGCCGGTGTCGGTACTTTGAGGGAGGTGCCCCGTGCTTTCGCACGGACCTAATTAAAGTAAACCTCGTTTTCCCAGAGGCGTAACCTCGTTAACACCTTTCTAGACACCTACTTAATCGACTAATTGTAATGTGTAAAACTCTCCCAGGAGTAACAATTACTCGCAGTGGGTATCGGGATCCAACTATCTCATAGAAGGTTTGCAATCTCATTGCAAATTTCAACACTTGAAATTCCCGATAATATTTTGCCCCAAGCATCCCATGACCTTGACGAAGGTCAACAAACCACAGGGTGCAAGTCAAGTTCAACCCGTAATTTCTTGATTGAATCAAACCCACCCGCACAACCCTTGACGGAGGTCAACAAGGTCGTACGACTACCCTAATCCAATCTGCATTATATGCATAAGCAGATAAATACTAGTTAGATACCGCACACTACGCCTTGACGGAGGTCAACAAACGCAGCACGAATACTAAGTAGGATTTATCTGAAATGACGGAGGGCTACGACAGGTTTTTCTGAAAACCTATTGCGTAATGAACTTGATATCATTGTAGAATTAAATGATTTTAAAATGGAGTGTTTTTGAGGCTTTTCTAGTTTTGCTAAAGGGGTCACTCCCGGTGAAGGGATCGTCGGCCCTTTCCTCGTCGAATGAGGTGCGGGATATATCATATATATCACTGTGCAAAGCAAAAACTCCAAAAGCAATCAAAAGACAAACCGAGTGTTGTAGCATTTGCCAGTTATTGCTAAAGGGGTCACTCCCGGTGAAGAGATCTCGGCCCTTTCCTCATCGAATAAGGTGCAGGATGTTCTACAAGGAACACCGCGATGCAAAGCAAGAACTGTAGCTACCTGTTTTTGAAAATTCGATTCCACAACATCTTTTAGGTTTCTTTTCTTTCATTAATCATATTAATGAAGTCCCATCATTTAAGTCACCTAAACATCACAGATAAATACGACGTACACTTATGCCATCCGTATTCGCCTCGATGTCCCCTCGTGGACCGTTAGTTTAGGTAACTAACGGCAGAGCAGGGCAGGGCTAGCGCGGGTGTAAAACATAAGTAACGTCTATATAATATATCATATATACTATATATAATATCTATCACAACATATCAAATGATCACATCACAGATATCGTAGCAGAAGAAACATATGAAATAATGGATATACTAGGACGTCCGTGTTTTATTTTGAGCCTCTATAAAACACGGATTCCACGGTCGCGATGAATAGCCAAACCCACACCCCTAGACCCCTACGTGAGCGGCAAGCAACCCTTCCAATTCTAGAGTTAGGAAACCTGGACTCGACTCCTCGAGTTGGTCTCCCACTGGACCCTAGAACCCGGTTACTTGTGCTCCCCTCCTTGGAATTCTGCAGTAGCTCGATAAGTCGTGTCGATATGAAGTCTATAACAGTTCGAGAAACTACTGTTATACTTACCAGTAAATCTCAGCAACCCTGGCCAGGGATTTCCGGTTATATCCAATCCAACACAGCGCAACATCAACTCCCTATACCGGGAGAGACGAATCCCCTCCTATCGCTCATTGCCTCCATGTGATTCGGGACTGTACCCAAAAACCACCGTTTTGCACGCCCTCTTGGACGTGGTAAGGTGGAAATCAAAGCATAGTGGGAATCACACAAGACTCTATGACAATCTCGGGTCTACAAACTAACCTGTACTAGTGTCACCGGAGAACTGCCATCTGACGTTAGGTATAATACCATCTGGGAGTTCTCGGCAAGTCCGTCCAGTATACCCAGTCTCTACTGAGCACCCGTATACCATCCTTGATGTCAAACACCAATGGATATGGGATCATCCATCGCCCATCATATGGGTCAAGATGCGTATACGCTAGTCTACTCTGGTGTATCGATGCCCTGTCTCAATACACCCTCGACTAGGAACTGTTATAGGATGTACTCGTCGACTACCGTGGCCCCACTAGTATGATCTCATCATAGTCCAAGTAGTCGAGTACATATCCTAAGGGCTTTATCAACATGTAACTTAGAGACAATCAGAGTACATGTTAAGATAAAGTACAACCAGATAGCATACTATCATGTCGAGCAAGAAAGTCCTCCCTATATATGTCCAAGCATCCATCACAATATACATCGTATGTATAGTAATGGCCTCTAGGGCATACATATAACTAACAATCTCCCACTTGCACTAGGGCAATCTGTTGTGGCCTAAGAATTATATCTGGATTTCTGATGGGACGGGGGTTCCTTGGCATAAGCCACAACTCCATTGTCACACAATGGCAGGAACGAAGTTCATCTCATGAACTTATATATCCAGACTGCCTCTTTGGTAGCATCCTTGGTAACGATGTATCTTGCCTTTAATCGTCTAGTATCTCACGGTATTTAGCTTGGAACTCTTCCAACACACCGTCCCTTCAGTGAGGGTATAGACAAGCCTGTGACTGACATTCAGTCGTCCTTATCACCCTGAAACATTTCCAGTGATTCTCCCCAGGATCCATTGATACCATCTCACTACAACTAGTGAGAATCCTAACTTCCAATTAGATCTATCTCATAGATCCAAAACCCAGGATTTAGGAGGTATCATCTTGATCCTATATGGAGAATCCTTGTGATAAGCGGAGATTGACCGAGCGTAGCATAGGATACTCCTTCCCTATCAAGAGTATGTCATCGACGTACTCTATGAGGATCACCACCATACTCCCTACTACCTTTTTGTATGTACAAGGTTCATCTACCATTTTGATGAAGTCAAACTCTTTGACTACTACATCAAAACAGACGTTCCAACTCCGCGATGCCTGCTTTATCACATAAAACATCTTGCACACATTTCTGCTGCTCCCACCGTCTACGAAGCCCTCTGGCTGTGTACTTATAGACGCTCTCTTCTAAAACATCATTTAGAAAAACTGTCATGACACCCAGCCGCCAGAAATCGTGGTCATGGTATGCAGCCGTGGCAAGTAGGATCTGGATGGATTTAAGCATAGCTTTGAAAGTCTCAACTTTTCCATGTACACCAAGTAATCTTCTCAAAATATACTTGCTCCTGATTGGGATTTAACCCTTCAGATAAAGCAACCAAAGTCCATACTTTGTTGGTGTATAAGGATTCCATCTCAGATCAATAAGCATCCAGCCATTCTTACAGAGTCCCACTCCTGATGGCCAGCTCGAAACTAGTTGGGTCATCATCCCATGATGCAATCCTCGCTCCCACTGTCATAGAGAAACCAAAGTATCTCTCAGGTAGGTGAGGAACCCTACTAGATCGGCGGAGAGGCTGAGGTTCGCTGGTTACTATTAAATCCTAAGGTCCTACCAAATCATCTGTTGTAATTTGTATAGATGGAACTCTTTCCAGTTCTACCTCATGACCAATAATTCCTTCCACAAGAAATTCCCTTTCACAAAGGTGGCATGTTGAGAAATAAAACACTTTTGTTTCTCGGTTTGGTAGAAGATATTCCCTTGCGAATGCTTGGGATATCCAACAAACTTAGATAGAACTGACTTTACCTCGAGCTTGTCCGGATTTTGCTTTTCAGACATAGGCCGGACAACCCCAAATCTTAACATACTTAAGATATGGGCTCTTCCCATTCCATGTCACATATGAAGTGGTAGGCAACTGATTTGATTTGAACCTTATTCAATAGGTATGCAACTTCTCCGGTGCATAACTCCTAAAAGGAAATAGGTAACTCAGTAGTACTCATCATAGAGCACACCTTATCACATAAGGTGTGATTGCTCCGCCCACCGACGTGCTATGGTGTATACGGAGGAGTAATGCTGAGAGAGAATCTCATTCTCCTTTAGAATAGTCCAAGAATTCCGTGCTCAAGTATTCTCCTCCTTGATCACATCAAAGGACATAATACTTATACCCGTTTTTGGTTTTCTACTTCTAACTTATATTCTGTGATTATCTCAAAAGTTTCGGACTTGTGTTTCAACAGGAACATATATCTGAATCTTGAGAGATCATCAGTGAATGTAATGAAGTACAAAGAACCGGTCTTGGCATATGTAGACAGGGGACCTTCATACATCAGCATGTATTAATCCCAAAAGTTCACCAACTCTTTTTCTGTTTCCAATAAACAGAGCTGTGGTCATTTTATCTTTATGACATGACCGGCAAGTTTCATAAGATGTAAATTCAAACTAATTTAAATATGCATCTAAATGTAACTTCAGCTAGCCGGGTCGTATTGATATGACCTAGTCTACAATGCCTCAAGAAGAAGTCGTTCATTTCTGAACTCTTCTTCTTGTATGTGTTCTGTATACGAAGAACTGTAGTTTGATTTAAAACGTCAATGCTTTTAGATAACGTGCCTGAACCGATCAACTCTTGATATAGAAAATGTTCAAAACATTATCCAACAATACAAAATTATATCTTTTCTTTACTAATAAAGAGACTGATATGATGTTGTATATCAGGTTCGGTATCTAATAACATTCGTTCAGAATCAATGTATTCTGGTAATACAGGGTGACAGTGACCAACAGACTTGGCTGCAACACTTGCACCGTTTTCTGTCTCATGAAACTTATCACCCGTCCTCAGTTCTCTACCTATCTGTAGCCCATGTAACAAATTATATATGTGGGATCCTGATCCGGTATCACATACCCAGGACGTAAAGGATACTGAGAAACAGTCCTCTATAATGAACATACCCGAAGAAGATGCATCAGCATGCACTTTCTTCGTTTGGGCGGCACGGGAATTCTGGTAATCCCCTATTTCCTGCTCTGTCTTATAACATTTATAAGATGCAGTGGGACCAACGTTCCCCAGCTCAGTATAACAAGCGAGTTCGGTCAATATATCCGTATTATTATCTTGATTAAGGTGTGATATGGTCGCTACCTGGAGAGAGAGAGAAGAAAACACTCAGCGTATGCTATTGCAAGATTAGATTGGTTATTATTTTATCTAATCAGGATGGTTCCCACTGTTTTTATCAAATCTTCCTTCAAACCCTAAAAGGAAAGACTAGCCGTGATTAATTACACCCTACAATTTCGCCAATCTTTCAATCAGGCCAGTGTCGGTACTTTGAGGGAGGTTCCCCGTGCTTTCGCACGGACCTAATTAAAGTAAACCTCGTTTTCCTAGAGGCGTAACCTCGTTGACACCTTTCTAGACACCTACTTGATCGGCTAATTGTAATGTATAAAACTCTCTCAGGAGTAACTCTTACTCGCAGCGGGTATCGGGATCCAACTATCTCATAGAAGGTATACAATCTCATTGCAAATTTCAACACTTGAAATTCCCAATAATATTTTACCCCTAGCATCCTATGACCTTGACGGAGGTCAACAAACCATAGGGTGCTAGTCAAGTTCTACCCGTCATTTCCTGATTGAATTAAACCCACCCGCACGACCCTTGACGGAGGTCAACAAGGCCGCACGACTACCCTAATCCAATCTGCATCATATGCATAAGCAGATAAATACTAGTCAGCTACCGCACACTACGCCTTGACGGAGGTCAACAAACGTAGCACGAATACTAAGTAGGATTTATCTGAAATGACGGAGGGCTACGACAGGTTTTTAAGAAAACCCTTTGCGTAATGAACTTGATATTGTTGTAGAATCGAGTAATTTTTAAATGGAATGTTTTTGAGGCTTTTCTAGTTTTGCTAAAGGGGTCACTCCCGGTGAAGGGATCGTCGGCCCTTTCCTCATCGAATAAGGTGCAGGGTATATCATATATACCACTATGCAAAGCAAGAACTATAGAAGCAATCAAAAGACAAACCGAGAATGCAGCATCTGCCAGTTATTGCTAAAGGGGTCACTGTAAGTCCACGTTGCCCACCCGGTGCTTGCGGGGAGGCGGAAACGTTATAAAAATCGGATTTTTAGCACTCAAGGAAACATGGACTAACTAAAGGCGGGATCTTTTCTAAACAAAACTAACTAACAAGCTAAAGAGAGTTAGCTACTCGGAAAAAAGGTTATACCTAGGGCTTTATGTCCTTCTCTCCTTGCTCCTTGGAGTGAACGGAAGTGATCTCCTTGTCGTCTTCTCTCGTCGAAGAAGGATCCACCCGAGAGCCTCAACCTTTGGCTTCAACTTCAAGCTAACTAAGATGCTAGAAGTGCTAATCCTAGAACCTTAGATGAGAGTAGAGATTGTTTTGGAGTGGTTTTTCTCAAGCTCAAGTGTTTCTCAACACATGAGAGGGGAGAGCTTGAGGAAGAGGAAGAAGATGAGAGAGAGTCAATATGATAGAATGAAAATGGTTTTTACAACCATAACAAAATATATGTGATTTTCAAATAATAATCTTAATCCAAAAATGAAAAGGTGATGGTTAGCTTGAATAGACCATTATCATATCACCATAAATGATTTTGCAAAGATCAAAGAGCATCTAAAAAGGTAATGATGATGGTCAAAGTTTCAAACCTAGTCAACTAGTCAACCTTGGTCAACAAGTCAACAAGCCCAACCATGACACAATTTCATTTAATTAATATTATTAATTGATAAATTACAAGATCATTAGGGTTTGGAAAAAGACGACTGTCAACTGTGCATGCATACCCGTTCCAAAACCCCAATGAAAAACCTCTTCCTCCGCCTCAATCAACTGTGCATACACACCCGCGTTCATGTTCCGAGGAACACGAACACAAAGAGATAAATGTAGGGTTCCTAGGCACTCTCAAGAGGTCTCACAAGGCATCAACCATGCCAATTTCAAAAATTACGGTGCCGAGAAACCCTAATACGGATCGTTGGCTAGAAGTTTAGGCGAAAAGAAACTAGTTAACAACTTAACTAAATGGTAAACGGAAATACAACCTTTGTAGATCCGGTTCTCCACCTCCACGGCTCCGCGATGAAGTCTCCTCGCTGTACAAATCGGACCTTGGGCTCTAGCGTCGGCTTCATCGGAGAAAAAGCGGGCTAGGTCATCGACGACGATGCCGAAGATGATCTACGTCGAGGCATCGCTAGATCAAGCTCCCACTTCACCAAGTCATGAAACTTGTGAAGAAAACACACTCTACTACTTGGCAAGAGGTAGAGGATGAAGAAATAGGAAGTGGGTTCACTTTAGAATTGTATTTCTCACTCATTTCATCAAGTCACCATTGATGAAGTCTAGGTTTTCTTCTTGAAGAAGAAGAAGAAGATGATAATATTATGATAAGTTATTAAAATGAAAAGGAAAATCAATACTTATCATAATAATAACCTTAGTTTAGTGTAGAGAATAGACCATGGTTAGATATGATGGTTAGGGTTAAGCAAGAGACAAGAATGGTGGACTAGGTCAAAGTTTCATGAAGCTTCAATATACAACAAAGTTAGCCACCATTTTTCTCTTTATGCTTTTCATTTTCCAAAAATCAATAGATAAATAAATAAGTGAATAAAACAAAACCCTAACCATTATCATGTAACCATGGTTTGATCTTTACACAAAAACCCTAGCAAACATGTATCATCAAACATGATACAATCAAGTGCACAAAAGTATATCACATATACAATGTGCACAAAAAGTGAGAAAATCCATTTAAAATGAACCAATACTAGTTAATGCAAAGTAATATATCAAATATATAATTATGCATTAAATCATTAAATCAACACTTGATTTAACGATCCGGTCATATCGCATATAACCGACTAATATACAATGTATCGGCTTATCCAATCAATCATCGATTCGATAACTAGGTTATATCGCATACAACCATTCGATACAATCATCGCGAGAATAGAATACGGTATCACATACACGCATTATTCTCGGTCCCGCACATATCTCATATGCGCTCCTATTTCGTTTCGCTTGAGCCAGGAAACCTCTATGTAGGACTCTAAAGACTCGTCAATACGCCAGCAGCAGATGATGATCATATCAAGCACCCACAAGCCGCAAGCGGTCTGCTAAACGTAACGGCCACCCGGGTATTGAGCGATCAGAAGATCGACGAGCAAGCCCGCTCATACTCCTGTGAATCCAACCAGTAACACTCACCGTACAGTCCGGTCTGATCGTCTGATATGTCGCATATCTTGCCTAGGGGTGGTAAACGTCAGACCCCAATAGCTCGATAAGTCGTGTTGATATGAGGTCTATAACAGTTCGAGAAACTACTGGTAACACTTACCACTAAATCTCAGCAACCCTGGCCAGGGATTTCCGGTTATAGCTAATCGAACACAGCGCAATATCAACCCCCTATACCGGGAGAGACGAATCCCCTCCTATCGCTCATTGCCTCCATGTGATTCGGGACTGTACCCAAAAACCACCGTTTTGCACGCCCTCTTGGACGTGGTAAGGTGGAAATCAAAGCATAGTGGGAACCACACAATACTCTATGACGATCTCGGGTCAACAGACTACTCTGTACCAGTGTCACCAGAGAACTGCCATCTGACGTAAGGTATAATACTATCTGGGAGTTCTCGGTGAGTCCGTCCAGTGTACCCAGTCTCCACTGAGCACCCATATATCATCTCTGATGTCAAACACCAATGGATATGGGATCATCCATCGCCCATCTGTATGGGTCGAGAAGGTATACGCTAGTCTACTCTGGTATATCGATGCCCTGTCTCGATACACCCACAACTAGAGACCTTGAAGGATGTACTTATGGACTACCATGTCCCCACTAGTATGGTCCGCATCATAGTCCAGGTAGTCAAGTACACATCCTAAGGGCTTTACCAACATGTAACAGAGAGACAATCAGTGTACACGTTAAGGTAAAGAGTAACCAGATAGCATACTATCATGTCGAGCAAGAAAGTCCTCCCTATATATGTCCCAGCATCCACTACAATATACATCCAATGTACAGTAATGGCCTCTAGGGCATACATATAACTAACAATCTCCCACTTGCACTAGGGCCATCTGATAGCAGTGGTTGTAGTATCTCATACTCAACCATCCCATAAAAGTCTCTCTCTGGGAAAAGGCCTTTGTGAGTGGATCCGCCGTGTTGTCCTCTGACTCTACTCTCCTAACCTCGATCACCCTGGAGATCAACCATCTCCATGATCAGGTGACACTGCCTTAGAATATGTCTGGATCACTGATGGGACCGGCGTTCCTTGGCATAAGCCACAACTCCATTGTCTCACAATGGTTGGAACGTAGTTCATCTCATGAACCAATATACACCCAAACATCCTCTTTGGTAGCATCTTAAGTAGCGATGTATCCTGCCTTTATCGTCTAGTATGCCACGGTATCTAGCTTAGAACTCTTCCAACATACCGTCCTTTTACTGAGGGTAAAGACAATGCCTGTGACTGACATTCAGTCGTCCTTATCACCCTGGAACACTTCCAGTGATTCTCCCCAGGATCAACTGATACGATCTCACTACAACTAGTGAGTGTCCTAATATCCATTTAGATCTATCTCATAGATCCAAAACCCAGGATTTAGTAGGTATCAGTTTGATCCTATGTGGAGAATCATTGTGATAAGCGGAGATTGATCGAGCGTAGCATAGGAAATTTCTTCCCCATCAAGAGTTTGTCATCCACGTACTCTACGAGGATCGTCACAATACTCCCTACTACCTTTTTGTTTATACAAGGTTCATCTACCATTTTGATGATGTCAACTTCTTTGACTACTTCATCAAAACAGATGTTCCAACTTCGCGATGCCTGCTTTATCCTACAAAGCATCTTGCACACGTTTCCGCTGCTCCCACTGTCTACGAGGCCCTCTGGCTGTGTACTTATAGACACTCTCTTCAAAAACATCATTTAGAAAAGCAGTCATGACACCCAACCGCCAGATATCGTAGTCATGGTATGTAGCCGTGGCAAGTAGGATCTGGATGGACTTAAGCATAGCCACTTGAAAAGGTTTCATCATAATCCACGCCTGGTCGATGACGAAAAGCTTTAACAAGTCTAGCCTTGAAAGTCTCAACTTTTCCATCTACACCAAGTAATCTTCTCAAGATATACTTGCTCTTGATGGGGATTTAACCCTTCAGATATAGCAGCCAAAGTCCATACTTTGTTGGTGTACATGGATTCCATCTCAGATCACTAAGTATCCAGCCATTCTTACAGAGTCCCACTCCTGATGGCCAGCTCGAAACTAGTTGGGTCATCATCTCATGATGCAATTCTCGCTCCCACTGTCATAGAGTAACCGAAGTATCTCTCAGGTGGGTGAGGAACCCTACTAGATCGGCGGAGAGGCTGAGGTTCGTTGGAATCTACTGAATCCTTTGGTTCTATCAGCTGCAGTTTGTATGGCTGGAACATTTCCAGTTCTACATTACAGACCTTGCCTCGAGCTTGTCCGGATTTTGCTTTTAGACATAGGCCGGACAACCCCAAATCTTAACTAACTTAAGATATGGGTTCTTCCCTTTCCATATCAAATATGAAGTGGTAGGCAACTGATTTGGTTCGAACCCTATTCAATAGGTATGCATCTTCTCAAGTGCATAACTCCACAAAAGGAAATAGGTAACTCAGTAGTACTCATCATAGAGCACACCTTATCATATAGGGTGAGATTGCTCCGTCCCGATATACCATCGTGCTATGGTGTATACGGAGGAGTAATGCTGAAAGAGAATCTCATTATCCTTTAGAAAAGTCCAGGAATTCCATGCACAAGTATTCTCCTCCTTGATCTCATCAAAGGACATAATACTTATACCCTTATTTTGGTTCTCTACTTCTAAATCATATTCTGTGAATATCTCAAAAGGTTCGGACTTGTGTTTCAACAGGAACATATGTCTGAATCTTGAGAGATTATCAGAGAATGTAACGAAGTATAAAGAACCAGTCCTGGCATATGTAGACAGGGGACCTGACATACATCAACATGTATCATTCCAAGAGTTTACTAACTCTTTTTCTGTTTCCAGTAAACAGTGCTATGGTCATCGTATCTTTGTGACATGACTGGCAAGTTTCATAAGATGTAAATTCAAACAGATTTAAATATGCATCTATATGTGACTTCAGCCAGTCGGGTCGCATTGATATGACCTAGTCTACAATGCCTCAAGAAGGATCCGTTCATTTCTGAACTCATCCACTTGTGTGTGTTCTGTATACTAAGAACTGTAGTTTGATTTAGAACATCAACGCTTTTAGATAACGTGCCTGAACCGATCAACTTTTGATATAGGAAATGTTCAAAACATAATTCGACAATACAAAATTTTATCGTTTCTTTACTAATAAAGAGTCAGATATGATTTTGCATATCAGGTTCGGTATCTAATAACATTCGTTCAGAATCAATGTATTGGTAATACAGGGTGACAGTGACCAACAGACTTGGCTGCAATACTTGCCCCGTTTTCTGCCTCATGAAACTTATCACCCGTTCTCAGTTCTTTACCTATCTGTAGCCCATGTTGTTAGTTATATGTATGCCCTAGAGGCCATTACTGTACGTTGGATGTATATTGTAGTGGATGCTGGGACATATATAGGGAAGACTTTCTTGCTCGACATGATAGTATGCTATCTGGTTGCTCTTTACCTTAACGTGTACACTGTTTGTCTCTCTGTTACATGTTGGTAAAGCCCTTAGGATGTGTACTTGACTATCTGGACTATGATGCGGATCATACTAGTGGCGACATGGTAGTCCATAAGTACATCCTTCAAAGTCCCTAGTCGTGGGTATATCGAGACGGGGCATCGATATACCAGAGTAGACTAGCGTATACCTTCTCGACCCATATAGATGGGCGATGGATGATCCCATATCCATTGGTGTTTGACATCAGAGATGATATACGGGTGCTCAGTGGAGACTGGGTACACTGGACGGACTCGCCGAGAACTCCCAGATGGTATTATACCTTACGTCAGATGGCAGTTCTCTGGTGACACTGGTACAGAGTAGTCTGTTGACCCGAGATCGTCATAGAGTCTTGTGTGGTTCCCACTGTGCTTTGATTTCCATCTTACCACGTCCAAGAGGGCGTGCAAAACGGTGGTTTTTGGGTACAGTCCCGAATCACATGGAGGCAATGAGCGATAGGAGGGGATTCTTCTCTCCCGGTATAGGGAGTTGATGTTGCGCTGTGTTCGATTGGCTATAACAGGAAATCCCTGGCCAGGGTTGCTGAGATTTACTGGTAAGTGTTACCAGTAGTTTCTCGAAATGTTATAGACCTCATATCGACACGACTTATCGAGCTATTGGGGTCTGACGTTTACCACCCCTAGGCGAGATATGCGACATATCAGACGATCAGACCGGACGGTACGGTAGTGTTACTGGTTGGATTCACTGGAGTGTGAGCGGGCTTGCTCGTCGATCTTCTGATCTCTCAATACCCGGGTGGCCGTTACGTTTAGCAGACCGCTTGCGGCTTGTGGATGTTTGATATGATCATCATCCGTTGCCGGCGTATTGACGAGTCTTTAGAGTCCTACACAGAGGTTTCTTGGCTCAAGCGAAACGAAATAGGAGCGCATATGAGATATGTGCGGGACCGAGAATAATGCGTGTATGTGATACCGTATTCCATTCTCGCGATGAATGTATCGATTGGTTATATTCGATATAACCTAGATATCGAATCAAGGATTGATTCGATAAGCCGATACATTAGATACTAGTCGGTTATGTGCGACATGACCGGATCATTGAATCAAGTGTTGATTTAATGATTTAATTTATAATTATATATTTGATATATTACTTTGCATTAACTAGTATTGGTTCACTTTACATGGATTTTCTCACTTGGATTGCACAAGTTGTATATGTGATATACTTTTGTGCACTTGATTGTATCATGTTTGATGATACATGTTTAACTATAGTTAAGTGTAATGAATTAAGCCATGGTTAAACTAATGATTAGGGTTTTTCTTTTCTTACTTATTTATTTATTTATTTTGAATAGATGAGAAAAGAATGGTTGCTAGTTTTGTAGTTTAGTTGAAGCTTCATGAAGCTTTGACTTTGTAACCATTCTTGTCTTCATGCTTAACCCTAACGATTCCTTTAACCTTGGTCAATTCTCTACACATAACTATAGTTAATATTATGATAAGTATTGATTTTCTATTCTATTTTTAATTAACTTATCATAACAATATTCTTCTTCTTCTTCATTTTCTTCATGTGAAGAAAGCTTGCCTCCATCAATGGCAAGTGATGATAAAGAGTGAGAAATCCAATTCTAAAGTGAACCCACTTCCTATTTCTTCATACTCTATCTCTTGCCAAGTAGTATAGGGTGTTTTCTTCACAAGTTTCATGACTTGGTGAAGTGGGAGCTTGATCTAGCGATGCCTCGACGTAGATCATCTTCGGCACGTCGTCGATGACCTAGCCCGCTCTTTCTACGATAAATCCGACGCTAGAGCCCGCGATTTGATTTGTACAGCGGAGAGGACCTCATCACGGAGCCGTGGAGGTGGAGGACCGGATCTACAAAGGTTGTATTTCCGTATTCTTATAGTTAAGTGTTAACTAGTTTGCTTTATCGCCTAGAAATCTAGCCAACGATCCGTTCTAGGGTTTCTCGGCACCGTTTAAATTTGAAATTGGCATGGCTGATGCCTTGTGAGACCTTATTAGGGTGCCTAGGAACCCTACAGTGGTATTAGAGCCTAGCTAGAGCCTTAGGCGAAGTCTAGACGGAATTTGAAACCCGAACGAACCCGAAACCCAACTCAAAAATAGCTCTCTGTCCTTTTTTCAAAAACTGGGATTTTTCCAAATTAAAAATTGCTAAAAAATTCAGCATGGAAATATAAGAATTACGGCGCAAAAAGTTTCCAATGAACAGTATAGTGTGCGGCGGAACCGCGGCATAAGCATGGCTTATGCGGCGGTTCCGTGGCCTATTGATGACGTAATCCTCCACTGTTTGCACAGTAACTCTTATTAAATTATGCTGGATTTTCTGGGAATTTTTAATATTAATTCAAGAGTTGAATTTTCTGGGTTGTTTTGGGGATTCGAATGTTCGATCGGATTATCAGATTTTGTCTATGTGGCTTTCCGGATAAATTTTAAAATATGTTAAAAAGTTCGACCGGATATAAATACCCAATTTTTCCCCTGTCGGGAAATTTCCAAGTGTTGGATTTTTCCGTAGTTTGACGACGTTCTAAGTAGTGCAAGTAACGCGATGGTCCCTCTAGAAGACAACAAACCTTAACTCGATTATGTGACCGTCTTGAACTGCCCTTTGAACCTTCGGGTTTGGGGCAGTACGGCGTGCCACATGTGAGGCGTTGGCTTGACCCTTTTACGGCTGGACCGTTGGTACTGAGGCACGAACTGAATGTTGTTAGACTTATTTCATGTGTTGAGCTGTATCGGGAAAACTTGGGTGTTCGAATGTTCGATCGAAAAGTTTAACATTTTCTATTTTATCCGGAATGTGATACAACAATTGGAATTCACAAATGTTATGTGATAACTGAATGAATGTTATAAACATAGCAGTTTAGTCTCACTTGATCGGTTGCCACGGAATTTTGATGTGATCAAAAGTCCGTCGCAATCACGTAGCGTACGCGGATACTCGCCGGGTAAACTTAATAGACAGCCTCACTCCATAGCCCCGACCAAGTGACTGTAGGAGAACCCCGTCGCCGAAAGCATCCGTTCGGGTGCTCGCGGTAGCGGTGTTCCGCCTTGGTGCACTTCGTCGACGGTATCGGGGGTGAAGCCGCCTACTAAAGTTTGCGACGAGCATTCGATCAGAATGTCGGGAATCCTGTTGAATTGCCCGACTTGATATTGAAAAGTGTTTTCGATTTTGAGACTAAAATGCGGGGTTTATAATTGTTAGGCATGCGATGTCTAAGGAATTCATTTGGTCAGGCATGCGATGTCTGAGGTGGTTGCGGATTCCAACTGTTGTAGTTTTACACTTTCTTTTCTGTGACCGTAAGTGTAATATGTGATATCGCCGGTTTCGTTGCTATATGTCAACGACAATTGGGATGCGCATATTTACTTACGTTGATGACATGTGATGTTATGTGTTGCTGGATATGTTATATTGGATCGTCGTGTTTGAATAGCCGGGGGTTTTTATGTGAGATGAGTGTTTTTCATTTTCATTCATGTAAAAACTTGTATGTAATATTCTTTTATTGGGGCACTTCCAGGTTGCGGAAGATGTCACCCTTTGTATATTATTTACTTTTCCGCACTAGGATAGACCCAAGGAGGAGGGCACAGGTAACCGGGTTCTGGAGTCCAGTGGGAGACCAACTCGAGGAGTCGAGTCCGGGTCTCCTAACTCTAGAATTGGTAGGGTTGCTTGCCGCTCTCGTAGGGGTCTAGGGGTGTGGGTTTGGCTATTCATCGCGACCGTGGAATCCGTGTTTTATACTGGCTCGTATTGAAAACACGGACGTCCTAGTAAATCCAATATTTCATATGTTTCTTCTGCTGCGATATCTGTGATGTGATCATGTGATATTCTGTGATAGATACAGTATATAGTATATATGATATATTATATAGGCGTTACTTATGTTTTACACCCGCGCTAGCCCTGCCCCGCTCTGCTGTTAGTTACCTAACCTAACGGTGCACGAGGGGACATCGAGACGAATGCGGATGACATAAGTGTACGTCGTATTTATCTGTGATGTTTAGGTACTTAAATGATGGGACTTCATTAATGAGATTAATGAAAGAAAAGAAACCTAAGATGTTGTAGAATTGAATTTCAAAATAAAACAGGTAGCTACAGTTCTTGCTTTGCACAGCGGTATATATGATATATCCTGCACCTTATTCGATGAGGAAAGGACCGAGATCCCTTCACCGGGAGTGACTCCTTTAGCAATAACTGGCAGATGCTACACACTCGGTTTGTCTTTTGATTGCTTTTAAGTGTTTTTTCTTTGCACAGTGATATTTATGATATATCCCGCACCTCATTCGACGAGGAAAGGACCGACGATCCCTTCACCGGGAGTGACTCCTTTAGCAAAACTAGAAAAGCCTCAAAAGCACTCCATTTCAAAATTCATTCGATCCTACAACGATATCAAGTTCATTACGCAATAGGTTTTCAGAAAAACCTGTCGTAGCCCTCCGTCATTTCAGATAAGTTGTATATAGTATTCGTGCTGCATTTGTTGGCTTTCGTCAAGGTGCAGTGTGCGGTAGCTATATGCTGCTTATCTGCCAGCATACGATGCGATTGGATTAGGGTAGTCGTGCGGCTTTGTTGGCTTTCGTCAAGGGTCGTGCGGGTGGGTTTAATTCAATCAAGAAATGTACGGGTTGAACTTGACTAGCGGGCTATGGTTTGTTGGCTTTCGTCAAGGTCATAGCACGTTAGGGGCAAAATATTATCGGGAATTTCAAGTGTTGAAATTTGCAATGAGATTGCATACCTTCTATGAGATAGTTGGATCCCGATACCCGCTGCGAGTAAGAGTTACTCCTGGGAGAGTTTTATACATTACAATTAGCCGATTAAGTAGGTGTCTAGAAAGGTGTCAACGGGGTTACGCCTCGTGCGAAAGCACGGGGTACCTCCCTCAAAGTACCGACAATGGCCTGGCTGAAAGATTGGCGAACTTGTAGTGTGTAATTAATCCCGGCTAGTCTTTCCTTTTAGGGTTTGAAGGAGGATTTGATAAAAAGCAGTGGGAGCCATCCTGATTAGATAAAATAATAACCAATCTATTCTTGAAAGAGCGCACGCTGAGTGTTTTCTTTTCTCTCTCTCCAGGTAGCGACCATATCACGCCTTAATCAAGATAACAATACGGAATATTGACCGAACCCGCTTGTTATACTGAGCTGGGGAACGTTGGTCCCGCTCCAACTTATAATTGTTATAAGACAGAGCAGGAAATTAGGGATTACCAGAATTCCTATGCCGCCCAAACGAAGAGAGTGCATGCTGATGCATCATCTTCGGGTATGTTCATTATACAGAACTGTTTCTCAGTATCCTTTACGTCCTGGGTATGTGATACCAGATCAGGATCCCAGATATGTAATATGTTACATAGGGCTACAGAAAGGTAGAGGACTGAGAACGGATGATATGTTTCATGAGGCAGAAAACGGGGCAAGAGTTGCAGCCAAGTCTGTTGGTCACTGTCACCCTGTATTACAAATACATTGATTCTGAACGAATGTTATTAGATACCGAACCTGATATACAAAATCATATCACTCTCTTTATTATTAAAGAAATGATAAAATTTTGTATTGCTGGATAATGTTTTGAACATTTCCTATATCAAAAGTTGATCGATTCATGCACGTTATCTAAAAGCATTGATGTTCTAAATCAAACTACAGTTCTTAGTATATGGAACACACACAAGAGGAAGAGTTCAGAACTGAACGAATCCTTCTTGAGGCATTGTAGACTAGGTCATATCACTGCGACCCGACTAGTTGAAGTTACATGTAGATGCATATTTAAATCAGTTTGAATTTACATCTTGTGAAACTTGCCAGTCATGTCACAAAGATAAGATGACCATAGCTCTGTTTAATGGAAACAGAGAAAGAGTTAGTAAACTCTTGGGATGATACATGTTGATGTATGTATAAAGGTCCCCTGTCTACACATGCCAAGACCGGTTCTTTGTACTTCATTACATTCTCTGATAATCTCTCAAGATTCAGACATATGTTCCTGTTGAAACACAAGTCCGAACCTTTTGAGATATTCACAGAATATAAGTTAGAAGTAGAGAACCGATAAGGGTATAAGTATTATGTCATTTGATGTGATCAAGGAGGAGAATACTTGTGCACGGAATTCCTGGACTATTCTAAAGGAGAATGAGATTCTCTCTCAGCATTACTCCTCCGTATACACCATAGCACGATGGTATATCGGGGTGGAGCAGATACACCCTATATGATAAGGTGTGCTCTATGATGAGTACTACTGAGTTACCTATTTTCTTTTGGGAGTTATGCACTTGAGAAGTTGCATACCTATTGAATAGGGTTCAAATCAAATCAGCTGCCTACCACTTCACATTTGATATGATAAGGGAAGAGCCCATATCTTAAGTTGGTTAAGATTTGGGGTTGTCCGGGCTATATCTAAAAGCATAATCCGGACAAACTCGAGGCAAGGTCTGTTATGTACAACTGGAAAGGTTCCAGCTATACAAATAACAGTAGATGATTTGGTAGAACCAAAGAGATTCAATAGCTACCAACGAATCTCGGCCTCTCCGCCGATCTAGTAGAGTTCCTCACCCACCTGAGAGATATTTCGGTTTCTCTATGACAGTGGGAGCGAGGATTGCATCATGAGATGATGACCCAACTAGTTTCGAGCTGGCCATCTGGAGTGGGACTCTGTAAGAATGGCTGGATGCTTAGCGATCTGAGATGGAATCCATGTATACCAACAAAGTATGGACTTTGGTTGCTATATCTGAAGGGTTAAATCCCCATCAGGAGCAAGTATATCTTGAGAAGATTACTTGGTGTAGATGGAAAAGTTGAGACTTTCAAAGCTAGACTTGTAAAAGCTTTTCGTCATCGACCAGGCGTGGATAATGATGAAACCTTTTCAAGTAGCTATGCTTAAGTCCATTCAGATCCTACTTGCCACGGCTACGTACCATGACTACGATATCTGGCGGTTGGGTGCCATGACTGCTTTTCTAAATGATGTTTTAGAAGAGAACGTCTATAAGTACACAGCCAGAGGGCTTCGTAGACAGTGGGAGCAGCGGAAACGTGAACAAGATGCTTTATAAGATAAAGCAGGCATCGCGGAGTTGGAACATCTGTTTTGATGAAGTAGTCAAAGAGTTTGACATCATCAAAATGGTAGATGAACCTTGTATATACAAAAAGGTAGTAGGGAGTATGGTGATGATCCTCGTAGAGTACGTGGATGACATACTCTTGATAGGGAAGGAGTTTCCTATGCTACGCTCGGTCAATCTCCGCTTATCACCATAATTCTCCATATAGGATCAAAGTGATACCTCCTAAATCCTGGATTTTGGATCTATGAGATAGATCTAAATGGATGTTAGGATACTCACTAGCTGTAGTGAGATGGTATCAATCGACCCTGGGGAGAATCACTGGAATGGTTCCAGGGTGATAAAGACGACTGAATGTCAGTCACAGGCATTGTCTTTACCCTCAGTAAAGGGACGGTATGTTGGAAGAGTTCCAAACAAGATACCGTGACACACTAGACGATAAAGGCTGGATACATCGCTACTCAAGATGCTACCAAGGAGGATGTTTGGGTGTATATTGGTTCATGAGATGAACTACGTTCCAACCATTGTGAGACAATGGAGTTGTGGCTTATGCCAAGGAACATCCGACCCATCAGTGATCCAGACATATTCTAAGGCAGTGTCACCTGATCATGGAGATGGTTGATCTCCAGGGAGATCGAGGTTTGGAGAGTAGACTCAGAGGACAACACAGCGGATCCACTCACAAAGGCCTGTTCCCAGAGAGAGACTTTTATGGGATGGTTGAGTATGAGATACTACAACCACTGCTATCAGATGGCCCTAGTGCAAGTGGGAGATTGTTAGTTATATGTATGCCCTAGAGACCATTACTGTACATTGGATGTATATTGTAGTGGATGCTGGGACATATATAGGTAAGACTTTCTTGCTCGACATGATAGTATACTATCTGGTTGCACTTTACCTTAACGTGTACACTGTTTGTCTCTCTGTTACATGTTGGTCAAGCCCTTAGGATATGTACTTGACTATCTGGACTATGATGCGGATCATACTAGTGGGGACATGGTAGTCCATAAGTACATCCTTCAAAGTCCCTAGTCATAGGTATATCGAGACGGGGCATCGATATACCAGAGTAGACTAGCGTATACCTACTCGACCCATATAGATGGGCGATGGATGATCCCATATCCATTGGTGTTTGACATCAGAGATGATATACGGGTGCTCAGTGGAGATTGGGTACACTGGACGGACTCGCCGAGAACTCCCAGATGGTATTATACCTTACGTCAGATGGCAGTTCTATGGTGACACTGGTACAGAGTAGTCTGTTGACCCGAGATCGTCATAGAGTCTTGTGTGGTTCCCACTGTGCTTTGATTTCCATCTTACCACGTCCAAGAGGGCGTGCAAAATGGTGGTTTTTCGGTACAGTCCCGAATCACATGGAGGCAATGAGCGATAGGAGGGGATTCGTCTCTCCCGGTATAGGGAGTTGATGTTGCGCTGTGTTCGATTGGCTATAACAGGAAATCCCTGGCCAGGGTTGCTGAGATTTACTGGTAAGTGTTACCAGTAGTTTCTCGAAATGTTATAGACCTCATATCGACACGACTTATCGAGCTATTGGGGTCTGACGTTTACCACCCCTAGGCGAGATATGCGACATATCAAACGATCAGACCGGACTGTACGGTAGTGTTAGTGGTTGGATTCACTGGAGTGTGAGCGGGCTTGCTCGTCGATCTTCTGATCGCTCAATACCCGGGTGCCCGTTACGTTTAGCAGACCGCTTGCGGCTTGTGGATGTTTGATATGATCATCATCGGCGTATTGACGAGTCTTTAGAGTCCTACACAGAGGTTTCCTGGCTCAAGCGAAACGAAATAGGAGCGCATATGAGATATGTGCGGGACCGAGAATAATGCGTGTATGTGATACCGTATTCCATTCTCGCGATGAATGTATCGATTGGTTATATTCGATATAACCTAGATATCGAATCAAGGATTGATTCGATAAGCCGATACATTAGATACTAGTCGGTTATGTGCGACATGACCGGATCATTGAATCAAGTGTTGATTTAATGATTTAATGTATAATTATATATTTGATATATTACTTTGCAATAACTAGTATTGGTTCACTTTACATGGATTTTCTCACTTGGATTGCACAAGTTGTATATGTGATATACTTTTGTGCACTTGATTGTATCATGCTTGATGATACATGTTTAACTATAGTTAAGTGTAATGAATTAAGCTATGGTTAAACTAATGATTAGGGTTTTTATTTTCTTACTTATTTATTTATTTATTTTGAATAGATGAGAAAAGAATGGTTGCTAGTTTTGTAGTTTAGTTGAAGCTTCATGAAGCTTTGACTTTGTAACCATTCTTGTCTTCATGCTTAACCCTAACCATTCCTTTAACCTTGGTCAATTCTCTACACATAACTATAGTTAATATTATGATAAGTATTGATTTTCTATTCTATTTTTAATTAACTTATCATAACAATATTCTTCTTCTTCTTCATTTTCTTCATGTGAAGAAAGCTTGCCTCCATCAATGGCAAGTGATGATAAAGAGTGAGAAATCCAATTCTAAAGTGAACCCACTTCCTATTTCTTCATCCTCTACCTCTTGCCAAGTAGTATAGGGTGTTTTCTTCACAAGTTTCATGACTTGGTGAAGTGGGAGCTTGATCTAGCGATGCCTCGACGTAGATCATCTTCGGCACGTCGTCGATGACCTAGCCCGCTCTTTCTCCGATAAATCCTACGCTAGAGCCCAGGATTTGATTTGGACAGCGGAGATGTCCTCATCACGGAGCCGTGGAGGTGGAGGACCGGATCTACAAAGGTTGTATTTCCGTATTCTTATAGTTAAGTGTTAACTAGTTTGCTTTGTCGCCTAGAAATCTAGCCAACGATCCGTTCTAGGGTTTCTCGGCACCTTTTAAATTTGAAATTGGCATGGTTGATGCCTTGTGAGACCTCATTAGGGTGCCTAGGAACCCTACACATGTAACATATTACATATGCGGGATCCTGATCCGGTATTATATACTCAGGACGTAAAGGACACTGAGAAACAGTTCTATATAATGAACACACCCGAAGATGATGCATCAGCATGCACTTACTTCGTTTGGGCGGCACGGGAATTCTGGTAATCCCCAATATCCTGCTCTGTCTTATAACAATTATAAGTTGGAGCGGGACCAATGTTCCCCAGCTCAGTATAACAAGCGGGTTCGGTCAATATCCGTATTATTATCTTGATTAAGGCGTGATATGGTTGCTACCTGGAGAGAGAGAGAAGAAAACACTCAGCGTGCGCTCTTGCAAGAATAGATTGGTTATTATTTTATCTAATCAGGATGGCTCCCACTGTTTTTATCAAATCTTCCTTCAAACCCTAAAAGGAAAGACTAGCCGGGATTAATTACACACTACAAGTTCGCCAATCTTTCAGCCAGGCCAGTGTCGGTATTTTGAGGGAGGTCCCCCGTGCTTTCGCACGAACCTAATTAATGTAAACCTCATTTTCCCAGAGGCGTAACCTCGTTAACACCTTTCTAGACACCTACTTGATCGGCTAATTGTAATGTATAAAACTCTCCCAGGAGTAACTCTTACTCGCAGCGGGTATCGGGATCCAACTATCTCATAGAAGGTATGCAATCTCATTGCAAATTTCAACACTTGAAATTCCCGATAATATTTTGCCCCTAACGTGCTATGACCTTGACGAAAGCCAACAAACCATAGCCCGCTAGTCAAGTTCAACCCGTACATTTCTTGATTGAATTAAACCCACCCGCACGACCCTTGACGAAAGCCAACAAAGCCGCACGACTACCCTAATCCAATCGCATCGTATGCAGCAGATAAGCAGCATATAGCTACCGCACACTGCACCTTGACGAAAGCCAACAAATGCAGCACGAATACTATATACAACTTATCTGAAATGACGGAGGGCTACGACAGGTTTTTCTGAAAACCTATTGCGTAATGAACTTGATATCGTTGCAGAATCAAATGATTTTAAAAATGGAGTGTTTTTGAGGCTTTTCTAGTTTTGCTAAAGGAGTCACTCCCGGTGAAGGGATCGTCGGTCCTTTCCTCGTCGAATGAGGTGCGGGATATATCATATATATATCACCGTGCAAAGCAGAAACTATAGAAGCTATCAAAAGACAAACCGAGTGTGTAGCATCTGTCAGTTATTGCTAAAGGAGTCACTCCCGGTGAAGGGATCTCCGTCCTTTCCTCATCGAATAAGGTGCAGGATATATCACATATACCGTTGTGCAAAGCAAGAACTGTAGCTACCCCTTTTATTTTGAAATTCGATTCTATAACATCTTTTGGTTTCTTTTTATTTCATTAATCACATTAATGAAGTCCCATCATTTATGTACCTAAACATCACAGATAAATACGATGTACACTTATGCCATCCGCATTCGCCTCGATGTCCCCTCGTGCACCGTTAGGTTAGGTAACTAACGGCAGAGCGGGGCAGTGCTAGCGCGGGTGTAAAACATAAGTAACATCTATATAATATATCATATATACTATATACAGTATCCATCACAGAACATCACATGATCACATCACAGATATCGCAGCAGAAGAATCATATGAAATATTGGATATACTAGGACGTCCGTGTTTTCAATACGAGCCAGTATAAAACACGGATTCCACGGTCGTGATGAATAGTCAAACCCACACCCCTAGACCCCTACGAGAGCGGCAAGCAATCCTACCAATTCTGGAGTTAGGAGACCCGGACTCGACTCCTCGAGTTGGTCTCCCACTGGACTCCAGAACCCGGTTACTTGTGCTCTCCTCCTTAGGTCTATCCTAGTGCGGAAAAGTAAATAATATACAGAGGGTGACATCTTCCGCAACCTGGAAGTGCCCCAAATAAAAGAATATTACATACAAGTTTTTACATGAATGAAAATGAAAAACACTCATCTCACATAAAAACCCCCGGCTATTCAAAGACGACGATCCAATATAACATATCCAGCAACACATAACATCACATGTCATCAACGTAAGTAAATATGCGCATCCCAATTGTCGTTGACATATAGCAACGAAACCGGCGATATCACATATTACACTTACAGTCACAGAAAAGAAAGTGTAAAACTACAACAGTTGGAATCCGCAACCACCTCAGACATCGCATGCCTGACCAAATGAATTACTTAGACATCGCATGCCTAACAATTATAAACCCCGCATTTTAGTCTCATTATCGAAAACACTTTCCAATATCAAGTCGGGCAATTCAACAAGATTCCCGACATTTTGATCGAATGCTCGTCGCAAACTTTAGTAGGCGGCCGCACCCCCGACATCGTCGACGAAGTGCACCAAGGCGGAACACCGCTACCGCGAGCACCCAAACGGATGCTTTCGGTGACGGAGTTCTCCTATAGTCACTTGGTCGGGGCTATGGGGTGAGGCTGTCTATTAAGTTTACCCGGCGAGTATCCGCGTACGCTACGTGATTGCGACGGACTTTTGATCATATCAAAACTCCGTGGCAACCAATCAAGTGAGACTAAACTGCTATGTTTATAATATTCATTCCGTTATCTCATAACTACTTGTGAATTCCAATTATTGTATTACATTCCGGATAAATAGAAAACGCTAAACTTTTCGATCGAACAATCGAACACCATAGTTTTCCCGATACAGCTCAACACATGAAATAAGTCTAACAGCATTCAGTTCGTGCCTCAGTACCAACGGTCCAGCCGTAGAAGGGTCAAGCCAACGCCTCACATATGGCACGCCGTATTGCCCCAAACCCGAAGGTTCAAAGGGCAGTTCAAGACGGTCACATAATCGAGTTAAGGTTTGTTGTCTTCTAGAGGGACCATCGCGTTACTTGCACTACTTAGAACGTCGTTAAACTACGGAAAAATCCAACAATTGGAAATTTTCCGGCAGGGGAAAAAGTGGGTATTTATATCCGGTCGAACTTTTTAACATATTCTAAAAATACCCGGAAAAACACACTGACAAAATTAGACAATCCGATCGATACACCGAGTCCCCAATACAACCCAGAAAATTCAACTCTTGAAAAAACATTAAAAATTCCCAGGAAAACCAGCACTGCAAACTAGGAATTACTGTGCAAAATTGATTGCAAGAAGAGACAAAAGGGCCGCGGAACCGCCGCATTAGCATGCTAATGCCGCGGTTCCGCCGCGCTTTTATGGATTCAGGGGCCCCGTTTTATACAGTAATTCTTAGAATCTTCTACTGAGTTTTCTAAATATTTTTAATTCTCAAAAATCCACGATATTCAAAAATGTACAGAGAGCAATATTAGGGTTACGGTTTCGGTTCGATCGGATTTCTAACTCCGTCTACGCATCGCCTAAGGCTCTAGCTAGGCTCTGATACCACTGTAGGGTTCCTAGTCACTCTCAAGAGGTCTCACAAGGCATCAACCATGCCAATTTCAAAAATTACGGTGCCGAGAAACCCTAATACGGATCGTTGGCTAGAAGTTTAGGCGAAAAGAAACTAGTTAACAACTTAACTAAATGGTAAACGGAAATACAACCTTTGTAGATCCGGTTCTCCACCTCCATGGCTCTGCGATGAAGTCTCCTCGCTGTACAAATCGGATCTTGGGCTCTAGCGTCGGCTTCATCGGAGAAAAAGCGGGCTAGGTCATCGACGACGATGCCGAAGATGATCTACGTCGAGGCATCGCTAGATCAAGCTCCCACTTCACCAAGTCATGAAACTTGTGAAGAAAACACACTCTACTATTTGGCAAGAGGTAGAGGATGAAGAAATAGGAAGTGGGTTCACTTTAGAATTGGATTTCTCACTCATTTCATCAAGTCACCATTGATGAAGTCTAGGTTTTCTTCTTGAAGAAGAAGAAGAAGATGATGATAATATTATGATAAGTTATTAAAATGAAAAGGAAAATCAATACTTATCATAATACTAACCTTAGTTTAGTGTAGAGAATAGACCATGGTTAGATATGATGGTTAGGGTTAAGCAAGAGACAAGAATGGTGGACTAGGTCAAAGTTTCATGAAACTTCAATATACAACAAAGTTAGCCACCATTTTTCTCTTTATGCTTTTCATTTTCCAAAAATCAATAGATAAATAAATAAGTGAATAAAACAAAACCCTAACCATTATCATGTAACCATGGTTTGATCTTTACACAAAAACCCTAGCAAACATGTATCATCAAACATGATACAATCAAGTGCACAAAAGTATATCACATATACAATGTGCACAAAAAGTGAGAAAATCCATTTAAAATGAACCAATACTAGTTAATGCAAAGTAATATATCAAATATATAATTATGCATTAAATCATTAAATCAACACTTGATTTAACGATCCGGTCATATCGCATATAACCGACTAATATACAATGTATCGGCTTATCGAATCAATCCTCGATTCGATAACTAGGTTATATCGCATACAACCATTCGATACAATCATCGCGAGAATAGAATACGGTATCACATACACGCATTATTCTCGGTCCCGCACATATCTCATATGCGCTCCTATTTCGTTTCGCTTGAGCCAGGAAAGCTCTATGTAGGACTCTAAAGACTCGTCAATACGCCGGCAGCAGAAGATGATCATATCAAGCACCCACAAGCCGCAAGCGGTCTGCTAAACGTAACGGCCACCCGGGTATTGAGCGATCAGAAGATCGACGAGCAGACTCGCTCATACTCCTGTGAATCCAACCAGTAACACTTACCGTACAGTCCGGTCTGATCGTCTAATATGTCGCATATCTTGCCTAGGGGTGGTAAACGTCAGACCCCAATAGCTCGATAAGTCGTGTTGATATGAGGTCTATAACAGTTCGAGAAACTACTGGTAACACTTTCCAGTAAATCTCAGCAACCATGGCCAGGGATTTCCGGTTATAGCCAATCGAACACAGCGCAATATCAACCCCCTATACCGGGAGAGACGAATCCCCTCCTATCGCTCATTGCCTCCATGTGATTCGGGACTGTACCCAAAAACCACCGTTTTGCATGCCCTCTTGGACGTGGTAAGGTGGAAATCAAAGCACAGTGGGAACCACACAAGACTCTATGAAGATCTCGGGTCAACAGACTACTCTGTACCAGTGTCACCAGAGAACTGCCATCTGACGTAAGGTATAATACCATCTGGGAGTTCTCGGCGAGTCCGTCCAGTGTACCCAGTCTCCACTGAGCACCCGTATATCATCTCTGATGTCAAACACCAATGGATATGGGATCATCCATCGCCCATCTGTATGGGTCGAGAAGGTATACGCTAGTCTACTCTGATATATCGATGCCCTGTCTCGATACACCCACGACTAGAGACCTTGAAGGATGTACTTATGGACTACCATGTCCCCACTAGTATGATCCGCATCATAGTCCAGGTAGTCAAGTACACATCCTAAGGGCTTTACCAACATGTAACAGAGAGACAATCAGTGTACACGTTAAGGTAAAGAGTAACCAGATAGCATACTATCATGTCGAGCAAGAAAGTCCTCCCTATATATGTCCCAGCATCCACTACAATATACATCCAATGTACAGTAATGGCCTCTAGGGCATACATATAACTAACAATAAAACCAATCCCAGATCATATACTAGGATCTGGCTTAAACCAAAGCCCGCTAGTATAAGCTGTCCGGACAATAAACGTGCACAAGTGCGCGGATGTGAACGAACCCTATCGCAAAACCATGCGACCTCTACCCATTTTTCCTGAAGGCGAAAAGCTCTCTGTGTGGGACTCTAAAGACTCGACACTACGCTGGCAGTGGGTTTAACCACAGACCGCAAGCGGCACTAGCTGTACGTAACGGTCCCCAAGTAGATGCCGATAAGAAGACTGACGAGGTGAACCCCATCTGAACTCCTACTGAGCCTGAATGTGACAGTCTCCGTACAGTCCGGTCTGTTCGTCTGATACATCGCATGGCGGGCCTAGGGGCGGAAAACGTCAGTCCCCTAATAGCGGTACAAGTCGTGTCGGAGTGAAGCCCAGAACACCCTGAGATAACACTGGAAACCTACCAGTATATCTCGCTTGCCCTGGCTAGGGACTACTCGTGTAATGGCTCTCCTAGACACAGCGCGATGTCAACCCCCAATACCGGAAGAGACGAATCCTGTCTAACCGTCACTGCCTCCAAGCGCTTCGGGACTGCACCTAACTACTACCTGTTTTCACGACTCCTTTGAGCCGTGGTAGGGTAGTAATCAAAGTACAGTGGGAACACACTTGAGGCGAAGTGACAGTGTCAAGTCAGCGGACTAAGCTGTACTCATGTCACCTGGGAACTGATAACTGACGATAGGTATAATACCAACCAATCAGTTCCCAACGAGTCCTGTCCAGTGTACTCGTAACCTAACGAGCACCCGCATACTATCTCAAGTACGACGTACTGACGGCTGTGGGACAGACCGTCTCTCGCACTGGGATGAGAAGCGCATGCGCTAGTCTACTCCGGAGTATCGATGCCCTATCTCGATAATCCCATGACTAGGGACGTGAATATAAGGATGTGCTTGTGGATTACCCAGCCCCCACGAGTGTGACTGCCATCATAACGCTGGTAATCAAGCAAAGATCCTAAGGGCTCCACTAATGCGTATAGGTGATACAATAAAAGAAACACATGTACACATTAAAGCAGAGACAAACCAAGTAGCATACTACCATTTCGAGAAAGATTGTCTATACAACTGTGAATATCCTAAGATTCCATCAAGTAATATACATACTAGTATGATACCGTAATGGCCTCTAGGGCATATACACTAACAATCTCCCACTTGCACTAAGGCCATGTACTGGCATATCGAAGACCTATCATCTCGATCAGCCGCTCGAACTGAGTTTGGTGTAAGGCCTTCGTGAATGGATCTGCAGTGTTATCTTCTGAAGCAACCCTCCGAACCTCGATCTCCTTGCGATCCACGATCTCCCTGATCAGGTGATACCGCCTCAAGATGTGTCTGGATTTCTGATGGGACCTGGGTTCCTTCGCTAATGCTATAGCCCCGTTGTTGTCGCAATACAGATGTATTGGATCAACAATGGACAGAACCACCTGAAGTTCTTTCAAGAACTTCTTCATCCAGACGGTTTCTTTTGCGGCATCTGCAGCAGCGATATATTCCGCTTCCATAGTCGAGTCAGCAACGGTTTCCTGTTTGGAACTCTTCCAACACACCGCCCCTCCATTGAGGGTAAAGACAAAGCCCGACATGGACTTGGAATCATCCTTGTCACTCTGGAAGCTGGAGTCAGCAAAGGCCTCAATCTGGAGGTCTTTTCCTCCATACACCAAGAACATCTCTTTAGTCCTTCTCAGGTACTTGAGAATGTTCTTTATCGCTATCCAGTGTTTCTCCCCAAGGTTTGACTGATACTTGCTTACCACACTCAGTGCATAAGCCACATCTGGTCTGGTACACAACATCGCATACATTATAGAGCCTACCGCAGATGCGTAGGGTATAATAGACATGCGATCCCTTTCCGAATCAGTCTTGGGAGACATCTCTTTGGAGAGGGTGATCCCGTGACAAGCCGGTAGATTACCGTGCTTGGAATCTTCCATACTGAATCTTTTCAGTATGGTGTCGATGTACCTGGACTGCGAAACTCCTAATATCCTCTTGGATCTATCACGATAGATCCGGATCCCCAGAATGTAAGAGGCATCACCCAGGTCTTTCATGGAGAACCTGTGTGACAAGAACCCCTTGACATATTGTAGCATAGGAATGTCATTTCCTATCAACAGAATGTCATCCACGTACAAAACGAGGAATACGACAGTTCTTGCTACAAATCTACTATAGATGCATGGTTCATCTGGATTTTTGATAAAGCCAAATTCTTTGACCGTCTCATCAAAACAGATGTTCCAACTCCGCGATGCCTGCTTTAGTCCATAGATGGACTTAAGCAACTTGCACACCTTTCCGCTGCTCCCACTCTGAATGAAACCCTCTGGCTGGTCCATATAGACACACTCCTCTAAATTTCCATTTAGAAAAGCGGTCTTTACGTCCATCTGCCAAATCTCATAATCGTGGAAGGCAGCAATGGCAAGAAGGATCCGAATGGATTTCAGCATAGCCACTGGAGAAAAGGTTTCATCATAGTCCAAACTAGGTCTTTGACGAAAACCCTTTGCAACAAGTCTAGCTTTATAGGTCTCAACCTGTCCATCTACACCAATCTTCCTTTTGAAGATCCACTTGCATCCTACGGGTTTTACCCCATCTGGAGCAATGTCCAACGTCCATACCTTGTTGGTGTACATGGACTCCATTTCGGTCCGCATTGCATCCAGCCATTTTACCGAGTCAACGCTCTGAATGGCTTACTGGAAGCTAGTAGGCTCATCACTATCAATGATGCGGTCCTTTCTATCCCCGTCTATGAGAAAACCGTAGTATCTCTCGGGCGGATGAGACTGCCTACTACTCCTGCGGAGCGGCGTAGGAATGTCTTGATCTTTCGAACCCTCTGGTTCTACTAAGCTTTCAGTAATAGCTTGTGGTTCTGGAATTTCCTCCAGTTCTACTGCGCTCCCACTAATTTCCTTTTCCAAGAACTGGTGTTCCAGAAAGTAGGCATTACGAGAAACAAAAACCTTTTGTTCTTCTGCGTGGTAGAAAAGATCCCCCTGGTGTTCTTTGGGTATCCCACAAACTTATACAGTACTGAGCGTGCCTCGAGTTTGTCCGCATGCTGCTTTTTGACAAAAGTTGGACATCCCCAGATCTTCAGGTATTGAAGAAGGGTTTCTTCCCACTCCATAATCTATATGGTGTGGTAGGCACAGTCTTAGTTGGAACCCGGTTCAAAAGGTATGCGGCTGATTCTAGCGCATATCCCCAGAATGATCGCGGTAACTCAGCGTTACTCATCATGGACCGTACCATATCCAATAGGGTTCGGTTCCGTCTTTCCGATACACCGTTATGTTGCGGAGTGTATGGAGGAGTAAGCTGAGAGAGAATTCCATTCTCTTTTAAGTAATTCAGGAACTCGGCACTCAAGTATTTACCACCTCGATCAGATCTTAGTGTCTTGATATTTTTGCCTGTTTATTTTTCTACTTCATTCTTGTATTCCTGGAACTTTTCAAAGGCTTCAGATTTATGCTTCATTAAGAAGACATGTCCGAACCTCGAAAAATCATCCGTAAAAGTAATGAAGTAAGAATAACCGCTTCGTGCATGCGTAGACATTGGACCGCACACGTCGCTGTGTACGAGTCCCAAGAGCTCGCTCGCTCTTACTCCGTATCCAGTGAACGGAGTCTTTGTCATCTTTCCTTTGAGACAGGATTGACAAGTTGCATAAGATTGATATTCGAACGGATCCAAATATCCTTCTGTATGTAACTTAGTCAACCTTCTCTCATTGATATGACCTAGTCTACAATGCCATAAGAAAGCCTGATTGATATCTGGAGACTTTCTTTTGTGTGTATTTTGGACGTTGAAAATCTGTGGTTGGTTTAATACGTATATACCGTTGCTTAATGTACCTGACCCAATCAGAACTTGATTAAGGTGAATGTTCACAACATTACTTACAAATGCAAATTCATAACCTTCTTTAGATAATAAAGATACAGAAATGATATTACAAGTTGCATTTGGTACAAAATAACAACCACGCAAAACCAAAAAATGTCCATCTGACAAACCCAGGTGATAGTCCCCCACGGCCTCAGCATCCATGCTAGCTCCATTTGCAACTCTGAAGGCCATGTCACCTGCTTTCAAAAACCTACGCTTTCTCAACCCCTGCAAAGAATTACAGATATGAGATCCTGATCCGGTATCCAATACCCAGGAAGTAGAGTTTATTGATAGACAGTTTTCAATAACATACACACCTGAAGCTGAAGCCGCAACTTGCTTCAGATCCTGTGTTCTGGCCTTCCAAGCCCTGCAAATTTTCTTCCAGTGTCCACTCTTGTGACAGTAAAAGCATTCTTCCTTATCCACAAGCTTCCCTGCTACCTTTGTTGCTTTTGCCTTTCCCTTCGTATCCTTCTTATTAACACCGCCCCTTGGTTTGGCGGGGGTTTTCTTCTTCTTTCCCTTGGCTTTCGCCTTGGACCTAGAAGAGGAAGATCCTCCTACAAACAAAGTGGATGTTTTCCTACCTTTCTGTAGGGTGCCCTCTGCATTCCTCAGCATGTTGAGGAGCTCTGAAAGTTCAACTTCCTTTTCTTGCAAGTTGAAATTCAGGATGAACTGGGCGTAAGTGGAAGGAAGGGACTGAAGAATCAAGTCCATATAGAGCTCATTCTCCAACGTGGTCCCAAGGTCCGTGAGCTCCTCTATGTAGCCAATCATCTTAAGCACGTGTTCCGCTACCGATGATCCGACGGCCAATCTTGCCGAAAACAACTTCTTCGACACTTCGTATCTTGCGATACGAGATTGCTCTCCATACAGTTCTTTTGTATGGAGAAATATGGATTCAAGGTCCATATTCTCATGCCTCCTCTGATGTTCGTTATCCATAGATGCAAGCACGAGGCACTTGGCCTTCGCGCAGTCGATTTCCCAGGTCTTACGGATTTCCCTATCCGCGACGCTGGTTTTGGGACCTGGGACAGGGAGAGCTTTGGTGGTAAGAAGATACCCCAACTTGTCATAAGTGATTGCCATTTTGACATTCCTGAGCCAATCTTTGTAGTTTGGCCCTGTCAGTATGTTTTTATCTAGTAGTAACTTAAGTCCAGTCATGATATTTGGTCGCTGCAATTAGGAGAGAGAGAAGAAACACTTTAGCATGATGCTCTTGCAAGTTTAGAGTGGTTTTTAATTTGTCTAAACAGGATGCCTCCCACTGTCTCTCGAATCCCTCCTCAAACCATAAAGGAAGAATTAGTCGGGATCAATCTCACCGCACAATACTTGCTTAACCGTTCAGCCAGGCTAGTGTTGGTACTTCGAGGGAGGTTTTCCAACGCTTTTGCGAAGTTCTTTAATTAAATAACCTCTTTTCCCTGGGGGCGTAGCCCCGCTAACACCTTTCTAGACACCTACTAGGTTTATAGCATTGATCGTTACGTGAGAAATTTCCCGAGGAGTAGCATATACTCACAGTAGGATCGGGATCCAAATATCATCGCGTGACAAAGCTGAAGGAATCCTACCAGAATCATCACACTCCAAATGGTATGCAGCGCTAGCAAGTTTCAGTACTTATGAAACTCCCGATGTGGATTTTTTCCCCATGCTCTTATGACCTTGGCGTGAGGTCAAAATGTCATAAGTCACATGTCAAGTTCTACCCATCATTATCTAGGTTAATTTGAACCCACCCATACCTACCCTTGACGTAGGCCAAAATGGCAGTACGACTGTCTCAAATCAACGCATTCTATCTATGCAACAGATAAATATCCGGCAGCTACCAATCACTATGCCTTGGCGTGAGGTCAAAATACATAGCTTGAATACTACTGAATATTTAACTGAAATGATGGAGGGCTACGAATGGTTTTGGCTAAACCGTGAACGTAGTGAACTTGATATAATTGATGGAACGAGATAGCTTTTAAAAGGAGTGGCTCAAGCTCCGCATTTAAAAGTTGATTTTTGAAAAGAACCGAGTGGTTTTTAAAGTGTTCCAACGACTTTTACATGGTTTATTTTTCTTGCATTAGTTCTTTTAATGCGTCCCATCATTTAATCCTACCATTGCAGAAAACAACCAAAATATGACGTACGCTTATGCCATTCGCATTCGCCACGGGGCCCCGTCATCACCCGTTAGGTTACTTAACTAACGACAGAGCGGAGGCTGGGCTAGCGCGGCTGTAAAACATAAGCAACGCCTAAATAGTTATTATATATAAATATATAGCAATGCTAGACATTACAGATCACAAATGAATACATTGGATATACTAGGAACCCGCAATCCGTTCGAGCCTGCAATGAGAAGAGGATTACACGGTCGCGGTGAATAGCCAATACCCCACATAAGACCCCTACGGGTGCGGCAAACTACCCGCTAAGTACCCGAAGCGAAGCAACCTCCCTCAACACCGTGAGTAGGCCACTCGACACTTCGAGATACCCGGTAGTTTGTGCACCCCCTCCATGGGTCTATCCTAGGAGCAAAAACAGTAAAAAGAATTATACAATGACGGCTACAACCCCGACCCGGTTGTGCGGCCATACAAATAATATTACATCAATTTACATATTACATGAATTGAAAGAAAAGAAAACTCTCGTCACACAAAACCCCCGGCTATTCATCCGCGACAGTCCAACGCATTCATATACACATACCATCAACAAACACAGATCACAGATATGTATAACCCCCACTAATCGACGTATAGCGATTAGCAGACGTTCAATATATATAAACATCACAGATATAACCGATTAGTCAACGTATAGTGAAGTTCCATAAAAAATACGGATTTATAGGCCCCCAAATACAAATTTATTTTCTGTAAAATCTGGGCAGAAATAAACCATCTTAAAAATCCCAAAACCACAACATAAGAACACTGCACCAAACTTGGTCATGAACCGAGTCAAAACGGCCGCGGTTCCGCGGCAATAGGCATGCTTTTGCCGTGGAACCGCCGCGCTTTGAAGGGTTCACTCGACCGTTTTTGGTGGGCTTCTTCACAAAACCCTGAGCCGATTTTTGAAGTATGATTTTTTATTTTTTGAGCAGAAAAAATTTCAACAGAAAGTAAGGGTTTTGTGTTTTTAGTTTTGCGATTTTTACCGATCGAACTTCTATACACTTTACTAACTAGCTAGTTTATGTTTAGTTAGACTCTGATACCATTGTAAGTCTATGTTGCCCACCCCGGTGCTTGCGGGGAGGCGGAAATGGTATAAAAATCGGATTTTTAGCACTCAAGGCAACATGGACTAACTTAAGGCGGAATCTTTTCTAAACAAAACTAACTAACAAGCTAAAGAGAGTTAGCTACTCGGAAAAGAGGTTATACCTAGGGCTTTATGTCCTTCTCTCCTTGATCCTTGGAGTGAACGGAAGTGATCTCCTTGTCGTCTTCTCTCGTCGAAGAAGGATCCACCAGACAGCCTCAACCTTTGGCTTCAACTTCAAGCTAGAAGTAACTAAGATGCTAGAAGTGCTAATCCTAGAACCTTAGATGAGAGTAAAGATTTTTTTGGAGTGGTTTTTCTCAAGCTCAAGTGTTTCTCAACACATGAGAGGGGAGAGCTTGAGGAAGAGGAAGAAGAGGAGATAGAGTCAATATGATAGAATGAAAATGGTTTTTACAACCATAACAAAATATATGTGATTTTCAAATAATAATATTAATCCAAAAATGAAAAGGTGATGGTTAGTTTGAATAGACCATTATCATATCACCATAAATGATTTTGCAAAGATCAAAAAGCATCTAAAAAGGTAATGATGATGGTCAAAGTTTCAAACCTAGTCAACTAGTCAACCTTGGTCAACAAGTCAACAAGCCCAACGATGACACAATTTCATTTAATTAATATTATTAATTGATAAATCACAAGATCATTAGGGTTTGGAAAAAGACGACTGTCAACTGTGCATACATACCCGTTCCAAAACCCCAATGAAAAACCACTTCCTCCGCCTCAATCAACTGTGCATATACACCCGCGTTCATGTTCCGAGGAACACGAACACAAAGAGATAAAACCAATCCCAGATCATATACTAGGATCCGGTTTAAACCAAAGCCCGCTAGTATAAGCTGTCCGGACAACAAACGTGCACAAGTGCGCGGATGTGAACGAACCCTGTCGCAAAACCATGCGACCTCTACCCATTTTGCCTGAAGGCGAATAGCTCTTTGTGTGGGACTCTAAAGACTCGACACTACGCTGGCAGTGGGTTTAACCACAGACCGCAAGCGGCACTAGCTGTACGTAACGGTCCCCAGGTAGATGCCGATAAGAAGACTGACGAGGTGAACCCCATCTGAACTCCTACTGAGCCTGAATGTGACAGTCTCCGTACAGTCCGGTCTGTTCGTCTGATACATCGCATGGCGGGCCTAGGGGGCGGTAAACGTCAGTCCCCTAATAGCGGTAAAAGTCGCGTCGGAGTGAAGCCCAGAACACCCTAAGATAACACTGGAAACCTACCAGTATATCTCGCTTGCCCTGGCCAGGGACTACTCGTGTAATGGCTCTCCTAGACACAGCGCGATGTCAACCCCCAATACTGGGAGAGACGAATCCTGTCTAACCGTCACTGCCTCCAAGCGTTTCGGGACTGCACCCAACTACTACCTGTTTGCACGACTCCTTTGAGCCGTGGTAGGGTAGTAATCAAAGTACAGTGGGAACACACTTGAGGCGAAGTGACAGTGTCAAGTCAGCGGACTAAGCTGTACTCATGTCACCTGGGAACTGATTGTTAGTGTATATGCCCTAGAGGCCATTACTGTATCATACTAGTTTGTATATTACTTGATGGAAGCTTGGGATATTCACAGTTGTATATACAATCTTGCTCGAAATGGTAGTATGCTACTTGGTTTGTCTCTGCTTTAATATGTGCATGCGTTTCTTTTAGCATATCGCTGATATACATATTAGTAGAGCCCTTAGGATCTTTGCTTGATTACCAGTGTTGTGATGGCGCTCACACTCGTGGGAGCTGGGTGATCTATAAGCACATCCTTATACAGGTCCCTAGTCGTTGGACTATCGAGACAGGGCATCGATACTCCGGAGTAGACTAGTGTATGCACTTCTCATCCCAGCGTGGGAGACGGTCTGTCCCACAGCCGTTAGTACGTCGTACTTGAGATAGTATGCGGGTGCTCGTTAGGTTACGAGTACACTGGACAGGACTCGTCGGGGACTGTTGGTTGGTATTATACCTATCGTCAGTTATCAGTTCCCAGGTGACATGAGTACAGCTTAGTCCGCTGACTTGACACTGTCACTTCGCCTCGAGTGTGTTCCCACTGCACTTTGATTACTACCCTACCACGGCTCAAAGGAGTCGTGCAAACAGGTAGTTTTTGGGTGCAGTCCCGAAGCACTTGGAGGCAGTGACGGTTAGACAGGATTCGTCTCTCCCGGTATTGGGGGTTGACATCGCGCTGTGTCTAGGAGAGCCATTACACGAGTAGTCCCTGGCCAGGGCAAGCGAGATAGACTGGTAGGTTTCCAGTGTTATCTCAGGGTGTTCTGGGCTACACTCCGACACGACTTGTACCGCTATTAGGGGACTGACGTTCACCGCCCCCCTAGGCCCGCCATGCGATGTATCAGACGAACAGACCGGACTGTACGGAGATTGTCACATACAGGCTCAGTAGGAGTTCGGATGGGGTTCACCTCGTCAGTCTTCTTATCGACATCTACCTGGGGACCGTTATGTACAGCTAGTGCCGCTTGCGGTCTGTGGTTAAACCCACTGCCAGTGCAGTGTCGAGTCTTTAGAGTCCCACACAGAGAGCTATTCGCCTTTAGGCAAAATGAGTAGAGGTCGCATGGTTTTGCGACAGGGTTCGTTCATATTCGCGCACTTGTGCACGTTTGCTGTCCGGACAGTTTATACTAGCGGGCTTTAGTTTAAGCCGGATCCTAGTATATGATTTGGGATTGGTTTTTCTCATTGTATTCGTGTTCCTCGGATCACGAATGCGGGTGCGTATGCACGGTTGCTTGAGATTGAGGGAGAGGACTTTGATTAGGGTTAATGACTATTGTCATTTTATTAACCCTAATGCTTATGTGTGTATTATTGTTAATTGATATTAGTTTAATAATTGTGCATGGTTATGGTTGTTGACCATTTGACCCACCTTGACTTGTTGACCTTATTGAAACTTTGACCATCATCATTTCATTTGGAAGATGCTCTTTGATCCTTGCAATTTGCATTAAAAATGAAATGATAATGGTCATGTCTTGATTTAGCCATGACAATTATCTCACTAATTATCTAATTACAATAATTCACATATAAGAGAGAAAGCTTCATATTATTCTCTCATTCTATCATATCTTTTCTCTCTCTTGTTCTTCCTCTCCCTCAAGCTCTCTCCCTCTCATGTGTTGAGAAACACTTGAGCTTGATAAAAACCCTCTCTTGATCATCTTTACTCTCATCTAGGGTTCAAGGACTAGCACATCTTGCACCCTTGTTACTTCTAGCTTGGAGTTGAAGCCAAAGGTTGAGGCTTTCGGGTGGATCTTTCTTCGACGTGAGAAGAAGACCAAGGTGACCTCCTTCCACCACTCCAAGGAGCAAGGAGAGAAGGACTTAAAGCCCAAGATATAACCTTTCTAGCACTTAGCTAGTTACTAGTTAGCTTTAGCAAGTTTTTGTTTAGCAAAGATCCTTCTAGCTATAGTCCATGTTGCCTAAGCTCATAAAAATCCGATTTTTATTCCGTTTTCCGCCTCCCCGCAAGCACCGGGATGGGCAACGTGGACTTACAGTGGTATCAGAGCCTAACTAAACATAAACTAGCTAGGTGGTGAAGTGTGTCGAAGTTCGAAACGGAAAAATCGAAAAACCAAAATATCAAAACCCTAGTTTTCTGTTAAAATTTTTTCTGGTCAAAACAAAATTTGTTATACTCCAAAAATCATCTCAGGGTTTTGTAAAGATAGCCACCAAAAACGATCAAGTGAATCGACCAAAGTGCTGCGGTTCCGCGGCAATAGCAAGCTATTGCCGCGCAACCGCGGCCGTCTTGGCTCTTCACTTGGTCGAGTTTGGTGCAGTGTATCTCTTGCTTGGTTTTAGGATTTTTAAGATGGTTTATATGTGCCCAGATTTTCCAGAATAGAAATTTGTTTTTGGGGGCCTATAAATCCGTATTTTTTCCGAACTTCAATACACTTTGACTAAAAGGTTATATCTGTGATGTTTACATGTATTGAACGTCGGCTAATCACTATATGTCGATTAGTCGGGGTTATACATATCTGTGATCTGTGATTGATACTGGTATGTGTATATGAATGGGTTGGATTGTCGCGGATGAATAGCCGGGGTGGATGTGAGATGAGTGTTCATTGTAATATGTAAATTGATGTAATATTATTATTTGTTTGGCCGCACAACCGGGTCGGGGTTGTAGCCGTCATTGTATAATTCTTTTTACTATTTTTGCTCCTAGGATAGACCCATGGAGGGGGTGCACAAACTACCGGGTATCTCGAAGTGCCGAGTGGCCTACTCACGGTGGTGAGGGAGGTTGCTTCGCTTCGGGTACTTGGTGGGTAGTTTGCCGCACCCGTAGGGGTCTTGGGTGGGGTATTGGCTATTCACCGCGACCGTGTAATCCGCTTTTCGTTGCAGGCTCGAACGGATTGCGGATTCCTAGTATATCCAATGTATTCATCTGTGATCTGTAATGTCTATCATTGCTATATATTTATATATGATAACTATTTAGGCGTTGCTTATGTTTTACAGCCGCGCTAGCCCAGCCCCCGCTCTGTCGTTAGTTAAGTAACCTAACGGGTGATGACGGGGCCCCGTGGCGAATGCGAATGGCATAAGCGTACGTCATATTTTGGTTGTTTTCTGCAATAGTAGGATTAAATGATGGGACGCATTAAAAGAACTATTGCAAGAAAATAAACCAAGTAAAAGTCGATTGGAACACTTTGAAAACCACTCGGTTCTTTTCAAAACTAAACTTTTAAACGCGGAGCTTGAACCACTCCTTTTAAAAGCTATCTCGTTCCATCGATTAGATCAAGTTCACTACGTTCACGGTTTCGCTAAAACCATTCGTAGCCCTCCGTCATTCCACATGAATGGTCAAAAAGTATTCAAGCTATGTATTTTGGCCAAAGTCAAGGCATAGTGATTGGTAGCTATTGGGTATTCATGTGCAGCATAGATAGATGCGTTGGTTTGGGACAGTCGTGCTGCCATTTTGGCCAAAGTCAAGGGTAGGTACGGGTGGGTCCAAATTAACCAGGAGAATGACGGGTAGAACTTGACATGTGACTTATGATATTTTGGCCAAAGTCAAGGTCATAAGAGCATGGGGAAAAAATCCACATCGGGAGTTTCATAAGTACTGAAACTTGCTAGCGTTGCATACCTTTTGGAGTGTGATGATTCTGGTAGGATTCCTTCGGTTTTATCACGCGATGATATTTGGATCTCGATCCTACTGTGAGTATATGCTACTCCTCGGGAAAACTCTCACTTAACGATCAATGCTATAAACTTAGTACGTGTCTAGAAAGGTGTTAGCGGGGCTACGCCCACAGGGAAAAGAGGTTACTTAATTAAGGAACTTCGCGAAAGCGTTGGAAAACCTCCCTCGAAGTACCGACACTGGCCTGGCTGAACGGTTAAGCAAGTATTGTTCGGTGAGATTGATCCTGACTAATCCTTTCTTTACGGTTTGAGAAGGGATTCGAGAGACAGTGGGAGTCATCCAGTTTAGACAATTAAAAACCACTCTAAACTTGCAAGAGCATCATGCTAAAGTGTTTCTTTTCTCTCTCCTAATTGCAGCGACCATTCAACATGACCGGACTTAAGTTATTACTAGATAAAAACATATTGACAGGGCCAAACTACAAAGATTGGCTCAGGAATGTCAAGATGGCAATCACTTACGACAAGTTGGGGTATGTCCTTACCACCAAAGCTCCCCCTGTCCCAAGTCCCAAAACCAGTGTCGTAGATAGGGAAATCTACAAGACCTGGGAAATAGATTGCGCGAAGGCCAAATGCCTCGTACTTGCCTCGATGGACAACGAACATCAGAGGAGGCACGAGAATATGGACCTAGAGTCCATATTTCTTCATACAAAAGAACTGTATGGAGAGCAGTCTCGTATCGTAAGATACGAAGTGTCGAAGAAGTTGTTTTCGGCAAGGTTGGCCGTCGGATCATCGGTAGTGGAACACGTGCTTAAGATGATTGGCTACATTGAGGAGCTCGCGGACCTTGGGACCACGTTGGAGAATGAACTCTATACTGATTTGATTCTCCAGTCCCTTCCTTCCACTTACGCCCAGTTTATTCTTAACTTCAACATGCAAGGAAAGGAGGTTGAACTTTCCGAGCTTCTGAACATGTTGAGGAGTGCTGAGGGCACCCTACAGAAGGGTAGGGAGACGTCCACTTTGTTTGTAATAGGATCTTCCTCTTCTAGGTCCAGGGCGAAAGCCAAGGGCAAGAAGAAGAAAGCCCCAGCCAAACCAAGAGGCGGTGTCAGTAAAGTGGATACGAAGGGAAAAGGAAAAGCAACAAAGGTAGCGGGAAAGCTGGTGGGGAAGGAAGAATGCTTCTATTGTCACAAAAGTAGTCACTGGAAACAGGATTGCAAGGCTTGGAAAGCCAGAACATAGGATTTGAAGCGAGTTGCAGCTTCAGCTTCAGATGTGTATGTTATTGAAAACTGTCTATCAATAAACTCTACGTCCTGGGTATTGGATACCGGATCAGGATCTCATATCTGTAATTCTTTGCAGGCGTTGAGAAAGCGTAGAGTTTTGAAGGCAGGTGACATGACCCTCAGAGTTGCAAACGGTGCTAGCATGGATGCTGAGGCCGTGGGGGACTATCTCCTGGGATTGTCGAATGGACATTTTTTGGTTTTGCGTAGTTGTTATTATGTACCAAATGCAACCTGTAATATCATTTCTGTATCTTTATTATCTAAAGAAGGTTATGAATTTTCATTTGTAAGTAATGTAGTGAACATTCACCTTAATCAAGTTTTGATTGGGTCAGGTACATTGAACAACGGTATATGTTAGTTATATGTATGCCCTAGAGGCCATTACTGTACATAGGATGTATATTGTAGTGGATGCTGGGACATATATAGGGAGGACTTTCTTGCTCGACATGATAGTATGCTATCTGGTTGCTCTTTACCTTAACGTGTATACTGATTGTCTCTCTGTTACATGTTGGTAAAGCCCTTAGGATGTGTACTTGACTACCTGGACTATGATGCAGATCATACTAGTGGGGACAGATAGTCTATAAGTACATCCTTCAAAGTCCCTAGTCGTGGGTATATCGAGACGGGGCATCGATATACCAGAGTAGACTAGCGTATACCTTCTCGACCCATACAGATGGGCGATGGATGATCCCATATCCATTGGTGTTTGACATCAGAGATGATATACGGGTGCTCAGTGTAGACTGGGTACACTGGACGGACTCGCCGAGAACTCCCAGATGGTATTATACCTTACGTCAGATGGCAGTTCTCTGGTGACACTGGTACAGAGTAGTCTGTTGACCCGAGATCGTCATAGAGTCTTGTGTGGTTCCCACTGTGATTTGATTTCCACCTTACCACGTCCAAGAAGGCGTGCAAAACGGTGGTTTTTGGGTACAGTCCCGAATCACATGGAGGCAATGAGCGATAGGAGGGGATTCGTCTCTCCCGGTATAGGGAGTTGATGTTGCGCTGTGTTCGATTGGCTATAACCGGAAATCCCTGGCCAGGGTTGCTGAGATTTACTGGTAAGTGTTACCAGTAGTTTCTCGAACTGTTATAGACCTCATATCGACACGACTTATCGAGCTATTGGGGTCTGACGTTTACCACCCCTAGGCGAGATATGCGACATATCAGACGATCAGACCGGACTGTACGGTAAGTGTTACTGGTTGGATTCACAGGAGTGTGAGCGGGCTTGCTCGTCGATCTTCTGATCGCTCAATACCCGGGTGGCCGTTACGTTTAGCAGACCGCTTGCGGCTTGTGGGTGTTTGATATGATCATCATCTGCTACCGGCGTATTGACGAGTCTTTAGAGTCCTACGCAGAGGTTTCCTGGCTCAAGCGAAACGAAATAGGAGCGCAAATGAGATATGTGCGGGACCGAGAATAATGGGTGTATGTGATACCGTATTTCATTCTCGCGATGAATGTGTCGAATGGTTGTATGCGATATAACCTAGTTATCGAATCAAGGATTGATTCGATAAAACGATACATTGTATACTAGTCGGTTGTGTGCGACATGACCGGATCATTGAATCAAGTGTTGATTTAATGATTTAATGCATAATTATATATTTGATATATTACTTTGCATTAACTAGTATTGGTTCACTTTAAATGGATTTTCTCACTTGATGTGCACATTGTATATGTGATATAATTTTGTGCATTTGATTGTATCATATTTGATGATACATGATTGCTAGGGTTTGTGTAAAGAATTAAACCTTGGTTAAATAAATGGTTAGGGTTTTTATTTGATTATTCATTCATTTATCTATTTATTTTTGGATTAAATGAATGAGAAATGAAAACAAAAGGTTGCTTTTCTTCATGAAGCTTATTGAAGCTTCATGAAGCTTTGACCAATGTAACCATTTTGTCTTCATCTCCTTAACCCTAACCATTCCTTTAACCTTGGTCAATTCTCTACACATAACTATAGTTAAAATTATGATAAGAATTGATTTTTCTTTTCTATTCTAATAACTTATCATAATATTCATCTTCTTCTTCTTCTTCTAAAAAGAAGAAAACCTAGTTTCCATCAATGGTGATTGATGAAAAAGAGTGAGAAATCCAAATCTAAAGTGAACCCACCTCCTATTTCTTCATCCTCTACCTCTTGCCAAGTAGTATAGGGTGTTTCCTTCACAAGTTTTCATGGCTTGGTGAAGATGGAGCTTGATCTTGTGATGCCTCGACGTAGATCATCTTCGGCATCGTAGTCGATGACCTAGCCCGTCCATTCTCTGATGAAGTCGATGCTAGAGCCCGGGATCCGATGATCGCAGCGAGGAGACATCATCACGGAGCTATAGAGGTGGAGCACCGGATCTACAAAGGTTGTATTTCCGTTCAACTCTTAGTTAAGTTGTTAACTAGCTTATCGTTTCGCCTAATATTCTAGTTAACGATCCGTATTAGGGTTTCTCGGCACCCGTAAAAATAGAAAATTGGCATGGTTGATGCCTTGTGAGACCTCCTTAGTGTGCCTAGGAACCCTACAGTGGTATCGGAGCCTAGCTAGAGCCTTAGGCGATGCGTAGATGAAGTTTGAAACCCGATCGAACCGAAACCCTAAACCCAAAATTGCTCTCTGTACATTTTTCAATTTCGGGGATTTTTCCACATTAAAAATATGCAGAAAATTCAGCAGGTAATTGTAAGAATTACTGTGAAGCCCGTACCCATGATTCCACAACGTTGCGGCGGAACCGCGGCATTAGCATGGCTAATGCGGTGGTTCCGCGGCAACTTTGTCCCTTCTCCCAGTAATTTTTGCACAGTAACTCTTAAATTTTATTGCTGTATTTTCTGGGAATTTTTAATTTGACTCAAGAGTTGAGTGGACTGGGGTTGTATTGGGAATCGTAGATTCGATCGAATTATCAGACTTTGTCTATGTGGCTTTCCGAATATTTTTGAATATGTTAAAAAGTTTGACCGGATATAAATACCCAACTTTTCCCCTGTCGGGAAATTTCCAAGTGTTGGATTTTTCCGTAGTTTAATGACGTTCTAAGTAGTGCAAGTAACGCGATGGTGCCTCTAGAAGACAACAAACCTTAACTCGATTATGTGACCGTCTTGAACTGCCCTTTGAACCTTAGGGTTTGGGGCAGTACGGCGTGCCACATGTGAGGCGTTGGCTTGACCCTTCTACGGCTGGACCGTTGGTACTGAGGCACGAAGTGAATGTATTTGAACTTATTTCATGAGTTGAGCTATATCGGGAAAACTTGGGTGTTCGATTGTTCGATCGGAAAGTTTAACGTTTTCTATCTTATCTGGAATGTGATACAATAATTGGAATTCACAAGTAGTTATGTGATAACTGAATGAATGTTATAAACATAGCAGTTTAGTCTCACTTGATCGGTTGCCACGGAATTTTGATGTGATCAAAAGTCCGTCGCAATCACGTAGCGTACGCGGATACTCGCCGGGTAAACTTAATAGACAGCCTCACTCCATAGCCCCGACCAAGTGACTGTAGGAGAACCCCGTCGCCGAAAGCATCCGTCCGGGTGCTCGCGGCAGCGGTGTTCCGCCTTGGTGCACTTTGTCGACGGCGTCGGGGGTGCGGCCGCATACTAAAGTTTGCGACGAGCATTCGATCAGTTTTTCGGGAATCTTGTTGAATTGCCCGACTTGATATTGAAAAGAGTTTTCGATAATGAGACTAAAATGCGGGGTTTATAATTGTTAGGCATGCGATGTCTAAGTATTTCATTTGATTAGGCATGCGATGTCTAAAGAGGTTGCGGATTCCAACTGTTGTAGTTTTACACTTTCTTTTCTGTGACCGTAAGTGTAATATGTGATATCGCCGGTTTCATTGCTATATGTCAACGACAATTGGGATGCGCATATTTACTTTCGTTGATGACATGTGATGTTATGTGTTGCTGGATATGTTATATTGGATCGTCGTGTTTGAATAGCCGGGGGTTTTTATGTGAGATGAGTGTTTTTCTTTTTCATTCATGTAAAAACTTGTATGTAATATTCTTTTATTGGGGCACTTCCAGGTTGCGGAAGATGTCACCTTTTGTATATTATTTACTTTTCCGCACTAGGATAGACCGAAGGAGGGGAGCACAAGTAACCGGGTTCTGGAGTCCAGTGAGAGACCAACTCGAGGAGTCGAGTCCGGGTCTCCTAACTCCAGAATTGGTAGGGTTGCTTGCCGCTCTCGTAGGGGTCTAGGGGTGTGGGTTTGGCTATTCATCATGACCGTGGAATCCGTGTTTTATACTGGCTCGTATTGAAAACACGGACGTTCTAGTATATCCAATATTTCATATGATTCTTCTGCTGCGATATCTGTGATGTGATCATGTGATATGTTCTGTGATGGATACTTTATATAGTATATATAATATATTATATAGGCGTTACTTATGTTTTACACCCGCGCTAGCCCTGCCCTGCTCTGCCGTTAGTTACCTAACCTAACGGTGCATGAGGGGACATCGAGGCGAATGCGGATGGCATAAGTGTACGTCGTATTTATCTGTGATGTTTAGGTATTAAATGATGGGACTTCATTAATGAGATTAATGAAATAAAAGAAACCTAAGATGTTGTAGAATCGAATTTCAAAATAAAAGGGGTAGCTACAGTTCTTGCTTTGCACAGAGGTATATGTGATATATCCTGCACCTTATTCGATAAGGAAAGGACCGAGATCCCTTCACCGGGAGTGACTCCTTTAGCAATAACTGGCAGATGCTACACACTCGGTTTGTCTTCTGATTACTTTTAAGAGTTTTTGCTTTGCACAGTGATATATATGATATATCCCACACCTCATTCGACGAGGAAAGGACCGACGATCCCTTCACCGGGAGTGACTCCTTTAGCAAAACTAGAAAAGCCTCAAAGGCATTCCATTTTAAAATCACTCGATTCTACGACGATATCAAGTTCATTACGCAAAAGGTTTTCTTAAAAACCTGTTGTAGCCCTCCGTCATTTCAGATATATACTGGTTAGTATTCGTGCTACGTTTGTTGACCTCTGTCAAGGCGTAGTGTGCGGTAGCTGATTAGTGCTTATCTGTATAAGCATATGATGTGATTGATTTAGGGTAGTCGTGCGACCTTGTAGACCTCTGTCAAGGGTCGTGCGGGTGGGTTTACTTCAATCAGGAAATGACGGGTTGAACTTGACTAGCAGCCTATGGTTTGTTGACCTCTGTCAAGGTCATAGGACGCTAGGGGCAAAATATTATTGGGAATTTCAAGTGTTGAAATTTGCAATGAGATTGCATACCTTCTATAAGATAGTTGGATCCCGATACCCGCTGCGAGTAAGAGTTACTCCTGGGAGAGTTTTACGCATTACAATTAACCGATCAAGTAGGTGTCCAGAAAGGTGTTAACGAGGTTACGCCTCTGGGAAAACGAGGTTTACATTAATTAGGTTCGTGCGAAAGCACGGGGGACCTCCCTCAAAGTACCGACACTGGCCTGGCTGAAAGATTGGCGAACTTGTAGTTTGTAATTAATCCCGGCTAGTCTTTCCTTTTAGGGTTTGAAGGAAGATTTGATAAAAACAGTGGGAGCCATCCTGATTAGATAAAATAAAAACCAATCTATTCTTGCAAGAGCGCACGCTGAGTGTTTTCTTCTCTCTCTCTCCAGGTAGCGACCATATCACGCCTTAATCAAGATAATAATACGGAATATTGACCGAACCCGCTTGTTATACTGAGCTGGGGAACGTTGGTTCCGCTCCAACTTATAATTGTTATAAGACAGAGCAGGAAATTGGGGATTACCAGAATTCCCGTGCCGCCCAAACGAAGAGAGTGCATGCTGATGCATCATCTTCGGGTGTGTTCGTTACAAAGAACTGTTTCTCTGTATCCTCTACGTCCTGGGTATGTGATACCAGATCAGGATCCCAATCTATTACATAGGGCTACAGCTAGGTAGAGAACTGAGAACGGATGATAAGTTTCATGAGACAGAAAACGGGGCAAGTGTTGCAGCCAAGTCTGTTGGTCACTGTCACCCTGTATTATCAGTACATTGATTCTGAACGAATGTTATTAGATACCGAACCTGATATGCAGAATCATATCAGTCTCTTTAGAAGTAAAGAAATGATAAAATTTTGTATTGATAGATAATGTTTTGAACATTTCCTATATCAAAAGTTGATCGGGTCAGGCACGTTATCTAAAAGCATTAATGTTCTAAATCAAACTACAGTTCTTTAGTATACGGAACACACACAAGAGGAAGAGTTCAGGAATGAACGAATCCTACTTGAGGCATTGTAGACTAGGTCATATCAATACGACCTGACTAGCTGAAGTTACATTTAGATGCATATTTAAATTAGTTTGAATTTACATCTTGTGAAACTTGCCAGTCATGTCACAAAGATACGATGACCATAGCTCTGTTTACTGGAAACAGAGAAAGAGTTGATGAACTCTTGGGATGATACAAGTTGATGTATGTAAGGTCCCCTGTCTACATATGCCAGAACTGGTTCTTTGTACTTCGTTACATTCTCTGATAATCTCTCAAGATTCAGACATATGTTCCTGTTGAAACACAAGTCCGAACCTTTTGAGATATTCACAGAATATGATTTAGAAGTAGAGAACCAAAATACGGGTATAAGTATTATGTCCTATGATGAGATCAAGGAGGAGAATACTTGAGCACAGAATTCTTGGACTTTTCTAAAGGAGAATGAGATTCTCTCTCAGCATTACTCCTTCGTATACACCATAGCACGATGGTATATCAGGACGGAGCAATCACACTCTATATGATAAGGTGTGCTCTATGATGAGTACTACTGAGTTACCTATTTCCTTTTTGGGAGTTATGCACTTGAGAAGTTGCATACCTATTGAATAGGGTTCAAATCAAATCAGTTGCCTACCGCTTCATATGTGATATGGAAAGGGAAGAGCCCATATCCTAAGTTGGTTAAGATTTGGGGTTGTCCAGCCTATGTCTAAAACCAAAATCCGGACAAGCTCGAGGCAAGGTCTGTAATGTAGAACTGGAAAGGTTCCAGCTATACAAACAGCAGCTGATGATTTGAAAGAACCAAAGGATTCAATAGTTACCAACGAACCTCAGCCTCTCCGCCGATCTAGTAGGGTTCCTCACCCACCTGAGAGCTACTTCGGTTTCTCTATGACAGTGGGAGCGAGGATTGCATCATGAGATGATGACCCAACTAGTTTCGAGCTGGCCATCAGGAGTGGGACTCTGTAAGAATGGCTGGATGCTTAGCGATCTGAGATGGAATCCATGTACACCAACAAAGTATGGACTTTGGTTGCTAAATCTGAAGGGTTAAATCCCCATCAGGAGCAAGTATATCTTGAGAAGATTACTTGGTGTATATGGAAAAGTTGAGACTTTCAAAGCTAGACTTGTTAAAGCTTTTCGTCATCGACCAGGCATGGATTATGATGAAACCTTTTCAAGTGGCTATGCTTAAGTCCATCCAGATCCTACTTGCCACGGCTACATACCATGACTACGATATCTGGCGGTTGGGTGCCATGACTACTTTTCTAAATAATGATTTAGAAGAGAACGTCTATAAGAACACAGCCAGAGAGCCTCGTAGACAGTGGGAGAAGCGGAAACGTGTGCAAGATGTTTTATTTGATAAAGCAGGCATCGCGGAGTTGGAACATCTGTTTTGATGGATTAGTCAAAGAGTTTGACATCATCAAAATGGTAGATGAACCTTGTATAAACAAAAGGGTAGTAGGGAGTATTGTGACGATCCTCGTAGAGTACGTGGATGACATACTCTCGATGGGGAAGAAGTTTCCTATGCTACGCTCGATCAATCTCCGCTTATCACAATGATTCTCCATAAAGGATCAAAGTGATACCTCCTAAATCCTGGGTTTTGGATCTATGAGATAGATCTAATTGGATGTTAGAATTCTCACTAGTTGTAGTGAGATGGTATCAACCGATCCTGGGGAGAATCACTGGAAGGATTCCAGGGTGATAAGGACGACTGAGAGTCAGTTGCAGGCATTGTCTTTACCCTCAGTAAAGGGACGGTATGTTGGAAGAGTTCCAAGCTAGATACCGTGGCATACTAGACGATAAAGGCTCGATACATCGCTACTTAAGATGCTACCAAAGAGGCAGTCTGGATGTATATTTGTTCATGAGATAAACTTTGTTCCTCCCATTGTGTGACAATGGAGTTATGGCTTATGCCAAGGAACGCCAGTCCCATCAGTGATCCAGACATATTCTGAGGCAGCATCACCTGATCATGGAGATAGTTGATCTCCAGGGTGATCGAGGTTAGGAGAGTAGACTCAGAGGACAACACGGCGGATCCACTCACAAAGGCCTTTTCCCAGAGAGAGACTTTTCCGGGATGGTTGAGTATGAGATACTACAACCACTGCTACAACCTGATCATGGAGATAGTTGATCTCCAGGGTGATCGAGGTTAGGAGAGTAGACTCAGAGGACAACACGGCGGATCCACTCACAAAGGCCTTTTCCCAGAGAGAGACTTTTCCGGGATGGTTGAGTATGAGATACTACAACCACTGCTACAGATGGCCCTAGCGCAAGTGGGAGATTGTTAGTTATATGTATGCCCTAGAGGCCATTACTGTACATAGGATGTATATTGTAGTGGATGCTGGGACATATATAGGGAGGACTTTCTTGCTCGATATGATAGTATGCTATCTGGTTGCTCTTTACCTTAACGTGTATACTGATTGTCTCTCTGTTACATGTTGGTAAAGCCCATAGGATGTGTACTTGACTACCTGGACTATGATGCAGATCATACTAGTGGGGACAGATAGTCTATAAGTACATCCTTCAAAGTCCCTAGTCGTGGGTATATTGAGACGGGGCATCGATATACCAGAGTAGACTAGCGTATACCTTCTCGACCCATACAGATGGGCGATGGATGATCCCATATCCATTGGTGTTTGACATCAGAGATGATATACGGGTGCTCAGTATAGACTGGGTACACTGGACGGACTCGCCGAGAACTCCCAGATGGTATTATACCTTACGTCAGATGGCAGTTCTCGGGTGACACTGGTACAGAGTAGTCTGTTGACCCGAGATCGTCATAGAGTCTTGTGTGGTTCCCACTGTGCATTGATTTCCACCTTACCACGTCCAAGAAGGCGTGCAAAATGGTGGTTTTTGGGTACAGTTCCGAATCACAGGAGGCAATGAGCGATAGGAGGGGATTCGTCTCTCCCGGTATAGGGAGTTGATGTTGCGCTGTGTTCGATTGGCTATAACCGGAAATCCCTGGCCAGGGTTGCTGAGATTTACTGGTAAGTGTTACCAGTAGTTTCTCGAACTGTTATAGACCTCATATCGACACGACTTATCGAGCTATTGGGGTCTGACGTTTACCACCCCTAGGCGAGATATGCGACATATCAGACGATCAGACCGGACTGTACGGTAAGTGTTACTGGTTGGATTCACAGGAGTGTGAGCGGGCTTGCTCGTCGATCTTCTGATCGATCAATACCCGGGTGGCCGTTACGTTTAGCAGACCGCTTGCGGCTTGTGGGTGTTTGATATGATCATCATCTGCTACCGGCGTATTGACGAGTCTTTAGAGTCCTACACAGAGGTTTCCTGGCTCAAGCGAAACGAAATAGGAGCGCATATGAGATATGTGCGGGACCGAGAATAATGCGTGTATGTGATACCGTATTTCATTCTCGCGATGAATGTGTCGAATGGTTGTATGCAATATAACCTAGTTATCGAATCAAGGATTGATTCGATAAAACGATACATTGTATACTAGTCGGTTGTGTGCGACATGACCGGATCATTGAATCAAGTGTTGATTTAATGATTTAATGCATAATTATATATTTGATATATTACTTTGCATTAACTAGTATTGGTTCACTTTAAATGGATTTTCTCACTTGATGTGCACATTGTATATGTGATATATTTTTGTGCATTTGACTGTATCATATTTGATGATACATGATTGCTAGGGTTTGTGTAAAGAATTAAACCTTGGTTAAATAAATGGTTAGGGTTTTTATTTGATTATTCATTCATTTATCTATTTATTTTTGGATTAAATGAATGAGAAATGAAAACAAAAGGTTGCTTTTCTTCATGAAGCTTGTTGAAGCTTCATGAAGCTTTGACCAATGTAACCATTTTGTCTTCATCTCCTTAACCCTAACCATTCCTTTAACCTTGGTCAATTCTCTACACATAACTATAGTTAAAATTATGATAAGAATTGATTTTTCTTTTCTATTCTAATAACTTATCATAATATTCATCTTCTTCTTCTTCTTCTAAAATGAAGAAAACCTAGTTTCCATCAATGGTGATTGATGAAAAAGAGTGAGAAATCCAAATCTAAAGTGAACCCACCTCCTATTTCTTCATCCTCTACCTCTTTCCAAGTAGTATAGGGTGTTTCCTTCACAAGTTTTCATGGCTTGGTGAAGGTGGAGCTTGATCTTGTGATGCCTCGACGTAGATCATCTTCGGCATCGTAGTCGATGACCTAGCCCGTCCATTCTCCGATGAAGCCGATGCTAGAGCCCGGGATCCGATGATCGCAGCGAGGAGACATCATCACGGAGCTATGGAGGTGGAGCACCGGATCTACAAAGGTTGTATTTCCGTTCAACTCTTAGTTAAGTTGTTAACTAGCTTTTCGTTTCGCCTAATATTCTAGTTAACGATCCGTATTAGGATTTCTCGGCACCCGTAAAAATAGAAAATTGGCATGGTTGATGCCTTGTGAGACCTCCTTAGTGTGCCTAGGAACCCTACAGTATATACGTATTAAACCAGCCACAGATTTTCAATGTCCAGAATACACACAAAAGAAAGTCTCCAGAAATCGATAAAACTTTCTTATGGCATTGTAGACTGGGTCACATCAATGAGAGAAGGTTGACTAAGTTACATGCAGAAGGATATTTGGATTCGTTCGAATATCAATCGTATGCAACTTGTCAATCCTGTCTCAAGGGAAAGATGACAAAGACTCCGTTCACTGGACACGGAGTAAGAGCGAGCGAGCTCTTGGGACTCGTACACAGCGACGTGTGCGGTCCAATGTCTACACATGCACGAAGCGGTTATTCATACTTCATTACTTTTACGGATGATTTCTCAAGGTTCGGACATGTCTTATTAATGAAGCATAAATCCGAAGCTTTTGATAAGTTCCAGGAATATAAGAATGAAGTAGAAAAACAAACAGGCAAAAGTATCAAGGCACTGAGATCTGATCGAGGTGGTGAATACTTGAGTGCCGAGTTCCTGGGTTACTTAAAAGAGAATGGAATTCTCTCTCAGCTTACTCCTCCATACACTCCGCAACATAACGGTGTATCAGAGAGACGGAACCGAACCCTATTGGATATGGTACGGTCCATGATGAGTAATGCTGAGTTGCCATGATCGTTCTGGGGATATGCGCTAGAATCAGCTGTATACCTTTTGAACCGAGTTCCAACTAAGACTGTGCCTACTACACCATATCAGATGTGGTGTGGGAAGAGACCCTATCTTAATCACATTAAGACATGGGGATGTCCAGCTTTTGTAAAAAAGCAGCATGCGGACAAGCTCGAGGCACGCTCAGTACAGTGCAAGTTTGTGGGATATCCAAAGAGCTCCAAGGGATATTACTTCTATTGCGAAGAGGAACAAAAAGTCCTTGTTTCTCGCCATGCCCACTTTCTAGAACACCAGTTCATAGAAAAAGAATTAAGTGGGAGCGCAATAGAACTGGAAGAAATTCCAGAACCACGAGCTATTACTGAAAGCTTGGTTGAACCAGAGGGTTCGAAAGATCAGGACATTCCCACGCCACTCCGCAGGAGTAGTAGGCAGTCTCATCCGCCCGAGAGATACTACGGTTTTCTCATTGACGGGGATAGAGAGGATTGCATCATAGACTTTGATGAGCCTACTAGCTTCCAGCAAGCCATTCAGAGCGTCGACTCGGTAAAATGGCTGGATGCAATGCGGACCGAAATGGAGTCCATGTACACCAACAAAGTATGGACGTTGGACATTGCTCCAGATGGGGTAAAACCCGTAGGATGCAAGTGGATCTTCAAAAGGAAGATTGGTGTAGATGGACAGGTTGAGACCTATAAAGCTAGACTGGTAGCAAAGGGTTTTCGTCAGCGACCTGGTTTGGACTATGACGAAACCTTTTCTCCAGTAGCTATGTTGAAATCCATTCGGATCCTTCTTGCCATTGCTGCCTTCCACGATTATGAGATTTGGCAGATGGACGTAAAGACAGCTTTTCTAAATGGACATTTAGAGGAGTGTGTCTATATGGATCAGCCAGAGGGTTTCATTCAGAGTGGGAGCAGCGGAAAGGTGTGCAAGTTGCTTAAGTCCATTTATGGACTAAAGCAGGCATCGCGGAGTTGGAACATCTGTTTTGATGAGACGGTCAAGGAATTTGGCTTTATCAAAAATCCAGATGAACCATGCATCTATTGTAGATTTGTAGCGAGAACTGTAGTATTCCTCGTTTTATACGTGGATGACATTCTCTTAATAGGAAATGACATTCCTATGCTACAATCTGTCAAGGGGTTCTTGTCACACAGGTTCTCCATGAAAGACCTGGGTGATGCCTCATACATTCTGGGTATCCGGATCTACCGTGACAGATTCAAGAGGATATTAGGACTTTCACAGTCCAGGTACATCGACACCATACTGAAGAGATTCAGTATGGAAGATTCCAAGCGCGGTAATCTACCGGCTTGTCACGGGATCACCCTCTCCAAAGAGATGTCTCCCAAGACTGATTTGGAGAGGGATCGCATGTCTATTATACCCTACGCTTCTGTGGTAGGCTCTATAATGTATGCGATGTTATGTACCAGACCGGATGTGGCTTATGCACTGAGTGTGGTAAGCAGGTATCAGTCAAACCCTGGGGAGAAACATTGGATTGCAGTAAAGAACATTCTCAAGTACTTGAGAAGGACTAAGGAGATGTTCTTGGTGTATGGCGGAAAAGACCTGCAGATTGAGGCCTTTGCTGACTCCAGCTTCCAGAGTGACAAGGATGATTCCAAGTCCATGTCGGGTTTTTTCTTTACCCTCAATGGAGGGGCGGTGTGTTGGAAGAGCTCCAAACAGGAAACCGTTGCTGACTCGACTATGGAAGCGGAATACATCGCTGCATCTGATGCCGCAAAAGAAGCTGTCTGGATGAGGAAGTTCTTGAGAGAACTTCAGGTGGTTCCGTCCATTGTTGACCCAATACCTCTGTATTGCGACAACAATGGGGCTATAGATTTAGCGAAGGAACCCAGGTCCCATCAGAAATCCAGACACATCTTAAGGCGGTATCACCTGATCAGGGAGATCGTAGATCGCCAGGAGATCGAGGTCCGGAGAGTTGCATCAGAGGATAACACTGCAGATCCATTCACCAAGGCCTTGCGCCAGACTCAGTTCGAGCGGCTGATCGAGATGATAGGTCTTCGATACGCCAGTACATGGCCTTAGTGCAAGTGGGAGATTGTTAGTGTATATGCCCTAGAGGCCATTACTGTATCATACTAGTTTGTATATTACTTGATGGAAGCTTGGGATATTCACAGTTGTATATAAAATCTTGCTCGAAATGGTAGTATGCTACTTGGTTTGTCTCTGCTTTAATATGTGCATGTGTTTCTTTTAGCATATCGCTGATATACATATTAGTAGAGCCCTTAGGATCTTTGCTTGATTACCAGCGTTGTGATGGCGCTCACACTCGTGGGAGCTGGGTGATCTATAAGCATATCCTTATACAGGTCCCTAGTCGTTGGACTATCGAGACAGGGCATCGATACTCCGGAGTAGACTAGCGTATGCGCTTCTCATCCCAGTGTGGGAGACGGTCTGTCCCACAGCCGTCAGTACGTCGTACTTGAGATAGTATGCGGGTGCTCGTTAGGTTACGAGTACACTGGACAGGACTCGTCGGGGACTGTTGGTTGGTATTATACCTATCGTCAGTTATCAGTTCCCAGGTGACATGAGTACAGCTTAGTCCGCTGACTTGACACTGTCACTTCGCCTCGAGTGTGTTCCCACTGCACTTTGATTACTACCCTACCACGGCTCAAAGGAGTCGTGCAAACAGGTAGTTTTTGGGTGCAGTCCCGAAGCACTTGGAGGCAGTGACGGTTAGACAGGATTCGTCTCTCCCGGTATTGGGGGTTGACATCGCGCTGTGTCTAGGAGAGCCATTACACGAGTAGTCCCTGGCCAGGGCAAGCGAGATATACTGGTAGGTTTCCAGTGTTATCTCAGGGTGTTCTGGGCTACACTCCGACACGACTTATACCGCTATTAGGGGACTGGCGTTCACCGCCCCCTTAGGCCCGCCATGCGATGTATCAGACGAACAGATCGGACTGTACGGAGATTGTCACATACAGGCTCAGTAGGAGTTCGGATGGGGTTCACCTCGTCAGTCTTCTTATCGACATCTACCTGGGGACCGTTACGTACAGCTAGTGCCGCTTGCGGTCTGTAGTTAAACCCACTTCCAGCGTAGTGTCGAGTCTTTAGAGTCCCACACAGAGAGCTATTCGCCTTTAGGCAAAATGAGTAGAGGTCGCATGGTTTTGCGACAGGGTTCGTTCACATTCGCGCACTTGTGCACGTTTGCTGTCCGGACAGTTTATACTAGCGGGCTTTAGTTTAAGCCGGATCCTAGTATATGATTTGGGATTGGTTTTTCTCATTGTATTCTCGTTTCTCGGATCACGAATGCGGGTGCGTATGCACGGTTGCTTGAGATTGAGGGAGAGGACTTTGATTAGAGGGTTAATGACTATTGTCATTTTATTAACCCTAATGCTTATGTGTGTATTATTGTTAATTGATATTAGTTTAATAATTGTGCATGGTTATGGTTGTTTACCATTTGACCCACCTTGACTTGTTGACCTTGTTGACACTTTGACCATCATCATTTCATTTGGAAGATGCTCTTTGATCCTTGCAATTTGCATTAAAAATGAAATGATAATGGTCATGTCTTGATTTAGCCATGACAATTATCTCACTAATTATCTAATTACAATAATTCACATATATGAGAGAAGGCTTCATATTATTCTCTCATTCTATCATATCTTTTCTCTCTCTTGTTCTTCCTCTCCCTCAAGCTCTCTCCCTCTCATGTGTTGAGAAACACTTGAGCTTGATAAAAACCCTCTCTTGATCATCTTTACTCTCATCTAGGGTTCAAGGACTAGCACTTCTTGCACCCTAGTTACTTCTAGCTTGGAGTTAAAGCCAAAGGTTGAGGCTTTCGGGTGGATCTTTCTTCGACGTGAGAAGACGACCAAGGTGACCTCCTTCCACCACTCCAAGGAGCAAGGAGAGAAGGACTTAAAGCCCAAGGTATAACCTTTCTATCACTTAGCTAGTTACTAGTTAGCTTTAGCAAGTTTTTGTTTAGCAAAGATCCTTCTAGCTATAGTCAATGTTGCCTAAGCTCATAAAAATCCGATTTTTATTCCGTTTTCCGCCTCCCCGCAAACACCGGGATGGGCAACGTAGACTTACACTGATAACTGAAGATAGGTATAATACCAACCAATCAGTTCCCAACGAGTCCTGTCCAGTGTACTCATAACCTAACGAGCACCCGCATACTATCTCAAGTACGGCGTACTGACGGCTGTGGGACAGACCGTCTCCCGCACTGGGATGAGAAGCGCATGCGCTAGTCTACTCCGGAGTATCGATGCCCTGTCTCGATAATCCCATGACTAGGGACGTGAATATAAGGATGTGCTTGTGGATTACCCAGCCCCCACGAGTGTGACTGCCATCACAATGCTGGTAATCAAGCAAAGATCCTAAGGGCTCCACTAATGCGTATAGGTGATACAATAAAAGAAACACATGTACACATTAAAGCAGAGACAAACCAAGTAGCATACTACCATTTCGAGCAAGATTGTCTATACAACTGTGAATATCCCAAGCTTCCATCAAGTAATATACATACTAGAATGATACAGTAATGGCCTCTAGGGCATATACACTAACAGTCACTCCCGGTGAAGGGATCTCGGCCCTTTCCTTATTGAATAAGGTGCTAGATGTTCTACAAAGAACACCGCTATGTAAAGCAAGAACTAGAACTACCAGTTTTTAAACAAGTTTCTACAACATCTTTTAGGTTTCTTTTATTTCATTAATCATATTAATGAAGTCCCATCATTTAAGTCACCTAAACATCACAGATAAATATAACGTACGCTTATGCCATCCGCATTCACCTCGATGTCCCGTCTGCACCGTTAGGTTAGGTAACTAACGGCAGAGCGAGGAAGGGCTAGCACGGGTGTAAAACTTAAGCAACGTCTATATAATATATCATATATACTATATACTGTATCTATCACAACATATCAAATGATCACATCACAGATATCGCAGCAGAAGAAACATATGAAATAATGGATAAACTAGGACGTCCGTGTTTTATTTTGAGGCTCTATAAAACACGGATTCCACGGTCGCGATGAATAGCCAAACCCACACCCCTAGACCCCTACGAGAGCGGCAAGCAACCCTACCAATTCTAGAGTTAGGAGACCCGGACTCGACTCCTCGAGTTGGTCTCCCACTGGACCCTAGAACCCGGTTACTTGTGCTCCCCTCCTTGGGTCTATCCTAGTGCGGAAAAGTAAATAATATACAAATCGTGACATAACCTCATCCCGGAAGTGCCCCAATAAAAGAATATTACATACAATGAATTTTACATGAATGAAAATGAAAAACACTCATCTCACATAAAACCCCCGGCTATTCAGAACGCGACGATCCAATATAACATATCCAGCAACACATAACATCACATGTCATCAACGTAAGTAAATATGCCCATCCCAATTGTCGTTGACATATAGCAACGAAACCGGCGATATCACATATTACACTTACGGTCGCAGAAAAGAAAGTGTAAAGCTACAACAGTTGGAATCCGCAACCTCCTTAGACATCACATGCCTAACAATTATAAACCCCGTATTTTAGTCTCTATATCGAAAACACTTTTCAATATCTAGTCGGGCAATTCAACAAGATTCCCGATAAACAGATCGAATGCTCGTCGTAAACTTTTATAGACGGCCGCATCCCCGGATGCCGTCGACGAAGTGCACTAAGGCGGAACACCGCTGCCGCGAGCATCCGAACGGATGCTTTTGGCGACGGGGTTTTCCTACAGTCACTTGGTCGGGGCTATGGGGTGTCGCTGTCTATTAAGTTTACCCAGCGAGTATCCGCGTACGCTACGTGATTGCGATGGAATTTTGATCACATCAAAATTCCGTGGCAACCGATCAAATGAGACCGAACTGCTAGATTTATAACATTCAAATTAGTTATCTCATAACTACTTGTGGATTCCAAATATTGTATCACATTCCAGATAAATAGACAATGTTAAACTTTCCGATCGAATAATCAAACACCCAAGTTTTCCCAATAGCTCAACACTTGAGGGGTGTTTAAAAACATCCATTTCATGCCACAGTACCAACGGTCCAGCCGTAGAAGGGTCAAGCCAACGCCTCACATGTGGCATGCCGTACTGCCCCAAACCCTAAGGTTCAAAAGGCAGTTCAAGACGGTCACATAATCGAGTTAAGGTTTGTTGTCTTCTATAGGGTCCATTGCGTAACTTGCACGATTCAGACATTCTCAAACAACGGAAAAATCCAACACTTGGAAATTTTCCGGGTCGGGAAAAAGTGAGTTATTGATATCCGTTCGAACATTTTAACAGTTTCTAAAAATATCCGGAACAAACTAAACAAAATTAAATTATCCGATCGAATCAACGAGTCCCCAATACAACCCTAGATAACTCAACACTTAAGTGGAATAAAAACATTCCCAGAAAAAATTGATAATAAAGGACCTAAGAATAAATATATGAAATACGAGGGACTAAGTCCAAATTTGGGCCGCGGAACCGCCGCCAAACCCTTGGTTTGGCCGCGGTTCCGCGGTCATTTCAGGGACTTAGTGGACCGTACTTCACAGTAATTCTTAGTTTTTCCTACTTTTTTTTTCTGAGAATTTTTAATTCATAAAAAATCATATTTTCAAAAAATGTACAGAGAAGGGTTTACATCGGGGTTTTCGGGTTCGATCGGACTTTAAACTTCGCCTAGACTTCGCCTAAAGCTCTAGCTTAGCTCTGATACCAATGTAGGGTTCCTAGGCACTCTAACAAGGTTCTATAAGGCATCAACCATGCCCGATTAAAAAAAAATAGCCGTGCCGAACAACCCTAACCAAGATCATATACTAGAGATTATGCGAAAACTAGCAAGTTAAACATTTTAACTACAAGTGAAAAGGATTACAACCTTTGTAGATCCGGTCCTTCACTTCTAAAGCTCCGTGTAGATGTCCCCTTCGCTGCGATCGTGAACTCCGGACTCTCGAGAAGCTCCACAAGAAGAACGAACGTGCTTGTTTAGATGACTTCAAGGCCGAAGATGATCTACGTCGGGGAGACACTAACTCAAGCTATTCCTTCACTAGGTCATGAACTTTGTGAAGAAAACACACTCTACTACATGGCAAGTGGTAGAGGATGAAGAAGTAGGAAGTGGGCTCACTTTAGAATTTATTTTCTCACACTTTTTCCCATGGCACCATTAGAGCTAGTAAGCTTTTCATGGAGCTTGATGAAGAAGAAGAAGAAGAAAAAAGAATAATCTCATCATATGAATTATTCCTTCTCAATAATGTAACCATGGGTGAGTTAAGCTATCATGCTTAACTCATGTAGAGAATTAACCAAAGCATGAGGTTAAGGGTTGGGTTAACTAAATATCACAAAGAATGACAAAAGAGTTGACTTTGTCAACGTTTCCACAAGCTTCATGAAAGCTTGAGAACTTTGACAAAGTCTTTCTCTTTTGTTATTCTTAAGATATAAACAAAACCCTAATCTTTACCCTAATCTTGGTATAAGTCTCATACACCCATTTTTGATGTATCATCAAGCATGATACAAACATATGTACACAAATATATATCACATATACACTTATGCACAATCAAGTGAGAAAATAAATCTTAAGTGAGCTAATACTAGTTAATGTAATGTAATATATCAAATATATAATTATACATTAAATTATTAAATTAACTCTTGATTTAATAATCCGGCTATAACCGACTAATATCTAAAGTAACAACTTATCGAATCAACACTTGATCTGATAACCCGGCTATATCGCATATAATCGATCAATGTCACAAATCGCGAGAATAGAATACGGTATCTCATATCATATCAATCTCGGTCCCGCACATATCACATATGCGCTCCTACTCCGTTTCGCTTGAGCCAGGAAACCCCTGTGTAGGACTCTAAAGACTCGTCAATACGCCGGCAGTAGGTGATGATCATATCAAACACCCACAAGCCGCAAGCGGTCTGCTAAACGTAACGGCCACCCGGGTATTGAGCGGTCAGAAGATCAACAAGCAAGACTGCTAGTACTCCTGTGAATCCAAACAGTAACACTACCGTACAGTCCGGTCTCGTCGTCTGATATGTCGCATATCTTGCCTAGGGGTGGTAAACGTCAGACCCCAGTAGCTCGATAAGTCGTGTCGATATGAGGTCTATAACAGTTCGAGAAACTACTGATAACACTTACCAGTAAATCTCAGCAACCCTGGACAGGGATTTCCGGTTATAGCCAATCGAACACAGCGCAACATCAACTCCCTATACCGGGAGAGACGAATCCCCTCCTATCGCTCATTGCCTCCATGTGATTCGGGACTGTACCCAAAAACCACCGTTTTGCACGCCCTCTTGGACGTGGTAAGGTGGAAATCAAAGCACAGTGGGAATCACACAAGACTCTATGACGATCTCGGATCTACAGACTAACCTGTACTAGTGTCAACAGAGAACTGCCATCTGACGTTAGGTATAATACCATCTGGGAGTTCTCGGCGAGTCCGTCCAGTGTACCCAGTCTCCACTGAGCACCCGTATACCATCCTTGATGTCAAACACCAATGGATATGGGATCATCCATCGCCCATCATATGGGTCAAAATGCGTATACGCTAGTCTACTCTGGTGTATCGATACCCTGTCTCAATACACCCTCGACTAGAAACTATTATAGGATGTACTCGTCGACTACCGTGGCCCCACTAGTATGATCTCATCATAGTCCAAGTAGTCGAGTACATATCCTAAGGGCTTTATCAACATGTAACTTAGAGACAATCAGAGTACATGTTAAGATAAAGTACAACCAGATAGCATACTATCATGTCGAGCAAGAAAGTCCTCCCTATATATGTCCAAGCATCCATCACAATATACATCGTATGTACAGTAATGGCCTCTAGGGCATACATATAACTAACAGATCCGACAATTCGGCTATATTGCATATAACCGACTAATATAACATGTACCATTTCATTGAATCAACACTTGATCCGATGACCCGGCGATATCACATATACCCGGCCGATATCACATATCGCGAGATACGGTATCTCATATCGTATTATTCTCGGTCCCGCACATATCACATATGTGCTCCTACTCTGTTTTGCCTGAGCCAGGAAACCTCTGTGTAGGACTCTAAAGAATCGTCAATACTCCGGCGTAGGTGATGATCATATCAAATACTCACAAGCTGCAAGCGGTCAGCTAAACGTAACAGCCACCCAGGTATTGATCGATCAGAAGATCAACAAGCTAGCCTGTACATTCTCCTGTGAATCCAATCAGTAACACTACCGTACAGTCCGGTCTCTTCGTCTGATATGTCGTATATCCAGTCTAGGGGTAGTAAACGTCAGACCCCAGTAACCGATAAGTCGTGTCGATATGAGGCTCATAACAGGTCAAGAAACTACTGATAACTCTTACCAGTAGCACTCCATATCAGCCCTGGCCAGGAACTTCCAGTTATAGCCAATCGAACACAGCGCAGCATCAACTCCCTATACCGGGAGAGATGAAACCCCTCCTATCGCTCATCGCTTCCATGTGATACGGGACTGTACCCAAAAGCCACCGTTTTGCACGCCCTCTTGGACGTGGTAAGGTGGAAATCAAAGCACAGTGGGAATCACACAAAACTCTATGACGATCTCGGGTCTACAGACTAACCTGTACCAGTGTCACTGGAGAACTGTATCTGACGATAGGTATAATACCATCTAGGAGTTCTCGGCTAGTCCGTTCAGTGTACCCAGTCTCCACTGAGCACCCGCACACCATCTTTGATGTCAAACACCGATGGATATGGGATCATCCATCGCCCATCATATGGGTCAAGATGCGTATACGCTAGTCTACACTGGTGTATCGATGCCCTGTCTCGATACACCCTCGACTAGGAACAGTTATAGGATGTACTCGTTGACTACCCTGTCCCCACCAGTATGATCTCATCATAGTCCCAGTAGTAAAGTACATATCCTAAGGGATTTATCAACATGTGAGAGCAAGACAGTAAACCGATACAAGTCAACATGTTAAGACAAAGTGAAACCAGATAGCATACTATCATATCGAGCAAGAAAGTCCTCACTATATATATCCAAGCATCCACTATAATATATATCATATGTACAACAATGGCCTCTAGGGCATATATACAACTAACAATCTCCCACTTGCACTAAGGCCAGCTGTTGTAGTATCTCATACCCAATATCCCGAAGAGTTTCTCAAATTGTATATGGGGAATGGCCTTCGTGAGTGGATCCGCAGTGTTTTCTTTCGTGTCAACTCTCCTGACCTCGATCTCATGATGATCAACTATCTCCCGGATCAGGTGATACCGCCTCAGAATATGTCTGGACTTCTGATGGGACCTGGGTTCCTTGGCCAAAGCCACAGCTCCATTGTTATCACAATACAAAGGTATTGGATGCTCAATGGAAGGAACCACACCAAGTTCAGTGATGAACTTCTTCATCCAGACAGCCTTTTTAGCAGCATCGTTGGCAGCGATGTATTCAGCCTCCATCGTCGAGTCTGCCATGGTTTCTTGCTTGGAACTCTTCCAACAAACCGTCCCTCCATTTAGGGTAAAGAAAAATCCCTAGTGCGACTTAGAGTCGTCCTTATCACTTTGGAAGCTTGAATCGGTAAAGGACTCCACTTGGAGTTCTCCGTTACCATACACCAAGAACATCTCCATAGTCCTTCTCAAGTACTTGAGAATGTTCTTCACAGCTGTCCAGTGATTCTCTCCTGGATTTGCTTGATTCCTACTCACTATACTTAGTGAGTATGCTACATCGGGTCTGGTACATAGCATCGCGTACATGATAGAGCCTACTGCCGAAGCATAGGGTATCCCTTGCATCTGAGCTCTCTCCAAATCAATCTTAGGAGACACCTCTTTGGAGAGAGTGAGTCCAGAGATCGTGGGTTGGTTCCCACGCTTGGATTCTTCCATACTAAACCTCTTTAGTATGGTGTCAATGTACCTGGATTGGGAAAATCCCAGTATCCGTTTAGATCTATCTCTATAGATCTTGATTCCCAAAATGCAGGAGGCATCACCTAGATCTTTCATTGAGAATCGATGTGATAAGAAGAGCTTGACCGAGTGCAGCATAGGAACATCATTTCCTATCAACAGTATGTCATCCACGTACAATACTAGGAAGACAACCTTACTCTCTGCAAGCTTCTTGTAAATACAAGGTTCATCTATGTTTTTGATGAAGTCAAATTCTTTGACTACAACATCAAAACAGATGTTCCAACTCCGCGATGCCTGCTTTAACCCGTAGATGGATTTAAGCAGCCTGCACACCTTTCCGCTGCTCCCACTATCTACGAAGCCCTCTGGCTGAGTCATGTATACGCACTCCTCTAAATCACCATTTAGAAAGGCGGTCTTAACATCCATTTGCCAGATTTCGTAGTCATGGTATGAAGCAATGGCAAGTAAGATCCGGACGGACTTAAGCATAGCCACTGGAGAAAAGGTTTCATCATAATCCATACCTGGTCGTTGACGAAAACCCTTTGCAACAAGTCTAGCTTTGAAAGTCTCCACTTTTCCATCTACACCAAGTTTCTTCTTAAAGATCCACTTGTTCCCAATGGGTTTTACCCCTTTAGGAGCAACTTCCAAATTCCATACTTTGTTGGTGTACATGGATTCCATCTCAGATCGCATTGCATCCAGCCACTTCACAAAGTCCCCAATCGTGATGGTCTGTTCGAAGCTAGTTGGGTCATCATCTTCCATGATGCAATCCTCGCTCCCACCATCTACGAGAAAACCGTAGTATCTCTCAGGTGCATGAGGAACCCTGCTAGATCGGCGGAGAGGCTGGGGTTCGTCGGGGACTACTGAATCCTCTGGTTCCACCAAATCTTCTGTCGTAGTTTGTTTTGCTGGAACTTCTTCCAGTTCTACCTTATTGCCACTATCTTTTTTCATAAGAAAACATTTTTCTAAGAAGGTGGCATGTCGAGAAACAAACACTTTTTGTTCCTCGGAGTGGTAGAAGATATACCCTTGTGACTGCTTGGGATATCCAATAAACTTGCACAGAACTGACCTTGCCTCGAGCTTGTCCGGATTTTGTGTTTTCACATATGCCGGACAACCCCATATCTTAATGTAATTAAGATGTGGTCTCTTTCCTTTCCTTATCTCATATGGAGTGGTTGACACATATTTGGTGGGAACCCTATTCAATAGGTCTATGGCTGTCTCAAGCGCATACCCCCAAAAGGAAATAGGCAACTCAGCAGTGCTCATCATAGAGCGCACCATATCTAATAGGGTGCAATTCCTCCGCTCCGATACACCATTGTGCTGTGGTGTATAGAGAGGAGTAAGCTGAGAGAGAATCCCATTCTCTTTTAGATAATCGAGAAACTCATTGCTCATGTATTTTCCTCCTCAATCAGATTGAAGGATCTTAATACTTTTGCCCGTTTGGTTCTCTACTTCGTGCTTATATTCTCTGAATTTCTCAAAGGCTTCAGACTTGTGTTTCATCAGGAACACATGTCCGTATCTTGAGAGGTCGTCAGTGAATGTAATGAAGTAGGAAGAACCATTCCTGGCAAGTGTAGACATGGGACCACATACATCACTATGTTGTAGGGTTCCTATCGACGGCAGCAAGGTTTCGGGAGGCATCGTCCATGCCATTTTAAAAAAATTGTCGTTAAAAGGAACACTAATCTAGAATCGTTAGCTAGAAATATAATGTCACGACCCGAAAGTACGGAACGTGACCGGCACTTAGATTACGAAGCGTCTAGAGGCGCAACGTAACCTAAGTAAGCCGAAACCCAGAAATCTAAACCATATAAAAGAAGAAGTAAAAGAAAACATGAGGAAAACAAGTTTAAAAGCATCATCAAATTTTCCCAAAAATTTCGGCAGAGTCTCCTCTGTAAAACTGGCCCCAACCGGGTACAACAAGTAAAATATACACAAACAATAAAAAAACATCCCTAAACGGGAGCTAGATCAACGCCAACAGGCGGAAACAACCACAACAAGCACAATAATATACAACGCCAAAGGGCGAGGCTCAAAACTTAAAAGAAAACAAAACCACCAGATATCATAATAATATAAGCGCGACTCTAAGGTCGAAATAAATAAATGGTCCAGTAATCTATCAAGTAATACAAGTTTGGTTGATGGAGCTTTCTAGATACAAATGAAATAATAAAAATACAACGGCGGTCCAGATACAAATGAACCAACCTACCGTGCAAATCACCCGGAAAGAAATCATGTGCCAGCAATCTGCCAAGGAACCCTGTACATCAACCTGTAATAAAATTTGGCACAACGGGGATGAGTTCCCAACTCGTGAGTAGAAGACATCTACGAAAAGAAATCGAATGCACGACACTATCCTAGGTCATAATAATACACTACTAAATCCCAATCATCTAGTAATGGCAGGGTAATACTACGTGTAAATGCAAATACTCCGTGCTCTTGTCAGTGCCTCATATAGCACAAATTGAGAAATGGTATAGTTATGCTGGCAATGGAATATGATTGATGCATGCGATACAGTGTAGCACCTTGATCATGACATGTGTTGACGATGGTATTACGAATGATGAGACACGTAGGTGAGACTTGACCTGTACCCCGATTTTTGGATGCCGTACGATGGATTTTACCGTATGAGATATAGATGTGATGATTGATCCGCACTCTTTATTCGAGAAAGCCGTACTATGTATGTGACGCTATTGAGGCTGGATCGCCGACTATTAGAGATACGGATGCAGACTTTAAGTGTACTCTTATTTTTTATCGACTAGTTTCTTAAGTTTAGTTCCTTAGGAGGTTAGAGGGGCACTAGTTTAGGCTCGAGTTTTATAGTTGTAGTTAGTCTTGTATATTATAATAAGTAGTTATTACAGATCCATTTTTACATTCATATTGTAATCATCATGTTGCATGTACATACATATGTTTCTATAATCAGAATCAAACTCTGCCTGTTAGGACACTAGCACCATTACCGATGATGCGCATATTCCACACACACTTATTTGCCGGCTCACACACATCATCATCGGTAATTGCTATGTCACGTACACTTTAGATCATATTATCATTTATTGATGCAATCAGCTAACAGCTAGATTGATATAATATTGTTATTGCTCTCTGGTGTTAGTATAGAAATGACATTGGTTACTTAGACATTTCATGCATTCACATTTCCATTGTTATCATGCAGTATTATAGGCATATGCCGACACTTATCATATACTTACTCATAATTTTGGGATTTTGGTTTTCTATGAGATTTCTGTATTTTGGGGAAAACCGCAAGAATATATAAAAACATCTCTCTCTCCCCTCCTCTCTTTTTAAAACATAAGATGCAGTTTTCTCGTGATGTATGTGTCGTCCACCATGAGATTTCATGTTTTCTGTTGGATTTCGAGACCCGATTCAAGGTGTGGATGAACCGTCTCGGGTACATGGTGGGCCCGGTATGGTACCCTGGGGCAAGAAGATCGAGTTCTAGATGATGAGCCTGTTGGAGATAGTGCCCTCAGAGTCAATTATTGGGTCACAGGCACGTGATTGCAATGATTGAGGGGAGGACCTATCCCGGTAGGACAGTCTTACTCGAGATGATAGTATGCTATCTGGTTTATCTTTATCATCGTGTACTGCTTTAGGTGACCTTACGAGTCGCTATTACACGTTGATAAAGCCCCTAGGATTCTTGCTTGACTTCCAGCAGTATGAGGGCGATCATATAAGTGGGAGCTGGGGTCTACAAGCACATCCTTAAAAGGTCCCTAGTCGTGGGAGATTCGAGACAGGGCATCGTTTCTCCAGAGTAGACTAGTGTATACAGTCGAGACCCCGACGAGGGGCGGTGGCCGGTCTCACAAGCCACTGGTGTCAGTTGGTTCACCTAAGATGTATACAGGTGCTCATTGGGTTATGAGTACACCGGACAGGACTCGCCGGGAACCTGCTAGTTGGGATTATACCAGACGTCAGATAGCAGTTCCCTGGTGACATGTGTACAGGTTAGTTCATCGACCTGAGATCGTCATTTGTCTCGTGTGAGTTCCCACTGTGCTTTGATTACTACCCTACCACGGCTCAAAGGAGTCGTGCAAACAGGTTTTAGTTGGGTACAGTCCCGAGCCACATGGAGGCAGTGAGCGGATCTGCAGGGGTTCGTCTCTCCCGGTATTGGGGGTGAGGTCGTGCTGTGTCTAGGAGAGCCAGAACATGAAAAGTCCTTGGCCAAGGCAGGAGATTTGCTGGTAGGTATTCCAGTAGTATCTCAGGGTGTTCTGGGCTACACTCCGACACGACTTGTACCACTTTTGGGGGTCTGACTTTTACCAACCCCCTAGGCCCGCCATGCGATGCTCATAGACGAACGGACCGGACTGTACGGATATTGTCACTGACAGGTTCAGTAGGGTGTCAGGATGAGTTCGTTCATCGACGTCCCTTTTGGTCAATAGCTGGTGGCCCGTCACGTATGGCTAATACCTCTGACGTGCTGGTGGTTAAATCCACAGCCATAGTATTGACGAATCTTTAGAGTCCACCACACAGACAGTTACTCAAGTTTCGGGCGAAACGCTGTAGAGGCCGTATGGAGATATGGTAGGGTTCGATCAGATACGTGCGGTATTGCACGGATCGTGATCGGACAGTTTTTACTAGCCGGCTTTGGCTTAAGCCGGATACTAGTATTTGATAGTGTAGTTTTGTCTCTTTGCATTTGTGTTCAGTGGGAATACAAATGCGGGCATGTATTTGCAGTAGTGGGTTTTCCTGTAATTTATTACGGGATCGGTTTTCTGAAGTTGCCAGTTTGCATTCCGTTCCGACCGGTTTTCCTTCATTCCTTCTCGGTCGGACTTTCTTGATGGAGGGTGTTAATTGCAAGTTTGCAATTAACACTTAGTGGAGGGGCTTTCTTGCTTATTTGTGGCATGATGAGACTTGCTTCATGATGAGATTCTTTTTTAATCTCATCACTTGCTTTTCTTGTGATAGGTTGTGAAGGGATTGAAATGAGAAATGAGTTTGACCATTTTCCATATTGTTGATATATTCTTTCTTTCTTGCATTTTTCTCTCTCCAATCTCATTCTTAAGGAGAGAGGGCTGGCCACTATGGGGAGGGGAGAGATGAGAGGAAATTTCATGGTGTATGGAAATTATATCATCTCATTCTTGCTTACTCCAAAAATCCAATAACCCTTCTCCAAAGTTCTTTCTTGTTTCCTCCACAAACCATGGCAACCTCAAAACCCCAAGAGACAAGTTCACTACACTATTCTATAGCAAGCCTTGGACGCGTCGGCTAGCCAACTTCGCGCCCGAGTTGCCTCGGTCAAGAGGCGGGAGCCCGTAAAAGATTCCGGCTACGTGGTGCCCCTTTCCGACGAGCGAGGAGGTGACGGAGATTCCGCGGGAGATCGGAGTGGAGACGAAGACCGAAGGACACGGATCGCTTGGTATACTTCTCTACCCGTATTTTTATTTGCTAGCTAGCTAGGTTAATGGCCCGATCCGGGTAAAAAGTCCGCGGTGGTGCCGTTTTGCAAAGTTCGCAAAGTTTTTGTTTTCCGCGTTTCCGGCGTCGGATCGACGGCCGGGGCGCCCCCGCGGGCTTACAGAGCCTGGTAGGGGAAGGCTACCTACCGGTGATGTCTGGCGCGGCGGATATCCGGAGGATACCGACCGTTGTCGTGAGATTTGATGATATGGGCCGATCCGGACTGACGGAGCCCGAGATATTGAGACTATGAGACATTGAGATTATGAGGTATTGAGACTTGAGATTTACATGTTTTGTGTCGATGCTTTACACGGATTTCCATGGATTTCATTGTTGCTATTTCAGATTTCTATACACATTTTACTATGATAAAAGCTAAATATTTCTTATACAGATATATCTAGATTTCAGGATTAGTTATGTTACATTCATGATGCATGCATACTCATTCATATGACATAGTACTATATGAGGCACTGACAAGAGCACGGAGTATTTGCATTTACACGTAGTATTACCCTGCCATTACTAGATGATTGGGATTTAGTAGTGTATTATTATGACCTAGGATAGCGTCGTGCATTCGATTTCTTTTCGTAGATGTCTTCTACTCACAAGTTGGCAACTCATCCCCGTTGTGCCAAATTTTATTACAGGTTGATGTACAGGGTTCCTTGGCAGATTGCTGGCATATGATTTCTTTCCGGATGATTTGTACGGTAGGTTGGTTCATTTGTATCTGGACCGCCGTTGTATTTTTATTATTTCATTTGTATCTAGAAAGCTCCATCAACCAAACTTGTATTACTTGATAGATTACTGGACCATTTATTTGTTTCGACCTTAGAGTCGCGCTTATATTATTATGATATCTGGTGGTTTTGTTTTCTTTTAAGTTTTGAGCCTCGTCCTTTGGCGTTGTATATTATTGTGCTTGTTGTGGTTGTTTCCGCCTGTTGGCGTTGAGCTAGCTCCCGTTTAGGGATGTTTTATTATTGTTTGTATATATTTTACTTGTTGTACCCGGTTGGGGCCAGTTTTACAGAGGAGACTCTGCCGAAATTTTTGGGAAAATTTGATGATGCTTTTAAACTTGTTTTCCTCATGTTTTCTTTTACTTCTTCTTTTATATGGTTTAGATTTCTGGGTTTCGGCTTACTTAGGTTACGTTGCGCCTCTAGACGCTTCGTAATCTAAGTGCCGATCACGTTCCGTACTTTCGGGTCGTGACAAAGTTGGTATCAGAGCGCTAGGTTTAACCATGTATAAGTCTAGGTGACCCTTGGTTGATGGAGTAGGCGACCTAGGTAGAGTAACATACCGTGGGTATGGTCCGCGGCATACTTACGATACGCTACTCTGCTTAAGAAGCCTTAGGATGTACATTTCTTTGCACCATATTTCATTCGTTCCTTTGATCTATCTTCGTCGATATCGGATGGTGGTTTCTGTTACCACGGGCGCACTGGCGGAGGGAGCTACGGCTTGAATGCGATAACCATTAGGGTATTGGTTATTCTTGAGGATTGAAGCATTGTTTAGCGTGCGGACGAAGGGTATTCACATGTCGTCCAGACGAAGTTAAAGGATTCGAACGATTATCAAAAAACCCATTTTCCCAAGTTTAAAGTATTCGGAAGAACATGCAGGTATTTCTATGGACCCCCTAGAAGAATGAAACCCTAACTCGACATAATGACCATGAGAACGCCCTTGAACCTTAGGGTTTACGGCAGTTCCGCGGTGCCATTAGTGAGGCTTGGGTTTGCCCTTCTACGGCTGGACCATCGATGCTGGGGTATGTACCGAATATTTTTAAACTGTACTTGAGTGTTGAGCTCTCGGGGATTTATGGGATTTTGATAGATCGATCGAAAAGTTTAATGTAGTCCGGATATCAGGTGAAGGGATCGACTACGTGGGAGGCTCTAGATATGAGTATTGCCGTTGGTAGCGCAGTCAACACACCTATGAAGAGACGAGTTCGAAGCAATCGACATTAGAGGAAAGAGGCACACATTGACGATAGTGTTACGATTGTGATTTGGTGGTTTGAATTTCATATTTCTGTTGTTGGATTTTGGTATTTTGAGGATTTTGTTCTACGATTGGTATTTCTTATCTGTACCTTCATTACATTCTATTTGTGTTTCATATATCAGTTGTATTGATATTGTTTAGTACATACCCGGTGCACTTGATTTGGTTTTAATACATTTTGAGATTTTGATTTGATTTCGTGCATATGGGTTACACATGATTTTGACATATGCTTCGACCTAGTTTCCATGCATTTTTGTACTGTGATTTCGATTTTGATATTCGGTGTATGTTTTCGTGCACCATGTGCACCTGATTGAGATTCTTGCGTCCATTTGGCGCACTTGATGCGATTTTGTGCACACCAGATGCACTAAATCGGGGTTTTGTGCAGATTAGATGCACCTAATAGTGAGTCGTGCACGCCCGTTGCACTTGACAGAGGTTTTTGGTGCACACCTGTTGCACTCAGTTTTGTTTTTATGTGTATTCATGGTATCTGTATTTGGTTTCGATTTCAGTGCGCACCAGACGCACATGATATTTTTATGATGTGATTGGGATTGATTTCAGTTTGAGCAGTATGTTTTCATAATCATTACTATTTGATTTAGTAACCAGGCGGGACGTGTATGTTAAATAAAGGATATATATATATATAGCTATTTTTTTAAATAAACGTCCGCTACTTATGCCGTGACACGTGCATCACACGGCGCTTTTTAAAAAGGGTTTTTTGCATATTTCCTTATCCAGATATTTGGATGGTTTTACTACGATGCACACTATATATATATATATATATATATATATATATATAAGTTATAGTTTTGATATATATTATGTTGGTTTCGTATTGGGTTTTGATATTTTATCTTCACCATAACTCCGATGATTGCGTTATGCTTGACGGAGTTGATTTTAGTTATATATTGATGATTACGGAGCCCCGACGATTTGAGTGTTTTGCTAAATGTTTTAGTATTTGGAGGGGGGTTTTAATTTAAATTCGGGGACCAAATTTCTTTAAGGGGGGAAGATTGTAACATTTAAAAATAATAATAATAATAATAATTAAATAAATAAAATCGTTTAAGTGAATTTTATGATTTTCGGTAAAGTAAAACGTATTTTTCGTAAAACTAAACCGTAATTATTTTTCACTATAAATTTAAAAATACCTATTTTAATTATGTTATTACTAGTAAATGGTGTTTATATAGCCACTTATAAATTTTTAGTGTAATTAAATATTTTTCCTAAATTAATTGTTTTAAATATTAACATAAGCTTTATTTATATACTAAATTAGTGTAAATTACAAATTTGAATGGGTTTAATTTATAAAAATGAACCATTGAATATTAGAATTTAGTGTGTATCATGCAAAATTTATTTACAAATTTAACCATGTTTCTAGATTTTTCTTGAGTTGTTTTAGAAAGGAAATAAAAGAAAAATGAATAAAGCATGAAAAGACATAAGTATATATCAATAAAGTGTGAACCTTCTACACAATTCCTCACTCTTTTCTCTTTCTCCCTCTCTCCCTTATTGTGGCCGGCCTCACCATGGCAGCCCCCCCATTTCCCACTTCATCTTGGTTCAAAAATCCATTAAAATTTCATCAAAAATTCAAATAAAAACCCACAAATTCCTATATAAATTCCTACCCACCATTCTTGCTCATTTTAGTTTGGTTCTTGGAGCAAAATTAGCATCTTTGGGATGCTAAGTTTTCATGTTGATCCACATCACTTGAGGTATAAAATCCTAAACCATAATTAAATTGTTGTTTGCTTTATTAATCTAGCTTAATTGCAAAATTAATTGTGGTTTCTATTTAAATTTTCAAAATTCAAGTTAGGGTTGTAAAATCAAGTTATAATTTTTATTAATTAATTAGGGTTATAATAACTAGTTTAACAATTCTAGAATGGGAAAATATTGCATGGTTGTTGATTAAAAGAGGTTTTGTCGATCAAAAATATTTACCGCAATCAAGAACGGCGTCGCATGAAGCTAGCCGGTGAATACGGGTCGGTCCACAGGGATGTGTAAATCTCCTTTAAGTTCTTACGAGTTAATTCCAAATGGTGTTTGGATTTATAATTAAACCTAAAAATTGAAGTTGTATGAGACTAGGATTAGAAACTTGCTAGGATTAGGTCTAGGGAAAATTTGGTAAACAAAGATCTGCATCTCTTTCCATTGCTATTAATTAAAAATATCATATTAGTGTTATGGTAAATCTTAACAAAGGGGATTAGGATGATTGGGAAGATTGATTCTTCCTCTAGATCCTTGTCCTTCCTTTCTTAATCTTTACCCTAACCTCCATGGAAAACCTTAAAATCCGGTCCTTTAGACTACGGAATCACCGTTACCTTGAGGGTAAAAGTGCCGTAGGGAGCGGAATAAAAAGGTATGCATGGAGTTCTAATGTTCATAAAAGTTTAGCAACGAAAAGAGATGAGAGATCTTCGTCTCTCAAATCCTTCCCTATTCCTAACCCTAACAAGCGAGGAAACTACTCGCTCATTGAGGGGATGAAAGAAGACATGAGTTTATTAAAGAGAGAAAACATCATTGCAAATTATAAAAAGCTAAAATAAATTAAAGTAAGGCGAGAAAAATAAATTACCTAGGGCAGATATAAAAGAACTAGAACTACTGCAAGGAAAATTACCTACTTACTTTTGATGCGCTCTAACTTCAAGAAAACAGAATTTTATTCATGAGTAGAGGCATAAGAAAATACAAGGTCTTGGGTTCTATTTATAGGGCATAGAAACCCTAGGTTTACAATTGCACCGCATGTCTAAAATTACAAATATACCCCTAGAAAATCTTTCCAGAGCCGCCACAGAAATTTGGTAAAATTTTATTTGCGCACGGGCACAGGACGGCCGCGGATCCGCGGCATGGGCGCGCTTGGGCCGCGGATCCGCGGCCCACTGATAGGAACATCATGTCATTTTTCTTGGGCTTTGTTTGGTTCTTCTGGGCTTCTTTTTTCTTTATTTATTTTTCAATTTGGGCTTCTGCAGTGATTCCAGATCTTCAGTGAACACTTTGCGATGGATCTTTTAACCGTTTTTCTCGCAAATTTGGATCTTGCGTCGCCTTGTTGATGGTGAACTGTTCTTCTGCTGGGCTTTACTAAGATCCTCCTAATTGTTGGCCAAAAGTCTCTTTTTGTGTCGTCTTTTGTCTTTTTCACTGTTTTCGCGCCAAGAACCTGTAACCTGTAACATGTAGCAGACATGGGTCAAAAGCACCTGTTTTTATTGTAAAATGCATAAGAATGAGGAATACAAAATGCAATATTATGTTATGAACAAATACCCCCAACCTTATCTTTTGCTCGCCCTCGAGCAAACTTATTGTTTTATTTAGTCTCGATAAAAAATCTAACCTAGCCGCACTTTCGCAGGGAAACGCGATTGCACTGAGCTCGTGCAACAAGCCGTTAAACCTCTAGGTGTCCCTAGTAGGAGGAGTGTTGTCTCCTGAGGGTTTTCAGCGGATTACACCCACAAAATCCTATCAATCTGGTTTTTCGACCTTTGTTTTCTAATTAGGTTTACTAACAAGGAATTCTATTATCGTCAACCCGCAAATTATCCACCCATATTCTTCACACTTTCTCATTATTTAACTTAAGATTATATATGTTCTATAGAATTACCTACCTTTCGGCATTTCTTAAGTTTTCCTTCTAGGGTTCCATCTCTACTTAGGAATTTCTATCAACTCTATTAAAGATACAAGTTTTATTCTTCACTCCTTTCTCTCATCTAAACTCTAATCACATATCCCCACGTGTGTGTAAATATCAACCCTACGCTTGGAAATTCAAATCAAGCAATCGTACTCCCGTCCATTGTCCAAAGCACTTCTTAGTAGGTGAACTTTCGCTTTCACATCCTTCATGCGACTGTTAATACTTCTTGAGGTACCAACAACCGATTACAAGATGCGTTAGCACTTTAAAGCGTACTTCCTAGCTTTGCAATACCCAAGGCTTTTTAGCAGTGACTCCCAAACCAGTTGGTCTAAGGCACTAGGTGATGAAGCACCCTCGCTAAATATTTTTCTATTTTTACAGCCTTAAGTAATCACAAAAACCAGTGTCCATTTTTTTCTTTATTCACTTTTTTTTTGTTTTGTGCTAAGGACTTTAGACAAGAGTATTTCAAGGTCTCTTCTACTATTCCAAGTTTCAAGATGCGTGTTTGTGCATTTTGTAGGGTATATGTTTTCAGAATCTAGACTTAAGCTAGGAACTATTTTTCAAACTTATTCTCTAATAAAAGTTTTAATACTTTTCCTTTGTTTCGACTTAGCCCAAGAACTGAACCCAAAATTTGCCTATTTCTAAATAATCTACAAAAACAAATACTTTCTACCGTTAAACTCTAAGAAAGGTTATTTTTAGGGTTTTTAATTTGCTAAGTCTAAGATTTAGTTTTTCCTAGCCAGTTACCCTATTTATCAAACTCAAGTCAATTAACCAGAATTGAATACATTAATTTTTATAATTTTTGAATTTTTTTTCGATTTTTATGGGTTTTTCTGTTTTCTAATTTTTTTATTTTTCAAATTTTCAAATTTTTATGATTTTTTATATAAAGATGCAATGCAGAAATATACATATGAATGCAAAAGGAAAACTTACCGAACATACCCCCAAACTTACAATGGACAGTGTCCTCACTGTCATGCTGCACCAAGTGGGTTGATAAGATCGGCGAGTTCCTGCTTATTATTATATTTACATATTATATACACACCCCCAAACTTATTTGAAATAATGTTTTGGAAGAAAAGAAATCTGGGGGTGAAAGTGGAGGAATATTACTCAATGTAGATCGGCTCCTGCAAGAACAGGAGCTCCTCCGAAGGGTCCGCTGTGAGGAACGGTTTCAAACGATGCCCATTTACTTTGAAAAGCGTACCGTCCTCCGGGTTCTCAAGATCAACCGCACCGTGCGGATAAACGGTGCGGACTACAAAAGGTCCCCTCCACCTAGAACGGAGCTTGCCGGGATGAAAATGTAACCGAGTATCATATAATAAAACCTGTTGACCTGGTTTAAATGTCTTTCGCAAAAGGTTTTTATCATGAAATACCTTAACTCGGTTCTTAGCAATCGCGGCATTATCATATGCCTCATCCCGCAGCTCTTCTAGTTCATTTAACTGCAGCTTTCGGTTGCTGCCCGCATCTCCTAAGGATAGATTCAGCTCTTTAATGGCCCAAAATGACTTATGCTCAATTTCTACTGGAAGGTGGCAGGCCTTCCCGTAAACAAGCCGGTATGGAGACATGCCAAGATCGGTCTTGTATGCAGTACGGAAAGCCCATAGTGCATCGATTAATTTTAGTGACCAATCTTTACGGTTTTTAGAAACCGTTTTCTCCAAGATTTGCTTAATTTGTCGATTCGAGACCTCGGCTTGCCCACATGTTTGGGGATGGTATGGCGTTGACAGCTTATGGGTGATAGAGTATTTGCGCATTAAAGACTCAAAAGTCCTATTACAAAAGTGAGAACCATTATCACTTATTATCGCGCGAGGGTGCCCAAATCGAGAAAAGATGTGATCTTTAAGAAACCGAACGACAACCTTGTTATCATTCGTTCGACTAGGCATCGCCTCGACCCATTTTGAAACATAGTCAACAGCCAAAAGAATATACACATTTCCAAAAGAGTTGGGAAATGGTCCCATGAAGTCTATACCCCAAACATCAAAAATGTCTACAACCAAAATAGGTTGGAGCGACATTTCGTTTCTCCGCGATATCCTGTCCAAGTGTTGGCACCGGGAGCAAGTTTTGCAGTATTCGAAAGCATCTTTGAAGAGTCGTGGCCAATAGAAACCACACTGCAAAACTTTCTCGGCTGTCTTCTTTGGGCCAAAGTGCCCGCCACATGCTTGATCGTGGCAAAAAGACAGCACACTCTTGACCTCATTTTCTGGCACACACCGACGAATGATTTGGTCGGGACAATATTTAAAAAGATAAGGTTCATCCCAGTAAAAATGCTTTACTTGGGACAAAAATCGAAGTTTATCTTGTTTCGACCAATCTTTAGGTATCAAGCCGGTGGCTAAGTAGTTTACAATATCGGCGAACCATGGTTCGCAAGAAACAGTCAAAAGTTGCTCATCGGGGAAAGCATCAGTGATAGGCAGTTCAAGTGTAGGCGACGAAGGAAGTCGTGAAAGGTGATCGGCCACTACGTTTTCACATCCCTTTTTGTCCCGTATGATAAGGTCAAATTCTTGTAGCAAGAGGATCCAACGTATGAGCCAAGACTTAGCATCCTTCTTCGCAAAAAGGTGGCGAAGAGCTGAGTGATCCGTGTACACTATAACTGGGGAGCCGATTAAATAAGGCCGAAATTTCTCAAGTGCAAACACAACCGCTAAAAACTATTTTTCTGTTGTTGTGTAGTTTAATTGGGCCTCATTTAATGTTCGGCTAGCGTAGTAAATTACATGCGGCATCTTGTTAATGTGCTGTCCAAGAACGGCACCAATGGCAAAATCTGATGCGTCGCACATAATTTCAAAAGGGTGCGTCAAGTCTGGAGATGAAAGGATGGGCGCAGAAATGAGTGAGTGTTTCAAAGACTCGAACGCTTTCATGCAAGTTGAGTCGAAAACAAAAGTAGTGTCCTTGGCCAGCAAGAGAGTCAAGGGTCTAGCAATCTTGCTAAAGTCCTTGATGAACCGTCTATAAAAACCGGCATGGCCAAGGAAAGCTCGGATATCTTTGACGCATTTAGGAGGAGGAAGATTAGAAATGACTTCGATTTTAGCTCTATCAACCTCTATGCCGTTTTGCGAGATGGCATGTCCTAAGACAATGCCTTCTCGTACCATAAAGTGGCACTTCTCCCAATTCAAAGTCAGGTTCTTTTCCCTACAGCGGGTGAGAACTGCGTCAAGATGTCGTAAACACTCATCGAAGGAGTCACCAAAAATGGAGAAATCATCCATAAAGATTTCCAAAAACTTCTCCACCATGTCCGAAAAGATCCCCATCATACACCGCTGAAATGTAGCGGGTGCATTGCATAACCCAAAGGGCATGCGACGATAAGCAAAAGTGCCAAAGGGACAAGTAAATGTAGTCTTGTCTTGATCCTCTTTGGCTATGGGGACTTCATTATAACCGGAATAGCCATCTAAAAAGCAGTAGAATTCGTGCCCCGCTAATCGTTCTAGCATTTGGTCAATGAATGGTAAAGGAAAGTGGTCCTTCCTTGTCGCGGCATTGAGTTTCCGGTAGTCGATGCAAACTCGCCACCCAGTTTGGGTGCGAGTGGGAATTAACTCATTTGCCTCATTGGTGATGACCGTGATGCCCGATTTCTTTGGCACGACATGAATGGGGCTAACCCATTGGCTATCCGAGATAGGGTAAATGATACCGCTATCAAGACACTTAACAATCTCCTTCTTAACCGCCTCTTTCATGATGGGGTTGAGGCGTCTTTGAGGATCTCTTGCCGGCTTGGCATCATCCATCAAGTGTATATGATGTTCGACTATGAGGGGACTAATCCCCTTGATGTCCGCCATAGACCAGCCGAAAGCTTGCCGATTATTGTATAAGACCGTTAAAAGAGCCTTCTCTTGCTCAAGAGCTAGAGAGGCCGAGATGATAACGGGTAAGGTCTCATTTTCACCTAGATAAGCATATTTTAGGTGCGACGGCAAAACCTTTAGTTCGAGTTTAGGTGGTGAAACAATAGATGGTAACAATGGAGTAACTGTTTCAAACTCGAAGGATTCCATCAAAGGTTCAAATTGAGTGTACGCTACCGAGTCGGATGGTTCAACTAACTCATCCGCAAAAGCAAAAGACTCAAACTCGGGTGGAGAGTCTTCAAGATCATCAACAAAGGTGAAACACTCATAATCTTTGTCCGACGTGAAAGCTGTGTCGGATTCTAGGAGGAACGCACTAGTGGCGTCAATATTACTGTGATCAAACATGAAATTTTCGAACTCACAGTCCTCCTCCGCGATCTCATCGATCGAGCACACATCAAGTACGCTAGAATTAGGCTCGCAAGGCTGACTTCCTAACTTGAAAATGTTGAGTTCAACTGTCATCTTGCCAAAAGATAAATTCATTGAACCGTTACGACAGTTGATTACCGCGTTAGAAGTCGCGAGGAATGGTCGACCAAGTATCACCGGAATTTGATTACGGGGGTTAGCGACAGGCTGTGTATCCATAACAATAAAGTCCACGGGGAAAATGAAATCCCCTACTCTAATTAACACATCCTCCAACTCTCCCCTAGGGTGGGTGATTGATCGGTCGGCCATTCGGAGAGTACAATGAGTAGGCTTGAGCTCTCCAACGCCTAATTGTTCGTACACCGAATAGGGTAGCAAATTGACACTAGCACCAAGATCTAATAGTGCTCTATTGATGGTCTTGTTCCCAATTGTGATCGAAATAGTAGGAAAACCGGGGTCCTTGTGCTTTGGGGGTAAAGAATTGACAAGAGCATCACTAACAGCACTAGCCACGAAAACTTTCTTTGGTACTTGTGACTTCCTCTTTTTGGTGCATAAGTCCTTTAAGATTTTTGCATATGAAGGAACTTGTTGGATTGCATCCAAAAGAGGGATATTTATGCTAACCTGCTTGAACAACTCTACAATCTTCTCCATCTGTGGAGTCGGTTTATTGGATCTCAACCGATTTGGAAAAGGAGCATTTTGAAAAGTTGTTGAGTCCAATTTTTGTGGATCAGATTGTTGAGTTGGAACGGAACCCCGTGTAGATGTGTTCGTGTTGTGAGGAGAGGGTCCGTTCGAGCTAGAAGAAGTAGAGCCATGTGAAGGATGGAGAATAGGCTCTAACGAAGAAGAAGAGGAAGATGAAGAAGAGGAAGAACCACCGGCCGAGGTGTCATGGTGAATACCCACATTGTTTTGCAGCACTTTTCCGGATCTCAACGTAGTCACAGCATTCACGTTATGATTCTGCTGTTCATGTGCAACATGTGCGTGACCGGGATTTGGGAGTGGTTGAGACGGAAGCTTTCCTTTCTCTCGCTCTTTCAATGCTGCGTTGAGTTGTGCAATTTGTGCCTCAATAGCTTTGATGCTTTGATCGTGTGAGGCACTGTTTTGCACCAAAGATTGAACAGAAGTCTCTATCCTAGCTGTGGACTGTGAAGATTGCTTTAGGAATGCTTCTAGACTTCTTTCGAGCGAGCTAACAGCATTTTGAGGGGGAACAAAATTGTTGGGTACAAAATTGTTCATCTGATTAGGGTAAGGTTGCTGTTGGAGAGGCTGCTGAAATTGAGTTTGTGGAGGTGCTTGTTGTTGTGGAAGAGGAGCCCTTTGAAAATTGTTGTTTCCTTGGGATTGTTGATTGTGGTTCCAAGCGAAATTAGGGTGGCTCTTCCAACCCGGATTGTATGTCGAAGAGTATGGATCATTTCTTTGTCGTTGCTGAAAGGCAGCATTGACCTGATCTTGTCCTTGAGTGGAAGCAGTGTAAGGACACTCTTCGGTGAGATGTGATGGATCCGAACAACAAGCACAAACAGTTCGTGGGGGCACAACAGGGGCAGGAGAAGGTGCTGAGATTTTGGTCTCAAGCGCTTCTAGCTTTTTCGTATGAGCGGCCATCTCGGCCTTCATAGCAATTGACATCTCTACTTGATGTATGCCTGCCCTAGGTTGACCAATAGAAGAAGATGATGTGGTCTTGGTGCTCTCCCATTGAATTGTTTGCTCACTAAGATCCTCAAGAAACTGCCACGCTTCCTCACTAGACTTGGACAGAAAGTGACCTTGACTAATGGTTTCTAGCAACTGCTTCATTGCCGGGTTCAATCCCTCGTATAATGTTTGGCAAAGTTGCCATCTTTCGATTCCATGGTGAGGGCATTGAACGAGAAGGTCTTTGAATCTTTCAAAACATTTCCAAAATGGTTCGGCAGGAAGCTGTGAAAATTGTATAATCTCATTACGGATTTTAGCAGTTTTGTGATGAGGATAGAACTTTTTAAGAAAAGCTTTCACAAACTCGTCCCAATTTCTAATTGAGTGTGATGCGGTGCTGTATAGCCACTTCTCGGCTAGGTCACATAAGGTGAAAGGAATGACCCTTAGCCTTATAGCGTCATCACTTAATTGGGTAGTTTTCATCATGGCGCAAACGTTTTGGAATTTGTTGATAAAGATATATGCATCTTCGGATTCCAAACCATGAAACTTAGGCAGCATGTTGATGAAGTGGGGTTTGATCTCAAAATTGTCCCCATTAGCCGGTGGGAGGGAAAGACAAGTAGGAAGGGCGGTGCGGACGGGGTAGAAAAGATCCTTGAGCGCAACTCGTGCGGGCGCTTCGACAGGCGGAAGATTCGGGTTATTCGCACCTAACGGAGGTGGAATCCTTCCCGTCGGTAAGGTATTGTTAGGATCGTATCCCGACATACCTTCGGAAGAATGTGATGGTGAAAGTGAAGAAGTGGACAAGATTTCGACTTCGGAGTCGAAAGGTTCGTCGGTCGGTACCAACGAAACACGGACTAAACGGGCGCTAGGGTCCCTAGTCCAACCGGACATACACTAAAAGGGTTAGTGTAGTCGAAAGATGAAAGACAGAATGTGAAGGTAAGAAAACGTCAATGAGAAGAAGTGGTGTAAGTGAGTGCAAAGATTCTTTAGCGACAAGTTGCAAGTTTTAAAAAGATTTTCCTTTTTCTTTTTAAGTGAGCTTTTGCAAAAAGATTTTGAAAAGAGACTAGTGACACAAATGCAATTAACCACACATGCACAATCAGGCCTAAGTCTAGGGTCACCTAGGTCAGCTAGACAGCTCCTAACTGTTCCAAAGGGCTAGAGATAGGACCTCAAACCGCCTCTTCACGGACAAGTACGGCCAGGTAAGTGGGAAGGAACCACCACTACAGTGGGCCTAATTAAAAACCACTAGCCTAGACACCGCAATGTCGGTTAGGATAAACGGCCGATGCCTATACTAGTCCTCTGTCCTATTGAGCTCGAGGTCCTTAGGGCTGAGTCTAATATTTTTTAAATTAAAAGTGGTCAATGCAAATGCTTTAAGTGATTTCTGGGGTCCTGGGAAGGGTGATGAAATCCCCACCCAATCTGAATTGGTCAATAGCCCCTTAAAGTCAGATTAAAGTATGCAAAGCAGTAAATCACTTGCAATCAATTTGCTTTTAAGCGCGGCGCAAAGAATCCTGCAGAAAATCAATTATTGGAAGGGGGAAGAAGATTTTTAGCGCAAAGAATCCTGCAGAAGATTTGACAGAAGATATATGGGGATTTGCAGAGGGGAGAATAAGGAAACAAACAGTGCAATTTTTGCGCAGAGATCTCCACAGGGAGCCGCGGATGCGCGGTCTTGATCAGGTAAGTGCCGCGGAAACGCGGTCGGTTAGAAGCTTCAAGTTGCCAAAAAATTTCTGCTGTTCTGTGATCTCAATCCCTCTCTGTTTTGATGTATCTTTTTCTGTTTTGCCTTCTGTGTTGTTACAGGTCCGTCGAACCTGCAAAGATTCACAAAGAGAGCCCTTCAAACAATAAAAGATGATAAAAAATTTTTGTTTTCTTGATTTTTCAGATTTTTATGATTTTTTAGATTTTATATTAACCCGAAATTACAAAAAGAAAATTTTACGCCATCCCCGGCAACGGCGCCATTTGATTAAGAGAGGTTTTGTCGATCAAAAATATTTACCGCAATCAAGAACGGCGTCGCATGAAGCTAGCCGGTGAATACGGGTCGGTCCACAGGGATGTGTAAATCTCCTTTAAGTTCTTACGAGTTAATTCCAAATGGTGTTTGGATTTATAATTAAACCTAAAAATTGAAGTTGTATGAGACTAGGATTAGAAACTTGCTAGGATTAGGTCTAGGGAAAATTTGGTAAACAAAGATCTACATCTCTTTCCATTGCTATTAATTAAAGATATCATATTAGTTTTATGGTAAATCTTAACAAAGGGGATTAGGATGATTGGGAAGATTGATTCTTCCTCTAGATTCTTGTCCTTCCTTTCTTAATCTTTACCCTAACCTCCATGGAAAACCTTAAAATCCGGTCCTTTAGACTACGGAATCACCGTTACCTTGAGGGTAAAAGTGCCGTAGGGAGCGGAATAAAAAGGTATGCATGGAGTTCTAATGTTCATAAAAGTTTAGCAACGAAAAGAGATGAGAGATCTTCGTCTCTCAAATCCTTCCCTATTCCTAACCCTAACAAGCGAGGAAACTACTCGCTCATTGAGGGGATGAAAGAAGACATGAGTTTATTAAAGAGAGAAAACATCATTGCAAATTATAAAAAGCTAAAATAAATTAAAGTAAGGCGAGAAAAATAAATTACCTAGGGCAGATATAAAAGAACTAGAACTACTGCAAGGAAAATTACCTACTTACTTTTGATGCGCTCTAACTTCAAGAAAACAGAATTTTATTCATGAGTAGAGGCATAAGAAAATACAAGGTCTTGGGTTCTATTTATAGGGCATAGAAACCCTAGGTTTACAATTGCACCGCATGTCTAAAATTACAAATATACCCCTAGAAAATCTTTCCAGAGCCGCCACAGAAATTTGGTAAAATTTTATTTGCGCACGGGCACAGGACGGCCGCAGATCCGCGGCATGGGCACGCTTGGGCCGGGGATCCGCGGCCCAATGATGGGATCATCATGTCATTTTTCTTGGGCTTTGTTTGGTTCTTCTGGGCTTCGTGTTTCTTTATTTATTTTTCAATTTGGGCTTCTGCAGTGATTCCAGATCTTCAGTGAACACTTTGCGATGGATCTTTTAACCGTTTTTCTCGCAAATTTGGATCTTGCATCGCCTTGTTGATGGTGAACTGTTCTTCTGCTGGGCTTTACTAAGATCCTCCTAATTGTTGGCCAAAAGTCTCTTTTTGTATCGTCTTTTGTCTTTTTCACTGTTTTCGCGCCAAGAACCTGTAACCTGTAACATGTAGCAGACATGGGTCAAAAGCACCTATTTTTATTGTAAAATGCATAAGAATGGGGAATACAAAATGCAATATTATGTTATGAACAGTTGTTGAATGGTAATTTGGTCATTTAAATTGTTAAATCAAGCAATTTTTGCAAACTAGATTTATGTATATTATATTTATTAGTGAGATAAAATTTCAATTAATGTTTATAACACTAGAGTTTGGTTTTAAAGAGGATATTAACTTGTTGGTGGAATGAAAAACTCAATTTAGTTGCTAGTTTTATTGATAATTGATAAATTGCGATAAAAATTGTTATTTTTGCTAACTAGTTTTTGGAAATTCTTAAATAAATGAGAGTAAAAATCTAAATTATAGTTTCATTATATTATTATCATCATGAATTGTAGTTTAGTAAGTTAATTCATGTAAAACCATGTTTAGTTGTGATATTATGAAAATTTTGCTTGCAAAGTGTCGAAATGGATAAAATTGCAAACTAGAAATCTATTTTTATACAAATTAGTGTGAGAAAAATATGGTAATGGTTTCTGTAATCTAGTTAGGTTATTTAATGAGTATCATGACCATTAGTTTCATTTAAACAGTAAGTTTTGAAGTAAAACGGTAAATTGGCATTTTCGGGTTTTACGAAATCGGACGATTTGATCGATTTTTAGGGTTTCGATGGATTAAATCATGTTTTATATTATAAGTAATGAGTTTTAAAATTATGAGTTATTTGTTGATGTTTATCTCGATCCATCGGCGTTTGTACGCCGATATCGAGCGATATTTGGTTCTTTTGCATGAGCGGGACATAGGTTTTAACCTATGCGTGTTTGGTGCGTCGTTTTGATGTTGTCCGTGATTCAGTTTACGATACTACATATATTTGCGTATAGGTACCCCTCATATGGACTGCAGGCGATGAAGATGAGGATGGCGACACCGTCTTCGGCAGACAAGGACCAGGTGAGTAGATGTATATCTACGGGGGGAAGTCGGGTGAATGGCGTTTAGCACCCCCGCAACGTAGAATAGGAATAGTATTTATTGACATTAGGAAGCCAGATGTGACCCTAGATTCTTAATAAGTAGGACCCTAGTAATGACCCTAGGCTGGACTAGACCGATTTAGGAAGACCATACCAGAGGATGAATACCTTGGAAGAGATTCGTAGGTTTCAGGTAGATACACACATAAGCACACACTGAAACTCGACGTGGTGTATACGTGTATGTGTATATATATAGGACTAGGTGTAGGTATATATATATATATATATATATATATATATATATATATATACACAACACGTGTATGGGATACAATGATGTGATATGATACACGGGAATGAAACAGTATAACTGGGCTTGATGCGGTGATTCTTGGCTACAGTCGTGTTATGATGATAGCGGATCATTAGGAAATGAGTTAATGAATAGGTATACATAGATAATAAAGGGTGGTGATGATATTGAGGTATGTAGGACTCTAGAACAGCACTCGGACCGTAACATGTGATTGAAATTCTGATATGATATATGAGTGACTCGATTACGACATCATATAGGTGTGACATGATTTCGATATCATATAAGTGTAACTTAACCACAATATGATACATGAGACATGATATTTCTGAGGATAAATTAACGATGTATAGTTATGCTGGCAATGGAATATGATTGATGCATGCGATACAGTGTAGCACCTTGATCATGACATGTGTTGACGATGGTATTACGAATGATGAGACACGTAGGTGAGACTTGACCTGTACCCCGATTTTTGGATGCCGTACGATGGATTTTACCGTACGAGATATAGATGTGATGATTGATCCGCACTCTTTATTCGAGAAAGCCGTACTATGTACGTGACGCTATTGAGGCTGGATCGCCGACTATTAGAGATACGGATGCAGACTTTAAGTGTACTCTTATTTCTTATCGACTAGTTTCTTAAGTTTAGTTCCTTAGGAGGTTAGAGGGGCACTAGTTTAGGCTCGAGTTTTATAGTTGTAGTTAGTCTTGTATATTACAATAAGTAGTTATTACAGATCCATTTTTACATTCATATTGTAATCATCATGTTGCATGTACATACATATGTTTCTATAATCAGAATCAAACTCTGCCTGTTAGGACACTAGCACCATTACCGATGATGCGCATATTCCATACACACTTATTTGCCGGCTCACACACATCATCATCGGTAATTGCTATGTCACGTACACTTTAGATCATATTATCATTTATTGATGCAATCAACTAACAGCTAGATTGATATAATATTGTTATTGCTCTCTGGTGTTAGTATAGAAATGACATTGGTTACTTAGACATTTCATGCATTCACATTTCCATTGTTATCATGCAGTATTATGGGCATATGCCGACACTTATCATATACTTACTCATAATTTTGGGATTTTGGTTTTCTATGAGATTTCTGGATTTTGGGGAAAACCGCAAGAAGATATAAAAACATCTCTCTCTCCCCTCCTCTCTTTTTAAAACATAAGATGCAGTTTTCTCGTGATGTATGTGTCGTCCACTATGAGATTTCATGTTTTCTGTTGGATTTCGAGACCCGATTCGATGAGTGGATGAACCGTCTCGGGTACATGGTAGGCCCGGTATGGTACCCCGGGGCAAGAAGATCGAGTTGTAGATGATGAGCCTGGCAGGGGAAGGCTACCTACCGGTGATGTCTGGCGCGGCGGATATCCGGAGGATACCGACCGTTGTCGTGAGATTTGATGATATGGGCCGATCTGGACTGACGGAGCCCGAGATATTGAGACAATGAGACATTGAGATTATGAGGTATTGAGACTTGAGATTTACATGTTTTGTGTCGATGCTTTACACGGATTTCCATGGATTTCATTGTTGCTATTTCAGATTTCTATACACATTTTACTATGATAAAAGCTAAATATTTCTTATACAGATATATCTAGATTTCAGGATTGGTTATGTTACATTCATGGTGCATGCATACTCATTCATATGACATAGTAGATTATAGAAACCATTACCATATTTTTCTCACACTAATTTGTATAAAAATAGATTTCTAGTTTGCAATTTTATCCATTTCGACACTTTGCAAGCAAAATTTTCATAATATCACAACTAAACATGGTTTTACATGAATTAACTTACTAAACTACAATTCATGATGATGATAATATAATGAAACTATAATTTAGATTTTTACTCTCATTTATTTAAGAATTTCCAAAAACTAGTTAGCAAAAATAACAATTTTTATCGCAATTTATCAATTATCAATAAAACTAGCAACTAAATTGAGTTTTTCATTCCACCAACAAGTTAATATCCTCTTTAAAACCAAACTCTAGTGTTATAAACATTAATTGAAATTTTATCTCACTAATAAATATAATATACATAAATCTAGTTTGCAAAAATTGCTTGATTTAACAATTTAAATGACCAAATTACCATTCAACAACCATGCAATATTTTCCCATTCTAGAATTGTTAAACTAGTTATTATAACCCTAATTAATTAATAAAAATTATAACTTGATTTTACAACCCTAACTTGAATTTTGAAAATTTAAATAGAAACCACAATTAATTTTGCAATTAAGCTAGATTAATAAAGCAAACAACAATTTAATTATGGTTTAGGATTTTATACCTCAAGTGATGTGGATCAACATGAAAACTTAGCATCCCAAAGATGCTAATTTTTCTCCAAGAACCAAACTAAAATGAGCAAGAATGGTGGGTAGGAATTTATATAGGAATTTGTGGGTTTTTATTTGAATTTTTGATGAAATTTTAATGGATTTTTGAACCAAGATGAAGTGGGAAATGGGGGGGGGGCTGCCATGGTGAGGCCGGCCACAATAAGGGAGAGAGGGAGAAAGAGAAAAGAGTGAGGAATTGTGTAGAAGGTTCACACTTTATTGATATATACTTATGTCTTTTCATGCTTTATTCATATTTCTTTTATTTCCTTTCTAAAACAACTCAAGAAAAATCTAGAAACATGGTTAAATTTGTAAATAAATTTTGCATGATACACACTAAATTCTAATATTCAATGGTTCATTTTTATAAATTAAACCCATTCAAATTTGTAATTTACACTAATTTAGTATATAAATAAAGCTTATGTTAATATTTAAAACAATTAATTTAGGAAAAATATTTAATTACACTAAAAATTTATAAGTGGCTATATAAACACCATTTACTAGTAATAACATAATTAAAATAGGTATTTTTAAATTTATAGTGAAAAATAATTACGGTTTAGTTTTACGAAAAATACGTTTTACTTTACCGAAAATCATAAAATTCACTTAAACGATTTTATTTATTTAATTCTTATTATTATTATTATTATTATTATTATTATTATTATTTTAAATGTTACATATAATACGGAAACACTTGTAAACCATTTACAACTAAGTGAAAACGAAATACAACCTCTGTAGATCGGTCCTTCACTTTAAAAGCTCCTTGAAGTAGTCCCTTCGCTGCGATCGTGGTTCTCCCAGACTCTTGCATGGCTTCACGAGGCGAAAAGAGCGACCTTGCTTGAAGTCTTCGAGGCCGAAGATGATCTACGTCGAGGGAATGCTAGCTCAAGCTTCTACTTCACTAACTAGAAAATTAGTGAAGCAAACACCCTAAACTAAAGTGCTAGTCTAGTAGAGGATGATGAAATAGGAAGTGGGCTCACTTTAGAATTTCTTTTCTCATAATATTTCTCACTTTCGATCAAACCCTAGAAAGCTTTTGGCTTTGAGAAAGAAGATGAACAAATAAATGAGAATGAAAAATGATCAAGTGAGTGAGTGAACCATGGTGAGTGAGTACCATATACTCACTCATGTAGAGACATAACCATGGCTAATTAAAATGGTTAGGTTAACAAATATCTAAAATAAAACAAAGTGAGTGGACTTTGTCAAAGCATCCATAAGCTTCTTCAAGCTTCATGCACAAAACAAATTATCCACTAATTTTGATTTACTTTAAACATTAAAACCCCACCACTTTAATTAGTATGGTGTATGTCTCATACACCCATGTATAGTGTATCAACAACCATGACACGCTAAAATAAATAATGCACATCAATATATATCACATATATATTACATGTACACACAAGTGAGAACAGAATGTTTAAGTGAGCTAATGTTAGTTAATGTAAATTAGTATATTAAATATACAATTATACACTAAATTATCAAATCAACATTTGACTTAATAATCCGGCTATATCACATATAACCGACTAACATCCAATATATCGACTTATCGAATCAACCCTTGATTCGATAACCCGGTTATATCGCATATAACCGAACGATACAAAATCGCAAGAATATAATACGGTATCACATACACGCATTATTCTCGGTCCCGCACATATCACATATGCGCTCCTATTTCGTTTTACCTGAGCCAGTAAAACCTCTATGTAGGACTCTAAAGACCCGTCAATACGCCGGCAGTAGGTGATGATCACATCAAGCACCCACAAATCGTCAGCGGTACTAGCTAGACGTAACGGCTACCCGGGTATTGAGCGATCAGAAGATCAGCAAGCAAGCCCGCTCTAACTCCTGCAAAAGCCTGACGGTAACACTACCGTATAGTCCGGTCTCCTCGTCTGATATGTCGCATTTCAAGTCTAGGGGTGGTAAACGTTAGACCCCAATAACCGATAAGTCATGCCGATATGAGGCTCATAACGGGTCGAGAAACTACTGGTAACACTTACCAGTAAATCTCTAAACCAGCGCTGGCCAGGGACTTCTCTGTTATGGCCAATCGAGCACTGCGCAACATCAACCCCCAATACCGGGAGAGACGAAACCCCTCCTATCGCTCATTGCCTCCATGTGACTCGGGACTGTACCCAAAAACCACCATTTTGCACGCCCTCTTGGACATGGTAATGTGGAAATCAAAGCACAGTGGGAATCACACAAGACTCTATGACGATCTCGGGTTTACAGACTAACCTGTACCAGTGTCACTAGAGAACTGCTATCTGACGTGAGGTATAATACCATCTGGGAGTTCTCGGCGAGTCCGTCCAGTGTACCCAGTCTCCACTGAGCACCCGTATATCAACTCTGATGTCAAACACCAATGGATATGGGATCATCCATTGTCCATCTATATAGGTCGAGAAGCTATACGCTAGTCTATTCTGGTATATCGATGCCCTGTCTCGATACACCCACGACTAGGGACCTTAAAGGATGTACTTATGGACTACCATGGCCCCACTAGTACGATCTGCATCATAGTCCTGGTAGTCAAGTACACATCCTAAGGGCTTTACCAACATATTACAGAGAGACAATCAGTGTACACGTTAAGGTAAAGAGTAACCAGATAGCATACTATTATGTCGAGCAAGAAAGTCCTCCCTATATATGTCCAAGCATCCACTACAATATACATCTCATGTATAGTAATGGCCTCTATGGCATACATATAACTAACAATCTCCCACTTGCACTAGGGCCATCTGATAGCAGTAGTTGTAGTATCCCATACTCAACCATCCCCTATTAGTCTCTATCTGGGAAAAGGCTTTTGTGAGTGGATCCGCCGTGTTGTCCTCTGAGTCTACTCTCTTAATCTCGATCCCCTGGAGATCAACTTTCTCCATAATCAGGTGATACTGCCTTAGAATATGTCTGGGTCACTGATGGGATGGGGTTTCCTAGGCCTAAACCCCAACTCCATTGTCACACAATGGTAGGAATGAAGTTCATCTCATGAACAAATATACACCCAGACTGCCTCTTTGGTAGCATCTTTGGTAGCGATGTATCCAGCCTTTATCGTCTAGTATGCCACGGTATCTAGCTTGGAACTCTTCCAATCATACCGTCCCTCCACTGAGGGTAAAGACAATGCCTGTGACTGACATTCAGTCGACCTTATCACTCTGGAAACTATCCAGTGATTCTCCCCGGGATCGATTGATACCATCTCACAACACCTAGTGAGAATCCTAACATCAACTTAGATCTATCTTATAGTTCCAAAACCCAGGATTTAGGAGGTATCACCTTGATCCTATATGGAGAATCCTTGTGATAAGAGGAGATTGACCGAGCGTAGTATAGGAAACTCCTTTCCTATCAAGAGTATGTCATGTACGTATAATACGAGGATGACAATCTTACTCTCTACTACCTTTTTTTATATACAAGGTTCATCTACCATTTTGATGAAGTCAAACTCTTTGCCTATCACATCAAAATAGATTTTCCAACTCAGCGATGCCTGCTTCAATCTGTAAAGCAACTTGCACAGGTTTCCGCTGCTCCCACTGTCTACGAAGCCCCCTGGCTATGTACTTATAGACGCTCCCTTCTAAATCACTATTTAGAACAGCAGTCATGACACCCAACCGCCAGATATCGTAGTCATGGTATGTAGCAATGTCAAGTAGGGTCTGGATGGACTTAAGCATAGGCACTTAGAAAAGGTTTCATCATAAGGCACAACTGGTCGATGATGCAAACCTTTAACAAGTCTAGCTTTGAAAGTCTCAACTTTTTCCATGTACACCAAGTAATCTTCTCAAGATATACTTGCTCCTAATGGGGATATAACCCTTTAGATATAGCAACTAAAGTCCATACTTCGTTGGTGTACATAGATTCCATCTCAGATCGCTTAGCATCCAGCCATTCTTACAGAGTCCTCACTCTTGATGGCCTGCTCGAAAATAGTTGGGTCATCATCACATGATGCAATCCTCGCTCCCACTATCATAGAGAAAACCAAGGTATCTCTCAGGTGGGTGAGGAACCCTACTAGATCGGCGAAGAGGCTGAGATTCGTTGGGAGCTACTGAATCCTCCGGTTCTACCAAATCATCAGCTGCAGTTTGTATAGCTGGAACTCCTTCCAGTTCTACCTCATGACCACAAATTTCTTTCCTAAAAAGGTGGCATGCCGAGAAACAAAACACCTTTTGTTCCTCGGTGTGGTAGAAGATATTCCCTTGTGAATGCTTGGGATATCCAACAAACTTCCACAGAACAGACCATGCCTCGAGCTTGTCCGGATTTTGCTTTTAGACAGAGGCCGGACAAACCCAAATATTAACTTCCTTAAGAGATGGGCTCTTCCCATACCATATCTCATATGGAGTTGTAGGCATCTGATTTGGTTGGAACCCTATTCAATAGGTATGCAGCTTCACAAGTGCATAACCCCCAAAAGGAAACAGGTAACTCAGTAGTACTCATCATAGAGCGCACCATATCTCATAGGGTGCAATTGCTCCGTCCCGATACACCGTTGTTCCGTGGTGTATACAGAGGAGTAATGCTGAGAGAGAATCTCATTCTCCTTTAGAAAAGTCCAGGAATTCCGTGCTCAAGTATTCTCCTCTCTGATCACATCAAAGAAAATAATACTTATACCCGTTATGGTTCTCTACTTCTAACTTATATTCATTGAATTTCTCAAAAGTTTCAGACTTGTGTTTCAGCAGGAACATATGTCTTAATCTTGAGAGATCATCAGTGAATATAATGAAGTACAAAGAACCTGTCCTGGCATGTATAGACAGGGGACTTCCATACATCATCATGTATTAATCCCAAGAGTTCACTAACTCTTTCTCTGTTTCCTTTAAATGGAGCTGTGGTCATATTATCTTTGTGACATGACTGGCAAGTTTCACAAGATGTAAATTCAAACTGATTTAAATATGCATCTAAATGTAACTTAGCTAGTCGGGTCGCATTGATATGACCTAGTCTACAATGCCTCAAGAAAGATTCGTTCATTTCTGAACTCTTCCTCTTGTGTGTGTTTTATACGTTAAGAACTGTAGTTTGATTTAGAACGTATATGCTATTAGATAATGTGCCTGAACCGATCAACTTTTGATATAGGAAATGTTCAAAACATTATCCAACACTACAAAATTATATCCTTCTTTACTAAATAAAAAGACTGATATGATGTTGTATATCAGGTTCGGTATCTAATAACATTCGTTCAGAATCAATGTATTTCGGTAATACAGGGTGATAACTGCCAATATCTTGGCTGCAACAATTGCACCATTTCCAACTCTTGAAATTTTATTACCCGTTCTCAGTTCTCTACCTCTCTGTAGCCCATGTAACAGATTACATATATGGGATCCTGATCCGGTATCATATACCCAGGACGTAGAGGATACTGAATAAACAGTTCTCGGTAATGAATACACCCGAAGAAGATGCATCATTATGCACTTTCTTCGTTTGGGCGGCACGGGAATCCTGGTAATCCCCTATTTCCTGATCGGTCTTATAACAGTTATAAGTTGGAGCGGGACGTTCCCCAGCACAGTATAACAAGCAGGTTCGGTCAATACATCCATATTATTATCTGGATTAAGGCATGACATGGTCGCTACCTGGAGAGAGAGAGAAGAAAACACTCTGCGTGCGCTCTTGCAACATTAGATTGGTTATTATTTTATCTAATCAGGATGGCTCCCACTGTTTTTATCAAATTTCCCTTCAAACCCTAAAAGGAAAGACTAGCTAAGATTAATTACACCCTACAAGTTTGCCAATTTTTCAGCCAGGCCAGTGTCGGTACTTTGAGGGAGGTTCCCCGTGCTTTCGCACGGACCTAATTAAAATAAACCTCGTTTTCCCAGGGGCGTAACCCCGTTGACACCTTTCTAGACACCTACTTGATCGGCTAACTGTAAAGTGCAAAACTCTCCCAGGAGTAACAATTACTCGCAGTGGGTATCGGGATCCAACTATCTCATAGAAGGTATGGAATCTCATTGCAAATTTCAACACTTGAAATTCCCGATAATTTTGCCCCGAACGATATATCACCTTGACAAGGTCAAAAAACCATACACCGCAAGTCAAGTTCAACCCGTCATTTCTTGATTGAAATAAACCCACCCGTACGACCCTTGACAAGGTCAACAAGGCCGTACGACTACCCTAATCCAATCTGCATCATATGCATAAGCAGATAAGCACTAATTAGCTACCGCACACTACGCCTTGACAAGGTCAACAAACGCAGCACGAATACTAAATACTACTTATCTGAAATGACGGAGGGCTACGACAGGTTTTTCAGAAAACCTATTGTGTAATGAACTTGATATCGTTGTAGAATCAAATGATTTGAAATGGAGTGTTTTTGAGGCCTTTGCTAGTTTCGCTAAAGAGGTCACTCCCGGTGAAGGGATCTCGGCTCTTTCCTCGTCGAATGAGGTGCAGGATATTCACAATACCACTATGCAAAGCAAGAACTAGAAAAACAATCAAAAAAGAAACCGAGGGTTGTAGTATCTGCCGGTTATTGCAAAAGGGGTCACTCCCGGTGAAGGGATCTCGGCCCTTTCCTTATCGAATAAGGTGCAAGATGTTCTACAAGGAACACCGCTATGCAAAATAAGAACTGTAGCTACCTGTTTTTGAAAATACGATTCCACAACATCTTTAGGTTTATTTTCTTTCATTAATCACATTAATGAAGTCCCATCATTTAAGTCACTTAAACATCACAGATAAATACAACGTACGCTTATGACATCCACATTCGCCTCGATGTCCCGCCATGCACCGTTAGGTTAAGTAATTAACATGTTAGTTATATGTATGCCCTAGAGGCCATTACTGTACATACGATGTATATTGTGATGGATGCTTGGACATATATAGGGAGGACTTTCTTGCTCGACATGATAGTATGCTATCTGGTTATACTTTATCTTAACATGTACTCTGATTGTCTCTAAGTTACATGTTGATAAAGCCCTTAGGATATGTACTCGACTACTGGGACTATGATGAGATCATACTAGTGGGGCCACGGTAGTCGACGAGTACATCCTATAACAGTTCCTAGTCGAGGGTGTATCGAGACAGGGCATAGATACACTAGCGTATACGCATCTTGACCCATATGTTGGGCGATGGATGATCCCATATCCATCGGTGTTTGACATCAAGGATGGTGTACGGGTGCTCTGTAGAGACTGGGTACACTGGACGGACTCGCCGAGAACTCCCAGATGGTATTATACTTCACGTCAGATGGCAGTTCTCCGGTGACACTGGTACAAAGTAGTCTGTTGACCCGAGATCGTCATAGAGTCTTGTGTGATTCCCACTGTGCTTTGATTTCCATTATACCACATCCAAGAGGGCGTGCAAAAAGGTGGCTTTTGGGTACAGTCCCGAATCACATGGAGGCAATGAGCGATAGGAGGGGATTCGTCTCTCCCGGTATAGGGAGTTGATGTTGCGCTGTGTTCGATTGGCTATAGCTGGAAATCCCTGGCCAGGGTTGTTGAGATTTACTGGTAAGTGTTACCAGTAGTTTCTCGAACTGTTATAGACCTCATATCGACACGACTTATCAAGCTACTGGGGTCTGACGTTTACCACCCCTAGGCGAGATATGCGACATATTAGACGACGAGACCGGACTGTACGGTAGTGTTACTGATTGGATTTGCGGGAGTGTGAGCAGGCTTGCTCGTTGATCTTCTGATCGCTCAATACCCGGGTAGCCGTTACGTTTAGCAGACCGCTTGCGGCTTGTGGGTGATTGATATGATCAGCACCTACTGCCGGCGTATTGACGAGTCTTTAAAGTCCTACACAGAGGTTTCCTGGCTCAAGCGAAACGAAATAGGAGCGCATATGAGATATGTGCGGGACCGAGAATAATACCCGTATGTGATACTGTATTCTATTCTCGCGATTTGTATCATCGGTCGGTTATATGAGATATAGCCGGGTTACCGAATCAAGTGTTGATTCGATATATTGATACACTAGATATTAGTCGGTTATATGCGATATGACCGGATCATTAAATCAAGTGTTGATTTAATGATTTAATGTATAATTATATATTTGATATATTACTTTACATTAACTAGTATTGGTTCACTTAAGATTGATTTTCTCACTTGATGTGCACAAGTTGTATATGTGATATATTTTTGTGCACTAGATTGTATCATGTTTGATGATACATGCAAACTTGGGTGTGTGTATGACTTACACCATGTTTAGGTTAATGGTTTAGGTTTTTATTTGTTTTGGTAAAACAAAATGGTGGTTTTCTTTGTCTTTGCTTGAAGCTTCATGAAGCTTTCAAGAATCTTTGACAAAGTCTAACCATTTTGTTTTGCATGAGATTTTCATTAACCTAACCATTAACTTAAACTCTAGTTTAGTCTCTACAAAGGTTAACTCACCCATGGTTGCAATATGATAGACTTCACTTGATTATTCTTTTGTGATAATTCATTATTCATTCTTATTCTTTTCTTCTTCTTCTTCTTCTTCAAGAAGAAGAAAGCTTGCTAGAAAAATTTTCAAGTGAAGATTTAGAGTGAGAAATCCAAATCTAAAGTGAACCCACTTCTTATTTCATCATCCTCTACTACTTGCCATTTAGTTTAGGGTGTTCTCTTCACAAAGTTCTTGACCTAGTGAAGATAGAGCTTGAGTTTGAGTCTCCTCGACGTAGATCATCTTCGGCCTCGAAGTCAACGACCTAGCCCGCTCATTTCTCCGAAGAAACCATCGCTAGGGTCCGGGATCCCGATGATCGCAGCGAAGGGACGTCAACACGGAGCTTTAGAAGTGAAGGACCGGATCTACAAAGGTTGTAATCCCTTTCACTTGTAGTTAAAATGTTTAACTTGCTAGTTTTCGCATAATCTCTAGTATACGATCTTGGTTAGGGTTGTTCGACACGGCTATTTTTTTGAATCGGGCATGTTGATGCCTTGTAGAACCTTGTTAGAGTGCCTAGGAACCCTGCAGTGGTATCAGAGCCAAGCTAGAGCTTTAGGCAAATTCTAGACGAAGTTTGAAGTCCGATCGAACCCGTAAACCCTGACGAATACCCTTCTCCGTACATTTTCTGAAAATGTGATTTTTTCCACATTAAAAATACTCAAAAAAATCAGCAGGGAATTCTATGGACATATGTGAAAAACGAGCCACTAAGTCACTTGAACGACCGCGGAAACGCGGCAATGACATGCCATTAGCGGCGGTTCCGCGGCGCAACAGTAGAGTTAGGGTTTCATTTTTGTACAGTTTCATCCGTATGTGTTTCCTTATGTTTCTGGGTACTTTTAATTATACTCAAGTGTTGAGTTTTCTGGGTTGTATTGGAGATTCATTGATTCGATCGGATAATTTAACTTCGTTTAAGTTTTTTTCGGGTAATTTTAGAAAGTGTTAAAAAGTTCGACCGGATATCAATAACTCACTTTTTCCCCTGCCGGAAAATTTCCAAGTGTTGGATTTTTCCGTTGTTTGAGAACGTCTGAATCGTGCAAGTTACGCAATGGACCCTCTAGAAGACAACAAACCTTAACTCGATTATGTGACCGTCTTGAACTGCCTTTTGAACTTTAGGGTTTGGGGCAGTACGATGTGCCACATGTGAGGCGTTGGCTTGACCCTTCTACGGCTGGACCATTGGTACTGTGGCATGTGATGGATGTTTTTAAACTAATTTCAAGTGTTGATAACCATTTGGGAAAACCCGGGTGTTTGATTATTCGATCGGAAAGTTTAACATTGTCTATTTATCTGGATTGTGATACAATATTTGGAATCCACATGTAGTTATGAGATAACTAATTTGAATGTTATAAACATAGCAGTTTAGTCTCAGATGATCGGTTGCCATGGAATTTTGATGTGATCAAGTCCGTCGCAATCACGTAGCGTACGCGGATACTCGCCGGGTAAACTTAATAGACAGCGACGCCCCATAGCCCCGACCAAGTGACTGTAGGAAAACCCCGTCGCCAAAAGCATCCGTTCGGGTGCTCGCGGCAGCGGTGTTCCGCCTTAGTGCACTTCGTCGACGGCATCCGGGGGTGCGGCCGTCTACTAAACTTTGCGACGAGCATTCGATCAGGATGTCGGGAATCTTGTTGAATTGCCCGACTTAATATTGAAAAGATTTTTCGATAATGAGACTAAAATGCGGGGTTTGTAATTGTTAGGCATGCGATGTCTAAGGAATTCATTTAGTTAGGCATGCGATGTCTAAAGAGGTTGCGGATTCCAACTGTTGTAGTTTTACACTTTCTTTTCTGTGACCGTAAGCGTAGTATGTGGTGTATCGCCGGCTTCGTTGCTATACATCAAAGACAATCGGGATACGCATACTTGCTTACGTTGATGATATGAGATATTATGTGTTGCTGTGATATGTTATATTGGATCGTCGCGTTTTGAATACCGGGGGTTTTATGTGAGATGAGAGTTTTTCTTTTTCATTCATGTAAAATTCATTTGTATGTAATATTCTTTTATTGGGGTACTTCCAGGCTGAGGATGATGTCACCATTGTATATTATTTAATTTTCCGCACTAGGATAGACCCAAGGAGGAGAGCACAAGTAACCGGGTTCTAGAGTCCAGTGGGAGACCAACTCGAGAAGTCGAGTCTAGGTCTCCTAATTTTAGAATTGGAAGGGTTGCTTACCGCTCTCATAGGGGTCTAGGGGTGTGGGTTTGGCTATACATCGCGACCGTGGAATCCGTGTTTTATAGAGGCTCAAAATAAAACACGGACGTCCTAGTATATCCATTATTTCATATGTTTCTTCTGCTGCGATATCTGTGATGTGATCATTTGATATGTTGTGATAGATACTATATATAGTATATATGATATATTATATAGACGTTACTTATGTTTTACACCCGCGCTAGCCCTGACCTGCTCTGCCGTTAGTTACCTAACCTAACGGTGCATGAGGGGACATCGAGGCGAATGCGGATGGCATAAGTGTACGTCGTATTTATCTGTGATGTTTAGGTGACTTAATTGATGGGACTTCATTAATGAGATTAATGAAATAAAAGAAACCTAAAAGATGTTGTAGAAATTTGTTTAAAAACTGGTAGCTCTAGTTCTTGCTTTGCATAGCGGTGTTCCTTGTAGAACATCCAGCACCTTATTCGATGAGGAAAGAGCCGAGATCCCTTCACCGGGAGTGACCTCTTTAGCGAAACTAGCATATGCTACACACTCGGTTTGTCTTTTGATTGTTTCTATAGTTCTTGCTTTGCATAGTGATATTTGTGACTCTTTAGCGAAACTAGCATATGCTACACACTCGGTTTGTCTTTTGATTGTTTCTATAGTTCTTGCTTTGCATAGTGATATTTGTGAAATATCCCGCACCTTATTCGATGAGGAAAGGGCCGACGATCCCTTCACTGGGAGTGACCCCTTTAGCAAAACTAGAAAAGCCTAAAAAACACTCCATTTAAAATCACTCGTTTCTACGACGATATCAAGTTCATTACGCAAAGGGTTTTCTTAAAAACCTGTTGTAGCCCGCCGTCATTTCAGATAAGTCCTGTTTAGTATTCGTGCTGCGTTTGTTGACCTTGTCAAGACGCAGTGTGCGGTAGCTGACCAGTATTTATCTGCTTATGCATATGATGCAGATTAGATTAGGGTAGTCGTACGGCCTTGTTGACCTTGTCAAGGGTCGTACGGGTGGGTTTGATTCAATCAAGAAATGGCAGGTTGAACTTGACTTACGGTCTATGGTTTGTTGACCTTGTCAAGGTCATAGATCGTTTCGGGCAAAATATTATCGGGAATTTCAAGTGTTGAAATTTGCAATGGGATTGCATACCTTCTATGAGATAGTTGGATCCCGATACCCGCTGTGAGTAAGAGTTACTCCTGAGAGAGTTTTATACATTACAATTAGCCGATCAAGTAGGTGTCTAGAAAGGTGTTAACGAGGTTTACTTTAATACGCCTCTAGGAAAACGAGGTTTACTTTAATTAGGTTCGTGCGAAAGCACGGGGGACCTCCCTCAAAGTACCGACACTGGCCTGGCTGAAAGATTGGCGAACTTGTAGCGTGTAATTAATCCCTGCTAGTCTTTCCTTTTAGGGTTTGAAGGAAGATTTGACAAAAACAGTAGGAGACATCCTGATTAGATATATTAGATAACCAATCTAATCTTGCAAGAGCATACGCTGAGTGTTTTCTTCTCTCTCTCTCTCCAGGTGGCGACCATATCACGCCTTAATCAAGATAACAAAAACGGATATATTGACCGAACCCGCTTGTTATACTGAGCTGGGGAACGTTGGTCCCGCTCCAACTTATAATTGTTATAAGACAGAGCAGGAAATTGGGGAATACCAGATTTCCCGTACCACCCAAACGAAGAAAGTGCATGCTGATGCATCTTCTTCGGGTGTGTTCATTACAGAGAACTGTTTCTCAGTATCCTTTACGTCCTGGGTATGAGATACCGGATCAGGATCCCGCATATGTAATCTGTTACATGGGCTACAGATAGGTAGAGAACTAAGGACGGGTGATAAGTTTCATGAGACAGAAAACGGTGCAAGTGTTGCAGCCAAGTCTGTTGGTCACTGTCACCCTGTATTACCAGAATACATTGATTCTGAACGAATGTTATTAGATACCGAACCTGATATACAATATCAAATCAGTCTCTTTATTAGTAAAGAAAGGATATAATTTTGTATTGTTGGATAATGTTTTGAACATTTCCTATATCAAGAGTTGATCGGTTCAGGCACGCTATCTAAAAGCATTAACGTTCTAAATCAAACTACAGTTCTTAGTATACAGAACACACACAAAAGGAAGAGTTCAGAAATGAACGAATCTTTCTTGAGGCATTGTAGACTAGGTCATATCAATGCGACCCGACTAGCTAAAGTTACATAAAGATGCATATTTAAATTAGTTTGAATTTACATCTTGTGAAACTTGCCGGTCATGTCACAGTGATAAGATGACCACAGTTCCGTTTATTGGAAACAGAGAAAGAGTTAGTGAACTTTTGGGATGATACATGTTGATGTATGAAGGTCCCCTGTCTACAGATGCCAAGACTGGTTCTTTGTATTTCATTAAATTCTCTGATAATCTCTCAAGATTCAGACATATGTTCCTGTTGAAACACAAGTCCGAAGCTTTTGAGATATTCACAGAATATAAGTTAGAAGTAGAGAACCAAAACACGGGTATAAGTATTATGTCCTTTGATGAGATCAAGGAGGAGAATACTTGTGCACGAAAATCCTGGACTATTCTAAAGGAGAATGAGATTCTCTCTCAGCATTACTCCTCCGTATACACCATAGCACGATGGTATATCGGGGTGGAGCAATAGCACCCTATGTGATATGGTGTGCTCTATGATGAGTACTACTGAGTTTCCTATTTCCTTTTGGGAGCTATGCACTTGAGAAGTTGCATACCTATTGAATAGGGTTCAAATCAAATCAGTTGCCTACCACTTCATATGTGATATAGAAAGGGAAGAGCCCATATCTTTAGTTTATTAAGATTTGGGGTTGTCCGGCCTATGTCTGAAAAGCAAAATCCGGACAAGCTCGAGGTAAAGTCAGTTCTGTGGAAGTTTGTTGGATATCCCAAGCATTCGCAAGGGAATATCTTCTACCAAACCGAGAAACAAAAGTGTTTTATTTCTCAACATGCCACCTTTGTGAAAGGGAATTTCTTGTGGAAAGAATTATTGGTCATGAGGTATAACTGGAAAGAGTTCCAGCTATACAAACTACAACAGATTATTTGGTAGAACCAAAGGATTTAATAGTAACCAACGAACCTCAGCCTCTCCGCCGATCTAGTAGGGTTTCTCACCCACCTTAGAGATACTTTGGTTTCTCTATGATAGTGGGAGCGAGGATTGCATCATGAGATGATAACCCTACTAGTTTCGAGCTGGCCATCAGGAGTGGGACTCTGTAAGAATGGCTGGATGCTTATTGATCTGAGATGGAATCCTTATACACCAACAAAGTATGGACTTTGGTTGTTTTATCTGAAGGGTTAAATCCCCATCAGGAGCAAGTATATCTTGAGAAGATTACTTGGTGTACATGGAAAAGTTGAGACTTTCAAAGCTATGCTTAAGTCCATCCAGATCCTACTTGCCACGGCTGCATACCATGATTACGATATCTGGCGGTTGGGTATCATAACAGTTTTTCTAAAATGATGTTTTAGAAGAGAGCGTCTATAAGTACACAGCCAGAGGGCTTCGTAGACAGTGGGAGCAGCGGAAACGTGTGCAAGATGTTTTATGTGATAAAGCAGGCATCGCGGAGTTGGAACATCTGTTTTGATATGGTAGTCAAAGAGTTTGACTTCATCAAAATAGTAGATGAACCTTGTACATACAAAAAGGTAGTAGAGAGTAAGGTGGTGATCCTCGTAGAGTACGTGGATGACATACTCTTGATAGGGAAGGAGTTTCCTATGCTACGCTCGGTCAATCTCCGCTTATCACAAGGATTCTCCATATAGGATCAAGATGATACCTCTGAAATCCTGGGTTTTGGATCTATGAGATAGATCTAATTGGAAGTTAGGATTCTCACTAGTTGTAGTGAGATGGTATCAATGGACCCTGGGGAGAATCACTGGAAAGGTTCTAGGGTGATAAGGACGACTGAATGTCAGTCACAGGCTTGTCTATACCCTCAGTGGAGGGACGGTATGTTGGAAGAGTTCCAAGCTAAATACCGTGACATACTAGACGATTAAAGGCAAGATACATCGTTACCAAGGATGCTACCAAAGAGGCAGTCTGGATACATAAGTTCATGAGATGAACTTCGTTCCTACCATTGTGTGACAATGGAGTTGTGGCTTTTTCCAAGGAACCCCCCGTCCCATCAGAAATCCAGATATAATTCTTAGGCAGTATCACCTGATCATGGAGATGGTTGATCTCCAGGGAGATCGAGGTTAGGAGAGTAGACACAGAGGACAATAGCGCGGATCCACTCATAAAGGCCTTTTTCCCAGTAGAGACTTTTATAGGATGGTTGAGTATGAGATACTTTAACTACAGCTAATTGTTGGGTATATGATACCACAACAGCTGGCCCTAGTGCAAGTGGAAGATTGTTAGTTATATGTATGCCCTAGAGGCCATTACTGTACATACGATGTATATTGTGATGGATGCTTGGACATATATAGGGAGGACTTTCTTGCTCGACATGATAGTATGCTATCTGGTTGTACTTTATCTTAACATGTACTCTGATTGTCTCTAACTTATATGTTGATAAAGCCCTTAGGATATGTACTCGACTACTAGGACTATGATGAGATCATACTAGTGGGGCCACGGTAGTCGACGAGTACATCCTATAACAGTTCCTAGTCGAGGGTGTATCGAGACAGGGCATCGATACACCAGACTAGACTAGCGTATACGCATCTTAACCAATATGATGGGCGATGGATGATCCCATATCCATCGGTGTTTGACATCAAGGATGGTGTACGGGTGCTCAGTAGAGAATGGGTACACTGGACAGACTCGCCGAGAACTTCCAGATGGTATTATACTTCACATCAGATGGCAGTTCTCTGGTGACACTGGTACAGAGTAGTTTGTTGACCCGAGATCGTCATAGAGTCATGTTTGATTCCCACTGTGCTTTGATTTCCATCATACTACGTCCAAGCGGGCATGCAAAAAGGTGACTTTTGGGTACAGTCCCGAATCACATGGAGGCAATGAGCGATAGGAGGGGATTCGTCTCTCCCGGTATAGGGAGTTGATGTTGCGCTGTGTTCGATTGGCTATAGCTGGAAATCCTTGGCCAGGGTTGTTGAGATTTACTGGTAAGTGTTACCAGTAGTTTCTCAAACTGTTATAGACCTCATATCGACATGACTTATCAAGCTACCGGGGTCTGACGTTTACCACCCTTAGGCGAGATATGCGACATATTAGACGACGAGACCGGACTGTACGGTAGTGTTACTGATTGGATTTGCGGGAGTGTGAGCAGGCTTGCTCGTTGATCTTCTGATCGCTCAATACCCAGGTGGCCGTTACGTTTAGCAGACCGCTTGCGGCTTGTGGGTGATTGATATGATCACCACCTACTGCCGGCGTATTGACGAGTCTTTAAAGTCCTACACAGAGGTTTCCTGGCTCAAGTGAAACAAAATAGGAGCGCATATAAGATATGTGCGGGACCGAGAATAATACCCGTATGTGATACTGTATTCTATTCTCGCGATTTGTATCATCGGTCGGTTATATGAGATATAGCCGGGTTACCGAATCAAGTGTTGATTCGATATATTGATACACTAGATATTAGTCGGTTATATGCGATATGACCGGATCATTAAATCAAGTGTTGATTTAATGATTTAATGTATAATTATATATTTGATATATTACTTTATATTAACTAGTATTGGTTCACTTAAGATTGATTTTCTCACTTGATGTGCACAAGTTGTATATATGATATATTTTTGTAGACTAGACTGTATCATGTTTGATGATATATGCAAACTTGGGTGTATGTACGACTTACACCATGTTTAGGTTAATGGTTTAGGTTTTTATTTGTTTTGGTAAAACAAAATGGTGGTTTTCTTTGTCTTTGCTTGATTCATGAAGCTTTCAAGCATCTTTGACAAAGTCTAACCATTTTGTTTTGCATGAGATTTTCATTAACCTAACCATTAACTTAAACTCTAGTTTAGTCTCTACAAAGGTTAACTCACCTATGGTTGCAATATGATAGACTTCACTTGATTATTCTTTTGTGATAATTCATTATTCATTCTTATTCTTTTCTTCCTCTTCTTCTTCTTCAAGAAGAAGAAAGCTTGCTAGAAAAATTTTCAAGTGAAGATTTAGAGTGAGAAATCCAAATCTAAAGTGAACCCACTTCCTATTTCATCATCCTCTACTACTTGCCATTTAGTTTAGGGTGTTCTCTTCACAAAGTTCTTGACCTAGTCAAGATGGAGCTTGAGTTTGAGTCTCCTCGACGTAGATCATCTTCGGCCTCGAAGTCAACGACCTAGCCCGCTCATTTCTCCGAAGAAACCATCGCTAGGGTCCGAGATCCCGATGATCGCAGCGAAGGGATGTCAACACGGAGCTTTAGAAGTGAAGGACCGGATCTACAAAGGTTGTAATCCCTTTCACTTGTAGTTAAAATGTTTAACTTGCTAGTTTTCGCATAATCTCTAGTATACGATCTTGGTTAGGGTTGTTCGGTACGGCTATTTTTTTGAATCGGGCATGGTTGATGCCTTGTAGAATCTTGTTAGAGTGCCTAGGAACCCTACATAACGGCAGAGCGGGGCAGTGTTAGCGCTGGTGTAAAACATAAGCAACGTCTATATAATATATCATATATACTATATACAATATCTATCACAACATATCAAATGATCACATCACAGATATCGCAGCAGAAGAAACATATGAAATATTGGATATACTAGGAGGTCCGTGTTTTATTTTGAGCCTCTATAAAACATGGATTCTACGATCGCGAGGAATAGCCAAACCCACACCCCTAGACCCCTACGAGAGCGGAAATAAACCCTACCAATTCTATAGTTAGAAGATCCGGACTCGACTCCTCGAGTTGGTCTTCCACTGGACTCCAGAACCCGGTTACTTGTGCTCTCCTCCTTGGGTCTATCCTAATGCGGAGAAACAAATAATATACATCAATGGTGACATCAACCTCAACCCGGAAGTTCCCCAATAAAAGAATATTACATACATTTAATTTTTACATGAATGAAAATAAAAACTCCCATCTCACATAAAACTCCCGGCTATTCAAAACGCGAGGATCCAATATAACATATACAGCAACACATAACATCACATGTCATCAATGTAAGTAAATATGCGCATCCCAATTGTCATTCACATATAGCAACGAAACCGGCGATATCACATATTACACTTACGGTCGCAGAAAAGAAACTGTAAAACTACAACATTTGGAATCCACAAACACCTTAGACATCATAAATTCGAAATATCACATATTTCGCATTTCATGCCTAACTTTATGAATTCCACATATTGTATCACATTACAGAAAAAGCTAGATGATGTTAAACATTCCAATCGAATCATTAAACACCCAAAATTACCCAAAAAGCTCAACACTTGAGCGTAGTTTTAAAGTTATTCAGCACACGCCACAGTACCAATGAACCAGCCGTAGAAGGGCCAAACCAACGCCTCACATGTGGCACCGCTGAACCACCACAAACCCGAGGGTTCAGTGGCGGTTTTGACGGTCACATAATCGAGTTAAGGTTTTGTTCTTCTAGAGGGTCCATCGCATAACTTGCATGATCTTTGAAAGCTTTTTAACTACGGGAAAAATCCAACACTTGGAAAATTTTCCGGTAAGGGAAAAAGTGGGTATTTGACATCCGATTGAACCTTTTAATATCGTCTAAAGTATCCCGAAAACAGTTAAAATTACGACTACGAAACACTCCGAGTTGTTATTATAGTAAATTAATATCACATGACAATTTAGCAAAAATAAACAACACCTGAAGCACTAAAACCCATGCAGTAGAACACTGGAAAAATTTGGAGGGGTGGCTTGGAATTGGCCGGTATGGGGGGGTCTCGCCGGCCCAAAAGTGCCCAAATGACACCAAATTTCACCAGTGTTCATGTTCTCACATATATATGACTCTGTACATGTTTAAAAAAATTTTATGGCTCGTTTTAAAATCGATAGAAACATGGATTTTAGGGTTTCAAGTTTGGAGTTTGTTTCGTGTTCATAATCTAACATTATCCATATAATTTCCTAGATAGGCTCTGATACCACTATAGGGATCCTATCGACGACAGCAAGGTTTCGGGAGGCATCGTCCATGCCATTTTAAAAAAAATTGTCGTTAAAAGGAACACTAATCTAGAATCGTTAGCTAGAAATATAATACGGAAACACTTGTAAACCATTTACAACTAAGTGAAAACGAAATACAACCTCTGTAGATCGGTCCTTCACTTCAAAAGCTCCTTTAAGTAGTCCCTTCGCTGCGATCGTGGTTCTCCCGGACTCTTGCATGGCTTCACGAGGCGAAAGGAGCGACCTTGCTTGAAGTCTTCGAGGCCGAAGATGATCTACGTCGAGGGAATGCTAGCTCAAGCTTCTACTTCACTGACTAGAAAATTAGTGAAGCAAACACCCTAAACTAAAGTGCTAGTCTAGTAGAGGATGATGAAATAGGAAGTGGGCTCACTTTAGAATTTCTTTTCTCACAATATTTCTCACTTTCGATCAAACCCTAGAAAGCTTTTGGCTTTGAGAAAGAAGATAAACAAATAGATGAGAATGAAAAATGATCAGGTGAGTGAGTGAACCATGGTGAGTGAGTACCATATACTCACTCATGTAGAGACATAACCATGGCTAATTAAAATGGTTAGGTTAACAAATATCTAAAATAAAACAAAGTGAGTGGACTTTGTCAAAGCATCCATAAGCTTCTACAAGCTTCATGCACAAAACAAATTATCCACTAATTTTGATTTACTTTAAACATTAAAACCCCACCGCTTTAATTAGTATGGTGTATGTCTCATACACCCATGTATGGTGTATCAACAACCATGACACGCTAAAATAAATAATGCACATCAATATATATCACATATATATTACATGGACACATAAGTGAGAAGAGAATGTTTAAGTGAGCTAATGTTAGTTAATGTAAATTAGTATATTAAATATACAATTATACACTAAATTATCAAATCAACATTTGACTTAATAATCCGGCTATATCACATATAACCGACTAACATCCAATGTATCGACTTATCGAATCAACCCTTGATTCGATAACCCGGTTATATCGCATATAACCGACCGATACAAAATCGCGAGAATAGAATACGGTATCACATACACGCATTATTCTTGGTACCGCACATATCATATATTCGCTCCTATTTCGTTTTACCTGAACCAGTAAAACCTCTATGTAGGACTCTAAAGACTCGTCAATACGCCGGCGGTAGGTGATGATCACATCAAGCACCCACAAACCGTCAGCGGTACTAGCTGGACGTAATGGCTACCCAGGTATTGAGCGATCAGAAGATCAGCAAGCAAGCCCGCTCTAACTCCTGCAAAAACCTGACGGTAACACTACCGTACAGTCCGGTCTCCTCGTCTGATATGTCGCATATCAAGTCTAGGGGTGGTAAACGTCAGACCCCAATAACCGATAAGTCATGCCGATATGAGGCTCATAACGGGTCGAGAAACTACTGGTAACACTTACCAGTAAATCTCTAAACCAGCCATGGCCAGGGACTTCCCTGTCATGGCCAATCAAGCACTGCGCAACATCAACCCCCAATACCGGGAGAGACGAAACCCCTCCTATCGCTCATTGCCTCCATGTGACTCGGGACTGTACCCAAAAACCATCATTTTGCATGCTCTCTTGGACGTGGTAAGGTGGAAATCAAAGCACAGTGGGAATCACACAAGACTCTATGACGATCTCGGGTCTACAGACTAACCTGTACCAGTGTCACCAGAGAACTGCCATCTGACGTGAGGTATAATACCATCTGGGAGTTCTCGGTGAGTCCGTCCAGTGTACCCAGTCTGCACTGAGCACCCATATATCATCTATGATGTCAAACTCCAATGGATATGGGATCATCCATCGCCCATCTATATGGGTCGAGAAGCTATACGCTAGTCTACTCTGGTATATCGATGCCCTGTCTCGATACACCCACGACTAGGGACCTTTAAGGATGTACTTATGGACTGCTATGGCCCCACTAGTATGATCTGCATCATAGTCATGGTAGTCAAGTACACATCCTAAGGGCTTTACCAACATGTTATAGAGAGACAATCAGTGTACACGTTAAGGTAAAGAGTAACCAGATAGCATACTATCATGTCGAGCAAGAAAGTCCTCCCTATATATGTCCAAGCATCCACTACAATATACATCTCATGTATGGTAATGGCCTCTAGGGCATACATATAACTAACATATGTATCAGTCCCAAGAGTTCTGTAACTCTTTCTCCGTGTCCACTAAACGGTGTTTTGGTCATTTTGCCTTTGAGACATGACTGGCAAGTGTCATAAGATGAAAATTTGAACGGATTCAAATATCCATCCTTATGTAACTTAGCTAGTCATGTCGCATTGATATGACCTAGTCTACAAAGCCACAAGAAGGATCCGTTCATTTCTGAACTCTTCCTCTTGTGTGTGTTTTGTGCATTAAGTACCATAGTTTGATTGAGAACGTATATGCCATTATTTAACGAGCCTGATCCAATCAACTTTTGATTCAGGAAGATGTTCATAACATTATCCTGTACTACAAAATTATATCCCTCTTTACTCAATAAAGAAACTGATATAAGCTTTCATATCAGGGTCGGAATGTAATAGCATTCGTTCAGAACCAATGTATTACCATTTGGTAACACAAGGTGATATTTGCCAACTGCTTTGGCTGCAACATTTGCACCATTCCCTACTTTTACGGAATGATCACCCTCTCCCAGTTCCCTACCTTTACGTAGCCCATGTAACATATTACATATATGGGATCCAGATCCGGTATCTAATACCCAAGACGTAGAGTGAACTGAGAAACAATTCTCGATAACAAACACACCTGACGAAGATACATCAGCATGCTTATTCTTCGTTTGGGTGGCGTGAGGATTCAGATATTCTCCTATTCCCTGCTCGGACTTATAACAATTATAAGTGGGAGCGGGACCAACGTTCCCCTGCTCAGTATAATAAGTGGGTTCAGTCAATACATCCATAATATTATCTTGATTAAGGCCTGACATGGTCCCTTCCTGGAAAGAGAGAGAAAAAAACACTTTAGCGTATGCTCTTGCAAGATTAGATTTGTTATTATCTTATCTAATCAGGATGGCTCCCACCGCTTTTTATCAAATCTTCCTTAAAACCCTAAAAGGTAAGACTAGCCTGTAGGGTTACTAGGCACTCTAACAAGGTTCTACAAAGCATCAAACATGCCCGATTAAAATTTTAGCCGTGCCTAACAACCCTAAACAAGATCTTTGCTAGAAAATTAGGGTTTCACATGTAAGTAAATAGCATCTATGACTAAGTGAATACGAAATACAACCTTTGTAAATCGGTCCTTCACTTCATTAGCTCCTTGTTGAAGTCCCTTCGCTGCGATCGTGGTTCTTCCGGACTCTTGCATGGCTTCACGAGGCAAAAGAAGCGTCCTTGCTTGAAGCCTTCGAGGCCGAAGATGATCTACGTCGAGGGAATATCAACTCAAGCTACTACTTCACTAACTAGAGAATTAGTGAAGCAAACACCCTATACTAAAGTGCTGGTCTAGTAGAGGATGGAGAAATAGGAAGTGGGTTCTCTTTAGAATTTTATTTCTCACAATCTATCACTCTCTTTTTAAAACCCTAGTAAGCTTTTTCTTTTTGTTCAAAGAAGAAGAAGATGAACAAAAGAAAAAGATGAGGATAATAATCAAGTGAGTGAGCTAACCATGGTGAGTGAGTATCATATACTAACTCATGTAGAGACATAACCATAGCTAATCCAAAATGGTTAGGTTAATAAAAATCTAAAGTAAAACAAAGTTAGTGGACTTTGTCAAAGCATCCACAAGCTTCTAAAAGCTTCATGCTTTTGACCTAAGCTCCACTAATTTGTAATTACCCTAAATAAATATAAACCACCATTTAAAAATAGAATGGTGTATGTATTGCACACCCATGTATGATGTATCATCAACCATGATACAAAAAGAAAACACATTTTAATATATATCACATATATATTAAATTTGTGCACATGTGAGAAAAATCCTTAAGTGAACAAGGGTTAGTTAATGTAAACTAGTATATCTAATATACAATTATACACTAAATTATTAAATCAACACTTGACTTAATAATCCGGTCATATCTCATATAACCGACTAACATCCATTGTATCGACTTATCGAATCAACACTTGATTCGATAACCCGGCTATATCATATATAACCGACCGATACAAAAAGTCGCGAGAATAGAATACGGTATCACATACACGCATTATTCTCGGTCCCGCACATATCACATACGCGCTCCTATTTCGTTTTGCCTGAGCCAGTAAAACCTCTATGTAGGACTCTAAAGACTCGTCAATACACCGGCAGTAGGTGATGATCACATCAAGCACCCACAAGCCGTCAGCGGTACTAGCTGGACGTAACGGCTATCCGGGTATTGAGCGATCAGAAGATCAACAAGCAAGCCCGCTCCAACTCCTGTAAAAGCCTGCCGGTAACACTTCCCATACAGTCCGGTCTCCTCGTCTGATATGTCGCATATCAAGTCTAGGGGTGGTAATCGTCAGACCCCAATAACCGATAAGTCATGCCGATGTGAGGCTCATAACGGGTCGAGAAACTACTGGTAACACTTACCAGTAAATCTCTAAATCATCCCTGGCCAGGGACTTCCCTATTACGGCCAATCGAGCACAGCGCAACATCAACCCCCAATACCGGGAGAGACGAAACCCCTCCTATCGCTCATTGCCTCCATGTGACTCGGGACTGTACCCAAAAACCACCGTTTTGCACGCCCTCATGGACGTGGTAAGGTGGAAATCAAAGTTGTCACGTCCCGAAAGTACGGAACATGACCGGCACTTAAACTATGAAACGTCTCGAGGCGTACGTAATCCAAGTAAGCCGAAAACCCAGAAATGCAAACCAAGAAAAGTAGTAGAGTGAAGGAAAACCAATTTAAACAAGTAGTTTTAATAGCATAAGCCGAATTAAGCGGTTTTTAAAAAAACATCAATATTTCCCGAAAATTTCGGCAGAGTCTCCTTTGTAAATACTGGCTCCCAAACGGGATATAACATGAATAGTATACGAAATCAATAAAAGGCATCCCCAAGCGGGAGCTAGCTCTTCGTCAATCGATGGTCACAACCACACAAGCAATATAATATACAACGCCAACGGCGAGGATCAAAAACACAAAACCACAAGAAAACCACAGAAATAAAACGAGCGACTCTAAGGTCGAAAGAATAACATCACTGGTCTCTATCTCTGAAATAAATACATGTTTGGTTGATGGAACTTATAGATACAACAGAGTAATATTATACAAGTTATATAATGGGGGGTACGATACAAGTAAACCCACCTACTAGCAAATCACCCGAAGGAAACTATGCCCGCAAGCCGTAATGAAACCTGTACGGCAACCTGCAAGAAACTGGGGCACAACGGGGGTGAGTTGCCAACTCGTGAATAGAAAAATATCTACGCACAGAAATCGCATAAATAACGCAACCTAGGTCAATGATCATAATATATCCTCAAATATATGAATAACATGCAGCCTATAACAATGGCTAGGGTAATATCTAACCCGAGTGTGATCTCATGTGCCCGTGTCAGTACCTCAGGTAGCAATATATCATATGAATGAGGTATGAATGCATGAAAACAGAATACATGTAAATGAAGAAACTGTTTTCATAAATTAGTGAGATTTCCTTTGTATTTTTAAAATGAGGTATCATAAATGTGTTAGTTATATGTATGCCCTAGAGGCCATTACTGTACATTGGATGTATATTGTAGTGGATGCTGGGACATATATAGGGAGGACTTTCTTGCTCGACATGATAGTATGCTATCTGGTTACTCTTTACCTTAACGTGTACATTGATTGTCTCTATGTTACATGTTGGTAAAGCCCTTAGGATGTGTACTTGACTACCTGGACTATGATGCAGATCATACTAGTGGGGACATGGTAGTCCATAAGTACATCCTTCAAGGTCCCTAGTCGTGGGTATATCGAGACGGGGCATCGATATACCAGAGTAGACTAGCGTATACCTTCTCGACCCATACAGATGGGCGATGGATGATCCCATATCCATTGGTGTTTGACATCAGAGATGATGTACGGGTGCTCAGTGGAGACTGGGTACACTGGACGGACTCGCCGAGAACTCCCAGATGGTATTATACCTTACGTCAGATGGCAGTTCTCTGGTGACACTGGTACAGAGTAGTCTGTTGACCCGAGATCGTCATAGAGTCTTGTGTGGTTCCCACTGTGCTTTGATTTCCACCTTACCACGTCCAAGAGGGCATGCAAAACGGTGGTTTTTGGGTACAGTCCCGAATCACATGGAGGCAATGAGCGATAGGAGGGGATTCGTCTCTCCCGGTATAGGGAGTTGATGTTGCGCTGTGTTCGATTGGCTATAACCGGAAATCCCTGGCCAGGGTTGCTGAGATTTACTGGTAAGTGTTACCAGTAGTTTCTCAAACTGTTATAGACCTCATATCGACACGACTTATCGAGCTATTGGGGTCTGACGTTTACCACCCCTAGGCGAGATATGCGACATATCAGACGACGAGACCGGACTGTACGGTAAGTGTTACTGGTTGGAATCACAGGAGTGTGAGCGGGCTTGCTCGTCGATCTTCTGATCGCTCAATACCCGGGTGGCCGTTACGTTTAGCAGACCGCTTGCGGCTTGTGGGTGTTTGATATGATCATCACCTGCTGCCGGCGTATTGACGAGTCTTTAGAGTCCTACACAGAGGTTTCCTGGCTCAAGCGAAACGAAATAGAAGCGCATATGAGATATGTGCGGGACCGAGAATAATGCGTGTATGTGATACCGTATTTCATTCTCGCGATGAATGTATCGAATGGTTGTATGCGATATAACCTAGTTATCGAATCAAGGATTGATTCGATAAGTCGATACATTGGATATTAGTCGGTTATATGCGATATGACCGGATCGTTAAATCAAGTGTTGATTTAATGATTTAATGCATAATTATATATTTGATATATTACTTTGCATTAACTAGTATTGGTTCACTTTAAATGGATTTTCTCACTTGCATTGCACAAGTTGTATATGTGATATACTTTTATGCACTTGATTGTATCATGTTTGATGATGCATGTTTACTTGGGTTTGTGTAAAGATTAAACCATTACTGTACATTGGATGTACATTGTAGTGGATGCTGGGATATATATAGGGAGGACTTTCTTGCTCGACATGATAGTATGCTATCTGGTTGCTCTTTACCTTAACGTCTACACTGATTGTCTCTCTGTTACATGTTGGTAAAGCCCTTAGGATGTGTACTTGACTACCTGGACTATGATGCAGATCATACTAGTGGGGACATGGTAGTCCATAAGTACATCCTTCAAGGTCCCTAGTTATGGGTGTATCGAGACGGGGCATCGATATACCAGAGTAGACTAGCGTATACCTTCTCGACCCATACAGATGGGCGATGGATGATCCCATATCCATTGGTGTTTGACATCAGAGATGATATACGGGTGCTCAGTGGAGACTGGGTACACTGGACGGACTCGCCCGACTTGATATTGAAAAGAGTTTTCGATTTTGAGACTAAAAGGCGGGGTATATAATTGTTAGGCATGCGATGTCTAAGTAATTCATTTGATTAGGCATGCGATGTCTATGGAGGTTGCGGATTCCAACTATTGTAGTTTTACACTTTCTTTTCTGCGACCGTAAGTGTAATATGTGATATCGTCGGTTTCGTTGCTATATGTCAACGACAATTGGGATGCGCATATTTACTTACGTTGATGACATGTGATGTTATGTGTTGCTGGATATGTTATATTGGATCGTCGTGTTTGAATAGCCGGGGTTTTTTATGTGAGATGAGTGTTTTTCATTTTCATTCATGTAAAAACTTGTATGTAATATTCTTTTATTGGGGCACTTCCAGGTTGCGGAAGGTGTCACCCTTTGTATATTATTTACTTTTCCGCACTAGGATAGACCCAAGGAGGGGAGCACAAGTAACCGGGTTCTGGAGTCCAGTGGGAGACCAACTCGAGGAGTCGAGTTCGGGTCTCCTAACCCTAGAATTGGTAGGATTGCTTGCCGCTCTCGTAGGGGTCTAGGGGTGTGGGTTTGGCTATTCATCACGACCGTGGAATCCGTGTTTTATACTGGCCCATAACCCACAGGTCCCAGGATCGAAACCTGCTCTGATACTGGTGGGTTTAATTCAACACTTGAAATTCCCGATAATATTTTGCCCCTAGCAGCTATATGACCTTAACATAGTCAACAAATCATAAGTGCTAGTCAAGTTCAACCCGTCATTTCCCGATTGAATTAAACCCGCCCGCACGACCCTTAACATAGTCAACAAAATCGCACGACTACCCTAATCCAATCGCATCATATGCTTATACAGATAAGCACTAATTAGCTACCGCACATTACGCCTTAACATAGTCAACAAACGTAGCACGAATACTAACTAGTACTTATCTGAAATGACGGAGGGCTACGACAGGTTTTTCTGAAAACCTATTGCGTAATGAACTTGATATCGTTGTAGAATCAAATGATTTTAAAATGGAGTGCTTTTGAGGCTTTTCTATTTTTGCTAAAGGAGTCACTCCCGGTGAAGGGATCGTCGGTCCTTTCCTCGTCGAATGAGGTGTGGGATATATCATATATATCACTTTGCAAAGCAGAAACTTATAGAAGCAATCAAAAACAAACCGAGTGTTCCAGGTAGCTACAGTTCTTGCTTTGCATAGCGGTATATGAGATATATCCTGCACCTCATTCGATGAGGAAAGGACCGAGATCCCTTCACCGGGAGTGACTCCTTTAGCAATAACTGGCAGATGCTACAACACTCGGTTTGTTTTTGATTGCTTCTATAAGTTTCTGCTTTGCAAAGTGATATATATGATATATCCCGCACCTCATTCGACGAGGAAAGGACCGACGATCCCTTCACCGGGAGTGACTCCTTTAGCAAAAATAGAAAAGCCTCAAAAGCACTCCATTTTAAAATCATTTGATTCTACAACGATATCAAGTTCATTACGCAATAGGTTTTCAGAAAAACCGTAGCCCTCCGTCATTTCAGATAAGTACTAGTTAGTATTCATGCTACGTTTGTTGACTATGTTAAGGCGTAGTGTGCGGTAGCTAATTAGTGCTTATCTGTATAAGCATATGATGCGATTGGATTAGGGTAGTCGTGCGATTTTGTTGACTATGTTAAGGGTCGTGCGGGTGGGTTTAATTCAATCAGGAAATGACGGGTTGAACTTGACTAGCACTTATGATTTGTTGACTATGTTAAGGTCATATAGCTGCTAGGGGCAAAATATTTTCGGGAATTTCAAGTGTTGAAATTTGCAATGAGATTGCATACCTTCTATGAGATAGTTGGATCCCGATACCCGCTACGAGTAAGAGTTACTCCTGGGAGAGTTTTACACATTACAATTATCCGATCAAGTAGGTGTCTAGAAAGGTGTCAACGGGGTTACGCCTCTGGGAAAACGAGGTTTACATTAATTAGGTTCGTGCGAAAGCACGGGGGACCTCCCTCAAAGTACCGACACTGGCCTGGCTGAAAGATTGGCGAACTTGTAGCGTGTAATTAATCCCGGCTAGTCTTTCCTTTTAGGGTTTGAAGGAAGATTTGATAAAAAACAGTGGGAGCCATCCTGATTAGATAAAATAATAACCAATCTGATCTTGCAAGAGCGCACGCAGAGTGTTTTCTTCTCTCTCTCTCCTGGTAGCAACCATATCACGCCTTAATCAAGATAATAATATGGAAGTATTGACCGAACCCGCTTGTTATAATGAGCTGGGGAACGTTGATCCCGCTCCAACTTATAATTGTTATAAGACAGAGCAGGAAATTGGGGATTACCAGAATTCCCGTGCCGCCCAAACGAAGTAAGTGCATAATGATGCATCTTCTTCGGGTGTGTTCATTACAAAGAACTGTTTCTCAGTATCCTCCGCATCCTGGGTATATGATATCGGATCAGGATCCCAGATCCCAGATATGTAATCTGTTGCATAGGGCTACAGAAAGGTAGAAAACTGAGAACGGGTGATAAGTTTTATGAGGCAGAAAACGCGGCAAGTGTTGCAGCCAAGTCTGTTGGTCACTGTCACCCTGTATTCCAAATATATTGATTCTGAACGAATGTTATTAGATACCGAACCTGATATACAAAATCATATCAATCTCTTTATTAGTAAAGAAATGATAAAATTTTGTATTGTTGGATAATATTTTGAACATTTCCTATATCAAAAGTTGATCGGTTCAGGCACGTTATCTAAAAGCATTAATGTTCTAAATCAAACTACAGTTCTTTAGTATACGGAACACACACAAGAGGAAGAGTTCAGAAATGAACGAATCCTTCTTGAGGCATTGTAGACTAGGTCATATCAATGTGACCCGACTAGCTGAAGTTACATGTAGATGCATATTTAAATCAGTTTGAATTTACATCTTATGAAACTTGCGAGTCATGTCACAAAGATAAAATGACCTTAGCTCTGTTTACTGGAAACAGAGAAAGAGTTAGTAAACTCTTGGGATGATACATGTTGATGTATGTAAGGTCCCCTGTCTACATATGCCAGGACTGGTTCTTTGTACTTCGTTACGTTCTCTGATGATCTCTCAAGATTCAGACATATGTTCCTGTTGAAACACAAGTCCGAACCTTTTGAGATATTCACAGAATATAAGTTAGAAGTAGAGAACCAAAATACGGGTAAAAGTATTATGTCCTTTGATGAGATCGAGGAGGAGAATACTTGAGCACGGAAATCCTGGATTATTCTAAAGGAGAATGAGATTCTCTCTCAGCATTACTCCTCCGTATACACCATAGAACGATGGTATATCGGGGCGGAGCAATAGCACCCTATGTGATATGGTGTGCTCTATGATGAGCACTACTGAGTTTCCTATTTCCTTTTGGGAGTTATGCACTTGAGAAGCTGTATACCAATTGAATTGGGTTCCAATCAAATCAGTTGCCTACCGCCTCATATGTGATATGGAAAGGGAAGAGCCCATATCTTAAGTTAGTTAAGATTTGGGGTTGTCCAGCCTATGTCTGAAAAGCATAATCCGGACAAGCTCGAGGCAAGGGCTGTTATGTAGAACTGGAAATGTTCCAGCTATACAAACTGCACCTGATGATTTGGTAGAACCAAAGGATTCAGTAGATTCCAACGAACCTCAGCCTCTCCGCCGATCTAGTAGGGTTCCTCACCCACCTGAGAGATACTTCGGTTCCTCTATAACAGTGGGAGCGAGGATTGCATCATGAAATGATGACCCAACTAGTTTCGAGCTGGCCATCAAGAGTGTGACTCTGTAAGAATGGCTGGGTGCTTAGCGATCTGAGATGGAATCCTTATACACCAACAAAATATGGACTTTGGTTGCTATATCTGAAGGGTTAAATCCCCATCAGGAGCAAGTATATCTTGAGAAGATTACTTGGTGTACATGGAAAGGTTGAGACTTTCAAAGCTAGACTTGTTAAAGGTTTGCATCATTGACCAGGTGTGGATCATGATGAAACTTTTTCTAAAGATCTATGCTTAAGTCCATCCAGATCCTACTTGCCACGGCTACATACCATGACTACGATATCTGGTGGTTGGGTGTCATGACTGCTTTTCTAAATGATGTTTTAGATGAGAACGTCTGTAAGTACACAGCCAGAGGGCTTCATAGACTGTAGGAGCAGCGGAAATGTGTGCAAGATATTTTATAAGATAAAGCAGGCATCGCGGAGTTGGAACGTCTGTTTTGATGTAGTCAAAAAGTTTGACATCATCAAAATGGTAGATGAACCTTGTATAAACATAAAGGTAGTAGGGAGTATGGTGATGATCCTCGTAGAGTACGTGGATGACATGCTCTTGATAGTGAAGGAGTTTCCTATGCTACGCTCGGTCAATCTCCGCTTATCACAATGATTCTCCATAAAGGATCAAAGTGATACCTCCTAAATCCTGGGTTTTGGATCTATGAGATAGATCTAAATGGATGTTAGGATTCTCACTAGTTGTAGTGAGATGGTATCAATAAATTCTGGGGAGAATCACTGGAAAGGTTCTAGAGTGATAAGGACGACTGAATGTCAGTCACAGGCATTGTCTTTACCCTTAGCAAAGGGACGGTATGTTGGAAGAGTTCCAAGCTAGATACCGTGGCATACTAGACGATAAAGGCTGGATACATCGCTACTTAAGATGCTACCAAAGAGGCAGTCTGGGTGTATATTAGTTCATGAGATGAACTTCGTTCCGCCCATTGTGTGACAATGGAGTTGTGGCTTATCCTAAGGAACATCCGTCCCATCAGTGATCCAGACATATTCTAAGGCAGTAACACCTGATAATGGAGATGGTTGATCTCCAGGATGACCTAGGTTAGGAGAGTAGACTCAGAGGACAACACGGCGGATCCACTCACATAAGCATTTTCCCAGAGAGAGACTTTTATGGGCTGGTTGAGTATGAGATACTACAACCACTGCTATCAGATGGCCCTAGTGCAAGTAGGAGATTGTTAGTTATATGTATGCCCTAGAGGCCATTACTGTACATTGGATGTTTATTGTAGTGGATGCTGGGACATATATAGGGAGGACTTTCTTGCTCGACATGATAGTATGCTATCTGGTTACTCTTTACCTTAACGTGTACATTGATTGTATCTCTGTTACATGTTGGTAAAGCCCTTAGGATGTGTACTTGACTACCTGGACTATGATGCATATCATACTAGTGGGGACATGGTAGTCCATAAGTACATCCTTCAAGGTCCCTAGTCGTGGGTATATCGAGACGGGGCATCGATATACCAGAGTAGACTAGCGTATACCTTCTCGACCCATACAGATGGGCGATGGATGATCCCATATCCATTGGTGTTTGACATCAGAGATGATGTATGGGTGCTCAGTGGAGACTGGGTACACTGGACGGACTCTCCGAGAACTCCCAGATGGTATTATACCTTACGTCAGATGGCAGTTCTCTGGTGACACTGGTACAGAGTAGTCTGTTGACCCGAGATCGTCATAGAGTCTTGTGTGGTTCCCACTGTGCTTTGATTTCCACCTTACCACGTCCAAGAGGGCATGCAAAACGGTGGTTTTTGGGTACAGTCCCGAATCACATGGAGGCAATGAGCGATAGGAGGGGATTCGTCTCTCCCGGTATAGGGAGTTGATGTTGCGCTGTGTTCGATTGGCTATAACCGGAAATCCCTAGCCAGGGTTGCTGAGATTTACTGGTAAGTGTTACCAGTAGTTTCTCGAACTGTTATAGACCTCATATCGACACGACTTATCGAGCTATTGGGGTCTGACGTTTACCACCCCTAGGCGAGATATGCGACATATCAGACGACGAGACCGGACTGTACGGTAAGTGTTACTGGTTGGATTCACAGGAGTGTGAGCGGGCTTGCTCGTCGATCTTCTGATCGCTCAATACCCGGATGGCCGTTACATTTAGCAGACCGCTTGCGGCTTGTTGGTGTTTGATATGATCATCACCTGCTGCCGGCGTATTGACGAGTCTTTAGAGTTCTACACAGAGGTTTCCTGGCTCAAGCGAAACGAAATAGGAGCGCATATGAGATATGTGCGGGACCGAGAATAATGCGTGTATGTGATACCGTATTTCATTCTCGCGATGAATGTATCGAATGGTTGTATGCGATATAACCTAGTTATCGAATCAAGGATTGATTCGATAAGTCGATACATTGGATATTGGTCGGTTATATGCGATATGACCGGATCGTTAAATCAAGTGTTGATTTAATGATTTAATGCATAATTATATATTTGATATATTACTTTGCATTAACTAGTATTGGTTCACTTTAAATGGATTTTCTCACTTGCATTGCACAAGTTGTATATGTGATATACTTTTGTGCACTTGATTGTATCATGTTTGATGATGCATGTTTACTTGGGTTTGTGTAAAGATTAAACCATGGTTATATGAATGGTTAGGGTTTTGTTTTCTTATTCATTTATTTATTTATTTATTCTTTTTGGAAAATAAATGGCATAAAGAGAAAATGGTGGCTTTCTTTGTTTGCATCTTGAAGCTTCATGAAGCTTTGACTAAGTGACAATTTTTGTCTCATGCTTAACCCTAACCACTCCACTTAACCCTAGTTGATTCTCTACACTTGACCATGGTTGTATTATGATAAGTATTGATTTTCTTTTCTATTCAAAAATAACTTATAATAATATATTTCTTCTTCTTCTTCTTCAAAAAGAAGAGAAGCTTGCTACCAACAATGGCAACTTGACAAAAAGAGTGAGAAATCCAATTCTAAAGTGAACCCACTTCCTATTTCTTCATCCTCTACCACTTGCCAAGTAGTATAGGGTGTTTTCTTCACAAGTTTCATGACTTGGTGAAGTGGGAGCTTGATCTTGTGATGTCTCGACGTAGATCATCTTCGGCATCGTAGTCGATGACCTAGCCCGCCCATTTCTCCGATGGAGCCGACACTAGAGTCCAAGATCCGATTTGTACAGCGGAGGGACATCTACGTGGAGCTAAGGAAGTGGAGAGCCGGATCTACAAAGGTTGTATTTCCGTTCATATAGTTAAGTTGTTAACTAGTTGCCTGTTTCGCCTAAATTCTAGTTAACGATCCGTGTTAGGGTTTCTCGGCACTTGTAAAATTTGAAATTGGCATGGTTGATGCCTTGTGAGACCTCATTAGCGTGCCTAGGAACCCTACAAAATGAAATCAGCATCAACAGTGTCTAGCATCGACACAAAACATAACTCTCAATGTCTCAAAACCTCAGGCTCCGGCTATCCGGACTGGCCTGTATCATCAAATCTCAGTACCTCGATATCTCGAAATCTCAATGTCTCAAACTCAATATCTAGGGCGCCGTCAGTCCAGACCGGCCCCTACCATCCATCTCAAAACCACGACGGTATCCTCCGGATATCCGACGCGTCGGGTAAAATCACCGGTAGGTAGTCTCCCCCTGCCAGGATCATCGTCATCACCATGAGCTTCTTGCCCCGGGGTACCTTACCGGGTCCACCATGTACCCGAAACGGTTCATCCAACTCCTCGAATCGGGTCTCGAAATCCATCAGCAAACTCATGGTGGACGACTCATACATCATGGGAAAAACCGCGCTTTTCATTTAAAAAGAGAAAGAAGAAGTTTGTATATGTTTTGCGGTTTTCCCCAAATCCAGAAAATCTCATGGAAATCCGAATCCAAAACCTCATAGCACGTAAAAAGTGAATATATGCATGAGAATCCATGAATGCGGCATAACAATGAATAACAGTATGCATGAAGTAGCAGGTAATAACTACAATGTCTAAACTAACATATAAGGTAAGTACACTAATATCATGTCTAAACTATTAGCTAACAGGCTATGTCAAGCAATAATATTTTCTAAGGTGTATGTGACATGGCAATTACTGATGAAGATGTGTGTGAGCCGGTAAGTAAGTGTACGTGGTACATACGCATCATCGGTAATGGTGCTGGTGTCCTAACAACATGATATCAATAATGGAGTATGAAACATAATATAAGCATGCGATGCGAAGCGAACCACAATAATGAGCGGGAGCTGAATACTAGACGCAACTATAACTAATCTGCATTAATCTAATATAAGTCCTACAAATGGTGCCTTTTGAAATAACACGAATCATGGGGTTTTGAAAATAGGGGCTACGGTGTTTTTATGAAAAGATACGTCTTTTGAAATATCCGTAGGATCCCTTGGGCTGTCTTTTAAAATACCCACGATTCGTTAGTTTTTGAAATAGGTAAGAATCGAATCTAATCTAACAACAAAACTAAACTAAAGGGCTAAGCTAACAAGCTGGACTACAGGTAAGGAAACTGCCTAACATCTGAGTCGATACATATACATACCTGTATATATATTAGTCGGTGATCCCGCCTCAATAATATCATATCCGATACCATATCTATAATCAGACATCCCAAGTCAAGAGTGCGGATCAATCATCAAAATATAGCTCGTACGTAAATCCGTCGTACGGCATCCCCAAATCTGGGTACGGGTTAATATCACATCCATCATACTATTCACCTGGTATCCTCTTTATCAAATATCATGATCGGGGTACTGATCTACGTCAAGTACAATACTGATACCGCCTAAGTATGCATGGACGTGTTTGAAACACTACGTCAAGGACCCGCTACAACGTCATGTCGTATCTCAAATACGAACCCTTCTATATCACCGAATTCACAACCTCAATACAAATCTCATCGACTCATCTCAAACCCAAGTATCATCCTCAAATCCGTATGTGAACACACAGTCCCATACCCATGTGAACACATAACTATATATTCCCGTATAAGCACAAATGAAAGAAAAAAGTATGCAAGTATGGGTTGGTGTGTGCATGTGTAGTGCGACCACTACTCTAGGGTTTCGCTACACTAAATCATCCAAGAACACCAAATATCCATATTATCATCAATATACTCAAACAATATATAAACAATATATATATATATGTGTGTGTGTGTGTGTGTGTATACGTATTCGTATACATCACCACCAACTGCGGGGGTGCTATACGCCATCCACCCGACTTCTCCCCGTAGATGTAAATCTACTCACCTGGTCCTCGCTCGCCGGTGCCGACGTCGCCATGCGCTTGCTTGTCGTCTCGAAGTCCACATGGGGGTACCTACATATCACAACGCATCGTATCGCATTCAAATCCGACTCATGACCAAAACGACACACGAGTCCCACATAAGTCAAAACCTATGGTTGCTTTCACAAATCAACCCAAAAACTCTCGACGTCGGTGTACAAATGCCAGACCATCGAGAAAAACCCAAATACACTCATTTTCACATTCACGAACACTAATTTTAATATAAAATAGGTTAAAACTCACAAAAACCCCAATTTCACTTAAAAAGTCAATTTTCCGAAAATCTAGCAAGCACAAATCACCGTTTTAGTACAAAACTCGATGTTTGAACGAATCTAGCAGCCACAATATTCACTAAATATCTTAAATAAGTCATAAAAACAATTTCCACAATTTAATCTCATTAAATTCCATTAACCCCAAAATTCTAGTTTACAAAATACCCAATTTTTAACAATTTATAGCAAAAATGCATATGTATAGAATCTTTGGTGTCAAACACCAATAGCTATGGGATCAACCATTGCCCCGGTCGGGGTCAAGAAACGTATATACTAGTCTACTCTAAAGTATTGATACCCAGTCTCGATACTCTTTCGACTGGGAACATTTAAGGATGTGCTTATACACTGCTCAGGCCCCATTAATATGACTCCTATCATAATTCTTGTAGTCAAGTAAAGATGCTACGGGCTTTATCATTATGTATTAACGATACGTGAACAAGTAAAACGTATTCACATGATAAAGACAAACCAGATAGCATACTATCATCTCAAGTAAGATTGTTCTCTCGTATAGACCCTCCTTCAATTACATCTGAGCCCCAATTGCTGTGTGTTCTTTATATACTAAACCACCCTCCACTATGATCCCTCTTCCTATAGTAGCTAATTTTAATCATTACAATAATCCCTGAGAAGGTCAAGGGAGTTTACTGAAAAATACTAATAACTTTAGAATGTGTGGCGAAAAACGCTAATAGTCGATTGAACAATTTTAATCATTAAAATAATCCCTTAACTGTAATTTTGATTCTCAATACTGTGAACTGATTCATTTTGTTAAATGATGCAGGGATTGTGCTCAGATTCTGGTCAACTCACACTCGGCTGTGCTAGAGAGCAAACTGAAGGCTGTCTACAAAAAATACTCGAGCATCGAACTTGGTGCAGTGGCATTGCATTCGCCAGCGGTGAAAATGATAGAGGAGCTGAAGGCTTCCTTTGTGAAAAGTGGAGTGTGAAGAAATTTACTGGCAGAGTTGTAATGCAATTTATTGGTTTGTGGGTGGATTCATTTGGTCAATTGGATGATACAAGGGATAATTATGTGTTGTTTTATTTGTTCATACTCTTTGCTTAGGAGTAATTTTGAATTTAATGTAACATCTGTGGTTGGAAATTGTTCTCACAACCAGGAGCACATCATCGCCAGTAAATTTCTACAAAGGTTGTAATCCCTTTCACTTAGTAGCAAAGTCGTTTGCTTGCTTCCTTTTCTCCTTAACTTCTAGTTAACAAAAATTTTCCGGTGCCGAGAAACCCTAAACTAGATCGTTAACTAAAAGTTAAGGCGAAAAGGAAGCAAGAAAACGACTTTGCTACTAAGTGAAAGGGATTACAACCTTTGTAGATCCGGTCCACCACTTCTTTAGCTCCGTGTTGACGTCCCTCCGCTGCGATCAGCAGGATGGAATGCCCAAATATGGGCAGGAGAAGTAATTTCAATAATAATACCTTCTTGAGGCCGGGGACAATGGAGGACAATGCGATGAACCTCTTGCTGAGCTTCTCCCTCCGCTTCCGATCGGCGATGATGTGCTCCTGGTTGTGAGACTGGGGCCGGGTCACGGGGGCGGCCGTCTTCTAGTTAACGATCTAGTTTAGGGTTTCTTCTAGAATCCGGGATCCGATGATCGCAGCGGAGGGACATCAACACGGAGCTAAAGAAGTGGTGGACCGGATCTACAAAGGTTGTAATCCCTTTCACTTAGTAGCAAAGTCGTTTGCTTGCTTCCTTTTCGCCTTAACTTTTAGTTAACGATCTAGTTTAGGGTTTCTCGGCACCGGAAAATTTTTGACCCGGCCCCCATCTCACAACCAGGAGCACATCATCGCCGAGCGGAAGCAGAGGGAGAATCTCAGCCAGAGGTTCATCGCATTGTCCTCCATTGTCCCCGGCCTCAAGAAGGTATTATTATTGAAATTACTTCTCCTGCCCATATTTGGGCATTCCATCCTGCTGGTACCCAAGAGAGAATTAACCACATGAAGCCGATCTAGTCTCAAAACCTCAGGCTCCGGCTATCCGGACTGGCCTGTATCATCAAATCTCAGTACCTCGATATCTCGAAATCTCAATGTCTCAAACTCAATATCTAGGGCGTCGTCAGTCCAGACCGGCCCCTACCATCCATCTCAAAACCACGACGGTATCCTCCGGATATCCGACGCGTCGGGTAAAATCACCGGTAGGTAGTCTCCCCCTGCCAGGCTCATCGTCATCACCATGAGCTTCTTGCCCCGGGGTACCTTACCGGGTCCACCATGTACCCGAAACGGTTCATCCAACTCTTCGAATCGGGTCTCGAAATCCATCAGCAAACTCATGGTGGACGACTCATACATCATGGGAAAAACCGCGCTTTTCATTTAAAAAGAGAAAGAAGAAGTTTGTATATGTTTTGCGGTTTTCCCCAAATCCAGAAAATCTCATGGAAATCCAAATCCAAAACCTCATAACACGTAAAAAGTGAATATATGCATGAGAATCCATGAATGCGGCATAACAATGAATAACAGTATGCATGAAGTAGCAGGTAATAACTACAATGTCTAAACTAACATATAAGGTAAGTACACTAATATCATGTCTAAACTATTAGCTAACAGGCTATGTCAAGCAATAATATTTTCTAAGGTGTACGTGACATGGCAATTACCGATGAAGATGTGTGTTAGCCGGTAAGTAAGTGTACGTGGTACATACGCATCATCGGTAATGGTGCTGGTGTCCTAACAACATGATATCAATAATGGAGTATGAAACATAATATAAGCATGCGATGCGAAGCGAACCACAATAATGAGCGGGAGCTGAATACTAGACGCAACTATAACTAATCTGCATTAATCTAATATAAGTCCTACAAATGGTGCCTTTTGAAATAACACGAATCATGGGGTTTTGAAAATAGGGGCTACGGTGTTTTTATGAAAAGATACGTCTTTTGAAATATCCGTAGGATCCCTTGGGCTGTCTTTTAAAATACCCATGATTCGTTAGTTTTTGAAATAGGTAAGAATCGAATCTAATCTAACAACAAAACTAAACTAAAGGGCTAAGCTAACAAGCTGGACTACAGGTAAGGAAACCGCCTAATATCTGAGTCGATACATATACATACCTGTATATATATTAGTCGGTGATCCCGCCTCAATAATATCATATCCGATACCATATCTATAATCAGACATCCCAAGTCAAGAGTGCAGATCAATCATCAAAATATAGCTCGTACGTAAATCCTTCGTACGGCATCCCTAAATCTGGGTACGGGTTAATATCACATCCATCATACTATTCACCTGGTATCCTCTTTATCAAATATCATGATCGGGGTACTGATCTACGTCAAGTACAATACTGATACCGCCTAAGTATGCATGGACGTGTTTGAAACACTACGTCAAGGACCCGCTACAACGTCATGTCGTATCTCAAATACGAACCCTTCTATATCACCGAATTCACAACCTCAATACAAATCTCATCGACTCATCTCAAACCCAAGTATCATCCTCAAATCCGTATGTGAACACATAGTCCCATACCCATGTGAACACATAACTATATATTCCCGTATAAGCACAAATGAAAGAAAAAAGTATGCAAGTATGGGTTGGTGTGTGCATGTGTAGTGCGACCACTACTCTAGGGTTTCGCGACACTAAATCATCCAAGAACACCAAATATCCATATTATCATCAATATACTCAAATAATATATAAACAATATATATATATATATAAATGTGTGTGTGTGTGTATACGTATTCGTATACATCACCACCAACTGCGGGGGTGCTATACGCCATCCACCCGACTTCTCCCCGTAGATGTAAATCTACTCACCTGGTCATCGCTCGCCGGTGCCGACGTCGCCATGCGCTTGCTTGTCGTCTCGAAGTCCAAATGGGGGTACCTACATATCACAACGCATCGTATCGCATTCAAATCCGACTCATGACCAAAACGACACACGAGTCCCACATAAGTCAAAACCTATGGTTGCTTTCACAAATCAACCCAAAAACTCTCGACGTCGGTGTACAAATGCCAGACCATCGAGAAAAACCCAAATACACTTATTTTCACATTCACGAACACTAATTTTAATATAAAATAGGTTAAAACTCACAAAAACCCCAATTTCACTTAAAAAGTCAATTTTCCGAAAATCTAGCAAGCACAAATCACCGTTTTGGTACAAAACTCGATGTTTGAACGAATCTAGCAGCCACAATATTCACTAAATATCTTAAATAAGTCATAAAAACAATTTCCACAATTTAATCTCATTAAATTCCATTAACCCTAAAATTCTAGTTTACAAAATACCCAATTTTTAACAATTTATAGCAAAAATACACAAACAACAATTTAGCTAGGATTTTCATGAACTAAAGGCATTAAACCACTCAATATATTATCTATAATTACATGAAACCATAATTATAATTTAATCTAAAGCATTTAATAATTTTCCAAAACTCTACTTAGCAAAATAACTTAATTAGGGCATTTTATAAGTAATGGTTTGGAATTAACAACTAAATTAGCTTTCTATAAAACTTAAGATGTTAATCCACACCACAAAACCATGCACAATTTATCACAACCCATTTCCACAACAAAACCCTAACTTGAAATCTTTAATCATGCAATTAAACTCATCAAAAACCTAATTAAGCACTTAGTTAACTTAGATTAAAGCAACTAGATAACAAATTTTAACAAAAGCATGAGATTATACCTCCCATGATGAGATCAAGCTCAAGATCTAGCCTCTCAAAATGCCATTTTGATCCCTAGATCCATGCTAGAATGGCTAATGAGAAATGGGTAGGAGTTGAATTTGGATTTTGGGATTTATTTGATGGATTTTGAGGCAATTTTTGTTAATTTTTTTCCTAGAGAATGAGAAGGGAATTGGGAGGGGTTGCTGCTGAAGGAGGAGGGGGGCTCGGCTAGCAGGTGTGGGGGAGGGTGTGGAGTGTGTGGGGTGTGGAAAAGAAAGTCCAAGTCAAGATAAAATACCCCCAAGTCAACACACCAACTTCTTCTCTCATTATTCTTTTCTTTTCCTTTCTTTTCTTTTGCTTTTCTCTTCAAATCTTTAAGTGGGGAAGAGTGGAAGTGGGAGCTGCTGATTTGGAAAGGGGTGAGAGGGTGTGGGTGAGTGTGGGTGAGGAAAAAATGATAAATGTTATACCCCAATTCCATTAACACTAATTTCACTAATTAAGCCCTTTTTCTTCGATATTTTCTAAACCGTTTTGGCAAACGATTTCATTTCAAAAATCACATGATAAAATTTTATTTAATGTGTCATGATGCACAAAATTTGTTTCAACTCATTCCAATTTATAATTTTCCCTAATTAAATGTATTAGTGACGGCTTAAATTAATAATAAAATAATTTTTTTTTCTGAAAATTTGAAATTTCACCAGTGGCTCAATAAACACCAAATACTAGCAATTATATAGCTAGAATATGTATATTTAATTTTTATAATAAGATATTTGCATTTTGACTTTTTACAGAAAACCCCTTTATTTTACCGATTTTTCGAAATTTCACCGAAACGATTTTCAAAACGCTACAAAAGCACAGTGGGAATCACACAAGACTCTGTGACGATCTCGGGTCTGCAGACTAATCTGTACAAGTGTCACCAGAGAACTGCCATCTGACGTGAGGTATAATACCATCTGGGAGTTCTCGGCGAGTCCGTCCAGTGTACCCAGTCTCCACTGAGCACCCGTATACCATCTCTGATGTCAAACACCAATGGATATGGGATCATCCATCGCCCATCTCATGGGTCGAGAAGCGTATACGCTAGTCTACTCCGGTATATCGATGCCCTGTCTCGATACACCTACGACTAGGAACATTAAAGGATGTACTTATGGACTACTCTGTCCCCACTAGTATGATCTGCATCACAGTCCAGGTAGTTAAGTACACATCCTAAGGGCTTTACCAACATGTAACTATAAGACAGTATCAAGAGACAAGTATACATGTTAAGATAAAGAGCAACCAGATAGCATACTATCATATCGAGCAAGAAAGTCCTCTCTATATATGTCCAAGCATCCAATATAATATACATCATCTGTACAATACTGGCCTCTAGGGCATACATACAACTAACAATCTCCCACTTGCACTAGGGCCAGCTGCTGTAGTATCGCATACCTAGCATCTCGAAGAGTCTCTCAAACTGTATCTGGGGAATGGCCTTCGTGAGTGGATCCGCGGTGTTATTCTTCGTGTCAACCCTCCTGACCTCGATCTCCCGGCGATCAACTATCTCCCGGATCAGGTGATACCGCCTTAGAATATGCCTGGATCGCTGATGGGACCTGGGTTCCTTGGCCAAAGCCACCGCTCCATTGTTATCACAATACAAAGGTATTGGATGCTCAATGGATGGAACCACTCCAAGTTCAGTAATGAACTTCTTGATCCAGACAGCCTCTTTGGCAGTATCGTTGGCAGCGATGTATTCAGCCTCCAACGTCGAGTCTGCCATGGTTTCCTTCTTGGAACTCTTCCAGCTAACCACCCCTCCGTAGAGGGTAAAGACAAATCCCGATTGTGACTTAGAGTCGTCCTTATCACTCTGGAAGCTCGAATCGGTAAAGGACTCCACTTGGAGTTCTCCGTTACCATACACCAAGAGCATCTCCTTAGTTCTTCGTAAGTACTTGAGAATGCTCTTCACAGCTGTCCAGTGACTCTCTCCAGGATCAGCTTGATACCTACTCACTACACTTAGTGAGTATGCTACATCGGGTCTGGTACATAGCATCGCGTACATGATAGAGCCTACAGCCGAAGCATAGGGTATCCCTTGCATGCGAGCTCTCTCCAAATCAGTCTTGGGAGACATCTCTTTGGAGAGAGCAACTCCAGAGATCGTGGGTAAGTTCCCACGCTTGGATTCTTCCATACTAAACCTCTTTAGTATGGTGTCAATGTACCTGGATTGGGACAATCCCAATATCCTTTTAGATCTATCTCTATAGATCATAATTCCCAATATGCAGGAGGCATCACCAAGATCTTTCATTGAGAATCTTTATGATAAGAAGAGCTTGACCGATTACAGTATAGGAATGTCATTTCCTATCAAAAGTATGTCGTCCACGTACAATACGAGGAAGACAACCTTACTCTCTGCAATTTTCTTGTAGATATAAGGTTCATCTACGTTTTTGACGAAATCAAACTCTTTGATAACGACGTCAAAGTAGATGTTCTAACTCCGCGATACTTGCTTTAATCCATAAATGGATTTAAGCAGCTTGCACACTTTCCCACTGCTCCCACTATCTACGAAGCCCTCTGGCTGAGTCATGTACACGCACTCTTCTAAATCACCGTTTAGAAAGGCGGTCTTAACATCCTTTTGCCAGATTTCGTAGTCATGATATGCAGCGATAGCAAGCATGATCCGGATGGATTTAAGCATAGCCACTGGAGAAAAGGTTTCATCATAGTCCACACCTGGTCTTTGACGAAAACCTTTTGCAACAAGTCTAGCTTTGAAAGTCTCCACTTTCCCATTTACACCAAGTTTTTTTCTTGAAGATCCACTTGCTCCCAATGGGTTTTACCCCTTCAGGAGCAACTTCCAAAGTCCATACTTTGTTGGTGTATATGGATTCCATCTCGGACCGCATTGCATCCAGCCATTTCACTGAGTCCCCACTCGTGATGGCCTGCTCGAAGCTAGTTGGGTCATCATCAACCATGATGCAATCCTCGCTTCCACCATCCATGAGAAAACCGTAGTATCTCTCAGGTGGGTGAGGAACCCTACTAGATCGGCGGAGTGGCTGGGGTTTATCGGGAACTACCGAATCCTCTGGTTCTACCAAATCTTCTGTTGTGGTCTGTATTGCTGGAACCTCTTCCAGTTCTCCCTCCTTGCCACTAATCTCTTTTTCAAGAAATTCCTTTTCTAAAAAGGTGGCATGTCGAGAAACAAACACCTTTTGTTCCTCGGTGTGGTAGAAGATATACCCGCGCGAATGTTTGGGATATCCAATAAATTTACACAGAATGGACCTTGCCGCAAGTTTGTCCGGATTTTGCGTTTTTACATAGGCCGGACAACCCCATATCTTAACATAATTAAGACATGGTCTCTTTCCTTTCCATATCTCATATGGAGTGGTTGGCACAGATTTGGTGAGAACCATATTCAATAGGTCCGCAGCTATTTCTAGTGCATACCCCCAGAAGGAAATAGGTAACCCAGCTGTACTCATCATAGAGCGCACCATATCTAATAGGGTGCGGTTCCTCCGTTCCGATACACCGTTGTACTGTGGTGTATATGGAGGAGTTAGCTGAGAGAGAATCCCATTCTCTTTTAGGAAGTCCAGGAATTCATTGCTCAAGTATTCACCTCCTCGATCAGATCGAAGGATTTTAATACTTTTTCCGGTTTGGTTTTCGACTTTTTGTTTATATTCTCTAAATCTCTCAAAAGCTTCTGATTTGTGTTTCATCAGGAACACATATCCGAACCTAGAGAGATCGTCAGTGAATGTAATGAAGTACGTGTAGGGTTCCTAGACACACTCAAGAGGTTCCACAAGGCATCAATCATGCCAAATTCAAATTTTCCGGTGCCGAGAAACCTTAATCGAGATCGTTAACTAGATATTAGGCGAAACTAAAGGAAAGTAAATCACATTTACACTAAGTGAACGGAAATACAACCTTTGTAGATCCGGTCCTCCACCTCCATAGCTCCATGACGATATCCCTTCGCTGCGATCATCGGATCCTAGACTCTCGCGGTGGTTTCATCGGAGAAAAGATCGAGCTAGGTCGTTGACTTCGATGCCGAAGATGATCTACGTCGAGGCAACTCAAGATCAAGCTCCAACTTCACCAAGTCATGAAACTTGTGAAGAAAACACCCTATACTACTTGGCAAGTGGTAGAGGATGAAGAAATAGGAAGTGGGTTCACTTTAGATTTGGATTTCTCACTTGGAATCATCACTTAGACATTTTCAAGAAAAGGTTTTCTTTTTCTCTTCATGAAGAAGATGAAGAAGAAGAATGAAAAAGAATTATCAATAATAGAAAAACAAGTGATGGTTATCATAATGCAACCATGGTTAAGTGTAGAGAATAAACTAGGGTTAGGTGAATGGTTAGGTTAAGCAAAAGAAACAAAAATGGTTGAACTTTTCAAAGCTTCATGAAGCTTCAAAGTAAATCCAAAAGAAGCAACCATTTCTTTTCTTGCTATAAAGAATAAATAAAATAAATAATCAAAAGAAGATAATAAAACCCTAACCATTCAATTAAACATGGTTTAAAGTAAACACAAACCCAAGTTTGCATGTATCATCAAACATGATACAAACAAGTGCACAAAAATATATCACATATACAACTTGTGCATTTCAAGTGAGAAAATTAATCTTGAGTGAACCATACTAGTTAATGCAAAATAATATATCAAATATATAATTATACATTAAATCATTAAATCAACACTTGATTTAATGATCCGGTCATACTGCATATAACCGACTAATATCATGTGTATCAATGTATCGAATCAACATTTGATTCGGTAACCCGACTATATCACATATAACCGTCCCATGATACATATCGCGAGAATAGAATACAGTATCACATACTGGTATTATTCTCGGTCCCGCACATATCTCAAATGTGCTCCTATTTCGTTTCGCTTGAGCCAGGAAACCTCTGTATAGGACTCTAAAGACTCGTCAATACGCCGGCAGCAGGTGATGATCATATCAAACACCCACAAGCCGCAAGCGGTCTGCTAAATGTAACGGCCACCCGGGTATTGAGCGATCAGAAAATCGACGAGCAAGCCCGCTCACACTCCTGTGAATCCAACCAGTAACACTTACCATACAGTCCGGTCTGTTCGTATGATATGGCGCATATCTCGCCTAGGGGTGGTAAACGTCAGACCCCAGCAGCTCGATAAGTCGTGTCGATATGAGGTCTATAACAGTTCGAGAAACTACTGGTAACACTTACCAGTAAATCTCAGCAACCCTGGCCAGGGATTTCGGGTTATAGCCAATTGAACACAGCGCAACATCAACTCCCTATACCGGGAGAGACGAATCCCCTCCTATCGCTCATTGTCTCCATGTGATTCGGGACTGTACCCAAAAACCACCGTTTTGCACGCCCTCTTGGATGTGGTAAGGTGGAAATCAAAGCACAGTGGGAATCACACAATACTCTATGACGATCTCGGGTCAACAGACTACTCTGTACCAGTGTCACCAGAGAACTGCCATCTGACGTGAGGTATAATACCATCTGGGAGTTCTCGGCGAGTCCGTCCAGTGTACCCAGTCTCCACTGAGCACCCGTATATCATCTCTGATGTCAAACACCAATGGATATGGAATCATCCATCGCCAATCTGTATGGGTCGAGAAGGTACACACTAGTCTACTCTGGTATATCGATGCCCCGTCTCGATACACCCACGACTAGGGACTTTGAAGGATGTACTTATGAACAACCATGTCCCTACTAGTATGATCCGCATCATAGTCCAGGTAGTCAAGTACACATCCTAAGGGCTTACTAACATGTAACAGAGAGACAATCTGTCACGACCACAAATTGGCCCGTGACAGCCCTAGTACTACGCAACGCCCTAAGACGTAACGTAGTAAAAGAAAGACAAAACCCAGAAATCTAAACCATAGAAATACGGAAAAGATAATATAAGTTTTTGAAACATTTGAAATCGCAACCCAAATTCTTTAAAAGTCCTACTTTATTTCTTTAAAATTTTGGCAACATCCCTTTTTGTAAAAACTAACCCAAGATGAATACAACACAAAAATATGAAGTTATAGCGCAGAAATAAAGACAATAGGAAGGAAACTGTATATAAAAGGCAACAAATCCACAAATAATATACAATAACGTCCTCACCAAGTCTCTAAGTCAACAATACAATAGTAGATGGAGAGTACAAGATACAACGAATGTACAATACAAAATACAGATGACCACCAAAACCCACCTAAGCAAAATAGTACTGTGAGCTGATGCGGTATCTGTAGCAAAAGATGATAGCTGAAAAGCTGAATAGCCTGCCTCGACTACTCTGGGGAACAACCTGAAACACCTGTGGCACAACGGGGGTGAGTTGCCAACTCGTGAATAGTAGATAACATATGCAGTTAATCGCAGGAATGCACGTACAGCATGAATCTAAGATATGCGATTACAGTAATAACATGTCATGCAAATGCTGAATAAAGGGAAGTACACTAGCAGGTACAATCAATATGTGAAGCAATAGTAACATGACAAGAATATGCAATAACCATGCAATAGGGATATGAGAAAGTAGATATGCAACTATCATAAGGGCACACAAACAGGTACTACCAATATATGAATCTGTGCATAAAGTAGATAAGTGTGAGGTATAGGGTGGAATATGTCATTTCCACGGAAACCTGACATCGTGGCAGGATCACAATCCATCAAGACACTCAAATCCACAATTCCTCAAATCAGCCCCCAAACTGGGCTCTCACATCACATAGGTCACACATCATCTCAATGTACAATACCGAGTAGCTCTCCTATATCTCGAATGTACAAATCAACAATCTCTTCCATATCCAATATCCAATCTCAATGAATCACCTATATCCCAAGTCGAATCTCAAGTAAATTTCTAACATCCTAAAGGTATATATATATTTGCAGAAATAAATATGATGGGGGCAATACACATATATTAGCGTCCCATTCCACTAATATTGGTGTAAGGGTATATATAACAACGGCTAATCCCCTGTTATATATACAAAGGTGTTTAAAAGAAATATCATGAAAATAATGTGCCAAGCATCGACACAGAAATCCTGATAGGTACGTATCATACGCTGTCCCGAAAGCACGAGTGCCTAGCTTTGACCCTCGCCTTTCGACGTATGCATACGTGCATGACTCCGGTCGGTATCCCCAAGATAACCGCCGAGTAAAAGGTAATATCACCGGACGGTATGGTTCCCCTGACAGGCTCACCGTCTAACAAATCCAGCGATACGTTCTCACCCCGGGATACTTCCGGGCCCCACCATGTACCCTCATGTGGCCTCTACGCCTCCTCGCATGGGGTATAAATAATCAGCACCGATAAAACATATGGTGGATGCGCAAATATCATATCAAGGAAACCGGGTTTTTCAATGTATGCATAATTTCATGAACTCCCGCGGTTCCCAAATCCAGAAAACATCATGTAAAATCCAAATAATAATGCGCAATCCAGGAATAAACATATACGATATATCTGAAATGCGAGCATATAACAGAGAATATGTAGCTGAAACCAGATATATGCGAAATCAATAAGGTACAGCTAAGTAACATCAGTAAAGGTAAATATGTGACTGCAACTGAATATGTGTGTAACATACAGGTGTAGCATTGTATAGGTATCTACCTATAAGAACTGATGTCGTATACCCCCCTGTGTATAACTAAAATATGAGTAAGATATACCTGTAGATGTATCGTAAAAGGTAAGTGTACCTATCACTAATGGTACGATACTCTATAGGTATATAGGTATAGTAATATCATATGTGATAAGCAGTACGAATCAATGTCACAAGGTCCCTAACCAAGCAATATAATGTCTATAATGGTTTGTGTGTGACATGGCAATTATTGACGGTGTGTGTGTAGCATACAATCCGTGCTCGTGCAACATGAACCGTCAATAATATGTGCAGTGTCCTACGGCTGCTAGTCACAGTATAACTATATCTAAGTAAATAGGTAAAGGCGCAATTCTAACAATGACGTAGAATATGCGACAAGTATTAGAATCCTAGCCCAGACGCATAACGCCATGAGGGCGATTCCCCTGTAGATGTTAAATCTACTCCCCTGTAGATGTTAAATCTACTCACCTACACTCCACGCAAGGTGAATCCTACCATCTGCTCCCTCCTGTAGTAGTGTCCGTAGTCCCTGCCTGCAAACCTAGAAATAAGACACAAAAATCATATATAAGCCAAATATTCCGCGAAACGCGATATCGAACCAAAACGAGAAACTCGCGCCGCGAACTAAACGCGCGTGTGCACGATACGCTAAATCGTGTGTGTACGCGTCTAAAACTATCGCGACACGCCGCGATACGCTGGATCACAGAACCCTCTCATGTATCGTGCGTATCGCGCAAACAAAACGAACACCAAATACGATATATAGTCCCAGATTTTCCTACAGGTCAAATATTACAAAACTAGACATGCCAAAACACTATAATAAACTGCAGACTACCCTACCCAAAACCTCAAGACCCAACACCCTACCCTGGCCGCAATTTGCGGCTAGATGGATTAAAATTGCGGCCCAAACTAGGAAAGGGTGGCTCGTGTTCTGGGTGTGGTATCTATACCTAGTGTACATGCTCCAGTATTCTCAATTTTAACCTGAAGGCACCGGGTCAAAAGCAGATCTTAGAAGTCACAAATATCGCTTTAAAATCACCAATTTGCACAAAACACAAACCCTATGGTATTTTAGTGTAATCCAGGGAAATTCTCAGTTCAACTGATCCTAACAACACTTAAATATGTAGGGTTAACCAACACAATCACCACTTCACCAATATTCCACACAAATCAACTTAATTAGCACTAAACTAGCTTTAAAAGCAAACCGAAACTAAATATCACATAAGCTAAGCAAAATAGAAAATTGGGTTAAGAAATTATACCCTAAGGAACCCTAAGAAGCAGGAGAATGAGTGAATGGAGGAGGTAAGGGGTGGCTACGGGTGCTGGAGCTCCTGTTGCTGTTGCTGCTGCAGAAGCTGCTGCTACTGCCTGCTGCTGATGCTGTTGTTCTGTTGTTGTTGCTGCTGGAGTTGCTTCTGCTGCTGCTGCTGCATCTCTTGTTGTGTGTGTGTGTGTGAGAGTGAGAGAGTGAGTGAAAAGAGAGAACAAAGAGAGAAATGAGAGGAAATTCAAAAAACCCCTCAACTCTCTTTCTCTTCCCTCATTTAATGAGCATGGCATGAGCCATGTTGCCTCATGCTTTCCCTCTCTCTCTCTCCCAAAGTCAACAATTCAACCATAATTTTAAATCCCTTTTAAAATTCATTTCAAATTTAAAACAACCATGCACACTATTAAACCCAAAACACTTAAACAAAGCCTAAAACTAGATTAAGAGATGGTTAAACCCCAAATTAACACCCTAGTTCACATGCACAAGTGTGTGTGTGCCTAGGAAAAATCTAATAAAATATTCATTAAATAGGATAAAATATTTGAAAACCAATTTGGTAAACCTTTTTATTAAAAACTATATATAAAAATATAATTAGCTACAAACACATTCTAAGGTGTTACAATCCCCCCCTTAAAAGAAATTCGTCCCCGAATTTAAAAATATACCGATACGCGTACCTTCAAAGAGAAGATTAAAATCCTCAAATCTCGCTCGCAGCCTCCCAAGTGACTATCTCACTATACGGCTACGTCCAAGGAAACCCTCCACAGATAGCAAGACCCTTGACCGATGTTCCTCCACCTGCTGAGCCATTACCACAATTGACTGCTGGTGAACGAAAGATCGCGTCCAAGCCAAAAGGTCTGGTGCTAAATCATGTGAGACGGGTCAAGAAGGTAATTTTAGAGTATCATCACAAGGAATACGGGGTGAAATTTCAATAGTCTGGGCGGAAGTGCCAAATTAAAGGCAACGAAACTAACTCGCTTATAGGATCTCGAAAGGACCTATGATCCTGGGATAAGCTTCCCAAAATCCAACACGTCATTCATCGGAAAAGTCCGTAGGAATACATGATCTGTCCCTGAGGACTCGAGTCTAAGACCAACACAGTCGGCATAAGACCTCAGTTCACAATGGACAATTCCCATCCTGACCTAACACAACTGGACCATCTCCGAAATCTCTAGACTAACTGGGGTCCAAAATCCTACTTACGCAGAGTCAGAAAAACAGCAGGCTGGCGATCGACACGACCTAACCCCTAAACCTAAAGGTGGCCAATTGGAGTGTCTCCTGATAACAGCTATCGAAGGAGAACCCTAACGATGGCGAGTGACGATCCCCAACTGCCGACAACAAACAACACAACCCACAACTATAACAAAAACAACTGATCAAACTGAGTATAACAGGACGACAAGAATCCGAATGGAGTCACACCCTGACTAAACTTGGGTAGAAACTATAACGAAATTCGTGGAGATCTGCTCCTACTCCTACTTCGGAACGGTTAAAGATTGCAACTCTCCAGCCGGTCTCAGATGCTCGACCCAAGCACACAACAAGACAGACACCTTGAAATGAAACCTGAAACTTCTCCTTACATCCCTGTCCACCCGTAACTATCTCACAAGTCACGCTAAATGTTGGTGGAACTTGAATGCATACAGAGAGTTGACAGATGTGCATGTTCTAGGATTACACGTCTCTACCTGACGATGTCAGATACACAAACGTGTCCCTAACTTAGCACGTCATTGTCACAATCAAGGTCTCCGAATCATTACCCAGCCGAGTATGCTCAAGTATCACTGACGAACGAGCATCGGCGGGCAGTGTCTCGCGAAAACGATTTAAGGAAAGTGGTCGGGCGCGGTCATGAGCAAGCTGTCCCCTCCGTAGAGACGAACTTAAGCTGTACTCAACGATCACACAAGAACTGTAAATCTGCAGAAGACTATCACAACAATCAAAATCCGCTGCAGGAAGATGTTCATTAAGCTCTAGTGGTCCGTGGAAAATCTGACACAACTCTCAAACAAGTAGTGTCCCCAAATCTCCAACGCAAAACCACCGCGGCCATCTCCAGATCATGAGTGGAATATCTTTCTCGTACTTCCTCCAAATGTAGGGAAGCAAAAGCGATGACTCTGTAGTGTCACCTCAGTACACACTCGAGCCCACTCAAGAAACATTACAGTTAAACAACAAAATCGCCCGAACCAGAAAGCAAAGAAAGAACTGATGCAGTTGTTAACCGAATCTCCGACTGCCGAAAACTCCGTACACATGCCTCAGTCCACAGAAAAGAAACCTCCCTTCCGGTCCATTCAGTCGACGGTGCAGCACTACTCTAGCAATCCTGCATGAAACGGCAGTAAACCCTGCTAAGCCCAACAATCTGCGGATCTCCGTCCTGCACACAAGTCTGGGCCTAAGCTGTACGGCCACGATCTCCCTCGGGACCATACAAAACCGTCTCCCGTGATTACAAGACCTAGGAGTCAACACAAAACAAGCCTGAAGAAACACTCCGAGAATTTAGCAAACTGCTGGTACTCTCCCAGTATCTGCATAACAAATCCTCAAGTGCTACTACTGTCCCTCAAGACACATTAAGTAGACCAGAATGTCGTGAATAGCACAACAGAAACTGGTCGAGGAACGGCCTGAAGAAATCTGGTTCATCACATCTACGAATACTGCTAGGGCATCAGTGAATCCAACGACTCACAAAAACACACAAAGCCCGTCGCACGCATAAGGCAGTATTCGGAATGCCATCACCCCGAATCCGCAATAATGATGACCTGATCCCGAACAAACTTAGAAGATGTCTCGCACTCTGGAGCTGATCGAAGAAATTGTCACGGCGAGGTAAAGGATACCTATCCGCACCGTAAGCCGGTTCAATTTAACAATCCATCGATACACAACCTTAAACCGCTGTCTTTCTCCTTGACGAACAGAAATAGGAGCTTCCAAAAGCGAAACACTCCGACGCACAAAACTCCCCAAACAAACAACTCTGTAGCTGATCCTTCAGCTCCCAAGCTTCGCCGGCCCATCTGGAATAACGTCGGAAAACTCTTGCACGAAAAGAACTCGGTCCAACAATCCCACTGTGGCTCCGGTATCACGAATGAACGCCAAGAATCCCCGACATCTCCTCAGTAGCCGACTATCGAAAAAGGCTGAATTCAAGCTGTGAGAGGTGGCACAACTATCCACCTGCACAACAAGAACTGACTTGCCGGGAAAACAATTCCTGACTGTTTCCTCACGGTAGTCCACAGACGCCTAACACGTAACTAAACAGTCCGTGCCCAGGAGAACGTCAAATCCAACATCTCTAGAAGGACCAAAACGACGGACGAATCTCTATCTCCTATCCGATTGGCACACAAATGAAATACGTGTCGCGCAACAAAAGAATCGCTGACAGAAATTAAAACAACTACGACTAATCTACCCAACCACGGCACAAGCATGAAAAACAACGAATACATGAAAAGAACATATAAATAAAAGATACCTGAAAACTCCACATTGGACGTCTGCGCGTCCCGATGAGTAGAAGCAAACTCCAGTGTCTGCCCTCTACTCGCAGCTGGATGAACTCCTCTGGTAGACTGAGCCCTCTGAGCGAACCTTCCATGTCCACGGCCTCTCTAAGTACGATCCTGATGCCGTGCTGAGGAACAATCCCTGACGAAGTGCTGAAGGCTTCCGCATCGAAAACATCCATGCGCTGACTGCTGACCATCCTGGGGATAAGAGTTGAACGACTGTCCTCGTCCTAAGCCTCTGCTACTTCCACGACGGCCACGAAATCTGTCTCGACGACCAAACCTCTGCCTCTGGGCTGGTACGCTGGTACGAGTCCTTCACTGTTCTGGAATATGTGCCTCGTCAACTGGAGCTGCAACCAATGGTGCTATGTAGGTGACGGACTGCTGCATGCTGATCGCAAGTGACAACTGAGTAACAGGGGTGACAACCTCCTGTCGTAGCTCTCGACATCAACCAATGAATTTATAGTCTGGCGGAAGTCCTGCATCTCTACCAAAAGTCTATCAATAGTATAGGTCGTAGGCTGATCCGTTTGCACCTGTGCAACTAGAGTGCCATCCTGGTGAGTACTCGTCTCACCCGAGCCAACTCTGACCTCGACCCTCGCTGCATCACTCCGAGTCCCCATAGTCATCGGCGGCAAGGCTATAAAAAGATATAAGACTCGATGAGAATAAGGAATCGAATCTCAAGGATATGAATCATCAAGGAAGGAATTTCAAGCAAATTTGTACTTATCACTTAATACAAAGTACCGCACCGTGGGTATGCTGCAGATATACACACGCTATGTTACTCTGCTTAAGCTACCTACTCTATCATACTAAGGTCATCCTACACTCCGAAAGGTAAAACCTAGCGCTCTGATACCAACTTTGTTACGACCCAAAATTGGCCCGTGACGGCCCTAGTACTACGCAACGCCCTAAGACGTAACGTAATAAAAGAAAGCCAAAACCCAAAAATCTAAACCATAGAAATACGGAAAAGATAATATAAGTTTTTGAAACATTTGAAATCGCAACCCAAATTCTTTAAAAGTCCTACTTTATTTCATTAAAATTTTGGCAACACCCCTTTTTGTAAAAACTAACCCAAGATGAATACAACACAAAAATATGAAGCTATAGCGCAGAAATAAAGACAATAGGAAGGAAACTGTATATAAAAGGCAACAAATCCACAAATAATATACAATAACGTCCTCACCAAGTCTCTAAGTCAACAATACAATAGTAGATGGAGAGTACAAGATACAACGAATGTACAATACAAAATACAGATGACCACCAAAACCCACCTAAGCAAAATAGTACTATGAGCTGATGCGGTATCTGTAGCAAAAGATGATAGCTGAAAAGCTGAATAGCCTGCCTCGACTACTCTGTGGAACAACCTGAAACACCTGTGGCACAACGGGGGTGAGTTGCCAACTCGTGAATAGTAGATAACATATGCAGGTAATCGCAGGAATGCACGTACAGCATGAATCTAAGATATGCGATTACAGTAATAACATGTCATGCTAATGCTGAATAAAGGGAAGTACACTAGCAGGTACAATCAATATGTGAAGCAATAGTAACATGACAATAAAATGCAATAACCATGCAATAGGGATATGAGAAAGTAGATATGCGACTATCATAAGGGTACACTAACAGGTACTACCAATATATGAATCTGTGCATAAAGTAGATAAGTGTGAGGTATAGGGTGGAATATGTCATTTCCACGGAAACCTGATATCGTGGCAGGATCACAATCCATCAAGACACTCAAATCCACAATTCCTCAAATCAGCCCCCAAACTGGGCTCTCACATCACATAGGTCTCACATCATCTCAATGTACAATACCGAGTAGCTCTCCTATATCTCGAATGTACAAATCAACAATCTCTTCCATATCCAATATCCAATCTCAATGAATCAGCTATATCCCAAGTCGAATCTCAAGTAAGTTTCTAACATCCTAAAGGTATATACATATTTGCAGAAATAAATATGATGGGGGCAATACACATATATTAGCATCCCATTCCACTAATATTGGTGTAAGGGTATATATAACAACGGCTAATCCCCTGTTATATATACAAAGGTGTTTAAAAGAAATATCAGGAAAACAATGTGACAAGCATCGACACAGAAATCCTGATAGGTACGTATCATACGCTGTCCCGAAAGCATGAGTGCCTAGCTCTGAGCCTCGCCTTTCGACGTATGCATACGTGCATGACTCCGGTCGGTATCCCCAAGATAACCGCCGAGTAAAAGGTAATATCACCGGACGGTATGGTTCCCCTGACAGGCTCACCGTCTAACAAATTCAGCGATCCGTTCTCGCCCCGGGGTACCTCCGGACCTCACCATGTACCCTCATGCGGCCCTATGCCTCCTCGCATGGGGTATAAATATCAGCACCGATAAAAATCATGGTGGATGCGCAAATATCATATCAAGGAAACCGGGTTTTTCAATGTATGCATAATTTCATGAACTCCCGCGGTTCCCAAATCCAGAAAACATCATGTAAAATCCAAATAATAATGCGCAATCCAGGAATAAACATATACGATATATCTGAAATGCGAGCATATAACAGAGAATATATAGCTGAAACCAGATGTATGTGAAATCAATAAGGTACAGCTAAGTAACATCAGTAAAGGTAAATATGTGACTGCAACTGAATATGTGTGTAACATACAGGTGTAGCATTGTATAGGTATCTACCTATAAGAACTGATGTCGTATACCCCCTGGGTATAACTAAAATATGAGTAAGATATACCTGTAGATGTATCGTAAAAGGTAAGTGTACCTATCACTAATGGTACGATACTCTATAGGTATATAGGTATGGTAATATCATATGTGATAAGCAGTACGAATCAATGTCACAAGGTCCCTAACCAAGCAATATAATGTCTATAATGGTTTGTGTGTGACATGGCAATTATTGACGGTGTATGTGTAGCATACAATCCGTGCTCGTGCAACATGAACCGTCAATAATATGTGCAGTGTCCTACGGCTGCTAGTCACAGTATAACTATATCTAAGTAAATAGGTAAATGCGCAATTCTAACAATGGCGTAGAATATGCGATAAGTATTAGAATCCTAGCCCAGACGCATAACGCCATGCGGGCGATTCCCCTGTAGATGTTAAATCTACTCACCTACACTCCACGCTAGGTGAATCCTACCATCTGCTCCCCCCTGTAGTAGTGTCCGTAGTCCCTGCCTGCAAACCTGCAAATAAGACACAAAAATCATATATAAGCCAAATATTCCGTGAAACGCGACATCGAACCAAAACGAGAAACTCGCGCCGCGAACTAAACGCGCGTGTGCACGATACGCTGAATCGTGTGTGTATGCGTCTAAAACCATCGCGACACGCCGCGATACGCTGGATCACAGAACCCTCTCACGTATCGCGCGTATCACGCAAACACAACGAACACCAAATACGATATATAGTCCCAGATTTTCCTACAGGTCAAATATTACAAAACTACACATGCCAAAACACTACAATATACTGCAGACTACCCTACCCAAAACCTCAAGACCCAACACCCTACCCTGGCCGCAATTTGCGGCCAGATGGATTAAAATTGCGGCCCAAACTAGGAAAGGGTGGCTCGTGTTCTGGGTGTGGTATCTATACCTAGTGTACATGCTCCAGTATTCTCAATTTTAACCTGAAGGCACCGGGTCAAAAGCAGATCTCAGAAGTCACAAATATCGCTTTAAAATCACCAATTTGCACAAAACACAAACCCTATGGTATTTTAGTGTAATCCAGAGAAATTCTCAGTTCAACTGACCCTAACAACACTTAAATATGTTGGGTTAACCAACACAATCACCACTTCACCAATATTCCACACAAATCATCTTAATTAGCACTAAACTAGCTTTAAAAGCAAACCGAAACTAAATATCACATAAGCTAAGCAAAAGGGAAAATTGGGTTAAGAAATTATACCCTAAGGAACCCTAAGAAGCAGGAGAATGAGTGAATGGAGGAGGTAAGGGGTGGCTACGGGTGCTGGAGCTCCTGTTGCTGTTGCTGCTGCAGAAGCTGCTGCTACTGCCTGCTGCTGATGCTGTTGTTCTGTTGTTGCTGCTGCTGGAGTTGCTTCTGCTGCATCTCTTGTTGTGTGTGTGTGTGTGTGTGTGAGAGAGAGAGTGAGTGAAAAGAGAGAACAAAGAGAGAAATGAGAGGAAATTCAAAAAAACCCTCCACTCTCTTTCTCTTCCCTCATTTAATGAGCATGGCATGAGCCATGTTGCCCCATGCTTTCCCTCTCTCTCTCCCTCCCAAAGTCAACACTTCAACCATAATTTTAAATCCCTTTTAAAATTCATTTCAAATTTAAAACAACCATGCACACTATTAAACCCAAAACACTTAAACAAAGCCTAAAACTAGATTAAGAGATAGTTAAACCCTAAATTAACACCCTAGTTCACATGCATAAGTGTGTGTGTGCCTAGGAAAAATCTAATAAAATATTCATTAAATAGGATAAAATATTTGAAAACCAATTTGGTAAACCTTTTTATTAAAAACTATATATAAAAATATAATTAGCTACAAATACATTCTAAGGTGTTACACAATCAGTGTACACGTTAAAGTAAAGAGTAACCAGATAGCATACTATCATATCGAGCAAGAAAGTCATCCCTATATATGTCCAGGCATCCACTACAATATACATCCTATGTATAGTAATGGCCTCTAGGGCATACATATAACTAACAGTACGAAGAACCATTCCTGGCATGTGTAGACATGGGGCCGCATATATCACTATGTACCAGTCCCAAGAGTTCCGTAACTCTTTCTCCGTGTCCCGTAAACGGAGTTTTGGTCATCTTTCCTTTAAGACATGACTGGCAAGTGTCATAAGATGAAAATTCAAACGGATTCAAATATCCATCCTTATGCAACTTAGCTAGTCATGTCGCATTGATGTGACCCAGTCTACAATGCCACAAGAAGGATTCGTTCAGTTCTGAACTCTTCCTCTTGTGTGTGTTTGTTATGCTCAGAACTGTTGATTGATTTAGAACATAAATGCCATTTCACAACGTGCCTGATCCAACCAACTTTTGGTTCAGAAAAATGTTCATAACATTATTCTGTAATACAAAATTATATCCCTCTTTACTTAGTAAAGAAACCGATATAATGTTGCATATCAGGTTCGGCATGTAATAGCATTCGTTCAGAATCAATGTATTACCAGTTGGTAATACAAGGAGATATTCCCCGAAGGTTTTAGCTGCAACAATTGCATCTTTTCCAACCCTTATGTCTTTATCACCTTCTCTAAGTTCTCTAACTTTCCTAAGCCCATGTAACTGATTACATATATGGGATCTTGACCCGGTATCTAATACCCAGGACGTAGAGCAAATGGAGAAACAGTTCTCTGTAACGAACACACCCGAAGAAAATGCATCTACATGTACTTTCTTCATTCGGGTGGCATGGGAATCCTGGTATTCCCTTATATCCTGTTCAGTCCTATAACTCTTATAAGAAAGAACGGAACCAACGTTCCCCAGCACAGTATAACATGCGGGTTCGGTCAATACATCCATATTATTATCTTTATTAAGGCATGATATGGTCGCTACCTGGAGAGAGAGAGAGAAGAAAACACTTTAGCTTATGCTCTTACAAGATCAGATTGGTTATTATTTTATCTAATCAGGATGGCTCCCACTGTTTTTATCAAATCTTCCTTCAAACCCTAAAAGGAAAGACTAGCCGGGATTAATTACACTCTACAATTTCGCCAATTTTTTAGCCAGGCCAGTTTCGGTACTTTGAGGGAGGTTCCCCGTGCTTTCGCACGGACCTAATTAAAGTAAACCTCATTTTCCTAGAGGCGTAACCCCATTGACACATTTCTAGACACCTACTTGATCGGCTAATTGTCCTGTGTAAAACTCTCCCAGGAGTAACTATTACTCGCAGCGGGTATCGGGATCAAACTATCTCATAGAAGGTATGCAATCTCATCGCAAATTTCAACACTTGAAATTCCCGATAATATTTTGCCCCTAGCGTCCCATGACCTTGACGCAGGCCAACAAACCATAGTGCGCTAGTCAAGTTCAACCCGTCATTTCTTGATTGAATTAAACTCACCCGTACGACCCTTGACGCAGGCCAACAAAGTTGCACGACTACCCTAATCCAATCTGCATCATATGCATAAGCAGATAAATACTAGTTAGCTACCGCACACTACGCCTTGACGCAGACCAACAAACGTAGCACGGATACTAAGTATGACTTATCTGAAATGACGGAGGGCTACGACAGGTTTTTCTGAAAACCTATTGCGTAATGAACTTGATATCGTTGTAGAATCAAGTGAATTTTGAAATGGAGTGATTTTGAGGCTTTCGTTAGTTTTGCTAAAGAGGTCACTCCCGGTGAAGGGATCTCGGCTCTTTCCTCATCGAATAAGGTGCAGGACATATCATATATATCACTATGCAAAACAAAAACTGTAGCTACCCCTTTTTTTTTGAAAATTTGATTCTACAACATCTTTTAGGTTTCTTTTCTTTCATTAATCACATTAATGAAGTCCCATCATTTAAGTCACCTAAACATCACAGATAAATACGATGTACACTTATGCCATCCGCATTCGCCTCGATGTCCCCTCGTGCACCGTTAGGTTAGGTTACTAACGGCAGAGCGGGGCAGAGCTAGCGCGGGTGTAAAACATAAGTAACATCAATATAATATATCATATATACTATATATAGTATCTATCACAACATATCAAATGATCACATAACAGATATCGCAGCAGAAGAAACGTATGAAACATTGGATATACTAGGACGTCCGTGTTTTATTTTGAGCCTCTATAAAACACGGATTCCACGGTCGCGATGAATAGCCAAACCCACACCCCCAGACCCCTACGAGAGCGGCAAGCAACCCTACCAATTCTAGAGTTAGGAGACCCGGACTCGACTCCTCGAGTTAGTCTCCCACTGGACTCTAGAACCCGGTTACTTGTGCTCTCCTCCTTGGGTCTATCCTAGTGCGGAAAAGTAAATAATATACAAATGGTGACATCGACCTCATCCCGGAAGTGCCCCAATAAAAGAATATTACATACATTTAATTTTATATGAATTAAAATAAAAACTCTCATCTCACATAAAAAGCCCGGCTATTCATAACGCGACGATCCAATATAACATATCCAGCAACACATAACATCACATGTCATCAACGTAAGTAAATATACGTATCCCAATTGTCGTTGACATATAGCAACGAAACCGGCGATATCACATATTACACTTACGGTCGCAGACAAGAAAGTGTAAAACTACAACATTTGGAATCCACAATCTCTTTAGACATCGTAAATCCGAAATATCACATACTTCGCATTTTATGCCTAACTGTATGAATTCCACATATTGTATCACATTCCAGATAAATAGACAGTATTAAACTTTCCGATCGAATAATCAAATACCCAAGATTTCCTTAATAGCTCAACACTTGAGCGGAGTTCAAAAATTCCAGAATACGTCACAGTAGCAACGGTCCAGCCGTAGAAGGTTCAAGCCAACGCCTCACATGTGGCACGCCGTACTGCCCCAAACCCTAAGGTTCAAAAGGCAGTTTGAGACGGTCACATAATCGAGTTAAGGTTTGTTGTCTTCTAGAGGGTCCATCGCGTTACTTGCACGTTTTTCCGAAAGATCTAAACTCAAGAAAAATTCAACACTTGAAAGTTTTTCGTGCCGGGAAATAATGAGTTAATGATATCCGTTCGAACATTTTAACAGTTTCTAAATATTCGGAAAACAGCACGAAATTAAATGTTCCGATCGAATCAACGAATACAAAATAAACCCCAGAATACTCAACACTTGAGTCAGATTAAAAATACCCATAAAATAGCACTCACAGAAATAGAGATTATAGTGAAAAATTAAGGGCATAGTTCCTCTGTATTGCCGCGGATCCACGGCCCAAGCGCGGTACGGCCGTGGTTCCAATGCGGTTTGGTGGGATTACGCTCTCTTTTTTCACTACAATTCTTATGTTTCCCTGCTGATTTTTTTAGGCATTTTAATTCTGAAAATATCACAGTTTTGAAAATTTTCCAGAGAGGGGGTCTACTTTGTCGTATCAGGGTTCGATCGGAGTTTAAACTTCGTAAACACGTCGCCTAATACTCTAGGTAGTCTCTGATACAACTGTAGGGTTACTAGGCACTCTAACAAGGTTCTACAAAGCATCAAACATGCCCGATTAAAATTTTAGCCGTGCCTAACAACCCTAAACAAGATCTTTACTAGAAAATTAGGGTTTCACATGCAAGTAAATAGCATCTATGACTAAGTGAATACGAAATACAACCTTTGTAGATCGGTCCTTCACTTCATTAGCTCCTTGTTGAAATCCCTTCGCTGCGATCGTGGTTCTCCCGGACTCTTTCAAGGCTTCACGAGACAAAAGAAGCGTCCTTGCTTGAAGTCTTCGAGACCGAAGATGATCTACGTCGAGGGAATATCAACTCAAGCTACTACTTCACTAACTAGAGAATTAGTGAAGAAAACACCCTATACTAAAGTGCTAGTCTAGTAGAGGATGGAGAAATAAGAAGTGGGTTCTCTTTAGAATTTTATTTCTCGCAATCTATCACTCTCTTTTTAAAACCCTAGTAAGCTTTTTCTTTTTGTTCAAAGAAGAAGAAGATGAACAAAAGAAAAAGATGAGGATAATGATCAAGTGAGTGAGCTAACCATGGTGAGTGAGTATCATATACTAACTCATGTAGAGACATAACCATAGCTAATCCAAAATGGTTAGGTTAATAAAAATCTAAAGTAAAACAAAGTTAGTGGACTTTGTCAAAGCATCCACAAGCTTCTACAAGCTTCATGCTTTTGACCTAAGCTCCACTAATTTGTAATTACCCTAAATAAATATAAACCACCATTTAAAAATAGAATGGTGTATGTCTTGCACACCCATGTATGATGTATCATCAACCATGATACAAAAAGAAAACACATTTTAATATATATCACATATATATTAATTTGTGCACATGTGAGAAAAATCCTTAAGTGAACAAGTGTTAGTTAATGTAAACTAGTATATCTAATATACAATTATACACTAAATTATTAAATCAACACTTGACTTAATAATCCGGTCATATCTCATATAACCGACTAACATCCATTGTATCGACTTATCGAATCAACACTTGATCCGATAACCCGGTTATATCATATATAACCGACCGATACAAAAAGTCGCAAGAATAGAATACGGTATCACATACACGCATTATTCTCGGTCCCACACATATCACATACGCGCTCCTATTTCGTTTTGCCTGAGCCAGTAAAACCTCTATGTAGGACTCTAAAGACTCGTCAATACGCCGGCAGTAGGTGATAATCACATCAAGCACCCACAAGCCGTCAGCCGTACTAGCTGGACGTAACGGCTATCCGGGTATTGAGAGATCAGAAGATCAGCAAGCAAGCCCGCTCCAACTCATGTAAAAGCCTGCCGGTAACACTTCCCGTACAGTCCGGTCTCCTCGTCTGATATGTCGCATATCAAGTCTAGGGGTGGTAATCGTCAGACCCCAATAACCGATAAGTCATGCCGATGTGAGGCTCATAACGGGTCGAGAAACTATTGGTAACACTTACCAGTAAATCTCTAAATCAGCCCTGGCCAGGGACTTCCCTGTTACGGCCAATCGAGCACAGCGCAACATCAACCCCCAATACCGGGAGAGACGAAACCCCTTCTATCGCTCATTGCCTCCATGTGACTCGGGACTGTACCCAAAAACCACCGTTTTGCATGCCCTCATGGATGTGGTAAGGTGAAAATCAAAGCACAGTGGGAATCACACAAGACTCTATGACGATCTCGGGTCTACAGACTAACCTGCATAAGTGTCACCAGAGAACTGCCATCTGACGTGAGGTATAATACCATCTGGGAGTTCTCGGCGAGTCCGTCCAGTGTACCCAGTCTCCACTGAGCACCCGTATACCATCTCTGATGTCAAACGCCAATGGATATGGGATCATCCATCGCCCATCTCATGGGTCGAGAAGCGTATACGCTAGTCTACTCCGGTATATCGATGCCCTGTCTCGATACACCTACGACTAGGAACATTAAAGAATGTACTTATGGACTACTCTGTCCCCACTAGTATGATCTGCATCACAGTCCAGGTAGTCAAGTATACATCCTAAGGGCTTTACCAACATGTAACTATAAGACAGTATCAAGAGACAAGTATACATGTTAAGTTAAAGAGCAACCAGATAGCATACTATCATATCGAGCAAGAAAGTCCTCTCTATATATGTCCAAGCATCCAATATAATATACATCATCTGTACAATACTGGCCTCTAGGGCATACATACAACTAACATAGCCGGGATTAATTACACCTTATAAGTTCGCAAATCATTCGGCCAGGCCAGTGTTGGTAATTTGAGGAAGGTTCCCCGTGCTTTCGCACGGACCTAATTAAAGTAAATCTCGTTTTCCCAGAGGCATAACCCCGTAAACACCTTTCTAGACACCTACTTGATTGGCTAATTGTCATGTGTAAAACTCTCCCAGGAGTAACTCTTACTCGCAGTGGGTATCGGGATCCAACTATCTCATAGAAGGTATGCAATCTCATTGCAAATTTCAACACTTGAAATTCCCGATAATGCTTTTACCCCTAGAGTGCTATGACCTTGACGCATGCCAAACAACCCACAGTCTGCTAGTCAAGTTCAACCCGTACATTTCGTGATTGAATTAAACCCAACCGTACGACCCTTGACGCATGCCAAACAACGCCGTACGAATACCCTAATCTAATCGCATCTCATGCTACAGATAAGTAGTAATTAGCTACCGTACACTACGCCTTGACGCATGCCAAACTACCGCAGCACGAATACTAAATATTACTTATCTGAAATGACGGAGGGCTACGCAAGTTTTTTAGAAAACCTATTGCCTAATGAACTTGATATCGTTGTAGAAACAAGTGATTTTGAAAAAGGAGTGTTTTTTAGGCTTTTCTAGTTTCGCTAAAGAGGTCATTCCCGGTGAAGGGATCTCGGCTCTTTCCTTATCGAATAAGGTGCGGGATATTTCATAAATACCGCTGTCCAAAGCAAGAACTATAGAAGCAATCAAAAACTAAACCGTGAGTTTGTAGCATCTGCCAGTTTTGCTAAAGAGGTCACTCCCGGTGAAGGGATCTCGACTCTTTCCTCATCGAATAAGGTGCAGGGTATATCACATATACCATATGCAAAGCAAAAACTGTAGCTACCCTTTTTGAAAATTTGATTCTACAACATCTTTTAGGTTTCTTTTCTTTTATTAATCTCATTAATAAATCCCATCATTTATGCCTCCTAAGCATCATAGAAGAAACGAAAATACAACGTACGCTTATGCCATCCGCATTCGCCCCAATGTTCCGTTATGTACCGTTAGGTTAACTAACGGCATACCGGGATGGGACTAGCGCGGGTGTAAAACATAAGCAACGTTTATTATATATCATATATACAATAATAAAGTATTCGTCTCACACATATAATATGATCACATCACGGTATATCGGCAGCAGAAGAAAAATATGAAATATTGGATATACTAGGACGTCCGTGTTTTATTGCGAGCCTGTATAAAACACGGATTCCATGGTCGCGATGAATAGCCAAACCCACATCCCTAAACCTTTACGAGAGCGGCAAGTAACACTGCCAATTCTAGGGTTAGGAGACCCCGTCTCGACTCCTCAAGATGGCGTCCCACTAGACCCTAAAACCCGGTTACTTGTGCTCCCCTCCTTGGGTCTATCCTAATGCGGAAAAGTATATAATATACAATGGTGACATCATCCTCAACCCGGAAGTGCCCCAATAAAAGAATATTACATACAATGAATTTTACATGAATGAAAATAAAAAACTCATCTCACATAAAACACCCGGCTATTCAGAACACGACGATCCAATATAACATATCACAGCAACACATAATATCTCATATCATCAACATAAGCAAGTATGCGTATCCCGATTGTCGTTGATATATAGCAATGAAGCCGGCAATACCCCACATACTACACTTACGGTCCCAGAAAAGAAAGTGAAAAACTACAACATTTGGAATCCATAATCTCCTTAGACATCGTAAACCCGAAATATCACATATTACGGATTTCATGCCTAACTATATAAATTCCACATATTGTATCACAATCACAGAATATCAAGAAGATGTTTAACGTTTCAATCGAATCAACATACACTCACAAATTACCTCCGTGAGCTCAACACTTGAGCAAAGTCAAAACACTCAAAAACCGTGCCACGGTGTCTATGATCCAGCCGTAGAAGGAGTTAACCAACGCCTCACCTATGACACCACGGAACTATGGCAAACCCGAAGGTTTGAACGCGGTTCCGTGGGCATAGAATCGAGTTAAGGTTATTATAGTCTTCTAGGGGGTCCATAGGGTTACTTGCACGATTTTATGAATATAATCAACTTCAGAAAATTACAACACTTGAAAATTTCAGCGGGGTACAAAATGTGGTGTGCGAAGTTCGATCGAACTGCTAAAAATAGTCAAGTTTACCAATACAGTGTTATATTATACGACTACGAAGCACTACGAATTAGCCCCAGGTCAAACTAATAATCACATGAAAATTGAGCTAAATAAACAATACTAGGAAACCCAAAATGGAGACATGAGAGCACAGGGGGAATACGGGGGTCAGAGGAGCCCATGGGGGCGGCCTGGCCGGAATTTTAGGCCTGGGGCTCGGCCAAAATCCGAGCCCCTCCCTCCGTATTTCTCCCATGTTCTTAGAATGTCCCAAATATCATTCTGTACCAGTTTGAAAAATTTTTAAAGGACTTTTTGGAAAATTTCCAGAGAGCAAAATGGGGGTTTCAAAATACCGTATTTTGGAGTTGATATCGTTTTCGTAATTATTTTAACATCGTATCTAGAATTCTAGTTTGGCTCTGATACCACTGTTGGGCTTCCCTTGCACCTAGTCTAGGGTTTGGTAGCATCACTCATGCCATTTTAAAATTTAGAGAGGTGCAAAGCAAGCAAACCATGAATCTTTACTAGAAATTCTAGAGTAACAAGTTTGTATCACATACAAAGAACTAAAGAGATTAGGATTACAACCTTTGTAGTCCGTTCCTTCACTTCATAAGCTCCGTGTTGAGGTCTCTTCATTGCGATCATCAAGAACTCTGATTCCCGTAAGGTTCCAAGAGGTGAATGATGTATCTTGCTTGAAGTTTTCTTGATCTAAGATGATCTACCTTGAAGAATCTCTAACCCAAGCTTACACTTCACTAATGAACTTATTAGAGAAGTGAACATCCTAATCTAAGTAGCTAGAATAGATGAGGATGATGAAGTAGGAATTTTGCTCTCTTTTGTTTTCAATTTCTCACACTTAATCATCACAAACATAAAACCTAGTGAAGCTTTCTCAAGAGCAAGAAGAAGAAGAAGAAGTTAAACCTTTTGTGATGAATAATGAATTATTGTTGTGGTTACAATTGCAACCATGGGTTAAGAATGAAAGGCTTAACCCTTGTAGATAATAAACCATAGGTTAAGGGTTTGGGTTGGGTTAACAAATATCTTCACAAAATATCAAGGAAAAAAGACAAAGTCAAAGCTTCATGAAGCTTCCTTAACCCTCATCCAAAAAGCTAACCCTAATCCAAACCCTAACTTAGTTTAAACTCAAAAACCATGTTGCATTTGTAACCCTAACATGTTACAATATTATATATCACATATACAATATATTTTGTAACAAAAGAAAATAATACAATTAACGTATATCGCATATACACCAATGTATTATCCAGTAAGAAAATGAATCAATAAAGCGAGCTTATATTAGTTAACGTAATGTAATATATCACATATATAATTATACATTAAATTATCGAATCAACACTTGATCCGACAATCCGGCTATATTGCATATAACCGATTAATATAACATGTACCATTTCATCGAATCAACACTTGATCCGATGACCCGGCTATATCACATATACCCGGCCGATATCACATATCGCGAGAATAGAATACGGTATCTCATATCGTATTATTCTCGGTCCCGCACATATCACATATGTGCTCCTACTCCGTTTTGCCTGAGCCAGGAAACCTTTGTGTAGGACTCTAAAGAATCGTCAATACTCCGGCAGTAGGTGATGATCATATCAAACACCCACAAGCTGCAAGCGGTCAGCTAAACGTAACAGCCACCCAGGTATTGAGCGATCAGAAGATCAAAAAGCAAGCCTGTATATTCTCCTGTGAATCCAATCAGTAACACTACCGTACAGTCTGGTCTCTTCGTCTGATATGTCGCATATCCAGTCTAGGGGTGGTAAACGTCAGACCCCAGTAACCGATAAGTCATGTCGATGTGAGGCTCATAACAGGTCGAGAAACTACTGATAACTCTTACCAGTAGCACTCCATATCAGCCCTGGCCAGGGACTTCCAGTTATAGCCAATCGAACACAGCGCAACATCAACTCCATATACCGGGAGAGACGAAACCCCTCCTATCGCTCATTTCCTCCATGTGATTCGGGACTGTACCCAAAAGTCACCGTTTTGCACGCCCTCTTGGACGTGGTAAGGTGGAAATAAAAGCACAGTGGAAATCACACAAGACTCTATGACGATCTCGGGTCTACAGACTAACCTGTACCAGTGTCACCGGAGAACTGCTATCTGACGATAGGTATAATACCATCTAGGAGTTCTCTGCGAGTCCGTTCAGTGTACCCAGTCTCCACTGAGCACCCATACACCATCTTTAATGTCAAACACCAATGGATATGGGATCATCCATCGCCCATCATATGGGTCAAGATGCGTATACTCTAGTCTACACTGTTGTATCGATGCCCTGTCTCGATACACCCTCGACTAGGAACAGTTATAGGATGTACTCGTTGACTACCCTGGCCCTACTAGTATGATCTCATCATAGTCCCAGTAGTCAAGTACATATCCTAAGGGCTTTATCAACATGTGAGAGCAAGACAGTAAACCAATACAAGTCAACATGTTAAGACAAAGTGAAACCAGATAGCATACTATCATATCGAGCAAGCAAGTCCTCACTATATATATCCAAGCATCCACTATAATATACATCATATGTACAACAATGGCCTATAGGGCATATATACAACTAACAGCAACATCACAGAAAATCAGCCAAGCAACACCAAGTGGTGGATGATCCTGGAACCTCGGGTTTCACTTGAGCCGCAAATGAGACCCGACGTTCCCTGTCGTGTGGATAGCCTATGCAATGAAAACCTAGACCCCTACGAGCGCGGCAAGTTACCCGCCAATCCTAGAAGCGAGGAAACTCCAATCATCAAAGTGAATGGGCCACCTTGAACTTCGCGGAATCTGGTAACTTGAGCACCCCTCCTTGGGTCAAACTATACCCTCTACGAGTGCGGCGAATAGCCCGCCAATTCTAGAGTAAGATCCCCTCCGTCTCAAGGCTATGAGATGCAGACCTGTTGCCCTCTAGAACCTGGCTATTCGTGTACTCTGCCTTAGGGTAAACCTAGTATAGAAAAGAAAATAATATGTACAAGGGTGACATCGATCTCAACCCGGTCGTGCCCCAAACAAATAATATACAAGCTGGCAGAGACGGAAGCCCACAAGTCAGACGCTCGCCGCGCAATATCAAATGTACAAATGTAACTAAACTGTACTACCATTGTACCACTGTCTATCAACCACGACGATCCAACCACAACCACAGCACAACACAGAACATCATCGTGAATGTCACGTTCGCAAACCCGTCTAAAAGATATATAGCAATTAGACGAGTTGTACCGCTCAAATGACATTCACAGTCACAGATAGTAATGCATGTACTGAAATCAACGATGCAAAATTTCAAGTTTTGAAACTTTCCAAGTTCCCCCCAAAGCAAATACAACATTAAGTGATATCTGGGGAAAACAAACAAGACCAAAAACACTAATTTACAAAACCCAAGACACATAATGAAAATGGGCCCAAAATGAACAGAAAAAAAAGGTGAGATTGGGATTTTTGGAAATTTGGCCGGCCAAAATTTCATGAAAATGCCTCGTTTCATTCCGTATCATTCTCATGTCTAAACTAAGACTCTGCAATTGTTTAAAAAAATTTTAGAGATCAAAATTTTTTCAGAACAGAGAGTGGGTTTTGAAATCGTAGTTTTTTGGTTCTGAAACTAATGCATCGTCTACTACTAGTTTAGGGTTTATAGGTTGGCTCTGATGCCATGTTGGGTTACGGCAGTGCCCTGGCCGTCAAACCGCGGCCGATTGCGGAACAAATTTTTTTATAAACTGGCGCTACCACAACCCGCTACCCGGATCTACCCTTAATCCTAAACTAGCAATATGTAAACTAGGAGTTAGATGGTTATACCAAGTTGATCCGTGTCCTTCGGTCTTGAACAATCATCCCAAGCTCCTAGAGGCTCCTTGATCATGCTTGATCTCCGGTCTTCCTCCATCGAAGATGATCCACCTGAGAGTCTATGAATCGAGCTCCAACCTCATAACCGAGGCAACTAAGGTATCTAGTTTGCTAAACTTGATAGCCTAGGAGATGTAGAATGTAATGATGGATTAGATTGTCTCTAAACACCTAAGGTTTCTCAATCTAGTGTCAGTATGAAGTCCATCACCAGATGAGAAACTACTGATCCTAGATCAGTAATTCTCGACTACCCCGGCCGAGGATTTCTGGTGATGGCCACCCGTGCACAACGCGACATCAACCCCCAATACCGGGAGAGACGAATCCCCGACGATCCGCTCACTGCCTCCATATGGCTCGGGACTGTACCCAACTAAAACCTGTTTGCATGACTCCTTTGAGCCGTGGTAGGGTAGTAATCAAAGCATAATGGGAACTCACGGGAGATAAATAACGATCTCAGGTCAACAGACTAACTTGTACATATGTCATCTGGCAACTGCAATCTGACAATAGGTATAATACCATCTAGCAGGTTCCTAGCGAGTCCGTCTAGTGTACTCATAACCTAATGGGCACCTGTATACTATCTTAGGTGAATAAACTAACACCAATGGCTTGTGAGACCTGGCCACCGTCCCTCATCGGGGTCTCGATCCGTATACACTAGTCTATAGTGGAGTATCAATGCCCAGTCTCGATACTTCTACGACTAGGGACATTTAAGGATGTACTTATAGACCACCCAGCTCCCATGTATATGATCTCCATCATAATGCTGGTAGTTAAGCAAGAATCCTATGGGCTCCATCAACATGTTATAGTGATATGTAATGCCACCTATGCTGTACATGATGATAAAGACAAATCAGATAGTATACTATCATCTTGAGTAAGAATGTTCTATCCGTATAGGTCCTACCACAATTATCATAATCGCGTGCTTGCGATTACAATAATTGCCTTGAGGGAACTATAGCCAACATAGTGTATGGTAGCTAAGTGTTGTCTTCATGACATCATGAGATGAGATTGGTTGGGACAGTCGTATAACTTTATTAGCCTCTAGTCAAGAGTTTGTACGGGTGGGTCTAAACCAATCATAAAATGAAAGGTTGAACTTGATTAGGACTCTTTGATTTGTTGGCCTCTAGTCAAGGTCCAAAAGTCCTAGGGGCAGAAACCATATTAAGAGTTTCAACTATTGAAACTTGCAATGAGATTGCATACCTTCTATGGAGTTGAGTAATTTGTTGATCTTTAGTCAAGCTTACTACGCTATGATAGTTGGGTCCTAATTCTCACTGTGAGTAATAATTACTCTCGGGATATATTTCATAAATAATCTCGGCTAATTCTTCTTTTAGGGTTTAAAGGGGGATTCGACAGGACAGTGGAAGCCATTCTGATTAGATGAATTAATCAACCAATCTAATCTTGATAGAGTGCACGACGAGTGTTTTTTTTCTCTCTCTGGCAGCGACGTAAGACTGACCTTAAGCTAAAAACTCGTAAACCAAGTTAACCGAACCTTTTTACAATCCATAGTTTTGGAATGTCATGATTGTCCTATTTCATGACATACTCGCATATGTCCTTACCCCTCCCACTTTCCCTTTTGCTTCCTCCAGAACACTTTGTATCCGATATAAAGATCCATATTGCATTGAAGGCCATCTCGTATAGTTACATACAAACTCGGAGAAAGTGTTTCAGTCGAGGATGGCCGCTGGCTCTGGAGAAAGTGAATTGTATATGATACAATTCAATTATCTCTCCTCTCCACCTTATCTCAAGTTTGAGAGCTACTTAAATAAGGAGAATATACTAGTTACGCTTGTTGGATAGCCTTTTTCCAATCTCGATACTGGAGCTGAAAAGAAGGGTAAGATGAAAACCAACTAGCATAAATCCGGTACACACAAGACAAGAAAGAGAGACATCCAAAAGGGGTCGAAGTGAGCGGAAAGGAAAATGCAACTACTGTTATAACCCTGGGCAGTGAAAGAGACATTACTAAGAATAGCCAGCCGCCCCTTGAAATATTTTGATGTTTCAGGTTTCTCTATGTGATTATAATCGAAAACTATTTTCCAATTAATTCTGACTCTTGGATATATAGATACCGGATTAATATCCCACATCTGTAAGTTGTTACAGATGCTGAGAAAGATTAGATTATTAGAAAGGTGATTTGATCCCTAATATTGGATATCAGAGCAATTATTGCTATTAGGGAAATCATCTGGTCTTGCCTTTCAGCAAACTTTTGATTTTGAATATCTGTTATTATGCACCAACTTTTAAAAACCGATATATCCGTCTCTTTGTTTGATAAAGAGGGATATAAATTTTCGAAAATTATGTTATGAACATTTGCCTTTATCATTTGATGATTATATAAGGTGCATTGAATAACGGGATATATATTCTTAACCAAAATACAGTTTTCAAATTACAACACACAGAGTATGAGTTAGTGAACCCATAGGACTTATACATAGTGATGTATGTTTTCCAATGTCCGCAAGGACAAGGGTTGGTACTCATACTTCATTCCGTTTTCCTATGAGTTCTCTAGTTTTAGACACGCATTCTTGTTGAAATGCAAAGTCCAAAAATTTTGAGAAGTTCATAGGATATAAGAATAAAGTAGAGAACCAAACGTTGGAAGTAAAAAGATTCTTCGAACTATTCGAAGATGTGGATACATATACTAGTTATTCCGTAGTTAAATATGTTAGGAACTTAGGCACGCTAGCAAGCTAATTTTAGAAGATGGCAAAATAATTTTCAAAATTTTCTAGTTTGCTAAACTTCCAAAATGTCACAACCTGAAGGTACGGAACGTGACTGGCACTTAAATTACGAGGTGTCTAAAGGCGTAACGTAATCTAAGTAAACCAAAGCCCAGAAATCTATACCATTTAAAAGCAATAGATTGAAGGAAAACTTAGCTTGAAATGGTGGTTTTAGTAAAATGAAGTCACATTAAAACAATTTAAAACATCAAATTTTTTCGAAAATTTCGGCAGAGTCTCCTTTGTAAATACTGGCCCCAAACGGTTACAAAACAAGAATACATATAAGTAATGAATAAAGGCATCCCCAAGCGGGAGCTAGCTCTTCGCCAAAGGCGGAATCACAACCACATGCAATAAATATTTCATAATAGTGCAAAATAAGCATATAAAAGCACGAGAATAAGAAAGTATCACGTCGGCCCCAAGTGAGCCCGACACTAAAAAAAACAACACATATACTAATCTCACTGTCAGACCTCTAGGTCACATATACAATAGTAGAAGCGGTAGATGGAGAATACTAGATACAAATAAAAATACAAGGCGGAAACAAAAGTATCCTCGTAACCCACCTACGAGCAATGCCACAAGTCCAATCAAATGAAACAAAATGAAGAAGTACGCCCGCCGCTACTGTGCTGACGGGTTAGACCTGCAAGACACTGTGGCACAACGGGGATGAGTTGCCAACTCGTGAGTAGTAAGTAACATCTAATAAGGCTATCGTAAGCATGCACACAGATGCGTCATACCCTATATATCCAAATATGCTACGATGCACTAGTATGTATGCAACATGAATGGATAATCAACATGAAATCCAGATATAACTGATATGAGAAGATCTGTATCCTTATCTCAGTAAAACTTTTGTATAGTGAAAACTGTGTATCATCAGTAAAATCGACAGAAAAGTCCGTGCCAAGTATCGACACAATATCCTCAATACCTCGGGCTCCGTCAGTCCGGATCGGCCCATATCATAATTTCTCACGACAACGGTCGGTATCCTCCGGATATCCGCCGCGCCAGACATCACCGGTAGGTAGTCTGCCCCTGCCAGGCTTATCGTCTACAACTCGAGCTTCTTGCCCCGGGGTACCTTATCGGGCCCACCATATACCCGAGACGGTTCATCCTACTCCTCGAATCCGGTCTCGAAAACTAACAGAAATAAGGAAAACTCATGGTGGATGACACATACATCATATCACGAGAAAACCACAACTTGTATTTTTAAAATGGTAATAGGTTTATAAATTCTTGCGGTTTTTTTCCAAAATCTAGAAATCTCATAAATACTGAAATCCTCAAGAAGAATCACAAAATGTAAACATGTCGGTGATGATGGATGTCTATGATACGATAGTATATACTATGCGATGCATGACCAGAAGCTATGTATGAATTATGATGCAATGAGGTATGTATGTATGACTAGCCATCCTACGTATCCGTCTTGATGAAATAAATATATACAACTACTAGTTTACATATCATATATGATGCAAATGTTTAGATACTGATTTAAGCGAGTTCTATAGTATTCGTGACATAGAAATTACCAAAGGTGTGTGTGTTCGCATGAATAGTGCACGTGCAGAATAAACCAATGGTAATGATGCTAGTGTCATAGGTAATAACATCATATATAAGAATATGAAATGCCATGATATCGATGATTTAGACTACGCATATAGATATAAGAACTACTAATTATTTCTAACTATCGGGCGCCTTGCGCCATCCAGACGATCCCCCATAGATGTGTATATCTACTCACCGGGACGTCAGCTAGTCTGATCCAATGACCATCTTTCCTTTTCGTGCCGCGTCTGATGACTCCGCGACCGATCCTAGAATCACACAATGCAACACATAAGGCTAATATTCTATAAAACGCGATATCAAGACCACACGAGAAAACTAGCGCCCACAAGCTAAACGCGTGTGCACTCGGAACACCAAAACGTGAGTGTTAACGCCCGTGACCACCCCGATTCACTGTGATACGGAGAAAACACCAAAACTAGACTCTAAACGCACGTATCGTACATTACATAAACGTCGCATTTAAGGCAAAACGGCTCCAGATTTCGATACAAGTGCAATTAGGAAAAGTTGCATATAACAAAGACCTTTATTATATAGCAGATACCTACCACTGAAACCCCGACACCCAACTCACACATCTGGCCGCAATTTGGGACCAAAACCTATTTATTTGTGGCCTCAAGAAGAAAGTGGGGTCTTGGGCTTCGACGATATAATCTTAGTCCTATGAGTACCCTCCAGTAATTGCAACTTTATTCTGAAATTTCGGGCTTAAGAGAAGATCATGTTTGAACACTAATATTAACTAAAATCATATTTAGACACTAATTTAACACATTATGGTGTTTTAGTGCAAAGAGGTGGATTAACAAGACTATATCACACTACACTACTTTAATATGAGCCAAGATTACTCTAATAGCCATTAAAACCCGAATCTTGTTCTAACCCTTTCTTTAAAAAACCTAAGCTTGCATTAAAACCAATTAAACATCTAATTAATACTAATTAAAACTAGGATTAGTGAAACATGAAGGGAATTTGGCTTCATACCTCAAGGATTAGAAATAAGAGACCCTACTAGATAAAACTTGCCACCACAAGAAGATTGCCTGAAAGAAGCTCAAAGGAGGTTCTAAAATAGGATTTTGAATAGGGTTTGCGGTGGATTTTGTGATGATTTTGTTGTGATTTGTGGAGTTTTTTATGAAGTAGAGAAAGTTTAAGGGTTGAAGAGAAGGGCGGAGAAAAGAGAAAGAAAAAAGAGAAGAAGGAATTTTCTAGAGGGTTTGAGATAATTTTACCATGGCATCTAATATCTCTCTCTACATTAAATGCACCAAGGCATTTTTATCTTTATTATTATTTTTGTTTTCTACAAAACTCTAGAGCCAACCTACACACTAGAATGTGTTAACCATTTTATTTTGTGACATGGTAGCAAAAAAAGAAACATGTATCAACCTATGCTAATCTATGATTAGTATGCATGTGCATGTTAAAATAATAATTGAGAAATAAATAAATAAGGAGAAATAATTAAGTGAACAATAGATTAAATAATAACAAATAAAACAAAATTATATATGTAATTACATAATTAAAATAGATATATTCATGTTTATATGGAAAATAATTATTAACTAGGTTTTACGAAAAAAACACGTATTATCACTAATTAACGTATAATTAATCTTAACGAATTTTCAAGGCGATACAATCTTCCCCCTTAAAGAAATTCGATCCCCGAATTTAAAAATCTAACTACGCGTACCTTCGAAGAGATGGGGAAATTTCTTCCGCGTCTCGCCCTCGGCTTCCCACGTGGCTTCCTCGCTGTTCGGGCCACGCCAAAGAACCTTTACGAACGGTATAACCTTTGACTTCAATTTCTTCACCTGCTGATCCAGAATGACCACCGGCTGCTCGGTGAAAGAAAGGTCGTGCTCCAGCTGGATCGTCTTGTGCTGAATCGCGTGAGAAGGGTCATGAAGGTATTTGCAGAGTATCGATACTGGAACAAGGGGTGAATATCTGGGAAGCTGGGTGGAAGAGCCAACCGATAAGCAACCGGGCCGACACGCTCGAGAATCTCGAAGGGACCCACATATCTGAGACTAAGCTTCCCTTTCCTTCCAAATCTCATTACGCCCTTCATTGGAGAAACCCTCAAGAACACATGATCACCCACAACGAACTCGAGTCTGCGACGGCGTCTATCAGCATAAGATTTCTGCTTTCTCTGGGCCGCTCTCATCCTATCTCAAATCAACTGAATCTTTTCGATCGTCTCTTGCACAACCTGCGGTCCCAAAATACTGCTCTCACTGAGCTCTGTCCAATAAACGGGCGATCTACATATCCTTCCATATAACGCCTCGAAGGGTGCCATCTGAATCGTCTTCTGGAAGTTGTTATTGTAGGAGAACTCTATCAAGGGAAAATGATGATCCCAGCTACCACCAAAATCTAGAACTCAAGCTCGAAGCATGTCCTCAAGAGTCTGAATGGTCCGCTCTGACTGACCGTCGGTCTGCGGATGAAAAGCTGTACTAAAACTCAATCGGGTGCCCAAAGCCTCCTGAAGTTTCTGCCATAGTCGGCTGGTGAACTGGGTGCCCCGGTCGGACAAAATACAAGTCGGGAATCGTGCAGTCGCACAATCTCATCAATGTATATCTGGGCATACTGAGCAAATCCGAAAGTGGTCTTCAATGGCAGAAAGTGAGCCGTTTTCGTCAAACGGTCTACTATCACCAAAATAGAGTCATACCCTCGACTGGTCCTGGTTAGACCCATAATGAAGTCCATAGAGATCTGTTCCTACTTCCACTCCGGAATAGGCAAAGACTGCAACTCTCCTGCTGGCTTCTGGTGATCGGCCTTGACTTGCTGACAAGTCAGGCATCTCGAAACAAAGTCTGTGACATCTCTCTTCATCCCTTACCACCAGCAAACATCTCTCAAGTCATGGTACATCTTGATGGAACCCGGATGAACACTATATACCGACCGATGCGCCTCCTCTAGAATCTCGCGCCTCAGCCCCTCTGAATTTGGCACACACAGTCGAGTCCCAAATCATAGCATACCCTGGTCATCGATCATGAACCTTGAATCTCTGCCCTGTCGAACCTGCTCTATGATCTCTGACAAACGGTCATCGTCGGACCGTGCCTCACGAATACGGTCAAGTAGCTATGGACGTGCACGGATATAGGCAAGTTGTCCCCCAGTCGTAGTAAACTCGAACTGCACTCAGCTGTCGCATAGAATTTGCCAATCTGCCGTCGACTTCCTCTGAACTGCGCTCAAACAAGATAAGCTACCTCCGGACCTCTGACTTAAAGCATCTGCCACAACATTCGCCTTGCTCAGATGATAAAAAATCTCGTAGTCATAGTCTTTCACTAACTCCATCCATCGATGCTGTCTTAAATTTAGATCTCGCTGCTGAAATATATACTTTAAGCTCTTGTGGTCCGTGAATACCTGGCACGATTCGCCGTATAGGTAGTGTCTCCAGATCTTGAGTGCAAAAACCACCGCAGCTATCTCTAAATCATGAGTGGGATAGTTCTGCTGGTGCTTCTTCAACTACCGAGAAGCATAAGCGACGACCCTGCCGTGCTGCATCAATACACAGCCTAACCCTACTCGAGAAGCATCGCAAAAAACAGCAAAACCGCCTGAACCTGAAGGCAAAGATAATACTGGCGCAGTAGTCAAACGAGTCTTCAACTGCTGAAAGCTCTGTTCGCATGCCTCGGTCCAAACAAAAGGAACTCCCTTCCGGGTCAACCCGGTCAACGGTGCAGCAATACGGGAGAAATCCTGAACAAAACGTCGATAGTATCCGACCAGACCTAAAAAGCTGCGGACCTCAGAAACTGATACCGGTCTGGGCCAATGCTAAACGGCCTCGATCTTCTTCGGGTACACACATATACCATCTCTCCTAACCACGTGACCCAAGAAATCGACGCTGTTAAGACAGAATGTGCACTTGGAGAATTTTGCAAACAACTAGTGCTCCCTCAAAGTCTGCAATGTGATACACAAATGCTGCTCATGCTCCTCTCCACTCCGGGAATATACTAAGATGTCATCAATGAATACGATGATGAACTGATCAAGATACAGCCTGAAAATGCGGTTCATCAAGTCCATGAATGCTGGTGGGGCATTGGTGAGCCCGAACGACATCACCAAGAACTCGCAATGACCGTATCCCGTACGAAAAGCGGTCTTCGGAATGTCATCCTTCCGAACCCGCAACTGGTGATAACCCGACCGCAAGTCAATCTTTGAGAAATGCCCCGCACCCTGGAGTTGATCAAATAAATCGTCAATGCATAGTAGGGGATATCTGTTCCGCACAGTAACCCGGTTGACCTGACGATAATTGATGCATAAGCGCATACTGCCGTCCTTCTTCTTAATGAATAGGACAGGAGCACCCCAAGGAGACATACTCGGTCGAATAAGCCCCTTATCCAGCAAATCCTGCAACTGATCCTTCAGCTCCTTAAGCTCCGTCGGGGCCATCCGATAAGGCGGTATAGAAATAGGCCCTGTGCCGGGGATCAAGTCGATGCAGAACTCAATATCACGCTCAGGCGGTAAACCAGGCAGCTCGTCAGGAAAGACATCGGGAAACTCTCTCACAATCGGGACTTGGTCCAACATGACCTCTGCAGCTCTAGTATCACAGACATACGCTAAGAATCCCTGACATCTTTTCCTCAAGAGCTGACCAGCGCGAAGAGAAGAAATCAAGCTGGGAAGGGTGGCGCTACGATCTCCCTGAATGACCAGAACTGGCTCACCCGAAAAACTAAATCTGACTACCTTCTCACGGCAGTCCACGGATGCATAACAAGTGGCTAGCCAGTCCATGCCAAGAAGAACATTGAAGTCTAACATATCGAGGAGAATTAAATCAACCGAAGAATCCCTCTCCCTGATACGAACGGAACACGATCAGAATACATATCGAGCAACAAACGACTCGCCTACCGGAGTAATAACAATAAGCGGCTGATCTAACGAAGATGACTCTCGGCCCAACATCGGTACAAAGTGCGTAGATAAATAAGAATGTGTGGAACCTGGATCGAATAATACCGTGCGTAGAAAGAACATACTGGCAGAGTACCTGTCACAACGGCATTGGATGCCTGCGCATCCTGAGGAGTCAATGCGAACACTCGGGCCTGTCCCCCACTAATAGCTGGTTGTCCTCTGCCTCTGTTTCTGTCGCCTCTTCCTCTCTGAACAGGACCGCCATGCCAAAGGCCTCTGGGAGCATCTTTCTGGCGTAGAGCATCATCAAGAGTAAGAAGTAAGGCTCTCTGAGGAGGGGTTGAAGGTGGTAAGGTCACATGTGGAGCTGTCGTCGTGCCCTGGTGTCCCACAGTACAGTCTCTGATACGATGGTACTGACTCCCGCACCGAAACAACCTGGTGACGACTGTTGACCCTGTGGGTAGGAGCCATATAAATGATCTTGTCTCAATCCTCTACCACCACCATCTTCTGGAAAGAACCTGTCATGGCGTCTACCAATCCGCCTCTGAGCTGGCATACCGGTACGTATCCGCTTCGGTCCATAAAAGACTGAAGTCTCAGAAATGCGCTCCTCCAACAGTAAGGCCGCATCCATAGCAGCTGCATAAGTATCAAAATGCTGGGCGCCGATAGTAAGACATAACTGCGTGTCAAGTCCCCGCATAAACCTCTTTATCCGCTTCTCTTCAATGTCCACTAGGTAAGGAGCATATCGGGACAACTGGGTAAATTGGATATCGTACTCGGATACTGTCATCTCAGGAGTCTTGCGCAAAGACTCAAAACTACGGGCTCGAGCATCTCGGATGCTCTCCGGAAGGAAACGAGCAAGAAATACCGCTGTGAACTCATCTCAAGTCATAGGTGGTAAACCTGCAGCTCGGCCTTTCTCAACCGACTCGCACCATGTCTGAGCAAGACCCTCTAGACGAAAACTCGCAAGCTCTACCCATCTCTCATCAAAATATCTCAGCGAACGGCAAATCCTAGCCATCCTGTCGAGGAATGTCTGCGGATCCTCCGCTGCATCTGTGCCGGTAAAGACTGGAGACCTCAGCCTCATAAACTCCTGTAATGATACGGGAATAGTCTCGGTAGTAGTAGGAATAGCTGTCTAGGCAGCAGGTACAATCATGGTCTGTGGAGTAGAAGGAACATCCTCAGATCTCTGTGCCCGACTGGCCTTAACTAAAGATCCCATCATCTGACGTAACTCCTGCAAACCGGCCTCTAGCCTGGCAATACGGCCTGGAGAAGGCGGATCAATCTGTCCCTGAGGGGTAAGCGTACCTCCCTGATCGGTCCTCGTCTCAGACGAGCCCGCTCGAATCTCATCTCTGGCGGCAGCCCTTTAAGCCCTCGTGGTCTTCAGCAGCATAATGGCTGGAACAAGAAACAGGATTGATAAGAACATTGTAATTGAATCAAGGGATAAATGGAATCAAGAAAGGAAATACAAGCAAATATGTCCTAAGGTCACTTAAGCGGAGTACCATATCATAAGTATGCCGCGGAATATACACACGCTACGTCACTCTGCTTAAGTCACCTACTCCATCTACCAAGGGTCACCTACACTTAGAAAGGTAGAACCTATCGCTCTGATACCAACTTTGTCATGACTCGAAGGTACGGAACGCGACTAGCACTTAAAATACGAAACATCTAAAGGGTAACGTAATCTAAGTAAGCCAAATCCCAGAAATCTAAACCGTTTAAAAGCAATAGAGTGAAGGAAAACTTAGCTTGAAAGGGTGGTTTTAGTAAAATGAAGTCACATTAAAACACTTTAAAACATCAAATTTTTCCGAAAATTTCAGCAGAGTCTCCTTTGTAAGTACTGGCCCCAAACGGGTACAAAACAAGAATACATATAAGTAATGAATAAAGGTATCCCCAAGCGGGAGCTAGCTCTTCGCCAAAGGCGGAATCACAATCACACGCAATAAATATATCATAATAGTGCAAAATAAGCATATAAAAGCACGAGAATATGAAAGCATCACGTCGGCCCCAAATGAGCTCGACAAAAAAAAACATATATACTAATCTCACCGTCACACCTTTAGGTCACATATACAATGGTAGAAGCGGTAGATGGAGAATACTAGATACAAATAATAATACAAGGCGGAAACAAAAGTATCCTCACAACCCACCTACGAGCAATGCCGCAAGTCCAATCAAATGAAACAAAATGAAGAAGTACGCCCACCGCTACTGTGCTGACGGGTCAGACCTGCAAGATACTGTGGCACAACGGGGGTGAGTTGCCAACTCGTGAGTAGTAAGTAACATCTAATAAGGCTATCGTAAGTATGCACGCAAATGCGTCACACCCTATATATCCAAATATTCTACGATGCACTAGTATGTATGCAACATGAATGGATAATCAACACGAAATCCAGATATAACTGATATGAAAAGATCCGTATCCTTATCTCAGTAAAACTTTTGTATAGTGAAAACTGAAGTATCATCAGTAAAATCGACAGAAAAGTCTGTGCCAAGCATCGACACAATATCCTCAATATCTCGGGCTCCGTCAGTCCGGATCGGCCCATATCATCAAATCTCACGACAACGGTTGGTATCCTCAGGATATCCTCCGCGCCAGACATCACCGGTAGGCAGTCTGCCCCTGCCAGGCTCATCGTCTACAACTTGAGCTTCTTGCCCCAGGGAACCTTACCGGGCCCAGCATGTACCCGAGACGGTTCATCCTACTCCTGAAATCAGGTCTTGAAAACCAACAAAAATCAGGAAAATTCATGGTGGACGACACATACATCATATCACGAGAAAACCGCAACTTGCATTTTTAAAATGGTAATAGGTTTATAAATTCTTGCGGTTTTCCCCCAAAATCCAGAAATCTCATAAATACTGAAATCCTCAAGAAGAATCACAATATATAAACATGTCAGTGATGATGGATGTCTATGTATATACTATGCGATGCATGACCAGAAGGTATGTATGAATTATGATGTAATGAGGTATGTATGTATGACTAGCCATCCTACGTATCCGTCTTGATGAAATGAATATATACAACTACCAGTTTACATATCATATATGATGCAAATGTTTAGATACTGATTTAAGCGAGTTCTATAGTATTCGTGACATAGTAATTACCAAAGGTGTGTGTGTTCGCATGAATAGTGCACGTGCAGAATGAACCAATGGTAATGGTGCTAGTGTCATAGGTAATAACATCATATATAAGAATATGAAATGCCATGATATCGATGATTTAGACTACGCATATAGATATAAGAGCTACTAATTATTTCTAACTATCGGGCGCCTTACGCCATCCAGACGATCCCCAACAGATGTGTATATCTACTCACCGGGACGTCAGCTAGCCTGATCCAATGACCGTCTTTCCGTGCCACGTCTGATGACTCCGCGACCGATCCTAAAATCACACAATGCAACACATAAGGCTAATATTCTGTAAAACGCGATATCAAGACCACGCGAGAAAACCAGCGCCCACAAGCTAAACGCGTGTGCACTCGGAACACCAAAACGTGAGTGTTAACGCCCGTGACCACCCCGATTCGCTGTGATACACAGCAAACACCAAAACTAGACTCTAAACGCACGTATCGTACATTACACAAACGTCGCATTTAAGGCAAAACGGCTCCAGATTTCGATATGAGTGCAATTAGGAAAAGTTGCATATACCAAAGACCTTTATTATATAGCAGATACCTGATTGATCATCTAAGTTGTGATGAAATGTAAAGTGTTCACAATCAAAGAAATTTATAACGCAATCAATTAACGGTGTCGATGTAGCGCGTTAATGAATACGGATCGTCCACTGAGATGTGTGTTTTGATCGAATTTGTTTTAGATGAATCGAAATGAAAAGATAAAAGAAATTGCAAGAAAATTGATTCAAGATTTAAAAGATTTGATTTCAAGAAAACAAAAAGAATATAGATCTAGAATCAAGAATCAAGAATTGTCCCAATCACTTTGATTTATCAAGATAATGAAGAATAGCTTGTAGGATTCGATTGAGTTAATAGCTAATGATGAATCTAATAATTCCTAATCTTATCTATTGATAATTTGTAGCTAGATTGATGATCATGAATGAAGATTAGGGATCTATTGAAGAAACTAGGGTTTCTCCTTCTATCCCTTGTCTTTTCAATCATGATCATTCGGATCTAGCCTCTAGCAAAGAAAATCATCAATCATTTAATCCCTAATTTGCAACGAAATTCGCAAGAATGTGATCTCGATCCAAATTAGGTCATTAATGATTCTTTTTCCTAGAGTTCACAAATCTCATAAGACTTAAAATTAGTATTAAGATTTGATCATCATTAGATCTATCAATTTTCTCGAATCCTCCACAAGCGGAATTTCACTCAAATATCATGAAAATTAATGAATCAAAGATCAAGAAGTTTCATAACGCAAGAATGTAAAGAAAGCAAGAATTTCAATTATCACCTTTATTAAATCGACGACTAATTACACATTCCCTCAATTCGAGATTACAAGATGTTGCTCTCGATCGCTCCTTTTGAAGAGGTAACTAGATCCGTCGAATTTTGCTCCGCTCGATCTCCGTGAGTCGCGGATCATCGTGGATCTCTTGCTCGGATGAAGATTGGCTTCGCGGATAAAGAATCGATGGTTGCTTGCTTGATTTTTTTCTTAAAATGATCTTGATTTGGCTTTGGAATTGGATTTGGGTTAGGGGTTTTGGTATCAAGTTGTGTCACTCAACTTGAATAATTTTGGCTCAATATTCAACCCTAAATCAACAACTAATTAATGAACAACCTTCAACAACCTCAAAACCCTAGATCTAGATCTCTTTTTATAACCACCTCATTTGAATCTTCCCTCCAAAGCTAGGTTGTTAGAGAGAGTCTTCTAGAAGAAGTTTGTTGGAGGGAATATTGTAGAATAAGGTATATTCTAGGATAAGGTTGTTAAGCCGAGCATTCTGGATAAAGCCACGTGCCCTTTGGGAGTCTTCTGGAAGCTGGGGCCGTTATGATAAGCCACGTGTAGGAATTTGAGATGCTGATGTGTCCAACTAGCCGCGGATCCGCGGCGGATAGGCCAACTTGGCCGCGGTTCCGCGGCCATGTAGTGGAGTTGCTGCATGAAGTTTCTGGGCTGTTCTGTGTTGACTTTTTGGCACTTCATGGGATGCTTGGAATCTTTTTATTCTTTCTTGTTCACTGCCAGATCACAAGTCTTGGCCTTGGTGTATTTTTATCAGCACTTTTATGATTCTGGCTCTTTAACCTGAAGAATTTCCTGCATACAGTCTCGAGACAAGGGTTGCGATATACAAAGATCATGCGTGCAATAATAAACACACAATTTCCCTCAAAATGCCGTTTATAATGTATAACACATGTTATTTGATATTTTACAAACAAATTGCTAATATGTGCTATATTCATACCGAACACTTTTAGATGATTGTAAAGAATAGGGACATTGATGCGTTAAAAATGCAATATTTTCGACTAATCAAATACCCCCAAACTTAATTTTGGTCGTCTTGAGCAAACATCTTTATTTAAAAAGAAGGAGAAAATAAAGAAAGTGAAAAACTAACTAGCACACTTTCGTAGGCAACACGATTGCACTGAGCACGTGCAACAAGCCTTTAAACCTCTAGGTGTCCCTAGTAGGAGGAGTGTTGTCTCCTGAGGGTTTTCAGCGGATTGCACCCACAAAATCCCATAATAAAAGGAAGACCGTGAAAGTTACATATAAAGATAAGAATTGTAAAAGAAAGACTTTGAAAATCAGAGTTTTCAACTAATACTAGCTTTTCGGTTGTCATGAGCCCTATCTTAATAGTCGTGAAAAAATGTTAGAAATCACATCATCCCTCAATAAAACAACGTCTTTATTCTTCATTCCTATCTTTCTTCCAAATATCGATCATATACCCCTACGTGTGTGTAAAATACATCCCTACACTCGGAGAATTCAATTCAAGCTATCATACTCTTGTCCATCTGCCTCAGTACTTTTGAATTGATGAATATTTAAATGAGATTGCTCACACATTTTTCATTCGACCGTTAATCCTTCTTGAGGTACTAACCGACCGATTACTTATGTGCTTACTGATTAGGTGTATTAGTATTTTTCTCGTCTTGCACCACCTAAGGCTTAGCAGTGACTCCCAAACCAGTTGGTCTAAGGTACTAGGTGATGAAGCACCCTCGCTATATTTTTTTATTGTTGTCTTGGAGATAAAAAAACCAGTGTTCATTTTTCTTTTCACCATTTTATATTTTATTCTTTTATTATTTCCTTCATACTTTGGCTTGTAGACAAGAGCATTTCAAGGTATCCTATATTATACCGAGTTTCAAGACGTGTGTAAGTGCGAATAGTAGGGTATCAACATTCAAATGTTTGGCTTCCAGAATAGGAACTATTTTTCAGACTTATTTTTATCCTCAGATTAGTGACTTCTTTCATCTTACTAACCCTTGGGACAACGGCTCATAACTACTTATTACTAGTTTCGTTTAAGAAAACTTCTAATTTTCTTGGTTTTCTTAAATTTTTCCAATCTTTTAGATGTAATTTTTCACTATCTAATCTTTTATTATCTTATTTACGTACAAAAAAAAATTAATTTTTTTTTATATTTTATATACTTTGTGCTTATGCAAAGTATGATGCAAATGATGCGTAAATAAGCACAAACCTCCCCCAAACTTGTTTTCAACAGTGTCCTCACTGTTGCTTTCTGCTAAAGCTCAAAAAACCTGTAAGCTTGAGAGGACATTATTAATGGGGGCAATACATATGATTGTGAAAATACTCCCCCAAACTTATTCTTTTGGCTCACCATTTTGAGTAAAAAATTTTATTTTCAAGAGCCAGATTATACCCCCCCCAAACTTGAGTTAAACAATGTTAAGCTTTGAAAATCACAAGAGGGGGTCAAAATTATTGGTCAATGCAAAGCCTTACAAAGACCGAAAGTCAACACCAACCATTCGAAGATTTTATCAGTGTAGTGCATCGGTTGGTGGAATGACATGTTATAAGGAGCCAGAAAGAAGTGGGGAAAAGGTAAGTGGTGGAATAGAATGTGTTTGCGTCTCGTTTTGGAGAGACGACTCGATGATTGTGATGGATTACTCGCATTTTTGTAATTGTCAAGAAGAAGGGGTGGAAGTTCAATTTCTTTGTGGAGTTGATTCATCTCAACACCCGTGTTTGCTAAAAATGCGAGTTTATCAGCGAAGCTTTCATCGATATCCCGAAAAATAATGTCATTGGAACGAACGGGATGATACACAGACTCCATAAAAAGTTCATCATCGTCGTTATATGTTGACCCAGACAACTCGAAAGAAGGTTCCATATGTATATGATACATATCTGGGTCAAACAACAACGTATAAAGAAAGTCCGGATCTGTATCGTGAAGCTAATCAAATTCGCTGTTGTCGACATCCATTAATTCGACAGAACATACTCGAGCATGAAGATCGGAGGGTTGACTTCCCAACTTGTAAATGTTGAGCTCAATTGACCTATTCCCAAAAGATAGGTTCATAGAGCCGTTTCTATAGTTGATTACAACGTTGGAAGTAGCAGAAAAGGGACGATCTAGAATCACCGGAATTTGGTTCCATGGGTTTACTACAGGCTGTGTATCAAGAACAATAAAGTCCACAGGGAATACAAATTCCCCGATTTTTATCAACACGCCCTCAAGTTCACCCCTAGGTTTGGTGATTGATCAGTCGGCCATCTAAAGAGTTATGTTCGAGGGCTTTAATTCTTCGATACCCAATTGCTCATAAACTGAATATGGAAGCAAGTTAACACTAGCGCCAAGGTCAAGTAAAGTACGGTTAATGTGTTTATCCCCAATAGAAATAGAAATAGTAGGACAGTCAGGGTCCTTACGTTTCCTTGGTAATTGTTGCGGAAAAGCCGTGTCTAAAGTACTCGACATGAAAAAAAATTTAGGCACTTGAGTCTTCCTCTTCCTAGTGCACAAGTTCTTAAGAATTTTCGCATAGGACGGAACTTGTTGTATACAATCTAGGAGAGGGGTGTTGATGATAACTTGATTAAACATTTCTACAAGATTCTCCATTTGGGCATTGGGTTTGTTGGGCCTCAACCTTTCCGGAAATGGAGCTCTATCAATAAGTGTTGGGTCCCACATTTGTGGAGAAGGTTGTGGGGGTGGAAAGGATGAAGTGGGTGGAGGGTTCGAGCCTTTGGGAAAACGGAGAATAGGCTCGGAAGAAGAAGAAGGTAAATTGGACGAAATAGGGTAAGAAGCAGAAGTGGGAGTGGAAGTGGAAGTGGAAGCCGGGGGTTCAATTAATTCCTCAACATCAATCTGTTCACCCACATGATTGTCTAGCACTCTTCCATATCTCAACGTGGTAAGTGCATTCACATTAGTGTAATGTGAAGGTCCAGGATTAGGTAAAGGTTGAGCTGGAAGATTCCCTTTCTCTCTAGCACTCATTTCGGCTGTTAACTGTGCAATTTGTGCTTCCATCGATTTGATACTCTCACCGTGCGAGACATTGTTTTGCACTAACGTTTGGATAGAAGACGTTAAAATGTCATTTGTTTTCATGAACTGTGTAATGAACATGTCGAGTGCAGAGGGTGTAGAAGTACCGGCAGAAGAAGGATCAAAATTGTTGGCCGGGTTTTGAAAAGGTTGCGATTGAAAGGGGTGCTGACTCAGTTGTGGTGGTTGCTGTTGTGGTGGAGGGACCCATTGAAAGTTATTCTGGTTTAGATCCGTGTATTGAGTTTGGTGTTGGATCCAAGAAAGATCAGGGTGATTCCTCCAATCTTGATTATATAAGGAAGAAGAGGGATCGTTTCCAGGTCTTTGCTGAAATGCAGCATTAGTGTAACCTTGAAACGGTACATTCAAAGGACATTCTTCCGTCAAATGTGATGGGTTTGAACAGCAACCACACACGGTTTTAGGAAGTGTGTAATGGTTTAGGGAGGCTGAAGAAATTCTGTTTTCTATAGCGTCGAGTTTCCTTTGTATTGCGGCCATTTCGGCTCTCATTGTGACGGAAACATCGAGCTGATTGATATCTTCCCTAGGTGATGGTGGTCGAACAATTTCCCATTGTAAAGTGTTTTGAGCTAAATCTTCTAGGTATTTCCAAGCTTCACCATCATCTTTAGATAGGAATTGACAATGACACATGGTTTCAAGCATCTGTTTAGTCGTAAGATCAATACCCTCATAGATAACTCGACACAGATCCCATCTCGGGATTTCATGATGAGGACATTGGATAAGAAGATCCTTGAACCGTTCAAAGCATTTCCAAAATGGTTCATTGGGAAGTTAGGTAAATTTGAAAATTTCGCTCCGAACACGGCTGGTCTTGTGATTGGGATAAAATTTCTTAAGGAATGCTGCAACAAATCCATCCCATTTTGAAATAGAGTGTGCGGTTGTGTTGTAAAGCCACTTCTCGGCTAAATCTCACAAAGTGAATGGGAGAAGACGTAAACGCAGAGTATCCAAAGACAATTGTGACGTTCCAATCATTGCGCATACGTTTTCGAATTTGGAGATAAAAACGTATGCGTCTTCAGACTCAAGACCGTGAAATTTGGGTAACAGTTTGATAAATTGGGGGTTGATTTCAAAATTTTCCCCGTTGGCAGGTGGTATAGAAAGACAGGTGGGAAGGGGAACACGTGTAAGATAGCATCTCTCTTGGAGAGAAATGCGAGGAGGGTTCTGCGCACCTGCGGGTGATGGAAGAGTGGTGTTAAAGTGTGATGGAAAACCGTCCATCTCGATCGTGATGGGTGGTGGGAAAAAGAAAATGTAGAAATACCGACTTTGGGGTCGATAAGGGAAACGCGGACAAGACGGGCACTAGAATCCCGTGTCCAGCTGAGCTTGCACTAAAGGGTTTAGCACAAGTGGCAGCGTTGTGATAATTAGGGGAAAGATGATTTGGTGTTTGTTTTGAAAAATACGGGTTTTGAAAAATCAAATCACAAAAAATGCACACACCACCCTAGATCTAATGGTCACCTAGGTCAAGTCACTAGACCGCTCCTAGACTTCCAGAAGACAAATCGCAGGATAAATCCTCTACTGCCTCTTTATCCTTTCTGTGGCCAGGTAAGTGACATGTAAGTGGAAGGTTCTCCACTACGTAAGTAGTGGGCCTAATTAAGTAACCACTTGCCTTAGACACACTTACCTTAGACACCACAAAAGAAACAGGGATAAGCAATAGATTGCCCACGACCTCCTTCTGTCCTAATTGAGCGCGACGGTCCTTAGAGTCTTGTCTAGATATTTTTTAGTTAATGAGGGTGATGCGGATGCAAGTTTTGTGATTTGCGGGGCTTAGGAAGGGTAATGAAATCCCCACCTAATCTGAATTTGGTCGTGCCCCTTAATTTCCATATTAAAATATGCAAACAACCAAGATCAAACACGCAACAAATTTTTATTTTTAGCGGCGCTGCGAATTTGCAAAGAATCCTGCAGAAAATGGTTATTGGATAAGATCAGAGAGAAGAAGAGAGAACAGAGAGTATACCACAGAAACTTGAATCACTGAAATGCCTAAACGGCGGCGGAACTGCCGCAAAAACCTGCTAATGGCCGCGGATCCACGGTGAGAAAGAGGAATTAGGGTTTCGAAATTTTTCTATAGCGTCTTTGACTCCTGGAATTTACAGAACTTCTCTGAATCTTGATCGCGCTGTTACAATGATTCCAGATTCCCTCGCAAAAATTCACAACTAATCGTTAAGCACCTGATGCGATTTTGATCTAAAAAATTCTGATGGAATAATAATTTTTCAACTCAAATAACAAAAATGAACAAAATAGCACACATCCCAGGCAACGGCGCCATTTGATTGATCATCTAAGTTGTGATGAAATGTAAAGTGTTCACAATCAAAGAAATTTATACCACAATCAATTAACGATGTCGATGTAGCGCGTTAATGAATACAAATCGTCAACTGAGATGTGTGTTTTGATCGAATTTGTTTTAGATGAATCGAAATTACAAGATAAAAGAAATTGCAAGAAAATTGATTCAAGATTTGAAAGATTTGATTTCAAGAAAACATAAAGAATATAGATCTAGAATCAAGAATCAAGAATTTTCCTAATCACTTTGATTTATCAAGATAATGAAGAATAGCTTGTAGGATTCGATTGAGTTAATAGCTAATGATGAATCTAATAATCCCTAATCTTATCTATTGATAATTTATAGCTAGATTGATGATCATGAATAAAGATTAGGGATCTATTGAAGAAACTAGGGTTTCTCCTTCTATCCCTTGTCTTTTCAATCATGATCATTCGGATCTAGCCTCTAGCAAAGAAAATCATCAATCATTTGATCCCTAATTTGCAACGAAATTCGCAAGAATGTGATCTCGATCCAAATTAGGTCATTGATGATTCTTTTTCCGAGAGTTCACAAATCTCATAAGACTTAAAATTAGTATTAAAATTTGATCATCATTAGATCTATCAATTCTCTCGAATCCTCCACAAGCGGAGATTTCACTCAAACATCATGAAAATTAATGAATCAAAGATCAAGAAATTTCATAACGCAAGAATGTAAAGAAAGCAAGAATTTCAATTATCACCTTTATTAAATCGACGACTAATTACACATTCCCTCAATTTGAGGTTACAATATGTTGCTCTCGATCGCTCCTTTTGAAGAGGTAACTAGATCCGTCGAATTTCGCTCCGCTCGATCTCCGTCTCGGATGAAGATTGGCTTCGCGGATAAAGGATAAATGGTTGCTTACTTGATTTGCTTCTCAAAATGATCTTGATTTGGCTTTGGAATTGGATTTGGGTTAGGGTTTTTGGTATCAAGTTGTGTCACTCAACTTGAATAATTTTGGCTCAATATTCAACCCTAAATCAACAACTAATTAATGAACAACCTTCAACAATCTTAAAACCCTAGATCTAGATCTCTTTTTATAACCACCTCATTTGAATCTTCCCTCCAAAGCTAGGTTGTTAGAGAGAGTCTTCTAGAAGAAGTTTGTTGGAGGGAATATTCTAGAATAAGGTATATTCTAGGATAAGGTTGTTAAGCCAGGCCTTCTGGATAAAGCCACGTGCCCTTTGGGAGTCTTCTGGAAGCTGAGGCCGTTATGATAAGCCACGTGTAGGAATTTGAGATGCTGATGTGTCCAACTAGCCGCGGATCTGCGGCGGATAGGCCAACTTGGCCGCGGTTCCGCGGCCATGTGGTGGAGTTGCTGCATGAAGTTTCTGGGCTGTTCTGTGTTGACTTTTTGGCACTTCATGGGATGCATGGAATCTTTTTATTCTTTCTTGTTCACTGCCAGATCACAAGTCTTGGACTTGGTGTATTTTTATCAGCACTTTATGATTCCGGCTCTTTAACCTGAAGAATTTCCTGCATACAGTCTTGAGACAAGGGTTGCGATATACAAAGATCATGCGTGCAATAATAAACACACAATTTCCCTCAAAATGCAGGTTATAATGTATAATACATGTTATTTGATATTTTACAGACAAATTGCTAATATGTGCTATTTTCATACCGAACACCTTTAGATGATTGAAAAGAATAGGGAAATTAATGCGTTAAAAATGCAATATTTTTGACTAATCAATACCTACCACTGAAACCACGACACCCAGCTCACACATCTGGCCACAATTTGCGACCAGAACCTATTTATTTGCGGCCTCAAGAAGAAAGTGGGGTCTTGGGCATCGACGATGTAATTCTAGTCCTATGAGTACCCTCCAGTAATTGCAACTTTATTCTGAAACTCCGTGCTTAAGAGCAGATCATGTTTGAACACGAATATTAACTAAAATCTTATTTAGACACTAATTTAACACATTATGGTGTTTTAGGGCAAAGAGGTGGATTAACAAGATTATACCACACTACACTACTTTAATATGAGCCAAGATTACTCTAATAGCCATTAAACCCTAATCTTGTTCTAACTCTTTCTTTAAAAAACCTAAGCTTGCATTAAAACCAATTAAACATCTAATTAATACTAATTAAAACAAGGATTAGTGAAATATGAAGGGAGTTTGGCTTCATATCTCAAGGATAAGAAAAAGGAGACCCTACTAGATAAAATTTGCCACCACAAGAAGATTGCTTGAAAGAAGCTCAAAAGAGGTTCTAAAATAGGATTTTGAATAGGGTTAGTGGTGGATTTTGTGATGATTTTGTTGTGATTTGTGGAGGTTTTTGTGAAGTAGAGAAAGTTTAAGGGTTGAAGAGAAGAGAAGAGAAAAGAGAAGAAGGAATTTTCTAGAGGGTTTGAGATAATTTTACCATGGCATCTCATCTCTCTCTACATTAAATGCCCCATGGCATTTTCATTATTATTATTATTATTATTATTTTTGTTTTCTACAAAACTCTAAAACCAACCTACACACTAGAATGTGTTAACCATTTTATTTTGTGACATGGTAGCAAAAAAAGAAACATGTATCAACCTATGCTAATCTATGATTAGTATGTATGTGCATGTTAAAAATAATAATCTAGAAATAAATAAATAAATAAGGAGAAATAATTAAGTGAAAAATAGATTAAATAATAACAAATAAAACAAAATTATATATGTAATTACATAATTAAAATAGATATATTCATGTTTTTGTGGAAAATAATTATTAACTAGGTTTTACGGGAAAAAACACGTATTATCACTAATTAATGTATAATTAACCTAAACAAATTTTCAAGGCATTACATAAAACCATGAATCGAACTAAAGAGTTAGAACTTGTAAACAAAAACCTAGTGGGCTATGCTAATCTACTATATTAGCAATACTCATATTCTCAAGCTATCTTCAAGAGCTTCAATGTGGTTAGACTCGAGCAAGCTCTCAAGAGCTCCGAATTGCGCTTACAACCCGGTCTTTCTTCACCGAAGATGATCTATCCAAGGGAACCTAGTCCATGCTATAGCTTCACACAAAATAATCTAGTGAAGCAACTAAGGTTCACAACTTGCTAAGAAGTGAAGTTTAGGGATATAGTTTGAGTGTTCTAGTATTTTTCCTTCTGTTTTCCTCTTCATTTCTCATCTCATGAGAGGGTAAGAAGAAGATGAAGGAGGAGCCATTATAGTAGAGAGAAACAAAATGGTAAAATGAAGAACTTTTCTAAATCAAGCATGCTCTCAAGTCAATTGTTAAAACCATTTTACAATTTAAAATGCAACTTTGCTTGAATAGTATGAGCAAATGAATTAACAATTCATTTGTCCATACCCTCCACCATTTCTCTCATTTACCTTATTTCACAATTTCTTAAAAAAGAAATCCTAGAAATGAAGTGTCCTTCTTCTAGAAGTATTCTTGTATGAATACAATAATACGTCCCCGCAAATACATGCCCATATTCGTATCAAAATACGAATACCCAAGAGATAGAAAAATACAATGAACATAATATTAGAATATACATATCCAAATATATATATGTAAATTATTAAATCAAAACTTGATTTAATAATCCGGCTTAATTCTAAGCGGGCTAGTATTATTATCTGCCCGATTAAAGTTCATATGGCTAGCACACATATCTAATCAGAACCCTGAACGTATCAATATACGACCACTACATCATTTTGCCTGAACCGGGAAAACCCTCTGTGTGGGACTCTAAAGACTCGTCAATATGCTGGCAGTGGATTTAACCACAAGCATGTCAGCGGCACTAGCTGTACGTAACGGCTACTCAGGTATTGAGCGAAAGGAAGGCCGACGAGCAAACTCATTCGTACCCCTACCGAGCTTATCTGTGATAATCTCCGTACAGTCCGGTTTCTTCGTCTTAGATAATCGCATACCAGGTATAGGGGGTGGATAACGTTAGACTCCTACTAACCCGATAAGTCGTGCCGGTCTAAAGCTCATCATCCACTGAGAAACTACTGATATCACATCAGTAAATCTCATCCATCTTGGCCAAGGATTTCTGGTGATGGCTGACCCAACACAGCGTGGCATCGACTCCCACTACCGGTAGAGACGAATCCCTGACGATTGTTCACCGCCTCCATATGACTCGGGACTGTACCCAACTAAAACCTGTTTGCTCGACTCTTTTGGGCCGTGGTAGGGTAGTAATCTAAGTACAGTGGGAACTCACATGAGACAAATGAAAATCTCAGGTCAAAGGACTAATCTGTACTCATGCCATAAGAGAACTTCCATCCGACGATAGCTATAATACCATCTAGAAGTTTTCGGCGAGTCCGTCTGGTGTACTCATCTTTAGTGAGCACCTGTATACTATCTTAGATGACTAAACACCAATGGCTTGTGAAACCGGCCACCGTCCCTCATCAGGGTCTCGAAAAGTATACACCAGTCTACTCCGGAGTATCGATGCCCAATCTCGATACTCACTCGACTAGGGACATTTAAGGATGTGCTTATGAACCACCCAGCTCCTACGTATATGATCGCCATCATAATACTGGTATTCAAGCAATAATCCTACGGGCTTTATCAAAACGTATACACATAATGATAAAGACAAACCAGATAGTATAATATCATCTCGAGTAAGATTGTTCTACCTGTATAGGTTCTCGTTCAATTATCATAATCGCCTACCTGCAATTATAAAAATTGCCTTGAGGGAACCATATCCAACAATCTCCTACTTGCACTTAAGGCTAATTATTGTGGTATTGCATACTCACAACTTATGTGCTACTGAATACCCAACTTCTCTACTAGTCAGTTTCTCAAAACCCGCTTTGAGAAACTTACGTATTTGAGAAATAGCCTCAATGAGTGGATCCGCTCCAATGTTTTTATCTTTATCTCTCTATTTCTCAACTTTGCGGAGAACGACTATCTCCTGAAATGAGCAATACCTGTTTTAGAACTTGTCTGGATATCTGATGGGACCTTGTTCATAACATGAACACCAAATCCAACAGATTCTTAGACTGTATCCATTGCTGATATAATCAGCATCCAGCGCCATGACCACCAAGTATCCTGCTTGGAAAGCTATCTAACATACTGCATTTCGGAAGAGGGTAAACTTAAAACTCTGACAGCTACTTTGTCATCCAGGTCATCTTGGAAACCTGAAATGTTATCCGTCTTCTTAAGGAGCCTGCCATTACCATGTACCAAGAACATTCTATTATGTTCACAACTGCTTTCCAATATTTCTCCACGATTGGATTAATATATGCTTATTGCAGCTAGTGCAAAAGCAATATCCGGTGTGGTACTTAACATCTCATGATTGACTCAATTGCCTAAGCAAGTGATATGTCAATCATAAAAATCCCTCTCCTAATCAGTCTAGAAGACATCACTTTTGGAGAGGGAGACTCCATCACCTGCGGGTGGACTACCACGCCCGGAGCCGTCCATTCTAAACTAATTTAGAATGGTGTTTAAGTACCCCGATCAGAACACTTCCCAAATTTAGATCTAAACTATAGATCTAGTTTCTAGAATCCTTGAAATTTTGTTTATATCTTTTGTGGAGAAACACCTTATGACAACCACAGTATAACCGATCGTAGTATAGGAACATCACTTCCTATCAAGAGCACGTCATCCAAATACCAGGACAACACTCCCTACTACCTTCTTACCAGGTTTATCTATTGTTCCGATGAAGTCAAACTCTATAACTGTCACATCAAAATAGATGAACTATCTTCGCTATACTTGCTTTAGTCTATTAATAGACATAAGCAACTTGCCCACCACTCTTTTGCTGCTCCTACTGACTACAACAACCCTCTGGCAGAGTCATATACACGTACACTTCTAAATTCAATTTAAAATGACGTTATAGTCATCCACCTGCTAGATCTCATAGTCAAGGACAACAGTAGTGACAAGCTTAGGTTATCAAAACCTCCATGTCACCGTTTTTAAGGAAACCGAAGTACCTCTCGGGTGGCTGAGGAAACCCACTAAAATTGTGGAGTGGCTAATGGATTTTCGAATCTGATTGAATCTTCAGGTTCTATAAAATTTTCAATAACCATTTATGGTTCTGAAATCACTTCCAGTTCTACCATACTCCCACTTGTTCTTTTGCAAAAGATTTCTTTTATAAAAAGGTGGTGAGTCAAGAACAAAACAACTTTTGATCTTGAAATGGTAGATGTTAAACCCTTGCTAAAAGCCTGAAATAACCCATAAACTGTCGTTGTAGAAATGTGCCTTGAGTTTGTTCGGATTCAGATTTTAAACAGAAACTGGATAACTCCATATCTTAGCATCCTCAAGATATGCAACCATTCTATATCCACATAGAATCAAAGGCACTAATTTAGATGAAACCAATTCAATTTTTATGCAACTGTGTCCAGTGCATATCCCATATAGAAAAAGATCATGTAGCATTACTTATCAAGGAGCGCACCCACGGATGAGTAACATGAGAGAGAAGCAAGTTCTCAAATATTACTATGATGGAATACCTAGTATAAGTATCTACATCTCCGATCACCTTGAAGAATCCTAATACTTCCAACGCATAGTTCTCTACTTTATTCTTATATCTATAACTTCTCAAAATATTTGGACCTTGCATTACAACGAATGCGTTTCTAAAATCAAAGAACTCATAACTAAACTGAATGAAGTAAGATTACCAATCCCTTGTCTCGAAGGATACTGAATAACATATATTTCCATGTATAAGTCCCTAAAGTATACTAACTCAAATTCCGTGTGTTGTAAGTTGAAAACTGTATTTTGGTTAAGAATGCCTATACCATTAATCAATGCACCTTACCTTATCCTCAACTGATAAAGGTAAATATTTAGAACACAATTTTCAAAATTTATATCGCACTTTATAAAATAAAGATACATATATTCAATTTTAAAATTCGGTGCATAACAATGGTTATTCAAAACCAAATATTTTCCATAAGGTAAAACCCATGTGATTTTCTCAAATATCACTAATTACAAAGAATTTTGATATTGAGGATCTAACCACCCAATTCCTAATATTCTACTCCCACTCAGCATCTGTAACGCCATACAAATGTGAGAATCAAGTCTGGTAAATACATACCCTGGAGTCAGAATCTACTTGGGAAAACAGTTTTCAATTTACACCACACATGAAAACTGAAACATAAAAATGTTTCGAGGAGGTGGCCGTGTATTCCTAGTAATGCCTTTTCCATTATCCAGATTCATGACAGTAGTCGTAAATTTTTTGCCCTCACTGCAATCCCTCTATATATCTTTACTTCTTACTTTCTGTACACCACACTTAGGCTAATTAGTTTTCTTCTTTCCCTACCATTCGGTACTAGCCTAAGGTTTGAAAAAAAACTATCTAATAAGCGTAATAGGTGTACTCTCCTAATACTAGGAGCCCTCACAACCTGAAAGAAGGTAAAGATAAAAGACAACTGAATAATCCTATTCAATTTCTCCAAAATCCGTGGCCATCCTCGAACTGAAACAAGTTTCTTCGAGTTCGTATGTAACTATACGATATGGCCTTTGTAAACAATATGGATCTCCGTAGTGATACAGAATGTTTTGGAGAAATGCAAAAGGAGAAGTAGGAGTGGCAGAGATATATGCGACTTTGTCGTGAATCATGACAATCCAAAACCAAAATGTGTAAGAAGGTTCGGTTAACTTGGTTCATGAGTTTTAGTTCAAGGTAAGTCATGGTCGTAAACCAGAAAGAGAGAGAGAAAAGAAACACTCAACGTGCACTCTAACCTAAATTAAATTGGTTATTCACTTTATCTAATCAGGATGGCTCCCACTGTTTTCTCAAATTCTCCTTCAAACCCTAAAAGAAGAATTAGTCGGGATAACTCGAGGAGTAATTCCTACTCATCAGTGGGAATTGGGACCCAACTATCATCGTGTGATAATCTTGACGAAAGCCGACCAAAATTATCACACTCCAGAAGGTATACACAAACTTGACAAGTTTCCCTTATATTTGAAACTCCCGATATGGTTTTTCCCCAAGCGTCTTATGATCTTGATGAAGGCCAACAAATCATAAGTTGCAAGTCAAGTTCTACCCATCATTGTCCTGATTAATCTACCCCCTTACTCGCCCTTGACGAAGGACAACAAAGCTGTACGACTGTCCTAAATTAATGCATCTCTATGCTGCAGAAAAATAACACATAACTACCATATACTATACATCGACGAAGGCCAACAAATATAGCATGAATACTAGGTGCTACCCGTCTGAAATGATGGAGGGCTACGGCTGGTTTTTAGCGAAAAAACCGTTAACATAATGAACTTGATAGTGTTGAAGGAACTTGATTCCAGGTGGTGTCGTACACTCTACTGGGTTCGTAGAGAGGCAGAATTTTCAAAAAACAATTTTTAAGCGGGTAACACCGACTAATCCCCAAGATCTACTGTAAGTCTTAGATAACAAAACTTGCAAAGGTTCTAATATATTATGAACAGATTTATACCTATGTGCACAAGTCTTTCGGGTCTTCTTATCCTCTTCTTAAGCTCCTTGTTTGTATGGGTCGAGCTTGGTCATTGGCCTTCTTGTGTCGAAGACGATCCACTCGAGAATCTATGGTTCAAGCTCTAACCTCAAAAGTGAGGTAACTAAAGTATATAGTTTGCTAATCTAGGTAGCTTAGAAGATGTAGAGTGTTAATTGGATTAATTTATCTTAATAACCCTATGTTTCTCAACTCATGAGAGTGTTAGGGTTTGAGGAAGAAGAAGAGAGTAAAGGAGGAAAGAGAATGTGAAGTGTAGAATGAATGAAGGATGGCTAAGTGTGATAACTATGAAGCATATCTTTTTCAATAATAATAATAATAAGAAGAAGAAGAAGAAGAAGAAGAAGAAGAATACAACCATGCTTCAATAGTTATCCAAATGAATGAGTCATCTAAATTATCCATGCTTCAACCATGCTTTAATAACACCTCATTATTCCGCCTCATTATCCATTTAAACAAATAGATTTATCACAAATGAGGTGTCTTCTTCTAGAAGCACTCTTGTGAAAATACAAGAATACCCCTCACCGTATATACATACCTGTATTCGTACTACAAATACCAAGAGATGAAAATAATCCAATATTATAATACTAGAATGTGGCTTAATCCTAAGCCCGCTAGTATTATCCGTCCGATCAAAAATACGTGTAGTTAGTACACGTATATGATCGAAACCCGACACGTAAAACCATACAGCATCTACATAGTTTCGTCTGAACTAGGGAAACCCTCTGTGTGAGACTCTAAAGACTCGACAGTACGCTGGTAGTGGATTTAACTATAAGCACGTCAGTGGCACTAGCTGTACGTAACGGTTACCCAGGTACTTATCGAAAAAAGGCCGATGAGCAAACTCATCCGAACTCCTACTTAGTCTGTCCGTGACAATCTCCGTATAGTTCAATCTATTCGTTTGAGAGTATCGCATGCCAGGTTTAGGGGGTGGAAAACGTCAGACTCCTAATAACCTGACAAGTCGTGTTGATGTGGCTCAAGACCTTCCGAGAATCTACTGATCTACCTATTAGTAATTCTCAATCCGACCTGGCCAGGGGCTTATGGTGTTGGCCAACCGAATATAGTGCGACATCGACTCCCTATACAGGGAGAAATGAATCCCCGACAATCGGTCACTGCCTCCATGTGGCTCAGGACTGTACCCAACTAAAACCTATTTGCATGACTCAGTAGATCCGTGGTAGGGTAGTAATCAAAGCACAGTGGGAACTCACGAAACAAATGACGACCTCAGGTCGACAGACTATCTGTACTCATGTCACTAGAGAACCGCTATCTGACGATTGGTATAATACCATCTAGATAGTTCTCGGTGAGTCCGTCCAATGTACTCACCCCCAATGAGCACCTGTATACGATCTTAGGTTCTAAAGACCAATGGCTGCGGGACCAACTATCGCCCCTTCAATATTTCGAGCTCTATGATTCTTTAAAGACCACTTGATTTAGACTCTTTTGAGAATGAGATGGACGGGCTTTCTATGTCTCCTAACTCCACAATTCCTGACGAATTGAGTACTTTGAATTCGGGTGCATAACCCATTGACTTTGAAACTTTCAACCTTCCTAGAGGATCTAGCTATTCCACTGATATGGATATCGATTCCTTTCTTTCCGATGAGGTGATCAACATTAGGGACATCGATGACAGTTTCAAAGATTTTTTCGCCGAAGAACTCGTATTTCTTGAAGAATAGGATGCTGTGATGAATCAAGACCCACCAGAAATTCATATGCCTCTGTTGGAAGCTGAAGAAGTTGAACCACCACCCTTTCCTTTTATCACATACGAGAATGCGATTACTCCACACATTCCTTATCTTTTACATTCTCGTTTCCATTCACACTCGCTTTTTCGGCTCCACTGACCGAGACATAAAAACTTTCGTTCATCCACTTCATTTCTTTTTTACTTTCATTATTCTTCTCATTTCTTTTCACCGAGACTTCATATTACTCTTGTCCATATACAGTCTCGCGTGTTTTTCATTTTTTTCCTCTACGCGTTCTTTCACCAACTAGTGTATCATCATGATAAAATTTTTGATTGGTTGGTTTTAACTTTTAGTCTTTATAAAGCCTTGTGTAAACCAATGATGTTCTCTCCCCTCTTACTTTGAACTTCAAATATTTAAATAATGGAAACACTATTTTAATTAAGTTTGGGCGGCATTTTTTGTCTTCTTGTTAAAAACAATCTCTCCGAAAATTTTGACAACTCAAAACTTTTGTGACCTCTTTGTGTGGCATGACAGCAAAGACACTGTCAAGTTTAAGTTTGGGGGTATACTCGGTGAGCTTTCTATCTTTACATTCAAGTTTATTTTCTGCATGCATTTGCCCGTGTATTTTTGTCTACAAATTTTCTTTTCTTTTGCATGTTTAATATCCGCATTGCATCATTTTTAAATTATGCACTGCATATATATTAAAAAACCCATAAGAATTGAAAAAGTTTTCAAAACATAAAAAAAATTTCGTCAAGTTAGCTAGTGGGGAAACTTAGACTTAAGTCCGACGGTTTCGATTGACAGGTCAGAAATAACTAAATCCTAGGATTAGATATTGAAAACCCGAAAAATAACCCTCCTTGAGTCTAACTGTAGTGAATATACGTTTTTGCACCACATTACACGTTTCGTGAGTTTTCAGAACTAGATGACAAGTTTGAAATGTCTAATAAATTTTTTTGTGAATTTTCTTAAGATCAAATAATTTGTTTAGAAATAATTAATATTGAGAACGATTCATGAGTGAAGTTAATATGAAGGGAAAGTATTGAATTTTTAATGGAGACTAAGTTCGAAAAATAACACATTTTAAGCTTGATTGGAGTGATTACACATTTTATCCATACTTACACGTTTTTAATTTTGGGATGAAAAACATAACTTGAAGTATCTTCGTTGGTTTTCTTTCCAAGAATTTTCATGCATAAAAATAAGTCTTTGTTTTGTGGTATTGGTGACTTAGAATATTAAGTCCTTGGGATGTCTCCACACTTAATACCCTAAAACCATTTGATTTGGGAGTCATTGACCCAAAACTCGTTAAGAAACCTAGAAAGCCTAATAAAACAAGCCAAGGAAGTGTTCTCTCCGAGTTAAAAGTTCTCGCGGTTAGTTGTGTGAGAATAATCTTGGTTAAGGACGGGTTTCGAGTACAAGATATAAAATTTTGAAATGGAATTTAACGGAGCTATGAAAGTTTAAATTGAAGTTACAAGACTAAAAGACTATTGCACGTTCATGAAGGTGTGTATGAATGAATACAGGTGAGAGGTGGAGTGAAGAATAAAACTAAGTTCTTTGTTAAAAGTGAAAAAAATCCTAGATTTGAGACTAAGCTGTAGAATGAAAACTCAAGAAAAGTTTAGGACTTTACAAACTCGTGATATGCTTTTTTGATGTTATTTCTGGTCTTTATTGAAAACATAAAAACTTTTAATCGAAATTTTTGAAATAAAACGACGCTATTTGCACGAACACGTAAAGACATATAGGAGCTTAAGTTAAATGATCAGTGAGGTGTGAAATATAAGGGTTGATGTTTCTAATTTAGGATGATAGAGTTACTAACTTAGATATTGAACTGTAGAATTAGAGTCGACGGTTAACTTGCAAAACTAATTTGACGGTATTTTGTGGGTGTAATCCGTTGAAAACCCTCAGGAGACAACACTCCTTCTCTAGGATAACCTAAAAATTTAACGGCTTGTTGCACATGCTATGTGCAATTGTGACGCCTACGAAAGTGAGCTAGGTTTTTTCCTTTTCTTTAAAATAAAACGGTTTGTTCGGAATGAACAAAGGATAAGTTTGGGGGTAATTGTTCATATCATAAAACCGCATATCAATACCACTCGTTCTTTATAATATTGCATATAATTTGGTGCTTTTAATTCTTGTTTGCTACATAAGTGCAGGGAAACATATTTGGAGCGATGCCGGACTTTTCAAGTTAAAACCGGACCAATTCAAACCCAATCAAATCTTAACCCTAACATCAATTCAATAATTGGCTAAAGGAAAAGAATTATTAATACATCTCTTAATCAACCCAATCCTAACCCTAATGAGTTACTTTATTTAATATTTTTCAAATCACCTAGTTTAGATCAAACTAAACCCAATTTCTTTTTATTTATTTCATGTAAAACAAGATTAGTAGTTTACCTTCTTTTTGTAGACAAACCATACTCACCGCGGCTAGCTTATGTGACACTGTATTGATTGCGGTAATTAGGAATTTATAAAACAAGAAAATAATATTACCGTCTCCCCGGCAACGGCATCATTTGATTGATGTGAAAAATTGTGGGAACATTAATCAAATGATGTTACCGTCTCCCTGGCTACGGCGCCATTTGATTAATATGAAAAAATTGTGTTTTATAAAGTCCTAATTACCGCAATCAACACGATACCGCATAAGCTAGCGGCGGTGAGTACAGGTCATCCACAGGGAGAAAGTAAATAACTAATCTTGTTTTAAACGAATTAAATAAAAAGAAATTAGGTTTTGATTGATTTAAATTAGGTGATTTGAAAAATATTAAATAAAGAAACTCATTAGGGTTACGATTGGGTTGATTAAGAGATGTATTAAAAATTCTTTTCCTTTAGCCAATTATTGAATTGATGTTAGGATAATAGCAAATAATGTAGATTAAGGTTCTTAAAAGGGTACTAGTAAGTTCCTCCTATTGACCCTCGTCCTTCCATTCTTTGTTCTTATCTCATCCCTTCCATAAAGATGACCGTAATTTGTCTCGAAAATTGGGTCGCAACTATCATGTAGGGATAGAACGCCCAAAAGGAGAGGTATGTATTTTATCTTTGCAAAAGTTTAATTTCAAATGTTGGGCAAATAGAAAGTGTAAAGGAATTTCCATCCCTCAAACCCCTTTTCCTAAAGCCTAACGAGCGAGGAAAATCACTCACCCATTATAACTAATTAAAACAAAAAGAAGAGAAGAGAAGAAAGATAAATAAATAATAGTTATGCTAACTACTATGGCCTTCACGATAGCGAGGAGCAACCATCGAGTATCATCGCATAGAAATCAATATTTAGAAGGAAGAAAGGAGAAGAAGAAAATTCATTAAAGAAAAACAACATCTATCTATAAAATTTAAAATCCGAGAAATAAAATTTCAAGAATTAAAGTGCAAGAAAATAAATACGAGACAAGAATTTAAATGAACTATCTTTTATTGATAACTTGAAGCTTCTACATAATTTTTAATGGCTAAAAGAAAAGAAAGAGATACAAAAATTCTAATTAAATTTTAACCTAAAACTAAAACCTAGATGTATTCTGTTGGGTGCTACTCGCATGTATTTATAGGGTCTGAAAGACGAAACCCTAGCTTTGATATCGATGTATACGAAAAGACGATTCTGCCCCCGAAACCCTAGCTTCTGCGGCGCAAAAGTTGCGGCGGATCCGCCGCATAATAACTTGGGATTGCGGCGGTTCCACAGCGACTTTGATGAGTTGGGCCTCCGGTGTTTTTCTATATTCTTCTCGCTATTTTAAAGGGTCCTTGAGCATATAATAACTTGATTTTACTAACATTGAATTTTGCAGGTCTGATTTGTTGACTTTGGCTTTGATTGGGTTTGAAACGGTCCGGTTTTAACTTGAAAAGTCCATCATCGCTCCAAACCTATTTCCTTGCACTTATATAGCAAACAAGAATTGAAAGCACCAAATTATAAGCAATATTATAAAAAATGAGTGGTATTGATATGCAGTTTTATGATATGAACAAATACCTCCAAACTTATCTTTTGTTCGTCCCGAGCAAACCGTTTTATTTTAAAGAAAAGGAAAAAAACGCAGCTCACTTTTGTAGACGTCATGATTGCACTCAGCATGTGCAATAAGCCGTTAAATATCCGTGTTATCCTAGAGGAGGAGTGTTGTCTCCTAAGGGTTTTCAGCGGATCGCACCCACAAAATTTTGTCAAGTTAGTTTTACAACTTAACCGTCGACTCTAATCCAACAGTTCAGTATCTAAGTTAGAAAATTTATCATCCTAAGTTAGAAATATAAACCCGTATTTTTCACACCTCACTTTTCATTTAACTTACGTTCCTATACGACTTTACATGCTCGTGCAAATAGCGTCATTTTGTTTCAAAAATTTTAATTAAAAGTTTTCATGTTTTCAATAAAGACCAGGAATAACTTCAAAAAAGTATCTCACGAGTTTGTAATGTCCTAAACTTTTCTTGAGTTTTCATTCTACAGGTTGGTCTCAAATCTAGGATTTTTCTCATCTTTAACAAAGAATTTAGTCTTATTCTTCACTCTACCTCTTACCTGTTTTCGTTCATATAAACCTGCGTGAACATGAAATAGTCTTATAGTCTTGTATGTTCAATTTAAATTTTCATATCTCATTAAATTCCTTTTCAAAATTTTATTTCTTGTACTCAAAACTCGTCTAAAACAAGATTTTATAATTTACCTTCTCCCTGTAGACGACCCGTGCTCACCGCAGCTAGCTTATGCGACACCGTGTTGATTGCGATAATTAGAAAACACTAAAAGACAATTTTCACATCAATCATGGATGTCGATGGTGGCAATGATGATGGGATATATGTTTATCAACTGTGTTAGGCACCGGTGTCGAGGATTTCTATTCATCCCTTCTCTCTAAGAAAAGTATCTGATTTCTACTTGAAAAAGAATCGATTTTTATCTTCATTTTTGTTGGCAATAGAGTAGAGTTTAGAAAATCGGAGTTTCATAAAGTTATCTAAACTAACTCCAAAATCCACCACATTATTAGCAATGTATATGAACTCCAGTCTTCGCCACACCTGGAAAAAAAATCCTTGATTCACCACTGTTTACAACAACTACTTCTCCTCGACATTGACTCCGACTACGATTGCTCCCCTCTCATCGACTTCATCTTGATCTCAACTTGGTGTTGGAGTTGGTGTTGTTCAATGACGATAGAGAGTAGGATGAAAACATTATAGTTGTCAGTAGTTAATTCTTTTGAGGTTTTGATTAATTATTTTGTTTGATTTAGAAAGCACTTGTTGATCACTTATTTCATTGGTATATTTTGGATATTACCGATGTTAAATTCGAAGTATGAGTAATAGTTGTTTCGTATTGCTATAACGTATTTATTTCGATATTAGACATGCTAATTTGTCTCGTTTTATGTTTTTTCTTTTGTGTGTGTACATATAACTTTATACAATATATATACGTATATACATATATACACATACACATACATTCATATATATGCACGCGCGCGCGCACATTTGGGATTTCGCTGTATCCCATGTCACATTGTATCGTGTTGGTACAACCTAGATAGTCAGTCGTGGATGGGGGCTAGGGTAGCGACGCTTGCGACCACAGTGGAATTGTACACAAAAATTAGTAGCAAGCATAGCCCCAATCCAAACAAGAATCAATCAAAATAACAATGCAATGGACTAAAGATCTAAACTAGAGAACTAATAAGAAGAGACTACAACCTTTGTAGCGTGTTAGCCATCTCTCCTTGGACTCCGGCTAATCTCCACGAAACCCGGAACAAATTTGCTCGGTAATCTCCTTGCCGAAGAAGATCCACCTTGAGATAAATCCAACACAAGTTTTAGCTTCAAATTGATCTTATCAAAATGAAGAAACTCACTAATTAAAATTGCTAAGAATGATTAGCAGGATATGTAGAATAATTAGCTCACTAAAGTCTTTTCTTTTGTTTTCTTTCCTTACTTGAGAAAAACTCAAGAGAGAGCTTGATGAAGATGAAGAGAATCACTTAGAATAATAATATCAACACTATAGATTTTTCAAGCCATGGTTATCTTTTAAGACAAAACAAAAATGAGTCACTAAATCTAGTAACATCTAAACAATGACTCATTCTTTTTATCTTTAAAAGATAAATGATAAATCACTTAGTTCTTATCATCATTCCAATGCGATTCTTATACACCCATCAACTTTGTATCATCAACCATGACACATTTATATATTTATATCATATATATATATATATATATATATATATATATATATATATATATATATATATTAAAGAGAAGAAGAAATAATAAAGAAAGCATGATATATATATATATATATATATTATAATAATAATTAAATCAACACATGATTTAATAATCCGGTTATATCATATATAATCCGGCTAATATCAATAAACGCTCGATTATAATACGTGTATCACACATACACGTGTTTAATTGAACTCCTGCACGTATCACTATACGTGCCCTACATCGTTTCACCTGTACTGGGAAACCTCTGTGTGGGACTCTAAAGACTCGACAATACGCTGGCAGTTGATTAAGATCATATTTATAGCCCACAAGCACGTCGGCGGTACTGGCTGCACGTAACGGCTATGCAAGTATTGATTAAAAGTAGGTCAATAAGCAAACTCATCTAAATGCTACAAAGCCTATCAGTGACATCACCGTACAGTTCGGTCTCTTCGTCTAAGATTATCACATATCGTGTCTAGGGTTTGGAATTTGTTAGACCCCAATAACTCGATAAGTCATGCGATGGAGGACCCATAACCATCCAGAGATACAACTGATAACACTTATCAGTTTATCTCCACTGTGGTGGTCACCGACTTGTGGTTGTAGTCATATCCTGTATAGTGCGACATCAACTCCCTATACCGGGAGAGACGAATCCTCTCGACTGATCACTGTCTCCATGTGCTTCGGGACTTGATCAGTCGAAAATATTGCATTCTCAACACGTCAATTTCCCTACTCTTATCAACCATCTAAGGGTGTTTATTGTAAATATAACACGGATTACGAATTCATCTGTAAAATACCAAATAACATGTGTTATAATTATAATCGACATTCTAAAGGGAAATTAAGTGTTTATTACTAATTGCATTGATCTGTATATATCAACCCTTGTCTCGAGATTGTGTGCAGGAAATTCTCCAGGTAAAAGAGCCGGAATTGCTAAAAGTGCTGATAAAACGCGTTAAGTCCAAGACTTGTGATCTAGCAGTAAACAAGAAAGAATTATAAGATTCCAGACATCAGGAAAGTGCCATTAAGCCAACATAAGAATTACCATGGAAAAATCATGCAGCAAACCCATCAAACGGCCGCGGATCCATGGCCGAGTCAGGCCGATCCGCGGCGGATCCGCGGCCGTGTTGACTCGTCGGCGGCAGCACTTCTCCCGAGGCTTCTTTTCTCAACTACAAAACTTATTCAAGACGCTTCAAATATCCAGAAGCTTCCCTCCAACAGCCCAGCTTCTCATGCAAGCTAACTAACTAGTTTAATCTAGAAACTTCTCAACCTAGTTTCTGTAAGTGCACTGCGACGCCCCGGCCGTCAATCCGACGGCCAAACGCGGAAACGGTGGTAAACTTAAATTTTGCGGACTTAGCAAACTGGCACCACCGCGCACTATAACCGGGATCGAACCACTAACTAGTCTAAGCTACTAACAAGATAGGGAATAGAGATGTACCGACGATCCAAGTCCTCCGGTCTTCTCATCATGGTCCCGATCTCCTGCGGAAAAGTCCCGTCTCCTCCTCGTCGCCGGAAGTGCACCACATCGCCTACTTTGTTTACGGGCTCCCACCTCAATGCCGAGGCAACTCGGGCACGAAGCCGGCTACTCGACGTGCCCAAGATTCGTTGTAGAATTCGTAGAGAAGGAGTCTCATTTTTGGGGTTTGGAGTTGTGCCATTTTGTGGAAGAAAAGAGAGGAACTTTTGGAAATGAACTAGAGGGCTTTTCTAGTGAGCATGAGAAACAAAATGCCACACATAAAAAATGAATCCACACCCCACCATTTGGAATGGCCGGCCAAACAAAAAAAAGAGTAAGATTGGAGAGAGAGTGTGTGGTGTATGGATGATTCAACCACTACAATAATCATGAGAGAAAAAGAATGGTGAAAAGAAATTATCATCACAACCAAATCCATACTCCACTAACCAATCAACAACAACCATGATGACATCCAAAGTCAAGCTATCATGAAGTGATCAAGTCAAAAGGTCAAGGTATGGTGCTCATCATGAAAACCATCATGATGAAACAAGATGCAAAGAAAACCCCTCCACTAATGCCTATTTGCAACAATGAAAATAAACCCTCCTCCACCAATCTTCGGCCAATGAACGGAACAAAGGAAATTGGCCGAAACGGAAAGCAAACTGGCAACTCCAAAAAACTGGTCCCGTAATAAATTACAGGAAAACCCCAATACTGTGCATACACACCCGCATCTGTATTTCGACCGAAATACAAATGCAATGAGACAAAATCTATGCTGTACTATACTAGGATCCGGCTTATACCAAAACCGGCTAGTAAAATCCGTTCGATCCTGATCCGTGCAATACCGCACGTATCTGATCGAACCCTGCCATATAACCATACGGCCTATAGTACAAACTGTCCGATCCTGATCCGTGCAATACCGCACGTATCTGATCGGACCCTGCCATATCTCCATACGGCCTCTACAACCTTTCGCCCGAAAGCTGAGTAACTGAATGTGGGGGACTCTAAAGACTCGTCAACACCTTGGTTGTGGATTTAACCACTAGCACGTCAGAGGTATAAGCCAATACGTGACGGGCTACCAGGTACTGACTAAAAGAGACGTCTGTGAGCGAACTTAGCCCGACAACCCTACTGAGCCTGTCAGTGACAATATCCGTGCAGTCCGGTCCGTTCGTCTATGAGTATCGCATGGCGGGCCTAGGGGGTTGGTAAAAGTCAGACCCCCAAAAGCGGTACAAGTCGTGTCGGAGTGTAGCCCAGAACACCCTGAGATACTACTGGAATACCTACCAGTAAATCTCCTTGTCTTGGCCAAGGACTTTGTGTAATGGCTCTCCTAGACACAGCACGACCTCACTCCCAATACCGGGAGAGACGAACCCCTGAAGATACGCTCACTGCCTCCATGTGGCTCGGGACTGTACCCAACTAAAACCTGTTTGCACGACTCCTTTGAGCCGTGGTAGGGTAGTAATCAAAGTACAGTGGGAACTCACACGAGACAAATGACGATCCCCAGGTCGATGAACTAACCTGCACACATGTCACCAGGGAACTGCCATCTGACGTCTGGTATATGACCAACTAGCATGTTCCCGGCGAGTCCTGTCCGGTGTACTCATAACCCAATGAGCACCTATATACATCTTAGGTGATCCAACTGACACCAGTGGCTTGTGAGACCGGCCACCGCCCCTCGTCGGGGTCTCGACTGTATACACTAGTCTACTAATGGAGTATCGATGCCCAGTCTCGAAACTCCCACGACTAGGGACCTTTTAAGGATAAGCTTATAGACCCCAGCTCCCACTTATATGATCGCCCTCATACTGCTGGTGGTCAAGCAAGAATCCTAGGGGCTCTATCAACGTGTAATAGCGACGTGTCAGGTCACCTAAAGCAGTACACGATGATAAAGGTAAGCCAGATAGCATACTATCATCTCGAGTAAGACTGTCCTACCGGGATAGGTCCTCCCTCAATCATTACAATCACGTACCTGTGACCTAATAATTGACTCTGAGGGCACTATCTCCAACAGTTTCCTATGCAAGCTTCATAACAACCAAGCTTCCAAGGGAAGCCATACCTAGCTTCTAGGGGAAGCCAAAGGGAAACAATATAAAAAGGCACCTAGGGCTTCATTGAGGGGGTTACACAATTAGTGGTGAGTTAGTCACACAATAGTTGTTCGGTTGTTGAATATTGAGATCCAAATCAATTCTAAACAAATTGAGTGACACAATTTGTTCCAAATCAAGATCATCGAGTACCAAATCGAGCAAGCATCCAACAATCCTTTTTGAAGCAACGCCGATCTTCATCTGAGCAAGAGATCCACGACGATCCACGACTCAAGGAGACGATGCGAAGCTAGTTCGATGATTTAGTTCCTCCTCAATTCTTGTATTCTTTGAGTGTATTGTAACGAAATATCGAATAATAAATGTGACAATCTTGATTCTTACTTTCTATTCATTATCGCATTATGATATTCTTCATTCTTGATTGTTTTATGATGATGCGTGAGTAAAACTCCGCTTGCTTCGGAATCGAAAGAATAGATAGATGATGTTGATGAATTCTTGAACGATTCTTAAGTCTTATGAGTTTTGTAAACCGTAGGAAATTGAATCAACGATGACCTAGTTTTGAGCAAGATGCTTTCTTGAATATTTTCGCTCTAAATTAGAGATCAACAATCGATGATTGAATTTCCTAGAGGCTAGAATTTGAATGCTAATGAATGAAAGGACAAGGGATGAGGATGAAGAAACCCTAGTTTCTTCAATAGATCCCTAAATCTCGTTGATTGTCATCGATCTAGCAACAAATCTTCAATAGATAAGAATTTATAATAATAAGCATTAATCATCATTATCGATTCAATTGATTCCGACAAGCTTCTCTACAAATCTTGATAACTCAAACAATTTGGATATTTTCTTGATTTCTACCATTTCTTGAATGTAGACCTAATTTGTCGAGATTCTTGAAACTAAACTTCACAATTTTCTTTTATATTTTAATTTCCAACGCAACTAAAACAAGGTCGATCAAATCACATTTTCCCTGTGGACGATCCGTATTCATTAACGCGCTACACTGACACCGTTAATTGATTGCGGTATAAATTTCTTTGATTGTGAACACTTTACATTTCATCACAACAAAAGATGATCAATCAAATGGTGTCGTTGCCGGGGATAGTGTGCTAATTTGTTCGTTTTTGAAATTTGAGTTGGAAAATTTATTATTCCATCAGTTTTTAGATCAAAATTCGTAACAAGCGCTTAACGATTTGTTGTGATTTGTTGCAAGGAGATCTGAAATCTGTGGAGCGAGAGGAAATTTTTTCAGGACATCTCAAAAAGTCCAGAAAAGCAACAGAAGCATCTGTACCAATTTTTGTGCAGGGATCCCTTTAAGCTGCGGCGGATCCGCGGCATTAGTGTGCATCTCGCGGCGGTTCCGCGGCGATACTAGGGTTTCACTGTTTCAAATTTGCTAGGTGACTCTCTGTCTTTCTTATCTCTTCCCTCATCTACTCCGTTAACCAATTTCTGCAGGTTTCTTTGCAAAAATTCGCAGCACCGCAAAAAGAAAAAATTGTTGCGTGTTTGATCTTGGTTGTTTGCATTTTTTAATACGGAAATTAAGGGGCACGACCAAAATTCAGATTAGGTCGGGATTTCATTACCTGTCCTAAGCCCCAAAAATCACAAACTTGCATCCGCATCACCACCCTCATTAACTAAAAAATATCTAGACAAGACTCTAAGGACTGTCGTGCTCAATTAGGACAGAAAGAGGTCGTGGGTAATCTATTGCTTATCCGCGTTTCTTTTGTGGTGTCTAAGGCAAGTGGTTACTTAATTAGGCCCACTACTTACGTAGTGGAGAACCTCCCACTTACCTGGCACTAATCTGGCCACAGGAGAGGCAGTAGAGGATCTATCTTGCGACTTGTCTTCTGAAAGTCTAGGAGCGGTCTAGAGACTTGACCTAGGTAACCACTAGAATTAGGGTTGCTTGTGCATTGTTTGTGTGAATTTTTAAAAAATCCGTCTTTTTCAAACCAAACACCAAACTCATCTTTTCCCTAATTATCACTTAACGCTACCACTTGTGCTATACCATTTAGTGCATGCTCGGCTGGACACGGGATTCTAGTGCCCGTCTTGTCCGCGTTCCTCCTATAGACTCCGAAGTCGGTATTTCTACGTCCACTTTTTCTATACTCCCTACCACATCCACTTCGATGGACGGTTCTCCATCGAACTTCTTTAACACTACTTTGCCACCGTCCGCAGGTGCGCAGACCCCTTCCCGCATCTCTCTCCAAGAGAGATGCTACCCTATGCGAGGTCCTCTTTCGACCTGTCTTACCATTCCACCAGACAATGGGGACAATTTTGAAATCAAACACCAATACATCAATCTTCTACCCAAATATCACGGTCTCGAGTCTGAAGATGCATTTGTCTTTATTACCAAATTTGAAAATGTATGCGCAATGATGGGTACTTCACAGTTTTCTGTGGATGCTATGAGATTACGTCTTCTTTCATTTACCTTGTGCGATATAGCCGAGAAGTGGCTTTATAACACAGTCGCACATTCTATTTCGAACTGGGGAGAATTCGTAACAGCATTCCTTAAGAAATTCTACCATAATCATAAAACAGCTCGAGTCCGTAGCGAAATAAACCAATTTACCCAGCTTCCAAATGAACCATTCTCGAAGTGTTTTGAATGCTTCAAGGATCTGTTAGTTCAATATCCAAATCACAAAATCCCTAGATGGGATCTGTGCAGAATCATCTATGAGGGCTTTAATCCTACCACTAAACAGAACCTTGAATCCATGTGTCAAGGCACCTTCATGACTAAAGATGATGGTGAAGCCTGGAGATTTCTAGAAGATTTCGCTGAAAAATCTTTACAGTGGAAGAGTGTAAACCAGTCATCGTCTAGGGGTGGCATTCACCAAATTGATGTTTCCATAGGAGTTAGAGCTGAAATGGCAGCAATGCAAAAGAAACTCGAAGCTATGGAACATAAATTTTTAGCAGCCTCCCTAAATCAGATGTCACTCTCCAAAACTGTCTGTGGATGCTGTTCTGATCCATCTCATCTTACGGAAGAATGTCCTTTAAATTCTCCGTTTCAAGGTCAAGAGCATTCCAATGCTGCTTTCCAACAAAGACCTAGAAACGATCCGTATTCTTCCACTTATAATCAGGGTTGGAGGAATCACCCTAACTTTGCTTGGAACCAACAACAAACTCAAAACACGGTTCCTAATCAAAATAATTTTCAAAGGGCTCTTCCACCACAACGGTAGCCATTTCAACTGACTCGGCACCTTTACCAATCACAAAACTTTCAAAATCCGGTCAACACGCCTGCACCGTATAATCCTTTGCAGTTGATCGGTACTGATAATTCCTCTTCACTCGAACGGACTTTTGAAATGTGTATGAAACAAATGTCGACTGAATTTAAGTCTTCCCTTGATAAAATCCAGAAAAACTTTGACTCCCAAAGTGAGAGTATTAAATCGATGGAAGCTCAAATTGCCCAATTAAAAGCCGATATGAGTGCGAGAGAAAAAGGGAAACTTCCGTCTCAACCCCTACCGAATCCTGGGCATTACAATGTGAATGCCATCAAAACGTTGAGATCTGGAAGAGTGCTAAACAATCACGTTGGGGAAAAGATTGATAATCATGAAGAATTAATCAATAATACCCCGGCTGAGACTTTTCCTTCTACACACACTATTACTTCTGACCACAGTTCTTTTACCCCACCATTTTCTAGCAAGCCTATTCTCCGTTTTCCTCAAGGCTCGAACCCTCAGCATCACTCTTCTATTCCACCAAAGATGATCCCCACTCCTATTCTGGGATCAGTTCCACACACATCACCTTCTCCAATGTTGGACCCAGCTATTATTGCTAAAGTTCTTTATCCGAACAGGTTAAGGGGTAACAAATCTAGTCCACATATGGAGAAGATTATGGAAATATTCAAACAGGTTAACATCAACATCTCTCTTCTAGATGTTATTCAACAAGTCCCCGCTTATGCAAAAATTCTTAAAGACTTGTGCAAAAGGAAGAGGAAGACTCAAGTGCCTAAAAAAGTCTTCATGACTAATAATGTTAGCACTGCTTTTACTCCACAATTACCAAAGAAACGTAAGGACCCAGGATGTCCTACAATATCGATTTCTATTGGGGGTAAAAACATTAACCATGCTTTACTTGACCTAGGCGCAAGTGTTAACCTGCTTCCATATTCTGTTTACGAGCAGCTAGAGATTGGAAAGTTGAAACCAGCTCATTGCACTTTCCAAATGGCAGACCGATCAATCACCAAACCTAGGGGTGAACTGGAGGATGTGTTGATTAAAGTCAGGGAATTCATATTCCCTGTGGACTTTATTGTTTGATACACAGCCTGTAGCAAACCCACAGAACCAAATTCCGGTGATTTTGGGTCGACCATTCCTTGCCACTTCCAATGATGTCATTAATTGTCGAAACGGTTCAATGAACCTCTTTTGGAAAAATGACAATTGAACTGAACATCTATAAAATTAGAAGTCAGCCATCTGAACCCTCTGCTCATATACTTGATGCCTGTTCTGTCCACGAGATTGCTTCCGAAAATTGCGAAGTTGATGAACTTTGCTTTGAAAATCTCGACGACACTAGCACATCAATGTTTGATCTGTCACATCTTAGTAAGGAAACAATTTCCACGCTTGAGTCTGAAACTCTTGACTTTTCACCTTCTGAGTCTGTATCTTATGCAGGCTACGAGCTTCTCCTTGACTCCGAATATCATTCGATGACCCCACCTTCTATAGTTTCTCTGCCCGCATTAGATCTCAAAGTTTTACCTTCTCATCATAAATATGCATATTTAGGTGAGAATGAGTCTTTACATGTTATCATATCCTCTTCTCTAGCCCCAGAGCAAGAGAATGCGCTTTTAACGGTATTGAGATCTAATAGACAGGCGTTTGGTTGGACTATGGCTGACATCAAGGGGATTAGTCCCTTGATTGAAGAACATCATATACATCTGATGGATGAAGCCAAGCCAACCTGAGAACCACAGAGACGGTTAAACCCCGTTATGAAGGATGCGGTGAAGAAAGAAATCGTCAAATGCCTTGACAATGGTATTATTTACCCAATCTCCGATAGCCAATGGGTAAGTCCAATTCATGTCGTCCCTAAGAAATCTGGCATTACGGTCATAACAAATGAGGCAAATGATTTAATCCAGACACGCACTCAAACTGGGTGGCGTGTATGTATTGATTATAGAAAACTCAATGCCGCAATGAGGAAAGACCACTTTCCTCTACCTTTTATTAACCAGATGCTAGAACGCTTAGCTGGACGAGATTATTACTGCTTCATGGACGGATACTCTGGCTATAACCAGGTCCCTATTGCCAAAAAGGATCAAGAAAAGACCACATTTACTTGTCCTTTTGGTACTTTTGCTTATAGACGCATGCCCTTTGGGTTATGCAATGCTCCTGCTACATTTCAGCGGTGTATGATGGGGATATTCTCGGACATGGTCGAGAATTTTCTGGAGATTTTCATGGACGGTTTCTCGATATTTGGAGATTCTTTTGTTGACTGCCTATCACATCTTGTTCAGTTGATAAAACTGCACATTTAATAAGACATTTTTCCTACTATTTCTATATAAAGAAAAGTGTTTATTATAATATATGACACGTATGAGGGTTTATCTGTAAAAATACTATTTTCATGTGTTTATATATTATAATTAACTTTTGGTAGGAAAAAGTAAGCATATAATATCCAAGTAAAATTTGGCCCATTTAAATATGCTTACCTTATTAAATACCTTTGACCAATTCTTAATGATTAAGTTAATATCTCAATAAAACAAACTCTACTAATATTATTTGTTGAGTTGTTGTGCAGAATTTTCAGGGCTGAAATCAAGGAAACCAAAGTTGTTAGAACAAACCTGCCTAATTAAGAAAGTAAACTAAAGAAATCAAGTCTGGTAGTGACGTAGAAAAGATTTTCAGTTTCCAGAGATTAAAAAGATCACCACGTGTCATAAAGATAAAGCTCCAGAAGACAAAATCAAGCGATCTCCCTATAAGGCCGCGGATCCGCGGCCAAACCCACCTATTGGCCGCGGATCCGCCGCGTATTGGGGTATGTGGGAGTTAGGATTTTGCTGTTTGAATCTTAACTACTGGTTTCCGAATTAGGAAGCTAGGGTTCTGGCTCTGGGACTATAAATAAGGACCGAGAGCCTCTTGGAAAAATCATCAAGCTGAAGAGATCACGAAGTCCACGATAGGCTCATGCATCCAGGCTGATCATCAACGGTTCATCTACCTCCTTAGAAGTGATCGAGAAGCAAACTAACATTTTGTAATCATTTTCTAAGGGAACAAAGTGTAAATGAATTTTGTTGATTAATAAAGGAAGTAGTTTTCTTATTCTATCTCTTTGTAGTTTTAATATGATTTCTCTCTCCATCTTTTCTTCTCCCAACATGTGCGAGTAATTCTTCGCTTGTAAGGGTTCATGGGATTAGGGTAGGTTAATGGATGATGAAGATCCTTAAACTCTTTTTAAGTCCTATAAAGTTTATAAACTCTATCAAAAGAATAGTTAACATCCTAATTGGGCGCGCTATCAATTCATTGATAATCGCGACCACGATTAGAGATTAGATTAACTATTGTTTTGGTAAAGGCTATATATGAACGGAGTTTCATATCGAGATAGGGGTTAAGAGTGGGAACCCTTTTTCCCTCCAGAAACCCTAATCTACATGCATCACTGTCATTCTAGTTTTAAATCTATTAAAGGATAAAAAGAGTAATCTTTAATTAATCATCCATAACTACTAAATCCTAATGAACCCTACAAGCCCCCTTTTTATATTAAACTTACCTCCATAGTTAATCTAGATCTATATTTTTCATCCTTGTTTAACGTAGATCTAGAAACTATTTCCACCATTCTTTAATCTTCCCCTTTCTCAACACATCTAAAGTAAGATTGAAAGGTTCCACGTTTCCCTGAGGACGACCCGTACTCATCTCGGTCTAGCTACGCGCGACACCGTTCTGATTGTGGTTATTCTACAAACTTCTTTAAAACCGATAAATCAAATGGCGCCGTTGCCGGGGATACGTGCGTAATTTTTTTATTCTTACTATTTGTGTTGAATTCTTATTCGATCTATATCATAATTAAAACAAAACTAAAAATTATATATTTAACGAATTGTGATTGAATTTTGCAAGGAGATCTAGAGTCACGGACTTGAAGAAACAGAAAGACAGAGACATTCATAGAGATCCAGAGAAGTACAGGAGGCCACGATACAAAAATTCATCACCTGACCTCTCTTCCTTGCGGCGGAACCGCGGCAATAAGGGACATTCACGGCGGAAGCGCGGCGGGATTGAGGATTTAGGGGTCGTAACTTCTCTAGTAAGTTTCTCAAATCTTTCTCTCTCCTCTGAAATCCAATAAAATATCTTTTCTGCAGGATTCTTTGCAAAATTTTGCCGCTCAAAAATCTTTTTGCAAAGTTTTGTAATCGGTTTGTTAATTCATATTTTAATATGGATTTTTAAGGGGCAAGACCACAATTCAGATTAGGCGGGGATTTTATCACCCTTCCTAAGCCCCACAAATCACAAACCGAGCATCTGCATCAACCCTACATTAATTTAAAAAATATCTAGACAAGACTCTAAGGACTGTCGTGCTCAATAAGAATAGAGGAAGGTCGTGGGTAGTCTATCGCTTATCCGCATTACTTTTGTGGTGCCTAGGCAAGTGTGTATAAGGCAAGTGGTTACTTAATTAGGCCCGCTATTTTCGGTGATTCGTATAGCGGATACCTCCCATTTACCTGGCACATACCTGACCATAAGAGTAGTAAAGAGGTGGTAGATGATTGATCCTACGGCTTGTCCTTTGGAAGTCTAGGAGCGGTCTAGAAACTTGACCTAGGTAACCTTAGTTCTAGGGTTGTTTGTGCATTTTTGTGTGAATTTTCTAAGTCCGACACACTTTTCAAAACAGACCATTTTTAAAAGTACACACGCTGCCACTTGCGCTAAACCCGCTTAGTGCATGCTTGGCTGGATACGGGATTCTAGTGCCCGTCTTATCCGCGTTCCTGCTATCGACTCCGAGGTCGGTACTTCTTCATCTTCTTTTCCCCCACCACACACCACATCGACCAAGATGGACGGTACTCCATCAAATTATAACACTATGCTGCCACCGCCCGTAGGTGAGCAGAACCAACCGCGCATCTCTCTCCAAGAGAGATGCTGTCCTATCCGTGGTCCACTTCCCACTTGCTTATCTATTCCACCAGCCAACGGGGATAATTTTGAAACTAAACCCCACTACATCAATCTTTTGCCCAAATTTCACGGGCTTAATTCTGAAGACGCGTACGTTTTCATCACTAAATTCGAAAACGTATGCGCAATGATGGGTACTTCACAACTGACTGTGGATGCTATGCGCTTGCGTCTTCTCCCATTCACTTTGTGGAACTTGGCAGAAAAATGGCTTTATAATACTGCCGCACACTCTATCACTAATTGGGATGAATTCATAATAGCATTTCTGTTCCCCTCCGAATACAGAGACGCGACCGCGTAGGTTCGTCTTGCCTGAAATTCGGGGCAGATGCTAATTGATGCTATCCGTCCACCTCTCTGAAAATGCCAAGTTGATTTATGGCACCATATATCGAAGGTTTAATTGGATGCGGCCGATGTAGCAGACTTCATCAGATTCCCCCTCGTTTGAGGGGTTTTTGATTATGGGGACGTTCTTCCCTGCAGGAGTAAGCCCCTGCAGTTAATTACACTACCGCATTGCGGTAACAACTTTCTCCTTCTCTAGATGGTTTAGTTGCCCGTGGATTATATACGGAGACTAAGTTATGCTGTCGCCCGTAGGGCGTAGACTAGTCCAAATCCGTATCTTTCTTAGATTTGGGTTTGGGGTTTGGGTTTAAGGATACGTTAGCCTCGTTTGAGACTAAGATGAACTTAAACGTTTGTTAAGGATACGTTAGTCTCATTTTAGACTAAGATCAACTTAACGGGATCGTTTAGATCCGACAAGAGAGTAATTGGGCTCTATTGTTTTGTTTAGTGACATTGCGGTCGATTGCCAGTTTAAGGACATGGGGGTCCGTTGTTAGTTTAAAGACATCGCGGTCGAGGTTAAGGACATCATAGTCCGAGGGTTTAAGGCCCCCACAGTCCGATGTTAGTTTAAAGACATCACGGTCGAGGTTAAGGACATCATAGTCCATGGATTTAAGGACTCCACAGTCCGATGTTAGTTTTAAGACGTCACGGTCGAGGTTAAGGACCCTACAGTCCGAGGGTTTAAGGACCCCACAGTCCGATGTTCGTTTAAAGACATCACGGTCGAGGTTAAGGACATAATAGTCCGAGGGTTTAAGGACCCCACAGTCCGATGTTAGTTTAAAGACATCACGGTCGAGGTTAAGGACAACATAGTCCGAGGGTTTAAGGACCCCACAGTCCGATGTTAGTTTAAAGAGATCACGGTCGAGGTTAAGGACATCATAGTCCGAGGGTTTAAGGACCCCACAGTCCGATGTTAGTTTAAAAACATCACGGTCGAGGGTTTAAGGACCCCACAGTCCGATGTTAGTTTAAAGACATCACAGTCGAGGTTAAGGACATCATAGTCCGAGGGTTTAAGGATCCCACAGTCCGATGTTAGTTTAAAGACATCACGGTTGAGGTTAAGGACATCATAGTCTGAGGGTTTAAGGACCCCACAGTCCGATGTTAGTTTAAAGACATCACGGTCGAGGTTAAGGACATCATAGTCCGAGGGTTTAAGGACCCCACAGTCCGATGTTAGTTTAAAGACATCACGGTCGAGGTTAAGGACATCATAGTCCGAGGGTTTAAGGACCCCACAGTCCGATGTTAGTTTAAAGACATCACGGTCGAGGTTAAGGAAATCATAGTCCATGAGTTTAAGGACCCCACGGTCCATGAAATATATGGTTGTCGGGACCCGTCACCTCTTTGAAGACGTTGAGGAATTACAACGACAAATATCAAAGGAGTGAAGAGATGTACCCTTGAACCAAGGTGAGGTGGTTGAAACAGCAGATGTGCTCAATTCAAAATAAGTTGAGGACTTATGGACATAATTGGGCTAAGTCCAATTAAAATGTTTTAACATTTTATTTTTTGTTCTGGCTATTAAGCCTTTATTTGGGCTTAGCCCTTTTAATAATGCTAGGCATTGGGCTCTGACATTTTTGTCTTCATCAGAACAAACTGTGTTCTGACAATGCGCCACGTGGCGCGCCAGACGCTTTGCGCGAGTCAAAGAGCGCATTGAGCTTCTGTCAGGTAGTACACACGAAGAGGACACGTGTCACGCTTAGCGCTAAGCGCTAGTTTGTTAGCGCATTGCGCTTTTAATTTATGAGCGCATTGCGCTAGTCTGTTGGCGCACCAGTGAGTGACACGTGGCGCGCTTAGCACTAAGCGCCAGCCCATGAGCGCGGTGCTCTATTTTAGAAGCGCAAAGCGCAGATTGTGTCTTTAGTTGACACGTGGCAGCTTTTGGCGCTGAGCGCCGGTCCAATAAGCGCAAGAGCGCAATTCATGAATGCAAGACACTTTTCAATAGCGCAAAATGCATTTGATCAATTTTAAGATCAAAGAACAAATTTATGTTCTTCAAAGGAAGCTTTTCCCTCAAGATCCAAGAACAAAAGTTCTTGTTTTTATAAAAGGCTCTGTCTTTATAGATCAAAAGATCTGTGAATGAAGTAAAATACTTCTTTTAGTCTTTTCATAATTAGATCTTTTTGATCTTTTATTTTTTATCAAAGACCTTGGTCATTTTCTTAGATCTCTGATCTTTTTAGAAGATGGTTCTTCTTTTTACGGGATGGTTATCTCTATTATTCAAGAACATAGTTCTTTTTTACCTTGAAGATGGAGAAAAATCATCTTTTTTTTTGTAAGAGTTTTCTCTTCTTTTGCAGAGGGTTTTTCTCTCTCTTTTCTCTATATCTCCCTATTCTGTATATTTTTGACTTGAACTCTAGGGTCCTTTATATAGGGCCAAATGACTTATTAAATCAGTTTCAAGAGATCTTTCTCTGATTGATTTGGAAATATTTCCCACCGTTGGATCTTTGATCCTAAGGTTTCTGTTTTTACAGAAAATAATTTTCTTGTTTTAATAAGATTGAAAAATCTTTCCATAACAGAACTTTAGTTCTAATTAGTTAATAATTTATTATTAGTAGATCTTTTGATCTGACGGTGGGGGAATTTTTAATTCCAGCGCTGGCGCACCTTGCGCTGACGCACCTACGTTCGACAAGTGGCGCGCAGCGCAGCGCGCAGCGCAGCTGCGCTAGCGCACCCGTGTTTGACACGTGGTGCGCAGCGCAGAGCGCTGGATCTGAAGCGTTGCTTCAACTTTTAAATTTTGAATTTTGAAACAGAGCTTTGCTCTGATTGGGGGTGCGCTGCCTTGGGCGCAGCGCACCTGGCGCTAGCGTGTCTGCGCTTGACACGTGGCACGCAGCGCACGGGACCTGAAGCGTTGCTTCAATTTTTTGAATTTTGAAATTCAAAACTGAGCCTTACTCTGATTGGGGGAAACAAATGCCCCCCCACCGTTGCGCTCACGTGGCGCACACGTGAGTGCAGCGGTGGCAACATCTGAGCCCTTGGATCAACTCAGAAGTTGAAGAGGCGGTTCAGTGCCTATAAATAGGACCTTTGGTCCTCAGATGATTATCATCTTCTTCTCAAGATTTCTTTTTACTCAGAGCCTTGCTCTTCTGTTCAAGAACTTTCAAGAGTTAGAACGCTACCAAACTTAGGTAAAATTAAATTAATTTTAATAAATTAGGGTTTTTACCCATTAACAGAGCCTTGCTCTCCATAGATCCTTGATCTAAAGAAAACCCCTTTAGGGTTTCATAAACAGAGCCTTGCTCTCAAGAATCCATAGATCTAAACAGATCTTTTCTTGGGGTTTCTTATCCCATGCATCAGAGCTCTGCTCTTTTGATAATATGTAGATCTTTCAATCTTTTGATGAAGAACTCTTAAGAGTTTTTCATGGATCTTGAAAATCCCAGAATTTTAATTCTCAAGAATTAATTTTAATTTTAATTAATCTTTGATGGATTTTCCATCATCATTACAGAGCTGGGCTCTTTAAGGAATTTTATTCCTTCATGACCAGAGTTTGACAAGTGTCACTCTGTTATAGAGCTTTGCTCTCAAAGGGAGATTTTCTCCTTTTCTCGAGGGATTTCTCATTCAATGAGAATATTCCTTGAGGATTTCCTCATTAATTGACAGTCTCATCCAATGATGAGGCTGTTTTATTAATTGATGCATTGTCATCTGGATTTTGTGGGTCCCCCTTGGGTCCCCTTTCCACTGCACTGCAGTGTGGTATAGATTTTAAAGTGCCGAGTGTCAGAATTTTGAAATTAAATTATAGTATTGACAATCGAATTCTGTTCTTTCTTGCAGGCGACATGTCTTCCGATCTCTCTTTCCCGTTTTTCCGTTCAGAGGGAGGATTCCCTGAGGCACCTGTGGACCGGGAGGTTCTTGCGCTCATCAGAGACTATGACCCGGAACATAAAAACCTTCACTTGTGGGGTAGGTGGTATGACCAGATAATCAAAGGTCGTCGAAGCTTCTCTTGTGCGACGCCGTCGGATCCGATCTCATCGATTTCGTATGCAGATGCACCCTCGGTGAACTATACCGTGGAGGTTGTCAATTGGGCTTCGGAGGGTCTTTTCCAACCTTCGATTGCCGCCATACCCATGCAGCTGCCGGCGGCTTTGGATACTTTGGGGTGGCGCATATGCCAGGGCGAGTCGCGCCCTTGGGGACAACTTTGCAACATCGGGTTGACCCCCCGACATTCGGCCGGGTATTTGCAGTGGGCCAGGTACATTTTGTCAGCGAAGAAGACGCACCTGTTGAAGATCGGTCTATACCCTGAGGTTTATGCTTCGATGTTCCAATATTCTGCTCATCCGACATGGTGGATTAAGGCGTTCCTGGAGCAATGGAACATCCCAACCCATACCTTTCTTCTACTGGACAGAGAAGTCTCCATCTCCTTAGAAGAATTTGCTGAGATTTCCGGTCTGCCGGTAAGGGGGGAGCACTATGAGGAGCTGCTTCCTCCGGATGAATACGTCTTTGCCACCAAGCCGGTGGTGATAGGCCTAATGCCGGAGAACGCTATTCAGCACCAGTTTCCTAGTCTGATAAAGGTGCTGAACATGTACGAGAGCCTCTTCTTGGAATCCGGAGGCCGGGGGGTCAGCTTCGCAGACTTCATTGCCCGGTTTCTTTGCCCGGAGATTCTATCGCAACGAGGCGAAAAATTTGCCAAGCTCGACGATCCCTTCGGCTTTGGCTTAGACCGTCGACCAGCACTGGAAGATGATCAGAAAGGCTTTTATCTTCCCGATGTCGCGATCATCCCTCTGTCAGAAATCACCGCTTCGGGTATTGACGAGGAAACTTTCTTTCTCGGGTTTCTCGGGCTATGGTTGTGTTGGTTCGCGCTCCCCATGCACCCTCGCTATATGAGGCCGTCCGTCTTCTACCCAGCACATCGAATGGTGGCCGGAATACAAGTGGCCATCGGAATTGCCGGGCTGGCCCACCTGTACCATGGTCTTAGCGTGGCGGCGGATACAACTGAACCAGGGGTGCAAGCCGCCAACTTCTCGATGCACTACTTTACTTCATGGATGGAAATGCACGTGCTCGGGGTATTTGGCATTCATAAAAGACCCTCGTTTTATGAGAAGTGCAAGCTCCTACGAATTATGCGACTGGTTGACGTGTCTATCGTGAATCCGTCTCAGCGGGAAGCTAGGAGCTTGCTTCTTCGTCCGCGCACTTTCGGGGCTGGTATCTCTTTCACAGACAAAGTCCTGACAATCGGCCAAGAAACTTCCAATACGGTGCTGGCATTGCGCGATAATTTTAAGGACTGGGCCTCCTTGTTGAAAGCTCGGGAAATTCTACATCTATACTCCATCAGGACGGGCTTCCTCGTATTCAGGCAAAATGATGCGGCGCTTTTTATGAGATACAATCCCCATCATTTTGCCCAGCAGCTAAGTTATAACCAAAGGTTCCCACTGGAGGCGTTTTTGGAAGAACCTGCTGCCACCAGAGAGGGAATACGGGGTGCGCTGCATCACTTTATGCGCTTAAATACGGGCTCCCACTTCTTCATTAGCGAGCCAAGTTGTATCCCGAGGGCCTTTAATTTATACGGGGCCTGGTATCGGCACGCGATGTGTGCTGTCATCATGGAGGAGAGGCGGATGTTGCTCGATCGCAAGAGTGCGCCCCCTGCCAGCGATCGCAACGTCCCTTTAAGGCGACGGATCGCCGTGCCCCCTCCGCTAAGAGAGGCAGTTGCAGTTGAGCCTCCACGTGTGCTAAGCCCGACACGTGGATTGCCCCGTGATTCTGTGGAGATGGTGGATGCACCATCAGTGTCTTATGCTCGCGCGGAGACGGTGAATGTACCCTCGCCCGAATCCGGCGTGGGCTCGGATATCGGGACTCGCCGTCCCAAGGTGGTCACTAAGCGCAAGCTGGTGTTGGCTGCGACCGGAGCTCGCTTACAGAAGAAGAAAAAGAAGTCGCTCTTTTCTGCCGATGTCGTATTTGGTCAGGAGCCTCATGATCCTTATAGTGAGGGCTTGAGCGAGTATGGAACAAATGAGGGCTTATTCATGCCGCCAGATGATACTGATCTGGTGGCTGCCATCGCAGCTTCCAAGCAATTGGCAAGACGCGAAGTCGGGTTGGCTAACCTCGCGCGATCAGGTAATCATTATTTGTATTTTTCGCTATTGCATCATACTTCTATCATTGTTTTTTGACTAACGCTTTTCCTTCTTTAATAGGCATTTCTACCGAAGAAGCTCTCGCTGCTTCTCTCAAGACTTTTGAGAAAGAGGAACGGCTTCGAGCATCCTTAGGCCTTGGTATATTTGGGCTCGCCATGTTTCTGCTCCCGTTTCTTATGAGTAATCTGACCCTTTCTTTGTCTTATCGCTGGGACCACAATGTCTATCCCGCAAGCTGATGTGGAAATTCTCCCCGGGCCAGCTACCGAAGTCCCAGCCTCTTCGGCACTGCCGCAAGAGGCCTTACTTAAAAAACCGATGACGGAAGCCTTGACGGCTCCAGAGATAACCCTGAATGCGGACGACGACGTCCTGTTGAAGGAGGCTTCTAAAAGATCTGTTTTGACGGCTCGGAAGGAAAGGAAGCGCCTGAGGCGCGCAGCAAGGGAGCGTAGTGCTGCTTTAGCTGCGGGAGCAGGTTCAAGCGCCGTTACCCCTGCTGCTACTCCTTCAGAGGAGTTTCCGGTTGCCTTGTCTACAGCTTACAGACGGGCGGCCCGTGCGGCTCGGGAAGCCAACGATAAATCAAACCCAGGTAATGCGCTTTGAGGCTTCTCTGTCAAAGTTTTAAACTATCAGTTCTTATATATCTTGTCCTGCAGGGCCGAGCCTTACTGAAGAAGTGGCGGCGACCGCAGAGCCTGAGGGGGCGGTGGAGGAGGTAGTTGCTGAACTCGAGGCGACGGTAGGCGATGCTGATTGTTAGAGATTCTGCGTGTTCAAGTTTTAGTTAAATACCGCAATCAAGACGGTTTCGCACGTAGCTAGCCGGTTGAGTACGGGTCGTCCGCAGGGAGATGGGAGTCTTTTTCTATGTGTTTTAACGAGTTAAGTCCGAGAGTCCAGATTTGTTTGTGATTATCTAAGTGTTAAACTGATATGTAAAGAGAGCTTGTTAGGGTTAGGATTAGGTTAGTTTGAGTTAGGAGTCTCCCACATCTTTCGTTGCCCCTCTTAATATCGGTGTTACGGTAATCGGCAACAACGGGGATTAGCACGACTAGGAAGGAACTTGCGAGTATAAGCTAGGCTTTCCAACGCATAAGTTCTTCCTTTTGGTGCTTGTCCGTCCGTTCTTGGCTCTTAGCCATAACCTCCGGTTAATTCAACCACAACCGGTCTCACTACGGAATCACCGCTATCATGTAGGATAGGGTGCCGTAAGGAGCGGATTGTGGTTCAATTAACGGGAGTCGAATTAAGCTGTTGGGTAAGGAAAGAGTGAGAGAGATTTCCTTCTCTCAAACTTCCCTTATCCTACCCTAACAAGTATGTAACTACTCACACATCATGATACGGAAAAATAAAACAAAACAAAAGAGGAAGATAGAAAGAAAGAGATTAGAAGATAACAACTAGCTATTTGCGACCTCACCTTGGCAAGGATCAAGCGTAAGCATCATGGTTGTGTTAAGGATAAAGAAAAAGAGAGAAGAAAGAAACAACAAGAAATAACAACAACTAGTTAACAAATGAAAATTACAACAATTAACAAGAAAATAAGACAAGCATGATAATAAACGGTTCTTCTTTATTCATCATTCTTCACTCAAAAGCTCACTACAAGTTTTAATGGAGAAGAGATGAGAAGAGGAAGAGGAACATGTATTCTAAAACCAAGAGAAAAAATACAAGATTATGGACCCCCTTGGCTTTACAAGTTCTGGACTATTTATAGGCTGGAGAAGGAAAACCTAGGGCAACATTCAGAACCCTTATAAAAAGACCAACATACCCCTAAAATCCCAACGTCTGCCGCCACCTTACGGCCGCGGTTCCGCGGCCTAAGCATGCTTAGGCCGCGGTTCCACGGCCTAATAGACGAGTTGGCTCCTTGGTTTTCTTGTGCTACCCTGGTTCTATGTGCCCTTTATTCTGGTATATGTATTTTATCATATTTTCTTCACGATTTTTCCAGAATTTCTGTTGAGGGAAAGGTGATTTGATGTGGACTTTTTGTCATGATTTCCTCGAGCTCCGCGTAGATTTCTTGGATCTTGTGCTGCCATTGAGCCTTGTGCATGAAGGTGACAATCGATTTGCCATTTTGTCTCCTAAACTGGTGTGTGGCAACAGACGGATAAAGAGCGGAGATCCGTGTTTTATCTGTGGTTGGCAGGAACCCGGATTTTGTCGTGTTTTCCATGAATTTCACCGTTTTAGAACCGAGAACCTGTATCCTGCAATTGACTAGCAAACACGGCTCAAGAGTATCTACCGATATGCAATGTGATAAAAATTGGGCGGTATGAAAATGCAAAAATCTGATATGAACAAATACCCCCAAACTTATCATTTGCTCGTCCCGAGCAAAGCCAATTTATTCACAAAAAATTTCCTAACCTCACTTTCGCAGGGAACGCGATTGCACTGAGCATGTGCAACAAGCCGTTAAACCTCTAGGTGTCCCTAGTAGGAGGAGTGTTGTCTCCTGAGGGTTTTCAGCGGATATTACCCACAAAATCCGGTCAAGCTAGTTTTGTAAAATAACTAAGATTCAAACCCTAAAGTTTTGTTTCAGAAAATAACAATTCTATAGTCCCAAGTCTAGACTATCAAACCCTTATTTTTCACACCTCGCTTCTTATTTAACTACAGCTTTTATATGTCTTTACGTGCAGTGCAAATAGTGTCGTTAAGTTCCAGAAGGATCGATTAAAGTCATCATGTCGCACAATAAAGCCCAGATAACAATTTTAAAAGGATCACATAAGTTTTATAAAGAGTTAAGCATTTCTTAAGTTTCGTTTTCCAGTAAGGTTTCAACTTCAGAATTTCTATCTTCCTTAACAGGAAACTAAGTCGTATTTTTCACTCCACCTTTTTCTTGTTTTCATTTCATACACACCTCTGTAAACGTGCAATAGTCTTTATCATAGAATAAAACCTTCATATCTCCGCTAAAATTTTTATAAAAGCCTGTCTTTTATCAAGATTATTCTCACACAAAGAACCGTTAGGAATTTTAACTCGGAGAGAACACTTGCTTGACTTTGTTTTAATCTGGACTTTCTAGGCTTCTTAGCGAGCTTTGGGCCAATGCACCCAAACCAGTTGGTTTTAGGGCATTAGGTGTAGAAACACCCTAGCGGACTTAATTACTCAAGTTACCTAGGTCCAAAAACAAAAGACAGTTTGGCGTGAAAATCATGATGATTTAATACGAACGGAGATATAACCGGCAGTTCAATTATTTTTTTTGGATAAAAGACGTGTTTAGTGGGTTCAGTGTGTAATCATTCCAATCAAGTTTCAGATGGGTTATTTTTCAGACTTAGTTCCAATTACGGCATCAATAACATTCCTTCATATTCGCTTTACTTCATAAACTATTCTTGACATTACTTATTTCAGAACAAACCTATTTGATCCTCAGAAAATCATTGATCCATTTAAAAGTTTTTCAACATAAAAGACTTGTCATCTAATTCCCAAAAACTCACGACACGTGTAGTGTGATGTAAAGACGTATATCAGCTATAGTTAACTTCAAAGGAGAGTTATCTTTCAGGTTTTCAAAATCTAAACATAAGATTTAGTTATTCTTATTTTATCAAACAAAACCGTCGAAATGTTGAATCAGAGTTCTCCCACTAGCTAACTTGACAGAAAAGTTTTTATGTTTTTAGAAAAATTTTAGATTTTTTTATGGATTTTATGGATTTTAATATGCAGATGCAAAATATACATATGAATGCGAAGGTAAGAAATGCGTACCGAGCGTACCCCCAAACTTAAACTGGACAGTGTCCTCACTGTCATTGCATGAAGAGATCATTTGAAGGGTCAAAATTGTCGGTTAGCGATACACAATTTTTATTTGTTTTTGTTTTTAAAGAAAAGAAAAAAAAAGAATATACACAAATATATACAAAATGGTTTATACATACCCCCAAACTTATTTGGAACAGTGTCCACTGTTCTTGGCTGGATAACCAAAGTTTGGAGGTAGGCAGAGGAAGATTATGCAGGGTAAACCGGCTCCTGTAAGAACAGGAGCTCCTCTGTTGGTTCGGCGCTAAGGTACGGTTTGAGTCGGTGTCTATTCACTTTGAAAAATGAACCGTCCTTTGAATTTTCCAAATCCACAGCGCCCTGCGGATACACATTCCGCACAAAATACGGCCCTTTCCAGCGAGATCTGAGCTTTCCTGGATGGAAATGAAGTCGGGTGTCGTAAAGCAGTACCTGCTGACCAGGTACGAAGGTTTTGTGCAAAAGGTGTTTATCGTGAAACACCTTCGTTCGATTCTTAACGACAACCGCATTATCGTATGCCTCATCCCTAAGCTCGCTTAGTTCGTTCAACTGCAGCTTCCGATGGCTGCCCACATCTTCGAGAGACAGATTCAGCTCTTTTATCGCCCAAAATGCGCGATGCTCTATTTCGACAGGTAGGTGGCAGGCTTTTCCGTACACAAGCCGATAGGGAGACATGCCAAGATCGGTCTTATAAGCGGTTCGAAATGCCCAAAGGGCATCCGTGAGTTTCAGCGACCAATCCTTACGGTTCTTGGAAACCGTCTTCTCCAGTATCTGCTTGATTTGCCGATTTGAAACTTCGGCCTGCCCACAGGTTTGGGGGTGGTAGGGCGTAGAGAGCTTATGATTAATGGAGTATTTCCGCATCAAGGCCTCGAAAGTCTTGTTGCAGAAATGACTTCCATTGTCGCTAATGATCGCTCGGGGGTGCCCAAACCGGGAGAAAATGTTTTCTTTAAGGAACCTAACGACAACCTTGTTATCGTTAGTCTGGCTGGGCACAGCCTCGACCCATTTAGAGACGTAATCAACAGCGAGAAGGATGTACAAGTTCCCAAAAGAGCTGGGAAACGGCCCCATGAAATCTATCCCCCAAACATCGAAAATCTCCACAACCAAGATCGGTTGGAGCGGCATCTCGTTCCTCCAGTATATCCGTGTAACGTTTTAAAAATAATTAAATAAATAATTAAATGAATAAAAGTGTTTAAGTGAATTTTAGGATTTTCGGTAAAGTAAAACGTATTTTTCGTAAAACCAAACCGTGATTGTTTTTCATTATAAATTCAAAAATACCTATTTAATTATGTAATTACTAGTAAATAGTGTTTATTTAGCCACTTATAAATTTTTAGTTTAATTAAAAAAAAATTCCTAAATTAATTATTTTAAATATTAACATAAGCTTTATTTTTACACTAAATTAGTGTAAATTACAAATTTAAATGGTTTTAATTTGTAAAAATGAACCATGGCATATTAGAATTTAGTGTGTATCATGGAAAAATTATTTGCAAATTTTTCCTAATTTCTAGAGCTTTCTTGAGTTGCTATAGTAAATAAATAAATAATTAATTAATTAAACCATGAAAAGACTTTAAATGATGATTCTTTCTTGAAACTTCCACACTTTTCTTCACTCTTTTCTCTTTCTCCCTCCCCATGGCCGGCCACAACTCATCCATGGCAGCCCCCCCCCCCCCATTTTCCACCTCATTTTTATTCAAAAATCATCAAAAATACATCAAAAATTCAATTAAAATTCCACAAAATCATATATATTTTCATACCCTTTATTCTCTACTCTTCTTTACATGGAATTTGGAGTGGGAAAGCATGTATTTTTGAGGCTCATTTTCAAGTTTGGACATGAGGTTGTGGAGGTATAAATCCTTCTCTTTTATTTTATTTCTATTAGATATTTCTTTTAAAGTTTAATTAGATTTAATCTATTAATTCTATTTACTACTTTTAAAATTCAAGTTAGGGTTTGAAAAATCAAGTTGTGATTTTTATTAATTAATGAGGGTTATAATCACTAGTTTAACATATTTAGAAGTGGAAATTCTTATAGGGATGATATGTTGTAAATTGTTAACCTAAAATTGATTTAATTATACTTTTTAGCTAACTAGTTTTTTATAAAATATGTTTATGGGTAATATAAAATTCCAATTAAGATTTCTATCATTAGATTGTAGTTTTAGTGAGCATATTAACATGTTAATGGAAAGAAAAACTTAGTTTGATCACTAGATTCAATTGATAATTGGAAAATAGTAATAAAATGCTATTATTTTGTTAACTAGATTTTGGAAAATTCTAAATAAAAGGGATTTAAAATATAATATTGGTTTCATTATATCATTATCATCATAAATTGTGGTTTAAGTCATTAATTTATGCAAAATCATGTTTTGAGGTGGAATTGTGGTATTTTGCTTGGAAAATGTTGAAAATTGTTAAATGTTGTAAACTAGAAATTTCAAATTTATATAAATTTGTGTAATAAAAATATAGTAATGGTTTGTATAGTCTAGTAATGCTATTTAATGAGTTTTATGACCATTAGTTTCATTTAAATGTCAAGTTTTGATGAAAAACGGTATATTGGCATTTTCGGGTTTTTGCGAAATTGGACAGTTTGATAGATTTTAGGGTTTCGATGGATTTAATCGTGTTTTATGGTATAAGTAATGTGTTTTTAAACTACAAGTTGTTTGATGATGTTATCTCGATCCATCGGAGTTTGTACGCCGATATCGAGCGGTATTTGGTTCTTTTGCGTGGACGGGACATAGGTTTTAACCTATGCTTGTTCTTTGTATCGTTTGACTTTTGTATGTGATTCAGTTTACGATGCTATTTAAATGTTTGCGTCTAGGTACCCCTCACGTGGACTGCGGGCGATGAAGAGGAGGATGGCGACACTGTCTTCGGCAGACATGGACCAGGTGAGTAGATGTATATCTACGGGGGAAAGTCGGGTGGATGGCGTTTAGCACCCCCGCAACGTAGAATAGGAATAGTACTTAGTGACATTAGGAAACCCGATGTGACCCTAGATTCTTACCGAGCAGGACCCTAGTAATGACCCTAGGCGGGACTAGACTGATTTAGGAAAACCATACCTGAGGATGAATACTTTGGGAAAGGTTCGTAGGTTTCTGATAGAAACATACACGCACACACTAAAACTTGACTTGGCGTATACGTATATGTGTGTATATATATAAAACTAGGTATAGGTGTATATATATACACCACACGTATATGGGATTCATTGATGTGATATGATATCCGAGGTATGATGAAACGGTATAACTGGGCTTGATGCCGTGATTCTTGACTATACAGTCGTAATAAAGTGTTAGCGGATCATTAGAGAATGAGATAATGAACATGCATATATAAATTATAAAGAGTGGTGGTGATATTGATGTACATGGGACGCTAGAATAGTACCCGGACTGTAACTGGTGACTGATCACGATATGATATATGTATAACTTGATTACGACATGATATTTCTGAGGATAAACTAATGATGCTTATCATGATGGCAATGATATATGATTGATGTATGCGATCACAGTTTAACACCTTGATCATGAGATGTGCTGATGATGACATTATACGAATGAGGAGACACCTAGGAGATACTTGACCGTACCCCGATATTGGGATGCCGTACGATGGATTTTACCGTACGAGGCTTAGATTTGATGATTGATCCGCACTCTTGATTCGAGGAAGCCGTACTACGTACGTGACGCTATTGAGGCGGGATCGCCGACTATTAGAGATATTGATTAAGACCTTAGGTAGACTCTAGTTTCTTACTGACTAGTCTATTAGATTTAATTCCTTAGGATGTTAGATGGACACTGGTTTAGGTTCGACTCACATAGTGGTAGTTGTACTCGTATCTCGCAGAGGAGTGGATAATGCACATCTGTATTTACATTCATACTGTAATCATCATGGTGCATGTTCTTTTATATGTTGCTATAATCAGTATAAACTTTACCTGTTAGGACACCAGCACTATTACCGATGATGCGCATGTTCCACGCACACTTATTTGCCGGCTCACACACATCATCATCGGTAATTGCTATGTCACGTACACTTTAGATCATATTGTCTTTTATGGATAGAATCAGTTAGCAACTAGACAGATATAATATTGTGATTATTTTCTGAAATTAGTATAAGACATGATATTTATTACTTAGACATTGATGCATTCATATTTCATGTTATCGCACAGTAGTATGGGCATATGCTGACACTTATCATATACTTACTCATGATTTTGAGATTTGGATTTCTATGAGATTTCTGGATTTTTGGGGGAAAACCGCAAAAATATATAAAAACTTCTCTCTCTCTCCTCTTCTCTTTTTAAATAAGATGCGGTTTTCTCGTGATGTATGAGTCGTCCACCATGAGTATTTTATGTTTTCTGTTGGATTTCGAGACCCGATTCGAGGAGTGGATGAACCGTCTCGGGTACATGGTGGGCCCGGTATGGTACCCCGGGGCAAGAAGATCGAGTTGTAGACGATGAGCCTGTCAGGGGAAGGCTACCTACCGGTGATGTCTGGCGCGGCGGATATCCGGAGGATACCGACCGTTGTCGTGAGATTTGATGATATGGGCCGATCCGGACTGACGGAGCCCGAGATATTGAGACTTGAGATTACATGTGTTGTGTCGATGTTTGACACGGATTTCCATGGGTTTCATTATTCAGATTTCAGATTCTTATACACATTCTACTATGATAATAGCTAAAGATTTCTTATACATATATATCTGGATTTCAGGATTTGTTACTTTACCTTCATGGTGCATGCATTTCATTCATATGACATAGTATTATATGAGGCACTGACACGACACGGAGTATTTGCACTTACATGTAGTATTACCCTGCTATTCCTAGATGATTGGGATATTATAGTGTATTATTATTATGACCTAGGATAGCGTCGTGCATTCGATTTCTTTTCGTAGATGTCTTCTACTCACGAGTTGGCAACTCACCCCCGTTGTGCCAAATTCTTTACAGGTTCGATGTACAGGTTTCCGTGGCAGCTTGTTGGCACATCTTTTCTTCAGGGTGATTTGCACGGTAGGTTGGTTCACATGTATCCGAACCACCATTGTACTTTTATTCATTCATTTGTATCTAGTAAGCTCCATCAACCATATTTGTATTACTTGATAAGTTATTGGACCAGTTGTTTATTTCGACCTTAGAGTCGCGCATGTGTTATTCAGATCTGGTGGTTTTGTTTTCTTTTGAGTTTTGAGCCTCGCCTATTGGCGTTGTATATTATGGTGCTTGCTGTGGTTGTTTCCGCCTGTTGGCGTTGATGCTAGCTCTCGTTTGGGGATGCTTTTTATTGTTTATGTATATTATACTTGTTGTACCCGTTTGGGGGCCAGTTTTTACAGAGGAGACTCTGCCGAAATTTTTGGGAAAATTGCTGATGCTTTTAAACTTGTTTTCTTTTTCTTCTTCTTCTTCTTCTTCTTCTTCTTCTATGGTTTAGATTTCTGGGCTTCGGCTTACTTAGGTTACGTGGCGCCTCTAGACGCTTCGTAATCTAAGTGCCGGTCACGTTCCGTACTTTCGGGTCGTGACAAAGTTGGTATCAGAGCGCTAGGTTTAACCCTGTATAAGTCTAGGTGACCCTTGGTTGATGGAGTAGGCGATTTAGGTAGAGTAACGTACCGTGGGTATGGTCCGCGGCATACTTACGATACGCTACTCTGCTTAAGGAGCCTTAGGATGTACATTGTTTGCACCGTATTTCTTTCGTTCCTTTGATCTATCTTCATCGATGTCGGATGGTGGTTTCTGTTACCACGGGCAGAGGGAGCTGCGGCTCGAATGCGATAACCATTAGAGTATTGGTTATTCTTGAGGATTGAAGCATTGCTTAGCGTGCGGATGAAGGGTATTCACATGCTGTCCGGATGAAGTTAAAGGGTTCGAACGATTATCAGAAAACCATTTTCCTAAGTTTAAAGTATTCGGAAGAACATGCAGGTATTTCGATGGACCCTCTAGAAGAATGAAACCCTAACTCGACATAATGACCACGAGAACGCCCTTGAACCTTAGGGTTTACGGCAGTTCCGCTGTGCCATTAGTGAGGCTTGGGTTTACCCTTCTACAGCTGGATCATCGATGCTGGGGTATGTACCGGATATTTTTAAACTGTACTTGAGTGTTGAGCTCTCGGGGAATTATGGGATTTTGATGGATCGATCGAAAAGTTTAATGTAGTCCGGATATCAGGTGAAGGGATCGATTACATGGGAGACTCTAGATATGAGTGTTGCCGTTGGTAGCGCAGTCTGCATAGCTACGAAGAGGCGAGTTTAAAGCAGCCGACATCAGAGGAAAGAGGCGCACATTGACGATAGTGTTTACGATTGTGATTTAGTGATTTGAATTTCATATTTTCATTGATTGGATTTTGGTATTTTGAGGACTTTGTTCTACGATTGGTATTTCATGTGTGTACCTTCATTCTATTTGTGTTTCATATATCAGTTGTATTGATGTTGTTTAGTACACAACCAGTACACTTGATTTGGTTTTATATATTTGGGATTTTTGATTTGATTTCGTGCATAGGGGTTACACGTGATTTTGACATATGTTTCGACCTAGTTTTCATGCATTTTTGTGCTGTGATTTCGATTTTGATATTCGATGTATGTTTTCGTGCACCATGTGCACCTGATTAGGATTCTTGCGCATACTTGGCGCACTTGATGCGATTTTGTGCACACCAGATGCACTAAATCGGGGTTTTGTGCAGATTAGATGCACCTGATATTGTGTCGTGCACGCCCGTTGCACTTGACAGATATTTTTGGTGCACACCTGTTGCACTTAGTTTTGTTTTGTAGGTATTCATGGTATCTGTAATTTGTTTCGATTTCAGTGCGCACCGGACGCACATGACATTTTATTGATGTGATTGGGATTGATTTTAGTTTGAGCAGAATGTTTTCCTAATTATTATTATTGATTTAGTAACCAGGCGGGACGTGTATGTTAAATAAACGATATATATATATATAGTTATTTTTTTTTAAAATAAACGTCCGCTACTTATGCCGTGACACGTGCATCACACGGCAATTTTCAAAAGGGGTTTTTGTATATTTCCTTATCCAGATATTTGTACAGTTTCACTATGATGCACACTATATATAAGTTGTAGATTGATGTATATTATGTTGGTTTTCATATTGGGTTTTGATATTTTATTCTCGCCATAACTCCGATGATTTCGTTATGCTTGACGGAGTTGATTTTTGTTATGTATTGATGATTTCGGAGCCCCGATGATTTGAGTGTTTTGCTAAATGTTTTAGTATTTGGAGAGGGAGTTTTAATTTAAATTCGGGGACCGAATTTCTTAAAGGGGGGAAGATTGTAACGTTTTAAAAATAATTAAATAAATAATTAAATGAATAAAAGTGTTTAAGTGAATTTTAGGATTTTCGGTAAAGTAAAACGTATTTTTCGTAAAACCAAACCGTGATTGTTTTTCATTATAAATTCAAAAATACCTATTTAATTATGTAATTACTAGTAAATAGTGTTTATTTAGCCACTTATAAATTTTTAGTTTAATTAAAAAAAAATTCCTAAATTAATTATTTTAAATATTAACATAAGCTTTATTTTTACACTAAATTAGTGTAAATTACAAATTTAAATGGTTTTAATTTGTAAAAATGAACCATGGCATATTAGAATTTAGTGTGTATCATGGAAAAATTATTTGCAAATTTTTCCTAATTTCTAGAGCTTTCTTGAGTTGCTATAGTAAATAAATAAATAATTAATTAATTAAACCATGAAAAGACTTTAAATGATGATTCTTTCTTGAAACTTCCACACTTTTCTTCACTCTTTTCTCTTTCTCCCTCCCCATGGCCGGCCACAACTCATCCATGGCAGCCCCCCCCCTATTTTCCACCTCATTTTTATTCAAAAATCATCAAAAATACATCAAAAATTCAATTAAAATTCCACAAAATCATATATATTTTCATACCCTTTATTCTCTACTCTTCTTTACATGGAATTTGGAGTGGGAAAGCATGTATTTTTGAGGCTCATTTTCAAGTTTGGACATGAGGTTGTGGAGGTATAAATCCTTCTCTTTTATTTTATTTCTATTAGATATTTCTTTTAAAGTTTAATTAGATTTAATCTATTAATTCTATTTACTACTTTTAAAATTCAAGTTAGGGTTTGAAAAATCAAGTTATGATTTTTATTAATTAATGAGGGTTATAATCACTAGTTTAACATATTTAGAAGTGGAAATTCTTATAGGGATGATATGTTGTAAATTGTTAACCTAAAATTGATTTAATTATACTTTTTAGCTAACTAGTTTTTTATAAAATATGTTTATGGGTAATATAAAATTCCAATTAAGATTTCTATCATTAGATTGTAGTTTTAGTGAGCATATTAACATGTTAATGGAAAGAAAAACTTAGTTTGATCACTAGATTCAATTGATAATTGGAAAATAGTAATAAAATGCTATTATTTTGTTAACTAGATTTTGGAAAATTCTAAATAAAAGGGATTTAAAATATAATATTGGTTTCATTATATCATTATCATCATAAATTGTGGTTTAAGTCATTAATTTATGCAAAATCATGTTTTGAGGTGGAATTGTGGTATTTTGCTTGGAAAATATTGAAAATTGTTAAATGTTGTAAACTAGAAATTTCAAATTTATATAAATTTGTGTAATAAAAATATAGTAATGGTTTGTATAGTCTAGTAATGCTATTTAATGAGTTTTATGACCATTAGTTTCATTTAAATGTCAAGTTTTGATGAAAAACGGTATATTGGCATTTTCGGGTTTTTGCGAAATTGGACAGTTTGATAGATTTTAGGGTTTCGATGGATTTAATCGTGTTTTATGGTATAAGTAATGTGTTTTTAAACTACAAGTTGTTTGATGATGTTATCTCGATCCATCGGAGTTTGTACGCCGATATCGAGCGGTATTTGGTTCTTTTGCGTGGACGGGACATAGGTTTTAACCTATGCTTGTTCTTTGTATCGTTTGACTTTTGTATGTGATTCAGTTTACGATGCTATTTAAATGTTTGCGTCTAGGTACCCCTCACGTGGACTGCGGGCGATGAAGAGGAGGATGGCGACACTGTCTTCGGCAGACATGGACCAGGTGAGTAGATGTATATCTACGGGGGAAAGTCGGGTGGATGGCGTTTAGCACCCCCGCAACGTAGAATAGGAATAGTACTTAGTGACATTAGGAAACCCGATGTGACCCTAGATTCTTACCGAGCAGGACCCTAGTAATGACCCTAGGCGGGACTAGACTGATTTAGGAAAACCATACCTGAGGATGAATACTTTGGGAAAGGTTCGTAGGTTTCTGATAGAAACATACACGCACACACTAAAACTTGACTTGGCGTATACGTATATGTGTGTATATATATAAAACTAGGTATAGGTGTATATATATACACCACACGTATATGGGATTCATTGATGTGATATGATATCCGAGGTATGATGAAACGGTATAACTGGGCTTGATGCCGTGATTCTTGACTATACAGTCGTAATAAAGTGTTAGCGGATCATTAGAGAATGAGATAATGAACATGCATATATAAATTATAAAGAGTGGTGGTGATATTGATGTACATGGGACGCTAGAATAGTACCCGGACTGTAACTGGTGACTGATCACGATATGATATATGTATAACTTGATTACGACATGATATTTCTGAGGATAAACTAATGATGCTTATCATGATGGCAATGATATATGATTGATGTATGCGATCACAGTTTAACACCTTGATCATGAGATGTGCTGATGATGACATTATACGAATGAGGAGACACCTAGGAGATACTTGACCGTACCCCGATATTGGGATGCCGTACGATGGATTTTACCGTACGAGGCTTAGATTTGATGATTGATCCGCACTCTTGATTCGAGGAAGCCGTACTACGTACGTGACGCTATTGAGGCGGGATCGCCGACTATTAGAGATATTGATTAAGACCTTAGGTAGACTCTAGTTTCTTACTGACTAGTCTATTAGATTTAATTCCTTAGGATGTTAGATGGACACTGGTTTAGGTTCGACTCACATAGTGGTAGTTGTACTCGTATCTCGCAGAGGAGTGGATAATGCACATCTGTATTTACATTCATACTGTAATCATCATGGTGCATGTTCTTTTATATGTTGCTATAATCAGTATAAACTTTACCTGTTAGGACACCAGCACTATTACCGATGATGCGCATGTTCCACGCACACTTATTTGCCGGCTCACACACATCATCATCGGTAATTGCTATGTCACGTACACTTTAGATCATATTGTCTTTTATGGATAGAATCAGTTAGCAACTAGACAGATATAATATTGTGATTATTTTCTGAAATTAGTATAAGACATGATATTTATTACTTAGACATTGATGCATTCATATTTCATGTTATCGCACAGTAGTATGGGCATATGCTGACACTTATCATATACTTACTCATGATTTTGAGATTTGGATTTCTATGAGATTTCTGGATTTTTGGGGGAAAACCGCAAAAATATATAAAAACTTCTCTCTCTCTCCTCTTCTCTTTTTAAATAAGATGCGGTTTTCTCGTGATGTATGAGTCGTCCACCATGAGTATTTTATGTTTTCTGTTGGATTTCGAGACCCGATTCGAGGAGTGGATGAACCGTCTCGGGTACATGGTGGGCCCGGTATGGTACCCCGGGGCAAGAAGATCGAGTTGTAGACGATGAGCCTGTCAGGGGAAGGCTACCTACCGGTGATGTCTGGCGCGGCGGATATCCGGAGGATACCGACCGTTGTCGTGAGATTTGATAATATGGGCCGATCCGGACTGACGGAGCCCGAGATATTGAGACTTGAGATTACATGTGTTGTGTCGATGTTTGACACGGATTTCCATGGGTTTCATTATTCAGATTTCAGATTCTTATACACATTCTACTATGATAATAGCTAAAGATTTCTTATACATATATATCTGGATTTCAGGATTTGTTACTTTACCTTCATGGTGCATGCATTTCATTCATATGACATAGTATTATATGAGGCACTGACACGACACGGAGTATTTGCACTTACATGTAGTATTACCCTGCTATTACTAGATGATTGGGATATTATAGTGTATTATTATTATGACCTAGGATAGCGTCGTGCATTCGATTTCTTTTCGTAGATGTCTTCTACTCACGAGTTGGCAACTCACCCCCGTTGTGCCAAATTCTTTACAGGTTCGATGTACAGGTTTCCGTGGCAGCTTGTTGGCACATCTTTTCTTCAGGGTGATTTGCACGGTAGGTTGGTTCACATGTATCCGAACCACCATTGTACTTTTATTCATTCATTTGTATCTAGTAAGCTCCATCAACCATATTTGTATTACTTGATAAGTTATTGGACCAGTTGTTTATTTCGACCTTAGAGTCGCGAATGTGTTATTCAGATCTGGTGGTTTTGTTTTCTTTTGAGTTTTGAGCCTCGCCTATTGGCGTTGTATATTATGGTGCTTGCTGTGGTTGTTTCCGCCTGTTGGCGTTGATGCTAGCTCTCGTTTGGGGATGCTTTTTATTGTTTATGTATATTATACTTGTTGTACCCGTTTGGGGGCCAGTTTTTACAGAGGAGACTCTGCCGAAATTTTTGGGAAAATTGCTGATGCTTTTAAACTTGTTTTCTTTTTCTTCTTCTTCTTCTTCTTCTTCTTCTTCTATGGTTTAGATTTCTGGGCTTCGGCTTACTTAGGTTACGTGGCGCCTCTAGACGCTTCGTAATCTAAGTGCCGGTCACGTTCCGTACTTTCGGGTCGTGACAATCCGGCCCAAGTGTTGGCACCGGGAGCAAGTCTTGCAATAGTCATGAGCGTCTTTGAAGAGTTGTGGCCAGTAGAAACCACATTGCAAGATCTTCTCAGCTGTCTTTCTAGGGCCAAAATGCCCGCCACACGCTTGATCGTGGCAAAATGACAGCACACTCTTGAATTCCTCGTCAGGGACACACCGACGAATAATCTGGTCGGGACAGTACTTGAACAGATAGGGTTCGTCCCAGTAAAAGTGTTTTACTTGGGATAAGAAGCGAAGTCTGTCCTGACTTGACCATTCAGTCGGTAGTAATCCTGTGGCTAAATAGTTCACAATATCTGCGAACCAGGGTTCGCAAGATACTGTCAAGAGTTGTTCATCCGGGAAAACGTCGTTGATCGGAATTGGAAGCGAAGGCGAAGAAGGAAGTCGTGAGAGATGGTCGGCAACCACGTTTTCACATCCTCGTTTGTCCTTAATGACAAGGTCAAACTCTTGAAGCAAGAGGATCCAACGGATTAACCGAGATTTTGCATCTTTCTTCGCAAAAAGATGGCGCAGAGCAGAATGGTCGGTGTAGACAATGACTGGAGAGCCGATGAGGTAGGGCCTGAACTTTTCTAAAGCAAATACAACAGCTAAGAATTCCTTCTCAGTTGTTGTATAATTGAGTTGGGCGTCGTTCAGGGTTCGGCTCGCATAATAGATTACGTGCGGCATTTTGTTGATGTGTTGTCCAAGGACAGCACCAATGGCAAAGTCGGATGCATCGCACATAATCTCGAATGGGTGCGTCCAGTTAGGTGAAGAAAGAATGGGAGCAGAAGTGAGTGAGCGTTTTAATGACTCGAATGCAGTCACACAGCTCGAGTTGAAGTCGAATGGCGTGTCCTTGGCCAGCAAAAGAGTCAAGGGCCTAGCAATCTTGCTAAAGTCCTTGATGAACCGTCTATAGAAACCGGTATGGCCAAGGAAGGCTCGGATATCTCTGACGCATCGGGGAGGAGGTAGATTGGAAATGACCTCAATCTTTGCTTTGTCAACCTCTATGCCATTTTGTGAGATGATATGTCCTAAGACAATACCTTCGCGCACCAGGAAGTGGCATTTCTCCCAATTCAAAGTGAGATTCTTGTCCTTACATCGGGTAAGGACAGCGTCAAGATGCAACAAACACTCGTTGAAGGAATCGCCGAAGATGGAGAAATCATCCATGAAAATCTCCAGAAATTTTTCCACCATGTCTGAGAAGATTCCCATCATACACCGCTGGAAGGTAGCAGGCGCATTGCATAACCCAAAGGGCATGCGACGATATGCAAACGTGCCGAAAGGAAAAGTGAAAGTGGTCTTGTCCTGGTCTTTTTCGGCGATGGGAATTTGATTATAGCCGGAGTAGCCATCAAGAAAGCAGTAGTACTCGTGTCCGGCCAATCGTTCAAGCATCTGGTCAATGAAAGGTAGCGGAAAGTGGTCTTTCCGCGTTGCGGCGTTGAGTTTTCTGTAATCAATGCACACTCGCCACCCAGTTTGGGTGCGAGTAGGGATTAACTCGTTCGCCTCGTTGGTTATGACCGTGATGCCCGACTTCTTGGGGACAACGTGGATGGGGCTAACCCACTGGCTATCAGAGATAGGGTAAATGATACCACTATCTAGACATTTTACGATCTCCTTCTTCACAGCCTCTTTCATGACTGGATTGAGACGTCTTTGTGGATCCCGGGCTGGTTTGGCATCATCCATCAGATGAATGTGATGCTCAACGATCAGGGGACTAATCCCCTTGATGTCCGCCATGGACCAGCCAAAAGCTTGCCTGTTGCTGTGCAAGACCGTGAGAAGGGCTTTCTCTTGCTCGGGAGCTAGAGAAGCCGAAATGATGACAGGGAGGGTCTCGTTCTCACCTAAGTAAGCATACTTAAGGTGAGAAGGCAAAGGCTTGAGTTCGAGCGTTGGAGGTGAAACGATGGAAGGCAAGATTGGTGCCGAGGTCTCGAACTCAAAGGACTCCAGCAAAGGTTCAAAACGAGTGTAAGCGACCGAGTCGGATGGTTCAGGTAACTCATCCGAAAATTCGAAAGATTCAAACTCGGGTTGTGCGTGGCTAAGATCATTTGAAAACGTGAAACACTCGTAGTCGTTGTCGGGCGCAGAAACAGCAGCAGGTTCGAGAAGGAACGCACTAGTGGCGTCAAGATTATCGTGATCAAACAGAAACTCCTCGAATTCACATTCTTCTAGGGTGATCTCCTGGATCGAGCAGACGTCCAGTATATGAGCATTAGGTTCGGCGGGCTGATTCCCCAACCTAAAAATGTTGAGTTCAATTGTCATGTTTCCAAAAGAGAGGTTCATCGAACTATTGCGATAATTGATCACAGCATTTGAGGTTGCAAGAAATGGGCGACCGAGTATCACCGGAATTTGATTCCGGAGGTTAGCTACAGGCTGTGTGTCTAATACAATGAAGTCAACGGGGAATATGAAGTCCCCGACTTTTATTAACACATCCTCTAGCTCACCCCTAAGATGGGTGATCGATCGGTCGGCCATTTGGAGAGTGCAGTGCGTGGGTTTCAGCTCTCCGACGCCTAATTGCTCGTATACTGAATACGGAAGCAGGTTAACACTGGCACCAAGATCTAATAGTGCGCGGTTGATGTTCTTATCCCCAATGGTAATTGAAATCGTAGGACAGCCAGGGTCCTTCCGTTTTTGCGGTAAAGATTGGGTAAGGGCATCACTCACAGCACTAGCCAAGAAAACTTTCTTGGGTACCTGAGACTTCCTCTTTTTCGTGCACAAGTCCTTTAAGATTTTCGCGTAGGACGGGACTTGTTGGACAGCATCTAAAAGAGGAATGTTAATGTTAACCTGCTTAAATAACTCCAGAATCTTCTCCATTTGAGGATTTTGTTTATTAGACCTCAACCGGTTTGGAAATGGAACATTTTGAAAATTGGTTGAGTCTAATGCTGGAGGAGGAGATTGTGGAGTTGGAACGGATCCCAGAACAGGTGTTTTCGTGGAGTGCAAAGTGGGTCCGTTCAGAGCAGAAGAAGAGGAAGAAGAGCCTTGTGAAGAACGGAGAATAGGCTCAGAAGACGAAGAAGAAGAAGAAGAAGAAGAAGAAGCAGCGGCCGGGGTGTCATCGTTGATCCGTTTGCCAATGTTGTTTTGCAGCAACCTTCCCGATCTCAGTGTGGTCACGACACTCACATTATGGTTCTGTTGTTCAAGAGCAACATGTACATTCTGTGGGTGACCGGGATTTGGGAGTGGCTGGGACGGGAGCTTCCCCTTCTCTCGCTCGCTTAAGGTCGCATTCAGTTGTGCAATCTGGGCCTCGATGGTTTTGATGCTTTGCCCGTGAGCGGCAGTGTGTTGCACCAAGGACTGAATGGAAGACTGGATGTTGGCGGTGGACTGAGTCGATTGTTTAACGAACGCCTCCCGACTTCGTTCGAGCGAGGAAACCTTATCGTTGTTTGACGGAACAAAGTTGTTTGGTGGAAAAGAATTGTTGGGTGCAAAGTTGTTCGTCTGATTTTGGAAAGGTTGGGGTTGGAATGGTTGCTGAAACTGCTGTTGAGTTTGTTGTTGCGCTTGTTGTTGCGGCGGAGGGGCCCTTTGGAAATTGTTGCCTTGGAATTGATTCTGATTCTGATTCCAGGCGAAATTGGGGTGGTTCCTCCAACCGGGATTGTAGGTGGAAGAGTATGGATCATTCCTCGGTCTTTGCTGAAATGCAGCATTAACCTGATCCTGTCCTTGCAATGGTGGATTGTAAGGACACTCTTCGGTCAAGTGAGAAGGATCGGAACAACAAGCGCAAATGGTACGAAGGGGAAGAACAGGAGTAGGAGCAGGAGAAGAGAATTTGCTCTCTATGGCTTCAAGCTTTCTCGTTATTGCAGCCATCTCAGCTTTCATCGCAATAGAGACGTCAAGTTGGTGAATTCCTACCGTAGACTGACCGGTAGAAGTGGAGGTAGAAGAAGAAGAAGTCGGTCTGGTGCTCTCCCATTGTAGCATTTGCTCCGCAAGGTCGTCAAAGAACTGCCACGCTTCCTCGTCAGATTTCGATAGGAAGTGGCCCTGACAGATGGTTTCCAACAACTGCTTCGTTGCCGGGTTCAGACCCTCGTATAAGGTTTGGCAAAGTTGCCATTTCTCTATACCGTGGTGAGGACACTGAACAAGAAGGTCTATGTACCGGTCAAAGCACTTCCAGAAGGGTTCAGAAGGAAGCTGAGAGAATTGGTTGATTTCATTTCGAATCCTTGCGGTTTTATGATTCGGATAAAATTTCTTTAGAAACGCTTTTACAAACTCGTCTCAACTGGTTATGGAATGGGAAGCGGTGCTATACAGCCATTTTTCAGCAAGACCGCATAAAGTGAACGGAATGACCCGTAGACGTATAGCATCGTCCGACAGTTGGGTGGTTTTCATCATGGCACAAACGTTTTGAAATTTATTGATGAAGATATAGGCATCTTCAGATTCAAGCCCATGAAATCGTGGAAGCAAGTTGATGAAGTGGGGCTTAATTTCAAAATTATCCCCATTGGCCGGTGGAAGAGAAAGGCAGGTGGGGAGTGCAGAACGGGTGGGATAGAAACGATCCTGGAGCGCAATTCACGGCGGCGCTACAACAGGCGGGTGTGGTGGGTTATTGGTCTCCGTAGGAGGTGGAGCCAATCCAGGGGTAGTCAAAGAGATGTTCGGATTAAATCCTGACATTGCGGAAGAAGAGGTTGGTGAAGGTGAAGGTGAAGATGTATGAACAGAATTCCGGTCAACGTCGGAGTTGGCCGGCAAAGGAAGGGGTGAAAGAGGAGTGGACGGAGTATTGACGTCTGAGTCGATCGCGTAGTCGGTAGCGACTAACGTAACGCGGACTAGACGGGCGCTAGTGTCCCGAGTCCAAGCGGACATACACTAAACGAGTTTAGTATAGTCAAAGCGGAGAAGGTGAGGGTAAGAAAACGTCAATGGAGAAACGATGGGTGGTGGGTGAAAAATGGATTTGGCGACAAAAGGGCAAGTTTTTATAAAAGTTTTTGATTTTTTTTTTCTTTTTTTCTTTTTTAGAAAGAGATTTACAGAAATATGTACGGATATACGGCTTAAGTAATCACAAACAAGATATGCACGATCACACCTAGATCTAGGGTCACCTAGGTCTGCTAGACCTGCTCCAGAACTTGATTGTCGAAGTTAAACAGTTTCGAGAAACGGGCTTAAGATACACTGATCACGAGGCCAGGTAAGTGCAGAGATAAGGGGAGGTTTTCCAACGCTTTCGCGAAGTTCCTTAATTAAGTAACCCTTTCTCTTTTGGCGGTTGCGCCGTTAACACTTTCCTAGACACCCCGTAAACAATATACCGTTAAGCGAGGTTCTAAACACGGTTTAACTTCTCCTAATGAGCGCGAAGTCCTTAGGGCTGAAGTCTAGTATTTTTTTAATTACAATGGACAATGCATATGCTTTTGTGATTTTTGGGGTCCTGGGAAGGGTGATGAAATCCCCACCCAATCTGAATTGGTTTCAAGCCCCTTAAGTCCGTATTAAAGAATGCAAAGCGGTAACAAATCAACTGCAAACAATTTTTATTCTTAGCGCGGCGCAAAGAATCCTGCACAAGAACAGTTTATTGGAAGGGGGAAGAGAGTTTGCGCAAAGAATGCTGCAGAAAACACAATTTATTGGAGTCCAGAGGAGTGGGGGAGAAAAAAGGAGGACTTACAGAAAATTTTGTGCACTGAATCCACCAAGTGGCCGCGGTTCCGCGGCCTAAGCCTCCTTATGCCTCGGTTCCGCGGCAGGAACAGGGGGTTGGGCCTTCAGGTTTGGTGCAGGTGCTGGTCTGGGTCTCCTCTGCTTGTCTGGATGTCCTGAATTTTTATTTACTCACTGTAGCTGCTCCAGATTTTTCAGTAGACCGTTGGCGTAGTTCTGATCCGTCGCGGTGTAGCCGCGAAAATATGGGTCTATCTTCCCACGTCTTTGGCACTGAACTTGACTTCGTATATTCCACGTCTTGTGCACTGAACTCGAACTTTGTATTTTCCTTCACACTTGCACAAAAACTAATCAAAAATAACAAAATGATTTTTTTACAATGTATATTTTTTTGTTTGTTTTGGTTATCTTTATATTCACAAGTTAACCCGAAATTACACAAGGAAATAAACTACCGTCTCCCCGGCAACGGCGCCATTTGATTGTTAGAGATTCTGCGTGTTCAAGTTTTAGTTAAATACGGCAATCAAGACAGTTTCGCACGTAGCTAGCCGGTTGAGTACGGGTCGTCCGCAGGGAGATAGGAGTCTTTTTCTATGTGTTTTAACGAGTTAAGTCCGAGAGTCCAGATTTGTTTGTGATTATCTAAGTGTTAAACTGATATGTAAAGAGAGCTTGTTAGGGTTAGGATTAGGTTAGTTTGAGTTAGGAGTCTCCCACATCTTTCGTTGCCCCTCTTAATATCGGTGTTACGGTAATCGGCAACAACGGGGATTAGCACGACTAGGAAGGAACTTGCGAGTATAAGCTAGGCTTTCCAACGCATAAGTTCTTCCTTTTGGTGCTTGTCCGTCCGTTCTTGGCTCTTAGCCATAACCTCCGGTTAATTCAACCACAACCGGTCTCACTACGGAATCACCGCTATCATGTAGGATAGGGTGCCGTAAGGAGCGGATTGTGGTAACGGGAGTCGAATTAAGCTGTTGGGCAAGGAAAGAGTGAGAGAGGTTTCCTTCTCTCAAACTTCCCTTATCCTACCCTAACAAGTATGTAACTACTCACACATCATGATACGGAAAAATAAAACAAAACAAAAGAGGAAGATAGAAAGAAAGAGATTAGAAGATAACAACTAGCTATTTGCGACCTCACCTTGGCAAGGATCAAGCGTAAGCATCATGGTTGTGTTAAGGATAAAGAAAAAGAAAGGATAAAGAAACAACAAGAAATAACAACAACTAGTTAACAAATGAAAATTACAACAATTAACAAGAAAATAAGACAAGTATGATAATAAACGGTTCTTCTTTATTCATCATTCTTCACTCAAAAGCTCACTACAAGTTTTAATGGAGAAGAGATGAGAAGAGGAAGAGGAACATGTATTCTAAAACCTAGAGAAAAAATACAAGATTATGGACCCCCTTGGCTTTACAAGTTCTGGACTATTTATAGGCTGGAGAAGGAAAACCTAGGGCAACATTCAGAACCCTTATAAAAAGACCAACATACCCCTAAAATCCCAACGTCTGCCGCCACCTTACGGCCGCGGTTCCGCGGCTTAAGCATGCTTAGGCCGCGGTTCCGCGGCATAATAGACGAGTTGGCTCCTTGGTTTTCTTGTGCTACCCTGGTTCTGTGTGCCCTTTATTCTGGTATATGTATTTTATCATATTTTCTTCACGATTTTTCCAGAATTTCTGTTGAGGGAAAGGTGATTTGATGTGGACTTTTTGTCATGATTTCCTCGAGCTCCGCGTAGATTTCTTGGATCTTGTGCTGCCATTGAGCCTTGTGCATGAAGGTGACAATCGATTTGCCATTTTGTCTCCTAAACTGGTGTGTGGCAACAGACGGATAAAGAGCGGAGATCCGTGTTTTATCTGTGGTTGGCAGGAACCCGGATTTTGTCGTGTTTTCCATGAATTTCACCGTTTTAGAACCGAGAACCTGTATCCTGCAATTGACTAGCAAACACGGCTCAAGAGTATCTACCGATATGCAATGTGATAAAAATTGGGCGGTATGAAAATGCAAAAATCTGATATGAACAGATGCGGCCGTAATTGCTGGGCCTAAGATAGTAGCCGACGAGACAGTCACGATCGCTATGTCCGAAATAGCTACCACTGCCGAGCCCGAAGTGGCGGCAGGTGAGACGACTACCACGGCCGAGCCTAAGGCAGCGGTAGATGAGACGGCTGCGATCGCTGAGCCCGAGGTGGTGGCGAGCGAAATGGGTATAATTGCTGGGTCTGAGGTGGCCGCTCTTTCTCAAGAGTCGGGCACCGCTTCGATCATCGCCCTTCATGCCTACGGTTCTTTGTCGTCTCCCGGCGTCGCAAGTGTGATGACGACTCTCGTAGAGTCAGGAGACGAGGCGACGGGAGGTGAGACCACCGCGATGGAGGAGGGAGACGCTGCCGTTGTATCAAGTGACGCCCTCGTCAAGGCTCCGGCAGGCGACTCATCAGGTAAAATTTAGGTCACCGCCTTTCTTTTTATTCTGCAATCTTTCCTGATAGGGTTTATCTTGTTTCTAATGCAGGTGCGGCTAGTGCTGATGTCGCACTACCCGAGGCAGCGCCATCAGTTACCGCCCTGATGGTGACCACCTCTCTACCTTCTCTCGCACCGTCGCAAATGCTGGAAGGTATGGATTTATGACCCATCAGTCTTATCTCTCGGCTGTATAATTCATGTACTGACGTTGCGTTATCGCGTTTTTGCAGGAGTCCTTTTTGACCGCCTGTACCAGGTGTTGCATCCCCACTTCTCCTTCCCGTTGGAGATTGCTTCATCCAGTGGCGATGGTGAATACAGCTTTCAATTAATGCTCTTTCTTTTTCCGTTAATGAAATCATTTCTGATTCTTCTTTGCCTTGATTGCAGTACTACAGATTGAAGGAGTAGATAAGAGATCAGTTGCGCCACTGGTCCTCCCGGCTTTTCCACCCGCTGTAGCTGGTATAGTAAATCCCATTTTTCATGAATCTCTTATATTTATTGATCCGTCATATGATTGTGATTTGTTTTGCAGCGGTCGTTTCAACTCCGGCCTCTTTCGAATCTCACATTATGATGCCGACAAGCCCCTTCTCCAGACGTCCATCCTCAAAGGGTGGTGTGACGAGTCTGCGTATGCTGAGCGAATACGTCGAGGGGCTTGATGCAGAGGCTCCTGCATATGCCTTAGATTTCGCTGCTGAGGTCAATCCGATGTTGGCGACGCTCGTAAACTTTCACAATGAAGGCGTCGTCGAGTCTTGAGTTGATCACTGCAGGAAGATCGAGACCTGTCTGCATCAGCTTGAACTTATGCGTCTTGCCCCTGAGACTCAAGCTTTGAACTCCCAACGGGCCGCATGGGTCGAGCAGAGTGCGTCCTTCATCCGCCATTTCGAACAAGAAGCGACCTTGAGGCGGAAGGAATGCGAGGAGGCTTCCGTTGAGTCTGTCCAATTGCGTGCCCAGGACAAAGAGAACGCCGCACAACTGAGAGCTGTCTTTGACACCTTGCAGCGATGTATCTCGGACGGGCTTGTATTGAGACGGAAGCTCCAGAGTCGTGAAGCTGCCCAACGGGAAATCGATGAGAAGATTTCATCCTGCTTGCAACAAAGGACTCGAATCGAAGCAGAGCTGGCTGCGGCGGCTGATCATGAGAAGGCACTGAAAGAAGTGCGAGAGCAGCTTACGGACTTGTTGAAAACGCTTCCTTCTTAGTAGCTGCCTTTGTATTAATTATACACTTGTAATATTTGAATAATATGTATCCATTTTTTATTCTTTTATATGATGTATCTTGTATTCAATTGAGTTCATGAATAAAGACACATTTTTTGTTATACTGTTGCTTTCTTCTCCTTGCTGTGTTGTTGCCATGTGATTTTAGTAAGTGCGGTCTGTAGATAGCATATAGTTGTCAATCTTTGATTCTTTGTAAGGTAGTGATGGCTTAGAAAACAGTGTAATTCTACGGTAGCGCCCCGGCCGTCTAACAGACGTCAAATGCGGAACAAAAACTTTTAACTGGCGCTATCGTATATTATAACCCGGATCTGCCATTATTGCTAAACTAACAAACTGTAAAGAGGGTAGAAGGGTTATACCGAACGATCCGAGTCCTTCGTTCTTTAACCATCATCCCACGCTCCGTTGCGGCTGCTCCGATCTCGTCGATCTCCGATCTCCGATCTCCTCGTCCAGGTGGCACCACATCAACGATTCTTTAAACGGGCTCCCGCCTCTGACTCGAGGCAACTCGGTCGTCAAGTTTGCTAAAAGAGATGACCAAGATTAATGTAGAGAATGAGTAGAAGACTTTTTCTCGCTTCGTCCAAAGCCATGGACGAACGGTTAATGAAGTTGCCAATTAATTCGGGTGATGGAATGAAATGAAATATGAAATTTCCATACACCCCAAAACTATCATAATCTTTTCACCAAATGAATCAAGCATGTGTATATGAGAGAGGAAGGGGCCGGCCATCATATAGGAGTGGGGGGTGAGTGTAGGAGAGGGGGAGGTGACAATAAGAGAAATATCTTAGTGTGAACGCAAAGTATGAACACATTAAAGCACCATTAATGAACAAGTAAGTCACAAGCCTAATCACCTCATCTAGAACCTTCTAAAAGCATCCACACTTATCCAAAGAAAAGATAAATCCGTGTTTAACCGAATGTTAAAAGACGGCTGATAGAAAACTGGAAACTGGCAACTTCCAAAATCGATCCCGAAATGAATTTCAGGATAACCCCGTAACTTTATAAATATACCCGCATTTGTATTATGACCGAATACAAATGTAACTGAGACAAAGATATTATATCTACTCAATATAATACTCAGATCCGGCTTAAACCAAAGCCCACCAGTATTATCAGCCCGAAATATGACACGTGCGTAAACGCACGTGCATTTTCCGAACCCTGCCATAAAACCATACGGCCTCTACAACGTTTCGCCCGAACTTGGGAAACTGTCTGTGGGGGACTCTAATGACTCGTCAGTACCCTGGCAGTGGGTTTAACCACAAGTCGTCAGCGGCACTAGCTGTGCGTAACGGCTGCCCATGGACTGACCTCAAGGGAGGCCGATGAGCGAACTCATCCGGAAACCCTACTGAGCCTAACAGTGATAATGTATATACAGTCCGGTCCATTCGTCTATGAGTATCGCATATCTTCCTAGGGGGCTAGTAACGTCAGACCCCCAATAGCAGTATTAGTCGTGTCGGAGTGTAGCCCAAAAACACCCTGAGATACTACTGGAGTACCTACCAGTAAATCTCCTACCACGGCCGTGGGTTTTGTGTAATGGCTCTCCTAGTCACAGCGCCATCTCACCCCTAATACCGGGAGAGACGAATCCCCTGCCGATCCGCTCACGTGCCTCCATGTGGCTCGGGACTGTACCCAAAAACTACCTGTTTGCACGACTCCTTTGAGCCGTGGTAGGGGAGAAATCAAGGCACGGTGGGAACTCACATGAGACAAATGACGACCTCAGGTCGATGAACTAACCTGTACACATGTCACCAGGGAACTTCTATCTGACGATATGTATAATACCAACTAGCAGATTCCCGGCGAGTCCTGTCCGGTGTACTCATAACCCAATGAGCACCTGTATACATCTTAGGTGATCCAACTGACACCAGTGGCTTGTGAGACCGGCCACCGCCCCTCGTCGGGGTCTCGACTGTATACACTAGTCTACTCCGGAGTATCGATGCCCTGTTTCGAAACTCCCACGACTAGGGACCACAATAAAGGATATGCATATAAACCACCCAACTCTCACGTATATGATCACCATCATACTGTTGGTAGTAAAGCAAGATCCTAAGGGCTCTATCAAAGTGTAACAGTGATCAGTCACCTGAACCTGTACACGACTGATAAAGGCAAACCAGATAGCATACTATCATCTCGAGTAAGACTGTCCTACCGGTATAGGTCCTCCGCAATCATTGCAATCACGTACCTGCGATCCAATAATTGACTCTGAGGGCACTATATCCAACAATCTCCCACTTGCACTTAAGGCTAATTATTGCGATGTCGACTACTCACAGCCCGTGTGAAACCGAACATCCAACTCCTCTACTAATCAGTTTCACAAAGCCCATTTGTAAAACTATTGTGTTCGAGAAATAGCCATAGTGAGTGGATCCGCCAAGAAGTTTCTTTCTATATCTCTCTTAATCTCAAGTTCGCGGAGAAAGCCATCTCCCGAATTGAGTAATACCTGTCTTAGAATATGTCTGGATATCTGATGGGACCTAGTTCATAAATGAACTCCAAATCCAAACTTCTTAGACTGTATCGATCACTGAACCTAATCAGTATCCGGCACCATGTCACCCACAGTATCCTCTTGGACCACCTGTCCATAATACTGTCCCTCGTCAGAGGGAAAACTATAACTCTGACAATCACTCTGTCAACCATGTCACCTTTGAAGCCTAGAATGATAACCGTCTCCCGAAAGAGGCTGCCGTCATCAAATCCATAGGACATCCACTTATGTTCTAAAACTGCTTCCTTATGTTTCTGAAAGGTTCCTAGGCACCCTATAGAGGTCCCACAAGGCATAGAACATGCCAATTTATAAAATTTATGGTGCCGAGAGACCCTAACGCGGATCGTTGGCTAGAAGTCTAGGCGAAAAACTAAACTAGTTAACTATTTAACTAAAAGTTAGATGCTACAACCTTTGTAGATCCGGATATCCACTTGCTTAGCTCCACGTGTTCGTCCTCTCGCTGTCCATCTCGAATCTCGGACTCTCGCTACGGCTTCATTGGAGAAGTGAGCGGAATAGGTCGCCGGCTTCATGCTGAAGATGATCTACATTGAGGTTGTACAAGTTCAAGCTCCATCTTCATCAAGTGGTGAAACTTGTGAAGAAAACACCCAAAACAACTTGGCAAGAGGTAGAGGGTGAAGAAATAGGAAGTGGGTTCACTTTAGAATTGGATTTCTCTCACTAGAACTCAAGTTGCCATTGATGGCATCAAGGTTTCTATCTTGAAGATGAAGAAGAAGAAGAAGCTAGTTTATGATAAGTTATATTAAAATGAAAAGAAAAATGCATACTTATCATAATCTAACAAGGGTTAAGTGTAGAGAATAAACCATGGTCATTTGGAGAGTTAGGGTTAAGCATGAGGACAAGAATGGTTGAAAAAGTCAAGGCTTCATGAAGCTTCAACTAATGACAAAAGAAAGCCACCATTCTCTTTAAATCATTTTCAAATAAATAAATGAACAAATAAATAAATAAATGAATATGCAAAACCCTAATTATCAAATTAACCATGCTTTAATTCTATATACTTAACCAAATAATCAAGTATCATCAAACATGATACAAATGTGTGCACAAAAGTATATCACATATACTTCTTGCACATCAAGTGAGAAAATCCATATAAAGTGAACCAATACTAGCTAATGCAAAGTAATATATCAAATATATAATTATACATTAAATCATTAAATCAACATTTGATTCAATGATCCGGTTATGTCGCACATAACCGACTAGTATACAATGTATCGATTTATCGAATCAATGATTCGATAACTAGGTCATATCGAATATAACCAATCGAAACATTTATCGGGAGAATGAAATGCGGTATCACATACACGCATTATTCTCGGTCCCGCACATATCTCATATGCGCTCCTATTTCGTTTCGCTTGAACCAGGAAACCTCTGTGTAGGACTCTAAAGACTCGTCAATACGCCGGTAGCAGATGATGATCTTATCAAGCACCCACAAGCCGCAAGCGGTCTGCTAAACGTAACGGCCATCCGGGTATTGAGCGATCAGAAGATCGACGAGCTAGCCCACCCATAATCCTGTGAATCCGACCAGTAACACTTACCGTACAGTCCGGTCTGTTCGTCTGATACGTCGCATATCAAGTCTAGGGGTGGTAAACGTCAGAACCCAATAACCGATAAGTCGTGCCGATATGAGGCTCATAACGGGTCGAGAAACTACTGGTAACACTTACCAGCAAATCTCTGATCAGCCCTGGCCAGGGACTTCCCTGTTACGGCCAATCGAGCACAGCGCAACATCAACCCCCAATACCGAGAGAGACGAAACCCCTCCTATCGCTCATTGCCTCCATGTGACTCGGGACTGTACCCAAAGACCACCGTTTTGCACGCCCTCATGGACGTGGTAAGGTGGAGATCAAAACACAGTGGGAATCACACAAGACTCTATGACGATCTCGGGTCTACAGACTAACCTGCACAAGTGTCACCTGAGAACTGCCATCTGACGTGAGGTATAATACCATCTGGGAGTTCTCGGCGAGTCCGTCCAGTGTACCCAGTCTCCACTGAGCACCTGTATACCATCTCTGATGTCAAACACCAATGGATATGGGATCATCCATCGCCCATCTCATGGGTCGAGAAGCGTATACGCTAGTCTACACTGGTATATCGATGCCCCGTCTCGATACACCTACGACTAGGGACCTTGAAGGATGTACTTATGGACTACCATGTCCCCACTAGTATGATCTGCATCATAGTCCAGGCAGTCAAGTACACATCCTAAGGGCTTTACCAACATGTAACTATAAGACAGTATAAAGAGACTAGTGTACATGTTAAGATAAAGAGCAACCAGATAGCATACTATCATGTCGAGCAAGAAAGTCATCTCTATATATGTCCAAGCATCCAATATAATATACATCATCTGTACAATACTGGCCTCTAGGGCATACAAACAACTAACAATCTCCCACTTGCACTAGGGCCAGCTGCTGTAGTATCGCATACCGAGCATCCCGAAGAGTCTCTCAAACTGTATCTGGGGAATGGCCTTCGTGAGTGGATCGGCCGTGTTGTTCTTCGTGTCAACCCTCCTGACCTCGATCTCCCGGCGATCAACTATCTTCCGGATCAGGTGATACCGCCTCAGAATATGCCTGGATTGCTGATGGGACCTGGGTTCCTTGGCCAAAGCCACCGCTCCATTGTTATCGCAATACAAAGGTATTGGATGCTCAATGGATGGAACCACTCCAAGTTCAGTAATGAACTTCTTGATCCAGACAGCTTCTTTAGCAGCATCGTTGGCAGCGATGTATTCAGCCTCCATCGTCGAGTCTGCCACGGTTTCCTGCTTGGAACTCTTCCAGCTAACCGCCCCTCCATAAAGGGTAAAGACAAAACCCGACTGCGACTTAGAGTCGTCCTTATCACTCTGAAAGCTCGAATCGGTAAAGGACTCCACTTGGAGTTCTCCGTTACCATACACCAAGAACATATCTCTAGTCCTTCGCAAGTACTTGAGAATGCTCTTCACAGCTGTCCAGTGACTCTCTCCAGGATCTGCTTGATACCGACTCACTACACTTAGTGAGTATGCAACATCGGGTCTGGTACATAGCATCGCATACATGATAGAGCCTACTGCCGAAGCATAGGGTATCCCTTGCATGCGAGCTCTCTCCAAATCAGTCTTGGAAGACATCTCTTTGGAGAGAGTGACTCCAGAGATCGTGGGCAAGTTCCCACGCTTGGACTCTTCCATACTAAACCTCTTTAGTATGGTGTCAATGTACCTGGATTGGGACAATCCCAAAATCCGTTTGGATCTATCTCTATAGATCCTAATTCCCAATATGCAGGAGGCATCACCAAGATCTTTCATTGAGAATCTTTGTGATAAGAAGAGCTTGACCGATTGCAGCATAGGAATATCATTTCCTATCAAGAGTATGTCGTCCACGTACAATACGAGGAAGACAACCTTACTCTCTGCCACCTTCTTGTAGATACAAGGTTCATCTGGATTTTTGACGAAATCAAACTCTTTGATAACGACGTCAAAGCAGATGTTCCAACTCCGCGATGCTTGCTTTAATCCATAAATGGATTTAAGGAGCTTACACACCTTCCCGCTGCTCCCACTGTCTACGAAGCCCTCTGGCTGAGTCATGTACACGCACTCTTCTAAATCACCATTTAGAAAGGCGGTCTTAACATCCATTTGCCAGATTTCGTAATCATGATAGGCAGCGATGGCAAGCATGATCCGGATGGATTTAAGCATAGCCACTGGAGAAAAGGTCTCGTCATAGTCCACACCTGGTCTTTGACGAAAACCCTTTGCTACAAGTCTAGCTTTGAAAGTCTCCACTTTCCCATCTACACCAAGTTTCTTCTTGAAGATCCACTTGCTCCCAATGGGTTTTACCCCTTCAGGAGCAACGTCCAAAGTCCATACTTTGTTGGTGTACATGGATTCCATCTCGGACAGCATAGCATCCAGCCATTTCACTGAGTCCATACTCGTGATGGCCTGCTCGAAGCTAGTTGGGTCATCATCCTCCATGATGCAATCCTCGCTTCCACCGTCAATGAGAAAACCGTAGTATCTCTCTAGTGGACGAGAAACCCTACTAGATCGGCGGAGAGGCTGGGGTTCGTCGAGTTCTACTGAATTCTCTGATTCTACCAAGTCTTCTGTTATAGTTTGTGTCGCTGGAACCTCTTCCAGTTCTACCTCAATGCCACTTATCTGTTTCATAAGAAAACTTTTTTCTAAGAAAGTGGCATGTCGAGAAACAAACATTTTTTGTCCCTCGGGGTGGTAGAAGATATACCCTCGCGAATGTTTAGGATATCCAACAAACTTACATAGAACAGACCTTGCCTCGAGCTTGTCCAGATTTTGTGTTTTAACATAGGCCGGACAACCCCATATCTGAATAAAATTAAGACATGGTCTCTTGCCATTCCATATCTCATATGGAGTGGTAGGCACTGATTTGGTCGGAACTCTATTCAGTAGGTATGCAGCAGTCTCCAGTGCATATCCCCAGAAGGAAATAGGTAACTCAGCTGTACTCATCATAGAGCGCACCATATCTAATAGGGTGCGATTTCTCCGCTCCGATACACCGTTGTGCTGTGGTGTATAAGGAGGAGTGAGCTGAGAGAGAATCCCATTCTCTTTTAGATAATCTCTGAATTCGTTACTTAAGTATTCTCCTCCTCGATCAGATCGAAGGATCTTAATACTTTTGCCCGTTTGGTTCTCTACTTCTTGTTTATATTCTCTAAATTTCTCAAAAGCTTCTGATTTGTGTTTCATCAGGAACACATATCCGAATCTAGAGAGATCGTCAGTGAATGTAATGAAGTACGAAGAACTATCCCTGGCATGTGTAGACATGGGACCGCATACATCACTATGTATTAGTCCCAAGAGTTCGGTAACTTTTTCTCCGTGTCCTGTAAACGGAGTTTTGGTCATCTTGCCTTTGAGACATGACTGGCAAGTGTCATAAGATGAAAATTCAAATGAATTTAAATATCCATCCTTATGCAACTTAGCAAGTCGTGTCACATTGATGTGACCTAGTCTACAATGCCACAAGAAAGATTCGTTTAGTTCAGAACTCTTCCTCTTGTGTGTGTTTGGTAAATTGAGGACTGTATTTTGATTGAGAATGAATATGCCATTATACAACGAGCCTGATGCAACCAACTTTTGATCTAGGAATATGTTCATAACATTACCCTGTAATACAAAATTATATCCTTCTTTACTTAATAAAGAAACTGATATAATGTTGCACATCATGTTCGGTATATAATAGCATTCATTTAGAATCAGTGTATCACCACTTGGTAATACAAGGTGATATTCGCCAACTGCTTTGGCTGCAACATTTGCCCCATTCCCAACTTGAACGGAATGATCACCTTTTCCTAGTTCTCTACCTTTTCGTAGCCCATGTAACTGTTTACATATGTGGGATCCTGATCCGGTATCTAATACCCAGGACGTAGGGTGAACTGAGAAACAGTTCTCAATAACTAACACACCTGTAGAAGATGCATCAACATGCATGTTCTTTTGGGCGGCTTGAGAATCCAGATATTCTCCTGTTTCCTGTTCATTCTTATAACACTTATAAGATAGAACGGGTTCAACGTTCCCCTGCACAGTATAACATGCGGGTTCGGTCAATACATCCATATTATTATCTTCATTAGGGCATGAAATGGTCGCTACCTGGAGAGAGAGAGAAGAAAACACTTTAGCGTATGCTCGTGCAAGATCAGATTGGTTATTATCTTATCTAATCAGGATGGCTCCCACTGCTTTTTATCAAATCTTCCTTCAAACCGTAAAAGGTAAGATTAGCCGGGATTAATTACACACTACAAGTTCGCCAATCTTTCAGCCAGGCCAGTGTCGGTACTTTGAGGGAGGTCCCCCGTGCTTTCGCACGAACCTAATTAATGTAAACCTCGTTTTCCCAGAGGCGTAACCCCGTGACACCTTTCTAGACACCTACTTGATCAGCTAATTGCAATGTGTAAAACTCTCCCAGGAGTAACTCTTACTCGCAGTGGGTATCGGGATCCAACGATCTCATAGAAGGTATGAAATCTCATTGCAAATTTCAACACTTGAAATTCCCGATAATATTTTGCCCCTAGCGTCCTATGACCTTGACGGAGGCCAAACAACCCATAGTCCGCTAGTCAAGTTCAACCCGTCATTTCCTGATTGAATTAAACCCACCCGCACGACCCTTGACGGAGGCCAAACAACGCCGTACGAATACCCTAATCCAATCGCATCATATGCAAGCAGATAAGCACTAGTTAGCTACCGTACACTGCGCCTTGACGGAGGCCAAACTACCGCAGCACGAATACTAACTAGTACTTATCTGAAATGACGGAGGGCTACGCAGGTTTTTCATAAAAACCATGAGCGTAATGAACTTGATATCATTGTAGAATCAAAATGAAGTTTTGAAATGGAGTGATTTTGAGGTTTTTCTAGTTTTGCTAAAGGAGTCACTCCTGGTGAAGGGATCTCGGTCCTTTCCTCGTCGAATGAGGTGCGAGATATATCATATATATCGCTGTGCAAAGCAAAAACTCTTAAAAGCAATCAAAACCAGACCGAGTGTGTAGCATCTACCAGTTACTGCTAAAGGAGTCACTCCCGGTGAAGGGATCTCGGTCCTTTCCTCATCGAATAAGGTGCAGGGTATATCATATATACCGCTATGCAAAGCAAGAACTGTAGCTACCTGTTTTGTTTTAAAATTTGATTCTACAACATCTTAGGTTTCTTATCTTTCATTAATCACATTAATGAAGTCCCATCATTTAAATACCTAAACATCACAGATAGATATGACGTACACTTATGCCATCCGCATTCGCCTTGATGTCCCCTCGTGCACCGTTAGGTTAGGTAACTAACGACAGAGCAGGGCAGGGCTAGCGCGGGTGTAAAACATAAGTAATGTCTATATAATATATCATATATACTATATACTATATCCATCACAGAATCACAACACAGATATCGCAGCAGAATAAACATATGAAATATTGGATATACTAGGACGTCCGTGTTTTCAATACGAGCCAGTATAAAACACGGATTCCACGGTCGTGATGAATAGCCAATCCCACACCCCTAGACCCCTACGAGAGCGGCAAGCAACCCTGCCAATTCTAGGGTTAGGAGACCCGGACTCGACTCCTCGAGTTGGTCTCCCACTGGACCCCAGAACCCGGTTACTTGTGCTCCCCTCCTTGGGTCTATCCTAATGCGGAAAAGTAAATAATATACAAGAGGTGATATCTTCCGCTACCTGGAAGTGCCCCAAATAAAAGAATATTACATACAAGTTTTTACATGAATGAAAATGAAAAACACTCATCTCACATAAAAACCCCCGGCTATTCAAACACGACGATCCAATATAACATATCCAGCAACACATAACATCACATGTCATCAACGTAAGTAAGTATGCATACCCCAATTGTCGTTGACGTATAGCAACGAAACCGGCGATATGAACATACTACACTTACGGTCACAGAAAAGAAAGTGTAAAACTACAACAATTGGAATCCGCAACTTCTTTAGACATCGCATGCCTAATCAAATGAAATACTTAGACATCACATGCCTAACAGATATAAATCCCGCATTTTAGTCTCGTTATCAAAAACTCTTTTCAATATCATGTGGGACTAAACTGCTAGATTTATAACATTCATTCAGTTATCTCATAACTGTTTGTGAATTCCAATTATTGTATCACATTCCAGATAAACAGAAAATGTTAAACTTTCCGATCGAACAGTCGAATACCCAAGTTTTCCCGATACAGCTCAACACATGAAATAAGTCTAACAACATTCAGTTCGTGCCTCAGTACCAACGGTCCAGCCGTAGAAGGGTCAAGCCAACGCCTCACATGTGGCACGCCGTACTGCCCCAAACCCGAAGGTTCAAAGGGCAGTTCAAGACGGTCACATAATCGAGTTAAGGTTTGTTGTCTTCTAGAGGGTCCATCGCGTTACTTGCACTACTTAGAACGTCGTTAAACTACGGAAAAATCCAACACATGAAAATTTCCCGACAGGGGAAAATTTGGGTATTTATATCCGGTCGAACTTTTTAACATATTCAAAAAATTATCCGGAACAACACAAAGACGAAATTTGATAATCCGATCGAAACTTTGATTCCCTATAGTACCACAGAATACTCTTCTGTAGAGTCACAACAAAAATATCCCAGAAAATATAGCATTAAACTATATGAGTTACTGTGCAGAAATCATCATACAAGGGAACAGTAAGGCCGCGGAACCGCCGCAGCATGCATAGCACGTGCCGCGGTTCCGCGGTGGAAAAGTCGACTTAGGCCCTCGTATTTCACAGTAATTCAAATAACACCCTGCTTGATTTTCTGCATATTTTTAATTGACAAAAATCCCATTTTTTTAGAAAAAGTCCAGAGAGCTATTTTGGGGTTAGGTTTTCGGTTCGTCCGGCTTTCAAACTCCGTCTAGACTTCGCCTAAGGCTCTAGCTAGGCTCTGATACCAGTGAAAGGTTCCTAGGCACCCTATAGAGGTCTCACAAGGCATAGAACATGCCAATTTATAAAATTTATGGTGCCGAGAGACCCTAACGCGGATCGTTGGCTAGAAGTCTAGGCGAAAAACTAAACTAGTTAACTATTTAACTAAAAGTTAGATGCTACAACCTTTGTAGATCCGGATATCCACTTGCTTAGCTCCACATGGTCGTCCTCTCGCTGTCCATCTCGAATCTCGGACTCTCGCGACGGCTTCATTGGAGAAGTGAGCGGAATAGGTCGCCGGCTTCGTGCCGAAGATGATCTACGTTGAGGTTGTACAAGTTCAAGCTCCATCTTCATCAAGTGGTGAAACTTGTGAAGAAAACACCCAAAACAACTTGGCAAGAGGTAGAGGGTGAAGAAATAGGAGGTGGGTTCACTTTAGAATTGGATTTCTCTCACTAGAACTCAAGTTGCCATTGATGGCATCAAGGTTTCTATCTTGAAGATGAAGAAGAAGAAGAAGCTAGTTTATGATAAGTTATATTAAAATGAAAAGAAAAATGCATACTTATCATAATCTAACAAGGGTTAAGTGTAGAGAATAAACCATGGTCATTTGGAGAGTTAGGGTTAAGCATGAGGACAAGAATGGTTGAAAAAGTCAAGGCTTCATGAAGCTTCAACTAATGACAAAAGAAAGCCACCATTCTCTTTAAATCATTTTCAAATAAATAAATGAACAAATAAATAAATAAATTAATATGCAAAACCCTAATTATCAAATTAACCATGGTTTAATTCTATATACTTAACCAAATAATCAAGTATCATCAAACATGATACAAATGTGTGCACAAAAGTATATCACATATACTTCTTGCACATCAAGTGAGAAAATCCATATAAAGTGAACCAATACTAGCTAATGCAAAGTAATATATCAAATATATAATTATACATTAAATCATTAAATCAACATTTGATTCAATGATCCGGTCATGTCGCACATAACCGACTAGTATACAATGTATCGATTTATCGAATCAATGATTCGATAACTAGGTCATATAACCAATCGAAACATTTATCGCGAGAATGAAATGCGGTATCACATACACGCATTATTCTCGGTCCCGCACATATCTCATATGTGCTCCTATTTCGTTTCGCTTGAACCAGGAAACCTCTGTGTAGGACTCTAAAGACTCGTCAATACGCCGGTAGCAGATGATGATCATATCAAGCACCCACAAGCCGCAAGCGGTCTGCTAAACGTAACGGCCATCCGGGTATTGAGCGATCAGAAGATCGACGAGCTAGCCCGCCCATAATCCTGTGAATCCGACCAGTAACACTTACCATACAGTCCGGTCTGTTCGTCTGATACGTCGCATATCAAGTCTAGGGGTGGTAAACGTCAGACCCCAATAACCGATAAGTCGTGCCGATGTGAGGCTCATAACGGGTCGAGAAACTACTGGTAACACTTACCAGCAAATCTCTGATCAGCCCTGGCCAGGGACTTCCCTGTTACGGCCAATCGAGCACAGCGCAACATCAACCCCCAATACCGGGAGAGACGAAACCCCTCCTATCGCTCATTGCCTCCATGTGACTCGGGACTGTACCCAAAGACCACCATTTTGCACGCCCTTATGGACGTGGTAAGGTGGAGATCAAAGCACAGTGGGAATCACACAAGACTCTATGACGATCTCGGGTCTACAGACTAACCTGCACAAGTGTCACCTGAGAACTGCCATCTGACGTGAGATATAATACCATCTGGGAGTTCTCGGCGAGTCCGTCCAGTGTACCCAGTCTCCACTGAGCACCCGTATACCATCTCTGATGTCAAACACCAATGGATATGGGATCATCCATCGCCCATCTCATGGGTCGAGAAGCGTATACGCTAGTCTACACTAGTATATCGATGCCCCGTCTCGATACACCTACGACTAGGGACCTTGAAGGATGTACTTATGGACTACCATGTCCCCACTAGTATGCTCCGCATCATAGTCCAGGCAGTCAAGTACACATCCTAAGGGCTTTACCAACATGTAACTATAAGACAGTATAAAGAGACTAGTGTACATGTTAAGATAAAGAGCAACCAGATAGCATACTATCATGTCGAGCAAGAAAGTCATCTCTATATATGTCCAAGCATCCAATATAATATACATCATCTGTACAATACTGGCCTCTAGGGCATACAAACAACTAATAGTTTCTCCAGGATTGGATTAATACAAACTTATTGCATCTAGTGCAAAAACAACATCTGGTGTGGTACTTGACATCTCACGATTGACTCAATTGCCTAAGCAAGTGATCTGCCAATCATGCACAGCCCTCTCCCCTTTAGTCTATACAACACCTTTAGAGAGGGTGACTCCATCACCTGCAGGTACGCCACCATGCCAGGAGTCAACTATTCTAAAAACCATTAGAATACTGTCAAAGTACCCACATTGGGAAACTACCCAAATCCAGATCTAAAACCATAGATCTAGAAACCAGAATGTCTAATATTATATCCATATCCTGTCTGGAGAAACAACTGTGTGACGACCACAGTACAACCGATCGTAGTATAGGAATTTTACTTCCTACTCTCTGTATGTCATCCAAATACCATGACATCACACCCTGCTACCTTCTTAACAGATCCATCCCCTATTCTGATTGAAGTCAAAACTATGACTGTCACATCAAAATTAGATGATCTATCTCCGCTATAACTGCTCTAGTCTATAAATAGACGTAAGCTACTTGTCCACTATACTTCCGATGCTCCCACTGACTACGACAACCCTCCTACCGGGTCTCATAGCTTGGAACAACAGTAGTGTCAAGTCTGGGTAGATAAGAACCTCCCTGTCACCGTCCTTGAGGCTACCGAAGTACCTCTCGGGTGTCTGAGGTTACCCACCATATCTGCGGAGTGGCTAATGGAATGTCAAACCTGATTGAATATATAGGTCCTATTAAATTTTCCGTAATCGTTCGCGGTTCTGGAATTACTTCCAGTTCTACCATACTCCCACTACTGTTTTCTGAAAAAATCCATTTTACTAAAACTGTGGCGAGTCAAGAACAATATCACTATTGATCTTCCAGATGGTAGAAAATCAACCCTCGTCATAGCCAGGGTCAACCCACAAACTGCCATTACAGAAACGTGCCCTGAGTTATCCAGTGTCTGGTTTTAAGCATAAGCTGGACAACTCCCCGTACCTTAACATCGATAAGATATGAACCATTCTATATTCAATATAGAAACTTTGGCACTTATTTAATTGGAACCATATTCAATCATGCAGCTGTCTCCAGTGCAAATAAACTTAATGGAAAGAGGCTAATCAGCATTACTCAACTTAGGAATCCATCCAATTATGAGTAACCCGAAAGAGAAACAAGTTTCTCAAAACCATTACTATCAACTGAATACCAATCACAAGAATCTACATCTTCGATCTCTTTGAAGAATCCCGATACTTATGACACCTGGTTCTCTACTTTATTCTTATACCCATAACTTCTCAAAACTTAGACCTTGTATTTCTACGAAACACTTGTCTAAAAACTAGAGAAGTCATAAGTAAACAGAACATAGCACGAGGACCTACCCCTTTGTCCTGATGGACACTGGACAACATACAATACTCTGTATAAGTCCGCTAAGCTGAATAACTCAAAACCTGTGCGTCGTAGGTTGAAAACTGTACCCTGGCGATTTCCTCAAATATCACCAATTACAACGAATTCTGATATAATGAGGATGATCACCTAATTCCCAATAACTTACTCCCACTCATTATCTGTAAAACCATACAGATATGAGAATGAAACCAGGTAAATACATACCCTTGGAGTAAGTATCTAATCGGGAAACCAGTTTTTCCTTTAACAATGCACTGAAACATGAAAATGCTTCGTAGGGGTATCCTGGTATTCCTAGTAATGCCTCTTCCATAATCAATTCATGACTATAACCGTATATTTCTTTGCCATCTCTCCAAATCCCTTTATTTGTCTTTAGTCGTTACCTTCTGTACACCATCGTTAGGCTAAATGTTTTTCTTCCTTCCCTACCGTTCGGCACCAGCCTATGGTTTGGAAGAAGACTATCCAGTAAGCATAATAGGTGTACCCTCCTATACCAAGGAGTACTCGCAACTTGATAGAAGGTGATGATAAAAGACAACTGAATAATACCTTATTCTATTAAAGGTGAAATAGGAGTGGCGATGAAGCACGCGGTTTGGTCGTGAATGATATCAGTCGCAATTTACTTTGCCCTCTTTCTAATCCCTTTATTTTGTCTTTACATATTACCTTCTGCACACCCTACTTAGGCTAATTGGTTTTCTTCATTCCCTACCTTTCGGCACATGCCTATGGTTTGGAATAAGACTATCCAATAAGCGTAATAGGTGTACTCTCCTAAACCAAGGAGCCCTCGCAACCTGAGAGAAGGTGATAATAATTGACAACTGAATAAACCAATTCTATTTCTCCTGAACCTGGATCCATCCTCGAAGAAGTCCCTTCGAGTTCGTATATAACCATACGATGGATCTATCCAATGGAAGTGGATGTCCATAGTAATACGGGGTGTTCTGAGAAATTCAAAGGGTAAAAGAAGGAGTGGCAATGACTTATGCAACTCAGACAATCCAAAAGCCAGTATTTTAAGAAGGTTCGGTCAACTTGGTCACTGAGTCATAGTCTAGGGTCGGTCAAAGGTCGCTGCCAAAGAGAGAGAGAAAAGAAACACTCTGCGTGCACTCTAACCTAGATCAGAATGGTTATCACTTTATCTAATTCGGAAACCTCCCACTGTCCTGTCAAATTCTCCTCCAAACCTGAAAGAAGAATCAATCGAGATCACCCGAAAAGTAAACCAACTCATCAGTGGGAATCAGGATCCAACTCTCATCGCATGATAACATGATGGAATGCATCCACGTTACTCATACTCCAGAAGGTATGCGCATACTTGGCAAGTTTCAGTTTCTTTAGAAACTCCCGATATGATTTTTGCCCCATGCTCTTATGACCTTGGCTTTGGTCAAAATGTCATAAGTCACATGCCAAGTTCTACCCGTCACTATCTTGTCAATTTGAACCCACCCGCACATGCCCCTGACTTTGGCCAATCGGCAGAACGACTGTCCCAAACCAACTCATCTATCTATGCAACAAATGAATACCCGGCAGCTACCAAACACTATGCCTTAACTTTGGCTAAAATGCATAGCTTGAATACTGCTGAATACCCAAAAGAAATGACGGAGGGCTACGGCTGGTTTTTGGCGAAAAACCTTTAACGTAGTGAACTTGATATCGCTGAAGGAACCTGATAGCTTTTTATAAAAATATAGTGGCGAAAACCTTTTGCTAAAGAGGTCACTCCCGGTGAAGGGATCTCGGCTCTTTCCTCGTGGAATGAGGTGCAGGATATTCCACTGAATACCGTGATGCAAAGCAACATGTAATCGACTATAGTGAAGTTATTACCCTGACGCAAACTTCTGCCCAAGGGGTCATTCCCGGTGAAGGGATATCGGCCCTTGCCTCGTCGAATGAGGTGCAGGATATTCACACCGAATACCGCTATGCAAAACAAAAGAAAACGTCTTTGTAATAACACTTTTTTAAAAATGTTCCAACAACTCCAAAACAGGTTTGTTTTCCTTTGCATTGATCAGAATCAACGCAGTCCCATCAATCAATCACACCAGAAAAGAACGAAAATAAAATATACGTATATGCCATCCGCATTCGTCACTGGGTCCCGTCATCATCCGTTAGGTTACTTAACTAACGACAGAGCGGGGGCTGGACTAGCGCGAGTGCAAAACATATACAACATCTAATAGTATATATACCAATATACAATAATCGCTCCAGGCGTGATAATATTCAACATTACAGAAAAGTAATAAGCATCACAGAACAATACAGATAATCTGGGATCCCCGGGTTTCATAGAGCCGCTGCTGAAACCCGACGTTCCCCTGGTCGTGTGGATAGCCTGTGCAATGAAACCAAGACCCTTACGGGTGCGGTAAGTTACCCGCCAAAACCTGAAGTGAGGTAGTCCCCCACAGCATAGTGAATGGAACACCCGGCACTTCACGGAATCCGGTAAATTGAGCACCCCTCCTTGGGTCAACCTGAACCCCCTACGAGTGCAGCGAATATTCTGCCAATTCTAGAGTGAGGCCCCTCTGCCTCTCAAAGCCATGAGATGCGGACCCGTTGCCCTTCCGAACCCGGCTATCCGTGCACTCCGTCGCGGGGTAAACCTAGTACAGAAATAAATAATATGTACAACAGGTACATCGACCGCAACCTGGTCGTGCCCCAAAAGAATATTATACAACAGGCAGTGACGGCAATCCACATGTTGGACGCTCGCCCCGCAATATCAAATGTACAAATAAATCCAAACTGCACTACCATTGCACACTGCTATCCACCACGACAAATCCGCAACATCACAGCACAACACAGAACATCAACGCGAATGTCACGTTCGCAAACCCGTCTAAAAGTACTATAGCAATCAGACGCGGTTTACCGATCAAATGACATTCACGGTCGGAAATATAATGTAAGTACTGTAAACTAACACGTTTAAATTTCGATCGACAAAATTTCCCGAAGTGGGCCCCACGCAAATCTGCTGTACCGTAAAAAACTCTGGGCCCAAATGAACAGTTCCAGAAACCACAATTTCCCAAGTAGAATCCACAGAAGAAAGATGGCCCACTGATTCACCTAGACGGCCGCGGTTCCGCGGCCAAAGCATGGCTTTGGCGGCGGTTCCGCTGCCGTACGGTCGAATCAGTGGGTCGAATTTCTTCTGTGTTCTTTAAAAAGCCTGCATGATTTTCTGGTATGGTCAAAATAATTTTTAGACCAGATTTAAAATTAACAGAAACTTTAACACTAGAAATTGCGATTTTCGAAAATCCGTTCGATCGATCTTTTAAACGTGTTAGCACAAGTTAGTAAAGCATAATGGTGAGGCTCTGATACCACTGTAAGTCTACGGTAGCGCCCCGGCCGTCTACCAGAGCCAAATGCGGAACAAAAACTTTTAACTGGCTCTATCGTATACTATAACCCGGATCTGCCATTATTGCTAAACTAACAAACTGTAAAGAGGGTAGAAGGGTTATACCGAACGATCCGAGTCCTTCGTTCTTTAACCATCATCCCACGCTCCGTTGCGGCTGCTCCGATCTCGTCGATCTCCGATCTCGTCGATCTCCGATCTCCTCGTCCAGGTGGCACCACGTCAACGATTCTTTAAACGGGCTCCCGCCTCTGACTCGAGGCAACTCGGTCGTCAAGTTTGCTAAAAGAGACGACCAAGATTGATGTAGAGAATGAGTAGAAGACTTTGTCTCGCTTCGTCCAAAGCCATGGACGAACGGTTAATGAAGTTGCCACTTAATTCGGGTGATGGAATGAAATGAACTATGAAATTTCCATACACCCCAAAACTATCATAATCTTTTCACCAAATGAATCAAGCATGTGTATATGAGAGAGGAAGGGGCCGGCCATCATAAAGGAGTGGGGGAGTGAGTGTAGGAGTGGGGGAGGTGACAATAAGAGAAATATCTTAGTGTGAACACAAAGTATGAACACATTAAAGCACCATTAATGAACAAGTGAGTCACAAGCCTAATCACCTCATCTAGAACCTTCTAGAAGCATCCACACTTATCCAAAGAAAAGATAAATCCGTGTTTAACCGAATGTTATAAGACGGCTGATAGAAAACTGGAAACTGGCAACTTCCAAAAGCGATCCCGAAACGAATTTCAGGATAACCCCGTAACTTTATAAATATACCCGCATTTGTATTACGACCGAATACAAATGCAGCTGAGACAAAAATATTATATCTACTCAATATAATACTCGGATCCGGCTTAAACCAAAGCCCACCAGTATTATCAGCCCGAAATATGACACGTGCGTAAACGCACATGCATTTTCCGAACCCTGCCATAAAACCATACGGCCTCTACAACGTTTCGCCCGAACTTGGGAAACTGTCTGTGGGGGACTCTAATGAATCATCAGTACCCTGGAAGTGGGTTTAACCACAAGTCGTCAGCGGCACTAGCTGTGCGTAACGGCTGCCCATGGACTGACCTCAAGGGAGGCCGATGAGCGAACTCATCCGGAAACCCTACTGAGCCTAACAGTGACAATGTATATACAGTCCGGTCCGTTCGTCTATGAGTATCGCATATCTGCCTAGGGGGCTAGTAACGTCAGACCCCCAATAGCAGTATTAGTCGTGTCGGAGTGTAGCCCAAAAACACCCTGAGGTACTACTGAAGTACCTACTAGTAAATCTCCTACCACGGCCATGGGCTTTGTGTAATGGCTCTCCTAGTCACAGCGCCATCTCACCCCCAATACCGGGAGAGACGAATCCTCTGCCGATCCGCTCAGGTGCCTCCATGTGGCTCGGGAATGTACCAAAAAACTACCTGTTTGCACGACTCCTTTGAGCCATGGTAGGGTAGAAATCAAAACACAGTGGGAACTCACATGAGACAAATGACGACCTCAGGTCGATGAACTAATCTGTACACATGTCACCAGGGAACTGCTATCTGACGATATGTATAATACCAACTAGCAGATTCCCAGCGAGTCCTGTCCGGTGTACTCATAACCTAATGAGCACCTGTATACATCTTAGGTGATCCAACTGACACCAGTGGCTTGTGAGACCGGCCACCGTCCCTCGTCGGGGTCTCGACTGTATACACTAGTCTACTCCGGAGTATTGATGCCATGTCTCGAAACTCCCACGACTAGGGACCACAATAAAGGATATGCATATAAACCACCCAACTCTCACGTATATGATCGCCATCATACTGTTGGTAGTAAAGCAAGATCCTAAGGGCTCTATCAAAGTGTAACAGTGATCAGTCACCTGAACCTGTACACGACTGATAAAGGCAAACCAGATAGCGTACTATCATCTCGAGTAAGACTGTCCTACCGGTATAGGTCCTCCGCAATCATTGCAATCACGTACCTGCGATCCAATAATTGACTCTGAGGGCACTATATCCAACAAACAGGGTTAGGATCTGTCACCTAAGAATTTTCAATTTTATGAGCCGTGAGGGTCTCATAAAGAATTTTCTCCCTACCGGCCGAGAGGATCTTGTAGGTGTGATTTCTCCTTAAGAATCGTGAGGATTCCTAAGTTTGTTTTCTCTTGAAAGTCATAAGGATATCACAAGAGAATTTGCTCCCTTACGAGTCGTGAGGAACCGCAAGTGATGGGTGAAGTTGCCCTTATCCGTATTTCACGGAGCTAGGGGTTTCTCGGGATGCTTCCCACGGGTTCACTGTCGTGTTCTGCGAGGACCAGGCTCCGCTCTGAACGTTTTTCAGGATACTGTAGTTTAAAGACATCGCGGTCGAGGTTAAGGACATCATAGTCCGTGGATTTAAGGACTCCACAGTCCGTTGTTAGTTTTAATACATCACGGTCGAGGTTAAGGACATCATAGTCCATGAGTTTAAGGACCTCACAGTCCAATGTTAGTTTTAAGATATCACGGTCGAAACTAAGGACATCATAGTCCATGGGTTTAGGACCCTACAGTCCAATGTTAGTTTTAAGACATCACGGTCGGGGTTAAGGACATCATAGTCCATGGGTTTAAGGACCCCACAGTCCAATGTTAGTTTTAAGACATCACGGTCGAGGTTAAGGACGTCATAGTCCAATTTTTGCTCTGGATGCTTTCCACGGGTTCACTGCCGTGTTCGGCGAGGACCAGGCTCCTCTCTGGATGCTTCACACGGGTTCACTGCCGTGCTCTGCGAGGACTAGGATCCGCTCTGGACGTTTTCCACAGGGTCAGGAGTGACATAATCCGCGTTCCACGTGACCAGGAATTTTGCTCTGGATGCTTCCCACGGGTTCACTGCCGTGTTCAGAGAGGACCAGGCTCCGCTCTGGATGCTTCACACGGGGTCATTGCCGTGCTCTGCGAGGACCAGGATCCGCTCTGGATGCTATCCACGGGGTCAAGAGTGACATAATCCGCATTCCACGTGACCAGGAATTTTGCTGTAGATGCTTCCCACGGGTTCACTGCCGTGTTCGGTAAGGACCAGGCTCCGCTGTGGATGCTTCACACGGGTTCACTGCCGTGCTCTGTGAGGACTAGGATCCGCTCTGGACGTTTTCCACAGGGTCAGGAGCGACATAATCCGCGTTCCACGTGACCAGGAATTTTGCTCTGGATGCTTCCCACGGGTTCACTGCCGTGTTCGGCGAGGACCAGGCTTCGCTATAGATGCTTCACACGGGGTCATTGCCGTGCTCTGCGAGGACCAGGATCTGCTCTGGACGTTTTCCACGGGGTCAGGAGTGACATAATCCGCGTTCCACATGACCAGGAATTTTTCTCTGGATGCTTCCCACGGGTTCACTGCCGTGTTTAGCGAGGACCAGGCTCCTCTCTGGATGCTTCACACGGGGTCATTGCCGTGCTCTGCGAGGACCAGGATCCGCTCTGGACGTTTTCCACGGGGTCAGGAGTGACATAATCCGCGTTCCACGTGACCAGGAATTTCGCTCTGGATGCTTCCTACGGGTTCACTGCCGTGTTCGGCGAGGAATAGGCTCCGCTCTGGATGCTTCACACGGGGTCATTGCCGTGCTCTGCGAGGACCAGGATCCGCTATGGACGTTTTCCACGGGGTCAGGAGTGACATAATCCGCGTTCCACGTGACCAGGAATTTTGCTCTGGATGCTTCCCACGGGTTCACTGTCGTGTTCGGCGAGGACCAGGCTCCGCTCTGGATGCTTCACACGGGGTCATTGCCGTGCTCTGCGAGGACCAGGATCTGCTCTATACATTTCCATGGGATCAGTAGTGACATAATCCGCATTCCACGTGACCAGGAATTTTGCTCTGGATGCTTCCCACGGGTTCACTGCCGTGTTCGGCGAGGACCAGGCTCCGCTCTGGATGCTTCACACGGGGTCATTTTCGTGCTCTGTGAGGACCAGGATCCGCTCTGGACGCTTTCCACGGGGTCAGGAGTGACATAATCCGCGTTCCACGTGACCAGGAATTTTGCTCTGGATGCTTTCCACGGGTTCACTGCCGTGTTCGGCGATGACCAGGCTCCGCTCTGGATGCTTCACACGGGGTCATTGCCGTGCTCTGTGAGGACCGGGATCTGCTCTGGACGTTTTCCACGGGGTCAGGAGTGACATAATCCGCGTTCCACGTGACTAGGAATTTTGCTCTGGATGCTTCCTACGGGTTCACTGCCGTGTTTGGCGAGGACCAGGCTCCGCTCTGGATGCTTCACACTGGGTCATTGCCATGCTCTGCGAGAACCAGGATCCGCTCTGGACGTTTTCCACGGGGTCAGGAGTGACACAATCCGCGTTCCACATGACCAGGAATTTTGCTCTGGATGCTTCCCACGGGTTCACTGCCGTGTTCGGCGAGTACCAGGCTCCGCTCTGGCTGCTTCACACGGGGTCAGAGTAGACATTATCTGCGTTCCGCGTGACCAGGAAGGGTTGACTTTATCCGCATTTCACGGAGTCGGAGTTTGACTCTCGGTCATCTGTACACCGCCGAGTCATGGAACTGGGAGTTGCCGCTGTTCCGCTTTGCTTGATGTTGTGTCTGTTGTAATGAGACGAAAGTTGAGATGATCTCCAGGCCATCTGTCAACCGTTGAGATTTGGCTTCTTCTTCTGATGAAACCTGGGAAGGAAAGGTGTGATTCCTTCTTTGTATGCGCCCCTGGATTGTATACAGGGATTGACATGATATCACCTGTAGGGCATAAATTTCATTCATTTTTTTATTTCTTTCCGCGATACTCTATCATTTCAGCTTTTATATCGCGAAGGTTGCGATTGCCCAATCATTTCGGCTATTTTTCGCGGTGCCCGATCATTTCGGCTATTTATTTTATTTTTACTCACTGGTTTTTATTGCGATTTGCCCAATCATTTCGGCTATTTTGCATGCATACATTTTTTTTACTTGCTGCTTCCGTTGCAAGTTGCCCCATCATTTCGGCTATTTCGTACGCATGTGTGGCTTGCCAGCTTTTCGCTACAAGCTTGAGATTAGACACCGATTTCGGCATCAACACCGCTACAACTGGGATATTGCCAGGAACGAATCCTCATTTGCCTCTGTCGGTATCGACCAAAGTTGGCTTAGCGAACAGGGTTAGGATCCTGTCGACTAAGGCTTTTGACTTCATGAGCCGTAAGGGTCTCATGAAGGTATTTCTCCCTACGAGTCGTGAGGATCTCATAGGTGTGTTTTCTCCTCAGGAATCATGAGGATTCCTAAGTGTATGTTCTCTTATAAGTCGTAAGGATCTTACAAGAGTGTTTTCTCCTTATAAGTCGAGAGGACTTACAAGAGTTGTTCACCGTGTAGACATATCCCTAGTCACGGATGGGACTTCGTTAGGGATATGTTTATTCGCGCCCATGGATTATATACAAGGGTCAGCACCGAGCCGCTTGTAGGACATTAGTGGAGGTTGTGGGGGCTGCTTAAGAACAGGTTCAGATCCCTATAGCTTAAGACTTTCAAATCTTATGAGCCGTGAGGGTCTCATAAGAAGGTTCTCCTTACGAGTCGTGAGGATCCCGCAAGTATAATTTCTCCTTAGGAATCATGAGGATTCCTAAGTGTGTTGCTCCCTTGTGAGTCGTAAGGATCTCACGCTGGTGGTTTCTCCTTACAAAGTCGAGAGGACCTTGCAAGTGTGTTTTAACGAGGTTGCGCCCTTTCGGATTTTCACAAACACTCGCCGGTAGCCCTGCTATTTTTACTCACAGAGCCCTTTCGGGTTTTCATCCGTGCCCTTTCTTCTTATGGACATACCGTTTTTCTTTCTTCTTCTTTTTTTTATTCTTTTTTTTGTATCAGCTTTGGGATGCTGCAATCCACCGTAGTTTATCGACATCTCGGTCAACAGCTAGTTTTAGAACGTAGTGGTCCATTGTTAGTTTAAGGACGTTTCGGTCCGCTGTTAGTTTAAGGACGTTTCGGTCCGCTGTTAGTTTAAGGACGTTTCGGTCCGCTGTTAAGGAAGCCGGTTACTACTTACAGAGTTTAGGCTTAGGAAGATAGCGAGCGGACATAGTCGTCGTCATCTATCATTGATCTAGGCCGTGACTCGTTAGGCGTAGTATTTCTTCAGGAAGCAACCATTTATTGGCCTGAAGGGCCTTTCGCCGTGCATGTCCCTGAGTAGATATGCTCCGCCCTGGTAGACCTTGTCTATGATATATGGCCCTTCATAGTTCGGCTCGAATTTCCCCCGCTTAGCGCGATTGGGGATCATAGGTCTTTTGACCACTAGCACGAGTTCGCCTTGACAGAAGGTCCTCGGCCTGGTCAATCTTTCATATGAGCGCGTCATCTTTGCTTTATAAGCCTCCAGATTTTGTTGCGCCATGAGCCGGGTTTCATCAAGGGCATCGAGCTCCTCAAGCCGAAGGTGAGCGTTTTCTTCGTCCGTTAGCTCGTAGTGAACTGCCACTCGTAGGGAGGGTAGCTCTATCTCGAGGGGGAGTACCGCTTCTGTACCGAATACCAACGCGTACGGCGTTGTGTTCGTGGCTGTTTTGAACGTCGTTCGGTACGCCCAGAGAGCTTCGTGCAGTCTTTCGTGCCGGTCTTTTTTATTCCGAGACATCGTCTTCTTTACAATCTTCGTCAATGTCTTGTTAAAAGCCTCAGCCAGACCGTTAGCTCGAGAATTATAGACTGAGGAGTATCTCCAGTCTATGTTGTGCTATTGTGCGAAGCGGCTGATCTTGTGGCTTCTGTAGGCTGGCCCATTATCGGAGATAATCCGTCGCGGAGTGCCGAACCGATGAATGACATGTGTCTTGAAGAAATGGAGGATATTCTCCGTCTTCACTTCCCTCAGCGGTACTGCTTCTGCCCATTTGGAGAAGTAATCAGTTGTCGCCAAAATGAACCGATGTCCTCTGGACGATGCTGGTTCAATGGGGACGATTATGTCAGTCCCCCACATTTCGAACGGCCAGCTAGCCACCGTTGGATGTAGAGGATTTGGATGCTGATAGATAAAGTCCCCATGGATCTGGCATGAGTGGCACTGCCTCGCATACTCAAGACAGTCCTGGATCATCGTGGGCCAGTAATAACCCATCCGTTTGATCTTCAACTTCATCTTCGGCCCGGCTTGGTGAGAACCGCAGAGTCCGTCATGAGTTTCTTGGACGACTCTTCTTGCTTCTTCAGGTCCCAGGCATCTCAGCCATAAAGAATCAAATCACCTCTTGTACAGAGTATCATTGACGAAAGCAAAAGACAGGGCTCGTTTCATAAGTTGATGTCTTGAGGACGCATCTTCAGGTGTTCGACGGGATTTGAAGTAGTCTATAAAGACTTCTCTCCAATCTTCGACCTTTTCTTGGTTGTTCACTTGTAGAGCCATTTGCTCGGTCGCTCCCTTTTCCTCGGACGACTCCGGAGATATTTCTGCCGGTGCAAGAACCCGACGGCTTTGTACCACGATTCTTACGTCATTGAGGTTCTCGTCGGCCAGTTCTTTAGCGAGCTTAGCTAATGCATCCGCTTTGCTATTTTCCGCACGCGGTATTCTTTCCAGAATATAGGAAGGGATTTGAGTCAGCAGTTGCTGCACTCTTTCGCCGTACTTCACCAACTCTGGTTTGCATGTTTGATAGTCGACGTTTACTTGGCTAACGACCAGTTGGGAGTCTCCGTATATGAGGAGATTTTCAATTCCCATGTCGATGGTGATCTTGAGACCTGCTGTCAAGGCTTCATACTCGGCTTCGTTGTTCGTCCGCGGCTCTGTTAAGGAGAAGGCAAAGCGCATTATCCCTCCTTGTGGAGTTACGAAGATGAGGCCTACCCCTGATTTGATTATGGGGTGTTTTGTTTGCGCTTCTTCATCGAAGATGCTCCATCGAAGTAAAGTTCCCATCGGGTATCGCTTCCGTCGATCGTGTCAAACGCATGTTCGTCTGGCAGTTCGCAATTCAAGGGAGAGTCGGCAGGTATCGGATGATCAGCGAGGAAGTCGGCGATGGCCTGGCCTTTCACTGCCTTAAAAGGCTAATAAGTTATAAAGAACTCCATCAAGAGCAAGGCCCATTTAGCGAGCCGCCCCGTTAATATGGCTTTTGACATCAAATATTTGAGAGGGTCCATCTTCGATATGAGACGGACTTCATGCGCCAACGCATAGTGCCTGAGCTTCGTTATCGTGAAGATCAATGCCAGGCAGTGTTTTTCGATGGGAGAATAATTTCTTTCTGCCCCCAGTAGAACTCGACTCAAATAGTAGAGCGCTCTCTCCTTCCCTTGGTCGTTCTCCTGTGCCCATAATGCGCCTAAGGAACCTTCAAGGGCGGTTGTATACAGAATGAGAGGTTTTCCCTTGATCGGAGCGGCCAGTACTGGCGGATTCTGCAGTTATTGCTTGATTTCGTCCAGCGCGCTTTGGCATTTGCGATCCCAGACGAAAGTGGTTCCCTTCTTCATCAGGTGGCTGTAAGGATAGCACTTGCCCGAAAGATTGGCTATAAATCGCCGGATATACGCAAGCTTCCCTTGGAGGGACCGCAACTGCTTGAGAGTCCTCGGCGGGGGCATCTCCATAATTGCCTTGATCTTCGATGGATCTATCTCGATGCCTCGGTGTCGGACGATGAATCCTAGGAATTTGCCCGAGGAAACACCGAACGCGTATTTGAGAGGGTTCGTCTTCAAGTTGTATTGCCGGAGGCGTTGAAACACGATCTTCAGATGCTCTAAATGCTCCTCGTATGATTTGCTTTTCACCACGAGGTCGTCGATATAGAATTCGACGATTTCATGTATGAGGTCATCGAAGATCTTCGTCATGGCCCTCTGGTAGGTGGCGCCGGCATTCTTTAGACCGAAAGGCATCACCTTGTAGCAGAATATACCCAAAGGAGTCCAGAAAGCGGTGTGCTTCTGGTCCTCGGGATGCATCTTTATCTGATTGTATCCTGACGAACCATCCATGAAGGAGAAAACCTCGTGGATGGACGTATTGTCTATCATCAGCTCGGTAACCAGTACTGGGAAGTCGTCTTTCGGGCAAGCTTTATTGAGATCCTGAAAGTCCATACATATGCGCACTGTCCCATTTTTCTTCATCACCGGGACGATGTTGGCGATCCAGTCAGGATACTGCACCTCTTGGATGAAGCCAGAGTCGATCAGCTTCTTGACCTCGGCGTTGATGCTCATCTCAAGCCCGAGCCACATTCTTCACGGTGCTTGTTTGATTGGCTTGACGTCTGGGGATATTGCCAGTTTGTGGACAGCAATCTCTGGATCTAGTCCTGGCATCTCGGAATAGTTCCATGCGAAGCAGTCCCTATGCTGCATAAGCATGTTTTCTAGTGTAGCCACCATTTCTTCAGACAGCAACTCACTAACGAATGTCGGCTGTGGGTCACTTGCCGTCCCCAAATCGATTTTCTTGAGGTTATCTGCAGTAGTATGTATTCCATCCTCCAGCTCTTTCGGTGCCGGGGGAAATTCTGAGATTACCTCATCATCATTGTTTTCGAAGCACCAGGGGAGTTCATCCATATTCTCGGGCTCTTCTTTTGATAGCGTTATCATATGACAAGTACGGGCTCGCTTCTAAGACCGATGTTGATCTGGTTCTATTCTCGCTATATGCGCGGCTTTGGGTTCATGCTTCTGCAGCGGGGTTACACTCCAGCTGCTGGATAGAGCGAATTTGCCAAGCTGATATTGGTCTTCGACCCAATTCTTAAAGGTGAAGCAGTCTTTGAGAGGATGTCCTATCGCTCGGTGATAAGAGCAATAGTCTGGGTGAGAGATCTCATTGGCTTGCTCGGGGTGTTTAGACTCCGGAAGTGTAATCATTTGATGTCTTATGGCGAGATAAAGTATTTTCCGTGTTTTGTTCTGAGGGAAAGAATATGCTCGACTCATCTTCTTTATAAGGGACAAATCTGGATTACTCGATTCCTGATCGCGTGGCTTCTTGGTCCCACTTTGTCGCTCTCGAACACTTTTCCCGCTCTTTGATTTATTTTTTCCTTTGCGTCGGGCCTTTTGTATGACGGGTTGACAGGGAGGAGCATTTTCATCTTGCGCAGCCTGTTGAAGAAGGCGTTGCGTCCTGGCTTTCTCGTAGATGGACATTTCGCGATTGTGGTCGTCTCGAACCTTTTGACCAGCTTCCCTTATAAGCTTGTCCATTTGTTCTTCGAACGACGGACTGGGCATTTTCACGTCGGGGGCTCTCTCTGGTTCAGGGTTAGCATTCTCCCACTGAGCATCCCCTTCTTCATCAAAGTCATGTACAACGTAGCAGTCGCGGGATTGCTCCCGTTTCTTGGACCGAACATATCCAAGCCCGATCGTTTCCATTCTCCTATTGGGAAACTTGCGCTGAGTTCCGGGAACGTTCCAGATCCTGTCATAGAACTTAGCTTTTCGAGCGGTCTGTTTGAAAAGTACGCCTTAGCGCCTTAACAGCCTTTTTAGTCCGCTCGTGTAATATCTGGGCAAACGGATGGGCTGGAGCCTGTCAAGTGTAGAATCCGCACCGTGCCAGATTTCTTTCTCCCCTTTGGTTTCCCCGGATCGGTAGAATAGGATCGCCTTTTCACTTTCTCGCCTAGGAGGGACATAGAACGTCTGCAGCTCTTCCACACTATAGGTATCAAGCGCGTCTAGTTCTTTATGATGTTTGGGCGGAACCATGGCAACTTGCAAACTTTACTTTTCATCAGCGAATGTTTGTATTGAAGGCCGAGCCGAGAATATAGCATGGACCTCATCTTCCGAGTCGCTGCCAAAGATCAACATAGGAGCGGACGGTCCCGGCTTGTTATACTGGGGTGGACCTGAATAAACTATCTCTTCCTCTTCCTCAGTATCACTCCCGAAGACCGGAATGGTGGTGATAGCTTTGTTCTCTGGTTTGTGACATCTTTCTGTGTCTTCAAAATCTGGTAAGAAGTATTTTGCATCTTCGTACTTTCGGACTTCGTTCACGGAGAATGGGTTCAACTCTCCCGTCACAGTGTACTCGAGGCCATCTTTAAAATACTTCATACACTGGTGCTGTGTAAAAGGAATAATGTTGTACTCATGTAACCAAGGCCTACCGAGCAAAGGATTGTAGCATGTCTTAGCGTCAATGACGTGAAATTTAATGTCTATGACAAGCAGCCCAAAGCGCAGCGTCAGTATTACAGACCCGAGGGTCCGTGATGACTGGGAGTCGAACCCGGAGATGGCGATCTTATCACGAGCGAGGTGTTGAACGCTCATGCAGATTTCCTTCAACACTCGCACGTTGAGGAGATTGACGGAAGACCCATTGTCGACCAGGATTTTGCCTATCTTTATATTGTGGCAGTATCCTGAGATATAGAGGGGACGGTTGTGCTCGCACATCCCAAGGAGGAGGTCTTCATCGCCGAAGGTGATATCGGCTGTATGTACTTCCTCCAGTTCGTCCTTCATCTTTTCTTCGGCGAGAAAAGCTTGGAATTGCTCTGGCTCTTATAGCGCCTTGATCAATGAATCTCTTACTTCTTTTGATAGTAAAAGGGCGTCGAGAATGCTAAGCTGTGAGGGTAACTTTCTCAAGTGCGCCAGAACGTTGTAGTCCACCTTACTCTTCTTTGGAAGGTTCTTGGCTGTCAGCTCTTTGATGGCTTGGTCATCAAGGACGATATCTTCAGAGCTCTTTTCTTTTCCCTTGTCTTTCCTATTTGGCCCACTATTCGAGGGCCCTTTTCGGGTAGCGTACGATTGCGTAGCTGAATGTTTTCGCAGGTCTTCGGTTCTTCCTCTTTCCCTAAGGTAGATTCCTTGAAAAGAAGGCCAAGAGTCATTTCTTCGTCAGAGTCGCTTCCGAAGGTGAGAACCTGCGATCCCCCGGCGTTAACCATGCGACAGTTGCAGGTAGTTCTTTTACGCTCCTCGTTCGTATTTCTTTGCTCCCGACGAGTTTTGCGTTTCATCCGCTTAAAATGTTGCCGGTGAGCAACATATTCCTGCCACCATCTTTTAAAAGTGTTGCGCTCTTCGGTGGGGTGCGCAATCTTCCGATAATATAAGCAGTAGTTAGGATGCATTTCTGCTTCGTTAAGAATGTTTTCTTCAGGGGGTGGTAGCTTCATCCCCATTGATATGGCTTTAGCAAACCTTTTCCTCGTCTTGAATTTGTTTTTATTCACGACGGATGTCCCTTGATTCGGCGGGAGTGTCTCGACTCTTTCGTCCAGTCGCCGGCATTTGGCCTTTTCAAATATGGCCATCTCACGCTCCCGATCAGCTTTACTTTTCAGAAGATCTTTGTTTAGGAATGCATCGATCATCTCGTCTGACGGCCATAGAAGTTCCGGCTTGGGACCTGCCCCCAGTTTCTCTGTGTGAGGAGCTTCTTCATCGTTCATCGATGAGTGAGAGATCACATGGCAACTTGCTACGTAATCCTCAGATTCGTCCGACGATTCTTATCCATCACCTCCGTCTTCAAGGACGTAGGCGAGAAACTCTTAGAGCGTGATTGGAGTCCGCGCCTTCTGGTTATACTCTTCCAGCGCGTCGATCTATTTCTGCAGGTCCGTGCGCTTGTCACCAAGCTTCACGGGCATTTTGGATTTCTTCTTCTTTTTCGAAGATTTCGACGGCTGGGTGTGAGCACTTTGGCTATCACCACCAATCTTTGGAGTTGGGCGCGGCTTCAGCATCCCTTCGATGATCTGGGGTTCCAGCGGATTCTTCCACCTGATTGCCGGGTATGTCTGGAGCTCATTCAGCATCCTTTTGGTTTTGGCCGAAAGAGCCACCTCCAATGGAGCTTCCTCAACAAAAGAGCACGTTACCCCCGGTATATCCGTCTTCTTAGGAGTGTGTGGCTGTGGTGGGTTTACTTCCCACTTCTCCGACAGCGCAAACTTACCTTGTAGGTACTGATCCTCGATCCATCCCTTAAAGACGAAGCAATTTTCAATCGGATGGCTTACCGTTTGGTGGTAAGGGAAATAATTGGGATTATTCACTTCGCTGGGTTGCGATGGTCGCCTTGGATTCGGCAAATTGATAAGCCTGTTGCACATCGCCAGCTCGAACAGCCTCTTCGTTTTATCCCGCGGGAATGAGTAAGGGCACATCATTTTCTCATTGTAATAGCGCCGTCTCTCCTCCAGTTGATCCGCTAGCTTTGGGGCACTGGGCTGCTGTTGAGTGTTCGCAACGAAGATCGCCTTCCCTTTACCCTTTTCGTTCCGCGGCTCCGGCTTCGGAGGAGACGGTCTATGGCCCATCTGATCCATCTGGGCTAGCTTGTCGATTAAAGTCTGGAATGTGGTCGGTTTGAAGAACATCATGAACTGTGAAATAGTTGCATGAGGGTCTAGAGTGCCTATGAACATGCCCACCGCTGGTGCTTCTTCGATGCGCTGTTCGCATTTCGACCACAGATTCCGCCAACGGATCGCGTACTGAACCCACGTTTCGCCCGGCTTCACCCTGGCATTGATCAATGCCGTTATTGGGGTGCGTTTACTGGCACTTGCGAATCACTGGGTGAACAACAACTCCATCTCTGCGAAGGTTTTGACGGAGTCATTTGGAAGTTTTGGCGAAGCAAGAGCTTATCATCGCCGCCGGTGTTGCCATAAAGAGCCCTGAACTGGGCGATATGTTGATGGGGATTGCCTGTCCCCTTGTATACGTGGAACTTCGGGATCGTGTAGCCCGGCGGGTACTTTATCTGATCATACCAGCCTGGGTACGGTTGCCCAGTTCTAACAACTTGGCCGGCCGCTTCATTTGCCTGGTGAACTCTTATTTGCTGAGCAATATAGTTATCCAGTGCAACTTTGGAGATTGTCTCTTCTTTGGCTGTCGACAGAGCCGGCAAAGGGTTTAATGTTTCTCCTCTGTCATCTTCAATTATTACTGGAGGATCTTCGGCTGGGGGATCCGGCTGGATGATCATGCCCACCATGTCCTGGAATAGAAGGCCCATTTGCTTTATATTGGCCGCTTGTTCCGCAGCCTCTTTATCCTTCTTTTCAAGCATTCTCCGAAGGAATTCAGCATCAGTTTCTTGCTCATGGCGTTGCTCCGAGGATGCCTCTGGGCTTGCTTCCGGTCCTGTGAGCGCGGCCATAGCAGTCATCATCTCCTGAAGCTTCTGCTGCTGCTCTTGGGCTTTTGTCACGGATCGCGTAAGCGGTCGATGACCTGTGGAGATATGGCTATCCTCTTTTCCGGATGCCATATAAACGGTATGCACCACCATGCCCCCAGACTTAGGGCGTTTGGGCTCAGTGCCTTTGACATTTGTCGCAGGCATGGGGATTTTCTCCGGCCTTCCCCTCTTATGAGCGGTCGAAGTTGAGGGGCCCGCTGCAGTGGGCACCCAAGTAGCCGTCGTCTTTTGTGGCTTAACAGGACGGTTTTCTTCCTGTAGGACCTTCAACTTCTTCTGCCGGCGGGGATAGTCTTGATCAACCACTGACTCTCGGACTTGTCGCCAGATTTTGTAAACTTTAGAAGACAGTCGTTGAGTGGACTGTCACGGCTTCATTTCTGTGACAGTCTCCACCGGCGGCGGAGATCTTTTCAGTACGGCGGTAGGTGAGTTCCTGAGCACCTTATTCAGCAGGTCAAAGCTGTTCCCGGTTGGAACAGTAGCATTAATTTCCACCGTTGGAGCTGATGGGGTTAGCCCAGAGGGGGAGTTGCCCCCGTCCTTCCTTACTCGGCGCCAGTGACGACGTCGAGCGTGTCGAGCTGTTGGGGTTGGTTCGGCGATAGGGATGGCTTTGTCTTGCTCCGTGTCCAGGTGAGGCGCCACTGGTGTCAGCCTCTTGAAGACTGACGTCTTTTGAGTAGCGGTATCCAATCTGTCCAAGACAGATCTTCGAGCAGGAACGGGAGACGGAATAGTCCGTCTTGTAAAGACCGACTCTTTGGTTGGAGAAGCCGCCTTGACGACTTCGGGAGAAGGGTTGGCTATCTTCTTTGGGATGGCCACTTCAGGTGTCATGGGCTTCTTGGCAGGCCCATCGGAGTTCAGGCTCAGTCTGGAGAAGGCCGCGGAGTTGGAGCTGGACGACCCGTTGAGAGGGGCCGTGGTAGTAGCAAGCCGATCGAAGACCGACTTCTTGGGAGCTTCCGATGCTGGTACAGGGGTGCTGAAGCTCATCGGGAGGAGCATAGTCCCAAAAGACAATCCAGTAGTAGCCTGGGTGACCTGTTCCACCGGCATTGTGAACAAGGACGCCGCTTGAGGTCCGTAAGCTACACCTCCAGGTGAGGCGGAGCGTAGGTTGCAGTTGCATGTGGAACACTTCGAGCAGGTGAACGCCATTGATTCTTTGCTTTCTGCAGCAAGAAAAACGCCAAATCTTAGTACCTCGAAACCCAAGGACAACCATTAGCAAACCGCGATTGGTTTGCGAACACGATACACGAAGTGTGGAGTGGAAAGAGGAAAAGGTCCCACCGGGCGTGCCAGAATCTGTTCCCCTCCGAATACAGAGATGCGACCACGTAGGTTCATCTTGCCTGAAATTTGGGGCAGATGCTAATTGGTGCTATCCGTCCACCTCTCCGAAAATGCCATATATCGAAGGTTTAAACGGATGCGGCCGATGTAGCAGACTTCGTCAGATTCCCCCTCGTTTGAGGGGTTTTTGATTGTGGGGATGCTCTTCCCTGTAGGCGCAAGCCCCTGCAGTTAATTACGCTACCGCATCGCGGTAACAAATTTCTCCTTCTCCAGATGGTCACTTCGTGTCGTGGGTGCTTGTTTTGTGTTTGGTTGCCCGTGGATTGTATACGGAGACTAAGTTATACTGTCGCCCGTAGGGCGTGGACTAGTCCAAATCCGTATCTTTCTTAGATTTGGGTTTGGGGTTTGGGTTTAAGGATACGTTAGCCTCGTTTGAGACTAAGATCAACTTAAACGTTTGTTAAGGATACGTTAGTCTCATTTTAGACTAAGATCAACTTAACGGGATCGTTTAGATCCGACAAGAGAGTAATTAGGCTCTATTATTTAGTTTAGTGACATTGCGGTCGATTTCCAGTTTAAGGACATGGGGGTCCATTGTTAGTTTAAAGACATCACGGTCGACGTTAAGGACATCATAGTCCGAGGGTTTAAGGACCCCACAGTCCGATGTTAGTTTAAAAACATCACGGGCGAGGTTAAGGACATCATAGTCCGTGGATTTAAGGACTCCACAGTCCGATGTTAGTTTTAAGACGTCACGGTCGAGGTTAAGGACATCATAGTCCGAGGGTTTAAGGACCCCACAGTCCGATGTTAGTTTAAAGACATCACGGTCGAGGTTAAGGACATCATAGTCCGAGGGTTTAAGGACCCCACAGTCCGATGTTAGCTTAAAGACATCACGGTCGAGGTTAAGGACATCATAGTCCGAGGGTTTAAGGACCCCACAGTCCGATGTTAGTTTAAAGACACCCCACAGTCCGATGTTAGTGTAAAGACATCACGGTCGAGGTTAAGGATATCATAGTCCGAGGGTTTAAGGACCCCACAGTCCGATGTTAGTTTAAAGACATCACGGTCGAGGTGAAGGACATCATAGTCCGAGGGTTTAAAGACCCCACAGTCCGATATTAGTTTAAAGACATCACGGTCGAGGTTAAGGACATCATATTCCGAGGGTTTAAGGACCCCACAGTCCGATGTTAGTTTAAAGACATCACGGTCGAGGTTAAGGACATCATAGTCCGAGGGTTTAAGGACCCCACAGTCCGATGTTAGTTTAAAGACATCATGGTCGAGGTTAAGGACATCATAGTCCGAGGGTTTAAGGACCCCACAGTCCGATGTTAGTTTACAGATATCACGGTCGAGGTTAAGGACATCATAGTCCATGAGTTTAAGGATCCCGCAGTCTATAAAATGTATGGTTGTTGGGACCCGTCACCTCTTTGAAGACGTTGAGGAATTACAACGACAAATATCAAAGGAGTGAAGAGATGTACCCTTGAACCAAGGTGAGGTGGTTGAAAGAGCAGATGTGCTCAATTCAAAATAAGTTGAGGACTGATGGCCAGAATTGGGTTAAGTCCAATTAAAATGTTTTAACATTTTATTTTGTTCTGGCTATTAAGCCTTTATTTGGGCTTAGCCCTTTTAATAATGCTAGGCATTGGGCTCTGACATTTTTGTCTTCATCAGAACAAACTGTGTTCTGACAATGCACCACGTGGCTCGACAGGCGCTTTGCGCCAGTCAAAGAGCGCATTGCGCTTCTGTCAGGTATCACACACGAAGAGGACACGTGTCACGCTTAGCGCTAAGCGCTAGTTTGTTAGCGCATTGCGCTTTTAATTTATGAGCGCATTGCGCTAGTCTGTTGGCGCACCAGTGAGTGACACGTGGCACGCTTGGTGCTAAGCGCTAGCCCATGAGCGCAGTGCTCTGTTTCAGAAGCGCAAAGCGCAGATTGTGTCTTTAGTTGACACGTGGCAGCTTTTGGCGCTGAGTGCCGGTCCAATAAGTGCAAGAGCGCAATTCATGAGTGCAAGGCACTTTTCAATAGCGCAAAGCGCATTTGATCAATTTTAAGATCAAAGAACAAATTTATGTTCTTCAAAGGAGGCTTTTCCCTCAAGATCCAAGAACAAAAGTTCTTGTTTTTATAAAAGGCTCTGCCTTTATAGATCAAAAGATCTGTGAATGAAGTAAAATACTTCTTTTAGTCTTTTCATGATTAGATCTTTTTGATATTTTCTTTTTTATTAAAGACCTTAGTCATTTTCTTAAATCTCTGAACTTTTTAGAAGATGGTTCTTCTTTTTACGAGATGGTTATCTCTATTATTCAAGAACATAGTTCTTTTTTACCTTGAAGATGGAGAAAAATCTTCTTTTTTTCTAAGAGTTTTCTCTTCTTTTGCAGAGGGTTTTTCTCTCTCTTTTCTCTATATCTCCCTATTCTGTATATTTTTGACTTGAAGTCTAGGGTCCTTTATATAGGGCCAAATGATTTGTTAAATCAATTTCAAGAGATCTTTCTCTGATTGATTTGGGAATATTTCCCACCGTTGGATCTTTGATCCTAAGGCTTCTGTTTTTACAGAAGATAATCTTCTTGTTTTAATAAGATTGAAAAATCTTTCCATAACAGAACTTTAGTTCTAATTAATTAATAATTTATTATTAGTAGATCTTTTGATCTGAAGGTGGGGGAATTTTTAATTCCAGCGCTGGCGCACCTTGCGCTGGTGCACCTACGTTCGACACGTGGCGTGCAGCGCAGAGCGCAGCGCAACTGCGCTAGCGCACCCGTGTTAGACACGCGGAGCGCAGCGCAACTGCGCTAGCGCACCCGTGTTTGGCACACAGAGCGCAGCGCAACTGCGCTAGCACACCTGTGTTTGACACGTGGCACGCAGCTCAGAGCGCTAGATCAGAAGCGTTGCTTCAACTTTTAAATTTTGAATTTTGAAAAAGAGCTTTGCTCTGATTGGGGGTGCGCTGCCTAGGGTGCAGCACACCTGGCGCTAGCGCGTCTGCGCTTGACACGTGGCACGCAGCACGCAGCGCGCAGCGTACGGGACCTGATGCTTCAATTTTTTGAATTTTGAAATTCAAAACAGAGCTTTGCTCTGATTGGGGGAAACAATTTCTTAAGAAGTTTTACCCAAACCATAAGACCGCCTGTGTTAAGAGCGAGATCAAACAGTTTACCCAGCTTCCTAATGAACCATTTTGGAAGTGCTTTGAACATTTCAAGGATCTGCTTGTCCAATGTCCTCATCATAGAATAAATAGATGGGATTTATGCCGAATTATATATGAGGGTATTAATCCAGCGACAAAGCAGATGCTTGAAACAAATTGTCAATGCAATTTCATGTCTAAAGATGATGGTGAAGCTTGGAAATATCTGGAAGACCTTCCGAAAACACTTTGCAGTGGAAAAGCGTAAGACCACCTTCATCTAGGGGAGGTATTCATCAACTCAATGTTTCCATCGCAGTAAAAGCCGAAATAGCGGCGATGCAGAAGAAACTCGACGCTATTGAGAACAAATTCTCATCAGTCTCCCTAAAGGTCACGCAACCCAAGACTGTGTGTGGTTGCTGTTCAGATCCTTCACACTTGACGGAAGAATGTCCTATGAATGCATCGTTTCAAGGTCACGAGCAAACTAATGCTGCTTTTCAGCAGCGACCTAGAAACGATCCTTATTCTTCCATGCATAATCAAGGATGGAGGAATCATCCTAACTTTGCTTGGAACCAAAACCAACCCCAAAATCAGAACCAGTTCCAAAGCAATTATCAAAAACCTCCTCTACAGCCACAGCAACCACAACCACAAAGTCAGCACCCCTTTCAGTCATAAAATTTTCAAAATCCGGCCAACACTTCTGCGCCGCAATTGGCCGGTACTGATAACTCTTCACTCGCACAAACTTTGGATTTGTTTATGAAACATACCATTCAAATGTCGGCTGATATGAAGTCTTCTATTGATACCATAAAGAAAGACTCCGCAATGAGTGCGAGAGAGAGAAAGGGAAACTCCCATCTCAACCCCCACCGAATCCTGGCCACTCACAAAATCATGACGTGAGTGCCGTTGCTACGTTGAGATCGGGAAAAGTGCTAAATAACCGAGTGGGTGAGCAATTTTATGATGTTAGTGATACCAATGATACCCCAGCTTCTACTTCTTCCCCTAATTCATCTAGTCTCCCACCTTCATCCGAGCCTATTCTCCGTTTTCCCCAAGGCTCGAACACTTCACCCAATCTATCTAAGACGATTCCCACTGCAATTTTGGGATCGAATCCGTCCCTACAATCTTCTCCACAAATGTTGGACCCAAAACTTATTGATCAAGCTCCATTTCTAAACAGATTAAGGGCCAACAGACCTAACCCACAAATAGAGAAGATTGTGAAAATGTTTAAGCAAGTTAACATAAATATTCCTCTCCTAGATGCTATTCAACAAGTCCTATCTTATGCAAGAATCCTTAAAGACTTGTGCACTAGGAAGAGAAAAACTCAAGTGCCTAAAAAAGTTTTCATGACGAGTAATATTAGCACAGCTTTTACCCAGCAAACACCAAAGAAACGTAAGGGCCCTGGCTGTCCTACCATCTCTATTTCTATTGGGGGTAAAAATATTAATCGTGCTTTACTCGACCTTGGCGCTAGTGTTAACTTGCTTCCTTATTCAGTATGCGAGCAGTTAGGGATTGGAGAGTTGAAACCCGCCCATTGTACTCTCCAGATGGCAGACCGATCAATCACCAAACCTCGGGGTGAACTAGAGGATGTGTTAATTAAAGTCGGGGAATTCATATTCCATGTGGACTTTATTGTTTTAGATACACAGCCTGTGGCAAACCCACGCAATCAAATCCCGGTGATACTCGGTCGACCCTTCCTAGCAACTTCCAACGCTGTAATTAATTGTCGTAACGGTTCTATGAACTTATCCTTCGGGAAGATGACAATTGAGCTTAATATTTACAATCTAGGAAGTTAACCATCTGAACCTTCTGCTCATTTGCTTGATGTTTGTTCCATCCACGAGATAGCTCCCGAAAGCTGCATGGATGAGGAACTTTGCTTTGATGATCTCGACAACACTAGTGAGATATCGTTTGATCTTGCACAATTTCATAGTGAGGATGTGTTCGATGAGTCCATCCTAGAGTTTGAATCAGTTGACTCATCGCAAAAATCAGTAGCACTTTCCGATTCAATATCATATTCAAGTTTTGAACCTCTTAGGCAGTCCGAATATCATTCCCTTACCCCACCTTCTATTGTCTCTCCGCCAATACTTGATCTCAAACCGCTACCTTCTCATCTTAAATATGCATATTTAGGTGAGAATGAGACTTTGCCAGTGATTATATCCGCTTCTCTAGCCTTAGAGCAAGAGAACACACTTTTGGCAGTATTGAGATCAAATCGGCAAGCATTTGGTTGGACAATGGCTGACATCAAAGGGATTAGTCCCTTAATTGTTGAACATTATATACATCTGATGGATGAAGCCAAACCAACCCGAGACCCACAAAGACGGTTAAATCCCGTTATGAAGGAGGCGGTAAAGAAAGAAATCGTCAAGTGCCTTGATAGTGGTATAATTTACCCTATATCTGATAGCCAATGGGTAAGTCCAATTCATGTAGTCCCTAAAAAGTCTGGCATCACGGTCATAACTAATGAGGCTAATGAGTTAATCTAAACACGCACCCAAACTGGGTGGCGCGTATGTATTGATTACAGAAAACTCAATGCCGCGACGAGGAAAGATCATTTCCCTCTACCTTTCATTGACCAGATGTTAGAACGATTAGCTGGACACGAATACTATTGTTTCTTGGACGGATACTCTGGCTATAACCAGGTCCCCATCGCCGAAAAGGATCAAGATAAAACCACATTTACTTGTCCTTTCGGTACTTTTGCTTATAGACGCATGCCTTTTGGGTTATGCAACGCTCCCGCTACATTTCAGCGGTGTATGATGGGGATATTCTCAGATATGGTTGATAATTTTCTGGAAATTTTTATGGACGATTTCTTCATTTTGGGGGACTCCTTTGAGGAATGCCTTCGTAATCTTGACGTGGTTCTTACACGCTGTAAAGATAAGAACTTGACTTTGAATTGGGAAAAATGCCATTTTATGGTCCAAGAAGGTATTGTCCTTGGACATATAATTTCACGAAAAGGCATTAAGGTTGACAGAGCAAAAATTGATGTCATCCATAACCTCTCTCGTCCCAAATGCGTCAAAGATATACGATCCTTCCTTGATCATGCAAGATTTTATAGGAGATTCATTAAGGACTTTAGCAAAATTGCTAGACCCTTAACTCTTCTATTGGCCAAGGATCCTACATTTCACTTCGATTCGGATTGTGAGGCTGCTTTTGAATCGCTTAAAGGATCGCTCACTACAGCCCCCGTTCTATCATCTCCGGATTGGAACCACCCGTTCGAGCTTATATGTGATGCATCAGATTTTGCTATTGGTGCGGTCTTAGGACAGCACATTGATAAGATGCCACATGTAATTTACTATGCAAGTAGGACCTTGAATGATGCACAAATAAATTACACAACTACCGAGAAAGAACTCTTGGCAGTTGTATTTGCATTAGAAAAATTCAGGCCCTACTTGATTGGCTCGCCAATTATGGTTTACACTGATCACTCCGTCCTACGACACCTTTTATCGAAGAAGGATGCTAAGGCCAGGCTAATACGTTGGATCCTATTGTTACAAGAATTTGATCTTGTCATCCGAGACAAGAGCGGATGTGAAAATGTTGTTGCCGACCATCTCTCACGCATCACTTCTTCACCAACATTGACCGTGCCGATAAATAACTCATTTCCTGACGAACAGCTCTTGACAATATCCTACGAACCTTGGTTCGTGGATATTGTGAACTATCTTGCGACGGGACTTATTCCTAGCGATTGGTCGAAACAAGACAAACTTCGATTTCTATCCCAAGTAATATACTTTTACTGGGATGAACCTTATCTGTTTAAGTATTGTTCCGATCAAATCATTTGCAGGTGTGTCCCTAACGATGAATTCAAGAGTGTGTTATCATTTTGTCATGATCAGGCATGCGGCGGTCATTTTGGTCCTCGAAAAACGGCGGAGAAGTTTTGCAATGCGGCTTTTATTGGCCAACATTATTTAAAGATGCATATGAACATTGCAAAACTTGTCCACGATGTCAGCATTTGGGTCAGATTTCACGAAGAAACGAGATGCCGCTCCAACCAAAATTGGTTATGGAAATATTCGATGTTTGGGGTATTGATTTTATGGGCCCTTTTCCCAACTCTTTTGGGAATTTATATATCTTGTTAGCGGTTGATTATGTCTCAAAATCGGTGGAAGCAATACCGTGTCGCACTAATGACAACAAAGTTTTCATTAAGTTCCTTAAAGAAAATATCTTTTCGCGATTCGGACACCCTCGCGCTATAATTAGCGACAACGGGACACATTTCTGTAATCGGTCTTTCGAAGTTTTGATGCGGAAATATTCAATCACTCACAAACTTTCTACGCCCTATCATCCCCAAACAAGCGGGCAAGCTGAGATCTCAAATAGGCGGATCAAACAAATTTTGGAGAAGACGGTTTCTAAAAACCGTAAAGATTGGTCAACCAAATTAACGGATGCTCTTTAGGCATTTCGCACCGCTTATAAGACCGATCTTTGTATGTCTCCATACCGCCTTGTGTTTGGGAAGGCATGCCACCTTCCCGTCGAGATTGAACATAAAGCAATGTGGGCTATTAAAGAGCTTAACTTCGATTTTGATCAAGCGAGCATCTATCGGAAGCTGGAATTGAATGAGCTAAGCGAACTCTGCGATGAAGCTTACGATAATGCGGTGATAGTAAAGAACCGGACTAAAGTGTTCTACGATAAAAACCTTTTTAGAAAAACTTTCACATCGAGACAACAAGTCCTTCTTTACGATTCCCGTCTCCAACTTCATCCGGGTAAGCTTAAATCTCATTGGAAAGGACCTTTTGTGGTGCAGTATGTACACCCACACGGGGCAGTAGAAGTTGAAAATTTGAAAAACGGTTCAATTTTCAAAGTAAATGGGCATAGATTAAAACTGTATTTCTCTGCTGACCCAGCGGAGGAGCTCCTGTTTTTACAGGAGCCTCTTTATCAGAACTGAATTTCCTCCGCCTCACCTCCATGTTTTGGTAACATTTTCTCATTTTAAGAATGGAGGTGAGTGAAAATGGACTTAGCTGAATATATGTGCGTGCCAAAGAACAAGTTTGGGGGTAGTTTTCATTTAACTGTTATTTTACCCCTTTTGTCTCTTCCCAAGTATACAGGTCCATGCTCTCAAAAGACAACATCAGTGAGGACACTGCTGAAAACAGGTTTGGGGGGGTTTGTATTCACTGAATTATCTTTGACACTGGGCATTCAAATTTTTTTTTATATAACAAAAGATTAGATAGTGAAAAATTACATCCAAAAGATTAAAAAAATTTAAGAAAACCAAGAAAGTTAGAAGTTTTCTTAAACGAAACTAGTAATAAGTAGTTATGAGCCGTTGTCCCAAGGGTTAGTAAGATGAAGGAAGTCACTAATCTGAGGATAAAAATAAGTCTGAAAAATAGTTTCTATTCTGGAAGCCAAACATTTGAATGTTGATACCCTACTATATGCACTTACACACGTCTTAAAACTCGGGATAGTAGAGGATACCTTGAAATGCTCTTGTCTAAAAGCCAAAGTATGAAGAATATAATAAATGGAAAATAAAAGATAAAATGGTGAGAAAAATGAACACTGGTTTTGTTATCGCCAAGGCAGCAATAAAAAATATAGCGAGGGTGCTTCTTCACCTAGTGCCTTAAACCAACTGGTTTGGGAGTCACTGCTAAGCCTTAGGTGGTGCAAGACGAGAAAAATACTAAATACACCGTATAAGCGATCACATGAGTAATCGGTCGGTTAGTACCTCAAGAAGTATTAACGATCGCATGAAAAATGTGTGAGCAAATTCCATCAAAATATCAATTAAAAAGTACTGAGGTAGATGGACAAGAGTATGATAGCTTGAATTGAATTCTCTGAGTGTAAGGATGTCTTTTACATGCACGTAGGGTTATATGATCGGTGTTTGGAAGAAAGATAGGAATGAAGAATAAAGACGATGTTTTATTGAGGGATGATGTGATTTCTAACATCTTTTCATGACTATTAAGATAGGGCTCATGACAACCGAAAAGCTAGTATTAGTTGGAAACTCTTATTTTCAAGTTCTTTTTTTCATAGTTCTTATCTTTACATGTAACTTTCACCATTTCTCTTTTATTATAGGATTTGGTGGGTGTAATCCACTGAAAACCCTCAGGAGACAACACTCCTCCAACTAGGGACACCTAGAGGTTTAACGGCTTGTTGCACGTGCTCAGTGCAATCGTGTTGCCTACGAAAGTGTGCTTAACCTTCTCCTTTCTTTTTCTCCTTCTCTTGAATAAACTAGTTTGCTCGGAACGATCAAAGATAAGTTTTGGGGTATTTGTTCAGTTGATAAAACTGCACATTTAATAAGACATTTTTCCTACTATTTCTATATAAAGAAAAGTGTTTATTATAATATATGATACATATGAGGTTTTATCTGTAAAAATACTATTTTCATGTGTTTATATATTATAATTAACATTTGGTAGGAAAAAGTAAGCATATAATATCCATGTAACATTTGGCCCATTTAAATATGCTTACCTTATTAAATACCTTTGACCAATTCTTAATGGTTAAGTTAATATCTCAATAAAATAAACTCTACTAATATTATTTGTTGAGTTGTTGTACAGAATTTTCAGGGCTGAAATCAAGGAAACTAAAGTTGTTAGAACAAACCTGTCTAATTAAGAAAGTAAACTAAAGAAATCAAGTCTGGCAGTGACATAGAAAAGATTTTCAGTTTCCAGATATTAAAAAGATCACTACGTGTCATAAAGATAAAGCTCCAGAAGACCAAATCAAGCGATCTCCCTATAAGGCCGCGGATCCACGGCCAAACCCACATATTGGCCACGGATCCGCCGCGTATTGGAGTATGTGGGAGTTGGGATTTTGCTGTTTGAATCTTAACTACTGGTTTCCAAATTAGGAAGCTAGGGTTCTGGCTCTGGGACTATAAATAAGGACCGAGAGCCTCTTGGAAAAATCATGAAGCTGAAGAGATTACGAAGTCTACGACAGGCTCACGCATCCAGGATGATCATCAACGGTTCATCTACCTCCTTAGAAGAGATCGAGAAGCAAACTAGCATTTTGTAATCATTTTCTAAGGGAACAAAGTGTAAATGAATTTTGTTGATTAATAAAGGTAGTAGTTTTCTTATTCTATATCTTTGTAGTTTTAGTATGATTTCTCTCTCCATCTCTTCTTCTCCCAACATGCGCGAGTAATTCTTCGCTTGTTAGGGTTCATGGGATTAGGGTAGGTTAATGAATGATGAAGATCCTTAAACTCTTTTTAAGTCCTATAAAGTTTATAAACTCTATCAAAAGAATAGTTAACATCCTAATTGGGCGCGCTATCAATTCATTGATAATCGCGACCACGATTAAAGATTAGATTAACTATGTTTTGGTAAAGGATAGATATGAACGGAGTTCCATGTCAAGATAGGGGTTAAGAGTGGGAACCCTTTTTTCCCTCCAGAAACCCTAATCTACATGCATCATTGTCGTTCTAGTTTTAAATCTATTAAAGGATAAAAAGAGTAATCTTTAATTAATCATCCATAACTACTAAATCCTAATGAACCCTACAAGCCCCCTTTTTATATTAAACTTACCTCCATAGTTAATCTAGATCTATATTTATCATCTTTGTTTAACGTAGATCTAGAAACTATTTCCACCATTCTTTATTCTTCCTTTTTCTCAACACATCTAAAGTAAGATTGAAAGGTTCCACGTTTCCCTGAGGACGACCCGTACTCATCTCGGTCTAGCTACGCGCGACACCGTTCTGATTGCGGTTATTCTACAAACTTCTTTAAAACACATCAATCACATCTTGACGCAGTTCTTACTCGTTGTAAAGAGAAGAACTTAACCTTGAATTGGGAAAAATGCCATTTCATGGTCCAAGAGGGAATTGTGCTTGGACATGTTATTTCACGAAAAGGCATTGAGGTTGACAAAGCTAAAATAGATGTCATTCAAAACCTTCCTCATCCCAAATGCGTCAAGGATATACGATCATTTCTTGGCTATGCAGGCTTTTATAGGAGATTCATTAAGGATTTTAGCAAAATTGCTAGACCTTTAATTCTTCTCTTGGCCAAAGACACAACCTTTCACTTTGACTCGGATTGTGAGGCTGCATTTAACTCACTTAAACACTCTCTCACTACAGCCCCCGTTTTATCTTCTCCAGATTGGAACCACCCGTTTGAGCTTATATGTGATGCATCAGATTTTGCAGTTGGTGCAGTCTTAGGACAACACATTGAAAAGATGCCACACGTGATCTATTATGCAAGTAAGACCCTGAACGATGCTCAAATTAACTATACAACTACCGAAAAAGAACTTTTGGCGGTTGTATTTGCATTAGAAAAATTCATGCCTTACTTGATTGGCTCACCGGTTGTTGTGTACACTGACCACTCCGCCATGAAACATCTTTTAGTGAAGAAGGATGCTAAAGGTAGGCTAATACATTAGATCCTTCTATTACAAGAATTTGATCTTGTTATTAAAGATAAGAAAGGATGTGAAAACGTTGTAGCCGACCATCTTTCGCGCATCTCTTCTTCACCTGTGACCTTACCGATCAATGATTCTTTTCCAGACGAACAACTCTTGAATGTATCCGACGAACCTTGGTTCGGGGATATTATGAATTATCTTGCTATGGGACTTATTCCCTGTGAATGGTCGAAACAGGACAAACATCGATTTCTATCCCAAGTAAAATATTTTTACTGGGATGAACCGTATCTGTTTAAGTATTGTCCTGACCAGATCATTCGTCGGTGTGTCCCTAATGATGAATTAAAGAGTGTTCTATCTTTCTGTCATGATCAGGCATGTGGGGGTCATTTCGGTTCTCGAAAGACGGCGGAGAAGGTTTTGCAATGCGGTTTTTATTGGCCGACTTTATTCAAAGATGCATTTGATCATTGCAAAACCTGTGCACAGTGTCAACACACGGGTAGGATTTCCCGAAGAAATGAGATGCCACTTCAACCCATCTTGGTGATTGAAATTTTCGACGTTTGGGGTATAGACTTTATAGGTCCTTTTCCCAACTCTTTCGGGAATCTGTATATATTGCTTGCGGTTGATTACATTTCGAAGTGGGTTGAAGCTATTCCTTGTCGCACTAATGAAAAAAAGGTTGTCATTAGGTTCCTTAAAGAAAACATCTTTTCGCGATTTGGACACCCACGCTCTATCATTAGCGATAACGGGACGCATTTCTGCAATCGGTCTTTCAAGACTTTGATGCGGAAATATGCAATCAACCACAAACTTTCCACACCCTATCATCCCCAAACGAGCGGGCAAGCTGAGGTTTCAAACAGACAAATCAAACAAATTTTGGAGAAAACGGTTTCTAAAAATCGAAAAGATTGGTCAACCAAATTGACGGATGCTCTTTGGGCATTCCGTAGTGCATATAAAACCGATCTAGGTATGTCTCTATACAGACTGGTGTTTGGAAAGGCTTGTCATCTTTCGGTCGAGATTGAGCACAAAGCAATGTGGGCCATTAAAGAACTTAACTTTGACTTAAATCAAGCCTGCAACTTTCGAAAGCTGCAATTAAACGAGCTAAGCGAACTCTGCGATGAAGCTTATGATAATGTTGTAATTGTAAAGAATCGGACTAAGCTATTTCATGATAAAAACATTTTGAAAAAAACTTTTACATTAGGTCAACAAGTCCTTCTTGATTCACGACTCCATCTTCATGCGGGTAAGCTAAAATCTCGGTGGAAAGGACCTTTTGTTGTGCGGTATGTATACCCGCACGGGCAGTTGAGGTAGAAAATATCGAAAACGGTACAATTTTCAAAGTAAATGGACATAAATTAAAGCCGTATTTTTCCACTGACCCCTCGGAGGAGCTTCTGTTTTTACAGGAGCCGCTTTATAATGACTAATTTTCCTCCACCTCACCTCCATGACTTGGTAATTTTGTCACATCTTTAGAATGGAGGTGGGTCAATTTGTAAATAAATTTAAAATATATATATAAGAAAATATACAAAACAAAATATAAAAAGTTTTGGAACATGAATAAGAAAAAAGTTTGGGGGAGATTTTCCACAATCATATTTCATGTCCCCTGTAACAAATTTTTGCCTCCCAAGTTTACAGGTTTCTGAGTTTTAACAGATAGCAACAGTGAGGACACTGTTGAAAACAAGTTTGGGGGAGGTTTGTACTTATTTGCGCATCATTTTGCATCATACTTTGCATAAGCACAAAACTTTTAAAACATATAAAAAATTTAAAAGATAAAAATTTCAAAACATATAAAAAATTTAAAAAATTTAAAAGATAAAAATATTTAATATTTAATTTTATAATAAAAGATTATATAGTGAAAAATTACATCCAAAAGATTAGAATAGTTTAAGAAAACCAAGAAAGTTAGAAGTTTTCTTAAACGAAACTAGTAATAAGTAGTCATGAGCCGTTGTCCCAAGGGTTAGTAAGATGAAAGAAGTCACTAATCTGAGAATAAAAATAAGTCTGAAAAATACTTCCTATTCTGGAAGCCAAACATTTGAATGTTGATACCCTATTATACGCACTTACACACGTCTTGAAACTCGAGATAGTAGATGATACCTTGAAATGCTCTTGTCTAAAAGCCAAAGTATGAAGGAAATAATAAATGGAGAATAAAAGATAAAATGGTGCAGAAAAATGAACACTGGTTTTGTTATCGCCAAGACAGCAATAAAAAATATAGCGAGGGTGCTTCATCACCTAGTGCTTAGACCAACTGGTTTGGGAGTCACTGCTAAGCCTTAGGTGTTGCAAGACGAGGAAAATTAAAATACACCTAATTAGCAAGTACATGAGTAATCGGTCGGTTAGTACCTCAAGAAGTATTAACGGTCGCATGAAAAATGTGTGAGCAATCCCATCTAAATATTAAAAAGTGCTGAGGCAGATGGACAAGAGTATGATAGCTTGAATTGAATTCTCCGAGTGTAGGGATGTCTTTTACACACACGTAGGGGTATATGATCGATGTTTGGAAGAAAGATAGGAATAAAGAATAAAGGCGATGTTTTATTGAGAGATGATGTGATTTCTAACATTTTTTCATGACTATTAAGATAGAGCTCATAGCAACTGAAAAGCTAGTATTAGTTGGAAACTCTAATTTTCAAAGTCTTTCTTTTATAGTTTTTATCTTTATATGTAATTTTCACGGTCTTCCTTTTATTATGGGATTTTGTGGGTGCAATCCGCTGAAAACCCTCAGGAGACAACACCCCTCCTACTAAGGACACCTAGAGGTTTAAAGGCTTGTTGCACGTGCTCAGTGCAATCGTGTTGCCTACGAAAGTGTGCTAGTTAGTTTTTCTTTTTATTTATTTTATCCTTCTCTTAAAATAAAATATGTTTGCTTGAGACGACCAAAATTAAGTTTGGGGGCATTTGATCAGTCGAAAATATTGCATTCTCAACACGTCAATTTCCCTACTCTTATCAACCATCTAAGGGTGTTTATTATAAATATAACACGGATTACGAATTCATCTGTAAAATACCAAATAACACGTGTTATAATTATAATCGACATTCTAAAGGGAAATCAAGTGTTTATTACTAATTGCATTGATCTGTATATATCAACCCTTGTCTCGAGATTGTGTGCAGGAAATTCTCCACGTAAAAGAGCCCGAATTGCTAAAAGTGCTGATAAAACGCGTTAAGTCCAAGACTTGTGATCTGGCAGTAAACAAGAAAGAATTATAAGATTCCAGACATCAGGAAAGTGTCATTAAGCCAACATAAGAATTACCATGGAAAAATCATGCAGCAAACCCATCAAACGGCCGCGGATCCACGGCCAAGTCAGGCGGATCCGCGGTGGATCCACGGCCGTGTTGACTCGTCGGCGGCAGCACTTCTCCCGAGACTTCTCTTCTCAACTACAAAACTTATTCAAGACGCTTCAAATATCCAGAAGCTTCCCTCCAACAGCCCAGCTTCTCATGCAAGCTAACTACCTTAATCTAGAAACTTCTCTACCTAGCTTCCTATGCAAGCTTCATAACAACCAAGCTTCCAAGGGAAGCTATACCTAGCTTCTAGGGGAAGCCAAAGGGAAACAATATAAAAAGGCACCTATGGCTTCATTGAGGGGGTTACACAATTAGTGGTGAGTTAGTTACACAATAGTTTTTCGGTTGTTGAATATTGAGATTCAAATCAATTCTAAACAAATTGAGTGACATAATTTGATCCAAATCAAGATCATCGAGTACCAAATCGAGGAAGCATCCAACGAGTCTTTTTGAAGCAATTCCAATCTTCATCTTAGCAAGAGATCCACAACGATCCGCGACTCAAGGAGACGATGCGAAGCTAGTTCGATGATTTAGTTCCTCCTCAATTCTTGTATTCTTTGAGTGTATTGTAACGAAACATCGAATAATAAAAGGTGACAATCTTGATTCTTGCTTTCTATTCATTCTCGCATTATGATATTCTTCATTCTTGATTGTTTTATGATGATGCGTGAGTAAAACTCCGCTTGCTTCGGAATCGAAAGAATGGATAGATTGTGTTGATGAATTCTTGAACGATTCTTAAGTCTTATGAGTTTTGTAAACCCTAGGAAATTGAATCAACGATGACCTAGTTTTGAGCGAGATGCTTTCTTGAATATTTTCGCTCTAAATTAGAGATCAACAATCGATGATTGAATTTCCTAGAGGCTAGAATTTGAATGCTAATGAACGAAAGGACAAGGGATGACGATGAAGAAACCCTGGTTTCTTCAATAGATCCCTAAACCTCGTTGATTGTCATCGATCTAGCAACAAATCTTCAATAGATAAGAATTTGTAATAATAAGCATTAATCATCACTATCGATTCAATTGATTCCGGCAAGCCTCTCTACAAATCTTGATAACTCAAACAATTTGGATATTTTCTTGATTTCTACCATTTCTTGAATTTAGACCTAATTTATCGAGATTCTTGAAACTAAACTTCACAATTTTCTTTTATATTTTAATTTCCAACGCAACTAAAACAAGATCGATCAAATCACATTTTCCCTGTAGACGATCCGTATTCATTAACGCGCTACACCGACACCGTTAATTGATTGCGGTTTAAATTTCTTTGATTGTGCACACTTTACATTTCATCACAACAAAAGATGATCAATCAGGACTATACCCAACAAAAACCTGTTTGCACGACTCCTTTGAGCCGTGGTAAGATAGAAGTCTAAGTTTAGTGGGAAAACACATACAACACTATGGCGTTCTCAGGTCCTAGGGACTACCCTGTACTTATGTCACCAGAGAACTGCTACCTGACTTTGGTATATTACCAACTAGAAGTTCTCGGTGAGTCCGTCTAGTATAACTCATCCAATGAGCACCTGCATATAATTCTTGGTGTTAAACACCAATAGCCATGGGACCAGCTATCTCCTTCCAACCGGGCCAGGAAACATACACACTAGTCTAAACTGGAGTACCGATACCCGGTCTCGATACTCCTACGACTAGGGACATTTAAGGATGTGCTTATTGACTACCAAGGCCCCACTAGTATGATCCACATCATCGTCCTGGTAGTCAAGCAAAATCCTAAGGGCTTTATCTCATGTCTTAACGATACGTGATAATGAATAAAACACATCATATGTAAGATAAAGACAAACAAGATAGCATACTATCATCTCGAGTAAGATTGCTCTTTCGTATAGGTCCTCCTTCAATTACAATAACTGCCTTGAGGGCACCTATATCCAACAATCTCCAACTTGCACTTAAGGCCAATTATTGCGGTATCTCATACCCAACTTCTGTACTAACAGTTTTGCAAACTGTGTTCGAGAACTAGCCTCGATGCGTCTCTCTTTTTATCACCGAATTTCAACTTCGCGAAGATCAAATATCTCTGGAACTAACCAATACCTGCCTTAGTATTTTCCTGGACAGACGATGGGATCATGTTCATAAATAAACAATTATATCCGGTGAATTCTAGGGTGGTATTCTTTGCTGATTCACAATCAACATCTAATGCCATGACTACCTCAGTATCCCACTTGGAACTCTTTCCAATATACTGCTCCTCAAAAGAGAGTAAACTTATAACCCGCGACAGACGATCTGTCTTCTATGGGAAGCTTGACTCGGTAACCACCTCCTTCATGAGGTTTCCATTACCATGCACCAAAAATATCAAATGCTCTTCACTACCACCCTATATTTCTCTAGGATTGGACTGACATCCATGTCTTATATGGAGAAACATTTGTGACCACTATTGTTTTACCAATTTCATCATAGGAACATCACTTTCTATCATGAGCATGTCATCCACATACCATATGTGGAATCTGAGAACACTCCCTACTACTTTCTTACAAATACCACGTTCATCTTTCATTTTGATGAAGTCAAACATTTTGACCGTGACATCAAAACAGATGATCCATTTCCGCTATACCTGCTTTAGCCTAAAAATAGACTTAAGCAACTTGCACACTTACCGCTGCTCCCACCGACTAAGATAACCCTCTGGTAGATTCATATACACGTACACTTCTAAATCCAATTTAGAAATACGTTATAATCATCCATTTGCCAGAAATCAGAGTCATGAAAAATAGTAGTGGCAAGTTATATCCGTATGGATTTCAGCACAGAGACTGAAATAATAGTTTCATCACAATCCACAACAGGTATATGATGGAAACTTTTTACTACAAGTCTAGCCTTATCAGGTCAGTACCTTTCCATTTGCACTGATCTTGAAAGATATACTTACTCCTTATGTGTTTTACCTCTTCAGAATCACCCAACAAAATCTACACTTTATTGCAGTGCATGGAGTTCAACTAGGATAACTTGGCATCCAACCATTAGTTGGAAGTCACCACTTTCTATGGCCTGCTAATAACTAGTAGGGTCATCATCATATGATGCAAGATTCCTTGTCACCGTTAATGAGGAAACCATAGTACCTTTCAGGTGGCTGAGATCACCTACTAAATCTGCGGAGTGGCTAAGGTTTGTCAGGGTCAATTGAATCTTCAGGTTCTATTAAATCTTCAGTAATTATTTGTGGTTCTGGAATCACTTCCAGTTCTACTATACTCCCATTAATTTCTTTTGCAAGAAATTCCTTTTTTAAAAAGGTGGCGTGTCGAGAACAAAACAACTTTTGATCTTGCAAATGGTAGAATGTTAAACCCTTGTCAATGTCTGGGATAACCCATAAACTGCCATTACCGAAACGTGCATTGAGTTTTCTGGATTTTGGTTTTAGGCATAAACCAGACAACTCAACATCTTAACAATTTTAAGATGATAACCCATTCTATATCACATATAGAATTTGAGGCACTGATTTAGGTAGAACCAGTATCAATTAATATGCATCTATTTTTAGTACATCACTTAAATGAAAAAGCTATACAACATTACTCATCATGGAGCACACCTACGGATGAGTAATCTGAGAGAGAATCAAATTCTCGATTATATAACTACGGAATACCTAGCATAAGTATCAACATATTCAAACACTTCGAAAAATCTTAATACTTCCAAGGTTTGGTTCTCTACTTTATTCTTATATCCTATGAATTTCTCAGAATCTTTGGACTATGCATTTCAACAAGAATGTGTGTCTAAAATCAGAGAACTCATAGGAAAATGAAATAAAGTATGAGTACCAATCGTTGTCCAGGGAGACACCGGACAACATACATCATTATGTATAAATCCTATGAGTTCATTAACTCATACCCTGTGTGTTGTAATTTGAAAGTTGTATTTTAGTTAAGAAATTATATCTCTTTATTCAATGCAACTTACTCAATCATCAAATGATAAAGGCAAATGTTCATAACATAATTTTTGAAAATTTATATCCCACTTTATCAAATAAAGAGACGGATTTATCAGTTTTTAAAAGTTGGTGCATAATAATAGATATTCAAAACCAAAAGTGTAAGTCCACGGTAGTGCCCCGGCCGTCTAACAGACGCCAAATGCGGAACAAAAACTTTTAACAAACTGGCGCTATCGTGTACCGTAACCCGGATCGGCCATTAAAGCTAAACTAACAAATTGCAAAGGGGGTAGAAACGTTATACCGAATGATCCGAGTCCTTCGGTCTTCAACCATCATCCCATGCTTTGTTGCGGCTGCTCCGATCTCCTAAAACTCCAATCTTCTCGTCTAGGTGGCACCACGTCAACGGATCTTTAAACGGGCTCCCGCCTCTGAACCGAGGCAACTCGGTCGTCAAGTTTGCTAAAAGAGACGACCAAGATGAAATAGAGAATGAGTAGAACACTTTGTCTCATTACGTCCAAGGTTATGGACGAACGGTTAATGAAGTTGCCATTTGGATCGGGTGATGGAATGAAATGAGCAATAAAATTTCCATACACCAAAGCTATCATATTTTTCTCTCAAGCAAAAAACCATTACCCTCACCAAGGGTGGCCGGCCACTAAATAGAGGGGAGGGGGTGAGTGTAGGAGCAAGGTGGGTGAGAATAAGAATGAAGCTTATCATGACACATAGTATGAATACAATTAAAGCAAGTGATGAATCATTTAAGCTTAGTCATCAAGCATTAAATGAACAATTAATGCTAACAATGAATCATCAAGCCTTATCACCAAATCTAGAACCTTCTAGATCCATGACTCACCCTCATCAAGAAAAGATAAATCCGTATTTAACCGAATGCCAAAATACGGCTGATAGAAAACTGGAAACTGGCAACTTCCAAAAGTGATCCTGAAACGAATTTCAGGATAACCCCGTATCAGTATAAACATACCCGCATTTGTATTACGACCGAATACAAATGCAACTGAGACAAAAATATTATATCTACACAGTATAATACTGGGTTCCGGCTTAAACCAAAGCCTACCAGTATTATCTGCCCGAAAACTGACACGTGCAAAAACGCACGTGCATTTTCCGAACCTTACCATAAACCCATACGGCCTCTACAACGTTTCGCCCGAACTTGGGAAAGTGTTTGTGGGGGACTTTAATAACTCATCAACACACTAGCACTGGGTATAACCCCTAGCACGTCAGAGGTACAAGCTGCACGTAACGTTTTGCTTATAAATTGATTGGAAGGGAAGCTGACGAGCGAACTCATCCATAAACCCTACTGATCCTGACAGTGACAATGTATATATAGTCCGGTCCATTCGTCTAAAGAGTATCGCATATCGAGTCTAGGGGGTGGATAAAGTCAGACCCCTAATAACGCGATAAATCGTGTCGGTATGAAGCCCATCACCACCTAAGAAACTACTGATCCAAATCAGTAATTCTCCACTAGCTCGGCCGAGGATTCTTAGTGATGGCCACCCGTGCACTGCGCGACATCAACCTCCAATACCGGGAGAGACGAATCCCCGACTATCCGCTCACTTGCCTCCAATGTGGCTCGGGACTGTACCTAACTAAAACCTGTTTGCACAACTCCTTTGAGCATGGTAGGGTAGTAATCTAAGCACAGTGGGAACTCACACGAGACAAATGACGATCTCAGGTCGATGAACTAACCTGTACACATGTCACCATGGAATTACTATCTGACGATATGTATAATACCAACTAGCAGATTCCCGGCGAGTCCTGTCCGGTGTACTCATAACCTAATGAGCACCTGTATACATCTTAGGTGAACCAACTAACACCAATGGGTTGTGAGACCGGCCACCCCCCCTCGTCGGGGTCTCGACTGTATACACTAGTCTACTCTGGAGTATCGATGCCCTGTCTCGAAACTCCCACGACTAGGGACACTTTTAAGGATGTGCTTACAGACCCCAGCTCCCACGTATATGATCGCCCTCATACTGCTGGTAATCAAGCAAGAATCCTATGGGCTCTATCATCATGCAATAGTGAACTAAAGCATGTATACGATGATAAAGACAAACCAGATAGCATACTATCATCTCAAGCAAGACTGTCATATCGGTATAGGTCCTGCCTCAATCATTGCAATCACATACCTACGATCTAATAATTGACTTTGAGGGCACTATCTCCAACAATCTCCCACTTGGACTCAAGGCTAATTATTACGATGTCGCATACTCACAGCCCGTGTGATACCGAACACCCAACTCCTCTACTAATCAGTTTCACAAAACTAGTTTGTAAAACTCTTGTGTTCGAGAAATAACCTCAATGAGTGGATCCGCCCTGATGTTTCTTTCTATATCTCTCTAAATCTCAAGTTCGCGGAGAAAGCCATCTCCCGAATCGAGTAATACCTGTCTTAGAATATGTCTGGATATCTGATGGGACCTAGTTCATAAATGAACTCCAAGTCCGAACTTCTTAGACTGTATCGATAACTGAACCTAATCAGTATCGCGCACCATGCCTCCCACAGTATCCTCTTGGACCACCTGTCCATAATATTGTCCCTCATCATAGGGAAAACTATAACTCTGACAATCACTCTGTCATCCATGTCACCTCTGAAGTCTGGAATGATAACCGTCTCCCGAAGGAGACTGCCGTCATCAAATCCGTAGAACATTCACTCGTGTTCTAAAACAGCTTCCTTATGTTTCTTCAGGATTGGATTAATATAAACTTATTGTATCAAGTGCAAAAACTACATCTGGTGTGGTACTTGACATCTCATGATTGACTCAATTGCCTATGTAAGTGATCTGCCAATCATGCACATCCCTCTCTCCTTTAGTCTCTAAGACACCTTTAGAGAGGGTGACTCCATCACCTGCAGGTACACCACCATGCCAGGAGTCATCTATTCTAAAATACTATTAGAATACTGTCAAAATACCCACATTGAGAAATTACCGAAATCTAGATCTAAAACCATAGATCTAGTAACCAGAATGTCTGATATTATATCCATATCCTGTCTGGAGAAACAACTGTGTGACGACCACAGTACAACCGATCGTAGTATAGGAATTTTACTTCCTATTCTGTGTATGTTATCCAAATACCAGGACATCACACCCTACTACCTTCTTAACAGATCCATCTCCTATTCTGATAAAGTCAAAGCTACGACTGTCTCATCAAAATTAGATGATCTAATCTCCGCTATATTTGCTCAAGCCTATAAATAGACATAAGCTACTTGCCCACTACGCTTCCGCTGCTCCCACTAACTACGACAACCCTCTGGAAGAATAATATCTACGTACACTTCTAAAGCTAGTTTAGAACGACGTTATACTTATCCTTTTGCCGGGTCTCATAGTCTGGAACAACAGTAGTGTCAAGTCTGGGTAAACAAGAATCTCCCTGTCACCGTCCTTGAGGCTACCGGAGTACCTCTCGGGTGACTGAGGTTACCCACCATATCTGCGGAGTGGCTATTGGAATGTCAAACCTGATTGAATATATAGGTCCTATTAAATTTTCCGTAATCGTTTGCGGTTCTGGAATTACTTCCAGTTCTACCATACTCCCACTACTGTTTTCTGAAAAAATCCATTTTAATAAAACTGTGGTGAGTCAAGAACAATATCACTATTGATCTTCCAGATGGTAGAAATGTCAACCCTCGTCAAAGCCCGGGCCAACCCACAAACTGCCATTACAGAAACGTGTCTTGAGTTACCCAGTGTCTGGTTTTAAGCATAAGCTGGACAACTCCCCATATCTTAACATCGTTAAGATATGAACCATTCTATATCCAATATAGAAACAGAAGCACTAATTTAATTGGAACCAGATTCAAATCATGCAGCTGTCTCTAGTGCATAACAACTTAATGAAAAAAGGCTAATCAGTATTACTCAACTTAGGAATCCATCCAATTATGAGTAACCTGAAACAGAAACAAGTTTCTCAAAACCATTACTATCATCTGAATACCAATCACAAGAATCTACATCTTCGATCTATTTGAAGAATCCCGATACTTGCGACAACTGGTTCTCTACTTTATTCTTATACCCACAACTTCTCAAAACTTAGACATTGTATTTCTACGAAACACTTGTCTAAAAACTAGAGAAGTCACAAGTAAACAGAACATAGTACGAGGACCTACCCCTTTGTCCTGACGGACACTGGACAACATACAATACTCTGTATAAGTCCGCTGAGTTGAATAACTCAAAACTTGTGCATCGTAGGTTGAAAATTGTACCCAGGCGATTTCCCCAAATATCACCAATTACAACGAATTCCGATATAATGAGGATAATCACCAAATTCCCAATAACTTACTCCCACTCATCATCTGTAAAAACCATACAGATATGAGAATGAAACCTGGTAAATACATACCCTGGAGTAAGTATCTAATCGGGAAAACAGTTTTCTTTTAACAATGCACTGAAACATGAATATGTTTCGTAGGGGTATCCTAGTATTCCTAGTAATGCCTTTTCCATAATCCAATTCATGACTTTAACCGTATATTTCTTTGGTATCACTCCAAATCCCTTTATTTGTCTTTAGTCGTTACCTTTTGTATACCTTCGTTAGGCTAAATGGTTTTCTTCCTTCCCTACCGTTCGGCACCAGCCTATGGTTTGGAAGAAGACTATCCAGTAAGCATAATAGGTGTACTCTCCTAATCCTAGGAGTACTCGCAACTTGAGAGAAGGTGATGATAAAAGACTACTGAATAATACCTTATTCTATTTCTCCCGAACTGGAAAAAAAGCAAAAGTGAAATAGGAGTAGCAATGAAGTACGCGGTTTGGTCGTGAATGATAACAGTCGCAATTTTCTTTGCCCTCTTTCTAATCCCTTTATTCTTGTCTTTACATATTACCTTCTGCACACCCTACTTAGGCTAATTGGTTTTCTTCATTCCCTACCTTTCGGCACCTGCTTATGGTTTGGAATAAGACTATCCAATAAGCGTAATAGGTGTACTCTCCTAAAACTAAGGAGCCCTCGCAACCTGAGAGAAGGTGATAATAAAAGACAACTGAATAAACCAATTCTATTTCTCCTGAACCTGGATCCATCCTCGAAGAAGTCCCTTCGAGTTCGTATGTAACCATACGATCCAATGGAAGTGGATGTCCATAGTAATACGGGTGTTCTGAGAAATATAAAGGGTAAAAGAAGGAGCGGCAATGACTTATGCAACTCGGACAATCCAAAAGCCAGTATTTTAAAAGGCTCGGTCAACTTGGTCACTGAGTCATAGTCTAGGGTCGGTCAAAGGTCGCTGCCATTGAGAGAGAGAGAAAAGAAACACTCTGCGTGCACTCTAACCTAGATCAGAATGGTTATCAATTTATCTAATCAGGAAACCTCCTACTGTAATCTCAAATTCTCCTCCAAACCTGAAAGAAGAATTAGTCGGGATCACCCGAACAGTAAACTAACTCATCAGTGAGAATCGGGATCCAACTATCATCGCATGATAACTTGATGGAAGCCACTCAAGTTATCACACTCCAGAAGGTATGCGCATGCCTGGCAAGTTTCAGTTTCTTTAGAAACTCCCGATGTAATTTTTGCCTCATGCTCTTATGACCTTGACTTTAGTCAACAAATCATAAGTCACATGTCAAGTTCTACCCGTCATTGTCCAGGTTGATTTGAACCCACCCGTACATACCCTTGACTTTAGTCAACAAGGTAATACGACTGTCCCAAACCAACACATCTATCTATGCAACATATGAATGCCCAGCAACTACCAAACACTATGCCTTGACTTTAGTCAACAAACATAGCTTGAATACTACTGGCCACCCATAAGAAATGACGGAGGGCTACGGCTGGTTTTTGGCGAAAAATCTTTAACGTAATGAACTTGATATCGCTGAAGGGACCTGATAGCTTTTTATAAAATATAGTGACGAAAACGTTTTGCTAAAGAGGTCACTCCCGGTGAAGGGATCTCGGCTCTTTCCTTGTGGAATGAGGTGCAGGATATTCCAACTGAATACCACGATGCAAAGCAACTTGTAATCGACTATATTGAAGTTATTACCCTGACGCAAACTTCTGCCCAAGGGGTCACTCCCGGTGAAGGGATCTCGGCCCTTGCCTCGTCGAATGAGGTGCAGGATATTCTAAACTGAATATCACTATGCAAAACAAAATGAAACGTCTTTGTAATAACAATTTTTAAAATTTGTCCCAACAACATCAAATATAGGTTTATTTTATCCTTGCATTGATAAGAATCAATGCAGTCCCATCAATCAATCATACCAGAAAAGAACGAAAATAAAATGTACGTATATGCCATCCACATTCGTCACTGGGTCCCGTCATCACCCGTTAGGTTACATAACTAACGACAGAGCGGGGGCTGGACTAGCGCGGGTGTAAAACATATACAACATCTAATAGTATATATACCAATATACAATAATCGCTCCAAGCGTGATAAAATGCAGCATTACAGAAAAGTAGTAAGCATCACAGAACAATAGATAATCTGGGATCCCCGAGTTTCACAGAGCCGCTGCTGAAACCCGACGTTCCCCTGGTCGTGTGGATAGCCTGTGCAATGAAACCTAGACCCCTACGGGTGCGGCAAGTTACCCGCCAAAACCTGAAGCGAGGTAGTCCCCCACGGCATAGTGAATGGAACACCCGGCACTTCACGGAATCCGGTAAATTGAGCACCCCTCCTTGGGCCAACCTGTACCCCCTACGAGTGCGGCGAATAGCCTGCCAATTCTAGAGTGAGGTCCCTTTGCCTCTCAAAGCCATGAGATACGGACCCGTTGCCCTCCAGAACCCGGCTATCCGTGCACTCCTTCGCAGGATAAACCTAATACAGAAATAAAAATATGTACAACGGGTACATCGACCTCGACCCGGTCGTGCCCCAAAAGAATATTATACAACCAGGCAGTGACGGCAGTCCACATGTTGGACATTCACCCTGCAATATCAAATGTACAAATAAATTGAAACTGCACTATCATTGCACCCTGCTATCCACCACGACAAATCCGCAACATCACAGCACAACACAGAACATCAACGCGAATGTCACGTTCGCAAACCCGTCTAAAAGAACTATAGCAATCAGACGCGGTTTACCGATCAAATGACATTCCCGGTCGGAGATATCATGTAAATACTGCATACTAACAAATTTAAAATTTCGATCGACTAAATATGACGAAGTAGGCCCCACGTACATCTGCTGTACAGTAACAAAATTTGGGCCAAAAAAACATATACCAAAAACCACAATTTCCCATGTTAAACTCACTGGAAAAATTTGGGGCACTGTTCCCATAAAAGCGCGGCGGATCAGCAGCCAAACCCTGGTTTAGGCCGCGGATCCGCGGCCGTTCTGTGGGATCACGTGACCAAATTTCACAAGTTTGCTTAGAATTTCCTGCTTAGTTTTCTGTGATATGTCAAATAATTTTTAGACCTGATTTAAAATCGACAGAAACCTTGAACAGAAAATTGTAGTTTTGCGAAATCCGTTCGATCGATATTTTAAACGCGTTAGCACAAGTTAGTATAGCTTAATAGTGAGGCTCTGATACCACTGTAAGTCCACGGTAGCGTCCCGGCCGTCTAACAGACGCCAAATGCGGAACAAAAACTTTTAACAAACTGGCGCTATCGTGTACCGTAACCCGGATCGGCCATTAAAGCTAAACTAACAATATGCAAAGGGGGTAGAAACGTTATACCGAATGATCCGAGTCCTTCGGTCTCCAACCATCATCCCACGCTTTGTTGCGGCTGCTCCGATCTCCTGAAACTCCAATCTTCTCGTCCAGGTGGCACCACGTCGACGGATCTTTAAATGGGCTCCCGCCTCTAAACCGAGGCAACTCGGTCGTCAAGTTTGCTAAAAGAGACGACCAAGATGAAATAGAGAATGAGTAGAACACTTTGTCTCGTTACGTCCAAGGCTATGGACGAACGGTTAATGAAGTTGCCATTTGGATCGGGTGATGGAATGAAATGAGCAATGAAATTTCCATACACCAAAGCTATCATATTTTTCTCTCAAGAAAAAAACCATTACCCTCACCAAGGGTGGCCGGCCACTAAATAGAGGGAAGGGGGTGAGTGTAGGAGCAAGGTGGGTGAGAATAAGAATGAAGCTTATCATGACACATAGTATGAATACAATTAAAGCAAGTGATGAATCATTTAAGCTTAGTCATCAAGCATTAAATGAACAATTAATGCTAACAATGAATCATCAAGCCTTATCACCAAATCTAGAACCTTCTAGATCCATGACTCACCCTCATCAAGAAAAGATAAATCCGTATTTAACCGAATGTCAAAATACGGCTGATAGAAAACTGGAAACTGACAACTTCCAAAAGTGATCCTGAAACGAATTTCAGGATAACCCCGTATCAGTATAAACATACCCGCATTTGTATTACGACCGAATACAAATGCAACTGAGACAAAGATATTATATCTACACAGTATAATACTGGGTTCCGGCTTAAACCAAAGCCTACCAGTATTATCTGCCCGAAAACTGACACGTGCGAAAACACACGTGTATTTTTCGAACCTTGCCATAAACCCATACGGCCTCTACAACGTTTCGCCCGAACTTGGGAAAGTGTCTGTGGGGGACTCTAATGACTCATCAATACACTGGCACTGGGTATAACCCCTAGCACGTCAGAGGTACAAGCTGCACGTAACGTTTTGCCTATGTATTGATTAGAAGGGAAGCTGACGAGCGAACTCATCCATAAACCCTACTGAGCCTGACAGTGACAATGTATATACAGTCCGGTCCATTCGTCTAAAGAGTATCGCATATCGAGTCTAGGGGGTGGATAAAGTCAGACCCCTAATAACGCGATAAATCGTGTCGGTATGAAGCCCATCACCACCTGAGAAACTACTGATCCAAATCAGTAATTCTCCACTACCTCGGCCGAGGATTCCTAGTGATGGCCACCCGTGCACTGCGTGACATCAACCCCCAATACCGGGAGAGACGAATCCCCGACGATCCGCTCACTTGCCTCCAATGTGGCTTGGGACTGTACCCAACTAAAACCTGTTTGCACAACTCCTTTGAGCGTGGTAGGGTAGTAATCTAAGCACAGTGGGAACTCACACGAGACAAATGATGATCTCAGGTCGATGAACTAACCTGTACACATGTCACCAGGGAATTGCTATCTGACGATATGTATAATACCAACTAGCAGATTCCCGGCGAATCCTGTCCGGTGTACTCATAACCTAATGAGCACCTGTATACATCTTAGGTGAACCAACTAACACCAATGGCTTGTGAGACCGGCCACCGCCCCTCGTCAGGGTCTCGACTGTATACACTAGTCTACTCTGGAGTATCGATGCCCTGTCTCGAAACTCCCACGGCTAGGGACACTTTTAAGGATGTGCTTACAGACCCCAGCTCCCACGTATATGATCGCCCTCATACTGCTGGTAGTCAAGCAAGAATCCTATGGGCTCTATCATCATGCAATAGTGAACTAAAGCATGTATACGATGATAAAAACAAACCAGAAAGCATACTATCATCTCGAGCAAGACTGTCATATCGGTATAGGTCATGCCTCAATCATTGCAATCACGTACCTGCGATCCAATAATTGACTTTGAGGGCACTATCTCCAACAAAAAGTTTACCGAAAAGCAAAACCAGGTGATTTCCCCAATAGTAACAATTGTTACAATATCCGATATTGAAGATCAAATCACCTTTCCAATAATCTAATCCTTCTTAGTATCTGTAATAACATACAGATGTGGGATGTTAATCCGATATCTATATATCCAGGAGTCAGAATTAATTGGAAAATAGTTTTCAATTACAATCACATAGAAAACATGAAATATCAAAATATTTCAAGAAGCGGTCGGGTATTCCAAATAATACCTCTTTCATTACCCAGAGTCATAACAGTAGTTGCATTTTCCTTTCCGTTTACTTCGTCCCCTATTGTTGTCTCTCTTTCTTACCTTATTTATACTGAACTTATATTAGTTTGTTTTCTTCTTACCCTTCCTTTCAGCTCCTGCATCAGGATTAGAAGAAGACTATTCAATAAGCGTAACTGATATATTCTCCTTATTTAAGGAGCTCTCAAACTTGAGATAAGGTGGAGAGGAGAGACAAATGAATTGTATCATATATAATTTACTTTCTCCAGAACCTGCGGCCATCCTCGACTAAAACAATTTTTTGAATTTGTATCTAAGTATACGATGGCCTTCCAAGCAATATAGATCTCTGTTTCAGATACAGAGTGTTTTGGAGGAAGCAAAAGGGGAAGTGGAAGGGGTAAAGATACATGCGACTATGTCGTGAAAATAGGATAATCATGACATTCCAAAGCCATTGATTGTAAAAAGGTTCGGTTAATTTGGTCTACGAGTTTTTAATTTAAGGTCGGTCTTAGGTTGCTTCTAGAGAGAGAGAAAAGAAACACTCGTTGTGCACTCTATTCTAAATTAGATTAGTTAATTAATTTATTTAATCAGGTCTTCCACTATTTTGTCGAATTCTCCTTTAAAACCTAAAAGGAGAACTAGCCGGGATCATTTATAGAAAATCTCCCGAGAGTAACTATTACACACAGTGGGAATCGGGATCCAAACTATAGTAGTAACCTTGACGGGTCAACAAGTTTCCCCACACCATAGAAGGTATGCAATCTCATTGAAAGTTTCAACACTTGAAACTCTCGATATTCGTTTTTACCCATAACGGCTTATGACTTTAACGAGGTCAACAAATCATAAGTCGTTAGTCAGGTTCAACCCGTCATTTTGTGATTAATTTAGACCCACCTATACGACCGTTAATAAGGTCAACAAAGCCGTACGACTGTTCTAACTAATTGCATCATATGCTAGCAGGAAGACATCACCTAGCTATCATACACTACGCTTCAACGAGGTCAACAAATGTAGCATGAATACTAAGTACTCTACTTTCTAAAATGACAGAGGGCTACGGCTGGTTTTGAAGAAAACGTTTAACATAATGAACTTGATCTCATCGTAGGAACCGAACGATTTTGCAAATTTATAGTAACATAAACTTTTGCTTAAGAGCGAACTCCCGGTGAAGGAATCTAGGCTCTTCCCTCATAGAATGAGGTGTAGGATATTCCTAACCGAATACCTTGATGCAAAATAAAAGACTATGGCTATACAATTTGAAAATTTATAGTAACACAATCTTTTACCAAAGAGGTCACTCCCTATGAAGGGATCTAGGCTCTTTCCTCTTGGAATGAGGTGTGGGATATTCCTAACCGAATATCTTAGTGCAAAGCAAAATATTCGACTATAATACCATAATATCTAATATTTGGTCCCTACAACATGTTTTAGGTTTATTTTCTTTGCATTAATCTGAATCAATGCTATTCCATTAATTAGATAATCACATTACCTAGCATCTTCTCATATAATCACAAAAAGCATGAAAAGAAAATAGAATGCACATATACGCCATCCGCATTTGCCACGAGGCCCTGGATCTTCACCGTAAGGTTACTTAACGTACGGCAGGGCGGGGGCAGGACTAGCGCGGGTGCAAAGCGTATATAGCATTTATTTATATACGTTATCACATATATCAATATATCATTGCAGGCAGATAATCATCATTACAGCTAAGCAATAAATATCATCACAGGCAGGTAAACATATCACAGGCAAGTAATGAACATCACAGAATAGGAATGGTCAGATTACCTATGAATCCCGAGTTTCGTTCAAACCATCAAACGAAACGTGATATTCCCCAGTCTCGTGAATAGCTCATGCGTAGCCAAAAACAGAACCCTACGAGTGCGCAAGCTACCAGGTAACCCAAGAAACGAGGCAACCCAACATCATCATCATGAGGGGGCCACCCGACACTTTCTCGAATCCGGTGACTTGAGCACTTCTCCATGGGTTTATCCTATACCCCCTACAAGCGCGGAAAGCAACCCGCCAATCCTAGACTTGAGTGACCCGATCTTAACTCCTTGAAATAACCGTCCGCTGTAATCTAGAACCCGATCGCCATGCGCTTCTCCACGGAGTAATCCTAAACCTGTATTAATACAATGGCGACAATGATCTCAACCTGGTCATGTCCCGAAAAATAATAATACATACGGCCACATATGAATTGCTAAGTCCTGAAACAAAAAATATACATATAGCGGAAACGGCGGCCACAAGTTGGAGCTCGTCCCAAACAAATGAATATTAAAGTTTGGTTACAACAAAGAATGAAAATGCATTACAACATCTCAATTCCACACAGGGATATTCATTACGTGATAATCCAAACACATTCCAAACAAGCAACAATATATCAACATAGAATATATGAGACACATAAACGTGTAACACCATCGAATTGATCACATCAATTCGTCGGGGTAAAACACTGCATATCATAATATGCTATCACTTTAATACAATTAAACACTTTAACTGCGTCAAAACGGAACCATGGCCAAAAGATTCCATAACCAATGAGTCCGATAGTTGAAATTCCAAGGATTGATTCACGATCAGCCCCGGTCCAAAAAAACACCAATTTCTTGCTCAAAACGAGTCCCGAACGACCCGAAAACTACCCGAGACCCCGGAGGGACCTTGGGCACGACCCATAGGGCCTCAAGGGGTTTTAGGTAGGGACAGGAACCCATGGCCACAAAGATATGGCCATGGGTTCGCTGCTGGAACAGCCAGCACGCAGCACCATGCTTGTTGTTCCAGCCCCACATCCGAGGCCATCTCATGATGGTCTCGGGTGTGGGGGCCTACCCAAGCCCCTAAGGACATCCCCAGGGTCAACCCCGTCCCTCCACAGGGCTCTCGGTCTGAACCATGAGCCCCAGAACACCTAGATAAGCAAGAATATTCTGTAGGGTTCCTAAGCACCCTAATGAGGTCTCACAAGGCATCAACCATGCCAATATCAAGAAATACGGTGCCGAGAAACCCTAGACTACGGATCGTTAGCTAGATGTCTAGGCGAAACGATAACAAGTTAACACTTAACTAAGAGAATACGGAAATACAACCTTTGTAGATCCGGTGCTCCGCCTCTATAGCTCCGCAACGAAGTCCCCTCGCTGTCCAAATGTATTCCCGGGCTCTAGCGTCGGCTTCGTCGGAGAAATGGCGAGCTAGGTCGTCGATGTCCATGCCGAAGATGATCTACGTCGAGGCATCGCTTGATCAAGCTCCACCTTCACCAAGCCATGAAAACTTGTGAAGGAAACACACTCTACTACTTGGCAAGAGGTAGAGGATGAAGAAATAGGAAGTGGGTAGACTTTAGTTTTGGATTTCTCACTCTTTTTCTCACTTTGCCATTAAAGCTTTCAAGCTTTTTCTTGAAGTGAAGAAGAAGAAGAAGATGAAGAAGATATCATGATGATTAAAACAATAATAAAATCAAATTGATCTTATCATAATGCAACCTTGGGTTAGACTTAACTCTTGTAGAGAGCAAACTCTAGTTTAGCTAATGGTTAGGTTTTAAACATAAAACAAAATGGTTACAAATTCAAAGCATCATGAAGTTTCCACAAAAGACAAAATTAGCAACCATTTCATTTTAGCCAAAAGAAATAAAGAATATAAATGAAATGAATAAGTGAATATTTTAAAACCATAACCATTAACCTAAACATGGTTCAAATCAAACAAACACCCAAGTTTGCATGCATCATCAAACATGATACAAACTAGTGCACAAAACTATATCATATATACAATGTGCACATCAAATAAGAAAATCCATCTTAAGTGAACCAATACTAGTTAATGTAAAGTAATATATCAAATATATAATTATGCATTAAATCATCGAATCAACACTTGATTCTATGATCCGGTCATATCGCATATAACCGGCTAGTATCCAATGTATCGGCTTATCGAATCAATCCTTGATTCGATAACTAGGTTATATCGCATACAACCATTCGACACATTCATCGCGAGAATGAAATACGGTATCACATACACGCATTATTCTCGGTCCCGCACATATCTCATATGCGCTCCTATTTCGTTTCGCTTGAGCCAGGAAACCTCTGTGTAGGACTCTAAAGACTCGTCAATACGCCGGCAGCGGATGATGATCATATCAAACATCCACAAGCCGCAAGCGGTCTGCTAAACGTAACGGCCACCCGGGTATTGAGCGATCTGAAGATCGACGAGCAAGCCCGCTCACACTCCAGTGAATCCAACCAGTAACACTACCGTACAGTCCGGTCTGATCGTCTGATATGTCGCATGTTTCGCCTAGGGGTGGTAAACGTCAGACCCCATTAGCTTGATAAGTCGTGTCGATATGAGGTCTATAACAATTCGAGAAACTACTGGTAACACTTACCAGTAAATCTCAGCAACCCTGGCCAGGGATTTCCTGTTATAGCCAATCGAACACAGCGCAACATCAACCCCCTATACCGGGAGAGACGAATCCCCTCCTATCGCTCATTGCCTCCATGTGACTCGGGACTGTACCCAAAAACCACCGTTTTGCACGCCCTCTTGGACGTGGTAAGATGGAAATCAAAGCACAGTGGGAACCACACAAGACTCTATGACGATCTCGGGTCAACAGACTACTCTGTACCAGTGTCACCAGAGAACTGCCATCTGACGTGAGGTATAATACCATCTGGGAGTTCTCGGCGAGTCCGTCCAGTGTACCCAGTCTCTACTGAGCACCCGTATATCATCTCTGATGTCAAACACCAATGGATATGGGATCATCCATCGCCCATCTGTATGGGTCGAGAAGGTATACGCTAGTCTACTCTGGTATATCGATGCCCCGTCTCGATACACCCACGACTAGGGACTTTGAAGGATGTACTTATAGACTATCTGTCCCCACTAGTATGATCTGCATCATAGTCTAGGTAGTCAAGTACACATCCTAAGGGCTTTACCAACATGTAACAGAGAGACAATCAATGTACACGTTAAGGTAAAGAGTAACCAGATAGCATACTATCATGTCGAGCAAGAAAGTCCTCCCTATATATGTCCCAGCATCCACTACAATATACATCCAATGTACAGTAATGGCCTCTAGGGCATACATATAACTAACAATCTCCCACTTGCACTAGAGCCATCTGTAGCAGTGGTTGTAGTATCTCATACTCAACCATCCCATAAAAGTCTCTCTCTGGGAACAGGCCTTTGTGAGTGGATCCGCTGTGTTGTCCTCTGAGTCTACTCTCCTGACTTCGATCCCCTGGAGATCAACCATCTCCATGATCAGGTGATACTGCCTTAGAATATGTCTGGATCACTGATGGGACCGGCGTTCCTCGGCATAAGCCATAACTCCATTGTCTCACAATGGTAGGAACGTAGTTCATCTCATGAACCAATATACACCCAAACAGCCTCTTCGGTAGCATCTTAAGTAGCGATGTATCCTGCCTTTATCGTCTAGTATGCCACGGTATCTAGCTTGGAACTCTTCCAACATACCGTCCCTTTACTGAGGGTATAGACAATGCCTGTGACTGACATTCAGTCATCTTTATCACCCTGGAACACTTCCAGTGATTTTCCCCAGGATCAATTGATACCATCTCACTATAACTAGTGAGATTCCTAACATCCAATTAAATCTATCTCATAGATCCAAAACTCAGGATTTAGGAGGTATCACTTTGATCCTATATGGAGAATCATTATGATAAGCGGAGATTGATCGAGCGTAGCATAGGAAACTCCTTCCCTATCTTGAGTATGTCATCCACGTACTCTACGAGGATCGTCACCATACTCCCTACTACCTTTTTGTTTATACAAGGTTCATCTACCATTTTGATGATGTCAAACTGTTTGACTAACGCATCAAAACAGACGTTCCAACTCCGCGATACCTGCTTTATCAGATAAAACATCTTGCACACGTTTCCGCTGCTCCCACTGTTTACGAAGCCCTCTGGCTGTGTACTTATAGACGTTCTCTTCTAAATCAATATTTAGAAGAGCAGTCATGGCACCCAACCGCCAGATATCGTAGTCATGGTATGTAGCCGTGGTAAGTAGGATCTGGATGGACTTAAGCATAGCTACTTGAAAAGGTTTCATCATTATCCACAGCTGGTCAATGATGCAAACTTTTAACAAGTCCAGCTTTGAAAGTCTCAACTTTTCGATGTACACCAAGTAATCTTCTCAAGATTTACTTGCTCCTGATGGGGATTTAACCCTTCAGATATAGCAACCAAAGTCCATACATTGTTGGTGTACATGGATTCCATCTCAGATCACTAAGCATCCAGCCATTCTTACAGAGTCTTACTCCTGATGGCCAGCTCGAAGCTAGTTGGGTCATCATCTCATGATGCATTCCTCGCTCCCACTGTCATAGAGAAACCAAAGTATCTCTCAGGTGGGTGAGGAACCCTACTAGATCGGCGGAGAGGCTGAGGTTCGTTGGAATCTACTGAATCCTTTGGTTCTATCAAATCATCAGCTGCAGTGTATAGCTGGAACATTTCCAGTTCTACATAACAGACCTTGCCTTGAGCTTGTCCGGATTTTGCTTTTAGACAAAGGCCGGACAACCCCAAATCTTAACTAGCTTAAGACATGGGCTCTTCCCTTTCCATATCACATATGAAGTGGTAGGCATCTGATTTGATTCGAACCCTATTCAATAGGTATGCAACTTCTCAAGTGCATAACACCCAATAGGAAAAAGGTAACTCAGTAGTACTCATCATAGAGCACACCATATCATATAGGGTGTGATTGCTCCGCCCCGATATACCATCGTGCTATGGTGTATACGGAGGAGTAATACTGAGAGAGAATCTCATTCTCCTTTAGAATAATCCAGGAATTCCGTGCTCAAGTATTCTCCTCCTTGATCGCATCAAAGGACATAATACTTATACCCGTATTTCGGTTCTCTACTTCTAACTTATATTCTGTGAATATCTCAAAAGGTTCGGACTTGTGTTTCAACAGGAACATAGGTCTGAAACTCGAAAGATCATCAGAGAACGTAATGAAGTATAAAGAACCAGTCCTGGCATGTGTAGACTGGGGACCTACATACATCAACATGTATCATCCCAAGAGTTCACTAACTTTTTCTCTGTTTCCAGTAAACGGAGCTATGGTCATCTTATCTTTGTGACATGACTGGCGAGTTTCACAAGATGTAAGTTCAAACTAATTTAAATATGCATCTTTATGTAACTCTAGCCAGTCGGGTCGCATTGATCTGACCTAGTCTACAATACCTCAAGAAGGATTCGTTCATTTCTGAACTCTTCCTCTTGTGTGTGTTCCATATACTAAGAACTGTAGTTTGATTTAGAACATTAATGCTTTTAGATAACGTGCCTGAACCGATCAACTTTTGATATAGGAAATGTTCAAAACATTGTCCAACAATACAAAATTTTATCGTTTCTTTACTAATAAAGAAACAGATATGATTTTGCATAACAGGTTCGGTATCTAATAACATTCGTTCAGAATCAATGTATTTGTAATACAGGGTGACAGTGACCAACAGACTTGGCTGCAACACTTGCCCCGTTTTCTGCCTCATGAAACTTATCACCCGTTCTCAGTTCTCTACCTAGCTGTAGCCCTATGTAACAGATTACATATCTGGGATCCTGATCTGGTATCACATACCCAGGACGTAGAGGATACTGAGAAACAGTTCTCTGTAATGAACACACCCGAAGATGATGCATCAGTATGCACTCTCTTCGTTTGGGCGGCACGGGAATTCTGGTAATCCCCAATTTCCTGCTCGGTCTTATAACAATTATAAGTTGGAGCGGGACCAACGTTCCCCAGCTCAGTATAACAAGCGGGTTCGGTCAAATATTCCGTATTATTATCTTGATTAAGGCGTGATATGGTCGCTACCAGGAGAGAGAGAGAAGAAAACACTCAGCGTGCGCTCTTGCAAGAATAGATTGGTTATTATTTTATCTAATCAGGATGGCTCCCACTGCTTTTTATCAAATCTTCCTTCAAACCCTAAAAGGAAAGACTAGCCGGGATTAATTACACACTACAAGTTCGCCAATCTTTCAGCCAGGCCAGTGTCGGTACTTTGAGGGAGGTCCCCCGTGCTTTCGCACGAACCTAATTAATATAAACCTCGTTTTCCCAGAGGCATAACCTCGTTAACACCTTTCTAGACACCTACTTGATCGGCTAATTGTAATGTATAAAACTCTCCCAGGAGTAACTCTTACTCGCAGCGGGTATCGGGATCCAACTATCTCATAGAAGGTATGCAATCTCATTGCAAATTTCAACACTTGAAATTCCCGATAATATTTTGCCCCTAACCTTCTATGACCTTGACAAAGGCCAACAAACCATAGGATGCTAGTCAAGTTAAACCCGTCATTTCCTGATTGAATTAAACCTACCCGCACGGCCCTTGACAAAGGCCAACAAGGTCGCACGACTACCCTAACCCAATCTGCATCATATGCATAAGCAGATAAGCACCAGTTAGCTACCGCACACTGCGCCTTGACAAAGGCCAACAAACGCAGCATGAATACTAACTAATACTTATCTGAAATGACGGAGGGCTACGACAGGTTTTTCTGAAAACCTATTGCGTAATGAACTTGATATCGTTGTAGGATCGAATGATTTTAAAATGGAGTGTTTTTTGAGGCTTTTCTAGTTTTGCTAAAGGAGTCACTCCCGGTGAAGGGATCGTCGGTCCTTTTCTCATCGAATGAGGTGCGGGATATATCATATATATCACTGTGCAAAGCAAAAACTCTTAAAAGCAATCAAAAGACAAACCGAGTGTGTAGCATCTGCCAGTTATTGCTAAAGGAGTCACTCCCGGTGAAGAGATCTCGGTCCTTTCCTTATCGAATAAGGTGCAGGATATATCATATATACCGCTGTGCAAAGCAAGAACTGTAGCTACCTGTTTTATTTTGAAATTCGATTCTACAACATCTTAGGTTTCTTTTATTTCATTAATCACATTAATGAAGTCCCATCATTTAAGTACCTAAACATCACAGATAAATACGACGTACACTTATGCCATCCGCATTCGCCTCGATGTCCCCTCGTGCACCGTTAGGTTAGGTAACTAACGGCAGAGCGGGGCAGGGCTAGCGCGGGTGTAAAACATAAGTAACGCCTATATAATATATCATATATACTATATACTGTATCTATCACAGAACATCACATGATCACATCACAGATATCGCAACAGAAGAAACATATGAAATATTGGATATATTAGGACGTCCGTATTTTCAATACGAGCCAGTATAAAACACGGATTCCACGGTCGCGATGAATAGCCAAACCCACACCCCTAGACCCCTACGAGAGCGGCAAGCAACCCTACCAATTCTGGAGTTAGGAGACACGGACTCGACTCCTCGAGTTGGTCTCCCACTGGACTCCAGAACCCGGTTACTTGTGCTCCCCTCCTTGGGTCTATCCTAGTGCGGAATAGTAAATAATATACAAAGGGTGACAACTTCCGCAACCTGGAAGCGCCCCAATAAAAGAATATTACATACAAGTTTTTACATGAATGAAAATGAAAAACACTCATCTCACACAAAAACCCCCGGTTATTCAAACACGACGATCCAATATAACATATCCAGCAACACATAACATCACATGTCATCAACGTAAGTAAATATGCGCATCCCAATTGTCGTTGACATATAGCAACGAAACCGGCGACATCACATATTACACTTACGGTCACAGAAAAGAAAGTGTAAAACTACAACAGTTGGAATCCGCAACCTCCTCAGACATCGCATGCCTGACCAAATGAATTACTTAGACATCGTATGCCTAACAACTATAAACCCCGCATTTTAGTCTCAAAATCGAAAACACTTTTCAATATTAAGTCGGGTAATTCAACAAGATTCCCGACATCCTGATCGAATGCTCGTCGCAAACTTCAGTAGACGGCTGCACCCCCGATACCGTCGACGAAGTGCACCAAGGCGGAACACCGCTGCCGCGAGCACCCGAACGGATGCTTTCGACGACGGGGTTCTCCTACAGTCACTTGGTCGAGACTATGGAGTGAACCTGTCTATTAAGTTTACCCGGCGAGTATCCGCGTACGCTACGTGATTGCGACGGACTTTTGATCACATCAAAATTCCATGGCAACCGATCAAGTGAGACTAAACTGCTATGTTCATAACATTCATTCAGTTATCTCATAACTTCTTGTGAATTCCAATTATTGTATCCCATTCCGGATAAATAGAAAATGTCAAACTTTCCGATCGAACAATCGAACACCCAAGTTTTCCCGAAACAGGTCAACACATGAAATAAGTCTAACAACATTCAGTTCGTGCCTCAGTACCAACGGTCCAGCCGTAGAAGGGTCAAGCCAACGCCTCACATGTGGCACGCCGTACTGCCCCAAACCCGAAGGTTCAAAGGGCAGTTCAAGACGGTCGCATAATCGAGTTAAGGTTTGTTGTCTTCTAGAGGGTCCATCGCATTACTTGCACTACTTAGAACGTCGTTAAACTACGGAAAAATCCAACACTTGGAAATTTCCCGACAGGGGAAAAATTGGGTATTTATATCCGGTCGAACTTTTTAACATATTCTAAAAATACCCGGAAAAGCACACCGACAAAAATTAGACAGTCCGATCGAATACACCGAGTTCCCAATACAACCCAGAAAATACAACTCTAGAATAAATATTAAAAACATCCAGAACACACAAAAAACACCAACAGAAACAACTGAAGAAAACACACATCCTGATCATCACAGACGGCCGCGGAACCGCCGCAAAAGGGGGGTCAACGCCGCGGTTCCGCAGCCGTACTGTTGAATTAGGTTGTCGTTTTCTCCAGTTTTTCTTAGAATTTCCTGCACATTTCTCTGCATATTTTTAATTTCAAAAAATCCACAATTTACAGAATTGTCCAGAGAGCATTTTTCAAGTCGGGGTTTTGGGTCGATCGGACTTCTAACTCCGTCGGGACTTCGCCTAAGGCTCTAGCTAGGCTCTGATACCACTGTAGGGTTCCTAAGCACCCTAATGAGGTCTCACAAGGCATCAACCATGCCAATATCAAGAAATACGGTGCCGAGAAACCCTAGACTACGGATCGTTAGCTAGATGTCTAGGCGAAACGATAACAAGTTAACACTTAACTAAGAGAATACGGAAATACAACCTTTGTAGATCCGGTGCTCCACCTCCATAGCTCCGCAACGAAGTCCCCTCGCTGTCCAAATGTATTCCCGGGCTCTAGCGTCGGCTTCGTCGGAGAAATGGCGAGCTAGGTCGTCGATGTCCATGCCGAAGATGATCTAAGTCGAGGCATCGCTAGATCAAGCTCCACCTTCACCAAGCCATGAAAACTTGTGAAGGAAACACACTCTACTACTTGGCAAGAGGTAGAGGATGAAGAAATAGGAAGTGGGTAGACTTTAGTTTTGGATTTCTCACTCTTTTTCTCACTTTGCCATTAAAGCTTTCAAGCTTTTTCTTGAAGTGAAGAAGAAGAAGAAGATGAAGAAGATATCATAATGATTAAAACAATAATAAAATCAAATTGATCTTATCATAATGCAACCTTGGGTTAGACTTAACTTTTGTAGAGAGCAAACTCTAGTTTAGCTAATGGTTAGGTTTTAAACATAAAACAAAATGGTTACAAATTCAAAGCATCATGAAGTTTCCACAAAAGACAAAATTAGCAACCATTTCATTTTAGCCAAAAGAAATAAAGAATATAAATGAAATGAATAAGTGAATATTTTAAAACCATAACCATTAACCTAAACATGGTTCAAATCAAACAAACACCCAAGTTTGCATGCATCATCAAACATGATACAAACTAGTGCACAAAACTATATCATATATACAATGTGCACATCAAATGAGAAAATCCATCTTAAGTGAACCAATACTAGTTAATGTAAAGTAATATATCAAATATATAATTATGCATTAAATCATCGAATCAACACTTGATTCTATGATCCGGTCATATCGCATATAACCGGCTAGTATCCAATGTATCGGCTTATCGAATCAATCATTGATTCGATAACTAGGTTATATCGCATACAACCATTCGACACATTCATCGCGAGAATGAAATACGGTATCACATACACGCATTATTCTCGGTCCCGCACATATCTCATATGCGCTCCTATTTCGTTTCGCTTGAGCCAGGAAACCTCTGTGTAGGACTCTAAAGACTCGTCAATACGCCGGCAGCGGATGATGATCATATCAAACATCCACAAGCCGCAAGCTGTCTGCTAAACGTAACGGCCACCCGGGTATTGAGCGATCTGAAGATCGACGAGCAAGCCCGCTCACACTCCAGTGAATCCAACCAATAACACTACCGTACAGTCCGGTCTGATCGTCTGATATGTCGCATATCTCGCTTAGGGGTGGTAAACGTCAGACCCCATTAGCTTGATAAGTCGTGTCGATATGAGGTCTATAACAATTCGAGAAACTACTGGTAACACTTACCAGTAAATCTCAGCAACCCTGGCCAGGGATTTCCTGTTATAGCCAATCGAACACAGCGCAAATCAACCCCCTATGCCGGGAGAGACGAATCCCCTCCTATCGCTCATTGCCTCCATGTGACTCGGGACTGTACCCAAAAACCACCGTTTTGCACGCCCTCTTGGACGTGGTAAGATGGAAATCAAAGCACAGTGGGAACCACACAAGACTCTATGACGATCTCGGGTCAACAGACTACTCTGTACCAGTGTCACCAGAGAACTGCCATCTGACGTGAGGTATAATACCATCTGGGAGTTCTCGGCGAGTCCGTCCAGTGTACCCAGTCTCTACTGAGCACCAGTATATCATCTCTGATGTCAAACACCAATGGATATGGGATCATCCATCGCCTATCTGTATGGGTCAAGAAGGTATACGCTAGTCTACTCTGGTATATCGATGCCCCGTCTCGATACACCCACGACTAGGGACTTTGAAGGATGTACTTATAGACTATCTGTCCCCACTAGTATGATCTGCATCATAGTCTAGGTAGTCAAGTACACATCCTAAGGGCTTTACCAACATGTAACAGAGAGACAATCAATGTACACGTTAAGGTAAAGAGTAACCAGATAGCATACTATCATGTCGAGCAAGAAAGTCCTCCCTATATATGTCCCAGCATCCACTACAATATACATCCAATGTACAGTAATGGCCTCTAGGGCATACATATAACTAACATATTCGCTATTTTCGACAGTTTTAAAAATAAACACAGTGAGCAAAATGATTTGGAAATTTTTTTTGGAATATCAATTGGCCACAAACCATTGCTAATGTATTTGATTTGGCTCTGATACCATGTAACTAAACGGGGGCTAGGGTTATGACGTTCGCGACCGCGACGGAATTGCGCACAAAAATTAGTAGCAAGCATAGCCCCAATCCAAATAAGAATCAATCAAAATAACAATGCAATGGACTAAAGATCTAAACTAGAGAACTAAGGAAAAAAGGCTACAACCTTTGTAGCGCGTTAGCCACCTCTGTTTAGACTCCTGCTAGTCTCCACGAAGCCCGGAACAATCTTACTCGGTGATCTCCTTGTCGAAGATGATCCACTTTAAGATAACTCTAACACAAACTTTAGCTTCAAATTGATCTCATCAAAATGAAGAAACCCACTAATTAAACTTTTTCTAAGGAGGATTAGTAGGAGATGGAGAATAATTAGCTCACTAAATTCTTCTCTTTTCTGTCTTTACTTGAGAAAAACTGAAGCGGGAGCTTGATGAAGATGAAGAGAATCACTTAGAATAATAATATCAACACTATGGATTTTTCAAGCCATGGTTATCTTTTAAGACAAAACAAAAATGAGTCACTAAATCTAGTAACATCTAAACAATGATCCAATGCGATTCTTATACACCCATCAACTTTGTATCATCAACCATGACACACACACACATACATATTAAAGAGAGGAAGAAATAATAAAGAGAGCAATATATATATATATGAGCAATATATATATATATATATATATATATATATATATAATAATAATAATAATAATAATAATAATAATAATAATAATTTAATAATTAAATAAACACTTGATTTAATAATCTGGTTATATCATATATAATCAGGCTAATATCAATAAACGCCCGATCATAATATGTTTATCACATATACGTGTTTAATCGAACTCCTGAACGTATCACTATACGTGCCCTACATCATTTCGCTTGTGTTGGGAAAGCTCTGTGTGGGACTCTAAAAACTCGATAATATACTGGCAATAGGTTAGAATCATATCCATGGGCCCATAAATACGTCAGTGGTACTAGCTGGACGTAATGGCTACCCGGGTATTGATTAAAAAAAAGTTCAATGAGCAAACTCATATGAATCTTGCAAAGTTAATCAGTGACATCACTGTATAGTCCGGTCTCTTCGTCTAAGAGTATCGCATATCGGGTCTAGAGTTTGGAATCTGTTAGACCCCAATAACTCGATAAGTCGTGCGACAAAGGACTCATTACCATCCGGAGATACAACTGATAACACTTATTAGTTTATCTCCACTGCGGTGGCCACCGACTTGTGGTTGTAGTCATGCCTTGCACAACGCGATATCAATTCCTTATACCGGAAGAGACGAATCCGCTCGACCGCTCACCGCCTCCACGTGCTTCGGGACTATACCCAACAAAAATCTATTTGCACAACTCCTTTGAGCCGTGGTAGGGTAGAAGTCTAAGTATAGTGGGAACACACATGAGAAAATATGGCAATCTCAAGTCTTAGGCACTACCCTGTACTCATATCACCAGAGAACTGCTGCCTGACTTTGATATATTACCAACTAAAAGTTCTCGGTGAGTCCATCCAGTATAACTCATCTAATAAACACCTGTATATAATCCTTGATGTCAAACACAAAATAGCTATAGGATCAGCTATCGCCCTCCAACCGGGTCAGGAATTGTACACACTAATCTAAACTGGAGTACCGATACCCAGTCTCGATACTCTTAGGACTAGGGACATTTAAGAATGCGCTTATCGATTATCAAGGCCCCACTAGTATGACTTCCATAATCATCTTGGTAGTCAAGCAAAATCTTAAGGGATTTATCTCATATCTTAACGATACGTGATAATAAATAAAACACATCACATGTAAGATAAAGATAAACCAGATAGTATACTATCATCTCGAGTAAGACTGTTCTCTCGTATAGGTCCTTCTTCAATTACAATAATTGTATTTGTTCCTTTAAAATGCTCTGGTACTTTTTCCCGCGATTCAATATTTCTCTATTTTCTTACCTAAATTATTTTCATATTCCATCGATTAGGTATAAGCCCTAATTTCTTTTATGAGTTATTTTGATATACCCCACCCAAAATTTTTATATTTTGATAAAACACACTCAAAATTTGGTATTTCTAAATACCACACCCAAAACTTAAATTAAACTAAAAGCAACACTCTGGTTAAGTTCTGTTAGTTATCCGTTAAGCCACCCTTAAATATAGCTATTAAAGGCATGAAAATACCAAAAAGACACCTTAAAGGGATATATCTCGAATTTAACATCTCTTAGTCTTCTCTTTTTCTCTCATCTGCATGCTTTTCTCTTCCTCCTGTTACTACTGTTGCCGCCTCTTCAAATCTTTCTTCCCCATTGGTTTTTCTCAATCTTTCCTAGCCCCTCTCACTCACTCTCCCTCTCCATTGTTTCCCTAAACTCTCCCTTGGTCCCTCCTGACCTTGCTCTCCCTCTCTCTGCCTCCTCTATGTTTTGTTCTAACTGTTTCATTTTTTGTGAGGCTGAAATAAATAGAGAATTGAGAGATACGATGAGGAGATAAGACTGGATTTGGGATTGAGAAACGATAAGAAAGTAGTTAACAGAGTAAGTAAGGAATTATGAACTCTAATTTAATCCAAGTCAACTTGATTATCCAATTTAAACCAACATAAGTTAACATAATATTGTTTTTAATTTAATTGTAACTTTTGGGTATGGTATTTAGAAATATCAAATTTTGAGTATGTTTTATCAAAATATGAAATTTTTAAGTGGGGTATATCAAAATAACCCTTATTTTTACTAACCCATCTTCTCTGTAAATCGTTTTAGAAAAAAAAGTTGTAGCTCTCACATCATTGATCTTCTTTGCAACTTTGTCAATAACATTATCGATTTTCAAGGTATGTAACAAATTTCATAATTAATATAATGAGACAAATTGAGAGCAAAGATGAAAAAATCGATCGAGAAGATCTCGGAATTGGGTTTGGAGATATAGAAATTCAGGGATGAGAAGAGGAATTAGGAGAAAGATACGGAGATTGAAAAAGGGGATGGACAATTGAGAGCAAGGATGTAGATTTGAGGAGAAGATGATGAATTGAAAGGGAATATGAGAAAATAAGGACTGAAATTATGAGAGAGGAGGGCAATGGGCAGTGAAAATCGGAAAATTTGAGAAATAAGATGCCACATTCGGAGAGGAGCGAAAGAGGAGATGGAGAATTTTGGCAACAAGCACGAGAGAGGAGAGGAGGGTGAAGAGAGAGAATAACATATATCTTCTTTAAGGGTAAACTTGGTATTTGGAAGGGGAAAAAAACAAATTTATGCTACATATTATCAATTTTGGGTCTCAAAAATCTTTATTTTATAAGTATTGGGGTTTTCCACAATTTTAAAAATATGTGGATTTAAAAATTAGCCCCTCTTTAAAACTTGGAGTAGAAATAGTTTTCCCTTTAAATAAATAGAAAACATAATAACCCTCAACGGTTTGACATAATATTTTTAGGTAATTAACGTGTCTAGACTCTAGAGTGGTTTGTTTACGACATGTAAGAATTTATGACATTTCTTATTAATGAATGATGTCAAATAAACTAACAATCTATTAATAAACTTAATGCTAAAACACCAAACCAATCGGTACACCTAGTGCTAAGGATTAATTTTACAGTACTGGAACTATCATTTTTTGATCGGAATCGGACATCTCGGATCAAAATCGGGCGAGATTCGTAGCCATGATTTTAATAGTCTAGCATGTCCATATTCCAAACATATTAGACGGACGGTTGTCCGACACATGTTGAACACACTGTATAAGCTGGTGTATATGTGTCCTTAGTAGAATAATATGATACAACTATCATATTACTGTGTCACAACTTGATTTATGCATACACTTACAGATTTTATACATGTATGCATGTTATTTTGTAACTTTTGTTTTTCTTTTTTATGCAAACCCCTTTGGTAATGTAGTTTTAACTTGACATTAATTTGGAATTTATCAAATTGTTTGTTAGTCCTTGTTGTCCAGTAATGGATTTATCCCCCTTTGCATATAACTAGCAATGAAGCAATGAACCATAGCTACTCACGGAAAATCATAAATTAAGGGCCATGGGACGATAAAAACTACTTCAAAGTGAATTTGAATTTTATTTATGCTTTATGCTTTAATTTCCAAACCAGATAAACCATACTTAATCATTCAAAACATTTGAAGAGGTTATAAGATATATTTCTATTCTGAATAAGATTTAAGAATCTCATCATCATTAGTTCGAATAGATAAGTCATGCAAAGCAGTAGTTAATAACCGCGCTTGGTAAGTGGTAATCCTAGATTCCCAGGAAATATTACCAAGCTTGTTTTGATGTAAAAAATATTTCCGGAAATATAAGATTAGCATGGTAATCTAATGCCCCAAATAATGAGAATCTTATTCCCACATATGTCACTGCCTATCACAAAATTATCCCCTAATTATTCCCACCTAACACAAAAATTTTATTCCCACCTAACACAAAATTTGCAACAACTGTCTCTGCCTACCTATCACAGCCTAGTCGTCGCCCCGCCGCCCCAAGCCGACCGGCCGACCGGCCGTCAATAGTCCATCGGCCATCTGACGCCGACCTCCTCTTTGCCGCCTTCTGCTCATCCGTAGGCACACCGCCGCTGGCCGTTTTTTACCATCCATCCACATTGACGAGACTGATTGAATACACCAATTTACAATGGTAAGAAAAATGATAGCTCATCCTGTAATTGTTGAGATTTTAAAGCATTGTTAGAACTTGAAAACATAAGTAATGTAATTTTTTTAATATACAGATAAATGTACATGATAAGAATAATAACTTACAATCTCTCTGTTAACTGATATCTTCTTAGACAAATTGTTGTGGTCAATGCAAGGATCCACAAGTTAATTATAAGGATGGAAAAGCAGTAGTTGTTGTAGGAGACTGAGTAAAGTCACCCAATATCTTAAATGCAGCACAGGACTTACCAGAATTACATATTGTAGTGAAGGTCATTTTTACATCAACAAATAGTATGCTTGTTGAAATTCTATGCTTGCTTCCCTTTACATATTAAATTCATTTCTTAGGTTGTAATGTTCTTTCACTTCACTGAACATAGTTTGACATAAATTATTGTCCTTATTGATGATTATGGTGGTTGAAACATGAAATTGAAGGTCATTTTTATATCAACAAATAGTATGCTTGTTGAAATTCTATGCTTGCATTACTGCACATTTTAAAATTCGTTTGTTTGTTTGCAATGTTCTTCAGTACACATAGTTTGACATAAATTATTGTTCTTATTCTTAACTATGGTGTTTGAAACATGAAAAATAAGCATATATAGATTGAATTATTGCAGACAAAATATGTTTTGTTGCATGCTCATAATTGCATTTGCTGAAGCAAATAATTAAGCATATGCAACTTGGAAAATAGAGGAAATATGCCAGCTATACATTATGTATATAGATAGCCTTTGTGTTTATGAATACATGTCATATGATGTTAATATCATTTCTCACATCGAACCACATGAATTATTTAGGATTTCGCTCAGCCCATGTTTCAATTTGTGGACCAACAATAGCTTCATTAGTAAACGAACGCATCATCAAACAGCCCATGTAACTTCACATGATTGGATGCATGTTTGAATTGAATAAGATGGATTGTTTTTTAGTGTCCATCAAAAGTTGAATCATCACAAAAGAATATGTTCATGATAATGTTAATCAAATGGGGGGAATAGAATGTGTTGAGATAATGTTTATCTATATTTAAAATTTAATTCTTATTCGAAGTTGATGTAAGTGATGGTGTATAATACTTCAAGTCTTTTCTGAGCATGTGGGCTCGAAACATCAGGCCACTATGAGTGACCCTTACTATTTGTCCTTGAGAAAAAGGCACCCTATAATATTTCCATAATATCACATGCAATTTCTTCGTAATATCATATGCAATGAACACGGACATACAGAAAAGAGAGAGAAGTAATTTTCAGAGCATTTTCCAGAAGCTTTGTGGGGCCTGTATCTTTATTAATTTCTTTTTCTGTCTTGACCAGATACATGAACCTGGCATATGAAAGAATATTTAAATATATAGCTGCCATTCGTGTTGGACTGTCATATTTGGACATATCTGGTCCTACTAAAGTACTGATTATCATTTTTGACAAACTAACAAAAAGCAAGCATGTTATAAATAAAGAGCCGTTCCATCTTCAACTGCTCTCCCACAATTCACTCTTCAGACAAGAAGGAAAGAAAAGAGAAAGAAAATGGCAATGGAGCTTGAAGGCAACAATGGCACCTCAAGAGATCAAGATCTCGATGACGATGGCCATGTTAAAAGAACAGGTGATGCATTCATTCATCTCTATTCATCAATCAATCTCCCACTATTTTATCTACCTCATATCAATCTCCTCATCATCATCATTGAAGAATTCTCCATGCATCCAAAATTGGTCGGGTATAAAGTAAAACTCTTATAAAGGACTCCCAAAGTTTTATGACCGGCTGTTTATGACGTCGGTTCTCTCCAAATAAATGTCAAATCCCAGGTTCAGTATACTATGGCAGGTGAAGGGTTTGTCACGGTCTTAAATGACCAATTGAGATCCTCCATATTTTTATAATTACCGAGAAAAATTAAAGGAGGAAAAATTGAAATATTTGCTATATGCAATTATATTTATGGAGTTTTACACATTTACAAAAATCCACCTTGTGGTTTAGGTTTTTGACAAAAAAACTATCTTGTGCTTTGCTTCATTAGCAAACAACCACTCCGAGGTTCCAGAAACAAAAACCATTACGGTTAATTTTTTGGGATATTCTTGAAATATATCCATATGACACATTCAAAGGACTTGGAAAAGTATTTTAATGCCCAGAACACCCTTCTCATATTTTTATGATTACCGAGAAATATTAAAGGAGGAAAAATTGAAATATTTGCTATATACAATTATATTTATAGATATTTACCAAAAACCATTCCATGGTTTTACACTTCTACAAAAATCCACCTTGTGGTTTATGTTTTGACCAAAAAACCTATCTTGTGGTTTGCTTCATTAGCAAACAACCACTCCCAGAAACAAAACCCATTACCGTTAATTTTTTGGGATATTCTTGAAATATATCCATATGACACATTCAAACCGCTCGGAAAAGTATTTTAATGCCCAAAATATCCTTCTCATCATGTGGTTTCGAAACACTGCCTTTCCGTTTTGTTGTTGTTCTTGAGTTTATATAAAACTATATGTGAGTATATTAATTTCAAGAACATATACAAAAAAATTAACACTGTCGAGTTTTTTTTCCAAAACGACACGGAGCAAACCCTAAAAATACGGTGTGAAGGTGGTTTTTTGGTGTGTGTGTGATATATATAAATTAATCTTAATTAATATATATGTACGAATGAATGGCATGCAGGGACATTGGTAACTGCAAGTGCCCACATCATAACAGCAGTGATTGGGTCGGGTGTGCTCTCATTGGCATGGGCCATGGCCCAATTGGGGTGGCTGATTGGCCTAACTGTTCTTGCTTCTTTCTCTGTGATCACTTGGTATTGCTCCACCCTTCAAGCTGATTGCTATAGGTCTGTCCATGGGAAGAGGAGCTACACTTACATGGAAGCTGTCAGAACTCATCTTGGTATAAATTACTAGACTCATGATCACAAATTTTCTTGTCGTTTCCGAGTTTTGATGCAGCGGCGGGGACCATAAGATGGCATCGTGCAGGGAGGTTCTATTCCTACGCTACATACGTTTAAATAGTGGATGTGCGGAAGAAAAATTACATCTGTGCGAAAGTTTAAATATATATCTCTTAACATGGTTCCGAAAACTGCATTGCCAAACTTGGCCTCTGGACTGTTTGGTTTGCTGCAATAGAAAATACAGCGTTCAGTTCGGAATATACTTTTGGTCGTTATTAACTGTTGTAATCGGATTTTTAAACTCACTCTGCTTGGCAGGGGGAGTTCATGTTCAGCTGTGCGGGGTAGTCCAGTGTGCAAATCTCGTCGGAGTGGCGATCAGTTATGCAATCACGACGGCTATCAGCATGGCGTAAAATTTACATGCATATAGCACAAACCAGTTGAAATTCGTGCACATAGCGCATATATTCGCATAGATTTTATATTTGATGGCATCTGCTATATATGTTTCAATTTCAATCTCCAGGGCCGTGAAAAGATCCTACTGCTTCCACAAGAATGGCCACAATGCACAATGCGATGAGCCCTTGACTGTGTACATGATGGTATTTGTTGCCATCGAGATACTTCTCTCTCAAATACCCAATTTCCACAAGATTTGGTGGCTTTCCATTGTGGCTGCAGTCATGTCTTTCTCTTACTCTTTGATAGGCCTTGGCCTCGCCGTTGCGAAAGTTGTCGCCGGTAAAAAGCTATAGTTAAGGGTATTTTAGCCTTTAAAAAATAGCATATGCATGCTTATGAATTTGTTCATGATCATTTGAATTCAGAGGCTGGTCATGAGGCACCGAGGACGAGCCTGACGGGATTGACGGTTGGAGTCGATGTGTCGATGAGCGAGAAGGTGTGGAGGATGCTGCAGTCGCTTGGAAATGTTGCTTCGGCTTTCTCTTTTGCTTTAGTTCTCATTGAAATTCAGGTAAACTATAAAGAGTATTACTTGCTTACGAAATTTTCTTTTATTCTTGATTTAGTTTGTTAATGAAGATAAATGATGCTAAAAATTAATATAGAAATATAAAAAAGTCATATCATTTAACTTAATTTTATTATCAAATTGATTGATATGTAGTATGAATTGAGAAAATTATGGCATGGAACTTTTTTTTTTGGTAGGATACACTAAAATCAAGCCCCCCAGAGAACCAAGTGATGAAGAGAGCTTCTTTAATAGGAGTTAGCACCACCACTTTCTTTTACATCCTTTGTGGCGTCTTCGGATATGTCGCCTTCGGGAATGCAGCCCCCGGAAACTTTCTCACGGGTTTCGGTTTCTACGAACCGTTCTGGCTCATCGACATTGGCAACATTTGCATCGTTGTTCATCTTCTCAGCGCGTATCAGGTAAAATTAAGTTGATGTGTGTGTGTAAATGCTATTATAATTATCGACGTTTATTTTTAAATGAGAAACCCGAAATGCTCAAAATGCAAGAGAAATTGATAGTATAAGACATAACTCTAGTATGAGGTTAAATTCATGATTATCAAAAAACCACCACATGGTATGACCCTTTTACGAGAAATCGTCTTATGGATTTTTCTCTAACGAAAAATCCCCTTAAAGTATACACTCAGCAAAAAAACTACCATGTCGTTAAGTAAATCATAAAATGAAATTTCTACTCATTATTTTTAACCATGCCAAGTTAAGATATTCCCCAAAAAACCACACTAAAGTTAGATAGTTTGAATGAAAAACCACCATGTGGTTTAATAGTTTTAGGAAGAAATCACCGTGCACGGTGGTTTTTGGCTCGCATTAATTGCATATTTCAGTGTGATTTCAGAGAGCGGTTTCTCGTAATTAAAAGGGCCAAACCACGGGCCGGTTTTCGGTAAATACCCCTTGTATATAAAAACATGTGCCTTTACCAATGAATTGAATTTTGCTTTAAAGACGGCGATCGATAAAAAAAATTCGATGCAGGTTTTCTGTCAGCCCGTGTTCCAACTCGTGGAAACCTGGAGCCAGACCCGATGGCCGGACCTACCCATCCTCACATCCAAACGCATCGCCACCATTCCCTTAGTAGGCATGACTTTCTCATTCAACATCCCAAGGGTGATCTCGAGGGCTATATACGTGATTTTAACCGCGGCGGTCGCGATAAGCCTGCCATTCTTTAATAGTTTTCTAGGATTCATCGGAGGAATCTCGTTTTGGCCCCTGACCGTCTATTTTCCGGTGGAGATGTACATAAAGAAAGCTAAAGTCGCGAGACTTTCGGCATTGTGGATTTCGTTGCGAATGTTGAGCTTGGTTTGCTTGGCTGTGTCTCTGGCTGCAGCCTGTGGGTCACTGCAAGGGCTAGTGCATGATCTTGGAATGTAGAAGCCTTTCAAAAACTTCTAAAATTAGATGCATGCAGATGTTAATTATGTTGTTTAATTAATGATATATGTTAAGTAATCAGTGACGACAACTAATTTGATGACCAAGTCAGCAACTTTAGCTCCAAGAAATTAATGGAAGGAAAAGGTCAAAATTAATACGTTATAGCTATAGCTAACATCAGATTGGGTGTGTGATGACGTTTTCATGTTTGTAAACTTGAAAACGGGCTTTTTTCATAAAATGGCCAGTTTTAATAGAAAGAATAACTATATTCATGTTCTTGAGATCAATGGGGTTCTTAATAATAACATAGATGATATGCATGCAGAGTCTCATAGTTTATATATGCAATTACTTGGTACATCTTCATCCTTTAGGCTTGATTGTGATTTACATGATGTGTATAAAGATGCTGATATGGTGCAGCTTAATGACTTGGATAATGCTTTTGGTTTGGATGAGATCAAGATTACTATCTTTGGACTGGATGCTGATAAAGCACCTGGACCAGATGGTTTTTCTTTGGTTTTTTATCAACACTTTTGGGAGTTCTTAAAGGATGATTTATTTGCTCTCCTTCGTTACATTCATACATATAATCGTTCTCTTGACTGTATCAATTATGCTATTATCTGTTTGCTGTCCAAAGTTGATGGTGTTGTTCATGCTAAAGATTTTAGACCTATCAGTCTTTTGAATGGTATTTTTAAAATTTAAACCAAAGTCATGGCTTATAGAATTGGAAAAGTCTTACCTGATTTGTTGAGTAAAACTCAATTTGCTTTTATAAGTAACGAGTCTACTCTAGATTGTTTCTCTATTGCACATGAATTGGTTAATGCTTGCTCCAGAACCAAAACTGAATCAGTATTACTCAAAATTGATTTTCAAAAAGCCTTTGATTCTACTCATTGGGATTATATCTTAAATATTCTGAAAATTAGAGGCTTTGGCTCTCAATGGATTAAGTGGATTAAAATGATTCTGTTCTCATCAAGATATCAGGTTATTTTCAATGGTAGCTTGGATAATATAATCAAATGTAGAAGGGGCCTTAAGCAAAGTGATCCTTTGTCTCCTATGTTATTTAATCTTGCAGTTGATACTTTGGTTAGCATGCTTATGCAGGTTAGGGAGCAAGATAAGCTTTCAATTTCCAATCTCAAAGGCGAGTTTAAGTTTCTTCCTTCTATTCAAGTTGCTGATGACACAATTCTTTTTTGCAAAGCCAATGAGGAGGAAATCCTTAACAAGAAAGTGTTGCTATATATTTTTGAAGGGCTTTCTGGTCTAAAGATGAATTTTTATAAAAGTTCTTTATTTTATCTTGGCAATAAGTTACATATGGGCACCAAGCTTGCTAGTACTCTTAATTGATCTTTATCTACTATGCCTACTGCCTATTTGGGTTTACCTTTGAGTTCAGGCAAAGTTCAGAAGAGAAACTGGAAAATTCTTATTACTAAAATTCAGTCCAAGCATTCCACTTAGAAAGACAGTAACCTTTCAATTGAGGGGAGCCTTACTCTCATCAATTCTGTGCTATCTGCTATGCCTTTATATTACATGCCTTTCTTCAAGTTGCCTAAATTGGTTATTAAGAAACATGATAGCATTAGATCTACTTTTCTTTGGAGGGACGCTAACAATGTAAGCAAGGGGTATAATTTAGTTAACTGGAAGAAAGTGTGCACCAGTAAAGCTGAGGGGGGTTTGGATGTCAAGGACATTACTCATTTTAATATTTCTCTTTTATGCAAGTGGTTATGGAAATTGTTCAAATCCTATGAATACTCTTTAGTTGTTCTTAGATCCATATATAACCGCAACAAAAGGTTTATATCTACCTGTCCTAATTCTTCTTGTTTTTGGAAGGGATTGCAAGAGTGTAATTCCGGTTTTTATAATCACATTTCCTGAAGTGTAGGGAATGGTAAACAAATTCTATTTCGGAAAGACAAGTGGGCATTTTCTCATGCACTATCAGAGTTATATCCTTCTTTATATAAAATGATTTGGAATCGGCATGCTCTAGTTCACACACAAGATTATTTTAACAAAGGTGTGTGGGTATGGAAAATTGCTTTCAATAATGTTATTTCATCAGTTGATAGACTTCATATGCAAAATCTTATGGCCACTCTTACCGATTACTCTATAAAACCCGACACTACCGATACTTTTATCTGGTCAAATTATGCTATTGGTATGTTCAGTGTTAAATCTGCTTATAGTACCATGAATATAATTAATATTCAATATCCTTTTTATAATGCTGTTTGGAAAAATGCTGCTCCTATCGAGGTCAAAATTTTTGCTTGGTTGCTAGTTCAGGATAGGATTCTAACTAAAGAAAATCTTATTAAGAGAGGTTGGTTTAATAATGCTGCTTGTGTCTTTGATTCATGTATGATTGAAACTTCTACACATCTCTTTTTCCATTGCAAAATTGCTTAAAATATTTGGAAAGTTATCCTTAAGGCTATCAATGTACATACTATTCCTGACTCATTCATTCATGCTATTGATGGTTGAAAGTCTGCAAATATTCAATCAAAGTTGGAGCATATGTGGTTTATTTTGCTTTACTGTATTTGTTGGACCATTTGGAAGAGCAGAAACAATAAAATTTTAATAATATTGATTGTTCTCACTCTCAGATTCTGAATATCACTCTTTATCACTTCTTTAGTTGAATTGGAGGGATGTCTAGTAAGAAAAAAAAACACAATTTTCTTGCTTCTCAGATTCTGAATATCACTCTTTAAAAGTCTGCAAATATTCAATCAAACTTCTCAAGAGTTCAAAGACATTACAACTCTTTCCTGATGCCTTAAAACTTTACTTTTCTGGAGTATCTTTCTTATAATATCTAGCATGAGATATTTATGGCTAATTTTCTCCTTGCTCTATGATAGATACCATTTTGATGTTGTAATTATGTTTGCTGCTATGATATATATGATGAGTACCATCCTCACATAGTTTTTACCCCCTCCCATGATTTTCAGTTTTTTTTATACATATTTTGAACATTTTTGTGTATATTTATGAAGAGTTCATCTTCATACAGTAAAGATTTCCCCAGTATTTTATGCATCCTCATATAGCTCTATACGTTTGTGAATTATGTAGTTGTGAGCTTGTTAGATGCAGATTCTTCTCTATTTGTTTGTTTCTAGGGGGCTGGTCTTTGTTTTCTGTTATTTTTCACCTGATCCAATTATATACTTTTTTAGCCCTTTTCAATTTCTTCAGTCAAAAGCTTTAACACATGTACTCATATTTTAACAGGTATTTTAAAAAAATATGTGGTTTTATTATATGGTTTTTTTCCTTATGTATGGTCTTTGCTTTTGTAAATATTTTGGTTATAGCTTCCTGATGGGGCTCCTTTTCGGGGCTCCGTCAGATGTTGTCTTCCGTTGATCTCGCGGTGAACTTAGTTGATTATCCTTTGTTGCGTGTGGGTCTCAATGGGCTTTTAGAGGAAGAGGCGAGGTGAGGAGGTTGTTGCCGAGTACCTGCAAAGAAGTCCCTGGGTGGTTTGGTACCACCAAGGACCCTTCGACGCTCAAGTTAGTGATGAGATCCGAGCAGAGTAACGGCATAAAAATGTAAAAAATGTCTTACTTGACCCGTCTGTGATGGGGGTTTATATAGTGGCGGCAGCACACAGCAGAAGGCGGGGGAATCTCGCCGGCGGTTATGCTCCCGACATCACGCCCGCATAAAGAGCGGATCGCCCACTGATGGGGATCGTGATGGCGTGGACCGTGGGACGTTGCTGGCGGAGAATCCGCGCGTGGCGAGATTCGCGGAGGGGCGGTTACGCCTGGGAATAGGTCGGAAGGCCGAGGAAGACATCCTCGGCAGGGGCTCGGGGACGAGCAAGGAGGCCGAGGAGTCTTGGTCCTATGGTAGCTCGGGGGCGAGCTGAGAGGCCGAGGAGGCCAATTTGCGGGGGCCCCAAGGGGGGCCAGCTTGTGTTTGCAGGTCGGGCACAGGGTGGCCTGATCGGTCCCTGCGGGCCCATTCTTCTGGGTTCTGGGACACGTCACCTGCCGCGCGTCACGATCTTGGGGGTCGCCAATATCGAGCACTATCATTAGCCCCCCACTCTTGTCCCAATCAGGTAGTGGTCGGGTCAGGAGTGGACTGCCGAGCCCCCCGAGGCGAGATCCCTTATATGGTTTCGTCGGGATGAGTCCTCGGGCCGTCGGTTGTCTTTTCCGCCAGCGAATCAGGGTGAGATCTTTGTATTTAAAGAAGGTGCGCCGGTTTGTGCGCTCTGCAGTCGAAGCGATGGCCCACGTGTCGAGCGTCGATTAGCCGATACGACGTGCGCAGGTCTGTGGTTTCTGATGGGACTCGGTCCAGCGCTGGGCCGCCACGTAGAACGATCGGAGCCGCTGGGCGCGAGGACCCCTTTCGGCGGGAAACGATGGGCGCCGTTGGATGTGGCAATAAATACAGGTGGGGTCCGCCCTAGGGCCCTTACTCTGTCATATTTTCCTCTCTCAAGCCCCAGCTGCTTGGCGCTCATCTCCCCCCTTTCGTTTCCAACCTTTGGAGAATTTCTTTCCCAGGTTAGATGTCTTCCTCTATAGAATTAGTAGACGTTGTAGGAGTAGATGCTAGGGTCCCTTTAGATGTTTCTGAGTCTCCTCAGGGAGCAGGGGCTGGGCCCTCTTCCCGAGGCCGTGAGGCGGGGGCCGCCTCCATGGAGGAGGCGGCAGATGTGGCCCGTAGCACCTCGTGCTGGGTGAGGCATGAGGACGAGCTCGCCAACGCTCGGGCTTGCTTCCACATTCCCCCGCGCTACACGCTCCGCCTAGCCGAGGAGGGAGAGAAGGCAGACCAGGTACGGGGCAGGGAGATTGCCTTGTATTTGGAAGCTTTTTGGGGCGGAATGCGCTTGCCCTTCTCTTCTGAGGTCATCGCCGCTCTAAATTTCTTCGGCTTGGCCCCCTGCCAGTTAGTGCCGAACGCGTGGAGGATCCTCCTTGGGTTCTTGATTCGCCTGAGGCAGCAGGCGGTTCTTTTCAGTCTCTCCCTTCTTGATTCCTCCCTCGCTTTCAAGAGTCACCCTGGCGGTCGAGCCGGCGACCCGAGATGGGTTTACTTTACTTTTAGGAAGCGGCCCGGGGTTGCTACCGGGACCGGGGTCGTGGCCCTGCCCTCTTCCATTCATGATTGGAAAAAGAAATTTGTCTTCGTTTCCCCTCCGAGGGCGAGGACTGGCCGGTGCCCACCAAGTGGTCGAGGGAGAAGTATCTGCAGGGGAACCTGTCCGATGACCCCGCCGCGGTAAGGGTGGCGTCATGGGAGCCCGTCCCTCGACATGATGTGCTGCTGTCCGGGAGGGTTTTGAGCTGGGTCGGGCTTAGCCCCGTCGAGTTCGTCGGTAAGTTAGGCTTGCTTTTTGGGTTTACATTTTACTCGTGTTGCTGATCTGTTGGGTGTTCGTTTCATGCAGGATCCATGGACTTTGGCTCTCTCCGAGATGCTATGCGCCAGCCGAGGCAGCCGGCTAGGACCGGGGGCGCCAGCTCCTCTCGGCCGCAGCCCGCTCCGGCTCCTACTGCCCCGGAGGTGGCACCTCGAGGACGCCCGGTGGCGGATCCCGCCCCGGGCCCCAGCAGAGCATCGGGTCGGAAGAAGGCCCTAATTCTGGAGGACACGGCCTCGGAAGAGGAGATCGGCTCTCCCTCGGAGCCGCTTAAGAAGAGTTTCCGGAGACCCTCCCGGGGCCGGTCCTCGCCGACCGTAGTGGAAAAAGGGGGGCTCCGGTTCGCGGTGCCGTCGGGGCTGTCGGTCGCGGACAGCCTCCTGCGCGAAATAGAGACCTCGGCCGGGGGTCGAGTTCCCGGAGGGACCCTCAGGGCCCAGCTGGCGGCGATCGCTCAGGAGTCCGTGCAGGTAAGCCCCCAGTTCATCGTAAGGTTTAGTGCCCTTTTCTGTTTTCTGACCTTTTTGTGTCTTCCCAGGTTCTCTAGCACTTGGCCCTCGCCCTCCGCGTGGAGACCGATGTGGTAGCCATGGCGTTGGAGGCCGTGGGTCAGCTCGCCTCGCTGCAAGAAAGCTCCAGGCGAGAGCAGGAGGCGATGTCGGCGAAGATCGCCGCCCTCGAGGGCGAGGTGGTCGCCGGGAAGAAGGAGGTCGCCCGGCATCGCGAGGCCGCCGTGATCGCCGAGGGCAAGTTCGAGGACTCCCAGGTGCATGCCGGCAAACTGAAGAGGACGGTGAAGGCCCTCCGAAAGGTGCTGGGGGCGGCGGCAGAGGCGTTTAAGTCGGCTGAATCGAGGGCCGTAGCGAGCTACAAGGGGTCGAAGGATTTTTACAACGACCTGGCCGTGGCCACGACCCGCATTTGGCACGACACCCTCAATACCGTCAAGTCCCGGATGCCGGGTTTCGATGACGCGGATCTCCCGGCAGAGTTCCCCCTCGTGGGCGCTGACGAACAAGTGGCAGAAGTTCCCGGCGAGGAGGCGGCCGAGGACCCAGCGCATCAAGTGGTGGAGGTCGAGGACCCCGGGGTCGCGCCCGGCCCCGAAGTGTAGGGCCCCCGTTCTCCCATCTTCAATTTGTTTTTCTTTTGAATTTTGTAAGGCTGGGGAGCCCAAAAAATACCCTTTGTAAAAAAAAAAACTTTTGTCTTTGGCAGTAGCTTTGAAGTTTCTTTTTTTCTCAGCTCCATAGAATTGCGTTCTGCGTTTTGTTTATGAAGAATGCTCGTGGAATATCTTTTGTCTTGTGTCGTTGTGCTTTTACGTCAGGTTGGCCATCTGTCTAGCGATTGTCCATTGAGTTGTCTGCGATCACTTGTCGAAGAGCGCTTCTGAGGAGGTATCTCCCTGGGCCCCGGAGTCGAGGGAAGATCGTTTAGACTTGGACAGACCTGACGTCCTGGGTTGATCGGGCATGGTAGCCGCCCCGTCACCCCTTGCAAAGGCTTGGTGCTTCCTGGCGCGGTGGTAGGGGAGTTCCCCCCAAGGACGGCCGAGCAAGGTAGCTGCTCGTTGGCCTCCGGGCGAGGGCTTCGACTTCTGGCGTCGTGGGTAGGCGACTACCAGCCGGAGTTTTTACCAAGCAAGGTAGCTGCTCGGTTGCCTCTTGCGAGGGCTTTGATCCTTAAGGACGGTTGTGGTAGGAAGCTACCAGCCGAGGATAGCCGAGCGAGGGCCCGACTGCCTCCGGGAGGACTTTGGTCCTTGGCGCGAGAAGAGCTATAGGGCTGTAAGAAGCTTACCAAGGACCCTTGGCCGGGCAGGGTTACTGTCCGGTGCCTCTTGGCGAGGGCTTTCGTCCTGAAAGATAGCCGAGCGAGGGAACCTCGGGCTCGACTGCCTCTGGGAGGGCTTTTTGATCCTCGGCGTTGTGGCAGGGAAGCTGCCCGCCGAGGATAGCCGAGCGAGGGGACCTCGGGCTCGACTGCCTCTGGGAGGGCTTTTTGATCCACGGCGTCGTGGGTAGGCGACTACCAGCCGGAGTTTTTACCGAGCAGGGTAGCTGCTCAGTTGCCTCTTGCGAGGGCTTTGATCCTTCAGGACGGGGACCGAGCAGGGTTACTGCCCAGTGCCTCTTGGCGAGGGCTTTGATCCCTGTCGGTTGTGGTAGGAAGCTACCAGCCGGGCATAGCCTAGCGAGGGCCCGACTGCCTCTGGGAGGATTTTGGTCCTTGGCGCGGGAAGAGCTATAGGGCTGTAAGAAGCCTACTAAGTACCGTTGGCCAGGCAGGGTTACTGTCCGGTGCCTCTTGGCGAGGGCTTTTGTCCTGAAAGATAGCCAAGCGAGGGAACCTCAGGCTCAAGTGCCTCTGAGAGGGATTTTTGATCCCCGGCGTTGTGGCAGGGAAGCTGCCCGCTGAGGATAGCCGAGCGAGGGGACCTCGGGCTCGACTGCCTCTGGGAAGGCTTTTTGATCCCCGGCGTTGTGGTAGGGAAGCTGCCCGCTGGGGACGACCGAGCAGGGAAGCTGCTGGGTTGAATCTTGTCGTGGCGTGTTCCGACCGTTCAGCTACAGGTGTGGGGAATGGGAACAGCCGGGGCGACGGCGCGCGTAGCTGGCCTATTGAATGCGGTTGAAGGCGAAGCGCTAGGGGCGCATCGCCTCGATTCCACCGGAGGAGGCTCGACGGTTGCCGCGTGGCAGCGACTCCCTAGGTGAAAGCGTGCGATGGTTAGGCTGCACAGTGGGCTATATAAGGCTGAAGGAGTACTCGTCCTTTCATCCTTCATAAACAGGTCGCCGAGAATGCAGGACTTCCCGTTCACCATCCCCGACATCGTCCCTTCGAAGACGTGTACCTCTATGACCCGTACTGCACCGAGGACACGGTGCAGCTGGTCTACGGGAGCATCGAGGAACATTTCGGTCGGCTCCTCCCCCGACGCTCCTCCCTTCTGCAGCTGCTGATGTACTCCATCTGGAGGGCATCGCCGGGGCTTTACAACCCCCTGTCTGAGCTGCTCTTCGACGAGGCCGTGGGCAAGCTGCGGTCTTTGAGGCGATTCGGCTTAATCTCCGCGAACCGGCTGGCCCGCTCAGAGGCGCTCGTCTACGAATGCTATGAGCTGAGGCTCGGGGTTGACGCCCGCGGGGGAACCGGGGACAGAGGTTAGAACTGGCGAGGCCCCGGCTGGCGGAGATTTTTACCGAGTACCACGAGCAGTGCTCGCTGCACCCCCTTCCCCCTCTGTTGTAATCTTCTTTTCTTTTTGCATGTACGGCTGAGGAGCCCATAATACCCTTTGAATAAACAAAGTTTTTTTTCCTTTTTCGCAATGCTCTATTGATCTTTATTAAATTAACAATAGATCCTAGGAAGAATTTACATTGCTTAAAAAGAAGGGTACAGGCTAGAAGATGACTTTATTGGATGGGGCCGAGCTCCCCGAAGGGCTGTCTGCCCCTGTGCTTGGCATAGGGCATGGGGCTCCCTGAGCTACGGGTGGACCGTCCGCTGAAGCAAGCATGATCTGACCGATGGTCAGGTCGGCGGGAGGGCGATGCTGCTCTTGCTCGCGGTCGGTCTGCCGCTTGTCTCTTGGGTAGGCGGCGAGTGCCCAGACCGGATGAGCTCTTCGATGTAGTCCCTCAGTTGTTTGTAGTCATCCGTGGTGTGGCCCAGTACCCGGTGGAAAGCGCAGTAGGGCCCCGGGTTCGCTTCGCGGCTTGACGTGGGACCGGAGGGAACTTGAAGAACCCCTCGTTCTGGGCCTCCTCCAGCAACACTGCGAGGGAGACATTGAGGGGGGTATACTCCTGGAACTTCGGGTGGTAGGGCTGCTGACGCTCCGGCCTCTCCTCCCAAGCCCTCTTCTTCTGGTCGGGTCGTTCTGCCCGGGGAAGGTTAGCGTTCACCTCGGATTCCAGCTGGACCTCGCGCTCGGTCCACGCCTTGACCTCGTCCATGGTCTTAGGTTGCGCTAGCGTGAAGGAGTGCAACCATTCCTTGTTCCTCAGACCAGACCTGAATGCCGTTATGACGGTTTCGTCTCGGTGCTTGGGCACTTCGAGGAGGGCGTTGTAGAAACGGGTAATGTATGCCTTGAACGTTTCCTTGTCCCCACTCTTAACCGTGAAGAGGTAGTCGACCGTGCGCTTCTGTCGATGGTTCCACACGAAATGGCCGAGGAACTGAGTAGCCAGCTCGTCGAAGGTCGAGATCGAGCGGGGCTTGAGCCCCCGAAACCAGTCCCGACCTGCGCGGATGAGGGTGGCCGGGAAGGCCCTGCACTGGGCGGCGTTGGAGTGATCCTGGAAGCTCATCCCCACGGTAAAAGCATCCAAGTGGTCCTTCGGGTCGGTTTTCTCGTCGAACAGAGAGACCTTTGGGGGCTTGTTGCGCGAGGAATCGTGGACGGCGAGCAATTCCTCGGTGAACGTCTTTGTGAGCGAGTCGGAGGCGTACTTAGCTCCTTCTCTCGAGAGGTGAGCTTCTCGGCGCATGCTCTCGATCTTCCTCTCGAGGGCGTCGAGCCGACCATGGTACCCCAGGGAATCGGCGCCTCAGGATCGCTGGCCCCCGCTGTAGGCGACCTGCGTCTGGGGGCGTCCCCAGTTCTTCTCAATGAGATGCCTCAGGTCCTGGGGTGAGGTAGCTCTTGAGCCGCATGGGCGGACCTCTTCTGTGCGGCCCCGCCGATGGTGGTCTGGCCGACCACGCCCGTGGACAGGCGAGGTGACTGACGTCTCCTCAAGGGGATAGGGGTCACGAGGAGGCTCGAGGCGAGGCGCCCTGGTGGTGGATCTCGGTGTCGAGCCCTGGGGCACCCAACGGGCCTCAGGGAGCACCGGTTCATGAGACCGGCGGCCAGGGGACGCGGATTGTTGGTGATCGGCCGTCCAGACAAGGACATAGCCTTCTGGAGGCGATGGAACGGCGATCTGGGACCCGAGCGCGGCTGTTTGGGTGCGGACGAGGGCCTCCACGAGGGATTGCAGGCGATCTATCCGGGCTGCGAGGGTGTTGATGACCGTCATGGGAGGAGGTTCATCCCCGCCTTCAGTGAGTGGAGGACGGCGACTGGTACCGGGATCTCCAGGATGGTCGTCTGCCATGAGGGTGGAGATAGGAATGCCAACTTTGTATTTTGTGGAGTTATTTTCCCACAGACGGCGCCAACTGATGGGGCTCCTTTTCGGGCCTCCGTCAGATGTTGTCTTCCGTTGATCTCGCGGCGAACTTAGCTGATTATCCTTCGTTGCGTGTGGGTCTCAATGGGTTTTTAGAGGAAGAGGCGAGGTGAGGAGGTTGTTGCCGAGTACCTGCAATGAAGTCCCTGGGTGGTTTGGTACCACCAAGGACCTTCCGACGCTCAAGTTAGTGATGAGATCCGAGCAGAGTAACGGCATAAAAGTGTAAAAAATGGCTTACTTGACCCCTCTGTGATGGGGGTTTATATAGCGGCGGCAACACACAGCAGCAGGCGGGGGAATCTCGCCGGCAGTTACGCTCCAGACGTCACGCCCGCATAAAGAGCGGATCGCCCACTGATGGGGATCGTGATGGCATGGAACGTGGGACGTTGCTGGAGGAGAATCCGCGCATGGCGAGGTTCGTGGAGCGGCGGTTACGCTTGTGTCACGTCCCGAAAGTACGGAACATGACCGGCACTTAAACTACGAAACGTCTCGAGGCGTACGTAATCTAAGTAAACCGAAAACCCAGAAATCCAAACCAAGAAAAGTAGTAGAGTGAAGGAAAACCAATTTAAAACAAGTAGTTTTAATAGCATAAGCCGAATTATGCGGTTTTTAAGAACATCAAAATTTACTGAAAATTTCGGCAGAGTCTCCTTTGTAAATACACGCCCCCAAACGGGATACAACATGAATAGTATACGAAATCAATAAAAAGGCATCCCCAAGCGGGAGCTAGCTCTTCGTCAATCGACGGTCATAACCACACAAGCAATATAATATACAACGCCAACGGCGAGGATCAAAATTCAAAAGGAAACTCAAAACCACAAGAAAACCGCAGAAATATAACGCGCGACTCTAAGGTCGAAGGAATAACATCACTGGTCTCTATCTCAAAATAAATACATGTTTGGTTGATGGAACTTCTAGATACAACAGAGTAATAATATACAAGTTATATAATGGGGGGTACGATACAAGTAAACCCACCTACTAGCAAATCACCCGAAGGAAACTATGCCCGCAAGCCGTAAAGAAACCTGTACGGCAAACCTGTAAGAAACTGGGGCACAACGGGGGTGAGTTGCCAACTCGTGAATAGAAAAACATCTATGAATAGAAATCGCATAAATAACGCAACCTAGGTCAATGATCATAATATATTCTCAATATATATAACATGCAACCTATAACAAGGCTAGGGTAAATATCTAACCCGAGTGTAATCTTATGTGCCCGTGTCAGTGCCTCAAGTAGTAATATATCATATGAATGAGGTATGAATGCATGAAAACAGAATACATGTAAATGAAGAACTATTTTCATAATTTAGTGAGATTTTCTTTGTATTTTTAAAATGAGGTATCATAATGAAATCAGCATAAAACAGTGCCTAGCATCGGCACAAAACGTAATCCCAATATCTCGATATCTCTGTATCACAGTCTCTGTACCTCAATTATCTCGAAATCTCAATGTCTCAAACACAATATCTTGGGCACCGTCAGTCCAGACCGGCCCCTACCATCCATCTCAAGACCACGACGGTATCCTCCGGATATCCGACGCGTCGGGTAAAATCACCGGTAGGTAGTGCTCCCCTGCCAGGCTCACATCGTCATCATCACGCGCTTCTTGCCCCGGGGTACCTTACCGGGTCCACCATGTACCCGAAACGGTTCATCCGTCTCCTCGAATCGGGTCTCGAAATCTATCAGCAAACTCATGGTGGACGACTCATACATCATGGGAAAAACCGCACTTTTTATTTTAAAAGAGAGAAAAGGTTTATTTATGTTTTTGCGGTTTTCCTCCAAATCCAGAAAATCTCATGGAAATCCGAATCCAAAACCTCAATAACACGTAAAATAGTGAATATATGCATGAGAATCCATGAATGCGACATAACAATGAATAACCGTATGCATGAAGTAGCAGGTAATAACTACAATGTCTAAACTAACATATAAGGCAAGTACGCTATGTCAAGCAATAATATTTTCTAAGGTGTACGTGACATGGCAATTACCGATGAAGATGTGTGTAAGCCGGCAAGTAAGTGTACGTGGTACATACGCATCATCGGTAATGGTGCTGGTGTCCTAACAATATGATATCAACATTGCAATAAGAAATTATAACATAAGTATGCGATGCGAAGCGAGCCACAATAATACGCAGGAGCTGAATAGTAGACGCAACTGTAACTAACCTGCATTAATCTAATAAAAGTCCTACAAATGGTGCCTTTTGAAATAACACGAATCATGGGGTTTTCAAAATAGGGGCTACGGTGTTTTTATGAAAAGATACGTCTTTTGAAATATCCCTAGGATCCCTTGGGCTGTCTTTTAAAATACCCACGATTCGTTAGTTTTTGAAATAGGTAAGAATCGAATCTAATCTAACAACTAAACTAAACTAAAGGGCTAAGCTAACAAGCTGGACTACAGGTAAGGAAACCGCCTAACATCTGAGTCGATCCATATACATACCTGTATATATATTAGTCGGTGATCCCGCCTCAATAATATCATATCCGATACCATATCTACAATCAGACATCCCAAGTCAAGAGTGCGGATCGATCATCAAGATATAGCTCGTACGTAAATCCGTCGTACGGCATCCCCAAATCTGGGTACGGGTCAATATCATATTCCTCACACCATTCCTCTGGTATCCTCTTTTTTCAAGATCATAGTCTAGGGTACTGACCTATGTCTAGTACAATACTAATATCTTCAATATACTCATGATCTGACTACTGACCGACAATCTCGTACAAACCGATATCGTCAGCACATATCATCATCAAGGGGTATACATCGCCCTATACGGCATAATATCAATATCCTAGCATATCATGCCTCATATCACGATCACATGACGACCATTTTATTTATAACACTATTCACCCGTATCGTCGTCCCAAGATCCGCTATAACACCAGGACGTACCGCAAGTACGAATCCTGCCATATCACCGCTATCACAACCACAAAACAAATCTCATCGACTCAGCTCAATCCCAAGTATCATCCTCAAATCCGTATGTGAACACATAGTCCCATACCCATGTGATCACATAACTATAAAGAATCCCATGAGCACATATAAATAGGAATGTATGCAAGTATGTATGCGTGTATGTGTAGTGCAACACTACCATAGGGTTCGCAATACTAAAATAATACAACACACCAATATCCATCCTAAACATCGTTATTAATCCCAAATAACATATAATAATTGCTGGTGTGTATACGCATCCGTATACACCACCACGGACTGCGGGGGTGCTATACGCCATCCACCCGACTTCTCCCCGTAGATATAAATCTACTCACCTGGTCCTCGCTCGCCGGTGCCGACGTCGCCACGCGCTTGCTTGTCGTCTCGAAGTCCACATGGGGTACCTATATATCATAACGCACCGTATCGCATTAAAATCCGACTCATGACCAAAACGACGCACGAATCCCACATAGGTCAAAACCTATGGTTGCCTTCACAAATCGACCCAAAAACCCTCGACGTCGGCGTACAAACGCCAAACCATCGAGAAAGCTCCCAACACACTCATTTGTATAATTACAAGCACTAATTATAATATAAAATAGCTTAAAATTCACAAAAACCACAATTTCACTTAAAAAGTCATTTTCCCGAAAATCTAGCAAGCACAAATCACCGTTTTAGTACAAAACTCGATGTATAAACGAATCTAGCGGCCACAATATTCACTAAATATCTTAAATAAGTCATAAAAACAATTCCCATAATTTAATCTTATTAAATTCCAAAAACCCTAAAATTCTAGTTTACAAAATACCTAAATTTTAACAATTTCATAGCAAAAATGCACAAACTACAATCTAGCTTAGATTTGCATGATCTAAAGCATTAAACTACACTTAATAATGTTAATGAAGTCATGAAAAACCTAATTAGATTTTTAGTCTAACATTTGCAATAAATTTCCAAAACCTAGTTTGCATAAAATTCCAATTTTAACAATTACAAGCATCAATTAGTAAACTAGCAACTAGATTAGTTTTAGAATTACATTAACATGTTAATCCCCACATCAAGATCAATACCCAATGAAGAAAACCCTAATTTGATTTACAAACCCTTTTCTTGAATTTTTCCAACCAAGCAATTAAACCTAATTAAACACCTAATTAGCTTCAAATGAGGTATGATAGCAACAATTAAGTAACTAAGCAACAAACAAACCATGGAACAAGGATTTATACCTCACAAAACTTGAATCAACATCCAACCTAGCCTCACAAACTTGCTTCTTGCTCCAAGATCCACATTAGAATAGGTCAAGGAAAAATGGGTAAGAGTTGGATTTGGGTTTTAGCTTGATTTTTGAGGTATTTTGATGAATTTTTGATGCAAAATGAGAGAGGGAGAGAGAGGGGCTGTTGGTGGTGCAGGAAAAGGGAGGGCTCGGATGAAATTGAGGGAAGAGGAGAGAGAGTGAGGTGGGGAAAGATAACATCTAGTCAACCTAGTCAAAGTCCACTCTCATTTCTACATTTCCTTTTTCTTTTCTTTTCTTTTCTTTTGCAAAACAAGCGGGGACAAGAGAGGGGGGCTGCTGAATTCAGCCAAGGGGGAGGGAAAATGGGGGTGTGTGAGTATGGGTATGGGTGTGGGGTGATGGAAAATGATAAATACTATACCCCCAAACATCCATTAACACTAAATTCACTATTTAAGCTTTTTTCTTCGATATTTTCTAAACCGTTTTGGCAAACCATTTTATTTCAAAAACCATATGATAAAATTTTGTTTAATGTGTTATGATACACAAAATTTGTTTCAACTCATTCCAATTTGTAATTTTCCCTAATTAAATGTATTAGTGACGGCTTAAAATAATATTAAAATAATTAATTTCGGAAAATTTTTCAGAAAATTTGAAATTTCACCAGTGACTCAATAAACATCAAATACTAGCAAATTCATAGCTAGAATATGTATATTTAATTTTATAATAAAGATATTTGTATTTTGACTTTTTACAGAAAACCCCCTTATTTTACCGTTTTTTTCGAAATTTCACCGAAACGATTTTCAAAACATTATAATCTTCCCCCTTAAAGAAATTCGGTCCCCGAATTTAAATTAAAACTTCCCCCAAATACTAAAATATTTTAGCCAAAACTATCAAATCGCCGGGGCTCCGAAATCATAAATACATAAAGCAAATCGTAGCGCAACTCATGCGCATGAAAAATGAGCATATAACACAAATCAGAACTTCATCAAGCATCCCACAATCATCGGAGTCATGGGGAAGACATCAATACCAAATCCAAAGCAAAACCAATATGATATAACTCGAAACTATACATGTAAAATATATTCAGGTACTGTCCTCTGACTAGTCCTGCTCAGTACGAAAACACATAGCAATATCATAAAAACGTACTGCTCTATAAGAAAAATCAACCCCAAAATACGCGTATGCATACTACGTGCGTCTTGTGCGCACGGAAATCAAAATCCAAATATGTGCCATACATATGCACAGAAACAATATCTAAGTGCATCGGGTGTGCACGAAACATCTGTCGTAGGCAACATGTGTGCCTGACAGCAAAATCAGGTGCATCTGACATGCACGAAAAATCTCGATTTAGTGAATCTGGTGTGCACCAAAATCACACTTCAAAACATGCGCCCAACATGCGCGAAAATCCAAATCAGGTGCATCCATCGTGCACGAAATCATGAAATCCAATATCAAGTGCCGAACATGCGCAAAATCAAATCAGGTGTACAAGGTGCACAAAACAAATATCGAACATCACCATCGAAATCAAAGTCCAATGCATCTAAGTGCACAAAAGGCGTATCACTGCACTGCAAGCATATATAAACTATACAGAGTGCAGGAACCAAATCGTGTGCGTGCATACGCACAAAATCAACTCAAATGTCTAAAACCGTAAAATCACAAACATGTGAAACCCAAGCACGAAAACGATATCAAGTGCAACACTGTACAAAGATCGTAAATCCTCAATCATCAAAATCAAATCATTCGAATAAATCACCCAAAACATCGAAATCAATAATGGCGGCATAGTACCGCTCAAGCGCATCCTCTAAGAATCTCGGGCCAACTGTCGCGGTCACTAATGGGACGTCTCGTCGATGATCATGAACTCTGGCCTGCTGGTGTGCGTAACAATGACAACTCCTGGGTCAAGGTCTTCACTGGGAATTACCAATCTCTCGGTCCATCGGCTCATCGGCCTTGTCAGGTGTGCTAACGGGGATGATCCCGTTCTGGCATGCCTCTTGTCATCTCCCGGTCAATCATCGCGACCACTCGTAAGACAGCATATCATTGGCGTCGGCCTCTGGCTCTCTGAATGTACGTGACACATCTGATCTTGGGTGCAAGTATCATTGCAGCTGTGTCCTGGAAGGAATCCTGCTCACGGTCTCTTCCATATCTCGTCTCTGCCAACTGTCCGGAAGTCATCGTCCTTTCCTATATCTGCATCTTGCTCCAGAAAGGCTGCATACCCATCGCGACTCCTTCTGGAAGGTATATCCAGTACTCTGCCTTGGCATGCGTATCGCATCTCTGATGTCGACGGAGTGGAACGTCGTCTTATCCAGATCTTGTACGGACCTCTTTACTCCACTTTCTCTAATGTCGACTGCTTCGGAATCATCTCATCGTGGCTACATGGACTGAGCTCCAACGGCTATCCTCGTATCGGGAGTCTCCCAAGAAATGCATCTCACCACCTAGCATCCGAATTAAGTCGAGCCATTCGATCGAGTCGTCAAAACCTCATAATCCCCCAAGAGCTCAACCTCTTGGGCACATTTTAATAGTATCGAGTACATACCACAGCATCGGTGGTCCAGCCGTAGAAGGGCAAACCCAAGCCTCACTAATAGCACCGTAGAACTGCCGCAAACCCGAAGGTTCAAAGGCTTTCACACGGTCATTAAGTCGAGTTAGGGTTTCATTCTTCTAGAGGGACCATAGAATTGCCTGCATGTCTTTCCGACTACTTTAAACTTGGAATAATAGGTTTCTGACATTCGATCGTCTCTGTCGACTCCCAACGTCTCCACGTGAAGTCGTCTCTAGCTGGAATCAATCTATCTGATGACCTCGCATCGGGGTAGGCGAACGATCCACATGTCCTAGTCATTCATCCTCGATGACTAGCGACCTTCTATCATCTCTTAGTACAACTCGTTCTGCACTAATTCCAGCATCTGGGGCAATATCACGTCGTTCGCAGCAATAACTGGCTCGCTCGTCAGCACGCTGAACAGTGCTTCGATCATCATGAATAAGCAACACACCAACGGTCATCAAGATCTGGCTGGCCTCTATCATTGGCTCAATCCTCTAGTGTCGATCAGCACATCCGAGTAACCTCATAAAGGCGATCCGCCAAACGCTCGTGACGTGGAAACACAGTAAAAAGACACATCTCTGCAATCGTGTGCTGCCGAAATTTCGCCCTGGTCAGTCCTCGTTCGTGACGAGCTCGTGCTGACCGCAACTCTAGCTGTAGCTCTCCCTGCCCGTAATCGTGGCAGCAAAACCATAACTGGTACTGATGAGGCTAGATCGGAATGAATATAATATTGAGCAAAGAAATGTACATCCTAAGGCTTCTTAAGTGGAGTAGCGTATCGTAAATATGCCGCGGAACATACCTACGGTACGTCACTCTACTTTAGTCACCTATTCCATCAACCAAGGGTCATCCTACGCTCCGAAGGTAAAACCTAACGCTCTAATACCAACTTTGTCACGTCCCGAAAGTACGGAACATGACCGGCACTTAAACTACGAAACGTCTCGAGGCGTATGTAATCTAAGTAAACCGAAAACCCAGAAATCCAAACCAAGAAAAATAGTAGAGTGAAGGAAAACCAATTTAAAACAAGTGGTTTTAATAGCATAAGCCGAATTATGCGGTTTTTAAGAACATCAAAATTTACTGAAAATTTCGGCAGAGTCTCCTTTGTAAATACTGGCCCTCAAACGGGATACAACATGAATAGTATACGAAATCAATAAAAAAGCATCCCCAAGCGGGAGCTAGCTCTTCGTCAATCGACGGTCACAACCACACAAGCAATATAATATACAACGCCAACGGCGAGGATCAAAATTCAAAAGGAAACTCAAAACCACAAGAAAACCGCAGAAATATAACGCGCAACTCTAAGGTCGAAGGAATAACATCACTGGTCTCTATTTCAAAATAAATACATGTTTGGTTGATGGAACTTCTAGATACAACAGAGTAATAATATACAAGTTATATAATGGGGGGTACGATACAAGTAAACCCACCTACTAGCAAATCCCCCGAAGGAAACTATGCCCGCAAGCCGTAAAGAAACCTGTACGGCAAACCTGCAAGAAACTGGGGCACAACGGGGGTGAGTTGCCAACTCGTGAATAGAAAAACATCTACGAATAGAAATCTCATAAATAACGCAACCTAGGTCAATGATCATAATATATCCTCAATATATATAACATGTAACCTATAACAAGGCTAGGGTAAATATCTAACCCGAGTGTAATCTCATGTGCCCATGTCAGTGCCTTAGGTAGTAATATATCATATGAATGAGGTATGAATGCATGAAAACAGATTACATGTAAATGAAGAACTGTTTTCATAATTTAGTGAGATTTCCTTTGTATTTTTAAAATGAGGTATCATAATGAAATCAGCATAAAACAGTGCCTAGCATCGGCACAAAACGTAATCCCAATATCTCGATATCTCTGTATCACAGTCTCTGTACCTCAATTATCTCGAAATCTCAATGTCTCAAACACAATATCTAGGGCGCCGTCAGTCCAGACAGGCCCCTACCATCCATCTCAAGACCACGACGGTATCCTCCGGATATCCGACGCGTCGGGTAAAATCACCGGTAGGTAGTGCTCCCCTGCCAGGCTCACATCGTCATCATCACGCGCTTCTTGCCCCGGGGTACCTTACCGGGTCCACCATGTACCCGAAACGGTTCATCCGTCTCCTCGAATTGGGTCTCGAAATCCATCAGCAAACTCATGGTGGACGACTCATACATCATGGGAAAAACCACACTTTTTATTTTAAAAGAGAGAAAAGGTTTATTTATATTTTTGCGGTTTTCCTCCAAATCCAGAAAATCTCATGGAAATCCGAATCCAAAACCTCAATAACACGTAAAATAGTGAATATATGCATGAGAATCCATGAATGCGGCATAACAATGAATAACAGTATGCATGAAGTAGCAGGTAATAACTACAATGTCTAAACTAACATATAAGGCAAGTACGCTATGTCAAGCAATAATATTTTCTAAGGTGTACGTGACATGGCAATTACCGATGAAGATGTGTGTGAGCCGGAAAGTAAGTGTACGTGGTACATACGCATCATCGGTAATGGTGCTGGTGTCCTAACAATATGATATCAACATTGCAATAAGAAATTATAACATAAGTATGCGATGCGAAGCGAACCACAATAATACGCGGGAGCTGAATACTAGACGCAACTGTAACTAACCTGCATTAATCTAATATAAGTCCTACAAATGGTGCCTTTTGAAATAACACGAATCATGGGGTTTTGAAAATAGGGGCTACGGTGTTTTTATGAAAAGATACGTCTTTTGAAATATCCCTAGGATCCCTTGGGCTGTCTTTTAAAATACCCACGATTCGTTAGTTTTTGAAATAGGTAAGAATCGAATCTAATCTAACAACTAAACTAAACTAAAGGGCTAAGCTAACAAGCTGGACTACAGGTAAGGAAACCGCCTAACATCTGAGTCGATCCATATACATACCTGTATATATATTAGTCGGTGATCCCGCCTCAATAATATCATATCCGATACCATATCTACAATCAGACATCCCAAGTCAAGAGTGCGGATCGATCATCAAGATATAGATCGTACGTAAATCCGTCGTACGGCATCCCCAAATCTGGGTACGGGTCAATATCATATTCCTCACACCATTCCTCTGGTATCCTCTTTATTCAAGATCATAGTCTAGGGTACTGACCTATGTCTAGTACAATACTAATATCTTCAATATACTCATGATCTGACTACTGATCGACAATCTCGTACAAACCGATATCGTCAGCACATATCATCATTAAGCGGTATACATCGCCCTATACGGCATAATATCAATATCCTAGCATATCATGCCTCATATCACGATCACATGACGACCATTTTATTTATAACACTATTCACCCGTATCGTCGTCCCAAGATCCGCTATAACACCAGGACGGACCGCAAGTACGAATCCTGCCATATCACCGCTATCACAACCACAAAACAAATCTCATCGACTCAGCTCAATCCCAAGTATCATCCTCAAATCCGTATGTGAACACATAGTCCCATACCCATGTGATCACATAACTATAAAGAATCCCATGAGCACATATAAATAGGAATGTATGCAAGTATGTATGTGTGTATGTGTAGTGCAACACTACCATAGGGTTCGCAACACTAAAATAATCCAACACACCAATATCCATCCTAAACATCGTTATTAATCCCAAATAACATATAATAATTGCTGGTGTGTATAAGCATCCGTATACACCACCACGGACTGCGGGGGTGCTATACGCCATCCACCCGACTTCTCCCCGTAGATATAAATCTACTCACCTGGTCCTCGCTCGCCGGTGCCGACGTCGCCACGCGCTTGCTTGTCGTCTCGAAGTCCACATGGGGTACCTACATATCATAACGCACCGTATCGCATTAAAATCCGACTCATGACCAAAACGACACACGAATCCCACATAGGTCAAAACCTATGGTTGCCTTCACAAATCGACCCAAAACCCTCGACGTCGGCGTACAAACGCCAAACCATCGAGAAAGCTCCCAACACACTCATTTGTATAATTACAAGCACTAATTATAATATAAAATAGCTTAAAATTCATAAAAACCCCAATTTCACTTAAAAAGTCATTTTCCCGAAAATCTAGCAAGCACAAATCACCGTTTTAGTACAAAACTCGATGTATAAACGAATTTAGCGGCCATAATATTCACTAAATATCTTAAATAAGTCATAAAAACAATTCCCATAATTTAATCTCATTAAATTCTAAAAATCCTAAAATTCTAGTTTACAAAATACCTAAATTTTAACAATTTCATAGTAAAAATGCACAAACTACAATCTAGCTTAGATTTGCATGATCTAAAGCATTAAACTACACTTAATAATGTTAATGAAGTCATGAAAAACCTAATTAGATTTTTAGTCTAACATTTGCAATAAATTTCCAAAACCTAGTTTGCATAAAATTCCAATTTTAACAATTACAAGCATCAATTAGTAAACTAGCAACTAGGTTAGTTTTAGCATCACATTAACATGTTAATCCCCACATCAAGATCAATACCCAATGAAGAAAACCCTAATTTGATTTACAAACCCTTTTCTTGAATTTTTCCAACCAAGCAATTAAACCTAATTAAACACCTAATTAGCTTCAAATGAGGTATGATAGCAACAATTAAGTAACTAAGCAACAAACAAACCATGGAACAAGGATTTATACCTCACAAAACTTGAATCAACATCCAACCTAGCCTCACAAACTTGCTTCTTGCTCCAAGATCCACACTAGAATAGGTCAAGGAAAAATGGGTAAGAGTTGGATTTGGGTTTTAGCTTGATTTTTGAGGTATTTTGATGAATTTTTGATGCAAAATGAGAGAGGGAGAGAGAGGGGCTGTTGGTGGTGCAGGAAAAGGGAGGGCTCGGCTAAAATTGAGGGAAGAGGAGAGAGAGTGAGGTGGGGAAAGATAACATCTAGTCAACCTAGTCAAAGTCCACTCTCATTTCTACATTTCCTTTTTCTTTTCTTTTCTTTTCTTTTGCAAAACAAGTGGGGACAAGAGAGGGGGGCTGCTGAATTCAGCCAAGGGGGAGGGAAAATGGGGGTGTGTGAGTGTGGGTATGAGTGTGGGGTGATGGAAAATGATAAATACTATACCCCCAAACATCCATTAACACTAAATTCACTATTTAAGCCTTTTTTTTCGATATTTTCTAAACCGTTTTGGCAAACCATTTCATTTCAAAAACTATATGATAAAATTTTGTTTAATGTGTTATGATACACAAAATTTGTTTCAACTCATTCCAATTTGTAATTTTCCCTAATTAAATGTATTAGTGACGGCTTAAAATAATATTAAAATAATTAATTTCGGAAATTTTTTCAGAAAATTTGAAATTTCACCAGTGACTCAATAAACACCAAATACTAGCAAATTCATAGCTAGAATATGTATATTTAATTTTATAATAAAGATATTTATATTTTGATTTTTTACAGAAAACCTCCTTATTTTACCCTTTTTTTCGAAATTTCACCGAAACGATTTTCAAAACGTTACAGCTTGGGAATAGGTCGGAAGGCCGAGAAAGACATCCTCGGCAGGGGGTCGAGGACGAGCAAGGAGGCCGAGGAGTCTTGGCCCTGTGATAACTCGGGGCCGAGCTGAGAGGCCGAGGAGGCCAATTTGTAGGGGGCCCAAGGGGGGTCATCTTGTGTTTGCAGGTCGGACACGGGGTGGCCTGATCGGTCCCAGCGGTCCCATTCTTCTGAGTTCTGGGTCACGTCACCTGCCACGCGTCACGATCTTGGGGGTCACCAATATCGAGCACTATCACTTCCCTTTGTGAGGGATTGTTTAAATTGTTACTGAAATTTATAGGGTATCTAGTATTCTGCAAGATAAAAGTAGCTATATGTACATCTCATAAATTGGAATGCTCTTGTTTTCAAGTTTTTTTTCATTCTGTCTTTTGTGTTGGTTCTGTTGGTTCTCTTGAATATATGCAAGCTTGAAGGTGAGCTGTAGGTCATCTCGTCTCAGCAAAACTTGCTTAAAGTCTTTTAGTTGCTGGGGGGATTCAAAATATATATAAAGCATCTCTTTCCTATGCATTTTCTAAAGAGGTTAGGAGCTCTCAGTTGAAAGATAAAGGCAAAAACAATAAAGAAGAGTCGGGTCCAGTTCTAAATAAGAAGCAGCTTCTTTTCGTTCTTTTTCATTCTTTTCGTTCTTTTTTCATTCTTTTCTTCTCCCCTTTCTGTCTCTCTTCTTCTTTTTTTTTCTTTTTTCTACTCTGTTTTCTTCTCTTTGACTCGGTTGGTGCATGTGGGTATAAGAATATGTTGTTGTATCTTGGTACAATTTTTGTATTGTTGTTTGGTTTTTATATAATTTTATAGGACGGACTCATTGGGTCCTGCTCTTCTTTCACAAAAAAAATTCATTTTTATTGTTTCTTAATTTTTTAAATTTAAGATATTTCTTATTAATGTTAGACCACAAGCTTTAGACTAGCACGGTGAACCTTGAAAGGATCACTCAAGCCCAAAGCAAACAAATGATACAGCACAACTGAAACAACACAGGACCACGTATTTCTAAAGACAATGAAAAATATATCGACTCCTATCGAATCAAACAAAAAAGAATAGAAAAGCACACATGTTAGACTATAAATATAAAACACTCCACTCTCATCATAACTTCGGAGTTTCTGTACAGTGGAAGAGATATTTTATATGGTATTAGAGCAACTCATGTTCGATTTCCACCTGTCGTCTATTAAATGCGGTTTTATTAAAATTATTGTTGCGCAAAAGCCCGGTTTTTGGTCCAAAAGACCTTCAACGAACAAAACGATGCCGCATCCATAATGAATACATTTCACTAGAGTAAGGATTACATGAGATACAATATTTTACCACAAGCCCAATACAAGATCACTCCAAATCTCCCTCAAAGTCCTCTCTTTTCTCTCTCAAAATCTAGATTTTAATGGCAACGTCCTTTTGATGAGAAAATAGATTAGGCATCAAACTCTAAGTAAATTGATTACAATTTATTGTTTAAACAAGCTGGAGAACTGTTTCCGCCAAAAAAAATTTGGCTCAGAGCTTACTATTCCCTTATAAAAATAAAGAGAAAGCTCCACATGTTAAACACGTGCACCCAATTGCAAAGTATGTAAGTATCACCTCAGATAGGATTAAATCCTTGAGCGTCCACATGAGCACTGGCGCCAGCCTCTGTTAGGATTAAATCCTATAGTGGAGCCTCACGTGGAACACACGTGAGAGCCGGTATAGAAAACACATGAGTAACTATTTATAAAAGAATTAGAGTTTTAGGCGGCCCCCACGTGCATAGCACGAGAGCATCAGCGCCCAAATTAAAGAGGGTAGAGTTAAATTTTACACAGAGAATATTTCTCTAAAAATCTGGGATATTCTCTGTTAAACAGAACCGTTGGATAAAAAATCCAATGGTAATAATAAAGCATCAAATAATAAATTCTATTTGGGAAATATTTTCCTTCTAATATGGAAAGATCTTCTCTAACAGAGAATCTTGGATTTAAAATCCAATGGTGGTAAAATCAATTAAACCATTTGATGGAATTAAATTCTATATGATATAATAAAAGTCTATATTAGGAAAATATCTTCCTAATCTTGTTAAACTAACAAGATATTCATATAATAGAATAAAATTCAATCTTAGGAAAATATTTCCTAATCTTATTAAACAAACAAAAATCTTCTATGTTAAACAGAGAGCCTTTGGATTAAAAATCCAATGGTGAATAAAATTCATCGATTGATCTAAAAGATCATTTTGATTGATTATGAAATCAATCATGATCTCTCAATGAGAGATTTTCTTAACAAATTGATTTTTCTCTTCTCTTATAAATAGGAGCAAAGAGATTAATAAAAAAAAGGAAACAAGAGGAGGACTAGATAAAAAAAATAGAGGGAACCTTCCATAAGCTTCTATCTTAGGAAAATATTTTCTAATCTTATTAAACAAAAAAAAAATCTTCTCTGTTAAACAGAGAGCCTTTTGATTAAAAAGCCAACGATGAATAAAATGCACCGATTGATATAAAAGATTATTTTGATTGATTATGAATCAATCATGATCTCTCAATGTGAGATTTTCTCAACAAATTGAAAAAAAAGAGGAACAAGAGGAGGACTCGATAAAAAAATAGAGGGAACCTCCCATAAGTTTCTGTAAAATACAGAAAGCTCTAAAAAAACAAAAGAGAATTTAATTCTCAACAGAGAAGAAGATCTTCCTCCTTTCAAACCCTAGGCAAAGAAAGCACAGAGATCAAAACATCTCCTTTACCTATCATATTATATCTAAGGGTTTAACTCTTCTCAAGAACTTAGTTCTTTTTCTGGATCTGAGATCCACAAGATAAGTCTTTCACAAGTTGAAAATTTAATTCTCATCGGAAAGATCTTATTCTTGAGAATCAAAGATTCAAAAAAGAACTAAGAAAAAGAAAAAGAACATATCCTATAGAATTTCAATTTCTTTGAAAATAGGGTTTAACCCTAAAAAGTAACTTAGTTCTTATAAAAGAAAAAACATAAGAATTTAGTTCTTAAAAAAACTTGATCCCATATCTTCAAAACAAAAATTTTGGTGATCATTAATGGTCAAAAGGCCATCAACAGAGATTCAATCTCTGAAAAAGAAAAGAACTTACCGCCTCACGTGCTTCGTACATGGACGTCCCCAACCGCGCCCAACGCCTCACGTGAAAAACATGCGGACGCCCAAAACAGAAGGCCAACGCCTCACGTGAAATACACGTGAGCACTGAATAAAAGTGTTTAGCACTTCATATACAGCCAAAACGGCTAAGTGCTTAGCACTGATTGGGCAGCGCCTATCGCCTCATGTGAAAAACATGTGGGCACCCAAAAAAATAAAATGAGACAGCGCCGCACGTGCTCCTCATATGGATGCCATATAAAACGTTCTTAGCACTATATATATTCAGTCAAATGGACTGAGTGCTTAGCACGGATTGGACAGCGTCCATAACTGAAGGCTTCACATGATATCCATGTGAGTGCCAAAACTTCAAACAAGTGCTTAGCACTTTTGCATAAAAGGGGGGCTGAACAAACAGAGTCCAAATAAGTGCTTAGCACTTTTGAACAAAAAAAAAGAAGACTGAGCGGACTAAGCCCAAATTGGTTAAGTCTCTTGCAGCTGAGCTCAAATGCTCTGTTGTTGGATCTTAATAAAATTTAATGATCCTGAAAATATTATTAAGTTGACCTTAGTCTCAAATAAACTAACGTCTCATTAGTTAAAATAAATTGGGCCCAAATGTTCATATATTTAAGTTGATCTTAATCTCAAACTAGATTAACGGTCCTTAAACCAAACAAAATATTTTCGAACTAAAGGAAAATATAACTTAAGTTCAAAATCCCAAATCTAAAATATACGGATTTGAATTGATCTGCGCCCTATGGGCGATAACATAAACTAGTCTCCGTATACAATCCACGGGCAACCAAAACAAAAAAATAACACACGACACGAAGTGAACTGCTGGAGCAGGAGAAAGTGGTTATCGCAACGCGATAACGTAATTAACTGCAGGGGCTTGCGCATGTTGGGAAGAGCGTCCCCAAAATTAAAAACCCCTCACAAATAAGGGGGAATCTGATAAAATCTGTTACAACAGTCGCATCTATCCAAAACCTCTGATATATGGTGCCGTAAATCAACTTGGTATCTTCGGAGAGGTGGATGGATAAATCCAAATAGCATCTGCCCCCAAATTCTGGCAAGACGATCCATCCCATTTCATATTTTTTTTCTGCGGTGAACAGATTCTGGCATGCCCGGTGAGACCTTTTCCTCTTTCTACTCCACACTTCATGTGTCGTGTTTCATGAACAAAATCGCGGTTCACTATGGTTTCCCTTGGATTCGAGGTACTAAAACTTGATGTCTTGCTCCTGTGTAGAAAATCGATAGCTTCTCAATGCATTACATACATCAGCAACTCCCGCTCCACCCTAAGTGGAGGAGTGACCTATGGGCCCAACACGGCCTCTATTTTCTCAATGCTAGTGGGGCAAGTCAGACAAGCCACTACTGGACTGTTCTTCGGGACCATTCTCCTACCTTTGAGTTTGGTGCTTCAACGTTACCAGAAGAAGCTCCCCGAAAGTCGGTCTTCGATCGGCTAGCAACCACGACGGCCCCCATCAGCAAGCCGTCAAACTCTAGCCTCTCAGTCTTCAACAGGTTGAGAAAGAACTCAAACGGGCTCATAAAGAAGCCTGTGATTCCAAAAGGAGCTACCCCAAAGCGGCTAGCCCTCCCTACTCCTGCTACAGACGAAGACGTCAAAGGCACTTCCCCTGTCAGACGATCAGTCTTCGAAAGATTTGTCGGTTCTTCTCAAACTCCATCAAGGACGTTGGTCTTCAACAGGCTGACACCGATTGAAATCCATCAGCAAAGCCGGGGGCATGATGAATCCGCTTACAAACCTGAGGCGGTCCCTTCTGCGAGGCACGCTCGACGTCGCCACTGGCGCCAAGTGAGAGAAGCTGGGGGCAACTCTCCCTCTGGACTCACCCTACCAGTTCCATTGGTGGAAGTCGACACTGTTGTTCCAATCGGGAACAGCTTTGATCCGCTTAAGAGGATGCGCAAAAACTCTCCAATGGCAGTGCTAACGAAATCACCCCCACCTACAGAAGTTACAGTGCAGGCAAAGCCGGAGCGGCCTCATTAGCTGCTCTCCTTGCAAATTCATAGGGTCTAGCGAAAAGTCCAGGACTCTGTGATTGACCAAAACCACTCTCATCGATCAAAGAGATCGAAATCTTGATAAGAAAAAGACCACTCCTTCGCCATACAATGGTGGACTTCTCCTAAGCAGGTGCCTGTCATAACGGCTCCTTCAATTCCAATCTCTCATAAAAGAACGAGGTTGGAGAAAACTCTACCGCTCACGGCAAATTCCAAAGGCGATGGATACAAATGCCCAAAGTCTGGGGGTATTATCATCTATACGGTCTATGTGACCAATGGGCAAGAAGGGAGCCGTGCTTCGGTGAGTCACCGACCGCGAATTTGATCGCTGACAAAGGCTCAAGAGAAATAACAAAATATCCAAGAAATGCTGAACAAAATGACGGCACTCACTGGACAGAAAACAAGTATGGACAAAGAGGCCGAACAGCACCAAGAGCAGGAGACTGATACAGAGTTTCTACGAAGGGTGCTCGAGAGAAAGGACAAAGAGGCCGCAGAGCAAGCTGCTAACATAAAGCAGATGGCTCTCTTGTTCCAAGACATGGTTGGAATGATGATCCAGCCAGAACCCCCGGCCGAAGATCCGCCAATAACCATCGAGGATAATAGAGGGGAAACATCAAACCCCTCCTCCGGCTTTATCAGTAGCCAAAGAAGAAACGATCTCCAAGGCCACTCTTGATGATTAAATTGCTCAACAAATAAGAGCTCATCAAGCTAATAAATCTGCTGGCCAAATCATCAGAACCGGATGACCATATCCAGGCAGGTATGATCAAATCAAGTACTCGTTGGGATATACGATCCCTAAGTTCCATGTATACAAAGGGACATGCAACCCTCACCAGCACGTCGCGCAATTTAGAGCTCTGTGCGGCAACACTGGAGGCGATGACAAACTGTTGCTTTGCCGGTTCATTGGCAGCCTGTCAGAAACAGCCTTCGAATGGTACTCGGAGCTCCCAAATGACTCCGTGAAAACATTCGTAGAGATGGAACTACTGTTCACACAGCGTTTTTCCAGCGCGAGCGAACGTACTCTAATCATAGCATTAATCAATGCCAGGGTAAAGCCGGGAGAAACCTGGGTCCAATATGCGATCCGGTGGTGGAACCTGTGGTCTAAATGTGAATATCGCATTGAAGAATCCCCTGCCGTAGGCATGTTCATCGGGACCCTTGATCCTCAAACGACAGTGTCCCAGATTATGACATTCTTCAAATCAACAACCTTTCAGGCTCTGATAGATAAACTGGCTCAAATGGACCGGATGGGCCACGGGCCTTGCTCCTCAAATAAGGACCCTAGAAATAACAAGAGTAAAGGGAAAGCGGCCTTCGTTTGCCAATACGCAACAACAAGCGAGTGGCCCAAAACCGGCTGCTCGCCAAAACAACGTGCGTCCGCGCCTATCCTTGGAGGAAAGATTAGGACGTGCTTACCCGTTTCCCCATGACAAGATGAAGAGACTATTTGAATTGGCAGTGCATAATAAACTCATCACATTGCTAGACACGAGGCCTCCACCGCAACCCGGCGACGTCAACAACCCTAACTACTGCTCCTGTCACAGAATGGTGAGCCACCCAATCGAAGATTGCTACGTCTTCAAAAACTGGGTCGAAGACCAGTATCAACAGGGAAAATTCACGCTGTCTGAAAACTGGAGGGTAAACCCACCCCAGAAGCACACTCCAAAAAGGGTGGATGCGCAGGGGGCATCATGCTCACTCACAGAAGAAAATCCATGGAAAGTCGTTCTTTCAGCAAAAACCAAAAGAATGCTGAAGGATCTACAGGCATGTTCAGAGATCAGGTGGAAAAGCCCACTTGAACCCGAAATAATCAAATGGATGTTAAAATCTTGTCTCGCACCGAAAATTGTTGGCGAGAGGAAAAACCCCCAAGTCAAGCCTTCGAAGTCTTCGAAGAAAAAGAAGAAGGCCAAGAAGCTTGTGCATCCTGCCGAGTATGAAGACAAGCACACAGATCTACAAAAATACATATATGCACTGAAGGAGTATAACCAGAAGGCGTGGACACCGGTCACTCTCGAAGATTCCTCAAGCATATTCTTGAGAGTGAAGATAGTGACAATGATGAGGGAAATGACTCATCAGAAGAAACCGAAGACCGTATAGCAAGTTGCCAAATGGTCCCCCATTTGTCATTATATGGCGGAGAAGCTCTCTCGGCGTCAGAAAACAACATGGAACTGGAGGCAGAATCAACGCTAAAATTCCCGGAACTTCCAGAAGACCTGATTGAGAGGCTGCCAAATGAAGCCTTTCAAAAAAGCAAAGTTGATCGAGAACGCGAGACAGCCATATATGAAAAGGATAAGCGTCAGTGTCTGGATAAAGAAGTTGCGGCGAGGATGAGTCGTAAAGTACTCTGACCAAACCAAAGCACACCTGCCACAAATAAGAGCAGGATCAAAACAGAGAAGCGGTTCACCAAAGCCCTGTGAATGGGGATGAAGCTGCCACCTCTCATAAGGAACACTCCCGGGATCATAAGCCTTTATAGAGAAGGATCATATCCAGACTACTTCCTATATCAGCGGAGGGTCACTCATCCCATCGAGGAATGCAGCACCTTCAAGAAGTGGTGGCAAGGATATGTTGCCCATAAAAAAACTTCAAAAGGATGAAGCGCGAAGCTCGTGCTCATCGACGAAAAAATAGTGAGACAAACACGCATGGAGAAACAATTGGCAACTATCACATGGTTGGTACCAGTTCGGAAAGGGAAAACCCCAAGTTCTTACCTTCAGAAGCGATTCTGAGGACAAAACATCTCTCATCCCTCTCTTCAAAGACTCCCCCTCCGAAAAAGAAGAGGAGGAGAAGAACTGCGAGAATATTTAACTGCGTAACCGCACGCTGTCTGAGAGGAATCTCAGACCTACAAACAAAGGTTCGAACAAAAAAGACAAAGGAAAAGGAAAAATCCTCGAGGAGATTGCCCTTGATGAAGAAGCAGTCAAAAAGCTCGCGGCAAAAGATCCGCCTAAGAAAAACAAGGTGGATTACAACGTCCTGGCACATCTGAGATAAATACCCTCGCAACTGAGCATACTAGATGCTCTCTTCCTGTCTAAAGGGGCACGATATTCCCTGATCAAGGCCTTACAAGAGCCCGATCAGTTCCAAGCTTTCTTCACAGAAAAGAAGATGAAGGATGAGCTGGCAGATATCCGCACGGCTGAAATTACATTCAGTGATGAAGATCTCCTCCTCGGTACATGCGAACATAATCGCCCGTTATACATCACCGAGTACTTCCATGACATCAAGGTAGGGAAAATCCTTGTTGACAGCGGATCCTCCGTCAACCTTCTCAACGTGAGAGTGTTGAAGGAGATTTGCATGAACGTCCAGCACCTTGCCCGAGATAAAATTACTATCTCTGGGTTCGACTCACAGTCATCACGGGTACTTGGGTCCGTAATACTGATGCTACGCTTCAGGCTGCTCGTCACTGACATCAAATTTCATGTCATTAACGCCAAGACTTGCTACAACTCTTTGCTCGACAGGTCTTGGTTACATGAGTACAATGTCATCCCTTCTACGCAACATCAGTGTATGAAATATTTCAAGGATGGCTCTGAGTACACCATCATGGGAGAGCTAAACCCATTCTCCGTAAATGAAATCCAGAAATATGAAGACGCAAAGTAATTCCTACCAGACTTCGAGGATTCTGAAAGGTGCCACAAGCCGAAAAATAAACAGAATTCCGTCGCAACTATCCCAAATTTTAGGAGCGATACTGAGGAAGATGAAGAAATAGTCTACTCAGGGAAGCCCCAAAAAGAAAACAATAAGCCTAGACCATCTACTCCTATCTTGGTCTTTGGCAGCGACTCTGAGGACGAGGCCAATGCAGTGTTCTCCGTCCGCCTGTCAATGCAAATTTTTGTCGGAACAGATCAGAGTCTACAAATTACAATGGCTCTGCTTCGGCATTATAAGGAACTTGATGTGCTCCATACACACAGCTGTAACATTTTGAAATATTTTAGATAATTAATTATTTTAATTAAAAAATTTATTTTAATAATAAGACCTTTTATATGTAGTGTAAGAAATTAAGCAATTTGAATATTTAGTTTGTAACATTAATTGTTAAGAAGGGTTTTAGTAAAAATTGTTAGCTTCATTGTGTATTATGATATAGTGGGAGGGTTTATATGTTAATGTGTTAAGTTTGGGTTAAGATTAGATTAAACCTCATAGACACCACACCTTAGATTAAACCTAAATCTTACACCTCCTACTTCCATGAATGCACAACACTCCTTCATGGTGACACCTCCTGCTAACCTTATCATTTCTTATCCTTATCTCTTTCATAATTATTTCAGTTGATATATTAAGATTTGAAACAAATAGCCTAGCCTAGTGAAAATCCTCTACCTCATTTAAGAAAGAGAAAAGAAATGAAATGCTAAGTATTATTGTTCCTCAACTCAAACCCTCAAGTTAGGACCTTTTGGACTTGTGCAATTCTTGAAAAACCATTCAGTTGATCTTTCAAACAGGTATAATCTCCAATCCTATAGATTTTATTACAAGTACTGTTTAGAGTAGGATGTAGAATATAGGTAAATATCGTATTTTATTAGATTCTTTCTCTGTTTTGAAACTGCTATGGGTTACTTAATATTTAGAAAAATCAAACGGTACCTTAGCCTTGTAGATTGAACCTAGAGTATACACTAGAAACACGAACCCAATACCTTGCAACTCGACCGACAAGATTCAAGTAATTCCCGGCGTCGCCGGATTTTTTGTGGATTTGGGTGTTTAAAATTTTAGGGTAGCTCTCTGTATGTATTTTAGGGTATTTGGTACAGTTTGATTATGTTATATTTTCTGTATATAAAATCTGGAAGCAAATTTCTTGTTTTGGTTATAGTTCTAAATACGATACGGATATTTCGTGTCAAGATTTCTGTTCTCCCAGTTACGAGCAACATAGGATTAGCTCAGGTTAGTATAGCTTTTAGATAGTTCACAATATTCGCACGTAGCACGTTTAGTATGCAAGTCTTGTAGTTTTCATGTTTTCGCCGTATCGAAGTTTAGTCGTTTCTTATACGAAAGTTAATTTCGATGTTAGGTTCGACCGCGGGGACTTCGTAGGCCGCAAGGAAGGGAAAAGGATTGATGATATCCGAGTAGATTCGACGTATTCCGGTGAGTAGACTAAATATCTACCGGGGGATTTTGTATGGATGGCGTAATACGTCTGTAATTAGAAGTTTGGCTAATTAATTTCCATTGCATTGTGTATATGTGTAAAAATAAAAACTTCATCGTACGCATTTATATCTATAAATTTCATTTGTCTAACACTTTCTAGGACACTGCACTAATTATCGATGAGTCATGTTGCACGCGTATATACCTACATGTTACACTACAACTCATCAGTATTAACATGTCACGTAACCACTTAGAACTTGCTATGTCACATATGATTCATTTCATACCATAAGCATCATTAATAGTAGTAGTTTTGCATTGCTGTTATTATTGACAATTATCATGTTTCACTTTCAATTGTTATTAATTGTAGTATAAGGTGTATTGGATTATGAGGATTTCTGGTTTTAAGATTTATACGCTATTTAGTTATATTCGGTGGTTCTTCATGATTGATGTGATGTGTCCACAATTCCATGTACCGGACACCCAGAAGAAAAATGAAGCGCTGAGTCCACAATCCCACCGTGGAACCGCGGCTAACATGCCTGTTCTGCCGCGTTTCCGCGGCGGTATGGTGAGAACATGCTTTCAAATTTCTTCAGGGGTCTTAGAAAAGCCTGCTCGATTTTCTGACATACTAAAAATAATTTTTCAACCACTTTTAAAATTCGGCAGAAACTTGAAGAATGGAAATGCGGTTTTTGAAAATTCCGTCGATCGATCTTTTAAACATGTTAGAACAAGCTAGTAAAGGTTAATGGCGTGGCTCTGATACCATGTAAGTCTACGGTAGCGTCCCGGCCGTCAATCCGAGGCCAAATGCGGAAAAAAAACTTTTTAGGAAACCTGCGCTATCGTAGTCTTTCACCCGGATCGAACCATTAACGCTAAACTAGCAAACTACTAAGAAGTAAGAGTGGTTATACCGATCGATCCGTGTCCTTCGGTCTTTGGCCACCATCCTTAGCTCCTCACGGTATCTCCGATCTCCGGTCTCCTCATCGGAAAGGGCACCACATCAATGAGTCTTTTTACAGGCTCCCGCTTCATCCGAAGAAACTCGAACACGAAGTTTTCTAGCCGACGTGTCCAAGGTGATGTAGAGAATGTGTGTGATAACTTTGTCTCAATCATCCATTGATTCTCAACACATGAGAGTGTATGCATGGAGGTTGAAGATGATGCCATTGGTGGAAGTTGTGAGCTAGAGGAAGAAGAAGAAGAAAATGCTTGCTTTGTTATTATGTCAGATAAAAGATGAGAGCACTAGAATGATAATCCAAGAGCCAACCCCAAGCCTATGGCTGCCCTCTCTCTCTCCATCCATCATTTCACACCCTTAATCAAACACTAATGTGACATTTGCATAATAAAAGAGACCATGAGTCACTAAACATGTCTATGTCACATTTAATGCACCTCATCATGAACTAAGCTCATAATTTCCACCAAAATAAACATTAACCCAAATGTTTATAACAATAAAAAGATATGGCAACACCTAAAGTAAACTCGTGACGGATCACAAGGATACCCCTCACCTGTATATACATACCTGCATCCGCATTCTGACTGAATGCGAATGCGATGAGACTAAAGTAATCCAACAAATCTAATACTAGGATCCGGCTTAAACCAAAGCCCATTAGTATGATCCGCCGATCATGATCCGTGCACGACTGCACGTATATGATCGAACCCTGCCATAATACCATACGGCCTCTACAACGTTTCGCCCGAAACTTGAGAATCTGTCTGTGGGGGACTCTAAAGACTCGTCAATACTTTGGCTGTGGATTTAACCACTAGCACGTCGGTGGTACTAGCTGTACGTAACAGGCTACCAGGTATTGACCAAAAGGGAGGTGTATGAGCGAACTCATCCTGACACCCTACTGAGCCTGTCAGTGACAATATCCGTACAATCCAGTCCGTTCGTCTATGAGTATTGCATGTCGGGCCTTGGGGGTTGGTAAAAGTTAGACCCCCAAAAGCGGTACAAGTCATGTCGGAGTGTAGCCCAGAACACCCTGAGATACTACTGGAATATCTACCAGTAAATCTCCTGCCTTGGCCAAGGACTTCATGTAATGGCTCTCCTAGACACAGCGTGATCTCACCCCCAATACCGGGAGAGACGAAACCCTTGCCGATCTGCTCACTGCCTCCATGTGGCTCGGGACTGTACCCAACTAAAACCTGTTTGCATGACTCCTTTGAGCCGTGGTAGGGTAGTAATCAAAGCACAATGGGAACTCACACGAGACAAATGACGATCTCAGCTCGATGAACTAACCTGTACACATGTCACCAGGGAACTGCTATCTGACGCTAGGTATAAAACCAACTAGCATGTTACCGGCGAGTCCTGTCCGGTGTACTCATAACCCAATGAGCACATCTATACGTCTTAGGTGAACCAACTGACACCAATGTCTTGTGAGACCAGCCACCGCCCCTCGTCGGGGTCTCGATCCGTATACACTAGTTTACTCTGGAGTATCGATGCCCTGTCTCGAAACTCCCTCGACTAGGGACCTTTTAAGGATGTGTTTATACACCCCAGCTCCCACTTATATGATCGCCATCATACTGCTGGCTGTCAAGCAAGAATCCTAAGGGCTCTATCAACGTGTAATAGTAATCTGTAATATCACCTAAAGCATGTACACGATGATAAAGATAAACCAGATAGCATACTATCTTCTTGAGTAAGACCATCCTATCGGCATAGGTCCTCCCTCAATCATTGCAATCACGTGCCTGCGATCCAATAATTAACTTTGAGGGCACTATATCCAACAATCTCCCACTTGCACTCAAGGCTAATTATTACGATGTCGCATACTCACAGCCCGTATGATACCGAACACTCAACTCCTCTACTGACCAGTCTCACAAAGCCCGTTTGCGAAACTATTGCATTCGAGGAATAGCCTCAGTGAGTGGATCTGCTCTGATGTTTCTTTCTATGTCTCTCTTTATCTCAAGTTCACGGAGAAAGCCATCTCCCGAAATGAGCAATACCTGTCTTAGAATATGTCTGGATATCTGATGGGACCTAGTTCATAAATGAACTCTAAATCTAAAATTCTTAGACTGTATCGTCAACTGAATTTAATCAGTATCCTGCGTCATGCCTCTCTCAGTGTCCGCTTGGATCACCTGTCCAAACTACTACCCCTCGTCAGAGGGAAAACTATAACTCTGACAGTCACTCTGTCATCTAGGTTACCTTGGAAGCCTGGAATGATAACCGTCTCCTAAAAGAAGCTGTTGTTATCATATCCCTAGAACATCCACTTATGTTCTAAAACTGCTTCCGAATGTTTCTCCAGGATTGGATTAATATCAACTTATTGCATCTAGTGCAAAAACAACATCTGGTATGGTACTTGACATCTCATGATTGACTCAATTGCCTAAGCAAGTAATACGTTAATCATGCACATCCCTTTCCTTTTAGTCTGTAAGACACCTTTGGAGAGGGTGACTCCATCACCTGCAGGTACACTACCATGCCAGGAGTCGTCCATTCTAGAACACCTGTAGAATGCTGTCTAAGTACCCAGATTGGGAAACTACCCAAATCTAGATCTAAAACCATAGATCTAGTAATCAGAATGTCTGATATTATATCTATATCCTATGTGGAGAAACTACTGTATGACAACCAAAGTATAACCGATCGTAGTATAGGAATATCACTTCCTACTATGTGTATATCATCCAAATACCAGGACATCACACCCTACTAACTTCTTAACAGATCCATCCCCTATTCTGATGAAGTCAAAACTCATGACTGTCACATCAAAAATAGATGGTCTATCTCCGCTATATCTGCTTTAGTCTATAAATAGACACAAGCTACTTGTCCACTATGCTTTCGCTGCTTCCACTGACCACAACAACCCTCTGGCAGAATCATATACACGTACACTTCTAAAGCTAGTTTAGAATGACGCTATACTCATCCTCCTGCCGGGTCTCACAGTCTGGAACAACAGCAATGGCAAGTCTGGGTAAACAAGAACCTCCCTATCACCGTCCTTGAGGATACCGGAGTACCTCTCGTATGCTTGAGGTTACCCTACATATCTGCGGAGTGGCTAATGGAATGACAATCCAGATTAAATCTTTAGGTCCTATTAAACTTTCAGTAATCGTTTGAGATTCTGGAATCACTTCCAGTCCTACCATACTCCCACTACTGTTTTCTGAAAAAATCCATTTTACTAAAACTGTGGCGAGTCAAGAACAATATCACGATTGATCTTCCAGATGGTAGAAAATCAACCCTCGTCATAGCCCGGGTTAACCCACAAACTGCCATTACAGAAACGCGCCTTGAGTTATCCAGAGTCTGGTTTTAAGCATAAGCCGGACAACTCCCCGTACCTTAACATTGTTAAGATATGAATCGTTCTAAATCCAATATAGAAACAGATGCACTGATTTAATTGGAACAAGATTCAAATCATGCAGCTATCTCCAGTGCATGTCAACTAAATGGAGAGAGTCCAATCAGTATTACTCAACTTAGGATACATCCAGATATGAGTAACCTGAAAGAGAAGCAAGTTCTCAAAACCATTACTATCAATTGAATACCATACACAAGTATCTACATCTTCGATTACCTGGAAGAATCCTGATACTTGCAACGCGTGGTTCTCTACTTTACTCTTATACCTATAACTTCTCAAAACTTAGACCTTGTATTTCTACGAAACACTTGTCTAAAAACTAGAGAAGTCATAAGTAAACAGAATATAGTACGAGGACCTACCCTTCTGTCCTAATGGACACTGGATAATATACAATACTCTGTATAAGTCCCATGAGTCTAATAACTCAAACCCTGTGCGTCGTATGTTGAAAACTACACTATGGTTATGAAGAATTACACCGCTTTTTAATGCTCCTTACCTAACCATCCACTGATATAGGTAAATGTCATGGACATAATTTCAAAAATTTATATCTCACTTTATAAAAATAAACGTACAGATATATCAATTTGAAATTGGTGCATAACAACGGATATTCAAAACCAAATATTTGCCGTCCGGCAAACAACCCAGGCGATTTCCTCAAATATCACCAATTACAACGAATCCCGATATAATGAGGATGATCACCTAATTCCCAATAGCTTACTCCCACTCATCATCTGTAAAACCATACAGAAGTGAGAATCAAACCTGGTAAATACATACCCTGGAGCAAGGGCTAATTGGGAAATCAGTTTTCTTTTAACAATACACAGTGAAACTGAAACATGTAAATGTTTCGAAGGGGTATCCGGATATTCTTAGTAATGCCTCTTCCATTATCAGATTCACAACTTTAACCGTATATTTGTTTGCCATCTCTCCAAATCCCTTTATATGTCTTTAGTCATTACCTTCTGTACACCACCTATAGGACAAATGGTTTTCTTCCTTCCCTACCGTTCGACACCAGCCTATGGTTTGGAAGAAGACTATCCAATAAGCATAATGGGTGTACTCTCCTAATCCTAGGAGCACTCGCAACGCGAGAGAAGGTAAAGATAAAAGACATCTGAATAAACCTTATTCCTATTTCTCCTGAACCAGAATCCATCCCCAAACTGGAACAAGTTCCTTCGAGTTCGTATATAACCATACGATGGAATTATCCAAATAATTGTGGATCTTTGTAGTGATACGGGGTGTCCTGGAGAAATACAAAGGTGAAGTAGGAGTGGCGATGAAATACTTGGTTTGGTCGTGAATAGCAGTTGCAGTTTACTTTGCCCTCTTTCTAATCCCTTTATTTGTCTTAACTTATTTCCTTCTGTACACCATCGTTAGGCTAATTGATTTTCTTCATTCCCCACCATTCGGCACTTGCCTATGGTTTGAAAGAAGACTATCCAATTAGCATAATAGATGTACCGTCCTAATCCAAGGAGCACTCGCAACCTGAGAGAAGGTAAAAGGAAAAGACAACTGAATAGTCATATTCATTTTCTCCAAAACCGGAAACCATCCTCGAATCTGGAACAAGTTCCTTCGAGTTCGTATATAACCATATGATGGTTTTATCCAATGGAAGTGGACGTTCGTAGTGATACGAAATGTTCCGGAGAAAAAGCGTAAAAGCAGGAGTGGCAATGAGGTATGCAACTCAGACAATCCAAAAGCCAGTATTTTAAGAAGGTTCGGTTAATCGTGGTCACTGAGTCATAGTCTTGGGTCGGGCCATGGTCGCTGCCAAAGAGAGAGAGAAAAGAAACACTCTGCGTGCACTCTAACCTAGATCAGAATGGTTATCACTTTATCTAATCAGGAAACCTCCCACTGTAACCTCAAATTCTCCTCCAAACCTGAAAGAAGAATTAGTCGGGATCACCCGAGGAGTAAACCAACTCATCAGTGGGAATCGGGATCCAACTATCATCGCATGATAACGTGATGGAATCCACTCACGTTATCACACTCTAGAAGGTATGCGCATACCTGGAAAGTTTCAGTTTCTTTAGAAACTCCCGATGTGATTTTTACCCCATGCACTTATGACCTTGACGAAGGTCAACAAATCATATGTCGCATGCCAAGTTCTACCCATCATTGTCCAGGTTAATTTGAACCCACCCGTACAGGACCTTGACGAAGGTCAACAAGGCTGTATGACTGTCCCAAACCAACACATCTATCTATACAACAGAAAGGTAACAAGCAGCTACCATACACTATGCCTTGACGAAGATCAACAAACATAGCATGAATACTAAGTGCTACCCGTCTGAAATGACGGAGGGCTACGAATGGTTTTTGGCGAAAAACCTTTAACGTAATGAGCTTGATATCGTTGAAGGAACCGGATAGCTTTTTATAAAAATATAGTGGCGAAAACCTTTGCTAAAGAGGTCACTCCCGGTGAAGGGATCTCGGCTCATTCCCCGTAGAATGAGGTGCAGGATATTCCAACTGAATATCGCGATGCAAAGCAAAAAGTAATCGACTATAGTGAAGTTATTACCCTGACGCAAACTTCTGTCCAAGGGGTCACTCCCGGTGAAGGGATCTCGGCCCTTGCCTCGTCGACTGAGGTGCTGGATATTCATAACCGAATACCACTGTGCAAAACAAAAGAGAACGTCCTTGTAATAACAGTTTTTTTGAAAATTATTCCAACAACATCAAACAGGTTTGTTTATCTTGCATTGATCCGAATCAATGCAGTCCCATCAATTGATCACACCAATAAAGAACGAAAATATGATGTACGTATATGCCATCCGCATTCGTCACTGGGTCCCGTCATCACCCGTTAGGTTACTTAACTAACGACAGAGCGGGGACTGGACTAGCGCGGATGTAAAACATATACAACATCTACTAGTATATATATAGCAATATAAAAAAAATCGCTCCAGGCGTAATAAATACAACATCACAGAAATGTAATAAGCATCACAGAACAATACAAATAATCTGGGATCCCCGGGTTTCATAGAGCCGCTACTGAAACCCAACGTTCCCCTAGTCATGTGGATAGCCTGTGCAATGAAATCCTAGACCCCTACGGGCGCGGCAAGTTACCCGCCAAAACCTGAAGCGAGGCAGCTCCCTACAGCAAAGTGAATGGACCACCCAGCACTTCACGGAATCCGATAACCTGAGCACCCCTCATTGGGTCAACCTATACCGCCTACGAATGCGGCGAATAGCCCGCCAATTCTAGAGTGAAGCCCCTTCCGTCTCAAAGCCATGAGATGCGGGCTCGTTGCCCTCTAGAATCCGGCTATCCGTGCACCCCACCGCGGGATAATCTTAGTACAGAAAATAAAATATGTACAACGGTGACATCGACCTCAACCCGGTCGTGCCCCAAAAGAATAATATACAAACAGGCAGTGACGGAAGTCCACATGTCGGACGCTCGCCCCGCAATATCAAATGTACAAATAAAACTAAACTGCACTAACATTGCATCCAAGCTATCCACCACGACAAATCCGCAACAACACAGCACAATATAGAACATCAACGTGAATGTCACGTTCGCAAATCCGTCTAAAAGAGCTATAGCAATTAGATAAGATTTACCGCTCAAATGATATTCACGGTCGCAGATATAATGTAAGTACTGTAAACTAACGTATTTAAAATTTTCGATCGACAAAATTTCCTGAAGTGGGCCCCAAGCACAAATCCAGTACAGTAAAAAAATCTGGGCCCAAACAAAAATTCCAGAAACCACAATTCCATGTACCTGACACCCAGAAGAAAAATGAAGCGCTGAGTCCACAATCCCACCGCGGAACCGCGGCTAACATGCCTATTCTGCCGCGTTTCCGTGGCGGTATGATGAGATCATGCTTTCAAATTTCTTCAGGGGTCTTAGAAAAGCCTGCTCGATTTTCTGACATACTAAAAATAATTTTTCGACCACTTTTAAAATTCGGCAGAAACTTGAAGAATGGAAATGCGGTTTTTGAAAATTCCGTCGATCGATCTTTTAAACATGTTAGAACAAGCTAGTAAAGGTTAATAGCGTGGCTCTGATACCATGTAAGTCTACGGTAGCGCCCCGGCCGTCAATCCGAGGCCAAATGCGGAAACAAAAACTTTTTAGAAAACCGACGCTATCGTAGTCTTTCACCCGGATCGAACCATTAACGCTAAACTAGCAAACTACTAAGAAGTAAGAGTGGCTATACCGATCGATCCGTGTCCTTCGGTCTTTGGCCACCATCCCTAGCTCCTCGCGGCATCTCCGATCTTCGGTCTCCTCATCGGAAAGGGCACCACATCAATGAGTCTTTTTATGGGCTCCCGCTTCATCCGAAGCAACCCGGACACGAAGTTTGCTTGCCGACGTGTCCAAGGTGATGTAGAGAATGTGTGTGATAACTTTGTCTCAAGCATCTATTGATTCTCAACACATGAAAGTGTATGGATGGAGGTTGAAGATGATGCCATTGGTGGAAGTTGAGCAAGAGGAAGAAGAAGAAGAAGAGGCTTTCTTTGTTATTGTGTGAGATAAAAGATGAGAGCACTAGAATGATAATCCAAGAGTCAACCCCAAGCCTATGGCTTCCCCCTCTCTCTGCATCCATCATTTCACACCCTTAATCAAACACTAATGTGACATTTGCACAATAAAAGAGACCATGAGTCACTAAACATGTCCATGTCACATTTCATGCACCTCATCATGAACTAAGCTCATAATTTCCACCAAAATAAACATTAACCCAAATGTTTACAACAATAAAAAGATCTGGAAACATCTAAAGTAAACTCGTGACGGATCACAAGGATACCCCTTACCTGTATATACATACCTGCATCCGCATTCCGACTGAATGCGACTGCGATGAGACAAAAGTAATCCAACAAATTTAATATTAGGATCCGGCTTAAACCAAAGCCCACTAGTATGATTCGTCTGATCATGATCCGTGCACGACTGCACGTATATGATCGAACCCTGCCATAATACTATACGGCCTCTACAACGTTTCGCCCGAAACTTAAGAATCTGTTTGTGGGGGACTCTAAAGACTCGTCAATACTTTGGCTGTGGATTTAACCACTAGTACGTCAGTGGTACTATCTGTACGTAACGGGCTACCAGGTATTGACCAAAAGGGAGTTCGATGACCGAACTCATCCTGACACCCTACTAAGCCTGTCAGTGACAATATCCATACAGTCCAGTCCGTTCGTCTATGAGTATCGCATGTCGGGCCTACGGGGTTGGTAAAAGTCAGACCCCCAAAAGCGGTACAAGTCGTGTCGGAGTGTAGCCCAGAACACCTTGAAATACTACTGGAATACCTACCAGTAAATCTCCTGCCTTGGTCAAGGACTTCGTGTAATGGATCTCCTAGACACAGCGCGGTCTCACCCCCAATACCGGGAGAGACGAAACCCCTGCCGATCCGCTCACTGCCTCCATGTGGCTCGGGACTGTACCCAACTAAAACCTGTTTGCACGGCTCCTTTGAGCCAGGTAGGGTAGTAATCAAAGCACGGTGGGAACTCACACGAGACAAATGACGATCTCAGCTCGATGAACTAACCTGTACACATGTCACCAGGGAACTGCTATCTGACGCTAGATATAAAACCAACTAGCATGTTCCCGGCGAGTCCTGTCCGGTGTACTCATAACCCAATGAGCACCTGTATACGTCTTAGGCGAACCAACTAACACCAATGGCTTGTGAGACCATCCACCGCCCCTCTTCGGGGTCTCGATCCGTATACACTAGTCTACTCTGGAGTATAGATGCCCTATCTCGAAACTCCCTCGACTAGGTACCTTTTAAGGATGTGCTTATAGACCCTAGCTCCCACGTATATGATCGCCATCATACTGCTGGCCGTCAAGCAAGAATCCTAAGGGCTCTATCAATGTGTAATAGTAATCTGTAATATCACCTAAAGCATGTACATGATGATAAAGATAAACCAGATAGCATACTATCATCTTGAGTAAGACTGTCGTACCGGCATAGGTCCTCCCTCAATCATTGCAATCACGTGCCTGCGATCCAATAATTGACTTTGAGAGCACTATATCCAACAGTACTCTTTCCGTAAGTTCCATAGACGCGCATATTTTATTTGATCCTGGTTCTACGCACTCTTACGTGTCTGCACACTTTGCACTTTCTCTGGGGAGAGATTCGTCATTGTTAAAGTATCCGCTTGTCGTGATTACTCCTGTGGGAGATTCTTTTGTAGCCCGACACGTATTCAGGTCTTGTTCTGTACGTTTGGTGATAGGAATTCGTTAGTCGTTTTGATTCTCTTGAATATGCTAGATTTTGATATACTTCTCGGTATAGATTGGCTGGCCGCTTGTCATGCTTACGTTGATTGTCAGGGAAAGGCGGTCAGATTCTGTTTTCCAGGCTAGCCGATTTTTGTTGTGCAGGGAGATTACAGTGTAACTCGTGCCAACCCGATTTCTACTCTTTGTGCGGGACGGCTCTTGAAGAAGGGTTATCATGGTTTCTTAGCATTTATTCAGGACGTGGGGCCGCTGAGGTCCCGTTGGACCAGGTTCCGATCGTACGAGAATTTCCTGATGTGTTTCCTGCTGAGCTACCAGCCTTGCCGCCTGAACGCGACATCGAATTTTGTATTGATTTGATTCCGGGTGTGATTGATGTGAGATTTTGTAATCAAAGAATTAATTACCGCAATCAAGAATGGCGTCGCATGGTAGCTAGCCGGTGAGTACGGGTCGGTCCACAGGGATTTTGTGTATTCTCAATTTGTTCTTACGAGTTAATTCCAATTGGTGTTGGATTGATTTATCACTAAAAACTAAGGTTGATCTAAACTAGAATTAAAACCTTGCTAGGGTAAGGTTTAGGTTAAGTTTGGAAAGTTAATATTCCTCACCACTTTCTATGCCCTAATTAAGATCTATTAGGTGTTATGGTAATAATTAATAAAGGGGATTAGTACCATCGGGAAGAAACGATGTTTTTTCCTCTAGGTTCTTGTCCTTCCTTTCTTAATTCTTATCCTAACCTCCATGGAAAACATATACAACCGGTCTTTTTAAACTACGGTATCACCACTACCTCGTGGGATAGGGTGCCGTAGTGGGCAGTGTGTGTATGTATGCATGGGGTCCTATAAAAATATATGATAGGCAAGAAAGGGGTGAGAGATTTTCATCTCTCAAACCTCTCCTATTCCGAACCCTAACAAGTGAGGAACTACTCACTCATTAGGGGATTAAAAGATTTCATTTTTTATGATTATTTTTAATAACCTAATTATCTAATCTACGGCAGATAAATAAAATCTAAATTAGGGCAGATAAATAAAGTTATACTAAGGCAGAAAGGAAAATTAACTATGGCAAGGTAAAGAAAACTTACTTCCTACTTTTTATTTGATGCACTCTTCATACATTACAGGAATTGAAATCTGAATTTGATAAATAAAAATGAGGCACAAGAAGAGGCATGCCTCAAAAAGAGGTTTAGGGTTTCTATTTATAGATCATAGAAACCCTAGGGTTACATTCGATTCACATCCGCATTTACAAATATACCCTAAAGAAGCCTAGTCAACGCACAGCTACACCGTCAAACGAAGCACCGACACGTGTCTAGCACGGCCGCGGATCTGCGGCCGTATGCCCTGTTTGGCTGCGGTTCTGAGGCCATGTAGAGGGGTCATTGGCTGAATTTGACTGGTTTTCTTCCTGTTGCATTTTCCAACTTGTTTCTTCACTTGGTTTCTCAGACTGTCTTCTAGTTTTCTTCCAGATTTCCACAGTGCATAATGTCGTGGACTTTACCGTTTGCTTCGTGTCGAAGTCTTGACCCTTGCGCTGCCTTTGTACTTTGTGAACTTGTTCATTGATCTTTGTTTGTTCTTCAAACTGCAGGCATGATCAAGATCCTTCCATTTGTTGGTCGTAGTCTCACTTTTGTATCGTTTTTTCATCAATTTCACTGTTTTGTTCCGAGAACCTGTAAGCTGCAACTATGTAGCAGACATGGATCAAAAACACCTGTTTATTTATAAAATGAATAAGAATGGGGAATATAATAATGCAAAATTATGATATGAACAAATACCCCCAAACTTATCTTTTACTCGTCCTCGAGCAAAACTAGTTTTATTCTCGAAAAAGACCTAGCCTCACTTTCTCAGGGAAACGCGATTGAACTGAGCTCGTACAACAAGCCGTTAAACTTCTAGGTGTCCCTAGTAGGAGGAGTGTTGTCTCCTGAGGGTTTTCAGCGGATACTACTCACAAAATCCTATCAATTCGGCCTATTGACTTTTATTCTCCAATTAGGTTTTCCAACAAGGAATTCTATTATCTTCGACTCAGAAATTATCAACCCGTATTTTTCACGCTTCCTTATCATTTAACTTAAGATTGTATATGTTCTGTAAATTCACTTAGCTTTTAGCATCTTTTGAGTTTTTCTTCTAAGGTTCCGTCTCAACCCAGGAATTTTTATCATCTCTACTAAAGATATAAGTCCTATTTTTCATTCCTATCTCTCATCTAAACCCCAATCATATACCCCTACGTGTGTGTATGTATCATCCCTACACTTGGAAATTCAATTCAAGCTCTTATACTCTTGTCCATCGTCCAAAGTACTTTTCAATTGGTGAATTTTTATATGAAATTGCTCACACATTCTTCATGCGACGTTAATACTTCTTGAGGTACCAACGACCGATTAAAAAATGTGTTTGCACATTAAGGCGTAATTCCTAGTCTTGTAACACCTAAGGCTTTAGCAGTGACTCTCAAACCAGTTGGTCTAAGGCACTAGGTGATAAAGCACCCTCGCTAAATATTTTTTTTTCTATTTATGCAGCCTTAAGTAATTACAAAAACCAGTGTTCATTTTTTTTATCTCTTTATTGACACTTGTATTTTTATTTTATTTTCCTTCATACTAAGGACTTTAGACAAGAGCATTTCAAGGTCTCTTATACTATTCCAAGTTTCAAGGTTCGTGTTTGTGCAAGTTGTAGGGTATATATTTTCAGAATTTAGACTTAAGCTTAGGAATTATTTTTCAGATTTATATTTTAATACAAATATCAATACTCTTCTCTTGTTTTGACTTAGCCCAAGAAGTGAACTCAAAATTTGCCTATTTCTAAGTAAGCTACAAAGATATATATTTTCTACCGTTAAATTTTTAAGAAAGGTTATTTTTAGGGTTCCTAATTTACTAAGTCTAGGATCTAGTTTTTCCTAACTAGTTAACCGTCTTGTCAAACTCAAGTCAATTATGGCCAAAATTGAATTTTTCAATTTTTATAATGTTTAAAATTTTTCAATTTTTATGGGTTTTAAAATAAGTATGCAAATGCAAAAATATACATATGAATGTGAAGAAAGAAAGCTTACCGAGCACACCCCCAAACTTAAACTTGACAGTGTCCTCACTGTCAGGCTACACCAAGAGGGTCAAAATGGCCGGTATTCCCCTGTTTATTTTTTTATTTTTATTTTTTTGTTAACAGAAAAACAAAACAAAATATATATACAAAAAGGTCCCCCCAAACTTAAGTGAAACAGTGTTTCCACTGTTTAAACTTTAAAGTTTAGAGTTAGGGGGGAGAAAAACACAGTATCAAGCTATACAAGGCCTTACAAAGGCCGAAGGTTAGTACCAACCATTCAAAAATTTTATCGTTATAATGATGTGGTTGGTGAGAGAATGGAGTGTAGAGGAAAGAAATGAGAATCACTCGAGACCGTATGGGAAGAAAGGTGGAATATGGTCTCGGTATATTAGGAGAAGAATCGCGGAAGAGAGAAAGAAGTGTAGTACGAACTTGAGGGTGTAAATCGAGTGAATAAATTAGCGCAAATTGTGATGACCGATATGTTAAAAGCGATTGTGTTAATCTATCAACCCGCCGAGAAATGGGGTCAAATCCCTCAAGATTCGCGAGAAAACATGGGTACGTTGAACTTGGTAAACCATCCATTGGAAACGTGACGGATTCTTGCGCGGTCAAAACGATCGAAAGGACGAAGGGGAGTGATTTAGGAAGGGTCTCATTCTCACCTAAGTAAGCATATGTAAGGTGAGACGGCAACAGTTTGAGTTTGAGTTTCAAAGGTGAAACAATTGAAGGTGAAATTGGTGAAACTGTCTCGAACTCGATGGATTCCATCAATGGTTCGAAATGACTGTAAGCAACCGAGTCTGATGGTTCAACTAACTCATCTGAAAATTCATAGGACTCAAACTCGGGCGGAGAGTCTGCGAAATCATCCGAAAAAGTGAAACACTCGTAATCGTTATCCGTTGTGAGAACTGTGTCAGATTCAAGGAGGAACGCACTAGTGGCGTCAAAATTACTGTGATCGAACAGAAATTTTTCAAGCTCACAGTCCTCCTGCGTGATCTCCTGCTTGGTCGGAACGATGGAACGGATGAAGCGGGGTGATTTAGAAAGTATAACGGTTAAAGGTTCAGGAGGATGAATTGGAAAATCCGACTCATCAAACAAAACTGGTTCATCCTCAATACTACTCTCAATACTCTCCTCAATACTATCCTCATAATTCTCCTCAAAAGTTATCCCATCCATGCAATTATCATCAAAATCAAGACGCATATGAAGTTTGGGAGAAACATTTAATGACTCGGGATGATGAGTTGGAGAGAAAAATTCAGTCAAATCTATGGGTTCATCATCCAAATTATTCCCTGCGTCACTATCCTCAATCAAGTGAAAATCAATTTTTTCGGACACCTCATCAAAAGCATGGATATTTATCAATTCAGGTTCTAGATTGGAGGTGTAGAGGTCGAAAGGATTGGTGATGGTTTCACTCGAAAGGGACCCTTCACAATCTGGCAAATCAAGCACTACAAAGTCGCACAACTCATTAAATGTTTTATTTTCAACTGGTGAATCATTTGGGACACTTGATAGACATTCAAAACCGGTGTTGTGGAATTCAATTGGTGATGGGTAGGTTTGATTTGGAAGGGTGCACAGCTCACTCTCTCCACTCAAATTCTCAATCTGTCCAACCGCCTCATCATACATTGGAATTTTTGGAGCTAGTTGGAAACTAGCTACCGGGTCACTAGGTTGCATAAGGGCGGCAATGGACGCATCCAAATTCCCCATCTGTTGGTTTGTCGCTACAATATAAGCTTCCAACGACTGTTCCAGACTAGACATGGGTTGTGAAGGGGTTTCAGTAAAAGATTCAACATTGTTTGGATTGTGGAAACTCCCAAATGGCTGTGTAGAAGCAATGTCTAGGGAAGGTGCGAAAATCGGATAGGACTAGTAGGAATTGAATGGTTGGACAAGAGTAGGATCGACATTTGGATAAAAAGGTGAATGGACTTGTTGATCCCAAGAACTTGAAGTGTTGAAAGGAGTGAAAGATCGGTTACGAGATTGTTCAATATGTTCAGCGATAGACATGGGTTTCGGAGTTACAACAGGACTCGAAAAAGGAGTATCAACGTAAGAAGGTGGTGAAGGTTGAAACGGTTGATACACAGTGGATTTCGGAGTCCAACTGTTTCTCCTAGACGCTTCTATTCGATCTTTTAAAGAAATTTTGGGCATGGAGGGGTCGTTTGTAATTCGACCAAAACAATTCGCGTAGGAAGCAATATTTCGATGAGGGTACCAAAGTTCGGCAAGAGTTTTGTGAGGTGGGGTACCCATGATGTAAGAAAGGAGAAGAAAAAGAATGTGAGTGCAAGTGGGGTGCAATGGATTTCTTAGCGACAAGTGGAATGTTTTTATAAAAAAAATTGCATTTTTTGTTTTTTTATAAGGAGCTTTTTGCAAAAAGATTTTCAATAAAAGGCTTAGACACACGTTCAATCAATCACAAAATGCACAATCAAGCCTAGATCTAGGGTCACCAAGGTCAACTAGACTGCTCCTAACTGTTCCAAAGGGCAAGATGTGAGGACCTCAAATCACCTCTTCACCGCCAATTGTGGCCAGGTAAGCACAAGTAAAGAAAGGAGGGATCCGCTCACGAATCACCGTGAGACGGGCCTTTTAAAATTACCTTTCCTCACTTGTCTAGCCTAGGCATCACAAAGTCTGGTTTAGATAAATGATCGATGCCTACAACTATTCCTTTGTCCTATTAAGCGCGACAGTCCTTAAAGCTGAGTCTAATCTTTTTTAATTAACTCGATGGTTAATAAAGTATGCTTCTTGTGATTTTTGGGGTCCTAGGAAGGGTAATGAAATCCCCACCCAATCTGGATTGGTGTAAAAGCCCCTTAAAGTCAATTTTAAATATGCAAAGCAGTAAACACAATCAAACACTTGCAAACAATTTTTTTTTTATTTTTGCGGCGCAAAGAATCCTGCACAAGATCAAGTTATTGGAGAAGGGGAGAAGTTTTTGCGCAAAGAACCCTGCAGGAAAATTTTTCAGAGGAGATCAGAGGGTTCAGAAGAAGAAAAGATGCTTACAGAGAAATTTTGGACAGATGACGTCACCTGACCGCGGCGGATCCACGGTCAAAAGCGTAGTTTCGCGGCGGTTCCGCGGTCTAAAAATCTGTTCAAGCCTCCAAAATTTTTCTGTGCGCTGCTGTGGTTCTCCTCTGTTTGTTCAGATCTGCTGTTATTTGTTTTTGTTCACTTGATTTTTCAGATTTGAATCTGTTCTTCGATCCTGCACAATTCAAAAGAAAACCCTTCAAAGAATAACAAGATGATAAAATATTTTTATATTTTTTTTTCCAGTTTTTATGATTTTTCAATTTTATATTAACCCGAAATTACAAAAGAAAATAATTACGCCATCACCGGCAACGGCGCCATTTGATTGATGTGAGATTTTGTGATCAAAGAATTAATTACCGCAATCAAGAACGGCGTCGCTTGGTAGCTAGCCGGTGAGTACGGGTCGGTCCACAGGGATTTTGTGTATTCTCAATTTGTTCTTACGAGTTAATTCCAATTGGTGTTGGATTGATTTATCACTAAAAATTAAGGTTGATCTAAACTAGGATTAAAACCTTGCTAGGGTTAGGTTTAGGTTAAGTTTGGAAAGTCAATATTCCTCACCGCTTTCTATGCCCTAATTAAGATCTATTAGATGTTATAGTAATAATTAATAAAGTGGATTAGCACCATCGGGAAGAAACGACATTTCTTCCTCTAGGTTCTTGTCCTTCCTTTCTTAATTCTTACCCTAACCTCCATGGAAAACATATACAACCGGTCTTTTTAAACTACGGTATCACCGCTATCTCGTGGGATAGGGTGCCGTAGTGAGCGGTGTGTGTATGTATGCATGGAGTCCTATAAAAATATATGATGGGCAAGAAAGGGGTGAGAGATTTTCATCTCTCAAACCTCTCCTATTCCGAACCCTAACCAGTGAGGAACTACTCACTCATTAGGGAATTAAAAGATTTTATTTTTTATGATTGTTTTTAATAACCTAATTATCTAATCTACGGCAGATAAATAAAATCTAAACTAGGGCAGATAAATAAAGTTATACTAGGGCAGAAAGGAAAATTAACTAGGGCAAGGTAAAGAAAACTTACTTCCTACTTTTTATTTGATGCACTCTTCATACATTACAGGAATTGAAATCTGAATTTGATAAATAAAAATAAGGCACAAGAAGAGGCATACCTCAAAAAGAGATTTAGGGTTTCTATTTATAGATCATAGAAACCCTAGGGTTACATTCGATTCACATCCGCATTTACAAATATACCCTAAAGAAGCCAAGTCAACGCACCGCCACACCGTCAAACGAAGCACCGACACGTGTCTAGCACGACCGCAGATCCGCAGCCGTATGCCCTGTTTGGCCACGGTTCCGCGGTCATGTAGAGGGGTCATTGGCTGAATTTGACTGGTTTTCTTCCTGTTGCATTTTCCTACTTATTTCTTCACTTGGTTTCTCAGATTGTCTTCTAGTTTTCTTCCAGATTTCCACAGTGCATTATGTCGTGGACTTTACCGTTTACTTCGTGTCGAAGTCTTGACCCTTGCGCTGCCTTTGTACTTTGTGAACTTGTTCATTGATCCTCGTTTATTCTTCAAACTGCAGGCATGATCAAGATCCTTCCATTTGTTGGTCGTAATCTCACTTTTGTATCGTCTTTTCATCAATTTCACTGTTTTGTTTCGAGAACCTGTAACCTGCAACTATGTAGCAGACATGGATCAAAAGCACCTGTTTATTTGTAAAATGAATAAGAATGGGGAATATAATAATGCAAAATTATGATATGAACAGGGTGCGGGGCCGATTTCACTACTGCCCTATCGGATGGCCCCGACGGAGCTGAAGGAGCTCAAGGGTCAATTGCAAGAATTACTAGATAGGGGGCTCGTTCGTCCGAGTGTATCGCCGTGGGGAGCTCCTGTCCTGTTCGTTAAGAAGAAAGACGGCAGCATGAGATTGTGGATCAACTACAGGCAGCTGAATCAAGTTACGGTGCGAAATAGGTATCCATTACCTCGTATTGATGACTTATTCGATCAGCTGCACGGGGCTGGCTATTTCTCGAAGATCGATTTGCGATCAGGGTATCACCAATTGAGGGTTCGGAAGGATGACATTCCGAAAACTGCTTTTCGCACGTGGTACGGGCATTATGAGTTTTTGGTGATGTCGTTCGTGTAGGGATTCTTTAGCACCATGCCTAGGGTTTGGGTTGCATCACACATGCTATAATAAAAATTTAGGGGGTGCTAAACAATACCAACCATGAATCGAACTAGAAATCTAGGGTAACAAGCAACTAGTATCACATACTAGAAATAATTTAACACTAAGAGGTGAGTAATACAAGCTTTGTAGACCTCCCTCCTTGACTCCTTGGATCAACTAGGGTTTGAAACGGTTTGCTTGAATCCTTCCAAGTCCACGACGATCCACCACGGAGTCTCTTTGCTCAAGCTCCTAACTTCACTTGATCTTTGAAGAAATGGAGAAAACAATCTACACAAATAGGCTAGACTAATGTAGATTGGTGATGTGGGTTTGGATCTCACTTAAAAACCTTTTCTTTTTTGTTTCCTTCACTCACTTGAAAAGAGTAAAGAGCATGAAGGAGGAAGAAGAAGGAGATAGCTAAGCTTGAGCTCTTTTGTTTATGATAATTCTCAACTAAAGTGAGAAAAGAAAATATATAAATGAGAGTCACACTCACATAGAACCATGGTTAATAAAAATCTAGATATTTTGTTAATGAGTTAAAAGACAAATGGAAATTAAACCATGATTATAAATGAGGTTATGTAAAGAAGAGTGTAGAAGAATTTTCAACCATGATTTAATCATTTTCTTTTTCTCAATAAGAAATATATATATATATATATATATATATATATATATATATATATATATATATATATATATATATATACCATGTGAGTCTTACATTGCCATCTCCTTTGTATCATCAACTATTACACATGTATGCATGCATGTGTGCATTCATATCAACATGTATACATACACACATTCATGCATACATCATATAAAGAAAGGTTTTAAATAAATGAACTAAAAGTCAATATTAAACCAACACTTGATTTAATAACCTGGTCATATCACATACGACCCGACCAATAAAAAACGCCCGATTTAAATTACGGTATCAAATACACGCATTTAATCGAGCTCCCGCGCATATCCCATATGCACCACCACATCATTTCGCCTGAGCTAGGAAACCCCTATGTGGAACTCTAAGACTCGTCAATACGCTAGCAGTAGGCAGTGATCATATCACGTACCCACAAACCGTCAGCGGCACTAGCTGTACGTAACGGCTCCCAGGTATTGAGCAATCAGAAGAAAAAACAAGTGAACCTGTCAAAACTCCTGTCGAGCCAACTAGCAACACTTACCGTACAGTCCGGTCTCTTTGTATCGAGTCTAGGGATGGTATCATCGACCCCAATAACTTAATAAGTCATGCCGGTATATGGCCTATAACAGATCGAGAAACTATTGATAACACTTACCAGTAAATCTCATCAGCCCTGATTAGGGACTTCCTGTTATAGCCAATCGAGCATAGCGCAACATCAAACCCAAATACCGGGAGAGATGAAACCCTTCCTATCGCTCATTGCCTCCATGTGCCTCGGGACTGTACCCAAAATCCACCTGTTTGCACGACTCAGTAGAGCCGTGGTAGGGTAGAGATCAAAAGTACAATGGGAGGACACACAAGACTCCATGACGATCTCGGGTCTACAGACTAACATGTACCAGTGTTACCTGAGAACTTCTATCCGACGATAGATATAATACTAAATAGGAGTTCTCGACGAGTCCATTCAGTGTACCCAGTCTCCATTGAGCACCCGTATACATTCTTTGGTGTCACAACACCAATGGATATGGGATCATCCATCGCCCATCATATGGGACAAGAACCGTATACGCTAGTCAACTCTGGAATATCGATGCCCCGTCTCGATACACCCACGACTAGGAACATTTCAAGGATATGCTTATAAACTATATATGTCCCACTAGTATGATCTGCATCATAGTCCCAGTAGTCAAGCAAATATCCTAAGGGCTTTATCAACATGTACCAAAAGAGTAATATGCATGATCAAGTGAACATGTCAAGATAAAATACAGACAGATAGCATACTATCATGTCGAGCAAGAATGTCCTCTGAATATATATACACACATACCGATACATCCACTATCATATAATGGCCTCTAGGGCATACATATATCCAACAATCTCCCACTTGCACTAAGACCAATTATTGGCGTATCTCATACCCAACATCTCAAAAAGTGCTCATGCTGCGGCAGAGGGAGGGCCTTAGTGAGTGGATCCGCGGTGTTATTCTTTATATCTACTCTCCGAATCTCGATCTCGCGGCGATCAACTATCTCCCGGATCAAATGATATCGCCTGAGGATGTGTCTGGATCGCTGATGGGACCTGGGCTCTTTGGCCAACGCCATAGCCCATTATCATAATACAATGGTATTGGATCAATAATGGTTGGAACTACTCTTAGCTCCGTGATGAACTTCCTCATCCAGACGGCTTCCTTAGCAGCATCATTTGCAGCAATATACTCAGCTTCCATCGTTGAGTCTGCAACGGTATCCTGTTTGGAACTCTTCCAACATACCACCCTTTCATTGAGGGTAAATACAATCCCTGAGATAGATTTGTTGTCATCCTTATCACTCTAGAAGCTCGAATCGGTAAAGGCCTCCATTTGGAGATCCCCGTTACCATACACCAAGAACATTTCTTTAGTCCTTCGCAAGTACTTAAGAATGTTCTTCACAGCTGTCCAGTGATTCTCCCCTGGGTTGGATTGATACCTGCTTACTACACCCAGTGCATAAGCTACATCAGGGCGTGTACATAACAACGCATACATTATAGATCCTACGGCTGAAGCGTAGGGTATAATGCTCATGCGGGCTCTCTCTTCATCAGTCTTTAGGCAAAAGTCCTTAGAGAGAGTGACTCCATGACAAGCGGGTAAGGCACCCTACTTGGAGTCTTCCATACTAAAGCTCTTTAGGATGGTGTTAATGTACCTGGTTTGGGACAATCCCAACAACCTTTTAGATCTATCCTTATAGATCTTCATGCCGAGTATGTACGAGGAATCACCCAGGTCCTTTATGGAGAACCTTTGTGATAAGAATAGTTTGACCAGTTGCAGCATAGGAACATCATTTCCTATCAGAAGAATTTCATCCACGTAATATGAGGAATGTGACAGTACTTCCTACAATCTTCTTATAAACACAAGATTAATATGGATTTTTGACGAAATCAAACTCTTTGATAACATCATCAAAACAGATGTTCCAACTCCGTGATGCCTGCTTTAATCCATAAATGGATTTAAGCAACCTACATGCTTTCCCACTGCTCTCACTATCAATGAAGCCCTCTGGCTGATCCATATAAATGCATTCTTCTAAATCACCATTTAGAAAAGCCGTTTTAACGTCCATTTGCCAGATTTCATAGTCGTAGTGAGCAGCAATAGCAAGTAGGATCTGAATGGATTTAAGCATGGCTATAGGAGAAAAAGGTTTCATCATAGTCTAGTCCTCATCATTGACAAAATTCTTTCGCCACAAGCCTTGCCTTATAGGTCTCCACCTGCCCATCTACACCGATCTTTCTCTTAAAGATCCATTTGCACCCAATATGTTTTACCCCAGAGGGTACAAAATCAAATGTCCATACTTTGTTGGTGTACATAGACTCCATTTCGGATCTCATGGCATCCGGCCACTTCACAGAGTCACCACTCGTGATAGCTTTCTGAAAACTGGTTGGGTCATCATCATCCATGATGCAATCTTCTCTATCACCATCAATGAGAAAACCATAGTATCTTTCCGGTGGGCGAGAAGTCCTACCAGATCTACGGAGTGGCTGAGGTTCATAAGATTTTGTTGCAACATCAGGTTCAACCAAGTCGTCATTTGTAACTTGTGTCTTTAGAACCTCTTCTAGATCTACCACATTGCCATCAGTATCATTTGGAAAAATCTCATTTTCTAAAAATGTGGCATGTTGAGAAACAAACACCTTTAGTTCCTCCTTATGGTAGAAAAGATATCCAAACGAATAATTTGGATATCCTACAAATATACATTTGACCCATCGTGTCTCGAGTTTGTCCGGATTCTTCTTTTTAACAAAAGCCGGACAACCCCAAATCTTAACTCGTTTAAGAGACGGTCTCTTCCCATACCATATCTCATATGAAGTGGTAGACACGGACTTGGTTGGAATTTTGTTCAACAGAAAAGCTGCAATCTCCAATGCATGCCCCCAAAAGGAGAGATGTAACTCAGTATCACTCATCATGGATCGTACCATATCTAATAGGGTACTGTTCTAGATACGTTTTCAGACCCATTGCCGATACTAAGTATTCCGCCGCTCTGACACACCGTTGTGCTGTGGTGTGTAAGGGGGGTGAGCTGAGAGAGAATCCCGTTCTCTTTTAGGAAGTTCAAAAACTCTGTACTAAGATACTCTCCACCTCGATCTGGTCAAAGTATTTTGATGCTCATTGCTGTTTGTTTTTCTACTTCAAGTTTGTACTCCTTGAATTTCTCGAAAGTTTCAGACTTATGCTTTAATAAAAACAAATGACTGAATCTTGAGAAATCATCAGTAAAAGTTATGAAGTAAGAAAAACTGCCTCTCGCATGTGTAGACATTGGCCCACATACATCACTATGTATGAGGATCAAGAGGTCTGTAGCTCCGTGTCCAGTAAACAGAGTTTTGGTCATTTTCTCTTTAATACAATACTGACAAGTCGCATAAGATTTATACTCAAAAGGATTTAAATATCCATCTTTATGAAGCTTGTTTAGTCTTGTTTCATTAATATAATCAAGTCTACAATGCCAAAGAAAAGCTTCATTTATATCTGAAAATTTTCTTTTATTTATGTGTTGTATGTTGAAAACTGTGTATTGATTTAGGTCGTATATCCAGTTATTAAGTGTACCATAACCAATCAACTCTTGATTCAGTTTAATGTTCATAACATTATGCTGCAATAAAAAATGATATCCTTCACTGTCTAACAAAGAAACGGATATTATATTACAAAGCATGTTTAGTACAAAATAACATGGGTTCAAAACCAATATACAACCCGACGGCAACCCTAGGTGGTACTCTCCCGCTGAAACTGCATGTACATTGGAACCATTTCCAACTCGGAGAGTGTGATCACCGGTCTTCAAAACTCTACTATTTCTCAATCCCTACACAGAATTGCAGATATCAGAACCTGAACCGGTATCCAATACCCAGGAAGCAGAGTTTATAGAAAAACAGTTTTCAGTTACGAACACACCTGAAGCTGAAGCATCACCATGCTTCCTTTTCTTGAGATCAAGGTATTCAGTACAGTTCCGCTTCTAGTTGTTGGAGATAGTGCCCTCAGAGTCAATTATTAGGTCACAGGTACGTGATTGTAATGATTGATGGAGGACCTATCCCGGTAGGACAGTCTTACTCGAGATGATAGTATGCTATCTGGTTTACCTTTATCATCGTGTACTGTTTTAAGTGTCCTGACATGTCGCTATTACACGTTGATAGAGCCCCTAGGATTCTTGCTTGACCACCAGCAGTATGAGGGCGATCATATAAGTGGGAGCTGGGGGTCTATAAGCATATCCTTAAAAGGTCCCTAGTCGTGAGAGTTTCGAGACAGGGCATCGATTCTTCATAGTAGACTAGTGTATACAGTCGAGACCCCGACGAGGGGCGGTGGCCGGTCTCACAAGCCACTGGTGTCAGTTGGATCACCTAAAATGTATACAGGTACTCATTGGGTTATGAGTACACCGGACAGGACTCGCCGGGAACATGCCAGTTGGTCATATACCAGACGTCAGATGACAGTTCCCTGGTGACATGTGTGCAGGTTAGTTCATCGACCTGGGGATCGTCATTTGTCTCGTGTGAGTTCCCACTGTACTTTGATTACTACCCTACCACGGCTCAAAGGAGTCGTGTAAACAGGTTTTAGTTGGGTACAGTCCCGAGCCACATGGAGGCAGTGAGCGTATCTTCAGGGGTTCGTCTCTCCCGGTATTGGGGGTGAGGTCGTGCTGTGTCTAGGAGAGCCATTACACGAAGCCCTCGGCCGAGGCAAGGAGATTTACTGGTAGGTATTCCAGTAGTATCTCAGGGTGTTCTGGGCTACACTCCGACACGACTTGTACCGCTTTTGGGGGTCTGACTTTTACCAACCCCCTAGGCCCGCCATGCGATGCTCATAGAAGAACGGACCGGACTGTACGGATATTGTCACTGACAGGCTCAGTAGGGAGTCAGGCTGAGTTCGCTCACAGACGTCCCTTTTGGTCAATACATGGTAGCCCGTTATGTATTGGCTTATACCTCTAACGTGCTAGTGGTTAAATCCACAACCAAGGTGTTGATGAGTCTTTAGAGTCCCCCACATTCTGTTACTCAGCTTTCGGGCGAAAGGTTGTAGAGGCCGTATGAAGATATGGCAAGGTCCGATCAGATACGTGCGGTATTGCACGGATCAGGATCGGACAGTCTGTACTATAGGCCGTATGGAAATATGGCAGGGTTCGATCAGATACGTGCGGTATTGCACGGATCAGGATCGAACAGATATTACTAGCCGGCTTTGGTTTAGGCCGGATCCTAGTATAGTACAGTGTAGACTTTGTCTCATTGCATTTGTATTTCGGTCGGAATACAAATGCGGGTGTGTATGCACAGTATCGGGGTTTTCCTGTAATTTATTACGGGACCAGTTTTCTGGAGTTGCCAGTTTGCTTTTCGTTTCGGCCGATTTCCTTTGTATCGTTCATTGGCCGAAGATTGGTGGAGGAGGGTTTATTTGCATTGTTGCAAATTAGTATTTGTGGAGGGGGTCTTTGCTTTTTGTAGCATCATGATAGTCTTCATGATGGTGCACCATCCATTGACTTGCTTGACTTCATACTTCATGATGGCTTGACTTTGTTAGCATCATGGTTGTTGATGATGGTTGTGTGGAGTGTTGGCATTGCTTTGTGATCATGGTTGATTATGATAGCCATTCCTCTCTCTCTCTTGTATGTTTTGAGTTTGGCCTCTCTCATTTTTTTGATGAACTCTCCTCATTCTCATTTTCCACTTCACTCCATGCTCTTCTCCTCACTTGTTTTGGCCGGCCACTTTGGATTGGGGCTGTCCAAAATTGTGCGTGTGTTTTTTTGGTTCATATCATGCTCCAAAATACCCCCTAGCTCCTCCACATTGTTCTTGTTTCATCCCTCCACCAAATGGCACCTCCATGAACCCCAAATGAGACACAATCCTCTACTACATATTCTACAGCGAACCTTGGGCACGTCGAGTAGCCGGCTTCGTGCCCGAGTTGCCTCGGCATTGAGGTGGGAGCCCGTAAAAGAAGTAGGCGATGTGGTGCACTTCCGGCGACGAGGAGGAGACGGGACATTCCGCAGGAGATCGGGACGATGACAAGAAGACCGGAGGACTTGGATCGTCGGTATATCTCTATTCCCTTTCTTGTAGATAGCTAGGACTAGTTAGTGGTTCGATCCGGGTATTAGTGCGCGGCGGTTTGCCAGTTCAAGAAAAATTTAAGTTTATCACCGCTTCCGCATTTGGCCGTCGGATTGACGGCCGGGGCGCCGCCGTGCACTTACAGTGGTATCAGAGCCTCGCCATTAACTTAGTCTAGCTTGGTTTAATGTGTTTCCATTTCCGATCGATCAAAAAGTTCCAAAACCGTGTTTTTCAAAGTGACATTTTTCTGTTGAATTTTTTCAGTCTCGAATTTTTTTTCAGGTTGTATAAAAGTACTGTACAGGAAGTTCTAAGCTCTCTGGAAAAATTCGACAAAGTGATCTTTTAAGTGGAGCGCGGAACCGCGGCCAAATCCCACTCAGGGCCGCGGTTCCGCCGCAGTTTGGAATCTTCAGTTGGTCGAAATTTTCCAGTGGGCTTCTGGGCTGGAAACAGGGTTTTTGGAATATTAATATTGGGCCCAGAAATTTTTGATGTGCTGCAGTAACACTTGGGGCCCACTTGTTAAAAATTTGATCGGTCGGATATTTTAAACACATTATTTCACAGTATTTACATTATATCTGCGACCGTGAATGTCACTTGATCGGTAAATCCATTCTAACTGCTATAGCCCGGTTAGACGGATTTGCGAACGTGACTTTCACGTTGATGTTCTGTTTTTGCTGTGATGTTGCGGATCGGTCGTGGGGGATAGCCTGGATGCAATGCTAGTACAGTTGTGATTGTATTATGTACATTTGATATTGCGGGGCGAGCGTCCGACATGTGGACTGCCGTCACTGCCTGATTGTATTATTATTTTGGGGCACGACCTGGTTGCGGTCGATGTACCCGTTGTATGTATATTTTACTTTCTGTACTAGGATTGCCCCGCGGAGGGGTGCACGGATAGCCGGGTTCTAGAGGGCAACAAGCCCGCATCTCATGGCATTGAGACGGAGGGGGCTTCACTCTAGGATTGGCGGGCTATTCGCCGCACTCGTAGGGGGTACAGGTTGACCCAGGAGGGGTGCCCAAGTTGCCGGATTCCGTGAAGTGCCGGGTGGTCCATTCACGGTGCTGAAGGGGGCTGCCTCGCTTCAGGTTTTGGCGGGTGACTTGCCGCGCCCGTAGGGGTCTAGGATTACATTGCACAGGCTATCCACACGACCAGGGGAACGTCGGGTTTCAGCGGCTCTGTGAAACCCGGGGATCCCAGATATCTGTATTGTTCTGTGATGCTGTACATATCTGTGATGTTGCATTTTATTCACGCCTTGAGCGAATATAATATATTGGTATATATATTAGTAGATGTTGTATATGTTTTACATCCGCGCTAGTCCAGTCCCCGCTCTGTCGTTAGTTAGCTAACCTAACGGGTAATGACGGGACCCAGTGGCGAATGCGGATGGCATATACGTACGTCATATTATTTTCGTTCTTTGTGGTGTGATCAATTGATGGGACTGCGTTGATTCTGATCAATGCAAGTTAAAAACAAACCTAATCTGATGTTGTTGGAACACTTTTCAAAAAGCTGTTATTGCAAGGACGTTCACTTTTGTTTTGCATCGCGGTATTCAGTTGGAATATCCTGCTCCTCAGTCGACGAGGCAAGGGCCGAGATCCCTTCACCGGGAGTGACCCCTTGGACAAAAAAAGTTTGCGTCAGGGCAATGACTTCACTATAGCCGATTACTTTTGCTTTGCACCGTGGTATTCAGTTGGAATATCCTGCACCCCATTCTACGGGGAAAGAGCTGAGATCCCTTCACCGGGAGTGACCTCTTTAGCGGAAGTTGTCGTCACTATATTTCTAAAAAGCTATCCGTTCCTTCAACGATATCAAGTTCATTACGTTAAAGGTTTTCGCCAGAAACCATTCGTAGCCCTCCATCATTTCAGTTAAATATTCGGTAGTATTCAAGCTATGTATTTTGACCTCACGCCAAGGCATAGTGTTTGGTAGCTGCTGGGTATTTATCTGTTGCATAGATAGATGCGTTGGTTTGGGACAGTCGTACTACTATTTTGGCCTACGTCAAGGGTATGTACGGGTGGGTTCAAATTAACCTGGATAATGATGGGCAGAACTTGACATGTGACTTATGATATTTTGACCTCACGCCAAGGTCATAAGAGCATGGGGCAGAAATCTCATCGGGAGTTTCAAAAGAACTGAAACTTGCCAGATATGCGCATACCTTCTGGAGTGTGGTAGCGTGAGCGGATTCCGTCACGTTATCATGTGATGATAGTTGGATCCCGATTCCCACTGATGAGTTAGTTTACTCCTCGGGTGATCCCGACTAATTCTTCTTTCAGGTTTGGAGGAGAATTTGAGGTACAGTGGGAGGTTTCCTGATTAGATAAATTGGTAACCATTCTGATCTAGGTTTGAGTGCACGCTGAGTGTTTCTTTTCTCTCTCTCTCTGGCAGCGACCTTTGACCCGACCCTAAGACTATGACTTAGTGACCAAGTTGACCGAACCTTCTTAAACACTGGCTTTTGGATTGTCAGAGTTGCAGACCTCATTGCCACTCCCACTTTTACCCTTTTCTCCAGGACACCCCGTATTACTACGAACGTCCACTTCCATTGGACAAAACCATCGTATGGTTAGATACGAACTCGAAGGAATTTATTCGAGGATGGTTTCAGGTACTGGAGAAAACGGATAGGATTATCCAGTTGTCTTTTCCTTTTTACCCTCTCTCAGGTTATGAGTACTCCTTGGTTTAGGGGTAGTACACCTATTATGCAAATTGGATAGTCTTCTTCCAAACCTTAGGCTGGTGCCGACCGGTAGGGAATGAAGAAAACCAATTAGCCTAACGATGGTGTACAGAAGGTATTAAGTTAAGACAAAGCAAGGGATTAGTAAGAGGGCAAAGTAAATTGCAACAGATATTCACGACCAAACCAAGTATTCCTTCGCCAATCCTAAATCACCTTTGTATTTCTCCAGGACGCTCCGTATCACTACGAAGATCCACAGTTTATTTGGATACTCCATCGTATGGTTATATACGAACTCGAAAGGAACTTGTTCCAGTTCGGGGATGGATTCTGGTTCAGGAGAAATAGGAATAAGATTTGTTCAGGTGTCTTTTATCTTCACCTTCTCTCGCTTTGCGAGTGCTCCTAGGATTAGGACAGTACACCCATTATGCTTATTGGATAGTCTTCTTCCAAACCATAGGCTGGTGCCGAACGGTAGGGAAGGAAGAAAACCATTTGGCCTAAAGGGGTGTGCAGAAGGTAATGACTAAAGACATATGAAGGGATTTGGAGAGGTGGCAAAGAACTATACGGTTACAGTCGTGAATCTGGAAGAGGCATTACTAGGAATACCAGGATACCCCATCGAAACATTTCAATGTTTCAGTTTCACTGTGTACTGTTAAAAGAGAACTGATATCCTAATCAGACACTTGCTCCAGGGTATGTATTTACCAGGTACGGTTCTCACATCTGTATGGTTTTACAGATGATGAGTGGGAGTAAGTTATTGGGAATTGGGTGATTATCCTCATTATATCGGGATTCGTTGTAATCGGTGATATTTGAGGAAATCGCCTGGGCTGTTTGCCGGTTGGCAAATATTTGGTTTTGAATATCCGCAGTTATGCACCAATTTCAAATTGATATATCTGTACGTCTATTTTCATAGAGTGAGATATACCTTTCTGAAATTATGTCTACGACATTTACCTATATCAGTGGATGGTTAGGTAAGGAGCATTAAACAGCGGTGTAATTCTTCTTAACCATAAGTACAGTTTTCAACCTACGACACACAGTGAATGAGTTATCAGACTCAAGGGACTTATACAGAGTATTGTATGTTGTCCAGGGTCCATCAGGACAGAGGGGTTGGTCCTCGTACTATATTCGGTTTACTTATGACTTCTCTACTTTTTAGACAGGTGTTTCGTAGAAACACAGGGTCCGAATTTGGAGAAGTTATAGGTATTCGAATAGAGTAGAGAACCAGGTGGAGCAAATATCGGGATTCTTCAAAGTGATTGAAGATGTAGATACTTGTCAATGGTATTCAATTGATAGTAATGATTAAGAGAACTTGCTTCTCTTTCAGGTTACTCATAATTGGAAGCATTCCTAAGTTGAGTAACGCTGATCGGCCTCCTTCCATTTAGTTGACATGCACTGGAGACAGCTGCATGATTTGGATCTGGTTCAATTAAATCAGTGCCTCTGTTTCTAATTGGATATAGAACAGTTCATATCTTAACGATGTTAAGGTACGGGGAGTTGTCTGGTTTATGATTAAAACCAGACACTAGACAACTCAAGGCACGTTTCTGTAATGGCTGTTTGTGGGTTGACCCAGGCTATGACGAGGGTTGACTTTCTACCATCTGGATGAACAATAGCAATATTGTTCTAGACTCGCCACAGTTTTAATAAAAATGGATTTTTTCAGAAAACAGTAGTGGGAGTATGGTAGAACTGGAAGTGATTCCAGAACCACAAACGATTACTGAAGATTTGATAAGGAACCTAAAGATTCAATCTGGATTGACATTCCATTGGCCACTCCGCAGATAAGTTGGGTAACTTCAGGCACCCGAGAGGTACTACGGTAGCCTCAAGGACGGTGACAGGGAAGTTCTTGTTTACCCACAATTACCATTGCTGTTGTTCCAGGGTGCGAGACCCGGCGGGAGGATGAGTATAGCGTCGTTCTAAACTAGTTTTAGAAGTGTACGTGTATATGACTCTGCCAGAGGGTTGTCGTAGTCAGTGGGAGCAGCGGAAGCATTGGTGGAAAGGTAGCTTATGTCTATTTATAGACTAAAGCAGATATAGCGGAGAAAGATCATCTATTTCTGACGTGACAGTCATAGGTTTGACTTCATCAGAATAGGGGATGGGTCTGTTGAGAAGGTAGTAGGCTGTGATGTCCTGGTATTTGGATGACATACACAGAGTAGGAAGTGATATTCCTATACTACAATCGGTTATACTTTGTTCGTCACACAGTAGTTTCTCCATATGGGACTTGGACATTATATCAGACAAACTGGTTACTAGATCTATGGTTTTAGATCTAGATTTGGGTGGTTTCCCAATCATGGTACTTAGACAGCATTCTAAGAGTATTTAGAATGGACGACTCCTGGCACGGTAGTATACCTGCAGAAGATGGAGTCACCCTCTCCAAAGGTGTCTTACAGACTAAAGGGGAGAGGGACGTGCATGATTGACAGATCACTTGCTTAGGCAATTGAGTCAATCATGAGATGTCAAGTACCACACCAGATGTTGTTCTTGCACTAGATGCAATAAGCTGACATTAATCCAATCCTGGAGAAACGGTCGGAAGCAGTTTTAGAACATAAGTGGATGTTCTAGGGATATGATAACGACAGCCTCATTCGGAAAACAGTTATCATTCCAGGCTTCCAAGGTGACATGGACGACAAGGAGGTTGTCAGAGCTATAGTTTTTCCTTCTGACGAGGGGCAGTATTTTGGACAGTTGGTCCAAGGCAATACTAAGGGAGGCATGGCGCAGGATACTGATTAAGTTCAGTTGACGATACAGTCTAAGAAGTTTGGATTTGGAGTTCATTTATGAGCTATGTCCCATCAGACATCCAGACACATTCTAAGACAGGTATTGCTCATTTCGGGAGATGAGTTTCTCCGCGAACTTGAGATATAGAGAGACATTGAAAGAGAAAACAAAGCGGATCCACTCTCTGAGGCTATTCCTCGAACGCAATAGTTTCGCAAACGAGCTTTGTGAGACTGACTAGTAGAGGAGTTGGGTGTTCGGTATCACACGGGCTGTGAGTATGCGACATCGCAATAATTGGCCTTGAGTGCAAGTGGGAGATTGTTGGAGATAGTGCCCTCAGAGTCAATTATTAGGTCACAGGTACGTGATTGTAATGATTGATGGAGGACCTATCCCGGTAGGACAGTCTTACTCGAGATGATAGTATGCTATCTGGTTTACCTTTATCATCGTGTACTGTTTTAAGTGACCCGACACGTCGCTATTACACGTTGATAGAGCCCCTAGGATTCTTGCTTGACCACCAGCAGTATGAGGGCGATCATATAAGTGGGAGCTGGGGGTCTATAAGCATATCCTTAAAAGGTCCCTAGTCGTGAGAGTTTCGAGACAGGGCATCGATTCTCCATAGTAGACTAGTGTATACAGTCGAGACCCCGACGAGGGGCGGTGGCCGGTCTCACAAGCCACTGGTGTCAGTTGGATCACCTAAAATGTATACAGGTGCTCATTGGGTTATGAGTACACCGGACAGGACTCGCCGGGAACATGCCAGTTGGTCATATACCAGACGTCAGATGACAGTTCCCTGGTGACATGTGTGCAGGTTAGTTCATCGACCTGGGGATCGTCATTTGTCTCGTGTGAGTTCCCACTGTACTTTGATTACTACCCTACCACGGCTCAAAGGAGTCGTGCAAACAGGTTTTAGTTGGGTACAGTCCCGAGCCACATGGAGGCAGTGAGCGTATCTTCAGGGGTTCGTCTCTCCCGGTATTGGGGGTGAGGTCGTGCTGTGCTAGGAGAGCCATTACACGAAGCCCTCGGCCGAGGCAAGGAGATTTACTGGTAGGTATTCCAGTAGTATCTCAGGGTGTTCTGGGCTACACTCCGACACGACTTGTACCGCTTTTGGGGGTCTGACTTTTACCAACCCCCTAGGCCCGCCATGCGATGCTCATAGACGAACGGACCGGACTGTACAGATATTGTCACTGACAGGCTCAGTAGGGAGTCAGGCTGAGTTCGCTCACAGACGTCCCTTTTGGTCAATACCTGGTAGCCCGTTATGTATTGGCTTATACCTCTAACGTGCTAGTGGTTAAATCCACAACCAAGGTGTTGATGAGTCTTTAGAGTCCCCCACATTCTGTTACTCAGCTTTCGGGCGAAAGGTTGTAGAGGCCGTATGGAGATATGGCAAGGTCCGATCAGATACGTGCGGTATTGCACGGATCAGGATCGGACAGTCTGTACTATAGGCCGTATGGAAATATGGCAGGGTTCGATCAGATACGTGCGGTATTGCACGGATCAGGATCGAACAGATATTACTAGCCGGCTTTGGTTTAGGCCGGATCCTAGTATAGTACAGTGTAGACTTTGTCTCATTGCATTTGTATTTCGGTCGGAATACAAATGCGGGTGTGTATGCACAGTATCGGGGTTTTCCTGTAATTTATTACGGGACCAGTTTTCTGGAGTTGCCAGTTTGCTTTTCGTTTCGGCCGATTTCCTTTGTATCGTTCATTGGCCGAAGATTGGTGGAGGAGGGTTTATTTGCATTGTTGCAAATTAGTATTTGTGGAGGGGGTCTTTGCTTTTTGTAGCATCATGATAGTCTTCATGATGGTGCACCATCCATTGACTTGCTTGACTTCATACTTCATGATGGCTTGACTTTGTTAGCATCATGGTTGTTGATGATGGTTGTGTGGAGTGTTGGCATTGCTTTGTGATCATGGTTGATTATGATAGCCATTCCTCTCTCTCTCTTGTATGTTTTGAGTTTGGCCTCTCTCATTTTTTTGATGAACTCTCCTCATTCTCATTTTCCACTTCACTCCATGCTCTTCTCCTCACTTGTTTTGGCCGGCCACTTTGGATTGGGGCTGTCCAAAATTGTGCGTGTGTTTTTTTGGTTCATATCATGCTCCAAAATACCCCCTAGCTCCTCCACATTGTTCTTGTTTCATCCCTCCACCAAATGGCACCTCCATGAACCCCAAATGAGACACAATCCTCTACTACATATTCTACAGCGAACCTTGGGCACGTCGAGTAGCCGGCTTCGTGCCCGAGTTGCCTCGGCATTGAGGTGGGAGCCCGTAAAAGAAGTAGGCGATGTGGTGCACTTCCGGCGACGAGGAGGAGACGGGACATTCCGCAGGAGATCGGGACGATGACGAGAAGACCGGAGGACTTGGATCGTCGGTATATCTCTATTCCCTTTCTTGTAGATAGCTAGGACTAGTTAGTGGTTCGATTCGGGTATTAGTGCGCGGCGGTTTGCCAGTTCAAGAAAAATTTAAGTTTATCACCGCTTCCGCATTTGGCCGTCGGATTGACGGCCGGGGCGCCGCCGTGCACTTACACTAGTGCCCCGTCTTCTTGCAGTGAAAACATTCTCCTTTCCCTTACTTCTCAACCTGGGATTTGTCTCTTCTTTGTGCCTTCTTGATTCCACCTCTCAGTTTGGTGGATTTCTTCTTATTCCTTCCCTTGTCCTTAGCTTTCGGGACAGAAAAGGAAGATTGTCCAAAAATCAGAGAGGGAGACTTCGCTTTAAGCGTGCTCTTCGCACTTCTCAACATATTGAGAATTCTGGTAGTGACTTCTCCATGTTATGCATGTTGAAGTTCACTATGAATTGAGCAAAGGCAGGGGGAAAAGACTGAAGAACAATATCAATATACTGTTCGTTCTCCATTGTCCATCCGAGATCCTCAAGCTCTTCAATAAGAGCTATCATCTTCAAAACATGATCGCATACTGGTGTGAAAGGAGCCATCCGCATTTGAAAAAACTTTCGAGATACTTCGTATCTCAGGGTCTGAGATTGCTCCCCAAACAACTTTTTTGTATGGAGAAAGATGGATTGAACATCCATCTGCTCGTGCTATTTTTGATCTGTATTGTCCATCGATGCAAGTGCTAGGCATTTGGCAGTAGCACAGTCAAAATCCCACGTTTTGCGGATCTCCTTATCCATAATAGAAAATTCAGGGCCTGGGCTGGGTGGGGCTGAGGCAGTAAGGACATATGATATCTTATCATATGTGAGAGCAATGTTAATGTTCCTCGGCCAGTATTTATAGTTTGGCCCGGTTAGCTTATTTTTCTCTAACAGTAGCTTAAGTCCGGTCATGGTAATCTGCTATTAGGAGAGAGAAAAGAATACACTCAGCGAAACCTCTTGCAAAGATCAGATTGGATATTATCTTATCTAATCGATGTCTCCCACTGCTTTTATCAAATTTTCCTTCAAACCGTAAAAAGAAAATTAGCCAGCATTAATTGCATTCTACAACTTCGCTAACCGTTCAGCCAGTCCAGTGTCGTTACTTTGAGGGGGTTCCCCGTGCTTTCGCACGGACCTAATTAGAATAAACCTCGTTTTTCCCAGAGGCGTAGCCCTGTTGACACCTTTCTAGACACCTAATGGGTTAGCTAATTGTAAAGTGCAAAACTCTCCCGGGAGCAACTCTTGCTCACAGTGGGATCGGGATCTTACTATCACATAGAAGGTATGTAATCTCATTGTAAATTTCAACTCTTGAAACTCCCGATATGGTTTTTACCCCTATCACTCATGACCTTGGCTATGGTCAACATATCATAAGCACTAGTCAAGTTCTACCCGTCATTTCATGATTAATTAGACCCACCCAAATGACCCTTGGCTATGGTCAACATAATCATGTGACTGTCCTAATTAATCGCATCATATGCTGTGTAGGAAGACATCACTTAGCTACCGTAGACTACGTCTTGGCTATAGTCAACATACGTAGCACGAATACTAAGTACTCTACTTCTTAAAATGACGGAGGGCTGCGAATAGTTTTTAAGAAAACCTTTTAATGCTTTGAACTTGATATCATTGTAGAATCCAATGGTTTTAGAAGGAGTGGCTTAAGCTCCGCACTTTGAAAACTTGCTTTTTCATAAAATGCCGAATGGGTTTCAAATCCTATTCTACAATATTTTTTAGGTTCCTTTTTCTTTACATTAATCTTATTAATGCAGTCTCATCATTTAAGTCCTTAAACCATCACAGAAAAGAAACGAAAATAGAACGTACACTTATGCCATAATGTCCCGTTATGTACCGTTAGGTTACTTAACTAACGGCATAGCGGGGTGTAACGTTTCAAATTAATAAAATATTATTTTTGGGAATTTTTATAATTTAATATTATTTTAATGAGTATTTTAATATTCCGGTATAATTAAATACAAATAAATGGGGGGAAATTATGGAAAATTCTAAAATAGGGTATTTTATGGAATTATGCCATTTTTAAGTTTTATGATTAGTTATATGCTAATTTAGTGCTAATCGCGATTAAAAATCGCTAACCGGATTTTTAGCAACTTTGTGCAAAACATGCACATATCTTTTTCTACACTTGTGTTACATTTTTCTTGCCATGGTTGTTCATTTGGGTTCACTATTTGAGTGAGAAGGAAATTGAGGGAAAAGTAAATATAATATGAGGGTCGGTGAGAGAGAGAGAGGTATGGGTTATTTTGACCAAAGACTTAGCCATTCCCTTCATTCTTTCCCTCTTTTCTCTCCCTTTCCCCAAGAGCTGCTGCTGCTCCTGCTCCTCCCTCATCTCCCTCCCCTTCACTCCATAGATCCCTCTTAATTCCCTCACCAAAATCCTATTCCCATTTCACAAAAAGTGTTCCCGAGCTCACTAGCTACACATTGAACCTAGCAAGAATGGATTTGGAGGACTTTGAGCAACTCAAGAAAATTCTTGAGTTGCCAAAGAAGGTAATTTCTGCACCTTTAGTTTAGTATTTCAATTCTTATTGCATCCATTCTAGTTTCATGTCGATATGGTGTCGTTTGTTGGATTTGTGAAACTTCAAGTTAGGGTTTAGGTGAGATATGAAATTAAAGGTGAAATTGAGGCTTGTGGTGACCCTAAAACCCTTGGTGTGATGATAAATTGGACCAAAACCTGAAGCTAAAACACAGAATACGGATTTATGAGACGATGTCGGGGAAAACTGTAAATCTGGGAGTGCATTTTGTAATCTGCTATCACCCGAGACCTCCTAAAATAAAACTGAGTTGACAGTGAGATGTGCAGGCACCATGGAACCACGACAGCAAGCCCTACCCTTTAATTCCTTCTTGAGGCTGCAGATTTAATCCCTCTGGCCGCAATTTGCGACCAGAGTAGGTTGGAACCCCTTCGTTTTTGTTCTGTAGCCTTTTGCCCTATAAACTTGACCCTGGGTATGTGCAATTTTGTCTGATTCCATCTAGGGTAAAATCTGGGTTGATTTTCCTATGTTGGCGCATGATTTACGACTTGTTTTAGCATGGATTTTGGTATTTGGTGATTCGTTTCTGTCGGGTGGCGTTTGGACGTCAACGACAAGTGGATATTGATCGTGTTTACATGCGAGACGATAGGTTTTTACCTATGCGAGTAGCGTGTGCTGTTTTGGTTTTCCGATGTGATTTTCATGTGCTTTAGCGTTGTGATATACTTGTAGGTACCCTACATGATGTTGAGGCGAAGAAGATGAAAATGGCGACATCGGCATCGACACACGAGAAGCAAGGTGAGTAGATTTATATCTACGGGGAGAAGTCAGGTGGATGGCGTATAGCACCCCCGCAGTCCGTGGTGATGTATACGAATACGTATACACACATATATTTATTATGCGTTGCTTAAGATTATTGATGGTAATAATGGAATTATTGATGATAAGGATGTATTAGTTTAGTATAGTGCGAAACCTTAGAGTAGAGGTTGCACCGACACATACACATACACATATACTTGCATACATTCTTTCCTTTATCTGTGCGCATTTGGAGGTGTGTATATCTACACATGGGTATGGGACTATGTATTCATATACGGGATTTAAGGCCGTGAGATTCGGCGATATGACAGAGTTCGTATTTGAGATGAGACATGATGGTTTTAGCGGGCCTTTGGGCATGTGTTTTACCCCGCGTTCATATTTTTATAGACGGTATCGATGGTACTAGACTTAGACTTGTACCTTAGATTATGTGATATGATGGTAGTGATACCTGATATGTGATGAGATGAATGTGGTTTTGACCCGTATCCAGCTATTGGGATGCCGTACGACGATTTACCGTATGAGCTTATTATTGATGTTAGATCCGCACTCATGACTCGAGAATGTTATATGATATACTGTATCGTACGTAATACTATTGAGGCGAGATCACCGACTATTGTATATATATGTATATTGACTCAGATTTAGGTGGTTTCCATACCCCTGCCGATTGACTTGATAGTTGGGTCCGTATTTCGCATAGTAGGCGTTAGACTAGACCCGAGTCATACCTATTTCAAAACTAACGAATCGGGGATATTTTAAAGATAGGCAAAAGGGATTCTACGGGTATTTTCAAAAGAAGCATCTTTTCTTAAAACACCGCAGCCCTTATTTTATTTAAAAACCCCGATTCGTCTTATTTCAAATGGCAAAGCTGCATGATATATTTATTGAGGCAGATTCTTTACTGTTGCGTTAATTATTCGATTCCGCATATTCATGCTATTTGCATTGCATTGCTTGTGTTTATTGATATATTACAGTCATGCCGCTAGGACACCAGCACCATTATCGATGATGCGTATATTCCACGTACACTTGTTTGCCGGCTCACACACTTCATCATCGATAATTGCCATGTCACTACACTGTAGTACTGTTGCATCAGGATATGACCTTATATGCGCATACTATCATTCCATGTTGCATGATATCCTGTTATACTTGCATTTCATTAATATGTCACATACATCATGCTTTCTGATTATGCGCATCAAGATACTCATTTTCATGATATTTCTGGATTTGGGAACCGTGGATAATTTCAAAGGAAAGTATGTACTTATTTGAAAACCCCGGTTTCCTTGATATGATATTTGCGCTGCCGCCATTAGATTTATCGGTTCTGATTTTATACCCCTTCGAGGAGTGGGTGTCGTATGTGGGTACGTGGTGGGGCCCGATATATAAGAGAGTGGGCTGACCCGGACTGACGGATGCCCGATATATGAGAGAGTGGGCTGACCCGGACTGACGGATGCCCGATATATGAGAGAGTGGGCTGACCCGGACTGACGGATGCCCGATATCTGAGGATTTACGTGCCGATGCTAGGCACAGGTTTCATGATGTTTTCCATGATTTGATTTTATCCTCACATTTACATGCATGATGGTTATTGTCATTGGGTGACGAGTGGACGGGATCCACGTACATGCAGATTTGATTACATTGATCATACCTCATATTTATGATATGGTATTACCTGAGATACTGGCACGAGCACTTGGCACTACACTCATGTATAGAGATTACATTGCCAGTTTAGCATGCTTCAGATTTATTCATATTGAGGTTTATATATCTGATTGTATTGACCTAGGATGGGTCATACATTCGATCTCTGCTTATAGATATTTTCTATTCACGAGTTGGCAACTCACCCCCGTTGTGCCACAGTTCTTACAGGTTTTTGCCATACAGATTCTATAGAGGCTTTTCTGGCACATTGCTTCCATACGGGTGACTTGCTTGGTAGGTGGGTTCTTTTGTATCAGAACCGCCATTGTACATGTTTTATTCATTGTATCTAAAAATTCCATCAACCAAAACTTGAATATTGTTTCAGACTTAGACACAGTGATGTATTATTTCGACCTTAGAGTCGCGCTTGTAGTATTATGGTTTTCTGGCTGTTTTGAGTTTCTGTTTTTTGGATTTTGATCCTTGCCCTTTGGCGTTGTATATTATTATTGCTTGCATGGTTGTGACCGTCGATTGACGAAGAGCTAGCTCCCGCTTGGGGATGCCTTTTATCATTTCATATATATTATTCTTGTTGTACCCGTTCGGGGCCAGTTTTTACAAAGGAAACTCTGCCGAAATTTTCAGGAAGGGTTACACTATTTTTCAAAAATGCATTTTCGGCTTAGTTATTTGGAAAGCTTTGATTTCAAACATGTTTTCTTTACTTCTTAAAACCAGTTTTCTTTATTTACTCCTTAAATGGTTTTAGATTTCTGGGCTTTTGGCTTACTCGGATCATATGGAGTCCTATAGACTTCATAGGATTCAAGGGCCAGTCACGTACTCTTTCGGGTCGTGACACGGGGCGGGACTAGCGCGATGCAAAACATAAGCAACGTTTATTATATATTATATATATAATACACCATTCGTCTCATTATATAAAGTGATCACATCACAGAATATCAATAGCAGAAACATATATATGAAAATATAGGATATACTAGAAGGTCGGTATATTGTATTTAGCCAACAATAGAAAATACGGATTCCACGGTCGCGATGAGTAGCTAAGTCCACACCCCTAGACCCCTATGAGAGTGGCAAGTGACCCTACCAATTCTAGAGTTTAGGAGACCTGGTCTCAACTCCTCGAGATGGCCTCCCACTGAACCCTAGAACCTGCTCACTTATGCTCCCCTCCTTGGGTCTATCCTAATGCGAAAAAGTAAATAATATACAATAATGGTGACATCATCCTCAACCCGGAAGTGCCCCAATAAAAGAATATTACAAACAATTAATTTTACATGAATGAAAATAAAAACTCTCATCTGACATAAAACCCCCAGCCATTCAATCACGACGATCCTGTACATCATATCTCAGCAACACATAACATCACATGTCATCAACGTAAGTAAGTATGCGTACCCCAATTGTGGTTGATGTATAGCAATGAAACCGGTGATACACCACATAATACACTTACGGTCGCAGAAAAGAAAGTGAAAAACAACAACAATTGGAATCATCACTTTAACAAATATCTAGACGATGTTAAACGTTTCGATTGAATCAATAAACACCCACAAATTATCCCGAGAGCTCAACACTTGAGCAAAGTTAAAATACCCAAAAATTGCCACAGTGCCTATGGACCAACCGTAGAAGGGTCAACCCTTGCCTCACCTATGGCGCCATGGAACTACGGCAAACCCTAGGATTTGGCCGTGGTTCCGTGGTCATAGAATTGAGTTAGGGTTACGTTCTTCTAGAGGGTCTATAGGGTTACTTGCATGATCTTCCGAATATGTTTAACTTGGAAAATTCCAACACTTGGAGAATTTCCAGCGAGAGCAATGAGGTGGTGATTGATGTTCGTTCGAACTGTTAAAGGTCGTTTAAGTTACCAAAAACAATGTTAAAATTACGAATACGAAATACTCCGAATTATCCCCTAAACAAAATTAACATCACATGAAATTTTGTGCTAAACTAACAATACCTGAAACCCTAAAACCAACAGACCAGAGCACCAGAGGAAAACGAGGCGAAACAGAGGGGAGGGGCCGGCCAGGCCAGAATTATAAGCCATGTCACCGGGTCAAAACTGGTGGATGGGCCTCTTTTTTCTTCAGTGTTCTCAGTGCATCATATGCAAGCTTCTGCAGTTGCTGAAAAATTTTCAGAGGCCATTAAAAAATCGACAAAGAGCAGAATTCTAGGGTTTCGGTTTATCATATTTTCGGAGTTGTTTCGGTTTCATAATATATATAATATTGTCTGAGTTTCTAGCTTGGCTCTGATATCACTATAGGGATTCTTTAGCACCATGCCTAGGGTTTGGGTTGGATCATACACGCTATAATAAAAATTTAGGGAGTGCTAAACAATACCAACCATTAATCGAACTAGAAATCTAGGGTAACAAGCAACTAGTACATACTAGAAGTAATTTAACACTAAGAGGTGAATAATACAATCTTTGTAGACCTCCCTCCTTGACTCCTTGGATCAACTATGGTTTGAAACGGTTTGCTTGAATCCTTCGAGTCCACGACGATCCACCACGGAGTCCCTTTGCTCAAGCTCCTATCTTTACTTAATCTTTGAATAAGTAGAGCAAACAATCTACACAAGTGGGCTAGACTAATATAGATTGGTGATGTGGGTTTGGATCTCACTTAAAAACCTTTCCTTTTTTGTTTCCTTCACTCACTTGAAAAGGGTAGAGAGCATGAAGGAAGAAGAAGAAAGAGATGGATACGCTTAAGCTATTTTGTTTGTGATAATTCTCAAATAAAATGAGAAAAGAAAATATATAAATGAGAGTCACAATCACATAGAACCATGGTTAATAAATATCTAGATATTTTGTTAATGAGTTAAAAGATAAATGGAAATTAAACCATGATTGTAAATGAGGTTAAGTAAAGAAGAGTGTCGAAGAATTTTCAATCATGATTTAATCATTTTCTTTTTCTCAATAACATATATATATATATATATATATATATATATATATATATATATATATATATATATATATATATATATATATATATATATTTATACCATGTGAGTCTTGCAGCCATCTCCTTTGTATCATCAACTATGACACATGTATGCATGCATGTGTGCATTCATATCAACATATATATACATACACACATTCATGCATACATCAGATAAAGAAAGGTTTTAAATAAATGAGCTAAAAGTCAATATTAAACCAACACTTGATTTAATAACCCGGTCATATCACATACGACCCGACCAATAGAAAACGCCCGATTAAATTACGGTATCAAATACACGCATTTAATCGAGCTCCCGCACATATCCCATATGCACTCCACATCATTTCACCTGAGCTAGGAAACCCCTATGTGGGACTCTAAGACCTGTCAATACGCTAGCAGTAGGAAGTGATCATATCACATACCCACAAACTGTCAGCGGTACTAGCTGTACGTAACGGCTCCCGGGTATTGAGCGATCAAAAGAAAAAACAAGCGAACCTGTCAAAACTCCCGTCAAGCCAACTGGAAACACTTACCGTACAGTCCGGTCTTTTCGTCAGATATGTTGCATATCGAGTCTAGGGATGGTATCGTCGACCCCAATAACTTAATAAGTCATGCCGGTATATGGCCTATAACAGATCGAGAAACTACTGATAACACTTACCAGTAAATCTTATCAGCCGTGGCCAGGGACTTCCTGTTATAGCCAATCAAGCAAAGCGCAACATCAACCCCAAATACCGGGAGAGACAAAACCACTCCTATCGCTCATTTCCTCCATGTGCCTCGGGACTGTACCCAAAATCCACCTGTTTGCACGACTCAGTAAAGCCGTGGTAGGGTGGAGATCAAAGTACAGTGGGAGGACACACAAGACTCTATGACGATCTCGGGTCTACAGACTAACCTGTACCAGTGTTACCTGAGAACTTCTATCTGACGATAGATATAATACCACATAGGAGTTCTCGGCAAGTCCTTTCAGTGTACCCAGTCTCCACTGAGCATCCATATACAGTCTTTGGTGTCACCATACCAATGGATATAAGATCATCCATCGTCCATCATATGGGACAAGAACCGTATACGCTAGTCAACTCTAGAATATCGATGCCCCATCTCGATACACCCACGACTAAGAATATTTCAAGGATATGCTTATAAACTACACATGTCCTACTAATATGATATGCATCATAGTCCCAGTAGTCAAGAAAACATCCTAAGGTCTTTATCAACATGTACCAAAAGAGTAATATGCATGATCAAGTGAACATGTCAAGATAAAATACAAACAGATAGCATACTATCATGTCAAACAAGAATGTCCTCTGTATATATATACACATACCGATACATCCACTATCATATAATGGCCTCTAGGGCATACATATATTCAACAGTTCGGGCTCACCAATGCCCTAGCTGCTTTCATGGATATGATGAATCGCATTTTCAGGCCGTTTCTGGGTCAGTTCACTATTGTATTCATTGACGATATCCTTGTATACTCTCGTAGTCGAGAGGAGCATGAGAAGCACTTGTGAATTACTTTGCAGATTCTGACGGAACACCAGTTGTTCGCTAAATTCTCCAAATATGCTTTCTGGCTGGATAGTGTAGACTTCTTGGGTCACATGGTTACGAGAGATGGTATACGTTTGGACCCAAAGAAGATCGAGGCAGTACAACACTGGCCCAGACCTGTATCAGTTATAGAGATTCGCAGCTTCTTGGGTTTGGCCGGTTACTACCGACGCTTTGTATAGGATTTTTCTCGTGTCGCTGCACCGCTGACCTGGTTGACTCGAAAGGAAGTTCCATTTCTTTGGACCGAGGCATGCGAGCAGAGTTTTCAGCAGCTGAAGACTCGCTTGACGACTGCACCAGTCCTATCTTTACCTTCTGGGTCGGGTGGTTTTGTTTTTTATTGCGATGCCTCTCGAGTAGGTTTAGGCTGTGTATTGATGCAGCACGATAGGGTCGTCACTTATGCTTCTCGGCAGTTGAAAAAGCATGAGCTGAACTACCCCACTCATGAATTAGAGATGGCCGCGGTCGTCTTCGCACTCAAGATTTGGAGGCATTACTTATACGGTGAGTCGTGCCAGATATTCACAGACCACAAGAGCTTAAAGTATATCTTTCAGCAGCGGGATCTGAATTTGAGACATCGTCGTTGGATGGAGCTCGTAAAGGACTATGACTGTGAGATTCTTTATCATCCGGGCAAAGCGAATGTTGTGGCAGATGCTTCGAGTCGGAGGCCTGGAGGTATCTTATCTTATTTGAGCATAGTGCAAAGGCAGTCTTCCGCAGATTGGTAGATTTTATGTGACAGCCGAGTACAGTTTGAGTTTATGTCGACCGGAGGTCAACTCGATCATGTCCGCACCTGTCCACAGTTACTCGATCGCATCCGAGAGGCACAGTCTGCAGATGCTCGTTTATCAGAGATCAAAGAGCTGGTTAGACAGGGTAGAGATTCAGAGTTCATGATCGACGACCAGGGAGTACTACGATTTGGAACTCGTCTTTGTGTGCCAGATTCTGATGGGCTGAGACGCGAGATCTTAGAGGAGGCGCATCAGTCAGCATATAGTATTCATCCGGGTTCCACCAAGATGTATCATGACTTGAGAGACGTCTGCTGCTGGGAAGGGATGAAGAGAGATGTCATGGATTTTGCTTCGAGATGCTTGACTTGCCAGCAAGTCAAGAGCGAGCGCCAGAGGTCGGCAGGAGAGTTACAGTCCTTGCCCATTCCGGATTGGAAATGGGAGCTGATCTCCATGGATTTTATTGTGGGTCTTCCCAGGACTAGCAGAGGGTATGATTCCATCTGGGTGATTGTGGATCGATTGATAAAAACAGCTCACTTTCTTCCGGTGAAGACGACTAATGGATATGCACAGTATGCCCAGATCTATATTGACGAGATTGTGCGATTGCATGGAGTTCCGACTTGCATTGTGTCCGATAGAGGCACAAAGTTCACCAACCGATTATGGTAGAAACTTCAAGAGGCTCTAGGCACCCTATTGAGTTTCAGTACGGCTTTCCACCCATAGACCGACGGTCAGTCAGAGCGGACCATACAGACTCCTGAGGATATGCTCCGAGCTTATAGTCTAGATTTCGGTGGCAGTTGGGATCATCACTTGCCCTTGATAGAGTTCTCCTACAATAACAGTTTTCAGGAGACGATTCAGATGGCCCCCTTCGAAGCTTTATATGGGAGAAAGTGTTGATCACCCATTTGTTGGACAAAACTCAGCGAGAGCGGCATTTTGGGACCGCAACTAGTGCAGAAAACTACAGAAAAGATCCAGTTGATACGGGACAGGATGAGAGCGGCCCAGAGCAGGAAAAAATCTTATGCTGATTGATGTCGTCGCAGACTCGAGTTCGATGTGGGAGACCGTGTGTTCTTCCGTGTCTCTCCGATGAAGGGTGTGATGCGTTTCGGGAAAAAGGGGAAGCTTAGTCCAAGATATGTCGGACCCTACGAGATTCTTGAGAGGGTGGGTGTTGTAGCCTATCGTTTAGCACATCCACTAAGTTTTCGTAATGTTCATCCAGTGTTCCACGTATCTATGCTTTGCAAGTACCTTCATGATCTCTCTCACGCGATCCAGCATCACACTTTACCGCTTGAGCGTGATCTATCCTACACTGAGCAGCCGGTAGCTATTCTAGACAGGCAAGAAAAGAAGCTGAGGTCAAGGGTACTTCCATTAGTAAAGGTTCTTTGGCAAGGACCAAATAGTGAAGAAGTCACTTGGGAGGTCGAGAATGCGATGCGGTAGAAATTTCTGCACCTTTTTGAAGGTACGTGTACTTAAATTTTAAATTCGGGGACCGAATTTTCTTAAGGGGAAATATTGTAACATTTTGAAATATTTTAGATAATTAATTATTTTATTTATTTAATTAAAAATGTTATTTTAATAATTTTATTTTAATAATAAGACCTTTTTATATGTAGTGTAAGAAATTAAGTAATTTGAATATTTAGTTTGTAACATTAGTTGTTAAGAAGGGTTTTACTAAAAATTGTTAGCTTCATTGTGTATTATGATATAGTGGGAGGGTTTATATGTTAATGTGTTAAGTTAGAGTTAAGGTTAGATTAAACCTCATAGACACCACACCTTAGATTAAACATAAATCCTACACCTCTTACTTGCATGAATGCATAACACTCCTTCATGGTGACACCTCCTCCTAACCTTATCATTTCTTATCCTTACCTCTTTCATAATTATTTCAGTTGATATATTAAGATTTGAAACAAATAACCTAGCCTAGTGAAAATCCTCTACCTCATTTAAGAAAGAGAAAAGAAATGAAATGCTAAGTATTTGTGTTCCTCAACTCAAACCCTCAAGCTAGGACCTTTTGGACTTGTGCAATTCTTGAAGAGCCATTCAGTTGATCTTTCAAATAGGTATAATCTCTAATCATATAGATTTTATTACAAGTATCGTTTAGAGTAGGATGTAGAATATCGGTAAATATCGTATTTTGTTAGATTCTGTCTCTATTTTGAAACTGCTATGAGTTAGTTAATATTTAGAAAAATCAAATAGTACCGTAGCTTTGTAGATTGAACCAAGAGTATACACTAGAAACATGAACCCAATACCTTGCAACTAGACCGGCGAGATTCAAGTAATTCCCGGCGTCGCCGGATTTTTTATGGATTTGGGTGTTTAAAATTTTAGGGTAACTCTCTGTATGTATTTTAGGGTATTTAGTATAGTTTGATTATGTTATATTTTCTGTATATAAAATCTGGAAGCAAATTTCTTGTTTTGGTTATAGTTCTAAATACAATACGGATATTTCGTGTCACGATTTCTGTTATCCCAGTTACGAGCAGCATGGGGTTAGCTCAGGTTAGTATAGGTTTTCGATAGTTCACAATATTCGCACGTAGCACGTTTAGTATGTAACTCTTGTAGTTTTCAAGTTTTCGCCGTATCGGAGGTTAGCCGTTTCTTGTACGAAAGTTAATTTCGATGTTAGGTTCGACCGCGGGGACTTCGTAGGCCGCAAGGAAGGGAAAGAGATTGATGATATCCGAGTAGATTCGACGTGTTACGGTGAGTAGACTAAACATCTACCAGGGGATTTTGTATGGATGGCGTAATTAGAAGTTTGGCTAATTAATTTCCATCGCATTGTGTATATGTGTAAGACTAAAAACTTCATCGTGTGCATTTATATCTATAAATTCCATTTGTCTAACACTTACTAGGACACTGAACTAATTATCGATGAGTCATGTTGCACGCGCACATACCTACATGTTACACTACACCTCATCGGTATTGATATGACACACAACCACTTAGAACTTGCTATGTCACATATGATTCATTTCATACCATAAGCATCATTAATAGTAGTAGTTTTGCATTGCTGTTATTATTGACACTTATCATGTTTCACTTTCAATTGTTATTAATTATAGTATAAGGTGTATTGGATTATAAGGATTTCTGGTTTTGAGTTTTATACGCTATTTAGTTATATTCCGTGGTTCTTCATGATTGATATGATGTGTCCACCATGAGATGTTTTTATGGTTTGGTTTTATTCCAAATCGAGTGGGGGAGCTATACGGTTACGGATTTTTATATCATCCGGACTGAGTGGGGGAGTATACAGTCGGATTCATAGTGGTCCTGATCGAGACCGAGAGGAAGGAAAGCCGCATTTGAGGCCGGGAGCCTAGCGAGGATACTCGATACCGGAGATTGTTGTAAAACACGACAGATATCTGGAGGATACCGACAAATATGGCAGATTGACAGGATTCGTTCGGGGAACGATACCTGCTAAAACGGAAGATTTGTGTCGATGTTGGACACGAACAAATGAATCTAATTTTTGAAAAGACCAACATTCCAAAATATTTGATGAGAATTCAATGTTATTTTATACATTCATTTAGTACATATTCATGCGTCAATGTGCTATCAAACCTCATGGTTACTTGTTTACTTTTAGCTTTATTTCGTCATGCTTACAATATAAACTGTTAGATATTAGTTTATTCACTGAGTTGGCAACTCACCCCCGTTGTGCCTTAGTTTCTTGCAGGAGAAGTGTGGACACATAGCAGCAGTGCGGATCCACTTGTCCACTTTTATCGCTTTTCTTGTTAGGTGGGTTACATATGTGGTAACCTTCTATTTTGATATATGTATTTTGGATCTAATATCACTCCATCAGACCCTGTATATTTGACTTAGAACAAAACATGCTTGTATATGTCTTAATTCGATTGAGTGAGATCAGCTAGTTGTGTTAGTTTATGCTTTCTTTACTTATGCTTATATTCTTCGCTTTGAGCGTCGTATTGTTATTGCGTGGGTTATATTTTTCCGCCGTTGGATTTTATTTTTCATTCACATCTCCGGGTCAGGTGCTAATGAGCACATTGAACTCTTAGGGACGCCACTTATTGAAACATGATATAACTGCTTTTAATTATAATTAAAAATGGAGGTGCTGTCGAAATTTTAAATGCTAAAAATCAGTTGTTTAAATTTCATTTCTTAAAAATCATTCGATATGCTACCTCATTCTTTTACTTTAAAACTGATTTTTTTATTAATTCAGCAAATAGGATTTTGATCTTGGTTTTCTGGCTTACTCAGATTGTGTTGGCATCTTTTGATGTCATACAATCTAAGTGCCGGTCACACACCAAATTCGGGTCGTGACAATAGCGTACAAGAACTGCAAACTTTCTACGTACCTCCCGGCCGAAGAGGTGCAAAAGCGACCCTCTTCTACCAATCTACGAAAAATAAAGTAGAACAAGAAGTCTAATATGGTGCCGATTTTATACTCGACTGGCTTCAACCAATCCGTCTGCCAAGATACTACGCGGAAGGATTGAAAAGGCTGTTAAGTTGCCAAGGTGTACCCCTCGAAAAAACTGATCGACAAGCCTAATTCTACAAAAAGATTTGGGATATTCTCGGGACTCAGAGAATGATGCCCAACGGTAAGATGGAGACAATCGGTCTCGGATACGTTTGGTTCAAGAAACATGTGCAGATCCACAGTTGCCGCGTTGTAAACAGCTCCAGTGAAGCGAAAGATGCTCTTCCAAATAGCAGTAATGTCAAATCGGATCAAGACCCCGCTTTAAAAACGTTAAGTCCGTCGCTGGAAGAACAAATTGACAGGTTAATAAAAGAAGCTTGTCAAAAGAGCCGGGACAGTCACAGCCACGAAATGACCATTTATGAAAAGGTCAGGGCGCAGCGTCTCAGTCAGCAATTTGTAGAGAGGTAGGCTATAATGCTCTTCATCCCCGACCCACTATATGTTCTCGCAAAAGAGGAAAATCCCGAAATAGAGGAAAAAACAGGGCAAAGAGCATAAACAACGTTCGAAAACAACAAAGCGGATCCAAGACGCCATGCCATCGAGAAAAACTCGATTGGAGCCCGTCCTTTATAAAGAAGATGGGTCGGGAATACTCTTTCCCTCAAGAAAAGACAAGGAAAATATTCAACCTTGTCATGAAGCACCAAATGATGATACTTTCGGAGTCTCGGCACCCTGAACAAATAAGCGAGGTCCATCACCCGGATTATTGTTCCTATCACCGAGTAATAGGTCATCCCCTTGAAGACTGCTTTACCTTCAAATACTGGGTAGAAGACCAGTATCGACAAGGTAGGTTTATGTTATCCGACAGTCGGAGGGTAACCCCGCCACAAAAGCATGAGCCGAAAAGAACCTACAATGTCAGGTTAGGACCGGCTCAACAACAAAAAGTGAAGTATGCTCGTACCTGCCATATGATAACACTCTCATAAGAGGGAGGGCACGAGACTATGAACGACCTCTACAGATGCTTCGCAAATGAATACGAGGGCGAGATGATCACAGAATTTCCACTAGCACTAAAAAAGCTGGAAGATGGGATACACACCATAGAGGACAACCTAAGAAAAATTGACTTAGGGACAGAAAACGAGTCGAGGCCGACGTTCGTCAGTGAGCTATTATCTGAAAAATAGGAGGCCACGTTAAAAGACGTACTCATACAGTATAAGGATTGCTTCACCTGGAACTACTCTGAAATGCTGGGTCTAGATCCAAATGTAGCAGTATATAAACTGGCTATATCGCCGGGAATTAAGCCAATCAAACAGGTAACGAGAAGGATGCGACTCGAACTTAAGATGGGCATCAACGCTGAAGTCAGGAAACTAATCGACTCTGGCTTCATCCAAGAAGTTCAATATCCCGACCGGATCGCTAACATCATTCCAATGATGAAGAAAAATGGGATGGTGTGCATCTGTGTGGACTTCCGGGACCTTAACAATCCTTGCCCGAAGGTTGACTTCACAGTACCTTTTACCGAGCTAATGATTGATAACACGTCTACCCATGAGGTCTTCTCCTTCACAGATGGATCTTCAGGATACGACCAAATAAAAATGCATCCTGAAGACCAAAAGCATACTGCCTTCCGAACCCCGCTGGGCATATTCTGCTATAAGGTAATGCCCTTCGGTTTGAAGAACGCTGTCGCTACCCGCCAGAGGGCCATGACAAAGATTTTCGACGACCTCATCCATGAGATTGTTGAATGCTACATCGATGACCTTGTGGTAAAGAGTAAATCTCATGAGGAGCATTTGGAACATCTAAAAATAGTGTTCCAACGTTTTCGAAAGTGTAATCTGAAGTTGAATCCTCTAAAATGTGCATTTGGAGTTTCCTCAGGCAAATTCCCAGGATTCATCTTACGTCACTGAGGTATCGAAATCGACCCCTTAAAGATGCGATTATGTAAATGCCCATGCCAAGAACCCTCAAACAGTTGCGATCTCTTCAAGGTATATCCGGCGGTTCATATCCAACTTCTCCGGAAAATACCATCCCTACAGTCATTTGATGAAAAAGGGGACTCCGCTCATCTGGGATCAAAAGTGCCAAAATGCACTAGACGAAATTAAACAATACCCCCAAAATCCGCCGGTATTGAATGCTCCAGTTAAGCGAAAACCCCTTATCCTATATACAACAGCTCTTGAGGGTTCTCTAGGCGCATTGTGGGCACAAGAGAACGATCAGGGAAAGGAGAGAGCTCTGTACTATTTGAGTCAGGTTCTCCTGGGGGTAGAAAACAATTACTTCCCTATCGAAAAGCATTGCCTGGCACTGATCTTCACAATAACAAAGCTCAGACATTACGCCTTGGCACATGAGGTCCATCTTATATCGAAGGTGGATCCTCTCAAATATCTAATGTCAAGGGTCATACTAACAGGAAGGCATGCTAAATGGACCCTCCTCCTGATGGAGTTCTCAGTAACGTATCGTCCCCTCAGAGCAATGAAAGGGCAGGCTATTGCCGACTTTCTTGCAGAGTATCCGATACTAGCCGACTCCCTTTGAAATTGGGAGTTGCTGGATGAACATGCGTTTGACGCAATCAAAGAAGAGAAAGAAGAAAATGATTCCCAATGGGAACTCTACTTCGATGGAGCATCTTCCGTGAAGAGGCGAAAGAAAAACAACCCTATAATCAAAGTCGGGGTTGGCCTTATTTTCATGACTTCGTAAGGAGGGATATTGCGTTATGCTCTCTCCTTAACGGAGCCAAGGACTAATAAAGAAGCTGAATATGAAGCTTTGATAGCAGGTTTCGAGATCGCTATCGACATGGGAATCAAAGACTTCCTCATATATGGAGACTCCCAGCTGATCGTCAGCCAACTAAATGGCGACTACCAGACATCCAAGCCAGAGCTAATAAAGTATGGTGAAAGAGTGCATCAACTGCTGATACAAATCCCTTTCTATACCCTAGAGAATATACCGCGAGCGGAAAACAGCAAGGCGGATGCATTGGCCAAATTGGCTAAGGAACTGGCCGATGAAGACCTTGATGACGTAAAGATTATTGTGCAAAGCCGCAGGGTTCTCGTGCCAATAGATATGTATTTGGAGGACCTAATAGAGCCATCCGAAGGAAAAGAAACGACCAAATAAGTAACCCTTCGAATAGAGGATGAAGCAAAGGTCATCGACTGGAAGGAAGTCTTAGACTATAAATCCTAATGAACGCCAAAAAATGCGTTGTTTAGACATTAGCTCATAAAACGGGCTTTGTTTTTCGCCTTCGTCAAAAACTCTATATAAGAGATCATTCGTCTGCTTATGGCTAAGATGCCTGGGGCCGGTGGAAGCAAAGAAAGTCGTCTAAGAAACTCACGACGGATTTTGCGGTTCTCATCAGGCTGGACCAAAGATGTAGTTGAAGATAAAAAAGAATGGGTTATTATTGGCCCATAATGATTCAGGACTGCCTCGAATATGCAAAGCAGTGTCACTCGTGCCAAATTCACGAGGCCTTCATCCATCAACATCCAAATCCTCTTTACCCAATAGTGGCCAGCTGGCCGTTTGAAATGTGGGGAACTGATATAATTGGCCCTATCGTACCGGCATCATCCAAAGTACATCGGTTCATATTGGCAACGACCGATTACTTCTCTAAGTGGGCAAAAGCAGTACCATTAAGGGAGGTGAAGACGGAGAATATCCTCCATTTCTTCAGAACCCATGTCATCTTTCGGTTCGGCACATCACGACGAAATATCTCGAATAATGGGCCAGCTTATAGAAGCCATAAAATATGCTGCTTTGCACAATAAGATAAAATAGATTGGAGATACTCTTCAGTCTATAATCCTCAGGCCAACAGTATGGCTGAAGTTTTCAATAAGACCTTGATAAAGATTATAAAGAAAACGGTGTCCAGAAAAAAAAAGACTGGCATGAAAGGCTGCACGAAGCTCTCTGGGCGTACAAAACAACGTTCAAAACGGCCATGAATACAACACCATATGCGTTGGCGTTTGGCACGGACGCAGTGCTCCCACTGGAGGTAGAACTCCCCTCTCTACAAGGAGCGGTTCAAAACGACCTGACAGATGAAGAAAATGCTCATCTTAGGCTTGAGGAGCTTGATACCCTCGACGAAACTTGCCTTATAGTACAGCAAAATCTAGAGGCTTATAAGGAAAGGATGACACGGTCATACGAAAAAACTGACCAGGCCGAGAACATTCCGCCAAGGCGAACACATGCTAGTCGTCAAAAGACCAATGATCCCCATTCGTGCAAAACGAGGGAAATTCGAGCCGAACTATGAAGGCCCATACATTATAGAAAAAGTCTACCAAGGTGGAGCCTACCTGCTCATGGATATGCATGGCGAAAGACCCTTCCGGCCAATAAATGACCGATTCATCAAAAAATACTACCCTTGACCAGTTACGACTTTGGTCAATGATAGATAACGACGCTTGTGTCCGCTCGCTATCTTCCTGAGTCAGAATTTTGAGAGTAGTTTCCAAAAAGCTCCGTCGCCCTAAAATGGGTATGCTGGACCGAGATGTCCCTAAACTAATAATGGACCGAAATGTCCCTAAACGAATATTCATCCCAAAAATGGGAATGCTGGACCGAAAAGTCTTTAAACTAAAACTTCACCTCAAATATGGAGATAATGGACCGAAACGACTCTAAACTAGTGTGTCGCCTTAAACAAGGCGCACCGCCCCAAATACGGCGATGTCCTTCCTTGAGATCTATATTGCAATCGAAATCTCAAAAGCCAGAGTTGCAAGTCAAGTCCTACCAGCTACACAGCTACTCCGGCAATAAAACTACCTCCAAGTCCCACTGGCAAACAGATGGACACCTGCGGCGAAACTACTTTCAGGAGTTCCATTGTAAAAAAAAAGGTATGTCCACAAGCGAAATGGGTATGGATGAAAACCTGAAAGGGCACCGTGAGTAAAAACAGCAGGACTAGTGGCGAGCTTTGCGAAAAACTGAAAGGGCGCAATTTTGTAAAATAAAAAAATTTATTATTATGTGCACTTGCAAGGCCTTTTCGATTTTGAGAGGAGAAAATACCTGCGTGAGATCCTTACGACTCACAAAGGAGTAACACACTTAAGAACCCCCACGATTCCTAAGTAGAAGTTACACTTGCGAGATCCTCATGTCTCGCAAGAAGAATTCCCTCTATGAGGCCCTCACGGATAGTAGGATTCAAAAGCCTTAAGCTACAGGGATCTAAATCTATTCTTAAGCCTTCATATTCCCCTAATATTGCCCTACAGGAGGTCCCATATTGACCCTTGTATACAATCCACGGGCATAAATAAATATATCCCCCCATCAAGTTCCACCTATAGTAAGAAATATCCCCATATGGTGAACAACACTTGTGAGTCCTCTCGACTTATAAGAAGAAAATACTCTTATAAGATCCTTACGACTTACAAGAGAAAACGCACTTAGGAATACCCACAATTCCTAAGGAGAAAAAACACCTACAAGATCCTCACGACTCATAGGGAGAAATACTTTTATGAGACCCTTACGGCTTATGAAGTCAAAAGACTTAGTCGACAAGATCTTGACTCTGTTTGCTAAGCCACCTTTGTCCAAATCGACAAAGGCAAATGATGATTCACTCTTGGAAATATCCCAGTTGTAGCGATGCTGATGCCTAAACAAGTGTCAAACTCTAAGTCCTCTCACGGCAAATGATGATTCACTCCTGGCAATATTCCAGTTACAGCGATACTGATGCCAAGATTGGTATCAGATCTCAAGTCCTAACTCGTAATAAAACTCAGCGAGTCAAGAAAAATGCATAAGAAATAGCCGAAATGATGGGGCAACTCGCAACAAAAATTAGCGAGCAAAAAAGTATGCATATGAAACAGCCGAAATGTTTGGGCAACTCGCAAAAAAAATAGCAAGTAAAAAAAATATCCGAAATGATTGATCACCATGAATAAAATAGCCGAAATGATTGGGCAATCGCGACTTTCGCTGTATAAAATGCTGAAATGATAAAGCATCGCGGAAAAATAAAAAATTATATAAAAAAATAAAATAAAACTTTTCTTCCCTGCAAGTATGTCCATATTGACCCTTGTATACGATCCATCGCCACAAATGAAAAAAGGGAACCATATTTTCCCACCATGCTTCGTCAGAAGGAGCTCCAAGTTTTGACGATACATATATAACCTAGAGACTATCCCAATATTCTTTCTCATTTCGGGAGAATCCAGACGCAACGTCATCATAAAAAAGAAAGACCCAAGGGTCAAAACAAAAATGGAGTAATGGCAAAATCCCAGCTCCAGCTCAACATTCCTTCTTGACACAGACGCGACGTCAACAAAGGCTCCAAGGAGTCGAGTAAAAAAGGAGCGATGGCAAAATCCTAACTCCAGCTCGACGTGCTTCTCATACCAACAAGATGCAGAAACAACGTCAACAAATGACCCAAAGGTCAAAAGCAAAAATAGAGCCATGGCAAAATCCTAGCTCTAAGTCTTGATGGTATATATACAATTTAGAGACTATCCCTGTGTTCCCCCCTCATTCCAGCAGGGGTAGACACAATAATCAAATAAAAGTGAAGTGATGGCAAAATCCCAGCTTTAGGTCTTAATGGCAACCTCTATAGCCTAGAGATCACCCCGATGTTCTTCTCATTCTCGCACGATGTAGACGCAACGTCAACAAGGACCCAAGGGTCAAATAAAATAGAGTAATGACAAAATCCTAGCTCCAAGTCTTGATGGTTCATATACAACATAGAGACTATCTCGGCGTTCACCTTCATTTCAGCAAGATGCGGACGCAACTATCAAATGAAATTGGAGCAATGGCATATCCTTAGCTCCAGATCTCGATTGCAATACATATAGCATAGAGATCACACAGATGTTTTTCCAACTTTAGCAAAGAATCGGTGCGACATCGTCAAAACAAAAAAATGAAGTGATGGCATATTCCTAGTTTCGGGTCTTGGTGGCAACTCATATAAAGCACAAAAGACCATTGGAGATCATCTCAGCTCAGAAGGGTGCGGTTATGACTCATCGGGGCTCCAAATTGAGCCTAACCTCAAGTAAAAAAAAGCATCATGGAAAATTCCTAACGCATGCTCTTCCGATGGTAATATGACCTATGGAGATTACTTGAAGATGTCTTGTCTAGCCCCTGAAAGGATCAAAGACACGATAGTTATAGAGCTACTCGAAAAGCAGCTTAAAGACCACATATCGGGGAATATATCAGCCAACGCGACAGTACGATAGACTTAAACCTAGTACCACAAACCTAACGGACCTCTATAAAAAAGGGTTATTTATATTTCACGTTAGGATACACCTGGGAGATCCTCTCAACTCGTCTCGACTCATAGGGAAAAACATCTTTATGAAACCCTCACGGCTCATGAAGGTGAAAAGTCTTAGGCAACTGGGATATCAACCTGTTTCCTAAGCACTGTGGCCCTACAAGTAGGTCCAAACTGACTCTTGTATACTATCCACGGGCCACATTCTCCAAAGTCGCATACCGATGAGGAGGAGAAACCACCTATGAATCCTCTCGACTCGTAAGGAGAAAATTCTCTTGTGAGATCCTTACGACTCTCAAAAGAAAACACACTTAGAAGTCATCATGACTCTTAAGAAGAAAATACACCTACGAGATCCTCTCGACCCGTACGGAGAAACATCTTTATAAGACCCTCACGGCTGTAGGGTGTTTTTCGTCACCCCATTAAGATGGGAATATACGCGCGCTTGTCAAGCATACTACAGATTCCCCCTGCCTAGGGTAAACCAGGGTTTATTGATTGTGGGGATCCGAATCTCCGACAGCCGCGGACTAAGCTGCCGTTAATTACCCCTCGCCTTTGGAGTAAGGGAACCTCCAATCGACAAGTTAAACTGGTCATGCGAGAGGGGCAGTGTTGTAGAGTATTTGTATATGTATGTGTGTGTATACACACACACACACACACATATATATATATAAAGAAAGGGAAAGGGCATCTAAAGGATGCGTGGGAAAAAGCGCCAGCGCTTTGGATGCTAGCACTTTGAGTGCAAGAGCGCTAGCGCCCCAAGTGCCAGGCACGTGGGCGCTCAGGCGCTAGCGCTCTGAGCGCAAGGGCACTAGCGCTTTGAACGCTAGCGCCCCACGTGTTAGCACGTGGGCGGTCGGGCGCTAGCGCTTTGGGCGCTAGGACGATAGCGCTTTGAGCGCTAGCGCCCCACGTATCAGCACGTGGGCGCTTCGGCGCTAGCGCCTTGGGCGTAAGGGCGCTAGCGCCCCACGTGTCAACACGTGGGCGCTCGGACGCTAGCGCCTTGAGCGCAAGGGCGCTAGCGCCTTGAGCGGCCTACGTGTCAGTACGTGGGCGCTCGGGCGCTAGCGCTTTGAGCGCAAGGGCGCTAGCGCCCCACGTGTCAGCACGTGGACACTCGGGCGGCAAAAGGGACTTGGTCCCTGCAATGGTAGTTGTACTCCCAGAAAGAAGCACGTATTACTCTCTCTCTCTCTCTCTATATATATATATATATATATGAGGAGTTAAACATCTAGGATGTTTTGAAGCTGATGAAGGGCTTCTCTCCTTGAGCCCTAGTTCTTCCCCAAAGTGGGGTCTCTGGAGATGGGTCTCTTTCTTCCTCCTATGTTGGCAGTACCTTGAAGATCACGAGATGTGAGATTTTAAAAATCTCTTCTTTTTGAGATCTAATGGTAGATCTGAGTTCCCCTTTGTGGGTTTTGTTGTGAAAAACTATTTAGTTTTATAAAAGGAAGAGTAAAACTCTTGATTTAATTCAAAAGAAAGAAAAGAATGTTTAGAACCTTCAGAAAGAGGAAAAAGGCAAGAACCCTAGTTTTTGGGGGAATGAAAAAGTCTATCCTTTATTCATCATTATGTTGCCTTATATAGTCTTACATATTTACATATAGCCCCTTGGGCTTTACAAAATGGCATTTTGCCCATCCCATGGCTCATGTGCCATTTCTTTTTTGCACATAAGCCATGGGCTTACAAAATATTGGTTTTATGCCCATTTTGCATACATTCGTGCACAAAAAATTACATGAAAATTATTTGTTACATGATTTTGTATTTTGGTATGGCGGAAGGCTGGACGCTTCATGTTCGGGTTCGACCCGGGCATTGGCCCACTTGCTTGGGCTTAGGCCCATCTGGCTTGGGGTTGACCTTGACTTTGACTTGGTCAACTGGGATGCAAATTTTGACCCCAACAAAGTGCCCCTCATCAATAAATGCACACCACATATGTGAGTCGTGCGCATGAAATTGATGGATCTTCTTTCGAGTGGAGGCGACTTGCTTTGGTTCCCACTTTTTGGGATGCACTGCCCTTTTTACGACGTGGACGGTCGACGCTTAACGCTTCTCCGAGACGGAGTGTCCGTGGTAGACATTTCCCTGACTCGGAGTGATCTGGTTCCTGCTTTGTAGGAAACCTGCACTTCCCTTTTTGCGACATGGACGGTCGACGCTCTGATCCGGAGCGATTTGGTTCCCGATTTGTGGGAAGCCTGCACTGCCCTTTTTGCGACATGGACGGTCGACGCTCGACGTGTCTCCAAGATGGAGTGTCCATGGTATACTTTTCCGTAGCCCGGAATGATCTGGTTCGTGCTTTGTAGGAAGCCTGCACTGCCCTTTTTGCGACATGGACGGTCGACGCACTGATCCGGAGCAATTTGGTTCCCGATTTGTGGGAATCCTGCACTGCCCTTTTTGCGACATGGATGGTCGACGCTCTGATCCGGAGCGATTTGGTTTCCGATTTGTGGGAAGCCTGCACTGCCCTTTTTGCGACATGGACGGTCGACGCTTGACGCGTCTCCGAGGCGGAGTGTCCGTGGTAGACGTTTTCCTGGCCCGGAGTAATGTGGTTCCTTCTTTGTAGGAAGCCTGCACTGCCCTTTTTGTGACATGGACGGTCGACGCTCTGATCCGGAGAGATTTGGTTCCCGATTTGTGGAAGCCTGCACTGCCCTTTTTACAACATGGACGGTCGACGCTCTGATCCAGAGCGATTTGGCTCCCAATTTGTGGGAAGCCTGCACTGCCCTTTTTACGACATGGACGGTCGACGCTCGACGCGTCTCCGAGACGGAGTGTCCGTGGTAGACTTTTCCCTGGCCCGGAGTGATCTGGTTCCTACTTTGTAGGAAGCTTGTGCTTCCCTTTTTGCGACATGGACGGTCGACGCTCTGATCCGGAGCGATTTGTTTCCCGATTTGTGGGAAGCCTGCACTGCCCTTTTTGCGACATGGACGGTCGATGCTCTGATCCGGAGCGATTTGGTTCCCGATTGTTGGGAACCCTGTACTGCCCTTTTTGCGACATGGACGGTCGACGCTCTATTCCAGAGCGATTTGGTTCCCGATTTGTGGGAAGCCTGCACTGCCCTTTTTGCGACATGGATGGTCGACGCTCTGATCCGGAGCGATTTGGTTCCCGCTTTGTAGGAAGCTTGCACTGCCCTTTTTGCGACATGGACGGTCGACGCTCTGATCCGGAGCGATTTGGTTCCCTCTTTGTAGGAAGCCTGCACTGCCCTTTTTGCGACATGGACGGTCGACGCTCTATTCCGGAGCGATTTGGTTCCCGATTTGTGGGGAGCCTGCACTGCCCTTTTTACGACATGGACGGTCGACGCTTTGATCCGGAGCGATTTGGTTCCCGATTTGTGGGAAGCCTGCACTGCCCTTTTTGGGACATGGACGGTCGACGCTCTGATCCGGAGCAATTTGGTTCCCGATTTGTGGGAATCCTGCACTACCCTTTTTACGACATGGACGGTCGACGCTCTGATCCGGAGCGATTTGGTTCCCGATTTATGGGAAGCCTGCACTGCCCTTTTTACGACATGGACGGTCGATGCTCTGATCCGGAGCGATTTGGTTCCCGATTTGTGGGAAGCCTTCACTGCCCTTTTTACGACATGGACGGTCGACGCTCTGATCTGGAGCGATTTGGTTCCCTATTTGTGGGAAGCCTGCACTGCCCTTTTTGCGACATGGACGGTCGACGCTCTGATCCGGAGCGATTTGGTTCCCGATTTGTGGGAAGCCTGCACTGCCCTTTTTACGACATAGACGGTCGACGCTCTATTTGACTTGCTCTGCTTCCTGTAGTGTCAGGGGTGAACTTGACTTGCTCCGCTTCTTGCGGTGTCGAGATTGGATTCTGACTTGCTACGCTTTCTGCGGTGTCGGAGTTGAAGTTGACTTGTTGATTGTGATTTGGGTTGACATCAGCATCGCTATACTGGAATACGGTACGAGGAGCGAATCATCATCTGTTATGAGAGGATTTGGAGATTTTGGTTTAGCATCTGCATTGCTGCACTGGAATAATGTCAGGAGCAACTCATCATTTGCCTCGGGAGGATTTGGGAATTGGTTTTTGTTTGGTATCGGTGTCGCTACACTGGAATATGGTACCAGGAGAGAATCATCATTTGCGCTTGCTTATCAGGAAGCGATGGCTTAGGATACAGGTTTTAGGTCCCTATCACCTAATACTTTTCAATTTTGTGAGCCGTAAGAGTCTCACAAAGCATTTTCTCCCTATAGGTCGTAAGGATCCCGTAGGTGTATTTTCTCCTTAGGAGTCGTGGGGACTCCTAAGTGTGTTGCTCCTTTGTGAGTCGTAAGGATCTCACGCGGGAATTTTCTCTTCACAAAGTCGAGAGGACTTTGTGAGTGCATTTTATCTCTTTTTCATGAGTTTGCGCCCTTTCGGGTTTTCACAAACTCGCCGGCAGTCCTGCTTTTTTTACTCACGGAGCCCTTTCGGGTTTTCATCCGTGCCCATTTTGCTTGTGGACATACCTTTTTTTCTCTCTTTCTCTTTTTTTTCATTTTTTTCATTTTTCTTTTTTTATCTTCACCGCCGGTGGGACTTTGAATGTGGTCTCACTGGCAGGACTTGGGAGAGATTGGGATTGTTTTACGCCCGTGGATTGTATACAGTTTTGCAGGATGTATGATCCAGATCGTAGGGCCGGAAAAATTTCGGGACTTTGTCGGCGTCTGCATCGCTGCACTGGAATATGGTACCAGAAGCGACTCAACATTCGCCGTTGGGGTATGGGATTTGGAATTTGGTTGGTGTCTGCATCGCTGCACTGGAATATGGTACCAGGAGCGACTCATCATTCGCCGTTTGGGGATTGGGGAGCGATGGCTTAGGAGACAGGTTTAGATCCCTATCACCTAAGACTTTTCAATTTTATGGGCCGTGAGGGTCCCATAAAAGCATTTTCTCCCTGCGAGTCGTAAGGATCTCGCAGGTGTATTTTCTCCTTAGGAGTCGTAAGGACTCCTAAGTGTGTTTTTCCATTGTGAGTCGTAAGGATCCCACGAAGGTTTGTTCTCCTCATGTATTGTGAGGAAACATGAGGGGTCTTCCCAATGGACCATAATTCCAAGGGCGGAGACCAGCCGCGTAACTGGTGATTGCGGTGGGATATGTGTCTGATGAGAATTATTTAAGCCCGTGGATTGTATACGGTAGTCTATTTGGAGACTGGCCATAGGACTGTAAGAATTTTGGGAAATTGAATTTTGGTTGGCATCTGCATCGCTGCACTGGAATATCGTACCAGGAGCGACACATCATTCGCCACTCTTTTTGTTGTTTTTTTTATATTTTTTTTACCGCGATTGCTCTATCATTTCAGCTTTTCTTATCACGAAGATCGCGATTACCGTATCATTTCGGCTTTTATTCGCGGTCGCCCTATAATTTCGGCTTTTATTCATGGTTGCCCTATCATTTCGGCTTTATTTTTCATCTTTATTTTACTCGCTGATTTTTATTGCGAGTTGCCCCATCATTTCGGCTTTTCATTATTTTTTTTGTTTTATTTACACATTTTTACATTCCCAGTTTAACGACTTAGAGGTCGATTGTTCCCAGTTTAACGACATGGTGGTCATCTTTGTTTATCCCAGCTCCTTGAATTTTGATCTTGGCGGAGCTGTATTGATGACCGTAGCTCTGTGGCTTGCCGATACATCCGAGGACTGTGAGGTTTTTCCAAGCTTGTATTGGTCCTCTGCCCAATCTTTGAAAACATAGCAGTCTTCAATGGTATGACTCACCACTCTATGGTATGGGCAGTATACGGGATTGCCGGTCATATTCATGTCATGTGGCCTCTTCGGAATAGGCAATTGCAGACCGTTGTTCATGGCTTCCTCGAATATATTGCGGACCTCATCCCTCCTGAAGGAGTACACTTTCTTCTTTCTCTCCATTAAAGTAGGTGCCCTCACTGATGCTGGTCCTTGAGGCCGATCAGTCTTTGGTTCGTCATTTTCAGATAATGGCACATGTCTGGGAGGATTAGGTTCCCGAAAGGCTTCGGTCTCCATTTGTATGAAATCGGCGGTCGTAGCTTGACTGTTTGCTAACACGCCTTTAGACAGTTCTATCTCTCCCGTCTTGTATTGCTTTTTGACCCAATCTTTGAAGATGAAGCAGTCCTCAATGGCATGACCTATCACTCTGTGATAGGGGCAGTATTTGGGGTCGTCGGTCATATTCGCTTCTTGCGGTCTCTTTGATTCTGGCAGTTGTAGACCGTTTCTTAGGGCGTCCCTGAATATCTTGTGGACTTTTTCCCTTTTGAAGGAATAAACCTTATCCAGCTTCTCTTTCAGTGGAGATTCTCCTCCGGTGTACGTATCGGAGGGACCGGAGGCTGATTGCGGCCGTTTTTCGTGAAGGCGCTCCGCTCTTAGGTTGAAGGGGGTATCAGTTGGCTGCCTCCGGGTATCAATCCCTGGCTCATGAACCAAAATTTGATTCTGCTGTAATTGCAATCGGGCGACTTGGATCGCGAGATCTGCCGCGACGTTTGCCAATTCGTTGACCTTGGACTGTACCTTGGCTAACTTCTTGTCCCTGTCCTGAAGCTGCCTCTGAAGCCATCGGAATAACGCTTGTTCTATAGTTCCGGCTATGACAACCGGGTCATCCTTATTTCCTGAGCTCAATTCCGCAGGAACCACGGGCTCCTCTGGCTTATCGGCCTGAGCGTGCTCTTCATCACTTAGATCGAGCTGATGCTGGGTAGCGTCAACCATATCATCACCCTGGCTGTAAAGCAGAGGAGAGTTCGTTTCTTCATGTCCGACCATAGAGATAGTGCGGACCATATACCCAGCCATTTCTTTATCTTTGGCGGATGATCTCGCGGAGCGGTCCGGGCTTTGGAAATTCATAAATTTTAACATGGCCAGAGCGCTAGCCCTTTTGTTGGCTCTGTATCTGAGCCGCTTCTGCCTCAGCTTCTCTGCCTTGAGCGCTTGGCAGGATTCTGCTCTTCGGGAAACCGCCATAAGCTGAGTGATTGGGAGGCTTGAGAAGATACCCAATCGAGCAGTTGTTAGAGGCGCCGCTAGAGCTTGCCCGAGATGCTTTGTTGCTTTGTTGGTGTTGATGGCCTTGCCCTCATCTGGGGCCATAGAAAGTCGTTCAAACACCGACTTGCGTTTGTGTTGGGGAGCCCTCGTGACCATGACATTCGGCCTTTTCCCCTTTGAGACCAGTTTTCCTGTTACCGGAGCTTGAGGAGCTGGGACGGCGTTAGCTGACACGAACATAATAGAGCCAAATGGTAGCGGCTCCTCCTCCCATTGTCGCCCGAGACTGGATGGAAGGACCGTCCTGGAGTCCATCTTCATCGTATAGGAGACGGGAGTTGTGTCAAGAGCTGAGATTGTCCTTGGAGACATTTTGTTGCGTCTGGAGATTGCAGTCGAAAGTCGTTAACCTGCAAACAGAAGAATGATTTCAGTACATGCAAGCGATATGTATATTGATTGAGTTCGCATGAAAGTTTAACCCGAAATATGGGAGGAAAGATAGGTCCCACCGGGCATGCCAGAATCTGCAGGGTGTTTTTCGTCACCCCATTGAGATGGGAATACGCGCGCGCTTGTCAGGCGTACTACAGATTCCCCCTTCCTAGGGTAGGCCAGGCTTTATTGATTGTGGGGATCCGAATCTCCAGCAGCCGCGGACTAAGCTGCCGTTAATTACCCCTCTCCTTTGGAGCGAGGGAACCTCCGATTGACGGGTTAAACTGGTCATGCGAACTCAATGTGCAATGTTGTGTTTTGAAGGGGTTTGGGATATATCGGGGGCCCTGCAGAGTTTTGGATGCGTGTGTGTGTATATATATATATATATATATATATATATATATATATATAAGAAAGGGAAAGGGCATCCAAAGGATACGTGGGAAAATGCGCCAGCGCTTTGGATGCTAGCACTTTGAACGCAAGAGCGTTAGCGCCCTACGTTCCAGGCACGTGGACGCTCAGGCGCCAGCGCTCTGAGCGCAAGGGCGCTAGCTCTTTGAGCTCTAGCGCCCCACGTGTCAGCACGTGGGCGCTCGGACGCTAGCGCTTTGAGCGCAAGGGCGCTAGCGCCCCACGTGTCAGCACGTGGGAGCTCGGGCACTAGCGCCTTTGGCGCAAAGGCGCTAGTGCCCCACGTGTCAGCACGTGGGCGCTCGGGCGCTAGCGCCTTGAGCGCAAGGGCGCTAGCGCTTTGAGCGCTAGCGCCCTACGTGTCAGCACGTGGGCGCTAGCGCTTCGAGCGCAAGGGCGCTAGCGCCCCACGTGTCAGCGCGTGGGCGCTCGGACGGCAAAAGGGACTTGGTCCCTGCAATGGGAGTTGTACTCCCAGAAAGAAGCACTTATTATTATTATTATTATTATATATATATATATATATATATATATATATATATGAGGAGTTAAACTCCTAGGATGTTTTGAAGCTGATGAAGGGCTTCTCCCCTTGAGCCCTAGTTCTTCCCCAAAGTGGGGTCTCTGGAGATGAGTCTCCTTCTTCCTCCTCTATTGGCAGGACCTTGAAGATCAAGAGATGTGAGATTTTAAAAATCTCTTCTTTTTGAGATCTAATGGTAGATCTGAGTTCCCCTTTGTGGGTTTTGTGGTGAAAAACTATTTAGTTTTATAAAAGGAAGAGTAAAACTCTTGATTTAATTCAAAAGAAAAAAAGAAGGTTTAGAACCTTCAGAAAGGGGAAAGAGGTAAGAACCCTAGTTTTTGGGGGAATGAAAAACTCTATCCTTTATTCATCATTATGTTGCCTTATATAGTCTTACATATTTACATATAGCCCCTTGGGCTTTACAAAATAGCATTTTGCCCATCCCATGGCTCATGTGCCATTTCTTTTTTGCACATAAGCCATGGGCTTACAAAATATTGGCTTTATGCCTATTTTGCATACATTCGTGCACAAAAAATTACATGAAAATTATTTGTTACATGATTTTGTATTTTGGTATGGCGGAAGGCCGGACGCTTCGTGTTCGGGCTCGACCCGGGTATTGGCCTACTTGCTTGGGTTTGGGCCCATCTGGCTTGGGGTTGACCTTGACTTTGACTTGGTCAACCGGGGTGCAAATTTTGACACCAACAACGGCTCATAAAGTTGAAAAGTCTTAGGCGGCAGATCTCTACCTATTTTCTAAACCATCGTTGCCATACAAGGACATCAAGATAGACTCTTGTATACTATCCATGGGCCACATTCGTCAAAGTTACATACCAATGAAGTGAAGAAGCCACTTGCAGGTCCTCTCGACTCGTAAGGAGAAAATACCTGTGTAAGATCCTTACGACTCGCGGAGGTGAAAAACACTTAGGAATCCTCATGATTTCTAGGGAGAATACGCACCTATGAGATCCTCATGACTCATAGGGAGAAAAACCTTGTTGAGACCCTTACGGCTCATGAAGATGAAAAAGTCTTAGGCGATAGGGATCATAAATTTGTCTCCTAAGCCATCAATTTTATGGAAATGTATTATTTTGCACTACTTAACCCACATACAAACTTACGTGGGCAAAATAGTGGGGGCATTTGTTCCCGCCAAATTTTTTTTGGCTCAGAGCTTGCTGTTCCCATTAAAAAAATAAAAGGAAACCTCCATGTGTTAAACACGTGCACCCACTTGCAATGTATGCAAGTATCGCCTCAAATAGGATTAAATCCTTGAGCGCCTCATATGTTTCCCACGTGAGCGCCAGCGCCAGCCTCTATTAGGATTAAATCCTATAGTGGCGCCTCACGTGGAACACACGTAAGCGCCGGCATGCAAAGCACGTGAGTAACTATTTATAAAAGAATTAGATTCTTAGGCGGCATCCACGTGCATAGCACGAGAGCGTCAGCACCTAAATTAAAGAGGGTAGAATTAAATTCTACATGGGGAATATTTTCCTAAAAAACTGGGATATTCTCTGTTAAAGAGAGCTGTTGGATCAAAAATCCAATGGTGATAATAAATCATCAAATGATAAATTTTATTTGGGAAATATTTTCCTTCTAATATGGAAAGATCTTCTCTAATAGAGAATCTTGGATTTAAAATCCAATGGTGATAAAATTACTTAAACGATCTGATAGAATTAAATTCTATATGATAGAATAAAGTTCTATGGTAGGAAAATATCTTCCTAATCCTGTTAAACTAACAAGATATTCATATGATAGAATAAAATTCTATCTTCGAAAAATATTTCCTAATCTTATTAAACAAACAAAAATCTTCTCTGTTAAATAGAGAGCATTTGGATTAAAAATCCAACGGTGAATAAAATTCACCGATTGATCTAAAAGATCATTTTGATTGATTATGAAATCAATCATGATCTCTCAATGCGAGATTTTCTCAACAAATTGATTTTTCTCGTCACCTATAAATAGGAGCAAAGAGATTAGTAAGAAAAAGGGGAACAAGAAGAGGAATAGATAAAAAATACAGGAAACCCTATAACCTTCTGCAAAAATACAGAAGACTCTAAAAACAACAGAGAATTTAATTCTCAATAGAGAAGAAGATCTTCTACCTCTCAAATCCTAGATAAAGAAACCACAGAGATCAAAACACCTCCTTTACCTAACATATCATATCTGAGGGTTTAACCCTTCTCAAAAACTTAGTTTTTTCTTTGGATCTGAAATCTACAAGACAAGTCTCCCATAAGTTGAGAATTTAATTCTCATCGGGAAGATCTTGTTCATGAGAATCAAAGATTTAGAAAAAAAACTAAGAAAAAGAACATATCCTATAAGAATTCAATTTATCTGAAAATAGGGTTTAACCCTAAAAAGAAACTTGGTTCTTATAAAAGAAAAAACATAAGAACTTAGTTCTTAAAGAAAACTTGATCCCAGATCTTCAAAAAAAAGATCTTGGTGATCATTAATGGTCAAAAGGCCATTAACAGATATTCAATCTCTGAAAAAGAAAAGAACTTAGTGCTTCACGTGCTTCGTATGTGGGCGCCCCCAACCGCGTCGAACGTCTCACGTGAAAAACACGCGGGTGCCTGAAGAAGAAGTCCAGCGCCTCACGTGAAATACACGTGAGCGCTGAATAAAAATGTTTAGCACTTCATATACAGTCAAAACGGCTAAGTTCTTAGCACTGATTGGATAGCGCCCAGCGTCTCATGTGAAAAACATGTGGATGCCCAACAAAATAAAATAAGACAGCGCCGCACGTGCTCATCATATGGACGCCATATAAAAATTGCTTAGAACTAAATATATTCAGTCAAATGGACCGAGTGCTTAGCACTGATTGGACAGCGCCCATAACTGAAGGCTTCACATGATACCCATGTGAGCGCCAGAGCTTCAAACAAGTTCTTAGCTCTTTTGCATAAAAAAGGAGGGGCAGAACAAACAAAGCCCAAATAAGTGATTAACACTTTTGAACAAAAAAAAAGACTGAGCAGACTAAGCCCAAATTGGCTAAGTCTTTTGCAGCTGAGCCCAAATGCTCTGTTGTTGGATCTTAATAAAATTTAATGATCCTGAAAATATTGCTAAGTTGCCCTTAGTCTCAAATAAGACTAATGTCTCCTTAGTTAAAATATATTGGGGCCAAATGCTCATATGTTTAAGTTGATCTTAATCTCAAATTAAATTAACGGTCCTTAAACCAAACAAAATATTTTTGAACTAAAGGAAAATAGAACTTAAGTTCAAAATCCCAAATCTAAAATATACGAATATGGACTGATCCGCGCCCTACGGGCGACCACATAAACTAGTTTTCGTATACAATCCATGGGCAACCAAAACAAACAAAATAACACATGACTTGAAGTGAACTGCTGGAGCAGGAGAAAGTGGTTATCGCAAGCCAATAACGTAATTAACTGTAGGGTCTTGCGCTTGCAGGAAAGAGCTTCCCAACAATAAAAAACCCCTCACAAATGAGGAGAATCTGATAAAGTCTGCTACAACGGTCGCATCTATCCAAATCTCCAATATATGGTGCCATAAATCAACTTGGTATTTTCGGAGAGGTGGATAGATAAATCCAAATAGCATCTGCCCCCAAATTCAAGCAAGTCATGTTAGTTGTATGTATGCCCTAGAGACCATTATTGTACATATGATGTATATTATTGTGGATGCTTGGACATATAGAGAGAGGACTTTCTTGCTCGACATGATAGTATGCTATCTGGTTGCTCTTTATCTTAACATGTATACTTGTCTCTTGATACTGTTTTATGGTTATATGTTGATAAAGCCCTTAAGATGTATACTTGACTACCAGGATTATGATGCAGATCATACTAGTGGGGCCATGGTAGTCCATAAGTTCATCCTTTAATGTTCCTAGTCGTGGGTGTATCGAGACAGGGCATCGATATACCAGAGTAGACTAGCGTATACGCTTCTCCACCCATGAGATGGGCGATGGATGATCCCATATCCATTGGTGTTTGACATCAGAGATGGTATATGGGTGCTCAGTGGAGACTGGGTACACTGGACGAACCCGCCGAGAACTCCTAGATGGTATTATACCTGGCGTCAGACAGCAGTTCTCTGGTGACACTGGTAAAGGTTAGTCTGTAGACCCGAGATCGTCATAGAGTCTTATATGATTCCCACTGTGCTTTGATTTCCACCTTACCACGATCAAGAGGACGTGCAAAACGATGGTTTTTGGGTATAGTCCCGAGTCACATGGAGGCAATGAGCAATAGGAGGGGATTTCTTCTCTCCCGGTATTGGGGGTAGATGTCGTGCTGTGCTCGATTGGCTATAACTGGAAGTCTCTGGCCAAGGCTGATTTGGAGATTTACTGGTAAGTGTTACCGGTAGTTTCTCCACCCGTTATGAGCCTCGTGTGGGCATGAATTATCGAGTTATTGGGGTCTGACGTTTACCACCACTAGACTTGATATGCGACATCTCAGACGAAGAGACCGAACTGTACGGTAATGTTACTAACAGGCTTTACAGGAGTTAGAGCGGGCAAGCTTGCTGATCTTCTGATCGTTCAATACCCGGGTAACCATTACATCTATCTAGTACCGCTGACGGCTTGTGGGTGCTTGATGTGATCATCACCTACTGCCGGCGTATTGACGAGCCTTTAGAGTCCTACACCGAGGTTTCATTGGCTCAGGCAAAATGAAGTAGGAGCACATATGTGATATGTGCGGGACTGAGATTAATACGAGTATATGATACCGTATTCTATTCTCGTGATATAATGTATCGATCGGTTATATGAGATATAGCCAGGTTATCGAATCAAGTGTTGATTCGATAAGTCGATACAGTATCGGACGGTTGTATGAGAGATAGCCGAGTTATCGAATCAAGTGTTGGTTCGATAAGTTGATACAAATTATATTAGTCGGTCATATGAGATATAACCGGATTATTAAATCAAGTGTTGATTTAATGATTTAATGTATAATTATATATATAATATATTAATTTACATTAACTAATATTATCTCACTTAAGCATTTCTTTTTCTCACATGTGCACACTTGATATATATTAATTGTGTTTTATTTATGTGTCATGGTTGATGATACATGCAACATGGGTGTATGAGACCTACACCATGATAATGATAATGTAGGGTTTATTTATTTAGAATAAAACAATTATTAGTTGAAAATTTGTTACATGGCATGAGCTTCATGAAGCTTGGAGACCCATTGACTTAGTCCACTAGTTTTGTTTTATACTAGATATTTGTTAATCCAACCATTATCTAAACTCATGGTTAAGTCTCTACATGAGATATATTAGATATTTTTTTACCCATGGTTGCCATTCTCTCTCACATCTATTATTTGCTTCTTCTTCCTCAAAACTCAAGAGAGCTCTCTAGGTTTTGAGAGAAGCTAAAAATAAGTGAGAAAAGTAATTCTAGAGTGAGCAAAAAATCCTACTTCATCATCCTCTACTAGATTAGCACTTTAGTATAGGGTGTTAGCTTCACTAATCCGACATTAGTAAAGTGGGTAGCTTGGTTTGTGGCTCCTCGACGTAGATTATCTTCAGCTTGGAAGACTTCAAGAAAGCATGCATCTTTCATCTTGTGGAGCCGTTCGAGAGTCCGCAAGATCGCAACTTGGAGCGAAAGGACTACTACAAGGAGCTAAAGAAGTGAAGGACCGGACTACAAAGGTTGTAATCCCTAATCACTTAGTTGTAAAGTAGTTTACAATATGTTTCGTATGATTCTCTAATTAAAGATTCTAGTTTAGGGTTCTTTAAAACGGTAAAAATTATAAAATGTCATGGACGATACCTCCCGAAACCTTGCTGTCGTTCATAGGAACCCTACAAGATGATCCATCCCAGTTCGTCTCTGTTTCGGCGGTGAATAAGAACAATTAACTCTGATTCGGAGCTCTAAGTTGCCTTGAAACCCGATCAGCATCCTTTGCCCCACCCGCTAACCCGTTCATGAAGAACCGGAGTCGATGAGATCTCGCCACACATCAATACGAGACGCGCTCCGCTCCTATTTCATACCCATCACTCACGAGTCGACGCGTGGCCTTATGAGTGCATGGTAATCGTGAGCCTTATGCTCTTCATGTGCGCAAGTCCGCGAGCTCGTGACCGAGAACTCGAGCTCGTTCTGCTGGGCTCGTGCTGGGCTGGGCTTGGAGCCTTTTCGGGCTTGAATTTTGCAAACAAAATCAACAATAACTTCATGATCTATGCAATACGGGGCATGAAAAAGCTTGTCTATGTTGGATATACGGACAACTATGCTTGAAAAAATCAAATCTTATTTTAAGAATATTCTTTTTCTTTTTTCAAATCTTAACATCTCATGCATTGATAGATGATCGGCTTCTACCTTAAAAATGTCAAACAATGAATTTTACAGTACCGTTATCATTAACTACAAATGTAATATCCTCAATCTTAAGTAAATGTTCAAAGTTTCAATGAAGAGCAAGAGCATAAACTTACAACAATTAATGAATCAATCTGTGAAGTTGCTTATTGATCTTAAAGAACATTTATATACCTTTTATATTCTTATTAAAGTAAATTTTAATGAAAATTGTGAAGTAAAAGTTATATATGTTGGGAATCTTCCCTTCCGATGCCTATCGTTGAGGGAAAAATCCTGTCTTTAACGTTCGAGCACTTAAGAAAGCAATTAATAAGAAGTAATTAACACAGAGTTTTTAACGTGGTTCGACCGACGGCCTATTCCACAGGGCAAACATGAGGATTCCATCGATATAAAAAAGAGTACACCAGACACCTTATCGTCTCCTTGATTTGATCATCTAATATAATAGTATCTCTCAAATCTAGATTACAACCTTAATCTCTCGATGAAGATAAAAGTTACAAGATCTCACACATCTCAATCTCTCTCTCACGCCTCATCCCCTCTTGATATCATCTCAAAAGAGGGGAGTTACAATTCTTATAAACCTAGAGACTGCATCTCTTTTACCTTAACTTTCGCCTCTTCTCCAAGTCTCATTGATGAAAGCATCTCCCCATTTATAGCATAGAATATCCTTCTTCTAATTAGATTGGGATTAATATAAATATATTTTATCCTTATCTAATAGAATATTTCCTCTTATCTAAATCTCTATTTAAATAAGAGATATATCTTATTCTATCTATAGTAATTAATTATTTAAATTTAAACTAATCTCAACAATCTCCACTTTAATTTAAATCTGAATAGAACCCTTAAGAATGCTTTTATCTCCTTATCCATTAGTAGCCCACACCAACGGATTACTTTAGCCCAACTGTCTGAGTCCAATTTGGACTCCCCGCAATCCACGAACCGTAAATAGGTGATCAACCGGATATCAGACACAACCCTAACAATCTCCACCTTGACTCAAATCCGTTGAGCCGAATAGCTTGAGATTCATTGTTGTTTTTATCATCCTCCTTTGCAAACCTCGCATATACACCTTGCTTCTCGTTGGAAACCTTGTACCATCTTCGTTTGTTTCCATCTTAATCATATGATAAAATCGTTGCTTCCGAGTACTCACGATCACTACATGGTGCTCTATCCTCGAGCACTCATGACCACTACACCATACTCTTCCTTGGCCCAAAATATTGGAACCCCTTATACGGAAACATGTGAAAAAAGTACTTGCATTGTGCCATATCTGGAAGTAACCCTTCACCTATTAACATGAGGATACACACCTGTGAATCACCATGCAAAACTCGAGCTTTCCTTTAATACTTTGACTGCTACCATACACTCAATCCTTTGTTGTCGACAACGTCACACTAGCCCACAACATTTCTTCAACTAATGGACTTAACAATCTAACGAGTATATACCATGTAGTCAATCTCTTGACCATCACGAACACGTGCATAGTATCATCTATTTACTCGATAAAAACTGCAGTGCACTTAATGTACTTCCATTGAATTCGACATCTATCGATCCACCAAACCCACAACAAAATAATCATCTGACTTGGTTCATAACATATCATATACATGCGATCGTACCGTTCATGCATACGGTATTCGGAGTATCCCTCTCTTTCTTACTAGATGGACACATTATGAAAGAAAGTCGAAGTGGTCGACGATAAGGGTTGTCAGGCCCCACTTCCCAAAATACAATAATTGCGGGAATGCAACTCTGCTGGCCATACTATCCATGATAAGGAATCATCCTTCCATAATCACATTTATACTATCTTGCAAATATCAGGCACAAATAAAAGAATCACCACTAATACATGTCCATTGCCACAATAAAAATAATAATGAAAAACAAAAATGGAATAGCAGAAGCGCTACGTTCAACTGATCTAAATAACAAATAGCAAGATACACCAGATCTAGTACCGTATGTGCTCACAAAAGAAATCTAAATAGAAGAGTTCAGTTTTGGACGAAACTTAAAGCAACTAATAACTAAGATAAATAAAGGAATGCCTCACTGCTCGGCTGCCTTCGCAACATACTCCTAGTCCTGCGGTATTAATGTCAAGAATCTGAGCCATGCAAAATCCAGACGTCATAGCGTCATAGATAAAGTAATAACGATAATAAACGGAAATGTGATGTAATACACACACACACACACACACTCACACACTGGAAACTGGCGACATGTGAGTATACAATAATAATGGCAATAACAACATGTGACATACTAAGAAAGACATAGTAAAGCAATTGACTCATGTGGAACCTAAGTGTCTATGTTGCTAAGTATTTTTGTGCATTCCGTCTCTATACTTTCATTGTGGAGTGAGAACAATTAACCAACAGCAGATACATGTGCTTGAGGAGCCAGTCTATTGAAGACGAACTGTCTGGGAGATGAAGCACCCTTTGGCGCATCAAGAGCTGTAGGAGCTGAGAATGACAGCCTCTCAAAGACCGACTTCTTTGGGATCATGGGTCTCCTGGAAGGACCCACTGAGCTTGATTTCAGCCTATTGAAGACTGAACTTTCAGACTTAGCAGGCTTCTCGGAAGGGCCAGCAGTGGTGGTTGTCAGCCTTCTAAAGACTGACTTCTTTTTCTCTTCCTCCTTCGGTGCTAGGAAGCCAAGGGTAGGAGGCAGAAGTATTGCTCCAAAGAAGAGCTCATTCAGTTGTTAGGTCACTTGAGCTATAGGGATGCAGAGCACAGCAGCCATGGCTTTCCCTGACCATGTTACTTCGAATGGTGTGGTGTTGGAACTTACTGTTTGCACCTATTTAAGTGCGCATCAATATAAAGTGCGCACTTGAATAAAGAGGCTAATAATATTGCGCAATTTTCAAGTGCACACATGACAGAAAAGCAATTTTGATGACGTATGCACTAATATACATGTGCATATATAGCTGATACATGGGATAAGCAGCGACACGTGCGCAACACTTGTGCGCATCCTTGCTGTGCGCACTTGCAGCTAATGAAGCATATACTTTTGTTAAAAATTGTAATAATAAAGATTTAAATCTTTGTTTAGAAGAAAAAATATTCTGTTAATTGACAATTTAACAAACTAAATCAAATGAATCTTAGATAAAAATCCAATGGTGTGCATGCACTGAAAGTTAATCCAATGGTGTGCATGCCTTTAAATTTATATGAATCAATTTAATATCAATTGAAATCAAAACAAACTAAACAATTAGGAACAAACCCTAATTATTTCTCTACTATAATAAGACTCTTAAAGAAAAGGAGAAAGAATTACGTTCAAAAAATTTTAAAGAGAGCCGCCAGAAATAAAGTGTGCGCCTCTCTCAATCAAGAAACCATCATCTTCTTCTTCGATTTTTCTCACAAAAAGGATAAGAAAAACATAAATATCCGATCCTTCGATAATTAAAGCGTTGGCTTTATGATAAAAGCGTTTTCTTTTTGTTGAATCAATTGATTCATTGAACAAGATCAAAAGATCTTATGTTCGGTCTCTCTTCATGATAAAAGTTTCGAATTTTTATAAGAGATCAATCATGAGATCCAAGACTTGAAGAAAAGAACCATCATAAAAATAAAGTGTTTCGATAAGTAAAAGTTAGAAGCTTTTGCTTCTTTTTTATTCTGATCCTTCATGAAAACCATAATTTTCATGAAGAAATAGATGTGCACCATAGATGTACCCGGGAAATCAATGAATATAAACTTATGTTTCTTTTTGAAAGCCAAAACTTTATGTTTGACCATGCGTGCCCTATCCTAAGGCGTACTTGGTGGAAAATTGGTCATGCAGAGATGTGTGCATCACGTGATACACATATGTGCGCATAGGAAAAATAAAATCCTTGGAGCTTTGCGCATCACGTGACATGCACGTGTGTGGGAATGAAAAATATTGACTTTTGAACATATGCGCATATATACATTTGCAGATAGAAATTTGATCTGATGAAGATGTGCGCAGCCATGTGATATGCACGTGTGCAACCCCTCATGATAGCAAACAAGTGCGCATCATAAATAAGGCACATGCGCATATATGCACTTAGACCAGCAAGGTTTTGCTTGAACATTTAGTTAAAATAAACTAAGTATAGAAGCTTATGATTCTTATATGTGATCCTATGATAAAGTAGACAGCTTTATTTAAGTTGATCTTAATCTAAAATAAGATTAATGATCCTTAGTCCATATTTCTAAGTTTAACTTAGTTTCAAATACGACCAACAGCCCTTAGCTATATTTTAAGTTGATCTTAGTCCCATATACGATTAATGATCCTTAAATATATTACCTAAGTTGATCTTCATCTCATACATGACTAACGATCCTTAGATCAAACACAAATATTCCCTGAAATGATGGACCTCATCTATATGAGATATACGTCCTAACCCTAAATCTAATATATATGAATTTGGACTAATCCGCACCCTACAGACGACGACATAAATTAGTCTCTGTATACAATCCAAGGGCAATCCAAAATAAACAAACCATAACGCGACACAAAGTGATATATTTTGGAGAAAGTGAAAGTTGTTATCACTTAGTGATAACGTAATTAACTGCAAGGGCTTGCGCCTGTTGGAAAAAGCGTCCTAACAATAAAAAAAACCTTATTATTGAGGGGGGTCTGATAAGTCAACTACATCGGTCACATCCGTCTCAACCTCCGATATATGGTGCCATAAATCAACTTGGTATCTTCAGAGAGGTGGATGGATATGTTCTATATAGCATCTGCCTCCATATTCAAGCTAGAAGTGCTCCCTGCGCCACAGTCTGGTTTTCTGCGGTAAACAGATTCTTACAATTCCGGTGGGACATTTTTTATCTTTCCAATCTACACTTCATGTGTCATTTTTCACGAACCAACCATGGTATATCATGTTTATGATGCCTTTGGATGTTTGGATACTGAAGCTGGTGTTCACCTCCATGCAGATCAACGGCCATTTTCTGCAATAGCTGCAACTACAAGAATGGTTCCAACACCACCCCTTCCGGAGTGGTTTGGTCAGGAAAAACCATGATGCCACTGCTGGGTATTCCGATGGCTCAAATCCAGCAAGATCTGAATGGATTTCAGTTTGGGCAGATGCTCCCACTCCCTGTCATTGGTGCCTCAACGCCAAGGGAAGAAGCTCCAAGGAAATCGGTCTTTGATCGGATGGATACCTCTATAGGCCATACTGATAAGCATGTCAAATCTGAAGTCTCCATCTTCAAAAGATTGGAAACAAGATCCGTGGGCCGCTCTAAAAAGCCCATGATTCCAAAGAAGGCCATTTTAAAGTGATTGCCTTTCAAGGCGTCAACTGCTCCCGAGGCACCGAAAAGTGCTTTGCCCTCTGTCAGTCTGTCTTCAAAAGATTGGCACATCAAGTTCATATCTCTACTTTGCTTAAGGCATCGGTCTTTCAGCGACTGAGAACGACACAAGGGGAAAATATCCAAGCTCCGCAAGAATGCAGGGGGCAAGCCCATACAGCTCCCGAATCCAAAGAACTGTCAGCCCCTGTCATGAGAGGCGCTCGGCGTCGTCACTGACTCCGCTAGCTGAGAGCAGGCTGAGAGCAGCTCCCCATCTGCGCTGACTCCGCTAGCCCCAGTTGTCCGTGTTGCTGTTCTAACTGGAAACAATTTTGAATCGCTTAAGATGGTGAAGCGCAATTCTCCCACTGCAATACTGAAGAAGTCTTCACCTCCTATAGAGATTCCAAGCTAACCGAAGCTGGACCGCTCTTTCAAACGATTTTTCTCGACCATCGATAAGGTCTAGAAAGAAATACATAGGTCTGTCATCAATAAGGATTACTCTCTTCGGTATAAGAAGCTGAAGAGTTATGCGAAAAACTCTTCCCCCAAACTGAAAGCGGCTCCTCCTAAGGCGACTCCTTCAAAGATAGTTCCTCCCAGATCGGCTTCTCATAGAAGAGAGAGACCGGAGAAAGTACGAGCACCCGAGGAAAATTCCAAAGGCCAAGATTTCAAGCGCCCTAAGTCTGGGATCATGGTAGTTCATACTGTTTATATGATGAACTCTAAGGATGAAAGCCGGGCTTCTGTTTTTCATAGACCAGTTACACGGTCTATAACAAAGGATCAACAAAATCTGCAAGAGATACTCACTTAAGAGACGGAATTTATTAGCCCACTGCCTGATACATATTCAGAAGATGCACCCAAAGAACAGAGTAGGAGTCTGATATTGACTACCTGAAGCGCATCCTTAAGAAAGATGAAATAGCAGCGGAGATGAGCGCCACGATGGACAAGATGACCCTCCTATTTTAAAGCATAGTTGGGATGATAGTTCAACCAGAAGCACCGGCAGTGAACTGCCGGTGGTCATTATTGATGATAAGGGAGACACTTCAAATCCTCTGCAAGCCCCATCAGCGGCTAAGGAGGAAATGATCTCCAAAACAAAGCTGGACGAATAAATTGCTCCGCAATTTAAAGCTCATTATGCCAGTGATGCAGCAAGTCGGCTGATCAAGACTGGTCGACCATATCCAGTATGGTATGACCAGATGCCATACCCACCAGGATATACGATCCCAACATTAACTATATACAAAGGGACCGGCAATCCTAAATAGCATATCATGCAGTTTAAGTCCAAGTGCGATAACACAAGAAGCAATGATATACTGCTTCTTCGTCACTTCGTCAGCAGTCTATCGGACACTGCTTTCGAGTGGTACTCGGAGTTTCCAAATAACTCCATTAAGGCTTTTTCTAAGATGGAAGTACTCTTCGCTCAGAGGTTCTCTAGTACAAGTGAATGCACCACCATGACTGCGTTGGTCATGGAAATACCTAGATCGAATGAGACATGGGTTCAGTACGTCATCCGATACTGAAACTTTTGGTTTAAATACGAAGAGCGCACTGCTAAAGCTCCTGCCATTGGAATGTTTGTGGCCACCATTAACCCAAATTCAAAGGTGTTCCTATATATGGCCTTTTTTAAGTCCACTACATTTCAAGAGCTTATCGATAAATTAGCGCAGCTGGATTCGATGGGTCAAGGCCCTTCCTTTGTTGGTGGAGACTCACGAAACTACAAAGGCAAGGGCAAAGCGGCGTTTGTCACCAATGCGCAGTAGAAGCAGCAGAGAGGCCCTAAATAATAATCACACGGGTCCTATGACTCTTGAAGAACGGATGGGCACGAATATTAGTTCCCGCACGATAAGAAGAAGAAGCTATTTGAGCTCACCATGAAGAACAACATGCTGACATTGCCTGAGCGACGACGACCAGCTCAGGCCAGTGAAGTCAATAATCCTAATTATTACCGTTATCATCGAGTATTAAGCTGTCATGACCTAAAATTCAGCCCATGATCGGCACTTGACCACGTAACGTCTACAGGCATAACGCAGTTAAGTAAGGCGAAACCCAGAAATCAAAACCATTAAAAGTAGTGAGTGATAAAAACATTGATTTAAAACATTTAGAAAACCCGAGTAAAAATCTTTAAAGTTTAAGTTATTTTCTTAAAAATTTCGGCAGCACCTCCTTTGAAAAAATCAGCCCCGACACGGATACAAGACATGATACAAGTAAAATGACATATAATATAGATAAGACATCCCCAAATAGAAGCAATCACGCCCAACGGCGGAAACAATCACCACGAGAATAATATACGACGCCGTAGCGAAGAAATGAGCAATATAAGTGAAAAACAGTATAAAAGATAAAACTGCATATTAAAGTCGGCTCACATGAGCTCGACATCCAGAATACAAAATAATATATAATATCGTCCTCACAACTGGTCTCTAAGTCAATACATCAAATGGTATGTAACAACTCCAATTTTGTATACCAAAAATTTGCTTTAAATATAGTGTACACTTGGAGTATTGATGTTGCTGGAAACAATTTAAGTATCTAATTCCTTACAATAATTACAAGAAGGAGCTTGTAGCTCATTGGTAATACCTTGCATTGCTGAACCAAGCCACCAGAGTTCGAATCCCATACCCCACATAATTTTTATATTGTTTTGTTTTAATTTTTTTTAGAAGTCAAACGGTCAAACAGCCATAACTCACGATTTATTGCGATTTAAGAAAATTAAAGTATGCCAAAATTCCCCCCAGACCGAGCCCGTCCCAACGAGGCCCGACTCGGCCGTGACTCGGCCGAATCGGCCGGCGCCGTCGGCCGGACTCGGCCGGTCGGCCGAGTCGTCAACACGAAAAAAATTCGTGTTGACCTAGTCTCTTCAACTGCATACTCTAATTTTTTTGTACGGTTACCAATTTTCCAATAAATCTCTTTTAAGACAAAATTTAATGAATTTTTAATTTTTTTAAATATTTTAAATATTTTTTTTAACCCTAATCCTAACCCTAGCCTATCCCTATATAAAGACCCCTATACTCTACCTTTTCCCTTCACAACTCTAAGTCCACTCTCCCAAATTCTCGAGAACTCGGTACGAAGAGCGAGAAGCGAAGCACTGCCGAAATCGACGACGGATTCCGGCGACCGGATCAGGACCTTCGCGACGTTTTCAACGAATCGACAACCATCACGACCTCTAGCTTCCTTAGCTTGTCCAAATCGTAAGTCCCACCTTCTTCTATCTCTCTTTTCTTTAAAGTAAAAATACGACTTTTTGGAACCCGACGAAAATCGGACAAACCGATTTCCGATTCGGTTTTTCTCTAAATTTCCACTTGTCACCTAATACATATTATCTACCCATATGCTTGTTGACTATTAATCACCCATAAATCAATTTAATCAAACTTTTTCACATAAAATGATAATTTCTTTGTAAAACCGTATTCTTTTCACAAAAATACCATGAAGTTCATTTTTCTTAGTTTAATTAATTCCCTCACTCCTAAATAGGTTTATCTTGATCACTAAACTTGTAGAACCCAATTTGAATGAAATTTCACACATAAAATGATAACGTTTTTAAATACCGCATTCTTGCACTTTAATACCTTCAACTTTAACTTATCATGTTTACCTTTAAACTTCACCAAAACTTAAAATAAGTCACGGGGTAATGACCTACCCCTACACACACTCAATATAACCCTAATTGATAAATATCAAAAAAAAATACAGAATACGGAATTACAGGACTTTTCACTAAAATACCCTAATCTTTATTTAAAGCTTTAAGTTGTAAACTTTTCTAGATAAAATCTTTTAATAAAATGAAAACCACGATTGGTCATGGACATCGATCGTTTATCTAAACTGTCTTGTGGTGCCTAGGCAAGTGTGTCTAAGGCTAGTGGTTTTTAATTAGGCCCACGACTGTGGTTCCTTTCCACTTACCTGGCACTTACCTGGCCGCAATTGACGGTGAAGAGGCGATTTGAGGCTTCTAATGACTCATCGTTTAGACCTTAGAAATAGGCTAGTTGGTTTAGGAAACCTTATTAACTAAAATACGGAAAACTGTACTCTTTTGCAAATAAATACCCCATATTTATAAAACCGTTTTCCCAAATGAAAAGTATTTATAAAGCTAAGCAAAGCGCCGCTACAACCCACTTTTGGGGAACCTGTTAGGGATAGTACGGTTCATCGTGCACCCGCAGGCTAGTAGTGCGAGATTCAGACCTCCGCGAGGAGCATTCAGTCTTGAAGGGTTAAAATACGACATTTAAGGAAAATGAGATTTTTGAAAATAAAATATTTATATAAAATTATTCATGTGTTAATATATATAATTATCATTTAAACACCTATTTTATCATAATATAAAGTTTCCACATTTTTCTAAAAATTACAAGATTAATAGTTACACTAAAATACCATGAATTTCAGATAAGATAATTAATACTTTTATTAGGATATATTCACTAGAATAACACAAATAAAATTCACATTCATTATAACAATAAAGACGAATAATAAATACTTGAGGTGTATTTTGAAAAATATACAAAAGTACTTTTTACATAAAACCCCCTCAAGTTTTACAAATTACAATAAGGCCCCTAGCTAATATTGAACTTTAAATTATCTTTCTTTTAGTCTGACTCGGGTTAGAGTCTGACTATTCCTGACTCGAATATGATTCAAGTCAATCTGTATTCTTTTATATTCCAATACAATTTGAATACATGAAACCCTGAATCCAGTTAACAATATATTCTTTTTGACTGAATCAAACCATGGATATTCATCCATTATCCTGATATTCCATTTACCTGATTATACAGTTACAACATGTTTGCTGATATCATGGTTTTGATCAGTCATCCAACTTACATATTCCAATACCACATTACTGTTAAAACACTACGGGGTTTAAGGAGTAGATTGGTACGGAAGGTGTTAAAGGTGGCACGAGGTGGTCAGATTAAGACACCTAACCTGAATCCTGTTGCTGTTGTACCATGGCATAACGGTTCCTTGTACTTTCCTATTGCCCTGATCTCTAGCATATAGAGATCCCCCTCGTATACACTGGCATCCTTCTGTACCAAGCTACAAACAACAGCGTTACACAATGTTCCATAATATTCACAATAATATACTTTAGAAAATACTGTTACTCTGTCATTCTCATTCTTCTTATCTTTGGGACTTACCGAGCGACCTGTTCGCTGACGACATTCTATCTCTTTCTTCTTTGAATGTCGTCAGATGCGTTGGACCAAGCTGAGATCGAGCCTACCGGTGAAGATTTGGAGCAGTTCCAGGCAGACCCAGAGCTTTAGATAATTGTACCTTGTTCCTTCTAGTTTATTTCATTTCCTGTTATGTCACTGTTTTGGCATTGCTTTTCATTCCAGTTGTATTTTCTTTTCCTGCATTGTAAAAAGAATGTTATTAATAAAAGTTGTTGTTATTTCTATATTATTCGTTTCTTGTGATTTACTTTATATTGCTTAGTTACGCTTAGCGTATATACTTCTGAGTATATACGTAGCGGGCCTCGTCGCGTCCACTTCGCCGTACACTGGGAAGCGGGGCGTGACATGGTAGATGGAAAGTACTAGATACAATAGAGTGTACAATGGAAAATAAACGGATACCACAAAACCTACCTATAAGCAAACGGCTCACACGCCAACTGCAGTGGTATCCGTAGCAAAAAGATACAAAGAGGTAGCCCTGCCGCAACTACTCTGAGGGTTGACCTGCAAACACTGTGGCACAACGGGGGTGAGTTGCCAACTCGTGAATAGTAAATAACATATAAAGGTAATCGCAGGTATGCACGTACTGCGATACTCTAACATGTGCAATCTGATAACATCAATATGATAATCTGGGTATGCAATAATCATGCGCAGTGCTCTATCAAGTACTACAACTATAGGATGCAAAGTATATCAATGAATGCTGAGCATGGGATAGAATATCATCTACACGAACTATCATCGTGGAAAAACCCGGTGTCTGCCAAATACACCTCAAATCCCAAAACTCAAGCGCCGTCAATCTAATCGGCCCTCAAATCCTGTAAATCTCATAGAAACATGAGTGCCCAACATTGGCACTCGAAAATATCATGAAATACTCGTGTCCAATATCGACACGCAAATCCTCATGTATCGGGCTTCGTCGGTCCGGATCGGCCCACGGGCTCCGTCTGCAGAATCGGCCCTCGGCCCCGGTAGTACGGGTCAGCCTGTATCCATCTCTCGACTCTGGTCAGTATCCTCCAGATAACCGCCAGGTCCAACCAATCACCGGTAGGTAAAAGTCCCTCGGCCAGGCTCATGGTCTACAGCACAACAATCCGTTCTCGCCCCGAGGTACCATACAGGGTCCACCATGTATCCGCAATCGGCCTCATCCAGCTCCTCGAATCAGGTTTCACATGTCACACATCTCAGAACCGAGAAAACGCATGGTGGACGTACTGAAATATCATATCAAGAGAAACCGGATTTTTAAAGCAGTACATGCTTTCTTTTGAAATAGCCACGGTTCTCAAATCCAGAAATCTCATGAAAACAGTATATCTTAATGCGTAAAATCATAAAACATGATGTATGTGACATATGATAAAAATGTAAGCATATCCAAATATCATGCAACATAGAACAGTGATATGACATATTAAGGGAAAACCGCTCGTTTAAATGGATCCAATTTTGAAAATATCTCATGTGATCCCCAATTCTCCAAAACCCAAGCCAGCATCATCTATGTATGTGCAATAAGTATGTATGTAGGTATAGATGCACAAGTGGTACATACGCAAGTATGAGTGTACAATATGTATATGTGCCAATATGGATGTACAAGTGGTATATATGCAAGCATGAGTGTACAATATGTATATGTACTAATATGGATGTACAGGTGGTATATACGCAAGCATGAGTGCACAACATGTATTCGTTCCAATATGGATGTACAGGCGGTATATACGCAAGCATTAGCGTACAACATGTATATGTGCCAATATGGATGTACAGGTGGTATATACGCAAGCATGAGCGTACAATATGTATATGTGCCAATATGGATGTACATGTGGTATATACGCAAGCATGAGCGTACAATATGTATATGTGCCAATATGGATGCACAGGTGGTATATACGCAAGCATGAGCGTACAAGATGTATATGTGTCAATATGGATGTACAGGTGGTATATACGCAAGCATGAGCGTACAATATGTATATGTGCCAATATGGATGTACAGGTGGTATATACGCAGGCATGAGCGTACAATATGTATATGTACCAATATGGATGTACATGTGGTATATACGCTTGCACGAGCGTACAATATGTATATGTGCCAATATGGATGTACAAGTGGTATATACGCAAGCATGAGCATACAATATGTATGCACACAAAGGAACAGAATCATGTCTAATCATCAATGATGAGGTAAGCTAAACGATGTATGGTTCATAGCAATTCTATAGTGCGAGTGTCATGGCAATCACTAACGTTGTGTGTGTAGCATGCAATTAGTGCTCGTGCGGCATGAACCGTTAGTATAGTGCGGTGTTTCTTAAATACTTTGTCTATATGCAACAAAAGAGGGGTATTCTACAATGGTACATATGCACAACCAATATACACACATACACACACACACACACACACACACACACACACACACACATATATATGAATATAACACGCGGCTACAATATCCTATCAAGCCTTGACGCATAACTCCATACGGGCGATTTCCCCGTATATGTTAAATCTACTCACCGGTAATCTCGATCTACGTGTATCCGACCACCTGCTTCCCCTTCTTCACGGCTTCCGAAGTCCCCGCGTGCGACTCTAGAATTTACACCAAGCAACACACATAAGGCTAAAATCCTGCAAAAACGCGATATCAAAACCAAACGAGAAACTCGCATCGCAAGCTAAACGCGTGTGCATCCGATACACCAAAACGTGTGTACAAACGTCTGAAACCACCCTGACATGCTGCGACATACAGCAACCACCAAACCCACTCACAGAACATACGTGTCGTGTAAGTTTTCAAAGTGATAAAACAAGGAAACAGTGTCACGCCCTGCTTCCCAGAGTGTGCTAAGATCGACACGTGACAGAGCCAACCATACTACCTGTGGATAGGAAAGATCCACCCACAGTCACATTACGGCTGTTTAGAGATATCAAGAACTGTAAAATAAACCAAACTATCTAATACATGTCCATAAGCCAAAATAAACGAGTCATGAAATAAAATAATGCGGAAGCAAAAGATTCAAGTAAAATAATGATCTGGAATGTACATCCCATAATACGGGCTCACATCAGGAATAAAATACTGAAAGGAAAGCTAAACTTAAACTAGTAACATGTCCTCACTGCTCGGCCTGTTGATCAAGATACTCCTGGACTGCTTGTGACAAGGATAAGGGATCTGGGCCATGCAAAACCCAGACTTCAGTGCGTCATAATATCAATATTTATAAGCAAGCAGGATGTAATGAAATATGCAGGCAAATAGTAACATGAATATGGATTAGCGAACAGGATATATACAGGTGAAGTGCAGTAAGTAGTCTAAACTGTGCTATAAGGTTATCTATTCTAATGTTCTTTGAAATCAATTAATGTAATTCTCATCGTAACCTATCGGTCTATGCCCCGTTCATTCCCCACGGGACCACGGTAAAATGATATGATAGACTGTGAGTCTATGTCCCGTTCATTCCCCACGGGACCACAGTAAAGGGATAATAGCCCTTTGAGTTACGTTCGGCTACATTCTTGATTTCCCCATACCCCCAAGTTATGTGTTCAAGTCAGGTATTGATAAATCTGGAGTTAATGCAAACACAGGATCAAGCAGGTACATGTTTGTCTAAATAGACAACAGGAAATGTCCGTAGGGACAACAGGTCAATATTGTCGGTATTAGTAATAAGATCAGGTATCAAGTCAAGCAGTAGTATATCAGGTCATGTCAGGTAGTGTTTATGTATCAAGTCATGTCAAATAGTGTATCAGGTCATGCCAAGTAGTGTACTGGTATCAAGTGGGTGTTCATAATCAAACTGTAGTAAGCATGGGTGCACAAAATCAAGTATGGAGTACTGATATAACAATAAAATGAGATAATGTGACATGGTATGCAAATAGATATAAGATCAATGATATGGATGCACAATTATCAATTAGAGTTACATTTATAATTCTAATTCTAATTAGGATGCACTTTATTAACATGGGGTGTTAAAACATCAGTATTATGTATTGATGTGATCTATATGTATATTATATGATAACCGGGTAACATTTTATTCATATGGATGCGTAAAACTATACCTAGCATGTAGCAAGATGATTTAGCATGCGACTAGATATGTAATTCATGATACGGATATCATATAACTGTAAAATGATAAACTGGTAAATACAGAATGTACAATTTAAACAATATAAACTGTTATATTCAATTGGATGCAGTATATTGTAGTATAATATGTAACAAGATAAGTTTTCATACCCTAGATCTGAAATGTATTATACGGATGTAAACGGATGTCGAACAAATCGATAAAACTGAAAATTGATAACGTGGATTGCAAAAATAATCATTATGAAGTATTATAATGCAAATAGATATAGAATATATTAGTATAGCATGTAGCAAGATTAACTTGCCTGTACTAGATGTGAAATAATTGATACGGACGTAAACGGATGTCCGAAAACGGTGTAATATCAAAAATGATTATGTGGATTGCAAAACTAATCATTATAGGGTATTATAATTCAAATAGGCATAGAATACAGTAGTATAGCATGTAGCAAGGTTAACTTGCCTAGACGGAACGTGAAACGGATATGTACGGTAAACCCGACGTCGGCGAAATGTCGCGATGCACGCACAGCACACGGAACGGGTCCAAGTAACGCACGAGGGTGATCACGCAGGTCAGGCACGTCGTCTGGATCGTCGGCGTCGATCCCAGGTCCGGCGATCTATAGAAATCAAGAAGTAATGAATGAAAAGAAAAGAAGGAAAAAAAGAAGAGGAGGAAGAAGAAGAGAGAATGAGTTGCTCACTGTATTTATGGTGTACAGGGGGTCAGGAGAGAGGTGCTGGTGTTATGGGGATGAACGGAGCTCCGGCGATGTGGTTTGGTTGTTAGGGTTAAGCTAGGGTTTGGTGTTGGTTTTGTTTGCTGGGGTGTTTGGGTGCAGGGTTAAGTGTAGAAGAGAGAACAGAGGAGAGGAAAAGGAGGAGAGGAAGGAGATGGCAATGGCGAGGGGGTCGTCGGCGACGATGGAGTGAGGTGGTGGTGCAAGTTTAATGGGTGCAGGGGTGTGTACAGGTAGGCTCTGGAAAATGAGAGAGATGAGGAGGAGGAGATGAGGAGGCTCTAAGGGAGTTGAGATGATGAGGCGGTGGGGAAACTTAGGGTTAGGGTTTGAGGAGATGGAGTTTGTGATGGGCTTACGAGGGAGGCTCGGTTTATAAAGAAAGAAGAAGAAGAGAAGATCAAGGATTTAGTTAAGGGAGGTGATGGGATTCCTCGGGCGGTGACGACATTCGAGAATGCTACAGAGATCGCGAGACGAGAGAGAAAGAAGAGAGAGAGAGAGGGGGATGCACGAGATGAGAGAGAGAGAGGGAGGAGAAAGAATCTTGTCGTTAGTGAGGGAGAGAGAAAGAGAGAGTGATCTGCACGGGTGAGAGAGAGGGAAAGAGAGAGGAAAGAGAGAAGAAAGAGAAAGAGAAAGTGAGTAAGCTGTTAGATTGTTAAGATAGTAATAAAAAAAATATTTTAGTTAGTTTTTAGAGTTAGGATTATTTAGTTTAAAGATTTGTAAGTTAAATAAATTTTAAACTGTCGAATTTAAAATAAATATTATATTAATTAAAATTTGAATTTTGGCGGCATACAAAATATTTCAAAACACGCCCGGGTCAAGTCTAAAATTTCAATTTTAAAATATGAAAAATATATGCGGCGTCCAAATTTCAAAATGAATGCTCGGGTAACGAAAATGCATACCCCCAAGAACGGATGCACGTATGTGCGCGTAGCCATCCAAACACATCCGTTTCACTGAACGGGACGAGAACAAGATGCGCGGATGCTACCACGGGGTTTGGGGTATCATGCAGGCCATGTTATGTATTTTTAAATTATTTTATATGACTTAAAATGCTATATGGTATAAGATGCAGATGCTAGGTTAAAAGCTAGTATGCAGTATTCATAAGTGTGTACCATTCTACGCAACAAGTCATGATAATTCATAAACATGAATCAAACAAGTTTCAAGCAAGCGGGTCGGGTCGAATGCAATATAAAATGTAAAATACCATTCGCACCCAAAACACGATAAATCAGGAAAATACCACACAATAAGGAAATACGAGAACTGGAATTGATATAAATGAACTAGGGTGTTACAAATAGGTTCCAGATTTTGATACGAGCTGAAATAAGAAAAGTTGCATATACCAAATACCTTAAATATGTAGCAGACACCTATAGCCCAGACCCCGACACACAACTCCACCCTCTGGCCGCAATTTGCGGCCAGAACACATTAATTTGCGGCCTGCAAAGGGAATGGGGGTCTCGTACTTTGTGTGTGTGGTGTAGGTCTAGTGAGCATGCTCCAGTAAACTCAACTTTTTCCTGAAGCATCGGGAGTGAGAGCAGATCCCAAAACGGCTATAAATATTAACTAAACTCTAATTAAACACTAAATTAAGCTAAATAACTAAAAGTTTAGCAAAGAAAAGGATTAGGGTAAGCTTATACCTCAAAGTGGTTTAGTGATGGCTCAACTTGCTAATCTTGCCTTCAAAGGAAAAGACTTGCCTCTAAAACCAACAAGAAAGTGCTAAGCAAGAGGTTTTGTGAAGAGAGAAGGGATTTTTTTAATGGAGGTTTAGGGCTTGAGTGAAGAGAAGAAGAAGAAGAATGATGAGGGAGAGAGGGGGCTGCTGCTGTTGCTGCAGAATTTAGAGAGGGAGAGAGTGTGTGTGAGGTGAGAAAATAGGTGAGGGTTTGTAAAACAATTGTGAGAGTGAGATGAGTATGTGAGAGTCAACCTTGCCCCCTCTCTCTCCCCTCCATAAATGCTTTCCATGCTTTGTCCCCCATGCCTCCTAGCCCATCATTCCCTCTCAACAAAAATTCAAAAATAAAAAGAAAATCCATTTTTCCCATTTTAACCCAACAATAAACTTGTACACTAACATGTCATGTTACAAAAACATTATGGTTAACATGCACAAGTTATGTGCAAGTATCAAAAATAATATTAAAATATTAATAAAAAAATAAAAAAATATATTAAAATATTTATCGGTTAATTTTTCATAAAACCTGTATTATCGCCTAATTAACCCTTAATCGTATTCTAAGGTGTTACAATCTCCCTCCTTATAGAAATTCGTCCCCGAATTTAAAATTTTTACTAGGCGTACCTTCAAAGAGATGAGGGAACTTCTTCCACATCTCGCCCTCGGCCTCCCAAGTGATCTTTTCACCATTCGGGTTGCGCCAAAGAACCGTCACAGATGGCAAGACCTTTGATCGAAGTTTCTTCACCTGCCGATCAAATATCACTACTGGCTGCTCGGTGAGCGAAAGATCGCGCTCAAGCTGAACGGTCTGGTGCTGAATCATGTGAGATGTGTCATGAAGGTATCTGCGAAGCATTGACATATGGAATACGGGGTGAACATTTGGAAAGTCGGGTGGAAAAGCCAAACGATATGCAACTGCGCTCATACGCTCGAGGATCTCAAAAGGACCTATAAATCTGGGACTAAGCTTCCCTTTCCGCCCAAATCTCATCACTCCCTTCATCGGAGAGACCCTAAAAAAAACATGATCGCCAACGGCGAACTCGAGTCTGCGACGGCGTCTGTCAGCATACGATTTCTGCCTGCTCTGAGCTGTCCTCATCCTATCTCGAATCAACTGTAACTTCTCGGTCGTCTCCTGTACGATCTGTGTTAGTGTATATGCCCTAGAGGCCATTACTGTATCATACTAGTTTGTATATTACTTAATGGAAGCTTGGGATATTCACCTTGTATAAACAATCTTGCTCAATATAGTAGTATGCTACTTGGTTTGTTTCTACTTCAATGTGTACATGTGTTTATTTTAGTATATCACCTATACGCATTAGTGGAGCCCTTAGGATCTTTACTTGATTACCAGCGTTGTGATGGCAGTCACACTAGTGGGGGCTGGGTAATCTATAAGCACATCCTTATACAGGTCCCTAGTCGCAGGACTATCGAGACAGGGCATCGATACTCCGGAGTAGACTAGCGTATGCGCTTCTCATCCCAGTGTGGGAGATGGTCTGTCCCACAGCCATCAGTACGTCGTACTGGAGATAGTATACGGGTGCTCGTTGGGTTACGAGTACACTGGACAGGACTCGTCGGGAACTGACAGGTTGGTATTATACCTATCGTCAGTTATCAGTTCCCAGGTGACATGAGTATAGCTTAGTCCGCTGACTTGACACTGGCACTTCTCCTCGAGTGTGTTCCCACTGCACTTTGATCACTACCCTACCACGGCTCAAAGGAGTCGTGCAAACAGGTAATGGTTGGGTGCAGTCCCGAAGCACTTGGAGGCAGTGACGGTTAGACAGGATTCGTCTCTCCCGGTATTAGGGGTTGACATCGCGCTGTGTCTAGGAGAGCCATTACACGAGTAGACCCTGGCCAGGGCAAGCGAGATATACTGGTAGGCTTCCAGTGTTATCTCAGGGTGTTTTGGGCTTCACTCCGACACGACTTGTACCGCTATTAGGGGACTGACATTTTACCGCCCCCTAGGCCCGACATGCGATGTATTAGACGAACAGACCGGACTGTACGGAGACTGTCACATTCAGACTCAGTAGGAGTTCAGATGGGGTTCACCTCGTCAGCCTTCTTGTCGGCATCTACCTGGGGACCGTTACGCACAGCTAGTGCCGCTTGCGGTCTGTGGTTAAACCCACTGCCAGCGTAGTGTCGAGTCTTTAGAGTCCCACACAGAGGGTATTCGCCTCTGGGCAAAACAGAGTAGAGGTCGCATGGTCTTGCGACAGGGTTCGTTCTCATCCGCGCACTTGTGCACTTTTGGAGTCCGGACAGATATTACTAGTAGGCTCTGGTTTGAGCCAGATACTGGTATATGTTTTGGGGTTGATTTTATCTCTTGGTATTCATGTTCCTCGGAACAAGAATGCGGGTGTGTATGCACAGTTGATTGAGGCAGAGGAACAGGATTTTCATTAGGGTTTCGGAACGGGTGCGTATGCACAGTTGACAGTCGTCTTTTTCCAAACCCTAATGGAATTATGATATATCTATTAATAATATTAATTAAATGAAATTGTGTCATGGTTGGATTTTGTTGACTTGTTGACCATGGTTGAAGGTTTGACCATCATCATTACAAAAGAAAGATGCTTTTTGATTCTTGCAAAACCATTTAAAGAATGTAATGATAATGGTCATTCCAAACCATCCATCAACTATTTCATTTTATTATTATTGTTAATTGTTAATTCTTTTCATTTGTGATATGGTTGCAAGAAATGAAAAGAATAAGCTCATTCTATCATAACCATTCTCTCTCCTCACTTGTTCTTCTTCCTCCTCTAGTTCAAGGAGATCCCTTCTCATGAGTTGAGAATCCCTCTCCTTGAGTTAAAAACACCCCAAAGACACTCTCTACTCACTCTAGGGTCAAAGGTTTAGCAAGCCGAAGATTCTAGTTCTCTCAAAGATCGAGAAAGAGCCCGAAGGTTGAACCCTCAGGTGGATCCATCTTTGACGGAAGAAGGCAACGAGGAAAGCACCATCAATCCCTACAATGGTTTCAAGAAGAAGGAGTTCAAGTTAGGTATAACCTCCTTTCCGAGTAGCTAACTCTCTTTAGCATGTTTGCTAGTTGTAGTTTAGGAAAAGATCCCGACTTTGTTAGTCCATGTTGCCCCATGCGCTAAAAATTTGATTTTTATACCGTTTCCGCCTCCCCGTAAGGACCGGGGGTCGCAACGTGGACTTACAATCTGCAGCCCCAAAATACTGCTCTCGCTAATCTCTGTCCAACAGACGGGCGATCGACATCTCCTCCCATATAAGGCCTCAATAGGTGCCATCTGAATCATATCCTGGAAGCTATTATTTTAGAAGAACTCGACAAAGGGCAAATGACGATCCCAGCTGCCACCGAAATCTAGAATACAACCTCGAAGCATGTCTTCAAGAGTCTAAATAGTCCACTCTGGCTAGCCGTCGGTCTGCGGATGGAACGCTGTGCTGAAACTCAAGCGGGTGCCCAAAACCTCCTGAAGTCTCTGCCATAGTCGGCTGGTGAACTGGGTGCCTTGGTCGGACACGATACAAGTCAGGACGCCATGCAATTGTACAATCTCGTCGATGTATATCTGGGCATACTGAGCAAATCCAAAGATGGTCTTCACTGCCAGAAAGTGAGCCATTTTCGTCAATCGATCCACGATCACCCAAATGGAGTCGTACTCTCGACTGGTCCTGGGTAGACCCACAACTAAGTCCATAGAAATATGCTCCCATTTACACTCCGGAATGGGAAATGGTTGTAGCTCTCCCGCGGGCCTCTGGTGCTCGGCCTTGAATTGCTGACAAGTCAGGCATCTCGAAACGAAGTCTGTGATGTCCCTCTTCATCCTTTCCCACCAGTAAACATATCTTAGATCATGGTACATCTTGGAGGAACCTGGATGAACACTATATAACGATCAATGCGCCTCCTCGAGAATCTCACGCCTCAGTCCCTCAGAATCTGGTCCGCACAATCGAGTCCCAAATCGCAGTATCCCCTGATCATCGATCACGAACTCGGAGTCTCTACTCTGTCTAACCTGCTCCTGATCTCTGAAAGACGTTCATCGCTGGGCAGTGCATCACGGATATGGTCAAGCAACTGTGGATGTGCACGGATATGCGCCAGCTGTCCCCCGGTCGGAGTAAACTTGAACTGCACTCGGCTGTCGCATAGAATCTGCCAATCTGCCAAAGACTGCCTCTGCACTGCGCTCAAACAAGATAGACTACCTCCGAGCCTCCAACTCAAGTATCCACAACTACATTCTCCTTGCCCGGATGATAAAGGATCTCGCAATCGTGGTCCTTCACTAGCTCTATCCAACGGTGCTGTCTCGGATTCAGGTCTCACTGCTGAAATATGTACTTCAAGCTCTTGCGGTCCGTGAATATCTGGCACACCTCGCCGTATAGGTAATGTCTCCAGATCTTGAGTGCAAACACCACTGTAGCCATCTCTAAATCGTGAGTGGGGTAGTTCTGTTCGTGTTTCTTCAGCTACCTAGAAGCATAAGCGATAACCCTGTCGTACTGCATCAATACACACCCTAGCCCCACTCGAGAAGCGTCACAATAGACCACAAATTCGCCCGATCCCGAAGGCAATGATAACACCGGCGCCGTAGTCAAGCGGGTCTGCAACTGCTGAAAGCTATGCTCGCACGCCTCCATCCAAACAAAAGGAACTCCCTTCCGGGTCAACCCGGTCAACGGTGCAGCGATACGGGAGAAGTCCTGAACAAATCATCGGTAGTAGCCTGCCAGTCCTAGAAAGCTGCGGATCTCAGTAACTGATGCCGGTCTGGGCCAATGCAGAATGGCCTCGATCTTCTTCGGGTCCACACATATGCCATCTCTCGTCACCACGTGACCCAAGAAGTCAACTGTGTCGAGCCAGAAAGTGCACTTGGAGAATTTAGCGAACAACTGATGCTCCCTCAAGATCTGCAACGTAATACGCAAGTGTTGCTCGTGCTCCTCTCGGCTCCGGGAGTACACTAAGATGTCGTTGATGAATACGATGATGAACTGGTCAAGATACGGCCTGAAGACGCGGTTCATCAAGTCCATAAACGTTGCTGGGGCATTGGTGTGTCCGAACGACATCACCAAAAATTCATAGTGGCCATAACGCGTGCGAAAAGCCATCCTCGGAATATCCTCCTGCCGAACCCGCAACAGATGGTAGCCTGATCGCAAGTCAATCTTTGAGAAGTGCCCCGCACCTTGAAACTGGTCGAACAAATCATCGATACGAAGCAAGGGATATATGTTCCGCATAGTAACCCGGTTCAGCTGACGGTAATCAATACACAAACGCAAACTACCGTCCTTGTTCTTAACGAACAGGACAGGAGCACCCCACAGCGAAACACTCAGACGTACAAGTCCCCTATCTAGCAACTCCTGCAACTGATCCTTCAGTTCCCTAAGCTCCACCGGGGCCATCCGGTAAGGCGGTATAGAAATCGGCCCCGTGCCGGGAATCAGATCAATGCAAAACTCTATCTCACGCTCCAGCGGCAATCTAGGTAACTTATCGGGAAAGACGTCAGAAATCTCTCGTACGATAGGAACCCGGTCCAACGAGTATACTGTAGCTCCGGTGTCACGAATGGAAGCGAAGAATCCTTAACATCCCCTCCTCAAAAGCCGACTAGCATGAAAGGCTGAAATCAAACTGTGAGGGGCGGCACCACGGTCCCCCTGCACAACAAATACCGACTCGCCGGGAAAACAAAACCTAACTGTCTTCTCGCAGCAGTCCACAATCGCATAGCACGTGGATAACCAGTCCATGCCCAGGAGAACGTCGAAGTCTAACATCTCAAAAAGGATCACGCCGATGGACAACTCTCTCTCACCAATACGGACAACACACGACCAGAACAAGTGTCTAGCAATAAACGACTCACCCACAGGAGTGGTCACAGCAAGCGGCTGATCAAGAAAACAAGACTCTCTGCCCAAACTCGGCACGAAGTGTGTGGAAACGTATGGGTGCGTAGATCCCGGATCAAATAACACGTGTGCGTCAACAGAACATACTAAAAGAGTACCTGAGACCACAGCATTGGACGCCTGCACGTCCCGATGTGTTAAAGCAAAGACCCGTGCATGCCCTCTGCCTGCAACTGGCGGTCCTTTACTGGCAATTGGCCGTCCTCTGCCAGCAACTGGCTGTCCTCTTCCTCTGCCACCCCATCCTCTCTGAATGAACCCTCTGCGACCACGACCTCTCTGTGCATAAGTCTGACGCAGAGTAACAGCAAGTGCAAGAGGCAACGCTCTCTGAGGTGGAGAAGGTGGTAAAGTGACATGTGGTACGGCTGTCTCGCCCTCACGTGGCTCCGGACAATCTCAAACACGATGATAAGTACTCCCGCACCGGAAACATCTAGACGGTGTCTGCTGCTGACCCTCCCAGGGATAAAATCTAAACAATCGCCCTCGCCCCAAGTCTCTGCTACCTGCATGAAGTCTGTTGCGGCGCCTAAATGGCCGTCTCTATGTTGATGTATCAGTACGAACCCTCTTCGGTCTCGGAACTACCGAAGTCTCAGCAAGACGCTCCTCGACCAATAGGGCTGCATCAACGGCTGCTGCATAGGTCTCACAATGCTGTGCGCTGATCGCAAGAAACAACGGGGTAAGCAGGCCTCGAACAAACCTCTTGACCTGCATCTCCTCAGTAACTACCAAATACGGAGCATATACAGATAGCTTGGTGAACTGCACATCATACTCTGCCACCGTCATATCCGGCGTCTGGCATAATGACTCGAACCTGCGTGCTCGAGAATCTCTGTCACTCTGTGGAAGAAAACGGGGAAGAAACACCGTCACGAACTCAGTCCAGGTCATAGGAGGAAAACCTGCTGCTCTGCCCTTCTCTACAGACTCGCACCACTTCTACGCAAGACCTTCCAGGCGAAAGCTCGTGAACTCTACCCATCTCATATCGGAGCATCTCAGTGAACGGCATATCCTGGCCATCCGATCGATAAAAGACTGTGGATCCTCGGCCGCATCGGTGCCTGTGAAGACCGGAGGCTTCAGCCTCATAAACTCAGATAACGATACTATGATAACCTCCATGGCTGCAGGTGCAACTGCCTGAACTGTAGATACCATCGCGGTCCCCGCAACGGGTGGAACAACCTCCTGCCTCTGGGCTCGAATGGACTTAACTAACGACCCTATCATCTGGCACAAATCCTGCATACCAGCCTCTAGCATAGCAATATGGCCTGTCGAAGGAGGATCAATCTGCTCCGGTACAACTGGCGTACTGCCCGGGTCAGTCCTCGTTTCAGACGAGCCAACTCTGCTCTCGGCTCTCACGGCCGCTCTCTGCACCCTCGTAGTCTTCGGCGGCATAATGGCTGGAAATGAAAATAAGATTCGATAAGAATACGAAAATTGAATCACAAGGATGTACAAAATCATAAAGGAATTTCATCCAATAAGTCCTAAGGTCACTTAGGCGGAGTACCGTGTCGTGAGTATGCCGCGGAACATACACACGCTACGCCACTCTGCTTCGGTTTCCTACTCCATCATACCAAGGTCATCCTACACTCCGAAATATAAAATCTACGCTCTGATACCAACTTTGTAACGACCCAGAATTCGGCCCGTGACCGGCACTTGACCACGTAACGTCTACAAGCGTAACGCGGTTAAGTAAGACGAAACCAAGAAATCAAAACTATTAAAAGTAGTGAGTGATGAAAACATTGGTTAAAAAATTTAGAAAACTCGAGTAAAAATCTTTAAAGTTTAAGTTATTTTCTTAAAACTTTCAGCAGCACCTCCTTTCTAAAAATTAGCCCTGAAATGGGTACAAGACATGATACAAGTAAAATGATATATAATATAGATAAGGCATCTAGAAACGGAAGCAATTATGCCCAACGGTGGAAACAATCACCACGAGAATAATATACGACGCCGTAGCGAAGAAATGAGCAATATAAGTGAAAAACATCATAAAAGATAAAACTGCATAATAAAGTCGGCTCAAATGAGCTCGACATCCAGAATACAAAATAATATACAATATCGTCCTCACAACTGGTCTCTAAGTCAATACATAAAATGGTAGATGGAGAGTACTAAATACAATAGAGTGTGCAATGGAAAATAAACAGATACCGCAAAACCCACCTATAAGCAAACGGCTCACACGCCAACTGCAGTGGTATCCGTAGCACAAAGATACAAAGAGGTAGCCCTGCCGCAACTACTCTGAGGGTCGACCTGCAAACACTGTGGCACAATGGGGGTGAGTTACCAACTCGTGAATAGTAAATAACATATAAAGGTAATCGCGGGTATGCACGTACTGCGATACTCTAACATGTGCAATCTGATAACATCAATATGATAATCTGGGTATGCAATAATCATGTGCAGTGCTCTATCAAGTACTACAACTACAGGATGCAATGTATATCAATAAATACTGAGCATGGGATAGAATATCATCTACACGAACCATCATCGTGGAAAAACCAAGTGTCTACCAAATACACCCCAAATCCCAAAACTCAGGCGTCGTCAATCTAATTGGCCCTCAAATCCTGTAAATCTCATGAAAACATGAGTGCCCAACATCGGCACTCGAAAATATCATGAAATACTCGTGTCCAACATCGACACGCAAATCCTCATGTATCGGGCTCCGTCAGTCCGGATCAGCCCACGGGCTCCGTCTGCGGAATCGGCCCTCGGCCCCGGCAGTACGAATCGGCCCGTATCCATCTCTCGACTCTAGTCAGTATCCTCTGGATAACCGCCAGGTCCAACCAATCACCGGTAGGTAGTAGTCCCTCTGCCAGGCTCATCGTCTACAGCACAACAATCCATTCTCGCCCCGGGGTACCATACCGGGTCCACCATGTACCCGCAATTGGCCTCATTCAGCTCCTCGAATCGGTTTTCACATGTCACACGTCTCAGAACCGAGAAAATGCATGGTGGACGTACTGAAATATTATATCAAGAGAAACCGGGTTTTTAAAACAGTACATGCTTTCTTTTGAAAAAGCCATGGTTCTCAAATCCAGAAATCCTATGAAAACAGTATATCTCAATGCGTAAAATCATAAAGCATGATATATGCGACATATGATAAAAATGTAAGCATATCCGAATACCATGCAATATGGAACAGTGATATGACATATTAATGGAAAACTGCTCGTTTAAATTGATCCAGTTTTGAAAATATCTCATGCGGTCCCCAATTCTCCAAAAACCAAACCAGCATCATCTATGTATGTGCAATAAGTATGTATATAGGTATAGCTGCACAACTGGTACATACGCAAGTATGAGTGTACAATATGTATATATGCCAATATGGATGTACAGGTGGTATATACGTAAGCATGAGTGTACAATATGTATATGTGCCAATATGGATGTGCAAGTGGTATACACGCAAGCATGAGCGTACAACATGTATATGTGCCAAAGTGGATGTACATGTGGTATATACGCAAGCATGAGGGTACAACATGTATATGTGCCAATATGGATGTACAGGTGGTATATACGCAAGCATGAGCGTACAACATGTATATGTGCCAATATGGATGTACAGGTGGTATATACGCAAGTATGAGCGTACAACATGTATATGTGCCAATATGGATGTACAGGTGGTATATACACAAGCATGAGCGTACAACATGTATATGCGTCAATATGGATGTACAGGTGGTATATACGCAAGCATGAGTGTACAACGTGTACATATGCCAATATGGATGTACGGGTGGAATATACGCAAGTATGAGTGTACAATATGCATATGTGCCAATATGGATGAACAGGTGGTATATACGCAAGCATGAGCGTACAATATGTATATGTGCCAATATGGATGTACAGGTGGTATATACGCAAGCATGAGTGTATAATATGTATATGTGCCAATATGGATGTGCAAGTGGTATATACGCAAGCATGATTGTACAATATGTATATGTGCCAATATGAATGTATAAGTGGTATATATGCAAGCATGAGTGTACAATATGTATATGTACTAATATGGATGTACAAGTTGTATATACGCAAGCATTAGCGTACAATATGTATGCACACAAAGGAACAGAATCATGTCTAATCATCAATGATGAGGTAAGCTAAACGATGTACGGTTCATAGCAATTCTATAGTGCGAGTGACATGGCAATCACTAATGGTGTGTGTGTAGAATGCAATTAGTGCTTGTGCAGCATGAACCGTTAGTACAGTGTGGTGTTTCTTAAATACTTTGTCTATATGCAACAAAAGAGGGGTATGCTACAATGGTACATATGCACAACCAATATATATATATATATATATATATATATATATATATAGCACGCGGCTACAATATCCTATCAAGCCTTGACGCATAACGCCATACAGGCGATTTCCCCGTAGATGTTAAATCTACTCACCGGTGATCTCGATCTACGTATATCCGACCACCTACTTCCCCTTCTTCGCGGCGTCCGAAGTCCCCGCTTGCGACCCTAGAATTTACACCAAGCAACACACATAAGGCTAAAATCCTACAAAAACGCGATATCAAAACTAAACGAGAAACTCGCGTCGCAAGCTAAACGCGTGTACATCCGATACACCAAAACGTGTGTACAAACGTCTGAAACGACCCTGACACGCTGCGACATACAGCAATCACCAAACCCACTCACATAACGTGTGTGTCGCGTAAGTTTTAAAAGTGCTAAAACAAGGAAATAGGTTCCAGATTTTGATACGATCTGAAATAAGAAAAGTTGCATATACCAAATACCTTAAATATGTAGCAGACACCTATAGCCCAGACCCCGACACACAACTCCACCTTCTTGCCGCAATTTGTGGCCAGAACACATTAATTTGCGGCCAGCAAAGGGAATAGGGGTTTCGTACTTTGTGTATTTGGTCTAGGTCTAGTGAGCATGCTCCAGTAAACTCAACTTTTTCCTGAAGTATCGGGAGTGAGAGCAGATCCCAAAACGGCTATAAATCTTAACTAAACACTAATTAAACACTAAATTAAGCTAAATAACTAAAAGTTTAGCAAATTAAAGGATTAGGATAAGCTTATGCCTCAAAGTGGTTTAGCGCTGGCCCAACTTACTAACCTTGCCTTCAAAGGCAAAGACTTACCTCTAAAACCAACAAGAAAGTGCTAAGAAAGAGATTTTGTGAAGAGGGAAGGGATTTTTTTAATGGAGGTTTGGAGCTTGAGTGAAGGGAAGAAGAAGAAGAATGATGAGGGAGAGCGGGGGCTGCTGCTGTTGCTGTAGAATTTAGAGAGGGAGAGAGTGTGTGTGAGGTGAGAAAATAGGTGAGGGTTTGTAAAACAATTGTGAGAGTGAGATGAGTATGTGAGAATCAACCATGTCCCTCTCTCTCTCCCCTATAAATGCTATCCATGCTTTGTCCTCCATGCCTCCTAGCCCATCATTCCCTCTCAACAGAAATTCAAAAATAAAAAGAAAACCCCCTTTTCCCATTTTAACCCAACAATAAACTTGTACACTAACATGTCATGTTACAAAAACATTATGGTTAACATGCACAAGTTATGTGTAAGTATCAAAAATAATATTAAAATATTAATAATAAAATAATAAAATATATTAAAATATTTATCGGTTAATTTTTCATAAAACCAGTATTATCGCCTAATTAACTCTTAATCGTATTCTAAGGTGTTACATAAGCCATCCGATCGAGTATTGTTATGTTTTTAAGAACTGGATCGAGGACCAATATAAACAAGGAAAGTTCGTACTGTCATATAAATGGAAAGTGGATCCGCCACAAAAACATACACTCAAAAGGGTTAATACACATGGGACATCCTGCTCGCTAGTAGAAGAAGTTTCCTGAGAGATGGTCCTCTCTCGAAAAACAAGAAAGATGTTAGAAGATCTACGAGCTTTCCCAGCAACTAAATGGAAAAGTCTTCCCGAGCCTGAAATTGTCGAAGGGATGTTAAAGATGCATCCTACATCGAGGATTATTGATAAAGGGAAAAGCCTCCAAATCCAGTCTTCTAAGGAAAAGAAAAAGAAAGCAAAGAAGCCCGTGCAGCCTGCCGAACATGTATACAGCTGGAAAAATCTGCAGAAATACATCCACGTGCTTGAGGAATATAACCAAAAAGCTCGATCGCCAGTCACACTCAAAGAGTTCCTTCAGCGTCTCTTCGAGAACGGTATCGATACCGAGGAAGAAGAAAACTCGGCAGAAGAAGAGGAGGAGCGTGTGGAAAGCTGTCATATGGCTTCCCACTCCTCTATATATAGTGATGATGTGCCGCCACCATCATAAAACGAAAATGATGAGCAGGAGCCCACATAGAGGACTCCAAGCCCAAAGCAAGATCAAGTCGAAAAGCTTATGAGAGATGCCTTCCAAACCAGCAAAGATAATCAAAGACATGAAATGGCCATATATTAAAAGATCAGGCAACAACGTCTGAACAAGCAAATAGTGCAAGGGATGAGTGATAATGTCGCCTGATCAAAACAAATTCCGGTCCAAAAAACTAAAAGCAGGATTAAAGTAGAGAAGCGATTTGCCAAAGCACTGTCGATGGGAATGAAGCTACCATCTCTCATGATGTATATTCTAGGAGTGCCCTATTTCGAAGGTGGAAAAGAACTCCCAAGATATTGCCTATACCACCAGAGGGTCTTGCATCCCATCGACGAGTGTAATGCCTTCAGGAAATGGTGAAAGGGATATGTATCCCACAAAAGACATTGGAAGAAGGAGAAGCAAAAGGCTAAGGCTCTCCAACTCGAAGATAATGACTCGAAAGCAAACAAGGTAGGGTCAGCGACAGAAAGTTTCCATATGACCAAAACCCAGTCTTGAGAAGAAGAAGGCTCAAAAGTTCCAACATTCGGAACTGACTCCGAAGATGAGATATTTTATCACCCTCTGTTCGAGAGCTCCGCCTTAGTAGAAAAAGCAACAAAGGATTGCGGCAACATACAGTTGCGAAACCACACATTGCCTAAGAAAAACCTTGGGCCTTCGAAGAAACAGGACAAGGGAAAAGGAAAGGCAGTTGAAGAAATCGAGGTAAACAAAGACGTCGCCAAGGAGCTCGCCGCTAAAGCCCTGCCTAAGAAAATGTAGGTGGATTATAACGTTCTAACCCATCTAAAGAAGCTGACGTCACACATGAGCATATATGATGCTCTCCTCCTGTCCAAAGAACTTCGAGAGACTCTAATCAAGGCTTTGGAAGAACCTGATCAGTTCCAGGAATTCTTCACAGAGAAAAAGATGACAGATGAGTTCACAGAGGTCAATACGGTTGATATTACCTTCAGCGGAGATATTCTATTGGGAACATTCGAGCATTCGAGCATAATGACCCCTCTATATAGATGGGTACTGTGAAGATAAGTGAATAAATAAAATACTCATTGACAACGGCTTCTCAGTTAACCTGTTGAATGTGAAGGTGCTCAAGGAATTGTCTATGGATACTCGATACCTTGGTCGGGAAAATATTACCATCTCGGAGTTCGACTCGTAGTCTTCGTGAACACTTGGCTCCGTGGTGTTGACTCTTCTCTTCGAGCAGCTTGTAACGGATGTCAAGTTCCATGTTATCGAAGGTAAGACATGTTATAAAGCTTTACTCGGTAGACCTTGGCTACATGAGTACAATGTCATCCTTTCTACACAACACCAGTGTATAAAGTATTTCAAGGATGGCCAAGAGCACACCATCACAGGGGAGCTCAACCCATTCTCGATAAATGAAGTACGAAAATATGAAGATACTAAGTACTTCCTGTCGGATTTCGAAGATACCGAAAAATGCGGAAAACCAAGGGGCAAACAAGTACAAGCGACCATCATCTCGGTCTTTGGAAGCGATTCTGAAGAAGAAGAGATGGTGTTCGCAGGTCAAACTCCCAGTGAGACCGATAAACCAAGCTCATCAATCCCGATTCCAGTCTTTGGTAGTGACTCGGAAGAAGAAGCTGATACAGTATTCTTTATCCACCTACAGGTAAAGGTTCCTGATGAAACAAATTGAGCTCTACATGTTACAATGGCTCTGCCGCACCACTACAAAGAACTCGATGTACTCAGCATCTACAGTGTATAGGAGATGGTCAAAATGCGATTCTCTTCTACAATTCGGAAGAGACCAGAGTAGAGAAAGTGATCCGGCAAGGACTTGATCTGTACCTCGAAAGATTGCAGTCCATCTGCATGTCAAGATACTTCATGAAGGGATTAAAGGAATTCTTGAAGCATCAAAGATTACCGTTCAAGCAAATCGTTCGACAAGCCCAGTTCTATAAAAGAATCTAGGAAGTGCCCGGGACTCTCCAAATCAAACCGAATGGGAAGATGGATACTACTGGCCTAAGAGATGTATAATCAAAGAAGCAGGAACGAACTTACAGCTGCCATGTCATAAACGAAAAAAGAAGAAGCATTTCCAATACACAGCGCATCCAAGTAAGGGACAAGACCTGTAGAGAGAAGTACAAGCCCGTCGCTAGAAAAGAAGATTGATAGGATGATAAGCAAGCAAAGATAATCAAAGCCGTGGGTTTTTCATCTATGAAATGTCCAGAAAACAGCACCTACATAAACAAGCTATGAAGAAATGAGTCCTGAGTCCCCCAATCACAGCTGCATCCATCCTCCTTCGCAAGAAGAAGATTTCAAGCTAATGATGAAAGAAAAAAGAAGACGGTCGCTGCCAATACTCAAAGACATCGGATTAGTTCTGGGATACCTATCTATTAGAATAAGGTCGGCTGCAGTCCCTCCTTGATAAAGAGGATAGGGCGAGAATACTCTTTCCCTCGATATAAAATGAAGAAGATATTCGCCCTCGTCATGAAGTATCAGATGTTATCACTTCCAAGACCTCGACAAACAGAACAAGTAAATGCGGTAGATCATCCAGATTATTGCCTATATCACCAGGTTATAAGCCACTCGCTCAAAGACTATTTTGTGTTCAAGAACTGGGTTGAAGACAAGTATGAATAAGGTAGATTTGTATTATCTGACAGTTGGAGGATAGACCTGCTACAGAAGCACGGGCCGAAGAAAGTTTATGCCATCCAATTAAGACCTGTTCGATCTAGAAAGTGGAAGTGGACTCATACTTGCCACACAATAAGCCTCGCAAATGAGGGAGAAGATGAAGATATGCTTGAGCTCTTCGATTGCTTCACAAATGAAAATGAAGAGATCTCAGAATCGCCGCTAGCCCTAAAGAGTTGGAGGATGGAATCCATACCACTGCTGATGAATTGAATAAAATAGATTTAGGAACAGAAGATGATCCGAGACCAACGTTCGTCAGTGAACTGTTGTCTGAAGAACAAGTAGCCATGTTAAAAGAAGTGCTCATAGAGTACAGAGATTGATTTGCCTGGAACTACTCTGAGATGCCGGGACTCGATCTAAAGATAGCGGTACACAAACTGGCCATATCATCAGGGATAAGACCGATTAAGCAGTCACCAAGTCGGATTCGGCTCGAACTCGAGATGAGTATCAATGCTGAATTTAAGAAGTTCATAGACTTCGGTTTCATCCATGAGGTCCAATACCCGGATTGGATAGCCAATATCATCCCCATAATCGAAGAACGGGACCGTTCAAATCTGCATAGACTTTCGAAACTTCAATAAGGCATGCCTGAAAGATGACTTTCCCATACACGTGATGGAGCTCATGATCGACAACACCTCCACTCATGAGGTTGTTCCCTTATAAAAATAGAAGGGTAGCTCCCACATGTTAAACATGTGAGCACTCACATGCAAAGCACATGTGTACTGGCTTCAGATAGAATTAAATCTTATTAAAGCATCAACGTGTTAAAACACGTGAGCGCTGGAGCCCAAAATCATTCCCTTATAAAAAAAATAGAAGGGCAGCCCCATGTGTTAAACACGTGAGCCCTCATATGCAAAGCATATGAGTACCCTGGCCATAATTATATGGCAGCGCCCATATGCTAGGCATGAGAGCACCGCTGTCATATATATAGTAGCACTCACGTACCGTACACGTGAGCGCCTCAGTAGAGTTAAATTCTATATGATAAAATTAAACTCTATTCGGGAAATATTTTTCCCTGATCTTTCTAATATAGAAATATCGTCTCTTTTAAACAGAGAGCCTTTGGATTTAAAATCCAACGGTGATTATAATATCACCGATCAAATCATCTGATAGAATTAAATTCTATGTTAGGAAAATATTTTCCTAATCTTATTAAAACAAACAAGAAATATCTTCTGTTAAACAGAAAGTCACTGGATTAAAAATCCAATGGTAAATAAAATTCCCCAAGTGATCTTTAAGATCAATTAAATTAATTGATATCTCTTAATGAGAGATTTACTCAAACTAATTAATAATTTTTCCTCTCCTATATAAAGGACTTGAGACTCCAAGTCTTATAGAGAATACCCCGCATAAGCTCTGCAAAAACCAAGAATTTAATTCTCTATAAAGATAAAGATCATCTCTTTGCTAAAACCCAAGGTAAAGAAAATATAGAGATAAAAGAATCACATTTAACTATCATATATATTTCCAAGGGTTTAACCTTTGAAAAGAACTTAGTTCTTCCTCCGAAACTGAGATTCACAAGACAAATCTCTCATAAAAAAGAGAATTTAATTCTCATAAGAAAGATCTTGTTCTTTAAACTCAAAGATCTAGTGGAGAATAATGTTGTTTTACCACCTCCATACGAACAAAAGGAAAGAACAAAAAAGAAAAGAAAAGAAAAGGGGGAGTTTATACTCCAGGAACTTAGTTCCTTCAAAATATGTTTCATTAAAAAAATAAAGATGGTTCTTTTATGAAGAAATTAAAAGAACTTAGTTCTTAAGAAAAAGAAAAGGACAGCAGGAAACATCATCTCATGTGATATGCACATGAGCGCCAAGGAACAGATCAAAGAGGAGCGTCTCACGTGAAAGGCACGGGAGCACCCAAGACTTAGAATCTCACGTGAAAAGCATATGAGCACCCAAGAAAACATTGTCTCACATGAAAAGCATGTGAGAACCTAAGAAAACAGAGTCTTACGTGAAAAGCAAGTGAGTACATAGGACTCGGCGGCTCACGTGATACGCACATGAGCGTCCATGAAGACAGCGGCTCATGTGATATCCATGTGAGCGCTATATGAGTGAATGCTTAGCGCTACTCACATGATATCCATATGAGCGCCAAAGAAAACCAGTGACTAGCGTGATATCACAAGAGCGCTGAAGCAAGAAGGATATTATATCCTATGTTGAAGCTTAAGCTTCTAGGCCTAGTGCTTAGCACTGTTAGGTTATGTAAAACCCAAAACAAAATATACGGCCTAGTGTTTAACACTGTTGAGTAACACAAACCCCAATGTTTAGTCTAAAACAGACCAAGTCCCTGAAGTTTTAAACTTCTTTTATTTTAAAAATCAATCTATCTTATATGTTCGTATATTTTAAGTCGACCTTAATCTAAAACAAGATTAACTGTTCTTATACATATTTTAAGTCGATCTTAGTCTAAATCAAGATTAACGATCCTTAAACCTCTAAATTGATGGCAGATATAGTTTAGGTTCAATCCCAAATCTAAAATTTATGGATTTGGACTAATTCTCTCCCTACGGGCGACAAAAAAATTAGTCTCCGTATACAATCCAAGAGCAACTCCAAAATAAACAAATTACAACACGACACGGAGTGATGGACATAGAGAAGAAGAAAGTTGTTATCGCTTTACGATAACGTAATTAACTGTAGGGGCTTGCTGTCATGGCCCGAATTTGGCACGTGACCGGCACTTAGACTGTGTGACGTCTAAAGATGCCGACACAATCCAAGTAAGCTAGAAACCAAGATCTAAACCCTGTTTGCAGAAATAAGGAGGTATAGTTTTAAAAGTAATGAAAATTAGACCATATTTTAAATTCAAAGATTTTTTAGTCCAAAACATATGCCGAATGGTTTTTGAAATGAAGTTAAAACATATGGTTTTAGTATTGGAAATTTTGACAGCACCTCCTTTGCAAATTTTGAGAAAAACAAGTATATAATCATTATAATAGTGGCATCCCCTACTTGGGAGCAAAATCAACGCCAATTGGCGAAAACAACCCACGCAAATAATATACGATGCTCAAAATCAAATAATCACATGCATATAAGTAAAAGAAAGCACAATCAAATATAACTAGTCGATTCTACCCAAAATTTATACATAAGTCTACCCTTGTTCTAAGTCAAATAATATATACAGTCTGATAGAGTGACATTAGATACAAAATACAAAATACCCAAAAAAGGCGGTTACTAAACATTTAACCCACCTTGCAAGATAAACGAAGAAAACTGTGATATGTGTGTCCGCAACGCCTCTATGCGTCCACGCGATCTCTCATGTAAGGAACTAAGGCACAATAGGGGTGAGTTGCCAACTCAGCGAATAAACTAACATCAAACAATTGAAATTGTATGCATAAAAGAAATAGCGACTAAACCTATGTATCAGGTAGTTATGATATGTGATGGTATATGAAACATGAATATATCACTATAGTGCTTATATAGAAGAAAACATAAATCTTATCAAGTATTCCAAAATCTTAGTCATATTCATAAACGATCCACAAATCCAGTGTCAAACATCGACACAAATCTTCTGTTCCAGCAGGCATCATTCTTCGAACGATCCTGACAACCTACAACATCGGTCGATATCCTCTAGATATCCGCCGTGTTTCTCAAACTATCTCCGGTATCGAGTGTCCTCGCTAGACTCCCCACCTCTGATGTGGCTTTCCTTCCCCTCGGTCTCGACTGGGTCCACCATATATCCGACTGTATATTCCCCCACTCAATCCAGATAACGTAAAATCCCGCAACCGTATAGCACCCCCACTCGGTTCGGAATAAAACCAAATCAGAAAAACATCAACTCATGGTAGACGTATCAAATATATCATAAGAAACCGTAAAGATCTAACCATTTATATCTTATCGACTATATCACACGGTGAATTAAAACTCAAAATAACAAAAATATCATAAAGCAACAATTCATAAATAAAAGTAATAATATATATCAAACAATAGAAAATGATGAAGGACAACCGTCATTAAGGATACTAGCAGTATACAATAGGATATATGTGACATGGCAAGTTCTAAGTGTGTACGTGGCATGTTAATTACCGACGGGGTGTGGTGTAGCATGTAGGTATCTGCGAGTGCAACATAAACTCATTGGGAATAGTGCAAGTGTCCTAGCAAGTATTAAGCCATAGTGTTTAATATGTATGAATGTATACAATGCAATTCTAGGTCTAATTATGCAAACAACATGAATGGAAAACAACTATAACAAATTTTTGGTTTCGGGTGCTATACACCATCCATACAATGTCCCCGATAGATAAATAGTCTACTCACCAGAACAAGTCGTAATCTACTCGGATTCCATCACTTCTTTTCCCTTCCTCGCTGCTTCCGAAGTCCCCGCGGTCAAACCTAATAGTGAAATAAAACTTTCGTATATATGCGGTTAATTTCCGATACGATGAATACGTAAATTCTAAGTGAACTATCTTACGCAACGTGATACATTTGAATATCGTGTGCTCAGACCCAAAACTAACTAGAGCTACCCCGAATCATCGTATTTTGAGAAAACTCAAAAACGTGATACGAAATTTCCGTATCATACGTTAAAATATTACAAAAACTAAAGCAATTATCTTCCAGATTTTTATACAGACTATCTTGGAAAAATCAAAGTATACCAGAGACCTTAGATAACCTACAGAGAGATACCTATCCAAATTCAACACCCAACTCAACCAAAAAACCGGCGGTAGCGGGAAAATGAGGAATTCCGGCGGTTGAACTGTAGGTAATTGTGTCCGAGTTTCAAGAGTGCACTCTAGGTTCTAACACTATTCTGCTGTGCTGTTAGAGTTATTTTGAGACTAATATAACTATAGCAGATACTAACAGAGGCTAAAACTCTAAACTAAGTCACATTTTTCCGATACCGTATACATTCTTTGGTACGTGAACTCATATGAAACCTGAAAAGTTGGGTTTTTACCTGATTTGAAGAATTCCACAGAATTCTAAGCATCAAGATATACACAAAGAGTTGAGGAGGCCTAGCTTGAGTGATTTGAACCAATATCCAAGAAAACTCTAGATTTTTCTCTTGGTGAGGGTGGAGAGCTATACTATTTTGGTGCTAATGTATTGTGAAAACCTATTTTCAGTTTGTTAAACTGAACAAAATAGAAAGAGTTTTGTTTTGAAAAGGGAAGGGTGAGGTGCATGTGTGCAAGGATGAGGTGTTGGCTTGTGGTGCACCTCATGGTGTGTTGTGGATGAGCTTCATAATAACCATAACATCATGATCCTCACAAATTGCACCTAAGCCCTCATACAATTTTATAACTCTCTTTGTAATTAAGCTTTTCACTATAACACTTTCTTTACAAACTAAAACCCACCTAAACTAATTACATTAATACATAAATACCATACTCATTTATAAAAGTCTTTTTTTACTACTTTAATTTTTTTTAAAATAACATAAAAATTTACATTTTTAAAAATTTAAAATAATTATTTAATTTTTTTTCCAAAACGTTACACATGCGCCTGTAGGAAAAAGTGTTCCCACAATTAAAAACCCCTCACATATGAGAGGGAATCTCATAAATTTTGCTACAACGGTCGCATCCATCCAAACCTCTGATACACGGTGCCACAAATCAACTTGGTATCGTTGGAGAGGTGTTTGGATATATTCCATATAGCATTTTCCCCGGATTCAGGCTATATGCACTTCCCACGCCTCAGTCTGGTTTCTAACAGTAAACAGAGATCTTCTCATTCATGGACGGGTCTTCAGGGTACAATCAGATAAAGATGGATCCCGGATACCAGAAGCATATGGCCTTCCGTACACTATTAAGAGTCTACTGTTATAAAATGATGCCTTTCGGACTAAAGAATACTGGAGCCACATATCAAAGAGCCATGATGAAGATCTTCAACGAACTTATACATGATATCGTCCAATACGAAATCAATGATTTGGTGGTCAAGAGAAAATCTCATGAAAAACACTGGGAGCATTTGAGGATTGTCTTCAAGCGCCTTCGAAAATTCAACCTGAAGATGAACCTGAAATACGCGTTCGGAGTCTCTTCTGGAAAATTCTTAGGTTTCATAATCCGCCACCGAGGAATCGAGATCGAACCTTCCAAAATTAGGGCAATTACGAAAATTCCCCCGCCAAGAAGTCTCAAGCAGCTGCGATCTCTCCAAGGAAAGCTCGCATACATTCGATAGTTTATCACCAATCTCTCCAACAAATGCCGACCATTCAGCCATCTGATGAAGAAGGGAACTCCCTTTATATGGGATCAAAAATATCAGAAAGAGCTGGAGGAAATCAAGAAATACTTGCAGAATCCACCAGTATTGGCTGCTCCGCTTAAGGGAAAGCCCCTTATCCTATATACAACCGCCCTTAAGGAATCTTTAGGCATGCTATGGGCACAGGAAAATGATCAAGGAAAAGAAAGGGCCATATACTATCTAATTCGAGTCCTATTGGGAGCAAAAAGTAACTACTCCCTTATCGAGAAGCACGGTTTGGCGCTGATCTTTGAAGTTATGAAGCTCAAATACTACGCTTTGGTCCATGAAGTGCACCTCATATCAAAGGTAGACCCTCTTAAATATCTCATGACGAAAACAATACTAACAGGAAGGCTCGCTAAATAGGCTCTGTTGTTGATGGAGTTCACATTCCTTTATCACCCCTCAAAGAGGCAAAAGGGCATGCCATCGCCGACTTCCTCACTGAACACCTAATCTCGGCTGACTCTCCACTAAACTATGAGCTGCCAGATGAATATGTGTTCAACGGGGTCGAAGAGAACGAATAAACAAAGAAGCCTCATTGAGAGTTGTACTTCCATGAAGCATCCTCGATGAAAGTGCAAAAAAAGAGTGTCCCGGTAATTAGGACTGGGATAGGCCTTATCTTCGTAACCCCTCAAGGTGGAATAACCCGCTACACCATTTTGTTGACGGAGCCTACGACCAACAATGAAGCCGAGTATGAAGCGCTTATAGCTGGCCTTGAGATCGCAATTGATATGGGAATCGAGGATCTCCACATATACAGGGACTCCTAATTGATCATCATGTAAGTCAATGGAGACTACAAAATATGCAAGAAAGAACAGATAAAGTATGGCAAACAGGTGCAACAACTACTGACACGGCTGCCTTTATATACACTTGAAAATGTACAGCGAGGGAAAACGTCAAAGCGGATGCATTAGCCAAGTTGGCCAAAGAATTGGCTGATGAAAACCTTGACGATATAAAGATTATCATTCAAAGTGATAAGATCTTAGCCCGGCAAAGATATCTTCAGAATCTCTAGCCAGCAGCCGATGAAGGCGTCCTTCAAACGGAAGAAGCCGAAGAAGAAAAAGATGAATGGAGGGAAGACTTTATAGACTACTTTAAGTCTCAACGGATGCGTGAAGATGCATCATAAATGTATCAACTCATGAAACAAGCATTGTCCCTAGCCCTAATTGATGGAACCCAATATAAATGGTCCTTTGACCATATATGGATAAGATGCTTAGGACGCCAAAAAGGTCGTCCAAGAAATTCATGACGGACTTTGCGGATCCCATCAAGACGGTCTAAAGATGAAGATGAAGATAAAAAAAGATGGGTTACTATTGGCCCACGATGATTCAAGATTGAAATGAGTATGCGTAGCGATACCACTCATGCCAGATACATGAGGATTTCATACATCAGCAGCCCAACCTGCTACATCCGACCGTAGCCTGTTGGCCGTTCAAAATGTGGGGGACCAATATAATAGGTCCCATCGAACCGGTGTTATTCCGAGGACATCGGTACATATTGGCGACAACCGATTACTTCTCCAAATGGGCAGAGGCGATATCGCTGAGGGAAGTAAAGACGGAGAATATCCACCATTTCTTCCAAACCTATGTCATCTACCGGTTCAGAGTCCCGCGGCAGATAATTTCAGAAAACAAACCAGCATATAGAAGCCACAAGAAATGTCGCTTCGTCAAGCGACATAAGATAGACTGGAGATATTCCTCCGTCTATATTCCCCGAGCTAACGGTTTAGCTAAAACTTTCAACAAGACACTAAATAGGCTCATAAAGAAGATGGTGTCCAAGAATAAAAAGAAATAACACGATAGGCTGCATGAAGCCCTTTGGGCGTACCGAACGACTTTCAAGACATCCACGAAGACAGCGCCGCATGCATTGGTGTTTGACGCCGAAGCAGTGCTCCCGTTAGAGATAGAGCTCCCCTCACTGCGGATAGCGGTTCAATGTGAGCTTAAAGATGAAGAGAATGAAAGTGTTTATTACCACCACCACTGAGTTTTACTAGCATGGAATTCATTTCAATAAAGAAATGAACCATACTTCAAAAGTAAAGCCAAACCATGCTTCACCCATTCCTTTAAAAGTCTTCCCATTTTCCACCTCATTTTCTATTTTCTCAAAATAGAAAATCTATGCCATGCTTCATAATATATATATATATATATATATATATTAAGAATAAAATAATTAGTGAGCAATAATATTAGTTAATATATAATTATATCAAATATAAATATATATCATATTATTAAATCAACACTTGATTCAATAATCCGGTTATATCACATATAACCTACTAATATCATTTATCTGTATACCACATTATCAAATCAACACTTGATTCGATAATCCGGTTATATCACATATAACATGACCGATAACAGATAACCGCCAGATTAGAATACGGTATCTCATACTCGTATTCAATCAGGCCCCCGCACATATCAGCATATGTGCCCTACTTCATTTCGCTTGAACTAGGAAAGCTCTGTGTGGGACTTTAAAGACTCGTCAATACGCCAGCAGTAGGTGATGATCACATCAGTCATCTACAAGCCATCGGTGGTACTAGCTGGACATAATGGCTATCCAGGTATAGCTTATAATGGCAAATCAAGTCTAGGGGCGGAATCGTCAGACCCCAGTAACTTGACAAGTCATGCCAATGTATGGCTTATAACGGTTCGAGAAACTACTGATAACTCTTACCAGTAAATCTCATCAACAGCTCTGGCCAGGGACTTACTGTTATAGCCAATCGAGCATAGCGCAACATCAGCTCCCAATACCTCGAGAGACGAAACCCCTTCTATCGCTCATTATCTCCATGTGACTCGGGACTGTACCCAAAATCCACCAGTTTGCACGACTCCTTTGAGCCGTGGTAGGGAGGAAATCAAAGCATAGTGGGAATGTCACGACCCGAAATTGGTACGTGACGACCCTTAAATTACGCAACGTCCACAGGCGTAACGCAATCTAAGTAATTCAAAAACCTAGCAATCTAAACCATCAAAAGAAGTAAGGGATAATAAAATTGTTAAAACTTTTGAAATCTCAATCAAATTCTTTAAAGTCCAAATTTACTTCCTTTAAAAATTTGGCAGCATCTCCTTTGTAAAACAAGCCCCCAAAAAGGGTACAACATAAATGTATAAGTAAAGCATCCCCAAACAGGAGCAAATCCACGCCCAAAGACGGAAAACAACCACCACAACAGATATACGACGCCGTAGCGAAGAAAAAGACGATATAAATAAAAACTGCATAAAAGACCTCCAAGTCACAAAATAATATATAATATCGTCCCCACAACTCGTCTCTAAGTTAATACATGAAAATGGTAGATGGAGAGTACAAGGTATAAATATATACAATGAGCAACATCGGATAACCGCAAAACCCACCTATAGAAAAACCGTACACAGTCAGCTGTAGCGGTATCCGCTGCAAAAGATTATACGATAGGTAAAAAGCCCTGCCTCGACTGCCCTGAGGGACTACCTGCAAAATACTGTGGCACAACGGGGTGAATTGCCAACTCGTGAATAGTAAATAACATATGCAGGTAATCGCAAGTATGCACGTACTGCGCGAATCTATCACATGCAAGCTAATATCAATAAATGACCATATGTATGTGCAACAGTCATGAAAGGTACTCTAACAGGTACAACTAATACATGAAGCAATAATATGGCAATATGTATATGCAACAGTCATGAAAGGTACTCTATCAGGCACTACTAATTCATGAAGCAATGCATATAAAATAAATGCGGAATATGGAATAAAATATGTCATCCTCACGGAATCCTCATCGTGGCAGGACCAGTGTCCATCTAGACAATCCAAATCCCAAATATCCTCAAATCGACCCTCGGATCGGCCCTCATATCAGCCATCAGATCGGCCCTCATATAAATGAATAAGAATACTTGCACAGATCATTATGATGATATTATATATATATATAACAGCATCCCATACCACTAATATATATATATATATATACATGCATATATAACAGCGTCGCATACCACTGACATATATATTTAGAGGTAAAATATCATGAAAACAAGTGTCTAGTATCGACACATAAATACTCATCTATCAGGCGTCGTCACCACGACTGCCCCTGATATGTACGTATCATACATTCATCGGAAACCCGAGTACCCAGCCGTCGGCACTTGAATTCCCCGTATCCATACGTACGTGACTCCGGTCGATATCTACGCGATCACCGACGAGTCCAATACTCTCACCGGTAGGTATGATTCCCCTGCCAGGCGCATCGGCGTGAACCTTCGACATACCTTTCTTGCCCCGAGGTACCTCCAGGCCCCACCATGTATCCGCATACAGCCCACAATGCCTCCTCGCATGGGGTATATATCAGAACCGAGAAATCTCATGTTGGATGCTGAAATATCATATCAAGAGAGAAACCGGGTTTTTTCAAATAATGCATAATTTCATGAAACTACCACAGTTCTCAAATCCAGAAAATATCATGTGAAATCCATATATCATGCGAAATCCATGAATATAATATATGCAACATGAAACAGTAATATGAGCATATAAAGGAAAACCGCTATTTAACTGCAACAAGTTATGATATATATCATGCGGTTCCTAATTTCTCCAAATCCATACAACATCATATAAAGGTGAACATATAGCTATAGCCAGGTATGCGTAACCACCTCGGTATAGCAAGATATATGTATCTATCTATTAGTAATTATGTAATTACCCTCCAGGTATGTGTGCAGCTATATCAAGCTAGGTATGTGTATATACATGTAAGTATGTATACAAGATGTACATGTAGCTATGTCTCAAATGTGTATATACCTATCACTAACAGTATACTACCATATAGCTATATAGGTAACTAGCATGTAGGCGTGTCAAGGCATATGTGTAAGCATGTAGGTAGGTATACAGGTATGCTATATGTCATATGCATAGAGGAATATGAATTAATGCCTCAATGTCCCTAACCAATACAATATCACAAAGTATAGGTGTTGTGCGTGTCATTACAATTCTTGACGGTGTGAATGGCATACAATCAGTGCTTGTGCAACATGTGCCATCAATAATAGTGCAGTGTCCAAAGGGTACAAGTCTAAGTACAACAAGTAATAATATGCAATTAGGTGTATGCGCAAGCTCTATATGTGCAATATAAACATGCGACTAATATCATATCATATCTAGCCCAGACGCATAACGCCATGCGGGCGATTCCCCTGTAGATGTTAAATCTACTCACAGATGATCCTGGGTAAGTAAAGTCAACCACCCGCTTTCCTTTTTTCGCAGCGTCCGAAGTCCCCGCCTACGATCCTAAAATCAAAAAACAACAAAGCAAGTGTATATTTATTAGCAATCGACCAATAATACGTAACTACTACGTTTGACCAACGCACCAACTCCAAACATACTCTCAAGTGTTCGTCTAGTGGCTAACGCACGTAGCGACACAACGAAACTAACTCAAGAGTAACAGATACACAAAGACACGAACCGTATCGGATAACATAACGTGCGTAATCGAAATACTAGAAACAAGCAATGTGATCCCAGATTTTGCTACCCAAACAATTTGTAAAAGTTGCACATACCACAAGACCACACACAACCCCAGAAACCCCTACACCAAAACTCAACCCCCCAGTCCCTACTCTGGCCGCAACTTGCTGCCAGAACCATTAAATCGGCGGCCTGTTCTTGAGGGAATGGGCTCGTATTTTGAGGGTATCTTCTAGATCACCACACTAGGTCACTGTGATGGGAACTTTTCCAACAAATACCCGGTTTGATAGCAGATCATCCGAGACACCAAACTACACTAAAAATACGATATTTACCCGAAACGAAACTTTACGCGTTCTAAACTGAAAATAACAAGCTACGCAACACTAAAAGGACTTCCTTAACAGAAAGAGATCATTACCTACTCCCACAAACTCAAATAACCTAGCTTTCCAAGCTCCAAGGCATCCAAGAGGCAAAATAAGGCTTAAGGAAGTGATTTGGTGATGTTTTGTGAAGGTTTAGTGTAGGTTTAGTGAAGGGATTAGCAAGTGTTCAACTGAGAGTGAAGGAGAGATGAAGGAAACAATGAGAATGAGATAGTGAAGTGAGAATGAGAGGATAAAGAGAGAGAGAGAGAGAGAGAGAGAGAGAGAGAGAGTAGTGAGAATAATGAGAGAGGGTAAGTGCACCATTTGCATTAACTCACACATAAATGCAAACCATGCCTCTCATGTGAGTTACCATGCCACCTCTCTCCTATCCAAAACTAAAGAAATATCTCTCCACAAATATTAAGAGGTTTAGGTTAAGGTTAAATAAGGATTGGATTAGCTTAAAGTTGTCATGGTTGCTAAACTAGATTACACAAACAAACCCTCACATTAACGTGCACACGTGCGTGCAAGCCATAACAAATAATAATTAAATATTAATTAAATGTTATAAAATCTAAGGAACCCAAATTGGTAAACTTTTTACTAAAAACCCGCACTACCGCTTAATTAACACTAATCGAAATCTAAGGCGTTACAATCCCCCCTAAAGAAAATTCGTCCCCGAATTAAAATTCCTACTATGCATACCTTCAAGGAGATGAGTGCAAAACTCTAAAATCTCGCTCGCAGCCTCCCAAGTGATCACCTCACTATACGGCTTCACCAAAGAAAACCTTCATAGATGGCAAGACCCATGACCGAAGTTTTCTCCACCTGCCGATCCACTAACACTATCGGCTGCCGGTGAACGAAAAGATCGAGTCCAAGCTAAACGGTCTGGTGCTAAATCATGTGAGAAAGGTTATGAAGGTATTTGCATGTATCAACACAAGGAATACGGGATGGATACTCAAAAATATGGGCGGGAGTGCCAAATTATAGGCAACGGTACTAACTCGCTAAAGGATTTCAAAAGGACCTACAATCTGGGACTAAGCTTCCCAAAACTCAACATGCCATTTCATTGGAAAAATCCGTAGGAATACATGATCTCCCACTGCGAACTCAAGTCTGCGACAACCACGGTCGGCATAAGACTTCTGTCTGCACTGGGCTACTCTCATCCTGACCTGAATCAACCGGATCTTCTCCGAAGCCTCTCGACTAGCTGGGGTCCAAAAATCCTACTCTCGCGAAGTCAGTAAAACAGACTGGCGATCGACACAACCTATCACACAAGGCCTAAAGGTTGCCATCTGAAACGTCTCCTGATAACTGTCATCGTAGGAGAACTCATTCAATGGCAAGTAACGATCCCACCGCCAACAAACAATTAGTACGTATGCACAATAATATCCTCCAGAGTCTGTATAGTCCGCTCTGTCTGACCATCGGCCTACAGATGGAAAAGCGAAGCTAAAGCTCAACCAGTACCCAAGTCTTCCTGAAGCTTCTGCCAAAGACGTCTAGCGAACGGGGTGCCTCTATCGGATACAACACATGAAGGAACTCCGTGCAAACGCACAAACTTACTGAAGAACAACGAGCAAACAGAGCATAGCCGGACAACAATCACCCAAATGGAGTCACACTCTGTCTAAACCTGGGTAGATACCACAACGAAATTCATGAAGATCTGCTCCCATTCTCACTCTGGAACGGTAAAAAGGATGCAACTCTCCAGCCGTCCCCAAATGCTCAAACTTAGCTCGTTGACAAGCCAAGCACCTCAAAACGAAATCCGAAACTTCACCCGTCATCCCTGCCCACCCGTAACTATCTCACATGTCACGTCACATCTCGGTGGCACTTGGATGAACACAGAAAGCTGACTGATGTGCCTGCTCTAGGACCTCACGTCTCTACCCATCAGTATCGATACACGCCATCGAGTCCCTAACACAGCATACCCTGGTCATAAATCCAGAACTCCGAATCTTTACCCAGCCGAACATGCTCAGAATCTCAAACAAACGAGCATCGGCGGGCTGTGCCTCACGAAAACGATTTAGTAAAAGTGGATGGGCACGGACATGAGCAAGCTGTCTCCTCAGAAGAGGCGAACTTAAGCTGTACTCAATGGTCGCACAAGAACTGTAAATCTGCAGAAGACTGTCTCCGAACTGCGCACAACTGGAACAACTACCCCCAGGCTTACGACTCAAGCATCAGCTACTACAATCGTCTTGCCACGGGTAATAAAGGATCTCACAATCACATTCCTTCACAAGCTCCATCCAAAGGCGCTGTCTCAACAATCAAAACCCGCTGCAGGAATATGTACACTAAACTCTGGTGGTCCATGAAAATCAGACACGACTATCCGAACAAGTAGTGTCCCCAAATCACCAGCGCAAAACCACCGCGGCCATTTCCAGATCATGAGTGGGATAAATCCTGCTCGTACTTCCTCCAACTGTCGGGAAGCATAAGCGATAACTCTATCATGCTATATCAGTACACAATCGAGCCCCACTCGTGAAACATCACAGTAAATAACAAAGTCGCCCGATCCAGAAGCAAAGATAGATCTGGTGCAATCGTTACCCGAGTATTCAACTGCTGAAACTCCACACACATGCCTCAGTCTAAAGAAACGGAACCCCGTTCCTTGTCAGTACGGTCAACGGTGCAGCGATACTCAAGAAATCCTGCACGAAACGGCGGTAAAAACCGGCTAAGCCCAAAAGCTGCGGACCTCAGTCCCTGATGCAAGTCTGGGCCATGCTGTACGGCTTTGACCTCCCTCGGGTCCATAGGAAAACCGTATCCTGTAACCACATGACATAGGAAGTTCAACACTATCAAGCCTGAAAAAACACTCCGAGAATCTAGCAAACAGCTGGCGCTCTCCTAATGTCTGCAAAGCAAATCCTTAAGTGCTGCTCACGTTCCTCAAGACTCTTGGAATAGACCAGAATGTCATCAATAACACGACAATAAACTGGTCGAGGAACGGCCTGAAGAAATCTGGTTCATCATATCTATAAATGCTGCTAGGGCATTGGTGAGTCCAACGACACCACCAAAACTCATAGTGCTCGCAGTGCGCACAAAAGCAATCTTCGGAATGTTATCACTCCGATCCCGTAATAATGATGACCTGATCCGAAAACAAACTTAGAAAAATGTCTCGCACCCTGGAGCTGATCGAACAAATCGTCAATGCGAGGTAAAGGATACCTATCCGCACCATAACTCGGTTCAATTGACGATCAATCAATACACAACCTCAAACTGCCGTCCTTCTCTTTGACTAATAGAATAGGAGCTCTCCAAAGCGAAACACTCGGACGCATAAGTCCCCCCTATCTAGCAACTCTACAGCAGATCCTTAAGCTCCCTAAGCTCCGCCGGCTCATCTGGAACAACGTCGGAAAACTCTCGTACGATAGGAACCCGGTCCAACAAACCCACTGTGGCTCCGTATCCCAAATGAAAGCCAAGAATCCACGACATCCTCTCCTCAAAACCCCACTAGCGAAAAAGGCTGAATTCAAGCTGTGAGAGGCGGCACCACTGTCACCCTGCACAACAAGAACTGACTCGTCGGGAAAACAAACCCTGACTGTCTTCTCACGGCAGTCCACAGACGCCTAGCACGTACCTAACCAGTCCGTGCCTAGGAGTATGTCAAAGTCCAACATCTCAAGAAAGAACAAATCGACGGACGAATCTCAATCTCCTACCCAATTGGAACATGATCGAAACACGTGTCGCGCAACCAATGGATCGCTAACAACAAACGGCTGATCTAGCATACACAACTCTCGGCCCAACCACGACACAAAGTGTGTAGAACAAATGAGTGCATAGATCCCGAATTAAACAAACAAGTGCCTCAAAAGAACATACAAAAAAGATTACCTGAAAACTCTGCACCGGACGCCCGCGCGTCCCGATGAGTAGAAGCAAATGCTTGTGCATGCCCTCTACCCGCAACTGGCTGAACTCCTCCTCTGCAATCCCGCATACTCGGAATGAATCCTTCGCGACCACGACCTCTCTGAACATAAGTCTGACGCAGTACCAAGGAACAATTTCTGACGAGGTGATGAAGGCTCCCACATCGAAAACATCCCTTCGATGACTGCTGACCCTCCTGGGATAAGAGCTAAATGATTATCCTTGTCCCAAGCCTCTGCTACTCCCGCGACATGCACGAAATTTGTCACAGCGACTGAATCTCGGTCTCTGGGCTGGTACACCTGCACGAGCCCTCCTCTGTCCTCGGACTCCCAAAGTTTCGGAAAGACGCTCTTCAGCTAAACGAGCTGCATCCACTGCTGATGTATACGTGACACAATACTGTGTGCTGATCACAAGGAATAACTGAGTAACAGGGATGGAAACCTCCTATCGCTGCGCTCGACTGGCCTCAACCAACGACCTCATCGTCTGGCGCAAGTCCTGCATCTCTGCCTCAAGCCTAGCGATATGATCTATCGAAGGCAGATCAATCTGCTCCTGTACAACGAGCGTACCATCCTGGTCAGTCTTCGCCCCAAACGAGTCAACTCTGACTTCGGCCCTCGCTGCACCACTCTGAGCCTCATAGTCATCGGCGGCAAAAGGCTATAAATGGAAATAGGATTCGATAAGAACACGGAAATCGAATCATAAGGATATGTATCATCAAGGAAGGAATTTCAAGCAATTACTACTTAGGTCACTTAGGCGGAGTACCGTGTCATAAGTAAGCCACGGACATACACACACTACGTTACTCTGCTACAGCTACCTACTCCATCATACCAAGGTCATCCTACACTCCGAAAGGTAAAAGCTAGCGCTCTGATATCAACTTTGTTACGACCCGAAATTGGCATGTGACGGCCCTTAAACTACACAACGTCTACAGGCGTAACGCAATCTAAGTAAGCCGAAAACCCAGCAATCTAAACCATAAAAAGTAGTAGGTGGTAGTATCATTGTTAAAACTTTTGAAATCTCAATCAAATTCTTTAAAGTCCAAATTTACTTCCTTTAAAAATTTGGCAGCATCACCTTTGTGAAACAAGCCCCCAAAAAGGGTACAACATAAATGTATAAGTAAAGCATCCCCAAACAGAAGCAAATCCACGCCCAATAGAGGAAAACAACCACCACAACAGATATACGACGCCGTAGCGAAGAAAAATACGATATAAATAAAAACTGCATAAAAGACCTCCAAGTCAAAAAATAATGTACAATATCGTCCTCACAACTCGTCTCTAAGTCAATACATGAAAATGGTAGATGGAGAGTACAAGGTACAAAGATATACAATGAGCAACATCGGATAACCGCAAAACCCACCTATAGCAAAACTGCACACAGTCAGCCGTAGCGGTATCCGCTGCAAAAGATGATACGATAAGTAGAAAGCCCTGCCTCGACTGCCTTGAGAGACTACCTACAAAACACTGTGGCACAACGGGGTGAGTTTCCAACTCGTGAATAGTAAATAACATATGCAGGTAATCGCAAGTATGCACATACTACGCGAATCTATCACATACAAGCTAATAGAAATAAATGGCCATATGTATGTGCAACAGTCATGAAAAGTACTCTAACAGGTACAACTAATACATGAAACAATAATATGGCAATATGTATATGCAACAGTCATGAAAGGTACTCTGTCAGGTACTACTAATACATGAAGCAATACATATAAAATAAATGCGGAATATGGGATAAAATATGTCATCCTCACGGAATCCTCATCGTGGCAGGACCAGTGTCCATCTAGAGAATCCAAATCCTAAATATCCTCAAATCGGCCCTCGGATCAGCCCTCATATCGGCCATCAGATCGGCCCTCATATCGGCCCTCAGATCGGCCCACGGATCGGTCCACGGATTGGCCCTCATATAAATGAATAAGAATACTTGCACAGATCATTATGATGATATATATTATAAATATATATATATATATATATATATATATATATATATAACAACGTCCCATACCACTGATATACATATATATGTGCATATATAACAGCGTCCCATACCACTGATATATATACTTAGAGGTAAAATATCATGAAAACAAGTGTCTAACATCGACACATATATACTCATCTATTAGGCGTCGTCACCACGACTGCCCCTTATATGTATGTATCAAACGTTCATCGGAAACCCGAGTACCCAGTTGTCGGCAATCGAATTCCCCGTATCCATACGTACGTGACTCCGGTCAATATCTACGCGATCACCGACGAGTCCAATACTGTCACCGGTAGATATGATTCCCATGCCAGGCTCATCGGCGTGAACTTTAGACATACCTTTCTTGCCCCGGGGTACCTCCGTGCCCCACCATGTATCCGCACACGGCCCATGACGCCTCCTCGCATGGGCTATATATCAGAACCGAGAAATCTCATGGTGGATGCTGAAATATCATATCAAAAGAAACCGGGTTTTTTCAAATAATGCATAATTTCATGAAACTACCACGATCCTTAAATCCAGAAAACATCATGTGAAATCCATATATCAATGCGAAATCCATGAATATAATATATGCAACATGAAACAGTAATATAAGCTTATAAAGGAAAACCGCTATTTAACTGCAACAAGTTATGAAATATATCATGTGGTTCCTAATATCTCCAAATCCATACAACATCATATAAATGTGAATATGTAGCTATAGCCAGGTATGCGTAACCATGTCGGTATAGCAAGATATGTGTATCTACCTATCAGTAATGATGTAATTACCCTCAAGGTATGTGTGTAGCTATATCAAGTTAGGTATGCGTATATACATGTAAGTATGTATACAAGATGTACATGTAGCTATGTCTCAAATATGTATATACCTATCACTAATGGTACACTATCATATAGGTATATAGATAACTAGCATGTAGGCATGTCAAGGCATATGTGTAAGCATATAGGTATACAGGTATGCTATATGTCATATGCATAAAGAAATATGAATCAATGTCTCAATGTCTCTAACCAATACAATATCACAAAGTATAGGTGTTGTGCGTGTCATGAAAATTATTGAAGGTGTGAGTGGCATACAATCAGTGCTCGTGTAATATGAGCCGTCAATAATAGTGCAGTGTCCAAAGGGTACAAGTCCAAGCACAACAAGTAATAATGTGCAATGAGGTGTATGCACAAACTCTATATGTGCAATATAAACATGCGACTAATATCATATCATATCTAGACCAGACGCATAACGCCGTGCGGGTGATTCCCCTGTAGATATTAAATCTACTCACAGATGATCCTGGCTAAGTAAAGCCAACCACTCGCTTTCCCTTCTTCGCAGCGTCCGAAGTCCCCGCCTACGATCCTAAAATCACAAAACAACAAAGCAAGTGTAAATATATTAGCAATCGACCAATAACACGTAACCACTACGTTTGACCGACACACCAACTTCAAACATACTCTCAAGTGTTCGTCTACTGGCTAACGCACGTAGCGACACAACGACACCAACTCAAGAGTAACAGATACACAAAGACAAGAACCGTATCGGATAACGTAACGCGCGTAATCGAAACACTAGAAACAAGCAAAGTGATCCCATATTTTGCTACCCAAACAATTTGTAAAAGTTGCACATACCACAAGACCACACACAACCCCAGAGACCCCTACAACAAAACTCAACCCCCCAGTCCCTACTCTGGCCGAAAATTGCTGCCAGGACCATTAAATCTGTGGCCTGTTCTTGAGGGAATGGGCTCGTATTTTGAGGGTATCTTCTAGGTCACCACACTAGGTCACTGTGATGGGAACTTTTCTAACAAATACCTGGTTTGATAGCAGATCATCTGAGACGCCAAACTACACTAAAAATATGATATTTACCCGAAATGAAACTTTACGCATTCTAAACTGAAACTAACAAGCTACGCAACACTAAAAAAACTTACTTAACAGAAAGAGATCATTACCTACTCCCACAAGCTCAAAGATCCTAGCTTTCCAAGCTCCAAGGCATCCAAGAGGAAAAACAAGGTTTAAGGAAGTGATTTGGTGATGTTTTGTGAAGGTTTAGTGTAGGTTTAGTGAAGGGATTAGAAAGTGTTTAGTTGAGAGTGAAGGAGAGATGAAGGAAACAATGAGAATGAGATGGTGAAGTGAGAATGAGAGGATAGAGAGAGAGTGTGTGGTGAGAATAATGAGAGATGGTAAGTGCACCCTTTGCATTAACTCACACATAAATGCAAACCATGTCTCTCATGTGAGTCACCATGCCACCTCTCTCCTATCCAAAACCAAAGAAATATCTCTCCACAAATATCAATAGTTTTAGGTTAAGGCTAAACAAGGATTGGATTAGTTTAAAGTTTTCATGGTTGCTAAACTAGATTACACAAACAAACCCTCACATTAACGTGCACACGTGCGTGCAAGCCATAACAAATAAAAATTAAATATTAATTAAATGTTATAAAATGGAGGAACCCAAATTAGTAAACTTTTTACCAAAAACCCGCACTACCGCTTAATTAACACTAATCGAAATCTAAGGCGTTACAGGGAACCACACAAGTCTCTATGACGATCTTGGGTCTACAGACTAACCTGTACCAGTGTCACTAGAGAACTACTATCCGACGTTAGGTATAGTACCATCTAGGAGTTCTCGGCGATTCCTGTTCGGTGTACCCATTCTCTAATGAGCACATATATAGAATCTTTGATGTCAAACACAAATGATTATGGGATCAACCATCGCCCCCATACAGGGTCAAGAAACATACACACCAGTCTACTCTGGAATATCGATGCCGTGGCTCGATATTCCCTCAACTAGGAACAATTTGAAGGATGTGCTTGTGGATTACCCAGGTCCCAGTAGTATGATCCGCATCATAGTCCTGGTAGTCAAACCAATATCATAATGGCTTTATCAACATGTATATGAGAGACAGTATAATAATACCTGTGAACATGTTAACATAAAGGCAACCAGATAGCATACTATCATGTCGACCAAGAAAATCCTCTATATATATGTCCAAGAATCCACTCTATCATACAATAATGGCCTCTAGGTCATACATATTCCTAACAATCTCCCACTTGTACTAAGGTCAGTTGTTGTAGTATCTCATACCCAACATCCCAAAAATTCTCTCGAATCGCGTCTGGGGGAGGGCCTTTGTGAGTGAATCTGCTATGTTATCCTCCATGTCAACTCTCCTGACCTCGATCTCCTGGTGATCAACTATCTCCCCGATCAGGTGATACCGCCTAAGAATATTTCTGGATCGCTGATGAGACTGGGGTTCCTTGACTAAAGCCACGGCTCCATTGTTATCACAATACAAAGGTATTGGATGCTCAATAGAATGAACCATACCAAGTTCAGCTATGAACTTCTTCATCCAGACAGCCTATTTAGCAGCATCGTTGGCAGCGATGTATTCAGCCTCCATCGTCGAGTCTGCTACGGTATCTTGCTTGGAACACTTCCAATATACCGTCCCTCCGTTGAGGGTAAAGACAAAATCCGAGACCGACTTACTGTCGTCCTCATCACTCTAGAAGCTCGAATTGATAAAGGACTCCACCTGGAGATCTCCATTACCATATAATAAGAATGTTTCTTTAGTCCTTCTCAAATACTTAAGAATGTTCTTCACAGCTATCCAGTGGTTTTCCCTAGAATCTGATTGATACCTGCTCACTACACCTAGTGAGTAAACTACAACTGGTCTAGTACATAACATCACATACATGATTGACCTGACTACAAAAGCATAGGGTATCTCTTTCATGCGAGCCCTTTCCAAATCAATCTTAGGAGACATCTCTTTGGAGAGAGTGATTCCTGAGCAAGCGGGTAAATTACCACGCTTAGAATCTTCCATACTAAACCTCTTTAGTATGTTGTCTATGTACCTGGATTGGAAAAATCCCAACGTCCGTTTAGATCTATCTCTATAGATCTTAATCCCCACGATGTATGAGGCATCACCAAGATCTTTCATGGAGAACTTGTGTGATAGGAAGAGGTTGACCGAGTGTAGCATAGGAATATCGTTTCCTATCAAGAGTATGTCATCCATGTACAATACGAGAAAGAAAACCTTACTCTCTACAATCTTCTTGTATATACAAGGTTCATCTACATTTTTGATGAAGTCAAACTCTTTGACAGCTTCATCGAAACAAATGTTCCAGCTCTGCGATGCCTGCTTTAATCCGTAGATTGAATTGAGCAGCTTGCACACACTTCCGCTGCTCCCATTGTCTATGAAGCCCTCTGGCTGTGACATGTACACGCTTTCTTCTAAATAACCATTAGAAAAGTGGTCTTGACGTCCATCTGCCAAATTTGGTAGTCATGGTATGCAGCAATGGTAAGTAGGATCCTGATGGACTTAAGCATGGCAACAGGGGAAAAGGTCTCATCATAATCGACACCAGGTCATCGACGAAAACCTTTTGCTACAAGTCTAGCTTTGAAAGTCTTAACTTTTCCATCTACACCAATTTTCTTCTTAAAGATTCACTTGCTCCCGAAGTCTATACTTTGTTGGTGTACATGGATTCCATCTCAGATCGCATAACATCCAGCCATTTCATAAAGTCTCCACTTGTGATGGCCTGCTCGAAACTAGTTGGGTCATCATATTCCAAGATGCAATCCTCGCTCCCACTGTCTATGAGAAAACCGTATTATCTCTCAGGTGGATGAGGAACCCTACTAGATCTGCGGAGTTGCTGAGGTTTGTTCGGTACTATTGGATCCTCCGGTTCTACCAAATCGTCAGTAATAGTTTGTATAGCTGGAACTTCTTCCAGTTCTACCTCATTTCCACTAATTTCTTTTACAAGAAATTCCATTTTTAAAAAGGTGGCATGTTGAGAAACAAACACTTTTTGTTCTTCAGAATGGTAGAAGATATATTCATAAGAATCTTTTGGATATCCTACAAACTTGCACAAAACAGACCTTGCCTCGAGCTTGTCCAGATTTTGCCTTTTAACATAGGCCGGACAACCCCATATCTTAACTCATTTAAGAGATGGTCTCTTCTCATTCCATATCACATATGGAGTGGTAGGCACAGATTTGGTCGGAACCCTATTCAATAGGTATGCAGCTGTCTCAAGTGCATAACCCCAAAAAGAAATAGGCAACTCAGCAGTACTCATCATAGAGCGCACCATATCTAATAGGGTGAGATTCCTCCACTCCGATACACCTTTGTGCTGTGGTGTATACGGAGGAGTAAGCTGAGAGAGAATCCCCGATCAGATCGAAGGATTTTAATACTTTTTTACCTGTTTGGTTCTCGACTTCGCACTTATATTCCTTGAATTTCTTAAAAGCCTCAGACTTGTGTTTTAACAGGAACACATCTCTAAATCTTGAGAGATCATCAGTGAATGTAATAAAGTACGAGAAACCATTTCTGGCGTGTGTAGACATAGGACCGCATACATCACTATGTATCAGCCCCAAGAGTTCAGTAGCTCTTTCTCCATGTCCAGTAAACGGAGTCTTGGTCATCTTGCTTTTGAGACATGACTGGCAAGTTTCATAAGATGAAAATTCGAACTGATTCAAAAATCCATCTTTATGCAACTTAGCTAGTCATGTCGTATTGATATGACCTAGTTTACAATGCCACAAGAAGGCTTCATTCATTTTTGAACTTTTCCACTTGTGTGTGTTCTGTATATTTAGAATTGTAGTTTGATTCAGAACTTTTCCTCTTGTGTATGTTCATAACATCATCCTCCAGTAAAAAATTATATCCTTCTTTATGTAATAAAGAGACTGATATAATATTGCACACCATCTTTGGTACGTAATAACAGTCGTTCAGAATCATTGTATTACCACTTGGTAATACAAGGTGATATTCGCCAACTGCTTTGGCTGCAACAATTGCACCATTCCCTACTGTTAGAGACTTATCACCCTTTTCCAGTTCTCTACCTCTCTTTAGCCCATGTAACAAATTACATACGTGGGATACTGATCCAGTATCCAATACCCAGGACGTAGAGCATACTGAGAAATAGTTCTAAGTAACAAACACACCCGAAGAAGATGCATCATCATGCTCTTTCTTCGCTCAGGTGGCGTAGGAATCCTGATATTCTACTATTCTTTGCTCGGACTTATGACAATCATAAGATAGAGTGGAACCAACGTTCCCCAGCTCGGTATAATAAGCGGGTTCAGTCAATACATCCATATTATTATCTTGATTAAGGGTGTCATTGGTCGCTACCTGGAGAGAGTGAGAAGGAAACACTTTAGCGTGTGCTCTTGCAAAATTAGATTAGTTATTATCTTATCTAATCAGGATAGCTCCCACTGTTTTTATCAAATCTTCCTTCAAACCCTAAAAGGTAAGATTAGCCGGTATTAATTACACCCTAAAAGTTCGCCAATCGTTCGGCCAGGCAGGTATTAGTACTCCGAGGGAGTCTCCCCATGCTTTAACATGAAACTAATTAAATAATCTCGTTTCCATAGGGGCATAACCCCGTTAACACCTTTCTTAGACACCTACTTGATCGGCTAATTGTAAAGTGCAAAACTCTTACAGGAGTAACTCTTACTCGCAGTGGGTATCAGGATCTAACTATCTCATACGAGGTATGCAATCTCATTGCAAATTTCAACACTTAAAATTTCTGATAATTGTTTTTGCCCCTAATAACTTATGACCTTGGCTATGGTCAACAAATCATAAGCGATAGACAAGTTCAAGCCATCATTTCTTGATTGAATTAAACCCACCTGTACGACCCTTGGCTAAAGTCAACAAAGCCGTACGACTACCTTAATCCAATCGCATCACATGCTGCAGATAAGCACTAATTAGCTACTGCACACTACTCCTTGGCTATGGTCAACAAACGTAGCATCAAAACTAAATATTACTTATCCGAAATGACGGAGGGCTTTGTTGGTTTTTAAGAAAACCTTTAGCATAAAGAACTTGATATCGTTATAGAATCTAGTGATTTTGAAAAGGAGTGGTTTAAGCTCCGCTTTTAAAATCGAGTAGTTTTCAAAAACAAACTGAATAGCTTTTACTAGCTTTGGCTAAAGAGGTCACTCCAGGTGAAGGGATCTCAGCTCTTTCCTTATCGAATGAGGTGTTGGATATCCACAAGGAATACCACTATGCAAAGAAAGAACTACAGAAGCAATGATGATAAACCGAGTAGCTTGTAGCATTTGCTAGTTTTGCTAAAGAAGCCACTCCCGATGAAGGGATCTCGACTCTTTCCTTATCGAATGAGGTACTGGATATTCATCAAGGAATATCACTGTGCAAAGCAAAAACTAGAGCTACCTTTTTGAAAATTTTGATTCTATTTTAGGTTTATTTTCTTTTCATTAATCTCATTAATGAAGTCCCCTCATTTATATTTCTCTAAACATCACAGAAAAGAAACGAAAACAGAACATACGCTTATGCCATCTGTATTTGCCACGGGACCCCGTCATGCACTGTTAGGTTACTTAACTAACGGCAGAGCGGGGGCTGGACTAGCGCGGGTGCAAAACATAACCAACGTTTATTATATATCATATATATAATATAGCATTCGTCTCACGCAGTTATATGATCACATTACAGAACTCAAGCAGCAGAAATCAATATATAAAATATTGGATATACTAGGAGCTCCGTGTTTTAAATTCAACCAGTAATGAAAAACACGGATTCCACGGTCGTGATGAATAGCCAAACCCACACAGTTAGACCCCTATGAGAGCGGCAAGCAACCCTGCCAATTCTAGAATTAGAAGACCCGGTGTCGACTCCTCAAGATGGCCTCCCACTAGACTCTAAACCCGGTTACTTATGCTCCCTGCCTCGGGTCTATCCTAATGCGGAAAAGTAAATAATATATATCAATGGTGACATCATCCTCAACCCGGAAGTGTCCCAGTAAAAGAATATTACATACATCTTTTACATGAATGAAAATAGAAAAACTCTCATCTCACGTAAAAAAAACCCGGCTATTCAATCACGACGGTCCAATATAACATATCACAGCAACACATAACATCACATGTTATCAACGTAAGTAAATATACGTATCTCGAATGTCGTTGACATATAACAACGAGATCTGGGATACCCCACATATTACCTTACGGCCGCAGAAAAGAAATGAAAAACTATAATAATTAGAATCCGCATTTCCTTAAACATCATAAAGCCAGAATATCTCATATTCCGAATTTCATGCCTAACCCTATAAACCTAGCATTTTAGTCTCAAATCGAAAAAACTTTTTAATAAGCAGTCGGATAATTCAATAAGATTCCTGACTGTCGATCGCGTACTATACGCGATTGCGATGGAGTTTTTGATCCGAATCAAAACTCCATAGCAATCGATCAATAGAAACTAAATTGCTAGATTTACAATTACAAACTAGTTTTCACAAAACTAATTTATCGTGGATTCTAAATATTGTATCACATATCAAACTTAAACCCAAAATGATGTTAAAACATGACTACGAAACACTCCGAATAGCCCCAAAAGAAAAGTTAACATCACATGCAAACTGGGCCAATTAAACATAACCTGAAACCCCAAAACCAAGCCTAAAGAACACCAAACAAATTCGAGACAAAATGGAGCATATGGGCCGGCCAGGTCAGTAAAATTCCCGATCTCGCCGGGTCAAAAAATGAATTTTGGTCTTGAATTTCTATGGTATTCAAGTTACATCTTATGCAGCATTCTGCAGTTGTTTAAAAAAATTTCAGAGACTATTTTGAAATTTACAGAAACTTGGTGTTTTGGGTTTCGGTTTCGAAATTGTTTTGTTTTCGTAATTCTAACTATTTCGTATAATCTTCTAGCCTGGCTCCGATACCATGAAAGTGTTTATTACCACCACTACTGGGTTTTACTAGTATGAAGCATGCCAATTTTAAAAAATTTGGGGTGCTAATTAACACTAAACAAGATCTTAAACTAGATGATTAGGGTGTTTGCTTGATATCAAGAAAACTACATAAAAAGAATGAGGCTACAACCTTTGTAGATCATGTCCTTCTCTTCGAAAGCTTCGTGTAGTAGTCCGCACGACTCCGCTAGGCTCCACTTGAAATTGGATCGAGCTTCCTTTACTATCTTCGTGCCGAAGATGATCCACCCGAAACTCCGCTAATCCAAGCTACCTCTTCACTAAACTCTTTAGTGAAGTAAACACACTACACTTAATTTCTAATCAAGTGTGGGATGGTGAAGTAGGGGTTTTGTTGGCTCACTAGGGTTCGCACAAGCTCAAGATTTCACAACTCATGTAAGGAATTGAGCTTGGAGGAGGTGAGGAGGAAGATGAAGAGAGCAAGAGTAAGCTCAAGTGAGGAAATGAACAACAAAAGAAGGCAAGTAAAGAATGACTTGATCAAATGAACTCTATTATTGAAGCATAGAATTCATTTCAATAAAGAAATGAACCATACTTCAATAGTAAAGCCAAACCATGCTTCACTCATTCCTTTAAAAGTCTCCCAATTTCCCACCTCATTTTCTATTTTCTCAAAATAGAAAATCTATGCCATGCTTCATAATATATATATATATATATATATATATATATATTAAGAAGAAAATAATTAGTGAGCAATAATATTAGTTAATATATAATTATATCAAATATAAATATATATCATATTATTAAATCAACACTTGATTCAATAATCCGGTTATATCACATATAACCTACTAATATCATTTATCTATATACCATATGTTTCCTGATTTAAAATTAGAAAAGCTTATGGAAAAAGCTTCAGAAGAGGGTCACATGCTTACACGTGACCAGCAGTCACGTGTTGGCACGTGACATCTAAAAGCATCATCAAGGCAGATTCAGCTTCCTGACTACATCAAAGAAAAGGGCTTCAGAAAGGGTCACGTGCTCCCACGTGACCAGGGTCACGTGTTGGCATGTAACATTTTAAAGCGGATTCAAAGGAACATCGGTTCCCTGATCAAATCAAGGAAAAAGCTTCAAAAGAGGTCACGTGCTCCCACGTGACCAGAGGTCATGTGTTGGCACGTGACGCTCAAAACATCAGAATTGTTCTCCAGTTAAATCAAGAAAAAGAGTCCAGACAAGGGTCACGTGCTCACACGTGACCAGGGGTCACGTGGTGGCACGTGACGGTAAAGCAGCAACCAGAAGACAGAGCGCAAAAGGAAAGAAGAGGGCTCATTCCAAAGAGGGTCACGTGCCCACACGTGACCAAGGGTCACGTGGTCACACGTGACCGGCTTTCAAAGCCCATTTTGTTAACAGAATTAAATTCTGAAAGAGATTCAAATCTTTCCAAAGGAAAGCGATTATCTGGAACCAATCGAATTGAAAATTCAGAGGTGATTAAATATCATCTATCCATGGGAAAATCTCGGGTTTGGAAAGATTTCCCCTTTAAATCTAACCGAGATAACAAAAGAGAATCCCTGGATTTGAAATCCAATGGTGAATAAAATTCACCTAATAATCCAAAGGTCAAAAACGAATGATGGATGCAAATCAAATCTCTCAATGAAGATTCGCCAAAAACTAATTGATTCGGCTGCTTCTCCTATAAATAGGAGCCAAGAGACACAGGGATGGAGATAGAGATAGATACGCAGAGAAAAAGAAAAGGGAGAGAGCCTTGATACTTTGAGGAATTTGGATCTTCTGCAAAAAAGAAAACCCTAGGTAAGAAAGGGAAGGCTCCTTGAAAAAAAAAAGAGAATTTAATTCTCGACAGAGTTTAACTCTGATATATAAAACAGAAGAACATATTTCTTCTCTCTTTGATAGAGGATCTGCAAAGTGCACATCTCCCCTTGAAGTTGAGAATTAAATTCTCAATGGGTCGAGATCCTGCCATGCAGATCCAAAACATAGAGAGGGAACGGAAGCACAAGAATTTAATTCTTACAGAACTATAGGAATTTAATTCCTTTAAAATAAAATTAGGGTTTGACCATGTGTCATGGGAATTTAATTCCTTAAGAACAAAGAGAAACAGGGTTTAACCCTAATTGAGAACCTAGTTCTGTTGAAACAGCGGGAATTTAATCCCCTTAATCATAATTTAACAGAGAATGCGAGTTTAATTCCTTAAAAGCTTTTATTAGGGTTTAACCCTATTCAGTTCTTCACATATATGAAGAATTTAATTCCTACAGAAAATTCAGAGTCTAACTCTATTCCAGAATATAAATCTTCGAAAGGAAGTAGGAATTTAATTCCTCTGAAATTATTGTCAGGGTTCAACTCTACGAGGAATTTAATTCCTGGAAAAGATTAACAGATCCTCTAAACAACATACATAGAGACAGGGTCGCGTGCCACCACGTGACCCTCCCAAAAGACCTACAGAAAGCCCCTTTGAGGCAGTGCCCCACGTGACCCTTGACAGAAGCTTTAACACACAAGCATTTGAATGCCCGTCACGTGATGGCACGTGATGCTCTGAAAGATGCGATAATCTTAGCAGAATAAATGAAGGGAGGGCGCTCTCACGTGTCGCCACGTGACCCCTCTTGCCTTAGTGTTTAACACTAAATCGAAACTCCCGAACCCAGTGTTAAAACACTGTTGGGCCTTAGTGTTCAACACTAATCAAAAAACTTTATTTGCAGTGTTCAACACTGACTACCTTAGTGTTTAACACTAATTTGAGATCTCTGTTGCCAGTGTTTGATACTGATCTGTTTTAGTGTTTAACACTAATTTGAAAGCCCTGTTGCTGGTGTTTAACATCAATTATCTTTTAGTGTTAAACACTAACTTGTCAATCTCATTCTCAGTGTTCAACACTGGTTGGTCTTTAGTGTTTAACACTAGACATTGGTCCAATTGGCTAAATGGATAGAGGCAAAGCCTCTCCTGATTGGACTTAGCCCAAGATGGCCATAAGTCCTCAATGCGTAATCAACTGGGCTAATGGGCTTATAACATAATTAATTGGTCTTGATCCCAAATTGGGCCAAGGACTATTTAATCCACTCCGGTTCTAGGGTACATCTCTTCACTCCTTTGATACTTGGCATTGTAATCCCTCAATGTCTTCAAAGAGGTGACGGGTCCCGATGACCATACATTGATACGGACTGTGGGGTCCTTAAACCCATGGATTATGAGGTCCTTAACCTTGACCGAGATGTCTTAAAACTAACAATGGACTGTGGGGTCCTTAAACCCATGGACTATGAGGTCCTTAACCTTGACCGAGATGTCTTAAAACTAACAATGGACTATGGGGTCCTTAAACCCATGGACTACGACGTCCTTAACCTTGACCGAGATGTCTTAAAACTAACAATGGACTGTGGGGTCCTTAAACCCACGGACTACGACGTCCTTAACCTTGACCGAGATGTCTTAAAACTAATGATGGACCGCAATGTCCTTAAACTACCCATGGACCGCAATGTCCTTAAACTAGAACAATAGAGCCCCGCATGCTCTTTTGTCGGATTTAAACGGTCCCGTTTAAGCTGATCTTAGCTTCAAAGATGGCTAACGTGTCCTTAAACCTTCAAACAGACTGGACTATGAATCCCTCAAATTAACTCTGGCTCGAGGGTACATCTCTGAACTCCTCTGACATCCGTCGTTGTAATCCCTCAACGTCGTCAGAGAGGTGACGGGTCCCGACGGCCATACATACGATGGACCACTATGTCCCTAAACTGGAACAATGGAGCCCAAACGCTCCTTTGTCGGATCTAAACGATCCTGTTAAGTTGATCTTAGTCTCAAACTGGACTAACGTATCCTTAACGAACGTTTGAGTTGATCTTAGCCTCAAGTATGGCTAACGTATCCTCAAACCAAACCCCCAAACCCAAATCTAAGATAACACGGATTTGGACTGGTCCACGCCCTACGGGCGACGACATAACTCGGTCTCCGTAAACAATCCACGGGCAACAAAACATAAGATAAACACACACGACACGAAGTGACCATCTGGAGAAGGAGAAAGTTGTTACCGCGATGCGGTAGCGTAATTAACTGCAGGGGCTTGCGCCTGCAGGGAAAAGCGTCCCCACAATCAAAAACCCCTCAAACGAGGGGGAATCTGACAAAGTCTGCTACATCGGCCGCATCCGTTTAAACCTTCGATACATGGTGCCATAAATCAACTTGGCATCTTCGGAGAGGTGGACGGATAGCACCAATTAGCATCTGCCCCGAATCTCAGGCGAGACGCCATGTCGCGCCGTCCATTCGGAGGGGAACAGATTCTGGCACGCCCGTTGGGACCTTTTCCTCTTTCCAATCCACACTTCGTGTGTCGAGATTCGCGAACCAATCGCGGTTCGCTAATGGTGGCCCTTGGGTTTCAAGATACTAAGAATTGGCGTCTCGCTTATTGCAGAAAGCAAAGGATCGATGGCTTCTACTTCCGTGAAATTCTCCAACTGCTCAGACTGCAATCGCAACCAACGCTCTACCTCGCCAGGAGGTATAGCCTACGGACCCCAAGCTGCTTCGTTATTTACAATGCCGGTGGATCAGGTGACTCAGGCCACTACCGGATTGTTCTTTGGGACTATACTCCCGCCAACAAGCTTCACGGCGCCGGTGCTGACAAAGGAAGCTCTCAGGAAGTCGGTCTTTGATCGTCTTACCCCTGCCCCGGCTCATCTCAACGAGTCGCCCAACGTCAACGCCTCGGTCTTCTCTAGATTGGGCCAGAAATCCTGCGAACTCATCATGGGGCCTACAATCTCAGAGGAAGCTGCTTCTAAGAAAGTGGCCGCTCCTGCCCCCGAAGTCGCCAAGGCGGCCTCTCCGGCCAAAAAATCGGTCTTTACAAGATTGACGGCTTCAGCTCCCGCTCCTGCTGCCCAAAGGACATCGGTCTTTGACAGGCTAACACCAACAGCGACCCCCCACCCACACAGGGGGCAAGACGAAACCATTCTTACCGCTGACCCTACGTCGTCCGCTCGACACGCTCGACGTCGTCATTGGCGCCGAGTAAGGAAGGCTGGGGGAAACTCCCCCTCCGGGTTGACTCCATCAGCCCCGATGGCAGAAGTTAATGCTGCTGTTCCAACTGGGAACAGCTTCGAAATGCTAAATAAGGTGCGAAGGAATTCTCCTACTGCAGTGCTGAAGAGGTCTCCTCCCCCATTAAAAAAGGTTGTGGAAATAAAACCAGAACAGCCCCGATCTCCTCAACGGCTGTCTTCCAAAATCTATAAGGTTTGGCGGCAGGCCCGAGACTCGATCATCGATCCAAACTTCTCCCGCCAGCATAAGAAGCTGAAAATCCAACTGGAAGCTGGTCACCTGGCTAAACCCCAAAAGGCTGTCTGGACGCCCACCTCAACGGCCCCCTCAACCTCCATGGCTCATAAAAGGAGGAGGCCAGAGAAGACCCCTCAGCATGCAACGACGGCTAAAAGCACTGAGCCCAGACGCCCTAAGTCTGGGGGCATAGTGGTGCACACTGTTTACATGGCCTCTGGAAAGGAGGAAAGCCGCACTTCTACGGGCCACCGACCGCTAACCCGATCCGTGACGAAAGCCCAGGAGCAGCAACAAAAGCTTCAGGAAATGATGAATGCTATGGCCGCACTTACCGGGCCAAAAGAAAACCCAGAAACGTCCTCAGACGCACGCCAGGAGGAAGAAACCGACGCTGAATTCCTTCGCCGGATACTCGAGAAAAAGGACAAAGAGGCTGCTGAACAAGCGGCCAACATACAACGTATGGGCCTTCTCTTCCAAGATATGATAGGAATGATGATCCAGCAGGACTTACCCGCCGAGGATCCCCCAATCATTCTTGAAGACGACCGAGGAGAAGCGTCAAATCCACCACCAGCCCTCTCAACGGCCAAGGAGGAGGCAATCTCTAAGGCTGACTTGGTTGACTACATGGCCCAGCAAATCCGGGTTCATCATGCGACTGAGGCAGCTGGTCAAGTCGTAAAGACGGGACGGCCATATCCAAGCTGGTATGACCAAATCAAATACCCGCAAGGCTATACGATACCAAAATTCCACGTGTATAAGGGGACCGGCAATCCCCATCAACATGTCGCCCAGTTCCGGGCCCTCTGCGGTAACACCGGCGGTGATGATAAACTGTTGCTCCGCCAGTTCGTGGGCAGCTTATCAGAAACAGCGTTCGAATGGTATTCGGAACTCCCGAACGATTCTATCAAAACGTTCGCTGAAATGGAGTTGTTATTCACTCAGCGATTCGCAAGTGCCAGCGAACGCACTCCAATAACTGCATTGATTAACGCCAGGGTAAAACCAGGCGAAACCTGGGTCCAGTATGCTATACGCTGGCGGAATTTGTGGTCGAGATGCGAACAACGCATTGAGGAGGCACCCGCAGTGGGCATGTTCATGGGAACCCTAGACCCCCACGCAACTATCTCCCAGTTTATGATGTTCTTTGAGCCAACCACATTCCAGGCTTTAATCGACAAGTTGGCTCAGATGGACCAGATGGGTCATAGACCACCTCCCCCGAAGTCGGAACCTCGGAACGACAAGGGTAAAGGAAGGGCAACCTTTGTCGCGAATGCCCAACAGCAACCTAACGCCCCAAAACCGGCAGATCAACTGGAAGAAAGACGCCGGTATTATAATGAGAAGATGAAACGTTCCTACTCGTTCCCGCGAGACAAGACAAAACGGTTATTCGAGCTGGCAATACGCAACAGACTTATAAACCTACCAAATCCAAGGCGACCGCCGTAACCCACCGAGGTGAATAACCCTAACTATTGCCCTTACCATCAAACGGTAAGTCATCCGATTGAAGATTGCTTCGTCTTCAAAGGATGGATTGAAGATCAATACCTCCAGGGGAAGTTTGTACTGTCCGAAAAGTTGAAGGTGAACCCACCACAACCGCATACTCCTAAGAAAGCAGATACACCGGGGGCAACCTGCTCCTTTATTGAAGAAGCTCCATGGAAGGTCGTGCTATCAACTAAAACCAAAAGAATGCTGAGAGACCTTCATGCGTGCCCTGCGATCGAATGGAAGGACCCTCTTGAACCTCAAATTATCGAAGGAATGTTGAAGCCTTGCCCAACTACGAAGACTCGCGATAAGAGCCCAAATACTCACGCCCAATCGTCAAAATCTTCGAAGAAAAAGAAGAAGAAATCCAAGAAGTCCGTGAAGCTTGGAAACGAGCATACGAACTTGCAGAAGCAAATCGACGCGCTGGAAGAATACAATCAAAATGCGCGAACTCCTGTCATACTTCAAGAGTTCCTCAACCACATCTTTCAAGAGGAAGATGATGGAGAGAGCTCGTCGGATGAATCCGAAGGATATGTGGCGAGTTGTAACGTAATCTCCCACTCGTTTACCGATGATGGGAAAACTCCTGGCACTAAGAAGCTGGAGGCAGAGCCTGTACCAGAGAGTGCATGGCCAACAGACGAAATGATCGACGCTTTTCTAGACGAGATTCGCCTAAAAAGTAAAGCGGATCAGGAGCGTGAGATGGCCGCTTCAGAAGGAACCAAATGCAGGCGACTGAACGGAAGAGTTGAACTACCTCTGCCAGAGCGAAAGGCATCCGAAGTAGACAAGAGCATATTCAAGACGAGGAAAAGGTTTGCCAAAGCCATGTCAAGGGGGATGAAGCTACCACCCTCGGAAGGAAACACACATGATGGGGTGGAGAGGCACCCTGATTATTGCGCATATCATCGGAAAATCTCACACCCCACGGAGGAGTGCGACGCCTTTAAGATATGGTGGCAAGGATATGTTGCTCATCGGCAACATTTTAAGCGCATGAAACGCAAGATCCGTCGGGAGCGAAGAAGTACCGTCGATGGGCACAACAGAACTACTGGCAACTGTTACATAGTTAACGCCAGGGGGTCACAAGTTCTCACCTATGGGAGCGACTCTGATGAAGAAATGGCTCTGGGCCCTCTCTTTAAAGAATCCGCTTTAGGGAAAGAGGAGAAATCGGAGGCCTGCGAGAACATTCAGCTGCGCAATCGCACACTCCCAGAAAAGAATCTCGGGCCCGTGAGTAGAAAAGATAAGGTAAAGGAAAAGGTCACTGAAGATATCACTTTAGATGACCAAGTCATGAGAGAGCTGGCTGCCAAAGACCCTCCTAGGAAGGGTAAGGTGGACTATAACATCCTCGCGCACCTAAGAAAGCTACCTTCTCAGCTTAGCATTCTCGATGCCCTCCTATTATCAAAAGAAGCGCGAGACTCACTAATTAAGGCGTTACAAGAACCTGAGCAATTCCAAGCCTTCCTCGCCACTGAAAAGATGAAGGATGAACTGGAGGAAGTGCATACGGCCGACATCACTTTCGGTGATGAAGACCTCCTTCTCGGGACGTGCGACCACAACCGTCCCCTATATGTCTCCGGATACTGCCATGACATCAAGATAGGCAAGATCCTGGTGGATAATGGATCCTCCGTCAACCTCCTTAATGTTCGGGTGTTGAAGGAAATCTGCATGAGTGTGCAACACCTCGCTCGTGACAAAATTACTATCTCCGGTTTCGATTCACAATCGTCACGGACTCTCGGATCTGTGATACTAACATTACGCTTTGGACTTCTCGTCACAGACATCAAATTCCATGTCATTGACGCCAAGACCTGCTACAACGCCTTGCTCGGTCGTCCTTGGTTACACGAATACAACATCATCCCTTCTACACAACATCAGTGTATGAAGTACTTTAAGGATGGTTTCGAGTATACCGTAACAGGTGAGTTAAACCCATTTTCCGTGAACGAAGTCCGCAAATACGAAGATACGAAGTACTTTTTGCCAGATTTCGAGGATACAGAAAGCTGTCGCAGCCCAGAGAACAAAACCGCCGCCACAATCCCTGTTTTCGGGAGCGATACCGAAGAAGAAGAAGAGATAGTTTATGCCGGGCCATCTCAACGCAACAACCTGGGGACGTCCGCCCCCATGTTGGTCTTCGGAAGTGATTCAGAAGATGAAGTTGATGCCGTGTTCTCCAATCGGCTGTCGGTACAAGCACCCCCTGGCGATGACCATAGTTTGCAAATCACCATGGTACCGCGAGAACACTATAAGGATCTCGACACGCTTCAAGCTCACAATGTGCAGGACCTGCAAACATTTTACGTCCCTCCCGGGCAAAGGGGTGAGAAGGTGATCCTATTCTACCGATCCTCAGAGTCGAAAGTAGAGAAAGAGGTCTGGCATGGCGCAGATGCTACACTTGACAGGCTCCAACCCATCCGTCTGCCCAGATACTATACAAATGGTTTAAAGAAGCTATTGAAGCGCCAAGGGGTACCCTTAAAACAGACTGTCCGGCAGGCTCGGTTCTACAACAAGATTTGGGATGTCCCTGGGACTCAACGCAAATTGCCCAACGGGAAAATGGAAACACTTGGGCTTGGATACGCGAGAACCGGAAAACGGGAACGGGCTCACAGTAGCTACGCTATATATACCTTTGATGAAGAGGAGGACGCCCTGTCAGGAGATGCCAACCCCCCATCAAAACTAGACCCCGCGATTGAAGCGCCGAGTCTGTCGTTTGAAGAACGAATGGGCAAGCCTATCAGGAAAGTGGGTCAGAAAGCTCAGGAAGATCACAACCGCGAAATGGCCATCCACGGAAGGCCAGGGCGCAACGTCTATTTCAACAGGCCGCAAAAGACAAGGATGTTCGTCTTTGTCAACCCGTTGTACGAAAGGCCCGATGCGGAGACGGAAATAAATCAAGAAGCAGAAAGAGGAGCCGACAACAATGACGCAGGATTAGAGGGTTACGTGATCGGGTATTGCACGGCTCGGATTTGTCCCTCATGAAGAAGACGAGTCGAGCGTACTCCTTCCCCCGAGACAAGACGGAGAGGTTACTCAAGCTAGCTTTAAAATATCAAATGATCGCGCTTCCAGGATCTAGACACCCTGAGCGAGCTAACAAGGCTTCTCATCTGAGCTATTGCTCTTATCACCAAGCCATAGGACATCCTACCGAAGACTGCTTCACCTTTAAGAACTGGGTCGAGGACCAGTACCAACAGGGCAGATTCGCTTTATCTGACGGCTGGAGGGTAACGCCGCCACAGAAGCACGAACCCAAAGCCACAAGAGCAGGACCGGATCCACCTCAGTCCTGGGAGCGGATTCGCACCTGTTATACGATTACGATATTAAAAGAAGAGCCCGAGAACATGGATGACCTTCCCCGGTGCTTTGAGAACAGCGATGATGAGGTAATCTCAGAATTTCCGCCCGCTCCGAAAGAACTGGAAGATGGTATACATACTACTGCAGATAACCTCAAGAAGATTGAGTTGGGATCGGCAGATGACCCGCGACCGACATTTGTCAGCGAGCTGCTATCTGAAGAAAGGGTGGCTGCGTTAAAGAACGTGCTTCTACGGCATAAAGACTGCTTCGCGTGGAACTACTCCGAGATGCCAGGATTAGATCCGGAGATTGCTGTGCATAAATTAGCAATATCCCCAGATATCAAGCCAGTCAAGCAGGCGCCAAGAAGGATGCGACTCGAGCTTGAAATGAGCATCAACGCCGAAGTCAAGAAGCTGATCGATTCTGGATTTATCCAAGAAGTCCAATATCCCGACTGGATCTCCAATATCGTCCCGGTAATGAAGAAGAATAGGACGGTACGCATATGCGTGGATTTCAGGGATCTCAATAAAGCCTGTCCAAAGGACGATTTCCCGGTGCCGGTAACCGAGCTAATGATAGATAACACGTCCACTCACGAGGTTTTCTCCTTTATGGACGGTTCATCAGGATACAATCAGATAAAAATGCATCCCGAAGACCAGAAGCACACCGCTTTCCGGACCCCTTTGGGTATATTCTGCTACAGGGTTATGCCCTTTGGTCTAAAGAACGCTGGCGCTACCTATCAAAGGGCCATGACAAAAATCTTCGAAGACCTCATACATGACATCGTCGAGTGCTATATCGATGACCTCGTAGTAAAGAGCATGTCATACGATGATCATTTAAAGCATCTGGAGACTGTATTTCAACGCCTTCGGCAATATAATTTGAAAATGAATCCCCTCAAATGCGCGTTTGGAGTCTCCTCGGGTAAATTCCTGGGATTCATCGTTCGACACCGAGGTATTGAAATAGATCCGTCAAAGATTAAAGCGATCATGGAAATGCCTCCGCCAAGAACCCTCAAACAGTTGCGGTCTCTTCAAGGGAAGCTCGCATACATCAGGCTGTTTATCGCCAATCTTTCAGGAAAATGCCGTCCTTACAGCCACCTGATGAAGAAGGGAACTCCATTCGTTTGGGATCACAAATGCCAAGGTGCACTAGACGAGATAAAGGAGTACCTGCAGAACCCTCCGGTGTTGGCTGCGCCGGTCAAGGGAAAACCCCTCATTCTTTATACAACCGCCCTCGAAGGTTCCTTGGACGCATTATGGGCACAAGAGAACGATCAGGGGAAAGAGAGAGCACTCTACTACTTAAGTCGAGTTCTACTGGGGGCAGAAAGCAACCACTCTCCCATTGAAAAACATTGCTTGGCGTTAATCTTCGCGATAACAAAGCTCAGGCACTATGCGTTGGCACATGAAGTCCGTCTCATTTCAAAAGTGGATCCCCTTAAGTACTTGATGTAAAAAGCCATATTGACGGGACGACTCGCTAAATAGGCCCTGCTCTTGATGGAGTTCTCGATAACGTATCAACCTCTTAAGGCAGTGAAAGGCCAGGCCATTGCCGACTTCCTCGCTGAGCACTCGATACCGGCCGATTCTCCTCTGAACTGTGATTTGCCGGATGAGCATGCATTTGATGCGATTAGCGACGGAAGCACCCGATGGGAACTCTATTTCAATGGAGCGTCCTCCGTAAAGAAACAGAAACAAGGTATCCCAATGATCAAATCAGGGATAGGCCTCGTCTTTGCAACTCCACAAGGAGGGATAATGCGCTTCGCCTTCTCTTTAACAGAGCCGAGGACAAACAATGAAGCTGAATACGAAGCTCTGATAGCAGGCCTCGAAATCGCCATCGACATGGGAATTGAAGACCTCCTTATATACGGGGATTCTCAGCTGGTCGTTAGTCAAGTAAATGGTGACTACCAAACGTGCAAGCCGGAGTTGGTGAAGTACGGCGAAAAGGTACAACAACTGTTGACCCAAATTCCCTCCTATATTTTGGAGAACATACCGCGCGCGGAAAACAGCAAAGCAGACGCGTTGGCCAAACTTGCTAAAGAACTGGCTGACGAGAACCTCGATGACGTCAGAATCGTGGTACAAAGCCGTCGAGTGCTCGCCCCGGCAGAAATACCTCCGGAATTATATAAAGAAAAGGGAGCGACTGAGCAGACGACCCTACAAATAAAAGACCATGAGAAGGCCGAGGAATGGAGGGAAGTCTTCATAGACTACTTTAAGTCCCACCGAATGCCCAAAGAAGCGTCCTCAAGACATCAACTCATGAAACGAGCTCTATCTTTCGCTTTCGTCAACGATACTCTATATAAGAGATCGTTTGATTCTCTATGGCTGAGATGCTTGGGACCTGACGAAGCAGAAAGAGTTATTCAGGAAGTTCACGACGGACTTTGCGGTTCTCACCAAGCAGGCCCAAAGATGAAGTTAAAAATTAAACGGATGGGTTACTACTGGCCCACGATGATCCAGGACTGCCTCGAGTATGCAAAGCAATGCCACTCGTGTCAGATTCATGGAGACTTTATCCACCAACATCTGAATCCACTACACCCAACGGTGGCTAGCTGGCCATTCGAAATGTGGGGGACTGACATAGTCGGCCCCTTCGAGCCAGCATCATCCCGGGGACATCGTTTTATCCTGGCGACAACTGATTACTTCTCTAAATGGGCAGAAGCAGTACCACTGAGGGAAGTGAAGACGGAGAATATCCTCCATTTCTTCAAGACGTACGTCATCTATCGGTTTGGAACCCCACGGCGGATTATCTCCGACAATGGGCCAGCCTACAGAAGCCATAAGTTTAGCCGCTTCGCGCAGCAGCACAATATAGACTGGAGATATTCTTCAGTTTACAACCCACGAGCTAACGGTCTGGCCGAGGCCTTCAATAAGACCTTGACGAAGATCATAAAAAAGGCCGTTTCCCGGAAAAAGAGACTGGCACGAAAGGCTGCAAGAAGCCCTTTGGGCTTATCGAACTACATTCAAGACGGCCACGAATACAACGCCGTACGCGTTGGTATTTGGGACGGAAGTAGTGCTCCCCCTCGAGATAGAGTTACCCTCTCTACGAGTGGCAGTCCACCACGAGCTGACAGACGAAGAGAATGCTCACCTTCGGCTTGAGGAGCTTGATGCCCTCGACGAAACCCGGCTCATAGCGCAACAACATCTAGAAGCCTACAAAGCAAAGATGACGCGCTCGTACGAACGATTGACCAGGCCGAGGACATTCCGCCAAGGCGAACTCGTACTAGTGGTCAAAAGACCTATGATCCCCAATCGTGCCAAGTGGGGAAAATTTGAGCCAAACTATGAAGGCCCGTACATCATAGACAAGGTCTACCAGGGTGGAGCCTATCTACTCGCGGACATGCACGGTGAAAGGCCTTTCAGGCCAATAAACGGCCGCTTCTTAAAGAAATACTATGCTTAATGAGCCACAGCCTAGGTCAATGATAGATGACGACGACTATGTCCGCTCGCTATCTTCCTAGGCTCAGACTTTACAAGCAGCAGCCGGCCTTCCCATAACAACGGACCGAAACGTCCTTAAACTAACGATGGACCGAAACGTCCTTAAACTAACGATGGACCGAAACGTCCTTAAACTAACAACGGACAGAAACGTCCTTAAAACTATCGACGGACCGAAACGTTTTTAAACTAACGACGGACCGAAACGTCCCTAAAACTACTACCGCAGCATCTTTAGACTGACGAGATAAAAAAAAAAAAAAAAGAAAGAGAAAGAAAAAATAAAAAAATATATGAAAAAGAATTAAAAAAAAAACGGTATGTCCATAAGCAAAATGGGCACGGATGAAAACCCGAAAGGGCTCCGTGAGTAAAAACAGCAGGACTACCGGCGAGTGTTTGTGAAAACCCGAAAGGGCGCAACCTCGTTAAAAGACACTTGTAGGGTCCTCTCGACCTTGTAAGGAGAAACCACCTGCGTGAGATCCTTACGACTCACAAAGGAGCAACACACTTAGGGATCCTCACGATTCCTAAGGAGAAAATGCACTTGCGAGATCCTTACGACTCGTAAGGAGAATTCTCTTGTGGGATCCTCACGGCTCATGAGATTTGAAAGTCTTAAGTTACAGAAACCTAAACCTGTTCTTAAGCAAATCCTCCACAACCTTCGATATTGCCCTATAAGGGACTCAATACTGACCCTTGTATACAATCCACGGGCGCGAATAAACATTTCCCCAGCAAAGTCCAACCCTTGTAGGTCCTCTCGATCCATAAGGAGAAAGCCCTCTTGTAGGATCCTTACGACTTACAGAGGAACACACACTTAGGAATCCTCACGATCCCTAAGGAGAAAATACACCTGCAAGATCCTCACGACTTGTAGGGAGAAATACCTTTTGTGAGACCCTTACGGCTCATGAAGTCAAAAGCCTTGGTCGACAGGACCCTTAACCCTGTTTGCTGAGCCACCTTTGTTCATCATCGACAAAGGCAAATGATGATTCTCTCCTGGCAACATTCCAGTTGTAGCGGTGCTAATGTCGAAATCGGTGTCTAAAATCCAAGCTCGCGGCGAAAAAGCTAGCAAGCCACACATGCCTACAAAAATAGCCGAAATGATGGGGCAACTTGCAATAAAAAGCAGCAAGTAAAAATGTATGGATGAAAAATAGCCGAAATGATGGGGCAACTCGCAATAAAAAGCAGCGAGTAGAGAATAAATAAATAGCCGAAATGATTGGGCACCGCGAAAAATAGCCGAAATGATGGGGCAATCACGACCTTCGCGATATAAAAGTTGAAATGATAGAGCATCGCGGAAAAAGAAATAAAATAAAAGTGAAATCCTCGCCCTACAGGTGATGTTACATCTATCCCTGTATACAATCCATGGGCGCAAAAAAAGAAGGGATCATACTCCTCCCCCGGGTTTCATCATAACAAGAAGCCAAATCTCGACGGTTCACAGATAGCCTAGAGATCATCTCGACGTTCGTCTCATGGCAGCAGACACAACATCAAGCGAAACGGAACAGCGGCAACCCCCAGTTCCATGGCTCGGCGATATACATATCACCAAGAGTCAAACCTCCATTCCGTGAAATGCGGATATATTCAGCAAAATTCCTGGTTACGTGGAACGCGGATAACGTCACTCTTTGACCCCGTGGAAAACGTCCAGAGCGGATCCTGGTCCTCGCGGAGCACGGCAGTGAACCGGTGTGAAGCATCCAGAGCGGAGCCTAGTCCTCGCCGAGCACTGCAGTGAACCCGTGTGAAGCATCTAGTGCAAAATTCCTGGTTACGTGGAACGCGGATAACGTCACTCTTTGACCCCGTGGAAAACGTCCAGAGCGGAGCCTAGTCCTCGCCGAGCACGGCAGTGAACCCGTGTGAAGCATCTAGTGCAAAATTCCTGGTTACATGGAAAACGGATAACGTCACTCTTTGACCCCGTGGAAAACATCCAGAGCGGAGCTTAGTCCTCGCCGAGCACGGCAGTGAACCCGTGTGAAGCATCTAGTGAAAAATTCCTGGTTACGTGGAACGCGGATAACGTCACTCTTTGACCCTGTGGAAAACGTCCAGAACGGATCCTGGTTACGTGGAACGCGGATAACGTCACTCTTTGACCCCGTGGAAAACATCCAGAGCGGAGCCTAGTCCTCGCCAAGCACGGCAGTGAACCCGTGTGAAGCATCTAGTGCAAAATTCCTGGTTACGTGGAACGAGGATAACGTCACTCTTTGACCCCGTGGAAAACGTCCAGAGCGGAGCCTAGTCCTCGCCGAGCACGGCAGTGAACCCGTGTGAAGCATCTAGTGCAAAATTCCTGATTACGTGGAACGCGGATAACTTCACTCTTTGACCCCATGGAAAACATCCAGAGCGGAGCCTAGTCCTCGCCAAGCACGGCAGTGAACCCGTGTGAAGCATCTAGTGCAAAATTCCTGGTTACGTGGAACGCGGATAACGTCACTCTTTGACCCCGTGGAAAACGTCCAGAGCGGATCCTGGTCCTCGCAGAGCACGGCAGTGAACCCGTGTGAAGCATCCAGAGCGGAGCCTAGTCCTTGCCGAGCACGGCAGTGAACCCGTGTGAAGCACCTAGTGCAAAATTCCTGATTACGTGGAACGCGGATAACGTCACTCTTTGACCCCGTGGAAAACGTCCAGAGCGGAGCCTAGTCCTCGCCGAGCACGGCAGTGAACCCGTGTGAAGCATCTAGTGCAAAATTCCTGGTTACGTGGAACGCGGATAACGTCACTCTTTGACCCCGCGGAAAACGCCCAGAGCGGAGCCTGGTCCTCGCCGAGCACGGCAGTAAACCCGTGTGAAGCATCCAGAGCAAATACCGGACTGTGGATTCCTTAAAATCCACGGACTATGACGTCCTTAACCTCGACCGTGATGTCTTAAAACTAACGATCAACCACCCCGATTCCTTACAGATTTTGCCTTGGTTTAAGGGTACATCTCTTCACTCCTTTGATGCCTGGCGTTGTAATTCCTCAACATCTTCAAAAAGGTGACGGATCCCTGCAACCACACATCGGACTGTGGAGTCCTTAAATCCACGGACTATGAGGTCCTTAACCTTGACCGTGATGTCTTAAAACTAACATCGGACTGTGGAGTCCCTAAATCCACGGACTATGAGGTCCTTAACCTTGACCGCGACGTCTTTAAACTACAATACCTGGAGAGACCCCTGACTCCGTGAAACACGGATAAGGATGATCACATCCGACACTTGCAGGTCCTCACGACCTGTAAGGAAGAAAAACTCTCTTGTGAGATCCTTACGACTCTCAAGGGAAAACCCGCTTAAGGATCCTCACGATCTTTAAGAAGAACTCACACCTATGGGATCCTCTCGACCTGTAGGGAGAAAAACTCTTTATGAGACCCTCGTGGCTCGTAAAATGCAAAAGTCTTAGGAAGCAGATCTTAACCCTGAATCCTAAGCCATCACTGTCCTACAAGGAGATCGAGGTAGAATATCCGCAGAATACATTCAATAAAAAGGGGGACACACCATTGAGAAGAAAAATGTATCTTTTATTCATAAACCAAAATGGATACAAAGTACAATTCATGAAAGAAACAAAAAAGAAAGATACTCTCATCCATGAGTATGTACAAAAAAGGGAAAAAAGATACAAGTCCTCAAGCCGGCGGGCGGTGCAATAATTTTACCAGCTCGTCATTCTGTTGCTGAGCCACGGCTTCATGACGCAAGATCTCCAGAAGACGAGCCTCCGCTTGAGCTTGCTGAGCCTGATACGAAGCGAGCCGAGCTTCGAGCTCTTTCTCGGTGGCTTTACGAGCCTCGACCCTCTCACGAGTGAACATGGCGGCTTTATCGAGAGCCACCACCTCTTTTATGGACTCCTGAAGCACCCGCCAGAGTTCGTATGCTTTGTTGGCCTTGGTTGTGAGGCTGGCCTGAAGCTCGCTCAGCGCCTTAGAAGCCAATTCCCTCTCCGAAAATTTACGGCCGAGCCCTTTTCTCGCACAACAATATGTTCGCTACGTGTCGCTCTATCAGGCCACGTAAGCTCGCTTTCGTGACCGCGGCCTTGGAAACAAGACATTTACTAGACCGTATAAATGGGCTTCCAGTAGACGGGAATAATCGATCTAAAACGCGCTCACATCACCTGATGTGAAAGGCAACAAGAAAGGAAAGTGATGATAGCATTTGCAATTAAAGAAAGTTCTCATGAGAAGAATACAAAGTTTATTTATGCAAGCGGAAACATACATACTAGCACCAAGCCTACATGGAATTTCGGCATAAAGCGTAAAAAAGGAGGGACTAATTTAAAAATGTTCTACGCTAACGGAAAAGGTCACCAAACATGGGATCAACGGCACAAGGGTTAATGAAGCAGAGGACAAAATTCTCCATCTCTCTCTCTGCTTTCTCCAGCACGTCAAAGCGACGGTTCTCACGAGGAGTCGCTCCCCATCGATTGGCGCCGTGTTCGTCCGCGAAAGCAGACATAATAGCTCGCCGGGCCTTGATCTGGCTCAGCAGATGAATTGAGCAATCCTTCAAAGCCTGAGTAATCAGGCACACTTCATGAAAACCCTCGAGCTTTTCTTCTACCGCGTCGAGCATCGCCAGGGTCATCTCCGCCGGGTGAGGAGGGATGTCGGCAAGCACGGCCGTGAGAATCATCCGGAGCCAGAGAGAACCCATCGGGAGGGGGGACCCCCTACGGATCGAGAGTTCATGCATGGCTGAGTCGCATTCGTTGTCGGTAAGGAGGGGATCCACCAACCGAGCAGCAAAGCGGGGGACCATCTCCTCAATAGGAACTTCCCATGGCTGTCGACGAGCATGAGGGCGATTGTAGGCCATGGCGCTCGTTTGTTTCTCAAGACAAGTTACTCCAAGATAAAAAATATATATATATAATAATAATATAAATCTCTTTGTGAGGGGAAAAGGAAAGCTATAGCCTCATATATAAGGAAATGCATTAAGTGCTGTGCGCGGAAAATCTTGCATGGTGAAGCTATTTCCAAGGCCCAAAAAAGGAAAGGCATCGAAAATCAAGGAGATGGAACTATTTCCAGGGCCCTTTTTTCTGCGTCTGATATTGTGCACTGAAAATAGGGCATAGGAAGATTTTGTGAACAGCCACATCAAGGGACCCCACGTGCAGACTACGTGAAGCCTAAACCTGATGTACACTAAAAAAAATGGAGTAGCACCCTGCATATTGAAAGCACCAACAACAACAGTAGAAAAATGATAAAATCCCAGAGAAAAGCATGCAGACATACAAAGACATAATAGAACTTATCATTCATACTTCAAGAAGGTCATACAAAATAAAGAGAAAACTTTTACAATGGTAAGACTTCAGACGCGGGGCACGGATTGAGAAACTCAAGCTTAACCTTGTCCAAGATCCTCTAAGCATTTCGAACCTCCCGAGTATGTTTTCTCTCACGATCGCAAGCGTCGGGGTCCTCGCGGATGTCCTCCACCCTCCGGTAGGCGGCAAGTATGGCCGACTGCTGAAACGCCTGGTGCAAAAGATCGATGAGGTTGTCACGCCTTCTCTTCGAGATCAGACTCATCAGATACACCGAATGTATCTTATCCTCGGCAACGTCCAATGCCCTGAGTGGCACACCAGCACAGAAGAGAGGAAGCGCCTCCCAAATCGCCAGCACGATGAGCCTCAGAAGAGAAGAGCGACGAGGGAGTAGCCGATGGTTGTACTCGTCAAAGCGGCTCATAATCTCAACACACTGAGCGTTGGTGAACTCCTGATTCTGACTACGGCCCAGGGCACGAATATTCCCATAGGAAATGATCTCGTCAAGACCATACAGATGGGCATCCATAATACCTGAAATAAAGGTCATGAGAATCATTAGAAAGTTCCTGTTTCATCAATTGCAGAAGGACAACCTCGGGCCAAGAGACCTCAAGAAGGCTCCACGTGAAGAAACTGAGTTCTTCACAGGAATTAAATTCCTTTTAGAAAAGGGAATTAAATTCCCATAAAACATTTTGTTGAAACGGAATTGAATTCCACAGATTGTCATCACCACTTCCCTAAAGGTCATTTAAACCCTAAGAGATCTACAGTTTGAAGGTTAAGCGGTTTCATGTTCTTATGGAAAAACATGAAGAAAAAAGGGTAAAAAACCCTTGTTTTGGATTTAAAATCCAGAGGAATGTGAAGGTCCATCGTTTGTCCAAGAACATTACCTGAGAAAAAGAATTCTTTTCGAACAGAGTTAAACTCTGAAGATTGTTTCAAGACAGAGAACTAAGCTCTGGAAGCGAGAATTAAATTCTCAAGGAAAAAGTTCTCAGAAGAAGAAGATGAGCAAAGTGAAGGCTCCTATGAAGAGACAGAGGTATTTATAGAAGGCAATGAAAACGTTTCATCTCCCCAGATCCCTAGAGGAATCCAACGGTCACAAGAGGTGACAGCGTTGCACTCACGTGCAGACACGTGAGAACAACGCTGTGGGGGCATATGTGTCCTGATTTAAAATCAGAAAAGCTTATGGAAAAAGCTTCAGAAGAGGGTCACATGCTTACACGTGACCAGCAGTCACGTGTTGGCACGTGACATCTAAAAGCATCATCAAGGCAGATTCAGCTTCCTGACTACATCAAAGAAAAGGGCTTCAGAAAGGGTCACGTGCTCCCACATGACCAGGGTCACGTGTTGGCACATGACATTTTAAAGCTGATTCAAAGGCACATCGGTTCCCTGATCAAATCAAGGAAAAACCATCAAAAGTGGTCACGTGCTCCCACGTGACCAGAGGTCACGTGCTCCCACGTGACCAGGGGTCACGTGTTGGCACGTGACGCTCAAAACATCAGAATTGTTCTCCAGTTAAATCAAGAAAAAGAGTCCAGACAAGGGTCACGTGCTCATACGTGACCAAGGGTCACGTGGTGGCACGTGACGGTTAAGCAGCAACCAGAAGACAGAGCGCAAAAGGAAAGAAGAGGGCTCATTCCAAAGAGGGTCACGTGCCCACACGTGACCATGGGTCACGTGCCCACACGTGACCATGGGTCACGTGCCCACACGTGACCATGGGTCACGTGCCCACACGTGACCATGGGTCACGTGCCCACACGTGACCGGCTTTCAAAGCCCATTTTGTTAACAGAATTAAATTCTGAAAGAGATTCAAATCTTTCCAAAAGAAAGCGATTATCTGGAACCAATCGAATTGAAAATTCAGAGGTGATTAAATATCATCTATCCATGGGAAAATCTCGGGTTTGGAAAGATTTTCCCTTTAAATCTAACCGAGATAACAAAAGAGAATCCCTGGATTTGAAATCCAATGGTGAATAAAATTCACCTAATAATCCAAAGGTCAAAAACGAATGATGGATGCAAATCAAATCTCTCAATGAAGATTCGTCAAAAACTAATTGATTCGGCTGCTTCTCCTATAAATAGGAGCCAAGAGACACAGGGATGGAGATAGAGATAGATACGCAGAGAAAAAGAAAAGGGAGAGAGCCTTGATACTTTGAGGAATTTGGATCTTCTGCAAAAAAGAAAACCCTAGGTAAGAAAGGGAAGGCTCCTTGAAAAAAAAAAGAGAATTTAATTCTCGACAGAGTTTAACTCTGATATATAAAACAGAAGAACATATTTCTTCTCTCTTTGATAGAGGATCTGCAAAGTGCACATCTCCCCTTGAAGTTGAGAATTTAATTCTCAATGGGTCGAGATCCTGCCATGCAGATCCAAAACATAGAGAGGGAACGGAAGCATGAGAATTTAATTCTCACAGAACTATAGGAATTTAATTCCTTTAAAATAAAATTAGGGTTTGACCCTGTGTCATGGGAATTTAATTCCTTCAGAACAAAGAGAAACAGGGTTTAACCCTAATTAAGAACCTAGTTCTGTTGAAACAGCGGGAATGTAATCCCCTTAATCATAATTTAACAGAGAATGGGAGTTTAATTCCTTAAAAGCTTTTATTAGGGTTTAACCCTATTCAGTTCTTCACATATATGAAGAATTTAATTCCTACAGAAAATTCAGAGTCCAACTCTATTCCAGAATATAAATCTTCGAAAGGAAGTAGGAATTTAATTCCTCTGAAATTATTGTCAGGGTTCAACTCTACGAGGAATTTAATTCCTGGAAAAGATTAACAGATCCTCTAAACAACATACATAGAGGCAGGGTCACGTGCCACCACGTGACCCCCCTAAAAGACCTACAGAAAGCCCCTTTGAGGCAGTGCCCCACGTGACCCACGTGACCCTTGACAGAAGCTTTAACACACAAGCATTTGAATGCCCGTCACGTGATGGCACGTGATGCTCTGAAAGATGCGATAATCTTAGCAGAATAAATGAAGGGAGGGCGTTCTCACGTGTCGCCACGTGACCCCTCTTGCCTTAGTGTTTAACACTAAATCGAAACTCCCGAACCCAGTGTTAAAACACTGTTGGGCCTTAGTGTTCAACACTAATCAAAAAACTTTATTTGCAGTGTTCAACACTGACTACCTTAGTGTTTAACACTAATTTGAGATCTCTGTTGCCAGTGTTTGATACTGATCTGTTTTAGTGTTTAACACTAATTTGAAAGCCCTGTTGCTGGTGTTTAACACCAATTATCTTTTAGTGTTAAACACTAACTTGTCAATCTCATTCTCAGTGTTCAACACTGGTTGGTCTTTAGTGTTTAACACTAGACATTGGTCCAATTGGCTAAATGGATAGAGGCAAAGCCTCTCCTGATTGGACTTAGCCCAAGCTGGCCATAAGTCATCAATGCGTAATCAACTGGGCTAATGGGCTTATAACATAATTAATTGGTCTTGATCCCAAATTGGGCCAAGGACTATTTAATCCACTCCGGTTCTAGGGTACATCTCTTCACTCCTTTGATACTTGGCATTGTAATCCCTCAATGTCTTCAAAGAGGTGACGGGTCCCGATGACCACACATTGATACGGACTGTGGGGTCCTTAAACCCATGGACTATGAGGTCCTTAACCTTGACCGAGATGTCTTAAAACTAACAATGGACTGTGGGGTCCTTAAACCCATGGACTATGAGGTCCTTAACCTTGACCGAGATGTCTTAAAACTAACAATGGACTGTGGGGTCCTTAAGCCCATGGACTATGAGGTCCTTAACCTTGACCGAGATGTCTTAAAACTAACAATGGACTGTGGGGTCCTTAAACCCATGGACTACGACGTCCTTAACCTTGAACGAGATGTCTTAGAACTAACAATGGACTGTGGGGTCCTTAAACCCACGGACTACGACGTCCTTAACCTTGACCGAGATGTCTTAAAACTAACGATGGACTGCAATGTCCTTAAACTACCCATGGACCGCAATGTCCTTAAACTACCCATGGACCGCAATGTTCTTAAACTAGAACAATAGAGCCCCGCATGCTCTTTTGTCGGATTTAAACGGTCCCGTTTAAGCTGATCTTAGCTTCAAAGATGGCTAACGTGTCCTTAAACCTTCAAACAGACTGGACTATGAATCCCCCAAATTAACTCTGGCTCGAGGGTACATCTCTGAACTCCTCTGACATCCGTCGTTGTAATCCCTCAACGTCGTCAGAGAGGTGATGGGTCCCGACAGCCATACATACGATGGACCACTATGTCCCTAAACTGGAACAATGGAGCCCAAACGCTCCTTTGTCGGATCTAAACGATCCCGTTAAGTTGATCTTAGTCTCAAACTGGACTAACGTATCCTTAACAAACGTTTGAGTTGATCTTAGCCTCAAGTATGGCTAACGTATCCTCAAACCAAACACCCAAACCCAAATCTAAGATAACACGGATTTGGACTGGTCCACGCCCTACGGGCGACGACATAACTCGGTCTCCGTAAACAATCCACGGGCAACAAAACATAAGATAAACACACACGACACGAAGTGACCATCTGGAGAAGGAGAAAGTTGTTACCGCGATGTGGTAGCGTAATTAACTGCAGGGGCTTGCGCCTGCAGGGAAAAGCGTCCCCACAATCAAAAACCCCTCAAACGAGGGGGAATCTGACGAAGTCTGCTACATCGGCCGCATCCGTTTAAACCTTCGATACAAGATGCCATAAATCAACTTGGCATCTTCGGAGAGGTGGACGGATAGCACCAATTAGCATCTGCCCCGAATCTCAGGCGAGACGCCATGTCGCGCCGTCCATTCGGAGGGGAACACCACATTATCAAATCAACACTTGATTCGATAATCCGGTTATATCACATATAACCTGACCGATAACAGATAACCGCCAGATTAGATTACAGCATCTCATACTCGTATTCAATCTGGCCCCCGCACATATCAGCATATGTGCTTTACTTCGTTTCGCTTGAACTAGGAAACCTCTGTATGGGACTCTAAATACTCGTCAATACGCCAGCAATAGGTGATGATCACATCAGTCATCCACAAGCCGTCGGCGGTACTAGATGGACGTAACGACTATTCAGGTATCGAGCAATTAGAAGATCAACAAGCAAGCTTGTCCAAAATCCCATGAAGTCTATAAGTAACACTTACCGTACAGTCCGGTCTATTCGTCTGATATGTCACATATCAAGTCTAGGGGTGGAATCGTCAGACCCCAGTAACTTGATAAGTCATGCCGATATATGGCTCATAACGGTTCGACAAACTACAGATAAATCTTACCAGTAAATCTCATCAACAGCCCTGGCCAAGGACTTACTGTTATAACCAATCGAGCATAGCGCAACATCAACTCCCAATATCGAAAGAGACGAAACCCCTCTTATCGCTCATTGCCTCCATGTAACTCGGGACTGTACCCAAAATCCACCTGTTTGCACAACTCCTTTGAGCCATGGTAGGGAGGAAATCAAAGCACAGTGGGAACCACACAAGTCTCTATGACGATCTCGGGTCTACAGACTAACCTGTACGAGTATCACCAGAGAACTGCTATCTGACGTTAGGTATTGTACCATCTAGGAGTTCTCGGCATGTCCTATTCGGTGTACCTATTCTCTAATGAGCACCTGTATACAATCTTTGTTGTAAACACCAATGGTTATGGGATCAACCATCGCCCCCATACAGGATCAAGAAACGTACACACTAATCTACTCTGGAATATCGATGCCCTGTCTCGGTATTCCCTCGACTGGGAACAATTTGAAGGATGTGCTTGTGGACTACCCAGGTCCCAGTAGTATGATCCGCATCATAGTCCCGGTAGTCAAGCCAATATCTTAAGGGCTTTATCAACATGTATATGAGAGACAGTATAATAATACAAGTGAACATGTTAAGATAAAGGCAACCAGATAGCATACTATCATGTCGAGCAAGAAAGTTCTATATATATATATATATATACATATATATATATATATATCCAAGCATCCACTATATCATACAATAATGGCCTCTAGGGTATACATATTCCTAACAGAGAATACCCATCTCTGTCTTGAAGAACTCATTGCTCTAGAAGAGACTCGACTCGCAGCTCAGCGACAAGGGAAAGGATGGCCCAAGTATATGAAAGACTGACCAGACCGAGGACATTCCACCAAGGTGAACTCGTACTGGTTATCAAAAGACCGATGATCCCCAATCGCGCTAAACGTGGGAATTTCGAGCCAAACTATGAAGGCCCTTACGTCATAGATAAGGTCTACCAAAGAGGAGCTTACTTACTCATGGATATGCATGGGAAAAGACCCTTTCGGCTAATAAACGACCGATTCCTCAAAATGTACTATGTCTGAAGAGTCACAATTTGGATCACTAGTAGATGATGGCACCTGTGTTCGCTCGTTGTCCTCCAAAATCAAAGCTCTGAAGATCTCACTGAATGATATGCACCCCCATTATGTTGATGATGGACCGTGTGTCCCTAAACTAGTATGAAGCCCTGCAGCCTGTCACTAAATTGACTACCGTATACTATCCATGGGATACCCATAGCAAAGATTGCACCTCTAAATACCAGATGATGGACTATGATGTCCCTAAACTAGCATGTTGTCCTACGGCATGGATCATATAACCAGCCGTATACAATCCATGGGTACAAACCATCTATGTCCCTATCTATTTTCTCTATGTCTCCCTTGAACCGCTATGTCCTTAAACTGGCACCCTAGCCCTACTGTAAATTTCCATAGTAATGACCGTATACTATTCACGGGCAACCCATGGCGAAGATTGCAACTCAAGTCCCACTGGCGATGCTGCACCTAAAGTCCCACCAGTTAAAAAAACGGTACGTCGACAAGAAAAATGGGCACGAATTAAAACCCGAAAGGGTTCCGTGAGTAAAAACAGCAGGACTACCGGCGAACTTGTAAAAACCTGAAAGGGCGCAAACTCATGAAAAGAAAAAAAGTACACTTGCAAAATCCTCTCGACTTTGTGAGAAAAAAATACCTACGTGAGATCCTAACGACTCACAAAGGAAAAATCCCACTAAGGAATCGCCACGACTCCTAAGAAGAAAATGCACCTATGAGATCCTCTCGATTCATAGGAAGAAAATAACTTTACTGGATCCTCACGGCTCATAAAGATTGAAAAAACCTTAGATTGCAGGGATCTAAACCGATTTTCTAAGCCACTCCTGTCCCATGTGCAATGGTAAATAATGAGTCACTCTTGGTATTACGCTTCAGTATTAGCGATACTAATACCGAATGACGCACAAAATCGCATGTTCCAAATTCTCGACCCCTAAGTCGTTAAACAGGGAAAATAAAATATAAAAATAAAATAGCCGAAATGATTGGACAACTCGCAATAAAAATCAGCAAGTAAAGAGAAAAAGAAATAGCCGAAATGATTGAACACCGCGAATAAATAGCCGAAATGATTGGGCAATCGCATGTTTCGCGATATAAAAAGCTGAAATGATAGAGTATCGTGGAGAATAAAAAAATGATAATGATATAAAATTAAAAAAATTCATGCCCTACAGCTATGTCGGTATCGACTCCTGTAGACAATCCACGAGCACAAACATATGAAGAAGAGCAGCATATTTTGCCATGTTTTGCTAAAGGATGAAATAGGTCTCAACGGTAATACATGCAAGCCCAAAGACCGTTGGATGTTATCTCACCTCAGATGGATGCGGCTATGACTTCTCTGGAACTCGAAGAATGGAGTCTGATCTTAAAGTAAAACACAACGGCGATGCCTAACGCCGAATCGTCTGACGGAAATATGGACATACAGCCTAGGAATATTACTTGAGACATTGTATCCTACATCGGTAGGGTTGGGTGATAATGCAAGTACGCGGCTACTTGAACCAGCGACCTGAATGGACATGGATCGAGAAGAAATCAGCTAGCGTAACGGCCAAGTTTTTCTTTACCTAAGGGAGAGATAAATTGAACTCTCCGGAACGAGTAAATAAACTAAACTAATCCACTTCAGCATAGAAAGAAAACAGAAGTGCAGGTATAAAAGGAAAAAGACACTTTTCATTCATATGTCAAAAAAGAGGAACTACATACTTTCAACCGAGGACAACTAAAAGGATCACTACTGCATTGATCAAGGTTACAATGGCAGAGCTCTAAATTCTGGACACGGATTTTCGAAATTAAAAGCGAGTCTAATCACAGCATATTCATCCTCGTCGACCATCTTCTTATGCGCTCTCTATCGGGCTACAGCTCCCAGGTTACCTCTGATATCCTCTGCTCTTTCATATGAGAATATTATTACTTTCTACTGATAAGTCCAATGCAGGATAGTGATGAGATCATCCCTCCGTTTTTTCGAGATCAGGCCCATTAGATATACAAAATGCACCGTTTCTTTCATCCTAGTCAAGTGCTTGGAGTGGCATGGCCTCAATGAGCCTGGAAAAGGCATCCCAGATGGAGCAAATAATGACCTTTAGAAGAGCAGAGTGGCGAGGGAGAAATCGCCCGTTGTGTTCCTCAAAACTACGTATCACCGCATTGCACTGAGCTTCAGTATACTCTTGATCCTGGAGGAGACCTTGAATGCGAATCTCTTCGATGGAGATGATTTCCCTGATAGAATATATACGACCAGCCATGATACCTGAAAAGGAGACGAGAAAAATTCAGTAAAAGTGTTGTAGTTTCAAAGATTGGAGTCTCTAGCATTAGAAGCAAAGAAATCCCACCGGGTCAAGTTTAACCCATTAAAAGTTAGGATCTTATGCACAGTCTGTAAAAATATCTAAGGATTTTCCTAAGTAATTGATGCACAACTCAAAGGGTGCGCACTAAAATAGACTAAAGCAAAGACTTCGAACAAAGGGCAGAGATGCGCAAGCGCACTTAGCAAATGTAGTTTAAAGAAGCAAAGGGTTCTACACGAAGTGAAAGATCCGGCAAGTGCACACGCACTGAGCATAACAAGTGCACTAGCACTGAAAGAAAATTTTCAAGAAAAGAAAATGGATGGAGCAACTCAGCAAAAGGAGGTGGGGACTTATTTATAGGGGTCAAATGTCGATTCACATCTCGCGGATCTCAAGAAAAATCCAACGATTCACAGCTTGACACCGATTGCACCCACGTGCGAGCCACATGCGCACAATCAGTTGAGGCATTTGTTCATACCTATTTATGTGCGCATCAATATAAAGCGCGCACTTGAATAAAGAGGCTAATAATATTGCGCAAGTGTCAAGTGTACATATGGCAGAAAAACAACTTTGATGACGTACACACTAATATACATACGCATATGTAAGTTGATGCATGGGGATATGCAGCGACACATGCGCAGCACGTGTGCACATCCTTGCCGTGCGCACTTGCAGCCAATGAAGCATGCGCTTATGTTAAAAATTGTTATAAAGATTTAAATCTTTGTTCAGAAGAAAAAAAATCTTTTGTTAATTGACAATTTAACAAACTAAATCAAATCAATCTTGGATAAAAATCCAACAGTGTGTGTGCCCTGAAAGTTAATCCAATGGTGCGCATGCCTTTAAATTGATATGAATCAGTTTAATATCAATTAAAATCAAAACAAAACAAATAATTAGAAACAAACCCTAATTATTTCTCTATTATAAATAAGACTCTAAAGGAAAAGGAGAAGGAATCACATTCAAACAATTTAAAAGAGTCGCCGGCAATAAAGTGCGCACCTCTCTCAATCAAGAACCCTACATCTTCATCTTTGATTTTTCTCACAAAAAGGTAAAAAAGGAGAAGAAAAAGAGAAAAATCTGATCCTTTGATAATTAAAGAGTTGGCTTTATGATAAAAGTGTTTGCTTTTTGTTGAATCTATTGATTCATTGAACAACATCAAAAGATCTTATGTTCGGTCTTTCTTCATGATAAAAGTTTCGACTTTTTATGAGACATCGATCATGAGATCCAAGACTTGAAGAAAAGACCCATCATAAAAATAAAAATAAGTGTTTCGACATGTAAAAGTTAGAAGCCTTTGCTTCTTTTTTATTCTAATCCTTCATGAAAACCACAATTTTCATGAAGAAATAGAGGAACACCATAGATGTACCCGAAAATCAATGAACATAAATTTATGTTTCTATTTGAAAGCCAAAACTTTATGTTTGACCATGTGCACCCTACCCTAAGACGCACTTGGTGGAAAATAGGTCATGCAGAGATGTGCGCATCACGTGATACATACGTGTGTGCATTGAAAAAATAATGTTCCTTGAGTTGTGCGCATCACGTGACATGCACGTGTCCGCGAATGAAAAATATTGACTTTTGAACATATGCGCATATATACATGCGCAGATAGAAATTTGATCTGATGAAGATGTGCGCAGCCACATGATATGCACGTGCACAATCCTTCATGACAACAAATAAGTGTGCATCATAAATAAGGCACATGCGCATATGCGCACTTGGACCAGCAAGCTTTTGTTTGAACACTTAGTTAAAATAAACTAAGTATAGAAGTTTATGATTCTTTTATGTGATCCTATGATCAAGTAGACAACATTATTTAAGTTGATCTTAATAAAACAAGATTAATGATCCTTAATCCATATTTCTAAGTTGACCTTAGTTTCAAATACGACTGACGGCCTTTAGCTATACTTTAAGTTGATCTTAGTCCCATATACGACTAATTATCCTTAAATATATTACCTAAGTAGATCTTAGTCTCATACATGACAAACGATCCTTAGATCAAACAAAAATATCCCCTTAACCGATGGAACTCATCTATTTGAGATATACGTTCTAAGTTCAACCCTAAATCTAATATATACAGATTTGGACTAATCCGCTCCCTAAGAACGACGACATAAATTAGTCTCCGTATACAATCCAATGGCAAGCCAAAATAAACAAAACATAATGTGGCATGAAGTGATATATTTTAAAGAAGGTGAAAGTTGTTATCACGTAGTGATAACGTAATTAACTGCAGGGGCTTGGGCCCGCAGGATAAAACGTCCCACCAATAAAAAAAAACCTTTATTATTGAGGGGGAATCTGATAAATTAGCTACATTGATCGCATCCATCCAAACCTCCGATATACGGTGTCATAAATCAACTTGGTATTTTCGGAGAGGTGGATGGATATGTTCCATATAGCATATGCCCCTGTATTCAAGCTAGACGAGCTCCCGACGCCTCAGTCCGTTTTTCGGCGATAAACACCCGCTTTGCGGTTACAGCTGTTGCAGGATGAGGCTATTGATTTGCATGGATACGAAACACCGGCTTTAGTATCCCAAAATTCAAGAGCAACCATAAATATAAAGAACCACGATCTTGTTTCGCGAAATACGACACACAAAGTGTATAGTGGAAAGAGAAAAATAGTCACCCCAGGTGTGCCGGAATCTGTTTAGCACTGAAAACCGGTATGAGAAGTTGGAAGAATGTCTAGCCTAAATGCGGAGGCAAATGCTATGGTACATATCCATCCACCTCTCCAAAGATACTAAGAGATTATGGCACTGTATATCGGAGGTTTGGCCGAATGCGACCGATATAGCTGACTTCAGATTCCCGCTCATTAATGAGGGGTTTATTGATTGTGGGGACATATTTTTCTTACAGGTGCAAGCCCATATAGTTAATTACGTTATTGCGAACGATAACAACTTTCTACTGTTCGAAACTTTGTTTTGTGTGTCGTGTTTTGGGTTTGTTTATTTTGGGTTGCCCTTAGATTGTATACGGAGACTAATTTATGTCGTCGCCCATAGGGCGTGGATTAGTCCAAACCTGTATATTTTAGATTTGGAATTTGAATCCACGTTTGTTTCTTGGTTTTCTAATGAGATTGAACCTAGATATCATTTCTCACATTTGTGAGGTCGATCGGTTTAGGGGGTACTTAAGTTTATCTAAGGATCGTTAGTCTTGTTTTTAGACTAAGATCGATCTTAGATGACAGGGTCATTTTTTGATAATATGTTCTCAACTGATCATTTGATCATATATGAAACATAAGCTTCCATAGTTTATTTACTAAGTCTTCAAATTTTAGCTTGGTTTCATGTGCGCATGCGCACTATGGATTCGCATGGTATCAGCACATGTGCATAACATGGGGTGCACTGTAACATTTTGAAATATTATAGATACTTAATCATTTTATTTAATTAATTAAAAATGTTATTTTAATTTTATTGTAATAAAAAGGACTTTTAATATGTGGTAAAATATTTTAGTAAAGAAAATAGTTTGTTATAAATAAGATGTGTCATGAAGAGGGTTTTTGTGAAAAGTTTAATTCCTTGTGGAAATTGGATTTTGTATGAGGGTTTTTTTGAAAATGTGTTAGGTCATGGTTTATACTAAGTTAAACCTCACACACACCACAACACAAGTTAAACCTAGTAACCCCACCTCCTACTAGCATGAAATGCACACCCCTTATTCATGGTGGCACCTCCTCCTAATATCATCATTCTTATCTTTATCTTTTCTAAAGATTTCTTCAGCTGAAACATTAGGTTTAGAACAAGAATTAGTTAGTACTTCTACTTCCCTTGAGAGCTAAAGAAGAAAAGTGAAACTAAGTACTAAGGTTTATCACCACCACCATCAAGCTAGGATGGATTGAGCTTGTACATCTTGAAGGAAATTTTATCTTCTAGATAGGTATAATTTCCAAACCATGTGGTTCTTTTAGTTTAATACTGTTTTAGTGTAGATGTAAGAAATCGAAAATATCGTATTTTGGTAAATATAGCTCTGTTTAGAATCTGCTATAGTTTAGAAGTAAATTAGAAAAACCAAACAGTGCCTTAACTTTGTCATTTGGACCTAGAATAACCCATAGGAATACGAACCTTTTACCTCGGATTTTAGCCAGCGGCATCCTATTGAAATCCGAGCTCGCCGGTTTTGTAATGGAGTTAGGTATTGGGGTTTTTAGGGTAGCTCTCTGTGTATATTTTGGGTTGTTTGGTATTGTTTGTTTATTTTATTATCTCAGTATATAAAATCTGGTAGGAAATATCTGTTTTTAGTGTGCAAAGTTAGGAAACAAGGAAAAATTGTGATATTTAACATACTGAACTTGAAATCTGGAAACATTAGGTATAACTACTAGAAAAACTAATAAGACCAAAATTATAATGAGATTACTATAGAACTTCACTCAAAGCCCAAGACCCCAACCCCATGTTTTGGCCGGCGACATAAGCCCAATATCCGAGCTCGCCGGATTTGTGGTGAGCTTTGGGATTGTGTTTTCTTCTGTAGCTCTAATAGGTTATGATACAAGCTATGATATTGTTTGACTTGTTCCAATATTCATACAGAGAAATCTAGGAATGTCTAGTTGAGTTTTATTAAAGTTTCCGACATTTCAATATGATTTTTCATATTTCTGTACTGCAACTGAAACGTTGACGTTCGTACGTTAAGTTCAGGGGCATTTGATCTTCTTTGGAGTAAGTGAGCTGAAGGTTCTAACTTACGGGTGCTTAGCTCGTTGTTTTGGTTTTCAATATAATATTTACATTGATGTGATTTTAAATATGATTATAGGTACGATTTCGAGGATTTCCGAGACGGAATTGGCGGATATAGCAGCGTGGATTTCAGCAAGCTCATCAAGTTGATGAGTAGATTTACATCTACTAGGGAAGTCGGGTGGATGGCTTATAGCAACCCCGCAACCTTATAAATAGTAGTATGATATATAGTAGTTTTAGTAATTATTCAAGACATGGATATTGGAATTCAATTGCATCTAGCAGGATATTCATTTGCATATAGTGTACGGATTGGTTGGTAAATTGGTATGAAGGATCATGCCGTACTGGGGATGAATTGAGATATAGTGATAATGCGAGGTATTATACAAGATATTATACTGTATTGATGATGATGAGAATAGTATGCTGAATAACGGTCAAGTTTTCCTTTAGACTCATAGAGTTAGATTATTTTCCGTTTTAGGATATAATACTTATTTTCCGTTTTAGGATATAATACTGGTGTGAGCTATATTCTTTTAAAAACTACGATTCGTTTCTCTTTTAAATGATACAATACAAGCATGCGGTGCCACTTTTCAAAACGAATATCTATTTTAACCTAAGGCGGATTCCTTATCTCAAAACCAACGTTTCGTTCCATTTTCAAAGTAAATGATATAGCTCATAGCAGATAGTTACAGTTATCGGTTATGCTTAGATTTACTTTACATGTTCACGTTATCTTTATCAACGTTATACTTTTTCGTGATACGAACACTCTGATAGAACACTGCACAATTACCAATGAGTATTATGTTGCACGAGCACATACGTATATGTTACACCACACCTCATTGGTATTGCCATGTCACTGTAGAACTGTTATACTCCGTAATACGTATATAGATGTTGATATTACACCTTTAGAACACTTGCACAAATACTAATGATTGCCATGCTGCACGAGCACAGATGCGTATGTTACACTACACATCATTAGTATTGCCATGATACAGTAGAATCGATACGTTAATTGCTTGTATGATTTATTTACGCACTTTACCTTATTATCTGTTAAGCATTATGAATACCAGTACTATGAATGTTATATTTGATTTTATGAGTTTCTGAACGTTTTACTTTTGATGATATATATCAGTGGTATGAGACGTTGTTATATATGTATATATATAATATATCATCAGGATAATCATGCCAATATTCTCTTTCTTTACTTGATATTTTTGGATATGATGATTTGGAGTCCACCATGAGCTTTATGTTTCTGAGTATTTTATTCCGAACCGAGTGGGAGGGCTATACGGTTTCGGACTTGTTATTATCCGGACTGAGTGAGGGAGATATACAGTCGGATACATGGTGGACCCGGTTCGAGACCAAGGGGCAGCATAGCCGCATTATAGGCGGGGAGCCTAACGAGGATACTCGATACCGGAGATAGAGACGAGCACGGCAGATATCCAGAGGATGCTAGCCGGGGTTCGATTGGGCACGGCGGATATCCAGGGGATACCGACCGGGGCCAGGGATATCGGGTGGTGATCATCTATTAAGATGGTGTCGACGGTATCTGCATTTACGTGTCGGTGCTGGACACGAGAGATTTCTGATTTTGGTGTCGATGCTGGACATCCATATATATTGATATGATTGTTATCATGAGGTACACAGTAGATTTCAGTTATTGTATTCGACTAGGACTGATCCGGGAAACAGTACTTATATATATATTCTACTTTGGATTGCATGACAGTTAGGGTTGCATTATTATACATATGCATATCATATTATATTAGTACAGATTATGGTAGTACTATACTTATGACCTAGGTATCGTCGTGCATTTCGATTTCTACCTTTAGATGTATTTTTATTCACTGAGTTGGCAACTCATCCCCGTTGTGCCACAGTTTCTTGCAGGTTTTACCGCTTGGATTATCAGTGGCTTGGGCACATGTTCTTTTCGGTGATTGATGGTAAGTGGGTTACTATTGTATCGTTATTCATATATTCTTATATCTAGTGAAAACTCTATCAACTTAGAAATGGTATATTGTGAACTTAGAAGCAAGACTTAGAAATTATGAGGTCGCACTCTTTGGAGTCGACTTCTGATATAGATTGTTTGGTTGCTCCATCGTTTAGACATGGAGGCTAGCTCCCGTTGGGATGCTATTTATATTATTATGTTGTATCGGGTTATACAAAAATACAAAGGAGGTGCTGTCGAATTTCAAAACGGCATAGATGCTTTCAAACATACTGAGTTAAATTTCAATGTTATTTAAATTGATTCCATCTGATGACTATTTTAAACTCACCTCCAATATTTTTCAAAAAAATGTTTAGATTCCGGGTTTCGGCTTACTTAAACCGCGTCGACGTCTTTAGATGTCACGTGATTTAAGTGCCGGTCACGTGCCATATTTGGGTCGTGACATGCATATGTATCTATGCAACTCTTTATAGAGCTCGACATCATCAGTGCGTGCACACGTGTTTTGCACATGTGCGTATCGCATCTTCTTCACAGGAGAGCGCTCTGGCTTAAACACACATGTTCTTCATGTAAGCGCAGTGCATGGTATGCATGATTTCATGAGATGCGCCGAAAGTTAGGGTGCGATGGACTCATGTGCATGTGCATAGCACGTGGTAAAGCGCATGGTACAAGTTTTAGGGAGGGTGCACCCTAGTTCTTCCTAAAAATCTTTTTTCTTTCTAAATACCGAAGTCTATGTTCTCTGATTTTAGGTGCGTTTACATGGTGCACGCCAGTTTTTTTTTAATGAAAGTTAGAACTTTTAGGGAGTCGAAACTCAAAAGGAAGCAAAAGCTTCTGTTTTCATGAAGATCGAAATCTTCATAGAAAAGATGAACCCTAAGATCCTTTGATCTTATTTGTGGAGCCGAAACACAAAGAAGCCGAAGCTTTATAGACAAAAAAGAGTTTTTAATCTCTTTTTCTTTACCTAGTTGATGTTAGGGTTTTATCGAGGAAGAAGATGGAGGCCTTGAGAATTTTCTCAGTTGAAGATGCCTTTGGGTCTGGTGTTGCCAATTTTTTTTAAAAGTATGAACATGATCGGGATTTTCTCCTTTAGGACTTCTATTTATAGGAGAGAGATTTACTAGGGTAAATACCTAACAAATATATTTAAATTGATGCATATCAATTTAAGGTGCGTGCATAACGTTGAATCATTGATCCCAAATCAATTTTGTTTAATTTGTTAAGTTTGTTAACAATAGAAGATTTTCTTCTAAGAATAGCTTCAGCTGCACGCAAGCTTTGATAAGGTGTGCACACGTGCTTTGCACGTGTGGCGGCCCTTTAGAAGCTTAGCTTATGCGCATGTGCATTGCATGGGTCGCATCGCAGCCTATCAAAGGTTTTTACCTTTGCGTATGTGCTTTGCACAGAACGCATCACATGCGATGGCCAAGACTATGCGCACGTGCTTTGCACGGATCGCATCGCATGCGATAGTTTGGATTGCACGCACGTATTTTAAACTTATCGCACCGCATGCGATGACACTTCTGATAAGTGCACATCTGAAGAGAGCGCCATAATTTGGGCGGGAACAACTATATGAGAAAAATTCTCATCGTAGTAATCCCTTCCTTTTAGACATATCTCTTTGGCCGCTAGCTTGACCTATATTGCCTACATCCTTTCTTTTGAAATACCCAAACGTAATGTATATCCCTCGTCTGTTGTGATACATCCGTTGATCTTCACGTTTATACATCATGGCACATGTGATTATCAACACGCTATATCCTTTGCTTAGGTTTCATGGATTTGGTGATGATCATTTGCCTTTGGGCTCCCGGTCTACTAAAACATCCTCTGGCTCTGTAGATGTATCGATGTCCCCATCCTATCTCCGAAAGTCTTGTAACTCCACCTTAATTGAAATCTCCTTGTGCACTTTGACTCAATCAAAATTGAAGTCTATTGTGCTGATGTAACTTTGAATCCAATTTGATCTGCACAAACACATGAATAAGCAGTGCACTTAAACACTCTCCGTGAACCATAACGTACAGACTCTCCAATTCATATCTCCATCTGGGGTCTGAAGATATATGGCTGTAGACGGCGATCAATCACCGAGTAACATGCATGATCAATTGCTCCTGTCCAAAACTCCAGCAACTTGAATTGCACTTTCATATTACGAGCCCTCTGTATGTGTCCTAATTCATGTGCTCCGTCACACCCATCTTGCTTTGTTCTCCTCGGCACTATAACACCCTGAACCTTGCAGAACTTCGCGAAACTTCGGAAAACTCTCCAACACTGCAGTAACATGCTCTATACAATGGAACTTGCCTAATTTGACTTTACCATTGCATCCAGAATACTTGAAAATATAGGGTTACATACTTGGATCGCCCCAATCCGCCACCAATTGCACGATCTACCCTCAAATCAACCGTAACCGTCGATTTTCAGCCTTACCCTGATCTGTTTTCAGCCTTGCCCAATCATCTTCATCGCTTGTTGTCCGGAATCCCTCATGCTCAAATCCGATAGAATCTGAACACTCTCGGTCATCTAACACAAGATCTGATCTCCAAACGTCTCCGCTGGCACATCTTGACCAATCTAACTTCGACTACTGCCAATTTGACGCTCCATCGGATCAAAACTTCTTATTTCCGATACCTTTGCCGCTCCAACTTGACATCATATCGATCGTCTCATACAAGATCTGGTCTCCAAACATTTCTGCTGGTATCTTCTTGACTGATCTAATTTCAACAACCGCCAATTCGATACTCTGTCGGATCATACCTTTTTTATGATGCCTCTGCCGCTCCGACTTGACATCACATCAATTGTCTAATAAAAGATCTGGTCTACAAATGTGTTCACCGGTATCTCCTTGACCGATCTAATTTCAACAACAGCCAATCTGACGCTCCATCAGATCAAACTTCTTCTTTATGATGCCTCCGCCACTCCGACTTGACATCACATCGATTGTCTCATAAAAGATCCGATCTCTAAACGTCTCCATTGGTATCTCCTTCACCGATCTACTTTCGACAACCACCAATCGGACACTCCGTAGGATCAAACCCTCCGACTTGACACCATATATACCGTTATCTCGCGAACTCGAAACCCCGATCGAACACCATAAGCTCTTATATTACTTGTTGGGAATCTTCACCTCTGATACCTCTCATCAAGGGAAAAATCTCGTCTTTCACATTCAAGCACCTAAGACAGCGATCCATAAGAAGTAATCAACACAAATATTTTTAACATGGTTCGACCGACGACCTACTCCACGGGGCAAACATGAAGATTCCATTGATATAAGAAAAGGTACACCTGACATCTTATCTTCTTCTTGATTTGATCATCGAATATAATAGTATCTCTCAAATCTAGATTAGAATCATAATCTCTCAATCAAAATAAAAATTACAAGATCTCACACATCTCAATCTCTCTCTCACATCGCATCCTCTCTTGATCTCACCTCAAAAGAGAGGAGTTACAACCCTCATAAATCTAGAGACTATATCTCTCTTGCTTTAACTTTCGTCTCTTCGCCAAGTCTCCTTGATAAAAGTATCTCCCTATTTATAGCATAGAATACCCTTCTTCTAATTAGATTAGCATTAACATAAATATATTTTATCCTTATCTAATAGAATATTTTCTCTTATCTAAATCTCTATTTATATATATATATATATATATATATATATATATATATATATATATATATATATATATATATATATTGTAACTAACTATTTAAATTTAAACTAATCTCAACAATATATAGTCAATTGTTTTTTCTATCCTTGCCGGAAATTTTCACATGTAAATAAATATTTTCTTTTCCATTTTACCTTTTTGATGAAAAAATATCAATGTCCATCATTAACTAATATTCCATTCTACTTTTTGAGGAAAAAGTAATGATATATACCAATGAAGCGCACAATTTCAATTATGCTATTAGATTAATCAAAATTTTGGACCATAGCAAGTCATTAATTAACTTTTCGATTTCAAGCTTTTTTCTGCACATGCATCGCGCACGTACGTATCCAAAATCTAGCTATGACAACATGAACATTGAACTTTGATGTGCCCAATGCGTCTAACTTGTAAGAACTACAATTCGTTTTACAATTTATTGTATAATTACAAATTGCTAATAACTAATAGCCTTAATATATAGGAAGCCATGCAAACATACTTCTTGAAGAAGCATACATATATACATCAAAAGAAAAAACACTAAATTTAATGCTAGCTAATTATTACAAATTACATGCCATTTAGGACCGTAGTTCTCTTCCAGCCTATCCCTTTACCCAATCACTCGTCGGTGGTAGCTTACGTGGCATCTACTGAAATTGGTATAAATATCATTGCTCTTTTAATTGTAAAAGGTATATCTACAATTGTCTATCCCCAAAGGGAGAATAAGAAATAGGAGAAAGGAGGGTCAAAAGGTCAATTTGGGTGGAACTCTGACCTTGTAACTCCAACAACACAATGAAAATAAAGGAAGAAAAATATAGAAGAATATGAATGAAAAGAAATACCACTATAGAATATCTTTCTGCTTCACCCTTGTCCTTTGCTTTGAGGCAAAGCAAAGGACACAATTCCCCTGTCTCTATTTCTCTAGGTTTTTAGTTATGGGGACGTTTCTTCATATATATACTCCTAAATTCATTTATAATTTTATACACATTTTAATTTTCTTTTATCTATGTATATATACACACTTCTAAAATCTTTTTGAATTGTTCCATTATTTTTTTCATGATTTTCACTTATATAGTAGTAATAATTTTTCTTTTACTCTTCGTAACAGAAGTGAAAATGAACAAATTTTCTAGTTCTTGGATACTTAATTTTCATCATTTTCTGCTAGATATATGCTAAGTTTTTCCTTTCGGTTTTTCACCAAAATTTCCCAGTTAGACTTTGAACATACTGATTGATTATCTTACTCCACTGCTATGAAATAGGAATGTCGCTACGGTTAGAACCGTAAGGGATAAGCACTGCCCTTATGGTGGGCACCGGAAAGGCAAAAATTTCATGCAAAAATTTCATCTTTAGGTCATAACGCCGTAGGGGCAAATATCTGCTCCTACGGATGAAACTTTGCCCTTACGGATGAAACCATGGGACAAATGTCCCTACGGTTTCCAACGTAGGGGCAGTTTTTATTTTTAAAAAATACTAATATTTTTGTCTCTACGGTGGTCACCGTAGGTGCTAATACTTGTCCCTACGGATTCCACCGTTGGGACCAAAACTTCATCGTTTTTTATTTTATTAAAAAATATTTATATTTTTTGTCCCTACGGATTCCATCATAAAGGCAAAATATCAGATTTTTCTGATATATTGCCCCTATGCGACAATCCGTAAGGGCAGATGATTGCCCCTGCGGTGATAAACGTAGAGGGAAAAAAAAAATTTAAATGAATATTTCTTCCTTTTTTTGCCGTCATGTACACAATAGTATATATATCACACACTATATCATATACCCAAATACAGAAATATTTATCAGTAACATCCCATGCATAATATATAATGAAATAAACAAACACGATACAAAATCATGATCATAATCATCATATAGAACAACCGATATACAAAATATACAATATGTATCAAATAAAATACAAGCATCCTACAAAAATCAAAAAAATATAAATAAATCACTGCTAACTCGGTCCAGGTGCTCCACCTCCAAGTATCTGGGAAATCTGGCGTCTCTACTCTTCGCTGCAGCCCCGGGTCGACAAAATCTCAAGCAATGAAGTATCAGGAGTAGGAGTGGGTTGTGGAGCCTAAGTAGTGGCTTGTGCAGAAGAATATGGATGAGTGGACTGCAAAGCTGGTGAAGAGTTACCCACGACGGCAGCAAGGTTTTGGGAGGCATCATCCATGCCAAATTTAAATTTTGCCGATTTAGATAACCCTAACATAGATTGTCTACTAGAAATAATACGGAAAAATAATATGCAAACACTTTGCAAAATGTAGTGAGCAAGGAATACAACCTTTGTAGACCGGTCCTTCACTTCAAATAGCTCCGTGTAGTAGTCCCCTCCGCTGCGATCTAAAGCTCCGGACTCTAGAGAGGCTCCGTAGAAGAAACGAGCGTGCTTGCTTTGAAGACTTCGAGGCCGAAAATGATCTACGTTGGGGAGACACTAACTCAAGCTATTCCTTCACTAGGTCATGAACTTTGTGAAGAGAACACCCTATACTATATGGCAAGTAGTAGAGGATGATGAAGTAGGAAGTGGGCTCACTTTAGAATTGATTCTCTCACACCTTTTATCATACCTCCATTAAAGCTAGTAAGCTTTTTATGGAGCTTGAAGAAGAAGAAGAAGTGTTGTGAATAATTCATCCAAATGAATTATATCGCCCATGGTTGAGTTAAAGCTATCATGCTTAACTCATGTGGAGACTTTTCTAGGGTTAGTATAATGGTTGGGTTGATAAAAATCTACAAGAGAAACAAAAAGGGAAGACTTTGGTCAAAGCATCCATAAGCTTCTACAAGCTTCTTGCTTTGCCAAAATTGCATCCAATTTTGAATTACTCAGATAATTACAAACCCTAGATTATATCAACCATGGTATAAGTCTCATACACCCATGTATAATGTATCATCAAACATGACACAAAACTATGTACATTAATATATATCACATATATATACATGCACATAACAAGTGAGAAAATAAATCTTAAATGAGCTAATATTAGTTAATGTAATATAATATATCAAATATATAATTATACATTAAATTATTAAATCAACTCTTGATTTAATAATCCGGCTATAACCGACTAATATCAAAAGTAACAACTTATCGAATCAACACTTGATCCGATAACCCGGGTATATCGCATACAACCGATCAACGTTACAAATCGCGAGAATAGAATACGGTATCACATATCGTATTAATCTCGGTCCCGCACATATCACATATGTGCTCCTACTCCGTTTCGCTTGAGCCAGGAAACCCCTGTGTAGAACTCTAAAGACTCATTAATATGCCGGCAGTAGGTGATGATCATATCAAACACCCACAAGCCGCAAGCGGTCTGCCAAACGTAACGGCCATCCGGGTATTGAGCGATTAGAATATCAACAAGCAAGCCTTCTCACTCTCCTGCGAATCCAAACAGTAACACTACCGTACAGTCCGGTCTCTTCGTCTGATATGTCGCATATCTCGTTTGGGGGTGGTAAACGTCAAACCCCAGTAATTCGATAAGTCGTGTCGATATGAGGCTCATAACGGGTCGAGAAATTACCGATAACACTTACCAGTATATCTCTGAAGCTTCCTTGGCCAAGGACTTCCTGTTATATCCAATCGAACACTGCGCAACATCAACTCCCTATACCGGGAGAGACGAAACCCCTCCTATCACTCATTGCCTCCATATGACTCGGGACTGTACCCAAAAGCCACCGTTTTGCACACTCTCTTAGACGTGGTATGATGGAAATCAAAGCACAGTGGGAATCACACAAAACTCTATGACGATCTCGGGTCTACAGACTAAGCTGTACCAGTGTCACCAGAGAACTGCCATCTGACGTGAGGTATAATATCATCTGGGAGTTCTCGGTGAGTCCGTCCAGTGTACCCAGTTTCCACTGAGCACCCGTATACTGTCTCTGATGTCAAACACCAATGGATATGGGATCATCCATCGCCCATCTACATGGGTCGAGAAGCTATACGCTAGTCTGCTCTGGTATATTGATGCCCTGTCTCGATACACCTACGACTAGGAACATTTGAAGGATGTACTTAGCGACTACACTGTCCCCACTAGTATGATCTGCATCATAGTCCTGGTTGTCAAGTACTCATCCTAAGGGCTTTATCAACATGTAACACAGGGACAATCAGAGTACATGTTAAGATAAAGAGCAACCAGATAGCATACTATCATATCGAGCAAGAAAGTCCTCCATATATATGTCCAAGCATCCACTACAATATACATCGTATGTACAGTAATGGCCTCTAGGGCATACATATAACTAACAGCTGGAGCTAAAGGAGTGGCATGCGCTATTGCAGTCGAACAAGTGGCATGTGCAACCGCAACCGAAAGAGTGGCCTACAAAACTGCAGCCGAAGGAGTAGCCTGCCGAATCTGTAAAGCTTTTAAGTTTGTGTAATAAAAGAATAAGGAACAGTGTTTAATAACTTTCATATAGTTTTATGTCACAACGAAGATCGAACGTATGTTAACCGATAGACGGGGACTAAGGCACACTTTGATTTTCATATATGATTATCGATGAGAATTTCATATTATCATCGAGTATCATATATACACTTAGTATAAGATTTAATTTAAATTGGTTTTACGTTTACGTTTCAATTTCAAGGATTTGAAGTTTTTAGTTTAGGGTAAAGTTTTTTAAAGTTAAGGGTTTCGAATTAATCGAGTTTAAGATTTTTGGATTTAGATTTGGTGTTAAGTTTGGGTTTTACACAATTCATAGCGTTTTTCAACAAATTTGCAAATACAAACACCCCTCACACATAAACACAAAAAAATAAAGGAATGAAACAGGAGATGAAGATTTACGGTGGGATTTGACAAGAGTTCAATGTAGAGGAGAATGATGATGAATTAAGGTCTGGCCTTATTCGATTTGAGAGATCATCAGTATTATCTCACACGCGCGCGCGCACACACGGACACACATACACACACACTAAAATACCCTAACCCTAACCTTAACCCTAATTCTTTTACCTTTCCTTCCAAATATACCCTCATCAAATAAATTCCATTTGCTATACTAACAAAAAGAAAAATAAAAAAATAAAAATAAAACTTCATACAAAACTTCTCTCTCCCTTCTCTCATTCTCCTTGTTCTTCCCTTTTCCAATTCCATCCCAATTCACAAAATCCAATATCAATCATGCCCAATTCTTCATTACCTAATTCCCCAAACCCTCTTCTCCTCAATCCAAACCATTCAAACAACCAAAACCAATCAATTCCAAAGAGAACTCAAGCTCCAACCTCAGCTTCTCCATCAAATTCCACTTGTTCTACTCCCTCTAAACCTAATTAACCCTAACCCTGACCTATTTTCCAAAAAAATCTCACTGTGATTGACTTCGGCGGTTCGTTGTGGTCGACGGAGGATTGATGGGGCGGGCTCATCACTGAGGCAGGAGGATGGAGCTTGAAGAGATCATCCGGCGATGGCGAAGCTCGAGTGATTGGTGATGGAGCACGGGAAGGAAGAGGAAAAGGAGGGAGGCTGCGATCGGCGATGGAGTACAGGGAGGAGGAGGAAAAGGAGGGAGGCCGTGACGTCAGAGGAGGCTGCGACGGGAGGAAAGGTAAGAGGACGGAACGAGATTGCGGCGTCAGAGGAGGCTACACGGTGAGGGACGATGACGAGCTTGTTCCCCTCCGAATCACGTGGCGGAGACGCGATAAACGTCTTGCCTGAAATTCGGGGCAGATGCTAATTGGTGCTATCCGTCCACCTCTTTGAAGATGCCAAGTTGATTTATGGCACCATGTATCGAAGGTTTAAACGGATGCGGCCGATGTAGCAGACTTCTTCAGATTCCCCCTCGTTCGAAGGGTTTTTGATTGTGGGGACGCTCTTCCCTGCAGGCGCAAGCCCATGCAGTTAATTACACTACCGCATCGCGGTAACAACTTTCTCTTTCTCCAGATGGTCACTTCATGTCATGGGTATTTGTTTTGTGTTTGGTTGCCCGTGGATTGTATACGGAGACTAAGTTATGTTGTCGCCCGTAGGGCGTGGACTAATCCAAATCCGTATCTTTCTTAGATTTAGGTTTGGGGGTTTGGGTTTAAGGATACGTTAGCCTCATTTGAGACTAAGATCAACTTAAACGTTTGTTAAGGATACGTTAGTCTAATTTTAGACTAAGATCAACTTAACGGCATCGTTTAGATCCGACAAGAGAGCAATTGGGCTCTGTTGTTTAGTTTAGTGACATTGCGGTCAGTAATTAGTTTAAGGACATTACGGTCCATTGTTAGTTTAGGGACATCTCGGTCCATTATTAGTTTAAAGACATAGTAGTCAAGGTTAAGGACATCATAATCCATGGGCTTAAGGACCCCACAGTCCAATGTTAGTTTTAAGACATCACGGTCGAGGTTTAGGACGTCATAGTCCATGAGTTTAAGGACCCCACAGTCCAGTTTAAAGACGTCATAGTCTGTGAAATGTGTGGTTGTCTGGACCCGTCACCTCTTTGAAGACGTTGAGGAATTACAACGACGGATATCAAAAAAGTGAAGAGATGTACCCTTGAACTAAGGTGAGTTGGTTGAAAGAGCAGATGTGCTCAATTCAAAACAAGTTGAGGACTTATGGCCAAAATTGGGCTAAGTCCAATTAAAATGCTTTAACATTTTATTTTTGTTCTGGCTATTAAGCCTTCATTTGGGCTCAACCCTTTTAATAATGCTAAGCATTGGGCTCTGACATTTTTTTCTTGTATTGAATGCATAGCATTTATCAAAAACAAAGTTTGTTCTGACAGTGCGCCATGTGGCACGCCAGGCGCGTTGCGCTAGTCAAAGAGCGCATTGCGCTTCTGTCGGGTAACGCATACGAAGAGGACTAGCGCCAAGCGCTAGTTTGTTAGCGCATTGCGCTTTTAATTTATGAGCGCGTTGCGCTAGTCTGTTGGCGTACCAGTGAGTGACACGTGAGGCGCTTGGCGCTGAGCGCCAGCCCATGACGCAGTGCTCTGTTTTAAAAGCGCAGATTGTGTCTATGGTTGACACATGGCAGGTTTTGGCGCTGAGCGCCGGTCCAATGAGCGCAAAGGCGCAATTCATGAGTGTAAGGCACTTTCAATAGCGCGAGGCGCATCTGATCAATTTTAAGATCAAAGAACAAATTTATGTTCTTCAAAGGAGGCTTTTTCCTCAACATCCAAGAACAAAAGTTCTTGTTTTTATAAAAGGCTCTGCCTTTATAGATCAAAAGATCTGTGAATGAAGTAAAATACTTCTTTTAGTCTTTTTATGATTAGATCTTTTTGATCTTTTCTTTTAAATTAAAGACCTTAGTCTTTTTATAGATCTAACATCTTTTTAGAAGATGTTTCTTCTTTTTACGAGATGGATTCATCTCTGTTATTCAAGAACATAGTTCTTTTTATCTTGAAGATGAAGAAAAACTCTTCTTTTTTCTAAGAGCGTGCTTTTTTTTTGCAGAGGGTTTTTCTCTCTCTTTTTGTGTATTCTGTATCTCTTCTGTATATTTTAGACTTGAAGTTTAGGGTCCTTTATATAGGGCCAAATGATTTGTTAAATCAGTTTTAAGAGATCTTTCTCTGATTGATTTGGACTATTTCCCACCGTTGGATCTTTGATCCTAAGGCTTCTGTTTTACAGATGATAATCTTCTTGTTTTAATAAGATTGAAAAATCTTTCCATAACAGAATTTTAGTTCTGATTAATTAATAATTTATTATTAGTAGATCTTTTGATCTGACGGTGGGGGAATTTCTGATTCCAGCGCTGGCGCACCTTGCGCGAGCGCACCTATGTTCGACACGTGGCGAGCGGCGCAGAGCGCGGCGTAACTGCACTAGCGCACCCGTGTTTGACACGTGGCGAGCAGCGCAGAGCAACAGCGCTAGCACCCCCGTGTTTGACACGTGGCGAGCAGCGCAGAGCGCTGGATCTGAAGCTTTGCTTCAACTTAAATTTTGAATTTTGAAACAGAGTTTTTCTCTGATTGGGGGAAATGAAGCGTCGCTTCATTCCATATCTTGGAACTTGAACAGAGCTTTGCTCTGATTAGGGGGAGCAGAAACGTCGCTTCATTCCAAACCTTGGAATTTGAATAGAGCTTTGCACTGATTGGGGAAACAAATGCCCCCCACCGTTGCGCTTACGTGGTCCACACATGAGCGCAGCGGTGGCAACATCTGAGCCTTTGGATCAACTCAGAACTTGAAGAGGCGTCTTAGCGCCTATAAATAGGATGGGTATCATCTTCTTTCCTGAGAATTTTTATTCAGAGCGCAGCTCTTTTGTTTAAGAACTTCACAAGAGTAAATATTTTTTTCAAATTTAGGTAAAAATTTTAATAAATTTTAATGAGTTAGGGTTTTACCCATTAATAGAGCCTTGCTCTTAATAGATCTTTGATCTACAGAAAACCCATTTAGGATTTCACTAGCAGAGCTTTGCTTCATGGATATTTGATCTAAAGAGAACCCTTTTAGGGTTCCATTAATAGAGCTTCGCTCTCCAAAAGGATTTTACTCATGATTTCTTAATTCATTAATGGAGTTTTGCTCCTTTCAAATCATATAGAAGAACTCTTAAGAGTTTTTCATGGATCTTGAAGATTAAAATTGGAATTTTATCTTTAATGAATTATATCATCTTCTCAGAGCAAGTCTTTCAATGTTCTCGGGGAATTTCTTTAAATTCCCCTCATAATTGATTTTGACAGGTGTCACTCCTATCTGCAGAGCATTGCTCTCGAGGAATTTAACTCCCTGTGCCTGTTTTTTAAAAAGAATTCGCTTAATCAGTGTGTCCGCTAATTTTTGTTGATTTTCTTTTTCAGGAGTAATGGACGCCCACATGTATGATCTCGACGAGATTATCTCTTACGGAGACATTCGCTCACTCGGCCGTTCCCAGAATCAAGAATTCACAAACGCCGAGTGCGCCGAAATTATGAGTCGCTTTGACGCATACAATGGTCAACTGCTTCCTCGACGCTCCTCTCTCCTGAAGTTTATTGTGGGAGCGATCTGGGAAGCGCTTCCTCTATTCTGTACCGGCGTGCAGCTTAGGGCATTGGGTGCCACCGAGGATAAGGTGCATTCGGTGTATCTGATGAGTCTAATCTCGAAGAGAAGGCGAGACAATCTTATCGATCTCCTGCATCAGGCTTTTCAACAGCTGGCCATACTTGCTACCTATCGGAGGGTGGAGGACATTCGTGGGGATCCTGATGCTTGTGATAGCGAAAGAAAGCATACTAGGATGGTTCGAAATTCCTGGAAGATTCTGGACAAAGTCACTTTTGAGTTCCTCAATCCATGCCCTGGATCTGAGGTTTTGCCATTGTAAATTTTTTTTGATAATGTTTTTGTTTGCTGCTTTCATAATTGTAAGAACTTTTTCGCAGTATGAATGGCAAGTTTCTCTCTTAATTAAATACAAATCAAATGTTCTCCTTGTCGCTTTCTTCTCCTTGCTGTGTTGTTGCCATGTGACTTTAGCAAGTACGGTCTAAGACTTTTCAACTTTATGAGCAGTGAGGGTCTCATAAAGAATTTTCTCCCTACCGGTCGAGAGGATCCCGTAGGTATAATTTCTCCTTAAGAATCGTGAGGATTCCTAAGTGTGTTTTCCCTTGAAAGTCGTAAGGATCTCACAAGAGAATTTGCTCCCTTACGAGTCGTGAGGACCCGCAAGTGATGGGTGAAGTTGCCCTTATCCGCATTTCACGGAGTCAGGGGTTGCTCTGGATGCTTCCCATGGGTTCACTGCCGTGTTCTGCGAGGACCAGGCTCCGCTCTGGACGTTTTCCAGGATACCGTAGTTTAAAGATATCGTAGTCGAGGTTAAGGACATCATAGTCCGTGGATTTAAGGACTCCACAGTCCGTTGTTAGTTTTAAGACATCACGGTCGAGGTTAAGGACATCATAGTCCATGAGTTTAAGGGCCTCACAGTCCAATGTTAGTTTTAAGACATCACGGTCGAGGTAAGGACATCATAGTCTATGAGTTTAAGGACCTCACAGTCCAATTTTTGCTCTGGATGCTTCCCACGGGTTCATTGCCGTGTTCGGCGAGGACCAGGCTCCACTCTGGATGCTTCACACGGGTTCACTGCAGTGCTCTGCGAGGACCAGGATCCGCTCTGGACGTTTTCCACGGGGTCAGAAATGACATAATCCGCGTTTCACGTAGCCAGGAATTTTGCTCTGGATGCTTCCCACGGGTTCACTGCCGTGTTCGGCGAGGACTAGGCTCCACTCTGGATGCTTCACACGGGCTCATTGCCGTGCTCTGCGAGGACCAGGATCCGCTCTGGATGTTTTCCACGAGGTCAGGAGTGACATAATCTGCGTTCCACGTAGCCAGGAATTATGCTCTGGATGATTCGCACGGGTTCACTGCCGTGTTCGGCGAAGACCAGGCTCCGCTCTGGATGCTTCATACGGGTTCATTGCTGTGCTCTATGAGGACCAGGATCCGCTCTGGACGTTTTCCACGGGGTCAGGAGTGATATAATCCGCGTTCCACGTGACCAGGAATTATGCTCTGGATGCTTCCCACGGGTTCACTTCTGTGTTCGGCGAGGACCAGGCTCCGCTCTGGATGCTTCACACTGGTTCACTGCCGTACTCTGCGAGGACCAGGATCCGCTCTGGACGTTTTCCACAGGGTCGGGAGTGACATAATCCGCGTTCCACGTAACCAGGAATTTTGCTCTAGATTCTTCCCACGGGTTCACTGCCGTGTTCGGCGAGGACTAAGTTCCGCTCTGGATTCTTCACACGGGTTCACTGCCATGCTCTGCGAGGACCAGGATCCGCTCTGGACGTTCTCCACGGGGTCGGGAGTGACATAATCCGCGTTCCACGTAACCAGGAATTATACTCTGGATGCTTCCCACGGATTCACTGCCGTGTTCGGCGAGGACCAAGCTCCGCTCTGGACGCTTCACACGGGTTCACTGCCATGCTCTGTGAGGACCAGGATCCGCTCTGGACGTTTTCCACGGGGTCGAGAGTGACATAATCCGAGTTCCACGTAACCAGGAATTATGCTCTGGATGCTTCCCACGGGTTCACTGCCATGTTCGGCGAGGACCAGGCTCTGCTCTGGATGCTTCACACGGGTTCACTGCCGTTCTCTGCGAGGACCAGGATCCGCTCTGGACGTTTTCCACGGGGTCGGGAGTGACATAAATCAGGAATTTTTTTTCTAGATGCTTCCCACGGGTTCATTGTTGTGTTCGGCGAGAACTAGGCTCCGCTCTAGATGCTTCACATGGGTTCACTGCCGTGCTCTGCGAGGACCAGGATCCGCTCTGGACGTTTTCCACGGGGTCATGAGTGACATAATCCGTGTTCTACGTGACCAGGAAAGGTTAACTTTATCCGCATTTCACGGAGTCGGGGTTTGACTCTCGGTAATCTGTACACCGCCGAGTCATGGAACTGGGAGTTGCCGTTGTTCCTCTTTGCTTGATCTTGTGTCCGTTGTAATATGACGAATGTTGAGATGATCTCTAGGCTGTCTATGAACCATTGAGATTTGGCCTCTCCTTCTGATGAAGCTTGGGGAGGAAGGGTGTGATTCCTTCTTTGTTTGTGTCCCTGGATTGTATACAAGGATTGACATGATATCACCTGTAGGGCATTAATTTCATTCATTTTTTTTTATTTCTTTACGCGATGCTCTATCATTGCAGCTTTTATATCGCGAAGGTCGTGATTTCCCAATCATTTTGGCTATTTTTCACGGTGCCCAATCATTTCGGCTATTTTTTTCATTTTTACTCGCTGCTTTTTATTGCAAGTTGCCCAATCATTTCGGCTATTTTGCATGCATATATTTTTACTTGCTGATTTTGTCTGCAAGTTGCCCCATCATTTCGGCTATTTCGTATGCATGTGTGGATTGCTGGCTTTTAGCTGCAAGCTCGGAATTAGACACCGATTTTGGCATCAGCACCGCTACTACTGGGATATTGCCAGGAGCGAATCATCATTTGCCTCTTTCGATGTCGAACAAAGGTGGCTTAGTAAACAGGGTTAGGATCCTGTCGACTAAGGCTTTTGACTTCATGAGCCATAAGGGTCACATGAAGGTATTTCTCCCTACAAGTCGTGAGGGTCTCGTAGGTACGTTTTCTCCTTAGGAGTCGTGAGAACTCCTAAGTGTATATTCTCCTATAAGTCGTAAGGATCTTACAAGAGGGTTTTCTCCTTATAAATCGAGAGGACTTACAAGGGTTGTTCACCATATAGACATATCCCTAGTCACGGATGGGACTTTGTTAGCGAAATGTTTATTCATGCCCGTGGATTGTATACAAGGGTCAGCATTGAGCCGCTTGTAGCGCAGTATTGGGGGTTGTGGGGGCTGCTTAAGAATAGGTTCAGATCCCCATAGCTTAAGACTTTTGAATTTTATGAGCCGTGAGGGTCCCATAAGAGAGTTCTTCTTACGAGTCGTGAGGATCTCATAAGTGTAATTTCTCCCTAGGGATCGTGGGGATCCCTAAGTATGTTGCTCCCTTGTGAATCGTAAGGATCTCACGCGGGTGGTTTCTCCTTACAAAGTCGAGAGGACCTTGCAAGCGTCTTTTAACGAGATTGCGCCCTTTCGGGTTTTCACAAAACTCGCCGGTTGCCCTGCTGTTTTTACTCACGGAGCCCTTTCGGATTTTTATCCGTGCCCTTTTTGCTTATGGACATACCGTTTTCTTTTCTCTTTTCTCTTTTTTTATTCTTTCTCTTTTTTTATTCTAACAAGGTTGCGCCCTTTCGGGTTTTCACAAATCTCGCCGGTAGCCCTGCTGTTTTTACTTACGGAGCCCTTTCGGGTTTTCATCCGTGCCCATTTTGCTTATGGACATACCGTTTTCTTTTTCTTTTTTTCCTCTTTCTTTTTGTTGTATCAGCTTTGGGATGCTGCAATCCACCGTAGTTTATCGACATCTCGGTCAACGGCTAGTTTTAGGACATAGTGGTCCGTTGTTGGTTTAAGGACTTTTCGGTCCGTTGTTAGTTTAAGGAAGTTTCGGTCCGTTGTAAAGAAAGCCGGTTACTACTTATAGAGTTTGGTCTTAGGAAGATGACGAGAGGACATAGGCGTCGTCATCTATCATTGACCTAGGCCGTGACTCGTCAAGCTCAGTACTTCTTCAGGAAACGACCGTTTATTAGTCTAAAGGGCCTTTCACCATGCATGTCCATGAGTAGATAGGCTCCACCCTGGTAGACCTAGTATATGATATATGGGCCTTCATAGTTCGGCTCGAATTTCCCCCTCTTGGCACGATTGGGGATCATAGGTCTTTTGACCACTAGCACGAGTTCGCCATGGCGGAATGTCCTCAACCTGGTCAATCTTTCGTATGAGCGCGTCATCTTTACTTTATAAGCCTCTAGATTTTGTTGCGCGATGAGCCGGGTTTCATCGAGGGCGTCGGGCTCCTCAAGCCGAAGGTGAGAATTCTCTTCGTCCGTTAGCTCGTAATGAACTGCCACTCGTAGAGAGGGTAGCTCTATCTCGAGGGAGAGTACCGCCTCTGTACCGAATACTAATGCGTACGGCGTTGTATTCGTGGCCGTTTTGAACGTGGTTCGATACGCCCAGAGAGCTTCATGCAGTCTCTCATGCCAGTCCTTCTTATTTTGTGACACCATCTTCTTCACGATCTTCGTCAAGGTCTTGTTGAAAGCCTCAGCTAGACCATTAGCTCGGGGATTATAAACTGATGAGTATCTCCAGTCTACGTTGTGCTGTTGTGCGAAGCGGCTGATCTTGTGGCTTCTGTATGCTGGCCCATTATCGGAGATGATCCGTCGCGGAGTACCAAACCGATAAATTACGTGTGTCTTGAAGAAATAGAGGTTATTCTCCATCCTTACCTCCCTCAGCGGTATTGCTTCTGCCTATTTAGAGAAGTAATCGGTTGTCGCCAAAATGAATCGATGTCCTCTGGACGATATTGGTTCGATGGGGCCGATTATGTCAGTTCCCCACATTTCGAACGGCCAGCTGGCCACTGTCAGATGTAATGGATTCGGATGCTGGTGGATAAAGTCCCCATGGATCTGGCACGAGTGGCATTGCTTTGCATACTCGAAGCAGTCCCGGATCATCGTGGGCCAATAATAACCCATCCGTTTGATCTTCAGCTTCATCTTCGGCCCGGCTTGGTGAGAACCGCAGAGTCCGTCGTGAGTTTCTTGGACGACTCTTTTTGCCTCTTCAGGTCCCAGGCATCTCAGCCATAAAGCATCAAATGACCTCTTGTACAGAGTATTGTTGACGAAGGTGAAAGATAAGGCTCGCTTCATGAGCTGATGTTTTGAGGACGCATCTTCAGGTGTTCGACGGGATTTGAAGTAGTCTATAAAGACTTCCCTCCAATCCTCAGCCTTTTCCTGATCTTTTACTTGTAGAGCCGTTTGCTCGGTCGCTCCCTTTTCTTCAGATGACTCCGGAGATATTTCTGCCGGCGCAAGAACCCGACGGCTTTGCACAACGATCCTCACGTCATCGAGGTTCTCATCGGCCAGTTCTTTAGCAAGCTTGGCTAATGCATCCGCTTTGCTATTTTCCGCACGCGGTATGCTTTCCAAGGTGTAGGAAAGAATCTGAATCAGCAGTTGCTGTACCCTCTCGCCATACTTCACCAACTCTAGCTTGCACGTTTGGTAATCGCCGTTTACTTGACTAACGACCAATTGGGAGTCTCCGTATATGAGGAGGTTCTCAATTCCCATGTCGATGGCGATCTCGAGACCTGCTATCAAAGCTTCATACTCGACTTCATTATTTGTCCTCGGCTCTGTTAAGGAGAAGGCAAAGTGTATTATCCCTCCTTGTGGAGTTACGAAGATGAGGTCTACCCCTGATTTGATTATAGGGGTGCTTTGTTTGCGTTTCTTCATGGAGGATGCTCCATCGAAGTAAAGTTCCCATTGGGTATCATTTCCATCGATCGTGTCAAACGCATGTTCGTCTGGCAGTTCGCAGTTCAAAGGTATCGGATGCTCAGCGAGGAAGTCGGCGATGGCCTGGCCTTTCACTGCCTTAAGAGGCTGATAGGTTATTGAGAGCTCCATTAAGAGCAAGGCCCATTTAGCTAGCCGCCCTGTCAATATAGCCTTTGACATCAAGTATTTGAGAGGATCCACCTTCGATATGAGACGGACTTCATGCACTAACGCATAGTGCCTGAGCTTCGTTATCGCGAAGATCAATGCCAGGTAGTGTTTTTTGATGGGAGAATAATTGCTTTCTGCCCCCAGTAGAACTCGACTTAAATAGTAGAGCGCTCTCTCCTTCCCTTGGTCGTTCTCTTGTGCCCATAATGCACATAAAGAACCTTCAAGGGCTGTTGTATACAGAATAAGATGGTTTCCCTTGACCGGAGCAGCCAGCACTGGCAGGTTCTGCAGGTATTGCTTGATTTCGTCCAGCACGCTTTGGCATTTGCGATCCCAGACGAAAGGGGTTCCCTTTTTCATCAGGTGACTGTAAGGACAGCACTTGCCAGAAAGATTGGCTATAAATCGCCGGATATACGCGAGCTTCCCTTGGAGAGACCGCAATTGCTTGAGAGTCCTTGGCGGGGGCATCTCCATAATTGCCTTGATCTTTGACGGATCTATCTCGATGCTTCGGTGTCGGACGATGAATCCTAGGAACTTGCCCGAGGAAACTCCGAACGCGCATTTGAGAGGGTTCATCTTCAAGTTGTATTGCCGAAGGCGTTGAAACACGATCTTCAGATGCTCTAAATGTTCCTCGTATGATTCGCTTTTCACCACGAGATCGTCGATATAGCATTCGACGATTTCATGTATGAGGTCATCGAAGATCTTCGTCATAGCCCTCTGATAGGTGGCACCGGCGTTCTTTAGAACGAAGGGCATCACTTTGTAGCAGAATATACCCAAAGGGGTCCGGAAAGCGGTGTGCTTCTGGTCTTCGGGTTGCATTTTTATCTGATTGTATCCTGACGACCCGTCCATGAAGGAGAAAACCTCGTGGGTGGACGTATTGTCAATCATTAGCTCGGTGACCGGTACTGGGAAGTCATCTTTCGGGCAGGCTTTATTGAGATCCCGAAAGTCCATACATATGCGTACTGTCCCGTTTTTCTTCATCACTGGGACAATGTTGGAGATCCAGTCAGGATACTGCACCTCTTGGATGAAGCCAGAGTCGATCAGCTTCTTGACCTCAGCGTTGATGCTCATCTCAAGCTCGAGCCGCATTCTCCTCGGTGCTTGTTTGATTGGCTTGACGTCTGGGGATATTTCCAATTTGTCTACAGCAATCTCGGGATCCAGTCCTGGCATCTCGGAATAATTCCATACGAAGCAATCTTTATGCTGTATGAGCACGTCCTTTAGCGTAGCCACCCTTTCTTCAGACAATAATTCACTGAAGAACGTCGGCCGCGGGTCACTTGCCGTCCCCAAATCAATTTTCTTGAGCTCATCTGTAGTGGTATGTATTCCATCTTCCAGCTCTTTCGACGCTGGCGGAAACTCTGAGATCACCTCGTTATCATCGTTTTCAAAGCACCAGGGAGGTCAACCATATTCTCGGGCTCTTCTTCTGATAGCATTATCATATGACAGGTACGAGCTCGCTTCCAGGACCGATGTTGATCTGGTTCCACTCTCGCTGTATGCGCGGCTTTTGGTTCGTGCCTCTGCGGCGGAGTTATCCTCCAACTGCTAGATAGAGTGAACTTGCCGAGCTGATATTGGTCTTCAACCCAGTTCTTGAAGGTGAAGCAGTCTTCAAGAAGATGTCCTATCGCTTGGTGATAAGAACAATAGTCTGGGTGAGAGACCTCGTTGGCTTGCTCGGGGTGTTTAGACTCCGGAAGTGTAATCATTTGATGTCTTATGGCAAGATCAAGCATCTTCTTTGTCTTGTCTTGAGGAAAAGAGTATGCTCGACTCATCTTCTTCATTAGGGACAAATCCGGACCGCTCGATTCCCGATCGCGTGACTTCTTGGTCCTGCTTTGTCGCTGTCGAATGCCTTTTCCGCTCTTTGATTTGTTTCTGCCTCTGCGTCGGGCCTTTTGCACAACAGGTTGACAGGGAGAGGCATTTTCATCTTTCGCAGCCTGTTGAAGAAGGCGTTGCGCCCTGGCTTTCTCGTAGATGGCCATTTCGCGATTATGGTCATCTCAAACTTTTTGACCAGCTTCCCTTATAAGCTTGTCCATTTGTTCTTCGAACGACGGACTGGGCAATTTTACGTCGAGAGCTCTTTTTGGTTCAGGGTTAGCATCTTCCCATAGAGCATCCCCTTCTTCATCAAAGTCATGTACGACGTAGCAGTCGCGGAGTAGCTCCCGTTTCTTGGATTGAACATACCCAAGTCCAGTCGTTTCCATTCTCTCGTTAAGCAACTTGCGCTGAGTTCCGGGAACGTTCCAGATCATGTCATAGAACATAGATTTTCGAGCAGTCTGTTTGAAGGGTATCCCTTAGCGCTTCAATAGCCTTTTCAAGCCTTCTGTGTAATATCTATGCAGACGGATGGGCTGGAGCCTGTCAAGTGTAGAATCCGTGCCGTGCCAAATTTCTTTCTCCACTTTGGTTTCCCCGGATCGGTAGAATAGGATCGCCTTTCCGTCTTCTCTCCTGGGAGGGATATAGAACATCTGCAGCTCTTCCACACTGTAGGTATCAAGCGCGTCTAGTTCTTTATGATGCTTGGGTGGCACCATGGCAACTTGCAGACTTCGCTCTTCATCAGCGAATGTTTGTATTGAAGGCCGAGCAGAGAATATAGCATGGACCTCATCTTCCGAGTCGCTGCCAAAGATCAACATAGGAGCGGACGGTCCCAGCTTGTTATACTGGGATGGACCTGAATAAACTATCTCTTCCTCTTCTTCAGTATCACTCCCGAAGACCGGAATAGTGGTGATAGCTTTGTTCTCCGGTTTGTGACATCTCTCCGTGTCCTCGAAATCTGGCAAAAAGTATTTTGCATCTTCGTACTTGCGAACTTCGTTCATGGAGAATAGGTTCAGCTCTCCTGTTACGGTATACACGAGACCATCCTTAAAGTATTTCATACACTGATGTTGTGTAGAAGGGATGATGTTGTACTCGTGTAACCAAGGCCGGCCGAGCAAAGCGTTATAGCATGTCTTGGCGTCAATGACGTGAAATTTAATATCCGTGACAAGTAGCCCGAATCATAATGTCAGTATCATAGACCCAAGAGTCCGTGATGACTGAGAATCAAAACCGGAGATGGTGATTTTATCACGAGCGAGGTGCTGGACGCTCATGCAGACTTCCTTCAACACTCGCACGTTGAGGAGGTTGACGGAAGACCCATTGTCGACCAGGATTTTACCTATCTTGATGTCATGACAGTATCCAGAGACATATAGAGGACGGTTGTGTTCGCACGTCCCAAAGAGGAGGTCTTCATCGCCGAGAATGATGTCGGCTGTGTGTACTTCTTCCAGCTCGTCCTTCATCTTTTCTTCAGCGAGAAAATCTTGGAATTGCTCTGGCTCTTGCAGCGCCTTGATCAATGAGTCCCTTCCTTCTTTTGATAGTAAAAGAGCGTCGAGAATGCTGAGCTGCGAGGGTAACTTCCTCAAGTGTGCCAGAATATTGTAGTCCACCTTACTTTTCCTTGGCGGGTCCTTGACGGTCAACTCTTTCGTGACTTGGTCATCTAAGGCGATATCTTCAGAGACCTTATCTTTTCCCTTATCTTTTCTGTTTGCAGGTCCGAGATTCTTTTCTGGAAGTGTACGATCGCGGAGCTGGATGTTTTCGCAAGCCTTCGGTTCTTCCTTTTTCCCCAAAGTGGACACTTTAAAGAGAGGGCCAAGAGCCATTTCCTTGTCAGAGTCGCTCCCGAATGTGAGAACTTATGATCCCCCGGCGTTAATCATGCGACAATTGCCGGTGGTTCCTTTATGCTCCTCGGTCGTATTTCTTTGCTCCCGGCGAGTTTTGCGTTTCATCCGCTTAAAATGTTGCCGGTGAGCAACATATCCCTGCCACCATCTTTTAAAAGTGTCGCACTCTTCGGTGGGGTGCGAAATCTTTCGATGACATGAGCAGTAGCTAGGATGTGTCTCTGCTTCACTGAGAATGTTTCCTTCGGAGGGTGGTAGCTTCATCCCCATTGATATGGCTTTAGCAAACCTTTTCCTCATCTTGAACTTGTTTTTATCCGCGACGGATGTCCCTTGATTCGGTGGGAGTGTCTCGACTCTTTCGTCCAGTCGCCGGCGTTTGGCCTTTTCAAATATGGACATCTCACGCTCCCGATAAGCTTTAATTTTCAGAAGAACTTCGTTTAGAAATGCATCGATCATTTCGTCTGATAGCCCTGGAAGTTCCGGATCAGGACCTGCCCCCAGTCTCTTGGTGCAAAGGGCTTCTTCATCGTCTATCGACGAGTGAGAGATCATATGACAACTTGCTACGTAATCTTCAGATTCATCCGACGAGTCTTCTCCATCATCTTCGTCTTCAAGGACGTGGCGGAGAAACTCCTGAAGCGTGATTGGGGTCCGCGCCTTTTGGTTGTACTCTTCCAGTGCGTCAATCTGCTTCTGCAGGTCCGTGCGCTTATCACCAGGCTTCACGAGCTTCTTGGATTTCTTTTTCTTCTTCGAAGATTTCGACGGCTGGGTGTGCGAGCTTTGGCTATCGCCACTGATCTTCGGAGTTGGGCGCGGCTTCAGCATCCCTTCGATGATCTGGGGTTCCAGCGGATTCTTCCACCTGATTGTCGGGCATGTCTAGAGATCATTCAGCATCCTTTTGGTTTTGGCCGAAAGAGCCACCTCCCATGGAGCTTCCTCAACAAAAGAGCACGTTGCCCCCGATGTGTCCGTCTTCTTAGGAGTGTGCGGTTATGGTGGGCTCACTTTCCATTTCTCAGACAACGCAAACTTGCCTTGTTGGTACTGATCCTCGATCCATCCCTTAAAGACGAAGCAATCTTTGATTGGATGGCTCACCATTTGGTGGTACGGGCAATAATTGGGTTTATTCGCTTCACCGGGTTGCAATGGTCGCTTTGGATTTGGCAAATTGATAAGCTTGTTGCGCATCGCCAGCACAAAGAGTCTCTTCATTTTATCCCGTGGGAACGAGTAAGGACGCTTCATTTTCTCATTATAATAGCGCCGTCTGATCAGTCGAAAATAATGTATTTTTAACATGGCAATTTCCCTATCATTTGCACTCATTTAGAAGTGTTCGGTATTCATATTTCACATATTAGCAAATCAGTCATAAAATATCAGATTGCATGTGTTAGACTTTTAAACTGGCACTTTAAGAAAAATTGACCGCATTTCATTGCATCGCATCATTTCTGTATTTGCGCAACACTTGTCTTGAGTCTGTGCAGGAAATACGGAAGAAAAGCAAAAGAGCTAATCAAAAATATGCCAACTAAATCATTTCAGATCTGGTAGCAATTCAGAAGGAGTTATACAATTCTATATATACAATAAAGGCCCAACAATCATCCCAAGACTGTACCAGAAAGATCAAAGCCCAAGGCCCACAAGTAGCCGCGGATCCGCGGCAGGAGCCTGCTTGGGCTGGGGATCCGCGGCGCTTTGGACACATCAGAGCTTAATTTTTGGTGCAGAATCACAATATCTGAGCCCACATTCATTTCTGATATGTTAAATTCCAGAATTCTCTCGAAGCTCCTGCCAGATCAGCAAAGATCATTAAGCAAGGCTAATCCTAATTAAGCTCCTAACTAACCTCTTCTAGAAGCTCCCTCCTAACTAATCACATCTAGAAGTTTCTCCTCTAACTAACTTTTGGAGGGAAATTTGAATTTCATTCAACTAACTTTTGGAGGGAAATTCAAATTTCCTCAACAAACTTTTGGAGGGAAATTTGAATTTCACTCAACAAACTTTTGGAGGGAAATTTGAATTTCATTTAACAAACTTTTGGAGGGAAACTAAAAATTCAAATCCTAGATCTAGGGTTTTGATGGCTATAAATAGGAACCTAGATCTAAGGGATGAGGTTGTTCATTCTACACCATTTTCTTCCACAAGTCTCGTGACAAGGCTTGTGCGAAACCCTAACCCTAATTCCACTCCAACTTCAAGATCTTGAGTACCAAATCAAGCGAGAAGCCTTCAACCTTTTAGGAGCCGAGCCGATCTTCAATCGGGCAAATGATCCAAGCCGATCCGCGATCCACGGAGACGAGCGAAGCCAAGTCGACGATCGAATTCTTCCTCTTGTAGTTCTTGAGCGAATGTAATGAAATTGTTGATATAAATAAAAGGTGAAATTCTTTAATCTTGCTTTCTTTTAATTCTTGCATCATGATTAGATCTCAATTTGTAATTGTTGTTCTTGTTGTGATGTTTGAGTAAAACTCCGCTCATAAAGGAGTCGAGACGATTGTAGAATGATGATGTAACAAATCTTAATACGATTTTTAAGTCCTACGAGTTTTGTAAACCCTAGCAAGTTCAAGAATCGATGACCTAGTTTCGTAGCGATGCTTTCTTGATTGTGATCGCTCGAAATTAGGGATCTACGATCGTTTCTTGAATTTACTAGAGGCTAGAATATGAATGATATCGACGAAAGAACAAGAGATAAGATGAAACCCTAGTTTCACAAGAAGTCTCTAATTCTCATCGATCATCATCGATCTAGTATCAATTCATCGAAGGATAAGAATATGTAATTGTAAGATTACATCACATCTATAGATTCGATCGATTCCTACGAGCCTCATTTCGATTCTTGATATTTGGGTTGGAAAAATCAACAAACTATCAATTCTTGATTCTATCTTTTTCTTGTTATTAGATCTAGATTTTCTAATTCTTGAACTTCAACTATAAATCTTGAATGGTTTTGTTTTCTTTCATTAAAGTTTCGACTCATCTCATTCAAAAGACGAACGATTACACTTTCCCTGTGGACGATCCGCACTTACTAACGCGCTACATTCGACACCGTTATTGATTGCGGTCAAAATATTTTTGGTTGTGATTTCTTTACAATTTTCATACTACACAAACAAGAATTCGTTTCAATCAAATGGCGCCGTTGCCGGGGACTATTTGATTCGATACTTTTACATCCAATCAAGAAAATAATACAATCAAAATGGCGCCGTTGCCGGGGATAGTGCGCTAATAGTTCGTATTTTGAAATTTGAGTTGAACAATTTATTTCATCATAATTTTTAGATCTAAACTCGTACAAACCCTAATACGTGTGTTGTGATTTGTTGCGAGAAAATCTGGAATCATTGGAGCTGGAGAAAATTTTTTCTGAAATTTCCAGAGAGCTGTAGAAATCAACAGAAAGCTACTGTTGAAATTTCGTGGAGTGAACAGTACATTCAGGCGCGTTTCCGCGGCAATACCCCTTCAAACGCGGCGGATCCGCGGCTCTTCTAGCTCCTCTCTGCACAAATTTTCCCCAGTGAGTCTCTATCTTTCTTATCTCTTACCTCATCTGCTCCAATAACAATTTTGCTGCAGGTTTCTTTGCAAATAAATCGCTGCGCCGCAAAAACAAAATAAATTTGTGCGTGTTTTTGATTCTTGTGGTTGTTGCATATTAATACGGAAATTAAGGGGCACGACCAAATCCAAATTAGGTGGGGATTTCATTACCCTTCCAAGGCCCCGAAAATCGCAAAACTTGCATCCTCATTTACCCTCATTAATTAAAAGAAATCTAGAGATGACTCTAAGGACCGTCGCGCTCAATTAGGACAAGAGAAGGCCGTGGGTAATTCATTGCTTATCCGAGTTTTCTTGTGGTGCCTAAGGCGAGTGTGTCTAAGGCTAGTGGTTTTTAATTAGGCCCACTGTAGTGGTGGTTCCTTCCCACTTACCTGGCACTTATCCGGCCACAGGGGGACAAAGAGGCAGTGGAGGATTTATCCTGCGACTTGTCTTTTGGCAGTTAGGAGCGGTCTAGAGTTTGACCTAGGTGACCAATAGAATTAGGGTTTTGTGTGTTGCATTTGTTTTGTTGTATCATATTTTTCAAAAATCCGTATCTTTTCAAAACAAACACCAACACTTCATTTCCTCTAATTATACCAACGCTGCCACTTGTGCTACAACCGTTTAGCACAATGTTAGGCTGGACACGGGATTCCATTTCCCGTCTTGTCCGCGTTTCTTTTATCGACCCCAGAGTCGGTAATTCTTCATCTTCTCCCCCACCACCCACCACACCCGCGATGGACCCAAATCCATCAAACTTTAACACTACTATGCCACCGCCCGCAGGTGTGCAGAATCTTCCACGCATTTCTCTCCAAGAGAGATGCTATCCTACACGTGTTACCCTTCCCACCTGTCTTTCTATACCACCTGCCATCGGGGAAAATTTTGAAATCAACCCCCAATTCATCAAACTTTTACCCAAATTTCATGGTCTTGATTCTGAAAACGCATACATGTTTATTTCCAAATTTGAAAACGTATGTGCTTTGATGGGGAATTCACAACTGTCTTTGGATGCTCTGCGTTTACGTCTTCTCCCATTCACTTTGTGCGATTTAGCCGAGAAGTGGCTTTACATCACACCCGCACATTCTATTTCAACATGGGACGAATTCGTTGCAGCATTCCTTAAGAAATTTTATTCCAATCACAAGACCGCCCGTGTTCGGAGCGAAATCTCTAAATTTACCCAACTTCCCAATGAACCATTTTGGAAATGCTTTGAACGATTCAAGGATCTTCTTATCCAATGCCCTCATCACGGAATCCCCAGATGGGATTTGTGTCGAATTATCTATGAGGGTGTTGATCTCACTACTAGACAGATGCTTGAAACCATGTGTCATTGCCAATTCCTATCTAAAGATGATGGTGAAGCTTGGAAATACTTAGAAGATTTAGCTCAAAACACATCACAATGGGAAAGTGTTAGACCACCACCACCTAGGGAAGATGTCAATCAGCTCGATGTTTCCATCACCTTGAAAGCCGAAATGGCCGCAATACAAAGGAAACTCGACGCTATAGAAAATAAAATCTCCTCAGCCTCCCTAAACCAATCCACACTTCCCAAAACCGTGTGTGGCTGCTGTTCAAACCCTTCACATTTGACGGAAGAATGTCCTTTGAATGTACCGTTTCAAGGTCACACTAATGCTTCACTTCAGCAAGGACCTGGAAACTATCCCTCTTCTTCCTCATATAATCAAGATTGGAGGAATCACCTGAACTTTTCTTGGAACCAATCACAATCTCAAAACACGGTTCCAATCCTAAACAATTTTCAAAGGGTCCCTCCACCACAACAGCAACCACCACTTCAATTGAGTCAGCACCCCTTCCAACCACAAAATTTTCAAAATCCTGTCAACACTTTTGCACTACATGAAAACTCTTTGCAATTGGCCGGTACTGATAATATCTCTGCACTGGTGCAAACCTTGGTTACTTTCATGAAACAATCCACCCAAGAGTCGGCAAGTTTTCAATCTTCCATTGATAATATGATAAAGATCATTCTCACTCAAAATGAGAATATCAAATCAATGGAAGCACAAATTGAACAAATAACAGCCGAAATAAGTGCTAGAGAAGAAGGGAATCTTCCATCTCAACCCGTACCTGATCCTAGACCTTCACATTGCACTAATGTGGACGCTTTTACAACGTTGAGATCTGGAAGAGTGCTAGACTATCACTCGGGTGAACAAATTGATAATGATGAATTGATCATTAACACCCCGGCTTCAACTTCCACTTCCACTCACACTTCTATTTCTTATCCTATTTCGTCTAACTTACCTCCTTCTTCCGAGCCTATTCTCCGTGTTCCCAAAGGCTCGAATCCTCCACCCACCTCATCTTTTCCACCCCCACAAACTTCTCCACAAATGTTGGACCCAACACTTATTGATAGAGCTCCATTTCCAAATAGGTTGAGGCCCAAGAAACATGATGCCCAAATGGAGAAGATTGTGGACATGTTTAAGGAAGTTAACATCAACATCCCTCTCCTAGATGCCATCCAACAAGTTCCGTCCTATGCAAAAACTCTTAAGAACTTGTGCACTAGGAAGAGGAAGACTCAAGCGCCCAAAAAGATATTCATGGAAAAAACAATAGACACGGCTTTCCCCCAACAATTACCGAGGAAACGTAAGGATCCAGGATATCCTACTATTTCTGTTTCTATTGGGGAAAAACACATCAACCGTGCTCTACTAGACCTTGGCGCTAGTGTTAACTTGCTTCCTTACTCAGTCTATGAGCAATTAGGGATCGGAGAGTTGAAGCCAACCAATTGCACTCTCCAGATGGCTGACCGATCAATCACCAAACCTAGGGGTGAACTGGAGGATGTGTTAATAAAAATCGGAGAATTTATATTCCCGGTAGATTTTATTGTAATTGATACACAACCTGTAGCGAACCCACGGAATCAAATTCCGGTGATTTTAGGTCGCCCCTTTTTGGCCACTTCCAACGCAATAATCAACTGTCGTAATGGTTCTATGACCTTATCTTTTGGGAATAGGTCAATAGAGCTGAACATTTACAAGTTGGGAAGTGTACCCTCCGAACCTACTGCTCAGGTCTGTTCTGTCGACTTAATGGATGTCGACAGCAGCGAATTTAATGATCCTCCTGATATCGATCTTGACTCTTTTCATACGTTATTGTTTGACCCAACTATGTATCATACACATACGGACTCTTCCACCGAGATGTCCGGGTCAACAATTAACACGGATTATGAACTGCTTTTAGAGTCTGAAGATCACCCCGCACCTTGTGATGACATTATTTTTCGGGGTATTGATAGAACTTTTGAGGAAATCTTCGCTGAAAAACTTGCATTTCTGAACAACACGGGTGTTGAGATGAATCATCTCCCAGTCATTGAAATTGAACCTCCACCCCTTCTTCTGAATTGTAAAAAGAATGCGAGTTATCCATCACATACACTGCATCGTCTCTCCAAGATGAGACGCACACACATTCTCTTCCACCACTTACCTTTTCCCCACTTCTTCTTCCACCAACCCGAGCACTGCATAGATAAAATTTTTGAATGGTTGGTGTTAACCTTCGGTCTTTGCAAAGCTTGGCATCGACCAATGATTTTTGACCCCCACTTGTGATTTTAAAAGTTTAACATTGCATAACTCAAGTTTGGGGGGAGTATATTTTCGGGCTCTTGAAAATAAAAGTTTTACAAAATGATGAGCCAAAAATAAGTTTGGGGGAGACTCTTCACTTAAATATTTTGCCCCCACTAATAAATTCCTTCCAAGCTTACAGGTTTTTCGAGATTTAGCTGATGGCAACAGTGAGGACACTGTTGAAAACAAGTTTGGGGGAGGTTTGTGCTTATTTGCGCATCATTTGCATCATACTTTGCATAAGCACAAAACATTATTCTGAAAACCTATAAAAATTTAAAAAAAATTTCAAAAAGATAAAAATATTTTTGTACATAAATAAGATAATAAAAGTTTAGATAGTGAAAAATTACATCCATGAGATTAGAAAATTTTAAGAAAACCAAGAAAATTAGAAGTTTTCTTATACGAACTAGTAATAAGTAGTTATGAGCCGTTGTCCCAAAGGTTAGTAAGATGAAAGACGTCACTAATCTGAGGATAAAAATAAGTCTGAAAAATAGTTTCTATTCTGGAAGCCAAACATTTTGAACGTTGATACCCTGCTATTCGCACTTACACACGTCTTGAAGCCTGGGATAGTAGAGGATACCTTGAAATGCTCTTGTCTTAAAGCCAAAAGTATGGAAAAAAAATTTATGGTGAGAAAAATGGACACTGGTTTTGTTATCACCAAGGGAATAAAAAAATATATAGCGAGGGTGCCTCTTCATCTAGTGCCCTAAGGCCAACTGGTCTGGGAGTCACTGCATACCTAAGGTGGTGCAAGATTAGGAAAATACACCAAATAAGCAAGCACATGAGTAATCGGTCGGTTAGTACCTCAAGAAGTATTAACGGTCGCATGAAAGTGTGTGAGCTCATCGAAAAAAATATATATATATATATACTGAGGCTGATGGGCAAGAGTATGATAGCTTGAATTGAATTCTCCGGGTGTAGGGATGTTCTTTACACACACGCAGGGTTATATGATCGAATTTTGGAATACAGATAGGAATGAAGAATAAGACGATGTTTTATTGAGGGAGGACGTGATTTCTAACATCTTTTCATGACCATTAAGATAGGGCTCATAACAACCGAAAAGCTAGCTTAGTTGGAAACCCTAATTTTCAAAGCTTTTCTTTTACGATTCTTTTCTTTAAATGTAATATTCATGATCTTTCTTTTATTATAGGATTTTGTGGGTGCAATCCGCTGAAAACCCTCAGGAGACAACACTCCTCCTACTAGGGACACCTAGAGGTTTAAAGGCTTGTTGCACGTGCTCAGTGCAATCGTGTTGCCTACGAAAGTGTGCTAGTTAGTTTTTTCTCTTTCTTTATTTTCTCCTTCTCTTTTTAATAAAACATTCGCTCGAGACGATCGAAATTAAGTTTGGGGGTATTTGATCAGTCGAAAATAATGTATTTTTAACATGGCAATTTCCCTATCATTTGCACTCATTTAGAAGTGTTCGGTATTCATATTTCACATATTAGCAAATCAGTCATAAAATATCAGATTGCATGTGTTAGACTTTTAAACTGGCACTTTAAGAGAAATTGACCGCATTTCATGGCATCGCATCATTTCTGTATTTGCGCAACACTTGTCTTGAGTCTGTGCAGGAAATACGGAAGAAAATCAAAAGAGCTAATAAAAAATATGCCAACTAAATCATTTCAGATCTGGTAGCAATTCAGAAGGAGTTATACAATTCTATATATACAATAAAGGCCCAACAATCATCCCAAGACTGTACCAGAAAGATCAAAGCCCAAGGCCCACAAGTAGCCGCGGATCCGCGGCAGGAGCCTGCTTGGGCTGGGGATCCGCGGCGCTTTGGACACATCAGAGCTTAATTTTTGGTGCAGAATCACAATATCTGAGCCCACATTCATTTCTGATATGTTAAATTCCAGAATTCTCTCGAAGCTCCTGCCAGATCAGCAAAGATCATTAAGCAAGGCTAATCCTAATTAAGCTCCTAACTAACCTCTTCTAGAAGCTCCCTCCTAACTAATCACATCTAGAAGTTTCTCCTCTAACTAACTTTTGGAGGGAAATTTGAATTTCATTCAACTAACTTTTGGAAGGAAATTCAAATTTCCTCAACAAACTTTTGGAGGGAAATTTGAATTTCACTCAACAAACTTTTGGAGGGAAATTTGAATTTCATTTAACAAACTTTTGGAGGGAAACTAAAAATTCAAATCCTAGATCTAGGGTTTTGATGGCTATAAATAGGAACCTAGATCTAAGGGATGAGGTTGTTCATTCTACACCATTTTCTTCCACAAGTCTCGTGACAAGGCTTGTGCGAAACCCTAACCCTAATTCCACTCCAACTTCAAGATCTTGAGTACCAAATCAAGCGAGAAGCCTTCAACCTTTTAGGAGCCGAGCCGATCTTCAATCGGGCAAGTGATCCAAGCCGATCCGCGATCCACGGAGACGAGCGAAGCCAAGTCGACGATCGAATTCTTCCTCTTGTAGTTCTTGAGCGAATGTAATGAAATTGTTGATATAAATAAAAGGTGAAATTCTCTAATCTTGCTTTCTTTTAATTCTTGCATCATGATTAGATCTCAATTTGTAATTGTTGTTCTTGTTGTGATGTTTGAGTAAAACTCCGCTCGTAAAGGAGTCGAGACGATTGTAGAATGATGATGTAACAAATCTTAATACGATTTTTAAGTCCTACGAGTTTTGTAAACCCTAGCAAGTTCAAGAATCGATGACCTAGTTTCGTAGCGATGCTTTCTTGATTGTGATCGCTCGAAATTAGGGATCTACGATCGTTTCTTGAATTTACTAGAGGCTAGAATATGAATGATATCGACGAAAGAACAAGAGATAAGATGAAACCCTAGTTTCACAAGAAGTCTCTAATTCTCATCGATCATCATCGATCTAGTATCAATTCATCGAAGGATAAGAATACGTAATTGTAAGATTACATCACATCTATAGATTCGATCGATTCCTACGAGCCTCATTTCGATTCTTGATATTTGGGTTGGAAAAATCAACAAACTATCAATTCTTGATTCTATCTTTTTCTTGTTATTAGATCTAGATTTTCTAATTCTTGAACTTCAACTATAAATCTTGAATTGTTTTGTTTTCTTTCATTAAAGTTTCGACTCATCTCATTCAAAAGACGAACGATTACACTTTCCCTGTGGACGATCCGCACTTACTAACGTGCTACATTCGACACCGTTATTGATTGCGGTCAAAATATTTTTGGTTGTGATTTCTTTACAATTTTCATACTACACAAACAAGAATTCGTTTCAATCACCGTCTCTCTTCCAATTGATCTGTTAGTCTTGGAGCACTGGACTGTTGTTGGGTATTCGCAACGAAGGTCGCCTTCCCTTTACCTTTTTCGTTCCGCGGTTCCGGCTTCGGAGGAGATGGTCTATGACCCATTTGGTCCATCTGGGCTAGCTTGTCAATTAAAGCCTGGAATGTGGTCGGTTTGAAGAACATCATGAACTATGAAATAGTTGCATGAGGGTCTAAGGTGCCCATGAACATGCCCACCGCTGGTGCTTCTTCGATGCGTTGTTCGCACTTCGACCATAGGTTCTGCCATCGGATTGCGTAATGAACCCACGTCTCACCTGGCTTCACCCTGGCATTGATCAATGCCGTTATTGGGGTGCGTTCACTAGCACTTGCGAATCGTTGGGTAAACAACAACTCCATTTCCGTGAAAGTTTTGACGGAATCATTTGGAAGTTCGGAGTACCACTCGAATGCCGTCTCTGATAAGCTGCCGACGAATTGGCGGAGCAAGAGCTTATCATCACCACCAGTATTGCCGTAGAGGGCCCTGAACTGAGCGACATGTTGATGGGGATTGCCTGTCCCCTTGTACACATGGAATTTTGGGATCGTGTAGCCCGGCGGGTACTTTATCTGATCATACCAGCCTGGATACGGTCGCCCAGTTCTAACAACTTGGCCGGCCGTTTCATTTGCCTGGTGAACTCTTATTTGCTGAGCAATATAGTCATCCAGTGCAGGTTTGGAGATGGTCTCTTCCTTGGCTGCTGATAGAGCCGGCAGAGGGTTTGATGTTTCTCCTCTATCATCTTCAATTATCATTGGAGGATCATCGGCTGGGGGATCCGGCTGGATCATCATGCCCACCATATCTTGGAATAGAAAGGCCATCTGCTTTATATTGGCCGCTTGTTCCGCAGCCTCCTTGTCCTTCTTTTCGAGCATTCTCCGAAGGAAGTCAGCATCAGTTTCTTGTTCGTGGCGCTGTTCTGACGATGCCTCCGGGCTTTCTTTTGGCCCGGTGATTGCGGCCATCGCAGTCAGCATCTCCTGAAGTTTCTGCTGCTGCTGTTCCTGAGCTCTTGTGATGGATCAGGTGAGTGGTCGGTGGCCCGTAGAAGCGTGGCTATCCTCTTTCCCGGATGCCATGTAGACGGTATGCACCACCATGCCCCCAGACTTAGAGCATTTGGGCTCAGTGCCTTTGACATTTGTCGCAGGCATGGGGATTTTCTCTGGCCTTCTTCTCTTATGCGCGGTCGAAGTTGAGAGGGCCGTTGCAGTGGGCACCCAAGTGGTTGTCGTCTTTTGCGGCTTACTGGGATGGTTCCCTTCCGGATGAACCTTCGGCTTCTTCTGTCGGCGGAGGTAGTCTTGATCGATCACTGACTCTTGGACACGTCGCCAGACTTTGTAAACTTTGGAGGACAGCCGCTGAGGGGGTTGTTCCGGTATTGGTTTTGCGGCAGTATCTACCGGTGGAGGAGATCTTTTTAATACGGCGGTAGGCGAATTCCTGCGCACCTTGTTCAGCAGCTCAAAGTTGTTCCCGGTTGGAACAGCAGTATTAATTTCCACCGTTGGAGCCGGTGGAGTTAGCCAAGAGGGGGAGTTGCCTCCGTCCTTCCTTACTCAGTGCCAGTGGCGACGTCGAGCGTATCGAGCTGTTGGGGCTGGTTCGGCGATGGGGATGGCTTTGTCTTGTCTCCTGTCCAGATGAGGCACCGCTGGTGCCAGCCTCTTGAAGACTGACGTCTTTTGAGTAGCGGTATCCAATCTGTCAAAGACAGACCTTCAAACAGGAACGAGAGCCGGAATAGTCAGTCTTGTAAAGACCAACTCTTTGGTAGGAGAAGCCGCCTTGACGACTTCAGGAGCAGAGATGGCTATCTTCTTTGGGATGGCCACTTCAAGTTCATGGGCTTCTTGGCAGGCCCATCGGAGTTCAGGCTCAGTCTGGCGAAGACTGAGGAGTTGGAGCTGGATGATCTGTTGAGAGGGGCCATGGTAGTAGCAAGTCGATCAAAGACCGACTTCTTGGGAGCTTCTGGTGTTGGCACAGGAACGGTGAAGCTCGTTGACGGGAGCATGGTCCCGAAAAATAACCCGGTGGTGGCCTGAGTCACCTGGTCCACCGGCATTGTGAACAGCGAAGCAGCTTGAGGCCCGTAGGGCGTGGACTAGTCCAAATCCGTTTCTTTCTTAGATTTGGGTTTGGGGGTTTGGGTTTAAGGATACGTTAGCCTCATTTGAGACTAAGATCAACTTAAACGTTTGTTAAGGATACGTTAGTCTAATTTTAGACTAAGATCAACTTAACGGCATCGTTTAGATTCGACAAGAGAGCAATTGGGCTCTGTTGTTTAGTTTAGTGACATTGCGGTCGGTAATTAGTTTAAGGACATTACGGTCTATTGTTAGTTTAGGGACATCTCGGTCCATTGTTAGTTTAAGGACATCTCGGTCCATTGTTAGTTTAAAGACATCGCGGTCAAGGTTAAGGACATCATAGTCCATAGGCTTAAGGACCCCACAGTCCAATGTTAGTTTTAAGACATCACGGTCGAGGTTAAGGACGTCATAGTCCATGAGTTTAAGGACCCCACAGTCCAGTTTAAAGACGTCATAGTCTGTGAAATGTGTGGTTGTCGGGACCCGTCACCACTTTGAAGACGTTGAGGAATTAAAACGACGAATATCAAAGAAGTGAAGAGATGTACCCTTGAACCAAGGTGAGTTGGTTGAAAGAGCAGATGTGCTCAATTCAAAACAAGTTGAGGACTTATGGCCAAAATTGGGCTAAGTCCAATTAAAATGTTTTAACATTTTATTTTTGTTCTAGCTATTAAGCCTTCATTTGGGCTCAGCCCTTTTAATAATGCTAAGCATTGGGCTCTGACATTTTTTTCTTGTATTGAATGCATAGCATTTATCAGAAACAAAGTTTGTTCTGACAGTGCGCACGTGGCGCGCCAGGCGCGTTGCGCCAGTCAAAGAGCGCATTGCGCTTCTGTCGGTTAGCGCACACGAAGAGGACACGTGTCACGCTTAGCGCCAAGCGCTAGTTTGTTAGCGCATTGCGCTTTTAATTTATGAGTGCGTTGCACTAGTCTGTTGGCGCACCAGTGAGTGACACGTGGCGCGCTTGGCGCTGAGCGCCAGCCTATGAGCGCAGTGCTCTATTTTAAAAGCGCAAAGCGCAGATTATGTCTATGGTTGACACGTAGCAGGTTTTGGCGCTGAGCGCCGGTCCAATAAGCGCAAAGGCGCAATTCATGAATGCAAGGCACTTTCAATAGCGCAAGGCGCATCTGATCAATTTTAAGATCAAAGAACAAATTTATGTTCTTCAAAGGAGGCTTTTTCCTCAAGATCCAAGAACAAAAGTTCTTGTTTTTATAAAAGGCTCTGCCTTTATAAATCAAAAGATCTGTGAATGAAGTAAAATACTTCTTTTAGTCTTTTTATGATTAGATCTTTTTGATCTTTTCTTTTAAATTAAAGACCTTAGTCTTTTTATACATCTAAGATCTTTTTAGAAGATGTTTCTTCTTTTTACGAGATGGATTCATCTCTGTTATTCAAGAACATAGTTCTTTTTACCTTGAAGATGAAGAAAAACTCTTCTTTTTTCTAAGAGCTTGCTCTTTTTTTTGCAGAGGGATTTTCTCTCTCTTTTTGTGTATTCTGTATCTCTTCTGTATATTTTAGACTTGAAGTTTAGGGTCCTTTATATAGGGCCAAATGATTTGTTAAATCGGTTTTAAGAGATCTTTCTCTGATTGATTTGGAATATTTCCCACCGTTGGATCTTTGATCCTAAGGCTTCTGTTTTACAGAAGATAATCTTCTTGTTTTAATAAAATTGAAAAATCTTTCCATAACAGAATTTTAGTTCTGATTAATTAATAATTTATTATTAGTAGATCTTTTGATCTGACGGTTGGGGAATTTCTGATTCCAGCGCTGGCGTATCTTGTGCTAGCGCACCTACGTTCGACACGCGGCACGCAGCGCAACAGCGCTAGCGCACCCCTATTTGACACATGGCGCGCAGCGCAGAGCGCTGGATCTGAAGCGCTGCTTCAACTTAAATTTTGAATTTTGAAACAGAGCTTTGCTCTGATTGGGGAAAAGGAAGCGTCGCTTCATTCCATATCTTGGAACTTGAACAGAGCTTTACTCTGATTAGGGGGAGCAGATGCGTCGCTTCATTCCAAACCTTAGAATTTGAATAGAGTTTTGCTCTGATTAGGGAAACAAAGAATCTGTTCCCCTCCGAATCACGCTCCGGAGACGCGATAAACATCTTGCCTGAAATTCGGGGCAGATGCTAATTGGTGCTATCCGTCCACTTCTCCGAAGATGCCAAGTTAATTTATGGCACCATGTATCGAAGGTTTAAACGGATGCGGCCGATATAGCAGACTTCGTCAGATTCCCCCTCGTTCGAGGGGTTGTTGATTGTGGGGACGCTCTTCCCTGCAGGCGCAAGCCCCTGCAGTTAATTATGCTACCGCATCGCGGTAACAATTTTTCCCTTCTCCAGATGGTCACTTCGTGTCGTGGGTGTTTGTTTTGTGTTTGGTTGCCCGTGGATTGTATACGGAGACTAAGTTATGTTGTCGCCCGTAAGGTGTGGACTAGTCCAAATCCGTATCTTTCTTAGATTTGGGTTTGGGGGTTTGGGTTTAATGATACGTTAGCCTCATTTGAGACTAAGATCAACTTAAACGTTTGTTAAGGATACGTTAGTCTAATTTTAGACTAAGATCAACTTAACGGCATCGTTTAGATCTGACAAGAGAGCAATTGGGCTATGTTGTTTAGTTTAGTGACATTGCGGTCGGTAATTAGTTTAAGGACATTACGGTCCATTGTTAGTTTAGGGACATCTCGGTCCATTGTTAGTTTAAAGACATCGCGGTCAAGGTTAAGGACATCATAGTCCATGGGCTTAAGGACCCCACAGTCCAATGTTAGTTTTAAGACATCACGGTCGAGGTTAAGGACGTCATAGTCCATGAGTTTAAGGACCCCACAGTCCAGTTTAAAGACGTCATAGTCTGTGAAATGTGTGGTTGTCGGGACCCGTCACCTCTTTGAAGACGTTGAGGAATTACAATGACGAATATCAAAGGAGTGAAGAGATATACCCTTGAACCAAGGTGAGTTGGTTGAAAGAGCAGACGTGCTCAATTCAAAACAAGTTGAGGACTTATGGCCAAAATTGGGCTAAATCCAATTATAATGTTTTAACATTTTATTTTTGTTCTGGCTATTAAGCCTTCATTTGGGCTCAGCCCTTTTAATAATGCTAAGCATTGGGCTCTGACATTTTTGTCTTGTATTGAATGCATAGCATTTATCAGAAACAAAGTTTGTTCTGACAGTGCGCCACGTGGCGCGCCAGGCGCGTTGCGCCAGTCAAAGAGCGCATTGCGCTTCTGTCGGGTAGCGCACACGAAGAGATTAGCGCCAAGCGCTAGTTTGTTAGCGCATTGCGCTTTTAATTTATGAGCGCGTTGCGCTAGTCTGTTGGCTCATCAGTGAGTGACACGTGGCGCGCTTGGCACTGAGCGCCAGCCCATGAGCGCAGTGCTCTGTTTTAAAAGCGCAAAGCGCAGTTTGTGTCTATGGTTGACACGTGACAGGTTTTGGCGCTGAGCTCCGGTCCAATTAGAGCAAAGGCGCAATTCATGAGTGCAAGGCACTTTCAATAGCGCAAGGCACATCTGATCAATTTTAAGATCAAAGAACAAATTTATGTTCTTCAAAGGAGGCTTTTTACTAAGTTCCAAGAACAAAAGTTCTTCTTTTTATAAAAGGCTCTGCCTTTATAGATCAAAAGATCTGTGAATGAAGTAAAATACTTCTTTTAGTCTTTTTATGATTAGATCTTTTTGATCTTTTCTTTTAAATTAAAGACCTTAGTCTTTTTATACATCTAAGATCTTTTTAGAAGATGTTTCTTCTTTTTACGAGATGGATTCATCTCTGTTATTCAAGAACATAGTTCTTTTTACCTTGAAGATGAAGAAAAAGTCTTCTTTTTTCTAAGAGCTTGCTTTTTTTTTGCAGAGGGTTTTTCTCTCTCTTTTTGTGTATTCTGTATCTCTTTTGTATATTTTAGACTTGAAGTTTAGGGTCCTTTATATAGGGCCAAATGATTTGTTAAATCAGTTTTAAGAGATCTTTCTCTGATTGATTTGGAATATTTCCCACCGTTGGATCTTTGATCCTAAGGCTTCTGTATTACAGAAGATAATTTTCTTGTTTTAATATGATTGAAAAATCTTTCCATAACAGAATTTTAGTTCTGATTAATTAATAATTTATTATTAGTAGATCTTTTGATCTGACGGTGGGGGAATTTCTGATTCCAGCGCTGGCGCACCTTGCGCTAGCGCACCTACGTTCGACATGTGGCGCGCAGCGCAACTGCGCTAGCACACCCGTGTTTGACATGTGGCGCGCAGCGCAGAGCGCTGGATCTGAAGCGTTGCTTCAACTTAAATTTTGAATTTTGAAACAGAGCTTTGCTCTGATTGGGGGAAAGGAAGCGTCGCTTCATTCCATATCTTGGAACTTGAACAGAGCTTTGCTCTGATTAGGGGGAGCAGAAGCGTCGCTTCATTCTAAAACTTGGAATTTGAACAGAGTTTTGCTCTGATTCGGAAAACAGAGGTGATGGCGAGCTGATGGCTGAACGGAGAGGGGGAAATATTTTAGGGGAAGGAGATTTGGGGCCGGCGCGGGTAATGGGAAATTTTTTGGAGGGGGAGGATATTTAGAGCCTGGGGAAAAGGATAATTGATTTTTTTAAATAATCCTACATCCCCCCTATGGTGCCCACCGTAGGTGTTTCTTTTGTGGCACCGTAAGGGCAACCACAGGAAATAATTTTTCATATTTTTTTATATAGATATGACCCTACGGTTGAAACCGCAGGGGCACGTTTTTCCCCAATGAATTTTTCCATCCGTAGAGATAACCCATCTTTGTACTAGTGCCCGTCTATTGCGATGCAATATGAGAGAATTAGAGTGGAGCATTTGAGATAATTGTGTTGAGTTAAGGAGAATGCTTCCTCACCCCTTTTTTATTTATAATAGCATGGTAGATACAAATAGGGAAGGTATAAAAAGGAAAATAACAATATTCCCAATACACAAATATTCCCTTCCCAAATACACATATTACTATTTCCTCTTTTATTTAATTACCAAAATTATTATTTTTCTAAATTACTAATTACTATTTACCAAAATTACTCGGTTGACTTCTAACACTCCCCCTTAAGTTGGTGCATACATGTCATATGCCCAACTCGCCACATATATACTGAACACGAGTCTTCCCGAGTGACATTGTGAACAAGTCGGCCAATTGGTGGTCAGTCTTTACATGTACCATGTCAATTATGCATTTTTCAATCTTTTCTCGAACAAAATGACATTCGACCTCAATATGTTTCGTCCTTTCATGAAATACGGAATTATTGGCAATATAAATAGCAGCATTATTGCCACAATAAAGCCTCACTGCTCCCCGGGATGAAAAAATCAACTCTATAAGAAGAAATCTTATCCATATCAATTCACTGATGGTGTTGGCCATGGATCTACATTCGAATTCGACACTGGAACGGGAAACAACCTGTTGCTTTTTACTCTTCCATGACACTAGATTTCCTCCAATAAATACACAAAATTCTTTAGTTGACCGCCGATCACTTGGCGATCAAGCCTAATCAGCATCAGTGAATCCTTTAACTGTAGAGTATCCAATGCCTTTGTACAAAAGGCCCTTTCCTGGCGTGGCCTTCAGGTAACGAAGAATGTGCATAACTGCACTCCGATGTGGTTCTCTGGGATCTCCCATGAACTGGCTAATCACACTCATTGGAAAGGCAATGTCTGGTCTGGTAATGGTTAAATAATTTAACTTTCCTACCAATCTGTGATATTGCCCCGGGTCGGCTAGTTGCTCCCCCGGATTCAGATATAGCTTGAAATTTGGATCCATAATGGACTCAATAGGTTTGCATCCGGCCATCTTTGCTTCTTTGAGCATATCAAGAACATACTTCCTCTGCGAAACAAAAATGTCACCTCGGGAAGAAGAACGTGCCACTTCAATGCCAAGAAAATATTTGAGCTCCCCTAAATCCTTGGTGCAGAGCTTCTTCAAAAGATATCCCTTCAATTCTGAGATGCCCTTTGTTCCCGCCAAAAAAATTTCTACGCAAAAGAGCCCAAGGTATCAAATAGTAGCAATACGCTTAAGAAAATGCAAACCAGTATTTTCCGGGATGTATTTTTCCAAACTTCCGAATGAGAATCAAGTAAATTATGATAGCATTGAAAGCGTCTCCGAAAATCCTTCGATTTAATATATTACTGGCCTCATAACTCTTCCGCAATCAAAAATTATGAGCAAATATGCTATGCACGTATAGTCTAAGTAATGCTCTACAACATGGGGGATACGCTTTTAGTCCCACATCGGGAAAAAGAGAAATCCTATCTCTACCACTCCTATATAAATAAGAGGGATACTTCTTAGAAAAAATAGGATTCAATCCTCAAAGGAGCTTAGTTCTCCATAGGAACTTAGTCCTCTAAGTTAGGGCCTTAACTGCCCTCCATAATGCGCATATGCGCAAGCGCCATGCCCGCCACGTGCAACACACGTGCGCCCGCCGTGCGAGAATACAATCCTCAAAGGAGCTTAGTTCTCCAAGTTATGGCCTTAGCTTCCCCCCATAATGCGCAAGCGCCACGTGCAACGCACGTGCGTCCGCCGTGCGAGGATTCAATCCTCAAAGGAGCTTAGTTCTCCATAGGAGCTTAGTTCTCCAAGTTAGGGCCTTAGCTGTCCCTCCCCCATAATGCGCATATGGGCAAGCGCCATGTGCGCCACATGCAAAGCACGTGCGCACCACGTGCAACGCACGTGCGCACGCCGTGCGACGATTTAATCCTCAAAGGAACTCAGTTCTCCATAAGAGCTTAGTTCTCCAAGTTAGGGCATTAGCCGCCCTCCCCATAATACGCATATGCGCCATGTGCAACGTGGTGTGCCCGCTACGTGCGCACCTCGTGCAATGCACGTGCGCCCGCCGTGCGAGGATTCAATCCTCAAAGGAGCTTAGTTCTCTAAGCTAGGGCCTTAGCTGTCCCCCATGATGCACATATGCGCAAGCGTAACACCTACGATGCACGTGCGCCCGCCAAGTCAGCAACACGTGCAACGTACGTGCGTCCAATACGTGCGGCGAACGTGCGCGAACGCAAAGAAGATTTTTTCAGCAGCTAGGAGTTTAAGCTCCAACCTATTCTTCCCTCTAATGAGTGGGACATGGATCAAAGAGTACATCCCTCCACACTTTCAATACATGGCGTTGTAATCTATCAGCGTCATCGGAGAGGTGGTAGATCCCAACAACCAATAATCCCTCTTTTCAAATATAGAGGACCCCCCCCATAAGCTTCTAAAAACAAAGCAAAAAGCTTAAAAAAGAAACAAAGAAGAAGATCTCCCTTCTCAGAAAAGAAACTCTAGGTAAATAAAAAGAAGAGAGATCAAAGCATCTCATTTACCTATTGAAGGGTTTAACCCTTTTAAAAGAACTTAGTTCTTTCTCCGGATCTGAGATCCACAAGACAAGTCTCTCACAAGTTGAGAATTTAATTCTCATCGGGAAGAACTTGTTCTTGAGAATCAAAGATTCAGAAAAGAATTAGGAAATCGAATTCCTCAAAACAAAGCATATAAAGAAAAATCTAGCGCCCAGAGCCTCACGTGGGCGTCACAGAAAAAGGAGTACTTAGCATTCAATGAGTGGCGCTCAGCGCCCAGCGCCTCACGTTCCCCTCACATGGGCACCACAGAAGAAAGAGTACTTCGCACTTAATGAGCGGCGCTCAGTGCCCAACCCCCAATGTGTTCTTCACGTGGGCACCACAGAAGAAAAGAGTGCTTAGCACACATTGGGCAACGCCCAGCGCCTCACGTGGGCACCATAAAAAAGGAGAGTGCCCAGCACCCAGCACCTCATGTGTTTCTCACATGGACACCACAGAATGGAGGAGTGCTTAGCACTCACTAGGCAGTGTCTAGCGCCTAGCGCCTCACGTGTCCCTCACATTGGCGCCATAAAGAGTGCCTAGTACTCCATACAAAGACAAAAGGGGTAAAGTGTTTAACACTTATTAGGCAATCCCCATAACTAAAAGCCCACATGATTATATTTGAGCCTCAGAACTTACATAAGTGCTCATCACTCTTTGTACAAAAAGAGAACTGATTATACAGAGCCCAAACAAGTGCTTAGCGCTTTTCAACAAAAATTGAATGGACCAAACCCAAATTGGCTAGGTCCCCTCGAGGATAGAACCTCCTTGATTCAGACCATCCGAGCCCATGTGCTCATGACTTCCCAAGCTGACCTTAGTCCCAAATATGACTATTGATCTTCCAACTGATGATATCCGAAACGGTACTCATCCCACATCTTCCCGAGGAAATCTTAGTCTCAAAATATGACTAACGATTTCCGGTTTTACCACTAACTCCTTTTCCCCCTAAATATGGGAATTGGTTTAAGGGTGCATCTCTCCACACCTCTGATCCACGTCGTTGTAATTCCTTAACGTCTTCAGAGAGGTAGCGGTTCCCAACAACCAACAGCTTTTTGGTGCACTTCCAAACTGATGTGCACACCTCAAATCAGACCGCACCACAAATTGGGTGCATCCCAAATCATTGTTGTTCATCCCGTCATGTAACAAATACACGCACGCGCAAGATGGACAACGGACCGAGACGTCCTTAAACTAAAATCTCACCTCCAAAATGGTGATCAACGGATCAAGACGTCCTTAAACTAAACTCTCACTGCCAAAATGGTGATCAACGGACTGAGACGTCCTTAAACAAAAACCTCACCTCCAAAATGGTGATCAACGGACTGAGACGTCCTTAAATTAAAACTTCACCTCCAAAATGGTGATCAACGGACCGAGACGTTCTTAAACTAATATTCGCCTAAAAAATGGTGACAATGGACCGAGATGTCCCTAAAACTAACACAATAGAGCCCAAATGCTCTCTTATTGGATCTGAAACAAAAAAAGATCCTAATACCTTGTTAAGTAGATCTTAGTCTCAAATTGGACTAACGTATCCTTAACAAAAAACCAACCGAGGCCTAACTGCTCACATACATTTAAGTTGATCTTAATCTCAAACCAGATTAACGATCCTTAAATCAAACCAAGCCCAAATCTAAAATATATGGATTTGGACTAATCCGTGCCCTACGGGCGACGACATAAATTAGTCTCTGTATACAATCCATGGGCAACCTAAACAAACAAAAACACGCACACGACACGAAGTGAACTTCCGGAGCAGGAGAAAGTGGTTATCGATACACGGTAACGTAATTAACTGCAGAGGCTTGTGCCTGCAGGGAAGAGCGTCCCCACAATAAAAAAAAACCTTCGCAAACGAGGGGGAATTTGACGAAGTCTGCTACAACGGCCGCATCCGTCCAAACCACCGATATACGGTGCCATAAATCAACTTGGCATCTTCGGAGAGGTGGACGGATGTCACGACCCGAAATGGCACGTGACTGGCACTTGAATCATATGAAATCTATAGGACCCCATCTAATTCAAGTAATCCAAAATCCCAGAAATCTAAACCATTTAAAGAAGAAGGTGAAGGAAAACATTAGTTTTAAAGCGAGTGGTTTGACAAAATAAGCTGAAGTATGCATTTTTAAAACCTCAAGTCTTTTCTGAAAATTTCGGCAGAGTTTCTTTTGTAAATACTGGCCCCAAACTGGTACAAAATGAATAATATACATAAATGATAAAAGGCATCCCCAAGCGGGAGCTACCTCTTCGTCAATTGGCGGTCACAACCATGCAAGCAATATAATATAAAACGCCGAAGGGCGAGGATCAAAACTTAAAAGGAAAACCAATATCATCAAGAAAACCATAATAATACAAGCGCGACTCTAAGGTCGAAAGAATATACACTGGTCTTCTAAGTCTATAAATTAATACAAGTCTGGTTGATGGAGTTTCCTAGATACAACTGAAATATAATAAAAGGTAAAATGGTGGTCACGATGCAAGTGAACCCACCTACCAAAGCAATCACTCGGAAAGAAGCAGTGTGCCAGCAAAGCCGCCAAGGAAACCTGTACGGCAAAACCTGCAAGAACTGTGTCACAATGGGGTGAGTTGCCAACTCGTGAGTAGAAAACATCACCAAGCAGAAATCGCATGTATGACTCAATCCTAGGTCATACGATAGTAATATCCTCAAATAATAATGTCTGAAGCATAAATAATGGCAAAGGTAAACATCTATATATAAGTGTAATACCGAGTGCTCGTGTTAGTGCCTCAGGTAGCAACATATCATAAATATGATGTATGAATGCATGAAAATAGAATACATCTAAATGAGAAAACTGTTTTAATATCTCAGTGAGATTTCTGTATAAAGTCGAAATATCATCAATGAAATCAACAGAGAATCAGTGTCTAGCATCAACACAAAATATATATCTCGCTATCTTAATATCTCAGGCTCCGGCAATCCGGACTGGCCTGTAATATCAAATCTCAATATCAAGCGCTCTGGTAATCCGGACTGGCCCATATCCTCAAATCTCAAGACCACGTCGGTATCCTCCGGATATCCGGCGCGTCACAATAACCGGTCGGTAGTGCTCCCCTGCCGGGCTCAACGCCATTATCTGCGACCATCTTATCCCGGAGTACCGCACCGGGTCCACCACGCACCTACAGATGATTCCTCCTCCTCCTCAAATCGGGTGAATAATATCGCTCAAGAGCCGAGAAAACTCATGGTGGACATATCTCAAATCATATCATAAGGAAACCGCAATTTTCTATCTTTAAAATGATAATAAATTTATAAAATCCTTGCGGTTTCTCTAAATCCAGAAATCTCATGGAAATCCGAAATCCCAATCTCAAGAATAAATAAATAATGAATTACCGACAATAAGCTACATAATATTTCATGACTAATGAATATATGAATGCATGGGATATCAAGCAAAGAATACAATAATTAAACTAGCATATAACAGTAAGCGCACTAGTACTATGTCGAAACTATCAGCTAGCAATTTATACAATGAAATAGTGTTTTCTAATGTGTGCGTGACATAGCAATTACCGATGATGATGTGTGTGAGCCGGCAAGCAGGTGCACGTGGAGCATACGCATCATCGGTAATGGTGCTGGTGTCCTGACAGCATGATTTTAATAATAACTAATGAAAACACAAATAAGCATGCAATGCGATGCGAACAGCAAGAATATACGGAACATGAATAATAACGCAACATGTAAGAATACACATTTATATTTATGAGTCATACAGTTTTGGCATTTGAAATAACACGAATCATTTGTTTAGAAAATAGGGGCTACGGTGTTTTTAAGAAAAGGTACACCCTTTGAAATATCCGTAGTATCCCTTGATCTGTCTTTAAAATACTCACGATTTGTTAGTTTTGGAAATAGATATGACTCGAGCCCAGTCTAACATCTACTAAGTAACTACGGTACTAAACTAACAGACTAATCGAAAGAGTAAGGAAAACCACCTAAGTCTGAGTTGATATCTATATCTAGTAGTCGGTGATACCGCCTCAATAGTATCACGTACGATACAATATATGATATGACCTTCTCGAGTCAAGAGTGCGGATCTATCATCATAATTATATCTCGTACGGTAAATCTATCGTACGGCATCCCAAATCTGGGTACGGGTCGAATATCACATCTATCTCATTATTCATCTGGTATTCTTATCATCCTATCCTGATTAGAGGTACTGATCTAAAGTCTAGTACATTCCGATACTATCAACATATATATATATATATATATATATATATATATATATATATATATATATATATGCGTGTGTATGAAAACACATCGCCTAAAGACCCGCTATAACATCATGCCGTATCTCATAATACGAACCAAGTCACATCACCGATCTCGTGGCATCATGCCCAATCATATCGACTCATCTCCAAGTACCATATACTATCCTCAACATCCATGTATATGTATACATACATACATACATATATATATATATATATATAAACATACTAACATACATAAATGTATATATCCCTATATACGCACAAGTAAAACAGATGTATGCGTGTGTGTGTGCGTGAGTATAAACCTTATTCTAGGGTTCGCGACTAAAACTAACTAACGACACTATCATCCAATTAAACTAAAGTTAAATCCATGATCTCCTAAGACCTTACTTGCTAACTATCCATGATTCACATAACACATAATCATATATAGATATAATATATCATAGGCTACATTACGAACTGCGGGGGTGCTATACGCCATCCACCCGACTTCCCCCGTAGATATATATCTACTCACCTGATCCTTGCTTACCGAAGTCGATGTCGCCACACTCTTGCTTGTCATCCCGAAGTTCACGCGGACGTACCTACATATCATAATTTATCGTGCCGCGTTACAATCCATTTTAAAACCAAAACGACACACAAATCGTACATAGGTTAAAATATATGGTCTATGCATGCAAGAAAGGCCCAACAAATTCTCAATGTTGATGTACAAACGTCAAACCATCGAGTCAAAACACAATATCCCAATTTCAAGTCATAACAATCACGAAACCAAAACAGAATCTCAGAAAACATGCTCCAGATTTTACCCTAGGTGAAATTAGCCAATTTTGCATATGTGGAAGGTCTAGTTTACTGAAGATAAGGCCATGGACCAAACACGGACCCAATTGCCCCTACCCTGGCTGCAATTTGCGGCCGGAAAGGATATATTTGCGGCCAAGTGAAGGAGTTGGGGTCTCGGGTCTTGGGGATAGCTCCTAAGTTGCCTGCACAACTCACTGTGATTGCTAAATAATTTTCAGGGCCTCCGGGTGAGAGCAGATCTCTAATTATCACCACAATTCCCACAATCTTCGGATATCAGGGTTTCTAAGTTCGTGTCTTGGGGATTTAATCTCTGGTTTTGTCCAGAATTCTAACACTAAAGGGGTTTAAGATCACTACTAAACCTTAATTTACACTTCACAACTAATAAATTTCCCTAACCTCTTCTTGGAATTTTCAAAGCTCACTAAACCTTATTTAAACACTTCTAAACTAAATTAGATGCTAAGGTAAATGAAAAACTACACAAATGGTGAAGGGAATACCTCATTTGGCAACTCAAGAATTTTCTTGAGTTGCCCCAAGTCTTCAAAACCCATTTTTTCTTGGTTCCCCATGCTCGTAGTGAGCTTGTGCTCCTTTTTAATGAAGGGATTGAGATGTTTTGATATAGGAATGGTGGTGAAGTGAAGTGGTGGAGGTGATGGAGGGAGAGGGCAGCCAAGTGAGGGATAGAAGGGAAAAATGAAGAAGAAAATAATGAAGGGGACAATGAGACATGGTTTAAGGAGACCCCTCACCCCCTCTCTCTCTCTCTCTCTTCTCTCTCTTGTCCATACCCAATTCTATATTCATTTTCTTTTCTTTTCTTTTCTTTTCTTTTCTTTTCTTTTTCATTTCTAATTTTAAACACCAAAAACTCAATGCAAATAAAATAAAGACAAAGATGTCATGGTTCAAAAATGGAACAAGTGTGTAACATGACATGGTACATTTCATGAAGCCTAATCAAGATTAGTGAAAATTAATCAAATTTAGAAATAATCTTGTATATAATTTATTATAGAAATTTATAATTTGCCTAAATCACATAAATCCCTCCAAAATCACCATTTAATTTAATTTTCCAATATTTTCCAATTTATTGGTATTTAATTATAACATATCATTAAAATATTCATAATATTTATTATTTTAATTATATAAATTCCCAAAAATAATATTTTATTTTTTTCTGAAATGTTACAATCTTCCAACTTAAAGAAATTCAGTCCCCGAATTTAAATTTAAACCCCTCAAATACTAAAACATTTCAGTAAAAAGATCAAGTTGTCAGGGCTTCGAAATCATAAATACATCGTAGCGCAATGCATGTGCATGAAAAACGAGTATATAAACCAAAATCAAAACTCCGTCAAGCATCCCGCAATCATCGGAATTATGGTGAAGACACCAATTTCAAAGTCCACTACGAAAACCAACATGATATACATCAAAACTATACATGTACACATCGTTGTAAATTCATCAAAACCTCTGAAAGAAGTGTATGCCGAACATTTTCAAGTTGCTGTGTGATGCGCGTATCACGGCACAGTGGCGGACGTCTATTGTAAGAAAATAACTATATATATGTGTGTGTGTGTGTGTATGTGTGTGTGTGTCCTTTGTTTAACATACACGTCCCGTTGTTTTTAAATTTATTTAGAAGGGTTTCCTTTGTTAAATGTCTCGTGTCATCTCGGACACGTAGGTAAATACTGAGACTATAGCTCCTTTTTGGAAATCCTTTCGATAACTATCAATACATGCAAAAATATATTCAGGTACTATTCTCGGACTAGTCCTGCTCAGCTACTATACCATATAATAAGTATCATAAAATATACCGCTCCAAAAGAAATCAATCCCAAAATGTGTATATGAATGCCGCGTGCATCTGGTGCGCACGGAAATCGAAATCCATGAATGTGCCATACATGTGCACAGAAACAAAATCTAAGTGCAACGGGTGTGCACGAACACCTGTCAAAGGCAACGGGTGTGCCTGACAGCAATATCAGGTGCATCTGATATGCACGAAAAATCCCGATTTAGCACACCAAAATCGCATCAAGCGCGTCAAGTATGTACAAGAATCCAAATCAAGTGCACAAGGTGCACGAAAACAAATATCGAGTATCACAAGTGAAATCGACGGTATACAGCACATCTATATCTAAATCAGGTATACCGTGGTATAATCTCACAACCATGTGCATCAGCGTGCACAAAAATCAAATCCAAATACTGAAAGTGCATGAAAACTATGCCGAAAGCACAAGTCAAATCACATGAATATCATAAGCATGAAATCCAAATCAACATCTCGAATGACATCAAATCGAAGTCAAGTGCAACTGTGGTGCACAAAATCTCAATCATGCAAATAAATCGCCCAAATTACTGAAATCAAAGATGATGGAAACAGTCCCGCTCTGGCACATCCTCTAAAGATCTCGGGCCTACTATCATGGTCACTCATACATGTCTCGTCGACGATGCTGAACTCTGGCCTACTGGGTGTGCGTAGTACGACTGATCCTGGGTCCAAGTCTTCTCGTATAGTATTCCAGAAAGGTTCTGTCTAAGTCTCCCCCAAATCTTGTTTCTGCCGAACTGCACAGAAGTTATCATCATTTACTAAATTTATTTCTTGTTTCCGGAACGGCCGCATACTCATCACGACTTCTTCTGGAAGATATATCTATATACAACGCCTCTGCATGCGTATCGCATCTCTGATGTCAACTGAGTGGTGTTAGTGTATATGCCCTAGAGGCCATTACTGTATCATACTAGTATGTATATTACTTAATGGAAGCTTGGGATATTCACCTTGTATTGACAATCTTGCTCAAAATAGTAGTATGCTACTTGGTTTGTTTCTACTTCAATGTGTACATGTGTTTATTTTTGTATATCGCCTATACACATTAGTAGAGCCCTTAGGATCTTTGCTTGATTACCAGCGATGTGATGGCCGTCACACTAGTGGGGCTGGGTAATCTATAAGCACATCCTTATGCAGGTCCCTGGTCGCAGGACTATCGAGACAGGGCATCGATACTCCGGAGTAGACCAGCGCATGCGCTTCTCATCCCAGTGTGGGAGACGGTCTGTCCCACAGCCGTCAGTACGTCGTACTTGAGATAGTATGCGGGTGCTCGTTAGGTTACGGGTACACTGGACAGGACTCGTCGGGAACTGACTAGTTGGTATTATACCTATCGTCAGTTATCAGTTCCCAGGTGACATGAGTACAGCTTAGTCCGCTGACTTGACACTGTCACTTCGCCTCGAGTGTGTTCCCACTGTACTTTTATCACTACCCTACCACGGCTCAAAGGAGTCGTGCAAACAGGTAGTGGTTGGGTGCAGTCCCGAAGCACTTGGAGGCAGTGACGGTTAGACAGGATTCGTCTCTCCCGGTATTGGGGGTTGACATCGCGCTGTGTCTAGGAGAGCCATTACACGAGTAGTCCCTGGCCAGGGCAAACGAGATATACTGGTAGGTTTCCAGTGTTATCTCAGGGTGTTTTGGGCTACGCTCCGGCACGACTTGTACCGCTATTGGGGGACTGACGTTTACCGCCCCCTAGGCCCGCCATGCGATGTATCAGACGAACAGACCGGACTGTACGGAGAATGTCACACTCAGGCTCAGTCGGAGTTCATATGGGTTTCGCCTCGTCGGTCTTCTTGTCGGCATTACCTGGGGACCGTTACGCACAGCTAGTGCCGCTTGCGGTCTGTGGTTAAACCCACTGCCAGCGTAGTGTCGAGTCTTTAGAGTCCCACACAGAAAGCTTTTCGCCTTTAGGCAAAAGAGTAGAGGTCGCATGGTATTGCGACAGGTCGCATGGTTTTGCGACAGGGTTCGGTCACATCCGTGCACTTGTGCACGTACAGTGTCCGGACAGTTTACACTAGCGGGCTTTGGTTTAAGCCAGATCCTAGTGTACCTTATGGGATTGGATTTATCCAGTTTGCATTCGTGTTCCTCGGAACGCGGATGCGGGTGTGTATGCACAGTTGACAGGGAGGCAGAGGCAGCGGATTCTCATTAGGGTTGTTGACAGTTGACCGTTGACTATTTGACTTTATGCTCAACCCTAATGAGAATATGATATGTGATTAACTATTATATTAATTAAGTATTATGGTGATATGGTTGTTGACTTGTTGACTTTTGTTGACTTGTTGACTTTGTTGACTTGTTGACTTTTGTTGACTTGTTGACCGGTTGACTAGGCTTGACTAGTTGACCATCATGATAACCATAGCCATCATTTCATGGCAAAGACTTTTGTTTACTTGCTCATTTGTGTAAAATGAGTGCATGAAATGATATGGTTGTGGTTGCTTCTAACCATCACATAAGACTTTTTTTGATATGATGAGTTATGATCACTTTGGATTATGAGAGGGTGAAAGACAAAAGAGAGCCTCATTCTTTCTTGCTCATTCTCTCTCTTGTTCTTGAGCTCTCCTCTTGCTCTCACCCTCAACCTCTTGCTCCCTCTCTTGATCTATGGTTCTCTTGTCTCATGAGTTGAGAATCAAGAACCATAGATAAAATCCCATTCTATTTCTTCTCTACTCATTCTAGTTCACTAGGTTTGGCAAACCAAGTGAACTAGTTTCTTCAAAGAACGAAGAAGGAGCTAAAGGTTGGAGCTTTCAGGTGGATCTATCTTCGGCGTACGGAGACGACGAGAAGAAGCCATCGGACCACCATCGGAGCTTTGAAGACGAAGGAGTTCAAGACAAGCAAGGTATAACCCCCTAACCGAGTAGCTAAAACACATAGTTAGGATGTTAGATAGATGTTTAACCAAGATCCGGGTTTTAGGTCCATGTTACCATCTTTAAGAAAATCGTTTTTTACCAAATTCCGCATTCCCGAAAGTACCGGGAGAGGTAGCATGGACTTACAAGTGGAACGTCATCTCGTCGAAAGGTCGTAAGAACCTCTTACTCCACTTTTCTCTAATGTCGACTGATTCAGACTTGTCTCTTCGTGGCTATATGGACTGCGCTCCAACGGCTATACTCATATCTGGAGTCTCCCCAGCAATATATCCCATCACATGATATCCGAACGACGTCAAACTTTTCGATCGATTCATCAAAGTCTCATAATCCCCCAAGCGCTCAACCCTTGAATACAGTTTAATAATATCCAGTACATGTCACAGTACTTATGGACCAGCCGTAGAAGGGAAAACCAAAGCCTCATTAATGGCACCGTGGAACTGCCGCAGACCCTAAGATTCCAAAAGCATTCCCATGGTCATTATATCGAGTTATGGTTTCATTGTTCTAGAGGGTCCATAGAATTACTTGCATGTTTTTCCGAATACTTTAAACTTGGAAAATGGGTTTCTGACATTCTATAGTTTCCTTTCGACTCTCAACGTATCTGCGTGAAGTCTTCTCTAGCTAGAATCAATCAATCTGATGACCTCGTATCGGGGTGTGCAAACGAACCATGTGTCCTAGTCATTCATCCAAGGATGACTAGCGATCTTCTATCATATCTTTAAGTACAATCGTACTGCATTAGCTTCAAACATCTGGGGCAATATCTCGTTATTCGCAGCAACAACAGAATCATTCGTCCGCACGCTGAACAGTGCCTCAATCATCAAGAATAGTCGGTGCATTGACGGTCATCACATTCTGGCTGGCCTCTAACAGTAGCCCAATCCTCTGGTGCTGATCTGCATGTTCGAGAAATTTTGTAAAAGCAATCCATCAAACGCTTATAGCGCGAAAACACAATAGGACGATACATCTATGCAATTGTGTGTCCCTGGAATCACGCCCTGGTCAGTCCTCGTCCGTGACGAGCGCGTGCTGAACACAACTCTAGCCATAGCTCTCTCTGTTTATGCAATCGTGGTAGCAAAAAGTATAAACCGATATCGATAAGGATAGATCATAGAAATGAATATAATACTGTGCAAGGAAATGTACATCCTAAGGCTTCTTAAGCGGAGTAGCGTATCGTAAGTATGCCGCGGAACATACACACGGTACGTCACTCTACTTAAGTCACCTAGTCCATCAACCAAGGTCAACCTACACGACGAAAGTTCGATTCTAATGCCTCCTCGACCAAGTCTAAGTTCCGTAAGGTCAAGCCTAGGTTCCGAATAAATATACGCCCTAGACTCCGCATAGTCAAACATAGACTCGAACCAAGGTTAAGCTAACGCTCTGATACCAACTTTTTCACGACCCGAAATGGCACGTGACTAGCACTTGAATCATATGAAGGCTATAGGACCCCATCTAATTCAAGTAAGCCAAAATCTCAGAAATCTAAACCATTTAAAGAAGAAGGTGAAGGAAAACTTTAGTTTTAAAGCGAGTGGTTTGACAAAATAAGCCGAAGTATGCATTTTTAAAACCTCAAATTTTTTCTGAAAATTTTGGCAGAGTTTCCTTTGTAAATACTGGCCCCAAACGGGTACAACATGAATAATATACATAAATGATAAAAGGCATCCCCAAGCGGGAGCTACCTCTTCGCAAATTGGCGGTCAAAACTACGCAAGCAATATAATATACGACGCCGAAGGGTGGGGATCAAAACTCGAAAGGAAAACCAATATCATCAAGAAAACCAAAATAATCCAAGAGCGACCCTAAGGCCGAAAGAATATACACTGGTCTTCTAAGTCTACAAATTAATACAAGTCTGGTTGATGGAGTTTACTGGATACAACTGAAATATAATAAAAGGTAAAATGATGATCACGATGCAAGTGAACCCACCTACCAAAGCAATCACCCAGAAAGAAGCAGTGTGCCAGCAAAGCCGCCAAGGAAACCTGTACGGCAAAACCTGCAAGAATTGTGGCACAACGGGGGTGGGTTGCCAACTCGTGAGTAGAAAACATCACCTAGCAGAAATCGCATGTATGACTCAATCCTAGGTCATACGATAGTAATATCCTCAAATAATAAAGCCTGAAGCATAAATAATGGCAAGGGTAAACATCTGTACATAAGTGTAATACCGAGTGCTCGTGTCAGTGCCTCAGGTAGCAACATATCATAAATATGATGTATGAATGCATGAAAACAGAATACATCTAAATGAGAAAACTGTTTTCATATCTCGGTGAGATTTCTGTATAAAGTCGAAATATCATCAATGAAATCAACAGAGAATCAGTGTCTAGCATCAACATAAAATATATATCTCGCTATCTCAATATTTCAGGCTCCGGCAATACGAACTGGCCAGCAACATCAAATCTCAATATCTAGGGCTCCGGTAATCCGGACGGGCCCATATCCTCAAATCTCAAGACCACGTCAGTATGCTCCGGATATCCGGCGTGTCACAATAACCGGTCGGTTGTGCTCCCCTGCCGGGCTCAACGCCATCATCTGCGACCATCTTCCCCGGGGTACCGCACCGGGTCCACCATGCACCCACAGACGGTTCCTCCTCCTCCTCCAATCGGGTGAATAATATCGCTCAAGAGCCGAGAAAACTCATGGTGGACATATCTCAAATCATATCATGAGAAAACCGCAATTTTCTATTTTTAAAATGATAATAAGTCTATAAAATTCTTGCGGTTTCTCCAAATCCAGAAATCTCATGGAAATCCAAAATCTCAATCTCAAGAGTAAATAAACAATGAATTACCGACAATAAGCTACATAATATTGCATGACTAATGAATATATGAATGCATGGGATATCAAACAAAGAATACAATAATTAAACTAGCATATCACAGCAAGCGCACTAGTACTATGTCGAAACTATCAGCTAGCAATTTATATAATGAAATAGTGTTTTCTAATGTGTACGTGACATGGCAATTACCGATGATGATGTGTGTGAGCCAGCAAGTAGGTGCACGTGGAGCATACGCATCATCGGTAATGGTGCTGGTGTCATGACATCATGCTTATAATAATAATTAATGAAAACACAAATAAGCATGCAATGCGATGCGAACGGCAAGAATATACGGAACATGACTCATAACGCAAAATGTAAGAATACACATTTATATTTATAAGTCATACAGTTTTGGCATTTGAAATAACACGAATCGTGTGTTTAGAAAATAGGGGCTACGGTGTTTTCAAGAAAAGGTACGCCCTTTGAAATATCCGTAGTATCCCTTGACCTGTTTTTAAAATACTCACGATTCGTTAGTTTTGGAAATAGGTATGACTCGAGCCCAGTCTAACATCTACTAAATAACTACAGGACTAAACTAACAGACTAATCGAAAGAGTAAGGAAAACCACCTAAGTCTGAGTTGATATCTATATCTAGTAGTCGGTGATCCCGCCTCAATAGTATCACGTACGATAAAATATATGATATGACATTCTCGAGTCAAGAGTGCGGATCTATCATCATAATTATATCTCGTACGGTAAATCCATCGTACGGCATCCTAAATCTGGGTACGAGTCGAATATCACATCTATCTCATTATTCATCTGGTATCCTTATCATCCTATCCTGAATTAGGGGTACTGATCTAAAGTCTAGTACATTCCGATACCATCAACATATATATATGCATGTGTATGAAAACACATCGCCTAAAGACCCGCTATAACATCTTGTCGTATCTCATAATACGAACCAAGTCACATCACCGATCTCGTGGCATCATGCCCAATCACATCGACTTATCTCCAAATACCATATACTATCCTCAATATCCATGTATATGTATACATATATATATACATACTCGCATACATATATGTATATATATGTATATATCCCCATATACGCAGAAGTAAAACAGATGTATGTGTATGCGCGCGCGTGAGTGTAAACCTTATTCTAGGGTTCGCGACTAAAACTAACTAACGACACTATCATCCAATTAAACTAAAATTAAATCCATGATATCCTAAGACCTTACTTGCTAACTATCCATGATTCACATGACACATAATCATATATAGATATAATATATCATAGGCCACACTACGAACTGCGGGGGTGGTATACGCCATCCACCCGACTTCCCCCGTAGATATTTATCTACCCACCTGATCCTTGCTTGCCGAAGTCGATGTCGTCACGCTCTTACTTGTCGTCCCAAAATTCATGCGGAGGTACCATCATATCATAACATATCGTGCTACATTACAATCCAATTCAAAACCAAAATGACACACGAATCGTACATAAGTTAAAACCTATGGTCTACGCATTCAAGAAAGGCCCAACAAATCCTCGATGTCGATGTACAAACGTCAAACCATCGAATCAAAACACAATATCCTAAGTTCAAGTCATAAGAATCATGAAACCAAAACAGAATCTCAGAAAACATGCTCCATATTTTACCCTAGGTGAAATTAGCCAATTTTGCATATGTGTAGGGTCTAGTTTACTGAAGATAAGGCCATAGACCAAACACGGACCTAATTGCCCCTACCCTGGCCGCAATTTGCGACCAGAAAGGATATATTTGCAGCCAAGTCAAGGAGTTGGGGTCTCGGGTCTTGGGGTTAGCTCCTAGGTTGCCTGCACGACTCACTGTGATTGCTAAATAATTTTCAGGGCCTCCGGGTGAGAGCAGATCTCTAATTATCGCCACAATTCCCACAATCTTCCGATATCGGGGTTTCTAATTTCGTGTCTTGGGGCTTTAATCTCTGGTTTTGTCCAGAATTCTAACACTAAAGGGGTTTAAGATCACTATTAAACCTTAATTTACATTTCACAACTCATAAAATCCCCTAATCTCTTCTTGGAATTTTCAAAGCTCACTAAACCTTATTTAAACACTTCTAAACTAAATTAGATGCTAAGGTAAATGAAAAACTACCCAAATGGTGAAGGGAATACCTCATTTGGCAACTCAAGAATTTTCTTGAGTTGCCCCAAGTCTTCAAAATCCTTTTTTTCTTGGTTCCCCATACTTGTAGTGAGCTTGTGCACCTTTTTAATGAAGGGATTGAGGTGTTTTGATGTAGGAATGGGGGTGAAGTGAAGTGGTGGAGGTGATGGAGAGAGAGGGAAGCCAAGTGAGGGAGAGGAGGGAAAAATAAAGAAGAAAATAATGAAGGGGACAATGAGCCATAGTTCAAGGAGACCCCTCACCCTCTCTCTCTCTTCTCTCTCTTGCCCATACCCAATTCTATATTCGTTTTCTTTTCTTTTCTTTTCTTTTCTTATTCATTTCCAATTTTAAACACCAAAAACTCAATGCAAATAAAAGAAAGACAAAGATGTCATGGTTCAAAAATGGAACAAGTGTGTAAATGACATGGTGCATGTCATGAAGCCTAATCAAGATTAGTGAAAATTAATCAAATTTAGAAATAAACTTGTATATACTTTATTATAGAAATTTATAATTTGCCCAAATCACATAAATCCCTCCAAAATCACCATTTAATTTAATTTTCAAATATTTTCCAGTTTATTGGTATTTAATTATAACATATCATTAAAATATTCATAATATTTATTATTTTAATTATATAAATTCCCAAAAGTAATATTTTATTTTTTTCTGAAATGTTACAACGGATAAATCCAAATAGCATCTGCTCCCAAAATTCAGGCCAGACGTCCTAATGTCCCGGTCGTGTCTTTCGGTGGTGAACACCCTTTTCATCATCACCAGTAATAACGATGTCATCAATATAGACCACCATCAAAATCCTCAAACATCCTCGTAAATGAAAGAATACAAAGTGGTCATTACTAGTCCTCCGGAGACCAAAATCCTGAACAACCGTGGTGTGTCCCCCAAACCAAGCACGTGGAGACTGCTTGAGACCATACAACGATCTCTGAAGTTTGCACACATTTTCATACTCCTCTTAAGTAACAAAACCAGGAGATTGCTCCATATAGATCACAATGGAGAAAAGTGTTTTTCACATCAAGTTGGTGTAGAGCCCATCGGTAATTGGCCTCTAAAGATAGAAGGATACGTACTGATTTCATCTTGGCCACCGGAGAGAAAGTCTCATCAAAGTCTTCACCGTAAATCTGTGAATACCCTTTTGCTACTAGTCTGGCCTTCAAGCGAGCTAGAGAGCCATCCAGATAGAGCTTTACTGTATATATCCATTTGCAACCAAACGCTTTTTTCAGTAAGGAGTTGAGTAAGCCTCCACGTACCATTCAAACGCAAGACTAGCATCCCTTTCTCCATAGCTTTCCTCCAACCCGGCTGGGCCAGAATATTGAACACAGATGACAGGATAGAATAGGACTCCATAGAAGATATGTAAGCACAATAAGATGGTGAAAGTCTAGCATAAGTCACATAATCAGATGATGGATAAACAGGCTTAATTGTTCGGTTACCTTTTCGCCAAGCAATAGGAATATCAAGGTTGGGATGATCAGAATGGTCTGGATTTGGGTCAGGACCGAGTGATTGTCCTTCAGTGGCTGTAGGCTCCTCTTCTTCTCATTAGAATGGGTTTCCTCCTGATTACCAATAAGGTTTTGATACTCAACAACAGTGACGTCACTCTCATCAATGGAAAAGTCCTCTCTAATAGTCTGTGCAATTTCATACGTTTTATTACTAAAATATTGGGTGTTTTCATGAAAAGCAACATCCACAGATATAAATAACCTATCAAGTTCCTTGCTATAACACTTGTACCCTTTCTGATCACGAGGATACCCTAAAAAGACACATTTGATAGCTTTTGGATCAAGTTTGGATGCTCCTAGTTGATGATCGTGGACAAAACATATGCATCCAAAAACACGTGGAGGGAAAGGAAACAACGGTTTGGAGGACAGTAAGGTCGACATGGGAATCTCCCCTTCCAACACAGATCTTGGTAATTGGTTAATAAGGTGACATGCAGTGAGAACAATATAATCCCAATAATGTTTAGGCACATTCATATGAAACAAAAGTGAACGTGTTATTTCTAACAAGTGCCTATTTTTTCTTTCAGAAACACCGTACTGTTGAGGTGTATAAGGGCATGACGATTGGTGAGTAATACCATTTTTTTGGAGAAATTGATTAAAGTTAGCGTTAAAATAATCTTTTGCATTGTCACTTCTTAATGTTTTGACACTGGTATCAAATTGATTTTTCATGCTTGTGACAAAGGATTTAAAAGCATCAAAAACCTCAGTTCTAGATTTCAACAAATATATCTAAGTTACTCGTATGCAATCATCAATAAAAATTACAAAATATCGATAACCCCGATTAGAGAAAACTAGGCATGGCCCCCAGACATCATAATGTATTAAATCAAAAGGTTTTTCATCACGTTTATTGATTCTAGACTGATGATAAGCACACTTGTGTTTTCCCATCTCACAAGCTACACACTCTAAGAATGACAGACTCGATAAAGAGGGGACCAATTTCTTCAACCTTGAAAGGCAGGGATGCCCTAAACGGTAGTGATCAAGTATAAAATCATTAGAAGTTGAGCAAGCAACCTTTGGTGGATGTTCGTCGAAGTAGTAAAGACCTCCAGATTCATGTTCGTCCCCACTCACCCACTCCATCTTCAGATCCTGAATGACACAGCCAGTAAGAGAAAAAGTTACTGAGCAATGCAAATTATGGACTAATTTGCTAACAGATAGTAAATTGAATGGAAATGATGGAACATTAGAACTGATGATAGTGAAAAAAAGTAGTTAAAGTGGTAAAACTGAAATAGAACCATCTGCAAGCGTCATTCCACCAAAATGGTGGTATGGGCCAAAGATGATAACAAGTCTAATGATCTCGTCATATATTTTGATGCATCAGAATCAATAATCCAAGATGATGAAGGTATACTGCTAAGAAGACATGTATTATCTTTAGCAAAAACGACAGTAGTGCTAGAGGATGCAGACTCCATGAGGAGAGACTTGAGTCGCACTAACTCATCTTCAGAGACCCCGGTGAACGATCCAGGAGATGCCTTATCTGTATTGACCACCTTAGCGGCTCTATGAGTTCGAAGCTCTGGATGCAGTGTGTAGCAATTCTCCTGAGTATGTCATGGCATCTCACAGTGTGTGCACTATCTATCTCCTCCATGACCCCTTGCTCCAGGGAAACCTCGTCCTTCTCGACCATGTCTTCGTATGTTTCCTCCTCGTCCTCTCCTTTGGTATAAGAAAAAAAGGCAATTTTATCTTTAGCTTCCTTCTGTGTGATCTCTGTAGTACCCTCCACATCCGTTATGGGGTAAGTTGACTGTTCGTGCAAAAGGTGTTTGTATGTTTTGTAAATAACTGCAATCAAGATAGTGTCGCAAATAGCTAGCCACGATGAGTACGGGTCATCCGCAGGGAAACGTGAACTTCTTTTCTTGCTTTAGACGAGTTGATAAAAGAGAGGATGGGTTGTTGTTATTTTATTTTAATATAGATATAAAATTTATAATAGAAGGGCTTGTAAAGTTTATAGGACTTAGTAGTTAATGGATGAATGTTTAGAAATGTCTTTTTTGATCTTTTAATAGTTTAAAACTTAGAGAGATAGCGATGAATGTGGATTAGGGGTTCTTGGGGGGAACTAGAGTTTCCCACTACTACCCTTTGTCCTTCCATTGATCTCTATTAATCTCAAGCCTTTAACAAAATAAGTGTTTAACTAATCTCAAATAGTGGTCGTGACTATCAATATATTGATAGCGCGCCCGATAAGAGGGTTAACATTTATTTTGCTAAACTTTATAAACATTAAAATGTCAAAAGAAATTAAAAGATATTTCATCCATTATTCTACCCTATCTTACAAAGCCTAGCAAGTAAGAAATTACTCACTCATGGTTAGTAGCAATTTAGAAGAGGGGTGGAAGATGAATGGAGTCATATTAGAAATGCAGAAAGTAATGCAAAAAAAGTAATGAAGAAAAAGTAATGCGGAAAAATAAATGCAAAAAGAATTAAAACAAAAACTACCTTTATTAATCAACTATTGCATTACAAATTTTTCTTTTTCAAAAGTAGATTACAAGAACCCTAGTTTTGCTCATAGATCTCTCTCTTAAACTTTGAGTTTGGGATCTTCAATTCTTGGATTATTGGATGCACAGCTCTCAGTCCTTTATATAGTCTCTAAAACTAGAAACCCTAGATGCCATATGCGAGTAGATGTAGATACGATCTTGCTTCCAAAATTCCAGATCCAACGGCCATTAAAGGACCGCGGAACCGCCGCCTATTGCCACGTTTGACCGCGGATCCGCCGCCTCCTGGTGGGATTAGGAATTGGGATTTTTCTGGTTTTTTGTCGCGATATTTGGAGATTCCTTTGATATATAGATTATGAAAATATTGCTCTGAGTCTCTGCCGTTGCTAGATTTCTCGATTTGCTTCTAAAATTTGGCAGATTCGGTTTCGATATTCCGATTTGACTTGGATCTCCTACATAGATTTTAGACCTGAGCTAATACCTGCACAATATCTCAAATCAAATTGTTAGTAGCATTTGGTATTTTTTGAGATATTATTCCAACCATTTACATGAAATAATATTTTAAGAATATTGATTAGGAATATTTGATATAATATGCATATTTTAATTACTAATATTTCATTTACATATTATATGCATATATTTTCCCTAATTATATTAATTATAAATGAAGAAATATATGACAATAAACTTTTACAAATAAACTCATATATGTTCTTTATTTATAATTAACACCTTTTATTTATTAATAATAGTAGGGAAAATGTTCATACAAATGTGCAATATTTTATACTAATCAAATACCCCAAAACTTATCTTTGATCGTCCCGAGCAAACTATTTATTAAAAAGAAAAAGAAAAACCTACCACACTTTCGTAGGCAACACGATTGCACTTAGCATATGCAACAAGCCTTTAAACCACTAGGTGTCCCTAATAGGAGGAGTGTTGTCTCCTGGGGGTTTTCAGCGAATTTCACCCACAAAATCCCATAATAAAATAAAGAAGATAAAAATTACATGCAAAGGTAAGAACATAGAAAAGTAAAAACTTAAAAATAAGTGTTTCAAACTATACTGGCTTTTTAGTTGCCATGAGCCCTATCTTAATGATCTTGAAAAAATGTCAAAAATCACATTCTCCTTCAATAAAATATCGTCTTTAGTCTTCCTCCATATCTCTCTTCCAAATATCGATCATATACCCCTACGTGTGTGTAAAAGATATCCCTACACTTGGAGAATTCAATTTAAGCTATCATACCCTTGTCCTTATTCCTTAGTACTTTTTAGTCGGTGAATATTTTAGATGGATTTGCTCACACATTCTTAATACGACCGTTAATATTTCTTGAAGTACTAACCAACTGATTACCAAATGTGCTCACTTATTAAAGCGTAATTAGCAATATCTAAGTCTTGCAATACCTAAGGCTTAGCAGTGACACCCAAACCAGTTGGTCTAAGGCACTAGGTGATAAGACACCCTTGCTATATTTTTTTATGCTGCCTTAAGTAATTACAAAACCAGTGTTCATTTTTCTTCACCATTTATTTTTTATGTGTCATTTATATTTTTGTTTATATTTTTTTACTTCATACTAAGGCTTTTAGACAAGAGCATTTCAAGATATCCTCTACTATTCTAAGTTTCAAGATGTGTGCAAGTGCATATAGTAGGGTATCAACGTTCAGAACTTTGGACTCAAGAATAGAGATTATTTTTCAGACTCATTTCTATCCTCAGATTAGTAATTTCCTTCATCTTAATAACCCTTGGACAATAGCTCATGACTATCTATTACTAGCTTCATTTTAAAACATCTAATTTTCTTGCTCTTCCTGTCTTTCATATGTATTTTTCACTTTCTAACTTTTATTTTCTAAAAAAAATTCATTCATTTTTCATTTTTTATATATAGTGCCTAGTGCCAAATGATATTTCAGTAAATACAAACCTCCCCCAAACCTGTTTACAGCAATGTCCTCACTGATGTTGTTCTTTGAGCGCATAAACCTGTAGACTTGGGTGGAGAATAATATGGGAAAAAGATAATCAAATGAAAAACTACCCCCAAACTTGTTCTTTGGCATGCACAGATATTTATTATTTTTTAACACACCTCCATTCTTAGATGAAACAGTGTTATCGAAACATGGAGATAAGGCGAAGGAAAATTAGTCGTGATAAAGCGGCTCCTGCAACAACAGAAGCTTCTTCGATAGGTCAGCGGAAAAGTACAGTTTTAATCTATGCCTATTTACTTTGAAAATAGAACCGTTTTTAACATTTTCTATATCCATTGCACTGTGCTGGTACACATACCGTACTACAAAAGGTCATTTCCAACGTGATCTTAGCTTATCCGGATGGAGATGGAGACGGGAATCGTAAAGGAGGACGTGTTGTCCCGGTGTGAAAGTTTTTCTCAAAAGGTTTTTGTCGTGCAACACCTTTGTCCGGTTCTCTACTATACCTGCATTATCATAGGCTTCATCGCAAAGTTCGCTTAGCTCATTTAATTGCAACTTCCGATAGCTGCCAACTTGATCAAAATCACAATTAAGCTCTTTAATTGCTCATATTGGTTTATATTCGATCTCGACAGGAAGGTAGCAAGCCTTCCCAAACACTAATCGGTAAGGAGACATGCCAAGATCGGTCTTATGTGCCGTACGAAATGCCCAAAAAGCATCCGTCAATTTGGTGGACCGATCCTTATTGTTCTTAGAAACCGTTTTTTTTTCAGAATGTGTTTGATCTGTCTATTGGAGATCTCAGCTTGCCCGCTCGTTTGGAGATGATAGGGCGTAGAAAGTTTGTAGTTGATTGAATATTTCCGCATCAAAGTCTCGAAATACTGATTACGGAAACACGTCCCATTGTCGCTAATTATAGCGTAAGGGTGTCTGAATCGCGAAAAGATATTTTGTTTAAGGAACTTAACAACAACCTTGTTGTCATTAGTACGACACGGTATCGCTTCCACCCATTTAGAGAGATAATAAACCGCTAATAAAATGTATAAATTCTCAAAAGAGTTGGGAAATGGGCCCATAAAATCAATTCCCTAAATATCAAATATCTCTACAACCAAGATAGGTTGGAGCGGCATCTCATTTCTCCGTGAAAATCGACCCATGAGTTGACACCGTGAACAAGTTTTGCAATAAGGAGGTGGTAAAGGATCATATGCATCTTTGAATAACGTAGGCCAATAAAATCCACACTGCAAAACTTTCTCCGCCGTTTTTCTTGGACCAAAATGACCGCCGCATGCCTGATTATGGCAGAAAGACAATACACTCTTGAATTCATTATTAGGGACAAATCGGCAAATAATTTGATCGGGACAATACTTAAACAAATAAGGTTCATCCTAATAAAAGTGTTTTACTTGGGATAGAAATCGGTGGTTGTCTTGTTTTGACCATTCGCTGGGTAGAAATCCCGTTGCTAAATAATTCACAATATCCACGAACCAAGGTTCGCAGGATATGGTCAAGAGCTTTTCGTCTGGAAAGGAATCGTTTATTGGCAAGGTCAACGTTGGCAAAGAAGAAAGTCGTGAAAAATGGTCTGCTGCAACTTTTTCACATCCACTCTTATCTCGAATGGCAAGATCAAATTCTTGCAACAACAGGATCCAACGTATTAGCCTGGATTTAGCATCCTTCTTCGATAAAAGATGTCTTAGAGTGGAATGATCGGTGTAAACTACAACTGGAGAGCCAATTAAGTAGGGCCTGAATTTTTCTAATGCAAATACAACTGGCAAGAGTTCTTTCTCTGTGGTTGTATAATTCATTTGGGCATCGTTCAAGATCCTACTTGCATAGTAAATTACATGTAGCGTCTTATAAATATGCTGGCCTAAGACTGCATAAATAGCAAAATCGGATACATCATACATAAGCTCAAAAGGGTGATTCCAGTCTGGAGATGACAGAACAAGGGTTGTAGTGAGGGAACATTTAAGAGAATTAAAGCAGCCACACAATCCGAGTCGAAGTGAAATATTGTATCCTTGGCCAAGAGAAGAGTTAAGGGTCTAGAAATTTTGCTAAAGTCCTTAATAAATCATCTATAAAATCCGGCATGACCAAGAAAGGATCGTATATTTTTGACGCATTAGGGAGGAGGAAGGTTGGAAATGATATCTATTTTAGGTTTTTCTACCTCAATGCCTTTTCGTGAAATGATATACCCTAAGACAATACCTTTTTGGACCATGAAATGACATTTTTCCCAATTCAAAATTAAATTCTTATCCTTACAACGGGTAAGAACAGCATCAAGATAACATAAGCATTCCTCAAAAGAGTCCCCAAATATAGAAAAATCGTCCATAAATATCTCCAGAAAATTCTCGACCATGTCCGAGAATATCCCCATCATACACCGCTGAAATGTAGCGGGAGCATTGCATAACCCAAAGGGCATGCGTCTATAAGCAAAAGTACCGAAAGGAAAAGTAAAAGTTTTCTTATCTTGATCCTTTTCGGCGATGGGAATATGGTTATAGCCTGAGTATCCATCCAAAAAATAGTAGTACTCATGCCCGGCTAAACGTTCCAACATCTGGTCAATGAAAGGTATAAGGAAGTGATCTTTCCTCGTCGCGGCATTGAGTTTTTTATAATCAATACTTACTTGCCACCCAGTTTAGGTGCGTGTTTGGATCAACTTATTAGCCTCATTAGTTATGACCGTGATGCCAGACTTTTTAGGGACCACATGAATAAGACTTACCCATTGGCTATAAGATATTGGGTAAATTATACCATTATCTAGGCATTTGACGATTTCTTTCTTTACCGCCTCCTTATGACGGGATTCAACCGTCTTTGTGGATCTGGGGCTGGTTGGGCTTCATCCATCAAATGTATATGATGTTCAACAATCAAGAGACTAATCCCTTTGATGTCCGCCATTGTCCAACCAAAAACTTTCTGATTTGATCTCAAGACCGACAAAAGAGCTCTCTCTTACTTTAAAATTAGAGAAGCTGATATGATAACGGGTAAAGTCTCATTCTCATCTAAATATGTATATTTAAGATGAGATGGCAGCGGCTTGAGATCTAGTGTCGACGGAGAGACTATAGAAGGTAAGATAAGGGGATGATACTCGGTTTCCAAAAGAGGTTCATAACTAGCGTAAGAGCTTGACTCGAAAAGCTCGACTAACTTTTGTGACAAGTCAAAGGATTCGGAATCGGGGGTGGACTTGTCGATAGAAGGGTCCTCACTCATATAAATAGCTAGATAACACAATAACGCACTAGTGGCGTCAAGATCATTATCGTAAAGCTCCTCAAATTCGCCACTGTCGGAAGATATCTCGTTGATAGAACACATATTAATTATATGAGCAGAAGGTTCAGAGGGTTGACTTCCTATCCTGAAAATGTTAAGTTCAATTGTCATCTTCCCAAATGATAGGTTCATGGAACCGTTACGACAATTGATAACTGCATTAGAAGTTTCTAGAAAAGGTAGACCAAGAATCACCGGGATTTAGTTCCGTGGGTTCGCCACAGGCTGTGTATCTAAAACTATAAAGTCCATAGGGAATATAAATTCCCCGACTTTTATCAACACGTCCTCTAGCTCACCCCTAGGATGGGTGATAGATCGATCGGCCATCTGGAGAATGCAGCGCGTAGGTTTCAACTCTCCTATGCCTAATTTCTCGTAAACAGAATACGGGAGCAAGTTAACACTAGCACCTAGATCGAGCAGAGCACGATTTATGTTTTTACCCCCAATAGTTATAGAAATTGTAGGACAACCGGGATCCTTACTTTTCTTAGGCAAATGTTGGGTAAGAGCATCGCTTACATCGCTCGCTAAGAAAATCTTTTTAGGAACTTGAGTTTTCCTTTTCCTGGTGCACAAGTCCTTTAGAATTTTCGCATAGGATGGAACTTGTTGGATAGCATCTAAGAGAGGAATATTTATGTTAACTTTCTTAAATATTTCCACAATCTTCTTCATTTGTGGACTTGGTTTGTTGGGCATCAACCGGTTTGGAAAATGAGCTTTATCGACAGGGGTCGGTTCCAACACTTTAGGAGAAGCTTGTTGGGATGGAATGGATCCCAAAATTAGATTTGGGATGGTCTTAAATGGTAATCCATTCAAGAAAGTGGGCTGAGGGTTCAAGCCTAGTGAAGAACGGAGAATAGACTCAGAAGAAGATGGTGGACTAGACGAAGTAGGAGTAGAAGTAGTAGCCAGGGTTTCATCTGAATCATCAACTTGTTCACCAATATGGTTATTCAGCACTCTTCCCGATCTCAACGTAGTTATGGCACTTTCGTTATGATTTTGTTGGTTAAGGATGATGTTAGCGCTTTGTGAGTGGCCAGGATTTGGTAGAGGTTGCGATGGAAGTTTTCCTTTCTCTCTCGCACTCATTGTGGCATTTAACTGTGCAATTTGTACTTCGATAGATTTTATGCTTTCACCGTGTGAAACAGTGTGTTGCACTAGCGTTTGGATAGAAGACGTTAAATTGGCCGACGTTTGTGTGGATTGTTTAATAAACATTTCTAAGTTTCTTTCGAGTGCAGAGATTTTATCGGTGCCGGCCGTTGGACTATTAGTCTGTGGTTGGAAAGAATTATTATGAGGGGCAAAGTTATTGGCCGGATTTTGGAAAGGTTGCGGTTGAAAGGACTGCTGAATTTGTTGTGGTGGCTATTGTTGCTACGGGGGAAACCTTTGATAGTTATTTAGGCTTAGGAACTGATTTTGAGGTTGAGTTTGGTTTTGGTTCCAAGCAAAATTAGGATGATTCCTACATCCCTGATTATATGTGGAGCAATAAGGATCGTTTCTAGGTCATTGCTGAAAAGCAGCATTAGTTTGTTCTTGACCTTGAGACGGAGGATTCAAAGGCCATTCTTCCGTTAAATGTGATGAATCAAAACAGCAACCACACACGTTTTTGGGGAGCGTAACTTGGTTTAGGGAGACTAAAGAGAATTTGCTTTCCATAGCTTCGAGTTTCTTTTGCATTGCAACCATTTCGGCTTTCACTGCGATGGAAACATCGAGCTGATGGATACCTACCCTAGATGAAGACGATGTGGTTGGTCTAGAGCTCTTCCACTGTAATGTTTGTTCTGCAAGATCTTCCAGAAATTGCCATGCTTCGCCGTCGTTATTTGACATGAAATGATATTGACAGATGGTTTCTAACATTTGTTTTTGTAGCTGGATTAATACCCTCATACATTATTTGGCATAATTTCCATCTGTCGATTTCGTGATGAGGGCATTGGACAAGGAAATCTTTGAACCGTTCAAAGTATTTCCAAAAGGGTTCGTTGGGAAGTTGGGCAAACTGGTTAATCTCACTCCGAATACGGGCAGTCTTGTGATGAGGATAGAATTTCTTAAGGAATGCTTTAACGAATTCATCCCATTTAGCGATAGAATGTGCGGCGGTGCTATAAAGCCACTTTTCTGTGAGATCGCATAAGGTAAAAGGGAGCAGACGTAATCGCATAGCATCCCCTGAAAGTTGGGTGGTGCTCATCATTGCACATAAGTTTTTGAATTTGGTTATAAAAACATATGCATCTTCATATTCAAGCCCGTGAAATTTAGGAAACAAGTTGATGGAGTGGGGTTTAATTTCGAAATTATCCCCATTGGCTGGTGGAAGAGACAGACATGTAGGAAGGGGTCCGCGTACGGGATAGCATCTGCCTTGCAGAGTAATGCGTGGTGGATTTTGCGCACCTATGGGTAGTGGCAAGGTGGTATTGTTAAAACCCGATGGAGATCCGTCCATCTCGGGAGATGCGGTAGGTGGAGGAGAAATAGAAGATGAAGAAGTATCGACTTCAGAGTCGACAACAAAAACGCGGACTGGACGGGCACTAGAATCCCGTGTCCAGCCGATCATGCACTAAGCGGGTTTAGTGCACGTGGCAGCATGTGATATGTGTGAGAACGATTTTAAGAAGGCCTATTTTGAAAAAAATATCGGACGTGAGGCTTGACTCAACCAATCACAAAATGCACAATCAATCCCTAATGTTAGGGTCACCTAGATCAAGTCACTAGACCGCTCCTAGACTTCCAAAGGACAAGACGTAGGATCAAATCCTCTACCACCTTCTTATAAATCTTACGGCCAGGTAAGTGCCAGGTAAGTGGGAGATATCCGCTATACGAATCACCGAAATAGCAGGCCTAATTAAGTAACCACTTTCCTTAGTCCCATTTGCCTAGACACCACAAGAGAAATGCGGAGAAGCATAGATTACTTACGACCTTCCTCTATCCTAATTGAGCGCGACGGTCCTTAGAAGCTTGGTCTAGATATTTTTTTATTAATGTAGGATGATAGTATGCTCATTTATGATTTGTGGAACGTAGGAAGGGTGATGAAATCCCCACCTAATCTGAATTTGGGTTTATTGCCCCTTAATTTCCGGTTTAAGTATGCAAAACAAACCGAAATCAAAACACGCAAAAAGATTTTTTAGCGGCGCTGTTTGCAAAGAATATGCAGGTAAAATCAGATTATTGGAGGTTTAGAGGAGAGAAAAAAATATAGGAAAATACCATAGAAGATTGGGGGCCCAATTCTTCAAAGAGACCGCGGTTCCGCCGCCTAACGCACACTTTGGCCGCGGTTCCGCCGCCGTATGGAAAGATCTTCCGCTCAAATTTCTTCAGAGTACCCCTATGCTCCTCTGGTTTAATTTTAAAGTCTCTGAATCTCTGTTGGCTTTCTCCAATCGCTCCAGATGTCCTTGTGAAAACTCGCACAATAATCGTTAAAAGCACAAGATGCGGTTTTGGTTCTCGTTTATTTAATTTTTCTAGTTTTTATAAGAAATCAACCCGAATAACAAGAAAATTAATTACAACCGTTTGGCCGGCAACGACGCCATTTGATTGTTCGTGCGAAAGGTGTTTTTATGTTTTTTAAATAACCGCAATCAAGACGGTATCGCCAATAGCTAGCCGTGATGAGTACGGGTCGTCCGTAGGGTAACGTGAACTTCTTTTCTTGCTGCAGACGAGTTGATAAAAGAGAGGATGGATTGTTGTCATTTTATTTTAATATGGATATAAAATTTATAATAGAAGGGCTTGTAGGGTTTATAGGACTTAGTAGTTAATGGATCAATATTTAGAAATGTCTCTTTTGATCTTTTAATAGTTTAAAACTTATAAAGATAGCGATGAATGTGGATTAGGGGTTCTTAGAGGGAACTAGGGTTTCCCACTACTACCCCTTGTCCTTCAATTGATCTCTATTAATCTCAAGCCTTTAACAAAACAATTGTTTAACTAATCGCAAATCGTGGTCGTGACTATCAATAAATTAATAGCACACCCGATAAGAGGGTTAACATTTATTTTGCTAAATTTTATAAACATTAAAATGTCAAAAGAAGTTAAAAGATGTTTCATCCATTATTCTACCCTATCCGACAAACCCTAACAAGAAAGAAATTACTCGCTCATGGTTAGTAGCGATTTAGAAGAGAGGTGGAAGATGAATGAAGTCATATTAGAAGTGCAGAAAGTAATGCGGAAAAATAATGCGGAAAAATAATGCGGAAAAAGTAAATGCGGAAAGTAAATGCGGAAAAGTAAATGCGAAAAGAGTTAAAAAAAAAACTACCTTTATTAATCAACTATTGCATTACAAATTTTTCTTCTTCAAAAGTAGATTACAAGAACCCCAATTTTTCTCGTAGATCTCTCTCTTGAATTTTGAGTTTGGGATCTTCAATTCTTGGATTATTGGATGCAGAGCTCTCGGTCTTTTATATAGTCTCTAAAACTAGAAACCCTAGATGCCATATGTGAGTAGATGTAGATATGATCTTGCCCCCAAAATCCTAGATCCAACGGCCATTAAAGGACCGCGGAACCGCCGCCCATTACCACGTTTGACCGCAGATTCGCCGCCTCCTGGTGGGATTGGGACTTGGGATTTTTTTTTGGCTTTTTGTCTCGATATTTGAAGATTCCTTTGATATATAGATTATGAAAATATTGCTCTGAGTCTCTGCCGTTGCTAGATTCCTCAATTTTCTTCTAAAATTTGGTAGATTCGGTTTCGATATCCCGAATTGACTTGGATCTCCTACATAAATTTCAGATCTGAGCTAATATCTGCATAATATCTCAAATAAAATTGTTGGTAGTATTTGGTATTTTTTGAGATATTATTCCAACCATTCACATGATATAATATCTTAAGAATATTGATTAGGAATATTTGATATGATATGCATATTTTAATTACTAATATTTCATTTACATATTATATGCATATATTTTCCCTAATTATATTGATTATAAATGAAAAAACATATGACAATAAAATTTTACAAATAAACCCGCATATGTTCTTTATTTACAATTAACACCTTTTATTTATTAATAATAGTCGGAAAAATGTTCATACAAATGTGCATTATTTTAGACTAATCATAAGCTCATACAACCACTCGATAAGCATTTGCCAAAGAGGGGACATCTGAACCACCCAATATCTGTGGACGTATGCGTAACACCCTAGTACATTTATACTATATAATTTGGAATCAGAGACATAGGATTTAGGGTTAGTCGGGTTTGGTTCTTTTGTAGTTCGGAATTGAACCCAATGAACTAACCAAGAAACCCGAAATTAGGAACATGTCCTGCCACATTACTATCTTATCAGTCTTGAATCTATAGTTATCAATATCTTGTTTATTGAATCGTGTTTACTATTACTAATTCCTTTCAGTGTCCTTGGCTTCAGAATCATGGCGGATAGAGATTTGCGGTCATACTGTAGGGTTACTAGGCACTGTCACAAGGGTCTATAAGGCATCAAACATGCCCGATTTAAAATTTAGAAGTGCCGAACAACCTAAAGCGAGGATCTTTGCTAGATAATTAGGGTTAAACATGCATGTAAACATCTTTACATCTAAGAGAGAGAGATTACAACCATTGTAGTCTGCTCCTTCGCTGCATAAGCTCCGAGTAGTAGTCCCTTCACCGCGATCCATGAACTCCCGGACTCAAGAGAGGCTCCACAAGCCAAACGATCCATGCTTGCTTGAAGTTTTCCTTTTCGAAGATGATCTACCTTGAAGAAACTTTAACTCAAGCTCTCACTTCTCTAATCAAGTATTAGAGAAATGAACACCCTAATCTAAGTGGCTAGAATAGATGAGGATGATGAAATAGGAATTTAGCTCTCTTTTATTTTCAAATTCTCACACTAATTCATCACAAAACCAAAAGCTAGAAAGCTTTTCAAGGAGGAAGAAGAAGATGATGTCTTTTGTGATGAATAATGAATTATTATTTTATTACAATTGCAACCCATGGTTAAGTAAAGAAAGGCTTAACCATTGTAGACATTTAACTAGGGTAAAGGGTTTGGGTTGGGTTAGGAAATATCTCCACAAATATCAACACATAATATCTTGGCTTAAAACAAAACAAAAGGTTCTAGAAGCTTCATGAAAGTGCTAACCCAAATCAAACCCTAACCATGGATAATCTCCACAAATCATGTTGCATTAGTAATCATAACTTGTTACAATATTATATATCACATATATAATATATTTTTATAACAAAAAAAAATAATACAATTAACATATATCGCATATATATCAATGTATTATCCGGTGAGAAAATGAATCAATAAAATGAGCTTATATTAGATAATGTAATGTAATATATCACATATATAATTATACATTAATTTATCGAATCAACACTTGATCCGACAATCCGGCTATTTCTCAAATAACCGACTAATATAATCTGTACCGATTCATCGAATCAACACTTGATCCGATGACCCGGCTATATCACATATACCCGGCCGATATCATATATCGCGAGAATAGAATACGGTATCTCATATCGTAATATTCTCGATCCAGCACATATCACATATGTGCTCCTACTCCGTTTTGCCTGAGTCAAGAAACCTCTGTGTAGGACTCTAAAGAATCGTCAATACGCCGGCAGTGGGTGATGATCACATCAAACACCCACAAGCTGCAAGCGGTCAGCTAAACGTAATAGCCACCCAGGTATTGAGCGATCAGAAGATCAACAAGCGAGCATGTACATTCTTCTGTGAATCCAATCAGTAACACTACCGTACAGTCCGGTCTCTTCGTCTGATATGTTGCATATCTAGTGTAGGGGTGCTATACGTCAGACCCCAGTAACCGATAAGTCGTGTCGATGTGAGGCTCATAACAGGTCGAGAACCTACTGATAACACTTACCAGTAGTACTCTCTATCCGCCCTGGCCAGGGACTTCCAGTTATAGCCAATCGAACACAGCACAATATCAACTCCCTATACCGGGAGAGACAAAACCCCTCCTATCGCTCATTGCCTCCATATGATTCGGGACTGTACCCAAAAGCCACCGTTTTTCACACCCTCTTGGACGTGGTAAGGTGGAAATCAAAGCACAGTGGGAATCACACAAGACTCTATGACGATCTCGGGTCTACAGACTAACCTGTACCAGTGTCACCAGAGAACTGCCATCTGACGTGAGGTATAATACCATCTGGGAATTCTCGGCGAGTCCGTTCAGTGTACCCAGTCTCCACTGAGCACCCGTACACCATCTTTGATGTCAAACACCGATGGATATGGGATCATCCATCGCCCATCATATGGGTCAAGATGCGTATACGCTGGTCTAATCTGGTGTATCGATGCTCTGTCTCGATACACCCTCGACTAGGAACAGTTATAGGATGTACTCGTTGACTACCCTGGCCCCACTAGTATGATCTCATCATAGTCCCAGTAGTCGAGTATATATCCTAAGGGCTTTATCAACATGTGAGAGCAAGACAGTAAACTAATATAAGTCAGCATGTTAAGATAAAGTGAAACCAAATAGCATACTATCATATCGAGCAAGAAAGTCCTCTCTATATATATCCAAGCATCCACTATAATATACATCATATGTACAATAATAGCCTCTAGGGCATATACATAACTAACAATCTTCCACTTGCACTAAGGCCAGCTGTTGTAGTATCTCATACCTAACATCCCGAAGAGTCTCTCAAATTGCATCTGGGGAATGGCCTTTGTGAATGGATCCGCAGTGTTGTCCTTCGTATCAACTCTCCTGACCTCGATCTCCCGGCAATCAACTATCTCCCGGATCAGGTGATACCACCTCAGAATATGTCTGGACTTCTGATGGGACCTGGGTTCCTTGGCCAAAGCCACAGCTCCATTGTTATCACAATACAAAGGTATTGGATGCTCAATGGACGGAACCACACCAAGTTCAGTAATGAACTTCTTCATCCAGACAGCCTCTTTGGCAGCATCATTGGCAGCGATGTATTCAGCCTCCATCGTCGAGTCTGCAACGGTTTCCTGTTTGGAACACTTCCAACACACCGCCCCTCCATTGAGGGTAAAGACAAATCCCGAGTGCGACTTAGAGTCGTCCTTATCACTTTGGAAGGTTGAATCGGTAAAGGACTCCACCTGGAGTTCTCCGTTACCATACACCAAGAACATCTCTTTAGTCCTTCTTAAGTACTTGAGAATGTTCTTCACAGCTATCCAGTGACTCTCTCTAGGATCTGCTTTGTTAGTGTATATACCCTAGGGGCCATTATTGTATCATACTAGATAGTATATTACTTAATGGAAGCTTGGGTTATTCACAGTTGTATATACAGTCTTGCTAAAAATGGTAGTATGCTACTTGGTTTGTGTCTACTTTAATATGTGCATATGTTTCTTGTAACGTATCACTTATACATATTAGTAGAGCCCATAGGTTCTTTGCTTGATTACCAGCATTGTGATGGCAATCACACTAGTGGGGGCTGGGTAGTCTATAAGCAACATCCTATACAGGTCCCTAGTCGCAGGATTATCGAGACAAGGCATCGATACTCCAGAGTAGACTAGTGTGTACGCTTCTCATCCCAGTTGGGGAGATGGTCTGTCCCATAGCCATCAGTACGTCGTACTGGAGATAGTATACAGATGCTCGTTAGGTTACGGGTACACCGGACCGGACTCGCAAGGGAACTGTTGGTTGGTATTATACCCATCGTCAGTTAACAGTTCCCAGGTGACATGAGTACAGCATAGTCCGCAGACTTGACACTGCTACTTCGTACAGTAATGGGCTTCGCTCCGACACGACTTATACAGCTATTAGGGGACTGATGCTTGCCGTCCCTAGGCTTGATATGCGATAGTCTTAGACGAACAGACCGGACTGTACGAAGATTGTCACATCAGGCTCAGTGGGAGTTCGGATGAGTTTCCTCATCAGCCTTCTTATCGACATCTACCTGGGGACCGTTACGTACAGCTAGTGCCGCTTGCGGTCTGTGGTTAAACCCACTGCCAGCGTAGTGTCGAGTCTTTAGAGTCCCACACAGAGAGTTTCCCTGCTCCAGGTGAAATGATATAGAGGTCGTATGGTTTTACGACAAGGGTTCGGACGCGTACGTGTGTTTACGCACGTACGACTTTTCGGACAGTTTTTACTAGCCGACTTTGGTTTAAGCCAGATTCTAGTATCGGGTTATTGGATTTATACAGTCTAAAGTTTTTCCGTGTTTTCACGGATTGGAGAGGCGTTCTCGTAATTTGTCGGGAAGCTTCTAGAAGCATAGTGACTTGGGGGGTAAGGTGGCATTGCATTAAATGAGATTAGTGACTCATTTGTGTGATTCATCCATGTCATTAATGCATCATAAATGCGTAATGACTCATGGAGATGAATCACTCATAGATATTTATGAAACATGGTTTTTAATTCTTTTATTTCATTTTTTGGATAAATAAATAATGCTTCATATATATTATGATAGATCATTATCTCAATTCATTATCATCTTCACCTTCTCTCTCCTCAAGCTCTCTCATTCTTCAAACCCTAACCCTAACCTCTCATGAGTTGAGATCAAGGGTTAGCTAGACTAATACATCCATAACCTCACTCTATATCCTCTAGGTAGCTTAGATTAGCACTTTAAGCAACCTAGTTATCTCAAGTTTGAGATTAAGCTTGGCGTAGGAGTTTTCGGGTGGATCGTCTTTGATTCGAGGAGGCCGTTGAGGTGCCGATGTTCCAAGGATCCTACGAGGAGTGGAGGACAGCGATGAAGACCCGAAGGACATGTAATGTGAGGTATAACTTCGAATCCGAGTAGTTAAACCTCTAGTTGATAGTTAGCAATGGTTTAGATAACGATTCATGCGCTCAAGTCCGTGTTACGAACCTTTGATAATCGTTTTTCATATATTCCGCCTCCCCGCAAGTTCGTGGGGTGCATGACATGGACTTACAGTGGTATCAGAGCCAACTAAACCATTACTAGCTTGTTAGCAACTAATTAGAAGTTCGATCGACGGAAAACACGAAAACAAAACCCCGAAAATTCCAAGTTTCTGTTAATTTTAAAAGTGTCTGAAAAAATATTTGACATACCTTAAAATTTACAGCAGGGAATTATAAGAATACTGGGAAAATACGAGGGCTCAACTCGGTTAGATGGCCGCGGATCCGTGGCAATATGATGCCTTTGGCCGCGGATCCGCCGCCGAGTCAACTCTGAGTTGACTCGGATTTGCTCTGTAATTCATTATTTGTGGTGTTTTGTTTTCTAGTATGTTCTGTTTTTGCCCAGTGTTCAGTTGATAAAACTGCACATTTGTATTACATTTTTCCTACTATTTTTATATTAAAAAAGGACTTTATTTTAATATATTATACATATGATGGTTTATGTGTTAAAACACCATTTTCCATGTGTTAATATATTTTAATTATCATTTGGTAGGAAAATGTATGCAAATAAATCTATTGACCAAATCCTAGTAGAACTAAGTCTACTAAATATTATTTGAGATTATGGTGCAGAATTTTCCAAGTTGTTATGCAGGATTTAACAAACAAATCAATTTGTTGAAGAAAACTTGCCAAATTAAGAAGCAAAACTTGGAGACCAAGTCTGGAAGCAACCGAGAGAAGATTTCTAAATTCTAAAGATGCCTAGGATTGCCAAATATCAAAATCAGAGAGCCAAAGAAAATTGATCAAAAGATCTCATCCATTGAGCGCGGATCCACGGCCAAACCCACCCTTGGGCCGCTGATCCGCCGCACTTTTGTGGAATTGGAAGGCAAGATTTTCTGGTGTGAATCCAAGCTATATTTTACCAACTTCTCAACAATAAGATTCTGGGTTTGCACTATAAAAAGGCACCGAAAGCCTCTTGGAAAAGCTATCAAGCCGAAGAGATCACGAAGCTCCCGACGCTCACGCATCCAGGCTGATCATCGACTGTTCGACTACCTTCTTAGGAAAGATCGAGAAGCAACTAGTTGTAATCATTTTCTATGGATTAAAAGTGTAGTTTGAAGAAGTCGATTAATAAAGGTAGTTATTTTATTTAATTGTCTTTGCATTTACATTATGTTTTCGCTCTCTTTCTTTTCATCTTCTTCTCCCAACATGTGCGAGTAATTCTCCGCTTGTTAGGGTTCGTAGGATTAGGATAGGCTAATGGACGATGAAAATAATTAAACCCTTTTTAAGTCCTATAAAGTTTAGGAACTTTATCAAAAGAATCATTAACATCCTAATCGGGGGCGCTGCAATTCTTTGCTAGTCCCGACTACGATTAGAGATTAGATTAATGATTGTTTTGGTAAAGGCTAGATAATGAACGGAGTTCCGTGTCGAGATAAGGGTTAAGAGTGGGATTCCTTTTCCCTCCAGAAACCCTAATCTACACGCATCACCGTCGTTCTAGTTCTAAATCTATTAATGGATAAAAAGGGTAACTTTTAATTAATCGTCCATAACTACTAAATCCTAACGAACCCTACAAGCCTTCTTATTATATTTACTACATCTTTAAAATAATCTAGATCTATATTTTACACTCTTGTTTAACGTAGATCTAGAAACCATTCAACAAATTCTTTCTTCCTCCTCTCTTTCTCAACACATCTAAAGTAAAAGTAAAAGGTTCCACGTTTCCCAGAGGACGACCCGTACTCATCTCGGTCTAGCTATACGCGATACCGTTCTGATTGCGGTTAAACTACAAAACACACACTCTTCCGTACCAATCAAATGGCGCCGTTGCCGGGGATACGTGCGTAATTTTTTATTTTTACTATTTGTGTTGAATTCTTAGACGAGTCATATCATTATTAACACAAAACTGCAAATTGCATATTTAACGATTTATGCGTGAATTTTTGCAAGGAGATCTGGAGTCACAGAATTAAGGGAAACAGGAAACAGAGACATTTTTAGAGATCCAGAGGAGCACGGAGGTCCACAGAAAAATTTTCAGCAACTGAACCATCCACCTTGCGGCGGAACCGCGGCACAAAGGGACATCTGCGGCGGAAACGCGGCCTGACAAGGGGATCAAGGTCTCAAACTCCTCTGGTAAGATTCTCAACTCTTCCTCTCTCCCCTCAAATCCAATAAAATCTATTTTCTGCAGGATTCTTTGCAAAATTGCGCCGCTCAAAAATCTTTTTGCAAAAGTTTTATGATTGGTTTTGTTTTGCATATTTAATATGGATTTTAAGGGGCAAAGACCAAATCAAGATTAGGTGGGGATTTCATCACCCTTCCTAAGCCCCACAAATCACAAACCGAGCATATAGATCAACCCTTCATTAATTTAAAAAAATCTAGACCAGACTCTAAGGACTGTCGCGCTCAATAAGGACAGAGGAAGGTCGTGGGTAATCTATCGTTTATCCGCATTACTTTTGTAGTGCCTAGGCAAGTGTGACAAAGGCTAGTGGTTTTTAATTAGGCCCACTGTTGTGGTGGTTCCTTCCCACTTACCTGGCACTTACCTCGCTACAAGGGTAGTACGGAGGCGGTAGAGGATTTATCCTGCGGCTTGTCCTTTGGAAGTCTAGGAGCGGTCTAGAGACTGGACCTAGATGACCTTCGTTCTAGGGTTGCTTGTGCATCTTAGGGAGATTTGTCTTGAGTCCCACATTTTTCAAAACAAGCCAATTTTAAATCACACACACGCTGCCACTTGCACTAAACCCGCTTAGTGCATGCTCGGCTGGACACGGGATCCTAGTGCCCGTCTTATCCGCGTTCCTGCTATCGACGCCGAAGTCGGTACTTCTTCATCTTCCTTTCCCCCACCACACACCACATCAACCGTGATGGACGGCACTCCATCTAATTATAACACCACGCTGCCACCGCCCGAAGGTGCGCAGAATCCACCGCGCATCTCTCTCCAAGAGAGATGCTATCCTATTCGTGGTCCCCTTCCTACTTGTTTATCTCTTCCCCCACCTAACGGGGATAATTTCGAAATTAAACCCCACTACATCAATCTGCTGCCCAAATTTCACGGACTTGAGTCGGAAGACGCGTACGTTTTCATCACCAAATTCGAAAACGTATGCGCAATGATGGGTACTTCACAATTGACTTTAGATGCTATGCGCTTACGTCTTCTCCCATTAACATTGTGCGACTTGGCATCTCCCATTAACATTGTGCGACTTGGCAGAAAAATGGCTTTATAATACTGCCGCACACTCTATCACTAATTGGGATGACTTCGTCGTAGCATTTCTTAAGAAGTTTTACCCAAACCATAAGACTGCACATATTAGGAGCGAGATCAACCAGTTCACCCAGCTTCCCAATGAACCATTTTGGAAGTGCTTTGAACGTTTCAAGGATCTGCTTGTCCAATGCCCCCATCACGGAATACAAAGATGGGATTTATGTCGGATTATATATGAGGGCATTAATCCAGCGACAAAGCAGATGCTTGAAACAATGTGTCAATGCAATTTCATGTCTAAAGATGATGGTGAAGCATGGAAATATCTGGAAGATCTCGCAGAAAGCACTTTGCAGTGGGAAAGCGTAAGACCACCTACAACTAAGGGAGGTATTCACCAGCTCGACGTTTCCATCGCAGTAAAAGCCGAAATGGCAGCGATGCAGAAGAAACTCGATTCTATTGAGAACAAACTTTCATCAGTCTCCCTAAATCAGGTCACGCTTCCTAAGACCTTCTGTGGTTGCTGTTCGGATCCTTCACACTTAACGGAAGAATGTCCTATGAATGCATCGTTTCAAGCTAATGCTGCTTTTCAGCAGCGACCTAGAAACGACCCTTATTCTTCCACGTACAATCAAGGATGGAGGAATCATCCTAACTTTGCTTGGAATCAAAACCAACAAAGCAATTATCAAAGACCTCCTCCACAGCAACCACAACCACAGAATCAGCCCCCCTTTCAGTCACAGAATTTCCAAAATCCGTCCAACATTTCTACACCACAAGTGGCCGGTATTGACAACTCACTTGCACAAACTTTGGATATGTTCATGAAACAATCCATGCAAAATTCGGCTGAGATGAGGTCTTCTATTGATGCCCTAACGAAAAACTCCGCCTCCCATGGTGAGAGTATTAAATCAATAGAAAACCAAATCTCACAGTTAAACGCCGCAATGAGTGCGAGAGAGAAAGGGAAACTCCCATCTCAACCCATACCTAATCCTGGCCACTCACAAAGTTATAATGTGAGTGCTGTTACTACGTTGAGATCGGGGAGAGTGCTGAATAACCGAGAGGGTGAGCAAATTGATGTTAGTGAAACATTTGATACCCCTTCTTCTTCTTCTTCCTCCCCTAACCCGTCTAGTCTTCCACCTTCATCCGAGCCTATTCTCCGTTTTCCCCAAGGCTCAAACATTTCGCCAAATCTATCTAAGTCGATGCCCACTCCAATTTTGAGATCGAATCCGTCGCCACAGTCTTCTCCACAAACGTTGGACCCAAAACTTATTGATCGAGCTCCATTTCCAAACCGATTAAGGGCCAACCGACCTAACCCGCAAATGGAGAAGATTGTGGAAATTTTTAAGCAAGTTAACATAAACATTCCTCTCCTAGATGCTATTCAACAAGTTCCGTCATATGCAAAAATCTTAAAGGACTTGTGCACTAGGAAGAGAAAAGTTCAAGTACCTAAAAAAGTTTTCATTGCGAGTAATGTGAGCACTGCTTTTACACAACAACTTCCCAAGAAACGAAAGGACCCCGGAAGTCCTACAATTTCAATTTCTATTGGGGGTAAAAATATTAATCGTGCTCTACTCGATCTAGGTGCTAGTGTTAACTTGCTTTCGTATTCGGTTTATGAGCAATTAGGGATCGGAGAGTTAAAACCAGCACATTGCACTCTTCAGATGGCCGATCGATCTATCACCCAACCTAGGGGTGAGCTAGAGGATGTGTTAATCAAAGTCGGGGAATTCATATTCCCTGTGGACTTTATCGTTATTGATACACAACCTGTGGCAAACCCACGTAATCAAATCCCGGTGATACTCGGTCGACCCTTTTTGGCCACTTCCAACGCAGTAATCAATTGTAAAACGGCTCTATGACCCTATCCTTTGGAAAGAAGTCAATTGAGCTTAACATTTACAAGTTGGGAAGTGAACCCTCCGAACCCTATGCTCATGTGTGTTCTGTCGAATTAATGGATGTCGACAGCAGCGAATTTAATCAACCTCATGATTTTGACTCTTTTCCTGTGTTGTTGCTTGACATGGACTCTTCCACCGAGTTGTCCGGGTCAACATCTAACACTGATGAGGAACTTTTTATAGAGTCTGACGATTACCCCAATTTTTCTAATGACATTATTCTTCGGGGTATCGACGAAAGCTTTGAGGAAATTTTCGCTGATGAACTCGCATTTTTACAAGACACGGATGTTGAGATGAATCAAATCCAAGATGAAGAAATTGGACCTCCACCCCTTCTCTTAGATAATCATGATAATGCGAGTAATCCATCATTACTATCACTGTGTCGTCTCTCCAAATTGAGACGCAATCCTTTTCCATCACACCTCTTATCACCTCCCCACTTCTTCACGTCAAAAGGTGACATGTTCTTCTACCAACCTTGGTGCTTCATCGATAAAATTTTTGAATGGTTGGTGTTGACCTTCGGTCTTTGCAAAGCTTGGCATTGACCAATAACCTTGACCCCCTCATGTGATTTTAAAAGATTAAAATTGTTTAACTCAAGTTTGGGGGAGGGGTGGTATATTTTGGCTCTTGAAAGAAAATGATTTTTACAAAAAATTTGAGCCTAAAATAAGTTTGGGGGAGGATTTTCACTTTCATATATTCTTGCCCCCATTAATAATTTCCTCCCAAGTCTACAGGTTTTTTGAGCTTAACGGATGACATCAGTGAGGACACTGCTGTAAACAGGTTTGGGGGAGGTTTGTGCTTATTTACACATCAATTTGCATCATACTTTGCATAAGCACAACATTTTCAAAAATTTTAAAATTTTTTCTTTTATAACAAAAGAGTAGAAAGTGAAAAATTACATCCAAAAGATAGGAATAGTTTAAGAAAACCAAGAAAATTAGAAGTTTTCTTATACGAACTGGTAATAAGTAGTTATGAGCTGTTGTCCCAAGGGTTAGTAAAATGAAAGAAGTCACTAATCTGAGGATAAAAATAAGTCTGAAAAATAGTTTCTATTCTGGAAGCCAAACATTTGAATGTTGATACCCTACAATATGCACTTACACACGTCTTGAAACTCGGGATAGTAGAGGATACCTTGAAATGCTCTTGTCTAAAAGCCAAAGTATGAAGGAAATGAAAAAAATGAAGAAAATATAAAAATGGTGAAAAGAAGAAAATGAACACTGGTTTTGTTATCGCCAAGGCAGCAATAAAAAAATATAGCGAGGGTGCCTCTTCACCTAGTGCCCTAAGGCCAACTGGTCTGGGAGTCACTGCTAAGCCTTAGGTGGTGCAAGACGAGGAAAATATTATCACCTAATTAGCAAGCACATGAGTAATCGGTCGGTTAGTACCTCAAGAAGTATTAACGGTCGCATGAAAATGTGTGAGCAAATCTAAGTATTCATTAAATTAAAAAGTACTAAGGCGGATGGACAAGAGTATGATAGCTTGAATTGAATTCTCCGGGTGTAGGGATGTTATTTACACACACGTGGGGTTATATGATCAATGTTTGGATGAAAGGTAGGAATGAAGAATAAAGACGATGTTTTATTGAGGGATGATGTGATTTCTAACATTTTTTCATGACTATTAAGATAGGGCTCATGACAACTGAAAAGCTAGTATAGTTGGAAACTCTTCTTTTCAAGGCCTTTCTTTTATGGTTCTTATCTTTATATGTAAATTTTACCATCTTTCTTTTGTTATTGGATTTTGTGGGTGTAATCCGCTGAAAACCCTCAGGAGACAACACTCCTCCTACTAGGGACACCTAGAGGTTTAACGGCTTGTTGCACGTGCTCAGTGCAATCGTGTTGCCTACGAAAGTGTGCTTAGTTTTCTCCTTTCTTTTTCTCCTCTTAAATAAACTAGTTTGCTCGGGACGATCAAAGATAAGTTTGGGGGTATTTGTTCAGTTGATAAAACTGCACATTTGTATTATATTTTTCCTACTATTTTTATATTAAAAAAGGACTTTATTTTAATATATTATACATATGAGGGTTTATGTGTTAAAACACCATTTTTCATGTGTTAATATATTTTAATTATCATTTGGTAGGAAAATGTATGCAAATAAATCTATTGACCAAATCCTAGTAGAACTAAGTCTACTAAATATTATTTGAGATTATGGTGCAGAATTTTCCAAGTTGTTATGCAGGATTTAACAAACAAATCAATTTGTTGAAGAAAACTTGCCAAATTAAGAAGCAAAACTTGGAGACCAAGTCTGGAAGCAACCGAGAGAAGATTTCTAAATTCTAAAGATGCCTAGGATTGCCAAATGTCAAAATCAGAGAGCCAAAGAAAATTGATCAAAAGATCTCATCCATTGAGCGCGGATCCGCGGCCAAACCCACCCTTGGGCCGCGGATCCGCCGCACTTTTGTGGAATTGGAAGGCAAGATTTTCTGGTGTGAATCCAAGCTATATTTTACCAACTTCTCAACAATAAGATTCTGGGTTTGCACTATAAAAAGGCACCGAGAGCCTCTTGGAAAAGCTATCAAGCCGAAGAGATCACGAAGCTCCCGACGCTCACGCATCCAGGCCGATCATCGACTGTTCGACTACCTCCTTAGGAAAGATCGAGAAGCAACTAGTTGTAATCATTTTCTATGGATTAAAAGTGTAGTTTGAAGAAGTCGATTAATAAAGGTAGTTATTTTATTTAATTGTCTTTGCATTTACATTATGTTTTCGCTCTCTTTCTTTTCATCTTCTTCTCCCAACATGTGCGAGTAATTCTCCGCTTGTTAGGGTTCGTAGGATTAGGGTAGGCTAATGGACGATGAAAATAATTAAACCCTTTTTAAGTCCTATAAAGTTTAGGAACTTTATCAAAAGAATCATTAACATCCTAATCGGGCGCGCTGCAATTCTTTGCTAGTCCCGACTACGATTAGAGATTAGATTAATGATTGTTTTGGTAAAGGCTAGATAATGAACGAAGTTCCGTGTCGAGATAAGGGTTAAGAGTGGGATTTCTTTTCCCTCCAGAAACCCTAATCTACACGCATCGCCGTCGTTCTAGTTCTAAATCTATTAATGGATAAAAAGGGTAACTTTTAATTAATCGTCCATAACTACTAAATCCTAACGAACCCTACAAGCCTTCTTATTATATTTACTACATCTTTAAAATAATCTAGATCTATATTTTACACTCTTGTTTAACGTAGACCTAGAAACCATTCAACAAATTGTTTCTTCCTCCTCTCTTTCTCAACACATCTAAAGTAAAAGTAAAAGGTTCCACGTTTCCCAGAGGACGACCCGTACTCATCTCGGTCTAGCTATACGCGATACCATTCTGATTGCGGTTAAACTACAAAATACACACTCTTCCGTACCAATCACCCAGGTTACTTCAGTGCAGGTTTGCTTTTGGGGTAGACACGGAATATGGTAATCGATCAATATTCTAAGATATTTGCTAATTGGGTTTTATCTGTAATGTTTAATGTGTTCGTAAACCTCCCCTAACTGCTAGTATGTCGGTTGGCAGGGGGTTGCACATTTCTGAAATGTTTACTGTTGCTGTATATGAACTGTGTTGGACAGTTGTGATGATTATCCGGGGTTTGAGATGTGTTTAATATTCATTCATTCAATGTAAATGTAATTTGATATAATATTCTTTTGCGGGGCACATCCAGGTTGCGGTTGTAGCCACCGTTGTATTATTTCTTTTTACTGTTTTTGCTCCTAGGATAGACCCAAGGTGGGGTACACAAACTACCAGGTACATCAAAGTGTTTAGTGGCCTACTCACGTTGTTGAGGGAGACCGCTTCACTTCGAGTACTTGACGGGTAGTTTGCTGTACCCGTAGGGGTCTAGGGTGGGGTAATAGCTATTCATCACAACTGTGTAATCCGTCTTTTATTGCAGGCTCAAAGCAAATGCAGATTGCTAGTAAATCCAATAAAGTTCATCTGCGATCTGGAATGCTTATTATTGCGTCTGAAGAATGTACAATATCTATATATGATAGCTATTAGACGTCGCTTATGTTTTACACCCGCGCTAGCCCAGCCCCCGCTCTGTCGTTAGTTAAGTATGTTCCCCTCCGAAAGGCGGCGCACAGGACCGCGATGGCCTGACGCTGAGATTCGGGGCAGATGCTATTTGGTTTTATCCGTCCACCTCTACGAAGATGCCAAGTTGATTTATGGCACCGTGTATCGGAAGTTTAGACGGATGCGGCCGATGTAGCAGACTTCGTCAGATTCCCCCTCGCTTGAGGGGTTTTTGATTGTGGGGACGCTCTTCCCTGCAGGCGCAAGCCTCTGCAGTTAATTACGCTACCGCATCGCGGTAACAACTTTCTCCTTCTCCAGAATTTCACTTCGTGTCGTGTGTGTTTGTTTTGTTTGTGGTTGCCCGTGGATTGTATACGGAGACTGAGTAATACCATCACCCGTAGGACGTGGATTAGTCCAAATCCGTATTTACTTAGATTTGGGTTTGATATTTTAGTTTAAGGATGCGTTAGCCTCGTTGAGGATAAGATCAACTTAAACGTGATTTATTTAATATATGGCCGTCGGGACTCGTCACCTCTCTAACGTCGTTGAAGGATTACAACGACAGGTGTCAGAGGAGTTCGGAGATGTACCTTCGAACCGAAGTTGATTTAGTGTTTTATATTTCATTTGAATGTTTAAGGATACGTTAGCCATGTTTGGGGCTAAGATCAACTTAAACAGGACCGTTTAGATCCGGCAAAAGAGCATTTGGAGGCTCTATTGTTCCAATTTAGGGACATGCGTAGTCCAATTTGGGACTAAAGTCTGTTTGGAGGATACGTTAACCATTTTTGAGGCTAAGATCGACTCAAACATTTGTTAAGGATACGTTAGTCCATTTTGGGACTAAGGTCAACTTAACGGGACCGTTTAGGTCCGACAAAAGAGCATTTGGGCTCTATTGTGCCAGTTTAGGGACGTGGTGGTCCGTATTCCAGTTTAGGGACGTGGTGGTCCAATATTAGTTTAGGGACGTCTCGGTCCGATATTAGTTTAAGGACGTCTCGGTCCAATATTAGTTTAGGGACGTTTCGGTCCACGAGTTTAAGGACCCCGCAGTCCATATCGATGTGTGGTCGTTGGGACCCGTCACCTCTTTGACGTCGTTGAGGAATTACAACGATGGATGTCAAAGGAGTTCGGAGATGTACCCTCGAACCGGATGTAAATTGATTTAGGAGAGCCATTTTGCTCAGTCAATTTAATTTAAGGACTTATGGCCACGATTGGGCTAAGTCCAGTTAAAAATGTCCAATATTTTATTTGCATTTGTTTTTATTTTTATTTGGGCTTTGCCCAGAAAAGATGCAGGGCATCAATTTGTTTTGGGCTCTGTTCTTTATGAATGATGCAGAGCATCAATTTTGTTTGGGCTCAGCCCTTTTATTGCTTTGCAATTTATTTTGGCCTGCTAGGTCTTTTTGATTTGGGCCTGGCTCTTCAAGTAATGCATTGCATTTGTGCAAAGCACCGAGAATCTTTTAGATTCAAGGAAAGGAGTGCAGAGCACTTTTTAATTTCTTGATCTAACTTTAGATCAAAGAGAAGAAGAAAAATCTTTTCTTTCTTTCTATCTCAGAGAACCAGAGGTTCTCTAGCAAGTGCAAGGCACTATTTTTTTATTATTTTTCCTTATTTATTTATTTATTGAAGATCACTGATTTTGTGTTTTAGATCAATGATTTATTCCTAAGAGAATTTTCTCTTATTTCAAAGGTTTTTACCTTCTTCTTTGTGTTCTCAAGAAGTTCTCTTCTTCTTCTTCTTCTTTTTTATCCAAATTCTCTATCTCTTTGAAATGGGGTCTGGGGTTCTTTTTATAGTGCTCAAAAATCAGTTAAATTTGTTAAAAAGATCTTTTCTGAGTGATTTGGGGAATTTTCCCCACCGTTGGATCTTTGATCCAAAGGCCCCTGTTTTACAGAAGAAATCTTCTTGTTTAAACAAGAACAGAAAAAAATATCCTTAAATCTTCACTCTGTTGTTGCGCAACTCACCAGCGCGTGACACGTGTCGCGCAGTGAAACGCTTGCGCAACAGCGCTTGCGCAGTTAGACACGTGTCGCGCAGCGGTGCGCTTGCGCAACTGCGCAGACACGTGTCGCGCAGCGGTGCGCTTGCGCAGTTGCGCTTGCGCAACTGCGCAAACTCGTGTCGCGCTGCCGTGCACTTGCGCAATTGAACGTTGTTTATGTTTTTTAAAGAGCCTTGCTCTGATTGGACGTACTGCCTTGGGCGTTGTACTGCCGTGTCAACTTCTGACACGTGGCGCGTTGCGCGCAGCGCACGGGAACTGAAGCGTTGCTTCAAAATTTGAATTTTCAAAATTCAAGCAGAGCCTTTCTCTGATTGGGGGAACAAATGCCCCCCCACCGTTGCGCTCACGTGGCGCGCACGTGAGTGCAGCGGTGGCAAGATCCTGACTGTTGGATCATGGGGGTCAGTTGAAGAGACGCAGGCGTCTATAAATAGGACCCTTGGTCTTTGGTAATTCTTTACTAATTTCAAGAATTTGAATTTCAGAGCCCTGCTCTTGCTTAAGAACTTCCAGAGCCTTGCTCTTGTGAGAACTTCAAAGTTCTAGTTTTAGAATTACTCTAGGTAAAATTAATTAAATTAAATTAATTTAAATTAAATTTAATTAACAGAGCCTTGCTCTTATAGATCTTTGATCTAAAGGAAAACCCCTTTGGGGTTTCTTCAACAGAGCCTTGCTCTCAAAAAAAAATTTACAGATTTACAGAGATCTGATCCATGGGTTCTAACCCATGAACAGAGCATTGCTCTTAGATCAATCTTAAATAGCAGAGCTCTCGTCTAGTGGGTTTCACCTTTGAACATAGTTTTGCTCTCTAGGAATTTAGTCATCCGTGTATATTATTGCTTTTCTATTGTTGATCTTCCTGTAATATTTTCTCCAGGCATAATGGCGGCGGTGCATCTATACAGTCTGCACGAGTTCATTACCTACGATGATATCCGCGCTCAGGGTCGTCAACAAAACCAGGAGTTTACAGACGCCGAATGTGCAGAAGTTATGGGTCGTCTGAACGCAAGCGGTGGTTGGCTGTTGCCTCGGCGTTCGGCTCTTTTGAAAGTCGTGCTGGGAGCAATATGGAGGGCACTTCCGGGTCTTCACGAGGCCCTACCACTCAATGCGCTGGATAATGCCGAGGACAAGGTGCATTCAGTGCACCTGACAGGGCTGATCTCAAAGAAGCGACGGAACGACCTCGTTGACATCCTGCATCAAGTGTTTCAGCAGACGACGATCGTTGCTGCTTATCAAAGGCCGGAAGGGCTTGCCGATGATATCGACACCGAGGAGTGCGAAAGACTACGCATAAGAAAAATTAGAAAGGCCAGAAGAACTCTGGATGGCCTTACTTTTGATTTCCTCAATCCATGCCCCGGATCCGAGGTTATACCGTTGTAATATTTTGAACAATGTTTCTTATGCATTATTCTTATGCTTGTAAAAACTTTTGGCGGTATGAATGAAAACCCTCCCCTTTTCTATTTCAGCTTGTCTTATTTCTCGTCCTGAGTCTTCTGTCCATGCATAAATGAATGTGTCACGCATGCCAGATCAAATGTAGAACGGATATTCTTTCTGTCATCTTCTTTCTTTTAATGTCAGTAGGCTGTCTTAATAATCACGGTTGATGGATGTCTAAAACGAGTATTCCGACTTCCTCAGGAAATAGCGATGGCTTAGGCCGCAGGTTCAGGTTTACCGCCTAAGACTTTTCAATTCTATGAGCCGTGAGGGTCTCATAGAGGCTTTTCTCCCTACGGATCGAGAGGATCTCATAGGTGGATTTTCTCCTTAGGAATCGTGAGGATTCCTAAGTGTGATTTTCTCTTATAAGTCGTAGGGATCTCATAAGAGAATTTTCCCTCTTACGAGTCGAGAGAATTCGTAAGCGGTTGCTTCCCTCCTTGTCGAAGTTCGACGTTGGAGAGTGAGACCCGTGGATGGTATGCAAGAGACCGTTTTGGGCCAACTCGCAGGGTCCCAATGCTTAGGAAACAGGCTTCTTTTATGCCCACTGTCTAAGGCTTTATCTCACGAGTCGAGCCGCCTCGACAATTTTTCACAAGTCGAGACGAATCGAACGTTTCTCGCAAGAACATCTTAACGTCGCATTTAACCTCTGCTCTTTACGATAAGGTTGGTGGTACTTAGGGTTTTGGCCATCGTACCGTCGCATAAGCTGATATAGTCCTCGATAGGCAATCGTGTTGTTCGAGTAGCCCTGCGACTGCCATGTCTCTGATCCCTTCGGGGGCTGGACAAGACGTCTTCAAGCAATCCTCCTTGGCAGTTTGACCGTCGGAAGAGCAAGCGCTAGGAATTTGCCATGCCGCTTTTTACTTGAGGTTAGGCTCATTTTGGAGAGCCCCGATGAGTCATAACCACTCCGCGCTGGTGTGGGGATGATCTCCGATAGTCTTTCGGGTTTTATATGAGTTGCCGTCAAGACCCTGAAGCTAGGAATTTGGCCTTTGCTTCGTTTGCTGGCATTGCGTCTGCTGTATCGAGACGAATGTTGCGGTGGGAACTAGGGATTTTGCCGTGGCTCCGTTTGTTTGATGACGTTGCGTCTGCTGTGTCGAGACGAACGTTGGAGTTACATCTCGTCTGCTGTATCGAGACGGACGTCGAGGTTGTCTCTAGGTTGCTGGTGAACCGCCGAGGTTTGGAACTAGGGATTTTGCTGTGGCTCCATTCATTTAATGACGTTGCGCCTGCTGTGTCGAGACGAACATTGGGGTGACATCTCGTCTGCTGTATCGAGACGAACGTCAAGGTGGTGACCACTCTGTGCTGATGCGAGATGATCTCCGATTGTCTTTCCGGTTTTATGTGAGTTACCGTAAAGACGTTGAAGCTAGGAATGTGGCCTTCGCTTCGTTTTCTTACACTGTGTCTGGTGTATTGAGACGAATGCTGAGGTGGAGCTGGGATTTTTCCATCACTCCGCTTTGTTTCGACCATGGGGTTTTTTGTTAACTTTGCATGTACACCCCGCTGGGCTGCGAAGGAACGCCGTTGTTGACATTGCGTCTGTTGTAACGAGACGAATGCTAAGGTGGAGTTGGGATTTTGCCGTTACTCCGCTTTGTTTCGACCGTGAGGTCTTTTGTTGACGTTGCATCTGCCTCCAGCTGGACTGCGGAGGAACGCTGTTGTTGACATTGAGTCTACTGTATCGAGACGAATGCTGAGGTGAAGCTGGGATTCTGCCATCGCTCCGCTTGATGGAGTAACATCTGTGTCCTGTTGGAATGAGGAGGCACGCCGTTGTTGGTCTCCAGGCTTTAGACGTGGCCATTGAGATTTGGAACTAGGGACTTTGTCATAGTTCCGTTTCGTTGCGATTCTGAGGTCAGTTGTTGACGTCATGTCTGCATCTAGTTGGAGTGAGGAGAAACGCCGTTGGTGATCTTTAAGTTGTCGATATTGACGTCGAGACCCTGAAGTTAGGGACCTTCCTTTGCTTCATTTGTTGACATCGTGTCTGTAATATTGCGACAAATGTCGAGATGGTCTCTAGGTTATCTATGAACCGTCGAGATTTGGCTTCGCTTTCTGGTGGAGCCTGTTGGGAAGGTATTGTTCCCTTTTTATCTGTGCCCCTGGATTATATACAGGGATCGATGTGATTTCACCTGTAGGGCAAAAAGTTTCATTTTTTCATTTTTTTTATTCTTTCCGCGATGCTCTATCATTTCAGCTTTTTATATCGCGAAAATCTCGATTGCCCAATCATTTCGGCTATTTTTCGCGGTGCCCAATCATTTCGGCTATTTTTCTTTTTACTCGCTGCTTTTTATTGCGAGTTGCCCAACCATTTCGGCTATTTTGCATGCATACATTTTTACTTGCTGATTTTGTTTGCAAGCTGTCCCATCATTTCGGCTATTTCGTATGCATATATATATATATATATGTATATATATTTTTTTTTGGCTCGCTGAATTTTTTTTTTTTTTTTTGCGAGTAGGGGATTTGGGATCTGATACCAATCTTGGCATCAGCATCGCTGCGACTGGGATATTGCCAGGAGCGAATCATCATTTGCCGTAAAAGGACCTGGAATTTGATACCGGTCTAGGCATCAGCATCGCTGCAACTGGGATGTTGCCAGGAGCGAATCATCATCTGCCATGAAAGGACTTGGAATTTGATACCGATTTAGGCATCAGCATCGCTACAACTGGAGTATTGCCAGGAGCGAATCATCATTTGCCGTAAAAGGACTTGGAATTTGATACCAGTCTAGGCATCAGCATCGCTGCAACTGGGATATTGCCAGGAGCGAATCATCATCTTCCATGAAAGGACTTGGAATTTGATACTGATTTAGGCATCAGCATCGCTACAACTGGAATATTGCCAGGAGCGAATCATCATTTGCCTCTGTCGATCCCGAACAAAGGTGGCTTAGTAAACAGGATTAAGGGTCCTGTCGGCCAAGGCTTTTGACTTCATGAGCCATAAGGGTCTCACAAAGGTATTTCTCCCTACAAGTCGTGAGGATCTTGTAGGTGTGTTTTCTCCTTGGTAATCGTAAGGATTCCTAAGTGCATGTTCTCTTGTAAGTCGTAAGGATCTTACAAAAGGGTTTTCTCCTTATAAGTCGAGAGGACTTACAAGTGTTGTTTGCTGTACAAGCATATCCCTAATCACGGATGGGATTTTGTTAGGGAAATATTTATTCGTGCCCGTGGATTGTATACAAGGGTCATTATGAGCCGCTTGTAGGGCAATATCGAAGGTTGTGGGGGCTGCTTAAGAACAGGTTAAGGTTTCTGCAACTTAAGACTTTCAAATCTTATGAGCCGTAAGGGTCCCATAAGAGCGTTCTCCTTACGAGTCGTGAGGATCTCGCAAGTGTATTTTCTCCTTAGGAATCGTAGGGATTCCTAAGTGTGTTGTTCCTTTGTGAGTCGTAAGGATCTCACACAGGTGGTTTCTCCTTACAGGGTCGAGAGGACCCTATAAGTGTTTCTTTAACGAGGTTGCGCCCATTCAGGTTTTCACAAACACTCACCGGTAGCCCTGCTGTTTTTACTCACGGAGCCCTTTCGGGTTTTCATCCGTGCCCATTTTGCTTATGGACATACCGTTTCTTTTTATCCTTTTTATTTTTTATTTTTTATTTTTTATTTTTTTTTATTTTTTTTACGAGGTCGCGCCCTTTCGGGTTTTCACGAACACTCGCTGGTAGCCCTGCTGTTTTTACTCACGGAGCCCTTTCGGGTTTTCCTCCATGCCCGTTTTGCTTATGGACATACCTTTTTTTTATCTTCTTCTCTTTTTTTTTTTTTTTTAACGAGGTCGCGCCCTTTCGGGTTTTCACGAACACTCGCCAGTAGTCCTGCTGTTTTTACTCACGGAGCCCTTTCGGGTTTTCATCCGTGCCCATTTTGCTTGTGGACATACCGTTTTTTTTTGTTTTTTTTTTTTTTATATTCTCGTCAGCCTGAGAATGCTGCGGTAGTAGTTTAAAAACATTTCGGTCATTTGCAAGTTTTAGGACATTGCGGTCCATCATTAGTTTAAGGACATTTCGGTCCGTTGTTAGTTTAAGGACGTTTCGGTCCGTTGTCGCCGTATTTGAGGCGAATATCTAGTTTATTGACTTTTCGGTCTATGAGTCTTTCTCCATGAATGAACATGATGCCCCCGGCGTATCCATCTTCTTCGGAGCGTGCAGTTGTGGCGGACTCACCTTCCAGTTCTCAGACAGCGCAAACTTGCCCTGTTGGTATTGGTCTTCAACCCAGTTTTTGAAGACGTAGCAGTCCTCGATCAAGTGACCTACTGTTTGGTGGTAAGGGCAATAGTTAGGATTATTAACATCGCCTGGCCGCAACGGACGTTTTGGAGCCGGCAGATTGATCAGTCTGTTGCACACTGCCAACTCGAATAGTCCCCTTGTTTTATCTTGCGGAAATGAGTAAGGACGTTTCAACTTTTCTTGGAGGGATGGCCGCTTGTTGCTTTGGCGAGCAACCGGCCTAGGGTCACCTGATTGTTGTTGAGCGCTGGCGACGAGGGCCGTTTTTCCTTTTCCTTTGTTCTTCTTGTTCGGTCCCTTGCTTACGGGATTTTTTCTGAGTAGCATGCGATTGCATGGCTGAACGTTCTCGCAGCTTCTCAATTCCTTTATTTTTGAAATAGATTCCCCGAGGGAAGAGTTGGGGATAGCTTTTTCGTCAGAGTCGCTTCCAAAGGTGATAATTTGTGATCCCTTGAAGTCGGCTATATGACAGTTTGCGACGGCTCCTTTGCGCTCATATATCGCATTTTTCCGATGTCCACAAGCTTCACACTTTGTCCTGTCGAAGTGTTGCTGAGCGACATACCCTTGCCACCAACAGTTAAAGGACTCGCAGTCTTCGGTAGGATGTATGATCTTCTGATGATATAAACAGAAGTTAGGGTGCATCTCTACCTCAGAGAAAGAATTTTCTTCAGAGGGCGGTAGCTTCATTCCTACTGATAGAGCTTTGGCGAACCGTTTCCTCGTCTTGAATTTGTTTTTACCCGCAGTGTATGGCTTTTGATTTGACGGGAATACCTTGGTTCTTTCTAGTATGGCCATTTCACGTTCTTGATTGGCTTTTGCTTTCAGACGAATTTCATTTAGGAAGACATCGATCAACTCGTCTGATGGCTGTAGAATCTCTGGCTCAGGATTCGCCATTGGTTTCTCAGCGCAAGGAGCCTCTTTATCATCCGTCAGTGAATGAGAAATCATATGACAAGTCGCTGCGTAGTCTTCGGATTCATCCGATGAGTTTTCTCCATTGTTTTCATCCTTGACTAAAGAACAAGCTACCCCCGGCGTGTTCGTTTTCTTTGGAGAGTGCGGCTGTGGTGGGTTTACCTTCCAGCCTTCAGACAGCGCGAACTTGCCTTGCAGGTATTGATCCTCGATCCATCCCTTAAAGACGAAACAATCCTCAATTGGGTGACTTACCGTTTGGTGGTAAGGGAAATAATTGGGATTATTAAGATCGCCTGGCTGCGACAAACGCTTTGGACTCGGCAGATTAATAAGTCTGTTGCGCACTGCCAGCTCAAACAGTCTTCTCGTTTTATTCTGCGGAAACAAGTAAGGACGTCCCAGCCTCTCTTCGAGGGATGGGCGTGGGCGCACGTTGTTTTGGCGAACGACCGGCTTTGAGTTGTTCGACCGTTGTTGAGTATTGGCAACGAAGGTTGCCTTCCCTTTGCCCTTTTCATTCCAAGGCTCTGTCTTTGAAGAAGAAGGCCTATGGCCCATCTGGTCCATCTGGGCTAATTTGTCAATCAAGGCCTGGAAGGTGGTCGGCCTGAAGAACATCATGAATTGTGAGATGGTCGCCTGCGGATCGAGAGTGCCCACAAACATGCCTACCGCAGGTGCCTCTTCTATGCGTTGTTCGCATTTCGACCATAGGTTCCGCCATCGTGTTGCGTATTGGACCCACGTTTCGCTGGGCCTTATCCTGGCATTTATCAGTGCTGTAATCGGGGTGCGTTCACTAGCACTTGCGAATCTTTGTGTAAACAGCAGTTCCATCTCTGCAAATGTTTTGACAGAGTCGTTAGGCAGCTCCGAATACCATTCAAAGGCTGTTTCTGCTAAGCTGCCGACGAATTGACGTAGTAACAATTTGTCATCGCCTCCAGTATTGCCGCACAAGGCCCTGAATTGAGCGACATGCTGATGCGGATTCCCTGTCCCTTTATATACGTGGAATTTAGGGATCGTATATCCTGGCGGGTAATTGATTTGGTCATACCAGCTCGGATACGGTCGTCCGGTTCTAACAATTTGCCCAGCCGCTTCATTCGCCTGATGAACCCGGATCTGCTGAGCTATATATTCGTCTAGGTCGACTTTGGAGATTGCCTTCTCCTTGGCTGTTGATAGAGCCGGCGGAGGATTTGACGTTTCTCCCCTGTCGTCTTCAAGGACGATCGGAGGATCTTCAGCAGGAGGGTCCGGCTGTAACATCATCCCTACCATATCTTGGAAGAGGAGCACCATCTGTTTTATGTTAGCCGCTTGCTCTGCAGCTTCTTTGTCCCTCTTTTCGAGGACTCTGCGTAAAAAGTCAGCGTCGGTTTCTTGTTCTTGACGCTCATCCGAAGACATTTCAGAGCTTTCTTTTGGCTCAGTGAGTGCAGCTATTGTAGTCATCATTTCCTGAAGCTTTTGTTGTTGCTCCTGGGCTTTCGTCACGGATCGGGTGAGCGGTCGGTGACCCGTAGAAGTGCGGCTTTCATTCTTTCCAGAAGTCATATAAACTGTGTGCACTACCATGCCCCCGGACTTGGGGCGTTTGTGTCCAGCGCTTTTATGGTGTGCCTTATTCACAGGGGCTTTTTGTGGCCTCCTTTTCTTTTGAGTGATTGGCGTTGAGGGAGCCGTTGTAGTGGGCACCCAAGTAGCTTTTGCTTTTTGTGGTTTGACAGAGTAATCCTTCCCCTGCCGAACCTTCATCTTTTTCTGTCGTCGGAGGCAGTCTTGATCGATCACCGACTCTTGGACCTGTCGCCAGACTTTGTAAATTTTAGAGGACAGCCGTTGAGGGGGCTGCTCTAGCTTCTTCTCTGGAGTATTCTCCACAGGTGAAGGAGTTCGTTTCAACATCGCAGTAGGAGAGTTTCTGCGCACCTTGTTGAGCAGTTCAAAGCTGTTCTTGGTTGGAACAGCAGTATCGATCCCAACCATTAGAGTTGGACGAGTAAGTCCAGAGGGGGAGTTGCCCCCAGCCTTCCTAACTCGGCGCCAGTAGCGACGTCGAGCATGTCGTGCTGATGGAATTGTTTCAGATATAGGGGTGACCTCCTCATGCCCCCTGTGTTGGTCAGAATATGCTGGTACCAGCCTTTTAAAGATCGACGTCCGTTGAACGGGGACGGCCAACCTGTCAGAAGCGGGCTTCCGAACATGGGAAGCAACCTTGGTGACTTCGCCAAGAACGGGAGCTGGGATAGCTATCCGCTTCGGGATAACGCCTTCTGGTATGGCAGGCTTCTTCATGAGCCTGTTAGAGCTCTGGCCTAGTCCGTTAAAAACTGAAGTGGTGGAGTTGGACGACCCGTTGAGAGGGGTCGCGGCAGCGGTAAGTCGATCGAAGACCGACTTCTTTGGAGCTTCTTGCAATGTCATTGGGGCGTTGAAGCTCATTGGTGGGAGCATGGTCCCAAAAAATGGTCCAGGGGTGGCTTGAGCCATCTGCTCCACCGGCATTTTGAAAAGGGAAGCCGCTTGGGGCCCATAAGTCACTCCTCCAGCAATGACGGAGCGAGAGTTGTTGCTGCAGGCGGTGCAGTTCGAAGCCATCGATCTTCTGTTTTCTGCACGGAGCAAGACACCAAATCTTAGTACCTTGAATCCACAGGCAATCACAGCAAACCGCGATTTGTTCGCGAACACGACACACGAAATGTGGAGTGGAAAGAGAAAGAGGTCCCACCGGGCGTGCCAGAATCTGTTCCCCTCCGAAAGGCGGCGCACAGGACCGCGATGGCCTGACACTGAAATTCGGGGCAGATACTATTTGGTTTTATCCGTCCACCTCTCCGAAGATGCCAAGTTGATTTATGGCACCGTGTATCGGAAGTTTAGACGGATGCGGCCGATGTAGCAGACTTCGTCAGATTCCCCCTCGCTTGAGGGGTTTTTGATTGTGGGGACGCTCTTCCCTGCAGGCGCAAGCCCCTGCAGTTAATTACGCTACCGCATCGCGGTAACAACTTTCTCCTTCTCCAGAATTTCACTTCGTGTCGTGTGTGTTTGTTTTGTTTGTGGTTGCCCGTGGATTGTATACGGAGACTGAGTAATACCGTCGCCCGTAGGACGTGGATTAGTCCAAATCCGTATTTACTTAGATTTGGGTTTGATATTTTAGTTTAAGGATGCGTTAGCCTCGTTGAGGCTAAGATCAACTTAAATGTGATTCATTTAATATATGGCCGTCGGGACTCGTCACCTCTCTAACGTCGTTGAAGGATTACAACGACAGGTGTCAGAGGAGTTCGGAGATGTACCTTCGAACCGAAGTTGATTTAGTGTTGTATATTTCATTTGAATGTTTAAGGATACGTTAGCCATGTTTGGGGCTAAGATCAACTTAAACAGGACCGTTTAGATCCGGCAAAAGAGCATTTGGAGGCTCTATTGTTCCAATTTAAGGACATGCGTAGTCCAATTTGGGACTAAAGTCTGTTTGGAGGATACGTTAACCATTTTTGAGGCTAAGATCGACTCAAACGTTTGTTAAGGATACGTTAGTCCATTTTGGGACTAAGGTCAACTTAACGGGACCGTTTAGGTCCGACAAAAGAGCATTTGGGCTCTATTGTGCCAGTTTAGGGACGTGGTGGTCCGTATTCCAGTTTAGGGACGTGGTGGTCCAATATTAGTTTAGGGACGTTTCGGTCCGTCATTAGTTTAAGGACGTCTCGGTCCGATATTAGTTTAAGGACGTCTCGGTCCGATATTAGTTTAGGGACGTTTCGGTCCACGAGTTTAAGGACCCCGCGGTCCATATCGATGTGTGGTCGTTGGGACCCGTCACCTCTTTGACGTCATTGAGGAATTACAACGATGGATGTCAAAGGAGTTCGGAGATGTACCCTCGAACCGGATGTAAATTGATTTAGGAGAGCCATTTTGCTCAGTCAATTTAATTTAAGGACTTATGGCCACGATTGGGCTAAGTCCAGTTAAAAATGTCCAATATTTTATTTGCATTTGTTTTTATTTTTATTTGGGCTTTGCCCAGAAAAGATGCAGGGCATCAATTTGTTTTGGGCTCTGTTCTTTATGAATGATGCAGAGCATCAATTTTGTTTGGGCTCAGCCCTTTTATTGCTTTGCAATTTATTTTGGCCTGCTAGGTCTTCTTGATTTGGGCCTGGCCCTTCAAGTAATGCATTGCATTTGTGCAAAGCACCGAGAATCTTTTAGATTCAAGGAAAGGAGTGCAGAGCACTTTTTAATTTCTTGATCTAACTTTAGATCAAAGAGAAGAAGAAAAATCTTTTCTTTCTTTCTATCTCAGAGAACCAGAGGTTCTCTAGCAAGTGCAAGGCACTATTTTTTTATTATTTTTCCTTATTTATTTATTTATTGAAGATCACTGATTTTGTGTTTTAGATCAATGATCTATTCCTAAGAGAATTTTCTCTTATTTCAAATGTTTTTACCTTCTTCTTTGTGTTATCAAGAAGTTCTCTTCTTCTTCTTTTTTTTTATCCAAATTCTCTATCTCTTTGAAATGGGGTCTGGGGTTCTTTTTATAGTGCTCAAAAATCAGTTAAATTTGTTAAAAAGATCTTTTCTGAGTGATTTGGGGAATTTTCCCCACCGTTGGATCTTTGATCCAAAGGCCCCTGTTTTACAGAAGAAATCTTCTTGTTTAAACAAGAACAGAAAAAAATATCCTTAAATCTTCACTCTGTTGTTGCGCAACTCACCAGCGCGTGACACGTGTCGCGCAGGCAAGCGCTTGCGCAACCGCGCTTGCGCAGTTAGACACGTGTCGCGCAGCGAAGTGCTTGCGCAACAGCGCTTGCGCAACTGCGCAGACACGTGTCGCGCAGCGGTGCGCTTGCGCAACTGCGCAGACACGTGTCGCGCTGCCGTGCGCTTGCGCAATTGAACGTTGTTTATGTTTTTTAAAGAGCCTTGCTCTGATTGGACGTACTGCCTTGGGCGTTGTGCTGCCGTGTCAACTTCTGACACGTGGCGCGTTGCGCGCAGCGCACGGGAACTGAAGCGTTGCTTCACAATTTGAATTTTCAAAATTCAAGCAGAGCCTTGCTCTGATTGGGGTAACAAAGTAACCTAACGGGTGATGATGGGACCCAGTGGCGAATGCGGATAGCATAAGAGGACGTGGTATTTTCGTTGTTTTCTGCAATGATAAGATAAATGATGGGACGCATTATTATAATGCAAAGAAAATAAACCAAAGTTAAAATCGTTGGAATAAATTTAACGTTGGAATAAATTTAAAAGAAACCACTCGGTTATTTTAAAAGATCAGATTTTTTAATTGCGGAGCTTTAACCACTCCTTTTAAAAAGTATCAGGTTCCTTCGATTATATCAAGTTCACTATGTTCACGGTTTTGCCAAAACCAGTCGTAGCCCTCCGTCATTTCAGTTAAATATTCAGTAGTATTCAAGCTATGTATTTTGACATTCGCCAAGGCATAGTGATTGGTAGCTGTTGAATGTTTATCTGTAGCATAGATAGATGCGTTGGTTTGGGACAGTCGTACTACTATTTTGGCCTTCGTCAAGGGTATGTGCGGGTGGGTTCAAATTAACCTGGATAATGACGGGTAGAACTTGACATGTGACTTATGATATGTTGACCTTCGTCAAGGTCATAAGAGCATGGGGCAAAAATCCATATCGGGAATTTCTAAAGAAACTGAAATTTGCAGAGATATGCATACCATTTTGGAGTTTGATAAATGTTGGTAGGATTCCTTCAACATTATCATACGATGATATTTTGGATCCCGATCCTACTGTGAGTATATACTACTTATCAGGAGATTCGTCACTTAACGATCAATGCTATAAACCAAGTAAGTGCCTAGAAAGGTGTCAGCGGGGTTACGCCCCCAGAGAAAAGAGGTTATTTAATTAAGGAACTTCGCGAAAGCGTTGGAAAACCTCCCTCGAAGTATCGACACTGGCCTGGCTGAACGGTTAAGCAAGTATTGTACGGTGAGAATAGTTCTGGCTAATTCTTCTTTTATGGTTTGAGGAAGGATTCGAGAAACAGTGGGAGCCATCCAGTTTAGATAAATTAATAACCACTCTAAACTTGCAAGAGCATCATGCTAATAGTGTTTTCTTCTCTCTCTCTTAATTGCAGCGACCTTGTGACCACACATAGGTTACATCTAAATAACAATTTGACTGAATCTGACTTATATGACTGGCAAAGGTCTGTCCAGATGTCCATTGTCTATAACAATCTAGAACACCCTATTACTACACAAGATCCCGCCATCCCAGGTTCAGTTTCCACCGTCGCGGATATGGATATCCGTCAGACAAGGGAAAAGGATAAAACGAAAGCCAAGTGCCTCGTGTCAGCTTCAGTTGATGGCGTATACCAGAAGCAGCACGAGAAGATGGACTTAGTTTCCATCTTTCTCCATAACAAAGATTTATATGGAGAGCAATCTCATACGCAAGATATGAGACCTCGACCGAATTAAATTAAGCGAGGATAGCCATCGGGTCATTTGTAGGGGACAACATCCTTACAATCACTAGCTATATTGATGAGCTCCAGGACCTAGAGACCACGTTGGGAAACAGGTCAGATACTGACGTGTTTCTACAGTCTCTACCTTCTACCCTAAAGAAAACCAGTGAAGTAGAAGGAAAGAGAAGGGCAAAAGTTTCGGGACTTAAAATAGTAAAAGAGGGACGTTCCTGTTGTTATGGGATTGGGCATAGGCAGAATGATTGCAGGGCTTCGGAAGCCAATAGCCAGGATTCGAAGCATATTGTGGCTTCGACTTCGGGTGTGTTTATGATAGAGAACTGTATGTCAGTTAACCCTACTTCCTGGGTATTGGATACCGGGTCAGGATCTCACATCTGTAATTCATTACAGGCTCTGAGAAACCGTAGGGTTATCGGGATAGGTGATATGACCCTCACGGTTGCTAATGGAATGAGCATGAATGCTGAATCCATAGGGGAATATCATCTTGGAATGACAACCGGGCAGATATTGATTCTGCGTAACTGTTTTTATGTACCAGGTACAACTTGTAATATCATATCCGTATCCTTACTTTCTAAAGAAGGATATGATTTTACTTTTATAAGCGATGTGGTCCACATCCACCTAAATCAAGTTCTGATTGGGTCAGGTACATTAGAAAGCGGAATATACGTATTAAATCAAGCTCAGATTTTTAGTGTCCAGAACACACTTAAAAGAAAGTCTCCAGATTTAAATCAGGCTTTCTTATGGCATTGTAGACTGGGTCACATCAATGAGAGAAGGTTGACTAAGCTACATAAAGAAGGATATTTGGATCCGTTCGAATATCAAACATATGCAATTTGTCAATCCTATCTCATGGGAAAGATGACAAAGACTCCGTTCACCGGACACGGAGTAAGAGCAAGCGAGCTTTTGGGACTCATACACAGTGATGTGTGTGGTCCAATGTCCACACATGCGCGAAGTGGTTATTCATACTTCATTACTTTCACAGATGATTTCTCTAGGTATGGACATGTCTTCCTGATGAAGCATAAATCCGAGGCCTTTGAGAAATTTCGAGAATACAAGAATGAAGTTGAAAAACAAACAGGCAAAAGTATCAAGACACTGAGATCTGATCGAGGTGGTGAATACTTGAGTGCCGAGTTTCTGGACTACTTAAAAGAGAATGGAATTCTCTCTCAGCTTACTCCTCTATACACACCACAACATAACGGTGTATAGGAAAGGAGGAATCGAACCCTATTGGATATGGTTCGATCCATGATGAGTAAGGCTGAGTTACCACGATCTTTCTGGGGATATGCGTTAGAATCTGCTGCATATCTTTTGAACAAAGTTCCAACCAAGACTGTGCCTACCACACCATATCAGATGTGGAGTGGGAAAAACCCTGTCTTCAGTACCTGAAGGTATGGGGATGTCCAGCTTTTGTTAAAGTAGCATACGGACAAGCTCGAGGCACGCTCAGTACTGTGTAAGTTTGTGGGATACCCAAAGAACTCCAGGGGGTATTTTTTCTATTACGCAGAGGAACAAAAGGTTTTTGTTTCTCGTAATGCCCATTTTCTAGAACATCAGTTTTTAGAAAAGGAAACAAGTGGGAGCGAAATAGAACTGGAAGAAATTTCAGAACCACAAACTATAACTGAAAGTATGGTAGAACCAGAAGTTTCAGAAGAAAGGGACATACCAATGCCTATCCGCAGAAGTAGTAGGCAGTCTCATCCGCCTGAGAGATACTACGGTTTTCTCATAGATGGGGATAGAGAGGATTGCGTCATTAATGATGATGACCCTACTAGCTTCCAGCAAGCCATTCAGAGCGGCGACTCGATAAAATGGCTGGATGCAATGCGGACCGAAATGGAGTCCATGTACACTAACAAAGTATGGACTTTGGACACTACTCCAGAAGGGGTAAAACCCGTAGGATGCAAATGGATCTTCAAAAAGAAGATTGGTGTAGATAGACAGGTTGAAACCTATAAAGCTAGACTTGTTGCAAAGGGTTTCCGTCAAAGACCTGGTTTGGACTATGACGAAACCTTTTCTCCAGTGGCTATGCTCAAATCCATTCGGGTCCTTCTTGCTATTGCTGCCTTCCACGATTATAAGATCAGGCAGATGGACGTAAAGACGGCTTTTCTAAATGGAAATTTGGAAGAGAGCGTCTATATGGATCAGCCAGAAGGATTTATTCAGAGTGGGAGCAGCGGTAAAGTATGCAGGCTGCTTAAGTCCATTTATAGACTAAAGCAGGCTTCGCGGAGTTGGAACATCTGTTTTGATGATACTGTCAAGGAATTTGACTTTATCAAAAATCCAGATGAACCATGCATATGCAGTAAGATTGTAGGGAGAGCTGTAGTATTTCTCGTCTTGTACGTGGATGACATTCTCCTAATAGGAAATGATATTCCTATGTTACAGTCAGTCAAAACATTCTTGTCACATAAATTCTCCATGAAAGACCTGGGTGATGCCACCTACATTCTGGGGATCCAGATCTATCGTGATAGATCAAAAAGGATGTTGGGACTTTCGCAGTCCATGTACATAGACACCATATTGAAAAGATTCAGTATGGAAGATTCTAAGCGCGGTAACCTACCGGCTTGTCACGGAATCACCCTCTCCAAAGATATGTCTCCCAAGACTGATTTGGAAAGGGATCGCATGTCGATTATACCCTACGCTTCAGCGGTAGGCTCTATAATGTATGCAATGTTATGTACCAGACCAGATGTAGCATACGCATTGAGCGTAGTAAGCCGGTATCAAGAAAATCCAGGGGAGAATCACTGGATAGCAGTAAAGAACATTCTCAAGTATCTGAGGAGGACTAAGGAGATGTTCTTGGTGTATGGCGGAAAAGACCTCCAGATAGAGGCCTTTGCCGACTCCGGCTTCCAGAGTGACAAAGATGACTCCAAGTCCATGTCGGGTTATGTCTTTACCCTCAATGGAGGGGCGGTCTGTTGGAAGAGTTCCAAACAGGAGACCGTTGCTGACTCAACAATGGAAGCGGTGTATATAGCTGCTTGCGATGCCGCAAAAGAAGCTGTATGGATGAAGAAGTTCCTCACAGAACTTCAGGTGGTTCCTTCCAGTGTTGGTCCAATACCTCTGTATTATGACAACAACGGCGCTATAGCATTAGCGAAGGAACCCAGGTCCCATCAGAAATCCAGACACATCTTAAGGCGGTATCACCTGATCAGGGAGATCGTAGATCGCCGGGAGATCGAGGTGAAAAGAGTAGAGACGGAGAATAACATTGCTAATCCATTCACAAAGGCCATTCATCAGACGCAGTTCGAGAGGCTATTCGAGATGATAGGCCTACGATATACCAGCTCATGGCCCTAGTGCAAGTAGGAGATTGTTAGTGTATATGCCCTAGGGTCCATTATTGTATCATACTAGATTATATATTACTTAATGGAAGCTTGGGTTATTCACAGTTGTATATACAGTCTTGCTAAAAATGGTAGTAGGCTACTTGGTTTGTGTCTACTTTAATATGTGCATATGTTTCTTGTAACGTATCACTTATACATATTAGTAGAGCCCATAGGTTCTTTGCTTGATTACCAGCGTTGTGATGGCAGTCACACTAGTGGGGCTGGGTAGTCTATAAGCAACATCCTATACAGGTCCCTAGTCGCAGGATTATCGAGACAAGGCATCGATACTCCAGAGTAGACTAGTGTGTACGCTTCTCATCCCAGTTGGGGAGATGGTCTGTCCCATAGCCATCAGTACATCGTATTGGAGATAGTATACAGGTGCTCGTTAGGTTACGGGTACACCAGACCGGACTCACAAGGGAACTGTTGGTTGGTATTATACCCATCGTCAGTTAACAGTTCCCAGGTGACATGAGTACAGCATAGTCCGCAGACTTGACACTGCTACTTCGCCTCGAGTGTGTCCCACTGTTCTTAGATTGCTACCCTACCACGGCTCAAAAGAGTCGTGCAAACAGGTAGCAGTTGGGTGCAGTCCCGAGCACTTGGAGGAAGTAGTAGTTAGATAGGATTCGTCTCTCCCGGTATTGGGAGATGATATCGCGCTGTGTCAGAGAGCCATTACGCAAAGTCCCTGGCCAGGGAAAGCGAGATATACTGGTAGGTTCCAGTAGCTTCTCAGGGTGTAATGGGCTTCGCTCCGACACGACTTATACAGCTATTAAGGGACCGACGCTTGCCGCCCCCTAGGCTTGATATGTGATAGTCTTAGATGAACAGACCGGATTGTACGGAGATTGTCACATCAGGCTCAGTGGGAGCTCGGATGAGTTTTCTCATCGGCCTTCTTATCGACATCTACCTGGGGACCGTTACGTACAGCTAGTACCGCTTGCGGTCTGTGGTTAAACTCACTGCCAGCGAAGTGTCGAGTGTTTAAATTCCCACACAGAGAGTTTCTCTGCTCCAGACGAAACGATATAGAGGTCGTATGGTTTTACGACAAGGGTTCGGACGCGTACGTGTGTTTACGCACGTACTACTTTTCGGACAATTTTTACTAGCCGGTTTTGGTTTAAGCCAGATTCTAGTATCGGGTTATTGGATTTATACAATCTAAAGTTTTTTCGTGTTTTCACAGATTGGAGGGGCGTTCTCGTAATTTGTCGGGAAGCTTCTAGAAGCATGGTGACTTGGGGGGTAAGGTGGCATTGCATTAAATGAGATTAGTGACTCATTTGTGTGATTCATCCATGTCATTAATGCATCATAAATGCTTAATGACTCATGGAGATGAATCACTCATAGATATTTATGAAGCATGGTTGTTAATTCTTTTATTTCATTTTTTGGATAAATAAATAATGCTTCATATATATTATGATAGATCATTATCTTAATTCATTATCATCTTCACCTTCTCTCTCCTCAAGCTCTCTCATTCTTCAAACCCTAACCCTAACCTCTCATGAGTTGAGATCAAGGGTTAGCAAGACTAATACATCCATAAGCTCACTCTATATCCCCTAGGTAGTTTAGATTAGCACTTTAAGAAACCTAGTTATCTCAAGTTTGAGATTAAGCTTGGCGTAGGAGCTTTCAGGTGGATCGTCTTTGATTCGAGGAGGCCGTTGAGGTGCCGATGTTCCAAGGATCCTACGAGGAGTGGAGGACAGCGATGAAGACCCGAAGGACATGTAACGTGAGGTATAACTTCGAATCCGAGTAGTTAAACCTCTAGTTGATAGTTAGCAATGGTTTAGATAACGATTCATGCGCTCAAGTCCGTGTTACGAAGCTTTGATAATCGTTTTTCATATATTCCGCCTCTCCACAAGTTCGTGGGGTGCTTGACATGGACTTACATGCTTGATACCTACTCACTACACTTAGTGAGTATGCTACATCGGGTCTGGTACATAGCATCACATACATGATAGAGCCTACTGCCGAAGCATAGGGTATCCCTTGCATGCGAGCTCTTTCCAAATCAGTCTTGGGAGATATCTCTTTGGAGAGAGTGAGTCCAGAGATCGTGGGTTGGTTCCCACGTTTGGATTCTTCCATACTAAACCTCTTTAGTATGGTGTCAATGTACCTGGATTGGGACAATCCAAGTATCCATTTAGATCTATCTCTATAGATCATAATTCCCAGTATGCAGGAGGCATCACCTAGATCTTTCATTAAGAATCTTTGTGATAAGAAGAGCTTGACCGATTGCAGCATAGGAACATCATTTCCTATCAAGAGTATGTCATCGACGTACAATACGAGGAAGACAACCTTACTCTCTGCAACCTTCTTATATATTCAAGGTTCATCTACGTTTTTGATGAAGTCAAACTCTTTGACTACAACATCAAAGCAGATGTTCCAACTTCGCGATGCTTGCTTTAACCCGTAGATGGATTTAAGCAGCTTGCACACCTTTCTGCTGCTCCCACTGTCTATGAAGCCCTCTGGCTGAGTCATGTACACGCACTCTTCTAAATCACCATTTAGAAAGGCGGTCTTAACATCCATTTGCCAGATTTCGTAGTCATGGTATGCAGCAATGGCAAGTAAGATCCGGATGGACTTAAGCATAGCCACTGAAGAAAAGGTTTCGTCATAATCCACACCTGGTCATTGACGAAAACCCTTTGCAACAAGTCTAGCTTTGAAATTCTCAACTTTTCCATCTACACCAAGTTTCTTCTTAAAGATCCATTTGCTCCCAATGGGTTTTACCCCTTCAGGAGCAACTTCCAAAGTCCATACTTTGTTGGTGTACATGGATTCCAACTCAGATCGCATTGCATCCAGCCACTTCACAGAGTCACCACTCATGATGGCCTGTTCGAAACTAGTCGGGTCATCATCTTCCATGATGCAATCCTCGCTCCCACCATCAACGAGAAAACCGTAGTATCTCTCAGGTGGATGAGGAACCCTACTAGATCGGCGGAGAGGCTGGGGTTCATTGGGAACTACTGAATCCTCTTGTTCCAATAAATTATCAGTTGTAGTTTGTGGTGCTGGAACCTCTTCCAGCTCTACTGCTTCGCCACTAATTTCTTTTGCAAGAAATTCCTTTTCTAAAAAGGTGGCATGTTGAGAAACAATCACCTTTTGTTCCTCGCCGTGGTAGAAAAGATATCCATGTGAATGTTTAGCATATCCCACAAACTTACAAAGAACTGACCGTGCCTCGAGTTTGCCCGGATTTTGTTTTTTAACATAGGCCGGACAACCCCATATCTTAACACATTTAAGACATGGTCTCTTCCCACTCCATATCTCATATGGTGTGGTAGGTACAGATTTAGATGGAACTTGATTCAATAGGTATGCTGCTGTCTCAAGCGCATGACCCCAAAAGGAAATAGGTAACTCAGCGGTACTCATCATAGAGCGCACCATATCTAATAGGGTGCGATTCCTCTGCTCCGATACACCGTTGTGCTGTGGTGTATAGGGAGGAGTAAGCTGAGAGAGAATCCCATTCTCTTTTAGATTGTCCAGGAACTCATTGCTTAAGTATTCTCCTCCTCGATCAGATCGAAAGATCTTAATACTTTTGCCCGTTTGGTTTTCTACTTCGTGCTTATATTCGCTGAATTTCTTAAAAGCTTCAGACTTGTGTTTCATCAGGAACACATGTCCGTATCTTGAGAGATCGTCAGTGAATGTAATGAAGTAGGATGAACCGTTCCTGGCATGTGTAGACATGGGACCACATACATCACTATGTATTAGTCCCAAGAGTTCTGTAACTCTTTCTCCGTGTCCACTAAACGGAGTTTTGGTCATTTTGCCTTTGAGACATGACTGGCAAGTGTCATAAGATGAAAATTTGAATGGATTCAAATATCCATCCTCATGTAGTTTAGCTAGCCATGTCGCATTGATATGACCTAGTCTACAATGCCACAAGAAGGATTCGTTCATTTCAGAACTCTTCCTCTTGTGTGTGTTTTGTACATTAAGTACTGTAGTTTGGTTGAGAATGTATATGCCATTAAATAATGAACCTGATCCAATCAACTTTTGATTCAGGAATATGTTCATGACATTATCCTGTACTACAAAATTATATCCTTCTTTATTCAATAAAGAAACAGATATAATATTGCATATCAGGGTCGGAATGTAATAGCACTCGTTCAGAACCAATGTATTACCATTTGGTAATACAAGGTGATATTCGTCAACTGCCTTGGCTGCAATATTTGCACCATTCCCTACTCTTAGGGAAAGATCACCCCTTCGCAGTCCCCTACCTTTCCGTAGCCCATGTAACATATTACATATATGGGATCCTGATCCGGTATCTAATACCCAGGACATAGAGTGAACTGAGAAACAGTTCTCGATAACAAACACACCTGAAGAAGATGTATCAGCATGCTTGTTCTTTGTTTGAGTGGCGTGAGAATCCAGATATGCTCCTATTCCCAGCTCAGTCTCATAACACTTATAAGAAAAAACGGGACCAACGTTCCCCTGCTCAGTATAATAAGCGGTTTCAATCAATACATCGATATTATTATCTTGATTAAGGCCTGACATGGTCGCTACCTGGAGAGAGAAAGAGAAGAAAACACTTTAGTATATGCTCTTGCAAGATTAGATTGGTTATTATCTTATCTAATCAGGATATCTCCCACTGTTTTTATCAAATCTTCCTTCAAACCCTAAAAGGTAAGACTAGCCGGGATTAATTACACCTTACAAGTTCACCAATCTTTCAGCCAGATCAGTGTTGGTACTTACAGGTTCCCCGTGCTTTCACACGGACCTAATTAAAATAAACCTCGTTTTCCCAGAGGCATAACCTCGTTTTCCTAGAGGCATAACCCCGTTAACACCTTTCTAGACACCTAATTGATTGGCTAATTGTCCTGTGTAAAATTCTCCCAGGAGTAACTCTTACTCGCAGTGGGTATCGGGATCCATCTATCTCATAGAAGGTATGCAATCTCATTGCAAATTTCAACACTTGAAATTTCTGATAATATCTTTTACCCCTAACCCCTATGACCTTGACAAAGGCCAACAAACCATTGGAAGCTAGTCAAGTTCAACCCGTCATTTCTTGATTGAAATAAACCCACCCGCACGACCCTTGACAAAGGCCAACAAGGCCGTACGACTACTCTAATCAATCGCATCACATGTATAAACAGATAAGTACTAGTCAGCTATCGCACACTACGCCTTGACAAATGCCAACAAACGCAGAACAAATACTAAATCGTCTTTTTCTGAAATGACGGAGGGCTACGCAGGTTTTTCAGAAAACCATGAGCGTAATGAACTTGATATCGTTGTAGAAACAAGTGATTTTGAAAATGAGTGTTTTTTAGGCTTTTCCAGTTTTGCTAAAGAGGTCACTCCCGTGAAGGGATCTCGGCTCTTTCCTCATCGAATAAGGTGCAGGGTTTATCATATATACCACGGTACAAAGAAAGAATTATAGAAGCTGTCAAAAACTAAACCGCGAGTTTGTAGCATCTGCCAGTTTTGCTAAAGAGGTCACTCCCGGTGAAGGGATCTCGGCTCTTTCCTCATCGAATAAGGTGCAGGGTATATCATATATACCGCTATGCAAAGCAAGACTGTAACTACCCTTTTTATAAAGTTTTGATTCTACAACATCTTTTAGGTTTCTTTTCTTTTATTAATCTCATTAATAAATCCCATCAGTTAATGCTTCCTAAGCATCACAGAAGAAACGAAAGCAGTAATATTTATATATCATCATATATATTATATAAGCATTTGTCTCATGCAGTAATATGATCTCATCACAGAACATTGCAGCAGAAGATAACATATGAAATATTGGATATGCTAGGACGTCCGTTTTATTTCGAGCCTGTATAAAACACGGATTCCACGGTCGCGATGAATAGCCAAACCCACATCCCTAGACCCCTACGAGAGCGGCAAGTAACACTGCCAATTCTAGGGTTAGAAGACCCGGTCTCGACTCCTCGAGATGGCCTCCCACTGGACCCTAGAACTCGGTTATTTGTGCTCCCCTCCTCGAGTCTACCTAATGCGGAAAAGTAAATGATATACAATGGTGACATCAACCTCAACCCGGAAGTGCCCCAATAAAAGAATATTACATACAACGAATTTTACATGAATGAAAGTAAAAACCCTCATCTCACATAAAACCCCCGGCTATTCAAAACACGACGATCCAATATAACATATCACAGCAACACATAATATCTCATATTATCAACGTAAGCAAGTATGCGTATCCCGACTTTCGTTGATGTATAGCAACGAATCCGGCGATACACCACATACTACGCTTACGGTCACAGAAAAGAAAGTGTAAAACTATAACATTTGGAATCCACAAATACTTTAGACATCATAAATCCGAAATATCACATACTTTGCATTTCATGCCTAACTATATGAATTCCACATATTGTATCACATTCCAGATAAATAGACAAAGTTAAACTTTCCGATCGAATAATCAAACACCCAAGATTTCCGAAATAGCTCAACACTTGAGCGGAGTTCAAAAATCCCAGAACATGTCGCAGCTCCAATGAACCAGCCGTAGAAGGGTCAAACCAACGCCTCACATGTGGCAACGCTAAACTACCACAAACCCTAGGGTTCAGTGGCAGTTTTGACAGTCACATAATCGAGTTAAGGTTATATTCTTCTAGAGGGTACACAGATATGCTTGCATGTTTTTCCGAAAGATTCAAACTCAAGAAAAAATCAACACTTGAAAGTTTTTCGTGTGGGGAAAAAGTGAGTTATTGATATCCGTTCGAACATTTTAACACGTTCTAAATTATCCGGAAAAACAAACGATGTTAAACTTTCCGATCGAATCAACGAATACAAAAGTTCTCCAGAAAACTCAACACTTGAGTAAGATTAAATATTCCCAGAAGCATCATGTAGTTCCTACGGATCAACCCTCGAAACAACTATTCCTAATGCCCAAGTTCGGCCGCGGAACCGCCGCGCAAGGCATGGTATTGCCGCGGTTCCACGGTGACTTTAGGGAGTTAGGAGTTCGTCTTTCACAGTAACCCATAAAATTACCTGCTTGATTTTTTGAGTATTTTTAATGTGGAAAAAACAACTTTGAAAATTTCCAGAGAGGGGTCCAAAATAGACGTTTCGGGGTTCGATCAGACTTTTAACTTCGTATACACGTCGCCTAATGCTCTAGCTTGGCTCTGATACTACTGTAGGGTTACTAGGTACTGTCACAAAGGTCTATAAGGTATCAACCATGCCCGATTTAAAATTTAGAAGTGCCGAACAACCTAAAGCGAGGATCTTTGCTAGATAATTAGGGTTAAACATGCATGTAAACATCTTTACATCTAAGAGAGAGGGATTACAACCTTTGTAGTCCGCTCCTTTGCTTCATAAGCTCCGAGTAGTAGTCCTTTCGCCACGATCCATGAACTCCCGGACTCAAGAGAGGCTCCACAAGCCGAACGATCCATGCTTGCTTGAAGTTTTCCTTTTCGAAGATGATCTACCTTGAAGAAACTTTAACTCAAGCTCTCACTTCTCTAATCAAGTATTAAAGAAATGAACACCCTAATCTAAGTGGCTAGAATAGATGAGGATGATGAAGTAGGAATTTAACTCTCTTTTATTTTCAAATTCTCACACTAATTCATCACAAAACCAAAAGCTAGAAAGCTTTTCAAGGAAGAAGAAGAAGATGATATCTTTTGTGATGAATAATGAATTGTTATTTTATTACAATTGCAACCCATGGTTAAGTAAAGAAAGGCTTAACCATTGTAGAGATTTAACTAGGATAAAGGGTTTGGGTTGGGTTAGGAAATATCTCCACAAATATCAATACATAATATCTTGGCTTAAAACAAAACAAAAGCTTCTAGAAGCTTCATGAAAGTGCTAACCCAAATCAAACCCTAACCATATTTAATCTCTACAAATCATGTTGCATTAGTAATCATAACTTGTTACAATATTATATATCACATATATAATATATTTTTGTAACAAAAGAAAACAATACAATTAACATATATCGCATATATATCAATGTATTATCCGATGAGAAAATGAATCAATTGTTGGCTATAGTGCCCTCAAGGCAATTATCATAGTCGCGGACTTGTGATTATGATGATTGAGGAAGGTCCTATACCGATGAAACAGTCGTACTCAAGATGATGGTATGCTATCTGGTTTGTCTTTATCATCATATACATGTTGATAGAGCCCATAGGATTCTTGCTTGACTGCCAGCATTGTGATGGCGATCACATACATGGGAGCTGGGGGTCTATAAGCACATCCTTAAATGTCCCTAGTCGTGGGAGTATCGAGACCGGGCATCGATACTCCAGTGTAGACTAGTGTATTCTGATCGAGACCCCGACGAGGGGCGGTGGCCAGGTCTCACAATCCATTAGTGTTAGTTTGTTCACCTAAGATAGCATACAGGTGCTCATTGGGTTATGAGTACACTGGACGGACTCGCCGGGAACCTGCTAGTTGGTATTATACCTATTGTCAGATAGCAGTTCCCAAGTGACATGTGTACAGGTTAGTCTGTCGACCTGAGATCGTCATTTGTCTCGTGTGAGTTCCCACTGTGCTTTGATTACTACCCTACCACGGCTCAAAGGAGTCGTGCAAACAGGTTTTAGTTGGGTACAGTCCCGAGCCATATGGAAGCAGTGATCGAATCGTCGGGGATTCGTCTCTCCCGGTATTGGAGGTTGATATCGCGTTGTGTACGGATGGCCATCACCATAAATCCGTGGCCACAGTGGACGAGAATTATCGATCCAGGATCGATAGTTTCACAGGTGGTGATGGGTTTCATACCGACACTACATATCGCGTTGTTGGGGGTCTGACTTTATCCACCCCCCTAGACTCGATATGCGATACTCTTAGACGAACAGACCGGACTGTACGGATATTGTCACTGACAGACTCAGTAGGGGTTCAGGATGAGTTTGCTCGTCGGCCTCCCTTTCGCTCAATATCTGGGTAGCCATTACGTACAGCTAGTGCCGTTGACGTGCTTGTGGTTAAACCCACTGCCAGCGTATTGACAAGTCTTTAGAGTCCCACACAGAGGGTTTTCACGGTTCAGGCGATATGGTGTACATGACGTATGTTGGTATATACAGGTGTTCGATTAAATATGTGCATGCTGCGCAGACTTTAATCGGACGGTTGATAATACTAGCGGCTTAGGATTAAGCCGGATTATTAAATCGGGTTTTTGATTTAATAATTTACATATGTATTTATATATATGTATTCTAGTATTATTGTTCGCTATTTATTTTCTCTCTTGGCTACTCGTATTTTTGTACGAATACGCATATATGTATTTCGATACATGTACCGGGAAGTATTCCGTATTTTATACGGAATAGCTCTCATTATTTGATTTTCCATTTATGGAAATTCATTATGATTTAATAATGAGGTGGAGGGTGGAAAAGGTGACAAGGAATGGGCATGGGTCAAAGCATGGGCTTGAGTATGGTTTGCATTGTTTAATGTAATTAAACAATGAAATTTTTTTTGGGGAATGAGAGGGGGCCGGCCACTTTAGAGTGGGCATGGGGCTCATTTTATTTTGATGATTACACTAGCTCACTCTCTCACTCTCTCATGCTCCAAAAATACTTAGCCATTTTTGTTCATGCCAAGTCTTCATCACCTCCTCCATTCATCTTCTATGGATGCTCTCTTGAGCTCATGGGTAGAGAGAAATTTGTAGTGACTTTCATACACCCCCACTCTCCATCACTAGCGACTTTGGAGCGTCGGTTATCTCGTTCGACGAGATTGGAGCTTGTGCCGTTTCCCTCGGGTGGATCATCGGAGACGAAGGAAGACCGGCAACCAAACCACATCAAGGAGCCGCTAGGAGCTTGGAATGAAGACCGAAGGACACGGATCAACTCGGTATAACGATTCTAACTCTTAGTTTGTTTGCTAGATTAGGGTTTAAGGTCGATCCGTAAATCGGGTAACGGTAGCGCCAGTTTTAGAAATTTTTATTCCGCATTTTGGCCGCGTTTTGACGGCCGGGGCGCTACCGGGACCCTTCATGGTATCAGAGCCACCCTTTAACCCCTTACTAGCTTGTTTAGACGTGCTTAAAAGATCGATCGACGGAAATTTCCAAAAACACGATTCCATTTTTCTGTTCTCTGCCGATTTTCAAAAGTGGTCAAAAAATATTTTCCAGTGGCTTAAAAATCCGTGCAGGCTTTTTTTAGGGTACAGAAAAAATTTGGTCTCCTGAAACCTCAAACCCGCCGCGGAACCGCCACACTAACCCCCTATTGGCGGCGGTTCCGCGTCCATTTAGTGGCGACGGGCTTCCAAAATTTTCCTGTAGCCCTCTGATTTGGAATTGTGATTTTTGACATATTCTGTTTTGGCCCAGATTTCTGTTTCAGTGCGGTTTTACTATTGGGGCCAATTTGGAAATTTAGTCGATCGATATTTTAAGTGGGCGTTTAACAGTACATACATTATTATCTGCGACCGTGAATGTCATTTGATCGGTAAACTCGTCTAATTGCTATATGTCTTTTAGACGGGTTTGCGAACGTGACATTCACGTTGATGTTCTGTGATGTGCTGTGATGTTGGTTGGATAGTCGTGGTGGATAGCTATGGTGCAATGATAGTACAGTTTTAATTTTATTTGTACATTTGATATTGCGGGGCGAGCGTCCGACATATGGACTGCCGTCACTGCCCGTTTGTATATTTTTCTTTTGGGGCACGACCGGGCTAAGGTCGATGTCATCCTTGTATATTATTTTATTTTCTGTACTAGGATTACCCTAAGGTGGAGTGCACGAATAGCCGGGTTCTAGAGGGCAACTGATCCGCATCTCAAGGCATTCAGACGGAGGGGACTTTACTCTAGAATTGGCGGGCTATTCGCCGCACTCGTAGGGGGTATAGGTTGACCCCAGAGGGTGCTCAAGTTACCGAATTCCGTGAAGTGCTGGGTGGTCCATTCACGTTGCTGAAGGGGGCTGCCTCACTTCTGGTTTTGGAGGGTAACTTGCGGCGCTCGTAGGGGACTAGGTTTCATTGCACAGTCTATCCACACGACAGGGAACGTCGGGTCTCACTTGCGGCTCAAGTGAAACCCGGGGCTCCAGATTATCCACCATTCTGTATTGCTTCTGTAATGTTTCTGTGATATTGCTTTATATCATGTCTGGGATGAATGTTATATATATATTTATATATATTAGTAGATGTTGTATATGTTTTGCACCCGCGCTAGTCCAGCCCCCGCTCTGTCGTTAGTTAAGTAACCTAACGGGTGATGACGGGGCCCAGTGGCGAATGCGGATGGAATATACGTACATTTTATTTTCATTCTTTTCTGGTGTGATTAATTGATGGGACTGCATAGATTCTTATCAATGCAAGGATAAAACAAACCTATATATGATGTTGTTGGAACCAAGTTTTTTAAAAACTGACATTACAGACGTACACTTTTGCTTTGCACAGTGGTATTCGGTTATGAATATCCTGCACCTCATTCGACGAGGTAAGGGCCGAGATCCCTTCATCGGGAGTGACCCCTTGAGTAAAAGTTTGCGTCAACGTAATAATTTCACTATAGTCGTTTCCTTTTGCTTTGCATCGTCGTATTCAGTTTGGGATATCCAGCACCCCATTCGACGGGGAAAGAGCCGAGATCCCTGTTAGTTATATGTATGCCCTAGAGGCCATTACTGTACATACGATGTATATTGTAATGGATGCTCGGACATATATAGGGAGGACTTTCTTGCTCGACATGATAGTACGCTATCTGGTTGTACTTTATCTTAACATGTACTCTGATTGTCTCTATGTTACATGTTGATAAAGCCCTTAGGATATGTACTCGACTACTGGGACTATGATGAGATCATACTAATGGGACCACGGTAGTCGACGAGTACATCCTATAACTGTTCCTAGTCGAGGGTGTATCAAGACAGGGCATCGATACACCAGAGTAGACTAGCGTATACGCATCTTGACCCATATGATGGGCGATGGATGATCCCATATCGATCAGTGTTTGACATCAAGGATGGTGTATGGGTGCTCAGTAGAAACTGGGTACACTGGACGAACTCGCCGAGAACTCCCAGATGGTATTATACCTCACATCAGATGGCAGTTCTCCGGTGACACTAGTACAGAGTAATCTGTTGACCCGAGATCGTCATAGAGTCTTGTGTGATTCCCATTGTGCTTTGATTTCCATCATACCACGTCCAAGAGGGCATGCAAAAAGGTGGCTTTTGGGTACAGTCCCGAATCACATGGAGGCAATGAGCGATGGGAGGGGATTCGTCTCTCCCGGTATAGGGAGTTGAAGTTGCGCTGTGTTCGATTGGCTATAACCGGAAATCCCTGGCCAGGGTTGCTGAGATTTACTGGTAAGTGTTATCAGTAGTTTCTCGAACTGTTATAGACCTCATATCGACACGACTTATCAAGCTACTGGGGTCTGATATTTACCAACCCTAGGCGAGATATGCGACATATCAGAAGACGAGACCGGACTGTACGGGAGTGTTACTAATTGGATTCACAGGAGAATGTACAGGCTTGCTTGTTGATCTTCTGAGCGCTCAATACCTGGGTGGCTGTTACGTTTAGCTGACCGCTTGCAGCTTGTGGGTGTTTGATATGATCATCACCTACTGCCGGCGTATTGACGATTCTTTAGAGTCCTACACAGAGGTTTCTTGACTCAGGCAAAACAGAGTAGGAGCACATATGTGATATGTGCGGGACCGAGGATAATGCGGTATGTGATACCGTATTGGATTCTCGCGATATGAAATATCGGCCGGGTATATGTAATATAGCCGGGTCATCTTATTAGTCGGTTATATGCGATATAGCCGGATTGTCGGATCAAGTGTTGATTCGATAATTTAATGTATAATAATATATATGATATATTAAATTACATTAACTAATATAAGCTCACTAAAAGATTCTTTTTCTCACTCGGGTAATACATTGATATATATGCGATATATGTTAATTGTATTATTTTCTTTTGTTACAATAAATATTATATATATGATATATAATATTGTAACATGATATGATAACTAATGCAACATGTTTAGTGGAGTTTAAAAATGATTAGGGTTTGGATTAGGGTTAAGACTTCTAGTGGATTCTAGAAGCTTTTCTTTTGTCTTGTGAAAGATATTTTGTTATGACCCATTTCTCAACCTAACCCAAACCCTAGCCCTAGTTAATTCTCTACATGGGTTTACTTGACCTTGGTTTCATTATTCATCATATTTATCTTTTCATTATTCATCACAAAAGAATTCTAAGATTATTCATTCTTCTTCTTCCTTGAGTTCCTTCTTGAAAAAGCTTTCTAGTTTTGCTTTTATGATGAAAGTGAGTGAGAAAAAGATTATAAATGAGAGCAAAAATCCTACTTCATCATCCTCATCTACCCTTGCCATTTAGATGAGGGTGTTCACTTCATTTAGTGAGTGTTAGCTTGTGTTAATGAAACTTCATGGTAGATCATCTATGTTATCGAAGATCGGAAGCAAGGTTGCATCATTCTCTTCGTGAAGCCTCTCGAGAGTCCGGAATACGATGATCGCAGCGAAGAGACCTCAACACGGAGCTTAAGAAGTGAAGGACCGGATCTACAAAGGTTGTAATCCCTCTCACTTAGTGTTAAAGAGTTTAACATGCTTGTTTTCGCCTAAACCCTAGTTTAAAGATCCGGCTTTGGGTCGTTCGGCACGGCTAAATTTTTAATCGGGCATGGTTGATGTCTCGTAGACCCTTGTACGCGTGCCTAGCAACCCTACAGTGGTATCAGAGCCAAGCTAGAGCTTTAGGCGAAGTCTGAGCGAAGTTTAAAGTCCGATCGAAACCCAAAACCCTAATTCGAACCCTTCTCTGGAAATTTTCTAAGACTGTGATTTTTTATGAATTAAAAATTCTTAAAAAATCAGCAGGGAATTCTATGGACACGTGTGCAAATCGATACAGTAAATCGCTCATAGCGCCGCGGAACCGCGGCCAAACTAGGGAATTGGCGGCGGTTCCGCGGCCGGTAATGGGGATTGATTGTTAGTATCTGCTACAGTTGATCCGTAGGTAATTTTGGTTGTTTCTGGGAATTTTTAATTCCACTCAAGTGTTGAGTTTTCTGGGTTGTATTGGGGCCTCGTTGATTCGATTGGATAATTTAACTTCGTTTAGTTTAGTCCGGGTAATTTTTAGAAACTGTTAAAAAGCTCGAACGGATATCAATAACTCACTTTTTCCCCTGTCGGAAAATTTTCAAAAGTTGGATTTTTTCTCGTGTTTGAAACTTTCGTAAAGTCATGCAAGTAATGCGGTGGACCCTCTAGAAGGCAACAAACCTTAACTCGATTATGTGACCGTCTTGAACTGCCTATAAACCTTAGGGTTTGGGGCAGTACGGCGTGCCACATGTGAGGCGTTGGCTTGACCCTTCTACGGCTGGACCATTGGTACTGTGGCATGTGATGGATGTTTTTAAACTGATTTCAAGTGTTAAGATATATTGGGGAAATCTTGGGTGTTTGATTATTCGATCGGAAAGTTTAACATTGTCTATTTATCTGGATTGTGATACAATATTTGGAATCCACAAGAAGTTATGAGATAACTAATTTGAATATTATAAACATAGCAGTTTAGTCTCAGATGATCGGTTGCCACGGGATTTTGATGTGATCAAAAGTCCGTCGCAATCACGTAGCGTACGCGGATACTCGCCGGGTAAACTTAATAGACAGCCACGCCCCAAAGCCCCGACCAAGTGACTGTAGGAGAACCCCGTCGCCAAAAGCATCCGTTCGGGTGCTTGCGGCAGCGGTGTTCCACCTTAGTGCACTTCGTCGACGGCATCCGGGGGTGCGGCCGTCTACTAAAGTTTGCGACGAGCATTCGATCAGAATGTCGGGAATCTTGTTGAGTTGCCCGACTTGATATTGAAAAATGTTTTCGATAAATAAGACTAAAATGCGGGGTTTATAATTGTTAGGCATGCGATGTCTAAGGAATTCATTTGGTTAGGCATGCGATGTCTAAAGAGGTTGCGGATTCCAGCTGTTGTAGTTATACACTTTCTTTTCTGTGACCGTATGTGTAGTATGTGGTGTATCGCCGGCTTCATTGCTATACATCAACGACAATCGGGATACGCATACTTGCTTACATTGATGATATGAGATATTATGTGTTGCTGTGATATGTTATATTGGATCATCGCGTTCTGAATAGCCGGGGTTTTATGTGAGATGAGAGTTTTTCTTTTTCATTCATGTAAAATTCAGTTGTATGTAATATTCTTTTATTGGGGCACTTCCGGGCTGAGGATGATGTCACCATTGTATATTATTTACTTTTCCGCATTAGATAGACCCAAGGCGGGGAGCACAAGTAACCGGGTTCTGGAGTCCAGTGGGAGACCATCTCGAGGAGTCGAGACCGGGTCTCCTAACCCTAGAATTGGCAGTGTTGCTTGCCGCTCACGTAGGGGTCTAGGGATGTGGGTTTGGCTATTCATCGGGACCGTGGAATCCGTGTTTTATACAAGCTCGTACTAAAACACGGACGTCCTAGTATATCCAATATTTCATATATGTTCTTCTGCTGCAATGTTCTGTGATGAGATCATATTACTGTCTGAGACGAATGTTTATATTATATATATGAGATATATGTTATATTGCAGATTTCGTTTCAAATGTGATGCTTGTGAAGCATAATTAAATGGGACTTCATTAATGAGATTAATAAAATAAAAGAAACCTAAGATGTTGTAGAAACTTGTTTAAAAACTGGTAGCTATAGTTTTTGCTTTGCATAGCGGTGTTCCTTATAGAACATCCAGCACCTTATTCGATAAGGAAAGAGCCGAGATCCCTTCACCGGGAGTGACCTCTTTAGTGAAACTAGCAGATGCTATATACTCGGTTTGTTTTTTGATTGCTTCTACAGTTCTTGCTTTGCACAGCGATATTTGTGAAATATCCTGCACCTTATTCGATGAGGAAAGGGCCGACGATCCCATCACCGGGAGTGACCCCTTTAGCAAAACTAGAAAAGCCTCAAAAACACTCCATTTAAAATCACTCGATTCTACAACGATATCAAGTTCATTACGCAAAAGGTTTTCTTAAAAACTTGTCGTAGCCCTCCGTCATCTCAGATAAGTACTCGTTAGTATTCGTGCTACATTTGTTGACTATATTAAGGCGTAGTGTGCGGTAGCTGATTAGTGCTAATCTGTATAAGCATATGATGCGATTGGATTAGGGTAGTCATGCGACTTTGTTGACTATGTTAAGGGTCGTGTGGGTTGGTTTAATTCAATCGGGAAATGATGGGTTGAACTTGACTAGCACTTATGATTTGTTGACTATGTTAAGGTCATATAGCTGCTAGGGGTAAAAGTATTATTGGGAATTTCAAGTGTTGAAATTTGCAATGAGATTGCATACCTTCTATGAGATAGTTGGATCCCGATACCCGCTGCGAGTAAGAGTTACTCCTGGGAGAGTTTTACACATTACAATTAGCCGATCAAGTAGGTGTCTAGAAAGGTGTTAACGGGGTTACGCCTCTGGGAAAATGAGGTTTACTTTAATTAGGTTCGTGCAAAAGCACGGGGGACCTCCCTCAAAGTACCGACACTGGCCTGGCTGAAAGATTGGCGAACTTGTAGCGTGTAATTAATCCCGGCTAGTCTTTCCTTTTAGGGTTTGAAGGAAGATTTGATTAAAACAGTGGGAGACATCCTGATTAGATATATTAGATAACCAATCTAATCTTGCAAGAGCATACGCTGAGTGTTTTCTTCTCTCTCTCTCCCGGTAGCGACCATGTCATGCCTTAATCAAGATAATAATACGGATGTATTGACCGAACCCGCTTATTATACTGAACTGGGGAACGTTGGTCCCGCTCCAACTTATAATTGTTATAAGACAGAGCAGGAAATTGGGGAATACCAGATTTCCCGTGCCGCCCAAACGAAGAAAGTGCATGCTGATGCATCATCTTCGGGTGTGTTCATTACATAGAACTGTTTCTCAGTATCCTTTACGTCCTAGGTATGAGATACCGGATCAGGATCCCGCATATGTAATCTGTTGCATGGGCTACAGATAGGTAGAGAACTGAGAACGGGTGATAAGTTTCATGAGATAGAAACGGTGCAAGTGTTGCAGCCAAGTCTGTTGGTCACTATCACCCTATATTACCAGAATACATTGATTCTGAACGAATATTATTAGATACCGAACCTGATATACAACATCATATCAGTCTCTTTATTAGTAGAGAAGGATATAATTTTGTATTGTTGGATAATGTTTTGAACATTTCCTATATCAAGAGTTGATCGGTTCAGGCACGTTATCTAAAAGCATAGATGTTCTAAATCAAACTACAGTTCTTACTATACAGAACACACACAAGAGGAAGAGTTCAGAAATGAACGGATCCTTCTTGAGGCATTGTAGACTAGGTCATATCAATGCGACCCGACTAGCAAATTTAAATTTAGATGCATATTTAAATTTGTTTGAATTTACATCTTGTGAAACTTGTCGGTCATGTCATAAAGATAAGATGACCACAGCTCTGTTTATTGGAAACAGAGAAAGAGCTTGTGAACTCTTGGGATTGATACATGCTGATGTATGAAAGTCCCCTGTCTACACATGCCAAGACCGGTTCTTTGTACTTCATTGCATTTTCTGATGATCTCTCAAGATTCAGACATATGTTCCTGATGAAACACAAGTCTGAAGCTTTTAAGATATTCACAGAATATAAGTTAGAAGTAGAGAACCAAAAACGAGTAAAAGTATTATGTCCTTTGATGAGATCAGGGAGCAGAATACTTGAGCACGGAATTCCTGGACTATTCTAAAGAAGAATGAGATTCTCTCTCAGCATTACTCCTCCGTATACACCACAGCACGTCGGTGTATCGGGACGGAGCGATCACACCCTATTAGATATGGTGCGCTCTATGATGAGTACTACTGAGTTTCCTATTTCCTTTTAGGAGTTATGCACTTGAGAAGCTGCATACCTATTGAATAGGGTTCCAATCAAATCAGTTGCCTACCACTTCATATGTGATATGGAAAGGGAAGAGCCCACATCTTAAGTTTGTTAAGATTTGGGGCTGTCCGGCCTATGTCTAAAAGCAAAATCCGGACAAGCTCGAGGCAAGGTCTGTTATGTAGAACTGGAAAGGTTCCAGCTATACAAACTGCAGCTGATGATTTGATAGAACCAAAGGATTCAGCAGTTTCCAACGAACCTCAGCCTCTCCGCCGATCCAGTAGGGTTCCTCACCCACCTGAGAGATACTTCGGTTTCTCTATGACAGTGGGAATGAGGATTGCATCATGAGATGATGACCCAACTAGTTTCGAGCTGGCCATCAAGAGTGGGACTCTGTAAGAATGGCTGGATGCTTAGCGATCTGAGATGGAATCCTTATACACCAACAAAGTATGGACTTTGGTTGCTTTATCTGAAGGGTTAAATCCCCATCAGGAGCAAGTATATCTTGAGAAGATTAATTGGTGTACATGGAAAAGTTGAGACTTTCAAAGCTATGCTTAAGTCCATCCAGATCCTACTTGCCACTGCTACTTACCACGACTACGATATCTGGTGGTTGGGTGTCATGACTGTTTTTCTAAATGATGTTTTAGAAGAGAGCGTCTATAAGTACACAGCCAGAGGGCTTCGTAGACAGTGGGAGCAGCGAAAACGTGTGCAAGATGCTTTATAGGATAAAGCAGGCATCGCGGAGTTGGAACATCTGTTTTGATGTGGTGGTCAAAGAGTTTGACTTCATCAAAATGGTAGATGAACCTTGTATATACAAAAAGGCAGTAGAGAGTATGGTGGTCATCTTCGTAGTGTACGTGGATGACATACTCTTGATAGGGAAGGAGTTTCCTATGCTACGCTCGGTCAATCCCCGCTTATCACAAGGATTCTCCATATAGGATCAAAGTGATACCTCCTAAACCCTGGGTTTTGGATCTATGAGATAGATCTAATTGGATGTTAGGATTCTCACTAGATGTAGTGAGATGGTATCAATCGATCCTAAGGAGAATCACTGGAAAGGTTCTAGGGTGATAAGGACGACTGAATGTCAGTCGCAAGTTTTGTCTTTACCCTCAGTAGAGGGACGATATGTTGGAAGAGTTCCAAGCTAGATATCGTGACTTACTAGACGATTAAAGGCAAGATACATCGTTGCCAAGGATGCTACCAAAGAGGCAGTCTGGATATATAAGTTCATGAGATGAACTTCGTTCCTACCATTGTGTGACAATGGAGTTGTGACTTTAGCCAAGGAACTACCGTCCCATCAGAAATCCAGATATAATTCTTAGGCAGTATCATCTGATCATGGAGATGGTTGATCTCCATGGAGATCGAGGTTAGGAGAGTAGACACAGAGGACAACAGTGCGGATCCACTCACAAAGGCCTTTTTCCCAGTAGAGACTTTTATGGGATGGTTGAGTATGAGATACTTCGACCACAGCTAATTGTTGGGTATGTGATACCACAACAGATGGCCCTAGTGCAAGTGGAAGATTGTTAGTTATATGTATGCCCTAGAGGCCATTACTGTACATACGATGTATATTGTAGTGGATGCTTGGACATATATAGGGAGGAATTTCTTGCTCGACATGATAGTATGTTATCTGGTTGCCCTTTATCTTAACGTGTACTCTTATTGTCTCTTTGTTACATGTTGCGCTGTGTTCGATTGGCTATAACCGGAAATCTCTGGCCAGGGTTGCTGAGATTTACTGGTAAGTGTTATCAGTAGTTTCTCGAACTGTTATAGACCTCATATCGACACGACTTATCAAGCTACTGGGGTCTGACGTTTACCACCCCTAGGCGAGATATGCGACATATCAGACGACGAGACCGGACTGTACGGGAGTGTTACTAATTGGATTCACAGGAGAATGTACAGGCTTGCTTGTTGATCTTCTGAGCGCTCAATACCTGGGTGGCTGTTACGTTTAGCTGACCGCTTGCAGCTTGTGGGTGTTTGATATGATCATCACCTACTGCCGGCGTATTGACGATTCTTTAGAGTCCTACACAGAGCTTTCTTGACTCAGGCAAAACGGAGTAGGAGCACATATGTGATATGTGCGGGACCGAGGATAATGCGGTATGTGATACCGTATTGGATTCTCGCGTTATGAGATATCGGCCGGGTATATGTGATATAGCCGGGTCATCGTATTAGTCGGTTATATGCGATATAGCCGGATTGTCGGATCAAGTGTTGATTCGATAATTTAATGTATAATAATATATATGATATATTAAATTACATTAACTAATATAAGCTCACTAAAAGATTCTTTTTCTCACTCGGGTAATACATTGATATATATGCGATATATGTTAATTGTATTATTTTCTTTTGTTACAATAAATATTATATATGTGATATATAATATTGTAACATGATATGATAACTAATGCAACATGTTTAGTGAAGTTTAAACATGATTAGGGTTTGGATTAGGGTTAAGACTTCTAGTAGATTCTAGAAGCTTTTCTTTTGTCTTGTGAAAGATATTTTCTTATGACTCATTTCTTAACCTAACCCAAACCCTAGCCCTAGTTAATTCTCTACATGGGTTTACTTGACCATGGTTTCATTATTCATCATATTTATCTTTTCATTATTCATCACAAAAGGATTCTAAGATTATTCATTCTTCTTCTTCCTTGAGTTCCTTCTTGAAAAATCTTTCTAGTTTTGCTTTTATGATGAAAGTGAGTGAGAAAAAGATTATAAATGAGAGCAAAAATCCTACTTCATCATCCTCATCTACCCTTGCCATTTAGATGAGGGTGTTCACTTCATTTAGTGAGTGTTAGCTTGTGTTAATGAAACTTCAAGGTAGATCATCTATGTTATCGAAGATCGGAAGCAAGGTTGCATCATTCTCTTCGTGAAGCCTCTCGAGAGTCCGGAACACGATGATCGCAGCGAAGGGACCTCAACACGGAGCTTCAGAAGTGAAGGACCGGATCTACAAAGGTTGTAATCCCTCTCACTTAGTGTTAAAGAGTTTAACATGCTTGTTTTCGCCTAAACCCTAGTTTAAAGATCCGGCTTTGGGAAATCAGTTTTCCTTTAACAATGCACAGTGAAACTGAAACATGAAAATGTTTCGTAGGGGTATCCTGGTATTCTTAGTAATGCCTCTTCCATAATCCAATTCATGACTATAACCGTATATTTCTTTGCCATCTCTCCAAATCCCTTTATTTGTCTTTATTCATTACCTTCTGTACACCATCGTTAGGCAAAATGGTTTTCTTCCTTCCCTACCGTTCAGCACCAACCTATGGTTTGGAAGAAGACTATCTAGTAAGCATAATACGTGTACCCTCTTAAACCAAGGAGTACTCGCAACATGAAAGAAGGTGATGATAAAAGACAACTGAATAATACCTTATTCTGTTTCTCCCGAACTGGGGAAAAAACAAAGGTGAAATAGGAGTGGCGATGAAGTACGCGGTTTGGTCGTGAATGATAGCAGTCGCAATTTACTTTGCCCTCTTTCTAATCCCTTTATTTTTTCTTTACTTATTACCTTCTGTACACCCTACTTAGGCTAATTGGTTTTCTTCATTCCCTACCTTTCGGCACCTGCCTATGGTTTGGAAGAAGACTATCCAATAAGCGTAATAGGTGTACTCTCCTAAACTAAGGATCCCTCGCAACCTGAGAGAAGGTGATAATAAAAGACAACTGAATAAACCAATTCATTTTCTCCTGAACCTGGATCCATCCTCAAAGAAGTCCCTTCGAGTTCGTATATAACCATACGATGGATCTATCCAATGGAAGTGGATGTTCGTAGTGATACGAGGTGTTCTGAGAAATTCAAAGGGTAAAAGAAGGAGTGGCAATGACTTATACAACTTAGACAATCCAAAAGCCAGTATTTTAAGAAGGTTCGGTCAACTTGGTCACTGAGTCATAGTCTAGGGTCGGTCAAAGGTCGCTGCCAAAGAGAGAGAGAAAAGAAACACTCTGCGTGCACTCTAACACTCTGCGTGCACTCTAACCTAAATCAGAATGGTTATCACTTTATCTAATCAGAAAACCTCCCACTGTACTGTCAAATTCTCCTCCAAACCTGAAAGAAGAATCAATCGGGATCACCAGAAGAGTAAACAAACTCATCAGTAGGAATCGGGATCCAACTCTCATCGCATGATAACGTGACGGAATCCACTCACGTTATCACACTCCAGAAGGTATGCGCATACTTGGCAAGTTTCAGTTTCTTTAGAAACTCCCGATATGATTTTTGCCCCATGCTCTTGTAAGTCCATGCTACCTCTCTCGGTACTTTCGGGCATACGGAATTTGATGAAAAACAATTTTCTAGAGGCGGTAACATGGACTCAAAACCGGATCTTTGTTAAACATCTAACTAACAACCTAACTAGGAGTTGTTAACTACTCGGTTAAGGGGTTATACCTTTCTTTCTTGAACTCCTTCATCTTCAAACCTCGATGGTGTACGGATCGGCTTCACCCCGTCATCTCCTTGCGCCGAAGATCGATCCACCTGAAAGCTTCTACCTTTGGCTTCTTCTTCGAACTTTGAAGAAACTAGTTCACTCGGTTTGCTAAACCTTGTGAACTAGAGTGAGTAGAGGAGAGTGTGTTGGGATTTTTCTCTATGGTTCTTGGTTCTCAACACATGAGACAAGTGAACCATAAACTAAAGAGAGGGAGAGCAAGAGGAAGAAGATGAGAGCTCAAGAACACAAGAGAGAGAAAAGAAATGAAAGAATGAGAAAGACTTTTCTCTCTTGGCTCTCATAATCCAAAACCATCATAACCAATAATATCAATCAAGTATTAGTGATGGTTTAAGCTACAATAGCCATATCATTTCATGCACTCATTTTGCACAAGAGAACAAGCAAGCAAAAGTCTTTGCCATGAAATGATAGCCATTGTCATCATGATGGTCAACTAGTCCAACCTAGTCAATCGGTCAACAAAGTCAACAAGTCAACAAAGTCAACCCCTCAACAACCATGTCACCATAATACTTAATTAATATTATTGTTAATTATATATCATATTCTCATTAGGGTTTAGCAAAAAGTCAATGGTCAACAGTCAACAGTCAACAACCCTAATGAGAATCCTCTGCCTCTGTCTCTCCGTCAACTGTGCATACACACCCGCATCCGCGTTCCGAGGAACACGAATACATACTGGATAAATCCAATCTCAAAACGTACACTAGGATCTGGCTTAAACCAAAGCCCGCTAGTGTTAACTGTCCGGACACTAAACGTGCACAAGTGCACGGATGTGACCGAACCCTGTCGCAAAACCATGCGACCTGTCGCAAAACTATGCGACCTCTACTCTTTTGCCTAAAGGCGAATAGCTCTCTGTGTGGGACTCTAAAGACTCGACACTACGCTGGCAGTGGGTTTAACCACAGACCGCAAGCGGCACTAGCTGTGCGTAACGGTCCCCAGGTAGATGCCGACAAGAAGACTGACGAGGTGAAACCCATCTGAACTCCTACTGAGCCTGAATGTGACAGTCTCCGTACAGTCCGGTCTGTTCATCTGATACATCGCATAGCGGGCCTAGGGGGCGGTAAACGTCAGTCCCCTAATAGCGGTACAAGTCATGTCGGAGTGAAGCCCAAAACACCCTGAGATAACACTGGAAGCCTACCAGTATATCTCGCTTGCCCTGGCCAGGGACTACTCTCGTAATGGCTCTTCTAGACACAGCGCGATGTCAACCCCCAATACCGGGAGAGACGAATCCTTTCTAACCGTCACTGCCTCCAAGTGCTTCGGGACTGTACCCAACTACTACCTGTTTGCACGACTCCTTTGAGCCGTGGTAGGGTAGTAATCTAAGTACAGTGGGAACACACTCGAGGCAAAGTGACAGTGTCAAGTCAGCGGACTAAGCTGTACTCATGTCACCTGGGAACAGATAACTGACGATAGGTATAATACCAACCGGTCAGTTCCCGACGAGTCCTGTCCAGTGTACTCGTAACCTAACGAGCACCCGCATACTATCTCCAGTACGACGTACTGATGGCTGTGGGACAGACCATATCCCACTCTGGGATGAGAAGCGCATGCGCTAGTCTACTCCGGAGTATCGATGCCTTGTCTCGATAGTCCTGCGACTAGGGACCTGCATAAGGATGTGCTTATAGATTACCCAGCCCCCACTAGTGTGACTGCCATCACAACGCTGGTAATCAAGCAAAGATCCTAAGGGCTCCACTAATGCGTATAGGTGATATAATAAAATAAACACATGTACATATTGAAGTAGAAACAAACCAAGTAGCATACTACTATCTTGAACAAGATTGTTTATACAAGGTGAATATCCCAAGCTTCCATTAAGTAATATACAAACTAGTATGATACAGTAATGGCCTCTAGGGCATATACACTAACAATCTCCCACTTGCACTAAGGCCATGTACTGGCGTATCGAAGACCTATCATCTCGATCAGCCTCTCGAACTGAGTGTGGGGCAAGGCCTTGGTGAATGGATCTGCAGTGTTATCTTCTGAAGCAACCCTCCGAACTTCGATCTCCTGGCGATCCACGATCTCCCTGATCAGGTGATACCGCCTCAAGATGTGTCTGGATCTCTGATGGGATCTGGGTTCCTTCGCTAAAGCTATAGCCCCGTTGTTGTCGCAATACAGTGGTATTGGATCAACAATGGACGGAACCACCTGAAGTTCTTTCAAGAACTTCCTCATCCAGACAGCTTCTTTTGCGGCATTAGATGCAGCGATGTATTCCGCTTCCATCGTCGAGTCTGCAACGGTTTCTTGTTTGGAACTCTTCCAACACACCGCCCCTCCATTGAGGATAAAGACAAAACCCGACATGGACTTGGAATCATCCTTGTCACTCTGGAAGCTGGAGTCAGCAAAGGCCTCGATCTGGAGGTCTTTTCCGCCATACACCAAGAACATCTCCTTAGTCCTTCTCAGGTACTTGAGAATGTTCTTTACCGCTATCCAGTGTTTCTTCCCAGGGTTTGACTGATACCGGCTTACTACACTAAGTGCATAAGCTACATCCGGTCTGGTACACGACATCGCATACATTATAGAGCCTACCGCAGAAGCGTAGGGTATAATGGACATGCGATCCCTCTCCAAATCAGTCTTGGGAGACATCTCTTTAGAGAGGGTGATCCCGTGACAAGCCGGTAGGTTACCGCGCTTGGAATCTTCCATACTGAATCTTTTCAGTATGGTGTCGATGTACGTGGACTGCGAACGTCCTAATATCCTTTTGGATCTATCACGATGGATCCGGATCCTCAGGATGTATGAGGCATCACCCAGGTCTTTCATGGAGAACCTGTGTGACAAGAACCCCTTGACAGATTGTAGCATAGGAATGTCATTTCCTATTAAGAGAATGCCATCCACGTATAAAACGAAGAATACTACAGTTCTCGCTACAAATCTACTATAGATGCATGGTTCATCTGGATTTTTGATAAAGCCAAATTCCTTGACCGTCTCATCAAAACAGATGTTCCAACTCCGCGATGCCTGCTTTAGTCCATAGATGGACTTAAGCAACTTGCACACCTTTCCGCTGCTCCCACTCTGAATGAAACCCTCTGGCTGGTCCATATAAACACACTCCTCTAAATTTCCATTTAGAAAAGCGGTCTTTACGTCCATCTGCCAAATATCATAATCGTGGAAGGCAGCAATGGCAAGAAGGATCCGAATGGATTTCAGCATAGCCACTGGAGAAAAGGTTTCGTCATAGTCCAAACCAGGTCTTTGACGAAAACCCTTTGCAACAAGTCTAGCTTTATAGGTCTCAACCTGTCCATCTACGCCAATCTTTCTTTTGAAGATCCACTTGCATCCTACGGGTTTTACCCCGTCTGGAGCAATGTCCAACGTCCATACTTTGTTGGTGTACATAGACTCCATTTCGGTCCGCATTGTATCCAGCCATTTTACCGAGTCAACGCTCTGAACGGCCTGCTGGAAGCTAGTAGGCTTATCATAATCTATGATGCAATCCTCTCTATCCCCATCTATGAGAAAACCGTAGTATCTCTTGGGCGGAAAAGACTGCCTACTACTCCTGCGGAGTGGCGTAGGAATGTCCTATTCTTTTGAACCCACTGGTTCCACTAAGCTTTCAGTAATAGCTCGTGGTTCTGGAATTTCTTCCAGTTCTACTGTGCTCCCACTTATCTGGTTTTCCAAAAACTCAGTTTCCAAGAAGTAGGCATGACGAGAAACAAAAACCTTTTGTTCCTCATCGCAGTAGAAAAAATATCCCTTGGAGTTCTTTGGATATCCCACGAACTTGCACTGTACTGAGCGTGCCTCGAGCTTGTCCGCATGCTGCTTTTTAACAAAAGCTGGACATCCCTATGTCTTAATGTGCATAAGATAGGGTTTCTTCCCACACCACATCTCATATGGTGTGGTAGGCACAGTCTTAGTGGGAACTCGGTTCAAAAGGTATGCAGCTGATTCTAGCGCATACCCCCAGAATGATCGCGGTAACTCAGCGTTACTCATCATGGACCGTACCATATCCAATAGGGTTCGGTTCCGTCTCTCCGATACACCGTTATGTTGCGGAGTGTATGGAGGAGTAAGCTGAGAGAGAATTCCGTTCTCTTTTAAATAGTCCAGGAACTCGGCACTCAAGTATTCACCACCTCGATCCGATCTTAGAATCTTGATACTTTTGCCGGTTTGTTTTTCTACTTCATTCTTATATTCCTGGAATTTTCCAAAGGCTTCGGACTTATGTTTCATTAAGAAGACATAACCGTACCTTGAAAAGTCATCCGTAAAAATAATGAAGTAAGAATAACCGCTTCGCGCATGTGTAGACATTGGACCGCACACGTCGCTGTGTACGAGTCCCAAGAGCTCGCTCGCTCTTACTCTGTGTCCAGTGAACGGAGTCTTTGTCATCTTTCCTTTGAGACAGGATTGACAAGTGGCATACGATTGATATTCGAACGAATCCAAATATCCTTCTGTATGTAACTTCGTCAACCTTCTCTCATTGATGTGACCCAGTCTACAATGCCACAAGAAAGTCTGATTGATTTCTGGAGACTTTCTTTTGTGTGTATTCTGGACATTGAAAATCTGTGGTTGGTTTAATACGTATATACCATTGCTCAATGTACCTGACCCAATCATAACTTGATTAAGGTGAATGTTTACAACATTGCTTACAAACGCAAATTCATAATCTTGTTTAGAAACCAAAGATACAGAAATGATATTACAAGTTGCGTTGGGTACAAAAAAGCAATTACGCAAAACCAAAACATGTCCATCTGACATTCCCACGTGATAGTCCCCCACGGCCTTAGCATCCATGCTAGCTCCGTTTGCAACTTTGAGGGTCATGCCACCTGCCTTCAAAAACCTACGGTTTCTCAACGCCTGAAGCTGAAGCCGCAACCTGCTTCAGTTCCTGTGTTCTGGCTTTCCAAGCCCTGCAATCATTCTTCCAGTGTCCCTTCTTATGACAATAGAAGCATTCTTCTTTATCCACAAGCTTTCCCACTTTCTTTGTTGCTTTTGCCTTTCCCTTCATATCCACTTTACTAACACCGCCCCTTGGTTTGGCGGGGGCTTTCTTCTTCTTTCCCTTGGCTTTCGTCTTGGACCTAGAAGAGGAAGATCCTCCTACAAACAAAGTGGATGTTTCCCTACTTTTCTGTAGGGTGCCCTCTGCGCTCCTCAGCATGTTGAGGAGTTCTGAAAGTTCAACTTTCTTTTCTTGTAAGTTGAAGTTCAGGATAAACTGGGCGTAAGTGGAAGGAAGGGACTGGAGAATCAAGTCCGTATAGAGCTCATTCTCCAACGTGGTCCCAAGGTCCGCGAGCTCTTCTATGTAGCCAATCATCTTAAGCACGTGTTCCGCTACCGATGATCCGACGGCCAACCTTGCCGAAAATTACTTCTTCGACACTTCGTATCTTGCGATACGAGACTGCTCTCCATACAGTTCTTTTGTATGGAGAAATATGGACTCGAGGTCCATATTCTCGTGCCTCCTCTGATGTTCGTTGTCCATAGAGGCAAGCATGAGGCACTTGGCCTTCGCGCAGTCGATTTCCCAGGTCTTACGGATTTCCTTATCCGCGACGCTGGTTTTGGGACCTGGGACAGGGGAGCTTTGGTGGTAAGAAGATACCCCAGCTTGTCATAAGTGATTGCCATCTTGACATTCCTGAGCCAATCTTTGTAGTTTGGCCCTGTCAATATGTTTTTATCTAGAAGTAACTTAAGTCCAGTCATGTCGATTGGTCGCTGCAATTAGGAGAGAGAAGAAACACTCAGCATGATGCTCTTGCAAGTTTAGAGTGGTTTTTAGTTTGTCTAAACAGGATGGCTCCTACTGTCTCTCGAATCCCTCCTCAAACCAAAAAGGAAGAATTAGTCAGGATCAATCTCACCGTACAATACTTGCTTAACCGTTCAGCCAGGCCAGTGTCGGTACTTCGAGGGAGGTTTTCCAACGCTTTCGCGAAGTTCCTTAATTAAATAACCTCTTTTCCCTGGGGGCGTAGCCCCGCTAACACCTTTCTAGACACCTACTAGGTTTATAGCATTGATCGTTAAGTGAGAAATTTCCCGAGGAGTAGCATATACTCACAGTAGGATCGGGATCCAAATATCATCGCGTGACGCAACTGAAGGAATCCTACCAGAATCATCACGCTCCAAATAGTATGCAACACTAGCAAGTTTCAGTTCTTTTGAAACTCCCGATGTGGATTTTTGCCCCATGCTCTTATGACCTTGACTTTGGCCAACAAATCATAAGTCACATGTCAAGTTCTACCCGTCGTTCTCCAGGTTAATTTGAATCCACCCGTACCTACCCTTGACTTTGGCCAACAAGGCAGTACGACTGTTCCAAACCAACGCATCTATCTATGCTGCACATGAATACCCAATAGCTACCGATCACTATGCCTTGACTTTGGCCAACAAACACAGCTTGAATACTATTGACTATTCATGTGAAACGACGGAGGACTACGAATGGTTTTGGCGAAACCTTGAACGTAGTGAACTTGATATAATCGATGGAACGAGATAGCTTTTAAAAGGAGTGGCTCAAGCTCCGCATTTAAAAGTTGGTTTTGAAAAGAACCGAGTGGTTTTTCGAAAGTGTTCCAACAACTTTTACTTGGTTTATTTTTCTTGCATTAGTTCTTTTAATGCGTGATATTCTTGCATTAGTTCTTTTAATGCGTCCCATCATTTAATCCTACCATTGCAGAAAACAACCAAAATATGACGTACGCTTATGCCATTCGCATTCGCCACGGGGCCCCGTCATTACCCGTTAGGTTACTTAACTAACGACAGAGCGGGGGCTGGGCTAGCACGGCTGTAAAACATAAGCAACGCCTAAATAATATCATATATAGATATATTGTAATGATAGCCATTTCAGATCATAGATGAACACATTGGATATACTAGGACGAGCCTGTAACGAAAAGCAGATTACACGGTCGCGGTGAATAGCCAAAACCCCACCCAAGACCCCTACGGGTGCGGCAAACTACCCGCCAAGTACCCGAAGCGAAGCAACCTCCCTCAACTCCGTGAGTAGGCCACTCGGCACTTCGGTATACCCGGTAGTTTGTGCACCCCCTCCATGGGTCTATCCTAGGAGCAAAAACAGTAAAAAGAAATTATACAATGACGGCTACAACCCCGACCCGGTTGTGCGGCCATACAAATAATTATTACATCAATTTACAAATTTACATGAATTGAAAAGAAAAGAAAACTCTCGTCTCACAACCCCCGGCTATTCACCCGCGACAATCCAATGAATTCATATACACAAACCAATAATATTACAGATCACAGATTTGTATAACTCCCACTAATCGACATATAGCGATTAGCAGACGTTCAATATAAATATCACATCACAGATAAAAACCCGTCAGCTTAAGTCTTTAGAAACTCGATCGAAATACGGTTTTTAAAGCCCCAAAAACAAAATTTTCTTTCTGGAAAATCTGGGCTGAAAAAACATATACCAAAATTCCCAAAATACCCCACTGAACAAACTGCAACCAAAATTTCCCACGGCCGAGTCAACTCGGCCGCGGAACCGCGGCGGGAGCATGCTCCCGCCGCGTTTCCACGGCGCTTTGATCGGATCAGTGGATGAAATTTTTGCAGTTTGCTATAAAAACCCTGAGCCGAATTTTAAAGTATGATTTATCATTTTTGGAACAGAGGAAAAATTCGACAGCAAGCATGAATTCAGGGTTCATTTCGGGACTTTTTTCTCCGATCGAATTTCTAGCTACTATGCTAACATGTTAGATAGAGTTTAACTAGTCTCTGATACTACTGTAAGTCCATGCTACCTCTCCCGGTACTTTCGGGCATGCGGAATTTGATGAAAAACAATTTTCTAGAGGCGGTAACATGGACTCAAAACCGGATCTTTGTTAAACATCTAACTAACAACCTAACTAGGAGTTGTTAACTACTCGGTTAGGGGGTTATACCTTTCTTTCTTGAACTCCTTCGTCTTCAAACCTTGATGGTGTACGGATCGGCTTCACCCCGTCGTCTCCTTGCGCCGAAGATCGATCCACCTGAAAGCTTCTACCTTTGGCTTCTTCTTCGAACTTTGAAGAAACTAGTTCACTCGATTTGCTAAACCTTGTGAACTAGAGTGAGTAGAGGAGAGTGTGTTGGGATTTTTCTCTATGGTTCTTGGTTCTCAACACATGAGACAAGTGAACCATAAACTAAAGAGAGGGAGAGCAAGAGGAAGAAGATGAGAGCTCAAGAACACAAGAGAGAGAAAAGAAATGAAAGAATGAGAAAGACTTTTCTCTCTTGGCTCTCATAATCCAAAACCATCATAACCAATAATATCAATCAAGTATTAGTGATGGTTTAAGCTACAATAGCCATATCATTTCATGCACTCATTTTGCACAAGAGAACAAGCAAGCAAAAGTCTTTGCCATGAAATGATAGCCATTGTCATCATGATGGTCAACTAGTCCAACCTAGTCAACCGGTCAACAAAGTCAACAAGTCAACAAAGTCAACCCCTCAACAACCATGTCACCATAATACTTAATTAATATTATTGTTAATCATATATCATATTCTGATTAGGGTTTAGCAAAAAGTCAATGGTCAACAGTCAACAGTCAACAACCCTAATGAGAATCCTCTGCCTCTGTCTCTCCGTCAACTGTGCATACACACCCGCATCCGCGTTCCGAGGAACACGAATACATACTGGATAAATCCAATCCCAAAACGTACATTAGGATCTGGCTTAAACCAAAGCCCGCTAGTGTTAACTGTCCGGACACTAAACGTGCACAAGTGCACGGATGTGACCGAACCCTGTCGCAAAACCATGCGACCTGTCGCAAAACCATGCGACCTCTACTCTTTTGCCTAAAGGCGAATAGCTCTCTGTGTGGGACTCTAAAGACTCGACACTACGCTGGCAGTGGGTTTAACCACAGACCGCAAGCGGAACTAGCTGTGCGTAACGGTCCCCAGGTAGATGCCGACAAGAAGACTGACGAGGTGAAACCTATCTGAACTCCTACTGAGCCTGAATGTGACAGTCTCCGTACAGTCCGGTCTATTCGTCTGATACATCGCATGGCGGGCCTAGGGGGCGGTAAACGTCAATCCCCTAATAGCGGTACAAGTCGTGTCGGAGTGAAGCCCAAAACACCCTGAGATAACACTGGAAGCCTACCAGTATATCTCGCTTGCCCTGGCCAGGGACTACTCGTGTAATGGCTCTCCTAGACACAGCGCGATGTCAACCCCCAATACCGGGAGAGACGAATCATGTCTAACCGTCACTGCCTCCAAGTGCTTCGGGACGGCATCCAACTACTACCTGTTTGCACGACTCCTTTGAGCTGTGGTAGGGTAGTAATCTAAGTACAGTGGGAACACACTCGAGGCAAAGTGACAGTGTCAAGTCAGCGGACTAAGCTGTACTCATGTCACCTGGGAACTGATAACTGACGATAGGTATAATACCAACCGGTCAGTTCCCGACGAGTCATGTCCAGTGTACTCGTAACCTAACGAGCACCCGCATACTATCTCCAGTACGACGTACTGATGGCTGTGGGATAGACCATCTCCCACTCTGGGATGAGAAGCGCATGCGCTAGTCTACTCCGGAGTATCGATGCCCTGTCTCGATAGTCCTACAACTAGGGACCTGCATAAGGATGTGCTTATAGATTACCCAGCCCCCACTAGTGTGACTGCCATCACAACGCTGGTAATCAAGCAAAGATCCTAAGGGCTCCACTAATGCGTATAGGTGATATAATAAAATAAACACATGTACACATTGAAGTAGAAACAAACCAAGTAGCATACTACTATCTTGAGCAAGATTGTTTATACAAGGTGAATATCCCAAGCTTCCATTAAGTAATATACAAACTAGTATGATACAGTAATGGCCTCTAGGGCATATACACTAACAGCTCTTATGACCTTGACTTTGGCCAAAATGCCATAAGTCACATGCCAAGTTCTACCCGTCATTATCTTGTCAATTTGAACCCATCCGCACATGCCCCTGACTTTGGCCAATCGGCAGAACGAATGCCCCAAACTAACTCATCTATCTATACAACAAATGAATACCCAGCAGCTACCAAACACTATGCCTTGGTTTTGGTCAAAATACATAGCTTGAATACTACTGAATACCCAAAAGAAATGACGGAGGGCTACGGCTGGTTTTTGGAGAAAAACCTTTAACGTAACGAACTTGATATCGCTGAAGGAACCTGATAGCTTTTTATAAAATATAGTGGCCAAAACCTTTGCTAAAGAGGTCACTCCCGGTGAAAGGATCTCGGCTCTTTCCCCATGGAATGAGGTGCAGGATATTCCAACTGAATACCGCGATACAAAGCAACATGTAATCGACTATAGTGAAGTTATTACCCTGACGCAAATTTCTGCCCAAGGGGTCATTCCCGGTGAAGGGATCTCGGCCCTTGCCTCGTCGAATGAGGTGCAGGATATTCCAACTGAATACCTCTATGCAAAACAAAAGAAAACGTCTTTGTAATAACACTTTTTAAAACTGTTCCAACAACGTCCAAACAGGTTTGTTTTCCTTTGCATTGATCAGAATCAACGCAGTCCCATCAATCAATCACACCAGAAAAGAACAAAAATAAAATGTACGTATATGCCATCCGTATTCGTCACTGGGTCCCGTCATTGCCCGTTAGGTTACTTAACTAACGACAGAGCGGGGACTGGACTAGCGCGGGTGCAAAACATATACTAGTATATATACCAATATACAATAATCGCTCCAGGCGTGATAATATGCAACATTACAGAAAAGTAATAAGTATCACAGAACAATACAGATAATCTGGGATCCACGGGTTTCACAGAGCCGCTGCTGAAACCCGACGTTCCCCTGGTCGTGTGGATAGCCTGTGCAATGAAACCTAGACCCCTACAGGTGCGGCAAGTTACCCGCCAAAACCTGAAGCGAGGCAGCCCCCTACAGCAAAATGAATGGACCACCCCGCACTTCACGGAATTCGGAAACTTGGGCACCCCTCCTTGGGTCAACCTGTACTCCCTACGAGTGCGGCGAATAGTCTACCAATTCTAGAGTGAGCCCCCTCTGCCTCTCAAAGCCATGAGATGCGGACCCGTTGCCCTCCAGAACCCGGCTATCCGTGCACTCCGTCGCGGGGTAAAACCTAGTATAGAAATGAAAAATATGTACAACGGGTACATCGACCTCAGCCCGGTCGTGCCCCAAAAGAATATTAGACAAGCAGGCAGTAACGGCAGTCCACATGTTGGACGCTCGCCCCGCAATATCAAATGTACAAATAAATCCAAACTGCACTACCATTGCACACTGCTATCCACCACGACAAATCCGCAACATCACAGCACAACACAGAACATCAACGCGAATGTCACGTTCGCAAATCCGTCTAAAAGGACTATAGCAATTAGACGCAATTTACTGCTCGAATGACATTCACGGTCGGAGATATAATGTAAGTACTGTAAACTAACAAGTTTAAAATTTCGATCGACAAAACTTCCCGAAGTGGGCCCCACGTACATCTGCAGTACACAAATAAAATCTAGGCCCAAAAGAAATATTCCAAAAACCACAATTTACCATAAAGACCCTACTGTAGAATTTTGGTGCACTGTAGCCACTAAATGGCCGTGGAACCGCGGCCAAACCCTGGTTTGTGCGGCGGTTCCGCGGCCGTACTGTAGCTTCAGTAGACCAAATTTCACCAGAATTCTTAAAAAAGCCTGCTCGATTTTCTGAGATGCTCAAAATGATTTTTAGACTAAGTTTTAAATTCGACAGAAACTTTACACAGAAAAATGCGGTTTTCGGAATTTCGTTCGATCGATATTTTAAACGGTTAGAACAAGTTAGTAAAGCTTAATGGAGTGGCTCTGATACCATGTAAGTCCACGGTAGCGCCCCGGCCGTCATTCTGACGCCAAACGCAGAACAAAAACTTTTATAACTGGCACTATCGCAGACTATAACCCGGATCTGCCATTAACGCTAAACTAACAAACTACAAAGTGGGTAGAAAGGCTATACCGAACGATCCGAGTCCTTCGGTCTTTAACCATCATCCCACGCTCCGTTGCGGCTGCTCCGATCTCCTGGCTCCTCGTCGAGGTGGCACCACATCTACGGATCTTTAAACGGGCTCCCGCCTCTATACCGAGGCAACTCGGACATGAAGTTTGCTAGCCGACATGTCCAAGATTGATGTAGAGAATGAGTAGAACACTTTGCCTCGCTTCATCCAAAACCATGGATGAACGGTTAATAAAGTTGCCTTTTAATGGAGTGAAATAAGAAATGAGCATATCAAATTTCCATGAACCAAATTCCATAATCTTTTTAATCATTCCATCATCATTTCTCAAGAAGGGGCCGGCCACTATATGAAGAGGTGGGGGTGAGTGTAGGAGGAAGGGTGACCATAAGTAAAGCTTATCACAACACAAAATATCCTTCATGCAAACAAAAGGCATTAATTGAAAAGGTGACTCACTAATAACACCTCATCAACCATTAATGCAAAACAATGAATCACTAAACCTAGTCACCAACTAGAAGCTTCCACTCATGACTCACCCTCATGACTCACCCAAATGAAAAAGATAAATCCGCATTAAACCGAATGTTTAAGACGGGTGATAGAAAACTGGCAACTTCGAAAAGCGATCCCGAAATAAACTTCAGGATAACCCCGTAACTGTACAAACATACCCGCATTTGTATTACGACCAAATACAAATCCAACTAAGACAAAGATATTATATCTACACAGTATAATACATGGATCCGGCTTAAACCAAAGCCCACCAGTATTATCTGCCCGAAATATGACACGTGCGTAAACGCACGTGCATTTTCCGAACCCTGCCATAAAACCATACGGCCTCTACAACGTTTCTCCCGAACTTAGGAAACTATCTGTGGGGGACTCTAATAACTCATCAGTACCCTGGCAGTGGGTTTAACCACAAGCACGTCAGCGGCACTAGCAGTGCATAACGGCTGCCCATGTACTGACCTCAAGGAAAGCTGATGAGCGAACTCATCCTGGAACCCTACTGAGCCTAACAGTGACAATATACATACAGTCCGGTCCGTTCATCTATGAGTATCGCATATCGGGCCTAGGGGGCTGGTAACGTCAGACTCCTAATAGCGGTATAAGTCGTGTCGGAGACAAGCCCTGAACACCCTGAGAAACTACTGGAGTACTTACCAGTAATTCTCACCTGCCTTGGCCAAGGACTTAGTGTAATGGCTCTCCTAGACACAGCACGATCTCACCCCCAATACCGGGAGAGACGAATCCCCTGCCGATCCGCTTACCTGCCTCCATGTGGCTCGGGACTGTACCCAAAAAATACCTGTTTGCACGACTCCTTTGAGCCGTGGTAGGGTAGAAATCAAAGCACAGTGGGAACTCACACGAGACAAATGATGACCTCAGGTCGATGAACTACCTGTACACATGTCACCAGGGAACTGCTATCTGACGCTAGGTATAATACCAACTAGCAGGTTCCCTGCGAGTCCTGTCCGGTGTACTCATAACCCAATGAGCACCTGTATACATCTTAGGTGATCCAACTGACACCAGTGGCTTGTGAGACCGGCCACCGCCCCTCGTCGGGGTCTCGACTGTATACACTAGTCTACTCCGGAGTATCGATGCCTTGTCTCGAAACTCCCACGACTAGGGACCTCAATTAAGGATGTGCTTATAGACTACCCAACTCTCACGTATATGATCGCCATCATACTGTTGGTAGTCAAGCAAGATCCTAAGGGCTCTATCAACGTGTAACAGCGATCAGTCACCTGAACCTGTACACGACTGATAAAGGCAAACCAGATAGCATACTATCATCTCGAGTAAGACTGTGCTACCGGTATAGATCCTCCTCAATCATTGCAATCACTTACCTGCGATCCAATAATTGACTTTGAGGGCACTATATCCAACATGCGCATACTTTCTGGTGTGTGGTGACTTTTGAGTGGCTTCCATCAAGTTATCATGCGATGATAGTTGTATCCCGATTCCCACTGATGAGTAGGACTACTCCTCGGGTAATTCCGACTAATTCTCCTTTTGGGTTTGGAGGAGAATTCGAGAAAACAGTGGGAGCCATCCTGATTAGATAAAGAGATTAACCATTCTGATCTAGGTTAGAGTGCACACTGAGTGTTTCTTCTCTATCTCTCTCTGGCTTCGACTATGACCCGACCTTTGACTAAAACTCATGAAACCAAATTGACCGAACCTTCTTAAAACACTTTGGCTTTTGGAATGTCATGGTGTCGCATACATCATTGCCACTTCTATATCACCTTTACATTTCTCCAGAACACCTCGTGTCACTACGGACATCCACTTCCATTGGATAAATCCATCGTATGGTTATATACGAACTCGAAGGAACTTTTTCGAGGATGGATTCTGGTTCTGGAGAGATTGAATAGGATTATTCGGTTGTCTTTTCCCTTTACCTTCTCTCAGGTTGTGAGGGCTCCTAGGATTAGGAGAGGGTACACCTATTGAGCTTATTGGATAGTCTTCTTCCAAACCATAGGCAGGTGCCGAACGGTAGGGAAGGAAAAAAACCAATTAAGCTTAAGTATGGTGTACAGAAGGTAATAAGTAAAGACGTATAAAGGGATTAGAATAATGCCAAAGGAAATTACGACCACCATCATTCACGACAAAGACCGGGTATACCCCTGCCACTCCTACATCCACTTTTCATTTCTCTAGGACACTCCGTATCACTACGGATATCCGCTTATATTGGATAAATCCATCGTATAGTTATATACGAACTCGAAGGAACTTTTTCGAGGATGGATTCTGGTTCTGGAGAGATTGGATAGGATTATTCAGATGTCTTTTCCCATTACCTTCTCTCAGGTTGCGAGGGCTCCTAGGATTAGGAGAGTACACCTATTACGCTTATTGGATAGTCTTCTTCAAAACCTTAGGCTGGTGCCGAAGGGTAGGGAAAGAAGAAAACCAATTAGCCTAAAGAAGGTATACAGAAGGTAATAAGTAAAGACATAATAAAGAGATTGGAGTGAGGGCAGGTAAGTATATGGTTACTGTCGTGAATCAGGATAGTGGAAGAGGCGTTACTAGGAATACCAGTTGAACCCTTTCGAAACATTTCTATGTTTCAGTTTCACTGTGCGATGTTAATTGATAACTGTTTTCCCAGTTGGAATCTAACTCCAGGGTATGTATTTACCAGATCAGTTTCTCACATCTACATGTTATTACGGATGGTGAGTGAGTAAGATATTGGGAATTGGGTGATTAGATCCTCATTATATCGGAATTCGTTGTTATTGGTGATATTTGAGGAAATCATTTGGATTTTGCCGGATGGCAAATATTTGGTTTTGAATATCCATTGTTATGCACCAATTTCAAACTGATATATCTGTACATTTATTTTATAAAGTGAGATATATCTTTTTCATATTATTTCTGTGACATTTACCTATATCAGTTGGTGATTAGGTAAGGTGCATTCAACAGCGGTGTAATTCTTCTTAACCATACTACAGTTTTTCAACCTACGACGCACAGAGTTTGAGTTATTGAACTCAGGGGGCTTATACAAAGTATTGTATGTTGTCCAGTGTCCATTAGGACAAAGGGGGTGGTACTCGTACTATATTGTGTTTACTTATGACTTCTCCAGTTCTGGACATGTATTTCGTTGAAATGCAAGGTCCAGATATTCAGAAGTCATAGGTGTAAGAATAAAGTAGAGAACCATTTGTTGGAAGTATCAGGATTCTTCGATGAAGTCGAAGATGTAGATACTTGTGTTTGGTATTCTATTGATAGTAATGGTTTTGAGAACTTGCTTCTCTTTCGGGTTACTTATATAAGGATGCACTCCTAGATGAGTAATGTTGATTGTCCTCTTTTCCATTTGGTTGATATGCACTGGAGACAGCTGCATGATTTTGAATCTGGTTCTAATTAAATTAGTGCTTTTGTTTCTATATTAGATATATATAGAATCAATTTATATCTTAACGATGTTAAGTTATAGGGAGTTGTCCGGCTGATGCTTAAAACCAGAATCCGGATGAACTCAAGGCACGCTTCAGTAATGGCTGTTTGTGGGTTATCCCGGGCTTTGACGAGGGTTAACTTTCTACCATCAGGAAGATCAATATTTATATTGTTCTTGACTCGCCACAGTTTTAATAAAATTGACTTTTTCAGAAAACACAAGTGGGAGTACGGTAGAACTGGAAGTTATTCCAGAACCACAAACGATTACTGAAAATTTAATAGAACCTAAGGATTCAATTGGATTTGATGTTCCATTAGCCACTCCGCAGATTTGGTGGGTAAGCTCAGTCACCCGAGAGGTACTTCGGTCTTCTCAGAGACAGTGACAGGGAGGTTCTTGTTTACCCAGACTTGCCATTGCTGTTATTCTAGACTATAAGACCCGGCAAGATGATGAGTATAGCGTCGTTCTAAACTAGTTTTAGAAGTGCACATCTATATGACTCTACCAGAGGGTTGTTGAAGTCAGTAGAAGCAGCGGAAGCATAGTGGGCAGGTAGCTTATGTCTATTTATAGACTAAAGCAGGTATAGCGGAAATAGATCATCTAATTTTGATGTGACAGTCATAGGCTTTGACCTCATCAGAATAGAAGATGGATCAGGTAAGAAGGTAGTAGAGAGTGATATCCAGGTATTTGGATGACATGCACTTGATAGGAAGAGATATTTCTATACTACGATCGGTTGTACTATGGTTGTCACAAAGTTGTTTCTCCACACAGGATATGGATGTAATATCAGGGTTTCTGGTTACTAGATCTATGGTTTTAGATCTAGATTTGGGAAGTATCCTAATCTGGGTATTTTGACATTAAATGGACGACTCCTGGCATGGTGGTTTACCTGCAGGTGATGGAGTCAACCTCTCTAAAGGTGTCTTACAGACTAAAAGGGAGAGGGACCTGCATGATTAGCATATCACTTGCTTAGGCAATTGAGTTAATCATGAAATGTCAAGTACCACACCAGATATTGTTTTTTGCACTAGCTGCAATAAACATATATTAATCCAATTCTGGAGAAACATTGGGAAGCAGTTTATGAACATAAGTAAATGTTCTTGGGATATGGTAACGGCAGCCTCCTTCAGAAGACGGTTATCATTTCAGGCTTCTAAGGTGACCTGGATGACAGAGTAACTGTCAGAATTATAGTTTTCCCTCTTCTGAAGGACGGTATGTTGGACAGGTGGTCCAAGCGGATACTGAGGAAGGCATAGCGCATGTTACTGATTAAATTCAGTGGATGATACAGTCTTGGAGGTTTGCTGGATTTGGAGTTCATTTGTGAACTGGGTCCCATCAGATATCCAGACAAATTCTAAAACAGGTATTGCTCATTTCGGGAGATAGCTTTCTCCGCGAAGTTGAGATATTGAGAGATACAGAAAGAAACACTGGAGCGGATCCACTCACTGAGGCTATTTCTCGAACGCAATCATTTTCGCAAACAGCTTTGAGAAACTAATTAGTAGAGAAGTTGGCTGTTCGGTATCGCACGGGCTGTGAGTATGCGACATCGCAATAATTGGCCTTAAGTGCAAGTGGGAGATTGTTGGCTATAGTGCCCTCAAGGCAATTATCATAATTGCGGACTTGTGATTATGATGATTGAAGAAAGTCCTATACTGATGAAACAGTCTTACTCAAGATGATGGTTTGCTATCTGGTTTGTCTTTATCATCATATACATGTTGATAGAGCCCATAGGATTCTTGCTTGACTGCCAGCATTATGATGGCGATCACATACGTAGGAGCTGGGGGTCTATAAGCTCATCCTTAAATGTCCCTAGTCGTGGGAGTATCGAGACCGGGCATCGATACTCCAGTACAGACTAGTGTATACTGATCGAGACCCCGACGAGGGGCGGTGGCCAGGTCTCACAAGCCATTGGTGTTAGTTTGTTCACCTAAGATAGTATACAGGTACTCATTGGGTTATGAGTACACTGGACGGACTCACCGGGAACCTGCTAGTTGGTATTATACCTATTGTCAGATAGCAGTTCCCATGTGACATGTGTACAGGTTAGTCTTTCGACCTGAGATCGTCATTTGTCTCGTGTGAGTTCCCACTGTGCTTTGATTACTACCCTACCACGGCTTAAAGGAGTCATACAAACAGGTTTTAGTTGGGTACAGTCCCGAGCTATATGGAGGCAGTGATCGGATCGTCGGGGATTCGTCTCTCCCGTTATTGGGGGTTGATGTCGCGTTGTGTACGGATGGCCATCACCATAAATCCGTGGCCACGGTGGACGAGAATTATCGATCCAGGATCGATAGTTTCTCAGGTGGTGATGGGTTTCATACCGACACTAAATATCGCGTTGTTGGGGGTATGACTTTATCCACCCCCCAAGACTCGATATGCGATACTCTTAGACGAATAGACCGGACTGTACGGATATTGTCACTGACAGACTCAGTAGGGGTTCAGGATGAGTTTGCTCGTTGGCCTCCCTTTCGCTCAATATCTGGGTAGCCGTTACGTACAGCTAGTGCCGCTGACGTGCTTATGGTTAAACCCACTGCCACCGTATTGACGAGTCTTTAGAGTCCCACACAGAGGATTTTCATGGTTCAGGCGATATGGTGTACATGACGTATGTTGGTACATACAGGTGTCTGATTAAATATGTGCATGCTGCGCAGACTTTAATCGGACGGTTGATAATACTAGCGGCTTAGGATTAAGCCGGATTATAAAATCAGGTTTTTGATTTAATAATTTACATATGTATTTATATATATGTATTCTAGTATTATTGTTCGCTATTTATTTTCTCTCTTGGTTATTCGTATTTTTGTACGAATACGCGTATATGTATTTCGGTACATGTACCGGGAAGTATTCCGTATTTTATACGGAATAGATTCTAGAAGCTTTGACACTTCATTATTTGATTTTCCATTTATGGAAATTCATTATGATTTAATAATGAGGTGGAGGGTGGAAAAGGTGACAAGGAATGGGCATAGGTCAAAGCATGGGCTTGAGTATGGTTTGCATTGTTTAATGTAATTAAACAATGAAATATTTTTTGGGGAATGAGAGGGGCCGGCCACTATAGAGTGGGCATGGGGCTCATTTTATTTTGATGATTACACTAGCTCACTCTCTCACTCTCTCATGCTCCAAAAATACTTAGCCATTTTTGTTCATGCCAAGTCTTCATCACCTCCACCATTCATCTTCTATGGATGCTCTCTTGAGCTCATGGGTAGAGAGAAATTTGTAGTGACATTTTCATACACCCCCACTCTCCATCACTAGCGACTTTGGAGCGTCGGTTACCTCGTTTAACGAGGTTGGAGCTTGCGCCATTTCCCTCGGGTGGATCATCGGAGACGAAGAAAGACCGGCAACCAAACCACATCAAGGAGCCGCTAGAAGCTTGGAATGAAGACCGAAGGACACGGATCAACTCGGTATAACGATTCTAACTCTTAGTTTGTTTGCTAAATTAGGGTTTAAGGTCGATTCGTAAATCGGGTAACGGTAGCGCCAGTTTTAGAAATTTGTATTCCGCATTTTGGCCGCGTTTTGACGGCCGGGGCGCTGCCGGGACCCTTCATCAATAAAGCGAGCTTATATTAGATAATGTAATATAATATATCACATATATAATTATACATTAATTTATCGAATCAACACTAGATCCGACAATCCGGCTATTTCTCAAATAACCGACTAATATAATATGTGCCGATTCATTGAATCAATACTTGATCCGATGACCCGGCTATATCACATATACCCGGCCAATATCATATATCGCGAGAATAGAATACGGTATCTCATATCGTAATATTCTCGATCCCGCACATATCGCATATGTGCTCCTACTCCGTTTTGCCTGAATCAAGAAACCTCTGTGTAGGACTCTAAAGAATCGTCAATACGCCGGCAGTGGGTGATGATCACATCAAACACCCATAAGCTGCAAGCGGTCAGCTAAACGTAACAGTCACCCAGGTATTGAGAGATCAGAAGATCAACAAGCGAGCCTGTACATTCTCCTGTGACTCCAATCAGTAACACTACCGTACAGTTCGGTGTCTTCGTCTGATATGTTGCATATCTAGTCTAGGGGTAGTATACGTCAGACCCCAGTAACCGATAAGTCGTGTCGATGTGAGGCTCATAACAGGTCGAGAACCTACTGATAACACTTACCAGTAGTACTCTATATCCGCCCAGGCCAGGGACTTCCAGTTATAGCCAATCGAACACGGCACAACATCAACTCCCTATACCGGGAGAGACGAAACCCCTCCTATCGCTCATTGCCTCCATGTGATTCGGGACTGTCCCCAAAAGCCACCATTTTGCACGCCCTCTTGGACGTGGTAAGGTGGAAATCAAAGCACAGTGGGAATCACACAAGACTCTATGACGATCTAGGGCCTACAGACTAACCTATACCAGTGTCACCAGAGAACTGCTATCTGACGTGAGGTATAATACCATCTGGGAATTCTCGGTGAGTCCGTTCAGTGTACCCAGTCTCCACTGAGCACCCGTACACCATCTTTGATGTCAAACACCGATGGATATGGGATCATCTATCGCCCATCATATGGGTCAAGATGCGTATACGCTAGTCTAATCTGGTGTATCGATGCCCTGTCTCGATACACCCTCGACTAGGAACAGTTATAGGATGTACTCGTTGACTACCCTGGCCCCACTAGTATGATCTCATCATAGTCCCAGTAGTCGAGTGCATATCCTAAGGGCTTTATCAACATGTGAGAGCAAGACAGTAAACTAATATAAGTCAGCATGTTAAGATAAAGTGAAACCAAATAGCATACTATCATGTCGAGCAAGAAAGTCCTCTATATATATATCCAAGCATCCACTATAATATACATCATATGTACAGTAATGGCCTCTAGGGCATATACATATCTAACACATACCAGAGGCGTGTAGATAACGCCGCATTACTTGGAGTTGTACGTAATATGTTATAAAACCAGAAGCGTCAAACTGAGCTGAATCAGCGGCAGGTCGAAGCTTTTCAAGAGGGACTGAGGATGGTCCAACAGTCTGTTGTTACAACAAATGAGAGGGTAGCAGCTCCCATGCCAACGCAGCATGAGGGCACCGTGACAGACTTTAAAAAGCTCGGTCCGTCCACATTTACAGGATTGGAGGAGCCATTGCCAGCGGAGCAGTTGCTAGTTGATACAGAGAACCTGCTCATTGCCGCGCAAATTCCAGATAAGAAAAGGGTGGATGTAGTACGCATCCAATTGGTAGATTACGCTCGCGAGTGGTAGCTCATAGAGGAGACCTGCCTGACCAAGCCGATCAGTTGGGTGACCTTTCCGCGAAGTTTCTTGGAGAAGTTCTTTCCGCAATCTGCTCGGAAGGAAATGGAGAAGAATTTCATTAGCTTGAAGCAGAATGGCGGATCCGTTGATACACATGCGGCTGAGTGGACCCGGCTCAGTCGATTTGCGGGGCCCTTGGTTGCCAATAAGGCAGATAGGGCGAGGCAGTTTATGCGTAGCTTAGATGTGGAGATTCAGAGACACATCATATCTCCGGGATTGAGCACCTTTTCCCAAGTTCTCAAGGAAGTTAGGGAGCAGCAGAGTTTATCGGTAAAAGTAAAGGGTAATCTACAGTAAGAGGTTGTAGTGCGGAAGACTGGGTTTACACCAAACAGAGCTCCGATACGTAGAGGCATTCCAGTAAACAAACGAGGGATGGTACCTATGAAGAAGCCTTTTGTATCAATTCAGAAAAAGGGTGTGATTTGTGGCTTTTGCCATCTACCCGAACACACGCACAAGGAATGTCGAAGGAGGCTTGGACTTTGTTTAGTTTGTGGATCAGCTGACTATACCATTAGTGCATGCCCTTCGAAGCTGCGATCAAGAGACGATATTTTCAAAAACCACCGCAGAAGCAGACCTACGGGCAGAAGCTGATTACTCAGAGGCCTAATCAGGGACGGGCCTTCACCTTGACGGCCGAGAAGGCCAAGGTGCCAGACAATATTGTTTCAGGTATCCTACTTGTTTAAAATTTTCCCGCATTGGCATTATTCGATTCAGGTGCATCACATTGCTTCATGTCGTCCAAGTTTATTAGTACACACTCTGTCCCATACATGGCCCTGTATAGTTGCTGGGACATACACACTGGGAACGGGAGAATTATATCTAGTAGTGAGTGCAAGGGTTGCTCAATTGTTATTTGCGGACGGGAGGTATTCGCAGATTTCTTGGTGATTGATACAGGCACCTATGATGTTGTCTTGGAAATTGATTTTCTTGGTATTTTCCACACTCACATTGATTGTAGGGCAAAGAAAATGATTTTCCAGATTCCCGGACACCCGGAGTTCATATTCTTGGGAGGTAGCAGATCTGTCGGACAGTCGAATTTAGGGCTAGGCCGACAAGTGTCGTTTTTCCGTCGATGGAAGTAAACAAGAAAGAGGCACCAGCAGTAGTTCGGGATTTTATGGATGTGTTCGAGAACATCTCGGGTTTACCGCCAAAACGAGATGTGGTGTTCGCGATTGATCTTATTCCTGGAGCAGCGCCGATTTCAAAGGCTTATTATCCAATGGCACCGGTGTAACTGAAAGAGGTAAAGAAACAAGTTGCCGAATTACTGGAGAAGGGTTGGATTCACAGCAGCGGTTCACCATGGGGAGCTCCAGTTCTTCTAATCAAGAAGAAAGATAGCACGCGACGGATGTGCATCAACTATCGGGAATTAAATCGGGTGACTATTAAGAACAAGTACCCAATCCTCGCATAGGCGAACTATTCTATCAACTCAGTAGCGCGAGGGTATTCTCGAAATTGGATTTGCGATCTGGATATCATCAAGTTCGGGTGAAAACAGAAGACGTTTGCAAGAGGGCGTTCCGAACACGTTATGGGCATTACGAGTACTTAGTGATGCCATTTGGAGTTACTAACGCACCGACAATATTTATGGATTTGATGAACCGAATCTTTTCACTATACCTGGATCAGTCCATAGTGGTGTTCATTGATGATATTCTGGTATATTCGAGGAGCAAAGAAGAGCATGAAGAACACTTGAGGATCGCACTGCAAACGTTGAGACAAGAAAAGTTATATGCTAAGATGAACAAGTGCGAGTTTTGGCTCGAAGAAGTGAAGTTCTTGGGTCATGTTGTATCCGGAGATAGGATTGCAGTTGACCCCGAAAAAATTGCAGCTGTTCATGATTGGACAATTCCAAAGAATGTGGGGGAGATCAGAAGTTTCCTTGGGCTTGCCGGATACTATAGAAGGTTTGTGAAGAACTTCGCCCGAATAGCAGAACTATTAACCAAGCTAACACGAAAGGAGATACCGTTCATATGGACTGAGAAGTGTGCGTCAGCTTTTGAAGCGCTAAAGCAGAGATTGACCACCGCTCCTATTCTGACAGTGCCAGATGGTTCCGGAGGACTAATTATTCACAACGACGCATCTGGGAAAGACTTGGGATGTGTTCTAATACAACGTGGGAAGATTATAGCATATGCGTCGAGACAATTGAAAACTCATGAGAAGAACTACCCAACTCATGATCTAGAGCTAGCAGCAGTGATTTTTGCTCTGAAGATTTAGAGACACTACTTACTGGGCAAAAGGGTAGAAGTATTTACCGATCACAATACCCTAAAGTATGTATTCACACAAAAAGAGCTCAACATGAGGCAACGTAGATGGTTAGAGCTGATGGCTGACTATGAACTTGATCTAAAGTACCATTCGGGAAAAGTTAATGTAGTGTCGAATGCTCTAAGTCGGTTTCCAGCGATACGGATGTTGACTGCACAGAAAGAGATTATAGCTGATCTTCAAAGGTTTGCGTTGGAGATTATACTACCAGATTCTTCAAGACAGCTGATGTAGTTGCAAGTGCAAGTGCAGTCATCCTTGGTCGATGACATTAAAGCAGCACAGTCGCACGATCTAAGATTACAAAAGTTTTGAGAACAATTCAAATCGGGACTTCGAACAAATTTGATGATTCATGAAGATGGTTCATTATGATATGGAAGTCATTTATGTGTGCCTAAAAGAGATGTTCATGAAGAAGTCATGAAGGAGGCTCATAGTTCCGCGTATTCAATACATCTGGGAGGCATAAAAATGTATAAAGATCTGCAACAACATTTCTGGTGGGAAGGGATGAAAAGCGATATTGCTCACTACGTATCGAAGTGCTTGGTGTGTCAGCAAGTCAAGGCTGAACATCAAAGGGTAACTGATTTGTTGCAACCACTTCCGATTTCTTAATGGAAATGGGAACATATAATCATGGATTTCGTGACAGCTTTATCACGGAGTCCAAAGGGCAATAACGCAGTTTGAGTGATTGTCGATCGATTGACCAAGACAGCTCATTTTATACCATTTCGAGTTGGTCAGTTGACGGAGGCTTTGGCAGAACGGTACATACAAAAGATTGTGAGATTGCATGGAGTACCCGTGAGTATCGTTTCCGATCGTGATACTCTATTTCTATCACACTTTTGGAGGAGTTTACAGGAAATTTTGGGAACTCGCTTGAAGTTTAGCACGGCCTATCATTCTCAGACAGATGGCTAGTCTGAAAGGACGATCCAAACTCTTAAAGATATGTTGAGAGCATGCATGTTAGATTTTAAGGGTTCATGGGAGGATCATTTGCACTTAGTGGAATTTTCTTACAATAACAGCTTTCAGGCGACTATACAGATGGCTCCATTTAAAGTATTGTACAGTTGTAAGTGTCGCTCATCTGTCTATTAGGACGATATCGGAGAAAAAAGATTATTGGGACCGAATCTTATTGTGCAAACTGTGGAGAAAGTTATCGTAATCCGAAATCATATGAAGGTGGCACAGGATCGACAGAAAAGTTGGGCTGATACTGGAAGAAGACCTTTGGAGTTCGCGGTTGGTGATCTTGTGTTCCTGAAGATATCACCGACTAGAGGAATAATCCGATTTGGTAGTCGAGGCAAGTTTAGTCCTCGATTCATAGGGCCTTTCGATATCATCGAGCGTGTTGGAGAGGTAGCTTATCGATTGGCTTTACCACCATCCTTGGTGGGTGTTCATGACGTGTTTCATGTATCTCAACTCCGCAAGTATGTTCGAGATGAGACGCACGTCCTAAATCACTCGGAACTGACAGTAAGAGAAGATTTAACGTATAAAGAGTGACAAATGGCTATTGTGGATCGACGAGAAAAAGTCATCAATAATAAAGTAATCTCACTAGTACTCATTTCGTGGGGGAATCGTTCGCATGGAGAATCTACTTGGGAACGTGAAGATGAGATTGATAGAACTTTCCACACCTCTTTTCTTAGATTCCGTATCTTCTTGTCTTTTCCCTGTTCCGTGAATTTCGAGGACAAAATTCTTTTGTAGTTGGGTATAATGTAACACCCTAATACATTTATACTATATAATTTGGTATTAGAGACATAGGATTTAGGGTTAGTCGGGTTTGGTTCTTTTGCAGTTTGGTATTGAACCTAATACACTAACCAAGAAACCCAGAATTAGGAACATGTCCTTCCACATTACTATCATACTAGTCTTGAATCTATAGTTATCAATATCTTGTTTATTGAATCATGTTTACTATTACTAATCCCCTTCAGTATCCTTGGCTTCAGAATCATAGCGGATAAAGATTTGCGGTCATACCAGAGGCTTGTAGATAACGCCGCATTATTTAGAGTTGTACGTGGTATGTTAGAAAACCAGAAGCGTCAAACTGAGCTGAATCAGCGGCAGGCCGAGACTTGAAGATGGTCCAGCAGTCTGTTGTTACAGAAAATGAGAGGGCATCAACTCCTAGGCCAATGCATCGTGAGGGCACCGTGTCAGACTTTAGGAAGCTCGGTCTGTCCACATTTACAGAATTGGAGGAGCCATTGCCAGCGGAGCAGTGGCTAGTTGATACAGAGAACCTGCTCGTTGCCGCGTAGATTCCAGATGAAAAAAGGATGGATGTAGTACGCATCCAATTGGTAGATTACGCTCGCGAGTGGTGGCTCGTAGAGGAGACCCGTTTGACCAAGTCGATTAGTTGGGCGACCTTTTTGCGAAGTTTCTTGGAGAAGCTCTTTCCACAATCTGCTCAGGAAGAAATGGATGAGAAGTTCATTAGCTTGAAATAGAATGGTGGATCCGTTGATACACATGCGGCTAAGTGGACCCGGCTCAGTCGATTTGCGGGGTCCTTGGTTTCCAATGAGGCAGATAGGGCGAGGCGGTTTACGCGTAGCTTGGATGTGGAGATTCAGACACACATCATATCTTTGGGATGACCACCTTCTCTCAAGTTCTCAAGGCAGCTAGAGAGTAGCAGAGTTTATCGGTGAAAGTAAAGGGTAATCTATAGTAAGAGGTTGTGGTGTTGAAGACTGCGTTTAAACCAAACATAGCTCCGGTACGTAGAGGCATTCCAGTAAACAAACGAAGGACAGTTTTAAGTCGATGTACTACACCCCAGAACTTGTGGGGAAGCGGAAATTTCAAAAACGATCTTGTTTAGTGAACGAACATCGACTAACCGCTTGAATCGAAGCTAAACTATAAATAACCGTACACAAAGTGTTTCATAACTATTGTGTTTAGGGATTATACCTAATGAAACCAGTCCTTCGCCTTTACGATCTCCTTGTTCTCCTCGGCCTTCTCTAGGTAGTAGACGATCCACCCGAGAGCAAAACTCCAAGCTAAACCTCTAAACTTGAGGCAACTAACCTTCTTGGATTGCTAATCAAAGAAGCTAGAAAGAAATAGAGTGATGGTTATGGATTGATTAGTCTTTCTAATCCTTTGATCTCAACACATGAGGTGTAAGGATTAGGGTTTGAAGATGAGAGCTTGAGGAGAGAGAATGTGAGAATGATAATGGAATAAGTTTATGAGTATCATAATAGATATGAAGCATTTTCTAATAAGAAGAAAAGAATAAAGAGTGATGAATAATCATGCTTCATAAAATATCTAGTGGTGATTCATTAGCATGAGTCATTAAGCAATAAATGTGCATTAATGAGATGAATGAATCACCACCATGACTCATATAACTCATTCAATGAATATGACACATAACCCTCCTTAGTCACCATCTTCTAGAAGCTTCTCGTACAATTACGAGAACGCCCCTCCGATCCGTAAAAATACGGAAAAACTTTAGACTGTATAAATCCAATAACCGGATACCAGTAACTGGCTTAAACCAAAGCCGACTGTTAAAAACTGTCCGAAAGTCGTACGCGCGTAAACGCACGTATGCGTCCGAACCCTTTGTCGCAAAACCATGCAACCTCTATATCGTTTCGCCTGGAATAGGAAACTCTCTGTGTGGGACTCTAGAGACTCGACTACTACGCTGGCAGTGGGTTTAACCACAGACCGCAAGCGGCACTAGCTGTACGTAACGGTCCCCAGGTAGTTGTCGATAAGAAAGCCGATGAGGAAACCCATCCGAACTCCTACTGAGTCTGATGTGACAATCTCCATACAGTCCGGTCCGTTCGTCCAAGACTATCGCATATCGGGCCTAGGGGGGCGGCAAGCGTCAGTCCCCTAATAGCGGTATAAGTCGTGTCGGAGCGAAGCCCATTACACCCTGAGAAACTACTGGAACCTACCAGCAAATCTCGCTTACCCTGGCCAGGGACTTTGCGTAATGGCTCTCTGACACAGCACGATATCTACTCCCAATACCGGGAGGGACGAATCCTGTCTAACCGCTACTGCCTCCAAGTGCTCGGGACTGCACCCAACTGCTACCTGTTTGCACGACTCCTTTGAGCCGTGGTAGGGTAGCAATCTAAGAACAGTGGGACACACTCGAGGCGAAGTAGCAGTGTCAAGTCTGCGGACTATGCTGTACTCATGTCACCTGGGAACTGCTCACTGACGACTGGTATCAAACCAACCAACAGTTCCCTGTGAGTCCTGTCCGGTGTACCCGTAACCTAACGAGCACCTGCATACTATCTCCAGTACGACGTACTGACGGCTGTGGGACAGACCATCTCCCCAACTGGGATGAGAAGCGTACACACCAGTCTACTCCGGAGTATCGATGCTCTGTCTCGATAATCCAACGACCAGGGACCAGAATAAGGATGTGCTTGTAGACTACCCAGCCCCCACTAGTGTGACTGCCATCACAACGCTGGTAGACAAGCAAGATCCTAAGAGCTCTATCAATACGTACACTCACATATTAAGATAGAAAAACCAAGTAGCATACTACCATGTTTAGCAAGACTGTTATATACATGTGAATATCCCAAGCTTCCATTAAGTAATATACAAACTAGTATGATACAGTAATGGCCTTCTAGGGCATAAACACTAACAATCTCCCACTTGCACTAAGGCCATGTACTGGCATATCGTAGACCGATGATCTCGAGTAGCCTCTCGAACTGAATCTGAGGTAGGGCCTTCGTGAATGGATCAGCAATGTTCTCTTCAGAAGCAACTCTCCGAACCTCGATCTCCTGACGATCAATGATCTCCCTGATCAGGTGATACCGCCTCAAGATGTGTCTGGACTTCTGATGGGACCTTGGTTCCTTCGCTAAAGCTATAGCTCCGTTGTTGTCGCAATACAGAGGTATTGGATCAACTATGGTAGGAACCACCTGAAGTTCTGTTAGGAACTTCTTCATCCAGACTGCTTCTTTTGCGGCATCGCAAGCAGCTATATACTCCGCTTCCATTGTCGAGTCAACAACGGTGTCCTGCTTGGAGCTCTTCCAGCACACCGCCCCTCCATTGAGGGTAAAGACATAACCCGACATGGACTTGGAATCGCCTTATCACTCTGGAAGCCGGAATCAGCAAAGGCCTCCAACCTGAGGTCTTTTCCGCCGTAAACCAAGAACATCTCCTTAGTCCTCCTAAGGTACTTGAGAATGTTCTTTACTGCTATCCAGTGTTTCTCCCCTGGGTCTGACTGATACCGTCTTACCACGCTCAGTGCGTAAGCAACATCTGGTCTGGTACACAACATCGCATACATTATAGAGCCTACCGCAGAAGCGTAGGGTATAATAGACATGCGTTCCCTTTCCAAATCAGTCTTGGGAGACATCTCTTTGGAGAGGGTGATTCCGTGACAAGCCGGTAGGTTACCGCGCTTAGAATCTTCCATACTGAATCTTTTCAGTACAGTGTCGATATACCTGGACTGCGAAAGTCCCAACATCCTCTTGGATCTATCACGATAGATCCGGATCCCCAGAATGTAAGAGGCATCACCCAGGTCTTTCATGGAGAACCTGTGTGATAAGAATCCTTTGACAGATTGTAGCATAGGAATGTCATTTCCTATTAATAGAATGTCATCCACGTACAAGACGAGGAATACGACACTTCTGGCCACAACTTTACTATATATGCACGGTTCATCTGGATTTTTGATAAAGTCATATTCTTTGACTGTCTCATCAAAACAGATGTTCCAACTCCACGATGCCTGCTTTAGTCCATAAATGGACTTAAGCAGCTTGCATACTTTCCCGCTGCTCCCACTCTGATTGAAACCCTCTGGCTGATCCATATAGACGCTCTCTTCTAAATTTCCATTCAGAAAAGCCGTCTTTACGTCCATCTGCCAGATTTCATAATCATGGAAGGCAGCAATAGCAAGAAGGACCCGAATGGATTTGAGCATAGCCACTGGAGAAAAAGTTTCGTCATAGTCCAAACAAGGTCTTTGACGAAAACCCTTTGCAACAAGTCTAGCCTTATAGGTTTCCACCTGTCCATCTACACCAATCTTTTTCTTGAAGATCCATTTGCATCCTATGGGTTTTATCCCATCTGGAGCAAAGTCCAAAGTCCATACTTTGTTGGTGTACATGGACTCCATTTCGGTCCGCATTGCATCTAGCCATCGTACCGAGTCGCCGCTCTGTATGGCCTGCTGGAAGTCAGTAGGTTCATCATCATCTATGATGCAATCCTCTCTATCCCCATCTATGAGAAAACCGTAGTATCTCTCAGGCGGATGAGACGGCCTACTACTCCTGCGGAGGGGTGCGGGAATGTCCTGTTCTTCTTGAACTACTGGTTCTACCAAACTTTCAGTAGCAGTTTGTGGTTCTGGAATTTCTTCCAGTTCTACTACGCTCCCACTCTTCTGATTTTCCAAAAATTCAGTTTCTAAGAAGCGGGCATGACGAGAAACAAAAACCTTTTGTTCCTCTGCGTAATAGAAACAATACCCTGTAGAGTTCTTTGGATATCCCACAAACTTACACTCTACTGAGCGTGCCTCGAGCTTGTCCGGATGCTGCTTTTTTACAAAAGCTGGACATCCCCATGTCTTCAGGTACTGAAGATAGGGTTTCTTCCCACTCCACATCTGATATGGTGTGGTAGGCACTGTTTTGGTTGGAACTCTGTTCAAAAGATGTATCGCTGATTCTAGCGCATATCCCCAGAAAGATCGCGGTAACTCAGCATTGCTCATCATGGATCGTACCATATCCAATAGGGTTCGATTCCGTCTCTCCGATACACCGTTGTGCTGTGGAGTGTATGGAGGAGTAAGCTGAGAGAGAATTCCTTTCTCTTTTAGGTAACCTAGGAACTCGGCACTCAAGTATTCACCACCTCGATCAGATCTAAGTGTCTTGATACTTTTGCCGGTTTGGTTTTCCGCTTCACTCTTGTATTCCAGGAATTTCTCAAAGGCCTCGGATTTATGCTTCATTAAGAAGACATGTCCAAACCTAGAGAAATCATCTGTAAAAGTAATGAAGTAGGAATAACCACCTCTCGCATGTGTAGACATTGGACCACATACATCGCTGTGTATGAGTCCTAAGAGCTCGCTCGCTCTTACTCCTTGTCCAGTAAATGGAGTCTTTGTCATCTTTCCTTTGAGACAAGATTGACAAGTGTCATAGGTTTGATATTCGAACGTGTCCAAATATCCTTCTCTATGCAACTTAGTCAACCTTCTCTCATTGATGTGACCCAGTCTATAATGCCATAAGAAAGCTTTATTTAAATCTGGAGACTTTCTTTTTAGTGTGTTCTGGACATTGAAAATTTGGAGTTGGTTTAAAACATATATGCCATTATTTAGAGTACCGGACCCAATCAAACCATGATTAAGGTGGATGTTAACAACATCTCTTACAAACGTGAAATCATAACCTTTATTTGATAACAAGGAAACTGATATGATATTACACGTTAAACTTGGTACAAAATAACAGTTATGCAAAACCAAAATATGTCCACTCGTCAATCCTAGGTGATAATCCCCGACGGACGCAGCTCCCACGCTAGCTCCGTTAGCAACCTTGAGGATCATATCACCTTCCTTCAGCACTCTACGGTTTCTCAGTGCCTGCAATGAATTGCAAATATGAGATCCTGATCCGGTATCCAATACCCAGGAAGTAGAGTTGATCGACAGACAATTCTCAATTACAAACACACCTGAAGTCGAAGCCACAGCTTGCTTCGGTTCCTGGTTCTTGGCGTTCCACGCCTTGCAATCCTTCTTCCAGTGCCCTTTCCTGTGACAATGGAAGCACTCATCCTGGCCAACTATCGGTGCTGCAAGCTTTTTCTTTCCCTTCCCTCTCACCTTAATAACACCTCCTCTAGGTTTGGGTGCGGCCTTCTTCCTCCTTCCTTTGGCCCTAGCCTTGGACCCGGAAGAAGATGCACCGCCAACAAACATAGCGGGTGTTTCCCTTGCCTTCTGCAAGGTGCCCTCTGCACTCCTTAACATGTTCAGGAGATCCGCAAGTTCAACTTCTTTTCCTTGAAGATTGAAGTTGAGGATAAACTGGGCGTAGGTGGGAGGAAGGGACTGGAGAATAAGGTCTGTATAGAGCTCATTATCCAAAGTCGTCCCAAGGTCTGCGAGCTCTTCAATATAGCCGATCATCTTTAGGACATGTTCACCTACCGATGACCTGACAGCCAACCTCGCTCGAAACAAGTTCTTAGAGGTCTCGTATCTTGCTATACGAGATTGCTCTCCATAAAGTTCCTTTGTATGGAGAAATATGCCATCTAGGGACATATCCTCGTGCCTCCTCTGATGTTCGTTGTTCATTGAGGCAAGCACGATGCACTTGGCTCTCGCGCAATCTAAATCCCAGGTTTTGCGGATTTCCTTATCCGCATTGCTGGATTTGGGACCAGGGACAGCAGGTGCCGTAGCGGTGAGGACGTACCCCAATTTGTCATAGGTCAAAGCCATTTTGACATTCCGCAGCCAATCTTTATAGTTTGGCCCTGTCAGTATATTTTTCTCTAAAAGTAACTTAAGTCCAGTCATTTTCAGGGTCGCTGCAATTAGGAGAGAGAGAAGAAAACTCTTTAGCATGATGCTCAGGCAAGTTTAGAGTGGTTTTTAGTTTATCTAAACTGGATGGCTCCCACTGTTTCTCGAATCCTTCCTCAAACCATAAAAGAAGAATTAGCCAGGACTATTCTCACCGTACAATACTTGCTTAACCGTTCAGCCAGGCCAGTGTCGATACTTCGAGGGAGGTTTTCCAACGCTTTCGCGAAGTTCCTTAATTAAATAACCTCTTTTCTCTGGGGGCGTAACCCCGCTGACACCTTTCTGGACACCTACTAGGTTTATAGCATTGATCGTTAAGTGACGAATATCCTGATAAGTAGCATATACTCACAGTAGGATCGGGATCCAAATATCATCGTATGATAATGTTGAAGGAATCCTACCAACATTCATCAAACTCCAAATGGTATGCATCTCTTTGCAAATTTCAGTTTCTTTAGAAATTCCCGATATAAGTTTTTGCCCCATGCTCTTATGACCTTGACGTATGCCAACAAATCATAAGTCACATGTCAAGTTCTGCCCATCATTATCTTGTTAATTTGAACCCACCCGTATATACCCTTGACGTATGCCAACAAGGTAATGCGACTGTCCCAAACCAACACATCTATCTATGCAACAAATGAATACCCCAGCAGCTACCAAACACTATGCCTTGACGTATGCCAACAAGCATAGCTTGAATACTACTGACCATCCATAAGAAATGACGGAGGGCTACGACTGGTTTTGGCGAAACGTGAACGTAGTGAACTTGATATAACCGAAGGAACCTGATAGCTTTTAAAAGGAGTGGTTAAAGCTCCGCATTTAAAAATATCTGTTTTTAAAATTAACCGAGTGGTTTCTTTTAAATTGTTCCAACGATTTAAACTTGGTTTATTTTCTTTGCATTATAGATAATGCGTCCCATCATTAACCTATCATTGCAGAAAACAACGAAATATGCCATCCGCATTCACCACGGGGTCCCGTCATCACCCGTTAGGTTACTTAACTAACGACAGAGCGGGGGCTGGGCTAGCGCGGGTGTAAAACATAAGTGACGTCTAAATAGCTATCATATATATAGATATTTTACATTCGTCTGACGCAATGATATACATTCCAGAACACAGATAAACAATATTGGATTTGCAAGCAATCTGTATTTCTTTTGAGCCTGCAAGAAAAGACAGATTACACAGTTGTGATGAATAGCCGTTACCCCACCCTCGACCCCTACGGGTACGGCAAACTACCCGCCCGGCAGTTTATGTACCCCACCTTGGGTCAGTCCTAGGAGCAAAAACAGTAAAATGAAATAATACAACGGTGGCTTCAACCGCAACCTGGATGTGCCCCGCAAAAATAATATTACAACAAATTACATTTACAACAAATGAATTAAACAATAACCCATTGCAAACCCCGGCTATACACCACAACAGTCCAATACAGTTTATATGCACAAACAGATATAACCATTACAGAAATGTGCAACCCCCTGCCAACCGACATACTAGCAGTTAGGGGAGGTTTACGAACACATTTATCAATCACAGATATAATCCAACATGCAAATACTGTACAATTTCGATCGATTAAACATCTTTAATATTGCTCCAAAAACTGCTCTGTAAACTGGAAACCTATGCAAAATTAAAATATACCAGAAAACACCAAATACCAGAGAGGACCCACACATGAAAAATGAGTCCATGACTCGGCAACTCGGCCGCGGAACAGCGGCGGCTCAGTAGGGAACCGCCGCGCTTCCGCGGCTCTTTAGTCGATTCATGGGCTCAAATTTCATGGGTGTTCTCCTGGACCCTTTTCAAGCTTTTTGAGTGACCCTGAAAAATTTTTAGACTTCATTTTAATTTCGACAGAAACTTGACAGATTTAGGGTTTTCCGGCTTCGTTTTTCCGTTCGAAATTCGTACAAATTTGCAATTAAGTTATTTATTGTTTAGCGAGGCTCTGATACCACTTTAAGTCGATGTACTACACCCCAGAACTTGTGGGGAGGCGGAAATTTCAAAAACGATCTTGTTTAGTGAACGAACATCGACTAACCGCTTGAATCGAAGCTAAACTATAAATAACCGTACACAAAGTGTTTCATAACTATTGTGTTTAGGAATTATACCTAATGAAACCAGTCCTTCATCTTTACGATCTCCTTGTTCTCCTCGGCCTTCTCTAGGTAGTAGACGATCCACCCGAGAGCAAAACTCCAAGCTAAACCTCTAAACTTGAGGCAACTAACCTTCTTGGATTGCTAATCAAAGAAGCTAGAAAGAAATAGAGTGATGGTTATGGATTGATTAGTCTTTCTAATCCTTTGATCTCAACACATGAGGTGTAAGGATTAGGGTTTGAAGATGAGAGCTTGAGGAGAGAGAATGTGAGAATGATAATGGAATAAGTTTATGAGTATCATAATAGATATGAAGCATTTTCTAATAAGAAGAAAAGAATAAAGAGTGATGAATAATCATGCTTCATAAAATATCTAGTGGTGATTCATTAGCATGAGTCATTAAGCAATAAATGTGCATTAATGAGATGAATGAATCACCACCATGACTCATATAACTCATTCAATGAATATGACACATAACCCTCCTTAGTCACCATCTTCTAGAAGCTTCTCGTACAATTACGAGAACGCCCCTCCGATCCGTAAAAATACGGAAAAACTTTAGACTGTATAAATCCAATAACCGGATACCAGTAACTGGCTTAAACCAAAGCCGACTGGTAAAAACTGTCCGAAAGTCGTACGCGCGTAAACGCACGTATGCGTCCGAACCCTTTGTCGCAAAACCATGCAACCTCTATATCGTTTCGCCTGGAATAGGAAACTCTCTGTGTGGGACTCTAGAGACTCGACTACTATGCTGGCAGTGGGTTTAACCACAGACCGCAAGCGGCACTAGCTGTACGTAACGGTCCCCAGGTAGTTGTCGATAAGAAGGCCGATGAGGAAACCCATCCGAACTCCTACTGAGTCTGATGTGACAATCTCCATACAGTCCGGTCCGTTCGTCCAAGACTATCGCATATCGGGCCTAGGGGGGCGGCAAGCGTCAATCCCCTAATAGCGGTATAAGTCGTGTCGAAGCGAAGCCCATTACACCCTGAGAAACTACTGGAACCTACCAGCAAATCTCGCTTACCCTGGCCAGGGACTTTGCGTAATGGCTCTCTGACACAGCACGATATCTACTCCCAATACCGGGAGGGACGAATCCTGTCTAACCGCTACTGCCTCCAAGTGCTCGGGACTGCACCCAACTGCTACCTGTTTGCATGACTCCTTTGAGCCGTGGTAGGGTAGCAATCTAAGAACAGTGGGACACACTCGAGGCGAAGTAGCAGTGTCAATTCTGCGGACTATGCTGTACTCATGTCACCTGGGAACTGCTCACTGACGACTGGTATCAAACCAACCAACAGTTCCCTGTGAGTCCTGTCCGGTGTACCCGTAACCTAACGAGCACCTGCATACTATCTCCAGTACGACGTACTGACGGCTGTGGGACAGACCATCTCCCCAACTGGGATGAGAAGCGTACACACCAGTCTACTCCGGAGTATCGATGCTCTGTCTCGATAATCCAACGACCAGGGACCAGAATAAGGATGTGCTTGTAGACTACCCAGCCCCCACTAGTGTGACTGCCATCACAACGCTGGTAGACAAGCAAGATCCTAAGAGCTCTATCAATACGTACACTCACATATTAAGATAGAAAAACCAAGTAGCATACTACCATGTTTAGCAAGACTGTTATATACATGTGAATATCCCAAGCTTCCATTAAGTAATATACAAACTAGTATGATACAGTAATGGCCTTCTAGGGCATAAACACTAACAACAGTAACTATGAAGAAGCCTTTTGTATCAAATCAGAAAAAGAGTGTGATTTGTGACTTTTGCCATCTACCTGAACACACGCACAAGGAATGTCGAAGGAGGCTCGGACTTTGTTTAGTTTGTGGATCAGCTGACCATACCATTAGTGCATGCCCTTCGAAGCTGCGATCGAGAGACGATATTCAAAAACCACTGCAGAAGCAGATCTATAGGCAAAAGCTGATTACTCAGAGGCATAATCAGGGACGGGCCTTCACCTTGACAGCCGAGGAGGCCAAGACGTCAGACAATATTGTTTCAGGTATCCTACTTGTTTATAATTTTCTCTCATTGGCATTAATCAATTCAGGTGCATCCCATTGCTTCATGTCATCCAAGTTTATTAGTACACACTTTGTACCACACACGACCCTGTATAGTTGCTGGGGCATACACACTGGGAACGGAAGAATTATATCTAGTAGTAAGTGCAAGGGTTTTTCAAGTGTTATTTGTGGACGGGAGAATTTCTTGGTGATTGATACTGGCACCTATGATGTTGTCTTGGAAATTGATTTTCTTCGTATTTTCCACACTCGCATTGATTGTAGGGCGAAGAAAATGATTTTCCAGATTCCCGGACACCCGGAGCTCATATTCTTGGGAGGTAATAGATCTGTCGGTCCAGTCGAATTTAGGGCTAGGCCGACAAGTTTCGTTTTTCTATCGATGGAAGTAAATAAGGAAGAGGCACCAGCAGTAGTTTGGGATTTTATGGATGTGTTCGAGAACATCTCGGGTTTACTGCCAAAACGAGATGTGGTGTTCGCGATTGATCTTATTTTTGGAGCAGCACCGATTTCAAAGGCTTATTATCCAATGGCACCGATGGAACTGGAAGAGATAAAGAAACAAGTTGCCGAATTACTGGAAAAGGGTTGGATTCGCAGCACCGATTCACCATGAGGAGCTCCAGTTCTTCTAGTCAAGAAGAAAGATGTCACGCGACGGATGTGCATCGACTATCGAAAATTAAATCAGGTAGCTATTAAGAACAAGTACCCAATCTCTCGCATAGGCGAACTATTCGATCAACTAGTGGCATGAGGGTATTCTCGAAATTGGATTTGCGATCTGGATATCATCAAGTTCGGGTGAAAGCAGAAGACGTTTGGTATTTTAAATCTTGCGGTAAAATTCTTTTATTATTGTTGCTATTGGATTGCAAATGATTCAATTAGCAGCAGTGGTCATTATCCAACCTTACCCGCATGATTAAAACCCGACATGATGCAAGGTTGTATCCAATTTTTGCTAGTACAGTGTATCTATGTGAATCGAGTACTATATATATATATATATATATATATATATATATATATATATATATATATATATATATATATATATTAACCTTTACATATCTCTTTATAATATAAGATATAAACAAATAATATCCTTTTGCTATGTAACTTTATATGGCATATAACTCCATATCTGATTGTTGCCCTTATCTAATATATTCATATCCTAAAATATGGACAACAAAATAATTAAAAATTCTTACGTAGATTTTATTGGGTTATATGTATTTAATTATAGATTGTTGCATTATGCTTAAAAATCTTACGTATGTTCTTTATATTTAAAAACTATATTTTTGAATGGATACGGGTAATATTTGGAGTGATATGGTATTATCTGTAAAATCCTATAAAAATATATAATATATTACTTAATATTCTAATACCCTGTACCATATATATATATATATATATATATATATATATATATATATATATATATATATATATATATATATATATATAAAACACTTTCTCTCCCCCCCCCCCTCCCCCGTCTCCATCTCTCTCTCTCCCCTCTCGCTCTCTTTCCCGAGCCCTAACCCATGCCTCACCCCCTCGTCGTCGTTCACCTCCATCTCCTCGTCATCACCATCCCTTCATCTCCTCCTCTTCCTTGTCTTCTCCACCACCTCTTCCCCGAGACCTCGCCGGAGCTCCGACCCCTACAACCGAATCCACTTCCATCGTCTTTTCCTCTCGCCGTCGTCTGAACCCGATCACCACCACCATCACCCTCATCACTTCTTCCCTCTCATCATCTCCAGCACTCCTTTCACCACCTAACCCACTGCCGGCATCGCCTTCTCTTTCTTTTCTTCTTTTTCTTTTCATCTCTGATCACCTCATCTCCTCGTTTTCCCGACCCCGTTGTCGTCGATGCCCCACCTCCTCGTCGACGACCCAATCACCTCCTCTCCTCACCCTCGACGTGACCCAGAGCCCTCATCCCCGACACCTATGAGTAAAATATAAATAAGCAGCTTGATGTTTCATTTTAGAGATGCTTAGTTTATTTTATTTCCGTAGTTAAAATTTATCGATGTGATCTCATAAGGGACGTGATTCAGATATTATTATTTATTGGATCTTTATTTGTTTCCGCTATATGCATTTCTTGACTTTTATTTTCTATGGAAGATGGACATATGTTAGTTAGATTTTATTTACTGTTCTTGATATCTGATTGACAGCCGTAATGTGACTATGGAGGGATTTCTTCTAACCATAAGTTGTAAGGTTGGCACTGTCATGTGCCGAAATTTTCGTACTTTGGAAAACGGGACGTGACAGTATGCTATCTTCCAGGTCCAAGCCCGCCAAGAATGATCATAACACACCTTCCATTTCTTCTCTGTATCGTCAATGGGGTATATAGACAGAAGTTCAACCTTTAGAGCCTTGATCTCACCATGATATGAAGAAACTGACTTGTTCCCTCTCTCTATCTTATATAAGGATTTTCATATATCAAAGACCCTACTTGAATTGAACTTTCCCTTAAACATTTCTGTAAGATAACTCCGGCATAGGTACTTGAGTACTTGTATACATGTCGCGCCATTTCTTCCTCCATTGCCTCGGTCATCATCCTCTATAACATGGCATCTTGTGAGACCCATTCTTTTGATGGGTTGGTGGGTGGTGGCTCAATCAAGTACTTCATCGACTTGAGTTTCTTGGCAAACAATTCAATACATTGTTTCCATCTCACATAATTATCGTTGCTAAATAGGATCTGAGTGATAAAATTAGGATTTGAGGGATTGGAGTTCGCCTCAACATGCTTCTCCTTTGGAACTTCCCCTATAACTACTAGGAGGTATCAACCAATCAATCGACAACCAAACAACTTCTTGGATCCGTACTTGACAACAGATACTCAATCATACAAAATTAATAGGATTTTAAGTCAATAACCCATATGATCATCTTGAAAAATTTACCAATTAACACTTACTAATAGGAGGTAGCTGTGGATGGCATTTGCGGAAATGAACAGTAACCACAGGTGGTTACCGCGAGAACGGGGCAACGATGACTGGATCGGGCGGTCTAGGGCAGAGCGATGGCGGCGGCGGTAGAGTGGTAGCGGCGGCAGTAATCTCGAGCAGAGCGGTGACAGAGGCGGTAAATTGGCAGCGGTGGTGGTGATGTCGAGGAGAGCGGCAGTAGAGAGGGGGAGAGAGGATTAGTTTAGGTTTAGGGTTAGGTTTTTGCCTCTATGATACCATGAGAGAATTGGACTGGATGATTTGAGATAATTGTTTTGGGTTAAGAAGAATGCCTCCTCACCCCCTCTTTATTTATAATAGCATGGTGGATACAAATAGGGAATGTATAAAATGGAAAATAACAATATTCCCAATATACAAATATTCCCTTCCCAAATACACATATTACTATTTTCTTTTTTATTCAATTACCCAAATTATTATTTCCCTAAATTACTAATTACTATTTACATAAATTAATGGGTTGACTTCTAACATGATCAATTTCTTTCACTTGATTATAATTTAAATATAAAAATACAAAAAATTTAGAGGTAATCTTAAGGATCAAGGAAGGTTGAGCATGTAACATGTTTTATAATAAAATAAATTACATTTTACTCATATGTCCCAGAATAAAGAACTTCGCAATTAAATAATCTAGTTATCGTAAACCGTTTCGAATAAAAAAAATATGATTTTCTAAGCGTGTATATACAAATATGAAGAATTCGAAAGGTATATATATCAAGAGTATATATATGCCAAGTATACAATAATATGATAAGAATTGTGAGACACATGACAACACAACACCAATCAATCGATACATGTCTTTTCACATTTTCTCATTCGAATGTGGTTCATGCTTGTAGGTACGGAGCGAACAGGCACATAAATCACCGGGCGGCGTGTTGCCATATGATCTGTCAATACAAAAGATTCCTATAAACGATGGTGTACATGAGAGAGAGCGGCTTAGAGAATCAGGTAACTAAATCAAGGATAAACGTGTAAGGTTTAAGAAATGAAAATTTAAATAAAGAAGAACGCATTTATTGTGACATGAGAGAGAGAGAGAGAGAGGAGAGAGAGAGAGAGCGCGCTTGGAGAATAAGCTAGTAGAGAGAGGAAAAAACAATATAGTCTTGTGGCTCTCTCTATCTTAGAATTAAATAATCTTTAATTTTTCTCTCCACATTTATAATATTCTCGCTTGGCGTTAACTTAACCCCGAAGACTCGCACCTCTCTCTCTCTCTCTCTCGCTCTCAAATTAAAATCAAAATTGTAACCGCCGCAATTTACAAAGGCATGTGGCCCAAGTAATCCAAAAATGACGGTTTCTTAATTTGGTGCGAATTGACTATCCTACCCCTTACGTCCCATGTTTGAATTCCTTGTCATGCATTCCTCGTGACCATAATGTCCCCGAATTAAATAATCTTTAATTTTTTCTTCTTCCTTTTTTATTTCTTTTTTTGAATCTACACTCTTGACATGTAAACCGATAATCATTCAATACTTTAAATCAACTCTTACTTCGGGCAATCAATTGCTTCAGAAATGGACTGTTCGGTTTAGACATCTATCGAATTGTGCTAAACATAAAAGATCTTCGAGAGATCTCGTTCTAAATATATAGGCTTTCGATTGCCAAAATAATGAAAATGGACATAAACTTGTAGTCGATCGATCAGCTGTCCATGAGTTTCTTATTAACCATACATCAACTAAGAAGGTATAGCATGTCAATATGGCTCAACAATTTACCAAATTAGTAATAATGTATTTATCTTTTCGCAATTCCTCATATGTTCTTTAGAACACAAGAAAAAGAAATCAGGGACTGATAAAATCCCCATCGTCTATGATGTGCTACATGGACGGTTAAGATTGAAAAGAAAAAAACATGGCCTCAAAACAGGAGTTAAATTTTTCTTTTAATCTCAACTGCGCCCATGTAGCAAATAAGGTGATAACCAATTCCATCAAATTGGGGATTCTACAATAACTTCCCATTCCAAATAATGAATAAATAATAAATAAAGTGCCGCATGTTTTTGCCTTTTACTTCAAGGCCAAGTTTGTCCACGCAAACCAGAACAACAAAAACACTGTTTTGCTTCGTGGGGTTTTACGTAATTTACTAAAATATCTAAGCTTCCCATAGGCCATCAAACCGACCTTGTGCCATATAAATTCACACGCATACATCGACCAAAGAAATTCAAACCTCTCTTCTTCATTATTTCTTCCCTTTTTAATCCTTCTCTCATTCTGAATCCTTCTTTCTTCCTTCTTCTTCAATCTCCAAATGAGGGAATCAAGCCCTGGCCTCTCCGCCTCCTCCACCACCAACACCACCGCCTCCTCCTCCTCCTCCTCTCAAAGCCAGCCCCGCAACATCAATGCTCATCGCCCCTCGACGCAATCAGTGATTGAGGGCTTCAACAGCTTCAAGAAGAGCCAGGCCCCTGCAAGGTTCCTCTACCTAGAAAACAACAACAACAACAACAACAACAACGCGTGGGTCGATTTCCCCTGCCCCGTGTTCGACGAATTGTCATCCGGATTCCTCGCGGGGAAGCCCGTCCTAGAGCTCTCCGTCGACGGAAGGCCCCACCTCTTCGACTTCCTCCGGATGGTCCGGATCGATCTCTCAACGAGGCTCGAGACCCCCATAGCCTGGATCGACGTCAACGGCCAGCGGTTCTTCCCAAACCTCCCGAGGACGGAATCGTTGGACCGCGCCGACAAGTTCTATAAAATCGTGGAGAGGCTGTTCGTCAGCGGGATGAAGAGAGCTAATGCTAATGCTAATGTTAATGTCAAGGCCGTGCGCAAGTGTTTGTATCCCGGGGATTCGGAAAGGCTGAGGCTGAGGGGGTTTCAGATGATGGTGGGGATGACGAAGGCGGTGAGGGGAGGGGACGCGAACGTGCGGTTCGGGTGGTACGGGGCGCCCGCGGAGGGGGTGGAGGGAGTGGTGAGGCATGGGTTTGGGAGGACTAATGATGGGGTGTTGGGAGGTGGTGAGGCTCATGGTGTTGGGGTTCATCTCTCTCCACCACATTTCCCTTACAAAAGGTATATACTTCGCCAATTTTTATATTTTGTGATTTTATTCATATTTTTAATGGGTTTGAGTGCTTGTATTTATAGGTTGATTTTCAAGTGTTTTTGTTTGCCAAATAGATCAATTTTTCAAGTAGGACACGACTTGTTTTATTCTAACTGGTATGGTATAGCTCAGTTGGTATTAATTTCCACTTTAATATGAATTTGAGAGTTCGTCGGTTCAATCCGGTTTATCTCAACAGAGAAAAAAGGAAAAAAAATGTTAGTTTTCTTGTTTGATATGTAAACTGACAAGAAAATAAAAATTAGGGCAGTGCTTTTGAAGCAACTAAAATAAACTTTTTCTCATATTACTCTATAAGGTTAAAAATATTAAGAGGATTTTTGTATACTTCCTATGAAAATATGTCCAAAAATACTTATGATAACTCTATCATTTTAATCAAATCACCCTTCATATCATTCAACCACTTAACTCCTAAATTAGATTGCCTGACATGAATTGCAATTTGGACTTTTCAGCTCTCTGCTATCCGAACCAGACGAATCCGGCGAGAAGCACATCGTTCTGTGCCGAGTCATCATGGGAAATTCCGAGACGGTCGAAGCCGGATCCTCTCAATACCACCCGAGCACCGACGAGTTCGACAGCGGCGTCGATCATCCAACAAACCCTAAATGGTACGTAGTCTGGAGCACTCACATGAACACCCACATCCTTCCCGAATACGTCGTCACCTTCAAATCATCATCGGCCAGTCCGAACACGACGCGGAGGCCTTTGGCGGCCGCAGGGCTATCTTTCCAGAAACTGTTGTCTGAGATGGGGAAATGTATGCCTTGTTCAAAGATGCAAGCTTTGGAGATGCTTTATAACAAGTACAAGATGGGGAAGATGAGCAAAGATGCTTTTATCAGGTACCTCAGGACCATGGCTGGTGATAAGCTGTTGGTTTCTACTATCAGGAGAATTTGAGGCTATTGAATTTTTGCTCATGGTTTCATTGCCAATTCATGTGCTTGATTGTGGAATTTTGTTCTTTAGATGATCTGTCATGACATTGGATGCAATGTCAATGTCAAAGAATTTTGTTCCTTCAATATGGATAGCATCCTGACATGGAATGCCAAATAGAGCTTCTTTTGAAAATCAAAATTTTGGCAATTATTGGCAATTGGAATGAGAATATTCAATTTGATAAATGGTGGTGCTTAATAATTACAGATAAAGATAAGAAAATGCATGAATATTTTATGGAAATAAAAGCAATAAATAATAAAGGAAAAACACATCAAGTAAACAACACAAGATATTATCCAGGTTTGATGCGCACTTGCACCTAATCCTGAAAACCGACGACGAGTTGTTTCTACCATTCAACGAAGAATTACAAGACATCATTTCTGCCCACTTGATCACACCCAAATAAAAAATAATCTCTCTGTGTACAAATCTCCATAACTCTCTATTTCTCCCTCGGCCACCCTTCAATTAGCCGCGGCCACCAACATAAGAAAACTCCTCTGGATTTTATTGGCCGCAGCCTGAAAATTGAAAGGCTCTGTGTTGCCGCAGACTTTGATGGATTTTAATTAATCTCGTGGCCGCCAGCAAATTGGTAGCACACATGATTGATTAAGTATTTATTATATACAGAGGTAGAGGTTACAAGGGATAAAGCATAGATTAATTTAAATATTGAAATTAATCTAAATTATAATCAATCTCTATTCTGCTCCAGCCTCTTCCCATCAATTCCTATGGTCATTAAATTGAATTCACGTACAGCGTACATGCTCAACTAATGGACTTTTTCAGGACTTTGATCTCGGACTCTAAATTTGCAATCAATTTCAACAATCTTCATCTTATTTCAAACTCGCAAAATCTCTATACTTCCATGAAAAAACTTGGAATTCTGCAATACGTCGTCTCTAGCTTTTATCAACTTACTATGTAAATCAAGTCCAAGCCAAGCTTGAACTTGAAAACTAGGACTACCTTCGTAAATGCGTCCGCCGGATTTTTATGGGTATCGAAATAATCTTCTTCTCATTCTCCGAAAAGAAATGTTTCATCTTGATATGCTTAGTTCTCGAACTATAAGCCTGATACTCCACCAAATGAACGGCGCTCCTACTGTCGCAAAACACCCTCCGTCAAATCCTACGAAACATCCATACCACCCATCAATCCACGCAAATATATGACCTCCTTGACAGCCTCCGTAGCAGCTATCAACTCTACCTCTATCGTCGATAACGAGATAATGGACTGTAACGTCAATCTCCATGACACTGCGCCAGTGCCTAACATGAATACGTAACCCGTCAAAGATCTCCGTCTGTCCCTATCACCAGCGAAATCGGAGTCACAATACAACCATTTGTACTTCCTCTGTTGAACAACAAGCCGAACCCTGTAGTACCTCTCAAATATCGCATAATCCACTTTACAACCTACCAATACTCCTTACCTGGATTAACCATGTATCGGCAGACCATCCCTACTGCATGTGCAATGTCTGGACGCGTGCAAACAATCGCATACATCAAACTGCCTACAACACTCGCATATGACACTCTAGACATGTACTCCTTGTCTGTATTTGACCATGATGATAATTTCGCCGAATGCATGAAGTGCGCCTCTAAAGCTGTAAACACGGGCTTTGCCTTCTCCATCCCATATCGAGCGAGAACTTTCTTGATATACTGTTTCTGTCGCAGACGCAACTCACCACGTTTTCTCTTCCTAACAATCTCCATGCCAAGTATTTTTTCACAGCCCCCGAATTTTTCATCTCAAACTCCTGACTCAACTGCTGTGTCAATCTGTTGACCTCTGACATGATGTGTGATGTCACCAACATATCGTCCACGTACAATAAAAGATAAATTCGGGACTCATCGTCTAGTAGCCTCACATAAACGCACTAATTCTTAATATTCTTTGTGTACACAATCGCCAAAATAAACTAATCAAATCGCTTGTACCACTGTCTCAAAAACAACTTCAAATCATAAAACGATTTCTTCAATTTACAAACATGGCTATCCTTTCCATCGACTACAAACCCTTCTGGCTGATGCATATAAATATCCTCCTCTACATCATCGTGCAAGAAAGCAGTCTTGACATCAAGCAGCTCTAGCTCCATATCATAAATCACAACCATGGCTAACAAAACATGCATCGAAGTATGTTGTACCACCGGAGAAAAAATCTCATTGTAGTCTTCAACCTTCCTTTGTGCAAAACCCTTAGCCACCAATCTCGCCTTGTATCTAATGCCATATAGCTCTAACGAACCCTCCTAAACTTTAAAGACCCACTTGCATCCGATCGCGTGCTTGTCCAATAATAGAGCAACTAAATCCCACGTATCATTTTGATGAAGAGACTCAATTTTCTCCTCCATCGCAACTCTCCAACTAGGAAAATCGGTAGACTACACAGCCTCGCTGTAACTGGACGGTTTCTCGTGCTCAATAGTCAACGCATATGATGCCACATCGTCGAAACCAACTACGGTCATGTCCTAAAAACCAAGTCTGACCGGCAAACTCCTAACTCACGTAAGTCTCCGTCCCTCTGCCTGTACTGGACCATCTGGCTCTGTCGGACCCTCTGTCTGAATCTAAGTATCAATCACCTCATATTTCTTACTATCCTAAACCGGAATGTCGATCTCCACCTCGCTTGATGGCGCAACCATTCTCTCTTCACCATCTGATTGAGCATGTTTTCTACAAACCATCATAAACTCATCGAATGTAATATGTCAGCCGATTACCATCTTTTGGGTCTCAGGACACCACAGTTTGTACCCTTTGGCTTCACTTCCGTAGCTAAGTAGGACACACTTCCTAACTTTTGGCTCTAACTTATCGCTCCTCTGCTGAACATAAGCTGGGCATCCAAATATACGAAGCCGTCTATAATATCCCACCTTCTCGGTCCACACTTCCTCAGGAATTTTCTTATCTATCGCCGTCGATGGTGATCTTTTGATGAAGTACACGGCGGTAGATAAGACTTCAGCCCAAAACTCCTTAGAAAATCCAGCTGTAAGCCGCAAACATCTGGTCTTTTCCAATAGTGGCTGATTCATCTGCTCTGCAATGTCATTTGACTGAGGTTATCCTGGAATGGTGTAATGGCGCACAATCCCCTCTAGCCTGCAGAACTCTACAAACGCATGCAAAGTAAACTCTCTGCTGTTATCTGACCGAAAAATCTTTACGTGGCTACCAGTCTACTTCTCCACCCTGACTTTCCACGTCTTAAACTTCTCAAAAGTCCCAACCTTAGACTTAAGAACATACACCCAGAGTTTTCTCGAAAAGTCATTAATAAATGAAATGAAGTATCTAGCTCCACCTCACGAGAGAACCGGTACTAGACCCCAAAATCAGTGTGGACATAATCAAGAATACCTTTCGTATCGTGTACTGTTGCGCCGAACTTCACCTTTATCTGCTTTCCTATGACACACTCCTCACAGAAATCAAGGCTGTCAAAATCTCCATCTCCAAGTAGCTGCCTCTTAGGAAACACCACCAAACTCGACTCCCCAATATGGCCCAACCGTAAGTGTCACAATCTAGCCGAATCCGAATCACCCGAATGAGTAAATACCGCGGCAATATTATTTGTAGCTGACTGCCCCTCCAGAAAGTACAAGTTCCTCACCTTCTTTCATTTCATGACAATAAGAGACCCTTTGAAAATTTTCATAGAAGATCCATCTGTAGATTGTTTTTCGTCACTCTATTAAGATAGAAATACGCATCGCTTGTCAGGCGTATTACAGATTCCTTCTGCCTAGGGGAGGCCGGGCTTTAGTGATTGTGGGATCCGAATCTCCGATAGACACGGACTAAGCTGCCGTTAATTACCCCTTACTTTTGGAGCGAGAGAACCTCCAATTAACGGGTAAAACTAGTCAAGCGGACTCAATATACGGTGTGCGTATGTTATATTTTGGGCGTATCGGGGGCTTCGCAGAGTTTACGGGGGTCCGCTACACGGATAGCGGGTTGGGGGTCAAGGGGGCTAGCAGCCCCCTTACGGGGCAGCGTCCCGTTAGAATTTTTTCTAAAGGGATATATTTTGACTGTGGAGCATGTGAGAAAAAGAGAGATGGGGAGCATCCTAAGGACGCGCGAGACATCACGTGACCGATGGGCATCAGATGGTCACGTACCAGGCGCATGGCCGCTGGGCATCAGCTGATCACGTGCCCTGTGCGTGGGCGCTGGGCACCAGCGGGTCATGTGCCAAGCGTGTGGGCGCCAGCGGGTCAAGTACGTGGCATGTGGCCGCTAGGCGCTAGCGGAACGCGTGAGCGGCACGTGGCCGCTGGGCGCCAGCGGGCCACATGCACGACACGCGACCGCTGGGCGCTAACGGGTCACATGAAGAAGGGGCTAAGCCCTTGGGCTTAGAGTTGAACTCCCGAACAAGAATTGGGTATAGATTTGGAGTTAAACTCTCAAAAGATTTGGATTTGGAGTTAAACTCCTAAAAGATCTGGATTTAGAGTTAAACTCTTTTGAGAATTTGGATCTTGGAGTTGAACTCCTCAAAAATCTTTGGAGATGTTCAAAGAGGACCTATTTCTTCTCCCTTGAGTCTTGGATCCTTCCAAAGTAGGATTTTTGGAGGTGGGTCTTTCTCCTCCTCCTCTCTTTTTGCTTGATCCTGGGGGGAAAGGGAGATGAGATTAAAAATCTTCCTTTTAGGTATTTGATGGAAGATCTGAACTCCCCTTCGAGGGTTTTATGGAGAAAATTTATCTAGTTTTGAGAAAAAGAGAGCTAAGTTCTTGATTTAATTGGAAATAAATAGAAAGAGAAAAAAACTTGAGAGAGAGAAGATAGAAGCACAAACCGTAGAATTTTTAAGAGAATGAAAGTTCTACTTGATTTTCTCATCATGTTTGCTTTTTATAGGCTACATATTTTACATATAGCCCCTTGGATTTTCCAAATGGCACTTGTGCCTCTCCATGTCTCATGTGCTTATTTCTTTTTACACATAAACCATGGGGTTTACAAAATTTTGGCTTTTTACCCATATTCCATATATTTATTTCTAAAAAATTACATTAAACTAATTTATGGTTTCATTCTTTTTGTCATGGGGCCGGTCCCTTCCATACTCGGTCTTAACTTAGGCTTGATCCCACTTGCTTGGGCTCAGGCCCACTTGGTTTAGGGTTGACTTTGACTTGGTCAACCGGGGTGTAATTTTTTACCCCAACAAAGTGCCCTATATCAATAAATGCACACCGCGTGTATGGGTTGTGTGCATGAAATTGATGGATCTTATACTATATGGAGATTGATTTGGTTTGGTTCTTTATGGAGGGTCGGTGCTACCATTTTTGCGATTTGGACAGTCGGTGCTTCCATTTTTGCGACGTGGACAACCGGTGTTTGATTTAACTTACTCCACCTCTTTCGGTGTCAGGGATTAGATTTGACTTGCTCCGCTTCTTACAGTATCGGGATTGAAGTTGATTTGCTCTGCTCCCTGCGGTGTCAGGATTCGATTTGACTTGCTCTGCTTCTTGCGGGGTCAGCATTAAAGTTAACTTGCTCCACTTTCTGCAGTGTCAGGGTTAAAGTTGACTTGCTCCGTTTCTTGCGGTGTCAGAATTGAAGTTGACTTGCTCCGCTTTTTGCGGTGTCAGGATTAAAGTTGACTTGCTCTACTTCTTGCGATGTCAGGATTGAAGTTGACTTGCTCCGCTTCCTACGTTGTCGGGATTTGAAGTTGACTAGCTCCTCTTTCTGCGGTGTCAAGATTGAAATTGACTTGCTCTACTTTCTGCGGTGTCGGGATCTGAAGTTGACTTGCTCCCTTTCTGCGGTGTTGGGATCTGAAGTTGACTTGCTTCCAAAGAGGCACTTGATTCCGCCGAGGAGATCATTAGTATTGAATCGGTTGATCTGATTGGTTTTGGAGTTCTTGTCCGTTCCGCGGGACTTTTTGAACTTGGAATCACTGCTGGTGGGATTTTGATTTGATTTGTTTGATTTCTATCCTCTTTGGCGGGACTTTTGAATTTGGGCGGGACTTGGAATTTGGATTTTGGTTTGGCATCAGCTTTGCTACCCAGGAGCAACTCATCATTTGCCCCGAGATGATTTAAGGACTTTGGTTTGGTTTGGCATCAGTATCGCTACACTGGAATATGGTAGGAGGGAATCATCATTTGCCATGCCTGTTGGGGAACGATGGCTTAGAAGACGGGTTTAGGCCCCTGTCAGCTAAGGCTTTTCAATTTTATGAGCTGTAAGAGTCTCATAAAAGCATTTTCTCCTTACGAGTCGAGAGCATTTTGTAGGTGTATTTTCTCCTTAAGAGTCGTAAGGACCCCACGTGTATTTCTCATTTGTGAGTCATAAGGATCTTACGCGGGAATATTCTCCTCACAAGATCGAGAGGACTTTGCGAGCGTGGGATTTGGAATTTGAATTTTGGTTCGGCATCAGCATTGCTACACTGGAACAGTGTCAGGAGCAACTCATCATTTGCCTTGGGAAAACTTAGGATTTGGGTTTTGGGTCGACGTCATCACCGCTAACACTGAAGCGTAATGCCAGGAGTGACTCATCATTTTCCCTGAGAGAATTAGGAATCTTGATTTTGGTTCGGCATCAGTATTACTTGTAAGTCGATGTACAACACCCCACAACTTGCGGGGAGGCGGAATAATGAAAAACGATCTTGTTTTAGGCGTAAACATCGACTAACCGAGAATCTTTGCATAAACAATAACTAACAACAAACATAGGAGTTTACAACTACTATGAAAAGTGATTATACATGTAGAACCGAGTCCTTCGTATGGTCGTTCTCCACATCCTCTCCGGCCTTCTCTAAGTAGTAGAAGATCCACCCGAGAGCTTTACTACAAGCTTCACCTCAAACTAGAGGTAACTAGGTTTCTTAAATCGCTAATCTAAGCAACCTAGGTGATATAGAGAATGGTTAAGGATTAAGTAGTCTAATCTAATCCTTATACTCAACACATGAGAGGGAAGGATTAAGGTTTGAAGAGGGAGAGCTTGAGGAGAGAGAAAGTGAGCAAGAGAATGAGATGAGATAATGATGTATCGTAATATATATCAAGCATGATCATTTATCCAATAAAAGAAAATAAAGGATTTACAACCATGCTTGATAAATATCAAAGGGTGATTCATCTCCATGAGTCATTAAGCATTTATGATGCATTAATGACATGGATGAATCACTCATATGACTCACTAATCCCATTTAATGCATATGCCACCTTAACCCCTAAGTCACCATCTTCTAGAAGCTTCTCGCGCAATTACGAGAACGCCCCTCCTATCCGTGAAAACACGGAAAAACTTTAGACTGTATAAATCCAATAACCGGATACTAGAAACTGGCTTAAACCAAACCCGACTAGTAAAAAATGTCCGAGTCGTACGTGCGTAAACACACGTATGCGTCCGAACCCTTGTCGTAAAACCATACGACCTCTATATCGTTTCGCCTGGAGTAAGGAAACTCTCTGTGTGGGACTCTAGAGACTCGACTACTACGCTGGCAGTGGGTTTAACCACAGACCGCAAGCGGCACTAGCTGTACGTAACGGTCCCCAGGTAGATGTCGATAAGAAGGCCGATGAGGAAACCCATCCGAACTCCTACTGAGTCTGATGTGACAATCACCATACAGTCCGGTCCGTTCATCTAAGACTATCGTATATCGGGCCTAGGGGGCCGGCAAGCGTCAGTCCCCTAATAGCAGTATAAGTCGTGTCGGAGCGAAGCCCATTACACCCTGAGAAACTACTGGAACCTACCAGCAAATCTCGCTTGCCCTGGCCAGGGACTTTGCGTAATGGCTCTCTGACACAGCGCGATATCAACCCCCAATACCGGGAGAGACGAATCCTGTCTAACCGCCACTGCCTCCAAGTGCTCGGGACTGCACCCAACTGCTACCTGTTTGCATGACTCCTTTGAGCCGTGGTAGGGTAGCAATCTAAGAACAGTGGGACACACTCGAGGCGAAGTAGCAGTGTCAAGTCTGCGGACTATGCTGTACTCATGTCACCTGGGAACTGTTAACTGACGACTGGTATAAAACCAACCAACAGTTCCCTGTGAGTCCTGTCTGGTGTACCCGTAACCTAACGAGCACCTGCATACTATCTCCAGTACGACGTACTGACGGCTGTGGGACAGACCATCTCCCCAACTGGGATGAGAAGCGTACACACTAGTCTACTCCGGAGTATCGATGCCCTGTCTCGATAATCCTACGACTAGGGACTTGAATAAGGATGTGCTTGTAGACTACCCAGCCCCCACTAGTGTGACTGCCATCACAACGCTGGTAGTCAAGCAAGATCCTAAGAGCTCTATCAATACGTATACTCACATATTAAGATAGAAAAACCAAGTAGCATACTACCATGTTTAGCAAGACTGTTATATACATGTGAATATCCCGAGCTTCCATTAAGTAATATACAAACTAGTATGATACAGTAATGGCCTTCTAGGGCATAAACACTAACAATCTCCCATTTGCACTAGGGCCATGTACTGGCGTATCGAAGACCGATGATCTCAAGTAGCCTCTCGAACTGAATCTGAGGTAGGGCTTTAGTGAATGGATCAGCAATGTTATCCTCTGTATTTACTCTCTTTACCTCGATCTCCCGGCGATCTACGATCTCCATGATCAGGTGATACTGCCTTAAGATGTGTCTGGACTTCTGATGGGACCTGGGTTCCTTCGCTAAATCTATAGCGCCGTTGTTGTCGCAATACAGAGGTATTGGACCAACACTGGTAGGAACCACCGGAAGTTTTGTGAGGAACTTCTTCATCCAGACAGCTTCTTTTATGGCATCGCAAGCAGCTATGTACTCCGCTTCCATCGTTGAGTCAGCAACGGTGTCCTGCTTGGAACTCTTCCAACAGACCGCCCCTCCATTGATGGTAAAGACATAACCCGACATGGACTTGGAGTCATCCTTGTCACTCTGGAAGCCGGAATCAGCATAGGCCTCCATCCTGAGGTCTTTTCAAAAAAACCAAGAACATCTCCTTAGTCCTCTTCAGGTACTTGAGAATGTTCTTTACTGCTATCCAGTGATTCCCCCCTGGGTTTGCCTGATACCGGCTTACAACGCTTAATGCGTATGCTACATCTGGTCTGGTACATAACATCGCATACATTATAGAGCCTACCGCAGAAGCGTAGGGTATAATCGACATGCGTTCCCTTTCCAAATCAGTCTTGGGAGACATCTCTTTGGAGAGGGTGATTCCGTGACAAGCCGGTAGGTTACCGCGCTTAGAATCTTCCATACTGAATCTTTTCAATATGGTGTCTATGTACCTGGACTGTGAAAGTCCCAACATCCTCTTTGATCTATCATGATAGATCTGGATCCCCAGAATGTAGGTGGCATCACCCTGGTCCTTCATGGAGAATTTCTGTTACAAGAATCTTTTGACTGACTGTAGTATAGGAATATCATTTCCTATTAGGAGAATGTCATCCACGTACAAGACGAGGAATACAACAACTCTCCCTACAATCTTACTGTATATGCATGGTTCATCTGGATTTTTGATAAAGTCGAATTCTTTGACAGTATCATCAAAACAGATGTTCCAACTCCGCGATGCCTGCTTTAGTCCATAAATGGACTTAAGCAGCTTGCATACTTTACCGCTTGTCACGACCCGCAGGGTACGGAACGTGACTGGCACTTAAGTTTACGAAACGTCTAAAGACGTCCGTAAAATAAGTAAGCCAAAGCCCAGAAAACAAAACCAATTAAGCAAAAGAGTGAAGAAAACCCAAACATTTGAAAGCAAGTTTATCAAATAAGTCATGTAAAACCCTTTTTAAAAACAATACTAATTTTTCCGAAAATTTCGGCAGAGTCTCCTTTGTAAATACTGGCCCCCAAAATGGGTACAACAAAATATACATGAATCCAACAACATAGGGCATCCCCAAGCGGGAGCTAGCTCTTCGCCATAAGGCGGTCACAATCCCACGCAATAAAAATGACAACAAGCATAATAAGGCATAAGAAAACATCATGTCGACTCAAGTGAGCTCGACCCCAAAATACAGCATAAAAGTCCACAAACCTCACAGTCTCATCTCTAGGTCAATATACAATAAATCTGGTAGAAACAGTAGATGGAGTACACTAGATACAAGAATATACAAGATGGTACAAAATAAAAACATAACCCACCTATGAGCAAATCTCGAGCTCAGGCAAAAGAGGCAAAAGGACAAGTGCGCCCGCCGCTACTGAACTGACGGAGCGGACCTGCAAAAGACTGTGGCACAACGGGGGTGAGTTGCCAACTCGTGAGTAAAAAAATAACATCTACAGAGGCTATCGTATGCATGCACACAAGCATCCTAGCATCTAAAATACAGGTATGACTGGATGCACTAGCAGGTGTGTATACAACATCAGTGTACTAATATGTATGCAACATGAATGTCTGAGGTCTCAATAGGTATATATAAGAAATATTCTATCTCTTTTTGTTTTTGAAACTCTTTTAGAATGCCAGCATAATACTCAAAGAATCGACGAGAACCGGTGTCCAGCAACGACACCCAAAAGCTGTCTCAAATCTCATAAATGTATCTCTGGCCTCAGCCGTCCGGCTGACCCATCTCAAATATCAATATCTCATCATCTAGCGGCCACGGTCGGTATCCTCTGGATATCCGCCGTCCCAAACAGTCACCGGTAGGTAATCCGTCCCCTGCCAGGCTCAACGTCATCACCACATTCCTCTTGCCCCGGGGTACCTTACCGGGCCCACCATGTACCCGTGCCGGTTCCTCCACTCCTCGACACGGATTTCCAAAACCACAGCAAACTCATGGTGGACGACACTTACATCACTAGAAAACCGCAATTTACATATTTAAAAAAGATATAATAAGTTTAGAAATTTTGCGGTTTTCCCCCGAAATCCAGCAATATCATAAAATATCAAGAAATCCTCATAAGTGCATATATCAATGATAATGAATGCGTATGATATCAATAATCAAGTTGCGATGTGAGATCAATGGATTAAGCAGGAACAATTAATATGATGAAGTACACGCACATGAATAGCAATTCTACGGTTTCATTTTTAGGAATTAAAGGCAGTAGTACCAGTTTAAGTATCAATTAGTAAAAGGTTTCAATTTAAAAGTTATCTAGTGTGGTGGCATGGCAATTACCAGGGTGTGTGTGTAAGCATGAATAGTGCTCGTGCTGCATATAAAAACCCTGGTAATGGTGCAGGTGTCCTATGAAATGGTTTCGTATAGGTATGTCAATATAATGCATGGATGCAGCAAATAGTCAATTAAGTATTTCATCCCTAATTATTAACATTACTAAGGATCTTGTAAGTTACTAAAACTATCGGGCGGCTTGCGCCATCCAACGATAGTCCCCCGTAGATATTACATCTACTCACCGGAATCTCTGGCTAGCTGTGTCCAATCACCGCCTTTCCCTTTCGCGCCGCGTCTGACGTCTCCGCGACCGAACCTGGAATTAACATCAATACCAAACATAAGGTTACATATCAAGAACGACGCAAAACCCAAACGAAACTACTAACGTTCGCTAGCTAGGTACAACGTGCACAAAGTGCGCGGAACACACGCGAAAATCGCAAAAACTGCCAAAAAACGCCGATTTGGTCGCCCGGCAAGACTAAAACCCGACTACCCAAAAAAACCGCACTCACGCATCCTAAAAGTCGTAGGACAAGCCATTACAATCACCAAGATATCAAAAATAATTCATCACATAATTTTATAACAAAACTAGTAAGCATTTGCATTCCAAAATCGGTGCAAAAATCGCCGATTTGCGACAAAACGACTACAATCTAGCATAATCACCCAAGTCACACCATTAGATAACCACTACACAAAAATTCAACACATTAACCATGTTCCAAAACCTAAATTCCACAACCAAACCCTTTCTTGATTTTTATAAATAGCAATTGCAATCAAAATTCCACACTAAAATAACTTAGATTAGCATAATTTGAAGCCACATAAGCAAAGTAACCCTATTGATTAGGTTAGTAAAACACTAGCTAGCAAAATAAATTAATTAACCCAATAATGGTTTTTCTAAACCCTAATCAACTCACTAATCATGTTTCACAAACCATTCCATACATAACCCTCTCTTGAAAATCCTAAAACAACAATTTACAACTAAAATCAAACTTTTAAATTAACTAAATTAGCCAAATTGAAAACTACATGAACAAGGTAACCATATAGATTAGTTAATTAACAACTAGATTAACTACAAAACAATCTAATTAACTATCATGGCTTCAAAACCCTAATTTAAACAAACTACTCTTTTTTTTAAAAACAAGGTTAGAAATTAGTTAATCTTTTAACACTAATACCATATACTTAAAGGAATTTAGCCAAAAGAATTTAACATGATAGAAATTATACCTCAATTTGGGATCTAGCAAGAATAAATTTTGCTCCAAGTGATGGCCTCAAGCATCAAGATCCAAGCTTGGGAGGTGAAGGAAAAGAAAGATGAAGGAGGGTTTTAATTTGCAAGCTTTAATTTGAAATTGTGATGAATTAAACTTGAAGAATTGTGAGGAAAATGAGAAGAAAAGAGATGAAGAAGGGGGAGGTGCAGTTTCGGCCAGCAATGAGGTAAGGGGAGGGATGTGGGCAAGTGGGGAAAAGTCATGGGTCAAGTCTCCAAAGTCAAAGCATCATACTTTATCAATTATAATTAAAATAAATCCATAAACAATCCCATTTTCACACAAGAAAGAAACCAACATAAGAGGCCAGAAATTTCTGGACTTGCATAAGGTGGGGCTGTCCTAGGGCTGAGGGAAAAGAGAGAGGGGTTTTACAAAAGAAATTTTATGCAAAAAGGCCCCCTACAACTCAAAAATTGCAAGTTTTAGCTCAAAATTCAATAAATTCGTTTCATATCATAAAAATTTGTTAAAAATCAAAATAAATTACTAAAAATTTATGTTATCACTAGATTATAATTATCATAATTTTAGAGATTAAAATTAGCCCGGAAAAATTTGTATTTATCGCTAATTTAATGTATTTTCTTACCGGCTTAAAATAATATTAAAAAATTGAAAAATTAGGGAAAATTTTTAAACGACCAGAATTTCATAATTAACTCATTAGCTACTAAAAACAAGCAATTACCTATCCATTTTAGGTATAATTAGCCCTAAACTGCAAAATAACAAGAAAGACGGTTTTCGGAAAAATACCGAATTTTCACCGAATTTCAGGAAAACACCAAAACGACTTTTCAAGACGCTACAATCTTCCCCCCTTAAAGAAATTCGGTCCCCGAATTTAAAAATATAGCTACGCCTACCTTCGAAGAGATGGGGATATTTCTTCCTCATCTCGCCCTCGGTCTCCCAGGTAACCTCCTCGCTGCTCGGGCTACGCCAAAGGACCTTGACGGTTGGTATAATCTTCGACCTCAACTTCTTCACCTGCCGATCCAAGATGGCCACCGGCTGCTCTGCAAAAGAAAGGTCGCGCTCTAGCTGGACTGTCGGGTGCTGAATCGCATGCGAAGGGTCGTGAAGGTACTTGCGGAGCATCGAAACATGGAAGACGGGGTGAACATCGGGAAAGCTGGGTGGAAGAGCCAAACGATAAGCAACAGCGCCAACCCGCTCGAGGATCTCGAAGGGACCTACGAATCTAGGGCTAAGCTTCCCCTTTCGCCCAAAATGCATCACGCCCTTCATCGGGGAGACTTTCAGAAAAACATGGTCGCCAACTGCGAACTCTAATCTGCGACGGCGCCTGTCTGCATAGGATTTCTGCCTGCTCTGAGCCGCTCTCATCCGGTCTCGGATCAACTGTATCTTCTCTGTCGTCTCCTCAACAAGCTGCGGCCCCAAAATGCTGCTCTCGCTGAGCTCTGTCCAACACACGGGCGATCTGCATCTCCTCCCATACAATGCCTCGAAAGGTGCCATCTGAATAGTATCCTGGAAGCTGTTGTTGTAGGAGAACTCCACTAGAGGTAAATGACGATCCCAGCTACCACCAAAGTCTAAAACGCACGCTCTGAGCATGTCCTCGAGAGTCTGAATGGTCCGCTCTGACTGTCCGTCTGTCTGCGGATGAAACGCTGTGCTGAAGCTCAAACGAGTACCCAAAGCCTCCTGAAGTCTCTGCCAAAGTCGGCTGGTGAACTGAGTGCCTCGATCTGACACGATACAAGTCGGTACGCCATGTAGTCGCACGATCTCGTCAATATAGAGCTGAGCATACTGAGCGAAGCTGAAAGTGGTCTTCACCGGTAGGAAGTGAGCCACTTTCGTCAATCTATCCACGATCACCCAGATGGAGTCGTACCCTCGACTGGTCCTGGGTAGACCCATAACGAAATCCATCGAAATCTGCTCCCATTTCCACTCTGGAATGGGTAACGGCTGTAACTCTCCTGCGGGCCTCTGGTGCTCGGCCTTGACTTGTTGACAAGTCAGGCATCTCGAAACGAACTCCGCAATGTCCCTCTTCATCCCGTCCCACCAGTAGGTCTCTCTCATATCATGGTACATCTTGGTGGAACCGGGGTGGACACTATACACTGATCGGTGTGCCTCCTCAAGAATGTCGCGCCGCAATCCATCAGCATCTGGTACGCACAGTCTAGATCCATATCGTAAAATCCCCTGATCGTCAATCACGAACTCGGAAAATCTGCCCTGTCCCATCTGTGCCATGATCTCTGAGCAACGGTCGTCACTACGCTGTGCCTCATATATACGGTCAAGCAACTGTGGGCGTGCACGAACATGCGCGAGCTGTCCCCCTGTCTGAGTGAACTCGAACTCAACTCGGCTGTCGCATAACATCTGCCAATCTGCTGACGACTGCCTCTGCACTGCGCGCAAAAAGGATAGACTACCCCCGGGCCTCCTACTCAACGCATCTGCCACCACATTTGCCTTGCCGGGGTGATATAAGATCTCGCAGTCGTAGTCTTTCACCAACTCCATCCAACGACGCTGTCTGAGGTTCAGGTCTCGCTGCTGAAATATGTACTTTAAGCTCTTGTGATCGGTGAATATCTGACACGACTCGCCGTAAAGGTAATGTCGCCAAATCTTCAGTGCAAAGACCACTGCAGCCATCTCCAAATCATGAGTGGGGTAGTTCTGTTCATGCTTCTTCAACTGCCAAGAAGCATAAGCGATCACCCGGCCATGCTGCATCAATACGCATCCTAATCCCACTCGCGAAGCATCACAGTAGACAACAAATCCGCCTGATCCCGAAGGCAATGATAATACCGGCGCCGTAGTCAAACAAGTCCGTAGCTGCTGAAAACTGCGCTCGCACTCCTCTGTCCAAACGAAAGGAACTCCCTTCCGGGTCAAACCGGTCAACGGTGCAGCTATACGGGAGAAGTCCTGAACAAAACGCCTGTAGTAGCCCGCCAGGCCTAGAAAACTACGGATCTCAGTAACCGATGTAGGTCGGGGCCACTGCTGAACAGCCTCAATCTTCTTCGGGTCCACACAAATTCCGTCTCTCGTAACCACGTGACCCAAGAATCCGACGCTGTCCAGCCAGAATGCACACTTGGAGAACTTCGCGAACAGCTGGTGCTCCCTCAGAGTCTGTAACGTAATCCGCAAGTGCTGCTCGTGCTCCTCTCTGCTCCGGGAGTACACCAAGATATCGTCGATAAACACGATGATGAACAAGTCAAGATACGGCCTGAATGTACGGTTCATCAAATCCATGAATGCTGCTGGGGCGTTAGTGAGTCCGAACGACATCACCAAAAACTCGTAGTGGCCGTAGCGCGTGCGGAAAGCTGTCCTCGGTATATCCTCCTGTCGAACTCGCAGCTGATGGTATCCTGATCGCAAGTCGATCCTCGAAAAATACCCCGCACCCTGAAGCTGGTCGAACAAATCATCAATGCGCGGCAACGGATATCTGTTCCGAACGGTAACTTTGTTCAGCTGGCGGTAGTCGATACATAAGCGCAAACTTCCATCCTTCTTCTTGACAAACAGGACCGGAGCACCCCACGGAGAAACACTCGGTCGAATAAGCCCCTTATCTAACAAATAATGCAACTGATCCTTCAGCTCTCGAAGCTCTGCCGGGGCCATCCGATAAGGCGGTATAGAAATAGGCCCCGAACCGGGAATCAAATCAATGCAGAACTCAACCTCGCGCTCAGGCGGTAGCCCAAGTAGCTCATCAGGGAAAACATCAGGGAACTCACAAACTACCGGGACCCGGTCCAACGGAACCTCTGCAGCTCGAGTATCACAAATATACGCTAAGAATCCCTGACATCCCTTCCGCAAGAGCTGACCAGCGCGAAGAGACGAAATTAAGCTGGGAAGGGTGACACTGCGGTCTCCCTGAATAACAAGGACTGGCTCTCCCGGAAAGCTAAATCTGACTGCCTTCTCACGGCAGTCCACCGAAGCATAACAAGTGGCTAGCCAATCCATGCCCAGAAGCACATCAAAGTCCAACATATCGAGGAGTATCAAATCAACTGATGAATCCCTCTCCCCGATACGAACGGAACACAAACGAAAAACAAACCGAGCGACAAACGACTCGCCTACCGGAGTAACAACAACAAGCGGCTGATCTAACGACGACGACTCACGGCCCAACATCGGTGCAAAGTGTGTAGATACGTACGAATGTGTGGAACCTGGGTCGAATAATACCCGTGCGTCGAAAGAACAAACTGGCAAGGTACCTGTCACAACGGCATTGGATGCCTGCGCATCCTGCGGTGTCAAAGCAAAAACTCGGGCCTGTCCTCCACCGATAGCGGGCTGACCTCGACCTCGGCCTCTGCCTCCTCGTCCTCTCTGAACAGGACCGCCGCGTCCACGGCCTCTCGGTGCACCTAACTGGCGTGTAGCATCGCCTGGGGTAGGAAGTAGGGCTCTCTGAGGAGGGGGTGGTGATGGTGGTAGGGTCGCATGCGGAACTGTCGCTGCTCCCTGTCGTCTCACCGGACAGTCTCTGACAAGATGGTGCAGACTCCCGCACCCAAAACATCCTGGCGACGGCTGCTGCCCCTGGGGATAAGAACCATATAACTGTCCCCGCCCAAATCCTCTGCCAGGCCTATCTCTCGGAAAGAATCTGGCGCGCTGCCTCTGAGACGGTACATCGGTGCGCATCCTCTTCGACCCAGAAACGGCCGAAGTCTGTAATATGCGTGTCTCCATCCGCAATGCCGTATCCATAGCAGCTGAATAAGTGTCGTAGTGCTGGGCGCCAATGGCAAGATATAGCTGGGTATCAAGTCCCTGTACGAACCTCTTCACCATCTTCTCCTCGGTATCCACCAAATACTGAGCATATCGGGATAACTGTGTAAACTGGATGTCATACTCAGACACCGTCATCCCAGGTGTCTTGACTAAGGCCTCGAAGCTGCGAGCTCTGGCGTCATGAACGCTCTCTGGAAGGAAACGGGCTAGAAAGACCGCTGTAAACTCGGCCCAAGTCATAGGCGGTAGACCTGCAGCTCGACCTCTCAAGACTGACTCCCACCATGTCTGTGCGAGACCCTCTAGTCGGAAACTCGCAAGCTCTACCCATCGATCATCTGAACATCTCAGCGAACGGCAGATCCTGGCTAAACTGTCAAGGAACGTCTGTGGGTCCTCCGCTGTCTCGGTGCCGGTGAATACTGGAGGTCTCAGCCTCATGAAATCCTGTAGTGAAACCGGAATGGCCACGGTGGTAGTAGTAGGAGCAGGTATCATGGTCGTCTGTGATGTAGTAGGTACGTCATCCGGCCTCGGTGTACGACTGGCTGCAACTAGGGATCCTACCATCTGACGTAGCTCCTGCATGCCTCCCATCATCTGTCGCAACTCCTCCATACCGGTCTCGAGCCTATCCATACGGCCTGGAGAAGGTGGATCGGTCTGTCCCTGCGGCGTAGGCATACCACCCTGCTCAGTCCTAGTCTCGGACGAGCCAGCTCGAATCTCGTCTCTGGCGGCAGCCCTCTGTGCCCTCGTAGCCTTCGGCGGCATAGTGGCTGTTACAGGAAAACGGATAGTAAGGACAGTGCAATAGGATCATAGGATACACGGAATTGAAGAAGGAATTTTTTTTTTCAAGCAAGTATATCCTAAAGTCACTTAGGCGGAGTACCGTATCGTAAGTATGCCGCGGACATACGCACGCTACGTTACCCTGCTTAAGTCACTTACTCCATCTACCAAGGGTCATCCTACACTCACAAAGGTAAAACCTATCGCTCTGATACCAACTTTGTCACGACCCGCAGGGTACGGAACGTGACTGGCACTTAAGTTTACGAAACGTCTAAAGACGTCCGTAAAATAAGTAAGCCAAAGCCCAGAAAACAAAACCAATTAAGCAAAAGAGTGAAGAAAACCCAAACATTTGAAAGCAAGTTTATCAAATAAGTCATGTAAAACCCTTTTTAAAAACAATACTAATTTTTCCGAAAATTTCGGCAGAGTCTCCTCTGTAAATACTGGCCCCCAAAATGGGTACAACAAAATATACATGAATCCAACAAAATAGGGCATCCCCAAGCGGGAGCTAGCTCTTCGCCATAAGGCGGTCACAATCCCACGCAATAAAAATGACAACAAGCATAATAAGGCATAAGAAAACATCATGTCGACTCAAGTGAGCTCGACCCCAAAATACAGCATAAAAGTCCACAAACCTCACAGTCTCATCTCTAGGTCAATATACAATAAATCTGGTAGAAACAGTAGATGGAGTACACTAGATACAAGAATATACAAGGTGGTACAAAATAAAAACATAACCCACCTATGAGCAAATCTCGAGCTCAGGCAAAAGAGGCAAAAGGACAAGTGCGCCCGCCGCTACTGAACTGACGGAGCGGACCTGCAAAAGACTGTGGCACAACGGGGGTGAGTTGCCAACGCGTGAGTAAAAAAATAACATCTACAGAGGCTATCGTATGCATGCACACAAGCATCCTAGCATCTAAAATACAGGTATGACTGGATGCACTAGCAGGTGTGTATACAACATCAGTGTACTAATATGTATGCAACATGAATGTCTGATGTCTCAATAGGTATATATAAGAAATATTCTATCTCTTTTTGTTTTTGAAACTCTTTTAGAATGCCAGCATAATACTCAAAGAATCGACGAGAACCGGTGTCCAGCAACGACACCCAAAAGCTGTCTCAAATCTCATAAATGTATCTCTGGCCTCAGCCGTCCGGCTGACCCATCTCAAATATCAATATCTCATCATCTAGCGGCCACGGTCGGTATCCTCTGGATATCCGCCGTCCCAAACAGTCACCGGTAGGTAATCCGTCCCCTGCCAGGCTCAACGTCATCACCACATTCCTCTTGCCCCGGGGTACCTTACCGGGCCCACCATGTACCCGTGCCGGTTCCTCCACTCCTCGACACGGATTTCCAAAACCACAGCAAACTCATGGTGGACGACACTTACATCACTAGAAAACCGCAATTTACATATTTAAAAAAGATATAATAAGTTTAGAAATTTTGCAGTTTTCCCCCGAAATCCAGCAATATCATAAAATATCAAGAAATCCTCATAAGTGCATATATCAATGATAATGAATGCGTATGATATCAATAATCAAGTTGCGATGTGAGATCAATGGATTAAGCAGGAACAATTAATATGATGAAGTACACGCACATGAATAGCAATTCTACGGTTTCATTTTTAGGAATTAAAGGCAGTAGTACCAGTTTAAGTATCAATTAGTAAAAGGTTTCAATTTAAAAGTTATCTAGTGTGGTGGCATGGCAATTACCAGGGTGTGTGTGTAAGCATGAATAGTGCTCGTGCTGCATATAAAAACCCTGGTAATGGTGCAGGTGTCCTATGAAATGGTTCCGTATAGGTATGTCAATATAATGCATGGATGCAGCAAATAGTCAATTAAGTATTTCACCCCTAATTATTAACATTACTAAGGATCTTGTAAGTTACTAAAACTATCGGGCGGCTTGCGCCATCCAACGATAGTCCCCCGTAGATATTACATCTACTCACCGGAATCTCTTGCTAGCTGTGTCCAATCACCGCCTTTCCCTTTCGCGCCGCGTCTGACGTCTCCGCGACCGAACCTGGAATTAACATCAATACCAAACATAAGGTTACATATCAAGAACGACGCAAAACCCAAACGAAACTACTAACGTTCGCTAGCTAGGTACAACGTGCACAAAGTGCGCGGAACACACGCGAAAATCGCAAAAACTGCCAAAAAACGCCGATTTGGTCGCCCGGCAAGACTAAAACCCGACTACCCAAAAAAACCGCACTCACGCATCCTAAAAGTCGTAGGACAAGCCATTACAATCACCAAGATATCAAAAATAATTCATCACATAATTTTATAACAAAACTAGTAAGCATTTGCATTCCAAAATCGGTGCAAAAATCGCCGATTTGCGACAAAACGACTACAATCTAGCATAATCACCCAAGTCACACCATTAGATAACCACTACACAAAAATTCAACACATTAACCATGTTCCAAAACCTAAATTCCACAACCAAACCCTTTCTTGATTTTTATAAATAGCAATTGCAATCAAAATTCCACACTAAAATAACTTAGATTAGCATAATTTGAAGCCACATAAGCAAAGTAACCCTATTGATTAGGTTAGTAAAACACTAGCTAGCAAAATAAATTAATTAACCCAATAATGGTTTTTCTAAACCCTAATCAACTCACTAATCATGTTTCACAAACCATTCCATACATAACCCTCTCTTGAAAATCCTAAAACAACAATTTACAACTAAAATCAAACTTTTAAATTAACTAAATTAGCCAAATTGAAAACTACATGAACAAGGTAACCATATAGATTAGTTAATTAACAACTATATTAACTACAAAACAATCTAATTAACTATCATGGCTTCAAAACCCTAATTTAAACAAACTACTCTTTTTTTTAAAAACAAGGTTAGAAATTAGTTAATCTTTTAACACTAATACCATATACTTAAAGGAATTTAGCCAAAAGAATTTAACATGATAGAAATTATACCTCAATTTGGGATCTAGCAAGAATAAATTTTGCTCCAAGTGATGGCCTCAAGCATCAAGATCCAAGCTTGGGAGGTGAAGGAAAAGAAAGATGAAGGAGGGTTTTAATTTGCAAGCTTTAATTTGAAATTGTGATGAATTAAACTTGAAGAATTGTGAGGAAAATGAGAAGAAAAGAGATGAAGAAGGGGGAGGTGCAGTTTCGGCCAGCAATGAGGTAAGGGGAGGGGTGTGGGCAAGTGGGGAAAAGTCATGGGTCAAGTCTCCAAAGTCAAAGCATCATACTTTATCAATTATAATTAAAATAAATCCATAAACAATCCCATTTTCACACAAGAAAGAAACCAACATAAGAGGCCAGAAACTTCTGGACTTGCACAAGGTGGGGCTGTCCTAGGGCTGAGAGAAAAGAGAGAGGGGTTTTACAAAAGAAATTTTATGCAAAAAGGCCCCCTACAACTCAAAAATTGCAAGTTTTAGCTCAAAATTCAATAAATTCGTTTCATATCATAAAAATTTGTTAAAAATCAAAATAAATTACTAAAAATTTATGTTATCACTAGATTATAATTATCATAATTTTAGAGATTAAAATTAGCCCGGAAAAATTTGTATTTATCGCTAATTTAATGTATTTTCTTACCGGCTTAAAATAATATTAAAAAATTGAAAAATTAGGGAAAATTTTTAAACGACCAGAATTTCATAATTAACTCATTAGCTACTAAAAACAAGAAATTACCTATCCATTTTAGGTATAATTAGCCCTAAACTGCAAAATAACAAGAAAGACGGTTTTCGGAAAAATACCGAATTTTCACCGAATTTCAGGAAAACACCAAAACGACTTTTCAAGACGCTACACCGCTGCTCCCACTCTGAATGAATCCCTCTGGCTGATCCATATAGACGCTCTCTTCTAAATTTCCATTTAGAAAGGCCGTCTTTACGTCCATCTGCCAGATCTCATAATCGTGGAAGGCAGCAATAGCAAGAAGGACCCGAATGGATTTCAGTATAGCCACTGGAGAAAAGGTTTCGTCATAGTCCAAACCAGGTCTTTGACGGAAACCCTTTGCAACAAGTCTACCCTTATAGGTTTCAACCTGTCCATCTACACCAATCTTCTTTCTGAAGATCCACTTGCATCCTACGGGTTTTACCCCATCTGGAGCAGTATCCAAATTCCATACTTTGTTAGTGTACATGGACTCCATTTCGGTCCGCATTGCATCCAGCCATTTTACCGAGTCGCCGCTCTGAATGGCTTGCTGGAAGCTAGTAGGGTCGTCATTATCAATGACGCAATCTTCTCGATCCCCGTCTATGAGAAAACCGTAGTATCTCTCGGGCGGATGAGACTGCCTACTACTTCGGCGGATAGGCGTTGGTATGTCCAATTCTCCTGAAACATCTTGTTCTACCAAACTTTCAGTAACGGCTTGTGGTTCTGGAATTTCTTCCAGTTCTACTGCGCTCCCACTCTTCTGATTTTCTAAAAATTCAGTTTCTAAGAAGTGGGCATGACGGGAAACAAAAACCTTTTGTTCCTCTGCGTAATAGAAACAATATCCCTTAGAGTTCTTTGGATATCTCACAAACTTACACTGTACTGAGCATGCCTCTAGCTTGTCCGGATGCTGCTTTTCTACAAAAGCTGGACATCCCCATGTCTTCAGGTACTGAAGATAGGGTTTCTTCCCACTCCACATCTGATATGGTGTGGTAGGCACAGTTTTGGTTGGAACCTTGTTCAAAAGATATGCCGCTGATTCTAGCGCATAACCCCAAAATGATCGCGGTAACTCAGCCTTACTCATCATGGAACGAACCATATCCAATAGGGTTCGATTCCTCCTCTCCGATACACCGTTGTGTTGTGGTGTGTATGGAGGAGTAAGCTGAGAGAGAATTCCATTCTCTTTTAAGTAATCCAAGAACTCGGCACTTAAGTATTCACCACCTCGATCAGATCTCAGTGTCTTAATACTTTTGCCTGTTTGGTTTTCCACTTCATTCTTGTATTCCTGGAATTTCTCAAAGGCCTCGGATTTATGCTTCATTAAGAAGATATGTCCATACCTAGAGAAATCATCCGTAAAAGTAATGAAGTAGGAATATCCTCCTCGCGCATGTGTAGACATTGGACCGCACACATCACTGTGTACGAGTCCCAAGAACTCGCTCGCTCTTACTCCGTGTCCAGTAAACGGAGTCTTTGTCATCTTTCCCATGAGACAAGATTCACAAGTGGCATATGACTGATATTCGAACGGATTCAAATATCCTTCTCTATGTAACTTTGTTAATCGTGTTTCATTGATGTGACCTAGTCTACAATGCCATAAGAAAGCCTGATTCATTTCTGGAGACTTTCTTTTAAGTGTGTTCTGGACATTGAAAACCTGAGCTTGACTCAATACGTATATACCGTCATCTAATGTACCGGACCCAATCAGAACTTGATTTAGGTGGATGTGAACTACATCGCTTACGAATGTAAAGTCATATCCCTCTCTCGAAAGTGAGGACACTGATATGATATTACAAGTCAAACTAGATACATACAGACAGTTACGTAGAATCAATATCTGCCCACTTGTCAAACATAGGCGATATTCTCCCACGGATTCAGCGTCCACGCTCATTCCGTTTGCAACTCTGACAGACATATCACCTATCCTTATAACTCTACGGTTTCTCAAAGCATGTAATGAATTACAGATATGAGATCCTGCTCCGGTATCTAGTACCCAGAAAGTAGAGTTAATTGACAAACAGTTCTCAATTACAAACACACTAGAGGCTGAAGCCACAACATGCTTCGTATCCTGGCTACTGGCTTCCAAAGCCCTGCAATCCTTCTGCCAATGTCCGTTCCCATAACAATAGGAACATCCCTCCTTGCCTACACCAAGTCCCGAAACTTTTGCTCTTCCCTTTCCTCCTACTTTACTGACACTGTATATCGGCTTTGTAGAGGTCTTCTTCTTTTCATCCTTTGCTTTCGCCCTGGATGTAGAAGAAGAAGGTCCCCCATTAAGCAGAGCTTGTGTCTCCCTGGTTTCTTTCAGGGTGTAAGTAGAGGGTAGGGACTGTGGAAATAAGTCAGTATATGATCTGTTTCCCAACGTGGTCTCCAGGTCCTTGAGCTCATCAATATAGCTAGTCATCGTAAGGACGTTGTCCCTTACAGATGACCCGTCAGCCGACCTCGCTTGAATTAATTCGTTCGAGGCCTCATATCTTGTGATATGAGATTTCTCTCCATATAAATCTTTGTTATGGAGAAAGATGGAAACTGAGTCCATCTTCTCGTGCTGCTTCTGGTATATACCATCAACTGAAGCCAACACGAGGCACTTGGCTTTCGCTTTATCCTTTTCCTTTGTCTGACGGATATCCATATCCGTGACGGTGGAAACTGGACCTGGGACGGCGGGATCTTGAGTAGTAATAGGGTGGTCCAGCTTGTCATAGGCAATGGTCATCTGGACAGACCTTTGCCAGTCAAATAAGTTAGATTCAGTCAACTTGTTATCTAGATGTAACCTAGTCATGGTCACAAGGTCGCTGCAATGAGAGAGAGAGAAGAAAACACTTTAGCATGATGCTCTTGAAAGTTTAGATTGGTTTTTAATTTATCTAAACTGGATGGCTCCCGCTGTTTCTCGAATCCTTCCTCAAACCATAAAAGAAGAATTAGCCAGGACTATTCTCACTGTACAATACTTGCTTAACCGTTCAGCCAGGCTAGTGTCGGTACTTCGAGGGAGGTTTTCTAACACTTTCGCGAAGTTCCTTAATTAAATAAGCTCTTTTCTCTGGGGGCGTAGCCCCGCTGACATCTTTCTCGGCACCTACTTGGTTTATAGCATTGATCGTTAAGTGATGAATCTCCTGATAAGTAGCATATACTCACAGTAGGATCGGGATCCAAATATCATCGTATGATAATGTTGAAGGAATCCTACCAGCATTCATCAAACTCCAAATGGTATGCAACACTAGCAAGTTTCAGTTTCTTTAGAAACTCCCAATGTGGATTTTTTCCCCATGTTCTTATGACCTTGACAAAGGCCAACAAATCATAAGTCACATGTCAAGTTCTGCCCATCATTATCTTGTTAATTTGAACCCACCCGTACATACCCTTGACGAAGGCAAACAAGGTAATACGACTGTCCCAAACCAACTCATCTATCTATGCAACAAATGAATACCCCAGCAGCTACCAAACACTATGCCTTGACAAAGGCCAACAAACATAGCTTGAATACTACTGACCATCCATAAGAAATGACGGAGGGCTACGACTGGTTTTGGCGAAACCGTGAACGTAGTGAACTTGATATGACCGAAAGAACCTGATAGCTTTTTAGAAGGAGTGGTTAAAGCTCCGTAATTAAAAAATATCATCTGTTTAAAAATAACCGAGTGGTTTCTTTTAAATTGTTCCAACGATTCAACTTTTGGTTTATTTTCTTTCATTATAAATAATGCGTCCCATCATTAACCTATCATTGCAAAAAACAACGAAAATACAACGTCCTCTTATGCCATCCGCATTCGCCACTGGGTCCCGTCATCACCCGTTAGGTTACTTAACTAACGACAGAGCAGGGGCTGGGCTAGCGCGGGTGTAAAACATAAGTGACGTCTAAATAGCTATCATATATAGATATTGTACATTCGTCAGACGCAATAATAGGCATTCCAGATCTCATATGAACTTTATTGGATTTGCAAGCAATCCGTGTTTGTTTAGAGCCTGCAACAAAAGACGGATTACACAGTTGTGATGAATAGCCATTACCCCACCTAGACCCCTACGGGTACGGCAAACTACCCGTCAAATACCCGAAGTGAAGCGGTCTCCCTCAACAAAGTGAGTAGGCCACTAAACACTTCAAACTACCCGGTAGTTTATGCACCCCACCTTGGGTCTATGCTAGAAGCAAAAAACAGAAAAATGAAATAATACAACGATGGCTACAACCGCAACCTGGATGTGCCCCGCAAAATAATATTACAACATATTACAGTTACATCGAATGAATGAATATAACAACCCATCTCAAACCCCGGCTGATCATCACAACAGTCTAATACATTTCACAATCACAAACAGTAAAAACCATTACAGAAATGTGCAACCCCCTGCCAACCGACATACTAGCAGTTAGGGGAGGTTTACGAACACATTATACAAACACAGATATAATCAAATTAGCAAACATCGTAAAATTTCGATCGAGGAAAACACTTTAGATTCTACTGCAAAACTACTTTGTGCACCTGAGATCTTAGCAGAAAATAAAATATCCAGAAATATCACTGTTAACACACAGGGGTTCCTGAAGAAATTTGGGCCGACTCGGCCCTAACTCGGCCGCGGATCCGCGGCGGATCGCATGGATCCGCCGCGGTTCCGCGGTGAGTTAGCCGAGTTAGCAGTCCAAATTTCTGCAGTATCCCTATAATTCCTTGCTTGTTATTCTTCAGGTCCCTGAAAAATTTTTAGGGCCTATTTTAAAATCGACAGAAACTGTGTTAAAACGACGATGTTTCCGGTTCTTTTTGCGTTCGAAATTCTTATGACTTTTCTAATAAGTTAATTATTGTTTAGCGAGGCTCTGATACTACTGTAAGTCGATGTACAACACCCCACGACTTGCGGGGAGGCGGAATAATGAAAAACGATCTTGTTTTAGGTGTAAACATCGACTAACTGAGAATCTTTGCATAAACAATAACTAACAACAAACATAGGAGTTTACAACTACTATAAAAAGTGATTATACCTGTAAAACCGAGTCCTTCGTCTGGTCATTCTCCACGTCCTCTCCGGCCTTCTCTAAGTAGTAGAAGATCCACCCGAGAGCTTTAATACAAGCTTCACCTCAAACTAGAGGTAACTAGGTTTCTTAAATCGCTAATCTAAGCAACCTAGGTGATATAGAGAATGGTTAAGGATTAAGTAGTCTAATCTAATTCTTATACTCAACACATGAGAGGGGAGGATTAGGGTTTGAAGAGGGAGAGCTTGAAGAGAGAGAAAGTGAGCAAGAGAATGAGATGAGATAATGATGTATCATAATATATATCAAGCATTATCATTTATCCAATAAAAGAAAATAAAGGATTTACAACCATGCTTGATAAATATCAAAGGGTGATTCATCTCCATGAGTCATTAAGCATTTATGATGCATTAATGACATGGATGAATCACTCATATGACTCACTAATCCCATTTAATGCATATGCCACCTTAACCCCCAAGTCACCATCTTCTAGAAGCTTCTCGCGCAATTACGAGAACGCCCCTCCTATCCGTGAAAACACGGAAAAATTTTAGACTGTATAAATCCAATAACCGGATACTAGAAATGGGCTTAAACCAAAGCCGACTAGTAAAAACTGTCTGAAAGTCATACGTGCGTAAACACACGTATGTGTCCGAACCCTTATCGTAAAACCATACGACCTCTATATCGTTTCGCCTAAAGTAGGAAAACTTTCTATGTGGGACTCTAGAGACTCGACTACTACGCTGGCAGTGGGTTTAATCACAGACCGCAAGCGGCACTATCTGTACATAACGGTCCCCAGGTAGATGTCGATAAGAAGGCCGATGAGGAAACCCATCCGAACTCCTACTGAGTCTGATGTGACAATCTCCATACAGTCCGGTCCGTTCGTCTAAGACTATCGCATATCGGGCCTATGGGGCGGCAAGCGTCAGTCCCCTAATAGCGGTATAAGTCGTGTCGGAGCGAAGCCCATTACACCCTGAGAAACTACTGGAACCTACCAGCAAATCTCGCTTGCCCTGGCCAAGGACTTTGTGTAATGGCTCTCTGACACAGCGCGATATCAACCCCCAATACCGGGAGAAACGAATCCTGTCTAACCTCCACTGCCTCCAAGTGCTCGGGACTGCACCCAACTGCTACCTGTTTGCACGACTCCTTTGAGCCGTGGTAGGGTAGCAATCTAAGAACAGTGGGACACACTCGAGGCGAAGTAGCAGTGTCAAGTCTGCGGACTATGCTGTACTCATGTCACCTGGGAACTGTTAACTGACGACTGGTATAAAACCAACCAACAGTTCCCTGTGAGTCCTGTCCGGTGTACCCGTAACCTAACGAGCACCTGCATACTATCTCCAGTACGACGTACTGACGGCTGTGGGACAGACCATCTCCCCGACTGGGATGAGAAGCGTACACACTAGTCCACTCCGGAGTATCGATGCCCTGTCTCGATAATCCTACGACTAGGGACCTGAATAAGGATGTGCTTGTAGACTACCCAGCCCCCACTAGTGTGACTGCCATCACAACGCTGGTAGTCAAGCAAGATCCTAAGAGCTCTATCAATACGTATACTCACATATTAAGATAGAAAAACCAAGTAGCATACTACCATGTTTAGCAAGACTGTTATATACATGTGAATATCCCAAGCTTCCATTAAGTAATATACAAACTAGTATGATACAGTAATAGCCTTCTAGGGCATAAACACTAACATTACTACACTGGAACAGTGCCAGGAGCAACTCAACATTTGCCTTGGAAAAACTTAGGATTTGGGTTTTAGGTCGGTATCAGCGCCGTTAACACTGAAGCGTAGTACCAAGAGCGGCTCATCATCTACTGTTGCCCGTTGGGGAGCAATAGCTTAGGAGACAGGATTAGATCTCTATCACCTAAGGCTTTTCAATTTTATGAACTGTAAGGATCTCATAAAAGTATTTTCTTCCTACGAGTCGAGAAGATATCGCATGTGTATATTCTCCTTAGGAATCGTAGGGATTCCTAAGTGTGTTGCTCTTTTGTGAGCCGTAAGGATCTCACGCGGGAATTCTCCTCACAAGGTCGAGAGAACTTTGCGAGTGTATTTTCGTCTCTTTTTTCATGAGTTTGCGCCCTTTTGGGTTTTCACAAACTCGCCGGCAGTCCTGTTGTTTTTACTCACGGAGCCTTTAGTGGGACTTCAGATACAGCCTCGCTGGTAGGACTTGAGAGAAATAGGGTTCGTTTATTCCTGTGGATTGTATACGGTTTTACAAGATATATGATCTGGACCGTAGGGCCGGTGTACTCAATTCGTCTGCGATTTGGAGTGTTCACACATAGTATTTTTTGAGATATCGACCATTGATGGGTGGCATAGGCCTTTCTCCCTCGGCACTTATTAGTTAGTAGAATTCTCCGTCAAACACTTTCTCGATGACGTGTGGCCCTTCCCAATTTGGCTCGAATTTTCTCTTGGCATGTCGATTGGGGATTATCGGTCTTTTGAGGACCAATACCAATTCTCCTTTCTTCAAAGCACAAAGACGGGTCATCTTGTCATAGGCCCGCAACATTTGGGTTCGGTACAGCTCCAGATTTTTGTTAGTGATATATGCCCCAGAGGCCATTATTGTATCATACTGGATTGTATATTACTAAATGGGAGCTTGGGATATATACGGATATAGTAACAGTCTTGCTCAAAATGGTAGTATGCTACCTGGTTTGTTTCTACCTCAATATGTGCATGTGTTTTCTTAGCATATTGCTTATACATATTGGTAGAGCCCTTAAGATCTTTGCTTGATTACCAGCGTTGTGATGGCAGACACACTAGTGGGGGCTGGGTGGTCTATAAGCGCATCCTATACAGGTCCCTAGTCGTAGGATTATCGAGATAGGTCATCGATACTCTACAATAGACTAGTGTATACGCTTCTCATCCCAGCAGGGGAGATGGTCTGTCCCACAGCCATCAGTACGTCGTACTGGAGATAGTATGCAAGTGCTCATCAGGTTATGAGTACACTGGACAGGACTCATCGGGAACTGTTGGTGGGTATTATACCTGTCGTCGGGTAGCAGCTCCCAGGTGACATGAGTACAGCTTAGTCCGTCGACTTAACGCTGCTGCTTCGCCTCGAGTGTATTCCCACTGTACTTTGATTACTACCTCCCACGGCTCAAAAGAGTCGTGCAAACAGGTAGTACACTTGGAGGCAGTGGCGGTTAGATAGGATTCGTCTCTTCCGGTATTGGGGGTTGATATCGCGCTGTATTCGGAAGGCCATTACACAAAGTCCTTTGTTCATTGCCGAAAACCGGGAAGACATGCGTATTGCCTGAATTTGGGGGCAGATGCTAATAGGTGCTATCCGTCCACCTCTCCGAAGATTCCAAGTTGATTTATGACACCACATATTGAAGGTTTAGACGGATGTGGCCGATTTAGCAGACTTCGTCAGATTCCCTCTCATTTGAGGGGTTTTTGATTCTGGGGATGCTCTTCCCTGCAGGCGCAAGCCCCTGCAGTTAATTACGCTACCGCATCGCGGTAAAAACTTTCTCCTTCTCCAGATGGTCACTTCGTGTCGTGGGTGTTTGTTTTTTTTTTGGTTTCCCATGGATTGTTTACGGAGACTAATTTATGTTGTCGCCCGTAAGGCATGGACTAGTCCAAATCCGTATTTTCTTAGAGTTGGGTTTGGGGGTTGGGTTTAAGGATACGTTGGTCTCATTTAAGACTAAGATCAACTTAAACGTTTGTTAAGGATACGTTAGTCTAATTTTTAGGCTAAGATCAACTTAACGGGATCGTTTAGATCCAACAAGAGAGCATTTGGGTTCTGTTGTTTAGTTAAGGAACTTTGCGGTCCATTGTTAGTTTAAGGACATTACGGTCCAAGGTTAAGGACATCATAGTCCGTGGGTTTAAAGGGACCCCACAGTCCGAGGTTAAAGACATCATGGTCCATGAGTTTAAGGACCCCACAGTCCAGTTTAAAGACGTCATAGTCTGTGAAATGTGTTGTTGTCGGGACCCATCACCTCTCTGAAGACGTTGAAGGATTACAACGATAAATATCAAAGGAGTGAAGAGATGTATCCTTGAACCAAAGTTGATTGGGAGATCTGTAGTCCAATTTGGAACTAAGATCAATTAATTAGATTATGAGCACATTGGCTCAGTTAAATCTAAATTGAGGACTTATGGCCAATTTGGGCTAAGTCCAATTAGTTTTAAAATGTTGTCCCTTTGTTGGGCTATTGAACATTTGTCTGGGTTCAACCCCTCATTATTTAGCAATGCTAAACAAGAGTTTGAAGGCTCTGATAACATTTTGTCTTTGGCTAAGCATTTAAACATTATAGTTCTGGATTTTAAGGCTCATTTGAAGGGGAGATTTGCCTCTGGAAAACTTAGCCAATTTGGGCCAAGCTGGTTTGAATAGTGTTAAACACTAGAGGACATCTGGCGGTCACGTGTCCTCACGTGATATATTCAAAACAGTGTTAAACACTGGAGACAAAATGCTCAAAATAGTGTTAAACACTAGAAAGAAAGGGGTCACGTGGGGTCACGTGAGGCACCTGAAGATAGGGCCAGACCTCCTTTATTTTATTATCAGAATATTCAAATGAGTGTTAAACACTTTTAATCTTCAGGCCATCATGTGTGGGCACGTGATGGGTATCTATGTATCGATTATTAAAGTGTTTATTAGGGGTCACGTGGGGACACATGAGGGCGCCCAAATCAGTACTGCCTTTGGCTTTGTTCCCTTTATTTATGAAGGTCACGTGTGAGCACGTGAGGCATTGCCTCCAAGCTTTTTTCTTCTCATTTTAGGAAGTCTGTTCAAGGGTCACGTTGGAACACGTGACCTAGTTTTGTTCTCTCTTTTCTGCTCATTGAGGATGGGGCTCACGTGTCACCACGTGACCCGGTTCTTTACGTGCATGGAGATCTTTAAGTCTCTTGTTTTTAAGAATTAAATTCTCTGTAGGGTTAAACCCTAATTCTGTTTTAGAGGAATTAAATTCCTATGTATGTAGAAGAATTAAATTCTCATATAGGGTTAAACCCTAGTTCTGTTTTGGAGGAATTAAATTCCGATGAATTTGGGAGAATTAAATTCTCATATAGGGTTAAACCCTAGTTTTATTTGGAGGAATTAAGGGAATTTAATTCTCGTGAATCTGGGAGAATTAAATTCTCATATAGGGTTAAACCCTAGTTCTGTTTGGGAGGAATTAAATTCCTATGAATTTGGGAGATTTAAATTCTCATATAGGGTTAAACCCTAGTTCTGTTTGGAGGAATAAAATTCCTATGAAATTGGGAGAATCAAATTCTCATATAGGGTTAAACCCTAGTTTTATTTGGAGGAATTAAATTCATATGTATTTGGGGGAATTAAATTCCTTAAACTCAATTCTCCCTCTAAGTTTTGGATCTGCATGGCAGAATCTCCCCGATGAAAATTAAATTCTCAACTTGTGGGGAAATCTGCTTATGCAGATCTTCAACCAAAGGAAGAACTAAATTCTTAATCAGAAGAGTTAAACTCTTAAATTTGATAATTAAATTCTTTTTTATTTTATGGAGCTTAGATCGCTTTCCCCTTTTTCGCCTAGGGTTTCTTTTCTCTGAAAAGAACTTCTTTTCTCTCTTGAGAATTAAATTCTCCTCTCATTTTCTCTCTGTTGTTGTTTTTCTCCAGAAAATCAAAATTCCAAGATCCCTTCTCTTCTCTTCTTGGCTCCTATTTATAGGAGAAAGAAAAGAATCAATTTGTTTAGTGAATCTTTCATTGAAAGATTTTTGGTTGTTTTTGTAACCAACATGATCTTTTAGATCACTCAGTGAATTTTATTCACTATTGGATTTTTAATCCAAAAGATATTCTGTCTGTTATTCTTGGTGAATTTTAGGGAAATCTTTCCCTGTATAAAATCTTTCCATAAATTGGTGATTTTTAATCACCATTGGATTTTTAATCCAATGGTGCTCTAATTTACAGAGCACCATCTTTTTTGTTTGGAAAATTTAAAGAAATATTTTCCCAGTTAGGGTCTTTGATTTCCCTTAATTAGAATTTAATTCTATTATTTCAGAAGGCTTTTAAAAGTCTATCACGTGTTGGCACGTGATCCCTTTATTTGATTATTAAATAGAATTTAATCCTATCAATTAAAGAGTTTAGGAACCTGTCACGTGTTGGCACGTGACCCTCTTGCTTAAACATTTTATTCAGAATTTAATTCTGCCTTTTAACAGAGATAAGGAATCATCACGTGTCAGCACGTGACCCTTGGTCACGTGTGAGCACGTGATGCCCCATTTGGGTTTTTCCTTAGTGTCTTATTATATTTTTGTTTGACTAGAATTTAATCCTATAAAGCAGAGATCACAGGAACCTATCACGTGTCAACACGTAACCCTTGGTCATGTGTGAGCACGTGATTCCCCATTGGGGTATTTCCTGGCTGTTTTGTTATATTTTTGTTTGAGTAGAATTTAATTCTATAAAGCAGAGATCACAGGAACCTATCACGTGTCAACACGTAACCCTTGGTCACGTGTGAACACGTGATACCCCATTGGGGTATTTCCTGGCTGTTTTGTTATATTTTTGTTTGACTAGAATTTAATTCTATAAAGCAGAGATCAGAGGAACCTATCACGCGTGAACACGTGACCCTTGGTCACGTGTGAGCACGTGATACCCCATTGGGGTATTTCCTGATATTTTATCAGGGAACAAATGCCCCCACAGCGTTGTTCTCACGTGTCTGCACGTGAGTGCAATGCTGTCACCTTTGTGACCGTTGGATCTGTCTAGGGAATAGGGGAGATGAACTGTTCCCCATCACATCCTATAAATGCAAGAGTCCCTTCAGAAGCGCCTCCACTTTTTTCATCTTCTTCCTTGCTTGTTTTTCCTCTGAGAATTTAATTCTCTTTCCCAGAGCTTAGTTCTCTGATTCAAAATATTTCCAGAGTTTAACTCTGTCAACAAAGATTTCCTTTTTTCAGGTGAGAATCTTGAACGGCTGAGGAACTCCTTGTAGAAATTTGGATTTTAAATCCACACCAAGGGTTTTTTTCCCTTTAACAAGAACCCATTTTTTTAAAGTTTTTTTAAAAAGAAAACTGCTCAATCTTTAAATAATAAACCTCTTAGGGCTTCTCTGATCTTCAGGAATCGATGGTGATGCTTGTCTTCTCTCTGGAATTTAATTCCATTCTAAAGGGCTTTGGCTCTGAAAAATATTTTCTGGGAATTTAATTCCTCTATTCAAAAGGAATTTAATTCCTCTAAAGAATTCAGTTCTTCCCAGAGAACTTCTTGGGGTTTTCTTGCCCTGAGTTGTTCTTTGTAAAAAAAAGAATTGCAGTAGAGTTTTCTGGGAATTTAATTCCCCTGTTCTGCTTGATTTTTGCAGAGTCCAAGATAGGTTTCTCTTTTGGGGGAATGTGTAGAGTCATTTGAATTCATTGAGAATCTTCCATTTATTCTCATGATGATTGCTTGGCCTCATTATTAGTGAGCCGCCATCTTGATTTTGTGGGACCCATATGTTTTGTAACCAATGCTCCCATAAAATAAGTCCTCTGTCGCTTTCTTCCACTGTCTTTTTATATATATACATTTATAAACATATATATATATATGCACGTGTTAGCTTCGCTTAACAGTTTCCCCTTCTTTTATTTCAGGCACAATGACTTCTGTTCCATATTTCCCTTTCACCCTCTCGGAGGCTGCCTTTCCTCAGTCACCGTCTGACGAAGAGGTGATGGCGATGATCAGGGCTCATGACCCGAATTGCACCAATCTACTTTTATGGGGGACCTGGTACGGTCACATCATCCGCGGTCGCCGCGGTTTCCTTTGCGAGATACCGACAGAGCCTACCTATCCATTCCTGCCGATGGATCATCCACGGACCGCCTTTACTGTGGAGATGCTGAATTGGACCCCTATGGGACGGCTTGAGCCATCAACAACTGGTATTCCGAACCATCCTGTGCCGGCTATAGACATTTTAGGGCGCCGCATTTGCCAAGGCGAAGCCCAGTCATAGGGACAGATTTATAAGATAGGGCTTACCCCTCGACATCCCACGGGCTACTTTCTCTGGGCCCATTATATCCTGTCCGCCCATCGTGCACGACTGCAGAGGGTCGGCTCTATCAGGCGATATATGTGTCTCTTTTCCACTATCGGTCTCCCCATGTCTGGTGGGTTAAGGCCTTCTTAAACCAATGGAATCTTCCCACCAACACCTTCTTTCTAGAGGACCGCGAAGTTTCAATTTCTCTGGAAGAATTTCGCGAGATCTCAGGGTTGCCGGTCAGAAGGACACTTTATGAAGAATTACTGCCTCCCGACGGGTATGTCTTCGAAACCGAGCCTGCCATGCTTGACGGCCTGTCGACCGAGAATGCCATCCGCCACAAGCGCTCAAGTTTGATCAAGACCCTGAGTATTTTTGAGAAGCTATTCACAGAGTCAGAGGAGCAAGGCGTCACTTTTAAAAGCTTTATCTCCTGCTTCCTTCGCGAAGATGTCCTATCAAAGACGGCTCCGAAGTTCACGAATATCAACATAAGAACTCTGGAATGGGAATTGAAAAGAAATGTAGCTCCAGTTCCTTCGGAAATGGTAAGATCCCCTTTAGGTTCGGTTTAAATAAGCGGCCGACTAAAGAAGAGGACTTGCCACAGTTCTACATTCCCCTCATGTCAGCGGTATCTTTCGAGTCGATCGCAGCTCCTGGTATGGATGAGGAGACTTTCTTCGTGGGCTTCATCAGTGTCTGGCTCAGTTGGTTCGCCATTCCCATGCACCGTCGTTTCATGAAAGCCTCAGTTATTTACCCCGCTCATCGCATTGCCGAGGGGACGCGACTAGCTGTGGGTATTGAGGGGCTGGCATATTTGTATCACGGGCTAAGCGCTGCGGCTAATACCTCAACCCTAGGCGTAGATGTGGTAAACTTCTCTCCGCATTACTTTACGTCCTGGATTGAGATGCATGTGCTGGGGGCATCTGCTGTGCACCAAAGACCCAGTTTTTATGATGCTTACACTTTTCCGCGACTCATGCGGCTGGTAGACGCTTCTGCTCCCGACCCGACTCAGACTGGGGCTATTCGCATGCTGGTTAATCCCTATGCCAATACAGGCGGGATGGTATTCAACAATCGAGGCCTCTCTGCTCCCTCAGCGCCGGTTCAACAGCTCTACGACTCATTGAAAGAGGGGGTACCTTCTCTGAAGCCCAGGGAGGCCATGCACTTATATTCGATCAGACCACGTTATCTGGTATTTCGTCAGAACGGTGCGGCCATTTTTATGCGGTACAACCCACACCGCTTTGCTCGGCAACTCAGATATGACCAGGGCGTCCCCTTCGAGGCATTTATAGTGGAGCCTAGCCCGTCGTCAGAAGTTGTTCGTGATGCCGCTCATCACTTCATGTGGCTGAACACTGGTTCCCGATTCGTGATTCCTGAAGCTGATCATATTCCTCGATGTGTGGGGTCATTCACGGGCCGGTACCTCCACCGAGTCAGTCCAATTATTGCCGGGGAGAGGAGGGTGCTCCTCGAATATAGGGCTCCCACTCCGATCCAAGCCACGGGAGTTCCGCCGCAACCGCATGCAGCAGTTCGCCCTTCCTTGAGAGATACTGTTGGAGATAGTGCCCTCAAAGTCAATTATTGGATCGTAGGTACGTGATTGCAATGATTGAGGCAGGACCTATACCGATATGACAGTCTTGCTAGAGATGATAGTATGCTATCTGGTTTGTCTTTATCATCATATACATGCTTTAGTTCACTATTGCATGATGATAGAGCCCATAGGATTCTTGCTTGACTACCAGCAGTATGATGGCGATCATATACGTGGGAGCTGGGGTTTGTAAGCACATCCTTAAAGTGTCCCTAGTCATGGGAGTTTCGAAACAGGGCATCGATACTCCAGAGTAGACTAGTGTGTACAGTCGAGACCCCGACGAGGGGCGGTGGCCGGTCTCACAAGCCACTGGTGTCAGTTGGATCACCTAAGATGTATATAGGTGCTCATTAGGTTATGAGTACACCGGACAGGGCTCGCCGGGAACATGCTAGTTGGTATTATACATATCGTCATATAGCAGTTCCCTGGTGACATATGTACAGGTTAGTTCATCGACCTGAGATCATCATTTGTCTCGTGTGAGTTCCCACTGTGCTTTGATTTCTACCCTACCACGGCTCAAAGGAGTCGTGCAAACAGGTCTTTTTTGGGTACAGTCCCGAGCCACATGGAGGCAAGTGAGTGGATCGGCAGGGGATTCGTCTCTCCCGGTATTGGGGGTGAGATCGCGCTCTGTCTAGGAGAGCCATTACACAAAGCTCTCGGCCGAGGCAGGAGATTTACTGGTAGGTACTCCAGTAATATCTCAGGGTGTTCTGGGCCACTCTCTGACATGACTTATACCGTTAATGGGGGTCTGACGTTCCAGCCCCCTAGGCAGATATGCGATACTCATAGACGAATCGACCGGACTGTATGTATATTGTCACTGTTAGGCTCAGTAGGGTTTAGAGATCAATACATAGGCAAACGTTACGTACAGCTTGTACCTCTAACGTGCTAGAGGTTATACCCAGTGCCAGTGTGTTGATGAGTCATTAGAGTCCCCCACAGACCCTTTCCCAAGTTCGGGCGAAACGTTGTAGAGGCCGTATGGTTTTATGGCAGGGTTCGGAAAATGCACGTGCGTTTTCGCACGTGTCGTTTTTCGGGCAGATAATACTGGTCGGCTTTGGTTTAAGCCGGATCCGAGTATTATGTTGTGTATATATAATATCTTTGTCTCAGATGCATTTGTATTCGGTCGTAATACAAATGCGGGTATGTTTATACTGATACGGGGTTATCCTGAAATTCGTTTCAGGATCACTTTTGGAAGTTGCCAGTTTCCAGTTTTCTATCAGCCGTATTTGATATTCGGTTAAATGCGGATTTATCTTTTCTTCTTGGGAGAGTCATGAGGGTAAGTCATACTTCTAGAAGGTTCTAGAAATGGTGATTAGGCTTGTGAGTCATTAGTGCTTTAATTGTGCATTTATTGTGTTCATACAAGGTGTATAATGACTCATTCTTTTTGCATTAACTCTTCTTTGTATTTGCTTTAGATCTTTTAAGTTATGGTCACCTCCTAGCTCCTACACTCACCCCCCACCTCTACTTATATGGCCGGCCGCCTCATGGCAAAAATAATGGTTGTTGTTTTGAAAAGATATAAGTTTTGGTACATAGAAATTAGATGTAATCAGTTTCTCTTTTCACCCGATCCAAAAAGGCAACTTCATTAACCGTTCGTCCATGGCTTTGGACGAAGCAAGACAAAGTATTCTACTCATTCTCTACATCATCTTGGTCGTCTCTTTTAGCAAACTTGACGACCGAGTTGCCTCGGTTCAGAGGCGGGAGCCCGTTTAAAGATCCGTCTACGTGGTGCCACCTGGACGAGAAGACTGGAGATTCAGGAGATCGGAGCAGCCGCAACAAAGCGTGGGATGATGGTTGAAAACCGAAGGACTCGGATCGTTCGGTATAACATTTCTACCAACTTTGTAGTTTGTTAGTTTAGCTTTAATGGCAGATCCGGGTTATAGTACGCGATAGCGCCAGTTGTAAAAAGTTTTTGTTCCGCATTTGGCGTCTGTTAGACGGCCGGGGCGCTACCGTGGACTTACAGTGGTATCAGAGCCTCACCATTAAGCTATACTAACTTGTGCTAACGCGTTTAAAATATCGATCGAACGGATTTTCAAAAATCGCAATTTTCCATGTTCTAAGTTTCTGTCGATTTTAAAAGGGTTCTAAAAATAATTTTACATATCACAAAAAACAGAGCAGGCTTTTCTAAGAATTCTGGGAAAATTTGGGCACGTGATCCCTCATTACCACCGCGGATTCGCGGTCAAACCTAGGGTTTGACCGCGGAACCGCGGCCATTTTGAGGGAACAGTGCACCAAGTTTTCCAGAGAGCTTCACATAGGAAATTGTGGTTTCTGGATTTGTTTTTTTTGGGCCCAGATTTTGTTACAGTACAGCAGATGTACGTGGGGCCCACTTCGGGAAATTTTGTCGATCGAAATTTTAAACTTGTTAGTATGCAGTATTTACATTATATCTCCGATCGGGAATGTCATTCGATCGGTAAACCGTGTCTAATTGCTATAGTTCTTTTAGACGGGTTTGCGAACGTGACATTTACGTTGATGTTCTGTGTTGTGCTGTAATGTTGCGGATATGTCGTGGTGGATACCAGTGTGCAATGGTAGTGCAGTTTGGATTTATTTGTACATTTGATATTGCGGGGCGAGCGTCCAACATGTGGACTGCCGTCACTGCCTGTTTGTATAATATTCTTTTGGGGCACGACCGGGTTGAGGTCGATGTACCCGTTGTACATATTTTTATTTCTGTACTAGGTTTATCCCGCGACGGAGTGCACGGATAGCCGGGTTGTAGAGGGCAACGGGTCCGTATCTCATGGCTTTGAGAGGCAAAAGGACCTCACTCTAGAATTGGCAGACTATTCGCCGCACTCGTGGGGGGTACAGGTTGACCCAAGGAGGGGTGCTCAATTTACCGGATTCTGTGAAGAGCCGGGTGTTCCATTCACTATGTTGTGGGGACTACCTCACTTCAGGTTTTGGCGGGTAACTTGCCGCACCCGTAGGGGTCTAGGTTTCATTGCACAGGATATCCACACGACCAGGGGAACGTCAGGTTTCAGTAGCGGCTCTGTGAAACCCGGGGATTCCAGATTATCTGTATTGTTCTGTGATGCTTATTACTTTTATGTAATGTTGCATATTATCACGCCTGGAGCGATTATTGTATATTGGTATATATACTATTAGATGTTGTATATGTTTTACACCCGCGCTAGTCCAGCCCCCACTCTGTCGTTAGTTAAGTAACCTAACGGGTGATGATGGGACCCAGTGACGAATGCGGATGGCATATACGTACATTTTATTTTCGTTCTTTTCTGGTGTGATTTATTGATGGGACTGCATTAATTCTTATCAATGCAAGGATAAAACAAACCTATATTTGATGTTGTTGGAACAAATTTTAAAAGGAGTTATTGCAAAGATGTTTCCTTTTGTTTTGCATAGCGGTATTCAGTTGGAATATCCTGCACCTCATTCGACGAGGCAAGGGCCGAGATCCCTTCACCGGGAGTGACCCATTGGGCAGAAGTTTACGTCAGGGTAATAACTTTAATATAATCGATTACAAGTTGCTTTGCATCGCGGTATTCAGTTGGAATATCCTGCACCTCATTCTATGAGGAAAGAGCCGAGATCCCTTCACCGGGAGTGACCTCTTTAGCAAAAGGTTTTTCGCCACTATATTTTTTATAAAAAGCTATCAGGTTCCTTCAACGAGATCAAGTTCATTACGTTAAAGGTTTTTCGCCAAAAACCATCCGTAGCCCTCCGTCATTTCTTTTGGGTATTCAGTAGTATTCAAGCTATGTATTTTGGCCCTTAGTCAAGGCATAGTGTTTGGTAGCTGCTGGGTATTCATTTGTTGCATAGATAGATGAGTTGGTTTGGGACAGTCGTTCTGCCATTTTGGCCCTTAGTCAAGGGCATGTGCGGGTGGGTTCAAATCAACCTGGATAATGACAGGAAGAACTTGACATGTGACTTATGATATTTTGGCCCTTAATCAAGGTCATAAGAGCATGGGGCAAAAATATATATCGGGAGTTTCAAACATACAGGAAACTTGCCAGGCATGCGCATACCTTCTGGAGTGTGATAACTTAAGTGGCTTCCATCAAGTTATCATGCGATGATAGTTGGATCCCGATTCTCACTGATGAGTTAGTTTACTCTTCGGGTGTTCCCGACTAATTCTTCTTTCAGGTTTGGAGGAGAATTTGAGATTACAGTGGGAGGTTTCCTGATTAGATAAAGTGATAACCATTCTGATCTAGGTTAGAGTGCACGCAGAGTGTTTCTTTTCTCTCTCTCTCTTTGGCAGCGACCTTTGACCGACCCTAGACTATGACCCAGTGACCAAGTTGACCGAACCTTCTTACAATAATGGCTTTTGGATTGTCCGAGTTGCATAAGTCATTGCCGCTCCTTCTTTTACCCTTTGCATTTCTCAGAACACCCCGTATTACTACGGACATCCACTTCCATTGGATAGATCCATCGTATGGTTATATACGAACTCGAAGGGACTTCTTCGAGGATGGATCCAGGTTCAGGAGAAATAGAATTAGTTTATTCAGTTGTCTTTTATTATCACCTTCTCTCAGGTTGCGATGGCTCCTTAGTTTAGGAGAGTACACCTATTACGCTTATTGGACAGTCTTATTCCAAACCATAGGCTGATGCCGAAATGTAGGGAATGAACAAAACCAATTAGCCTAAATAGGGTGTGCAAAAGGTAATATGTAAAGACAAGATAAAGGGATTAGAAAGATAGCAAAGTAAATTGCGACTGCTATAATTCATGACCAAACCACGTACTTCATCGCCACTCCTATTTCACCTTTGCTTTTTTCCCCAGTTCAGGAGAAGAAGAATAAGGTAATATTCAGTTGTCTTTTATCATCTCCTTCTCTCAAGTTGCGAGTACTCCTAGGATTAGGAGAGTACACCTATTATGCTAACTGGATAGTCTTCTTCCAAACCATAGGCTGGTGCCGAACGATAGGGAAGGAAGAAAACCATTTAGCCTAACAAAGGTGTACAGAAGGTAACGACTAAAGACAAATAAAGGGATTTGGAGAGATGGCAAAGAAATATACGGTTATAGTCATGAATTGGATTATGGAAGAGGTATTACTAAGAATACCAGGATACCCCTATGAAACATTTTAATGTTTCAGTGCATTGTTAAAGGAAAACTGATTTCCCGATTAGATACTTACTCCAGGTATGTATTTACCAGGTTTCATTCTCATATCTGTATGGTTTTACAGATAATGAGTGGGAGTAAGTTATTGGAAATAAGGTGATCATCCTCATTATATCGGAATTCGTTGTAATTGGTGATATTTGAGGAAATCGCCTAGGTACAGTTTTCAACCTACGATGCATAGGTTTTGAGTTATTCAACTCAGCAGACTTATACAGAGTATTGTATGTTGTCCAGTATCCGTCAGGACAAAGGGGTAGGTCCTCGTACTATGTTCTGTTTACTTATGACTTCTCTAGTTTTTAGACAAGTATTTCGTAGAAATACAATGTCTAAGTTTTGAGAAGTTGTGGGTATAAGAATAAAGTAGAGAACCAGGTATCACAAGTATCGGGATTCTTCAAAGAGATTGAAGATTTAGATTCTTGTGAATGGTATTCAGATGATAGTAATGGTTTTGAGAAACTTGTTTCTCTTTCAGGTTACTCATAATTGGATGGATTCCTAAGTTGAGTACTACTGAGTAGCCACTTTCCATTAAGTTGATATGCACTGGAGACAGCTGCATGATTTGAATCTGGTTCCAATTAAATTAGTGCCTCTATTTTTATATTGTATATAGAATGGTTCATATCTTAACGATGTTAAGATACGGGGAGTTTTCCAGCTTATGCTTAAAACCAGACACTGGATAAATCAAGGCACGTTCCTGTAATGGCAGTTTGTGGGTTGACCCTGGCTTTGACGAGGGTTGACATTTCTACCATCTGGAAGATCAATAGTGATATTGTTCTTGACTCGCCACAGTTTTATTAAAATGGATTTTTTCAGAAAACAGTAGTGGGAGTATGGTAGAACTGGAAGTGATTCTAGAACCGCAAACGATTACGGAAAATTTAATAGGACATATATATTCAATCAGGTTTGACATTCCAATAGCCACTCCGCAGACATGGTGGGTAACCTCAGACACCCGAGAGGTACTTTGGTAGCCTCAAGGACGGTGACAAGGAGATTCTTGTTTACCCAGACTTGACACTACTGTTGTTCCAGACTATGAGACCCGGCAGGAGGATATGTATAGCGTCGTTCTAAACTAGCTTTAGAAGTGTACATAGATATTATTCTGCCAGAGGGTTGTAGTAGTCAGTGGGAGCAGCGGAAGCATAGTGGGCAAGTAGCTTATGTTTATTTATAGACTTGAGCAGATATAGCGGAGATTAGATCATCTAATTTTAATGAGACAGTCATGGCTTTGACTTCATCAGAATAGGGGATAGATCTGTTAAGAAGGTAATAGGGTGTAATGTCCTAGTATTTAGATGATATACATAGAGTAGGAAGTAAAATTCCTATACTACGATCGGTTGTACTGTGGTAGTCACACAGTTGTTTCTCCACAAAGGATATGGATACAAGATTTGACATTCTGGTTACTAGATCTATGGTTTTAGATCTAGATTTGGGTAGTTTCCCAATATGGGTAGTTTCCTAATATTCTAATAGTATTTTAGAATAGATGACTCCTGGCATGGTGGTGTACCTGCAAGTGATGGAGTCACCCTCTCTAAAGGTGTCTTAGAGACTAAAGGAGAGAGGGAAGTGCATGATTGGCAGATCACTTGCTTAGGCAATTGAGTCAATCATGAGATGTCAAGTACCACACCAGATGTTGTTTTTGCACTAGATGCAATAAGTTTATATTAATCCAATCCTGAAGAAACATAAGGAAGCAGTTTTAGAACATAAGTAAATGTTCTACGGATTTGATGACGGCAGCCTCCTTCAGGAGAGGGTTATCATTCCAGGCTTCCAAGGTGACAAGGATGACAGAGTGATTGTCAGAGTTATAGTTTTCCCTAGTTGAGGGACAGTATTTTGGACAGGTGGTCCAAGAGGATACTGTGGGAGGCATGGTGCTGGATACTGATTAGGTTCAGTTATCGATACAATCTAAGAAGTTTGGATTTGGAGTTCATTTATGAACTAGGTCCCATCAGATATCCAGACATATTCTAAGACAGGTATTACTCGATTCGGGAGATGGCTTTCTCCGCGAATTTGAGATTTAGAGAGATATAGAAAGAAACATCAGGACGGATCCACTCACTGAGGCTATTTCTCGAACACAAGAGTTTTACAAACTAGCTTTGTGAAACTGATTAGTAGAGAGTTGGATGTTCGGTATCACACGGGCTGTGAGTATGCGACATCGCAATAATTAGCCTTAAGTGCAAGTGGGAGATTGTTGGAGATAGTGTCCTCAAAGTCAATTATTGGATCGCAGGTACGTGATTGCAATGATTGAGGCAGGACCTATACCGATATGACAGTCTTGCTCGAGATGATAGTATGCTATCTGGTTTGTCTTTATCATCATATACATGCTTTAGTTCACTATTGCATGATGATAGAGCCCATAGGATTCTTGCTTGACTACCAGCAGTATGATGGCAATCATATACGTGGGAGCTGGGGTTTGTAAGTACATCCTTAAAGTGTCTATAGTCGTGGGAGTTTCGAGACAAGGTATCGATACTCCAGAGTAGACTAGTGTGTACAGTCGAGACCCCGACGAGGGGCGATGGCCGGTCTCACAAGCCACTGGTGTCAGTTGGATCACCTAAGATGTATACAGGTGCTCATTAGGTTATGAGTACACCGGACAGGACTCGCTGGGAACATGCTAGTTGGTATTATACATATCGTCATATAGCAGTTCCCTGGTGACATGTGTACAGGTTAGTTCATCGACCTGAGATCGTCATTTGTCTTGTGTGAGTTCCCACTGTGCTTTGATTTCTACCCTACCACGGCTCAAAGGAGTCGTGCAAACAGGTCTTTTTTGGGTACAGTCCCGAGCCACATGGAGGCAAGTGAGCGGATCGGCAGGGGATTCGTCTCTCCCGGTATTGGGGGTGAGATCGCGCTGTGTCTAGGAGAGCCATTACACAAAGCCCTCGGCCAAGGAAGGAGATTTACTGGTAGGTACTCCAGTAATATCTCAGGGCGTTCTGGGCCACTCTCTGACACGACTTATACCGTTAATGGGGGTCTGACGTTACCAGCCCCCTAGGCAGATATGCGATACTCATAGACGAATGGACCGGACTGTATGTATATTGTCACTGTTAGGCTCAGTAGGGTTTAGAGATGAGTTCGCTCGTCAGCTTCCCTTCCAATCAATACATAGGTAAACGTTACGTATAGCTTGTACCTCTGACGTGCTAGAGGTTATACCCAGTGCCAGTGTGTTGATGAGTTATTAGAGTCCCCCACAGACCCTTTCCCAAGTTCGGGCAAAACGTTGTAGAGGCCGTATGGTTTTATGGCAGGGATCGGAAAATGCACGTGCGTTTTCACACGTGTCGTTTTCGGGCAGATAATACTGGTCGGTTTTGGTTTTAGCCGGATCCGAGTATTATGCTGTGTAGATATAATAGCTTTGTCTCAGATGCATTTGTATTCGGTCGTAATACAAATGCGGGTATGTTTATACTGATACGGGGTTATCCTGAAATTCGTTTCAGGATCACTTTTGGAAGTTGCCAGTTTCCAGTTTTCTATCAGTCGTATTTTACATTCGGTTAAATGCGGATTTATCTTTTCTTCTTGGGAGAGTCATGAGGGTGAGTAATGCTTCTAGAAGGTTCTAGAAATGGTGATTAGGCTTGTGAGTCATTAGTGCTTTAATTGTGCATTTATTGTGTTCATACTAAGTGTATAATGACTCATTCTTTTTGCATTAACTCTTCTTTGTATTTGCTTTAGATCTTTTAAGTTATGGTCATCTCCTAGCTCCTACACTTACCCCCCTACCTCTACTTATATAGCCGGCCCCCTCATGGCAAAAATAATGGTTGTTGTTTTGAAAAGATATAAGTTTTGGTGCATAGAAATTAGATGTGATCAGTTTCTCTTTTCACCCGATCCAAAAAGGCAACTTCATTAACCGTTCGTCCATGGCTTTGGACGAAGCGAGACAAAGTGTTCTACTCATTCTCTACATCATCTTGGTCGTCTCTTTTAGCAAACTTGACGACCGAGTTTCCTCGGTTCAGAGGCGGGAGCCCGTTTAAAGATCCGTCGACGTGGTGCCACCTGGACGAGAAGACTGGAGATTCAGGAGATCAGAGCAGCCGCAACAAAGCGTGGGATGATGGTTAAAGACCGAAGGACTCGGATCGTTTGGTATAACATTTCTACCCACTTTGTAGTTTGTTAGTTTAGCTTTAATAGCAGATCCGGGTTATAGTACGCGATAGCGCCAGTTGTAAAATGTTTTTGTTCCGCATTTGGCATCTGTTAGACGGCCGGGGCGCTACCGTGGACTTACAGATACCAGCGTCGTGCTTATTCCAGAGGCGGCGAAAGTGGATTTAACTCCCATAGCTGGTATGCCACTGCGTACTAGAGCTCAATCAAGGGCCAATAGGGCGCCAGTAGCAGTGTCATCAGCTGCGGCGTCAGCAATGGCCGTGCCGTCATTGGTAGCTCCGCCGAGCGAGGACATTGATGGCGAAGTGGGTCAACGCCGTACCAAAGAACCAAGGGGAAGGAAGCGATCGTCTTCGGCGGTTAGTTCTGGGCCCAAGAGGCGGACGAAGACGGTCACCAATCTGCTCGACTCTTTAGTGGAATCCGAGCCTATTTGTAACACCTTAGAATGTGTTTTGGGGATAATTATATTTTAATGTATGGCTTTTAATAAAAAGTTACCAAATAGGTTTTCAATTATTTTATCCTATTTAATGAAAATTTTATTAGATTTTTCCTAGGCTTGCACACACTTGTACATGTTAACTAGGGTGCTAATTTGGAGGTTAATCATGATTAGCAATCATGGTTAGCTAACCATTTTCCCTAAGCTAGTTTTAATAATTGTTTAAGTGTTTTGGTTTTATTGTTCATGGTTGTTTTTAAAATAAAAAGGTTTTTTATTGTTTGGTTTGAATTGTTGACCAAGGAGTTTGTGCTAACTTCTGTCAGCGATTCTTTTGTTTGTGCTAACTTCTGTCAGCGATTCTTTTGTTGCGCGACACGTATTTTAGTTGTGTGCCAATCGGATAGGAGATAGAGATTCGTCCGTCGTTTTGATCCTTCTAGAGATGTTGGATTTGACGTTCTCCTGGGCACGGACTGTTTAGCTACGTGTTAGGCGTCTATGGACTACCGTGAGGAAACAGTCAGGAATTATTTTCCCGGCGAGTCAGTTCTTGTTGTGCAGGTGGATAGTTGTGCCGCCTCTCACAGCTTGAATTCATCCTTTTTCGCTAGTCGGCTTTTGAGGAGATGTCGTAGATTCTTGGCGTTCATTCATGATACCAGAGCCATAGTAGGATTGTTGGACCGGGTTCCTTTCGTGCGAGAGTTTTTCCGACGTTGTTCCGGATGAGCCGGTGAAGCTTGGGAGCTTAAGGGTCAGCTGCAGAGTTGTGGTTTGGGGAGTTTTGTGCGTCTGAGTGCTTCGCATTAGGAAGCTCCTAATTCTGTTCATCAAGAAGAAAGAAGGCAGTTTGAGGTTGTGTATCGACAAATCGTTAATTGAACCGGCTTACGGTACGGATAGGTATCCTTCACCTCGCATTGACGATTTTTTCGATCAGCTCCAGAGTGCGAGACATTTTCTAAGTTTGTTTGGGATCAGGTCATCATTATTGCGTATTCGGGGTAATGGCATTCCGAAGACTGCCTTATGCGTGCGACGGGCTTTGTGTGTTTTTGTGAGTCGTTGGATTCACTGATGCCCTAGCAGCATTCGTAGATGTGATGAACTAGATTTCTTCAGGCCGTTCCTCGACCAGTTTTTGTTGTGTTATTTACGACATTCTGGTCTATTTAAAGTGTCTTGAGGGACAGTAGTAGCACTTGCGGATTTGTTATGCAGATATTGGGAGAGCACCAGCAGTTTGCTAAATTCTCAGAGTGTTTCTTCAGGCTTGTTTTGTGTTGACTCCTAGGTCTTGTGGTCACGGGAGACGGTTTCGTATGGTTCCGAGGGAGATCGTGGCCGTACAGCTTAGGCCCAGACTTGTGTGCAGGACGGAGATCCGCAGATTGTTGGTCTTAGCAGGTTTTTACCGCCGTTTCATGCAGGATTGCTAGAGTAGTGCTGCACCGTCGACTGAATGGACCGGAAGGGAGGTTTCTTTTCTGTGGACTGAGGCATGTATGCGGAGTTTTCGGCAGTTGAAGATTCTGTTAACAACTGCACCAGTTCTTCCTTTGCTTTCTGGTTCGGGCGACCTTGTTGTTTAACTGCAATGTTTCTTGAGTGGGGCTCGAGTGTGTACTGAGGTGATACTATAGAGTTATCGCTTTTGCTTCCCTACATTTGGAGGAAGTACGAGAAAGATATTCCACTCATGATCTGGAGATGGCCGCGGCGGTTTTGCGTTGGAGATTTGGAGACACTACTTGTTTGAGAGTCGTGTCAGATTTTCCACGGACCACCAGAGCTTAATGTACATCTTCCTGCAGCGGATTTTGATTGTTGTGATAGTCTTTTGCAGATTTACAGTTCTTGTGTGATCGTTGAGTACAGCTTTAGTTCGTCTCTACGGAGGGGACAGCTTGCTCATGTCCGCGCCCGACCACTTTTCTTAAATCGCTTTCGCGAGACACTGCCCGCCGATGCTCATTCGTCAGAGATACTTGAGCATACTCGGCTGGGTAATGATTCGGAGTCCTTGATTTGTGACACGGTGTGCTAAGTTAGGGACGCGTTTGTGTACCTGATGTTATCGGGTAGAGACGTGAAATCCTAGAGCAGGTACATCTGTCAACTCTCTATATTCATTCAAGTTCCACCAACATTGACGTGACTTGTGAGATAGTTACGGGTGGACAGGGATGTAAAGAGAAGTTTCATGATTCATTTCAAGGTGTCTGTCTTTTGTGTGTTTGAGTAGAGCATCTGAGGCCGGCTGGAGAGTTGCAACCTTTTACCGTTCCGAAGTAGGAGTGGGAGCAGATCTCCACGAATTTCGTTATGGTTTCTACCCAAGTTTAGTCAGTGTGTGACTCCATTCGGATTCTTGTCATCCGGTTTTACTTAGTTTGCTCAGTTGTTCCTTGTTAAGTTGTGTGTTTGTGTTTTTGTTGTCAGCAGTTTGGGATCGTCACTCGCCATCGTTAGGGTTCTCCTTCGATAGCTGTTATCAGGAGACACTCCAATTGGCAACCTTTAGGCTTAGGGGTTAGGTCGTGTCGATCACCAGTCTGTTGTTTTTCTGACTCTGCGTAAGTAGGATTTTGGACCCCAGCTATGTCCAGAGACTTCGGAGATGGTCCAGTTGTGTTAGGTCAGGATGGAAATTGTCCATTGCAAACTGAGGTCTTATACCGACTGTGTTGGTCATAGACTCGAGTTCGTAGGGACAGATCATGTATTCCTACGGACTTTTCCGATGAATTGACGTGTTGGATTTTGGGAAGCTTGTTCCAGGATTTTAGGTCCTTCAGAGATCCTATAAGCGAGTTAGTTTCGTTACCTTTAATTTGGCACTTACGCCCAGATTATTGAATTTTCATCCCGTATTCCTTGTGATGATACTTTACAATTACCTTCTTGACCTTTCTCACATGATCTAGCACCAGACCATTTAGCTTGACGCGATCTTTCGTTCACCAGCAGCCAATGGTATTAATGGCTCGGCAGGTGGAGAAACGTCGGTCAAGGGTCTTGCCATCTGTGAAAGGTTTTCTTGGGCGTAGCCGTACAGTGAGGTAATCACTTGGGAGGCTGCGAGAGAGATTTGAGAGTTGTAATCTTCTCTTTGAAGGTACGCGTAGCAGTATATTTTTAAATTCGGGGACGAATTTCTTCTAAGGGGGGAGATGTAACACCATAGAATGTGTTTTAGGGATAATTATATTTTAATGTATGGTTTTTAATAAAAAGTTTACCAAATTGGTTTTCAATTATTTTATCCTATTTAATGAAAATTTTATTAGATTTTTCCTAGGCTTGCACACACTTATGCATGTTAACTAGGGTGCTAATTTGGAGGTTAATCATGATTAGCAATCATGGTTAGCTAACCATTTTCCCTAAGCTAGTTTTAATAATTGTTTAAGTGTTTTGGTTTTATTGTTCATGGTTGTTTTTAAAATAAAAAGGGTTTTTATTGTTTGGTTTGAATTGTTGACCAAGGAGAGAGAGAGGGGGGGCATGGGCAACATGGCTCAAGCCATGCCTCATTAATGAAGTGAGAAAGAGTGAGAAGGGGGTTTGTTTGTGTTCTCTCATTCTCACTCATTGCTCTCATCCTCTCACTCTCAAACACACACACACAACAACAATATCAGCAGCTGAGGCAGCAGCAGCACCAACAGAAACAACAGCAACTCCATCAGCAGAAGAGAAGCAACAGAAGAGAGCAGCAGCAGCAGAGGCAAGCAGCAACAACAGCATCAGCATTAGCAGCACAAGCAACATCAGCAGCAGCAACATGCACCGGCATCACCAGCAGCAGTAGCAGCTCAGTCCCACCCCTTCTCCTGCTTCCTAGGGTTCTTTAGGGTATATTTTCTGAACTCTATCCCTAGTTGCTAAGCTTATGTGTTAGTTTAGCTTCGGTTTGCGATTAATGTGAGTTTAGTGCTTATTATGGTGATGTATGTGGAAATTTGGATAAGTGGTGATTGTGTTAGTTAACCCTACTTATTTAAGTGTTGTTAGGGTTACCTTAACTGAGTTTAACCCTGGATTACACTAAAATACCATAGGGTTTGTGTTTTGTGCAAAATTGGCGTTTTTATGCGATATATTAGCATTTTGTAATCTGCTTTTGACCCGGGGCCTTCAGGTTAAAATTAAGAAAACTGGAGCATGCTTACTAGGTTTAGACAACACCACCTGAGCACGAGACCCTAACTCCTAACTTTGGCCGCCGGTTTATTAGTTCTGGCCGCAATTGCGGCCAGGTAGGGGACTGGGGTATTGGGTTTTTGTGTGGGGAGTCTACTGTTATTTGTAGTGTCTTGGCATGTATAGTTTTGTAAGATTTGACCTGTAGGAAAATCTGGGATCATATATCGTTTTTCTAGTTCGTTGTGTTTTCGCGATAAGCGCGATACGTGAGTGGGTTCTGCGATCCAGCGTGTCACGGTAGTTTTAGACGCGTATACACACGTTTTAGCGTATCGTGCACACGCGCGTTTAGTTCGCGACGCGAGTTTCTCGTTTGGGTTCGATATCGCGTTTTGCGAGATATGTTGCTTATATATGATTTCCATGTCTAAATTGCAGGTTTGCAGACGGGGACTACGGACACTGCTACAGAGGGGAGCAGATGGTAGGATTCACCTAGCATGAAGCGTGGGTGAGTAGATTTAACATCTACAGGGGAATCGCCCGCATAGCGTTATGTGTCTGGGCTAGGATTCTAATACTTGTCGCATATTCTACGTCATTGTTAGAATTGCGCCTTTACCCTATTTACTTAGATATAGTTGTACTGTGACTAATAGCCGTAGGGCACTGCACATATTATTGACGGTTCATGTTGCACGAGCACGGATTGTATGCTACACACACACCGTCAATAATTGCCATGTCACACACCAACCATTATAGATACTATATTGCTTATCACACATGACATCTAGCTTATCGGTATACCTATAGTGTATCATACTATTAGTGATAGGTACATATACACCTTACGATACAGCTACAGGTATACCTTGCTCATGTTTTATTTATACCCAGAGGGGGGTATCTTACATATTCTACTTATACCCAGGGGGGTATACGACATCAGTTCTTATAGGTAGATACCTATACATTGCTGCACCTGTATGTTACACACATATTCAGTTGCAGTTACATATTTACCTTTACTGATGTTACTTAGCTGTACCTTATTGGTTTCGCATACATCTGGTTTCAGCTACATATTCTCATTTATATGCTCGCATTTCAGATATATCGCATATATTTATTCCTGGATTTGCGTATTGTTATTTGGATTTCACATGATGATTTCTGGATTTGGGAACCGTGGGAGTTTATGAAATTATGCATACATTGAAAAACCCGGTTTCCTTGATATGATATTTGCGCAGCCACCATGAGATTTATCGATTCTGATTATATACTCCATACGAGGTGCGGTTGCCGTATGAGGGTACATGGTGGGGCCCGGTATGGTTCCCCTCGGCAAGAAGATCGATGGATGTTGCCGATTGAGCCTGGAGGCGGGCTAGTACCTACCGGTGACAATACTAATGACTCGGCGGGGATCATGGAGGTACCGTTGGGAGTCATGCACGTATGCATACGTCGAAAGGCGAGGGTCAGAGCTAGGCACTCGTGCTTTCGGGACAGCGTATGATACGTACCTATCAGGATTTCTGTGTCGACACTTGGCACATTGTTTTCATGATATTTCTTTTAAACACCTTTGTATATATAACAGAGGATTTAGCCATTGTTATATATACCCTTACACCAATATTAGTGGAATGGGACGCTAATATATGTGTATTGACCCCATCATATTTATTTCTGCATATATATATATATTTAGGATGCTAGAATCTTACTTGAGATTTTGACTTGGGATATCAGGTTATTCATTGAGATTGGACATACACATGGGATTACTGATTTGTACATTCAAGATATAGGAGATTACTCGATATTGTACATTGAGGAGATGTGAGACTTATATGATGTGAGAGCCCAACGTGGGGGCTGATTTGAGGAATTGGGATTTGAGTGTCTTGATGGATTATGATCCTACCACGATGACAGGATTCCGTGGGATAACATATTTCACTCCATACCTCATACCTTTTCACTTATGCACTGTTCCATGTATTAGGAGTACCTGTTAGTGTACCCTTCATGATTGCTGCATATTTGCATTCTCATATCCCTATTGCATGGTTATTGCATACTACTGTCATTGCTTCACATATTGATTGTACCTGCTAGTGTACGTTCCATTATTCTGCATTCACATGACATGTTATTACTGTAATTGTATATCTTAAATTCATGCTGTACGTACATTCCTGCGATTACCTGCATATGTTATCTACTATTCACGAGTTGGCAACTCACCCCCGTTATGCCAAAGGTGTTACAGGTTATTCCCCAAAGTAGTCGAGGCAGGCTATTCAGCTATTCAGCTATTCAGCTTATCAGCTATCATCTTTTGCTACAGATACCGCATCGGCTTACAGTATACTATTTTGCTTAGGTGGGTTGGATGATTATCTGTATTTCATATTGTACATTCGTTGTATCTTGTACTCTCCATCTACTATTATGTTGTTGACTTAGAGACTTGGTGAGGACGATATTGTATATTATTTGTGGATTTGTTGTCTTTTATATACAGCTTTCTCTCTATTGTCTTTATTTCTTCGCTACGGCGTCGTATATTTGTGTTGTATTCATCTTGGCTAGTTTTTACAAAAGAGGGTGTTGCCAAAATTTTAAAGAAAGAAAGTAGGACTTTTAAAGAATTTGGGTTGCGATTTCAAATGTTTCAAATACTTTTATTATCTTTTCCGTATTTTTCTTGGTTTAGATTTCTGGGTTTCAGCTTTCTTTTACCGCGTTACGTCTTTAGGCATTGCGTAGTATTAGGGCCGTCACGTGCCAATTTCGGGTCGTGACACTATTCTTCAAGATGAACCACTAACCATGCAAGAATCGAATGGTGGTCTACTTTTTCCGGGTTCATCTGCCAAGGAAGCCACACAATTGCCTGAGACTATAAGACGCTCACAAGATGAATCCGAAAATGTAAGGATCCCGAAGAGGCCTTATCCTGCCGTCATTTTTTACGAAAACCCTCCATCGATACGGTGGCTATTTATAGGCCCTTTAGAAGAGTGGGGTGAGAGGGCCCTTAAGCAAGCTGTTTTAGTCGACGCCGAAGACGCACTTTCATTGTGGATTGGTGGCCACGAGTCTACTCTCGAACCATGGCGAGCATACCTTCTCAGGAAGGAGCGTCGACTTGAACAAGCCATACTAGAGGCTCCTTTGCGCATCGGTATGTTCATGTATCTCTTTGTAATAATTTGTATTGCTCATATATATATATATATATATATATATATATATATATATATCCTTGTCCTTGTACAAACCTTGCAGGGACTTCGGCGATGGCGGAGGATCTGAGTTCGAGTCGCGCTTTGACTGTAGACTCCGCCAATATCCATAATGAAACACTAATCAGTGTGGAGAGGGTCGATGCAACCGTTGCTTCTACGATGGAGCTTCCCTCGGTGATTCCCGCTCCCCAAGTGCTTGCTCCCCTGGGAGAGGCATCTTTGTTGGTCGCCGATTCAATGGATCTTTCTGGGGGCGGCCCGGAGATTAGGGGACAGATAGTCGAGGCTACCGTCCTTCCGCTGGAGCCTGCAGTGGCAGCCATTGCTCCTCGCTCGGAAGTCGTTACACTGGCCCAGGTCCCCGATGATGTGCCTAGGGGCACGGAGGAGGCCGCCGAAGCTGCTATCCCTCCAGCCCAGAATGGGAGAAGTATCGAAGGTAGCCTTCTATATTTTACATTAATAATCTCTCCATTATATGAACCCTTCTACCTTTTTAGAAATGCGTGGATTGGCGGCGTCTATTGCCGATCTGTCTCCCAGGAAGTCTTTTCAGTGCCTGTTGGAGATGGCCGCTCCGCAGGCGATATCTCCTCAACGCATCGTCCTCTCTTCCGGAAAAGGTTAGTGTCGTTTGTCCTCTCCTTACGGTGTTATTATTATTTCATATAATGACATTGATGTCTTCTATAGTTCTGGAAGATGATGACGAGGTTGAGATTCTTGACGAGCCTGGGGAGCCTTCAGACCCCTCTTACATGACTGTGGGTAAGTAAAGTCTCAACGTTGTTCCATTTGCTCTTTGCTTACAAGTCTCGCTGACTGTTTATAAATCTGAACAGCTTTGCCAGTTCTTAACACGCTGGAATCTCGCATCGTCATGCCACCCGGCCCCTATGCTCTACGTGCCTTAAAACGGATGGCAAAGCTAAGCCTCCACTCTCTGTCAGCCCTAATTGAAGACCTTCGCGCTGGCAGTCTGATCACGGCCGAAGTGTTTGCCGCTGAAACCAATGGCTCTTTTCCCTTTCTTGCACCTACCATAGTGAAACATTGGTGCAAATCTGGGTTGAGTTTTGTCGGCAGGTGGAGGCTTGCTTGCATATTCTTGAATGTACACACCTTCCTTCGGGGGTTGTGGCTGCGAAGGCGAGCTTACAGGGACTGATTGAGCGGTGCGCTGCGAACATGATATCATGCGAGAAGAGGCTTAGCCGCAAGTTTTCGGAGAGGGAGCTGGCTTCCAAACCGCTGAGGGAGTTTCAAGCCAATCTTACGGCCAAGACCACTAGGGCATATGAACTTTGGCGGGTGCTTCAAGAGGCTATCAAGGAGGTGGTAGCCATTGATAAGGCCGCCGTTTTTACTCGTGAAATGGTCGAAGCCCATAAGGTTACTGAAAAAGAGCTTGAAGGCCGGCTTGCCTCATAGCAGGCCCAATAGGCTCAAGCGGAGGCCTGTCTTTTGACGATAATGAATCATGAAGCCAAGGCCCAACGGAAAAGGGATGAACTGGAAAATCTACTGAATCGTCCGTCGGATTGAAGAATTGTATATTTTTTTTATTCTTCTTTCGTACATACTCCTAAATAAGAGTATATTTTCTTTTATTCTTTCATAAATTGTACTTTGTATTCATTTTGATTCATGAATAAAAGACATATTTTGCTTCATGATGGTGTGTCCCTTTTAGTAAATGCATTTTGTGGATAATCTATTTTGATTTCTCTGTAGGACAGCGATGGCTTAGGATTCAGAGTTAAGATCTGCCTCCTAAGACTTTTCAACTTTATGAGTCGTAAGGGTCTCATAAAGAATTTTCTCCCTATAGGTCGAGAGGATCCCGTAGGTGTAATTTGTCCTTAGGAATCATGAGGATTCCTAAGTGCGTTTTCTTCTGAGAGTCGTAAGGATCTCCCAAAAGAGTTTTCTCCCTTACGAGTCGAGAGGCCCCGTAAGTGATGGATGAGCTTGACATTCTCCGCATTTCACGGGGTCAGGGGTTGCTCTGGCCATTTCCCACGGGGTCAAGATTGACTTTAGCCGTGTTCTATGGGACCAGGATTTGCTCTGGATGCTTCCCACGGGGTCAGGATTGACATAGGCCGTGTTCTGCGAGGACCAGGCTCCACTCTGGATGCTTCGCACGGGGTCAGGATTGACATAGTCGTGTTCTGCGAGGACCATGATCCGCTCTGGACGTTTCCCACGGGGTCAGGATTGACATAGGCCGTGTTCCACGTAACCAGGATTTTTGCTCTAGATGCTTCCCACGGGGTCTGATTGACATAGCCGTGTTCTGCGAGGACCAGGCTCTGCTCTGGACATTTTCCACGGGGTCAAGATTGACATAGGCCGTGTTCCACGTGACCAGGAATTTGCTCTCGATGCTTCCCACGAGGTCTGATTGACATAGCTGTGTTCTGCGAGGACCAGGCTCCGCTCTGGACATATCCCACGGGGTCAGGATTGACATAAGCCGCGTTCCACATGACCAAGAATTTGCTCTGGATACTTCCCACGGGATCAGTTTGACATAGCCGTGTTCTGTGAGGACCAGGATCCGCTCTGGACGTTTCCCACGGGGTCAGGATTGACATAAGCCGCGTTCTACGAAACCAGGAATTTGCTCTGGATGCTTTCCACGGGGTCTGATTGACATAGCCGTGTTTTGCGAGGACCAGGCTCCGCTCTGGACGTTTCCCATAGGGTCAGGATTGACATAGGCCGCGTTCCACGAAACCAGGAATTTGCTCTGAATGCTTTCTACGGGTCTAATTGACATAGCCGTGTTCTGCAAAGACCAGGCTCCGCTCTGGACGTTTCCCACGGGGTCAGGATTGACATAGGCCGTGTTCCACATGACCAGGAATTTGCTCTGGATGCTTCCCACGGGGTTTGATTGATATAGCTGTGTTCTGCGAGGACCACGCTCCGCTCTGGACGTTTCCCACGACGTCAGGATTGACATAGGCCGTGTTCCACGTGACCAGGAATTTGCTTTGGATGCTTCCCACGGGGTCTGATTGATATAGCCATGTTCTGCGAGGACCAGGCTCCGCTCTGGACATTTCCCACGGAGTCAGGATTGACATAGGTCATGTTCCACGTGACCAGGAATTTGATCTGGATGCTTTCCATGGGGTCTGATTGACATAGCTGTGTTTTGCGAGGACCAGGCTCCGCTCTGGACGTTTCCCATGGGGTCAGGATTGACATAGGCCGTGTTCCACGAAACCAGGAATTTGCTCTGGATGCTTTCCACGGGGTTTGATTGACATAGCCGTGTTCTGTAAGGACCAGGATCTGCTCTGGACATTTCCCACGGGGTCAGGATTGTCATAGGCCGCGTTCCACGAAACCAGAAATTTACTCTGGATGCTTTCCACGGGGTCTGATTGACATAGCCGTGTTCTGCGAGGACCAGGCTCCACTCTGGACGTTTCCCACAGGGTCAGGATTGACATAAGCCGCATTCTACGTGATCAGGAATTTGCTCTGGATGCTTTCCACGGGGTCTGATTGACATAGACGTGTTCTGGGAGGACCAGGCCCCGCTCTGGACGTTTCCCACGGGGTCAGGATTAACATAAGCCGTGTTCCACGTGACCAGGAATTTGCTCTGGATGCTTTCCACGGGGTTTGATTGACATAGTCGTGTTCTGCGAGGACCAGGCTCCTCTCTGGATGCTTCCCACGGGGTCAGGATTGACATAGGCCGTGTTCTACGTGACCGGGAAAGGTTGACTCTCGGTTGTTTATGCATCGTCGAGTCATAGAACTGGGGATTTTTCCGCAGCTCCGATTTGTTGAGGTCGTGTCTGTTGAAATGAGACAGATATTGAGATGATCTCCAGGCTGTCTGTGAACCATTGAGATTTGGCTTCTTCTTCTGATGGAGCCTGGGGAGGGAAGGTGTGATTCCTTCTTTGTTTGCGCCCCTGGATTGTATACAAGGATTGATGTGATATCACCTGTAGGGCATAAATTTCATTTTTTTAAATTTTTTTTTATTTCTTTCCGCGATACTTTATCATTTTAGCTTTTATATCGCGAAGGTCGCGATTGCCCAATCATTTCAGCTATTTTTCGCGGTGCCCAATCATTTCGACTATTTGTTTTATTTTACCCGCTGCTTTTTATTGCGAGTTGCCCAATCATTTCGGCTATTTTTGTACGCATAAATTTTTACTTGCTGGTTTTGTTGCAAGTTGCCCCATCATTTCGGCTATTTCGTATGCATGTGTGGGTCGCTGGCTTTTTTCTGCAAGCTTGGAATTAGACACCGATTTCGGCATCAGCACCGCTATAACTAGAATATTGCCAGGAGCGAATCATCATTTGCCTTCATCGATGTTGAACAAAGGTGGCTTAGTAGACAGGGTTAGGATCCTGTCGACTAAGGCTTTTGACTTCATGAGCCGTAAAGCTCTCATAAAGGTATTTCTCCCTACGAGTCGTGAGGATCTCGTAGATGCATTTTCTCCTTAGGGATCGTGAGGATTCCTAAGTGTATGGTCTCTTATAAGTCGTAAGGATCTTACAAGAGTGCTTTCTCCTTATAAGTCGAGAGGACTTACAAGGGCTGTTCACTGTGCAAACATATCCCTAGTCACGTATGGGACTTTGTTAGGGAAATGTATATTCGCGCCCATGGAATGTATACAAGGGTCGGCATTGAGCCGCTTGTAGGGCAGCATTGGAGGTTGTGGTGGCCGCTTTAGAACAGGTTCAGATCCCTGTAGCTTAAGACTTTTGAAACTTATGAGCCGTGAGGGTCTCATAAGAGGGTTCTCCTTACTAGTCATGAGGATCTCGCAAGTGTAATTTCTCCTTAGGAATCGTGGGGATCCCTAAGCGTGTTGCTCCCTTATGAGTCGTAAGGATCTCACGCAAGTGGTTTCTCCTCACAAGATCGAGAGGACCTTGCAAGTGTCTTTTAACGAGATCGTGCCCTTTCGGGTTTTCATAAAAGCTCTCCGGTAGCCCTGCTATTTTTACTCACGGAGCCCTTTCGGGTTTTCATCCGTGCCCATTTTGCTTATGGACATACCGTTTTTTTGTTTTTTTTAATTATTTTTTTTGTGTCAGCCTTAGGATGCTGCAGTCCACAGTAGTTTATCGACATCTCGGTCAACAGCCAGTTTTAGGACATAGTGGTCCATTGTTAGTTTAAGGACGTTTCGGTCCAATAGCCGGCTACTACTTATAGAATTTGGGCTCAGGAAGATAGCGAGCGGACATAGTCGTCGTCATCTATCGTTGACCTAAGCCGTGACTCGTCAAGCCTAGTATTTCTTTAGGAAGCGACCGTTTATTGGCCTGAAAGGTCTTTCACCATGCATGTCCATAAGTAGGTAGGCTCCATCCTGGTAGACTTTGTCTATGATATACGGGCCTTCATAGTTCGGCTCGAACTTCCCTCGCTTGGCACGATTAGGGATCATGGGTCTCTTGACCACTAGCACGAGTTCGCCTTGGCGGAATGTTCTCGGCCTAGTCAATATTTCATATGAGCACGTCATCTTTGCTTTATAAGCCTCCAGATTTTGTTGTGCCATGAGCCGGGTTTCATCAATGGCATCGAGCTCCTCAAGTCGAAGGTGAGCATTTTCTTCGTCTGTTAGCTCGTAGTGAACTGCTACTCGTAAAGAGGGTAACTCTATCTCGAGGGGGAGTACCGCTTCCGTACCGAATACCAATGCGTACAGGTTGTGTTCGTGGCAGTTTTGAACGTAGTTCGATATGCCCAGAGAGCTTCATGCAGTCTCTCGTGCCAGTCCTTCTTATTTCGTGACACTGTCTTTTTCACGATCTTTGTCAAGGTCTTGTTGAAAGCCTCAGCTAGACCGTTAGCTCAAGAATTATAGACCGAAGAGTATCTCCAGTCTATGTTATGCTGTTATGCGAAGCGGCTGATCTTGTGGCTTCTATAGGCCGGCCCGTTATCGGAGATGATCCATCGCGGAGTTCCAAACCGATAAATGACGTGTGTCTTGAAGAAATGGAGGATATTCTCCGTCTTCACTTCCTTCAGCGGTACTGCTTCTGCCCATTTGGAGAAGTAATCAGTTGTCGCCAAAATGAATTGATGTCCTCTGGACGATGCTGGTTCGATGGAACCGATTATGTCAGTTCCCCACATTTCGAACGGTCAGCTAGCTACCGTTGGATGTAGTGGATTTGGATGCTGATGGATAAAGTCCCCGTGAATCTGGAACGAGCATTGCTTCGCGTATTCGAAGCAGCCCTGGATCATCGTGGGCCAATAGTAGCCCATCCTTTTGATCTTCAGCTTCATCTTCGGGCCGGCTTGGTGAAAACCGCAGAGTCCATAGTGAGTTTCTTGGACAACTCTCCTTGCCTCTTCAGGTCCCAGGCATCTTAGCCACAGAAACTCAAACGATCTCTTATACAAAGTATCATTGACGAATGCGAAAGAAAGAGCTTGTTTCATGAGCTGATGTTTTGAGGACGCATCTTCAGGCGTTCGACGGGATTTGAAGTAGTCTATAAAGACTTCTCTCTAATCTTTAGCATTTTCCTGGTCTTTTATTTGTAGGGCCATTTGCTCGTCTCTCTTTTTTCTTTGGGTGATTCTGGAGATATTTCTGCCGGTGCAAGAACCCAACGGCTCTGCACAATGATCCTCACGTCAACGAGGTTCTCGTCGGCTAATTCTTTAGCAAGCTTGGCTAACGCATCCGCCTTGCTATTTTCCGCACGCGGTATGCTTTCCAAGGTGTAGGAAGGAATTTGAGTCAGCAGTTGCTGTACTTTCTCACCGTACTTCACCAACTCTGGCTTGCACGTTTGATAGTCGCCGTTTACCTGACTAACGACCAGTTGGGAGTCTCCGTATATGAGGAGGTTTTCAATTCCCATGTCGATAGCGATCTCGAGACCTGCTATCAAAGCTTCATATTCGGCTTCATTGTTCGTTCTTGGCTCTGTTAAGGAGAAGGCAAAGCGCATTATCCCTCTTTGTGGAGTCACGAAGATGAGGCCTACCCCTGATTTGATTATAGGGGTGCTTTGTTTGCGCTTCTTCATGAAAGATGCTCCATCAAAATAGAGTTCCCACCGGGTATCATTCTCTCTTCTCTTCCCGTCGATCGTGTTAAACGCGTGTTCGTCTGGCAATTCGCAGTTCAAGGGAGAGTCGGCAGGTATCGGATGCTCAGCGAGGAAGTCGGGGATGGCCTGGCCTTTCACTGCCTTGAGAGGCCGATAAGTTATCGAGAACTCCATCAAGAGCAGGGCCCATTTAGCGAGCCGCCCTGTTAATATGGCCTTCAACATCAAATACTTGAGAGGATCTACCTTTGATACGAGATGGACCTCATGTGCCAATGCATAGTGTCTGAGCTTCGTTATCGCGAAGATCAACGCCAGGCAGTGTTTTTCAATGGGAGAGTAATTGCTTTCTACCCCCAAGAGAACTCGACTCAGATAATAAAGGGCTCTCTCTTTTCCTTGGTCGTTCTCTTATGCCCACAGCGTGCTAAGGAACCTTCGAGGGAGGTCGTATACAAGACGAGAGGTTTTCCTTTAACGGGAGCAGCCAATACAGGCGGATTCTGCAGATATTGCTTGATTTCTTCCAGTGCACTTTGGCATTTGCGATCCCAGACGAATGGGGTTCCCTTCTTCATTAAGTGACTGTAGGGGCGGCACTTGCCGGAGAGATTGGCTATAAATCGCCGGATATACGCGAGCTTACCTTGGAGAGAACGCGGCTGTTTGAGAGTTCTTGGCGGGGGCATTTCCATAATCACCTTGATCTTCGACGGGTATATCTCGATGCCTCGATGTCGTACGATGAATCCTAGGAATTTGCCCGAGGAAACTCCGAACGCGCATTTGAGAGGGTTCATCTTCAAGTTGTATTTCCGAAGGCGCTGAAACACAATCTTCAGATGCTCTAAATGTTCCTCGTATGATTTTCTTTTAACCACGAGGTCATCGATATAGCATTCGACGATTTCATATATGAGGTCATCGAAAATTTTCGCCATGGCCCTCTGATAGGTGGCACCGGCATTCTTTAGACCGAAAGGCATTACCTTGTAGAAAAATATGCCCAAAGGGGTCCGAAAAGCAGTATGCTTCCGGTCCTCAAGATGCATCTTAATCTGATTGTATCCTGATAAGCCGTCCATGAAGGAGAAGACTTCGTGAGTGGATGTGTTATCTATCATCAGCTCGGTGACCGGTACTGGGAAGTCGTCCTTCGGGCAGGCTTTATTGAGATCCCGAAAGTCCACACATATGTGCACCGTCCCATTTTTCTTCATCACCGGGACGATGTTGGCGATCCAGTCAGGATATTGAACCTCTTGGATGAAGCCGGAGTCGATTAGCTTCTTGACCTCGGCGTTGATGCTCATTTCAAGCTCGAGCAGCATTCTTCTCGGCGCTTGTTTGATCGGTTTGACGTCTGGAGAAATCGCCAATCTGTGGACAGCAATCTCTGGATCGAGTCCCGGTATCTCTGAATAGTTCCATGCAAAGAAATCTCTATGCTGCATGAGCACGTCTTTTAGCGTAGCCACCCTTTCTTCAGACAACAGCTCACTGACGAACGTCGGCCGCGGGTCACTTGCCGTCCCCAAATCAATTTTCTTGAGGTTATCTGCAGTAGTATTATTCCATCTTCCAGCTCTTTTGGCGCCGGTGGAAACTCTGAGATTACCTCATCATCATCGTTTTCGAAGCACCAGGGGAGGTCATCCGTATTCTCAGGCTCTTCTTCTGACAGCGTTATCACGTGGCAGGTATGAGATCGTTTCCAAGATCGATGTTGATCTGGTTCTACTCTCGTTATACGCATCGCTTTCGGTTCATGCTTCTGTGGTGGGCTTACCCTCCAACTGCTGGATAGAGCGAAGCTGCCTTGTTGATATTGGTCTTCGACCCAGTTCTTGAAGGTGAAGTAGTCTTCGAGAGGATGCCCTATTGCCCGGTGATAGGAGCAATAGTCTGGGTGAGAGACCTCGTTCGCTTGCTCGGGATGCTTGGAATCCGGGAGTGTCATCATCTGATACTTTACGACGAGATTGAATATCTTCTTTGTCTTGTTTTGGGGAAAGAATATTCCCGACCCATCTTCTTTATAAGGGACGGATCCCGGCTGCTCGACTCTTGCTCGCGTGGCTTCTTAGACCCGCTTGGCTATTGTTGAACGCCTTTCCCGCTCTTTGATTTATTTTTGCCTCTGCGTCGGGCCTTTTGTATGACGGGTTGATAAGGAAGAGCATTGTCATTCTCCGCGGCCTGCTGAAGGAGGCGCTGTGTCATGGCTTTCTCGTAAATGTCCATTTCACGGTTATGGTCATCCCGGACCTTTTGACCCGCTTCCCTTATTAGCTTGTCCATCCGTTTTTCAAACGACGGATACGGCATTTTGATGGCAGGATCTCGTTTTGGTTCAGGGTAAGCGTCTTTTAACAGGGCGTCTCCTTCTTCATCGAAGTCATGTATGACGTAGCTACCATGGACTCGTTCCCGTTTCTTGGATTGGACATATCCAAGCCTGACCGTTTCCATTTTCCCGTTAAGCAACTTTCACTGAGTTCCGGGGACGTCCCAAATCCTGTTGTAGAACCGAGCTTGTCGAGCTGTCTGTTTGAAGGGTACACCTTGGCGCCTCAACAGCCTTCTCAAGCCTTCTGTGTAATATCTAGGCAGACGGATGGGCTGGAGCCTGTCAATTGTAGAATCCGCACCATGCCAAACCTCTTTCTCCACTTTGGTTTCCGTGGATCGATAAAAGAGGATCGCCTTTTCATCTTTTCGTCTGGGAGGGACGTAGAATGTTTGCAGTTTCTGCACACTATAGGTACCAAGCGCGTCGAGCTCTTTGTAATGCTCTTGTGGAGCCATGGCAATTTGCAAACTCCGATCATCGCTGGCGAAGGCTTGCATTGATGGCCGAGCGGGAAATATAGCGTTGACCTCATCTTCCGAGTCGCTGCCGAAGATCAATATAGGGGTGTTGTGTTGGGGCGGCCATGAATAAACTATTTCTTCTTCCTCCTCGGTATCACTCCCGAAGACCGGAATAGTGGTGATAGTTTTGTTCTTCGGTTTGTGACATCTTTCCGAGTCCTCGAAATCTGGTAAGAAGTATTTTGCATTTTCGTACTTTCGGACTTCATTCATAGAGAATGGGTTCAACTCCCCCGTCACAGTGTACTCGAGACCATCTTTGAAGTACTTCATACACTGATGTTGTGTAGAAGGGATAATATTGTACTTGTGTAACCAAGGCCTGGTGAGCAAAGCATTGTAGCAGGTTTTAGCGTCAATGACGTGAAACTTGATGTCCGTGACAAGCAGCCCAAAGCGTAGTGTCAATATTACAGACCCAAGTGTCCGTGATGACTGGGAGTCAAATCCGGAGATGGTGATTTTATCACGAGCGAGGTGCTGAACGCTCATGCAGATTTCCTTCAACACTCTCACGTTGAGGAGATTGACGGAAGATCCATTGTCAACCAGGATTTTGCCTATCTTGATGTCATGACAGTATCCGGAAACATATAGGGGACGGTTATGCTCGCATGTCCCAAGAAGGAGATCTTCATTGCCGAAAGTGATATCCGTTGTGTGCACTTCTTCCAGCTCGTCCTTCATCTTTTCTTCGGCGAGGAAAGGTTGGAATTTCTCTGGCTCTTGTAGTGCTTTGATCAATGAATCTCTCGCCTCTTTGGATAGCAGAAGGGCGTCGAGAATGCTTAGTTGCGAAGGTAGCTTTCTCAAGTGTGCCAAAACGTTGTAGTCCACCTTACTTATCTTCGGCGGGTCTTTGGCTGTCAGCTCTTCGAGGGCTTGGTCATCAAGGATGATATCCTTAGGGACCTTTTCTTTCCCCTTATCTTTTCTATTTGACCCACTGTTCTAGGGCCCAAGATTTTTTTCGGGCAGCGTGCGATTGCGCAGCTGAATGTTCTCGCAGTTCTTCGGTTCTTCCTCTTTTCCCGACATGGATTCTTTGAAGAGAGGGCCAAGAGTCATTTCTTCGTCAGAGTCGCTCCCGAAGGTGAGGACTTGCGATCCCCCAGCGTTGACCATGCGACAGTTGCTGGTAGTTCTTTTATACTCCTCGGTCGTATTTCTTTGCTCCCGACGAATTTTGCGTTTCATCCGCTTGAAATGTTGTCGGTGAGCAACATACCCCCGCCACCATCTTTTAAAAGAGTTGCACTCTTCGGTGGGGTGCGCAATCTTTCGATGATATAAGCAGTAGCTAGGATGTGTTTCCGCTTCACCAAGAGCGTTCCCTCCGGAGGGTGGCAGCTTCATTCCTATCGATATGGGTTTGGCGAACCTCTTTCTCGTCTTGAACCTACTTTTATTTGCGGCGGATGTACTTTGATCTGGCGGGGGTGTTTCAACCCTATCGTCCAGTCGCCGGCGTTTGGCTTTTTCAAATATAGCCATCTCACGCTCTCGAGCAGCTTTGCTTTTAAGAAGAGTTTCTTCCAGGAATGCATCAATCATTTCGTCTGATGGCCCTAGAAGTTCCGGCTCAGGACGTGTCCCCAGTTTCTCTATGTAAGGAGCTTCTTCATTGTTTATCGACGAGTGAGAGATCATATGGAAACTTGCTACGTAATCTTCAGATTCATCCGACGAGTCTTCTCCATCATCTCCGTCCTCAAGGACGTGACTGAGAAATTCTTGGAGTGTGACTGGAGTCCGCGTCTTCTGGTTATACTCTTCCAGCGCGTCAATCTGCTTTTGCAGGTCCGTGCGCCTGTCACCAGGCTTCACGAGCTTCTTGGATTTCTTCTTCTTCTTCGAAGATTTTGACGGCTGGGAGTGAGCACTTTGACTATCACCACCAATTTTTGGAGTTGGGCGCGATTTCAGCATTCCCTCGATAATCTCAGGTTCCAGTGGATTCTTCCACCTGATTGCCGGGCATGTGTGGAGATCCTTCAGCGTTCTTTTTGTTTTGGCTGAAAGAGCGATCTCCCATGGAGCTTCTTCTATGAAAGAGCATGATGCCCCCAGTGTAGGGTTCCTAGGCACACTATAGAGGTCTCACAAGGCATCAACCATGCCAATTTCTAATTTTACGGTGCCGAGAAACCCTAGACTAGATCGTTGACTAGAAGTTTAGGCGAAAAACGAAACTAGTTAACTACTTAACTAAAAGTTAGATGCTACAACCTTTGTAGATCCGGTTCTCCACTTCCTTAGCTCCACGTGGGTGTCCTCTCACTGTCCATCATGAATCCCGAACTCAATCGTCGGCTTCATCGGAGAAACGGGCGAGCTAGGTCGTCGGCTTCGTGTCAAAGACGATCTACGTCGAGGCATCACAAGTTCAAGCTCCGACTTCACAAAGTTGTGAAACTTGTGAAGAAAACACCCAAAACAACTTGGCAAGAGGTAGAGGGTGAAGAAATAGGAGGTGGGTTCACTTTAGAATTGGATTTCTCTCACTAGAACTCAAGTTGCCATTGATGGCATCAAGGTTTCTATCTTGAAGAAGAAGGAGAAGATGAAGAAAGAATATGATAAGTGTTTTTTTAAAATGAAAAATAATTCAATACTTATCATAAGCAAACCATAGTTGAGTGTAGAGAATAGACCATGGTTACTTGGATGGGTTAGGGTTAAGCATGAAGACAAGAATGGTTAAGAAGTCAAAGCTTCATGAAGCTTCAACTAGAAACAAAGAAAGCCACCATTCTCATCTTTATCTTTTCCAAATAAATAAATAAACAAATAAATAAATAAATGAATATGCAAAACCCTAATTATCAAATTAACCATGGTTTAATTCTATACACTTAACTAAATGATCAAGTATCATCAAATATGATACAAATATGTGCACAAAAGTATATCACATATACTTCTTGCACATCAAGTGAGAAAATCCATATAAAGTGAACTAATACTAGCTAATGCAAAGTAATATATCAAATATATAATTATACATTAAATCATTAAATCAACACTTGACTTAACGATCTGGTCATATCGCATATAACTGACTAGCATCCTATGTATCGGCTTATCGAATCAATGATTCGATAACTAGGTCACATCGAATATAACCAATCGATACATTCATCGCGAGAATGAAATACGGTATCACATACACGTATTATTCTCGGTCCTGCACATATCTCATATGCGCTCCTATTTCGTTTCGCTTGAGCCAGGAAACCTCTGTGTAGGACTCTAAAGACTCGTCAATACTCCGGTAGCAGATGATGATCATATCAAGCACCCACAAGCCGCAAGCGGTCTGCTAAACGTAACGGCCATCCGGGTATTGAGCGATCAGAAGATCGACGAGCTAGCCCGCTCACACTCCTGTGAATCCAACCAGTAACACTTACCGTACAGTCCGGTCTGTTCGTCTGATATGTCGCATATCAAATCTAGGGGTGGTAAACGTCAGACCCCAATAACCGATAAGTCGTGCCGATGTGAGGCTCATAATGGGTCGAGAAACTACTGGTAACACTTACCAGCAAATCTCTGAATAGCCCTGGCCAGGGACTTCCCTGTTACGGCCAATCGAGCACAGCGCAACATCAACCCCCACTACCGGGAGAGACGAAACCCCTCCTATCGCTCATTGCCTCCATGTGACTCGGGACTGTGCCCAAAGACCACCATTTTGCACGCCCTCGTGGACGTGGTAAGGTGGAGATCAAAGCACAGTAGGAATCACACAAGACTCTATGACGATCTCGGGTCTACAGACTAACCTGCACAAGTGTCACCTGAGAATTGCCATCTGACGTGAAGTATAATACCATCTGGGAGTTCTCGGCGAGTCCGTCCAGTCTACCCAGTCTCCACTAAGCACCCGTATACCATCTCTGATGTCAAACATCAATGGATATGGGATCATCCATCGCCCATCTCATGGGTCGAGAAGCGTATACGCTAGTCTACTCTGGTATATCGATGCCCCGTCTCGATACACCCACGACTAGGGACCTTGAAGGATGTACTTATGGACTACCATGTCCCCACTAGTATGATCTGCATCATAGTCCAGGTAGTCAAGTACACATCCTAAGGGCTTTACCAACATGTAACCATAAGACAGTTTAAAGAGACAAGTGTACATATTAAGATAAAGAGCAACCAGATAGCATACTATCATATCGAGCAAGAAAGTCATCTCTATATATGTCCAAGCATCCAATATAATATACATCATCTGTACAATACTGGCCTCTAGGGCATACATACAACTAACACCCAGTGTGTCCGTCTTCTTGGGAGCGTGTGGCTGTGGTGGGTTCACCTTCCAATTCTCGGACAGCGCAAACTTTCCCTGTTGGTATTGGTCTTCGATCCAACCTTTAAAGACGAAGCAATCCTCAATTGGATGGCTTACCGTTTGATGGTAGGGGCAATAATTGGGGCTATTAGCATCGCCGGGTTGCAACGGTCGTTTTGGATTCGGCAGATTGATAAGCCTGTTGCGCACCGCTAGCTCGAACAATCTCTTTGTTTTGTCCCGGGGAAACGAATAAGGGCGCTTCATCTTCTCATTATAGAATTGCCATCTCTCGTCTAGTCGATCCGTTAATTTTGGGCCACTGGACTGTTGTTGAGTATTCGCGACGAAGGTCGCCTTCCCTTTACCTTTTTCGTTCCGCGACTCTGGCTTTGAAGGAGACGGTCTATGACCCATCTGGTCCATTTAGGCCAGTTTGTCGATCAAGTCCTAGAACGTGGTCGGCTTGAAGAACATCATGAATTGGGAAATAGTTGCTTGAGGGTCAAGAGTGCCTACGAACATGCCCACTGCCGGCGCTTCCTCGATGCGCTGCTCACATTTTGACCATAAATTTCGCCATCGTATTGCGTATTGTACCCAAGTTTCGCCTGGCTTCACCCTAGCATTATTTAATGCGGTAATCAGGGTACGCTCGCTAGCGATCACGAATCTCTGCGTAAACAGCAATTCCATCTTTGCAAATGTCTTGACAGAGTCGTTTGGAAGTTCAGAATACCACTCGAATGCCGTCTCCGACAAGCTACCAACAAACTGGCGGAGCAGAAGTTAGTCATCACCCCCGGTGTTGCCGCACAAGGATCTGAATTGAGCGACATGCTGATGTGGATTCCCCGTCTCTTTATATACATGAAATTTAGGGATCGTATATCCCGGCGGGTACCTTATTTGTTCATACCAGCCTGGATAAGGTCGTCCAGTCTTAACGATCTGTCCAGCCGCTTCGTTTGCCTGGTGAGCTCGATTTGCTGAGCAATGTAATCATCCAGAGCGGCTTGGAGATGGTCTCCTCTTTGGCTGCTGAAAGAGCCTGAGAAGGGTTCGATGTTTCCCCTCTGTCATCTTCAATGATGATCGGGGGTCTTCAGCTGGAGGTTCCGGCTGTAACATCATCCCAGCCATGTCTTGGAACAAAAGAGCCATTCGTTTTATATTGGCTGCCTTCTCCGCAGCCTCTTTTTCTTTCCTCTCGAGCATTCTTCGGAGGAATTCGGTATCAGTTTCTTGTTCCCGACGTTGCTCCGAGGTCTCTGAATTTTCTTTTGGCCCAGTGAGTGCGGCCATTGCAGTCAGCATCTCCTGAAGTTTCTGCTGCTGTTGTTCCTGAGCCTTCGTTATCAATCAGGTAAGCGGTCGATGACCCGTAGAAGCACGGCTTTCTTCTTTTCCGGAAGCCATATAAACGGTATGTATTACCATGCCCCCGGACTTGGGGCATTTAGATTCAACGTCCTTGCGGTTTGCCGCATTCACATGGACTTTCTCCGGCCTCCTTCTCTTTTGAGCGGTTGACGTTGAGGGAGCCGTTGCAGCGGGCACCCAGACGGCTGTCGCCTTTGGTGGCTTGACAGGATGGTTTTCTCCTTGTCGAGCTTTAAGCTTCTTTGGCCGGCGAGAGTAGTCCTGATTAATCACCGATTCCTGGACCTGTCGCCAGACTTTATAAATTTTAGAGGACAGCCGCTGAGGGGGCTGCTCCGTCTTCTTTTCTGTAGTAATCTTTATAGGTGGAAGAGATCTCTTCAGCACGGCAGTCGGAGAGTTCCTGCGAACCCTCCTAAAGGGTTCAAAGTTGTTCCCAGTTGGAACAGCAGCATTGATTTCCACCATCGGAGCTGGCGGAATTAGCCCAGAGGGGGAGTTGCCCCTGACCTTCCTTACTCGGCGCCAATGGCGACGTCGAGCATGTCGTGCGGATGGGACTGTCTCAACTGTAGGGGTGACTTCATCATGCCCCCTGTGTTGGCTAAGGGCTGTCATCGGCGTCAGCCTCTTAAAGACCGATGTCCGTTGAGAAGCAATGTCCAATCTGTCAAAGACAGACCTTTGGGCAGGGGAAGCAGCTTTGGGGACTTCGCCTGAAGCAGGAGCCGGGATGGCCAGCCTTGTGAAGACTGACTTCTTGGCAGAAGAAGCCTCTCCGATGATTTCCTCCGCTTGAGCCGGGATGGCTATCCGCTTAGGGATGGCTGCTTCAGGTATCGCGGGCTTGTTAGCGTTCTGGCCCAATCTGCTGAAAACTGAGGCAGTGGAGTTGGGCGACCCGTTAAGAGGGGCCGCGGTAGTGGTAAGTTGATCAAAGACTGACTTCTTTGGGGCTTCTTGCGGCAGCATCGGGACATTGAAGCTCATGGGTGGGATCATAGTCCCAAAGAACAGCCCAGTGGTGGCCTGAGTTACTTGGTCCACCGGAATCGTGAACAGGGAGGCCGCCTGGGGCCCGTAAGTTACACCTCCAGATGAGGCGGAACGGGAGTTGCAGTTGCAGCTTGAGCATTTTGTGTAGGTAGAAGCCATTGATCTTTCGTTTTCTGCACGGAGCAAGACACCAAATCTTAGTATCTCGAACCCAAGGGCAATCATATCAAACCGCGATTCGTTCGCGAACACGACACACGAAGTGTGGAGTGGAAAGAGGAAAAGGTCACACCGGGCGTGCCAGAATCTGTTCACCGCCGAAAACCGGAAAAACATGCGTCTTGCCTGAATTTAGGGACATATGCTAATAGGTGCTATCCGTCCACCTCTCCGAAGATGTCAAGTTGATTTATGACACCACGTATCGAAGGTTTAGACAGATGCGGCCGATGTAGCAGACTTCGTCAGATTCCCCCTCATTTGAGGGGTTTTTGATTGTGGGGACGCTCTTCCCTGCAGGCGTAAACCCCGGCAGTTAATTACGCTACCGAATCACGGTAACAACTTTCTCCTTCTCCAGATGGTCACTTCATGTCGTGAGTGTTTGTTTTGTTTTTGGTTGCCCGTGGATTGTATACGGAGACTGTTGCGCCACGGCAGCGCCCCGGCCGTCTTACTCGAGGCCAAATTGCGGAATCAAAATTTTTCCTTACTTGGAAACCGGCGCTACCGCGGACAATGAAAAAACCCGGATCGTAACCATTAACCTATCCTTGCTAACAGGAGATGGGAAGAGAAGTATACCGAGTGATCCGAGTCCTCCGGTCTTCTCGACATCGTCCTGATCTCTCGCGGAAAGTCTTGCCTCCACATCGTCGCCTCCTCGCCGGAAAGTGCACCACAACGCCTGCGTCTTTTACGGGCTCCCGCCTCAATACCGAGGCAACTCGGGCATGAAGCCGGCAACTCGACATGCTCAAGATATGCTGTAGAATGTAGTGTAGAAGATGCTTGTCTCATTTGGGGTTTGTTGCCATGGTGATGGAATGGGGTTAGGAAAAATGGTGCTTTCATTTTTCCATAACAAGAAGAAGAAGGAGATGAAGAATTCCCCACAAAAATAAAGATCAACTCTCACATTCTTTTTCTTCTCTCTAATGTTCTACCATTTTCATCAAGTGAGAAGAATAAGGTGGAGGAATGAATATATCAAACAAGAGGGAGGTGAGTGTAGGAGAGCAAGAAGGGTGACCATATCCAAAGACAAGAAAACATCAACCATGCTTAACCTCCATACCCTTTCCAATCTCAAATAAATGCAAGTGATGGAGTAAAAGATATGAAGCTATCATAATCAATCATTATGCAAGAAACCCCCTCCACAAATGTTATTTGCACAATTGCAAATAACCCCCTCCATCGGAAAAGTCTGGCCAGGAAAGAACAAATGAAAACCGGCCGGAACGGAATACAAACTGGCAACTCCAGAAAACTGGTCCCGTAATAAATTACAGGAAAACCCCGATACTGTGCATACACACCCGCATCTGTATTCCGACCGGATACAAATGCAATGAGACAAAATCTACACTGTACTAAACTAGGATCCGGCTTAACCAAAGCCGGCTAGTTATGTCCGTTCGATCCTGATCCGTGCAATACCGCACGTATCTGATCGAACCCCGCCATATATCCATACGGCTACTAGTACAAACCGTCCGATCCTGATCCGTGCAATACCGCACGTATCTGATCGGACCTTGCCATATCTCCATACGGCCTCTACAGCGTTTCGCCCGAAAGCTGAGTAACTGAAAGTGTGGTGGACTCTAAAGACTCGTCAATACTATGGCTGTGGATTTAACCACTAGCACGTCAGAGGTATTAGCCAATACGTGACGGGCCACCAGCTATTGACCAAAAGGGACGTCGATGAGCGAACTCATCCTGACACCCTACTGAGCCTGTCAGTGACAATATCCGTACAGTCCGGTCCGTTCGTCTATGAGCATCGCATGTCGGGCCTAGGGGGTTGGTAAAAGTCAGACCCCCAAAAGCGGTACAAGTCGTGTCGGAGTGTAGCCCAGAACGCCCTGAGATACTACTGGAATACCTACCAGTAAATCTCCTGCCTCGGCCGAGGGCTTTGTATAATGGCTCTCCTAGACACAGCGCGACCTCACCCCCAATACCGGGAGAGACGAACCCCTGAAGATCCGCTCACTGCCTCCATGTGGCTCGGGACTGTACCCAACTAAAACCTGTTTGCACGACTCCTTTGAGCCGTGGTAGGGTAGTAATCAAAGCACAGTGGGAACTCACACGAGACAAATGACGATCCTCAGGTCGATGAACTAACCTGTACACATGTCACCAGGGAACTGCTATCTGACGTCAGGTATAAGCCCAACTAGCAGGTTCCCGGCGAGTCCTGTCCGGTGTACTTATAACCCAATGAGCACCTGTATACATCTTAGGTGAACCAACTGACACCAGTGGCTTGTGAGACCGGCCACCACCCCTCGTCGGGGTCTCGACTGTATACACTAGTCTACTAATGGAGTATCGATGCCCTGTCTCGAAACTCCTACGACTAGGGACCTTTTAAGGATGTGCTTATAGACCACCAGCTCCCACGTATATAATCGCCATCATACTGCTAGTAGTCAAGCAAGAATCCTAGGGGCTCTATCAACGTGTAATAGCGACATGTCAGGTCACCTAAAGCAGTACACGATGATAAAGATAAACCAGATAGCATACTATCATCTCGAGTAAGACTGTCCTACCGGGATAGGTCCTCCCTCAATCATTGTAATCACGTGCCTGTGATCCAATAATTGACTCTGAGGGCACTATCTCCAACAATCTCCCACTTGCACTCAAGGCTAATTATTGCGATGTCGCATACTCACAGCCCGTGTGATACCGAACACCCAACTCCTCTACTAGTCAGTCTCACAAAGCTCGTTTGTGAAACTATTGCGTTCGAGGAATAGCCTCAGTGAGTGGATCCGCTGTGATGTTTCTTTCTATGTCTCTCTATATCTCAAGTTCGCGGAGAAAGCCATCTCCCGAAATGAGCAATACCTGTCTTAGAATGTCTGGATGTCTGATGGGACCTAGCTCATAAATGAACTCCAAATCCAAACTTCTTAGACTGTATCATCCACTGAACTTAATCAGTATCCTGCGCCATGCCTCCCTCAGTATTGCCTTGGACCACCTGTCCAAAATACAGTCCCTCATCAGAGGGAGAACTATAACTCTGACAACCTCCTTGTCGTCCATGTCACCTTGGAAGCCTGGAATGATAACTGTCTCCCAAATGAGGCTGTCGTTATCATATCCCTAGAACATCCACTCATGTTCTAAAACTGCTTCCGACTGTTTCTCCAGGATTGGATCAATGTCAACTTATTGCATCTAGTGCAAGAACAACATCTGGTGTGGTACTTGACATCTCATGATTGACTCAATTGCCTAAGCAAGTGATCTGCCAATCATGAGTATCCCTCTCCTTTTTAGTCTATAAGACACCTTTAAAGAGGGTGACTCCATCAACTGCAGGTGCACTACCGTGTCAGGAGTCGTCCATTCTAAATACTCATAGAATGCTGTCAAGGTACCCAGATTGGGAAACCACCCAAATCTAAATCTAAAACCATAGATCTAGTAACCAGTATGTCTGATATAATATCCAAGTCCCTTGTGGAGAAACCACTGTGTGACGACCAAAGTATAACCGATCGTAGTATAGGAATATCACTTCCTACTACCTTCTCAACAGATCCACCCCCTATTCTGATGACGTCAAACCTATGACTGTCACATCAGAAATAGATTATCTATCTCCGCTACATCTGCTTTAGTCTATAAATAGACATAAGCCTGATGTCCACCAATGCTTCCGCTGCTCCCACTGACTACGACAGCCTTCTGGCAGAGTCATACAGACGTGCAGTTCTAAAGCTAGTTTAGAACGACGCTATACTCATCCTCCTGCCGGGTCTCGCAGCCTGGAACAACAGCAATGGTATGTGTGGGTAAACAAGAACTTCCCTGTCACCGTCCTTGAGGCTACCGGAGTACCTCTCGGGTGCCTGAAGTTACCCACCGTATCTGCGGAGTGGCCAATGGAATGTCAAACCAGATTGAATCTTTAGGTTCCTTATCGAATCTTCAGTAATCGTTTGCGGTTCTGGAATTACTTCCAGTTCTACCATACTCCCACTGCTGTTTTTGAAAAAATCCATTTTTAATAAAACTGTGGCGAGTCTAGAACAATATTTCTATTGATCTGCCAGATGGTAGAAAATCAACCCTCGTCATAGCCTGGGTCAACCCACAAACAGCCATTACAGAAACGTGCCTTGAGTTATCCGGAGTCTGGTTTTAAGCATAAGCCGGACAACTCCCCGTACCTTAACAATGTTAAGATATGAACTGTACTATATCCAATATAGAACCAGAGGCACTGATTTAAATGAACCAGATTCAAATCATGCAGCTATCTTCAGCGCATGTCAACTAAATCGAAGGAGGCCGATCAGCGTTACTCAACTTAGGAATGCTTCCAATTATGAGTAACCTGAAAGAGAAGCAATTTCTCTTTACCATTACTATCAACTGAATACCATACACAAGTATCTACATCTTCGATTACTTTGAAGAATCCCGATACTTGCAATACTTGGTTCTCTACTCTTATTCAAATACCTATAACTCCTCAAAACTTAGACCCTGTGTTTCCACGAAACAGCTGTCTAAAATCTAGAGAAGTCATAAGTAAACCGAATATAGTACGAGGACCAACCCCTCTGTCCTGATGGACACTGGACAACATACAATACTCTGTATAAGTCCGCTGAGTCTAACAACTCTTTCACTGTGCGTCGCAGATTGAAAACTGTACTTATGGTTAAGAAGAATTACACCGCTGTTTGATGCTCCTTACCTAACCATCCACTGATATAGGTAAATGTCATCGACATAATATCAAAAGGTATATCTCACTCTATGAAAATAGACGTACAGATATATCAATTTGAAATTGGTGCATAACCGCGGATATTCAAAACCAAAAAATTGCCGTCCGGCAAACAACCCAGGTGACTTCCTCAAATATCACCGATTACAATGAATCCCGATATAGTGAGGATGATCACCCAATTCCCAATAACTTACTCCCACTCATCATCTGTAAAACCATACAGATGTGAGAATCCAACCTGGTAAATACATACCCTGGAGTAAGTGTCTAATCGGGAAATCAGTTTTCTTTTAACAGTACACAGTGAAACTTGAAACATTGAAATGTTTCGATGGGGTATCCTGGTATTCCTAGTAATGCCTCTACCATTATCCAGATTCACAACTGTAACCGTATATCTCTTTGCCATCTGTCCAAATCCCTTTATATGTCTTTAGTCATTACCGTCTGCACACCCCCTTAGGCCAAATGGTTTTCTTCCTTCCCTACCGTTCGGTACCAGCCTATGGTTTGGAAGAAGACTATCCAGTAAGCATAATGGGTGTACTGTCCTAATCCTAGGAGCACTCACAATGCGAGAGAAGGTGAAGATAAAAGACACCTGAATGTACTTTATTCCTATTTCTCCTGAACCAGAATCCATCCCCGAACTGGAACAAGTTCCTTTCGAGTTCGTATATAACCATACGATGGAGTATCCAATAAACTGTGGATCTTCGTAGTGATACGGAGTGTCCTGGAGAAATACAAAGGTGATTTATGATTGGCGAAGAAATACTTGGTTTGGTCGTGAATATCAGTCACAATTTACTTTGCCCTCCTACTAATCCCTTGCTTTGTCTTAACTTAATACCTTCTGTACACCGTTTTAGGCTAACTGGTTTTCTTCATTCCCTACCGGTCGGCACCAGCCTATGGTTTGGAAGAAGACTATCCAATTTGCGTAATAGGTGTACTACTCCTAAACCAAGGAGTACTCGCAACCTGAGAGAAGGTGAAAAGAAAAGACAACTGAATAATCCTATCCGTTTTCTCCAGAACCAGAAACCATCCTCGAAGTCCTTCGAGTTCGTATCTAACCATACGATGGTTTTGTCCAATGGAAGTGGACGTTCGTAGCAATACGGGGTGTCCTGGAGAAAAGGGTAAAAGTAGGAGTGGCAATGAGGTTTGCAACTCTGACAATCCAAAAGCCAGTGTTAAGAAGGTTCGGTCAACTTGGTCACTGAGTCAAAGTCCAGGGTCGGGTCAATGGTCGCTGTCAAAGAGAGAGAGAAAAGAAACACTCAGCGTGCACTCTAACCAAGATCAGAATGGTTATCACTATTTCTAATCAGGAATCCTCCCACTGTACCGTCAAATTCTCCGCCAAACCTGAAAGAAGAACTAGTCGGGATCACCCGAGGAGTAAACCAACTCATCAGTGGGAATCGGGATCCAACTATCATCGCATGATAACTTGACGGAATCCACTCAAGTCACCACACTCCAGAAGGTATGCGCATATCTGGCAAGTTTCAGTTCTTTTGAAACTCCCGATGTGATTTTTACCCCTAGGACTCAAGTGACCTTGACGGAGTCAACAAATCAAAGAGTCCTAGTCAAGTTCATCCCGTCATTATCTGGATTGCATTAAACCCACCCGTACGTGCCCTTGACGGAGTCAACAAGGCCGCACGACTTTCCTAATCAATCCCATTTATGCAACAAACAAGCACCACTTAGCTACCGTACACTACGCCTTGACGGAGTCAACAAACGCAGCACGAATACTAAATAATACCCATAAGAAATGACGGAGGGCTACGAATGGTTTTTGGCGAAAAACCTTTAACGTAATGAACTTGATATCGTTGAAGGAACTGCATAGGCTTTTAGAAAATATAGTGACGAAAACCTTTACTAAAGAGGTCACTCCCGGTGAAGGGATCTCGGCTCTTTCCCCGTAGAATGAGGTGCAGGATATTCCAACTGAATACCACGATGCAAAGCAAAAGTAATCGGCTATAGTGAAGTTATTGCCCTGACGCAAACTTCTGTCCAAGGGGTCACTCCCGGTGAAGGGATCTCGGCCCTTGCCTCGTCGACTGAGGAGCAGGATATTCCAACTGAATACCACGATGCAAAACAAAAGTGAACGTCCTTGCAATAACAGCTTTTTGAAAAGCGTTCCAACAACATCAGATTAGGTTTGTTTAGCTTGCATTGATCCGAATCAACGCACTCCCATCAATTGATCACACCACAAAGAACGAAAATATACTGACGTACGTATATGCCATCCGCATTCGCCACTGGGTCCCGTCATCACCCGTTAGGTTAGCTAACTAACGGCAGAGCGGGGACTGGACTAGCGCGGATGAAAAACATATACAACATCTACTAATATATATACCAATATATAGTATTTCGCTCAAGGCATGTATAAAATGCAACATCACAGAAATGTACAGCATCACAGAACAATACAGATATCTGGAAGCCCCGGGTTTCACAGAGCCGCTGCTGAAACCCGACGTTCCCCTGGTCGTGTGGATAGCCTGTGCAATGAAATCCTAGACCCCTACGGGCGCGGCAAGTCACCCGCCAAAACCTGAAGCGAGGCAGCCCCTTTCAGTACCGTGAATGGACCACCCAGCACTTCACGGAATCCGGTAACTTGTGCACCCCTCCTGGGTCAACCTGTATCCCCTACGAGTGCGGCGAATAGCCCGCCAATCCTTGAGTGAAGCCCCCTCCGTCCCAATGCCATGAGATGCGGGCTTGTTGCCCTCCAGAACCCGGCTATCCGTGCACCCCACCGCGGGGCAAACCTAGTACAGAAAGTAAAATATACATACACCGGGTACAACGACCGCAACCAGGTCGTGCCCCAAAAGAATAATACAAACAGGCAGTGACGGCAGTCCACATGTCGGACGCTCGCCCCGCAATATCAAATGTACATAATACAACAAAACTGTACTAGCATTGCATCCAGGCTATCCCCACGACCGATCCGCAACATCACAGCATAAATATAGAACATCAACGTGAAAGTCACGTTTGCAAATCTGTCTAACCGGGCTATAGCAGTTAGACCGGATTTACCGATCAAGTGACATTCACGGTCGCAGATATAATGTAAATACTGTGAAAAAATGTGTTTAAAATTTTCCGATTGACCAAAAATTAACAAGTGGGCCCCCAAACAAAACTGTAGCACTCACAGAAAACCTGGGCCCAATTTTAATATTCCAAAACCCCTAATTACAGCCCATAAGCCCACTGCAAAAAAAATAATCATACGAACTCACAATCCTGCGGCGGAAGCGCGGCCAAAAGGGGGTTTTGGCCGCCCTTCCGCGGTCGTACGGAGTGATCGCTTTACCAAATTTTTGCAGTATTCTTAGAACTCCCTGCACATCATTCTGAGACCACCTGAAAAATTTTTAGACTCCAAAAAATTTCGACAGAAACTGATTGTTCTAGAAAAATACGGTTTTTGGAAATTTTGGTCGATCGGAACCGCAAACACATCAAACGAAGCTAGGTAAGGTTAATGGCGTGGCTCTGATACCATGTTGCGCCACGGCAGCGCCCCGGCCGTCTTACTCGAGGCCAAATTGCGGAATCAAAATTTTTCCTTACTTGGAAACCGGCGCTACCGCGGACAATGAAAAAAAACCCGGATCGTAACCATTAACCTATCCTTGCTAACAGGAGATGGGAAGAGAAGTATACCGAGTGATCCGAGTCCTCCGGTCTTCTCGACATCGTCCTGATCTCTCGCGGAAAGTCTTGCCTCCACATCGTCGCCTCCTCGCCGGTAAGTGCACCACAACGCCTGCGTCTTTTACGGGCTCCCGCCTCAATACCGAGGCAACTCGGGCATGAAGCCGGCAACTCGACATGCTCAAGATATGCTGTAGAATGTAATGTAGAAGATGCTTGTCTCATTTGGGGTTTGTTGCCATGGTGATGGAATGGGGTTAGGAAAAATGGTGCTTTCATTTTTCCATAACAAGAAGAAGAAGGAGATGAAGAATTCCTCACAAAAATAAAGATCAACTCTCACATTCTTTTTCTTCTCTCTAATGTTCTACCATTTTCATCAAGTGAGAAGAATAAGGTGGAGGAATGAATATATCAAACAAGAGGGAGGTGAGTGTAGGAGAGCAAGAAGGGTGACCATATCCAAAGACAAGAAAACATCAACCATGCTTAACCTCCATACCCTTTCCAATCTCAAATAAATGCAAGTGATGGAGTAAAAGATATGAAGCTATCATAATCAATCATTATGCAAGAAACCCCCTCCACAAATGTTATTTGCACAATTGCAAATAACCCCCTCCATCGGAAAAGTCTGGCCGGGAAAGAACAAATGAAAACCGGCCGGAACGGAATACAAACTGGCAACTCCAGAAAACTGGTCCCGTAATAAATTACAGGAAAACCCCGATACTGTGCATACACACCCGCATCTGTATTCCGACCGGATACAAATACAATGAGACAAAATCTACACTGTACTAAACTAGGATCCGGCTTAAACCAAAGCCGGCTAGTTATGTCCGTTCGATCCTGATCCGTGCAATACCGCACGTATCTGATCGAACCCCGCCATATATCCATACGGCTACTAGTACAAACCGTCCGATCCTGATCCGTGCAATACCGCACGTATCTGATCGGACCCTGCCATATCTCCATACGGCCTCTACAGCGTTTCGCCCGAAAGCTGAGTAACTGAAAGTGTGGTGGACTCTAAAGACTCGTCAATACTATGGCTGTGGATTTAACCACTAGCACGTCAGAGGTATTAGCCAATACGTGACGGGCCACCAGCTATTGACCAAAAGGGACGTCGATGAGCGAACTCATCCTGACACCCTACTGAGCCTGTCAGTGACAATATCCGTACAGTCCGGTCCGTTCGTCTATGAGCATCGCATGTCGGGCCTAGGGGGTTGGTAAAAGTCAGACCCCCAAAAGCGGTACAAGTCGTGTCGGAGTGTAGCCCAGAACGCCCTGAGATACTACTGGAATACCTACCAGTAAATCTCCTGCCTCGGCCGAGGGCTTTGCGTAATGGCTCTCCTAGACACAGCGCGACCTCACCCCCAATACCGGGAGAGACGAACCCCTGAAGATCCGCTCACTGCCTCCATGTGGCTCGGGACTGTACCCAACTAAAACCTGTTTGCACGACTCCTTTGAGCCGTGGTAGGGTAGTAATCAAAGCACAGTGGGAACTCACACGAGACAAATGACGATCCTCAGGTCGATGAACTAACCTGTACACATGTCACCAGGGAACTGCTATCTGACGTCAGGTATAAGCCCAACTAGCAGGTTCCCGGCGAGTCCTGTCCGGTGTACTCATAACCCAATGAGCACCTGTATACATCTTAGGTGAACCAACTGACACCAGTGGCTTGTGAGACCGGCCACCGCCCCTCGTCGGGGTCTCGACTGTATACACTAGTCTACTAATGGAGTATCGATGCCCTGTCTCGAAACTCCTACGACTAGGGACCTTTTAAGGATGTGCTTATAGACCACCAGCTCCCACGTATATGATCGCCATCATACTGCTGGTAGTCAAGCAAGAATCCTAGGGGCTCTATCAACATGTAATAGCGACATGTCAGGTCACCTAAAGCAGTACACGATGATAAAGATAAACCAGATAGCATACTATCATCTCGAGTAAGACTGTCCTACCGGGATAGGTCCTCCCTCAATCATTGCAATCACGTGCCTGTGATCCAATAATTGACTCTGAGGGCACTATCTCCAACAGAGACTAATTTATATCGTCGCCCGTAGGGCGTGGACTAGTCTAAATCCCTATTTTCTTAGATTTGAGTTTGGGGGTTGGGTTTAAGGATACGTTAGTCTCATTTGAGACTAAGATCAACTTAAACGTTTGTTAAGGATACGTTAGTCTAATTTTTAGGCTAAGATCAACTTATCGGGATCGTTTAGATCTAACAAGAGAGCATTTGGGCTCTGTTGTTTAGTTTAGGGACTTTGCGGTGCATTGTTAGTTTAAGGACATTACGGTCCATGGTTAAGGACATCATAGTCCGTGGGTTTAAAGGGACCCCACAGTCCGAGGTTAAGGACATCATAGTCCATGAATTTAAGGACCCCACAGTCCAGTTTAAAGACGTCATAGTCTGTGAAATGTGTGGTTGTCGGGACCCGTCACCTCTCTGAAGACGTTGAAGGATTACAACGATAAATATCAAAGGAGTGAAGAGATGTACCCTTGAACCAAAGTTGATTGGGGGATCTGTAGTCCAATTTGGAACTAAGATCAATTAATTAGATTATGAGCACATTGGCTCAGCTAAATCTGAATTGAGGACTTATGGCCAATTTGGGCTAAGTCCAATTAGTTTTAAAATGTTGGCCCTTTGTTAGGCTATTGAACATTTGCCTGGGTTCAACCCCTCATTATTTAGCAATGCTAAACAAGAGTTTGAAGGCTTTGATAACATTTTGTCTTTGGCTAAGCATTTAAACATTATAGTTCTGGATTTTAAGGCTCATTTGAAGGGGAGATTTGCCTCTGGAAAACTTAGCCAATTTGGGCTAAGCTGGTTTGAATAGTGTTAAACACTAGAGGACATCTGGCGGTCACGTGTCCTCACATGATATATTTAAAACAGTATTAAACACTGGAGACAAAATGCTCAAAATAGTGTTAAACACTAGAAAGAAAGGGGTCACGTGGGGTCACGTGAGGCGCCTGAAGATAGGGCCAGACATCCTTTATTTTATTATCAGAATATTCAAATGAGTGTTAAACACTTTTAATCTTCAGGCCATCACGTGTGGGCACGTGATGGGTATCTATGTATCGATTATTAAAGTGTTTATTAGGGGTCACATGGGGACACGTGAGGGCGCCCAAAATCAGTACTGCCTTTGGCTTTGTTCCCTTCATTTATGAGGGTCACGTGTGAGCACGTGAGGCATCGCCTCTAATCTTTTTTCTTCTCATTTTGGGGAGTCTGTTCAAGGGTCACATGGGAACGCGTGACCTAGTTTTGTTCTCTCTTTTCTGCTCATTGAGGATGGGGGTCACGTGTCACCACGTGACCCGGTTCTTTACGTGCATGGAGAGCTTTAAGTCTCTTGTTTTTAAGAATTAAATTCTCTTTAGGGTTAAACCCTAATTCTGTTTTAGAGGAATTAAATTCCTATGTATGTGGAAGAATTAAATTCTCATGTAGGGTTAAACCCTAGTTCTGTTTTGGAGGAATTAAATTCCTATGAATTTGAGAGAATTAAATTCTCATATAGGGTTAAACCCTAGTTTTATTTGGAGGAATTAAATTCCTGTGAATCTGGGAGAATTAAATTCTCATATAGGGTTAAACCCTAGTTCTGTTTGGGAGGAATTAAATTCCTGTGAATTTGGGAGATTTAAATTCTCATATAGTGTTAAACCCTAGTTCTGTTTGGAGGAATTAAATTCCTATGAAATTGGGAGAATCAAATTCTCATATAGGATTAAACCCTAGTTTTATTTGGAGGAATTAAATTCCTATGTATTTGGGGGAATTAAATTCCTTAAACTCAATTCTCCCTCTAAGTTTTGGATCTGCATGGCAGAATCTTCCCGATGAGAATTAAATTCTCAACTTGTGGGGAGATCTGCTTATGCTGATCTTCAACCAAGGGAAGAACTAAATTCTTAATCAGAAGAGTTAAACTCTTAAATTTGATAATTAAATTCTCTTTTTTTTTATGGAGCTTAGAACTCTTTCCCCTTTCTCACCTAGGGTTTCTTTTCTCTCTTTAGAATTAAATTCTCCTCTCATTTTCTCTCTCTGTTGTTGTTTTTCTCCAGAAAATCAAAATTCCAAGATCCCTTCTCTTCTCTTCTTGGCTCCTATTTATAGGAGAAAGAAAAGAATCAATTTGTTTAGTGAATCTTTCATTGAAAGATTTTTGGTCGTTTTTGTAACCAACATGATCTTTTAGATCACTCAGTGAATTTTATTCACCATTGGATTTTTAATCCAAAAGATATTCTGTCTGTTATTCTTGGTGAATTTTAGGGAAATCTTTCCTTGTATAAAATCTTTCCATAAATTGGTGATTTTTAATCACCATTGGATTTTTAATCCAATAGTGCTCTAATTTACAGAGCACCATCTTTTTTGTTTGGAAAGATTTAAAGAAATATTTTCCCAGTTAGGGTCTTTGATTTACCTTAATTAGAATTTAATTCTATTATTTCAGAAGGCTTTTAAAAATCTATCACGTGTTGGCACGTGATCCCTTTATTTGATTATTAAATAGAATATAATTCTATCAATTAAAGAGTTTAGGAACCTGTCACGTGTTGGCTCGTGACCCTCTTGATTAAACATTTTATTCAGAATTTAATTCTGCCTTTTAACAGAGTTAAGGAATCATCACGTGTCAGCACGTGACCCTTGGTCACGTGTCAGCACGTGATGCCCCATTAGGGTTTTTCCTTAGTATCTTATTATATTTTTGTTTGACTAGAATTTAATCCTATAAAGCAGAGATCAGAGAAGCCTATCACGTGTCAACACGTGACCCTTGGTCATGTGTGAGCACGTGATACCCCATTGGGGTATTTCCTGGCTGTTTTGTTATATTTTTGTTTGACTAGAATTTAATTCTATAAATCAGAGATCACAGGAACCTATCACGTGTCAACACGTGACTCTTGGTCACGTGTGAGCACGTAATACCCCATTGAGGCATTTCCTGGCTGTTTTGTTATATTTTTGTTTGACTAGAATTTAATTCTATAAAGCAGAGATCAGAGAAACCTATCACGTGTCAACAAGTGACCCTTGGTCACGTATGAGCACGTGATACCCCATTGGGGTATTTCCTGATATTTTATCAGGGAACATCCTTGGCCAAGGCAAGCGAGATTTACTGGTAGGTATTCCAGTAGTTTCTCAGGTTGTATTTGGCTACTCTCCGACATGACTTATTGCGCTATTAGGGGTCTGACGATTACCGTCCCTAGACCCGATATGCGATACTCTTAGACGAACAGACCGGACTGTACAGAGATTGTCACATTCAAGCTCAGTAGGAGTTCTGTCACGCCCCGCTTCCCGGTATACGGCGAAGGGGACGCGACTGGTCCGCTACGTATTTACTCAGAAGCAAATACGCTAAGAGTAACTAAGCAATATAAAAGAAAATATATACAAGAGACAAGGTATAATAAAAACAGCAACTTTATTTATTAACATTCTTTTGTACAATGCATGAAAAGGAAATACAATTGAAATAAAAGCGATGCCTAAACAATGGCATGATAGGAAATTAAAGGTACTGAATAGAAAATATACAATGTCTAGAGCTCAGGGTCTTCGCTGTACTGATCCAAGTCATCTGCAGTTGGCTCGATCTCTGACGGGTCCAAATCACCTGACGACATTCAAAGGAGAAAGAAAGAGAATGTCATCAGCGAACAGATCGCTCGGTAAGTCCAAAAGATAAGAGGAAAGTAGAATAAACAGAATAAGAATGTATCTTTTTAAGTTGTATTATATTATTGTAATATTGTGTTAACGCTGTTATTTGTAGCTTGGTACATAAGGATGCCAGTGTATACGAGAGGGGTCTCTATATGCTAGAGACCAGGGTAAACGGAATGTACAAGGAACCGTTAAGCCACGGTACAACTGCAACGGAATATAGGTTAGGTGTCTTAATCTTACCATCTCGTGCCACTTTTAACACCTTCTGTACCAATCTACCCTTTAAACCCCGTAGTGTCATCTTGATTGTATTGTTGTATTGTATTGAATAGGTTGCATAGTTGGATGACTGACCAAAACCATGATATCAGTAAATGGATATGACTGAATAATCTTGTAAATGGAATAACTGTAGAATCATGTAAATGGAATGTATATCCATGGTTCGGTTCAGTCAAGTTGTATAGATTGATAACTGGATTCATGTATTCATGTTGAATTGTAATATTGTAGATTGTAGATGGTACTTGAATCATATTCAAGTCAGATTATAATCAGACTCAAATCCGAGTCAGACAATTATAAAAGTAAATTGAAGTCATGATTGTTTTTATTAATTTATCTACCTTAGATAGGCAAGCACCCACTTCTCCGGCTCCCTAAGGCTCAAGAGATTGGTTCCGCTTAAACCTATGTTTACTAGGGTCCGTAGGGTAATTTATAGAACTTGAGGGGGGTTTATGTAAAAATACGTTTATATACTTTTCAAAATATACCCCAAGCATTTGTTATTCGTCTTTAGAGTTGTAATGAATGTGGATTTTATATTGTGATATTTCTAGTGAAAATATTCTAATTTCAGAAATAAAGGTATTTATTTGTGTGGAATTTATGGTATTTTAGTGTAAATCTTGAATCTTGTGATTTTTAGAAAAAGGTGGAATATTTATATCATAAAAAAATAGGTATTTTAATGATAAATATATATATATATATTTATACAAAAATAATTTTAATATATATTTTATATTCTAAAAATCTCATTTTCTCAAGATGTCGTGTTTTAAATCTTTCGAGACCGAATGCTCCTTGCGAAGGTCTGAATCTCGCACTACTAAGCCCGAGGATGTGCGATAATCCGCACCATCCCGAACGGGTTCCCCAAAATGAATTGTAGCGACGTTTTGCAAAGATTTTATAAATACTAAATCCTTTAAAAAACGGTTTTATGAAGTAAATGGTATTTATTTGTAAAGATGTCAATTTTCCGTATTCTATGTTCTAGGGTCTCCTAAGTTAACTAAATTATTCCTAACTGGTCCAAAATGACAAGTTGTGAGATACCTCAAATCTCCTCTTCACCGCCAATTGTGGCCAGGTAAATACAAGTGAAAAAAGGAGGGATCCGCTCACGAATCACTTTGAGACGGGCCTTTTAAAGTTACCTTTCTCACTTGCCTAGCCTAGACACCACAAAGTCAGGTTTAGATAAACAACTGATGTCCACAACTTATCCTAGTTTCATAATAAGTGGCATTTATTTAAAAAGTGTATCAATACTAAATCTTTTAGATATGGCTTTATTTAGTAAAGGGTATTTAAATGAAAATGTTTGTTTTCCATATTCTGAGTTCTCGAGGGTATCGTGTTAGGTTGTATGTGAGTGTGTGAGGAGGTAGGTCATTACCTCGTGATCTACTTTAAATGTATAGCAAGTTTGATGGAGTTAAATGTAGGATTGAAACAACATGGTATTTAAGTGAAAAATACGATGAATGGAAATAGCTATCATTTTATGTAATGAAACTTGATCAATTTGTTTGATTAGTGTTTAATAGTCAACATGAGAAAGTTTAAGTATGATTGTATTAGTGAGAAGTGGAATTTTATAGGAAACCGAATCGGAAATCGAATTTGTTCCGATTCCGTCGGGTTTTGTAAATCCGTATTTTTAGATAGAAGAGATAGGTAGAAATTGGGACTTACGGGTTTTAGGTCACACAAGAGAGTGAAATAGAAGTAGGGGAAACGCCGATGTATTGCGTCATCGCCGGTAGTTCCTAAAACAATCGCCGTAAGTTCGCCGGAGCTTCGCCTCGAGCTTGTTTTCAAAGTACCCACGATTCTTGGAATTTTGAGAGAGTGGGCTCAGAATTTTAGGATGAGAGGGTAGAAGGTAGGGGTGTATTTATAGGGTTAAGGTAGATGAAAGGTTTTTAATTAAAAAATGTAAAAAATATGTTAAAATGCATTAAAATGGAATAAAAGGGACTTTATGGCTTCTCTGCAACCGATCTAAATAAATAGAGTATACAGGGGGGTAGGGGAGGCCAAGAGTCCCAACTTTCCAGTTGCGGACTCGGCCGTCCGGCCGAGTCCGGCCGGCGGCGCCAGCCCGAGTCGGCCGGTCCGCCGGCCGGCGGAGCCAGCCCGAGTCGGCCGGTCCGCCGGCCGACTCGGCCGATCCTGGCCGAGTCGAGGTGTCGGGAGGTGGGGAGTCTCAGGATGTAAGCTCTGGTGCATTTACATTTGTGGGTGTAGTGATGGGAGTTATCTTGTGTGGACTGTTGGACTTCTATAAAATTTAAAACAAAATAAATATTAAAAATAATGTGGGACATGGGATTTGAACTCTGGTGGCTTGGTTCAGCAGTGCAAGGTATTACCAATGAGCTACAAGCTCTTTCTTGTAATTAAATTGCTAATTAATTACTTAAGTCTTGTGCTCAGGCAATAAATACCTCTTTATGGATTTTGAAAAAATATTTGAAAAAATTTGTATAGGAAAATTAGGGTTGTTACAAGTTCGGATGAGTTATCTCATCGACCTTCTTATCGACACATACCTGGGTAGTCGTTACGTGCAGCTAGTACCGCTTGCGGCTTGTGGTTAAACCCACTGCCAGCATAGTGTCGAGTCTTTAGAGTCCCACATAGAGAGTTTCCCTGCATCGGGCGAAAGATGTAGAGGCCGTATGGTTTTACGGCAGGGCTTCGATCATATATGTGCACTTGTGCGCGTATGATGTTCGGGCAGATAATGCTAGTGGGCTTTGATTTAAGCCGGATCCTAGTATTATATTGATGGATCAGTTTCGTATATTTGTATTCGTGTTTCTCGGAACACGGATGCGGGTATGTATATACGGATGAAAGGGGCTTAAAAGGAGACACCTCATTAGGGTTTTGACCATTGACTTGATTAAAACAATTATAAGGTAGAGGAAAGTATTTGTTATATTTGTAAATGATAATTGTGGCATGGCTTCTTGTTTTGACTACTTGACTTGGTTTGACCACTTGACTTGGTTTGACTCTTTGACTAGATATTTCTTGTGAGATATTTTGTTGCACTAGATATTTTGGATGAGATATTTTCTTGCCATGCTTGTAATCATATCAAGTGAGCCATCTCATTTTAATTATCATTATCAAAAACCATTTTTCTTTTCTCATGTTAGCTCTCTTCTTCTTCCTCACATCAAAAGCCCTAAAAGCTCTCATGTGTTGAGGATCCTAGGGTTTCAAGAGACAAATAAATCCATTTTCATACTCTACATCACCTAGGCCATCAACTTTAGCAAGCGTGTTGCCTTAGTTACCTCGGTTTTGAAGTGGAGCTCGGACTATAGACTCTCACGTGGATCGTCTTTGACTCGAGAAGGCCGTCGAGGTTGCTACGATCCAGATCGATCCTTAGAGCCTACGATGACGAGAAGAACAGTGGAGAAGACCCGAAGGACTTGTATCATGAGGTATAACATTCTTTCCGAGTAGTTAAATCTCATATAGTTTGCTAGCTAGGGTTTATGGATTGTAATACCCCAGAGCAGTGCGGTCTTAAGACATCATGGTGATCTGCTTTGTCCACACTCAGTGCGGTCTGTTGCAGACATCTTGGTGATCTGAGTGAGGGAGCCATTTCAGAACAATGGGATCGGGTCCTTAAAGCACATTCCGAAAGAGGACCGAACTGCATTATAAATATAATGATACCACCCTCATTTACAGAGGCGCCTTTTAAGTGAACCGGAACTACAGGAGCTTGAGAACTCCGTAGTTAAGCGTGCTCGGGCCAGGGAAGTCTTGGGATGGGTGACCTCCTGGGAAGTGGCCCCTGGTCGGGTCCGGTTCGCTATAAAGGGAAAAACCGTGCGGTTTCGGCCAGAGCGGACAATACCATCTGTACTGAGGCGTGGGGCGTTACATTTATGGTGGCCCATGCAGGTCCCTCAACAGTAGGTCTGTGGTTCGAGGACGAACCATTGTTCTTAGATGGGGGGAATGTAATACCCCAGAGCAGTGCGGTCTTAAGACATCATGGTGATCTGCTTTGTCCACACTCAGTGCGGTCTGTTGCAGACATCTTGGTGATCTGAGTGAGGGAGCCATTTCAGAACAATGGGATCGGGTCCTTAAAGCACATTCCGAAAGAGGACCGAACTGCATTATAAATATAATGATACCACCCTCATTTACAGAGGCGCCTTTTAAGTGAACCGGAACTACAGGAGCTTGAGAACTCCGTAGTTAAGCGTGCTCGGGCCAGGGAAGTCTTGGGATGGGTGACCTCCTGGGAAGTGGCCCCTGGTCGGGTCCGGTTCGCTATAAAGGGAAAAACCGTGCGGTTTCGGCCAGAGCGGACAATACCATCTGTACTGAGGCGTGGGGCGTTACATGGATGATCCTTGGTTCTATTCGGTGTTGCGAAGCCCGTAAAAATTATTTTTTGCAAATTCTGTCTCCCCGCGAACTCGTGGGGTGCGCGACATCGACTTAAAGTGATATCAGAGCCTCTCATAAACCTTAGATAGCTTGTAACGACGTTAGAAATCCGTCGTTTTTGTAGCGCAAAAACTGCCAAAAAACAGTTTCCAAAATTGATGTTTTGAGTTGTTTGCACACCCTGCGGGCTCACGGTTTGAACCGAGAAGCCGCAGGATGGAGCATGCGCACCCTAGGGACCCTCCGGGGGGCCGAACATCTAGGCCCACTCCCCAAGACCACCACAAGGTGGTCTTAGCGGTGGGGTTGTGCAGTTTCGGGTCTGCCTCATCCCTTGGCCACCTCATGGTGGCCTCGGGGTGGGGTACCCCCTCTAAGCCCTCCAACTCGAAGTTAATTTCGTGCTCTAACTTCCTACGAAGGTTTGGGCGTGTTTCATTTTGATTCGGACTTCCGAATTGGTTTAAAACGATCGGTTTTGGAACTTTAGCTCACTGGATTTTCATATCTTGGAAAATTGGTTGAGTTTGCTAATTGCGTACGGAATTCTAATGTTGTAGTTACTTTACAAGCTTTATAATGTAAATATGTGTTTGGAAATGTCGACTAATTGCTATACGTCGATTAGTCGGGGTTGCACATATCTGTGATATTGTTGTGATGGTTTGTGTATATGAACTTGTTGGATCATCGTGGATGAATAGCCGGGGATGTGAGATGACGGTTTTCATTTTTTCATTCGATGTAAAATTTGTAAAGCAATATAATATTATTTTGCGGGGCACAGCCGGGTTGAGATTGTAGCCACCGTTGTATTATTTCTTTTACTGTTTTTCCTTCTAGGATAGACCCAAGATGGGGTGCACAAACTACCGGATACTTTGAAGTGCCGAGTGGCCTACTCACTTTGTTGAGGGAGGTTGCTTCACTTCGGGTATTTGGCGGGTAGTTTGCCACACCCGTAGGGGTCTAGGGTGGGGTTTGGTTATTCATCACGACCGTGGGATCCGTCTTTCCTTAAAGGCTCAAACGAAACGCGGAATTCCTAGTATATCCAATGTGTTCATCTGTGATCTGGAATGCCTATCATTGCATCTGACGAATGGATATTATTATATGTATATTATATAATAGACGTTGCTTATGTTTTGCATCCGCGCTATTCCAGCCCCCGCTCTGTCGTTAGTTAAGTAACCTAACGGGTGATGACGGGGCCCCGTGGCGAATGCGGATGGCATAAGCGTACGTTGTATTTTCGTTGTTTTCTGCAATGGTAGGTTAATTGATGGGACTGCATTAAATTAATGCAAAGCAAACAAACCAAAGCTGAATCGTTGGAACAATTTTAAAAAGTACTCGGTTTTTTCAAAACAGCAAACTTTTAAAATGCGAAGCTTAAACCACTCCTTTTAAAAGCTATCAGGTTCCTTCGATTATATTAAGTTCACTACGTTCACGGGTTCGCCAAAACCAGTCGTAGCCCTCCGTCATTTCATATGAATATTCAATAGAATTCAAGCTATGTTTGTTGACCATCGTCAAGGCATAGTGATTGATAGCTGCTAGGTGTTCATATGTAGCATATATAGATGCGTTGGTTTGGGACAATCGTATTACCTTGTTGACCTTCGTCAAGGGTATGTACGGATAGGTTCAAATTAACCTGGACAATGATGGGTAGAACTTGACATGTGACTTATGATTTGTTGACCTTCGTCAAGGTCATAAGAGCATGGGGCAAAAATCCACATCGGGAGTTTCTAAAGAAACTGAAACTTGCTAGTGCTGCATACCATTTGGAGTTTGGTAATATTGGTAGGATTCCTTTAGCATTATCACACAATGATATTTGGGTCCCGATCCTACTGTGAGTATCCGCTACTCCTCGGGAGATTCTTCACTTAATGATCAATGCTATAAACCAAGTAGGTATCTAGAACAGTGTTAGCGGGACTACGCCTCCAGGGAAAAAAGGTTATTTAATTAAGGAACTTTGCAAAAGTGTCGTAAAACCTCCCTCGAAGTACCGACACTAGCCTGGCCAAACAGTTAAGCAAGTATTATACGGTAAGATTAATCCTGACTAATTCTTCTTTTATGGTTTGAGGAAGGATTCGAGAAACAGTGGGAGCCATCCTGTTTAGATAAATTAAAAACCAATCTAAACTTGCAAGAGCATCATGCTGAGTGCATTCTTCTCTCTCTCCTAATTGCAGCGACCAGGTGACCAGATTAGGTTACAGATAGATAATAAAATGACTGAGTTATACTATAATGACTGGCAAAGTTTTGTCCAAATGTCCATTACCTATGACAAGATGGACCACCTCATTACTAATCAAGCCCCCGCCGTCCCAGGTCTAGTTTCCACCGTCGCGGATAAGGATATCCGTAAGATAAGGGAAAAACACAGTGCGAATACCAAGTGCCTCGTGTTGGCCTCAGTTAATGGTGTATACCAAAGGCAACACGAGAAGATGGACTTAGTTTCCATCTTCTTCCATAACAATGTTTTATATGGAGATCGATCTCGTATCGCAAGATATGATACCTCAAATGAATTGCTTCAAGCGAGATTGGCTATCGGATCATCTGTAGGGGACCACGTCCCTACAATGATTAGCTATATTAAAAAGCTCACGAGCCTGGAGACCACGTTGGAGAACGAGTTATATGCTGACTTGATTCTACAGTCCCTACCTCCTACATACGTCCAGGGGAAGAAAGTTATACTTCCAGTTAAGAACACCCTGAAGGAAACCAGGGAGACACCCGCTCTGCTTTTTGGGGAATCTTCCTCTTCTGGATCTAAGGCGGATGCCAAGGGTGAGAAGAAGAAGACCTCCACAAAGCCGATAGGCGGTGTCGGTAAGGTAGAAGAAAAGGGAAGGGCAAAAGTTTCGGGGATTAACTGTAGGGAAGGAGGGACGTTCCTAATGTTACGGAAAAGGGCATTGGCAGAAGGGATGCAGAGCTTGGAAAGCTAGAATCTAGGATCCGAAGCATGTTGTGGCTTCGACTTCGGGTGTGTTAGTGATCGAAAACAGTTTGTCAATTAACTCTGCTTCCTGGGTACAAGATACTAGATCAGGATCTCATATCTATAATTCATTACAGATTTTGAGAAACCGTAGAGTTATCAGGACAGGTGATATGACTCTCAGGGTTGCTAACGGAATGAGCGTGGACGTTGTATCCGTAGGGTATATCATCTAGAATTGACAAGTGGGCAGATATTAATTCTGCATAACTATTTGTGTGTACCAAGTCTAGTTTGTAAGCGATGTGGTTCACATCCACATAAATCAAAGTTTGATTGGGTCAGCTACACTAGAGGACAATATATTTTGAATCAAGCTCAGGTTTTCAAACGTCCAGAACACACTTAAAAGAAAGTCTCCAGAATTAAATAAAACTTTCTTATGGCATTATAGACAAGGTCACATCAATGAAACATGGTTGTCGAAGTTACATAGAGAGGGATATTTGGATCTATTCGAATATCAGTCTTATGCAACTTGTCAATCTTGTCTCATACGAAAGATGACAAAGACTCCGTTCACTGGACATGGAGTAAAAGCGAGCGAGCTCTTGGGACTCATACACAGCGGCATGTATAGTCCAATATCTATAGATGCACGAAGTAGTTATTCCTATTTCATTGCTTTTACGGATGATTTCTCTAGGTTAGGACATGTCTTCTTGATGAAGTATAAATCCGAGACCCTTTGAAAAATTCCGAGAATATAAGAATGATGTGGAAAAACAAACAGGAAAAAGTATCAAGACACTGAGATCTGATCGATGTGGTGAAAACTTAATTGCCGAGTTCCTGGATTACCTAAAAGGGAATGGAATTCTCTCTCAGCATACTCTTCCATACACACCACAACACAACGGTGTATAGGAAAGGTGAAACAGAACCCTATTGAATATTATTCGTTCCATGATGAGTAACGCTGAGTTGTCACGATCCTTCTAAAGTTATGCACTAGAATAAGCTGCATATCTTTTGAATAAGGTTCCTACCAAGACTGTGTCTACCACACCATATCAGATGTGGAGTGGAAAGAAACCCTATCTTCAGTATCTGAAGATATAGGGATGTCCAGCTTTTATTGAAAAGCAGTATACGGACAAGTTCGAGACACACTCAGTACTATGTAAATTTGTGGGATACCCAAAGAACTCCAGGGGGTATCTTTCCTGTTACGCAGAGGAACAAAAGGTTTTTTGTTCCTCGTCATGCCCATTTTTTGGAAAATCAATTTTTTAAAAGGAAATAGCGGGAGCGCAATAGAACTAAAAGAAATTCCATAACCACAAACTATTACTGAAAGTATGGTAGAACCAAAGGTTTCAAAAAAAACCGAATATCCCTACGTCAATTCACAGGACTAGTAGACAGTCTCATCCGCCCGAGAGATACTACGGTTTTCTCATAGACGAGGATCGAGAGGATTGTATCATTAACAATGATGAGCCAACTAGCTTCCAGTAAACCATTCAGAGCGGCGACTCGGTAAAATGGTTGGATGCAATACGGACCGAAATGGAGTCCATCTACACCAACAAAGTATGCACTTTGAACATTGCTCCAGAATGGGTGAAACCCGTAGGCTGCAAATGGATCTTTAGAAAGAAGATTGGTGTAGATGGATAGGTTGAAATCTATAAGGCTAGACTTATTGAAAAAGGTTTTCGTCAAAGACCTGGTTTGGACCATGATGAAACCTTTTTCTCCGGTGTCTATGCTCAAATCCATTCGGATCCTTCTTGCCATTGCTGCCTTCCAAGATTTTGAGATCTGGCAGATGGACATAGAGACGACTTTTCTAAATGGTAATTTGGAAGAGTGCGTTTATATGGATCAGCCAGAGGGTTTCAATCAGAGTGGGAGCAGCGGGACAATGTGCAAGTTGCTTAAGTCCATTTATGGACTAAACCAGGCATCGCGGAGTTGGAACATCTGTTTTTATTGAGACAGTCAAAGAATTCGACTTTATCAAAAATCCAAATGAACTATGCATTTATAGTAAGATTATAGCAAGAACTGTGGAATTTCTCGTTGAGTACGTGGATGATATTCTCCTGATAGGAAATGACATTCCTATGCTACAATCAGTCAAAGGATTCTTGTCACAGAGGTTCTCCATGAAAGACCTGGGTGATACCAACTACATTCTGGAGATCCAGATCTATCATGATAGATCAAAGAGGATGGTGGGACTTTTACAGTCAAGGTACAACAACACCATACTGAAAATATTTAGTATGGACGATTCTAAGCGCGGTAGTCTACCGGCTTGTCACGGAATCACCCTCTCCAAAGAGAAGTCTTCCAAAACTGATTTGGAAAGGGCTCGCATGACGATTATACCCTACGCTTCTACGGTAGGCTCTATAATGTATGTGATGTTGTGTACTAGACCAGATGTAGCTTACGTACTGAGCGTGGTAAGCCGGTATCAGTCAAACCCAGGGGAGAAGCACTGGGAAGCAGTAAAGAACATTCTCAAGTACTTGAGAAGGACTAAGGAGATGTTCTTGGTGTATGGCAGAAAAGGACCTCCAGATCGAGTCCTTTGCTAACTCCAGCTTCCAGAGTGATAAGGATGACTCCAACTCCATGTCAGGTTATGTCTTTACCCTAAGTGGAGGGGCGGTCTGTTGGAAGAGCTCCAAGTAGGACACCGTTGCAGACTCGACGATGGAAACGGAGTAGTTCGCTGCATGAGACGCCGCAAAAGAGGCAGTCTGGATATGGAAGTTCTTAACTGAACTTCATGCGGTTCCTTCCATTTGTTTGTCCAATACTTTAGTATTGTGACAACATACGGCGCTATAGCTTTAGGGAAGGAACCCAGGTCCTATCAGAGATCCATACATATCTTGAGACGGTACCACCAGATCAGGGGATGGTTGATCCCTAGGGGATTGAGGTGAGAAGAGTAGATTCGGAGAACAACACTGCAGATCCACTAACAAAGGCCATCCCTCAGACAGTTTTTGAGAGGCTATTCGAGATCCTCGGTCTGCGATATGCCATTATATGGCCTTAGTGCAAGTGGGAGATTGTTAGTGATATATGCCCTAGAGGCCATTATTGTATCATACTAGATTGTATATTACTTAATGGGAGTTTGGGATATACACGGATATAATAACAGTCTTGCTCAAAATGGTAGTATGCTACCTGGTTTGTTTCTACCTCAATATGTGCATGTGTTTTCTTAGCATATTGCTTATACATATTGGTAGAGCCCTTAGGATCTTAGCTTGATTACCAGCGTTGTGATGGCAGTCACACTAGTGGGGGTTGGGTGGTCTATAAGCACATCCTATACAGGTCCCTAGTCGTAGGATTATCGAGACAGGGCATCGATACTCCACAGTAGACTAATGTATACGCTTCTCATCCCAGCAGGGGAGGTGGTCTGTCCCACGGCCATCATCACGTCGTACTGGAGATAGTATGAAGGTGCTCATCAAGTTATGAGTACACTGGACAGGACTCGTCAGGAACTATTGGTGGATATTATACATGTCGTCGGGTAGCAGTTCCCAGGTGACATGAGTACAGCTTAGTCCATCGACTTGACACTGCTGCTTCGCCTCGAGTGTGTTCCCACTGTACTTTGATTACTACCCTACCACGGCTCAAAGGAGTCATGCAAACAGGTAGTAGTTGGGTGCAGTCCCGAAGCACTTGGAGGCAGTGGCGGTTAAATAGGATTCGTCTCTCCCGGTATTGGGGGTTGATATCGCACTGTGTTCGGAAGGCCATTACACAAAGTCCTTGGCCAAGACAAGCGAGATTTACTGGTAGGTATTCCAGTAGTTTCTCAGGGTGTATTGGTCTACTCTCCGACACGACTTATTGCGCTATTAGGGGTCTGACGATTACTACCCCCTAGACCCGATATGCGATACTCTTAGACGAACAGACCGGACTGTACAGAGATTGTCACATTCAGACTCAGTAGGAGTTCAGATGGTTATCTCATCGGCCTTCTTATCGACACATACCTGGGTAGCCGTTACGTACAGCTAGTACCGCTTGCGGTTTGTGGTTAAACCCACTGCCAGCGTAGTGTCGAGTCTTTAGAGTCCCACATAGAGAGTTCCCTGCATCGGGCGAAAGATGTAGAGGCCGTATGGTTTTACAGCAGGGCTTCGATCACGTACGTGCACTTGTACGCGTATGATGTTTAGGCGGATAATACTAGTGGGCTTTGGTTTAAGCTGGATCCTAGTATTATATTGATGGATCAGTTTCATCTCTTTGTATTCGTGTTTCTCAGAACACGGATGCGGGTATGTATATACGGATGAAAGGGGCACAGAAGGAGACACCTCATTAGGGTTTTGACCATTGACTTGATTAAAACAATTATAAGGTAGAGGAAAGTATTTGTTATATTTGTAAATGATAATTGTGGCATGGCTACTTGTTTTGACTACTTGACTTGGTTTGACTACTTGACTTGGTTTGACTTTTTGACTAGATATTTCTTGTGAGATATTTTGTTGCACTAGATATTTTGGGTGAGATATTTTCTTGCCATGCTTGTAGTCATATCAAGTGAGCCATCTCATTTTAATTATCATTATCAAAAACCATTTCTCTTTCCTCATGTTAGATCTCTTCTTCTGCCTCACATCAAAAACCCTAAAAGTTCTCATGTGTTGAGAATCCTAGGGTTTCAAGAGACAAATAAATCCATTTTCATACTCTACATCACCTAGGCCATCAAGTTTAGCAAGCTTGTTGACCTAGTTACCTTGGTTTTGAGGTGGAGCTCGGACTATAGACTCTCGGGTGGATCGTCTTTGACTCGAGGAGGCCGTCGAGGTTGCTGCAATCCGGATCGATCCTTGGAGCCTACAATGACGAGGAGGACAGCGGAGAAGATCCGAAGGACTTATATCATGAGGTATAACATTCTTTCCGAATAGTTAAATCTCATGTAGTTTGCTAGCTAGGGTTTATGGACGATCCTTGGTTCTAGTTGATGTTGTGAAGCCCGTAAAAATCATTTTTTGCAAATTCCGCCTCCCCGCGAACTCGTGGGGTGCGCGACATCGACTTACAATTTTGTTGTACCGCGAGCCTCTTTTTTTCCGGGGCATCGAGCTCTTCGAGTCGAAAGAGGACGTTTTCCTCCTCCGTTAACTCGTGCTGGACGTCCATTCTTATGCTTGAAACTTCGACTTCGAAGGAAAGGATTGCCTCCACTTCGAAGAGTAATGAGTATGGAGTAGACTGAGTTAGAGTGCGGTGCATGGTACAGTATGCCTACAACGCCTCATGGAGCTTGAGACTCTAGTCTTTCTTGTTGGCTAAAGCATTTTTTCTCAGGAGCTTGCATAGAGTTTTATTGAAGGTTTTGACTAGCCCATTGGCTCTTGGATTATAAATGGAGGAATATCTCTAGTCTATCTTGTACTGTTTAGCGAACTTTGAGACTTTGAAACTCTTGAAAGAAGGCCCATTATCAGAAATGATTCTTCTACGTGTACCGAAACGGTATAGAATATTATGCCGGAAGAACATCAGAATATCTTTTGTCTTGATTTCATTTAACGAGACAGCTTCAGCCCACCTGGAGAAGTAGTCAGTTGCGGCCAATATGAACCGGTAGAACTATGTCGGTGCCCCCAAACTTCGAAGGGTCATGACGCCACCGTAGGATGCAGCGGATTGGGATGCTTGTAAATGAAGTCACCGTGAATTTGGCAAAGATAATATTTCTTCGCATGCTCTTCGCAATCCCTTATCATAGTAGGCCAGTAATACCCAAGCTGTTTAACTTGAAGCCGTATTTTGGGGCCGGACTGGTGAGCCCCACAGACGCCCAAGTGAACTTCTTTCATGACTTTTTGGGTTTCGGCCAATGACAGACACCTGAGCCAAATTTGGTCATATGATCTGTGGTATAGCGTATTATTTACAAACACGTATCAAAGAGCTCTCTTCTTCAGCTGAACCCTCGCAGATTTTTTTCAGGCAGCTTGTCGTATCGGAGGTACTCTATAAAGGCTCTCTCCAATCGAGCTCGTCTTGAATGATCGGAGATTTTTCAGTAGGATTGTTCTCTTGTTCTATACTTTCTTTTTCACACAAAGAGATTAGAGGCAGAATTTGTCGGCTTCTGACAGTTATCAAAATATCATCCATATCGGGATCAGGCAGCTCCTTGGCTAAGCGAGCGATTACGTCGGCTTTTCCATTCAACGCCTTAGGAACTCTCATCAGTTCAATGTGGGTGAAATATTTCATGATCTCCACCATACGGCTTCTGTATCGAGCTAACTCAGATTTGTATATCTTATAGTTGTCGCTTACTTGGTTGACGACAAGCTGGGAATCACCATGGACCCGTAGCCGAAAGATTTCCATTTCTATGGCGAGCTCTATATCGGCTATCAGAGCTTCATACTCAGCCTCGTTGTTTGTGCAAGACTCGGTGAGAGCGAAAGAATATCGTAGGGTTCCTATCGATGGCGTGATGAACACCAATCATATCCCTACTTTTATCTGCGGGATGCTTGATTTGTTGAAGCTCCTTATTGATGAAGCTCCATCGAAGTAGAGCTCCCAACATGGCTCGTTATTTTCGAGATGCAACACATGTTCGTCGGATAACTCACAATTGAGCAGTGACCCTACAGTTATGGGATGAGCAGCAAGAAAGTCGGCGAGGGCTTGCCATTTTACTGCTTTCTGAAGAGTATAGACTATGTCGAACTCAAGCAGCATGACAGCCCATCTTGCCATTCTGTCGGCTAAGCTTGCCTTGGTCATTAAGTATTTAAGCGGGTCGACCTTGGAGATCAGTATAATCCGATGAGCGAGCAGATAGTGCATCAGCTTCTTCACAGCGAATATCAGAGCCAGGCATTGATTTTCGATCGAAGAATAGTTGTGTTCTGCCTCGACTAAAGTTAGACTGAGATAGTAGAGAGCATTTTCTTTTCCCTTCTTGTTGTTCTGGGTAAGGAGCGCACCGAGTGACTCATCTAGCATGGCGGTATAGATGATCAACGGTTTATTTAGGATGGGAGCAGCAAATACTGGAGGATGCAACATGTACAATTTGATATTTTTGAATGCTTCTTAACATTCGACATCCCAGACGAAAGAAGTTCCTTTCTTCATGAGCTTCGAGAAGGGCCGCCATCTTCCTGATAGGTTCGAGATGAACCTTCGTATGTAAGCGAGCTTGCCTTGAAAGGATCTTAGCTGGATCAGATTTTTTGGAGGAGGCATCTCCATGATGGCCTTTATTTTTTATGGATTACCTTCGATCCCCCGATGTCAAACAATGAAGCCTAATAATTTTCCCGATGATACGCCAAAAGCGCACTTTAGAGGATTCATCTTCAGATCGTGTTCCCTCAGTCGAGTGAAAACGGTCCTGAGATCTCGGATATGATCGGCCTTGACTTTAGTCTTGATGACCAAATCATCACCATAACATTCGACGACTTTATGGATTAAGCCATCAAAGATTTTGGTCATTACCCTTTAATATGTGACGCCCGCATTCTTCAGTCCGAACGGTATCACCTTGTAGCAGTATATCCCAATTGCGGTTCGAAATACTGTGTGTTTATCATCCTCGGGCGACATCTTGATCTGAATATCCAGACGAGTCATCCATGAACGTGAACGGCTCGTAATTTGAGGTATCGTCGACCATCATTTCCATGACCGGTAGCGGGAAGTCGTCTTTAGGGTATACTTTGTTCAGATCCTGAAATCGACATAGAATCGAATATGCCCATTCTTCTTTTTCACTAAGACAATGCATGCGATCCAATCCGCATATTTCTTTTCTCTGATGAAGCCGGCATCGATGGGTTTCTTGGTTTTCTCGATGACCTTTTCTTCCGGCTCCCTTCCCATTCTTCGAGGAGTTTATTTGACTGGCTTGACATCAGGAGAAATAGCCAACTAATACACGGCCACTTCAATGGAGAGACCAGGCATTTCTTTGTACATCCACACAAAACAGTCGGCGAGCTTATGCAGCAGGGTGATTATCTGCTCTTTCATTTTCTCTGACAAGAGTGAGCTGATGTAGGTCGGCCTTAGATTATCGGGCGTTCCTAAATTAACCTCGGTTAGCTCGTCGAAGGTTGCTTGTCCGCCATCTTCGAGCTCTTAAGGGGCTTCTTCTAGCTCGGCTAGCTCGTTTTCATCATTTGACTCTTCGTTGGCTTCACCAATATGGATCATGTAGCATGCCTTGACGTTAATTGAAACCTATGCTCCGTCTATCTGGGATTCGTCCATCGATGAGTACTTGGACCTGAGGCGGGTGCCATAGCCCCTCATAAAACTTCGCTTCGGAGTCCGTTTGATATAACCGACATCCGCACTTTTTAAAATATACCCGGATCTCGGACACATAATATCTAAGGCTTAGGACGGCTCTTATGCCTCTTTCATAGGGAAGGTACGCGACAGACAAATTGTCTGAGTGCACACAGAATTTGACCCATAAAACAGGATGCCCTTCTGTCCACTCTTTCTTCCCGGAACATAGAAGGTTTTCAGCTGGTCTACGGTGGAAACTGACAATGCATCGAGCTCTTTGCACATTTGCTCCGGCACCCTTATGATGGCTAAGGATCCTTTTGTAATTTCGAAGGTTTCTCTTAGTTTCGCTTTTTGCATGAGAGCCCAATCTACACAGCTGTTACAAAACGGGTCCACTTCCTCTGATTCTTCAGGGCGAATTTTGCTGGCGAATGGGCCTTCAATATCAGACTCGTCCGTATTGCTACCGAAATGAGGCCGAGTTTTACATAAGGACGGACTTCCAATGTCGGACTCATCAGTGTCACTGCTAAAACGCGGGCGCACTTAGAGTTTTTCGCTTTTGAAAGTGACAGTCGGCTCAGATTTACCTTTGAGTTTCGGGGCTATTCTGTTCTCGGTTAGTTGTGGCTTAGCATTTTGGGGGTTCACAAAGTACTGGGAATCTTCATATCGGACTTCATGCACACCGAACGGCTGGATGTCTCCATCAATCATCATTCTTTGCCATTTTTAGTATATTTCATGCATTGATGGAGAGTTGACGGAATGATGTCGTAATCGTGGACCCACGGCTATCCCAAGAGAATCTTATAAGACGTGTCGATGTCGATCACGTATATTTTAGTTTCGGTTTGCAAATCCCCAAATTTAACTGGCAGAGCTATGGACCCCAGAACTTGCTGGCAGTTTTGATTGAAACCTTGAATGACAATCCTTTTTCTTGACAGGTATGGGGCGTCCATTGACAAACTCTTCAGAGTCCGCAAGTTCATGATGTTCACTGAGGACCCCAGATTAATCAATATGCGATTAATTTGGTCTCCATCGCTGTACCCTGTCACGTAAAGCGGTCAGTTGTGCTCAGCTGTTCTTAGCAATAGGTCTTCATCTTTAAATGTGACCACAGCTGTATGCAGAGTGTGTTGGGCCTCTTTCATATTAATTTCCGCGAAACGAGCTTGATACCGCTCGGGGTTTTGCAGCGCGTGAATGAGAACATCTCTGAGCTCCTTGGATAAGACCAGAGCATCATTAATGTTTAAGAGAGACGGAAGCTTCCGGAGATGAGCCAAGACATTATAATCTACTGGGGAAGGACTCGAGTCTTCATGAGCAAGCTCTCCGCCATCTTCTTCATTAGAGAATTATTTTTCCTTCCCTTTTGGGGCGTAGCCTTGATTTGGCGGTAGAGCCTTGCCGCTTCTGAGCTGGATTTGGTTGGCCTTCGTGGCGAGCTCCTCGTTCTCTTCAGGAAAATAAAGCTCTTCCTCAGAGTCGCTACCAAGGTGGATAACGTAGCAGTTCACGATAGAGACCTCATCATTTGAGTTTTCTTCCAGCTCTTCCAGAATCTCAGCTGCTTCTATTGGGAAGAACTCCTTCAATTGAATTAGAGTTCTTTCCTTTTGCTCGTAGTTTTCGAGGGAATTTATATGCCTTTGAATGGTCAATTTCCCCGCCGACTCCCTTTCGCTTCAAGCCGCACCTTTCATTTTCTTCTTCTTTAGCTTTTTCGATTTTGAGCCCGATTAAGCTGAATTGGTAGCTGGAACGGTAGGCTCCTTCTGCCCCTGCCATTCTGTTCTGAGCTCTTTCTGAAGTAGTTTTAGTATCTTCTTTGTCTTATTAGATATTTGCATACTCCACGGAGGCTGCGGCGAGTCGGATTCATTTCTCGGGACAGCGGATTCAGTCGTCTGCTCCCAGAAGGCTTCAACTTCTGCCTGTATAAAGTTGGTGGTTGCATCTTGATTGTTCACCAACACACTCTTGGACAGGTCGATCTCACCGGTCTTGTATTGATTTTCAACCCAGTCTTCGAAAATGTAGCAATTCTCAATCGCATGGCTCACTACTTTGTGGTACGGGCAATACAGAGGATTATCGGTCATTTTTGCTTCATGAAGTCACTTTGACTCCAGCAATTATAGACCGTTATTCAGGGCATTCTTGAATATCTTGCGAACCTTTTCCCTCCTGAAAGAGTAAACCTTGTTCTTCTTTTTCTCTAAGGAAGGCCTTTCTCCTCCTAGCATTGACTTTCGGGACCGGTCCGTTTTTGTCCGCCCGCCTTTCCCTTGTCTTCATTGTCAGACGTATTGAATGCGTTGGTATTATTAGAATTCCCGTTTTTACGGTTGTCGTCCCTTCGGTTCTTCCAAGTCTTGTCACTTTGAGAGTTCGAAGCAGACTCTTGCTTCGAGAGTTCCAAAATTTGAACTCTCTTGGTTAGCTCTTGAAACGTTTTGAGGCCTGCAGTACATAAGAATGGGACCATTCGATTGCTGAGCTTTCCAATAAGAAGGCTGACGGACTGATCTTGCTCCAGCGGCGGTTTGCACTTGACCGTGAGATTGCGCCATCAGTCGATAAAGTCCGTGTTGCTTTCGTTCTTCCGTGGCTTGGTCCTCATAAGGTCAACAATGGAGATTTTATCATTGACACTCATGAATGTTTACCGAGACAGAGGCTTCATTTAAGCGAATATAGTGACAGACCCGTCTGGTATACTCGCATACCAGTCAAAAGTGGCACCAGTCAGGCTGTTGACAAACTGACGAAGAAGGAGTGCATCATTGCCCTATGTATTTCCGCACGACGCTTTAAAGTGGACGACATGCTGATTTGCGTTCCCCATCCCATCAAATCTTCCGAACTTAGGAATAACGTAGCCACTGGGGAACTCAATCAGATCATACTGTGCGGGGTATGACCTCCCACTGCTGCCAACGTCCTTCTGGGCCTCGGTTTCGGCCACCAATGCTTTGACTTTGCTGGTGACCAAATCCATTATTCAATCTTATGTTAGCGGGATGGTACCATCTGGAGGCAAAGCGTCCCCAGAAGCGGATTGTGGCCGGCTTTCGTGCGGCTCGCCCAAATTTAGACCCAAAGGGACAGGCATTGGTTGCTTCGGGTTGTTATCACCCGGCTCATGAGTAGAAACTTGTGCTTGATTGGAGGGCGCCCGAGTGACCTGTGCCATGAGCTGCATCACGACATTCGTCAGGTCATCAATTTTTTAGTAAAGTTTGGCCATTGTCTTTGCTCCTGAACTGTTTTCGGAGCTCTTGAAGCAGCTCTTGCTCTGCGGTCCTGGGGCAGAAAGTTGACTCTTCTTCGCTGTCCGAACTTGATTCTACATGGACTGAGGGGTCCTTCTGCCTATCGGCCTCATCGAGAGGGTTTTCATCTTCCAGCAGAGGCGGTTGATCTTGAGAAGCGACAACCACATTCAAGCCAGATTGGGGTTGGGATGTGATGGCCCCATCCTTAATTTTGCTGCGCAGGTTGTTGCTAGGACGCGTGCCCGCCATGTAGACCATGTGGATAACATATCCGGCCGTCTTTTCATCATTGGCAGCTGATTTCGCGGACTGCTGTCGCGGCTCTTCTGTTTCGGTAACGGACAATCGATTGAATACGACTGGCCTGACCGAGTTCTTGAGTAGTGCTGGCTCATCTTTTCTGGCTTTGCCCCGTTGCTCACGCGCGGCACAGAGCGCCTGATAGACTCTTAAAGAGACCGTGTTATGCTTTCTATGTTAGGGCCGGGACATGTCTCTTTATAGTATCGTTCGGATTGTTATCTTCTTGATTCTAGCAACCATAGCGTTTTTCTGAACCCACTTCAGAGTTTCAAAAGAATTGCTGACTTTTACGACCGACTCAGCCGTCGTCGTGGGGTAACTCATCTCTTGGAACCTTATAAGATTCCACTTGGCCGAAGTCCTGGCCCTCTTGTTGGCTCGATACCATAGCTGCTTCTGTCTCGACCTTTCTGTTTTGAGCACTTGGGAGGCTTCGACTCTTCGGGAAGACGCCGTAAACCGAATGACAGAGAGTCCAGAGAAGACACCCGCACACGCGATTGTCAAAGGCACCGTCTGAGCTTGCTGGAGATACTTTGTAATTTCATTGGTGTTGACGGCCTTCATTGGTGTTGACGGCCTTGCAGTCAGAACAATGGAGAGCTGTTCGAATAAGGATTTGCATTTAGGGCGGGATGCTTTAGCGATCACAACGTTCGGTCTCTTGCCCCTTGAGGTCAGTTTGGCCGCTTAGTTTGCCGGGGTCTCCACCAGATGAGCACTTCCGACAAAGTAGATGATGACGGAACAAAATTGACAGGGCGGTTCCTCCCATTGCCGGCTGAGACTTGCAGGGAGAACCACACGGGCATTAATCTTGACAACGTACGGGATCGGAGTTGCCTCAGAGATCGAACTGGTCCTTTGAGACATTCTCGTTGAATTTGAAGATTGTAGTTGGAAAGCTGTTATCCTGCACAAAGAAGCATGATTTCAGTACAAGCAATCAATATATATATTGATTGAGTTCGCATGAGCATTTAATCCAAAATAAGGGAGGAGAGAAAAGGTCACACCGGGCGTGCCGGAATCTGTAGAGTGTTTTTCGTCACCCTATTGAGATAGGAATACGCATCGCTTGTCAGGCGTATTATAAATTCCCCTGCGTAGGATAGGCCGGGATTTATTGATTGTGAGGATCCGAATCTCCGACAGCCGCAGACTAAACTGTCGTTAATTACCCTTCGCTTTTGGAGCGAGAGAATCTCCGATTGACGGGTAAAACCAGTCATGTGAACTCAATGTGCGGTGTGCATATGTTGTGTTTTGGACATATCGAGGGTCTCGCAGAGTTTATGGGGGTCCCGCTACCCGGATTACGGATTGGGGGTCAAGGGGGCTAGCAGCCCCCTTGCGGGGTGCGGGGCAACGCCCCATTAGATTTTTTTTCTAACGAAGGATGTATTTTGAGCGTGGAACATGTGAGAAAAAAAGGGATGAGGAGCGTCTTAAGGACGCGTAAGACAACGCGTGACCGCTGGGCGCCAGCAGGTCACGTGAGTGGTGCGTAGCCGCTGGGTTCCAGTAGAACTCGTGAGTGGCACATGACCGCTCGGTGCCAGCGGGTCACGTGCGCAGCACGCGGCCTCTAGAAACACCAGCGGAAGAAGGGGCTAAGCCCTTGGGCATGGAGTTGAACTCCCGAACAAGAATTGGATGTAGATTTGGAATTAAACTCTCAAAAGATTTGGATTTGAAGTTAAACTCCTAAAAAATCTGGATTTGGAATTAAACTCCTTTGAGAATTTGGATCTTCGAGTTGAACTCCTCAAAGATCTCCGGAGATAATCAAAATGGGCCCCTTTCTTCTCCCTTGAGCCTTGGATCCTCCCAAAGTGGGTTTTTTGGAGGTGGGTCTTCTTCCTCCTCGTCTCTTTTTGCTGGATCTTGGGAAAAAAGGGATGCGAGATTAAAAATCTCTCTTTTAGGGATTTGATGGGAGATCTGAACTCCCCTTCAAGGGTTTTATGGTGAAACTTTATTTAGTTTTGAGAAAAAAAGAGCTAAGCTCTTGATTTAATTGGAAATAAAGAGGAAGAGAAAAAAACTTGAGAGAGAGAAGATGGAGGCACAAACCCTAGAATTTTTAAAAGAATGAAAGTTGTGCTTGATTTTCTCATCATGTTTGTCTTTTATAGGCTACAAACTTTACATATAGCCCCTTGGGCTTTTCCAAATGGCATTTATGCCTTCCCATGCCTCATGTGCTTATTTCTTTTTGCACATAAGCCATGGGGTTTACAAAATTTTGGTTTTTTGCCCATATTCCATACATTTATTTCTAAAAAAATTACATTAAACTAATTTATGGTTTCATTCTTTTTATCATAGGACCAGTCCTTTCCATGCTCGGTCTTGACTTGGGTTTAGGCTCGCTTACTTGGGCTCGAGCCCACTTAGCTTGGGGTTGACTTTGACTTTGACTTGGTCAACCGAGGTATAATTTCTTACCCCAATACCATCGATTACGCACTTGCAGCCAATTCTCGCCAAATCTCCTACAGAAATCAAACTCGTCTTCAGATCTGGTATATATCTGGCATCCATCAAAGTCCGCACTACCCCATCAAACATGTGTATTCGAACAAAACCAATCCTCTCGATCTTGCCTGACGTATTATTCCCCTTTAATATTGAACCTCCATTAAGAGAATGAAACGTCGCAAACCAACTCCGATATGGAGTCATATGGAAAGAACCCCTAAATCAAGCATCCATGGATCATGTACGCCGCTGACTGCATAAACTGATAATACGGAACAATCTCTGTCATCATCTGAATCATCTATGACAACTGCGGTAGTAGAAGACTCCTTCTTAGTATTCTCCTTAAACTTCTGACAGTCACTTTTCCAATGGCCTTTCACCTTACAATAATTACAGTTGTCATTAGTACGATTCGTCGATATGGACCTCACTCTATTCTTGGAACCACCATGTGACCGCTTCTCAAAACGGCCTATAGAAACGAGCGCATCACCCTCACCACCCTTATCACCCGATACCTACTCCCTCAAACCTTGCTGTATAGACCCGCTTTAATATCTTCTAAATAAATTTTATTTCTGCCGTACAACATCGATTTCATAAACTGGCTATATTCAGAAGTCAAAAAGCAAAACAGGATCATAGCTTGATTCTTGTCTTCAATCTTCACCTCTACGTTGAGCAAGTCCATAATGATTTAGTTGAGTTCGTCCAGATGGTCTTTGACTAATGCACCTTCCTTCATTTTCAATGTGTATAGACGTTGCTTGAGATAAAGATGATTTGTTAAATATTTCTTCATGTACAAGGATTCTAGCCTGCTCCATAAACCTGCTTCCGTTGTCTCTTATGCAATCTCGCATAAAACCTCGTCAACCAAGCTCAACTGCATCGAACTGAAAGATTTATCCTCCATATCTTCTTTCTGATATTCTGTGCTCGTCAAAAGAATCTCCTCTTTTTCGAAAACTATGAACTTCTTGTTGCTTTAGACTCGTCGTCATCTTCAATTTCCATAAACTGAAATTGTTCTTTCTGTCAAACTTATCAATCTTATAATATGTAGAAGTCATCTTCCAAATAATCCGAAACACCGTAACAAAAGTTTTGATACCGCTTGTGAAAAACATGCACCACAGTACGCAGCGGATGATCGATACGGATGAATCGGAACTAATACAAAAGATCATAACGCAGCAACTACGCAAAAAGCAATACATAATAAAGGAAAAACATACCAAGTAAAAGACACAAGATATTACCTAGGTTCGGTACGTACTTGCATCTAATACTACAAACCAACGACGAATTGCTTCCATTATTCAACAAAAAATTACAAGAGATGATTTCCGCCCTCTCTCGGTCTCACCAAAATACAAAATAGTCTCTCTATACAGATCTCCATGACTCGCTATTTCAATCTCTCTCGGCCACCCTTCAATTAGCCGCAACCACCAACATAAGAAAACCCCTCTGGATTTTATTGGCCGCTGCCTAAGAATTGAAAGGCTCTGTGTTGCCGCAGACTTTGATGGATTTTAATTAATCTCCTGGCCGCCAGCAATTTGGTAGCACACATGATTGATTAAGTATTTATTATATATAGAGATAGAGGTTATAAGGGATAAAGCTTAGATTAATTTAAATATTCAAACTAATCTAAATCCTAATCAATCTCTATTCTGCACCAGCCGCCTCCTATAGTCATTAGAATTGAACTCACCTACACCACACATGCTCGACTAATGGGCTTTTTTGGGATTTTGATCTCGGGCTCCAAATTTACAATCAATTTCAACATGACAGCTACCGTGAGACCCATCACTAAAGAGATGAAAAAAAATAGTAAAACAGACAAGGATGAGGATAAAAGGGTAAGGATGACAGAAAGACGCCTTCTCTGATAAAATGAAGGCCTTAGATGTTAACTTGCTTTAATTTTATTTCTTCTTTTATCCCCTTGCTACCTCAAAAATGCTAACAAATAATCCAAAACCCCCCACGCATCGATGGGCGCTTACCCCTGGTAACAGCTAATTCAGGAAACAATAAAGCGGAGACGCCTTAAAACAATAAGATATTTACTTGGATTGGATTGAGAAAATAGCCACAAACATATTTGACAACAATAGTAAAGACATTAATGATGTGTTCTGTAGTATTGAGATGCAAATTGGGAAGCATGACTTTCCTGTTACAACTGAGCATGAGCATTCAACCAATCTAATCTACTTCAAAGGCAAATGCAAATTATGAACATTTAGGACGTTACTTTTGAAGTAGGTTATACACATTACATGGTAACTGTGTCTACAGCTAAGTTTTTTTTTTCCGACTTACATAGGGCAAAAGAATATTACAGGCAACTTTGGAAATTCCCGTGAAACTTCTGGGTGTTGATTTCGACAATTTCAGACACTAGTTCTGACTCAGCCGAGGTGCTATTTGAGATATCTTTTCATCTTCCAACAGTGCATATGGATCAACATAAGGTGGAGGTGATATCGACATTTTGCTGGCATCGTGCATGAAACTTGATCCAAAATACTGCAACCAATGAGAATATGTATAAGTTAATGACAACAGCAAGGGTTAAATTTGTTGAATAAATTTGTCATGGAATTATCATAATTTATCCATCTCAACGTTCACATTCAGTCTCATTTCGTCTATACTCGCTTTAGCTTTCCGAAGAATATGTATATAAATCATCATTGTCATCAGCATGATTTGACAAAGTTTTTGCAATCAAAATGGGATAGGCAAAATCAATGGTCCATGCACAATCTGACAAAGTTCTACGCTAGTGAGCTCCATCGATCTTCATACCAATTTTTCAATAAAATCTCGAGGAAGAAAGAGGCTATCATAATATGAAATGACAAGCTATCGTCCTCATAAATTGAGGGGCAAATCTATAAAGGAAAAAATGACATTTGTTGTATGCAATTATGTTCGACAACAGAAAGATACGCCAAGGGTTAAACAAAATAATGACGGAGCTAAAATCAAGCGGTGATAATAATCTTACTCCACGTGGGGCCTTCCTAGAATCAATTCAAGCAAAAATGCAGGAGCTTGCTATTAGAGACTCATAAAACAGAACCATTGCTGCAGAATTCATGAATCGTATCAAAGCAAATTATTTCACAGCCCATAAATATAATGCGCTCACCGAATAAGGAACTTGACCATCCCATGCAAACATCATACTTTCTTCTGGTTTAGCTGGGGAAACTTTTTCTATGTAGACATGTATAAGTCTTGTGTTGTCGCCGTAATAGGAGAGGAGCAACTTACTATGGCAAGGAGCAATACTATCTTCTAAGGTATTATAACCTTTTCATACAAAAGGATAACCAAATGAGGGCATCATCTTTGGTATTGCTTTATTAAATCTCTCTCAATCGAGACATCAACGTAAGATCCTACACCAGAAACCATATGTACTGTTCTAGCAAGTCGCCTCTTCCACAAGTTTACAACACATCGATTGGACCTAGCTTTGTACAAGAAACAATATTTGCAAATCTCCATTCATATCACACATTCTGTGCTTGATATGCAGCCTTTTGTGTAGAAGCCATGAGGTAGAGCCCCATCTTCCCTTTTCAATTGAGAAGCTGCTTGATGCAAGCCCTTCTACTCAGGGCAGACCCAGGAATTTGGGTGAGAGGAGGCATATCGGTAATCATACATAATAAAGTTTTGTTAAGATGTTCGACTATATTATATATCAGTAATTACCCAGGAATTTGGGTGAGAGGGGGCCATCAAAATTTGATTATTGACAAAAGTTTAATTAATATGAGATTCATAATTTTTTATAATATTATATATCTAGGCTTCATAAATTGGACCACAAGGTGGCTTCATAAATTGGACAACAAGGTTTTGTTTTAGAGTTTCTAATTCTTCTTTTATAAGTCTTTAATGTGGATCTAAGTTTCCTTTGTTCAAAAAAGGACTAAAAAAATAAAGTTAACAATGGCTTCGATGGGATTTGAACCCATGAACCTCTTATTATAGAATCAAATGTACAACCAATTGAGCTATAAGCTATTGTTGATTTATTTCGAAGTATCCAAAAATACCCGACATCAATTACAACCAATATTGGGTTCTTTTTTCCCGAAATTTGAGAGCGGGCACATGCCCTCTCCATTGAATGTGGGTCCGCCCCTGCTTCTACTAATAATATCAAATGAAACACCATATGCTCTTCAATAGGACACTGACGCATCCTAACACATTGCTCAAACTAAACATCTGGCTACAAGCTCCAGACAGTTTCAAAAGGACTGGTGAACAAAATTGGATAGCAATAAATGGATAGGCAGTGAATCGGTGATTAACTATACTTGCATGATGAACAATACAAATGTTCTAAATCCTATGAAGTCTTTCAAAGTCTATGCTTGTTCTCAATTAGAGAGTTAGAGACTGAGCTGATGTCTAGAAATTTCCAGTACAGTTCTATATCAAAGTTTGTCGGAGTTTGAGTGTCATAAAAGAGCCAAAGATTTGCCACCTCCAATAGAAAGTATCTAATTGTAACTTCAAGGCAGACCACATAGAAAAGTGATCCAAGAACAAATGAATTCATGGAAAACAAACCACTTCTTCAAAAATCATCTGCCCCCACAGACATACAGACTGTCCGTACGCATTGATTTTCTACTAGTCACAACTTCAAGTCATACATGATTTAAACTTTAGCATGGACTTGATATATTTTAATTTAGCAACTTTTTCCTCAAAGCAAGAGTAGTATTTTGAAAGCATATATATCAGAATCACTTGACATCTGTGGTTCCACGTGCCATATATTTTAGTAGGAAATCAGGCAGCCATATATATTAGATTATTATAATAGGATCCAGAATGTTGCATATACCAAAACAGTAGGATATATTTATCCTCACTGTTATGCCCTCTAAGTTAACCTTGTAACATACCTCGCAGTTGGGTTACCGAACGAGAAAAATGCTTGTTACATGGATAAACATATGTGTATTCTAAGTGACCAATATGTAAGCAACCAATTAATTAAAATTTAAATGCACCATCTCTATACACGAAGATGATATGAATAAAGTACACACTCTTTCCAACCTATCTCTAACAATAATACTCATCTCATTTCAGGCTGAATCATTCCAGAAACTACTTTTCTAAAGATAAATTTCAGTGAAAATTCATCACAAAAGCTACAACTGCCACATCTTAGTTGAAATATGCACCATATTATTCTGTATCAAAGGTCCACATCTATATTACTCAGTATAACAACCCTACTATCCTTTTGGTTACTATAGCCTAAAGTCCACTAATTCCTATTTAACAACATCTACTTTCCAAAACCTTTACCATTCAATACCAATGCCTAAGCATCACTCATGGGGTTGCATGAATAAAGCCAGAATCACGCAAGTAAATGGAGGTCAAAATTACAGAAACTATAGCTACACCTAACAAAATTAATGAAGAGAACCAAATCCAACATCTAAATCATTGTCTGATATTTTGTTCTCATCGGATTGAAATGAAATTTGGAATGGGTACACTTGACGTAATGAATCCAGTTCAATTTTCAGCTCACATGTTGAGAGGATACATAAACAGAAAATAAGGTATGGTGGAACAATAAACAAGCACATCTTCAAAATTCAGTATTAGGAACATCTCTACAATCATTGAAGCATAATTAAATGTGAACAGTAGCATATAAGATTTCTTGAGTTACTTTTTTGATAGCAAGTGGAAAGGAAAACTTAACATTGTAAGTAATGACCCAAAGGGTTGAAGAGAGTTAGCAAGGCATAATATTTTGTGGCAAGTAGCTTAACATTTCTGTTTTGGACGAAGCTAACGTTACAGTTTCAATGTGAGAATGGATATTTTGGCTAGCAAAAGATAACTCCTGATGAATGAAACATTTAAGAAGAATGCATAACATTAAACCGGAAAAAGGAGCAGGGCTGATGGCAACTTACCAAGTAGAGAGCTGTGAAAGAAGCAACTGTGATTAAGATCAGAGGCCAAAATCCTAAAAAGAACGTTCCGCCAATAGTCATCAGGAGCTTTGCACGTGGGATTAAACCCTGATTTAAGAAGAATTAGACATCATAGATATACATATCATCGCAGAAGCACAAGTTATCAATCAAAAACTTCAGAACAAACAGGGAAGGGACCCAAAAAGATAGCTTCAGAAGAGTAACCTAAACAAAAATCTGTCATCATGTACTTGAAAAAAAGGGTGCTATTAAGCTCTCCAGATACAACACATTCATTGGTTACTTCAATGTTCGAGCAAGTCAATGCAGTTCTAATACAGTGTTTGCTTCTCCACTCAAGTAGATCCATGCATTTCCAGCTTTTTGGAAAACAATTTGCTAAATGAATAATGAAAGGAAATTTCACTGGAATCCAGGGGGGGGGGGGGGGGGACCCAGTACATGAAATGAATTGTCGTAAACGGGAAAAAGACAAGTTTTGGTAAATTAAAACATGTGAGTATGCATCTAGTTAGGTGGAACAGTAAACTCTTAGAGGGGACCAGATGAGACATCATACCAAAGATGGTGGAAGACACATGTGGATTCAAAGATGGAGTAGTGGAGTTTAACGACACATCAGATGATCATCCGAAGGCATGGGAATGTTTCCTTTCTTGGAATTTTGGGTGGAGTTGGAGCATGGGGATATCATGAGGGTTGCTTGTGTGGTTTTTATCATGTTTTCTGTCGGGAATTATTTTTCTTATAGATTCTCTACTTCTGGTTGTATTGGGATATTTTGTGTACATAGCAGGTTTATAATAACTCCAGAGGTAATTATCCCACCTTTCCTTCAAAAAACAGTAATCTCTTATAAAGCAAAGTATCCATGTATTGCACTATTATTCAACGGATGCATTAAACATGTTGAGCATGGGGTGTGGCATCCTCTTATGTTTGGTACGCCAACTGCAAACAAATCTGATAATGGACAGTGCTCATGTAAAGACAAGGTGGGACAAACACAATCATTTTCATGCACCAAACCTTTAGGTATTTGGTGTTTATGCTTCTAGCCATTCATTTAAAATATCATGTTGAGGTTGCCTTGTATTCACGACCCTCGTATGTGTAAGACGACTCAAACTGGGTTGAGAAAGCTCACAAGTCGTTTGGAATTAGCGTTTCTTCTCTAGATGTATGAGACGGCTCAAGATAATTTTGAGCCGGCTCAAAGTCTCAAAGCAGTTCGTTGCAGATTTATTGAAGATTTATTTAGAGATTATTTTGGAAATTAATTCGGAAAGATTTCGTTGGAGATTTATTTGAAGAGTTGTTGGAAGGTCTATGAAGAGATCTTTCAGGAGCTTAATTAAAAAAGTTTATTTGGAACTTATTTGAAGATTTGTTAAAGAATTATTTGAAGAGATATTTGAAGATTTGATGAGATCCTAATTAGAGTAAAAGTTCTATTATTTTATGTTATAAATAGAGAAGGGTCTCATCAAAGAAAGGTGTCCAAACATGAAGAAAAGAAGACGAAAGGTAGTCATGCACAGATGAAGGTGGAGCATCAAAAAAGTAGTTTTTATGTTTGTATGAAGAGACGAATGCAGAGCCGAAGGATAGTCATCCATAGATGAAGGTGGGAGGAATTACCAAGAATAGGCTTTGTGTTTATATGAGCGTTGAACTATGACAAGCGATGAGAGAAAATATAAAATGTACCGGTATTCTTAATCATTAATGAAGAGATTATCATGTTTGCCCCATGGATGTAGGCCGTTGGTCGAACCATGTTAAATATTAGTGTTGCGTGTTCTTTTTCTCACACGTCTTTCTTGCATGCCTAGCGAAAACCCTAACAAACTAATATCAAAGTATAGGGAACCAAAGGGTCTTCGATTTTACGGTCTAAATTTACAATGAATGATAACGCTTGTGTCCGCTCCCTATCTTCTTATGTTGTAATTTCGAAAGTGTTGGTTCAAATATCCGAGGGAGAAGGTTAAGTTTACTGCGGTGGTAAACAGAAGATAGCATGGAATATAGCATGGAAGAAGTTCGGATCAAGGTGGAACCTGTTGAAGAGAAGGGATTGAAGATGGTGTTAGTGTATATGCCCTAGAGGCCATTACTGTATCATACTAGTTTGTATATTACTTAATGGAAGCTTGGGATATTCACCTTATATATACAATCTTGCTCTAAATAGTAGTATGCTACTTGGTTTGTGTCTACTTCAATGTGTACATGTGTTTATTTTATTATATCACATATACGCATTAGTGGAGCCCTTAGGATCTTTGCTTGATTACCAGCGTTGTGATGGCAGTCACACTAGTGGGGGCTGGGTAATCTATAAGCACATCCTTATGCAGGTCCCTAGTCGCAGGACTATCGAGACAGGGCATCGATACTCCGGAGTAGACTAGCGCATGCGCTTCTCATCCCGGTGTGGGAGATGGTCTGTCCCACAGCCATCAGTACGTCGTACTGGAGATAGTATGCGGGTGCTCGTTAGGTTACGAGTACACTGGACAGGACTCGTCGGGAACTGACTGGTTGGTATTATACCTATCGTCAGTTATCAGTTCCCAGGTGATATGAGTACAGCTTAGTCCGCTGACTTGACACTGTCACTTTGCCTCGAGTGTGTTCCCACTGTACTTTGATTACTACCCTACCACGGCTCAAAGGAGTCGTGCAAACAGGTAGTGGTTGGGTGCAGTCCCGAAGCACTTGGAGGCAGTGACGGTTAGACAGGATTCGTCTCTCCCGGTATTGGGGGTTGACATCGCGCTGTGTCTAGGAGAGCCATTACACGAGTAGTCCCTGGCCAGGGCAAGCGAGATATACTGGTAGGCTTCCAGTGTTATCTCAGGGTGTATTGGGCTTCACTCCGACACGACTTGTACCGCTATCAGGGGACTGACGTTTACCGCCCCCCTAGGCCCGCCATGCGATGTATCAGACGAACAGACCGGACTGTACGGAGATTGTCACATTCAGACTCAGTAGGAGTTCAGATGGGTTTCACCTTGTCAGTCTTCTTGTCGGCATCTACCTGGGGACCGTTACGCACAGCTAGTGCCGCTTGCGGTCTGTGGTTAAACCCACTGCCAGCGTAGTGTCGAGTCTTTAGAGTCCCACACAGAAAGCTATTCGCCTTTAGGCAAAAGAGTAGAGGTCGCATGGTTTTGCGACAGGTCGCATGGTTTTGCGACAGGGTTCAGTCACATCCGTGCACTTATGCACGTTTAGTGTCCGGACAGTTTACACTAGCGGGCTTTGGTTTAAGCCAGATCCTAGTGTAAGTATTGGGATTGGTTTTATCCAGTTTGTATTCGTGTTCCTCGGAACGCGGATGCGGGTGTGTATGCACAGTTGGCGGAGAGACAGAGGCAGAGGATTCTCATTAGGGTTGTTGACCGTTGACTGTTGACTATTGACTTTTTGCTCAACCCTAATGAGAATATGATATATGATTAACAATAATATTAATTAAGTATTGTGGTGACATGGTTGTTGAGGGGTTGACTTTGTTGACTTGTTGACTTTGTTGACCGGTTGACTAGGTTGGACTAGTTGACCATCATGATGACAATGGCTATCATTTCATGGCAAAGACTTTTCACTTGCTTGTTCTCTTGTGCAATATGAGTGCATGAAATGATTTAACCATTTTGACTTGAACCATTTTACACAATACTTGATTACTATTTTTGTGATGATGATTTTGGATTATGAGAGCCAAAATGAGAAAAGTCTTCTCTCATTCTTCTATGCTCATTCTCTCTCTTGTTCTTGAGCTCTCATCTTCCTCCTCTTGCTCTCCCTCTCTTGAGTCTATGGTTCAATTGTCTCATGAGTTGAGAACCAAGAACCATAGATAAAATCCCAAACAAACTCTTCTCTACTCACTCTAGATCACAAGGTTTAGCAAACCGAGTGAACTAGTTTCTTCAAAGTTCGAAGAAGGAGCCAAAGGTAGAAGCTTTCAGGTGGATCTATCTTCGGCGCAAGGAGACGACGGGGAGAAGCCGATTCGGACAACCATCGAGGCTTGAAGACGAAGGAGTTCGAGATAAGAAAGGTATAAACCCCCTAACCGAGTAGTTAACAACTCCTAGTTAGGTTGTTAGTTAGATGTTTAACAAAGATCCGGTTTTGAGTCCATGTTACCACCTCTAGAAAATTGTTTTTCACCAAATTCCGCATGCCCGAAAGTACCGGGAGAGGTAGCATGGACTTACAGTGGTATCAGAGCCTAATTAAACTCTATCTAACATGTTAGCAAAGTAGCTAGAAGATCGATCAAAGAAAAAGTCCCGAAATGAACCCCGTTTTCAAACTTTCTGTCGATTTTCAAAGTGCTGCAAAAATTATTTGAGATACACCAAAAATCGACTCAGGGTTTTTAGAGTATACTGTAGAAAAATGGTCCCTTGATCTCATCAAAGCGCCGCGGAAACGCGGCAATAGCTTGCTATTGCCGCGGTTCCGCGGCCGTCTTGGCTCCTCTCTGGGTCTTCTTTGCTACAGTATGTTCATAGGAGTATTTTGGGATTTTTGGAATATGTGTTTTCTGCCCAGATTTTCCAGAACGAAAATTTTGTGTTTGGGGCCTGAAAATCCGTATTTTTTATCGAACTTCTAAAAGACTTAAGCTGACGGGTTTTTCTGTGATGTGATATTTGTATTGAATGTCTGCTAATCGCTATATGTCGATTAGTGGAGGTTATACAAATCTGTGATCTGTAATGTTATTGGAATGTGTATATGAAATCATTGGATTGTCGCGGGTGAATAGCCGGGGGTTGTGAGACGAGAGTTTTCTTTTCTTTCAATTCATGTAAATTTGTAAATTGATGTAATAATTATTTGTATGGCCGCACAACCGGGTCGGGGTTGTAGCCGTCATTGTATAATTTCTTTTTACTGTTTTTGCTCCTAGGATAGACCCATGGAGGGGGTGCACAAACTACCGGGTATGCCGAAGTGCCGAGTGGCCTACTCACGAAGTTGAGGGAGGTTGCTTCGCTTCGGGTACTTGGCGGGTAGTTTGCCGCACCCGTAGGGATCTTGGGTGGGGTATTGGCTATTCACCGCGACCGTGTAATCTGCTTTTCATTACAGGCTCGTACGAATTGCGGGTTCCTAGTATATCCAATGTGTTCATCTGTGATCTGAAATGGCTATCATTGCAATATATCTATATATGATATTATTTAGGCGTTGCTTATGTTTTACAGCCGCGCTAGCCCAGCCCCCGCTTTGTCGTTAGTTAAGTAACCTAACGGGTAATGACGGGGCCCCGTGGCGAATGCGAATGGCATAAGCGTACGTCATATTTTGGTTGTTTTCTGCAATGGTAGGATTAAATGATGGGACGCATTAAAAGAACTAATGCAAGAATATCATGCATTAAAAGAACTAATGCAAGAAAATAAACCAAGTTAAAGTCGTTGGAACACTTTTGAAAAACCACTCGGTTCTTTTCAAAACCAACTTTTAAATGCGGAGCTTGAGCCACTCCTTTTAAAAGCTATCTCGTTCCATCGATTATATCAAGTTCACTACGTTCACGGTTTAGCCAAAACCATTCGTAGCCCTCCATCATTTCAGTTAAATATTCGGTAGTATTCAAGCTATGTATTTTGACCTCACGCCAAGGCATAGTGATTGGTAGCTGCCGAATATTTATCTGTTGCATAGATAGAATGCGTTGATTTGGGATAGCCGTACTGCCATTTTGGCCTACGTCAAGGGTAGGTACGGGTGGGTTCAAATTAACCTGGATAATGATGGGAAGAACTTGACATGTGACTTATGACATTTTGACCTCACGCCAAGGTCATAAGAGCATGGGGCAAAAATCCACATCGGGAGTTTCATAAGTACTGAAACTTGATAGAGTTGCATACCATTTGGAGTGTGATGATTCTGGTAGGATTCCTTCAGTTTCGTCACGCGATAATATTTGGATCCCGATTCTACTGTGAGTATATGCTACTCCTCGGGAAATTTCTCACTTAACGATCAATGCTATAAACCAAGTAGGTGTCTAGAAAGGTGTTAGCGGGGCTACGCCCTCAGGGAAAAGAGATTATTTAATTAAGGAACTTCGCGAAAGCGTTGGAAAACCTCCCTCGAAGTACCAATACTGGCCTGGCTGAACGGTTAAGCAAGTATTGTACGGTGAGATTGATCCTGACTAATTCTTCCTTTTTGGTTTGAGGAGGGATTCGAGAAACAGTGGGAGCTATCCTGTTTAGACAAATTAAAAACCATTCTAAACTTGCAAGAGCGTCAAGCTGAGTGTTTCTTCTCTCTCTCCTAATTGCAGCGACCAATCGACATGACTGGACTTAAGTTACTTCTAGATAAAAACATACTGACAGGGCCAAACTACAAAGATTGGCTCAGGAATGTCAAGATGGCAATCACTTACGACAAGCTGGGGTATCTTCTTACCACCAAAGCTCTCCCTGTCCCAGGTCCCAAAACCAGCGTCGCGGATAAGGAAATCCGTAAGACCTGGGAACTAGACTGCGCGAAGGCCAAGTGCCTCGTGCTTGCCTCTATGGACAATGAACATCAGAGGAGGCACGAGAATATGGACCTGAAATCCATATTTCTTCATACAAAAGAACTGTATGGAGAGCAATCTCGTATCGCAAGATACGAAGTGTCGAAGAAGTTATTTTCGGCAAGATTGGTCGTCGGATCATCGGTAGCGGAACACGTGCTTAAGATGATTGGCTACATTGAGGAGCTCGCGGACCTTGGGACCACATTGGAGAATGAGCTCTATACGGACTTGATTCTCCAGTCCCTTCCTTCCACTTACGCCCAGTTTATACTGAACTTCAACTTATAAGAAAAGAAAGTTGAACTCTCAGAACTCCTCAACATGCTGAGGAGCGCAGAGGGCACCCTACAGAAAGGTAGGAAAACATCCACTTTGTTTGTAGGAGGATCTTCTTCTTCTAGGTCCAAGGCGAAAGCCAAGGGAAAGAAGAAGAAAGCCCCCGCCAAACCAAGAGGCGGTGTTAGTAAAGTGGATACGAAGGGAAAGACAAAAGCAACAAAGAAAGTGGGAAAGCTTGTGGATAAAGAAGAATGCTTCTATTGTCATAAGAAAGGACACTGGAAGAATGATTGCAGGGCTTGGAAAGCCAGGACACAGGAATTGAAGCAGGTTGCAGCTTCAGGTGTGTATGTTATTGAAAACTGTCTTTCAATAAACTCTACTTTCTGGGTATTGGATACCGGATCAGGATATCATATCTGTAATTCTTTGCAGACGTTGAGAAACCGTAGGGTTTTGAAAGCAGGTGACATGACCCTCAAAGTTGCAAACGGAGCTAGCATAGATGCTAAGGCCGTGGGGGACTATCACCTGGGAATGTCAGATGGACATGTTTTGGTTTTGCGTAATTGCTTTTTTGTACCCAACGCAACTTGTAATATCATTTCTGTATCTTTGGTTTCTAAAGAAGGTTATGAATTTGCGTTTGTAATTAATGTTGTAAACATTCACCTTAATCAAGTTCTGATTGGGTCAGGTACATTAAGCAATGGTATATACGTATTAAACCAACCACAGATTTTCAATGTCCAGAATACACACAAAAGAAAGTCTCCGGAAATAAATCAAACTTTCTTGTGGCATTGTAGACTGGGTCACATCAATGAGAGAAGGTTGACGAAGTTACATACAGAAGGATATTTGAATGCGTTCGAATATCAATCGTATGCTACTTGTCAATCCTGTCTCAAAGGAAAGATGACAAAGACTCCGTTCACTGGACACGGAGTAAGAGCGAGCGAGCTCTTGGGACTCGTACATAGCGACGTGTGCGGTCCAATGTCTACACATGCGCGAAGCGGTTATTCTTACTTCATTACTTTTACGGATGACTTTTCAAGGTACGGTTATGTCTTCTTAATGAAACATAAGTCCGAAGCCTTTGGAAAATTCCAGGAATATAAGAATGAAGTAGAAAAACAAACCGGCAAAAGTATCAAGATCCTAAGATCGGATCGAGGTGGTGAATACTTGAGTGCCGAGTTCCTGGACTATTTAAAAGAGAACGGAATTCTCTCTCAGCTTACTCCTCCATACACTCCGCAACATAACGGTGTATCGGAGAGACGGAACCGAACCCTATTGGATATGGTACGGTCCATGATGAGTAACGCTGAGTTACCGCGATCATTCTGGGGGTATGCGCTAGAATCAGCTGCATACCTTTTGAACCGAGTTCCCACTAAGACTGTGCCTACCACACCATATGAGTTATGGAGTGGGAAGAAACCCTATCTTCAATAAATGAAGATCTGGGGATGTCCAGCTTTTGTCAAAAAAGCAGCATGCGGACAAACTCGAGGCACGCTCAGTACTGTGCAAGTTTGTGGGATATCCAAATAACACCAGGGGTATCTTTTCTACCACGCAGAGGAACAAAAAGTCTTTGTTTCTCGTAATGCCCACTTTCTAGAACACCAGTTCTTGGAAAGGGAAATTAGTGGGAGCGCAGTAGAACTGGAAGAAATTCCAGAACCACAGACTATTACTGAAAGCTTAGTGGAACCAGAGGGTTCAAAAGAACAGAACATTCCTGCGCCACTCCGCAGGAGTAGTAAGCAGTCTCATCCGCCCGAGAGATACTGCGGTTTTCTCATAGACGGGGATAGAGAGGATTGCATCATAGATTATGATGAGCCTACTAGCTTCCAGCAGGCCGTTCAGAGCGTTGACTCAGTAAAATGGCTGGATGCAATGCGGACCGAAATGGAGTCCACGTACACCAACAAAGTATGGACGTTGGACATTGCTCCAGACGGGGTAAAACCCGTAGGATGCAAGTGGATCTTCAAAAGGAAGATTGGTGTAGATGGACAGGTTGAGACCTATAAAGCTAGACTTGTTGCAAAGGGTTTCCGTCAAAGACCTGGCTTGGACTATGACGAAACCTTTTCTCCAGTGGCTATGCTGAAATCCATTCGGATCCTTCTTGCCATTGCTGCCTTCCACGATTATGAGATCTGGCAAATGGACGTAAAGACCGCTTTTCTAAATGAAAATTTAGAGGAGTGTGTCTATATAGACCAACCAGAGCGTTTCATTCAAAGTGGGAGCAGCGGAAAGGTGTGCAAGTTGCTTAAGTCCATCTATGGACTAAAGCAGGCATCGCGGAGTTGGAACATCTGCTTTGATGAGACGGTCAAGGAATTTGGCTTTATCAAAAATCCAGATGAACCATGCATCTATAGTAGATTTGTAGCGAGAACTGTAGTATTCCTCGTTTTATACGTGGATGACATTCTCTTAATAGGAAATGACCTTCCTATGCTACAATCTGTCAAGGGGTTCTTGTCACACAGGTTCTCCATGAAAGACCTGGGTGATGCCTCATACATCCTGGGGATCCGGATCCATCGTGATAGATCCAAGAGGATATTAGGACTTTCACAGTCCAGGTACATCGACACCATACTAAAAAGATTCAGTATGGAAGATTCCAAGCGCGGTAACCTACCGGCTTGTCACGGGATCACCCTCTCTAAAGAGATGTCTCCCAAGACTGATTTGGAGAGGGATCGCATGTCTATTATACCCTACGCTTCTGCGGTAGGCTCTATAATGTATGCGATGTTGTGTACCAGACCGGATGTAGCTTATGCACTGAGTGTGGTAAGCCGGTATCAGTCAAACCCTGGGGAGAAACACTGGATAGCGGTAAAGAACATTCCATTGTTGATCCAATACCTCTGTATTGCGACAACAACGGGGCTATAGCTTTAGCAAAGGAACGCAGGTCCCATCAGAGATCCAGACACATCTTGAGGCGGTATCACCTGATCAGGGAGATCGTGGATCGCCAGGAGATCGAGATTCGGAGGGTTGCTTCAGAAGATAACACTGCAGATCTATTCACCAAGGTCTTGCCCCAGACTCAGTTCGAGCGGCTGATCGAGATGATAGGTCTTCGATACGCCAGTACATGGCCTTAGTGCAAGTGGGAGATTGTTAGTGTATATGCCCTAGAGACCATTACTGTATCATACTAGTTTGTATATTATTTAATGGAAGCTTGGGATATTCACCTTGTATATACAATCTTGCTCTAAATAATAGTATGCTACTTGGTTTGTTTCTACTTCAATGTGTACATGTGTTTATTTTATTATATCACCTATACGCATTAGTGGAGCCCTTAGGATCTTTGCTTGATTACCAGCGTTGTGATGGCAGTCACACTAGTGGGGGCTGGGTAATCTATAAGCACATCCTTATGCAGGTTCCTAGTCGCAGGACTATCGAGACAGGGCATCGATACTCCGGAGTAGACTAGCGCATGCGCTTCTCATCCCAGTGTGGGAGATGGTCTGTCCCACAGCCATCAGTACGTCGTACTGGAGATAGTATGCGGGTGCTCGTTAGGTTACGAGTACACTGGACAGGACTCGTCGGGAACTGACCGGTTGGTATTATACCTATCATCAGTTATCAGTTCTCAGGTGACATGAGTACAGCTTAGTCCGCTGACTTAACACTGTCACTTCGCCTCGAGTGTGTTCCCACTGTACTTTGATTACTACCCTACCACGGCTCAAAGGAGTCGTGCAAACAGGTAGTGGTTGGGTGCAGTCCCGAAGCACTTGGAGGCAGTGACGGTTAGACAAGATTCGTCTCTCCCGGTATTGGGGGTTGACATCGCGCTGTGTCTAGGAGAGCCATTACACGAGTAGTCCCTGGCCAGGGCAAGCGAGATATACTGGTAGGCTTCCAGTGTTATCTCAGGGTGTATTGGGCTTCACTCCGACACGACTTGTACCGCTATTAGGGGACTGACGTTTACCGCCCCCTAGGCCCGCCATGCGATGTATCAGACGAACAGACCGGACTGTACGAAGATTGTCACATTCAGACTCAGTAGGAGTTCAGATGGGTTTCACCTCGTCAGTCTTCTTGTCGGCATCTACCTGGGGACCGTTACGCACAGCTAGTGCCGCTTGCGGTCTGTGGTTAAACCCACTGCCAGCGTAGTGTCGAGTCTTTAGAGTCCCACACAGAAAGCTATTCGCCTTTAGGCAAAAGAGTAGAGGTCGCATGGTTTTGCGACAGGTCGCATGGTTTTGCGACAGGGTTCAGTCACATACGTGCACTTATGCACGTTTAGTGTCCTGACAGTTTACACTAGCGGGCTTTGGTTTAAACCAGATCCTAGTGTAAGTATTGGGATTGGTTTTATCCAGTTTGTATTCGTGTTCCTCGGAACGCGGATGCGGGTGTGTATGCACAGTTGGCGGAGAGACAGAGGCAGAGGATTCTCATTAGGGTTGTTGACCGTTGACTGTTGACTATTGACTTTTTGCTCAACCCTAATGAGAATATGATATATGATTAACAATAATATTAATTAAGTATTGTAGTGACATGGTTGTTGAGGGGTTGACTTTGTTGACTTGTTGACTTTGTTAACCGGTTGACTAGGTTGGACTAGTTGACCATCATGATGAAAATGGCTATCATTTCATGGCAAAAACTTTTCGCTTGCTTGTTCTCTTGTGCAATATGAGTGCATGAAATGATTTAGCCATTTTGACTTGAACCATTTTACACAATACTTGATTACTATTTTTGTGATGATGGTTTTGGATTATGAGAGCCAAAATGAGAAAAGTCTTCTCTCATTCTTCTATGCTCATTCTCTCTCTTGTTCTTGAGCTCTCATCTTCCTCCTCTTGCTCTCCCTCTCTTGAGTTTATGGTTCACTTGTCTCATGAGTTGGGAACCAAGAACCATAGATAAAATCCCAAACAAACTCTTCTCCACTCACTCTAGATCACAAGGTTTAGCAAACCGAGTGAACTAGTTTCTTCAAAGTTCGAAGAAGGAGCCAAAGGTAGAAGCTTTCAGGTGGATCTATCTTCGGCGCAAGGAGACGACGGGGAGAAACCGATTCGGACAACCATCGAGGCTTGAAGACGAAGGAGTTCGAGATAAGAAAGGTATAAACCCCCTAACCGAGTAGTTAACAACTCCTAGTTAGGTTGTTAGTTAGATGTTTAACAAAGATCCGGTTTTGAGTCCATGTTACCACCTCTAGAAAATTGTTTTTCACCAAATTCCGCATGCCCGAAAGTACCGGGAGAGGTAGCATGGACTTACAGATGGCTCGTTAAATACAAGTCAAAGTGGAGATTTGTTGAGTTTGCCTTGTATTCACGACCATCGTGTGTATGAGACAACTCAAACTAGGTTGAGCCGGTTCACAAGTCGTTTGGAATTAGCGTTGCTTTTCTGGAAGCATGAGACGGCTCAAGATAATTTTGAGCCGGCTCAAAGTCTCGAAACAGTTTGTTGCAGATTTATTGAAGATTTATTTAGAGATTATTTCGTAGATCAATTCGGAAAGATTTCATTGGAGATTTATTTGAAGAGTTGTTGAAAGATCTATGAAAATATCTTTCAAGAGCTTAATTAGGAAAGTTTATTTGGAAGTTATTTGAAAATTTGTTAGAGAATTAATTCAAGAGATATTTGATGATTTGTTTTAAAGATTTGATGAAATCCTAATTGTAGTAAAAGTTTTATTATTTTGTGCTACAAATAGATATGGGTCTCACCAGAGAAAGGTGGCCAAACATGAAAAAGAAGACGAAGACGAAGGGTAATCATCCACAGGTGAAGATGGTGCACCAGAAGAGTAGTCTTTGTGTTTGTATGAAAAGACGAATACGGAGGCGGAGGGTAATCATTCACAGATGAAGGTGGAAGGATTTACCAAGAGTTGTCTTTGCGTTTGTATGAGCGTTGAGATATGATGAGCAATGAGAGAGAATATAAAATGTACCGGTATTCTTGATCATTAATGAAGAGATTCTCATGTTTGCCCCATGGTTATAAACCGTTGGACGAACCACGTTAAATATTGCTGTTGCATGTTCTTTTTCTTGGGCGTCTTGCTTGCATACCTAGCAACAACCCTAACAAGCCGGTATCAAAGCGTAGAGAACCAAAAAGTCTTCGATTCTACGGTCTAAGTTTACGGTGAGTGACGACGCTTGTGTCCTCTCCTTATATTCTTAGATTATAATTTCGAAAGTGTTGGTTCAAAAATTCGAGAGAGATGGTTAAGTTTGTTGTGGAGGTAAACAGAAGATTGCATGGAGAAAGTTCGGATCAAGGTGGAGTCTTGTTGAAGAGAACGAATTGAAGATGGCTCGTTGAATACAAGTCAAGATGAAGATTTGTTGAGTTTGCCTTGTATTCACGACCCTCGTGTGTGTGAGACGGCTCAAACTGGATTGAGCCGGCTCACAAATCATTTGGAGTTGGCGTTTCTTCTCTGGATGCATGAGACGGCTCAAGATAATTTTGTGCCGGCTCAAATTCTCGAAGAGTTCGTTGCAGATTTATTGAAGATTTATTTAGAGATTAGATTAATTCGAAAAGATTTCGTTGAAGATTTATTTGAAGAGTTGTTGAAAGATCTATGAAGAGATCTATCAGGAGCTTAATTAAGAAAGTTTATTTGGAAGTTATTTGAAAATTTGTTTGCGAATTATTTGAAGAGATATTTGAATATTTGTTTTGAAAATTTGATTTGATCCTAATTGGAATAGAAGATCTATTGTTTTGTGCTATAAATAGAGAAGAATCTCATTAGAGAAAGGTGGCCAAATATGAAAAAGAAGATGAAAACGAAGACAAAAGCGAAGGGTAATCATCCACAGGTGAAGGTGGAGCACCAGAAAAGTAGTCATTGTGTTTGTATAAAGATACGAAGGTAGATACAAAGGGTAGTCATCCATAGATGAAGATGGAGGGATTTACCAAAAATGGTGTAACACCCTAGTTCATTTATACCAATTCCAAGTATTTACTTATTTATGGTAGTTCCTTGGTTTACTGTGTTTTGGATGCGAATAGTATTTTGACATTTGTATTTGCATTTTACCCGACCCGCTTGCTTGAAACCTGTCTTGATTCATGTTTATGATTTATCCTGACCTGTTACATAGATTCGTGCATTTTCATTTTTTACTGCATACACGCATTTTATCTGGCATCTGCATTTTTTTAATATAACATTTAAAGTCAAGTAAAATATTTTTAAAATATCTAGCATGGCCTGCATGATACCCCTGACCCTGTCGTAGCATCCGCGCATCTTGTTCTCATCCCGTTCAGTGAAACGGACTTGTTTGGATGGCTACGCGTACGTACGTGCATCCGTTCTTGGGGGTATGCATTTTCGTTACCCGGACATCCAATTTGAGTTTTGATCGACATGTATATTTTTTATATTTTTGAAACTAAATTTTAGACCCGACCTGGGCGTATTTTGGACTAAATTTGTATTTACCAGAAAATCCAATTTTATTCATCTAATATCTTTATTAAAATTTAACAGTTTAAAATATTTATAACTTACAAAAAAAATTTAAATTTAAATCTAAACTAATTTCCTAACAAACTAACAACCCCTTTCTCTCTCTCTCCTCTGCATATATATATATATATTTATATATTTTTTATTTATTTATTTATTTATTTCCTTATTTAATACACAGCCTCCTTTTCTTACTTCTTCTTTCTTCTTTCTTTTTCTTGATCTTGTTTCTTAATTCCGGTGATCACCGCCGGAGCCGTGCTCGTCGCTAACGATCCGAGTGATCCAGTGAACGTACCTTACCTGTGTGATCACCCTCTTGCCTTGCCTGGACCCGTCCCGCGTGCCGCGTGTGCGTTGCGACGATTTACCAGCGTCGGACGTGCCGTGTGTATCCGTCTCGTGATTCGATCGAGGCAAGTTTACAACTTGCTACATGCTATGCTTTATGTAATTTATTTATATGTTTCCGTATTATTATCATCATCATCATCATCATACAGCTATATCTATATAATTTATACACCGTAGTTATTTAACGTTAATCGGTTTTATAATATAAAATGTATGAAAGTTTACAACTTACGACATGCTATAATTATATCTATAAAATTTATATCGTTGTAATATTTCTTATTATTATCTTTAATTAGTTTATAATCTGCATTTTATAATGTTATACAAAATATAGTTTGAAAATATTATAGTTTACACATGAAACGTCGTTGCAAAACGGATACGACAAATCTGAAATTTACTGTACACCTTACCTTATAAAATTCATTATAAATCATAGAAAAATCATTAGTATACGTTCTTTAGTTCGTTACGAAGCTAACTCAGAATACTATAACTCTATGAAATATTTACTTGCAAAATAAATTGTTTAAATAACGTAAAATGCAAATGAAAATATCTCTAAACTGCTGTCCACAGAAATTCCAGCAGCAAACTTTCAACTTCGAATGTTCATAGCATTTTGTAGGAACAACCTGAGATACTTCAACTTATAAAAATGAAAACCTTATTGAATTATCTTTGTTTTGGTATAAGACACGTCCCTTTTGGAGAACGTTTGTTATTTTTAAGCTATTTTACAAATCAGGGTGACGCTGAATTTCTGAACGGAACTTTCTTGTGAATGGTTAATCAATACCGCTTTTATAGTTATTAATCGGTTTGAATATGTTATCCATGTTAATATTATTATATCACTATTTACATATCTAGTCGCATGCTAAATCATCTTGCTACATTCTATGTATATTATTATGCATCCATATGAGTAAAATGTTACCCGTTTATCACATTGTACATCCATACTAAAAGTTTACTGTTTTCGGATACCCGTTTGCATCCATATCATTTAAAATATATATAACTGCATTTATAGATCACATTAATTCATATTATTATTGTAGTAACACCCCATACTTAATAAAATGCATCCTAATTAGTATTGGAACTGTAAATGTAACCCCTAATCGATATTTGTGCATCCATACCATTAATTTTATAACTATTCGCATACAATGTCACATTATTACATATTGTTGTTATATTGAAACCCCATGCTTGATATTATGCACCCTACATAGTCATGATGTAACCCGTGATCGATATTTGTGCATCCATGCTTTTATTGTGCATTACTTGACATGACTTGATACATGTGTATTACTTGACATGACTTGATACCTGTGCATTACTTGACATGACTTGATACTTATACACTATTTGACATGACCTGATACACCACTACTTGACATGACCTGATATATCACTACTTGACATGTTACCCGATCTTGTTTCTAATGCCGACAATCCTAACATGTTGTCCTAATGGACATATCCTGTTGTCTATATAGACAAATCTGTTCCTGCTTGATTCCTGTGTTGGCATTAGCTTCAGACTTATCAATACCTCACTTGAACGCATAACTTGAGGGTATGGGGAAATCAATGATGGAGCCTCACTTGTAACTCAACAGTTCGACGCTTATACTGATCAGTTTTGGGGGCTAGGCCAATCCCGGGATGATGTTGCTGACATCATTCGTCTGTACATATTTCCTGTTTGTGCTTAGCGGCACGTCTCAGATTCAGCACCGAGAGTCTGGACCGTGGTCCCGGGTACGCACGGGATACTATTGAGTTACATCGACGATTCATTAAATTGATTTCAAAGACTTGAGAGTAATTGACCCAGTAGCTTAGTTCAGATTACTCACTGCACATCATATATGCTTTTACCCTTCACTATTCCTTATTCGTGTTACTGTTCTACTTTTATTATTGTTCATACTCGTGCCTGCATGTCTTGCTACCCCCTGATTATATTATTGTTTGATATTATGACGCACTGACGTCTGGGTTTTGCATGGCCCAGATCCTCTGCCCTTGTCGCAGGCTGATCAGGAGTATTTCCGCCGTCAGGCCGAGCAGTTAGTATCCTGTTAGTATCCTGTTAGTATACAGTTTATTATGTTTACTTTCCAGATGTTATTGCTCATTAGATTTATCGCTTCCGCATATTATTTCTTGACTCGTTTATTCTAGCTCATGGACATGTACTAGATAGTTTATTTTATTTCTACTGTTTTTGATATCTTATAGACAGCCGTAATGTGACTGTGGAGGGATGTTTCGTAGCCGCAGGTAGCATGGTTGGCTCTGTCACGTGCTGATCTTAGCGCACTCTGAGAAGCGGGGCGTAACAAATGGTCAGTGTGTTTGTACAAGCATTAAGATATGATGAGCGATGAAAAAGAATATAAAATGTACCGGTATTCTTGATCATTAATGAAGAGATTCTCATGTTTGCCCTGTGGATATAGACCGTTGGTCGAACCACGTTAAATATTGGTGTTGCCTGTTCTTTTTCTTGCGCGTCTTCCTTGCATGCCTAATGAAAACCCTAACATATCAAGTGCATAAAACTTAAAATTTATTGAAATGGTTATCTTCGTCATCATCTAAGCCTTTTCGCATCCAAATGGGGACGGCTATAAAACAAAGCACCGGTAAAGTTTTGACAAAAGTTCATGACCATAAATAAGTGTTAAATTCCTAGTTCATAAAACCATGGCAAAAGAGGGGTTGTCATAGTCCTTGATGACGAGATTGACATCCTTTAAATTCTCATTGAGAGACAGAAGATGAATGGCGGGCCGACTAAAAGACTATTGAGAAGACTAAGAGAACGAAAGATGATATATTTGCTATGTGGAATTATGTACAATTCTAACGCACAAATATAGCCAACAGCAAAACGGAGCATATTTCGAGCTACCCAGCTACTTAAATGTCTTGATGAATAAATTACATAATCAAACAACTAGTGACTAGTAATATTTCTCTCAATTGATTGCCAATGAAATTGTTTGGATTTAGCTATATTGTCAGGATTTCTATTTTCTACTAATATTTCCATTATTTCCAGCTTTTCTAGCTCCTTCCTGATACTACCATCTACAACTAAGACGGTCTACCAATTGGGCTTAGCTGTACCAATTTCTTATCCAATATGAGAGGTCGCAGGTCTCAAGTTCGAACACCGAAGGAGTTTGATTTCAAAAGAAATGCAGCTAAGACGATATCATAATTCCCGAATCTTTTTTAGATAAATCAGGTCAAGGATCAACGAGTACCGACCAAGACAACTAGGAAGGAACCTAGGCAACATAAAAAGCAACCTAAAGTCAAAATTATGCAAAAATAAACGGTATATTAAATTTGACCCGCTAGCTATGAAATGCATTTAATGCAACAAAGAAACTCCATGATATTGATATTGCTAAATAATCACAAATATAACCTAAGCAACATAAAAATCAATAGCTGTAACGTCTTCAAAATAATAAAATATGATTTTTGGGAAATTTTATAATTTAATATTATTTTAATGAATATTTTAATATTCTGGTATAATTAAATACAGATAAATAGGGAAAAATTATGGAAAATTCTAAAATAAGGTATTTTAAGGAATTGCCTCGTTTTCTGTGCATGCCCCCATTTCCTCTAGTTTTGACCCTAAGTATGTCTAGTTTTGACTGATTCCATCTAGGGTGAAATCTGGGTTGATTTTCCTATGTTGGTGTATAATTTGGGACTTGTTTTAGCATGGATTTTGGTATTTGGTGATTCATTCCTGTCGGGTGGCGTTTGGACGTCAACGACAAGTGGATTTTGATTGTGTTTACATGCGAGTCGATAGGTTTTTACCTATGCGGGCAGCGTGTGCTATTTTGGTTTCCGATGTGATTTTCATGTGCTTTAGCATTGTGATATACTTGTAGGTACCCCGCGTGATGTTGAGGCAAAGGAGGTGAAGATAGCGACATCGGCTTTGGCACACGAGAAGCAAGGTGAGTAGATTTATATCTACGGGGAGAAGTCGGGTGGATGGCGTATAGCACCCCCGCAGTCCGTGGTGATGTATACGAATACGTATACACACGAATATTTATATTGTGTTGTTTAGGGTTATTGATGGTAATAATGATATTTTGATGATAAGAATATATTGGTTTAGTATAGTGCGAACCCTAGAGTAGTGGTTGCACTCACACATACATTTACACACATACTTGCATTCATTCTTTCATTTATTAGAGTGCATATGATGGTGCGTATATCTACACATGGGTATGGGACTATGTGTTTATATACGGGATTTGAGGATGATACGTGGTTTGAGATGATACTTGATGTGAGGCCGTGAGATCGGCGATGTGACATAGCTTGTCTTCGAGGTGCGATATGATAGTTTTAGCGGGCCTTTGGACATGTGCTTTACCCGCATTCATATTTTTATAGATGGTATCGATTTGTACTAGACTTAGAGTAGTACCCCAGATTATGCGATCTGATGATAGTGATACCTGATATGTGATGAGATACTGTGATATTGACCCCTACCCAGCTATTGGGATGCCGTACGACGATCTACCGTACGAGCCGATATTGATGATAGATCCGCACTCATGACTCGAGGATATCTTACGATATGTTATTGAGGCGGGATCACCGACTATCATATCTATATATATTGACTCAGATTATGTGGTTTCTTACCCCTCCTGTCTAGATTACTTAGTAGACATTAGACTGGACCGAGTCATACCTATTTCAAACTAACGAATCGGGGATATTTTAAAGATAGGCAGAAGGGTCATACGGATATTTTCAAATGATGTATCTTTTCTTAAAACACCGTAGCCCTTGTTTTTCCAAAAGCCCTGATTCGTCTTATTTCAAATAGCACCCCTGCATGACTTGTACAGATTGGTGTAGATTCTTTACTTTTGCGTTGATTATTCGATTCCGCATATTCATGCTATTTGCATTGCATCGCTTGTACTGTGGTTATATTTCAGTCATGCTGCTAGGACACCAGCACCATTATCGATGATGCATATGTTCCACGTACACTTGTTGCCGGCTCACACACTCATCATCGATAATTGCCATGTCACTACACTGTAGTACTATTGCATTCAGTATATGATCCTTGCATGACATGATGATGTGCATACCTTCCTTTACATGTCGCATACTTCATGCTTTTGACTATACGCATTGAGATATGTTGTTTCTATGATATTTCTGGATTTGGGAACCGAGAGTTTCAAAAGAGTATGTCATTGCTTTAAAAACCCGGTTACCCTTGATATGATATTTCAGTGCGTCCACCATGTGTTTTCTCGGTGCTGAGAGCGACATGTGAAACCCGAATCGAGGAGTGGATGAGCCGATTTCGGGTACATGGTGGACCCGGTATGGTTCCCCTCGGCAAGATGATCGATGAGCTTTGCCGATTGAGCCTGGAGGCGGGCGAGTACCTACCGGTGATTGGTTGGACCTGGCGGTTATCCGGAGGATACTGACCAGAGTCGATGGATAGATTTGGGCGTCCTGCCGGGGCCGAGGGCCGATACCGCAGACAGAGCCCGCGGGCCGATCCGGACTGACGGAGCCCGATATATGAGGATTTATATGCCGATGCTGGGCACAGTTTTCATGATGTTTTCGAGTGCCGATGCTGGGCACTCCGGTTCCATGATTTTGACGTGTCGCGAGGGACACGGGTGGGTTATATCCTCATATTTCCATGCACAGGTTTCATGATATTTACTTGCATGATGGTTATTGTCATTGGGTGACGAGTGGACGGAATCCACGTGTGTGCAGATTTGATTACATTGATCATACCTCATATTCATGACATGCTATTACCTGAGGCACTAGCACGAGCACTTGGCATTACACTCATGTAGAGATTACATTGCCAGTTTAGCATGCTTCAGCTTTATTCATATTGAGGTTTATTTATATCTGATCGTATTGACCTAGGATGGGTCATGCATTCGATCTCTGCTTGTAGATATTTTCTATTCACGAGTTGGCAACTCACCCCCGTTGTGCCTCAGTCCTTGCAGGTTTTTGCCGTACAGATTCCATAGCGGCATTTCTGGCACACTGCTTCCTTATGGGTGACTTGCTTGGATAGGTGAGTTCTTTTGTATCAGAACCGCCATTGTTCATGTATCATTTATTGTATCTAGAATTTCCATCAACCAAAACTTGTATTGTTTCAGACTTAGAAAACAGTGTTGTTTTATTTCGACCTTAGAGTCGCGCTAGTAGTATTACGGTTTTCTGGCTGTTTTGAGTTTCTTTTTTTTTTGGGTTTTGATCCTCGCCCTTTGGCGTTGTATATTATTATTGCTTGCGTGGTTGTGACCGTCGATGGACGAAGAGCTAGCTCCCGCTTGGGGATGCCTTTTATCATTTCATATATATTATTCTTGTTGTACCCCGTTCGGGGCCAGTTTTTACAAAGGAAACTCTGCCGAAATTTTCAGGAAAGGTTACACATTTTTAAAAAATGCATATTCGGCTTAGTTATTTAAAAACTTTGATTTCCAAACATGATTTCCTTACTTTTCAAAAACAGTTTTTCCTTATTTACTCTTTAAATAGTTTTAGATTGCTGGGCTTTTGGCTTACTTGGATCAGATGGGGTCCTATAGACTTCATATGGTTCAAGAGCCAGTCACGTGCTCTTTCGGGTCGTGACAATAGCCCTGGTCAAAACTTTGTAGCTAAGCATGCTTGGCCAAGAGGGCTACGGCTACAACAAGAATCATCTTGATGAAAGTTCTTTATACTATCATCATCATCACACACACGCACACATGAATAATAGAGGACAAAGGCCATAGAAGGGAATTTTCTCATATGGAGTCGATAAAATTCAACCCTTCACCGTTTCTTTTGACAATTGGCACTCATCATCTTCATCTTTCTCGCCTAAGATGCAGATACAACAAATTTAATATGATTCTAGCACTTTTCATTGTTGATTTAGTGGATGCAAAATTAACGGTTTTCCGAGAATAGAACATATTTGGTAAGTTTACATCACTAAATCAATAGAAAAATGGTGTTAGAATCACATAAAATTTGGTGTATTTACATCTTAAATGATGGAGATCAAGATGGACGCCATCAGAAAATAAATTGCGAGTCGACTTTCTTCTAAGCCATAAGAGTTTCTCTCCTAGGGCCTTTTTCCTACATTATTCTCTCTCAATACACATATACACACACAGATTTGCACAAACAAGAAGCTTGCAAAGATCCAGTAGAGAAGGCTTTCTGTGTAAAAATTTCAACCATTTGTCCTTTTATTCTAACAAAAAAGTAAACTCTTATAATGGCACATTGCCCTCATAATAGAAATAAGAAATCTTGATGCTCTGTAAGTCACGGTTCATGGTCCATCTATGAGCACATATTCCAAAGGCATAATCTTGACTCAAAACCAAGAAGAATCAGCTTTGATAGCCCATGCCTTGCACTCTGCATGAAGCTCAAAACTTGGTTACTAAATATCCTTGAAGGCCATTGACAACTCAATAATGCTGTTGTTTATGGTCGGACCGAGAACAACAACTAACAGGGGAAACTCCTGTGTCTGCAAATGGCACCGCAGCTTATCAAAAAGTTTAATTCCAAGGCGTACTTGATGTTAATTTCAACTTCATAACACAGATCGAAGTAGAAATTGGAAAGTTCAAGTAATATACAGGAGCCATTAAAGGGACTACTACATGAGGCGTCAGAGGGGCAACGCCACAGCTAATCACTCGAGTTGATAATAGCTTCCAAAGTAAGTTGAAGTTTTGTATAATGACACTTCTTCACTATGAAGGAATGTTTCTTGGATTTTCATGTGGATTCTCTACCAATTCATAATAGCCTTTCAGGGAAATTTGTGAATGAAAGGTGCCTACCTAAGATTCAAACCATAGATTTATCCTATAATCAAACTTTTCTTGGCCATGGCACCGATTTACTCTCCTCTAGGAACTATAACTAGTTTATCACCGATCAAATTTAGCTAAGTACATAATCCAAATTATCTAAGGTCAAACTACCCAAGGTCGTGAATCTTGTGATTGGTATCTTCTTTCCATCATCGCACTCAAACAGTATGAATTTCTCCAAATCCTGTATATATTCATTCATCTCATTCAAATTATATCCAATTTACATGACATCACCACACTCGAGTGAGAACTGAGAAGTGACTCAACAATAAACATGTAGCTAATTTCAATTGGTCACTAATTGCTGCGTATTTCCTCTCCAAAACACTTTTCCCATCTCAAAGAAGCACTTAAAACAACACAACAATGAAACTTAAATTCGAGGGACAAATTGCATCATATAACACGAACCGTATGATAAATATATCTTCTATACTAACTCCAACCTCAAGCTCACGTTGGATTATCCCCCGAGAGTTTTAATAATAAAAATGGTCACATACACAAAACATCCCTGAAATTTACCCTGTATAGCACTTGACCCCCTCAAGTTATTAATCAGTGCAAACACCCCATCCGATCATCAACCAAAACCTATAATACTCAAAATCGGAGCTAAACAACACAAACAAGTTTGAGTCAAATTAGACAACCATTTGACATTTAGAATTGAATTCGAGTGTCGATAAGGGTCTTGGTCTAATGAAAATAAGGGTTCTTTCCATGAATAAAGCACTGGTATAAACGCTGCCCATGATAAGCAACCAAAGAAATGAGAAGGGAACCAACCTCGAGGCCCTCGCTGTTCAAGGCCATGGACCTGTCCCTTTGATCAAGAACCCCCTTGTCGAACTCCACCGACATGACCCCGTTCCGCTTCTTCGTCCTCTTCCTCTCCTCCTCCATCACCTCCTTCTCACCCAACTCATCATACGCAGAAGCCCCTCCCCTCTTCCCCTCCTCAAGCATCGACGTCGGCGTCATCCCCCTCCTTTTCAGCTCCTTCATGAACAACGACTCCGGCGGCTCCTCCCCTAAATCGAACACCCTCAAATTTACTTTTTAATTTTATCCACACAGAACGGAGCAGATAACAGAAATATTTCATTACCGTTGGAGCTGCGGCTGCTCTCTTCGAGGCGGCAGCGGACGGAGGCAGAGGGAGACGTTCGGCGGCGGTGGATACCGCCGGGGCGTAAGGGGATCGCCGGAGAGAAACCGGACCGGACGATTTGGAAGCAAGCCATGGTTTCGAGCTAGGGTAGGGTTAGGGTTTTGAAGAAGGAGGGATTGAGGATCCCGTCACCGATGGCAGCGGTGAGCGTATCGCTTAGAAGTGAAGAAGACAACAGAAGAAAGAGGGGGGAGAGAGAGCGCGCGCAAGCGAGCAGTGGCTTAGAAGCAAGAGATGGCACCCACTAATTTAATATAAAGAATTGCAAAAACTGAGTTTCGCTACATCCGAAAATCCACCCAATTGATTGCTCATGGGTCCCACTTAGTGGGTTTCTTCTATGTGGGTGGATTAAGATAGAGGAGAAAAATTGAGGGGTAGCTATGAAGGAACGTGGCGGGACGTTCCCGCTTCTTCTTGCGGCCACGAATGTTCTGCACGCCGCACACGCTTCTGTTATTGCTATTGGGTTTTCAGGTTAGGCATGAAGGGAAGAATAAGAATATTTAACATGGTTCCAACCAACATCCTAAATTTACGGCGTAAATATGAGAATCTCTTCATTAATAATCAATAATAATCAAGAATATCGATACGTTTTATATTCTCTCTCATCTCTCTTCACATCTCAACGCTCAGAGACTATTTTTCTGGTGCTCCACTTTCACTTATAGATGACTATCCTTTGCGGTCAGTGAGGGTGGAGTACCAGAAAAGTAGTCGTCTTTGGCTTCGTCTTCTTTTCTTCTTCTTCGTGTTTGAAGGCTTTTTCCTGATGAAACCCTTCTCTATTGATAGCACAAAATAATAGAATTCATATTTCTATTAGGATCTCATCAAATCATCAAAACAAAATTTCAAATATCTCTTCACAAATCTTCAAATAAATCTTCAAACAAATCTTTCCAAAACAATTTTCAAATAAATCTCAACAAACTTTCCTAAAATACTTCAGAACTCGTCGACGGACGTCTGAAGCGTAAGTGCTTAAACGTCTGACCATGCTCTGGATTTTTGAAAACTTCTTTTTCAGACGTCTGAAGCTCAGACGTCTAACGCCTCTCTGCTGTTGAATACAGATCAGTTTTCATAACAATTCCAATCCAAGGGAAGAACTGGGTAAAAGAGTGGGCATGCAATTTGTGTGTTTTCTTGATTGTCCTAATAAGAAAAAAACCAAGAATTTGAATCATATATAATCTGGTTGTGAACACGTGACATAGTCCACAACCTCCTGAAGATGGGTTCCATCCCGACCTAAAACCAGGATCATGTTGGATATGTATGCCCTAAAGACCTTCATTGTATAAGATACTAGGGGTATGTATGTACAGGACAATCTTGCTCGATATAATAGTATGCTATTTGGTTTGCCTTTATCTTAACATGTATATATGTTTTACTTTTTATTTCATATCGCTTATACATGTTGATAAAGCCCATAGGATCATTACTTGACTATCAGCGTTATAATGGTAATCATACTTGTGGGAGCTGGGTAGTCGATAAGCACATCCTTAAATGTTCCTAATCGTGGGAATATCGTGACTGGGTATCGATACTCCAGTGTAAACTAGTGCATACATTTCTAGACCCTGACGAGGGACGATGGTTGGTCCCAGAGCCATTGGTGTGATGCACCTAAAATTGTATGCAGGTGCTCACTGGGGGTGAGTATACTGAACGAACTCGCCGAGAACTGGCTAGATAGTATTATACTTATCGTTAGATAGCAGTTCTCTGGTGATATGAGTACAGATAGTCTGTCGATCTGAAGTCCTTATTTGTCTCGTGTGAGTTCCCACTGTGCTTTAATTACTACCCTACCAGGGTTCTACCGAGTCGTGCAAACATATTTTAGTTGAATACAGTCCCGAGCCATATGGAGGCAGTGAGCGATTGTTGGGGATTCGTCTCTCCCGGTATAGGGAATGTTGGGATCCGGCACCCGCGCCGCGGAAGGCGCAGCCGAGACGGAAGTGAAAACAAAAACTTTTTGCGGGCACCGAACGCGCAAAACCAAAAATTCGATCCAAACACCCTAAACTAGAAATCTAAAACATACAGGGTTTGAGAAATACAACTTTTGTCGCGTGTCCACCCAATTGTAGAAGACCCCTCCAAGCTCGTAGCCACCGGGATCGCGCTTGAAAATCGACCACCCTTCGTCGAAGACGATCCATCCAAAGGAACCCGGAAGAGGCTCTAACCAACGACTCAAATTCGCTAAGTTTGGATAGTCGGTGATATAGGAACACTCCACTAAAAATTTCTCTCTTAAACCATGCTAAAAAATGAGAGCAAGAAGAAGAAGAAGGTGAAGAAGGTTGAAGCATGCTTGGAGAAGATCAAGAAAATCATCAAGTATTCACACATAGAAAAGAATGGCTATATTATTTGTAACGACTCTAATTTTACTGTACAAATTTTTTTAAAGTTAATATACAGAATGGAGTTTGCTAACCTAAGTACAAGTTATAAATTAAATTTGTTTAAAAACAGCAAGAAAAAACTTGTAGCTCACTGGTAAAGCCTTGCACTGCTATGACGTAGCTCATGTGTTCGAATCCCATCAGCCACATATTATTTTTCTGAATTTTTATTCTAAACTTTTTGAAAGCCCAAAGCTTTACACGTGCAATACACGTAAAAACGAAAAGACGGAATAAATAAACATGTGTAAAATGATAATTATGCAATGAGGGACACATGCACAAAATCCACAGACTATCCCTTCTTAATTGACCGGCGAGGATTGCCTATAGGCCGGCATCGCCGGGCCCCACAGTAGGGAATGACCCCGTTCTCTACACACTAAAACCCTTGGACTCACCCACTACCCCTGTTCTGTTTGTTTTCCCTGCAGTTATCCAGAGAATTAAAATGAATCTTTAAATCCAATTTTTAATGCATTTTTAATTCTTTCTTCAATTCCAAAATCCTAATTTCATCCTATAAATACAACCCCATATCCTAACCCTCTTCATTCTGAAATTGTAACATTTCAGAAAATAAAATATTATTTTGGGGAATTTAGATAATTAAATAATGAATTATTATAAAAATTTTAAGGTATGGAGATTAGTTTTAACGAAAGGGGTATAATTATATACCGATAGTTTGGAAAACATTCGGAGAATTCATAAGAACTATTGATTTTGAAAGGGATTATAAGAATGGAGCATTCATAAATTTTCTTATAATTAATTATATTCTATGTTAATGCTAAACTCGATAAATTTTCACTAATCTTGCATTAAGCATAATTTTTTTGCATCATGACATGCAACAAAACTTGTTTCATTTTTGAACCATGGATTCATTGTTATTGCTATTGTTTTTGCTTACTTTAAAAGAAATAAAAGGAAAAGAAAAAGGAAAAGAAAAGAAAAAGGAATAAAGAATTATGTGGCATGGCTAGAAGTATGGACAAGAAAGAGAAAAGAGAGAGAGGGGATGAGGGGTCTTTGACCATGGCCTCATTTTCTTCCTTCATTTTTTCTTCATCATTTCTCTCATCTTCCTCTCATGGTTGCCCTCTTCCCTCCACTACCTCTAACTCCTCACAACACCCCTATTTCCACATCAAAACCATGTATCCCTTTCATTAAAATTAAGCACAAGCTCACTACAAACATGGGGGACTAAACAATATGAGATTTTGAGCACTTGGGGTAACTCAAGAAAATTCTTGAGTTGCCAAATGAGATAATTCTTTCACTATTAGTGTAGTAATTCATTTCCTTTAGCTTCTAGTTTAGTTTAGACATGATTAAGTGAGGTTTAGTGATCTTGGAAAATTCCAAGATCAAGTTTAGGGAAATTTTGAGTTGTGATGGTGAATTGAAGTATAATTGATGACTACAACCCCCCTTAGTGTTAAATACCCAGATCAAATCAGAACCTAGGCCATGAAACTTGAATTTGAAACTTCCGTGTCGGTTTTTGTGATTGGTGATGCCTACAAAGAATCTGGAGTGACCCGGGACTGTTACAAGAAAAACTAGCGGCCCCAATGACCTAGATTGAACACTATAAGAACACCCTGAGAAGACAAGACCACGAATCCCTGCTTGGGCCGAGCTCACCAGATTTTTGGGGTATGTCACCGGGTCATTTGTGGGATTTGGTATTGGAATTGGTTCTGTAGCTCATATACTACCCCACTGTACTACTAGTTTAGCCTAATTTTACCTGAACCAAAATATGGAACCAGTTTTCTATGTTGCTGTTTTATGTTTTGTGACTTTTAATGACTTGAATTTTGGATATTGTGTTTTGTCTCGATCGATTGGCGTCTGTACGTCGATGTCGAGGGTTATTGGTTCTTCTGCACGAGTAGACCATAGGTTTTAACCTCTGTGTGATTCGTGTGCCGTTTTGATTTTCGTACGCGATTCTGTTTACAATACTATGTGTTTATATATGTAGGCACTCTCATATGGACGTCGTACGACAGGGGAAGAGTATGGCGACTTTGACTTCGTCACGCGAGGATCAAGGTGATTAGATGTATATCTACATGGAAAGTCGGGTGGATGGCGTATAGCACCCCCGCAATTTCGTAGGGTATGATATATATTTATATATGTGTGTGTGTTATGTTTATACCAGAATATTGCATTTAATACCGCCCATTTTTATGCTCGTTTGTTTATAGGCAGGTGCTTTTAATCCATGTTTGCTACATATTTACAGGCTACAGGTTCCTAGTCCAAAATAACACAAATGATACAAAATCTCCACAGTTACGCTAAAATGCAGAACATCTGTTGCCAACAGATAAAATCCGGGTTCTGTTCATCCTTATCCGTCCAGTGCCGCTTACCAGTTCCAGAGACAAGACAAATGATAGTGGTCATTCGTGTCTCGGACAAGCACAGAGCACGAGAGGGACAGCACAAGATTCAATAGGTGCGCGGAGCTCGAGGGAGATAAGGTCAAATCAATTAAAAGTGAAACCATTTTGGACTGTTGCAGATCTGAAGAAATTGTGGGAGTAATTTGCAATTTGGAACATGTAGAACAACTGAAGAAAGCAACACATGAAACCCCAGAAAAAACGACAACCCAATTCCCTCAAAGCACTGCGGAACCGCGGCCAATGAGGCGACTCGGCGGCGAATCCGCGGCCGAGTTGACTCATTGTCAACTCGTATTTTTGGGGTAGTTTGGTCATTTCATTTAGGCTCAGAATTTGGCCCTGGGGTTTCAGCACTCAGCCTATAAATAGCCCAGTTTTGTGCCAAGTGAGGAGGCTTCTTTTTTTTAGGATTTAGTTTAGTTCTAGTTAGCTTCTTCTTATTCTTCTTCATATCTTCCTCCATTAAAATGAAGTGAGAGCATTGAGTGGATAATGAAATGAAGATGTTTTTTTTTATTTTGTATCTTTTAATCCTTGCATTATATTTTAATTTCTAGTGTAACTTTATTATTGTTGTTAAGCGGTTGTTGTAATTTCTTTGCTTGTTTTATTTTCCTTCTCTTCTTATCCGTATTTGATGATGCTCAATATTGGCGATGCGAGATCAGGACACGTGGCGAATGACATGTCCCAAGACCCGAAAGGAAGGGCCCACAGGGGCCGACCAGGCCACCCTTGTATCCGACCTGCAAGCACAAGCCGGCCCTCCTCGGGGCCCCCTGCAAATTTGCCTCCTCGGCCCCTCAGTACGCCCCGGGCTGCCACAGGACCAAGACTCCTCAGCCCTCTTGCTTGGTTTTGAGCTCCCCAGCCGAGGCCGTCTTCCTCGGCCCTTCCGACCGACCAACTCTACCACTCGCAGGTGTAACCGCCGCTCCGCAAATCTTGCCACGCGCAGATTCTCCGCCAGCAACGTCCTACGTTCCACGCTATCCCGATCCCCATTAATGGGCGATCCGCTCTTCACGCGGGCGTGACGTCGAGAGAGTAACGGCCGGCGAGACTCTCGCGCCTACTGCTGCGTGCTGCCACCGCTATATAAACCCCCATCGCAGAGGGGTCAAGCAAGCCATTTTTTATTCCACTTAGCCGTTACTCTACTCGGATCTAGCACTAACTTGATCGTCGGAGGGTCCTCGGTGGTACCAAACTACCCCGGGACTTCTTTGCAGGTATTCGGCGCTAAACCCCTCAAATCACCAATCTCATCAAAACCATTGAGATCCACAAGCAACAGAAGATCGCCACCAAAATCCACTAGGAGATCAACGGAAGACAACATCTGACGGAGACCCGAAAAGGACCTCCATCAGTTGGCGTCGTCTGTGGGAGAACAAACTCCACAAAAACAAAGTTGGCCTTCCGATCTCTGTCCGCATGGCGAGCAACCATCCTGAAGATCCCGGTACCAGCCGCCGCCTTCCCCTCACCGAAGGCGTGGATGAGCCTCCTCCAGCGACCATCATCAACGCCCTCGCCAGCCGGATAGATCGGCTACAGTCCTTCGTGGAGGCGCTCGTCCGTGTCCAAGCGGCCGGGCCTGGGCCCCAGATCGCCGCTCCACCGCCTCCAGAAGGTTCTGCCCCTGTCGGGACGGCTGACCACCAGCAGGCTACGACTCCTGGCCGCAGATCTCTCGGGCCGGTGCTCCTTGAGGCCCGCTGGGCGCTCCACGTCTCCACACCAAGGTCCGCCGCCGGAACGCCTCGCCTCGAGCCTCCTCACGACCCTTATCCCCCTGAGGAGATGCCAGTCACCTCGCCTGTCCACAGGCATGGTCGACACCACTTCCTTTGGCGGGGCCGCACAGAAGGGGTTCACCTCGGCGGCTCGAGAGCCACCTCGCCCAGGGATCTGAGGCACCTCATCGAGAGGAACCGAGGCTGCTCCCAGACCCAGGTCACCCGCAGCAGAGGCCAGGGATCCCAAGGCGCCGATTCCTCGGGATACCACGATCGACTCGACGCCCTCGAGAAGAAGATCGAGGGCATGCGCCGAGAGGCTCACCTCTCGAACGACGGGGCTCGTCGTCCACGTCTCCTCGCGCAACAAGCCCCCAAAGATCTCTCTGTTTGATGAGAAAACCGACCCGAAGGACCATTTGGACGCTTTCACCACGGGGATGAGCTTCCAGGACCACTCCGACGCCGCCCAGTGCAGGGCCTTCCTGGCCACCCTCATCCGCTCAGGTCGGGACTAGTTCCGGGGGCTCAAGCCCCGCTCAATCTCGACCTTCGACGAGATGGCTACTCAGTTCCTCAGCCACTTCGTTGGGAACCGTCGGCAGAAGCGTACGGTTGACTGCATCTTCACGGTTAAGAGTGGGGACAAGGAGACGTTCAAGGCCTACATCACCCGCTTCTACAACGCCCTTCTCGAGGTCCCCGAGCACCGAGACGAGACCGTCATCACGGCGCTCAGATCTGGTCTGAGGCACAAGGAGTGGTTACGCTCCTTTGCGTTGGCACAACCTAAGACCATGGCTGAGGTCAAGGCGTGGACCGAGTGCGAGGTTCAGCTGGAATTCGAGGTGAACGCAAACCTCCCCCGAGCAGAACGATCCGACCAGAAGAAGAGGGCTCGGGAGGAGAGGTTGGAGCGTCAGCAGCCCTATCACCCGAAGTTCCAGGAGTATACCCCCACTCAACGTCTCCCTCGCAGTATTGCTAGAACAGGCTCGAGTCATACCTATTTCCAAAAACTAATGAATTGTGAGTATTTTCAAAAGACAGCTCGAGGGATATTACGGATTTTCAAAGGATGTACATTTTCTTAAAAACACCGTAACCCCTATTTTCTAAAAACCACGATTCGTGCTATTTCAAATGCCAAGACCATATGACTCGTATATACAAATGTATATTCTTTAATGTTACGTTTACTATTCATTCTCCGTTATATTCATGTTCTCGTTGCATTGTGTAATATTTCAGAAAATATAAAATAATATCTTTGGGAATTTAATATTAAAATAATATTTTTCCCGAAAACTGCCGATTTGCAAAATTGGGGTTTTCGAAAAAGGGTATAAATATATACCAATAATTATGAAATAAATAGAAATTAAAATGATTTATTCATTTAATAATATAATTAAAGGATTTGGCATTTTTAAAATTTATTATACGCAGTTTCGATAAAAACCCGATTAGTGTACTGCTAATCGCGATTAAGCCAAATCCGCGTTTTTACAGTTTCTATGGTTAGTGCACCATGGCATGTTCATTTTGTTACATATTTCATTTCATTTGGGCTTTATATTATGGTTTTTGGTGAGAAAAAGAGAGAGGAAAAGGGTCATGATGAGTGAGGAGAGAAAAAGGAAACAAAATGATGACATGTGAAGGGAGTGGGTGGGAATTATAGAGAGAGAGAGAAGGGGGCTGCTGCCTTAGCCATTTCCCACCTCATTTTCCCTTGCCTCTTCATCTCCCTCAAGCCACAACCCTCCACTAAAATCCCTAGATCCATCTCCTAACAATCCCCAAAACCCTACACACCCTTTACAAAAATTAATCCCCTCTTCAACCTCTACACATGGGACCAAGAAAAATTCAGTTTTGATGATCTTGGGAGATTCATGGATGCTATATGAGGTAATACCTTCACTAATTGGGTAGTTTTTCATTTGCTTTAGTGTTCATATGTGTTTAGATGTGATATTGTGAAGATTAGTGGACATTGGGAAACCCTAGTGAATGTTTGAGTGTTGGTTTGAATTGGGTGATACCTAGTAACTGTTAACTAAACTTAGATGATGTTTAGTGACCTGGACCAGACCCTAGAAACCCCAAAACACGGATTTAGAAACCCGACATCGGATAAATGTGTGATCTGTGAAGATATTTTGGAATCTGGAGCAACCCGGGGACACTAGAAATTATTTTGGAATTACTTGGAGTCGTGCAGGCACCTAGGAAGCTACCACTGAGACCCGAGCCCCTAATTCAAACCTATGGCCACAGATTTAATCATTCTGGCCGCAATTTGCGGCCAGAGTAGAAGGGAATGGGTTCATTTTTGTTCCAGGGCTCATTTTGCACTAAATTAGACCCCTCCTATATGCAGTTTTGGCTAATTGTCACCTGGGGAAAATCTGGGAGCATTTTGGTGTGTTTTAGGCTATGTTTTCCGTATTTTGATATGCAATTTCTTGATATTTGGATTTGTATTCGGTTGTCGGGTGTTTGTACATCGACAACAGAGGTTGTTTGATTGATTTGCACATTTAGGCCATAGGTTCTAACCTATGAGCACACCGTGCGCCGTATCGGTTTTCTGCCTCGATTTTTAATACGTATTGCGATTGTTATCATTGTAGGTACCCTCGCATGGATTCCGAGGCGAAGAAGCGTGGCGTCATCGATTTCGGCGAGCGAAGACCAGGTGAGTAGATCTATATCTACCGGGAAAGTCGGGTGGATGGCGTATAGCACCCCCGCAAACTTCTGATGGAAAACCGATTTATAGAGTATGGTTAGGAAACCTAGATTAGGAAACTAGGGTTAGAATGAGATAGTTATGAAACCATATTAGAAACTAGAGGATAGTTAGAAGTGATATGTTACTACTGTCGTAGGATGACGTTTAGCGATATTACCGCTTAGGGTACTGTAGGACTAGATAGCCGATGTAGATGCGTCATCCGAACCATACCTTTTTCTAAACCAAGGAATCGTATGTATCTTTAAATGTATATCTTGAGGGATGTTAGGGATTTTCAAATGATATCTTTTCTTTAAAAACACCGTAACCCCTGTTTTCAAAACTACGATTCACTTCTTTAAAAGTATCATTGTATGGTTCGGGTGTGTTTGTTAGATTAGATGCTTATACCTAGTAGAGATAACATGTTTATGTAAACTCGACATGATATGAGACATAAATGCGATGAAAGAATACAAGACGAATTTGATGATATGATGAGATATGATATGATATGATGGTATACGGATGCGAGTCGATCGAAATGATTTATACCCTGCCGGTCCCCTGATATGAGATTATTGCAGATGCGACCTGGGACATAGGTATATAGGGTTATATATATATATATAATGTTGTGAATTATGGATGATAGACTGTATAGTATCCTCATTTGTCTTATAAAATGATAGGATCCCTATTAGCTTAATGCCGCCGCACGATGATATTCCGTGTGTGATGAGTTGACTTGATGATTGATCCTTACCCTTGACTAGAGTTGCTGTACGATGGATTATACCGTACGCGGTGTTATTAGGCTAGATGCCGATTGATAGATTCACCGACTCGGACATGTGATAGTTATGTATACCTTATAGCTGTTAGCTGATGATTTACTTGCTGCATTCATGATATTTTTGTTGCATCGCATATACCTGTGATAGTACACCTGCACAATTATCGATGATGCGTATGTTACGCGTACACATAATTGCCGGCTCACACACTTCATCATCGATAATTGCCATGTCACTACACAGTAGGGTTGCTGCATCATGACATTTATATTGATATATTCATATTTGTGCACACATACATAGTACATCTATACTTGCACATATACATATTGTACCTACATAAATAACCGGTTTTATTGTAAAATTGGGAACCGCTTGCTATACTTTAAAAACTGGAATCATTTTAAAAGAGCGGTTTTCCCCTTAATATGTCATATCACTATTCCATATTGCATGATACACGGATATGCTCGCATTTCTTTTTACATGTCGCATATATCATGCTCTATTATTTTACGCATTGAGATATGCTGTTTTCATGAGATTTCTGGATTTGAGAACCGTGGATATTTCAAAAGAGATTATGTGTTGTTTTAAAAAACCCGGTTTCTCTTGATATGATATTTCAGTGCGTCCACCATGTGTTTTCTCGGTTCTGGGAGCGACATGTGAAACCCGATTCGAGGAGGTGGATGAGGCCGATTGCGGGTACATGGTGGGCCCGGTATGGTACCCCGGGACGAGAACGGATCGCTGTGTAGTAGACGGTGAGCCTGGCAGAGGGACTACTACCTACCGGTGATAGTATTTGGACTCGGCGGATATCCGGAGGATACCGACTGGAGTCGAGAGATGATATGGGCTGATCCGGACTGACGGAGCCCGTGGACCGATCCGGACTGACGGAGCCCGATATATGAGGATTTACGTGCCGATGCTGGGAACGGTTTTCATGATGTTTTCGAGTGTCGATACTAGGCACTCAGGTTCCATGATTTTGATGTGTCGGGAGGGACACCGTTGATCTATATATCCTCATACTTTCATGCACACTCCCTTATGATATTTACATGCATACATACCTTGATATGGTTGTACGAGATCCATATACATGCATTGATTATTATTGTTGGATGTTATCCGCATGCATATAGGTAGTGACTACCTTGTTGGCACATATACGACCCGGTCACCCTAGATATCATAGTTTTACCTTTTGATATAGTTGACCTAGGAGTCGTTGTTTATTCGATTTCTACTTGTAGATATATTTCTATTCACGAGTTGGCAACTCACCCCCGTTATGCCACAGTTCTTGCAGGTTGACCGCTTGGATCAGTAGAAGATTCGCTGGCACACAGCTTTATTTGGGTGATTTGCATTGGTAGGTGGGATATTGTATCGTACCCACTCTTGTATTATATTTCATATTGTATCTAGTTGACTCCATCAATCAATCAAAAGTTGTAATTGTATAAGTGATGAGACTTAGTGAGACTTGTAGTTGCGAAATTTGAGCGATGGGTTTTATTTTCCCTTTGGGGTTATATCTTGCTCTTTTCACTGTCTTTTTGTGGTGAACTTCGCCGTTGGGCGTCGTATACTTATTTATGCTGTATTGCGTGGTTGTGATCCGTCGTTTGGCGAAGAGCTAGCTCCCGCTTGGGGATGCCATTATTCTTATTATGTATTTGTGGCTTTGGATCAAAACATACAAAGGAGGTGCTGCCAAAATTTTTAAAAGACGAAACATGTTTTCAAACTAGGGAATTCATTTGCATCATTCATGTTCTTTTCTATGCATTAAGAAAACTTGACTTCATATACCTTTATTTTAAATCCTCACCCCCTTATTTTTTTATAAAAGGTTTAGATTTCTGGGTTTCAGCTTACTTGAATTCCGTTACGCCTTTAGACGTGGCGAGATTCAAGTGCTGGTCACGAGCTAATATTTCGGGTTGTGACACATTGCATGTTTATACATGTGTTTCCTTAACTATTATGATATCGATTGTTAGGACACCAGCACCATTACCGATGATGCGTATGTCCACGGACACTTGCTTGCCGACTCACACACATTATCATCGATAATTGCTATGCCACGTACACTTTAGAGAATATTACTTCATTGATATGACTTGCTAGCTGATAGTTCCAATATATGATTACTGTGGCAGTTTAGATATTGCATTCTTTACTTAGATACCCATGCATGTATATATTCATTTGTCATACAATATTATGGGGCCTTATGCCGGTAATTCACTGTTTATTTACTCTCGATTTTGGGATTTCGGATTTTCTATGAGATTTCTGGATTTTAAGAAACCGCAAGGATTTTATAAACTCATTATCATTTCTAAAGATAGAAATTTGCGGTTTTCTCGTGATATGATGTGAGAGATGTCCACCATGAGTTTTCTCGGCTCTTGAGCGGTATCATACACCCGATTCGAGGAGGGGGATGAACCGTCTGCGAGTGCATGGTAGACCCGGAGCGGTACCCCGGGGCAAGATGGTCGCAGATGATGGCGTTGAGCCCGGCAGGGGAGCACTACCGACCGGTTATTTGTGACGTGGCGGATATCCGGAGGATACCGACGCAGTCTTGAGATTTGATTATATGGGCCAGTCCGGATTGCTGGAGCCCGAGATATTGAGATTTGATTATATGGGCCAGTCCGGATTGCCGGAGCCCAAGATATTGAGATTTGATTATATTGGCCAGTCCCGATTGCCGGAGCCCGAGATATTGAGACTTTGAGATATTTGGATATATGTTTTGTGTCGATACTTGACATGGATTCTCTGTTGATTTCATTGATGATACTTCAATTTTTACACAAAAATCTTACTGAGATAAGAAAACAGTTTTCTCATTCAAGATGTATTCGATTTTCATTCTTAATGCATTCGTACATCAGATATGTGATATGTTGCTGCCTGAGGCACTGACACGAGCACTTGGTATTACACTTATATTTAGATGATTACGCTTGCCATTATTAGATACTTCAGGTTATATATTATGAGGATATTATTGTATGACCTGGGAGAGAGTCATACATGCGATTTCTTCTCGGTGATGTTTTCTACTCACGAGTTGGAAACTCACCCCCGTTGTGCCACAGTTTCTTGCAGGTTTGGCCGTACAGGTTTCATTGCGGCTTGCTGGCACACTGCTTCCTTCCGGGTGATTGCTTTGGTAGATGGGTTCACTTGTATCGTGACCACCGTTGTACACTTATTTATTTCAGTTGTATCTAGTAAACTCCATCAACCAGACTTGTATTATTTGATAGATTTAGAAGACCAGTTGTATATTCTTTCGACCTTAGAGTCGCGCGCTTGTATTATTATGGTTCTTCGCTGGTTTTCTTGAGGATGTTGGTTTTCTTTCTAAGTTTTGATTCTCGCCCTTAGGTGTTGTATATTATATTGCTTGCGTGGTTGTTTCCGCCAATTGGCGAAGAGCTAGCTCTCGCTTAGGGATGTCTTGTTATTATTGTTATGATTATTCTTGTTTTGTACCCGTTTGGGGCCAGTTTTTACAAGGAAAACTCTGCCGAAATTTTTGGAAATACTTGATGGTTTTAAAATGATTGCTATGACTTTAGTTTGTGAAAATCATCTTCTTTAAAATAAGTTTTCCTTCACTCCTTATTTTAAATGGTTTAGATTTCTGGGCTTTTGGCTTACTTGAATTAGGTGGGATCCTTTAAACTTTATATGATTTAAGTGCCAGTCGCGTGCCATTTCGGGTCATGACAGAAATCTATTGCCAAAATTCTTAAAAATTTTCCAAGTCTAAGAAGGGTACAAGTGGAGTTAGCCCTAGGTCAATTTCCGGCTAGAATTCGAGTTGATCCGGCGACCTCGCGACTACATGAAGGCTACCATTCTCTTCCTCTGCCTTCCATCTATTCTTTTAGCAAGTAAGTCCCATCTTCCCTCTTCTCCGTCTACCATAAAAATTCTTCTTTTCAAAAATTATCGGTAAGTGGAGCTATACCGACATTCAATTCTATAATATTTAAGATTACATTTTTCTTAAGAATCACTTATCCATATCACTATACCTTGTTTATTAATCATAGAACAAATAATTAGGACAATTTTCATCTTAAAATATCATGTTATGTAACTTTAAATTGCGTTTTTGGTTTAAATACAACAAACTTTACATATGATATCTTTTAATTATTTTGCTTAGCATACCTTTAGAAAACCTCACGAGGTAATGACCTACCTCTCACATACATACATCTTGATATAGCACGATTCTCTTGAACAATATTTTTATGGAAAAATACGACTTTTCATCAAAATACCTTAAACTATTAAAAACCGGATTTCTGTAAATTGTGTTACTTAGTTCCTTGCAATTATACCTCTACAACCCATTTTGGGGAATCCGGTTTGGATGGTGTGGATTATCGCACATCCTCGAGACTAGTAGAGCGAGATGCATACCTCCTCACGGAGCATACGATCTCGATAGAATTTTAATACAATTTTTAAGAAAATGAGAATTTCTATTTAATAATAAAAACTTATTTTAATAATTATATAAATATTAGAAAACCGCATATTTTAATATATTATTAAACTCCATGTTTTCTAAAAAAAATAAAAGAATTACAAGTTTCATGAAAATACCATCAAGAATCAGTACAGGTCAAACTTTACACTAAAATACCTTGAACTATTCAAGTTTCACTAATATACTTCATTCTTTAAATTTTACATCCATAAAAACCCTAAATAACATAAATAAATACTTGAGCTTTATTTTGAAAGTATACTAAAAATATTTTTATAAAACCCCCTCAAGTTATATTAAATTATAATAAGGACCCTAATAAATATAGGTTTAAGCGGGACCAATTCTCTTGAGCCTCAGGGAGCCGGAGAAAGTGGATGCTTGCCTATTTAAGGTAGAAAACTAAGACGGGGTTATCAATGGTAATTGTCTTGGAAAAAGACATAAATTTTGCCGTCCATGTGCAGCAGTTTCTGATAACACCAAAATCTAATTCAGAATCCAAATCTGTTTAAGTATCTGACTCATTCTGTGTCTCAGCCTAATCTGAATCCAATCCAAATATGAATCCAAGTCAATATGAATACCAGAACAATATCAAACATGCAACATAACTTGACTTGACCGAACTATGGCTATATCTTAAACTTGACTACATGACTACCGTTTACATCCTGAATCAGTTTACATGAACAACTTATACCATGGTCTCGGCAAGTCTGATAACTACAAATCAATGCAATCAACACAATATACATTATGGGGTTTTAACGAAGTAGATTGGTACGGAATGTGTTAAAAGTGGCATGATGATGGTCACTAAAAGACACTTACATGAACATTCTGTGTCGTTGTCCCGTGGGTTTTGACGGGGCCTTGTACTTACATGTTACCTTAGTCCACGGAGCAAGTTGGACTCCTCTCGTATACACTGATACATTATGTACCAAGTTACAAACAACTACGTTAGTATAACAAACACATACTTTACATATTCTATTCTCTTTACTTATCTATTACATTCTATCTTTTGGGACTTGCTGAGCGCTAGTTCGCGGACGACATTCACGTCTCTTCTTTCTTTGAAATGTCGTCAGGAGGACCCGACTCTTAGGAGATCGAGCCCAGCCAGGAAGACTTGGAGCATTACAGAGGAGACAAACTTTTAGGCCTTACTTGTACTATTTTCTTTTCAGTTCATATGCCATTGTTTAGGCATCACTTTCTATCATTGTACTTTACCTTTCAGGTGTATGTAAAGAATGATTATCAATAAAAAGTTGTTTTATTACATCTCGTGTTATTCTTGTGCTTTACATTTATATTACTTATTTACGTTTAACGTGTTTACTTCTGAATAAATACGTCGCGTGCATCGCCACGTCTCCTTCCTGTACACTGGGAAACAGGGCGTGACATTATTCAAGCATGATGCAATAGCGCATCCAAAAGAATTTTAACAATTTAAAATAAAGCCATACTTTTCTACATTGTTTGCACCATGCTTCACTTTACACCTCATTTCCAACTCATTTCCCCTTTTATTTTTCTAAATAGAAAAATAAATATGAGGTGTTCTTCTTCTAGAAGTATTCCCGTATAAATACGGAATACTTCACCTGGTATATGTATCGCTATATATACGCATATCCGTAAAAAAATACGGATAGCACCAAAGAGAGAAAATAATTAGTGAACAATAATACTAAAATATATGTATCAAAAATACATATATAAATTATTAAATCAAAACCCGATTTAATAATCCGACTTAATCCCAAGCCGGCCAGTATCATCAACCGTCCGATTAAAATCCGTGTATCGGGTACACGTATTTAATTGGACTGCCTGCTCGTTGTTGGGGTCAAAATTTACACCCCGGTTGACCAAGTCAAAATCAAAGTCAACCCCAAACCAAGTGGGCCCAAGACCAGATTAAGTGGGCCAATGCCCGGGTCGAGCCCGAACATGAAGCGGCCGGCCTCCCCCATGCCAAAATAAAATTTTTTGTAATAAATAATTTTTGGTGTATTTTTTTTTTTTATTTCTATGAATAAATGTAAGGAAAATGCGCATGAAGCCAAAATTTTATAAAGCTCATGACTTATGTGCAAAAAGAAATAGTACATGAGGCATGGGATGGGCAAAATGCCATTTTGTAAAGCCCAAGGGGCTATGTATAAAGTGTATAGCCTATAAAAGCAAAGATAATAAAAATATCTAAGGAACTTTTTTTCTCTCCAAAAAAATCTTTAAGGCATGTGCCTCCTTCTCCTTCCTCAACGTTCTAAACCTTCTTCTTTCTTTTGAATTAAATCAAGAGTTTTACTTTTCCTTTTCCAAAACTAAATAGTTTTTCACCACAAAACTCATAAAGGGGAGCTTGGACCTTCCGTTAGATCTTAAAAAGGAGAGATTTTTAAAATCTCACCCCTCTTATTCTCCAAAATTCGGCCAACAGAAGAGGAGGAAGGAGACCCACCTCCAAAGATCCCATTTGGGAAAGATCCAAGGCTTAAAAGAGAAGAACCTCTGAAGATTTTTAGGGAGTTCAACTCCAAGACCCAAATCCTCAAAGGGGTTTAACTCCTAATCCAGATCCTTAGGATTTTAACTCCAAATCTAAATATTTTGGAGTTTAACTCCACTCAAAATCCTCTTTAGGAGTTTAACTCCCATTTCTGAGGGTAAAACCCCCTTCCTTTCGCGAGCGCCCAAAGCGCCAACGTACCAGGCACGCTAGGTGCTAGTGCCCGAGTGCCCACGTGAGGCGCTAGCGCCCGAGCGCCCACGTGCCGGGCACGTGAGGCGCTAGCGCCCAAAGCGCTTTCGCCCGAGCGCCCAAAGCGCTAACGCCCGAGCACCCACGTGCCGGGCATGTGAGGTGCTAGTGCTTAAAGCGGTAGCGCCCGAGCGCCCACGTGCCGGGCACGTAAGGCGCGAGCGCCCGAGCGCCCAAAGCGCGAGCGCCCGAGCGCCCAAAGCGCCAGCGCCCGAACGCCCAAAGCGCCCAGCGCCTGCGTGCTAGGCGCGCGAGGCGCTGGCACCCACGCATCCTTTGGACATCATTTCCCCCCATTTTACACACGCTCTACACTAAAAATTCCTCCCCCGTTAGGAAAAAATTCTAACGGGGCGCTGCCCCGCACCCCGCAAGGGGGCTACTAACCTCCTTGACCCCCAGCCCGCTATCCGGGTAGCGGGACCCCCGTAAAAACTCTGCGGGCCCCCCGATATATCCAAAACCCCTTCAAAACACAACACTGCACATTGAGTTCGCATGACCTGTTTGACCCGTCAATCAGAGGTTCTCTCGCTCCAAAGGCGAGGGGTAATTAACGGCAGCTTAGTCCGCAGCTGCCGGAGATTCGGATCCCCACAATCAATAAACCCCAGCCTACCCTAGGCAGGGGGAATCTGTAATGTGCTTAACAAGCGCGCGCGTATTCCCATCTCAATGGGGTGACGAAAAACATCCTACACTCGTACCAACGTACGGCTCCTACATCTGTTGCCTGAACTGGGAAAACTCTCTCTGTGGAATTCTAAAGACTCGACAGTACGCTGGCAGTCGGTTTAACCATAAGCACGTCAGCGGCACTAGCCGTATGTAACGGCTACCCAGATACTTATCAAAAAGGGGGGTCGACAATCAAGTGTGTTATTACCCTACTAAACCTAAATATGACAATCTCCGTAGAGTCCGGTCTCTTCATCAAAGAGTATCGCATATCAGATCTAGGGGCTGGATAACGTCAGACCCCTACTAACCCGATAAGTCATGTCTAAGTCTAGCTCATCACCAACTGAGATACTACTGATCAATATCGGTAAATATCGCCCACCGTGGCCACAGATTTCTGGTAATAGCCAACTGAACACCGTGCGACATCGACTCCTAATACCAGGAGAGACGAATCCTTGACAGTCGACCACTGCCTCCATGTGGCTCGGGACTGTACCCAACTAAAATCTGTTTGCACGACTCCTTTGAGCCGTGGTAGGGTAGTAATCAAAGTACAACGGGAACTCACACGAGAAAAATGACGATTTCAGGTCAAAGGACTAATCTGCACTCATGCCACCTGAGAACTTTCATTTGACGATAGGTATAATACCATCTAGAAGTTCTTGGTGAGTCCATCCAGTGTACTCATCTCCAGTGAGCACCTGTATACTATCTTAGGTGTCATAACACCAATGTCTTGTGAGACCGGCCACCGCCCCTCGTCGGGGTCTCGAAGCGTATACACTAGTCTACTCTGGAATATCGATGCCCAGTCTCGATACTCCTACGACTAGGGACATTTAAGGATGTGCTTATACACCACCCAGCTCTCACGTATATGATCGCCATCATAATGCTGGTAGTCAAGAAAGAATCATACGGGCTACACCATTATGTATTAGCGACACGTAATAATAAGTAAAACGTGTACACATTAATAATAAAGACAAACCGGATAGGATACTATCATTTCGAGTAAGATTGTTCTACCTGTATAGGTCATCCCTCAATTATCATAATCGCGTGCCTACAATTACAATAATTGCCTTGAGGGCACTATATCCAACAATCTCCCGCTTGCACTCAAGGCTAATTATTGCGGTATCGCGTACCCACATCTCGTGTGCTACCGAATACCCAACTTCTCTAATAATCAGTTTCGCAAACTACGTTTGTGAAACTTAACGTGTTCGAGAAACAGCCTCAGTGAGTGGATTCGCTACAACGTTCCAACTTCATCTCTCTATCTTAACTTTGCGGAGATGAACAATCTCCCAATCTAAGCGATACCCCACCTCAAGAATTTGTCTGGATACCTAATGGGACCAAGTTCATCAATGAACACCTCCATCCAACAAACATCTTGGGCTGTATCCTCTATTGAGTTATAACCGGCATTCTGCACCATGATTACCTCAGTATTTCTATTGGAACACTATCCAATATACCGATCCTCAGAAGAGACTAAACTCAAAACTTGACAGCATCTCTATCATCCAGATCATCTTGGAAGCGATAACCGATAACCGCCTCCCAGAGGAGGCTGCCGTTATCTTATACCAAGAACATCCTCTTATGTTCTTTACTGCTTCCCTTTGTTTCTCGAGAATTGGATTAATATATGCTTATTGCAACTAGTGCAAAAGCAATATCTGGTGTTGTACAAGACATTGCATGATTGACTCAATTGCCTAAGCAAATGATATGTCATTCATATCAGTCCCTCTCCTCATCAGTCCAAAAGGACATCCTTTTAGAGAGGGTGACTCCATCACCTGCGGGTACACTACCACGCCAGGAGTCATCCATTCAAAGATACTTTAAAATGCTGTCTAAGTATCCGATTTGGGAATCATCCCAAATCTAGATCTAAAACCATAGATCTAGTCACCAGAATCCATGATATACTATCCATATCCAACGTGGAGAAAACACTGTATGACAACCAAAATCTGACCGATTGTAGTATAGGAACATCACTTTCTATCCGGAGTATGTCATCTAAAATATGGACAGTACTCCCTACATTCTTCTTGCTAGGTTCACCTTTGTTTTGACGAAGTCAATCACCTTGACTGTCACATCAATAACAGATGATCCATCTCCACTATTCTTGCTTTAGTCTGCGAATAGACATAAACATCTAGCACATCTTCCGTTGCTCCCACTGACTATGATAACCTTCTAGCAGGTCATATACACGTGCACTTCCAAAATCCCATTTGGAAAGACGTTATAGTCACCCACCTGCCAGATATCATAGCCATGAACTTCATCGGCGCCAAAAACATATCCATATGGACTTCAGCATAGACACTGATGTAAAAGTCACATCATAATCCACAACGGGTATTTGATGAAAATTCTTTACAACAAGTCTAGCCTTATTAGGTTAGCACCTTTCCACCTGCACAAATCTCGAAAGATCTACTTGCTCCTAATGAGTTTTACCCCTTCAGGAGCACCCAGCAAAGTCTAAAATCAATGATTTGCTGAAGTGCATGGAGTCTATCTTGGGTTTGAAATATCTGGTCACCAGGAAGTTACTACTTTCTATGACCTGCTGATAACAAGTAGGGAAAATAGCAATGTCAAGTCATATCCATATGGACTTCAGCATAGACACTGAAGTAAAAATCACATCATAATCCACAAGGGGTATTTGATGAAAACTCTTTACAACAAGTCTAGCCTTATTAGGGTAGCACCTTTCCACCTGCACAGATCTTCTTGCTCTTAATGGGTTTTATCCCTTCAAGAGCACCCAGCAAAGTCTAAAATCCATAATTTGCTGAAGTGCGTGGAGTTCATCTTGGATATGAAGCATTTTGTCAACTGGAAGTTACCACTTCCTATGACCTACTGATAACTGGTAGGATCATCATCACCATGATGCCAACCTCCCTGTCACCGTCTATGAGAAAACCGAAGTGTCTCTCAGGTATCTGAGGTCACCTACTAAAACTGCGGGGTGGCCAATGGTTTGTCAAGTCCAATTGAATTCTTAGGTTCTACTAAATTTTTAGTAACCGTTGGTGGTTCTGGAATCACTTCCAATTCTACCATACTTCCACTAGTTTCTTTTGCAAAAACATCCTTTTATAAAAATGCGGCGAGTCAAGAACAATATAACTATTGATCTTGAAAATGGTAGAAACAAAATCCTAACTGATGCTTGGGATAATCCACAAACCGCCATTACCAAAGCGTGCCTCGAGTTTGTCTGGATTTTGTCTTTAGACAAAAACCGGATAACTCATATCTTAACAACCTGAAGATATGTAACCATTCTATATCCATATTGAATCAATGCACTAATTTAGATGGAACCAGATTCAAAAGTCATGCAGCAGTTTCCGGTGCATCTTACCTAAATACAGCATTACTTATCATGGAGCGCGTCCACCAATGAGTAACCTGTGAGAGAATCAAGTTCTCGATATTACTATAATGGATTACCCAACATAAGTATTTTCTAGGTTTTGCCGGCATCCTGGCTATCTACCGTGGCCGATGCGGAAAAAAAACCGGCGTTCAAAATTTTTTGGCGTAAACAAAACCCGCCCCAAGATCGAAACCATAAACCATACAAGCTAACAAGAGAGTGCTAAACTATAAGGTTAGAATTGTTATACCGAATGAACCAAGTCCTTCGGTCTTCTACCACCATCATTTGCTCTTAGGGGTCACAGATCGAATTTGGTTGTCGGTCTTTCTCCATCGATGATGATCCACCAGAAGGAAACGACGAAGGATGCAGTATCGCCAAGCGGGGCAACCGACACTCCAAGGTTGCTAGCAATGGAGAGTGGAGGTGTAGGATTATCTCACTATAATTTTCTCTCATGTGAAATGCTCAAAAGAGCAACCATAGAAGAAGAATGAGGAGGTAAGGAAAACAATGGCATAAGCAACTCAAGAAAACCACTAAGTCTCACAAGAGGGCATGATAGTGTGAATGATCAATCAAGTGAAGAAAAGAATGAATGGATGGCATGTAAAGAATGGCTACAACAATTTACAACCATGCATAAAAATATCTCCTCCCAATTTTCCAAATAAACAAATGAGAGCCATGCCTCTCTACATGCCAAGCCATGCCCATGTCAACTCACCCCTTCCGCCTCATTTCTAAAATGATTTTCTACAATGAAAATCAATATAATGTGGTGGCAATCTTCTAGAAGTAATTCCTTCTAAATACGGAATACAACCTGGTATACATATCAAAATACATATACGCATATTCGTACAAAAATATGAATAGAGAAGAGAGAAAATGAATAGTGAACAATAATACTAGAATACATATATAAAATATATAAATAAATTATTAAATCAAAACCTGATTTAAAAATCCGGCTTAATTCTAAGCCGCTAGTATTATCAACCGTCCTATTAAAGTCTGTCTAGCCAGTACACATTTAATCGGACACCTGTATGTATCAACATACGTCATCTACACCATATCACCTGAACTGTGAAAACCCTCTGTGTGGGACTCTAAAGACTCGTCAATACGCTGGCAGTGGGTTTAACCACAAGCACTTCAGCGGCACTAAATTGTACGTAACGGCTACCCAGGTATTGAGTGAAAGGAAGGCCGACGAGCAAACTCATCCAAACCCCTACTGAGCCTGTCCGTGACAATCTCCATACAGTCCGGTCTGTTCGTCTAAGAGTATCACATATCGTGTCTAGGGGGTGGATAAAGTCAGACCCCTAATAACGCGACATTTCATGTCGGTATGAAACCCATCACCCACTGAGAAACTACTGATCCTATATCAGTAATTCTCGTCCACCTTGGCCAAGGAATTCTGGTGATGGCCACCCATGCACAACGCGACATCAACTCCCAATACCGGGAGAGACGAATACCCGACGATCCACTCACTGCCTCCATGTGGCTTGGGAATGTACCCAACTAAAACCTGTTTACACGACTCCTTTAAGCCGTGGTAGGGTAGTAATCAAAGCACAGTGGGAACTCACACGAGACAAATGACGATCTCAGGCTGACAGACTAACCTGTACTCATGTCACCTGGGAACTGCAATCTAACAATAGGCATAATACCAACTAGCATGCTCCTGGCGAGTCCGTCCAGTGTACTTATAACCCAATGAGCACCTGCATACAATCTTAGGTGACTAACAGACACCAATGGCTTATGAGACCGGCCACCGCCCCTCGTCGGGGTCTCGATAAGTATACACTAGTCTACTCCGGAGTATCGATGCCCAATCTCTATACTGTAAGTCTACGGTAGCGCCCCAGCCGTCGATCCGAAGCCAAAATGCGGAAACAAAAACTTTTTCATAAACTTGAAACTGGCGCTAACATATACTTTAAATCAGGATCGAACCATTAACCTATGAGTAGAAACTAGAGAAAGGTTAGAAAGGCTATACCGATTGATCCGTGTCCTTCGGTCTTTAGCCACCATCTCTTGCTCCTCACGTCATCTCCGATCTCCGGTCTCCTCGTCGGAAAGGGCACCATATCTTCGAATCCTTTTACGGGCTCCCGCTTCATCCGAAGCAACTCGGACACAAAGTTTGCTAGCCGACGTGTCCAAGGTGAAGTAGAGAATGTGTGTGATCACTTTGTCTCAAGCATCCATTGATTCTCAACGCATGAGAGTGTATGGATGGAGGTTGAAGATGATGCCATCAATGGAGATAGTGAGCTCAAGAAAGAAGGAGGAAGAAGAAGAGCTTTCTTTTGTGTTGTATGATAAAAATGAGAGTTTAGATAGAATGATACAAGAGCTAACCACCATCATATGGCTGCCCTTCCTCTCTCCTCTTATCATTTCAACACTTAAATCAATCAATAATGTGACATATGCACAAAGAAAGAGACCATGAGTCATCACTTGTGCATGTGTCACAATTAATGCTCCTAATCATGACTTTGAGCTCATTATTTCCATTTGTAAACATTAATCCAAACGTTTACAACAATAAAAAGATATGGCAACATATAAAGTAAACTCGTAACGGATCATAAGGATACCCCTCACCTGTATATACATACCTGCATCCGCATTCCGACTGAATGCGAATGCGATAAGACTAAAGTAATCCAACAAATCTAATACTAGGATCCGGCTTAAACCAAAGCCCACTAGTATGATCCGTCCGATCATGATACGTGCACGACTGCATGTAAATGATCGAACCCTGCCATAATACCATATGGCCTCTACAACGTTTCGCCCGAAACTTGAGAAACTATCTGTGGGGAACTCTAAAAACTCGTCAATACTTTGGCTATGGATTTAACCACTAGCACGTTAGTGGTACTAGTTGTACGTAATGGGCTACCAGGTATTGACCAAAAGGGAGGTCGATGGGCGGACTCATCCTGACACCCTACCGAGCCTTTCAGTGACAATATCCGTACAGTCCGGTCCGTTTGTCTATGAGTATCGCATGTCGGGCCTAGGGGGCTGGTAAACGTCAGGCCCCCAAAAGCGGTACAAGTCGTATCGGAGTGTAGCCCAGAACACCCTGAGATACTACTGGAATACCTACCAGTAAATCTCCTGTCTTGGCCAAGGACTTCGTGTAATGGCTCTCCTAGACACAGCGCGATCTCACCCCCAATACCGGGAGAGACGAAACCCCTGCCGATCCGCTCACTGCCTCCATGTGGCTCGAGACTGTACCCAACTAAAACCTGTTTGCACGACTCCTTTGAGCCGTGGTAGGGTAGTAATCAAAGCACAGTGGGAACTCACACGAGACAAATGACGATCTCAGGTCGATGAACTAACCTGTACACATGTCACCAGGGAACTGCTATATGACGCTAGGTATAAAACCAACTAGCATGTTCCCGGCGAGTCCTATCCGGTGTACTCATAACCCAATGAGCACCTGTGTACATCTTAAGTGAACCAACTGACACCAATGGCTTGTGAGACCGGCCACCGCCCCTCGTCGGGGTCTCGACTGTATACACTAGTCTACTAATGGAGTGTCGATGCCCATTCTCGAAACTCCCACGACTAGGGACCACTTTAAGGATGTGCTTATAGACTACCCAACTCTCACGTATATGATCGCCATCATACTGCTGGTAGTCAAGCAAGAATCCTAAGGGTTCTATCAATGTGTAATAGTGATCTGTAAGGTCACCTACAGCTGTACATGATGATAAAGATAAACCAGATAGCATACTATCATCTTGAGTAAGACTGTCCTACCGGCATAGGTCATCCCTCAATCATTACAATCACGTGCCTGCGATCCAATAATTGACTTTGAGGGCACCATATCCAATAATCTCCCACTTGCACTCAAGGCTAATTAATGCGATGTCGCATACTCACAGCCCGTGTGATACCGAACACCCAACTCCTCTACCGATCAGTCTCACAAAGCCCGTTTGTGAAACTATTGTGTTCGAGGAATAGCCTCATTGAGTGGATCCGCCCTGATGTTTCTTTCTATGTCTCTCTTTATCTCAAGTTCGCGGAGAAAGCCATCTCCCGAAATGAGCAATACCTGTCTTAGAATATATCTGGATATCTGATGGGACCTAGTTCATAAATGAACTCCAAATCCAAACTTCTTAGACTGTATCGTCAACTGAACCTAATCAGTATCCTGCGCCATACCTCTCTCAGTATCCGCTTGGACCACCTGTCCAAGCAACTGCCCCTCGTCAGAGGGAAAACTATAACTCTGACAGTCACTCTGTCATCCAGGTCACCTTGGAAGCATGGAATGATAACCGTCTCCTAAAAGAGGCTGTTGTTATCATATCCCTAGAACATCCACTTATGTTCTAAAACTGCTTCCGAACATTTCTCCAGGATATGATTAATATCAACTTATTGCATCTAGTGCAAAAACAACATCTGGTGTGGTACTTGACATCTCATGATTGACTCAATTGCCTAAGCAAGTGATCTGTCAATCATGCACATTTCTCTCCCCTTTAGTCTGTAAGACACCTTTAGAGAGGGTGACTCCATCACCTGCAGGTACACTACCATACTAAGAGTCGTCCATTTTAAAACACCTTTAGAATGCTGTCTTATTACCCTGATTAGGAAACTACCCAAATCTAGATCTAAAATCATAGATCTAGTAACCAGAATGTCTGATATTATATCTATATCCTATGAGGAGAAACCACTATGTGACAACCAAAGTATAACCGATCGTAGTATAGGAATTTCACTTCACACTCTGTGTATGTCATCCAAATACCAGAACATCACACCCTATTACCTTCTTAACAGATCTATCCCCTATTCTGATGAAGTCAAACCCATGACTGTCACATCAAAAATAGATGATCTTTCTCCGCTATATCTGCTTTAGTCCATAAATAGACATAAGCTACTTGTCCACTATGCTTCCGCTGCTCCCACTGACTACGACAACTCTCTGGCAGAGTCATATACACGTGCACTTCTGAAGCCAGTTCAGAACGACGCTATACTCATCCTCCTGCCGGGTCCCATAGCCTGGAACAATAGTAGTGTCAAGTCTGGGTAAACAAGAACCTCGCTGTCACCTTCTTTGAGCATATCGAAGTACCTCTCGAGTGCCTGAGGTTACCCACCTTATCTGCGGAGTGGCCAATGGAATGTCAAATCAGATTGAATCTTTAGGTTCTTATCAAATTTTTAGTTAATCGTTTGCGGTTCTGGAATCACTTCCAGTTCTACCATACTCCCACTACTGTTTTCTGAAAAAATCCATTTTTATTAAAACTGTGGCGAGTCAAGAACAATATCACTATTGATTTTCCAGATGGTAGAAAGTCAACCCTCATCATAGCCCGGGTCAACCCACAAACTGCCATTACAGAAACGTGCCTTGAGTTATCCAGAGTCTGGTTTTAAGCATAAGCCGGAAAACTCCCCGTACCTTAACAATGGTAAGATATGAACTATTCTATATACAATGTAGAAATAGAGGCACTGATTTAATTGGAACCAGATTCAAATCACGCAGCTGTCTCCAGTGCATGTCAACTAAATGGAGAGAGGCTGATCAGCATTACTCAACTTAGGAATACATCCAGATATGAGTAGCCTGAAAGAGAAGCAAGTTCTCATAATCATTACTATCAACTGAATACCATACACAAGTATCTACATCTTCGATCACCTTGAAAAATCTCGATACTTGCAACACCTGGTTCTCTACTTTACTCTTATACTTATAACTTCTCAAAACTTGGACCTTGCGTTTCTACGAAACACTTGTCTAAAAACTAGAGAAGTCATAAGTAAACCGAATATAGTACGAGGACCAACCCCTCTGTCCAAATGGACACAGGACAACATATAATACTTTGTATAAGTCCGCTGAGTTGAATAACTCAAACCATGTGCGTCGCAGGTTGAAAACTGCACTTATGGTTAAGAAGAATTGCACCGCTGTTTAATGCTCCTTACCTAACCATCCACTGATATAGGTAAATGTCATGGACATAATTTTAAAAATTTATATCTCACTTTATAAAAATAAACGTACAGATATATCAATTTGAAATTGGTGCATAACAACGGATATTCAAAACCAAATATTTGCCGTCCGGCAAACAACCCAGGCGATTTCCTCAAATATCACCAATTACAACGAATCCCGATATAATGAGGATGATCACCCAATTCCCAATAACTTACTCCCACTCATCATCTGTAAAACCATACAGATGTGAGAATCAAACCTGATAAATACATACCCTGGAGCAAGGGCTAATTGGGAAATCGGTTTTCTTTTAACAATACACAGTGAAACTGAAACATGTAAATGTTTTGAAGGGGTATCCGGGTATTCCTAGTAATGCCTCTTCCATTATCAGATTCACAAGTGTAACCGTATATTTCTTTGCCATCTCTCCAAATCCCTTTACTTTAGTCATTACCTTCTATACACCACCTTTAAGCCAAATGGTTTTCTTCCTTCCCTACCGTTCGGCACCAGCCTATGGTTTGGAAGAAGACTATCTAATAAGCATAATGGGTGTACTCCCCTGATCCTAGGAGCACTCGCAACGCGAGAGAAGGTAAAGATAAAAGACAACTGAATAAACCTTATTCCTATTTCTCCTGAATCAGAATCCATCCCCGAACTGGAACAAGTTCCTTCGAGTTCGTATATAACCATACGATGGAGTATCCAAATAAACCATGGATCTTCGTAGTGATACGGGGTGTTCCGGAGAAATACAAAAGTGAAGTAGGAGTGGCGATGAAATACTTGGTTTGGTCGTGAATGATAGCTGTCGCAATTTACTTTGCCCTCTTACTAATCCCTTTATTTGTCTTTACTTAATACCTTATGTACACCTTTTAGGCTAAATGGTTTTCTTCATTCCCTACTGTTCGGCACCTGCCTATGGTTTGGAAGAAAACTATCCAATTAGCATAATAGGTGTACCGCACTGGCAACCTGAGAGAAGGTAAAAGGAAAAGACAACTGAATAGTTCTATTCATTTTCTCCAGAACCGGAAACCATCCTCGAATTTGGAACAAGTTCCTTCGAGTTCGTATATAACCATACGATGGTTTTATCCAATGGAAGTGGACGTTCGTAGTGACACGAAATGTTCCGAAGAAAAAAGGGTAAAAGTAGGAATGGCAATGAGGTATGCAACTCTGACAATCCAAAAGCCAGTGTTTTAAGAAGGTTCGGTTAACTTGGTCACTGAGTTATAGTCTAGGGTCGGGTCATGGTCGCTGCTAAAGAGAGAGAGAAAAGAAACACTCTGCGTGCACTCTAACCTAGATCAGAATGGTTATCACTTTATCTAATCAGGAAACCTCCCACTGTTAACCTCAAATTCTCCTCCAAATCTGAAAGAAGAATTAGTCGGGATCACCCGAGGAGTAAACCAACTCGTCAGTGGGAATCGGGATCCAACTATCATCGCATGATAATGTGATGGAATCCACTCACGTTATCACACTCCAGAAGGTATGCGCATGCCTGGCAAGTTTCAGTTTCTTTAGAAACTCCCGATGTGATTTTTTACCCCATGCTTTTATGACCTTGACTTTGGCCAACAAATCATAAGTCACATGTCAAGTTCTACCCATCATTTTCCAGGTTAATTTGAACTCACATGTACCTACCCTTGACTTTGGCCAATAAAGCAGTACGACTGTCCCAAACCAACGCATCTATCTATGCAACAGAAAGGTAACAAATAGCTACCATACACTATGCCTTGACTTTGGCCAACAAATATAGCATGAATACTAAGTGTTACCCGTCTGCAATGACGGAGGGCTACGAATGGTTTTTGGCGAAAAACTTTTAACGTAATGAACTTGATATCGTTGAAGGAACCGGATAGCTTTTTATAAAAATATAATGGCGAAAACCTTTGCTAAAGAGGTCACTCCCGGTGAAGGGATCTCAACTCTTTCCCCGTAGAATGAGGTGCAGGATATTCCAACTGAATATCATGATGCAAAGCAAAAAGTAATCGACTATAGTGAAGTTATTACCCTGACGCAAACTTCTGTCCAAGGGGTCACTCCCGGTGAAGGGATCCCGGCCCTTGCCTTGTCGACTGAGGTGCTGGATATTCATAACTGAATACCATTGTGCAAAATAAAAGAAAACGTCCTTGCAATAACAGCTTTTTGAAAAATGTTCCAACAACATCGGAATAGGTTTGTTTAGCTTGCATTGATCCGAATCAATGCAGTCCCATCAATTAATCACAAAAGAACGAAAATATGATGTACGTATATGCCATCCGCATTCGCCACTGGGTCCCGTCATCACCCGTTAAGTTACTTAACTAACGACAGAGCGGGGACTGGACTAGCGCGGTTATAAAACATATACAATATCTACTAGTATATATATCTGTAAGTCGATGTATAACACCCCACGACTTGCGGGGAGGCGGAAATTTAAAAAACGATCTTGTTCTTTGCATAAACATCGACTAACCGAGAATCTTTGCTAAACTATAACTAACAAGAATCATAGAAGTTAACAACTACTATGAAAAGAGATTATACCTAAAGAACCGTGTCCTTTGTCTTTTCGTTCTCCACCTCCTCTCCGGCCTTCTCTATGTAGTAGATGATCCACCCGAGAGCTATACTTCAAGCTTCACCTCTAACTTGAGGTAACTAGGTTTCTTAAAGTGCTAATCTAAGTAACCTAGGTGATATAGAGAAGTGTTATGGATTAAATAGTCTTTACTAATCCTTGGTCTCAACACATGAGAGGGGAGGATTAAGGTTTGAAGAGAGAGAGAGTTTGAGGAGAGAGAAGGTAAGCAAGAGAATAGAATGAGATAATGATCTCTCATGATATATATGAAGCATTATCATTATCAAGATAAATGAAATAAAGGATTTAACAACCATGCTTCGTAAATACAAATGAGTGATTCATCTATATGAGTCATTAAGCATTTATGATGCATTAATGACAAGGATGAATCACACAAATGAGTCACTAATCTCATTTAATGCTTATGCCACCTTAACCCTCAAGTCACCATCCTTCTAGAAGCTTCTCACTAAATTACGAAAACGCCCCTCCTATTCGTGAAAACACGGAAAAACTTTAGACTGTATAAATCCAATAACCTGATACTAGAAACTGGCTTAAACCAAAGCCGACTAGTAAAAACTGTTCGAACATCGTACGTGCGTAAACACACGTATGCGTCCGAACCCTTGTCGTAAAACTATACGACCTCTATATCGTTTCGCCTGGAGCAGGGAAACTCTCTGTGTGGGACTCTAATGACTCGACTACTACGCTGGCAGTGGGTTTAACCACAGACCGCAAGCGGCACTAGTTGTACGTAACGGTCCCCAGGTAGATGTCGATAAGAAGGCCGATGAGGAAACCCATCCGAACTCCTACTGAGTCTGATGTGACAATCTCCGTACAGTCCGGTCTGTTCGTCTAAGACTATCGCATATCGGGCCTAGGGGGCGGCAAGCGTCAGTCCCCTAATAGTGGTATAAGTCGTGTCGGAGTGAAGCCCATTACACCCTGAGAAACTACTGGAACCTACCAGCAAATCTCGCTTGCCCTGGCCAGGGACTTTGCTTAATGGCTCTCTGACACAGCGCGATATCAACTCCCAATACCGGGAGAGACGAATCCTGTCTAACTGCCACTGCCTCCAAGTGCTCGGGACTGCACCCAACTGCTACCTGTTTGCACGACTCCTTTGAGCCGTGGTAGGGTAGCAATCTAAGAACAGTGGGACACACTCGAGGCGAAGTAGCAGTGTCAAGTGTGCGGACTATGCTGTACTCATGTCACCTAGGAACTGTTAACTGACGACTGGTATAAAACCAACCTACAGTTCCCTGCGAGTCCTGTCCGGTGTACCCGTAACCCAATGAGCACCTGTATACTATCTCCAGTACGACGTACTGATGGCTGTGGGACAGACCATCTCCCCAACTGGGATGAGAAGCGTACACGCTAGTCTACTCCGGAGTATCGATGCTCTGTCTCGATAATCCTACGACTAGGGACCTGAATAAGGATGTGCTTGTAGACTACCCAGCCCCCACTAGTGTGACTGCCATCACAACGCTGGTAGTCAAGCAAGATCCTAAGAGTTCTATCAATACGTATACTCACATATTAAGATAGAAAAACCAAGTAGCATACTACCATATTTAGCAAGACTGTTATATACATGTGAATATCCCAAGCTTCCATTAAGTAATATACAAACTAGTATGATACAATAATGGCCCCTCGGGCATATACACTAACAATATCAATATATAATAATTGCTCAAGGCGTGATAAAAATGCAACATCACAGAGAGTAATAAGAATCACAGAACAATACAAATAATCTGGGATCCCCGGGTTTCCTTTGAGCCGCAAGTGAAACCCGACGTTCCCCTGGTCGTGTGGATAGCCTGGGCAATGAAATCCTAGACCCCTACGGGCATGGCAAGTTACTCGCCAAAACCTGAAGCCAGGCAGCCCCCTACAGCAAAGTGAATAGACCACCCAGCACTTCACGGAATCCGGTAACCTGAGCACCCCTCCTTGGGTCAACCTATACCCCCTACGAGTGCGGCGAATAGCCCGCCAATTCTAGAGTGAAGCCCTCTCCGTCTCAAAGCCATGAGATGCGGGCTTGTTGCCCTCTAGAATCCGGCTATCCGTGCACCCCACCGTGGGATAATCCTAGTACAGAAAATAAAATATGTACAGCGGGTACATCAACCTCAACCCGGTCGTGCCCCAAAAGAATAATATACAAACAGGCAGTGACGGCAGTCCACATGTCAGACGCTCGCCCCGCAATATCAAATGTACAAATAAAACTAAACTGCACTAATATTGCATCCAAGCTATCCACCACGACAAATCCGCAACAACAAAGCACAACACAGAACATCAACGTGAATGTCACGTTCGCAAATCCGTCTAAAAGAGCTATAGCAATTAGACAAGATTTACCGCTCGAATGACATCACAGTCGCAGATATAATGTAAGTACTATAAACTAACGTATTTAAAATTTTCGATCGACAAAATTTCCCGAAGTAGGCCCCAAGCACAAATCCAGTATAGTAACAAAATCTGGGCCCCATACAAAAATTCCAGAAACCACAATTCCATGTACCTGACACCCAGAAGAAAAATGAAGCGCTGAGTCCACAATCCCACCGCGGAACCGCGGCTAACATGCCTGTTCTGCCGCGTTTCCGCGGCGGTATGGTGAGATCATGCTTTCAAATTTCTTCAGGGGTCTTAGAAAAGCCTGCCTGATTTTCTGAAACACTCAAAATAATTTTTCGACCACAAAAAAATTTCGACAGAAACTCAGAAAATGAAAATGCGGTTTCGGAAATTTCGATCGATCGATGTTTTAAACATGTTAGAACAAGCTAGTAAAGGTTAATGGCGTGGCTCTGATACCATGTAAGCCTACGGTAGCGCCCCGGCCGTCGATCCGAGACCAAAATGCGGAAACAAAAACTTTTTCATAAACTTGAAACTGGCGCTAACGTATACTTTAAACCCGGATCGAACCATTAACCTATGACTAGCAATTAGAGAAAGGTTAGAAAGGCTATACCGATCGATCCGTGTCCTTCGGTCTTTAGCCACCATCTCTTGCTCCTCGCGTCATCTCCGATCTCCAGTCTCCTCGTCGGAAAGGGAACCACATCTTCGAATCCTTTTACGGGCTCCCGCTTCATCCGAAGCAACTCGGACACGAAGTTTGCTAGCCGACGTGTCTAAGGTGAAGTAGAGAATGTGTGTGATCACTTTGTCTCAAGCATCCATTGATTCTCAACGCATGAGAGTGTATGGATGGAGGTTGAAGATGATGCCATCAATGGAGATAGTGAGCTCAAGAAAGAAGGAGGAAGAAGAAGAGCTTTCTTTTGTGTTGTATGATAAAAATGAGAGTTTAGATAGAATGATACAAGAGCTAACCACCATCATATGGCTGCCCTTCCTCTCTCCTCTTATCATTTCAACACTTAAATCAATCAATAATGTGATATATGCACAAAGAAAGATACCATGAGTCATCACTTGTGCATGTGTCACAATTAATGCTTTTAATCATGATTTTGAGCTCATTATTTCCATTTGTAAACATTAATCCAAATGTTTACAATAATAAAAAGATATGGCAACATCTAAAGTAAACTCGTGACGGACCACAAGGATACCCCTCAGCTGTATATACATACCTGCATCCGCATTCCGACTGAATGCGAATGCGATGAGACTAAAGTAATCCAACAAATCTAATACTAGGATCCGGCTTAAACCAAAGCCCACTAGTATGATCCGTCCGATCATGATACGTGCACGACTGCACGTATATGATCGAACCCTGCCATAATACCATACGGCCTCTACAACGTTTCGCCCGAAACTTGAGAAACTGCCTGTGGGGGACTCTAAAGACTCGTCAATATTTTGGCTGTAGATTTAACCACTAGCACGTCAGTGGTACTAGCCGTACGTAACGGGCTACCAGGTATTGACCAAAAGGGAGGTCGATGAGCGGACTCATCCTGACACCCTACTGAGCCTGTCAGTGACAATATCCGTACAGTCCGGTCCGTTCGTCTATGAGTATCGCATGTCGGGCCTAGGGGGCTGGTAAACGTCAGACCCCCAAAAGCGGTATAAGTCGTGTCGGAGTGTAGCCCAGAACACCCTGAGATACTACTGGAATACCTACCAGTAAATCTCCTGCCTTGGCTAAGGACTTCGTGTATTGGCTCTCTTAGACACAGCGTGATCTCACCCCCAATACCGGGAGAGACGAAACCCCTGCCGATTCGCTCACTGCCTCCATGTGGCTCGGGACTGTACCCAACTAAAACCTGTTTGCACGACTCCTTTGAGCCGTGGTAGGGTAGTAATCAAAGCACAGTGGGAACTCACATGAGACAAATGACGATCTTAGGTTGATGAACTAACATGTACACATGTCACCAGGAAACTGCTATCCGACGCTAGGTATAAAACCAACTAGCATGTTCCCGGCGAGTCCTGTCCGGTGTACTCATAACCCAATGAGCACATGTATACATCTTAGGTGAACCAGCTGACACCAATGGCTTGTGAGACCGGCCACCGCCCCTCGTCGGGGTCTCAACTGTATACACTAGTCTACTAATAGAGTGTCGATGCCCATTCTCGAAACTCCCACGACTAGGGACCACTTTAAGGATGTGCTTATAGACTACCCAACTCTCACGTATATGATCGCCATCATACTGCTGGTAGTCAAGCAAGAATCCTAAGGGTTCTATCAATGTGTAACAGTGATCTGTAAGGTCACCTACAGCTGTACACGATGATAAAGATAAACCAGATAGCATACTATCATCTTGAGTAAGACTGTCCTACCGGCATAGGTCCTTCATCAATCATTGCAATCACGTGCCTGAGATCCAATAATTGACTTTGAGGGCACTATATCCAACAGATAATCCCACGACTAGGGACATTTAAGGATGTACTTATAGACCACCCAACTCCCACTTATATGATCGCCATCATAATGCTGGTAGTCAAGCAAGAATCCTATGGGCTCTATCAACATGTAATAGTGATCTGTAATGCCACCTAATGCTGTACATGATGATAAAGACAAACCAGATAGCATACTATCATCTCGAGTAAGACTGTTCTAGTATAGGTCCTCCCTCAATCATCACAATTGCGTGCCTGCGATTCAATAATTGACTTGAGGGCACTATAGCCAACAGTATCTATATCTTCGATTATCTCGAAGAATCCCGATACTTCCAACACATGGTTATCTATTTTATTCTTATACTTACAAACTTCTTAAAATCTTTGGACCTTGGATTACTACGAATGCGTGTCTAAAAGAAGAGAACTCATAGGTAAACCTGCATGAAGTAAGAGTACCAACCCTTGCCCCAAAGGACACTGGACAACATACACTATCATGTATAAGTCCCAAGAGTATACCAACTCAAATTCTGTGTTTTGTAAATTGAAAATTGTATCTTGGTTATGAATGTCTTACACCGTTATTCAATGCACCTTACCTTATCCTCAATTGATAAAGGTAAATATTTGCAACACAATTTTCAAAATGTATATCTCACTTTATAAAAATAAAGGTACAGATATTTCATTTTAAAATCTGGTGCATAACAACTGTTATTCAAAACCAAATGTTTGCCGTTAGGCAAAAGCCAGACAATTTAATCCAATATCACAAATTGTAACGAATTCCGATATTAAGGATCAAATCGCCCATTTCCCAATATTCTAATCCTACTCATCATCTGTAACACCGTACAGATGTGAGATCCAAATCTGGTAAATACTTACCCTGGAGTCAGAATTAATTGGGAAACAGTTCTCTTTTACACGTACACAGAAAAACTGAAACATGAAAATGTTTCATAGGGGATGGTCAGGTATTCCAAGTAATGCATTTTCCATTATCCAGATTCATGACAGTAGTCGCAATTTCCTTTGCCCTCACTTCAGTCTCTTTATATGTCTCTACTTCTTATCTTCTGTACACCGTCCTTAGGCTAATTGGTTTTCTTTCTTCCCTACCTTTCGACACCAACGTAAGGTTTGAAAGAAGACTATCCAATAAGCATAACAGGTGTACTCTCCTAATCAAGGAGCTCTCGTAACCTGAGAAAAGGTAAAAAGAAGAGACAACCGAATAATCCTATTCAATTTCTTCAGAACTTGTGGCCATTCTCGACTGAAGTAACTTCTTCGAGTTCGTATGTAACTATACGATGGTCGTTCCAAGAATTATGGATCATCGTAGTGATACGACGTGTTCTGAAGAAATGCAAAGGATAGAATAGGAGTGGCAAGGATATATTCGACTTTGTTGTGAATCAAGACAAGCCAAAGCCAAAGGTTGTAAGAAGGTTCGGTCAAATTGGTTCATGAGTTTTTAAGGTAAGTCATAGGATGCTGTACCAGAGAGAGAGAGAAAAGAAACACTCAGCGTGCACTCTATCAATATCAGATTGGTTATCACTTTATCTGATCAGGATGGCTCCCTCCGTTTCCTAGAATTCTCCTTCAAACCCTAAAAGGAGAACTAGTCGGGATCATTTAAGTGAAAAATCCCCCGAGGAGTAATACGTATTCATCAGTGGGAATTGGGACCCAACTATCATCATGTGATAATCTGACGGAATCCACTTAAGCCACTACACTCCGGAAGTTATGCGCATGCCTGGCAAGTTTCCTGTATGTTTGAAACTCTCGATATGGTTTTTTCCCCTAGGATCCAAGTGACCTTGACAAGGTCAACAAGTCAAAGGGTCCTTGTCGAGTTCAACCCGTTATTATCCTGATTGCATTAGATCCACCCGCACAGACCCTTGACAGGGTCAACAAGGTCGAACGACTGTCCTAACCAATCCATACATCCATGCGACAGAAAAGTATTACAGAGCTACCGCACACTATGCCTTGACAAGGTCAACAAACGCAGCACGAATACTAAGCAATACTAATCTGAAATGACGGAGTGCTACGGCTGGTTTTTGGCGAAAAACTTTTAATGTAATGAACTTGATATCGTTGAAGGAACTCGAGTGGCTTTGAAACGGAGTGGTTTAAGCACCGTATTTTAAAACTAGTAACATAAACTTTTGCTTAAGAGCGAAATCCCAATGAAGGGATCAAGCCTCTTCCCTCATAGAATGAGGTGCGAGATATTCCTAACCGAATACCTCTATGCAAAGCAAAAGAATACGACCATGAGTTTTGAAGAAAACCGAGTAGTTTTAAAATTGGTTCCAACAACATCATTTATATTTATTTTTCCCTACATTATTTTGATAATGTATTCCCGCCATTTTATGTTTCTAAGCTACAAAAGAAACAACCAAAATAACATACTTTTTATATGCCATCCGCATTCGCCATGGGGCCCTGTCATGCACTGTTAGGCTACTTAACTAACGGCAGAGCGGGGGTTGAACTAGCGCGGATGCAAAACATATAGAAGCATATACTGAATATATATAATATATATATATATATATCAATATCGCAAGCAGATAATAGTCATCACAGGCAGATAAAATCATCACAAGCATGCGAACAACAATATGGAATAGCGGATAATCTAGGAGCCTCGCATTTCAGTTGAGCCATAAATGAGACGCGACGTTCTCCGGTCGTGTGGATAGCCAGTGCAATGAAGATCCTAGACCCCTACGAGTGGGGCAAGTTACCCGCCAATCCCCGAAGTGGGGCAACCCCAATCAATAAAGTGATTGGACCACCCATCACTTCACGGAATCTGGTAACTTGAGCACTCCTCCGTGGGTCAACCTATACCTTCTACGAGTGCGGCGAATAGCCCACCAATTCTAGAGTAAGGCCCTTTCGGTCTCAACGCCATGAGATGCGGGCCCGTTGCTCTCTAGAACCCGGCTATTTGATCACTCTTCCATGGGGTAATCCTAGTACAGAAAAGAAAATATATATACAACGGTGACATCGACCTCAACTCGGACGTGCCCCAATAAAAGAATTTAAAAACTGGCAGTGACGGCAATCCACATGTCGGACACTCGCTTCGCAAAAATCAATATACAAATGAATCTGAACTGTACATCTAATATTATACACAAGGCTATCCAATTCGACAACCCACACAAACCATAACCATACACACACACACACACACACACACATACATATATAACCGCAGATGTAAGCAACACCAGAATGTGTGTAACCCCGTCTAAATGAACTTATAGCAATTAGACGACGTTCAGCAACACATATAAAATATCACAGATACAGACAATGCAAAAGTTTCGAGTTTTTAAAACTCCCGAGTTGTCCCAAAGCTAAGATGACACAAATAGAAATCTGGGACAAATCAAACAACACCAAAAATACCAATTTACAAAACCCAACACACAACATGAAAACGAGCTCTAAATGTTAACAGTAAAAAGGTGGGCCGGCCAAATCACCAATCTCGCCAGCCCAATCATGATGAAATCCGCTCATTTTCATTATGTGTCACTATCTAGTCTAGAGTAAGCTTCTGCACTTATTTAAAAAAAATTTAGAGACCACAAATATTTCGAACAGAAACTGGGTTTTTAAAATGGAGTTTTCGGTTTTGAAACTTGAAGCATTGTCAAACACTAGTTTATGGTGTTTGGGTGGCTCTGATACCATGTTAGGATCCGGCACTCGCACCGCGGAAGGCGCGGCCGAGGCGGAAGCAAAGCATGCTTGGAGGAGATCAAGAAAATCATCAAGTCTTCACACATAGAAAATAATGGCTATATTATTCAACCATGATGCAATAGTGCATACAAATGAAGTTTAACAATTTAAAATAAAGCCATACCTTTCTACATTGTTTGCACCATGCTTCACTTTACACCTCATTTCCAACTCATTTCCCTTTTTATTTTTCTAAATAGAAAAATAAATATGAGGTGTTCTTCTTCTAGAAGCATTCCCGTATAAATACGGAATACTTCACCTCTTATATGTATCGCTACATATACGAATATTCATAAAAAAAATACGGATAGCACCAAAGAGAGAAAATAAATAGTGAACAATAATATTAAAATATATATATCAAACATACATATATAAATTATTAAATCAAAACCCGATTTAATAATCCGGCTTAATCCTAAGCCGGCTAGTATTATCAACCTTCTGATTAAAGTCCGTGTATCGCGTGCATGTATTTAATCGGACCGTCTGCTCGTACCAACGTACGGCTCCTACATCTGCCACCTGAACCGGGAAAACTCTCAGTGTGGGACTCTAAAGACTCGATAGTACGCTGGCTGTGGGTGTAACCACAAGTACGTCAGCGGCACTAGCTGTACGTAACGGCTACCCAGATGCTTGTCGAAAAGGGGTGTCGACAATCAAGTGCGTCCTTACCCTATTGAGTCTGAATGTGACAATCTCCGTACAGTCCGGTCTCTTCGTCAAAGAGTATCGCATATCGGATCTAGGGGTGGATAACGTCAGACCCCTACTAACCCGATAAGTCATGTCTGAGTCTAGTTCATCACCAACTGAGATACTACTGATCAACTATCAGTAAATCTCGCCCACCGTGACCACGGATTTCTGGTGATAGCCAACTGAACACAGCGCGACATCGACTCCTAATACCAAGAGAGACGAATCCCTGACAGTCAACCACTGCCTCCATGTGGCTCGGGACTGTACCCAACTAAAACCTATTTGCACGACCCCTTTGAGCCGTGGTAGGGTAGTAATCAAAGTACAGTGGAAACTCACACGAGACAAATGACGACTTCATGTCAAAAGACTAACCTGTACTCATGCCACCTGAGAACTTCCATCTAACGATAGGTATAAGACCATCTAGAAGTTCTTGGCGAGTCCGTCCAGTGTACTCACCTCCAGTGAGCACCTGTATACTATCTTAGGTGTCACAAAACTAATAGCTTGTGAGACCGGCCACCGCCCCTCGTCGGGGTCTCGAAGCGTATACACTATTCTACTCCGGAATATCGATGCCTAGTCTCGATACTCCCACGACTAAGGACATTTAAGGATGTCCTTATAGACCACCCAGCTCTCACGTATATGATCGCCATCATACTACTAGTAGTCAAGTAAGAATCCTACGGGCTTCATCATTATATATTAGCGACACGAAATAACAATTAAAACGTGTACACATCAATGATAAAGACAAGCCAGATAGCATACTACCATTTCGAGTAAGATTGTTCTACCTGTATAGGTCCTCTTTCAATTATCATAATCGCGTGCCTGCAATTACAATAATTGCCTTGAGAGCACTATATCCAACAATAGGGAGTCGATGTCATGCAGTGTTCGGTTGGCCAACACCATAAGTTCCTGGCCAAGGCGGATTGAGAATTACTGATAATTAGATTAGTAGGTTCTCGGATGGTCTTGACCCACATCGGCACTATTTGTCAGGTTATTAGGGATCTGACGTTTTCCACCCCCTACACCCAGCATGTGATACTCTCAGACGAACAGACCGGACTGTACGAAGATTGTCACGGACAGGATCAGTAGGAGTTTGGATGAGTTTGCTCTTCGGCCTTCTTTTCGATAAGTACCTGGGTAGACGTTGTTCCCTCATGGGAACTGAATAAAACATATGAATAAAGCAACGAGGAAAGCCCCCAAGTGGAGCATCACATGCCCATACGTGATCGGGCCTCACGTGCAGACACGTGACTTTTTATAGGAAAACTGTATAGGCGTTGAATGAAATAAACAATTGGATATGCTTAATTGGTGAGGTCACGTGCCAATACGTGATGAGTTCCTGAGCCCTCTGACTAATAGAATTAAATCCTAATTAAGAAGCTTTATGCTTAATTGGCGAGGTCACGTGCCAACACGTGATGGGCTCCTAAGCCCTCTGAACTAAGAGAATTAAATTCTAAATAAAAGGAATCAAAAGCCCTAATTAGAAAAATATTTCCCTAGATCTTTCCAAACAAGAAATATTGTGCTCTGTAAAGCAGAACGCCGTTGGATTAACAATCCAATGGTGATTGAAAGATCACCAATTTACAGAAAAATTCTGTACAGGGAAATATCTTCTTAATCTTGTTAAGAAAAACAAACAAGATATCTTCTGTAAAAAAGAAATCTTTGGATTAAAAATCCAACGGTGAATAAAATTCACCGAATGATCTAAAAGATCATATTGGTTATAAAATCAATCAAAATCTTTCAATGAAAGATTGGCTGAACAAACTGATTCTTTTCTTTCTCCTATAAATAAAAGCCAAGAAGAAGAAAAAAAGGAGGAGACACAGACAGAAAGAGAGAAAGAAAACCCTTTCGTAAGCCAAAAGAAAAGAATTGAATTCTCCAGAGAGAGGAAGATCCCCTCAGAGAAAAAGAAACCCTAGGTAAGGGAAGGAAGAAAAACACAGAGAATATTTTATCTCTTCTTCACCTTCACAAGAGTTTAACTCTTCTAAAAAGAACTTAGTTCTTTCTCTGGTTGAAGATCTGCAGAAGCAGATCTCCCCACAAGTTGAGAATTTAATTCTCATCGGGGAGATTTGTTATGCAGTTTCAAAACCCAGGGGGAGAATTGAGTTCAAAGAATTTAATTCTTCCAACATATAGGAATTTAATTCCTCTAAATAAAATTAGGGTTCAACCCTATATAAGAATTTAATTCTTATCAAACAGGGGACTTAACTCAAGATCTCCATGCACGTTAAAAAAAGAAGATTAGCACCCAAACATGATCACGTGTTCCCACGTGAGCACCCGTGTTGAACGAGAGAAAACAAATGAAATCAGGTCACGTGCTCCCACGTAACCCCTGAACAAGCCCTTCAGAAGAAAAAGGGGGAATAAACCCAAGGCAGTTTCTATTTTAGGGCATCTCACATGACATCACGTGACCCCTTAATAGTGCTTAGCACTTTTCAAAAAAGAATAAAACAGAGGCAGTTTTCAGTATTTGGAGACGCCTCACGTGATCCCACGTGACCCAATAGTGCATAGCACTCGGAAAAGAAAAAAAGGGAACAAATTCAAAGAAGCTGTGCCAAATCTCAGGCGCCTCACGTGATCTCACGTGAGCGCCTCAGACTTTCAGTGTTTAATGTTAGTGTTTATGCCCTAGAAGGCCATTACTGTATCATACTAGTTTGTATATTACTTAATGGAAGCTTGGGATATTCACATGTATATAACAGTCTTGCTAAACATGGTAGTATGCTACTTGGTTTTTTCTATCTTAATATGTTAGTGTACGTATTGATAGAGCTCTTAGGATCTTGCTTGTCTACCAGCGTTGTGATGGCAGTCACACTTGTGGGGGCTGGGTAGTCTACAAGCACATCCTTATTCAGGTCCCTGGTCGTGGATTATCGAGACAGAGCATCGATACTCCGGAGTAGACTAGTGTGTACGCTTCTCATCCCAGTTGGGGAGATGGTCTGTCCCACAGCCGTCAGTACGTCGTACTGGAGATAGTATGCAGGTGCTCGTTAGGTTACGGGTACACCGGACAGGACTCACAGGGAACTGTTGGTTGGTTTGATACCAGTCGTCAGTGAGCAGTTCCCAGGTGACATGAGTACAGCGTAGTCCGCAGACTTGACACTGCTACTTCGCCTCGAGTGTGTCCCACTGTTCTTAGATTGCTACCCTACCACGGCTCAAAGGAGTCGTGCAAACAGGTAGCAGTTGGGTGCAGTCCCGAGCACTTGGAGGCAGTGGCGGTTAGACAGGATTCGTCCCTCCCGGTATTGGGAGTAGATATCGTGCTGTGTCAGAGAGCCATTACGCAAAGTCCCTGGCCAGGGCAAGCGAGATTTACTGGTAGGTTCCAGTAGTTTCTCAGGGTGTAATGGGCTTCACTCCGACACGACTTATACCGCTATTAGGGGACTGACGCTTGCCGCCCCCCTAGGCCCGATATGCGATAGTCTTGGACGAACGGACCGGACTGTATGGAGATTGTCACATCAGACTCAGTAGGAGTTCGGATGGGTTTCCTCATCGGCCTTCTTATCGACAACTACCTGGGGACCGTTACGTACAGCTAGTGCCGCTTGCGGTCTGTGGTTAAACCCACTGCCAGCGTAGTAGTCGAGTCTTTAGAGTCCCACACAGAGAGTTTCCTACTCCAGGCGAAACGATATAGAGGTTGCATGGTTTTGCGACAAAGGGTTCGGACGCATACGTGCGTTTACGCACGTACGACTTTCGGACAGTTTTTACCAGTCGGCTTTGGTTTAAGCCAGTTACTGGTATCCGGTTATTGGATTTTTACAGTCTAAAGTTTTTCCGTATTTTTGCGGATCGGAGGGGCGTTCTCGTAATTGTGCGAGAAGCTTCTAGAAGATGTGACTAAGGAGGTTACTTTGGATAAGATTGTGAGTCATGAGAGTGATTCATCATTATCATTATTGCACAATAAATGATAAATGACACATGCTTAATGAATCACCATTTTGCATTTATGAAGCATGCTTATTCATTTCATTTATTCATTATTCTTTAATAAGAATGCTTCATAATATATTATGATACACTCTCTCTCATCTCATTATCTCATCTCACATTCTCTCTCCTCAAGCTCTCATCTTCAAGAGACTAATCCTTAATCCTCATGTGTTGAGATCAAAGGTTTAGTTAGACTTAAACATCCATTACCTTCACTCTATATCATCCTTTCTTCTTTGATTAGCAATCAAAGTAGATTAGTTACCTCAAGATAGAGGTTTAGCTTGGTGTTTTGCTCTCGGGTGGATCGTCTACTACCTAGAGAAGGTCGAGGAGAACCAAGGAGGACACAAAGACGAAGGACAGGTTTCGTTAGGTATAATCCCTAAACACAATAGATAAGAAACTCTTTGTGTACGGTTATTTATCGTTTAGCTTCGATTTAAGCGGTTAGTCGATGTTCGTTCTTTAAACTTGATCGTTTTTGAAAATTCCGCCTCCCCACAAGTACTGGGGTGTACTACATCGACTTACAGTGGTATCAGAGCCTCGCTAAACACTAAATAACTTGATTGCAAATTTGTACGAATTTCGAACGGAAAAACGAAGCCGGAAAACCCTAAAAATTGCATGTTTCTGTCGAACTTAAAATGAAGTCCAAAAATTTTTCAGGTGTGTTCAGAAAGCATGAAATGAGTCCAGGAGAACACCCATGAAATTTGAACCCATGACTCGGCAACTCGGCCGCGGAAGCGCGGCGGATCGGTGGGATCCGCCGCCCTTCCGCGGCGCTTTGGCCGACTCATGGGCTCATCTTTCATGTGTGGGTCCTCTCTGGTGTTTGGGGTTCTCTGGAATATTTAATATTTGCTCAGGTTACTGTTTAACAGAGCAGATTTTGGAGCAATATTGATGTTGTTTAATCGATCGAAATTGTACAGTATTTGCATATTGGATTATATCTGTGATTGTTTAATGTGTTCGTAAACCTCCCCTAACTGCTAGTATGTCGGTTGGCAGGGGGTTGCACATTTCTGTAATGGTTATATCTGTTTGTGCATATAAACTGTATTGGACTGTTGTGGTGTATAGCCGGGGTATGCAATGGGTTATTGTTTAATTCATTTGTTGTAAATGTAATTTGTTGTAATATTATTTTTGCGGGGCACTTCCAGGTTGCGGTTGTAGCCACCGTTGTATTATTTCATTTTACTGTTTTTGCTCCTAGGACTGACCCAAGGTGGGGTACACAAACTGCCGGGCGGGTAGTTTGCCGTACCCGTAGGGGTCGAGGGTGGGGTATCGGCTATTCATCACAACTGTGTAATCTGTCTTTTCTTGCAGGCTCAAAAGAAATACAGATTGCTTGCAAATCCAATATTGTTTATCTGTGTTCTGGAATGAATATCATTGCGTCAGACGAATGTAAAATATCTATATATATTGTAGCTATTTAGACGTCACTTATGTTTTACACCCGCGCTAGCCCAGCCCCCGCTCTGTCGTTAGTTAAGTAACCTAACGGGTGATGACGGGACCAAGTGGCGAATGCGGATGGCATAAGAGGACGTTGTATTTTCGTTGTTTTCTGCAATGATAGGTTAATGATGGGACGCATTATCTGTAATGCAAAGAAAACAAACCAAAGTTTAAATCGTTGGAACAATTTAAAAGAAACCACTCGGTTATTTTTAAAAACAGATATTTTTAAATGCGGAGATTTAACCACTCCTTTTAAAAGCTATCAGGTTCCTTCGGTTATATCAAGTTCACTACGTTCACGGTTTCGCCAAAACCAGTCGTAGCCCTCCGTCATTTCTTATGAATGGTCAGTAGTATTCAAGCTATGTTTGTTTGGCCCTTAGTCAAGACATAGTGATTGGTAGCTGCTGGGGTATTCATTTGTTGCATAGATAGATGAGTTAGTTTGGGACAGTCGTATTACTTTGTTGGCCCTTAGTCAAGAGTATATACGGATGGGTTCAAATCAACAGGATAATGATGGGCAGAACTTGACATGTGACTTATGATTTGTTGGCCCTTAGTCAAGATCATAAGAACATGGGGCAAAAAGAATATATCGGGAATTTCTAAAGAAACTGAAATTTGCAAAGAGATGCATACCATTTGGAGTTTGATGAATGTTGGTAGGATTCCTTCAACATTATCATACAATGATATTTGGATCCCGATCCTGCTGTGAGTATATGCTGCTTATCAGGATATTCGTCACTTAACGATCAATGCTATAAACCTAGTAGGTGTCCAGAAAGGTGTCAGCGGGGTTACGCCCCCAGAGAAAAGAGGTTATTTAATTAAGGAACTTCGCGAAAGCGTTGGAAAACCTCCCTCGAAGTATCGACACTGGCCTGGCTGAACGGTTAAGCAAGTATTGTACGGTGAGAATAGTCCTGGCTAATTCTTCTTTTATGGTTTGAGGAAGGATTCGAGAAACAGTGGGAGCCATCCAGTTTAGATAAACTAAAAACCACTCTAAACTTGCAAGAGCATCATGCTAAAGAGTTTTCTTCTCTCTCTCCTAATTGCAGCGACCCTGAAAATGACTGGACTTAAGTTACTTTTAGAAAAGAATATACTGACGGGGCCAAACTATAAAGATTGGCTGCGGAATGTCAAAATGGCTTTGACCTATGACAAACTGGGGTACGTCCTCACCGCTACGGCACCTGCTGTCCTTGGTCCCAAATCCAGCAATGCGGATAAGGAAATCCGCAAAACCTGGGATTTAGATTGCGCGAGAGCCAAGTGCATCGTGCTTGCCTCTATGAACAATGAACATCAGAGGAGGCACGAGGATATGTCTCTAGATGGCATATTTCTCCATACAAAGGAACTTTATGGAGAGCAATCTCGTATAGCAAGATACGAGACCTCGAAGAAATTGTTTCGAGCGAGGTTGGCTGTCGGGTCATCGGTAGGTGAACATGTCCTACAGATGATCGGCTATATTGAGGAGCTCGCAGACCTTAGGACGACTTTGGATAATGAGCTCTATACAGACCTTATTCTCCAGTCCCTTCCTCCCACCTACGCCCAGTTTATCCTCAACTTCAATCTTCAAGGAAAAGAAGTTGAACTTGCGGAACTCCTGAACATGTTAAGGAGTGCAGAGGGCACCTTACAGAAGGTAAGGGAAACACCCGCTATGTTTGTTGGCGGTGCATCTTCTTCCGGGTCCAAGGCTAGGGCCAAAGGAAGGAAGAAGAAGGCCGCACCCAAACCTAGAGGAGGTGTTAGTAAGGTGGGAAAGAAGGGAAAGAAAAAGTTTGCAGCACCAGTAGTTGGCCTGGATGAGTGCTTCCATTGTCACAGGAAAGGGCACTGGAAGAAGGATTGCAAGGCGTGGAACGCCAAGAACCAGGAACCGAAGCAAGCTGTGGCTTCGACTTCAGGTGTGTTTGTAATTGAGAATTGTCTGTCGATCAACTCTACTTCCTGGGTATTGGATACCGGATCAGGATCTCATATTTGCAATTCATTGCAGGCACTGAGAAACCGTAGAGTGCTGAAGGAAGGTGATATGATCCTCAGGGTTGCTAACGGAGCTAGCGTGGGAGCTGCGTCCGTCGGGGATTATCACCTAGGATTGACGAGTGGACACATTTTGGTTTTACATAACTGTTATTTTGTACCAAGCTTAACGTGTAATATCATATCAGTTTCCTTGTTATCAAATAAAGGTTATGATTTCACGTTTGTAAGAGATGTTGTTAACATCCACCTTAATCATGGTTTGATTGGGTCCGGTACTCTAAATAACGGCATATATGTGTTAAACCAACTCCAAATTTTCAATGTCCAGAACACACTAAAAAGAAAGTCTCCAGATTTAAATAAAGCTTTCTTATGGCATTGTAGACTGGGTCACATCAATGAGAGAAGGTTGACTAAGTTACATAGAGAAGGATATTTGGATACGTTCGAATATCAATCTTATGACACTTGTCAATCCTATCTCAAAGGAAAAATGACAAAGACTCCATATACTGGACAAGGAGTAAGAGCAAGCGAGCTCTTAGGACTCATACACAGTGATGTATGCGGTCCAATGTCTACACATGCAAGAGGTGGTTATTCCTACTTCATTACTTTTACAGACGATTTCTCTAGGTTTGGACATGTCTTCTTGATGAAGCATAAATCCGAGGCCTTTGAGAAATTCAAGGAGTACAAGAGTGAAGCAGAAAACCAAACAGGCAAAAGTATTAAGACACTAAGATCTGATCGAGGTGGAGAATACTTAAGTGCCGAGTTCCTAGGTTACCTAAAAGAGAAAGGAATTCTCTCTCAGCTTACTCCTCCATACACTCCACAGCATAACGGTGTATCGGAGAGACGGAATCGAACCCTATTGGATATGGTACGATCCATGATGAGTAATGCTGAGTTACCGCGATCTTTCTGGGGTTATGCGCTAGAGTCAGCGGCATATCTTTTGAACCAGGTTCCAACCAAGACTGTGCCTACCACACCATATCAGATGTGGAGTGGGAAGAAACCCTGTCTAAAACATTTTAGGACATGGGGGTGTCCAGCTTTTGTAAAAAAGCAGCATGTGGACAAGCTCGAGGTACGCTCAGTACTGTGTAAGCTTGTGGGATATCCAAAGAACTCCAAGGGATATTATTTCTATTACGCAGAGGAACAAAAGGTTTTTGTTTCTCGTCATGCCCACTTCTTAGAAGCTGATTTTTTAGAAAATCAGAAGAGTGGGAGCGAAGTAGAACTGGAAGAAATTCCAGAACCACAAGCTGTTACTGAAAGTTTGGTAGAACCAGAGGTTCAAGAAGAACAGAACATTCCCGCACCCTTCCGCAGGAGTAGTAGGCCGTCTCATCCGCCTGAGAGATACTACGGTTTTCTCATAGATGGGGATAGAGAGGATTGCATCATAGATGATGATGAACCTACTGACTTCCGGCAGGCCATCCAGAGCGGCGACTCGGTACGATGGCTAGATGCAATGCGGACCGAAATGGAGTCCATGTACACCAACAAAGTATGGACTTTGGACTTTGCTCCAGATGGGGTAAAACCCATAGGATGCAAATGGATCTTCAAGAAAAAGATTGGTGTAGATGGACAGGTGGAAACCTATAAGGCTAGACTTGTTGCAAAGGGTTTTCGTCAAAGACCTGGTTTGGACTATGACGAAACTTTTTCTCCAGTGGCTATGCTCAAATCCATTCGGGTCCTTCTTGCTATTGCTGCCTTCCATGATTATGAAATCTGGCAGATGGACGTAAAAACGGCTTTTCTGAATGGAAATTTAGAAGAGAGCGTCTATATGGATCAGCCAGAGGGTTTCAATCAGAGTGGGAGCAGCGGGAAAGTATGCAAGCTGCTTAAGTCTATTTATGGACTAAAGCAGGCATCGCGGAGTTGGAACATCTGTTTTGATGAGACAGTCAAAGAATATGACTTTATCAAAAATCCAGATGAACCGTGCATATATAGTAAAGTTGTGGCCAGAAGTGTCGTATTCCTCGTCTTGTACGTGGATGACATTCTATTGATAGGAAATGACGTTCCTATGCTACAATCTGTCAAAGGATTCTTGTCACACAGGTTCTCCATGAAAGACCTGGGTGATGCCTCTTACATTCTGGGGATCCGGATCTATCGTGATAGATCCAAGAGGATGTTGGGACTTTCGCAGTCCAGGTATATCGACACTGTACTGAAAAGATTCAGTATGGAAGATTCTAAGCGCGGTAATCTACCGGCTTGTCACGGAATCACCCTCTCCAAAGAGATGTCTCCCAAGACTGATTTGGAAAGGGAACGCATGTCTATTATACCCTACGCTTCTGCGGTAGGCTCTATAATGTATGCGATGTTGTGTACCAGACCAGATGTAGCTTACGCACTAAGCGTGGTAAGCCGGTATCAGTCAGACCCAGGGGAGAAACACTGGATAGCAGTAAAGAACATTCTCAAGTACCTGAGAAGGACTAAGGAGATGTTCTTGGTTTACGGCGGAAAAGACCTCAGGTTGGAGGCCTTTGCTGATTCCGGCTTCCAGAGTGATAATGACGATTCCAAGTCCATGTCGGGTTATGTCTTTACCCTCAATGGAGGGGCGGTGTGCTGGAAGAGCTCCAAGCAGGACACCGTTGCTGACTCGACGATGGAAGCGGAGTATATTGCTGCTTGCGATGCCGCAAAAGAAGCAGTCTGGATGAAGAAGTTCCTAACAGAACTACAGGTGGTTCCTACCATAGTTGATCCAATACCTCTGTATTGCGACAACAACGGAGCTATAGCTTTAGCGAAGGAACCAAGGTCCTATCAGAAGTCCAGACACATCTTGAGGCGGTATCACCTGATCAGGGAGATCATTGATCGTCAGGAGATCGAGGTTCGGAGAGTTGCTTCAGAAGAGAACATTGCTGATCCATTCACGAAGGCCCTTCCTCAGATTCAGTTCGAGAGGCTACTCGAGATCATTGGTCTGCGATATGCCAGTACATGGCCCTAGTGCAAGTGGGAGATTGTTAGTGTTTATGCCCTAGAAGGCCATTACTGTATCATACTAGTTTGTATATTACTTAATGGAAGCTTGGGATATTCACATGTATATAACAGTCTTGCTAAACATGGTAGTATGCTACTTGGTTTTTTCTATCTTAATATGTTAGTGTACGTATTGATAGAGCTCTTAGGATCTTGCTTGTCTACCAGCGTTGTGATGGCAGTCACACTTGTGGGGGCTGGGTAGTCTACAAGCACATCCTTATTCAGGTCCCTGGTCATGGATTATCGAGACAGAGCATCGATACTCCGGAGTAGACTAGTGTGTACGCTTCTCATCCCAGTTGGGGAGATGGTCTGTCCCACAGCCGTCAGTACGTCGTACTGGAGATAGTATGCAGGTGCTCGTTAGGTTACGGGTACACCGGACAGGACTCACAGGGAACTGTTGGTTGGTTTGATACCAGTCGTCAGTGAGCAGTTCCCAGGTGACATGAGTACAGCGTAGTCCGCAGACTTGACACTGCTACTTCGCCTCGAGTGTGTCCCACTGTTCTTAGATTGCTACCCTACCACGGCTCAAAGGAGTCGTGCAAACAGGTAGCAGTTGGGTGCAGTCCCGAGCACTTGGAGGCAGTGGCGGTTAGACAGGATTCGTCCCTCCCGGTATTGGGAGTAGATATCGTGCTGTGTCAGAGAGCCATTACGCAAAGTCCCTGGCCAGGGCAAGCGAGATTTACTGGTAGGTTCCAGTAGTTTCTCAGGGTGTAATGGGCTTCACTCCGACACGACTTATACCGCTATTAGGGGACTGACGCTTGCCGCCCCTCTAGGCCCGATATGCGATAGTCTTGGACGAACGGACCGGACTGTATGGAGATTGTCACATCAGACTCAGTAGGAGTTCGGATGGGTTTCCTCATCGGCCTTCTTATCGACAACTACCTGGGGACCGTTATGTACAGCTAGTGCCGCTTGCGGTCTGTGGTTAAACCCACTGCCAGCGTAGTAGTCGAGTCTCTAGAGTCCCACACAGAGAGTTTCCTACTCCAGGCGAAACGATATAGAGGTTGCATGGTTTTGCGACAAAGGGTTCGGACGCATACGTGCGTTTACGCACGTACGACTTTCGGACAGTTTTTACCAGTCGGCTTTGGTTTAAGCCAGTTACTGGTATCCGGTTATTGGATTTTTACAGTCTAAAGTTTTTCCGTATTTTTGCGGATCGGAGGGGCGTTCTCGTAATTGTGCGAGAAGCTTCTAGAAGATGTGACTAAGGAGGTTACTTTGGATAAGATTGTGAGTCATGAGAGTGATTCATCATTATCATTATTGCACAATAAATGATAAATGACACATGCTTAATGAATCACCATTTTGCATTTATGAAGCATGCTTATTCATTTCATTTATTCATTATTCTTTAATAAGAATGCTTCATAATATATTATGATACACTCTCTCTCATCTCATTATCTCATCTCACATTCTCTCTCCTCAAGCTCTCATCTTCAAGAGACTAATCCTTAATCCTCATGTGTTGAGATCAAAGGTTTAGTTAGACTTAAACATCCATTACCTTCACTCTATATCATCCTTTCTTCTTTGATTAGCAATCAAAGTAGATTAGTTACCTCAAGATAGAGGTTTAGCTTGGTGTTTTGCTCTCGGGTGGATCGTCTACTACCTAGAGAAGGTCGAGGAGAACCAAGGAGGACACAAAGACGAAGGACAGGTTTCGTTAGGTATAATCCCTAAACACAATAGATAAGAAACTCTTTGTGTACGGTTATTTATCGTTTAGCTTCGATTTAAGCGGTTAGTCGATGTTCGTTCTTTAAACTTGATCGTTTTTGAAAATTCCGCCTCCCCACAAGTACTGGGGTGTACTACATCGACTTACATTTAACACTACTTCAAACGCCTCACGTGACCCCACGTGAGCGCTTCAAATCTTCAGTGTTTAACACTACTTCAAGTGCCTCACGTGACCCCACGTGAGCGCTTCAAATCCTCAGTGCTTAAATAATACTTTAAGATATCACGTGGGAGCACGTGAGCGCCGAACATATGCTAATGTTTAACATTATGATAGACCAATCTTAGCCCAAGTTAGCTAAGTCTCCCAAAACCAAAACCTTGTTTTTTTTAACCAAGCCCTAATTATGTTCAGGTCTTCCAAAATTAATCATCTCAGATGGCATTTACAATAATATTCATCCCATTGCTTCTCAATCTGGCATTTGGTTCAAGGGTACATCTCTTCACATCTCTGATACATGTCGTTGTAATTCTTCAACGTTTTCAGAGAGGTGGTGGGTCCCGATGACCAATAACTATATGGTGCATTTCCAAACCCATGTTTACATCTAAACTTTGGACCGTAATGTCCTTAAACTAACTTTAGACCGTAACGTCTTTAAACTAACTACGGACCGTAACGTCCGTAAACTAAACTCTATGGACTATGAGGTCTTTAAGCTCATGGACTATGATGTCCTTAAACTTATGGACCGCAACGTCCCTCAAATAAACCATACAGACTATGATGTCTCTAAACCAGACTGTGATGTCTCTAAACTATGGACTATGATGTCCTTAAACTCCACAGACTATTATGTCCTTAAACTTATAGACCGTAACGTCCTTAAACTAAAACGATAGAGCCCGAACGCTCTTTCGCTGGATCTAAATGATCCTGTTAAGTAGATCTTAGTCTAAAATTAGACTAACGTATCCTTAACAACCATTTAAGTCGATCTTAATCTCAAACGAGATTAACGATCCTTAAATCAATCCAACTACAGATCCCTCAACTGACATTGGTCCAAGGGTACATCTCTTCACACCTTTGATATGTGTCGTTGTAACTCTTCAATGTCTTCAGGGAGGTGGCGGGTCCCGACAATCAATAAACCCACTGGACCACAATGTTCCTAAGCTAAAACAATAGAGTCTAAATGCTCTTTTATTGGATCTAAATGATCCTGTTAAGTAGATCTTAGTCTAAAATTAGACTAACGTATCCTTAACAAACGTTTAAGTTGATCTTAGTCTCAAATGAGATTAACGATCCTTAAACCCAAACCAAAACCAAATCTAAGAAAATACGGATTTGGACTAATCCACGTCCTACGGGCGACAACATAAATTAGTCTCCGTATACAATCCACGGGAAACCAAAAACAAAACAAACACACACGACACGAAGTGACCATCTGGAGAAGGAGAAAGTGGTTACCGCGATGCAGTAGCGTAATTAACTGTAGGGGCTTGCGCCTGCAGGGAAGAGCGTCCTCACAATCACAAACCCCTCAAATGGGAGGGAATCTGACGAAATCTGCTACAATGGCCGCATCTGTCTAAACCTCCGATACATGATGCCATAAATCAACTTGGCATCTTCGGAGAGGTGGACGGATAAAACCAGAGAGCATCTGCCCCTAAATTCAGGCGAGACGTTTGTCTTCCCGGCTTTCGGCGGCGAACAGATTCTGGCACGCCCGATGAGACCTTTTTCTCTTTCCACTCCACACTTCGTGTGTCGTGTATTTCTACGATCAAATAATCGCGGTATGTACGTTTGTGGTTGGCCTTGGGTGATGGGATACTGAAGCCGGTGTTTCGTCTCTATGAAGAATGGTGTTTGCTTCAACCCTAGCAACTCAGGCTCTATCATATCGGGTGGAGTCAAGTATGGGCCACTTGCAGCCTCAAATCTCTGCAATCCGGCTCTTCAAGTAATCAACGGGCTTCTCTTTGGGTCGATACTCCCACCTCCCACCCTCGGTGCCTCAACGCCGATAGAGGAAGCCCAGAGGAAGCCCGTCTTCCACAGTCTGGTTCCCCAAGCTGCAACTTTGCCGACGGAATCAGTCCTCAAACAACTGGCACCTGCCAAGGACCAAGGTCGACGCACGGGGCAGAATATTCAAGCTCTTAAAGGAAATAGGGGGCATGCTCGGCAAAATCCTGAGGCTAATCAAATCCTAGCCGTAAGAAATGGTCGACGTCGATATCGATATTATACAAAATGAGCTGGGGGCAGTTCTCCATATGGTCCTGTTTCAACCTCAGTGGTGAATGTTGTTCCAACCGGGAACAGCTTCAAATTGTTGCGAAGGGTCAGACAAAATTCTCCTACCGCAATATTGAAGAAATCTTCGCAGCCTATGGAGATCTCACGAGAGCAGCAACCAGTTCGCTCCCTAAAGCAACTTTCCTCATCTATATATAAAGTGCGGAAGCAAGTGAAGGTCTCTGTCGTCAACCGCGGCTCTTCCCCTAGACGTCAGCCAAATTCTGACAAATCCTCTTTCAAATACAAGGAGACTCATCCCAAGACGGATCCTGATACAACGGTTCCTCCCAAAACCAAAGCGACTTTTCACAAAAAAGGAGGCCCAATAAAGCTCAAATGCCCGAAGCAAACTCCAAAGGCCAAAAACTCTAAACACCCCAAGCCTGGGGGCATGGTAGTTCACGTAGTCTATGTGGTGAATTCCAAAGACGAAGTTCGAGCTTCTACTAGTCACCGACCTCAAACTCGGTCCTTAACAAAAGTTCAACTACAACGTGAAAAGCTGCAGGAGATGCTTGCTCAGGCGGCACTACTCGCTAATCCATCGTCTAAGGCAAATCCCGAAGACGCACTTGGAGAAAGAATAGAGAAGGGGTCGGATATTGATTTCCTAAAGCGCGCTCTGAAAAAGAGAGATGAAGAAGCGGCAGAAATGTCCACTAAAATGAACTAGATGGCCCTTCTGATTCAGAATATGGCTGGATGATGGTTCAATCGGAACCACAAGCGAATGAACTGCCGATAGTCACTCTTAAAGACAAGGGTGACATTTCAAATCCTCTACGAGTCTCATCAACGGCCGAAGAGAAAATGTTCTTAAAAGCAAAGCTGAACGAATATGTCGCTCGGCAAATCAAGACTCACTACGCCAGTGAAGCCGCAAATAGATCAATCAAGACCGGTCGACCGTATCCGACATGGTATGATCAAATACAGTACCCGCCAGAGTACACACTTCCAACGTTCCACATGCACAAAGGAACTGGGAATCCTCGCCAGCATATTGCGTGATTTAAATCCATGTGCGAAAATTGTGGAGAAAATAATATATTTCTCTTCTGACAGTTCGTCAGCTATCTGGCGTGTATTGCCTTCGAATGGTATGCGGAACTCCCGAATGACTCCGTGAATACCTTTGACGAGATGGATATGCTCTTCTATCAGGGATTGGCTAATGAGAACGAACATACTACTGTGATGGCGCTGGTCAACGAAAGGGTTAGACCGAATGAGACTTAGGTTCAATGTGTTACCCGATGACGAAATCTCTGGTCAAATACAAGCAACACATCGATGAAGTTGCAGCCATGGGAATGCTCATAACCACCCTTGACCTAAATTCAAAGGCATCCTCGTATATGGCCCTCTTCAAGCCGACGACCTTCCAAGAACTCATGGATAAAATGGCTCGATTGGATTAAATGGGTCAAAACTCTTTCTCACCCGATGATGACGAGTGAAAAGCATAGACAAGACGGCGTTTATCGCCTACGCTCAACAAAATAAGTGGCTCTGAAGCAACCTGTCGCCAAAATAGCGACGGCGTGGATACTCATTCCCCCCGAGATATACACAGGGAGCATATTCCTCACTGGCGGAAGAATCCCAATGTGGGATGGTCCTTTCTTCTCAAAAGACAGGAAGGATATTAAGGGGCCTACAAACAATTCCTACAACCTAGTGGAATGCCCCGCTAAAAAAAACGGTATGTCCACAAGCAAAATGAGCACGGATGAAAACCCGAAAGGGCACCGTGAGTAAAAACAGCAGGGCTGCCGGCGAGTTTGTGAAAACCCGGAAGGGCGCAACCTCGTTAAATACACTTACGGGATCCTCACAACTCGTAAGGAGAATCCCCCTGTGAGACCCTCACGGCTAATAGGATTCGAAAGCCTTAAGTTACAGGGATTTAGACTTGTTCTTAAGCCGTCATATCTCTCAAATTTCCCTACAGACGGTCCATATTGACCCTTGTATACAATCTATGGGCACGAATAAATATTTCTTTGCCAAGTTCTACAAATGGCAAGAAATGTCCCCATATGGTGAATAACACTTGTAGGTCCTCTCGACTTATAAGGAGAAAACACTCTTGGAAGATTATTACGACTTACAAGAGAAGACATCACTTAGGAATCCCCATGATTCTTAAGGAGAAAATACGCATACGAGATCCTCACGACTCGTACGGAGAAAACCCTTTATGAGACCCTTACGGCTCATAATGTCAAAAGTCTTAGTCGACAGAATCTTAACCCTGTCTACTAAGCCATCTTTGTTCAAATCAGTAAAGGCAAATGATAAGTCGCTCTTGGCAATATCCTATTGGTAGCGATACAAATACCTAAACAGGTGTCAAACTCCAAGCTAACCTCTCTGGCAAATGCCGCCCCTACAGTCACCTAATGAAAAAGGGGAACCCGTTCATCTGGGATCATAAATGCCAGAGTGCACTCGACGAAATCAAGCAATACCTACAGAATCCGCCGGTGCTGACCGCTCCGGTCAAGGGAAAGCCCCTCATCCTGTACACAACGGCCCTTGAAGGTTCTTTAGGCGTGCTATGGGCACAGGAGAATGACCAAGGGAAAGAGAGAGCCCTTTACTATTTAAGTCGAGTTCTCCTGGGGGCAGAAAACAACTACTCCCCCATCGAAAAACACTGGCTGGCGTTAATCTTCGCAATAACGAAGCTCAGGCACTATAATTTGGCGCATGAGGTCCATCTCATATCAAAGGTGGATTCTCTCAAATATTTGATGTCAAGAGACATACTAACAGGACGACTCACTAAATGGGCCCTCCTCTTGATGGAGTTCTCGATAATCTATCGACCCTTCAAAGCAGTGAAAGGCCATACCATCGCCGAGCATCCGATACCTGCTGACTCACCCTTAAATTATGAATTGCCGGATGGGCACACGTTTGACACGATCGACAGGGAGAGAGGAGGGAGTGATACCCGATGGGCACTCTACTTCGATGGGGCATCTTCCATCCCCTATAATCAAATCTGGGGTGGGCCTCATCTTCGTGACTCCACAAGGAGGGATAATGTGGTTTGCCTTCTCCTTAACAGAGCCGAGGATAAACAATGAAGCCGAATATGAAGCTTTGATAGCAGGCCTAGAGATCGTCGTCGACATGGGAATCGAAAACCTCCTCATATACGGAGACTCTCAGTTGGTCGTTAGTCAAGTAAACGGCGACTATCAAACGTGAAAACCGGAGTTGGTAAAGTACGGTGAGAGAGTGCAATAATTGCTGACTCAAATTCCAGCCTACACCCTGGAAAGCATACCGCGAGCGGAAAATAGCAAGGCGGATGCATTAACCAAACTCTCTAAAGAACTGGCTGACGAAAACCTCGATGACGTGAGGATCGTTGTGCAAAGCCGTCGGGTTCTTGCACTGGCAGAAATATCTCCGAAGTCGTTCGAAGAAAAGGGAGCGACCAAACAAATGGCCCTATAAATAAAAGACTAGGACTGGAGGGAAGTCTTTATAGACTACTTCAAATCCCGTCAAACACCTGAAAATGGATCCTCGAGACATCAGCTCATTAAACGAGCTCTGTCTTTCGCCTTCGTCAATGATACTCTGTACAAGAGATCGTTCGACTCTCTATGGCTAAGATTCCTGGGGCTGGAGGAAGCAAAGAGAGTCATCCAAGAAACTCACGACGGACTCTGTGGTTCTCATCAAGCCGGACCAAAGATGAAGCTGAAGATCAAAAGTATGGGCTACTATTGGCCCACGATGATCCAAGACTGTCTTGGATATGCGAAGCAGTGCCACTCATGCCAAATTCACAGGGACTTCATCCACCAGCATCCGAATCCGTTACACCCAACGATGGCTAGCGGGCCATTCGAAATATGGGGAAATGACATAATCGGGCCCATTGAACCAGCGTCATCCAGAGGACATCGGTTCATATTGGTGACAACCGATTACTTCTCTAAGTGGGCAGAAGCAGTATCGCTAAGAAAAGTGAAGACGGAGAACATCCTCCGTTTCTTCAAGACACACGTCATCTATCGGTTCGACACTCCGCGACGGATTATCTCCGATAATGGGCCAGCCTACAGAAGTCATAGAATCAGTCTCTTTGCGCAGCAACATAATATAGACTGGAGATACTCTTCAGTCTATAATCCCTGAGCTAACGGTCTAGCTGAGGCTTTCAACAAGACCTTGACGAAGATCATAAAGAAGACGGTGTCCAAAAACAAAAAGAACTGGCATGAGAGATTGCATGTAGCTCTTTGGGCGTATCGAACTACGTTCAAAATAGCCACAAACACAACGCCATATGCATTGGTATTCGGCAATGAAGCAGTATTCCCCTTGGAAATAGAGCTACTCTCTTTACGAGTGGCAGTTCATTATGAGCTAACGGACGAAGAGAATGCTCAACTTCGGCTGGAGGAACTCGACGCCCTTGATGAAACCCGGCTCATGGCACAGCAAAACCTGGATGTGTACAAAGCAAGGATGACGCGCTCGTACGAAAGATTGACTAGATCGAGAACATTCCGCCAAGGCGAACTCATGCTAGTCGTAAAAAGACCTATGATCCCTAATCGTGCCAAACGGGGGAAATTTGAGCCAAAATATGAGGGTCCGTATATCATAGACACGGTCTACCAAGGTGGGGCTTACTTGCTCATGAATATGCATGGCGAAAAACCCTTTAGGCCAATAAACGGTCGGTTTCTAAAAAAATACTACGCCTGACCGAAACGTCTGTAAACTACTACGAACCGCAGTATCCTCAGGCTGACATGCAAAAAAAAACGGTACGTCCATAAGCAAAATGGGTACGGATAAAAACCCGAAAGGGCTCCGTGAGTAAAAACAGCAGGGCTACCGGCGAGTTTGTGAAAACCCGAAAGGACGCACACTCGTAAAAAAATTCATGCACACTTGCAAGGTCCTCGACTCTATAAGAAGAAAATACCTGCGTGAGATCCTTACGACTCACAAAGGAACGACACACTTAGGGATCCCTACGATTCCTAAGGAAAAATTACACTTACGAGATCCTCACGACTCGTAAGGAGAATTCCCCTATGAGACCCTCACGGCTCATAGGATTCTAAAGCCTTAAGCTACAGGGATCTGAATCTGTTCTTAAGCCATCACAATCCACAGATTGCCCTACAAGCGGTTCAATATTGACCCTTGTATACAATCCACGGGCACAAATAATCATTTCCTTGCCGAGTCCCACAAACAACGAGGAATGCCCTCATTTGATGAACAAACACTTGTAGGTCCTCTCGATTTACAAGAAGAAAACATTCTTGCAAGATCCTTACGACTTACAAGAGAACATACACTTAGGAATCATCATGATTCCTAAGGAGAAAAGACACCTACGAGATCCTCACGACTCGTAGGGAGAAACACCTTTATGAGACCCTTACGGCTCATGAGGTTAAAAGCCTTAGTCGACAGGATCTTAACCCTGTTTGCTAAGCCACCTTTGTTCGAACCGACAAAGGCAGATGATGATTCGATCCTGGCAGTATCCCAGTTGTAGCGATGCTAATGCCTAAATTGGTATCAAATTCCAAGTCCTTTCATGGCGAATGATGATTCGCTCCTGGCAACATTCCAGTCGCAGCGATACTGATGCAAGATTGGTATCAGACCATGAGTTCCATACTAAAAAATGAAATGCATATGAAATAGCCGAAATGTTTGGGCAACTCGCAATAAAAATCAGCGAGTAAAATATATGCATACAAAACAGCCGAAATGATTGGGCAGCTCGCAATAAAAAAACAGCGAGTAAAAAATAGCCGAAATGATTGGGCACCGCGAACAATAGCCGAAAAGATTGGGCAATCGCGACTTTCGCGATAGGAAAAGTTGAAATGATAGAGCATCGCGGAAAGAAATAAAAAAATAATGAAATGAAACTTTTTGCCTTGCAGGTGAGGTCACATTGACCCTTGTAAACAATTCATGGGCACAAATAGAAAGGGAACCGTATCGTCCCATCAGGCTTCGTCAAAGGGAAGTCAGATCTCAACAGCAACATCTACAGCCTGGAGATCAACCAACAGCGTCCTTCTTCCTTCCAGCAGGATACATGCACGACATCAACAAATGGAGCCACGGTATACCCCAAGCTCCAAGTCTCGACAGCAACATCTACAGCCTAGAGATCACAAACAGCGTTCTTTCTCCAGCAGGATGCAGACGCGACATCAACAAATGGAGCCATAGAAGAGTCTTTAGTTCCAAATCTCGACGGCAACATCTACAGCCTAAAGATCACCAACAGCGTTCTACCTCCAGCAGGATGCAGACGCGACATCAACAAATGGAGCCACGGCAAAGTCCCCTAGTTCCAAATTTCGACGGTTCACAGGAAACCTAGAGATCAACAGCGGCGTTCCTTCTCAACTCCAGCAGAATGCAGATGCAACGTCAACAACTAACCCCAGGGTCAAAACAACGGAGCCATGGCAAAATCCCTAGTTCCAAGCCTCGACGGTTCACACGCAACTTAGAGACAACCGCGACATTCGTCTCGTTACAGTAGACGCAATGCCAGTAAATGAAGCAAAGGAAAATTCCTAGCTTCAGGGTCTTGACGGCAACTCAAATAAAATCTAAAAGACTATCGGAGATCATTCCACACCAACGCGGAGTGGTTATGACTCATCGGGGCTCCCAAACTGAGCCTAACCTCAAGTAAAAAAGCGACATGGAATATCCTTAACGCTTGCTCTTTTGACGGTAATACTACCTGGAAGATTGCTTGAAGATGTCTTGTCCAGCCCCAGAAGGGATCAGAGACACGACAGTCGCAAGGCTACTCGAACAGCAAGATTGCCTATCGAGAAATACATCAGCCAACACGACGGTACGACGGACAAAACCCTAGTACCACAGACCCTAACGGACCTCTGTCGTAAAGAGCAGAGGTTAACTGTGACGTTAGGACATTCTCGCAAGAACTTCTCGATTCGTCTCGACTCTTGAGGAAATTAGTGTCCTTGCGAGAACTTCTCGATTCATCTCGACTCGTAGGGAAAAGCCTTAGGCAGTGGGGATTAAAAACCCGTTTCCTAAGCACTGGGGCCCTGCAAGTCATTCTAAGATGGGCGCTTGCATACTATTCACGGGCCACACTCTCCGAAGCCGAACATCGACAAGGAGGGAAACAACCACTTACGAGTCTTCTCGACTTTTAAGCGGGAAAATTCTCTTGTGAGATCCTTATGACTCTCAAGAGAAAGCACACTTAGGAATCCTCACAATTCCTAAGGAGAAAATACACCTACGAGATCCTCTCGACTCGTAGGGAGAAAATTTTTTATGAGACCCTCACGGCTCATAAAGTTGGAAAGCCTTAGGTGGTAGATCTGAACCTGACTCCTAAGCCATCGTTGTCCTGCAAGGAGATCAAAATAGATTATCTACAAGATGCATTTGATAAAAGGGATACACCAACATGAAACAAAATATGTCTTTTATTCATAAATTAAAATGAATACAAAGTACAATCTATAAGAGAATAAAAAAAAATACTCTCATTCAGGAGTAAGTACAAAAGGAGAATAAAAAGAAACATATATATTTTTTAAGCCGGTGGACGATTTAATAAATTCATCAGTTCATCTTTCTTCCGCTGGGTCTCGGCTTCATGTTTCGTTATTGCTATGAGACGGGTCTCCGTCTGAGACTGTTGAGCCTGATACGAGGCGAGCCGACTTTCAAGCTCCTTTTCAGCGACTTTATGAGCTTCAACCATCTCACGAGTAAAAATAACGGCCTTGTCAATGGCTACCACCTTCCTGATAGCTTCTTGAAGCACCCGCCAAAGTTCATACGCACGAGTGGTCTTAGCCGTGAGTTCGGCTTGAAGTTCCCCCAAAGCATTTGAAGCTAGCTCCCTCTTCAAAAATTTTCGTTTGAGCCTCTTCTCACATGACTGTAGATTTGTAGCGCACCGCTCAACCAGCCCCCGTAAGCTCGTCTTTGCAGCCATGACCTCTGAAGGAAGGCGCGTGCACTCAAGACCATGTAAGCAAGCCTCCACTCGACGACAAAACTCAACCCAGCCATTCACCAATGTTTCATCATGGTAAGTGGCGAGAAAGGGCAGATAAATGTTGGCTTCAGCAGCGAATTCTTCGGCTGTGATCGAACTACCAGCACGAAGATCTTCGATAAGAGCCAACAAGGAGTGAATGCTTTGCTTCGCCATCCGTTTAGATGCGCACCGGGCATAAGGGCCAGATGGCATAATGATGCGAGATTCTAGTGGGATAAGAACGGGCAAAGCTGTTAAGATTCATAAACAATCAGCGAGATTTACAAGCAAAGAATAGATGGAACAACGTCAAAACTTTACTTACCCATAGTCATGCAAGGAGGGTTTAAAAGATTCCCAGGCCCGTCGAGGATCTCAGCTTCGTCGTCAGCTTCCAGAACTACAGAAGGCATTAGCATCGTTATACGAAATAATGATAATGCAATGAGGGGGTCAAATAATACTAACTTTTCCCAGAAGAGAGGACGATGCGTTGTGGGGATATTGCCTGCGGAGCGGGCATCTTGAGCAGACGCTGGAAAGAATTTCTGGGGGATAGATCCGCGATGGACGCCACCAATCCTCGTAATTCTGAAAACACAGAAAGATTTAGATAATGAAGAGATCGTTAAAACAAAATATAGATGACTACCTTCGATGCTCCTCCCGCTTTGAACTGGAGGGATAGCAGCTTCGGCAGCCTCTTCCGTACCCTCAAGCACATCACCGGAAACACGGACTGGTGTAACAGCTTCCAGTTGAGGGGAAGCGGCCACCGCTTCAGGCTCCAATGAAGGGACGGCGGTCTCGACTACCTGTTCCACAATCTCCGGGCCGTCACCAGAAAGATCCATTAAATCTGCGGCCAATAAGGATGCCTATTCTGGGAGAGCAAGCACCGGGAGAACAGAAACCACCAATGGAAGCTCTGCAGCAGGAATAGCAACCATAACGACCTCCTCCGCACCTATTAGAGCCTCATCGGGGACATTTACAGAGTCCACAGTCAGGACGCAACTTGAACTCAGATTCTCTGCCATTGCCGAAGTCCCTGCAAAGTTTTACGAAGATAAGAAGACATAAAAAGCGATACAAATTACTTGCCAAAGGAAAAATACAGAAAACATGCATACCGATACGCCAAGATGCCTCTAGTATGGCTTTTTCAAGCCGACGTTTCTTCCTGAGAAGGTATGCTCACCGGGGTTCAAGTGTAGATTCATGGCTGCCGGTCCACAATGACAACTCATCTTCGGAAGCGGCTGAGATAGGCTGCTTGAGAGCTATCTCGCCTCCCTTTGCCAGAGGACCTATAAATATTCGCCGTATTGATGGAGGATCTTCATAGAATATGACGGAAGGATAAGAACTTTTCGGGACGCGCACGTTCTCGGTCTCATCCTGGGAACGCCTTATAGCCTCAGCAAATTGTGCGGCTTCCTCAGTAGATGAACCCAGAAAGAGAAGACCATCATCCAGCTCTTGCATAGATATTGGTTCTTCTTGACAATAAGCTCGGATTCCACCAAAAGGTCAAGCAGACCGATGACCGTCTTCTTTCTCCTCTTCGACCCAGAACTAACGCTGGAAGATGATCGCTTCCTTCCCTTCGGCACTTTGGCGTGATGTTGACCCACTTCGCCTCCACTGTCCCCTTTTGGCGACACCACAGCTGATAACGTTGCCACTAATGGAGGGGCCGCTGGCGCCTCGGCGGAAGCCTTTGCTCGAGCTCTAGTACGCATCGGCATCTCTGCAGTGGGAGGAATCGACCATGCTTCTGCGGCCTGCGAGATGAGGACCGCACCACCATCCTTCAAAAGAGGGATAACGAACGCGGTCACAATGGAACGTTAGCAGCTTGGGTCGGGGCAGGAGTCTTATTTTCAAAGAGCACTCGCCTTTCCTCAGCAATGATAGGACCATCCCGGTGGCGATATTAGCCCACAAAGGAGCCCACAGACCTGGGGAGATAGTCAGGTTCTGGGATCATGAACATGGAGCCAGTATTCAGCCGCATAAAATGATGAATAATGTCGCGAATAACTCTCAACGATGAAGTAGGCTCAACCAAAAACGCTTCAAAGCGGACGCCCTGATTATAGCCCAGTTGTCGGGTAAAGCGGTGCGAATTATACCGCATAAGGAGAGCCGTATCATTCTGGCGGAACACTAAATAGCCCGGCCTGATTGAGTATAAATGCATGATCTCCCTAGGCTTTAAAAAGGGTGCTCCCCCTTTTGACAAGTCGAATAGCTGCTAGATAGTCCCCGCTGGAGCAGAAAGAGCGCGATCAACAAACACCATTCCTCCCTCATGGGTATATGTATTGAGCAGAACACGGAGGGCCCCTAATTGAGTCGGATCGGAAGCGGAGGCATCCACCAATCTCATAACTCGAGGGAAGGTGTAGGAGTCATAGAAGTTCGGCCGTTGATGTGCCGCAAATGCCCCCAGCACATGCATTTCGATCCAAGATGTGAAGTAATGAAGGGGGAGGTTCACAACATCTACACCTGGAGTCGAAGTGTTGGCTGCAACACTTAACCAGTGATAAAGATGCGATAGTCCCGCGATGCCGACGGCCAACTTTTCCCCTTCAGATACACGATGGGCGGGATAGAAGACGGAAGCTCTCATAAAGCGTCAGTGTGACGGTATCACAAACCAGTTGAGCCAAAAGCTGATAAAACCGACAAAGAAGGTCTCTTCATCCATGTCGGGAGCCGCAATCGAACCAAAATGAACAACTGATAAGATCGGGATGTAAAACTGTGGTAGATCTTCTGCTTTAACCGGCAGTCTATCTAAACCAAACCCAAAAGGGTCATCGATACTCGAAAACTTCGGGGCCTCCTTGGATAAAATATCCCCCTGAATGAAACAGGCAATAAAGCTTTCGAAAGTGACACCCTGCCCTTCTGACTTCGCAAACAATCTGTCGAAAATACCTAGGGCCTTGATCAGACTGGGATACTTATGACGGACAGCATTTTTGGCCGTCAGACTATCAAGCACAGTCGACATGGTGGAGAAAACATATTCATCAGGAGGCAGCAGTTCCTCGTAATGCTCCCCCTAATGGGCAGTCCTGAAATCTCACGAAATTCATCCAATGAGATAGACATCTCTCGATCCCCTAATAGGAAGGTGTTGGTGGGCAGATTCCACTGGTTTAAAAAGGCTTTGATCCACCAGACGTGAGGAGTATGGAAATGAAAGAGCGATGCATACACTGCCTGATATAGTCCGGCCTTCTGCAGCATACGCGGTGGGCAAAAAGAATATAACGAGCCCAAATAAGATAGCCCACGGGGTGTCGGGGGGTGATACCCACTTCATAGACTTGCCCCCAAGGTCGAGCTTCACCTTGGCAAATCCGACGTCCCAAGATGTCTATAGCAGATAGGGGCTGGTTAGGTATCCCAGAAGTAGAGGGCTCCAGCCGGCCCGAATGAGTCCAATTGGTCACTTCCACTGCGTAAGCAGTCTATGGGCGTTCTATCGGCAGTATAGGGCGAAGAGGTTCCACCGGCTCCCTGCAAATAAAACTTCGGCGACCCTAGATGATGTGACAGTACCAAGTGCCCCATAAGAGCGGATTTGTCCGATCTTTATCATGAGCTCTGATCATCGCCATTACCTTCTCATCTGACGGTGATTGTGGAAAAGCGGCGTCTGAGTGGGTGCAAGGAAAATAAGGAAGAGAAGCCATTGTGCCTGAAATAAGGAAAGAGGAAGCTATTAATAAAACCCATGCACATATATCTTTATATAATAATAATAAAACAGGATGTCTGTTTTGTGGGGCCACTGCCTACGAAACACATAGACCCCACAAAATCAATATGGCGGCTCACTAATGATGAGACAGAGCAATCATTGTGAGAATAAAAAAAGATCCTCGTTAAACAGACATTGGAATTCAAACAACTCTGGGAAAAACAAACCTCTGATAAGACACCTAACAAAATTAAAAATCTGCGCGAATGAGGAGAAAACCCTATGAAAAGATTATCAAGAACACCAAGGAATAAAATTCCCAAGGAGTCCTCCTGATCTTTCAGAGCTAAGCTCTTCGCCTTAGTAATTAAATTCCCTTTACATGATGGAATTAAATTCCAGGAACTCACAAAAGAAAAACTTATATGAGAAACAAAATCTCATGAATCCTTAAAAAACAGAGGTGAATGTTCGAGATATGGAGGTTTACTAATCAAAGATGACATCTTCGGATCCCTAAGCGAATGGGTCTTTGAAGAGAGCAAAGCTTTCATGGTGGATTTAAAATCCAGAAATTTTTGTTCAGAAAGAAAGTTTTTTTTATGAGCAGAGAGTCCTTACCTAAAAAAAGGGGTTTCTTTTTGACACAGTTAAACTCTGGAATTACAATGGCAGAGAACTAAGCTCTGAAGAGGAGAATTAAATTCTCGAAGAGGATGAAGAAGTAAGAAGATGAGCGAAACAGTGGCTGCCTCAAGAATGAGACCTCTGCATTTATAAGACATGATAGGAAACGGTTCATCTTCCCCATTCCCTAGGCAGATCCAACGGCCATAAAGGTGGCAACGTTGCACTCACGTGCAAATACGTGAGAATAACACTGTGGGGGACATTTGTTTCCTCATGGGAACTGAATAAAACATATGAATAAAGCAACGAGGAAAGCCCCCAAGTGGAGCATCACGTGCCCACACGTGATCGGGCCTCATGTGTAAACACGTGACTTTTTATAGGCAATGTCTATAGGTGCCGAATGAAATAAACAATTGGAGATGCTTAATTGGTGAGGTCACGTGCCAACACGTGATGAGCTCTTGAGCCCTCTGACTAATAGAATTAAATTCTAATTAAGAAGCTTTATACTTAATTGGCGAGGTCACGTGCCAACACTTGATGGACTCCTAAGCCCTCTGAACTAATAGAATTAAATTCTAATTAAAAGGAATCAAAAACCCTAATTGGAAAAATATTTCCCTAGATCTTTCCAAACAAGAAAGATTGCGCTCTGTAAAGCAAAACGCCATTGGATTAACAATCCAATAGTGATTAAAAGATTACCATTTTACAGAAAAAATCTGTACAGGGAAATATCTTCTTAATCTTGTTAAGAAAAACAAACAAGATATCTTCTGTAAAAAAGAAGTCTTTGGATTAAAAATCCAACGGTGAATAAAATTCACCGAATGATCTAAAAGATCATGTTGGTTATAAAATCAATCAAAATCTCTCAATGAAAGATTGGCTGAACAAACTGATTCTTTTCTTTCTCCTATAAATAGGAGCCAAGAAGAAGAAAAAAAGGAGGAGACACAGACAAAAAGAGAGAGAGAAAACCCTTTCGTAAGCCAAAAGAAAAGAATTGAATTCTCCAGAGAGAAGAAGATCCCCTTAGAGAAAAGGAAACCATGGGTAAGGGAAGGAAGAAAAACACAGAGAATATTTTATCTCTTCTTCCCCTTCATAAGAGTTTAACTGTTCTAAAAAGAACTTAGTTCTTCCTCTGGTTGAAGATCTGCAGAAGCAGATCTCCCCACAAGTTGAGAATTTAATTCTCATCGGGGAGATTTGTTATGCAGATTCAAAATCTAGAGGGAGAATTGAGTTCAAAGAATTTAATTCTAACAACATATAGGAATTTAATTTCACTAAATAAAATTAGGTTCAACCCTATATAAGAATTTAATTCTTATCAAACATGGGACTTAACTCAAGATCTCCATGAACATAAAAAAAGAAGAAGATTAGCACCCAAACATGATCACGTGTTCCCACGTGAGCACCCGTGTTGAACGAGAGAAAACAAATGAGATCAGGTCACGTGCTCCCACGCGACCTTTGAACAAGCCCTTCAGAAGAAAAAGGGGGAATAAACCTAAGGCAGTTTCTATTTTAGGGCGCCTCACGTGACATCACGTGACCCCTTAATAGTGCTTAGCACTTTTCAAAAAAGAATAAAACAGAGGCAGCTTTCAGTGTTTGGAGACGCCTCACATGATCCCACGTGACCCAATAGTGCTCAGCACTCAGAAAAGAAAAAAGAAACAAATTCAAAGAAGCTGTGCCAAATCTTATGCGCCTCACGTGACCTCACGTGAGTGCCTCAGACTTTTAGTGTTTAACACTACTTCAAACGCCTCACGTGACCCCACGTGAGCGCTTCAAATCTTCAGTGTTTAACACTACTTCAAGCGCCTCACGTGACCCCACGTGAGCACTTCAAATCCTCAGTGCTTAAATAATACTTTAAGACATCACGTGGGAGCACGTGAGCGTTGAACATATGCTAATGTTTAACATTATGATAGACCAATCTTAGCCCAAGTTAGCTAAGTCTCCCAAAGCCAAAACCTTGTTTTTTTAACCAAGCCCTAATTATGTTCAGGTCTTCCAAAATTAATCATCTCAGATGGCATTTACAATAATGTTCATCCCATTACTTCTCAATCTGGCATTTGGTTCAAGGGTACATCTCTTCACATCTCTGATACATGTCGTTGTAATTTTTCAACGTCTTCAGAGAGGTGGTGGGTCCCGATGACCAATAACTATCTGGTGCATTTCCAAACCCATGTTTACATCTAAACTTTGGACCGTAATGTCCTTAAACTAACTTTAGACCGTAACGTCTTTAAACTAACTACGGACCGTAACGTCCCTAAACTAAACTCTATGGACTATGAGGTCTTTAAGCTCATGGACTATAATGTCCTTAAACTTATGGACCGCAACATCCCTAAACTAAACCCTATAGACTATGATGTCTCTAAATTATAGATTATGATGTCCTTAAACTCCATAGACTATGATGTTCTTAAACTAATGGACCGTAACGTCCTTAAACTAAAACGATAGAGCCCAAATTCTCTTTCGCTGGATCTAAATGATCATGTTAAGTAGATCTTAGTCTAAAATTAGACTAATGTATCCTTAACAACCATTTAAGTTGATCTTAATCTCAAACGAGATTAACGATCCTTAAATCAATCCAACTATAGATCCCTCAACTGACATTGGTTCAAGGGTACATCTCTTCATAGCTCTGATATGTGTCGTTGTAACTCTTCAACGTCTTCAGGGAGGTGGCGGGTCCTGATAATCAATAAACCCAATGGACCGCAATATCCCTAAACTAAAACAATAGAGTCTAAATGCTCTTTTGTTGGATCTAATGATCCTGTTAAGTAGATCTTAGTCTAAAATTAGACTAATGTATCCTTAACAAACATTTAAGTTGATCTTAGTCTCAAATGAGATTAACGATCCTTAAATCTAAACCAAAACCAAATCTAAGAAAATACGGATTTGGACTAATCCACGCCCTACGGGCGACAACATAAATTAGTCTCCGTATACAATCCATAGGCTACCAAAAACCAAACAAACACACATGACATGAAGTGACCATATGGAGAAGGAGAAAGTGGTTACCGCGATACAGTAGTGTAATTAACTGCAGAGATTTGCGCCTGCAGGGAAGAGCGTCCCCACAATCAAAAACCCCTCAAATGAGGGGGAATCTGACGAAGTCTGCTACAACGGCCGCATCTGTCCAAACCTCCGATACATGATTCCATAAATCAACTTGGCATCTTCGGAGAGGTGGACGGATACAACCAAAGAGCATCTTCCCCCAAATTCAGGCGAGACGTTTGTCTTCCCGGCTTTCGGTGGCGAACATCCGTTACGTACAGCTAGAGCCACTGACATGCTTATGGTTAAACCTACAGCCAGCATACTGTCGAGTTTTTAGAGTCCCACACAGAGCATTTCCCTGGTTCATGCGAAACGATATAGAGGCCGTATGGTTTTACGTGCAGGGTTCCGATCATATACGTGTACTAACCACACGGATTTTTGTTCAGACGGATAATACTAGCGGGCTTAGGATTAAGCCGCATTATTGAATTATGTACAGACTTAATAATGATCTAGTATTATATTATTGGATTATTTTTATCTCTTGGTATTCGTAGTACGAATTCAAGTATATACGGTGGGGGGTATTCTTGTATTTTCACTTAAGTGCTTCTAAAAGAAAACATCTCATTTGTGTTAATTCTATTTGTTTAAATAGATAATAAGGTGGAGGGATAATGTGTTATTAAAGCATGGTTTGAAGCATAGCTTCTTGTTTTATTCATTCATTTTTTATAACTATTGAAGTATGGTTGCAATATTATTATTGTAAAAAGATATGCTTGATAGTTTCACACTTAGCCATTCTTCACTTCATTCTTTACTTGCCATTCTCTTTCCTTCTTTGAGCTCTTCTTCTTCCTCAAACCCTAATCCTCTTATGAGTTGAGAAACTATGGGTTTATGAGATAAACTAATCCAATAAATATTTTTTACATCCACTAAACCACTTAAATTAACAAACTAGGTGTTTTAGTTACCTCACTTTTGAGGTTAGAGCTTGAACTATGGATTCTCGGATGGATCGTCTTCGATACAAGAAGGCCGATGACTAAGCTTGATCCTGACGGACGAGGAGCTTAAGAAGAAAATAAGAAGACCTGAAGGACTTGAGAATAAAGGTATAAATTACTTTCATAGTAGATTATAACCATTGTATGTTTTGTTAGTTAGGGCTTATGGTAGTTCTTGGGAGATTAGTCAATATTGCTCGCATAAAAAAAAAATTTGTACATTCTACATCTCTACAAACCCTGTGGAGTGTGCGACATCAACTTATATGGTATCAGAACTACTCTATAAACCTTAGAGTGTTCGCAGTGACGTTAGAAATCCGCCGTTTTTATCGTGCACGAACTGCCGACAAAATCAGTCCCTAAAATAAAGTTTTTACTTGTTTGTACACCCCGTGGGCTCACGGTTAGAACCGAGAAGCTGCGGGATGAAGTATGGACACCCCGGGGAAACCCCGAGGGGACCTAAGGTCGGGCCCACCCCCCAAGACCACCATAAGGTGGCCTTGGGGGGTGGTGACCCGAGAGCACCCCACTAAGGTGTTCTCGGGTCTGCCTCCCCTTGGGGTCACCTCATGGTGGCCCCCAAGGGTGCATATCCCCCTAAGCCCCCAAGTCAATAATTAATTTTATGCACTTTTCCTCCGTGAAGATTCGGACGGATTTCGAGTTCGTTTCGACTCCCGGATTGGATTAAAACGAATTTTTTGGTGACTTTAGTGGACAGAATTTTCAAGTCTTGGAAAATTGGTTTAGTTCGCTAATTGTGAGTGGAATTCTAACGTTGTGGTTTTCTTTACTTGCTTTTATGATGCGTATATGTGTTATTAAATTTCTTCTAAACGCTATACGTCGATTAGAAAGGGTTGCACATATCTTGTGATATTCAGTTGCGAATGGTTTGATGGATGGTCGTGTGAATGATCCGGTGTGAATTTAGATGTGAGATGTGAGTGGATATTTTGTAATTCATGTAATAATTCATGTATATTCATTTATTGGGGTGCATCCGAGTTGAGGATGTAGTCACCGGCTGTATACTATTTTTTCATTTCCCCATCTAGGATTGACTCACGGAGGAGTGCATAAGCTACCAAGTTCTAGGATTCAGTGGGTAGCCATCTCAAGGAGTCGAGACCCGGGTCACCCAATTTTAGGATTGGCGGGTAGCTACCGCACTCATAGGGGTTTAGAATTATTCACACTCGGCTGTTCGTACGACCGTGGAGGACTGTGTTTCATAGATGGCTCAATGAAATGCAAATGTTCCTAGTTGATCCATTTATCCATTCTTTGTGATAGTTATATCTGCCTTTGTTGCTTATCATGCCTGTGATGGATATATATATGTGTGTGTGTGTGTGTGTGTAAATAAATTTTGTATATGTTTTGCATCCGCGCTAGTCTAGCCCCCGCTCTGCCGTTAGTTAAGTAACCTAACAGTGCATGACGGGGCCCCGTGGCGAATGTGGGTGGCATATACGTACATTCTATTTTCGTTCTTCTTCTGGTGTGATAAGGTTAATTAATGGGACCATATTAATTTTACTTAAAGCAAAGCAATAAACCTAAAATTTGACGTCGTTGAAACAATTGCAAAAGCACTCGGTTTTCTTCAAAAACAACTTTTAAAAGCGGAGCTTAAACCACTCCTTTTCAAAAGCTATTCGGTTCCATCGACTATATCGAGTTTATTACGTTCACGGTTTTCGCCAAAATCAGTCGTAGCCCTCGGTCATTTCAGATAGGTATCAATTAGTATTCATGTAAGTCTACGGTAGCGCACCGGCCGTCAATCCGAGGCCAAACGCGGAACAAAAAACTTTTCTAAACTGGCGCTAACGCAGACTTTTACCCGGATCGTTCCATTAATCCTATACTAGCAACTACAAAGAAGTTAGAATGGGCATACCGATCGATCCGTATTCTTCGGTCTTTAGCCACCATCTTTAGCTCCTTGCGGCATCTCCGATCACGCTCGATCTCCGGTCTCCTCGTTGAAGCGGCACCATGTCAATGAATCTTTTTACGGGCTCCCGCTTCAAACCGAAGCAACTCGGACATGGAGTTTGCTAGCCGACATGTCCAAGTTGAAGTAGAGAATGTGTGTGATAACTTTGTCTCAATACACCCATAAATTCTCAACTCATGAGAGGGATGAGTGGAGGTTGAAGATGAAGCCGTTGGAGGAAGATGTGAACTCAAGAGAATAAGTGAAGGAAAAATGGCTTGTGTGTTGTGTGAGATATTTTGAGAGAGAGAAAATATATCAATAACAAAAATCCCAAGCCCCTACTTGGCTGCCCTCTTTCTCCAAAATATCCCCCACTAATCATAATTAGCCCCAAAATCAATCCATATCACAATAATGGTCACATAAACCAAGACCATGAGTCACCATATGCATGTGGCATGAAATGATGCATATGGACAAAACTTGCACTCACATTTTCCTCCACTAAACATTTAAACTAAATGTTTAATCCAATAAAAAGATATGGCATCAACTAAAGTAAACACGTGACGGATCACAAGAATACCCCTCATCTGTATATACATACCTGTATCCGCATTCCAACTGAATACGAATGCAATGAGACGAAAGTAATCCAACAAATCTAATACTAGGATCCGGCTTAAACCAAAGCCCACTAGTATGATCCATCCGATCATGATCCGTGCACAAGTGCAAGTATATGATCGAACCTTGCCATAAAACCATACGGCCTCTACAACGTTTCTCCCGAACTAGGGAAAATTTCTGTGGGGGACGCTAAAGACTCGTCAATACGCTGGCAGTGGGTTTAACCACAAGCACGTCAGTGGCACTGTAGGGTTCCTAGGCACCCTAATGAGGTCTCACAAGGCATCAACCATGCCAATTTCAAATTTAAACGGTGCCGAGAAACCCTAATACGGATCGTTGGCTAAAGTTTAGGCGAAACTAGAAACTAGTTAACACTTAACTACAAGAATACGGAAATACAACCTTTGTAGATCCGGTGCTCCACCTCCATAGCTCCGCAACGAAGTCCCCTCGCTGTCCAAATGAATTTCCGGGCTCTAGCGTCGGCTTCGTCGGAGAAATGGCGAGCTAGGTCGTCGATGTCCATGCCGAAGATGATCTACGTCGAGGCATCGCTAGATCAAGCTCCACCTTCACCAAGCCATGAAAACTTGTGAAGGAAACACCCTATACTACTTGGCAAGAGGTAGAGGATGAAGAAATAGGAAGTGGGTAGACTTTAGAATTGGATTTCTCACTCATTTTCATCAATCACCATTGATGAAGTAAGCTTCTTCATGGAAGAAGAAGATGAAGAAGATGAATATTATTATGATAGGTTATTTTCAAAATAGAAAATAAAAGGAATGCTTATCATAATCTAACCATGGTGAAGTGTAGAGAATCAACTAGGGTTGAGTGGAGTGGTTAGGGTTAAGCATGAGACAAAATGGTGACTAAGTCAAAGCTTCATGAAGCTTCAACATGCAAGTCCAAAATTAGCCACCATTTCATTTCTTTATGCTTAATATTTTTCCAAAATGAATAAATAATGGATAAAACAAAACCCTAATTTCCAACTTAACCATGGTTAATTCTTTACACTTAGCCAAAAAGAATGTATCATCAAACATGATACAATCATGTGTACAAAAGTATATCACATATACAATGTGCACAAACCAAGTGAGAAAATCCGTTTAAAGTGAACCAATACTAGTTAGTGCAAAGTAATATATCAAATATATAATTATGCATTAAATCATTAAATCAACACTTGATTCAATGATTCGGTCATGTCGCACACAACCGACTAGTATTCAATGTATCGGCTTATCGAATCAATACTTGATTCGATAACTAGGTTATATCGCATACAACCATTCGATACATTCATCGCGAGAATAGAATACGGTATCACTGTAAGTCGATGTTCAACACCCCAATACTTGTGGGGAGGCGGAAATATGAATAACAATCAAGTTCTATGATCAAACATCGATTAACCGTATGAATCGTTTGCTAAACAAGTTTTAACAAAAGCTATAGAGTTTTAAACTACTATGCCAAGAGATTATACCAAACGGTTCTAGTCCTTCGTCTTGATGTTGTCTACGGCCTCTTTGGATCTCCACGTCCTCTTCGGCTTTCTTCCGTGATAGACGATCCACCCGAGAACCCTAATCCAAGCTATAACCTCTAAACTTGAGGTTACTAAGTTTCTCTAGTTGCTAAATAGAGTAGCTAAGGTGATGTAGAGATAGGTTATGGAGTAATTAGTCTTTCCTAATCCTTGTTCTCAATTCATGAGGGGTAGGATTAGGCTTGGTGAAGGAGAGAGAACTTGAAGAGAGAGAGTGAGAAGATGATAATGAAAATTATATGATAATAAAAAAGCTTCTCACTTGATATATGAAACATAATGAATAAGAAAGAAAAGAATAATAAGAGATTATTCATCATGTTTCATTAATGCAAGTGGGTGATTCATTATGTGAGTCATTAAGCATTTAATAATGCATTAATGACATGATGAATCACTCACAATGAGTCACTAATTCATTAAATGAAAATGCCACCTCTCCCTTCATGTCACATCCTTCTAGAAGCTTCTCGGAAAATTACGAGAACGCCCCTCTCATCCGTGAAAACACGGAAAAACTTTAGACTGTATAAATCCAATAACCTGATACTAGAATCTGGCTTAAACCAAAGCCGGCTAGTAAAAACTGTCCGAATGTCGTACGTGCGTTCAAACACGTATGCGTCCGAACCTTTGTCGTAAAACCATACGACCTCTATATCTTTTCGCCTGGGTTTGGGAAATCTCTGTGTGGGACTCTAAAGACTCGACTGCTACGCTGGCAGTGGGTTTAACCACAGACCGCAAGCGGCACTAGCTGTACGTAACGGTCCCCAGGTAGTTGTCGATAAGAAAGCTGATGAGGTAACCCATCTGAAATCCTACTGAGCCTGTCTGTGACAATATCCGCGCAGTCCAGTCTGTTCGTCTAAGAGTATCACATGTACGGTCTAGGGAGGTGGTGGACGTCAGACCCCTAATAACCGTACAAGTCGTGTCGGTATGGTTCAAGACCACCCGAGAATCTACTGATCATTCCATCAGTAATTCTCAATCAGCCCTGGCCAGGGACTTATGGTAATGACCAACCGACCACAGTGCGATATCAACTCCCTATACCGGGAGAGACGAATCCCTAACAGTCGCTCACTGCCTCCACGTGGCTCGGGACTGTGCCCAACTGAAACCTGTTTGCACGACTCCTTTGAGCCGTGGTAGGGTAATAATCAAAGCACAGTGGGAACTCACACGAGACAAACGATGACCTTAAGTCAATGGACTATCTGCACACATTTCACCTGAGAACTGCTATCTGACGTTAGGTATAATACCATCCAGTCAGTTCTCGGCGAGTCCTGTCCGGTGTACTCACACCCAGTGAGTATCTGTATACAATCTTAGGTGAACACCACCAATGGTTGCGGGACCAATCCATTGCCCCTCGTTAGGGTCTAGATATGTATACACTAGTCTACTCTGGAGTATCGATGCCCAATCTCGATACTCCTGCGACCAGGGACATCTAAGGGTGTGCCTATTGACTATCCAGCTCCCACTAGTATGACTGCCATCACAACGCCGGTAGCCAGACAAACACCCTATGGGCTTTATCAACATATATATATAAATACCAAGTAAAATATATTATACGTTAAGACAAAGTCAAACCAAATAGCGTACTATCATATCAAGCAAGACTGTCATGTACATACATATCCCAAGCATCCTATACAATGTAGGCCTCTAGGGCATATATATCCAACAATCACATACACGCATTATTCTCGGTCCCTCACATATCTCATATGTGCTCCTATTTCGTTTCGCTTGAGCCAGGAAACCTCTGTGTAGGACTCTAAAGACTCGTCAATACGCCGGCAGCGGATGATGATCATATCAAACATCCACAAGCCGCAAGCGGTCTGCTAAACGTAACGGCCACCCGGGTATTGAGCGATCAGAAGATCGACGAGCAAGCCCGCTCACACTCCTGTGAATCCAACCAGTAACACTACCGTACAGTCCGGTCTGATCGTCTGATATGTCGCATATCTCGCCTAGGGGTGGTAAACGTCAGACCCCAATAGCTCGATAAGTCGTGTCGATATGAGGTCTATAACAATTCAAGAAACTACTGGTAACAATTACCAGTAAATCTCAGCAACCCTGGCCAGGGATTTCCTGTTATAGCCAATCGAACACAGCACAACATCAACTCCCTATACCGGGAGAGACGAATCCCCTCCTATCGGTCATTGCCTCCATGTGACTCGGGACTGTACCCAAAAACCACCGTTTTGCACGCCCTCTTGGACGTGGTAAGATGGAAATCAAAGCACAGTGGGAACCACACAAGACTCTATGACGATCTCGGGTCAACAGACTACTCTGTACCAGTGTCACCAGAGAACTGCCATCTGACGTAAGGTATAATACCATCTGGGAGTTCTCGGCGAGTCCGTCCAGTGTACCCAGTCTCTACTGAGCACCCGTATATCATCTCTGATGTCAAACACCAATGGATATGGGATCATCCATCGCCCATCTGTATGGGTCGAGAAGGTATACGCTAGTCTACTCTGGTATATCGATGCCCTGTCTCGATACACCCACGACTAGGGACTTTGAAGGATGTACTTATGGACTACCATGTCCCCACTAGTATGATCCGCATCATAGTCCAGGTAGTCAAGTACAGATCCTAAGGGCTTTACCAACATGTAACAGGGAGACAATCAGTGTACACGTTAAGGTAAAGATCAACCAGATAGCATACTATCATGTCGAGCAAGAAAGTCCTCCCTATATATGTCCCAGCATCCACTACAATATACATCCTATGTATAGTAATGGCCTCTAGGGCATACATATAACTAACAGGCACTAGCTGTACGTAACGGCTGCCCATGTATTGAGTGAAAGGGAAGCTGACGAGCGAACTCATCCTGAAACCCTACTGAGCCTATCTATGACAATCTCCGTACAGTCCAGTCTGTTCGTTTATGAGTATCGCATATCGGGCCTAGGGGGATGGTAAACGTCAGACCCCCAATAGCGGTATAAGTCGTGTCGGAGTGTAGCCCAGAACACCTTGAGAAACTACTGGAATACCTACCAGTAAATCTTGTAAGTCTACGGTAGCGCCCCGGCCGTCTTCCAGACGGCAAACGCGGAACAAAAACTTTTTAACTGGCGCTATCGCATACTATAACCCGGATCTGCCATTAACGCTAAACTAACATACTACAAAGTGGGTAGAAAGGTTATACCGAACGATCCGAGTCCTTCGGTCTTTAACCATCATCCCACGCTCCGTTGCGGCTCCTCTGATCTCCTGGCTCCTCGTCGAGGTGGCACCACATCTACGGATCTTTATACGGGCTCCCGCCTCTGAACCAAGGCAACTCAGACATGAAGTTTGCTAGCCGACATGTCCAAGATTGATGTAGAGAATGAGTAGAACACTTTGTCTCGCTTCATCCAAAACCATGGATGAACGGTTAATGAAGTTGCCTTTTAAAACTTTGATGAAATGAACTAGGAAATATTTATAAAATGAATCACATATCATTTCAACAACCATAATCTTTTTTCTCTCAACCATAGGGTTTGCAATGAGGTGCCGGCCACATATAAGAGGAGGGGTGAGTGTAGGAGAAAGGGGGAGGTGACCATAAACAATAAATGAAATGAATGAGTCATTTTACACCTTGCAAAAACATTAATTGAACTAAGCCACCTCACATAAACAATTAATGCAAATGGTGACACATTAACCTAGTCACCACTTCTAGAAGCTTCCACACTCATGACTCACCCTCATGACTCACCCACAAGAAAAAGATAAATTCGCATTAAACCGAATGTTTAAGACGGGTGATAGAAAACTGACAACTTCCAAAAGCGATCCCGAAACGAATTTCAGGATAATCCCGTAACAGTATAAACATACCCGCATTTGTATTACTATGAATACAAATGCAACTGAGACAAAGATATTATATCTACAAAGTATAATACTCGGATCCGGCTTAAACCAAAGCCCACTAGTATTATCTGCCTGAAATATGACACGTGCGTAAACGCACGTGCATTTTCCGAACCCTGCCATAAAACCATACAGCCTCTACAACGTTTCGCCCGAACTTGGGAAACTATCCGTGGGGGACTCTAATGACTCGTCAGTACCCTGGCAGTGGGTTTAACCACAAGCCGTCAGCGGCACTAGCTGTGCGTAACGGCTGCCCATGTACTGACCTCAAGGGAAGCCGATGAGCGAACTCATCCTGGAACCCTACTGAGTCTAACAGTGACAATATACATACAGTCCGGTCCGTTCGTCTATGAGTATCGCATATCGGGCTTAGGGGGCTGGTAACGTCAGACCCCCAATAGCGGTATAAGTCGTGTCGGAGTGTAGCCCAGAACACCCTGAGATACTACTGGAGTACCTACCAGTAAATCTCCTACCTTGGCCGAGAGTTTTGTGTAATGGCTCTTCTAGACACAGCACGATCTCACCCCCAATACCGGGAGAGACGAATCCCCTGCCGATCCGCTCACTTGCCTCCATGTGGCTCGGGACTGTACCCAAAAAAGACCTGTTTGCACGACTCCTTTGAGCCGTGGTAGGGTAGAAATCAAAGCATAGTGGGAACTCACACGAGACAAATGACGACCTCAGGTCGATGAACTAACCTGTACACATGTCACCAGGGAACTGCTATCTGACGCTATGTATAAATACCAACTAGCAGGTTCCCGTTTAGTCCTGTCTGGTGTACTCATAACCCAATGAGCACCTGTATACATCTTAGGTGATCCAACTGACACCAGTGGCTTATGAGATCGGCCACCATCTCTCGTCGGGGTCTCGACTGTATACACTAGTCTACTCCGGAGTATCGATGCCTTGTCTCGAAACTCCCACGACTAGGGACCACTATTAAGGATGTGCTTATAGACTACCCAACTCTCACGTATATGATCGCCATCATACTGTTGGTAGTCAAGTAAGATCCTAAGGGCTCTATCAACGTGTAACAGTGATCAGTCACCTGAACCTGTACACGACTGATAAAGGCAAACCAGATAGCATACTATCATTACGAGTAAGACTGTCCTACCAGTATAGGTCCTCCTCAATCATTGCAATCACGTGCCTGCGATCCAATAATTGACTTTGAGGGCACTATATCCAACAAATCTCGCTTGCCTTGGCCAAGGACTTTGTGTAATGGCTCTCCAGACACAGCGCGATATCAACCCCCAATACCAGGAGAGACGAATCTTGTCTAACCGCCACTGCCACCAAGTGTTTCGGGACTGCACCCAACTACTACCTGTTTGCACGACTCCTTTGAGCCGTGGTAGGGTAGCAATCAAAGAACAGTGGAAACACACTTGAGGCAATGTAGCAGTTTCAAGTCAACGGACTAAGCTGTACTCATATCACCTGGGAACTGCTCTTGACGATAGGTATAACACCAATCAGCAGTGCCCCTGCGAGTCCGTCCAATGTACTCATAACCCAATGAGCACCTGTATACTATCTTAGGTGAACCAACTGACACCAATGGCTTGTGAGACCAGCCACCGCCCCTCGTCGGGGTTTCGATTCATATACACTAGTCTACTATCGGAGTATCGATGCCCACTCTCGAAACTCCCACGACTAGGGACACTTTAAGGATGTGCTTATAGACCACCCAACTCTCACATATATGATCGCCATCATACTGCTGGTAGTCAGGCAAGAATCCTATGGCCTCTATCAACGTGTAATACTGATCTGTAATGTCACCTAAAGCATGAACACGATGATAGAGACAAACCAGATAGCATACTATCATCTCGAGTAAGACTGTTCTACCGGTACAGGTCCTCCCTCAATCATTGCAATCACGTGCCTGCGATCCAATGATTGACTTGAGAGCACTATAGCAAACAATCTCCCACTTGTACTTAAGGCTAATTATTGCAATGTTGCATACTCACAGCTCGTGTGATACCGAACACCCAACTCCTCTACTAATGAGTTTCACAAAGCTCGTTTGTAAAACTATTGCTTTCGAGAAATAGCCTCAGTGAGTGGATCCGCTCTGATGTTTCTTTCTATGTCTCTCTTTATCTTAAGTTCACGGAGAAAGCCATCCCCCGAAATGAGCAATACCTGTCTTAGAATATATCTGGATATCTGATGAGATCCAGTTCACATATGAACTCCAAATCCAGCAAACTTCTTAGGCTGTATCGTCAACTGAATTTAATCAGTATCCTGTGCCATACCTCCCTCAGTATCCTCTTGGACCACCTGTCTAAACTATTGCCCCTTACAGAGGAAAGTCTATAACTCTGACAGTCACTCTGTCAACCAGGTCACCTTGAAAGCCTGGAATGATAACCGTCTCCCGAAGGAGGCTGCTGTTATCAAATCCCTTGAACATCCACTTATGTTCTAAAACTACTTCCGAACGTTTCTCCAGGATTGGATTAATATCTTAACTTATTGCATCTAGTGCAAAAACAATATCTGGTGTGGTACTTGACATCTCATTATTAACTCAATTGCCTAAGTAAGTGATATGCTAATCATGTACATCCCTCTCCCCTTTAGTCTGTAGGACACCTTTAGAGAGGGTGACTCCATCACCTGCAGGTACACTACCATGCCAGGAGTCGTCCATTCTAAAACACCTTTAGAATATTGTCTAAGTACCCAGATTGGGAAACTACCCAAATCTAGATCTAAAACCATAGATCTAATAACCAGAATGCTTGATATTATATCCATAACCTATATGGAGAAACCACTGTGTGACAACCACAGTATAACCAATCGTAATATAGGAAATTCACTTCCTACTATGTGTATGTTATCCAAATACCAGGACATCACACCCTACTACCTTCTTAACAGATCCATCCCTTATTCTGATGAAGTCATAACCTATGACTGTCACATCAAAAATAGACGACCTTTCTCCGCTATATCTGCTTTAGTCTATAAATAGACATAAGCTACTTGTCCATTATGCTTCTGCCGCTCCCACTGTCTACAACAACCCTCTGGCAGAGTCGTGTACACATGCACTTCTAAACCTAGTTTAGAACGACGCTATACACATCCTACTGCCGGGTTTCATAGTCTAGAACAGCAGCAATGGCATGTCTGGGTAAACAAGAACCTCCCTGTCACCGTCCTTGAGGCTACCGGAGTACCTCTGGGTGCCTGAGCTTACCCACCATATCTACGGAGTGGCTAATGGAATGTCAAATCTGATTGAATCTTTATGTCCTGTTAAATTTTTAGTAATCGTTTGCGGTTCTGGAATCACTTCCAGTTCTATCATACTCCCACTACTGTTTTCTGAAAAATTCCATTTTCCTAAAACTGTGGCGAGTCAAGAACAATATCACTATTGATCTTCCAAATGGTACAAAGTTAACTCTCGTTATAACTCGGGTTAACCAACAAACATCCATTACAGAAACGTGCCTTGAGTTATCTAGAGACTGGTTTTAAGTATAAGCCGGACAACTCTCTATACCTTAACATCGTTAAGATATGATCCATTCTATATACAATATAGAAACAGAGGCACTGATTTAATTGGAACCAGATTCAAATCATGCAGCTGTCACCAGTGTATGTCAACTAAATGGAGAGAGGCCAATCAGCATTACTCAACTTAGGAGTGCATCCAATTATGAGTAACCTAAAAAAGAGAAGCAATTTCTCAAAATCATTACTATCGACTGAATATCAAACACAAGTATCTGCATCTTTGATTACCTTAAAGAATCCTGATACTTGCAACACGTGGTTCTCTACTTTACTCTTATACCTATAACTTCTCAAAACTTAGACCTTGTATTTCTACGAAACACTTGTCTAAAAACTAGAGAAGTCACAAGTAAACAGAATATAGTACGAGGACCAACCCCTCTGTACTAATGGACACTGGACAACATACAATACTTTGTATAAGTCTCCTGAGTTGAATAACTCAAACCCTATGCGTCGTAGGTTGAAAACTGTACTATGGTTATGAAGAATTACACCGTTGTTTAATACTCCTTACCTAACCATCAACTGATATAGGTAAATGTCATGGACATAATTTCAAAAAGTTATATCTCACTTTATGAAATAAACGTACAGATATATCAGTTTGAAATCGGTGCATAACAAAGGATATTCAAAACCAAATATTTGTCGTCCGGTAAGAACCCAGACGATTTCCTCAAATATCACCAATTACAACGAATTCCGATATAATGAGGATAATCACTTAATTCCCAATAACTTACTCCGACTCATCATCTGTAAAACCATACAGATGTGAGAATCAAACCTGGTATACATACCCTGGAATAAGGATCTAATTGGGAAATCAGTTTTCTATTAACAACGCACAGTGAAACTGAAACCTGAAGATGTTTCGAAGGGGTATCTGAGTATTCCTAGTAATGCCTCTTCCATTATCCAGATTCATGATTGTAACCGTATATTTCCTTACCATCTCTCCAAATCCCTTTATTTATCTTTACTCATTGTCTTCTGTACACCATCGTTAGGCTAAATGGTTTTCTTCCTTCCCTACCGTTCGGCACCAGCCTATGGTTTGGAAGAAGACTATCCAATAAGCGTAATAGGTGTAGTCGCAACCTGAGAGAAGGTAAAGATAAAAGACAACTGAATAAACCTTATATCTATTTCTCCTGAACCAGAATCCATTCTCGAACTGGAACAAGTTCCTTCGAGTTCGTATATAACCATACGATGGATTTATCCAATAGAAGTGGATGTTCGTAGTAATACGGGGTGTTCTGGAGAAATACAAAGTTGAAGTAGGAGTGGCAATGAAATATGTGGTTTGGTCGTGAATGATAGCAGTCGCAATTTACTTTGGCTTCTTTCTAATCCCTTTATTTGTCTTTACTTACTACCTTCTGTACACCACACTTAGGCTAATTGGTTTTCTTCATTCCCTACCTTTCGGCACTTGCCTATGGTTTGGAAGAAGATTATCTAATAGGCATAATAGGTATACCCTCTCCTAATCCTAAGAGCCCTCATAACTTGAGAGAAGGTAAAGGGAAAAGACATCTGAATAGTCCTATTCATTTTCTCCAGAACCGGAATCCATTCTCGAATCTGGAACAAGTTCCTTCGAGTTCGTATGTAACTATACGATGGATTTATCCAATGGAAGTGGATGTTCGTAGTGATACGGGGTGTTCTGGAGAAATGCAAAGGGTAAAAGAAGGAGTGGCAATGTTGTATGCAACTCAGACAATCCAAAAGTCAGTGTTTTAAGAAAGTTCGGTTAATTTGGTCACTGAGTTATAGTCTAGGGTCGGGCCATGGTTGCTGCCAAAGAGAGAGAGAAAGAAACACTCAGCGTGCACTCTAACCTAGATCAGAATGGTTAATCACTTTATTTAATCAGGATGTCTCCCACTGTATTCTCAAATTCTCCTCCAAACCTGAAAGAAGAATTAGTCGGGATCGCCCGAGGAGTAAACCAACTCATCAGTGGGAATCGGGATCCAACTATCATCGCATGATAACTTGATGGAATCCACTCAAGTCACCATACTCCAGAAGGTATGCGCATGCCTGGCAAGTTTCAGTTTCTTTAGAAACTCCCGATGTGATTTTTACCTCATGCTCTAATGACCTTGACGAAGGCCAACATATCATAAGTCACATGTCAAGTTCTACCCGTCATCATCCAGGTTAATTTGAACCCACCCGTACATACCCTTGACGAAGGCCAAAATAGTAGTACGACTGTCCCAAACCACCGCATCTATCTATGCAACAGAAAAGTAACAAATAGCTACCATATACTATGCCTTAACGAAGGCCAACATACATAGCATGAATACTAAGTGCTACCCGTCTGAAATGACGGAGGTCTACGAATGGTTTTTGGCAAAAAACCTTTAATGTAATGAACTTGATATCGTTGAAGGAACCAGATAGCTTTTTACAAATATATAGTTTTGAAAACCTTTGCCAAAGAGGTCACTCCCAGTGAAGGGATCTTGGCTCTTTCCCCGTAGAATGAGGTGCAGGATATTCCAACTGAATACCGCGATGCAAACCAAAAAGTAATCGACTACAATGAATTTTTTACCCTGACGCAAACTTCTGCCCAAGAGGTCACTCCCGATGAAGAGATCTCGGCCCTTGCCTCGTCGAATGAGGTGCTGGGTATTCATAACCGAATACCTCTGTGCAAAGCAAAAGAGAATGTCCTTATAATAACAGGTTTTTGAAAATTATTCCAACAACATCGAATATATTTGTTTTCCTTGCATTGATCTGAATTAATGCGGTCCCATCTTTTAATCACACCACAAAAGAATGAAAATATGATGTACGTATATGCCATCTGCATTCGCCACTGGGTCCCATCATCACCCGTTAAGTTACTTAACTAACGACAGAGCGGGGACTGGACTAGCGCGGGTGTAAAACATATACAACATCTACTAGTATATATATCAATATATAATAATCGATCCAGGCATGATAAATGCAACATCACAGAAAAGTTATAAGCATTACAAAACAATACAGATAATCTGGGAGCCCCGGGTTTCCTTGTAGCCGCAACTAAAACCCGACGTTCCCCTGGTCGTGTGGATAGCCTATGTAATGAAAACCTAGACCCCTACGAGTGCGGCAAGATACCTGCCAAAACCTGAACCGAGGCAGCCCCTTCAGCAAAGTGAATGGACCACCCAGCACTTCACGGAATCCGGTAACTTGAGGACCCCTACTTGGGTCAACCTGTACCCCCTTCGAGTGCAGCGAATAGCCCGCCGATTCTAGAGTGAAGCCCCCTTCATCTCAAAGCCATGAGATGCGGGCCTGTTGCCCTCCAGAACCCGGCTATCCGTGCACTCCACCGCGGAGTAATCCTAGTACATAAAAGAAAATATGTACAACGGTGACATAGACCTCAACCCGGTCGTTCCCCAAAAGAATAATATACAAATAGGCAGTGACGGCAGTCCACATGTCGGACGCTCGCCCCGCGATACCAAATGTACAAATAAATCCAAATTGCATTAACATTGCACTCAAGCTATCCACCACGACAAATCCGCAACAATACAGCACAACACAGAACAACAACGTGAATGTCACGTTCGCAAACCCGTCTAAAAGAGCTATAGCAATCAGACAAGATTTACCGCTCGAATGACATTCACGGTCGCAGATAGAAATGTAATGCACTGTAAAATACACAATTAAAATTTCGATCGACTAAACTTTTCCAAATAATCCCTAAATGCAAATCCAGCACTCAAACAAATCTGGGCCAAAACTATATATCACAAAAATCATATTTTCATGAACTAGAGCCCCAGAAAAATTTTGGGGTACTGTAGCCCAAAAAGCGCCGCGAAAGGCGACATTTTACTTCCTTTCCGCGGCGGAATTTTGGAGTTAGGTCCCCAAATTTTTCTGTGGCTATAGTTTTGCCTGCACATAATTCTAAGATACCCAGAAAAATTTTTAGAACAACTTTGAAATTCGACAGCAAGCTCATGAATATAGATTCGTGATTCGGAAAAATTTGTCAATCGAGATTTTAACCTTGTGCAAACTAGTTAGTAGGGTTAATGGGTTGGCTCTGATACCATGTAAATCTACGATAGCGTCCAGGACGTCAATCCGAGACCAAACGCGGAACACAAAACTTTTCTAAACTGGCGCTAACGCAGACTTTTACACGGATCGTTCCATTAACCCTATACTAGCAACTACAAAGAAGTTAGAATGAGTATACCGATCGATCCATGTCCTTCGGTCTTTAGCCACCATCCTTAGCTCCTCACGGAATCTCCGATCTCGCTCGATCTCCGGTCTCCTCGTCGAAGCGGCACCACGTCAAGGAATCTTTTTACGGGCTCCCGCTTCAAACCGAAGCAACTCGGACATGAAGTTTGCTAGCCGACATGTCCAAGGTGAAGTAGAGAATGTGTGTGATAACTTTGTCTCAAGACACCCATAAATTCTCAACTCATGAAAGGGATGGGTGGAGGTTGAAGATGAAGCCTTTGGAGGAAGATGTGAACTCAAGAGAAGAAGTGAAGGAAAAATGGCTTGTGCGTTGTGTGGGATATTTTGAGAGAGAGAAAATATATCAATAACAAAAATCCCAAGCCCCTACTTGGCTGCCTTCTCTCTCCAAAATATCCCCACTAATCATAATTAGCCCCAAAATCAATCCATGTCACAATAATAGTCATATAAACCAAGACCATGAGTCACCATGTGCATGTGGCATGAAATGATGCATATGGACAAAACTTGCACTCACATTTTCCTCCACTAAACATTTAAACTAAATGTTTAATCCAATAAAAAGATATGGCATCAACTAAAGTAAACTTGTGAAGGATCACAAGAATACCCCTCATCTGTATATACATACCTGCATCCGCATTCTAACTGAATACGAATGCAATGAGACGAAAGTAATCCAACAAATCTAATACTAGGATCCGGTTTAAACCAAAGTCCACTAGTATGATCCGTCCGATCATGATCCGTGCACAAATGCACGTATGTGATCGAACCCTGCCATAAAACCATACGGCCTCTACAACGTTTCGCCCGAACTAGAGAAACTTTCTGTGGGGGACGCTAAAGACTCGTCAATACGCTGGCAGTGGGTTTAACCACAAATACGTCAGGAGCACTAGCTGTACGTAACGGCTGCCCATGTATTGAGTGAAAGGGAAGCTGACGAGCGAACTCATCCTGAAACCCTACTGAGCCTATCTGTGACAATCTCCGTACAGTCCAGTCTGTTCGTCTATGAGTATCGTATATCGGGCCTAGGGGGATGGTAAACGTCAGACCTCCAATAGCGGTATAAGTCGTGTCAGAGTGTAGCCCAGAACACCTTGAGAAACTACTGGAATACCTACCAGTAAATCTCACTTGCCTTGGCCAAGGACTTTTGTGTAATGGCTCTCCTGACACAGCGCAATATCAACCCCCAATACCGGGAAAGACGAATCATGTCTAACCGCCACTGCCTCCAAGTGTTTCGGGACTGCACCCAACTACTACCTGTTTGCATGACTCCTTTGAGCCATGGTAGGGTAGCAATCAAAGAACAGTGGGAACACACTTGAGGCAATATAGAAGTGTCAAGTCAACGGACTAAAATGTACTCATGTCACCTGGGAACTGCTCCTGACGATAGGTATAGTACCAATCAGCAGTGCCCCTGCGAGTCCGTCCGGTGTACTCATAACCCAATGAGCACCTGTATACTATTTTAGGTGAACCAACGGACACCAATAGCTTATGAGACCAGACCAGCCACCGCCCCTCGTCTGGGTCTCGATTCGTATACACTAGTCTACTATCGGGGTATCGATGCCCAGTCTCGAAACTCCCACGACAAGGAACACTTTAAGGATGTGCTTATAGACCACCCAACTCTCACATATATGATCGCCATCATACTGCCGGTAGTCAGGTAAGAATCCTATGGGGTCTATCAATGTGTAATAGTGATCTGTAATGTCACCTAAAACATGTACATGATGATAGAGACAAACCAGATAGCATACTATCATCTCGAGTAAGACTGTTCTACTGGTACAGGTCCTCCCTCAATCATTACAATCACGTGCCTGCGATCTAATAATTGACTTGAGGGCACTATAGCCAACAATTCATGCTATATGTTTTGACTTCGCCAAGGCATAGTATTTAGTAGTCAGTGGGTGCTTTTCTATACCATAGATAGATGCATTAATCTAGAACAGGCGTACATCTATTTTGATTTTCGTCAAGGGCATGTACGAATGAGTCTAAATTAATCTGGATAATGACGGGTTGAACTTGACTTGCGACTTATGATATTTTAACATTCGTCAAGGTTATAAGCGCTTTGGGCAAAAACCACATCGGGAGTTTCAAACATACAGGAAACTTGCTAGTCTTGCATATCTTCTGGAATGTGGTAGTTTTGGTAGGCTTCCTTCAAAATTATCACACAATGATAGTTGGGTCCCGATCCTACTGTGAGTATCAGTTACTCTTCGGGAGAATTTTTCACTTTGCAATTAGCTAATCAAGTAGGTGTCTAGAAAGGTATTAACGGCGCTATATCTCTGGGAAAACGAGGTTATTTAATTGGGTCCATGCGAAAGCACCGGGGGCCTCCCTCCGAAGTACCAACACTGGCCTGGTCAAAAGATAAGCGAACTTGTAGGGTGTGATTAATCCCGACTAATTCTTCTTTTAGGGTTTGAAGGAGAATTCGAGGAAACAGTGGGAGCCATCCTGTTTAGATAAACTAATAACCAATCTAAACTTGTAAGAGCATACACTGAGTGTTTCTTTTCTCTCTCTCCTAATTGCAGCAACCATGACGGGACTTAAGCTTATATTAGATAAAAATAAACTGACTAGGCCAAACTATAAAGACTGGCTGAGGAACGTTCATATGGCTCTTACTTATGATAAGGTTGCATACGTCCTCACGGCTAAAGCTTCCCCTGTTTCAGGTCCAAAATCCCCGGACGCGGACATTAAGGTCTGTAAAACTTGGGATCTGAATTGCTCGAAAGCTAAGTGCCTCGTGCTGGCCTCTATGGATAATGAACATCAGAGGCAGCACGAGAAAATGGACCCTGCTTCTATCTTCCTCCATACCAAAGATTTATATGGAGAGCAATCTCGTATCACAAGATACGGGACCTCGAAGAAATTGTTTTAAGCGAGATTTGTTGTCGGGTCATCTGTTGGGGACCACGTCTTGAAGATGATTACTCTCATCAAAGAGCTCGCATACCTGGAAACTACGTTGGAAAATGAGTTGTATACCGACTTAATTCTACAGTCCCTTCCCTCCACCTATGTCCAATTCGTATTGAATTTCAATATGCAAAAGTTGAAAGTTATACTTCCTGAGCTCCTCAATATGTTGAGGGTGGTAGAGGCCACCTTGAAGAAATCCAAGAAAATACCCACTATGTTTGTCGGGGAATCGCCTTCCTCTAAATCTAAGGCTAAGGCCAAGGGGAAGAAGAAGATGGGCCCCACCAAACTGAGAGGAGGTGTGCAGAATGTGTAGGGAAAAGGAAAGGAAAATATCGGAGGATCAGCAACAAAAGAGAAGTGCTTCTACTGTCATAAGAAGGGACATTGGAAGAAAAATTGCCGGGCTTTAAAAGCCAAGAATCAGGACACGAAGTAAGTTGTGGTTTCGGCTTCAGGTGTGTTTGTGATTGAAAACTGTTTCTCTATTAACTCTAATTCCTGGGTATTGGATACCGGATCAAGGTCTCACATCTGTAATTCTTTGCAGGCGCTAAGAATCTGAAGAGTTTTGAGGAATGGTGATATGATCCTCAGGGTTGGCAACGGAACCAGTGTTGATGCTGTTGCAATGGGAGAATATCACCTTGGATTGACGAGTGGACATATTCTATTGTTACAAAACTGCTTTTGTGTACCCAGTATGATGTGTAATATTATATATGTATCTTTGTTATCTGATGAAAGATATAATTTTGCACTTGAAAGAAATGTCATAAATATTCACCTAAATAATGAAATGATTGGGTCGGGTATACTGAATAACGGAATATACGTTCTCAATCAACATCAAGTTTTCAACGTCCAAAACACGCTAAAAAGAAAGACTCCAGAATCAAATCAAGTTTTCTTATGGTATTGTAGACTTGGTCATATCAATGAAACATGATTGACAAAGTTACATAAAAATGGATATTTAGATCCGTTTGAATATCAATCATATGCAACTTGTCAATCATGTATCAAAGAAAAGATGACCAAAACTCCGTTCACTTGACACGGAGAAAGAGCCACTGAGCTTCCGGGACTCATACACAGTGACATGTGTGCACCAATGTCTACACATGTAAGAAGTGGATATTCCTACTTCATCACTTTTACCGATGATTTCTCATGGTATGGACATGTATTCTTGATGAAACATAAATCCGAGACTTTTGAGAAATTCCAAGAGTATAAGAATGAAGTGGAAAAGCAAACCGGCAAAAGTATCAAGATACTCCGATCTGATCGGTGTGGTGAATACTTAAATGCCGAGTTCCTGGAATATCTAAAAGAGAAAGGAATTCTCTCTCAGTTTATTCCTTCATACACACAACACAACGGTGTATCAGAAAGACGGAATCACACCTTGCTAGATATGGTGCGTTCCATGATGAGTAATGCTGAGTTGCCGTCATCCTTCTGGGATTATGCACTAAAATCTGCTACATACTTATTGAATAAAGTTCCAACTAAGTCTGTGCCTACCAATCCATACGAAATGCGGAGTGGGAAGAAACCCTATCTTAAGTATCTTAAGATATGAGGCTGTCCTGCTTTTGTCAAAAAGATTCATCCGGACAAACTCGAGACACGCTCAGTATTGTGTAAGTTTGTGGGACACCGCAAGAATTCTAAAGAGTATTTTTTCTATTACGCTGAGAAACAAAAGGCCTTTGTTTCTCATCATGCCCGTTTTATGGAAACTCAATTTCTTGAAAAAGAAATTAGTAGGAGCACGATAGAACTGGAAGAAATTCCAGAACCACAAACTATTACTGAAGACTTAGTAGAACATGAAATTTCAATGGAACCGGACGTATCTACGCCACTCCGCAGATCTAGTAGGCAGTTTCATCCACCCAAGAGATACTACGGTTTTCTCGTAGACGGGTATCGAGAGGATTGCATCATCGATGATGATGAGTCTACTAGTTTTCAGCAAGCTATCACGAGTAGAGACTCGGTGAAGTAGCTAGATACTATAAGATCCGAGATGAAATCCATGTACACCAATAAAGTATGGACTTCGTAGTGGTGGACCCGAACTGTGATCACCAGCGGGTCGTTGTGAGGCAGGGATATACCGTGGAGGTCCTTGTCGATAAATATGATCGGCTCGGCTGCTTTGGCCTTCTTCCTCGGGTGGCTGCCAGTCCCCTCGGCCGGTGAGCGACGCTGAGTCTCGTCGGTCTTCGTCGTACCCCCCGCTGATATGGCCATGATTTGGCCGATTGTCAATTCGCCGGGAGGGGGACGTTGCTCATGCTCACGGTTGGCATGCCGCTTGTCTCGCAAGTACATTGCCAGGTGCCCCGAGCGGATTAGCTCCTCGATGTAGTCTCGGAGCTGCTTGCAGTTCTCAGTGGAGTGGCCCTGCGACCTGTGGAAACCGCGGTAGGGGCCTCTGGTGCGCTTCGCTACCCTATTCGAGACTGGGGGAGTTTGAAGAACCTCTCTCCCTTAGCCTCCTCCAACAGCACCGTCTGGGAGACGTTGAGCGGGGTGTACTCCTGAAACTTCGGGGAGTGGGGCTTTGGCCGCCCAATCTTCTTTTTCTCTTCCCTGACCCTTTTCTTCTAATCGGTTTGCTCTGTCCAGGATAGATTGGCGTTCATCTCAAACTCGAGCTAGATCTTACGTTCGGTCCAGGCCTTTTTCTCGGCCATGGTCTTAGGTTGTGCTAATGCAAAGGAGCGTAGCCACTCCTTGTGCCTAAGACCCGACCTAAGGGCCGTAATGAACGTTTCGTCCCGGTGTTCTGGGACCTCAAGAGGGCGTTGTAGAAGCGGGTGACATATCCTATGAAGGATTCTTTTCCCCCGCTCTTTATGGTGAAGAGATGATCAACGGTCCGCTTCTGCCATTTGTTCCCGACGAAGTGGCCGAGGAATTGGGTGGCTAGCTCATCGAAGGTAGAGATTGAGCGTGGCGCGAGTTTTCGAAACTAGCCTCGTCCGGAGCGGATGAGAGTGGCGGGGAAACCGCGGCATTGAGCGGCGTCAGAACAGTCCTGGAAACTCATCCCGGCTGTGAATGCATCCAAATGGTTCTTCGGGTCGAACTTCCCGTCGAAGAGTGAGACTTTCGGTAGCTTGTTCTGGGAGGAGACGTGGACGGCGAGTAGCTCTTTTGTGAATGGCTTCGTGAGCGATTCGGCGACATATTTAGCCCCGTAGCTTGAAGGACGATATTCCCGATGCATGCCTTCGATCTTCTTTTCGAGGGCGTCGAGTCGGCCGTGGTATCCCGATGATTCGGTACATTCTGATTTTTGGCCTCTTCTGCCGGAGACCTATGAGTAGCTCTTCGAGCTGCCGTGGCGAGTCCTGTCCGCACGACGCCGTCGAGGGAGGGAGTGCCGGTCATGCCTGGGCACAGGCAAGCTGACCGACACCTCCTTGGGAGGGACAGGGGCGCGATGGGCCTCGGGGCGAGGCGCTCTGGCAAGAGATCTCAGTGTTGGGCTGTGTGGCGCCCAGTGGGTCATTGAATATGTTGGCCCGGGGGACCTGCGGCCGCCGGAGACAGCGAGGCGGTGTTCGGTCGTGCCAACGTGGGCAGAGTCTTCTCTTCCTCTGTAGGGGTCCCAGTCCCGAGGTGGGGGAGCGGCGACCTGGGGAGCTTGCCCGGCTGTTTGGACATGGACGAGTGCATCTACGATGGACGCGAGTCGATCTATCCGAGCGGATAGGGCGTGAATGGCGTTCGGGGGAGGAGGGGATTCTCTCTTGTCCCCACTGCGGAGAGGACGACGGCTGGTGCTTGGATCGTCGCGGTGACCGCTTGCCATGCAGTCGAGATTGGAAGATGAACTTTCGTTGAGTGGAACTAGCGAGTTCCCACAGACGGCGCCAACTGATGGAACTCTGGATCTCCTTCAGATGTTACCTTCCGTTGATCTACTGCGAACGCTGATGGATGGCTGAGATTGGATTTGGAGGGTTGACTCCTGGAGCGTGTGGATCTCAATGGGTTTTATGTGGTTGAGGTCGAGCTACCTGTAAGGAAGTGCCAGGGTGGTTGTGCCACCGAGGACCCTCCGACAATCAAGTTAGATGTGGTATTTTAGCAGAGTAACGACCTATTGGGGTAAAATTGGCTTACCTAAGTCGTCTGAGAGAGGGGTTTATATAGTGGCTGCCATGGGCAGGCGAGCGCGAGATTCACGCCGGCCGTTACGCCCTTGGCGTTACGCCTATGTGATAGACAGGATTCCCCATTAATGACGAGATATGCTCGTTAATGGGGGATCGTAATGGTGTGGAATGCGGGATCATGGGCGGCGGATATCTCGCGCCTGGCGAGATTCACGGAGCCGTGGCGGAGGCGCCTGTGATCAGTGCTGTGGGTCGGTCGATGAAACCGAGGAAGATAAGCTCGGCGGGAGGCTCGGGAACGAGCGGGAGGCCGAGGCATCTTAGTTCTTTGATAGCTCGGAGGCGAGCTGGGGGTGGTCTGGACGACCATCGAAGGTCGGGAACATTCTCGGGTCGGGGGCCCGGGGTGTGCTTCCAACGTAACGTTCTTGATCCTTTCTTGTAAGCTCTGGGACACATCATCTGCCACGTGTCATGATCTGGAGAGTCACTGATATCGAGCATTATCAAAAAGAAATTGTTACACTTTTCTAGCTTGGTATATAATTGATTCCTATACAAATTGCCAATGTTTATGGGTTGTGTAAACTTTAATCACTTTTATGATGTAGCTAGCTTCTCTATCTATTAGGAATATTCGACAGAGTTTAAACTTTGTCTCTGCGTTTGTTATGCTACTTAATTTGAAGTATGATGATGACGATGATGGTTTTGGCTATACAAATTGCCAGTTATTTTCATCATGTAACATCTTGCCAAGTTCTCAACACGAAAAAATCTCCATCGAATACAAAAATCTCCATCTTGCTCTAAAATTATAAGTCGCTTATACGTAACCATGAATTATAATTAAGCGATACATATAAGATAAGCCAAACGGGCTATAAATTGTTACATTTTATCTTCCCTTGAGTGTTATAAATCATTTCGCATTTAAGGCCATAAATTTTTCTATCATGTAGCTTTCTTTTATACAAATTAGTTAAGTTCATCGTAATTCATGAAAAATAACAAAACATAATCTTCCCAGTATTTTCCACGGACTCTTGCTGATGATGCTCAATATTGGCGATGTGAGATCAGGACACGTGATGGATGACATGTCCCAAGACCCAGAAGAAAGGGCCCACAGAGGCCGACCAGGCCACCCTTGTATCCGACCTGCAAGCATAAGCTGGCCCTCCTCGGGGCCCCCTGCAAATTTGCCTCCTCGGCCCCTCAGCTCGCCCTGAGCTGCCACAGGACCAAGACTCCTCAGCCCTCTTGCTCGGTTCCGAGCTCCCCAGCCGAGGCCGTCTTCCTCGGTCCCTCCGACCAACTCCACTACTCACAGGCGTAACCGTCGCTCCGCAAATCTCGCCATGCGCAGATTCTCCGCCAGCAACGTCCCACGTTCCACGCCATCACGATCCCCATTAATGGGCGTCCGCTCTTTACGCGGGCGTGACATCAGGAGCATAACTGCCGGCGAGATTCTCGCGCCTGCTGCTGCGTGCTGCCACCGCTATATAAACCCCCATCACAGAAGGGTCAAGTAAGCCATTCTTGATTCCACTTAGCCATTACTCTGCTCGGATCTAGTACTAACTTGATCGTCGGAGGGTCTTCGGTGGTACCAAACAACCCCGGGACTTCTTTGCAGGTACTCGGCGCTAAACTCCTCAAATCACCAACCTCTTCAAAACCTATTGAGACCCATACGCAATAGAAGATCACCGCCGAAGTCCACCGAGAGATCAACTGAAGACAACATCTGACGGAGACCCGAAAAGGACCTCCATCAGTTGGCGCCGTCTGTGGGAAATAACTCCACAAAATACAAAGTTGGCCTTCCGATCTCCGCCCACATGGAAACCGATCTCCCTGAAGATCCAAACACCCGCTGTCGCCTCCCTCTCAACGGAGGCACGGGCGAGCCCTCACCGAATATCGTCAGCTCCCCCACTGGCTGCCGTTTCACAGGCTCCGGCGACCGCCTGAACAAAAGGGCCAGGGGCCTATCACCTTTGGCGACGGAAACCTCCACGGCATCTCCATGCCCCACAACGACCTTCTGGTATCACAGCCTAGATCCACCGGTACGAGGTCCACCGGATACTTGTCGACTCGGGCAGCTCGGCAGACATCCTCTTCCACGACTGCTTCCTGTGCATGGGACTTACCCCAGCGAACCTGAGGCCAACCTCACACGTATTGTCAGGGTTCACCAACCACCCCATTCCCGCGCAAGGGGTGGTCACCCTGCAGTTCAACATCGGTGAGCCCGGCCGCACGCGTACGTTGCCTGTGGACTTCATGGTAGCAAAGGTCCCATCTTCCTACAACGTCCTCCTCGGCTGCCCGACGCTCAACTCAATCCAGGCCCAGAGATCGACCTACCACCTGGCGATGAAGTTCCCTCTCGATCAGGGCAGAACAGGTCGAGTCTACGGAAACCAGCGGATCGCGAAGATATGCCTTACCGAAACATCTTCATCCGAGCAACCGACTGACAACGCTGAAGGAAAAGATGACATCAAGGGTTCTTTGGACACCCGAGACGAGCAGAAGGAGGTCCGGGAAACGCCGGTCGAACCACTGATCGAGGTGCCCCTCACCGAAGGAGACAATGAAAAAACCGTCCAGATCGGATCACTCCTGACAGGGGCTCGGCGAGACGACCTGGTCAGCTTCCTCAGAAATAACTCCGACGTATTCGCCTGGGCGCCCGCCGACATGCCTGGGATCGACCCCAAAATCATTTCTCACAGGCTCGGAGTTGATCCTACGGCCCGACCTGTCAGACTGAAAAAGCGGAGCTTTGCCCCCGTCAAACAGAAGGCTATCGAAGATGAGATTGATCGACTTATCGCCCCCAACGTCATCCGGAACGTACCGTACTCAGAATGGCTGGCAAACGTAGTTCTGGTCAAGAAGTCAAGTGGGAAGTGGCGCATGTGTGTCGACTTCACCGACCTCAACAAGGCCTGCCCCAAGGACAACTATCCGCTCCCTCGGATAGATCAGCTTATCGACAGCTCAATCGGCCATGAGCTGTTGAGCTTCATGGATGCTTTCTCCGGCTACAACCAGATCCGCATGAATCCGGAAGATGAAGATCTCACCGCATTCACAACGGACCGGGGGGTATATTGCTATAAGGTGATGCCCTTCATCCTTAAGAACGCCGGGGCCACGTACCAGCGGTTGGTCAATCGCATGTTCAAGCCACAGATCGGCAGGAATATGGAGGTCTACATTGACGATATGCTCATCAAATCCGTCTCGACGGCAAACCATTCCAGGGATCTCGGCGAGGCCTTCAAAGTGCTCCGCAAGTTCAAGATGAAGCTGAACCCCGCCAAGTGCGCTTTCGGAGTCACCGGGGGAAAGTTCCTCGGGTTCATGGTTACTCACTGTGGAATCGAATCCAACCCAGAGAAAATCGATGCTATCCTCAACATGGCCGCGCCTAAAACCAACGTCGAGATCATGCGGCTCACAGGACGAGTCGCCGCTCTGAGCCGTTTCATGTCCAAGTCAGGAGAGAAATGCCTCTTGTTCTTTAAGGCCTTGAGAAAGATCCCGAGGTTCGAATGGTCGGAGGAGTGCCAAGCCGCCTTCGACCAATTGAAGAAGCACCTCGCGACGCCGCCACTGCTCACCCGACCCGTTGAAGGAGACGAGCTGTCGCTGTATCTGGCGGTATCCGATCAAGCAGCAGGCTCGGTGCTCGTCCGGGAGGTTGAGGGAGCATAGAAGCCGGTATACTATATGAGCCACGTATTTAAGGACGCGGAAACGAGGTACCCGGCCATAGAGAAGATTGTCTTAGCCCTCGTGGTGGCCTCAAGGAAGCTGCGGCACTACTTCCAAGCACACCATCATCGTCCTTACCGAGCGCCCGTTGGGGGCCATTCTTGTGTCACCAGAATCCTCAGGCCGCTTAGAAAAGTGGAGGTGGGAGCTATCCCAGTTTGATATGAAATATCGCCCGAGGCAGGCTATCAAGGCATAGGCCTTGGCCAACTTCATCGTTGAGTGCACCATCCCCCTCAAGGGACCGGAGTCCATGCCGCCCCCCGCGACTCAGTGTCCCATCGCGGGGAGGCCTAGCTCTATTCCTGAGTGGATCATCTACGTCGACGGATCTTCAACCGAAGAAGGGTGTGGTACCGGCCTCATTATCCGGGGCCCGAACGAAGCAGAAATGGAGTACTCTCTGAAGCTCGGTTTCAAGGCCTCGAACAACGCGGCAGAGTACGAAGCCCTCTTGGCCGGACTGCCCATGGCCGCCGGGCTGGAGCTGAAGATAATTCGAATCCGCAGCGACTCGGCCCTTGTTGTCGGACAAGTGACTGGCCGCTTTGAAGCTCGGGAGCCTCTGATGGTGAAATACCTGTACGAGGTGAGGAAACTCCGGAGAAACTTCGAAGAAGTCCAAGTAGAACAAATACCCAGGAAGCTGAATGCCCAAGCCGACGCCTTGAGCAAGCTGGCTTCATCATACTCAGCCAACAATAAGCGGTCCATCCTCTTCGAAACCTTGCCTCAGCCCAGTGTGGAAGACGGAGCAGCCACGCTCCACGTGTATGCGGCGCAAGAAGGCGACCAAGATTGGAGGAAGCCCCTCGTGGAATTCCTGAAGGACGGTGTGCTCCCGAAAGACCGGGGGGGGCGCCCGCCGCCTCCGGGCCAAAGCCCGCCATTTTGTCTGGAGCAATGGAAATGTTTACAAAAAGTTCTTCACTCAACCCCTGCTCCGATGCGTTGATCCCCACGAAGCCGACTACGTCCTCCGGGAAATCCATGAAGGGGTTGGCGGTGCGCACCAAGGGGCCCGAACCTTGATCCAAAAGGCGTTACTTCAGGGGTACTACTGGCCCACTATTCACGAGGACGTCCAGAAGCTAGTCAGAAGATGCAAGAGTTGTCAGCTCCACGGCAGCATCCCTTGCCTCCCCGCCACCGAGCTGACCGCCCTAACATCCCCATGGCCGTTCGCCCAGTGGGGATTGGACATGATCGACCAGTTCCCAACCGGTACGGGCGGGCACAAATACGTCCTCGTTGCAGTAGACTACTTCACCAAGTGGATCGAGGCCATCCCCATCAGAAAACCGGACGCCACCACTACCATCAAGTTCCTGCAAAACAATCTAATACTCTGGTTCAGCATCCCGAGATGTATCATCACCGACCACGGGACGAACTTCGAGAACGAGAAAGTGAAAGACTTCTGCAAAGAATACCATATCCTCATGAAGTTCGCCGCAGTCGCGCATCCCCAATGCAATGGGCAAGCCGAAGTCGCTAACCGAGACGTCCTCCGGGGCCTCCGAACCCGCTTGAAAAGGCGACAAGGCAGTTGGGTCGAAGAATTACCCCTGGTCTTATGGGCCCTGCGCACGTCAAAGAAGACCCCTACCGGGGAAACCCCCTTCAGTCTCTGCTACGGGACCGAGGAGATGGTCCCAGCGAAGACCGGGCTACCCAGCCATCGGGTCGAGCACTTCGACGACGATGCAAATACCTCGGCGTTACGAACCAACCTGGACATATTGTTGGAGAAGAGAGACCGGGCCCAGATCAGAGTTGCCGCTTATCAGCAGCAAACAGCCCGATACTACAATGCTCGGGTCAAGCACCGCTCCTTCCAGAACAGGGATCTGGTCCTACGACGAAACGAGTTCGTCAATCAAGGCAGGCTAAACAAGTTCTTCTTGAGGTGGGACGGTCCCTTCCTCGTCTCTGAGGTCCTCCCCGGCGGGGCCTATCGCCTGCAAGATGCGGACGGGCGCAAGCTTCCGCGGCCTTACAACGCCGAGAAGCTCAAGCTATACCAATGAGGCCAAGGCCAACAAGTGTGTACCCCTCCTTTCACAAAGACGATGTAAACGATTTCCGAAAATCCTTTCCATTCGAATAAAGGAACGTCGAAACATTGCAAGTGAAGTTTTGTCTTTGCGATCCAAAGCCCTCCTTTGAGGTAGCTCAGCAGCTACCCTGCTCGGCTATCCCCGGATGGTAGCTTCCTACCACGACCGACAGGGATCACAAAGCCCTCCCAGAGGTAGTCGAGCCCGAGGATCCCTCGCTCGGCTATCCTTCAGGACAAAAGCCCTCGCCAAGAGGCATCGGGCAGAAAACCTGCCCGGCTAAGGGTCCTTGGTAGGCTTCTTACAGCCCCTCCTGCGCTAAGGACCAAAGTCCTCCCAGAGGCAGTTGAGTCCTTGCTCGGCTATCCCCGGGTGGTAGCTTCCTACCACAACCGACAGGGATCAAGGTCCTCGCCAAGAGGCACTGGGCAGTAACCCTGCTCGGTTCTCGTCCTGAAGGATCAAAGCCCTCGCAAGAGGCAACTGAGTAGCTACCCTGCTCGGTCATCTCCGGCTGGTAGCTCCCTACCCAAGACGCCAGGGATCGAGGCCCTTGCAAGAGGCATCCTAGCAGCTACCCCGCTCCTTCATCCCAGGCTGGTAGTTGCCTACCCACGACGCCAGAGACCCAAGCCCTCGCCAAGAGGCAACCGCGCAGCCTCACTGCCCGATCATCCTTAGTGGGCTTCCTACAGCCCCTCCAACACTAAGGATCAAAGCCCTTGCAAGAGGCAACCGAGCAGCTACCCTGCTCGGTCATCTCCGGCTGGTAGCTCCCTACCCATGACGCCAGGGATCGACGCCCTCACAAGTGGCATCCGAGCGGCTGCCCCGCTCGGTTATCCCAGGCTGGTAGTTGCCTACCCGCGACGCTAGAGATCAAAGCCCTCGCAAAGAGGCGACCGTGCAGCTTCACTGCCCGATTATCCTTAGCGGGCTTCTTACAGCCCCACCAACGCAGAGGATCTGAGACCCCAAAAAGGGGCAAAAAATTTATCGAAGTCTAAGCGATCCCCCCTCGACTCCGGGGCCATGGAGATGCCTCCTCGGCAGCGCTTGGCAAGTGATGGAAATACGAGGTCGGCAGCGCTTGGAAAGTGATCGAAATCAACTCGACGGACGATCGCTAGACAGATAGCTGACCCAACAGTGCAAGCAGAGATATTCTACAAACATTCTTCACACACAGAAGATGAAATGCAGACCGATGAAACAAGAATTTTCTTTTATTACCAAAGGCAAAGTTTTTACAAAGGGTATTCTTGGGCTCCCCAGCCTTACAAACTGCCCGGAGGCTTACTTCGGTCCCCTCATCACTGGCATCACGGCCTGCCGGGGGCTTTACCACCGGAGATTTCGCCACCAGGGGCGCGCCCCGCTCCCTTCGCCATCTTCTACCGGAGACCTCGCCACCGGGAGCGGAACCCGAGCGCGGAGCTCACCATCGGTGAACTCGGGAAGCTGCTCCTTCACGGCGTCCAGGGCCTTGTTCCACGCGACGGCAGAATACTCCCCGAGCTCGGCGTAAAACTCTTCTGACGCCTTATAATCGGCTACAGCTTTTTTAGCCCGAACCTCGGCAATCTGGGCCTCCAGAAGCGCCGCCTCAGCATCTCCCCTGCTAGCGTCCCTCTCCTTCTCCATGGCCGCGAAGCGTTCGGCCAGATCTGCCAGCTTCCTATCGGCGACCCGGAGAGACGCACTCAGACGACGATGGACACCCCGATTTGCTGAATTGGCAAGTTCCGCAGCCTCCGCACGGGCTGCCAGAACGTCGGCCCTTGACCTCTCCAGGCGCAGGTCACGCCGCAAAACCTTGACCTCTGAGGGAAACGCTTCTACTAGCTTCGGTGCGTAGAACGCCCCTCGGCCTCCATACGAGCGGTAAGGGCGCAGTGTTGAAGGACCTGACGGAAAGCGAATAAGAAACCGGGAGGCCCTCGAGCCAAAGAAAGGAATACCAGAAAAACTACACGTAGAGGAGTTCGTACCTGAACCGCCCCTTAGGCCATGGCCTCTAGTTGGGCCTTCAGGGAGCCATGCGGAAGCTTTCTCCCAGCCGACTCCTCCATCCCGGCGAGCAGGCCGGCAGCAACGGAAAGCCCAGACGGAACCGTGAAGACGCCGCCGCCCTCCTGCACGGAAATCCCCTCAGAGACCCTCGACGACGACGCGCGAGAAATTGTCCTCTTTCTCTTAAGAGGGGCCCCGTCCTCGCCCTCCCCTCTGTCCCCCGTCTGGGGCTCGGATAACCGTGGACGTCTCGGGCCGCCACCGGAACAACCACTAGGAGCCTTCAACGAAGCAGACGGCCCTATCGCCGGCAGAACATCCGATGCAGGGCACGAGCCAGCCGGGGGCTCGGCCGCTCCACTAGCCTCCCTCTGGCGCGAGCAACCCAAAGAGTGGGAACGGACCATGTATTCAAAAGAGGAAGAACGCCGAGCAGCCGCGACTTAGGAGAGAGGAAATATGAAGGAGTAGGGGCCCTGGAGCGGGCCCCACCCCTACTTATCGCTGCAAAATACCTCATCCAACGGCGCCCTTCATCTCCCACCAAAACGTCTCCTCGGGTCCAATGGTTCCGATTGCTCCACGTGTCGTTCCCATGCCAAGGCACATCCGTCAGACGCTGCAGGCCTACATACGTCGCGACGGCCAACCGACGCTCGACACGTGGACCATCGCGTCAATGGTAGAATGCATGAACCGGCGCACCTTCCTTAAATGCAGAAATCTCACCCTGATTCGCTGACAGAGAAGACAAACTGACAGCCCGAGGACTCGTCCCGACGAAGCTTTAGGAAGGAGCTCACCTCGGGAGGCCCGGCAGTCCACTCCTGACCCAACCCGTTAGCTGGTCGGGACAAGAGTGAGGGGGCTAATGATGATGCTCAATATTGGCGATGCGAGATTAGGACACATGACGGATAACATGTCCCAAGACCCAGAAGAAAGGGCCCACAGAGGCCGACCAGGCCACCGTTGTAACCGACCTGCAAGCACAAGCTGGCCCTCCTCGGGGCCCCCTGCAATTTGCTTCCTCGGCCCCTCAGCTCGCCCCGAGCTGCCACAGGACTAAGACTTCTCAGCCCTCTTGCTCGGTTCCGATCTCCCCAGCCGAGGCCGTCTTCCTCGGTCCCTCCGACCAACTCCACCACTTACAGGCGTAACCGCCACTCCGCAAATCTCGCCACGCGCAGATTCTCCGCCAGCAACGTCCCACGTTCTACGCCATCACGATCCCCATTAATGGGCGATCCGCTCTTTACGCGGGCGTGACATCGGGAGCGTAACTGCCGGCGAGATTCTCGCGCCTGCTGCTGCATGCTGCCGCCGCTATATAAACCCCCATCACAGAGGGGTCAAGTAAGCGATTCTTGATTCCACTTAGCCGTTACTCTGCTCGGATCTAGCACTAACTTGATCGTCGGAGGGTCCTCGGTGGTACCAAACCACCCCGGGACTTCTTTGCAGGTACTCAGCGCTAAACTCCTCAAATCACCAACCTCCTCAAAACCCATTGAAACCCACACGCAACAGAAGATCACCGCCGAAATCCACCGGGAGATCAACGGAAGACAACATCTGACGGAGACCCGAAAAGGACCTCCATCACTTGCATTTGCACGCGTATCTTTGCTAGTTTTAAGTAAAGATGTATGTATTTGCAAAAAAATAACAACATATAAATGCACGAATAGTTCACTTATCTTTTAATAATATTATAGGTCAAAAATATTCTGATAGCAATTAACAACATCAAAATAACATGAGTTTTTCATCAATTTTATAAGGAACCTAAAAATTTAACCCTAATTAAATGCAAAGCCAATTTAAACCAAATGGATTTTTGCAATATTAAATACCCAAATTCTCATCTATAGTTTAGGACGGGTTTCGGGTTCCAACAATGGATAGGGTTCGGTATTCGGGCTTGCTCATTGATTAGATGTAAATCATAACATATTTATTATTAAAAAAAATCTACAAGATGATTCATAGAAGATTATAAGAATTACAGAAAAAGATATAAAAGCTCCTACATTCCGCAACTTAAATGTACAAGCCTTACAAAATTGGAACACAAGATTTTTGTGTCTAAATATTGAAACTTATAGGTTTTTGCATTGTGTGTGTGTGTATATATATATTGCAAAAGCACTACTTTTGGCAAATTCTTCACAAAATGCCAAGGGCATATTTGGAAAATAAAATCTTAATGATTCTGTTCATGAATCCTTGGGAAAAGTTTTCCTTGGAATTTATAGTTATAGGAATTTAGAAAAAAAATTTAAAATGAAAAATAAATATTTGTATAAAAAATAATCACTAAAAATATCCTATATCATTATTTCAATTACGGTGAAATAATAATATTTTAAATAACAATAGTTTTTTTACATTTATTTATAGAAACTATCATTGTTTTAGAGCTTAACATAAAATTTCAACACCCAAATAACTATCGCCATTTAAAAATTTACTGCGTAATGAATTTATTGAAAAATAATTTTTTTAGCTAAAATATTGACATAATTTATTATTTGCATTGGTTTATAAACACATTACATAACATAAATTTGATGTTCGTATTTGTAAATTAAAATGGAAAATATAGGAACAAGGTATTTATTTAGATATGATGATTATACGTCCTATCTACTCACAAGTCATAAATTATAAGGTATTATATTAAAAAATTACCAAAAGTTTTTTGTATTTAAGTGAAATTTAGCCTTTATATAATTATGAAATATTACAATAAGATCTAAGTTTTCATAAGGTATTTCTAATAGAAAAAGAAATCAAATACCATCTTGATATTCAAATAAAGAGGCAAACTATTTAAAAATTTAATAAAATTATATCAATATTTAGATTATTTATCATGTATAATATAAAATATATAATTATCTTTTTTAGTAAACTGCATTATTCAATAATTATAGTTAAGTCACAATTAATAACTTATCAACGTGCTTATAATTCATACAAAATTAAAAATAAATGATAACTCTGTTTATTTTCATAAGAACTATAATATTTATGAATAAATATCATAATCTATAAAAACTTCGATTAATGATAATTATTTCGAGCTAGAAGAAGATGACTATGTAATTTCTTTTATCATGTATTGTTTATATCTCAAATTGTAACAACTTATGTACCGTATGAATTCATTTATGAATATATTGGAACGTCTTTGATCTCATGCGTCATGCGTGGGGCCAAAATCTAGATTTTAATCATATGGCGCTTTTTTTTTATCATGTATTACTTATATCACGGTCTATTTTTGACAAGTGATTTCCAAAATGCCCTTATAGATTTTAATAGAACAATATTTCTTAACTTTGGCTAATCAAGGTATTTTTGGAAAACCAAGTTCTTGATGAGACGTATTTCCCAGGTTATTCTCACAAAGGATTTGCAAAATTCTTACCATAAAAGATTTTGGCATAGAAAGGGTTTTATTTGGAAAAATGCTTAATAATTCCCATTTTCATGTAAACTATTTACAAAATTCTTGGGAAAAACTTGCTCATTGTCTAACATGATATTTCTTCCTTTGGGTACAATTTATGGGCATCATCTCTATAGTATGAGTGCAATAGAGTTTTTCCTTTAATTATCCTTGTGTTTTATAGTTCATAATATTTGATAAGAATTTACAAAAATTTTAAAAAAGAGGAATACTAATATTTGTATCGAAATAATCAAAAAAAATACCATGTCTTTTTTTTTTCCAAATATGATGAAAGAATAATGTTTCTAACAACAAAAGTTATTTTACATTTATTTATAGAAATTATAGTTGCATTAAAGCTTATGCTAAAATTTCACGACCCACAAAACTATCGCTATTTAAAAATTTACTAGGTAATGAGTTTATTAAAAAATAAATTTTTAGCTAAAAATCGACATAATTTATTATTTATCTTGGTTTATAGTTACATTGAATAACATAAACCGTTCGTATTTGTAAATTCTAATTGAAAACACCAAAGCATGGTATTTATTTAGATATAATGATTATTCTTGGTATCTACTCATACGTCCCAAAGTATACAGCATTTATATTAAAAATTTACCAAAAGATTTTAGTATTTAAGTGAAATTTATCCTTTATATATTATGATGATGCTCAATATTGGCGATCCCCAAGATCAGGACACGTGGCAGATGACGTGTCCCAGAACTCAGAGGAAATGGCCTACAGAGACCGACCAAGCCACCCCTGTACCCGACCCACACACACGAGCTGGCCTTCCTCGGGGCCCCCTGCAAATGGGCCCCCTTGGCCCCTCAGCTCGCCCCGAGCTGCTACAAGACCAAGACTCCTCGGCCTTCTCGCTCGCCCCCGAGCTCCCCAGCCGAGGACGTCTTCCTCGGTCCTCCGACCAACTCCACCGCTCACGGGCGTAACCGCCGCTCCGCGAATCTCGCCATGCGTAGATTCTCCGCCAGCAACATCCCACATTCCACGCCACCACGATCCCCATTAATGGACGATCCGCTTCTTACGCGGGCGTGACGTCGGAAGCGTAACTGCCGGCGAGATTCTTGCCCTGCTGCTGCGTGCTGCCGCCGCTATATAAACCCACATTATAGAGGGGTCAAGTAAGCCATTCTGATTCCACTTAGCCGTTACTCTGTTCGGATCTAGCACTAACTTGATCGTCGGAGGGTCCTCGGTGGTACCAAACCACCCCGGGACTTCTTTGCAGGTACTCGGCGCTAAACTCCTCAAATCATCAATCTCCTCAAACCCATTGAGACTCACACGCAACAGGAGATCATCTCCAAAATCCACCGAGAGATCGACGGAAGACAACATCTGAAGGAGGCCTAAAAAGGACCTCCATCAGTTGGCGCCGTCTATGGGAAAGCAAACTCTACAAAAATAAAGTTGGTCTTCCGATCTCCGTCCACATGGCAAGCAACCATCCTGAAGATCCGGGTACCAGCCGCCGCCTCCCCCTCACCGGAGGCGCGAATGAACCCCTTCCGGCGACCATCATCAACGCCCTCGCCAGCCGAATAGATCGGCTGCAGTCCCTCGTAGAGGCGCTCATCCGCTTCCAAACGGCCGGGCCTGGGCCCCAGATCGCCGCTCCTCCGCCTCCAGAAGGCTCTGCCCCCGTCGGCACGGCTGACCACCGGCAGGCTACGACTCCAGACCACGGATCTTATAGGCCGATACTCCCTGAGGCCCGTTGGGCGCCCCACGGCTCCACACCAAGGTCCGCCGCTGGAGCGCCACGCCTCGAGCCTCCTTGCAACCTGTACCCCCCTGAGGAGATGTCGGTCACCTCGCCTGCTACAGGCATGACCGACGCCCCCTCCCTCGACGGGGTCCAACTGAAGGGGCTCGCCATGACGGCTCGAAGGCCACCTCGCCCGGGGATCTGAGGAACCTCATCGAGAGGAACCGGGGCCGAGCCCCGACGCAGGTCTCCCACAGCAGGGGCCAAGGATCGCGGGGCGCCGAGTTCTCGGGGTACCACGGCCGACTCGACGCCCTCAAAAAGAAGATCGAGGGCATGCGCCGGGAAGGTCACCTCTCAGCCGACAGGGTTGAGTACGCCGCCGACTCACTTACCAAACCGTTCACCGAGGGACTGCTCGCTGTCCATGTCTCCTCACGCAACAAGCCCCCAAAGGTCTCTCTGTTTGACGGGAAGACCGACCCTAAAGACCATTTGGATGCCTTCACCGCGGGGATGAGCTTCCAGGACCATTCCGATGCCACCCAGTGCAGAGCCTTCCCAGCTACTCTCATCCGCGCAGGTCGAGACTGGTTACGAGGGCTCGAGCCTCGCTCAATCTCGACCTTCGACGAGCTGGCTACTCAGTTCCTCGGCCACTTCGTTGGGAACCATCGGTAGAAGCGTACGGTCGACTACCTCTTCACAATAAAGAGCGGAGATAAGGAGACGTTCAAGGCTTACATCACCCGCTTCTACAACGCCCTCCTCGAGATCCCCGAGCACCGGGGCGAGATCGTCATCACGGCGCTTAGATCTGGCCTTAGGCATAAGGAGTGGTTGCGCTCCTTTGCATTGGCACAGCCTAGGACCATGGCCGAAGTCAAGGCGTGGACCGAGCGCGAGGTTCAGCTGGAGTCCGAGGTGAACGCGAACCTCCCCCGAGCAGAACGGCCCGACCCGAAGAAGAAGGCTCGGGAAGAGAGGCCGGAGCGTCAGCAGCCCTATCACCCGAAGTTCCAGGAGTACACCCCATTCAACGTCTCCCTCGCAGTGTTACTGAAGGAGGCCCAAGGCGCGGGGTTCTTCAAGTTCCCCCCAATCTCGCGTCAGGCCTCGAAGCGAACCCGGGGCCCTTACTGCGCCTTCCACTGGACGCTGGGCCACGCCACGGAGGATTGTAAGCAACTCCGGGATTACATCGAGGAGCTCATCCGATCGGGGCACTTCGCCGCCTACTTAAGGGATGAACGGCAGACCGACCAAGAACAGGAACAGCGTCCTCCTCCCGCCGAGCTGACCATCGGCCAGATCATGCTTGTCTCAGCAGATGACCAGTCCGGCGCTCGAGAAGCCCCATACTCGGTGCCGAGCAAGAAGACCCGCAAGCCTCCAGGAATCTCGGGCCACGCTGATAGGGTCATCTATTAGCATGTACTTTTCTTTTGGGGCAATGTAAACTCTCCTTAGGGTCTATTGTTAATTTAATAAAGATCAACGGAACATTGCGGAAAATAGGAAAGATCTCATTTATTCAAAAAAAAGGGTATTATGGGCTCCTCAACCGTACATACAAAAAGAAAAATTACAACAGCGGGGGAAGGGGGTGCAGAGAGCACTGCTCATGATACTCGATAAAGATCTCCACCAGCCGAGGCCTCGCGAGATCCAACCTCTCCCCTCGGTTCCCCCCGCGCGCGTTGACCGCGAGCCTCAACTCGTAGCACTCACAGACGAGCGCCTTCGATCGAGCCAGCCGGTTCGCGGAGATCTGGCCGAAGCGCCTCAGGGACCGCAGCTTGCCCACGACCTCGTCATAGAGCTGCTCGGATAGGGGGTTGTAAAGCCCCGGCGATGCCATCCAGATGGAGTACATCAGCAGCTGCAGCAGGGAGGAACGTCGGGGGAGCAACCGGCCGAAGTGGTCCTCGATGCTCCCATATACCAACTGCACCGTGTCCTCGGTGCAGTTCTGGTCATAGAGGTATACGTCTTCGAAATGGATGATCTCGGGGATGGTAAAGGGGAAGTCCTGCATTCTCGACGCTCCTTTTAAAAGGAAAGGAAGGACTAGTGCTCCTTCAGCCTTATATAGCCCGCTGCACCCCAACGAAACTCAACGGTCGCCCACTCTCGCCCAAGAAGTCGCTGCCACGCGGCGACCATCCCCTTCTCTAACGGAATCGAAGCGACGCGACCCTGGCGCTTCGCCTCCCCCCACATTCAATGCTCGTGCTGCGCGCACGCCCGCCGCGGCCGTTCATGTTCCTAATACCATTCCTGTTCAATTAGATGGTCGGGCGAAACCTCATGAAGATTCGGCCGAGCAGCTACCCTGCCCGGTTGTCCTTAGCCGGCCTCCTCAGGCCCCCCAGCGCTAAGGATCAAAGTCCTTCGCAGAGGCAGCCGAGCGGCTCCCCTGCTTGGCTATACCTGGCAGGTAGCTTCCCTACTTGCAATGCCAAGGATCAAAGCCCTCGCTAAGAGGCAACCCTACTCGGTTATCCCTAGCAGGTAGCTTCCCTACCGCAACGCCAGGGATCAGAAAGCCCTCACCAAGAGGCAACCCAGCAGCTACCCTGCTCGGTTATCCCTGGCGGGTAGCTTCCCTACCGCAACGCCAGGGATCAGAAAGTCCTCCCAGAGGCAGTCGAGCCCAACCGTCGCTCAGCTATTCCTGGCGGGTAGCTTCCCTACCGCAACATCAGGGATCAGAAAGCCCTCCCAGCCCGAGCATCCCTCGCTCGGCTATCCTTGAGGACAAAAGCCCTCGCCAAGAGACACCGGGCAGTAACCCTGCCTGGCCAAGGGTTCTTGGTAGGCTTCTACAGCCCCTCCCGCGCTAAGGACCAAAGTCCTCCCAGAGGCGGGCGAGTCCTTACTTAGCTATCCTCGGCTGGTAACTTCCTACCACAACCGACAGGGATCAAAGTCCTCGCCAAGAGGCACTGGGCAGTAACCCTGCTCGGTCCCCGTCCTGAAGGATCAAAGCCCTCGCAAGAGGCAACCAGGCAGCTACCTTGCTCGGTCATCTTCGGTGGGTAGCTCCCTACCCATGACGCCAGGGATCGAAGCCCTCGTAAGAGGCGTCCGAGCGGCTACCCCGCTCGGTCATCCCAGGCTAGTAGTTGCCTACCCACGGCGCCAGAGATCAAAGCCCTCGCCAAGAGGCAACCACGCAGCTTCACTGCCCGGTCATCCCTGCTCAGTTATCCCTGGCGGCTAGCTTCCCTACCGCAACGCCTGGGATTAGAAATCCCTCCCAGAGGCAGTCGAGCCCGAGGATCCCTTTCTCGGCTATCCTTCGGGACAAAAGCCCTCGCCAAGAGGCACCGGGCAGTAACCCTGCTCGGTCCTCGTCCTAAAGGATCGAAGCCCTCTCAAGTGGCAACCGAGAGGCTGCCCTGCTCGGTCAACTCCGGCTGGTAGCTCCCCACCCATGACGCCAGGGATCGAAGCCTTCGAAAGAGGCCTCCGAGCGGCTGCCACGCCCGGTCATCCTAGGCTGGTGGTGTTAGGTTTACCAAGCACCCTATGAGAGGTTTGGAAGTATCACATGTCACAAAGATTAAGTTTTTAGAGTGCTAAGTGAACACACAAAGAATCAATCCTAGAAAATTAGGGTTTCATAACTTTAAACCACACCACAAGTAACAAAGGCTAGGGTTTTGAGAGTACAACCTTTGTAGCTCCCTATGCTAGACTCCTTGGCCACTTGAGAGTTGGAAAATGGTTAGCTTGAGGTCTTCTAGCGTCCACGACGATCCACGCGAAGCTCCTTTGTCCAAGCTTGCAACTTCGCTTTATCAAGAGAAAAGAATGAAGCTAACACTCTAAACAAGTGGGCAAGACTTGTGTAGAATGGTGTTGTGGTTCTTTTTCTCACTTCAAAATCCTATCTTGTTGAGTATTTTACTCACTTGAGAGATCTAGAGAGCAAAAGAGCAAGGTTGAAGAAGATGATGGCTTTTTAAGAAGAAGAGAAAAGATAATCTCATGAAAGAAAATAGAAAATATATGTATATATATTTTTTACTTCTCATCTCAAACCATGGTTAAATGATAAAGATATTATTTAATTTGAGTTAAAACATAAAAGGAAAGTTAATCCATGGTTAAAAGTAGGTGAGCATGGTTAGGTCAAAGAAGAGTGTAGAAACAAACCATGAATTATCCTTTCCTTTTTCATTTTATTTTAACACAAATAGAAATAATTATCCATATAAATAACCAAGGTGTGAGTCTTATATTGCCACCATTTTCTATGTATATACAACCATGATAGAATGATGTATGTATGCATGTGTGCATGCACATCCATATGTGCACGAACAAGAATGAATGCATACATGCATGCATACATCCAAAAAGGACAAGAAAGGATTTCTAGTAAGAAGCTAATGGTTAAATGATAAATCAACACTTGATTTATCAACCCGGTCATATCACATACGACCCGACCAAAAGCAAGCCGCCCGATTAATATACGGTATCTCATACGCGCATTTTAACCGGGTCCATGCGCATATCGCATACGCGCACCACAACATTTCGCCTGGACTAGGTAACTCTTTTGTGGGACTCTAAGACTCGTCAATACGCCGGCAGTGGGTGATGATCATATCAAGCACCCCCAAGCCGCAAGCGGTCAGCTAAACGTAACGGCCACCCGGGTATTGAGCGATCAGAAGAAAACAAGCGAACCTGCTACAACTCCCGTCGAGCCAACCGGCAACACTACCGTACAGTCCGGTCTCTTCGTCAGATATGCTGCATATCGAGTCTAGGGATGGTAACGTCGACCCCAATAACTCAATAAGTCGTGCCAGTGAATGGTCTATAACAGATCGAGAAACTATTGATAACACTTATCAGTAAATCTCAGCAGCCCTGGCCAGGGACTTACTGATATAACCAATCGAGCACAGCACAGCATCAACTCCCAATACCGGGAGAGACGAAACCCCTCCTATCGCTCATCACCTTCGTGTGTCTCGGGACTGTACCCAACGGCCACCTGTTTGCACGACTCAGTAGAGCCGTGGTAGGGTGGTAATCAAAGTACAGTGGGAGAGCACACAAGACTCTATGACGATCTTGGGTCTACAGACTAACCTGTACCAGTGTCACCTGAGAACTGCTATCCGACGATAGATATAATTCCATATAGGAGTTTTCGGTGAGTCCGTCCAGTGTACCAAGTCACTACTGAGCACCCGTATATGATCTTGATGTCAAACATCGATGAATGTGGGAACATCCATCGCCCATCATATACGCTAGTCTACTCTGGTATATCGATGCCCCGTCTCGATACACCTACGACTAGGGACATTTCAGGATATACTTATAAACTACAGATGTCCCACTAGTATGATCTCCATCATAATCACAGTAGTCAAGCCGATATCCTCAGGGCTTTATCAGCATATATGAATGAATAAAAGCATGATCAAATCAACATGTCAGATAAAGAAGAACCAGATAGCATACTATCATGTCGAGTAAGAATGTACACTGAATATATATATACATGTACAGATACATCCACTATCATATAATGGCCTCTAGGGCATACATATATCCAACAATCTCCCACTTGCACTAAGGCCAGTTATTGGCGTATCTCATACCCAACATCTCAAAAAGTCGCTCATACTGCGGCTGAGGGAGTACCTTGGTGAGTGGATCCGCGGCGTTATTCTTTGTGTCTACTCTCTTAATCTCGATCTCGCGGCGATCTACAATCTCCCGGATCAAATGAAAACGCCTCAGGATGTGTCTGGATCACTGATGGGACCTGGGCTCCTTGGCTAACGCCATAGCCCCATTATTATCACAATACAACGGTATTGGATCAATAATGGTTGGAACTACTCCTAGCTCCGAGACGAACTTCCTCATCCAGACGGCTTCCTTGGCGGCATCATTCGCAGCAATGTACTCAGCTTCCATCGTAGAGTCTGCAACGGTATCCTATTTGGAACTCTTCCAACTTACCGCCCCTCCGTTGAGGGTAAATACAAACCCAGAGATAGATTTGTTGTCGTCCTTATCACTCTGGAAGCTCGAATCGGTAAAGGCCTCCATTTGGAGATCTCCATTACCATACACCAAGAACAATTGTTTAGTCCTTCGCAAGTACTTAAGAATGTTCTTCACAGCTATCCAGTGATTCTCATCTGGGTTGGATTGATACCTGCTTACAACACTAAGTGCATAAGCTACATCTGGGCGTGTACACAACATCGCATACATTATAGATCCTACTGCCGAAGCATAGGGTATAACGCTCATGCGAGCTCTCTCTTCATCGGTCTTTGGACAAGAATCCTTGGAGAGAGTGACCCCATGGCAAGTGGGTAAGGCACCCCGCTTGGAGTCTTCCATACTAAACCTTTTTAGGATGGTGTTGATGTACCTGGTTTGGGACAATCCCAATAACTTTTTGGATCTATCCCTATAGATCCTTATGCCCAGGATGTATGTGGCATCACCCAGGTCCTTCATGGAGAACCTTAGTGATAAGAAAGATTTGACCGACTGTAGCATAGGAATATCATTTCCTATCAGAAGAATGTCGTCCATGTACAATACGAGGAATGTGACAGCTCTCCCTACAGCCTTCTTATTAACACAAGGTTCATCTGGATTTTTGATGAAATCAAACTCTTTGATGACATCATCGAAACAGATGTTCCAACTCCGTGATGCCTGCTTTAACCCATATATGTATTTAAGCAATCTACATGCTTTCCCGCTGCTCCCACTGTCAATGAAGCCCTCTGGCTGATCCATATAAACACATTCTTCTAAATCTCCATTTAGAAATGCTGTTTTAACGTCCATCTGCCAGATTTCATAGTCATAGTGAGCAGCAATAGCAAGTAGGATCCGAATGGATTTAAGCATGGCTACGGGCAAAAAAGTTTCGTCATAGTCCAAACCTGGTCTTTGACGAAAACCCTTCGCCATAAGTCTTGCCTTATAGGTCTCTACCTGCCCATCTACACCAATCTTTCTTTTAAAGATCCATTTGTATCCCACAGGTTTTACCCCAGGGGGTACAACGTCAAAAGTCCAAACTTTGTTGGTGTACATAGACTCCATTTCGGATCTCATGGCATCCAGCCACTTCACAGAATCTCCACTCGTGATAGCTTGCTGAAAACTGGTAGGATCATCATCATCCATGATGCAGTCTTCTCTGTCACCATCAATGAGGAAATCATAGTACCTCTCCGGTGGGCGAGAAGTCCTACCAGACCTACGGAGTGGCTGAGGTTCCTCAGTTTCTATTGCAACAGCCGGTTCAACCAAGTCGTCATTTGTAGTTTGTGTCTCTATAACCTCTTCTAGATCCACCACTTTGCCATCATCTTTATCTGTGAAAAACTCTTTTTCTAAGAATGTGGCATACTGAGAAACAAATACTTTTTGTTCCTCCTTTTGGTAGAATAGATATCCATAAGAGTTCTTTGGATATCCCACAAAGTTACACATGACCGACCGTGTCTCGAGTTTGTCCGGATTTTGCTTTTTAACATAGGCCGGGCAACCCCAAATCTTAAATCTCTTAAGAGATGGTCTCTTCCCATGCCATATCTTATATGGCGTGGTAGACACGGTTTTGGTTGGAACCCTGTTTAGTAGAAACGCTGCAGTCTCCAATGCATGCCCCCAAAATGAGACGGCTAACTTAGCATCACTCATCATGGAACGGACCATATCTAATAGGGTCCGATTTCGTCGTTCTGACACACCGTTGTGCTGTGGTGTGTAAGGAGAAGTGAGCTGAGAGAGAATCCCATTCTCTTTTAGGAAGTTTGCGAATTCTGTACTGAGATACTCTCCACCTCGATCTGATCGAAGCATCTTGATACTCAAGTCGGTTTGTTTTTCTACTTCTTGTTTATATTCAATGAATTTCTCGAAAGCTTCGGACTTGTGCTTTAATAAAAATATATGACCGAATCTTGAGAAATCGTCAGTGAACGTAATGAAGTATGAAAAACCGCCTCTAGCCTGTGTAGACATTGGACCACATACATCACTATGTATGAGTCCTAGGAGCTCGACAGCTCTTTCTCCGTGTCCGGTAAACGGAGTTTTGGTCATTTTACCCTTGATACAAGACTGGCAAGTCGCATAAGATTTATATTCAAAAGGGTTTAAATATCCATCTTTGTGTAACTTGTTTAGTCTTGTTTCGTTAATATGACCAAGTCTACAGTGCCAAAGAAAAGCTTCATTTAATTCTGAAAGTTTTCTTTTATTAGTGTGATGTATACTGAAAACTGTATGTTGATTTAGGACGTATATCCCATTATTAAGTGTACCATACCCAACCAACATTTGATTCAGGTGAATGTTCATAACATTGTTCTGCAATATAAAGTTATATCCTTCATTGTCTAACAAAAAAACAGATATTATATTACATAGCATACTTGGTACAAAATAACATGGGTTCAAAACCAATATACACCCAGATGGCAACCCCAAGTGATACTCTCCCACTGCGACTGTATGTACATTGGAACCATTTCCAACGCGGAGAGTATGGTCACCTATCTTCAAAACTTTGCTATTTCTCAGCCCCTGCATAGAATTGCAAATGTGAGAACCTGAACCGGTATCTAATACCCAGGAAGCAGAGTTTATTGAAAAACAGTTTTCTGTCACAAACACACCTGAAGCGGAAGCATCCCTATGCTTCTTCTTGAGATTTAAGTACTCTGTACAGTTGCGCTTCCAATGTCCTGCTTTGTGGCAATGAAAACATTCACCTTTCCCCAAGTCTCCAGCTTTGGACTTTTCCTTTCCCTTCACCTTTTTAACTCCACCCTTAGGATTGGTGGGCTTCTTCTTTTTCTTTCCCTTGGCCTTAACCTTTGGGCGAGAAGAGGAAGATTGTCCAACAGTTATAACGGGAGTTTTTACTGATTTCATAGTGCTCTCTGCACTCCTTAACATATTAAGGAGTTCAGGTAGTTCCTTCTCCATGCCGTGCATGTTGAAGTTAACTATGAATTGAGCAAAGATGGAGGGGAGGGACTGCAGAATAATATCCGTATATTGTTCATTGTCCATTTTCCATCTAAGGTCCTCAAGCTTTTCTATAAGAGCTATCATCTTCAGAACATGGTCTCCTACCAGTGTGCCAGGGGCCATTCGCATCTGAAACAATTTCTTTGATGCTTCGTATCGTAATACGCGGGATTGCTCTCCATACAACTCCTTTGTATGGAGGAATATGGTTTGAATGTCCATATTCTCGTGCTGCTTTTGATGTGTATTGTCCATCGATGAAAGCGCGAGGCATTTGGCCGTGGCAGCGTCAGCATCCCATGTCTTGCGGACTTCAATATCCACAACTGAGGATTTTGGGCCTGGGACGGGCGGGGCTGGAGCCGTGAGGACATATGATACTTTATCATAAGTCAAGGCTATTTTCAGATTCCTCAGCCAGTCTTTATAATTGGTCCCATTCAGTTTGTTTTTATCTAGTAGAAGTTTGAGTCCAGTCATTGGTATCTGCCATTAAGAGAGAGAAAAGAATACACTCAGCGAAAGCTCTTGCATAGATTAGATTGGTTATTATCTTGTCTAATCGATGTCTCCTACTTCTTTAATCAAGTTTTTCTTTCAAACCTTAAAAAGAAAACTAGCCAGGATTAATTACAGTCTACAACTTCGCTAACCGTTCAGCCAGGTCAATGTCGGTACTTGAGGGAGGTTCCCCGTGCTTTCGCACGGACCTAATTAAAGTAAACCTCGTTTTCCCAGAGGCGTAGCCCCGTTAACATCTTTCTAGACACCTAATGAGTTAGCTAATTGTAAACTGCAAAATTCTCCTAGGAGCAACTATTGCCCACAGTGGGATCGGGATCCAACCATCATATGGAAGGTATGCAATCTCATTGCAAATCTCAACACTTGAAATTCCCGATATGATTTTTACCCCTAGTACCTATGACCTTAACTATGGTCAACAAATCACAAGTACCAGTCAAGTTCTACCCGTCATTTCTTGATCAATTAGACCCACCCATATGACCCTTAACTATGGTCAACAAAGTCGTATGAATGCCCTAATTAATCTGCATCATATGCAGTGTAGGAAGACATCACTTAGCTACCGTACACTACGCCTTAACTAAAGTCAACAAATGTAGCACGAATATTAAGTACTCTACTTCCTAAAATGACGGAGGGTTGCGGATGATTTTTAAGAAAATTTTTAACGCTTTGAACTTGATATCGTCGTAGAATCAAATGGTTTTCAAAAGGAGCGGCTTGTGCTCCGCAGTTTTGAAATGTAGCTTTTTCATAAATAGCCGAGTGGTTTTCAAATCCGATTCTACAATATCTTTTTAGGTTTATTTTCTTTACATTAATCACATTAATGTAATCCCATCATTTAAGTCCTTAAGCCAATCACAGAAAAGAAACGAAAATAACACGTACGCTTATGCCATCCGCATTCGCCGCAATGTTCCGTTATGCACCGTTAGGTTACTTAACTAACGGCATACCGGGACGGGACTAGCACGGGTGCAAAACATAAGCAACGTCTACTATATATCTCATATATAATATACCATTCGTCTCAGATATCACAGAACACGGGCAGCAGAAAACATATATATAATGTGGGATATACTAGGACGTCCGTATTTAGTATTTAGCCAACAATAGAAAATATGGATTCCACAGTCGCGATGAATAGCCAAGCCCACACCCCTAGACCCCTACGAGAGAGGCAAGCGACCCTACCAATCCTGGAGTTTAGGAGACCCGGTCTCGACTCCTCGAGATGGCCTCCCACTGAACCCCAGAACCCAGTCACTTGTGCTCCCCTCCTTGGGTCTATCCTAATGCGGAAAAGTAAATAATATACAACACTGGTGATATCAACCTCAACCCGGAAGTGCCCCAAATAAAAGAATATTACATTACATTTGAATTTTACATGAATGAAAAATAAAACTCTCATCTCACATAAAACCCCCCGGCTATTCAATCGCGACAATCCTGCACATCATATCTCAGCAACACATAATATCATATATCATCAACATAAGTAAGTATGCTACCCCAATTGTCGTTGATGTATAGCAACGAAACCGGCGATATCGACATACTACACTTACGGTCATAGAAAAGAAAGTGTAAAACTACAATATTTGGAATCCACATTCTCTTTAGATATCATAAATGCGAAATATCACATACTTCGTATTTCATGCCTAACGATATGAATTCCACATATTGTAGCACATTCCAGATAAATAGACAGTATTAAAGTTTTCGACCGAATGATCAAATACCCAAAATTCCCTAAAGCTCAACACTTGAGCGGAGTTCAAAAACCCGGAGTGTGTCACAGTAGTAGCGGTCCAGCCGTAGAAGGGTCAAGCCAACGCCTCACATGTGGCACGCCGTACTGCCCCAAACCCTAAGATTCAAAAGGCAGTTCAAGACGGTCACATAATCGAGTTAAGGTTTGTTGTCTTCTAGAGGGTCCACTACAAAACTTGCACATATTTCCGAAAGATCTAAACCCCGTGAAAAGTGAGCAAACGACACTCGTTCGAACAATTTAATACTTTCTAATTATCCGGAAAAAAACACGAAATTAAAATTCCGATCGAATCATTGAACCCAAAACAATCTCCAGAACAAATAACACTTAAACCAGATTTAAAAATACCCAAAAATATACACAAGCAGGTATTAAAAACACTGTACAAAAAATCATGGTTAGGTCAAAGAAGAGTGTAGAAACAAACCATGAATTATCCTTTCCTTTTTCATTTTGTTTTAACACAAATAGAAATAATTATCCATATAAATAAGCAAGGTGTGAGTCTTATATTGCCACCATTTTCTATGTATATACAACCATGATAGAATGATGTATGTATGCATGTGTGCATGCACATCCATATGTGTGTAACACCCGAGCCCAATGCTACTAATTTCTGTTACTTTATGAATGGAGTGTGACCTTCATTTCATTTATCTTGCTTGACTGTTACTTTTACCTCGTCAATTCACTTTTTGCATATAACAAATTTTGGCATCTAAAATAAAATTAAAAATATTTATCTTGGCCTACTTGACACCCCTAACCCTACTGTAGCGTCCGTGCGTCGCGTTCTCGTCCCGTTCAGTGAAACGGGCGAGTTTGAACGACTACGTGCACGTACGTGTGTCCGTTTTGGGGGTATGCTTTTTAATCATAAAACACTTCATTTTAAATTTTGGATCCCGCTTAAAATCCTATTATTTCAATTTCAAATTTTTGGACCCGACCCGGGAGCGATTTGGAAATGTTTTACTTTGCGCCAAAATCCCATTTTTTAAATATATTTTAAACCATCGATATTTTTCTTAACCATATAAATATTACTGTTCCCTTATAATCTTTTAAATCTTTATTAAAATTTTCTTAATCTCTCCCCAGCCAATCACGGCTCTCCAATATCGTGGGCCCCACCTCTATCTCTCTCTCTCTCTCTCACCGTTTCTCTCTATCTCTCTCCTCTCTCCTATCCCTCTCTCTCTCCCCCACATCTCTCTCTCTCTCTCTCTTCTATATAAAATCTTTCTCCCTCCTTCTTTTCTTTTTCAAACGCGAACCCTAACCCACCGCACAGTCCCCGGCCGCCTTGTTCCCCGTCGCCGCCGCAGCCCCGACGTCGACGCCACTACCACCGACCTCCTTGCCTCCTCAGCCTCATCTCATCCACATCCTCCTTCTTCGACCCCCACGCACCCTGCACCAGCCGCGCCACCTGCACATGCCCCTGTGCGCGTTGCACCGCCATGAGTCGCTGCCGGTGACCCCCGTCCTCTTGTCCCCGGCCTCGCAAGCCTCCCTCGGTGAGCTAGCTTCCCTCCTCTTTTCATTTCTTCTTCTTTCTCTGTAAATATTTTCTTGATCTTTACTGTTCACATTTTGGCCGGAATCCGACGATGCCGACGACGTGACCCGACGTTCCAGCGAGGTGCCCCGACCCGTGTGGTTCCATTGTTCGTTGTTTGGGTTCATTCCGTGAACCGTGCGCCCGTCGCGAGTTTCCCCGCCGACGTTTTACGTTCCGTTTTTCCCGGTTCGCGACCCATCGAGGCAAGTACCCCTTGCTACATGCTATAAAATATTTACATATATATTATGACACCCTAAACCTGCAAATTTAACTTTGGTACAATCATTTCTTATTTTCATGTACAATATTGTTATATATCATTTACCTTTAAACTTGGAACCTACAGTTGCAATTGAACCTAATAACCACGTTTACCTGTTTAATCACATTTTAATATTGACATGGCTTATGGCGTTTATCTCTACAGTGTTGTTCCATTCGGACACTCGAATGCATTTTAACCTGTAATAGCTGTATCGAACCTTTATATAAATCATTGCACCTCTAAAGTGCTTAAACTTGTTAACACGATTAAAAGGCCATAATTGTCATACTGCATTCATATAACATTGAAATCATCTCTGTGACACAACTGATAACTGTACTGCAAGTTGAGTAAATCTGCCTATTGCTTAATTCATTGTTTATATCATGTCGATGAATACCATGCTTGATTGTATAACTGATTGTGAGAACATTCATGATATTATTTATATCTTGACCTGACTTGCTACGTATATATTGATCTACCCGACATGGTACCGTATACTGCTTGACTTGACATGATGTACCATGACCTGATCCATTACCTGATCTTGTGTCTAATGCCAACAAACCTGACATGTAGTCCTCATGGACCGTTCCTGTTGTCTATCCAGACAAACCTGTTTACCTGATCCTGTGTTGGCATTATTTTCTTGATTTTGGGATACCTGACTTGACATACACATATAACTTGGGGGTATGGGGAAATCAAAGGTGAAACCTGACTTATAACTCAACGGTTCACTACCTGTACTGATCAGTTTTAGAGGCCAGGCCCGCCTCGTGACGATGCTGCTGACATCGTTGATCTTTATCCTTTCTCTGTTAGTGCCTAGCGGTACGTCTCGGTTTCAGCCCGAGAGTCTTAGACCGTGCTCCCGGGCATGCACATGATACTATTGAGTTACATCGATGATTCATCAATTTGATTTCAAAGACTTTAGAACAGAGAACCTGATAGCACAGTTTAGTTTACCCACTGCACACTACCCTGCACTTCTCTGATTCATATTATTGTTACACTTGTTTTATTCATGTTTACATTGCATTGCCTGCTACACTGTTCATATTATTTTACTTGATGATTTGACGCGCTGATGTCTGGGTTTTGCATGGCCCAGATTCTGTACCGCTGTCGCAGTCCGAGCAGGAGTTCTTCAGCCGACAGGCTGAGCTGTGAGTGTCAGTAGTAGTTAGTTTTCTTTCCTGCATTTATTTCTTGATGTGAGCCCGCATTATGGGACATACATTCCAGTTATTTTGTATTGGATCTTTCGCTTCCGCATTTTATTATTCTTGACTCATGTTATATTGGATTATGGACATGTTTAGATAGTTTTATTTTTGTTCTTGATATCTCTACAGCCGTAATGTGACTGTGGATGGATACTTCCTACCCACAGGTAGCATGGTTGGCTATGTCACGTGCCCATTTTAGCGTACTCTGGGAAGCGGGGCGTGGCAATGTGCATGAACAAGAATGAATGCATACATGCATGCATACATCCAAAAAGGACAAGAAAGGATTTCTAGTGAGAAGCTAATGGTTAAATGATAAATCAACACTTGATTTATCAACCCGGTCATATCACATACGACCAGACCAAAAGCAAGCCGCCCGATTAATATACGGTATCTCATACGCGCATTTTAACCGGGTCCATGCGCATATCGCATACGCGCACCACAACGTTTCGCCTGGACTAGGTAACTCCTTTGTGGGACTCTAAGACTCGTCAATACGCCGGCAGTGGGTGATGATCATATCAAGCACCCCCAAGCCGCAAGCGGTCAGCTAAACGTAACGGCCACCTGGGTATTGAGCGATCAGAAGAAAACAAGCGAACCTGCTACAACTCCCGTCGAGCCAACCGGCAACACTACCGTACAGTCCGGTCTCTTCGTCAGATATGCTGCATATCGAGTCTAGGGATGGTAACGTCGACCCCAATAACTCAATAAGTCATGCCAGTGAATGGTCTATAACAGATCGAGAAACTACTGATAACACTTATCAGTAAATCTCAGCAGCCCTGGCCAGGGACTTACTGATAAAACCAGTCGAGCACAGCACAGCATCAACTCCCAATACCGGGAGAGACGAAACCCCTCCTATTGCCCATCGCCTTCGTGTGTCTCGGGACTGTATCCAACGGCCACCTGTTTGCACGACTCAGTAGAGCCGTGGTAGGGTGGTAATCAAAGTACAGTGGGAAAGCACACAAGACTCTATGATGATCTCGGGTCTACATACTAACCTGTACCAGTATCACCTGAGAACTGCTATCCGACGATAGATATAATTCCATATAGGAGTTCTCGGTGAGTCCGTCCAGTGTACCCAGTCACTACTGAGCACCCGTATATGATCTTGATGTCAAACATCGATGAATGTGGGAACATCCATCGCCCATCATATACGCTAGTCTACTCTGGTATATCGATGCCCCGTCTCGATACACCTACGACTAGGGACATTTCAGGATATGCTTATAACTACAGATGTCCCACCAGTATGATCTCCATCATAATCACAGTAGTCAAGCCGATATCCTCAGGGCTTTATCAGCATGTATGAATGAATAAAAGCATGATCAAATCAACATGTCAGATAAAGAAGAACCAGATAGCATACTATCATGTCGAGTAAGAATGTACACCGAATATATATATACATGTACACATACATCCACTATCATATAATGGCCTCTAGGGCATACATATATCCAACAATCTCCCACTTGCACTAAGACCAGTTATTGGCATATCTCATACCCAACATCTCAAAAAGTCGCTCATGCTGCGGCTGAGGGAGGGCCTTGGTGAGTGGATCCGCGGCGTTATTCTTTGTGTCTACTCTCTTAATCTCGATCTCGCGGCGATCTACAATCTCCCGGATCAAATGAAAGCGCCTCAGGATGTGTCTGGATCGCTGATGGGACCTGGGCTCCTTGGCTAACGCCATAGCTCCATTATTATCACAATACAACGGTATTGGATCAATAATGGTTGGAACTACTCCTAGCTCCGAGACGAACTTCCTCATCCAGACGGCTTCCTTGGCGGCATCATTCGCAGCAATGTACTCAGCTTCCATCATAGAGTCTGCAACGGTATCCTGTTTGGAACTCTTCCAACTTACCGCCCCTTCGTTGAGAGTAAATACAAACCCAGAGATAGATTTGCTGTCGTCCTTATCACTCTGGAAGCTCGAATCGGTAAATTCCTCCATTTGGAGATCTCCATTACCATACACCAAGAACAATTCTTTAGTCCTTCGCAAGTACTTAAGAATGTTCTTCACAGCTATCCAGTGATTCTCCTCTGGGTTGGATTGATACCTGCTTACAACACTAAGTGCATAAGCTACATCTGGGCGTGTACATAACATCGCATACATTATAGAGTGGGGGGAACTCACCCCGGGCGGCCCGGCAGTCTACTCCTGACCCGACCCGCTAGCTGATCGGGACAAGAGTGGGGGGCTAATGATGATGCTCAATATTGGCGATCCCCAAGATCAGGACACGTGGCAGATGACGTGTCCCAAAACTTAGAGGAAAGGGCCCACAGGGACCGACCAGGCCACCCCTGTACCTGACCTACACATACGAGCTGGCCCTCCTCGGGGCCTCCTACAAATGGGCCCCCTTGGCCCCTCAGCTCGTCCCGAGCTGCCACAAGACCAAGACTCCTCGGCCTTTTCCCTCGCCCCCGAGCTCCCCAGCCGAGGACGTCTTCCTCTGTCCTCTGACCAACTCCACCGCTCACGGGCGTAACCGCCGCTCCGCGAATCTCGTCATGCGCAGATTCTCCATCAGCAACATCCCACGTTCCACGCCACTACGATCCCCATTAATGGGCGATCCGCTCCTTACGCGGGCGTGACGTCGGGAGCGTAACTGCCAGCGAGATTCTCGCGCCTGCTGCTGCGTGCTGCCGCCGCTATATAAACCCCCATCACAGAGGGGTCAAGTAAGCCATTCTGATTCCACTTAGTCGTTACTCTGCTCGGATCTAGCACTAACTTGATCGTCGGAGGGTCCTCGGTGGTACCAAACCACTCCAGGACTTCTTTGCAGGTACTCGACGCTAAACCCCTCAAATCACCAATCTCCTCAAACCCATTGAGACCCACACACAACAGGAGATCATCTCTAAAATCCACTAGGAGATCAACGGAAGACAACATCTGAAGGAGGCCTGAAAAGGACTTCCATCACATTATCTTTTTTAATAAATTATATTCAATAATTATAATTCCATTACAACTAATAATGTATTATGTGCTTATAATCCATACAAAATTAAAAATAAATGCTAACTCTATTATTTTTGTAAGAATTATAATGTTTATGAATAAATATCACAATCTATAAAAAAATCCGATTAATGTCGATTATTTTGTGCTAGAATAAGACGACTGAGATTTTTTTTAATCATGAGTTGCTTACATATCAAATTGTAACAACTTTTGTGTACTGTATAAATTCATCTATGAATATATTGAATCGTCTTTGATATCACGTCTTATAGTTCATAATATTTGATAGGAATTTACAAAAATTTTAAAAAAGAGAACTAATTATATTTGTATCGAAATAGTCACAAAAAATACCATGTCTTTTTTTTCCAAATATGATGAAAGAATAATGTTTCAAACAACAATAGTTATTTTACATTTATTTATAGAAATTACAGCTGCATTAAAGCTAATGCTAAAATTTCACGACCCACAAAACTATCGCTATTTAAAAATTTACTAGGTAATGAGTTTATTAAAAAATTATTTTTTTAGCTAAAAATCGACATAATTTATTATTTATCTTGGTTTATAGTTACATTAAATAACATAAAGCGTTCGTATTTGTAAATTCTAATTGAAAACACCAAAGCATGGTATTTATTTAGATATAATGATTATTCTTGGTATCTACTCATAAGTCCCAAAGTATACAACATTTATATTAAAAAATTACCAAAAGATTTTGGTATTTAAGTGAAATTTATCCTTTATACATTATCTTTTTTAATAAATTATATTCAATAATTATAATTCCATTACAATTAATAATGTATCACGTGCTTATAATCCATACAAAATTAAAAATAAATGCTAACTCTATTATTTTTGTAAGAATTATAATGTTTATGAAGAAATATCACAATCTATAAAAAAATCCGATTAATGTCGATTATTTTGAGCTAGAATAAGACGACTGAGCTTTTTTTTAATCATGAGTTGCTTACATATCAAATTGTAACAACTTTTGTGTACTGTATAAATTCATCTATGAATATATTGAATCGTCTTTGATACCACGCTTTACGCGTGGAGTCAAACTCTAGTTATAATACAAACATAAGAAAAATACTCTCATCTTCATGTGCATTATATGTGCTTAGAATTTAAGTATAATTTCGCTAATCCGTTGTTAAATATAATGCGTTTGATGAGATTCGAATTTGAGTTTCTCTCAAACCATTTTAAATGTCTCTGTTCCGACACCAAAACTCCGAGGTTATGATGATCAGCGCGCCTGATTGTTATATTCTAACGACCATCACTTTTGCATGATGGCTTAGACCTACATGTACAGCAAGAAAAACAAAAAGGATAAAGCCAAGTGGTGCTTTTTTTAGAGCATGTTTCCCACACCTTCGGTGATGGTCGGTGATGTGTAAAGGATTCCGGTGGGCCCACAAGTCAAAAATAATTAAATAACAACCCAAAACAATTTTTCATGTTGCAGATGGAGCAAAAATGAAAGGAAATGAAAATGCAGCATGTACAATAATTTTGATAAAATAAAATAGATGTAGCATATGCTCTAGTTTTACAAAATCATCGATAAGTTTAATTAAATGTTATAGAAAATTTTATCAAAAGAAATTTGAGCAACTTCTTATTTTGGAATGCCATCCATACATTTCAATTCGGTTGAACATATGGACATAAAAGTACTGTTAATGGGTGCACCATATACCATCTGAATGCTTGAGTCATCCAACTATCCAACTCGTGATAGATTTTAATAAATTTATAGAAATTAAATATGATTGTTGTTTGACATATTCGATTATCTTCAAAACTTGAGCATGTTCCTTTATGGTACTCTTTCTTTTCATTTCTCTTTTGGCATTTTGATATTAGACGACGAAATGGTTTGAGTTTGCTGTGCCCATCTTGGCTCTCTAACGGTTGTGGTTTATAGAAACCTATCACATGCCAAATGTTCTAGTTAATATGCGGAACCTACAGCGCATGACGCGGTCACTCAACAAAAGAAGAGTTATTCGTGGGCATATGGAAAACCATTGTCTTTACTCAATACCGAAGTGATTTTAATATCTCTTTTTAAAAATTATTACGTGCCAGCAGAATCTAGATTTAAATAAATTTCTTTATTGATAGTAAATTTTCATCTTGAAATGATGAGTAATCATATAAAATATTTTGTAATCAAAGAAGCATATTCTTTTAGTGAAACTTTTCTTTCTATTCCTTTCCTTTCTATTCGACTATTAATAGAACGCATTTTTTCAATCAACAGCTTCTCATCTCAATGAGCTCTTCATGCCTACATTTCAAAGGTACTGCTTAGTATGTAGTCTACACACTATTTGATGCCACCAATCAACACTAACAGAAACATGCTGATTAAGTTCATTTGTATCTTTCCATCTATTAAGACAAATAATCATGTCGGATCAATCATATAAGATTTTCAACAAGAGAAACAAATGTGGACAATTTTTTTATTAACTATAGTATAACTTGTTTTGCATAGAATTTTTTTAGGACTGCCTAGTATAGATTTAATCAAATTTCTTTCGTACCTTGACGGTTGTTAGCCAAAAAACGCATCCCTGCAGTAAAACTTTCCTTTCCTTTTCTTTTGATGGATTAGTCTAAGAAGAAGAAGATATTTTGAAATCAATATCTTAACCGTATAAATTTCAAAAATGTCCTTTTCTTTAGGATCATTTTTGAATGAAAGAAAGAAAGAAGGAAGGAAGCCCAGCTATGGGCGAGGAATATTCCCCAGCATCTCCTCATGGCTCCAGATGCCTAAGCAGTAACCGTCGCGTGCGGTGTGGGCCCTCACGTGAGGGGCAGTCTCGTCACTTTCGTCCACTGTTACGTAGCAAATGGCGACCGAGAAGTGAAAGCGGTGCCGCGGGGGTGTTTTGGTAATTTTAAGAGGCCGCGGTTACAAATGCTCGGGCCGCTGCTGCTGCTAACTGAACTGTCTTCGCCTCCTCCCACTTTCTCTCTCTAAAATCAAAACGCTCTCTTTCTCTCCTCTCCCCGAATCTAAGATTCGTATTCTCTCTTTTCATTTATTATTCGCAGATAGCTTGGAACAAATCGATACCTACCTTTATTCGCATTTATTTATAGGATCCATAGGGGATAGGGGGATTTCGATTTGATTTGAATTTCTAGGGTTGTGATTTTAGAGATCTGAGGGTTAGTTATGAGGTTGAACGGCGATTACTGGAATGGCGATGATGATGAGGAGGAGGAGGAGGAGGAGGAGATTGAGCAAAAGCTTGTGGTGGGATATGCTCTGACATCGAAGAAAGTGAAGAGCTTTCTGCAACCCAACCTCGAAGGATTCGCTAGGTATTTGTTGATTTCAATTTTCGATTAAAAAAAGTCTTTCTTTTTTTCCTACTCAACTGAATCATTTGCCCCCAATTTTCTCTATTTTGAATCATGTTGCTGATTTATTTTCACAGTGTAATCAGAGATAGTGGGTTTCATTTGTTAGACTCTTGAATAAAATATTTCGTTAAAGCACTCGAATTTATCTCTGATTTAATCTTCAATTTAGTGAAGCTGGAGTTTTTACACGTGGGGAGAAATTTTTTTAGGTGAAGGATTATGTGAAGACAATTTTGATTTGAACTAAAAATTTGTAACTACATGTATGCAGCTGCAGATTTTCAAAAACAAAAATCGGAACTAAATTATTCGAAACATGTTTATTATTATTTTAGAATATAAGGGATTATGTGCACATCATAATAATTAAGGAATATTTACTTTTATTTTTCTTTGAATTGAAATTGGAAGTAGCAATAATAGTAGAGATAGAGATTAAAAAAATAAAAAATTAAGAGGGTTGATGTAAACTGGAGGTGGTGAAACTTGCTTAAAAGTTGGTTTAAATTTGATCACGTGCAAAGCATTTCCCCAAAGCTAACAAGCAATTATCCTTAAATTAATATATGAATTAGACTCCCAGGAAGAAACGATAAATTTTATTAATGAGTGCCATTTCTTTAAATATATTCTGCAACCACCTGCAATTCTTAATCCTATGAGTTGCTGGAAATTTAGAATCTTGGATTATATTAGTTCTGATATTTTTCTTTATATATCCTATACATAAGGTCAACGTTATGAGACACCGTTGTTTTAAAATATATTTTTAAGTCAGATATTTAATATTATCTGATTCAACTTGCAGACATTGATCTATTTTATTATGATCTGTAGAGTTATCAAATTGCTTATGCTGAACATATTATATGATTGCATATGTTGTAGACCGATAATCATATGACTTTGGTCTTATCGTCTGGACGGTAAGGTTTAACTTTATGAATCTCCAACACATTTGCATGAACTATTAATGGATACTGTTTTGTTAAAATGAGACCGGTGGTTGTACACCTCCATATAAAATTCTTAAATTTATTTATGATTTTGTATAGATATAGATGCTTTCTTGATGTTTACGTTAAGCCTTGGTTTTTTTTTTTTTTTGTGAAATGGGGTATAATAAAATTAAAATTATTAAAATAAAATAGTTTTTTTTAATTTCTCAAAATAGGATGTTTTGAATCCCGGGCCCATCCTCTAAATAAGAGAGCGGGTTCTAGAAACCCGGCCCACTTTTTTAATAATAATAAAAAATTAATTAAAAACAGAAATTAATTAAATATCGACTTAAAAAATAAAACAATAATATTAGTGTTGTTTAAATATGAATCTTGTATACACTCTAATAACAAAATGAATCCGTCAAATTTATAATACAAAAAAATCATCTGTTCGTAAAAGTATACAATTATCGCTTTTCCTTTCCCAATCCGACGAGATTTGACATAAGCTTATGTCTCTTGGGATGACTGGACGACCCTCCCGTTTCTTAGGTATATGGCGGTTGTTGCTGCTCTTCTGCTTCGGTTTCTGCTTCGTCTTCAGCATCGTCTTGGACAGATCGTTGTTCCGCAAATCCTGAATATGGGACAGGTGTCGGATATGTGCTGCCTCCCAACAACTGTATGTAGGACAAAAAATCCGTTTTCTAACTGGACTGTTGTTGCGAAGAACCTATCCCGGTTTCATGCTGCTGCTATTGCACAAAACCTGGGCTCCATGGCTGCGCAAATCCTGACCCCCAAGACTGCTGTTGTTGCACAAAACCTGACCTCCAAGACTGCTGTTGTGCAAAACCTGACCCCCAAGACTGCTGTTGTTGCGCAAAACCTGTCCCCCAAAACCGTTGTTCCTCCAGTTGTTGCGCTTGTTCAGTATGCTAGGATTGCTGCTGACAGTATGGTGTTCCAAACCACTGATCCTGCTGCTCTGGATCTTCCTGATACTGCGGCTCTGGTTTCGGCTCATGCTGCGGTTCTGGTGCCGGCTCATGCTGCTGCTCTCGCGATGGCGATAAATGTGGAAGCATATTATATGAACTGAATATACCACCAATATATAAGTCTATAGTCTGAGTATCTGAACCAGCATCAGTCGGATATGGATCCTGCATCATTGATTGTATATGATGCAACCCACGAGCCTGTCGTTATAAAAATAATAAATAATTATTGACTCATACCGCCGGATGTTAAAAACTAATATAATTTAACGAATTTAACTTACCATTTCTCGTTCCACGTGGCCTCTAGGTTCGTACTGCTGGATGTTTGGAAAGTCGTTAGGGGGAGCAGAAATATATCTTATAGCGACACGCTTATACCATTGTAGATATGTTTCGGTAGCGTCGGTGGTTGTTTGGTCACCTATTTGCTGTAAGACAATATTACGTTGCCTATCCTCCCATCTCAGCAAATATTGATGATGATGCTCCCTCCAATCACGCTCCGTCTTTCCTCCTCGCATGTCTCCCTCTATTGTCATAGGCGCAGACGGCGGAACAGGAATATGATGCAATCTACTGAACTGTCGCAACACCCGGTTCGGTAGGTGCATGACCACGATATTAATGCAGAGTAGTGGGCATCGAGCCTGCCAAACCGGCTCTTCTTCGATACAAATGCCGGATAATCCTTGCAGATGATATGCTGTATAAGGCGTTCACGTGAACTGTGCAAATAACATAGTACAAAATTGTAATGAAGCTAATTAAAAATTTTCAAACAAAGTTAATTACCTATGTTATGGTTACCTGAGCCGCCTCCATGCGATCTAACTCATCTCTATAATACTTAAGTACTCGACGAGGAACCTTATAAGATTTCTTGCCACTCCACCAAGAGTCGAGAGGCTTTCCAGGGGTATTCATGGCAGAAATATTAATACGATCTGGTCTTCCCATACACATGTGCTCTCATGACCAAATCTATATATAAAGTGTCAGATGATAAGTGAAAGAACCAATATTACAATTTTGCAAATGTGTAGCTGTTAAAAATAAGGAATGTACCTGAAGTAATGTAATGCAGTCATAAATTTTATTCTTCATAGGAGCACATGCCTTATCTAGTATGTGAAGGCATGAGATGCTCGTAGAAAGCCTTTATGCAAGATATTTGGGGATTGAGAAAGCTCGTACAACTCACTAGTCTATTTTATGAAAGCCATAAAAGCATCAACTCCGGGGTCCATATACCGGTTAAAAACCACTGAAACAGATGTCGATGGATGTGTCAGGTTTCAAAGAATTTTCTGGTGCTTTGCTCATTGTGCGGCTGGTTTCACATACTGTCGGCTGGTATTGTACGTGGATGGGACGTATCTATATTGTAAATACAGAGCTTGCATGTTAATTGTTACAGGTGTTGATGCTAATAACGGTATATTTCCGTTGGGATTTTCTATTGTCGAGAGTGAAAATACATCATCCTGGTCATGGTTTTTCCGTCAACTCAAAAGTATCCCATCTGTTATTGATAAAATAAATTTATGCATCATATCTGATAGACATCTAGGAATACTAGCTGCAATGAGAGCTGTATTTTCGACGACCCCACATAGGTTTTGCCTGCGCCACTTCAGGCAAAATTTTGATAGAAAATTTAAAAATTCAGATCTACATAAGCTTATGTACAAAGCCGGTAAAGCGTCTGACCCTAATGTTCATGATATGTACATGACGAAAATTAGAGAGATGAGTCAAACCGCGAAAGCGTGGTTAGATGAGTATCCAGTACGCATGTGGTCACAAGCACATGATAATGGATGCATATATTTACTAATGACCACTAATATGTCTGAAAGCTTCAACGGGGTCCTTAAAGGTGTCAGAGGCTTACCGATACAGGGGTTGATTGTTCGAACCTTTTTTAGAGTAAATACTTACTTTGTGCAAAGAAGGGAAAAGTTCTTGGCGATGGAGACTCCACTCACCGCGTATTACGAAGATATGTTCCGGAAAAGAGAGCGCAGAGCATAATACTACAGATCTGAAAGGTTTGACACAGCGGAGTTTCAAGTTACGGGGAGTAATGGAAATCAATATACCGTAAATTTTAGAGATGAATGGCTCTCTTCGTGCACATGCGGTGTTTTCCAGCTACAACATTTACCTTGTGTCCATGCAATTGCTGCTGCGAGCAGCATGCATAATTCACATTACAATTTTGCTTCCCGTTACTATACAGTTTTCAATTACCAAGGCACATACGATCCAAAATTTCATCCTATACCAGACAGTCGCTATTGGTACTATTATATTGGGAACAGACAAACACCGACTGTATTACCGCCAATAAAAATATAGGGCCCGGAAGACCTAAGGTGCGTCGAGATCGAATGACAATGGATGTTGATCCCCAGCAAAGACACGGCAGATGTAGCCTATGCAAATAACCAGGTCATTATAGGACCTGATGTCCAGGACAATCAACAGGGGCGGGACCTTCGAGATCGTGACAAAGCGCACAGGAAAAAAATCAGTTAGCGCTTGTAAAAAAACTTGTACAATTTACCTTTTACAAACAGATATGATTTTTTTGTATTTTAAATTTGACTTATTCATTTTGTTATTGGAATGTATACAAAATTCATATTTATAGTAATTCTATATGATCTGTAATAACAATTGTCCGGAACCAAAACAACACTAATATTATTGTTTATTTTTTAAGTTGATATTTAATTAATTTCTGTTTTTAATTAATTTTTTTTATTAAAAAGGGGGGCGGGTTTCCAGAACCCGCCCCCTGCCTTCTATAGGAGAGGGCGAGTTCTAGGAACCCGCCCTCTCCTATATAGGATAGGGGGCGGGTTCCTAGAACCCATCCTCTTATTTAGAGGGTGGGCCCGGGATTCAAACGTCCTATTTTGGGAAATTAAAAAACCTATTTTATTTTAATAATTTTAATTTTATTATACCCTATTTCAAAAAAAACCCTTAAGCCTTGATGTTTGTTGTTTTCTGATTGTGATATTTTTTTCCTTTAATTTTTTTTTGGAAATAAGATGTCACCAAGGTACCACAACAACAACAACAACAACTGAGCCTTTTATCCCAAGCATATGGGGTAGGCTATATGAACTAACATGAGAATCACGCCGAGTCCAGCACATGAATCCTCCGCCTCCATCCACTCCTATCGAACAATATACTTTCATTGAGTCCTTTGGCAACCATATCGTTTCGTATCACCTCCATCCATGTTTTTTTCGGTCTCCCTTTTGCCATTGCCCATATCAAGAGTATCTATTCATCGAACCGGTGCTTTCATAGGTCTGCGTTGCACATGACCAAACCATCTTAGCTGGTTTTCCCGCATATTCTCCTCCACAGGTGCTACACCAACTTTTGCACGAATATCCTCATTTCGCACCTTATCTTTTCTAGTGTTACCGCACATCTAACGAAGCATGCGCATCTCCGTTACGTGCATCTTCTGTGTATGATGCTTCTTAGGAGCCCAGCATTCTGTACCATATAATAAGGCAGGCCGAATAGCGCTCCGATAAAACTTCCCTTTCAATTTTAACGGAAAGTTACAATCACACAAAATCCCTATTGCACTTCTCCATTTCAACCAACCAGCTTGGATCCTTTGATTAACATCACCATCGATCTCCCCATTTCTTTTGGATGATGGAACCTAGATATCTAAACTGGTCGCTCGGTGATATCTCTTGCCCTTCTAATGTTATACCAATATGGTTTTGACTTCTCTGGTTACTAAATTTTCAATGCATATATGCTGTCTTGGACCTGCTCAATCTGAATCCCCGAGATTTCAATGTTTGCCTCCATAATTCCAATTTGGCATTAACCCCTGCTTTCGTCTCATTTACTAGAACAATATCATCAGCGAATAGCATACACCAAGGTACCTCATCTTAGATAGTTCTAGTAAGTTCATCTATCACGATGGTAAACAGGAATGGACTTAATGCAGATCCTTGATGTAAACCAAGTGTAATCGGAAAATCACTCGTTAAGCCGCCGCAAGTTCTGGCATTTGCCACTACCCCTTCGTACATATCCTTGATTATGTCAATCTACTTGACGGGGACCCCCTTCTTCATCATTGCCCCCCATAATACCTCTCTAGATATCTTGTCGTACGTTTTTTCTAAATCAATAAATATCATATGCAAATCTCTTCTCTCTCGAAAACGCTCGACAAGTTGATGAAGCAAATGAATAGCCTCAGTCGTCGATCGTCCAGGCATGAACCCAAACTGGTTCTCTGTTATCTTAATATCCTTTTTTAGCCTGTGTTCAATCACTCTCTCCTAAAGTTTCATGGTGTGACACATAAGTTTTATTTCACGGTAGTTTGAGCAATTTTGAATGTCACCCTTGTTCTTGTAGATAGGTACAAGGATACTTTTCCTCCATTCATTTGGCATTTTTTTGTAAACCAAATCTTATTAAACAGATCCGTCAGCCATTTAACGCCTATTTCTTCTAAGTATCTCCAAATCTCGATAGGAATCCCGTTCGGACCAACCGTTTTTTTTAAACTCATTCTGTTCAAACCTTCTTTAACCCCAGGTAGTCTTATTTTACGTATGAAATCACGGTTTATATCTTGAGATTGAATGACAAGTCCATCCAAATTCTTAGTAAAGCTCTCATTGAACAATTTGTCAAAATAATCTCTTCATCTTTCCTTGATATCCTCATTTTGAACTAAAACCTTCTGATTTCATTTTTGACACACTTCACCGCACATAAGTCTCTGGTCTTCCTTTCCCGCATCCGAGCAATCCGGTATATATCATTTTCAGCCTCTTTAGTGTCTGATTTCTCGTACACCTCCTTATAGACCTTAGATTTAGCTTCCCGAACAGCTTTCTTAACTTTCTTTTTAGCCATTTTATACTTCTCAAATCTTTCCATATTTCTACTTTTCTTCAAATCTTTATAAGAATCCTTTTTAATTTTAATAGCAGCCTTTACTTTTTCATTCCACCATAATATGTCCTTAGATGGTGGAACACCACCTCTCGACTCACCAAGTAGATCTTTAGCTACCTTCTTGATACAACTAGCCATTTTGTTTCATGTTCTGTCTGAATTATCTTCCGACTGCCAATCCGCTTCTTGGACTACACGATCTATAAAAGCCTTTTGGTTACTTTCTTTCAACCGCCACCATTTAATTTTAGGCTCTACTTTACGTCTAATCTTCCTAGGTCCTCTTCTAAATCGAAAATTTAGAACTAAAAGTTTATGTTGAGTGGTTACACTCTCACCTGACACTACCATACAGGTGATACAACAATCTCTATCTATTCTTCTCGTCAGAAAAAAGTCTATTTGACTAACACTTGATCTGCTCCTAAAAGTGATAAGGTGGGACTCTCTTTTCCTAAACCAGGTGTTTGCTAAGATCAAGTCATAAGATAAGGCAAAATCTAGAATCGAGCCACCTATTTCATTCCTTTGTCTAAAACCAAAACCTCCATGGATAGTATCAAACCCACTACGACTAGTACCTACATGTCCATTAAGATCATCACCAATAAATAACTTCTCTCCACTAGGTATATTTTGCACCATCTCGTCTAAATCTTCTCAGAATAGACGCTTACTAGCGTCATCAAGATCTATCTGTGGTGCATAAGCACTAATAATATTAAGGATCTTTCCACCTAGAATAAGCTTAACCAGTAAAATTCTATCACCTTTTCTCCTAATCTCAACTACATTATCAAGCAACCGTTTATTTATGATTATTCCTACCCTATTATGATTTTTATCTCTACCCGTATACCAAAGCTTATAACCCCAAGGCTCTATGACTCTACTCTTTTCACCTACCCACCTAGTTTCTTGCAAACACATAATACCAACTCTCCTCCTAATTATCACCTCCACTAATTCTATTAGTTTACCTGTAAGGGAACCTATGTTCCAGGAAGCTAGACGGATCGCTCTTGCATACTTAACACTACACCCGGGATCCGATGTAGCGCGTCGCTGAGTAGGGGACGCCCCAACGATATTCTTATTATGGTTCATGTCATAGAATGTGACAGTTTTATATTGACTGTCACAAGCCTATCACAACCCTCACCCTTTCTCATCCGGACTTGCGACCGGCAACGGTGGGTTTGTCACCAAGGTACCAATATTCATTAATCACGAGTTGATGAACCACAAAAGTTCTCATTGTGATATTTGTTTACGGTCATGTTGATTCGGTGTATTTATTTAAAATTAAGAGATAATGTGTTTCTTGTTTCCTTTGTCAGAGTAGAATTATTGTAGTAAACATCAACCGATTTGCCATGTTTTTCCTGGAAGATGCAACATGATGTATGTTCATAAGCAATACAGTTTTCTCTTACTATAAAATAGTGAATCTTCTGCCTTCTGAATGTGTTTGCAGAAAGAAGGGGATTCGATTTGTTGAAATTGACCATCATCGGTCTCTCTCGGATCAAGGTCCTTTTGACATCGTTCTACATAAGGTTCGCTAGCACCTATTTATTCTTTATATATCCCCTCTGAAAGATTGGTTTATATTTTCTTTTTGCAGAAGAAGACGAAAACATGTACCTATCTGGTATCGACTAACAACGTTTTTTACTAGTTTGATAAACATTAAAGGTGTCTAGATATTTCGCACCTGATTAAGATTCTCCTTTCGTATTGTCAGCTGATGGGAAAAGAGTGGCGTCAAATTCTTGAGGTCAGTTAAGTCCTGACCACTACTTGTTAACTTCGTCTAAAAATTGCACTTCATCCCATAAACTCTATCTCATGACTCTGGTAGTAATTTAGTAGTAATTGGTCTAACATGATTCTCGCACATGGGTCTAACAAGATTCAAAGTGGCTAACATTGATACATATAACTAAGACATGCCACGTAGTTGAAAACCTGTATATCTCTGATATAATTTGCAGAATGCTTAATATATCCCGTGTCATGAATCATTTTGAGATGTTTTAGTTGATGCGCGCAGAAGTCCAAAACCTGAATATTGTAGCTTCTAATACCAGCTTATCTAGCACCTGATTGTTACATAGGTAATTGGTTGGTGTGCTGCTAAGAGTAGTTGCATTCAATTTTTTTATTTTTGCACACGGGATGCAATTATGAGCGTGTTGAGATCATTATGTTCTTTCCATGAACATTTTCTGAGGGCACTTTCCCTACCCATATATCTCCATCTCTGTGCTGATACTTATCCAAGCCTTGCGGGTATTCTGTATTTTTTCTTCTATTTTTGTGTGGCTTGATAAGCTGTGTTGCGCACCAGATAGTGACAAATATGGTTGCCTAGGCAGGTGCCCATATCATCTGATTTAACTTGCTTTAAGCGATATTTTTTTTTTAAACCTGAGTCTTGGATGCCGCATCTCCTCTCTTAATTTGGCGTTGCATCGGTCCATTATGAACATGATTTGTATCAACCACCGAGTAAAAAAGCATACCAAAGTTTGGATATATATGGAATGAAATGATCTTGATACCACCCATTTATGCATATTGTGGGAAACCTTGAGGTTCATGATATGATCCTCCCAAGTTATTAAACACCATATATGGCTAACGATATAAAAAGATTGGAATTGCTAGGAATTGGAAACCACTATATTTTGGTATACACCATTTTTGGTAGCAGTTATTAAGTTTGCTTATCTACTAATCACTTGTGATTCTTGCTTCATAATTGCACTTAGAAATGATATTTAGGGAAAATAAGTGTTCCACCTCAAGTATCTAAGTGCTATGGAACAGTGCAGACTTGGGTATGCAGAGATCATTATTTCTTGCTTTGTAGCTGCAGCACGTTGATGTCTGTTGTCCTGCCAAAATATAGGTGCTTCCATACATTTAGGTGCAAAATGAAAGCGGAAATTCCTGGCGTTTGTCACTTCTCGTTCATAAACTCATTTATGAAAGCATTAGCTGAGAATTTCCTTCTTATTCTTGGCAAGTTTCATTTATGGTAAAAGTTCTGGACATTTAGTCTGAGACGTTTCCTTCATAAAGGAAAAAATATTGATGAAATCCCACTGCCCATAAAATTCCTCCTTGGATTGAGGATAGCTAAAGCTTTTGCAACCAATGCAATGAACAGTTCAGCATGGTTAACTCTCAGTAGTGTGTTAGGTCTCTTAATAATATGACTTCACTATATCAGTTTTTCTTGTGAGAAAACATCTTTTTAGCATTAATTGTATATAACATCCCTTATGTTTATATCGTATAGCACATTTCACTTCTAACTGGTGTATTACCACATATTGCATTTGGGAATGGCCGGTGGTCATGTCCAATTTCCTCTTCTAAGTTAGAAAAAGATCATTTATCAACTCTCAATTGGTTTTTAGTACATAACATCCATGAGTGAGTGAGTCCATGATCAAGTGTCAAGTAACATTTTCTATTCTAAGTCACATCGAGGCTAAGCCTAGCGGCATTATGTGCTAATAAACGAGTTGAGGGTGGTGAGTGCTGGACAAGGTATACACAAGGTGACAAGGGGTGTTAAATGTAATTACCCTTCTATTCAAAATTTATCCTCTTTTATTTTCATGGATGGATGGGCGGTCATTGCTTTCAGTTAATTAACTAGAATGTTGTTGATGATTTAGGACTGTTAAACCTTTGGAGACTGAAATAATGAAATACTCCATATGATCATTCTATCCTCAACATATCTAATATTTGGTTTTTTTTTATATAGGACCCCCAATCAGATTGTTCTTTGAAAAACAACCCTTAAGGATTTTTGAGTAAAACAACCACTGAAGGTTCCAAGTTAACTAAAAAGGGCCCATCAGTTGACAGCAGTTCCTAACATTGTTAAGTAGATGATTTTTTTTGGGGGGGGGGGCATGGGGGTGTAAAAGACACTTCTACCCAAGCAATGTTTACTAATAAAACTTTATATACCCCAGCCCCAATCTGCAATTACCTGAAGGAAAGGATAAAAAATTAAAATGAAAATGAAAATAGAATAAAAAAAATAAAAACAGCAGCAGCAGTCTCTCCAAGCTCTTGCAACCTCTTCATCTTCTGCTCTTGTAGGTGTATGGTGCTAGGATCGCAACACTTGTGGACCGCGGCGGAAACATAAAACAAAAATTTCTAAAATATAGCACCAAACACAATATCCAAAATCAGCCAAATACTAATGGTTGCAAAAGATCAAGAGAGGCATCTATAGGGTTAAAGGGTGCTACAGCCTTTGTCGTGTCCACTCTCTAGTGGAAGACCCATTGCTAAGTTCCATGGTGTAGGAATCGAGCTTGATCGCCGACCGTCTCGCCGAAAATGATCCACGTTGAAAACAACACACCCAATCTCCCACTTTACACTAGAACAGTTCTATGTGAAGCAACTAGCTCTAACAAATTGCTAATAGATAGAGCTAGTAGATGATAATGGAGAATCCTCTCATTCTCTCCTTTTTCTTTCTTCTCTTTTTCTCTCGTTAGAAAAATCTAGAGGAGGAAGATGAAGGAGTCTCTCTTTTTCCGTCCTTAGAAAAATTATGAAGAGAATGAGAGTGAATCTATCTCTCACATTTCTTTCTATTCCACTTGTCCAAATAAAGAGAGTGAGTCTTTGAGTGACCCCCACCTCTTCACATGCCTTCGTTTGTCATCACATGACAAATGTATTTGTATTATATACAAATACATTGTATGTATCCCATACATACAAGTGAGAGAGAGTGAAAGTGTGTGTATCAAGAGAGAGAATATATGTATCATATACATATACATATTATGTATCATATACATAATAATACATTAGTATTATATACTAAAGAGAGAGAGAAAGTGTGTACCATATACATAATATTAGGATCCATATCACATATATGGATATTAAGTTAACACTCGACTTAATAATCCGGTTTATAAATAAATCGGCTAGTATTATCGAACGTCCGATTAAATCACGCGTATCATATACATATATTTAATCAAACTCCCGCACGTATCCCCATACGCATGCATCATCATCATTTCTTCTGGACAGGCACTTTCATTGTAAGACTCTAAAGGCCTGACACACCGACAATAAGTTAAATAGGATCATATCCGATTGAATCTGAAACACTTTCAGATCAATCTCCTCACAGGTTAACCAACAAGTTCGTCAGCGGTACTACCTGCACGTAATAGCTACTCAGGTATTGATCAAGAGGTAGGTCGACGAGCAAACTTATCTGAACCCATCAAAACCTATCAGTGACAAATACCGTACAGTCCGGTCTTTTCGTCAAAGAATATCGCATACCAAGTCCGGGGGTGGAAACTGTCAGACCCCCAATAACCCAATAAGTCATGCAGATATCGAACTCATAACCATTCGAGATACAACTGATACCATTTATCAGTTTATCTCAACCACCCCGGCCAGGGATTTCAGGTTATAGTCATGTTCTGCATAGTATGACATCGACTTTCTATATCGAGAGAAACGGATCTCCTCAACCGCTCATTATCTCCACGTGCTTCAGGACTATACCAAACTAATACCTGTATGCATGGCTCTTTAAAGCCATGGTTGGGTAGTAATCAATATAGTGGGAACACACACAAGACACTATGGTGATCTTAAGTCAAAAGACTATTCTGTACTATTGTCTAAGAGTATTGCTGCTATTCGACAATAGGTATAACACTATCTAGGAGTTCTCGGCGAATCTTTTCGGTGTACTCATTCTCCAATGAGTACCTGTATACATGCTTTGGTGCCAAATACCAATAGCTGTAGAACAAGCCATCGCTCTGGTTGGGATCAAGAAACGTATACACTAGTCTACTCTGGAGTACCGATATCCAGTCTCGATACTTACACGACTAGAAACATTTAAGGATATGATTATAGACTGCCCAGGCCCCACTAGCATGATCATATCATAATAATGGTGGTCAAGCAAGAATTCTAAGGGCTTTATCAAAATGTATTAGCGATACGTAATAACAAGTAAAATATATACACATGAATGATAAAAACAAACCAGATAACATAAGCAAGAATGTTCTATCTGAAGGGTTCTCTAGCACGACAACAAGGTATCGGAAGGCATCAATCATGCCATTTTATAAAATTGTAGTGTGCTAAGTAACCCTAACCAAGGATTTAACTAGAGAATTAGGAGTAAGCAAGCTTGTAATCAAACATTACACTAAGTGAATGAGGAATACAATATTTGTAGACCGGTTCTTCACTTCTAAAGCTCCATGTAGTAGTCTCTTCGCTCCATGTAGTGATCTCCCAGACTCTAGTAAGGGTTCACAAGGCGAAAGGAACAACCTTGTTTGAAGTTTTCGAGATCGAAAATGATCTACGTCGAGAAATCTCCAACTCAAGCTACCTCTTCACTAATTGGGATTTAGTGAAGCAAACAATCTAAACTAAATGGCTAATCTAGTGTAGCTTGATGAAGTAGGAATTTTGCTCACTTTAGAATTATTTTTCTCACTAAATTTCTTCACCTCATGAAAACCAAGAGAGCTTTCTTGAGATGAGGAAGAAGATGAAGTGTAGAATGAATGAGAGTCTCCAAGTAACCATGGGTGAGATAATATCATATATTCTCTTATGTAGAGACTTAAGCATGGTTAAAGATAATGGTTGGGTTAATAAATATCCAATGTATAACAAAACTAGTGGACTAAATCAATGGTTTCTACAAGCTTCCACTAAGCATCAACCATGACTAATTTCCACCTAATTTTGTATTTACTTTAAATAAATAAAACCCTAATTATCTAAAGTATGGTATGAGTCTCATACACCCATGTACAATGTATCAAGCATGATACAAAAAAAAATACATTAATATATATCACATATATATTAAATGTATAAGTGAGATAAATAAATGCTTAAGTAAGCTAATATCAGTTAATGTAAAATTAATATATCAAATATATAATCATACATTAAATTATTAAATCAATACTTGATTTAATAATCCGGCTATATCACATATAACCGACTAATATCATTTGTTTCAACTTATCGAATCAATACTTGATTCGATAACCCGGCTATATCACATATAACCAACCGATATCACATATCACGAGATTAGAATATGGTATCACATACACGTATTAATCTCGGTCCCACACATATCACATATGTGCTCCTACTTCTTTTCGCCTGAGTCAGGAAATCTCTGTGTAGGACTCTAAAGACTCAATACGCCGGCAGTAGGTGATAATCATATCAGTCATCCACAAGCCGTCAGTGGTACTAGCTGGACGTAACGGCTACCCTGGTATTGAGCGATCAGAAGATCAATAAGCAAGCCTGTTCATAATTCTGTGAATCCAATAAGTAACATTACCGTACAGTCCGGTCTCTTCTTCTGATATACTGTATATCCAGCCTGGGGGTGGTAAACGTCAAACCCCAATAGCTTGATAAGTCATGCCAATGTGAGGCCCATAACGGTTCGAGACACTACTGATAACACTTACCAGTAAATCTCAGCAACCCTGGCCAGGGATTTCCTGTTATGGCCAATCGAGCACAGCGCAACATCAACCCCCAATACCGGGAGAGACGAAATCCCCTCCTATCGCTCGTTGCCTCTATGTGACTCGGGACTGTACCCAAAAACCACCGTTTTGCACGTTCTCTTGAACGTAGTAAGATGGAAATCAAAGCACAGTGGGAATCACACAAGACTCTATGACGATCTCGGGTTTACAGACTAAGCTGTACCAGTGTCACCAGAGAACTGCTATTTGACGTGAGGTATAATACCATTTAGGAGTTCTCGACGAGTCTTGTTCAGTGTACCCAGTCTCCACTGAGCATCCATATATAATCTTTGATGTTAAACACTAATGGATGTGGGATCATCCATCGTCCATCATATGGGTCAAGAAACGTATACTCTAGTCTACTCTGGAATATCGATGCCCCATCTCGACACTCCCACGACTAGGAACAATTGAAGGATGTACTTATAGACTACCCTGGCCCCACCAGTATATTCTGCACCATAATCCTGGTAGTCAAGTACACATCCTAAGAGCTTTATCAACATGTAACAGAGATACAATAAGTGTACAGGTTAAGATAAAGAGTAACCAGATAGTATACTATCATGTCGAGCAAGAAAGTTCTCCCTATATATGTCCAAGCATCCACTATAATATACATCATATGTACAATAATGGCCTCTAGGGCATACATACAACTAATAATCTCCCACTTGCACTAAGGCCATTTGTTGTAGTATCTCATACTCAACGTCCCATAGAAGTCTCTCTAGGGAAAGGTCTTTGTGAGTGGATCCACCGTGTTATCTTTCGTGTCAACTCTCCTTACCTCGATTTCTTGGAGATCAATCATCTCCCTGATAAGATGATACTGCCTCAGAATATGTCTGGATCGCTGATGGGACCGGATTTCTAGGCCAAAGCCACAACTCCATTGTTGTCACAATAACAGTTATTGGACGCTCAATGGTAGGAACCTTGTTCATCTCATGAACAAGAAATATGTAGACAACCACTTTGGCAATGTCGTTGGCAGTGATGTATTCAGCCTTTATCATCTAGTTTGCCACGGTATCTAGCTTGGAACTCTTTCAACATACCGTCCATCCACTGAGGGTAAAGACAAAGCCTGAGACCGGCTTTTAGTCGACCTTATCACTCTGGAAGCACGAATCGATAAAGGACTCCCACTAGAGTTCATCGTTACCAAACACCAAGAACATTTCTTTAGTTCTTCTCAAGTACTCAAGAATGTTCTTTACAACTTTCCAGTGTTTTTTCTCAGGATCTGATTGACACATATTCACTACATCTAGTGAGTATGATACATCCTCTTAGATCTATCTCTATAGATCTAAATCACTGGATGTAGGAGGCATCTCCCAGATCCTTCATGGAGAAACATTGTGATAAGAGGAGCTTGACCAAGTGTAGCATAGGAACACCATTTCCTATCAAGAGTATGTCATCCACGTATAATACGAGAAAGACAACCTTACTCTCTACAATCTTCTTGTATATATAAGGTTCATCTACCTTTTTGATGAAATCAAACTCTTTGACTGCCACATCAAAACAGATGTTCCAACTCTGCGATGCATCTTGCACATCTTTCCGCTGCTCCCACTGTCCACAAAGCCATTTGGCTGTCATGTGCACACTCCCTTCTAAATCACCATTTGGAAAAGCGGTCATGACGTCCAATTGCCAGATTTTGTAGTCATGGTATGTAGCGATGGTAAGTAGGGTCCGGATGGTCTTAAGCATAGCCACTGGAGAAAAGGTTTCATCAAAATCTACACCTGGTTATTGACGACAACCTTTTGCAATAAGTCTAGCTTTGGAAGTCTCAACTTTTCTATCTACACCAAGAATATTCTCAAGATCCACTTGCTCCCGATGGGTTTTACCCCTTCAGGTGCAACCACCAAAGTCACTACTTTGTTGGTGCATATGGATTCCATCTCAGATCGCATAGTATCCAGCCATTTCACAGAGTCCCCACTTGTGATGGCCTGCTCGAAACTAGTTGGGTCATCATCATCCATGATCCAATCCTCGCTCCCACTATCATTGAGAAAACCGTATTATCTCTCAGACGGATGAGGAACCCTATTAGATTTGCAGAGAGGTTGAGGTTTGTCGGGAACTATTGAATCCTCCGGTTTTACCAAATCATCAGCTGTTAGTTTGTCTAGCTGGAACTCCTTCCGGTTCTACCTCATGACCATTAATTTCTTCTATAAGAAATTCCTTTTCTAAAAAAGGTGGCATGTTGAGAAACAAAACACCTTTTGTAAGTTTACGGTAGCGTCCCGGCCGTCGATCCGAGACCAAATGCGGAAACAAAAACTTTTTAGGAAACCGACGCTATCGTAGTCTTTCACCCGGATCGAATCATTAACGCTAAACTAGCTAACTACTAAGAAGTGAGAGTGGTTATACCGATCGATCCGTGTCCTTCGGTCTTTGGCCACCATCCCAAGCTCCTCGCGGCATCTCTAATCTCCGGTCTCCTCGTCGGAAGGGCACCACATCAATGAGTCTTTTTACGGGCTCCCGCTTCATCCGAAGCAACTCGAATATGAAGTTTGCTAGCCGACATGTCCAAGGTGAAGTAGAGAATGTGTGTGATAATTTTGTCTCTTGACACTCTAGGATTCTCAACACATGAGATGGGTAGAGTGGAGGTAGAAGATGATGCCAATGGTGGAACTTATGAGCTAAAGGAAGAAGAAGAAGAGAGCCTTTTGTTGTTGTGTTGCAAAATGAAAAATGAGAGCTTTCATAATAATCTCAAGAGCAAAACAACCTCATATGGCTGCCCTCTCTCTCTCCACCTCTCATTTCAACACAACAATCCATCAATTAACATGACATGTTCACAAAAAAAGAGACCATGAGTCACTAGATTGCACATGCCACATTAATTGCTTCTCATAATGAAATCCACTCACAATTTCTACCAAATAAACATTAACCCAAAATGTTTAGTCCAACAAAAGATACGGTAACATCTAAAGTAAACTCGTGACGGATCACAAGGATACCCCTCACCTGTATATACATACCTGCATCCGCATTCCGACTGAATACGAATGCGATGAGACGAAAGTAATCCAACAAATCTAATACTAGGATTCGGCTTAAACCAAAGCCCAGTAGTATGATCCGTCCGATCATGATCCGTGCACTACTGCACGTATATGATCGAACCCTGCCATAATACCATACGGTCTTTACAACGTTTCGCCCGAAACTTGGGAAACTGTCTGTGGGGGACTCTAAAAACTCGTCAATACTTTGGCTGTGGATTTAACCACTAGCACGTCAGTGGTACTAGCTGTACGTAACGGGCTACCGGGTATTGACCAAAAGGGAGGTCGATGAGCGAACTCATCCTGACATCCTACTGAGCCTGTCGGTGACAATATCCGTACAGTCCGGTCCGTTCGTCTATGAGTATCGCATGTCGGGCCTAGGGGGTTGGTAAAAGTCAGACCCCCAAAAGCGGTACAAGTCGTGTCGGAGTGTAGCCCAGAACACCCTGAAATACTACTGGAATACCTACCATTAAATCTCCTGCCTTGGCCAAGGACTTTGTGTAATGGCTCTCCTAGACATAGCGAGATCTCACCCCCAATACCGGGAGAGACGAAACCCCTGCCGATCCGCTCACTGCCTCCATGTGGCTCGGGACTGTACCCAACTAAAACTGTTTGCACGACCCCTTTGAGTCGTGGTAGGATAGTAATCAAAGCACAGTGGGAACTCACATGAGACAAATGACGATCTCAGGTCGATGAACTAACCTGTACACATGTCACCAGGGAACTGCTATCTGACGCTAGGTATAAAACCAATTAGCATGTTCCCGGCGAGTCCTGTCCGGTGTACTCATAACCCAATGAGCACCTGTATACGTCTTAGGTGAACCAACTGACATCAATGGCTTGTGAGACTAGCCACCGCCCCTCGTCGGGGTCTCGATCCATATACACTAGTCTACTCTGGAGTATTGATGCCTTGTCTCGAAACTCTCTCGACTAGGGACCTTTTAAGGATGTGCTTATAGACCCCAGCTCCAACGTATATGATCGCCATCATACTGCTACCCGTCAAGTAAGAATCCTAAGGGCTCTATCAACGTGTAATAGTAATCTGTAATATCACCTAAAGTATGCACACGATGATAAAGATAAACCAGATAGCATACTATCATCTTGAGTAAGACTGTCGTACCGGCATAGGTCCTCCCTCAATCATTACAATCACGTGCCTGCTATCCAATAATTGACTTTGAGGGCAGTATATCCAACAATCTCCCACTTGCACTCAAGGCTAATTATTGCGATATCGCATACTCACAGCCCGTGTGATACCCGAACACCCAACTCCTCACAAAGACCGTTTGCGAAACTATTGCGTTCGAGGAATAGCCTCAGTGAGTGGATCCGCCATGATGTTTCTTTCTAAGTCTCTCTTTATCTCAAGTTCGCGGAGAAAGCCATCTCCCGAAATGAGCAATACCTGTCTTAGAATATGTCTGGATATCTGATGGGACCTAGTTCATAAATGAACTCCAAATCCAAACTTCTTAGACTGTATCGTCAACTGAACTTAATCAGTATCTTGCGCCATGTCTTCCACAGTATCCGCTTGGACCTCCTGGCCAAACTACTGCCCATCGTCAGAGGGAAAACTATAACTCTGACAGTCACTCTGTCATTCAGGTCATCTTGGAAGCCTGGAATGATAACCGTCACCTGAAGGAGGCTGCCGTTATCAGATCCCGAGAACATCTGCTTATGTTCTAAAACTGCTTCCGATCGTTTCTCCAGGATTGGATTAATATCAACTTATTGCATCTCGTGCAAAAACATCTGGTGTGGTACTTGACATCTCATGATCAACTCAATTGCCTAAGCAAGTGATTTGCCAATCATGCACATCCCTCTCCCCTTTAGTCTGTAAGACACCTTTAGAGAGGGTGACTCCATCATCTGCAGGTATACTACCGTGCCAGGAGTCGTCCATTCTAAAACACCTTTAGAATGCTGTCTAAGTACCCAGATTGGGAAACTACCCAAATCTAGATCTAAAACCATAGATCTAGTAAACAGAATATCTGATATAATATCTATATCTTATGTGGAGAAACCACAGTGTGACAACCACAGTATAACCGATTGTAGATAGGAAGTTTACTTCTTACACTGTGTATGTCATCCAAATAGCAGGACATCACATCCTACTACTTTCTTAACAGATCCATCTCCTATTCTGCTGAAGTCAAAGCCTACGACTGTCATATCAAAAATAGATGATCTATCTCCGCTATATCTGCTTTAGTCTATAAATAGACATAAGCTACTTGTCCACTACGCTTCCGCTACTCCCACTGACTACGACAACCCACTGGCAGAGTCATATACACGTGCACTTCTAAAGCTAATTTAGAACGACGCTATACTCATCCTCCTACCAGGTCTCACAGTCTGGAACAGTAGCAATGGCAAGTCTGGGTAAACAAGAACCTCTCTGTCACCGTCTTTGAGAATACCGAAGTACCTCTCGGGCGTATGAGGTTAGCCACCATATCTGCGGAGTGGCTAATGGAATGTCAAACCTGATTGAATCTTTAGGTCCTATTAAATTTTCTGTAATCGTTTGTGGTTCTGGAATCACTTCCAGTTCTACCATACTCCCACTACTGTTTTCTGAAAAAATCCATTTTACTAAAACTGTGGCGAGTTAAGAACAATATCACTATTGATCTTCCAGATGGTGGAAAGTCAACCCTCGTCATAGCCCGGGTTAACCCACAAACTGCTATTACAGAAACGTGCCTTGAGTTATCCAGAGTTTGGTTTTAAGCATAAACCGGATAACTCCCCGTACCTTAACATCGTTAAGATATGAATCGTTCTATATCCAATATAGAAACAAAGACACTGATTTAATTGGAACCAGATTCAAATCATGCAGCTGTCTCCAGTGCATGTCAACTAAATGGAGAGAAGCCAATCAGTATTACTCAACTTAGGAATACATCCAGATATGAGTAACCTAAAGAGAAGCAAGTTCTCAAAACCATTACTATCAATTGAATACCATACACAAGTATCTACATCTTCGATTACCTTGAAGAATCCTGATACTTGCAACACGCGGTTCTCTACTTTACTCTTATACCTATAACTTCTCAAAACTTAGACCTTGTATTTCTACGAAACACTTGTCTAAAAACTAGAGAAATCATAAGTAAACAGAATATAGTACGATGACCAACCCCTCTGTCCTAATGGACACTGGACAACATACAATACTCTGTATAAGTCCCTGAGTCTAATAACTCATTCCCTGTGTGTCGTAGGTTGAAAATTGTACTTATGGTTAAGAAGAATTACACCGCTGTTTAATGCTCCTTAGCTAACCATCCACTGATATAGGTAAGTGTCATGGACATAATTTCAAAAGGTTATATCTCATTTTATAAAAATAAACGTACAGATATATCAATTTGAAATTGGTGCATAACAACAGATATTCAAAACCAAATATTTGCCGTCCGGCAAACAACCTAGACGATTTTCTCAAATATTACCAATTACAACGAATCCCGATATAATAAGGATGATCACCCAATTCCCAACAACTTACTCCTACTCATCATCTGTAAAACCATACAGATGTGAGAATCATACCTGGTAAATACATACCCTGGAGTAAAGATCTAATTGGGAAATCAGTTTTCTATTAACAACGCATAGTAAAACTGAAACATGAAAATGTTTCGAAGGCGTATCCGGGTATTCCTAGTAATGCCTCTTCCATTATCAGATTCACAACTGTAACCGTATATTTCTTTACCATCTCTCCAAATCCCTTTATATGTCTTTAGTCATTACCTTCTGTATACCACCTTTAGGCCAAATGGTTTTCTTCCTTCCCTACCGTTCGGCACCAGCCTATAGTTTGGAAGAAGACTATCCAATAAGTATAATGGGTGTACTTTCCTAATCCTAGGAGCACTCGCAACGCGAGAGAAGGTAAAGATAAAAGACAACCGAATAAAGCTTATTCCTATTTTTCCTGAACCAGAATCCATCTCCGAACTGGAACAAGTTCCTTCGAGTTCGTATATAACCATACAATGGATCATCCAATAAACTGTGGATCTTCGTAGTGATACGGAGTGTTCTGGAGAAATACAAAGGTGAAGTAGGAGTGGCGATGAAATACTTGGTTTGGTCGTAAATAGCAGTCGCAATTTACTTTGCCCTCTTTCTAATCCCTTTATTTGTCTTTACTTATTACCTTCTGTACACCTCACTTAGGCTAATCGGTTTTCTTCATTCCCTACCTTTCGGTACTTGCCTATGGTTTGGATGAAGACTATCCAATTAGCGTAATAGGTGTACCGTCCTAATCCAAGGAGCACTCGCAACCTGAGAGAAGGTAAATGGAAAAGACAACTGAATAATCCTATTCATCTTCTCCAGAACCGGAAACCATCCTTGAATCTGGAACACGTTTCTTCGAGTTCGTATATAACCATACGATGGTTTTATCCAATGGAAATGGACGTTCGTAGTGATAAGTAATGTTCCGGAGAAAAATGGTAAAAGTAGGAGTGGCAATGAGGTATGCAACTCATACAATCCAAAATCCAGTGTTTTAAGAAGGTTCGGTTAATCTTGGTCACTGAGTCATAGTCTAGGGTCGGGCCATGGTCGCTGCCAAAGAGAGAGAAAAGAAACACTCTGCGTGCACTCTAACCTAAATCAGATCGGTTATCACTTTATCTAATCAGGAAGCCTCCCACTGTATCCTCAAATTCTCCTCCAAACCTGAAAGAAGAATTAGTCGGGATCACTCGAGGAGTAAACCAACTCATCAGTGGGAATCAGGATCCAACTATCATCGCATGATAACTTGATGGAATCCACGCAAGTCATCACACTCCAGAAGGTATGCGTATGCCTGGCAAGTTTCAGTTTCTTTTGAAACTCCCAATATGATTTTTACCCCATACTCTTATGACCTTGACGAAGGCCAACATATCATAAGTCACATGTCAAGTTCTACCCGTCATTATCCAGATTAATTTGAACCCACCCGTACATAGCATTGACGAAGGCCAAAATAGTAGTACGACTGTCCCAAACTAACGCATCTATCTATGCAACAGAAAAGTAACAAATAGCTACCATACACTATGCCTTGACGAAGGCCAACATACATAGCATGAATACTAAATGCTACCTTTCTGAAATGACGGAGGGCTACGAATGGTTTTTGGCGAAAAACCTTTAACGTAATGAACTTGATATCGTTGAAGGAACGAAATAGTTTTTTTATAAATATAGTGGCGAAAACCTTCGCTAAAGAGGTCACTCCCGGTGAAGGGATTTCGGCCCTTGCCTCGTAGAATGAGGTACTGGATATTCATAACCGAATACCACTGTGCAAAACAAAAGAGAACGTCTTTATAATAACAGCTTTTTGAAAAATTGTTCCAACATCAAACAGGTTTGTTTAGCTTGCATTGATCCGAATCAACGCAGTCCCATCAATTGATCACACCAATAAAGAACGAAAATATGATGTACATATATGCCATCCGCATTCACCACTGGGTCCCGTCATCACCCGTTAAGTTACTTAACTAACGACAGAGCGGGGACTGGACTAGCGCGGATGTAAAACATATACATCTACTAGTATATATATAGCAATATATAATAATTGCTCCAGGCGTGATAAATGCAACATCAGAGAAAAGTAATAAGCATCACAGAACAATATAGATAATCTGGGAGCCCCCGGTTTCCTTTGATCCGCAACTGAAACCCGACGTTCCCCTGGTCGTGTGGATAGCCTGTGCAATGAAAACATAGACCCCTACGGGCGCGGCAAGTTACCCGCCAAAACCTGAACCGAGGCAGCCCCTTTCAACAAAGTGAATGGACCACCCAGCACTTCACGGAATCAGGTAACCTGAGCACCTCTCCTTGGATCAACCTATACCCCCTACGGGTGCGGCGAATAGCCCGCCAATTCTAGAGTGACGCCCCCTCCGTCTCAAAGCCCTGAGATGCGGGCTCATTTCCCTCTAGAACCCGGCTATCCGTGCACCCCACCGCGGGGTAATCCTAGTACAAAAAATAAAATATGTACAACGGGTACATCGATCTCAACCCGGTCGTGCCCCAAAAGAATAATATACAAACAGGCAGTGACGACTGTCCACATGTCGGACGCTCGCCCCGCAATATCAAATGTACAAATAGTACTAAACTGCACTAATATTACACCAAGCTATCCACTACGACAAATCCGCAACATCATAGCACAACACTGAACATCAACGTGAATGCACGTTCGCAAATCCGTCTATAGCAATTAGACAAGATTTACCGCTCGAATGACATTCACGGTCACAGATAGTAATGTAAGTACTGCGAACTAACTTATTTAAATTTCGATCGACAAAATTTCCCGAAGTGGGCCCCAAGCACAAATCCAGTACTGTAACAAATCTGGGCCCAAACAAAATAGTCGAGAAACCGCAATTCCACATAAAAGACCAGCACAAGAAAAATGGTGCACCGAAGCCACATAACTGCGGCGGAACCGCGACCAAAACGTGGGTATTGCCGCGGTTCCGCGGCGTTACTGTGGACCCACGCTACCAAATTTCTACAGAGGTCTTAAAAAAGCCTGCCTGATTTTCTAAAATACCTAAAATAATTTTTCGACCACAAAAAATTTTTGACAGAAACTCAGAAAATTGAAATGCGGTTTCGGAAATTTTGATCGATCGATGTTTTAAATATATTAGAACAAGCTAGTAAAGGTTAATGGAGTGGCTCTGATACCATGTAAGTCTACGGTAGCGCCCCGGCCGTCGATTCGAGGCCAAATGCGGAAACAAAAACTTTTTAGGAAACCGACGCTATTGTAGTCTTTCACCCGGATCGAACCATTAACGCTAAACTAGCTAACTACTAAGAAGTGAGAGTGGCTATACCGATCGATCTGTGTCCTTCGGTCTTTGGCCACCATCCCAAGCTTCTCGCGGCATCTCCGATCTCCGGTCTCCTCGTCGGAAGGGCACCACATCAATGAGTCTTTTTACGGGCTCCCGTTTCATCCGAAACAACTCGAACATGAAGTTTGCTAGCCGACATGTCCAAGGTGAAGTAAAGAATGTATGTGATAACTTTGTCTCTTGACACTCTAGGATTCTCAACACATGATGGGTAGAGTGGAGGTAGAAAATGATGCCAATAGTGGAACTTATGAGCTAGAGGAAGAAGAAGAGAGCCTTTTGTTGTTGTGTTGCAAAATGAAAAATGAGAGCTTTCATAATAATCTCAAGAGCAAAACAACCTCATATGGCTGCCCTCTCTCTCCATCTCTCATTTCAACACAACAATCCATCAATTAACATGACATGTTCACAAAAAAAGAGACCATGAGTCACTAGATTGCACATGCCACATTAATTGCTCCTCATGATGAAATCCACTCACAATTTCTACCAAATAAACATTAACCCAAAATGTTTAGTCCAACAAAAAGATACGGCAACATCTAAAGTAAACTCGTGACGGATCACAAGAATACCCCTCACCTGTATATACATACCTGCATCCGCATTCCGACTGAATACGAATGCGATGAGACGAAAGTAATCCAACAAATCTAATACTAGGATCCGGCTTAAACCAAAGCCCAGTAGTATGATCCGTCCGATCATGATCCGTGCACTACTGCACGTATATGATCGCACCCTGCCATAATACCATACGGCCTCTACAACGTTTTGCCCGAAACTTGGAAAACTGTCTGTGGGGGACTCTAAAGACTCGTCAATACTTTGGCTGTGGATTTAACCACTAGCACGTCAGTGGTACTAGCTGTACGTAACGGGCTACCAGGTATTGACCAAAAGGGAGGTCGATGAGCGAACTCATCCTGACACCCTACTGAGCCTGTTAGTGACAGTATCCGTACAGTCCGGTCCGTTCGTCTATGAGTATCGCATGTCGGGTCTAGGAGGTTGGTAAAAGTCAGACCCCCAAAAGCGGTACAAGTCGTGTCGGAGTGTAGCCCAGAACATCCTGAAATACTACTGGAATACCTACCAGTAAATCTCCTGTCTTGGCCAAGGACTTCGTGTAATGGCTCTCCTAGATACAGCGAGATCTCACCCCCAATACCGGGAGAGACGAAATCGCTGCTGATCCGCTCACTGCCTCTATGTGGCTCGGGACTGTACCCAACTAAAACCTGTTTACATGACTCCTTTGAGCCGTGGTAGGGTAGTAATCAAAGCATAGTGGGAACTCACACGAGGTAAATGACGATCTCAGGTCGATGAACCAACCTGTACACATGCTATCAGACGCTAGGTATAAAACCAACTAGCATGTTCCCGGCGAGTCTTGTCCGGTGTACTCATAACCCAATGAGCAACTGTATACGTTTTAGGTGAACCAACTGACACCAATGGCTTGTGATACTAGCCACCGTCCCTCGTTGGGGTCTCGATCCGTATACACTAGTCTACTCTGGAGTATCGATGCCCTGTCTCGAAACTTTCTCGACTAGGGACTTTTTAAGGATGTGCTTATAGACCCAGCTCCCACGTATATGATCGCCATCATACTACTGGCCGTCAAGCAAGAATCCTAAGGGCTTTATCAACGTGTAATAGTAATCTGTAATATCACCTAAAGCATGTACACGATGATAAAGATAAACCAGATAACATACTATCATCTTGAGTAAGACTGTCCTACCGGCATAGGTCCTCCCTCAATCATTGCAATCACGTGCCTGCGATCCAATAATTGACTTTAAGGGCACTATATCCAACACCTTTTGCTCCTTAGTGTAGTAGAAGATATACCCTCGCGAATATTCGGGATATCCAACAAACTTATACAGAACCGATCTTGCCTCGAGCTTGTCCGGATTTTGCTTTTCAATATAGGCCGGACAACCCTATATCTTAACTCATTTAAGAGATGGTCTCTTTCCATTCCATATCTCATATGAAGTGGTAGGCTTTTGATTTGGATGGAACTCTATTCAATAGGTATGCGGCTTCTCAAGCGCATAACCCCAAAAGAAAACAGGTAACTCAGCAGTACTCATCATAGAGTGTGCATATCTCATAGGGCGCGATACCTCCGCCCCGATACACCGTTCTGTGGTGTATACGGAGGAGTAAGCTGAGAGAGAATTTTATTCTTTTTAAAATAATTCAGGAACTCCGTGCTCAAATATTCTCCTTCCTGATCATATCGAAGGACTTTAATATTTCTACCCGTTTGGTTCTCTACTTCGCACTTATATTCCTTGAATTTCTCAAAAGCTTCACACTCGTGTTTCAACAGGAACACTTGTCCGAATCTTTAGAGATCATCGATGAATGTAACGAAGTACAAAGAACCAACCCTGGCATGTGTAGACATAGGACCGTATACATCACCATGTATCAGTCCAAGAGTTCAGTAACTCTTTCTCCGTTTCATGTAAACAGAGTATTGGTCATTTTACCTTTGAGACAAGACTGGCAAGTATCATAAGATGAAAATTTGAATGGATTTAAATATTCATCCTTATGTAACTTAGCTAGCCGTGTCGCATTGATATGACCTAGTCTACAATGCCACAAGAAAGATTCATTCATTTCTGAACTTGTCCTCTTATGTGTGTTCTATATATTTTGAACCGTGGTTTGATATAGAACGTATATGCTATTACATAACGTGCCTGATTCAATCAACTCTTGATTAAGGAAAATGTTCACAACATTATCCTGCAATACAAAATTATATCCTTCTTTAACTTAATAAAGAAACTGATGTAATGTTGTATATCAGGTTCGGCATGTAATAACATTTGTTCAGAATCAATGTATTTACCACTTGGTAATACAAGGTGATGTTCACCAACTGCTTTGGCTGCACCACTTGCACCATTCTCTACTTTTAGAGAATGATCATCTATTCTCAGTTCTCTACCTTTCTGTAGCCCATGTAACAGATTACATATGTGGGATCCTGATCCGGCATCTCATACCCAGGACGTAGAGTGTACTGAGAAACAGTTCTCGGTAACAAACACACCCGAAGAAGATGCATCAACATGCTCTTTCTTCGATTGGGTGGCATGGGAATCCTGGTATTCTCTTATTTTCTGCTCAGACTTATAATAATTATAAGATAGAGCGGAACCAACGTTACCCAGCTTAGCATAATAAGTAGGTTAGGTCAATACATCCATATTATTATCTTGATTAAGGCATGTCACGGTCGCCATCAGGAGAGAGAGAAGAAAACACTCAGCATATGCTCTTACAAGATTAGATTGGTTATTATTTTATCTAATCAGGATAGCTTCCACTGTTTTTATCAAATTCTCCTTCAAACCCTAAAAGGTAAGACTAGCCAGGATTAATTACACCCAACAAGTTCGCCAATCTTTCAGCCATGCCAGTGTCAGTACTTTGAGGGAGGTTCCTCATGCTTTCGCACGGATCTAATTAAAATAAATCTCGTTTTCCCAGGGGCGTAACCCCGTTAACACCTTTCTAGATACCTACTTGATCGGCTAATTGTGATGTGTAAAACTCTCTCAGGAGTAACTCTTACTCGCAATGGGTATCGGGATCCAACTATCTCATAGAAGTTATGCAATCTCATAGAAGGTATGCAATCTCATTGCAAATTTCAACACTTGAAATTCCTGATAATATTTTGCCCCAAGCGATCTATGACCTTGAAAAAGTCAACAAACCATAAATCGCAAGTCAAGTTCAACCCGTATATTTCATGATTGAATTACACCCACCTAGATGACCCTTGACAAGGTTACCAAGGCCGCACGACTATCTTAATCCAATCGCATCTCATGCTTTAGCAGATATGCACTAATCAGGTACCGTACACTACGCCTTGACAAGGTCAACAAATGCAGCACGAATACTAAATAGTTCTTATCTGAAATGACGGAGGGCTACGACAGGTTTTTAAGAAAACTTTTTGCGTAATGAACTTGATATCGTTGTGCAATCGAGTGATTTTGAAAAGAAGTGGTTTAAACTCCATATTTAAAATCGAGTTTTTCAAAATAAACAGAGTGGGTGTAGTATCTGCTAAAGAGGTTACTCCCGATGAAGGGATCTCGGCTCTTTCCTCATCGAATGAGATGCTGGATATTCTATAAGGAATACCGCTATGCAAAGTAAGAACTAGAGTTACTAGTTTTGAAAATTTGATTTCACATCTTTAGGTTTCTTTCATTTTCATTAATCTCATTAATGAAGTCCCATCATTTATGCTTCCTAAGCATCACAAATAAAGAAATGAAAATAGAACGTACGCCTATGCCATCCGCATTCGCCGCAGTGTCCCGTTATGCACCGTTAGGTTACTTAACTAATGGCATAGCGGGACGGGACTATCGTAGGTGTAAAACATAAGTAACGTTTATTATATATCATATATATATATAATAACAACATTCGTCTCATCATATAAAGTGATCACATCACAGAATATCAGTAGCAGAATTCCACATATGAAATATTGGATATACTAGGAATTCCGTGCTTTAAATTAAGCCGGTAAAAAAACACGGATTCCACGGTCGTGATGAATAGCCAAACCCACATTCCTAGACCCCTACGAGAGCGGCAAGCAACTCTACCAATTCTAGAGTTAGGAGATCCGGATTCGACTCCTCAGGACGGTCTCCCACTGGACTCTAGAACCCAGTTACTTGTACTCCCCGTCCTGGGTCTATCCTAATACGGAAAAGTAAATAATATACATCAATGGTGACATCATCTTCAACCCGGAAGTGCCCCAATAAAAGAATATTATATATAAGCTTTTACATGAATGAAAAAGAAAAATTCTCATCTCACGCAAAAAAAACCCGGTTACTCAAACACGACGATCCAATATAACATATTACAGCAACACATAATATCACATGTCATCAACGTAAGTAAATATGTGTATTCCAATTGTCGTTGATATATAACAACGAAACCGTCGATATACCACATATTACACTTACTGTCGCAGAAAAGAAATTGAAAACTACAACAATTGGAATTCGTAACGACCTTAGACATCATAAACCCGAAATATCACATACTTCGGATTTCATACCTAACATTGTAAACCCTGCATTTTAGTCTCGATATTGAAAACACTTTTCAGTAACAAGTCGGGCAATTCAACAAGATTCCCGACAAGTTAATCGAATGCTCGTTGGAAACTTTAGTAGACGGCCGCACCCCCGATGCTGTTAACGAAGTGCACTTAGGCGGAACACCGCGGCCGTGAGCACCCGGGGATGATTTTGGCAACGAGATTCTCTTACAGCCACTTGGTCGAGGCTTTGGGGCGTGGCTATCTAGTAATGTTACCCGACGAGTATCTGCGTACACTACGTGATTGCGACAGAGTTTTGATCCATATCAAAACCCCATGGCAACCGATCAAATGAGGCTAAATTGCTAGGTTTACAAAATTCAAACCAGTTTTCACAATACTAATTATTGTGGATTCCAAATATTGTATCAAATTCATAAAAGTTAGACGATATTAAACTTTTCGATCGATCAATCAACCATCCAAAATTCTCAGAGGACTCAACACTTGAGTTAGATTCAAAAATTCCTAAATAGCGCCACAAGCACATACAGACCAGCACAAGAGAGCACGTCCCAAGCCTCACCAACGGCGCCGCGGAACCTTTGCTAAAAGCACCTTTTGGCCGCAGTTCCGCGGTCGTTAGGTCGAGTTAGGGGTTCGTTTTTCTTGGGGTCCACACAATACCTTGCACAATTTTCTGAACATTTTTAAACCCAAATATTTCAACTGTTGAAAAATTTCTAGAGAGCAATCTTAAGGTGGTGTTTGATGTTCGTTCGAACTTTTTAACGTCGTCTAAGTTACCCAAAACGATGTTAAAATTACGACTACGAAACGCTCCGAATTGACTTTACAGAAAGATAACATCATATGCAATTTTAGTAAAAACAAACAATACCTGAAACATTAAACCCCAGAGCCTGGAACAAAAAAAATTCGAAGCCAAAACAACATACCAAAATCGGCCAAGCCGGTTTTTTCTGCTCTTTTTGCCGAGTCAAATCCGGTGGAATTGGCTCAATTTTCTTTGGTGTTCATATTACATCACATGTAATATTCTGCAACTGTTTAAAAAAAATTTCGAGGCTCTGAAAAATTCGACAGAAACTAGGGTTTTGTTTCGACTGTTTTAGAGTTGTTTTGGTTTCGTAATTATACTAATATCGTCTAGTTCTCTAGCTTGGCTCTGATACCATTGAAGGGTTCTCCAGCACGACAATAAGGTATCGGAATGCATCAACCATGCCATTTTATAAAATTTTAGTGTGCTAAGTAACCTTAACCAAGGATCTAACTAGATGATTAGGAGTAAGCAAGCATGTAATCAAATATTACACTAAGTAAATGAGGAATACAACCTTTGCAGACCGGTCATTCACTTCTAAAGCTCTATGTAGTAGTCCCTTCGCTCCATGTAGTGATATTCTGGACTCTAGTAAGGGTTCACAAGACGAAAGGAACAACCTTGCTTGAAGTCTTCGAGGCCGAAAAAGATCTATGTCAAGAAATCTCCAACTCAAGCTACCTCTTCACTAATTGGGATTTAGTGAAGCAAACAACCTAAACTAAATGGTTACTCTAGTGTAGGTTGATAAAGTAGGAATTTTGCTCACTTTAGAATTATTTTTCTCACTAAATTTCTTCACGTCATGAAAAGAGAGTTTTCTTGAAATAAGAAAGAAGATGGAAGTGTAGAATGAATGAAAGTCTCCAAGCAACCACGAGTGAGATAATATCATATATTCTCTCATGTAGAGACTTAACCATGGCTAAAGATAATGGTTGGGTTAATAAATATCTAATATAAAACAAAATTAGTGGACTAGTTCAATGGTTTCTACAAACTTCCACTAAGTATCAACCATGACTAATTTCCACCTAATTTTGTATTTACCTTAAATAAATAAAACCCTAATTATCTAAAGTATGATATGAGTCCCATACATACATGTACAATGTATCATCAAGCATGATACAAAAAACAATACATTAATATATATCAAACATATATTAAATGTATAAGTGAGATAAATAAATGCTTAAATGAGCTAATATTAGTTAATGTAAAATTAATATATCAAATATATAATCATACATTAAATTATTAAATCAACACTTGATTTAATAATCCGGCTATATCACATATAACCAACTAATATCATTTGTATCAATTTATCGAATCAATACTTGATTCGATAACCCGGACATATCACATATAACCGACCGATATCATATATCGCGAGATTAGAATACGGTATCACATACGTGTATTAATTTCGGTCCCGCACATCTCACATATGTGCTCCTACTCCGTTTTGTCTGAGCCAGGAAACTTCTGTGTAGGACTCTAAAGACTCGTCAATACGCCGGCAATAGGTGATGATCATATCAGTCACCCACAAGCCGTCAGCGGTATTAGCTGGACGTAACGGCTATCTGGGTATTGAGCGATCAGAATATCAATAAGCAAGTCTGCTCATACTCCTGTGAATCCAATAAGTAACACTACCGTACAGTCCGGTCTCTTCGTCTGATATGCCGCATATCCAGCCTGAGGGTGGTGAACGTCAGACCCCAATAGCTTGATAAGTCATGCCGATGTGAGACCCATAACGGTTCGGGAAACTACTGATAAGACTTGCCAGTAAATCTCAGCCACCCTGGTTAGGGATTTCCTGTTATGGCCAATCGAGCACAGCGCAGCATTAACTCCCAATACCGGAAGAGACGAAATCCCCTCCTATCGCTCATTGTCTCCATATGACTCGGGACTGTACCCAAAACCACCGTTTGCACGTTCTCTTGAATGTGGTAAGGTAGAAATCAAAACACAGTGGGAATCACACAAGACTCTATGACAATCTCGGGTCTACAGACTAACCTGTATCAGTGTCACCAGAGAACTGCTATCTGATGTGAGGTATAATACTATCTAGCAGTTCTCGGTGAGTCCTGTTCGGTGTACCCAGTCTCCACTGAGCACCCGTATAATCTTTGATGTCAAACACCAATAGATGTGGGATCATCTATCGCCCATCATATGGGTCAAGAAACGTATACGCTAGTCTACTCTGGAATATTGATGCCTCGTCTCGACACTCTCTCGACTAGGAACAATTGAAGGATGTACTTATAGACTACCTTGGCCCCACTAGTATGATCTGCATCATAATCCTGGTAGTCAAGTACACATCCTAAGGCTTTTATCAACATGTAACAGAGAGACAATAAGTGTACATGTTAAGATAAATAACCAGATAGCATACTATCATATCGAGCAAGAAAGTCCTCCCTATATATGTCCAAGCATCCACTATAATATATATCCTATGTACAATAATGGCCTCTAGGGCATACATACAACTAACACTATCCATATAGGTCTATGTACAATTACAATAATTGCTTTCAGGGAACCTATATCTAACAGCTCTCTCATCATCCTATCCTCTGCATCACCATAATTCTTCCTCTCTCCTGAACACAGCAGCAGCAGCAGCTTCATTGGCTCAAAGCATCAGTTATACAGTTATATAGGCACTAATTCCTTTCTGGGTTTGATTTATATATCTGAAATCAATTCCCAGTGTAGTTTCTTAGCATTAGTTATTGGTTATAGATATTCTACACGCTGGATTTTGGAGCACCTGCTGTGTTTGTTTTTTTCCTTGTTCCAAAATATGAACTTTGGGCATCCATTTGGTGACATGAAATTGATGGTGTTCATTAGATTGAGCCAATCCCATGGATTTTGATATTTTCTATTTTAATTTGTGGCATTGAGTTGTAGGAAAGTTGATACACTGCTGCTGCACTATAGGCATAACATAACTTAATTTCCTTCAAATATTCTGTTCTTTGATAGAGGCCGTTATGTTGGTAGTCATTTTAAGTTGATTGCACTTGGGCCCAACAACCTTATATTCAAAGACTGCACTCTTTTACCCTCCTTCATATTCATTGTCTTTGACAATATAGTAATCGCAAACCAAAATAATCTCTCATTTTCACATGACATTGCTATCAAATTCTATTTATTTGTATCTTAAATCCTTGTTCATTAAAAAAGAAAAAACACCATGACGCAGAACTAGTATAAAACCTTTACCATGCATTTATCTAAAATTTGAATGAAAAACTAGATCTCATCAAACAGCTACAAATTGCAGTGGAAGAAACAAGAAATACACAAAATAAAATAAATCCAAATTTGACTGAGAACATTATCGATTCTGAAATTGGTACTAGAAGGATGATAGTTTCTTAAATCTCTATAAGGATTCGGCCTACCATCACACCGCCAATTAGAAGAGAATTGCATTCAGATCACAGTTGTAAATATCCCAAAAAGTACACAGATAAGTCATAATAAGAACCCAGGAAGGAATCAGCTAGCTTCAAAGATTGAAGAAACTTTATATAAGGAGACAGCTGGAAGTGGTGAGGAGTTTGAGCAAGCTAGGGTTTTTGTATTGGATTATGGCTACAGATAAATGGGGATCAGTGAGGGTAGCTGGGATGGGTTTTTTTTGTCCTAAAACTGCTAATTTAACCATAATTAACCCTAACATAGCTCCAAGCTGGGTTAATGTAACAGAGGGTCCTTTTTAGGTAACATAGAATTTTTGTTTTTTTAATATAATTAGTAATATTTGGGGGTGTTTTTCAAAATAGCTAACCTTTGAGGGTCCTATATGGAAAAAAAACCTGTAATATCTTTTTATACTACAATGCTAAATATCTGTCCTATACATTTATATGTTATAATTTTGTATTGAAGGATTATCGCGAAGAGCACCCTGAAGTTACAGTCCTTGATCCTCCTGATGCCATACAACATTTACTTAATCGCCAATCTATGCTTCAGGATGTAGCTGATCTGAATTTGTCTAATGGCTATGGTAATTTCAGAAACAATTGTTTTTTTTCCTTGTATTTAAGAATAGTACTTTAAGCGACGTTGAAACAGAAATATATTACAGTATAAACATTCTTTCTTTCTCTCTCAAATATTTTTAATTGTGACTATTATTATACCATTGATTATCATAAAATGAACTTTTCGGAACTGTTCTCAGTATAACCTAAAACTTAGAAATATAATAGTCTGTCGAAAGATATGTATTTGTCGACCTTTGCTAATGAATCATATCTGACCTGTTGCAGGTAAAGTTGGTGTTCCTAAACAACTTGTTATCACGAAAGACCCATCATCAATTCCAGATGCAGTGGCCGAGGCTGGATTAGCATTGCCCTTAGGTAAAGGCCTGCCTACTCTCTTCAGCTCTATCTACTTGCTGGCTCATGTCTTTTATGTTCCAAAACAAACCCTCGACTAGAAGATGATTATAGGCATCAGTAAAAAATCAGTTTGCTGTTAAAGCCATAATAACTCCATAAGAAGTCTTGGAGCTTGCTGACTAAAATTATTGTTATTGCAAAGGGACTTGTTTTAATTATTGTTATTGAAAAAGAACTTGTTTAATTTTTTTTATTTGAACAGAAGGTCAAAATTTAACTTAGAACAATGAGATAATCTAGGTAACATGCCTTTATTTTTTTCCCTAAAAAACTATGCCTTTATTTATTTATTCATCATGAATTGTTATACTTGCAAAGGACATCAATATTGACAGGTGTATTTTCAAAACTTGCATGCTCAAGGTATTTTCTGCATCATCATGTCATCTACGCCTTCTTTAAACTGGAGTTGGCTATGAAGCAAGACTCCATGAATGATTTGATGAAGTTTCACGACCATCCATTGACACGAAGCCAACCCTCTCTTTCAGACAAATACTTGAACGAGGAAATTATGGATAAGATAGTGGTTTGCTGACTCATATTGAATGAAGAATTGTAAATATCATGTGTTGCACTAATGACCAAGCAAAGGCATATGATTATGACCAAGCAAAGGCATATAATTATGACTGCGAAATCAACTTTATAATTTTCTAAGAAATTCTTGTTACTTATTGTCATATATGTAAAATTTATAAGTATATTTGTAGCAAGCAGCTTGGACTTGGCAGTACTGTATTTATTCTACTGTCTATCTTCATAAGCACTGGGGCATTCAAGCTAATATCTTTGCTTGTACCTTTTGCAGTTGTGAAGCCCCTAGTGGTGGATGGAAGTGCAAAGTCACATGAATTATCTCTAGCTTATGATCCATTCTCCTTGTCAATCCTTGAGCCTCCCCTGGTTCTCCAAGAATTTGTTAATCATGGTATGTTATATTTTTTGGTGGCTTATTATCTCAGCTTGTAAAGCCTGCTGTTTACTCAAAGCTTGTTATTTTCTGATTACAGGTGGTGTCCTCTTTAAGGTGTACATTGTCGGGGAAACGATAAAAGTTGTGAGGCGGTTTTCCCTTCCTGATGTTAATAAGCATGAGTTGTTAAATACTGGTCTCTTTCGGTTTCCAAGGGTTTCCTGTGCTGCAGCCTCAGCAGATGACGCAGATCTAGACCCCGGAGTTGCTGGTATGGTCAACAAGAATTCCTATCCGAGCTTTTAATGCGGTTTTCAGTCACTCCCTTTCCCAGTAGACAAGTGCAGCTAATGATTTTTAAAAAATTTATTGCTTTGCTAATTCAACCGGTCCTACCAACAACCACAATGTTGTTGTGGGGAAGGCCCTACTTCTAAGATTTTCTTGTGGATTAGGTCTAGCCTGCCCTTTTTTACCTCAAAAAAAGAGAAGAAAAGGAAAGGAAAACAAGACTTGCTAAGCGAATTCAATCATCGATACATCTGATGTCCATCTTTTAACCTTCGCAAATAATGATCTAAAATGAAAATGTTTATTTATGCTGTTGATGTTCTATTGTAGAGCTTCCTCCGGGACCTTTGCTTGAGAAGCTTGCTCGAGAGCTCCGTCGTCGATTGGTTAGTCTTTGAGTACTTGCATTGTTAGATATAAACATATTCACTCCTTTCTGAGGTTTATTTGTTTGATGTATCCAGGGTCTCTGTTTGTTCAACATAGATATAATCAGAGAGCACGGCACAAGGGATCGGTTCTATGTCATTGATATTAACTATTTTCCAGGCAAGTGCTCACACTTGTTTTAGTATGCTATTTTTTACTTGCATTTTCACCATTCAAATATTTACACCGGTGGTTTGGGCATTATGATCCAGAGTCTTCAATAGTAGAAATATCATTCTCATAATTATTTTGATACTAAGTGTATCTTTATTTATTATACACTTCCAGGCAATCTTGAATTTTGTTTTGTAGTTTTATTTCAAACTGCATGATATTTGGAATAACAATGGAATCCTTTCCTTCGACTCATCCAAGTCATCAAACTATTTACACGTGACCTCCATCAAATCCTAGCCCCTTGAATATAGCTTTTGTTAGTTCAGGAAGACGCAAGCAATCATTATTTACATGAACGGAGATACCCTGAAGGATTTGGGTAGGAAGTTTGTACTTTGAATTTTCCAGTGAGATGCCCATTTTATACTGCATGTTCAGGTCAAATTGGTTGTAAATAAGGTACTAGGCTACTAGGCCAGGAGAAGTTATGAATGGTTAATTGGTTATGTGCTGAACAAGGGATCTAAGCCTTCATTATGCACATAGAGTACATTTAGAGTGCTACTATACTGCATTCTACCATACTGCATTCAGAGTTCTACCATCGGAGGGATCACCCAAAATGAGAATGTGTACCACAAAAAATGGGGATACAAATCTGAACATTGCGCATGTAGTCAAATTTCTCCAGGTAGGTAGCATTTCAGATTTCTTTTCTATTCTCAACTACGAGGCTGCATGTGTTGGGTATTAGCTGTGCAATATATGATAAAGAAGCTGGGAGAATTGAAAAATGTAACTTCTTTAGCTAATAGGTAGCTTATGAAATATTTGGATTCAGGAAATCATTATTAAATATGAGATCTACTTGAATTGACTTTAATATCTTAGTGTTATGGCTCTCATTTTGGTTGTGTAAGATATTGTCCTCTTGCTTTTATATTCAAGGGCAGGGAAACAATATGCATTGAATTAGACAGTTCCTGCTGAGGGTGTGAGCTGCTGAAGTCACTTGTACTTTGTAAACACCAAGAGTGTACCAATTTTCTTCCGTTATGTTAGCTATATCCCTCGAACCTGTGACCTCCTTGACACAATTCATATGCCGTTCCAATTATCCTCATCTCCCCCCCCCCCTCCCTTTTACTCGCCTGCTCTTCTCATATCATTAATTCATCATTCAGATTTGCATGTGGGTCATATCAAAAAAATTAAAGGAAAAGAAAATCGATTTGCATGTGGGTTTAAACTCTTATCACATTATTTGTATGGGGGGTTATTTATTTAGATGCCATAATGTCTCGTGGTTTCTTTATGAAAAATGAGCTATTTGTTTAAATTGTACAGTACGATTTTTCTTGCCCTACTTCTTGCACACCATCTGGTTGTCGATCTCACTGCTATGGTAAATGCAGGTTATGGTAAAATGCCGGGATATGAACAAATATTCACAGACTTCCTTTTAAGCTTGGTGCAAAGCAAGTACAAAAGGAGGCTGAGCAGCAGCAACTAAAAGGTCAGGGGGGCACTGCTAATCACAAACGTAGCAAAAAAGATTTTTCTCACCGGCAGATAGCAATCTGGGCAAATATGTATATAACTAGCCTGATGATTCCCCTGCAAAATTTGAAGGTAGGAAATAGGGGCGAGCACGAGGTCGAAATGATCATCAGGTTGGCACCTGACTTTGTATCACACCAATTACTCACAACTTAGTAATGTATCCAATAACTGCACAACGATGCTCTTGACTCATTGTTTTTTTTTCCTTTTCAATTCTACCTTCTATTTGTTGTTTTATCTATTAATCTAAGCTTCTGCAAAATATATTGATTTTATGGCCCCAAATACGTGGTCTTTTTATCTTTTTATACGGGAAAAATATGGCTGGATGAAATTTACAGTATTTATGATGGTTTTAATGATCCGGCGTTTGACTACAACCAAGTGCCGACAGTTAAACTCATTCGTAATTCTGTTCTTTTTGGCAGCTCTCAGTAAGAGTGTTTTGAAAGTTTATCTATGTTTGAACATTGCGTTGCTCTTTTAATGTCTTGTAAGCTCACATTTCCAAATTTAAAAAGTTCTTTTTAGTATTTGGCTGTCATGATTGAACACGAGGGATGCATTTAGATCGGATACATTGTGGATGTAAGCATTACCATATTCATATTTGTTTTCTAGTGATGGATATGCAGTAGTAAAAAGTCATGTACCTATTTGGTGTGAAAATAACATCTAAGTTAACTTCAAATTCCCAATTATTTTTCAAGTTGTTTATTTTTGATCTCCGGCTTGGCACCTCAAACTAGGGTTTTGAAGACTTCGACCTTTACTTTAAGGCGTTGGCTTTGAGGTTGATACTTTGACTTCAACAAAGATGTTTCGACTTTGAGCAGGTAAAGTTCTCGACTTGGAGAATTCGACTTTGAGTATGGAGGATATTCAGTTTTGGCATCAAAGCAAAAGATTGAGGAGCTAGAGTTTTTGAGTTTTGATTTCAAAGCTAGAGTTTCGAGCAACTGCAGTTTCGAGCAGATTCAGCTTGGATTCTTCAATCTTTAACTATAAAACTCGACTCAAGAGGGGCTTTAAAAACAGTTAGAAACTCATTAGATTCAATGTTTAGCAAACAATTTACAAGAAATAATAAAATAAACCATAACAAGGCATTGCTGATTTTTGAAACACAGTGTAGTAATCACTTTATTGTTGGGTTTAAAACACTCCTGATCAAGCTATAGTTGGTTTATAATGGAGATAGAGCTCAATGTTGATGCATACAACAAGTTTAGCTCAAAGGCCCTGACCCTAGGAAGGATGTAAATGTGATCCAGATAAACAAACAGAGCTCGCTAGCTAACTTTGTATCTGTATCCAATATTTATCAAATACGGATAGTAATTTTCATTTCCGATGATGACTGCCACCGGATACAGATATCCAATCATGACGAACTCTGTTACCATATCCAATTATGAAAAGAACAACAGAGCATTCACTCAGAAGGTAGCATAGAAAATCAATTAGAGACATAGCATCAAACACCTTGTAAGCAATGTGAGCAGAAGAGACTGCTGCTCAACAACACCACAGGAACTAGTTGAAACAGAAGCAAAAGAAGCAGCAAAATCACTCACACTTAAGCAAAGGAAACACTAGCAATTAAGCAACCACCACTTCCGCTTCCACAGCCGCAACAGCCGCCTCGTCGTCCACCATCTGCTGACTGAGGAGGTCAGAAGCGGGAGAAGACGACACCAGGGTCCAGTCAGGAGGGAGGGAGGGGAGGGGTGGGTAAGGGGTGGGCCCACGCCTGTTGACGTCCCACGGCTGCGTCTTCTTGGGCCTCGCCTTCCTGTGATGCGCCGTCGCCTTCTTCTGGGGCCGTGACGAGCACTCGATCCTCATCGTCGTCGTCGATATCGGCTGCTGCCGCTGATGCTGATGACGATGATGAATGTGAAACGACGGCGTCGATGATGGAACCCTCGACATTAGCATCATCCCTGTAGCACTCGACAACGCCATTGCTATAGCTCTCTCTCTCTCTCAAATCAAGAAGAAGAAAGCTTTGGGGGTTTGGGCAGAAGAGCCTTTTAAGCAGAGCGGATGAGATTCAGATAAGAGGGCGGATCTCTTCCTCTCGTTTACTATGGGTTTTTTTATTTAGTGTAAATTGTCAAAACACCGCAAGCAATTTCTTCTGCTCGAAACTGTAGTCAACTCCTTTTTAAAAAAGTTTTTTGATGTAAAGAAACTCCTATATCCAGTGGTTTTCTACTATATTTAGATTTCTGCGATATCTAAACAGCGGCCAGAATATCTAAGCAGGTGTCTGTGATAACTAAACCGTTTGCTGCAGGAAAAAATTTCGGTGTGGGGGTGCCTACAATTGCCAGGCCAGAGGGTTTTTGACAACGGAAAAAAGTGTTTTGGTTATTTTTTTTGACAATTTACCTAATTTTATATCTCATGCCAAAAACTTTCATATTTCTAAATTTCATCCATAAAAATTCTTATTTTCAAATTTCATCCTTAAAACCTTTAAATTATTTATAAATCTCCCCTTAGTAATTTTTACTTGGCATATTATTTGAATATTCTGTTACTTCAATTAACATAATCTTAAGTGACTGCTAAAAAACAAAAGTACTCTTCAAAGTAATCATCTTCTTCCCTATCGATTTGAGCTTAAGGTTAGGTTTCTCTTAAATTTCAAATTAAGGGCATTTCTTTATATATAAAAAATTAGGGTTTATTTTTGCAACGCCATAGGAGTAAATTCTCTCATATAGTACCTCTCTCTCTCTCTCTCTCTCTATATATATATATATATATATAGTCATCTCATTTTAAGAATTTCATCTCACCATATCGTGTGTGTGTGTTTGTGTGTAGGATAATGATCCAGTGAGACAGCTTCTTATGTGAGACAAATGAGACGCACTTTATAACATCCTATCCTCGTGTATTTCACCGATCCAGACCATTCACCATGATCTGCATGTCACGCATACCCTATATTAGGTTGCTAGGCACCTCTAGTAAAGTTTAAAGCGCGACAGAAGCGGTAATTGTAAAAATTTAAAGAGCATTATCAAACCCAAACCAAGAATCAAACCAACATACTAAACTTGCAACCAAACTAGTACGCTAGAAAACTAGAGTTGGCGGACTACAACCTTTATACCGCGTTAGCCACCTCTCCTTGAATTCCGGCTAGTCTCCATGAAACCCGGAATAAGTTTGCTCGATGATCTCCTCGCCCAAAATGATCCATCTTGAGATAATTCCAACACAAGTTTTAGTTTCAAATTGATCTCATCAAAACGAAGCAGCCCACTAATTAAACTTGTTAAGAATAATTAGTAGGAGATATAGAATGATTAGCTCACTAATTTTTCTCTTTTCCTTTTTCATTCCTCACTTGAAGAAAAATCAAGAGAGAGAATGAACCATGGAGATAAGATGATAAAGAAGATGATAAGGTTCAATATGAGAACAAAACAAAAATGAGTCATTAAAGAAAAACATCTCATGAATTCTACAACCATCAATTTCTATGACCCATTCTTTTTTTCTTTTAAAAAGAAATAAGAGAATAACAATGTTATTTTGAACCATATGATTCTTATACACCCTTCTCATATGTATCAATATACATATCACAATATTTATATCAAATATAAATATTAATAAAGAGAAGAAAATAACAAAGTGAGCATAATATTAGTTAATATATAAATATATAATTAATTATTAAATCAATACCGAATTTAATAATCCGGCTATATCATATATATACCGGCTAATATCAATAAACACCCGATTAAAATACGTCTATCAAATACACGTGTTTAATCGAACTCCTACACGTATCCCTATACGCGCCCTATATCGTTTCGCATGTGCTGGGAAATCTCTGTGTGACACTCTAAAAACTCGACAATACGCTGGCAGTAAATTAGGATCATATCCATATCCCATAAGCACGTCAGCGGTATTAGTTGCACTTAACGGCTATCCAGGTATTGATCGAAAGAAGATCAACAAGCAAGCCCATCAGAACCCTGCAAAGTCTATCAGTGACATTACCGTACAGTCCGATCTCTCTGTCTAAGAGTATCGCATATCGGGTCTAGCGTTTGGAATCTATCATGCCCCAATAACTCGGTAAGTCGTGCGACAGAGAACTCGTAACCAACCGGAGATACAACTGATAATACTTATCAGTTTATCTTCACTGTGATGGCCATCGACTTGTGGTTGTAGTCATGTCATGCACAGCGCGATATCAACTCGCTATACTGGAAGAGATGAATCTTCTCGACCGCTCACTGCCTTCACATGCTTCGGGACTATACCCAACAAAAGCCTATTTGCACGACTTTTTTGAGCCATGGTAGAATAGAAGGCTTAGTAAAGTGGAAACACACATGAGACACTATGGCGATCTCAGGTCCTAAGGACCATCATGTACCCATGCCACAAGAGAACTGCTATCTGACATTTGTATATTACCAACCAGGAGTTCTCAGTGAGTCCGCCCAGTGTAACTCATCAAATGAGCACATATATACAATTTTTATGTCAAACATCTATAGCTGCAGAATCAGCTATCGCCCTCCTACCGGGTTAGGAAACGTACACACTAGTCTAAATTGGAGTTGTAACGACCGTGTTTTTCTAATACTCAATAAAAAAAGTCTTTTATTTAGTACCGGGTATTTAACTGCGTATTTACTTAATGGAAAAATATTTTATCTTAATGACTTTATTTTTTTAAAAGTGATGCGAGTAATTGTTAAAGCATTGGAATACAATTAAAGGAATTTTCAAAAAAATCTATGTATATGTTTCTGGGCTAAAAATGTTTTAATGAAATTTTATAATGCCTAAAAATAATTTTCGTATTTTTATTATAACTTACAATAATTATTTCGCAATTAAAATATTTTCGAGAATAAAATAGATTTTTAAATAGTTAGGATAACTAACAAATATCATAGATATAGAAATATTATTTAGTTTTAGCCAAAATCATTTTTTAACTGAAGATAACAATAAAATATATTTACTGGAATTTTTCTCACATTTTTCCCGTATTTTAAATATTTTTAACAAATTTTTAAAAACAAATTCGATTTTTATAAATAACAGTTAGATTTTTATTTATTTAAAAAAAAATTTAAACCAATCTTTAACGGGACCGTTGGATGGAAGATCCAACGGCCCAAAAACGCTAGCGGTGACCTTATGATGGGAGACCACACGAAACCGCGTGATCCCTCACGCGGCTACGTGGCGCGTGCGGCGGCGGCTCCTGGGCCATGGGATCAAGATCCAACGGCTGAGAGAGGCGGCGGCGGCATAATCATCAGGTGATGATTGGGAATGATTGGGGCGTGGATTTTGGAGGATTTGATCAGATTTTTTTGGATTTTATTGTTGGAGAAGGACCCTATAAATAGAGACCTTCAAATTCTAATTTCTTACACCATCGAACTTCGAAAATTCTGAAAAAAATACCCAGGACTTCAAATCGATGACGCCGACACTGTGGTTCCACCCAAATATCGAGAAAAAATCCGAACGCGGAGTTATTTAGATCGTAGTACAAGTCTATGCTTTCGACCCATCGACATCCAACTCAAATCAAAAGTAGGATCTACCTCTCTCCACTTGTCTGTCACCTTCTTATTTTTTAATGATTTTAGTTTCAAGTTGAAATCCCCAACCTTATTTTAAAATAATGTTAAAAATATTTCTGTATGCCTATTGTGGCACCTCTTAATCGATACATGCTTAAAATGGATAATTAAATTATCCCTATATGTGTAAATATTGCATCCTCACCCTACATGGAAAATGATATACTTGATATTACAACCCACGAGGTATCAATCCACCCTTTATGTACTCACTTACCTATAATACCAATAAGATCTTGAAATATGTTACTTCCACAAAATACCCTCATTTTATTAAAATGTTGTATCTGTTTAAATTACTCATATGATATAAGACGATTTGAATAAAATACTTTAGTCACACTAAAACGATATATTTTATTTGCTCTCTTATCCACTAATTACTTTAGTTTTATTAAAATCCCTTTACCTTTTGAAAAGGGGTAATACTAATCTAAATAATTATACTATGGTTTCCAACTTAACCCCTTTCACTTAGAGAGAATATTTTTATATTAATTTTTCTTAGTTTATTAACTAAGATTTAATAAGATACTCTAATAAGGTAATACTTTACTTGAAACACCATGGCTACTAGACAATCGTCCCTGAAAATGACACAAATATTGTCATCCATATGTAGCGGTTGTCAACACGGAGTTGATCCTGTAGAATATCACCTTTAATAAAATACCCTAATTTAAATAGGGTAATGTTTTACGTAAATATCTCGTGGTAGATAGGCAATCGTCCATGAAAAGGACACAAATTCTGCCGCCCATGTGCAGCGGTTGCCAACACGGACGTATTTCTAAAATGTTACCCCTAAATAAAAACCATAACTTTATAAAATTATTATTTACAATAAAATGCATGACCTTTTTATATGAAAGATATTTCTAAAAGAATACCTAAATCTTTATTAAAATATAATTTTAAATAAATACCATAATGTTTCATTAAAAGATATTTTCATTAAAATACTATGGGTTTTCCCAAAATTATAATTATTCTAAAATATTATGGTTTCTTATAAACAATAACTACTATTAAATGTCATGATCTTTATTAACCAAGTGTGCTATAAAATATTATGATGCACCTTATAAACTTTAAAAAGTAACAAGATAAAATGAGTGGTTGTGAAAGACCATATTAAATGAGATAAATTATTTAAATACCAGTTACAACATACATGATACATGATAGGTTAGGATTAGAATGCGCGAAGCTAGGTATGGAATACTTATAAATGAAGATCCATGTAGGTAGGGTGAGTGGTCCAAGGTGTGGACGAATACTAACCCGATATTCGGGTGAATACTAACCCTACTTTGAGTGCGAATGGTTCAATATGTGGACAAATACTAATCCTACTTTGAGGGCGAATAATCCAATATGTGGATGACATACAATGTGGAAATTTCATGTCTGGATGATATACGCACTAACTCTAATTCGTTAAAACCCTTTACACTGTATAACGGGCAAGAAGATGCGGTATTCGGATTCCCCTACTACTCGATTATGATCCCAGAAAGTGAAACGGTACATTTCACTTCCCCAGTTGTTCCGTGGCCACAATGGAATAATCGCGAGTATCCGAATCCTTGTTTAATAAACTAATGCGAACTTTAACCGAACTTATACCTCATACATGTTAGTTATATGTATGCCTTAGAGGCCATTACTGTACATGCGATGTATATTGTAGTGTATGCTTGGATATATATAGGGAGGGCATTCTTGCTCGATATGATAGCATGCTATCTGGTTGCTCTTTATCTTAACATGTACACTTATTGTCTTTCTATTACATATTGATAAAACCCTTAGAATGAGTACTTGACTACCAGGACTATGATGCAGATCATACTAGTAGGGCAGAGGTAGTCTGTAAGTATATTCTTCAAATGTTCCTAGTCGTGGGAGTATCGAGACAGGGCATCGATACTCCAGAGTAGACTAGCGTATACGCTTCTCGACCCATGTGATGGGCAATGGATGATCCCATATCCATTGGTGTTTGACATCAGAGAAGGTATACGGGTACTCAGTGGAGACTGGGTACACTGGACGGACTCGCCGAGAACTCCTAGATGGTATTATACCTATCGTCAGATAGCAGTTCTCTGGTGACACTGGTACATGTTAGTCTGTTGACCCGAGATCGTCATAGAGTCTTGTGTGATTCCCACTGTGCTTTGATTTCCACCATATCACGGTCAAGAGATCGTGCAAAAAGGTGGTTTTTGGGTACAGTCCCGAGTCACATGGAGGCAATGAGTGATAGGAGGGGATTCGTCTCTCCCGGTATTGGGAGTTGATGTTGCGCTATGCTCGATTGGCCATAATATGAAATCCCTGGTCAGGGTTGCTGAGATCTACAGGTAAGTGTTATCAGTAGTTTCTTGAACCGTTATGGACCTTGCATCGGCATGACTTATCAGGCTATTGGGGTCTGACGTTATACCACCCCCAGGCTGTGATATGCGACATATCTGACAAAGAGATCGGACTGTACGGTAGTGTTACTGATTGGATTCGCAGGAGTATGAGCATGCTTGCTTGTTGATCTTCTGATCACTCAATACCCGGGTGGCCGTTACGTTTAGCAGACCGCTTGCGGCTTGTGGGTGTTTGATATGATCATTACCTACTGCCGACGTATTGACGAGTCTTTAGAGTCCTACATAGAGGTTTCCTTGTTCATGTGAAACGGAGTAGGATCACATATGTGATATGTGCGGGACCGAGATTAATGCGAGTATGTGATACCGCATTCTATTCTCGCGATATGTGACATAGGTCGGTTATATATGATATAGTCGGGTTATCGGATCAAGTGTTGATTCGATAAGTTGTTACATTTGATATTAGTCGGTTATATGTGATATAGCCGGATTATTAAATCAAGTGTTGATTTAATAATTTAATGTATAATTATATATTTGATATATTACATTACATTAACTAATATTAGCTGACTTAAGTATTTCTTTTTCTCACTTAATGATACACTTAACATATATGTGATATATGTTAATTGTATTGTTTTCTTTTGCACACAAATATATATGTGATATATATATGTGTGTCATGCTAGGTTACACATGCAACATGGATGTATGAGACTCACACCATGCTTATGGTTAAGGTGAGGTTTTATTTGTTTTTTAAGTAATTCAAAACAAATGGAATTTGTCATGGTTGAGTAGTGGAAACTTGTAGAACATTGACTTAGTCCACTTGTTTTGTCATGCTTAAGATATTTATTAATCTAACCATTACCCTACACCATGGTTTAGTCTCTACAAGGGTTAGTGTATGTGATATACTCACCATGGTTGCATTTCTAACCTCAAGAGATTTATTCTCTTCATCACTTCATCATCTTCTTCTTCATCTCATTGAAGCTTTTTAGCTTTTGATCAAGTGATGAAATTGAGTGAGAAAATAAAATCTAAAGTGAGAAAAATTCCTACTTCATCATTCTCTACTATTAGCCATTTAGTTTAGGGTGTTTGCTTCACTAATTTCACCATTAGTGAAGAGGTAGCATGAGCTTGAGTCTCCTCGACATAGATCATCTTCGGCTTCGAAGGTATTGAGCAAGCTTGTTCATTTCTTTATGTGAACCCTCTCAAGAGTCCGGATCTTCACAACTTGCAGCGAAGGGACTATGACATGGAGTTTTAGAAGTGAAGGACCGGTCTACAAAGTTTGTATTCCCTCATTCACTTAGATATAAAGTGTTTACATTTATGTTTCGTATGATTCTCTAGTTAAAAGTCTTAGCTTTGGGTTCCTTAATACGGCAATTTTTTTAATTTGGTATGGACGATGCTGCCTGAAACCTCGCTGCCGTGCTAGGGAACCCAGCAATACAAACATACTCATATTCACATATATCTCTGCCAACATATCTTATTTGTATACACCTCATATCTTTATACCCATATACATCATATCGTCTCATACACATCATACTTATATATACTTGCTCGTTTTTATACCTTTACTTCTTTATGGGGCAATCTTACCCGAGTACAACTCGCTGACGGACTTTCCTTTTTCTCTCTCTATCTTTGGAATGTCCGTTAGATGAAAATGAGTATTATGACGAAGATCAAGGTGTAGAGCTAACTAATGAAGATTATGTGGACTTGACGACGGAAGATTAGCTAGTTTTATTTTTTGCCTACATGTTTAGGGCTTCTTCTCTTCTTCGATATAATTAAACTATTTGGTTTATTTTACTCTTCTGGGATGTAATAAAGTTTGGTTAATGGAAATAAATGCCTTCGCTTTTATTATTTTGTTTTGGTACATATCCTGCATGTTGTAGATATTTTTACGCTTAACGTAACTTATTTAATAGATAACCTTTAATACAGTTAGGTTGCGGATCATACCACGTCATCCTTCACCTTCTTTTGGGAAGCGGGGCGTGACAGGTTTTAGTGGTGGCTCCATGCGGGTCCTGTGTACTAAAATGAAACTGTTAACTGACTTATTATATTTATAAATCTCATCCACTTGTGTCAATTTTATAATTTTTCCATATTCCTTGCCCTTTCCTTGACATTCTGTATCCTGACCATGGCCTTTCTTTTCAGGTCATGGCAAACCTTTTGGATGAGGACAACATGTCGGACATCACCTTTGACGCTACGCTTGGATATTTGGACGACAAAGTAATAGGTCTCCAAACAAGTATCTCCAATGGCGATTTGGAAGATGGAGAAGGAGAAGGAGAAGCCCCTGTAGAGGAAGAATCCGAAGAAGAGGAGGCTCATGCGGAGGAAGAAAAGCCTGAGGAGGACGTCCCTGCTGAAGAGGAAGATCCTGTTGAGGAGGAAGAGACCAAGGAGGAGGCCCCCGCTGAAGAGGAAATTTCTGTGGAAGAGGAGGAACCAAGAGAATACGGTCCGCATATGTGGTTTATTAGGGAGACACTCTATATTTGGGGACATGCTTATCGATACCCCTCCGCAACTCTATCGTCGGGATGTACCAGACTCACCCTTCTTTTATATTTTTGCAAGAAAGGTAAACAAACGCCGGGCCAACAACGCGTAGTTTCCACCGTATAAGTGATGGACGATGACCGAAACGTTTATGATTAGTTCGTGTCATGTTTAGTTTCTTAGTTCCTCAGTGGACCAAATAAGCTATGTATAGTAGTAGGTCCATATTTAATCTTCATTGTATCTCCTTTAGATTTTGTTAATAAAATCTTAATTTCAAACAATTTCGCCCTTGTGCCTCTCGCTTTTTCCTTATTAGTTTTCCTCTTGCGAGCTACTATCCTATGTCATTCTCAGCCTGTTTGTAACCTAACCTCTTTTGATTCAGACCATCATGGCCGGACGACACCACCGCAACAGAAGGGGAAATGGGGTCAATGAAGTCGCTGCTCAGCAAGCAGCTATGCTATAAATGATGCAAGGGCTACTGGAGCAACAGCAGCAGCAGACAGCTGCCCTTCATCAGGAGCTGCGAGAAAGTAGGCATCAACAAGCAGAGGTTTTAAGAAAGGCACTAGCCCTAGTTCCTCAAGGTTCGGCGGGAGTGAAGCAATTTAGATCACTTCACCCTAAGAATTTTTCAGGGAAGGAAACCCCCTTAGAAGCTGAGGACTGGTTCAAAGAAACAACCAATGATCTCGGTGCTGCGCAAATTCTTAAGGACGCGTAGGTGAACATCGCCAAACTATAACTCATGGATAATGCCAGAATATGGTGGGAGGCCGAGGAAAGTAGACTGAAGGAGCCCATCGACTGGGAGACGTTCAAACAGCGTTTTGATACTCAATACTTTCCAGTCGTGGCACACCTAAAAATGGAAAGAGAGTTTATACAATTTCAATAAGGGAGCATGTGGGATAAGTCGGTGGACGAGTACGCTTCGGAGTTCGTGAGATTAAGTCAGTTCGCGCATCACCTGGTGGCAACCTCTGAACTTTATGCTAAAAGATTCCAACAAGGGTTGAATCTAAAGACACAGTCCTCCATGTCTTTTGCCACCCTTTCAACTTATGATGAAATTTTAGAGGCAGCGTGAAACTTTGAAAGCCTTCAGAGACGCATAAGGAAGGATGACCATTTGTCTGGCATTAAGAGACCGGCCAATCAAATTCTTGGGGGATCATCTTCTAGATTCAACGGAAGATAGCAACCAAAGATACCTGCAGAACCAACTGTCTTCAGAAAACTGGCTGTCATATGCAGCTATTGCGGTAGAGCCGGACATTACATGAGGGAATGCCACGTGTTGAACAAACTTTGCGTAATCTGTGGGTCACCATACCATGCTATGGGGATTGTCCACAGAGAAGACGACAACTAGTCCCTGACAACAAACCAGTCAATCATGGAGCGCCTCGACAGGGAGCCCGACCACCTCTTGCTAATAAACTAATAGGGCATGGTCCGCCAACTAGGGGACCATCCTTGTCCTCTCAGAAATGGATCTTCCAGCAAGCTCGGCGCAACGGCCCAAAGCGTTTGGCCTTCACTATGACCACGGAAGAGGCTGAAGCAACGAGGGAAGTTATTACAGGTACCGCTACTTTTTATGGCTGTCATACTTCTATGTTACCCTCTTTTTTTCATGCATGCATATCTTGTTAGGCTCATCCTTATTTTTTTTGTATAAAACGTAGGTACCCTACTAGTAGCCTCTACACCTGCACTCACACTTTTTGACTCTGGCGCGTCGCACTGCTTCATGGCACAAAAGTTTGCGACCGCCAGTTCCATTCCAGTGACACCTCTCATTACTGAATGGAATGTCAACACGAAAAATGTTATGATCAAGTCCACTATGGGATACGATCTGTGTCCCGTGGTGATCTGCTGTTGAGATTTCTACGCCAACTTTATGGTGATAGATATGCTAAATTTTGACGTGGTCTTGGGTATGAACTGGTTGAGTACTTTTTATGCTACCATCGACTGTCGTCAAAGGAGGGCAGCGTTTGAAATCCCTAACCACCCAATGTTCATATTCGAGAGCAGAAGTAAATCTTTAGATCCAGCAACTTACCGAGCTGTACCAAGAAAGGTAAAGATGTTATACACAGTATAGGGGAGGAAAGTATGCCAATGGTTGTACGAGAATTTGAAGACGTGTTTGCGGATGTGTCGGGTTTACCACCAGATCGAGAAATCGAGTTCACTATAGACTTGATGCCAGGGACTCAACCTATATTGAAAACACTGTACCGGATGGGGCCAGCAGAATTGAAGGAGCTTCAGACACAAATTGAGGACTATCTCAATAAGGGATTTATTAGACCGAGCTCGTCACCTTGGGATGCCCCGGTTCTGTTGGTACCTAAAAAGGATGGAACTAAGCGGATGTGAATCGACTACTAGGAGTTAAATAAGGTAATGATTGATCATCTTTTGTGTGTATTTGGAAAAATTTTAATCATCACAACCAAAGAAATTTATACCGCAATCAATTAACGGTGTCGATGTAGCGCGTTAATGAATACGGATCGTCCACTGAGAAGCGTGAATTTGTTTGATCTTGCTTTAGATGAGTCGAAATGAAAATATAAAAGAAAATGCAAGAAAGTTGATTCAAGATTTGTAAGAATTGATTTTAAGAAACATAAAGAAAATAGATCTAGAATCAAGAATCAAGAAGATTTCCAAACCAATTTAGTTATCAAGATTATGAAGAATAGCTTGTAGGATTCGATCAAATTAGTAGTAGTGATGAATCTAGAGATGATTAATCTTATCTATTAATAATTTGTAGCTAGAACGATGGTGACGAATGAAAATTAGGGATCTATTGAAGAAACTAAGGTTTCTCCTTCTCTGTCCCTTGTCTCATTGATCATCATTTGGATCTAGCCTTTAGCAAAGAGAATCATCAATCGTTTAATCCCTAGTTTGCAACGAAATTATCAAGAATGTGATCTCGCTCCAAATTAGGTCATTGATGATTCTTTTTCCTAAAGTTCATAAATCTCATAAGACTTAAGATTAGTAAAAGGATCTTATCATCACTAGATCTACCGATTCTTTCGAATTCTCCACAAGCGGAGATTTCACTCACACATCATGAAAATTAAAGAATCAAGAATGAAGAATTTCATAATGCAAGAATGTAATGAAAACGAGAATTAACAATTTATCACCTTCATTAAACCTTCTTTAAATTTACACAACTCCTCAATTCGAGGTACAAGATTAAGCTCTTGATCGCTCCTTTGAAGAGGTGAATTTGTCGTCGATCTTCACGAAGCTCGATCGCCGTGAGTCGTGGATCGTCGTGGATCTCTTGCTCGGATGATGATCGGCGTTGAGATGAAGGATCGTTGATTGCCCGCTTGATTTGCTTCTCAATGGATTTTGATTTGGCTTTGGATTTGAATTTGGGTTAGGGTTTGGATTGGATCACAAGTTGTGTCACTCGAATTGTGTGTGAAATTATTAAACTAATTAATGAACAACCTCCAATTAATGAACCCCCATTAATGAACAACCTCAACCCTAGATCTAGATCTCCTTTTATAAATTCAAATTCAAATTTCCCTCCAAAAGCTAGGTTGTTAGAGAGAGCCTTCTAGAATAAGCTTGTTGGAGAGAGCCTTCTAGAAGAAGGTTGTTACAAGGAGCCTTCTAGAAGAAGGTTGTTATGCAGAGAAGTTTCCAGAAGAAGTCTGTTACACTGGAGCATCTAAGGTAAGCGAGGTTGTTAGAATGAAGCTTCTGGAGAGACACGTCAACCTAATCCCTTAACTCGGCCACGGAACCGCGGCAACTCGGCCGACTCGGCCGCGGATCCGTGGCAATTTAATGAGATCTCTGTATCATTTTTTCTGTGCTCTTCTTCTGTTGATGTTTGGGTCTTCTTCTGATATCTGGAATCTTTTTATCTCTTCTGAATCTCTGCCAGATTTGAATTCTTTGACTTGTTGTAATTTATCGGCACTTTTGTGATTCCGGTTCTTTGACCTGAAGAATTTTCTGCACACAATCTCGATAAAATGTGTTGAGATAAACAATATCATGTGTGCAGAAATAAACACACAATTTCCTATAAAGAATGTTGAATATATATACAATACGTGGTATTTAGTATTTTCCAGACAAACTGGTAATATGTGTTATATTTATATCAACTATCCTTAAATGATCAGAATAATGAGGAAATTGATGTGTTACAAAATGCATTATTTTCGACTGAACAAATTCTCCCAAACTTAATTTTGATCGTCTCGAGTAAATATCTTTTATTCAGGTGAAGGAGAAAAGAAGAAGAGAAAGGAAAAGAAAAATTAACTAGCACACTTTCGTAGGCAAACACGATTTCATTGAGCACGTGCAACAAGCCTTTAAATCTCTAGGTGTCCCTAGTAGGAGGAGTGTTGTCTCCTGAGGGTTTTCAGCGGATTGCACCCACAAAATCCCATAATAAAAGGAAGACTGTGAAAGTTACATGTAAAGATAAGAATTGTAAAAGAAAGACTTTGAAAATTAGAGTTTCCAACTATACTAGCTTTTCGGTTGTCATGAGCCCTATCTTAATAGTCATGAAAAGATGTTAGAAATCACATCATCCCTCAAAAAAACAACGTCTTTATTCTTCATTCCTATCTTTTTTCCAAACACCGATCATATACCCCTACGTGCGTGTGAAAGACATCCCTACACTCGGAGAATTCAATTCAAGCTATCATAGTCTTGTCCATGTACCTCAGTACTTTTTAGTCGATGAATATTTAGATGGATTTGCTCACACATTTTTCATGCGACCGTTAATACTTCTTGAGGTACTAACCGATCGATTACTCATGTGCTTGCTTATTAGGCGTATTAGTATTTTCTCGTCTTGCAACACCTAAGGCTTAGCAGTAACTCCCAAACCAGTTAGTCTAAGGCACTAGGTGATGAAGCACCCTCGCTATATTTTTTTATTGCTGCCTTGGTGATTACAAAACCAGTGTTCATTTTTCTACACCATTTTATATTTTATTCTTCATTTTTTTCATTTTCGTACTTTGGCTTTTAGACAAGAACATTTCAAGGTATCCTCTACTATCCCGAGTTTCAAGATGTGTGTAAGTGCGTATAGTAGGGTATCAATGTTCAAAATGTTTGGCTTCCAGAATAAGAACTATTTTTCAGACTTATTTTTATTCTCAGATTAGTGACTTCTTTCATCTTACTAACCCTTGGGACAACGGCTCACAACTACTTATTACTAGTTTCGTTTAAGAAAACTTCTAAATTTCTTGGTTTTCTTAAATTTTTCCAATCTTTTAGATGTAATTTTTCACTTTCTAATATTTTATTATCTTATTTATGTACACATTTTTTTTATTATATGTTTTGTGCTTATGCAAAGTATGATGCAAAGTGATGCGTAAATAAGCACAAACCTCCCCCAAACTTGTTTAGAACAGTGTCCTCACTGTTGTCATCTGTTAAATCTCAAAAAATCTATAAGTTTGGGAGGAAAATTTATTAGCAGGGTACATGAAATATGATCGTGAAAATCCTCCCCCAAACTTATTTTTGGCTCATAATTTTTGAGGACAACTTTTATTTTTAAGAGCCAAAAATATAACCCCCCCAAACTTGAGTTAAACAATGTTAATCTTTTTTTAAAATCAAAAGAGGGGGTCAAAGTTATTGTTCACTGCCAAGTTTTGCAAAGACCGAAAGTCAACACCAACCATTCGGAGATTTTATCAGTGTAGTGCACTGGTTGGTGGAAGAACATGTTATCTGGAGCCAGGAAGAAGTGGGGAAGAAATAAGTGGTGTGATAGAATGTGTTTGCGTCTCGTTTTGGAGAGATGACACAGTGATTGTGATGGATTACTCGCATTCTCGTGATTGTCAAGAAAAAGGGGTGGAGGTTCAATTTCTTTGTTTTGGAGATGATTTATCTCAACACCCGTGTTTGCTAAAAATGCGAGTTCATCAGCGAAACTTTCATCGATATCCCGAAGAATAATGTCATTGGAAAGAACGGGATGATACTCAGACTCCATGAAAGGTTTAGAATGTGCATTAGATGTTGACCCGGACAACTCAAAAGAAGGGTCTGTATAATATATATCTGGGTCAAACAATAACGTACAAAGGAAGTCTGGATTTGTACCGTGAAGTTGTTCAAATTCGCTGCTGTCGACATCCATTAATTCGACAGAACATACATGAGCATAAGGTTCGGAGGCTTGACTTTCCAACTTGTAAATGTTAAGTTCAATTGACTTCTTCCCGAAGGATAGGGTCATAGAACCGTTTCGACAATTGATTACAGCGTTGGAAGTCGCAAGAAAAGGTTGACCTAGAATCACCAGAATTTGGTTCCGTGGGTTCGCTACAGGTTGTATATCTAGAACAATAAAGTCCACAGGGAAGATAAACTCCCCGACTTTTATTAACACATCCTCTAACATACCCCTTGGTTTGGTGATAGATCGATCTGCCATCTGTAAAGTGCTTTGCGATGGTTTTAATTCTCCGATACCCAATTGCTCATACACAGAATATGGAAGCAAGTTAACACTAGCGCCTAAATCGAGTAAAGCACGATTGATATTTTTACTTCCAATAGAAATAGAGATTGTAGGACAACCAGGGTCCTTACGTTTCTTGGGTAATTGTTGTGTAAAAGCTGTGCTTATATTACTCGACATGAAAACTTTTTTCAGCACTTGAGTCTTCCTCTTCCTAGTGCACAAGTTCTTAAGGATTTTCGCATAAGCTGAAACTTTTTGTATAGCATCTAGGAGAGGGATATTTATGTTGACTTGCTTAAATATGTCCACAATCTTCTCCATTTGTGCACCCTCAATCTGTTTGGAAATAGAGCTTTATCAATAAGTGTTGGGTCCAACATTTGTGGAGAAGTTTGTGGGGGTGGGAAGGATGAAGTGGGTGGTGGGTTTGAGCCTTGGGGAAAACGGAGAATAGGCTCGGAAGAAGAAGGTAAATTAGACGAAATAGGGTAAGAAGTAGAAGTGAGAATGGAAGTGGAAGTGGAAGCCGGGGTTTCAATTGGTTCCTCAACATTAATCTGTTCACCCACATGATTGTCTAGCACTCTTCCAGATCTCAACGTGGTAATAGCACTCACATCATTATAATGCGAGGGTCCAGGATCAGGTAGGGGTTGAGCTGGAAGATTCCCTTTCTCTCTAGCACTCATTACTGCAGTCAATTGTGCAATTTGTGCTTCTATCAATTTGATACTCTCACCGTGGGAGACAGTGTTTTGCACTAACGTTTGAATAGAAGATGTTAAAATGTCATTCGTTTGCATGGACTGTGTAGTGAACATGTCGAGTGCAGAGGGTGTAGCAGTACCGACAGAAGAAGGATCAAAGTTGTTGGCCGGGTTTTGAAAATTTTGTGGTTGAAAGGGGTGCTGACTCGGTTGTGGCGGTTGCTGTTGTGGAGGGACCATTTGAAAGTCATTCTGGTTTGGAACCGTGTTTTGAGTTTGGTATTGGTTCCAAGCAAAATCAGGATAATTCCTCCAACCTTGATTATCTGTGGAAGAAGAAGGATCGTTTCTAGGTTGTTGCTGAAATGCAGCATTAGTGTGACCTTGAAATAGTACATTCAAAGGACATTCTTCTGTCAAATATGATGGGTTTGAACAGCAACCACACACAGTTTTGGGAAGTGTGTAATGGTTTAGGGAGGCTGAAGAGATTTTGTTTTCTATAGCGTCGAGCTTCCTTTGTATTGCGGCCATTTCGGCTCTCATTATGACTGAAACATCGAGCTGATTGATACCTTCCCCTGACAATGGTTGACTAACACTTTCCCATTGTAAAGTGTTTTGAGCTAAATCTTCTAGGTATTTCCAGGCTTCACCATCATCTTTAGATAGGAATTGGCAATGACACATGGTTTCAAGCATCTGTTTTGTCGTGAAATCAATACCCTCATAGATAATTCGACACAGATCCCATCTAGGGATTCCGTGATGAGGACATTGGATAAGAAGATCTTTAAACCGTTCAAAGCATTTTCAAAATGGTTCATTGGGAAGTTGGGTAAATTTGAAGATTTCGCTCCGAACACGGACGGTCTTATAATTGGGATAAAATTTCTTAAAGAATGCTGCAACGAATTCGTCCCATGTTGAAATAGAATGTGCGCTTGTGTTGTAAAGCCACTTCTCGGCTAAATCGCACAAAGTGAATGGGAGAAGACGTAATCGCATAGCATCCACAGACAGTTGTGAATTACCCATCAAAGCACATACGTTTTCGAATTTGGTGATAAAAACGTATGCGTCTTCAGATTCGAGCCCGTGAAATTTGGGTAAAAGTTTGATGAAATGAGGTTTAATTTCAAAATTGTCCCTATTGGCTGGCGGAATAGAAAGACAGGTGGGAAGGGGAACACGTGTAGGGCGGCATCTCTCTTGGAGAGAAATGCGAGGAGGGTTCTGCACACCTGCGGGCGGTGGCAGAGTGGTGTTAAAGTTTGATGGAAATTCGTCCATCGTGATCGTGGTGGGTGGTGGGAAAGAAGACGAAGAATTACAGACTCCGGGGTCGATAAAAGAAACGCGGACAAAACGGGAAATAGAATCCCGTATCCAGCCTAACATGTGCTAAACGGTTGTAGCACAAGTGGCAGCGTTGGTGATAATTAGAGAAAAAGATGGTTGGTGTTTTTTTTTGAAAAAGACGGATTTTTGAAAAATCAAATCACAAACAAAATGCACAAGCAACCCTAGATCTAATGGTCACCTCGGTCAAGTCTCTAGACCGCTCCTAGACTTCCAGAAGACAAATCGCAGGATAAATCCTCTACTGCCTCTTTATCCCTTCTGTGGCCAGGTAAGTGCCAGGTAAGTGGGAGGTTCTCCACTACGTAAGTAGTGGGCCTAATTAAGTAACCACTTGCCTTAGACACACTTGCCTTAGACACCACAAAAGAAACGCGGATAAGCAATAGATTACCCACAACCTCCTTCTGTCCTAAATGAGCGCGACGGTCTTTAGAGCCTTATCTAGATCTTTTTTAGTTAATGAAGGGTAATGCGGATGCTCGTTTTGTGATTTGCGGGGCTTAGAAAGGGTAATGAACTCCCAACCTAATCTGAATTTAGTCTTTGCCTCTTAATTTCCGTATTAAAATATGCAAACAACCAATTTCAAGAAACGCAACAAATTTTTATTTTTGAGCGGCGAATTTTTGCAAAGAATCCTGCAGAAAAGTTATTATTGGACAAGATCAGAGAGGAGAAGATAGAACAGAGAATATACCACAGAAGTTTGGATCACCGAAACACCTAAACGGTGGCGGAACCGCCGCAAAAACCTGCAAAACGCCGCGGATCCGCGGTGGAACAGAGGAATTAGGATTTCAAAATTTTCCTGTATCTTCCTGTACTCCTCTGGAATTTGTAGATCTTCTATGAATCTTGATCTCACTGCTACAATGATTCCAGATTCCCTCGCACAAATTCAAACACTAAACGTTAAGCACTTGCAGCGATTCTTGAATTAAAATTTGATGGAATAATAAATTTTCAACTCAAATTGCAAAAATGAACAAATTACGCACGCATCCCCGGCAACGGCGCCATTTGATTGATCATCTTTTGTGTGTATTTGGAAAAGTTTTAATCATCACAACCAAAGAAATTTATACCGTAATTAATTAACGGTGTCAATGTAGCACGCTAATGAATACGGATCGTCCACTGAGATGCGTGAATTTGTTTGATCTTGCCTTAGATGAGTCGAAATGAAAATATAAAAGAAAATGCAAGAATGTTGATTTAAGATTTGTAAGAATTGATTTTAAGAAAAATAAAGAAAATAGATCTAGAATCAAGAATCAAGAAGATTTCCAAACCAATTTAGTTATCAAGATTATGAAGAATAGCTTGTAGGATGCGATCAAATTAGTAGTAGTGATGAATCTAGAGATGACTAATCTTATCTATTGATAATTTATAGCTAGAACGATGGTGACGAATGAAGATTAGGGATCTATTGAAGAAACTAGGGTTTCTCTTTCTCCGTCCCTTGTCTTTTCATTGATCATCATTTGGATCTAGCCTTTAGCAAAGAGAATCATCAATCGTTTAATCCCTAGTTTGCAACGAAATTATCAAGAATGTGATCTCGCTCCAAGTTAGGTCATTGATGATTCTTTTTCCTAAAGTTCACAAATCTCATAAGACTTACGATTAGTAAAAGGATCTTATCATCACTAGATCTACCGATTTTCTTGAATCCTCCACAAGCGGAGATTTCATTCACACATCATGAAAATTAAAGAATCAAGAATGAAGACTTTCATAATGTAAGAATGTAATGAAAACGAGAATTAACAATTTATCACCTTTATTAAATCTTCTTTAAATTTACACAACTCCTCAATTCGGGGTACAAGATTAAGCTCTCGATCACTCCTTTGAAGAGGTGAATTTGTAGTCGATCTTCATGAAGCTCGATCACCGTGAGTCGTGGATTGTCGTGGATCTCTTGCTCGGATGATGATCGGCGTTGCGATGAAGGATCGTTGATTGCTTGCTTGATTTGCTTCTCAATGGATCTTGATTTAGCTTTAGATTTGGATTTGGGTTAGGGTTTGGATTGGATCACAAGTTGTGTCACTCGACTTGCGTGTGAAATTATTGAACCAATTAATGAACAACCTCCAATAAATGAACCCCCAATTAATGAACAACCTCAACCCTAGATCTAGATCTCCTTTTATAAATTCAAATTCAAATTTCCCTCCAAAAGCTAGGTTGTTAGAGAGAAACTTCTAGAATAAGGTTGTTGGAGAGAGCCTTCTAGAAGAAGGTTGTTATAAGGAGCCTTCTAGAAGAAGGTTGTTATGCAGAGAAGTTTCCAGAAGAAGTCTGTTACACTGGAGCATCTAAGGTAAGCGAGGTTGTTAGAATGAAGCTTCTGGAGAGACACGTCACCCTAATCCCTCAACTCGGTCGCGGAACCGCGGCAACTCGGCCGCAGATCCGCGGCCATTTAATGAGATCTCTGCATCATTTTTTCTGTGCTCTTCTTCTGTTGATGTTTGGGTCTTCTTGTGATATCTGGAATCTTTTTATCTCTTCTGAATCTCTGCCAGATTTGAATTCTTTGACTTGTTGTAATTTATCGGTACTTTTGTGATTCCGGTTCTTTGACCTGAAGAATTTTCTGCTCACAATCTCGATAAAATGTATTGAGATAAACAATATCATGCTTGCAGAAATAAACACACAATTTTCTATAAAGAATGTTGAATATATATACAACACGTGGTATTTAGTATTTTCCAGACAAACTGGTAATATGTGTTATATTTATATCAACTATTCTTAAATGATCAGAATAATGAGGAAATTGATGTGTTACAAAATGCATTATTTTCGACTGAACAGGTAACAATCAAGAATAAGTATCCCTTACCGAGGATAGACGATCTGTACGATCAATTGGAGAGATCTCGAGTGTTCTCAAAATTGGATTTATGGACGGGCTTTCATCAACTCAAAGTGAAAGCGTCTGATATACTTAAGACGACTTTCAGGACTAGGTATGGACACTATGAATTCCTAGTGATTCCTTTTGGAGTAACCAATGCTCCAGCAGTATTTATGAATTTGATGAACCAAGTGTTTTATGAATACTTAGACAAGTTTTTCGTTATCTTCATCGACGATATTCTTGTGTATTCGAAGAATCAGGAGGAACACGTAGAACACTCTTGCGTCAACACCAACTATATGCAAAGCTCAGCAAATGCGAGTTTTGGTTCAAGCGGGTGGCGTTCTTGGGACATGTTTTGTCAGGTAAAGGGATTTCAGTGGACCCGGCCAAGATTGGCACAGTTTAGACATGGCCGATACCAAGAACAGTTACAGAGATCAGAAGCTTCTTAGGACTTGCCGGATATTACCGCCGTTTTATTAAGAACTTCTCCAAGATTGCAGAACCACTGACTACCTTGACTCGGAAGGATGTGCCGTATATATGGTCCAAGGGTTGCGAGGAAGCATTCGCAAAATTGAAGACTCGTTTAATCTCAGCACGCATTCTTACAATTCCTGACAGAATTGGAGGTTTCGACATACATTGCGATGCCTCGGAAAAGGTTTGGGATGTGTTTTGCACCAACATGGAAGGGTGGTGGCTTATGCATCAAGACAGTTAAAGGTGCATGAACGAAATTACCCAACGCACGATTCAGAGCTTGCCGCAGTTGTCTTCGCACTCAAGATTTGGAGGCACTATTTATTGGGAGAGAGGGTAGAAATTTACACCGATTATAAGAGCTTGAAGTATATCTTCACCCAAAAGGAACTCAACATGAGACAGAGAAGATGGTTAGAATTAATGGCAAATTTCGACGTAAATTTGCAATACCATCCGGGCAAGTTGAATGTAGTCCCGGACGCTTTGAGTCACCAACCAATGAGTCACCCATCCACACTTTATCATTGTGAAGAGTGGGTGGTGTTGGGGTCAAAAATTACATCCCGGTTGACCAAGTCAAAGTCAAAGTCAAAGTCAACCCCAAGCCCTGTGGGCCCAAGCCCAGGCTAAGTGGGCCCATGCCCAAGTCGAGACCCGCGGTCGGCCTCCCCCATGCCAAAATGAAATCATGTAATAAATAATTTTGATGTAATTTTTTATGCATAAATGTAAGAAAAATGGGCGTAAAGCTAAATTTTTGTAAAGCCCATGGCCCATGTGAAAAAAAATTGAGCACATGAGGAATGAGATGGGCAAAATGCCATTTTGTAAAGCCAAAGGTGCTAATGTAAGTTTGTAAGCTTATAAAAGGCAACACGATAATGAAATAAAAAAAGGAGAATTCATTCCCCATCAAATCTCTAGGGTTTGTCCCTCTATCCTCACTCTCTCGAGTTCTTTCTCTTCCTTTTCATTTTCCAATTAAATCAAGAGCTTAGCTCTCTTTTTTTTTAAAAACTAAATAAAGTTTTACCATAAACCGACTAAATGAGAGTTTAACTTTCACATCCGATCGAAGAAAAAAAGGAATTAGATTTTCGCTGCCTTCTTCTCTCTCCTCAAGATCTAATTTGAGAGAGGGAGAAGAAGGGAAACACACCTCCCAAGACTCCATCAAGAGAAGAAAAATGGTCTCTTTTTTTATCATCCAAGATCCAAATCTTAGAGTTTTAAGAGAACCCATTTTGGGTTTCTTCTTAAAAGAGAAAGGATGAAATCTTTTGGAGTTTAACTCCACAAATAAAATTCTTTTGGAGTTTTACTCCATAATAAAAACTTTTTTTTGGACTTTAACTCCGAATAAAATTGTTTTGGAAGTTTAACTCCAAATAAAATCTTTTGGAGTTTAACTCCATCAAAAAAACGAAAAAGCGGTCTTTTGGAGCTCCTACTTCCTCTCACGTGAGAGAGAGGGGAGCTCCCACTTAGTGAGAGCTTTCCCTCCTTCTCACATGAGGGGGGGCCCTGCTCTCTCTCACGTGAGGAAGAAGGAATTCCCACTAAGTGGGAGCTTTCTCCCCTCTCATGTGAGGGGGGGCTCCCATTTAGTGGAGTTTAACTCTACACCAAATAAAAACCTTTTTGGAGTTGAACTCCATTTAATATTCTTTTGGAGTTTAATTCCACAAAAAAATTCTTTTGGAGTTTAACTCCACAATAAAATTCTTTTTGGAGAGTTTAACCCTATATTAAATCTTTTAAGGAGTTGAACTCCATTTAAAATTCTTTTGGAGTTGAACTCCACAATAAAAATCTTTTGGAGTTTAACTCCATACAAATGTTTTTGGATTCTAACTCCTTAAAAAAATAAAATAAAATAAAAAATAATTCTTTTGGAGCCCCTTTATTCTCTCTCATGTGAGGGGGAGGCTTCCATTTTGGGTTGCTCTCTCTCATGTGATGGGGAGGCTCCCATTTTGGGAGCTCTTTTCTCTCTCTCATATGAGGAGGAGGCTCCCATCTTGGGAGCCCCCTTGCTCCCTTTCACGTGAGAGAGGGAATCTCCCACTCTGTGGGAGCTTCCTTTTAAAAATCACAATAAAATAAAAAAAAGGATTTTGTCTTTGGAGTTAAGCTCCATAATAAAATTTCTTTTGGAGTTTAACTTCATTATAATTTTTTTTCCGGAGTCTAACTCTATTTAAAATTCTTTTGGAGTTTAACTCCACAATAAAAATCTTTTTGGAGTTGAACTCCGTTTAAAATTCTTTTTGGAGTTGAACTCCACAATAAAATTCTTTTGGAGTTTAACTCCACAATAAAAATCTTTTTGGGGAGTTTAACTCCACATTAAATGTTTTTAGGAGTTTAACTCCATTTAAAATTCTTTTGGAGTTTAACTCTACAATAAAAATCTTTTTAGGGAGTTTAACTCCACAATAATGTTTTTAGGAGTTCCACTCCACTTAAAATTCTTTTGGAATTTAACTCCACAATAAAAATCTTTTTGGAGTTGAACTCCATTTAAATTTTTTTTGGAGTTTAACTCCACATTTAAAATTCTTTTGGAGTTTAACTCCACAACAAAATTCTTTTGGAGTTGAACTCCACGTAAAAATAAATAAAATTTGGAGCCCCTCGCACGTGAGAGGGAGCAGGGGCTCCTACTCCCTCTCACGTGAGGGGGGAAAAGCTCCCCCCTCACGTGAGGGGAAAGAAGCTCCCACTAAGTTGGAGCTTCTCCCCTCCTTCACGTAAGGAGAAGGCTCCCATTTAGTGGGAGCCTCTTTCCACCTCACGTGAGTGGGTGCCCCCTTTCTTTTTTTTTTTTTTAAATTTTTTTTATTAAAAAAAAGAGAAATAAATAAAAATAAACTATAAATAATATTTTTCTTTAAAAAATGTTTCTTTAAATTTCTTTATTATTTTTTTATAAAAAAAATATATATCTTTTTTTACAAATGGAATAAAAGAATGAACACGTCTCCATTGTTATATAAAAAAAAACACACACTAATATATCACATTGAGTTCGCATGACCGGTTTTACCTTTCAATCGGAGGTTCTCTCGTTCCAAAAGCGAGGGATAATTAACGGCAGTTTAGTTCACGGCTGCCGGAGATTCGGATCCGTACAATCAATAAATCCCGGCCTGCCCTACGCAAGAGGAATCTGTACATGCCTGACAAGCGCGCGCATTCCCATCTCAATAGGGTGACAAAAAATACCCTATAGATTCTGGCATGCCCGGTGGGAGGGTTTCTCTCCTCCTATAGTTCGGGTTAAACGTTCATGCGAACTCAATCAATATACATATCGATTGCCTGTACTGAAATCATGCTTCTTTGTGCAAGTTAACAAATTTCAAATTGCAATCTCCGGACGCAACAAAATGTCTTCAAGGACCAGCTTAGCTCTCGACATAGCTCCCATCTCCTACACGATGAAGATGGACACCAGGACGGTCCTTCCGGCTAGTCTCAGGCGGCAGTGGAAGGAGCCGCTGCTACCATTTGGCTCTATTCTGTTCATGCCGGTTAATGTCGTCCCTGCTCTTCAAACCCCGGTGATGGATAAACCAGCCTCAAAAGGGAAAAGGCCGAATGTCCTGGTCGCGAGGGCACCTCAGCCCCAGCACAAATCCGTTTCTGAACGACTCTCCATTGTTCTAGCTGGGGGCAAGGCCATCAACACCAACAAAGTAAGGAGGCGTCTCGGGCAAGCTCCAGCGGTGCCTTCGACAACTGCTCGATCGGGTATCTTTTTTAAGCTTCTCATCAATCGACTCATGGTGGCTTCCCAGAAAACATATGCCTGCTAAGCCCTCAAAATTGAGAATCGAAGACAGAAAAGGCTCAGATACAGAGCCAACAAAAGGGCTAGGGCTCATGCTAGGCCGAACTTCCTGAGGTTCCAAGAACAACGTTACCCCGCCAAAGATAAAGAGATGGTTGGATATGTGGTCCACACTATCTGTTAGTATATATGCCCTAGGGGCCATTATTGTATCATACTAGCTTGTATATTACTTAATGGAAGCTTGGGATATTCACAGTTATATTAACAGTCTTGCTAAAAATGGTAGTATGCTACTTGGTTTATATCTATCTTAATATGTGTGTACGTATTGATAGAGTCCTTAGGATCTTGCTTGACTACCAGCGTTGTGATGGCAGTCACACTAGTGGGGGCTGGGTAGTTTACAAGCACATCCTTTTTCAGGTCCCTAGTCGTAGGATTATCGAGACAGGGCATCGATACTCCGGAGTAGACTAGTGTGTACGCTTCTCATCCCAGTTGGGGAGATGGTCTGTCCCACAGCCATCAATACGTCGTACTGGAGATAGTAAATATGTGCTCGTTGGGTTACGGGTACACCGGACAGGACTCGCAGGGAACTGTTGGTTGGTATTATACCCATCGTCAGTTAATAGTTCCCAGGTGACATGAGTACAGCATAGTCCGCAGACTTGACACTGTTGTTTCGTCTCAAGTGTGTTCCCACTGTTCTTAGATTTCTATCCTACCACGGCTCAAAGGAGTCGTGCAAACAGGTAGCAGTTGGGTGCAGTCCCGAAGCACTTGGAGGCAGTGGCGGTTAGACATGATTCATCTCTCCCGGTATTGGGAGTTGATATCGCGCTGTGTCTGGAGAGCCATTATGCAAAGTCCCTGGCCAGGGCAAGCGAGATTTACTGGTAGGTTTTCCAGTAGTTTCTCAAGGTGTAATGGGCTTCGTTCCGACACGACTTATACCGCTTTTAGGGGACTGACGCTTGCCGCCCCCTTAGGCCCGATATGCGATAGTTCTAGATGAACAGACCGGACTGTACGGAGATTGTCACATCAGGCTCAGTAGGAGTTCGGATGGGTTTCCTCATCGGCCTTCTTATCGACATCTACCTGGGGACCGTTACGTACAGCTAGTGCTGCTTGCGGTCTGTGATTAAACCCACTGTCAGCATAGTAGTCGAGTCTTTAGAGTCCCACACAGAGAGTTTCCCTGCTTCGGGCGAAACGATATAGAGGTCGTATGGTTTTACGACAGGGTTCGGACGCATATTTGTTTTTACGCACGTACGATGTTCGGACAGTTTTTACTAGCGGGCTTTGGTTTAAGCCAGATTCTAGGATTTATACAGTCTAAAGTATTTCCGTGTTTTTACGGATAGGAGGGGCGTTCTCGTAAATTGTTGAGAAGCTTCTAGAAGGATGATGAGGTGGAGGCTAAGGTGGCATTTGCATTAAATGATTTAATGACTCATGGTGTGATTCATACAAAGGAGTTAGTGTTGTATTTAATGATTAATGACTCATGAGATGAATCACACAAAGTGAATAAATGAAGCATGTTGATATTATCATTTGATTATTCATTTAATAATTATTATGCTTCATATATATTCAAGATGAGATATTATTTCATTTCATTCTCACTCTCACCTTCTCTCCCCTCAAGCTCTCTCTCTTCAAACCCTAACCCTAACTTCTCATGTGTTGAGATCAAGGGTTAGCAAAACTTATTAATCCCTAATCCTACTATATATTCCCTAGGTTGCTTTGATTAGCACTTTGAGTAACCTAGTTATCTCAAGTAAGAGGTCAAGCTTGAAGTAGTAGCTCTCGGGTGGATCTTCTATCAAAAAGAGGAGGCCGACGAGGAGGTGGTCATCGAGAACAAGAAGGACTTGATTCATTAGGTATAATCTTCTTTCATAGTAGCTAATCCCTCCTATGATGTTGTTAGTTAGGGTTTGGCAAAGATCCGTAAGTTAGTCGATATTTGTTTAAAGAAAAATGATTGTTTTACCTATTCCTCCTCCCCGCAACTCGTGGGGTGTATAACGTCGACTTACAGTGGTATCAGAGCCTCGCTAAACCATAACTAACTTATTAGCAAAGTCGTTAGAAATTCGATCGCGAAAAAATCCCGAAAACACGACTTTTTCACCAAGTTTTTGTCGTTTTTAAAACGGAGTCTAAAATTTTTTCAGGGACCCTTAAAATTACAAGCAGAAAAATATAAGAATATTGGAGAAATTTGGGTTCCTGACTCGGCCAAAGAGCCTCGGAACCGCGGCCGATCCAAGCGATCCGCCGCGGATCCATGGCCGTGTTGAATCCGAGTCACCCCAAAATTCCCCTGTAATTCTTCTGTGTTAATTTTGGTTTTTCTGGGATATGTTTTTTCTGCTCAAGTCTCAGGTGCACAGAGAAGTTTTTGGAGTAGAATCAATTGCGTTTGGTTGATCGAAATTCTAAGATGTTTGGCTAATTAGCTTATATCTGTGATTTGTATAATGTGTTCGTAAACCTCCTCTAACTGCTAGTATGTCGGTTGGCAGGGGGTTGCACATTTCTGTAATGTTTTTACTGTTTGTGTTTGTGTACTTGTTGGATTGTCGTGAATGGATAGCCTGGGATGTGAGATGAGCGTGTCTTTTATTCAAATGTAATTTGTAAATTGTTGTAATATTCTTTTGCTGGGCACATCCAGGTTGCGGTTGTAGCCACCGTTGTATTATTTCATTTACTGATTTTTGCTCCTAGGATAGACCCAAGGTGGGGTGCATAAACTACCGGATGCTTTGAAGTGTTTAGTAGCCTACTCACGTTGTTGAGAGAGACCGCTTCACTTCGGATACTTGGCGGGTAGTTTGCCGTACCCGTAGGGGTCTAGGGTGGAGTTTTGGCTATTCATCACGACTGTGTAATCCGCCTTTCTTTGCAGGTTCAAAAGAATGCGGATTTGTAGAAAATCCAATATGTTCATCTGTGGTCTGGAATGCCTATTATTGCGTCTGACGAATGTACAATATCTATATATGATAGCTATTTAGACGTCACTTATGTTTTACACCCGTGCTAGCCCAGCCCCCGCTCTGTCGTTAGTTAAGTAACCTAACGGGTGATGACGGGACCCAGTGGCGAATGCGGATGGCATAAGAGGACGTTGTATTTTCGTTGTTGTTGGGGTAAAAATTTACACCCCGGTTGACCAAGTCAAAATCAAAGTCAACCCCAAGCCAAGTGGGCCCAAGCCCAGATCCAGTGGGCCCATGCCCGGGTCGAGCCAGAACATGAACCGGTCGGCCTCCCCCCATGCCAAGATAAAAATTTTGTAATAAATAATTTTGTTGTATTTCTTTTATTTTATTTTATGGATAAATGTAAGAAAAATAGGCATAAAGCCAAATTTTTGTAAAGCCCATGGCTTATGTGCAAAAAGAAATGGCACATGAGCCATGGGATAGGCAAAATGCCATTTTGTGAAGCCCAAGGGGCTATGTGTAAAGTGTGTAGCCTATAAAGGCAAGGATAATGAAATATCCCCAAAAAAACTTCTTCTCTCTCCAAAAAAAAAGTTTCAGATCTGAGATCTTTCTTCCTTCTTCAAGGTTCCAAGACCTTCTCATTTCTTTTGAATTAAATCAAGAGTTTTACTCTTCCTTTTCAAAAACAGAATAGTTTTTCACCACAAACCCACAAAGGGGAACTTGGATCTGTCTTTAGATCCCCAAAAGGAGAGATTTTGAGATCTCACATCTATTGATCTTCAAGATCCAGCTAACAGAGGAGGAAGAAGAAGACCCCCTTTCACTAAACCCCCCCAAAAAAAAACACTCAGGAGTCCAACTCCTCTCTGATTTCTCTTCTGAGAAATATTTTTAGGCTAAAAGCCTCTTTTTCTCGCCGGCGCTCAAGCGCAGAGCGCCCGCGTGCCGACACGTGGCGCGCTTGTGTTCCAGCGCAACCGCTCGAGCGCAAGTCGCCCCCGTGCCGACACGTGGCGCGCTTGCGCTCAAGCGCAAGTGCTCGAGCGCAAGTCGCCCCCGCGCCGACACATGGCGCACTTGCGCTCAAGCGCCCAGCGCTCAAGCGCAGAGCGCCCACGTGCTGACACGTGGTACTCTAGCGCCTGAGCGCACAGCACCTAGGCGCACAGCGCCCAAGGTGCTGTCCCCACGCATCCTTTGGATGTCTTTTCCCCTTTTTATATATATACATGTATATCTGTACATATGTATACATATTTACACACACACATACTCCGCGACATTGTCCCTGTTAGAAAAAAATTTCTAACGGGGCGCTGCCCCGCACCCCGCAAGGGGGCTGCTAGCCCCCTTGACCCCCAGCCCGCTATCCGGGTAGCGGGACCCCCGTAAAAAAACTCTGCGTGGCTCCCGATATATCCAAACCCCCCTTTCAAAACACAACACACGTACACTGCACATTGAGTTCGCATGACCATTTTAACCCGTTAATCGGAGGTTCTCTCGCCCCAAAGGCGAGGGGTAATTAACGGCAGCTTAGTTCGCGGCTGCCGGAGATTTGGATCCCCACAATCAATAAACCCCCGCCTACCCTAGGCAGGGGGAATCTGTAGTATACGCCTGACAAGCGCGCGCGTATTCCCATCTCAATAGGGTGACGAAAAACACCCTACAGATTCTGGCACGCCCGGCGGGACCAATCTCTCCTCCCATATTTCGGGTTAAACGTTTATGTGAACTCAATCAATATACATATCGATTGCCTATACTGAAATGATGTTCTTTTTTCCATGCAGCAATCAACCTTCGACGACAATGTCTCCCCCGACGAATTCAGCTTCCAACGTGACCCCGATTCCGTACGTGGTCAAGATCAACGCTCGTGTGGTTCTCCCCGCAAGCCTCAGTCAACAGTGGGAGGAACCGCCCCGCCAGTTTGGCTCCGTCATCATCTACCCTGCCGGTAGCGCTCATCTGGCGGAGATCCCGGCGGAACAGGTAGCCAAGCCGGTCTCAAGGGGTAAGAGGCCGAATGTCGTGATCGCCAAGGCACCACAACCGAAACTTAAGACGGTATCTTAACGATTCTCTGGTGCTCCAGCGGGGGGCAAGAACTTCGGTACAAAGGGCAACATCAAATGTTGCGGACGAGCTCAGGCGAGGACTCCAACAAATGCACAATCGAGCGTATCTCCAAGTCCCTCCATCGCCCGGTCTGCGGCGCCTTCCCAAAGAGCCGAAGTCTGCCAAGTGCTTAGAACAGAAAAGTTAAGGCAGAAGCGGCTCAGGTATCAAGCCAACAAGAGGGCCAGGGCTTCGGCCAAATGGAATCGTGTGAAGTTCCAAGTGCAGGGTTGCCCCACGACGACGGCTGAGTCGGACGTAAGAATCAGCAATTCCTTCGAGCCTCTGAAGTGGGTTCAGAAAAATGCCATGACCGCCAGAATCAAGAAGACGGCGGTCCGAACAGTGCCACAAAGAGACGTGTCCCGGCCCCAACAGAAAACGTATGACACTATCTCTTCAAGAGTCTATCAAGCACTCTGTGCCGCACGAAAGCAGCAGGGTAAACCCAGAAAAGAAGCGCCGGCACCATTCAAGAACCTGGTTAGGCCAGCCACCTTCAATCGACCGCCCGCTACCAAAACAGGAGGGCCAAGACAGCGATCCGTGAAATCAGCCGCCGATAATAAAAAGACGGCTGGATATGTCGTCCATACGGTCTATATGGCGGGCGGGCGTCCCAGCGACAACCTTCGCAGCAAAAGCAAGGATGGGGCCACCACATCCCAAGTCCAATCTGGCTTGAATGTGGTTGCCGCTTCCCAAGAACAGTCGCCTCCGCTGGATGAAGAAAACCCTCTCGATGAGGGTGATAGGCAGAAAGACCCCTCGTTCCATGCAGAGTCAAGCTCGGACAGCGATGAAGAGCCGACTTTCCGCCCCAGGACTGCGGAGCAAGAGCTGCTTCAAGAGCTTCGAAAATAGCTCAGGAGCAAAGATAAAGAGATGGACAAGCTCTATTCGAAGATTGACGACTTAACGAACGTGGTGATGCAGCTTACGGCTCAAATTGCTCGAGCACCTCCCAATCAGGCACAAGTCGCTAGTAATCAGCCGGGTGATGACAATCCGAGGCAGCCAATGCCTGTTCCTTTGGGACCAAGACTGGTCGAGCCGCATGAAAGCCGACCACATTCCGCTTCTGGGGACGCCTTTTCCCCAGATAGCACTATCCCGCTAACACAGGATCGGATAATGGAGTTGGTCACCAGCAAGGTTAAAACATTGGTGGCCGAGGCTGAAGCTCAGAAAGAAATCGGCAGTAGTGGGTGGCCATATCCCGCGCAGTACGATCTGATTGAATTCCCAAGCGGCTACGTTATTCCTAAGTTCGGAAGATTTGATGGAACGGGGAATGCAAATCAGCACGTCGCCCACTTCAAAGTATCGTGCGGAAATACAGGGGGCAATGACGCGCTCCTTCTTCGTCAGTTTGTCAACAGCCTGACCGGTGTCGCCTTCGACTGGTATGCGAGTATACCGGACGGGTCCATCATTATCTTTGCCCAAATGGGGTCCCTGTTTCGGCAAAGGTTCATGAGTGTCAGTGATAAAATCTCCATTGCCGACCTTGTGAGGACCAAGCCAGGGAAAAATGAAAGCAACACCGACTTTATCGCCCGATGGCGTAATCTCACAGTCAAGTGCGAACCACCGCTGGAGCAGGACCAGTCCGTCAGCCTTCTCATTGGGAACCTCAGCAATTGGATGGTCCCATTCTTGTGTACAGCAGGCCTCAAGACGTTTCAGGAGCTAACCAAGAAGGTCCAAATGCTGGAACGCTCGAAGCAAGAGTCCCCGCTGGACTCTCAGAGAGACAAAACTTGGAAAAGCAAGCGGGACGACAGCCGTAGAAGCGGGAGTTCCAGCAGTACCAATGTCTTCAATGCGTCCGACAATGAAGAAAAGCGAAGGGCGGGCGAATCCAAAACCAACCGGTCTCGAAAGCCATTGCTGGGAGGAGATGGGCCTTCCCTAGAGGAGAAGAAGAACAAGGTTTACTCTTTCAGAAGGGACAAGGTCCGTAAGATATTTAAAGATGCCTTGAACAACGGCCTACAATTGCCGGAGTCGAAAAGACCCCAAGAAGCAAAAATGACCGACAATCTCCTGTATTGCCCGTACCATCGAGTAGTAAGCCATGCGATCGAGGATTGCTATATCTTCAAGGACTGGGTCGAGAAGCAGTACAAGGCTGGAGAGATCGAGCAATCCAAAAGCGTGTTGGTGAACAATCAAGTTGCAACCGCCAACTTTATACAGACAGAAGTTGAAGCCTTCTGGGAGCAGACAGCCGAACCCGCTGCCCCGAGAAATGAGACGGACTCATCGCGGTCTCCATGGAGTACGCACATATCTAACAAGACGAAGAAGATGATAAAGCTACTTCGGAAAGAGCCCAGGATAGAATGGGAAGGGCAGAAGAAGCCTATCAGTCCAGCTGCCAATGCGGCTCCATCACGCTCAAAATCCAAGAAACTCAAGAAGAAGAAAAGTGCGGCTCAGCGCGAAAAGGAGTCTGCAGGGAGATCGACCATTCAAAAATATATCGATTCCCTCGAAGAATATGAACAAAAGGATAGAACATTGATTCAATTGAAGGAGTTCTTCCCTGTACAAGCGGCTGAAATTCTGGAGGAGTTAGAAGAAGACTCCAATGAAGAGATCCCAGTAGTGACCTGCTACGCCATCCATCTTGGCAGCGACTCCGAGGATGAGCTCTGTTTTCCCGAAGAGGACGAGGAGCTCACCACAAAGGCCAATCAAATCCAACTCAGAAGCGGCAGGGCTCTACCGCCAAATCAGGGCAACGCCCCAAAAGGGAAGGAAAAACAAGTCGCTAATGAAGAAGATGGCAGAGAACCGGCCGATGAAAACATAAGTCCTTCCTCGGTGGACTATAATATCTTGGCACATCTACGGAAGCTTCCGTCTCTCCTGAGCATCTACGACGCCTTGATCCTATCTAAGGAGCTTAGAGATGTTCTCATTCACGCTCTACAAAACCCCGAGCGGTATCAGGCTCACTTTGCGGAAATTAATATGAAAGAAGCCCAGCATACTTTGCATACCGCCGCAGTCACATTTAAGGATGAAGACTTGCTACTGGGAACGGCTGAGCATAATCGGCCGCTTTACGTGACCGGGTACAGCGACGGAGATCGGATTAATCGCAGATTGATTGATCCGGGGTCTTCAGTGAACATCATGAACTTGTGGACGCTGAAGAGTTTATCAATGGACGTCCGACACCTGTCAAGGGAAAGGATTGTCATTCAAGGCTTCAACCAAAATTGCCAGCAAGTTCTGGGGTCCATAGCTCTGCCAATCAAATTCGGGGATCTGCAGACCGAAGCTAAGATATACGTGATCGATGCCGACACGTCTTATAAGATTCTCTTGGGACGGCCGTGGCTCCATGATTATGGCATTGTCCCGTCAACTCTCCATCAATGCATGAAGTATACAAAAAATGGCGAAGAAAAACGCATCAACGGAGACATCCAGCCATTCGGTGTGCATGAAGTCCGCTATGAAGATTCTCGGTACTTTATGAACCACCAAAATGCTAAGCCACAACTGACTGAGGATAGACTGGCCCCAAGACTCAAAAGCAAATCTGCGCCGGCTGTCACTTTCAAAAGCAAAAATGCCCAAGTGCGCCCGCATTTCGGTAGCGACACTGATGAGTCTGACGCTGGAAGCCCGTCCTTCTGTAAAACTCGCCCTTGTTTCGGCAGCGATACGGCCGAATCTGTTACTGAAGGCCCATCTAGCAGCAAAGTCCGCCCTCATCTTGGCAGCGACACTGAAGAGTCGGAGGAAGAAGACCTGCCGTGCAATAGCGATGCAGATTGGACCCCTATGTAACAAGCGAAACTACGAGAGACCTTCGAAGTTACAGAAGGGTCCCTAGCCGTCACAAGGGTACCAGAGCAGATGTGCAAAGATCTCGATGCGTTATCAGTCTCCACCGTGGACCAGCTGAAAACTTTCTACGTTCCCGGGAGGAAAAGTGGACAGAAAGGCATCCTGTTTTATGGGTCAAACCCCGTTGTGCACCCGGATGATTTGTCTGTCGCGTGCCTTCCATATGAGAGAGGCATAAGAGCCATCCTCAATCCCAGATACTATGCGTTCGAGATGCGGGAATACTTTAAGAAGTGTGGATGCCGGTTATATCAAACGGAGTCCGAAGCAAAGTTTTACGAAGGGCTATGGTATCCGCCCCAGGTCCGAGCACTCATCGATGGACGAATTCCAGATAGACGGGGCATAGGCTACATTCAACCTGATTCCAAAGCATGCTACATGATCCATGTTGGTGAGGCCAGCGAAAGATCAAATGATGACGACGAGATAGCCGAGCCAGAAGAAGCTCCTCAAGAGCTCGAAGATGGTGGACAAGCAACCTTTGACGAGCTAACCGAGATTGACTTAGGAACGCCCGATAATCCAAGGCCGACCTACATCAGCTCACTCTTGTCAGAGGAAATGAAAGCGCAGATAATTGCCCTTCTGCATGAGTTCGTCGACTGCTTCGCGTGGACATACAAAGAAATGCCTGGCCTTTCCCCTGAAGTGGCCGTACATAAGTTGGCTATATCTCCTAATGCTAAGCCAGTCAAACAAGCTCCTCGAAGAATGAGAAGGGAACTAGAAGAAAAGGTCATCGAGGAAACTAAGAAGCTCATCGATGCCGGCTTCATCAGGGAAGAGAAATATGCGGACTGGATCGCATGCATAGTCCCAGTGAAGAAGAAAAATGGGCAGATCCGAGTTTGTGTCGATTTCAGGGACCTCAACAAGGCATGTCCTAAAGACGACTTCCCGCTACCGGTCATGGAAATGATGGTCGATGACACCTCAAATTACGAGCTGTTCACCTTTATGGATGGCTCGTCTGGATATAATCAGATCAAGATGTCGCCTGAGGATGAGAAGCACACAGCATTTCGAACCCCGATCGGAATATATTGCTACAAGGTAATGCCATTCGGACTGAAGAACGCAGGTGCTACATATCAAAGGGCAATGACTAATATCTTTGATGACCTAATCCATAAAGTCGTCGAATGCTATGTTGATGATCTGGTCGTCAAGACTAAAGCCAAGGCCGATCATATCAAAGATCTTAGGACCGTTCTCACCAGACTGAGGGAATATGACCTAAAGATGAATCCTTTGAAATGCGCTTTTGGCGTGTCGTCGGGAAAATTCCTGGGCTTCATAGTCCGACATCGAGGGATCGAAGTTGACCCATCAAAGATAAAGGCCATCATGGAGATGCCCCCTCCGAAGAGTCTGACGCAGCTAAGATCTTTTCAAGGCAAGCTCGCATATATACGGAGGTTTATCTCAAATTTATCGGGAAGATGTAGGCCCTTCTCAAAGCTCATGAAGAAAGGAGCTCCTTTTATCTGGGATGCCGAATGTCAAGCAGCGTTCGAAAGCATCAAACAATACTTGTTGTACCCTCCAGTGCTGGCCGCTCCTATTCCAAATAAACCGCTGATTCTCTACACTGCCGTGCTAGATGAGTCACTCGGTGCACTCCTTGCCCAGAATAACGAGGAGGGAAAGGAACATACCCTCTACTACCTTAGTTGAACTCTAGTCGGGACGGAACACAACTATTCCCCAATCGAAAAGCAATGCCTGGCTCTGATATTTGCTGTGAAGAAGCTGAGGCACTATCTGCTGGCTCACCGGGTTATGCTAATCTCCAAGGTCGACCCGCTCAAACACTTGATGACCAGAGCAAGCCTAGCCGGCAGAATGGCAAGATGGGCCGTCATGCTACTTGAGTTTGACATAGTATATACTCCTCAAAAAGCAGTAAAAGGTCAAGCTCTTGCAGACTTCCTCGCTGCTCATCCTATACCAGAGGGGTCACCACTCAATTGCGAGTTGCCCGACGAACAAGTGCTGCACCTAGAGAATGACGAGCCATGTTGGGAGCTCTACTTCGATAGGGCCTCATCAATAAGAAGCTCCGGCCGATCAAGCATCCCGGAGGTAAAAGCGGGGATAGGGTTGGTGTTCATCACGCCATCAATGGGAACCCTACGGCGTTCTTTCGCTCTCACCGAGCCTCGGACAAACAATGAAGCTGAGTATGAAGCCCTGATAGCTGGTTTGGAGCTCGCCATAGAAATGGAAATTCTTCGGCTACGAGTTTACGGTGACTCCCAGGTTGTTGTCAACCAAGTAAGCGGCGATTATAAAATATACAAACCCGAGTTAGCTCGGTACAGAGGACGAGTGGTGGAACTCATGAAACGGTTCACTCACATTGAACTAATGAGAGTCCCTAGAGCGTTGAATGGAAAGGCTGACGTACTCGCTCGCTTAGCCAAGGAGCTGGCCGATCCTGACATGGACGAAATTCTGATCACAGTCAGGAGCCGACAAATTCTACCCCCAGTCTCTCTACGAGAAGAGGAAAGCGCGGAACAGAAGAGCAGTCCTGCCGAAGAAGCTTCGATCATCCAAGACGAGCCCAATTGGAGAGAACCCTTCATAGAGTACCTCCGATACGACAAGCTGCCCGAAGAAAAATCTGCGAGGATTCAGCTGAAGAAAAGAGCTCTCCGATACGTGTTTGTAAATGACACATTATACCGCAGGTCATATGACCAACTCTGGCTCAGGTGCCTGTCATCGGCCGAAGCCCAAAAAGTCATGAAAGAAGTTCACTCACGCGTTTGCGGTGCTCACCAATCTAGCCCCAAGATGCGACTGCAAATTAAACGGCTAGGGTATTACTGGCCCACCATGATACGGGATTGCGGAGAGCATGCAAAGAAATGTTATATCTGCCAAATTCATGGTGATTTTATTTACAAGCATCCCAATCCATTGCATCCTACGGTGGCGTCGTGGCCCTTCGAAGTCTGGGGCACCGACATTGTTGGCCCAATCGATCCTCCGTCATCCAAAGGCCACCGGTTCATATTGGCTGCGACAGACTACTTCTCCAGATGGGCTGAAGCTGTCCCGCTAAAAGAAGTCAAAACAAAAGATATTCTGACATTCTTCCAGCATAATATTCTATACCGCTTCGGTACACCAAGAAGAATCATTTCCGACAATGGGCCTTCTTTCAAGAGCTTCAATGTCTCAAGGTTCGCGACCCAGCACAAGATAGACTGGAGATATTCCTCCATCTATAATCCAAGAGCCAATGGGCTAGCCGAAGCCTTCAATAAGACTCTATGCAAGCTCCTGAGGAAAAATGCTTCAGCCAACAAGAGAGACTGGAATCTCAAACTTCACGAGGCGTTGTGGGCATATCGTACCACACACCGTACTCCAACACAGTCCACTCCATACTCATTGCTCTTCGGAGTGGAGGCGGTCCTCCCCCTCGAAGTCGAAGTTCCAAGCTTAAGAATGGCCGTTCAGCACGAGTTGACGGAGGAGGAAAACGTGCTCCTTCGACTTGAAGAGCTCGACGCCCTCGAAGAAAAGAGGCTCGCGGTACAGCAAAATCTGGAGCTATACCGAGTCCAAATGTCACGGGCCTATGACAAGATAACTCGTCTTCGCGCTTTCAAGAAAGGTGAATTGGTGTTGGTCCTCAAAAGACCGATTATCCCCAATAGACATGCCAAGGGAAAATTCGAGCCAAACTGGGAAGGACCATATGTCATCGAGAAAGTGTTCGACGGAGGATCCTACCAACTAATAAGTGCCGAGGGAGAAAGGCCCATGCCACCCATCAATGGCCGATATCTCAAGAAATACTACACGTAAATGCTCCAAGTCACAGGCGAATTGAGCACATCAGCCCTACGGTCTGAATCATACATCCTGCAAAACCGTATACAATCCACGGGCATGAATGACCCCTATCTCTCCCAAAGCCTGCCGGTGAGACTACTTTTAAAGTCCCACCAGCGGCAAAAAAAAAGAAAAAAAATATAAAAGAAAAAAAAATAAAAATAAAAGAAATAAAATATAAACGGTATGTCCACAAGCAAAACGGGCACGGATGAAAACCCGAAAGGGCTCCGTGAGTAAAAACAGCAGGACTACCGGCGAGTCTGTGAAAACCCGAAAGGGCGCAAACTCGTGAAAAGAGATGAAATAAACTCGCAAAGTTCTCTCGACCTTGTGAGGAGAAAACCCCTGCGTGAGATCCTTACGACTCACAAAGGAGCAACACACTTAGGAATCCTCACGATTCCTAAGGAGAAAATACACCTGCGGGATCCTTACGACTCGTAGGGAGAAAATGCTTTTATGGGACCCTCACGGCCCATAAAATTGAAAAGCCTTAGGTGATAGGGACCCAAACCTGTCTCCTAAGCCATCGTTCCCCAACGGGTAACGGCAAATGATGAGTCTCTCCTGGCATTTCGCTTCAGTGTTAGCGGTGCTGATGCCGACCAAAAACCCAAATCCCAAGTCCTCCCAAGGCAAATGATGAGTTGCTCCTGGCATTATTCCAGTGCAGCAATGCTGATGCTAAACAAGATCCAAATTCCAAGTCCCCGACCCCAAAGTGGCGAATGATGAGTCGCTCCTGGTACCATATTCCAGTGTAGCGATGCAGACGCCAACCAAATTCCAAATCCCATACCCCAACGGCGAATGATGAGTCGCTCCTGGTACCACATTCCAGTCCAGCGATGCAGACGCCAACAAAGCCCTGAAATTTTTCCGGCCCTACGGTCTGGATCATACATCCTGCAAAACCGTATACAATCCACGGGCGTAAAACAATCCCAACCTCTCCCAAGTCTTACCGGTGAGACCACATTCAAAGTCCCCAAAAAAAAAAATCCCAAATCATCCCGGGGCAAATGATGAGTTGCTCCTGGCATTATTCTAGTGCAGCAATGCAGATGCCAAACAAAAACCAAAATCCCAAAATCCTCTAAATGACAGATGATGATTCGCTCCCGGTACCATATTCCAGTATAGCGATGCTGATGTCAACCTAAATCAAAATCAACAAGTCAACTTTCACTCCGACACCGCAAAAAGCGGAGCAAGTCACAATCCAATCTCGACACCGCAAGAAGCGGAGCAAGTCAAGTCTACCCCTGACACTGCAAGAAGCAGAGCAAGTCAAATCAAGCATCGACCGTCCAAGTCGTAAAAAGGGCAGCATCGACCGTCCACGTCGCTAAAAGGGCAGCATCGACCGTCCAAGTCGCAAAAAGGGCAGAACCGACCGTCCATGTCGCAAAAAGGGCAGAACCGACCGTCCAAGTCGCTAAAATGGCAGCATCGACCGTCCAAGTCGTTAAAATGGCAGCACCGACTGTCCACGTCGCTAAAAGGGCAGAACCGACCGTCCAAGTCGCAAAAAGGGCAGCATCAACCGTCCAAGTCGATAAAATGGCAGCACCGACCGTCCACGTCGCTAAAATGGCAGCACCGACCGTCTATGTCGCAAAAAGGGCAGAACCGACCGTCCACGTCGCTAAAATGGCAGCACCGACCGTCCAGGTCGCAAAAAGGGAAGCACCGACCGTCCAAGTCGCAAAAAGGGCAGCACCGACCGTCCATGTCGCAAAAAGGGCAGCGCAGGATTCCTACAAGCGGGAACTAGATCATTCCGGGCCAGAGAAAACGTCTATCACGGACACTCCGTTTCGGAGACATGCCAAGCAACGACCGTCCATGTCGTAAAAAGGGCAGTGCCAGCTCCCCAAAAAGCGGGAACCAAATCAAGTCGCCTCCACGTGAAAGAAGATCCATCAATTTCATGCACACGACCCACATATGTGGTGTGCATTTATTGATGGGGGCAATTTGTTGGGGTAAAAATTTACACCCCGGTTGACCAAGTCAAAATCAAAGTCAACCCCAACCCAAGTGGGCCCAAGCCCAGATCCAGTGGGCCCATGCCCGGGTCGAGCCAGAACATGAAGCGGTCGGCCTCCCCCCATGCCAAGATAAAAATTTTGTAATAAATAATTTTGTTGTATTTCTTTTATTTTATTTTATGGATAAATGTAAGAAAAATAGGCATAAAGCCAAATTTTTGTAAAGCCCATGGCTTATGTGCAAAAAGAAATGGCACATGAGCCATGGGATAGGCAAAATGCCATTTTGTGAAGCCCAAGGGGCTATGTGTAAAGTGTGTAGCCTATAAAGGCAAGGATAATGAAATATCCCAAAAAAAAGTTTCAGATCTGAGATCTTTCTTCCTTCTTCAAGGTTCCAAGACCTTCTCATTTCTTTTGAATTAAATCAAGAGTTTTACTCTTCCTTTTCAAAAACAGAATAGTTTTTCACCACAAAATCCACAAAGGGGAACTTGGATCTGTCTTTAGATCCCCAAAAGGAGAGATTTTGAGATCTCACATCTATTGATCTTCAAGATCCAGCTAACAGAGGAGGAAGAAGAATACCCCCTTTCACTAACCCCCCCAAAAAAAAACACTCAGGAGTCCAACTCCTCTCTGATTTCTCTTTTGAGAAATATTTTTAGGCTAAAAGCCTCTTTTTCTTGCCGGCGCTCAAGCGCAGAGCGCCCGCGTGCCGACACGTGGCGCGCTTGCGTTCCAGCGCAAGCGCTCGAGCGCAAGTCGCCCCCGTGCCGATACGTGGCGCGCTTGCGCTCAAGCGCAAGTGCTCGAGCGCAAGTCGCCCCCGCGCCGACACGTGGCGCGCTTGCGCTCAAGCGCCCAGCGCTCAAGCGCAGAGCGCCCACGTGCCGACACGTGGCACTCTAGCGCCTGAGCGCACAGCACCTAGACGCACAGCGCCCAAGGTGCTGTCCCCATGCATCCTTTGGATGTCTTTTCCCCTTTTTATATATATACATGTATATCTGTACATATGTATACATATTTACACACACACATACTCCGCGACATTGTCCCTGTTAGAAAAAAATTTCTAACGGGGCGCTGCCCCGCACCCCGTAAGGGGGCTGCTAGCCCCCTTGACCCCCAGCCCGCTATCCGGGTAGCGGGACCCCCGTAAAAAAACTCTGCGTGGCTCCCGATATATCCAAACCCCCCTTTCAAAACACAACACACGTACACTGCACATTGAGTTCGCATGACCATTTTAACCCGTTAATCGGAGGTTCTCTCGCCCCAAAGGTGAGGGGTAATTAACGGCAGCTTAGTCCGCGGCTGCCGGAGATTTGGATCCCCATAATCAATAAACCCCCGCCTACCCTAGGTAGGGGGAATCTGTAGTATATGCCTGACAAGCGCGCGCGTATTCCCATCTCAATGGGGTGACAAAAACACCCTACAGTTGTTTTCTGCAATGATAGGTTAGTTGATGGGACGCATTATATTAATGCAAAGAAAATAAATCAAAGTTGAATCGTTGGAACAAATTTAAAAGAAACCACTCGGTTATTTTAAAAGAGCAGAATTTTTTAAATTGCGGAGCTTTAACCACCCCTTTTTAAAAGCTATCTGGTTCTTTCGATTATATCAAGTTCACTACGTTCACGGTTTCGCCAAAACCAGTCGTAACCCTCCGTCATTTCATATGAATGGTCAGTAGTATTCAAGCTATATTTGTTTGGCCCTTAGTCAAGACATAGTGATTGGTAGCTGCTGGGGTGTTCACATGTAGCATAGATAGATGCGTTGGTTTGGGACAGTCGTATTACTTTGTTTGGCCCTTAGTCAAGAGTATATACGGGTGGGTTCAAATTAACAAGATAATGATGGGTAGAACTTGACATGTGACTTATGATTTGTTGGCCCTTAGTCAAGGTCATAAGAGCATGGGGCAAAAATCCACATCGGGAGTTTCTAAAGAAACTGAAACTTGCTAGTGTTGCATACCATTTGGAGTTTGATGAATGTTGGTAGGATTCCTTCAGTATTATCACACGATGATATTTGGATCCCGATCCTACTGTGAGTATCCGCTACTCATCAGGAGATTCGTCACTTAACGATCAATACTATAAACTAAGTAGGTGTCGAGAAAGGTGTCAGCGGGGCTACGCCCCCAGAGAAAAGAGGTTATTTAATTAAGGAATTTCGCGAAAGCGTTGGAAAACCTCCCTCGAAGTACCGACACCGGCCTGGCTGAATGGTTAAGCAAGTATTGTACGGTGAGATCAGTCCTGGCTAATTCTTCTTTTATGGTTTGAGGAAGGATTCGAGAAACAGCGGGAGCCATCCAGTTTAGATAAATTAAAAACGAATCTAAACTTGCAAGAGAATCATGCTAAAGTGTTCCCTCTCTCTCTCTTTGCAGCGACCTTGTGACCATGACTAGGTTACATCTAGATAACAAAATGACTGAATCTGACTTATATGATTGGCAAAGGTCTGTCCAGATGTCCATTGCCTATGACAAGCTGGACAACCCTATTACTACTCAAGCCCCCACCGTCCCAGGTCCAGTTTCCACCGTCACGGATATGGATATCCGTCAGACAAGGGAAAAGGATAATGCGAATGCCCAGTGCCTCGTGTTGGCTTCAGTTGATGGTGTATACCAGAAGCAGCACGAGAAGATGGACTTAGTTTCCATCTTTCTCCATAACAAAGATTTATATGGAGAGCAATCTCATATCATAAGATATGAGACCTCGAATGAATTATTTCAAGCGAGGTTGGCTGTCGGGTCATCTGTAGGGGACGATGTCCTTGCGATGACTAGCTATATTTATGAGCACAAGGACCTGGAGACCACGTTGGGAAACAGGTCATGCGTTGACTTATTTCCACAGTCCCTACCCTCTACTTACACCCTGAAAGAAACCAGGGAGACACCCGCTCTGCTTAATGGGGGACCTTCTTCTTCTGCCTCCAAGGTGAAAGTAAAGGGTGAAAAAAAGAAGACCTCCACAAAGCCTATCAGTGAAGTAGAAGGAAAGGGAAGAGCAAAAGTTTCGGGACTTGGTGTAGGTAAGGAGGGATGTTCCTATTGTTATGGGATTGGGCATTGGTAGAAGGATTGCAGGGCTTTGGAAGCCAGTAGCCAGGATACGAAGCATGTTGTGGCTTCGGCCTCGAGTGTGTTTGTGATTGAGAACTGTTTGTCAATTAACTCTACTTCCTGGGTACTAGATACCGGAGTAGGATCTCATATCTGTAATTCATTACATGCTTTGAGAAACCGTAGAGTTATCAGGGTAGGCGATTTGTCTCTCAGAGTTGCGAACGGAATGAGCGTGGATGCTGAATCCGTAGGAGAATATCCCCTAGGTTTGACAAGTGGGCAGATATTGATTCTACGTAACTGTTTGTATGTACCTAGTTTGACTTGTAATATCATATCAGTATCCTCACTTTCGAGAGAGGGATATGACTTTACATTCGTAAGCGATGTAGTTCACATCCACCTAAATCAAGTTCTGATTGGGTCCGGTACATTAGATGACGGTATATACGTATTGAATCAAGCTCAGGTTTTCAATGTCCAGAACACACTTAAAAGAAAGTCTCCATAGATAAATCAAGCTTTCTTATGGCATTGTAGACTATGTCACATCAATGAAACACGGTTGACGAAGTTACATAGAGAAGGATATTTGAATTCGTTCGAATATCAATCTTATGCTACTTGTGAATCTTGTCTCATGGGAAAGATGACAAAGACTCCATTTACTGGACATGGAGTAAGAGCGAGCCAGCTCTTGGGACTCGTACACAGTGACGTGTGCGGTCCAATGTCTACACATGCGCGAGGTGGTTATTCCTACTTCATTACTTTTACGGATGATTTCTCTAGGTATGGATATATCTTCTTAATGAAGCATAAATCCGAGGCCTTTGATAAATTCCGAGAATACAAGAATGAAGTGGAAAAACAGACAGGCAAAAGTATCAAGACACTGAGATCTGATCGAGGTGGTGAATACTTAAGTGCTGATTTCCTGGGTTACTTAAAAGAGAATGGAATTCTCTCTCAGCTTACTCCTCCATACACACCACAACACAACGGTGTATCGGAAAGGAGAAATCGAAACCTATTGGATATGGTTCGTTCCATGATGTGTAAGGCTGAGTTACCGCGATCTTTCTTGGGTTATGCACTAAAATCAGCTGCATATCTTTTGAACCAGGTTCCAACTAAGACTGTGCCTACCACACCATATCAGATGTGGAGTGGGAAAAAACCCTGTCTTAAACACTTTAGGACATGGGGATGTCCAGCTTTTGTAAAAAAGCAGCATCCGGACAAGCTCGAGGCACGCTCAGTACAGTGTAAGTTTGTGGGATATCCAAAGAACTCCAAGGGGTATTATTTCTATTACGCAGAGGAACAAAAGGTTTTTGTTTCTCGTCATGTCCACTTCTTAGAAGCTGAATTTTTAGAAAATCAGAAGAGTGGGAGCGCAATAGAACAGGAAGAAATTCCAGAACCACAAGCAGTTACTGAAAGTTTGGTAGAACAAGAAGTTTCAGAAGAAAGGGACATACCGGCGCCTATCCGCAGAAGTAGTAGGCAGTCTCATCTGCCCGAGAGATACTACGGTTTTCTCATAGACGAGGATCGAGAAGATTGCATCATTGATAATGATGACCCTACTAGCTTCCAGCAAGCCATTCAGAGCGGCGACTCGGTAAAATGGTTGGATGCAATGCGGAACGAAATGGAGTCCATGTACACTAACAAAGTATGGACTTTGGACATTGCTCCAGATGGGTAAAACCTGTAGGATGTAAGTGGATCTTCAGAAAGAAGATTGGTGTAGATGGACAGGTTGAAACCTATAAGGCTAGACTTGTTGCAAAGGGTTTTCGTCAAAGACCTGGTTTGGACTATGATGAAACCTTTTCTCCAGTGGCTATGCTCAAATCCATTCGGGTCCTTCTTGCCATTGCTACTTTCCACGATTATGAGATCTGGCAGATGGACGTAAAGACGGCCTTTCTAAATGGTAATTTGGAAGAGCGTGTCTATATGGATCAGCCAGAGGGATTCATTCAGAGTGGGAGCAGCGGTAAAGTGTGCAAGTTGCTTAAGTCCATTTATGGACTAAAGCAGGCATCGCGGAGTTGGAACATCTGTTTTGATGATACTGTCAAAGAATTCGAATTTATTAAGAATCCAGATGAACCATGCATATACAGTAAGATTGTAGGGAAAGTTGTAGTATTCCCCGTCTTGTACGTGGATGACATTCTCCTAATAGGAAATGATATTCCTATGCTACAGTCAGTCAAAAGATTCTTGTCACAGAAGTTCTCCATGAAGGACCTGGGTGATGCCACCTTCATTCTGGGGATCCAGATCTATCGTGATAGATCAAAGAGGATGTTGGGACTTTCGCAGTCCAGGTACATAGACACCATATTGAAAAGATTCAGTATGGAAGATTCTAAGCGCGGTAACCTACCGGCTTGTCACGGAATCAACCTCACCAAAGAGATGTCTCCCAAGACTGATTTGGAAAGGGATCGCATATCGATTATACCCTACACTTCTGCGGTAGGCTCTATAATATATGCGATATTATGTACCAGACCAGATGTAGCATACGCATTAAGCGTTGTAAGCCGGTATCAGGCAAACCCAGGGAAGAAGCACTGGATAGCAGTAAAGAACATTCTCAAGTACCTGAGGAGGACTAAGGAAATGTTCTTGGTGTACGGCGGAAAAGACCTCCAGATCAAGGCCTTTGCCGACTCTAGCTTCCAGAGTGACAAGGATGACTCCAAGTCCATGTCGGGTTATGTCTTTACCCTCAATGGAGGGGCGGTCTGTTGGAAGAGTTCCAAACAGGACACCGTTGCTGACTCAACGATGGAAGCGGAGTACATAGCTGCTTGCGATGCCGCAAAAGAAGCTGTCTGGATGAAGAAGTTCCTTACAGAACTTCAGGTGGTTCCTACCAGTGTTAATCCAATACCTCTGTATTGCGACAACAACGGCGCTATAGCTTTAGCGAAAAAACCCAGGTCCCATCAGAAGTCCAGACACATCTTAAGGCGGTATCACCTGATCAGGGAGATCATAGATAGCCGGGAGATCGAGGTTCGGAGAGTTGCTACAGAGGAGAACACTGCTGATCCATTCACAAAGGCCTTACCTCAGATTCAGTTCGAGAGGCTACTCGAGATGATCGGTCTTCGATACGCCAGTACAAGGCCCTAGTGCAAGTGGGAGATTGTTAGTGTATATGCCCTAGGGCCATTATTGTATTATACTAGTTTGTATATTACTTAATGGAAGCTTGGGATATTCACAATTATATTAACAGTCTTGCTAAAAATGGTAGTATGCTACTTGGTTTATATCTATCTTAATATGTGTGTACGTATTGATAGAGCTCTTAGGATCTTGCTTGACTACCAGCGTTGTGATGGCAGTCACACTAGTGGGGGCTGGGTAGTCTACAAGCACATCCTTTTTCAGGTCCCTAGTCGTAGGATTATCGAGATAGGGCATCGATACTCCGGAGTAGACTTGTGTGTACGCTTTTCATCCCAGTTAGGGAGATGGTCTGTCCCACAGCCATCAATACGTCATACTGAAGATAGTATACAGGTGCTCGTTGGGTTACGGGTACACCGGACAGGACTCGCAGGGAACTGTTGGTTGGTATTATACCCATCGTCAGTTAACAGTTCCTAGGTGACATGAGTACAGCATAGTCCGCAGACTTGACACTGCTGCTTCGCCTCAAGTGTGTTCCCACTGTTCTTAGATTGCTACCCTACCACGGCTCAAAGGAGTCATGCAAACAGGTAGCAGTTGGGTGCAGTCCCGAAGCACTTGGAGGCAGTGGCGGTTAGACAGGATTCGTCTCTCCCGGTATTGGGAGTTGATATCGCGCTGTGTCTGGAGAGCCATTACGCAAAGTCCCTGGCCAGGGCAAGCGAGATTTACTGATAGGTTTTCCAGTAGTTTCTCAAGGTGTAATGGGCTTCGCTCCGACACGACTTATATCGCTTTTAGGGGACTGACGCTTGCCGTCCCTAGGCCCGATATGCGATAGTCCTAGACGAACAGACCGGACTGTACGGAGATTGTCACATCAGGCTTAGTAGGAGTTCGGATGGGTTTCCTCATCGGCCTTCTTATCGACATCTACCTGGGGACCGTTACGTACAGCTAGTGCCGCTTGCGGCCTGTGGTTAAACCCACTGCCAGCGTAGTAGTCGAGTCTTTAGAGTCCCACACAGAGAGTTTCCCTGCTTCGGGCGAAATGATATAGAGGTCGTATGGTTTTACAACAGGGTTCGGAAGCATACGTGTTTTTACGCACGTACGATGTTCGGACAGTTTTTACTAGCGGGATTTGGTTTAAGCCAGATTCTAGTAACGGATTATTGGATTTGTACAGTCTAAAGTATTTCCTTGTTTTCACGGATAGGAGGGGCGTTCTCGTAAATTGTCGAGAAGCTTCTAGAAGGATGATGAGGTGGAGGCTAAGGTGGCGTTTGCATTAAATGATTTAATGACTCATGGTGTGATTCATACAAAGGAGTTAGTGTTGCATTTAATGATTAATGACTCATGAGATGAATCACACAAAGTGAATAAATGAAGCATGGTTGATATTATCATTTGATTATTCATTTAATAATTATTATGCTTTATATATATTCAAGATGAGATATTATTTCATTTCATTCTCACTCTCACCTTCTCTTTCCTCAAGCTCTCTCTCTTCAAACCCTAACCCTAACCTCTCATGTGTTGAGATCAAGGGTTAGCAAGACTTATTAATCCCTAATCCTCCTCTATATTCCCTAGGTTGCTTTGATTAGCACTTTGAGTAACCTAGTTATCTCAAGTAAGAGGTCAAGCTTGAAGTAGTAGCTCTCGGGCGGATCTTCTATCACAAAGAGGAGGCTGACGAGGAGGTGGTCATCGAGAACAAGAAGGACTTGATTCATTAGGTATAATCTTCTTTCATAGTAGTTAATCCCTCCTATGATGTTGTTAGTTAGGGTTTGGCAAAGATTCGTAAGTTAGTCGATGTTTGTTTAAAGAAAAATGATTGTTTTACCTATTCCGCCTCCCCGCAACTCGTGGGGTGTATAACGTCGACTTACACTATCTATATGGTGGGTGCGCAGCAAGAGCAAGGATGGGGCCACCACATCTCAAATCTAATCTGGTATGAATGTGGCTGCCACTTCCTAAGACCAGCATCCTCTGGGAGGTAATGAAAACCCTTCCAGTGAGGCTGATAAGCAAAGAGATCCCTCGGTTCATGAGGAGTCGGGCTCGGAAAGCGAAGATGAGCCAATCTTTCATCCCAAGACCGCAAAGCAGCAACTTCTCCAAGAGCTCCGAAAACAGCTCAGAAGTAAAGACAAGGAGATGGCCAAACTTTACTCTAAAATTGACGACTTGAAGAATGTCGTGATGCAGCTCACGACCCAAGTTGCTTCTCAGCCGCCCAATCAAGCGCAGCGCTCTGCTCATAAATCGGGAAAAAGTGTCCTGAGGCAGCCGACGCCTATTCCCTCAAATCCAAAGGTGGGGGGACCACATGAAAGTCATTCGCATCTTATCTCGGGAAATGTCTTGGCTATCGATGACAGCAACCCGCTAACACAAGATCAAATCATGGATTTGGTCGCTAATAAAGTCAAAACATTGGTAGCCGAAGCCGGAGAGCCAAAAGATGTCAGCAGTAGCAGGAGACCATATCCTGCTCGGTACGATCTTGTGGAGTTTCCCACTGGCTATGTCGTCCCCAAATTTAAAAGGTACAATGGGACGGGAAATGCGAACCGGCACATTGCCCAATTTAAAGCATCATACGCGAATACTGGGGGCAATGATGCGCTCCTTCTCCGTCAGTTTATCAATATCTTGACCGATGTTGCTTTCGATTGGTATGCAAGCATACTGGATGACTCGATCACGACGTTCGCTCAAATAGAATCCATGTTCAAGCAAAGGTTCATGAGTGTGAGTGATAAAATCACCATTTCCGACCTCGTAAGGACCGAGCCAAAGAACAATGAAAGCAACATGGATTTTATAGTCCGATGGCGCAATCTCTCTACCAAATGTGATCCGCTGTTGGAGCAGGACCAATCCGTCAGTCTTCTTATAGAAAATCAGAACGACTGGATGAAACCTTTCCTGTGCACCACAGGCCTCAAAAAATTCTAAGAGCTGACCAAGAAAGTTCAAATGTTGGAACGCTCAAAGCCCGAGTCCACTCAGAATCTCCAATTCACAAATAGACCGAGATATCGGAGGGACGACAATCGGAAAAGTGAAAGTTCCAACAGCACAGATTCTCTAAATAAGCAGAGAGCGGGCGGAGAAAAGACTAACAAATCTCGAGAGCCAACTTTGGAGGAAAGAAGAAATAAGGTCTACTCTTTCAGAAGGGACAAGGTCCACAAAATTTTCAAAGATGCTCTGAAGAATGGCCTGCGGCTCCTAGAACCAAAAATGCTAAGTGAAGCGAGCAGGACTGATCATCCCAATTTTTTCCCATACCACTGAGTTCTATGGCACACTATTGAAGACTATTGCATCTTCAAAGATTGGGTCGAAAAACAATACAAGACGGGAGAAATATCATTTTCCCCTGGCGTGTTAACAAACAGTCAAGCTGCGACCGCCAATTTCATACAAACGGAGACCGAAGTCCTTTGGGAACCTGATTCTGCCTTTCTCTGAAAAGAGCGGACCAAGGCAACAAGTTAAGAGCCAAGCGAGCAACATTGCCAATGAAGAAACAATAAACGGGTATACAACCCAAACATTCTACATGATGGAGCTCAGAGGAACAAGTCCTCTTACGCTTTATAACCATGACAGTGACGCGGTTGTTGCCATCCAATACCGGCTCAATCCAAATGATGAAGAGCTCGCTCAGGTCATTAAGCCAAAGGAACCCGCGGTTCATGCTGAATAAAGCTCAGGCGGTAAGGATGACCCTGTTTCCCCATAAAAGAGCAAAGCTCTGTTCAAAACTCAAGAGGCAGCGCCTCACGTGTTTGCCACGAGGGCGCCAGCGCCAGAATTAAAAAACTCTTAAAAGAGCAAAGCTTTGTTCAAAACTCAAGAGGCAGCGCCTCACGCGTTTGCCATGAAGGCGCCAGCGCCAGAGTTAAAAGAGCAAAGCTCTGTTCAAAAATCAAGAGGCAGCGCCTCACGTGTTTACCACGAGGGCGCCGGCGCCAGACTTAAAAAACTCTTATTGGCACTGCACGTGCACAACACGTGAGCGCCGGCGCCTGGTAGAATTAAATTCTACTCTCTGTTAAATAGAACCGTTGGATCGAAGATCCAACGGAGATGATAAATCATCAAAATGCAGAATTAAATTCCGTTGAGGAAATATTCCTCAAATCTTTCTAAACAAGAAAGATTACTCTCTGTAAAATAGAGTACCGCTGGATTAAAATTCCAATGGTGATTAAAGAATCACCGAGCTACAGAATAAGTTATGTATGGGAAAATATTTTTCTAATATTGTTAAAAACAAGAAAAATATCTTCTGTAAAACAGAAGTCCTTGGATCAAAGATCCAACGGTGGGTAAAATCCCTAAATCAATTAGGATCTCTTAATGAGAGATTTCTTCAACTAATCAACAGATCGGCGTCTACTATATAAAGGACCCAAGACTTCAAGTCTAGAGAGGAGGAACCCCCCATAAGCTTAAAAAAAAGAAGAGAAAGTTTAGAAAGAACAGAGAATTAAATTCTCAAGGAAGAAGAACTCTCTTCTTGGAAATTTTAGGTAAATAAAATTTGATAAAGATCCCGTGGATCATTCACAAAAAAGAAGAAGAAGAAAGAACTCAGGAGTGCTTAGCACTCAGTGGGCGGCGCTCAGCGCCCTACGTGCCTCTCACATGGACGCCATAAAATAAAGAGTGCTTAGCACTCAATAGCTGGCGCTCAGCGCCCGACGCCTCACGTGAGCGCCACAGAACATAAGAGTTCTTGACATTCATCATTCAGCACCTGGCGTCTAGTGCCTTGCGTGCTTTGCACGTGGGCGCTATAAAGAGTGTTCAGCACTCCACATGTAGAGACAAAAGAAAAGAGAGAGTAAAGTGTGAGCGTCAGAACCCACATCAGTGCTCAGCACTTTTTTCAAGAAAAAGGAAACTTAGCCCATACCGGTACTTAGCACTTCTTTTAAATCAAAGGAAAATTGAGTGGGCAAGCCCAAGTTGGCTAGGTCCTTAGTTCAAATCAACTGAGCCCATGGACTCATTGTTTCCCAAACATGACTCATGAAAAAAAAACAACCGAGCCTCCCCCAACCATTCGTATACCCTTGAGTTGATCTTGATCTCAAAACAAATCAACGATCCTTAAAACAACCCAAACCCAAATCTAAGAATATACGGATTTGGACTAATCCACGCCCTACGGGCGACGACGCAAATTAGTCTCCGTATACAATCCACGGGCAACCAAAAATAAAACGAACTCATACGACACAAAATGAACTTCTGAAGCAGGAGAAAGTGGTTATCGCGATTGTTCCCCGCCGAAACACGGAGACGGGACCGCGCAGGTCCGTCTTGCCTGAATTTCGGGGCAGATGCTAATTGGTACAATCTGTCCACCTCTCTGAAGATGCCAAGTTGTTTTATGGAACCGTATATCGAAGGTTTAGACGGATGCGGCCGATGTAGCAGACTTCGTCAGATTCCCCCTCATTGAGGGGTTTTTGATTGTGGGGACGCTCTTCCCTGCAAGCGCAAGCCCCTGCAGTTAATTACGCTACCGCATCGCGGTAACCACTTTCTCCTTCCCCATATGGTCACTTCGTGTCGTGGGTGTTTGTTTTGTTTTTGGTTGCCCGTGGATTGTATACGGAGACTAATTTATTTTGTCACCCGTAGGACGTGGATTAGTCCAAATCCGTATTTTCTTAGATTTGGGTTTGGGGGTTGGGTTTAAGGATACGTTAGTCTCATTTGAGACAAAGATCAACTTAAACGTTTGTTAAGGATACGTTAGTCTAATTTTTAGACTAAGATCAACTTAACGGGATCGTTTAGATCCAACAAAAGAGCATTTGAGCTCTATTGTTTAGTTTAGGGACATTGCGGTCGATTACCAGTTTAAGGACATGGTGGTCCAATGTTAGTTTAAGGACATCACGATCCATGAGTTTAAGGACCCCACAGTCCGAGGTTAAGAACATCATAGTTCGTGGGTTTAAAGGGACCCCACAGTCCGAGGTTAAGGAGTTCATAGTCCGTGGGTTTAAAGGGACCCCACAGTCCGAGGTTAAGGACATCATAGTCCGTTGGTTTAAAGGGACCCCACAGTCCGAGGTTAAAGACGTCATAGTCTATGAAATGTATGGTTGTTGGGACCCGTCACCTCTCTGAAGAAGTTGAAGGATTACAACGATAAATATCAGAGGAGTTCAGAGATGTACCCTTGAACCAATTTTGGTTGGGATCTGTAGTCCAATTTGGGACTAAGATCAAGGATTTATGAGCATATGGGCTCAATTAATCTGAGTTGAGGACTTATGGCCATTCTTGGGCTAAGTCCAATCAAGTTAAAATGTTTTAACATTTATTTTGGGCTGTTGAGCATTCATTTGGGCTTGGCCCTTTTAATAATGCTGAGCATTGATTTGGGTTCTGACAGTATTTCTGTCTTTTATTGAGTGCTGAGCACTCATAATAGCATTAGGGCTTATTAAAGAACAATTTATGTTCTATCAGCGAATACGTGAGGGACACGTAGTGCGCTTGGCGCTTTGCACCAATCAAAGAGCGCAGTACGCTTCTGCCGAGTAGCGCACACATGAGGGACACGTGCTGCGCTTGGCGCTAAGCGCCAGATGATGAGCGCAGAGCGCTAGTTTGTGAGCGCATTGTGCTATTAGTTCAGTGGCGCACACGTGAGTGACACGTGGTACGCTTGGCGCTGAGCACCAGTCCATGAGCGCAGTGCGCTATTTCAAGAGCGCAAAGCGCTAACTGCTGAGTGGCGCACTCATGAGTGACACGTGGTGCGCTCGGCTCTGAGTGCCAATCCAAGAGCGTAGAAGCACATTTGATCAGTTTTATGATCTGGGAAATAAATTCTCCCTTAGAAGAGACTTTGTCTCAAGATTCAAAATTTCTTATTTTTATAGGACATGCTTCAATCTCTTGTATTGATGAAAGGCTTTGCCTTTATGGATCTATGATCCTTAAGAGAATTGAATTATTCTTTCCCCCTTATGATGAGGTGATCTCTGAAAGACAATTTGTCTTATAGATCTATGATCTGTGAGAAGAATTGTGTTCTTCTTTTTATAATGAGATCTCTTGATCTCTTTTTTTTTTAAAAGACCTTGGTCTTGTAGATCTATGATCTGTAAAGAAGTGAATTCTTCTTTTTAGTTAATTATGAGATGATTTCATCTCCTTGTTCATCATCATCATTTTTACCTTGAAGAAAAAATCCTCTTTTTCTGAGAGCTTGGCTCTTTTTTATGAGATCTCTCAAAGCTGGGGGGGGGGTTCCTCTCTATGTTTCTGTATATCGAGACTTGAAGTCTTGGGGTCTTTTTATAGGGCAAGTTGATTTGTTCAATCAGTTAAGGAGATCTTTTCTCCAATTGATTTTGGGAATTTCCCATCGTTGGATTTTTGATCCAAAGGCTTCTGATTTACAGAAGGCAATCTTCTTGTTTGTAACAAGATTGGTAAATCTTTCCAAACAGAATTTATTCTGTATTTTTGGTGATTTTTAATCACCATTGGATCATTGATCCAACGGTGCTATGATTTACAGAGTGCAATCTTGTTGTTTGGAAAGATTTGAGAAATGTTTTCTTAACAGAATTTAATTCTGGTTAATTAACGATTTATCATTATTATTGGATCTTTGATCTGACGGTGGGGAGCTTTTAGTTCCAGCGCTAGCGCACCCGTGCTTTGCACGTAGTGCGCTGCTTAAAGGGCAGCGCATTTAGCGCTAGCGCATCCGTGCTTTGCACTTGGTGCGCTGCTTAGAGGCAGCGCATTTAGCGCTAGCGCACCCGTGCATTATACATGGTGTGCTGCTTAGAGCGCAGCGCAACTAACACTAGCGCATACGTGCTTTGCACGTGGTGCGCTGCTTAGGGCGCAGCGCACTTGGCGCAGCGCACTTGGCGCTGCACCTGAAGCGTTGCTTCATTTCAAAATTTGAATTTTGAACAGAGCTTTACTCTGATTGGGGGAAACAAATGCCCCCCCGTTGCGCTCACGTAGCCCACACGTGAGTGCAGCGGTGGCAGCATCTTTGCCGTTGGATTAACTCAGAAGTTGAAACGGCTATTTATGCCTATAAATAGGACCCTTGGCCCTTTAGATGATTCTGTTCATCTTCTTTCTTCTGAGAATTTTTTATTCTCTTGCAGAGCATATCTCTTTTATTTTATGAACTTTTCAAGAGTCAGAACTCTGCTAAAATTTAGGTAAAGATTAAATTTTTTAAAGAATTATTTAAGAATCTAGGGTTTCACCCATTAATAGAGCTTTGCTCTTCATAGATATTTGATCTAAAGAAAACCCTTTTAGGGTTTCATTAACAGAGCTTTGCTCTCTTGGAACCCATAGATCTAAAGAGATCTTTCTTGGGGTTTCTTAGCCCATGAATGAACAGAGCTTTGCTCATGAAGAACTCTTAGAGTTTGTTCATAGATTTCATAATTTTAATTCATTAAAATCTTATTTTAAATTTTCTGATGGTTATTCCATCGTTTTTACAGAGCAAGGCTCTTAAGGAATTTTATTCCTTCATCATTAGAATTTGACAGGTGTCATTCTTTCACAGAGCACTGCTCTCAAGGGGAGATTTACTCCCTGGCCCGAGGAATTCTCATTAAATGAGAATCAATTAAGGACTTCCTCATTTAATGACAGTCTCATCAAATGATGAGACTGTTTTATTAATGATGCAATGTCATCTGGATTATGTGGGTCCCTTTGGTCCCCTTTCACTGCATTGCAGTACGGTACGCATTTTAAAATACCAAGTGTCAGAATTTTGAATTATAGCACTGACAGTTGACTTTTGTTCTTTTTCGCGCAGGTGACATGTCTTTCGACACTTCCTTACCGTTCGTCCGCTCAGAAGGCGGATTTCCTGAAGCGCCCGTAGACCGAGAGGTTCTTGCGTTGACCAAGGATCATGACCCGGAGCATAAGAATCTTCACCTATGGGGTAGATGGTATGATCAAATTATCAGAGGCCGCCGGAACTTTTCTTGCGCAACACCCTCGGAGCCTATCTCTGCGATCCCTTATGCAGATGCACCCCCGATCAATTATACCGTGGAGGAGGTAAATTGGACTTCAGAAGGTCTCCTTCGGCCTTCTATTGCCCCAGTACCCGTGCAGCCGCCGGTGGCTTTGGACACCCTAGGACGGCTCATTTGTTAGGGCGAGTCGCGCCCTTGGGGACAGCCCTACAACATCGGACTAACTCCCCGTCACCCGGCCAGATACTTACAGTGGGCCCGATATATCTTATCGGCAAAGAAATCGCAGCTGCTGAAGCTTGGCTTGTACCCTGCGATCTACGCTTCCTTGTTCTAGTATTCTGCACCTCCCACATGGTGGATCAAGGCGTTTTTAGAGCAGTGGAACATTCTGACCCACACCTTCCTCCTATCGGACCGAGAGGTTTCCATTTCATTGGAGAAATTTGCCGAGGTCTCTGGTTTACCAGTTAGGGGAGAGCACTGCGAGGAGCTGCTTCCTCCGGATGAGTATGTTTTTGCCACCAAATCAGTGGTAATGGGTCTTATCCCAGAGAACGCTATTCAGCACCAGTTCCCAAGTCTGATAAAGGTGTTGAACATGTATGAGAGCCTCTTTCTTGAATCCGGAGGCCGGGGGGTCAGCTTTGCAGACTTCATTGCCCGTTTTCTTCGCCCAGAAATTTTGTCGCGACAAGGTGAAAAGTTTGCTAAACTTGATGATCCTTTCGGCTTTGGCTTGGATCGTCGGCCAATATTGGAAGCCGATCAAAAGGATTTCTTTCTTCCCAACGTCGCGATTTTCCCCTTGTCAGAAATTGCCGCTTCGGGCATTGATGAGGAAGCGTTCTTTCTCGGGTTCCTCGGTTTATGGTTAAGCTGGTTCACGCTTCCCATGCACCCTCGCTACATAAGGCCGTCTGTTTTATACCTCGCGCATCGAATGGCTGCCGGGATACAAGTGGCTATTGGGATTGCTGGGTTAGCCCACCTGTATCACGGCCTCAGCTTGACAGCGGATACTACCGAGCCAGGGGTGCAGCCTGCCAACTTCTCAATACATTATTTTACCTCATGGCTCGAGTTGCACGTGCTTGGGGTCTTCGGTATTCATAAAAGACCCTCCTTTTATGACAGATGCAAGTTCCCTCGGATAATGCGGCTGGTCGACGCCTCCATCGTGAGTCCGTCACCGCGGGAAGCTAAGGGTTTACTCCTTCGTCCACGCACGGTTGGAGATGGTATGTCCTTCACTGAGACCGTCGGCCAGGAATCCACGAAGACGGTGCTGCCATTGCAGGACATCTTTAAAAACGGGGCCTCTGTGTTGAAAGCTCGGGAGATTCTTCATCTGTACTCCATCAGGCCGGGCTTTCTCGTGTTTAGACAAAATGATGCAGCGTTATTCATGAGATACAACCCACATCGTTTTGCCTAACAACCGAGCTATAATCAGGGCATCCCGCTGGAGTCTTTCCTGGCAAACCTGATGCTACCGAAGAGGGAATACGAAGCGCGCTGCATCATTTTATGCGCCTGAACACAGGGTCCAACTTCTTTATCAGCGAACCGAGCTGTGTTCCGAAGGCCCTGAATGTGTATGTGGTCTGGTATCAACATTCGATGGGTGCCATCATCAGGGAAGAGAAGCGATTGCTTCTTGATCTCAAGGGCGCCGCTCCGGCTGGTAACCCAAATGTCCCTCTGAAGCGACGGACCATTATCCGTCCTCCCTTGAGGGAAGTTGCTGCGGTCGAGGTCCCGCATGATAAGCCTGAGCTACCGATACCCCGTTCTCCCATGGAAACGGTGACTGTGGTGTCTCCCGAGTCTGGCGTGGGTTTAGATATCGGGACTCGTCGTCCCAAGGCGCCCACCAAGCGTAAGCTTGTGCTAGCGGCGACGGGCACTCGCTCGCAGAAGAGGAAGAAGAAGTCGATTCTCTCTGCAGACGTTGTATTTGATCAGGAGCCTCATGCTCCTTACAGCGAGGGCTTGAGCGAGTATGGGACCAACGAAGGCCTATTTATAACGCCGGATGATGCTGACCTCGAAGCTGCTATTGCAGCTTCTAAACGATTAGCAAGCCACAAAGCGGGACTGAACATCCTTGCCCAATCAAGTAAACCTCAGCCGTATCTTTTGTCATTGCATTATATTTTTATTATCATGTGTTGACCTACACCTTTACTTCTTTAACAGGCATTTCCACTGAAGTGGCTCTCGCGGCTTTCCTCAGGACCTTTGAGGAGGAGGAGAGGATTCGCGCTTCGCTGGGCGTTGGTATATTTCGGCTCATTGTGTCTTCATTCGTCTTTCTTATGAATAATCTGACCCCCCTTTTTTTATCTGATCGCAGGGATTACTTCGACTCAGGTCATGCCCAGTACAGTGCCAATCCCGTAAGGTGATGCGGAGATGCTTCCAGGGGCAGCTATCGAAGTCTCGGCCTCCCCAGCACTGCCAAAAGAGGCTTTACTCAAGCGACCAATGACGGATGCCATAACGGCTCCAGAGGTAACTCTTGGCGCGGACGACGACGTCCCCTTGACGGAGGTCTTGAGGAGATCAGCTTTCACGGCCCGGGTGGAAAGGAAGCGCAGAATGCGTGCAGCAAGGGAGCGTAACCCCGCCTTGGCCGCGGGTGTAGGTTCAAGCACTGCTTCCCCGTCCCTGCTTCTTCAGAGGGTGCTCCGGCCGCCTTGTCTACAGCTCATAGACAGGCAGCACGCGCGGCTCGGGAAGCAATTGAAAAGCCGTCCCAAGGTAACGTAACATTGGGTCCTTTTATCTGAATTTGATCTTCAGATTCTCATGTATCTTACCCTGCAGGGCCAAGTCCCGGTGAGGAAGTAGCGGGTGAGATGATGGCAATCATTGATCCCGAAGCAGCTACTCTTTCCCAGGAGTCCGGGACTGCTCCAATTGCCGCTCTTTCCGCCTGCGGTTCCTTGCTATTGCCTGGCATCGCGAGTGTCACGACGGCTCTCGTGGAGTCAGGGGATGAAGCTACGGGTGGCGAAACCATTCCGATGGGGGAGGGTGAACAGTCGTTGCACCCGGTGACGCCCTTGTCACAATTTCAACTGACGACTCACCAGGTAGATTTCGGGTTATTGCTTTCTCTTTTATTCTGCAATCCCTTTCAGTCTCTTTTGACAGCTGATTGATCTCAAAAACTATCTATTAACCGCAATTAAGAACGGCGTCGCATGTTGCTAGCCGGTGAGTACGGGTCGGTCCACAGGGATGTTGTGAATTTCCTAATCGCTCTTACGAGTTAATTCCAAACGGTGTGAATAGATTAATTAAATCTAAAAAAACTAAATCTATCTATACTAAGATTATCTAGATCTAAATCTTGCTAGGGTTAGGTTTAGGAATGATTTGAAAATGTAAATAAATCTCAATGCTTTCTATACCCAAATTAGGATCTAAGAGGAGTTATGGTAATTATTAATAAAGGGCATTAGATCCATTCGGGAAGGTGTTCCTTCCTCTAGGTTCTTGTCCTTCCTTTATCAATCCTTACCCTAACCTCCACAGAAAACACGCGCAACCGGGCCTTTATACTACGGTATCACCACTACCTCGAGGGATAGGGTGCCGTAGGGCGCGGTGTGTGCGTGTATGCATGGAGTCCTATTGATTATATGTGATGGGTAAGAAAGGGATGAGAGATCTCATCTCTCAAAAGCCTTCCCCAAAGCTAACTCTAACAATTATCTAGGGCAAAGAATTAAATCTAAACTAGGGCAGAGAATGAAAAATTACCTACTTTATAGATGGCTCTCTCCAAACATCAATACAGGGTTGTCAGATCTGATTTCATGATATGAAAAGAGGCATCGATGCTCTCCAAAAGATTTCTAAATTTTATTCATAGAAAGAGGCATAGGGAGGTATAACCTAGAAAAGGTTTTTAGGGTTCTATTTATAGATTCATAGAAAACCTAGGTTACAATTGACTCGCACATCTGCTATTACAAAAATACCCTCTAAGAAAAGACCTAGTCAAAGATCCGCGCCGCCTCTGGAATTTTGGTAAAAATTTCTTCAAGTCCGGGCTTAATACGGCCGCAGAACCGCGGCCTTAGCAAGGGTTGGGCCGCGGTTCCGCGGCCCAATAGTGGTGTTGGCTGCTGTAATTTTGTGTGATGGATCTGGGCCTTTTGGGCTTCCTATTTATTTGGTCCTTTTCTCAGATTGGTTTCTTGGTTTCTTTCAGATCTCCAGTGAAGATTGTAGTGGACTTTTAACCGTTCGCTTTGTAATCTTGGACCTTGCGTTGCCTTGTACATTGTGAATTGTTCTTCGTCTAGGCTTGACTAAGATCCTTTTATTTGTTGGTCAAAAGTTCCACTTTTGCGTCGTCTTTTATTGTTTTCACTGTTTTAGATTCAAGAACCTGTAACCTGTAATATGTAGCAGACATACGTCAAAAGCACCTGTTTATTTATAAAACGAATAAGAATAAGGAATATAATAATGCAATATTATGGTGTGAACAAATACCCCAAACTTATCTTTTGCTCGTCCTCAAGCAAACTTATTTTTTTATTCTCTACAAAAACCTAACCGCATTTTCGCAGGGAAACGCGATTGCATTGAGCACGTGCAACAAGCCGTTAAACCTCTAGGTGTTCCTAGTAGGAGGAGTGTTGTCTCCTGAGGGTTTTCAGCGGATACTACCCACAAAATCCTATCAATTCGGCATATTGACTTTTGTTCTCCAATTAGGTTTTCTAACAAGGAATTCTATTATCGTCGACTCTTAAATTATCCACCCATATTCTTCACACTTACTCATCATTTAACTTAAGATTATATATATTCTATAGACTTACTTAACTTTCGGCATTTCTTAAGTTTTCCTTCTAGGGTTCCATCTCCACTTAGGAATTTTTATCAACTCTATTAAAGATACAAGTTCTATTCTTCATTCCTCTCTCTTATCTAAATTCCAATCACATACCCCTACGTGTGTGTATATATCACCCCTACACTTGGAAATTCAAATCAAGCAATCATACCATTGTCCGTTGTCCAAAGTACTTATTAGTTGGTGAATTTTTAATTGAATTTTGCTTACACATCCTTCACGCAACCGTTAATACTTCTTGAGGTACCAACGACCGATTACAAGATGCGTTTGCACTTTAAAGCGTACTTCCTAGCCTTGCAACACCCAAGGCTTTTTAGCAGTGACTCCCAAACCAGTTGGTCTAAGGCACTAGGTGATGAAGCACCTTCGCTAAATATTTTTTCTATTTTTGCAGCCTTAAGTAATCACAAAAACCAGTGTTCATTTTTTTATTCTTTATTCACACTTGTATTTTTTTATTTTCTTCCTACTAAGGACTTTAGACAAGAGCATTTCAAGGTCTCTTCTACTATTCCAAGTTTCAAGGTGTGTGTTTGTGCAATTTGTAGGGTATATATTTTCAGAATCTATACTTAAGTTAGGAATTATTTTTCAAACTTATACTCTAATAAAAATCAATACTTTTCCTTTATTTCGACTTAGCCCAAGAAGTGAACCCAAAATTTTCCTATTTCTAAATAAACTACAAAGTCATATACTTTCTACCGTTAATCTTTAAAGAAGGTTATTTTTAGGGTTTTTAATTTACTAAGTCTAAGATCTAGTTTTTCCTAGCCAGTTAGCCTATTTGTCAAACTCAAGTCAAATAAGGCCAAAATTGAATATATTAATTTTTATAATTTTTGAAATTTTTCAATTTTTATGGATTTTAAAATAAGGAGGCAAATGCAAAAATATACACATGAATGCGAAGGAAGAAAACTTACCGAGCATACCCCCAAACTTAAACTTGACAGTGTCCTCACTGTCATGCTACGCCAAGAGGGTCAAAATTGTCGGCACTCCCCTGTTTATTTATTTATAAAATTTTTTATATTTTTTTATAATGTTTTGAATTTTTTTTAATTTTTTATAGAAAAAGAAAACAAAAATATATATATACATATATACAACAAGGTCCTCCCCCAAACTAAACAAGGCCTTACACAAGCCAAAGGTTAGCACCAACCATTCAAAAATCTTATCGTGGTAATGGTAGAGTTGGTGAAAGGAGGGAGTGGAAAGAAGAGAAATGAGAAACACACGAGACCGTATGGGAAGAAGGGTATAATATGGTCTCGGTGGAGGAGAAGAATGGCGGAAAGGAGAAAGAAGTGGAGTACGATCTTGAGGGTGTAAATCGAGTGAATAAATTAGCGCAATTTGTGATGACCGATGTGTTAAAAGCGATTGTGCTAACCTATCAACCCGTCGAGAAATGGGGTCAAATCTCTCAAGATTCGCAAGAAAGCATGGGTACGCCGAACTTGGTATTGGAGATGAAAGCGTAACGGTCTCTTGTACGGTCAGAACGATAGGAAGGATGAAAGGGAGTGAATTAGGGATAGTGTCATTCTCACCGTAGTAAACTGTCTCGAACTTGAAAGATTCCATCAATAGTTCGAAACGACTGTAAGCAACCGAGTCTGAAGGTTCAACTAACTCATCTGAAATTTCAAAGGACTCAAACTCGGGCGGTGAGTCATCAACTGTTAGTGTTTATGCCCTAGAAGGCCATTACTGTATCATACTAGCTTGTATATTACTTAATGGAAGCTTGGGATATTCACATGTATATAACAGTCTTGCTAAATATGGTAGTATGCTACTTGGTTTTTCTATCTTAATATGTAAGTGTACGTATTGATAGAGCTCTTAGGATCTTGCTTGTCTACCAGCGTTGTGATGGCAGTCACACTAGTGGGGGCTGGGTAGTCTACAAGCACATCCTTATTCAGGTCCCTGGTCGTTGGATTATCGAGACAGAGCATCGATACTCCGGAGTAGACTGGTGTGTACGCTTCTCATCCCAGTTGGGGAGATGGTCTGTCCCACAGCCGTCAGTACGTCGTACTGGAGATAGTATGCAGGTGCTCGTTAGGTTACGGGTACACCGGACAGGACTCACAGGGAACTATTGGTTGGTTTGATACCAGTCGTCAGTGAGCAGTTCCCAGGTGACATGAGTACAGCATAGTCCGCAGACTTGACACTGCTACTTCGCCTCGAGTGTGTCCCACTGTTCTTAGATTGCTACCCTACCACGGCTCAAAGGAGTCGTGCAAACAGGTAGCAGTTGGGTGCAGTCCCGAGCACTTGGAGGCAGTGGCGGTTAGACAGGATTCGTCCCTCCCGGTATTGGGAGTAGATATCGCGCTGTGTCAGAGAGCCATTACGCAAAGTCCCTGGCCAGGGCAAGCGAGATTTGCTGGTAGGTTCCAGTAGTTTCTCAGGGTGTAATGGGCTTCCCTCCGACACGACTTATACCGCTATTAGGGGACTGACGCTTGCCGCCCCCTAGGCCCGATATGCGATAGTCTTGGACTAACGGATTGGACTGTATGGAGATTGTCACATCAGACTCAGTAGGAGTTCGGATGGGTTTCCTCATCGGCCTTCTTATCGACAACTACCTGGGAACCGTTACGTACAGCTAGTGCCGCTTGCGGTCTGTGGTTAAACCCACTGCCAGCGTAGTAGTCGAGTCTCTAGAGTCCCACACAGAGAGTTTCCTACTCCAGGCGAAACGATATAGAGGTCGTATGGTTTTACGACAAGGGTTCGGACGCGTATGTGTGTTTACACACTTACGTCGTCTGGACAGTTTTTACCAGTCGGCTTTGATTTAAGCCAGTTACTGGTATCCGGTTATTGGATTTTTACAGTCTAAAGTTTTTCCGTATTTTTACGGATCGGAGGGGCGTTCTCGTAATTGTACGAGAAGCTTCTAGAAGATGGTGACTAAGGAGGGTTATGTGTCATATACATTGAATGAGTTATATGAGTCATGGTGGTGATTCATTCATCTCATTAATGCACATTTATTGCTTAATGACTCATGCTAATGAATCACCACTAGATATTTTATGAAGCATGCTTATTCATCACATTTATTCATTTATTTTTAATAAGAATGCTTGATACTCATAACTTATTCATTCATTATAATCTACACATTCTCTCTCCTCAAGCTCTCTCTCTTAAAAAGACTAATCCTCACCCTCATGTGTTGAGATCTAGGATTAGTTAGACTAAACAATCCATAACTATCACTCTATCTCAATCTATCTTCTTTGATTAGCAATCCAAGAAGGTTAGTTGCCTCAAGTTTAGAGGCTAAGCTTGGAGTTTTGCTCTCGGGTGGATCGTCTACTACCTAGAGAAGGCCGAGGAGAACAAGGAGATCGTAAAGACGAAGGACTAGTTTCGATAGGTATAATCCCTAAGCATAGTAGTTTAGAACAACTATATGTTTGGTTAGTTATCGTTTAGCTTCGATTCAAGCGGTTAGTCGATGTTCGTTCACTAAACAAGATCGTTTTCGAAATTTCCGCCTCCCCACAAGTTCTGGGGTGTAGTACATCGACTTACAGTGGTATCAGAGCCTCGCTAAACAATAAATAACTTTATTGCAAATTTGTACGAATTTCGAACGGAAAAACGAAGCCGGAAAACCCTAAATCTGTCAAGTTTCTGTCGAATTTAAAATGATGTCCTAAAATTTTTCAGGTGAGCTCAGAAAGCTTGTAAAGGGTCCAGGAGAACACCCATGAAATTTGAGCCCATGAATCGACTAAAGCGCCGCGGAAGCGCGGCGGATCCCACCGATCCGCCGCGGTTCCGCGGCCGAGTTGCCGAGTCATGAACTCATCTTTCATGTGTGGGTCCTCTCTGGTATTTGGGGTTTTCTGGAATATTTTAATTTTGCTCAGGTTCCAGTTTACAGAGCAGTTTTTGGAGCAATATTAAGGATGTTTAATCGATCGAAATTGTACAGTATTTGCATGTTGGATTATATCTGTGATTGATAAATGTGTTCGTAAACCTCCCCTAACTGCTAGTATGTCGGTTGGCAGGGGGTTGCACATTTCTGTAATGGTTATATCTGTTTGTGCATATAAACTGTATTGGACTGTTGTGGTGTATAGCCGGGGTTTGCAATGGGTTATTGTTTAATTCATTTTTTGTAAATGTAATTTGTTGTAATATTATTTTTGCGGGGCACATCCAGGTTGCGGTTGTAGCCACCGTTGTATTATTTCATTTTACTGTTATTGCTCCTAGGACTGACCCAAGGTGGGGTACACAAACTGCCGGGCGGGTAGTTTGCCGTACCCGTAGGGGTCGAGGGTAGGGTAACGGCTATTCATCACAACTGTGTAATCTGTCTTTTTCTTGCAGGCTCAAAAGAAATACAGGTTGCTTGCAAATCCAATATTGTTTATCTGTGTTCTGGAATGTATATCATTGCGTCAGACGAATGTAAAATATCTATATTTATGATAGCTATTTAGACGTCACTTATGTTTTACACCCGCGCTAGCCCAGCCCCTGCTCTGTCGTTAGTTAAGTAACCTAACGGGTGATGACGGGACCCCGTGGCGAATGCGGATGGCATAAGAGGACGTTGTATTTTCGTTGTTTTCTGCAATGATAGGTTAATGATAGGACGCATTATCTATAATGCAAAGAAAATAAACCAAGTTTAAAATCGTTGGAACAATTTAAAAGAAACCACTCGGTTATTTTTATAAAAAAAAAACAGATATTTTTAAATGCGGAGATTTAACCACTCCTTTTAAAAGCTATCAGGTTCCTTCGGTTATATCAAGTTCACTACGTTCACGGTTTCGCCAAAACCAGTCGTAGCCCTCCGTCATTTCTTATGGATGGTCAGTAGTATTCAAGCTATGCTTGTTGGCATACGTCAAGGCATAGTGTTTGGTAGCTGCTGGGGTATTCATTTGTTGCATAGATAGATGTGTTGGTTTGGGACAGTCGCATTACCTTGTTGGCATACGTCAAGGGTATATACGGGTGGGTTCAAATTAACAAGATAATGATGGGCAGAACTTGACAAGTGACTTATGATTTGTTGGCATACGTCAAGGTCATAAGAGCATGGGGCAAAAACTTATATCGGGAATTTCTAAAGAAACTGAAATTTGCAAAGAGATGCATACCATTTGGAGTTTGATGAATGTTGGTAGGATTCCTTCAACATTATCATACGATGATATTTGGATCCCGATCCTACTGTGAGTATATGCTACTTATCAGGATATTCGTCACTTAACGATCAATGCTATAAACCTAGTAGGTGTCCAGAAAGGTGTCAGCGGGGTTACGCCCCCAGAGAAAAGAGGTTATTTAATTAAGGAACTTCGCGAAAGCGTTGGAAAACCTCCCTCGAAGTATCGACACTGGCCTGGCTGAACGGTTAAGCAAGTATTGTACGGTGAGAATAGTCCTGGCTAATTCTACTTTTATGGTTTAAGGAAGGATTCGAAAAACAGTGGAAGCCATCCAGTTTAGATAAACTAAAAACCACTCTAAACTTGCAAGAGCATCATGCTAAAGAGTTTTCTTCTCTCTCTCCTAATTGCAGCGACCCTGAAAATGACTGGACTTAAGTTACTTTTAGAGAAAAATATACTGACAGGGCCAAACTATAAAGATTGGCTGCGGAATGTCAAAATGGCTTTGACCTATGACAAACTGGGGTACGTCCTCACCGCTACGGCACCTGCTGTCCCTGGTCCTAAATCCAGCAATGCGGATAAGGAAATCCGCAAAACCTGGGATTTAGATTGCGCGAGAGCCAAGTGCATCGTGCTTGCCTCAATGAACAATGAACATCAGAGGAGGCACGAGGATATGTCCCTAGACGGCATATTTCTCCATACAAAGGAACTTTATGGAGAGCAATCTCGTATAGCAAGATACGAGACCTCTAAGAAATTGTTTCGAGCGAGGTTGGCTGTCGGGTCATCGGTAGGTGAACATGTCCTACAGATGATCGGCTATATTGAAGAGCTCGCAGACCTTGGGACGACTTTGGATAATGAGCTCTATACAGACCTTATTCTCCAGTCCCTTCCTCCCACCTAAGCCCAGTTTATCCTCAACTTCAATCTTCAAGGAAAAGAAGTTGAACTTGCGGAACTCCTGAACATGTTAAGGAGTGCAGAGGGCACCTTGCAGAAGGCAAGGGAAACACCCGCTATGTTTGTTGGCGGTGCATCTTCTTCCGGGTCCAAGGCTAGGGCCAAAGGAAGGAAGAAGAAGGCCGCATCCAAACCTAGAGGAGGTGTTAGTAAGGTGGGAAAGAAGGGAAAGAAAAAGTTTGCGGTACCGGTAGTGGGCCAGGATGAGTGCTTCCATTGTCACAGGAAAGGGCACTGGAAGAAGGATTGCAAGGCGTGGAACGCCAAGAACCAGGAACCGAAAGAACCAGGAACCGAAGCAAGCTGTGGCTTCGACTTCAGGTGTGTTTGTAATTGAGAATTGTCTGTCAATCAACTCTACTTCCTGGGTATTGGATACCGGATCAGGATCTCATATTTGCAATTCAATGCAGACACTGAGAAACCGTAGAGTGCTGAAGGAAGGTGATATGATCCTCAGGGTTGCTAACGGAGCTAGCGTGGGAGCTGCGTCCGTCAGGGATTATCACCTAGGATTGACAAGTGGACACATTTTGGTTTTACATAACTGTTATTTTGTACCAAGCTTAACGTGTAATATCATATCAGTTTCCTTGTTATCAAATAAAGGTTATGATTTCACGTTTGTAAGAGATGTTGTTAACATCCACCTTAATCATGGTTTGATTGGGTCCGGTACTCTAAATAACGGCATATATGTGTTAAACCAACTCCAAATTTTCAATGTCCAGAACACACTAAAAAGAAAGTCTCCAGATTTAAATAAAGCTTTCTTATGGCATTGTAGACTGGGTCACATCAATGAGAGAAGGTTGACTAAGTTGCATAGAGAAGGATATTTGGACACGTTCGAATATCAAACTTTTGACACTTGTCAATCCTGTCTCAAAGGAAAGATGACAAAGACTCCATTTACTGGACAAGGAGTAAGAGCGAGCGAGCTCTTAGGACTCATACACAGCGATGTGTGCGGTCCAATGTCTACACATGCAAGAGGTGGTTTTTCCTATTTCATTACTTTCACGGATGATTACTCAAGATACGGATTCATTTATCTGATGAAACATAAATCCGAGGCTTTTGAGAAATTCCAAGAGTATAAGAATGAAGTAGAAAACCAAACCGGCAAAAGTATTAAGACACTAAGATCTGATCGAGGTGGAGAATACTTAAGTGCCGAGTTCCTAGGTTACCTAAAAGAGAAAGGAATTCTCTCTCAGCTTACTCCTCCATACACTCCACAGCATAACGGTGTATCGGAGAGACGGAATCGAACCCTATTGGATATGGTACGATCCATGATGAGTAATGCTGAGTTACCGCGATCTTTCTGGGGTTATGCGCTAGAATCAGCGACATATCTTTTGAACAGAGTTCCAACCAAAACTGTGCCTACCACACCATATCAGATGTGGAGTGGGAAGAAACCCTATCTTCAGTACCTGAAGACATGGGGATGTCCAGCTTTTGTAAAAAAGCAGCATCCGGACAAGCTCGAGGCACGCTCAGTAGAGTGTAAGTTTGTGGGATATCCAAAGAACTCTCATGGATATTGTTTCTATTACGCAGAGGAACAAAAGGTTTTTGTTTCTCGTCATGCCCGCTTCTTAGAAACTGAATTTTTGGAAAATCAGAAGAGTGGGAGCGTAGTAGAACTGGAAGAAATTCCAGAACCACAAACTGCTACTGAAAGTTTGGTAGAACCAGAGGTTCAAGAAGAACAGGACATTCCCGCACCCCTCCGCAGGAGTAGTAGGCCGTCTCATCCGTCTGAGAGATACTACGGTTTTCTCATAGATGGGGATAGAGAGGATTGCATCATAGATGATGATGAACCTACTGACTTCCGGCAGGCCATCCAGAGCGGCGACTCGGTACGATGGCTAGATGCAATGCGGACCGAGATGGAGTCCATGTACACCAACAAAGTATGGACTTTGGACTTTGCTCCAGATGGGGTAAAACCCATAGGATGCAAATGGATCTTCAAGAAAAAGATTGGTGTAGATGGACAGGTGGAAACCTATAAGGCTAGACTTGTTGCAAAGGGTTTTCGTCAAAGACCTGGTTTGGACTATGACGAAACCTTTTCTCCAGTAGCTATGCTCAAATCCATTCGGGTCCTTCTTGCTATTGCTGCCTTCCATGATTATGAAATCTGGCAGATGGACGTAAAGACGGCTTTTCTGAATGGAAATTTAGAAGAGAGCGTCTATATGGATCAGCCAGAGGGTTTCAATCAGAGTGGGAGCAGCGGGAAAGTATGCAAGCTGCTTAAGTCCATTTATGGACTAAAGCAGGCATCGCGGAGTTGGAACATCTGTTTTGATGAGACAGTCAAAGAATATGACTTTATCAAAAATCCAGATGAACCGTGCATATATAGTAAAGTTGTGGCCAGAAGTGTCGTATTCCTCGTCTTGTACGTGGATGACATTCTATTGATAGGAAATGACATTCCTATGCTACAATCTGTCAAAGGATTCTTGTCACACAGGTTCTCCATGAAAGACCTGGGTGATGCCTCGTATATTCTGGGGATCCGGATCTATCGTGATAGATCCAAGAGGATGTTGGGACTTTCGCAGTCCAGGTATATCGACACTGTACTGAAAAGATTCAGTATGGAAGATTCTAAGCGCGGTAATCTACCGGCTTGTCACGGAATCACCCTCTCCAAAGAGATGTCTCCCAAGACTGATTTGGAAAGGGAACGCATGTCTATTATACCCTACGCTTCTGCGGTAGGCTCTATAATGTATGCGATGTTGTGCACCAGACCAGATGTAGCTTACGCACTAAGCGTGGTAAGCCGGTATCAGTCAGACCCAGGGGAGAAACACTGGATAGCAGTAAAGAACATTCTCAAGTACCTGAGGAGGACTAAGGAGATGTTCTTGGTTTACGGCGGAAAAGACCTCAGGTTGGAGGCCTTTGCTGATTCCGGCTTCCAGAGTGATAAGGACGATTCCAAGTCCATGTCGGGTTATGTCTTTACCCTCAATGGAGGGGCGGTGTGCTGGAAGAGCTCCAAGCAGGACACCGTTGCTGACTCGACGATGGAAGCGGAGTATATAGCTGCTTGCGATGCCGCAAAAGAAGCAGTCTGGATGAAGAAGTTCCTAACAGAACTTCAGGTGGTTCCTACCATAGTTGATCCAATACCTCTGTATTGCGACAACAACGGAGCTATAGCTTTAGCGAAGGAACCAAGGTCCCATCAGAAGTCCAGACACATCTTGAGGCGGTATCACCTGATCAGGGAGATCATTGATCGTCAGGAGATCGAGGTTCGGAGAGTTGCTTCTGAAGAGAACATTGCTGATCCATTCACGAAGGCCCTACCTCAGATTCAGTTCGAGAGGCTACTCGAGATCATCGGTCTACGATATGCCAGTACATGGCCCTAGTGCAAGTGGGAGATTGTTAGTGTTTATGCCCTAGAAGGCCATTACTGTATCATACTAGCTTGTATATTACTTAATGGAAGCTTGGGATATTCACATGTATATAACAGTCTTGCTAAACATGGTAGTATGCTACTTGGTTTTTCTATCTTAATATGTAAGTGTACGTATTGATAGAGCTCTTAGGATCTTGCTTGTCTACCAGCGTTGTGATGGCAGTCACACTAGTGGGGGCTGGGTAGTCTACAAGCACATCCTTATTCAGGTCCCTGGTCGTTGGATTATCGAGACAGAGCATCGATACTCCGGAGTAGACTGGTGTGTACGCTTCTCATCCCAGTTGGGGAGATGGTCTGTCCCACAGCCGTCAGTACGTCGTACTGGAGATAGTATGCAGGTGCTCGTTAGGTTACGGGTACACCGGACAGGACTCACAGGGAACTGTTGGTTGGTTTGATACCAGTCGTCAGTGAGCAGTTCCCAGGTGACATGAGTACAGCATAGTCCGCAGACTTGACACTGCTACTTCGCCTCGAGTGTGTCCCACTGTTCTTAGATTGCTACCCTACCACGGCTCAAAGGAGTCGTGCAAACAGGTAGCAGTTGGGTGCAGTCCCGAGCACTTGGAGGCAGTAGCGGTTAGACAGGATTCGTCCCTCCCGGTATTGGGAGTAGATATCGCGCTGTGTCCGAGAGCCATTACGCAAAGTCCCTGGCCAGGGCAAGCGAGATTTGCTGGTAGGTTCCAGTAGTTTCTCAGGGTGTAATGGGCTTCCCTCCGACACGACTTATACCGCTATTAGGGGACTGACGCTTGCCGTCCCCCTAGGCCCGATATGCGATAGTCTTGGACGAACGGACCGGACTGTATGGAGATTGTCACATCAGACTCAGTAGGAGTTCGGATGGGTTTCCTCATCGGCCTTCTTATCGACAACTACCTGGGGACCGTTACGTACAGCTAGTGCCGCTTGCGGTCTGTGGTTAAACCCACTTCCAGCGTAGTAGTCGAGTCTCTAGAGTCCCACACAGAGAGTTTCCTACTCCAGGCGAAACGATATAGAGGTCGTATGGTTTTACGACAAGGGTTCGGACGCGTATGTGTGTTTACACACTTACGTCGTCTGGACAGTTTTTACCAGTCGGCTTTGGTTTAAGCCAGTTACTGGTATCCGGTTATTGGATTTTTACAGTCTAAAGTTTTTCCGTATTTTTACGGATCGAAGGGGCGTTCTCGTAATTGTACGAGAAGCTTCTAGAAGATGGTGACTAAGGAGGGTTATGTGTCATATACATTGAATGAGTTATATGAGTCATGGTGGTGATTCATTCATCTCATTAATGCACATTTATTGCTTAATGACTCATGCTAATGAATCACCACTAGATATTTTATGAAGCATGCTTATTCATCACATTTATTCATTTATTTTTAATGAGAATGCTTCATAATATATTATGATACTCATAACTTATTCATTCATTATAATCTACACATTCTCTCTCCTCAAGCTCTCTCTCTTAAAAAGACTAATCCTCACCCTCATGTGTTGAGATCTAGGATTAGTTAGACTAAACAATCCATAACCATCACTCTATCTCAATCTATCTTCTTTGATTAGCAATCCAAGAATGTTAGTTGCCTCAAGTTTAGAGGCTAAGCTTGGAGTTTTGCTCTCGGGTGGATCGTCTACTACCTAGAGAAGGCCGAGGAGAACAAGGAGATCGTAAAGACGAAGGACTAGTTTCGATAGGTATAATCCCTAAGCATAGTAGTTTAGAACAACTATATGTTTGGTTAGTTATCGTTTAGCTTCGATTCAAGCGGTTAGTCGATGTTCGTTCACTAAACAAGATCATTTTCGAAATTTCCGCCTCCCCACAAGTTCTGGGGTGTAGTACATCGACTTACATCAACATCGTTCGAAAAAGTGAAACACTCGTACGTGTTAGCGGTTGTGAGAACTGTGTCAGATTCAAAGGAAAATTTTTCAAGCTCACAGTCTTTAAGCGTGATATTAGGCGTGGTCGGAACGATGGAAAGGAGGGAGGGTGATTTAGTTAATGGTTCAAGAGGATGAATTGGAATGTCCGACACATCAAACAAAAATGGTTCAACCTCAATATTATCCTCAATACTCTCCTCAATACTATCCTCATAATTCTCCTCAATATTTAGCTCATCCATGCCATTATCATCAAAATCAAGACGCATATGAAGTTTGGGAGAAACATTTAATGACTCGGGATGATGAATTGGACATAAAATTTCAATCAAATCGACAGGTTCATCATCCGAAATATTCCCGGTGTCTATATCCTCAATCAAGTGAAAATCAATTTTTTCTGACACCTCATTAAAAACATGGATATTTATCAATTCAAGTTCTAGAATGGAGGTGTAAAGGTCAAACGGATTAGGTGCGGTTTCCCTCGAAAGGGGTTCCTCATAATCTGGAAAATCAAGCACTACAAAGTCGCACAACTCATCATTTTGGACACAAGTTTGAAAATTGGAGTTGTTGGATTCAATTGGGTATGGGTAGGTTTGATTTGGAAATCCTCTCAAATTCGCACTCTGTCCAACCGCCTTCTTATACATTGAAAAATTTGGAGCTAGCAGGAAACTAGCTACCGGTGCACTAGGTTGCATAAGGGTGGCCACGGACGCATCCACATTCCTAATCATTTTGTTTGTTGCTGTGATGTACGCCTCCAACGACTGTTCTAGACTAGACATGGGTTGTGGAGGGGTTTCGGTAAAAGATTCAAAATTGTTTGGATACGTGAAACTCCCAAAAGGCTGTGTAGAGGCAATATCTAGTGAAGGTGGGAAAGTCGGGTAGGACTGGTAAGAATTGGATGGTTGGACAGGAGTAGGATCAACAGTTGGATAAAAAGGTGAATGGACTTGTTGACCCTTAAAACTAGATGTGTGGAGAGGAGTGAAAGATCGGCTACGAGATTGAGCAATATACTCAGCAATGGACATCGGCTTAGGAGTTACAACAGGACTCGAAAAAGTGGTATCAACGTACGAAGGTGGTAAAGGTGGACATGGTTAACACAAAGTGGGTTGTAAAGTCGAACTGTTTCTCCTAGACGCTTCTATTTGATCTTTCAAAGAAATTTTAGGCACGGAGGGATCTTCCTTAAATCGACCGAAACAATAGACGTACGAAGCAAAGTCAGGTTCGGGATACCAAAGTTTGGCAAGAGATTTATGATGTGGGGTACCCATGATGAGAAGAGAAATAAGGTAGGTGGTGCAAGGATTTCTTAGCGACAAAAGCTGCAAGTCTTTTTTAAAAAAAATTTCCTTTTTCCTTTTTCTCTTTATTTAGAACTGTTTGCAAAAAGATTTTCGAGAAAAGAGCTAAGACACACTTTCGATCAACCAAAAATGCACAATCAGGCCTAGATCTAGGGTCACCTAGGTCAGCTAGACAGCTCCTAACTGTTCCAAAGGGCTAGAAATAGGACCTCAAACCGCCTCTTCACCGCCAATTGTGGCCAGGTAAGTGCCAGGTAAGTGGGAAGGAACCACAGTAGTGGGCCTAATTAATAACCACTAGCCTTTGACACACTTGCCTAGACACTGCAAAGTCAGGTTAGGATAAATGGTCGATGCCTATAACTAGTCCTCTGTCCTATTGAGCTCGAAGTCCTTAGGGCCGAGTCTAGTACTTTTTAATTAAAGATTGGTCAATGCAAATGCCTTATGTGATTTCTGGGGTCCTGGGAAGGGTGATGAAATCCCCACCCAATCTGAATTGGTCAAAACCCCTTAAAGTCCAATTAAAGATATGCAAAACAGTAAATCACTTGCAATCAAATCTTTTTTTATTTTATGCACGGCGCAAAGAATCCTGCACAAGATTGTTATTTGGAAGGGGAAAGATTTTTTTAAGCACAAAGAATCCTGCAGGAGATTTTTCAGAAGATATATCGGAGATTTGCAGAGGAGGAGAGAGAAAACTCACAGAGATTTGCAGTGTCGGGACTGTTTTTTTTTTCCTTTTTTTTCTGGTGATGTCACCAGGGCGCGGCGGTTCCGCGGCCGGAATGGGGGTCGCACGGCGGTTCCGCCACGTGTTGGTCGCTTCGGCAGTTTTTTTTTTGGAACCAGATCACCGCGATTCTTCTTGTTGACTCGGTCCTCCAAATATCTTCTGTTGTCTATTGTGATATTCCTCTGTTTGTTCAAATTTGATATTTGCTGTTTTGATCTCTGTAGATTTCCAGATCCGAATTTGTTCGTAGATCCTGCAAAATTCACACAAAAATACCCTTCCTAAAAATAAGAGATATATTTTTATATTTTTTTGATTTTTATGATTTTTATAATTTTGATTAACCCGAAATTGCAAAAAGGAAATAACACGCCATCCCCGGCAACGGCGCCATTTGATTGATCTCAAACACTATATATTAACCGCAATCAAGAACGGCGTCGCATGTAGCTAGCCAGTGAGTACGGGTCGGTCCACAGGGATGTTGTGAATTTCCTAATCGCTCTTACGAGTTAATTCCAAACGGTGTGAATGGATTAATTAAATCTAAAAAAACTAAATCTATCTATACTAAGATTATCTAGATCTAAATCTTGCTAGGGTTAGGTTTAGAAATGGTTTGGAAATGTAAATAAATCTCAACGCTTTCTATACCCAAATTAGGATCTAAGAGGAGTTACGGTAATTATTAATAAAGGGGATTAGATCCACTCGGGAAGGTGTTCCTTCCTCTAGGTTCTTATCCTTCCTTTATCAATCCTTACCCTAACCTCCACGGAAAACACGCGCAACCGGGCCTTTATACTATGGTATCACCGCTACCTCGAGGGATAGGGTGCCGTAGGGCGCGGTGTGTGCGTGTATGCATGGAGTCCTATTGATTATATGTGATGGGTAAGAAAGGGATGAGAGATCTCATCTCTCAAAAGCCTTCCCCAAAGCTAACTCTAACAATTATCTAGGGCAAGGAATTAAATCTAAACTAGGGCAGAGAATGAAAAATTACCTACTTTATAGATGGCTCTCTCCAAACATCAACACAGGGTTGTCAGATCTGAATTCATGATATGAAAAGAGGCATTGATGCTCTCTAAAAGATTTCTAAATTTTATTCATAGAAAGAGACATAGGGAGGCATAACCTATAAAAGGTTTTTAGGGTTCTATTTATAGATTCATAGAAACCCTAGGTTACAATTGACTCGCACATCTGCTATTACAAAAATACCCTCTAAGAAAAGACCTAGTCAAAGATCCGCGCCGCCTCTGGAATTTTGGTAAAAATTTCTTCAAGTCCGGGCTTAATACGGCGCGAAACCGCGGCCTTAGCAAGGGTTGGGCCGCGGTTCCGCGGCCCAATGGTGGTGTTGGCTGCTGTAATTTTGTGTGATGGATCTGGGCCTTTTGGGCTTCCTATTTATTTGGTCCTTTTCTCATATTGGTTTCTCGGTTTCTTTCAGATCTCCAGTGAAGATTGTAGTGGACTTTTAACCGTTTGCTTTGTAATCTTGGACCTTGCGTTGCCTTGTACATTGTGAATTGTTCTTCGTCTAGGCTTGACTAAGATCCTTCTATTTGTTGGTCAAAAGTTCCACTTTTGCGTTGTCTTTTATTGTTTTCACTGTTTTAGATCCAAGAACCTGTAACCTGTAATATGTAGCAGACATACGTCAAAAGCACCTGTTTATTTATAAAACGAATAAGAATGAGGAATATAATAATGCAATATTATGGTGTGAACAACAGCATTTCTCTCATTTCTAATGCAGGTGTGGTGAGCGTCGAGGTTATGCCACCCAAGGAAGCATCCCCAGTTGCTGCTTTGACGGTGGCCGCCCCTTTACCTTCTCCCGTATCTTCCCAAATGCTAGAAGGTACGGGTTTATGACTTATCGGTTTCATTGTAAGTGATATACTTTAGGTACTGACATGGCATTATTACACCCTTGCAGGAGTTCTATTTGATCATCTATATCAGGTGCTGCACCCATATTTCTCTTTTCAGTCGGAGATTGCTTCATCTAGTGGCGTTGGTGAGTACAGCCTCTAGCTAATGTCTTCTTTTTTCTTTTATGGGCGGCCAAGTTGTCGCTAATTCTTCTTTGTTTTGACTGCAGCGCTACAGATTGAAGGAGGAGATGAAAGAATAGTTGCGCTACCGGTACTCCCAGCCTTGCCACTTGCCGTAGCTGGTATAGTAAACTCTATTGTTCATGTAGCTTATCTATTTCTTGAACCGTTATTTGACTATGATTTATTCTGCAGCAGTGACACCGACTTCAGCTTCGTTCGAGTCTCGAATCATAATGCCAGCGGGCCCCTTTTCCAGACGTCTATCTTTAAAAGGTGCTGTGAATAGTCTGCCCATGTTGAGCGATCACCTCGAGGAGCTTGACGCGGAAACCTCTGTCCTTGCTGCAGATTTTACTGCTGAGGTTAATCCCATGCCGGCGACGCTCGTGCACTTTCATAGTGAGGGTGTCGTTGAGTCTTGGGTTAATCACTACAGGAAAATTGAGGCTTGTCTATATGAGCTCGAGATCGGACGTCCTGCTCCCGAGGTCTTGGCTGTGAACTCTCAGCGGGCTGCATGGGTCGAGTAGAGCACTCCCTACTTCCGTCATCTTGAACAAGAGGCAGCCTTAAAGCGTAAGGAGTGCGAAGAGACTTCAAGTGAATCTGCGCGGCTGCACGCTCAAGTTGATGCAAACGTTGTACAGCTGAAAGCTATCTTTGAGGGCCTTCTGCAATGTATTTCTGATGGGCTAACGCTGAGGCAGAAGCTCGACCTCATTGATCGGGATGCGCAGAATCGTTTGGCAGCTCAGCGGGTCGTTGATGAGCAACTTTCATCTTACTTGCAGCAACGAGCTCAGGTTGAAGCAGAGTTGGCCGCGGCAGCTGACCGTGAAAAGGGGCTGAGAGGAGTGCGCGAGCAACTGATTGGTCTATTGAAAACGCTTCCCTCCCAATAGTTGTTTTTGCACCATTTGTAATTTTTGAATAAAATATATCCATTTTTTTATTCATATGATGTAAATTGTACTCAATTTGACCTTATAAATAAAAGATACATTTCTGCCGCACTATCTTGTGTTATCTCTTGCTTTCTTATCTTTTCTGTGTCGCCGGAATGTTACTTTAATAAGCGTAGCCTATAGGTGATAGAGAGCGTTCCGTATTGAACTTTTCGAAAGGTAGTGATGGCTTAGGAAGCAGGTTCAGATCTGCCGCCTAAGGCTTTTCAACTTTATGAGCCGTGAGGGTCTCATAAAAACTTTTCTCCCTACAAGTCGAAAGGATCTCATAGGTGTATTTTTTCCTCAGGAATCGTGAGGATTCCTAAGTGTGTTTTCTCTTGGGAGTCGTAAGGATCTCACAAGAGAGTTTTCTTCCTTACAAGTCGAGAGGACCTATAAGTGATTGATGAAGTTGATATTATCCGCATTTCAAGGAGTCAGAAGTTGCTCTGGGTGTTTCCCACGGGGTCGAGATTGACTCTAGTCGCGTTCCACGGGACCAGGATTTGCTTTGGATGCTTCCCACAGGGTCAGGATTGACATAGCGATGTTCCACAAGTACCAGGTTCCGCTCTGGACGCTTCCCACGGGGTCAGGATTGACATAGTCATGTTCCACAAGGACCAGGTTCCGCTCTGGACGCTTCCCACGGGGTCAGGATTGACATAGTCGTGTTCCACAAGGACCAGGTTCCGCTCTGGACGCTTCCCACGGGGTCAGGATTGACATAGGCCGTGTTCCACTAGACCAGGATTTGCTCTGGACACTTCCCACGGGGTCAGGATTGACATAGCCGTGTTCCGCAAGGACCAGGTTCCGCTCTGGATGCTTCCCATGGGGTCAGGATTAACATAGCCGTGTTCTGCAAGGACCATGTTCCTCTCTGGACGCTTCCCACGGGGTCAGGATTGATATAGGCCGTGTTCCACTAGACCAAGATTTACTCTGGATGCTTCCTACGGGGTCAGGATTGACATAGCCGTGTTCCGCAAGGACCAGGTTCCGCTCTGTACGCTTCCCACGGGGTCAGGATTGACATATGCCCTGTTCCTCAAGGACCAGGATCCGCTCTGGACGCTTCCCACGGGGTCAGGATTGACATAGGCCATGTTCCACTAGACCAGGATTTGCTCTGGACGCTTCCCACGGGGTCAGGATTGACATAGGCCGTGTTCCGCAAGGACCAGGATCCGCTCTGGACGCTTCCCACGGGGTCAGGATCGACATAGGCCGTGTTCTACTAGACCAGGATTTGCTCTGGATACTTCCTACAGGGTCAGGATTGACATAGGCCGTGTTCCGCAAGGACCAGGATCCGCTCTGGACGCTTCCCACGGGGTCAGGATTGATATAGGCCGTGTTCCACTAGACCAGGATTTGCTCTGGATGCTTCCCACGGGGTCAGGATGGACATAGGCCGTGTTCCGCAAGGACCAGAATCCGCTCTGGACGCTTCCCACGGGGTCAGGATTGACATAGGCCGTGTTCCACTAGACCAAGATATGTTGACTTTATCCGTATTTCATGGAGTCAGGGGTTGACTCTCGGTTGTCTGTGCACCGCCGAGTCATGGAATTGGGAACTGCCATGGTTCCGCTTTGCTGATGTTGCGTCTGTTGTAATGAGACGAATGTTGAGATGATCTGCAGGTTGTCTGCGAACTGTCGAGATTCAGAGTAGGGATTTTGCCATGGCTCCAAGGTTGATTGTCGCGTCTGAATCCTGCTAGAATGAGGAGGAATGCTGTTGTAGGTCTCCAGGCTGTAGGTGTGGCCGTTGAGACTTGGCTTCTTTTTCTGATGGAGCCTGGTAGGGAGGTATGGTTCCCTCTTTGTTTGTACCCCTGGATTGTATACAGGGATCGATATGATCTCACTTATAGGGCAAAAAGTTTCATTATATATATATATTTTCTTTCCACGATGCTCTATCATTTCAGCTTTTCTATCGCGAAAGTCGCGATTACCCAATCATTTCGGCTATTTTTCGCGGTGCCCAATCATTTCGGCTATTTGTTTTATTCACTCACTGCTTTTTATTGCCAGTTGCCCAACCATTTCGGCTATTTTGTATGCATATATTTTTACTTGCTGATTTTGTTGCATGTTGCCCCATCATTTCGGCTATTTCATATGCACTTTGTGGCTCGCTGGCTTTTCGCTACGAGTTTGGGATTTGACACCGATTTCGGCATCAGCATCGCTACAACCGGGATATTGGCAGGAGCGAATCATCATTTGCCTCTGTCGATGTCGAACAAAGGTGGCTTAGCAAACAGGGTTAGGATCCTGTCGACTAAGGCTTTTGACTTCATGAGCCGTAAGGGTCTCATAAAGGTATTTCTCCCTACGAGTCGTGAGGATCTCATAAGTGTAATTTTTCCTTAAGAATCGTGAGGATTCCTAAGTGTATGGTTTCTTATAAGTCGTAAGGATCTTATAAGAGTGTTTTCTCCTTATAAGTCGACAGGACTTACAAGGGTTGTTCACCGTGTGAGCATATTCCCAGTCTCTGGTGGGACTTTGTTAGGGAAATGTTTATTCGTGTCTGTGGATTATATACAAGGGTCGATATCGAGATGCTTGTAGAGCAAAATTGGGGGGGGGGTATGACTGCTTAAGAACAGGTTCAGATCCCTGTAGCTTAAGGCTTTGAATCTTATGAGCCGTGAGGGTCTCATAAGAGTGTTCTCCTTATGAGTCGTGAGGATCTCGCAAGTGTGATTTCTCCTTAGGAATCGTGGGGATCCCTATGTGTGTTGCTCCATTGTGAGTCGTAAGGATCTCACGCAGGTATTTTCTCCTTACAGGGTCGAGAGGACCTTGCAAGTGTCTTTTAACGAGATTGCGCCCTTTCGGGTTTTCATAAAACTCGTCGGTAGCCATGCTGTTTTTACTCATGGAGCCCTTTCGGGTTTTCATCCGTGCCCATTTTGCTTATGGACATACCGTTTTCTTCTTTTTTTTATTTTTTTATTTTTTTTTTTGTGTCAGCCTTGGGATGCTGCGGTCCGTAGTAGTTTATCGACGTTTTGGTCAACAGCCAGTTTCAGGACATAGTGGTCCATCGTTAGTTTAAGAACGTTTCGGTCCGTAAGCCGGCTACTACTTATAGAGTTTGTGCTTAGGAAGATAGCGAGCGGATATAGGCGTCGTCATCTATCGTTGACCTAGGCCGTGACTCGTTAGGCGTAGTATTTTTTTAGGAAGCGACCGTTTATTAGCCTAAAAGGTCTTTCACCATGCATGTCCATGAGTAGATAGGCTCCACCCTGGTAGACTTTGTCTATGATATATGGGCCTTCATAGTTCGGCTCGAATTTCCCTCGTTTGGCACGATTGGGGATCATAGGTCTTTTGACCACTAGCACGAGTTCGCCTTAGCGGAATGTCCTCGGCCTAGTCAGTCTCTCGTATAAGCGCGTCATCTTCGCTTTATAAGCCTCCAAGTTTTGTTGCGCCATGAGTCGGGTTTTATCAAGGGCGTCGAACTCCTCAAGCCGAAGGTGAGCATTTTCTTCGTCTGTTAGCTTGTAGTGAACGACCACTCATAGAGAGGGTAACTCTATCTCGAGGGGGAGTACCACTTCTGTGCCGAATACCAATGCATACGGTGTTGTGTTCATGGCTGTTTTGAACGTAGTTCGATATGCCCAGAGAGCTTCATGCAGTCTCTCATGCCAGTCCCTCTTATTTCGAGACACCGTCTTTTTCATGATCTTTGTTAAAGTCTTGTTGAATGCTTCAGCTAGACCGTTAGCTCGGGGATTATAGACCGATGAATATCTCCAGTCTATGTTATACTGTTGTGCAAAGCGGCTGATTTTATGGTTTCTATAGGCTGGCCCATTATCGGAGATAATCCGTCGCGGAGTGCCGAACCGGTAAATGACGCGTGTCTTGAAGAAATGGAGGATATTCTCCGTCTTCACTTCTCTTAGTGGTATTGCTTCTGCCCACTTAGAGAAGTAATCGGTTGTTGCCAGTATGAACCGATGTCCTCTGGACGATGCTGGTTCGATGGGGCCGATTATGTCAGTTCCCCACATTTCGAATGGTCAGCTAGCTACCGTCGGATGTAGCGGATTTGGATGCTGGTGGATAAAGTCCCCGTGAATTTGGCACGAGTGGCACTGCTTCGCGTATTCGAGGCTGTCCTGGATCATCGTGGGCCAATAGTAGCCCATCCTTTTGATCTTCAGCTTCATCTTCGGCCCGGCTTGGTGAGAACCGCAGAGTCCGTCGTGAGTTTTTTGGACAACTCTCATTGCTTCTTCCGGCCCCAGGCATCTTAGCCATAGAGAGTCGAATGATCTCTTGTATAAAGTATCATTGACGAAGGCAAAAGATAGATCTCGTTTCATGAGCTGATGTTTTGAGGACGCATCTTCAGGCATTCGACGGGATTTGAAGTAGTCTATAAAGACTTCTCTCCAATCCTTATCATTTTCCCGGTCTTTTATTTGTAAAGCCGTTTGCTCGGTTGCTCCCTTTTCTTCGGACGACTTTGGAGATATTTCTGCTGGTGTAAGAACCCGACGACTTTGCACAACGATTCTCACATCATCGAGATTTTCGTCAGCCAGTTCTTTAGCGAGTTTGGCTAATGCATCCGCCTTGCTATTTTTCGCGCGCGGTATGCTTTCCAAGGCGTAGGAAGGGATTTGAGTCAGCAGTTGCTGCACTCTCTCGCTGTACTTCACCAATTTTGGCTTGCACGTTTGATAGTCGCCGTTTATTTGATTAACGACCAATTGGGAGTCTCCGTATATGAGGAGGTTTTCAATTCCCATGTTGACAGCGATCTCAAGACCTGCTATCAAAGCTTCATATTCGGTTTCGTTGTTTGTCCTCGGCTCTGTTAAGGAGAAGGCGAAGCACATTATTCCTCCTTTTGGAGTCACGAAGATGAGGCCTACCCCTGATTTGATTATGGCGGTGCTTTGCTTTCGCTTCTTCATGGAAGATGCTCAGTCGAAGTAGAGTTCCCATCGGGTATCACTCCCTCCTTTCTCCCCGTCAATCGTGTCAAACGCGTGCTCATCTGGCAATTCGCAGTTCAAAGGAGAGTCAGCAAGTATCGGATGTTCAGCAAGGAAGTCGGCGATGGCCTGGCCTTTCACTTCCTTGAGGGGACGATAAGTTATCGAGAACTCCATCAAAAGCAGGGCCCATTTAGCGAGCCGCCCGTTAATATAGCCTTTGACATCAAATATTTGAGAGGATCCACCTTTGATATGAGGAGGACCTCATATGCCAAAGCATAATGCCTGAGCTTCGTTATCGCGAAAATCAACGCCAGGCAGTGTTTTTCGATGGGGGAGAAGTTGCTTTCTGCCCCCAGTAGAACTTGACTCAAGTAGTAAAGGGCTCTCTCTTTCCCTTGGTTATTTTCTTGTGCCCACAGCGCGCCTACAGAACCTTCGAGGGCGGTTGTATACAGAATGAGGGCTTTTCCCTTGACTGGAGCGGTTAGCACCGGAGGATTCTGCAGGTATTGCTTGATTTCATCCAATGCGCCTTGGTATTTGCAATCCCAGACGAACGGGGTTCCCTTTTTCATCAAGTGACTGTAGGGGCGGCATTTTCCGGAGAGGTTAGCTATGAACCGCTTAATATACGTGAGCTTCCCTTGGAGAGATCGCAGTTGCTTGAGAGTTCTTGGCGGGGGCATTTCCATAATTGCCTTGATCTTTGATGGGTCTATCTCGATGCCTCGGTGTCGGACGATGAATCCCAGAAACTTTCCTGAGGAAACTCCGAATGTGTATTTGAGAGGGTTCATCTTCAAGTTGAATTTCCAAAGGCGCTGGAACACGATCTTCAGATGCTCTAAATATTCCTCGTATGATTTGCTTTTAACTACGAGGTTGTCGATATAGCATTCGACGATTTCATGTATGAGGTCATCGAAAATCTTCATCATGGCCCTCTGATAGGTGGCGCCGGCGTTCTTCAGACCGAAGGGCATCACCTTATAGCAGAATATGCCCAAAGGGGTCCGGAAAGCGGTATGCTTCTGATCCTCGGGATGCATCTTTATCTGATTGTATCCCGATGAGCCGTCCATGAAGGAGAAAACTTCATGAGTGGACGTATTATCTATCATCAGCTCGGTGACCAGTACTGGGAAGTCGTCCTTCGGGCAAGCTTTGTAAGATCCCGAAAGTCTACGCATATACGCACCGTCCCATTTTTCTTCATCACTGGGACGATGTTAGCGATCCAGTCAGGATACTGAACCTCTTGGATGAAGCCGGAGTCGATTAGCTTCTTGACCTCGGCGTTGATGCTTATCTCAAGCTCGAGCCGCATTCTTCTCGGTGCTTGTTTGACTGGCTTAATGTCCGGAGATATCGCCAATTTGTGCACAGCAATTTTTGGATCTAGTCCCGGCATCTCTGAATAGTTCCATGGCATCTCTGAATAGTTCCATGCGAAGCAGTCTTTATACTGCATAAGCACGTCTTTTAGCGTAGCCACCTTTTCTTCAAACAACAGCTCACTGACGAATGTCGGCCGCGGGTCACTTGCCGTTCCCAAGTTAATTTTCTTGAGGTTATCTGCAGTAGTATGTATCCCATCTTCCAGCTCTTTTGGTGCCGGTGGAAACTCTGAGATCACCTCGTCATCATCGTTTTCGAAGCACCAGGGGAAATCAGCCACATCTTCGCATACTCCTTCTCCTGATATCGTTATCACGTGACAGGTACGAGATCGCTTCCAAGACCGACGTCGATCCAGTTCTACTCTCGTAGCTTTCGGTTCGTGCTTCTGTGGCGGGGTTACCCTCCAACTACTGGATAGAGCGAACCTGCCTTACTGATACTGGTCCTTTACCTAGTCTTTGAATGTGAAGCAGTCTTTTAGAGGATGTCCTATCGCTCGGTGATAGGAGTAATAGTCCGGATGATGAACCTCACCTGTTTGCTCGGGGTGCTTGGACTCCGGGAGTGTAATCATCTGATGTTTTATGACAAGATCGAGTATCTTTCTTGTCTTGTCTTGGGAAAAAGAATACGTTCAACTCATCTTCTTTATAAGAGACGAATCCTGATTGCTTGATTCTTGATCGCGTGGCTTCTTGGTCCCGCTTTGTCGCTGTTGAACGCTTTTTTCGTTCTTGGGTTTATTTTTGCCTCTGCGTCGGGTCCTTTGTGCGAAGGGCTGGCGATAAAGGGCATCGTCATTTTCCGTAGCCTGCTGAAGGAGGCACTGCGTTCTGGCTTTCTCGTAGATGGGCATTTCGCGATTATGGTCGTCTCGAACCTTTTGACCCGCTTCCCTTATAAGCTTGTCCATTTGTTTTTCGAACGATGGCCTTAGCACTTTCATGACGGGATCTCGTTTTTGTTCAGGGTTAGCATCTTCCCACATAGGATCTCCTTCTTCATCAAAGTCATGTATGACGTAGCAGCCGCTGAATCGCTCTCGTTTTTTGGATTGAACATATCCAAGCCCGTTCGTTTCCATTCTCCCGTTGGGCAACTTTCGTTGAGTTCCGGGGACGTTCCAGATCCTGTTATAGAACTAGGTTTGTCGAGCAGTCTGCTTAAGGGGTACATCTTGGCGCCTCAACTGTCGTTTTAATCCGTCTGTGTAGTATCTGGGCAAACGAATGGGCTGGAACCTGTCAAGTGTAGAATCGGCACCATGCCAGATTTCTTTCTCAACTTTGGTTTCCGTGGATCGATAAAAGAGGATCGCCTTTTTATCTCTTCGGCTGGGAGGGACGTAAAATGTCTGCAGTTTTTCCACACTGTAAGTATCAAGAGTGTCTAGCTCTGTGTGATGCTTTTGCGGAACCATGGCAATTTGCAAACTTCGATTATCGCCAGCGAAGGCTTGTATTGATGGCCGAACAGAAAACACGGCATTGACTTCATCTTCCGAGTCGCTACCGAAGATCAGCATAGGGGTGGACGGTCCTGGCTTGTTGCATTGGGGCGGCCCTAAGTAAACTATTTCTTCTTCCTCCTCGGTATCACTCCCGAAGACCGGAATAGTAGTGATAGCTTTGTTCTTCGGTTTGTGACATCTTTCCGTGTCTTCGAAATCTGGTAGGAAGTACTTGGCATCCTCATATATACGGACCTCGTTCACGGAGAATGGGTTTATCTCCCCTGTCACGGTGTACTCGAGACCATCCTTGAAATACTTCATATACTGATGCTGTGTAGAAAGGATGATGTTATACTCGTGTAACCAAGGCCTGCCGAGCAAAGCATTATAGCAGGTCTTAGCGTCAATGACGTGAAACTTGATGTCCGTGACGAGCAGCCCAAAGTGCAACGTCAGTATCACAGACCTAAGCGTCCTTGATTACTGGGAGTCAAACCCGGAGATAGTGATCTTATCCCGAGCGAGGTGTTGAACGCTCATGCGGATTTCCTTTAGCACCCTTACATTGAGGAGGTTGACGGAGGACCCATTGTCAACCAGGATCTTGCCTATCTTAATATCATGACAGTATTCAGAGACATAAAGGGAACGGTTATGCTCGCACGTCCCGAGGAGGAAATCTTCATCGCCGAAAGTGATATCGGCCGTATGCACTTCTTCCAGCTCGTCCTTCATCTTTTCTTCGGCCAGGAAAGCTTGGAATTGTTCGGGCTCTTGTAACGCCTTGATCAGAGAATCTCTTGCTTCTTTTGATAACAAGAGGGCATCGAGAATGCTTAGCTATGAGGGTATCTTTCTCAGATGTGCCAAAACGTTGTAATCTACCTTACTTTTCTTGGGCGGGTCCTTGGTTGCCAGCTCTTCGACAACTCGATCATCAAGTGCGATATCTTCAGGGACCTTTTCTTTCCCTTTATCCTTTTTATTCGATCCCTTTGTTCCCAGGTCCGAGATTCTTTTCAGGTAACGTGCGATTGCGCAGCTGAGTGTTCTCGCAGCTCTTCGGTTCTTCCTCTTTTCCTGAGGTGGATTCTTTGAAGAGGGGGCCAAGAGTCATTTCTTCATCAGAGTCGCTCCCAAAGGTAAGAACTTGCGATCCCCCAGCGTCGATCATGTGATAGTTGCCGGCTGTTCTTTTATGCTCATCAGTCGTGCTCCTTTGTTCCCGACGAGCCTTGCGCTTCATTCGCTGGACGTGTTGTCGGTGGGCAACGTATCCTTGCCACCAGTTTTTAAAGGCTATGCATTCTTCGGTAGGGTGTGCAATCCTCTGATGATATAAACAGAAGTTAGGATGTACGTCCGCTTCATCAAGATGTATACCGCAGGGAGAATTTCTTCTGAAAGAAGGTAACTTCATTCCCTTTGACAGGGCTCTAGCGAATCGTTTCCTTATCTTGATTCTGCTTTTATTTATGTCGGATGTACTTAGATCTGGAGGGAGTGTTTCAACCCTTTCGTCCAGTCGCCGGCATTTGGCCTTTTCAAATACGGCCATTTCGCGCTCCCGATCAGCTTTGCTTTTAAGAAGAGCTTCGTTCAGGAATGCATCAATCATTTCGTCTGATGGTCCTAGAGGTTCCAGCTCAGGATCTGCCCCCAGTTTCTCTGTGTAAGGAGCTTCTTCATCGTCTATCGACGAGTGAGAGATCACATGGCAGCTTGCCACATAATCTTCAGGCTCATCCGACGAGTCTTCTCCATTGTCATCATCTCCGTCCTCAAGGACGTGGCTAAGAAATTCTTGGAGTGTGACTGGGGTCCGCGCCTTATGGTTATATTCTTTCAGCGCGTCGATATATTTTTGCAGGTCCGTGCGCTTGTCACCAAGCTTTACGGGCTTTTTGGTCTTCTTCTTCTTCTTCGAAGACTTTGACGGCTGGATGTGGGCGCTTTGACTATCATCACCAATTTTTAGAGTTGGGCGCGACTTCAGCATTCCCTCGGTAATTCCGAGTTCTAGATGATTTTTCCATCTGATCGTCGGGCATGTTTGGAGATCCTTCAGCATTATTTTCGTTTTGGTTGAAAGAACAACCTCCCATGGAGCTTCTTCTACAAAAGAGCATGATGCCCCCGGTGTGTTCATCTTTTTGAGAGCGTGCGGTTGAGGCGGGCTTACTTTCCAATTCTCAGACAGTGCGAATTTGCCTTGTTGGTATTGGTCTTCAATCTAGTCTTTAAAGACGAAGCAATCTTCAATTGGATAGCTTATCGCTTGGTGGTAGGGGAAATAATTGAGATTATTAGCCTCACCGGGTTGCAATGGGTGTTTTGGATCTGGCAAGTTGATGAGCCTGTTGCGCACCTCCAGCTCGAACAATCTCCTCGTTTTGTCCCAGGGAAACGAATAAGGGAGCTTTATTTTCTCATTATAGTATCGCCGTCTCTCGTCTAAGCGATCCGTTAATTTTGGACCACTGTGCTGCTGTTGAGCATTGGCGACGAAGGTCGCTTTCCTTTTCCCGTTTTTATTCCACGGCTTCGGCTTTGAAGAGGAAGGCCTGTGACCCATCTGGTCCATTTGGGCCAGCTTATTAATCAAAGACTGGAAAGTGGTCGATTTGAAAAACATCATGAATTGGGAGATGGTCGCTTGAGGGTCGAGAGTACCCATAAACATGCCTACTGCGGGCGCTTCTTCGATGCGCTGCTCGCACTTCGACCATAAGTTCCACCACCGTATTGCATATTGAACCCATGTTTCGCCTGGCTTTACCCTGGCGTTAATCAATGCTGTGATCGGGGTGCGCTTGCTAGCGCTTGCGAATCTCTGTGTAAACAGAAGCTCCATCTCCGTAAATGTCTTGATAGAGTCATTTGGAAGTTCAGAATACCACTCGAACGCCATCTCCGACAAGCTGCCAACAAACTGGCGGAGCAGAAGTTTATCATCGCCTCCAGTGTTGCCGCACAAGGCTCTGAATTGAGCGACGTGCTGATACAGATTTCCTGTACCTTTATATACATGGAATTTAGGGATCGTATATCCCGGCGGGTATCTTATTTGGTCATACCAGCCCGGATAGGGTCGTTCAGTATTAACGATCTGCCCAGCCGCTTCATTCGCCTGGTGAGCTCGTATTTGCTGAGCAATGTAATCATCCAGAGCGGCCTTGGAGATGGTCTCCTCCTTGGCTGCTGAAAGCGCCGGAGGAGGGTTCAATGTCTTTCCTTTGTCATCTTCAATGATAATCGGGGGGTCTTCAGCTGGAGGTTCCGGCTGTAATATCATCCCAGCCATGTCTTGGAACAAATAAGGCATTCGTTTTATGTTGGCCGCCTGTTCCGCGGCCTCTTTTTCTTTCCTCTCGAGCATTCTTCAGAGGAATTCAGCATCAGTTTCTTGTTCCTGACGCTGCTCTAAGGTCTCTGGATTTTCTTTTGGCTCAGTGAGTGCGGCCATTGCAGTCAGCATCTCTTGGAGCTTTTGCTGCTGTTGCTCCTGAGCCTTTGTTATCGATCGGGTAAGCGGTCGATGACCCGTAGAAGCACGGATTTCCTCTTTTCCGAAAGCCATATAGATGGTATGTGTTATCATGCCCCTAGACTTAGGGCGTTTAGATCCAGCGTCCTTGCGGTTCGCCGCAGTCATACGGGCTTTCTCCGGCCTCCTTCTCTTATGAGCGGTTGAAGTTGAGGGAGCCGTTGCAGCGGGAACCCAGACGGATGACATCTTTTATGGTACCACGGGGTGGCTCTTTTCTTGCCGAGCTTTAATCCTCTTTGGTCGGCGAGAGTGGTCTTGGTCAATCATCGATTCCTGGACCTGTCGCCAGACTTTGTAAATTTTAGAGGACAGCCGCTGAGGGGGCTGCTCCGGATTCTTTTTTGTAGAAATCTCCACAGGTGGAGGAGATCTTTTCAGCACGGTAATCGAAGAGTTCTTTCGAACCCTCCAAAGCGGTTCAAACCTGTTCCCAGTTGGAACAGCATTATCGATTTCCACCGTTGGAGCCGGCGGAGTCAATCCAGAAGGAGAGTTGCCCCCAGCCTTCCTTACTCGGAGCCAGTGGCGACGTCGAGCGTGTCGAGCTGTTAGGACTATCTCAGTTGTAGGGGTGACTTCCTCATGCCCTCTGTGTTGGTCAGAAGTCGCTGGTATCGGCTTCTTAAAGACCAATGTCCGTTGAGTGGAACGACCAACCTATCAAAGGCAGACTTTCGTGCAGAGGTGACTTTGCCTGGAGCGGGAGCTGGAGTGGCCAGCCTTGTGAAAACTGACTTGTTGGTAGGAGAAGCCTTTCCGATGATTTCGTCCGCTTAAGCCGGGATGGCTATCCGCTTTGGGATGGCTGTTTCAGGTATCGCGGGCTTGTTGGTGTTCTGGCCCAGTCTGTTGAAAACTGAGGCAGTGGACTTGGGCGACCCATTGAGAGGGGCCGCAGTTGTTGCAAGACGATCAAAGATCGACTTCTTGGGAGCTTCTTATGATGGTACAGGAGCGCTGAAGCTCGTTGGTGGGAGCATGGTCCCGAAGAACAATCCAGTGGTGGCCTGAGTGACCTGTTCCACCGGCATAGCGAAGATGGAGGCCGCTTGAGGCCCGTAAGTCACTCATCCGGACGGGACGGAGCGAGAGTTGCAGTTGCAGTTAGTGCAGGTTGAAGCCATTGATCTTCTGTTTTATGCATGGAGCAAGACACCAAATCTTAGTACCTCGAACCCAAGGACAACCATATCAAACCGCGATTCGTTCGCGAACACGACACACGAAATGTGGAGTGGAAAGAGGAAAAGGTCCCACCGGGCGTGCCAGAATCTGTTCCCCACCGAAACACGGAGACGGGACTGCGCGGGTCCGTCTTGCCTGAATTTCAGGGCAGATTCTAATTGGTGCAATCCTTCCACCTCTCCAAAGACACCAAGTTGTTTTATGGCACCGTATATCGAATGTTTAGACGGATGCGGCCGATGTAGCAGACTTCGTCAGATTCCCCCTCATTGAGGGGTTTTTGATTGTGGGGACTCTCTTCCCTGTAGGCGCAAGCCCCTGCAGTTAATTACGCTACCGCATCGCGGTAACCACTTTCTCCTTCTCTATATGGTCACTTCGTGTTGTGGGTGTTTGTTTTGTTTTTGGTTGCCCTTGGATTGTATACAGAGACTAATTTATTTTGTCGCCCATAGGACGTGGATTAGTCCAAATCCATATTTTCTTAGATTTGGGTTTGGGGTTGGGTTTAAGGATACGTTAGTCTCATTTGAGGCTAAGATCAACTTAAACGTTTGTTAAGGATACGTTAGTCTAATTTTTAGACTAAGATCAACTTAACGGGATCGTTTAGATCCAACGAAAGAGCATTTGGGCTCTATTGTTTAGTTTAGGGACATTGCGGTCGATTACAGTTTAAGGACATGGTGGTCCAATGTTAGTTTAAGGACATCACGGTCCATGGGTTTAAGGACTCCACAGTCCGAGGTTAAGGACATCATATTCCGTGGGTTTAAAGGGACCCCACAGTCCGAGGTTAGGGACCCCACAGTCCGAGGTTAAGGACATCATAGTCCGTGAGTTTAAAGGGACCCTACAGTCCGAGGTTAAAGACGTCATAGTCTATGAAATGTATGGTTGTTGGGACCCGTCACCTCTCTGAAGATGTTGAAGGATTACAACGACAAATATCAGAGGAGTTCAGAGATGTACCCTTGAACCAATCTTGGTTGGGATCTGTAGTCCAATTTGGGACTAAGATCAAGGATTTATGAGCATATGGGCTCAATTAATCTGAGTTGAGGACTTATGGCCATTCTTGGGCTAAGTCCAATCAAGTTAAAATGTTTTAACATTTATTTTGGGCTGTTGAGCATTCATTTGGGCTTAGCCCTTTTAACAACGCTGAGCATTGATTTGGGTTCTGACAGTATTTCTGTCTTTTATTGAGTGTTGAGCACTCATCATAGCATTAGGGTTTATTAAAGAACAATTTATGTTCTATCAGCGCATACGTGAAGGACACGTAGTGCGCTTGGCGCTTTGCGCCAATCAAAGAGCGTAGTGCCTTCCGCCGAGTAGCGCACACATGAGGGACACGTGCTGCGCTTGGCGCTAAGCGCCAGATGATGAGCGCAGAGCGCTAGTTTGTGAGCGTATTACGCTATTAGTTCAGTGGCGCACACGTGAGTGACACGTGGTGCGCTTGGCGCTAAGCGCCAGTCCATGAGCGCAGTGCGCTATTTCAAGAGCGCAAAGCGCTAACTGCTGAGTGGCGCACTCGTGAGTGACACGTAGTGCGCTCGGCGCCGAGCGCCAATCTATGAGCGCAGAAGCGCATTTGATTAATTTTATGATCTGCGAAATAAATTCTCCCTTAGAAGAGACTTTGTCTCAAGATTCAAAAGTTCTTATTTTATAGGAGATGCTTCAATCTTTTGTATTGATGAAAGACTTTGCCTTTATGGATCTATGATCCTTAAGAGAATTGAATTATTCTTTCCCTCCTTATAATGAGGTGATCTCTGAAAGACAATTTGTCTTATAGATCTATGATCTGTGAGAAGAATTATGTTCTTCTTTTTATGATGAGATCTCTTGATCTCTCTCTTTTTTTTTAAAAGACCTTGGTCTTGTAGATCTATAATCTGTAAAGAAGTGAATTCTTCTTTTTAGTTAATTATGAGATGATTTCATCTCCTTGTTCATTATCATCATTTTTACCTTGAAGAAAAAATCCTCTTTTTCTGAGAGCTTCGCTCTTTTTTATGAGATCTCTCAAAGCTGGGGGGGGGGGTTTCTCTCTATGTTTCTGTATATCGAGACTTGAAGTCTTGGGGTCTTTTTATAGGGCAAGTTGATTTGTTCAATCAGTTAAGGAGATCTTTTCTCCAATTGATTTTGGGAATTTCCCATCGTTGGATCTTTGATCTAAAGGCTTCTGATTTACAGAAGGCAATCTTCTTGTTTGTAACAAGATTGGTAAATCTTTCCAAACAGAATTTATTCTGTATTTTTGGTGATTTTTAATCACCATTGGATCATTGATCCAATGGTGCTATGATTTACAGAGCACAATCTTGTTGTTTGGAAAGATTTGAGAAATGTTTTCTTAACAGAATTTAATTCTGGTTAATTAACGATTTATCATTATTATTGGATCTTTGATCTGACGGTGGGGAGCTTTTAGTTCCAGCGCTAGCGCACCCGTGCTTTGCACGTAGTGCGCTGCTTAAAGGGCAGCGTATTTAGCGCTAGCGCATCCGTGCTTTGCACGTGGTGCGCTGCTTAGAGGCAGCGCATTTAGCGCTAGCGCACCCGTGCATTATACATGGTGTGCTGCTTAGAGCGCAGCGCAACTAACGCTAGCGCACCGTGCTTTGCACGTGGTGCGCTGCTTAGGGCGCAGCGCACTTGGCGCTGCACCTGAAGCGTTGCTTCATTTCAAAATTTGAATTTTGAACAGAGCTTTACTCTGATTGGTGGAAACAGCGATGCGGTAACGTAATTAACTGTAGGGGCTTGTGCCTGCAGGGGAGAGCGTCCCCACAATCAAAAACCCCTCAGAAACGAGGGGAAATCTGACGAGGTCTGCTACAACGGCCGCATCCATCCAAACTTCTGATACACGGTGCCATAATTCAACTTGGTATCTTCGAAGAGGTGGATGGATAAATCCAAATAGTATCTGCCCCCAAATTTAGGCAAGACGGCTTACGTGTTCCGTCTCTATTTTCGGCGGAGAACAGATTCTGGCACCCCCGGTGGGACCTTTTCCTCTTTCCACTCCATACTTCGTGTGTCGTGTTCATGAACAAATCGCGGTTTACTATGATTGCCCATAGATTTGAGGTACTAAGATTTGGTGTCTTGCTCCTGTGCAGAGAAAAGAAAATCAATGGCTTCCAAGTGTACCTGCAACATCAACTCCTGCTCCGTCCCCGCTGAAGGAGTGACATATGGGCCAAATGCGGCCTGCATCTTTTCAATGCCGGTGGAACAGGTGACTCAGGCCACCACTGGATTGTTTTTCGGGACCATACTCCCACCAGCAAGCTTCAGCACCCTAGTGCCATCACAGGAAGCCCTAAAGAAGTCGGTCGTTGATCGACTCGCAACCCCTACGGCCCCTCTCAATGGGTTGTCCAAGTCTGTCACCTCAGTCTTCAACAGGCTGAGCCAAAACTCAAGTGGGCCTACAAAGAAGCTCACAATACCTGAAGGGGTTATCCCGAAACGGATAACCATTCCAGCTCCGGAAGGTGAAGTCGTCAGAAGGACTTCTCCTACTAAAGGATCGGTCTTCGCAAGATTGGTCGTTCTAACTCCTATTTCCGGTGAAGACATCAAGACTGCCTCCCCTACCAGAAGGTCGGCCTTCGAAGGATTGACCGTCCCCTCTCAACGGACGTCAGTTTTCAATGGGCTGACACCAGTGGTAGCCCTTCACCAGAGCAGGGGGCATGACGAAGCCACTCCCATGACTGAGACAGTCCTATCTGCAAGGCATGCTCGACGTCACCACTGGCGCCGAGTGAGGAAAGCTGGGGGAAACTCTCCCTCTGGACTTACTCTACCAGCTCCAACAGTGGAAGTTGACGCTGTTGTTCCAACTGGGAATAACTTTGAACCATTAAAGAGGGTGCGAAAGAACTCTCCGACCAATGTATTGAAGAATTCTCCTCCGCCTGCTGAAAACATGACGCATGAAAAGCTGGAGCAGCCCCCTTAGCGGCTCTCCTCCCGAATCCACAGGGTCTGGAGGGAAGTCCAAGATTCTGTGATCAACAAGGACTACTCTCGTCAACCGAAGAAAATGAAGGTTCGACAAGAGGAAAATCATCCCTCCAGCATACAGCGAGGGACTTCTTTCACGCAAGCGCTTACTACAATGACTCCTTCAACTTCGACTTTTCACAAAAAGAGAAGGCCGGAGAACCTCCCATCGCCGACGGCAAATCCCAAAGGTGCTGTTTCCAAACGCCCCAAGTCTGGGGGCATGATTGTGCACACAGTGTACATGGCTTCCGGAAAAGAGGAGAGTCTCGCTTCCGTGATTCATCGGCTGCAAACTCGGTCATTGACGAAAGCTCAGGAACAATAACAAAAGCTCCAAGAGATGCTGACAAAAATGGCAGCGCTCACCGGGCAGAAAGAAAGCTCGGAAGCAGCGGCCGACCAGCGCTAGGAGCAGGAGACTGATACGGAGTTCTTGTAAAGGGTGTTGGAAAGAAAGGATAAGGAGTCCGCGGAACATGCTGGTATATAAAGAAGATAGCATTTCTGTTCCAGGACATGGTTAGAATGATGATTCAGCCAGAACCTCCAGCTGAGGATCCGCCTATAATTATCGAGGACGATAGAGGAGAAACGTCAAACCCTCCTCCGGCATTATCGACAGCCAGAGAGGAAACGATCTCCAAGGCTGCCCTCGATGACTACATAGCTTAGCAAATACGAGCTCATCAGGCAAGCGAAGTGGCTGGCCAAGTCGTCAAAACTGGGCAACCGTACCCAGGCTAGTACGATCAAATCAAATACCCACCGGGATATACGATCCCCAAGTTCCATGTGTAAAAGGGGACGGGCAACCCGCATCAGCACGTCACCCGGTTCAGAGCTTTATGCGGCAATACTGGAGGCGACGACAAACTGCTTCTTCGCCAATTCATTGGCAGCCTGTCAGAAACGGCGTTTGAATGGTACTCGGAGCTCCCGAACGACTCTGTAAAAACATTCATAGAAATAGAGTTACTGTTCACATAGCGGTTCGCGGGCGCAAGCGAGCGCATCCCGATCACAGCATTAATCAATGTCAGGGTGAAGCCAGGAGATACCTGGGTTCAATATGCAATCCGCTAGCGGAACCTATGGTCGAAACGCGAACAACGCATAGAAGAGGCTCCTGCTGTGGGCATGTTCATAAGGACTCTCGATCCTCAGGCGACCGTGTCCTAGTTTATGATGTTCTTCAAGCCGACCACCTTCCAGGCTTTGATCGACAAGCTGGTCCAAATGGATCAGATGAGCCATGGGTCGTCCTCTTCAAAAAAGGATCCTCGGAATGCAAAGGGCAAAGAGAAAGCGGCCTTTATTGCCAACACTCAACAACAGCCGAGCGATCGAAAATCGGCTGCTCGCCAAAGCAACGCGCGCCCGCACCAATCCCTCGAAGAGAAGCTAGGACGTCCTTACTCTTTTCCCCGGGATAAAATGAGGAGACTGTTCGAATTGGCAGTGCGCAACAGTCTTATCACTCTACCGGATCCAAGACATCCACTGCAGCCTGGTGACGTCAACATTTCCAACTACTGCTCCTACCACAGAGTAGTGGGCCATCCAATTGAGGATTGCTACGTCTTCAAAAACTGGGTCAAAGACCAATACAAGCAAGGGAAGTTTGCGCTGTCTGAAAACTGGAGAGTGAACCCACCGCAAAAGCACGCTCCTAAAAAGGTAGATACGTCGGGGGCATCATGCTTGTTTGTGAAAGAATCTTCTTGGGAAGTGGTCCTTTCAGCTAAAACTAAAAGAATGCTGAATGATTTTCAAGCATGTCCAGTGATCAGATGGAAAAGCTCGTTGGTGCCCGAGATCATTGAGGGAATGCTTAAACCGCGCCCAACACCAAAAACTACTAACGAAGGGCAAGACCTTTAGGCCAAACCTTCGAAGTCTTCGAAGAAAAAGAAGAAGACCAAGAAACCCGTGCAGCTTGACGACAATCGTACAGATCTGCAAAAATACATTGACGCACTAGAGAAATAAAACCAAAAGGAGCGGACCCCAGTCACACTCGAAGAGTTTCTCAACCACATCCCTGAGAACGGAGACGGTGACATTGATGAAGGAAATGATTCGTTAGAAGAACCCGAGAATTATGTGGCGAGTTGCCGCATGGTCTCTCACTTATCGTTAAAAGATGAAGAAACTCTCTCGGCGTCGAAAAGCAACGCAGAGGAACTAGGGGCAAGACCGGCGCCAGAATCTCTGTAACTGTCAGAAGACCCAATTGACAGGCTGCTAAACGAAGCCCTTCAAAAGAGAAAAACTGACTGAGAACGTGAAACGGCCATATATGAAAAGGCCAAGCGTCGGCGTCAGGATGAAGAAGCTGCGGCGAGGAAGAGCCATAAAATACTCCATCCAGATGAAGCACACCCGCGGCAGACAAAAGCAGGCTTAAGACGAGGAAACGGTTTGCTAAAGCCCTGTCAATGGGATTGAAGCTACCCCCACTTATGGAAAACACTCCCGGGATTACGTGCTTCGACGAAGCGGATGTACATCCGAACTATTGCTTATATCATCGGAGGGTTACACACTCTACTGAAGAGGGCAATGCCTTCAAGAAGTGGTGGCAGGGATACGTTGCCCACCGACAACACTTCAAGCAGATGAAGCGAAAAGCCCATCGGGAGCAGAAAATCAAGACAGATGAGCGTGAAAGAACAGCTGGTAACTGTCATATGGTTGATACCATTTTGACAATAGGAAAATCTCAAGTTCTTACCTTCGGGAGAGATTCTAATGAAGAAATACCCCTCGGCCTTCTCTTCAAAGAATCTACCTCCGGAAAAGAAGAAGAGGAGAAGAACTGTGAGAACATTCAGCTGCGTAACCGTACGTTGCCAGAAAAGAAGGTTGGGCCTACAAACAAAGGTTCAAGAAAAAGAGACAAGGGGAAGGAAAAAGTCCCTGAGAAAATTGCCCTCGATGATAGAGTCGTCAAAGAGCTTGCAGCCACGGATCCGCCTAAGAAAAACAAGGTGGATTACAATGTCCTGGCATATTTGAGAAAAATACCCTCACAACTGAGCATATTGGATGCTCTCCTCCTGTCCAAAGAGGCACAAGATTCTCTGATCAAGGCATTATAAGAGCCTGATCAGTTCCAAGCTTTCCTTGCAGAAGAAAAGATGAAGGACGAGCTGGCAGAGGTTCATACAACAGACATTACATTCGGCGATGAAAATCTCCTCCTTCGAACATGCGAGCACAACCGTCCTCTATACGTCACCGGGTATTTCTATGACATCAAGATAGGAAAAATCCTGGTTGACAATGGGTTCTCCGTCAACCTTCTCAACATGAAGGTGCTGAAGGAGATCTGCATGAACGTTCAGCACCTGGCCCGGGACAAAATTACTATCTCTGGGTTCGACTCATAGTCATCACGGGCGCTTGGGTCCGTAATACTGACATTACACTTTGGGAAACTCGTCACTGACATCAAATTTCATGTCATCGAGGCCAAGACTTGCTACAACGCTTTGCTCGACAGGCCTTGGTTACATGAGCACAACATCATCCTTTCTACACAACATCAGTGTATGAAATACTTCAAAAACGGCCTCGAGTACACAGTTACAGGGGAGCTAAACTCATTCTCCGTAAATGAAGTCCACAAATATGAAGATGCAAAGTACTTCTTACCAAACTTCAAAGACACGGAAAGATGACATAAACCGGAGAATAAACAAAAAGCCTATCTCGATCTTTAGGAGCGATACCGAGGAGGATGAAGAGATAGTCTACTCGGGGCAACCCCAAGGCAACAGGCCAGGACCATTTACTCCTATTTTGGTCTTTGGCAGTGACTCTGAGGACGATGCCAACGCAGTGTTCTCCGTCCGCCCGTTAATGCAGATTTTCGCTGGAGCTGATCAGAGTTTACAAATTACCATGGTTCCGCAGCGGCATTACAAAAAACTCGATGCGCTTGATACATACAGCATACAAGAGTTGCAGACTTTCTACGTCCCTCCTAGGCGAAGAGGTGAAAAGGCGATCCTCTTCTATCGATTTACGGATACTAAAGTGGAGAAAGAAGTCTGGCATGGTGCTGAACTTGCGCTCGACAGACTTTAAACAATCCATCTGCCCAGATATTACGCAGAGGGATTGAAAAGGCTATTAAGATACCAAGGCGTACCCTTCAAACAAACTGCTCGACAAGCCCAGTTCTACAATAAGATTTGGGACATTCCCGGGACTCAGCGAAAGATGCCTAATAGGAGGATGGAGACGACTGGGCTTGGATACGTTCGGTCCAAGAAATGGGAGCTATTCCATGGCTGCCATGTTATAAATGACTCCGGCGGAGAAGGGGATGCTCTTCCAGATAGCGTTGATATTGAACCGGAGCGAAATCCCGCCGTAAGAATACTAAGTCCGTCATTCGAGGAACGGATTGACAAGTTAATAAGGGAAGCGGGTCAAAAGGTTCAGGATGACCACAGCTGCGAAATAGCCATTTACAAGAAAGACAGGATGCAACGTCTCATTCAACAGTCTACGGAAAGAGAAGACTACGATGCCCTTCACCCTCAGCCCGCTGTGCGCTCTCGTGGCAAGGAAAAAGCCTGACGCAGAAGCAACAATAAGGTGAAGAATGGGAATGACGTTAAAAACAATGAAACGGATCCAAGAAGCCACGCGATTAAGGAAAACGCGGTTGGAATCCGTCTTTTATGAAGAAGATGAGTCGGAGTTGTATTTCCCCCAAGACCTTGACAAGGAAGATATTCAACCCCCAGGAAATACAACTCCGCAGCGTTTTGGAATCCATCGTAATTGGAATCCGCTGAACATCTGAGCATATTGTTCCAGCATCTTCGGAAATAAAATTTAAAGATGAATTCTCTGAAATGCGCGTTTAGAGTCTCCTCAGGCAAATTCCTGGGATTCATCATACGACAGCGGGGTATCGAAATTGACCCATCAAAGATCAAGGCGATTATGGAAATGCCCACGCCAAGAACTCTCAAACAACTGTGGTCTCTCCAAGGAAAGCTCGCGTATATCCGGAGGTTCATAGCCAACCTCTCCAGAAAATACCGTCCCTATAGTCACCTGATGAAGAAGGGGACCCCGTTCATTTGGGATCATAAATGCCAAAGTGCACTGGATGAGATCAAGCAGTAACTGCAGAATCCGCCGGTACTGACTGCTCCGGTTAAGGGAAAGCCCCTCATCCTATACACAACAGCCCTGGAAGGTTCTTTAGGCGCGTTAGGGGCACAGGAGAACGATCAGAGAAAGGAGAGAGCTCTTTATTATTTGAGTCGAGTTCTCCTGACGGCAGAAAACAATTATTCCCCATCGAAAAGTATTGTCCGGCATTGATCTTCGCGATAACGTAGCTTCGACATTATGCCTTGGCAGATGAGGTCCATCTCATATCAAAGGTGGATCCTCTCAAATATTTGATGTCAAGAGCCATACTAACGGGAAGACTTACTAAATGGGCCCTCCTCTTGATGGAGTTCTCGATAACATATCGACCCCTTAAGGCAGTGAAAGGCCAGGCCATCGCCGAATTTCTCGCTGAGCATCCAATACCATCCGATTCTCCCTTAAATTGCGAATTGCCAGACGAACACGTGTTTGACACAATCGACAGGGAGAAAGAAGGGAGTGATGCCCGATGGGAACTATACTTCGACGGAGCATCTTTCTTGAAGAAGCGAAAGCAAAGCACTCCCATAATCAAAGCTGGGGTGTGCCTTATCTTCGTGACTCCACAAGGAGGGATAATGCGTTTCGCTCTTTCCTTAACAGAACCGAGGACAAACAATGAGTCTGAGTACAAAGTTTTGATAGCGAGTCTTGAAATTGCTGTTGACATGGGAATCGAAAACCTCCTCATATATGGAGACTCCCAGCTATTCGTTAGCCAAGTAAATGGAGACTATTAGACGTGTAAACCGGAGTTGGTAAAATATGGCGAAAGAGTGCAGCAACTGCTGACTCAAATTCCCTCTTACATCCTAAAAAGCATACCGCGCGCAGAAAATAGCAAGGCAGATGCGTTAGCCAAGTTCGCTAAAGAACTGACCGACGAAAACCTCGATGACATAAAGATCATTGTGCAATGCCGCCGGATTCTCACACCAGCAGAAATATCTCCGAAGTCGTCTAGAGGAGAAGAAACGACCAAACAACCGGTCTTCCGGATAGAAGACAAAGAAAAAGGCAAGGATTGGAGGGAAGTCTTCATAGATTACTTCAAATCCTATCGAACGCTCGAAAATGCATCATCAAGACATTAGCTCATGAAGCGAACTATATCTTTCTCCTTCATCAATGATACTCTATATAAGAGATCACTGTCTGTGGCTGAGATGCTTGGGACCAGAAGAAGCAAAAAAGGTCATCCAAGAGACTCGCGACGAACTCTGCGGTTCCTATCAGGCCGGGCCAAAGATGAAACTGAAGATCAAAAGAATGGGTTACTATTGGCCCACGATGATTCAAGACTGCCTCGGATATGCAAAGCAGTGTCACTCGTGTTGGAGATAGTGCCCTCAGAGTCAATTATTGGATCACAGGCACGTGATTGCAATGATTGAGGGAGGACCTGTCCCAGTAGGACAGTCTTACTCAAGATGATAGTATGCTATCTAGTTTATCTTTATCATCGTGTACTGCTTTAGGTGACCTTACGAGTCGCTATTACACGTTGATAGAGCCCCTAAGATTCTTTCTTGACTACCAGTAGTATGAGGGCGATCATATACGTGAGAGCTGGAGTCTATAAGCACATCCTTAAATGGTCCCTAGTCGTGGGAGTTTCGAGACTGGGCATCGATACTCCATTAGTAGACTAGTGTATACAGTTGAGACCCCGACGAGGGGCGGTGGCCAGTCTCACAAGCCATTGGTGTCAGTTGGTTCACCTAAGATGTATACAGGTGCTCATTGGGTTATGAGTACACCAGACAGGACTCGCCGGGAACCTGCTAGTTGGGATTATACCAGACGTCAGATAGCAGTTCCCTGGTGACATGTGTACAGGTTAGTTCATCGACCTGAGATCGTCATTTGTCTCGTGTGAGTTCCAACTGTGCTTTGATTACTACCCCACCACGGCTCAAAGGAGTCGTGCAAACAGGTTTTAGTTGGGTACAGTCCCGAGCCACATGGAGGCAGTGAGCGGATCTGCAGGGGTTCGTCTCTCCCGGTATTAGGGGTGAGGTCGCGCTGTGTCTAGGAGAGCCATTACACAAAGCCCTCGGCCGAGGCAGAAGATTTACTGGTAGGTATTCCAGTAGTATCTCAGGGTGTTCTGGGCTTCACTCCAACACGACTTGTACCGCTTTTGGGGGTCTGACTTTTACCAACCCCCTAGGCCCGCCATGCGATACTCATAAACGAACGGACCGGACTGTATGGATATTGTCACTGACAGGCTCAGTAGGGTGTCAGGATGAGTTCGTTCATCGACGTCCCTTTTGGTCAATAGCTGGTGGCCCGTCACGTATGGCTGATACCTCTGACGTGCTAGTGGTTAAATCCACAGCCATAGTATTGACGAGTCTTTAGAGTCCACCGCACTCAGTTACTCAAGTTTCGGGCGAAACGCTGTAGAGGCCGTATGGAGATATGGCAGGGTTCAATCAGATACGTGCGGTATTGCACGGATCGTGATCGGACGGTTTTTTACTAGCCGGCTTTGGCTTAAGCCGGATCCTAGTATTAGATAGTGTAGTTTTGTCTCTTTGCATTTGTATTCAGTGGGAATACAAATGCGGGCATGTATATGCAGTAGCGGGATTTTCCTGTAATTTATTACGGGTTCAGTTTTCTGAAGTTGCCAGTTTGCATTCCGTTCCGGCCGGTTTTCCTTTGTTCCTTCCCGGCCGGACTTTTCGATGGAGGGGGTTATTTGCAAGTTTGCAAATAACTTGTTGTGGAGGGGTTTCTTGCTTATTGGTGGCATCATGATGGTTACTAGTATCATTAGATTCTATTTCCATCTCTTTCTTGATTTGAATGGATTAAGAGTTGATGTGAGGTTTACTTTGGATGTGGTCACCCTCTACTTTTCCTACCATCACCTCCCTTGATATGATTTTATTCATTCCTCCACCATTTTCTCATGAGGGGGGCCGGCCATTTTTTTGAGGAGAGGATGAGAGGAGTTCTTTTTTCATGAGGGAATTATTCATATCTCATTTGCATGCTTGCCACAAAGAAATCCCTCTCCTCTCCTAAGTTCATATTGATTCCTCCATCAAAGGCAACTTCAAACCCCTAGAGACAATGGTTTCTACACTTGTCTATAGCAAACCTTGGACGCGTCGGCTAGCCAACTTCGCGCCCGAGTTGCCTCGGTCCAGAGGTGGGAGCCCATAAAAGAACCCGGCGATGTGGTGCCCGTTTCGACGAGGAGGCGACGACCGGAGATTCCGCGAGGAGATCGGAGTGGAGGCGTAGACCGAAGGACACGGATCGCTCGGTATATCTCTTCCCTTCTCTTGTTAGCTAGGATTGGGTTAATGGTCACGATCCGGGTATATTGTCCGCGGTAGCGCCGGTTAAAGTTAAGAAAAAATTTTGATTCCGCATTTTGGCCTCGGATAGACGGCCGGGGCGCTACCGTGGCGCGACATGGTATCAGAGCCACGCCATTAACCTAGTCTTGCTTGTACTAGTATGTTTAAAACTTCGATCGAACAAAAATCCCAAAACCGCATTTTCATGTATATCAGTTTCTGTCGAAATTTTTTGGGCTCTAAAAATTTTTCAGGTAGTTGCAGAATGATGTGCAGGGTAGTATAAGAATTCTGGTAAAATTTGGTCGCCTGAATCCATCATCCCACCGCGGATACGCGGCCAGAGCCATGCTTGGGCCGCGGTTCCGCCGCTACTTAGGCTCCTCACTGCACCAAATTTTTCCAGATTGTCTTACACTAGAAAATAGGGTTTCTGGAATATTATTTTTGGGCCCAGATTTCTTTATGTGCTACAGAAATGCTTGGGGCCCACTTGGTAAAATTTTGATCGATCGGATGTTTTAAACACATTAGTTCACAGTATTTACATTATATCTGCGACCGTGAATGTCACTCGATCGGTAAATCCAGTCTATCTGCTATAGCCCTTTTAGACGGATTTGCGAACGTGACATTCACGTTGATGTTCTGTGTTGTGCTGTGTTGTTGCGGATCGGTCGTGGGGATAGCCTGGATGCAATGTTAGTACAGTTTTGTTTTATATATACATTTGATATTGCGGGACGAGCGTCCGACATGTGGACTGCCGTCACTGCCTGTTTGTATTATTCTTTTGGGGCACGACCAGGTTGCTGTCGATGTACCCGTTGTATGTATATTTTACTTTCTATACTAGGATTACCTCGCGGAGGGGTGCACGGATAGCCGGGTTCTAGAGGGCAGCGAGCCCGCATCTCATGGCATTGAGACGGAGGGGGCTTTACTCTAGAATTGGCGGTCTGTTCGCTCACTCGTAGAGGGTACAGGTTGGCCCAAGGAGGGGTGCCCAAGTTACCGGATTCCGTGAAGTGCTGGGTAGTCCAATCACATTGCTGAAGGGGGCTGTCTCGCTTCAGGTTTTGGCGGGTGACTTGCCGCGCCCGTAGGGGTCTAGGTTTTTCATTGCACAGGCTATCCACACGACCAGGGGAACGTCGGGTTTCAGTAGCGGCTCTATGAAACCCAGGGATCCCAGATATCTGTATTGTTTTGTGATGCTGTACATTTCTGTGATGTTGCATTTTATCACGCCTTGAGCGAAAATTATATATTATATATATACTAGTAGATGTTGTATATGTTTTGCATCCGCGCTAGTCCAGTCCCCGCTCTGTCGTTAGTTAGCTAACCTAACGGGTGATGACGGGACCCAGTGGCGAATGCGGATGGCATATACGTACGTCATTATTTTCGTGCTTTGTGGTGTGATCAATTGATGGGACTGCGTTGATTCGGATCAATGCAAGATAAACAAACCTATTCTGATGTTGTTGGAACATTTTTCAAAAAGCTGTTATTGCAAGGACGTTCACTTTTGTTTTGCATCGTGGTATTCAGTTGGAATATCCTGCTCCTCAGTCGACGAGGCAAGGGCCGAGATCCCTTCACCGGGAGTGACCTCTTGGACAGAAGCTTGCGTCAGGGCAATAACTTCACTATAGCCGATTACTTTTGCTTTGCATCGTGGTATTCAGTTGGAATATCCTGCACCTCATTCTACGGGGAAAGAGCCGAGATCCCTTCACCGGGAGTGACCTTTTTAGCAAAGGTTTTCGTTACTATAATTTAAAAAAAAAAAGTTATCCAGTTCCTTCAACGATATCAAGTTCATTACGTTAAAGGTTTTTCGCCAAAAACCAGCCGTAGCCCTCCGTCATTTCAGATTGGTATTGCTTAGTATTCGTGCTACGTATGTCGTGCTCAGCCGAGGCGTAGTGTACGGTAGCTCTGTAATGCTTTTCTGTCTTATGGATATGTGATTGGTTAGGACAGTCGTACGGTCATTTTGGCTCAGTCAAGGACTCGTGCGGGTGGGTCTAATGCAATCAAGATAATGACGGGTTGAACTTGACTAGGATCTTTTGATATGTTGGCTCAGTCAAGGTCACTTGGGTCCTAGGGGTAAAAACACACATCGGGAGTTTCTAAAGAAACTGAAACTTGCCAGGCATGCGCATACCTTCTGGAGTGTGGTGACATGAGTGGATTCCGTCACGTTATCATGCGATGATAGTTGGATCCCGATTCCCACTGATGAGTTGGTTTACTCCTCGGGTGATCCCGGCTAATTCTTCTTTCAGGTTTGGGGAAGAATTTGACGTTACAGTGGGAGGTTTCCTGATTAGATAAAGTGATAACCATTCTGATCTAGGTTAGAGTGCACGCTGAGTGTTTCTTTTCTCTCTCTCTTTGGCAGCGACCATTGACCCGACCCTAGACTATGACTCAGTGACCAAGTTGACCGAACCTTCTTAACACTGGCTTTTGGATTGTCAGAGTTGCAAACTTCATTGCCACTCCTACTTTTACCCTTTTCTCCGGGACACCCCATATTACTACGAACGTCCACTTCCATTGGACAAAACCATCGTATGGTTATATACGAACTCGAAGGAATTCGAGGATGGTTTCTGGTTCTGGAGAAAACGAATAGGACTATTCAGTTGACTTTTCCTTTTACCTTCTCTCAGGTTGCGAGTACTCCTTGTTTTTGGAGATAGTACACCTATTACGCAAATTGGATAGTCTTCTTCCAAACCTTAGGCTGGTGCCGAACGGTGGGGAATGAAGAAAACCAATTAGCCTAAACAGTGTACAGAAGGTATTAAGTTAAGACAAAGAAAGGGATTAGAAGGAGGGCAAAGTAAATTGCGACTGATATTCACGACCAAACCAAGTATTTCTTCGCCAATCCTAAATCACCTTTGTATTTCTCCAGGACACTCCGTATCACTACGAAGATCCCAAGTTTATTAGATAATCCATCGTATGGTTATATACGAACTCGAAAGGAACTTGTTTCAGTTCGAGGATGGATCCTGGTTCAGGAGAAATAGGAATAAGGTTCATTCGGTTGTCTTTTATCTTCACCTTCTCTCGCATTGCGAGTGTTCCTAGGATTAGGACAGTACACCCATTATGCTTATTGGAAAGTCTTCTTCCAAACCATAGGTTGGTGCCGAACAGTAGGGAAGGAAGAAAACCATTTGGCCTAAAGGGGTGTGCAGAAGGTAATGAGTAAAGACATATAAAGGGATTTGGAGAAGTGGCAAAGAATTATACGGTTACAGTTGTGAATCTGGATAATGGAAGAGGCATTACTAGGAATACCAGGATACCCCATCGAAACATTTTAATGTTTCAGTTTCACTGTGTACTATTAAAAGAAAAACTGATTTCCCAATTAGACACTTGCTCCAGGGTATGTATTTACCAGGTTTGATTCTCACATCTGTATGGTTTTACAGATGATGAGTGGGAGTAAGTTATTGGGAATTAGGTAATCATCCTCATTATATCGGGATTCGTTGTAATTGGTGATATTTGAGGAAATCGCCTGGGCTGTTTGCCGGTCGGCAAATATTTGGTTTTGAATATCCGTTGTTATGCACCAATTTCAAATTGATATATCTGTACGTCTATTTTTATAGAGTGAGATATACCTTTTGAAATTATGTCTATCACATTTACCTATATCAGTAGATGGTTAGGTAAGGAGCATTGAACAGCGGTGTAATTTTTCATAACCATAGTACAGTTTTCAACCTATGACACACAGTGAATGAGTTGTTAGACTCAGGGACTTATACAGAGTATTGTATATTGTCCAGTGTCCATTAGGACAGAGGGGTTGGTCCTCGTACTATATTCTGTTTACTTTTAACTTCTCTAGTTCTTAGACATGTGTTTCGTAGAAACACAGGGTCTGAGTTTTAAGGAGTTATTGGTATAAGAATAGAGTAGAGAACCAGGTATTGCAAGTATCGGGATTCTTCAAGGTGATCGAAGATGTAGATACTTGTGTATGGTATTCAGTTGATAGTAATGAGAACTTGCTTCTCTTTCAGGTTACTCATAATTGGAAGCATTCCTAAGTTGAGTAACGCTGATCGGCCTCCTTCCATTTAGTTGACATGCACTGGTGACAGCTGCATGATTTGAATCTGGTTCAATTAAATCAGTGCCTCTGTTGGATATAGAACAGTTCATATCTTAACGATGTTAAGGTACGGGGAGTTGTCCGGCTTATGCTTAAAACCAGACTCTGGATAACTCAAGGCACGTTTCTGTAATAGTTGTTTGTGGATTGACCCGGGCTATGACGAGGGTTGACTTTCTACCATCTGGAAGATCAATAGTGATATTGTTCTTGACTCGCCACATTTTTAAAAGAAATGGATTTTTTCAGAAAAAACAGTAGTGGGAGTATGGTAGAACTGGAAGTGATTCCAGAACCGCGAACGATTACTGAAGATTTGATAAGAACCTAAAGATTCAATCTGACTTGACATTCCATTGGCCACTCCGTAGATAAAGTGGGTAACCTCAGGCACCCGAGAGGTACTTCGGTATGCTCAAGGACGGTGGCAGGGAGGTTCTTGTTTACCCAGACTTGCCATTGCTGTTGTTCCAGAGTATGAGACCCGGCAGGAGGATGAGTATAGCGTCGTTCTAAACTAGCTTCAGAAGTGTACGTCTATATGACTCTGCCAGAGGGTTGTCGTAGTCAGTGGGAGCAGCGGAAGCATTGGCGGACAGGTGGCTTATGTCTATTTATAGACTAAAGCAGATATAGCGGAGATAGATCATCTATTTCTGATGCGACGGTCATAGGTTTGACTTCATCAGAATAGGGGATGGATCTGTTAAGAAGGTAGTAGGGTGTGATGTCCTGGTATTTGGATGACATACACAGAGTAGGAAGTGATATTCCTATACTACGATCGGTTATACTTTGGTTGTCACACAGTAGTTTCTCCACACAGGACTTGGATATTATATTATACATTCTGGTTACTGGATCTATGGTTTTAGATCTAGATTTGGTTGGTTTCCCAATCTGGGTACTTTGACAGCATTCTATGAGTATTTAGAATGGACGACTCCTGGCACGGTAGTATACCTGCAGGTGATGGAGTCACCCTCTCTAAAGGTGTCTTACAGACTAAAAGGGAGAGGGATACGCATGATTGGCAGATCACTTGCTTAGGCAATTGAGTCAATCATGAGATGTCAAGTACCACACCAGATATTGTTCTTGCAGTAGATGCAATAAGTTGATATTAATCCAATCCTGGAGAAACAATCGGAAGCAGCTTTAGAACATAAGTGAATGTTCTAGGGATTTGATAACGGCAGCCTCCTTTAGGAGACGGTTATCATTCCAGGCTTCCAAGGTGACCTGGATGGCAGATTGGCTGTCAGAGTTATAGTTTTCCCTCTGACGAGGGGCAGTATTTTGGACAGGTGGTCCACGTGGATACTGAGGGAAAGGTATGGCGTAGGATACTGATTAAGTTCAGTTGTCGATACAGTCTAAGAAGTTTGGATTTGGAGTTCATTTATGAGCTAGGTCCCATCAGACATCCAGACATTCCAAGACAGGTATTGCTCATTTCGGGAGATGGATTTCTCCGTGAACTTGAGATATAGAGAGACATAGAAAGAAACATCACAGCGGATCCACTCACTGAGGCTATTCCTCGAACGCAATAGTTTCGCAAACGAGCTTTGTGAGACTGACTAGTAGAGGAGTTGGGTGTTCGGTATCACACGGGCTGTGAGTATGCGACATCGCAATAATTAGCCTTGAGTGCAAGTGGGAGATTGTTGGAGATAGTGCCCTCAGAGTCAATTATTGGATCACAGGCACGTGATTGCAATGATTGAGGGAGGACCTGTCCCAGTAGGACAGTCTTACTCAAGATGATAGTATGCTATCTAGTTTATCTTTATCATCGTGTACTGCTTTAGGTGACCTTACGAGTCGCTATTACACGTTGATAGAGCCCCTAGGATTCTTGCTTGACTACCAGCAGTATGAGGGCGATCATATACGTGAGAGCTGGAGTCTATAAGCACATCCTTAAATGGTCTCTAGTCGTGGGAGTTTCGAGACTGGGCATCGATACTCCATTAGTAGACTAGTGTATACAGTCGAGACCCCGACGAGGGGTGGTGGCCGGTCTCACAAGCCATTGGTGTCAGTTGGTTCACCTAAGATGTATACAGGTGCCCATTGGGTTATGAGTACACCAGACAGGACTCGCCAGGAACCTGCTAGTTAGGATTATACCAGACGTCAGATAGCAGTTCCCTGGTGACATGTGTACAGGTTAGTTCATCGACCTGAGATCGTCATTTGTCTCGTGTGAGTTCCCACTGTGCTTTGATTACTACCCCACCACGGCTCAAAGGAGTCGTGCAAACAGGTTTTAGTTGGGTACAGTCCCGAGCCACATGGAGGCAGTGAGCGGATCTGCAGGGGTTCGTCTCTTCCGGTATTGGGGGTGAGGTCGCGCTGTGTCTAGGAGAGCCATTACAAAAAGCCCTCGGCTGAGGCAGGAGATTTACTGGTAGGTATTCCAGTAGTATCTCAGGGTGTTCTGGGCTTCACTCCGACACGACTTGTACCGCTTTTGGGGGTCTGACTTTTACCAACCCCTAGGCCCGCCATGCGATACTCATAGACGAACGGACCGGGCTGTACGGATATTGTCACTGACAGGCTCAGTAGGGTGTCAGGATGAGTTCGTTCATCGACGTCCCTTTTGGTCAATAGCTGGTGGCCCGTCACGTATGGCTGATACCTCTGACGTGCTAGTGGTTAAATCCACAGCCATAGTATTGACGAGTCTTTAGAGTCCACCACACTCAATTACTCAAGTTTCGGGCGAAACGTTGTAGAGACCGTATGGAGATATGGCAGGGTTCAATCAGATACGTGCGGTATTGCACGGATCGTGATCGGACGGTTTTTTACTAGCCGGCTTTGGCTTAAGCCGGATCCTAGTATTAGATAGTGTAGCTTTGTCTCTTTGCATTTGTATTCAGTGGGAATACAAATGCGGGCATGTATATGCAGTAGCGGGGTTTTCCTGTAATTTATTACGGGTTCAGTTTTCTGAAGTTGCCAGTTTGCATTCCGTTCCGGCCGGTTTTCCTTTGTTCCTTCCCGGCCGGACTTTTCGATGGAGGGGGTTATTTGCAAGTTTGCAAATAACTTGTTGTGGAGGGGTTTCTTGCTTATTGGTGGCATCATGATGGTTACTAGTATCATTAGATTCTATTTCCATCTCTTTCTTGATTTGAATGGATTAAGAGTTGATGTGAGGTTTACTTTGGATGTGGTCACCCTCTACTTTTCCTACCATCACCTCCCTTGATATGATTTTATTCATTCCTCCACCATTTTCTCATGAGGGGGGCCGGCCATTTTTTTGAGGAGAGGATGAGAGGAGTTCTTTTTTCATGAGGGAATTATTCATATCTCATTTGCATGCTTGCCACAAAGAAATCCCTCTCCTCTCCTAAGTTCATATTGATTCCTCCATCAAAGGCAACTTCAAACCCCTAGAGACAATGGTTTCTACACTTGTCTATAGCAAACCTTGGACGCGTCGGCTAGCCAACTTCGCGCCCGAGTTGCCTCGGTCCAGAGGTGGGAGCCCGTAAAAGAACCCGGCGATGTGGTGCCCGTTTCGACGAGGAGGCGACGACCGGAGATTCCGCGAGGAGATCGGAGTGGAGGCGTAGACCGAAGGACACGGATCGCTCGGTATATCTCTTCCCTTCTCTTGTTAGCTAGGATTAGGTTAATGGTCATGATCCGGGTATATTTTCCGCGGTAGCGCCGGTTAAAGTTAAGAAAAAATTTTGATTCCGCATTTTGGCCTCGGATAGACGGCCGGGGCGCTACGTGGCGCGACAACTCGTGCTAAATTCACGGGGACTTTATCCATCAGCATCCAAATCCGCTAAACCCAACGGTAGCCAGCTGGCCGTTCGAAATGATGGGAACCGATATAATTGGGCCTATCGAACCAGCGTCATCCAAAGGACATCGGTTCATATTGGCAACAACCGATTACTTCTCTAAGTGGGCAAAGGCAGTACCGCTAAAAGAAGTGAAAACGGAGAACATCCTCCATTTCTTCAGGACACACGTAATCTACCGGTTCGGCACTCCACGGCGAATCATCTCGGATAATGAGCTGGCCTACAGAAGCCATAAGATCAGCCGCTTCACTCAGCAACATAATATAGATTGGAGATACTCTTCAGTCTATAATCCCCGAGCTAACGGTCTAGCTGAGGCTTTCAATAAGACCTTGATGAAGATCATAAAGAAAACAGTGTCCAAAAACAAAAAGGACTGGCACGAAAGACTGCAAGAAGCTCTCTGGGCGTATCGAACCACATTTAAAACGGCTACGAATACAACACCGTACGCGTTGGTATTCTGCACTGAAGCGGTACTTCCCTTGGAAATAGAGCTACCCTCTCTATGAGTGGAGGTTCGATATGAGCCGACGGATGAAGAAAATGCGCATCTTCGGCTTGAGGAGCTCGATGCCCTCGATGAAATTCGTCTTATGGCGCAGTAAGGATGACACGCTCATACGAAAGACTAACCAGATCGAGAACATTCCGCCAAGGAAAACTCGTGCTAGTCGTAAAAAGACCTATGATCCCCAATCATGCAAAACAGGGGAAATTCGAGCCGAACTATGAAGGCCCGTACATCATAGACAAGGTCTACCAAGGTGGGGCCTATTTGCTCATGGATATGCATGGCGAAAGACCTTTCCGGCCAATAAACGGCCGATTCCTCAAGAAATACCTTGCTTGATGAGTCGCGACTTAGGTCAATGATAGATGACGACGCTCGTGTCCACTCGCTATCTTCCTGAGTCAAAACTCTAAGTGGTATTCGGAAAAACTTCGCCTCAAGCATGACGACAGAGGACCGTAATGTCCTTAAAATAAAGCTTCACCCCAAAGATGGTGAGCAATGGACTGAGATGTCCCAAAAACTAACAATGGACCGAGATGACCCTAAACAACAATGGACCGTAATGTCCTTAAACTAATACGTCGCCTCAAGCATGGCGACAGTGGAATTCAAGTCCACAAGTCCCAACGGTAAGGACTCCAACTTAAGTCTCGCTGGCTACACAGCTACACCGGTGGTGAAGCCCCCTAAGTTCCATTGACGAACAGAGGGGTAAAAAAATAGTATGTCTACAAGTGAAATGGGCATGGATGAAAACCCGAAAGGGCACCGTGAGTAAAAACAGTAGGGCTACCGGCTAGCTTGTGAAAACCTGAAAGGGCGCATTCTCGTTGTAAAAAAAAAGGTATGTCCACAAGCGAAATGGGCACGGATGAAAACCCGAAAGGGCACCGTGAGTAAAAACAGCTGGGCTACTGGCGAGCTTGTGAAAACCTGAAAGGGCGCAATCTCGTTGTAAAAAAAGGTATGTCCACAAGCGAAATGGGCACGGATGAAAACACGAAAGGGTGCTGTGAGTAAAAACAGTACAGCTACCGGCGAGCTTGTGAAAACCTGAAAAGGCGCAATCTCGTAAAATTTTCGCTTACGAGATCCTCTCGACTCGTAAGGAGAACTCCCCCTATGAGACCCTCACGGCTCATAGGATTCAAAGCCTTAAGCTGCAAGAATCCAAACCTGTTCTTAAGCCATTATTTTCCCCAAGTTTCCCTACAGGCGGTCCAATATTGGCCCTTGTATACAATCCACAGGCATAAATAAACGTTTCCACCACCAAGTTCCACCATTGGCGAGGAATGTCCTTATATGGTGAACGACACTTATAAGTCCTCTCGACTTGTAAGAAGAAAATACTCTTGTAAGATCTTTACGACTTGCAAGAGAAAGTATCACCTAGGAGTCCTCACGACTTCTAGGGAGAACTTACACCTACGAGATCCTCACGACTCATAGGGAGAAAACCCTTTATGAGACCCTTACGGCTCATAGAGTCGAAAAGCCTTAGTCGGCAGGATCCTAACCCTATTTTCTAAGCCACCTTTATTCAAACCAGCAAACGCAAATGATGATTCGCTCCTGGAAACATTCATGTGGCAGCGATGCTGATGCCTGAACAGGTGTCAAACTCCAAGTCCTTTCACGGCAAATGATGATTCGCTCCTGGAAATATTCCAGTCGCAACGGTGCTGATGCCAAGATTGGTATCAGATCTCAAGTTCCATAATCGCAACAAAATCAGCGAGCAAAAAATGCATATAAAATAGCCGAAATGATGGGGCAACCGCGTAAAAAAATCAGCGAGCAAAATATATGCATATAAAAACAGCCGAAATGTTTGGACAACTCGCAATAAAAAGCAGCGAGTAAATAAGAAAAGAATGGCCGAAATGATTGGGCACCGCGATAAAAAGCCGAAATGATTGGGCAAACGCGACTTTCATGATGTAAAAAGCTGAAATGATAGAGTATCGTGGAAAGAAATAAAAAAAAAATGAAACTTTTGCCTTGCAGGTGAGTCTACACCGACTTCTGTATACAATCCATGGGAACAAATGAAAAGGGAACCGTATTTTTCCACTAGGCTCCATAATAAGGAGAGCCAGATCTCGACGGTTCACAGACAGCCTAGAGATCAACAATGGCGTTTCTTCTCACTCCAGCAGGATGCAGACGCGACGTCAACGAGCGACCCCAGGGTCAACAAAACGGAGTCATGGCAAAGTCTCTAGTTCCAAATCTCGACGGTTCACAGACAACCTAGAGATCAACAATGGCGTTTCTTCTCACTCCAGCAGGATGCAGACGCGACGTCAACAAGCGACCCCAGGGTCAACAAAACGGAGCCATGGAAAATTCCCTAGTTTCAAATCTCGACGGTTCATAGACAACCTAGAGATTAACAACGGCGTTTCTTCTCACTCCAACAGGATGCAGACGCAACGTCAATAAAATGGAGCCATGGCAAAGTCCCTAGTTCCAAATCTCGACGGTTCACAGACAACCTAGAGATAAAAAATGACGTTTCTTCTCACTCCAGCAGGATACAGACGCAACGTCAACAACCGACCCCAGGGTCAAAACAAGAGGAGCCATGGCAAAGTCCCTAGTTCCAAATCTCGACGGTTCACAGACAACCTAGAGAACACCTCGACATTCATCTCGTTACAGCATACGTAGTGTCAACCCCGGCGTTCCTTCTCAATTCCAGCAGGATGCAGATGTAACATCAACAAACGACCCCAGGGTCAAAACAGCGGAGCTATGGCAAAGTCCCTAGTTCCCAGTCTCGACGGTTCACAGACAACCTAGAGACAACCTCGACAATCGTCTCATTACAGCAGACGCAACGTCAACAACCGACCCCAGGATCAAAACAAGCGGAGCCATGGCAAAGTCCCTAGTTCTAAATCTCGATGGTTCACAGACAGCCTAGAGATCAACAATGGCGTTTCTTCTCACTCCAACAGGATGCAGACGTGACGTCAACAAAGCGAAGCCATGGCAAAGTCCCTAGTTTCAAATCTTGACGGTTCACAGACAACCTAGAGAACACCTCGACATTCGTCTCGTTACAGCAGACGCAGTGTCAACCTCGGCGTTCCTTCTCAATTCCAGCAGGATGCAGATGCAACATCAACAAACGACCCCAGGGTCAAAACAGCGGAGCCATGGCAAAGTCCCTAGTTCCCAGTCTCGACGGTTCACAGAAAACCTAGAGAAAACCTCGATATTCATCTCGTTACAGCAGACGCAATGCCAGTAAACGAAGCAAAGGAAAATCCCTAGCTTCAGGGTCTTGACGGCAACTCAAATAAAATCTGAAAGACTATCGGAGATCATTCCACACCAGCGCGGAGTGGTTATGACTCATCGGGGCTCCTAAACTAAGCCTAACCTCAAGTAAAAAGCAGCCTGGAAAATCCCTAACGCTTGCTCTTCCGACGGTAATATGACCTGGGAGATTACTTGAAGAAGTCTTGTCCAGCCCCCGAAGGGATCAGAGACACGACAGTCGTGGGGCTATTCGAACAGCAAGACTGTATATCGGGGAATGCATCAGCCAACGTGACGGTACGACGGATAAAACCCTAGTACCACAGACCCTAACGGACCTCTGTCGTAAAAAGCAGGGGTTAACTGTGACGTTAGGACAAATTTGCCTATAAACCCAGGGGAGGTAAACTAAAAAAGCTCCGAAATGGGCTCATAAACTAGAAGCTCCGAAATGAGCTCATAAACTACAAACTCTGCAATGAGTATATAAACTACTTTATACCAAGTCAAGACAGCAAAAGAAAGAAATGCCAGTATGAAATAAAATATGTCTTTTATTCATGAATTCAAGTGAATACAAGATACATTTCATAAAGGAATCAAAATGAATACATGTTATTCATGAATCGCAAGTTTACAACCGGTACAAGAAAAGAGAGACAATGACAGTTGTTAAGGAGGAGGCGTCTTCAACAAATTGACAAGCCACTCGCGCACTCCTCTCAATCCTTTCTTGTGGTCAGCTACCATAGCCAACTCCGCTTCAATTTGAGTCCGTTGCTGCAAACAGGATGAAAGCTTTTCATCAATTTTTAGCATGGCAGCTTCGTAGTCCTTCTTGACCCGCTCGATGAAGTCAAGCGTCTGCCTTAGCGTCAACCCGTCCGAAATACATCGCTGCAGGTTGTCGAAAATAGCTTTTAACTGCGCAGCATTCGCTTCAACCTGGGCGCACAACCGGACGGATTCGCTGAAGGCCACCTCATGTTCCTTTCGTCTCAGGGCCGCCTCTTGTTCAAAATGGCGAATGAAAGGAACACTATGCTCGACCTACGCAGCCCGCTGAGAGTTCGAGGCCAACACCTCAGGAGCGAGACGCTTGAGCTCAATCTCGTGCAGGCAAGCCTCGATCTTTCAGCAACAATCAACCCAAGAACCGACGAGATCTTCATTATGGAAGTTCACGAGCGTCGCCAGTATTGGATTGACTTCAACGGCAAATTCCGTAGCAGAAGTGAGGGCCTCAGCATTGAGATCTTTGATAAACTCGCTTAACATTCGCCGGCTATTCGCGGCACCCCTAGAGGATGTGCGTTTAGCGAAGGGCCCCGCGGGCATTGGAATGCGAGACTCAAAAGGAGCTGGAGCCTGTGTAATTGCTGTAAAATGAATTACGGTCAAATTTCGACTCGGGAGACAAAGAAAACACCTAAGAGATGGAGTCTATCGTACCGGCTGTGGCAGGCGGCAGAATGGGGAGTACCAGAGGTGCAGCTATTCTTTCGTCTCCTCCTCCGACCCGTGACACTGTGATCAATATAAAGAAGACTTAGAAACAATAATTCTACTCAAAAAAGGGAGCGAAACATTAGCTGAAGAATATACTGACCAATACCAGAAGCTGGAATGATTTCCGACTGAAAAGAAAAATGCGGGTTTAACACCTGGTATAAATGGTCGAAAAGTACTCCTGCAGAGTTGTGACAATATACAGTCAATATAAGAAGGATTGTATCCACAGTGAAACAAATAAGTGAGAAACCCATACCTTCCAAGATTTGAGGAGGTGCGGAAGAAAGCGAAGGGATAGCGACCGTCAAAACAGCGGCCGGCGACACCTCTTCAGACGGCATAGCCTAAGGGTTTACTGCGTCTATGCTCAAGACAAACGAAATATCATTAGAAGGGCTTAACAGGATAGAAAAGCTCAAAATCAACAACCTAAGGATTACCTGATAGATCAGGGACCAAAACCGCGCCGGAAGCGTCACCAAGCATAACGACTTCTTCACTCTCTCTCGGGGGAATAGATTCTGCACCCATAGCTTCATCCCCTGACTCGACGAGGGCCGTCGTAACGCTCGCTACACCCGCCGATACCAAGGAGCCACAAGGAGAAAGTGCAGCAGTCTGGACAGTCCCAGATTCCCGAGAAAGAGTGGCCACTTCGGGCTCTATAATCGTCAGCGTTTCACCTGCCACACCATCGCCAGGACTCGGCCCTGCGTAAAAGAAAATACGTATATCAGAATTTAAGGACCGAGTTCTAATAAAAGATTGGGCGTTACGTTACCTTGAAGTAGCTTTTCAGTTTCTTTCTGAGCTGCACATGCAACCTGTCTTTGGGCGGTAGACAGGGCAGGGGGCATCCGCCGAAGGAGTGTCAGTAGGCGGAATACTGCTCGAGCCTGCACCTACAGCCAAAACGACATCGCGTTCTTTCACCGTGTGATTCCTGCGTTGCCTTTTAGTCTGAGCAGTGAGAACTGACCTCCTTAAGACTTCCAACAGGGGGACGTCGTCGTCCGAGCCGAGCTTTGCCTCCGGAGTCGCCACGGCGTCCATCATCGGCTACTTCAGCGACGCCTCCTACAGTGACTTAGGGATAGTCATGGTCATAGTAGCTGGCTCTAGTAGCTTTGCTGCATCGTCACTTGGGATTGGTACTGCACTTGGAATGACCTGAGTTGCGGTAGTTCCTGCAATAGGGCGAAGAGAAGGGCTAGACCATGAATAAAAAAAAGGAGAGTAAAGGCGTAATGAAATGAATTATACCAAGGCCTAAAGAAGCGCGAAACCTCTCTTCCTCCTCGAACGTCCTTAGAGAAGCCGTGAGAGCCTCTTCGGCAGAAATACCTGTTGAAGAAGAAAGCGTTAATAGAAACATAATAAAGAGAGAAGGGATAAGCGCAGAAGAATATAACTGAAGTATACCAAACTTCGCGATAAAGATCAATGCCGCTTCCTCACGAGCAAGTCGCTCGGAAGCTGCGAGGGCAGCCTGTAGATCAGTATCGGCCGCAGGCGTGTCGAACAAACTCTCGTTGGTACCGTATTCGCACAAGCCCTTACTGTAGGGAGCATGTGGCTCCTGGCCGAATACGGCATCGACAGAAAATAGTGACTTCTTTTTTTCTGCGAGCGGACACCAGCGGCCGATGACAAGAGCTTGAGCTTGACAGGCATTTTCGGGCGATGGGTGTAACACCTTAGGATTTCGATTAGTGTTAATTAAGCGATAAGGCGGGTTTTCTATAAAAAGTTTACCAATTTGGTTTTCTCACATTTAATAACATTTAATTAATAATTTATTATTATTTGTTATGGCTTGCACACACATTTGCATGTTAATGTGAGGGTGTGTTTGTGTTAATCTAGTTTAGTGACCTTGACAACCTTAAGCTAATCCAATCTTTTGTTTAAACCTTAACCCTAAACCCTTAGATATTTTTGTGTGACGAGAGATATTTCTTTTGTGTTTTGGATAGGAGAGGAGGTGGCATGGTGACTCATGAGAAGAGCATGCTTGCATTAATGGTGGTGGTGCACTCACCCTACACTCACCTCTCTTTCTCTTTTCATCTCACCCTCTCTCATTCTCTCTCACTTCATCTCTTTATCATTATCTTCCATCATTCCTTCCCTCTCAACTGAAACTTAACCTTTCCATCACAAAACCTTCACTAATCTTCATCAAAACATCACCCAAACAACTTCCTAAACCTTGTTTTGCCTCTTAGATGCCTTGGAGCTTGGAAAGCTAGGATCTTTGAGCTAGTGGGAGTAGGTAATGATCTCTATCTGTTAAATAAGTCTTTTTAATGTTGCGTAGCTTGTTCGTTTCTGTTTAGAACGCGCAAAGTTTAGTTTCGGGTAAATATCGTATTTTTAGTGTAGATTTGTGTCTCGGATGATCTGCTATCAAACCAAGTATTTGTTGGAAAAGTTCCCATCACAGTGACCTTATGTAGTGACCTAGAACCCACCATAAAAACCTGAGACAATTCCATATTTTGTCGGCCGCAAATATATTGCCTCTAGTAGCAAATTGCTGCCAGACTGGGGTGTTTGGGTTTGGGTTTTGGTATGGGGGTCTCTGGGGTTGTGTGTGGTCTTGTAGTACGTGCAAATTTTACAAATTGTTTGTGTAGCAAAATCTGGGATCACTTTGCTAAATTCTAGTGTTTCGATTACGCGCGTTACATTATCCGATACGGTTCGTGTCTTGTGTATCTGTTGCTCTTGGGTTTGTTTCGTAGTGTCGCTACGCTCGTTAGCTACTAAACGAACACTTGAGAGTATGTTTGGAGTTGATGCGTCGGTCAAACGTAGTTGGTACGTGTTATTGGTCGATTGCTAATATACACTTGTTATGTTGTTTTATGATCTTAGAGACGCAGGCGGGGACTTCGGACGCTGCAAAGAAGGGAAAGTGAGTGGTTGGCTTTACTTAGCCCCAGGATCATCAGTGAGTAGATTTAACATCTACAGAGGAATCGCCCGCATGGCGTTATGCGTCTGGGCTAGATATGATATGATATTAGTCGCATGTTTATATTGCACATAAACTTTATTGCATATTATTACTTGTTGTACTTGGACTTGTACCCTTTGGACACTGCACTATTATTGATGGTTCATGTTGCACGAGCACTGATTGTATGCCACTCACACCGTCAATAATTGCCATGACACACACAACACTTATACATACATGACACTGTATCGGCTAGGGGCTTGAGACATGATCCTTATTTTTTATTGTGCATATGACATATAGCATACCTGTATACCTACATGCTTACACATATGCCTTGCCATGCCTACATGTTAGCTACCCATATACCTATATGGTATTGTACCATTAGAAATAGGTATATACACATTTGAGATATAGCTACATATACATCTTGCGTACATACTTACATATACACCCGTATACCTTGATATAGCTACACGTATACTTGGAGGGTATACATCATTACTGATAGGTAGATACACATATCTTTCTATACTGATATGGTTATGCATACCTGTCTATAGCTACATGTTCACCTTTATATGATGTTGCGTTTGGTTTCGGAGAAATTAGGAACCGCATGATATACTTAATAATTTGTTGCAGTTAAATAGTGGTTTTTCCTTGATATGCTCATATTACTGTTTCATGTTGCATATATTATATTTCATGGATTTCGCATTGATATATAGATTTCATATGATGTTTTTTGGAGGTTTTACTCCTGGGTATATATATCAGTGGTATAGGACGCTGATATATATACATGTATATATATATAAGTGGTATGGACGTTGTTATATATGTACACCTATATAATATATATCATCATAATGATCTGTGCATGTATTCTTATTCATTACTTGATGTGAGGGACCTATGTGCCCGATGTGAGGGCCGATATTATGGTCGATATGAGGGCCGATATGAGGGACGATATTATGGTCGATACTGCGTTTATTTGATATGCATTGCTTCATGTATTAGTAGTACCTGATAGAGTACCTTTCATGACTGTTGCATATACATATTGCCATTTATTGCTATCAGCTTGCATGTGATAGTTTAGCGCAGTACGTGCATACTTGCGATTACCTGCATATGTTATTTACTATTCACGAGTTGGCAACTCACCCCCGTTGTGCCACAATGTTTTGCAGGTAGTCCCTCAGGGCAGTCGCGGCAGGGCTTCATCATCACATCGTATCATCTTTTGCAGCGGATACCGCTACGGCCGACTGTGTGCAGTTTGCTATAGGTGGGTTTTGCGGTTATCTGATACTGCTCATTGTATATTCAGTGTATCAAGCACTCTCCATCTACTACTTCATGTATTGACTTAGAGACAAGTTGTGAGGATGATATTGTATATTATTTGTGACTTGGAGATCTTTATGCAGTTTTTATTCATATCATCTTTTTTCTTCGCTACGGCGTCATATATCTGTTGTGGTGGTTGTTTTCCTCCTTTGGGCGTGAATTTGCTCCCATTTGGGGATGATTTATTTATATCTTTATGTTGTACCCTTTTTGGGGGCTTATTTTACAAAGGAGGTGCTGCCAAATTTTAAAGGAAGTAAATTTGGACTTGAAAGAATTTGTACTTGAGATTTCAAATGTTTTAACAATGTTATTTTCACTTACTACTTTTGATGGTTTAGATTGCTGGGTTTTCGTCTTATTTAAATTGCGTTACGCCTGTAGACGTTACGTGGTTTAAGGGCCGTCACGTGCCAAATTTCGGGTCGTGACAAAGTTGGTATCAGAGCGCTAGGTTTTACCTTTCTGAGTGTAGGATGACCCTGGTATGATGGAGTAGGTAGCTTAAGCAGAGTGATGCGGCGAGGGCCGAGGTCAGAGTTGACTCGTTTGGGATGAGGACTGGCCAGGACGGTACGCTCGTTGCATAGGAGCAGATTAATCCGCCTTCGATAGATCGTATCGCTAGGTTTGAGGCAGATATGGAGGACTTGTGCCAGATGATGAGGTCGTTGGTTGAGACTAGTCGAGCGCGGCGACAGGAGGTTGCCACCCCTGTTACCCAGTTATTCCTTGCTATCAGCACACAGCATTGTGTCACGTATACAGCCGCAGTGGATGCAGCCCGTTTAGCTGAGGAGCGTCTTCCTGAGACTTTGGGAGTTCCGAGACCGAGGAGGGCTCGTACAGGTGTATCAGCCCAGAGACATAGGCTTAGTCTCCGAGACAGATTTCGCTTACGTCGCGGGAGTAGCAGAGGCTTTGGACAAGGACAGTCGTTTAGCTCTTATCCCCAGGAGAGTCAGCAGTTTTCTTTTGGATGTTACCAGTGCGGGAGTTTGAGTCATCGTGTTCGAGATTATACTGAGCCACGTGAGGGCGGGATAGCTGTACCACATGATACCTTACCACCTTCATCTCAGGGAGAGTCGCCTGTTGCGCCTGTTGTTGATCCGCGTCAGACTTATGTTCAGAGAGGTCGTGGTCGCGGAGGATTTGTTCCGAGAGTACAGGATGGTAGAGGAGGAAGACAGCCAGTTGCGGGTAGAGGGCAGACACGAGCGTTTGCTTCTACTCATCGGTACGCGCGGGCGTCCAATGCAGAGTTTTCAGGTATTCATATTCGTATGCTCTTTTGTTGCGCATGTTTGTTTATTTCGGGATCTATGCACTCGTTTGTTCTACACACTTCGTGCCGAGGTTGGGCCGAGAGTCGTGTATGCTAGATCAGCCGTTTGTTGCATTACTCCTGTCAGCAATCCTTTGGTTGCGTGACACGTGTTTTGGTCATGTGCCAATTGGGTAGGAGATAGAGGTTCGTCCGTCGGTTTGATCCCTCTAGGGATGTTGGACTTTGACGTTCTCCTGGGCACGGACTGGTTGGCTACGTGCTATGCGTCTGTGGACTGCCATGAGAAAACAGTCAGTTGTTGTTTTTCCGGCGAGTTAGTTCTTGTTGTGCAGGGAGACTATGGTGTCGCCCCTCACAGCTTGATTCGGCCTTTTTTCGCTAGTCGGCTCTTGAGCAGAGAATGTCGTGGATTCTTAGATTTCATTTGTGATACGGAGCCACAGTGGGTTCGTTGGACCGGGTTCCTATCATGTGAGAGTTTTCCGACGTTGTTCCAGATGAGCCGGCGGAGCTTAGGGAGCTTAAGGATCAGCTGCAGAGTTGCTAGATAGGGGGACTTATGTATCCGAGTGTTTCGCTTTGGGGAGCTCCTACTCTGTTCGTCAAGTAGAAGGACGGCAGTTTGAGGTTATGTATCGAGTTACGGTGCGGATCGGGTATCCTTTACCTCGCTTGACGATTTCTTTGATCAGCTCCAGGGTGCGAGACATTTTTCTAAGTTGTGTTGGGATCGGGTCATCATTAGTTGTGGGTTCGGAGTGATGACATTCCGAAGACTGCTTTTTGTGCGCGCTATGGGCTTTATAAGTTTTTGGTGGTGTCGTTGGACTCACCAGTGCCCCAGCAGCATTCATGGATGTGATGAACCAGGTTTCTCAGGCCGTTCCTCGACCAGTGTATTGTTGTGTTATAGATGACAATCTGGTTTATTCCAAGAGTCGTGAGGAACATGAGTAGAACTTAAGGATTTCCTTGCAGACGTTGAGAGAGCACTAGCTGTTTGCTAAATTCTTGAAGTGTTCCTTCAGGCTTGATAGTGTTGAACTCCTTGGTCATGTGGTTATGGGAGACAGTATTCGTATGGACCCGAGGGAGTCGAGGCCGTACAGCTTGGCCTAGAAGTGCATCAGGGACAGAGGTCCGCAGCTTTTTGGGCTTAGCCGGTTTTTACAGCCGTTTCATGCAGGATTTCTTAAGTATCGCTGCACCGCTGACCGGATTGACCAGGAAGGGGGTTCCTTTTATTTAGACTGAGGCATGCGTGCGGAGTTTTCAGCAATTGAAGACTTGGTTGACGACTGCACCAAATCTATCTTTGCTTTCTAGGTCGGGCGACTTTGTCGTTTATTGTGATGTTTCACGAGTGGGGCTCGATTGTGTACTGATATAGCATGATAGAGTTATTGCTTATGCTTCCCGACAGTTGGAGGAAGTACGAGCAGGATTTTATCCCACTCATGATCTGGAGATGGCCGCGGTGGTTTTGTGCTGGAGATTTGGGGACACTACTTGTACGGAGAGTCGTGTCAGATTTTCACGGACTACCAGAGCTTAGTGTATATCTTCCTGCAGCGGGTTTTGATTGTTGAGACAACGCCGTTGGATAGAGCTTGTGAAGGATTATGATTGTGAGATTCTTTATTACCTGTGGCAAGACGATTGTGGTAGCTGATGCTTGAGTCGTAGGCCCGGGGGGTAGTTGTTCCAGTTATGCGCAGTTCGGAGACAGTCTTCTGCAGATTTACGGTTCTTATGCGACAGATGAGTACAGCTTAAGTTCATCTCTAGTGAGGGGACAGCTTGCTCATGTCCGCGCCCGTCCACTTTTACCTAATCGTTTTCGTGAGGCACAGCCTGCCGATGCTAGTTTGTTTGAGATTTTGAGCATGTTCGGCAGGTTAAAGATTCAGAGTTCTTTATTTATAACCAGGGTGTGCTACGTTTAGGGACACGTTTGTGTGTACCTGATACTGATGGGTAGAGATGCAAGGTCCTAGAGCTGGCACATCGGTCTGCTTTGTGTGTTCATCCAAGTGCCACCGAGATGTAACGTGACTTGTGAGTTGGTTACTGGTGGGAAGGGGTGAAGAGTGAAATTTCGGATTTCGTTTTGAGTTGCTTGGCTTGTCAGCGAGCTAAGGTTAAACATTTGAGACCGGCTAGAGAATTGCAACCTTTTTACCGTTCCAGAGTGGGAATGGGAGCAGATCTCTATGAAATTCGTTGTGGGTCTACCAGGACTAGTCAAGGGTATGACTCCATTCGGGTGATTGTTGTCTGGTTATGCTCAGTGTGCTCAGTTGTTCTTCGATAAGTTTGTGCATTTGCACTGAGTTCCTTCATGCGTTGTATCCGATAGAGGCATCCAGTTCGCTAGCCGTCGTTGGCAGAAGCTTCAGAAAGCCTTGGGTACTGGTTGAGCATTAGCTCTGTTTTTCCATTTGTAGGCCGATGGTCAGACAGAGCGGACTATATAGACTCTGCAGGATATGCTTGTGCGTACGTACTAATTGTTTGTTGGCAGTTGGGATCGTCACTTGCCATTGATAGAGTTCTCCTACGATAACAGTTATTAGGAGACATTTCAATTGGAAACTTTTAGGCCTTGTGTGGTAGGTTGTGTCGATCGCCTGTCATTTTTACTGACTTCGCGAGAGTAGGATTTTGGACCCCAGCTAGTCCAGAGACTTCGGAGATGATCCAGTGGTTCATGTCAGGATGAGAGCAGCCCAGTGCAGACAGAAGTCTTATGCCGACCGTGGTGGTCGCAGACTTGAGTTTGCGGTGGGAGATCATGTATTTTTTCCGATGAATGGCGTGTTGAGTTTTGGGAAGCTTAGTCCCAGAATTGTAGGCCCTTTTGAGATCCTTGAAGCGAGTTAGTTCCGTTACCCATAAGTTGGCACTTCCGCCCAGAATTTTGAGTATTCACCCCGTATTCCTTGTGTCGATACTTTGCAAATACCTTCATGACCTTTCTCACATGATTCAGCATCAGACCATTTAGCTTTGACACGATCTTTTCGTTCACCGGCAACCGATGGTGTTAGTGGATCGGCAGGTCGAGAAACTTAGGTCAAGGGTCTTGCCATCTGTGAAGGTTTTCTTTGGCATAGCTCGTCTAGTGAGGGGATCACTTGAGAGGTTACGAGCGAGATGTGGATGATTTGCACTCATCTCTTTGAAGGTATGCATGGTGAGAATTTTAAATTCGGGGACGAATTTTCTATAAGGGGGGAGATTGTAACACCTTAGGATTTCGATTAGTGTTAATTAATCGATAAGGCGGGTTTTCTGTAAAAAAGTTTACCAATTTAGTTTTCTCACATTTTATAACATTTAATTAATAATTTATTATTATTTGTTATGGCTTGCACACACATGTGTATATTAATGTGAGGGTGTGTTTGTGTTAATCTAGTTTAGTGACCTTGACAATATTAAGCAAATCCAATCCTTTGTTTAAACCTTAACCCTAAACCCTTAGATATTTTGTGTGAGGAGAGATATTTCTTTTGTGTTTTGGATTGAAGAGGAGGTGGCATGGTGACTCATGAGAAGAGCATGCTTGCATTAATGGTGGTGGTGCACTCACCCTACACTCACCTCTCTTTCTCTTTTCATCTCACCCTCTCTCATTCTCTCTCACTTCATCTCTTTATCATTATCTTCCATCATTCCTTCCCTCTCAACTGAAACTTAACCTTTCCATCACAAAACCTTCACTAATCTTCATCAAAACATCACCCAAATCACTTCCTAAACCTTGTTTTGCCTCTTGGATGCCTTGGAGCTTGGAAAGCTAGGATCTTTGAGCTTGTGTGAGTAGGTAATGATCTCTATCTGTTAAATAAGTCTTTTTAATGTTGCGTAGCTTGTTCGTTTCAGTTTAGAACACGTAAAGTTTAGTTTCGGGTAAATATTGTATTTTTAATGTAGATTTGTGTCTCGGATGATCTGCTATCAAACCAGGTACTTGTTGGAAAAGTTCCCATCACAGTGACCTTGTGTAGTGACCTAGAACCCACCATAAAATCCTGAGACAATTCCATGTTCTGTCGGCCGCAAATATATTGATTCTGGCCGCAAATTGCGGCCAGACTGGGGTGTTTAGGTTTGGGTTTTGGTATGGGGGTCTCTGGGGTTGTGTGTGGTCTTGTAGTACGTGCAACTTTTACAAATTGTTTATTTAGCAAAATATGGGATCACTTTACTAGTTTCTAGTGTTTCGATTACGCGTGTTACGTTATCCGATACGGTTCGTGTCTTATGTATCTGTTGCTCTTGGGTTTGTTTCGTAGTGTCGCTACGCGCGTTAGCCACTAAGCGAACACTTGAGAGTATGTTTGGAGTTGATGCGTCGGTCAAACGTAGTTGGTACGTGTTATTGGTCGATTGCTAATATACACTTGTTATATTGTTTTATGATCTTAGGGACGCAGGTGGAGACTTCGGACGCTGCGAAGAAGGGAAATCGAGTGGTTGGCTTTACTTAGCCCCAGGATCATCAGTGAGTAGATTTAATATCTACAAGGGAATCGCCCGCATGGCGTTATGCGTCTGGGCTAGATATGATATGATATTAGTCGCATATTTATATTGGACATATAGAGTTTGGGCATAAACTTCATTGCATATTATTACTTGTTGTGCTTGGACTTGTACCTTTTGGATACTGCATTATTATTGATGGTTCATGTTGCATGAGCACCGATTGTATGCCACTCACACCGTCAATAATTGCCATGACACACACAACACTTATACATACGTGAGACTGTATTGGTTAGGGGCTTAAGACATGATCCTTATTTTTTATTATGCATATGACATATAGCATACCTGTATACCTACATGCTTACACATATGCCTTGTCATGCCTACATGTTAGGTATATACACATTTGAGACATAGCTACATGTACATCTTGCGTACATACTTACATACATCCGTATATCTTGATATAGCTACACATATACCTGGAGGGTATTACATCATTACTGATAGGTAGATACACATATCTTGCTATACCGACATGGTTATACATACCTGGCTATAGCTACATGTTCACCTTTATATGATGTTGCGTTTGGTTTCAGAGAAATTAGGAACCGCATGATATACTTAATAACTTATTGCAGTTAAATAGTGGTTTTTCCTTTATATGCTTATATTACTGTTTCATGTTGTATATATTATATTTCATAGATTTCGTATTGATATATGGATTTCATATGATGTTTTCTGGATGTTTTACTCCTGGGTATATATATCAGTGGTATGGGGACGCTGATATATATACATGTATATATATATCAGTGGTATGGGACGCTGTTATATATGTACACCTATATAATATATATCATCATAATGATCTGTGCATGTATTCTTATTTATTACTTGATGTGAGGGGCCTATGTGCTCGATGTGAGGGGCCTGTGTGCTCGATGTGAGGGCCGATATTATGGTCGATATGAGGGCCAATATTATGGTCGATGTGAGGGCCGATATTATGGTCGATATGAAAGCCGATATTATGTTTGATATGAGGGCCGATATTATGGTCGATACCGCATTTATTTAATATGCATTGCTTCATGTATTAGTAGTACCTGATAGAGTACCTTTCATAACTGTTGCATATACATATTGCCATTTATTGCTATCAGCTTGCATGTGATAGTTTAGCGCAGTACGTGCATACTTGCGATTACCTGCATATGTTATTTACTATTCACGAGTTGGCAACTCATCCCTGTTGTGCCATAGTGTTTTGCAGGTAGTCCCTCAAGGCAGTCGCGGCAGGGCTTCATCATCACATCGTATCATCTTTTGCAGTGGATACCGCTACGGCCAACTGTGTGCAGTTTGCTATAGGTAGGTTTTGCGGTTATCTGATGCTGCTCATTTTATATTCGGTGTATCCAGTACTCTCCATCTACTACTTCATGTATTGACTTAGAGACGAGTTGTGAGTACGATATTGTATATTATTTTGTGACTTGGAGATCTTTATGCAGTTTTTATTCATATCGTCTTTTTTCTTCGCTACGGCGACATATATCTGTTGTGGTGGTTGTTTTCCACCTTTGGGCGTGGATTTGCTCCCGTTTGGAGATGCTTTACTTATATCTTTATGTTGTACCCTTTTTGGGGGCTTGTTTTACAAAGGAGGTGCTGCCAAATTTTAAAGGAAGTAAATTTGGACTTTAAAGAATTTGTACATGAGATTTTAAAAGTTTTAACAATGTTATTATCACTTAAAAATTTTGATGGTTTAGATTGTTGGGTTTTCGGCTTACTTAAATTGCGTTACGCTTGTAGACGTTACGTGGTTTAAGGGCCGTCATGTGCCAAATTTCGGGTCGTGACAACTGGTCCCGATTTCCGTATCAGTGCCAGATTCTGGGGATGCCACGGTTACCGCAGTGGCGGGACACCCAATTGAAGCCTCTCAAGGAAAACTCGAGGGACCACGGCTGTAGAAATTTCCCTCAAGGAAGGACGAACAGTGGTCCGTCGCTTCAGAGGAACCGCTGGGTTTCCGACCGGGGCGGCGTCCTTGTAATCGAGTAACAGCCGCCTTTCTTCTCTGATAACAACACCCATCGCATGCTGATACCACGCCACGTAAGCGTTCGAAGCTTTCGGTACATAGCTCGGCTCGCTAATGAGAAAATTGGACCCCATATTTAATCGCATAAAGTGGTGCAACGCACTGCGAATACCCTCCTCTGTAGTAGCCGGCTCGGCTAAGAATGCCTCGATAGGAACATCATGATTATAACCCGACTGTTGAGCGAAGCGGTGGGGGTTGTACCTCATGAATAGTGCCGAGACGTTCTCCCTGAATACTAAAAAGCCCGGTCTAATAGAGTACAAGTGCAAGATTTCCTGAGCCTTTAACGTGGAAGCCCCGTCTTTGAAAGTGTCACGCAGCGGTTGCACCACCTTAGTAGATTCCTTGCCGATAGTCAAGAGTCTATTGACAAAGGTCATATTGTCCCCAACCATGCACGAGCGGAGGACCAATCGTCGAGCTTCTCGCTGTGACGGGTCTGTTGCAGAAGCGTCAATTAGATTTATGACCCGAGAAAAGTTGTAGCTGTCGTAAAAGCAGGGTCATTTATGAACACCGAAAGCACCGAGCACGTGCATCTCGATCCACGACGTGAAGTAGTGCAACGGAAGATGTACGGGCTTTACCCCAGGCTGAGTAGTGTTTTCCACTAAGCTTAGGCCATGATATAGATGAGCAAGCCCTGCGATCCCAATGGCCACACGCGTCCCGACAATCATGCGGTGGGCCGGATAAAAGACAGATGGCCTCATATAGCGAGGATGCGTCGGAAGCACAAACCAATTCAACCACAGGCCAATGAACCCCAGAAAGAACGTCTCTTCGTCGACGTCTGGATCGGTGAGCTCTGCAGAAGGGATGACCAGAACGTCTGGAATGAAGAAATTCTTTAAATCCGCCTCTACCATCGGCAAGTTATCTAAACCAAACCCGAACGGGTCATCGAGTTTGGCGAATTTCGCAGTGTGTTTTGACAAGATTTCTGGGCGAAGAAAGCGAGCGATGAAATCTGCGAAGCCAACTCCATGCCCTCCCGACTCCAAGAACAAATTCGCGTACATGTTCAACACCTTGATTAGACTCGAGAATCTGTATTGAACGGCATTTTCCGCAGTAAGGCCCATCACTACTGATTTGGTGGCAAAGATGTACTCATCGAGGGGAAGTATTTCTTCGTAATGTTCTCCTCTGACGAGTAAGCCGGAGATTTCCGTAAACTCCTCCAAAGAAATTGAGACCTCTCAGTCCGATAAAAAAATGTGTGGGTTGGGATGTTCCACTGTTCGAGAAAAGCCTTAACCCACCATACATGAGGCGCGGGATATTGGAAAAGGGACGCATATATGGCAGGATATAGTCCAAGCTTCAGCAACAGCGACTTCTTGGCCGACAGGATATACCGGACCCACTGCAGGTAGCTGACTGATTGGCAAGGAGTCAACCCTATCATATAGCGTCTTGACATATGCGCCGCCCCCAAATGTCTAAAGCTATCGGCGGTTGTACGGGTATTGATGCCATCGAGGGCTGAAGGCGACCCTCCGAAGTCCAGTTGACCTCTTCTACGACATAATTCACTTGAGGCGAATCGGCATAATGAGTTGCTGAAATTGGCTCTGAGGGCGCCGCACAAGAAAAACTTTGTCGACCCCGAATGATCTGATTATACCATAACCCCCACAAGTGAAGAGACTTCTGCTCCGGGTCATGATCTTTAATAAGTGCGAAAACTTCTCGATCCACGAGCGTGTCGGCAAAGGCGCTCTCTGAACGTACAAAAGGGAAGGAAGAGTCGAAGGCCATTGCACCTGCACAAAAGGAGAAGGTTCAGCTATGGCGTCATGATTCAGGAATCAGAACTTTAACGTTCTTTGAGACTCAAAATTTTTGCACTGCGTTGCAGTAGACAAAGAGGGGCCCACAAAATTAAGGTGACGCCTCATCATTGATGGGACAGTCACTCATTAAGAATATAATCCTAAAAGGATTCTCATTTCATGAAAAATATCATTGGACTAAGGAGTTAAACTCCCTCGAGAGCTGTGCTCTGCAAACAGATTGCATATCTGACAGAAAATTAAGAAGGGAATAAAATTCCCTAAGAGTTTTTTTAGAGCCATGCTCTGTAAAACAATAGGGTAATTTATCCGAACCCTCAAAAGCAAAGCTTTTTAATAAGGTAAAACCCCAAGATCTTTAAGATCTGAAAGAAAAATCCTAGAAACTCTAAGAGTCCTTTATGAAAGATGAGCAAAGCTCTGATTAACGGGTTAAAGAAACCCTAAAATACATTTTGTAAGATCTACGATCTAAGAAGAGCAAAGCTCTGTTAATGGGTTCGATCATAATCCTTACCAAATTTTTGGACAAAGTTCTAACTCTAAAAGAGTTTCCTTGGGCAGAGATCTAAGCTCTGAAAAGAGAATTGAATTCTTAGAAAGAAGAAGAAAGGAAGATGAACAACAATCATCTCCAGGGGCCAAATGCCCTATTTATAGGCACAAGGAGACGGTTCCACTTCCGAGAAGATCCTACGGTGGAAAAGATGCCACCCATGCACTCACGTGTGAGCCACGTAAGCGCGGCGGTGGGGGGGCATTTGTTTTCCCAATAAAGAGCAAAACTCTGTTCAAAACTCAAGAAGCAGCGCCTCACGTGTTTACCACGAGGGCGCCAGCGCCAGAATTAAAAAAAACTCTTAAAAGAGTAAAGCTCTGTTCAAAACTCAAAAGGCAACGCCTCACGTGTTTGCCACGAGGGCGCCAGCGCCAGAGTTAAAAGAGCAAAGCTCTGTTCAAAACTCAAGAGGCAGTGCCTCACGTGTTTGCCATGAGGGCGCCAGCGACAGAGTTAAAAGAGCAAAGCTCTGTTCAAAACTCAAGAGGCAGCGCCTCATGTGTTTGTCGCGAGGGCGCCAGCGCCAGAGTTAAAAAACTCTTATTGGCACCGTACGTGCACAGCACGTGAGAGCCGGCGCGTGGTAGAATTAAATTCTACTCTCTGTCAAACAGAGCCGTTGGATCGAAGATCCAACGGAGATGATAAATCATCAAAATGCAGAATTAAATTCTGTTGAGGAAATATTCCTCAAATTTTTCTAAATAAGAAAGATTGCTCTCTGTAAAACAGAGTACCGTTGGATTAAAAATCCAATGGTGATTAAAGAATCACCGAGCTACAGAATAAGTTCTGTATGGGAAAATATTTCCCTAATCTTGTTAAAAACAAGAAAAATATCTTCTGTAAAACAGAAGTTCTTGGATCAAAAATCCAACGGTGGGTAAAATCCCCAAATCAATTAGGATCTCTCAATGAGAGATTTTTTCAACTAATCAACAGATCGGCCTCTACTATATAAAGGACCCAAGACTTCAAGTCTAGAGAGGAGGAAACCCCCATAAGCTTAAAAAAAGAAAGAAAAGAAAGCTTAGAAAGAACAGAGAATTAAATTCTCGAGAAAGAAGAACTCTCTTCTTGGAAATTTTAGGTAAATAAAATTAGATAAAGATCCTGTGGATCATTCAAAAAAAAGAAGAAGAAGAAAGAACTCAGGAGTGCTTAGCACTCAGTGGTTGGCGCTCAGCGTCCAGTGCCCTATGTGTCCCTCATGTGGGCGCTATAAAATAAGGAGTGCTTACCACTCAGTGGGTGGCGCTCAGCGCCCCACGTACCCCTCACGTGGGCGCCATAAAATAAAGAGTGCTTAGCACTCAATGGCTGGTGCTCAGCGCCCGGCACCTCACATGAGCGCCATAGAACATAAGAGTTCTTGACACTCATCATTCAGCACCTGGCGTCTAGTGCTTCGCGTGCGTTGCTCGTGGGCGCTATAAAGAGTGTTCGGCACTCCACATGTAGAGACAAAAGAATAGAGAGAGTAAAGTGTGAGCATCAGAACTCACATAAGTGCTCAGCACTTTTTCAAGAAAAAGGGAACTGAGCCCATACCAGTACTTAGCACTTCTTTTAAATCAAAGGAAAATTAAGTGGGCAAGCCCAAGTTAGCTAAGTCCTTAGTTCAGATCAACTGAGCCCATGGACTCATTGTTTCCCAAACATGACTCATGAAAAAAAAAAACAACCGAGCCTCCCCCAACCACTCGTATACCCTTGAGTTGATCATGATCTCATAACAAATCAACGATCATTAAATCAAACCAAACCAAAATCTAAGAATATACGGATTTGGACTAATCCACGCCATGCGGGCGACGATGCAAATTAGTCTCCATATACAATTCACGGGCAACCAAAAATAAAACGAACACACACGACATGAAGTGAACTTCTGGAGCAGGAGAAAGTGATTATCGTTATGCGGTAACGTAGTTAACTGTAGGGCTTACGCCTGCAGGGAAAAGCGTCCCCACAATCAAAAACCCCTCAGAAATGAGGGAGAATCTGACGAAGTCTGCTACAACAACCGCATCCATCCAAACCTCCGATACACAGTGCCATAAATCAACTTGGCATCTTCGGAGAGGTGGATGGATAAATCCAAATAGCATCTTCCCCTAAATTCAGGCAAGAAGACCTACGCGGTCTGTCTCTATTTTCGGTGGAGAACAGACCCCGTTGTCATACCCGGAACTATAGAACAAGTATTATTCCAATGGCTTCAAAGGCAACTTCAGGATAGGGATGTGAAGATGGCCAAGGTCCATTCCAAAGTCGACGAGCTGGCAAATGTCGTGGCAGATCTCGCGACCCAAGTCACCCGACTGCAATTACAGCAGAATCAAATTTTAGTTCATGAGCTAGGGATTGATATCCGAAAAAAACCAACCGATACCCCCTCCAGCCCAAAAGCGGAACACCTTTGCAAAAAACAGCCGCGATCAGCCTCCAGTCCCTCTGATACGTACGCTGAACGTGGTAAGCGGACAGTAGGCGAACCAAAGACTAATCGCCCTCAGGGTCCAGCATCAGTAAGGGCACCTACTCTAATGGAGAGAAAGAAGAAAGTATACTCCTTCAGGAGGGATGAAGTCCGCAAAATATTCGAGGACGCCTTGGACAACGGTCTGCAACTGCCTATTCCAAAGAGGCCACGTGAAATGAACATGATCGGAAATCCCATATACTGCCCATATCATAGAATGGTAAGTCATACCATAGAAGACTACTATATTTTCAAAGATTGGGTGGAGAACCAATACAAACTTGGGAAAGCCTCACAATCGTCAGATGTACCGACAAGCCACAGAACTACGGTCATCAACACAGCTCCGCCAAGATCAAAGTTCGAGGAGCTGGGATAAGCAAACGCACAGGACCACCACGTCGTTAAACTGGGAACAATCGACCTCTAAGTCGTTAAACTGGGAATGTAAAAAAAATGTGTGTGTAAATAAAAAAATGTGTAAATTAAAAAAAAAAAAATCCGAAATGATGGGGCAACTCGCAATAAAAATCAGCGAGTAAAATAAACATGAAAATTAAAACTGAAATGATGGGGCAACCGCGAATAAATAAAGCCGAAATGATAGGGCAATCGCGACCTTTGCGAAAAGCTGAAATAATAAAGCAATCGCGGTAAAAAAAACTCTTAAAGGCGAATGATGAGTCGCTCCTGGTACCATATTCCAGTGCAGCGATGCAGACGCCAACCAAATTCCAAATCCCCAAACGGCGAATGATGAGTCGCTCCTGGTACCATATTCCAGTGCTGCGATGCAGACGCCAACCAAAATCCAATTTCCCAAAATTCTTCCAGCCCTACGGCCAGTCTCTAAATTGACTACCGTATATAATCCACGGGCTCAAATAATTCTCATCACACTCATGCCCCACCTCAATCATAAGCCCCGCGGCCGGTCTCCGCCCTTGGAATTATGCTCCATTTGGGAAGACCCACTCATGTGTCCTCACGATGCATGAGGAGAACAAAACTTACGGGATCCTCACGACTCGTAAGAAATCACCTTCGTGGGATCCTTACGACACACCAAGGAAAAACACACTTGGGTGTCCCCACGACTCCTAAGAAGAAAACACACCTATGAGATCCTTTCGACTCGTAGGGAGAAAATGCTTTTATGAGACCCTTACGGCTTATAAAATTGAAAAGGCCTTAAGTGATAGGGACCTAAACCTGTCTCCTAAGTCATCGCTCCCCCAGCAGGCAAAGGTAAATGATGAATTGCTCTGGGAACTTGTGCTTCAGTGTTAGCAACGCTGATGTCGACCCTAACCCCAAAATTCCAAATTTTTGATCCGAAAGACCCCTAAGTCTTTAAACTGGAAACAGATGACCTCTAAGTCATTAAACTGGACCCCAAGTCGTTAAACTGGGAACGAGGGAAACCCCCTCATGGCAAATGATGATTCGCTCCTGGTACCATATTCCAGTGTAGCAGTGCTGATGCCAAACCAAAACCAAAATCCCTAAATCCTCTCATGGCAGATGATGATTCGCTTCCGGTACCATATTCCAGTGTAGCGATGCTGATGTCAACCAAAATCACATCAAATCAGCAAGTCAACCTCAACCCTGACACCGCAAGGAGCGGAGCAAGTCAAATCGATCATCGACCGTCCAAGTCGCAAAAAGGGCAGTATCAACCTCCCTGTCGGAATTATGTTCCGACTCGGAATCAAGTCGCAAAACGGCCTCTACATCAAAACCAGTGACACTCCGTGCCGATGACACATCAACCAGCGACACTCCGTGCCGGGAAAACGTCAAAAAGACACTCTGCCTCGGGGACAAGTCGACCAGCGACACTCCGTGCCGGGGAAACGTCACATACATACACTCCACCTCGGGGGAACGTCGACCAGGGACACTCCGTCTCGGGGAAAGGTCAAACTGACACTCCGTCTCGGGGACACGTCAACCAGTGACACTCCGTGCCGGGGACAAGTCAACCAGTGACACTCCGTTTCGGGGAAAGTCAAACTGACACTTCACCTCGGGGACACGTTAACCAGTGACACTCCGTGCCGGGGACACGTCAACCAGCGACACTCCGTGCCGGGGAAACGCCAAACAAACACTCCGCCTCGGGGACAAGTCGACCAGCGACACTCCGTGCCTGGAAAACGTCACTTACAGACACTCCGACTCGGGGAAACGTCGACCAGGGACACTCCGTGCCGGGGACATGTCAAACAGACTCTCTGCCTCAGGGACACGTCAACCACCGACACTCCGTATCGGGGACACGTCAAGCATCGACCGTCCATGTTGTAAAGGGCAGTGCCAGCTTCCCAAAAAAAAGCGGGAACCAAATCAAGTCGCCTCCACATGAAAGATGATCCATCAATTTCATGCACATGAACCACATATGCGGTGTGCATTTATTGATGGGGGCACTTTGTTGGGGTCAAAAATTACACCCCGGTTGACCAAGTCAAAGTCAAAGTCAACCCCAAGCCCGGTGGGTCCAAGCCCAGGCCAAGTGGGCCCATGCCCAAGTCGAGCCCCGCGGCTGGCCTCCCTCATGCCAAAATGAAATCATGTAATAAATAATTTTGATGTAATTTTTTATGCATAAATGTAAGAAAAATGGGTATAAAGCCAAATTTTTGTAAAGCCCATGGCCCATGTGCAAAAGAAATGAGCACATGAGGCATGAGATGAGCAAAATGACATTTTGTAAAGCCCAAGAGGCTATATGTAAGTTTGTAAGCCTATAAAAGGCAACATGATAATAAAATAAAAAAAAGGAGAATTCATTCCCCATCAAATCTCTATGGTTTGTGTCTCCATCCTCACTCTCTCAAATTCTTCCTCTTCCTTTTCATTTTCCAATTAAATCAAGAGCTTAGCTCTCTTTTTTTTTAAAAACTAAATAAAGTTTTACCATAAACCCACTAAAGGAGAGTTTAACTCTCACATCCGATCGAAGAAAAAAAGGGATTAGATTTTCGTTGCCTTCTTCTCCCTCCTCAAGATCCAATTTGAGAGAGGGAGAAGAAGGGAAACCCACCTCCCAAGACTCCATCAAGAGAAGAAAAAGGGTCTCTTTTTTTATCATCCAAGATCTAAATCTTGGAGTTTCAAGAGAACCCATTTTGGGTTTCTTCTCAAAAGAGAAAGGAGAAAATCTTTTGGAGTTTAACTCCACAAATAAAATTCTTTTGGAGTTTAACTCCATAATAAAAACTTTTTTTGGGAGTTTAACTCCAAGTAAAATTGTTTTGGGAGTTTAACTCCGAATAAAATCTTTTGGAGTTTAACTCCATCAAAAAAAAGAAAAAATGCGTCTTTTGGAGCTCCTGCTCCCTCTCACGTGAGAGAGAGGGGAGCTCCTACTTAGTGGGAGCTTTCCCTTCTTCTCACGTGAGGGGGAGGCTCCCACGTGAGGAAGAAGGAATTCCCACTAAGTGGGAGCTTTCTTTCCTCTCATGTGAGGGGGAGGCTCCCATTTAATGGAGTTTAACTTCACATCAAATAAAAATCTTTTTGAAGTTGTACTCCACTTAAAATTCTTTTGGAGTTTAACTCCACAACAAAAATTCTTTTGGAGTTTAACTCCACAATAAAATTCTTTTTGGAGAGTTTAACCCCGCATTTAATCTTTTTAGGAGTTGAACTCTATTTAAAATTCTTTTGGAGTTGAACTCCACAATAAAAATCTTTTGGAGTTTAACTCCATATAAATGTTTTTGGATTCTAACTCTTTTAAAAAAAATTAAAAAAAATTCTTTTGGAGCCCCTTTACTCCCTCTCATATGAGGGGGAGGCTCCCATTTTAGGTTGCTCCCTCACATGTGAGGGGGAGGCTCCCATTTTGGAAGCCCATCTTGGGAGCCCCCTTCCTCCCTCTTACTTGAGAGAGGGAGCTTTCTTTTAAAAATCAAAATAAAATAAAAAAAAGGGTTTTGTCTTAGGAGTTCAACTCCATAATTTTTTTCCCGGAGTCTAACTCCATTTAAAATTCTTTTAGAGTTTAACTCCACAATAAAAATCTTTTTGGAGTTGAACTCCATTTAAAATTCTTTTTGGAGTTGAACTCCACAATAAAATTCTTTTGGAGTTTAACTCCACAATAAAAATCTTTTTGGGGAGTTTAACTCCACATTAAATCTTTTTAGGAGTTTAACTACACATTTAATCTCGCTTCGAACACGGACGGTTTTGTGATTGGGATAAAATTTCTTAAGGAATGCTATAAAGAATTCATCCCATTTGGCGATAAAATGCTCGGTAGTGCTATAAACCCATTTTTCTGCTAGGTCGCACAAGGTAAAAGGGAGAAATCGTAATCGCATAACATCGCTTGAAAGTTGGGTAGTGTCCATCATTGCACATATATTCTCGAATTTGGTTATGAAAACGTATGCGTCTTCGGATTCAAGCCCGTGAAATTTGGGCAACAAGTTGATGAACTGGGGTTTAATTTCGAAATTATCCCCATTGGCCGGTGGAATAGACAGACAAGTAGGAAGGGGTCCACGCACAGGGTAGTATCTTTCTTGAAGAGAGATGCGCGGTGGATTCTGCGCACCTACGGGTGGTGGCAGGGTATTGTTGTGAAAATCTGATGGCGAACCATCCATCTCGGTCGATGTGGTGGGTGGAGAGGAAATAGAAGATGAAAAAGTACCGACTTCGGATTCGATAGCAAAGACGCGGAAAAGACGGGTACTAGAATCCCATGTCCAGCCGATCATGCACTAAGCTGTTAGTGTATATGCCCTAGAGGCCATTACTGTATCATACTAGTTTGTATATTACTTGATGGAAGCTTGGGATATTCACAGTTGTATATACAATCTTGCTCGAAATGGTAGTATGCTACTTGGTTTGTCTCTGCTTTAATATGTGCATGTGTTTCTTTTAGCATATTGCTGATATACATATTAGTAGAGCCCTTAGGATCTTTGCTTGATTACCAGCGTTGTGATGGCGCTCGCACTCGTGGGAGCTGGGTGATCTATAAGCACATCCTTATACAGGTCCCTAGTCGTTGGACTATCGAGACAGGGCATCGATACTCCGGAGTAGACTAGCGTATGCGCTTCTCATCTCAGTGTGGGAGACGGTCTGTCCCACAGCCGTCAGTACGTCGTACTTGAGATAGTATACGGGTGCTCGTTGGGTTACGAGTACACTGGACAGGACTTGTCGGGGACTGTTGGTTAGTATTATACCTATCGTCAGTTATCAGTTCCCAGGTGACATGAGTACAGCTTAGTCCGTTGACTTGACACTGTCACTTCGTCTCGAGTGTGTTCCCACTGCACTTTGATCACTACCCTACCACGGCTCAAAGGAGTCGTGCAAACAGGTAGTTTTTGGGTGCAGTCCCGAAGCACTTGGAGGCAGTGACGGTTAGACAGGATTCGTCTCTCCCGGTATTGGGGGTTGACATCGCGCTGTGTCCAGGAGAGCCATTACACGAGTAGTCCCTGGCCAGGGCAAGCGAGATATACTGGTAGGTTTCCAGTGTTATCTCAGGGTGTTCTGGGCTTCACTCCGGCACGACTTGTACCGCTATTAGGGGACTGACGTTCACCGCCCCCCTAGGCCCGCCATGCGATGTATCAGACGAACAGACCGGACTGTACGGAGATTGTCACATACAGGCTCAGTAGGAGTTCAGATGGGGTTCACCTCGTCAGTCTTCTTATCGACATCTACCTGGGGACCGTTACGTACAGCTAGTGCCGCTTGCGGTCTGTGGTTAAACCCACTGCCAGCGTAATGTCGAGTCTTTAGAGTCCCACATAGAGAGCTGTTCGCCTTTAGGCAAAATGAGTAGAGGTCGCATGGTTTTGCGACAGGGTTCGTTCACATTCGCGCACTTGTGCACGTTTGCTGTCCGGACAGTTTATACTAGCGGGCTTTGGTCTAAGCCGGATCCTAGTATATGTTTTAAGATTGGTTTTTCTCATTGTGTTCGTGTTCTTCGGATCACGAATGCGGGTGCGTATGCACAGTTGCTTGAGATTGAGGGAGAGGACCTTGATTAGGGTTAATGGCTATTGTCATTTTATTAACCCTAATGTTTATGTGTGTATTATTGTTAATTAGTAATTAGTTTAATAATTGTCCATGGTTATGGTTGTTGACCATTTGACTTCTTTGACTTGTTGACCTAGGTTGACACTTTGACCATCATCATTTCTTTTGGAAGATGCTTTTTGATCTTTGCAAATTGAAATGATAATGGTCATGTCATGATTTACCATGACAATTATCTAGCTAATTATTCAATTAAATTAATTCACACATATTAGTGAGAATGGCTCAATTATTTTCTCATTCTCTCATTTCATTTCTCTCTCTTGTTCTTCTTCTCTCTCAAGCTCTCTCCCTCTCATGTGTTGAGAAACACTTGAGCTTGAGAAAAACCCTCTCTTGATCTTCTCTACTCTCTTCTAGGGTTCAAGTATTAGCACTTCTTGCACCCTAGTTACTCCTAGCTTGGAGTTGAAGCCAAAGGTTGAAGCTTTCGGGTGGATCTTTCTTCGGCGAGAGAAGACGAGCAAGGTGGCCTTCTTCCACTACTTCTAGGAGCAAGGAGAGAAGGACAAAAGACCAAAGGTATAACCTTTCTACCACTTAGCTACTTTGTAGTTAGCTTTAGCAAGTTTATGTTTAGCAAAGATCCTTAAAGTATAGTCCATGTTGCCTATAGTTGATAAAAATCCAATTTTTATTATGTTTTCCGCCTCCCCGTAAGCACCGGGGTGGGCAACGTGGACTTACAGTGGTATCAGAGACTAACTAAACATAAACTAGCTAGGTAGTGAAGTGTAACGAAGTTCGGAACCGAAAAATCCAAAAACCAAACTTTTCAAAAACCCTAGTTTCTGTTAAATTTTTTTCTGGTCAAAACAAAATTTATCGTACACCTAAAATCATCTCAGGGTTTTTTAAGGATAACCTCCAAAAACGAGCCAGAGATCTGACCAAACGACCGCGTTTCCGCGGCAATAGCAAGCTATTGCCGCGGAACCGCGGCAGTCTTGTCTCCTCTCTGCCTCGATTTTGGTGCAGTGTATCTCTGGATTGGTTTTAGGATTTTTGAGATATATTATATGTGCCCAGATTTTCCAGAATAGAAATTTGTTTTTGGGGGCCTATAATTCCGTATTTTTTCCGAACTTCACTACACTTTGACTATGATGGTTATATCTGTGATGTTTGCATGTATTGAACGTCGGCTAATCGCTATATGTCGATTAGTCGGGGTTATACATCTCTGTGATCTGTGTTTGATATTGGAATGTGTATATGAATGGGTTGGATTGTCGCGGGTAAATAGCCGGGATGGATGTGAGATGAGTGTTGCTTTTCTTTCATTCATTTGTAATATGTAAATTGATGTAATATTATTATTTGTTTGGCCGCACAACCGGGTCGGGGTTGTAGCCGTCATTGTATAATTCTTTTTACTGTTTTTGCTCCTAGGATAGACCCCTGGAGGGGGTGCACAAACTACCGGGTATCTCGAAGTGCCGAGTGGCCTACTCACGGTGGTGAGGGAGGTTGCTTCGCTTCGGGTACTTGGCGGGTAGTTTGCCGCACCCGTAGGGGTCTTGGGTGGGGTATTTGGCTATTCACCGCGACCGTGTAATCCGCTTTTCGTTGCAGGCTCGAACGGATTGCGGATTCCTAGTATATCCAATGTATTCATCTGTGATCTGTAATGTCTATCATTGCTATATATTTATATATGATAACTATTTAGGCGTTGCTTATGTTTTACAGCCGCGCTAGCCCAGCCCCCGCTCTGTCGTTAGTTAAGTAACCTAACGGGTGATGACGGGGCCCCGTGGCGAATGCGAATGGCATAAGCGTACGTCATATTTTGGTTGTTTTCTGCAATGGTAGGATTAAATGATGGGATGCATTAAAAGAACTAATGCAAGAAAATAAACCAAGTAAAAGTCGATTGGAACACTTTGAAAACCACTCGGTTCTTTTCAAAACCAAACTTTTAAACGCGGAGCTTGAACCACTCCTTTTAAAAGCTATCTCGTTCCATCGATTAGATCAAGTTCACTACGTTCACGGTTTCGCCAAAACCATCCGTAGCACTCCGTCATTCCACATGAATGGTCAAAAAGTATTCAAGCTATGTATTTTGGCCAAAGTCAAGGCATAGTGATTGGTAGCTATTGGGTATTCATGTGCAGCATAGATAGATGCGTTGGTTTGGGACAGTCGTGCTGCCATTTTGGCCAAAGTCAAGGGTAGGTACGGGTGGGTCCAAATTAACCAGGAGAATGACGGGTAGAACTTGACATGTGACTTATGATATTTTGGCCAAAGTCAAGGTCATAAGAGCATGGGGCAAAAATCCACATCGGGAGTTTCATAAGTACTGAAACTTGCTAGCTTTGCATACCATTTGGAGTGTGATGATTCTGGTAGGATTCCTTCGGTTTTATCACGCGATGATATTTGGATCCCGATCCTACTGTGAGTATATGCTACTCCTCGGGAAAACTCTCACTTAACGATCAATGCTATAAACTTAGTAGGTGTCTAGAAAGGTGTTAGCGGGGCTACGCCCACAGGGAAAAGAGGTTACTTAATTAAGGAACTTCGCGAAAGCGTTGGAAAACCTCCCTCGAAGTACTGACACTGGCCTGGCTGAACGGTTAAGCAAGTATTGTACGGTGAGAGTAATCCTGACTAATCTTTTCTTTACGGTTTGAGAAGGGATTCGAGAGACAGTGGGAGCCATCCAGTTTAGACAAATTAAAAACCACTCTAAACTTGCAAGAGCATCATGCTAAAGTGTTTCTTTTCTCTCTCCTAATTGCAGCGACCATTCAAGATGACCGGACTTAAGTTATTACTAGATAAAAACATATTGACAGAGCCGAACTACAAAGATTGGCTCAGGAATGTCAAGATGGCAATCACTTACGACAAGTTGGGGTATGTCCTTACCACCAAAGCACCCTCTGTCCCAGGTCCCACCTCCAGCGTCGCGGATAAGGAAATCCGTAAGACATGGGAGATAGATTGCGCGAAGGCCAAATGCCTCATATTAGCCTCGATGGACAATGAACATCAGAGGAGGCACGAGAATATGGACCTAGAGTCCATATTTCTTCATACAAAAGAACTGTATGGGGAGCAGTCTCGTATCGCAAGATACGAAGTGTCGAAGAAGCTTTTTTCGGCAAGGTTGGCCGTCGGATCATCGGTAGCGGAACACGTGCTTAAGATGATTGGCTACATTGAGGAGCTCGCGGACCTTTGGACCACGTTGGAGAATGAACTATATACTGATTTGATTCTCCAGTCCCTTCCTTCCACTTACGCCCAGTTTATTCTTAACTTCAACATGCAAGGAAAGGAGGTAGAACTTTCCGAACTTCTGAACATGTTGAGGAGTGCTGAGGGCACCCTACAGAAAGGTAGGGAGACATCCGCTTTGTTTGTAGGAGGATCTTCCTCTTCTAGATCCAAGGCGAAAGCCAAGGGTAAGAAGAAGAAAGCCCCCGCCAAACCAAGAGGAGGTGTCGGTAAAGTGGATACGAAGGGAAAAGGTAAAGCAACAAAGATAGCGGGGAAGCTAGTGGGGAAGGAAAAATGCTTCTATTGTCACAAAAGTGGTCACTGGAAACAGGATTGCAAGGCTTGGAAAGCCAGAACACAGGATTTGAAGCGAGCTGCAGCTTCAGCTTCAGGTGTGTATGTTATTGAAAACTGTCTATCAATAAACTCTACTTCCTGGGTATTGGATACCGGATCAGGATCTCATATCTGTAATTCTTTGCAGGCGTTGAGAAAGCGTAGAGTTTTGAAGGCAGGTGACATGACCCTCAGAGTTGCGAACGGTGCTAGCATGGATGCTGAGGCCGTGGGGGACTATCACCTGGGATTGTCAGATGGACATTTTTTGGTTTTGCGTAGTTGTTATTATGTACCAAATGCAACCTGTAATATCATTTCTGTATCTTTATTATCTAAAGAAGGTTATGAATTTGCATTTGTAAGTAATGTAGTGAACATTCACCTTAATCAAGCTTTGATTGGGTCAGGTACATTGAACAACGGTATATACGTATTAAACCAAGCACAGATTTTCAATGTCCAGAATACACACAAAAGAAAGTCTCCAGATATCAATAAAACTTTCTTATGGCATTGTAGACTGGGTCACATCAATGAGAGAAGGTTGACTAAGTTACACACAGAAGGATATTTGGATTCGTTCGAATATCAATCGTATGCAACTTGTCAATCCTGTCTCAAGGGAAAGATGACAAAGACTCCGTTTACTGGACACGGAGAAAGAGCGAGCGAGCTCTTGGGAATCGTACACAGCGACGTGTGTGGTCCAATATCTACACATGCGCGAAGCGGTTATTCTTACTTCATTACTTTTACGGATGACTTTTCAAGGTACGGTTATGTCTTCTTAATGAAACATAAATCCGAGGCTTTTGAAAAATTCCAGGAATATAAGAATGAAGTAGAAAAACAAACAGGCAAAAGTATAAAGACACTGAGATCTGATCGAGGTGGTGAATACTTGAGTGCCAAGTTCCTGGGTTACTTAAAAGAGAATGGAATTCTCTCTCAGCTTACTCCTCCATACACTCCGCAACATAATGGTGTATCGGAGAGACGGAACCGAACCCTATTGGATATGGTACGGTCCATGATGAGTAATGCTGAGTTACCGCGATCGTTTTGGGGATATGCGCTAGAATCAGCTGCATACCTTTTGAACCGGGTTCCAACTAAGACTGTGCCTACTACACCATATCAGATGTGGTGTGGGAAGAAACCCTATCTTAATCATATTAAGACATGGGGATGTCCAGCTTTTATAAAAAAGCAGCATGCGGACAAGCTCGAGGCACGCTCAGTACAGTGCAAGTTTGTGGGATATCCAAAGAACTCCAAGGGATATTACTTCTATTGCGAAGAGGAACAAAAAGTCCTTGTTTCTCGCCATGCCCACTTTCTAGAACATCAGTTCATAGAAAAAGAATTAAGTGGGAGCGCAATAGAACTGGAAGAAATTCCAGAACCACGAGCTATTACTGAAAGCTTGGTTGATCCAGAGGGTTCGAAAGATCAGGACATTCCCACGCCACTCCGCAGGAGTAGTAGGCAGTTTCATCCGCCCGAGAGATACTACGGTTTTCTCATTGACGGGGATAGAGAGGATTGCATCATAAAAAAGACTGTGATGAGCCTACTAGCTTCCAGCAAGCCATTCAGAGCGTCGACTCGGTAAAATGGCTGGATGCAATGCGGACCGAGATGGAGTCCATGTACACCAACAAAGTATGGACGTTGGACATTGCTCCAGACGGGGTAAAACCCGTAGGATGCAAGTGGATCTTCAAAAGAAAGATTGGTGTAGATGGACAGGTTGAGACCTATAAAGCTAGACTAGTTGCAAAGGGTTTTCGTCAGCGACCTGGTTTGGACTACGACGAAACCTTTTCTCCAGTAGCTATGCTGAAATCCATTCGGATCCTTCTTGCCATTGCTGCCTTCCACGATTATGAGATTTGGCAGATGGACGTAAAGACAGCTTTTCTAAATGTTCATTTAGAGGAGTGTGTCTATATGGATCAGCCAGAGGGTTTCATTCAGAGTGGGAGCAGCGGAAAGGTGTGCAAGTTGCTTAAGTCCATTTATGGACTAAAGCAGGCATCGCGGAGTTGGAACATCTGTTTTGATGAGACGGTCAAGGAATTTGGCTTTATCAAAAATCCAGATGAACCATGCATCTATTGTAGATTTGTAGCGAGAACTGTAGTATTCCTCGTTTTATACGTGGATGACATTCTCTTAATAGGAAATGACATTCATATGCTACAATCTGTCAAGGGGTTCTTGTCACACAGGTTCTCCATGAAAGACCTGGGTGATGCCTCTTACATTCTGGGTATCCGGATCTACCGTGACAGATCCAAGAGGATATTAAGACTTTCGCAGTCCAGGTACATCGACACTATACTGAAGAGATTCAGTATGGAAGATTCCAAGCGCGGTAATCTACCGGCTTGTCACGGGATCACTCTCTCCAAAGAGATGTTTCCCAAGAATGATTTGGAGAGGGATCGCATGTCTATTATACCCTACGCTTCTGCGGTAGGCTCTATTATGTATGCGATGTTGTGTACCAGACCAGATGTGGCTTATGCACTGAGTGTGGTAAGCAGGTATCAGTCAAACCCAGGGGAGAAACATTGGATAGCAGTAAAGAACATTCTCAAGTACCTGAGAAGGACTAAGGAGATGTTCTTGGTGTATGGCGGAAAAGACCTGCAGATTGAGGCCTTTGCTGACTCCAGCTTCCAGAGTGACAAGGATGATTCCAAGTCCATGTCGGGTTTTGTCTTCACCCTCAATGGAGGGGCGGTGTGTTGGAAGAGCTCCAAACAGGAAACCGTTGCTGACTCGACGATGGAAGCGGAATACATCGCTGCATCTGATGCCGCAAAAGAAGCTGTCTGGATGAAGAAGTTCTTGAGAGAACTTCAGGTGGTTCCGTCCATTGTTGACCCAATACCTCTGTATTGCGACAACAACGGGGCTATAGCTTTAGCGAAGGAACCCAGATCCCATCAGAAATCCAGACACATCTTAAGAAGGTATCACCTGATCAGGGAGATCGTGGATCGCCAGGAGATCGAGGTCCGGAGAGTTGCATCAGAGGATAACACAGCAGATCCATTCACCAAGGCCTTGCCCCAGACTCAGTTCGAGCGGCTGATCGAGATGATAGGTCTTCGATACGCCAGTACATGGCCTTAGTGCAAGTAGGAGATTGTTAGTGTATATGCCCTAGAGGCCATTACTGTATCATACTAGTTTGTATATTACTTTATGGAAGCTTGGGATATTCACAGTTGTATATACAATCTTGCTCGAAATGGTAGTATGCTACTTGGTTTGTCTCTGCTTTAATATGTGCATGTGTTTCTTTTAGCATATTGCTGATATACATATTAGTAGAGCCCTTAGGATCTTTACTTGATTACCAGCGTTGTGATGGCGCTCGCACTCGTGGGAGCTGGGTGATCTATAAGCACATCCTTATACAGGTCCCTAGTCGTTGGACTATCGAGACAGGGCATCGATACTCCGGAGTAGACTAGCGTATGCGCTTCTCATCCCAGTGTGGGAGACGGTCTGTCCCACAGCCGTCAGTACGTCGTACTTGAGATAGTATACGGGTGCTCGTTGGGTTACGAGTACACTGGACAGGACTCGTCGGGGACTGTTGGTTGGTATTATACCTATCGTCAGTTATCAGTTCCCAGGTGACATGAGTACAGCTTAGTCCGTTGACTTGACACTGTCACTTCGCCTCGAGTGTGTTCCCACTGCACTTTGATCACTACCCTACCACGGCTCAAAGGAGTCGTGCAAACAGGTAGTTTTTGGGTGCAGTCCCGAAGCACTTGGAGGCAGTGACGGTTAGACAGGATTCGTCTCTCCCGGTATTGGGGGTTGACATCGCGCTGTGTCCAGGAGAGCCATTACACGAGTAGTCCCTGGCCAGGGCAAGCGAGATATACTGGTAGGTTTCCAGTGTTATCTCAGGGTGTTCTGGGCTTCACTCCGGCACGACTTGTACCGCTATTAGGGGACTGACGTTCACCGCCCCCCTAGGCCCGCCATGCGATGTATCAGACGAACAGACCGGACTGTACGGAGATTGTCACATACAGGCTCAGTAGGAGTTCAGATGGGGTTCACCTCGTCAGTCTTCTTATCGACATCTACCTGGGGACCGTTACGTACAGCTAGTGCCGCTTGCGGTCTGTGGTTAAACCCACTGCCAGCGTAATGTCGAGTCTTTAGAGTCCCACACAGAGAGCTGTTCGCCTTTAGGCAAAATGAGTAGAGGTCGCATGGTTTTGCGACAGGGTTCGTTCACATTCGCGCACTTGTGCACGTTTGCTGTCCGGACAGTTTATACTAGCGGGCTTTGGTTTAAGCCGGATCCTAGTATATGTTTTGAGATTGGTTTTTCTCATTGTGTTCGTGTTCTTCGGATCACGAATGCGGGTGCGTATGCACAGTTGCTTGAGATTGAGGGAGAGGACCTTGATTAGGGTTAATGGCTATTGTCATTTTATTAACCCTAATGTTTATGTGTGTATTATTGTTAATTAGTAATTAGTTTAATAATTGTCCATGGTTATGGTTGTTGACCATTTGACTTCTTTGACTTGTTGACCTAGGTTGACACTTTGACCATCATCATTTCTTTTGGAAGATGCTTTTTGATCTTTGCAAATTGAAATGATAATGGTCATGTCATGATTTACCATGACAATTATCTAGCTAATTATTCAATTAAATTAATTCACACATATTAGTGAGAATGGCTCAATTATTTTCTCATTCTCTCATTTCATTTCTCTCTCTTGTTCTTCCTCTCTCTCAAGCTCTCTCCCTCTCATGTGTTGAGAAACACTTGAACTTGAGAAAAACCCTCTCTTGATCTTCTCTACTCTCTTCTAGGGTTCAAGTATTAGCACTTCTTGCACCCTAGTTACTCCTAGTTTGGAGTTGAAGCCAAAGGTTGAAGCTTTCGGGTGGATCTTTCTTCGGCGAGAGAAGACGAGCAAGGTGACCTTCTTCCACTACTTCTAGGAGCAAGGAGAGAAGGACAAAAGACCAAAGGTATAACCTTTCTACCACTTAGCTACTTTGTAGTTAGCTTTAGCAAGTTTATGTTTAGCAAAGATCCTTAAAGCATAGTCCATGTTGCCTATAGTTGATAAAAATCCAATTTTTATTATGTTTTCCGCCTTCCCGTAAGCACCGGGGTGGGCAACGTGGACTTACATAAGCGGGTTTAGTGCACGTGGCAGCGTGTGTGAGAATGATTTAAAAATGTTTGTTTTGAAAAAGTGTCGGACGTGAGGCTTGACTCAACAAATCACAAAAATGCACAATCAAACCCTAGAACTAAGGTCACCTAGATCAAGTCACTAGACCGCTCCTAAACTTCCAAAGGACAAGTCGCAGGATCAATCCTCTACCACCTTTTTATCGCTCTTGCGTCCATGTAAGTGTCAGGTAAGTGGGAGGTATTCGCTATATGAATCACCGAAAAAAGCGGGCCTAATTAAGTAACCACTTTCCTTCATCACACTTGCCTAGACACCACAAGAGAAATGCGGATAAGCGATAGATTACCCATGACCCTCCTCTGTCCTAATTGAGCACGACGGTCCTTAGAAACTTGGTCTAGATATTTTTTAATTAATGTAAAGTGAAAATATGCTCGTTTTGTGATTTGTGGGGCCTACGAAGGGTGATGAAATCCCCACCTATCTGGATTTGGGTTATTGCCCCTTAAAGTCCGGTTAAGATATGCACAAACAAACCAATATCAAAACACACAAAAAGATTTTTGAGCGGCGATATTTGCAAAGAATCCTATAGGAAAAATCAGAATATTGGATTTTAGAGGAGAGAGAAAGATCAGAGAAAAATATCAGAGAAGTTTGGCGACGCAACGCCACCAAGCCGCCGCGCTTCCGCCGCAGCGCTTCCGCCGCAAAGTGCTTGCTTATGCCACTGTTCCGCTGCACTCTGGTGCGTTCGTCTGCTGATTTTTCTTTAGTGCTCTTTAATTCTCCTCTGGTCCTTGTTGAAAGTCTCTGAATCTCTATTTTCTCGCTCCAGTGACTCTAGATTCCCTTACAAAATTCGCACGCTAAACGTTGAATACACAATATGCGGTTTTGTTTATTATTTTTTTATGGTTGCCGGATTTAATAAGAATTCAACCCGAATAGTAAGAAAAAAAATTACGACCATTTCCCCGGCAACGACGCCATTTGATTGATCTGTGCTGAAAAGTGTATTCGTTCGTAAAGTAACCGCAATCAGAACGGTGTCGCTAGTAGCTAGCCGCGATGAGTACGGGTCGTCTATAGGGAAACATGAATCTTTTTCTTGCTTTAGACGAGTTGATAGAAGAAGGAGAATTGGTTGCAGTTACGGATATACTACGGATATAAGATTTATAAAGAAGAGGCTTGTAAGGTTCATATAACTTAGTAGTAATGGATGACTAATTAAAAATGCCTCTTTTTATCTTTTAATAGTTTAAAACTAGATCGATAGTGATGAATGTGGATTAGGGTCCTTTTGGAAGAAACAAAGGTTTCCCCACTCCTGACCCTTGTCCTTAGATTGATCTCTATTCATGTCTAGCCCCTAACAAAATAAGTGTTAAACAGATCTCAAATCGTGGTCGTGACTAGCAATAAATTGGTAGCGCGCCCGATAAAAATGTTAACATTTATTTTGCTAAAGTTTATAGACTTTAAAATGTATAAAAAGAGTTAAATGATTTTATCATCCATTGATCTACCCTAGCCTACGAACCCTAGCAAGTTAGGAATTACTCACGCATGGTTGAAGAAGAAAGGACGAAGAATGAGATCATTATGTAAGATGCATAAATTAAGTGCAGAAAGTAAGTGCGAAAAGACTAATAAAAACTCTACTTTTATTAATCAACTATATCATATACAAATCCTTTTAAAGTATAGTACAAGAACCCTAGTTTTTGCTCTCGATCTCTATCTTGTTGGAAGTAGATGAACAACTGATGATCAATTCGGATGCGTGGATCGTCTTGGACCTCTTGATCTCTTCGGTTTGATGATTTTTGATGTGAAACTCTCGGTTCTTTAAATAGTCACAGAAACTAGGAACCCTAGTTTCCAGACGTGATGATTTGTTGATACGATCATACCCAAAATTTCCTAAATCCTATAACCCAAGATGCGCCGCGGATCAGCCGCGTATATGTCTATTTGGCCGTCCAACCGCGGCGGTTTAGTGGGATCAGGTCATGGGATTTTCTGTGGTCTCTGGTGTTGACATTTGTAGATCTCTTCGATATCTGGATTTTGGAAATCTTACTCCGAGTCTTTGCCGTTGCTAGATCTTATATTTTCCTTCAATATTTCGGTAGATTTGATTCTGATATCTCGGATCTCCCGATCTCCAGATCTGAGTTAATATCTGCACAACATTTCAAGTCATAGTGTTAGTAGTATTTGTTATTATTTTGAGATATTATCCTAATCATTTATATGATACAATATTTTAAGAATATTGATTAGAATTATTTGATATGATATGCATATTTTAATTACTACAATTTCATATAAATATAATATGCATGTATTTTCCCTCATTATGTTAATTATAATGTATAAACATATGATAATAAACTTTTTACAAATAAACCCACATATGTTCAATAATTACAATAAACACCTTTTAGTACTTAACAATAATAGGGAAATAATCATTTAAATGTTGGAGATAGTGCCCTCAGAGTCAATTATTGGATCACAGGCACGTGATTGCAATGATTGAGGGAGGACCTGTCCCAGTAGGACAGTCTTACTCGAGATGATAGTATGCTATCTGGTTTATCTTTATCATCGTGTACTGCTTTAGGTGACCTTACGAGTCGCTATTACACGTTGGTAAAGCCCCTAGGATTCTTGCTTGACTGCCAGCAGTATGAGGGCGATCATATAAATGAGAGCTGGAGTCTATAAGCACATCCTTAAAAGGTCCCTAGTCGAGGGAGTTTCGAGACAGGGCATCGATTCTCCAGAGTAGGCTAGTTGTATACAGTCGAGACCCCGACGAGGGACGATGGCCGGTCTCACAAGCCACTGGTGTCAGTTGGTTCACCTAAGATGTATACAGGTGCTCATTGGGTTATGAGTACACCGGACAGGACTCGCCGGGAACCTGCTAGTTGGTATTATACCTGACGTCAGATAGCAGTTCCCTGGTGACATGTGTACAGGTTAGTTCATCGACCTGAGATCGTCATTTGTCTCGTGTGAGTTCCCACTGTGCTTTGATTACTACCCTACCACGGCTCAAAGGAGTCGTGCAAACAGGTTTTAGTTGGGTACAGTCCCGAGCCACATGGAGGCAGTGAGCGGATCTGCAGGGGTTCGTCTCTCCCGGTATTGGGGGTGAGGTCGCGCTGCGTCTAGGAGAGCCAGAACATGAAAAAACCTTGGCCAAGGCAGGAGATTTGCTGGTAGGTATTCCAGTAGTATCTCAGGGTGTTCTGGGCTTCACTCCGACACGACTTGTACCGCTTTTGGGGGTCTGACTTTTACCAACCCCCTAGGCCCGCCATGCGATGCTCATAGACGAACGGACCGGACTGTACGAATATTGTCACTGACAGGCTCAGTAGGGTGTCAGGATGAGTTCGCTCATCGACGTCCCTTTTAGTCAATAGCTGGTGGCCCGTCACGTATGGCTGATACCTCTGACGTGCTAGTGGTTAAATCCACAGCCATAGTATTGACGAGTCTTTAGAGTCCACCACACTCAGTTACTCAGGTTTCGGGCGAAACGCTGTAGAGGCCGTATGGAGATATGGCAGGGTTCGATCAGATACGTGCGGTATTGCACGGATCGTGATCGGACGGATTTTACTAGCCGGTTTTGGCTTAAGCCGGATCCTAGTATTAGATAGTGTAGTTTTGTCTCTTTGCATTTGTGTTCAGTGGGAATACAAATGCGGGCATGTATTTGCAGTAGTGGGGTTTTCCTGTAATTTATTACGGGATCAGTTTTCTGAAGTTGCCAGTTTGCATTCCGTTCCGGCCGGTTTTCCTTTGTTCCTTCACGGCCGGACTTTTTAGTTGGAGGGGGTTATTTGCAATTTGCAAATAACTCTTTTGTGGAGGGCTTTATTGTATTTGTGCCTTTATCATGATGAGATTCCATTCTTGTCTTACTCATTGCTTTTCATATGATGGTGCTTTGATATGATGAGATTTGAAAATGGTTGTGACATATATTCCTTTTTTATACACACCATTTTCTTCATATGTTTTGCTCTTGCATTTTTCTCCTCCATTCTTGAGAGGGGCCGGCCACTATTCTTGAGGGAGAAAGAGAGGAGGTTTCACTTTGGATGAGGGAAAGAAATTCATATCTTTTTCATGCTTGAAAAATATATACAACATCATTCTTCCAAAGTTCTTCTCACCTCCACATCCATGGCAACTTCACAAACCCCTAAGAGACAAGCTTATACACTACATCTACAGCATCCCTTGGACGCGTCGGCTAGCCAACTTCGCGCCCGAGTTGCCTCGGTCAAGAGGTGGGAGCCCGTAAAAGATTCCGGCTACGTGGTGCCCTTTTCGACGATGAGGCGACAGACGAAGTATCCGCGGGAGATCGGAGTGGAGAAGAAGACCGAAGGACACGGATCGCTTGGTATAGCCTCTCTACTCTTTTCTATTTTGCTAGTAGCTAGGTTAATGGCCCGATCCGGGTGAAAAGTGCGTGGTGGTGCCGGTTCAATAGTTTTTGAAAGTTTTTGTTTCCGCGTCTCCGGCGTCGGATCGACGGCCGGGGCGCCGCCGCGGGCTTACAATGGTATCAGAGCCACGCCATTAACCATGCCTAGCTTGCTCTAGTATGTTTAGAACTCGATCGAACAAAAATCCCCAAAAACCGTATTTTCCATGCATCGTGTTTCTGTCGAAATATTTTTTGCTCCAAAAATTTTTCAGGTTGTTTCAGAATACTGTGCATGAAAATCTAAGAATTGTGTGAAATTTTGGTCGCGTGATCACTCCATACCGCCGCGGAACCGCGGCCAAACCCATGCTTGGGCCGCGGTTCCGCCGCGCTTTGAACAGATCAGCTCACCAAAATTTTCCAGATTGTCTTAGACTTGGAACTAGGGGTTTTGGGATATTATTTTTTGGGCCCATATTTTCTGTAAGTGCGACAGTACTGCTTGGGGCCCACTTCGATATATTTGTTCGATCGGATATTTTAAACTTGCTAGTTCACAGTATTTACATTATATCTGCGACCGTGAATGTCACTTGATCGGTAAATCCAGTCTATCTGCTATAGCCCTTTTAGACGGATTTGCGAACGTGACATTCACGTTGATGTTCTGTGATTTTGCTGTGATGTTGCGGATCGGTCGTGGGGTAGCCTGGATGCAATGTTAGTACAGTTATGTTTTATATGTACATTTGATATTGCGGGGCGAGCGTCCGACATGTAGACTGCCGTCACTGCCTGTTTGTATTATTCTTTTGGGGCACGACCAGGTTGCGGTCGATGTACCCGTTGTATGTATATTTTACTTTCTGTACTAGGATTACCCCGCGGAGGGGTGCACGGATAGCCGGGTTCTAGAGGGCAACGAGCCCGCATCTCATGGCTTTGAGACGGAGGGGGCTTCACTCTAGAATTGGGGGGCTGTTCGCCGCACTCGTAGGGGGTATAGGATTGACCCAGGAGGGGTGCCCAAGTTACCGGATTCCGTGAAGTGCTGGGTGGTCCATTCACGTTGCTGAAGGGGGCTGCCTCGCTTCAGGTTTTGGCGGGTAACTTGCCGCACCCGTAGGAGTCTAGGATTTCATTGCACAGGCTATCCACACGACCAGGGGAACGTCGGGTTTCAGCAGCGGCTCTGTGAAACCCGGGGATCCCAGATATCTGTATTGATCTGTGTTGCTATACATTTCTGTGTTGTTGCACTTTATCACGCCTTGAGCGAAAATTATATATTATATATATACTAGTAGATGTTGTATATGTTTTGCATCCGCGCTAGTCCAGTCCCCGCTCTGTCGTTAGTAAGCTAACCTAACGGGTGATGACGGGACCCAGTGGCGAATGCGGATGGCATATACGTACGTCAGTATATTTTCGTTCTTTGTGGTGTGATCAATTGATTGGACTGCGTTGATTCGGATCAATGCAAGTTAAACAAACCTATTCTGATGTTGTTGGAACATTTTTCAAAAAGCTGTTATTGCAAGGGCGTTCTCTTTTGTTTTGCATCGTGGTATTCAGTTGGAATATCCTGCTCCTCAGTCGACGAGGCAAGGGCCGAGATCCCTTCACCGGGAGTGACCCCTTGGACAGAAGTTTGCGTCAGAGTAATAACTTCACTATAGCCGATTACTTTTGCTTTGCATCGTGGTATTCAGTTGGAATATCCTGCACCTCATTCTACGGGGAAAGAGCCGAGATCCCTTCACCGGGAGTGACCTCTTTAGCGATGGTTTTCGTCACTATATTTTTCTAAAAAGCTATCAGTTCCTTCAACGATATCAAGTTCATTACGTTAAAGGTTTTCGCCAGAAACCATTCGTAGCCCTCCGTCGTTTCAGACGGGTAGCACGTAGTATTCATGCTATGTTTGTTGGCCTTCGTCAAGGCATAGTGTATGGTAGCTGCTTGTTACCTTTCTGCTGCATAGATAGATGCGTTGGTTTGGGACAGTTGTATAGCCTTGTTGGCCTTCGTCAAGGGCTTGTACGGGTGGGTTCAAATCAACCTGGACAATGACGGGTAGAACTTGACATGTGACTTATGATTTGTTGGCCTTCGTCAAGGTCATAAGAGCATGGGGCAAAAATCCACATCAGGAGTTTCAAAAGAACTGAAACTTGCCAGATATGCGCATACCTTCTGGAGTGTGATAGCGTGAGCGGATTCCGTCACGTTATCATGCGATGATAGTTGGATCCCGATTCCCACTGATGAGTTGGTTTACTCCTCGGGTGATCCCGGCTAATTCTTCTTTCAGGTTTGGGGAAGAATTTGACGTTACAGTAGGAGGTTTCCAGATTAGATAAAGTGATAACCATTCTGATCTAGGTTAGAGTGCACGCTGAGTGTTTCTTTTCTCTCTCTCTTTGGCAGCGACCATTGACCCGACCCTAGACTATGACTCAGTGACCAAGTTGACCGAACCTTCTTAACATTGGATTTTGGATTGTCAGAGTTGCATACCTCATTGCCACTCCTACTTTTACCCTTTTCTCCAGGACACCCCGTATTACTACGAACGTCCACTTCCATTGGACAAAACCATCGTATGGTAATATACGAACTCGAAGGAATTCGAGGATGGTTTCCGGTTCTGGAGAAAACGAATAGGACTATTCAGTTGTCTTTTCCTTTCACCTTCTTTCATTGCGAGTACTCCTTGGTTTAGGAGATGGTACACCTATTACGCAAATTGGATAGCCTTCTTCCAAACCATAGGCAGGTGCCGACCGGTAGGGAATGAAGAAAGCCAATTAGCCTAAATGGTGTACAGAAGGTATTAAGTTAAGACAAAGCAAGGGATTAGTAAGAGGGCAAAGTAAATTGCGACTAATATTCACGACCAAACCAAATATTTCTTCGCCAATCCTAAATCATCTTTGTATTTCTCCAAGACACTCCGTATCACTACGAAGATCCCAGGTTTATTGGATAATCCATCGTATGGTTATATACGAACTCGAAAGGAACTTGTTCCAGTTCGGGGATGGATCCTGGTTCAGGAGAAATAGGAATAAGGTTCATTCGGTTGTCTTTTATCTTCACCTTCTCTCGTATTGCGAGTGCTCCTAGGATTAGGACAGTACACCCATTATGCTTATTGGATAGTCTTCTTCCAAACCATAGGCTGGTGCCGAACGGTAGGGAAGGAAGAAAACCATTTGGCCTAAAGGGGTGTACAGAAGGTAATGCCTAAAGACATATAAAGGGATTTGGAGAGGTAGCAAAGAGATATACGGTTACAGTTATGAATCAGGATAATGGAAGAGGCATTACTAAGAATACCAGGATACCCCATCGAAACATTTCAATGTTTCAGCTTCACTGTGTACTGTTAAAAGAAAACTGATTTCCCAATTAGACACTTGCTCCAGGGTATGTATTTACCAGGTTTGATTCTCTCATCTGTATGGCTTTATAGATGATGAGTGGGAGTAAGTTATTGGGAATTAGGTGATTATCCTCATTATATCGGGATTCGTTGTAATTGGTGATATTTGAGGAAGTCGCCTGGGTTGTTTGCCGGTCGGCAAATATTTGGTTTTGAATATCCGTTGTTATGCACCAATTTCAAATTGATATATCTGTACGTCTATTTTTATAGAGTGAGATATACCTTTCTTAAATTATGTTTATGACATTTACCTATATCTGTGGATGGTTAGGTAAGGAGCATTGAACAGCGGTGTAATTATTCTTAACCATAAGTACAGTTTTCAACCTAGGACACACAGTGACTGAGTCATTTGACTCAAGGGACTTATACAGAGTATTGTATGTTGTCCAATGTCTATTAGGACAGAGGGGTTGGTCCTCACACTATATTCGGCTTACTTATGACTTCTCTAGTATTTAGACAAGTGTTTCGTAGAAACACAAGATCCGAATTTTGAGAAGTTATAGGTATAAGTGTAAAGTAGAGAACCAGGTATTGCAAGTATCAGGATTCTTCAAGGCAATCGAAGATGTAGATACTTGTGAATGGTATTCAGTTGATAGTAATGATTAAGAGAACTAGCTTCTCTTTCAGGTTACTCATAATTGGAAGTACTCCTAAGTTGAGTAACGCTGATCGGCCTCTCTTCCATTCACTTGACATGCACTGGAGACAGCTGCATGATTTGAATCTGGTTCAATTAAATCAGTGCCTCTGTTTCTTGGATATAGAACAGTTCATATCTTGACATTGTTAAGATACGGGGAGTTATCCAGCTTATGCTTAAAACCAGACTCTGGATGACTCAAGGCACGTTTCTGTAATGGCTGTTTGTAGGTTGACCCGGGCTATGTCGAGGGTTGACTTTCTACCATCTGGAAGATCAATAGTGATATTGTTCTTGACTCGCCACAGTTTTAATAAAAATGGATTTTTTCAGAAAACAGTAGTGGGAGTATGGTAGAACTGGAAGTGATTCCAGAACCGCAAACAATTACTGAAGATTTGATAAGAACCTAAAGATTCAATCTGGTTTGATATTCCATTGGCCACTCCGCAGATATGGTGGGTAACCTCAGGCACCCGAGAGGTACTTCGGTATGCTCAGGGACGGTGGCAGGGAGGTTCTTGTTTACCCAGACTTGCCATTGCTGTTGTTCCAGACTGTGAGACCCGGCAGGAGGATGAGTATAGCGTCGTTCTAAACTGGCTTTAGAAGTGCACGTGTATATGACTCTGCAAAAGGGTTGTCGTAGTCAGTGGGAGCAGCGGAAGCATTGGTGGACATCAGGCTTATGTCTATTTATAGACTAAAGCAGATATAGTGGAGATAGATCATCTATTTCTGATGTGACAGTCATAGGTTTGACTTCATCAAAATAGGGGATGGATCTGTTAAGAAGGTAGTAGGGTGTGATGTCCTGGTATTAGGATGACATACACAGAGTAGGAAGTGATATTCCTATACTGCGATCAGTTAAACTTTGGTCGTCACACAGTAGTTTCTCCACACAGGACTTGGATATTATATCAGACATTCTGGTTACTAGATCTATGGTTTTAGATCTAGATTTGGGTGATTTCCCAATCAGGGTTCTTAGACAGCATTCTATGAGTATTTAGAATGGACGACTCCTAGCATGGTGGTGTACCTGCAGGTAATGGAGTCACCCTCTCTAAAGGTGTCTTACAGACTAAAGGGGAGAGGGATGTGCATGATTGACAGATCACTTGCTTAGGCAATTGAGCCAATCATGAGATGTCAAGTACCACACCAGATGTTGTTCTTGCAGTAGGTGCAATAAGTTGATATTGATCCATTCCTGGGGAAACAGTCAGAAGCAGTTTTAGAACATAAGTGGATGTTCTAGGGAATTGATAACGGCAGCCTCCTTTAGGAGACGGTTATCATTCCAGGCTTCCAAGGTGACCTGGACGGTAGAGTGGCCGTCAGAGTTATAGTTTTCCCTCTGACGAGGGGCAGTAGTTTGGACAGATGGTCCAGGTGGATACCGAGGGAAGGCATGGCGCAGGATACTGATTAAGTTCAGTTGGCGATACAGTCTAAGAAGTTTGGATTTGGAGTTCACTTATGAGCTAGGTCCCATCAGACATCCAGACATTCTAAGACAGGTATTGCTCATTTCGGGAGATGGCTTTCTCCGCGAACTTGAGATATAGAGAGACATAGAAAGAAACACAAGAGCGGATCCACTCACTGAGACTACTTCTCGAACGCAATAGTTTCGCAAACGAGCTTTGTGAGACTGACTAGTAGAGGAGTTGGGTGTTCGGTATCACACGGTCTGTGAGTATGCGACATCGCAATAATTAGCCTTGAGTGCAAGTGGGAGATTGTTGGAGATAGTGCCCTCAGAGTCAATTATTGGATCACAGGCACGTGATTGCAATGATTGAGGGAGGACCTGTCCCAGTAGGACAGTCTTACTCGAGATGATAGTATGCTAGCTGGTTTATCTTTATCATCGTGTACTGCTTTAGGTGACCTTACGAGTCGCTATTACACGTTGATAAAGCCCCTAGGATTCTTGCTTGACTGCCAGCAGTATGAGGGCGATCATATAAGTGAGAGCTGGAGTCTATAAGCACATCCTTAAAAGGTCCCTAGTCGAGGGAGTTTCGAGACAGGGCATCGATTCTCCAGAGTAGGCTAGTGTATACAGTCTAGACCCCGACGAGGGACGGTGGCCGGTCTCACAAGCCACTGGTGTCAGTTGGTTCACTTAAGATGTATACAGGTGCTCATTGGGTTATGAGTACACCGGACAGGACTCACCGGGAACCTGCTAGTTGGTATTATACCTGACGTCAGATAGCAGTTCCCTGGTGACATGTGTACAGGTTAGTTCATCGAACTGAGATCGTCATTTGTCTCGTGTGAGTTCCCACTGTGCTTTGATTACTACCCTACCACGGCTCAAAGGAGTCGTGCAAACAGGTTTTAGTTGGGTACAGTCCCGAGCCACATGGAGGCAGTGAGCGGATCTGCAGGGGTTCGTCTCTCCCGGTATTGGGGGTGAGGTCGCGCTGTGTCTAGGAGAGCCAGAACATGAAAAGACCTTGGCCAATGCAGGAGATTTGCTGGTAGGTATTCCAGTAGTATCTCAGGGTGTTCTGGGCTTCACTCCGACACGATTTGTACCGCTTTTGGGGGTCTGACTTTTACCAACCCCCTAGGCCCGCCATACGATGCTCATAGACGAACAGACCGGACTGTACGGATATTGTCACTGACAGGCTCAGTAGGGTGTCAGGATGAGTTCGCTTATCGACGTCCCTTTTAGTCAATAGCTGGTGGCCCGTCACGTATGGCTGATACCTCTGACGTGCTAGTGGTTAAATCCACAGCCATAGTATTGACGAGTCTTTAGAGTCCACCACACTCAGTTACTCAGGTTTCGGGCGAAACGCTGTAGAGGCCGTATGGAGATATGGCAGGGTTCGATCAGATACGTGCGGTATTGCACGGATCGTGATCGGACGGATTTTACTAGCCGGCTTTGGCTTAAGCCGGATCCTAGTATTAGATAGTATAGTTTTGTCTCTTTGCATTTGTGTTCAGTGGGAATACAAATGCGGGCATGTATTTGCAGTAGTGGGGTTTTCCTGTAATTTATTACGGGATCAGTTTTCTGAAGTTGCCAGTTTGCATTCCGTTCCGGCCGGTTTTCCTTTGTTCCTTCACGGCCGGACTTTTTAGTTGGGGAGGGGGGGGTTATTTGCAGTTTGCAAATAACTCTTTTGTGGAGGGCTTTATTGCATTTGTGCCTTTATCATGATGAGATTCCATTCTTGTCTTACTCATTGCTTTTCATATGATGGTGCTTTGATATGATGAGATTTGAAAATGGTTGTGACATATATTCCTTTTTTATACACACCATTTTCTTCATATGTTTTGCTCTTGCATTTTTCTCCTCCATTCTTGAGAGGGGCCGACCACTATTCTTGAGGCGGAGAGAGAGGAGGTTTCACTTTGGATGAGAGAAAGAAATTCATATCTTTTTCATGCTTGAAAAATATATACAACATCATTCTTCCAAAGTTCTTCTCACCTCCACATCCATGGCAACTTCACAAACCCCTAAGAGACAAGCTTCTACACTACATCTACAGCATCCCTTGGACGCGTCGGCTAGCCAACTTCGCGCCCGAGTTGCCTCGGTTAAGAGGTGGGAGCCCGTAAAAGATTCCGGCTACGTGGTGCCCTTTTCGACGATGAGGCGACAGACGAAGTATCCGCGGGAGATCGGAGTGGAGAAGAAGACCGAAGGACACGGATCGCTTGGTATAGCCTCTCTACTCTTTTCTATTTTGCTAGTAGCTAGGTTAATGGTCCGATCCGGGTGAAAAGTGCGCGGTGGTGCCGGTTCAATAGTTTTTGAAAGTTTTTGTTTCCGCGTCTCCGGCGTCGGATCGACGGCCGGGGCGCCGCCGCGGGCTTACATTAAATGTGCAATATTTTCAACTATTCATCTACATACCAAACTCCAAAATAGAAACAATCTCCAATTAAAAACTCAAATACATCATCCGCCACCCTCACCACTTCCACAAATCACTATTCACCACCAAACCCCCTTCTTAATCCAACATATTCAGTTACCACCATTACAACCATTCCCAAATCCTTCACAGTCATTTCCACAAACACCTTAAGGACATTCTTGCCATATCCTATAAACATCAACCACTCATCACCAATTCTCTTATAGAAATATTGGAAAATGGTTGATCAACATCAAAAAAGGAAAATATCAATTTAAACAAAATGAAAACGGAAGACAACATGCGAGGCACAAATTCTCCTTCATTCTTGTCATGTATATATGAGATACTATTTATCCTCTGATTCCTTTCTTGGTTGACGAGTGGCTGTAGCATTGCCATTGCTTTCAAGAGATTATGTTGAAAAAGAGAAGGGAGTGGAGGCGGAGGAGAGAGAGAGAGGTGGAGATGAAGAGGGGGATAGAGAGAGAGAGAGAGAGGAGGGAGTAGAGGCAGAGGAGCCGAGACCATCGCTAATGCCGTCGCCGCTACTGCCTTCGCTGAGCTACTCCTTTTCTTCTGCTTCTTTTTCTTCTTTCTTTAAGCTATATATTAGAGGAGAAAGGGTATTTTGGTCAATAATTAAAAATTTAACGGCCACAGGGGTCGCAGGGATTGGATTTAATAGAAGGTAACGTTGAGGGTGCTGTGATGGGAAAAAATCTTAGAGTGACAGTGAAAACATATGCTAAATTTCATGGTGGTTTCGGTGAAATTTTCCAATGTTCAAAACACATAATTATTTTTCATGAGCACTCCACATAAAATATTAACTAATCCAGGACCCAATACTAGCTCAAAGCTAAATCAATATCTTGAATAGTAGCTTGGGGGACTAAAAATTAGGCAAGTCGAGGGTATAACTGAAAGGGGCATTACAGTAATTCACTCCGATTTCCCAACGGTCATCAAAAGATTATTAGCTTCTAATTTAGGCTATCCTCTGGTGGCCGTTATATAAACGGACCGCGCGAGGTCAAGAAACCACCTTTTATTTCTTTAGAGCCCAGAGAGAGAGAGAGAGAGGGGCAAGCGATTCCTCAAAAATCTCTTCTTTTTTTCTTCTAGGGTTAGGGTTTTCTCTTTCTGTTGTCGCCGATGGAAATCGAAGCGGCAAATCGATACGGGATCAAGCCAATCCACCAAAGGCTCGGCCCTATTCAACCCGCCTCCGATCGATTCAGCAAAGTATGCTACTATTGGCGAGCTGGCCACTGCAATCGCCACCCCTGCCCTTATCTCCACAGCGACCCTGTCACCGCCGGCGATGCCCCCTTGACGAAGCGGATCCACCGCCCAAACCCTAATGTCAGTGGCGGCGGCCTCGTCTGGAGAAACCCTAAAACCGCAGGAAAATCGTGCCCGCCTTCCAAATCGGTGGAGGCTGCTCGGCCGAGACAGATTGATAGGGTTTGTAGCTACTTCGTCGCTGGGAATTGTTCGCATGGGGAGAATTGCAAGTACTTGCACTCTTGGTTTGTTGGTGATAATAGCTTCTCTTTGCTTACCCCTTTGAAAGGACACGAAAAGGTGAGATTTTTATTCCTTTTGCGTTATTTTTTTTTTCTTTTTCAATTTTGGTGATTATTGATCGGAAGTTGAAAGATTTTTTGATTGGTTTTGTCTTGATAGGTTATTACTGGAATCGTGTTGCCATCAGGGTCGGATAGGCTATACTCTGGAAGCAAAGACGAGACGGTTCGAGTTTGGGATTGCCATACTGGTCAGGTATATTTTAATTGATGTTTCTTTTACGCGGAAAAAATTGTTATTATTTGGAATCATTTAACTTTATGTTATGTGGATTTTGTAGTGTGTCGGGGTTGTTGATATGGGAAGCGAAGTTGGGTGCATGGTCACTGAAGGGCCATGGGTTTTCGTCGGAATTAAGAATGCTGTCAAGGTTAGAATTTGCTGTTTGATCTTTAGTGTGTACATGAAACCTCTTATGGTAGGGTATTAGGAGTGTAACAATTTATTTTCTCAATGTAGGCATGGAATTTAGAAACATCTACCGATTTAAGCCTCAACGGACCTAAGAGACAAGTATATGCGATGGTGGTCCATAATCAGATGCTGTTCGCTGGGACGCAGGTACTAAAATAGTTTCTTCTCTAATTAATCTTATAGATGTGTTCTTTAATTACAATCTGTTGTTTAAGGTTGAGCTAACTTGATTGCAGGATGGACGCATACTGGTTTGGAAATCTAATGCTGCAGGGAATGGCTTTGAACCCGCGGCTTCTCTTACCGGTCATCGACTTGGTGTAGTTTCATTTGTTGTGGGCGCATCAAGGCTCTACTCTGGCTCTATGGACAATACAATAAGGGTAAGAATGGGATTTCTCTGACATCTTTTTGTTTGTCGTGCCATATTCAATCCATCATGGCTTTTGTTAGTACTGATCATGTTTCATATTGTTATCCTATTAGTCAGTCAGTCCCCGACTCCCCAGTGATATCTCTGATTTTGCGATCTTGTGTGACTTAAGTTTATAGTGTATATTAGGGGTCCAGAATGTCAATTTAACCTCAAATTATGATAGGCTTCTTACAAATTCTGTCTGTCTTTCAACCTCTTTCTTTTTCAGTTTTCTTTCTTTTTTGGTCGGATAAAACTCTTGCCGTTTTTGTAAATATGTTTCAGGTTTGGGACCTTACAACTTTAGAGTGCATCGAGACCCTTACTGATCATACATCAGTTGTTATGTCATTATTATGTTGGGAACAGTTTTTGCTATCTTGTTCATTGGACAAAACAATAAAGGTAACTGTCTCTCGGCGTTAGTTTGTTACTCAATGAAACTATTAATCCATCTCTTTAATTCTAACACCTCAAATTATTTACAGGTTTGGGCTGCCACAGAAAGTGGGAAACTGGAAGTGGTGTATACTCACAGCGAAGAACATGTAAGTTATATACTGGTTATAAATGTCTCTAGAAGATTGCTCTTTCCGTCCTTTTCACTAAAGCAAGCTTAATCTGGATTATACAGTTTATTTATGCTTCTTTTATGATAAGGGAAAATACATTGCATCCTTTAATTAGTTGCCATATCATTAGCATTGTTGATATGCTTTTTCAGGCTTCACTTGCTAGTCGTAATGGTTTGCCTGGTTATTTTTCTTATGAGTGCTTAAGCAGTTGCAAAGCTAATGATTCTGATACATGCTCTGCTGTATACTTTCATACCCTTGTTTATATTGTTTTTAGAGAATTTTTCTGTAGAATATTAGTTTTAGGTGTGTAGTAACTCCAAACTTTTGATTGACAAGCTGGACAAACACCTTTTTGAATTTTGAGTGATCAATGAAGTTTCTTAGCATACTTTTCATGTTTAGTTGGTATGCATATGATTAAAAGATAAAGCCAATTCGAGATGACGGATCTCTTATAGATAAGGCCGATATGAGATGACGAGTCTCCTCAAGCATAAATGCTACATTTTGTTTTGGTTTTTCTGGCTTAACTACTTTCATTATTCATCAACCTTATAGAAAATACACACTAGTGGAAAGATATTCTCCTACAATCAAGAAAACCGAAAAGAAAATGTAATGAACATGGATGGATTATTAAGTACATGGGGTTAATGGGGAGTGGGTTTGAGAACATGGATCTCATGCCCACATCAATTTAGTCACCGCGCACTGCTTTCTACTTTTAACAGTTTTAGATGATGTTTTTATTCTCCTTTAGATTCCTGAAACTGTTTTGTGATAATCTTATACAAAATGAGCAGTCTATTACTATATTCTTCTATGATAATCGAGAATTTCATGACCGATGACGTGAAAATATGAGAAGTTTATAATGCTAACCTTGATAATTATGTGCTTCACAGGGAGTACTCGCATTATGTGGGATGCATGATGCAGAAGCAAAGCCAGTATTGTTTTGTGCCTGCAATGACAACACCATCCGCCTCTATGACCTTCCATCGTAAGTATATTCAATCTTTACCCTTTAAGCTTTACTTCAAATTGAGGTGCCGCATTATTACTTTATTTAAAGATTCATGAGAACTGTCATAATGCTGTATCGATTTATTCTTACAGATTCGGAGAGAGGGGCAAGATTTATACAAAGGATGAAGCAAGAGCCATACAAAGAGGTCCCGATGGTCTATTTTTTATGGGAGATGGGACAGGCGAGCTAAAAGTGTGGAAGTGGCTTTCGAATAAGAATGAAGCAGCATCTGCTTGACATTACATTGTTCAAATTAATGTTTTTTTTGTAAATTTTAATATTCTGCCGTTTCCTCTTGTAATTATATTTAGAGGGTGGATATTTACATAGAGGTTGAGGCACGAAGGTGCAATTTTGAGGAGCAAGCAATTTTTGAGGTCTTGCCATTAAATTTATTTTTTTTGGTCCTTGAGGTGTATGTTATGTCCTAATAAAAAACAGTTGTGGTTTGGAGCGTCTTGTGCTAATTGAGCCTGATTTTTTTTGGAAATTATTTCCAGAATTTTTGGAAATTATTTTGCAGTCCAACAATTTGGTTGATACATGTGTTTCAATTGTTATACTGTTGATCTCTCTGTAAATTATTTAGATAGACAATGTCTCTCTCTCTCTCACTCTCTCTCTCTCACACACACACACACACACACACACACACACATAAAGAAAATATATCTACATCAGGATATAGATAACTTCTCTACGGATCACTACGGCTAAATGCTAAATCACATGGGAAACTATTAATTGGTTTTGTTAATTGGCTATTTTTTGGCGCTGTTAATTAATTGGCTATTGAACCTGGTAAGTATTGCTTGCTGATGAGAATTTTGATATCTCGGACTTAACATATTCTTATATTTTAGAATTGTTTTTTTCTTTGAAACATATATGTACGTCTCTAGCATTTGTGCATGTTGTTTTAGCATGTAATATTTAGATGAAACCGATAACGGCATTAGTGAGCTTTATATTTAAGAGCAGAACATATGAGTTATGACAAAGTCTGATATTGCTTTTGTTAATTGGCTATTGGGATATTTGATATCTCGGACTTAACATATATTTATATATTAGATTTTCTTTTTCTTTGTAACATATACTATAATTTATTGGATCCTTACCCAATATTTATTACTCTTTTATCTGATACAGCCAGGCTTATATGGTCGAACAATGTTCATCATCCCTATTTTTAAAATATCTTTCTATTTTTCTCTCATTACTTAGGTTTTACTAGCAAAATATTGAAAAAATTCATTATTTTTATGCTATAGCATGCAAAATATCAAAAAAAAAAAAAAAAGAAAAAGAATTGAAAGTTAAATTGTCACTTTCGTTTGGTATTGCAAAACAAAGTATAGAAAAACAAAAAAAATTTGACATTTTTGAAAAAAAATAGTTATTTTCATGTGTTATATAACATGTAAAATATTAAAATTTTGAACATAACAAAATTTTTGAATTTAAAAAAAAATCATGATTTTTTTGTGTTATAGCATGCACAATATTAAAAAATGGAAGATAACATATTTTTTTGAAAATTTTCCGATTTTCATGTGATATAAATATAAAATATAGAAAAACGGAAGAAAACAGAAAACATTAAGACTTTTGAAATTTTCACGATTTTCTTGTGCTATAGAAAACAAAAAATATTGAAAAACCATTAAAAAACCAGAAAATTCTATAGATATTTGAAGATTTTGAGATTTTCTTATGCTGTATAAGAAGCAAAAGATTGAAAAAAACAAAGAAAATAGAGAAATTTTAAGATTTTTGAAAATTTCATGATTTTTATGTGCTACACAGCATGCAAAATATGGAAACTTGGAGAAAGCAAAAAAATTGGCATTTTTAAAAATTTCGTGAATTTTATATGTTGTGTTCCTAGTAATTCGGACCAGATTTATTTATTTCGTTAGGTTTTTAATAGCAATCAACGACCTTTTCTTGTTTTACTTCACATGATTTTCCTTTTTGATATATGGAAGTTCTCCAAATTTATGAGCAAGTAAAATATTAGAAAAACCAAAGAACCGAAAATTTTGAGATTTTTGAAATTGCATTATTTCCGTGTGTTATACAACAAGCAAAATAATATAAAGAAAAGGAAGAAAACAGATTTTTTTTTAGACTTTTTCAATTTTCCAATTTTCATGTATTATGCAAAATATTGAAAAAGTGAACAACACAGGAATTTTTGAGATTTTTGAAAATCTTACGATTTTCGTTTTGATTCAGTAAGTAAAATGTTGAAAAACCAAAAAAAAAAAAAACAGAAAATTTTTAAAATAGTGCAATTTTCATATTTTATATAGCAAGAAAAATAATAATAACTCTGAAGAAAAACGGGAAATTTAAGATTTTTTGAAATTTCACGAATTTTTTTGCCATGCAACATACAAAAAATTGTAAAACTGAAGAATAATTTTTTTTGTTGATATTTTCTTAAATTTAGTGATTTTGGTGTATGAAACAAAAATATTGAAAAACGAAAGAGAACAGAAAATATTGATATTTTAAAATGTCCGCAATCTTTGTATGCTAGTGAGAAAACATCAAGAACCGAATAAAATTATTAAATTTTGAAAATTTCACGATTTATGTGAGCATGCAAAATATTGAAAATTTGAAGTAAACAGAATATTTTGAGATTTTTGAAAATATCGAGATTTCCGTTTGCTAAAACACAGTATTGAAAAACATAGTAAACAAAATATTAAAAACCTGAAGAGCACAAATTTTTTTAGATTTTCGTGTGATATATAGTATGCAAAATATTTAAAAATTAAAGAAAACTGAAATGCTTTTTGATTCTTAAAAAAATTGCGATTTTAATGTGCTATCCCAAGCAAAATTTGAAATACCGAAGAAAGCAAAAGGATTGAGATATTTGAAAATTACCTATTTGGTAGCATGTAGTTGTAAATTTTAATAAAACTAATAATTTTGGAATTTTTGTAAATTTCTTGATTGTCATGTGCTATAGCACGCAAGATATTTAAATAACCGAATAAACCATAAAAATTTAAGATTTGTAAAAAATTCATGATTTTTATGTGTTATGCATTCATATTATTGGAAATAAAGAAAGAGAACAACAAATTTTAAATTTTTTTTTTGTGCTACGAGCAAAATATTGAAAATCGAAAGAAAAAAGGAAATTTTGAGATTTTAAAATTTTCACATTTTCTTTTGTTACATTAAGAAAAATATTGAAAAAATGAAGAAAAATGTCGAAATATTTCTAAGTTAATCCATCATATATTTTACATATGTAGTTTATAAATATGAAATATTACAACTTATAAAAAGTAAAACAATAAAGTTTTAAATTAATAAAAAAAATTGAATTTGGATTTTGTATCCATGCTTTCCACCTACATACACTCCAAATTTTAAATTTACTCAAGATTTTGTTGGCTCTAGAAATATATTTTACAATGCAACATTTAGCAATTAGCACCAACAATCCAAAGATTAGATATTTAAAACAAACGCATGTCTTCATATCTAATATAACTTCTATATGAAGAGAAGAACATTCTTCCCTTGGTGAGTTTCATCCATAAAGGACTATTACCGACTAATTAAAAGCGTTGAGTTAAGTTATTGACTGTACACATTTGTCATGAGTCATTACATCATAATTAACATGATCGAAAAATCATGACAAAAGCAATTGAAAATAACTCTCATATTATTATCATCATAATCGGCTAACATGACAACCAAATATAAAAATACACGTTTGTGACCAAGCCGTTATATGATGCATGTTATGACTGTTTTTCGGCCATATACAAAGAGGTTCACCCATAGCACTATCAGCCAAGGGATCAGTTTACAATCTTTTAGCTCTTAATGGTATACGCCATGAGTGTTTTTACCATAGGGCGATTACCGGCCTACACCTGAACCCACTCCTTGCCATGTCTAAAGATATCACCCAAACTTTGCATCCTCAACCCTGCCTCAGAAAGCATGTCTAAAAGGTACTGGGATCCGCATGGTACATTGCGACCCTGTTGAAATAACGCAGAAGCTTAAAATGAGAGAAGGTGAGGGTGAACCAAGGTTGAGAGAGTTTGAGAAAAAATGAGAGAAGATTAAAATGAGAGAATGAGATAAAGTGAGAGTGTGAGGGTGTTTGAGATGAGAATGAGTGAGAGACAAGGAGGAAGGAAACATGGAGGGAAATGAGAAGGAAAATAGGGAGAATGGGTGGAGGTGGCACTCTCATTTCCTTCCCCCATCTCTTTCTCATTTCAAAATACAAAAAGAAAACAATTAAATGTATCCATGCTAAGATTAAAACTCTAATATCATTCAGAAAAGTAATGCAAAAGTTAACATTAATATATGCTTGTCATGCTATAACAACAATTAATTACCAATAACATAATATTGATTTTATTACTACCAATAGTATAAATACATTTATACATACCAAATTATGGTAACCAATTCAATAATTGGTGTTAATATAATAAAACAAATTATATTATTATTTAAACCCCAAAACAATATTTAACGTTTTCTAAAATGTTACAAATATCAAGTATAACCAATGCGCAAAAAGAGCAAGTAGTGAGTAATTATAGTAAGTAGGGAAAGTAGGGAACAAGCATGCAATTGAGCAATTTCTAAGCCAATAATCAATATAAAGCAAGAGAGAAATTGCAAAAACAATCGCAAACATAAGTCGTTTTTATACTGGTTCGGAAGATCTCCTAGTCCATTTTATTTAGGCGCATGAGTCTGTTCCGCTAAACACGTCTTTCTTTTGGAGACAGACACGTTGCCCGTAAGCAACACACAACCCCATTTCCGGTGAAAGCTAAACCATCTCCTCAAAAGACTACACGTTGTTCGCCACTGCGAACAACACTTCTTACAAGCTCTTCCCGCCTCTCTCTAAATACAACCACATGTGCTCACACTTGAGCACTTCTTCTCTCAACAAGCTATTCTCTCTTATAAAGTACTCTTGCACTCAAGAATCCTCTCAATGAAGAAAGAAGGCAAAATACAAGCTCAAGATTACTCTCAAAGGAGTTTTATAATTGAAGCACAAATACTCAAGAAGAATAAAAATATCAAACTAGAAGCTCTTGAATGATTTTGTATGTGAGAGTGATTTTAGATAAACACATGAATATTTGATCAAACTCTTACAAGAGATGAGATTTTTCTTCTGAAGATCATTTTAGAATATAGGCAACTGAAATCTCTAAGTAATTGGGGCTCAAAATACCAACACAAAACCTTTTTATAGACCCCAAAGAAAACTAGCTGTCATTTGGCAAAGTCAGTAGAAAACGCTTATGGTAGACGTCTGAAGAACATCGAGGCAAACATCTGGCCTTTTAGAAAAAGTAACCCAACGGCTATATTTTTCAAAAAGTCTTAACTGCAGACGTCTGAAGTTCAAATAGGCAGACGTCTGAACAAGAAAAGTTTTGGCAAAAAAATAAAGCTTCAGACGTCTGCCCCGATGAACTGCAAACGTCTAGCATAGGGTCTCAAAATAACAGAGTGCATAGCAGAAGTCTGAAGTACATATGGAAGACGTCTGAAGTTAAAAAATGCCATTTTGAAAACTTTCTTCAGACGTCTGGTCCATTGATCTTCAGACGTCTGTCTCATCTCAAAACTTCTGATATTTTAGATATCAACAGTGCTCAGATGTCTGAACTACAATGAGGCAGATGTCTGGCCTGGCACAAAAACAACAGTTGGTTTTTCTGAAAAATGAAAACTTTAAAAACGAAAAACCTGATGTATATAAAACCTTTGTGCTATTGTGTGTAAGTGTTCAAGAGCTCTAAATGATATAACCATAATATTTAGAGTACTTACAAGGATTCCTATGTCGGTTTCGCAAATCTTCGAATTCTTAAATCCTTTTCGTCTCTAGCTCTTAAACTTTGGCGATCCGCTTCACTTGAATTTCGGAACTCGCCAATCCACTCACTAGCGTCTTGAAGTCGATCTCTTGAACTTCAAATCTTGGTCTTGACTTCGGTGCTTCAATTTGGACTTGGCTTCTAACTTCTTAGCTATTCGTAGCTTGAATTTTTGAACTCTTGTTTCTTAGCTACGTAGCTTGAACTCACAAAGCTTGATATGCAATTTGGGAAGCTCTCGTCCATATCCTCCAGCTTCCATTAAATATGTCGTTTACGCTCAATTTCCTCCATCCTCCTTTATATCTTCGTGTCATAAAAATATCCTGAAAACCAATCTCAAACACGACCAAGTATATCATATACAGTGTTATGAAATAACAATAAATTAAACACAAGTATATGAAACATTCATTGTCTTGATATCACAATCATGAATAGTATATCAATTTCAAGATATAACTCAAACTCAAAGCATGAGATATTGATATACTAAATATATATATATAGTATAAGAGAAGCAAAATATAGATCACATGTATATACAAATTCATATTGTGAATTACCAAAACAATGAATGAGAGTAATATATCGATATCAAGAATATAACGTAAGTATAACAAGAGATATTGATTTATTACTCGGTATAGACAAGATATATAATATGCAAGCTAAATATCAAGTGTATACGAGTTTGGTATTAATAAGATAAACAAGATAAAGCATGAGACACCAAACAACTATTCATGTTTAAGCTATCATCAAAACAAGAATGGATAATGAAAATCCATAAGCTATCAATCTCCCCTTTTTGATGATGGCAAAACATAGATAGGAAATAGTATATTTATATCAAATAAAACCAAACATCCGATATCGATATAGTAAAACTCTTATTATTCTCCTCCTTTTTGACATAATCAAAAATGTCATTTAGGGAATTTAGAACGTTTGAACTACTCCCCCTAAACATATGCGTACACCTAAAACGAATCAAACGTTTGAATCAATACTCCTAAATGAATGCGTAGGAGAACACTAGGAAATGGATACGGGCACAAGTAAAATACAAATTTTGAAAATGAAGCTCAATTCGTATCCAAATGCATATATATAAGAGATATACAGAATAAAAAAAGTATACATGCAACAAATATCCGCATGACCAAGATATAAACAAATTCTAATGGCATGCGGGGGGCAAGGTATGAATTGATATCATTTGAAAATGAACAATTTTGAAAGCGGAGCTCAATTCATACACAAAAGCATGTTTTGAAAACGATATACAAAGAAAAGCTTAAAACATGCGCTAACCCATAAAAAGTAAAACAAGTTTTGAAACTTATGAGTTAGAATACATGTCGTAATACGAACCATATGATATCAAATGACAAACATAATTGTATTACGTATGTACAAATTGTGTGTGTTTCTTTAAAAGCATAGAATTTTAAAATGTGCAAAACACAAGAATTGGTAAGTAAATACGAAAAGTTAACCTCGTAAGCATAAAATTTACCTTCCTCAAACGCTTGAATCTCCCAAGAACGAGGAGCAAGCTCAAAAGATCGATTCATGAGTCCTATCTCATAATCACTTGAATACCAAACCATTAGAGCTCAAACATAGAGTATAATGGAATACAAGTGATAGAAATTTAATGATACTAACTCATGAACATATCAAGATATGCATATATAATCAAGATGGTACCAATGAAAGGTACAAAAGTGCAATCAACTCACATAGAAAAAGATACCGATTAAAAACAACATGAAACTATTTATAAATAATCGAGAACCGTATGTGAGTGCAAGCATGAGTAACTGTCTCATCTTACATATTGACTACCCGGTGAATGGTTTTTAATTCTCTCCGCTCTACCCGTAAGATTCGTTGTAATTAACGAAATCCACAAGTGAGTCTCCTAAAAGGGCTGCAGAAGTCATTTGGTAAGATGAGCTAAGAATTCAATACTAATGAATAATTCTACTCATGCAAAAAGTTTGTGTGCACCAATTAGGCAAGTTAAAACATAAAAACATATCAACAAGGCATAAAACAAAGATACCAATTGAAAATTGGTTCAAATTAAAAACAAATGCCAAATTATATCCATATGAAAAAAGATTTAAACAATATAAAACTATATGGATATGAACTCTCACTTATAAGATTAAAAACATATTTTAAATAAGTGAGAGTAGTTAATGGCAAGAAAACTAAAGGATATGCAAATCTAAATCTAGTTTTCAAAGCATATTGTGCTCAATTTTAAAAAATCACAAGTTTAAAAACAAATGAGCACAAGAAATCACATATGAGCAAATAAATAATAACAATTGTAAATACCAATTAAAATATCCTATGAATAGCATCTCATATATGAATAAGCACAAAATAGATATAAACAAGGATAAGTATATGTGCAATTATAAGTGGTATATCTAAATAACACATACTCAAATAGAATATCAACATTTAAGCGCAAATGAATATACAATATTCTAAGCAAGTATTGCAAGAAACACGATATCTCATAAATTGATGAGCCAAGAAAATTTTCCATTGAGTTTCTCTTGCTCATCAAGCTTCCGAATCTCTAAAGTCGTCAATTGGTCCATACCAACAAAATAAGGTATGGAAAGGGATTTCGGTATCCAAGTTTTCTTGGATCCATATGGGTAAGCTATTGGAACCCATCTAACATTGGCATGCAAATATATATTCATTTTTAAAGTACATGCAAATGTGAAGTGTCCATGTGCACCACAAGAGTAACAAGTGTGAGTGTGTGCATGCATGGATGATCTAGAAGTGTCAATAGCATGAAGTATGACAAATTTATGATGCGCATGCTTCTTGAAAGATGGTCTTGAACTAAATCTATAAAGATATGCATGTTTATGAGCATGAGATTTAGCTAAATATGAAGCATGTTTGACAAATCTAGACGAAGAGGGTTTTTCAATTTTCAAATTTTTAAAACCAACATCTCTTCGATTTAAAACTTTTTCCTTGCTTGGTAAAGAATCAACTTTTGAAAATTTAGTAAGGGATGCATTTAAAATCTCATTTTGAGATTTGAGAGAAGAGTTCTCGTAAATCAAAGAGGCATGAGACACAATGGAAGATTTCAACAAATCGATTACATTTTTCAAACTTGAAAACGTTTTCTTGTCCCAAAACATCGCAAGAAGAAACCAAAATCTCATTTTTGTTTTTGAGAGAAGCATTTTCAAAAACAAGAGATTCTTGAAATGAAATGGATGATTTTAAAAGATCAATCTCATTTTTCAAAGTAGCGATAGACTCGTCCTTTTTTTTTTATCAAGTTCACACAAGATAAAACCAAATTTGCATTTTCAAGTTTCAAAGCATCAATGGAAACACAATATAAATCAAGTTTTGAAAGCAATCCATTCTTCTCAACAACTAATCTATCAATTAAAGCAACTTGAGAATCAGGAGTGGAGTTTAAAGTACTAAATTTGGTAATCAAATTTTTGTTCAAATTCTCAAAAGATTCACAACATGAAACCAAATCTCTTCTTTCGTTTTCTAAGATAGAAATACGATTTTCAAGCAAAACATTTTTAGATGCTAATGAAATATAGCTATCATGCAAAGTATTGAAAGTATCTAATAATTGATCATAAGTAATTTTGCGGAAATCATAAGAAGGATTATTTACAACCTCATGATCAAAACACCCCTTTTTCGACTCTAGAATTGGATCGTCTCTTTAGATTCGTATTTTATTGAGACGCCGCCAAAGTCGCTATTTGACTCGTTCTCCTGGTATTCTCTTCTTTATTGCAAACGGCTTGCTCTCAATATATATTCTCCAAGGAGCACCATAAGTCATGTGCCGTCTTTCAAGAAGAGACATTGTTAAGAACATCAACATTTAAATCAACACGAAGAATTTTAATAGATTTAAGGGAAATTTCACCAAAACCACCATGAGATTTAGCATATGTTCCCACTGTCACCCTAAGGTTTTTCCCCATCACAGCTGTTGGGATTTCCTAACGCTATGACTATCTACCGTGGCTGTTGCGGAACAAAAAATTTTGGGGTTTAAAAACTGGCGCTAGAAAAAACCATTCTAGAATCTACCATAAACCTAAACTAGTTAATTAGGAGGAGAGCTGACTACTATGATAGAAAAGTCTTGGCAAAAGATCCGTGTCTTTCAGTCTTCTATCCTCTTCGTTTGCTCCTAAGGATGAGACAGCTACTCATTAAAAAAGAAATCCCAAAAAGGATCCTCATTTAATGAGAGACCCCCTTGGGCCAAGGAGTTAAACTCTCTCGAGGGCAGCGCTCTGCAAATAAGAGTGACACCTGTCAACTCTAATCATGGGAGAAATAAAATTCCCTAAAAATTTTAAGAGCTACGCTCTGTGAAAATGATGGAATCATCCATCAAAACTCTAAAAAGCAAAGCTTTTACTGAGTTAAAAACTCCGAGATCTTTAAGATCTGCAAAATGAACTTTAAGAGTTCTTCACTAATGGGTTAAGAAACCCTAAAAAGGAGATTTTTTTGATCGATGATCTAAGAAGAGCAAAGCGCTGTTTTCATTTACCGGGTTAAGAAACCCTAAAACATATCTTTAAGATCTGAGATCTGAGAAGAGCAAAGCTCTGTTTAATGGAGTCGAACATGATTCTTACCAAAAATTTGAACAAAGTTCTAACTTAAAGGAAGTTCCTTGGGCAGAGATCTATGCTCTGAAGAGAGAATTAAAATTCTCAGAAAAACAAGAAAGGGAGAAGATGAACAGGGGTCATCTCAAAAGGCCAAAGGCCCTATTTATAGGCGCCGGGAGTCGATCCAACTTCCAAGTTGATCTAACGGTGGAAAGGCTGCCACCGCTGCACTCACGTGCAAGCCACGTGAGCGCAACGGTGGGGGGGCATTTGTTTCCCCAATCAGAGAGCAAAGCTCTGTTCAAAATTTGAAATTTGAACTGAGGCTGCGCCTCACGTGCAAAGCATGAGAGCGCTAGCGCCAAGAGTGCCAGCGCTAAGAGTCAAAGACTCTGAGGAAGCACCAAGAGCGCCAGCGCCATGAGTCAAAGACTCTGAGGCAGCGCCTCACGTGCAAAGCACGAGAGCGCCAAAAGCGCTAACGCCAAGAGTCAAAGACTCTGAGGCAGCGTCTTACGCGCAAAGCACGAGAGCGCTAACGCCAAGAGCGCTGGTGCCAGAACTAAAAGTTCTCTGCCGTTGGATCAAAGATCCAATGGTGATTAAAAATCACCAAAGCACAGAATTAAATTCTGATTGAGAAAATACTTCTCAAATCTTTCTAAACAAGAAATATTGTGCGCTGTAAATCAGAAAACTGTTGGATCAAAGATCCAATGGTGATTAAAAATCACCAAGATACAGAATAAGTTCTGTTTGGGGAAAATATTTTCCCAACCTTGTTAGAAAACAAGAAAAATGTCTTTTGTAAATCAGAAGTCCTTGGATCAAAGATCCAACGGTGGATAAATTCCACAAATCAACTAAGAAATCTCTCAATAAGAAATTTCCTCAACTGATCAACAAATCAGCCTCCCCTATATAAAGGACCCAAGACTTCAAGTCTTGCACGGAAGAACCCCCCATAAACTTCGATCTCAAAGAGAAGAGCAAGTTTTAAGAAGAAGAATTTTCTTCAAGGTAAAAAAAATAGAGATCATCTCATCTGTAAGGATTTAACCCTCATAAAAAAGAACATAGTTCTTTCCTCGGATCTGAGATCCATGAGACAAATCTCCCCCAAATGAGAATTTAATTCTTACGGCGACGAATTTGTTCTTAGGGATCGAAGATCCGAGGGAGAACAAGGAATTGAACTTTGCAGTACATAACACAGAAAGAAAAAATCTAGCGCCAAGCGCTGCAAAATAAAGAGTGCTTAGCACTCAGTAGTTCGGCGCTCAGCGCCAAGCGCTCCACATGCTCCTCACGTGGGCGCTATTTTATAAGAAGCGCTTAACTCTCCATGTCTGGCGCTCAGCGCCAAGCGCTCCACGTGCTCCTCACGTGGGCGCTACTTTATAAGAAGAGCTTAACTCTCCAAGTCTGGCGTTCAACGCCAGGCTCTCCACGTGCTCCTCACGTGGGCGCTACTTTGTAAGAAAGAGCTTAGCACTCCAAGTTTGGTGCTCAGTGCCAGGCGCTCCAAGTTTGGCGCTCAGCGTCAAGCGCTCCACGTGCCCCTCACATGGGCGCTGATGAAATAAAGAGCGCTTTATAAATAGAGCCCAGCGCTACAAAAAGTGTTCAACACTCAATACAAAACAGAGGAAGGAGGGTGAGCATCAAGACCCAGATCAATGCTCAGCATTGTTGAACAAAAGGGATTAAGTCCGAATAAATAATCAAGTGGGCTGAGCCAAAGGGTGGCCAAACCCCAAATCGACTGAGCCCATAGGTCTTCTTTTAAATTGGCCTTAGTGCCAAAAAGGAATACCAAGTCCCTGATGAACATTATTTGGTTCAATGGTACATCTCCCCACACTTCTGATATATATCGTTGTAATTCTTCAACGTCTTCAGAGAGGTGGCGGGTCGCGATAACCAACAACAAAACTCCATAGACCGTAATATCCCTAAACTAAATTCCATGCCCATAACATCTTTAAACTAAATCTTATGACCGTAACGTCTTTAAACTAAACCTTATGACTGCAACGTCTTTAAACTAAACTCTATGACCGTAACGTCTTTAAACTAAATTCTGTGGACTATGATTCATAGACTATGATGTCCTTAAACCCAATGGACCGTAACGTCCCTAAACTAAAACGATAGAGCCCAAATGCTCTTTCTTTGGATCAAAAATGATCCTGAACCCCCGTTATGTAGATCTTAGTCTAAAACTTAGACTAACGTGTCCTTAACAAACATTTAAGTTGATCTTAATCTCAAATGAGGTTAACGATCCTTAAATCAACCGAACGCAAATCTAAGAAAATACGGATTTAGACTAATCCACGCCTTACGGGCGAAAAAACAAATTAGTCTCCGTATACAATCCACGGGCAACCAAAAACAAAACAAACACACACGATACGAAGTGAACATCTGGAGAAGAAGAAAGTGGTTATCGTAACCCGATAACGTAATTAACGGCATGGGCTTGCGCCTGCAGGGAAGAGCGCCCCCACATTCAAAAACCCCTCGCAAGCGAGGGGGAATCTGACGAAGTCTGCTACAACGACCGCATCCGCCCAAACCTCGGATATACGGTGCCATAAATCAACTTGGCATCTTCGTAGAGGTGGACGGATAAACGCTAATAGCATCTGCCCTAAATTCAGGCAAGACGACCTACGCGGTTTCGTCTCTGTTTTCGGCGGCAACAGATTCTGGCACGCCCGGTGGGAACATTTCCTCTTTCCACTCCACACTTAGTGTGTCGTGTTTCGCGAAAAAATCACGGTCTGCTATGGTTTCATGTGGATTCGAGATACTAAGATTTGGTGTCTTGCTCCCATGCAGAAAAAGAAGATCAATGGCTTCCAACTGCACCAACTGCAACAACAACTCCCGTTCCGTCCTCGCCGGAGGAGTGACCTATGGGACCCAAGCTGCTTCCATTTTTGCAATGCCGGTGGAATAGGTGACACAGGCCACCACTAGGTTGTTCTTCGGGACCATGCTCCCACCAATGAGCTTCAATGCCCCAGTACCATCACAGGAAGCTCCGAAGAAGTCGGTCTTTGATTGGCTTACCACTACCACGACCCCTCTCAGTGGGTCATCCAAATCCAATGCCTCGGTCTTTAACATGCTAGGCCAAAGCTCAAGCGGTCTCATGAAAAAACCTGCAATACCCGAAGGAGTTATCCCGAAGCGGATAGCCATCCCAGCTCCGGTAAACAAAGTCGTCACAGGGGCTTCTCCGGCTAAGGGGTCGGTCTTTGCAAGACTGGACATCCTAATTCCTGCTTCAGGTGAGGTCGTTACGAATGATTCCCCTGCTAAAAAGTCGGTCTTTGCAAGATTGATTGTTCCCTATCAGCGGACGTCAGTCTTCGACAGGTTGACCCCAATAACCCTTCAGCAGAATAGGGGGAACGATGATGCCACTGTTGGAGATAGTGCCCTCAGAGTCAATTATTAGATCGCAGGTACGTGATTGCAATGATTGCGGAGGACCTATACCGGTAGGACAGTCTTACTCGAGATGATAGTATGCTATCTGGTTTGCCTTTATCAGTCGTGTACAGGTTCAGGTGACTGATCATTGTTACACTTTGATAGAGCCCTTAGGATCTTGCTTTACTACCAACAATATGATGGCGATCATATACGTGAGAGTTGGGTGGTTTATAAGCATATCCTTAATTATGGTCCCTAGTCGTGGGAGTTTCGAGACAGGGCATCGATACTCCGGAGTAGACCGGTGCATACAGTCGAGACCCCGACGAGGGGCGGTGATCGGTCTCATAAGCCACTGGTGTCAGTTGGATCACCTAAGATGTATACAGGTGTTCATTGGGTTATGAGTACACCGGACAGGACTCGCCGGGAACCTGCTAGTTGGTATCATACATATCGTCAGATAGCAGTTCCCTGGCGACATGTGTACAGGTTAGTTCATCGACCTGAGGTCGTCATTTGTCTCGTGTGAGTTCCCACTGTGCTTTGATTTCTACCCTACTACGGCTCAAAGGAGTCATGCAAACAAGTAGTTTTTGGGTACAGTCCCGAGCCACATGGAGGCACGTGAGCGGATCGGCAGGGGATTCTTCTCTCCCGGTATTGGGGGCGAGATCGCGCTGTGTCTAGGAGAGCCATTACACAAAGCCCACGGCCGTGGCAGGAGATTTACTGGTAGGTACTCCAGTAGTATCTCAGGGTGTTTTTAGGCTACACTCCGACATGACTTATACTGCTATTGGGGGTCTGACGTTTCTAGCCCCCTAGGCAGATATGCGATACTCATAAACGAACGGACCAGACTGTATATACATTGTCACTGTTAGGCTCAATAGGGTTTCCGGATGAGTTCGCTCATCGGCCTCCCTTGAGGTCAGTCCATGGGCAGCCGTTACGCACATCTAGTGCCGCTGACGGCTTGTGGTTAAACCCACTGCCAGGGTACTGACGAGTCATTAGAGTCCCCCACAGATAGTTTCCCAAGTTCGGACGAAACGTTGTAGAGGCCGTATGGTTTTATGGCAGGGTTCGGAAAATACATGTGCATTTACGCACGTGTCATATTTCGGGCAGATAATACTGGTGGGCTTTGGTTTAAGCCGGATCCGAGTATTATATTGAGTAGATATAATATCTTTGTTTCAGTTGCATTTGTATTCGGTCGTAATACAAATGCGGGTATGTTTATACTGATACGGGGTTATCCTGAAATTCGTTTCAGGATCGCTTTTGGAAGTTGCCAGTTTCCAGTTTTCTATCGCCCGTCTTTTAACATTCGGTTAAAAACGGATTTATCTTTTCTTGGATGAGGGTGAGTCATGCTTCTAGAAGGTTCTAGAAGTGGTGATAAGGCTTATGACTCATATGTTGCATTAATGATTTTGGTGACAAGGTTAAGTGATTCATTAGTTTCATTTAATGTGTTCATACTTGGTGTATCATGACTCATGGTTATGATAAGCTTCATGTTTATTGTCACCCTCCACACTTTGCTCCTATCCTCACCTCCCTCTTGATATATATTGGCCGGCCCCTCTTTGAGAAGAGTGAGATTGATTTTTGATTAAAAAGACTATGGTTTTGGATGCATGGAAATTTGATAACTCATTTCTCATTCCATTTCATTTCGAGTGGCAACTTCATTAACCGTTCGTCCATGGCTTTGGACGAAGTGAGACAAAGTATTCTACTCATTCTCTATATCAATCTTGGTCATCTCTTTTAGCAAACTTGATGACCGAGTTGCCTCAAGTCAGAGGCGGGAACCCGTTTAAAGATCCGTTGACGTGGTGCCACCTTGACGAGCAGATCGGAGATCGACGAGATCGGAACAGCCGCAACAAAGCGTGGGATGATGGTTAAAGAACGAAGGACTCGGATCGTTCGGTATAACCTTTCTACCCTCCTTACAGATTGTTAGTTTAGCAATAATGGAAGATCCGGGTTATAGTATACGATAGCGCCAGTTAAAAAGTTTTTGTTCCGCATTTGGCGTCTGTTTGACGGCCGGGGCGCTACCGTAGACTTACAGTGGTATCAGAGCCTCACCATTTTGCTTTACTAACTTATGCTAACGCGTTTAAAATATCGATCAGACCGAACATCAAAAACTACAATTTTTCTGTTCTGAGTTTCTGTTGATTTTAAAAGAGTTCTAAAAATAATATTACACATCACAGAAAATTCAGCAGGCTTTTCTAAGCACATGGTAGAAATTTGGTCACGTGACCCTTCAAGACCGCCGCGGAATCGCGGTCAAACCTAGGGTTTGACCGCGCATCTGCGGCCAATCTTTGGGATCATTGATCTAAATTTGTACAGTGGCTTCTTTTGGGTAAATTGTGGTTTTTGGTATATATCTTTTGAGCCCAGATTTTGTTACTGTACAACAGATGTACGTGGGGCCCACTTCGTGATATTTAGTCGATCGAAATTTAAACATGTTAGTTTACAGTACTTATATTATATCTCCGACCGTGAATGTCATTTGATCGGTAAACCGCGTCTGATTGCTATAGTTCTTTTAGACGGGTTTGCGAACGTGACATTCGCGTTGATGTTCTGTGTTATGCTGTGATGTTACGGATTTGTCGTGGTGGATAGCAGTGTGCAATGGTAGTGCAGCTTGGATTTATTTGTACATTTGATATTACGGGGCGAGCGTCCAACATGTGGACTGCCGTCTCTGCCTGTTGTATAATATTCTTTTGGGGCACGACCGGGTTGAGGTCGATATACCCGTTGTACATATTTTTCATTTCTGTACTAGGTTTTACCCCGCGACGGAGTGCACGGATAGCCTGGTTCTGGAGGGCAACGGGTCCGCATCTCATGGCTTTGAGAGGCAGAGGGGCCTTACTCTAAAATTGGCAGACTATTCGCCGCACTCGTAGGGGGTACAGGTTGACCCAAGGAGGGGTGCTCAAGCTACCGGATTCCGTGAAGTGCAGGGTGGTCCATTCACTTTGCTGTAGGGGGATGCCTCGCTTCAGGTTTTGGCGGGTAACTTTCCGCACCCGTAGGGGTCTAGGTTTCATTGCACAGGCTATCCACACGACCAGGGGAACTTCGGGTTTCAGCAGCGGCTCTGTGAAACTCGGGGATCCCAGATTATCTGTATTGTTCTGTGATGCTTATTACTTTTTTGTAATGTTGCATATTATCACGCCTGGAGCGATTATTATATATTGGTATATATACTATTAGATGTTGTATATGTTTTACACCCGCGCTAGTCTAGTCCCCGCTCTGTCGTTAGTTAAGTAACCTAACGGGTGATGACGGGACCCAGTGACGAATGCGGATGGCATATACGTACATTTTATTTTCGTTCTTTTCTGGTGTGATTAACTGATGGGACTGCGTTGATTTTGATCAATGCAAAGGAAAACAAACCTGTTTGGATGTTGTTGGAACAGTTTTAAAAGGTGTTATTACAAAGACGTTTCCTTTTGTTTTACATAGTGATATTCGGTTGGAATATCCTGCACCTCATTCGACGGGGCAAGGGCCGATATCCCTTCACCGGGACAGACCCCTTGGGCAGAAGTTTGCGTCAAGGTAATAACTTCACTATAGTTGATTACATGTTGCTTTGCATCGCGGTATTCAGTGGAATATCCTGCACCTCATTCCACGAGGAAAGAGCCGAGATCCCTTCACTGGGAATGACCTCTTTAGCAAAGGTTTTTCGCCACTATATTTTTATAAAAGCTATCAGGTTCCTTCAGCGATATCAAGTTCGTTACGTTAAAGGTTTTTTCGCCAAAAACCAGCCGTAGCCCTCCGTCATTTCTTTTGGGTATTCAGTAGTATTCAAGCTATGCATTTTAGCCAAAGTTAAGGCATAGTGTTTGGTAGCTGCTGGGTATTCATTTGTTGCATAGATAGATGAGTTGGTTTGGGACAGTCGTTCTACCGATTGGCCAAAGTCAGGGACATGTGCGGGTGGGTTCAAATTGACAAGATAGTGACGGGTAGAACTTGGCATGTGACTTATGACATTTTGGCCAAAGTCAAGGTCATAAGAGCATGGGGCAAAAATCTTATCGGGAGTTTCTAAAGAAACTGAAACTTGCCAAGTATGCGCATACCTTCTGGAGTGTGAGTAATGTGAGTGGATTCCGTCACGTTATCATGCGATGAGAGTTGGATCCCGATTCCTACTGATGAGTTGGTTTACTCTTCGGGTGATCCCGATTGATTCTTTTTTTAGGTTTGGAGGAGAATTTGACAGTACAGTGGGAGGTTTCCTGATTAGATAAAGTGATAACCATTCTGATCTAGGTTAGAGTGCACGCAGAGTGTTTCTTTTCTCTCTCTCTTTGGCAGCGACCTTTGACCGACCCTTGACTATGACTCAGTGACCAAGTTAACCGAACCTTCTTAAAATACCGGCTTTTGGATTGTCCGAGTTGCATAAGTCATTGCCACTCCTTCTTCTACCCTTTGCATTTCTCAGAACACCCCGTATTACTACGGATATCCACTTCCATTGGATAGATCTATCGTATGGTTATATACGAACTCGAAGGGACTTCTTCGAGGATGGATCCAGGTTCAGGAGAAATAGAATTGGTTTATTCAGTTGTCTTTTATTATCACCTTCTCTCAGGTTGTGAGGGCTCCTTGGTTTAGGAGAGTACACCTATTACGCTTATTGGATAGTCTTCTTCCAAACCATAGGCAGGTGCCGAAAGATAGGGAATGAAGAAAACCAATTAGCCTAAGTTGGGTGTACAGAAGGTAATATGTAAAGACAAAATAAAGGGACTAGAAAGAGGGCAAAGTAAATTGCGACTGCTATCATTCACGATCAAACCGCGTACTTCATCGCCACTCCTATTTCACGTTTAAAAGAATAAGGTATTATTCAGTTGTTTTTTTATCATCACCTTCTCTCAAGATGCGAGTACTCCTTGGTTTAGGAGGGTACACTTATTATGCTTACTGGATAGTCTTCTTCTAAACCATAGGCTGGTACCGAACGGTAGGGATGGAAGAAAACCATTTAGCCTAACGATGGTGTACAGAAGGTAATGACTAAAAGACAAATAAAGGGATTTGGAGAGATGACAATAAAATATACGGTTGAAGTCATGAATTGGATTATGAAAGAGGCATTACTATAAATACCAGGATACCCCTACGAAACATTTTCATGTTTCAGTGCATTGTTGAAGCAAAACTGTTTTCCCGATTAGATACTTACTCCAGGGTATGTATTTACCAGGTTTCATTCTTATATCTGTATGGTTTTACGGATGATGAGTGGGAGTAAGTTATTGGGAATTAGGTAATCATCCTCATTATATCGGAATTCGTTGTAATTGGTGATATTTGAGGAAATCGCCAGGGTACAGTTTTCAACTTACGATGCACAGGTTTTGAGTTATTCAACTCAGCGGACTTATACAGAGTATTGTATGTTGTCCAGTGTCCATCAAGACAGAGGGGTAGGTCCTCATACTATGTTCTGTTTACTTATGACTTCTCTAGTTTTTAGACAAGTGTTTCGTAGAAATACAAGGTCTCAGTTTTGAGAAGTTGTGGGTATAAGAATAAAGTAGATAACCAGGTGTCACAAGTATCGGGATTCTTCAAAGAGATCGAAGATGTAGATTCTTGTGATTGGTATTCAGATGATAGTAATAGTTTTGAGAAACTTGTTTCTCTTTCAGGTTACTCATAATTGGATGGATTCCTAAGTTGAGTAATGCTGATTAGCCTCTTTCCATTAATTTGATATGCACTGGAGACAGCTGCATGATTTGAATCTGGTTCCAATTAAATATGTGCCAAAGTTTCTATATTGGATATAGAATAGTGTTGGAGATAGTGCCCTCAGAGTCAATTATTAGGTCACAGGTACGTGATTGCAATGATTGATGGAGGACATATCCCGGTAGGGCAGTCTTACTCGAGATGATAGTATGCTATCTGGTTTACCTTTATCATCGTGTACTGTTTTAGGTGACCTGACACGTCGCTATTACACGTTGATAGAGCCCCTAGGATTCTTGCTTGACCACCAGCAGTATGAGGGCGATCATATAAGTGGGAGCTGGGGTCTATAAGCTTATCCTTAAAAGGTCCCTAGTCGTGGGAGTTTCGAGACTGGGCATCGATACTCCATTAGTAGACTAGTGTATACAGTCGAGACCCCGACGAGGGGCGGTGGCCGGTCTCACAAGCCACTGGTGTCAGTTGGATCACCTAAGATGTATACAGGTGCTCATTGGGTTATGAGTACACCGGAAAGGACTCGCCGGGAACATGCTAGTTGGTCATATACCAGACGTCAGATGGCAGTTCCCTGGTGACATGTGTGCAGGTTAGTTCATCGACCTGGGGATCGTCATTTGTCTCGTGTGAGTTCCCACTGTACTTTGATTACTACCCTACCACGGCTCAAAGGAGTCGTGCAAACAGGTTTTAGTTGGGTACAGTCCCGAGCCACATGGAGGCAGTGAGCGTATCTTCAGGGGTTCGTCTCTCCCGGTATTGGGGGTGAGGTCGTGCTGTGTCTAGGAGAGCCATTACACAAAGTCCTTGGCCAAGGCAAGGAGATTTACTGGTAGGTATTCCAGTAGTATCTCAGGGTGTTCTGGGCTACACTCCGACACGACTTGTACCGCTTTTGGGGGTCTGACTTTTACCAACCCCCTAGGCCCGCCATGCGATACTCATAGACGAACGGACCGGACTGTACGGATATTGTCACTGACAGGCTCAGTAGGGTGTCAGGCTGAGTTCGCTCACAGACGTCCCTTTTGGTCAATACCTGGTAGCCCGTTATGTATTGGCTTATACCTCTAACGTGCTAGTGGTTAAATCCACAACCAAGGTGTTGATGAGTCTTTAGAGTCCCCCACATTTCAGTTACTCAGCTTTCGGGCGAAAGGTTGTAGAGGCCGTATGGAGATATGGCAAGGTCCGATCAGATACGTGCGGTATTGCACGGATCAGGATCGGACAGTTTGTACTATAGGCCGTATGGTTATATGGCAGGGTTCGATCAGATACGTGCGGTATTGCACGGATCAGGATCGAACAGACATTACTGGCCGGTTTTGGTATAAGCCGGATCCTGGTATAGTACAGTGTAGATTTTGTCTCATTGCATTTGTATTTCGGTCGGAATACAAATGCGGGTGTGTATGCACAGTATCGGGGTTTTCCTGTAATTTATTACGGGACCAGTTTTCTGGAGTTGCCAGTTTGCTTTCCGTTTCGGCCGATTTCCTTTGTTCCGTTCATTGGCCGAAGATTGGTGGAGGAGGGCTTATTTGCATTGTTGCAAATAAGCATTTGCGGAGGGGGTCTTTACATATTATCATGTCATGATACTTGTCCCTTCATTTGACTTCATATCTTCTTGATGGCTTGACTTTTAGTAACCATCATGGTTGTTGATTACTTGTTTTGGAGAGTGGGTTATGGTTGTGATCATTGGATTCTTTCATCATCTCTTTTCATCATTGCTTCCACCCACTCCCTTGACCTTACTCTTTCTCTCTCCAATCACACATGGTGGGGGTGGGGGGGCGGCCATTTCATAAGAGGAGGAATGGGGATTCATTTCATGAGTGGAGAAAAAATGTTACTCTCATTCCCTTTGTATGCCACATTTTTCCTCACCTCTCTCTAAGATCTTTTTCCTCCACCACAAAGGCAACTCCACAAAAACCCAAATGAGACTTCTTCTCTAGATACCACTGTAAGTGCACGGCGGCGCCCCGGCCGTCAATCCGACGCCGGAATGCGGAAGCGGTGAAAAACTTAAATTTTGCGGACTTAGCAAACCGGCACCACCGCGCACTAAACACCCGGATCGTAACCATTAACAAGTCTAAGCTAACTAGAAGATGGGTTAGAGATATACCGACGATCCTAGTCCTCCGGTCTTCTCATCATGGTCCCGATCTCCTGCGGAAAATCCTGTCTCCTCCTCATCGCCGGAAGTGCACCACATCGCCTACTTTGTTTACGGGCTCCCACCTCAATGCCGAGGCAACTCGGGCACGAAGCCGAGCGCGGAACCGCCGCGAAAACCCCCTTCCCGCCGCCCTTCCGCCGCACACTGTGGAGATCACTTCACCGAATTTTTACAGAGGCCTTCTGGGCTTAAAATATGGGTTTTGGAATATTAAAATTGGGCCCATATTTTCTGTAACTGCTACAGTTTTGTTTTGGGGCCCACTTGTTAATTTTTGATCGATCGGATATTTTAAACACATTTTTCACAGTATTTACATTATATCTGCGACCGTGAATGTCACTTGATCGGTAAATCCGGTCTAACTGCTATAGCCCGGTTAGACGGATTTGCGAACGTGACTTTCACGTTGATGTTTTGTTTTTGCTGTGATGTTGCGGATCGGTCGTGGGGGATAGCCTGGATGCAATGCTAGTACAGTTTTGTTGTATTATGTACATTTGATATTGCGGGGCGAGCGTCCGACATGTGGACTGCCGTCACTGCCTGTTTGTATTATTCTTTTGGGGCACGACCTGGTTGCGGTCGATGTACCCGTTGTATGTATATTTTACTTTCTGTACTAGGATTGCCCCGCGGTGGGGTGCACGGATAGCCGGGTTCTAGAGGGCAGCAAGCCCGCATCTCATGGCATTGAGACGGAGGGGGCTTCACTCTAGGATTGGCGGGCTATTCGCCGCACTCGTAGGGGGTACAGGTTGACCCAGGAGGGGTGCCCAAGTTACCGGATTCCGTGAAGTGCTGGGTGGTCCATTCACGGCGCTGAAGGGGGCTGCCTCGCTTCAGGTTTTGGCGGGTGACTTGCCGCGCCCGTAGGGGTCTAGGATTACATTGCACAGGCTATCCACACGACCAGGGGAACGTCGGGTTTCAGTAGTGGCTCTGTGAAACCCGGGGATCCCAGATATCTGTATTGTTTCTGTGATGCTGTACATTTTTCTGTGATGTTGCATTTCTTTCACGCCTTGAGCGAAATATAATATATTGGTATATATATTAGTAGATGTTGTATATGTTTTGCATCCGCGCTAGTCCAGTCCCCGCTCTGTCGTTAGTAAGCTAACCTAACGGGTAATGACGGGACCCAGTGGCGAATGCGGATGGCATATACGTACATCAGTATATTTTCGTTCTTTTTGGTGTGATCAATTGATGGGACTGCATTGATTCGGATCAATGCAAGTTAAAACAAACCTAATCTGATGTTGTTGGAACACTTTTCCAAAGGCTGTTATTGCAAGAACGTTCACTTTTGTTTTGCATCGCGGTATTCATTTAGAATATCCTGCTCCTCAGTCGACGAGGCAAGGGCCGAGATCCCTTCACCGGGAGTGACCCCTTGGACAAAAAGTTTGCGTCAGGGCATTAACTTCACTATAGCCGATTACTTTTGCTTTGCACCGTGGTATTCAGTTGGAATATCCTGCACCCCATTCTACGGGGAAAGAGCCGAGATCCCTTCACCGGGAGTGACCTCTTTAGCGAAGGTTTTCGTCACTATATTTTTAAAAGCTATCAGTTCCTTCGACGATATCAAGTTCATTACGTTAAAGGTTTTCGCCAGAAACCATTCATAGCCCTCCGTCGTTTCATATGGGTAGTCAATAGTATTCAAGCTGTGTATGTTGGCCAAAGTCAAGGCACAGTGTTTGGTAGCTGTTGATTATTCATATGCAGCATAGATAGATGCGTTGGTTTGGGACAATCGTGCTGCCATTTTGGCCAAAGTCAAGGGTATGTACGGGTGGATTCAAATTAACCTGGAGAATGACGGGTAGAACTTGACATGTGACTTATGATATGTTGGCCAAAGTCAAGGTCATAAGAGCATGGGGCAGAAATCACATCGGGAGTTTCAAAAGAACTGAAACTTGCCAGATATGCGCATACCTTCTGGAGTGTGTTGACGTGAGCGGATTCCGTCATGTTATCATGCGATGATAGTTGGATCCCGATTCCCACTGATGAGTTAGTTTACTCCTCGGGTAACCCCGACTAATTCTTCTTTCAGGTTTGGAGGAGAATTTGAGGTACAGTGGGAGGCTTCCAGATTAGATAAATTGGTGACCATTCTGATCTAGGTTAGAGTGCACGCTGAGTGTTTCTTTTCTCTCTCTCTTTGGCAGCGACCATTGACCCGACCCTAAGACTTTGACTCAGTGACCAAGTTGACCGAACCTTCTTAAACACCGGCTTTTGGATTGTCAGAGTTGCAAACCTCATTGCCACTCCTACTTTTACCCTTTTTCTCCAGGACACCCCGTTTTACTACGAACGTCCACTTCCATTGGACAAAACCATCGTATGGTTAGATACGAACTCGAAAGAATTTATTCGAGGATGGTTTCCGGTTCTGGAGAAAACGGATAGGATTATTCAGTTGTCTTTTCCTTTTTACCCTCTCTCAGGTTACGAGTACTCCTTGGTTTAGGGGTAGTACACCTATTACGCAAATTGGATTGTCTTCTTCCAAACCTTAGGCTGGTGCCGACCGGTAGGGAATGAAGAAAACCAATTAGCATAACGATGGTGTGCAGAAGGTATTAAGTTCAGACAAAGCAAGGGATTAGTAAGAGGGCAAAGTAAATTGCAACAGATATTCACGAACAAACCAGGTATTTCGTTACCACTCCCACATCACCTTTGTATTTCTCCAGGACACTCCGTATCACTACGAAGATCCACAGTTTATTTGGATACTCCATCGTATGGTTATATACGAACTCGAATGGAACTTGTTCCAGTTCGGGGATGGATTCTGGTTCAGGAGAAATAAGAATAAGGTTTATTCGGTTGTCTTTTATCTTCACCCTCTCTCATTGCGAGTGTTCCTAGGATTGGGACAGTACACCCATTATGCTTATTGGATAGTCTTCTTCCAAACTATAGGCTGGTGCCGAACGGTAGGGAAGGAAGAAAACCATTTGGCCTAAAGGGGTGTGCAGAAGATAATGACTAAAGACATATGAAGGGATTTGGAGAGGTGGCAAAGAACTATACGGTTACTGTCGTGAATCTGGAAGAGGCATTACTAGGAATACCAGGATACCCCAACGAAACATTTCAATGTTTCAGTTTCACTGTGTACTATTAAAAGAAAACTGATTTCCCGATTAGACACTTACTCCAGGGTATGTATTTACCAGGTACGATTCTCACATCTGTATGGTTTTACAGATGATGAGTGGGAGTAGGTTATTGGGAATTAGGTGACTATCCTCATTATATCGGGATTCGTTGAAATCGGTGATATTTGAGGAAATCACCTGGGTTGTTTGCCGGTCGGCAAATATTTGGTTTTGAATATCCGCTGTTATGCACCAATTTCAAATTGATATATCTGTACGTCTATTTTCATAGAGTGAGATATACCTTTTTGAAATTATGTCTGTGACATTTACCTATATCAGTGGATGGTTAGGTAAGGAGCATTAAACAGCGGTGTAATTCTTCTTAACCATAAGTACAGTTTTCAACCTACGACACACAGTAAATGAGTTATCAGACTCAAGGGACTTATACAGAGTATTGTATGTTGTCCAGGGTCCATCAGGACAGAGGGGTTGGTCCTCATACTATATTCGGTTTACTTATGACTTCTCTAGTTTTTAGACAGGTGTTTCGCGGAAACACAGGGTCCAAATTTTGAGAAGTTATAGGTATTTGAATAGAGTAGAGAACCAGGTATAGCAAGTATCAGGATTCTTCAAAGAGATCGAAGATGTAGATACTTGTGTATGGTATTCAGTTGATAGTAATGATAAAGAGATCTTGCTTCTCTTTCAGGTTACTCATAATTGGAAGTATTCCTAAGTTGAGTAACGCTGATCGGCCTCCTTCCATTTAGTTGACATGCACTGGAGACAGCTGCATGATTTGAATCTGGTTCAATTAAATCAGTGCCTCTGGTCCTATATGGGATATAGAACAGTTCGTATCTTAACGATGTTAAGGTACGGGGAGTTGTCCGGTTTATGATTAAAACCAGACACTGGACAACTCAAGGCACGTTTCTGTAATGGCTGTTTGTGGGTTGACCCAGGCTATGACGAGGGTTGACTTTCTACCATCTGGATGAACAATAGCGATATTGTTCTCGACTCGCCACAGTTTTATTAAAAATGGATTTTTTCAGAAAACAGTAGTGGGAGTATGGTAGAACTGGAAGTGATTCCAGAACCACAAACGATTACTGAAGATTTGATAAGGAACCTTAAGATTCAATCTGGATTGACATTCCATTGCCCACTCCGCAGATAAGGTGGGTAACTTCAGGCACCCGAGAGGCACTACGGTAGCCTCAAGGACGGTGACAGGGAAGTTCTTGTTTACCCACAATTGCCATTGCTGTTGTTCCAGGTTACGAGACCCGGCGGGAGGATGAGTATAGCGTCGTTCTAAACCAGTTTTAGAAGTGTACGTCTATATGACTCTGCCAGAAGGTTGTCGTAGTCAGTGGGAGCAGCGGAAGCATTGGTGGACAGGTTACTTATGTCTATTTATAGACTAGAGCAGATGTAGCGGAGATAGATCATCTATTTCTGATGTGACAGTCATGGGTTTGACTTCATCAGAATAGGGGATGGATCTGTTGAGAAGGTAGTAGGGTGTGATATCCTGGTATTTGGATGATATACACAGAGTAGGAAAAGAAACTCCTACACTACGATCGGTTATACTTTGGTCGTCGCACAGTTGTTTCTCCACAAAGGAAATGGATTTTATATCAGACATACTGGTTACTAGATCTATGGCCTTAGATCTAGATTTGGGTGGTTTCCCAATCAGGGTACTTGACAGCATTCTAAGAGTATTTAGGATGGACGACTCCTGGCACGGTAGTGTACCTGCAGGTAATGGAGTCACCCTCTCCAAAGGTGTCTTACAGACTAAAGGGGAAAGGGACGGGCATGATTGGCAGATCACTTGCTCAGGCAATTGAGTCAATCGTGAGATGTCAAGTACCACACCAGATGTTGTTCTTGCACTAGATGCAATAAGTTGACATTAATCCAATCCTGGAGAAACAGTCGGAAGCAGTTTTAGAACATAAGTGGATGTTCTAGGGAGATGATAACGACAGCCTCATTCAGGAGACAGTTATCATTCCAGGCTTCCAAGGTGACATGGACGACAAGGAGGTTGTCAGAGTTATAGTTTTCCTTCTGATGAGGGGCAGTATTTTGGACAGGTGTTCCAAGGCAATACTGAGGGAGGCATGGCGCGCAGGATACTGATTAAGTTCAGTTGACGATACAGTCTAAGAAGTTTGGATTTGGAGTTCATTTATGAGCTAGGTCCCATCAGACATCTAGACATATTCTGAGACAGGTATTGCTCTTTTCGGGAGATGGCTTTCTCCACGAACTTGAGATATAGAGAGACATAGAAAGAAACAACAAAGCGGATCCACTCACTAAGGCTATTCCTCGAACGTAATAGTTTCGCAAACGAGCTTTGTGAGACTGACTAGTAGAGGAGTTGGGTGTTCGGTATCACACGGGCTGTGAGTATGCGACATCGCAATAATTAGCCTTGAGTGCAAGTGGGAGATTGTTGGAGATAGTGCCCTCAGAGTCAATTATTAGGTCACAGGTACGTGATTGCAATGATTGATGGAGGACATATCCCGGTAGGACAGTCTTACTCGAGATGATAGTATGCTATCTGGTTTACCTTTATCATCGTGTACTGTTTTAGGTGACCTGACACGTCGCTATTACACGTTGATAGAGCCCCTAGGATTCTTGCTTGACCACCAGCAGTATGAGGGCGATCATATAAGTGGGAGCTGGGGTCTATAAGCTTATCCTTAAAAGGTCCCTAGTCGTGGGAGTTTCGAGACTGGGCATCGATACTCCATTAGTAGACTAGTGTATACAGTCGAGACCCCGACGAGGGGCGGTGGCCGGTCTCACAAGCCACTGGTGTCAGTTGGATCACCTAAGATGTATACAGGTGCTCATTGGGTTATGAGTACACCGGACAGGACTCGCCGGGAACATGCTAGTTGGTCATATACCAGACGTCAGATGGCAGTTCCCTGGTGACATGTGTGCAGGTTAGTTCATCGACCTGGGGATCGTCATTTGTCTCGTGTGAGTTCCCACTGTACTTTGATTACTACCCTACCACGGCTCAAAGGAGTCGTGCAAACAGGTTTTAGTTGGGTACAGTCCCGAGCCACATGGAGGCAGTGAGCGTATCTTCAGGGGTTCGTCTCTCCCGGTATTGGGGGTGAGGTCGTGCTGTGTCTAGGAGAGCCATTACACAAAGTCCTTGGCCAAGGCAAGGAGATTTACTGGTAGGTATTCCAGTAGTATCTCAGGGTGTTCTGGGCTACACTCCGACACGACTTGTACCGCTTTTGGGGGTCTGACTTTTACCAACCCCCTAGGCCCGCCATGCGATACTCATAGACGAACGGACCGGACTGTACGGATATTGTCACTGACAGGCTCAGTAGGGTGTCAGGCTGAGTTCGCTCACAGACGTCCCTTTTGGTCAATACCTGGTAGCCCGTTATGTATTGGCTTATACCTCTAACGTGCTAGTGGTTAAATCCACAACCAAGGTGTTGATGAGTCTTTAGAGTCCCCCACATTTCAGTTACTCAGCTTTCGGGCGAAAGGTTGTAGAGGCCGTATGGAGATATGGCAAGGTCCGATCAGATACGTGCGGTATTGCACGGATCAGGATCGGACAGTTTGTACTATAGGCCGTATGGTTATATGGCAGGGTTCGATCAGATACGTGCGGTATTGCACGGATCAGGATCGAACAGACATTACTGGCCGGTTTTGGTATAAGCCGGATCCTGGTATAGTACAGTGTAGATTTTGTCTCATTGCATTTGTATTTCGGTCGGAATACAAATGCGGGTGTGTATGCACAGTATCGGGGTTTTCCTGTAATTTATTACGGGACCAGTTTTCTGGAGTTGCCAGTTTGCTTTTTGTTTCGGCCGATTTCCTTTGTTCCGTTCATTGGCCGAAAATTGGTGGAGGAGGGTTTATTTGCATTGTTGCAAATAGGCATTTGCGGAGGGGGTCTTTACATATTATCATGTCATGATACTTGTCCCATCATTTGACTTCATATCTTCTTGATGGCTTGACTTTTAGTAACCATCATGGTTGTTGATTACTTGTTTTGGAGAGTGGGTTATGGTTGTGATCATTGGATTCTTTCATCATCTCTTTTCATCATTGCTTCCACCCACTCCCTTGACCTTACTCTTTCTCTCTCCAATCACACATGGTGGGGGGGGCCGGCCATTTCATAAGAGGAGGAATGGGGATTCATTTCATGAGTGGAGAAAAAATGTTACTCTCATTCCCTTTGTATGCTACATTTTTCCTCACCTCTCTCTAAGATCTTTTTCCTCCACCACAAAGGCAACTCCACAAAAACCCAAATGAGACTTCTTCTCTAGATATTCTACAACGAATCTTGGGCACGTCGAGTAGCCGGCTTCGTGCCCGAGTTGCCTCGGCATTGAGGTGGGAGCCCGTAAACAAAGTAGGCGATGTGGTGCACTTCCGGCGATGAGGAGGAGACAGGATTTTCCGCAGGAGATCGGGACCATGATGAGAAGACCGGAGGACTAGGATCGTCGGTATATCTCTAACCCATCTTCTAGTTAGCTTAGACTTGTTAATGGTTACGATCCGGGTGTTTAGTGCGCGGTGGTGCCGGTTTGCTAAGTCCGCAAAATTTAAGTTTTTCACCGCTTCCGCATTCCGGCGTCGGATTGACGGCCGGGGCGCCGCCGTGCACTTACAAATAGTTCATACCTTGACGATGTTAAGGTATGGGGAATTGTCCAGCTTATGCTTAAAACCAGACTCTGGATAACTCAGGGCACGTTTCTGTAATGGCTGTTTGTGGGTTGACCCTGGCTATGACGAGGGTTGATTTTCTACCATTTGGAAGATCAATAGTGATATTGTTCTTGACTCGCCACAGTTTTAGTAAAATGGATTTTTTCAGAAAACAGTAGTGGGAGTATGGTAGAACTGGAAGTGATTCCAGAACCGCAAACGATTATGGAAAATTTAATAGGACCTAAAGATTCAATCAGGTTTGACATTCCATTAGCCACTCCGCAGATATGATGGGTAACCTCAGACACCCGAGAGGTACTCCAGTAGCCTTAAGGACGGTGACAGGGAGGTTCTTGTTTACCCAGACTTGACACTACTGTTGTTCCAGACCGTGAGACCCGGCAGGAGGTTAAGTATAGCGTCGTTCTAAACTAGCTTTATAAGTGCACGTATATATTATTCTGCCAGAGGGTTGTCGTAGTCAGTAGGAGCAACGGAAGCATAGTGGGCAAGATGCTTATGTCTATTTATAGACTTGAGCAGTTATAGCGGAGAAAGATTATCTAATTTTGATGTGACAGTCATAGGTTTGACTTCATCATAATAGGGGATGGATCTGTTAAGAAGGGAGTAGGGTGTGATGTCATGGTATCTGGATGACATACACAGAGTAGGAAGTAAAATTCCTATACTACGATCGGTTGTACTGTGGTCGTCACACAGTTGTTTCTCCAGACAGGATATGAATATAATATCTGACATTCTGGTTTCTAGATCTATAGTTTTAGATCTAGATTTGGGTAGTTTCCCAATGTGGGTACTTTGACAGTATTCTAATGGTATTTAGAATAAATGACTCCTGGCATGGTGGTGTACCTGCAGGTGATGGAGTCACCCTCTCTAAAGGTGTCTTACAGACTAAAGGGGAGAGGGATAGGCATGATTGGCATATCACTTGCTTAGGCAATTGAGTCAAATCATGAGATGTCAAGTACCACACCAGATGTTGTTTTTGCACTAGATGCAATAAGTTTGTATTAATCCAATCCAGGAGAAACATAAGGAAGCAGTTTTAGAACATAAGTACATGTTCTACGGATTTGATGACGGCAGCCTCCTTGGGGAGACCATTATCATTCCGGGCTTCAAAAGTGACATGGTTGACAGAGTGATTGTCAGAGTTATAGTTTTCCCTCTGACGAGGGGCAGTATTATGGACAGATGGTCCAAGAGGATACTGTGGGAGGCATGGTGCCGGATACTGATTAGGTTCAGTGATCGATACAGTCTAAGAAGTTTGGATTTGGAGTTCATTTATGAACTAGGACCCATCAGATATCCAGACATATTCTAAGACAGGTTTTACTCGATTCGGGAGATGGCTTTCTCCGCGAACTTGAGATTAAGAGAGACATAGAAAGAAATATCAGGGCGGATCCACTCACTGAGGCTATTTCTCGAACACAATAGTTTTACAAACGGGCTTTGTGAAACTGATTAGTAGAGGAGTTGGATGTTCGGTTTCACACGGGCTGTGAGTAGTCGACATCGCAATAATTAGCCTTAAGTGCAAGTGGGAGATTGTTGGAGATAGTGCCCTCAGAGTCAATTATTGGATCGTAGGTACGTGATTGCAATGATTGCGGAGGACCTATACCGGTAGGACAGTCTTACTCGAGATGATAGTATGCTATCTGGTTTGCCTTTATCAGTCGTGTACAGGTTCAGGTGACTGATCATTGTTACACTTTGATAGAGCCCTTAGGATCTTGCTTTACTACCAACAGTATGATGGCAATCATATACGTGAGAGTTGGGTGGTTTATAAGCATATCCTTAATTGTGGTCCCTAGTCGTGGGAGTTTCGAGACAAGGCATCGATACTCCGGAGTAGACTAGTGTTTACAGTCGAGACCCCGACGAGGGGCGGTGGCCGGTCTCACAAGCCACTGGTGTCAGTTGGATCACCTAAGATGTATACAGGTGCTCATTGGGTTATGAGTACACCGGACAGGACTCTCCGGGAACCTGCTAGTTGGTATTATACATATCGTCAGATAGCAGTTCCCTGGTGACATGTGTACAGGTTAGTTCATCGACCTGAGGTCGTCATTTGTCTCATGTGAGTTCCCACTGTGCTTTGATTTCTACCCTACCACGGCTCAAAGGAGTCGTGCAAACAGGTAGTTTTTGGGTACAGTCCCGAGCCACATGGAGGCACGTGAGCGGATCGGCAGGGGATTCGTCTCTCCCGGTATTGGGGACGAGATCGCACTGTGTCTAGGAGAGCCATTACACAAAGCCCACGGCCGTGGCAGGAGATTTACTGGTAGGTACTCCAGTAGTATCTCAGGGTGTTTTTAGGCTACACTCCGACACGACTTATACTGCTATTGGGGGTCTGACGTTTCCAGCCCCCTAGGCAGATATGCGATACTCATAGACGAACGGACCGGACTGTATATACATTGTCACTGTTAGGCTCAGTAGGGTTTCCGGATGAGTTCGCTCATCGGCCTCCCTTGAGGTCAGTCCATAGGCAGCCGTTACGCACAGCTAGTGCCGCTGACGGCTTGTGGTTAAACCCACTGCCAGGGTACTGACGAGTCATTAGAGTCCCCCACAGACAGTTTCCCAAGTTCGGGCGAAACGTTGTAGAGGCCGTATGGTTTTATGGCAGGGTTCGGAAAATGCACGTGCGTTTACGCACGTGTCATATTTCGGGCAGATAATACTGGTGGGCTTTGGTTTAAGCCGGATCCGAGTATTATATTGAGTAGATATAATATCTTTGTCTCAGTTGCATTTGTATTCGGTCGTAATACAAATGCGGGCATGTTTATACTGATACGGGGTTATCCTGAAATTCGTTTCAGGATCGCTTTTGGAAGTTGTCAATTTCCAGTTTCCAGTTTTCTATCGCCCGTCTTTTAACATTCGGTTAAAGACGGATTTATCTTTTCTTGGATGAGGGTGAGTCATGCTTCTAGAAGGTTCTAGAAGTGGTGATAAGGCTTATGACTCATATGTTGCATTAATGATTTTAGTGACAAGGTTAAGTGATTCATTAGTTTCATTTAACGTGTTCATACTTGGTGTATCATGACTCATGGTTATGATAAGCTTCATGTTTATTGTCACCCTCCACACTTTGCTCCTACCCTCACCTCCCTCTTGATATATATTGGCCGGCCCCTCTTTGAGAAGAGTGAGATTGATTTTTGATTAAAAAGACTATGGTTTTGGATGCATGGAAATTTGATAACTCATTTCTTATTTCATTTCATTTCGAGTGGCAACTTCATTAACCGTTCATCCATGGCTTTGGACGAAGTGAGACAAAGTATTCTACTCATTCTCTACATCAATCTTGGTCATCTCTTTTAGCAAACTTGATGACCGAGTTGCCTCAAGCCAGAGGCGGGAGCCCGTTTAAAGATCCGTTGACGTGGTGCCACCTTGACGAGCAGATATGAGATCGACGAGATCGGAACAGCCGCAACAAAGCGTGGGATGATGGTTAAAGAACGAAGGACTCGGATCGTTCGGTAAAACCTTTCTACTCTCCTTACAGATTGTTAGTTTAGCAATAATGGAAGATCCGGGTTATAGTATACGATAGCGCCAGTTAAAAAGTTTTTGTTCCGCATTTGGCGTCTGTTTGACGGCCGGGGCGCTACCGTAGACTTACAGCCACCCCCGTAACTGAGCCATTCCCATCTGCACGACATGCTCGACGTCGCCACTGGTGCCGAGTAAGGAAGGCTGTGGGCAGTTCCCCCTCTGGACTTACCCCACCAGCTCCAACGGTGGAAATCGACGCTGCTGTTCCAGTTGGAAACAGCTTTGAGCCGCTCAGGAGGGTGCGCAAGAATTCTCCAATTGCCGTATTGAAAAGGTCTCCTCCACCTGTTGAAAATGTTACAAAGGCGAAGACGGAGCAGCCTCCTCAGCGGCCGTCCTAAAAAATCCACAAGGTCTGGCGAAGAGTCCAAGTCTCAGTGATCGACAAGGACTACTCCCGCCAATAGAAGAAAATGAAAGTTCGGAAAGCGGAAGACCATCCCGCCGCCGTACCGCGAAAATTATCACATGCAATAGCCCCCTCAACTTCGACCGCCCATAAAAGAAGAAGGCCGGAGAAAATCCCTGTGTCTGTGACAAATCTCAAGGGTGCTGTATCCAAATGCCCCAAGTCTGGGGGCATGGTAGTGCACACCATCTACATGGCTTCTGGAAAAGAGAATAGCCGTATCTCTACAGGTCATCGACCGCTCACCCGGTCTGTGACAAAGGCTCAGGAGCAACAGCAAAAGCTCTAGGAGATGCTAACAAAGATGGCCGCGCTCACTGGGCCGAAAGAAACCCTGGAGACGTCGTCAGAGCAGCGCCAGGAACAGAAAACTGACGCCGAGTTCCTCCGAAGAATGCTCGAGAAGAAAGACAATGAGGCCGCGGAACAAGTGGCCAACATAAAACAAATAGCACTCTTGTTCCAAGATATGGTCGGGATGATAACACAGCCGGATCCTCCAGCTGAAGACCCTCCAATAATTCTTGAAAACGACAGAGGGGAGACATCAAACCCTCTTCCGGCTCTATCAGCAGCCAGGGAAGAGACAATCTCCAAAGCCGCCCTTGACGACTATATAGCTCAACAGATACGAGCTCATCAGGCGAGCAAAGTGGACGGCCAAATCGTCAAGACTAAACGACCCTATCCGGGTTGGTACAATCAAATAAAGTACCCGCCAGGATATGCAATCCCTAAATTCCATGTGTATAAGGGGACGGGTAATCCACACCAGCACATTGCTCAATTCAGGGCTCTGTGCGGTAATACTAGGGGTGACGACAAACTGCTGCTTCGCCAGTTTGTTGGCAGCTTGTCGGAGACAGCATTCGAATGGTACTCCGAGCCCCCGAATGACTCTATCAAGACATTTGCAGAAATGGAGCTACTGTTTACACAAAGATTCGCGAGCGCTAACGAGCGCACCCCGATCACTGCACTAATTAACGCTAGAGTGAAGCCGGGAGAAATATGGGTTCAGTATGCAATTCGGTGGCGGAACCTGTGGTCGAGATGCGAACAACGCATAGAAGAAGCTCCTGCCGTTGGCATGTTCGTGGGAACTCTCGATCCGCAGGCGACTATATCCCAATTCATGATGTTTTTCAAGCCGACCACCTTCCAGGACTTGATTGACAAGATGGCCCAAATGGACCAGATAGACCATAGACCGCCCTCCTCGAAAATGGAGCTTCGAAATGAAAAGGGGAAAAGTAAAGCGACCTTCGTCGCCAACGCTCAGCAACAGTCGAGTAATCCGAAACCGGTTGCTCGCCAAGGCAACAAATCACAATTCTTTGATGAAAAGTTGAGACGTCCTTACTCGTTTCCCTGGGATAAAACGAGGAAACTATTCGAACTAGCGGTGCGCAACAGGCTCATCACCTTGCCGGATCTGAAACGCCTACTGCAGCCCGGCGACGTCAACAATCCCAATTACTGCCCCTATCACCGAATATTGGGCCATCCAATCGAATATTGCTTCATCTTCAAAAACTGGATTGAGGACCAATATCAACAAGGCAAATTCGCGTTGTACAAAAACTGGAAGGTGAACCCGCCACAGCCGCATGCTCCTAAAAAGGTGGACACGCCGGGGGCATCATGCTCATTTATAGAAGAAGCTCCATGGGAAGTTGCTCTTTCAAACAAGACTAAAAGGATGCTGAAAGACCTTCAAGCATGTCCGACAATTAGATGGAAAAGCCCACTGGAGCCAGAGATCATTAAGAGAATGCTGAAACCGTGCCCAGCACTGAGAGTTGGTAACGATGGGCAAAATACACAGGTCCAGCCGTCGAAGTCTTCGAAGAACAAGAAGAAGACCAAAAAGCCCGCGCAGTCTGATGACAAACACACGAATTTGCAAAGGTATATTGACGCACCGGAGGAATATAACCAGAAGGTGCGAACCCCGGTCACACTCCAAGAGTTTCTCAGCCATATCCTTGAGAGCGGAAATAATGCCAATGATGAGGGAGAAGACTCGTCAGAAGAATCCGAGGATTACGTAGCAAGTTGTCACATGATCTCTCATTCGTCAGCAAATGACGAAGAAGCTCACTCGGCGTCAGAAGATAATATAAAGGAGCTGGGGGCAGGATCAGTGCTAAAATCCTTAGAACCGTCAGACGAGATGATTGACATGCTGCTGAATGATGCCCGTAAGAAGAGTAAAGCTGATCAAGAGCGTGAAATGGCCATATTTGAAAGAGCCAGGCGTCGGCATCAAGCGGAAGAAGTTATGGTAGGAATGAGTTGCCAAGTAATCCGACTAGATCGAAGAACGCCTGCAGCAGAAAAAAACAGGCTCAAGGCAAGGAAACAGTTCGCTAAAGCCTTGTTAATGGAAATGAAGCTGCCATCTTCCAAAGGAAATACTCCTGGCGGTCTACACCTTGACGAAGCGGATGTACACCCTAACTACTGCTTGTACCATCAAAGGATTGCACACCCTACCGAAGAATGCATGGCCTTTAAAAAGTGGTGGCAGGGATACGTTGCTCACCGACAACAGTTCAAGCGGAAGAAGCGTAAAACTCGTCGGGAGAAGAGAAGCACGACAGATGAGAACAAAAGAACTGCCGGCAACTGTCGCATGATTGATTCCGGGTGATCATAAGTTCTCACCTTCGGAAGTGATTCTGATGAAGAAATAGCCCTCAGCCCTCTCTTCAAAGAATCCACCTCGGGAAAAGAGGAAGAAATAAAGAACTGTGAGAATATTCGGCTGCGTAACCGTACGTTACCTGAAAAGAATCTCGGACCCACAAACAAGGGGTTGAACAAAAAAGATAAGGGGAAAGAAAAAGTCCCTGAAGATATTGCCCTCGATGATCGACTCGTCGAAGAGCTGGCAGCCAAGGACCCGCCCAAGAAAAAAAAGTGGATTACAATGTCCTAACACACTTGAGAAAGATACCCTCACAGCTAAGCGTTTTGGATGCCCTTCTATTGTCTAAAGAGGCACGAGATTCTTTTATTAAGGCATTACAAGAGCCCGAGCAGCTTCAAGCCTTCCTTGCCGAAGAAAAGATGAAGGACGAGCTGGAAGAAGTGCACACAGCTGACATCACTTTCGGCGATGAAGATCTTCTCCTCGGAACGTACGAGCACAACCGTCCCCTGTATGTCACCGGGTATTGATATGACATCAAGATAGGAAAAATCTTAGTTGACAACGGGTCCTTTGTCAACCTCCTAAATGTGAGGGTGCTAAAAGAAATCTGCATGAGCGTTCAACACCTCGCTCAGGATAAAATCACTATATCCGGATTCGACTCTCAGTCGTCACGGACGCTCGGGTCCGTAATACTGACATTATGCTTCGGGCTGCTTGTCACTGACATCAAATTTCATGTCATTGACGCCAAGACCTGCTACAACGCATTGCTCTGAAGGCCTTGGTTACACGAGTAAAACATCATCCCTTCTACACAACATTAGTGTATGAATTATTTCAAAGATGATCTCGAATATACCGTGACGGGGGAACTAAACGCGTTCTCCGTAAATGAAGTCCGAAAGTACGAAGATGCAAAGTATTTCCTACCAGACTTTCAAGACACGGAAAGATGCCATAAGCCGGAAAATAAGCAAAAAGATATCACCACTATTCCAGTCTTCGGGAGCGATACTGAGGAGGAAGAAGAGATAGTCTATTCGGGGCCGCCCCAATGCAACAAGCCGGGACCATCTACCCCTATTCTGGTCTCTGGCAGTGACTCTGAAGATGAAGTCAACGCAGTGTTCTTGGTCCGTCCATCAGTACAGGCCCTCACTGGAGATGATTAGAGTTTACAGATCGCCATAGTTCCATGACAGCACTACAAAGAGCTGGATGCGCTTGAGACATATGGTGTGCAAGAGCTGCAGACATTCTATGTCCCTCACAGACGGAGAGACGAAAAGGCGATCCTATTTATCGATCCACGGAGACTAATGTCGAAAGAGAAGTCTGGTATGGTGCCGATTCTGTGCTCGACAGGCTCCAACCCATCCGTCTGCCCAGATACTACATGGAGCGATTAAAAAGGTTATTGAGATGCCAATGCGTACCTTTCAAACAGACTCCTTGACAAGATCAGTTCTTCAACAGGATCTGGAACGTCCTCGGAACTCAGCGAAAATTGCCCAACGGAAAAATGCAAACGATTGGATTTGGATATGTCCAGTCTAAGAAACGGGAGCAATTTCATGACTGCTATGTCTTAAATGATCTCGATGAAGAAGGGGATGCTCTTTTAAAAGATGCTGACGCTGAACCAGAACGAGGTCCTGCCATAAAAATGCCGAGCCCGTCGTTTGAGGAACAGATTGACAAGCTAATCAGAGAAGCAGGTCAAAGGGTTCGGGATAACCACAGCCGCGAAATGGCCATTTACGAAAAGGCCAGGACGCAACGTATCATTCAGCAGGCTGTGGATCCCTTTCACTCCCAATCCGCTGTGCGCTCTCGTGGCGAAAAGAAAGCCCGGCGCAGAAGCAACGATAAGGTCAAGAACGGGGACGACATTCCAAGACAGCAAAACGGATCCAAAAGGCCACGCGATCGAAAAAAGATCAGTCGGAATCCGTCTCTTATGAAAAAGATGGGTCGAGCATATTCTTTCCCTCGAGACAAGACAAGGAAGATCTTCGACCTTGTCATGAAACATCAGATGATGACACTCCCGGAGTCTCGGCACCCCGATCGGGCAAACGAGGTTCATCACCCAGATTATTGTTCCTATCACCGAGCGATAGGACATCCTCTTAAAAACTGCTTCCCCTTCAAAAACTGGGTCAAAGACCAATATCAACTCGGCAGATTCGCCCTATCCAATAGTTGGAGGGTAGCCCCACCACAAAAGCATGTGCCAAAATCAACATATATGGCAAGAGTAGAATCAGATCAACATCGGTCTTGGAAACGATCTCGTACCTGTCACGTGATAACGCTGTCAGAAGAAGGAGTGCCCGAGAATATGGATGACCCTTCCTGGTGCTTCGAAAATGAGGATGAAGAGGAATTGATCTCAGAATTTCCACCGGCGCCAAAAGAGTTGGAAGATGGGATACACCCCACTGCGGACAACCTAAGGAAAATCGACTTGGAGGCGGCAAACGACCCGCAGCCTACGTTCGTCAGCGAGCTGCTGTCTAAAGAACAGGCGGCTATGCTAAAAGACGTGCCATTGAAGTATAAGGACTGCTTCGCATGGAACTACTCTAAGATGCCGGGGCTAGATCTAGAAATAGCTGTGCATAAATTGGCGATATCTCCGGACGTCAAGCCAGTCAAACAAGCATCAAGAAGAATGTGGCTCAAACTTGAAATGAGTATCAACGCCGAAGTCAAGAAGTTAATCGACTCCGGCTTCATCGAAGAAGTTCAATACCCCGACTGGATCGCCAACATTGTCCTAGTGATGAAGAAAAATAGGACGCTACGCATCTGTGTGGACTTTCGGGACCTCAACAAAGCTTGTCCGAAGGATGATTTTCCTGTACCGGTTACCGAGCTGATGATAGACAACACGTCCACTCACGAAGTCTTCTCCTTCATGGACGGCTCATTAGGGTATAATCAAATAAAGATGCATCCCGAAGACCAGAAGCATACCGCTTTCCGGACTCCTCTGGGCATATTCTGCTACAAAGTGATGCTTTTTGGTCTGAAGAACGCCGGCGCTACCTATCAGAGGGCCATGACGAAGATTTTTGATGACCTCATACATGAAATCGTCGAATTCTATATCAATGACCTCGTGGTGAAAAGCAAATCAAATGAGGAACACTGGGAGCATTTGAAAATAGTGTTTCAGCGTCTTCGGAAATACAATCTGAAGATGAACCCTCTCAAATGCGCGTTTGGAGTTTACTCGGGAAAATTCCTGGGGTTCATCATCCGATACCGGGGCATCGAAATAGATCCATCAAAGATCAAGACGATTATGGAAATGCCTTCTCCAAGAACTCTCAAGCAAGTGCGGTCTCTCTAAGTAAAGCTCGCGTATATCCGGTGGTTCATAGCCAACCTCTCCAGCAAATGCCGTCCTTACAGTCACTTGATGAAGAAGGGAACTCCGATCGTTTGGGATCACAAATGCCAAAGCACACTGGATGAAATTAAGCAATACTTACATAATCCGCAGGTACTGACCGCTCCGGTCAAGGGAAATCCCCTCATCTTGTACACAACAGCCCTTTTAAGTTCGTTAGGTGCGTTATGGGCACGAGAGAACGACCAAGGGAAAGAGAGAGCCCTCTACTATCTAAGTCGAGTTCTCCTGGGGGAAGAAAAAAACTACTCCCCTATCGAAAAACACTGCCTGGCGTTAATCTTCGCGATAACTAAGCTTCGGCCTTATGCTTTGGCGCATGAAGTCCATCTCATATCAAAAGTGGATCCTCTTAAATAGTTGATGTCAAAAGCCGTTCTGACGGGACGGCTCGCTAATTGGGCCCTACTCTTAATGGAATTCTCGATAACATACCGACCTCTCAAGACAGTGAAAGGCCAGGCCATCGCCGACTTCCTTGCTGAGCATCCGATACCGGCCGATTCACCCCTCAATTGTGAATTGCTGGACGAGCACGCGTTTGAAACGATCGACAGGGAGAGAGGAGGGAGTGATACCCGATGGGAACTCTACTGTGATGGGGCATCTTCCATGAAGAGGAGAAAGCACACCACCTCTATAATCAAATTAGGGGTAGGCCTTATCTTCGTGACTCCGCAAAGAGGGATAATGCGCTTTGCTTTTTCCTTAATAGAGCCGAGGACAAATAATGAAGCGGAATATGAGGCTTTGATAGCAGGTCTTGAGATTGCTGTCGATATGGGAATCGAAAATCTCCTTATATACGGGGACTCCTAGCTGGTCGTTAGTCAAGTAAACGGAAACTATCAAATGTGCAAACCGGAGTTGGTAAAGTACGGCGAGAGAGTGCAACAACTGTTGCCGCAAATTCCCTCCTACACCCTGGAAAGCATACCGCGTATAGAAAATAGTAAGGCGGACGCATTAGCCAAACTTGCTAAAGAACCGCTTGACGAAAACTTCGATGACGTAAGAATCGTTGTGCAAAGCCGTCGGGTTCTCACACCAGCAGAAATATCCCCGGAGTCGTCTGAAGAAAATGAAACGACCAAGCAAACAGTCCTACAAATAGAGAACCAAGAAGAGGCTAAGGATTGGAGAGAAGTCTTTATAGACTACTTCAAATCCCGCCGAACACCTGAAGATGCATCCTCAAGACATCAGCTCATAAAACGAGCTCTGTCTTTCACTTTCGTCAATGATACTTTATATAAGAGATCGTTCGAGTTTCTGTGGCTAAGATGCTTAGGACCAGAAGAAGCAAGGACAGTCGTCCAAGAAACTCACGACGGACTCTGTGGTTCTCATCAAGCTGGGCGAAAGATGAAGCTGAAGATTAAAAGAATGAGCTACTATTGGCCCACGATGATCCAGGACTGCCTCGAATACGCGAAACAGTGCCGCTCGTGCCAAATTCATGGAGACTTCATCTACCGGCATCCAAACCCGCTACACCCAACAATGGCTAGCTGGCCGTTTGAAATGTGGGGAACCGATATAGTTGGGCCCATCGAACCAGCGTCATCCACAGGACATCGGTTCATATTGGCGATAACTGATTACTTCTCTAAGTGGACAGAAGCAGTACCGCTTAGAGAAGTGAAAACGGAGAATATTTTCCATTTCTTCAAGACACACGTCATCTATCGGTTCGGCACTCCGCGACGGATTATCTCCGATAACGGGCCGGCCTACAGAAGCCACAGGATTAGCCGCTTCGCATAGCAGCATAACATAAATTGGAGATACTCTTCGGTCTATAATCCCCGAGCTAACGGTCTAGCTGAGGCTTTCAACAAAACCTTGACAAAGATCATAAAGAAGATGGAGTCCAAAAATAAAAAGGACCGACACGAGAGACTGCATGAAGCTCTCTGGGCGTATCGAACTACGTTCAAAACGGCTACAATGCCCTATGCATTGGTATTCGGCATGGAAGCAGTACTCCCCCTCGAGATAAAGCTACCCTCTCTACGAGTGGCGGTTCATTACGAGTTAACAGATGAAGAGAATTCTCATCTTCGGCTTGAGGAGCTCGACGCCCTCGATGAAACTTGTCTCATGGCGCAGTAAAACCTAGAGGCTTACAAAGCAAAGATGACGCGCTCATACGAAAGATTGACTAGGCCGAAAACGTTCCGCCAAGACGAACTCGTGCTAGTGGTCAAGAGACCTATGATCCCCAATCGTTCCTAATGGGGGAAATTCGAGCCGAACTATGAGGGCTCGTACATCATAGACAAAGTTTACCAAGGTGGGGCTTACTTGCTCATGGATATGCATGGCGAAAGACCCTTCCGGCCGATAAATAGCCGGTTCCTGAAAAAATACTACGCTTGACGAGTCACGGCCTAGGTTAACGATAGATGACGACGCCTATGTCCGCTCGCTATCTTCCCAAGCCCAAACTTTATAAGTAGTATCTAGTGAAAACTTGCCTCAAAGTCGCTATGGACCGAAATGTCCTTAAACTAATAAGGGACCGAGATGTCCTGAAACTAGTTACAGACCGTAATGTCCTTAAACTAACAACGGAACGAAATGTCCCTAAACTAATGATGGACCGCAATGTCTTTAAACTAGCTATGGACCGAAACGTCCTTAAACTACTACGAACCGCAGCATCCTTAGGCTAACGCGGAAAAATAAAAAAAATAATAAAAAATAATAATAAAAGAAAAACGGTACGTCCACAAGCAAAATGGGCACGGATGAAAACCCGAAAGGGCTCCGTGAGTAAAAACAGCAGGGCTACCGGCAAGTTTGTGAAAACCCAAAAAGGCGCAAGCTCGTAAAAAATTTTTTTTTGCACACTTGCGAGGTTCTATCGACCTTGTAAGGAGAAAACACCTACGTGAGATTCTTACGACTCACAAGGGAGCAACACACTTAGGGATCCCCACGATTCCGAAGGAGAAATTACACTTACGAGATCCTCACGACTCGTAAGGAGAACCCTTTTATGAGACCCTCATGGCTCATAAGATTCAAAAGCCTTAAGCTACAAGGATCTGAACATGTTCTTAAGCTATCACTTCCCCAGACTGCCCTACAGGTGAGTCCATATTAACCCTTGTATACAATCCATGGGCACAAATAAACGTTGCCCCCACCAAGTTCCACCAATGACACGAGATGTCCTCATGTGGTGAACGACACTTGTAAGTCCTCTCGACTTATAAGGAGAAAACACTCTTGTAGGATCCTTACGACTTATAAGAGAACACACACTTAGGAATCCTCATAATTACTAAGGAGAAAACGCACCTACGAGATCCTCACGACTCGTAGGGAGAAACACCTTCATGAGACCCTTACGGCTCATGAAGTCAAAAGCCTTAGTCGACAGGATCCTAACCCTGTTTGCTAAGCCACCTTTATTCAAATCGACATAGGCAAATGATGATTCGCTCCTGGCAATATCCCAGTGGCAACAATGCTGATGCCTAAATCGGTAACAAATTCCATGTCCTTTCAAGGCAAATGATGATTTTCTCCTGGCAACATTCCAATCGCAGCGATGCTGATGCTAAGATTGGTATCAGGTCTTGAGTGCCATACTTGCAACAAAATCAGTAAGCCAAAAATGCATATGAATAGCTGAAATGATGGGGCAACTCGCAATAAAAATCAGCGAGTAAAATATATGCATACAAAAATAGCCGAAATGATTGGGCAACTCACAATAAAAACCAGCAAGTAAAGAAAAAGAAAAATAGCCGAAATGATTGGGCACCGCGAAAAATAGCCGAAATGATTGGGCAATCGTGACTTTCGCGATATAAAAGGCTGAAAAGATAGAGCATCACGGAAATAAAAAAATGAAAGAATGAAACTCTTGCCCTACAGGTGAGTCCATACTAACCCCTGCATACAATCCATGGGCATAAACGAAAAGGGAACCACATTTCCCAATAGATTCTGGCAAAGGGAGAGTTAGATCTCGATAGTAACACCTACAGCCTAGAGATCGGCAACGACGTTCCTCCTCATTCCAGCAGGATACGGACGCGACACCACCAGTCAGAGCCACGGTAAAGTCCCCGGTTCCAAGATTTTACGGTTCACAGACAACCTAAAGTCAACCCTGACACCGCAGCAAATGGAGAAAGTCAAGCCTGACACCGTAGAAAACGGAGAAAATCAACCCCGACACTGTAGAAAGCGGAGAAAGTCAAGCCTGACACCGTAGAAAACGGAGAAAGTCAACCTCGACACTGCAGAAAAATGGAGAAAGTCAACCCCGACACCGTAGAAAGCGGAGAAAGTCAACCCCGACACCGTAGAAAGCGGAGAAAGTTGACCCGGACACCGTAGAAAGCGGAGAAAGTCAACCCTGATACCGCAGAAAACGGAGAAAGTCAACCCTGACACCGTAGAAAACAGAGAAAGTCAACCCCGACACCGTAGAAAACAGAGAAAGTCAACCCTGACACCGTAGAAAAACGGAAAAAGTCAACCTCGACACCGCAGAAAATGGAGAAAGTCAACCCGGCACCGTAGAAAACGGAGAAAGTCAACCCGGACACCGTAGAAAATGGAGAAAGTCAACCCCGACACCGTAGAAAACGGAGAAAGTCAAGCAATAATCCCTCGATTCATCTCGACTCATAGGGAAGAGCCTTAGGCAATGGGGATAAGGACTTGTTTCCTAAGCACTGGGGCCCTACAAGCAGGTCCAAACTGACTCTTGTATACTATTCATGGGCCACACTCTCCAAAGTCGAATATCGACAAGAAAAAGAAAACACTTACAAGTCCTCTCGACTTGTAAGGGGGAAATTCTCCTGTGAGATCCTTACGACTCTCAAGAGAAAATGCACTTAGCAGTCGTCATGACTCCTAAGGAGAAAATACACCTACGGGATCCTCTCGACTCGTAGGGAGAAAAGTCTTTATAAGACCCTCATGGCTCATAAAAGTTGAAAAGTCTTAGGCAGCAGACCTGAACCTACTCTCTAAGCTATCATTACCCTACAAAGAGGTTAAGATGGATCATTATTTACTATATACAAGCCATATTTGCCAAAGTAACATGCCAATGACACAGCAAAGGGAAGAAAGCGATAGCAACAAAAAAATGTGTCTTTTATTCATGAATTCAATTGAGTACAAGATACATCATATAAAGAAAAAATGAATGAAAAGAATGAATGCATGTTATTCATAAATTATAAATTTTCAATTGATACAAAGACGGCTATTGAGGAGGAGGCGTTTTCAACAAATTAGCCAGCTGCTCGCGTACTCCTCTCAATCCTTTCTTGCAATCAGCTGCCGCGGCCAACTCCGCTTTGACTCGGGCCCGCTGTCGCAGACATGACGTAAGCTTTTCATCGGTACCCAACATGACAGATTCGCAGTCCTGCATGACCCGCTCTGCAGAGTCAAGCGCCCATCTCAGCGTCAACCCATCTAAAATGCATCGTTGGAGATTATCAAAGGTAGTTTTCAACTGCACAGCATTCGCTTCGACCTGGGAGCGCAACCAAGCGGATTCGCTTGAAGCCACTTCATGATCCTTTCGCCTCAAGGTCATCTCTTGTTCAAAATGGCGGATGAAAGGAACGCTTTGCTCAACCCACGCAGCCCGCTAGGAGTTTAAAGCTGATACTTTAGGAGTGGGACACTTGAGCTCAATCTCATACGGGCATGCCTCGATCTTTCTGTAGAATTAAGCCAAGACTCGACGACGCCTTCGTCATGGAAGTTCACGAGCATCGCCAGCATAAGATTAACCTCAGCAGCAAAATCTACAGCGAATGCGAGGGCCTCGGCGTCAAGATCCTCGACGAATTCCCTCAACATCCGCAGGCTAGTTGCAGCGCCCCTGAAAGATGGACGTCTAGAAAAAGGCCCTGCAGGCATTAGGATTCGAGACTCGAAGGGAGCTGGAGCCAGTGGGATTACTGCAAAAAGAAATTATGGTCAAATGTCGACTCAGAAGGTAAAGAAAATATACGAGCAATGGAGATTATTATACTGGTTGTGGCAGGTGGCAGAGTTGGGAGTACCGGAGGTGAGGCTATTCTCTCGTCCCTTCCTCCGATCCGTGGCACTGCGATCAATACAAGGAAGATTTAGCAATGATATGGCTATTCATAAAAAGAAAGAAGGAGACAATAGTTGAAAGATATACTAACCAATACCAGCAGGCGGAATGACATCCGACTGGAAGGAGAAATGCGGGTTCAGCACCTGATACAGATGGTCAAAAAGAACTCCTGCAAAGTATGACAATATACTATCAGTACCAGGAGGATGATACCCATAGTGAAACCGACAAATCTCAAACTTATACCTTCCAGCATCTCGGAGGACATATGAGAAGGTAAGGGAACAACAACCGTTATGGCGGCGACCGGAGGTGCTTCAGATGGTACAATATCAGCGTTCGCTGCACCTACAAAAAAAGTATTGTCAGAAGAAGCTGGACGGGATTGCGAAATAAAAAGTAAACCGTGACCCAAGACCTACCTGATGGGTTATTAGCCAAAACCTCGAAGGAAGAATCATTAGGCGCTGCCGCTTCTTCGCTCTCTTTCAGTGGGATAGTTTCGACGCCCATGGCTTCATCCTTGATTTGACAAGGGCCGTCGTGACGCTTGCGGTGCCCGCCGATACCAGGGAGCCACAAGGGGAAAGAGCAACGGTTTGGGCAGTCCCAGACTCCCGAGAGAGAGTAGCCGCTTCGGGCTCTGTGGTCGCCGTCATATCACCTGCCATCTCATCGCCAGGACTTGGCCTTGCAGGATATGGTATATAAGAATTTGAAGATCAAGTTATAATAAAAGATTCAGCATTACGTTACCTTCGGGCAGCTTTTCGGTTTCTTCCCGAGTCGCGCGCGCAACCTGTCTATGGGCGGTAGACAGGGCAGCTGGAGCATCCTCTGGAGGAATAGCGACATAGGGGGGTAGTGCTTGAACCTGCACCCACAGCCAAGCTGGCATCGCGTTCCCTCGTCGTGCGCTTCTTACGCTTTTTTTCGGTCTGAGCGGTGAAAAGCGATCTCCTCAAGACCTCTGTTAAAGAGACGTCATCGTACGAACTAAGCTCCGCCTCTGGAGCCGTTACAGCATCTGTCATCGGCTGCTTAAGCAAAGCCTCTTGCGGTACAGTCGGGAGAGCTGGAGCCACAATAGCCGACTGTGGAAGCGTCGCTGCATCACCGATCAGGATCAGTACCACACTTGGAATAACCCGAGTCAAAGTAGTGTTAGTTATATGTATGCCCTAGAGACCATTACTGTACATACGATGTATATTGTAGTGGATGCTTGGACATATATATGGAGGAATTTCTTGCTCGACATGATAGTATGCTATCTGGTTGCTCTTTATCTTAACATGTACACTGATTGTCTCTATATTATGTGTTGATAAAGCCCTTAGGATGAGTACTTGACTACCAAGATTATGATGTAGATCATACTAGTGGGGACAGTGTAGTCGCTAAGTACATCTTCAAATGTTCCTAGTCGAGGGTGTATCAAGACAGAGCATCGATATACCAGAGTAGACTAGCGTATAGCTTCTCGACCCATGTAGATGTGCGATGGATGATCCTATATCCATTGGTGTTTAACATCAGAGACAGTATATGGGCGCTCAGTAGAGACTGGGTACACTGGACGGACTCGCCGAGAACTCCCAGATGGTATTATACCTCACGTCAGATGGCAGTTCTCTGGTGACACTGGTACAGGTTAGTCTGTAGACCCAAGATCGTCTTAGAGTCTTGTGTGATTCCCACTGTGCTTTGATTTCCACCTTACCACGTTCAAGAGAACGTGCAAAACGGTGGCTTTTGGGTACAGTCCCGAGTCACATGGAGGCAATGAGCGATAGGAGGGGTTTCTTCTCTCCCGGTATTGGGAGTTGATGTTGCGCTGTGCTTGATTGGCTATAACAGGAAGTCCTTGTCCAAGGCTGCTTCAGAGATATACTGATAAGTGTTATCAGTAGTTTCTCGACCCGTTATGAACCTCATATCTACATGACTTATCGAGTTACTGGGATCTGACGTTTACCACCCCTAGATGAGATATGAGACATATCAGACGAAGAGACCGGACTGTACAGTAGTGTTACTGATTGGATTCGCAGGAGTGTGAGCAGGATTGCTTGTTGATCTTCTGATCACTTAATACCCGGGTGGCCGTTACGTTTAGCAGACCGCTTGCGGCTTGTGGGTGTTTGATATGATCATCACCTACTGCCGGCGTATTGACGAGTCTTCAGAGTCCTACACAGGGGTTTCCTAGCTCAAGAGAAATGGAGTAGGAGCACATATGTGATATGTACGGGACCGAGATTGATACGATATGAGATACCATATTCTATTCTCGCGAAATGTGACATTGGTCGGGTATATGCGATATAGCCGGGTTATCAGATCAAGTGTTGATTCGATAAGTTGTTACACATGATATTAGTCGGTTATATCCGGATTATTAAATCAAGAGTTGATTTAATAATTTAATGTATAATTATATATTAGATATATTACATTACATTAACTAGTATTAGCTCATTTAAGATTTCTTTTCTCATTAGATTGTGCACATTGTATATATGTGATATATGCAAGTGTACATGTTTGTGTCATGCTTGATGATACATACAAGATGGGTGCATGAGACTTAAACCATATTAAGGTTAAATTAGGGTTTATTTATTTCTTAAAGAATAACAAAAGAGAGAAGACTTGGTCAATGTTGTCAAGCTTTCATGAAGCTTGTAGAAACATTGACAAAGTTCACTCTTTTGTCATTCCTTAAGATATTTCTTAACCCAACCCTTAACCTTACACTTTGGTTAATTCTCTACATGAGTTAAGCATGATGACTTAACTCACCCATGGTTACATAATTCATTTGGATGAATTATTGACTTGAGTTCATCTTCTTCTTCTTATTCCTCTTCAAAAGCTTTCTAGCTCTAATGAAGGTATGAGAAAAAGTTTGAGAAAATCAATTCTAAAGTGAGCCCACTTCCTACTTCATCATCCTCTACTACTTGATATTTAGTATAGGGTGTTCTCTTCACAAAGTTCTTGACCTAGTAAAGAAATAGCTTGGGTTTGTGTCTGCTCGACGTAGATCATCTTCGGCCTCGAAGTCATCGAAGCAAGCATGTTCGTTTCTTCGTGGAGCCTCTCTAGAGTCCCGAGTTTACGATCGCAGCGAAGGGGACTACTATACGGAGCTATTGAAGTGAAGGACCGGTCTACAAAGGTTGTATTCCTTGCTTTCTTTACTTATTGCAAAGTGTTTGCATTTATTTCCGTCGATTTCTAGTATACGATTCTTAGTTAGAGTTAGCTAAAACGGCAAATTTTTGAATTTGGCATGGACGATGCCTCCCGAAACCTTGTTGCCGTCTTAGGTAACCCTGCAGTGGTATCGAGCCATGCTAGAAATTTATACGGAATTTGTTAAGATTACGAAACCGAAACAACTCCGAAACTTGAAACGCAAAATCCAAGTTTCTGTCGATTTTTAAAAGTTGTCAAAAAATTATTTTAACAAGTGCAGAATGATGTATGTGATACCTCATGAACACACAACAAAACCCAACCCTAGGGCTCGGATTTCGGCCGGCGACTAGGCTAGGGATTCCGGCGTCGCTGGATTTCCTATGGGCAATTGGCTTAAGTTTTGTGGTGTGTTCTAGTCTCTGTGATTTGGTGTTTCAGGTGTTGTTTGTATTTGCTAATTTTGCATGTGATGTAATCTTGCACTGTAAGCCATTCGGAGTCTTTCGTATTCGTAGTTTTAACATTGTTTCGGGTTTTTCGCATGTTGTCTAGACGAAGTCAAAAAGTTTGATCGAATGTCAAAAGCCTATTTTTTCAAGTTTAACATATTCGGAAACATATGCAAGTGATTCTGTGGACCCTCTAGAAGAACAAAACCTTAACTCAATTATGTGGCCGTCAGAACCACCACTAAACCCTAAGGTTTGTGGTAGTTCGGCGTTGTCACATGTGAGGCGTTGGTTTGACCCTTATACGGTTGGTTCATAGGTACTGTGGCATATTCTGGGTACTATTAAAACTGTGCTCAAGTGTTGAGCGATCGGGAAATTGTGGGACTTTGATGAATCGATCAAAAAGTTTAACCTCGTCCGGGTATCATGTGATGGGATACAATATTTGGAATCCACATGTAGTTATGAGATAACTAATTTGAATGTTATAAATCTAGCAATTTAGTCTCAGATGATCGGCTGCCACGGGATTTTGATGAGATCAAAAGTCCGTCGCAATCACGTAGCGTACGCGGATACTCGCCGGGTAAACTTAATAGATAGCCACGCCCCAAAGCCTCGACCAAATGACTGTAGGAGAACCCCATCGCCAAAAGCATCCGTTCGGGTGCTCGCGGCAGCGGTGTTCCGCCTTAGTGCACTTCGTCGATGGCATCAGGGGGTGCGGCCGTCTACTAAAGTTCCTGACGAGCATTCGATCAAGATGTCGGGAATCTTATTGAATTGCCCGACTAGATATTGAAAAGTGTTTTCAAGATCGAGACTAAAATGCAGGGTTTATAATTGTTAGGTATGTGATGTCTAAGGAATTCATTTGGTTAGGCATGAAATCCAAAGTATGAGATACGTCGGGTTTATGATGTCTAAGGTGGTTGCGGATTCCAACTGTTGTAGTTTTTCACTTTTTTTTCTGCGACCGTAAGTGTAATATATTGTGTATCGCCGGTTTTGGTGCTATATGTCAACGGCAATTGGGATACGCATATTTACTTACGTTGATGACATGTGATGTTATGTGTTGCTGTGATATGTTATATTGGATCGTCGTGTTTGAATAGCCGGGTTTTTTTTTATGTGAGATGAGAGTTTTTATTTTCATTCATGTAAAATTCATTGTATGTAATATTCTTTTATTGGGGCACTTCCAGGTTGAGGATGATGTCACCATTGTATATTATTTACTTTTCCGCATTAGGATAGACCCAAGGCGGGGAGCATAAGTAACCGAGTTCTAGGGTCCAGTAGGAGACCATCTCGAAGAGTCGAGACCGGGTCTCCTAACTCTAGAATTAGTAGGGTTGCTTGCCGCTCTCGTAGGGGTCTAGGGGTGTGGGATTGGTTATTCATCACGACCGTGGAATACGTGTTTTATACAGGCTTAATTTAAAACACGGAAATCCTAGTATATCCAATATTTCATATGTTGTTCTTCTGCTGCGATATCAGTGATGTGATCATTTGATATGTTGAGATGGATACAGGATATAGTATATGTGATATATTATATAGACGTTGCTTATGTTTTACACCCGCGCTAGCACTGCCTCGCTCTGCCGTTAGTTACCTAACCTAAAGGTGCACGAGGGGACATCGAGGCAAATGCAGATGGCATAAGCGTACGCTGTATTTATCTGTGATGTTTAGGTAACTTAAAAGATGGGACTTCATTAATGATATTAATGAAATAAAAGAAACCTAAAGATGTTGTAGAAACTTGTCTCGAAAACTGGTAGCTCTAGTTCTTGCTTTGCATAGCGGTGTTCCTTGTAGAACATCCAACACCTTATTCGATAAGGAAAGAGCCGAGATCCTTTCACCGGGAGTGACCTCTTTAGCGAAACTAGTAGATGCTACAAACTCGGTTTGTCTTTTGATTGTTTTTATAGTTTTTGCTTTGCATAGTGGTATTTGTGAAATATCCTGCACCTTATTCGATAAGGAAAGAGCCGAGATCCCTTCACCGGGAGTGACCTCTTTAGCAAAACTAGTAAAAGCCTAAAAAACACTCCTTTTCAAAATCACTCGATTCTACGACGATATCAAGTTCATTACGCAAAGGGTTTTCTTAAAAACCTGTCATAGCCCTTCGTCATTTCAGATAAGTAATAGTTAGTTTTCATGCTGCGTTTGTTGGCCTTTGTCAAGGCGTAGTGTGCAGTAGCTGATTACTGCTTATCTGCATAAGCGTATGATGCGATTGAGTTGGGGTAGTCGTGCGACCTTGTTGGCCTTTGTCAAGGGTCGTGCGGGTGGGTTTAATTCAATCAGGAAATGACGGGTTGAACTTGACTAGCATCCTATGGTTTGTTGGCCTTTGTCAAGGTCATAGGAGGTTAGGGGCAAAACATTATCGGGAATTTCAAGTGTTGAAATTTGCAATGAGATTGCATACCTCCTATGAGATAGTTGGATCCCGATACCCACTGCGAGTAAGAGTTACTCCTAGGAGAGTTTTACACATTACAATTAGCCGATCAAGTAGGTGTCTAGAAAGGTGTCAACGGGGTTACGCCTCTAGGAAAACGAGGTTTATTTTTATTAGGTCCGTGCGAAAGCACGGGGAACCTCCTTCAAAGTACCGACACTGGCCTGGCTGAAAGATTGGCGAACTTGTAAGGTGTAATTAATCCCGGCTAGTCTTTCCTTTTAGAGTTTGAAGGAAGATTTGACTAAAACAGTGGGAGCCATCCTGATTAGATATATTAATAACCAATCTAATTTTGCAAGAGCATACACTGAGTGTTTGCTTCTCTCTCTCTCCAGGTAGCAACCATCTCACGCCTTAATCAAGATAATAATATGGATGTATTGACCGAACCCGCTTGTTATACTGAGCTGGGGAACGTTGGTCCCGCTCCAACTTATAACTGTTATAAGACCGAGCAGGAAATAGGGGATTACCAGGATTCCCGTGCCGCCCAAACGAAGAAAGTGCATGCTGATGCATCGTCTTCGGGTGTGTTCATTATAGAGAACTGTTTCTCAGTATCCTTTACGTTATGGGTATGTGACACCGGATCAGGATCCTGCATATGTAATCTGTTACATGGACTACAGATAGGTAAAAAACTGAGAAGGGATGATAAGTTTCAAGAGTTGGAAATGGTGCAAGTGTTGCAGCCAAGTTTGTTGGCAGTTATCACCATGTATTATCAAATACATTGATTCTGAACGAATGTTATTAGATATCGAACCTGATATACAACATCATATCAGTCTCTTTATTTAGTAAAGAAGGATATAATTTTGTATTGTTGGATAATGTTTTGAACATTTCCTATATCAAAAGTTGATTGGTTCAGGCACGTTATCTAAAAGCATATACGTTCTAAATCAAATTACAGTTCTTAACGTATAGAACACACACAAGAGGAAGAGTTCAGAAATGAACGAATCCTTCTTAAGGCATTGTAGACTAGGTCATATCAATGCGACCCGACTAGCTGAAGTTACATAAAGATGCATATTTAAATCAGTTTAAATTTACATCTTGTGATACTTGGCAGTCATGTCACAAAGATAAGATGACCATAGCTCCATGTAAGTCCGTGTTGCCCACCCCGGTGCTTACGGGGAGGCGGAAAACATAATAAAAAACGGATTTTTAATGACTTAGGCAACATGGACCTTGCTTGTGAGGATCTTTACTAAACGAAAACTAGCTAAACCTAACTACAAAGTAGCTAAGTGATGGAAAGGTTATACCTTGAGCTCAAAGTCCTTCTCTCCTTGCTCCTTGGAATGGTTGAAAGAGTTCACCTTGCTTGTCTTCTCCCGTCAAAGAACGATCCACCCGAAAGCCACTACCTTTAGCTTCAACTCCAAGCTAGGAGTAACTAGAGTGCAAGAAATGCTAAGACTTGAACCCTAGAAGTGAGTAGAGAAGATCAAGTGAAGGTTTTTCTCAAGCTTTTTGTTTCTCAACACATGAGAGGGAGAGAGCTTGAGGGAGAGGATGAGCAAGAGAGAGAAAAGATATGATAGAATGAATTATTTGTGAGCCTTTCTCACTAATATGTGTGTATAATTTTAATTGTATAATTAGCTTGAAAATTGTCATGGTAAATCATGAAATGACCATTATCATTTCAATTTTGCAAAGATCAAAGAGCATCTTCCAAAACAAATGATGATGGTCAAAGTGTCAACCATGGTCAACAAGTCAATGAAGTCAATAGGTCAACAAAAACAACCATGCACAATAATTAAGCTAATTATCAATTAACAATAATACACACAAAAGCAATAGGGTTAATAAAATGACAATAGTCATTAACCCTAAACAAGGTCCTCTCCCTCAATCTCAAGAAACTGTGCATACGCACCCGCATTCGTGATCCGAGGAACACGAACACAATGAGAAAAACCAATCTCAAATCATATACTAGGATCCGGCTTAAACCAAAGCCCGCTAGTACAAACTGTCCGGACAGCAAACGTGCACAAGTGCGCGGATGCGAACGAACCCTGTCGCAAAACCATGCGACCTCTACTCATTTTGCCTAAAGGCGAATAGCTCTCTGTGTGGGACTCTAAAGACTCGACACTACGCTGGCAGTGGGTTTAACCACAGACCGCAAGCGGCACTAGCTGTACGTAACGGTCCCCAGGTAGATGTCGATAAGAAGACTGACGAGGTGAACCCCATCTGCACTCCTACTGAGCCTGTATGTGACAGTCTCCGTACAGTCCGGTCTGTTCGTCTGATACATCGCATGGCGGGCCTAGGGGGGCGGTGAACATCAGTCCCCTAATAGCGGTACAAGTCGTGTCGGAGTGTAGCCCAAAACACCCTGAGATAACACTGGAAGCCTACCAGTATATCTCGCTTGCCCTGGCCAGGGACTACTCGTGTAATGGCTCTCCTGGACACAGCGCGATGTCAACCCCCAATACCGGGAGAGACGAATCCTGTCTAACCGTCACTGCCTCCAAGTGCTTCGGGACTGCACCAAAAAACTACCTGTTTGCACGACTCCTCTGAGCCGTGGTAGGGTAGTAATCAAAGTGCAGTGGGAACACACTCGAGGCGAAGTGACAGTGTCAAGTCAGCGGACTAAGCTGTACTCATGTCACCTGAGAACTGATAACTGACGATAGGTATATTACCAACCAACAGTTCCCGACGAGTCCTGTCCAGTGTACTCGTAACCTAACGAGCACCCGCATACTATCTCAAGTACGACGTACTAACGGCTGTAGGACAGACCGTCTCCCACACTGGGATGAGAAGCGCATACGCTAGTCTACTCCGGAGTATCGATGCCCTGTCTCGATAGTCCAACGACCAGGGACCTGTATAAGGATGTGCTTATTGATTACCCAGCTCCCACGAGTGCGAGCGCCATCACAACGCCGGTAATCAAGCAAAGATCCTAAGGGCTCTACTAATATGTATACCAGCAATATGCTAAAAGAAACACATGCACATATTAAAGCAGAGACAAACCAAGTAGCATACTACCATTTCGAGCAAGATTGTATACAACTGTGAATATCCCAAGCTTCCATTAAGTAATATACAAACTAGTATGATACAGTAATGGCCTCTAGGGCATATACACTAACAATCTCCCACTTGCACTAAGGCCATGTACTGGCGTATCGAAGACCTATCATCTCGATCAGCCGCTCGAACTGAGTCTGGGGCAAGGCCTTGGTGAATGGATCTGCTGTGTTATCCTCTGATGCAACTCTCCGGACCTCGATCTCCTGGCGATCCACAATCTCCCTGATCAGGTGATACCGCCTTAAGATGTGTCTGGATTTCTGATGGGACCTGGGTTCCTTCGCTAAAGCTATAGCCCCGTTGTTGTCGCAATACAGAGGTATTGGGTCAACAATGGACGGAACCACCTGAAGTTCTTTCAAGAACTTCCTCATCCAGACAGCTTCTTTTGCGGCATCAGATGCAGCGATGTATTCCGCTTCCATAGTCGAGTCAGCAACGGTTTCCTGTTTGGAGCTCTTCCAACACACCGCCCCTCTATTGAGGGTAAAGACAAAACCCGACATGGACTTGGAATCATCCTTGTCACTCTGGAAGCTGGAGTCAGCAAAGGCCTCAATCTGCAGGTCTTTTCCGCCATACACCAAGAACATCTCCTTAGTCCTTCTCAGGTACTTGAGAATGTTCTTTACTGCTATCCAATGTTTCTCCCCAGGGTTTGACTGATACCTGCTTACCACGCTCAGTGCATAAGCCACATCCGGTCTGGTACACAACATCGCATACATTATAGAGCCTACCGCAGAAGCGTAGGGTATAATAGACATGCGATCCCTCTCCAAATCAGTCTTGGGAGACATCTCTTTGGAGAGGGTGATCCCGTGACAAGCCGGTAGATTACCGCGCTTGGAATCTTCCATACTGAATCTCTTCAGTATGGTGTCGATGTACCTGGACTGTGAGAGTCCTAATATCCTCTTGGATCTGTCACGGTAGATCCGGATACCCAGAATGTAGGAGGCATCACCCAGGTCTTTCATGGAGAACCTGTGTGACAAGAACCCCTTGACAGATTGTAGCATAGGAATGTCATTTCCTATTAAGAGAATGTCATCCACGTATAAAACGAGGAATACTACAGTTCTCGCTACAAATCTACAATAAATGCATGGTTCATCTGGATTTTTGATAAAGCCAAATTCTTTGACCGTCTCATCAAAACAGATGTTCCAACTCCGCGATGCCTGCTTGAGTCCATAAATGGACTTGAGCAACTTGCACACCTTTCCGCTGCTCCCACCCTGAATGAAACCCTCTGGCTGGTCCATATAGACACACTCCTCTAAATGACCATTTAGAAAAGCTGTCTTTACGTCCATCTGCCAAATCTCATAATCGTGGAAAGCAGCGATGGCAAGAAGGATCCGAATGGATTTCAGCATAGCTACTGGAGAAAAGGTTTCGTCATAGTCCAAACCAGGTCGCTGACGAAAACCCTTTGCTACCAGTCTAGCTTTATAGGTCTCAACCTGTCCATCTACACCAATCTTCCTTTTGAAGATCCACTTGCATCCTACGGGTTTTACCCCGTCTGGAGCAATGTCCAACGTCCATACTTTGTTGGTGTACATGGACTCCATCTCGGTCCGCATTGCATCCAGCCATTTTACCGAGTCGATGCTCTGAATGGCTTGCTGGAAGCTAGTAGGCTCATCACAATCCAGGATGCAGTCTTCTCTATCCCCGTCAATGAGAAAACCGTAGTATCTCTCGGACGGATGAGACTGCCTACTACTCCTGCGGAGTGGTATAGGAATGTCCTGTTCTTTCGAACCTTCTGGTTCCTCTAAGCTTTCAGTAATGGTTTGTGGTTCTGGAATTTCTTCCAGTTCTACTGCGCTCCCGCTTATCTAATTTTCTAAAAACTCAGTTTCCAAGAAGCGGGCATGACGAGAAACAAGGACTTTTTGCTCCTCTGCGTAATAGAAGAGATACCCCTTGGAGTTCTTTGGGTATCCCACAAACTTGCACTGTACTGAGCGTGCCTCGAGCTTGTCCGCATGCTGCTTTTTTACAAAAGCTGGACATCCCCATGTCTTAAAGGATTTAAGACAGGGTTTCTTCCCACTCCACATCTGATATGGTGTGGTAGGCACTGTTTTAGTAGGAACTTGGTTCAAGAGATGTGCAGCTGTTTCCAGTGCATAACCCCAGAAAGATCGCGGTAACTCAGCCTTACTCATCATGGACCGTACCATATCCAATAGGGTTCGGTTCCGTCTCTCCGATACACCGTTGTGTTGCGGAGTGTATGGAGGAGTAAGCTGAGAAAGAATTCCATTCTCTTTTAAGTAATTCAGGAATTCGGCACTTAAGTATTCTCCTCCTCGATCCGATCTTAGGATCTTGATACTTTTGCCGGTTTGTTTCTCCACTTCACTCTTATATTCCTGGAACTTTTCAAAAGCCTCGGACTTATGTTTCATTAAGAAGACATAACCGTACCTTGAAAAATCATCCGTAAAAGTAATGAAGTAAGAGTAACCGCTTCGCGCATGTGTAGACATTGGACCGCACATGTCGCTGTGTACGAGTCCCAAGAGCTCGCTCGCTCTTTCTCCGTGTCCAGTGAACGGAGCCTTTGTCATCTTTCCCATGAGACAAGATTCACAAGTGGCATAAGACTGATACTCGAACGGATCCAAGTATCCTTCTTTATGTAACTTAGTCAACCGTATCTCATTGATGTGACCCAGTCTACAATGCCATAAGAAAGCCTGATTAATATCTGGAGACTTTCTTTTGTGTGTATTCTGGATATTGAAAACCTGTGGTTGGTTTAAAACGTAAATACCGTTGTTTAATGTACCTGACCCAATCAAAACTTGATTAAGGTGAATGTTCACTACATTGCTTACAAATGCAAATTCATAACCTTCTTTAGATAATAAAGATACAGAAATGATATTACAGGTTGCATTTGGTACATAATAACAACTACGCAAAACCAAAAAGTGTCCATCAGATAATCCCAGGTGATAGTCCCCCACGGCCTCTGCATCCATGCTAGCACCGTTCGCAACTCTGAGGGTCATGTCACCTGCCTTCAAAACTCTACGCTTTCTCAACGCCTGCAAAGAATTACAGATATGAGATCCTGATCCGGTATCCAATACCCAGGATGTAGAGTTTATTGATAGACAGTTTTCAATAACATACACACCTGAAGCTGAAGCTGCAACTCGCTTCAAATCCTGTGTTCTGGCTTTCCAAGCCTTGCAATCTTGTTTCCAGTGACCACTTTTGTGACAATAGAAGCATTCTTCCTTCCCCACCATCTTCCCCGCTACTTTTGTTGCTTTACCCTTTCCCTTCGTATCCACTTTACCGACACCGCCTCTTGGTTTGGCGGGGGCTTTCTTCTTCTTGCCCTTGGCTTTCGCCCTGGACCTAGAAGAGGAAGATCCTCCTACAAACAAAGTGGATGTCTCCCTACCCTTCTGTAGGGTGCCCTCAGCAGTCCTCAACATGTTCAGAAGCTCGGCAAGTTCAACCTCCTTTCCTTGCATGTTGAAGTTAAGAACGAACTGGGCGTAAGTGGAAGGAAGGGACTGGAGAATCAAATCGGTATAGAGTTCATTCTCCAACGTGGTCCCAAGGTCCGCGAGCTCCTATATGTAGCCGATCATCTTAAGCACGTGGTCCGCTACCGATGATCCGACGGCCAACCTTGCCGAAAAGAGCTTCTTCGACACTTCGTATCTAGCGATACGAGACTGCTCTCCATACAGTTCTTTTGTATGGAGAAATATGGACTCTAGGTCCATATTCTCGTGCCTCCTCTGATGTTCGTTGTCCATCGAGGCTAGTACGAGGCATCTGGCCCTCGCGCAATCTATCTCCCATGTCTTACGGATTTCTACATCCGCGACGCTGGAGGTGGGACCTGGGACAGGGGGAGCTTTGGTGGTAAGTATATACCCCAGCTTGTCATAAGTGATAGCCATCTTGACATTCCTGAGCCAATCTTTGTAGTTTGGCCCTGTCAATATATTTTTATCTAACAGTAACTTAAGTCCGGTCATGTTGAATGGTCGCTGCAATAAGGAGAGAGAAAAGAAACACTTTAGCATGATGCTCTTGCAAGTTTAGAGTGGTTTTTAGTTTGTCTAAACTGGATGGCTCCCACTGTTTCTCGAATCCCTTCTCAAACCATAAAGAAAAGGATTAGCCGGGATCATTCTCACCGTACAATACTTGCTTAACCGTTCAGCCAGGCCAGTGTCGGTACTTCGAGGGAGGTTTTCCAACGCTTTCGCGAAGTTCCTTAATTAAATAACCTCTTTTCCCTGTGGGCGTAGCCCCGCTAACACCTTTCTAGGCACCTACTAGGTTTATAGCATTGATCGTTAAGTGAGAGTTTTCCCGAGGAGTAGCATATACTCACAGTAGGATCGGGATCCAAATATCATCGCGTGATAAAACCGAAGGAATCCTACCAGAATCATCACACTCCAAATGGTATGCAAATCTAGCAAGTTTCAGTACTTATGAAACTCCCGATGTGGATTTTTGCCCCATGCTCTTATGACCTTGACTAAGGCCAACAAATCATAAGTCACATGTCAAGTTCTACCCGTCGTTATCCAGGTTAATTTGAACCCACCCGTATCCACCCTTGACTATGGCCAACAAGGCAATACGACTGTCTCAAACCAACGCATTCTATCTATGCAACATATGAATACCCACCAGCTACCAAACACTGTGCCTTGACTAAGGCCAACAAACACAGCTTGAATACCGTTGAATATTCATATGAAACGACGGAGGGCTACGGATGGTTTTGGCGAAACCGTGAACGTAGTGAACTTGATATAATCGATGGAACGAGATAGCTTTTAAAAGGAGTGGTTCAAGCTCCGCGTTTAAAAGTTTAGTTTTTTTGAAAAGAACCGAGTGGTTTTCAAAGTGTTCCAATCGACTTTTACTTGGTTTATTTCTTGCATTAGTTCTTTTAATGCGTCCCATCATTTAATCCTACCATTGCAGAAAACAACCAAAATATGACGTACGCTTATGCCATTCGCATTCGCCACGGGGCCCCGTCATCTGTCGTTAGGTTACTTAACTAACGACAGAGCGGGGGCTGGGCTAGCGCGGCTGTAAAACATAAGCAACGCCTAAATAGTTATAATATATAAATATACAGCAATGATAGACATTACAGATCACAGATGAATACATTGGATATACTAGGAATCCGCAATGCGTTCGAGCCTGCAACGCAAAGCGGATTACACGGTCGCGGTGAATAGCCAATACCCCACCCAAGACCCCTACGGGTGCGGCAAACTACCCGCCAAGCACCCGAAGCGAAGCAACCTCCCTCACTACCGTGAGTAGGCCACTCGGCGCTTCGAGATACCCGGTAGTTTGTGCACCCCTCCATGGGTCTATCCTAGGAGCAAAAACAGTAAAAAGAATTATACAATGACGGCTACAACCCCGACCCGGTTGTGCGTCCATACAAAGAATATTATTACATCAATTTACATGTTACAAATGAATGAAAGAAAAAGAACGCTCATCTCACATCCACCCCGGCCATTCACCCGCGACGATCCAATCCATTCATATCCACAAACCAATAACAATCACAGATCATGTATAACCCCGACTAATCGTCTTATAGCGATTAGCCGACGTTCAATACATGCAAGCATTACAGATATAACCGATGTAGTTAAAGTGTAGTGAAGTTCCGAAAAATACGGATTTATAGGCCCCCAAAAGTAAATTTTAGTTCTGGTAAATCTGGGCACATATAATATATCCTAAAAATCCCAAAACCAACAACAACACACACTGCACGAAAAACGATGCACAGAAGATGACAAACCGCGGCGCTTCCGCCGCACATGCATACCTCGTGCGGCGGAAGGGCGGCGGTTTGAGGGAATTAGGGTATCGTTTTTCTTGGGTGTATTCACAAAACCCTGATACGATTTTACAAGTGTAAAGTTTTTCATTTTGAGCAGAAAAAAAAATTAACAGAAACTTGGATTTTGAAAAGTTTGGTTTTGTGATTTTTCCGGTTTCGAAACTTCGTTACACTTAACCACATAGCTAGTTTAGGTTTAGTTAGGCTCTGATACCACTGTAAGTCCGTGTTGCCCACCCCGGTGCTTACGGGGAGGCGGAAAACATAATAAAAAACGGATTTTTAATGACTTAGGAAACATGGACCTTGCTTGTGAGGATCTTTACTAAACGAAAACTAGCTAAACCTAACTACAAAGTAGCTAAGTGATGGAAAGGTTATACCTTGAGCTCAAAGTCCTTCTCTCCTTGCTCCTTGGAATGGTTGAAAGAGTTCACCTTGCTTGTCTTCTCCCGTCAAAGAACGATCCACCCGAAAGCCACTACCTTTAGCTTCAACTCCAAGCTAGGAGTAACTAGAGTGCAAGAAATGCTAAGACTTGAACCCTAGAAGTGAGTAGAGAAGATCAAGTGAAGGTTTTTCTCAAGCTTTTTGTTTCTCAACACATGAGAGGGAGAGAGCTTGAGGGAGAGGATGAGCAAGAGAGAGAAAAGATATGATAGAATGAATTATTTGTGAGCCTTTCTCACTAATATGTGTGTATAATTTTAATTGTATAATTAGCTTGAAAATTGTCATGGTAAATCATGAAATGACCATTATCATTTCAATTTTGCAAAGATCAAAGAGCATCTTCCAAAACAAATGATGATGGTCAAAGTGTCAACCATGGTCAACAAGTCAATGAAGTCAATAGGTCAACAACAACAACCATGCACAATAATTAAGCTAATTATCAATTAACAATAATACACACAAAAGCAATAGGGTTAATAAAATGACAATAGTCATTAACCCTAAACAAGGTCCTCTCCCTCAATCTCAAGAAACTGTGCATACGCACCCGCATTCGTGATCCGAGGAACACGAACACAATGAGAAAAACCAATCTCAAATCATATACTAGGATCCGGCTTAAACCAAAGCCCGCTAGTACAAACTGTCCGGACAGCAAACGTGCACAAGTGCGCGGATGCGAACGAACCCTGTCGCAAAACCATGCGACCTCTACTCATTTTGCCTAAAGGCGAATAGCTCTCTGTGTGGGACTCTAAAGACTCGACACTACGCTGGCAGTGGGTTTAACCACAGACCGCAAGCGGCACTAGCTGTACGTAACGGTCCCCAGGTAGATGTCGATAAGAAGACTGACGAGGTGAACCCCATCTGCACTCCTACTGAGCCTGTATGTGACAGTCTCCGTACAGTCCGGTCTGTTCGTCTGATACATCGCATGGCGGGCCTAGGGGGGCGGTGAACGTCAGTCCCCTAATAGCGGTACAAGTCGTGTCGGAGTGTAGCCCAAAACACCCTGAGATAACACTGGAAGCCTACCAGTATATCTCGCTTGCCCTGGCCAGGGACTACTCGTGTAATGGCTCTCCTGGACACAGCGCGATGTCAACCCCCAATACCGGGAGAGACGAATCCTGTCTAACCGTCACTGCCTCCAAGTGCTTCGGGACTGCACCCAAAAACTACCTGTTTGCACGACTCCTCTGAGCCGTGGTAGGGTAGTAATCAAAGTGCAGTGGGAACACACTCGAGGCGAAGTGAAGTGTCAAGTCAGCGGACTAAGCTGTACTCATGTCACCTGGGAACTGATAACTGACGATAGGTATATTACCAACCAACAGTTCCCGACGAGTCCTGTCCAGTGTACTCGTAACCTAACGAGCACCCGCATACTATCTCAAGTACGACGTACTAACGGCTGTGGGACAGACCGTCTCCCACACTGGGATGAGAAGCGCATACGCTAGTCTACTCCGGAGTATCGATGCCCTGTCTCGATAGTCCAACGACCAGGGACCTGTATAAGGATGTGCTTATTGATTACCCAGCTCCCACGAGTGCGAGCGCCATCACAACGCCGGTAATCAAGCAAAGATCCTAAGGGCTCTACTAATATGTATACCAGCAATATGCTAAAAGAAACACATGCACATATTAAAGCAGAGACAAACCAAGTAGCATACTACCATTTCGAGCAAGATTGTATATACAACTGTGAATATCCCAAGCTTCCATTAAGTAATATACAAACTAGTATGATACAGTAATGGCCTCTAGGGCATATACACTAACACTCCATTTATTGGAAACAGAGAAAGAGTTAGTGAACTCTTGGGATTGATACATGCTGATGTATGAAAGTCCCCTGTCTACACATGCCAGGACTGGTTCTTTGTACTTCATTACATTCACTGATGATCTCTCAAGACTCGCACATGAGTTCCTGTTGAAACACAAGTCTGATCCTTTTGAGATATTCAAAGAATATAAGTTAGAAGTAGAGAACCAAAACAGGTATAAGTATTATGTCCTTAGATGAGATCAAGGAGGAAAATACTTGAGCACGGAATTCCTGGACCATTCTAAAGGAGAATGAGATTCTCTGTTAGCATTACTCCTCCGTATACACCACAGCTCGTCGGTGCATCGGGGCGGAGCAAGTGCACCCTATGTGATATGGTGTGCTCTATGATGAGTACTACTGAGTTGCCTATTTCGTTTTGGGGGTTATGCACTTGAGAAGCTGCATACCTATTGAATAGGGTTCCAGTCAAATCAGGTGCCTACCATTCCATATGTGATATGGTATGGGAAGAGCCCATCTCTTAAGAATGTTAAGATTTGGGGTTGTCCGGCCTATGTCTAAAAGCAAATCTGGACAAGCTCGAGACAAAGTCAGTTCTGTGGAAGTTTGTTGGATATCCCAAGCATTAGCAAGGGAATATCTTCTACCGCACTGAGGAACAAAAAGTGTTTTATTTCTCAGCATGCCACCTTTTAAAAAGGGAATTTCTTGTGAAGAAATTAGTGGTCATGAGGTAGAACTGGAAGGAGTTCCAGCTATACAAACTGCAGCTGATGATTTGGTAAACCCGGAGGATTCAATAGTTCCCAACGAACCTCAGCCTCTCCGCCGATCTAGTAGGGTTCCTCATCCACTTGAGAGATACTTTGGTTTTCTCTCTGACGGTGGGAGCGAGAATTGCATCATGAGATGATGACCCAACTAGTTTCGAGCAGGCCATCAAGAGTGGTGACTCTGTGAGAATGACTGGATGCTAAGCGATCTGAGATGGAATCCATATACACCAACAAAGTATGGACTTTGGTTGCTTTATCTGAAGGGTTAAATCCCCATCAGGAGCAAGTATATCTTGAGAAGATTACTAGGTGTACATGGAAAAGTTGAGCCTTTCAAAGCTAAAGACTAGTTGTAAAAGGTTCTCGTCATCGACTAGGTATGGACAATGATGAAACCTTTTCTAGTGCCTATGCTTAAGTCCATCCAGATCCTACCTGCCATTGCTACATACCATGACTACGATATCTGGCGGTTGGGTGTCATGACTGCTATTCTAAATGATGATTTAGAAGAGAGCGCCTATAAGTACACAGTCAGAGGGCTTCGGAGACAGTGGGAGCAGTGGAAATGCATGCTGTAGGGTGTTTTTCGTCACCCCATTGAGATGGGAATACGCGCGCGCTTGTCAGGCGTACTACAGATTCCCCCGGCCTAGGGTAGGCCAGGGTTTAATGATTGTGGGGATCCGAATCTCCGGCAGCCGCGGACTAAGCTGCCGTTAATTACCCATCGCCTTGGGGGCGAGGGAACCTCCGATTAACGGGTTAAGCTGGTCATGCGAACTCAACGTGCAGTGTACGTGTGTTATGTTTTGGAGGGGGGTTTAAATATATCGGGAGCCACGCAGAGTTTTTACGGGGGTCCCGCTACCCGGATAGCGGGCTGGGGGTCAAGGGGGCTAGCAGCCCCCTTGCGGGGTGCGGGGCAGCGCCCCGTTAGAAATTTTTTTCTAACAGGGACAGTGTCGCGGAGTATGTGTATGCGTACATTTGTACACATATGTATATATATACATGTATATATAAGTAAAGGGGAAAAATACATCCAAAGGATGCGTGGGGCCAGCGCCTAGGCGCTTGAGCGTGAGCGCGCCACGTGTCGGCACGTGGGCGCTCTGCGCTCGAGCGCAGAGTGCTGGAGCGCAACGCGCCACGTGTCGGCACGTAGGCGACTTGCGCTCGAGCGCTTGCGCTTGAGCGCAAGAGCGCCACGTGTCGGCACGAGGGCGACTTGCGCTCGAGCGCTTGCGCTTGAGCGCAAGAGCGCCACGTGTCGGCACGAGGGCGACTTGCACTCGAGCGCTTGCGCTGGAGCGCAAGCGCGCCACGTGTCGGCACGTGGGCGCTCTGCGCTTGAGCGCCGGCGAGAAAAAGAGGCTTTTAGCCTAAAAAAGATTTCTCTGAAGAGAAATCAAAGAGGAGTTGGACTCCTGAGTGTTTTTATTTTTTTATTTTTTTTTGGGTTTAGTGAAAGGGGTTCTTCTTCTTCCTCCTCTGTTAGCTGGATCTTGAAGATCAAAAGATATGGGATTTTAAAAAAATCACTCCTTTTTGAGATCTAATGGAAGATCTGAGTTCCCCTTTGTGGGTTTTGTGGTGGAAAACTATTTAGTTTTGAAAAAGGAAGAGTAAAACTCTTGATTTAATTCAAGAGAAAGAAGAAGGTTTTGGAACCTTGAAGAAGGAAGAAAGAGCTCAGCTCTAATTTTTTGTGGAGAGAATGAAAAGTATTATTTTATTCATCATCATTTTGCCTTTTATAGGCTTACATATTTGCATATAGCCCCTTGGGCTTTACAAAATGGCATTTTGCCTATTCCATGGCTCATGTGCCATTACATTTTTGCACATAAGCCATGGGCTTACAAAATATTGGCTTTATGCCCATTTTACATACATTCATGTATAAAAAATTACATAAAAATATTTATTACATGATTTTTTTTTTTGTTGGCATGGCGGAAGGCCAGACGCTTCGTGTTCGGGCTCGACCTGGGCATTGGCCCACTTGCTTGGGCTTGGGCCCACCTGGCTTGGGGTTGACCTTGACTTTGACTCGGTCAACAGGGGTGTAAATTTTTACCCCAACAAAGTGCCCCCCATCAATAAATGCACACAGCATATATGGGTCGTGTGCATGAAATTGATGGATCTTCTTTCACGTGGAGGCGACTTGCTTTGGTTCCCACTTTTTGGGACGCACTGCCCTTTTTACGACATGGACAGTCGACGCTTGACGCGTCTCCGAGACGGAGTGTCCGTGGTAGACGTTTCCCTGACCCAGAGTGATTTGGTTCCCGATTTGTGGGGAGCTTGCACTGCCCGTTTTACGACATGGACGGTCGACGCTCTGATCCGAAGCGATTTGGGTTCCCAATTTGCGGGAGCCTGCACTGCCCGTTTTACGACATGGACGGTCGACGCTCTGTTACGAAGCGATTTGGGTTCCCAATTTGCGGGAGCCTGCACTGCCCTTTTCGCGACATAGACGGTCGACGCTGCCCTTTTAGCGACGTGGACGGTCGGTTCTGCCCTTTTTGCGACATGGACGGTCGGTGCTGCCCTTTTAGCGACGTGGACGGTCGGTTCTGCCCTTTTTGCGACATGGACGGTCGGTGCTGCCCTTTTAGCGACGTGGACGGTCGATGCTGCCCTTTTAGCGACGTGGACGGTCGGTTCTGCCCTTTTAGCGACGTGGACGGTCGATGCTGCCCTTTTAGCGACGTGGACGGTCGGTTCTGCCCTTTTTGCGACTTGGACGGTCGGTGCTGCCCTTTTAGCGACGTGGACGGTCGGTGCTGCCCTTTTAACGACGTGGACGGTCGATGCTTGATTTGACTTGCTCTGCTTCTTGCAGTGTCAGGGGTAGACTTGACTTGCTCCGCTTCTTATGGCGTCGAGTGGAAGTTGACTTGTTGATTTTGATTGGGTTGACATCAGCATCGCTATACTGGAATATGGTACCAGGAGCGAACCATCATCTGTCATGGAGAGGATTTTGGGATTTTGGTTTTTGTTTGGCATCTGCATTGCTGCACTGGAATAATGCCAGGAGCAACTCATCATTTGCCCCGAGAGAATTTGAGAATTGATGGCTTAGGGGGCAGGTTTAGATCCCTATCACCTAAGACTTTTCAATTTTATAGGCCGTGAGGGTCCCATAAAAGCATTTTCTCCCTACGAGTCGAAAGGATCTCGTAGGCGTATTTTCTCCATAGGAGTCGTGGGGACTCCTAAGTGTGTTGCTCCTTTGTGAGTCGTAAGGATCTCACGCGGGAATTTCCTCCTCTCAAAGTCGAGAGGACTTTGAGAGTGCATTTCATCTTCTTTTCACGAGTTTGCGCCCTTTCAGGTTTTCACAAACTCGTCGGCAGTCCTGCTGTTTTTACTCACGGAGCCCTTTCGGGTTTTCCTCCGTGCCCATTTTGCTTGTGGACATACCTTTCTTTTTTTTCTTTTTTTTTCTTTTTTTAGTGGGACTTTGAATGTGGTCTCACCGGTAGGACTTAGGAGAGATTGGGATTGTTTTACGCCCGTGGATTGTATACGGTTTTGCAGGATGTATGATCCAGACCGTAGGGCCAGAAAGATTTCAGGGATTTGTTGGCGTCTGCATCGCTGCACTGGAATGTGGTACCAGGAGCGACTCATTATTCGCCGTTGGGGTATGGGATTTGGAATTTGGTTGGCGTCTGCATCGCTGCACTGGAATATGGTACCAGGAGCGACTCATCATTCGCCATTTGGGGACTTGGAATTTGGATCTTGTTTGGCATCAGCATTGCTGCACTGGAATAATGCCAGGAGCAACTCATCATTTGCCTTGGGAGAACTTGGGATTTGGGTTTTTGGTCGGCATCAGCACCGCTAACACTGAAGCGAAATGCCAGGAGCGACTCATCATTTGCCGTTGCCCGTTGGGGAACGATGGCTTAGGAGATAGGTTTGGGTCCCTACCACCCAAGGCTTTTCAATTTTATGGGCCGTGAGGGTCCCATAAAAGCATTTTCTCCCTACGAGTCGTAAGGATCCCGCAGGTGTATTTTCTCCTTAGGAATCGTGAGGATTCCTAAGTGTGTTGCTCCTTTGTGAGTCGTAAGGATCTCACGCAGGGGTTTTCTCCTCGCAAGGTCGAGAGGGCTTTGCGAGTGTATTTCATCTCTTTTCACGAGTTTGCGCCCTTTCGGGTTTTCACAGACTCGCCGGTAGTCCTGCTGTTTTTACTCACGGAGCCCTTTCGGGTTTTCATCCGTGCCCGTTTTGCTTGTGAACATACCGTTTTTTTTGTTTTTTTTTTTGTTTTTTTTTTTTGCCGCTGGTGGGACTTTAAAAGTAGTCTCACCGGCAGGATTTGGGAGAAATAGGGGTCATTTACGCCCGTGGATTGTATACGGTTTTGCAGGATGTCTGATCCAGACCGTAGGGCCGATGTGCTCAATTCGCCTGCGACTTGGAGCATTCATGTGTAGTATTTCTTGAGATATCGGCCATTGATGGGTGGCATGGGCCTTTCTCCCTCGGCACTTATTAGTTGGTAGGATCCTCCGTCGAACACTTTCTCGATGACGTATGGTCCTTCCCAGTTCGGCTCGAATTTTCCCTTGGCATGTCGATTGGGGATGATCGGTCTTTTGAGGACCAACACCAATTCACCTTTCTTGAAAGTGCGGAGACGGGTTATCTTGTCATAGGCCCGTGACATTTGGGCTCGGTATAGCTCCAGATTTTGCTGCACCGCGAGCCTCTTTTCTTCGAGGGCATCGAGTTCTTCAAGTCGAAGGAGCACGTTTTCTTCCTCCGTCAACTCATGTTGGACGGCCATTCTTAAGCTTGGAACTTCAACTTCGAGGGGGAGGACCGCCTCCACTCCGAAGAGCAATGAGTATGGAGTGGACTGAGTTGGAGTACGGTGCGTGGTACGATATGCCCACAATGCCTCGTGAAGCTTGAGATTCCAGTCTCTCTTGTTGGCTGAAGCATTTTTCCTCAGAAGCTTGCATAGAGTCTTATTGAAGGCTTCGGCTAGCCCATTGGCTCTTGGATTATAGATGGAGGAATACCTCCAGTCTATCTTGTGCTGAGTAGCGAATCTTGAGACATTGAAGCTTTTGAAAGAAGGCCCGTTGTCAGAAATGATTCTTCTTGGTGTACCGAAGCGGTATAGAATATTATGCTGGAAGAATGTCAGAATATCCTTTGTCTTAACTTCTTTTAGCGGGACAGCTTCAGCCCATCTGGAGAAGTAGTCTGTCGCGGCCAGTATAAACCGATGGCCTTTGGATGACGGAGGATCAATTGGGCCAACAATGTCGGTGCCCCAGACTTCGAAGGGCCACGACGCCACTGTAGGATGCAATGGATTGGGATGCTTGTGAATAAAATCACCGTGAATTTGGCAGATATAACATTTCTTTGCATGCTCTCCGCAATCCCGTATCATGGTGGGCCAGTAATACCCAAGCCGTTTGATTTGAAGTCGCATCTTGGGGCCAGATTGGTGAGCACCGCAAACGCCCGAGTGGACATCTTTCATGACCTTTTGGGCTTCGGCCAATGACAGACACCTGAGCCATAGTTGGTCGTATGACCTGCGGTATAACGTGTCATTTACTAACACGTATCGGAGAGCTCTTTTCTTCAGCTGAATCCTCGCAGATTTTTCTTCGGGCAGCTTGTCGTATCGGAGGTACTCTATGAAGGGTTCTCTCCAATCGGGCGCGTCTTGGATGATCGAAGCTTCTTCCGCAGGACTGCTCTTCTGTTCCGCGCTTTCCTCTTCTCGTAGAGAGACTGGGGGTAGAATTTGTCGGCTCCTGACTGTGATCAGAATTTCGTCCATGTCAGGATCAGCCAGCTCCTTGGCTAGGCGAGCGAGTATATCGGCTTTTCCGTTCAATGCTCTAGGGACTCTTGTTAGTTCGATATAAGTGAACCGTTTCATGAGTTCCACCACCCGGCTTCTGTATCGAGCCAACTCGGGTTTGTATATCTTATAGTCGCCGCTTACTTGGTTGACGACAAGCTGGGAATCACCGTAAACCCGTAGCCGAAGGATTTCCATTTCTATGGCGAGCTCCAAACCAGCTATCAGAGCTTCATACTCGGCCTCATTGTTTGTGCGAGGCTCGGTGAGAGCAAAAGAACGCCGTAGGGTTCCCATTGATGGTGTGATAAACACCAATCCTATCCCTGCTTTTATCTCCGGGACGCTTGATTTACTGGAGGTTCTTATCGATGAGGCCCCATCGAAGTAGAGCTCCCAACATGGCTCGTCATTCTCGAGATGCAGCACTTGTTCGTCGGGTAACTCACAATTTAGTGGCGACCCTTCTGGTATGGGATGAGCAGCGAGAAAGTCTGCAAGAGCTTGCCCTTTTACTGCTTTCTGAGGAGTGTAAACTATGTCAAACTCAAGTAGCATGACAGCCCATCTTGCCATTCTGCCGGCTAGGCTTGCTTTGGTCATCAAGTGTTTGAGCGGGTCGACCTTGGAGATCAGCATAACCCGATGAGCGAGCAGATAGTGCCTCAGCTTCTTCACAGCAAATATCAGAGCCAGGCATTGCTTTTCGATTGGGGAGTAGTTGTGTTCCGCCCCGACTAGAGTTCGACTGAGGTAGTAGAGGGCATTTTCTTTTCCCTCCTCGTTATTCTGGGCAAGGAGCGCACCGAGTGACTCGTCCAGCGCGGCAGTGTAGAGAATCAGCGGTTTATTTGGAATGGGAGCGGCCAGCACTGGAGGGTGCAACAAGTACTGTTTGATGCTTTCGAAAGCTGCTTGACATTCGGCATCCCAGATAAAAGGAGCTCCTTTCTTCATGAGCTTTGAGAGGGGCCTGCATCTCCCTGATAAATTTGAGATAAACCTCCGTATATAAGCAAGCTTGCCTTGAAAAGATCTTAGCTGCGTCAGACTCTTCGGAGGAGGCATCTCCATAATGGCCTTTATCTTCGACGGGTCAACTTCGATCCCTCGATGTCGGACTATGAAGCCCAGGAATTTTCCCGATGACACGCCAAAAGCGCATTTCAGAGGATTCATCTTCAGGTCAAATTCCCTCAGTCTGGTGAGAACGGTCCTAAGATCCTGGATATGATCGGCCTTGGTTTCAGTCTTAACGACCAGATCATCAACATAACATTCGACGACTTTATGAATTAGGTCATCGAAGATATTGGTCATTGCCCTTTGATATGTAGCACCTGCGTTCTTCAGTCCGAACGGCATCACCTTGTAGCAATATATTCCGATCGGAGTTCGAAATGCTGTGTGCTTCTCATCCTCAGGCGACATCTTGATCTGATTATATCCAGACGAGCCGTCCATAAAGGTGAACAGTTCGTAATTTGAGGTGTCATCGACCATCATTTCCATGACCGGTAGCGGGAAGTCATCTTTAGGACATGCCTTATTGAGGTCCCTGAAATCGACACAGACTCGGATCTGCCCATTTTTCTTCTTCACTGGGACTATGCATGCGATCCAGTCTGCATATTTCTCTTCCCTGATGAAGCCGGCATCGATGAGCTTCTTAGTTTCCTCGATGACCTTTTCTTCTAGTTCCCTTCTCATTCTTCGAGGAGCTTGTTTGACTGGCTTAGCATCAGGAGATATAGCCAACTTATGTACGGCCACTTCAGGGGAAAGGCCAGGCATTTCTTTGTATGTCCACGCGAAGCAGTCGACGAACTCATGCAGCAGGGCGATTATCTGCGCTTTCATTTCCTCTGACAAGAGCGAGCTGATGTAGGTCGGCCTTGGATTATCGGGCGTTCCTAAGTCAATCTCGGTTAGCTCGTCAAAGGTTGCTTGCCCGCCATCTTCGAGCTCTTGAGGAGCTTCTTCTGGCTCGGCTATCTCGTCGTCATCATTTGATCTTTCGCTGGCCTCACCAACATGGATCATGTAGCATGCTTTGGAATCAGGTTGAATGTAGCCTATGCCCCGTCTATCTGGAATTCGTCCATCGATGAGTGCTCGGACCTGGGGCGGATGCCATAGCCCTTCGTAAAACTTTGCTTCGGACTCCGTTTGATATAACCGGCATCCGCACTTCTTAAAGTATTCCCGCATCTCGGGCGCATAGTATCTGGGATTGAGGACGGCTCTTATGCCTCTCTCATATGGAAGGCACGCGACAGACAAATCGTCCGGGTGCGCAACGGGGTTTGACCCATAAAACAAGATGCCCTTCTGTCCACTTTTCTTCCCGGGAACGTAGAAAGTTTTCAGCTGGTCCACGGTAGAGATTGATAATGCATCGAGCTCTTTGCACATTTGCTCTGGTACCCTTGTGATAGCCAGGGACCCTTCTGCGACTTCGAATGTCTCTCGTAGTTTCGCTTGCTGCATGGGGGTCCAATCTGCATCGCTGTTGCACGGCAGGTCCTCTTCCTCCGACTCTTCAGTGTCGCTGCCAAGATGAGGGCGGACTTTGCTGCTAGGTGGGCCTTCAGTAACAGATTCGTCTGTATCGCTGCCGAAACGAGGACGAGTTTTACGGGAGGACGGGCTTCCAGCGTCGGACTCGTCAGTGTCGCTACCGAAATGCGGGCGCACTTGGGTATTTTTGCTTTTGAAAGTGACAGCCGGCGCAGATTTGCTTTTGAGCCTTGGGGCTGGTCTATCCTCAGTCAGTTGTGGCTTAGCATTTTGGTGGTTCATAAAGTACCGAGAATCTTCATATCGGACTTCATGCACACCGAACGGTTGGATGTCTCCGTCAATGCGTCTTTCTTCGCCATTTTTAGTATACTTCATGCATTGATGGAGAGTTGACGGAATGATGCCGTAATCATGGATCCACGGCCGCCCCAAGAGAATCTTATAAGATGTGTCGGCGTCGATCACGTATATCTTAGCTTCAGTTTGCAGATCCCCGAATTTGATTGGCAGAGCTATAGACCCCAGAACTTGCTGGCAATTTTGGTTGAAGCCTTGAATGACAATCCTTTCCCTTGACAGGTGTCGGATGTCCATTGACAAACTCTTCAGAGTTCGCAAGTTCATGATGTTCACTGAGGACCCCGGATCAATCAATATGCGATTAATTCTATCTCCGTCGCTATACCCGGTCACGTAAAGCGGCCGATTATGCTCAGCCGTTCCCAGCAGCAAGTCTTCATCCTTAAATATGACTGCGGCGGCATGCAAAGCGTGCTGGGCTTCTTTCATATTAATTTCCGCAAAGTGAGCCTGATACCGCTCGGGGTTTTGTAGAGCATGGATGAGAACATCTCTAAGCTCCTTAGATAGGACCAAGGCGTCGTAGATGCTCAGGAGAGACGGAAGCTTCCGGAGATGTGCCAAGACATTATAGTCCACCGAGGAAGGACTTATGTTTCCATCAGCCGGTTCTCTGCCATCGTCTTCATTAACGACTTGTTTTTCCTTCCCTTTTGGGGCGTTGCCCTGATTTGGCGGTAGAGCCCTGCCGCTTCTGAGCTGGATTTGATTGGTCGTTGTGGCGAGCTCCTCGTCCTCTTCGGGAAAACAAAGCTCCTCTTCCGAGTCGCTGCCAAGATGGATGGCGTAGCAGGTCACTACTGGGATCTCTTTATTGGAGTCTTCTTCTAACTCCTCCAGAATTTCAGCCGCTTGTACAGGGAAGAACTCCTTCAATTGAATCAATGTTCTTTCCTTTTGTTCATATTCTTCAAGGGAATCGATATATTTTTGAATGGTCGATCTCCCTGCAGACTCTTTTTCGCGCCGAGCTGCACTTTTCTTCTTCTTAAGCTTCTTGGATTTTGAGCCTGATGGAGCCGCATTGGCAGCTGGACTGGTAGGCTTCTTCTGTACTTCCCATTCCATCCTGGGTTCTTTCCGAAGTAGCTTTATCATCTTCTTCGTCTTATTAGATATGTGCGTACTCCACGGAGGCCGCGATGAGTCAGTTTCGTTTGTCAGGGCAGCGGGTTCGGCTGTCTGCTCCCAGAAGGCTTCAGCTTCCGTCTGTATAAAGTTGGCGGTTGCAACTTGATTGTTCACCAACACGCTTTTGGACAGCTCGATCTCTCCAGCCTTGTACTGCTTCTCGACCCAATCCTTGAAGATATAGCAATCCTCGATCGCATGGCTCACTACTCGGTGGTACGGGCAATACAGGGGATTGTCGGTCATTTTTGCTTCTTGGGGTCTTTTCGACTCCGGCAGTTGTAGGCCATTGTTCAAGGCATCTTTAAATATCTTGCGGACCTTGTCCCTCCTGAAAGAGTAAACCTTGTTCTTTTTCTCCTCTAGGGAAGGCCCATCTCCTCCCAGCAATGGCTTTCGAGACCGGTTAGTTTTGGATTCGGCCGCCTTTAGCTTTTCTTCATTGTCGGACGCATTGAAGACATTGGTACTGCTGGAACTCCCGCTTCTACGGTTGTCGTCCCGCTTGCTTTTCCAAGTTTTCTCTCTCTGAGAGTCCGGCGGGGACTCTTGCTTTGAGCGTTCCAGCATTTGGACTTTCTTGGTTAGCTCCTGAAATGTCTTGAGGCCCGCTGTACACAAGAATGGGACCATCCAATTGCTGAGGTTCCCAATGAGAAGGCTGACGGACTGGTCCTGCTCCAGCGGCGGTTCGCACTTGACCGTGAGATTACGCCATCGGGCGATAAAGTCAGTGTTGCTTTCATTCCTCCCCGGCTTGGTCCTCACAAGGTCGGCAATGGAGATTTTATCACTGACGCTCATGAACCTTTGCCGGAACAGAGACTCCATTTGGGCAAAGGTAATGATGGACCCGTCTGGTATGCTCGCGTACCAGTCGAAAGCGACACCGGTCAGGCTGTTGACAAACTGACGAAGAAGGAGCGCGTCATTGCCCCCTGTATTTCCGCACGATGCTTTGAAGTGGGCGACGTGCTGATTTGCATTCCCCGTTCCATCAAATCTTCCGAACTTAGGAATGACGTAGCCGCTTGGGAACTCAATCAGATCGTACTGCGCGGGGTATGGCCGCCCACTACTGCCGATTTCTTTCTGAGCTTCAGCTTCGGCCACCAATGTTTTAACCTTGCTGGTGACCAAATCCATTATCCGATCCTGTGTTAGCGGGATAGTGCTATCTGGGGCCAAGGCGTCCCCAGAAGCGGAGTGTGGCCGGCTTTCATGTGGCTCGACCAGTCTTGGACCCGAAGGAACAGGCATTGGCTGCCTCGGATTGTCATCACCCGGCTGATTACCAGCGGCTTGTGCTTGATTGGGAGGCGCTCGAGCGATTTGAGCCGTAAGCTGCATCACCACATTCGTTAAGTCGTCAATCTTCGAATAGAGCTTGGCCATCTCTTTATCTTTGCTCCTGAGCTGTTTTCGAAGCTCTTGAAGCAGCTCTTGCTCCGCAGTCCTGGGGCGGAAAGTCGGTTCTTCCTCGCTGTCCGAGCTTGACTCTGCATGGACCGAGGGGTCTTTCTGCCTATCATCCTCATCGAGAGGGTTTTCTTCATCCAGCGGGGGCGGCTGTTCTTGGGCGGCAGCAACCACATTCAGGCTAGATTGGGCTTGGGATGTGGTGGCCCCGTCCTTGCTTTTGCTGCGAAGGTTGTCGCTAGGGCGCCCGCCCGCCATATAGACCGTATGGATGGTATATCCGGACGTCTTTCTATCATTGGCAGCTGATTTCATGGGTCGCTGTCTTGACCCCCTTGTTTCGGTAGCTGGTAGTCGATTGAAGGCGGCTGGCCTAACCAGGTTCTTAAATGGTGCTGGCGCATCTTTTCTGGGTTTGCCCCGCTGCTTTCGTGCGGCACAGAGCGCTTGATAGACTCTTGAAGAGATAGTGTCGTACTTTTTCTGTTGAGGCGGGGACACGTCTCTTTGTGGCACTGTTCGGACCGCTGTCTTCTTGATTCGGGCGGTCATGGCGTTTTTCTGAACCCACTTCAGAGGCTCGAAGGAATTGCTGATTCTTACGTCCGGCTCAGCCGTCGTCGCGGGGAAACCCTGCACTTGGAACTTCACATGATTCCATTTGGCCGAAGCCTTGGCCCTTTTGTTGGCTCGATACCTGAGCCGCTTCTGCCTTAACTTTTCTGTTCTAAGCACCTGGCAGACTTCAACTCTTTGGGAAGACGCCGCAGACCAGGCGACGGAGGGCTTTGGAGATACGCTCGATTGTGCATATGTTGGAGTCATCGCCTGAGCTCGTCCGCAACATTTGATTTTGCCCTTTGTACCGAAGTTCTTGCACCCCGCTGGAGCACCAGAGAATCGTTCAGATACCGTTTTGAGTTTCGGTTGTGGTGCCTTGGCGATCACAACATTCGGCCTCTTGCCCCTTGGGACCGGCTTGACCACCTGTTCCGCCGGGATTTCCGCCAGATGAGCGCTTCCAGCAGGGTAGATGATGACGGAGCCAAACTGGCGGGGCGGTTCCTCCCACTGTCGACTGAGGCTTGCAGGGAGAACCACACGAGCGTTGATCTTGACCACGTATGGAATCGGGGTCACGTTGGAAGCTGAATTCATCTAGAGAGACATTGTCGTCGAAGGTTGATTGCTGCATAGAAAAGAAAATATCATTTCAGTATAGACAATAGATATGTATATTAATTGAGTTCGCATGAACGTTTAACCCGAAATATGGGAGGAGAGATTGGTCCCACCGGGCGTGCCAGAATCTGTAGGGTGTTTTTCGTCACCCCATTGAGATGGGAATACGCGCGCGCTTGTCAGGCGTACTACAGATTCCCCCGGCCTAGGGTAGGCCAGGGTTTAATGATTGTGGGGATCCGAATCTCCGGCAGCCGCGGACTAAGCTGCCGTTAATTACCCATCGCCTTGGGGGCGAGGGAACCTCCGATTAACGGGTTAAGCTGGTCATGCGAACTCAACGTGCAGTGTACGTGTGTTATGTTTTGGAGGGGGGTTTAAATATATCGGGAGCCACGCAGAGTTTTTACGGGGGTCCCGCTACCCGGATAGCGGGCTGGGGGTCAAGGGGGCTAGCAGCCCCCTTGCGGGGTGCGGGGCAGCGCCCCGTTAGAAATTTTTTTCTAACAGGGACAGTGTCGCGGAGTATGTGTATGCGTACATTTGTACACATATGTATATATATACATGTATATATAAGTAAAGGGGAAAAATACATCCAAAGGATGCGTGGGGCCAGCGCCTAGGCGCTTGAGCGTGAGCGCGCCACGTGTCGGCACGTGGGCGCTCTGCGCTCGAGCGCAGAGTGCTGGAGCGCAACGCGCCACGTGTCGGCACGTAGGCGACTTGCGCTCGAGCGCTTGCGCTTGAGCGCAAGAGCGCCACGTGTCGGCACGAGGGCGACTTGCGCTCGAGCGCTTGCGCTGGAGCGCAAGAGCGCCACGTGTCGGCACGAGGGCGACTTGCGCTCGAGCGCTTGCGCTTGAGCGCAAGAGCGCCACGTGTCGGCACGAGGGCGACTTGCGCTCGAGCGCTTGCGCTGGAGCGCAAGCGCGCCACGTGTCGGCACGTGGGCGCTCTGCGCTTGAGCGCCGGCGAGAAAAAGAGGCTTTTAGCCTAAAAAAGATTTCTCTGAAGAGAAATCAAAGAGGAGTTGGACTCCTGAGTGTTTTTATTTTTTTATTTTTTTTTGGGTTTAGTGAAAGGGGTTCTTCTTCTTCCTCCTCTGTTAGCTGGATCTTGAAGATCAAAAGATATGGGATTTTAAAAAAATCACTCCTTTTTTAGATCTAATGGAAGATCTGAGTTCCCCTTTGTGGGTTTTGTGGTGGAAAACTATTTAGTTTTGAAAAAGGAAGAGTAAAACTCTTGATTTAATTCAAGAGAAAGAAGAAGGTTTTGGAACCTTGAAGAAGGAAGAAAGAGCTCAGCTCTAATTTTTTGTGGAGAGAATGAAAAGTATTATTTTATTCATCATCATTTTGCCTTTTATAGGCTTACATATTTGCATATAGCCCCTTGGGCTTTACAAAATGGCATTTTGCCTATTCCATGGCTCATGTGCCATTACATTTTTGCACATAAGCCATGGGCTTACAAAATATTGGCTTTATGCCCATTTTACATACATTCATGTATAAAAAATTACATAAAAATATTTATTACATGATTTTTTTTTTGTTGGCATGGCGGAAGGCCAGACGCTTCGTGTTCGGGCTCGACCTGGGCATTGGCCCACTTGCTTGGGCTTGGGCCCACCTGGCTTGGGGTTGACCTTGACTTTGACTCGGTCAACAGGGGTGTAAATTTTTACCCCAACACATGCAAGTTGCTTTATGCGTTAAAGCAGGAATCGCGGAGTTGGAACATCTGTTTTGATGTGGTAGTCAAAGAGTTTGACTTCATCAAAATGGTAGATGAATCTTGTATATACAAAAAGGTAGTAGGGAGTATGGTGGTGATCCTCGTATTGTACCTGGATGACATACTCTTGATAGGGAAGGAGTTTCCTATGCTACGCTTGGTCAATCTCCTCTTATCATAAGGATTCTCCATATAGGATCAAGGTGATACCTCCTAAATCCTGGGTTTTGGATTTATGAGATAGATCTAATTGGACATTAGGATTCTCACTAGGTGTAGTGAGATGGTATCAATCGATCCTGGGGAGAATCACTGGATAGCTTCCAGGGTGGTAAGGTCGACTGAATATCAGTCACAGGCATTGTCTTTACCCTCAGTAAAGGGACAGTATGCTGGAAGAGTTCCAAGCTAGATACCGTGGCAAACTAGATGATTAAAGGTTGGATACATTGCTACCTACGATGCTACCAAAGAAGCGGTCTGGGTGTATATTAGTTCATGAGATGAACTTCGTTCCTACCATTGTGTGACAATGGAGTTGTGGATTAGGCCTAAGAACCCCCGTCCCATCAGAGATCCAAACATATTCTTTGGCAGTATCACCTGATCATGGAGATGGTTGATCTCCAGGGAGATCGGGGATAGGAGAGTAGACACAGAGGAAAACAGCGCGGATCCACTCACAAAGTCCAATTTCCCAGTAGAGACTTTTATAGGATGGTTGAGTATGAGATACTCCAACCACTGCTGATTGTTGGGTATGAGATACTACAACAGATGGCCCTAGTGCAAGTGGGAGATTGTTAGTTATATGTATGCCCTAGAGGCCATTACTGTACATACGATGTATATTGTAGTGGATGCTTGGACATATATATGGAGGACTTTCTTGCTGGACATGATAGTATGCTATCTGGTTGCTCTTTATCTTAACATGTACACTGATTGTCTCTATGTTACGTGTTGATAAAGCCCTTAGGATGAGTACTTGACTACCAGGATTATGATGTAGATCATACTAGTGGGGACAGTGTAGTCGCTAAGTACATCCTTCAAATGTTCCTAGTCGAGAGTGTATCGAGACAGGGCATCGATATACCAGAGTAGACTAGTGTATAGCTTCTCAACCTGTGTAGATGGGCGATGGATGATCCCATATCCATTGGTGTTTGACATCAGAGACAGTATACGGGTGCTCAGTGGAGACTAGGTACACTGGACGGACTCGCCGAGAACTCCCGGATGGTATTATACCTCACGTCAGATGACAGTTCTCTGGTGACACTGGTACATGTTAGTCTGTAGACCCGAGATCGTCATAGAGTTTTGTGTGATTCCCACTCTGCTTTGATTTCCACCTTACCACGTTCAAGAGAAAGTGCAAAACGGTGGCTTTTGGGTACAGTCCCGAGTGACATGGAGGCAATGAACGATAGGAGGGGTTTCACCTCTCCCGGTATTGGGAGTTGATGTTGCGCTGTGCTCGATTGGCTATAACAGGAAGTCCTTGTCTAAGGCTGCTTCAGAGATATACTGGAAAGTATTATCAGTAGTTTCTGGAGCCGTTATGAGCCTCATATCGACACGACTTATCGAGTTACTGGGGTTTGACGTTTACCACCCCTAGACGAGATATGCGACATATCAGACGAAGAGACCGGACTGTGCGGTAGTGTTACTGATTGGATTCACAGGAGTGTGAGCAGGCTTGCTTGTTGATCTTCTGATCGCTCAATACCCGGGTGGCCGTTACGTTTAGAAGACCGCTTGCGGCTTGTGGGTGTTTGATATGATCATCACCTACTGCCGGCGTATTGACGAGTCTTTAGAGTCCTACACAGGGGTTTCCTGGCTCAAGCGAAATGGAGTAGGAGCACATATGTGATATGTGAGGGATCGAGATTGATACGATATGAGATACCGTATTCTATTCTCGCGAAATGTGACATTGGTCGGGTATATGCGATATAGCCGGGTTATCGGATCAAGTGTTGATTCGATAAGTTGTTACACATGATATTAGTTGGTTATAGCCGGATTATTAAATCAAGAGTTGATTTTATAATTTAATGTATAATTATATATTAGATATATTGCATTACATTAACTAGTATTAGCTCACTTAAGATTTCTTTTCTCACTAGATTGTGCACATTGTATATATGTGATATATGCAAGTGTACATGGTTGTGTCATGCTTGATGATACATACAAGATGGGTGTATGAGACTTAAACCATATTAAGGTTAAATTAGGGTTTATTTATTTCTTAAAGAATAACAAAAGAGAGAAGACTTGGTCAATGTTGTCAAGCTTTCATGAAGCTTGTAGAAACATTGACAAAGTCCACTCTTTTGTCATTCCTTAAGATATTTCTTAACCCAACCCTTAACCTTACACTTTGGTTAATTCTCTACATGAGTTAAGCATGATGACTTAACTCACCCATGGTTACATAATTCATTTGGATAAATTATTGGCTTGAGTTCATCTTCTTCTTCTTCTTCCTCTTCAAAAGCTTTCTAGCTCTAATGGAGGTATGAGAAAAAGTGTGAGAAAATCAATTCTAAATTGAGCCCACTTCCTACTTCATCATCCTCTACTACTTGATATTTAGTATAGGGTGTTCTCTTCACAAAGTTCTTGACCTAGTGAAGAAATAGCTTGGGTTAGCGTCTCCTCGACGTAGATCATCTTCGGCCTCGAAGTCATCGAAGAAAGCATGTTCGTTTCTTCATGGAGCCTCTCTAGAGTCCGGAGTTTACGATCGCAGCGAAGGGGACTACTACACGGAGCTATTGAAGTGAAGGACCGGTCTACAAAGGTTGTATTACTTGCTTTCTTTACTTATTGCAAAGTATTTGCATTTGTTTCCGTCGATTTCTAATATATGATTCTTAGTTAGGGTTAGCTAAAACGACAAATTTTTGAATTTGGCATGGACGATACCTCCCGAAACCTTGCTGCCGTCTTAGGTAACCCTGCAGGTAGTCCCTGAAATAAAATAAAAAAGAGGGTCAAACCACGAATAAAGAAAAGGCAATGAAGGCATAATGAGCCGAAGTATACCAAGGCCCAAAGAAGCGCGGAGCCTCTATTCCTCTTCAAATGTTTTGAGGGAAGCCGCGAGAGCCTCTTCAGCAGAGATACCTGTTGAAGAAGAAAGCGTCAGTAAAAACATAATAAAAAAAAGATAACCGCGGAAAGATACGACTGAAGTCTACCTTACTGTGCGATAGTGATCAATCCTGCTTCATCGCAATCCAGTCGCTCGGAAGCCACAAGGGCAGCTTGATGATCAGTATCATCCGCAGGCGTGATAAATAGACTCTCATTGGTCCCGTACTCGCACAAGTCTTCGCTGTAGGGAGCATGGGGCTCCTGGCCGAGTACAACGTCAGCAGAGAAGAGCGACTTCTTCTTGTTCTGCGTGCGAGCGCCGGTAGTCGATAACAAGAGCTTGCGCTTGGCAGGCAATTTTGGGCGACGGGTCTCGATCTCCGTACACACCCCAGATTCCAGGGACGCTACAGCTGTCGTTTCTGTAGGAACACGGGGTAGAGGCTTATCAGGAAAAGCGCACGGGATCACAGCCACAACAGCTTCTCTTAAGGTAGGACCAACAGTGGTCCATCGCTTTAAGGGAACAGCTGGATTACCGACGAGGACCGCCCTTTGCGATAGAGCAAAAGCCGTCTTTCTTCCCTAATAACAGCACCCATCGAATGCTGGTACCACGCCATGTAGGCGTTTGAGATTTTCAGGACGTAGCTCGGCTCACTGATAAAAAAGTTGGATCCAGTGTTTAGCCGTATGAAATAGTGTAGCGCGTTGCGGATACCCTCTTTCGTGAAAACCGGCTTGGCTAGGAAAGCCTCTAGTGGGACACCCTGATCGTAGAACAACTGTTGAGCGAACCGGTGCGGTTTGTACCTCATGAACAGCGTCGAGTCATTCTGCCGAACACCAAAAAGCCCGGCCTGATTGAGTACAGATGCAGAATCTTCCAAGCCTTCAATGTAGAAGCCTTGTTTTTGAAAGTATCGCGCAGCGGCTGCACTGTTTTGGTAGATTCCTTGCCGATAGTCAGAACCTTGTTGATAAAGGTCATACCATCCCCGACCATACACGGGCGAAGGACCAGACCCCGAGCCTCCCGCTGTGATGGATTTAAAGCTGATGCATCAACTAGGAGCATAATCTGAGGGAAGTTATAACTGTCATAGAAACGGGGCTGTCTGTGGGCTTCAAAAGCGCCAAGCACGTGCAGCTCGATCCACGATGTAAAATAGTGCAACGGGAGAGTGACGGGTTGTACCCCCGGCTGAGTGGTGTCTGCCGCTAAGCTGAGGCCATGATACAAGTGAGCCAGCCCAGCGATCCAGACGGCCACTCGCGTTCCTACAACCATGCGGTGGGCTGGGCAAAAGACTGATGACCTTATATAATGAGGGTGCATCGGAAGCACAAACCGGTTCAGCCATAGGCCAATAAACCCCAACAAGAACGTCTCTTCATCGACGTCTGAAGCAGCAAGCTCTACGAAAGGGATGACCGGGGTATCCGGAATAAAGAAGCTTTTTAGATCTACTTCCACCGTCGGCTGGTTATCCAAACCAAAACCAAATGGATCGTCAAGCTTGGCGAACATCGCAGCTTGCTTTGATAAGACCTCTGGACGAAGAAATCAAGCGATGAAGTCTGCGAAGCTGACTCCATGCCCTCCGAACTCTAGAAATAGGCTTTCGTAAATATTCAACACCTTGATCAAACTTGGGAATCGTTGTTGAATGGCGTTCTCCAGGGTAAGGCCTATTACCACTGCTTTGGTGGCGAAGATGTACTCGTCAGGAGGAAGTAGCTCATCGTAATGTTCTCCCCTGACAGGTAAATCGGAGATCACCACGAACTCCTCCAAAGAGATTGAAACTTCCCGATCTGATAGAAGGAAGGTGTGAGTCGGGATATTCCATTGCTCCAAAAAATCTTTGACCCACCATATAGGAGGCGCGGAATACTGGAAAAGAGACACGTAAATTGCGGGGTACAACTCGAGATTCAGCAGCAATGATTTCTTGGCCGACAAAATGTACCGAGCCCACTGCAGATTTCCAGTTGAATGGCGAGGAGTCAAGCCAATCATAAACGCCTGTCCCCAAGGGCACGACTCGCCCTAACATATGCGTCGCCCCAAAGTATCTAAAGCCATCGGCGGCTGCACAGGTATCGAGCCCATAAAAGGTTGAAGGCGACCTTCTGAGGTCCAGTTGACCTCCTCTACGGTGTAATTCACCGGGGGTGAGTCAGCATAATGAATCGCTGAGATGGGCTCTGAGGGTATTGCACAAGAGAAGCTACGCCGACCCTGGATAATTCGATTATACCATGACCCCCATAGATGAAGAGATTTCCGCTCCGAATCATGATTTTCAATGAGCGCAAAGACTTCCCTATCCACGGGCGCGTAAGGGAATGCCCTTTCCGGATGAACAAATGGGAAAGATGTGTTGAAAGACATGGTACCTGAGCGAAAAAGAATGAGAGTTAGCTGTCAAGGCTACAGTTCAAATTCTGATACTTGGTACTTTAAATTTGTACCACACTGCAATGCAGTGGAAAGGGACCAAGGGGGACCCACAAAATCATGGTGATGGCTCATCATTGATGAGACAACTACTCGTTAAAAAATAAATCCCAAAAGGATCCTCATTTAATGAGAGACCCATCAGGCCAAGGAGTTAAACTCCCTCGAGAGCAGCGCTCTGCAAATAAGAGTGACATCTGTCAACTCTAATCAAGGGAGGAATAAAATTCCCTAAAAATTTTAAGAGCTACGCTATGTGAAAACGATAGAATCATCCATCAAAACCCTAAAAAGCAAAGCTTTTGCTGAGTTAAAAACTCCGAGATCTTTAAGATCTACAAAATGAACTCTAAGAGTTCTTCACTAATGGATTAAGAAACCCTAAAAAGGAGATTTTTTTTGATCGATGATCTAAGAAGAGCAAAACTCTGTTTTCATTTAACGGGTTAAGAAACCCTAAAACACATCTTTAAGATCTGAGATCTGAGAAGAGCAAAGCTCTGTTTAATGGGGTCGAACATGATTCTTACCAAAAATTTGAACAAAGTTCTAACTTAAAGGAAGTTCCTTGGGCAGAGATCTATGCTCTGAAGAGAGAATTAAAATTCTCAGAAAAATAAGAAGGGGAGAAGATGAACAGCGGTCATCTCAAAGAGCTAAAGGCCCAATTTATAGGCGCTGGGAGTCGATCCAACTTCCAAGTAGATCTAACGGTGGAAAGGCTGCCACCGCTGCACTCACGTGCAAGCCACGTGAGCGCAACGGTGGGGGGGGCATTTGTTCCCCCAATTAGAGAGCAAAGCTCTTTTCAAAATTTGAAATTTGAACTGAGGCTGCGCCTCACGTGCAAAGCACGAGAGCGCTCGCGCCAAGAGCGCCAGCGTTAAGAGTCAAAGAATTTGAGGAAGCGCCAAGAGCGCCAGCGCCATGAGTCAAAGACTCTGAGGCAGCGCCTCACGTGCAAAGCACGAGAGCGCCGACGCTTAAAAGCGCCGGCGCTAAGAGTTGAAGACTCTGAGGCAGTGTCTCACGTGCAAAGCACGAGAGCGCTAACGCCAAGAGCGCTGGCGCCAGAACTAAAAGTTCTCTGCCGTTGGATCAAAGATCCAATGGTGATTAAAAATCACCAAAGCACAGAATTAAATTCTGATTGAGGAAATACTCCTCAAATCTTTCTAGACAAGAAAGATTGTGCTCTGTAAATCAGAGCACCGTTGGATCAAATATCCAATGGTGATTAAAAATCACCAAGATACAGAATAAGTTCTGTTTGGGAAAAATATTTTCCCAATCTTGTTAGAAAACAAGAAAAATTTCTTCTGTAAATCAGAAGTCCTTGGATCAAAAATCCAACCGTGGATAAATTCCACAAATCAACTAAGAAATCTCTCAATGAGAGATTTTCTCAACTGATCAACAAATCAGCCTCCCCTATATAAAGGACCCAAGATTTCAAGTCTTGCACGGAAGAACCCCTCATAAACTTCGATCTCAAAAAGAAGAGCAAGCTTTAAGAAGAAGAATTTTCTTCAAGGTAAAAAAAATAGAGATCATCTCATCTGCAAGGGTTTAACCCTCATAAAAAAGAACATAGTTCTTTCCTCGGATCTGAGATCCATGAGACAAGTCTCCCCTAAATAAGAATTTAATTCTTACGGGGACGAATTTGTTCTTAGGCATCGAAGATCCGAGGGAGAGCAAAGAATTGAACTTTTCAGAACATAACACAGAAAGAAAAAATATAGCGCCAAGCGCTGCAAAATAAAGAGTGCTTAGCACTCAATAGTCCGGCGCTAAGCGCTCCACGTGCTCCTCACGTGGGCGCTACTTTATAAGAAGCGCTTAACTCTCTAAGTCTGGCGCTCAGCGCCAAGCGCTCCACGTGCTCCTCACGTGGGCGCTACTTTATAAGAAGAGCTTAACTCTCTAAGTCTGGCGTTTAGCGCCAGGCGCTCCACGTGCTCCTCACGTGGGCGCTACTTTGTAAGAAGAGTTTAGCACTTCAAGTTTGGCGCTCAGCACCAGGCGCTCCAAGTTTGGCGCTCAGCGCCAAGCACTCCACGTACCCCTCACGTGGGTGCTGATGAAATAAAGAGCGCTCTGTTAATAGAGCACAGTGCTTCAAAGAGTGTTCAACACTCAATACAAAATAGAGGAAGGAAGGTGAGCATCAAGACCAGGTCAATGCTCAGCATTGTTGAGCAAAAGGGATTAAGTCCAAATAAATAATTAAGTGGGCTAAGCCCAAGGATGGCCAAACCCCAAATCGACCGAGCCCATAGGTCTTCTTTTAAATTGGCCTTAGTGCCAAACAGGAATACCAAGTCCCTGATGAACATTATTTGGTTCTAGGGTACATCTCCCCACACCTCTGATATATGTCGTTGTAATTCTTCAACGTTTTCAGAGAGGTGGCGGGTCCCGATAACCAACAACAAAACTCCACGGACCATAATGTCTCTAAACTAAATTCCATGACCGTAACGTCTTTAAACTAAATCTTATGACCGTAACGTCTTTAAACTAAACCCTATGACCATAACGTCTTTAAACTAAACCCTGTGGACTATGATTCATGGACTATGATGTCCTTAAACCCAATGGACCGTAACGTCCCTAAACTAAAACGATATAGCCCAAATGCTCTTTCGTTGGATCAAAAATGATCCTGAACCCCTGTTAAGTAGATCTTAGTCTAAAACTTAGACTAACATGTCCTTAACAAACATTTAAGTTGATCTTAATCTCAAACGAGGTTAGTGATCCTTAAATCAACTGAACCCAAATCTAAGAAAATACGGATTTGGACAAATCCACATCCTACAGGCGACAAAACAAATTAGTCTCCGTATACAATCCACGGGCAACCAAAAACAAAAAAAAACACACGACACGAAGTGAACATCTGGAGAAGGAGAAAGTGGTTATCATAACCCGATAACGTAATTAACTGCAGAGGCTTGCGCGTGCAGGGAAGAGCGTCCCCACAATCAAAACCCCCTCGCAAGCGAGGAGGAATCTGACGAAGTCTGCTACAACGGCCGCATCCGCCCAAACCTCCGATATACGGTGCCATAAATCAATTTGGCATCTTCGGAGAGGTGGACGGATAAACCCAAATAGCATCTGCCCCCAAATTCAGGCAAGACAACCTACGCGGTTTCGTCTCTATTTTCGGCGGCGAACACCTATCTGTGACAATTTCCATACAGTCCGGTCTCTTCATCTGAGAGTATCGCATACCGGGTCTAGGGGGTGGTAAACGTCTGTCACGCCCCGCTTTCTAAAAGAATGATAACGACACGTGGCAAGCCCGCGACGTATTTATTCCGAGAGGGTCGTTTCTCGAAATAAATACGCTAAGCGTAATATAAGCAGTATAGCAAGAATAAACAAAAGAATGAAATCCAATTTTGATTTATTACATTCAAGATTCACAATTGACAAAATATCTGAATAGAAGATATGATAACATGATAAGCCTTAACAAGGAGGTATACATAAATAAGCTGAAATGAAATAAAAGGCTGAATGAAACTAGACGTCCGGTTGTGATGCGAACTGGTTGTACTGTTCTTCGACTGCTTTTATCTCATCTGTCTCAATGCCACCTGATGAACATTCCAAGAAAGAAAGAAAGAAGGGTGGAATGCCCGTCAGCGAACTAACGTTCAGTAAGTCCCTAAGAAAGGTGGGATGTGAAAGTATATAAATAAATATGCAAGGTGACATGTGATATAGTATGAATGGAAATAAAATATGAACAAGTATAACATGGTAATGTTAATGACAACTATGTAAGCATGGCAATATAATATGAGCATAGTAAACAAGTATAGCATAACCGTGGAGTGTAGGTATAGTGAGCATGAAGTGAATGTAAGTGTCCTAATAGGTCTCTAAAAGGGTAAAAGCAACTAACGTGAGTTCAAGTGTGAATGTCAACCAATCTCAAGAGTATTCTCGAACCCAAGGCTATCGTCCAGAAGTAAGGAATCATGGGCCCAAAATAGCGGGACTTCAATTGTTATTGAAATATTCCAAACCCAACATGCTATCATCCAGGGGCTTGGAAACACGGGCCTTTATTCGTGAATTCGTGATTTGTACCATAGCAACATGATTTGTACCGTTTCAGTCCGGTACCACAACAATATGATATGAGATAAGTATACAAGTAACGTCCAAAACAATGCTGTAAATATGTGATATGTACGACTAGTTAATCAAGTCATTTGAAATCAGAATATAAACTAAAACACATCCTTAAGTGTTATGCACACGTGAGTTCTAGTCTCGCCTAAATACGACTACCGGTTTGGGAGATATACATGTTTTCGTATCGTCGTGCAAAACAGATCAGAATCTATTCAGCACCATCACACATTTTTAAAACGCAGGTTGAGTTAATTTTTATCAGGTTTAAGGTTACAAAAATTATTAGAAAATTGTAGGTTTTTCGGAGTACTTATCCAAAACACTAAGATTCGCACGATTTGGATTTCTAAAGCTTTAGTTATGATCATTTTAATATCAACGTTTAAAACAGAAATTCAGATTTCTGGATATCAACTATATATTATATTGCAAAGCTTATATCGAGTTGTTTCATGCGTTTATAAGTAATAAAATATACAGAAAATTATAGTTCTATCAATTTTACATCTACACATCTAAATTTTGTCATGAATGGACATCGGGAGTTCGAGTTATGTCCTATTTAAAAACAGTGTGCGAATCAAGACAGATTCTGTCCAGATTCATCGCTTAATATTGTAACGCGGTTTTCTATATTTTACGTCGATTTTCAGTAAAAACTTAAAACCAAGAAATCTAGATATTTTGATGTATATATTCAAAACATCTGAAAAAACTTAATTTGAATCAACTAGTACAGAGTTATGGTCTCTCGAAAAAGACCCTTATTGGCAGTTATCTGGTTTTAAAAACAATGAATAAAAAAAAACTATGCATCTTCTAAACCGTTATTCGGTTTGCCGTGAAATTTTTACTGTAAACCTGAAATTCTATCTATTATTTATCTTAATTTTCTTAGGATTTCCAGATGTGAAAATTAATTTTTAAAAATTATTTTAAGGACAAAAGTTATCTAGGGCCGTATTTAAAGGTGACAAAACTATTGAATTTATTTGCAACTTCGTTTTTTTATTTTATATAAAAAATTAAACAATTATAAAATAAATGGCACATGCAATATATACTTCAAATTGGATCTCCTAATGTCAATATATGGATCATGAATTTCGACAAGATCTTATACCAGGAAAATCTTAATTTTAAGAGAGCTTATGTAAAGTTGTGTTATCGCGCATCGTTTATTTATATTCAGTCCATGATGTTCTTAGTTAATGTAAAAGTAAATCTATGACATGGAGGCATTTTTATTCTATAAGAAAACAATGAATAAATATGAAGATTAAGTATAAACAAACAATTTTTTAAAAATATATATATGTAACTATATTGAATTGTGTGTGTGTGTATGTATGTATGTTTATGCACTCAATTAGGTACCACGATCAAGAAAATGAAATCATAAAGAAGACACAATAACAGAGTGAAAGTGATGGAGAAGGAGAAAAGGGACTTACAGGTTGTGTGAGTCGGTATAACAATCGGCTCACCGTTTAGATAAAATCCTCAACCGAGTCTTTGAAGCTTGATGGAACCAATAATTCTCCAAGCTCAAGGGAAAAGAGATTTTATTTTTATTTTATTTTTAGAATTGATCAAAAGGAAATGGCTAAGGTGGGATGAAGAAGAGATGAAGATAGTGATGAGAAATGATAGAAATGTGAGATGAAGAAAAGAAAGAAGAGTGACATATAAAAAAGGTTTATAGCCACCATAATTCTAATAAATTATAGTTCATAACCATTCTAATTATTTTGGGAGTTAAAAAGAAGATGGAATGAAAGGTCTCATCTGTAGGTTATGAGAATGATAAAAATTGATAAAAAATAATTGCAAGAATGGGGATTTGAATATATGACCTATGAAATAACGATGCAAGGACATAACCAATGAGCTAGAAGGTTGTTCATGCATATATTTAATAAGAATTAAATATATGTCATACCTTGAAAAGAAATGGGCTTAGAAAAAAAGAAGAAAGATATCAAATGGATCTGTCTTGGCTTGGGTTTGGGATTTGAAAAATTATAAAATGGATAAAATAGATGAAGTGATAAAATAATATATTTATTAGAAAACAAAATATACTCAAAATAAATAATTGCAAAATTTTATTAAATAAATGATACGCGAAAATATAGGAATTTTATGATCGTTACAACGTCAGACCCTAATAACCCGATAATTCGTGCTGAGGTGGCTCTAGACCAATCCGGAAAACTACTGATCAACCTATCAGTAAATCCCAACTGCCTTAGCCAAGGTCTTATGGTGCTGGCCAATCGAACATAGTGCGATATTAACTTCCTATACCATGAGAGACGAATCCCCAACAATCGCTCATTGCCTCTATATGGCTCGAAACTGTACCCAACTAAAACCTGTTTGCATGACTCAGTAGAGCCGTGGTAGGATAGTAATCAAAGTACAGTGGGAACTCACATGAGACAAATGACGATCTTGGGTCTGAAGACTAACCTGTACTCATGCCACCTGAGAACTGCTATCTGACAATAGGTATAGTACCATCTAGAAGTTCTCGCCGAGTCCGTCCAGTGTACTCATCCCCAGTGAGCACCTGTATACGATCTTAGGTGCGAAAGACCAATGGCTGTTGGACCAACCATCGCCCCTCGTCGGGGTCTAGAAATGTATACACTAGTCTACTCTGGAATATCGATGCCCAGTCTCGATACTCTCATGAATAGGGACCTTTTAAGGATGTGCTTATCGACTACCCAGCTCCTACAAGTATGATCGCCATCACGACGCAGGTGGTCAAGCAATGATCCTACGGGCTTTATCAACATGTATAAATGATACATAATAGCAAGTAAAACATATGCACATGTTAAGATAAAGACAAACCAAATAGCATACTATCATATCGAGCAAGATTTTCCTGTACATACATATGTCTAAGCATCCACATGTATACATATACAATAATGGCCTCTAGAGCATACATATACAATAATCTCCCACTTGCACTAAGGCCATATACTGGCATACCGAGTACCCAATGTCTACATTAGGGCTAGTTTTTGGCGTATCGCATACTCAACATCTCAAATAGTCTCTCGAACTGTGCTTAAGGAAGGGCCTTGGTAAATGGATCCGCCGTGTTGTCTCTTGTGTCCACTCTCCGTATCTCGATCTCCCGGCGATCAACGATCTCCCTGATCAGGTGATACCGTCTCAAGATGTGTCTGGATTTCTGATGGGACCATGGTTCCTTCGCTAAAGACATAGCTCCATTGTTGTTGCAATACAAAGGTATTGGATTTACAATGGATAGAACTACCTAAAGTTCAGTAATGAACTTCTTAATCCAGACCGCTTCCTTTGCGGCAGCGTTGGCAGCAATGTATTCAGCCTCCATTGTTGAGTCTGTGACGGTGTCTTGTTTGGAGCTCTTCCAACAGACCGTCCCTCCGTTAAGGGTAAACACAAAACCCGAGACAGACTTGCTTTCATGCTTATCACTCTGGAAGCTCGAGTCGATAAAGGACTCCACCTAGAGGTCCCCATTACCGAATACCAGGAACAGTTGTTTAGTCCTTTTCAGATACTTAAGAATGTTCTTCACTGCTATCCAGTGGTTCTCACATGGGTTTGACTGATACTAGCTTACCACGCTAAGCACGTAAGCTACATCTGGTCTGGTATATAGCATCGCATACATTATAGATCCCACCGCCGAAGTGTAGGGTATAATGCTCATGCGAACCCTTTCCTCACCAGTCTTGGGAGACATCTCTTTGGAGAAGGTGATTCCGTGCAATGCGGGTATGTTACCATGCTTGGAATCTTCCATACTAAATCTCTTTAGTACGGACTCTGTGTACCTGGACTATGAAAGTCCCAAAATCTCTTAGATCCATCTCTGTAGATCTTAATCCCCAGAATGTACGAGGCATCACCCAGGTCTTTCATGGAGAACCTTTGTGACAAGAACAGCTTGACCGATTGTAGCATAGGAATATCATTTCCTATCAAAAGAATGTCATCTACGTACAAGATTAGGAATACGAAAGTTCGTCCTACAATCTTCTTATATATACAAGGCTCATCCTCGTTCTTGATGAAGTCAAATTCCTTGATTGTTTTATCAAAACAGATGTTCCAGGTCCGCGATGCCTGCTTTAATCCATAAATAGATTTAAGCAACTTGCATACCTTCCTGCTGCTCCCACTGTCTACAAAACCTTCCGGCTGATCCATATAAACACACTTTTCCAAACTTCCGTTTAGAAAAGCCGTTTTTACGTCCATCTGCCAGATTTCATAGCCATGGAAAGCAGCAATGGCAAGTAGGATTCGAATGGATTTGAGCATAGCCACTGGAGAAAAGGTTTCGTCATAGTCCACACCTGGCCTTTGATGAAAATCTTTTACAACAAGTCTAGCCTTATAGGTTTCCACCTGTCCATCTACACCAAATTTCCTTTTGTAGATCCATTTGCATCCAACAGGTTTTACCCCAGGACGAGCAATATCCAAGGTCCGCACTTTATTGGTGTACATGGACTCCATTTCGGATTGCATAGCATCCGGACATTTATCAGAGTCTCTACTGATGATGGCCTGCTCGAAACTAGTAGGATCATCTTCTTCCAAGATGCAATCCTCTCGATCCTCGTCTATAAGAAAATCGTAGTATCTCTCGGACGGATGAGAAATCCTACTAGATCTGCGGAGTGGCTGAGGTTCGTCGGGTACTTCTGAACCTAGGGGTTCTACCAAATCTTCTGTTACAGTTTGTGGTTCCGAAATTTCTTCCAGTTCTACCGTACTCCCACTAATTTCTTTTGCAAGAAATTCGCTTTCCAAAAAGGTAGCGTGGCGAGATACAAACACCTTCTGTTTCTCAGTGTGGTAGAACAGATATCCCTTTGAATGCTTAGAGAATCCCACAAACTTGCACAATACAAATCTTGCCTCGAGTTTACGCTTTTTAACAAAATTAGGACATCCCCGTATCTTAATGTAATTAAGATATGGTCTCTTCACACTCCATATTTCATATGGGGTGGTAGGCACTGATTTGGTCGGTACTCTATTCAATAAGATTGCAGCTAATTCAAGAGCAAACCTCCAGAATGAAAGAGGCAACTCGGCATTACTCATCATGGAGTGAACCATATCCAATAGGGTACGATTCCTCCACTTCGATACATCGTTGTGCTGTGGTGTATATGGAGGAGTAAGCTGAGAGAGAATTCCATTCTCTTTTAGGTATTCTAGGAATTCCGTGCTTAAGTACTCCCCTCCTATATTAGATCGGAGGATCTTGATACTTTTTCCAGTCTGGTTCTCTACTTCGTTTCTGTATTCTTTGAATTTTTCAAAAGCTTCAGATTTGTGTTTCAAAAGATACACATATTCGAACCTAAAGAGATCATCAGTGAATGTGATAAAGTCTGAGAACCCACCCCTTGCATGTATAGTCATTGGACTACATACATCACTGTGTATGAGTCCCAAGAGCTCTGTTGCTCTTTCTCCGTGTCCGGTAAACGGAGATTTGGTCATCTTTCCTTTGAGACAAGACTGACAAGTTTCATAAGATGAAAATTCGAACGGATTCAAATATCCATATTTATGTAGCTTAGATAGTCTTTTCTCATTGATATGACTAAATTTACAATGCCACAAGTAGGATTCATTCACTTCCGAATTCTTCCTCTTGCGTGTGTTTTGTATATTGAAAACTGTGTTTTGATTTAGAACATAGATACCATTACACAGTGTACCTTCTGCAACCAATACCTTATCAAGGTAAATGTTCACAATATTTCTATCTAAAACAAAACTATATCCATCTTTATCAAGTAAAGAAACCGATATGATGTTGCAAACCATGGAAAGTATATAATAGCAATTGTTCAAAATCATAGTATTACCATTTAGCAATGCTAGGTGATATTCACCGACGGCAACAACATCAACTTGTGCTCCGTTCCCTACTTTGAGGGACATATCACAGGGTCCAACCATCCTACTTTTTCTCAGTCCCTGCAATAAATTACAGATATGAGATCCTGATCCGGTATCTAGTACCCAGGAGGTAGGACTGACTGAAAAACAGTTCTCAATAACAAGAACACCTGAAGGAGACACAATAGTATGCTTCTTCTTCATTGGGGTTATCAAGGAATTCATGCAATCCTCTTTCTCTTGCTCATACTCATGACTGTTGTTATAAGTTAGAGCCAAACCGACGTTCCCCAGCCCCGAATAAGAATTCGGATTGCTCAAGCGATACATTTTATTTTCTTGATTAAGGCATGAATTGGTTGCTACCTGGAGAGATACAAAAGAAACACTCAGCGTGCACTCTTGCAAGATTAGATTGGTTATTAGTTTATCTAATCAGGATGGCTCCTACTGTTTCCTCGAATTCTCCTTCAAACTTTAAAATGAGAACTGGTTGGGATCATTAACACCTTAAATGTTCGCTAACCGTTCAGCCAGGTCGGTGTTGGTACTCCAAGGGAGGTTCCCCGTGCTCTCGTATGGACCTAATTAAAACAAACCTCGTTTCCGCAGAGGCATAGTGTTCATCATAGAAAACTGCATTTTAATACCACTCATTCGTTATCTATTTTGTATATATCGGTACTATTAACCAGTGTCTGCTTAGTAATTATAGATTACAGGTGTTCATGATAAACAACTGGAAACACACATAAAATCACAGATATAACGGTTGGGAGCTGACAATGCAAACGAAACAGAAAACCGATCGATATCCAATGAGATCTTGTGCAAACAATATTGTATACACAATTTTGGTCCTACACAATGCATGTGCACTAGACCATGATGGGGGCTGCCTTGGCACACAATGAGCACAAATGAGGGTGATGTGCAATAAATGCTAAAAGATGTGATGTGACTTAAAGCATCAAGTTCCTGTAACATTTCAAAAAAATAAAATATTATTTTTGGGAATTTTTATAATTTAATATTATTTTTAATGAATATTTTAATATTTAGGTATAATTAAATACACAAAAATTTGGAAAAATTATGGAAAATTCTAAAATAGGTTATTTTATGGAATTATGCCATTTTTTAAAGTTTTTATAATTAGTTATATGCTAATTTAGTGCAAATCGCGATTAAAAATCGCTAATCGGTTTTTAGCAATTTTGTGCAAAACATGTACATATCTTTTCTACACTTGTGCATTTTTCTATCATGTTATTTGGGGTTACTATTCTTGTGAGAAGGGTTTTTGGAGGAAAAGAAAAAGAAAAGAAAAAGAAAAGAGAAAAGAATAAAAAATGAGGTTTGGTGAGAGAGAGAGGTATGGGCTTCTTTGTCCAAACACTTAGCCATTTTCCTCCCCTCATTTCCCTCCCTCTCCCTCCATTGCTGCTGTTGCTCCTGCACCTCACCTCCCTCCCCACTTCAAGCCCTCTAAACACCTCTAAAACAAATCCAAAACCCCACTCTCATTTCATTAAAAGTGTGCACAAGCTCAAGATCTACACATTGGACCAAGAAAGCAAGGATTTTGGCCACTAGGGGCAACTCAAGAAATTTCTTGAGTTTCCAGATGAGGTAATTACTGAACCATTAGCTTAGTTTTTGTATTACATACACCCCCATACTAGTTTAGAATCGATATTGTGTGATTTGGTGGACTTAAAGAAAACTTAGTTAGGGTTTGAGGAAATTATGAGTTGTGATGGGAAATTGAGCTCAGTAGAGGCTACACCAACACCCTAGTGTATGAATTGAGACCCAAACCTGAGACTTAAGACCCGGATTACGGATTTAGAAACCGATATCGGGGAATTTGTGAAATCTGTGAAGGGTATATTGAATCTGCTATCACCCGAGACATCCTAAATTAAAATTGATTGGACAGTGACATGTGCAGGCACCCTATAACTACCACACAAAGCCCTAGCCCCCACTTCCTTTACCAGGACGCAGATTTAATCTGTTTGGCCGCAATTTGCAGCCTGGGTCCCACCATTTTGTCTCGTGTTTGTTCTGTAGCTCCTACATGTATATTTTAGGCCCCTGGCATGTATAGATTTGTCTAGTTTGACCTAGGGTGAAATCTGGAGCCTATTTCCCTAGTTGCTGTTTTGGATTCGTGTTTCCGTATTCCGTATTTCTAATTCTGAATTTGCGTATGGTGTTTTACCTCGACTACTTAGCGTTTATACGACGATATCGAGGGTGGTTGATGGTTTTGGAAGGCGTACCCATAGGTTCTAACTTATAGGCCCCTTAGCGTATCGTTTTGGTTTCCGTGTGCCGTTTTAGCTTTGATTTGGTTTTAATGCGCATATACGATACTTTGATGTGTAGGTACCCCATGAAGACTTCGGGACGACAAGAAAACGTGTGGTGACGTCGACAATGAAGACGCAAGGTGAGTAGATTATATCTACAGGGGGAAGTCGGGTGGATGGCGTATAGCACCCCCGCAGTCCGTAGATAGTATACTATATATGTATATTATATGTTAGTTTATAGTGTGTCGTGGTTCTTGTGTTAGGTATATTATGGATAGTTTAGGGTTAGAAGTTAACTAGTGTAGTTCATAGTCGCGAACCCTTGAATAGATTTACACCTATACGTACACCCTTACATATTCATTATATCTACACTGTGTTGATGATGTTATTGGATGACATTGGAGATGAGTCGTTGATATTGGGCTTTGTGCCGCGAGATCGGTGATTTGATATGATTCGTATTTGGGATACGACATGTGATTACTTGCGGGCTTGGATGTGTGTTTACCCCCGCATTCATACTTTATAGATGGTATCAGTTGTACTAGACTTAGATCAGTACCCCAGATTATGTGATATGATGATAATGATACCTGATATCTGATAAGCTGATTGTGATATTGACCCGTACCCAGCTATTGGGATGTCGTACGACGATTTACCGTACGAGCTTTATATTGATGATAGATCCGCACTCATGACTTGAGGATGTCATATGATATACTGTATCGTACGCGATACTACTGAGGCGGGATCACCGACTACTTTATATACATATCGACTCAGATTTAGGTGGTTTCCATACCCCTCCCGATTGATTTGATACTTAGATCTGTAGTTGCATAGTAGATGTTAGACTAGACCCGAGTCATACCTATTTCAAAAACTATGAATCAGGATTATCTTAAAGACAAACAAAGGGATTCTACGGGTATTTTCAAAAGACGGATCTTTCTTAAAAATACCGTAGCCCTTATTTTACTAAAAACCCTGATTCGTCTTATTTCAAATGGCATAACTGCATGACATATACATATTGGTGTTGATTATTTGATTTCCGCATATTCATGTTGTTCATATTGCTTTGCATATGTTTATTGCTATATTACTATCATGTTGCTAGGACACTAGCACCATTATCGATGATGCGTATGTTCCACGTACACTTACTTGCCGGCTCACACACTTCATCATCGATAATTGCCATGTCACTACACTGTAGTACTGTTGCATTCAGGATACGATCCTTGCATGACATACTTGTACACATACTCATTGTATACTTATATTTGTGCACATACTTACTGTATACTCATACTTGTACACATACTTGTTTGCACATACATAGATGATATTTCTAGATTGGGAACCGCAAGATACTCTTTAAAACTGATTCATTTTAAAAGAGCGGCTTTCCCCAATATGTGCATATCACGATTCCTTGTTGCATGATACATCGATATGCTTACATTCTTTTATATGTCGCATACATCATGCTTTCTGATTATACGCATTGAGATATGTTGTTTCCATGATATTTCTGGATTTGGGAACCGTGGCTATTTCAACTGAGAATATGTATTGTCTTTAAAACCCGGTTTCCCTTGATATGATATTTCAGTGCGTCCACCATGTGTTTTCTCGGTTCTGAGAGTGGCATATGAAACCCGATTCGAGGAGCGGTTGGCACCGTCTGTGGGTCTAGGGTGGACCCGGTAAGGTACCCCGGAGCAAGAAGACTCGTATATGTTAGACGGTGAGCCTGGCAGGGGAGCACTACCTACCGGTGATAGTATTTGGACTCGGTGGTTTTCGTGGGGATACCGACCGGAGTATGTACGTATGATACGGCGAAATTCGAGGGTCGAAGCTGGGCACTCGGGTTTCGAGGGAGCGAACGATACGTACCTATCAGGGCTAGTCTTGGGGACAGTGCCTGATAGATGAGGATTTACGTGCCGATGCTAGGCACAGGTTTCATGATGATTTCCATGATTTTGTTTATATCCTCATATTTACGTACATGATGTTTATTGTCATTGGGTGACGGGTGGACGGGTTCCACGTTTATTGTCATTGGGTGACGGGTGGACGGGTTCCACGTTTATACAGACTTGATCACATACAGACTGGATTTACATTGATCATACTTCATTTGTATATATAACAGGGTATGAGGGCGCTGTTATATATACCCTTACACCAATATTAGTGGAATGGGATGCTAATATATGTGTATTGATATTCATTTGATACTTCATCATATTTACTTCATGCAGACATACCTTATACTGATGACATGTTATTAACTGAGTACTTGGCACTACATACATGTTTAGATGTTACATTGCCACCTTATCATGCTTCAGACGTACTCTTGTGGTTTATATTACACTGATCGTATTGACCTAGGATTATGTCTTGCATTCGGTTTCTGCTTGTAGATATTTTCTATTCACGAGTTGGCAACTCACCCCCGTTGTGCCACAGTTCTTGCAGGTTCTGCAGTACAGGTTCCGTAGCGGCATTTCTGGCACACTGCTTCTATATGGGAGACTTGCTTGGGTAGGTGGGTTCTTTTGCATCAAGAACCACCATTGTACTTGTGTTATTCATTGTATCTAGAATTCCATCAACCAAAACTTGTATATTGTTTCAGACTTAGACACTAGTGATATATTATTCGACCTTAGAGTCGTGCTTAGCAGTATTACGGTTTTCATGCTTATTGGGTTTCTGTTGAGTTTTGATCCTCGCCATTCGGCGTTGTATATTATATTGCTTGCGTGGTTGTGACCGTCAATTGACGAAGTGCTAGCTCCCGCTTGGGGATACCTTTTATCATTGTATATATATATTGTTCTTGTTTTACCCCGTTCGGGGCCAGTGTTTACAAAAGAAACTCTGCCAAAATTTCTAGAAAAGACTTTACATTTTGAAATGCATATTCGACTTAGTTATTTAAAAACCTTGACTTCAAACATGTTTTTCTTCACTTCTTTAAACCAGTTTTCTTTATTTACTCTTAAAATGATTTTAGATTCCTGGGCTTTTGGCTTACTTGGATCAGATGGAGTCCTATAGACTTCATATGGTTTAAGGGCCAGTCACGTGCTCTTTCGGGTCGTGACAAAGTTGGTATCAGAGCGCTAGGTTGACCTTGGTTCGAGTCTAAGTTTGACTATGTGGAGCCTAGGGCGTCTATATATATACGGAACTTAGGCTTGACCTTACGGAACTTAGACTTAGTCGAGGGGGTATTAGACCCGAACTTTCGTCGCGTAGGATGACCCTTGGTTGATGGAGTAGGTGACTGCAGTAGAGTGACGTACCATGTGTATGTTCCGCGGCATACTAACGATACGCTACTCCGCTTAAGGAGCCTCAGGATGTACATTTCCTTGCACAATATTATATTCATTCCTGATCTATCTTCATCGATACTGGTTATGATTTTGCTACCGCGATCACACCGGCAGAGAGAGCTACGGCTCGAGTTGCGTCAACATGAGCTCGTCGTGGACGAGGACTGACCAGGATGTGATTCCAGAGACTTACGATCGCATTGAGAGGCGTCGTATTTTTGTGTTTTCGCGCCATGAGCGCTTGACAGATCGCTTTCACGAGATTTCTCGGACGAGCCGATGGGTACCAGAGGAGCAGGCTACTGCTAGAGGCCAGCCAGGATGTGATGGCCATTGATATATCGCTTATTCAGGATGATTGAGTCGCTGTTCAGCGTACGGACGAAGGAGCCAGTTGTTGCTGCAAACGACGAGATATCACCCAGATGATTGGAGCTACTGCAGCATGAGTTCATACTTGGAGATATGATAGACGGTCACTAGTCACCGAGGGTGGATGACTAGGGCGTGCGGTTCGTTCGCTTACCGATGCGAGGTCATCAGATAGACTGCTTCCAGCTAGAGACGACTTCACGCGGAGACGTTGAGAGTCGTCAGAGATGATCGAATGTCAGGAGCCCATTTTCCAAGTTTAAAGTCTACAGAAAGACATGCAGGAGATTCCATGGACCCTCTAGAAGAATGAAACCCTAACTCGACTTAATGACCGTGTGAAAGCCTTTGAACCTTAGGGTTTGCGGCAGTTCCGCGGCGCCATTAGTGAGGCTTGGGTTTGCCCTTCTACGGCTGGACCACCGACGCTGTGGCATGTACTCGATACTATTAAACTGTACCCATGATGTTGATCTCTTGGGGGATTATGAGGTTCTGACGAGTCGATCGAATGATTCGACATCATTCAGATATCATGTGATGGGATGCTTTGCTTGGGAGACTCCAGATATGAGTATAGCCGTTAGAGCACAGTCCATGCAGCCACGATGAGACGAGTTCGAAGCAGTCGACATTGAAGCAGAGGGAAGTAAAGAGTTCGCAAGAGATTTCGACGAGATGACGCTCCCATCCGCTGACATCAGAGATGCGATACGCACGCAGAGGCATTGTTATGGATATATCTTCCAGAAAGAGGCACGATGAGTATGCAGCCATTCCGGAATAAGATTTAGCTTCAGCAATGGATGATGACCTCTGGGCAATTCGGCAGGAATGAGATTTGAGAGAGAGATCTCGACAGGACCTTTCTGGAATTCGATACGAGAAGACCTAGACCCAGGAGTGGTCATATTGCGCACACCCAGCAGGCCAGAGTTCGGCATCGTCGATGAGGTAGTTGACCAGGTTCGGATAAAGGACCTTACCCAGATGCGTTGCGAAGTGATTAAGGACGGACGAGTATTGAGTATTCCTCCGATGGTTGGGACGCGTTCCCGAGGACCTGTTCGTCCAGACATCTTCTATAGAATGGTGAAGCTACAGAGTGCGCGATTTCGAGTCCGTGCGAGAGACTTTGGATTGACCGTGGCCGAGAACAGTGCAGTGCGTAGATAGCATGGCGTGACATCATAGTGGACGACGATAGAGATAAGTGGAACCAGAGGTTCGTGCGAGACGCTGACAAGCCGTCATTACTTCCCGTCGAGGCTAGAGACCTGACATACTTACAGAGGCGTTGGAATGCAACCAATTTCCGAGGAAATGTTGTGCGGAGAACGCAGATGTCCATCGAGCGAGAAGAGATTATGCAAAAGTACCAGCCTCCGTACAGTTCGGCATAGGCAAGATCGGAAGAGACCCTAAGCAGGATTCCTTCCAGGACACTGCTGCAATGATATCTGCACCCAGGATCAGATGTGTGATATGCATTCAAAGAATCAGAGGCCGACGCCAGTGACATGCTGCTTTACGAGTGGTCGTGAGGAATGACCGAGAGATGACCAGAGAAATGCCAGAACGGATTCGTCCCCGTTAGCACACCTGACAGGGCCGATGAGCCGATTGATTGTGAGATTGGTAATTCACAGAGAAGATAAGGATCCAGAGACAGAGGATGCCAGACCATGAGCAAGAGGCGAGTAGATGTCTTGCGCTGCTAGCATTGGATGCACCGACACCTTCTCGACTTTGAAGGAGGAACTACCGACGACGGTATTTATGATTTGTGATTTTGTGATTCGATTATCACGTATCCGTCATCTTGGATTTCGGTATTTTGGGCATTCTGTTTGCATGATTTAGTTTGATGACTGAGTTTCATGATATTTGTTTTATGCACCCACTGGGTATTTATAGTTTGTGCATAGTTATTACGTTGAGGTATTGATTTTGATTTCATGCCTATTTTATGCCAGTGATTTGATTTACGCTTCCAGCATAGTTTTCATGCACCTTTAGTGTTTTGATATACGATTTTGGTGTATGCCAGATGCACTAAATCGGGATTCTTCGTGCATGTCAAATGCACCTGATTGTGCTTTGAGGCACACACGTTTCCTATGACAGATGTTTCGTGCACACCCGTTGCACCTAGATGTTTTGTGCACATGCATGACACATATATGGATTTTGATTTCCTTGCGCACCAGACGCACAGGATATTCTTATATATACATTTTGGGGATTGATTTCTAGTAGAGAAGTACATTTTTATGATATTCGCTATGTATTGATGTTTTTGGAGCCCCGACAATTTGGATTTTTACTGAAATGTTTTTGTACTCGGGGGTTTAAATTTAAATTCGGGGACCGAATTTATTTAAGGTGGGAAGATTGTAACATTTAAAAAAAATAAAATATTATTTTTGGGAATTTTTATAATTTAATATTATTTTTAATGAATATTTTAATATTTTGGTATAATTAAATACAGAAAAATTTGGAAAAATTATGGAAAATTCTAAAATAGGTTATTTTTATGGAATTATGCCATTTTTTAAAGTTTTTATAATTAGTTATATGCTAATTTAGTGCTAATCGCGATTAAAAATCGCTAATCGGTTTTTAGCAATTTTGTGCAAAACATACACATATCTTTTCTACACTTGTGCATTTTTCTATCATGTTATTTGGGGTTACTATTCTTGTGAGAAGGGTTTTTGAAGGAAAAGAAAAAGAAAAGAAAAAGAAAAGAGAAAAGAATAAAGAATGAGGTTTGGTGAGAGAGAGAGGTATGGGCTTTTTTGACCAAACACTTAGCCATTTTCCTCCCCGCATTTCCCTCCCTCTCCCTCCATTGCTGCTGCTGCTCCTGCACCTCACCTCCCTCCCTTCTTCAAGCCCTCTAAACACCTTTAAAACAACTACAAAACCCCACTCCCATTTCATTAAAAGTGTGCACAAGCTCAAGATCTACACATTGGACCAAGAAAGCAAGGATTTTGGCCACTAGGGGCAACTCAAGAAATTTCTTGAGTTGCCAAATGAGGTAATTACTGAACCATTAGCTTAGTTTTTGTATTACATACACCCCCATACTAGTTTAGAATCGATATTGTGTGATTTGGTGGACTTAAAGAAAACCTAGTTAGGGTTTGAGGAAATTATGAGTTGTGATGGGAAATTGAGCTCAGTAGAGGCTACACCAACACCCAAGTGTATGAATTGAGACCCAAACCTGAGAGTTAATACCCGGATTATGGATTTAGAAACCGATATCGGGGAATTTGTGAAATCTGTGAAGGGTATATTGAATCTGCTATCACCCGAGACATCCTAAATTAAAATTGATTGGACAGTGACATGTGCAGGCACCCTAGAACTACCACACAAAGCCCTAGCCCCCACTTCCTTTTCCAGGCCGCAGATTTAATCTGTCTGGCAGCAATTTGCGGCCTGGGTCCTTCCATTTTGTCTCGTGTTTGTTCTGTAGCTCCTACATATATATTTTAGGCCCCTGGCATATATAGATTTGTCTAGTTTGACCTAGGGTGAAATCTGGAGCTTATTTCCCTAGTTGCTGTTTTGGATTTGTGTTTCCGTATTCCGTATTTCTAATTCTGAATTTGCGTATGGTGTTTACCTCGACTACTTGGCGTTTATACGACGATATCGAGGGTTGTTGATGGTTTTGGAAGGCGTACCCATAGGTTTTAACCTATAGACCCCTTAGCGTATCGTTTTGGTTTTCATGTGCCGTTTTAGCTTTGATTTGGTTTTAATGCGCATATACGATACTTTTGTAGGTACCCCATGAAGACTTCGGGACGACAAGCAAACGTGTGGTGACGTCGACAATGAAGACGCAAGGTGAGTAGATTATATCTACAAGGGGAAGTCGGGTGGATGGCGTATAGCACCCCCGCAGTCCGTAGATAGTATACTATATATGTATATTATATGTTAGTTTATAGTGTGTCGTGGTTCTTGTGTTAAGTATATTATGGATAGTTTAGGGTTAGAAGTTAACTACTGTAGTTCATAGTCGCGAACCCTAGAATAGAATTACACCTATACGTACACCCTTGCATATTCATTATATCTACACTGTGTTGATGATGTTATTAGATGACATTGGAGATGAGTCGTTGATATTGGGCTTTGTGCCGCGAGATCGGTGATTTGATATGATTCGTATTTGAGATACGACATGTGATTTCTTGCGGGCTTGGATGTGTGTTTACCCTCGTATTCATACTTTATAGATGGTATCAGTTGTACTAGACTTAGATCAGTACCCCAGATTATGTGATATGATGATAATGATACCTGATATCTGATGAGCTGATTGTGATATTGACCCGTACCCAGCTATTGGGATGCCGTACGACGATTTACCATATGAGCTTTATATTGATGATAGATCCGCACTCATGACTTGAGGATGTCATATGATATACTGTATCGTACGCGATACTATTGAGGCGGGATCACCGACTACTTTATCTACATATCGACTTAGATTTAGGTGGTTTCCATACCCCTCCCGATTGATTTGATACTTAGATCTGTAGTTGCATAGTAGATGTTAGATTAGACCCGAGTCATACCTATTTCGAAAACTACGAATCGGGATTATCTTAAAAACAAATAAAGGGATTCTACGGGTATTTTCAAAAGACGGATCTTTCTTAAAAACACCGTAGCCCTTATTTTACTAAAAACCCTGATTCGTCTTATTTCAAATGGCATAACTGCATGACATATACATATTGGTGTTGATTATTTGATTTCCGCATATTCATGCTGTTCACATTGCTTTGCATATGTTTATTGCTATATTACTATCATGTTGCTAGAACACTAGCACCATTATCGATGATGCGTATGTTCCACGTACACTTACTTGTCGGCTCACACACTTCATCATCGATAATTGCCATGTCACTACACTGTAGTACTGTTGCATTCAGGATACGATCCTTGCATGACATACTTGTACACATACTCGTTGTATACTTATATTTGTTCACATACTTACTGTATACTCATACTTGTACACATACTTGTTTGCACATATATAGATGATATTTCTAGATTGGGAACCGCAAGATACTCTTTAAAACCGATTCATTTTAAAAGAGCGGCTTTCCCCAATATGTGCATATCACGATTCCTTGTTGCATGATACATCAATATGCTTACATTCTTTTATATGTCGCATACATCATGCTTTCTGATTATACGCATTGAGATATGTTGTTTCCATGATATTTCTGGATTTGGGAACCGTGACTATTTCAACTGAGAATATGTATTTTCTTTAAAACCCGGTTTCCCTTGATATGATATTTCAGTGCGTCCACCATGTGTTTTCTCGGTTCTGAGAGTGGCATATGAAACCCGATTCGAGGAGCGGTAGGCACCGTCTGCGGGTACAGGGTGGACCCGGTAAGGTACCCCGGGGCAAGAAGACTCGTATATGTTAGACGGTGAGCCTGGCAGGAGAGCACTACCTACCGGTGATAGTATTTGGACTCGGCGGTTATCGTGGGGATACCGACCGGAGTATGTACGTATGATACGGCGAAATTCGAGGGTCGAAGCTGGGCACTCGGGTTTCGAGGGAGCGTACGATACATACCTATCAGGGCTAGTCTTGGGGACAGTGCCTGATAGATGAGGATTTACGTGCCGATGCTAGGCACAGGTTTCATGATGATTTCCATGATTTTATTTATATCCTCATATTTACATACATGATGTTTATTGTCATTGGGTGACGGGTGTAAGTCCATGCTACCTCTCCCGGTACTTTCGGGAAAGCGGAATTTGGTAAAAAACAATTTTTACGGAGGTGGTAACATGGACCTATAACCCGGATCTTGGTTAAACATCTATCTAACATCCTAACTATGAGTTTCTAGCTACTCGGTTAGGGGGTTATACCTTGCTTGCCTTGAACTCCTTCGTCTTCAAAGCTCCGATGGTGGTCCGATGGCTTCTTCTCGTCGTCTCCGTACGCCGAAGATAGATCCACCTGAAAGCTCCAACCTTTAGCTCCTTCTTCGTTCTTTGAAGAAACTAGTTCACTTGGTTTGCTAAACCTAGTGAACTAGAATGAGTAGAGAAGAAATAGAATGGGATTTTATCTATGGTTCTTGATTCTCAACTCATGAGACAAGAGAACCATAGATCAAGAGAGGGAGCAAGAGGTTGAGGGTGAGAGCAAGAGGAGAGCTCAAGAACAAGAGAGAGAATGAGCAAGAAAGAATGAGCAAGTATTTTGTCTCTCACCCTCTCATAATCCAAAGCAATGATAACTCATCATATTAACAAAAGTCTTATGTGATGGTTTGAAGCAACCACAACCATATCATTTCATGCACTCATTTTACACAAATGAGCAAGTAAACAAAAGTCTTTGCCATGAAATGATGGCTATGGTTATCATGATGGTCAACTAGTCAAGCCTAGTCAACCGGTCAACAAGTCAACAAAAGTCAACAAGTCAACAAAGTCAACAAGTCAACAAAAGTCAACAAGTCAACAACCATATCACCATAATACTTAATTAATATAATAGTTAATCACATATCATATTCTCATTAGGGTTGAGCATAAAGTCAAATAGTCAACGGTCAACTGTCAACAACCCTAATGAGAATCCGCTGCCTCTGCCTCCCTGTCAACTGTGCATACACACCCGCATCCGTGTTCCGAGGAACACGAATGCAAACTGGATAAATCCAATCCCATAAGGTACACTAGGATCTGGCTTAAACCAAAGCCCGCTAGTGTAAACTGTCCGGACACTGTACGTGCACAAGTGCACGGATGTGACCGAACCCTGTCGCAAAACCATGCGACCTGTCGCAATACTATGCGACCTCTACTCTTTTGCCTAAAAGAGAAAAGCTTTCTGTGTGGGACTCTAAAGACTCGACACTACGCTGGCAGTGGGTTTAACCACAGACCGCAAGCGGCACTAGCTGTGCGTAACGGTCCCCAGGTAATGCCGACAAGAAGACCGACGAGGCGAAACCCATCTGAACTCCTACTGAGCCTGAGTGTGACATTCTCCGTACAGTCCGGTCTGTTCGTCTGATACATCGCATGGCGGGCCTAGGGGGTGGTATACGTCAGTCCCTCAATAGCGGTACAAGTCGTGCCGGAGCGAAGCCCAAAACACCCTGAGATAACACTGGAAACCTACCAGTATATCTCGTTTGTCCTGGCCAGGGACTACTCGTGTAATGGCTCTCCTAGACACAGCGCGATGTCAACCCCCAATACCGGGAGAGACGAATCCTGTCTAACCGTCACTGCCTCCAAGTGCTTCGGGACTGCACCCAACCACTACCTGTTTGCACGACTCCTTTGAGCCGTGGTAGGGTAGTGATCAAAGTACAGTGGGAACACACTTGAGGCGAAGTGACAGTGTCAAGTCAGCGGACTAAGCTGTACTCATGTCACCTGGGAACTGATAACTGACGATAGGTATAATACCAACTAGTCAGTTCCCGACAAGTCCTGTCCAGTGTACCCGTAACCTAACGAGCACCCGCATACTATCTCAAGTACGACGTACTGACGGCTGTGGGACAGACCGTCTCCCACACTGGGATGAGAAGCGCATGCGCTGGTCTACTCCGGAATATCGATGCCCTGTCTCGATAGTCCTGCGACCAGGGACCTGCATAAGGATGTGCTTATAGATTACCCAGCCCCACTAGTGTGACGGCCATCACATCGCTGGTAATCAAGCAAAGATCCTAAGGGCTCTACTAATGTGTATAGGCGATATACAAAAATAAACACATGTACACATTGAAGTAGAAACAAACCAAGTAGCATACTACTATTTTGAGCAAGATTGTATATACAAGGTGAATATCCCAAGCATCCATTAAGTAATATACAAACTAGTATGATACAGTAATGGCCTCTAGGGCATATACACTAACAATCTCCCACTTGCACTAAGGCCATGTACTGGCGTATCGAAGACCTATCATCTCGATCAGCCGCTCGAACTGAGTCTGGGGCAGGGCCTTGGTGAATGGATCTGCAGTGTTATCTTCTGAAGCGACTCTCTGAACCTCGATCTCCTGGCGATCTACGATCTCCCTGATCAGGTGATACCGCCTCAAGATGTGCCTGGATTTCTGATGGGACCTGGGTTCCTTCGCTAAAGCTATAGCCCCGTTGTTGTCGCAATACAGAGGTATTGGATCAACAATGGACGGAACCACCTGAAGTTCTTTCAAGAACTTCCTCATCCAGACAGCTTCTTTTGCGGCATCAGATGCAGCGATGTATTCCGCTTCCATCGTCGAGTCCGCAACGGTTTCTTGTTTGGAACTCTTCCAACATACCGCCCCTCCATTGAGGGTAAAGACAAAACCCGATATGGACTTGGAATCATCCTTGTCACTCTGGAAGCTGGAGTCAGCAAAGGCCTCGATCTGGAGGTCTTTTCCGCCATACACCAAGAACAAATCCTTGGTCCTTCTCAGGTACTTGAGAATGTTCTTTACCGCTATCCAGTGTTTCTCCCCAGGGTTTGACTGATACCGGCTTACCACACTCAGTGCATAAGCTACATCCGGTCTGGTACACAACATCGCATACATTATAGAGCCTACCGCAGAAGCGTAGGGTATAATAGACATGCGATCCCTCTCCAAATCAGTCTTGGGAGACATCTCTTTAGAGAGGGTGATCCCGTGACAAGCCGGTAGGTTACCGCACTTGGAATCTTCCATACTGAATCTCTTCAGTATGGTGTCGATGTACCTGGACTGTGAAAGTCCTAATATCCTCTTGGATCTGTCACGGTAGATCCGGATACCCAGAATGTACGAGGCATCACCCAGGTCTTTCATGGAGAACCTGTGTGACAAGAATCCCTTGACAGATTGTAGCATAGGAATGTCATTTCCTATTAAGAGAATGTCATCCACGTATAAAACGAGGAATACTACAGTTCTCGCTACAAATCTACTATAGATGCATGGTTCATCTGGATTTTTGATAAAGCCAAATTCTTTGACCGTCTCATCAAAGCAGATGTTCCAACTCCGCGATGCCTGCTTTAGTCCATAGATGGACTTAAGCAACTTGCACACCTTTCCGCTGCTCCCACTCTGAATGAAACCCTCTGGCTGGTCCATATAGACACACTCCTCTAAATTTCCATTTAGAAAAGCGGTCTTTACGTCCATTTGCCAGATCTCATAATCGTGGAAGGCAGCAATGGCAAGAAGGATCCGAATGGATTTCAGCATGGCTACTGGAGAAAAGGTTTCGTCATAGTCCAAGCCAGGTCTTTGACGAAAACCCTTTGCTACCAGCCTAGCTTTATAGGTCTCAACCTGTCCATCTACACCAATCTTCCTTTTGAAGATCCACTTGCATCCTACGGGTTTTACTCCGTCTGGAGCAATGTCCAACGTCCATACCTTGTTGGTGTACATGGACTCCATTTCGGTCCGCATTGCATCCAGCCATTTCACTGAGTCAACGCTCTGAACGGCCTGCTGGAAGCTAGTAGGCTCATCATAATCTATGATGCAATCCTCTCTATCCCCGTCTATGAGAAAACCGTAGTATCTCTCGGGCGGATGAGTCTGCCTACTACTCCTGCGGAGCGGCGTAGGAATGTCCTGTTCTGTTGAACCCTCTGGTTCCACTAAGCTTTCAGTAACAGTCTGTGGTTCTGGAACTTCTTCCAGTTCTATTGTGCTCCCACTTATCTGGTTTTCCAAAAACTCAGTTTCCAAGAAGTAGGCATGACGAGAAACAAGGACTTTTTGTTCCTCTTCACAGTAGAAGAAATATCCCTTGGAATTCTTTGGATATCCCACAAACTTGCACTGTACCGAGCGTGCCTCGAGCTTGTCCGCATGCTGCTTTTTGACAAAAGCTGGACATCCCCATGTCTTAATGTGCTTAAGATAGGGTCTCTTCCCACACCATATCTCATATGGTGTAGTAGGCACGGTCTTAGTAGGAACTCGGTTCAAAAGGTATGCTGCTGATTCTAGCGCATATCCCCAGAATGATCGCGGCAACTCAGCGTTACTCATCATGGACCGCACCATATCCAATAGGGTGCAGTTCCGTCTCTCCGATACACCGTTATGTTGCGGGGTGTATGGAGGAGTAAGCTGAGAGAGAATTCTGTTCTCTTTTAAATAGTCCAGGAACTCGGCACTTAAGTATTCTCCACCTCGATCCGATCTTAGAATCTTAATACTTTTGCCGGTCTGTTTCTCTACTTCATTCTTATACTCCTGGAATTTTCCAAAGGCCTCGGACTTATGTTTCATTAAGAAGACATAACCGTACCTTGAGAAGTCATCCGTAAAAGTAATGAAGTAAGAATGTCCGCTTCGGGCATGTGTAGACATTGGACCGCACACGTCACTGTGTACGAGTCCCAAGAGCTCGCTCGCTCTTACTCCTTGTCCAGTAAACGGAGTCTTTGTCATCTTTCCTTTGAGACAAGATTGACAAGTGGCATACGATTGATATTCGAACGCATTCAAATATCCTTCTGTATGTAACTTAGTCAACCTTCTCTCATTGATGTGACCCAATCTACAATGCCATAAGAAAGTCTGATTTAATTCTGGAGACTTTCTTTTGTGTGTACTCTGGACGTTGAAAATCTGTGGTTGGTTTAACACGTATATACCATTACTCAATGTACCTGACCCAATCAAAACTTGATTAAGGTGAATGTTTACAACATTACTTACAAACGCAAATTCATAACCTTCTTTAGAAACTAAAGATACAGAAATGATATTACAAGTTGCGTTGGGTACAAAAAAGCAATTACGCAAAACCAAAACATGTCCATCTGACATTCCCAGGTGATAGTCCCCTACGGCTTTAGCATCCATGCTAGCTCCGTTCGCAACTCTGAGGGTCATGTCACCTGCCTTCAAAACACTACGGTTTCTCAACGCCTGCAAAGAATTACAGATATGAGATCCTGATCCGGTATCCAATACCCAGGAAGTAGAGTTTATTGAAAGACAGTTTTCAATAACATACACACCTGAAGCTGAAGCTGCAACCTGCTTCAATTCCTGTGTTCTGGCCTTCCAGGCCCTGCAATCATTCTTCCAGTGTCCTTTCTTATGACAATAGAAGCATTCTTCCTTATCCACAAGCTTCCCCGCTATCTTTGTTGCTTTACCTTTTCCCTTCGTATCCACTTTACTAACACCGCCCCTTGGTTTGGCGGGGGCCTTCTTCTTCTTTCCCTTGGCTTTCGCCTTGGACCTAGAAGAAGATGATCCTCCTACAAACAAAGTGGATGTTTCCCTACCTTTCTGTAGGGTGCCCTCTGCGCTCCTCAGCATGTTGAGGAGCTCTGAAAGTTCAACCTCTTTTTCTTGTAAGTTGAAGTTCAGTATAAACTGGGTGTAAGTGGAAGGAAGGGACTGGAGAACTATATCCGTATATAGCTCACTCTCCAATGTGATCCCTAGGTCAGCGAGCTCCTCAATGTAGCCGATCATCTTTAGCACGTGCTCGGCTACTGATGATCCGACGGCCATTCTTGTCGAAAATAACTTTTTCGACGCTTCGTATCTTGCGATACGAGATTGCTCTCCATACAGTTCTTTTGTATGGAAGAATATGGATTCCATATCCATATTCTCATGCCTCCTCTGATGTTCGTTGTCCATCGAGGCAAGCAGGAGGCATTTGGCCTTCGCGCTATCAATCTCCCAAGTCTTGCGGATTTCCTTATCCGCGACGCTGGAAGTTGGACCAGGGACAGGGGGAGCTTTGGTGGTAAGAAGATACCCCAGCTTGTCGTAAGTGATTGCTATCTTGACATTCCTGAGCCAATCTTTGTAGTTTGGCCCTGTCAGTTTGTTTTTATCTAGGAGTAACTTAAGTCCAGTCATGTCGATTTGGTCGCTGCAATTAGGAGAGAGAAGAAGAAACACTCAGCATGATGCTCTTGCAAGTTTAGAGTGGTTTTTAGTTTGTCTAAACAGGATGGCTCCCACTGTTTCTCGAATCCCTCCTCAAACCATAAAGGAAGAATTAGCCGGGATCAATCCCACCGCACAATACTTGCTTAACCGTTCAGCCAGGCCGGTGTCGGTACTTCGAGGGAGGTTTTCCAACGCTTTCGCGAAGTTCCTTAATTAGAGAACCTCTTTTTCCTGGGGGCGTAGCCCCGCTAACACCTTTCTAGGCACCTACTAGGTTTATAGAATTGATCGATTAGTGAGAAATTTCCCGAGGAGTAGCATATACTCACAGTAGGATCGGGATCCAAATATCATCGCGTGACGAAACTGAAGGAATCCTACCAGAATCATCACACTCCAAATGGTATGCAAATCTAGCAAGTTTCAGTACTTATGAAACTCCCGATGTGGATTTTTGCCCCATGCTCTTATGACCTTGACTTTGGCCAACAAATCATAAGTCACATGTCAAGTTCTGCCCGTCGTTCTCCAGGTTAATTTGAATCCACCCGCACCTACCCTTGACTTTGGCCAACAAGGCAGTACGACTGTTCCAAACCAACGCATCTATCTATGCTGCACATGAATACCCAATAGCTACCAATCACTGTGCCTTGACTTTGGCCAACAAACACAGCTTGAATACTATTGACTATTCATGTGAAACGACGGAGGGCTACGGATGGTTTTGGCAAAACCGTGAACGTAGTGAACTTGATTTGGTCGATGGAACGAGATAGCTTTTAAAAGGAGTGGCTCAAGCTCCGCATTTAAAAGTTGGTTTTGAAAAGAACCGAGTGGTTTTTCGAAAGTGTTCCAACGACTTTAACTTGGTTTATTATCTTGCATTAGTTCTTTTAATGCGTGATATTCTTGCATTAGTTCTTTTAATGCGTCCCATCATTTAATCCTACCATTGCAGAAAACAACCAAAATATGACGTACGCTTATGCCATTCGCATTCGCCACGGGGCCCCGTCATTACCCGTTAGGTTACTTAACTAACGACAGAGCGGGGGCTGGGCTAGCGCGTCTGTAAAACATAAGCAACGCCTAAATAATATCATATATAGATATACTGCAATGATAAACATTTCAGATCACAGATAAATACATTGGATATACTAGGAATCTGTAATTTGTATGAGCCTGTAACAAAAACAGATTACACGGTCGCGGTGAATAGCCAATACCCCACCCAAGACCCCTACGGGTGCGGCAAACTACCCGCCAAGTACCGGAAGCGTAGCAACCTCCCTCATCTCCATGAGTAGGCCACTCGACACTTCGGCATACCCGGTAGTTTGTGCACCCCTCCATGGGTCTATCCTAGGAGCAAAAACAGTAAAAAGAAATTATACAATGACGGCTACAACCCCGACCCGGTTGTGCGGCCATACAAATAATTATTACATCAATTTACAAATTTACATGAATTGCAAGAAAAGAAAACTCTCGTCTCACAACCCCCGGCTATTCACCCGCGACAATCCAACATATTTATATACACATTCCAGCACATTACAGATCACAGATTTGTATAACCCCCACTAATCGACATATAGCGATTAGTAGACGTTCAATACAAATATCACATTACAGAAAACCCGTTAGCTTAAGTCTTTTAGAAGTTCGATCAAAAATACGGATTTTCGGGACCCCAAAATGAAATTTTCGTTCTGGAAAATCTGGGTTGAAAATATATATGCTAAAAATCCCAAAATACCCCAATTAGCAAACTGCAAAAAATAAAACCCATGACCGAGTCAACTCGGCCGCGGATCCGCGGCGGGAGCGTGCTCCCGCCGCGGAACCGCGGCGCTTTGATCGAGTCATGGGCCCAAATTTTTGCAGTTTCTTTAAAAAAGCCTGAGTCGATTTTTGGTGTATTTCAAAAAAGTTTTCCAGCACTTTTAAAATCGACAGAAAGTTTAAAATTCCGGGGTTCGTTTCGGGACTTTTGCGTTGATCGATCTTCTAGATACTTGCTAACATGTTAGATAGAGTTTAACTAGGCTCTGATACCACTGTAAGTCCATGCTACCTCTCCCGGTACTTTCGGGAAAGCGGAATTTGGTAAAAAACAATTTTTACGGAGGTGGTAACATGGACCTATAACCCGGATCTTGGTTAAACATCTATCTAACATCCTAACTATGAGTTTCTAGCTACTCGGTTAGGGGGTTATACCTTGCTTGCCTTGAACTCCTTCGTCTTCAAAGCTCCGATGGTGGTCCGATGGCTTCTTCTCGTCGTCTCCGTACGCCGAAGATAGATCCACCTGAAAGCTCCAACCTTTAGCTCCTTCTTCGTTCTTTGAAGAAACTAGTTCACTTGGTTTGCTAAACCTAGTGAACTAGAATGAGTAGAGAAGAAATAGAATGGGATTTTATCTATGGTTCTTGATTCTCAACTCATGAGACAAGAGAACCATAGATCAAGAGAGGGAGCAAGAGGTTGAGGGTGAGAGCAAGAGGAGAGCTCAAGAACAAGAGAGAGAATGAGCAAGAAAGAATGAGCAAGTATTTTGTCTCTCACCCTCTCATAATCCAAAGCAATGATAACTCATCATATTAACAAAAGTCTTATGTGATGGTTTGAAGCAACCACAACCATATCATTTCATGCACTCATTTTACACAAATGAGCAAGTAAACAAAAGTCTTTGCCATGAAATGATGGCTATGGTTATCATGATGGTCAACTAGTCAAGCCTAGTCAACCGGTCAACAAGTCAACAAAAGTCAACAAGTCAACAAAGTCAACAAGTCAACAAAAGTCAACAAGTCAACAACCATATCACCATAATACTTAATTAATATAATAGTTAATCACATATCATATTCTCATTAGGGTTGAGCATAAAGTCAAATAGTCAACGGTCAACTGTCAACAACCCTAATGAGAATCCGCTGCCTCTGCCTCCCTGTCAACTGTGCATACACACCCGCATCCGTGTTCCGAGGAACACGAATGCAAACTGGATAAATCCAATCCCATAAGGTACACTAGGATCTGGCTTAAACCAAAGCCCGCTAGTGTAAACTGTCCGGACACTGTACGTGCACAAGTGCACGGATGTGACCGAACCCTGTCGCAAAACCATGCGACCTGTCGCAATACCATGCGACCTCTACTCTTTTGCCTAAAAGCGAAAAGCTTTCTGTGTGGGACTCTAAAGACTCGACACTACGCTGGCAGTGGGTTTAACCACAGACCGCAAGCGGCACTAGCTGTGCGTAACGGTCCCCAGGTAATGCCGACAAGAAGACCGACGAGGCGAAACCCATCTGAACTCCTACTGAGCCTGAGTGTGACATTCTCCGTACAGTCCGGTCTGTTCGTCTGATACATCGCATGGCGGGCCTAGGGGGTGGTATACGTCAGTCCCCCAATAGCGGTACAAGTCGTGCCGGAGCGAAGCCCAAAACACCCTGAGATAACACTGGAAACATACCAGTATATCTCGTTTGCCCTGGCCAGGGACTACTCGTGTAATGGCTCTCCTAGACACAGCGCGATGTCAACCCCCAATACCGGGAGAGACGAATCCTGTCTAACCGTCACTGCCTCCAAGTGCTTCGGGACTGCACCCAACCACTACCTGTTTGCACGACTCCTTTGAGCCGTGGTAGGGTAGTGATCAAAGTACAGTGGGAACACACTTGAGGCGAAGTGACAGTGTCAAGTCAGCGGACTAAGCTGTACTCATGTCACCTGGGAACTGATAACTGACGATAGGTATAATACCAACTAGTCAGTTCCCGACGAGTCCTGTCCAGTGTACCCGTAACCTAACGAGCACCCGCATACTATCTCAAGTACGACGTACTGACGGCTGTGGGACAGACCGTCTCCCACACTGGGATGAGAAGCGCATGCGCTGGTCTACTCCGGAATATCGATGCCCTGTCTCGATAGTCCTGCGACCAGGGACCTGCATAAGGATGTGCTTATAGATTACCCAGCCCCACTAGTGTGACGGCCATCACATCGCTGGTAATCAAGCAAAGATCCTAAGGGCTCTACTAATGTGTATAGGCGATATACAAAAATAAACACATGTACACATTGAAGTAGAAACAAACCAAGTAGCATACTACTATTTTGAGCAAGATTGTATATACAAGGTGAATATCCCAAGCATCCATTAAGTAATATACAAACTAGTATGATACAGTAATGGCCTCTAGGGCATATACACTAACAACGGGTGGACGGGTTCCACGTTTATACAGACTTGATCACATACAGACTGGATTTACATTGATCATACTTCATTTGTATATATAACAGGGTATGAGGGCGCTGTTATATATACCCTTACACCAATATTACTGGAATGGGACGCTAATATATGTGTATTGATATTCATTTGATACTTCATCATATTTACTTCATGCAGACATACCTTATACTGATGACATGTTATTACCTGAGTACTTGGCACTACATACATGTTTAGATGTTACATTGCCACCTTATCATGCTTCAGACGTACTCTTGTGGTTTATATTACACTGATCGTATTGACCTAGGATTATGTCTTGCATTCGGTTTCTGCTTGTAGATATTTTCTATTCACGAGTTGGCAACTCACCCCCGTTGTGCCACAGTTCTTGCAGGTTCTGCCGTACAGGTTCCGTAGCGGCATTTCTGGCACACTGCTTCTATATAGGAGACTTGCTTGGGTAGGTGGGTTCTTTTGCATCAAGAACCACCATTGTACTTGTATTGTTCATTGTATCTAGAATTCCATCAACCAAAACTTGTATATTGTTTCAGACTTAGACATTAGTGATGTATTATTCGACCTTAGAGTCGCGCTTAGCAGTATTACGGTTTTCATGCTTATTGGGTTTCTGTTGAGTTTTGATCCTCTCCATTCGGCGTTGTATATTATATTGCTTGCATGGTTGTGACCGTCAATTGACGAAGAGCTAGCTCCCGCTTGGAGATGCATTTTATCATTGTATATATATAATGTTCTTGTTTTACCCCATTCGGGGCCAGTATTTACAAAAGAAACTCTGCCGAAATTTTTAGAAAAGACTTTACATTTTGAAATGCATATTTGTCTTAGTTATTTAAAAACCTTGACTTCAAACATGTTTTTCTTCACTTTTTTAAACCAGTTTTCTTTATTTACTCTTAAAATGGTTTTAGATTTCTGGGCTTTTGGCTTACTTGGATCAGATGGAGTCCTATAGACTTCATATGGTTCAAGGTCTAGTCACGTGATCTTTCGGGTTGTGACAGTTCCCTCCAAAACTAATGAGTATAGCCTGAGCTGATATGAAGAAATCAAACAACACCAGTGGACTTATTGAGTGCACTAGACTTCACCACACCAAAACGAGCCCCAAAGCTCGAACCAAGACCGGCGAGAAACTCCTAAAAACCGGCGCCGCCGGTCGCCCAAATCACTTCGTATTTTTTCTGGTCACTCATTGTTGTCCCATCATCCTGTTTTTATTATTTGTTTAATTTTGTTTTAAGCCTATAAATACCAGGCCTATGGGCAAGTTAGTGACTACTACTTTTGTGAGAGAGAAGTTTGTAAACATTGTAATTAGTGATCTCGTAACCCTTAGTGTGGGTTCCTTGCCTTTCTCTAGTCTTGTAACCACTTTCTTGATCTTGCAAGATTAGATTTTGGTATTTGAATTCGCTTGTTTGTACTTGGAACCATTGCAATCAAAGCTTCATTTATATCAAGTTGATTCTTGTATCTCTTTTTTTTCCCATTTTCTTCTTTCTTGTAATTTCAATTTATGATGTGTGGGTAGTTTGTTTTTGGGCTATGGTGAATTAGGTTGTGGAATGGATTTACTTCCAACCCTTCCCTTTTTGATTCTTGCATTTTACACTTCTTTTCTTAATTATGCAATTTTATTATGTTTTGCTTGATAGAATATATTGTTTTGAATGGTTGCAAATCAACCTTTAACATATATCCTATTCCTTCTTTTCATTTTATCGTTGCTATATTATGATTTGAAGTTGAAAGGAATACGAAATTAAGTTAAGTGTCGCAAACTAGCTAGATAGGATATATAGCATACAAGCATATGTTCTATGCTTGCTAACTTCACTTAACTAATTCTGTATTCATTTCATTCTAAAAACTTAAATTTTTAGTTTCTTTTTAACTTAACCTTGATATTGTATTCTAAACCGACGCTTGTTTCGGATAGATGCGGTATGCTTTCGTAAATCAAATAGAAACTAAAAATGGATCTTGAATCAAAATGGAAGTTGGTGGTTGAAGCCGTATTTCAACCATACTAAACCTTAGCCTAAGTTTTCCCTAAACAAACCTAAACCGTTCTTCATTTAATTATCGTAAAAACGTGACAAACTCCTATTCCAACCCTTTGTTTTATAACTCAAATTGATGTCGTGATATCCACTCCCTGTGGTTTGACCCGTGCTTGCCGGCTCGCTTCAACGAACCGTGCACTTGCGGTATTTTTAAAACTCGAGACTCACGTCGTACACTATTTTCATCAAACAAAACCGACATATCCTAATTAAACAAAACTCGACAAAAGCATAACACCGTGAGTACCGAACAAGTTTTTGGCGCCGTTGCTGGGGAGTGGCAACATCACTAAGTTATTTTGAGTTATTTTTTTTGTATATACTTTTAAAACCAAAACATAAAAATCAATTTTTTTGACATTGTGCTCTCTGTTCTTTGGACCTGCTAACACCACGAAACTATTTAGAAAAATCAAACAATATAAGTGAGAAAATACTATAAAACCGAGACCACAGAAGGAAATTGGAGCCCTAACTCAGTATTTGGACCGGCGACATTAAAAGAATCTACGGCGCCGCCGACCCAAACAATTCCAATTGCTTCAAAATTTTCTCCTATTCTCTATTGCTTATTTATTATCTCAATTTTATTGTTTGATTTTTATAATTTTTAGTGTGCAGGGATTTGGCCACATATAATCGCTTTTCGTACTAAAATTGTTGTTTTTACGACATTTTCAGATACGAGGGATTTGCGAATAGCGATTGTGCGAAGAAAGGGGTGCGCTCAAAGTGAAGGTGATAAAAAGATACAGTACCAAAGATCCGGGTAGATTGACCTGCGCAAGCAAACCTTTCAAGCCAAACGGATTCAAGTCAAAAGGGGGTTTCTTAACCCAAAAATCCATCGGTACGTATTCCTTAAACACCTTCTTCTCAAATCCGACGCGTCCACTACTCTATCTTTGCAGGATCCTTTGCAAGCACATTGCCAAACGCTAAAAGAATTAACCCGTATTTATTACAGTAGTGCATTTGAACATAAAAAAAATGAGTGTTTGATATTTTGAACAACTTTTTCATTGAATTGTGCATTGCATAACTTTAATACGGACTTAAGGGCAAAAGAACCTCAACAAGATACGGTAAGGGATTTCAACACCCTTCTTCGTGGCCCACAAACCACAAAGAACGAGCATTTTCACACCCCTATTAACATTAAAATAAATTAGACTTTCAACCTTTAAGGACTCCGCGCTCAATAGGGAAAGTTAAGTGTATTTCGAACATAGCCCATCGGTACATTGTTCAAGAAGTGTCTAGGAAAGTGTGAAAGGAACAACCACCTAAAGAGAGAAGGTTATTCAAATTAAGGAACCTCGCAAAAGCGAGGGACAACCTCCCTTCTTCTCTGCACTTACCTGGCTTCTTGATCAGTCTATCTTGGGTCCGTTTCGCGGTACATTTTTACTTCACAAAGCAAGTTTTTGAGCAGGTCTAGTTGACCTAGGTAACCCTAGCCTGTTTAGGTGTGTGCAGTGTGTCATGTTTGTGTTCTTGTTGTACCTTTTTGTGTGATATTTGTTGTTGTGAATATTTTTTTAACAACATTTTTTCCCTCCATTTCCTCAGTTTCCCTACCACTTCTGGATAGTGCATGTCAATTTAGACTAGAGATTCACAATCTCGATTGGTCCGGTTTGTGACTGTATCTTCCGACTCTTCTACACCTTCCGATTCCTCGGAACCTTCTGAGACTTTCTTACCGGCTGCTTTATCGGAGCCGTCTGATCCTACACTTCTTTTACCCTTACCTTCTTCTCCTACACCACCGACAATGACGGAACAAACGATCATAGAGCAGCAGGAGGCGACGTTACAGGACAGATGCTACCCGCACCGTTCATCCCTACCTTCATGCATAGTGTTGCCCACCATTGTGGCAAACAACTATGAAATCAAGCCGCAATTCATACCGCTACTCCCAAAATTCTACGGACTCGAGTCCGAGGATGCTTACCTTCTAATCAGTGAATTTGAAGGAGTGTGTGATATGATGAAAATTCATGGAGTGGGTGAGGATGCCGTTAAGCTCAAAGTCATTCCTTTTGGGCTTAAAGACAATGCGAAAAGTTGGTTAAACGGTTTTCCAGCTCGATCGATCACGACATGGGACGACTTTGTGAAAGTTTTTCTAAAGAAATTTTACCCAATTCACAAAACCGTGCGAATTCGAAATGAAATCCACAATTTCAAACAAAAAGAGGGTGAAATTTTTTGGAAATGCTTAGAAAGATTCAAAGACATCTTAATCAAATGTTCCCATCACGTGTTAGAACAATGGAGGTTATGTCAGATTGTCTACGAGGGTTTAGACTCCAGCTCACGCATGATGTTAGAATCCATGTGTCAGTGCAAATTTCTGAGTTATGGTGCTAAGGACGCATGGAACCTTTTAGAAGAACTGACTAATAAAACCATTCAGTGGGAGAGTGTGAGTGAGAAACCATCTGAGACTAGGAGCGGTGCACACATAGTTGACACCTCTATAGCAGCTGAAGAAAAAATCACTGCTCTTGTATGGCAAATGGAAGCTTTAGAGAGCAAAAATTCACCGTTCCCGGTTAACCAAGTTTCTCAAACCTTGTGTGCTAACTGTTAGCATCCTTGCCACATAACGGAAGAATGTCAGTTTCTCATTGGGTCCCAGGGACCCGAAAACGTTAATGCGCTGTATCAGAATCAGCGTCCCATGAATGATCCCTTCGCACAGACGTACAACCCTAGTTGGAAGAATCATCCCAATTTCTCTTGGAATCAGGCACCTTTTCAAAACAACAATTCAAACCCGCTTTTCCAACAATTTCAAAATTCAAATTTTCAAAACCAGAAATTGGGATACTCAAACAAGCAACCCCAACATCCGAATCAGCCCAGCCCAACCTTTACACCCCCTGGGTTTGTCCAAGACGACGAGAGGGTGTCATCCATTGAAAAAGGGTTGGAAGTTTTGATTAAAACTTCTGCGCAGACTTCGTCTAGTCTGGCTACTTTTATGCAAATATCTGGTCAGTTGCATAGCGCTAACACTCAAGCGATAGCCAGACTAGAAATCCAAATCAGTCAACTAGCTGATGCAGTTAATGAACGTGAAAAGGGTACATTTCCCTCTCAGCCCATAACAAATCCAAGAGAGCAGAGAAACAACAACGCTCATATTGTTCAGCAGAACAATATTGAGAATGCGAACACTGTCATCGTCCTTAGATCAGGACGTACGATTGACAATAAGGTTGTCAACCCCAACGACTCATCCAAACGTGCGGTTGTCAGTTTACCAGCACGTATCTCATCTTCTGTTCCTTATTGTGATCCATCATCATCTTCATTACCTTCTTCTTCTTCTTCTTCTTCAGCGTCGTCGTCGTCTGCTTCACATCCTTCAAAGCAACTTGAGAATTCGCCGCAAGTCCACCCTAATGATCCAGCAAGAACACTCCCTCCTTCTGCACCTGTTCCATCTGCAACTTCTCTAAACTTTGTGTTTGGGCCTAAGGCTCCCTATCCCAATAGGTTGAAATCAAAGAAGCCTTCTGAATGTTCTGAGAAAGAACATGGAAGCAATTGGGTGGTCAATGGCTGATATCAAAGGAATCAGCCCTGCTAACTGTCAGCACAGAATCCATATGACTGATGATTCCAAACCCTTCAAGGATCCTCAACGCCGGCTTAACCTGGTGATGAAAGAAGCGGTGCCGAATGAAATGCTGAAGTGTCTTGACAATGGGACCATCTATCCTATCTCTGATAGCAAGTGGGTAAGCCCCATTTACGTTGTGCTAAAAAAATCGGGTATCACTGTAATCACGAATGAAGCAAACGAGCTAGTTCCAACCCGTACACAAACGGGATGGAGAGTCTGTATTGATTATAGAAAGCTCAACGCAGCCACTCGCAAGGATCATTTCCCACTGCCCTTCATTGATCAAATGCTTGAACGCCTAGCCGGACATGCCTACTATTGTTTCTTAGATGGGTATTCCGGCTACAATCAAATCCCGATCGATCCGGAGGATTAGGACAAAACGACTTTCACTTGTCCTTTTGGCACATTCGCCTACTGTCGCATGCCCTTTGGGCTGTGTAATGCACCTGCAACATTTCAGCGGTGCATGATGAGCATCTTTTCTGACATGGTAGAACGATTCTTGGAAGTATTTATGGATGATTTCTCCGTCTTTGGAGATCCATTTTCTGAGTGTTTAAGGCATCTTGAACTGGTCATGTTACGATGCAAGGAAAAACACCTCACACTCAATTAGGAGAAGTGTCATTTCATGGTCAAACACGGCATTGTGTTAGGCCATATCATTTCTGAAAATGGCATTGAAGTCGATAAGGCAAAGATCAACGTAATTTCAAGCCTCCCACCTCCACGGACAGTCCATAACATCAGGGCATTCTTAGGCCACGCCGGTTTTTACAGGCGTTTCATCAAGGATTTTAGCAAACTGGCTAGACCCTTGACTTCCTTGCTAGCTAAGGATACTCCCTTTGATTTCAATTCTGTGTGCCTTCATGCGTTCAAGCTTTTAAAATCGGAACTCACTTCCACTCCGATCTTAAGTGCACAAGACTAGAATGAACCTTTTGAGCTAATGTGCGATACTTCTGACTTTGCGATAGGCACTGTCTTAGGACAACGATTTGAAAAGAAGCCGCATGTTATCCACTACGCGAGTAGGACGCTGAATGATGCACAGCTGAATTACACAACCACGAAAAAAGAATTCTTAGCTGTTGTGTACGCTCTTGAAAAATTCCGTCCTTACTTGATTGGGACCCATGTCACGATTTACACTGATCATTTTGTACTTAGGCACCTCTTTGCAAAAAAGGACGCCAAAGCCAGATGATACGTTGGATTCTCCATCTTCAAGAATTTGATTTGACCATCAAGAACAAGAAGGGAACCGGCAACGTTGTGGCCGATCATTTGTCTCGCTTACCAAATGCACCAATCGAGGAAACTCCAATCAATGAGCAGTTCCCAGACGAACAACTTCTCTCTGTATCAGTCGAACCCTGGTTCGCTGATATTATAAACTTTCTTGTCACCAGAGAAACACTTTCATTTTGGTCGAATCATGACAAGTCAAAATTTCTCTCCCAAGTCAAATTCTTTTATTGGGATGAACCATACCTGTTCAAGTACTGTCCAGATCAGATTATTAGAAGTGTTAGTTATATGTATGCCCTAGAGGCCATTACTGTACATGCGATGTATATTGTAGTGGATGTTTGGACATATATATGGAGGACTTTCTTGTTTGACATGATAGTATGCTATCTGGTTGCTCTTTATCTTAACATGTACACTGATTGTCTCTATGTTACATGTTGATAAAGCCCTTAGGATTAGTACTTGACTACCAGGATTATGATGCAGATCATACTAGTGGGGACAGTGTAGTCGCTAAGTACATCCTTTAAATATTTCTAGTCGTGGGTGTATCGAGACAGGGCATTGATATACCAGAGTAGACTAGCGTATAGCATCTCGACCCGTGTAGATGGGCGATGGATGATCCTATATCCATTGGTGTTTGACATCAGAGACAGTATACGAGTGTGTTGGGGTAAAAATTTACACCCCAGTTGACCAAGTCAAAATCAAAGTCAACCCCAGATCCAGTGGGCCCATGCCCGGGTCGAGCCCGAACATGAAGCGGCCGGCCTCCCCCCATGCCAAAATAGAAATCTTGTAATAAATAATTTTGGTGTATTTCTTTTATTTTATTTTATGAATAAATGTAAGAGAATGGGCATAAAGCCAAATTTTTGTAAAGCCCATGGCTTATGTGCAAAAAGAAATAGCACATGAGACATGGGATAGGCAAAATGCCATTTTAAAAAGCGCAAGGGGCTATATGTAAAATGTATAGCCTATAAAGGCAAAGATAATAAAAATATCTCAACAACTTTTTTCTCTCTCCCAAAAAGAATCCAGATCCGTGATGTTCTCCTTCCTTAAGGTTCTAAACCTTTCTCTCTTTTTTAATTAAATCAAGAGTTTTACTCTTCCTTTGCCAAAACTAAATAGTTTTTCACCACAAAACCCATAAAGGGGAACTCAGATCTTCCATTAGATCTCAAAAAGGAGAGATTTTTAAAAATCTCATAAGTTCTTGTTCATCCAAGATCCTGCCGACAGAGGAGGAAGAAGGAGACCCACCTCCAAGAACCCCACTTTGGGGAAGATCCAGGGCTCAAGGGGAGAAGCCCCTCCATCAGCTTCAAATTATCCCAGGAGTTTAACTCCTAATATATATACATATATACAAAATAATAAGTTCTCCTTTCTAGGAGTACAACTCCCATTGCAGGGACCAAGTCCCTTTTGCCTCCCGAGCTCCCACATGCCTGGCACGTAGGGTGCTAGAGCTCAAAGAGCTAGCGCTCTTCCACTCGGAGCGCTAGCGCCCGAGCCTCCACATGCCTGGCACGTGGGGCGCTAGCGCTCAGAGCGCTAGCGCCCGAGCGTCCACGAGCCTCACACGTAGGGCGCTAGCGCTCTTGCGCTCTGAGCGCTAGCGCCTACGTGCCTGGCACGTGGAGCGCTAACGCTCAAAACGCTAGCGCTCTGGCGCCCAAAGCGCTAGCGCCCGAGCGTCCACGTGCCTGGCACGTGGGGCGCTCAAAGCGTCCAAAGCGCTAGCACCCTTGCGCTCAAAGCGCTGGCGCCCAAAGCGCCAGCGCTTTTTCCCACGCATCCTTTGGATGCCTTTTCCCTTTCTTTATGTATACACAAACACACACACACACATACTCCACGACACTTTCCTGTTAGAAAAAAATTTCTAACGGGGCGCTGCCCCGCACCCCGCACCCCGCAAGGAGGCTGCTAGCCCCCTTGGCGGGACCCCCGTAAAAACTCTGCGGGGCCCCCAATATATCCAAAACCCCCTTTTCAAAACACAACACACATACACTGCACATTGAGTTCGCATGACCTGTTTGATCCGTCAATCGGTGGTTCCCTCGCTCCAAAGGTGAGGGGTAATTAACGGAAGCTTAGTCCGCGGATACCGGAGATTCGAATCCCTACAATCAATGAACCCCAGCCTATCCTAGGCAAGGGGAATCTGTAATGCGCCTGACAAGCGCGTGCACATTCCCATCTCAATGGGGTGACGAAAAACACCCTACAGATTCTGACACGCCCGGTGGGACCAGTCTCTCCTCCCATATTTCGGGTTAAACGTTCATGCGAACTCAATCAATATACATGTCTATATTTATACTAAAATAATGTTCTTTCATGCAGGTTTTCAAGCAATCAACTTTCAACGACAATGTCTCCCAAGGCGAATTCAGCTTCCAACGCAACCCCGATCTCGTACGTGGTCAAGATCAATTCTCGCGTGGTTCTCCCCGCAAGCCTCAGTCGACAGTGGGAGGAACTGCCCAGCCAGTTTGGTTCCGTCATCATCTACCTTTCCGGAAGTGCTCATCTGGCAGAAATCCCGGCAAAATAGGTAACCAAGCCAGTCTTAAGAGGCAAGAGGCCGAATGTTGTGATCGCTAGGGCACCACAACCGAAACTTAAGACGGTGTCTGAACGACTCTCTTGTGCTTCAGCTGGGGGCAAGACTTCCGGTTCAAAGGGCAACATCAAACGTTGCGGACGAGCTCAGGCGATGACTCCAACAAATGCACAGTCAGGCGAATCTCCAAAGCCCTCCATCGCCCGGTCTACGGCGGCTTCCCGAAGAGCCGAAACCTGCCAAGTGCTCAAATCAGAAAAGTTAAGGCAGATGCGGCTCAGATATAGAGCTGAAAAAAGGGCCAGGACTCCGGCCAGGTGGAATCTTGTGATATTCCAAGAGCCGAGTCATCCTGCGACTATGGCTGAGTCGACCGTAGAAGTCAGCAATTATTTCGAACCTCTGAAGTGGGTTCAGAAAAATGCCATGACCGCTAGAATCAAGAAGACAGCGGTCCAAACAATGTCACAAAGGGACGCTTCCCACCCCAACAGAAAAAGTATGACACTGTCTCTTCAAGAGTCGACCAGGCGCTCTGTGCCGCGCGAAAACAGCGGGGCAAAACCAAAAAGGAAGCGTCAGCACCATTCAAGAATCCGGCCAGGCCGGCCGCCTTCAGTCGACTGCCCGTTACTGAAACAGGAAGGTTGAGACAGCGATATGTGAAATCAGCCGCCGATAATAAAAAGACACCTGGACATGTTATCCATACGGTCTATATGGCAGGCGGGCGCCCCAGCGACAACCTTCATAGTAAAAGTAAGGATGGGGCCATCACATCATAAGCCCAATCTGGCTTGAATGTGGTTGCCACTTCCCAAGAACAGCCGCCTCCGCTGGATGATGAAAACCGTCTCGACGAGGATGATAGGCAACAAGACTCCTCAGTCCATGTAGAGTCAAGCTCGGACAGCGAGGAAGAGCCGACTTTCCGCCCCAGGACCGCTGAGCAGGAGCTGCTTCAAGAGCTTCGGAAATAGCTCAGGAGCAAGGATAAAGAGATGGCCAAGCTCTATTCGAAAATTGACGACCTGACGAACGTTGTGATGTAGCTTACGGCTCAAATTGCTTGAGCGCCTCTCAATCAAGCACAAGTCGCTACTGATGAGCCTGATGATGACAATCCGAAGCGGCCGATGCCTATCCCTTTGGGTCCAAGGTTCGTCGAACCGCACGAAAGCCAGCCACATTCCGCTTCGGGGGACGGCTTGGCCCCAGATAACACTATCCCGCTAACACAATATCGGATAATAGATTTGGTCACCAGCAAGGTTAAAACATTGGTGGCCGAAGCTGAAGCCTAGAAAGAGATTGGCAGTAGTGGACGGCCATATCCTACACAGTACGATCTGATCGAAGTCCCGAACGGCTACGTCATTCCTAAGTTCGGAAGATTTGACGGGACGGGAAATGCAAATCAGCACGTCGCCCACTTTAAAGTATCGTGCGGAAATACAGTGGGCAATGATGCGCTCCTTCTTCGTCAGTTTGTCAACAGCCTGACTGGTGTCGCTTTTGACTGGTACGCGAGTATACCAGACGGGTCCGTCATTACCCTTGCCCAAATGGAGTCTCTGTTTCGGCAAAGGTTCATGAGTGTCAGTGATAAAATCTCCATTACCGACCTTGTGAGGACCAAGCCTGTAACAACCGAGTTCATTTATACCAATTCATGTTCCCGTATTTACTTATCTGTGGTATTTTCTTGATTTAACGGGTTTTTGGGTGCGAATGGTATTTTTACATTTTACATTGCATTCGACCCGACCTGCTTGCTTGAACTTGTTTGATTCATATTTATGAATTATCTTGACTTGTTGCATAGACTGGTACATATTCATGAATACTGCATACTGGTATTTTATCGGGCATTGCATCTTTTACCATATAACATTTTAAATCACATAAAATATTTTAAAAATACATTACATGGCCTGCATGATACCCCTAACCCCGTGGTAGCATCCGTGCATCTTGTTCTCGTCCTAAAACGGACATGTTTGGATGGCTACGCACACGTACATGCATCCAATCTTGGGGGTATGCATTTTCGTTACCTGAGCATTCATTTTGAAATTTGGTCGTCGCATATATTTTTCATATTTTAAAACTAAAATTTTAGACCCGACCCGGGCGTGTTTTGGAATATTTTTGTATCCCGCCAAAATTTGAATTTATTTAATTTAATATCTTTATTCGACAGTTTAAATTTTAACATCTTTTAAATTTATTTAACCAACTAAAATATTTTTTTAAAAGTAAAATCAAAACAGTTTAACAAACACTCTCTCTCTCTTTCCTTCTCTCTCTTTTCTGACCCAGTGGCCCCCACCTCACAGAGCGCTCTCTCAGCCCCTCTCACTCGCCGTCTCTCCCTTCTCTCTTCTCTCTCTCTTTTTCTTTCTTCTCTCTTCTCTCTCTCCCCACAAAACGCCAATATTATCTCTTCTCACTGATCTCTCTCTCTCCTCTCGATCTCTCTCTTCTCTCTATCTCTCTCTCCCTTTCTCTCTCTTCCCTCTCTTTCTCACACCTCTCGCAATCCCTGTTCACGCGGATCCCCTCACCTTCCTTCTCGCCCATACAATCACCTCCCTCTTCATTTCTTTTCTTCTTCTCCCTTTAAACCCCCTGCACACCGTGACGACGAGAACCCTAACCCACACATCTCGCCGTCGTTGACCCTCATCATCGTCCTCAACTCCCTCCTCCTTCCTCATCTTCTTCCTCGTTCCCGTCCTCGTGCCCGCACCTGAGAAACCCATGCCCCTCGATCGAGGATGCACTCGCCTTCAACCCTTTACATCCACTACCGACGAACCCAACTCGTCTCAAAACCCTCGGCCGTGATCGCCTCACCGTCGTCTCCTTCTTCTTCCTTGTGGACCCGAGCAGCCTACAACCCATCAAACCGAAACCCTATCTCCTTTAAACATACCTAACCCATCTTTTTCTCCCCGATTTCTATCCCTCTCTCCTCAAAGCCCTAGCCAAACCCACGCCTCCTTCAAATAGCAGAGCACCCATCTCCCTTCAACCTCGACTCCACCATCGATGCTTCCTATCAACCGCGAACCCTAAGCACAACCAGCCGTCGCTAACCTCCTTTGCGCAACAACCCGAGACTCAACATCATCTTCCTTCGTCACCAATAACCCATCACCGCAACCCTAATCTCCGGAGACGGTATCGGCCCTCTTGTCACCGGCGCAGTACGACAGTCATGGAGACGATGCACGCGCCCGTGTACTTTGGGAGCTACGTCGTCCATGGCAACATGAGCGATGTCCCTGCCAAGGTCGATCGCCGCCTCTTCTATGCCACCATCGCGCCCAGACCATGCCTTCATCATGCTCCACGCACTGTGTTGTGCCGCTCCACGCACCGTGTCGCGTCATGTTGTATCGTCATCGTTTCGTGACCGATCGAGGCAAGTTTTCTAACTTGCAACATGCTAGTTACCTATACCAATATATATATATATATATATATATATATATATATTGCAAATTATTATCATTATATAATTTTATAAAGGCAATCCGTATTTTGTTATTTATAGCACATACTTGTTAATCTATATTTTATCATTTATTAATACTAGTTACAATTGTTGAAGTTAGGCAAGTAAAACTTGCTACATGCTATTTAAATTATTTTATACTTATTTAAATGCATATTAAATCTGTTGTTTAAATCTAGTGTCCCATATTCCATTTCGATGTTCCGTTTATATCATTTTAGATCTAGAGCCTGAAACATATCATGTTGCATATTAGATTACAATACATTGTACCCACGTCCATATTTATATCACATAGTGCTTGGTTGCATAGCCCATAGTACCCTTTTATTTGTTTATAACCTTTCGGACACCCGTTTGCATCCATCTAGCCTAATATATATACAATTGCATCCCTAGATTATTTAATACATAATAATGTGATTTTAACATTCCATATTTGATAAAGTGTATTTAATTAGTGTTAGAACCATAACCCTAACTCAAATCGATAACCGTGCATCCATATGTTTTAATACCACATCACAATGTTCCATTTTTATTGTTCCATCAGTACCTCATACTTGTTTTGTATACCCATGCTTATTTTAGTTTGATTATGAGCACCCACGTGACATTTTGTGCACCCCTGACTTGACTTGATACACCTACTACTTGACATGCATGGTACCGTGCACTTCTTAACATGACATGATACCTATATACTACCTGACTTGACCTGATGTACCATGGCTTTACCTGTTACCTGATCTTGTTACTAATGACAACAAACTTGACCTGTTGTCCCTACGGACATTTCCTGTTGTCTATCCAGACACACCTATATCTGCTTGATCCTGCGTTGGCATTAGCTCCAGATTTATTAATCCCTGACTTGAACATATATAACTTGGTGGTATGGGGAAATCAATGATGAAACCTGACTTATAACTCGACAGTTTGATACATTTACTGATCAGTCTTACGGGCTAGGCCAGCCCCGGGGTGATGCTGCTGACATCACTCGTCATTACCTACTACCTTTTACTGCCTTGCGGCACGTCTCGGATTCAGCCCGAGAGTCATAGACCGTGATCCCGGGCACGCACGGGATACTATTGAGTTACATCGATGATTCATCAAATTGATTTCAAATACTTAAGAGTAGTTAACACAGTAGACCAGTTTAGATTACTCACTGCACACTACCCTTCACTGTCCTTATTTATATGGTTGTTTTACCGTTCATGATCATACCTGCATGTCTTGCTACCCCTGTTTATATTATTGCTTGATGTTATGACGCATTGACGTCAGGGTTTTGCATGGCCCAGATTCTTTACCTTCGCTACAGGCCGAGCAGGGGTATTTCAGTCAGCAGGCCGAGCAGTGAGGACTTATTAGTAGTTAGTTTATTTTTTTACTTTAGGTATTTTCATTCCTGATGTGAGCCCGCATTATGGGACGTATATTCCGGTTTATTCTTGTATTGGATCTTTTGCTTCCGTATTATTTTATTCTTGACTCGTTTTATTCTGGCTTATGGACATGTACTAGATAGTTTATTTTTGTTCTTGATATCTCTACAGCCGTAATGTGACTGTGGAAGGATATTTCCTATCCACAGGTAACATGGTTGGCTATGTCACGTGCCTATCTTAGCGTACTCTGGGAAGCGGGGCGTGACAAAGCCAGGAAAGAATGAAAGCAACACCGACTTTATCGCCCGATGGCGTAACCTCACAGTCAAGTGTGAACCGCCGCTGGAGCAGGACCAGTCCGTCAGCCTTCTCATTGGGAACCTCAACAATTGGATGGTCCCATTCTTGTGTACAGCAGGCCTCAAGACGTTTCAAGAGCTAACCAAGAAAGTCCAAATGCTGGAACGCTCGAAGCAAGAGTCTACCCCGAACTCTCAGAGAGACAAAACTTGGAAAAGCAAGCGGGATGACAACCGTAGAAGCGGGAGTTCTAGCAGTACCAATGTCTTCAATGCGTCCGACAACGAAGAAAAGCGAAGGGTGGGCGAATCCAAAACCAACCGGTCTTGAAAGCCAGTGCTGGGAGGAGAAGGGCCTTCCCTAGAGGAGAAAAAGAACAAGGTTTACTCTTTCAGAAAGGACAAGGTCCGGAAGATATTTAAAGATGCCTTGAATAGCGGTCTATAATTGCCAGTGTCGAAAAGACCTCAAGAAGCAAAAATGACCGACAATCCCCTGTATTTCCCGTACCACCGAGTAGTGAGCCATGCGATCGAGGATTGCTATATCTTCAAAGAGTGGGTCGAGAAGCAGTACAAGGCTGAAGAGATCGAGCTGTCCAAAGTGTGTTGGTGAACAATCAAGTTGCAACCACCAACTTTATACAGACAGAAGCCGAAACCTTCTGGGAGCAGACTGTAAGTCTACGGTAGCGCCCCGGCCGTCTTTCAGACGCCAAATGCGGAACAAAAACTTTTATAACTGGCGCTATCGCATACTATAACCCGGATCTGCCATTAACGCTAAACTAACAAACTACAAAGTGGGTAGAAAGGTTATACCGAACGATCCGAGTCCTTCGTTCTTTAACCATCATCCCATGCTCCATTGCGGCTGCTCAGATCTCCTGGCTCGTCGTCGAGGTGGCACCACATCTACGGATCTTTAAACGGGCTCCTGCCTCTGAACCGAGGAAACTCGATCATCAAGTTTGCTAAAAGAGATGACCAAGATTGATATAGAGAATGAGTAGAACACTTTGTCTCACTTCGTCCAAAGCCATGGACGAACGGTTAATGAAGTTGCCTTTTTAATCGGGTAAATGAGAAATGAGCATATATCTTTTCATGAACCAAAACTATCATCTTTTTAATCAACAAGTGAGAGAGTGAGAAGAGGAGGGGAGGGGCCGGCCACATATAGAGGAGGGGGTGAGTGTAGGAGCAAGGGTTGGTGACCATAAAGGAAAAGATCAAGAGAAAAAATCCAAGGCAAAACAAAACCACATTAATGTAAATGGTGACTCAATTAACCTAGTCATCCATTCATTAATGCATACAATGAATCAAAACCTAGTCACCAAAACTAGAACCTTCCACACTCATGACTCACCTCATGACTCACCCAAGTGAAGAAAAGATAAATCCGTATTAAACCGAATGTTTAAGACGGGTGATAGAAAATTGGCAACTTCCAAAAGCGATCTAGAAACGAATTTCAGGATAACCCCGTAACTGTATAAATATACCCGCATTTGTATTACGACCGAATACAAATGCAACTGAGACAAAGATATTATATCTACAAAGTATAATACATGGATCCGGCTTAAACCAAAGCCCACCAGTATTATCTGCCCGAAATATGACACGTGCGTAAACGCACGTGCATTTTCCGAACCCTGCCATAAAACCATACGGCCTCTACAACGTTTCGCCCGAACTTGGAAACTATCTGTGGGGGACTCTAATGACTCGTCAGTACGCTGGCAGTGGCTTTAACCACAAGCCGTCAGCGGCACTAGCTGTGCGTATCGGCTGCCCATGTACTGACCTCAAGGGAGGCCGATGAGCGAACTCATCCGGAAACCCTGCTGAGCCTAACAGTGACAATGTATATACAGTCCGGTCCGTTCGTCTATGAGTATCGCATATCGGGCCTTGGGGACTGGTAACGTCAGACCCCCAATAGCGGTATAAGTCGTGTCGGAGACAAGCCCTGAACACCCTAAGAAACTACCGGAGTACCTACCAGTAATTCTCACCTGCCTTGGCCAAGGACTTTGTGTAATGGCTTTCCTAGACACAGCGCGATCTCCACCCCCAATACCGGGAGAGACGAATCCCCTGCCGATCCGCTCACTTGCCTCCATGTGGCTCGGGACTGTACCCAAAAAATACCTGTTTGCACGACTCCTTTGAGCCGTGGTAGGGTAGAAATCAAAGCACAGTGGGAACTCACACGAGACAAATGACGACCTCAGGTCGATGAACTAACCTGTACACATGTCACCAGGGAACTGCTATCTGACGATAGGTATAATACCAACTAGCAGGTTCCCGGCGAGTCCTGTCCGGTGTACTCATAACCCAATGAGCACCTGTATACATCTTAGGTGATCCAACTGACACCAGTGGCTTGTGAGACCGGCCACCGCCCTTCGTCGGGGTCTCGACTGTATACACTAGTCTACTCTGGAGTATCGATGCCCTGTCTCGGTACTCCCACGACTAGGGACCACTATTAAGGATGTACTTATGGACTACCCAACTCTCACGTATATGATCGCCATCATACTGTTGGTAGTTAAGCAAGATCCTAAGGGCTCTATCAACGTGTAATCGTGATCAGTCACCTGAACCTATACACGACTGATAAAGACAAACCAGATAGCATACTATCATCTCGAGTAAGACTGTCCTACCGGTATAGGTCCTCCTCAATCATTGCAATCACGTACCTGCGATCCAATAATTGACTTTGAGGGCACTATATCCAACAATCTCCCACTTGCACTTAAAGCTAATTATTGCGATATCGCATACTCACAGCCTGTGTGATACATAACATCCAACTCCTCTACTAATCAGTTTCACAAAGCCCGTTTGTAAAACTCTTGTGTTCGAGAAATAGCCTCAGTGAGTGGATCTGCCTTGATGTTTCTTTCTATGTCTCTCTTAATCTCAAGTTCGCAGAGAAAGCCATCTCCCGAATCGAGTAATACCTGTCTTAGAATATGTCTGGATATCTAATGGGACCTAGTTCATAAATGAACTCTAAATCCAAACTTCTTAGACTGTATCGTCAACTGAACCTAATCAGTATCCTGCACCATGCCTCCCACAGTATCCTCTTGGACCAACTGTCCATAATACTGTCCCTCATCAGAGGGAAAACTATAACTCTGACAATCACTCTGTCATCCATGTCACCTTTGAAGCCTGGAATGATAACCGTCTCTGAAGGAGGCTGCCGTCATCAAATCCATAGAACATCCACTTATGTTCTAAAACTGCTTCCTTATGTTTCTCCAGGATTGGATTAATAAAAACTTATCGCATCTAGTGCAAAAACAATATTTGGTGTGGTACTTGATATCTCACGATTGACTCAATTGCCTAAGCAAGTGATCTGCCAATCATGCACATCCCTCTCCCCTTTAGTCTGTAAGACACCTTTAGAGAGGGTGACTCCATCACCTGTAGGTACACCACCATGCCAGGAGTCTTCTATTCTAAAAACCATTAGAATACTGTCAAAGTACGCACATTGGGAAACTACCCAAATCCAGATCTAAAACCATAGATCTAGAAACCAGAATGTCTGATATTATATCCATATTCTGTCTGGAGAAACAACTGTGTGACGACCACAGTACAACCGATCGTAGTATAGGAATTTTACTTCCTACTCTGTGTATGACATCCATAATACCAGGACATCACACCCTACTACCTTCTTAATAGATCCATCCCCTATTCTGATGAAGTCAAACCCATGACTGTCACATCAAAATTAGACGATCTATCTCCGCTAAAAACAGCTCAAGTCTATAAATAAACATAAGCAACTTGCCCACTATGCTTCCGTTGCTCCCACTGACCACAACAACCCTCTGGCAGAATAATATATACGTGCACTTCTAAAGCTAGTTTAGAATGACGCTATACTTAACCTCCTGCCAGGTCTCATAGCCTGGAACAACAGTAGTGTCAAGTCTGGGTAAGTAAGAACCTCCCTGTCACCGTCCTTGAGGCTACCGGAGTACCTCTCGGGTGTCTGAGGTTACCCACCATATCTGCGGAGTGGCTATTGGAATGTCAAACCTGATTGAATCTTTAGGTCCTATTAAATTTTCCGTAATCGTTTGTGGTTCTGGAATCACTTCCAGTTCTACCATACTCCCATTACAGAAATGTGCTCTGAGTTATCCAGAGTCTGGTTTTAAGCATAAGCCGGACAACTCCCCGTACCTTAACATCGTTAAGATATGAACCATTCTATATCCAATATAGAAACTTTGACACTTATTTAATTGGAACCAGATTCTAATCATGCAGCTGTCTCCAGTGCATATCAACTTAATGGAGAGAGACCGATCAGCATTACTCAACTTACGAATACATCCAATTATGAGTAACCTGAAAGAGAAACAAGTTTCTCAAAACTTTTACTATCAACTGAATACCAATTACAAGAATCTACATCTTCGATCTCTTTGAAGAATCCCGATACTTGCGATATCTGGTTCTTTACTTTATTCCTATACCCACAACTTCTCAAAACTTAGACCTTGTATTTCTACGAAACACTTGTCTAAAAACTAGAGAAATCACACGTAACCAGAACATAGTACGAGGACTACCCCCTTTGTCCTGATGGACACTGGACAACATACAATACTCTGTATAAGTCCGCTGAGTTGAATAACTCAAAACCTGTGCGTCGTAGGTTGAAAATTGTACTTATGGTTAAGAACTACTCTGCTGTTCAATACTCCTTACCCAATCGTCAACTGATATAGGTAAATGTCATCGACATAATATCAAAAAGTTATATCTCACTTTATAAAAATAAACGTACAGATATATCAATTTGAAATTGGTGCACAACAACGGATACTCAAAACCAAATACATGCCGTCTGGCAAAAACTTAGGCGACTTCCTCAAATATCACCAATTACAACGAATTCCGATATAATGAGGATGATCACCTTATTCCCAATAACCTACTCCCACTCATCATCTGTAAAACCATACAGATATGAGAATGAAACCTGGTAAATACATACCCTGGAGTAAGTATCTAATCGGGAAATCAGTTTTCCTTTAACAATGCACTAAAACATGAAAATGTTTCGTAGGGGTATCCTGGTATTCCTACTAATGCCTCTTCCATAATCCAATTCATGACTGTAACCGTATATTCCTTTGCCATCTCTCCAAATCCCTTTATTTTGACTTTAGTCGTTACCTTCTGTACACCATCGTTAGGCTAAATGGTTTTCTTCCTTCCCTACCGTTCGGCACCAGCCTATGGTTTAGAAGAAGACTATCCAGTAAGCATAATAGGTGTACCCTCCTAAACCAAGGAGTACTCGCAACTTGAGAGAAGGTGATGATAAAAGACAACTGAATAATACCTTATTCTATTTCTCCCGAACTGGGGAAAAAGGCAAAGGTGAAATAGGAGTGGCGATGAACTACGCGGTTTGGTCGTGAATGATAGCAGTCGCAACTTACTTTGCCCTCTTTCTAATCCCTTTATTTTATCTTTACATATTACCTTCTGTACACCCTACTTAGGCTAATTGGTTTTCTTCATTCCCTACCTTTCGGCACCTGCCTATGGTTTGAAAGAAGACTATCCAATAAGCGTAATAGGTGTACTCTCCTAAACCAAGGAGCCCTCGCAACCTGAGAGAAGGTGATAATAAAAGACAACTGAATAAACCAATTCTATTTCTCCTGAACCTGGATCCATCCTCGAAGAAGTCCCTTCGAGTTCGTATATAACCATACGATGGATCTTTCCAATGGAAGTGGATATCCGTAGTAATACGGGGTGTTCTGAGAAATTCAAAGGGTAAAAAAAGGAGTGGCAATGACTTATGCAACTCAGACAATCCAAAAGCCAGTATTTTAAGAAGGTTCGGTCAACTTGGTCACTGAGTCATAGTCTAGGGTCGGTCAAAGGTCACTGCCAAAGAGAGAGAGAAAAGAAACACTCTGCGTGCACTCTAACCTAGATCAGAATGGTTATCACTTTATCTAATCCGGAAACCTCCCACTGTACTGTCAAATTCTCCTCCAAACCTAAAAGAAGAATCAATCGGGATCACCCGAAGAGTAAACCAACTCATCAGTGGGAATCGGGATCCAACTCTCATCGCATGATAACGTGACGGAATCCACTCACGTTATCACACTCCAGAAGGTATGCGCATGCCTGGACTGTTTCAGTTTCTTTAGAAACTCCCGATATGAGTTTTACCCCATGTTCTTATGACCTTGACGAAGGCCAACAAATCATAAGTCACATGTCAAGTTCTGCCCGTCATTATCTTGTTAATTCGAACCCACCCGTACATACCCTTGACGAAGGCCAACAAGGTAATACGACTGTCCCAAACCAACTCATATATCTATGCAACAAATGAATACCCCAGCAGCTACCAAATACTATGCCTTGACGAAGGTCAACAAACATAGCTTGAATACTACTGACCATCCATAAGAAATGACGGAGGGCTACGGCTGGTTTTTAGTGAAAAACCGTTAACGTAATGAACTTGATCTCGTTGAAGGAACCTGATAGCTTTTTATAAAAATATAGTGGCGAAAACCTTTGCTAAAGAGGTCCCTTCTGGTGAAGGGATCTCGACTCTTTCCTCGTGGAATGAGGTGCAGGACATTCCAACTGAATACCGTGATGCAAAGCAACATGTAATCGACTATAGTGAAGTTATTACCCTGACGCAAACTTCTGCCCAAGGGGTCACTCCCGGTGAAGGGATATCGGCCCTTGCCTCGTCGAATGAGGTGCAGGATATTCTAACCGAATACCACTTTGCAAAACAAAAGAAAGCGTCTTTGTAATAACACTTTTTAAAATTGTTCCAACAACATCCAAACAGGTTTGTTTTCCTTTGCATTGATCAGAATCAACGCAGTCCCATCAATTAATCACACCAGAAAAGAACGAAAATAAAATGTACGTATATGCCATCCGCATTCGTCACTGGGTCCGTCATCACCCGTTAGGTTACTTAACTAACGACAGAGCGGGGACTGAACTAGCGCGGGTGTAAAACATATACAACATCTACTAGTATATATACCAATATACAATAATCGCTCCAGGTATGATAATATGCAACATTAGAGAAAAGTAATAAGCATCACAGAACAATACAGATAATCTGGGATCCCCGGGTTTCACAGAGCCGCTGCTGAAACCCGACGTTCCCCTGGTCGTATGGATAGCCTGTGCAATTTAACCTAGACCCCTACGGGTGCGGCAAGTTACCCGCCAAAACCTGAAGCGAGGCAGCCCCCTACAGCAAAGTGAATGGACCACCCTGCACTTCACGGAATCCGGTAACTTGAGCACCCCTCCTTGGGTCAACCTGTACCCCCTATGAGTGCGGCGAATAGTCTGCAAATTCCAGAGTGAGGCCCCTCTGCCTCTCAAAGCCATGAGATGCGGACCCGTTTCCCTCCAGAACCCGGCTATCCATGCACTCCGTCGCGGGGTAAAACCTGGTACAGAAATGAAATATATATACAACGGGTACAACGACCTCAGCCCGGTTGTGCCCCAAAAGAATATTATACAAATAGGCAGTGACGGCAGTCCACATATTGGACGCTCGCCCCGCAATATCAAATGTACAAATAAATCCAAACTGCACTACCATTGTACACTGCTATCCACCACGACAAATCCGCAACATCACAGCACAACACAGAACATCAACGCGAATGTCACGTTCGCAAATCTGTCTAAAAGGACTATAGCAATTAGACGCAATTTACCACTCGAATGACATTCACGGTCGGAGATATAATGTAAGTACTGCAAACTAACACGTTTAAATTTCGATCGACAAAACTTCCCTAAGTGGGCCCCACGTACATCTGATGTACAGTAACAAAATCTGGGCCCATAAGAAATATACCAAAAACCATAATTTTCTCTGTAGACCCCCCAAAAGAAAACTGGCCCACTGAGTCACCAAGACGGCCGCGGATCCGCGGCCAAAGCATGGCTTTGGCGGCGGTTCCGCTGCCGTACGGTCGAATCATTGGATCGTTTTTCTTCTGTGTTCTTTAAAAAGCCTGCTCGATTTTCTGAAATACTCAAAATGAGTTTTAGGCCTGTTTTAAAATCGACAGAAACTTTGTACAGAAAAATTATAGTTTTCAAAATTCCGTTCGATCGATATTTTAAATGCGTTAACACAAGTTAGTAAAGCTTAATGGCCTGGCTCTGATACCATGAAAGTCTACGGTAGCGTCCCGGCCGTCTTTAAGACGCCAAATACGGAACAAAAACTTTTATAACAGGCGCTATCGCATACTATAACCCGGATCTGCCATTAATACTAAACTAACAAACTACAGAGTGGGTAGAAAGGTTATACCGAATGATCCGAGTCCTTCGTTCTTTAACCATCATCCCACGCTCCGTTGCGGCTGCTCAGATCTCCTGGCTCGTCGTCGAGGTGGCACCACATCTATAGATCTTTAAACGGGCTCCCGCCTCTGAACCGAGACAACTCGATCATCAAGTTTGCTAAAAGAGATGACCAGGATTGATGTAGAGAATGAGTAGAATACTTTGTCTCACTTCGTCCAAACCCATGGACGAACGGTTAATGAAGTTGCCTTTTTAATCGGGTAAATGAGAAATGAGCATATATCTTTTCATGAACCAAAACTATCAACTTTTTAATCAACAAGTGAGAGAGTGAGAAGAGGAGGGGAGGGGCCGGCCACATATAGAAGAGGGGGTGAGTGTAGGAGCAAGGGTTGGTGACCATAAAGGAAAAGATCAAGAGAAAAAATCCAAGGCAAAACAAAACCACATTAATGTAAATGGTGACTCAATTAACCTAGTCATCCATTCATTAATGCATACAATGAATCAAAACCTAGTCACCAAAACTAGAACCTTCCACACTAATGACTCACCTTATGACTCAACCAAGTGAAGAAAAGATAAATCCGTATTAAACCGAATGTTTAAGACGGGTGATAGAAAACTGGCAACTTCCAAAAGCACATGCATTTTCCGAACCCTGCCATAAAACCATACGGCCTCTACAACGTTTCGCCCGAACTTGGGAAACTATCTGTGGGGGACTCTAATGACTCGTCAGTACCCTGGCAGTGGGTTTAACCACAAGCCGTCAGCGGCACTAGCTGTGCGTAACGGCTGCCTATGTACTGACCTCAAGGGAGGCCGATGAGCGAACTCATCCGGAAACCCTACTGGGCCTAACAGTGATAATGTATATACAGTCCTGTCCGTTCGTCTATGAGTATCGCATATCGGGCTTAGGGGGCTGGTAACGTCAGACCCCCAATAGCGGTATAAGTCGTGTCGGAGACAAGCCCTGAACACCCTGAGAAACTACCGGAGTATCTACCAGTAATTCTCACTTGTCTTGGCCAAGGACTTGGTGTAATGGCTTTCCTAGACGCAGCGCGATCTCCACCCCCAATACTGGGAGAGAAGAATCCCCTGCCGATCCGCTCACTTGCCTCCATGTGGCTCGGGAATGTACCCAAAAAATACCTGTTTGCACGACTCCTTTGAGCCGTGGTAGGGTAGAAACCAAAGCACAGTGGGAACTCACACGAAACTGTAGGGTTACTAGGCACACTAACAAGGCTCTACAAGGCATCGACCATGCCAAAATTAAATTTTTGTATGCCGAATAACACTAAGCAAGATCGTATACTAGAGTTTAGGCGAAACTATTAGCAAGTAAACAACTTTACTCTAAAAGGAATACGAAATACAACCTTTGTAGATCGGGCCTTCACTTCTAAAGCTCCTTGATGAAGTCCCTTCGCTGCGATCAAGGTTCTCCCGGGCTCTTGCATGGCTTCACGACGCGAGGGATGCGACCTTGCTTGAAGTCTCCGAGGCCGAAGATGATCTACGTCGAGGGAATTCCGACTCAAGCTCCTACTTCACTAACATGAGAATTAGTGAAGCAAACACCCTATACTAAAGGGCTAGTCTAGTAGAGGATGGAGAAATAGGAAGTGGGTTCTCTTTAGAATTTTGTTTCTCACTTTGGATCAAACCCTAGCTTGCTTTTTCTTTTTGTTCAATGAAGAAGATGATGAACAAAAGAAAGTGAAGAGGATAATGATCAAGTGAGATGGCTAACCATGGTGAGTGAGTATCATATACTAACTCTTGTAGAGCCATAACCATAGCTAATTGTGTGATGGTTAGGTTAAAGTCCAAAGTAAAAACAAATCTAGTGGACTTTAGTCAATGCATCCACAAGCTTCCACAAGCTTCATGCATTTTCCTAATTTTGTAATTGTAGGGTTCCTAGGCACTCTCATGAGGTCTCACAAGGCATCAACCATGCCAATTTCAAATTTTACGGTGCCGAGAAACCCTAGACTAGATCGTTGACTAGAAATTTAGGCGAAAAACGAAACTAGTTAACATCTTAACTAAAGGAGAGAGGCTACAACCTTTGTAGATCCGGTTCTCCACTTCCTTAGCTCCACGTAGGCGTCCTCTCGCTGTCCATCTTGAATCTCGAACTCAATCGTCGGCTTCATCGGAGAAATGGGCGGACTAGGTCGTCGGCTTCGTGCCGAAGATGATCTACGTCGAGGCATCACAAGTTCAAGCTCCAACTTCACCAAGTTGTGAAACTTGTGAAGAAAACACCCTATACTACTTGGCAAGAGGTAGAGGGTGAAGAAATAGGAGGTGGGTTCACTTTAGAATTGGATTTCTCTCACTTTTGCTCAAGTTGCCATTGATGGACTTAAGCTTTTCTTGAAGAAGAAGATGATGATGAAGAAGAAAGAATATGATAAGTGTTCTAAAATGAAAAAGAAAATGAATACTTATCATAATCTTAACCATAGTTAACTGTAGAGAATGAACTAGGGTTAGTTCAAATGGTTAGGGTTAAGCATGAGACAAGAATGGTGACTAAGTCAAAGCTTCATGAAGCTTCAATAAGAAACAAAGAAAGCCACCATTCTTATCTTTATCTTTTCCAAATAAATAAATAAACAAATAAATAAATAAATGAAAAAGCAAAACCCTAATCATCAACTTAACCATGGTTTAATTCTATACACTTAACCAAATGAGCAAGCATCATCAAACATGATACAAACATGTGCACAAAAGTATATCACATAAACAACTTGCACATTAAGTGAGAAAATCCATTTAAAGTGAACTAATACTAGTTAATGCAAAGTAATATATCAAATATATAATTATACATTAAATCATTAAATCAACACTTGATTTAACGATCCGGTCATATCGCATATAACCGACTAGAGTCCTATGTATCGGCTTATCGAATCAATCCTTGATTCGATATCTAGGTTATATCGAATATAACCATTCGATACATTCATCGCGAGAATGGAATACGGTATCACATACTCGCATTATTCTCGGTCCTGCACATATCTCATATGCGCTCCTATTTCGTTTCGCTTGAGCCAGGAAACCTCTGTGTAGGACTCTAAAGACTCGTCAATACGCCGGTAGCAGATGATGATCATATCAAGCACCCACAAGCCGCAAGCGGTCTGCTAAACGTAACGGCCATCCGGGTATTGAGCGATCAGAAGATCGACGAGCTAGCCCGCTCACACTCCTGTGAATCCAACCAGTAACACTTACCGTACAGTCCGGTCTGTTCGTCCGATATGTCGCATATCAAGTCTAGGGGTGGTAAATGTCAGACCCCAATAACCGATAAGTCGTGCCGATGTGAGGCTCATAACAGGTCGAGAAACTACTGGTAACACTTACCAGCAAATCTCTGATCAACCCTGGCCAGGGACTTCCCTGTTACGGCCAATCGAGCACAGCGCAACATCAACCCCCAATACCGGGAGAGACGAAACCCCTCCTATCGATCATTGCCTCCATGTGACTCGGGACTGTACCCAAAGACCACCGTTTTGCATGCCCTCATGGACGTGGTATGGTGGAGATCAAAGCACAGTGGGAATCACACAAGACTCTATGACGATCTCGGGTCTACAGACTAACCTGCACAAGTGTCACCTGAGAACTAACATCTGACGTGAGGTATAATACCATCTGGGAGTTCTCGGCGAGTCCGTCCAGTGTACCCAGTCTCCACTGAGCACCCGTACACCATCTCTGATGTCATACACCAATGGATATGGGATCATCCATCGCCTATCTCATGGGTCGAGAAGCGTATACGCTAGTCTACACTGGTATATCGATGCCCCGTCTCGATACACCCACGACTAGGGACCTTGAAGGATGTACCTATGGACTACCATGCCCCCACTAGTATGATCTGCATCATAGTCCAGGCAGTCAAGTACACATCCTAAGGGCTTTATCAACATGTAACTATAAGACAGTTTAAAGAGACAAGTGTACATGTTAAGATAAAGAGCAACCAGATAGCATACTATCATATCGAGCAAGAAAGTCATCTCTATATATGTCCAAGCATCCAATATAATATACATCATCTGTACAATACTGGCCTCTAGGGCATACATACAACTAACAATCTCCCACTTGCACTAGGGCCAGCTGCTGTAGTATCGCATACCAAGCATCCCGAAGAGTCTCTCAAACTGTATCTGGGGAATGGCCTTCGTGAGTGGATCCGCCGTGTTGTTCTTCGTGTCAACTCTCCTGACCTCGATCTCCCGGCGATCAACTATCTCCCGGATCAGGTGATACCGCCTCAGAATATGCCTGGATCGCTGATGGGACCTGGGTTCCTTGGCCAAAGCCACCTCTCCATTGTTATCGCAATACAGAGGTATTGGACGCTCAATGGATGGAACCACTCCAAGTTCAGTAATGAACTTCTTGATCCAGACAGCCTCTTTAGCAGCATCGTTGGCAGCGATGTATTCAGCCTCCATCGTCGAGTCTACCACGGTTTCCTGCTTGGAACTCTTCCAGCTAACCGCCCCTCCGTAAAGGGTAATGACAAATCCCGACTGCGACTTAGAGTCGTCCTTATCACTCTGGAAGCTCGAATCGGTAAAGGACTCCACTTGGAGTTCTCCATTACCATACACCAAGAGCATCTCTTTAGTCCTTCGTAAGTACTTGAGAATGCTCTTCACAGCTGTCCAGTGACTCTCTCCAGGATCAGCTTGATACCTGCTCACTACACTTAGTGAGTGTGCTACATCGGGTCTGGTACATAGCATCGCGTACATGATAGAGCCTACAGCCGAAGCATAAGGTATCCCTTGCATGCGAGCTCTCTCCAAATCAGTCTTGGGAGACATCTCTTTGGAGAGAGTGACTCCAGAGATCGTGGGCAAGTTCCCACGCTTGGATTCTTCCATACTAAACCTCTTTAGTATGGTGTCAATGTACCTGGATTGGGATAATCCCAAAATCCGTTTGGATCTATCTCTATAGATCCTAATCCCCAATATGCAGGAGGCATCACCAAGATCTTTCATCGAGAATCTTTATGATAAGAAGAGCTTGACCGATTGCAGCATAGGAATATCATTTCCTATCAAGAGTATATCGTCCACGTACAATACGAGGAAGACAACCTTACTCTCTGCCACCTTCTTGTAAATACAAGGTTCATCTGGATTTTTGACGAAATCAAACTCTTTGATAACGACGTCAAAGCAGATGTTCCAACTCCGCGATGCTTGCTTTAATCCATAAATGGATTTAAGCAGCTTGCACACCTTCCCGCTGCTCCCACTGTCTACGAAGCCCTCTGGCTGAGTCATGTACACGCACTCTTCTAAATAACCATTTAGAAAGGCGGTCTTAACATCCATTTGCCAGATTTCGTAATCATGATATGCAGCGATGGCAAGCATGATCCGGATGGATTTAAGCATAGCCACTGGAGAAAAAGTTTCGTCATAGTCCACACCTGGTCTTTGACGAAAACCCTTTGCTACAAGTCTAGCTTTGAAAGTCTCCACTTTTCCATCTACACCAAGTTTTTTCTTAAAGATCCACTTGCTCCCGATGGGTTTTACCCCTTCAGGAGCAACATCCAAAGTCCATACTTTGTTGGTGTACATGGATTCCATCTCGGACCGCATTGCATCCAGCCATTTTACTGGGTCCCTACTCGTGATGGCCTGCTCGAAGCTAGTTGGGTCATCATCCTCCATGATGCAATCCTCGCTCCCACCATCCATGAGAAAACCGTAGTATCTCTCAGGTCGACGAGGAACCCTACTAGATCGGCGGAGAGGCTGGGGTTCGTCGGGTACTACTGAATCCTCTGGTTCCACCAGATCTTCTATTGTAGCTTCTGTAGCTGGAACCTCTTCCAGTTCTACCTCATGACCACTAATCTCTTTTTCAAGAAATTCCTTTTCTAAAAAGGTGGCATGCCGAGAAACAAACACTCTTTGTTCCTCAGGGTGGTAGAAGATATACCCTTGTGAATTTTTGGGATATCCTATAAATTTGCATAGAACAGACCGTGCCTCGAGTTTGTCCGGATTTTGTCGTTTGACATAGGCTGGACAACCCCATATCTTAACATAGTTAAGACATGGTCTTTTCCCTTTCCATATCTCATATGGAGTGGTAGGCACTGATTTGGTGGGGACCATATTCAATAGATGTATGGCTGTCTCAAGCGCATACCCCTAGAAGGAAATAGGTAACTCAGCCGTGCTCATCATAGAGCGTACCATATCTAATAGGATGCGGTTCCTCCTTTCTGATACACCGTTGTGCTGTGGTGTATATGGAGGAGTCAGCTGAGAGAGAATCCCATTCTCTTTTAGGAAGTCCAGGAATTCATTGCTTAAGTATTCACCTCCTCGATCAGATCGAAGGATTTTAATACTTTTTCCGGTTTGGTTCTCGACTTCTTGTTTATATTCTCTAAATTTCTCAAAAGCTTCAGACTTGTGTCTTATCAAGTACACATGTCCGTATCTTGAGAGATCGTCAGTGAATGTAATGAAGTACGAAGAACCATCCCTGGCATGTGTAGATATGGGACCGCATACATCACTATGTACTAGTCCCAAGAGTTCCGTAACTCTTTCCCCGTGTCCCGTAAACGGAGTTTTGGTCATCTTTCCTTTGAGACATGACTGGCAAGTGTCATAAGATGAAAATTCGAAGGGTTTCAAATATCCATCCTTATGCAACTTGGCCAGTCGTGTCGCATTGATGTGACCCAGTCTACAATGCCACAAGAAGAATTCGTTCAGTTCTGAACTCTTCCTCTTGTGTGTGTTTGTTATACTCAGAACTGTTGATTGATTTAGAACATAAATGCCATTGCACAACGTGCCTGATCCAACCAACTTTTGGTTACGGAAAATGTTCATAACATTATCCTGTAATACAAAATTATATCCCTCTTTACTCAATAAAGAAACCGATATAATGTTGCATATCAGGTTCGGCATGTAATAGCATTCGTTAAGAACCAATGTATTACCAGTTGGTAATACAAGGTGATATTCCCCGACAGTCTTAGCTGCAACAATTGCACCATTTCCAACTCTAATGTCTTTATCACCTTCTCCAAGTTCTCTACCTTTCCTGAGCCCATGTAACTGATTACATATATGGGATCCTGACCCGGTATCTAATACCCAGGACGTAGAGCAAATGGAGAAACAGTTCTCAGTAACGAACACACCCGAAGAAAATGCATCAACATGTACTTTCTTCTCTCAGGTGGCATAGGAATCCTGGTATTCCCCTATGTCCTGTTCATTCCTATAACTCTTATAAGAAAGAACGGAACCAACGTTCCCCAGCACAGTAAAACATGCGGGTTCAGTCAATACATCCATATTATTATCTTTATTAGGGCATGACATGGTCGCTACCTGGAGAGAGAGAGAAGAAAACACTTTAGCGTATGCTCTTGCAAGATCAGATTGGTTTTTATCTTATCTAATCAGGATGGCTCCCACTGGTTTTTATCAAATCTTCATTCAAACCCTAAAAGGAAAGACTAGCTGGGATTAATTACACCCTACAACTTCGTCGATCTTTCAGCCAGGCCAGTGTCGGTACTTTGAGGGAGGTCCCCCGTGCTTTCGCACGAACCTAATTAATGTAAACCTCGTTTTCCCAGAGGCGTAACCCCGTTGACACCTTTCTAGACACCTACTTGATCGGCTAATTGTAGTGTGCAAAACTCTCCCAGGAGTAACTCTTACTCGCAGTGGGTATCGGGATCCAACTATCTCATAGAAGGTATGCAATCTTATTGCAAATTTCAACACTTGAAATTCCCGATAATGCTTTTGCCCCTAGCGTGCTATGACCTTGACGAAAGCCAACAAACCACAGCCCGCTAGTCAAGTTCAACCCGTACATTTCTTGACTGAATTAAACCCACCCGCACGACCCTTGACGAAAGCCAACAAAGCCGTACGACTACCCTAATCCAATCGCATCATATGCAGCAGATAAGCAGCACATAGCTACCGCACACTACACCTTGACGAAAGCCAACAAATGTAGCACGAATACTATATGCAACTTATCTGAAATGACGGAGGGCTACGCAGGTTTTTCTGCAAACCATGAGCGTAATGAACTTGATATCGTTGTAGAATCAAATGAAGTTTTGAAATGGAGTGATTTTGAGGCTTTTCTAGTTTTGCTAAAGGGGTCACTCCCGGTGAAGGGATCGTCGGCCCTTTTCTCGTCGAATGAGGTGCGGGATATATCATATATATCACTGTGCAAAGCAGAAACTATAGAAGCAGTCAAAAGCAAACCGAGAGTGTAGCATCTGTCAGTTATTGCTAAAGGAGTCACTCCCGGTGAAGGGATCTCGGTCCTTTCCTCATCGAATAAGGTGCAGGATATATCACATATACCGCTATGCAAAGCAAGAACTGTAGCTACCTGTTTTGTTAAAAATTTGATTCTACAACATCTTAGGTTTCTTTTCTTTCATTAATCACATTAATGAAGTCCCATCATTTAAATACCTAAACATCACAGATAAATACGACGTACACGTATGCCATCCGCATTCGCCTCGATGTCCCCTCGTGCACCGTTAGGTTAGGTAACTAACGACAGAGCAGGGCAGGGCTAGTGCGGGTGCAAAACATAAGTAACGTCTATATAATATATCATATATACTATATACTGTATCTATCACAGAACATCACATGATCACATCACAGATATCGCAGCAGAAAATATCATATGAAATATTGGATATACTAGGACGTCCGTGTTTTCAATACGAGCCAGTATAAAACACAGATTCCACGGTCGTGATGAATAGCCAATCCCACACCCATAGACCCTTACGAGAGCGGCAAGCAACCCTGCCAATTCTTGGGTTAGGAGACCCGGACTCGACTCCTCGAGTTGGTCTCCCACTGAACCCTAGAACCCGGTTACTTGTGCTCCCCTCCTTGGGTCTATCCTAATGCGGAAAAGTAAATAATATACAAAAGGTGACGACTTCCGCTACCTGGAAGTGCCCCAATAAAAGAATATTACATACAAGTTTTTACATGAATGAAAATGAAAAACACTCATCTCACATAAAAAACCCGGCTATTCAAACACGACGATCCAATATAACATATCCAGCAACACATAACATCACATGTCATCAACGTAAGTAAATATGCGCATCCCAATTGTCGTTGACATATAGCAACGAAACCGGCGATATCACATATTACACTTACGGTCACAGAAAAGAAAGTGTAAAACTACAACAGTTGGAATCCGCAACCTCTTTAGACATCACATGCCTAATCAAATGAAATACTTAGACATCACATGCCTAACAGTTATAAACCCCGCATTTTAGTCTCATTATCGAAAACTCTTTTCAATATCAAGTGAAACTAAACCGCTAGATTTATAACATTCATTCAGTTATCTCATAACTGTTTGTGAATTCCAATTATTGTATCCCATTCCGGATAAATAGAATATATTAAACTTTCCGATCGAACATTCGAACACCCAAGTTTTCCCGAAACCGTTCAACACATGAAATAGGTTCAAAGACATTCACTTCATGCCTCAGTACCAACGGTCCAGCCGTAGAAGGGTCAAGCCAACGCCTCACATGTGGCACGCCGTACTGCCCCAAACCCGAAGGTTCAAAGGGCAGTTCAAGACGGTCACATAATCGAGTTAAGGTTTGTTGTCTTCTAGAGGGACCATCGCGTTACTTGCACTACTTAGAACGTCTTTAAACAACGGAAAAATCCAACAATTGGAAATTTCCGAGCAGGGGAAAGATTGGGTATTTACATCCGGTCGAACTTTTTGACATATTCGAAAATTATCCGGAAAACCACACAGACAAAATTTGAAAATCCGATCGAATCATTGATTCCCAATACAACCCCAGAATACTCATCTGTAGAGTCACAATAAAAATACCCAGAAAATATAGCATTAAATTATATGAGTTACCGTGCAGAAATCACCAGACAAAGGTACAATACGGCCGCGGAACCGCCGCACATTCGTAGCTTGTGCCGCGGTTCCGCGGTGGAAAAATCGATTCAGGTCCTCGTATTTCACAGTAATTCAAATAACACCCTGCTTATTTTTCTGCATATTTTTAATTGAAAAAAATCCAAATTTTCAGAAAATTTCCAGAGAGCATTTTGGGTTATAGGGTTTCGGTTCGATCGGGTTTCAAACATCGTCTAGACTTCGCCTAAGGCTCTAGCTAGGCTCTGATACCACTGTAGGGTTCCTAGGCACTCTCATGAGGTCTCACAAGGCATCAACCATGCCAATTTCAAATTTTACGGTGCCGAGAAACCCTAGACTAGATCGTTGACTAGAAATTTAGGCGAAAAACGAAACTAGTTAACATCTTAACTAAAGGAGAGAGGCTACAACCTTTGTAGATCCGGTTCTCCACTTCCTTAGCTCCACGTAGGCGTCCTCTCGCTGTCCATCTCGAATCCTGAACTCAATCGTCGGCTTCATCGGAGAAATGGGCGGACTAGGTCGTCGGCTTCGTGCCGAAGATGATCTACGTCGAGGCATCACAAGTTCAAGCTCCAACTTCACCAAGTTGTGAAACTTATGAAGAAAACACCCTATACTACTTGGCAAGAGGTAGAGGGTGAAGAAATAGGAGGTGGGTTCACTTTAGAATTGGATTTCTCTCACTTTTGCTCAAGTTGCCATTGATGGACTTAAGCTTTCTTGAAGAAGAAGATGATGATGAAGAAGAAAGAATATGATAAGTGTTCTAAAATGAAAAAGAAAATGAATACATATCATAATCTTAACCATAGTTAAGTATAGAGAATGAACTAGGGTTAGTTCAAATGGTTAGGGTTAAGCATGAGACAAGAATGGTGACTAAGTCAAAGCTTCATGAAGCTTCAATAAGAAACAAAGAAAGCCACCATTCTTATCTTTATCTTTTCCAAATAAATAAATAAACAAATAAATAAATAAATGAAAAATCAAAACCCTAATCATCAACTTAACCATGGTTTAATTCTATACACTTAACCAAATGAGCAAGCATCCTCAAACATGATACAAACATGTGCATAAAAGTATATCACATATACAACTTGCACATTAAGTGAGAAAATCCATTTAAAGTGAACTAATACTAGTTAATGCAAAGTAATATATCAAATATATAATTATACATTAAATCATTAAATCAACACTTGATTTAACGATCCGGTCATATCGCACATAACCGACTAGTGTCCTATGTATCGGCTTATCGAATCAATCCTTGATTCGATATCTAAGTTATATCGAATATAACCATTCGATACATTCATCGCGAGAATGGAATACGGTATCACATACTCGCATTATTCTCGGTCCTGCACATATCTCATATGCGCTCCTATTTCGTTTCGCTTGAGCCAGGAAACCTCTGTGTAGGATTCTAAAGACTCGTCAATACGCCGGTAGCAGATGATGATCATATCAAGCACCCACAAGCCGCAAGCGGTCTGCTAAACGTAATGGCCATCCGGGTATTGAGCGATCAGAAGATCGACGAGCTAGCCTGCTCACACTCCTGTGAATCCAACCAGTAACACTTACCGTACAGTCCGGTCTGTTCGTCTGATATGTCGCATATCAAGTCTAGGGGTGGTAAACGTCAGACCCCAATAACCGATAAGTCGTGCCGATGTGAGGCTCATAACGGGTCGAGAATCTACTGGTAACACTTACCAGCAAATCTCTGATCAGCCCTGGCCAGGGACTTCCCTGTTACGGCCAATCGAGCACAGCGCAACATCAACCCCCAATACCGGGAGAGACGAAACCCCTCCTATCGCTCATTGCCTCCATGTGACTCGGGACTGTACCCAAAGACCACCGTTTTGCATGCCCTCATGGACTTGGTAAGGTGGAGATCAAAGCACAGTGGGAATCACACAAGACTCTATGACGATCTCGGGTCTACAGACTAACCTGCACAAGTGTCACCTGAGAACTGCCATCTGACGTGAGGTATAATACCATCTGGGAGTTCTCGGCGAGTCCGTCCAGTGTACCCAGTCTCCACTGAGCACCCGTACACCATCTCTGATGTCATACACCAATGGATATGGGATCATCCATCGCCCATCTCATGGGTCGAGAAGCGTATACGCTAGTCTACACTGGTATATCAATGCCCCGTCTCGATACACCCACGACTAGGGACCTTGAAGGATGCACCTATGGACTACCATGCCCCCACTAGTATGATCTGCATCATAGTCCAGGCAGTCAAGTACACATCCTAAGGGCTTTAGCAACATGTAACTATAAGACAGTTTAAAGAGACAAGTGTACATGTTAAGATAAAGAGCAACCAGATAGCATACTATCATATCGAGCACGAAAGTCATCTCTATATATGTCCAAGCATCCAATATAATATACATCATCTGTACAATACTGGCCTCTAGGGCATACATACAACTAACAGTAATTACTTTTAAACATTAAACCCAATCATAACAATTAGGATGGTGTATGTCTCATACACACAAGTCATGTGTATCATCAACCATGATACATAAAGATGACACATTTTAACATATATCATATACATGTTAAAGTAGTGTACATGTGAGAAAAACCCTAAAGTGAACAAGTGTTAGCAAATGTAATATAGTATATCTAATATACAATTATACACTTAATTATTAAATCAACACTTGACTTAATAATCCGGTCATATCTCATATAACCGGCTAACATCCATCGTATCGACTTATCGAATCAACACTTGATTCGATAACCCGGTCATATCATATATGACCGACCGATACAAAAAGTCGCGAGAATAGAATACGGTATCACATACACGCATTTATTCTCGGTCTCGTACATATCACATACGTGCTCTTATTTCGTTTCGCCTGAGCCAGTAAAACCTCTGTGTAGGACTCTAAAGACTTGTCAATACGCCGGCAGTAGATGATGATCACATCACTCACCCACAAGCCATCAGCGGTACTAGCTGGACGTAACGGCTACCCGAGTATTGAGCGATCAGAAGATCAGCAAGCAAGCCCGCTCCAACTCCTGTGAAAGCCTGCCGGCAACACTTCCCGTACAGTCCGGTCTCCTCGTCTGATATGTCGCATATCAAGTCTAGAGGTGGTAAACGTCAGACCCCAATAACCGATAAGTCATGCCGATGTGAGGATCATAACGGGTCGAGAAACTACTGGTAACACTTACCAGTAAATTTCTAATCAACCCTGGCCAGGGACTTCCCTGTTACGGCTAATCGAGCACAGCGCAACATCAACCCCCAATACCGGGAGAGACAAAACCCCTCCTATCGCTCATTGCCTCCATGCGAATCGGGACTGTACCCAAAAACCACCGTTTTGCACACCCTCATGGACGTGGTAAGGTGGAAATCAAAGCACAGTGGGAATCACACAAGACTTGACGATCTCGGGTCTACAGACTAACCTGCACAAGTGTCACCAGAGAACTGCCATCTGACGTGAGGTATAATACCATCTGGGAGTTTTCGGCGAGTCCGTCCAGTGTACCCAGTCTCCACTGAGCACCCGTATACCATCTCTAATGTCAAACACCAATGGATATGGGATCATCCATCGCCCATCTCATGGGTCGAGAAGCATATACGCTAGTCTACTCTGGTATATCGATGCCCCGTCTCGATACACCCACGACTAGGGACCTTGAAGGATGTACTTATGGACTACCATGTCCCCACTAGTATGATCTGCATCATAGTCCAGGTAGTCAAGTACACATCCTAAAGGCTTTACCAACATGTAACTATAAAACAGTATAAAGAGAAAAGTATACATGTTAAAGTAAAGTGCAACCAGATAGCATACTATCATATCGAGCAAGAAAGTCCTCTCTATATATGTCCAAGCATCCAATATAATATACATCATCTGTACAATACTGGACTCTAGGGCATACATACAACTAACAATCTCTCACTTGCACTAGGGCCAGCTGTTGTAGTATCGCATACCGAGCATCCCGAAGAGTCTCTCAAACTGTATCTGGGGAATTGCCTTTGTGAGTGGATCCGATGTGTTGTTCTTCGTGTCAACCCTCCTGACCTCGATCTCCCGGCGATCAACTATCTTCCGGATCAGGTGATACCGCCTCAGAATATGCCTGGATCGCTGATGGGACCTGGGTTCCTTGGCCAAAGCCACCGCTCCATTGTTATCGCAATACAAAGGTATTGGATGCTCAATGGATGGAACCACTCCAAGTTCAGTAAAGAACTTCTTGATCCAGACAGCCTCTTTGGCAGCATCGTTGGCAGCGATGTATTCAGCCTCCATCGTCGAGTCTGCCACGGTTTCCTGCTTGGAACTCTTCCAGCTAACCGCCCCTCCGTAAAGGGTAAAGACAAATCCCGACTGTGACTTAGAGTCGTCCTTATCACTCTGAAAGCTCGAATCGGTAAAGGACTCCACTTGGAGTTCTCCGTTACCATACACCAAGAGCATCTCTTTAGTCCTTCGCAAGTACTTGAGAATGCTCTTCACAGCTGTCCAGTGACTCTCTCCAGGATCAGTTTGATACCTACTCACTATACTTAGTGAGTATGCTATATCGGGTCTGGTACATAGCATCGCGTACATGATAGAGCCAACTGCTGAAGCATAGGGTATCCCTTGCATGCGAGCTCTCTCCAAATCAGTCTTGGGAGACATCTCTTTGGAGAGAGTGAGCCCTGAGATCGTGGGTAAAAACCCACGTTTGGACTCTTCCATACTAAACCTCTTTAGTATGGTGTCAATGTATCTGGATTGGGACAATCCCAATATCCTTTTAGATCTATCTCTATAGATCCCAATTCCCAATATGCAGGAGGCATCACCAAGATCTTTCATTGAGAATCTTTGTGATAAGAAGAGCTTCATCGATTGCAGCATAGGAATGTCATTTCCTATCAAGAGTATGTCGTCCACGTACAATACGAGGAAGACAACCTTACTCTCTGCTACATTCTTATAGATACAAGGTTCATCTACGTTTTTGACGAAATCAAACTCTTTGATAACGACGTCAAAGCAGATGTTCCAACTCCGCGATACTTGCTTCAATCCATAAATGGATTTAAGCAGCTTGCACACCTTCCCGCTGCTCCCACTATCTACGAAGCCTTCTAGCTGAGTCATGTACACGCACTCTTCTAAATCACCGTTTAGAAAGGCGGTCTTAACATCCATTTGCCAGATTTCGTAGTCATGATATGCAGCGATGGCAAGTATGATCCGGATGGATTTAAGCATAGCCACTGGAGAAAAGGTTTCTTCATAGTCCACACCTGGTCTTTGACGAAAACCCTTTGCAACAAGTCTAGCTTTGAAAGTCTCTACTTTCCCATCTACACCAAGTTTTTTCTTGAAGATCCACTTGCTCCCAATGGATTTTACCCCTTCAGGAGCAACTTCCAAAGTCCATACTTTGTTGGTGTACATGGATTCCATCTCGGACCGCATTGCATCCAGCCATTTCACTGAGTCTCCACTCGTGATGGCCTGCTCGAAGCTAGTTGGGTCATCATCAACCATGATGCAATCCTCGCTCCCACCATCAATGAGAAAACCGTAGTATCTCTCAGGTGGGTGAGGAACCTTACTAGATCGGCGGAGTGGCTGGGGTTAATCGGGAACTACCGAATCCTCTGGTTCTACCAAGTCTTCTGTTGTAGTTTGTGTCGCTGGAACCTCTTCCAGTTCTACCTCAATGCCACTAATCCGTTTCATAAGAAAACCTTTTTCTAAGAAAGTGGCATGTCGAGAAACAAACACCTTTTGTTCCTCGGGATGGTAGAAGATATACCTTTGTGAATTTTTGGGATATCCGATAAACTTACATAAGACTGATCTTGCCTCGAGTTTTTCCGGATTTTGTCTTTTGACATAGGCCGGACAACCCCATATCTTAATGTAATTAAGATGTGGTCTCTTCCTTTCCATATCTCATATGGAGTGGTAGACACAGATTTGGAAGAAACTCTATTCAATAGGTCTATGGCTGTCTCAAGCGCATATCCCCAGAAGGAAATAGGTAACTCGGCTGTACTCATCATTGAGCGCACCATATCTAATAGGGTGCGGTTCCTCCGTTCCGATACACCGTTGTGCTGTGGTGTATATGGAGGAGTTAGCTGAGAGAGAATCCCATTCTCTTTTAGGAAATCCAGGAATTCATTGCTCAAGTATTCACCTCCTCGATCAGATCGAAGGATTTTAATACTTTTCCCGGTTTGGTTCTCAACTTCTTGTTTATATTCTCTAAATTTCTCAAAAGCTTCTGATTTGTGTTTCATCAGGAACACATATCCGAATCTAGAGAGATCGTCAGGGAATGTAATGAAGTACGAAGAACCATCCCTGGCATGTGTAGACATGGGACCGCATACATCACTATGTATCAGTCCCAAGAGTTCGGTAACTCTTTCTCCGTATCCCGTAAACGGAGTTTTGGTCATCTTGCCTTTGAGACATGACTAGCAAGTGTCATAAGATGAAAATTCAAACGGATTCAAATATCCATCCTTATGCAACTTAGCGAGTCGTGTCGCATTGATGTGACCCAGTTTACAATGCCATAAGAAGGATTCGTTTAGTTCTGAACTCTTCCTCTTGTGTGTGTTTGTTATGCTCAGAACTGTTGATTGATTTAGAACATAAATGCCATTGCACATCGTGCCTGATCCGACCAACTTTTGGTTTAGGAAAATGTTCATAACATTATCCTGTAATACAAAATTATATTCCTCTTTACTCAATAAAGAAACCGATATAATGTTGCATATCAGGTTCGGCATGTAATAGCATTCGTTCAGAATCAATATATTATCAGTTGGCAATACAAGGTGATATTCCCCGACGGTTTTAGCTACAACAATTGCACCATTTCCAACCCTTATGTCTTTATCACCTTCTCTAAGTTCTCTATCTTTCCTAAGCCCATGTAACTGATTACATATATGGGATCCTGACCCGGTATCTAATACCCAGGACGTAGAGGAAATGGAGAAACAGTTCTCTGTAACGAACACACCCGAAGAAAATGCATCAACATGTACTTTCTTCATTTGGGTGGCATGAGAATCCTGGTATTCCCCTATATCCTGTTCAGTCTTATAACTCTTATAAGAAAGAACGGAACCAACGTTCCCCAGCACAGTATAACATGTAGGTTCGGTCAATACATCCATATTATTATCTTTATTAAGGCATGATATGGTCGCTACCTGAAGAGAGAGAGAAGAAAACATTTTAGCGTATGCTCTTGCAAGATCAGATTGGTTATTATCTTATCTAATCAGGATGGCTCCCACTGTTTTTTATCATATCTTCCTTCAAACCCTAAAAGGAAAGACTAGCCGGGATTAATTACACCCTACAACTTCGCCAATCATTCAGCCAGGCCAGTGTCGGTACTTTGAGGGAGGTTCCCCGTGCTTTCGCACGGGACCTAATTAAAGTAAACCTCGTTTTCCCAGAGACGTAACCCCGTTGACACCTTTCTAGACACCTACTTGATCGGCTAATTGTCCTGTGTAAAACTCTCCCAGGAGTAACAATTACTCGCAGTGGATATCGGGATCCAACTATCTCATAGAAGGTATTCAATCTCATTGCAAATCTCAACACTTGAAATTCCCAATAACGTTTTGCCCCTAGCGTGCTATGACCTTGACGCATGCCAAACAACCCATAGTCCGCTAGTCAAGTTCAACCCGTACAATTCGTGATTGAATTAAACCCACCCGTACGACCCTTGACGCATGCCAAACAACGCCGTACGAATACCCTAATCCAATCGCATCTCATGCTACAGATAAGTAATAATCAGCTACCGCACACTACGCCTTGACGCATGCCAAACTACTGCAGCACGAATACTAAATATTACTTATCTGAATTGTCGGAGGGCTACGCAGGTTTTTCAGAAAACCATGAGCGTAAAGAACTTGATATCGTCGTAGAATCGAGTGAATTTTGAAATGGATTGATTTTGAGGCTTTCATTAGTTTTGCTAAAGAGGTCACTCCCGGTGAAGGGATCTTGGCTCTTTCCTCATCGAATAAGGTGCAGGATATATCATATACATCACTATGCAAAGCAAAACTCCAAAAGCAGTCAAAAGTCAAACCGAGTGTTGTAGCATCTGCCAGTTTTGCTAAAGAGGTCACTCCCGGTGAAGGGATCTCGGCTCTTTCCCTATCGAATAAGGTGCAGGGTATATCATATATACCGCTATGCAAAGCAAAACTGTAGCTACCCTTTTTATTTGAAAATTTGATTCTACAACATATTTTAGGTTTCTTTTCTTTCATTAATCACATTAATGAAGTCCCATCATTTAAGTCACCTAAACATCACAGATAAATACGACGTACACTTATGCCATCCGCATTCGCCTCGATGTCCCCTCGTGCACCGTTAGGTTAGGTAACTAACGACAGAGCGGGGCAGGGCTAGCGCGGGTGTAAAACATAAGTAACGCCTATATAATATATCATATATACTATATACAGTATTTATCACAGCACATCAAATGATCACATCACAGATATCGCAGCAGAAGAAACATATGAAACATTGGATATATTAGGACGTCCGTGTTTTATTTTGAGCCTCTATAAAACACGGATTCCACGGTCACGACGAATAGCCAAACCCACACTCCTAGACCCCTACGAGAGCAGCAAGCAACCCTACCAATTCTAGAGTTAGGAGACCCGGACTTGACACCTCGAGTTGGTCTCCCACTGGACTCCAGAACCCGGTTACTTGTGCTCTCCTCCTTGGGTCTATCCTAGTGTGGAAAAGTAAATAATATACAAAAGGTGACATCAACCTCATCCCGGAAGTGCCCCAATAAAAGAATATTACATACATTTAAATTTACATGAATGAAAATAAAAACTCTCATCTCACATAAAACCCCCGGCTATTCAGAACGCGACGATCCAATATAACATATCCAGCAACACATAACATCACATGTCATCAACGTAAGTAAATATGCGCATCCCAATTGTCGTTGACATATAGCAACGAAACTGGCGATATCACATATTACACTTACGGTCACAGAAAAGAAAGTGTAAAACTACAACATTTGGAATCCACAATCTCTTTAGACATCGTAAATCCGAAATATCACATATTTCGCATTTCATGCCTAACTTGTATAAATTCCAGATATTGTATCACATTCCAGATAAATAGACAGTATTAAACTTTCCGATCGAATAATCAAATACCCGAGATTTCCTAAATAGCTCAACACTTGAGCGGAGTTCAAAAATTCCAGAATACGTCACAGTAGCAACGGTCCAGCCATAGAAGGGTCAAGCCAACGCCTCACATGTGGCACGCCGTACTGCCCCAAACCCTAAGGTTCAAAGGGCAGTTCAAGACGGTCACATAATCGAGTTAAGGTTTGTTGTCTTCTAGAGGGTCCATCGCATCACATGCATGTTTTTCCGAAATATTTAAACCCGAGAAAAATTCAACACTTGAATGTTTTTCGTGCCGGGAAAAATTGAGTTAATGATATCCGTTCGAACATTTTAATACTTTCTAAATTATCCGGAACAACAGAACAAAATTAAATTCTCCGATCGAATTGACGATTTCAAAATAAACCCTAAAAATACTCAACACTTGAGTCAGATAAAACAATACCCATAAAAATCAGTAAATAAATAGGAACTTTACTGCGCAAAAAGACAAGGGTGACGTCACCATATGGCCGCGGAACCGCCGCACGAGCCATGCTCGTGCCACGGTTCCGCGGCGCTTTGGGCTCCACTCTTTGTCATTTTGCACAGTATTCCTTATATTTTCCTGCTGATTTTTTTAAGCATTTTTAATTTGGAAAAATCCAAGATTTTAAAAATTGTACAGAGAGGGTTTGATTTCGACGTGTTCGGGTTCGTTCGGAGTTTTAACTTTGTTAACACATCGCCTAATGCTCTAGCTAGGCTCTGATACCACTGTAGGGTTACTAGGCACACTAACAAGGCTCTACAAGGCATCGACCATGCCAAAATTAAATTTTTGTGTGCCGAATAACACTAAGCAAGATCGTATACTAGAGTTTAGGCGAAACTATTAGCAAGTAAACAACTTTACTCTAAAGGGAATACGAAATACAACCTTTGTAGATCGGTCCTTCACTTCTAAAGCTCCTTGATGAAGTCCCTTCACTGCGATCAAGGTTCTCCCGGGCTCTTGCATGGCTTCACGACGCGAGGGATGCAACCTTGCTTGAAGTCTCCGAGGCCGAAGATGATCTACGTCGAGGGAATTCCGACTCAAGCTCCTACTTCACTAACTTGAGAATTAGTGAAGCAAACATCCTATACTAAAGGGCTAGTCTAGTAGAGGATGGAGAAATAGGAAGTGGGTTCTCTTTAGAATTTTGTTTCTCACTTTGGATCAAACTCTAGCTTGCTTTTTCTTTTTGTTCAATGAAGAAGATGATGAACAAAAGAAAGTGAAGAGGATAATGATCAAGTGAGAAGGCTAACCATGGTGAATGAGTATCATATAATAACTCTTGTAGAGCCATAACCATAGCTAATTGTGTGATGATTAGGTTAAAGTCCAAAGTAAAAACAAATCTAGTGGACTTTAGTCAATGCATCCACAAGCTTCCACAAGCTTCATGCATTTTCCAATTTCCTACTAATTTGTAATTACTTTTAAACATTAAACCCAATCATAACAATTAGGATGGTGTATGTCTCATATACACAAGTCATGTGTATCATCAACCATGATACATAAAGATGACACATTTTAACATATACCATATACATGTTAAAGTAGTGTACATGTGAGAAAAACCCTAAAGTGAACAAGTGTTAGCAAATGTAAATTAGTATATCTAATATACAATTATACACTTAATTATTAAATCAACACTTGACTTAATAATCCGGTCATATCTCATATAACCGGCTAACATCCATCGTATCGACTTATCGAATCAACACTTGATTCGATAACCCGGTCATATCATATATGACCGACCGATACAAAAAGTCGCGAGAATAGAATAAGGTATCACATACACGCATTTATTCTCGATCTCGCACATATCACATACGTGCTCTTATTTCGTTTCGCCTGAGCCAATAAAACCTCTGTGTAGGACTCTAAAGACTCGTCAATACGCCGGCAGTAGGTGATGATCACATCACTCACCCACAAGCCGTCAGCGGTACTAGATGGACGAAACGGCTACCCGGGTATTGAGCAATCAGAAGATCAGCAAGCAAGCCTACTCCAACTCCTGTGAAAGCCTGCCGCAACACTTCCCGTACAGTCCGGTCTCCTCGTCTGATATGTCGCATATCAAGTTTAGGGGCGGTAAACGTCAGACCCCAATAACCGATAAGTCATGCCGATGTGAGGCTCATAACGGGTCGAGAAACTACTGCTAACACTTACCAGTAAATCTCTAATTAGCCCTGGCCAGGGACTTCCCTGTTATGGCCAATCGAGCACAGCGCAACATCAACCCCCAATACCGGGAAAGACGAAACCCCTCCTATTGTTCATTGCCTCCATGCGACTCGGGACTGTACCCAAAAACCATCGTTTTGCACGCCCTCATGGACATGGTAAGGTGAAAATCAAAGCACAGTGGGAATCACACAAGACTCTATGACGATCTCGGGTCTACAGACTAACCTGTACAAGTGTCACCAGAGAACTGCCATCTGACGTGAGGTATAATACCATCTGGGAGTTCTCGGCGAGTCCGTCCAGTGTACCCAGTCTCCACTGAGCACCCGTATACCATCTCTGATCTCAAACACCAATGGATATGGGATCATCCATCGCCCATCTCATGGGTCGAGAAGCATATACGCTAATCTACTCTGGTATATCGATGCCCCGTCTCGATACACCCACGACTAGGGACCTTGAAGGATGTACTTATGGACTACCATGTCCTCACTAGTATGATCCGCATCATAGTCCAGGTAGTCAAGTACACATCCTAAGGGCTTTACCAACATGTAACTATAAGACAGTATAAAGAGACAAGTATACATGTTAAAGTAAAGTGCAACCAGATAGCATACTATCATATCGAGCAAGAAAGTCCTCTCTATATATGTCCAAGCATCCAATATAATATACATCATCTGTACAATACTGGCCTCTAGGGCATACATACAACTAACAGAGACAAATGACGACCTCAGGTCGATGAACTAACCTGTACACATGTCACCAAGGAACTGCTATCTGACGATAGGTATAATACCAACTAGCAGGTTCCCGGCGAGTCCTGTCGGGTGTACTCATAACCCAATGAGCACCTGTATACATCTTAGGTGATCCAACTGACACCAGTGGCTTGTGAGACCGGCCACCGCCCCTCGTCGGGGTCTCGACTGTATACACTAGTCTACTCCGGAGTATCGATGCCCTGTCTCGGTACTCCCACGACTAGGGACCACTATTAAGGATGTGCTTATGGACTACCCAACTCTCACGTATATGATCGCCATCATACTATTGGTAGTCAAGCAAGATCCTAAGGGCTCTATCAACGTGTAATCGTGATCAGTCACCTAAACCTATACACGACTAATAAAGGCAAACCAGATAGCATACTATCATCTCGAGTAAGACTGTCCTATTGGTATAGGTCCTCCTTAATCATTGCAATCACATACCTGCGATCCAATAATTGACTTTGAGGGCACTATATCCAACACAGACAGCCGAACCCGCTGCCCTGAGAAATAAACGGACTCACCTTGGCTTCCATGGAGTACGCACATATCTAATAAGACGAAGAAGATGCTAAGGCTACTTCAGAAAGAGCCCAGGACGGAATGGGAAGGGCAGAAGAAGCCTACCATTCTAGCTGCCAATGCGGCTCCATCAGGCTCAAAATCCAAGAAGCTCAAGAAGAAGAAAAGTGCAACTCGACGCGAAAAAGAGTATGCAGGGAGATCGACCATTCAAGAATATATCGATTCCCTCGAAGACTATGAACTGAAGGAAAGAATTCTAATTCAATTGAAAGAGTTCTTCCCTGTAGAAGCGGCTGAGATTCTGGAGGAGTTAGAAGAAGACTCTAATGAAGAGATCCCTATAGTAACCTGCTACGCCATCCATTTGGACAGCGACTCTGAGGAGGAGCTCTGTTTTCCCGAAGAGGACGAAGAGCTCGCCACTAAAGCCAACCAAATTCACCTTAGAAGCGGCAGGGCTTTACCGCCAAATCAGGGAAACGCCCCAAAAGGAAAGGAAAAACACGTGGCTAATGAGGAGGATGGCAGAGGCCCGACTAATGAAAACTCAAGTCCTTCCTCAGTGGACTACAATGTCTTGGCTCATCTCCGAAAGCTCCCCTCTCTCCTGAGCATCTACGATGCCTTGGTCCTATCTAAAGAGCTTAGAGATGTTCTCATTCACGCTCTACAAAACCCCGAGCGGTATCAGGCTCGCTTTGCGGAAATTAATATGAAAGAAGCCCAGTACGCTCTGCATGCCGCCGCAGTGACGTTTAAGGACAAAACTTGCTACTGGGAACGGCTGAGCATAATCGGCCGCTTTACGTGACCGGGTACAGCGACGAAGATCGGATTAATTGCATATTGATCGATCCGGGGTCCTCAGTGAACATCATGAACTTGCGAACTTTGAAGAGTTTGTCAATGGACGTCCGACACCTGTCAAGGGAAAGGATTGTCATTCAAGGCTTCAACCAAAATTGTCAGCAAGTTCTGGGGACCATAGCTCTGCCAATCAAATTTGGGGATCTGCAAACTGAAGCTAAGATATACGTGATCGACGCTGACACGTCTTATAAAATTCTCTTGGACGGCCGTGGCTCCACGATTATGGCATCATTCCGTCAACTCTCCATCAATGCATGAAGTATACTAAAAATGGCGAAGAAAAACGCATTGACGGAGACATCCAGCCGTTCCGTGTGCATGAAGTCCGATATGAAGATTCTCGGTACTTTATGAACCACCAAAATGCTAAGCCACAACTGACTGGGGATAGAGCGGCCTCAAGACTCAAAAGCAAATCTGAGCCAGCTGTCATTTTCAAGCGCAAAAACGCCCAAGTGCGCCCGCGTTTCGGTAGTGACACTGATGAGTCCGACGCTGGAAGTCCGTCCTTCCGTAAAACTCGCCTTCATTTCGGTAGTGATACGGACGAATCCGATACTGAAAACCCATCTAGCAGCAAAGTCCGCCCTCATCTTGGCAATGACACTGAAGAGTCGGAGGAAGAGGACCTGCCATGCAACGGCTGTGCAGATTGGACCCCCATGCAGCAAGCGAAACTACGAGAGACCTTCGAAATTGCAGAAGGGTCCCTTGCCATCACAAGGGTGCCGGAGCAGATGTGCAAAGAGCTCGATGCATTGTCAGTCTCCACCGTGGTCCAGCTGAAAACTTTCAACGTTCCCGGAAGGAAAAGTGGACAGAAAGGAATCTTGTTTTATGGGTCAAATCCTGTTGTGCACCCGGACGATTTGTCTGTCGCATGCTTTCCATACGAGAGAGGCATAAGGGATGTCCTCAATCCTAGATATTATGCGCCTGAGATGCGGGAATACTTCAAAAGATGCGGATGCCGGTTATATCAAACGGAGTCCGAAGCAAAGTTTTATGAAGGGCTATGGCATCTGCCTCAGGTCCGAGCACCCATCGATGGACGAATTCCAGATAGACGGGGCATAGGCTTCGTTCAACCTGATTCTAAAGCGTGCTACGTGATCCTTCTTGGTGAAGCCAGCGAAAGGTCAAATGATGATGACGAGCTAGCCGAGACAGAAGAAGCTCCTCAAGAACTCGAAGACTGTGGACAAGCAACCTTTGACGAGCTAACCGAAATTGACTTAGGAATGCCCGATAATCTAAGGCCGACCTACATCAGCTCACTTTTGTCAGAGGAAATGAAAGAGCAGATAATCGCCCTGCTGCATGAGTTCGTCGACTATTTCATGTGGACGTACAAAGAAATGTCTGGTCTCTCCCCTGAAGCGGCTATGCATAAGCCGGCTATATCTCCTGATGCTAGGCCAGTCAAACAAGCTCCTCGAAGAATGAGAAGGGAACTGGAAGAAAAGTTCATCGAGGAAACCAAGAAACTCATCGATGCCGGCTTCATCAGAGAAGAGAAATATGCGGACTGGATCACATGCATAGTCCCAGTGAAGAAGAAAAATGGGTAGATCCGAGTTTGTGTCGATTTCATGGACCTTAACAAGGCATGTCCTAAAAACGACTTCCCGCTACCGGTCATGGAAATGATGGTCGATGACACCTCAAATTACGAGCTGTTCACCTTTGTGGATGGCTCGTCTGGATATAATCAGATCAAGATGTCGCCTGAGGATGAGAAACACATAGCATTTCGAACCCCGATCGGAATATACTGCTAAAAAGTGATGCCGTTCGGATTGAAGAACGCAGGTGCTACATATCAAAGGGCAAAGACCAATATCTTTGATGACCTAATCCATAAAGTCGTCGAGTGCTATGTTGATGATCTGGTCGTCAAAACTAAAGCCAAGGCCGATCGAATCCAAGATCTTAGGACCGTTCTCACCAGACTGAGGGAGTACGATCTGAAAATGAATCCTCTGAAGTGCGCTTTTGGCGTGTCATCGGGAAAATTTCTGGGCTTCATAGTCCGACATCGAGGGATCGAAGTTGACCCATCAAAGATAAAGGCCATCATGGAGATGCCCTCTCCGAAGAGTCTGACACAGCTAAGATTGTTGGGGTCAAAATTTGCACCCCGGTTGACTAAGTCAAATTCAAAGTCAACCCCAAGCCAAGTGGGCCCATGCCCAGGTCGAGTCCGAACATGAAGCGGCCGGCCCTCCCCCATGCCAAAATGAAATCATGTAATAAATAATTTTTATGTAATTTTTTATGCATGAATGTAAACAAAATGGCCATAAAGTCAAATTTTTGTAAGCCCATGGATTATGTGCAAAAAGAAATGGCACATAAGCCATGGGATAGGCAAAATGCCATTTTGAAAATCCCAAGGGGCTATATGTAAATATGTAAGCCTATATAAGGCAACATGATGAAAATATCTAAGATAAAATTTTCATTCCCCCAAAAACTAGGGTTCTTTGTGCCTCTTGCTCCTTCTCCAAGGTACTAAAGCTTCTCTTTTCTTTTGAATTAAATCAAGAGTTTTACTCTTTCTTTTCCAAAACTAAGTAGTTTTCCACCACAAAACCCACAAAGGGGAACTCGGATCTGCCATCAGGTCTCAGAAATGAGAGATTTTTAAAATCTCACAGCTCTTGATCTTCAAGATCCTGCCAACAGAAGAGGAAGGAGGAGACCCATCTCCAAAAATCTCATCTGGCGAAGATCCAGAGCCAAAGGGAGAAATAAAGCAGCCCCCTTTTCAACACTTCTAAAACCTTTTAGGAGTTTAACTCCACAAATCGGGAGTACAGCTCCCAGTGCAGGGACCAAAGTCCCCTTTCTGTTTGGTGCCCAGCGCCCAGGGCGCTTGTGCCCACGTGCCGACACATGGTGCGCCCAGCGCCCAGGGCGCTTGCGCCCACGTGCCGAGCACGTGGTGCGCCCAGTGCCCAGTGCGCTAGCGCCCACGTGCCGACGCGTGGTGCGCCCAGTGCCCAGTATGCTAGCGCCCACGTGCCGACGCGTGGTGCGCCCAACACCCAGGGCGCTTGCGCCCACGTGCCGACACGTGGTGCGCCCAGCGCCTAGGGCGCTTGCGCCCACATGCCGACACGTGGTGCGCCCAGTGCCCAGGGCGCATGCGCCCACGTGCCGAGCACGTGGTGCGCCCAGCGCCTACAGCGCTCGCACCCAGCGCCTGCGTGCCATGCACGCAAGGCACTGGCCCTCCACGCATCCTTTGGATGCCCTTTCCCTTTATATATATATATATATATATATATATATAAATATATATATGTATATGTATGTATATATACACATACACATGCACACATACTCTACAACACCATCCCCCTCAAAATTTTTTAGGCCGGGGCGCTGCCTTGCACCCCGCAAGGGGGCTGCTAGCCCCCTTGACCCCCAGCCCGCTATCCGGGTAGCGGGATCCCCGTAAAAACTCTGCGGGCCCCCGATACATAGAAAACCCCTTCAAAACACGACACTGCACATTGAGTTCGCATGACCAGTTTAACCCGTTAATCGGAGGTTCCCTCGCTCCAAAGGCGGGGGGTAATTAACGGCAGCTTAGTCCGCGGCTGCCGGAGATTCGGATCCCCACAATCATTAAACCCCGGCCTACCCTAGGCAGGGGGAATCTGTAATGCGCCTGACCAGCGCGCGCGTATTCCCATCTCAATGGGGTGACGAAAAACACCCTACAGACTCTAGCACGCTCGGTGGGACCAATCTCTCCTCCCATATTTCGGGTTAAACGTTCATCGCGAACTCAATCAGTATACATATCTATATTTATACTAAAATAATGCTCTTTCATGCAGGTTTTCCAAGCAATCACTTTTCAACAATGTCTCCAAGGACGATCTCAGCTCTCAGCACGGCTCCCATCTCCTATACGATGAAGATGGACGCCAGGAAAGTCCTCCCGGCCAGTCTAGGGCGACAATCGGAAGAGCCGCCGCTACCATTTGGCTCTATTATATTCGTGTCGGCTAACTCCATCCCAGCTCCTCAAGCTCCGGTGACAGACAAACCGGTCTCGAAAGGCAAGAGGCCAAATGTGGTGGACTCGAAGGCGCCCCAACTCAAACGCAAGTCGGTGTTTGAACGACTCTCCTTGGCCCCAGCTGGGGGCAAGGCCATCAACACCAATAAAGCAACAAGGCATCTCGAGCAAGCTCCGGTGGTGCCTCCGACAATTGCTCAACCGGGTATCTTCTTTAAGCTCCCTATCAATCGACTCGCGGTGGCTTCCCAGAAAACGGATGCACACCAAGCCCTCAAAATCGAGAAGCTAAGGCATAAAAAGCTCAGATACAAAGCCAACAAAAGGGCTTGGGCTCATATTAGGCTGAGCTTCATGAGGCTCCAAGAACGGGGTTACCCCGCCAAAGATAAAGAGACGGCTGGATATACGGTCCACACTGTCTACATGGTCGGACATGAAGAAACGAACCCTCCTATGCTTCACAGCCAGGGTGATGATACGGTGGACGCTACCCAATGTCAGCTCGGTCTAAATGACGAAGTGCTCGCTCAGGCTGATAAGCCAAAAGAGCCTAGGGTTCCTGCGGAATTGAGCTCAGGCAATAAGGATGACCCGGTTGTCATAACCGGAACTACAGAACAAACCTTATTCCGATGGCTTCAGAGGCAGCTTCAGGACAGGGATGAGAAGTTAGCCAAGGTACAATCTAAGGTCGGCGAATTGGCAAACGTCGCGGCAGATCTCGCAACCCAAGTCGCCCGATTGCAATTACAGCATAATCAAATTTTGGTTCATGAGCCAGGGATTGATACCCGGAGGCAGCCAACTGATACCCCCTTCAACCTAAGAGCGGAGTGCCTTCGCGAAAAATGGCCGCGATCAGCCTCCAGTCCCTCCGATACATACACCGGAAGGGAATCGCCTCTGAAAGAGAAGTTGGAAAAAGTTTATTCCTTCAAAAGGGACAAAGTCCACAAGATATTCAGGGATGCCCTAAAAACGGTCTACAACTGCCAGAGTCAAAAAGACCGCACGAAGCGAATATGACCAACGACCCCAATTACTGCCCCTATCACAGAGTGATAGGTCATGCCATTGAGGACTGCTTCGTCTTCAAAGATTGGATCGAAAGGCAATACAAGATGGGAGAGATAGAACTGTCTAAAGGCGTGTTAGCAAACAGTCAAGCTACGACCGCCGATTTCATACAAATGGAGACTGAAGCCTTTCGGGAATCTAATCCTCTCAGACATGTGCCACTATCTGAAAAGGGCGAACCAAAGACTGATCAGCCTCAAGAACCAGCATCAGTAAGGGCACCTACTCTAATGGAGAGAAAGAAAAAGGTGTACTCCTTCAGGAGGGATGAGGTCCGCAATATATTCGAGGAAGCCTTGAACAACGGTCTGCAATTGCCTATTTCAAAGAGGCCACATGAAATGAATATGACCGGCAATCCCGTATACTGCCCATACCATAGAGTGGTGAGTCATACCATTGAAGACTGCTGTGTTTTCAAAGATTGGGCAGAGGACCAATACAAGCTTGGAAAAACCTCACAATTCTCGGATGTATCGGCAAGCCACAGAGTTAGGTCATCAACACAGCTCAGCTAAGATCTAAGTTCAAGGAGCTAGGATAAGCAAAGAGGACCACCACGTCGTTAAACTGGGAACACCCGCTGACGACCACGTCGTTAAACTGGGAATGATCGACCACCACGTCATTAAACTGGGAAAAGTCGACCTCTAAGTCGTTAAACTGGGAATGTAAAAAAAATATATGTAAATAAACAAAAAATGTGTAAATAAAAGAAAAATAAAAGCCGAAATGATGGGGCAACTCGCAATAAAAATCAGCGAGTAAAATAAAGATGAAAATAAGGCCGAAATGATAGGGTAACCGCGAATAAAAGCCGAAATGATAGGGCAATCGTGACCTTCGCATAAGAAAAGCTAAAATGATAGAGCAATCGCGGTAAAAAAAACAAAACAACAAAAAAAAACAAACAAAAAAAACAAACAAAACAACGGCGAATGATGAGTTGCTCTTGGTACCATATTCCAGTGCAGCGATGCAGACGCCAACAAAAATCCAATTTCCCAAAATTCTTCCAGCCCTACGGCCAGTCCCCAAATTGACTACCGTATACAATCTACGGGCTCAAATAATTCTCAGCATACCCATGCCCTACCGCAGTCACCAGTCCAGCGGCCGGTCTCCGCCCTTGGAATTATGCTCCATTGGGAAGACCCACTCATGTATCCTCACATACATGAGGAGAACAAACCTTCGTGGGATCCTTACGACTCACGAAGGAAAAACATACTTGGGAGTCCCCACGACTCCTAAGGAGAAAGTACACCTGCGAGATCCTCTCGACTCGCAGGGAGAAAATGCTTTTATGGGACCCTTACGGTCCATAAAATTGAAAAGCCTTAGGTGATAGGGATCTAAACCTGTCTCCTAAGCCATCGCTTCCCAACAGGAAAAGGCGAATGATAAGTCGCTCCTGGCACATGTGCATCAGTGTTAGCAACGCTGATGCCTACCCTAATCCCAAAATTCCGAACTCCAATCCAATAGACCCCTAAGTCTTTAAACTGGGAACAGATGACCTCTAAGTCGTTAAACTGGAAACAGATGACCCCTAAGTCGTTAAACTGGGAACGAAGAAAATCTCCACATGGCATATGATGATTCGCTCCTGGTACCATATTCCAGTGCAGCGGTGCTGATGTCAACCCAAATCACATCAAATCAGAAAAACAACCAATGACCTTCCGGGAAGAATCAAACTCCGCCTCGAAAATAAGTCAACTTCATCCCTGACACCGCAAGGAGCGGAGCAAGTCAAATCCAGAACCGACCATCCAAGTCGCTAAAAGGGCAGCACCGACCGTCCAAGTCGCTAAAATGGCAGAACCGACTGTCCAAGTCGTAAAAAGGGCAGCACCGACCGTCCAAGTCGCTAAAAGGGAAGCACCGACCGTCCAAGTCTCTAAAATGGCAGCACCGACCGTCCAAGTCGCTAAAAGGGCATAACCGACCGTTTAAGTCGCAAAAAGGGCAGAACCGACCGTCCAAGTCGCAAAAAGGGCAGCACCGACCGTCCACGTCGCAAAAAGGGCAGAACCGACCGTCCAAGTCGCAAAAAGGGCACCACCGACCGTCCACGTCGCAAAAAGGGCAACATCGACCGTCCAAGTCGCTAAAAGGGCTGAACCGACCGTCCAAGTCGCTAAAAGGGCAGCACCGACCGTCCAAGTCGCTAAAAGGGCAGCACCGAGCGTCCAAGTCGCTAAAAGGGCAGAACCGACCGTCCACGTCGCTAAAATGGCAGTACCGACCGTCCAAGTCGCAAAAAGGGCAGAACCGACCGTCCAAGTCGCTAAAAGGGAAGAACTGACCGTCCAAGTCGTAAAACGGGCAGCACCGACCGTCCAAGTCGCTAAAATGGCAGCACCGACCGTCCAAGTCACAAAAAGGGCAGCATCGACCGTCCAAGTCGCAAAAAGGGCAGAACCGACCGTCCACGTCGCTAAAATGGCAGCATCGACCGTCCAATTCGTAAAAAAGGCAGAATCGACCGTCCATGTCGTAAAAAGGGCAGTGCCAGCTTCCCAAAAGCGGGAACCAAATCAAGTCGCCTCCACATGAAAGAAAATCCATCAATTTCATGCACACGACCCACATGTGTGGTGTGCATTTATTGATGGGGGCAATATTTGGGGGTAAAAATTTACACCCAGGTTGACCAAGTCAAAATCAAAGTCAACCCCAGATCAAGTGGGCCCATGCCCGGGTCGAGCCCGAACATGAAGCGGCTGGCCTCCCCCCATGCCAAAATAGAAATCTTGTAATAAATAATTTTGGTGTATTTCTTTTATTTTATTTTATGAATAAATGTAAGAGAATGGGCATAATGCCAAATTTTTGTAAAGCCCGTGGCTTATGTGCAAAAAGAAATAGCACATGAGACATGGGATAGGCAAAATGCCATTTTGAAAAGCCCAAGGGGCGATATGTAAAGTGTATAGCCTATAAAGGCAAAGATAATGAAAATATCTCAACAACTTTTTTCTCTCTCCAAAAAAGAATACAGATCTGTGATCTTCTCCTTCCTCAAGGTTCTAAACCTTTCCCTTTTTTTAATTAAATTAAGAGTTTTACTCTTCCGTTGCCAAAACTAAATAGTTTTTCACCACAAAACCCACAAAGGGGAACTCAGATCGTCCATTAGATCTCAAAAAGGAGAGATTTTTAAAAATCTCATAAGTTCGTGTTCATCCAAGATCCTGCCAATATAGGAGGAAGAAGGAGACCCACCTCCAAGAACCCCACTTTGGGGAAGATCCAGGGCTCAAGGGGAGAAACCTCTTCATCAGCTTCAAATTATCCCAGGAGTTTAACTCCTCATATATATACATATATACAAAATAATAAGTGCTCCTTTCTGGGAGTGCAACTCCCATTGCAGGGACCAAGTCCTTTTTGCCTCCCGAGCACCCACGTGCCTGGCACGTGGGGCGCTAGCACTCAAAGCGCTAGCGCTTTTGCGCTCAGAATGCTAGTGCCCAAAGTGCTAGTGCTCTTGCGCTCAGAATGCTAGTGCCCAAAGCGCTAGCGTCCAAGCACCCACGTGCCTGGCACGTGGGGCGCTAGCGCTCTTGCGCTCTGAGCGCTAGCGCTCTTGCGCTCTGAGCGCTAGCGCCCGAGAGCCCACATGCCTGGCTCGTGGGGCACTAGCGTTCTGGCGCTCAAAACGCTCTGGCGCCCAAAGCACTAGAGCCCGAGCGCCCACGTGCCTAGCACGTGGGGCGCTAGCGCCCTTGCGCTCAAAGCGCCAGTGCCCAAAGCGCTGGCACTTTTTCCCACGCTTCCTTTGGATGCCTTTTCCTTTTCTTTTATATATATATATATATACACACACACACACACACAGACATACACACACACATACTCCACGGCTGTGGGGCCCCCGTAAAAACTCTGTGGGGCCCCCGATATATCCAAAAAACCCCTTTCAAAACACAACACACGTACACTGCACATTGAGTTCGCATGACCTGTTTGACCCGTTAATCGGAGGTTCCCTCGCTCCAAAGGCGAGGGGTAATTAACGACAGCTTAGTCCGCGGCTGATGGAGATTCGGATCCCACAATCAATGAACCCCGGCCTACCCTAGGCATGGGGAATCTGTAATGCGTCTGACAAGCGCGCGCGCATTCCCATCTCAATGGGGTGACGAAAAACGCCCTACAAGGTGCTCAGTGGAGACTGGGTACACTGGACAGACTCGTCGAGAACTCCCAGATGGTATTATACCTAAAGTCAGATGGCAGTTCTCTAGTGACACTGGTACAGGTTAGTCTGTAGACCCGAGATCGTCATAGAGTCTTGTGTGATTCCCACTGTGCTTTGATTTCCACCATACCATGTTCAAGAGAACGTGCAAAACGGTGGCTTTTAGGTACAGTCCCGAATCACATGGAGGCAATGAGCGATAGAAGGGGTTTCGTCTCTCCCGGTATTGGGAGTTGATGTTGCGCTGTGCTCGATTGGCAATAACAGGAAGTCCCTGGCCAGGACTGCTTCAGAGATATACTGGTAAATGTTATCAGTAGTTTCTCGACCCGTTATGAGCCTTACATCGGCACAACTTATCGAATTACTGGGGTCTGACGTTTACCACCCCTAGACAAGATATGCGACATATCAGACGACGAGACCGGACTGTACGGTAGTGTTACTAATTAGATTTACAGGAGTACGAGCAGGCTTGCTTGTTGATCTTCTGATCGCTCAATACCCGGGCGGTCGTTACGTTTAGCAGACCGCTTGCGGCTTGTGGGTGTTTGATATGATCATCACCTACTGCCGGCGTATTGACAAGTCTTTAGAGTCCTACACAGAGGTTTCCTGGCTCAAGCGAAACGGAGTAGAAGCACATATGTGATATGTGCGGGACCGAGATTGATACGAGTATGTGATACCGTATTATATTCTCGCGATATGTGATATCGGCCGGGTATATGTGATATAGCCGGGTCATCCGATCAAGTGTTGATTCGATGAATTGATACATATTATATTAGTCGGCTATTTGTAACATAGCCGGATTATTAAATCAAAAGTTGATTTAATAATTTAATGTATAATTATATATGTGATATATTACATTACATTAACTAATATAAGCTCACTTAAATGATTCTTTTCTCACTTGATGTGCACATTGTATATATATGATATGTATATTTATGTACATGTTTGTATCATGCTAGGTTACAAATGCAACTAGGGTTTATAGAGATTAAACCATGCTAGGGTTAAGATTAGGATTTATATTTTATCATTAAGTAATTCAAATATTGTGGATTTTGTCATGGTTGATATTTGTTGAAAGCTTGTAGAAGCTTGTAAGCATCTTTGACTTTGTCCATTCTTTTTGTCTAGCTTAAGATATTATTTGACCTAACCTTTAACCCTAGCTTATGGTTAACTCTCTACAAGGGTTAAGAATGACATGCTTAACCCTTGGTTGTATTTCTAACCACAACATGAATTCATTCATCACTTGATCACTTGCTTCTTCTTCTTCTCAAAGCTTTCTAGCTTCAATGGTGTTGATGGAAAATGAGTGAGAAAATCATTTCTAATGTGAGAAAACTTCCTACTTCATCATCCTCTACTACTTGCCATTTAGTATAGGGTGTTTGCTTCACTAATTCCGTAATTAGTGAATAGATAGCTTGGGTTAGTGTCTCCTCGACGTAGATCATTTTCGGCCTCGAAGTCTTCAAAGCAAGCATGTTCGTTTCTTCAAGGGAGCCTCTCTAGAGTCCGGAGTTCACAATCACAGCGAAGGGATGACTACACGGAGCTAATGAAGTGAAAGACCGGTCTACAAAGGTTGTATTCTTTGTTCGCTTTTAGTTACAAAGTGTTTGTATATTATTCCGTCGGATTTCTAGTATACGATTCTAGGGTTAGGGTTAGCTAGAACGGCAAAAATTTTAATATGGCATGAATGATGCCTCCCGAAACCTTGCTGCCGTGCTAGGGAACCCTGCAAGAAGGTGCATCACTAACTCTGAAACGAAAAGTGTTCTGTCTCGATCAAGCTTGTGGGGGGCATTTTGGACCCAGAAAGACGGCTGAAAAGGTTTTGCAAATCGGCTTCTACCGGTCAACACTTTTTAAGGATGCTTTCGAATATTACAAAACCTATAGCCGCTGCCAATACATGGGAAAGATATGAAAATGGAATCAGATGCCCCTACAATCCATTCTGATTGTAGAAATTTTCGACGTCCGGGGTATCGATTTCATGGGGCCATTCCCAAACTCTTTTAGGAATTTGTACATTTTGCTGGCTGTGGATTATGTGTCCAAATGGGTGGAGGCTGTCCCGTGTCGAACCAACGATAACAAGGTTGTCGTAAAATTCTTAAAAGAGAACATCTTTTCTCGTTTCGGTACACTTCGCACCATCATCAGTGATAATGGAACACATTTTTGCAATTGATCTTTTGAAGCACTGATGAAGAAATACTCCATTAGCCACAAACTGTCAACACCCTACCATCCTCAAACTTGCGGTCAGGTCAAAGTCTCCAATAGACAGATTAAACAGATTCTAGAAAAGACTGTCAGCCAACACCGCAAGAATTGGTCATTGAAGTTAAATGACGCGCTTTGGGCATTTCGCACCACCTTCAAAACAAATCTAGGTATGTCCCCATATTGACTCATCTTTGGAAAAGTGTGTCATTTGTCTGTTGAATTGGAACACCGCACATTCTGGGCAATCAAACAGCTCAATGTCGACCTAGAAAAGGCCGGTGAGGCTCGAAAACTTCAATTGAATTAGCTCGACAAGATGCGCAATGACGCGTATGAGAACACCAAACTGTACAAAGAAAAAACAAAAGTTTTTCACGACAAGGCGATTCTCCGAAAAACATTCACTGTGGGACAAAAGGTTCTGCTTTACGACTCCAGACATCATCTGTTCCCTGGAAAATTGAAGTAACGTTGGACAGGTCCGTTTATTGTGCGCACCGTCTTTCCGCACGGTGCAGTCAACAATGAAGATCAGCACTCGGGTAATACTTTCAAGGTCAATGGCCAACGTCTGAAGCCATTCTTAGAATTGCCTGCGGAAACAGGGGAGCTCATGTTTTTATATGAGCCAAATTATCTTGATTGAATCACTTCCCCTAAATCTTGTATATACGTTTTGGCATTTTCTTTTTCTAATTATTGTTTATTATTTTTACCACTCAACTATTTTGACTCTTGTTATATAGCTTGACAATGAGGACACTGTCAAGTTTAAATTTGGGGGTATATTTATGCTCGGTAAGCTTTCTACCTTCTACCTTCGCATTCATGTGTATATTTTTGCATTTGCATACTTATTAAAAACCCACAAAAATCGAAAAAAATTCAAAAATATAAAAACTTTGTCATCAAATTAGCTAGTAGGGTAACTTAGATTTTTTCCAAAAATTTAGTTGATACTTTAGAAATAACTAAATCATAAGCTTAGAAGTTGAAAACCCTAAAAATAACCCTCCTTCTGTTTAACCTTGGTAAATATACATCCTTGCAGTTTTTTAAGAAGTAGGTAATCTTGAGTTTAGTTCTTGAGTTAAGTCAAGATGAAGGAAAAATATTGAAAACTTTATTGAAGAATAAGTCTGAAAAATAGTTCATATTCTTGATTCCAAATTCAGAAAGTATATACCCTACAAATCTCACTTACACGCACCTTGAAACTTGAGATAGTAGAGAATACCTAGAAATACTCTTTCTTGAAAGCCTTGTATGAAAGAAAAAACGGTATTTAAATCTAACCACCAAAAGAGCATCATTGAAAAATATATCCGGTCTTGAAAAGAAAAGAAAAAAATATATAATAAAGATAGAAAAAATAAAGTCAAGACCGGAAAACTGTTATTTACGCTTTAAGCTCACACTTTCAGTAATCAGCTGTTAGTGCCTCAAGAAGCATTAATAGTCGCATGAAAGATGTGTGAGAAAATCCGTCCACCATAAACGAAAAGAAGTAGTATTAGGTATTAAGGTAAGGGTACTATAGCTTGAATTGAATTCTTGAGTGTAGGAGTGAAAATTTATACATACGTAGTGGTATACGATCGATGTTTGGAAGAAAGATAGAAATAAAGAATAAGACTTATGTTTTCCATAAAGGTGATAAAAATTCCGGATTGGAGACCGCACTTTAGAAGGACAACTCAAGAGAAACCGAGATCTTTCTTAAACTGTCAAAACGTATAGGATCTGAGATTGAATAAATAGGAGGCGTGAAACATAAGGGTTGAAAATTTCTAACTTAGGATAATAGAATTTCTAATTTAGATACTAAACCGTAGGAGTAAAAATTGATGTTAACTTACGAAACTAGATTGACGGGATTTTGTGGATAGTATCCGCTGAAAACCCTCAGGAGACAACACTCCTCCTACTAGGAACACCTAGAGGTTTAACGGCTTGTTGCACGTGCTCAGTGCAATCGCGTTCCCTGCGAAAGTGAGGCTAGAAATTTTTGTTTTGCTCGGGACAAGCAAAAGATAAGTTTGGGGGTATTTGTTCATCACAGAAAACTGCATTTTAATACTACTCATTCGTTATCTATTTTGTATATATCGGTACTATTAACCAGTGTCTGCTCAGTAATTACAGATTACAGGTGTTCGTGATAAACGACTGGAAATACACTCAAAATCACGTATATAACGTTTGAGAGCTGACACTGCAAACGGAACAGAAAATCGATCGATATCCAATGAGATCTTGTGCAAACAATATTGTATACATAATTTTTGGTCCTACACAATGCATGTGCACTAGACCATGATGGGGGCTGCCTTGGCACACAATGAGCACAAATGAGGGTGATGTGCAATAAATGCTAAAAGATATGATGTGACTTAAAGCATCAAGTTCCCTCCAAAACTACTGAGTATAACCTGAGCTGATATGAAGAAATCAAACAACACCAGTGGACTTGTTGAGTGCACTAGACTTCACCATACCAAAACGAGCCCTAAAGCTCGGACCAAGACCGGCGAGAAACCCTCAAAAACCGGCGTCGCCGGGTCCCCTTTTCCCAAATCACTTCGTATTTTGTCTGGTCACTCATTGTTGTCCCATCATCCTGTTTTTATTATTTGTTTAATTTTGTTTTGAGCCTATAAATATCAGGCCTATGGGCAAGTTAGTGACTACTACTTTTGTGAGAGAGAAGTTTGTAAACATTGTAACTAGTGATCTTGTAACCCTTAGTGTGAGTTCCTTGCCTTCCTCTAGTCTTGCAACCTCTTTCTTGAGTTTGCAAGATTAGATTTTGGTATTTGAATTCACTTGTTTGTACTTGAAACCATTGCAATCAAAGCTTCATTTATATCAAGTTGATTTTTTTATCTCTTCTTTTTTTTTTTGCATTTTCTTCTTTGTTTTAATTTCAATTTATGATGTGTGAGTAGTTTGTTCTTGGGCTATGGCGGGGTAGGTTGTAGAATGGCTTTACTTCCAACCCCTCCCTTTTTGATTCTTGTATTTTACGCTTCTTTTCTTAATTATGCAATTTTATTATGTTTTGCTTGATAGGATATATTGTTTTGAATGGTTGCAAATCAACCTTTAACATATATCCTATTCCTTCTTTATATTTTATCGTTACTATATTATGATTTGAATTTGAAAGGAATACAAAATTAAGTTAAGTGTCGCAAACTAGCTAGATAGAATATATAGCATACAAGCATATATTCTATACTTGCTAACTTCACTTAAATAATTATGTATTCATTTCATTCTAAAAATTTAAATTTTTAGTTTTTTTTAACTTAACCTTGATATCGTATTCTAAACCGACGCTTGTTTCGGATAGATGTGGTATGCTTTCGTAATCAAATAGAAACTGAAAATGGATCTTGAATCAAAACGGAAAGTTGGTAGTTGAAGCCGTATTTCAACCATATTAAACCTTAGCCTAAGTTTTCCCTAAACAAACCTAAACCGTTCTTCATTTAATTATCGTAAAAACGTGACAAACTCCTATTCCAACCCTTTGTTTTATAACTTAAATTGATGTCGTGATATCCACTCCCTGTGGTTCGACCCGTGCTCGCCGGCTCGCTTCAACGCACCGTGCACTTGCGGTATTTTTAAAACTCGAGACTCACGTCGTGCACTATTTTCATCAAACAAAACCGACATATCCTAATTAAACAAAACTCGACAAAAGCATGACACCGTGAATACCGAACACGTAGCCCCGTTAACACTTTTCTAGACACCTAATAGATTAACTAAATGTGAAGTGAAAAATATCTCCCAAGAGTAATCTTACTCATCAGTAGGATCGAGATCCAACTATCATTGCGTGATAAACCAAATGGAAGCCACTGTAGTCACCACACTCCAGAAGGTATGTAACACCAGCAAGTTTCCTGTATATTTGAAACTCCCGATGTGGTTTTTTCCCCAAGCGCTTATGACCTTGACTTTGGCCAACAAATCATAACGTGCAAGTTAAGTTCTACCCGTCATTGTCCAAATTGATTTAGACCCATCCGTACACACCCTTGACTTTGGCCAAAAAGGTGGTACGACTATCCTAAACCAATGCATCTATCTATGCCACGGATAAGCAACATATAGCTACCATTCACGATGCCTTGACTTTGGCCAACAAACACCGCATGAATACCATGTGCTATTTATCTGAAATGATGGAGGGCTATAGATGGTTTTCAGCGAAAAAAACCATGAACGTATTGAACTTGATATTGTTGAAGGAACCAGATAGCTTTGGAAAGGAGTGGTTTAGGTTCCGCTTTTGAAAACTAGTGGTTTTGAAGAAAACCGAGTACTCTAGTATAAACTTTTGCTCAAGAGGTCACTCCCCAAGAAGGGATCTAGGCTCTTGCTTCCTAGAATGAGGTGTTGGATATTCATGATCGAATACCACAATGCAAAGCGTAAGAATATGACTATAGTTTTTCGAAATTTGTTCCAACAACTTCTTTTAGGTTTCTTTTCTGGCATTAATCAAAATTAATGCGGTCCCATCAATTAATATCTATCACACCAGAAAAGAACGAAAATACAATGTACGTATATGCCATCCGCATTCGCCACGGGGGACCGTCATGCACCGTTAGGTTACTTAACAAATGGCAGAGCGGGGGCTGAACTAGCGCGGGTAAAAAATATATACAACATCTACTAGTATATATAAATATATATATATATATAACATTCATCCCAGGCATGATATAAGCAACATCACAGAACATCAACAAGCAACACAGAATGGTGGATAATCTTAGAGCCTCGGGTTTCATTTGAGCCATAAATGAGACCTAACATTCCCGGTCGTGTGGATAGCCCGTGCAATAAAAACCTGGACCCTTACGAGCGCGGTAAGTTACCCGCCAATCCCAGAAGTGAGGCAACCCCAATCAACAAAGTGAATGGGCCACCCAGCACTTCACGGAATCCGGTAACTTGAGCGCCCCTCCGTAGGTCATCCTATACCCCCTACAAGTGTGGAAAACAGCCCGCCAATTCTAGAGTAAGGCCATCTCCGTCTTAACGCCATGAGATGCAGGCCCGTTTCCCTCTAGAACCCGACTATTCGAGCACTCCACCGCGGTGTAATCCTAGTACAGAAAAGAAAAATATATGTACAATGGTGACATCGACCTCAACTCGGTCGTGCCTCAATCAAATAATATACAATCCGGCAGAAACGACTGTCCGCATGTCAGACGCTCACCCCGCAATAACGAATACACAAATAAATCTGAACTGTACTACAACCATTACACCATAGGCTATCCACCACGACAATCCAACCACAATATCAGCATAATACAGAACATCAACGTGAATATCATATTTGCAAACCCGTCTAATAGAACGTATAGCAATTAGTCGGGTTATACCGCTCAATGATATTCACGGTTGCAGATACTAACATATGTACTGATAAACACATATTTAAAATTTCGATCGACAAAAAAAATTTCCGTATTGGCCTCAAGTGCTAATCAGTATTCAAACAAATCTGGGCCAAAATTATACATCCCAAAAATCACATTTCCATACAATAAAGTGCCAGAAGAATTTTGGTGCACAACGACCCCACTTCGACTGCGGAACCGCCGCAAACAAGAAGTTATACGGCGGTTCCGCAGCCGTATGAAAGGCTTATGTGCCCAAATTTCTTCTGGCCTTCTATAATCGCCTCCACGTATTTTTAAGATGCTCTAAGTAATTTTTTGAACAATTTTTAAAATCGACAGCAAGCATGAACATGGAATTGTGATATTGGAAAAATTTCATCGATCGATATTTTAAACACGTCTAAACTAGCTAGTAAGGGTTTATGGACTGTCTCTGATACCATGTTGGGATTTCCTAACGCCCTGACCATCTACCGTGGCCGTTGCGGAACAAAAATTTTTGGGGTTTAAAAACTGGCGCTAGAAAAAACCGTTCTAGAATCTACCATAAACCTAAACTAGCTAACTAGGAGGAGAGCTAACTACTATGATAGAAAATTCTCACCAAAAGATCCGTGTCCTTCAGTCTTCTATCCTCTTCGTTTGCTCCTAAGGATCTCCTTGAATATGCTTGTTCACCTTTCCTTGCTCCTTGAGATCTCCTGGATCGTTCTTGATCGTCGATCTTCCTCCGTCGAAGATGATCCATTCGAGAGATGTAGTCCATGACTCTAGCTCCATACTAAAAGTCTAGTGGAGCAACTAGAGACTTTAGATTGCCAATCTAAAATGTCTAGGATGTACTGTATGGATCTAAGTGTGTATCTATCTCACATCCTCTCTTGATTCTCAACACATGAGATTGTAGAGAGGGGGTTAAAGATGAAGGTGGAAGAGCTTAAGAAAGCTAGTGAGGAGAGTGAAACAAAAATATGAGAATGAAAAATGAAATCCCATGAAAGAGAAAAAAATCAAGCATGGTTTTGTAAAACCCCTTTACTTCAATATAAAAATACACCCATACTTGAATAGTATTGACAAATGAATATTCAATTCATTTGTCAATACTATTCAAGCATGGCTCTCACCATACTACCTTTACACCTCATTTTCCATTTAAAATAAATGGATAAAACTAAAATGAAGTGTCCACCTTTTAGAATGTTTTCCGTATAAATACGGAATATACTCAACTGTATATACATACCCGTATTCGTATCAAAAAACGAATACCCAAAGAGATAGAATAACACAAAGAACATAATATTAGAATATACATATCAAAATATATATACGTAAATTATTAAATCAATACCTGATTTAATAATCCGGCTCAATCCCGAGCCGACTAGTATTATCAACCGTCCGATTGAATGTCCGGGTACATAGTACAATCATTCGATCGGAACCCTGTACGTATCTAATACGGCTACTACATCATTTCGCCTGAACCAGGGAAACCCTCTGCGTGGGACTCTAAAGACTCGACAGTACACCGGCAGTGAGTTACTGGATAAATCCATAACCATAAGCACGTCAGCGGCATTAGCTGTACGTAATGGCTACCAAGGTACCAGTCGAAAAGGAAGGCCGACGAGCAAACTCATCTGGATCCCTACTGAGCTTATCTGTGACAATCTCCGTACAGTCCGGTCTCTTCGTCTGAGAATATCGCATAACGGGTCTAGGGGGTGGTAAACGTCAGACCCTAATAATCTGATAATTCGTACTGATATGGCTCGGGACCAATCCGGGAAACTACTGATCAACCTATCAGTAAATCCCAACTGCCTTGGCCAAGTTCTTATGGTGCTGACCAATCGAACCAGTGCGATATCAACTCCCTATACCGGGAGATACAAATCCTCAATAATCGCTCACTGCCTCCATGTGGCTCGGGACTGTACCCAACTAAAACCTGTTTGCACGACTCAGTAGAGCCGTGGTAGGGTAGTAATCAAAGTATAGTGGGAAATCACATGAGACAAATGACGATCTCAGGTCTGAAGACTAACTTGTACTCATGCCACGTGAGAACTTCTATCTAACGAAAGGTATTGTAACATCTAGAAGTTCTCGGCGAGTCCGTCCAGTGTACTCACCCTCAGTGAGCACCTGTATACGATCTTAGGTGTGAAAGACCAATGGTTGTGGGACCAACCATCGCCCCTCGTAGGGGTCTAGAAACATATACACTAGTCTACTCCAGAATATCGATATCCAATTTCGATACTCCCACGATCATGGACCTTTTAAGGATGTGCTTATCGAGTACCCAGCTCCCACAAGTATGATCGCCATCACAACTCAGGTGGTCAAGCAATGATCCTATGAGCTTTATCAACATGTATAAATGATACGTAATAGCAAGTAAAACATATGCACATGTTAAGATAAAGACAAACCAAATAGCATACTATCATATCGAGCAAGATTATCCTGTACATACATATGTCCAAGCATCCACATGTATACATATACAATAATGGTCTCTAGGGCATACATATCCAACAACAGCACCCTCAACGTTACCTTCTGTTAAATCCGACCCCCCTGCGACCCCCTCCCGTTAGTTTTGCAATTTTTTAAATATTTTTTTCTATTTTAATACCCAAATTGCCCATCCTCCCTCTTCAAATTAATACCTCACCCTCAAAACTCATAATTTTTATGGATCAACGGCAGAAGCGAGGGATCGGCTGGAACTCCTCGGGGGTCGCCGACGGCCACGACTCTGAGGAAGACAACGTACTCGAGGTTGTTGAAGTTGGAGCGTAACGAATTTGAAAATGACCAGCATGCTAGTCCCTCAACGTTTCGGCCCTTGTGTATTGTCACCGGGGGTTCTTGATTTCCAGAAACTGGAACTAATCAGCCCTCTGACACCGCTGGCCATGGATATGATGCCGGACGAGGGCCAGGCCATCATGGAGAAAGGGTTCTATCTGATTCCGTTGCCGAGGATGGGCAGTGAGCAGCAGCCCATACTGCTGCTGCTGTTTCCATTGACGTCGCCGAGATCGATGGATGCCGAGTCTAGTAGTAGTGCATGATGAGAAGTTAGAGAAAAAATTTGTGTAAATTGATGGTGGTTTTTTTTATTAAATGTCTTGTTATAGTAGAGATTGATGGTCATGGATTTAATAAAAATTTGAGCTTATATTTTTTTTTCATTTTCTTCTTTTGACAAATTGACTGCTTTCTAAGATATACAAGCATGTTTCTTTATGATCCGTTTTGCCTTTTTTTTGTTTCTTTAGGAAATTTTAGTTAGATTTCACATTATAAATTAGGATGTGTTGAAGGTGTTTGTGAAAATGATTATGAAGGATTTGAGAATGGTTGTGGCGGTGGTATGTATAGATATGTTGGATTTAGTGGTTGTAAATGTGCATCCATTACCTAGACCATACCTTCCCCTGACGTCGTCATCCTTTCACCTCCTCGTTTTCCCCCTTTTATAAATTTTTTGTTAGCCTAACTTCATTCCCAAATAGGGCCTGAAAGAAATAAGTGGTGGTGGCAGTGATGAACGGAACAATTTTTAATTTTTGGCGACACAGATGCATTTCTAACCTTATCATCTTTCTCAATCTCATCTCTTCTACAGCCATGGTGAGGCAGCTTATGCTGTAACTACTAGGGTTTATGGGGGTGTGGAAATAGCTCAGGACGTAGGGTTTTTGCTCTTAAACTGTTCGGTGAAATATCAGAGAAAAGTGTTTTGTCGTGAAGACTGCTTGATGCATGGGTTTGTGAAGATGGGCGATTTGGATTTGGTTATGGAATATGTGAATATTATTATGAGAGACACTTACAAGAGATGTAGATGGTTTTGATCAAAATATATGGATTTGTTTGTAAATTTTGTGTAAGTGGCACAATACTAAATTTTTTTATTTGCGTTAATAGAAAGTGGTACAAAATGTTATATAGCGGCATTTATTCCTTTAGCGTCGCTCAAAATTAGTGCCACAAAACTTTTAGCGATAGAGAAATAGAAACTATTCTATGAAAAATTAATCTATCAATTACAACCCATTGAAATATATTTACAAACACATTCTAAGTATCATCCATTAACATAAATTTAGTATGACAAAGACCAAATTAGTTTAATATACATAGAAACATTCATTTGATACATGTTACAATAACGGACGAGCCCAGGTCTCCATTTACGGCAGTGTCATCTCCACGTCATTATCTTCTTCTTTCTCTACTGATTGATCTGTGCTGAAAAGTGTGTTCGTTCGTAATGTAACCGCAATCAGGCGGTGTCGCTAATAACTAGCCGTGATGAGTACGGGTCGTCTACAGGGAAACGTGAATCTTTTTCTTACTTTAGACTAGTTGATAGAAGAAGGATAATTGGTTGTAGTTACGAATATACTACGGATGTAAGATTTATAAAGAAGAGACTTGTAGGGTTCATATGACTTAGTAGTAATGGACGACTAATTAAAAATGCCTCATTTTTTCTTTTAATAGTTCAAAACTAGATCGATAGTAATAGATGTGGATTAGGGTTCTTTTGGAAGAAACTAGGGTTTCCCCACTCCTAATTCTTGTCCTTGCATTGATCTCTATTCATGTCTAACCCCTAACAAAACAAGTGTTAAAAAGATCTCAAATCATGGTCGTGACTAGAAATAAATTGGTAGCACGCCCGATAAGGATGCTAACATTTATTTTGCTAAAATTTATAGACTTTAAAATGTATAAAAGGAGTTAAATGATTTTATCATCCATTGATTTACCCTACCCTACGAACCCTAGCAAGCTAGGAATTACTCACGTATGGTTGGAGAAGAAAGGATGAAGAATGAGATTATTATATAAGATGCAGAAATTAAGTGCAAAAATTAATTGCGAAAAGACTAATAAAAAATCTACATTTATTAATCAACTATATAATGTACAAATCCTTTTAAAGTAGAGTACAAGAACCCTAGTTTTTGCTCTCGATCTCTATCTTGTTGGAAGTAGATGAACAGCTGATGATCAATTCGGATGTGTGGATCATCTTGGACCTCTTGATCTCTTCGGTTTGATGATTTTTAATGTGAAGCTTTCGGTCCTTTAAATAGTCACAGAAACTAGGAACCCTAGTTGCCAGACGTAATGATTTGTTATTACGATCACACCCAAAAAATCCCAAATCCTACAGCCCAAGATGCACCGCGGATCCGCTGCGTATATGTCTATTTGGCCGCCCAACCGCAGCGGTTTAGTGGGATCAGGAAATGGGATTTTCTGTGGTCTTTGGTGTTGACATTTGTAGATCTCTTCGATGTCTGGATTTTGGAAATCTTACTCTGAGTTTCTGCCGTTGCTAGATCTTATATTTTCCCTCAATATTTCGGCAGATTTGATTTTGACATCTCGGATCTCCTGAACTCCAGATCTGAGCTAATATCTGCACAACATCTCAAGTCATAGTATTAGTAGTATTTGTTATTATTTTGAGATATTATCCTAACCATTTGTATGATACAGTATTTTAAGAATATTGATTAGAATTATTTGATATGATATGCATATTTTAATTACTACAATTTTATATAAATATAATATGCATGTATTTTCTCTCATTATGTTAATTATAATGTAGAAACATATGATAATAAACTTTTTAAAAATAAACCTACATATGTTCAATAATTACAATAAACACATTTTAGTACTTAATAATAATAGGGAAAATAATCATTCAAATGTGCAATATATTCAACTAATCAAATACCCCCAAACTTAAGTTTGATCGTCCCGAGCAAACTAGTTATTAAAGAGAAGAAGAAGAAAAATAAAAATCTAGCACACTTTCATAGGCAACACGATTGCACTGAGTACGTGCAACAAGCCATTAAACCTCTAGGTGTCCCTAATAGGAGGAGTGTTGTCTCTTGAGAGTTTTCAGCGGATTACACCCACAAAATCCCATAATAAAATAAAGATGATGAAAGTTACATACAAAGATAAAGAACATATAAAAGAAAGAACTTGAAAATAAGAGTTTCAAACTACACTAGCTTTTTAGTAGCCATGAGCCCTATCTTAATAGTCATGAAAAGATGTTAAAAATAACATCATCCCTTAATAAAACATCGCCTTTAGCCTTCCTCCCTACATTTCTTCCAAATATCGATCGTATACCCCTACGTGTGTGTAAAAGATATCTCTACACTTAGAAAATTCAATTTAAGCTATCATACTCTTGTCCATCTTCCTTAGTACTTTTTAGTCGGTGAATGTTTTATAGATGGAATTGCTCACACATTCTTCATGCAACCATTAATATTTTTTGAAGTACTAACCAACCGATTACCAAATGTGCTCACTCGTTAAGATGTTATTAGCAATATCCAAGTCTTTCAACACCCAAGGCTTAGCAGTGGCTCCCAAACCAGTTGGTCTAAGGCACTAGGTGATAAAGTTGGTCTAAGGCACTAGGTGATAAAGTTGGTCTAAGGCACGTGATAAAGCACCCTCGCTATATTTTTTTATGCTTCCTTAAGTAATTACAAAACCAGTATTCATTTTTTTCACCATTTTTTTCCGTTTATATTTTTTGTTTATTTATTTATTTTCCTTCATACTAAGGCTTTTAGACAAGAGCATTTCAAGGTATCTTCTACTATCCTAAGTTTCAAGATGTGTGCTAGTGCGTATAGTATGGTATCAACGTTCAGATGTTTGGACTCAAGAATATGGACTATTTTTCAGACTCAATTCTATCCTCAGATTAGTGATTCTCTTCATCTTACTAACGCTTGGGATAACAGCTCATGACTACCTATTACTAGTTATGTTTTAAAAACATATAATTTCTTGCTTTTCTTAAAACTCTTCCTATCTTTCATATGTATTTTTCACTTTCTAACTTTGATTATCAATTTTTTTATGATTTTATATAGTATAATGCAAAAAAATGATGCGTGAATAAGCATCAACCTTCTCCAAACCTATTTGCAGTAGTGTCCTCACTGATGTCATTTATTAAGCTTAAAACCTGTAGACTTGGGAGTAAAAGTTAGTAAAGGGGACCATAATTAATGACAGTGAAAACCTCTCCCAAACTTATTTTTAGCTTACAATTTTGTAAAAAATTATTTTCTTTTTAGAGCCAAAATATTTTTTCTCCCCCCCAACCCAAATTTGAGTAAAACAGTATTAAGCATTTAAAATTATAATAGGAGGGTAAGGTTATTGGTCTATGCAAAGTTTTACAAACACCAAAAGTCAATACTAACCATTCGAATATTTTATCAATGTAACACCATGGTTGGTGGAAAATTATAGATGTGAAGAAGTGGGGAGATAGGAGGGGGAATCGATCGAGTTTACGTCTCGATTGGTAGAGACGAAACGGTGATGGTGCACTACTCGCATTCTCGTTCTTTATAAGAAGAAGGGGTGGCGGTTCGACTTCTTTGGGTGTTGATTCATCATAACTCGCATGTCTTCTAGGAATGCGAGTTCTTCAGCAAAAATATCTTCAAAACTTTCATCAAGATTCCGAATGATAATCTCATCGGAAAGGGAGTTATGAAACTCGGATAGCTCGACTAAATCATTCGACAAGTCAAAGGGTTCAGACTTAGGTATGGACTTGTCGACAGAAGGGTCTTCACGTGTATAATAAACAGTAGGATCAAACCCTAACGCACTAGTGGCGTCGAGATCAGAATCGTGAAGCTCCTCAAATTCGCAACTGTCGGAAGATATTTTTTCGATAGAACATACATGAGCGTAGGGTTCGGATGGTTGACTTCCTAGCTTGTAGATGTTAAGCTCAATTGTCATCTTTCCAAAGGACAGATTCATTGAACCGTTATGACAATTGATTATCGCGTTCAAAGTTGCTAGGAAGGGTCGTCTTAGGATCACCGAAATTTGGCTCCGTGGATTCGCTACAGGCTGTGTATCTATAACTATAAAGTTCATAAGGAATATAAATTCCCCAACTTTGATTAATACGTCCTCTAACCCATCTCGAGATTGGGTGATAGATCGATCGGCCATCTGGAGAGTGCAATACGTAGGTTTCAACTCTCCTACCTCTAATTGCTCATAAACAGTATATGGAAGCAAATTAACATTAGCACTTAAATCGAATATAGCACGATTGATATTTTTACCCCCAATAGTTATAGATATTGTAGGACATCCGGGGTCTTTACGTTTCGTGGGCACCAATTGGGTAGAGAATTGCTCATATTACTCGTTAAGAAAACATTTTTAGATACTTGAGTTTTTCTCTTTCTAGTATACAAGTCCTTCAAAATTTTCATATAGGACGGGACTTATTTGATAGCATTTATGAGAAGGATATTTATGTTAACTTGTTTAAAAATGTCCACAATCTTCTCCATTTGGGGACTTGGTTTATTGGGCCTCAACCTATATGGAAAAGCAGCTTTATCAGTAAGGGTTGGCACCAATTTTTGAGGAGAAATTTGTGGGGATGGAATGGATCCCAAAATTGGATTTGGGATGGTTGTAGATGGTAATTCCTTTAAGGAAGTGGGATGAGGGTTCAAGCCAAGTGAAAAATGGAGAATAGGCTCGGAAGAAGATGTACTGTCTCTTTAATGTCCAATACTAACCTGTACCGTCTCTTTCTAAGGACCATCCAATCGTCTCTTGACACTGTCCAAAGTGCTTTACTACTCTGCTGATTGTAGTTATCTTGTTCATTAATTTCATGGTTTACCCATCAAAACTTTCCATCTCAATGCACTGCCAAAATTGTAACCATAACCCCAGGAGTTTGGTTGTCTTGCATCATAATGCATGCACATTGTACTTGTTCACTTTTAGTGTTTGTTAGTTTTAATAGAATGGCTTTTTGCAGGCAAATCTTGCAGGCATCTGAAATTGTGGCGATGATAGGCATATTTAATTATGATAAATATCTTGTGTTTTAAGTGATAAACACATGTATGCAATTAATTTATGTCACAAGTTCCTTTAGTTAACATTATCATACCAAGAAAGTCTTCTTCTGTACTCTTTTCTTTCCTAAGCTAGTCCATTGTTGCTATTTTATATGTATTAGACTTTTATAGAAATACTATGATCCATTTTACGTGTTTATTTATTGCCGTTAATAATCAAGCTCTCATACATATCTTCACCACCGTGAGTTTGAGGGTGGCTAGTATAGTAGTATAGCATAGTTGGTACATATGTATTCTACTGTACATGCTTTTACTTATTCGTCCTTATCCTTAGGGATGGGTCTTACTCAGTCATCCTTATCCTTAATGGTAAGCTTTTCTTTGCCACCCCATCCTTAAAGATTTAAGGATAAGACTTACTTCTTGTATATCTATAGGAGTATTGTATTTATTTTCTATAAGAATCAATCAATAATATTTCATAATCTTTTCCTCCAAATCTACGGTTCCTAACACAACTATGTTCAGAGTTTCATTTTATGATTTATAACCTTAACTTAGAGATACATTCGACCTTGTTTTGTAATAGATTAAATGATTTCATTTACTTATGTAACATCAAAGGTGTTGCCGCATTAGCTTTTTTAAAGAAAGGATTTGGGCAACCTATATATATAAAGAAAACCTAAGATATATTCATGATAAGCTTTTGATATAAAAAGATATCAGTTTTCGGACTCAGACCCTTTTTCCCTTCTTGAATCAGTTTTCAGACGCAGACGTGTTTTCCCTTTTGGTCTTCGTTCAACTACTCCCTTAATGCATGGCAACATACGATGTACAACTTTGTATATTTTCTGTATTGCTACAGATTAGTATTATGATTTGCTTTATGCTACATAAACTTAATTTAACAGCTAATGACTTTCAGCATTAGCTTCTCTTAATGGATGTGTGCTCTGTGTGAGCGCACGCGGCGCGCATGTGTCACCGATTATTATCAAAAATAGATAACAACTAATGGGTGTTGCCACGCCAATGGTACTGTAAGCACACACTAAATGGCCCTTGTACGCCCAGAGAGAACGAGGTTTAATCGAAAATCTTCCAGCTAAATCTGTAATTACATTTGATGACTAAAGTTTTAATCTGATTCTACTACTTTGTATCATATCCAATTTCTTATGAATGCATGATTGATCAAAGTGCAGGTGTCAACCTATCTCTTCTATCTCGAGTCATATCATCGCGGCTTGCTCGTGGAACATTCAATGTAGGGCTTCTTTCAACTGAAGCCGGGACCCTAGCCCGGGTTGTTGCGGATGCCACGATCACATTGGCTGGTTACTTGAGCGAAGATGAACTCCTCAATGTGACCCTGCTGCCTGCTCTATTGATCTTGAATAGTAGCTTAGGAGACTAAAATTTAGGCAAAGTCGCGGGTATAACTGAAAGGGGCATTACAGTAATTCACTCCGATTAACCAACGGTCATCAAAAGATTATTAGCTTCTAATTTAGGCTATCCTCTGGTGGCCGCCGTTATATAAATGGACTGCGCGAGGTCAAGAAACCACCTTTTATTTCTTGAGAGAGAGAGAGAGAGAGGGGCAAGCGATTCCTCAAAAATCTCTTCCTTTTTTCTTCTAGGGTTAGGGTTTTCTCTTTCTGTTGTCGCCGATGGAAATCGAAGCGGCGAATCGATACGGGATCAAGCCAATCCACCAAAGGCTCGGCCCTATTCAACCCGCCTCCGATCGATTCAGCAAAGTATGCTACTATTGGCGAGCTGGCCACTGCAATCGCCGCCCTTGCCCTTATCTCCACAGCGACCCTGTCACCGCCGGCGATGCCCCCTTGACGAAGCGGATCCACCGCCCAAACCCTAATGTCGGTGGCGGCGGCCTCGTCTGGAGAAACCCTAAAACCGCAGGAAAATCGTGCCCGCCTTCCAAATCGGTGGAGGCTGCTCGGCCGAGACAGATTGATAGGGTTTGTAGCTACTTCGTCGCTGGGAATTGTTCGCATGGGGAGAATTGCAAGTACTTGCACTCTTGGTTTGTTGGTGATAATAGCTTCTCTTTGCTTACCCCTTTGAAAGGACACGAAAAGGTGAGATTTTTATTCCTTTTGCGTTATTTTTTTTTTCTTTTTCAATTTTGGTGATTATTGATCGGAAGTTGAAAGATTTTTTGATTGGTTTTGTCTTGATAGGTTATTACTGGAATCGTGTTGCCATCAGGGTCGGATAGGCTATACTCTGGAAGCAAAGACGAGACGGTTCGAGTTTGGGATTGCCATACTGGTCAGGTATATTTTAATTGATGTTTCTTTTACGCGGAAAAAATTGTTATTATTTGGAATCATTTAACTTTATGTTATGTGGATTTTGTAGTGTGTCGGGGTTGTTGATATGGGAAGCGAAGTTGGGTGCATGGTCACTGAAGGGCCATGGGTTTTCGTCGGAATTAAGAATGCTGTCAAGGTTAGAATTTGCTGTTTGATCTTTAGTGTGTACATGAAACCTCTTATGGTAGGGTATTAGGAGTGTAACAATTTATTTTCTCAATGTAGGCATGGAATTTAGAAACATCTACCGATTTAAGCCTCAACGGACCTAAGAGACAAGTATATGCGATGGTGGTCCATAATCAGATGCTGTTCGCTGGGACGCAGGTACTAAAATAGTTTCTTCTCTAATTAATCTTATAGATGTGTTCTTTAATTACAATCTGTTGTTTAAGGTTGAGCCAACTTGATTGCAGGATGGGCGCATACTGGTTTGGAAATCTAATGCTGCAGGGAATGGCTTTGAACCCGCGGCTTCTCTTACCGGTCATCAACTTGGTGTAGTTTCATTTGTTGTGGGCGCATCAAGGCTCTACTCTGGCTCTATGGACAATACAATAAGGGTAAGAATGAGATTTCTCTGACATCTTTTTGTTTGTCGTGCCATATTCAATCCATCATGGCTTTTGTTAGTACTGATCATGTTTCATATTGTTATCCTATTAGTCAGTCAGTCCCCGACTCCCCAGTGATATCTCTGATTTTGCGATCTTGTGTGACTTAAGTTTATAGTGTATATTAGGGGTCCAGAATGTCAATTTAACCTAAAATTATGATAGGCTTCTTACAAATTCTGTCTGTCTTTCAACCTCTTTCTTTTTTGGTCGGATAAAACTCTTGCCGTTTTTGTAAATATGTTTCAGGTTTGGGACCTTACAACTTTAGAGTGCATCGAGACCCTTACTGATCATACATCAGTTGTTGTGTCATTATTATGTTGGGAGCAGTTTTTGCTATCTTGTTCATTGGATAAAACAATAAAGGTAACTGTCTCTCGGCGTTAGTTTGTTACTCAATGAAACTATTAATCCATCTCTTTAATTCTATCACCTCAAACTATTTACAGGTTTGGGCTGCCACAGAAAGTGGGAAACTGGAAGTGGTGTATACTCACAGCGAAGAACATGTAAGTTATATACTGGTTATAAATATGTCTCTAAAAGATTGCTCTTTCCGCCCTTTTCACTAAAGCAAGCTTAATCTGGATTATACAGTTTATTTATGCTTCTTTTATGATAAGGAAAAATACATTGCATGCTTTAATTAGTTGCCATATCATTAGCATTGTCGATATGCCTTTTCAGGCTTCACTTGCTAGTCGTAATGGTTTGCCTGGTTATTTTTCTTATGAGTGCTTAAGCAGTTACAAAGCTAATGATTCTGATACTTGCTCTGCTGTATGCTTTCATACCCTTGTTTATATTGTTTTCAGAATATCAGTTTTAGGTGTGTAGTAACTCCAAACTTTTGATTGACAAGCTGGACAAACACCGTTTTTAATTTTGAGTGATCGATGAAGTTTCTTAGCATACTTTTCATGTTTAGTTGGTATGCGTATGGTTAAAAGCTAAAGCCAATTCGAAATGACGGATCTCTTATAGATAAGGCCAATACGAGATGGCGAGTCTCCTCAAGCATAAATGCTACAATTTGTTTTGGTTTTTCAGGCTTAACTACTTTCATTATTCATCAACCTTATAGAAAATACACACTAGTGGAGAGAGATTCTCCTACAATCAAGAAAACCGAAAAGAAAATGTAATGAACATGGATGGATTATTAAGTACATGGGGTTAATGGGGAGTGGGTTTGAGAACATGGGTCTCATGCACACATCAATTTAGTCACCCCAAGCACTGCTTTCTACTATTTACAGTTTTAGATGATGTTTTTATTCTCCTTTAGATTCCTGAAACTGTTTAGTGATAATCTTATTCAAAATGAGCAGTCTATTACTATATTCTTCTATGATAATCAAGAATTTCATGACCGATGACGTGAAAATATGAGAAGCTTATAATGCTAACCTTGATAATTATGTGCTTCACAGGGAGTACTCGCATTATGTGGGATGCATGATTTAGAATTAAAGCCAGTATTGCTTTGTGCCTGCAATGACAACACCGTCCGCCTCTATGACCTTCCATCGTAAGTATATCCAATCTTTACCCTTTAAGCTTTTACTTCAAATTGAGATGCCGTATTATTGCTTTATTTAAAGATTCATGAGAACTGTCATAATGCTGTGTCATTTTATTCTTACAGATTCAGCGAGAGGGGCAAGATTTATACAAAGGATGAAGCAAGAGCCATACAAAGAGGTCCCGATGGTCTATTTTTTACGGGAGATGGGACAGGCGAGCTAAAAGTGTGGAAGTGGCTTTCGAATAAGAATGAAGCGGCATCTGCTTGACATTACATTGTTCAAATTAATGGTTTTTTTGTAAATTTTAATATTCCATTTCCTCATGTAATTATATTTAGAGGGTACATATTTACATAGAGGTTGAGGCACGAAGGTGCAATTTTGAGGTGCAAGCAATTTTTGAGGTCTTGCCATTAAATTTATTTTATTTGGTCCTTGAGGTGTATGTTATGTCCTAATAAAAAACAGTTTGTGGTTTGGAGCGTCTTGTACTAATTGTGCCTGATTTTTTGTAAATTATTTCCTGATTGTTTGTAAATTATTTTGCAGTCCAACAATTTGGTTGATACATGTGTTTCAATTGTTATTCTGTTGATGTAACTCTGTAAATTATTTAGATAGACAAAGTCTCTCTCTCTCTCTCTCTCTCTCTCTCTCTCTTGTGTAATGAAAATATATCTATATCGGGATATAGATAACTTCTCTATGGCTCAATGCCAAATCACATGGGAAACTATTAATTGGTTTTGTTAATTGGCTATTTTTTGGCACCGTTAATTAATTGGCTATTGAACCTGGTAAGTATTAATTGCTTACTGATGAGAATTTTGATATCTCGGACTTTACATATATTTAGAATTGTTTTTTTTCTTTGTAACATATATGTACGTCTCTAGCATTTGTGTTTGTTGTTTTAGCATGTAATATTTAGATGAAACCGATAACGACATTAGTGAGCTTTATATTTATGAGCAGAACATTTGAGTTATGACAAAGTCTGATATTGTTTTTGTTAATTGGCTATTGGGATCTTTGATATCTGGGACTTACATATATTTAGATTTTAGATTTTCTTTTTCTTTGTAACATGTACTATAATTTATTGGATCCTTATCCAATATTTATTACTCTTTTAGCTGATACAGCCAGGCTTATATAGTCGAAGAATGTTCATCATCCCTATTTTTAAAATCTCTTTCTATTTTTCTCTCATTACTTAGGTTTTACTAGCAAAATATTGAAAAATTTCATTATTTTTATGCTATATCATGCAAAATATTGAAAAAAAAATTGAAACAAAGTATAGAAAAACAAAAAAAAGAAAATTTTGACATTTTTGAAAAAAAATAGTTATTTTCATGTGTTATATAACATGTAAAATATTAAAATTTTGAATATAACAAAAATTTTGAATTTTAAGAAGGAAAAAAATCATGATTTTTTTGTCTTATAGCATGCACAATATTAAAATAACGGAAGAGAACATATTTTTTTGAAAATTTTCCAATTTTTATGTGATATAAATATAAAATATAGAAAAACGGAAGAAAACAGAAAACATTAAGACTTTTGAAATTTTCACGATTTTCTTGTGCTATAGAAAACAAAAAATATTGAAAAATCAATAAAAAAAAAAAGAAAATTCTAGAGATATTTGAAGATTTTCTTATGCTATCTAAGAAGCAAAAGTTTGATAAAAAAAACAAAGAAAATAGAGAAATTTTTGAACATTTCATGATTTTTATGTGCTGCAGCGTGCAAAATATGGAAATTTGGAGAAAGCAAAAAAATTGGCATTTTAAAAAAAATTCGTGATTTTTATATGCTGCGTTCCTGGTAATTCAGACCAGATTTATTATTCCGTTAGGTTTTTAATAGCAATCAGTGATCTTTTCTTCTTTTACTCCACATATTTTTCCTTTTTGATATACGGAAATTCAACAAAAATATGAGCAAGTAAAATTTTAAAAAAACCAAAGGACCAAAAATTTTGAGATTTTTGAAATTGCATTATTTCCGTGTGTTATACAACATGCAAAATAATATAAAGAAAAGGAAGAAAACCAGTTTTTTTTTTTAGATTTTTGAAAATTTTCAATTTTCATATATCATGCAAAATATTAAAAAAGTGAACAACACAGGAAATTTTTTAGAGTTATGAAAATCTTACGATTTTCATTTTGATTCTTGAAAAACCGAAAAAACAGAAAAATTTTAAATTTTTTAAAATAGTGCAATTTTCAAGTGGCAAGCAAAATAATAAAAACTCTAAAGAAAAACGGGAAATTTAAGATTTTTTGGAAATTTCACGATTTTTTAGCTATACAACATACAAAAAATTGTAAAACCGAAGAATAATATTTTTTTGATATTTTCTAAAATTTAGAGATTTTCGTGTATGAAGCAAAAATGTTAAACGGAAAATTTTGATATTTTAAAAAGTTCACGATCTTTGGGTGCTTGTGAGAAAACATCCAGAACTGAATAAAATTATTAAATATTGAAATTTTTGAAAATTTCACGATTTATCTGTATTATAGCATACAAAATATTGAAAATTTGAAGTAAACAGAATATTTTGTGATTTTTGAAAATATCGAGATTTCCTTTTGCTAAAGCACAATATTGAAAAACATAGTAAACAAAATATTAAAAATCTTAAGAGCACGGAAAATTTTCAAATTTTCCTGTGATATATAACATGCAAAATATTTAAAAATCAAAGAAAACTGAAATGCTTTGGGATTCTTAAAAAAATTTGCGATTTTCTTATGCTATCCTAAGCAAAATTTGAAATACCGAAGAAAGCAAAAAGATTGAGATATTTGAAAATTACGTAATTTTCATTCGGTAGCATGCAAAATGTTGTAAATTTGAAGTAATAATTTTGGAATTTTTGTAAATTTCTTGATTGCCATGTGCCATATAGCACGCAAAATATTTAAATAATCGAATAAACCATAAATATTTAAGATTTGTAAAAATTTCATGATTTTATGTGTTATGCATTCATATTATTGGAAAAAAAGAAAGAGAAGAACAAATTTTAAATTTTTTCATGTGCTACGAGTAAAATATTGGAAACCCAAATAAAAAAGGAAATTTTGAGATTTAAAAAATTTCATATTTTCTTTTGCTACATTTAGAAAAATATTGAAAAAATGAAGAAAAATGTCGAAATATTTCCAAGTTAATCCATCATATATTTTACATATGTAGTTTATAAATATGAAATATTACAACTTACAAAAAGTATAACAATAAAGTTTTAAATTAATAAAAAAATTCTTGAATTTGGATTTCGTATCCACGCATTGCACCTACATGCACTCCAAATTTTAAATTAACTCGAGATTTTATTGGCTCTAGAATTATTTTTTACAATGCAACATATAGCAATTAGCACCAACAATCCAAAGATTAGATATTAATTTAAAGCAAACACATGTCTTCCTATCTTATCTAATATAAATTCTACATGAAGGGAAGAACAATCTTCCCTTGGTTAGTTTCATCCATAAAGAACTATTACCGACTAATTAGAAGCATTGAGTTAAGTTGTTGACCGTACACATTCTTCATGAGTCATTACATCATAATTAACATAACCGGAAAATCATGATAAAAGCAATTGAAAATAACTCTCATATTATCATTATCATAATCGGCCAACATGACAACCAAATATAAAAATACACGTTTGTGACCAAGCCGTTATATGATGCATGTTATGACTGTTTTTCGGCCATATACAAAGAGGTTCACCCATAGCGCTATTGTAACGTTTTGAAAATCGTTTCGGTAAAATTTCGGAAAATCGGTAAAATAAGGGGGTTTTCTGTAAAAAGTCAAAATACAAATATCTTTATTATAAAATTAAATATACATATTCTAGCTATGAAATTGCTAGTATTTGGTGTTTATTGAGCCACTGGTGAAATTTCAAATTTTCTAAATTTTTTTCCGAAATTAATTATTTTAATAATATTTTAAGCCGTCCCTAATACATTTAATTAGGGAAAATTACAAATTGGAATGAGTTGAAACAAATTTTGTGCATCATAACACATTAAACAAAATTTTATCATGTGGTTTTTGAAATGAAATGGTTTGCCAAAACGGTTTAGAAAATATCGAAGAAAAAGGCTTTTTTCGGTGAAATTAGTGTTAATGGAAGTGGGGTACAACATTTATCTTTTTTTCTCACCCAAACAAAACCCACACCCACTCCCCTATAGCTCTGGCCGGTCCCCTTGACAGCCCACCATTCTTGGGCCTCTCATCTCACAAAAATAAAACAAAGAAAAGAAAAAGGAAATGTAGAATTAAGGTGGAGTTTGACTAGATATTATCTTTCCCCACCTCACTCTCTCTCCTCTTCCCTCAATTCTAGCCGAGCCCTCCAATTCCTGCATCAACAACAGCCCCTCTTTCTCCCTCTCTCATTTTGCATCAAAAATTTCATCAAAATACCTCAAAAATCAAGCTAAAATCCAAATCCGATTCCTACCCATTTTCCTACATCTTCTTTAGTATGGATCTTGGTGCAAGGATTCCAAATTGGAGGTCTAGATTTCTAATTTGATTCATGGTTGTGAGGTATAACTTTTGACCCATTGTTCTTTTTGGTTTAAATTCCTTATTGAAGCTTGTTAGGTGCTTAATTTCGGTTTAATTGAAAGTTGTGGGTTTGCAAGAGAAGATTTAGATTAGGGTTTGTGAAAAATCTAGTTAGGCTTTTGTGTTGTGAGACTATGGTTGTGGGAGGTATTTGCCATATTAATATTTTGCTAAATCAAATTAAGTTGCTAATTTGCTTTTTGTTGATTTAAATTGTGATATTTATATAAATTGTAAACAAGGTTTTTAAAATAATTATATTCTTGTGAGATAAAATTCAAATTAAGGTTTCATGTCATTATAAATATTATATTGAGTGGTTTAATGTCTTTAGTTCATGAAAATCCAAGCTAAATTGTTGTTTGTGTATTTTTGCTATAAAATTGTTAAAATTGGGTATTTTGTAAACTGGAATTTTGGGGTTAATGGAATTTAATGAGATTAAATTATGGGAATTGTTTTTATGACTTATTTAAGACATTTAATAAGTATTATGGCCGCTAGATTTGTTTAAACGTCGAGTTTTGTACTAAAACGGGTAAATTTTGCTTGCAAGATTTTCGGAAAAATGGCTTTTAAGGTGAATTTGGGGGTTTTTGTGAATTCTAACCTATTTTATATTATAATTAGTATTCGTGAATGCGCAAATGAGAGTGTTTGGGTTTTTCTCGATGGTTTGAAGTTTGTACATCGACATCGAAGGTTGGTTTGGCTATTCTTGCCTGCGTAGGCGATAGGTTTTGACCTATGCGTGATACGCGTGCCGATTTGATTTTCGTATGCCGATTTGATTTTCGTATGCCGTTTCGATTTCGAATTTGGTTTTAATGCGATACAGTGCGTTATGATATGTAGGCACCCCATATGGACTTCGCGACGACAAGCAAGCGTGTGGCGACGTCGGCATCGGCGAGCGAGGACCAGGTGAGTAAATTTATATCTACGGGGAGAAGTCGGGTGGATGGCGTATAGCACCCCCGCAGTTCGTGGTGATGTATACGAATGCGTATACACAAATATATTGATTATATATTGTTTGAGGTTATTGATGCTAAATATGGATATTTGGTGTGCTTGGATGATTTAGTGTCGCGAAACCCTAGAGTAGTGGTCACACCATACATGCACACACACCCATACTTGCATTCATTCTTCTTTCATATGCGCTTATATGGGATTCTATATAGTTATGTGTTCACATGGGTATAGGACTATGTGTTCATATACCGGATTTGAGATGAGTCGATGAGATTTGAGTTGAGACCGTGAGATCGGAGATACGGCAGGATTCGTACTTGAGATACGTCCTGATATTATAGCGGATCTTTTGATGACAATACCATGTGAATAGTGATATTAGTAGTGTACTGGACGTAAATCAGTACCCCAGATGATGATCTTGATAAAGAGGATACCAGATAAACAGTGTGATGAGTATGATATTGACCCGTACCCAGATTTGGGGATGTCGTACGACGGATTTACGTACGAGCTATATATTGATGATTGATCCGCACTCTTGACTTGGGATGTCTGATTATAGATATGGTATCGGATATGATATTATTGAGGCGGGATCACCGACTAATATATATACATGTATGTATACGTATCGACTCAGATGTTAGGCGGTTTCCTTACCTGCAGTTCAGCTTGTTAGTTCAGCCGTATAGTTTAGTGTAGTTGTTAGACTAGATTAGACTCCTACCTATTTCAAAACTAAGGAATCGTGGGTATTTTAAAAGACAGGTCAAGGGATTCTACGGATATTTCAAAAGACGTATCTTTTCTTAAAAACATCGTAGCCCTTATTTTCAAAACACCACGATTCGTGTTATTTCAAAAGGCACTATTGTAGGACTTATATTAGGGTAATGCAGTTTAGTTATCGTTGTGTCTAGTATTCAGCTCCCGCTCATGATTGCTGTTCGCTCCGCATCGCATACTTATATTATAATTTCTTATTGCATTGTTGATATCATACTGTTAGGACACCAGCACCATTACCGATGATGCATATGTACCACGTACACTTACTTGCCGGCTCACACACATCTTTATCGGTAATTGCCATGTCACGTACACCTTAGAAAATATTATTGCTTGACTTAGCTTGTTAGTTAGTAATTTCATATGATATTAATGTACCTGTCTTATATGCCAGCTTAACATTGTAGTTATTACTTGTCACTTCATGCATACTGTTATTCATTGTTATGCCTATATTCATGGTTTTACATGCTATTGATGATTTGGATTCGGATTACCATGAGATTTTCTGGATTTGGGGGGGGGCAACCGCAAAACTTATATAAACTGCTTTCTTTCTTTTTAAATAAAAAGTGCGGTTTTTCCCATGATTTATGAGTCGTCCACCATGAGTTTGCTGATGGATTTCGAGACCCGATTCGAGGAGTGGAAGAACCGTTTCGGGTACATGGTGGGCCCGGTGCGGTACCCCGGGCAAGAAGATCGTGTTGTTGACGTTGAGCCTGGCAGGGGAGCACTACCGACCGGTGATTTTACCCGACGCGTCGGATATCCGGAAGATACCGTCATGGTCTTGAGATGGATGGTAGGGGCCGGTCTGGACTGACGGCGCCCTAGATATTATGATTGAGACATTGAAATTTTGAGATATCGAGGTACAGAGATTGTGATACAGAGATATCGAGATATTTGGACACTTGTTTTGTGTCGATGCTGGGCATTGTTTTATGCTGATTTCATTTATGGTACCTCATTTTTTAAAATACAGAAATCTCACTGATTTATGAAAGCAGTTTTCTTCAGTACATGCATTCTGTTTCATGCATTCATACATCATCCATATGATACATTGCTACCTGAGGCACTGACACGGGCACATGGGATTACATTTGGGTTAGATATTTGCCCTAGCCATGGTTATGGGTTGCTGATTATATATTTGAGGATTATATATTATGATCGTATGACCTAGGATTGCGTCATACATGTGATTTCTATTCGTAGATGTTTTTCTATTCACGAGTTGGCAACTCACCCCCGTTGTGCCCCAGTTTCTTGCAGGTTTGCCGTACAGGTTTCATTACGGCTTTGCGGGCACAGTTTCGTTCGGGTGACTTGCTAGTAGTTGGGTTTATTGGTATCGTACCCATCATATTATCTTGTATAATATTATTCAGTTGTATCTAGTAAATTCCATCAACCAAACATATATTTATTTTGAGATAGAGACCAGTGATGTTATTCTTTCGACCTTAGAGTCGTGCGTTATATTTCGGTGGATTTTTTGTGGTTTTGAGTTTCCTTTTGAGTTTTTGATCCTCGCCCTTGGCGTTGTATATTATATTGCTTGTGTGATTGTGACCGTCGATTGACGAAGAGCTAGCTCCCGCTTGGGGATGCCTTTTATTGATTTCGTATACTATTCATGTTGTATCCCGTTTGGGCGCCAGTATTTACAAAGGAGACTCTGCCGAAATTTTCAGGAAATATTTGATGTTTTTAAAACCGCATAATTCGGCTTATGCTATTAAAACTACTTGATTTTAAATTGGTTTTTCTTCACTCTACTACTTTTCTTGGTTTGGATTTCTGGGTTTTCGGCTTACTTAGATTACGTACGCCTCAAGACGTTTCGTAGTTTAAGTGCCGGTCATGTTCCGTACTTTCGGGACGTGACAAAGTTGGTATCAGAGCGTTAGGTTTTACCTTCGGAGCGTAGGATGACCCTTGGTTGACGATCGGAGAAGTGAAACGGCCCAAAGAACTGTCCGAATCCTTGCTCAGTCTGTCGGGGTGCACAAGGACTATTTCAGTCCGGAATCAGGCTGCCCATGCAAGGCGACACCCAACTTTTGAGTCCGAACCTACTTAAGGCTCTTGCTTGCCCCGACGATCCCAAACTCAATCTCTGCATCGGAAGGCTGAATGGGACCAATCACCGCCCCTCTTACCCTTGGTTGATGGAATAGGTAACTAAAGTAGAGTGACGTGCCGTGGGTATGTTTCGCGGCATACTTACGATACGCTACTCCACTTAAGGAGCCTTAGAATATACATTTCTTTGCTCAGTATCATATTCATTCCTGATCTAGCCTTAACGGTACCAGTTATGGTTTTGCTGCCACGATTACGTGCAGGGAGAGCTACGGCTAGAGTTGCGGTCAGCATGAGCTCGTCACGAATGAGGACTGACCAGGGCGTAATTCCGGCAACACACGATTGCGGAGATGTGTCTTTTTATTGTGTTTTCGCGCCACGAGCGTTGGGTGGATTGCTGTATGAGATTACTCAGACGTGCAGATCAGCCCCAGAGGATTGAGCCAATGACAGAGGCCAGCCAGATTTTTGATGACCGTTGACGCATTGCTTATTCATGATAATTGAGGCACTGTTTAGCGTGCAGACGAGTGAGCCAGTTATTGCTGCGAACGACAAGATATCGCACCAGATGTTGGAGCTATTGCAGTACAAGTTGTACTAAAGAGATGATAAAAGGTCGCTAGTCACCCGGGGATGAATGACTAGGACATGTGGTTCGTTCGCCTACCCCGATGCGAGGTCATCAGATAGATTGATTCCAGCTAGAGACGACTTCACGTGGAGACGTAGAGAGTCGACAGAGACGATCGAATGTCGGAAACCTATTATTCCAGGTTTAAAGCATTCGGAAAGACATGCAGGCAATTCTATGGACCCTCTAGAAGAATGAAACCCTAACTCGACTTAATGACCGTGTGAAAGCCTTTGAACCTTAGGGTTTGCGGCAGTTCCGCGGCGCCATTAGTGAGGCTTGGGTTTGCCCTCCTACGGCTGGACCATCGATGCTGTGGTATGTACTCGATACTGTTAAACTGTACCCAAGATGTTGAGCTCTTGGGGGATTATGAGGTTTTGACGAATCGATCGGATGGTTCGACTTCATTCGGATGCTAGGTGGTGAGATACATTTCTTGGGAGACTCCAGATACGAGGATAGCCGTTGGAGCTCAGTCCATACAGCCACGACGAGACGAGTCTGAAGCAGTCGACATTAGAGAAAAGTGGAGTAAAGAGGTCCGTACAAGATCTGGATAAGATGACGTTCCACTTCACCAACATCAGAGATGCGATACGCATGCCGAGGCATTGTACTTGGATATACCTTCCAGAAGGAGTCGCGATGAGTATGCAGCCGTTCCGGAACGAGAACAGATATATTAAAGGACGATGACTTCCAGACAGTTTGGCAGAGACGAGATTTGGAAGAGGTCTCGATAAGACCTTTCTGGAATGACTTACGAGAAGACTAGGACTCAGGAGTGGTCATGTTGCGCACGCCGGCAGCCATAGTTCAGGATCGTCGACGAAACATGCTATGAGTGACCACGACAGTTGGCCAGAGGTTCTTAGAGGAAGTGCTTGAGCGGGGACTATTCCGCCATATTTGATTTCGGTATTTTGGGCGATCTATTTGCATGATTGATTTTGATGATTAAGTTTCATGATATTTGTTTTCATGCGCCATGGTTACACCTACTGAGTATTTACGATTTTTGCATAGTTGTTGCACTTGATATCATTTTCGTGCCTTGGTTTCGCATGTTTATGATTTTATGGGTTTCATACAGTTGAGTTGATTTTGTGCGTATATACGCACACGATTTAGTTTTTGCACTCGGTATAGTTTATATATGCTTGCAGTGCAGTGTTACGTATGTTGTGCATTTAGATGCACTGGACTTCGATTTTGATTGTGATGTTCGATATTTGTTTTGTGCACCTTGTGCACCTGATTGGATTTTGCGCATGTTCGGCGCTTGATATTGGATTTCATGATTTCGTGCACGATGGATGCACCTGATTTGGATTTTTGCGTATGTTGGGCGCATGTTTTGAGGTGCGATTTTGGTGCACACCAGATGCACTAAATCGAGATTCTTTGTGCATGTTAGATGCACCTGATTTTGCTGTCAGGCACCCATGTTGCCTATGACAGATGTTTCGTGCACACCCGATGCACTTAGATCTTGTTTCTGTGCACATGTTGGCACATATATGGATTTTGATTTCCGTGCGCACCAGACACACATAGTATTCGTATGCATATTTTGGGATTGATTTCTTATAGAGCAGTACGTTTTTATGATATTTGTTATGTGTTTTTGTACTGAGCAGGACTAGTCAGAGGACAGTACCTGAATGTATTTTGCATGCATTGATAGATATCGAAGGGAATTCCAAAAGCGAGCTATAGTCTCAGTATTTACCTACGTGTCTGATATGATACTAAACGTTTAAAACAAGAAAACCCTTCCAAATTGTTTCCCAAAATGGCGGAACGTACAGTTCAAACAAAAGGTATATATGTATATGATTATTTTCTTATGATAGACGTCTGCCACTGTGCAGTGTTATGCGCATTGCACAGCGACTTTAAGAGATTTGGCATGCATTCCCTTCAGATATTTACATATATAGATTTGATATTTACGTGTATAGTTTCAAGTTATATCATATTGGTTTTGTATTGGATTTGACATTTGTGTATTTACCATGACTCCGATGATTGCGGGATGCTTGACGGAGTTTTGATTTTGAGTCATATGCTCATTTTTCATGCGCATGCGCTGCGCTACGATTTGTTTTATGTATTTACGATTTCGGAGCCCCGACGACTTGATGGTTTTGCTTAGATGTTTTAGTATTTGGGGGGAGTTTTAATTTAAATTCGGGGACCGAATTTCTTTAAGGGGGGAAGATTGTAACGTTTTGAAAATCGTTTCGGTAAAATTTCGGAAAATCGGTAAAATAAGGGGGTTTTCTGTAAAAAGTCAAAATACAAATATCTTTATTATAAAATTAAATATACATATTCTAGCTATGAAATTACTAGTATTTGGTGTTTATTTACCACTGGTGAAATTTCAAATTTTCTGAAAATTTTTCCGAAATTAATTATTTTAATATTATTTTAAGCTGTCCCTAATACATTTAATTAGGGAAAATTACAAATTGGAATGAGTTGAAACAAATTTTGTGCATCATAACACATTAAACAAAATTTTATCATGTGGTTTTTGAAATGAAATGGTTTGCCAAAACGGTTTAGAAAATATCGAAGAAAAAGGCTTTTTTCGGTGAAATTAGTGTTAATGGAAGTGAGGTACAACATTTATCTTTTTTTCTCACCCAAACAAAACCCACACCCACTCCCCTATAGCTCTGGCCGGCCCCCTTGACAGCCCACCATTCTTGGGCCTCTCATCTCACAAAAATAAAACAAAGAAAAGAAAAGAAAAGAAAAAGGAAATGTAGAATTAAGGTGGAGTTTGACTAGATATTATCTTTCCCCACCTCACTCTCTCTCCTCTTCCCTCAATTCTAGCCGAGCCCTCCAATTCCTGCATCAACAACAGCCCCTCTTTCTCCCTCTCTCATTTTGCATAAAAAATTTCATCAAAATACCTCAAAAATCAAGCTAAAATCCAAATCCGATTCCTACCCATTTTCCCTCATCTTCTTTAGCATGGATTTTGGTGCAAGTATTCCAAATTGGAGGTCTAGATTTGTAGTTTGATTCATTGTTGTGAGGTATAACTTTTGACCCATTGTTCTTTTTGGTTTAAATTCCTTATTGAAGCTTGTTAGGTGCTTAATTTCGATTTAATTGAAAGTTGTGGGTTTGCAAGAGAAGGTTTAGATTAGGATTTGTGAAAAATCTAGTTAGGGTTTTGTGTTGTGAGACTATGGTTGTGGGAGGTATTTGCCATATTAATATTTTGCTAAATCAAATTAAGTTGCTAATTTGCTTTTTGTTGATTTAAATTGTGATATTTATATAAATTGTAAACTAGGTTTTTAAAATAATTATATTCTTGTGAGATAAAATTCAAATTAAAATTTCATGTCATTATAAATATTATATTGAGTGGTTTAATGTCTTTATTTCATGAAAATCCAAGCTAAATTGTTGTTTGTGTATTTTTGCTATAAAATTGTTAAAATTGGGTATTTTGTAAACTGGAATTTTGGGGTTAATGGAATTTAATGAGATTAAATTATGGGAATTATTTTTATGACTTATTTAAGATATTTAATAAGTATTATGGCCGCTAGATTTGTTTAAACGTCGAGTTTTGTACTAAAACGGGTAATTTTTGCTTGCTAAATTTTCGGAAAAATGGCTTTTAAGGTGAATTTGGGGTTTTTGTGAATTATAACCTATTTTATATTATAATTAGTATTCGTGAATGCGCAAATGAGAGTGTTTGGGTCTTTCTCGATGGTTTGAAGTTTGTACATCGACATCGAGGGTTGGTTTGGCTATTCTTGCCTGCGTAGGCGATAGGTTTTGACCTATGCGTGATACGCGTGCCGATTTGATTTTCGTATGCCGTTTCGATTTCGAATTTGGTTTTAATGCGATACGGTGCGTTATGATATGTAGGCACCCTATGTGGACTTCGAGACGACAAGCAAGTGTGTGGCGACGTCGGCACCGGCGAGCGAGGACCAGATGAGTAGATTTATATTTACGGGGAGAAGTCGGGTGGATGGCGTATAGCACCCCCACAGTTCGTGGTGATATATACGAATGCGTATACACAAATATATTGATTATATATTGTTTGAGGTTATTGATGCTAAATATAGATATTTGGTGTGCTTGGATGATTTAGTGTTGCGAAACCCTAGAGTAGTGGCGCACACACACCCATACTTGCATTCATTCTTCTTTCATATGCGCTTATATGGGATTCTATATAGTTATGTGTTCACATGGGTATACGACTATGTGTTCATATACCGGATTTGAGATGAGTCGATGAGATTTGAGTTGAGACCGTGAGATCGGTGATACGGCAGGATTCGTACTTGAGATACGTCCTGATATTATAGCGAATCTTTGGATGACAATGCCATGTGAATAGTGATATTAGTAGTGTACTGGACGTAAGTCAGTACCCCAGATGATGATTTTGATAAAGAGGATACCAGATGAACAGTGTGATGAGTATGATATTGACCTGTACCCAGATTTGGGGATGTCGTACGACGGATTTACGTACGAGCTATATATTGATGATTGATCCGCACTCTTGACTTGGGATGTCTGATTATAGATATGGTATCGGATATGATATTATTGAGGCGGGATCACCGACTAATATATATACAGGTATGTATACGTATCGACTCAGATGTTAGGCGGTTTCCTTACCTGTAGTTCAGCTTGTTAGTTCAGCCGTATAGTTTAGTGTAGTTGTTAGACTAGATTAGACTCCTACCTATTTCAAAACTAAGGAATTGTGGGTATTTTAAAAGACAGGTCAAGGGATTCTACGGATATTTCAAAAGACGTATCTTTTCTTAAAAACACCGTAGCCCTTATTTTCAAAACACCACGATTCGTGTTATTTCAAAAGGCACTATTGTAGGACTTATATTAGGGTAATGCAGTTTAGTTATCGTTGTGTCTAGTATTCAGCTCCCGCTCATTATTGATGTTCGCTCCGCATCGCATACTTATATTATAATTTCTTATTGCATTGTTGATATCATACTGTTAGGACACCAACACCATTACCGATGATGCGTATGTACCACGTACACTTACTTGCCGTCTCACACACATCTTCATCGGTAATTGCCATGTCACGTACACCTTAGAAAATATTATTGCTTGACTTAGCTTGTTAGTTAGTAATTTCACATGATATTAATGTACCTGCCTTATATGCCAGCTTAACATTGTAGTTATTACTTGTCACTTCATGCATACTGTTATTTATTGTTATGCCTATATTCATGGTTTTACATGCTATTGATGATTTGGATTCGGATTTCCATGAGATTTTCTGGATTTGGGGGGGGGGACCGCAAAACTTATATAAACTGCTTTCTCTCTTTTTAAATAAAAAGTGCGGTTTTTCCCATGATTTATGAGTCGTCCACCATGAGTTTGCTGATGGATTTCGAGACCCGATTCGAGGAGTGGAGGAACCGTTTCGGGTACATGGTGGGCCCGGTGTGGTACCCCGGGGCAAGAAGATCGTGTTGTTGACGTTGAGCCTGGCAGGGGAGCACTACCGACCGGTGATTTTACCCGACGCGTCGGATATCCGGAGGATACCGTCATGGTCTTGAGATGGATGGTAGGGGCCGGTCTGGACTGACGGCGCCCTAGATATTATGATTGAGACATTGAGATTTTGAGATATCGAGGTACAGAGATTGTGATACAGAGATATCGAGATATTTGGACACTTGTTTTGTGTCGATGCTGGGCATTGTTTTATGCTGATTTCATTTACGGTACCTCATTTTTTAAAATACAGAAATCTCACTGATTTATGAAAGCAGTTTTCTTCAGTACATGTATTCTGTTTCATGCATTCATACATCATCCATATGATACATTGCTACCTGAGGCACTGACACGGGCACATGGGATTACACTTGGGTTAGATATTTGCCCTAGCCATGGTTATGGGTTGCTGATTATATATTTGAGGATTATATATTATGATCGTATGACCTAGGATTGCGTCATACATGCGATTTCTATTCGTAGATGTTTTTCTATTCACGAGTTGGCAATTCACCCCCGTTGTGCCCCAGTTTCTTGCAGGTTTCATTACGGCTTTACGGGCACAGTTTCGTTCGGGTAACTTGCTAGTAGGTGGGTTTATTGGTATCGTACCCATCATATTATCTTGTATAATATTATTCAGTTGTATCTAGTAAATTCCATCAACCAAATATATATTTATTTTGAGATAGAGACCAGTGATGTTATTCTTTCGACCTTAGAGTCGCGCGTTATATTTCTGTGGATTTCTTGTGGTTTTGAGTTTCCTTTTGAGTTTTTGATCCTCGCCCTTGGCGTTGTATATTATATTGCTTGTGTGGTTGTGACCGTCGATTGACGAAGAGCTAGCTCCCGCTTGGGGATGCCTTTTATTGATTTCGTATACTATTCATGTTGTATCCCGTTTGGGCACCAGTATTTACAAAGGAGACTCTGCCGAAATTTTCAGGAAATATTTGATATTTTTAAAACCGCATAATTCGGCTAATGCTATTAAAACTACTTGATTTTAAATTGGTTTTTCTTCACTCTCCTACTTTTCTTGGTTTGGATTTCTGGGTTTTCGGCTTACTTAGATTACGTACGCCTCGAGACGTTTCGTAGTTTAAGTGCCGGTCATGTTCCGTACTTTCGGGACGTGACAGCTATCAGCCAAGAGATCAGTTTACAATCTTTTAGCTCTTAATGGGGTACACCACGAGTGTTTTTACCATAGGGCGATTTCCGACCTACACCTGAACCCACTCCTTGCCATGTCTAAAGATATCACCCAAACCATGCATCCTCAACCCCCGCCTCAGAAAGCATGTCTAAAAGGTACTGGGATCCGCATAGTACATCTCGATCCTGATGAAATAACACAGAAGCTTACACAAATAGTCCTAGAAGGAGGGGTTTGAATAGGACTACACAAACAATATGCCCAAATTAAAAATTCTATAAACTATACTTGCAAGTATAAAATACAATTGCAAAGAGATATGATATCAAGCGATACTAAAATTGTGAACAAGAAGCATATAGCAAGCAAGAGCAATATCAAGTATAGGTAATGAGCATAAAAGAGAAAGTAGTGAGCAATTATAGCAAGTATGGAATAAGCATGCAATTGAGCAATTTCTAAGCTAATAGGCAATATAAATTAAGAAAGAAATTGCAAACACAAGTGCAAACACAGGTCGTTTTTATAGTGGTTCGGGAGATCCCCCGTTCCACTTTCTTTAGACGCACGAGCCCGTTCTACTAAACACCTCTTTCTCTTGGAGACAAACACGTTGCCCGCAAGCAACACACAACCCCGCTTTCGGTGGAAACCAAACCAACACGTTTTCTCAAAAGACTACATGTTGTTCACCACTATGAACAACAGTTCTTACAAGTTCATCCTGCCTCTCTCTCAATACAACCACACGTGCTCACATTTGAGCACTTCTTCTCTCAACAAGCTCTTCTTTCTTATAAGGCACTCTTGCACTCAAGAATACTCTCAATGAAGAAAGAAGGCAAAATATAAGCTCAAGATTACTCTCAAAAGAGTTTTACAATTAAAGCACTAATACTCAAGAAGAATGGAATATCAAACTAGAAGCTCTTGAGTGATTTTGTGTGTGATAGTGATTTTAGATAAGCAAATGAATATTTAATCAAACTCTCATAAGAGATAGATTTTTCTTTTAAAAATCACTTTAGAATATGGGCAACTGAAATCTCTAAGTGATTGGGGCTCAAAATACCAACAAAAAACCTTTTTACAGCCCCTAAAGAAAACTAGCCGTTATGGGTCAAAGTCAGCAGAAAACGTTCACGGCAGACGTATGAAGAATATTGGGGCAGACGTCTGGCCTTTTAGAAAAAGTAACCCAACGACTATATTTTTCAAAAAGTCTTAATTGCAGACGTCTGAAGTTCAAATAGGCAGATGTCTGAACAAGAAAAGTTTTGGGAAAAAAATAAAGTTTTAGACGTCTTCCCGGATAAACTGCAGACGTTTGGTATAGGGTTTCAAAATAACATAGCGCATAATAAGCGTCTGAAATACATATAACAGACGTCTGAAGTTAAAAAATTCCATTTTGAAAACTTTCTTCAGACGTCTGGTCCATTGACCTTCAGACGTCTGTTTTATCTCAGAACTTCTGATATTTCAGATATCAACAGTCCACAGACGTCTGAACTACAACGAGGCAGACGTCTGGCCTGGCACAAAAATAGCAGTTTTGGTTTTCTGAAAAATGGAAACTTTGAAAACGAAAAACCCGATGTTTGTAAAACCTTTGTGCTATCGTGTGTGAGTGTTCAAGAGCTCTAAATGATATAACCATAATTTTTAGAGTACTTACAAGGATTCCTATGTCGGTTTCATAAATTTTCGAATTCTTAAATCCTTGTCTTCTCTAATTCTTAAACTTTGGCGATCCGCTTCACTTGAACTTCGGAACTCGCCAATCCACTCACTAACGTCTTGAAGTCGATCTCTTGAACTTCGAATCTTGGTCTTGACATCGACGCTTCAACTGTATACATCCATTTAAGTTGTATGTGTATCATGATTCGGTTGCCTATCCACAAGAGTTATTTATGTAATTCTTCCATGAAATGTATTTTTTATGATGTTCATATTCAAGAAATATTATTACTCTTGCCTTAAAAAAAGGTTTTTGTTATTGTATACAAATCGAGTCGTACATTCACAACTACAATAAAAGGTTTTCCTTACGAATAGAGGAATTTGTAGGGGTAACTTTTTATTGCCCCTACGGTTTACTCCGTAAGGGTATTGTTTGTCCCTACGGTGCCCACTATAGGGGCACATAAATTTTAAATTATAAAAATGTAATTTCTTTATTTGGCCCTACGGTACCGCAAAAGAAAGCCCTACGGATTAATTCGTAGGAGCAACAAAGGCTTATTTAAAAAAATAAAGCTAAGTAATTTCATGTGCCATGCGTATTTTAAAAGAAAAAAAGATAACATAAAATTGTTTTAGATTTTTGAAAATTTGAGAAAAACAAATTAACTAATCCAGGACTCAATACCAGCTCAAAGCTAAATCAATAATCTTGAATAGTAGCTTAGGAGACTAAAATTTAGGCAAGTCGCGGGTTCAACTGAAAGGGGCATTACAGTAATTCACTCCGATTTCCCAACGGTCATCAAAAGATTATTAGCTTCTAATTTAGGCTATCCTCTGGTGGCCGTTATATAAACGGACCGCGCGAGGTCAAGAAACCACCTTTTATTTCTTTAGAGCTCAGAGAGAGAGAGAGAGAGAGGCAAGCGATTCCTCAAAAATCTCAGCAAAGTATGCTACTATTGGCGAGCTGGCCACTGCAATCGCCGCCACTGCCCTTATCTCCACAGCGACCCTGTCACCGCCGGCGATGCCCCCTTGACGAAGCGGATCCACCGCCCAAACCCTAATGTCGGTGGCGGCGGCCTCGTCTGGAGAAACCCTAAAACCGCAGGAAAATCGTGCCCGCCTTCCAAATTGGTGGAGGCTGCTCGGCCGAGACAGATTGATAGGGTTTGTGGCTACTTCGTCGCTGGGAATTGTTCGCATGGGGAGAATTGCAAGTACTTGCACTCTTGGTTTGTTGGTGATAATAGCTTCTCTTTGCTTACCCCTTTGAAAGGACACGAAAAGGTGAGATTTTTATCCCTTTTGCGTTTTTTTTTGTTTTTCAATTTTGGTGATTATTGATCGGAAGTTGAAAGATTTTTTGATTGGTTTTGTCTTGATAGGTTATTACTGGAATCGTGTTGCCATCAGGGTCGAATAGGCTATATTCTGGAAGCAAAGACGAGACGGTTCGAGTTTGGGATTGCCATACTGGTCAGGTATATTTTAATTGATGTTTCCTTTACGCGGAAAAAATTGTTATTATTTGGAATCATTTAACTTTATGTTATGTGGATTTTGTAGTGTGTCGGTGTTGTTGATATGGGAAGCGAAGTTGGGTGCATGGTCACTGAAGGGCCATGGGTTTTCGTCGGAATTAAGAATGCTGTCAAGGCTAGAATTTGCTGTTTGATCTTTAGTGTGTACATGAAACCTCTTATGGTAGGGTATTAGGAGTGTAACAATTTATTTTCTCAATGTAGGCATGGAATTTAGAAACATCTGCCGATTTAAGCCTCAACGGACCTAAGAGACAAGTATATGCGATGGTGGTCCATAATCAGATGCTGTTCGCTGGGACGCAGGTACTAAAATAGTTTCTTCTCTAATTAATCTTATAGATGTGTTCTTTAATTACAATCTGTTGTTTAAGGTTGAGCTAACTTGATTGCAGGATGGACGCATACTGGTTTGGAAATCTAATGCTGCAGGGAATGGCTTTGAACCCGCGGCTTCTCTTACCGGTCATCGACTTGGTGTAGTTTCATTTGTTGTGGGCGCATCAAGGCTCTACTCTGGCTCTATGGACAATACAATAAGGGTAAGAATGAGATTTCTCTGACATCTTTTTGTTTGTCGTGCCATATTCAATCCATCATGGCTTTTGTTAGTACTGATCATGTTTCATATTGTTATCCTATTAGTCAGTCAGTCCCCGACTCCCCAGTGATATCTCTGATTTTGCGATCTTGTGTGACTTAAGTTTATAGTGTATATTAGGGGTCCAGAATGTCAATTTAACCTCAAATTATGATAGGCTTCTTACAAATTCTGTCTGTCTTTCAACCTCTTTCTTTTTCAGTTTTCTTTCTTTTTTGGTCGGATAAAACTCTTACCGTTTTTGTAAATATGTTTCAGGTTTGGGACCTTACAACTTTAGAGTGCATCGAGACCCTTACTGATCATACATCAGTTGTTATGTCATTATTATGTTGGGAACAGTTTTTGCTATCTTGTTCATTGGATAAAACAATAAAGGTAACTGTCTCTCGGCGTTAGTTTGTTACTCAATGAAACTATTAATCCATCTCTTTAATTCTAACACCTCAAACTATTTGCAGGTTTGGGCTGCGACAGAAAGTGGGAAACTGGAAGTGGTGTATACTCACAGCGAAGAACATGTAAGTTATATACTGGTTATAAATATGTCTCTAAAAGATTGCTCTTTCCGCCCTTTTCACTAAAGCAAGCTTAATCTGGCTTATACAGTTTATTTATGCTTCTTTTATGATAAGGAAAAATACATTGCATCCTTTAGCATTGTCGATATGCTTTTATGATAAGGATAAAACTCTTACCATTAGCATTGTCGATATGCTTTTTCAGGCTTCACTTACTAGTCGTAATGGTTTGCCTGGTTATTTTTCTTATGAGTGCTTAAGCAGTTACAAAGCTAATGATTCTGATACTTGCTCTGCTGTATGCTTTCTCATACCCTTGTTTATATTGGTTTTAGAGAATTTTTCGGCAGAATATTAGTTTTAGGTGTGTAGTAACTCCAAACTTTTGACTGACAAGCTGGACAAACACCTTTTTTAATTTTGAGTGATCGATGAAGTTTCTTAGCATACTTTTCATGTTTAGTTGGTATGCGTATGATTAAAAGATAAAGCCAATTCGAGATGACGGATATCTTATAGATAAGGCCGATACGAGATGACGAGTCTCCTCAAGCATAAATGCTACATTTTGTTTTGGTTTTTCTGGCTTAACTACTTTAATTATTCATCAACCTTATAGAAAATACACACTAGTGGAGAGAGATTCTCCTACAATCAAGAAAACCGAAAAGAAAATGTAATGAACATGGATGGATTTGAGAACATGGGTCTCATGCACACATCAATTTAGTCACCCCAAGCACTGCTTTCTAGTTTTAACAGTTTTAGATGATGTTTTTATTCTCCTTTAGATTCCTGAAACTGTTTAGTGATAATCTTATTCAAAATGAGCAGTCTATTACTATATTCTTCTATGATAATCGAGAATTTCATGATCGATGACGTGAAAATATGAGAAGTTTATAATGCTAACCTTGATAATTATGTGCTTCACAGGGAGTACTCGCATTATGTGGGATGCATGATTTAGAATTAAAGCCAGTATTGTTTTGTGCCTGCAATGACAACACCGTCCGCCTTTATGACCTTCCATCGTAAGTATATCCAATCTTTACCCTTTAAGCTTTACTTCAAATTGAGATGCCGTATTATTACTTTATTTAAAGATTCATGAGAACTGTCATAATGCTGTATCCTTTTATTCTTACAGATTCAGCGAGAGGGGCAAGATTTATACAGAGGATGAAGCAAGAGCCATACAAAGAGGTCCCGATGGTCTATTTTTTACGGGAGATGGGACAGGCGAGCTAAAAGTGTGGAAGTGGCTTTCGAATAAGAATGAAGCGGTATCTGCTTGACATTATGTTGTTCAAATTAATGGTTTTTTTTGTAAATTTTAATATTCTTCCATTTCCTCATGTAATTATATTTAGAGGGTGGATATTTACATAGAGGTTGAGGCACGAAAGTGCAATTTTGAGGTGCAAGCAATTTTCGAGGTCTTGCCATTAAATTTATTTTATTTGGTCCGTGAGGTGTATGTTATGTCCTAATAAAAAACAGTTGTGGTTTGGAGCGTCTTGTGCTAATTGTGCTTGATTTTTTGTAAATTATTTCCTGATTGTTTGTAAATTATTTTGCAGTCCAACAATTTGGTTGATACATGTGTTTCAATTGTTATTCTGTTGATGTAACTCTGTAAATTATATAGATAGACAAAGTCTCTCTCTCTCTCTCTCTCTCACTCTCTCTTGTGTGTAATAGAAATATATCTACATCCGGATATAGATAACTTCTCTATGGCTTTGTCACGTCCCGCTTCCCAAAATACGGAATACGAGGGGTGATAAGGCCATCCATGTTCCTACGGTCAAGGAAATATCCCGCCGTAGTCACACTTCGACTTCTAGCACTACGTGGTAATCAGTAATCATAGCACAGGTAAAGAAAAATGCAGTCACTAAATACTGCCAAACAGATACAAAACTAACCAGATAGAAATCAAGGAAAAGACAGCGCTGACGTGGCTGATCTAGATGTCCGCGATATCCTCGAAGTACGACCGATCCTGATCCGAGCTAACTCCACTTCTCACTCTGAGCATGCATACTCAGGTCGTCAGAGCGACACAATAGCAATATATGTATAAACATATGTAAACACGTGCAATAATGACGAACATAAAGCAGTAAATATAGAACGATGACGCGTATGAAATAATCGGTACAGGTAAACATTAAAGCAGGTATATTGAATCAGTAATCAATGCATGTCCATGTCACTAAACCTATTAGTCTCTAAGTCTCACTGTCCAGATCGCTAAACCTATCGTCAGTCCAAGTGTGAGCGTCAACCACCGCAGGAGTATCTCCAACCTAAGGGTAGGCCCCATGGGTAAGGGAACACGGGTCCGAATCATGCTCGCTAATAATCAGTAATATCACCCATACGACTTCCGAAATCGCTGTATATGCCGGCAGTGGGACTCCCGAGATTCTGTTGATCGAAATCACACTCAAACTGCCCCACACCCACGGTCTACATCAAGCACCGACCATGAACCTAAATACTAGTCGCTCCATGACAAGTCTACGCGAGAACTGGAGACAGGGTCTCCAACAAGCATGTCTCGACTGGTATCCAAGATAAATGGACAGTACTCGATGCCTTACCTATGACACTAATATAAGTGCTTCCATAACCGTCCCATACCAGTTATAGTTGCATTTACATATGCCCCATAGGCGTCAACAATGCAATAATTTAACTGGATTCGCTGATTGTGTATAAGTACGTGCCACTTTCACTATTCAATCATGCTTATACACTAACATACTTGCCACAATCCAATCACTAATATTTATCACTGGATAATGTAACACGGTCACTAGGTTATCAATGTTTTATGACCACTATTCAAATGAGAATATACCTGCTACATGATATGATGAGAATGCAATTGATTATAATACGAATAAAAGATATCAGCCAATATTATACCACTTGCAAAATGTACTATAAATCACATGTGCAGAATTAAGAAAAACAACTTAAAGGGGGTAAGCAGTGTATTTAATTATCTGTACAGAAAAATTAGTTTCGTGTCAATCGGGTTTCAGGTTCGCTAGTTATGGCCATTTCATTTTACGTGTTTACTGCTGGAAATCCAATTTCTGAACCGGAAGTCCGTTCCGTAACACGTTTTACTCCCAGTTGGGAGAACAATTAGGCGACACTACTGGACAACTAGTTATAGGGTTATGACTTAACTTTACAGAACAGGAGATGGATCAACAATATTCATTTTGGTTTAGGAGTTATGATCGAAATACCGATGAAGGGTGCAAGCTGAAATGACAGAAAACTGCCGTACAAGTCATCCGTTTAAAATATGATTTAAATACCAAATGATACTGGATTTTAGTGAAATTGATATCGTTGGAAAGATGAAACAATTTTCTACGCAGCGGTAATTAGCTCCGCATACTATCACAATTAAAAATTAAGGTTTCAGGGGTTCAAATGCATGTCAAGGGTAAGTTCCTGCTCTGGACAGCAGTCCAAGGTCAGGTAAGTTCCTTGTTTTCGATATTCAGAGGATATATCTAATAGTAAAGCTACATCTAGGGTTAAATATTATGCAGTACCCTTCGCAACGAACCCAGGCACGCTGCGATTGGATTTTTTTTCTGTAATTAATTATAAATTTAGCGGTATCAAGTGTTCGGTAAAAATCGTGAGTTTCGGTATAAACATTAGGGCGTTACCTTATGTGTGAAATTTGCATTCTTTTGCTACGAAACTTTAAAGTGTCACTATCTATCACTAGAAATCACAAGTATCAATGGTACCGCCATCGAGGCGTACAGACGAGGATTGGCCCAAAGAGAGTCGTATTAGTATGTTACGACACTCGACTTGGGGGTATCGAAACTATGGTCAAACATTATCTGATCGGTGTCAATTTTCAATATGTTGTTCGTCATCCTATAAAGAATTCATTGGTTACACGTTCCGCAACCATTAATGGGTGGTTTACACTAAGTTTCCATTTCGGTTCAGTTAATATTAAAAGCGCTGTATTTATACACAAAATGTCCTAAGTGTAGCATGAAAACAAGTGAATAGATTCACTTGCCTGGCAATGCTCCCGACGACGAATAGCATGAGCTCGACGCATGCATGGGCTAGGCACGACACGGCAACATGGAAAGTTTGGCCTTGTCTTGAGCTTGGCGCGGCCTCGATTTGAGCTTGGCGCAGATATGAGGAGTCGGGGGAGTTGCTGGTGATGATGGCGAAGACGATGAGGTCGTAGCAGCGATGGTCCACGCGATGGGCAGAGGCGGCAATAGTACAGACAACAGCAACGGCTAGGGGTCAAAGTGCTCGGAGCTCGGCTAAGTGGCTCGACTGTAGTGGTTGTGCAATGGTTTACTGGAGCTCGGCGGTGGCGATGTGCAGTGAAGGGTTGCCGGAGATGGTGCGGTGTACTGCTGAGCACAGCTGGGCACAGCAAGAAGGTTGAGATGGTGGCGAAGGTAGCAGGGACCGTGTTGTCGACGATGGGTTGGTGTCGGTTGGAGCTTGTAGTGAGGGGAGTGCTGGGTCATTTAGCTCGGTGGTGGAGATGAGGAGGTGCAGGGAGGGTAGTAGCACGGTGGTGGTCGGCTCCGGTGCGGTGAGGGGAGTTGAGGAAATGGGGTGAGTGTCGAGGAGGAGCTCAATGGTGTTAGACGGTGGTTCGTGGTGATGGGTGTGCAGGGAAAAAGGAGAAGGGAGGAGAGAGGTGGTGGCGAGGGTGTGAGGGAGACGTCGGCGGCGATGAAGCGACGGCGACGAGGTCGGGTTCTGGTGGTGATGGGATTTAGAGCTCGGGGATGGGTTCTCGTCGGGAGTTTGCAGCGGCTAAGAGAGGGAGAAGAGAAAATGTGAGGTAGTGGAGGTGAGAACGAGGGCGTTGGCGGTGGTAGCGACGGCGACGACGAGACGAGGGCGGGCGAGGGTGAAGGGTGGGCTCGAGTTGTGAGAACGATGGAGATAGAGAGTGAGGGTTAGAGAGAGAGAGAGCCGTTGAGGGGGTGCGGATGAGAGGACGTGGGATGAGGGGAGCGGGTCGTGAGGGTAGCACGAGGAAGATGGGGGAGTTGGCGAGAGAGGGGAGCTGGTCGTGGGGGTGGGCGCGGGTCTCGCGGGGGTGTACGAGGAAGGCAGGAAAGGAGAGAAGAGAAGCAAAAGAAAGGAGAGGGGAGTTCGGGTCAGGTCGGGTTTGGGTAGAGTGTGGGCTGGGCTCGGGGCAGAGAAGAGGAAAATGGGAGTTGGGGGTTTGGGCTGAGGGAATAGATTAGGAAAAAGAATTTGGAATAATAAAAAGAGTTAGGGTTTGGATTCTGATTAGGAAAAAGGGTTTTAAGAAATTAATAGTTAGGGTTAGGAAAATAAAATATTTAAGTTAATAAAATTTTGAAATTTTTGTTTTTAAAAATACAGAAATTATTTAAAGTAACTGGGTATTACATCATACCCCACTTATATAAAATTTCGTTCTCGAAATTTAAAATAAACGATAAGCTATAAAATACTATGCAAAAAGCCACAAAATCAAATATTACTATATAGTGATTTACGCAAAAACAGCTAGAACAAAAAATCATAATTTTATATATATGTATATAAGAAATAGCGCAGCTGAAATAATAATCATAAGTACGCACAGGGCATAACCATTTATAATGATAAACTATATATATATAACACAAGGAAAAACAATAGTAAACAATAGTGAGGGTTCGGCTGATAAGCCTTAAGAATCGAAACTACTTTGGTGAAATTACAATTCAAATAAGTACAAAATAACTTTAGAATACGTATGAGGTAAAAGTGTCGAAAAATAAAACGAAGAATAAGTGAGGTAGTAATGAAAACAACAAAAGTGACATGTAAACTGGAAGCATTAGTATGGAAATTTCACTAGAAAATAAAATATATAATGTAAATCAAAACAATTTAAAAGCTTGGAAATAGTATAGAACTTCGGGATAGTAGGTAAAACTAAAAATACTTACTAACACATAATGGAAATATAACTTATTATAAATAAGCAAAACTCTAAAATTTTAAAATAGTAAACGTACTAATTATAATTATATCAACAGAAAAATAACACTGATAATATACAGAAGACTAGCCGGAGAATGGATCGCGGTATATATATTGGAGATCAACGCCGTGAGCAAGCACCCGAATGGAAAAATGTGAAGAGGAATTGGGTTGCCCAGGATGCCACAAGGATAGAAGGATAAAATCGGATTCAAAATCAGAGAGAGACATAAGTTAACAAGGAGTATAGGATTGACAATTTCAGACTGGGGTATGCGACAAGATACAAGCTTATCGTAAAGAGAGTCCGGGGGTGCGGTGATGAACCATGATGTCGACTAAGCCTAGGGTATAAATGTAGTAAATCAAACAAATGTAGTTAGTCACAATTCACAACTTTATTGCATTCAAACTAAGAAGTTCAACGAATACAAGATTTTAAACGAAAGGGAACATACACTAAATAGAGTAATAATATCTTTATTAGAAGCAGGAAAGGTGAATCTGAATCTTGTGCTGGGTCCGTGCCGTCCTCGAAATTAAAGTACGAGAACAACTAAGTCGTTCAAGCAGGTTTGGAGGGCGTTGACGAATCTTCACCTTGTAGCTTCTTCCTTTTAGGGCAACCATTGACAAAATGTTCGTCGGATCCACAAATCAAGCACTGTCCTTTGGCCCTGCGACAGTCTCTCTGAAAGTGTCCTGGTCTCTTGCAATAACCACAACGTTGAGATCTCCGCTTCTTATGTTGCTGAGGAACAAATAGGCGCTTCATCTGTACGCCACCTCTTCGTCTAACAGGGATTCCCTTATGATTTAGGGCTCCCGTTGGTGCTTGAGCTATTTTCCTTCTTAGTTCTTCAGCTAAGAGATCGTTTGTTCGTTCCTGGGTTTCCATCAAACCTTGCAGTACACCCAAAATCTCGATGGTCTGACTCTAGGTAGTGGAGGAGGACGGAGAGTTGTTAGAAGTCATGGTCCTGAAACAACAAATTTTAGGACGACATAAGGTACAAGGCATAAGAATCAGAATAAGATGTAGAACGAAATAAGAATATGTAGTGAGGTGAAATTCAATCAAATAGAAATCGAATGTAGAACTCCAAGTCACTCAAGCAGAGTGCTGCCTTGTAACTATACTGCAGTTCATAGTTACAATCACATAACTCTACCAAGTTATCCAAAACTCTAGCGGATGGAGTCAAAATATAGCTTGACAAAATGTAGGGATCCTAGTCAAGGATAACAAGTTTACAATCTAAACCGAATGAGCGACTTAAATTGTCAAGCCTTACTCGGGAACTGCAATCCCAATCTAAACCAAACCTGGCTCTGATACCAACAAAACCATATCATGCATCGCTTCCCAAAATACGGAATACGAGAGGTGACAAGGACAACCATGCTCCTACGGTCAAGGAAATATCCTGCCGTAGTCACACTTCGGCTTCTAGCACTACGTGGAAATCAGTAATCATAGCACAGGTAAAGAAAAATGCAGTCACTAAATATTGCCAAACAGATACAAAACTAACCAGATAGAAATCAAGGAAAAGACAGCGCTGGCGTGACTGATCTTAATGTTCGCGATATCCTCGAGGTACGACCGATCCTGATCCGAGCTAAGTCCACTCCTCACTCTGAGCATGCATACTCAGGTCGTCAGAGTGACACAATAGCAATATAAGTATAAACATATATAAACACGTGCAATAATGAAGAAATGAAGCAATAAATATAGAACGGTGACGCTAATCGGTACAGGTAAACAGTAAAGTAGGTATATCGAATCAGTAATCAATGCATGTCCATATCACTAAACCTATTAGTCTCTAAGTCTCACTGTCCAGGTCGCTAAACCTATCGTCAGTCTAAGTGTGAGCGTCAACCACCACAGGAGTGTCCCCAACCCAAGGGTATGCCCCAGGGGCAAGGGAACACGGGCACAAATCACGCTCGCTAATAATCAGTAATATCACCCATACGACTCCCGAAATCGGTGTATATGCCTGCAGTGGGACTCCTAAGATTCCGTTGACCGAACTCACACTCAAGCTACCCCACACCTACGGTCTACATCAAGCACCGACCATGAACCCAAATACTAGTCGCTCCATGACAATCTACGCGAGAATTGGAGACAGGATCTCCAACAAGCATGTCTTGACTGGTATCCAAGATAAATGGACAGTACTCGATGCCTTACCTATGACACTAATATAAGTGCTTCCATAACCGTCCCATACCAGTTTTAGTTACAGTTACATATGCCCCATAGGCGTCGACAATGCAATAATTTAACTGGTTCCGCTGATTTTGTACAAATACGTGCCACTTTCACTATTCAATTACGCTTATACGCTAACATACTTGCCACAATCCAATCACTAATATTTATCACTGAGTAATGTAACACGTTCACTAGGTTATCAATATTTTATGACCACTATTCAAATGAGAATATACCCGCTACATGATATGATGAGAATGCAATTGATTATAATACGAATAAAAGATAGCAGCCAATATCATACCACTTACAAAATATACTATAAATCATGCGTGCAGAATTAAGAAAAAAAACTTAAAAGGGGTAAGCAGTATATTTAATTATTTGTACATCAAAATTAGTTTCGTGTCAATCGGGTTTCAGGTTCGCTAGTTATGGCCACTTCATTTTACGTGTTTACTGTTGGAAATCCAATTTCTGAACCGGAAGTTCGTTTCATAACACGTTTTACTCCCAATTGGGAGCACAATTAGGCGACACTACTGTTCAACTAATTGCAGGGTTATGACTTAAATTTATAGAACATGAGACGGATCAACAATATTCATTTTTGTTTAGGAGTTATGATCGAAATACCGATGAAGGGTGCAAGCTGAAATGACAGAAAACTGCCGTACAAGTCATCCGTTTAAAATATGATTTAAATACCAAATAACACTAGATTTTAGTGAAGCTGATATCGTTGGAAAGATGAAACAATTATCTACGCAGCGGTAATTGGCTCTGCACACTATCACAATTAGAAATTAAGTTTTCATGGGTTCAAATGCATGTCAAGGGTAAGTTCCTGCTCTGGACAGCAGTCCAAGGTCAGGTAAGTTCCTTGTTTTCGATATTCAGAGGATATATCTAATAGTAAAGCTACATCTAGGGTTAAATATTATGCAGTACCCTTCGCAACGAACCCATGCACGCTGCGATTGGATTTTTTTCTGTAATTAATTATAAATTTAGCGGTATCAAGTGTTCGGTAAAAATCGTGAGTTTCGGTATAAACATTAGGGCGTTACCTTATGTGTGAAATTTGCATTCTTTTGCTACGAAACTTTAAAGTGTCACTATCTATCACTAGAAATCACAAGTATCAATGGTACCGCCATTGAGGCGTACAGATGAGGATTGGCCCAAAGAGAGTCGTATTAGTATGTTACGACACTCGACTTGGGGGTATCGAAACTATGGTCAAACATTATCCGACCGGTGTCAATTTTCAATATGTTGTTCGTCATCCTATAAAGAATTCATTAGTTACACGTTCCGCAACCATTAATGGGTGGTTTACACTAAGTTTCCATTTCGGTTCAGTTAATATTAAAAGCGCTGTATTTATACACAAAATGTCCTAAGTATAGCATGAAAACTGTTAGTGTATATGCCCTAGAGGCCATTACTGTATCATACTAGTTTGTATATTACTTAATGGAAGCTTGGGATATTCACAGTTGTATAGACAATCTTGCTCAAAATAGTTGTATGCTACTTGGTTTGTTTCTATTTTAATATGTGCATGTGTTTCTTTTAGCATATCGCCTATACATATTAGTGGAGCCCTTAGGATCTTTGCTTGATTACCAGCGTTATGATGGCAGTCACACTAGTGGGGGCTGGGTAATCTACAAGCATATCCCTATACAGGTCTCTAGTCGTAGGATTATCGAGACGGGGCATCGATACTCCGGAGTAGACTAGCGTGTGCGTTTCTCATCCCAACATGGGAGATGGTCTGTCCCACAGCCATCAGTATGTCGTACTGGAGATAGTATGCGGGTGCACGTTAGGTTACGAGTACACTGGACAGGACTCGTCGGGAACTGTTGGTTGGTACTATACCTATCGTCAGATAACAGTTCCCAGGTGACAGGAGTACAGCTTAGCCCGTCGACTCGACACTGCTACTTCTCCTCAAGTGTGTTCCCACTGTACTTTGATTACTACCCTACCACGGCTCAAAGGAGTCGTGCAAATAGGTAGTAGTTGGATGCAGTCCCGAAGCACTTGGAGGCAGTAGCGGTTAGATAGGATTCTTCTCTCCCGGTGGGGGGTTGATATCGCGCTGTGTCTAGGAGAGCCATTACACAAAGTCCCTGGTCAGGGCAAGCGAGAATTACTGGTAGTGTTTCCAGTAGTTTCTCGGGGTGTTCTGGGTTACACTCCGGCACGACTTGTATCGCTATTAGGGGTCTGACGTTTACCGCCCCCTAGGCCCGACATGCGATGCTCATAGACGAACAGACCAGACTGTACGAAGATTGTCACATTCAGGCTCAGTAGGAGTTCGGATGGGTTCATCTCATCGGTCTTCTTATCGGCATCTACCTGGGGACCGTTACGTACAGCTAGTACCGCTTGTGGCCTGTGGTTAAACCCACTGCCAGCTTAGTGTCGAGTCTTTAGAGTCCCACACAGGGGGTTGTTCGCCTTTGGGCAAAACAGAGTAGAGGTCGCATGGTTTTGCGACGGGGTTCGTTCACATCCCCACACTTGTGCACGTTTGGTGTCCGGGCAGTTATTACTAGCGGGCTTTGGTTTAATCCAGATCCTAGTATTTGTTTTGGGATTGATTTTGTCTCATTGTATTCGTGTTCCTCGGAACACGGATGCGGGTGTGTATGCACAGTTGACAGAGGCAGATGAGCCTCATTAGGGTTGTTGACCGTTGACTTTTTCTAAACCCCAATGAGAATTAGAAATATGATTAATAATAATAATTAAGGATAATTGTGCCATGGTTGAGGTTGGGTTGACCATTTGACTTTTGTTGACCATTTAACCATGATCATTTCTTTTGCAAGATGCTTCTTGATTCTTGCAAATTGTATTAAATGTGAAATGATAATGGTCATTTCAACTAACCATCACAATTTTCTTTAGTTATTATTATTATTATTATTATTATTATTCTCATATGAGAGCATGGTTGTATTATTCTTATTCATTCTCTCTTGCTCTTTCTCTCTCATGCAAAGCTCTCCCTCTTCCTCTCTCAAAGCACTCTTCTTTCATGTGTTGAAAAACATGAGATTTGTGAGATAAAACCATCAACACAATACTCTACTCATTCTAGGGTTCTTAGTCTAGCAAGCCAAGCACTCTAGTTACCTCTTGGTTGAGGTAGGAGCTCAAGGTAGAGGCCTTCGGGTGGATCTTTCTTCGGCAAAGAGAAGACGAAGAGGAGGAGCCGTCTACACCACTCCAAGGAGCAAGCAAGAAGGAGGACCACAACAAGAAGAGAAGGAGTTCAAGATCTAGGTATAACCATCTAACCTAGTAGCTAGAACTTGTAGTTAGTTTGTTAGTTTTTGTTTAGCAAAGATACTATATTTTTAGTCCATGTTGCCTTGTGTTAAAAATCTGATTTTTACTCTTTCCGCTTCCCCGTAAGCACCGGGGTGGGTAACGTGGACTTACAGTGGTATCAGAGCCTAGCTAAACAACAACTAACATGTTAGCAAAGTGTTTAGAATTTCGATCCGGAAAAAATCGCAAAATACATCAAAAATCTTGTACTTTCTGCCGTTTTTAAAAACAGGTCTAAAAATATTTCCACACACCTGAAAAATACGTGCAGGGTTTTTTAGGAACAACCAAGAAAAACGAGCCCACGACTCGATCAGACCGCCACGGAAGCGCGGCGAAACGTTTCGCCGCGGATCCGCGGCCGAGTCGACTCGGTCGCGACTCGTTTTTCCTGCAGTGTGTTCAGGCTGATGTTTTATGATTTTTAAGATGATTTGTTTTTGCCCAGATTCTTCAGAGAACAGTATTGTTTTTGGGGTAGTTTCAAATTGGAATATTGATCGAAATTCTATAAACTATAGCTAAATGGTTATATCTGTAATGTGATATATGTACTGAACGTCGACTAATCGCTATACGTCGATTAGTAGGGGTTGTACATATCTGTGATCTGTGATGTTGGATTGTGTATATGAACTTGTTGGATTATCGCGGATGAATAGCTGGGGTTGTGAGATGAGAGTTTATTTATCTTTCATTTGATGTAAATTGTAAATTGATGTAATATTATTTTTATGGCCGCACATCCGGGTTGAGGTTGTAGTCGCCATTGTATATTATTTCTTTTACTATTTTTTCTCCTAGGATAGACCCAAGGTGGGGTGCAAAAATTACCGGATACTTTGAAGTGCCGAGTGACCTACTCACGTCGTTGAGGGAGGTTGCTTCACTTCGGGTACTTGGCGGGTAGTTTGCCGCACTCGTAGGGGTCTAGGGTGGGGTTTGGCTATTCATCGCGACCGTGTAATCCGTCTTTCGTTGCAGGCTCGAACGAAACGCGGATTCCTAGCATATCCAATGTGTTCATCTGTGATCTGGAATGGCTATCATTGCATCTAACGAATGTTTATATCTATATATGATATCTAGTAGACGTTGCTTATGTTTTGCATCTGCGCTAGTCCAGCCCCCGCTCTGTCGTTAGTTAAGTAACCTAACGGGTGATGACGGGGCCCAGTGGCGAATGCGGATGGCATAAGCGTACGTCATATTTTCGTTGTTTTCTGCAATGGTAGGATTAATTGATGGGACGCATTAAATTAATGCAAAGAAAACAAACCAAAGTTAAATCGTTGGAACAATTTCAAAACCACTCGGTTTTTTCAAAAACAGAAAACTTTTAAAAACGCGGAGCTTAAACCACTCCTTTTAAAAGCTATCAGGTTCCTTCGATTATAACAAGTTCATTACGTTCACGGTTTCGCCAAAAACCATTCGTAGCCCTTCGTCATTTCGTATGGATAGTCAATAGTATTCAACCTGTGTTTGTTGGCCAAAGTCAAGGTATAGTGATTGGTAGCTATTGGATATTCATATGTAGCATAGATAGATGCGTTGGTTCGGGATAGTCGTACTGCCTTGTTGGCCAAAGTCAAAGGTAGGTACGGGTGGGTTCAAATTAAGCTGGATAATGACGGGTAGAATTTGACATGTGACTTATGATTTGTTGGCCAAAGTCAAGGTCATAAGAGCATGGGGCAAAAATCCACATCGGGAGTTTCTAAAGAAACTGAAACTTGCTAGTGCTGCATACTATTTGGAGTGTGATGATTTTGGTAGGATTCCTTCAGCTTTATCACACGATGATATTTGGATCCCGATCCTACTGTAAGTATATGCTACTCCTCGGGAAACTTTCTCACTTAACGATCAATGCTATAAACCAAGTAAGTGTCTAGAAAGGTGTTAGCGGGGCTACGCCCACAGGGAAAAGAGGTTATTTAATTAAGGAACTTCGCAAAAGCGTCGTAAAACCTCCCTCGAAGTACCGACACTGGCCTGGCTGAACGGTTAAGCAAGTATTGTATGGTGAGATTGTTCCCGACTAATTCTTCTTTTATGGTTTGAGGAAGGATTCGAGAAACAGTGGGAGCCATCCTCTTTAGACAAACTAAAAACCACTCTAAACTTGCAAGAGCATCATGCTAAAATGTTTCTTCTCTCTCTCCTAATTGCAGCGGCCATACATCATGACCGGCCTTAAGTTACTACTAGATAAAAACATACTGACATGGCCAAACTATAAAAATTGGCTCAGGAATATCAAAATAGCAATCACTTATGACAAGTTGGGGTATCTCCTTACCACCAAAGCCCCCGCTGTCCCAGGTCCCAGCGTCGCAGATAAGGAAATCCGTAAGACCTGGGAGATTGACTGCGCGAAGGCTAAGTGCCTCGTGGTTGCCTCTATGGACAATGAACATCAGAGGAGGCACGAGAATATGGACCTTGAATCTATATTTCTCCATACTAAGGTACTATATGGAGAGCAATCCCGTATCGCCAGATACGAAGTCTCGAAAAAGTTGTTTTCAGCGAGATTGGCCGTCGGATTATCTGTAGCAGAATACGTGCTTAAGATGATTGGTTACATTGAAGAGCTCGCGGACCTCGGGACCACGTTAGAGAATGAGCTCTACACCGACTTGATTCTCCAGTCCCTTCCTTCCACTTACGCCTAGTTTATCCTGAACTTCAACTTGCAAAGAAAAGAAGTTGAACTTCCGGAACTCCTCAACATGTTGAGGAGTGCAGAGGGCACCCTACAGAAAGTCAGGGAAACACCCGCTTTGTTTGTTGGAGGAGCTTCATCTTTTAGGTCCAAGGCGAAAGCCAAAGGAAAGAAGAAGAAGGCCCCCACCAAACCAAGGGGCGGTATTAGTAAAGTGGAAGCCAAGGGAAAGGCAAATGTAGCAAAGGTAGCGGGACAGCTTGTGGGAAAGGAAGAGTGCTTTTATTGTCACAAGAAAGGACACTGGAAGAAAGATTGCAGGGCTTGGAATTGTTAGTTATATGTATGCCCTAGAGGCCATTACTGTACATAGGATGTATATTGTAGTGGATGCTGGGACATATATAGGGAGGACTTTCTTGCTCGACATGATAGTATGCTATCTGGTTGCTCTTTATCTTAACGTGTACATTGATTGTCTCTCTGTTACATGTTGGTAAAGCCCTTAGGATGTGTACTTGACTACCTGGACTATGATGCGGATCATACTAGTAGGGACATGGTAGTCCATAAGTACATCTTTCAAGTTCCCTAGTCATGGGTGTATCGAGACGGGGCATCGATATACCAGAGTAGACTAGTGTATACCTTCTCGACCCATACAGATGGGCGATGGATGATCCCATATTCATTGGTGTTTGACATCAGAGATGATATACGGGTGCTCAGTGGAGACTGGGTACACTGGACGGACTCGCCGAGAACTCCCAGATGGTATTATACCTTACGTCAGATGGAAGTTCTCTGGTGACACTGGTACAGGTTAGTCTGTAGACCCGAGATCGTCATAGAGTCTTGTGTGATTCCCACTGTGCTTTGATTTCCATCTTACCACGTCCAAGAGGGCGTGAAAAACGGTGGTTTTTGGGTTCAGTCCCGAATCACATGGAGGCAATGAGCGATAGGAGGGGATTCGTCTCTCCCGGTATAGGGAGTTGATGTTGCGCTGTGTTCGACTGGTTATAACCGGAAATCCCTGGCCAGGGTTGCTGAGATTTACTGGTAAGTGTTACCAGTAGTTTCTCGAACTGTTATAGACCTCATATCGACACGACTTATCGAGCTATTGGGGTCTGACGTTTACCACCCCTAGGCGAGATATGCGACATATCAGACGAACAGAAAGGACTGTAAGGTAAGTGTTACTGGTTGGATTCACAGAAGTGTGAGCGGGCTTGCTCGTTGATCTTCTGATCGCTCAATACTCGGGTGGCCGTTACGTTTAGCAGACCGCTTGCGGCTTGTGGGTGTTTGATATGATCATCACCTGCTGCCGGCGTATTGATGAGTCTTTAGAGTCCTACACAGAGGTTTCCTGGCTCAAGCGAAACGAAATAGGAGCGCATATGAGATATGTGAGGGACCGAGAATAATACAAGTATGTGATACTGTATTCTATTCTCGCAATTTGTATCATCGGTCGGTTATATGTGATATAGCCGGGTTACCGAATCAAGTGTTGATTCGATATATTGATACTCTTGATATTAGTCGGTTATATGCAGTATGACCGGATCATTAAATCAAGTGTTGATTTAATGATTTAATGTATAATTATATATTTGATATATTACTTTACATTAACTAGTATTTGTTCACTTAAGATGGATTTTCTCACTAGATTGTGCACATTGTATATATGATATATTCTTGTGCACTAGTTTGTATCATGTTTGATGATACATGCAAACTTGGGTGTGTATGCTTTAAACCATGTTTAGTTAATGGTTAGGGTTTTGTTTTTCTTTATTTATTTCATAAAAACAAAATGGTGGCGTTTTTTTTCTTTGCTTTAAGCTTCATGAAGCTTCTTAGCATTTTTCAAAGTCTTAACCATTTTGTCTTTATGCTTTGACCTAACCATCACCTAAACTATGGTTTGCTCTCTACATGAGTTTACTTCACCCATGGTTGGATTATGATAAGTATCACTTGATTTATTATTTTCCGTAATTCTTTTTCTTTTGCTTCTTCTTCTTCTTCTTCATGAAGAGAAGAAAGTTTTTCTTGAATATTTCAAGTGATGAAATCAAGTGAGAAATCCAAATCCAAAGTGAACCCACTTCCTATTTCTTCATCTTCTACCACTTGCCATGTTGTATAGGGTGTTTTCTTCACAAGTTTCATGACCAAGTGAAGATGGAGCTTGAGTTAGAGTTGCCTCGACGTAGATCATCTTCGGCATCGATGTCAACGACCTAGTCCGCTCATTTCTCCGACGAAACCATCGCTAGAGTCCGGGATCCCGGTGATCGCAGCGAAGGGACGTCATCACGGAGCTAAAGAAGTGGAGGACTGGATCTACAAAGGTTGTATTTCCATTCACTTAGTAGCAAAGTAGTTTGCTAGCTTGTTTGTTTCGCCTTTACCTCTAGTTAACGATCTATCATTAGGGTTTCTCGGCACATAATTTTTGAATTTGGCATGGTTGATGCCTTGTGGAACCTCTTGAGTGTGCCTAGTAACCCTACAGGAAGGCCAAGAACCAGGACTCGAAGCAAGTTGTGGCTTCGGTTTCAGGTGTGTATGTTATTGAAAACTGTCTATCAATCAACTCTACTTCCTAGGTATTGGATACCGGATCGGGATATCATAACTGTAATTCTTTGCAGGCACTGAGAAAGCGTAGAGTTTTGAAGGCAGGTGTTCACCGCCGGATGCCGGGAAGACTGGACGTCTTGCCTGAATCTGGGGGCAGATGCTAATTGGTGCTATCCGTCCACCTCTCCGAAGATGCCAAGTTGATTTATGGCACCATGTATCGAAGGTTTAAACGAATGCGGCCGATGTAGCAGACTTCGTCAGATTCCCCCTCGTTTGAGGGGTTTTTGATTGTGGGGACGCTCTTTCCTGCAGGCATAAGCCCCTGCAGTTAATTACGCTACCGCATCGCGGTAACAACTTTCTCCTTCTCCATATGGTCACTTCGTGTCGTGGGTGTTTGTTTTGTGTTTGTTTGCCCGTGGATTGTATACGGAGACTAAGTTATGTTGTCGCCCGTAGGACGTAGACTAGTCCAAATCCGTATTTTTCTTAGATTTGGGTTTGGGGGGGTTGTGTTTAAGGATACGTTAGCCTCATTTGAGACTAAGATCAACTTAAACGTTTGTTAAGGATACGTTAGTCTCATTTTAGACTAAGATCAATTTAACGGGATCGTTTAGATCCAACAAGAGAACAATTGGGCTCTATTATTTAGTTTTGTGACATTGCGGTCGGTAATTAGTTTAAGGACATTGCGGTCCGATATTAGTTTTAAGACATCGCGGTCAAGGTTAAGGACATCATAGTCCATGAGCTTAAGGACCTCACAATCCGGTGTTAGTTTTAAGACATCGCGATCGAGGTTAAGGACGTTATAGTCCATGAGTTTAAGGACCCCACAGTCCGGTATTAGTTTTAAGACATCACGGTCGAGGTTAAGGACGTCATAGTCCATGAGTTTAAGGACCCCATAGTGGGTAGCAGTGTGTGGTTGTTGGGACCCATTACCTCTCTGACGAAGTTGAGGAATTACAACGACAGATATCAGAGGAGTAAAGAGATATACCCTTTGAACCGGGTGTAAATTGATTGGAATAGCGGATGAGCTCAGTTCAATTTAAATTAAGGACTTATGGCTAGAATTGGGCTAAGTCCAGTTAAAAATGTTTAACATTTTGATTTATGTTCTGCCTATTAGGCCTTTACTTGGGCTCTGCCCTTTTAATAATACATAGCATTTATCAGGAGCAAAATAGTGGTCTGATAGTGCGCCACGTGGCTTGTCAGGCGCTTTGCGCCAACCAAAAAGCGCATTGCGCTAGCGCATGTGAAGGTGACATGTGTCACGCTCAGCGCTAAGCGCAAGTCTGTTAGCGCACTGCGCTTTTTAAGTGCGCCGCGCCAGTGAGTGACACATGGCGCGTTCTGGTGCAGTGCGCCATTCCAAGAGCGCAGTGCGCTATATTTAGAAGCGCAAAGCGCAAACTGTTCTGTGGTTGACATGTGGCGCGTTCTGGCGCAGTGCGCCAGTCCAAGGAGCGCAAAGGCGCAATTCAAGAGTGCAATGCACTGTGCAGAGCGCATTTTGATCAATTTAAGATCAAAGAACAAGTTTTTTTGTTCTTCAAAAGAGGCATTGCCTCAAGATTCAAGAACCAAGGTTCTTATTCTCATCAAAAGGCTATGCCTTTATAGATCAAATGATTTGTTAATGAAGTAAAGTACTTCTTTTTAATCTTTTATAATTAGATCTTTTTGATAGTTTTCTTTTTATTGAAGATCTTGATCTTGTTCTTAGATTTTTTGATCTTTTTAGAAGATGGTTCTTCTTTTTTAATGAGATGATTTAATCTCTGTTCTTCCAAGAATTCTTTACCTTTAAAGATGAAGAAAATGATCTTGTTTCTTCAAAGGCTTGCTTTTCTTTCTCTTTGAGTTTTTTCTCAAACTTTGCAGAGGGTTCTCTCTATCTCAGACTTGAGGTCTTGAGGCCTTTATATAGGGCCAATTGATTTGTTAAGTTAGTTGAAAAGATCTTTCTCTGATTGATTTGGGGATATTTCCCCTCCGTTGGATCTTTTGATCCTAGGGCTTCTGTTTTACAGAAGATAATCTTCTTATTATAATAAGATTGGAAAGATCTTTCTAGAACAGAATTTTAATTCTGATTAATTAATAATTTATTATTATTATTAGATCTTTGATCTAACGGTGGGGAATTCTTTAAATTCCAGCGCCGACGCAATTGGCGCTAGCGCACCTGCGTTTGACACGTGGTGCACAGCGCAACTGTGCTAGCGCGCCTGTGTTTGACACGTGGCGCGCAGCGCAACTGCGCTAGCGCGCCTGCGTTTGACACGTGGCGCGCAGCGCAGAGCGCAGCGCAACTACGCTAGCGTGCCTGCGTTTGACACGTGGTGCGCAGCGCAAAGCGCAAGGGATCTGAAGCGTTGCTTCAATTTTTAAATTTTGAAATTCAAACAGAGCTTTGCTCTGATTGGGGGTGCACTGCCTAGGGCACAGCGCTCCTGGCGCTGGCGTGTCTGCTTTTGACACGTGGTGCGCAGCGCAAGGGATCTGAAGCGTTACTTCAATTTTTAAATTTTGAAATTCAAACAGAGCTTTGCTCTGATTGGGGGAAACAGCAGGTGATATGACCCTCAGAGTTACAAACGGAGCTAGCATGGATGCTGAGTCCGTGGGGGATTATCATTTAGGATTGTCAGATGGACATGTTTTGGTTTTGCGTGACTGTTATTTTGTACCAAGTTCGACTTGTAATATCATATCTGTATTTTTAATGTCTAAAGAAGGTTTTGATTTTGCATTTGTAAGCAATGTTGTAAACATTCACCTTAATCATGTTTTGATTGGGTCAGGTACATTAAGCAACGGTATATACGTATTGAACCAACCACAGATTTTCAATATCCAGAATACACACAAAAGAAAGTCTCCAGAAATAAATCATGCTTTCTTATGGCATTGTAGACTGCGTCACATCAATGAGACAAGGTTAACTAAGTTGCATAAAGAAGGATATTTGGACCCGTTCGAATATCAATCATATGCAACTTGTCAATCATGTCTCAAAGGAAAGATGACAAAGACTCCGTTCACTGGACACGGAGTAAGAGCAAGCGAGCTCTTGGGACTCGTACACAGCGATGTATGTGTTCCAATGTCTACACATACGCGAAGTAGTTATTCTTACTTCATTACTTTTATGGATGATTTTTCAAGGTATGGACATGTCTTCTTAATGAAGCATAAATCTGAAGCCTTTGAAAAATTCCAAGAATACAAGAATGAAGTAGAAAAACAAACAGACAAAAGTATCAAGACACTGAGATCTGATCAAGATGGTGAATACTTGAGTGCCGAGTTCCTGGATTACTTAAAAGAGAATAGAGTTCTCTCTCAGCTTACTCCTCCATACACTCCACAACATAACGGTGTATCGGAGAGACGGAACCGAACCCTATTGGATATGGTACTTCCATGATGAGTAATGCTGAGTTACCACGATCTTTCTGGGGATATGCACTAGAATCAGCTGCATATCTTTTGAACCGGGTTCCAACTAAGTCAGTGCCTACCACACCATATCAGATGTGGAGTGGGAAGAAACCCTATCTTAAACACATTAAGATATGGGGATGTCCAGCTTTTGTCAAAAAGCAGCATACGGACAAACTCGAGGCACGCTCAGTACAGTGCAAGTTTATGGGATATCCAAAGAACTCCAAGGGATATTTCTTCTATTACGCAGAGGAACAAAAGGTATTTGTTTCTCGTCATGCCTACTTCTTGGAAACTGAATTTTTAGAAAATCAGATAAGTGGGAGCGCAATAGAACTGGAAGAAATTCCAGAACCACAAGCTATTACTGAAAGTTTAGTAGAACCAGAAGGTTCGAAAGAACAGGACATTCCTGTGCCACTCCGCAGGAGTAGTAGGCAGTCTCATCCGCTCGAGAGATACTACGGTTTTCTTATAGATGGGGATAGAGAGAATTGTATCATTGATAAAGATGAGCCGACTAGCTTCCAGCAGACCATCTAGAGCACTGACTCGGTAAAATGGCTGGATGCAATGTGGACCGAGATGGAGTCCATGTACACCAACAAAGTATGGATTTTAGACATTGCTCCAGAAGGGGTAAAACCCATAGGCTGCAAATGGATCTTCAAAAGGAAGATTGGTGTAGATGGACAGGTTGAGACCTATAAGGCTAGACTTGTTGCAAAGGGTTTTCGTCAAAAACCTGGTTTGGACTATGACGAAACCTTTTCTCCAGTAGCTATGCTCAAATCCATTCGGATCCTTCTTGCCATTGCTGCCTTCCACGATTATGAGATTTGGCAGATGGACGTAAAGACCGCTTTTCTAAATGGAAATTTAGAAGAGTGTGTCTATATGGACCAGCCAGAGGGTTTCATTCAGAGTGGGAGCAGCGAGAAGGTGTGCAAGTTGCTTAAGTCCATTTATGGACTGAAGCAGGCATCGCGGAGTTGGAACATCTGTTTTGATGAGACGGTCAAGGAATTTGGCTTTATCAAAAATCCAGATGAACCATGCATTTATAGTAAAATTGTAGCACGAACTGTCGTATTCCTCGTTTTATACGTGGATGACATTCTCTTGATAGGAAATGACATTCCTATGCTACAATCTGTCAAAGGGTTCTTGTCACACAGGTTCTCCATGAAAGACCTGGGTGATGCCTCTTACATTCTGGGGATCCGGATCTATCGTGATAGGTCCAAGAGGATATTAGGACTTTCACAGTCCAGGTACATCGACACCATACTGAAAAGATTCAGTATGGAAGATTCCAAGCGCGGTAATTTACCGGCTTGTCACGGGATCACCCTCTCCAAAGAGATGTCTCCCAAGACTGATTTGGAAAGGGATCGCATGTCTATTATACCCTACGCTTCTGCGGTAGGCTCTATAATGTATGCGATGTTGTGTACTATACCAGATGTAGCTTATGCACTGAGTGTAGTAAGCTGGTATCAGTCAAACCTTGGGGAGAAGCACTGGATAGCGGTAAAGAACATTCTGAAGTACCTGAGAAGGACTAAGGATATGTTTTTGGTTTACGGCGGGAAAGACCTCCAGATGGAGGCCTTTGCTGACTCCAGCTTCTAGAGTGACAAGGATGACTCCAAATCCATGTCGGGTTATATCTTTACCCTCAATGGAGGGGCGGTGTGTTGGAAGAGTTCCAAACAGGAAACCGTTGCTGACTCGATGATGGAAGCGGAATATATCGCAGCATCTGATGCCGCAAAAGAAGCCATTTAAATGAGGAAGTTCTTGACAGAACTTCAGGTGGTTTCGTCCATTGTTTATTCAATACCTCTGTATTGTGACAACAACGGGGCTATAACTTTAGTAAAGGAACCCAGGTCCCATCAGAAGTCCAGACACATCTTGAGGCGGTATCACCTGATCAGGGAGATCGTGGATCGCCGGGAGATCGAGGTTTGGAGGGTTGCTACAGAAGATAACACTGCAGATCCATTCACGAAGGCCATACCCCAGACTCAGTTCGAGCGGCTGATCGAGATGATAGGTCTTCGATACGCCAGTACATGGCCCTAGTGCAAGTGGGAGATTGTTAGTGTATATGCCCTAGAGGCCATTACTGTATCATAATAGTTTGTATATTACTTAATGGAAGCTTGGGATATTCACAGTTGTATAGACAATATTGCTCAAAATGATAGTATGCTACTTGGTTTGTTTCTACTTTAATATGTGCAGGTGTTTCTTTTAGCATATCTCCTATACATATTAATGGAGCCCTTAGGATCTTTGCTTGATTACCAGCGTTGTGATGGCAGTCACACTAGTGGGGGCTGGGTAATCTACAAGCACATCCTTATACAGGTCCCTAGTCGTAGGATTATCGAGACGGGGCATCGATACTCCGGAGTAGACTAGTGTGTGCGCTTCTCATCCCAGCAGGGGAGATGGTCTGTCCCACAGCCATCAGTACGTCGTACTGGAGATAGTATGTGGTTGCTCGTTAGGTTACGAGTACACTGGATAGGACTCATCGAGAACTGTTGGTTGGTACTATACCTATCGTCAGATAACAGTTCCCAGGTGACAGGAGTACAGCTTAGTCCGTTGACTTGACACTGCTACTTCGCCTCAAGTGTGTTCCCACTATACTTTGATTACTACCCTACCACGGCTCAAAGGAGTCGTGCAAACAGGTAGTAGTTGGGTGCAGTCCTGAAGCACTTGGAGGCAGTAGCGGTTAGATAGGATTCGTCTCTCCCGGTATTGGGGGGTTGATATCGCGCTGTGTCTAGGAGAGCCATTACACAAAGTCCCTGGCCAGGGCAAGCGAGAATTACCGGTAGTGTTTCCAGTAGTTTCTCAGCGTGTTCTGGGCTACACTCCGGCATGACTTGTACCGCTATTAGGGGTCTGACGTTTACCGCCCCCTAGGCCCGACATGCGATACTTATAGACGAACAGACCAGACTGTACGGAGATTGTCACATTCAGGCTCAGTAGGAGTTCGGATGGGTTCACCTCATCGGTCTTCTTATCGGCATCTACCTGGGGACCGTTACGTACAGATAGTACCCCTTGTGGCCTTTGGTTAAACCCACTGCCAGCGTAGTATCGAGTCTTTAGAGTCCCACACAGAGGGTTGTTCGCCTTTGGGCAAAACAGAGTAGAGGTCGCATGGTTTTGCGACGGGGTTCATTCACATCCGCGCACTTGTGCACGTTTGGTGTCCGGGCAGTTATTACTAGTGGGCTTTGGTTTAAGCCAGATCTTTGTATTTGTTTTGGGATTGGTTTCGTCTCATTGTATTCGTGTTCCTCGGAACACGGATGCGGGTATGTATGCACAGTTGACAGAGGCAGAGGAACCTCATTAGGGTTGTTGACCGTTGACTTTTTCTAAATCCTAATGAGAATGAGAAATATGATTAATAATAATAATTAAGGATAATTGTGCCACGGTTGAGGTTGGGTTGACCATTTGACTTTTGTTGACCATTTGGCCATGATCATTTCTTTTGCAAGATGCTTCTTGATTCTTGCAAATTGCATTAAATGTGAAATGATAATGGTCATTTCAACTAACCATCACAATTTTCTTTAGTTGTTGTTTTTGTTGTTGTTGTTGTTGTTATTATTATTATTATTATTCTTATATGAGAGTATGGTTGTATTATTCTTGCTCATTCTCTCTTGCTCATTCTCTCTCATGCAAAGCTCTCCCTCTTCCTTTCTCAAAGCTCTCTTTTTTCATGTGTTGAAAAACATGAGCTTTGTGAGATAAAACTATCAACACAACACTCTACTCATTCTAGGGTTCTTAGTCTAGCAAGCCAAGCACTCTAGTTACCTCTTGGCTGAGGTAGGAGCTCAAGGTAGAGGCCTTCGGGTGGATCTTTCTTCGGCAAAGAGAAGACGAAGAGGAGGAGCCGTCTACACCACTCCAAGGAGCAAGCAAGAAGGAGGACCACAACAAGAAGATATGGAGTTCAAGATCTAGGTATAACCATCTAACCTAGTAGCTAGAACTTATAGTTAGTTTGTTAATTTTTGTTTAGCAAAGATCCTTTATTTTAGTCCATGTTGCCTTGTGTTAAAAATCCGATTTTTACTCTTTCCGCCTCCCCGTAAGCACCGGGGTGGGTAACGTGGACTTACAAAAACAAGTGAATGGATTCACTTGCCTGGCAATGCTCCCGACGACGAATAGAATGAGATCGACGCATGCATGGGCTAGGCACGACACGGCAACATGGAAAGTTTGGCCTTGGCTTGATCTTGGCGCAGCCTCAATTTGAGCTTGGCGCGGATATGAGGAGTCGGGGAGTTGCTGGTGACGGTGGCGAAGACGATGAGGTCGTAGCAGCGATGGTCTACGCTATGGGCAACGGCGGCAATAGCACAGACAGCGGCAACAGCTAAGGGTCAAAGTGCTCAGAGCTCGGCTATGTGGCTCGACTGTAGTGGTTATGCAATGGTTTACTGGAGCTCGACAGCGGCGATGTGCAGTGAAGGGCTGCCGGAGATGGTGCTGTGTACTGTTGAGCATGGCTAGGCACGGAGAGAAGGTTGAGATGGCGGTGAAGGTGGCAGGGAGCGTGTTGTCGACGATGGGTTGGTGTCGGTTGGAGCTTGTAGTGAGGGGAGTGCTGGGTCGTTGAGCTCGGTGGTGGAGATGAGGAGGTGCAGGGAGGGTAGTAGCACGGTGGTGGTCGGCTCCGGTGCGGTGAGGGGAGTTGAGGAAACGGGGTGAGTGTTGAGGAGGAGCTCGGTGGTGTTAGACGGTGGTTCATGGTGATGGGTGTGTGGGGAAAAAGAAGAGGGGAGGAGAGAGGTGGTGGCGAGGGCATGAGGGAGACGTCGGCGGCGACGAAGCGACGGTGACGAGGTCGGGTTCCGGCGGTGATGGGATTTGGAGCTCAGGGATGGGTTCTCGTCAGGAATTTGCAGCGGCTGAGAGAGGGAGAAGAGAGAGGTGAGGTGAGGTAGTGGAGGTGAGAACGAGGGCGTCGGAGGTGTGGCGACGGCGATGACGAGGCGAGGGCGGACGAGGGTGAGGGGTGGGCTCGAGTTGTGAGAACTGTTAGTATATATGCCTTAGGGGCCATTATTGTATCATACTAGTTTGTATATTACTTAATGGAAGCTTGGGATATTCACAGTTATATAACAGTCTTACTAAACATGGTAGTATGCTACTTGGTTTTATCTATCTTAAAATGTATGTTCGTATTGATAGAGCCCTCAGGATCTTGCTTGACTACCAGCGTTGTGATGACAGTCACACTAGTGGGGGATGGGTAGTCTACAAGCACATCCTTTTCCAGGTCCCTAGTCGTAGGATTATCGAGACAGGGCATCGATACTCCGGAGTAGACTAGTGTGTACGCTTCTCATCCCAGTTGGGGAGATGGTCAGTCCCACAGCCATCAGTACGTCGTACTGGAGATAGTATACAGGTGCTCGTTAGGTTACGGGTATACCGGACAGGACTCGCAGGGAACTGTTGGTTGGTATTATACCCGTCATCAGTTAACAGTTCCCAGGTGACATGAGTACAGCATAGTCCGCAGACTTGACACTGCTACTTCGCCTCGAGTGTGTCGCACTGTTCTTAGATTGCTACCCTACCACGGCTCAAAGGAGTCGTGCAAACAGGTAGCAGTTGGGTGCAGTCCCGAGCACTTGGAGGCAGTGGCGGTTAGACATGATTCGTCTCTCCCGGTATTGGGAGTTGATATCGCGCTGTGTCAGAGAGCCATTACGTAAAGTCCCTGGCCAGGGCAAGCGATATTTACTGGTAGGTTCCAGTTGTTTCTCAGGGTGTAATGGGCTACGCTCCGACATGACTTATACCGCTATTAGGGGACTGACGCTTGCCACCCCCTAGGCCCGATATGCGATAGTCTTAGACGAACATACCGGACTGTACGGAGATTGTCACATCAGACTCAGTAGGAGTTCGGATGGGTTTCCTCATCGGCCTTCTTATCGACATCTACCTGGGGACCGTTACGTACAGCTAGTGCCGCTTGCGGTCTATGGTTAAACCCACTGCCAGCGTAGTAGTCGAGTCTTTAGAGTCCCACACAGAGAGTTTCCCTGCTCCAGGCAAAACGATATAGAGGTCGTATGGTTTTACGACAAGGGTTCGGACGCATACGTGTGTTTACGCACGTATGACATTCGGACAGTTTTTACTAGCCGGCTTTGGTTTAAGCCAGATTCTAGTATCGGGTTATTGGATTTATACAGTCTAAATTTTTTCCGTGTTTTCACGGATAGGAGGGGCGTTCTCGTAATTTCGCGAGAAGCTTCTAGAAGGATGGTGACTTGGGGGTTTAGGTGGCATAAGCATTAAATGAGATTAGTGACTCATTTGTGTGATTCATCCATGTCATTAATGCATCATAAATGGTTGATGACTCATATAGATGAATCACTCATATGAATTAAATGAAGCATGGTTGTTAAATCATTTATTTATTTATTTGATAAAACATAATGCTTCATATATATTCAAATGAGATCATTATCTCTTCTCATTCTCATGCTCACCTTCTCTCTCCTCAAGCTCTCCCTCTTCAAACCCTAATCCTACCACTCATGTGTTGAGACCAAGGATTAGAATAGACTAATTAATCCACAACCCTTCTCTATATCACCTAGGTACCTTTGATTAGCAACTAAAGAAACCTAGTTACCTCAAGTTTAGAGGTGAAGCTTGGATTAGAAGCTCTCGGGTGGATCGTCTATTACATAGAGGAGGCCGAGGAGGAGGTGGATAACGTAAAGAAGAAGGACTAAGTACACTAGGTATAATCTCTTTTCATAGTAGTTAAAAACTCTTATGCATATGTTAGTTATAGTTTAGCAAAGATTCTTCTATTGGTCGATGTTAACTCCAAGAACAAGATCGTTTTTCATATTTCCGCCTCCCCACAACTTGTGGGGTGTTGTATATCGACTTACAGTGGTATCAGAGCCTCGCTAAACAATAATTAACTCATTAGCAAAGTCGTTACAATTTCGAACGCAAAACGAACCGGAAAAAACATCGATATCACATAGTTTCTGTCGTTTTTAAAATGAGGTCCAAAAATTTTTCAGGGACCTGCAGAATAACCTACAGGGAATTATAAGGTTACTGGAGAAAAATGGGTTCGTGAATCGGCCAAACAGCCGCGGAACCGCGGCCGATCCCACCGATCCGCCGCGGATCCGCGGCCGAGTTGAATCCGATTCAACCCAGTTTGCTCCAGTAACTCTTCTGTGATAGTTTTGTGTTTTCTGGAATGTTTATTTTTCTGCTCAAGTCTCAGGTGCACAGAGAAGTTTTGGAGTAGAATCTAAAGTGTTTGCTCGATCGAAATTTTACGATGCTTTCTAATTTGATTATATATGTGATTGTATAATGTGTTCGTAAACCTCCCCTAACTGCTAGTATGTCGGTTGGCAGGGGGTTGCACATTTCTGTAATGGTTTTTACTGTTTGTAGTTATGAACTGTATTGGATAGTTGTGATGATTAGCCGGGGTTTGTGATGGGTTGTTATATTCATTCATTCAATGTAATTGTAATATGTTGTAATATTATTTTGCGGGGTGCATCCAGGTTGCGGTTGTAGCCACCGTTGTATTATTTCATTTTACTATTTTTGCTCCTAGGATAGACCCAAGGTGGGGTGCACAAACTACCGGGTACTTTGAAGTGTTTAGTGGCCTACTCACATTGTTGAGGGAGACCGCTTCACTTCGGGTACTTGGCGGGTAGTTTGCCGTACCCGTAGGAGTCTAGGGTGGGGTAAAGGCTATTCATCACAACTGTGTAATCCGTCTTTTGTTGCAGGCTCAAAAGAAACGCGGATTGCTTGCATATCCAATAATGTTCATCTGTGATCTGGAATGTCTATTATTGCGTCTGACGAATGTACAATATCTATATATGATAGCTATTTAGACGTCACTTATGTTTTACACCCGCGCTAGCCCAGCCCCCGCTCTGTCGTTAGTTAAGTAACCTAACGGGTGATGACGGGACCCAGTGGCGAATGCGGATGGCATAAGAGGACGTTGTATTTTCATTGTTTTCTGCAATGATAGGTTAATGATGGGACGCATTATTATTAATGCAAAGAAAATAAAGCAAAGTTGAATCGTTGGAACAATTTAAAAGAAACCACTCAGTTATTTTAAAACAGAGGATATTTTTAATTGCGGAGCTTTAACCACTCCTTTTAAAAGCTATCAGGTTCTTTCGGTCATATCAAGTTCATTACGTTCACGGTTTCGCCAAAACCATTCGTAGCCCTCCGTCATTTCATTTGGGTATTCAGTAGTATTCAAGCTATGCATTTTGGCCAAAGTCAAGGCATAGTGTTTGGGAGCTGCTGGGTATTCATTTGTTGCATAGATAGATGAGTTAGTTTGGGACAATCGTATTATCATTTGACCAAAATCAGGGGTATGTACGGATGGGTTCAAATTGACAAGATAATGACGGGTAGAACTTGACATGTGACTTATGATATTTTGACCAAAGCTAAGGTCATAAGAGCATGGGGCAAAAATTTATATCGGGAATTTCTAAAAAAACTGAAATTTGCAAAGAGATGCATACCATTTGGAGTTTGATGAATGTTGGTAGGATTCCTTCAACATTATCATACGATGATATTTGGATCCCGATCCTACTGTGAGTATATGCTACTCATCAGGAGATTCTTCACTTAACGATCAATGCTATAAACCAAGTAGGTGTCGAGAAAGGTGTCAGCGGGGCTACGCTCCCAGAGAAAAGAGGTTATTTAATTAAGGAACTTCGCGAAAGCGTTGGAAAACCTCCCTCGAAGTACCGACACCGGCCTGGCTGAACGGTTAAGCAAGTATTGTACGGTGAGAATAGTCCTGGCTAATTCTTCTTTTATGGTTTGAGGAAGGATTCGAGAAACAGTGGGAGCCATCCAGTTTAGATAAATTAAAAACCACTCTAAACTTGCAAGAGCATCATGCTAAAGTGTTTCTTCTCTCTTTCCTACTTGCAGCGACCTTGAAAATGACTGGACTTAAGTTACTTTTAGAGAAAAATATACTGACAGGGCCAAACTATAAAGATTGGCTGCGGAATGTCAAAATGGATTTGACCTATGACAAGTTGGGGTATGTCCTCACCACTAAGGCACCTGAAGTCCCAGGTCCTAAATCCAGTAATGCGGATAAGGAAATCCGCAAAACCTGGGAGTTAGGTTGCGCGAAGGCCAAGTGCATCGTGCTTGCCTCGATGAACAATGAACATCAGAGGAGGCACGGGGATATGGATCTTGAATCCATATTTCTCTATACAAAAGATCTGTATGGAGAGCAATCTCATATAGCAAGATACGAGACCTCAAAGAACTTGTTTCGAGCGAGGTTGGCCGTCGGATCATCGGTAGGAGAACATGTCCTAAAGATGATAGGCTATATTGAAGAGCTCGCAGACCTTGGGACGACTTTGGATAATGAGCTCTATACAGACCTGATTCTCCAGTCCCTTCCTTCCACCTACGCCCAGTTTATTCTGAATTTCAACATTCAAAGAAAAGAAGTTGAACTTCCAGAACTCCTTAACATGTTGAGGAGTGCAAAGGGCACCTTGCAGAAGGCAAGGGAAACACCCGCTATGTTTGTTAGTGGTGCTTCTTCTTCCGGGTCCAAGGCTAGGGCCAAAGGAAGGAAGAAGAAGGCCGCCACCAAACCTAGAGGAGGTGTTAGTAAGGTGGGAGCGAAGGGAAAGAAAAAGTTTGCGGTACCAGTAGTGGCCCAGGATGAGTGCTTCCATTATCATAGGAAATGGCACTGGAAGAAAGATTGCAAGGCGTGGAACGCCAAGAACCAGGGACCGAAGCAAGCTGTGGCTTCGACTTCAGGTGTGTTTGTAATTGAGAATTATCTTTCAATCAACTCTACTTCCTGGGTATTGGATACCGGATCAGGATCTCATATATGCAATTCATTACAGGCACTGAGAAACCGTAGAGTGCTGAAGGATGGTGATATAACCCTGATGGTTGCTAACGGAGCTAGCGTGGGAGCTGTGTCCGTAGGGGATTATCACCTGGGATTGACGAGTGGACATATTTTGGTTTTACATAACTGTTTTGTGTACCTAGTTTAACGTGTAATATCATATCAGTTTCCTTGTTATCAAATAAAGGTTATGATTTCACGTTTGTAAGCGATGTTGTTAACATCCACCTTAATCATAGTTTGATTGGGTCCGGTACACTGGATAACGGTATATATGTCTTAAACCAACTCCAGAATTTCAATGTCCAGAACACACTAAAAAGAAAGTCTCCAGATTTAGAAAAGGCTTTCTTATGGCATTGTAGACTAGGTCACATCAATGAGACAAGGTTGACTAAGTTACATAGAGAAGGATATTTGGACTCGTTCGAATATCAAACTTATGCCACTTGTCAATCATGTCTCAAAGGAAAGATGATAAAGACTCCATTCACTGGACATGGAGTAAGAACGAGCGAGCTCTTAGGACTCATACACAGTGATGCATGTAGTCCAATGTCTACACATGCAAGAGGTGGTTTTTCCTATTTCATTACTTTTACGGATGATTACTCAAGGTACGGATTCATTTATCTGATGAAACATAAATCCGAGGCTTTTGAGAAATTCTAGGAGTATAAGAATGAAGTAGAAAACCAAACCGGCAAAAGTATCAAGACACTGAGATCTGATCGAGGTGGTGAATACTTAAGTGCCGAGTTCTTAGGTTACCTAAAAGTGAAAGGAATTCTCTCTCAGCTTACTCCTCCATACACTCCATAGCATAACGGTGTATCGGAAAGACGGAATCGAACCCTATTGGATATGGTACGTTCCATGATGAGTAATGCTGAGTTACCGCGATCTTTCTGGGGTTATGCACTAGAATCAGCAGCATATCTTCTGAACAGGACTCCTACCAAGACTGTGCCTACCACTCCATATCAGATGTGGAGTGGGAAGAAACCCCATCTTCAGCATATGAAGATATGGGGATGTCCAGCTTTTATTAAAAAGCAGCATGCGGACAAGCTCGAGGCACGATCAGTACAGTGTAAGTTTGTGGGATATCCAAAGAACTCCAAGGGATATTATTTCTATTACGCAGAGGAACAAAAGGTTTTTGTTTCTCGTAATGCCCATTTTCTAGAACAACAATTTTTAGAAAAGGAAATAAGTGGGAGCGAAATAGAACTGGAAGAAATTCCAGAACCACAAACTACTACTGAAAGTTTGGAAGAACCAGTAGTTCAAGAAGAACAGGACATTCCCGCACCCCTCCGCAGGAGTAGTAGGCCGTCTCATCCGCCTGAGAGATACACGGTTTTCTCATAGATGGGGATAGAGAGGATTGCATCATTAAAGATGATGAACCTACTAGCTTCCAGCAGGCCATCCAGAGCGGCGACTCGGTACGATGGCTAGATGCAATGCGGACCGAAATAGAGTCGATGTACACTAACAAAGTATGGACTTTGGACTTTGCTTCAGATGGGGTAAAACCCATAGGATGCAAATGGATCTTCAAGAAAAAGATTGGTGTAGATGGACAGGTGGAAACCTATAAGGCTAGACTTGTTGCAAAGGGTTTTCGTCAAAGACCTGGTTTGGACTATGACGAAACTTTTTCTCCAGTGGCTATGCTCAAATCCATTCGGGTCCTTCTTGCTATTGCTGCCTTCCATGATTATGAAATCTGGCAGATGGACATAAAGACGGCTTTTCTGAATAGTAATTTAGAAGAGTGCGTCTATATGGATCAGCCAGAAGGTTTCAATCAGAGTGGGAGCAGCGGGAAAGTATAAAAGTTGCTTAAGTCCATTTATGGACTAAAGCAGGCATCGCGGGGTTGGAACATCTGTTTTGATGAAACAGTCAAAAAATATGACTTTATCAAAAATCCAGATGAACCATATATATATAGTAAAGTTGTAGCACGAAGTGTCGTGTTCCTCGTCTTGTACGTGGATGACATTTTATTGATAGGAAATGACATTCCTATGCTACAATCTGTCAAAGGATTCTTGTCACACAGGTTCTCCATGAAAGACCTGGGTGATGCCTCTTACATTTTGGGGATCCGGATCTATCGTGATAGATCCAAGAGGATGTTGGGACTTTCGCAGTCCAGGTATATCAACACTATACTGAAAAGATTTAGTATGGAAGATTCTAAGCGCGGTAATCTACCGGCTTGTCACGGAATCACCCTCTCCAAAGATATGTCTCCCAAGACTGATTTGGAAAGGGAACGCATGTCTATTATACCCTACGCTTCTGCGGTAGGCTCTATAATGTATGCGATGTTGTGCACCAGACCAGATGTTGCTTACGCACTAAGCATGGTAAGCCGGTATCAGTCAGACCCAGGAGAGAAACACTGGATAGCAGTAAAGAACATTCTTAAGTACCTGAGAAGGACTAAGGAGATGTTCTTGGTTTACGGCGGAAAAGACCTCAAGATGGAGGCCTTTGCTGATTCCGGCTTCCAGAGTGATAAGGACGATTCCAAGTCCATGTCTGGTTATGTCTTTACTCTCAATGGAGGGGCGGTGTGCTGGAAGAGTTCCAAGCAGGACACCGTTGCTGACTCGACTATGGAAGCGGAGTATATTGCTACTTGCGATGCCGCAAAAGAAGCGGTCTGGATGAAGAAGTTCCTAACAGAACTTCAGGTGGTTCCTACCATAGTTGATCTAATACCTCTGTATTGCGACAACAACGGAGCTATAGCTTTAGCGAAGGAACCAAGGTCCCATCAGAAGTCCAGACACATCTTAAGGCGGTATCACCTGATCAGGGAGATCATAGATCGCTGGGAGATCGAGGTCCGGAGAGTTGGTACTGAAGAGAACATTGCTGATCCATTCACAAAGGCCCTACCTCAGATTCAGTTCGAGAGGCTACTCGAGATCATTGGTCTTCGATATGCCAGTACATGGCCCTAGTGTAAGTGGGAGATTGTTAGTGTATATGCCCTAGGGGCCATTATTGTATCATACTAGTTTGTATATTACTTAATGGAAGCTTGGGATATTCACAGTTATATAACAGTCTTGCTAAACATGGTAGTATGCTACTTGATTTTATCTATCTTAATATGTATGTTCGTATTGATAGAGCCCTTAGGATCTTGCTTGACTACCAGCGTTGTGATGGCAGTCACACTAGTGGGGGCTGGGTAGTCTATAAGCACATCCTTTTCCAGGTCCCTAGTCGTAGGATTATCGAGACAGGGCATCGATACTCCGGAGTACACTAGTGTGTATGCTTCTCATCCCACTTGGGGAGATGGTATGTCCCACAGCCATTAGTACGTCGTACTGGAGATAGTATACAGGTGCTCGTTAGGTTACGGGTACACCGGACAGGACTCGCAGGGAACTGTTAGTTGGTATTATACCCGTCGTTAGTTAACAGTTCCCAGGTGACATGAGTACAGCATAGTCCGCAGACTTGACACTGCTACTTCGCCTCGAGTGTGTCCCACTGTTCTTAGATTGCTACCTTACCACGGCTCAAAGGAGTCGTGCAAACAGGTAGCAGTTGGGTGCAGTCCCGAGCACTTGGAGGCAGTGGCGGTTCGACAGGATTCGTCTCTCCCGGTATTGGGAGTTGATATCGCGCTGTGTCAGAGAGCCATTACGCAAAGTCCCTGGCCAGGGCAAGCGATATTTACTGGTAGGTTCCAGTTGTTTCTCAGGGTGTAATGGGCTACGCTCCGACACGACTTATACCGCTATTAGGGGACTGACGCTTGCCACCCCCTAGGCCCGATATGCGATAGTCTTAGACGAACAGATCGGACTATACGGAGATTGTCACATCAGACTCAGTAGGAGTTCGGATGGGTTTCCTCATCGGCCTTCTTATCGACATCAACCTGGGGACCGTTACGTACAGCTAGTGCTGCTTGCGGTCTGTGGTTAAACTCACTGCCAGCGTAGTAGTCGAGTCTTTAGGGTTCCGCACAGAGAGTTTCCCTGCTCCAGGTAAAACGATATAGAGGTCGTATGGTTTTACGACAAGGGTTCGGACGCATACGTATGTTTACGCACTTACGACATTCGGACAGTTTTTACTACCCAGCTTTGGTTTAAGCCAGATTCTAGTATCGGGTTATTGGATTTATACATTCTAAAGTTTTTCCGTGTTTTCACGGATAGGAGGGGCGTTCTCGTAATTTCGCGAGAAGCTTTTAGAAGGATGGTGACTTGGGGGTTTAGGTGGCATAAGCATTAAATAAGATTAGTGACTCATTTGTGTGATTCATCCATGTCATTAATGCATCATAAATGGTTGATGACTCATATAGATGAATCACTCATATGAATTAAATGAAGCATGGTTGTTAAATCATTTATTTATTTATTTGATAAAACATAATGCTTCATATATATTCAAATGAGATCATTATCTCTTCTCATTCTCATGCTCACGTTCTCTCTCCTCAAGCTCTCTCTCTTCAAACCCTAATCCTACCACTCATATGTTGAGACCAAGGATTAGAATAGACTAATTAATCCACAACCCTTCTCTATATCACATAGGTGCCTTTGATTAGTAACTAAAGAAACCTAGTTACCTCAAGTTTAGAGGTGAAGCTTGGATTAGAAGCTCTCGGGTGGATCGTCTATTACATAAAGGAGGCCGAGGAGGAGGTGGATAACGTAAAGAAGAAGGACTAGGTTCACTAGGTATAATCTCTTTTCATAGTAGTTAAAAACTCCTATGCATGTGTTAGTTATAGTTTAGCAAAGATTCTTCGGTTAGTCGATGTTAACTCCAAGAACAAGATCGTTTTTCATATTTTCGCCTCCCCGCAACTCGTGGGGTGTTGTACATCGACTTACAAGAACGATGGAGATAGTGAGTGAGGGTTAGAGAGAGAGAGCGCCGTTGAGGGGGTGCGGACGAGAGGACGTCCGAGGAGGAGGTGGATAACGTAAAGAAGAAGGACTAGGTTCACTAGGTATAATCTCTTTTCATAGTAGTTAAAAACTCCTATGCATGTGTTAGTTATAGTTTAGCAAAGATTCTTCGGTTAGTCGATGTTAACTCCAAGAACAAGATCGTTTTTCATATTTTCGCCTCCCCGGAACTCGTGGGGTGTTGTACATCGACTTACAAGAACGATGGAGATAGTGAGTGAGGGTTAGAGAGAGAGCGCCGTTGAGGGGGTGCGGTCGAGAGGACGTGGGATGAGGGGAGCGGGTCGTGGGGATAGAGCGAGGGAGATGGGGGAGTTAGTGAAAGAGGGGAGCTGGTCGTGGGGGTGGGCGCGGGTCTCGCGGGGGTGTGCGAGGAAGGCGGGAAAGGAGAGAAGAGAAGAAGAAGGGAGATGGGAGTTCGGGTCAGGTCGGGTTCGGGTTCGGGTAGAGTGTGGGCTGGGCTCGGGGCAGAGAAGAGGAAAAGGGGAGTTCGGGGGTTTGGGCTGAGGGAATAGATTAGGAAAAAGAATTTGGAATAATAAAAAGGGTTAGGGTTTGGGTTTTGATTAGGAAAAAGGGTTAAAAGAATTGGGGTTTTAAGAAATTAATAGTTAGGGTTAGGAAAATAAAATATTTAAGTTAATAAAATTTTGAAATTTTTGCTTTTAAAATATGGAAATTATTCAAAGTAACTGGGTATTACAAGCTCAATGCCAAATCACATGGGAAACTATTAATTGGTTTTGTTAATTGGCTATTTTTGGCATCGTTAATTAATTGGCTATTGAACCTGGTAAGTTGTAAGTATTGCTTGCTGATGAGAATGTTGATATTTCGGACTTTACATATACTTATATTTTAGAATTGTTTTTTTCTTTGTAACATATATGTACGTCTCTAGCATTTGTGCATGTTGTTTTAGCATGTAATATTTAGGTGTGATGATACTCAATATTGACGACCTCCAAGATTAGGACACGTGGCAGATGACGTGTCCCAAGGCTGAGAAGAAAGGGCCCGCAGAGGCCGACCAGGCCGCCCTACACCCGACCTACAAGCACAAGCTGGGCCTCCTCGAGGCCTCCTGCAAATCAGCCTCCTCGGCCACTCAGCTCGCCCCGAGTTGCCACAAGACCAAGACTCATCGGCCTCCTCGCTCGTCCCTGAGCCTCCCGGCCGAGGACGTCTTCCTCGGCCCCCCCGACCTACTCCACCACTCACAGGCGTAACCGCTGCTCTGCGAATCTCACCATGCGCAGATTCTACGCAAACAACATCCCACGTTCCACGCTATCACGATCCCCATTAATGGGCGATCTGCTCTCTGCGCGGGCGTGACGTCGGAAGAGTAACTGCCGGCGAGATTCTCGCGCCTGCTGTTGCATGCCACCACCGCTATATAAACCTCCATCACAGAGGGGTCAAGTAAGCCTTTCTTTACACTTTACGCCGTTACTCTGCTCGGATCTCACCACTAACTTGAGCGTCGGAGGGTCCTCGGTGGTACCAAACCACCCCTGGACTTCTTTGCAGGTACTCTCCTCACCCCACCTTCTCCTCTCAAAACCCATTGAGACCCACACGCAACGAAGGACAATCAACCAAGTTCACCTCGAGATCAACGGAAGACAACATCTGACGGAAACCCGAAAAGGAGCTCCATCAGTTGGCGCCGTCTGTGGGAACTGAAATTCCACAAAATACAAAGTTGGCCTTCCTGTCTCCTCTTTCATGGCGGACGACCATCCTGGGGATCCCAGTACCAGCCGCCGCCTTCCGCTCACCGAAGGCGGGGATGAACCTCCCCCCATGACCATCCTCAACGCCCTCGCAGGCCGGATAGATCACCTGCAATCTCTCGTGGAGGCCCTCGTCCGCGTCCAAACGGCCACGCCCGGGCCCCAGATCGCTGCTCCGTTGCCTTCAGAAGACTCTGTCCCTGTCTGGATGGCCGACCACCAACAAGCTGCATCCCCTCGCCGTCGGTCCCTCGAACCGGTGCTCCCTGAGGCCCGCTGGGCACCCCAGGGCTCCATGTCGAGATCCGCCGCCAGGAGTGCTCGCCCCGAGCCTCCTCGTGACCCTTACCCTACTGAGGAAATGTCGGTCACCTCCCCTATCCACGAGCGTGGACCGAGCGCGAGGTCCAGCTGGAATCCGAAGTGAATGCTAACCTTCCCCGGGCGGATCGGCCCGACCAGAAGAAAAGGACTCGAGAGGACAGGCTGGAGCGTCAGCAGCCCTACCACCCGAAGTTCCAAGAGTATACCCCCCTCAACGTCTCCCTCGCGGTGTTGCTGGAGGAAGCCCAGAATGAGGGGTTCTTCAAGTTCCCCCCGGTCCCACGTCAGGCCGCTAAGTGAGCCCGGGGCCCTTACTGTGCTTTCCACCGGGTACTGGGCCACGCCACCGAGGACTGCAAACAACTGAGGGACTACATCAAGGAGCTCATCCGGTCTGGGCACCTCGCCACCTACCTAAGGGACAAGCGGCAGGCCGACCGCGAGTAAGAGCAGCCTCGCCCTCCCACCGACCTGACCATCGGCCAGATCATGCTTGTTTCAGCAGACAGCCAGCCCGGGGCTCAGGAAGCCCCATGCCCTATGCCAAGCATGGGGGCCGGCAGCCCTTCAGGGAGCTCGGCCCAAGCCAACCAAGTCATCCTTTAGCCTGTACCTGTTCTTTTTCTATTTTAAAGAGCAATGTAAATTCTTCCTAGAATCTACTATTGACTAAATAAAGATCAAGGGAACATTGCGCAAAAAAAAAGGAAATCTTTGTTTATTCAAAGGGTATTACGGGCTCCTCAGCCATACATACAAAAAAAAGGAGGGGAAAAGTTATAAAAGCGGGGGTAAGGGGTGCAGCGAGCACTGCTCGTGGTACTCGGCGAAGATCTCCGCCAACCGGGGCCGCGCAAGTTCCAGCCTCTGTTCCCGGTCCCCCCCGCCGGCGTCGACCCCGAGTCTCAGCTCATAGCATTTGCGGAAAATCCCCTCCGAGCGCCGCGCAAGTTCCAGCCTCTGTTCCCGGTCCCCCCCGCCGGCGTCGACCCCGAGTCTCAGCTCATAGCATTTGCGGAAAATCCCCTCCGAGCGCGCCAGCCGGTTCGCGGAGATTAAGCCGAAGCGCCTCAAAGACCGTAGCTTTCCCATGGCCTCGTCGAAGAGCTGCTCTGACAGGGGGTTGTAAAGCCCCGGCGATACCCTCCAGATGGAGTACATCAGTAACTGCAGTAGGGAGGAGCGCCTAGGGAGCAGCTGACCGAAGTGCTCCTCAATGCGAGCAACCACCAACTGCACTGTGTCCTCGGTGCGGTCGCGGTCATAAAGGTACACATCTGCGGAACTGATGATTTCGGGGATAGTGAATAGGAAATCCTCCATTTTCGATGGCCTATCTGCGAAGGGGGAAGAACCAGTACTCCTTATATAGCCCGCTGTGCAGCCCAACGGCCGCCACACGGCGTCCATCGAACGTCACCCGGTGGAAACGAAGCAACGCGCCACGTGGCGTCCATCGAACGTTACTCAGTGGAAATGAAGCGACGCGCCCTTGTCGCTTTGCCTCCCCCCGCACTCAATGCACTAGACCCGCGCGCCGTTGCCCCGACCATTCCCATTCCCCGCACCTTCTGTCGAACGACCAGGCTACGCCTCGTCAAAGATTCAACTTAGCATCCCACCTGCTCAAATATCCCCGACCGGCAGCTCCCCTGCCATAACGCCGGGGATCAAAAAGCCCTCCCGAAGGCAGCCAGGCCCGAGGTTCCCTCGCTCGGCTATCCCCCGCGGGCAGCTTCTCTGCCACAACGCCGGGGATCAAAAAGCCCTCCCAGAGGCAGTCGAGGCCAGAGGTTCCTTCGCTCGGCTATCCCCTGCGGGCAGCTTCCCTTCTACAACGCCAGAGATCAAAAAGCCCTCCCAGAGGCAGTCGAGGCCAGAGGTTCCCTCGCTCGGCTATCCCCCGCGGGCAGCTTCCCTTCCACAACGCCGGAGATCAAAAAGCCCTCCCAGAGGCAGTCGAGGCCAGAGGTTCCCTCGCTCGGCTATCCCCCGCGGCCAGCTTCCCTGCCACAACGCCGGGGATCAAAAAGCCCTCCCAGAGGCAGTCGAGGCTAGAGGTCCCCTCACTCGGCTATCTTTTAGGACAAAAGCCCTCGCCAAGAGGCACCGGGCAGTAACCCTGCCCGGCCAAGGGTCCTTGGTGGGCTTCCTACAGCCTTATAGCTTTCCTCGCGCCAAGGGCCAAAGTCCTCCCAGAGGCAGTCGGGTCCTTGCCCGGCTATCCCCGGCTGGTAGCTTTCTACCACAACCGACAGGGATCAAAGTCCTCGCCAAGAGGAACTGGGAAGTAACCCTGCTCGGTCCTCGTCCTGAAGGATCTGAAAGCCCTCCCAGAGGCAGCCAGAGCCCGAGGTTCCCTCGCTCGGCTACCTCGGTGGGCAACTTCCCTGCCACATGCTGGGGTTCAAAAATTCCTCCCCGAGGCAGTCGGGTCCTTGACTCGCCATCAACGGTTGGTAGCTTCCTCCTACCGTCCTTAACGATCAAAAGGCCTCGAAAGAGACGACCGAGCAGCTACCCTGCTCGGCTACCCCTGGCGGGTAACCTCCTAATGCCGCAACAGATGCATGAAGCCTTAGCAGGAGATAACGGCGCAGCTACCCTGCCCGGTCACCCCCAGCTGACGGCCGATACTCTAAATCAGAAACAGATGTCAGGTCTGTCCAAGCCTAAACGATCTCCCCCTTGACCTCGGGGCCCAAGGAGATACCTCCTCGGAGACGCTCGTCGGCAAACAACTGCAGTCAGCTCGACGGACGATCGTTAGACAGAGGGCCAACCAGACATGAAAGCATAACGGCGCAAGTAAAAATATCCCAAGCGAGTATTCTTCATAAACAGATGGCAGAAAGGAAAACTTTATCACAGCTGAAGAAGAAAACTTTATTGCTACCGCCAAAGATAAGTTTTTACAAAGGGTATTTTCTGGCTCCTCAGCCTTACAAAATTCAAAAGAAAGACAAAATGAAGATGGGAGAGCGGGGGCTCTACACCTCGGGCCCGGGCATGACCTCGAGGTCCTCAACTTCGACCACTGGGGGCACTGGGTCCTCGGCCCCCACCTCGCTGGGAGCCTTCCCCTTGCTTGTCAGCGCCCATGAGGGGGAACTCGGCCCGGAGATCCGTGTCGTCGAACTCCGGCATCTTGGACTTCACGGAGTCAAGGGCATCATGCCAGATGCGGGTCGTGGCCACGGCCAGGTCGTCATAAAAATCCCTCGACCTCTTATAGCTCGCCACGGCCTTTGATCCAGCCGACTTAAAGGCCTCGGCCGACGCCCCCAGCTTCTTTCGGAGGGTCTTCACCATCTTCTTCAGGTTGACGGCAAGCACTTAGGAGTCCCCGAGCTTGCCCTCGGCAATCGCGGCAGCCTCGCGATGCCGGGAGGCCTCCCTTTTTCCGGCTGCCACCTCGCCCTCCAGGGCGGCGATCCTCGCCGACATTGCCTCCTGCTCTCGCCTGGAGCTTTCTTGCAACGCGGCGAGCTGGCCCGCGGCCTCCACCGTCAGGGCTACCACCTCGGTCTCCACGCGGAGGGCGAGGGCCACATGCTGGAGAGTCTAGCAAGGCAGAAAAAGAAGAAGGATCAGAAACATGAAGGAAAACACCAAATCTCGCCGCGCAATGGGGGCTTACCTGCACGGCTTCCTGGGCGATCGACGCCAGTTGAGCTTTGAGGGTCCCTCCAGGAACCCGACCCCCGGCCGAGGTCTCTATCTCGTAGAGGAGGCTGTCCGTGACTGACAGCCCGGACGGCACCGCGAACCGGAGCCCCCTTCCTCCACCACGGTCGGTGAGGACCGGTCCCGGTAAAGTCTCCGGGAACTCCTCTTGAGTGACTTCGAGGGGGAGCCAATCTCCTCTTCCGAGGCCGTGTCCTCCACAATCAGGGCCCGCTTCCGACCCGACGCTCTGCTGGGGCCCGGGGCGGGATCACCGCCGAACATCCCCGAGGAACCGTCACCGGGGCAGTGGGAGCAGAGGAAGGCTGCACCTGGGAAGAGCTGGCGTCCCCGGCCCTAGCAGGCTGCCTCGATTGGCTCATAGCATCTCGGAGAACGCCGAAGTCCATGGATCTTGCACGAAACAAACACCCAACTTATCAGCAACACGAGTAAAGCATAAACCCAGAAAGCGAGCCTAACTTACCGACGAACTCGGCAGGGCTAAGCCCGGCTTAGCTCAAGACCCTCTCGGACAGTAGCACGTCATGTCTGAGGATGGGCTCCCACGATGCCACTCTCACTACGGCGGGGTCGTTGGACAGGTTCCCCGGCAGACACTTCTCCCTCGACCATTTGGTGGGCACCGGCCAGTCCTCGCCTTCGGGAGGGGAAACAAAGAAAAATTTCTTTTTCCAATCATGGATGGAGGAGGGCAAGGCCATGACCCCGGTCCCGGCAGCGACCCCGGGCCTCTTCCTAAAAGTAAAATAAACCCATCTTGGGTCGCCCGCTCGACCGCCGGGGTGACTCTTGAAAACAAGGGAGGAATCGAGAAGAGAAAGACTGAAAGGACCCACCTGCAGCCTCAGGCGGATCAGGAACCCAAGGAGAAGCCTCCACGTGTTTGGCACTAGCTGGCCGGGGGCCAAACCGACGAAATTCAAAGCGGCGATGACCTCATGAGAGAAGGGCAGGCACATTCCGCCCCAAAAGGCTTCTAAATACAGGGCAATCTCCCTGCCCCGTACCTGTTCTGCCCTCTCTCTTTCCTCGGCCAGACGGAGCGTGTAGCTCGGGGGAATGTGGAAGCGAGCTCGAGCATCGGCGAGCTCGTCCTCATGCCTCACCCAGCACGAGGTGCTGGGGGCTACATCTACCGCCTCCTCCCTGGAGGCGGCCCCCGCCTCACGGCTCCGGAGAGAGGGCCCAGCCCCTGCTTCCTGAGGGGACTCAAACACATCTAAAGGAACCCTAACATCTGCTCCTACAACGTATACTGATTCTACAGGGGAAGACATCTAACCTGGGAAAGAAATTCTTCAAAAGTTGGAAACAAGGGAGGGGAGACGAGCGCCGAGCAGCCGGGGCTTGAGAATGAGAAAATATGGGAGAATAAGGGCCTTAGGGCGGGCCCCACCGGTATTTATTACCGCACACGGCCTCATCCAATGGCGCCCATCGTCTCCCTCCGAAACGGCTCCTTGCGCCCAGCGGTTCAGATCGCTCCACGTGGCAGCCCAGCGATTGACCGCGTCCCATCAGACGCCGCAGGCCTGCGCACGTCACATCAGCCAGTTGGCGCTCGACACGTGGACCGTCGCTCCGACTGCAGAGTGCAAGAACCAGCGCACCCTCCTTAAATGCAAAGATCTCGCCTCGATTCGCTAGTGGAAAAGACAACCGACGGCTCGAGGACTCATCCCGGCACAACCCTGAGGAGGAGCTCACCTCGGGGGGCTCGGCAGTCCACTCCTGACCCGACCCGCTAGCTGGTCGGGGCAAGAGTGAGGGGCTAATGATGATACTCAATATTGACGACCTCCAAGATTAGGACACGTGGCAGATGACGTGTCCTAAAGCTGAGAAGAAAGGGCCCGCAGAGGCCGACCAGGCCGCCCTACACCCGACCTACAAGCATAAGCTGGCCCTCCTCGAGGCCTCCTGCAAATCAGCCTCCTCGGCCACTCAGCTCACCCCGAGCTGCCACAAGACTAAGACTCATCGGCCTCCTCGCTCGTCCCTGAGCCCCCCCGGCCGAGGACGCCTTCCTCGGCCCCCCGACCTACTCCACCACTCACAGGCGTAACCGCCGCTCCGCGAATCTCGCCATACGCAGATTCTATGCCAACAACATCCCACGTTCCACGCTATCACGATCCCCATTAATGGGCGATCCGCTCTCTGCGCGGGCGCGACGTCGGGAGCGGAACTGCCGGTGAGATTCTCGCGCCTGCTGCTGCATGCCACCACCGCTATATAAACCTCCATTACAGAGGGGTCAAGTAAGCCTTTTTTTACACTTTACGCCGTTACTCTGCTCGGATCTCACCACTAACTTGAGCGTCGGAGGGTCCTCGGTGGTACCAAACCACCCCTGGACTTCTTTGCAGGTACTCGGCGACAGCCTCCTCACCCTACCTTCTCCTTTCAAAACCCATTGAGACCCACACGCAACGAAGGACAATCAACCAAGTTCACCTCGAGATCAACGGAAGACAACATCTGACGGAGGCCCGAAAAGGAGCTCCATCAAGGTGAAACCGATAACGACATTAGTGAGCTTTATATGTATGAGGAGAACATATGAGTTATGACAAAGTCTGATATTGTTTTTTTTAATTGGCTATTGGGATCTTTGATATTTCGGACTAAACATATATTTATATTTTATATTTTCCTTTTCTTTGTAACGTATACTATAATTTATTGGATCCTTACCCAATATGTAATACTCTTTTATCTGATACAGCCAGGCTTATATGGTCGAAGAATGTTCATCATCCCTATTTTTAAAATCTCTTTCTATTTTTCTCTCATTACTTAGGTTTTACAGGAAAAATATTGAAATTTTTTATTATTTTTATGCTATAGCATGCAAAATATTGAAAGTTAAAAATTGCGTCACTTTCGTTTGGTATTGCAAAACAAAGTATAGAAAAACAAAAAAAAACAGAAAATTTTGACATTTTTGAAAAAAAATAGTTATTTTCATGTGTTATATAACATGTAAAATATTAAAATTTTGAATATAACAAAATTTTTGAATTTTAAGAAAAAAAATCATGAATTTTTTGTGTTATAGCATGCACAATATTAAAAAAACGGAAGAGAACATATTTTTTTGAAATTTTTCCGATTTTCATGTGATATAAATATAAAATATAGAAAAGCGGAAGAAAACAAAAAACATTAAGACTTTTGAAATTTTCACGATTTTCTTGTGTTATAGAAAACAAAAAAATTGAAAAACCAATAAAAAAAAGAAAATTCAAGAGATATTTGAAGATTTTCTTATTCTATCTAAGAAGCAAAAGTTTGAAAAAAAAATAAAGAAAATAGAGAAATTTTGAGATTTTTGAAAATTTCATGATTTTTATGTGCTGCAGCGTGCATAATATTGAAATTTGGAGAAAGCAAAAAATTGGCATTTTTTAAAATTTTGTGATTTTTATATGCTGCGTTCCTGGTAATTCAGACCGGATTTATTTATTCCGTAAGGTTTTTAATAGCAATCAGTGACCTTTTCTTCTTTTACTTCACATATTTTTCCTTTTTGATATACGAAAGTTCAACAAAAATATGAGCACATAAAATATTAGAAAAACCAAAGGACCGAAAATTTTGAGATTTTTGAAATTGCATTATTTCCGTGTGTTATACCACATGCAAAATAATATAAAGAAAAGGAAGAAAATGAGTATTTTTTAGATATTTGAAAATTTTTCAATTTTCATGTATGATGCAAAATATTAAAAAAGTGAACAACAAGGGAAATTTTTGAGAGTTTTGAAAATCTTACGATTTTCGTTTTGATTCAGTAAGTAAAATGTTGAAAAAACGAAAAAACAGAAATTTTTGAAAATTTTTAAAATCGTGCAATTTTCATGTGGCAAGCAAAATAATAAAAACTCTGAAGAAAAACGGGAAATTTAAGATTTTTGGAAATTTCACGATTTTTTAGCTATACATACAAAAAATTGTAAAACCGAAGAATAATATTTTTTTGATATTTTCTAAAATTTAGTGATTTTCATGTATGAAGCAAAAATGTTGAAAAACGGTAGAGAACGAAAAATTTTGATATTTTAAAAAGTTCGCGATTTTTGGGTGCTTGTGAGAAAACATCGAGAACTGAATAAAATTATTAAATATTGAAATTTTTGAAAATTTCATGATTTATCTGTATTATAGTATACAAAATATTGAAAATTTGAAGTAAACAGAATATTTTGGGATTTTTGAAAATATCGAGATTTCTGTTTGCTAAAGCACAATATTGAAAAACATAGTAAACAAAATATTAAAAAACTGAAGAACACAGAAAATTTTCAAATTTTCCTATGATATATAACATGCAAAATATTTAAAAATCAAAGAAAACTGAAATGCTTTGAGATTCTTAAAAAAATTTGCGATTTTCTTATGCTATCCAAAGCAAAATTTGAAATACCGAAGAAAGCAAAAGGATTGAGATATTTGAAAATTACGTAATTTTCATTTGGTAGCATTGTAAATTTGAAGAAAACTAATAATTTTGGAATTTTTGGAAATTTCTTGATTGTCATGTGCTATAGCACGCAAAATATTTAAATAACTGAATAAACCATAAAGATTTAAGATTTGTAAAAATTTCATGATTTTTATGTGTTATGCATTCATATTATTGGAAAAAAAGAAAGAGAACAACAAATTTTAATTTTTTTCATGTGCTACGAGTAAAATATTGAAAACCCAAATAAAAAAGGAAATTTTGAGATTTTAAAAATTTCACATTTTCTTTTGCTACATTAAGGAAAATATTGAAAAAATGAAGAATAATGTCGAAATATTTCCAAGTTAATCCATAATATATTTTACATATGTAGTTTATAAATATGAAATATTACAGCTTACAAAAAGTATAACAATAAAGTTTTAAATTAATAAAAAAAATCTTGAATTTGGATTTCGTATCCACGCATTGCACCTACATGCACTCCAAATTTTAAATTAAGTCGAGATTTTATTGGCTCTAGAATTATTTTTTACAATGCAACATATAGCAATTAGCACCAACAATCCAAAGATTAGATATTTAAAGCAAACACATGTCTTCCTATCTTATCTAATATCGCTTCTACATGAAGGGAAGAACAATCTTCCCTTGGTTAGTTTCATCCATAAAGGACTATTACCGACTAATTAGAAGCATTGAGTTAAGTTGTTGACCGTACACATTCGTCATGAGTCATTACATCATAATTAACATAACCGGAAAATTATGATAAAAGCAATTGAAAATAACTCTCATATTATCATTATCATAATCGGCCAACATGACAACCAAATATAAAAATACACGTTTGTGACCAAGCCGTTATATGATGCATATTATGACTGTTTTTCGGCCATATACAAAGAGGTTCACCCATAGCGCTATCAGCCAAGGGATCAGTTTACAGTCTTTTAGCTCTTAAGGGGGTACACCACGAGTGTTTTTACCATAGGGCGATTCCCGGCCTACATCTGCTTCTTGCTATGTCTAAAGATATCACCCAAACCATGCATCCTCAAGCCCGCCTCAGAAAGCATGTCTAAAAGGTACTGGGATCCGGATGGTACATCTCGACCCTATTGAAATAATGCGGAAGCTTACACAAATAGTCCTACGGGGGGGTTAATAGGACTACACAAATAATATGCCCAAATTAAAAATTCTATCAACTACACTTGCAAGTATAAAATACAATTGCAAAGAGATATTATATCAAGCGATACTACAATTGTGAACAAGGAGCATATAGCAAGCAAGAGCAATATCAAGTATAAGTAATGAGCATAAAAGAGAAAGTAGTGAGCAATTATAGCAAGTAGGGAACAAGCATGCAATTGAGCAATTTCTAAGCTAATAGGCAATATAAATCAAGAAAGAAATTGCAAACACAAGCGCAAACACAAGTCATTTTTATAGTGGTTCGGGAGATCCCCTGGTCTACTTTCTTTAGGCGCACGAGCCCATTCCACTAAACACCTCTTTCTCTTGGAGGCAAACACGTTGCCTGCAAGCAACACATAACCCCGCTTTCGGTGGAAATCAAACCAACACGTTTTCTCAAAAGACTACATGTTGTTCACCACTATGAACAACACTTCTTACAAGTTCATCCCACCTCTCTCTCAATACAACCACACGTGCTCACACTTGAGCATTTCTTCTCGCAACAAGCTCTTTTCTCTTATAAGGCACTCTTGCACTCAAGAATACTCTCAATTAAGAAAGAAGGCAAAATATAAGCTCAAGATTACTCTCAAAAGAGTTTTACAATTGAAGTACTAATACTAAAAAAGAATGGAATATCAAACTAGAAGCTCTTGAGTGATTTTGTGCGTGATAGTGATTTTAGATAAGCAAATGAATATTTAATCAAACTCTCACAAGAGATAAGATTTTTCTTTTAAAAGTCACTTTAGAATATAGGCAACTGAAATCTCTAAGTGATTAGGGCTCAAAATACCAACAAAAAACCTTTTTACAGCCCCCAAAGAAAACTAGCCGTTATGGGTCAAAGTCAGCAGAAAACGCTCACAGCAGACGTCTGGCCTTTTAGAAAAAGTAACTCAACGACTATATTTTTCAAAAAGTCTTAATTGCGGACGTCTGAAGTCAAATAGGCAGATGTCTGAACAAGAAATGTTTTGGAGAAAAAATAAAGTTTCAGACGTCTTCCCGGATAAACTGCAGACGTTTGGCATAGGGTTTCAAAATAACATAGCGCAGAGCAAGCGTCTGAAATACATATAGCAGACGTCTGAAGTTAAAAAATTCCATTTTGAAAACTTTCTTCAGACGTCTGGTCCATTGACCTTCAGACGTCTTTTTTATCTCAGAACTTCTGATATTTCAGATATCAACAGTGCACAGACGTCTGAACTACAACGAGGCAGACATCTGGCCTGGCACAAAAATAGTTGTTTTGGTTTTCTGAAAAATGAAAACTTCGTAAACGAAAAACCCGATGTTTGTAAAACCTTTGTGCTATCATGTGTGAGTGTTCAAGAGCTCTAAATGATATAACCATAATTTTTAGAGTACTTATAAGGATTCTTATGTTGGTTTTGTAAATTTTCGAATTCTTAAATCCTTGTCGTCTTTAACTCTTAAACTTTGGCGATCCACTTCACTTGAACTTCGAAACTCGCTAATCCACTCACTAGCGTCTTGAAGTCGATCTCTTGAACTTTGAATCTTGGTCTTGACATCGACGCTTCAATTTGGACTTGGGTTCTAGCTTCTTAGCTATTCGTAGCTTGAATTCCTGAACTCTTATTTCTTGGTTACATAGCATGAATTCACGAAGCTTGATATGTAATTTGGGAAGCTCTCGTCCATATCCTCCAACCTCCATTAGATATGCCGTTTACACTCAATTTCCTCCATCATTCATTATATGCTTGCGTCGTGAAAATATCCTGAAAACTAATCTCAAACACGATCAAGCATATCATATACAATGTTATGAAATAAACAATAAATTAAACACAAGTATATGAAACATTCATTGTCTTGATCTCACAATCATGAATAGTATATTAATTTCAAGATATAACTCAAACTCAAAATATGAGATATTGATATACTAAATATATATACATGGTATAAGAGAAACAAGATATAGATCACAAGTATATACTAATTCATATTTTCAAAACAATGAACGAGAGTAATATATCGATATCAAGAATATAACGCAAGTATAACAAGAGATATTGATTTATTACTCGGTATACACAAGATATATAATATGCAAGCTAAACATCAAGTGTATACGAGTTTGATGTCGATAAGATAAACAAGATAAAGCATGAGACAAGTTTAAGCTTGTAACATTTAAATAAATAAATAAATAAATAATTAAATAAATAAAATCCTTTAGGTGAATTTTCTGATAATCGGTAAAATAAACCGTATTTTCCGTAAAACTCAACTATAATTATTTTTCAATATAGATTTAAGTACGCCTATTTTAACTATATAATTGCTAGTATTTGGTATTTATTTAGTCACTTATAAATTTTTAGTTTACCTAAATATTTTTCCTTAAGTAATAATTTTTAATATTAACATAAGCTTTTAATTATAAATTAAATTGGTGCAAATTACAAATTGCAATGGGTTAATTTGACAAATGTGAACCATGACATATTAGAATCTAGTTAGTAGCATGCTCTTCTCTTCTTGATTTGTCTTCAAATTTCTAGACTTTTTTAGGTCAAATAAAATAAAGAAAATAAATAAAAATGTAATAATTAGTGATAAGACTTAAAAGGGTTAATTATTTAGGAGCTTTCTACACATTTCTACACATTATTCCCTCTCTCTCTTTCCCTCCCCTAATGTGGTCGAAATCCCCCATAGCAGCCCCTAATTTTCCCCATCTCACTTTGCAACAAAAATCTTCAAAAATTCATGAAAAATCCAAAATAAAACCTTAAATTCCAAATCCAATCCCTACCCATTATTCGTTGGTCTATCTAGCATGGATCTTGGAGCAAAGTAAGCACTTTGGAGGCTATGATTTTCATGTTGGATCTTATGTTTAGTGAGGTATAATTCTAACCCTAGTGTTAATTGTAAGTTAATTACGTAAATTGAATGGATTTCGGTGTTTAATTATGGTTTTAGTTGCTAAATTGAAAATTAAAGAAAGGGTTTTTAAATAAAGTTAGGGTTTTTACTTCATCATTAAGTATGCAATGTGTAGTTTAACATGTTGGGTAATGCTAAACCTAATCCAGAAGTTAAATTGTAAATGGTTACAATTAATTTGTCCGAATTGCATAATTTTTGCAAACTAGGTTTTTGTAAAATATATATATAGGTGAGATAAAATTCTAGTGAGAATTTTTATCAATCATTCATGGTTTTAATGGATATATTAACTTGTTAATTGAATGCAAAACCTAATCTAGTTACTAGTTGCTAATTGTTAGTTTAAAATTATGCTAAATATGCTATTTTTGCTAACTAGGTTTTTAGAATTTGGTTAAATAATTGGGATTAAAATCTAATTAGGGTTTCATGACATTATTAACATTATAAATTGTAGTTTAATACTTTAGTTCATGCAAAATCAAGATAAGTTGTTGAATTGTGAATTTTGCTTTAAAAAGTGTTAAAATTTGATATTTTTGCAAACTAGAATTTAGGAGTTAATACAAATTGATGAGATTAAATTATGGTGATGGTTTGTATGACTTATTTATAATATTTAGTTAATATTATGGCCATTAGTTTTGTTAAAACATCAAGTTTCGAATTAAAATGGTTATTTGAGGCTTTTTAGGTTTTCGGAAAATAAATCGATTTGATTTATTTTGTGTTTTTGATGAGTTGCAATCTATTTTATATTATAATTAGTGAGTTTTGGAACTACGATTTGTACGTTTGTGTTTTATCTCGATCAATCGGCATTTGTACGCCGATATCGAGGGTTATTTGGTTCTTTTCCATGAGCGGGTCATAGGTGTTAACCTATGCGCATTTCGTGCATCGTTTTGGTTTTGTCCGCGATTTCGGTTTACGATATTATATATGTTTGCGTATAGGTACCCCTCACGTGGATTTCGGACGATGAACAAGAGGATGGCGGCATCGACTTCGGCAGATAAGGACCAGGTGAGTAGATGTATATCTATGGGGGAAGTCGGGTGGATGGCGTATAGCACCCCTGCAAGCGTAGGATAAAGATATTACATATTATTATTAGGAAGTCGGACGTGACATTAGATTCTTGCTGTGTAGGATATTATTGAAGACTTTAAGTTGGATTAGACTGATTTAGAAAGACTTAACCAGAGGATGATTGCCCTGGAAGGAATTCGTAGGCTTCATGTAGACACACACACGCGCACACACATACACTTGACTTGGTGTATATGTATGTGTGTGTGTGTATATATATATAAATGTGTGTAGGTTTCTATATATATATATATAACATATACACATGATATGAGGATGTTATATGATATCTGGGGATGAGTCGATATGACTGGGTATGATGACGTGAGATATTGGATATACGATCGAGTTATGATATGAGATGTATTATGATATTAGCGGATCGTTGGGAAATGAGAAAAAATGTATATTTATACATAACCGATTATAGGTGATGATGACATTGAAATGTACGAGATTCTAGAATAGAACCTAGATTGAAATATGTGACTTAATCACGATATGATATATGACATGATATTTTAGTGGATCATTTGACGATGTTTATTTACACAGACGATAATATATGTTTGATGATATTGGGATGTATGCGATTATGGTACAGTACCCTTTATCATGATATTGTTTGATGATGATACTATACGAACGATGATTTATATATGTGATAGTTGACCTGTACCCCTATATTAGGATACCATACGTTGGATTTTCCGTACGAGGCATAGATGTGATGATTGATCCTCACTCTTGACTTGAGGAAGTCGTACTATGCACGTGACGCTATTGAGGCCGGATCATCGACTACTAGAGATATCGACTCAGACTTTAGGAGAATTCTTCTTACCTTTCGACTAATGTCTTTAGTTAGTTCCTTAGTTGGTTGGGTAGATCTTAGTTTAGGCTCGAGTCATACTTATTTTCCCAAACTAACAAATCGTGCGCATTTTTAAAGACATCATGAGAGATACTACAGATTTTTCAAAGGACATATCTTTTCTTAAAACCACGTAGCCCCCAATTTTCTAAAAACCACGATTCGTGCTTTTTCAAACAACAAACTGTATGACTCGTAATTAGTATGTATTCTCTAGTTGTGCATTTACTACACATTCACGGCTATATTCATATTGTATTCATCGCATTGCATATTCATACATATGTTTCTTTAGCTCATATGAAACTCTGCCTGTTAGGACACCAGCACCATTACCGATGATGCGCATGATCCATGCACACTTATTTGCCGGCTCACACATATCATCATCGGTAATTGCCATGGCATGTACACTTTAGAACATATTATCTCTTATTGATATAATCGGCTAAATGCTAGTCCAGTATAATATTGTGTGATTACCCTCATGTGCTAGTTTAGACATTGCATTTATTACTTAGACACTTCATGCATTCACATATTCATATTATCATGCAGTATTGTGGGGCTTATGCCGATGCTCATTATTTACTTACTCATGATTTTTGGATTTTGGATTTCTATGAGATTTCTGGATTTTGGGGGAAAACCGCAAGAATTTAATAAAAGTTTAGTATCATCATTTTTAAAATGCAAGTTGCGGTTTTCTCGTGATGTATGTGTCGTCCACCATGAGATTACATGTTTTCTGTTGGATTTCGAGACCCGATTCGAGGAGTGGATGAACCGTCTCGGGTACATGGTGGGCCCGGTATGGTACCCCGGGGCAAGAAGCTCGAGTTGTAGATGATGAGCCTGGCAGGGGAAGACTACCTACTGGTGATGTTTGGCGCGGCGGATATCCGGAGGATACCGACCGTTGTCGTGGGATTTGATGATATGGGCCGATCCGGACTGACGGAGCCCTAGATATTGAGACTATGAGATATTGAGACTATGAGGTATTGAGACTTGGAGATTTACATGTTTTGTGTCGATACTTGACACGGATTTCCATGGATTTTATTGATGATGTTTCAGATTACCATACAAATTTTACTATGATAAAAGTTAAAGATTTCTTATACAGGTTTATCCAGATTTCATGGTTGATTGTTTTACATTCATGGTGCATGCATACTCATACACATGACATGTTACTACTTGAGGCATCGACACGAGCACTGAGCATTGCACATACGCATAGATTGTCACCCTGCCACTACTAGATGACCAGTGTTATATTAAGTATATTATTATGGCCTAGGAGATCATCGTGCATGCGATTTCTACTTGCAGATGTCTTCTACTCACGAGTTGGTAACTCACCCCTGTTGTGCCAAATTTTCTTACAGGTTTCGATGTACAGGTTTCCTTGGCAGTTTGATGGCACATCATTTCATTCAGGGTGATTTGCTTGGTAGGTTGGTTCACTTGTATCAGGACCGCCGTTGTACTTTTATTATTTCATTCGTATCTAGTAAGCTCCATCAACCAGACTTGTATTACTTGATAGATTTAGAAGATCAGTTATTTTTATTTCGACCTTAGAGTCGCGTTTGTATTATTATGGTTTTCTAGTGGATTTGGTTTTCTTTTGAGTTTTGAGCCTCGCCCTTCGGCGTTGTATATTATAGTGCATTGTGTGGTTGTTTCCGCCATTTGGCGTAGAGCTAGCTCCCGCTTAGGGATGCCTTTATTATTGTTTATGTATATATTCTTGTTTGTACCCGTTTGGGGCCAGTTTTTACAAAGGAGACTCTGCCGAAATTTTTAAGAAAATTGGATATTGCTTTTAAACATGTTTTCCTTTACTTCTTCTTTTAAATGGTTTAGATTTCTGGGCTTCGGCTTACTTAGATTACGTTACGCCTGTAGACGCTTCGTAATTTAAGTGCCGGTCACGTTCCATACCTTCGGGTCATGACAAAGTTGGTATCAGAGCGCTAGGTTTAACCTTTGTCTAAGTCTAGGTTGACCTTGGTTGATGGAGTAGGTGACTTAGGTAGAGTGACGTACCGTGGGTATGATCCGTGGCATACTTACGATACGCTACTCTGCTTAGGAAAACTTAAGATGTACATTTCTTTGCATCGTATTCTATTCATTCCTATGATCTATCTTCGTCAATGTTGGATGATGGTTTCTGTTACCACGGTTGCACGGGCAGAGGGAACTGCGGCTCGAATGCGATGACCGTTAGGGTATCATCTATTCTTGAGGATTGAAGAATTGTTTAGCGTGTGGACGGAGGGTATTCACATGTCGTCTAGACGAAATTAAAAGGTTCGAACGAATGTCAGAAACCCATTTTTCCAAGTTTAAGGTATTCGGAAGAACATGCAGGTATTTTTATGGACTCTCTAGAAGAATGAAATCCTAACTCGACATAATGACCACGAGAACGCCTTTGAACCTTAGGGTTTACAGAAGTTCCGCGGTGCCATTAGTGAGGCTTGGGTTTGCCCTTCTACGGCTGGTCCGTAGGTGCTGTGGTATATACTGGATATTTTTAAACTGTACTTGAGTGTTGAGCTCCCGGGAATTATGGGACTTTGATGAATCGATCGAAAAGTTTAACGTAGTCTGGATATCATGTGATGGGATACATTACTTGGGATACTCTAGATATGAGTATAGCTGTTTGTAGAACCGTTCATACAGCTACGAAGAGACGAGTTCGAATCAGTCGACACCAGAGGAAAGAGGAGCCCATTGATGTCGGTGTTACGATTTGCGATCTGGTGATTCGAGTATCACATCTCCGTTGTTGGGTTTTGGTATTTTGAGAATTTCGTTTTATGATTGGTTTTCATATATACTCATTCTTTTCACTCGATTCGTGTTCCATGTATCAGATGTATTGATGTTGTTTTGTGCATACCCAGTGCACTCGATTTGGTTTTATACATTTTGAGATATTGATTTGATTTCGTGCATATGGGTTGCACATGATTTTGACGTATGGTTCGGTATAGTTTTCATGCACTTTTCGTACTATGATTTCGATTTTGATGTTCGGTATATGTTTTCGTGCACTTGATTGAGATTCTTGCACACACTTGGCGCACTTGATGCGATTTTGTGCACACCAGATGCACTTAATCGGGATTTGTGCAGACTGGATGCACCTGATATTGTTGTCATGCACGCCCGTTGCACTTGACAGATGTTTTTGGTGCACACCCGTTGCACTCAGTTTGTTTCTGTGTATATTCATGGCATCTGTATTTGGTTTTGATTTCCGTGCGCACCGGACGCATGTGGTACCTTGTATACTGTATTTGAGATTGATATCATTTTGAGCAGTACGTTTTTATGATATTTAATTTGGTTTAGTAGCCGAGCAGAACTGTTCTGAGAACAGTACCTAGGATTTTGATGTATATCATGTTTGTTTTCGTATTGGATTTTGACATTGTATTCTCACCATAACTCTGATGATTGCGTTATGCTTGATGGAGTTTAGATTTTGAGTTATGAACTTATTTTTCATGCGCATGCATGCGCTAAGATGTGTTTTATGTATTGATGATTTCGGAGCCCCGACGATTTTAGTGTTTTGCTAAATGTTTTAGTATTTGGTAGGAGTTTTAATATAAATTCGGGGACCGAATTTATTTAAGAGGGGAAGATTGTAACATTTTAAAAATTAAATAAATAAATAAATAATTAAATAAAATGTTTTAGGTGAATTTTCTGATAATCGGTAAAATAAACCGTATTTTCCGTAAAACTCAACTATAATTATTTTTCAATATAGATTTAAGTACGCCTATTTTAACTATATAATTTCTAATATTTGGTATTTATTTAGTCACTTATAAATTTTTAGTTTACCTAAATATTTTTCCTTAAGTAATAATTTTTAATATTAACATAAGCTTTTAATTATACATTAAATTGGTGCAAATTACAAATTGCAATGGGTTAATTTGACAAATGTGAACCATGACATATTGGAATCTAGTTAGTAGCATGATCTTCTCTTCTTGATTTGTCTTCAAATTTCTAGACTTTTCTAGGTCAAATAAAATAAAGAAAATAAATAAAAATGTAATAATTAGTGATAAGACTTAAAAGGGTTAATTATTTGGGAGCTTTCTACACATTTCTACATATTTTTTCCTCTCTCTCTTTCCCTCCCCTAATGTGGCCGAAATCCCCTATGGCAGCCCCCAATTTTCCCCATCTCACTTTGCAACAAAAATCTTCAAAAATTCATGAAAAATCCAAAATAAAACCTTAAATTCCAAATCCAATCCCTACTCATTATTCGTTGGCCTATCTAGCATGGATCTTGGAGCAAAGTAAGCACTTTGGAGGTTATGATTTTCATGTTAGATCTCATGTTTAGTGAGGTATAATTCTAACCCTAGTGTTAATTGTAAGTTAATTACGTAAATTGAATGGATTTCGGTGTTTAATTATGGTTTTAGTTGCTAAATTGAAAATTAAAAAAAGGTTTTTTTAAATAAAGTTAGGGTTTTTACTTCATCATTAAGTATGCAATGTGTAGTTTAACATGTTGGGTAATGCTAAACCTAATCTTGAAGCTAAATTGTAAATTGTTACAATTAATTTGTCCGAATTGCATAATTTTTGCAAACTAGGTTTTTGTAAAATATATATATAGGTGATATAAAATTCTAGTGAGAATTTTATCAATTATTCATGGTTTTAATGGGTAGATTAACTTGTTAATTGAATGCAAAACCTAATCTAGTTACTAGTTGCTAATTGTTAGTTTAAAATTATGCTTAATATGCTATTTTTGCTAACTAGGTTTTTAGAAATTGGTTAAATAATTGGGATTAAAATCTAATTAGGGTTTCATGACATTATTAACATTATAAATTGTAGTTTAATACTTCAGTTCATGCAAAACCAAGCTTAGTTGTTGAATTGTGAATTTTGTTTTAAAAAGTGTTAAAATTTGATATTTTTGCAAACTAGAATTTAGGAGTTAATACAAATTGATGAGATTAAATTATGGTGATGGTTTGTATGACTTAGTTATAATATTTAGTGAATATTATGGCCATTAGTTTTGTTAAAACATTAAGTTTCGAATTAAAACGGTTATTTGAGGCTTTTTAGGTTTTCGGAAAATAAATCGATTTGATTTATTTTGAGTTTTTGATGAGTTGCAATCTATTTTATATTATAATTAGTGAGTTTTGTAACTATGATCTGTACGTTTGTGTTTTATCTTGATCAATCGGCATTTGTATGCCGATGTCGAGGGTTATTTGGTTCTTTTCCATGAGCGGGTCATAGGTTTTAACCTATGCGCGTTTCGTGCGTCGTTTTGGTTTTGTCCGCGATTTCGGTTTACGATATTATATATGTTTGCGTATAGGTACCCCTCACGTGGATTTCGGACGATGAAGAAAAGGATGGCGGTATCGACTTCGGCAGACAAGGACCAGGTGAGTAGATGTATATTTACGGGGGAAGTCGGGTGGATGGCATATAGCACCCCTACAAGCGTAGGATAAAGATATTACATATTATTATTAGGAAGTCGGACGTGACCTTAGATTCTTGCCGTGTAGGATATTATTGAAGACTTTAAGTTTGATTAGACTGATTTAGAAAGACTTAACCAGAGGATGATATCCCTGGAGGGAATTCGTAGGCTTCATGTAGACATACACACGCGCACACACATACACTTGACTTGGTGTATATGTGTATCTATCTATCTATCTCTCTCTCTCTCTCTCTCTATATATATATATATATGAATGTGTGTAGGTTTCTATATATATATATATAACATATACACGTGATATGAGGATGTTATATGATATCTGGGGATGAGTCGATATGACTGGGCATGATGCCGTGGGATATTAGATATACGATCGAGTTATGATATGAGATGTATTATGATATTAGCGGATCGTTGGGAAATGAGAAAAAATGTATATTTATACATAAACGATAATAGGTTATGATGGTATTGAAATGTACGAGACTTTAGAATAGAACCCATATTGAAATATGTGACTTAATCATGATATGATATATGACATGATATTTTAGTGGATCATTTAACGATATTTATTTACACAGATGATGATATATGTTTGATGATATTGGGATGTATGCGATTATGGTACAGTACCCTTGATCATGATATTGTTTGATGATGATACTATACGAACGATGATGTATATATGTGATAGTTGACCTGTACCCCGATTTTGGGATGCCGTACGATGGATTTTACCGTACGAGACATAGATGTGATGATTGATCCTCACTCTTGACTTGAGGAAGTCGTACTATGTACGTGACGCTATTGAGGCTGGATCGCCGACTACTGGAGATATCGACTCAGACTTTAGGAGGATTCTTCTTACCTTTCGACTAGTGTCTTTAGTTAGTTCCTTAGTTGGTTGGGTAGATCTTAATTTAGGCTCGAGTCATACTTATTTTCCCAAATTAACGAATCGTGCTCATTTTTAAAGACAGCCTGAGGGATACTACGGATTTTTTAGAGGACATATCTTTTCTTAAAACCACGTAGCCCCTAATTTTCTAAAAACCACGATTCGTGCTTTTTCAAACAACAAACTGTATGACTCGTAATTAGTATGTATTCTCTAGTTGTACGTTTACTAAACATTCACTGTTTTATTCATATTGTATTCATCGCATTGTATATTCATACATATGTTTCTTTAGCTCATATGAAACTCTGCCTGTTAGGACACCAGCACTATTACCGATGATGCGTATGATCCACGTACACTTATTTTCCGGCTCACACACATCATCATCGGTAATTGCCATGTCACGTACACTTTAGAACATATTGTCTCTTATTGATATAATCAGCTAAATGCTAGTCTAGTATAATATTGTGTGATTACCCTCATGTGCTAGTTTAGACATTGCATTTATTACTTAGACACTTCATGCATTCACATATTCATATTATCATGCAGTATTGTGGGGCTTATGCCGATGCTCATTATTTACTAACTCATGATTTTTGGATTTCTATGAGATTTCTGGATTTTGGGGGAAAACCGCAAGAATTTAATAAAAGCTTAGTATCATAATTTTTAAAATGCAAGTTGCAGTTTTCTCGTGATGTATGTGTCGTCCACCATGATTTTTCATGTTTTCTTTTTGATTTCGAGACCCGATTCGAGGAGTGTATGAACCGTCTCGGGTATATGGTGGGCCCGGTATGGTACCCTGGGGCAAGAAGCTCGATTGTAGAAGATGAGCCTAGCAGGGGAAGACTACTTACCGGTGATGTCTGGCGCGGCGGATATCCGGAGGATACTGACCGTTGTCGTGGGATTTGATGATATGGGCCGATCCGAACTGATAGAGCCCGAGATATTGAGACTATGAGATATTGAGACTACGAGGTATTGAGACTTTGAGATTTACATGTTTTGTGTCGATGCTTGACACAGATTTCCATGGATTTCATTGATGATGTTTTAGATTACCATACAAATTTTACTATGATAAAAGTTAAAGATTTCATATACAGATATATCCAGATTTCATGGTTGATTGTTTTACATTCATGGTGCATGCATACTCATACACATGACATGTTACTACTTGAGGCACCGACACGAGCACTGAGCATTGTACTTACGCATAGATTGTCACCCTGCCACTACTAGATGACCAGTATTATATTAAGTATATTATTATGACCTAGGAGATCGTCGTGCATGCGATTTCTACTCGCAGATGTTTTCTACTCACGAGTTGGCAACTCACCCCCGTTGTGCCAAATTTTCTTACAGGTTTCGATGTACAGGTTTCCTTGGAAGCTTGCTGGCACATCATTTCATTCAGAGTGATTTGCTTGGTAGGTTGGTTCACTTGTATCAGGACCGCCGTTGTACTTTTATTATTTCATTTGTATCTAATAAGCTCCATCAACCAGACTTGTATTACTTGATAGATTTAGAAGACCAGTTATTTTTATTTCGACCTTAGAGTCGCGCTTGTATTATTATGGTTTTCTGGTGGATTTGGTTTTCTTTTGAGTTTTGAGCCTTACCCTTCGGCGTTGTATATTATAGTGCATTGTGTGGTTGTTTCCGCCATTTGGCGTAGAGCTAGCTCCCGCTTGGGGATGCCTTTATTATTGTTTATGTATATATTCTTGTTTGTACCCGTTTGGGGCCAGTTTTTACAAAGGAGACTCTGCCGAAATTTTTGAGAAAATTTGATGTTGCTTTTAAACATGTTTTCCTTTACTTCTTCTTTTAAATGGTTTAGATTTTTGGGCTTTGGCTTACTAGATTACGTTGCGCCTCTAGACGCTTCGTAATTTAAGTGCCGGTCACGTTCCGTACCTTCGGGTCATGACAAAGCTATCATCAAAAAAAGAATAGATAATGAAAATCCATAAGCTATCAATCTCCTCTTTTTGATGATGGCAAAATATGAATAGGTAATAGTATATTTATATCAAATAAAACCAAATATCCGATATCAATATAGTAAAACTCTTATTATTCTCCTCCTTTTTGACATAATAAAAAAGGGTACTTAGAGAATTTAGAACGTTTGAACTACTCTTCCTAAACATATGTGTACACCTAAAGCGAATTAAACGTTTGAACCACTCCCCCTAAATATATGCATAGGAGAACACTAAGAAATGGATACGAGCACAAGTAAAATACAAATTTTGAAAATGAAACCCAACTCGTATCCAAATGCATGTATATAAGAGATATAGAGAATAAAGCAAATACACATGCAACAAATATCCAAATGATCAAGATATAAACAAATTCTAATGGCATGTGGAGTCAAGTATGAGTTGATATCAATTGAAAATGAACAATTTTAAAAGCGGAGCTCAACTCATACACAAAATCATGTTTTGAAAACGATATACAAATAAAAGGTTAAAACATGCGCTAACTCATAAAAAGTAAAACAAGTTTTGAAACTTATGAGTTAGAATACATGTCGTAATACGAACCATAGGATATTAAATGACAAACATAATCGTATTACGCATGTACAATGTGTGTGTGTTTTTCTTTAAAAGCATGGAATTTTAAAATGTGCAAAACACAAGAATTGGGAAGTAAATATGAAAAGTTAACCTTGTAAGCGTGAGATTTACCTTCCTCAAACGCTTGAATCTCCCAAGAACGAGAAGCAAGTTCAAAAGATCGATTCATGAGTCTTATCTCACAATCACTTGAATACCAAACCATTAGAGCTCAAACATAGAGTATAATGGAATACAAGTGATAGAAATTTAATGATGCTAACTCATGAACGGATCAAGATATGCACATATAATCAAGATGATACCAATGAATGGTAAAAAAGTGTAATCAACTCACATAGAAAAAGATACCAATTGAAAACAATATGAAACCAATTGGAAATAATTGAGAACCGTATGTGAGAGCAAACATGAGTAACCGTCTCATCTTAAGTGTCGACTACCCGGTTAAGGGTCTCTAATTCTTTCCGCTATACCCGTAGGATTCGTTGTAATTAACGAAATCCATAAGTAGGTCCCTTAAAAGGGCTGCAGAAGCCATTTGGTAAGATAAGCTAAGAATTCAATACCAATGAATAATTCCACTCATGCAAAAAGTGTGTGTGTAACAATTAGGAAAATTTAAACATAAACACACATCAACAAAGCATAAAGCAAAGGTACCAATTGAAAATTGGTTCAAGTTAAAAACAAGTGCTAAATTATATCCGTATGAAAATAGATTTAAACAATTTAAAGCTATATGCATACGAACTCTCACTTATAAGATTAAAAACATATTTTAAATAAGTGAGTAGTTTATGGAAAGAAAACTAAAGATTATGCAAATCTAAATATAGTTTTCAAACCATATTGTGCTCAATTTTAAAAGATGACAAGTTTAAAAACAAACGGGCACAAGAAATCATATATAAGCAAATAAATGATACTAAAGGATATTTCAATTGTAGATACCAATTGAAATATCCTATGAATAATATCTCATATATGAACAAGCACAAAATAGATATAAACAAGGATAAGTATATGTGCAATCATAAGGGGTATATCTAAATAACACATACTCAAATAGAATATCAACATTTAAGCGCAAATAAATATACAATATTCTAAGCAAATATTGCAAGAAATATGATATCACACAAATTGATGAGCCAAGCAAATTTTCCATTGAGTTGCTCTTGCTCATCAATCTCCCGAATCTCTGAAGTCGTCAATTGATCCACACCTACAAAATAAGGTATGGAAGGGGATTTTGGTATCCAAATTTTCTTGGATCCATATGGGTTAGCCGTTGGAACCCGTCTAACATTGGCATGCGAATATATATTCATTTTTAAATTATATGCAAATGCAAAGTGTCCATGTGCACCCCAAGTGTAACAAGTGTGAGTGTGTGCATGCATGGTTGATCTAGAAGTGTTAATAGCATGAGATATGGCAAGTTTATGATGCACATGCTTCTTAAAAGATAGTCTTGAACTAAATCTATAAAGATACGCATATTTATGAGCATGAGATTTAGCTAAATGTGAAGCATGTTTGACAAATCTAGACGAAAAGGGTTTTTCAATATTCAAATTTTTAAAACCAACATCTCTTCGATTCAGAACTTTTTCCTTACTAGGTAAAGAATCAACTTTTGAAAATTTTGTAAGGGATGCATTTAAAATCTCATTTTGAGCTTTGAAAGAAGAGTTTTCGTAAATCAAAGAGTCTTGAGATACAATGGAAGATTTCAATAAATTGATTTCATTTTTCAAACTTGAACTCACATCAACGTTTTCTTGTCTCAAAACATCGCAAGAAGAAACCAAAATCTCATTTTTGTTTTTGAGAGAAGTATTTTCAAAAACAAGAGATTCTTGAGATGAAATGGATGATTTTAAAAGATCAATCTAATTTTTCAAAGTAGAAATAGACTCGTCCTTTTCTTTTCTCAAGTTTTCACAAGATAAAACCGAATTTGCATTTTCAAGTTTCAAAGCATCAATGGAAACACAATATAAATCAAGCTTTGAAAACAACTCATTCTTCTCAACAACTAATTTATCAAAAAAAAGCAACTTCAGAATCATAAGTGGAGTTTAAAGCACTAAATTTGGTAATCAAATTTTTGTTCAAATTGTCAAAAGATTCACAACATGAAACCAAATCTCTTCTCTCGTTTTCTAAGATAGAAATACAATTTTCAAGCAAAACATTTTTAGATGCTAATGAAATATGGCTATCATGCAAAGTATTGAAAGTAGATAATGAGTAAGTTTACAGAAATCATAAGAAGGATTACTTACAACATCATGATCAAAGCACCCCTTTTTCGACTCTAGAGTTGGATCGTCTCTTTTGATTCGTATTTTGTTGAGACACCGCCAAAGTCGCTATTTGAGTTGTTCTCTTGGTATGCTCTTCTTTATTGCAAACGGCTTGCTCTCCATATATTTTCTCCAAGGAGCACCACAAGTTGTGTGTTGTCTTTCAAGAAGAGACATTGTTAAGAACATGTAATCAAGAATATAGCAATGAAAGGTACAGAAGTGCAATCAACTCACATAGAAAATGAAACTAATTGAAAACAACATGATACCAATTGGAAATAATTGAGAACCGTATGCGAGTGCAAGCATGAGTAACTGTCTTATCTTAAGTATCGACTACCTGATGAAGGGTCTCTAATTCTTTCCGCTATACCCTTAGGATTTGTTGTAATTAATGAAATCCACAAGTGGGTCCCCTAAAAGGGTTGCAGAAGCTATTTGGCAAGATGAGCTAAGAATTCAATACCAATGAATAATTCTACTCATGCAAGAAGTTTGTGTAATATTTAAGCATGTTTAAACATAAATACACATCAACAAGGTATAAAGCAAAGATACCAATTGAAAATTGGTTCAAGTTAAAAACAAGTGCCAAATTATATCCATATGAAAAAGGATTTAAACAATTTAAAGCTGTATGGATATGAACTCTCACTTATAAGATTAAAAGCATATTTTGAATAAGTGAGAGTGGTTTATGGCAAGAAAACTAGAGGATACAAAAATCTAAATCTAGTTTTCAAACAATATTGTGCTCAATTTTAAAAGATCATAAGTTTAAAAACAAACGAGCACAAGAAACCACATATGAGCAAATAAATGATACCAATTGTAAATACCAATTGAAATATCCTATGAATAGCATCTCATATATAAACAAGCATAAAATAGATATAAACAAGGATAAGTGTTGAATATGTATGCCCTAGAGACATGTATTGTATAGGATGCTGGGAATATGTATGTACATAAAAATCTTGCTCAGTTATATAGTATACTATTTGAGCTGTCTTTATCTGAACATGTGTATTTGTTTTTCTTACTGTTTTGTATTGCTTATACATGTTGATAAAGACTCGTTATAGTAGTATACTATTTTGGTTGTCTTTATCTTAACATGTGCATATGTTATACTCGATATCGCATATGGCTGATACATGTTGATAAAGCCCAAAGGATTTTGCTTGACTACTAGCGTTATGATGGCGATCATACTTGTGGGGGCTGGGTAGTCCATAAGCATATCCTTAAAGGTTCCAATTCGTAGGAATATCGAGACAGGGCATCGATATTCCAGAGTAGACTTGTGTATACGTTTCTAGACCCTGACGAAGGACGATGGTTAGTTCCACAGCCATTGGTGTGATCACCTAAGACTGTATACAGGTGCTCACTGGGGGTGAGTACACTGGAGGACTCGTCGAGAACCTCTAGATGGTATTATACCTATCATCAGATAGCGGGTCTCAGGTGACATGAGTACCGGTTAGTCTTTAAACCTAAGATTATCATTTTTCTCATGTGAGTTCCCACTGTACTTTGATCACCATCCTACCATGACTCTACTAAGTCGTGCAAATAGGTTTTGGTTGGGAACAGTCCCGAGCCACATGGAGGTAGTGAGTGATTGTCAGGTATTCGTCTCTCCCGGTATAGGAGTCGATATCGCACTGTGTCCGGTTGGCAAGAACCATAAGAGCTTGGCCAAGAAAGTTGAGATTTACTGATGGTTAGATCAGTAGTTTCTCAGATCGGTCCTGAGCCAAATCGACATGACTTATCAGGTTATTAGGGGTCTGACGTTTACCACTTCCTAAATCCGATATGCGATATTCTTAGACGAAGAGACCGGACTGTACAGAGATTGTCATGGATAAGCTCAATAGGGGTTCGGATGAGCTTGCTTGTCGGCCTTCCTTTTTGACAAGTACCTGGGTAGCTATTACGTATAGCTAGTTCCACTGATGTGGAGACTATTTGAGTTGGAAACACTCAACCACAATCGAGTAACCCAAAACCGGCTGTTCGCCAAAACAATGCACGTCTACGCTTATCCCTGGAAGAAAGGCTAGGACGCGCTTACTCGTTTTCCCGCGATAAGACGGGGAGACTATTTGAGTTGGAAATGCGGAACAAACTCATCACATTGCCAGACTCATGGCTTCCACCGCAACCCGACGACGTTAAAAACCCTAACTACTGCTCCTATTATAGAGTGGTGAGCCACCCAATTGAGGATTGCTGCATTTTCAAGAACTGGGTCGAGGACCAGTATCAACAGGGGAAGTTCACACTGTCTGAGAATTGGAGGGTGAACCCACCACAGAAGCACACTCTTAAAAAGGTGGATGCGCCGGGGGCATCATGCTCGCTCGTGGAAGAAACTCCATGGGAAGTCGTTCTTTCAGCTAAAACCAAAAGAATGCTGAAGGATCTACAGGCATTTCCGGCAGTCAGGTGGAAAAGCCCACTTGAACCAGAAATTATCAAAGGGATGCTGAAACCGCGTCCCATACCGAAGGTTGTTGACAAAGGACAAAATCCCCAAGTTGGGCCTTCGAAGTCTTCAAAGAAAAAGAAGAAGACTAAGAAGCCTGTGCAGCCTGCCGTGTACGACAACAAGCGCACAAACCTACAAAAGTACATCGATGCGTTGGGGGAGTATAACCAGAAGGTGCGGACACCGGTCACCCTCGAAGAGTTCCTCAAGCATATTCTTGAGAACGAAGATAGTAACAATGATGAGGAAAATGACTCATCAGAAGAAATTGAAGACTATGTAGCAAGTTGCCTCATGGTCTCCCTTTCGTCGTTAAATGGCGAAGAAGCTTCCTCAGCGTCAGAAAATAGTGCAGAGGAACTGGAGGCAGGATTGGCGCTAAAATCCCCGGAACTGCCAGAAGACCCGATCGATAGGCTGTTAAATGAAGCCTTTCGAAAAAGCTAAGCTGACCGAGAACGCAAAACAGCCATACACGAAAAGGCTAAGAGCCAGCATCAGGATGAGTCGTAAAGTACTCCAACCAAACCGAAGCATACCTGCAACAAATAAGAGTAGGATCAAGGCAGAGAAGTGGTTCGCCAAAGCCCTGTCAATGGGAATGAAGCTGCCACCTCTCGTAGGAAACACTCACGGGGTCATATGCCTCGACGGAGAGGATTCACATTCAAATTACTGCCTATATCATCGAAGGGTTACCCATCTCACCGAGAAATACAGTACCTTTAAGAAGTGGTGGCATGGATATGTTTCCCATTAAAAACACTTCAAGAGGATGAAGCGCGAAGCTCGTCGACAGCAAAAGAGTGTGACAAACGCACATGAAGAAATGACTAGCAACTGTCATATGGTTGATACTAGTTCGGAAAGGGAAAAACCCTAAGTTCTTACCTTCGGGAGCGATTCTGAGGACGAAATACCCCTCAGCCCTCTCTTCAAAGATTCCACCTCCGAAAAAGAAGAGGAGGAGAAGAACTGCGAGAATATTCAGCCGCGTAACCGCACCTGCCTGAGAAGAACCCCGGACTTACAAACAAAGGTTCAAGCAAAAAAGACAAAGGGAAAGAAAAAATCCTTGAGGAAATTGCCCTCGATGGTGGAGTTGTCAAAGGGCTCGCAGTGAGGGACCTGCCTAAGAAAAATAAGGTAGATTACAACGTCCTGGCACATTTGAGGAAAATACCCTCACAACTGAGTATATTGGATGCTCTCCTCTTGTCCAAAGAAGCACGAGAGTCTCTGATCCAGGCATTACAAGAGCCCGATCAAATCCAAACTTTCCTCGCAGAAGAGAAGATGAATGATGAGCTGGCAGAGGTTCACACAGCTGACATTACATTCAGCGATGAAGACCTCCTCTTTGGTACGTGCGAGCATAACCATCCGTTATACGTCACCGGGTACTGCCACGACATCAAGATAGGGAAAATCCTTGTTGACAACGGATCCTCCGTCAACCTTCTCAACGTGAAAGTGCTGAAGGAGATTTGCATGAACGTTCAACACTTAGCCCGAGACAAAATTACCATCTCTTGGTTTGACTCATAGTCGTCACGGATGCTGGGGTCCGTAATACTGACGTTACGCTTCGGGTTGCTCGTCACTGACATCAAATTTCACGTCATTGACGCCAAGACTTTCTATAACGCTTTGCTTGGTTGGCCCTGGCTGCATGAGTACAACGTCATCCCTTCTACACAACATCAGTGTATGAAGTATTTCAAGGATGGTTTAGAACGCACCGTCACACGGGAGTTGAATCCATTCTCCGTAAACGAGATCCAGAAATATGAAGATGCAAAGTAATTCCTACCAGACTTCGAAGATACAGAAAGTTTTCAAAAGCCGGAGGATAAACAGAAGTCCATCACCACTATCCCGATCGTTGGGAGTGATTCCGAGGGAGATGAAGAAATAGTCTACTCAGGGCAACACCGGAAAGAAAACAACAGGCCCGGACTATCTACCCCTATTCTGGTCTTTGGCAGCGACTCTGAGGACGAGGCCAACGCAGTGTTCTCCATCCGCCCATCAGTGCAAACCCTCGACGAAGCATATCAGAGTTTGCAAATCACAATCGCTTCGCCTCGGCATTACACGGAACTTGATGCACTCTATACATACAGCGTACAAGAACTACAGACTTTCTGCGTCCCTCCCAGGCAAAGAGGTGAAAAGGCGATCCTCTTCTACCAATTTACGGAGACCAAACTAGAAAAAGAAGTCTGGTATGCTGCCGATTTTGCACTCGATAGGCTTCAACCAATCCGTCTGCCAAGATACTATGCGGATGTCACGACCCGAAATCGGCATGTGATGGCCCTTAAATTATGCAACGTCCACAGGTGTAACACAATTTAAGTAAGCCGAAAACCCAGCAATCTAAACCATCAAAAGTACTAAGAAATAATAGCATTTTAAAACCTTTGAATTCTCAACCCAAATTCTTTAAAAGTCCAACTTTATTTTCTTAAAATTTTAGCAGCACCCCCTTTGTAAAACCCAGCCTCAAAAATGGGTACCACATAAATATAAGTAAAGCATCCCCAAATGTGAGCGAAAACACGCCCAAAGGCGGAAAACAACCACTACAACAGATATACGACGCCGTAGCGAAGAAATAAAAGAAGATATAAATAAAACTGCATAAAAGACCTCCAAGTCACAAAATAATATACAATATCGTTCTCACATCAAGTCTTTAAGTCATACATGATAGTGGTAGATGAAGAGTACATGGATACAACGAATATACAATAAACATGAACGGATACGGCGTTTTTGTGCAATAAACCCCTCCGGCCGAAGACTAGTGATAGGTGGTCCACAAAATCCACCTAAAGCAAAACCGCACACTATGAGCCGAAGCGCTATCCACAGCAAAAGATGAAATGATAGATGAATAGCCTACCTCGACTATTCTGGGGAACAACCTGCAAAATACTGTGGCACAACGGGGTGAGTTTCTAACTCGTGAATAGTAAATAACATATGTAGGAAATCACAAGTATGCACGTACAGCGTGAATCTAACATAAGTAAGCTAATAGCAATAAAAGGTCATATGAATGCAACAGTCATGAAATGTACACTAGCAGGTACAACTAATACATGAAGCAATAATATGACAATATGTATGCAACAGTCATGTAATGTACTCTATCAGGTACTATTAATACATGAACTATAAACGGCAATATGTATCCAATAGTCATGTAAGGTACTCTATCAGGTACTACTAATACATGAACAATGATATGACAATATATATATGCAGCAGTCATGAAAGGTACTCTAGCAGGTACAACTAATACATGAAGCAATGCATATAAAATAAAGTATGTAAATGCAACAGTCATGGAAAGTACTCTATTAGGTACTACTAATACATGAAGCAGTGCATAAATAATAAATATGGAGTATGGGATGAAACATGTCATTTTCACGAAATCCTGACATCGTGGTAGGACCAAAGTCCATCGAGACAATCCAAATCCTAATTTTCTCAAATCAGCCCCCAAATTGGCTCTCATATCATGTAAGTCTCATAAATCCTGAATGTACAGTAAATCTCATATATCCTGAATGCACAAAATCAAGTAAATCTCATTTATCTTGTATCCAATATCAAGTGAATCTCATATATTCTGAATCCAATATCAAGTGAATCTCATATATCCTGAATCCAATATCAAGTGAATCATGAATATCCTGAATAAGTATATTTGTATGAATAATTATGATGATTTATATAAATTGATATGTATACATATATATTAGCGTCCCATTCCACTAATATATATATATATATATATATATATATATATATATATATATAACAGCGTCCCATTCCACTGTTATATATACTTAGGAGTAAAAATATCATGAAAACCTGTGCCAAGCATCGACACATAAAGGCTGATCTATCAGGTGTTGTCACTACGACTGGCCCCTGATAGGTACGTATCATACGCAATTCCAAAAACCCGAGTGCCCAGCTTCGACCCTCGTCCTTCGACGTATCCATACGTACATGACTCCCGTCGGTATCCCCACGATAACCGCCGAGTCATAGGTACTGTCACCGGAAGGTATGGTTCTCCTGTCAAGCCTCATCGGCATGTTACATCGATATCCCTTTCTTGCCCCGCGGTACCTCCGGGCCCCATCATGTACCCTCACACGGCCCACGACGCTCCTCGCATGGGGTATATATATATCATAACCGATAAAACTCATGGTGGCTGCTGAAATATCATATCAAGAGAAACCGGGTTTTTCAAATAATGCATAATTTTATGAAACAACCACGGTCCTCAAATCCAGAAAATATCATGAAAAATCCATATCTCAAAACGAAAATCCATGAATATATTATATGCAACATAAAACTGTAATGTGAGCATATAAAGGAAAAGCAGCGATTTAACTGCAACTAGTTAAAAAAATATATATCATGCGGTTCCTAATATTTCCAAGTCTATATAACATCAAATAAAGGTAAACATGTAGCTATAGCCAGATATATGTGTAAACATAAAGGTATAACAAAGTATAAGTATCTACCTATCAGTAATGATGTAATATACCCTCCAGGTATAAGTGAAATATGTATGCAAGGTATACATGTAGCTATGTCATTATGTGTGAAATATACATATCACTAATGGTACAATACCATATAGGTATACAGGTAACTAGCATGTAAGCATGATGAGGCATTTGTGTAAGCATGTAGATATACAGGTATGCTATATGTCACATGCAACAAGAAATATGAATCAATGTCTCAATGTTCCTAACCAAACAATATTAGATATGTAGGTGTGTTGTGCGTGTCATGGCAATTATTGACGGTGTGTGTGGCATACAATCAGTGCTCGTGCAATATGAGCCATCAATAATAGTGCAGTCTCCTAAGGGTACAAGTCCAAGCACAACAAGTAACTAAGCAATAAGGTGTATGCGCAAATCTATATATGCAATAGAATATGCGACAAAATCATGTCATCTCTAGCCCAGACGTATAACGCCATGCGGGCGATTTCCCTGTAGATGTTAAATCTACTCACCAACGCTCCTGACTAAGTAAAGCCTACCACCTATTTTCTTTTCTTCGCAGCGTCCGAAGTCCCCGCCTGTGAACCTAAAACATAACACAACAAAGCAAGTATATATTAGCAATAGACCCAAAACACGTACAAACCACGTTGACTAACGCGACAACACCAATCTTACTCTCAAATGTTCGTATTGTGGCTAACGTGTATAGCGACACTACGAAACCAACTCAGAGCAACAGCAATACGGAACACGAACCGTATTGGATAACGTAACTCGTGAAACAAAACATAAGAAATAAGTAAGTGGTCCTAGATTTTTCTGTACCAACAATTTATAAAAGTTACAAGTACCATGAGACCACAAATAACCCCAGAGACCCCTACACCAAAACCCAAACCTTAACTCCCAAGTCTGGCCGTAATTTGCGGCCAGAAGCAATTTATTTGCGGCCATAACATAAGGGACTGGGCTCGTATTTTGAGGGTAGGTTCTAGGTCACTACACTAGGTCACTGTGATAGGAACTTTTGCAACAAATACCTGGTTTGATAGCAGATCATCCGAGACCCAAAAAAACACTAAAAATACGATATTTGCACGAAACTATACAATACGCGATCAAAATTGAAACTAATAAGCTATGCTACACAAAAACCACTTAATTAACAGAAAGAGATCAATACATAACCAAAAGAACTCAAAGATCCTAGCTTCCCAAGCTTCAAGGCATCCAAGAGGCAAATCAAGACACAAGATATGATTTTTGTGAATATTTGTGATGTATTTGTGATGGATTGGTGAAGTGTTCAGTTGAGATGAGAGAGATGAAGAGAAATGAAAAGAGATAGAGAAAATGAGAGAGTGTGAGGATAGTGAGAGAGGGAGGTGAGTGTAGGGTGAAAGTGAGGTGAGTGTAACCTTTGCATTAAATCACCATTTAATGCATTCACACAACACCATGCCACCTCCTCACTTCCAAAAGAAATATCTCTCTTTTCACACAAAATATCTAGGATTAGGGTTAAGAATAAGATTAAGCAAAGGATTGGATTAAAGCAAAGATTAGATTAGGTTAAGTTGTCATGGTTGCTAAGAACAAGATTACACAAACACACCCTCACATAAACATGCACATGTGTGTGCATGCCATAACAAATAATAATAAATTATTAATTAAATGTTATAAAATATGAGAAACCCAAATTGGTAAACTTTTTACCAAAAACCCGCATTAACGTCTAAACTAACACTAACTGAAATCTAAGGCGTTACAATCTCCCCCTTATAAGAATTCGTCCCCGAATTTAAAATTCTCACTAAGCGTACCTTCAAAGAGATGAGTATAATACTCCCAAATCTCGCTCGCAGCCTTCCAAGTGATCTCCTCACTATACGGCTACGCCCAAGAAAACCCTCCACAGATGGCAAGACCCTTGACCGAAGTTTCTCCACCTGCCGGACCACTAACACAAATGGCTGCCGGTGAACGAAAAGATCGCGTCCAAGCTAAATGGTCTGATGCTGAATCATGTGAGAAAGGTCAAGAAGGTATTTGCAAAGTATCAACACAAGGAATACGGGGTAAATACTCAATAATCTGGGCGGAAGTGCCAAATTATAAGCAACGGAACTAACTCGCTTTAAGGATCTCAAAAGGACCTACAATTCTGGGACAAGCTTCCCAAAACTCAACACGTCATTGATCGGAAAAATCCTTAGGAATACATGATCTCCCATTGCGAACTCAAATCTGTGACCACCACGGTCGGCATAAGACCTCTGTCTGCACTGGGCTGTTCTCATCCTGACCTGAACCAATTGGATCTTCTCCGAAGTTTCTAGACTAGCTGGGGTCCGAAAATTCTACTCTCGCGGAATCAGAAAAACGGACTGGCGATCGACACCACCTAACAACAAGCCTAAAGGTTGCCAATTGGAGTGTCTCCTGATAATAGCTATCGAAGGAGAACCCTAACAATGGCAAGTGACGATTCCAACCGCCGACAACAATTAGTAGCACGCACAAGCAAATCCTCCACAGTCTGTATATTCCGCTCTAACTGACCATCGTCCCACAGTTGGAAAAGCGGAGCTAAGCTCAACCAGTACCCAAGGCTTCCTGAAGCATCTGCCTACGATGGCTAGCGAACAGGGTGCCTCCATTGGATACAACTAATGAAGGAACTCCGTGCAAACGCACAACTTAACAAAGAACAACTGAGACAACTGAGCATAACCGGACAACAAACACCAAATGGAGTCACACTCTGACTAAACCTGGGTAGATACCACAACTACATTCATGGAGATCTGTTCCCATTCCTACTCCGGAACGGTTAAAGCTTGCAATTCTTCAGCCGGTCTCAAATGCTCAACCTTAGCTCACAACAAGACAGACACCTTGAAACGAAATCCGAATCTTCACTCTTCATCCCTGCCCACCCGTAACTATCTCACATGTCACGTCACCTATTGGTGGAACTTGAATGAACACAGAAAGCTGACTGATATGCCTGCTCTAGGATTTCGCGTTTCTACCCAACAGTATCAGGTACACACAACTGCGTCCCTAAACGTAGCACACCCTGGTCACAAATCAAGGACTCTGAATCTTTACCCAGCCGAGTATGCTCAATAATCTCAGACGAACGAGCATCGGCGGGCTGTGCCTCGGGAAAACGATTAAGGAAAAGTGGGCGGGCATGGACACGAGCAAGCTGTCCCCTCAGTAGAGGAGAACTTAAGCTGTACTCAACGATCGCACAAGAACTGTAAATCTGCAGAGGACTGTCTCAAAATTGCGCACAACCGGGACAAGCTAACCCCAGGCCTACGACTCCAGCATCAGCTACCACAATCGCCTTGCCACGGGTAATAAAGGATCTCACAAACACAATCCTTCACAAGTTCCAACCAACGGCGATGTCTCAATAATCAAAACCCGCTGCAGGAAGATGCACATTAAGCTCTGATGGTCCGTGAAAATCTGACACGACTCTCCGAACAAGTAGTGTCTCCAATCTCCAACGCAAGACCACTGCGGCCATCTCTAGATCATGAGTGGGATATCCTGCTCGTACTTCCTCCAACTGTCGGGAAGCAAAAGCGATAACTCTATAGTGTCACATCAGTACACAATCGAGCCCCACTAGCGAAACATCACAGTTAAACAACAAAGTCGCCCAAACCAGAAAGTAAAGAAAGAACTGGTGCAGTTGTCAACCGAGTCTTCAACTGATGAAAACTTCGCACGCATGCCTCAGTCCAAAGAAAAAAGAAACCTCCTTTTCGGTCAGTTCAGTCAACGGTTAAGTGATACACTAACAATCCTGCACGAAACGGCGGTAAAAACCTGCTAAGCCTAAAAATTTGCGGACCTCCATCCCGTACACAAGTCTGGGCCCAAGCTGTACGGCCTCGATCTTCCTCGGGACCATACGAAACCGTCTCCCGTAACTACAAGACCGAGGAGTTCAACACAATCAAGCCTGAAGGAACACTCTGATAATTTAGCAAACTGCTGGGGCTCTCCTATTGTCTGCAAAGCAAATCCTCAAGTGCTGCTCAAGTTCCTCACGACACATTGGAATAGACCAGAATGTCATCAATGACACAACAATAAACTGGTCGAGGAACGGCCTGAAGAAATCTGGTTCATCATATCCACGAATGCTGCTAGGGTATTGGTGAGTCCAACGACACCACCAAAACACATAAATCCCGTAGCGCGCACAAAAGCAGTCTTCGGAATGCCACCACTCCGAACTCGCAACATGATGACCTGATGTAGCGTTTTGAAAATCGTTTCGGTGAAATTTCAAAAAAATCGGTAAAATAAGGGGGTTTTCTGTAAAAAGTCAAAATACAAATATCTTATTATAAAAATTAAATATACATATTCTAGCTATGTAATTGCTATTATTTGGTATTTATTGAGCCGCTGGTGAAATTTCAAATTTTCTGAAAAAAATATTATTTTATTATTATTTAAGCCGTCACTAATACATTTAATTAGGGAAAATTACAAATTGAAATGAGTTGAAACAAATTTTGTGCATCATAAAACATTAAATAAAATTTTATCATGTTGTTTTTGGAACGAAATTATTTGCCAAAACGGTTTAGAAATTATTGAAGAAAAAAGACTTTTTTTTAGCGTAAATGGATGTTTGGGGTATTGTATTTATCATTTTTCATCACCCCACACCCGTACCCACACCCACACACCCCCATTCACTTATCCCCATGGCTGAATTCAGCAGCCCCTCTTTGGTCCCCACTTGAATTTCATAGAAATGAAAGGAAAAGAAAAGATTAGTGAGAGAAAAAGTTGGTGTTGACTTGGGGGGGTATTTTACCTTGACTTGTACTTTCTTTTCCACACCCACACCCTCCACACCCCTCCCCCACCTGCTGGCCGAGCCCTATCCTCCCTCAAACTGCAGCCCCTCCTCCTTCTTCCCCTCTCTTTTCCTCATCAAAAAAGTCTTCAAAATCCATCAAATTTCCATCAAAATTAAACCAAAACTCAAATCTAACTCCTACCCATTTTTCAATAGCTATTCTTGCATGGATCTAGGAGCTTGGAGGCCATTTTGGGAGGCTAGATTTCAAGCTTGGTCTCTTGTTTTTGGTGAGGTATAAATCCCAAGCCAAATCTAATTATTGTATAGTTTCTTTGATTAAAGTCAATTAAGTTTGAATGCAACTCTAATTGGGATTTAGTTGTAATGGAAAGAGTTTGAGATCAAGTTAGGTTGTGATCATGTGTTCATGGTTGTGTGATGGTTGTTTTTTTAGCATCTTAAGTTATGCAACTTAAATTTGTTACTTATTGCCAATTGTAACATGTAATTGTCCAAATGAAAATATTTTGGAAACTAGGTTTTAGGATAGATGTAATTAGATGAAATAATAATCTACTTAATATTTTTGTGACCTAATTAAGTTGTTTGGTGAATATTGTGGCCACTAAAATTGTAGAACAAGATTAGTAGTTAGTTGTTAATGGTTAGTTTAAGGAAATTGTGTTAATTATGCTAATTTGCTAACTAGGCTTTTGAAATTGGTTATATAATTGGGATTAAAAGTGTGATTAGGTTTTTCTTGGCTTCATTAACTTTATTAAGTGTGGTTTAATGCTTTGGATCATGCAATTCTAAGCTAGATTGTAGTTTGTGTATTTTGCTTTGAAATTGTTAAAAAGGGTATTTTTGGTAAACTAGAATATTAGGATTTTTGGAAATTAATGAGATTAAATTCCGGAAATTGTTTATACAACTTATTTAAGATATTTAATAAATATATTGGCCGCTACGTTCATTTAAATATCGTGTTTTGTACAAAAACGGCGAATTGTGCTTGCTAGATTTTCGGAAAAATGACTTTTTAAGTGAAATTGGCGTTTTTGTGAGTTTTAACCTAGTTTATATTAAAATTAGTGTTCGTGAATGTGCAAATGAGTGTGATTAGATTTTCTCGATGGTTTGACGTTCGTACATCGACATCGAGGGTTGGTTTGACTATTCCTGCATGCGTGGGCGATAGGTTTGGACCTATGCGTGATACGCGTGCCGATTTGGTTTTCTTATGACGTTTCGATTTCGAATTGGGTTTTTATGCGATACGGTGCGTTATGATATGTAGGTACCCCAGGTGGACTTCGAGACGACAAGCAAGCGCGTGGCGACGTCGGCACCGGCGAGCGAGGTTCAGGTGAGTAGATTTATATCTACGGGGAGAAGTCGGGTGGATGGCGTATAGCACCCCCGCAGTCCGTGGTAGTGTATACGGATGCGTATACACACCAACTTTTATTATATGTTATTTGGGATTAATAACGATGCTTAGGATGGATATTGGTGTGTTGGATTTCTTTAGTGTTGCGAACCCTAGGGTAGTGTTACACACGCATACACACATACATACTTGCATACATTCCTATTGATATGTGCTCATGGGATTCTTTATAGTTATGTGTTCATATGGGTATGGGACTATGTGTTCACATACGGATTAGGGATGATACTTGGGATTGAGCTGAGTCGATGAGATTTGATTTGAGGCCGTGAGATCGGTGATATAGCAGGGTTCGTATCTTAGATACGACATGACGTTGTAGCGGGTCCTTGACGTAGTGTTTCACACACGTCCATGCATACGTAGGCGGTATCAGTATGGTCCTAGACGTAGATCAGTACCCCGACCATGATAATTGATAAAGAGGATACCAGATGAATAGTATGATGAATGTGATATTGACCCGTACCCAGATTGGGATGCCGTACGACGGATTTACGTACGAGCTATATTGATGATTGATCCGCACTCTTGAATTGGGATGCCTGATTATAGATACGGTATCGGATATGATATTATCGAGGCGGGATCACCGACTATACATATACAGGTATGTATATGTATCGACTCAGATGATAGGCGGTTTCCTTACCTGTAGTTCAGCTTGTTAGTTCAGCCGTATAGTTTAGTGTAGTTGTTAGATTAGATTAGACTTCTTACCTATTTCAAAAACTAACGAATCGTGGGCATTTTTAAAGACAGCTCAAGGGAATCTACGGATATTTCAAAAACGACGTATCTTTTCATAAAAACACCGTAGCCCCTATTTTCAAAACCCCATGATTCGTGTTATTTCAAAAGGCACATTCGTAGGACTTATATTAGAGTATTGCAGATTAGTTATCGTTGTGTCTAGTATTCAGCTCCCGCACATTATTGCTATTCGCTCTGCCTCGCATATTTATTTTGCTGCATATTCCATTATTGATATCATGCTGTTAGGACACCAGCACCATTACCGATGATGCGTATGTACCACGTACACCTACTTGCCGGCTCACACACATCTTCATCGGTAATTGCCATGTCACGTACACTTTAGAGAATATAATTGCTTGACTTAGATTGTTAGCTAGTAGTGTACTTCCCTTATATGCCATTTTAGACATTCTAGTTATTACCTACCACTTCATGGATACTGTTATTCAGTTGTTCATGCCTAGTTCATTATCATTGACATATGCACTTGTGATGATTTCTTGAGATTTATGATATTTCTGGATTTCGGGGAAAGCCGCAAAATTTACAACTTATGATCTTTTAAAATATAAAATGTTGCGGTTTTCTAGTGATGTAAAGTGTCGTCCACCATGAGTTTGCTGTGGTTTTGGAGATCCGTGTCGAGGAGTGGAGGAACCGTCACGGGTACATGGTGGGCCCGGTATGGTACCCCGGGGCAAGAGGAATGTGGTGTTGACGTTGAGCCTGGCTGGGGAGCACTACCTACCGGTGATATTACCCGACGCGTCGGATATCCGGAGGATACCGTCGTGGTCTTGAGATGGATGGTAGGGGCCGGTCTGGACTGACGGCGCCCTAGATATTGAGATTGAGACATTGATATTTCGAGACAGTGAGATTTATGTTTTGTGTCGATGCTAGACACTGTTGATACTGATTTTAATTATGATACCTCAGTTTAAAATATGAAGGAAATCTCACTAATTTATGAAAACAGTTTCTTCATTTATATGTATTCTGTTTTCATGCATTCATACCTCATTCATATGATATATTGCTACCTGAGGCACTGACACGGGCACATGAGTTTACACTCTGGTTAGATATTTACCCTAGCCATTGTTATAGGCTGCATGTTATATATATTTGAGGATATACTATGATCATTGACCTAGGATTGCGTTATTTATGCGATTTCTGTGCGTAGATATTTTTCTATTCACGAGTTGGCAACTCACCCCCGTTGTGCCCCAGTTTCTTGCAGGTTGCCGTACAGGTTCATTACGGCTTTGCGGGCATAGTTTCATTCGGGTGATTTGCTAGTAGGTGGGTTCACTTGTATCATACCCCCATTATTTATCTTGTATATCATTATTCTGTTGTATCTAGAATTCCATCAACCAACCATGTATTTTTTGAGATAGAGACCAGTGTTGGTTATTCTTTCGACCTTAGAGTCGCTCGTTATTTTTCTGGTGGTTTTGAGTTTCCTTTTGAGTTTTGATCCTCGCCGTTGGCGTTGTATATTATATTGTTTGTGTGGTTGTGACCGTCGTTTGACGAAGAGCTAGCTCCCGCTTGGGGATGCCCTTTTCTTGATTTCGTATACTATTCATGTTGTATCCCGTTTGGGGGCCAGTATTTGCAAAGGAGACTCTGCCGAAATTTTCAGTAAATTTTGATGTTCTTAAAAACCGCATAATTCGGCTTATGCTATTAAAACTACTTGTTTTAAATTGGTTTTCCTGCACTCTACTACTTTTCTTGGTTTGGATTTCTGGGTTTTCGGTTTACTTAGATTACTTACGCCTCGAGACGTTCGTAGTTTAAGTGCCGGTCATGTTCCGTACTTTCGGGTCGTGACACCTGATCCCAAACAAACTTAGAAAATGTCTCGCACTCTGGAGCCGATCGAAGAAATCGTCAATGCGAGGTAAATGATACCTATCTGCACCGTAACCCGGTTCAATTGACGATCCATCAATACCCAACCTCAACTGCCGTCCTTCTCCTTGACGAACAGAATAGGAGCTCCCTAAAGCGAAATACTCAGACGCACAAGACCCCCAACAAATAACTCTGCAGCTGATCCTTAAGCTCCCTAAGCTTCGCCGGCTCACCTGGAACAACGTCGTAAAAGTATCACATGAAAGGAACCCGATCCAACAATCCCACCGTGGCTTCGGTATCACGAATGAAAGCCAAGAATCCTCGACATCTTCTCCTTTAAAGCCGACTAGCGAAAAAGGCTGAATTCAAGCTGTGAGAGGCGGCACCACTGTCCCCCTGCACAACAAGAACTGACTCGCCGGGAAAACAAAACCTGACTGTTTCCTCGTGGCAGTCCAAAGACGCCTAGCATGTATCTAATCAGTCCGTGCCCAGGAGAACGTCAAATCCAACATCTCTAGAAGGATCAAAACGACGGACGAATCTCTATCTCTTATTCGATTGTCACACAACCGAAATACGTGCCGCGCAACAAAAGAATCGCTGACAGAAATTAACACAACAACTTCTGATCTAGCTAACACGACTCTCGTCCCAACCATGACACAAAGTGTGTAAAACAAACAAGTGCATCAAAAGAACATAGGAATTAAGAATACCTGAAGACTCTGCATTGGACGCCCGCATGTCCCGATGAGTAGAAGCAAACTCTCGTGTCTGCCCTCTACCCTCAACTGGCTGAACTCCTCCTCTGCCAACCTGTCCCCTCTGAGCGAACCCTCCGTGTCCACGACCTTTCTGAATACGACCCTGACACGGTGTTAGGGAACAACTCCTGATGAAGTGATGAAGGTCCCCGCACCGATAGCATCCTCTCTATGGCTGCCGACCCTCCTGGAAATACGAGCTAAAAGACTGACCTCGTCCCAAGCCTCCGTTACTCCCGCGACGTGCCTGAAATCTGTCTCAACGACTAAGCCTCTGTCTTTGGGCTGGTACATCGGTAGGAGTCCTCCACTATTCCGGAACTCCGAAAGTCTCTGGAAGACGTGCCTCGTCAACTATAGCTGCATCCACTGGTGCTGTGTAAGTAACACTATGATGAGTGCTGATCGCAAGGAACAACTGGGTAACAGGGGTGAAAACCTCCTGTCGCTGCGCTCTACTGGCCTTAACCAAAGACCTCATCATCTGGCGCAAGTACTGCATCTCTGCCACAAGCCTAGCGATACTATCTGTCGAAGGCGGATCCATCTGCTCCTGTGCAACGAGTGTGCCATCCTGGTCAGTCCTCGTCCTATCCGAGTTAACTCTGACCTTGGCCCTCGCTGCATCACTCTGAGTCCCCATAGTCATCGGTCGGCAAAGGCTATAAATGGAAAAGGATTCGATAAGAACACGGAAATCGAATCACAAGGATATATCATCAAGGAAGGAATTTCAAGCAATTAGTACTTAGGTCACTTTAGGCGGAGTACCGCGTCGTGAGTATGCCGCGGACATACACACACTACGTTACTCTGCTTAAACTACCTACTCCATCATACCAAGGTCATCCTACATCTGAAAGGTAAAACCTAGCGCTCTGATACCAACTTTGTCACGACCCGAAATTGGCACGTGACGGCCCTTAAACTACGCAACGTCCACAGGCGTAATGCAATTTAAGTAAGCTGAAAACCCAGCAATCTAAACCATCAAAAGTAGTAAGAAATAATAGCATTTTAAAACCTTTGAATTCTCAACCCAAATTCTTTAAAAGTTCAACTTTATTTCCTTTAAAATTTTAGCAGTACCCCCTTTGTAAAAGCCAGCTCCAAAAATGGGTACAACATAAATATAAGTAAAGCATCCCCAAACGGGAGCAAAAACACACCCAAAGGCGGAAAACAACCACCACAACAGATATACGACGCCGTAGCGAAGAAATAAAAGACGATATAAATAAAACTGCATAAAAGACCTCCAAGTCACAAAATAATATACAATATCGTCCTCACATCAAATCTCTAAGTCATACATGATAGTGGTAGATGGAGAGTACATGGATACAACGAATATACAATAAACATGAACGGATAACCACAAAACCCACCTAAAGCAAAACGGCACACTATGAGTCGAAACGGTATCTGCAGCAAAAGATGATATGATAGATGAATAGCCTGCCTCGACTACTCTGGGAACAACCTGCAAAACACTGTGGCACAACGGGGGTGAGTTGCCAACTCGTGAATAGTAAATAACATATGCAGGAAATCGCAAGTATGCACGTACAGCGGGAATCTAACATAAGTAAGCTAATAGCAATAAAAGGTCATATGATTGCAACAGTCATGAAAGGTACACTAGCAGGTACAACTAATACATGAAGAAATAATATGACAATATGTATGCAACCGTCATGTAATGTACTCTATCAGGTACTACTAATACATGAACAATAAACGACAATATGTATGCAATAGTCATGTAAGGTACTCTATCAGGTGCTACTAATACATGAACAATGATATGACAACGTATATATGCAGCAGTCATGAAAGGTACTCTAGCAGGTACAACTAATACATGAAGCAATGCATATAAAATAAAATATGTAAATGCAACAGTCATGGAAGGTACTCTATCAAGTACTACTAATACATGAAGCAGTGCATAAACAATAAATGTGGAGTATGGGATGAAACATGTCATTTCCATGGAATCCTGACATCATGGTAGGACCAAAGTCCATCAAGACAATCCAAATCCTAATTTCCTCAAATCAGCCCCCAAATTGGTTCTCATATCATGTAAGTCTTATAAATCCTGAATGTAAAATATCAAGTAAATCTCATATATCCTGAATGTACAAAATCAAGTAAATCTCATTTATCCTGTATCCAATATCAAGTGAATCTCATATATCCTGAATCCAATATCAAGTGAATCTCATATATCCTGAATAAGTATATTTGCATGAATAATTATGATGATATATATAAATTGATATGTATACATATATATTAGCGTCCCATTCCACTAATATATATATATATATATATATATATAAATATATAACAGCGTCTCATTCCACTGTTATATATACTTAGGAGTAAAAATATCATGAAAACCTGTGACAAGTATCGACACATAAATGCTGATCTATCAGGTACTGTCACCACGACTGGCCCCTGATAGGTACGTATCATACGCTATTCCGAAAACCCGAGTGCCCAACTTCGACCCTCGTCCTTCGACGTATCCATATGTACATGACTCCCGTCGGTATCCCCACGATAACCGCCGAATAATAGGTACTGTCATCGGAAGGTATGGTTCTCTTGTCAGGCCTCATCGGCATGTTATATCGACATCCCTTTCTTGCCCCGCGGTACCTCCGGGCTCCACCATGTACCCTTACACGGCCCACGACGCTCCTCGCATGGGGTATATATATATATATATATATATATATATATATATATATATATATATATCAGAACCAATAAAACTCATGGTGGCTGCTGAAATATCATATCAAGAGAAACCGGGTTTTTCAAATAATGCATAATTACATGAAACTGCCACGGTCCTCAAATCCAGAAAACATCATGAAAAATCCATATCTCAATTCAAAAATCCATGAATATAATATATGTAACATAAAACTGTAATGTGAGCATATAAAGGAAAAGACGCTATTTAACCGCAACTAGTTTAAAAAATATATATCATGCGGTTCCTAATTTCTCCAAGTCTATATAATATCAAATAGAGGTAAACATGTAGCTATAGCCAGATATTTGTGTAAACATAAAGGTATAGCAAAGTATAAGTATCTACCTATCAGTAATGATGTAATATACCCTCCAGGTATAAGTGAAGTATGTCTGCAAGGTATACATGTAGTTATATCATTATGTGTGAAATATACCTATCACTAATAGTACAATACCATATAGGTATACAGGTAACTAGTATGTAAGCATGATGAGGCATATGTGTAAGCATGTAGGTATACAGGTATGCTGTATGTCATATGCAACAAGAAATATGAATCAATGTCCCTAACGAAACAATATCAGATATGTAGGTATGTTGTGCGTGTCATGGTAATTATTGACGGTGTGTGCGGCATACAATCAGTGCTCGTGCAATATGAGCCGTCAATAATAGTGCAGTGTCCTAAGGGTACAAGTCCAAGCACAACAAGTAACTAAACAATAAGGTGTATGCGCAACTCTATATATGCAATAGAATATGCGACAAAATCATGTCATCTCTGTTAGTTATATGTATGCCCTAGAGGCCATTACTGTACATTCGATGTATATTGTAGTGGATGCTAGGACATATATAGGGAGGACTTTCTTGCTCGACATGATAGTATGCTATCTGGTTGTACTTTATTTTAACATGTACTCTGATTGTCTCTATGTTACATGTTGATAAAGCCCTTAGGATATGTACTCGACTACTGGGACTATGATGAGATCATACTAGTGGGGCCACGGTAGTCGACGAGTACATCCTATAACTGTTCCTAGTCGATGGTGTATCGAGACAGGGCATCGACGCACCAGAGTAGACTAGCGTATACGCATCTTGACCCATATGATGGGCGATGGATGATCCCATATCCATCGGTGTTTGACATCAAGGATGGTGTACGGGTGCTCAGTAGAGACTGGGTACATTGGACGGACTCGCCGAGAACTCCCAGATGGTATTATACATCACGTCAGATGGCAGTTCTCCGGTGATACTGGTACAGAGTAGTCTGTTGACCCGAGATCGTCATAGAGTCTTGTGTGATTCCTACTGTGCTTTGATTTCCATCATACCACGTCCAAGAGGGCGTGCAAAAAGGTGGCTTTTGGGTACAGTCCCGAATCACATGGAGGCAATGAGCGATAGGAGGGGATTCGTCTCTCCCGGTATAGGGAGTTGATGTTGCGCTGTATTCGATTGGCTATAACCGGAAATCCGTGGCCAGGGTTGCTGAGATTTACTGGTAAGTGTTATCAGTAGTTTCTCGAACTGTTATAGACCTCATATCGACACGACTTAGCGAGCCACTGGGGTCTGACGTTTACCACCCCTAGGCGAGATATGCGACATATCAGACGACGAGACCGGACTGTACGGGAGTGTTACTGTTTGGATTCACAGAAGAATGTACAGGCTTGCTTGTTGATCTTCTGAGCGCTCAATACCTGGGTAGCTGTTATGTTTAGCTGACCGCTTGCAGCTTGTGGGTGTTTGATATGATCATCACCTACTGCCGGCGTATTGACGATTCTTTAGAGTCCTACACAGAGGTTTCTTGGCTCAGGCAAAACGGAGTAGGAGTGTTTCCTGATTTAAAATCAGGAAAGCTTATGGAAAAAGCTTGAGAAGAGGGTCACGTGCTTACACGTGACCAGCAGTCACGTGTTGGCACGTGACACCCAAAATTACCAGCAAAGCAAGTTCAGCTTCCTGACTACATCAAAGAAAAAAGGGGCTTAATAAAGGGTCACGTGCTCCCACGTGACCAGGGTCACGTGTTGGAACGTGACATTTTAAAGCGGATTCAAAGGCACATCGGTTCCCTGATCAAGTCAAGGAAAAAGAGTCCAGACCAGGGTCACGTGCTCACACGTGACCAGGGGTCACGTGATGGCACGTGACGGTTAAGCAACAACCAGAAGACAGCGCAAAAAAGAAAGAAGAAGGCTCATTCCAAAGGGGGTCACGTGCCCACACGTGACCATGGGTCACGTGATCACACGTGACCGGCTTTCAAAGCCCATTTTGTCAACAGAATTAAATTCTGAAAGAGATTCGAATCTTTCCAAAGGAAAGCGATTACCTGGGACCAATCGAATTAAAAATTTAAAGATGATTGAATATCATTTATCTATGGGAAAATCTCGGGTTTGGAAAGATTTCCCCCCTAAATCTAACCGAAACAACAAAGGAGAATCCCGGGACTTGAAATCCAATGGTGAATAAAATTCACCTAATAATCCAAAGGTCCAAAACGAATGATGGATGCAAATCAAATCTCTCAATGAAGATTCGTCAAAAACTAATTGACTCGGCTGCTTCTCCTATAAATAGGGGCCAAGAGACGCAAGAGAGAGATATACACACAGAGGGAAGAAAGTGGGAGAGAGCCTTGATACTCCGAGGAACTTGGATCTTCTGCAAAAGAAAACCCTAGGTAAGAAAGGGAAGGCTCCTTGAAGGAAAAGAGAATTTAATTCTCCACAGAGTTTAACTCTGATATATAAAACAGAAGAACATATTTCTTCTCTCTTTGATAGAGGATCTGCAAAGTGCATATCTCCCCTTGAGGTTGAGAATTTAATTCTCAATGGGTCGAGATCCTGCCATGCAGATCCAAAACATAGAGAGGGAATGGAAGCACGAGAATTTAATTCTCACAGAACTATAGGAATTTAATTCCTTTGAAATAAAACCAGGGCTTGACCCTGTGTTATGGGAATTTAATTCCTTCAGAACAAAAGAAACAGGGTTTAACCCTAATTAAGAACCTAGTTCTGTTGAAACAGCGGGAATTTAATTCTCTTGATCATAATTTAACAAGAGAGTGGGAATTTAATTCCTTAAAAGCTTTTATTATGGTTTAACCCTATTTGGTTCTTCACATGAATGAGGAATTTAATTCCTGCAGAAAATTCAGAGTCCAACTCTATTCAGAATATAAACCTTTAAGAGAAAGTAGGAATTTAATTCCTCTGAAATTACTGTCAGGGTTTAACCCTACGAGGAATTTAATTCCTGGAAAAGATTAACAGATCCTCTAAACAATATACATAGAGGCAGGGTCACGTGTCACCACGTGACCCCCAGGAGATCTACAGAAAACCCCTTTGAGGCAGCACCCCACGTGACCCACGTGACCCTTGACAGAAGCTTTAATACACAGGCATTTGAATGTACATCACGTGATGGCACGTGATGCTCTGAAAGACGCGATAATCTCAGCAGAATAAATGAAGGGAGGGCGCTCTCACGTGCTGCCACGTGACCCCTCTTGCCTTAGTGTTTAACACTAAATTGAAACTCTCGAACCCAGTGTTAAAACATTGTTGGGCCTTAGTGTTCAACACTAATCAAAAAGCTTTATTTGCAGTGTTCAACACTGAGCTGTTTTAGTGTTTAACACTAATTTGAAAAGCCTTGTTGCTGGTGTTTAACACCGATTATCTTTTAGTGTTAAACACTAACTTGTCAACCTCATTCCCAGTGTTCAACACTGATTGCTCTGTAGTGTTTAACACTAGACATTGGCCCAATTGGCTAAATGGATGGAGGCAAAGCCTCTCCTAATTGGACTTAGCCCAAGATGGCCATAAGTCCTCAATTTGTGATTAACTGGGCCAATGGGCTCATAACATAATTAATCGGTCTTGATCCCAAATTGGGTCAAAGACTATTTTAGCCATTCCGGTTCTAGGGTACATCTCTTCACTCCTTTGATACTTGGCATTGTAATCCCTCAATGTCTTCAAAGAGGTGACGGGTCCCGACGACCACACATTGATATGGACCGCGGGGTCCTTAAACCCGTGTTTAATGCAAAATTCCTGGTTACGTGGAACGCGGATAATGTCACTCTTTGATCCCGTGGAAAACATCCAGAGCGGAGCCTGGTCCTCGCAGAGCACGGCAATGAACCCGTGTGAAGCATCCATAGCACATACCGGACTGTGGGGTCCTTAAACCCATGGACTACGACGTCCTTAACCTTGACCGAGATGTCTTAAAACTAACAATGGACTGTGGGGTCCTTAAACCCATGGACTACGACGTCCTTAACCTTGACCGAGATGTCTTAAAACTAACAATGGACCGCAACGTCCTTAAACTACCCATGGACCGCAACGTCCTTAAACTACCCATGGACCGCAATGTCCTTAAACTAGAACAATAGAGCCCCGCATGCTCTTTTGTCGGATCTAAACGGTCCCGTTTAAGTTGATCTTAGCCTCAAAGATGGCTAACGCATCCTTAAACCTTCAAACAGACTGGACTATGAATCCCCCCAATTAACTCTGGCTCGAGGGTACATCTCTGAACTCCTCTGACATCCGTCGTTGTAATCCTTCAACGTCGTCAGAGAGGTGATGGGTCCCGACGGCCATACATACGATGGACCACTATGTCCCTAAACTGGAACAATAGAGCCCAAACGCTCCTTTGTCGGATCTAAACGATCCCGTTAAGTTGATCTTAGTCTCAAACTGGACTAACGTATCCTTAACAAACGTTTGAGTTGATCTTAGCCTCAAGTATGGCTGACGTATCCTCGAACCAAACCCCCAAACCCAAATCTAAGATAATACGGATTTGGACTAGTCCACGCCCTACGGGCGACGACATAACCCAGTCTCCGTAAACAATCCACGGGCAACAAAATACAAAACAAACACCCACGACACGAAGTGACCATCTGGAGAAGGAGAAAGTTGTTACCGCAATACGGTAGCGTAATTAACTGTAGGGGCTTGCGCCTGCAGGGAAGAGCGTCCCCACAATCAAAAACCCCTCAAACGAGGGGGAATCTGATGAAGTCTGCTACATCGGACGCATCCATCTAAACCTTCGATACATGGTGCCATAAATCAACTTGGCATCTTCGGAGAGATGGACGGATAGCACCAATTAGCATCTTCCCCGAATCTCAGGCAAGGCATTCCATGTCTCGGCCGCCATTCGGAGGGGAACAGATTCTGGCACGCCCGGTGGGACCTTTTCCTCTTTCCACTCCACACTTCGTGTGTCGTGACTCGCGAACCAATCGCGGTTCACTAATGGTTGCCCTTGGGTTTCAAGATACTAAGAATTGGCGTCTTGCTTATTGCAGAAAGCAAAGGATCGATGGCTTCTACTTCCGTGAAATTCTCCAACTGCTCAGACTGCAATTGCAACCAACGCTCTGCCTCGCCAGGAGGTATAGCCTACGGACCCCAAGCTGCTTCGCTATTCACAATGCCCGTGGAACAGGTCACTCGCGCCACCACAGGATTGTTCTTTGGGACCATGCTCCCGCCGACAAACTTCACCGCTCCAGTGCTGACAACGGAAGCTCTCAAGAAGTCGGTCTTTGATCGTCTTACCCCTGTCGCGGCTCCTCTCAACGAGTCGCCCAACGTCAACGCCTCGGTCTTCTCTAGATTGGGCCAGAAATCCTGCGAACTCATCATGGGGCCTACAATCTCAGCGATGGCTGCTTCTAAGAAGGTGGCCGCTTCTGCCCCCGAAGTCGTCAAGGCAGCTTCTCCGGCCAAAAGGTCGGTCTTTACAAGATTGACGGCTTCAGCTCCCGCTCCTGCTGCCCAAAGGACATCGGTCTTCGACAGGCTAATACCAACAGCGACCCCCCACCCAGACAGGGGGCAAGACGAAGCCGTTCTTACCGCTGACCCTACGTCGTCCGCTCGACACGCTCGACGTCGCCATTGGCACCGAGTAAGGAAGGCTGCGGGCAACTCCCCCTCCGGGTTGACTCCATCGGCCCCGGTGGCAGAAGTTAATGCTGCGGTTCCAACTGGGAACAGCTTCGAAATGCTAAATAAGGTGCGAAGGAATTCTGCTACTGCAGTGCTGAAGAGGTCTCCTCCCCCATTAAAAAAGGTTGTGGAAATAAAACCCGAACAGCCCCGATCTTCTCAACGGCTGTCTTCCAAAATCTATAAAGTTTGGCGGCAGGCCCGAGACTCGATCATCGATCCAAACTTTTCCCGCCAGCACAAGAAGCTGAAAATCCAACCGGAAGCTGGTCACCAGGCTAAACCCCAAAAGGCTGTTGATCAACTGGCTCATAAAAGGAGGAGGCCAGAGAAGACCCCCCAGCATGCAACGACGGCTAAAAGCATTGAGCCCAGACGCCCTAAGTCTGGGGGCATGGTGGTGCACACTGTTTACATGGCCTCTGGAAAAGAGGAAAGCCGCACTTCTACGGGCCACCGACCGCTAACCCGATCCGTGACGAAAGCCCAGGAGCAGCAACAAAAGCTTCAGGAAATGATGAATGCTATGGCCGCACTTACCGGGCCAAAAGAAAACCCAGAAACGTCCTCAGACGCGCGCCAGGAGGAAGAAACCGACACTGAATTCCTTCGCCGGATACTGGAGAAAAAGGACAAAGAGGCTGCTGAACAGGCGGCCAACATACAACGTATGGGCCTTCTCTTCCAAGATATGATAGGAATGATGATCCAGCAGGACTTACCCGCCGAGGATCCCCCAATCGTTCTTGAAGACGACCGAGGAGAAACGTCAAATCCACCACCGGCCCTCTCAACGGCCAAGGAGGAGGCAATCTCTAAGGCTGACTTGGTTGACTACATAGCCCAGCAAATCCGGGTTCATCACGCGACTGAGGCAGCTGGTCAAGTCGTGAAAACGGGGCGGCCGTATCCGAGCTGGTACGACCAAATAAGTACCCGCCAGGCTATACGATACCAAAATTCCACGTGTACAAGGGGACCGGCAACCCCCATCAACATGTCGTCCAGTTCCGGGCCCTCTGCGGTAACACCGGCGGTGATGATAAACTGTTGCTCCGCCAGTTCATGGGCAGCCTATCAGAAACTGCGTTCGAATGGTATTCAGAACTCCCGAACGATTCTATCAAAACGTTCGCTGAAATAGAGTTGTTGTTCACTCAGCGATTCGCAAGTGCCAGCGAACGCACTCCAATAACTGCACTAATTAACGCCAGGGTAAAACCAGGCGAAACCTGGGTCCAGTATGCTATACGCTGGCGGAATTTGTGGTCGAGATGCGAGCAACGCATTGAGGAAGCACCTGCGGTGGGCATGTTCGTGGGAACTCTAGACCCTAATGCAACTATCTCCCAGTTTATGATGTTCTTTAAGCCAACCACATTCCAGGCTTTAATCGACAAGTTGGCTCAGATGGACCAGATGGGTCATAGAACACCTCCCCCGAAGTCCGAACCTCGGAATGACAAGGGTAAAGGAAGGCCAACCTTTGTTGCGAATGCCCAACAGCAACCTAACGCCCCGAAACCGGCAGATCAACTCGAGGAAAGGCGTCGGTATTATAATGAGAAGATGAAGCGTCCCTACTCGTTCCCACGAGACAAGACGAAACGGTTATTCGAGCTGGCAATACGCAACAGACTTATAAGCCTACCAAATCCAAGGCGACCGCCGCAACCCACCGAGACGAATAACCCTAACTATTGCCCTTACCATCAAACGGTAGGCCATCCGATTGAAGATTGCTTCGTCTTCAAAGGATGGATTGAAGACCAGTACCTCCAGGGGAAGTTTGTACTGTTCGAAAAGTGGAAGGTGAACCCACCACAACCGCATACTCCTAAGAAAGCAGATACACCGGGGGCAACCTGCTCCTTTATTGAAGAAGCTCCATGGGAGGTCGTGTTATCAACTAAAACCAAAAGAATGCTGAGAGACCTTCATGCGTGCCCTGCGATCGAATGGAAGGACCCTCTTGAACCTCAAATTATCGAAGGGATGCTAAGACGCCGCCCAACTACAAAGACTCGCGATAAGAGCCCAAATACTCACGCCCAATCGTCAAAATCTTCGAAGAAAAAGAAGAAGAAATCCAAGAAGCCCGTAAAGCTTGGAAACGAGCACACGAACTTGCAGAAGCAAATCGACGCGCTGGAAGAATACAATCAAAAGGCGCGAACCCCTGTCACACTGCAAGAGTTCCTCAACCACATCTTTCAAGAGGAAGATGATGGAGAGAGCTCGTCAGATGAATCCGAAGGATATGTGGCGAGTTGTAACGTAATCTCCCACTCGTTTACCGATGATAGGAAAACTCCTGGCACTAAGAAGCTGGAGGTAGAGCTTGTACCAGAGCGTGCATGGCCAACAGACGAAATGATCGACGCTTTACTAGACGAGATTCGTCTAAAAAGTAAAACGGATCAGGAGCGTGAGATGGCAGCGTCAGAAGGAACCAAATGCAGGCGACTGAACGGAAGAGTTGAATTACCCCCGCCAGAGCGAAAGGCATCCGAAGTAGACAAGAAGATATTCAAGACGAGAAAAAGGTTTGCCAAAGCCATGTCAATGGGGATGAAGCTACCGCCCTCGGAAGGAAACACACACGATGGGGTGGAGAGGCACCCTGATTATTGCGCATATCACCGGAAAATATCACACCCCACAGAGGAGTGCGACACCTTTAAGATATGGTGGCAAGGATATGTTGCTCGTCGGCAACATGTTAAGCGCATGAAACGCAAGAGCCGTCGGGAGCAAAGAAGTACTATCGATGGGCACGACAGAACTACTGGCAACTGTTACATGGTTAACGCCAGGGGGTCACAAGTTCTTACCTTTGGGAGCGACTCTGATGAAGAAATGGCTCTGGGCCCTCTCTTCAAAGAATCCGTTTTAGGGGAAGAGGAGAAATCGGAGATCTGCGAGAACATTCAGCTGCGCAATCGCACACTCCCCGAAAAGAATCTCGGGCCCGTAAGTAGAAAGGATAAGGGAAAGGAAAAGGTCACTGAAGATATCACTTTAGATGACCAAGTCATGAGAGAGCTGGCTGCCAAATACCCTCCTAGAAAGGGTAAGGTGGACTATAACATCCTCGCGCACCTAAGGAAGCTACCTTCTCAGCTTAGCATTCTCGATGCCCTCCTATTATCAAAAGAAGCGCGAGACTCACTAATTAAGGCGTTACAAGAACCTGAGCAATTCCAAGCCTTCCTCGCCACTGAAAAGATGAAGGATGAACTGGAGGAAGTGCATACGGCCGACGTCACTTTCGGTGATGAAGACCTCCTTCTCGGGACGTGCGACCACAACCGTCCCCTATATGTCTCCGGATACTGCCATGATATCAAGATAGGAAAGATTCTGGTGGATAATGGATCCTCCGTCAATCTCCTTAATGTTCGGGTGTTGAAGGAAATCTGCATGAGCGTGCAACACCTCGCTCGTGACAAGATTACTATCTCCGGTTTCGATTCATAATCGTCACGGACTCTCGGATCTGTGATACTAACATTACGCTTTGGACTTCTCGTCACAGACATCAAATTCCATGTCATTGACGCCAAGACCTGCTACAACGCCTTGCTCGGTCGTCCTTGGTTACACGAATACAACATCATCCCTTCTACACAACATCAGTGTATGAAGTACTTTAAGGATGGTTTCGAGTATACCGTAACAGGTGAGTTAAACCCATTTTCCGTGAACGAAGTCCGCAAATACGAAGATGCGAAGTACTTTTTGCCAGATTTCGAGGATACAGAAAGATGTCGCAATCCGGAGAACAAAACCGCCGCCACCATCCCTGTTTTCGGGAGCGATACCGAAGAAGAGGAAGAGATAGTTTATGCAGGGCCATCTCAACGCAACAACCTGGGGACGCCCGCCCCCATGTTGGTCTTCGGAAGTGATTCAGAAGATGAAGTTAATGCCGTGTTCTCCAATCGGCTGTCAATACAAACACTCCCTGGCGATGACCATAGTTTGCAAGTCACCATGGTACCGCAAGAACACTACAAGGATCTCGACACGCTGCAGGCTAATAATGTGCAGGACCTGCGAACATTTTACGTCCCTCCCAGGCAAAGGGGTGAGAAGGTGATCCTATTCTACCGATCCTCAGAGTCGAAAATAGAGAAAGAGATCTGGCATGGCGCGGATGCTACACTTGACAGGCTCCAACCCATCCGTCTGCCCAGATACTATACAAATGGATTAAAGAAGCTATTGAAGAGCCAAGGAGTACCCTTAGAACAGACCGTTCGGCAGGCTCGGTTCTACAACAGGATTTGGGATGTCCCCGGGACTCAACGCAAATTGTCCAACGGGAAGATGGAAACACTCGGGCTTGGATACGCAAGAGCCGGAAAACGGGAACGGGCTCACAGCAGCTACGCTATATATACCTTTGATGAAGAGGAGGACGCCCTGTCAGGAGATGCCAACCCCCCATCAAAACTAGACCCCGCGATTAAAGCGCTGAGTCCGTCGTTTGAGGAACGAATGGGCAAGCCTATCAGGAAAGTGGGTCAGAAAGCTCGGGAAGACCACAACCGCGAAATGGCCATCTACGAGAAGGCCAGAACGCAACGTCTATTTCAACATGCTGCAAAAGACAAAGACGCTTATCCTCGTCAACCTGTTGTACGAAAGGCCCGACGCAGAGACGAAAATAAATCAAGAAGCGGCTCGGGTTTGTCCCTCATGAAGAAGATGAGTCGAGCGTACTCCTTCCCCCGAGACAAGGCGGAGAGGTTACTCAACCTCGCTATAAAACATCAAATGATCGCGCTTCCAGAGTCTAGACATCCTGAGCAAGCTAACAAGGCTTCTCATCTGAGTTATTGCTCTTATCACCAAGCCATAGGACATCCTACCGAAGACTGCTTCACCTTCAAGAACTGGGTCGAGGACCAGTACCAACGGGGCAGATTCGCTTTATCCGACGGCTGGAAGGTAACGCCACCACAAAAGCATGAGCCTAAGGCCGCAAGAGCAGAACTGGGCCCACCTCAGTCCGGGGAGCGGGTTCGCACTTGTTATACGATTACGATATTAGGAGAAGAGCCCGAGAACGTAGATGACCTTCCCCAGTGCTTTGAGAACAGCGATGATGAGGTGATCTCAGAATTTCCGCCCGCCCCGAAAGAACTGGAAGATGGTATACATACTACTGCAGATAACCTCAAGAAGATTGAGTTGGGATCGGCAGACGACCCGCGACCGATATTTGTCAGCGAGCTGTTATCCGAAGAGAGGGTGGCTGCGTTAAAGAACGTGCTTCTACGGCATAAAGACTGCTTCGCGTGGAACTACTCCGAGATGCCAGGATTAGACCCGGAGATTGCTGTACATAGATTAGCAATATCCCCAGATATCAAGCCGGTCAAGCAGGCGCCAAGGAGGATGCCACTCGAGCTTGAGATGAGCATCAACGCCGAAGTCAAGAAGTTGATCGATTCTGGATTTATCCAAGAAGTCCAATATCCCGACTGGATCGCCAATATCGTCCCGGTAATGAAGAAGAATGGGACGGTACGCATATGCGTGGATTTCAGGGATCTCAATAAAGCCTGTCCAAAGGATGATTTCCCAGTACCAGTAACCGAGCTAATGATAGATAACACGTCCGCTCACGAGGTTTTCTCCTTCATGGATGGTTCGTCATGATATAATCAGATAAAGATGCATCCCGAAGACCAGAAGCACACCGCTTTCCGCACCCCTTTGGGTATATTTTGCTACAGGGTTATGCCCTTTGGTCTAAAGAACGCTGGCGCTACCTATCAAAGGGCCATGACAAAGATCTTTGATGACCTCATACACGACGTCGTCGAGTGCTATATCGATGACCTCGTAGTAAAGAGCATGTCGTACGAAGATCATTTAAAGCATCTGGAGACTGTATTTCGACACCTTCGGCAATATAATTTGAAAATGAATCCCCTCAAATGCGCGTTTGGAGTCTCCTCGGGAAAATTTCTGGGATTCATCGTTCGACACCGAGGTATTGAAATAGATCCGTCAAAGATTAAGGCGATCATGGAAATGCCTCCACCAAGAACCCTCAAGCAGTTGCGGTCTCTCCAAGGGAAGCTCGCATACATCCGGCGGTTTATCGCTAATCTTTCGGGCAAATGCCGTCCTTACAGCCACCTGATGAAAAAGGGAACTCCATTCGCTTGGGATCACAAATGTCAAGGTGCACTAGACGAGATCAAGCAGTACCTGCAGAACCCTCCGGTGTTGGCCGCACCGGTCAAGGGAAAACCCCTCATTCTTTATACGACCGCCCTCGAAGGTTCCTTGGGCGCGTTATGGGCACAAGAGAACGATCAGGGGAGAGAGAGGGCACTCTATTACTTAAGTCGAGTTCTACTGGAGGCAGAAAGCAACTACTCTCCCATTGAAAAACATTGCTTGGCGTTAATCTTCGCGATAACAAAGCTCAGGCACTATGCGTTGGCATATGAAGTGCATCTCATTTCAAAAGTGGATCCCCTTAAATACTTGATGTCGAAAGCCATATTGACGGGACGACTCGCTAAGTGGGCCCTGCTCTTGATGGAGTTCTCGATAACATATCAACCTCTCAAGGCAGTGAAAGGCCAGGCCATTGCCGACTTCCTCGCTGAGCACCCGATACCGGCCGATTCTCCTCTGAACTGTGATTTGCCGGACGAGCATGCATTTGATGCGATTAGCGGCGGAAGCACCCAATGGGAACTCTATTTCGATGGAGCGTCCTCCATAAAGAAGCAGAAACGAGGTATCCCAATGATCAAATCGGGGATAGGCCTCATCTTTGCAACCCCACAAGGAGGGATAATGCGCTTCGCCTTCTCCTTAACAGAGCCGAGGACGAACAATGAAGCTGAATACGAAGCTCTGATAGCAGGCCTCGAGATCGCCATCGACATGGGAATTGAAGACCTCCTTATATACGGGGATTCTCAGCTGGTCGTTAGTCAAGTAAATGGTGACTACCAAACGTGCAAGCCGGAGTTGGTGAAGTACGGCGAAAGGGTGCAACAACTATTGACCCGAATTCCCTCCTATACTTTGGAGAACATACCGCGCGCGGAAAACAGCAAAGCAGACGCGTTGGCTAAACTCGCTAAAGAACTGGCTGACCAGAATCTCGATGACGTCAGAATCGTGGTACAAAGCCGTCGAGTGCTCGCCCCGGCAGAAATATCTCCGGAATCATGCGAAGAAAAGGGAGCGACTGAGCAGACGACCCTACAAATAAAAGACCATGAGAAGGCCGAAGACTGGAGGGAAGTCTTCATAGACTACTTTAAGTCCTATCGAACGCCCAAAGAAGCGTCCTCAAGACATCAGCTCATGAAACGAGCTCTATCTTTCGCTTGCGTCAACGATATTCTATACAAAAGATCGTTTGATTCTCTATGGCTGAGATGCTTAGGACCCGACGAAGCAGAAAGAGTCATTCAGGAAGTGCATGACGGACTTTGCGGTTCTCACCAAGCAGGCCCAAAGATGAAGTTAAAAATTAAACGGATGGGTTACTACTGGCCCGCGATGATCCAGGACTGCCTTGAGTATGCGAAGCAATGCCACTCATGCCAAATTCATGGAGACTTCATCCACCAACATCCGAATCCACTGCACCCAACGCTGGCTAGTTGGCCATTCGAAATGTGGGGGACTGACATAGTCGGCCCCATTGAGCCAGCATCATCCCGGGGACACCGTTTTATCCTGGCGACAACTGATTACTTCTCCAAATGGGCAGAAGCAGTACCACTGAGGGAAGTGAAGACGGAGAATATCCTCCATTTCTTCAAGACGCACGTCATCTATCGGTTTGGAACCCCACGGCGGATTATCTCCGATAATGGGCCAGCCTACAGAAGCCATAAGATTAGCCGCTTCGCACAGCAGCACAATATAGACTGGAGATATTCTTCGGTTTACAATCCACGAGCTAACGGTCTGGCCGAGGCCTTCAATAAGACCTTGACGAAGATCATAAAAAAGACCGTTTCCAGGAATAAGAGAGACTGGCACGAAAGGCTGCAAGAAGCCCTTTGGGCTTATCGAACTACATTCAAGACGGCTACGAACACAATGCCGTACGCGTTGGTATTTGGGACGGAAGCAGTGCTCCCCCTCGAGATAGAGTTACCCTCTCTACGAGTAGCAGTCCACCACGAGCTGACGAACGAAGAAAATGCTCACCTTCGGCTTGAGGAGCTTGATGCCCTCGACGAAACCCGGCTCATAGCGCAACAACATCTAGAGGCCTACAAAGCAAAGATGACGCGCTCGTACGAAAGATTGACCAGGCCGAGGACATTCCGCCAAGGCGAACTAGTACTAGTGGTCAAAAGACCTATGATCCCCAATCGTGCCAAGCGAGGAAAATTTGAGCCAAACTATGAAGGCCCGTACATCATAGATAAGGTCTACCAGGGTGGAGCCTACCTACTCATGGACATGCACGGTGAAAGGCCTTTCAGGCCAATAAACGGCCGCTTCTTAAAGAAATACTACGCTTAATAAGCCACAGCCTGGGTCAGTGATAGATGACGACGACTATGTCCGCTCACTATCTTCCTAGGCTCAAACTTTACAAGCAGCAGCCAGCCTTCCCATAGCGACGGACCGAAACGTCCTTAAACTAACGATGGACCGAAACGTCCTTAAACTAACGACGGACCGAAACGTCCCTAAACTAACGACGGACCGAAACGTCCTTAAACTATCGACGGACCTAAACGTCCTTAAACTAACGACGGACCGAAACGTCCCTAAAACTACTACCGCAGTATCTTTAGGCTGACGAGATAAAAAAAGAGGAGGAGAGAAAAAAAAAATAAAATAAAAAAAATATATATATATGAAAAAGAATAAAAAAAAAGAGACGGTATGTCCATAAGCAAAATGGGCACGGATGAAAACCCGAAAGGGCTCCGTGAGTAAAGACAGCAGGGCTACCGGCAAGCGTTCGTGAAAACCTGAAAGGGCGCGACCTTGTAAAAAAAAAAAAGTGAAAAAGAAAAAAAAACGGTATGTCCGTAAGCAAAATGGGCACGGATGAAAACCCGAAAGGGCTCCGTGAGTAAAAACAGCAGGACTACCGGCGAGTGTTTGTGAAAACCCGAAAGGGCGCAACCTCGTTAAAAGACACTTGTAGGGTCCTCTCGACCTTGTAAGGAGAAACCACCTGCGTGAGATTCTTATGACTCACAAAGGAGCAACACACTTAGGGATCCTCACGATTCCTAAGGAGAAAATACACTTACGAGATCCTCACGACTCGTAAGGAGAATTCTCTTATGGGACCCTCACGGCTCATGAGATTTGAAAGTCTTAAGTTACAGAAACCTAAACCTGTTCTTAAGCAAATCCTCCACAACCTTCGATATTGCCCTACAAGAGGCTCAATACTGACCCTTGTATACAATCCACGGGCGCGAAAAAACATTTCCCCAGCAAAGTCACACCCGTGACTAGGGACATGTCCATATGATGAGCAACCCTTGTAGGTCCTCTCGACCCATAAGGAGAAAACCCTCTTGTAGGATCCTTACGACTTACAGAGGAACATGCACTTAGGAATCCTCACGATCCCTAAGGAGAAAATACACCTGCAAGATCCTCACGACTTGTAGGGAGAAATACCTTTGTGAGACCCTTACGGCTCATGAAGTCAAAAGCCTTGGTCGACAGGACCCTTAACCCTGTTTACTAAGCCACCTTTGTTCAATATCGACAGAGGCAAATGATGATTCGCTCCTGGCAACATCCCAGTTGTAGCGGTGCTGATGCTGAAATCGGTGTCTAGAATCCAAGCCTGCGGCGAAAAAGCTAGCAAGTCACACATGCCTACAAAATAACCGAAATGATGGGGCAACTTGCAATAAAAAACAGCAAGTAAAAATCAAGGCATAAAAAATAGCCGAAACGATGGGGCAACTCGCAATAAAAAGCAGCGAGTAAAAAAAATATAAATAAATAGCTGAAATGATTGGGCACCGCGAAAAATAGCCGAAATGATGGGGCAATCGCGACCTTCGCGATATAAAAGCTGAAACGATAGAGCATCGCGGAAAAAGAAATAAAATAAAAATAAAATGTATGCCTTACAGGTGATGTTCCGTCACACCCTGTATACAATCCAATGGCAGAAACAAAAAGGGAACATACCTCCCTCCCCCAGGTTTCACCAAAGAAAGAAGCTAAAGCTCGACGGGCCACAAGCGACCTAGAGATCAGCCCAACATTCGTCTCGTAACAACGGACACAACTTCAAGCTAAGCGGAACAGCGGCAACTCCCAGTTCCATGGCTCGGTGGTATACATATCGCCAACAGTCAAACCTCCATCCCGTGAAATGTTGATATATTCAACAAAATTCCTGGTCACGTGGAACGCGGATAATGTCACTCTTTGACCCCGTGGAAAACGTCCAGAGCGGAGCCTAGTCCTCGCCTAACGCGGCAGTGAAACCGTGTGAAGCATCTAGTGCAAAATTCCTGGTCACGTGGAACACGGATAATGTCACTCTTTGACCCCGTGGAAAACGTCCAGAGCGAAGCCTAGTCCTCGCCTAACGCGGCAGTGAACCCGTGTGAAGCATCTAGTGCAAAATTCCTGGTCACGTGGAATGCGGATAATGTCACTCTTTGACCCCGTGGAAAACGTCCAGAGCGGATCCTGGTCCTCGCAGAGCACGGCAGTGAACCTGTGTGAAGCATCCAGAGCGGAGCCTAGTCCTCGCCGAACGCGGCAGTGAACCCGTGTGAAGCATCTAGTGCAAAATTCCTGGTCACGTAGAACGCGGATAATGTCACTCTTTGACCCCATGGAAAACGTCCAGAGCGGAGCCTAGTCCTCGCCTAACGCGGCAGTGAAACCGTGTGAAGCATCTAGTGCAAAATTCCTGGTCACGTGGAACACGGATAATGTCACTCTTTGACCCCGTGGAAAACGTCCAGAGCGGAGCCTAGTCCTCGCCTAACGCGGCAGTGAACCCGTGTGAAGCATCTAGTGCAAAATTCCTGGTCACGTGGAACGCGGATAATGTCACTCTTTGACCCCGTGGAAAACGTCCAGAGCGGATCCTGGTCCTCGTAGAGCACGGCAGTGAACCCGTGTGAAGCATCCAGAGCGGAGCCTAGTCCTCGCCTAACGCGGCAGTGAACCCATGTGAAGCATCTAGTGCAAAATTCTTGGTCACGTGGAACGCGGATAATGTCACTCTTTGACCCCGTGGAAAACGTCCATAGCGGAGCCTAGTCCTCGCCGAGCACGGCAGTGAAACCGTGTGAAGCATCTAGTGCAAAATTCCTGGTCACGTGGAACACGGATAATGTCACTCTTTGACCCCGTGGAAAACGTCCAGAGCGGAGCCTAGTCCTCGCCTAACGCGGCAGTGAACCCGTGTGGAGCATCTAGTGCAAAATTCCTGGTCACATGGAACGCGAATAATGTCACTCTTTGACCCCGTGGAAAACGTCCAGAGCGGATCCTGGTCCTCGCAGAGCACGGCAGTGAACCCGTGTGAAGCATCCAGAGCGGAGCCTAGTCCTCGCCGAGCACGGCAGTGAACCCGTGTGAAGCATCTAGTGCAAAATTCCTGGTCACGTGGAACGCGGATAATGTCACTCTTTGACCCCGTGGAAAACGTCCAGAGCGGATCCTGGTCCTCGCAGAGCACGGCAGTAAACCCGTGTGAAGCATCCAGAGCGGAGCCTGGTCCTCGCCAAGCACGGCAGTGAACCCGTGTGAAGCATCCAGAGCAAATACCAGACTGTGGAGTCCTTAAAATCCACGGACTATGACGTCCTTAACCTTGACCGTGATGTCTTAAAACTAACGATCAACCACCCCGATTCCCTACGGATTCTGCCTTGGTTTAAGGGTACATCTCTTCACTCCTTTGATGCCCGGCGTTGTAATTCCTCAACGTCTTCAAAGAGGTGACGAGTCCCTGCAACCAAACACCGGACTGTGGAGTCCCTAAACCCACGGACTATGAGGTCCTTAACCTTGACCGTGATGTCTTAAAACTAACAGCGGACTGTGGAGTCCTTAAATCCACGGACTATGAGGTCCTTAACCTTGACCGTGACGTCTTTAAACTACGATACCTTGATAGACCCCTGACTCCGTGAAACACGGATAAGGATTATCACATCCGGCACTTGCAGGCCCTCACGACCTGTAAGGAAGAAAAACTCTCTTGTGAGATCCTTACGACTCTCAAGGGAAAACCCGCTTAAGGATCCTCACGATTCTTAAGAAGAACTTACACCTATGGGATCCTCTCGACCTGTAGGGAGAAAAACTCTTTATGAAACCCTCGAGGCTCATAAAATGCAAAAGTCTTGGGAAGCAGATCTTAACCCTGAGTCCTGAGCCATTGCTGTCCTGCAAGGAGATCAAGATAGAATATTCACAGAATACATTCAATGAAAAGGAAACACATCATTAAAAAAAAAATGTATCTTTTATTCATAAACCAAAATGGGTACGAAGTACAATTCATGAAAGAAACAAAAAGAAAATACTCTCATCCAAGAGTATGTACAAAAAGGAAGAAAAAGATACAAATGTTTCATGCCGGCGGGCGATTCAGCAACTTGGTCAGCTCATCCTGCTTTTGTTGGACCACGGCTTCATGACGCAAGATCTCCAAAAGACGAGCCTCCGCCTGAGCTTGTTGGGACTGATATGAAGCAAGCCGGGCTTCAAGCTCTTTCTCAATGGCCTTATGAGCCTCGACCCTCTCACGAGTGAACGTGGCAGCTTTATCGAGAGCCACAACCTTATGTTCGCTACGTATCGCTCTATCAGGCCACGTAAGCTCGCTGTCGTGACCACAACCTTGGAAACAAGACATTGACAAGACCATATAAATGGGCTTCCAGTCGACGGGAATAATCGATCTAAAACGCGCTCACACCGCCTGATGTGAAAGGCAACAAGAAAGGTTTCCGACATATTTCAAGTATGCGTTCGTAATCATATGAGTATTCAAAAAGGGAATAATAATAATAATAGCATTTGCAATCGCATGAACGTTCATAATACCCAAAAAGGGTCTGATGCATAGGAAAGTGATGGTAGCATTTGCAATTAAAGAAAGTTCTCATGAGAAGAATACAAAGTTTATTTATGCAAGCGGAAACATACATACTAGCACCAAGCCTACATGGAATCTCGGCATAAAGCGTAAAAAAAAAAGGGGGGGGAGGGACTAATTTAAAAATGCTCTACGCTAACGGAAAAGGTCACCAAACATGGGATCAACGGCACAAGGGTTAATGAAACAGAGGACAAAATTCTCCATCTCTCTCTCTGCTTTCTCCAGCACGTCAAAGCGACAGTTCTCACGAGGAGTCGCTCCCCATCGATTGGCGCCGTGTTCGTCCGCGAAAGCAGACATAATAGCTCGCCGGGCCTTGATCTGGCTCAGCAGATAAATTGAGCAATCCTTCAAAGCCTGAGTAATCAGGCACGCTTCATGAAAACCCTCGAGCTTTTCTTCTGCCGCGTCGAGCATCGCCAGGGTCATCTCCGCCGGGTGAGGAGGGATGTCGGCAAGCACGGCCGTGAGAATCATCCGGAGCCAGAGAGAACCCATTGGGAGAGGGGACCCCATACGGATCGAGAGTTCATGCATGGCTGAGTCGCATTCGTTGTCGGTAAGGAGAGGATCCACCAGCCGAGTAGCGAAGCGGGGGACCATTTCCTCAATAGGAACTTCCCATGGCTGTCGACGAGCATGAGGGCGATTGCAGGCCATGGCGCTCGTTTATTTCTCAAGACAAGTTACTCCAAGAAAAAAAAATATAATAATATAAATCTCTTTGTGAGAGGAAAAGGGAAGCTATAGCCTCATAGATAAGGAAATGCATTAAGTGCTGTGCGCGGAAAATCTTGCATGGTGAAGCTATTTCCAAGCCCCAAAAAAGGAAAGGCATCGAAAATCAAGGAGATGGAACTATTTCCAAGGCCCTTTTTTCTGCGCACTGAAAATAGGGCATGAGAAGATTTTGTGAACAGCCACATCAAGGGACCCCACGTGCAGACTACGTGAGGCCTAAACCTGATGAACGCTAAAAAAAAATGGAGTAGCACCCTGCATATTGAAAGCACCAACAACAACAGTAGCAAAATGATAAAATCCCAGAGAAAAGACATGCAAACATAGAAAGACATAATAACAATTGTCACTCATACTTCAAGAGGTTCATACAAAATACAGAGGACACATTTACAACGGTAGAACTTCAGATGCAGGGCATGGGTTAAGAAACTCAAAATTAACTTTATTCAAGATCTTCCAAGCATTTCAAACCTCCCGAGTATGCTTCCTCTCACGATCACAAGCATCGGGGTCCCCGCGGATGTCCTCTACCCTCCGGTAGGCGGCAAGTATGGCTGACTGCTGGAACATCTGATGCAGGAGATCAATGAGATTATCCCGCCTTCTCTTTGAGATCAAGTGCATCAGATACACCGAGTGTACTTTATCCTCGGCGGCGTCCAATGCCCCAAGTGGCACACCAGCACAGAATAAAGGGAGAGCCTCCCTGATCGCCAGCACGATCAGCCTCAGAAAAGAAGAGCGACGGGGGAGTAGCCGATGGTTGTACTCGTCAAAGCGGCTCATGATCTCGGCACATTAAGCATCGGTGAACTCCTGGTTCTGACTGCGGCCCAGCGCACGAATATTCCCATAGGAGATGATCTCGTCAAGACCATACAGATGGGCATCCATGATACCTGAAATAAAGGTCATAAGACATCATTACAAAACCCCCATTTCATTAACTGCAGAAGAACAACCTCGGGCCAAGAGACCTCAGGAAGCCTCCGCATGAAGGAATCAAGTCCTTCATTGGAATTAAAATTCCTTATTAAGAGAAGGGAATTAAATTCCCAGAAACATTTTTGATGGAATTAAATTCCATGGAGTTGAAACGCCATCATCATCTCCCCAAAGATCATCTAAACCCTAAAAGATCTACAGTTTGAAGGTTAAGCGGTTCTTATGGGAAAACATGAAGAAAAAAAAGGGTAAAAACCCTTGTTTTGGATTTAAAATCCAGCGGAATGTGAAGGTCCATCGTTTGTCCAAGAACATTACCTGAGGAAAAGAAATCTTTTCGAACAGAGTTAAACTCTGAAAATATTTCAAGACAGAGAACTAAGCTCTGGAAGCGAGAATTAAATTCTCAAGGAAAAAGTTCTCAGAAAAAGAAGATGAACAAAGTGAAGGCTCCTCTGAAGAGACAGCGGTATTTATAGAAGGGGATAGAAACGTTTCATCTCCCTGAATCCCTAAAGGAATCCAACGGTCACAAAAGGTGACAGCGTTGCACTCACGTGCTGACACGTGAGAACAACGCTGTGGGGGCATTTGTTTCCTGATTTAAAATCAGGAAAGCTTATGGAAAAAGCTTGAGAAGAGGGTCACGTGCGTACACGTGACTAGCAGTCACGTGTTGGCACGTGACACCCAAAAGTACCGGCAAAGCAAGTTCAGCTTCCTGACTACATCAAAGAAAAAAGGGGCTTAAGAAAGGGTCACGTGCTCCCACTTGACCAGGGTCACGTGTTGGCACGTGACATTTTAAAGCGGATTCAAAGGCACATCGGTTCCCTGATCAAGTCAAGGAAAAAGAGTCCAGACCAGGGTCACGTGCTCACACGTGACCAGGGGTCACGTGATGGCACGTGACGGTTAAGCAACAACCAGAAGACAGCGCAAAAAAGAAAGAAGAAGGCTCATTCCAAAGGGGGTCACGTGCCCACACGTGACCATGGGTCACGTGATCACACGTGACCGGCTTTCAAAGCCCATTTTGTCAACAGAATTAAATTCTGAAAGAGATTCGAATCTTTCCAAAGGAAAGCGATTACCTGGGACCAATCGAATTAAAAATTTAAAGACGATTGAATATCATTTATCTATAGGAAAATCTCGGGTTTGGAAAGATTTCCCCCCTAAATCTAACCGAAACAACAAAGGAGAATCCCGGGACTTGAAATCCAATGGTGAATAAAATTCACCTAATAATCCAAAGGTCCAAAACGAATGATGGATGCAAATCAAATCTCTCAATGAAGATTCGTCAAAAACTAATTGACTTGGCTGCTTCTCCTATAAATAGGGGCCAAGAGACGCAAGAGAGAGATATACACGCAGAGGGAAGAAAGTGGGAGAGAGCCTTGATACTCCGAGGAACTTGGATCTTCTGCAAAAGAAAACCCTAGGTAAGAAAGGGAAGGCTCCTTGAAGGAAAAGAGAATTTAATTCTCCACAGAGTTTAACTCTGATATATAAAACAGAAGAACATATTTCTTCTCTCTTTGATAGAGGATCTGCAAAGTGCACATCTCCCCTTGAGGTTGAGAATTTAATTCTCAATGGGTCGAGATCCTGCCATGCAGATCCAAAACATAGAGAGGGAATGGAAGCACGAGAATTTAATTCTCACAGAACTATAGGAATTTAATTCCTTTGAAATAAAACCAGGGCTTGACCCTGTGTTATGGGAATTTAATTCCTTCAGAACAAAAGAAACAGGGTTTAACCCTAATTAAGAACCTAGTTCTGTTGAAACAGCGGGAATTTAATTCCCTTGATCATAATTTAACAAGAGAGTGGGAATTTAATTCCTTAAAAGCTTTTATTAGGGTTTAACCCTATTTGGTTCTTCACATGAATGAGGAATTTAATTCCTGCAGAAAATTCAGAGTCCAACTCTATTCAGAATATAAACCTTTAAGAGAAAGTAGGAATTTAATTCCTCTGAAATTACTGTCAGGGTTTAACCCTACGAGGAATTTAATTCCTGGAAAAGATTAACATATCCTCTAAACAATATACATAGAGGCAGGGTCACGTGTCACCACGTGACCCCCCAGGAGATCTACAGAAAACCCCTTTGAGGCAGCACCCCACGTGACCCACATGACCCTTGACAGAAGCTTTAATACACAGGCATTTGAATGCCCATCACGTGATGGCACGTGATGCTCTGAAAGACGTGATAATCTCAGCAGAATAAATGAAGGGAGGGCGCTTTCACGTGCTGCCACGTGACCCCTCTTGCCTTAGTGTTTAACACTAAATTGAAACTCTCGAACCCAGTGTTAAAACATTGTTGGGCCTTAGTGTTCAACACTAATCAAAAAGCTTTATTTGCAGTGTTCAACACTGAGCTGTTTTAGTGTTTAACACTAATTTGAAAAGCCTTGTTGCTGGTGTTTAACACCGATTATCTTTTAGTGTTAAACACTAACTTGTCAACCTCATTCCCAGTGTTCAACACTGATTGCTCTGTAGTGTTTAACACTAGACATTGGCCCAATTGGCTAAATGGATGGAGGCAAAGCCTCTCCTAATTGGACTTAGCCCAAGATGGCCATAAGTCCTCAATTTGTGATTAACTGGGCCAATGGGCTCATAACATAATTAATCGGTCTTGATCCCAAATTGGGTCAAAGACTGTTTAAGCCATTCCGGTTCTAGGGTACATCTCTTCACTCCTTTGATACTTGGCATTGTAATCCCTCAATGTCTTCAAAGAGGTGACGGGTCCCGACGACCACACATTGATATGGACCACGGGGTCCTTAAACCCGTGTTTAATGCAAAATTCCTGGTTACGTGGAACGCGGATAATGTCACTCTTTGACCCCGTGGAAAACATCCAGAGCGGAGCCTGGTCCTCGCAGAGCACGGCAATGAACCCGTGTGAAGCATCCAGAGCACATACCGGACTGTGGGGTCCTTAAACCCATGGACTACGACGTCCTTAACCTTGACCGAGATGTCTTAAAACTAACAATGGACTGTGGGGTCCTTAAACCCATGGACTACGACGTCCTTAACCTTGACCGAGATGTCTTAAAACTAACAATGGACCGCAACGTCCTTAAACTACCCATGGACCGCAACGTCCTTAAACTACCCATGGACCGCAACGTCCTTAAACTAGAACAATAGAGCCCCGCATGCTCTTTTGTCGGATCTAAACGGTCCCGTTTAAGTTGATCTTAGCCTCAAAGATGGCTAACGCATCCTTAAACCTTCAAACAGACTGGACTATGAATCCCCCCAATTAACTCTGGCTCGAGGGTACATCTCTGAACTCCTCTGACATCCGTCGTTGTAATCCTTCAACGTCGTCAGAGAGGTGATGGGTCCCGACGGCCATACATACGATGGACCACTATGTCCCTAAACTGGAACAATAGAGCCCAAACGCTCCTTTGTCGGATCTAAACGATCCCGTTAAGTTGATCTTAGTCTCAAACTGGACTAACGTATCCTTAACAAACGTTTGAGTTGATCTTAGCCTCAAGTATGGCTGACGTATCCTCGAACCAAACCCCCAAACCCAAATCTAAGATAATACGGATTTGGACTAGTCCACGTCCTACGGGCGACGACATAACCCAGTCTCCGTAAACAATCCACGGGCAACAAAATACAAAACAAACACCCACGACACGAAGTGACCATCTGGAGAAGGAGAAAGTTGTTACCGCAATGCGGCAGCGTAATTAACTGCAGGGGCTTGCGCCTGCAGGGAAGAGCGTCCCCACAATCAAAAACCCCTCAAACGAGGGGGAATCTGACGAAGTCTGCTACATCGGACGCATCCGTTTAAACCTTCGATACATGGTGCCATAAATCAACTTGGCATCTTCGGAGAGGTAGACGGATAGCACCAATTAGCATCTGCCCCGAATCTCAGGCAAGGCATTCCATGTCTCGGCCGCCATTCGGAGGGGAACAAGGAGCACATATGTGATATGTGCGGGACCGAGGATAATGCGGTATATGATATCGTATTGGATTCTCACGATATGAGATATCGGCCGGGTATATGTGATATAGCCGGGTCATCGTATTAGTCGGTTATATGCGATATAGCCGGATTATCGGATCAAGTGTTGATTCGATAATTTAATGTATAATAATATATATGATATATTAAATTACATTGACTAATATTTGCTCACTAAAAGATTCATTTTCTCACGGGATAATACATTGATATATATGCGATATATATTAATTGTATTATTATCTATTGTTACAAAATATATTGTATATGTGATATATAATATTGTAACATGTTAGGGTTACAAATTTAACATTGGATTAGGGTTTAAACTTGGTTAGGGTTTGGATTAGGGTTAGCTTTTGCATGAAGCTTCCATGAAGCTTTGACTTTGTGGTTGCTTGATATTTTTTGTGAGATATTATGTTAACCCAATCCAAACCATTAACTCTAGTTAACTCTCTACAAGGGTTAACTCTCTCATGCTTAACCCTTGGTTAGATTTGTAACCACTACAATAATTCATTGTTCATCACAAAAGGAAAAAGTTATCATCTTCATTCATGCTTCTTTTTCCTTGAGTTCCTTCATGAAAAAGCTTTCTTTTGTGATGAAAGTGAGTGAGAAAATGATAATAAATGAGAGCAAAAATCCTACTTTATCATTCTCATCTATCCTTGCCATTTAGATGAGGCTGTTCACTTCATATTATGAGTGTTAGCTTGTGTTAACGAAACTTCAAGGTAGATCATCTTTGTATCGAAGATCGGAAGCAAAGGTTGCATCATTTTCTTCGTGAAGCCTCTCGAGAGTCCAGAACACGATGATCGCAGCGAAGGGACCTCAACATAGAGCTTAAGAAGTGAAGGACCGGATCTACAAAGGTTGTAATCCCTCTCACTTAGTGTTAAAGTGTTTAACATGCATGTTTTCGCATAAACCCTAGTTTAAAGATCCGTATTAGAGTTGTTCGGCACGGCTAAAATTTTAATCGGGCATGGTTGATGCCTCGTAGACCCTTGTGCGCGTGCCTAGCAACCCTACAGCGGTATCAGAGCCAAGCTAGAGCTTTAGGCGAAGTCTAGACGAAGTTTAAAGTCCGATCGAACTCCGAATACCCGATATTAACCCCTCTCTGTACATTTTCTAAAAATGTGATTTTTTCAGAATTAAAAATGCTCAGAAAAACAATCAGGAAAAACTAAGAATTACTGTGAAGTACGGTCCACTGAGTCAACTATTTGACCGCGGAACCGCGGCCAAACCAAGGGTTTGGCGGCGGTTCCGCGGCCGAAATTGTGAATTAGTCCCTGAAATTTCATGTAATTGTTCTTTGGTCCTTTCTTGTTATTTTTTTCTGGGAATATTTTTATTCCACTCAAGTGTTGAGTTTTCTAGGGTTATAGTGGGGAATTAATGATTCGATCGGATATTTTAACTTTGTTTTGTTTTTCTGGGTAATTTTTAGAAACTGTTAAAAAGTTCGACCGGATATCAATAACTCACTTTTTCCCCAGTCAGAAATTTTTTCAAAAGTTGGATTTTTTTCTCGAGTTTAAGAACGTTCTAAGTCGTGCAAGTAACGCGGTGGACCCTCTAGAAGACAACAAACCTTAACTCGATTATGTGACCGTCTTGAACTGCCTTTTGAACCTTAGGGTTTGGGGCAGTACGACGTGCCACATGTGAGGCGTTGGCTTGACCCTTCTATGGCTGGACCATTGGTACTGTGGCATGTGATGGATGTTTTAAAACTGATTTCAAGTGTTGAGATATATTGGGGAAATCTTGGGTGTTTGATTATTCGATCGGAAAGTTTAACATTGTCTATTTATCTGGAATGTGATACAATATTTGGAATCCACAGGTAGTTATGAGATAACTAATTTGAATGTTATAAACATAGCAGTTTAGTCTCAGATGATCAGTTGCCACGGAATTTTGATGTGATCAAAAGTCCGTCGCTATCACGTAGCGTACGCGGATACTCGCCGGGTAAACTTAATAGACAGCCACGCCCCATACCCCCGACCAAGTGACTGTAGGATAACCCCGTCGCCAAAAGCATCCGTTCGGGTGCTCGCGGCAGCGGAGTTCCGCCTTAGTGCACTTCGTCGACGGCATCCGGGGGTGCGTCCGTCTACTAAAGTTTGCGACGAGCATTCGATCAGAATGTCGGGAATCTTGTTGAATTGCCCGACTTGATATTGAAAAGAGTTTTCGATAATGAGACTAAAATGCGGGGTTTATAATTGTTAGGCAAGCGATGTCTAAGGAATTCATTTGGTTAGGCATATGATGTCTAAGGAGGTTGCGGATTCCAACTGTTGTAGTTTTACACTTTCTTTTCTGTGACCGTAAGCGTAGTATGTGGTGTATCGCCGGCTTCGTTGCTATACATCAACAACAATTGGGATACGCATACTTTCTTACGTTGATGATATGAGATATTATGTGTTTCTGTGATATGTTATATTGGATCGTCGTGTTCTGAATAGCCGGAGGTTTTATGTGAGATGAGAGTTTTTCTTTTTCATTCATGTAAAATTCATTTGTATGTAATATTCTTTTATTGGGGAACTTCCGGGCTGAGGATGATGTCACCGTTGTATATTATTTACTTTTCCGCATTAGGTAGACCCAAGGCGGGGAGCACAAGTAACCGAGTTCTGGGGTCCAGTGGGAGACCATCTCTAGGATTCAAGACCGAGTCTCCTAACCCTAGAATTGGCAGTGTTGCTTGCCGCTCTCGTAGGGGTCTAGGGATGTGGGTTTGGCTATTCATCGCGACCGTGGAATCCGTGTTTTATACAGGCTCGTATTGAAAACACGGACGTCCTAGTATATCCAATATTTCATATATGTTTCTTCTGCTGCAATGTTCTGTGATGAGATCATATTACTGCCTGAGACGAATGTTTATATTATATATATGAGATATATGTTATATTGCAGATTTCGTTTCAAAAGAGATGCTTGTGAAGCACAATTAAAATGGGACTTCATTAATGGGATTAATGAAATAAAAGAAACCTAATGATGTTGTGGAATCGAATTTTCAAAAACAGGTAGCTACGGTTCTTGCTTTGCATCGCGGTGTTCCTTGTAGAACATCCTGCACCTTATTCGATAAGGAAAGGGCCGAGATCCCTTCACCGGGAGTGACCCCTTTAGCAATAACTGGCAGATGCTACACCCCCTCGGTTTGTTTTTGATTGCTTCTATAGTTTTTGCTTTGCATAGTGATATATATGAAATATCCTGCACCTTATTCGATGAGGAAAGGGCCGACGATCCCTTCACCGGGAGTGACCCCTTTAGCAAAACTAGGAAAGCCTAAAAAATACTCCATTTAAAATTACTCGATTCTACAACGATATAAAGTTTATTACGCAAAAGGTTTTCTTAAAAACCTGTCGTAGCCCTCCGTCATTTCAGATAAGTAGTATTTAGTATTTGTGCTGCGTTTGTTGACTCAGTCAAGGCGTAGTGTGCGGTAGATGATTAGTGCTTATCTGCAAAGCATATGATGCGATTGGATTAGGGTAGTCGTGCGGCCTTGTTGACTCAGTCAAGGGTCGTGCGGGTGGGTTTAATTCAATCGGGAAATGACGGGTTGAACTTTACTTGCGGTCTATGGTTTGTTGACTCAGTCAAGGTCATAGATCGCTTGGGGCAAAATATTATTGGGAATTTCAAGTGTTGAAATTTGCAATGAGATTGCATACCTTCTATGAGATAGTTGGATCCCGATACCCACTGCGAGTAAGAGTTACTCCTGGGAGAGTTTTACACATTACAATTAGCCGATCAAGTAGGTGTCTAGAAAGGTCTTAACGGGGTTACGCCTCTGGGAAAACGAGGTTTACTTTAATTAGGTTCGTGCGAAAACACGGGGGACCTCCCTCAAAGTACCGACACTGGCCTGGCTGAAAGATTGGCGAACTTGTAGCATGTAATTAATCCCGGCTAGTCTTTCCTTTTAGGGTTTGAAGGAAGATTTGATTAAAATAGTGGGAGACATCCTGATTAGATATATTAGATAACCAATCTAATCTTGCAAGAGCATACGCTGAGTGTTTTCTTCTCTCTCTCTCCAGGTAGCGACCATATCACGCCTTAATCAAGATAATAAAACGGATATATTGACCGAACCCGCTTGTTATACTGAGCTTGGGAACGTTGGTCCCGCTCCAACTTATAATTGTTATAAGACAGAGCAGGAAATAGGGGATTACCAGAATTCCCGTGCCGCCCAAACGAAGAAAGTGCATGCTGATGCATTATCTTCGGTTGTGTTCATTACAGAGAACTGTTTCTCAGTATCCTTTACGTCCTGGGTATGTGATACCGGATCAGGATCCCGCATATGTAATCTGTTACATGGGCTACAGAAAGATAGAGAACTGAGAACGAGTGATAAATTTCATGAGATAGAAACGGTGCAAGTGTTGCAGCTAAGTCTGTTGGTCACTATCACCCTGTATTACCAAAATACATTGATTCTGAACGAATGTTATTAGATACCGAACCTGATATACAACATCATATCAATCTCTTTATTAGTAAAGAAGGATATAATTTTGTATTGTTGGATAATGTTTTGAACATTTCCTATATCAAGAGTTGATCGGTTCAGGCACGTTATCTAGAAGCATAGACGTTCTAAATCAAACTACAGTTCTTAGTATACAGAACACACACAAGAGGAAGAGTTCAGAAATGAACGCATCCTTCTTAAGGTATTGTAGACTAGGTCATATCAATGTGACCCGACTAGCTGAAGTTACATATAGATGCATATTTAAATTAGTTTGAATTTACATCTTGTGAAACTTGCAGGTCATGTCGCAGAGATAAGATGACCATAGCTCCGTTTATTGGAAACAGAGAAAGAGTTAGTGAACTCTTGGGATTGATACATGCTGATGTATGAAGGTCCTCTGTCTACACATGCCAAGATCGGTTCTTTGTACTTCATTACATTCTCTGATGATCTCTCAAGATTCAGACATATGTTCCTGTTGAAACTCAAGTCCGAAGCTTTTGAGATATTCACAGAATATAAGTTAGAAGTAGAGAACCAAAATACGGGTATAAGTATTATGTCCTTTGATGAGATCAAGGAGGAGAATACTTGAGCACGGAATTCCTGGACTATTCTAAAGGAGAATGAGATTCTCTCTCAGCATTACTCCTCCGTATACACCACAGCAAGTCGGTGTATCGGGGCGGAGCAATAGCACCCTATGTGATATGGTGTACTCTATGATGAGTACTACTGAGTTTCCTATTTCCTTTTGGGAGTTATGCACTTGAGAAGTTGCATACCTATTGAATAGGGTTCAAATCAAATCAGTTGCCTACCACTTCATATGTGATATGGAAAGGGAAGAGCCCATATCTTAAGTTTGTTAAGATTTGGGGTTGTCCGGCCTATGTCTAAAAGCAAAATCCGGACAAGCTCGAGGCAAGGTCTGTTATATAGAACTGGAAGGAGTTCCAGCTATACAAACTATAGAAGATGATTTGGTAGAACCAAAGGATTCAATAGTTTCTAACGAACCTCAGCCTCTCCGCCGATCTAGTAGGGTTTCTCACCCACCTGAGAGATACTTAGGTTTCTCTATGACTGTGGGAGCGAGGATTACATCATGAGATGATGACCCAACTAGTTTCGAGCTGGCCATCCGGAGTGGGACTCTGTAAGAATGGCTGGATTCTTATCGATCTGAGATGGAATCCTTATACACCAACAAAGTATGGACTTTGGTTGCTTTATCTGAAGGGTTAAATCCCCATCAGGAGCAAGTATATCTTGAGAAGATTACTTGGTGTATATGGAAAAGTTGAGACTTTCAAAGCTATGCTTAAGTCCATCCAGATCCTACTTGCCACGGCTACATACCATGACTACGATATCTGGTGGTTGGGTGTCATGACTGCTTTTCTAAATGATGTTTTAGAAAAGAGCGTCTATAAGTACACAGCCAGAGGGTTTCATAGACAGTGGGAGTAGCGGAAATGTGAGCAAGATGTTTTATATGATAAAGCAGGCATCGCGGAGTTGGAACATCTGTTTTGATATGGAAGTCAAAGAGTTTGACTTCATCAAAATGGTAGATGAACTTTGTATATACAAAAAGGTAGTAGGGAGTATGGTGGTGATCCTCGTAGAGTACATGGATGACATACTCTTGATAGGGAAGGAGTTTCCTATGCTACGCTCAGTCAATCTCTGCTTATCACAAGGATTCTCCATATAGGATCAAAGTGATACCTCCTAAATCCTGGGTTTTTGGATCTATAAGATAGATCTAATTGGATGTTAGGATTCTCACTAGTTGTAGTGAGATGGTATCAATCGATCCTAGGGAGAATCACTGGAAAGGTTCTAGGGTGATAAGGACGACTGAATGTCAGTCACAGGCATTGTCTTTACCCTCAGTGGAGGGACGGTATGTTGGAAGAGTTCCAAGCTAGATACCGTGGCATACTAGACGATTAAAGGTAAGATACATCGTTACCAAGGATGCTACCAAAGAGGCAGTCTGGATATATATAAGTTCATGAGATGAACTTCGTTCCTACCATTGTGTGACAATGGAGTTGTGGCTTTAGCCAAGGAACTACCATCCTATCAGAAATCCAGATATAATTCTTAGGCAGTATCACCTGATCATGGAGATGGTTGATCTCCAGAGAGATCGAGGTTAGGAGAGTAGACACAGAGGACGACAGCGCGGATCCACTCACAAAGGCCTTTTTCCCAATAGAGACTATTATGGGATGGTTGAGTATGAGATACTTCAACCGCAGCTAATTGTTGGGTATGTGATACCACAACAGATGGCCCTAGTGCAAGTGGGAGATTGTTAGTTATATGTATGCCCTAGAGGCCATTACTGTACATTCGATGTATATTGTAGTGGATGCTAGGACATATATAGGGAGGACTTTCTTGTTCGACATGATAGTATGCTATCTGGTTGTACTTTATCTTAACATGTACTCTGATTGTCTCTATGTTACATGTTGATAAAGCCCTTAGGATATGTACTCGACTACTGGGACTATGATGAGATCATACTAGTGGGGCCACGGTAGTTGACGAGTACATCCTATAACTGTTCCTAGTTGAGGGTGTATCGAGACAGGGCATCGATGCACCAGAGTAGACTAGCGTATACGCATCTTGACCCATATGATGGGCGATGGATGATCCTATATCCATCGATGTTTGGCAACAAGGATGGTGTACGGGTGCTCAGTAGAGACTGGGTACACTGGACGGACTCGCCGAGAACTCCCAGATGGTATTATACATTACGTCAGATGGCAGTTCTCCGGTGACACTGGTACAGAGTAGTCTGTTGACCCGAGATCGTCATAGAGTCTTGTGTGATTCCTACTGTGCTTTGATTTCCATCATACCACGTCCAAGAGGGCGTGCAAAAAGGTGGCTTTTGGGTACAGTCCCGAATCACATGGAGGCAATGAGCGATAGGAGGGGATTCGTCTCTCCCGGTATAGGGAGTTGATGTTGCGCTGTGTTCGATTGGCTATAACCGGAAATCCTTGGCCAGGGTTGCTGAGATTTACTGGTAAGTGTTATCAGTAGTTTCTCGAACTGTTATAGACCTCATATCGACACGACTTACCGAGCTACTGGGGTCTGACGTTTACCACCCCTAGGCGAGATATGCGACATATCAGACGACGGGACCGGATTGTACGGGAGCGTTACTGTTTGGATTCACAGGAGAATGTACAGGCTTGCTTGTTGATCTTCTGAGTGCTCAATACCTGGGTAGCTGTTACGTTTAGCTGACCGCTTGCAGCTTGTGGGTGTTTGATATGATCATCACCTACTGCCGGCGTATTGACGATTCTTTAGAGTCCTATACAGAGGTTTCTTGGCTCAGGAAAAACGGAGTAGGAGCACATATGTGATATGTGCGGGACCGAGGATAATGCGGTATATGATACCGTATTGGATTCTCGCGATATGAGATATCGGCCGGGTATATGTGATATAGCCGGGCCATCGTATTAGTCGGTTATATGCGATATAGCCGGATTATCGGATCAAGTGTTGATTCGATAATTTAATGTATAATAATATATATGATATATTAAATTACATTGACTAATATTTGCTCACTAAAAGATTCATTTTCTCACGGGATAATACATTGATATATATGCGATATATGTTAATTGTATTATTATCTATTGTTACAAAATATATTGTATATGTGATATATAATATTGTAACATGTTAGGGTTACAAATTTAACATTGGATTAGGGTTTAAACTTGGTTAGGGTTTGGATTAGGGTTAGCTTTTGCATGAAGCTTCATGAAGCTTTGACTTTATGGTTGCTTGATATTTTTTGTGAGATATTATGTTAATCCAATCCAAACCATTAACTCTAGTTAACTCTCTACAAGGGTTAACTCTCTTATGCTTAACCTTTGGTTAGATTTGTAACCACTACAATAATTCATTGTTCATCACAAAAGGAAAAAGTTATCATCTTCATTCATGCTTCTTCTTCCTTGAGTCCTTCATGAAAAAGCTTTCTTTTGTGATGAAAGTGAGTGAGAAAAAGATAATAAATGAGAGCAAAAATCCTACTTCATCATCCTCATCTATCCTTGCCATTTAGATGAGGGTGTTCACTTTATATTATGAGTGTTAGCTTGTGTTAACGAAACTTCAAGGTAGATCATCTTTGTATCGAAGATCGGAAGCAAAGGTTGCATCATTTTCTTCGTGAAGCCTCTCAAGAGTCCAGAACACGATGATCGCAGCGAAGTGACCTCAACATGGAGCTTAAGAAGTGAAGGACCGGATCTACAAAGGTTGTAATCCCTCTCACTTAGTATTAAAGTGTTTAACATGCATGTTTTCGCCTAAACCCTAGTTTAAAGATCCGTATCAGAGTTGTTCGGCATGGCTAAAATTTTAATTGGGCATGGTTGATGCCTCGTAGACCCTTGTGCGTGTGCCTAGCAACCCTACAATCTCTAGCCCAGACGCATAACGCCATGTGGGCGATTCCCTTATAGATGTTAAATCTACTCACCAACGCTCCTGGCTAAGTAAAACCTACCACCTGTTTTCCTTTCTTCGCAGCGTCCGAAGTCCCCGCCTGCGAACCTAAAACATAACACAACAGAGCAAGTATATATTAGTAATAGACCCAAAACACGTACAAACTACGTTGACCAACGCGACAACACCAAACTTACTCTCAAGTGTTCGTATTGTGGCTAACGTGCATAGTGACGCTACGAAACCAACTCAGAGCAACAGCAACACGGAACATGAACCGTATCGGATAACGTAACTTGTGAAACAAAACATAAGAAAACAAGCAAGTGGTCCCAGATTTTACTGTACCAACAATTTGTAAAAGTTGCAAGTACCATGAGACCACAAACAACCCCAGAGACTCCTACACCAAAACCCAAACCCTAACTCCCAAGTCTGGCCGCAATTTGCGGTCAGAAGCAATTTATTTGCGGCCATAACATGAGGGACTGGGCTCGTATTTTGAGGGTAGGTTCTAGGTCACTACACTAGGTCACTGTGATGGGAACTTTTGCAGCAAATATCTGTTTTGATAGCAAATCATCCGTGACCCAAAACAACACTAAAAATACGATATTTGCCCTAAACGATACAATACGTGATCAAAACTGAAACTAATAAGCTACGCTACACAAAAGCCACTTAATTAACAGAAAGAGATCAATACCTAACCAAAAGAACTCAAAGATCCTAGCTTCCCAAGCTCCAAGGCATCCAAGAGGCAAATCAAGACACAAGATGTGATTTTTGTGAGTTTTTGTGCATATTTGTGATGTATTTGTGATGGATTGGTGAAGTGTTCAGTTGAGATGAGAGAGATGAAGAGAAATGAAAAGAGATAGAGAAAATGAGAGAGTCTGAGGATAATGAGAGAGGGAGGTAAGTGTAGGGTGAGAGTGAGGTGAGTGTAACCTTTTCATTAAATCACCATTTAATGCATTCACACAACACCATGCCACCTCCTTACTTCCAAAAGAAATATCTCTCTTCTCACACAAAATATCTAGGATTAGGGTTGAGGATAAGATTAAACAAAGGATTGGATTAAAGCAAAGATTAGATTAGGTTAAGTTGTCATGGTTGCTAAGAACAAGATTACACAAACACACCCTCACATAAACATGCACATGTGTGTGCATGCTATAAAAAATAATAATAAATTATTAATTAAATGTTATAAAATGTGAGGAATCCAAATTGGTAAACTTTTTACCAAAAACCCGCATTAACGTCTAAACTGACACTAACCGAAATCTAAGGCGTTACAGCGGAGGGATTGAAAAGCCTGTTAAGACGCCAAGGTGTACCCCTCAAACAAACTGTTCGACAAACCCTTTTCTACAAAAAGATTTGGGATATTCCTGGGACTCAGCAAAAGATGCCCAACGGGAAGATGGAGACACTAGGGCTCGAATACGTTCGGTCCAAGAAACGGGAGCAGTTCTATAGATGCTACGTCATAAACAGCTTCAGCGATGGTGAACACGCTCTTCCGAATGGCCGTAACGTTGGAACAGAGCGAAATCCCTCTCTAAAAACGTTAAGTCCGTCGCTCGAAGAACAAATAGACAAGCTAATAGAAGAAGCTTGTCAAAGGAGCCGAGACAATCACAATCGCGAAATAGCTATTTATGAAAAGGCCAGGAAACAGCGTCTTAATCATCAATCTGCAGAGAAAGAAGACTACAATGCCCTTTATCCCCAGCCCACTATATGTCCTCGCAAAAAGGAAAAATCCCGAAATAGAGGAAAAAACAGGACAAAGAGCGCAAATAACGTTCGCAAACAACATTGCAGATTTAAGAAGCCTCACTATCAAGAAAAACTCAGTTGGAACCCATCCTTTATAATGAAGATGGGTCGGGAATACTCCTTCCCCCAAGACAAGACATGGAAAATATTCAACCTTGTCATGAAGCACTAAATGATGACACTTCCAGAGTCTCGGCATCCCGAACAAATAAATGAGGTCCATCACCCGGATTATTGCTCCTACCACCGAGCCATAAGTCATCCCCTTGAAGACTGTTTCACCTTCAAAGACTAGGTCGAAGACCAGTATCAACAAGGCAGGTATGCTTTATCCGACAGCTGGAGGGTAACTCCACCGCAAAAGCATGAGCCAGAGAGCACCTATACCGTGAGGATAGGACCAGCTTAACATCAAGGATGGAAGCGAACCCGTACCTGCCATGTGATAACACTCTCAAAGGAGGGAGGGCACGAGATGATAGATGACCCCTTCAGATGCTTCGTAAATGAAGATGAGGACAAGGTGATCTCAGAGTTTCCACCAACACCAAAAGAGCTGGAAGACAGGATATACACTACGGCGGACAACCTAAGAAAAATTGACTTAGGGACGGAAAATGAACTGAGGCCAACGTTCGTCAGTGGGCTACTATCTAAAAAACAGGTAGCCACGTTAAAAGACGTGCTCATTCAATATAAAGACTGCTTCGCATGGAACTATTCCGAAATGCCAGATCTAGATCCAAAGGTGGTAGTACATAAACTGGCCATATCGCCGGACATAAAACCAGTCAAACAGGCGCCAAGAAGAATGCAGCTCGAACTTGAGATGAGTATCAACGCTGAAGTCAAGAAACTAATTGACTCCGGTTTCATCCAAGAAATTCAATATCCCGACTGGATCGCTAACAGCGTTCCTGTGGTGAAGAAAAATGGGATGATGCGCATCTGCGTGGACTTTCGGTACCTCAACAAAGCTTGCCCGAAGGATGATTTCCCAGTACCTGTTACCGAACTGATGATCGATAACACGTCTACCCATAAGGACTTCTCTCCTTCATGGATGGATCTCCATGATACAACCAAATAAAAATGCATCCTGAAGACCAAAAACATACCGCCTTCCGGACTCCGCTGGGCATATTTTGCTATAAGGTGATGCCTTTTGGTTTAAAGAACGCTAGTGCTACTTACCAGAGGGCCATGACGAAGATCTTCGATGACCTCATCCATGAGACTGTCGAATGCTACATCGACGGCCTTGTAGTGAAGAGCAAGTCTTATGAGGAACATTAGGAACATCTAAACATAGTGTTCTAAAGTCTTTGGAAGTATAATCTGAAGATGAATTCTCTAAAATGCGTGTTTGGAGTCTCCTCAGGAAAATTCCTAGGATTCATCATACGGCACCGGGGTATCGAAATCGATCCCTCAAAGATCAAGGCGATTACGGAAATTCCCACGATAAGAACTCTCAAACAGTTGCGATCTCTTCAAGGAAAGCCCGCATATATCCGACGGTTCATAGCCAACCTCTCCGGAAAATGCCGTCCCTACAGTCATCTAATGAGGAAGGGGACCCCGTTCGTCTGGGATCAAAAGTGCCAAAATGCACTAGACGAAATCAAGCAATACCTGCAAAATCCGCCGGTATTGACCACTCTGGTTAAGGGAAAATCCCTTATTTTATATACAACAGCCCTTGAGGGTTCTCTAGGCGCGCTATGGGCACAAGAGAACGATCAGGGAAAGGAGAGAGGTTTGTACTATTTGAGCCGAGTTATCCTGGGGCCAGAAAACACCTACTCCCCTATCGAAAAGCATTGCCTGGCATTGATCTTCACGATAACGAAGCTCAGACATTACGCCTTGGCATATGAGGTCCATCTCATATCAAATGTGGATCCTTTCAAATATCTGATGTCAAGGGCCATATTAACAGGAAGGCTTGCCAAATGGGCCCTCCTCCTGATGGAGTTCTCGATATCGTATCGACCTCTCAAAGCAGTGAAAGGCCAGGCCATCGCCAACTTTCTCACCGAGTATCCGATACCAGCTGACCCCCCTTAAATTGTGAGTTACCGGATAAACATGTGTTCGACACAATCGAAGGAGAGAAGGAAGAAAATGAATCCCGATGGGAACTCTACTTCGATAGAGCATTGATTGATTCTAAAATTTCGGATCGTGTTTTGAAAATGTTTTCACAACCAAAGAATTTGTATCCGCAATCAATTAACGATGTCGATGTAGCTCGTTAATGAATACGGATCGTCCACTGAGATGCGTGTACTTATTCGATGTTGTTTTAGATGAGTCGAAATGAAAATATAAAATAAAATGATTCAAGATTAATGAGATTTGATTTCAAGAAACATCAATAAAATAGATCTAGAATCAAGAAGATGTCCAATCAATTTGAATTATCAAGATTATGTAGAAAAGCTTGGAGGAATCGATCAAATTGGTAGCCATGATGAATACTAAGAATTACGAATCTTATCTATTGATGGATTGTAGCTAGGTCGATGACGATCAATGAAGATTAGGGATCTATTGAAGAAACTAGGGTTTCTCCTTCACTATCCCTTGTCTTTTTATTGATAATCATTCAAATCTAGCCTCCAGCAAAGAGGATCTTCAATCGTTTGATCCCTAATTTGCAACGAGATTATCAAGAATGGTGATCTCGCTCCAAATTAGGTCATCAAAGATTCTTTTTCCTAAAGTTCTCAAATCTCATAAGACTTAAGAGTAGTAAAAGGATTTCATCATCATTAGATCTACCGATTCTCTCGATTCCTTTACAAGCGGAGATTTCACTCACACATCATGAAAATTAAAAAATTACAAATAAGAAATTTCATAATGCAAGAATGTAATGAAAACAAGAATTAACAATTTATCACCTTCATTAAATCTTCTTCAAATTACACCTTTCAATTTGAGGTTACAAGACTAACTCTCGATCACTCTTTAGAAAAGGAATTTGTCATCGATCTTTAAGAAGCTCGATCGCCGTGAGTCATGGATCAGATGCGGATCTCTTGCTCTTGATGACGACCGGCGTTACGATGAAGGATTGTTGATTGCTCGCTTGATTTGCTTCTTAGTGGATCTTGATTTGATTGGATTTGGATTGGATCTCAAGTTGTGTCACTCAACTTGAAATGAATTGTAATTGTGGCTCAATATTCAACAACTAACGAACAACCCCCCAAAAATTAGATCTAGATCCCCTTTTATAAAATTCAAATAAATCTTCCCTCCTAAGCTAGGTTGTTAGAGAGAGCCTTCTAGAATGAGGTTGTTATAAGGAGCCTTCTAGAAGAAGGTTGTTATGCAGAGCCTTCCAGAAAAAGCCACATGGTAATTTAGCGTCTTGAGGAAGCAAGTTTGTTATAGAGAAGGTTCTAGAGATGTTACGTCACCGGCGCCCCCAACTAGGCCGCTGATCCGCGGCAACTCGGCCAACTCGGCCGCGGTTCCGCGGCCATATGAATGGATCTCTGCATCATTTCTCTGGGTTAACTTGGTGTTTGTATTTGGGTCTTCATGTGATATCTGTAATCTTATAAGTCTTTAATTTGATGCGTTTTATCGGCACTTTTGTGATTCCGATTTTTTGACCTGAAGAATTTTCTGCACACAATCTCAATAAAATGTGTTGAGATATACAATATCATGCATGTAGTAATAAACACACAATTTCCCTCCTGAGTATCAATTATATATATAACACGTGGTACTTGGTATTTTCCAGATGAATTTGTAATCCGTGCTATATTTACAATAAACACCTTTAGATGATTATAAAGAGTAGGGAAATTGGTGTGTTAAGAATGCAATATTTTCGACTGAACAAATTCCCCCAAACTTAATTTTGGTCATCTCGAGCAAACTTCTTTTATTCAGGTGAAGAAGAAAAGAAGAAGAGAAAGAAAAAGAAAAAAACCAACTAGCACACTTTCGTAGGTAACACGATTGCACTGAGTATGTGCAACAAACCTTTAAACCTCTAGGTGTCCTTAGTAGGAGGGGTGTTGTCTCCTGAGGGTTTTTAGCGGATTGCACCGACAAAATCCCATAATAAAAGGAAGACTGCGAAAGTTACATGTAAAGGTAAGAATTGTAAAATAAAGAGTTTGAAAATTCGAGTTTCCAACTACACTAGCTTTTCAGTTGTCATGAGCCCTATCTTAATAGTCATGAAAAGATGTTATAAATCACATCATCTCTCAATAAAACATCGTCTTTATTCTTAATTCCTATCTTTCTTCCAAACACCGATCATATACCCCTACGTGTGTGTAAAAGACATCCCTACACTCGGAGAATTCAATTCAAGCTATCATACTCTTGTCCATCACCACAGTACTTTTTAGTCGGTGAATAGTTTGGATGAAATTGCTCACACATTCTTCATGTGACCGTTAATACTTCTTGAGGTACTAACCGACCGATTACTCATGTGCTTACTTATTAGGCGTATTAGTATTTTCTTCGTCTTGCAACACCTAAGGCTTAGCAGTGACTCCCAAACCAGTTGGTCTAAGGCACTAAGTGATGAAGCACCCTTGCTATATTTTTTTATGATGCCTTGGTGATTACAAAACCGGTGTTCATTTTTCTCAACACCATTTTATCTTTTATGCTTCATTTTTATTTTCTTCGTACTTTATCTTTAGACAAGAGCATTTCAAGGTATCCTCTACTATCCCGAGTTTCAAGACGTGTGTAAGTGCGTATAATAGGGTATCAACATTCAAATGTTTGGCTTCCAGAATAGGAACTATTTTTCAGACTTATTTTTATCCTCAGATTAGTGATTTCTTTCATTTTACTAACCCTTGGGACAACGGCTCATAACTACTTATTACTAATTTCGTTTAAGAAAACATCTAAATTTCATGGTTTTCTTAAATTCTTTCCAATCTTTTAGATGTAATTTTTCACTTTCTAATCTTTTATAAAATTAAATATTAAATATTTTTTAATATGTTTTGTGCTTATGCAAAGTATGATGCAAAGTGATGCGTAAATAAGCACAAACCTTCCCCAAACTTATTTACAACAGTGTCCTCACTGTTGCCATCTGTGAAATCTTAGAAACCTGTAAACTTGGGAGGAAAAATTTATTAATGGGGACATGAAATATGATCGTGAAAATCTCCCCCAAACATATTTACTCACCTTCATTCTAAAGATGATACAGTATTTTTCAAGACATGGAGGTGAGACGGAGGAATTTTAGTCAAGATAAAGCGGCTCCTGTAAAAACAGGAGCTCCTCCATGGGGTAAGTGGAAAATACAGATTTAATCTATGTCCATTTACTTTGAAAATTGTACCGTTTTCAACATTTTCAACCTCAACTGCCCCGTGCGGGTATATATACCGCACAACAAAATGTCCTTTCCACCGAGATCGTAGCTTACCCGCATGAAGATGGAGATGTGAATCATAAAGAAGAACTTGTTGACCTGGGGTAAATGTTTTTCTCAAAATATTTTTATCGTGAAATACCTTAGTCCGGTTCTTTACTATCACAGTATTATCATAAGCTTCATCGCGGAGTTCGCTTAGCTCGTTTAATTGCAGCTTCCGAAAGTTGCAGGCTTGATTTAAGTCAAAGTTTAGTTCTTCAATGGCCCACAATGCTTTGTGTTCAATCTCAACCGGAAGGTGGCAAGCCTTACCAAACACTAGATAATAAGGAGACATACCGAGATCAGTTTTATATGCAGTACGGAATGCCCAAAGAGCATCCGTCAATTTGGTTGACCAATCTTTTCGGTTTTTAGAAACTGTTTTCTCCAAAATTAGTTTGATTTTCCTGTTGGAAACCTCAGCTTGCCCGCTCGTTTGGGGATGATTGGGTGTGGAAAGTTTGTGGTTGATTGCATATTTCCGCATCAAAGTCTCGAAAGACCGATTACAGAAATGCGTCCCGTTATCGCTAATGATAGCGCGAGGGTGTCCAAATCATGAAAAGATATTCTTTTTAAGGAACTTAATGACAACCTTGTTGTCATTAGTGCGACAAGGAATAACTTCCATTAATTTCGAGACGTAATCAACCACAAGCAATATGTATAAATTCCCGAAAGAGTTGGGAAAAAGACCCATAAAATCGATACCCCAAACGCCGAAAATTTTAACCACCAAGATCGGTTGAAGTGGCATCTCATTTTTCTGAGAAATCCTACCCGTGTGTTGACACTGTGGACAGATTTTGCAACGATCAAATGCATCTTTGAATAATGTCGACCAGTAAAAACCGCATTGCAAAACCTTCTCCGCCGTCTTTCGAGGACCAAAGTGACCTCCATATGCTTGATCATGACAGAAAGATAGAACGCTCTTGAATTCATCATTTGGGACACATCTGCGAATGATATGATCAGGACAATACTTAAACAAATAGGTTTCATCCCAGTAAAAGTGTTTTACTTGGGATAGAAATCGATATTTGTCCTGTTTCGACCATTCGCGGGGAATAAGTACTGTTGCAAAATAAGTCACAATATCCCCGAACCAAGGTTCAGTGGATACATTCAAGAGTTGTTCGTCCGGAAAAGAGTCATTAATTGGCAGGGTTATAGGTGAAGAAGAGATGCGCGAAAGATGGCCGGCTACTACGTTTTCACATCCTTTCTTATCTTGAATAACAAGATCAAATTCTTGTAATAGAAGGATCCAACATATTAACCTACCTTTAGCATCTTTCTTCGATAAAAGATGTTTTAAGACGGAGTGGTCAGTGTACACAACAATTGGTGAGCCAATCAAGTAAGGCCTGAATTTTTCTAATGCAAATACAATTGCCAAAAGTTCCTTTTCCGTAGTTGTATAATTAATTTGAGAATCATTCAGGGTCTTTCTTGCATAATAAATCACATATGGCATCTTTTCAATGTGCTGTCCTAAGACTGCACCGACTGCAAAATCTGATGCATCACACATAAGCTCAAACGGGTGGTTCCAATCTAGAGATGATAGAATGGGGGCTGTAGTGAGAGAGTTTTTAAGTGAGTCAAATGCAGCCTCACAATCCGAGTCAAAGTGAAAGGTTGTGTCCTTGGCCAAGAGAAGAGTTAAGGATCTAGCAATTTTGCTAAAATCCTTAATGAATCTCCGATAAAATCCTGCACTGCCAAGAAAAGATCGTATATCTTTGATGCATTTGGGATGAGGAAGGTTATGGATGACATCTATTTTAGCTCTGTCAACCTCAACACCTTTCCGTGTAATGACATGTCCAAGCACAATTCCCTCTTGGACCATGAAATGACATTTTTCCCAATTCAAAGTTAAGTTCTTATCTTTACAACGAGTAAGAACCGCGTCAAGATGAGATAGGCAGTCATCAAAAGAATCTCCGAATATCGAGAAATCGTCCATATAAATCTCCAGAAAATTCTCGACCATGTCCGAGAATATCCCCATCATACACCACTGAAATATAGCGGGAGCATTGCATAACCCAAAGGGAATGCGTCTATAAGCAAAAGTATCGAAAGGACAAGTAAATGTGGTTTTGTCTTGATCCTTTTTGGCAATAGGGACTTGGTTATAGCCAGAGTATCCGTCCATGAAACAATAATATTCACGTCCAGCTAAGCATTCTAACATCTGGTCAATGAAAGGTAGAGGAAAGTGGTCTTTCCTCGTTGCGGCATTGAGTTTTCTATAATCAATACATACACGCCACCCAGTTTGAGCGCGTGTCTGGATTAACTCATTTGCCTCATTTGTTATGACCGTGATGCCAGATTTCTTAGGGACTACATGAATTGGACTTAACCATTGGCTATCAGAGATTGGGTAAATGATACCATTGTCAAGGCATTTGACATTTCTTTCTTTACCGCCTCCTTCATGACGGGATTCAACCTTCTCTGTGGTTCTCGGGTTGGCTTGGCTTCATCCATCATATGTATATGATGTTCAACAATCAAGGGACTAATCCCTTTGATGTCAGCCATAGTCCAATCAAAAACCTGCCTTTTAGATCTCAATACCGTCAAAAGCGCATTCTCTTGCTCTGAGGCTAGAGAAGCTGATATGATCACAGGTAAAGACTCATTCTCAGCTAAATATGTATATTTAAGGTGAGAAGGTAACAATTTGAGATCTAACGCTGGCAGAGAAACAATAGAATGTGGGGTAAGCGAATGACATTCGGATTCATGAAGAAGCTCGTAGCTTGCAAAGGATATAGACTCGGAAAGTGAAGAGTCAAAAGGTTCAGACTCAAGAGTGGAAAAAGTGTCCTCACTAAGATGTGTAAGATCAAAAATTGATGTGCTAATGTCGTCGAGATTATCAAAGCAAAGTTCATCAACCTCGCAGATTTCGGGAGCAATCTCGTGGACATAACAGACATCAAGAATGTGAGCAGAGGGTTTAGACGGCCAACTTCTAATTTTGTAAATGTTCAGTTCAATTGTCATTTTTCCAAAAGATAGGTTCATAGAACCGTTTCGACAATTAATGACAGCATTGGAAGTGGCAAGGAAAAGTCGACCAAGAATCACCAGAATTTGGTTCCTTGGGTTCACTACAGGTTGTGTATCAAGAACAATAAAGTCTGTAATTCCACGTTGTCCATCCCGGTGCTTGCGGGGAGGCGGAAAACGGAATAAAAATCGGATTTTTATGAGCTTAGGAAACATGGACTAGAGCTAGAAGGATCTTTGCTAAACAAAAACTTGCTAAAGCTAACTAGTAACTAGCTAAGTGCTAGAAAGGTTATACCTTGGGCTTTAAGTCCTTCTCTCCTTGCTCCTTGGAGTGGTGGAAGGAGGTCACCTTGGTCGTCTTCTCACGTCGAAGAAAGATCCACCCGAAAGCCTCAACCTTTAGCTTCAACTCCAAGCTAGAAGTAACTAGGGTGCAAGAAGTGCTAGTCCTTGAACCTTAGATGAGAGTAAAGATGATCAAGAGAGGGTTTTTCTCAAGCTCAAGTGTTTCTCAACACATGAGAGGGAGAGAGCTTGAGGGAGAGGAAGAACAAGAGAGAGAAAGGATATGATAGAATGAGAGAATAATATGAAGCATTCTCTCATATATGTGCATTATTGTAATTAGATAATTAGTGAGATAATTGTCATGGCTAAATCAAGGCATGACCATTATCATTTCATTTTTAATGCAAATTGTAAGGATCAAAGAGCATCTTCCAAAAGAAATGATGATGGTCAAAGTGTCAACCAAGGTCAACAAGTCAAGAAGGTCAAATGGTCAACAACCATAACCATGCACAATTATTAAACTAATATCAATTAACAATAATTCACACATAAGCATTAGGGTTAATAAAATGAGAATAGTCATTAACCCTAATCAAAGTCCTCTCCCTCTGTCTCAAGCAACTGTGCATACGCACCCGTATTCGTGATCCGATGAACACGAATACAATGAGAAAAACCAATCCCAAATCATATACTAGGATCCGGCTTAAACCAAAGCCTTCTAGTATAAACTGTCCGGACAGCAAACGTGCACAAGTGCGCGAATGTGAACGAACCCTGTCGCAAAACCATGCGACCTCTACTCATTTTGCCTAAAGGCGAATAGCTCTCTGTGTGGGACTCTAAAGACTCGACACTACGCTGGCAGTGGGTTTAACCACAGACCGCAAGCGGCACTAGCTGTGCGTAACGGTCCCCAAATAGATGTCGATAAGAAGACTGACGAGGTGAACCCCATCCGAACTCCTACTGAGCCTGTATGTGACAATCTCCATACAGTCCGGTCTGTTCGTCTGATACATCGCATGGCGGGCCTAGGGGGCGGTGAACGTCAGTCCCCTAATAGCGGTACAAGTCGTGTCGGAGTGTAGCCTAGAACATCCTGAGATAAGACTGGAAACCTACCAGTATATCTCGCTTGCCCTGGCCAGGGACTACTCGTGTAATGGCTCTCCTGCACACAGCGCGATGTCAACCCCCAATACCGGGAGAGACGAATCCTGTCTAACCGTCACTGCCTCCAAGTGCTTCGGGACTGCACCCAAAAACTACCTGTTTGCCAGACTCCTTTGAGCCGTGGTAGGGTAGCAATCAAAGTGCAGTGGGAACACACTCGAGGCGAAGTGACAGTGTCAAGTCAGCGGACTAAGCTGTACTCATGTCACCTGGGAACTGATAACTGACGATAGGTATAATACCAACCAACAGTTCCCGACGAGTCCTGTCCAGTGTACTCGTAACCTAACGAGCACCCGCATACTATCTCAAGTACGACGTACTGACGGCTGTGGGACAGACCGTCTCCCACGCTGGGATGAGAAGCGCATACGTTAGTCTACTCCGGAGTATCGACGCCCTGTCTCGATAGTCCAACGACTAGGGACCTGTATAAGGATGTGCTTATAGATCACCCAGCTCCCACGAGTGTGAGCGCCATCACAACGCTGGTAATCAAGCAAAGATTCTAAGGGCTCTACTAATATGTATATCAGCGATATGCTAAAAGAAACACATGCACATATTAAAGCAGAGACAAACCAAGTAGCATACTACCATTTCGAGCAAGATTGTATATACAACTGTGAATATCCCAAGCTTCCATCAAGTAATATACAAACTAGTATGATACAGTAATGGCCTCTAGGGCATATACACTAACAATCTCCCACTTGCACTAAGGCCATGTACTGGCGTATCGAAGACCTATCATCTCGATCAGCCGCTTGAACTGAGTCTGGGGCAAGGCCTTGGTGAATGGATCTGCAGTGTTATCCTCTGATGCAACTCTCCGGACCTCGATCTCCTGGCGATCTACGATCTCCCTGATCAGGTGATACCGCCTTAAGATGTGTCTGGATTTCTGATGGGACCTGGGTTCCTTCGCTAAAGCTATAGCCCCGTTGTTGTCGCAATACAGAGGTATTGGGTCAACAATGGACGGAACCACCTGAAGTTCTCTCAAGAACTTCCTCATCCAGACAGCTTCTTTTGCGGCATCAGATGCAGCGATGTATTCCGCTTCCATAGTCGAGTCAGCAACGGTTTCCTGTTTGGAGCTCTTCCAACACACCGCCCCTCCATTAAGGGTAAAGACAAAACCCGACATGGACTTGGAATCATCCTTGTCAGTCTGGAAGCTGGAGTCAGCAAAGGCCTCAATCTGCAGGTCTTTTCCGCCATACACCAAGAACATCTCCTTAGTCCTTCTCAGGTACTTGAGAATGTTCTTTACTGCTATCCAATGTTTCTCCCCAGGGTTTGACTGATACCTGCTCACCACACTCAGTGCATAAGCCACATCCGGTCTGGTACACAACATCGCATACATTATAGAGCCTACCGCAGAAGCGTAGGGTATAATAGACATGCGATCCCTCTCCAAATCAGTCTTGGGAGACATCTCTTTGGAGAGAGTGATCCCGTGACAAGCCGGTAGATTACCGCTCTTGGAATCTTCCATACTGAATCTCTTCAGTATGGTGTCGATGTACCTGGATTGCGAAAGTCCTAATATCCTCTTGGATCTGTCACGGTAGATCCGGATACCCAGAATGTATGAGGCATCACCTAGGTCTTTCATGGAGAACCTGTGTGACAAGAACCCTTTGACAGATTATAGCATAGGAATGTCATTTCCTATTAAGAGAATGTCATCCACGTATAAAACAAGGAATACCACAGTTCTCGCTACAAATCTACAATAGATGCATGGTTCATCTGGATTTTTGATAAAGCCAAATTCCTTGACCGTCTCATCAAAACAGATGTTCCAACTCCGCGATGCCTGCTTTAGTCCATAAATGGACTTAAGCAACTTGCACACCTTTCCGCTGCTCCCACTCTGAATGAAACCCTCTGGCTGATCCATATAGACAGACTCCTCTAAATATCCATTTAGAAAAGCTGTCTTTACGTCCATCTGCCAAATCTCATAATCATGGAAGGCAGCAATGGCAAGAAGGATCTGAATGGATTTCAGCATAGCTACTGGAGAAAAGGTTTCGTCATAGTCCAAACCAGGTTGCTGACGAAAACCCTTTGCTACCAGTCTAGCTTTATAGGTCTCAACCTGTCCATCTACACCAATCTTCTTTTTGAAGATCCACTTGCATCCTACGGGTTTTACCCCATCTGGAGCAATGTCCAACGTCCATACTTTGTTGGTGTACATGGACTCCATTTCGGTCCGCATTGCATCCAGCCATTTTACCGAGTCGACGCTCTGAATGGCTTGCTGGAAGCTAGTAGGCTCATCAAAGTCTATGATGCAATCCTCTCTATCCCCGTCAATGAGAAAACCGTAGTATCTCTCGGGCGGATGAGACTGCCTACTACTCCTGTGGAGTGGCGTGAGAATGTCCTGATCTTTCGAACCCTCTGGTTCAACCAAGCTTTCAGTAATAGCTTGTAGTTCTGGAATTTCTTCCAGTTCTATTGCGCTCCCACTTAATTCTTTTTCTATGAACTGGTGTTCTAGAAAGTGGGCATGGCGAGAAATAAGGACTTTTTGTTCCTCTTCGCAATAGAAGTAATATCCCTTGGAGCTCTTTGGATATCCCACAAACTTGCACTGTACTGAGCGTGCCTCGAGCTTGTCCGTATGCTGCTTTTTTACAAAAGCTGGACATCCCCATGTCTTAATGTGATTAAGATAGGGTCTCTTCCCACACCACATCTGATATGGTGTAGTAGGCACAGTCTTAGTTGGAACTCGGTTCAAAAGGTATGCAGCTGATTCTAGCGCATATCCCCAGAACGATCGCGGCAACTCAGCATTACTCATCATGGACCGTACCATATCCAATAGGGTTCGGTTCCGTCTCTCCGATACACCGTTATGCTGCGGAGCGTATGGAGGAGTAAGCTGAGAGAGAATTCCATTCTCTTTTAAGTAACCCAGGAACTCGGTACTCAAGTATTCACCACCTCGATCAGATCTCAGTGCCTTGATACTTTTGCCTGTTTGTTTTTCTACTTCATTCTTATATTCCTGGAATTTTTCAAAAGCCTCGGATTTATGTTTCATTAAGAAGACATAACCGTATCTTGAAAAGTCATCCGTAAAAGTAATGAAGTAAGAATAACCGCTTCGCGCATGTGTAGACATTGGACCGCACACGTCGCTGTGTACGAGTCCCAAGAGCTCGCTCGCTCTTACTCCGTATCCAGTGAACGGAGTCTTTGTCATCTTTCCCTTGAGACAGGATTGACAAGTTGCATACGATTGATATTCGAACGAATCCAAATATCCTTTTGCATGTAACTTAGTCAACCTTCTCTCATTGATGTGACCCAGTCTACAATGCCATAAGAAAGTTTTATTAATTTCTGGAGACTTTCTTTTGCGTGTATTCTGGACATTGAAAATCTGTGGCTGGTTTAATACGTATATACCGTTGTTCAATGTACCTGACCCAATCAAAACTTGATTAAGGTGAATGTTCACTACATTACTTACAAATGCAAATTCATAACCTTCTTTAGATAATAAAGATACAGAAATGATATTACAGGTTGCATTTGGTACATAATAACAACTACGCAAAACCAAAAAATGTCCATCCGACAATCCCAGGTGATAGTCCCCCACGGCCTCAGCATCCATGCTAGCACCGTTTGCAACTCTGAGGGTCATGTCACCTGCCTTCAAAACTCTACGCTTTCTCAACGCCTGCAAAGAATTATAGATATGAGATCCTGATCCAGTATCCAATACCCAGGATGTAGAGTTTATTGATAGATAGTTTTCAATAACATACACACCTGAAGCTGAAGCTGCAACTCGCTTCAAATCCTGTGTTCTGGCTTTCCAAGCCTTGCAATCCTGTTTCCAGTGACCACTTTTATGACAATAGAAGCATTCTTCCTTCCCCACCAGCTTTCCCGCTACCTTTGTTGCTTTTCCTTTTCCCTTCGTATCCACTTTACTGACACCGCCTCTTGGTTTGGCGGGGGCTTTCCTCTTCTTGCCCTTGGCTTTCGCCCTGGACCGAGAAGAGGAAGGTCCTCCTACAAACAAAGTGGATGTCTCCCTACCCTTCTGTAGGGTGCCCTCAGCACTCCTTAACATGTTCAGAAGTTCGGAAAGTTCAACCTCCTTTCCTTGCATGTTGAAGTTAAGAATAAACTGGGCGTAAGTGGAAGGAAGGGACTGGAGAATCAAATCAGTATAGAGTTCATTCTCCAACGTGGTCCCAAGGTCCGCGAGCTCCTCAATGTAGCCAATCATCTTAAGCATGTGTTCCACTACCGATGATCCGACGGCCAACCTTGCCGAAAATAACTTCTTCGACACTTCGTATCTTGCGATACAAGACTGCTCTCCATACAGTTCTTTTGTATGAAGAAATATGGACTCTAGGTCCATATTCTCGTGCCTCCTCTGATGTTCGTTGTCCATCGAGGCTAGTACGAGGCATCTGGCCTTCGCGCAATCTATTTCCCAGGTCTTGTAGATTTCCCTATCTACGACACTGGATTTGGGACCTGGGACAGGGGGAGCTTTGGTGGTAAGGACATACCCCAACTTGTCATAAGTGATTGCCATCTTGACATTCCTGAGCCAATCTTTATAGTTTGGCCCTGTCAATATGTTTTTATCTAGTAATAACTTAAGTCCGGTCATCTTGAATGGTCGCTGCAATTAGGAGAGAGAAAAGAAACACTTTAGCATGATGCTCTTGCAAGTTTAGAGTGGTTTTTAATTTGTCTAAACTGGATGGCTCCCACTGTCTCTCGAATCCCTTCTCAAACCGTAAAGAAAAGATTAGTCAGGATCAATCTCACCGTACAATACTTGCTTAACCGTTCAGCCAGGCCAGTGTCGGTACTTCGAGGGAGGTTTTCCAACGCTTTCGCGAAGTTTCTTAATTAAGTAACCTCTTTTCCCTGTGGGCGTAGCCCCGCTAACACCTTTCTAGACACCTACTAAGTTTATAGCATTGATCGTTAAGTGAGAGTTTTCCCGAGGAGTAGCATATACTCACAGTAGGATCGGGATCCAAATATCATCGCGTGATAAAACTGAAGGAATCCTACCAGAATCATCACACTCCAAATGGTATGCAGCGCTAGCAAGTTTCAGTACTTATGAAACTCCCGATGTGGATTTTTGCCCCATGCTCTTATGACCTTGACTTTGGCCAAAATATCATAAGTCACATGTCAAGTTCTACCCGTCATTCACCTGGTTAATTTGGACCCACCCGTACCTACCCTTGACTTTGGCCAAAATGGCAGCACGATTGTCCCAAACCAACGCATCTATCTATGCTGCACATGAATACCCAATAGCTACCAATCACTATACCTTGACTTTGGCCAAAATACATAGCTTGAATACTTTTTGACCATTCATGTGGAATGACGGAGGGCTACGAATGGTTTTGGCGAAACCGAGAACGTAGTGAACTTGATCTAATCGATGGAACGAGATAGCTTTTAAAAGGAGTGATTCAAGCTCCGCGTTTAAAAGTTTAGTTTTGAAAAGAACCGAGTGGTTTTCAAAGTGTTCCAATCGACTTTTACTTGGTTTATTTTCTTGCATTAGTTCTTTTAATGCGTCCCATCATTTAATCCTACCATTGAAGAAAACAACCAAAATATGACGTACGCTTATGCCATTCGCATTCGCCACGGGGCCCTGTCATCACCCGTTAGGTTACTTAACTAACGACAGAGCGGGGGCTGGGCTAGCGCGGCTGTAAAACATAAGCAATGCCTAAATAGTTATCATATATAAATATATAGCAATGATAGACATTACAGATCACAGATGAATACATTGGATATACTAGGAATCCGCAATCCGTTCGAGCCTGCAACAAAAAGCGGATTACATGGTCGCGGTGAATAGCCAATACCCCACCCAAGACCCCTACGGGTGTGGCAAACTACCCGCCAAGTACCCGAAGCGAAGCAACCTCCCTCACCACCATGAGTAGGCCACTCGGCACTTCGAGATACCCGGTAGTTTGTGCACCCCCTCCATGGGTCTATCCTAGGAGCAAAAACAGTAAAAAGAATTATACAATGACGGCTACAATCCCGACCCGGTTGTGCGGCCAAACAAATAATAATATTACATCAATTTACATATTACAATGAATGAAAGAAAAAGCAACACTCATCTCACATCCACCCCGGCTATTCATCCGCGACAATCCAACCCATTCATATACACATACCATCATCAATCACAGATCACAGATATGTATAACCCCGACTAATCGACATATAGCGATTAGCCGACGTTCAATACATGTAAACATCACAGATATAACCTTTTAGTCAAAGTGTATTAAAGTTCGGAAAAAATACGGATTTATAGGCCCCCAAAAACAAATTTCTATTCTGGAAAATCTGGGCACATATATGCAGGGTTCCTAGGCACTCTAGTGAGGTCTCGCAAGCCATCTACCATGGCAATTTCAAAAATTATGGTGCCTACAAACCCTAAAGTACGGATCGTTTGCTAGAAGTCTAGGCGAACAAGCTAACTAGTTAACTCTTAACTAAAAGATACGGAAATACAACCTTTGTAGATCCGGTGCTCCACCTCCACGGCTCCGCAACGAGGTCCTCTCCGCTGTCCAAATCAAATCCGGGCTCTAGGATCGGCTTCGTCGGAGAATGGGCAAGCTAGGTCGTCGATGTCCATGCCGAAGATGATCTACGTCGAGGCATCGATGAATCAAGCTCCACCTTCACCAAACCGTGAAAAGTTGTGAAGGAAACACACTCTACTACTTGGCAAGAGGTAGAGGATGAAGAAATAGGAAGTGGGTAGACTTTAGAATTGGATTTCTCACTCTAATTCATCAATCACCATTGATGAGGTCAAGGTTTTTCTTCTTTAGTTCAATGAAGAAGAAGAAGAATATGAAGAAGAAAATTATGATTAGATTATTCTCAAAATGAAAAGAATAATAATCTTATCATAACTTGAACCATGGTTAGATGTAGAGAGTAAATCATGGTTAAAGAATGGTTAGGTTAAGCATGAGATAAGAATGAAGACTTAGTCAAAGTTTCATGAAACTTCAACTAAATCCAAAATAAGCCACCATTTATCTTTCTTTTCCTTATTCCAAAAAAGAATAAATAAGAAAGATAAATGAATAAATAAAAATCAAAACCCTAACCCATTCATTACCATGGTTCATTCTTTACACTTAACCAAGTTAGGCATGCATCATCAAACATGATACAAGCAAGTGCACAAAATCATATCGCATATGCAATGCGCACATCCGAGTGAGAAAATCCATCTTAAGTAAACCGATACTAGTTGATGCAAAGTAATATATCAAATATATAAATATGCATTAAATCATTAAATCAACACTTGATTCAATGACCCGGTTATGTCGTACACAACCGACTAGTATACAATATATCGGCTTATCGAATCAACGCTTGAATCAATAACTAGGTTATATCGCATACAACCATTCGATATATTTATCGCGAGAATAGAATACAGTATCACATACACGCATTATTCTCGGTCCCGCACATATCTCATATGCGCTCCTATTTCGTTTCGCTTGAGCCAGGAAACCTCTGTGTAGGACTCTAAAGACTCGTCAATACGCCGGCAGCGGATGATGATCATATCAAACATCCACAAGCCGCAAGCGGTCTGCTAAACGTAACGGCCACCCGGGTATTGAGCGATCTGAAGATCGACGAGCAAGCCCGCTCACACTCCAGTGAATCCGACCAGTAACACTACCGTACAGTCCGGTCTGATCGTCTGATATGTCGCATATCTCGCCTAGGGGTGGTAAACGTCAGACCCCAATAGCTCAATAAGTCGTGTCGATATGAGGTCTATAACTATTTGAGAAACTACTGGTAACACTTACCAGTAAATCTCAGCAACCCTGGCCAGGGATTTCCTGTTATAGCCAATCGAACACAGCGCAACATCAACCCCCATATACCGGGAGAGATGAATCCCCACCTATCGCTCATTGCCTCCATGTGACTCGGGACTGTACCCAAAAACCACCGTTTTGCACGCCCTCTTGGACGTGGTAAGATGGAAATCAAAGCACAGTGGGAACCACACAAGACTCTATGACGATCTCGGGTCAACAGACTACTCTGTACCAGTGTCACCAGAGAACTGCCATCTGACGTGAGGTATAATACCATCTGGGAGTTCTCGGCGAGTCCGTCCAGTGTACCCAGTCTCTACTGAGCACCCGTATATCTCCTCTGATGTCAAACACCGATGGATATGGGATCATCCATCGCCCATCTGTATGGGTCGAGAAGGTACACGCTAGTCTACTCTGGTATATCGATGCCCCGTCTCGATACACCCACGACTAGGGACTTTGAAGGATGTACTTATGGACTACCATGTCCCCACTAGTATGATCCGCATCATAGTCCAGGTAGTCAAGTACAGATCCTAAGGGCTTTACCAACATGTAACAGAGAGACAAACAGTATACACGTTAAGGTAAAGTTCAACCAGACAGCATACTATCATGTCGAGCAAGAAAGTCCTCCCTATATATGTCCCAGCATCCACTACAATATACATCCTATGTACTGTAATGGCCTCTAGGGCATACATATAACTAACAATCTCCCACTTGCACTAGGGCCATCTGTAGCAGTGGTTGTAGTATCTCATACTCAACCATCCCATAAAAGTCTCTCTCTGGGAACAGGCCTTTGTGAGTGGATCCGCTGTGTTGTCCTCTGAATCTACTCTCCTAACCTCGATCACCCTGGGGATCAACCATCTCCATGATCAGGTGATACTGCCTTAGAATAAGTCTGGATCACTGATGGGACCGGCGTTCCTTGGCATAAGCCACAACTCCATTGTCTCACAATGGTAGGAACATAGTTCATCTCATGAACCAATATACACCCAAACAGCTTCTAGGGTAGCATCTTAAGTAGCGATGTATCCAGCCTTTATCGTCTAGTATGCCACGGTATTTAGCTTGGAACTCTTCCAACATACCGTCCCTTTACTGAGGGTAAAGACAATGCCTGTGACTGACATTCAGTCGTCTTTATCACCCTGGAACCCTTCCAGTGATTCTCCTCAGGATCGGTTGATACCGTCTCACTACATCTAGTGAGAATTCTAACATCCATTTAGATCTATCTCATAGATCCAAAATCCAGGATTTAGTAGGTATCACTTTGATCCTTTATGGAGAATCATTGTGATAATCGGAGATTGATCGAGCGTAGCATAGGAAACTACCTCCCTATCAAGAGTATGTCATCCACGTACTCCACGAGGATCACCACCATACTCCCTACTACCTTTTTGTATATACTAGGTTCATCTACCATTTTGATGATGTCAAACTCTTTGACTGCTTCATCAAAACAGACGTTCCAACTCCGCGATGCCTGCTTTATCCTATAAAGCATCTTGATCACGTTTCCGCTGCTCCCACTGTCTACGAAGCCCTCTGGCTGTGTACTTATAGACGCTCTCTTCTAAATCATCATTTAGAAAAGCAGTCAAGACACCCAACCACCAGATATCGCAGTCATGGTATGTAGCCGTGACAAGTAGGATCTGGATGGACTTAAGCACAGCTACTTGAAAAAGGTTTCATCATTCGCCACACCTGGTCAATGATGAAAACCCTTAACAAGTCTAGCTTTGAAAGTCTCAACTTTTCCATGTACACCAAGTAATCTTCTCAAGATATACTTGCTCCTGATGGGGATTTAACCCTTCAGATATAGCAACCAAAGTCCATACTTTGTTGGTGTATATGGATTCCATCTCAGATCACTAAGCATCCAGCCATTCTTACAGAGTCCCACTCTTGATGGCCAGCTCGAAACTAGTTGGGTCATCATCTTATGATGTAATCCTCGCTCCCACTGTCATAGAGAAACAGAAGTATCTCTCAGGTGGGTGAGGAACCCTACTAGATCGGCAGAGAGGCTGAGGTTCGTTGGTATCTATTGAATCCTTTGGTTCTACCAAATCATCTGCTATAGTTTGTATAGCTGGAACCTTTCCAGTTGTACATAACAGATCTTGCCTCGAGTTTGTCCAGATTGTGCTTTTAAACATAGGCCGGACAACCCCAAATCTTAACTAACTTAAGATATGGGCTCTTCCCTTTCCATATCACATATGAAGTGGTAGGCAACTGATTTGATTCGAACCCTATTCAATAGGTATGCATCTTCGTAAGTGCATAACTCCCAAAAGGAAAAAGGTAACTCAGTATTACTCATCATAGAGCACACCATATCAAATAGGGTGTATCTGCTCCGCCCCGATATACCATCGTGCTATGGTGTATACGGAGGAGTAATGCCGAGAGAGAATCTCATTCTCCTTTAGAATAGTCCAGGAATTCCGTGCTCAAGTATTCTCCTCCTTGATCTCATCAAAGGACATAATACTTTTACCCGTATTTTGGTTCTCTACTTCTAACTTATATTCTGTGAATATCTCAAAAGGTTCGGACTTGTGTTTCAACAAGAACATATGTCTGAATCTAAAGAGATTATCAGAGAATGTAACGAAGTACAAAGAACCGGTCTTGGCATGTGTAGACAGGGGACCTACATACATCAACATGTATCATCCCAAGAGTTCATTAACTCTTTCTCTGTTTCCAGTAAACGGAGCTATGGTCATCTTATCTTTGTGACATGACTGGCGAGTTTCACAAGATGTAAATTCAAACTAATTTAAATATGCATCTTTATGTAACTCTAGCTAGTCGGGTCACATTGATCTGACCTAGTCTACAATGCCTCAAGAAGAATTCGTTCATTTCTGAACTCTTCCTCTTGTGTGTGTTCCATATAGTAAGAACTGTAGTTTGATTTAGAACAACAACGCTTTTAGATAACGTGCCTGAACCGATCAACTTTTGATATAGGAAATGTTCAAAACATTATCCAACAATACAAAATTATATCCTTTCTTTACCAATAAAGAGACTGATATGATTTTGTATATCAGGTTCGGTATCTAACAACATTCGTTCAGAATCAATGTATTGGTAATACAGGGTGACAGTGACCGACAGACTTGGCTGCAACTCTTGCCCCGTTTTCTGCCTCATGAAACTTATCACCCGTTCTCAGTTCTCTACCTTTCTGTAGCCCTATGTAACAGATTACATATCTGGGATCCTGATCCGGTATCATATACCCAGGACGTAAAGGAAACTGAGAAACAGTTCTGTATAATGAACACACCCGAAGATGATGCATCATCATGCACTCTCCTCGTTTGGGCGGCATGGGAAATCTGGTATTCCCCAATTTCCTGCTCTGTCTTATAACAATTATAGTTGGAGCGGGACCAACGTTCCCCAGCTCAGTATAACAAGCGGGTTCGGTCAATATTCCGTATTATTATCTTGATTAAGGCGTGATATGGTCGCTACCTGGAGAGAGAGAGAAGAAAACACTCAGCGTGCGCTCTGTCAAGAATAGATTGGTTATTATTTTATCTAATCAGGATGGCTCCCACTGCTTTTTATCAAATCTTCCTTCAAACCCTAAAAGGAAAGACTAGCCGGGATTAATTACACACTACAAGTTCGCCAATCTTTCAGCCAGGCCAGTGTCGGTACTTTGAGGGAGGTCCCCCGTGCTTTCGCACGAACCTAATTAATGTAAACCTCGTTTTCCCAGAGGCGTAACCTCGTTAACACCTTTCTAGACACCTACTTGATCGGCTAATTGCAATGTGTAAAACTCTCCCAGGAGTAACTCTTACTCGCAGCGGGTATCGGGATCCAACTATCTCATAGAAGGTATGCAATCTCATTGCAAATTTCAACACTTGAAATTCCCGATAATATTTTGCCCCTAGCAGCTATATGACCTTAACATAGTCAACAAATCATAAGTGCTAGTCAAGTTCAACCCGTCATTTCCCGATTGAATTAAACCCACCCGCACGACCCTTAACATAGTTAACAAAGTCGCACGACTACCCTAATCCAATCGCATCATATGCTTATGCAGATAAGCACTAATTAGCTACCGCACACTACGCCTTAACATAGTCAACAAACGTAGCACGAATACTAACTAGTACTTATCTGAAATGACGGAGGGCTACGACAGGTTTTTCTGAAAACCTATTGCGTAATGAACTTGATATCGTTGTAGAATCAAATGATTTTTGAAATGGAGTGTTTTTGAGGCTTTTCTAGTTTTGCTAAAGGAGTCACTCCCGGTGAAGGGATCGTCGGTCCTTTCCTCGTCGAATGAGGTGCGGGATATATCATATATATCACTGTGCAAAGCAAAAAACTCTTAAAAGCAATCAAAACCAAACCGAGTGTGTAGCATCTGCCAGTTACTGCTAAAGGAGTCACTCCCGGTGAAGGGATCTCGGTCCTTTCCTCATCGAATAAGGTGCGGGGTATATCATATATACCGCTGTGCAAAGCAAGAACTGTAGCTACCTGTTTTATTTTAAAATTCGATTCTACAACATCTTAGGTTTCTTATCTTTCATTAATCACATTAATGAAGTCTCATCATTTAAATACCTAAACATCACAGATAGATATGACGTACACTTATGCCATCCGCATTCGCCTCGATGTCCCCTCGTGCACCGTTAGGTTAGGTAACTAACGGCAGAGCAGGGCAGGGCTAGCGCGGGTGTAAAACATAAGTAACGCCTATATAATATATCATATATACTATATACTGTATCCATCACAGAAACATCACATGATCTCATCACAGATATCGCAGCAGAAGAAATATATGAAATATTGGATATACTAGGACGTCCGTGTTTTCAATACGGCCCAGTATAAAACACGGATTCCACGGTCATGATGAATAGCCAAACCCACACCCCTAGACCCCTACGAGAGCGGCAAGCAACCCTGCCAATTCTAGAGTTAGGAGACCCGGACTCGACTCCTCGAGTTGGTCTCCCACTGGACTCCAGAACCCGGTTACTTGTGCCCTCCTCCTTGGGTCTATCCTAGTGCGGAAAAGTAAATAATATACAACAGGTGACAACTCCCGCAACCTGGAAGCGCCCCAAATAAAAGAATATTACATACAAGTTTTTACATGAATGAAAAGGAAAAACACTCATCTCACATAAAAACCCCCGGCTATTCAAACACGACGATCCAATATAACATATCCAGCAACACATAACATCACATGTCATCAACGTAAGTAAATATGTCCATCCCAATTGTCGTTGACATATAGCAACGAAACCGGCGATATCACATATTACACTTACGGTCACAGAAAAGAAAGTGTAAAACTACAACAGTTGGAATCCGCAATCTCTTCAGACATCGCATGCCTGACCAAATGAATTACTTAGACATCGCATGCCTAACAATTATAAACCCCGCATTTTAGTCTCATTATCGAAAACTCTTTTCAATATCAAGTCTGGCAATTCAACAAGATTCCCGAAAAACTGATCGAATGCTCGTCGCAAACTTCAGTAGACGGCCGCACCCCCGTTACCGTCGACGAAGTGCACCAAGGCGGAACACCGCTGCCGCAAGCACCCGAACGGATGCTTTTGGCGACGGGGTTCTCCTACAGTCACTTGGTCGGGGCTATGGAGTGAAGCTGTCTATTAAGTTTACCCGGCGAGTATCCGCGTACGCTACGTGATTGCGACGGAATTTTGATCACATCAAAATTCCGGGGCAACCGATCAAGTGAGACTAAAGTGCTATGTTTATAACATTCATTCAGTTATCTCATAACTTTTGTGAATTCCAATTATTGTATCCCATTCCAGATAAACAGAAAATGTTAAACTTTTCGATCGAACAATCGAACACCCAAGTTTTCCCGAAACAGATCAACACATGAAACAAGTCTAACAACATTCCGTTCGTGCCTCAGTACCAACGATCCAGCCGTAGAAGGGTCAAGCCAACGCCTCACATGTGGCACGCCGTACTGCCCCAAACCCGAAGGTTCAAAGGGCAGTTCAAGACGGTCACATAATCGAGTTAAGGTTTGTGTCTTCTAGAGGGACCATCGCGTTACTTGCACTACTTAGAACGTCGTTAAACTACGGAAAGATCCAACACTTGGAAATTTCCCGACAGGGGAAAAGTTGGGTATTTATATCCGGTCGAACTTTTTAACATATTCTAAAATTTATTCGGAAAGCCAAACAGACAAAATTTGATTCCCCGATCGAAACACCGAATCCCCAAAACAACTCAGAAAAATTCTACTCTTGAAAAATTATTAAAAATATCCAGAGAACTCATAAAAAGAAACAATGAATTACAGTGAAAAACTTTAGGGCTGACGTCATCAATGTGCGGCGGAAGCGCCGCATAAACCTATGTAATGCCGCCCTTCCGCCGCGCGTTTAACTGTTCACCAAAAAATTTTTTATCCGTAATTCTTATAATTCCCTGATGAGTTCTCTACATATTTTTAATTTGGAAAAACTCACTGTTTTCAAAAATGTACAGAGAGCAAGATTGGTTTGGGATTTCGGGTTCGTTCGGACTTCGAATTCCGTCTGGACTTCGCCTAAAGCTCTAGCTAGGCTCTGATACCACTGCAGGGTTCCTAGGCACTCTAGTGAGGTCTCGCAAGCCATCTACCATGGCAATTTCAAAAATTATGGTGCCTACAAACCCTAAAGTACGGATCGTTTGCTAGAAGTCTAGGCGAACAAGCTAACTAGTTAACTCTTAACTAAAAGATACGGAAATACAACCTTTGTAGATCCGGTGCTCCACCTCCACGGCTCCGCAACGAGGTCCTCTCCGCTGTCCAAATCAAATCCGGGCTCTAGGATCGGCTTCGTCGGAGAATGGGCAAGCTAGGTCGTCGATGTCCATGCCGAAGATGATCTACGTCGAGGCATCGATGAATCAAGCTCCACCTTCACCAAACCGTGAAAAGTTGTGAAGGAAACACACTCTACTACTTGGCAAGAGGTAGAGGATGAAGAAATAGGAAGTGGGTAGACTTTAGAATTGGATTTCTCACTCTAATTCATCAATCACCATTGATGAGGTCAAGGTTTTTCTTCTTTAGTTCAATGAAGAAGAAGAAGAATATGAAGAAGAAAATTATGATTAGATTATTCTCAAAATGAAAAGAATAATAATCTTATCATAACTTGAACCATGGTTAGATGTAGAGAGTAAATCATGGTTAAAGAATGGTTAGGTTAAGCATGAGATAAGAATGAAGACTTAGTCAAAGTTTCATGAAACTTCAACTAAATCCAAAATAAGCCACCATTTATCTTTCTTTTCCTTATTCCAAAAAAGAATAAATAAGAAAGATAAATGAATAAATAAAAATCAAAACCCTAACCCATTCATTACCATGGTTCATTCTTTACACTTAACCAAGTTAGGCATGCATCATCAAACATGATACAAGCAAGTGCACAAAATCATATCGCATATGCAATGCGCACATCCGAGTGAGAAAATCCATCTTAAGTAAACCGATACTAGTTGATGCAAAGTAATATATCAAATATATAAATATGCATTAAATCATTAAATCAACACTTGATTCAATGACCCGGTTATGTCGTACACAACCGACTAGTATACAATATATCGGCTTATCGAATCAACGCTTGAATCGATAACTAGGTTATATCGCATACAACCATTCGATATATTTATCGCGAGAATAGAATACAGTATCACATACACGCATTATTCTCGGTCCCGCACATATCTCATATGCGCTCCTATTTCGTTTCGCTTGAGCCAGGAAACCTCTGTGTAGGACTCTAAAGACTCGTCAATACGCCGGCAGCGGATGATGATCATATCAAACATCCACAAGCCGCAAGCGGTCTGCTAAACGTAACGGCCACCCGGGTATTGAGCGATCTGAAGATCGACGAGCAAGCCCGCTCACACTCCAGTGAATCCGACCAGTAACACTACCGTACAGTCCGGTCTGATCGTCTGATATGTCGCATATCTCGCCTAGGGGTGGTAAACGTCAGACCCCAATAGCTCAATAAGTCGTGTCGATATGAGGTCTATAACTATTTGAGAAACTACTGGTAACACTTACCAGTAAATCTCAGCAACCCTGGCCAGGGATTTCCTGTTATAGCCAATCGAACACAGCGCAACATCAACCCCCATATACCGGGAGAGATGAATCCCCACCTATCGCTCATTGCCTCCATGTGACTCGGGACTGTACCCAAAAACCACCGTTTTGCACGCCCTCTTGGATGTGGTAAGATGGAAATCAAAGCACAGTGGGAACCACACAAGACTCTATGACGATCTCGGGTCAACAGACTACTCTGTACCAGTGTCACCAGAGAACTGCCATCTGACGTGAGGTATAATACCATCTGGGAGTTCTCGGCGAGTCCGTCCAGTGTACCCAGTCTCTACTGAGCACCCGTATATCTCCTCTGATGTCAAACACCGATGGATATGGGATCATCCATCGCCCATCTGTATGGGTCGAGAAGGTACACGCTAGTCTACTCTGGTATATCGATGCCCCGTCTCGATACACCCACGACTAGGGACTTTGAAGGATGTACTTATGGACTACCATGTCCCCACTAGTATGATCCGCATCATAGTCCAGGTAGTCAAGTACAGATCCTAAGGGCTTTACCAACATGTAACAGAGAGACAAACAGTATACACGTTAAGGTAAAGTTCAACCAGACAGCATACTATCATGTCGAGCAAGAAAGTCCTCCCTATATATGTCCCAGCATCCACTACAATATACATCCTATGTACTGTAATGGCCTCTAGGGCATACATATAACTAACAATATAAACCATCTTAAAAATCCTAAAACCAAGCCAGAGATACACTGCACCAAACTCGACCAAGTGAAGGGCCAAGACGGCCGCGGTTGCGCGGCAATAGCTTGCTATTGCCGCGGAACCACGGCTCGTTGGTCGATTCACTTGATCGTTTTTGGTGGCTATCTTTAAAAAACCCTGAGACGATTTTTGGAGTAAAACAAATTTTGTTTTGACCAAAAAAAATTTTAACAGAAAACTAGGGTTTTGAAATTTTGGTTTTTCGATTTTTCCGTTTCGAACTTCGACACACTTCACTACCTAGCTAGTTTATGTTTAGTTAGGCTCTGATACCACTGTAATTCCACATTGCCCATCCCGGTGCTTGCGGGGAGGCGGAAAACGGAATAAAAATCGGATTTTTATGAGCTTAGGCAACATGGACTAGAGCTAGAAGGATCTTTGCTAAACAAAAACTTGCTAAAGCTAACTAGTAACTAGCTAAGTGCTAGAAAGGTTATACCTTGGGCTTTAAGTCCTGCTCTCCTTGCTCCTTGGAGTGGTGGAAGGAGGTCACCTTGGTCGTCTTCTCACGTCGAAGAAAGATCCACCCGAAAGCCTCAACCTTTGGTTTCAACTCCAAGCTAGAAGTAACTAGGGTGCAAGAAGTGCTAGTCCTTGAACCTTAGATGAGAGTAAAGATGATCAAGAGAGGGTTTTTCTCAAGCTCAAGTGTTTCTCAACACATGAGAGGGAGAGAGCTTGAGGGAAAGGAAGAACAAGAGAGAGAAATGATATGATAGAATGAGAGAATAATATGAAGCATTCTCTCATATATGTGAATTATTGTAATTAAATAATTAGTGAGATAATTGTCATGGCTAAATCAAGACATGACCATTATCATTTCATTTTTAATCCAAATTGCAAGGATCAAAGAGCATCTTCCAAAAGAAATGATGATGGTCAAAGTGTCAACCAAGGTCAACAAGTCAAGAAGATCAAATGGTCAACAACCATAACAATGCACAATTATTAAACTAATATCAATTAACAATAATACACACATAAGCATTAGGGTTAATAAAATGACAATAGTCATTAACCCTAATCAAAGTCCTCTCCCTCTGTCTCAAGCAACTGTGCATACGCACCCGTATTCGTGATCCGAGGAACACGAATACAATGAGAAAAACCAATCCCAAATCATATACTAGGATCCGGCTTAAACCAAAGCCCGCTAGTATAAACTGTCCGGACAGCAAACGTGTACAAGTGCGCGAATGTGAACGAACCCTGTCGCAAAACCATGCGACCTCTACTCATTTTGCCTAAAGGCGAATAGCTCTCTGTGTGGGACTCTAAAGACTCGACACTACGCCAGTGGGTTTAACCACAGACCGCAAGCGGCACTAGCTGTACGTAACGGTCCCCAGGTAGATGTCGATAAGAAGACTGACGAGGTGAACCCCATCCGAACTCCTACTGAGCCTGTATGTGACAATCTCCGTACAGTCCGGTCTGTTCGTCTGATACATCGCATGGCGGGCCTAGAGGGGCGGTGAACGTCAGTCCCCTAATAGGCGGTACAAGTCGTGTCGGAGTGTAGCCTAGAACACCCTGAGATAACACTGGAAACCTACCAGTATATCTCGCTTGCCCTGGCCAGGGACTACTCGTGTAATGGCTCTCCTGCACACAGCGCGATGTCAACCCCCAATACCGGGAGAGACGAATCCTGTCTAACCGTCACTGCCTCCAAGTGCTTCGGGACTGCACCCAAAAACTACCTGTTTGCACGACTCCTTTGAGCCGTGGTAGGGTAGCAATCAAAGTGCAGTGGGAACACACTCGAGGCGAAGTGACAGTGTCAAGTCAGCGGACTAAGCTGTACTCATGTCACCTGGGAACTGATAACTGACGATAGGTATAATACCAACCAACAGTTTCCGACGAGTCCTGTCCAGTGTACTCATAACCTAACGAGCACCCGCATACTATCTCAAGTACGACGTACTGACGGCTGTGGGACAGACCGTCTCCCACGCTGGGATGAGAAGCGCATACGCTAGTCTACTCCGGAGTATCGATGCCCTGTCTCGATAGTCCAACGACTAGGGACCTGTATAAGGATGTGCTTATAGATCACCCAGCTCCCACGAGTGTGAGCGCCATCATAACGCTGGTAATCAAGCAAAGATCCTAAGGGCTCTACTAATATGTATATCAGCGATATGCTAAAAGAAACACATGCACATATTAAAGCAGAGACAAACCAAGTAGCATACTACCATTTCGAGCAAGATTGTATATACAACTGTGAATATCCCAAGCTTCCATCAAGTAATATACAAACTAGCATGATACAGTAATGGCCTCTAGGGCATATACACTAACAAAGTCCACAGGGAATATAAATTCCCCGACTTTAATCAACACATCCTCTAGTTCACCCCTAGGTTTGGTGATTGATCGGTCTTCCATTTAGAGAGTGCAATGAGCTGGTTTCAACTCTTCAATCCCTAACTGCTCGTAAACAGAATATGGAAGGAGGTTAACACTTGCGCCAAGATCAATTAGAGCACGGTTAGTGTTTTTACCCCCAATAGAAATCGATATTGTAGGATATCCAGGGTCCTTACGCTTCTTTGGTAACTGTGGGGTAAAAGCAATGCTAAGATTATTTATCATGAATACCTTTTTGGGCACTTGAGTCTTCCTCTTCCTAGTGCACAAGTCCTTTAAAATTTTCGCATAAGACGGAACTTGTTGGATAGCATCTATGAGAGAGATGTTGATGTGAACCTGTTTAAACATTTCCATAATCTTCTCTATATGTGGACTCGATTTGTTTCCCCCTAATCGATTCGGATAAGGAGCTTTAGCAATAATAGCTGGCTCCAACATTGGAGAAGGTGGTGTGTGTAGAACTGATCCCAGAATAGGAGTGGGGATCGTCTTTGGTGGACTAGAAGGAATATGCTGAGGGTTCGAGCCTTGAGGAAAATGAAGAATAGGCTCGGAAGAAGATGGTGGGGTAGACAAAGTAGGATCAGAAGTAGAAGTGGATGTGGAAGTGGAAGGAAAAGTGGAAGTGAAAGCTGGGGTGTTATTGATTAATTCATCATGATCATTATCAATCTCTTCACCGACTTGATTATTCAGCACTCTTCCAGATTTCAACGTTGTAACGGCATTCACATTGTGTAAGTAGCCAGGATTAGGTAGGGGTTGAGCTGGAAGTTTCCTTTTCTCTCTAGCACTCATTTCGGCATTCAATCGTGCAATTTGTGCTTCCATCGATTTAATACTCTCACCTTGGGAGGCAGAGTTTTTCTTTATATCATTGATAGAAGTCCTTATATCAGCCAACACTTGGATGGATTGTTTCATAAACATTTCCAAGGTTCGTTTGAGTGAAGAGGAATTATCAGTACCGGTCAATTGCAACGAATTATTATATGGTGCAGAAGTGTTGACCGGATTTTGAAAATTTTGTGATTGATAGGGGTGCTGACTCAGTTGTAGTGGTTGCTGTTGTTGTGGAGGGCCCCTTTGAAAATTATTTTGATTTGGAACCGTGTTTTGAGTTTGGTGTTGGTTCCAAGCAAAGTTAGGGTGATTCTGTCATGACCCGAAAAGTACGGAACATGACCGGCACTTAAATTACGAAACTTCTCGAGGCGTACGTAATCTAAGTAAGCCAAAAGCCAGAAATCAAAACCAAGTAAAGCAGTAGAGTGAAGGAAAAACCAATTTAAATCAAGTAGTTTAGCAACATAAGCCGAAATATGCATTTTTAAAATCACAAATCTTTTCTAAAAATTTCGGCAGAGTTTCCTTTGTAAATACTAGCCCGGAATGGGGTACAACATGATAAATATATACATAATGATAAAAAGGCATCCCCAAGCCGGAGCTAGCTCTTCGTCAATCGACGGGCACAACCACGCAAGCATATAATATACAACGCTGAAGGGCGAGGATCAAAACTAAAAATAGCATGAAATCCATAATAATACAACGCGCGACTCGAAGGTCGAAAGAATAAACATCACTGGTCTGCTAAGTCAATAAAATATACATGTCTGGTTGATGGAGTTTACTAGATACAACTGAATGTAATAAAGTACAATGGCGGTCACGATGCAAGTGAACCCACCTACCAAAGCAATCACGCGGAAAGGGAGCAGTGTGCCAGCAAAACAGTAACGAAACCTGTACGGCAAAACCTGCAAGAAACTGTGGCACAACGGGGGTGAGTTGCCAACTCGTGAGTAGAAAACATCTACGAGTAGAAATCGCATGCATGACGCTATCCTAGGTCATAACAAGTAATATCCTCAAATAAACATCCTGGTCCATCTATGTATGAGTGTAATACTACATGCTCGTGTCAGTACCTCAGATAGCAATATATCACATATATGATGTATGAATGCATGACGAATGGAAACAGAATACATCATGAAATCAATAGAGAAGTCAGTGTCAAGCATCGACACAAAACATAATTCTGTGCCCAGCATCGGCATGTAAATCCTTATATATCTCAGGCTCCGTATCATCTGCGGGATTGGCCCTCGGGCTCCGGCAGTACGGGTCGGCCTATATGCATCTCGTGACTCTGGTCGGTATCCTCCGGATAACCGCCAGGTCCAAATGCAATCACGGGTAGGCAGTCTGCCCCTGCCAGGCTCATCATCCACCATGAATAAACAATCTCGCCCCAGGGTACCATACCGGGTCCACCACATACCCGAGACGGTTCCTGCGCCTCCTAGAATCGGGTATCGAAATCCATCTCATAACCGAGAAAACATTATATCAAGGAAAACCGCATTTTTCTCTTTAAAACAACACATCAGTTTATAAAACTTTCATATGCGGTTTCCAAATCCAGAAAATCTCATGGAAATCCGAAATCCAATCATCAATAGCAAGTAAACAGTGAATAATAATATGCATGCAGTAGCAAGGAATAACTGCAACGTCTAATCTAGCATATAAAGACGAGTACGCTAATACCATGTCGAACTATCAGTTAACAAGCTATTCCAATGAGTAATATTATCTAAAGTGTACGTGATATGGCAATTACCAATGATGATGCGTGTGAGCCGGCAAGTAAGTGTATATGGAACATACGTATCATCGGTAATGGTGCTGGTGTCCTGACAGTATGATCTCAATAATGGCATATGAAAACACAATATAATCATGCGGTGCAATGAAACATCATGAATACATAGGAAGTGATGTGATAACAGCAACACTGAAAATATACCTACCCAATATCCGAGTCATGCAGTTTGGTATATAAACACACTCACGATTTCCCACTTTTGAAAATGAGTATGACTCGAGCCCAGTCAAAAGGGTAAAGGAATCCGCCTAAGTCTGAGTCGATCTATACATACATACCTAGTAGTCGGTGATCTCGCCTCAACAGTATCACGTACGATATAATAAATAATATGACATCCTCGAGTCAAGAGTGCGGATCTATCCTCATAACCATCTCTCGTATGGTAAATCTATCGTACGGCATCCCAAATCTGGGTACGGGTCAAATATCATATTTATCTCATTATTCATCTGATATCCTTATCATCATAAATCGTGAACAGGGGGTACTGATCTTAGTCTAGCAAACTACTAATATCATCGACACTAATCATGATCTGGCTACTGATCTACAGCCTCATACAATCCGGTGTCATCCATACTTATCATCATATAGGAGTATACATCGCCCAAGCGATCCATTATAATATTTTAACATATCATATCTCATATCTCGATATATAACTCATCAACTATCATAATATATCATCAACATAGTATCGTCGTCCAACGACCCGCTATAACATCATGACATATCTCGGTCGCGCACTAAATATCTCATGGCATTATGCCTGATCAGATCGACTCATTCCCAAATATCATATAACATTCTCGTCATCCAAGTATAGGAATACAAATATAAATATGTCCCCAATACACACAAGGAAGTCAAAGTATGCGAGTATGTGTATGTATGCAAATCTTTACCCTAGGGTTTCGGGACTAAGAAATCGACTAGAGTCCTTTCATCCATACTTGCTAACACTAACCCCTAACCTCCTAAAGTTTTCTTGCTAAGGCTCATATCACATCTTAACATATAAAGGTATATATATATCGTATCCCATCACATAATTCCTTACAACTTTGCGGGGGTGCTATACGCCATCCACCCGACTTCTCCCTGTAGATATAAATTTACTCACCTTACTTCTTGTGTGCCGATGCCAATATCACCATCTTCATATTCAATGTCTCGACATCACGTGGGGTACCTACACATATACACAATCGCAAATGCGCATTAAAATCATATCGGAAAACCAAAACAACAAACTAAAGGCCTATAGGTTAGAACCTACGGACCACGCTTTCAAAACCACCACCAACCCTCGATATCGTCGTACAAACGTCAAGTGATCGAGGAAAAACACAGATACAAAAATCCAGAATTCAAAATGTGAGAAACAAAACCCCGAATCAAAACAGCAACTCTTGAAAATGGTGCCAGATTTTACCCTAGGTCAAATTAGTCAATTTTGCATATGCCAAGGGTCTAGTTTACTGGAGATAAAGCTACAGAATCAACACGGATCCCAGAACCCCTGTTCTGGCCGGAAATTGCGGCCAGAAAGATTAAATCTACTGCCAGGTTGAAGAATTAGGGACTAGGGTTTTGGGTATAGGGTCTAAGTTGCCTGCACACTCCTCTGTACTTGCAAAAAAAATTTCAGAGGCTCCGGGTGATAGCAGATTTCATTCCACACTCACAGAATTCACAAAATACGATGTCGGGGATTTCTAAGTTCGCTAATTGGGGTTCTAATCTCTAGTTTAGGTCTCCAATCAATCACCATAGGGGTTGTATAGCCTTTAGTAAGCTTAATTTCACCTTTGGGTTCAACTAAAACCCTACTCCTCAACTCAAGTTTTCAAACTCCCCAAAACCACACAATATCGGTTCTAATTTTAACATGGATGCTAAAGGAAAGGAAATTCTATACTAATGATGGAAAAATTACCTCATGTTGCACTCATGAATCCCCTAGGGCACCAAAATCAAAATTTTCTTGGTCCATAATGTAGCTTGTGAGCTTGTGCACAAAATTCATGAAAGTGGGATGGGTTTTAATGGGTTTATTGTGATGATTTGAGGAGGTAGCGAGGCAAGGGGAGAGAGGAGGCGGCAGCATCAAGTGAGTGAGGGAGAGGAGAGAAAATTATGAAGAGTGAAGTGGGAATGGGACCTTGGTCCTAGGTTTGACCCCTTACCCTCTCACTCTCTCTGATGCCCATCCCTCCATTCTTTAATCATATCCATTTTTTTTCTTTTCTTTTCTTTTCTTTTCCTTTTCTTCTCTTTAATTTTTATAACCATGCAAGATAAAAAGAAGAAAGCATGAAAGAAAAAGTAACAAGTGCTAAAAATGACATGTGCATGTCACGTGCACAAAACACGTTTAGTGCCCGATTAGCGATATCTAATCGCGATTAGCACAAAATTAGTGTATAATAAATCATAAAATTTCATGATTTGCTTAAATCACATAAAGCACCCTCTTTTTTGTAATTTCCACAATTTTCCAAATTTTTTCCAATTTATCGGTATTTAATTATACCGCCTTATTAAAATATTCAATATTTTATTATTTAATTACAAAAATTCCCCAAAATAATATTTTTTTTGAAATGTTATAGATTGCTCCAATCTTGATTATAAGTGGAAGAATACGGATCGTTTCTACGTCTTTTCTGGAAAGCCGCATTAGTATGCTCTTGACCTTGAAACGGAGAATTCAATGGACATTCTTCCGTCGATGTGATAGTTCAGAACAGCATCCACAGACAGTTTTGGGGAGTGTCATCTGATTTAGGGAGGCTAATAAAAATTTGTGTTCTATAGCTTCGAGTTTCTTTTGCATTGCTGCCATTTCAGCTCTAACTCCTATGGAAACATCAAGTTGATGAATACCACCCCTAGACAATGGTTGACTTACACTCTCCCACTGTAAAGTTTTTTCAGTGAAATCTTCTAAAAATTTCCAAGCTTCTCTATCGTCTTTAGACATGAAGTTGGCTTAATATATGGATTCAAGTATCTGTTTTGTTGTAGGATTAATGCCCTTATATATGATTCTGCACAGATCCCATCGATGGATTCCATGATGAGGACATTAAACTAACAGATCCTTGAAGCGTTCAAAACACTTCGAAAATGGTTCATTGGGAAGCTGGGTAAATTGATTTATTTCGCTACGGACTCGGGCTGTCTTATGATTGGGGTAGAATTTCTTAAGGAAAGCTATGACGAATTCATCCTACTTTGAAATAGAATGTGCGGCTGTGTTATAAAGCCACTTCTCGGCTAAATCGCACAAAGTGAACGGGAGAAGACGTAATCTCATAACATCTACAGAAATCTGTGAAGTACCCATCAAAGCATATACGTTTTCAAATTTGGTAATAAAAACGTATGCGTTTTCAGACTCGAGACCGTGATATTTAGGTAAAAGATTGATGTATTGAGGTTTGATTTCGAAATTGTCCCTATTGGCTGGTGGAATGGTAAGACAGGTAGAAAGAGGACCACGAATAGGGTAGCATCTCTCTTAAAGAGAGATGCGGGGTGGATTCTGCGCACTTGCAGGCAGTGGCAGAGTGGTGTTAAAGAAGTTCGATGGAGATCCGTCCATCGAAGTGGATGTGGTAGTGGGTGAAGAAAAAGATAATGTAGAAATACCGACTTCGGAGTCGATAGGAGAAACACGGACAAGACGGGCACCAGAATCCTGTGTCCAGCCGAGCATGCACTAAATGGTTTAGCACAAGTGGCAGCGTTGGTGATAATTAGAGAAAAGTGGATTTGGTGTTTGTTTAGAAAAAGACGGATTTTGAAAAATCACACAAAAATGCACAAGCAACTCTAAATCTAATAGTCACCTAGGTCAAGTCACTAGACCGCTCTTAGACTTCCAGAAGACAAATCGCATGATAAATCCTCTACTGCCTCATTATCCCTTCTGTGGCCAGGTAAGTGCTAGGTAAGTGGGAGGTTCTCCGCTACGTAAGTAGCGGGTCTAATTAAGTAACCACTTGCCTTAGACACACTTGCCTTAGACACCATAAAAGAAACGCGGATAAGCAATAGATTACCCATGACCTCCTTCTGTCCTAATTGAGCGTGACGGTCCTTAGAGTCCTGTCTAGATATTTTTTAGTTAATGAAGGGTAACGCGAATGCAAGTTTTGTGATTTTTGGGGCTTAGGAAGGGTAATGAAATCCCTACCTAATCTGAATTTGGTCTTTACCCCTTAATTTCCGTATTAAAATATGCAAACAACCAATATCAAAATACGCAATAATTTTTTTTGCGGCGCTGCGAATTTCTGCAAAGAATCCTGCAGAAAATGGTTATTGGACAAGAGCAGGGAGGAGATAAGAAAGTAGGAAGTGGACCTGAGGAAAATGGAGCACTGAAGCCTCTATCTCGCCGTGGTTCCACCGCGAAATCGTGCTTATGGCCATGGATCCGCGGCCTTGTTGCAAGATCTGTGAACAAAATTTTTTCCAGCTGCTCCTGCTACTTCACTGGATTTCCTGAGATGATCTGAATATTTTTCCCTTTTCTCCAATGATTCCAGATTCCCTTGCAAAATTCACAACTAATCGTTAAGTGCTTGATACGATTTTGATCTAAAAATTCTGATGGAATAATAAAAATTTTCAACTCAAATTGCAAAAACGAACAAATTAGCACACATCCCCGGCAACGACGCCATTTGATTGATTTTAAAATTTCGGATCGTGTTTTGAAAATGTTTTCACAACCAAAGAATTTGTAACCGCAACCAATTAACGGTGTCGATGTAGCTCGTTAATGAATACGGATCGTCCACTGAGATGCGTGTACTTATTCGATCTTGCTTTAGATGAGTCGAAATGAAAATATAAACGAATATGATTCAAGATTAATGAGATTTGATTTCAAGAAACATCAATAAAATAGATATAGAATCAAGAAGATGTCCAATCAATTTGAATTATCAAGATTATGTAGAATAGCTTGTAGGAATTTATCAAATTGGTAACCATGATGAATACTAAGAATTACGAATCTTATCTTTTGATGAATTATAGCTAGATCGATGACGATCAATGAAGATTAGGGATCTATTGAAAAAACTAGGGTTTCTCCTTCACTATCCCTTGTCTTTTCATTGATAATCATTCAAATCTAGCCTCTAGCAAAGAGGTTCTTCAATCGTTTGATCCCTAATTTGCAACGAGATTATCAAGAATGGTGATTTCGCTCAAAATTAGGTCATCAAAGATTCTTTTTCCTAAAGTTCACAAATCTCATAAGACTTAAGAGTAGTAAAAGGATTTCATCATCATTAGATCTACCGATTCTCTCGATTCCTTTACAAGCCGAGATTTCACTCACACATCATGAAAATTAAAGAATTACAAACAAGAAATTTTATAATGCAAGAATGTAATGAAAACGAGAATTAACAATTTATCACCTTCATTAAATCTCCTTCAAATTACACCTCTCAATTTGAGGTTACAAGACTAACTCTCGATCGCTCTTTAGAAAGGGAATTTGTCGTCGATCTTTGTGAAGCTCGATTGCCGTGAGTTGTGGATCGGATGCGGATCTTTTTCTCTTGATGACGACCAGCGTTGCGATGAAGGATCGTTGATTGCTCGCCTGATTTGCCTCTCAATGGATCTTGATTTGATTGGATTTGGATTGGATCTCAAGCTCAACCTGAATTGAATTGTAATTGTGGCTCAATATTCAACAACTAACGAACAACCCCCCAAAAATTAGATCTAGATCCCCTTTTATAAAATTCAAATAAATCTTCCCTCCTAAGCTAGGTTGTTAGAGAGAGCCTTCTAGAATGAGGTTGTTATAAGGAGCTTTCTAGAAGAAGGTTGTTATGCAGAGCCTTCCAGAAAAAGCCACATGGTAATTTAGCATCTTGAGGAAGCAAGCTTATTATAGAGAAGGTTCTGGAGATGTTACGTCACCGGCGCCCCCAACTAGGCCGCTGATCCGCGGCAACTCGGCCAACTCGTCCGCGGTTCCGCGGCCATATGAATGGATCTCTGCATCATTTCTCTGGGTTAACTTGGTGTTTGTATTTGGGTCTTCATGTGATATCTATAATCTTATAAGTCTTTAATTTGATGTGTTTTATCGGCACTTTTGTGATTCCGGTTCTTTGACCTGAAGAATTTTCTGCACACAATCTCAATAAAATGTGTTGAGATATACAATATCATGCGTGTAGTAATAAACACACAATTTCCCTCCAGAGTATCAATTATATATATAACACGTGGTACTTGGTATTTTACAGATGAATTTGTAATCCGTGTTATATTTACATTAAACACCCTTAGATGATTATAAAGAGTAGGGAAATTGGTGTGTTAAGAATGCAATATTTTCGACTGAACAAGCATCTTCCATGAAGAGGAGAAAGCAAAACACCCCCATAATCATAGGTGGAGTGGGCCTTATCTTCGTGACTCCACATGGAGGGATAATGCGTTACGCCCTTTCCTTAACGGAGCCGAGAACTAATAATGAAGCTGAATATGAAGCTTTCATAGCAGGTCTCGAGATCACTGTCGACATAGGAATCAAAGATCTCCTCATATATGGAGACTCCCAGCTGATCGTGAGCTAAGTAAATGGTGACTATCATACATGCAAGCCAGAGCTAATAAGGTATGGCGAAAGAGTGCAACAACTGTTGACACAAATCCCCTCCTACATCCTGGAGAGTATACCGCGTGCAGAAAACAACAAGGCGGATGCATTGGCCAAATTGGCTAAGGAACTGGCCGACGAAGACCTCGATGATGTAAAGATCATCGTGCAAAGCCTTAGGATCTTCGCGCCAACAAAAATATCTTCGGGAGACGTAACAGAGCCATCCGAAGGAAAAGAAATGATTGAACAAGTAGCCCTTCAAATAGAGAACGAAGAAAAGGTCAAGGATTGGAGGAAAGTCTTCATAGACTACCTCAAATCCCAACGAACGCCCAAAAATGCGTTGTCTAGACATCAGCTCATGAAACGAGCTCTGTCCTTCGCCTTCGTCACTGATACTCTATATAAGAGATCTTTCGACTGTCTGTGGCTAAGATTCCTGGGACCAGAAGAAGCGAAGAGAGTCGTTCAAGAAATTCACGATGGACTCTGCGGTTCTCACCAAGCTGGGCCAAATATGAAGCTGAAGATCAAAAGAATGGGTTACTATTGGCCCACAATAATTCAGGACTGCCTCGAATATGCGAAGCAGTGTCACTCGTGCGAAATCCACGGGGACTTCATCTACCAACATCCAAATCCGCTATATCCAACGGTAGCTAGCTGGCCGTTCGAAATGTGGGGAACCGATATAATTGACCTCATTGAACCGACGTCGTCCAAAGGACATTGGTTTATATTGGCAACGACCGACTATTTCTCTAAGTGTGCAGAAGCAGTACCACTAAGGGAGGTGAAGACGGAGAATATCCTCCATTTCTTCAGGACACATGCCATCTATCGGTTCGGCACTCTGTGACGAATTATCTCGGATAATGGGCCAGCTTATAGAAGCCATAAAATCAGCCGCTTCGCACAACAGCATAAAATAGATTGGAGATAATCTTCAGTCTATAATTCTCGGGCCAACGGTCTAGCTGAAGCTTTCAACAAGACCTTGACGAAGATTATAAAGAAAACGATGTCCAGAAACTAAAGAGACTAGCATGAAAGGCTGCATGAAGCTCTCTGGGCGTACCGAACAATGTTCAAAACAGCCACGAATACAACACCATACACTTTGGTGTTCGGCACGGAAGCAGTGCTTCCCTTGGAAATAGAACTCCCTTCTCTACGAGTAGTGGTTCGATATGAGCTGACAGATGAAGAAAACGCTCATCTTCGGCTTGAGGAGCTCGATGCCCTCGATGAAACTCGCCTTAAAGCATAGCAAAACCTGAAGGCTTATAAGTCAAGGATGACACGGTCGTACGAAAGACTGACTAGGCCGAGAACATTCCGCCAAGGCAAACTCGTGCTGGTTGTTAAAAGACCAATGATCCCCAATCGTGCAAAACGGGGGAAATTCGAGCCGAACTATGAAGGCCCATACATCATAGATAAAGTCTACCAAGGTGGAGCCTACCTGCTCATGGATATGTGAGGCGAAAGACCCTTCTGGCCAATAAACGGCTGATTCCTCAAAAAATACTATGCTTGACGAATCATGACTTAGATCTATGATAGATGATGACACTCATGTTCGCTCGCTATTTTCCTGAGTCAGGACTCTGAGAGTAGTATAAAAAGAAGCCCCGTTGCCTCAAACATGGCGACAAAGGGCCGAGATTTCCTTAAACTCGAAATTCTCCTCAAACATGGCGACAATAGACCTAGATGTCCTTAAACTAAAAATTCGCTTCAAACATAGCGATAACGGACCGAGATGTCCCTAAACTAGAATCTCGCCTCAAATATGGCAATATATGACCAAGAAGTCCTTAAACAAATTATCTTCCTCAAACATAGCAGTACGGACCGAGAAGTCCCTAAACTAACAACGGACCGAGATATCCTTAAACTAAAACTTCATCTCAAAAACGGCGATACCGGACCGAGATGTCCTTAAACTAAAACGTCGCCTCAAAAACAGTGATATTGGACCGAAATGTCCTTAAACTAATTACTCACCTCAAACATGGCGATACTGGACCGAAAAGTCCTTAAACTAATTAATCGCTTCAAACATGGTGATACATGACCGAGATGTCCCTAAACTAAAATTTCACCTCAAACCTTGCAATATAGGACCAAAATGTCCCCAAACTAGAGCATCGCCCCAAATACGGTAGACACTCCCTTGAGATCCATATTACAATCGAAATCATGACGGCGAGGATTGCAATCCAGGTCCTACCAGCTACACAGCTACTCTAGCGATGAAGCTACCCACAAATGCCACCGGCAAACCGATGGGTCACCTGTGACGAAGCTAATTCCGAGAGTTTCAAAAAAATAGGTATGTCCACAAGCGAAATAGGCACGAATGAAAACCCGAAAGGGCGCCGTGAGTAAAAACAGCAGGGCAACCGGCGAGCTTGTGAAAACCCGAAAGGGCGCAATCCCGTTTAAAAACAGCAGGACTGCCGGTGAGTTTATGAAAACCCGAATATGCCGCAAACTTGTAAAATAAAAAAATTCATATGCACTTGCAAGGTCCTCTAGACCTTCTAAGGATAAAATACCTGCGTGAGATTGTTACGACTCACAAAGAAGCAACACACTTAGGAATCCTCATGATTCCTAAGGAGAAATTACACTTGCGAGATCCTCACGACTCGTAAGGAGAATTCCCCTTATGAGACCCTCACGGCTCATAAGATTTGAAAGCCTTAAGCAATAAGGATCTGAACCTGTTCTTAAGCCGTCGCATCTCCCAAAGTTGCCCTACAGACGGTCCAATATTGACCCTTGTATACAATCCATAGGCATGAATAAACATTTCCCCACCAAGTTCCACCAATGGCGAGAAATGACCCCATATGGTGAACAACTCTTGTAAGTCCTCTCAACTTATAAGGAGAAAACATTCTTGCAAGATCCTTACGACTTACAAGAGAAAATATCATTTAGGAATCCCCATGATTCCTAAGGAGAAAATACACCTACGAGATCTTCACGACTTGTAGGGAGAAATACCTTTATGAGACCCTTACGGCTCATAAAGTTAAAAAGCCTCAGTCGACAGGATCCTAACTCTGTTTGCTAAACCGCCTTTGTTCAAATCAACAAAGACAAATGATAATTCACTCCTGGCAATAACCTAGTTGCAACGTTGCTGATGCCTAAAAAGGTATCAAACTTCAAGTCCTCTCAAGGCAAATGATGATTCGCTCCTGGCAATATCCTAGTTGCAGCGATCCTGATGCCTAAACAGGTGTCAAACTCCAAGTCCTTTCACGACAAATAATGATTTGCTCCTAGAAATATTCCAGTCGTAGCGATGCTGATGCCATGGTTGGTATCGGATTCCAAACTCGCAATAGAAACAGTAGCGAGTAGTAAAAAAATGCATATAAAAACAGCCGAAATGATGGGGCAACTCGCAATAAAAATCAGTTAGTAAAAAAATATGCATATAAAAACAGTCGAAATGTTTAGGCAATTCGCAATAAAAAGTAGCGAGTAAAAATATAAAAAATAATAGAAATGATTGGGCACTGCGAAAATAGCCGAAATGATTCGGCAATCGCGATTTTCGCGATATGAAAAGCTGAAAAGATACAGAATCGCGGCAATAAAAAATAAAATAAAATAAAATTTCCTCTTCCCTACAGGTGAGTACACACTGACCCCTGTATACAATCCATGGGCACAAATGAAAAGAGAACCATATTTTCCTACCAGGCTCTGTCAAAGGGAAAGCCGGATCTTGACGGAAATATCTACAGCCTAGAGATCAGCTCGACGTTCTTCTAATTCCAACAGGGTGCAGATGCGACGTCAACAAAAGCTCCAAGGAGCCAAATCAAAAAGGAGTGATGGAAAAATCCTAACTCCAGCCTGACGTGCTTCTCATGTCAACAGGGTGCAGATGCGACGTCAACAAAAGGTCTAAGGAGCCAAATAAAAAAGGAGCAATGGAAAAATCCCAGCTCCAACCTGACGTTCCTTCTTGGTGCAGAAGCAATGTCAACAAACAAAAGTGGAGTGATGGTAAAAATCCTAGCTCCAGCCTGACGTTCTTCTCATTCTAGCGGGATGCAGATGCAACGTCGACAAAAGACCCAAGGGTCGAAACAAAAATAGAGTAACTGCAAAATCCTAAACTCCAAGTCTCAATGGTACATATACAACCTAAAGACCATCCCGACGTTCTCCCTTGTTTCAGCAGAATGTGAATGCAGCTATCAAATGAAAATGGAGCAATGACATATTCCTAGCTCCGGGCTTCAACTGCAATACATACAGCATAGAAGTCTTACAGATATCTACCCTACTTCAGCAAAGAATCGGCGCAACATCGTCAAAACAAAAAATGAATCAATGACATATTCCCAGCTTCGGGTCTTGAAGGAGACTCATATAAAGCCTAAAAGATTATCGGAGATCATCCCACAGCAGTGTGAAGTGGTTATGACTCATCGGGGCTCTAAACTGAGCCTAACCTCAAGTAAAAAGCATCATAGAAAATTCTTAACGTTTGCTCTTCCAACGGTAATATGACCTAAGAAGATTACTTTAAGACGTCTTGTCCATCCCCGAAGGGATCAGAGACACGACAGTCGCGGGGCTACTCGAACAACAGCTTAAAGACTGTATATCGAGGAATACATCAGCCAACGCGATGGTACCACGGGCTAAAACCCCAGTACACAAACCTAACGGACCTCTGTCGTAAAGAATGGAGGTTATCTGCATATAACATTAGGATAAGTTTGCCTATAAACCCAAGGGAGGTAAACTAAAAAAAATTTGAAATGGGTGAATAAACTAGAAACTCCGAAATGAGTACATAAACTAGAAACTTCGAAACGAGTGAATAAACTATAAACTCCAAAACGAGTACATAAACTAGAAACTCCGAAACGAGTGAATAAACTAGAAAGTCTGAAACGAGTGAATAAACTAAAAACTCCGAAACGAGTGAATAAACTAGAAACTCCGAAATGAGTATATAAACTAGAAACTATAAAATGAGTAAATAAACTAATGAGCGCTATATTAAGACATCAAGGAACAGAAATGCGCAACTCATAGACCTTGGGGCTCGGGATTATGTTCCGTAAGGATCAAGACCTGAGTTACGCATGGATGACGACGCTTCACTCACGGGTATACCACCGTGAGCGAGGTGGCATGACGAAGAATTTGTTCACATCAGTCCAGTACTCACCTATGTCTAGATACATGCATCAGAAACTTCTAAAGTTTAAAATACAAAGTATACATGCAGAGACAAGATGACCACATGAATATGTGCTGAGGATGAAACGTTCAGTGGTCAACAAATTTTTATTTATTTATTCCATAGAAATAAGATCACCAAATATGGGAGCAGAGATACAGGGATTAATAAAACAATAAACAAAATTCTTTAACTCCCTCTCCGCCTTCTCTACCATGTCAAAGCGGTGATCTTCGTGAGGTGTCGCTCCCCATCGGTCAGCGCCATGCCTATTAGCGAAGGCGGACATGACGGCCCGCCGAGCCTGCATCTGACTTAGCAACTGAACAGAGTGGTCCTTCAGAGGCTGGGAAATCAAATACGCCTCATAAAAGCCCTCGATCTTGTCCTCCGCTGCATCGAGCATCGCCGGAGTTGTTAGGAATATGTATGCCCTAGAGGCCATTATTATTGATATAGTGGATGCTTGGATATATATATAGAGGATTTTCTTGCTCGACATGATAGTATGCTATCTGGTAGCCTTTATCTTAACATGTAGACTGGTATTTTTACTGTCTGTCTCTTACATGTTGGTAAAGCCCTTAGGATATGTACTTCACTACCAGGATTATGATGAGATCATACTAGTGGGGCCAGGGTGGTCCAAATGTACATCCTTTAACTGTTCCTAATCGAGGGGATATCGAGACAGGGCATCGATATTCCAGAGTAGACTAGTGTGTACGTTTCTTGTCCTGTAGAGGGCGATGGTTGATTCCACAGCCATTGGTGTTTGACATCAAATATTGTACACAGGTGCTCATTAGAGAATGGGTACACCGAACGGATTCGCCGAGGACTCCTAGTTGGTAGTATACCTATCGTCAGATAGCAGTCCTCTGGTGACAATGGTACATGTTAGTCTGTAGACCCGAGATTGTCATAGAGTATTGTATAGCTCACACCGTGCTTTGATTTCCTCCCTACCACGCTCAAGAGGAGTTGTGCAAACAGGTGGATTTTGGGTAGAGTCCCGAATCACATGGAGGTAATGAGCGATAGGAGGGGTTTCGTCTCTCCCGGTATTGGGGGTTGATGTTGTGCTATGCTCGATTGGCTATAACTGGAAGGCCAGGGCTGCTGCTGAGATTTAATGATAAGGGTTATCAGTAGTTTCTTGAACTGTTATAGGCCAGACATTGTCATGACTTACCACGTTACTGGGGTCTAACGTTTACCACCCCTAGACATGATATGCGACATATCAGACGATGAGACTGGACTGTACGGTAGTGTTACTGATAGGCTTCATGGAGAGTATGGACAAGCTTGCTTATTGATCTTCATATCGCTCAATACCTGGGTAGCCGTTACGTCCAGCTAGTACCGCTGACGGCTTATGGGTGACTGATGTGATCATCACATACTGCTGGCGTATTGACAAGTTTTTAGAGTCATACACAAAAGTTTCCCGGTTCAAGCGAAACGAAGTAGGGCACTTATGTGATATGTGCGTGGGCCTGATTAAATACGTGTATGTGATACCGTATTATAATCTGGCAGTTATCTGTTATCAAGTTAGGTTATATGTAATATAACCAGATTATCGAATCAAGTGTTGATTTGATAATGTGATAGACAGATAAATGATATTAGTCGGTCATATGTGATATAACCGGATTATTAAATCAAGTGTTGATTTAATAATGTGATATATATTATATTTGATATAATTATATCTTAACTAATATCATTAGCTCACTAATTATTCTTCGTAATAGACATATATTAATATGCATATATTAATACACACACACACACACACACTTTATGAAGCATGGCATGATTTTTATTTTTGTGAAAAACGAAAAAAAAGAGGTGGAAAATGAGGAGCATGGGTGAGGCATGGCTTGATATTATTTTATATTGGTCTCACTTCACTATTGAAGCATGGTTCCACTTGTTTATTTGAAACAAATGGATGCTTCAATAGGTGAAGGGGTCAAGCCATTCTTCACTTAGCCTTTGCTCATTTTTTCTTAGCTTGAGCTATTTTTCTTGAGTTGCTCTTGCTTTCATCTTCTTCTTCCTCTTCTTCATGCCTTCAAGTTTCAACCCTTGCATGTGATGTGAATCATGAAACTTGAACAAAATTAGTGAGCAAACCAACACCCCTACTTCACCATCCCACACTAGACTAGAAATTTGGTGTGGCGTGTTTCCTACATTAAAAGAGTTTAGTGTAGAGGTAGCTTGAGCTGGAGGGACTTCATATGGATCATTTTTGGCACGAAGGTCATCGGAGGAAGCTCGTCCAAACTCTCAAATGGTGCCTAGTGGAGTCGCATGGACTACTACATAGAGCATGTGAAGTGAAGGACGCGATCTACGAGGGTATATCCATCCTTCACTTCTTTTTAGTTTACATATCATCATAGCTTAACCCTAATATTCTAGTTACGATCTTGGTGAAGTCTAGCCTAGCGCCCCAAAATTTAAAATTCGGCATGCTTGATACCGCTAGAACCCCTTGGTGGTGCTGGGATAGATTTTCATGGTATCAGAGCCAAGCTAGAACATTTGGGTAGGTCTTTACGGCGTTAAAATACTTGATTGGTTTTTGAAATGCCAATTCTTGCATGTTTCTATCGATTTTTTCAAATGTTGGAATTTTTGTAATTAAAAATATTCAAAAAATCGTGCAGTGTTTAATATGGATCCTCAAGAAATTTGAGCACCCATCTCCATGACACGGCCGCGGAAGCGCGGCCAAACACCACGTTTGGCCACGGTTCCGTGGCATGTTAGGGAGTTTGTGGTGTCACTTTTCTTATGCTGCTTTATATTATCACATAGCACTCTCTGGATATTTTTAATGATTCTCAAGTTGTTGAGGTCTCTGGATTTTGTGGGTGTTTGTTAAACCGATCGAAATGTTTAATGTCGTTTAGAATTTGATGATATGTGATTCAATATTTAAAATCCAAATAATTAGTTTTGTGAAAACTAGTTAGTATATTATAAACTTAGTGTATTAGTCTCCGTTAATCGGTTGCCATAAAGTTTTGATTCGGATCAAAACTTCATCGCAATCGCGTATTGTACGCGAACACTCGCCGGGTAACTCTAGTAGACAGCCACGCCCCATAGCCGCGACCAAGTGACTGTAGGAGAACCCCGTGGCCAAAAGCACCCACTCGGGTGCTTGCGGCCACGGTGTTCCGCCTTAGTGCACTTCGTCGATGGCATCGGGGGTGCGACCATCTGATAAAGTTTCCGACGAGTATTCGATAATGTAGCTGGGAATCCTGTTGAATTACCCGACTAAAGTAATTGAAAAGTGTTTTCAATTTGAGACTAAAATACTAGGTTTATAGGTCAGGCATGAAATCCGGAATATGCGATATTCCGGGTTTATGATGTCTAAGGACATACGGATTCTAATTATTGTTGTTTTCTATTTTTTTCTGCGACCGTAAGTGTAATATGTGGGGTATCCCGATCTCGTTGCTATATGTCAACGAAATCCGGGATACGCATATTTACTTATGTTGATGGCATGAGATGTTATGTGTTGCTATTGATATAATTTATTGGATCGTTGTGAAAGAATAGCCGGGGGTTTTATGTGAGATGAGAGTTTTTATTTTCATTCATGTAAAATCTGTATGTAATATTCTTTTATTGGGGCACTTCCGGGTTGTGGATGATGCCTTCATTGATGTATATTATTTACCTTTCCGCATTAGGATAGACCCAAGGCGGGAAGCACAAGAAACCGGGTTCTAGAGTCCAATGGGAAACCATCTCAAGGAGTTAAGACCTGATCTCCTAACTCTAGAATTGGTAGGGTTATTTACCGCTCTCGTAGGGGTCTAGGGATGTGGGTTTGGCTATTCTTCACGACCGTGGAATCCATGTTTTACTTTACTGGCTAAATTTAAAACACAAAAATCCTAGTATATCCAATATTTCATATGTTGCTTCTGCTGCTTGGTTTTGTGATGTGATCATATAACTGCGTGAGACGAATGTTATATTATATATATGACGGGGCCCAGTGGCGAATGCGGATGGCATAAGCGTACGTTCTATTTTCGTTTCATTTTTCTGTAACGTTTAGGAAACATTAAATGATGCGATTTCATTGATGAGATTAATGAAAAGAAAGAAACCTAAAGATGTTGTAAAATCAAATTTTCAAAAAGGGTAGCTCTAGTTTTTGCTTTGCATAGTGGTATTCCTTGATGAATATCCAATACCTCATTCGATGAGGAAAGAGCCGAGATCCCTTCACCGGGAGTGACCTCTTTAGCGAAACTAGAAAATTTTACAACTCACTCGATTTTGTTTTTGATTGCTTCTCTAGTTCTTGGTTTGCATAGTGGTATTCCTTGATGAATATCCAGCATCTCATTCGATGAATAAGAGCCGAGATCTCTTCACCGGGAGTGACCTCTTTAGCGAAACTAGCAAAAGCCTAAAAAATGCTCCTTTTCAAAATCACTAGATTCTACAACGATATCAAGTTCATTACGCTTATGGTTTTCATAAAAACCTGCGTAGCCCTCCGTCATTTCAGATAAGCACTATTTAGTATTCATGCTACGTTTGTTAACCATAGCCAAGGCGTTGTGCGGTAGCTAATTTGTGCTTGTCTGCAGCATATGATGCGATTCGATTAGAGTAGTCCTGCGGCTTTGTTGACCTTAGCCAAGGGTCGCACGGGTGGGTTTAATTCAATCAAGAAATGACGGGTTGAACTTGGCTAGCACTTATGATTTGTTGACCATAGCCAAGGTCATAAGTTGCTAGGGGTAAAAACCATTATCGGGAATTTCAAGTGTTGAAATTTGCAATGAGATTGCATACCTTCTATATGATAGTTAGATCCCGACATCCACTGCGAGTAAGAGTTACTCCTGGAGAGTTTTGCACTTAACAATTATCTAATCAAGTAGGTGTCTAGAAAATTGTCAACGGGGTTATGCTTCTAGGGAAATGAGGTTTATTTTAATTAGGTCCGTGCGAAAGCACGGGGAACCTCCCTCGGAGTACCGATACCTGCCTGGCCGAACGATTGGCGAACTTGTAGGGTGTAATTAATCCCGGTTGATCTTACCTTTTAGGGTTTTAAGGAAGATTTGATAAAAACAGTGGGAGCCATCCTGATTAGATAAAAACCAATCTAATCATGCAAAGAGCGCACGCAAAGTGATTATCCTTCTTTCTCTCCTGATAGCAACCAATGAAATGCCTTAATCAAGATAATAATTTGGATGTTTTGACCAAACCTACTTATTATACTGGGCTAGGTTTCGCTCTATCTTATGATTGTCATAAGCCTGAGCAAGGAATAGGGGAATATCCGGATTCCCACGCCACCCAAACGAAGAATAAGCATGTTGATGCATCGTCTTTGGGTGTGTTCGTTACCAAGAACCGTTTCTCAGTTATTTCTACGTCCTGGGTATAGGATACCGGATCAGGATCCTATTTATGTAATTGTTACATGGGCTACAGATAGGTAGAGAACTGGGAAAGGGTGATATATCTCTAGTAGTAGGGAATGGTGCAATTGTTGCAGCCAAAGCAGTAGGCAAATATCACCTTGTATTAAGTAGTAATCCATTGATTTCGAGCGATTGTTGTTTTGTACCAAAATATTGTGAATATTTTCCCAAATCAAGTATTGATTGGGTATGGTACGTTGTATAACAGTATACACGTTCTGAATCAAACCATAGTTCTAAACGTACAGAACACACACAAGAGGAACCGTTTAGAAATGAACAAAGTATTTTTGTGGCATTGTAGACTGGGTCATATCAATGAGACACGACTAGCTAAAGTTCCATAAGGATGCATATTTGAATCCGTCCGAATTTACATCTTATGAAACTTGCCACTCATGTCTCAAAGACTAGGTGACCAAATCTCTGTTTACTGGAAACGGAGAAATAGCTACTGAACTTTTGGATAGATATATGGTGATGTATGCGGTCCTATGTCTACACATGCCAGGAATGGTTCCTCGTACTTTATTACATTCACCGATGATCTCTCAAGATACAGACAAGTGTTCCTGTTGAAAAACAAATCTGAATCTTTTGAGAATTTCAAGGAATATAAGTACGAAGTTGAGAACCAGATGGGTAAAAGTATTCAACTCCTTCGATATGATCGAGGAGGAGAATACTTGAGCACGGAATTCCGTGATTATCTAAAAGTGAATATGATTCTCTCTCAGTTTATTCCTCCGTATACACTACAGCACAACGGTATATCGGGGTGGAGGAATCGCACCCTATTAGATATGGTGTGCTCTATAATGAGTATTGCTGAATTACCTATTTCCTTTTAGGGATATGCACTTGAGATAGCAGCATGCCTATTGAATAGAGTTCTGACCAAATCCGTTGCCTACCACTCCATATGAGATATGGAATGAGAAGAGACCATTTCTTAAACGAGTTAAGATATAGGGTTGTCTGGCCTATGTTGAAAAGCAAAATCCGGACAACCTTGAGACAAGGTCAGTTCTGTGCAAGTTTGTAAGATATCCCAAACATTTGCGAGGGTATATCTTCTACCACACCGAGGAACAAAAGGTGTTTTGTTTCTCGACATGCCACCTTTTTGGAAAAGAAATTTCTTATGAAATAAATTAGTGGCAAAGAGGTAGAACTGGAAGAAGTTCCAGCAACACAAACTATAACTGACGATTTGATGGAACCGGAGGATTCAATAGTCCCTGACGAACTGAAGCCACTCTGCCGATCTAGTAGGGTTCCTCATCCACCTGTGAGACACTACGGTTTTCTCATAGACGGTGGGAGCGAGGAATGCATCATGGAGATGATGACCCAACTAGTTTCGAGCAGGCCATCATGAGTGGGGACTCTTTGAAATGGCTGGATGCTATGCGATCTGAGATAGAATCCATGTACACCAACAAAGTATTGACTTTTTATGTTGCTCCTGAAGGGGTAAAACCCATCAGGAGCAAGAGGATCTTTGAGAAAGATAATTTGGTGTATATGGAAAAGTTAAGACTTTCAAATCCAGACTTGTAGCAAAAGGTTTTCGTCTACGACCTGGTGTCGACTATGATGAAACCTTTTCTCCTGTCGCTATGCTTAAGTCCATTAGGATCCTACTTGACATTGCTTCATACTATAACTACGAAATCTAGCAGACTGCACGTCAAAACCGCTTTTCTAAATGGTGATTTAGAAGAGAGAGTGTATATGACACTGCCAGAGGGCTTCGTGGACAGTGGGAGCAGCGAAAGCTTGTGAAAGCTGCTTAAATCTATCTACGGATTAAAGGAGGCATCGCAGAGATGGAACGTCTATTTTGATGAAGCTGTCAAAGAGTTTGACTTCATTAAAAAGGTAGATGGACCATGTATATATCAGAAGGTTGTAGAGAGTAAGGTTGTCTTCCACGTATTGTACGTGGATGACATACTCTTGATAGGAAACAATATTCCTATACTACACTCGATCAAGCTTATCTTATCACACATGTTCTCCATGAAAGATCTAACTGATGCCTCTTACATTCTGGGGATGTAGATCTATAGAGATAGATCTAAACGAAAGTTGGGAGTGTCCCAATCCAGGTACATAGACACCATACTAAAGGGGTTTAGTATGGAAGATTCTAAGCGTGGTAATGTACCCGCTTGCTCAGGAAACACTCTCTCCAAAAAGATGTCTCTCAAGACTGATTTGGAGAGGGCTCGCATACAAGGGATATCCTATGCTTCGGCGGTTGGGTCGATCATGCATGCGATGTTGTGTGCCAAACCGGATGTAGCTTACTCGCTAGGTGCAGTGAGTAAGTATCGAAAAGATCTTGGGGAAAACCACCGGACAGCTGTGAAGAACATTCTTAAGTACTTTAGAAGCACTAAAGAGATGTTCTTGGTGTATGGTAATGGTGAACTCCGGGTGGAGTCCTTTACCGATTCGAGCTTGCAGAGTGATAAGGACGACTGAAAGTCAGTCTCAGGTTTTGTCTTCACCTTTAGTGGAGGGACGGTATGTTGGAAGGGTTCCAAGCTATATACCGTAGCAGACTCGTTGATAGAGGCTGATTACATCGCTACCAACGATGCTGCCAAAGAGGCTGTTTGGATGAATAAGTTCATAAGATGAACTTGGGTCCTACCATTGGACATCCAGTACCTATGTATTGTGATAACAATGGAGCTGTGGCTTTGGCCTAGGAACCCCGGTCCCATCAGTGATCCAGACATATTCTTAGACAGTATCACCTGATCAGGGAGATAATTGATCTTCAGGAGATCGAGGTTAGGAGAGTTGACACAGAGGATAACACAGCGGATCCACTCATCGAGGCCTTCCCCCAGATGCTATTCGAGAGACTTTTGGGACGTTGGGTATGAGATACTACAAAAACTGGCCTTAGTGCAAGTGGGAAATTTTTAGGAATATGTATGCCCTAGAGGCCATTATTGTTGATATAGTGGATGCTTGGACATATATATAGAGGACTTTCTTACTCGACATGATAGTATGCTATCTGGTTTCCTTTATCTTAACATGTAGACTGGTATTTTTACTGTCTGTCTCTTACATGTTGATAAAGCCCTTAGGATATATACTTGACTACCAGGATTATGATGAGATCATACTAGTGGGGCCAGGGTGGTCCAAAAGTACATCCTTTAACCGTTCCTAGTCGAGGGGATATCGAGACAGGGCATCGATATTCCAGAGTAGACTAGTATGTACGTTTCTTGTCCCTTGGAGGGTGATGGTTGATCGCACAACCATTGGTGTGTGACATTAAAGATTGTACACAGGTGCTCATCAGAGAATGGGTACACCGAACGGACTCACCGATGACTCCTACTTGGTATTATACCTATCGTCAGATAGCAGTCCTCTGGTGACACCGGTATAGGTTAGTCTGTAGACCCGAGATTGTCATAGAGTCTTGTGTGGCTCCCACCGCTTTGATTTCCTCCCTACCACGCTCAAGAGGAGTTGTGAAAATAGGTGGATTTTGGGTACAGTCCCGAGTCACATGGAGGCAATGAGCGATAGGAGGGGTTTCGTCTCTCCCGGTATTGGGGGTTGATGTTGCGCTATGCTCGATTGGCTATAACTGGAAGTCCCTGGCCAGGGCTGCTGCTGAGATTTACTGATAAGAGTTATCAGTAGTTTCTCAAACCGTTATAGGCCAGACATCGGTATGACTTATCACGTTACTGGGGTCTGACGTTAACCACCCCTAGACATGATATGCGACATATCAGACGAAGAGACCGGACTGTATGGTAGTGTTACTGATAGGCTTCATGGAGAGTATGGAAAATCTTGCTTGTTGATATTCATATCGCTCAATACCTGGGTAGCCGTTACGTCCAGCTAGTACCGCTGACGGCTTGTGGGTGACTGATGTGATCATCACCTACTGCTGGCGTATTGACGAGTCTTTAGAGTCCCACACAGAAGTTTCCTGGTTCAAGCGAAACGAAGTATGGCACATATGTGATATGTGTGTAGGCCTGATTAAATACGTGTATGTGATACCGTATTTAATATGGCAGTTATCTGTTTTTAAGTTAGGTTATATATGATATAACCAGATTATCGAATCAAGTGTTGATTTGATAATCTGATACACAATAAATGATATTAGTCGGTCATATGTGATATAACCGGATTATTAAATCAAGTGTTGATTTAAAAATGTGATATATATTATATTTGATATACTTATATCTTAACTAATATCATAGCTCACTAATTATTCTTCATAATATACATATATTAATAAACACACACACACACACATACATACACACACAAATTTTATGAAGCATGGCATAATTTTTATTTTTGTGAAAAATGAAAAAAGAGGTGGAAAATGAGGAGCATGTGTGAGGCATGGCTTGATATTATTTTATATTGGTTTCACTTCACTATTGAAGCATGGTTCCATTTGTTATTTGAAACAAATGGATGCTTCAATAAGTGAAGGGGTCAAGCCATTATTCACTTAGTCTTTTCTCATTTTTTCTTAGCTTGAGCTATTTTTCTTGAGTTGCTCTTACTTTCATCTTCATCTTCCTCTTCTTCTTGCTTTCAAGTTTCAACCCTCACATGCGATGTGAGTCATGTAACTTGAACAAAATTAGTGAGCAAACCAACACCCCTACTTCACCATCCCACACTAGATTAGCAATTTGGTGTGGCGTGTTTTCTACACTAAAAGAGTTTAGTGTAGAGCTAGCTTGAGCTGGAGAGACTTCGCGTGGATCATCTTCGGCACGAAGGTCATCGGAGGAAGCTCTTCCAAACTCTTAAGTGGTGCCTAGTGGAGTCACGTGGACTACTACACGGAGCATGTGAAGTGAAGGACTCGATCTACGAGGATATAGCCATCCTTCACTTCTTTTTAGTTTACATATCATCATAGCTTAACCTTAATATTCTAGTCATGATCTTGGTTAAGTCTACCTTAGCACCGGAAAAATTAAAATTCGGCATGCTTGATTCCACTAGAACCCTTTGGTGGTGCTGGGGTAGACTTTCAGGAGTCATCTCCGCTAGATGAGGGGGATGTCAGCGAGCACAGGCGACAAGATCATCCGGAGCCAAATGGAACCGATAGGAAGAGGAGAGCCCTTACGAGCCAGAAGCTCGTGCATCACCGTGTCACACTGGTCATCAGTAAGAACGGGATCCACTAGTCGTGCAGCAAAATGGGGAACGATTCCCTCGATAGGTACTTCCCATGGTCGCCGACGAGCATGCAGACGATTGCAAGCTATAACTCTTGGTTTGTTAAAAATGGCACTCTCCTTATGAAGAAAGAGGAAAACATAGATTCGGATTATAAAGAGAAGCATTCAAGTCTAGGTACAGAAAATGTTGTGCATAGTGGAACTATTTCCATGTTCTGAAAAAGGGGTATGGGAGAAGAAAAGGTTGACTCATGGGAATCAGAGCAAGAAGGTGAAACGATCCCCTCAACAGAGCCTCACGTGCATGACACGTAAGCTCCAGCGCCGATTCTTTGCAGGTTTAGAACCTGTAACGACACCTCACGTGCGTAACGCTTGAGCGCCGGTGCTAGTTCAGAATTAAAATCCTCAGCAGCGCCTCACGCGGATGACACGTGGGCGCCGGCAACAATTTTTATATATGTATAACGACACTTCACGTGAGGTACATATGAGCATTGGCATAAAGGGAAGGGGGAGTTTTGTCATTCATACTTCGAAGAAATTTATACATTGGTGACAAAAAACACCATCAAAATATTTACAACAGCAAGACGCTGAATTCCGGACACGGATTCATGAACATAGAAGTAAGTTTGAGCAAAGTGCTTCTGGCTTCTTTGGCCATTTTCTTATGCATTTTCTCACGAATGCAAGCGCCGGGATCCCCACTAATATCGTCTGTCCTTTGGTACGCGTATATTATCGCTTTCTGTTGGAAGACGCGATGCAAAATATCAACAAGATCATCTCTCCGCTTCTTTCAGATCTGGCTCATCAGATATACTGAATGCACCTTGTCTTCAGCGTCGTCAAGCGCCTCGAGCGGCATAGCCTCATCAAGCTCAGGGATTGCTTCCCAAATCGACCCAACGATAATTTTCAAAAGAGCAGAACGACGGGGGAGTAATCGACCATTGTAGTCGTCAAAGTGACGCATCACCTCAGCATATTAGGCGTCAGTAAATTCCTGGCCTTGACAGCGGCCTTGGATGCGAATATTTTCATAAGAGATAATCTCTTTAAGATCATAAAGACAAGATGCCATAGTATCTGCAAAGAAAAACCAGTAAAGGGTTTAGCAATCGAAATATCAAAATTATTACGATCTAGAGAGAAATTATAATGGTTCTAATGCCCCCATCGACGATGAGGAAGGCACTCATTGCAAGAATCCAAAAGGATTCTCATTTAATGAAAAATATTATTAAACTGTGGAGTTAAACTCCCAATACCCTCAAAAAAATGTGTTCTACAACAGATTTCAAATCTACAAAAAGAACCCTAAAAAAGAAAATAGGAAAAGGAGAATAAAATTCCCAGAAGAATTTCTTTAAAAGAAATTTTCTCAGAGCTAAACTCTGTAGAACAACCTGGAATTAAATTCCTATAGTAATGGGATAAAATCCCAGAAATCTGCTCGGGAAATGGAATTAAATTCCAAACAACCTTCAAAGATCAAAGTCACTAATATGGTAAAACTCTAAGATCCTCAAGACCCATTGTCTACCCAAATAAAGTTTTTTCAGATCTCTAAGAGATCGTTCCAAGAGAAGTGCAAAGCTCTGTTAATGGGTTAAAAACCCAAAACAAGAAGAGGTTCTTTTAAGAGTTTCTTTAAGAGTTAAATCGTGGTCATGATTCTTACCAAATTTTGACAGAGTTTGACTCCGAGAAAGTTCTGGGAACAGAGATCTAAGCTCTAAAAAGAGAATTAAATTATCAAGGAAGAAGAAGACTCAAGAGGATGATGAAACGACAGTCATCTCAAGGGCGAAAGGCCTATTTATAAGATATGAAGGGACGGTTCAACTCCCTAGGAGATTGAACGGTGGAAAAGGTGACACCGTTGTACCCACTTGTTAGCCACGTGAGAGCAACGGTGGGGGGCATTTGTTTCCCCAATATATTTAACCTAATAAAAGTGCAAAGCTCTGTTGAATTTAATGAGGCAGCGCCTCACGTGCTCTCCATGAGGGCGCCAGCGCCAGAGCCAATCTCATAGAATTAAATCCTGTGGTGGCGCCTCACATGCTCCTCACGCGAGAGCCAATGTGCAAAGCACAGAAGAGTTCATTACATAAGAGTTAAACTCATAGATGGCGCCGCATGTGCTCATCACGAGGGCGCCAATGTGCAAAACACAGGAATACCCATCTTAAGAATTAAATTCTTAAGTGGCGTCCACGTGCACGACACGTGAGCGCCAGTGCCCAGGTAGAATTAAATTCTACAATACTCTATGTTAAACAGAGCCGTTGGATCAAAGATCCAACGGAGACGATAAATCATCAAAACACAGGATTAAATTCTGTTGGGAGAAAACATTTCCCAAATCTTTCTGAAATAAGAAAGGTACTCTCGGTTGGATCAAAGATCCAATTGTAGAATAAAATTCTATCTTGGAATATATTCCCTCAATCTTTCTAAATAAGAATGATTGCTCTTTGTAAAACAGAGAACCGTTGGATTAAAAATCCAATGGTGATTAAAATCATCGTTTTATAGAATAAATTCTGTATAGGGAAAATATTTCCCTAATCTCGTTAAAAACAAAAAATCATATTCTGTAAAAACAGAAGTCCTTGAATCAAAGATCCAATGGTGGGTAAAATTCCCCAAATCAATTTTGAGACCAATTAAATCAATTGGAATCTCTCAATGAGAGATTTTCTCAAAACTAATCAACAATTTGCCCTACCTATATAAAGGACTTAAGACTTCAAGTATCTTACGCACAGAAGACACAGAAAGGGAGGAACAGAGAGAGACGGAGAGAGAAAAAACAGAGGGAGATAATTCAATTCTCAAAGAAGAATAGCTCCATTCTCGAAACCCTGGGTAAAGAGAACATCAAGATTAAAACATCTCTTTTACCTAACATGTTTAAGGGTTGAACCCTTCTAAAAGAACTTAGTTCTTTCTCTAGATCTGAGATCCACAAGACAAGTCTCCCACAAGTTGAGAATTTAATTCTCATCGGGATGATCTTGTTCTTGAGAATCAAAGATTCAGGGAAGAACAAATTTATAAAAGGAAGAATATAGAGTCCATAATACTCCAGGAATTTAGTTCCTTCAAATCAAGAACTTAGTTCTTAAAAAATCTGATCCCAGATCCTCAAAATAGTGATCTTGATGATCGTTAATGGTCAAAATACCATTAACAGAGGTTTAAATTCTCTAAAAATATCAACAAAGATTAAATCTCCATATAAAAGAAACTAGCACCTCACGTGCTTCCCATATGGGCGCCCTTCTTTACAGTGCCCCAGTGCCTCACGTGCTCCTCACGCGGGTGCCATATAAAAAGTGCTTAGCATTTCACATACAGCCAAAACGGTTAAGTGCTTAGCACTGATTGGGCAGCGCCTCACGTGCTCCTCACGTGGGCGCCATCAAAAAAGAAAAGAAGAGAGAAAAGTGCTTAGCACTCCATAAATAGCCAAAGTGGTAGAATGCTTAGCGCTCATTGGACGGTGCCCATAATCAAATGCTTCACACGACACCCATGTGAGTGTCAGAGCGTCAAATAAGTGCTTAGAACTTTTTTATAAACAGAAAAGAGCTGAACAGACAGAGCCCAAATGAGTGCTTAGCATTTTTTGAGTAAAAAAGAAAAAGAGTAGGCAGACTAAGTCCAAATTGGTTAAGCCTCTGAAGTTTCTTGCAGCTGAGCCCAAATTCTCTTTTGAGGGATCTTAAGTAAAAATGACCCTTAAAAACATTATTGAGCCGATCTTAGTCTTAAACATGATTAATGATCTCTCCTTGATGATATCCAAAATGATATTCATCTTGTAATCTTAGTCTCAAATATGACTAACGGTTCTTAGGTCCACCACAACCCTTTTTCCCCTTAAATACGTGATTTGGTTCAAAGGTACATCCTTCTACACTTCTGATAGATGTCGTTGTAATTCCCAATGTCTTCAGAGAGGTGGCAGGTCCCGACAACCAACAACTCCTTTGTCATACATTGATGCACTTCCAAATTGACGTGCACACTCAGAATCCCGCCTCAAACATGGCAATAATGGACCGAAATGTCCCTAAACTAACGCCTTTCCCCAAAATGGGAATGTTGGGCCGAAATGTTCTTAAACTAATATCTGCCCCAAACACGGCGGTAATGGACCATGATGCCTTTAAACTAAAATAATTAGGCCCAAATGTTCATATGTTTATGTCGATCTTAATCTCAAACCAGATTAACGGTTCTTAAATAAACCAAACCCAAATCTAACATATACGGATTTGGACTGATCCGCACCCTACGGGCGACGACAGAAACTAGTCTCCGTATACAATCCATAGATAACCTAAACAAACAAAAACACACACGACACGAAGTGAAATTCCGGAGCAAGATAAAGTTGTTATCGCAATGCGGTAATGTTATTAACTGCAGGAGCTTGCGCCTGCAGGGAAAAGCATCCCCACAATAAAAAAAACCCTTACAAACGAGGGGGAATCTGATAAAGTCTGCTACAACGGCCGCATCCGTTCAAACCTCTGATATATGGTCCTATAAATAAACTTGGTATCTTCGAAGAGGTGGACGGATAAATCCAAATAGCATTTGCCCCCAGATTTAGGCAAGACGATCTATCCCAGTTCGTCTCCATTTCTGGAGGTGAACAGTACCAAGTTCCAAAATAGAAACAATCTCCAATTAAAAACTCAAATACATCATCCGCCACCCTCACCACTTCCACAAAACACTATTCACCACCAAAACCCCTTATTAATCCAACATATCCATACTCACCACCATCACAACCATTCTCAAATCCTTTATAATCATTTCTACAAACACCTTAAGCACCTTCTAGCCATATCCTAAAAACACCAACCACTCATCATAAATTCTTTTATAGAAACAATGGAAAATTGTTGATCAACATCAAGAAAGGAAAACATCAATTTAAACAAAATGAAAACGGAAGACAATATAAAAGAGAGACAAAAATTCTCCTTCATTCTTGCCATGTATATATGAGATAATATTTATCCTCTGATTCCTCTCTCGGCTAACGAGTGGTTGTAGCATTACCATTGCTTTGGAAAAGATTATTTTTGAAAAAGTGGAGAGAGAAAAGGGAGGAGGGAGTGGAGGCGGATGTGAGAAAGATGGAGATGAAAAGGAGAGATAGAGAGAGAGAGAGAGGAGGGAGTGGAGGCAGAGGAGTCAAGACCATCGCTAATGTTGCCGCTGCCGCTGCCATCGTTGAGCTTCTCCTCTTCTTCCGCTTCTTCTTTCTTTTAAGCTATATATTAGAGGAGAAAGGGTAGGTATTTTTGTCAATAAAGATTTAACAGTCGGGGGGTCACAAGGGGGTAGGATTTAACAGAAGGTAACATTAGGGGGTGTTGTGATGGGAAAAAACCTTAGGGCGGCAGTGTGAACATATGCTAAATCTCAGGATGGTTTTGGTGAAATTTCATAAGCTTTAACATTCAAAACAAATAAATATTTTTCATGAGCACTCCACATAGATTTAGCAATAAATGGAATAGAGTACTCACGGTCACATATTCCTACCAAGAGATTCTAAAAGCATTGCATCATAATTTTCCAAAAATCAAATTTTGAACCATTAAAATATGGAGGGTTATGAATAGATGGTTCATCATGATAAGAGAAAGTTGGTAAAGAAGCCATGGATCACTTTAGGATGTAAAGCCTACAAGATATGAGTACCAAGCTTTGATACCAACTAAAATAACGCAGAAGTTTACACAAATAGTCCTAGAGAGGGGTGAATAGGACTACACAAACAATATGCCCAAAATAAAAATTCTATCAACTACACTTGCAAGTATAAAACACAATAACAAAGAGATATAATATCAAGAAATACTACAATTATGAACAAGAAGCATATAACAAGCAAGAGCAAACTTGTCATGATTCGGAAACGGAAGTGACCGACATTTAAATCGCACAACGTTTAAAGACGATGATGCAATTCAAGTAAGCCAAAACCCGGAATCTAAACCATTTTTAAAAGAAATAGTGGAGGTGAGGTTTTGAAAAGTTTTGTAAAAGTAAAGCTTGTTTTGGAACATTGTTTGAAAAACGACAGAATCACCTTTGTAAATTTTGAATTAAACGAATATAATGATAGTAAATATAGAGACATCCTACATACGAGAGATAAATCAATGCCCACTCGGCGGAATCACAACGACGCAATAATATACGATGCTTAAAGGCAAAGGATCACAAGCAAACTATAAATAACTGCATAAGTAAATCTAATAGTTGACTCCACATGATTTCGACCCAAAAGAATATACATCAAGTCTCGGCTCAATCTAAGTCAAATAATAATACATATCATGGTCGATGGAGCAACCCTAGATATAAGAAAAGTGTAATATACAAAAGGCGGTTACTAAGCATGTAACCCACCTAGCAAAATAAGCGAGAACCCTAAATGATGGTGGCCAATGCCGCCGCTAGGTATCCGTACGGTCGGTCCTGCGAGGAGCTAAGGCACAACGAGAGTGAGTTACCAACTTAGAGAATAGAATATAACATCACAATATATATATATATATATATTTATATATATAAGCATGGTGAATAAAAGTGAATGCAATGAAATCAACATCATCATCATAATCATCACGAAATCCGTGTCAATCATCGCTAACCAAAATTTCATCATATCACACCGGTGTATCCGAATTGGTCTCTCCCCCTTTCCTCGACTATCGGATCACACCAAATATATATCACACCAGTGTATCTGAATCGGTCTCTCCCCCTTTCTCGACTACTGGATCACACCGAATATATATCACACCAGTGTATCCGAATCGGTCTCTCCCCCTTCCTCGACTACCGGATCACTCCAAACATATATCATACCGGTGTATCCGAATTGGTCCCTCCCTCTTCCTTGATTATCGGATCATACCAAACGTATATCACATCGGTGTATCCAAATCGGTCTCCCCCTTCCTCGATTACCAGATCACACTAAACATACATCACACCAGTGTATCCGAATCGATCTCTCCATCCTTCCTCGATTACCAGATCACACTAAATATATATAATATCAGTGTATCTGAATCAGTCTCTCCCCCTTCCTCAATTACCGGATCACACCATACAAACCACACAAGAAAACCATGATATCCATACCGATATCTCCCTCTTCCTCGATATCCGGATATCATCACATACAAACAAGCTTTATAATTATCATACATTAATAATGATATATCGTGTGTGTATTAGTATCCCATACCACTGATATATGTATATATATCATCAATAAAGAACACAATCTCACAAGATCAACCATATATAACGCATAATGAAATCAGGGTAAGCAGCAATTAATACTTACTAATAGCATGGTAGCTTACCAACGATGTATAGTGTATCATACACGTCTGTGATTGAGCAACATGACAATCGTTGGTAGTTGTGAAGTGTTCTATCAAGTGTGTACATATAATTAGGGCAATTAGAATAAAAGAGTTGGAATTTAATTAACATGAAACATGTCATTTAACTAAGTATCAATAACATACGGCAATGCAAGAATGTGTTAGTTATATGTATGCCCTAGAGGCCATTACTGTACATTGGATGTATATTGTAGTGGATGCTGGGACATATATAGGTAGGACTTTCTTGCTCGACATGATAGTACGCTATCTGGTTGCTCTTTATCTTAACATGTATACTTTCTGTCTCTCTGTTACATGTTGATAAAGCCCTTAGGATGTGTACTCGACTTCCAGGAATATGATGTAGATCATACTAGTGGGGCTTGGGTGGTCCATGAGTACATCCTTCAATGTTCCTAGTCGTGGGAATATCGAGACGGGGCATCGATATTCCAGTGTAGACTAGCGTATATCTTCTCGACCCATGTGATGGGCGATGGATGATCCCATATCCATTGGTGTTTGACATCAGAGATGGTATGCGGGTGATCAGTGGAGACTGGGTACACTGAACGGACTCGCCGATAACTCCCAGATGGTATTATACCTCACGTCAGATGGCAGTTCTCTGGTGACACTGGTACATCTTAGTCGGTTTACCCGAGATCGTCATAGAGTCTTGTGTGTCTCCCACTGTGCTTTGATTTCCACCCTACCACGGCTCTACTGAGTTGTAAAAACAGGTGGTTTTTGGGTACAGTCCCGATTCACATGGAGGCAATGAGCGATAGGAGGGGATTCGTCTCTCCCGGTATTGGGGGTTGATGTTGCGCTATGCTCGACTGGCCATAACTGGAAATCCCTGGCCAGGGTTGCAGTGATATACTGGTAAGAGTTATCAGTAGTTTCACGCTTTTTTATGGACCTTACATCGGCATGACTTATCAAGCTACTAGGGTCTGACGTTTACCACCCCTAGACGAGATATGCGACATATCAGACGAACAGACCGGACTGTACGGTCAGTGTTACTGGTTGGATTCACAGGAGTGTGAGCGGGCTTGCTCATTGATCTTCTGATCGCTCAATACCCGGGTGGCCGTTACGTTTAGCAGACCGCTTGCGGCTTGTGGGTGTTTGATATGATCATCACCTGCTGCCGGCGTATTGACGAGTCTTTAGAGTCCTACACAGAGGTTTCCTGGCTCAAGCGAAACGAAATAGGAGTGCATATGAGATATGTGCGGGACCGAGAATAATGCGTGTATGTGATACCGTATTCTATTCTCGCGATGAATGTATCGATTGATTGTATGCGATATAACCTAGTTGTCGAATCAAGGATTGATTCGATAAGTTGATACATTGGATATTAGTCGGTCATATGCGATATGACCGGATCGTTAAATCAAGTTTTGATTTAATGATTTAATGGATAATTATATATTTGATATATTACTTTACATTAACTAGTATTGGTTCACTTAAGATTATTTTTCTCACTTGTTTGTGCACATTGTATATATGATATATGTTTGTGCACTTTTTTGTATCATGTTTGATGATACATGCAAACTTGGGTGAGTGTATGCTATGAACCATATTTAGGTTAATGGTTAGGGTTTTTATTTATTTATTTATTTATCCATTTTGGTAAAAATAAAATGGTGGAATTCTTTGTTTTTATTTCAAGCTTCATGAAGCTTTGAAAAGTTCAAACCATTTTGTTTTTTCCTAAACCTAACCATTCATCTAAACCCTAGTTTAGTCTCTACACTAGTTACACTAACCCATGGTTGCTATATGATAAGATCACTTGATTTATTATATTTAATCAATTGATTTTATTATGCTTATCATATTCTTTTTCTTCTTCTTCTTCTTCTTCAAGAAGAAGAAACCATGCTACCTCCAATGGTGTCATGATCAAAAGAGTGAGAAATCCAAATCCAAAGTGAACCCACTTCTTATTTCTTCATCCTCTACCACTTGCCATGTAGTAGAGTGTGTTATCTTCACAAGTTTTATGACCTAGTGAAGGTGGAGCTTGAGTTTGAGTCGCCTCGACGTAGATCATCTTCGGCATCGAAGTCAACGACCTAGCCCGCCCATTTCTCCGATGAAATCGACGCAAGGGTCCGGGATTCCGATGATCGCAGCGGAGGGACGTCAACACGGAGCTAGAGAAATGGAGGACCGGATCTACAAAGGTTGTAGTCCCTTTCACTTAGCAATAAAGTTGTTTATTCGCATGTTTCGCCTTTACCTCTTGTTAACGATCTAGTATAGGGTTCTTTGGCACATGGAAATTTTTGAATTGGACATGATTGATCAGTTGTAGAACCTCATGGGTGTGCCTAGGAACCCTACAGTGGTATCAGAGCCTAGCTGGAGCCTTAGACGATGAGTAGACCAAGTTAGAAACCCGATCGAACCCGAAACCCTAATCCAAAACCACTCTCTGGACTTTTTCTGAAAAAGTGGATTTTTCCAAATTAAAAATATGCAGAAAAATCAGCAGGCTTGTCTAAGAAATACTGTGCAAAACGAGAGCCTAACTCAATTAAACTGCCGCGGAACTGCGGTACGAGCTTGGCTCGTGCGACGGTTCCGCGGCCGTACGGTAGCATCTTTTATCTAATTTTGCACAGTAATTTCTTTCTGGTATTGCTGAGTTTCCTGGGAATTTTTAAATTGCTCTCAAGAGTTGAGTATTCTGGGTTGTATTGGGAGTTCGTAGATTCGATCAGACTGTCTAATTTTGTCTATGTGTTTTTCCAGATAATTTAGAATATGTTAAAAAGTTCGACCGGATATAAATACCCAATTTTTCCCCTGCCGGAAAATTTCCAAGTGTTGGATTTTTCCGTAGTTTAATAACGTTCTAAGTAGTGCAAGTAACGCGATGGACCCTCTAGAAGACAACAAACCTTAACTCGATTATGTGACCATCTTGAACTGCCCTTTGAACCTTAGGGTTTGGGGCAGTACGGCGTGCCACATATGAGGCGTTGGCTTGACCCTTCTATGGCTGGACCATTGGTACTGTGGCATGAAGTGAATGTTTTAAACTTATTTCATGTGTTGAGCTGTTTCGGGAAAACTTGGGTGTTTGCTTGTTCGATCGGAAAGTTTAACATTTTCTATTTTATCTGGAATGTGATACAATATTTGGAATCCACAAGTAGTTATGAGATAACTGATTTGGATGTTATAAACATAGCACTTTAGTCTCACTTGATCGGTTGCCACGGAATTTTGATGTGATCAAAAGTCCGCCGCAATCACGTAGCGTACGCGGATACTCGCCGGTAAACTTAATAGACAGCCACGCCCCATAGCCCCGATCAAGTGACTGTAGGAGAACCCCGTCACCGAAAGCATCCGTTCGGGTGCTCGCGGCAGCGGTGTTCCGCCTTGGTGCACTTCATCGACGGCATCGGGGGTGCGGCCGCCTAATAAAATTTGCGATGAGCATTCGATCAAAATGTCGGGAAACTTGTTGAATTGCCCGACTTGATATTGAAAAGAGTTTTCGATAATGAGACTAAAATGCGGGGTTTATAATTGTTAGGCATGCGATGTCTAAGTAATTCATTTGGTTAGGCATGCGATGTCTATGCAGGTTGCGGATTCCAACTGTTGTAGTTTTACACTTTCTTTTCTGCGACCGTAAGTGTAATATGTGATATCGCCGGTTTCGTTGCTATATGTCAACGACAATTGGGATGTGCATATTTACTTACGTTGATGACATGTGATGTTTTGTGTTGCTGGATATGTTATATTGGATCGTCGTGTTTGAATAGCCGGGGGGTTTTATATGAGATGAGTGTTTTTCATTTTCATTCATGTAAAAACTTGTATGTAATATTCTTTTATTGGGGCACTTCTAGGTTGCAGATGATGTCATCATTTGTATATTATTTACTTTTCCGCATTAGGATAGACCCAAGGAGGGGAGCACAAGTAACCGGGTTCTAGGGTCCAGTGGGAGACCATCTCGAGGAGTCGAGTCCGGGTCTCCTAACCCTAGAATTGGTAGGGTTGCTTGCCGCTCTCGTAGGGGTCTAGGGGTGTGGGATTGGCTATTCATCACGACCGTGGAATCCGTGTTTTATACTGGCTCGTATTAAAAACACGGACGTCCTAGTATATCCAATATTTCATATGATATTTTCTGCTGCGTTATCTGTGATGTGATCATGTGATATGTTCAGATAGATATAGTATATAGTATATATGATATATTATATAGACGTTGCTTATGTTTTACACCCGCGCTAGCCCTTCCTCGCTCTGCCGTTAGTTACCTAACCTAACGGTGCAGACGAGACATCTAGTCGAATGCGGATGGCATAAGCGTACGTTATATTTATCTGTGATGTTTATGTGGACTTAAATGATGGGACATTCATTAATGAGATTAATGAAAGAAAATAAACCTAAAAGATGTTGTGGAATCGAATTTCATAAAAACAGGTAGCTACAGTTCTTGCTTTGCATCGCGGTGTTCCTTGTAGAACATCCTGCACCTTATTCGATGAGGAAAGGATCGAGATCCCTTCACCGGGAGTGACTCCTTTAGCAATAACTGGAAGATGCTACAACCCTCGGTTTGTCCTTTGATTGCTTCTAAGGTTTTTGCTTTGCACAGCGGTATATATGATATATCCTGCACCTTATTCGATGAGGAAAGGGCCGACGATCCCTTCACCGGGAGTGACCCCTTTAGCAAAACTAGAAAAGCCTCAAAAACACTCCATTTAAAAACCATTTGATTCCGCAACGAGATCAAGTTCAAAGCGTTAAAGGTTTTCATAAAAACCATTCGCAACCCTACGTCATTTTAGGAAGTAGAGTACTTAGTATTCGTGCTGTGTTTGTTGACCTTAGTTAAGGCACAGTGTACGGTAGCTAAGTGATGTCTTCCTACACCGCATATGATGCGATTAGTTAGGACAGTCCCGTGACTTTGTTGACCTTAGTTAAGGGTCATGTGGGTGGGTCTAATTAATCACGAAATGACGGGTAGAACTTGACTAGTACTTATGATTTGTTGACCATAGTTAAGGTTATAGGTGCTAGGGGTAAAAACCTTTATCGGGAGTTTCAAGTGTTGAAGTTTGCAATGAGATTGCATACCTTCTATATGATAGTTGGATCCCGATACCCACTGCGAGTAATTGTTACTCCTGGGAGAGTTTTGCACTTTGCAATTAGCCGATCAAGTAGGTGTCTAGAAATCAGTCAACGGGGTTACGCCTCTGGGAAAACAAGGTTTACTTTAATTAGGTCCGTGCGAAAGCATGGGGAACCTCCCTCAAAGTACCGACACTGGCCTGGCTGAAAGATTGGCGAACTTATAGAGTGTAATTAATCCCGGCTAGTCTTTCCTTTTAGGGTTTGGAGGAAGATTTGATAAAAACAGTGGGAGCCATCCTGATTAGATAAAATAAATAACCAATCTAATCTTGCAAGAGCGCACGCAGAGTGTTTTCTTTTCTCTCTCTCCAGGTAGCGACCATATCATGCCTTAATCAAGATAATAATATGGATGAATTGACCGAACCCGCTTGTGATACTGAGCTGGGAAACGTTGGTCCCGCTCCAACTTATAATTGTTATAAGACAGAGTAGGAAATAGGGGAATACCCGAATTCCTATGCCTCCCAAACGAAGAAAGTGCATATGATGCATCTCCTTCGGGTGTGTTCATTATACAGAACTGTTTCTCAGTATCCTCTACGTCTTGGGTATCTGATACCGGATCAGGATCCCAGATATGTAATCTGTTACATAGGGCTACAGAAAGGCAGAGAACTGAGAACGGGTGATAAGTTTCATGAGACAGAAAACGGGGCAAGTGTTGCAGCCAAGTCTGTTGGTCACTGTCACCCTATATTACCAATACATTGATTCTGAACGAATGTTATTAGGTACCGAACCTGATATACAAAATCATATCAATCTCTTTATTAGTAAAGAAATGATAAAATTTTGTATTGTTAGATAATGTTTTGAACATTTCCTATATCAAGAGTTGATCGGTTCAGGCACGTTATCTAAAAGCATTGACGTTCTAAATCAAACTACAGTTCCTAATATACGGAACACACACAAGAGGAAGAGTTCAGAAATGAACGAATTCTTATTGAGGCATTGTAGACTAGGTCATATCAATGTGACTCGACTTGCTTAAGTTACATTTTAGATGCATATTTAAATCAGTTTGAATTTACATCTTGTGAAACTTGCAAGTCATGTCACAAAGATAAGATGACCATAGCTCTGTTTACTCAAAACAGAGAAAGAGTTAATGAACTCTTGGGACTGATACATGATGATGTATGTAAGGTCCCCTATCTACACATGCCGGGACCGGTTCTTTGTACTTCATTACATTCTCTGATAATCTCTCAAGATTCAGACATATGTTCCTGATGAAACATAAGTCCGAAGTTTTTTGAGATATTCACAGAATATAAGTTAGAAGTAGAGAACCAAAAACCGGGTATAAGTATTATGTCCTATGATGAGATCAAGGAGGAGAATACTTGTGCATAGAATTCCTGGACTATTCTAAAAGAGAATAAGATTCTCTCTCAGTGTTACCCCTCTGTATACACCACAGCACAACAGTGTATCAGGGCGGAGCAATCGCACCCTATGAGATATGGTGTGCTCTATGATGAGTACTACTGAGTTACCTAATTCCTTTTTGGGGGTTATGCACTTGAGAAGTTGCATACATATTGAATTGGGTTCGAATCAAATCAGTGCCTACCACTCCATATAAGATATGGTATGGGAAGAACCTATCTCTTAAGTAAGTTAAGATTTGGGAGTGTCCGGCCTATGTCTAAAGCAAAATCCGGACATGATCGAGGCAAGGTCAGTTCTGTAGAACTGGAAAAGTTCCAGCTATACAAACTACAGCTAATGACTTGACAGAACCAGAGGATTCAATAGTCCCCGACGTACCTCAGCCTCTCCGCCGAACTAGCAAGGTTCCTCACCTGCCAGAGAGATACTTCGGTTTCTCGATGACAGTGGGAGCGAGGAATGCATCATAAGATGATGACCCAACTAGTTTCGAGCAGGCCATCGAGAGTAGGGACTCTGTAAGAATGGCTGGATGCTTAACGATCTGAGATGGAATCCATGTACACCAACAAAGTATAGACTTTGGCTGCTATATCTGAAGGGTTAAATGCCCATCAGGAGCAAGTATATCTTGAGAAGATTACTTGGTGTAGATGGAAAAGTTGAGACTTTCAAAGCTAGACTTGTTAAAGGTTTTCGTCATCGACCAGGCGTGGATAATGATGAAACATTTTCCAGTGGCTATGCTTAAGTCCATCCGGATCCTACTTGCCACGGCTACATACCATGACTACGATATCTGGTGGTTGGGTGTCATGACTGCTTTTCTAAATACTGATTTAGAAGAGAACGTCTATAAGTACACAGCCAGAAGGCTTCGTAAACAGTGGGAGCAGCGGAAACGTGTGCAAGATGCTTTACAGAATAAAGCAGGCATCGCGGAGTTGGAACTTCTGTTTTGATGCGATAGTCAAAGAGTTTGACTTCATCAAAATGGTAGATGAACCTTGTATATACAAAAAGGTAGTAGAGAGTAAGATGGCCATCCTCGTATTGTACGTGGACAACATACTCCTGATAAGAAAAGAGTTTCCTATGCTATGCTCGGTCAATCTCCTCCTATCACATGGATTCTCCATATAAGATCAAAGTGATACCTCCTAAATCCTAGGTTTTGGATCTATGAGATAGATCTAAAGGGATGTTAGGGTTCTCACTAGGTTTAGTGAGATGGTATCAGTTGATCCTGGGGAGAATCACTGGAAAGGTTCCAGGGTGATAAGGACGACTGAATGTCAGTCGCAGGCATTGTCTTTACCCTCAGTGGAGGGACGGTATGTTGGAAGTGTTCCAAGCTAGATACCGTGGCAGACTAGACGATAAAGGCTGGTAACATCGCTATTAAAGATACTACCAAAGAGGCAGTTTGGGTGTATATTGGTTCATGAGATGAACTAGGTTCCTACCATTGTGTGACAATGGAAGTGTGGTTTTGGCCCAGGAACCCCGATCCCATCAGTGACCCAGACATATTCTGAGGCAGCATTGCCTGATCATGGAGATAGTTGATCTCCAGGGTGATCGAGGTTAGGAGAGTAGATTCAGAGGACAACACGGCGGGTCCACTCACAAAGGCCTTTTCCCAGAGAGAGACTTATATGGGATGGTTGAGTATTGGATATTGCAACCACTGCTACAAATGGCCCTAGTGCAAGTGGGAGATTGTTAGTTATATGTATGCCCTAGAGGCCATTACTGTACATTGGATGTATATTGTAGTGGATGCTGGGATATATATAGGTAGGACTTTCTTGCTTGACATGATAGTACGCTATCTGGTTGCTCTTTATCTTAACATGTATACTTTCTGTCTCTCTGTTACATGTTGATAAAGCCCTTAGGATGTGTACTCGACTTCCAGGAATATGATGTAGATCATACTAGTGGGGCTTGGGTGGTCCATGAGTACATCCTTCAATGTTCCTAGTCGTGGGAATATCGAGATGGGGCATCGATATTCCAGTGTGGACTAGCGTATATCTTCTCGACCCATGTGATGGGCGACGGATGATCCCATATCCATTAGTGTTTGACATCAGAGATGGTATGTGGGTGATCAGTGGAGACTGGGTATACTGAACGGACTCGCCGAGAACTCCCAGATGGTATTATACCTCACATCAGATGGCAGTTCTCTGGTGACACTGGTACAGCTTAGTCTGTTGACCCAAGATCGTCATAGAGTCTTATGTGTCTCCCACTCTGCTTTGATTTCCACCCTACCACGGCTCTACTGAGTCGTGCAAACAGGTGGTTTTTCGGTACAGTCCCGATTCACATGGAGGCAATGAGCGATAGGAGGGGATTCGTCTCTCCCGGTATTGGGGGTTGATGTTGCGCTATGCTCGACTGTCCATAACTGGAAATCCCTGGCCAGGGTTGCAGTGATATACTGGTAAGAGTTATCAGTAGTTTCATGCTTTGTTATGGACCTTACATCGGTATGACTTATCAAGCTACTGGGGTCTGACGTTTACCTCCCCTAGGCGAGATATGCGACATATCAGACGAACAGACCGGACTGTACGGTAAGTGTTACCGTTTGGATTCACAGGAGTGTGAGCGGGCTTGCCCGTTGATCTTCTGATCGCTCAATACCCGGGTGGCCGTTACGTTTAGCAAACCGCTTGCGGCTTGTGGGTGTTTGATATGATCATCACCTGCTGCCGGCGTATTGACGAGTCTTTAGAGTCCTACACAGAGGTTTCCTGGCTCAAGCGAAACGAAATAGGAGCGCATATGAGATATGTGCGGGACCGAGAATAATGCGTGCATGTGATACCGTATTCTATTCTCGCGATGAATGTATCGATTGGTTGTTTGCGATATAACCTAGTTGTCGAATCAAGGATTGATTCGATAAGTCGATACATTGGATATTAGTCGGTCATATGCGATATGACCGGATCGTTAAATCAAGTGTTGATTTAATGATTTAATGTATAATTATATATTTGATATATTACTTTACATTAACTAGTATTGGTTCACTTAAGATTATTTTTCTCACTTGTTTGTGCACATCGTATATATGATATATGTTTGTGCACTTTTTTGTATCATGTTTGATGATACATGCAAACTTGGGTGAGTGTATGCTATGAACCATGTTTAGGTTAATGGTTAGGGTTTTTATTTATTTATCCATTTTGGCAAAAATAAAATGGTGGAATTCTTTATTTTTATTTGAAGCTTCATGAAGTTTTGAAAAGTTCAATCCATTTTGTTTTTTCCTAAACCTAACCATTCATCTAAACCCTAGTTTAGTCTCTACACTAGTTACACTAACCCATGGTTGCTATATGATAAGATCACTTGATTTATTATATTTAATCAATTGATTTTATTATGCTTATCATATTCTTTTTCTTCTTCTTCTTCTTCTTCTTCAAGAAGAAGAAACCATGCTACCTCTAATGGTGTCATGATCAAAAGAGTGAGAAATCCAAATCCAAAGTGAACCCACTTCCTATTTCTTCATCCTCTACCACTTGCCATGTAGTAGAGTGTGTTATCTTCACAAGTTTTATGACCTAGTGAAGGTGGAGCTTGAGTTTGAGTCGCCTCGACGTAGATCATCTTCAGTATCGAAGTCAACGACCTAGCCCGCCCATTTCTCCGATGAAATCGACGCAAGGGTCCGGGATTCCGATGATCGCAGTAGTGGGATGTCAACACGGAGCTAGAGAAATGGAGGACCGGATCTACAAAGGTTGTAGTCCCTTTCACTTAGCAATAAAGTTGTTTATTCGCATGTTTTGCCTTTACCTCTAGTTAACGATCTAGTATAGGGTTCTTTGGCACATGGAAATTTTTGAATTAGACATGATTGATCAGTTGTAGAACCTCATGGGTGTGCCTAGGAACCCTACAGAATGTATGGATATGGAAGATGATATGGTACTCAATACAATACTAATAGAATGGTAATGCAATCAAGTGTCACGAATGGTTTAAAACAACGACATGAAGTTTTATAAATTTTTTGGTAGTCGGGGGTGCTATACGCCATCTGCCTGATTTCCCACTTGTAGCTACTATTCCACTCACAGTATGCGATCGTGCTAGCTGTATCCTACGACCGCCTTGCTCTTCGTCTCCGCCTCAAAGGTCTCCTCAATCTAACCTAGCATAAAACTAATTATGCAAACACACATAAGAATCTGCATCGGCATCGAAGCAACGAATGAACGTCCATAGGTTAGAACGTAGGACCAACGTGAGCCATCCGAGTGCTAACTATCAAGAATTACCCCTCCCGGACTCGCTGTTCTAGCACAAAAGAACACATCAAGAATTCAAAATATGGATTCACAAGTTTGAAAATCTTAAAACATCGTCAAAAACCAACCCAAAACACTTCTAGATTTTGAAACAGGAACTCTGGGAAAAATTAAAGTATAAAAAAGCTTATTTAACAAGTATAAGAGCTACTAACCAAAGCCTGACACTTAACTCAATAGGGTGGCCCCCAGAAATCCCAAAATAGCCGACATGAGCAGCCATAAAGTGGAATTAGGGGTTCATTCTCCTGGTGTGGTCTTCTAGTGGTGTAACTAGTTCAATATAATAAATTGTTTATTTTGCAAAGACCCCAATACATCCCAGAAACGATTTGAACAGTAAAACACAACAAAAATCCTAGTTTTTGAAACATTAAAACCACTTTGAAACTTAAGACACCTGAAAAACCTTGATAAAAGAGAGATTTTTACCACTATAATGAGATGAAGGAGGAGATCAAAGATTGTAGGAAGCACTTGAAGAGTTGATGAGGGCTTCCACTTGATCTAGCTTGAATTTGGAGTAGCTTGAGGTGGGTTTGGAGTTTGGCTTAGGATTTTTGAAAGAGGGTGAGAGTGAACCAGGTTGAGAGAGTTTGAGAAAAAATGAGAGAGGCTTGAAATTAGAGAATGAGATGAAGTGAGAGTGTGAGGGTGTTTGAGATAAGAATGAGTGAGAGACAAGGAGGAGGGAAACATGGAGGGAAATGAGGAGAAAAATGGGGAGAATGGGTGGAGGTGGCATGGTATGGCCATGCCTATCATGTCCTTCCCCTTTCTCTTTCTCATTTCAAAATACAAAAAGAAAACAATTAAATGTAGCCATGCTAAGATTAAAACCCTAATCTCATTTAGAAAAGTAATGCAAAATTTAACATTAATATATACTTGTCATGCTATAACAACAATTAATTACCAAAAACATAATATTGGTTTTATTACTACTAATAGTATAAATACATTTATACATACCAAATTATGGTAACCGATTCAATAATTGGTGTTAATATAGTAAAACATATTATATTATTATTTAAACCCCAAAAAAATATTTACCATTTTCTGAAATGTTACAATATCCCTCTTCAAATAAATTCGGTCCCCGAATTTAAATTTAAACCCAAATCTTAAAATATTCATTAAATCAAAACAACGGGGCTCTGAAGTCTCACATAAGCTAGAATACTACATAATGTGTGATAGCGGGTATACATATAGTATAAGTAAAATGTGGTGCATCATCAAGGATCTTGCACAGTAGAAAATCCTCATCGATAAAACACCATCAAAATCCCGTGTCAATCATCGACACTCGAAATCCAAAAATATCATGATACAACATGTATGCAAATAGAATGAAAGTGTGAAACACAAATAACTGAAACTCCAACACCCACTACGCTAACTACAAAAGCTACGATACAACGTACCATGCATGGAAATGAAATCAAACACAACGTATGTGTACGAAAACAAAACCAAGTGCAACGAATGTGCACTAAACAACACCAAGTGCATCAAGTGTGCACGAAACAAAAATCAAGCACATCTAGTGTGCATGAAAATATCAATCAAGTCATCAAAATACATAAGTCAAAATAACTGACATCGAAATATTCCTTCTTCAACGTCGAAATTGTGATACTCGAATCACCAAAACATTAAGGATAAAACAAAGAGTGATACTCCGATCACCGAAAAACACAAATCAAAACAACTGACATTGAAGTGTTCCTGCTTCAATGTCGATAGGTGTCTGAGCACCCGGAGCTGGCGGAGCAAGAACTCTCGCTTGCCCACCGCCCACGGCCTGACGTCCTCTAACTCTGGATCCTTGTCCTTTCTGCATAGGACCATCATATCCATTACCCATCCGATCCACAGATGGAACTGGAGTAATCACTGGTGGAGGGGAAAAAGAAAACGAAGAAGCTCGTTGGGACGCTATCCTGCTCTGATGCCCGGCAAAACAGTTTCTGACTTTATGGCCGGGCCTCATACAATTAAAAAAAAATCGGGCTGGTCTCTTCATCCTATTGGTGTCGAATGGTTGCTTTCAGGGCCATGCACTTACACCACCTCTCTCCTGCTCAATAAATGGAGTCTCAACTCGAGCTCGCTTCAACTTTGGAGTCACTCCAATCTCAACAAAATAGCAATGCAATGCTAACAAATCGGGGAAAAAGCTAAGAGAATCATGAAAGAATTTGAAATAAATCATAAGGATTCTTAAGAGGAGTGTCGTATCGTAAATATGCCGCTGAATATACGTACAGTTCGTAACTCTATTTAAGATACCTACTCCATCATACCAATGGTAGCCTATGTAACGAAAGTTCGGGTCTAATACCCCTAAAGTCAAGTCTAAGTTCTGTAAGGTTAAACCCAGGATTCGAAAATTCATACCCTAGACTCTACATAATCAAACCTAGACTCAACAAAAGTTAAACCTAGTTCTCTGATACCAACTTTGTCACGACCTGAAAACGGAAGTGACTGGCACATAAATCATGCAACGTCTAAAGATGATGACACAATTCGAAAATCTAGAACCTAAACCATTTTTAAAAGAAATAGTGGAGGTGAGGTTTTGAAAAGTTTTGTAAAAGTAAAGCTTGTTTTGGAACATTGTTGTAAAAACAGACAGCATCTTATTTGAAAATTTTGAATAAAACGAATACAATGATAGTAAATATAGAAGCATCCTACATACGGGAGCTAAATCAACGCCCGCTCAGCGGAATCACAACCATGCAGTAATATACGACGCTCAAAGGCGAAGGATCATAAGCAAACTATAAATAACTGCATAAATAAAGCTAATAGTCGACTCCACATGAGTTTGACCTAAAAGAAGATACATCAAGTCTCGACTCGATCTAAGTCAAGTAATAATATATATCCTGGTCAATGGTGTTTACCGCCAAAAATAGAGACGAACTGGGATTGATATTCTTGCTTGAATTTAGGGGCGGATGCTATTTGACATATCCATTTATCTCTCCGAAGATACCAAGTTGATTTATGACACTGTATATTGGAGGTTTGGATAGTTGTGACCGTTGTAGCAGACTTTATCAGATTCCCCCTCGTTTGTGAGAGGTTTTTGATTGTGGGGACGCTCTTCCCTGCAGGCGGAAGCCCTTGCAGTTAATTACGTTATCGCATTGCGATAACCACTTTCTCCTTCTCCAGCAGTTCACCTCGTGTCATTTGTTGTTTTGTTTGTTAAGCTTGCCCGTTGATTGTATACGAAATCTAGTTTATGTCATCGCCCGTAGGGCGTGGATTAGTTGAAATTCGTATATTTTAGATTTTTGTTTTGAACTTGGGTTGTATTTTCCTTTAGTTCAAAGAATATTTCATGTTATTTAAGGACCGTTAATCTAGTTTGAGATTAAGATCAATTTAAATATATAAGCATTTGGGCTCAATTTATTTTAATTAGGGATATGTTAATCTTATTTGAGACTAAGATCAACTTAGCAGTATTTTAAGGATCATCAAATTTTAGTTGAGATCCAACAACAGAGCATTTAGGCTCAGCTGTAAGAAATTTCAGAGATCTAGCCAATTTTGGCTTGGTTTACTCGGTCTTAGGCTTTCCTTTTTTCAGAAGTGCTAAGCGTTCATTTGTGGCTCTGACGCTCATGTGAGAAACACGTGAAGCTCTCAGACATGGGCGCTGCCCAACCAGTGCTAAGTACTTAGTCATTTTGACTGAATATAGAGTGCTAAGCATTTTGTATGGTGTTCACGTGGAGAGCACGTGAGGCGCCGAGCATTTATTTTGGGCGCTCACATAGGAAACACGTGCGGCACTGGGACATGGGCGCTACCCAATCAGTGCTAAGCACTTAGTCATTTTGACTAACTTTATAGTGCTCTGCATTTTTATACAGCGCTCACGTTGGAAGCACGTGCGGCGCTAAGCATTCTGTTTTGTTGGGCTCTCTTGTTTGAGCTAGATGAATAGATGATGATCACTCAGATACATGGATCTCTTGATCTCTTCGGTGGTATAGTGGTGAGTAATCCCGCCTGTCACGCGAGTGACCCGGGTTCGATCCCCGGCAACGGCGCCATTTGATTGTTCGTTTATGAAGAAGTGTTTTTGTAAATAACCGCAATCAAGAAAGTGTCGCTAGCAGCTAGCCGCGATGAGTACATGTCGTCCGCAGGGAAACATGAACCTTTTTCTTGCTTTAGAAGGGTTGATGAAAGATGGTTGATTGTTTGTCGTTATATTTTAATACGGATGTAAAAGTTATAATAAAAAGGCTTGTAGGGTTTATAGGACTTAGTAGTGATGGATGAATAATTAAAAATGACTCATTTTATCTTTTAATAGTTTAAAACTAGATCGATAGTGATGAATGTAGATTGGGGGTTCTTGGAAGAAACTAGGGTTTCCCCACTATTAACCCTTGTCCTTTCATTGATCTCTATTCATGTCTAGCCCTTAACAAAACAAGTGTTAAACCAATCTCAAATCGTGGTCTAGCCTATCAATAAATTGATAGCGCCCCCGATAAGGAGGTTAACATTTATTTTGCTAAAATTTATAAACTTTAAAATGTATAAAAGAAGTTAAAAGGTTTTCTCGTCCATTATCCGACCCTATCCTGCAAATCCTAGCAAGTTAGGAATTACTCGCTCATGGTTAGAGATTTAGAAGAAAGGTTGAAGAAGATGAAGACATGATTAAGGTGCAGAAATTAAATGCGGAAATTAATTGCAAAAAAAACTACTTTTATTAATCAACTATTGCATTTACAATTTTGCTCCTTAGAAAGTAGATTACAAGAACCCTAGTTTGCTCTAGATCTCTCACTTGTTGGGGCTAGATAATTAAATGATGATCACTCGGATACGTGGATCTCTTGATCTCTTCGGTGGTGATCTTAATGTGCAGCTCTCAGTCCTATATATAGACTTAGAAATTAGAAACCCTAGATTTCATCTGTGAATATATGTTGTTATGATCAAATCCCCGAAATATCACATACAATGGCCCAGATTGCACCGTGGAACCGCCGCATATAGCCTTGTTTGGCCGCGGTTCCGCCGCAACATAGTTGCATCAAGTTTTGGGATTTTTTCTGGTATTTTGTATAGATATTTGGATATCCTCTTGATGTCTATATTCTGAGAATAATACTCTGAGTCTCTACCGTTACTAGATCTCACGATTTGCTTCTATATTTTGGTAGATTTGATTCCGACATCCTGATTTAATTCGGATCTCTTGGATTCCAGACCTGAGCTAATATCTGCACAATATCTCAAATCAAAGTGTTAGTAGCATTTGATATTTTTGAGACATTATCCTAACCATTTTATATGATATTAAATCTTAAGAATATTGATTAGAAATATTTGATATGATATGCATATTTTAATTACTAATTTTTCATTTAAATATTATATGAATATATTTTCCCTAATTATGTTAATTAAAATATAGAAACATATGATAATAATCTTTTTACAAATAAACCCAAATATGTTCTATATTTACAATAAACACCATTTAATACTTAACAATGGTAGGGAAAATGTTCATTCAAATGTGCAATATTTTATGCTAATCAAATACCCCCGAACTTATCTTTGATCGTCCCGAGCAAACTAGTTATTAAAAAGAAAAAGAAAAACCTAGCACACTTTCGTAGGCAACACGATTGTACTTAGCACATGCAACAAGCCTTTAAACCTATAGGTGTCCCTCGTATGAAGAGTGTTGTCTCCTGAGGGTTTTCAACGGAAGATGATGAAAGTTACATACAAAGATAAAGAACATATAAAAGAAATAACTTGAAAATAAGATTTTTAAACTACACTAGCTTTTTAGTTTTCATGAGCCATATCTTAATGATCTTGAAAAGATATCAGAAATCACATCATCTCTCAATAAAACATCGCTTTTAGTCTTTCTCCCTACCTTTCTTCCAAACATCGATCATATACCCCTACATGTGTGTAAAAAACATCCCTACACTTAGAGAATTCAATTCAAGCTATCATACTCTTGTCCATCTTTCTTAGTACTTTTTTAGTCGGCGAATATTTTCAGATGGAATTGCTCACACATTCTTCATGCGACCATTAATACTTCTTGAGGTACTAACCAACTGATTATTAAATGTGCTCACTCATTTAGGCATAATTAGCAATATCCTAGTCTTGCAACACCTAAGACTTAGCAGTGACTCCCAAACCAGTTGGTCTAAGGCACTAGGTGATAAGGCACCATGGCAATATTTTTTTATGCTGTCTTAAGTAATTACAAAACCAGTGTTCATTTTTCTTCACCTTTTATATTTCATGTGTCATATATATATATATATATATATATATATATTTTCTTCTTCTTCATACTAAGGATTTTAGACAAGAGCATTTCAAGGTATCCTTTACTATCCCAAATTTCAAGATGTGTGCAAGTGCGTATATTAGAGTATCAACGTTCAGATGTTTGGACTCAAGAATAGGGACTATTTTTCAGACTTATTTTTATCCTCAGATTAGTGATTTCCTTCATCTTACCAACCCTTGGGACAACAGCTCATGACTACCTATTACTAATTTCATTTTAAAACATCTAATTTTCTTGCCTTTCTTAAAATTTTCCTTCCTATCATATGTAATTTTCACTTTCTAACTTTCATTTCCAAGAAAATTTTCATCCTATATATATATATATATATATATATATATATATATATATTGCATAGTGCCAAATGATATCTCAGTAAATACAAACCTCCCCCCAAACCTATTTGCAGCAGTGTCCTCACTGATGTTGTTATTTGAGCGCATTAACCTGTAGACTTGGGAGAAAAATAATAGGGATAAAATAACAGTTAAATAAAAAACTATTCCCAAACTTGTTCTTTGGCACGCACATATATTCAGTTATATATATTTTTTATACTCACATCCATTCTTAAGATGAAATAATGTTACCAAAATATGGAAGTGAGGCGGAGGAAAGTTAGTTGTGATAAAGCGGTTCATGTAGGAACATGAGCTCCTCCGTTGGGTCAGCGGAAAAGTACGGTTTTAATCTATGCCCATTTATTTTAAAAATAGAACCGTTTTAAACATTTTTTATATCCATTGCACCATGCGGGTACACATACCGCACCACAAAAGGTCCTTTCCAATGAGATTTTAGCTTACCCGGATGAAGGTGGAGACGAGAATCATAAAGAAGGACTTGTTGTCCCGGTGTGAAAGTTTTTCTCAAAAGGTTTTTGTCGTGGAACACTTTAGTCTGGTTCTTTAGTATAACCGCATTATCGTAAGTTTGATTGAGAAGTTCGCTTAGCTCATTTAATTGCAGCTTCCGATAGCTGCCGACTTGATCAAAATCACAATTAAGCTCTTTAATAGCCCACATTGCTTTATGTTCGATCTCGACAGGAAGGTGGCACGCCTTCCTAAACACTAGTCGGTATGGAGACATACCAACATCGGTCTTATAAGCAGTACGAAATGCCCAAAGAGCATCCGTCAATTTGATGGACCAATCTTTACGGTTCTTAGAAACCGTTTTCTCCAAAATTTGTTTGATCTGCTTATTGGAGATCTTATCTTGCCCACTTGTTTGGGGATGATAGGGTGTAGAAAGCTTGTGGTTGATTAAATATTTCCACATCAAAACCTCAAAAGACCGATTACAGAAATGCGTCCCATTATCGCTAATTATAGCGCGAGAGTGTCCGAATCGCGAAAAGATATTTTCTTAAAAGAACTTAATAACAAGCTTGTTGTCATTAGTTCGACATGGTACCGCTTCCACCCATTTAGAGACATAATCAACCGCTAATAAGATGTATAAATTCCTAAAAGAGTTGGGAAATGGCCCCATAAAATCAATTCCCTAACCATCAAATATCTCCACAACCAAGATAAGTTGGAGTGGCATCTCATTTCTCCATGAAATCCGACCCATGTGTTGACACCGTGAACAAGTTTTGCAATAATCATATGCATCTTTAAACACCGTTGGCCAATAAAAGCTACTTTGCAAAACCTTCTCCACCATTTTCCGTGGACCAAAGTGACCGCCACATGCCTGATCATGGCAGAAAGACAATATACACTTGAATTCATCATCAGGGACACATCGGCGAATGAATTGATCGGGACAATGCTTAAACAAATAAGGTTCATTCCAGTAAAAGTGTTTTACTTGGGATAGAAATCGGTGATTTTCTTATTTTGACCATTCGCTGGATAGAAGTCATGTTGCTAAATAATTCACAATATCAACCAAGGTTCGCAGGATATGGTCAAGAGCTATTCGTCAGGAAAGGAATCGTTTATTGACAAGGTCAACGTTGGTGAAGAAGAAAGGCGTGAAAGATGGCCGACTACGACGTTTTCACATCCACTCTTGTCTCGTATAACAAGATCAAATTCTTGTAACAACAGGATCCAACGTATTAGCCTGGTTTTAGCATCCTTCTTCGATAAAAGTTGTCTTAGGGTGGAATGATTGGTGTAAACTACTACTGGAGAGCCAATCAAATAGGGCCTGAATTTTTCTAATGCAAATACAACTACCAAGAGTTCTTTCTCGGTAGTTGTATAATTTATTTGGGCATCGTTCAAGGTCTTACTTATTGGCTATAGTGCCCTCAAGTCAATTATTGAATCGCAAGCACGCGATTGCGATGATTGAGGGAGGACCTATATGGATAGAACAGTCTTTCTCAAAATGATAGTATGCTATCTGGTTTGTCTTTATCATCATGCACATGCTTTATGTGGTATCACAGATCACTATTACATGTTGATAGAGCCCATAGAATTTTGCTTGACTACCATCATTATGACGGCGATCATATACGTGGGAGCTGGGTGGTCTATAAGCACATCCTTAAATGTCCCTAGTCGGGGAAGTATCGAGACTGGGTATCGATACTCCAGAGTAGACTAGTGTATACCGATCGAGACCCCTGCGAGGGGCGGTGGCCAGGTCTCACAAGCCATTGGTGTTAGTTTGTTCACCTAAGATAGTATACAGGTGCTCATTGGGCTATGAGTACACTGGACGGACTCGTCGGGAACCTGCTAGTTGGTACTATACCTATTGTCAGATAGCAGTGTTGGCTATAGTGCCCTCAAGGCAATTATCATAGTCGCAGGTAGGCGATTGTGATGATTGAGGGAGGACCTATACCGGTAGAACAATCTTATTCGAGATGATAGTATGCTATTTGGTTTGTCTTTATCATCATGTACATGTTGATAGAGCCTATAGGATTCTTTTTTGACTTCCAGCATTATGATGGCGATCATATACGTGAGAGATGGGGGTCAATAAGCAAATCCTTAAATGTCCCTAGTCGTGGGAGTATTGAGACTGGGCATCGATACTCCAGTGTAGACTAGTGTATACTTATCCAGACCCTGACGAGGGGCGGTGGCCGGTCTCATAAGCCATTGGTGTCAGTTGTTCATCTAAGATAGTATATAGGTGCTCATTGGTTTATGAGTACATTGGACGGACTCACTGGGAACATGCTAGTTGGTATTATACCTATTGTCAGATAGCAGTTCCCTGGTGACATGTGTACAGGTTAGTTTGTCGACCTGAGATCGTCATTTGTCTCGTGTGAGTTCCCACTGTGCTTTGATTACTACTCTACCACGGCTCAAAGGAGTCGTGCAAACAGGTTTTAGTTGGGTATAGTCCCGAGCCATATGGAGGCAGTGAGCGGATCGTCAGGGATTCGTCTCTCCCACTATTGGGGGTTGATATCGCGCTGTGCATGGGTGGCCATCACCAGAAATACTCGGCCGGGGTATACGAGAATTACCGATCCAGGATCGATAATTTCTCAGTTGGTAATGGGTTACACACCGACATAAATTATCACGTTATTAGAGGTCTGATTTTATCCACCCCCTAGACTCGATATGAGATACTCTTAGACGAACAGATCAGACTGTACGTATATTGTCACTGTTAGGCTCAGTAGAGGTTCAGGATTAGTTTGCTCGTCGGCCTCCCTTTCGCTTGGTACCTGGGTAGCCGTTATGTACAGCTAGTACCACTGACGTGCTTGTGGTTAAACCCACTGCCAGCGTATTGACGAGTCTTTAGAGTCCCACACAGAGGGTTTTCACGGTTCAGACGATATGGTGTAGATGACGTATGTTGGTACATACAGGTGTCCGATTAAATATGTGTATAGGCTGCACAGATTTTAATCGGACGGTTGATAATACTAGCGGTTTAGGATTAAGCTGGATTATTAAATCAGGTTTTGATTTAATAATTTATATATGTATTTATATTCTAGTATTATTGTTCACTATTTATTTTCTCTCTTGGCTGTTCCTATTTTTATACGAATACGCGTATATGTATTTCGATACGTATACCGGGTTGCATTCCGTATTTATACGGAATTGTTTCTAGAAGATGTGACACCTCATTATTTGATTTTCCTTTTTAGAAAATCATTTAGGGAAATGAGGTGGAAGGGGTGAGGTGGCATGAGCATATAGAGAGGTATGGGTTGGGAATTGTTTAATGAAAATTGGATGAGATATTTTTGTGCATGAGAGAGAGGGGGCGGCCACATCTTGGGGATAGGCTTGCTCATTATTTTCTCCACTTGATTTTCATCACTCTCTCACTCTCATTCTCACATCAAGAAAACACTTAGCTATTTTCTCTAGTTGCTCATGCCATTGTTTTCTTCACCTCCTTCATCTTCTATGGTTGCTCCAATGAGCAATTATGATGAGAGAAAAATATAATGACACATTTCTACATCTCTACTCTCCATTGCTAGCAACCTTGGAGCGTCGGTTGCCTCGCTTGACGAGGCTGAAGTTTGCGCCGTTTCCCTCAGGTGGATCATCGTAGATGGAGGAAGACCGGTAACCAAACTTGATCAACGACCACTAGGAGCTTGGAATGAAGGCCAAAGGACACGGATCAACTCGGTATAACCATTCTAACTTCTTTATATTAGCTTTCTAGTTTAGGGTTTAGGGTAGATCCGGGCATCGGGTAATGCTAGCGCCAGTTTGGATAATTTTTGTTCCGCATTTGGCCACGTTTTCATGGCCGGGGGGATGCCTTAACCTTACATGGTATCAGAGCCAGCCTTTAAACCCTATATTAGTTGGTTTAGACAATGTTAAACTATCGAAACCGAAACAACCCCAATACACTGCCCTGAACATTTCAATTTCTGTCGAATTTTAAAGTATCTTCAAAAATTATTTTAGCAACTGCAGAAGACTACTGACATTACCACTTGACTACACCCCAAATATGAGCCAAATCCACCTTAAAAAAACCGGCCACATGCATGAAATCCGAGGAGGCCGGCCACTTTAAGGCTTCAGGGTTTCGTTTTTTGGGTGTGGTCTTGTCTTTGGACTGTTGGTTCAGTGGTATTGTTTGTTTAGCCCAGTTTTGATATGGTTTTATCTAGTTGTTTGGGGGCTATTCGGAGTGTTTCGAAGTCGATAATTTAACACTGTTTAAATGTTTATCAGTACTTACATTACTATCTGCGACCGTGAATGTCATTAGATCGGTACAACTTGTCTAATTGCTATAGTTCTTTTAGACGGGCTTGCGAACGTGACATTCACGTTGATGTTCTGTGTTGTGCTGTGATTGTGGTTGGATCGTCATGGTGGATGGCTTTGGTACAATGGTATTACAGTTTAGTTTCATTTGTACATTTGTTATTGCAGGACGAGCGTTCGACATGTGGACTGCCCCACTACCAGTTTGTATATTATTTGTTTGGGGCACAGCCTGGTTGAGGTCGATGTCATCCTTGTATATTATTTTCTTTTCTGTACTAAGATTACCCTGTGGTGGAGTGCACGAATAGCCGGGTTCTAGAGGGCAATGGGTCCGCTTCTCATGGCGTTGAGATGGAGGGGACCTTACTTTAGAATTGGCGGGCTATTCGCCGCGCTCGTAGGGGGTATAGGTTGACCCACGGAGGGGTGCCCAAGTTACCGGATTCCGTAAAGTGCTGGGTGGCCCATTCACGTTGTTGAAGGGGGTTGCCTCACTTCTGGTTTTGGTGGGTAACTTGCTGCGCTCGTAGGGGTCTAGGTTTCATTGCACAGGCTATCCATACGACAGGGAACGTCGGGTCTCATTTGTGGCTCAAGTGAAACCCAGGGCTCCAAGATTATCCACCATTCTGTGTTGCATTCTGTGTTGCTTCTGTGATGTTTCTGTGATGTTGCTTATGTCATGCCTGGGATGAATGTTATATATATATTTATATATACTAGTAGATATTGTATATGTTTTTCATCCGCGCTAGTCCAGTCCCTGCTCTGTCGTTAGTTATGTAACCTAACGGGCGATGACGGGACCCAGTGGCGAATGAGGATGGCATATACGTACATTTTATTTTTCGTTCTTTTCTGGTGTGATATATTTATTGATGGGACTGCGTTGATTCTGATCAATGCAAGGAAAACAAACCTATTTGATGTTGTTGGAACCAATTTTAAAAACTGACATTACAGACGTTTTCTTTTGCTTTGCATAGCGGTATTCGGTTATGAATATCTAGCACCTTATTCGACGAGGTAAGGGCCGAGATCCCTTCATCAGGAGTGACCCCTTGAGTAAAAGTTTGCGTCAACGTAATAACTATACTATAGTCGATTCTTTTGCTTTGCATCATGGTATTCAATTTGTAATATCCTGCACATCATTCTACGAGGAAAGAGCCAAGATCCTTTCACCGGGAGTGACCTCTTTAGCAAAGGTTTTTACAGCTATATATTTATAAAAGCTATACGGTTCGTTCAACGATATCAAGTTCATTACGTTAAAGGTTTTTTCGCCAAAAACCATTCATAGCCCTCCGTCATTTCAAACGGGTAGCACTTAGTATTCATGCTATGTTTGTTGGCCTACGTCAAGGCATAGTGTATGGTAGCTATTTGTTACTTTTCTGTTGCATAGATAGATGCGTTGGTTTGGGACAGTTGTACTACTTTGTTGGCCTACTTCAAGGGTATGTATGGGTGGGTTCAAATTAACCTGGACAATGACAGGTAGAACTTGACATGTGACTTATGATTTGTTGGCCTACGTCAAGGTCATAAGAGCATGGGATAAAAATCACATCGGGAGTTTCAAACATACAGGAAACTTGCCAGGCATGCGCATACCTTCTGGAGTGTGATAACTTGAGTGGCTTCCATCAAGTTATCATGCGATGATAGTTGGATCCCGATTATCACCGATGAGTTGGATTACTCCTTGGGTGATTTTAGATGATCCCGAATAATTCTCCTTTTTGATTTGGAGGAGAATTCGAGGAAACAGTGGGAGCCATCCTGATTAGATAAAGTAATTAACCATTCTGATCTAGATTAGAGTGCACGCTGAGTGTTTCTTCTCTCTCTCTCTCTGTGGCAGCGACCATGGCCTGACCATAGACTAAAACTCATGAACCAAGTTAACCGAACCTTCTTAAAATACTTTAGCTTCCGAAATGTCACGAACTCGCATATATCCTTGCCACTTCTGTATCACCTTTGCATTTCTCCAGAACACCCGGTATCACTATGAACATCCACTCCTATTGGATAAACCCATCGTATAGTTACATACGAACTCGAAGGAACTTGTTCCAGATTCGAGGATGGATTCTGGTTCTGGAGAAATTGAATAAAATTATTCGGTTTTCTTTTCTCTTTACCTTCTCTCAGCTTGTGAGGGCTTCTAGGATTAGGAGATGGTACACCTATTGATCTTATTGGATAATCTTCCACCAAACCATAGGCAGGGGCCGAATGGTAGGGAAGGAAGAAAACCAATTAGGCTAAGTATGGTGTACAGAAGGTAATAAGTAATGACAAATAAAGGGATCATAATAACGGCAAAGAAAATTACGACCGCTATCATTCACGACAAAACCATGTATACCCCTGCCACTCCCACATCCACTTTGGATTTCTCCAGAACACTTCGTATCACTACGAACGTCTGTAATGCTTGGACATGCCATCGTATAGTTACATACGAACTCGAAGGAATTCATTTCAGATTCGAGGATGGTTTCCGGTTCAGGAGAAATTGAATAGGATTATTCAGATGTCCTTTCCTATTACCTTCTCTCAGGTTGCGAGGGCTCCTGGCATAAAGGAGTGTACACCTATTACGCTTATTGGATAGTCTTCTTCCAAACTTTAGACTGGTGCCGAAAAGTACGGAAGCAAGAAAACCAATTAGCCAAAAGTAGGTGTGCAGAAGGTAATAAGTAAAGGCATAATAAAAGGATTGGAGTGAGGGCATAGAAGTATACGGTTACAGTCATGAATCAGGATAGTGGAAGAGGCATTACTAGAAATACCCGGTTACCCCTTCGAAACATTTTCATGTTTCAGTTTCACTGTGTGATGTTAATTGAAAACTGTTTTCCCAAATTGGAATCTAACTCCAGGGTATGTATTTACCAGATTCGTTTCTCACATCTGTATAGTGTTACAGATGGTGAGTGCGAGTAAGATATTGGGAATTGGGTGATTAGTTCCTCATTATATCGGAATTCGTTGTAATTGTTGATATTTGAGGAAATCACCTGGGTTTTTGCCTGACGGCAAATATTTGGTTTTGAATATCTGTTGTTATGCACCAATTTCAAACTGATATATCTATACGTTTATTTTATAAAGTGAGATATAACTTTTGAAATTATGTCTATGACATTTACCTATATCAGTTGATGATTAGGTAAGGTGCATTCAACAACGGTGTAATTCTTCTTAACCATAGTACAGTTTTCAACCTACGATGCACAGGGATTGAGTCGTTAAACTCAGTGGAATGATACAAAGTATTGTATGTTGTCCAGTGTCCATTAGGATAAATGGGGTTGTACTCGTACTATATTCTTTTTACTTGTGACTTCTCCGGTTCTGGACAAGTATTTCGTTGAAATGCAAGGTCCAGATATTGAGAAGTTATAGGTATAAGAATAAAGTAGAGAACCATTTGTTGGAAGTATCAGGATTCTTCGAAGTAGTCGAAGATGTAGATACTTGTGTTTGGTATTCCGTTGATAGTAATGGTTTTAAGAACTTGCTTCTCTTTCGTGTTACTCATATAGATGCACTCCTAGTTGAGTAATACTGATTGGCCTCATTCCATTTGGTTGATATGCACTGGAGACAGCTGCATGATTTTGAATTTGGTTCCAATAAAATTACTGCCTTTGTTTCTATATGGTATATAGAATCAATTTGTATCTTAACAATGTTAAGATATAGAGAGTTGTCCGGCTGATACTTAAAACCAGAATCTGGACTAACTCAAGGCACGTTTCAGTAATGGCAGTTTGTGGGTTATCCCGGGCTTTGAAAAGGGTTAACTTTCTACCATCAGGAAGATCAATAGTGATATTGTTCTTGACTCGCCACAGTTTTAGTAAAATGGATTTTTCAGAAAACAGAAGTGGGAGTATGGTAGAACTGGAAGTAATTCTAGAACCGCAAACGATTACTGAAAATTTAATAGAACCTAAAGATTCAATTGGATTCGACATTCCATTAGCCACTCCGCAGATTTTGGTGGGTAATCTCAGACACCTGAGAGGTACTTCGGACTTCTCAGAGATGGTGACAGGGAGGTTCTTGTTTACCCAGATTTGCCATTGCTGCTGTTCTAGACTATAAGACCCGGCAGGAGGATGAGTATAGCGTCGTTCTAAACTAGCTTTAGAAGTGTATATGTATATGACTCAGCTAGAGGGTTGTTGTAGTCAGTGGGAGCAGCGGAAGCATAGTGGGCAAGTAGCTTATGTCTATTTATAGACTGAAGCAGGTATGGCGGAAACAGATCATCTATTTTTGATGTGACAGTCATAGGTTTTGACTTCATCAGAATAGGAGATGGATATGGTAAGAAGCTAGTAGGGAGTGATGTCCTGGTATATGGATGACATACTCTTGATAGGAAGATATTTTCCTATACTACGATCGGTTATACTGTGGTTGTCACACATTAGTTTCTCCACATAGAACATGGATATAATATCAGGGTTTCTGTTACTAAATCTATGGTTTTAGATCTAGATTTGGAAAGTGTCCCAATTTGGGTACTTGACACTGTTCTAAAGTGTTTTAGAATGGACGACTCCTGGTATGGTGTACCTGCAGGTGATGTAAGTGCACGGCAGCGCTCCGGTCGTCAATCCGAGGCCAAAATGCTGAAATGAAACTTTTACAGAACTTGTAAACCAGCACTACCGCGCACTTTAAAACCCGGATCGGGCCATTAACCTAATGCTAGCTAACAAGAGAAGGGGTAAAATGCTATACCGAGCGATCCGTGTCCTTCGGTCTACGGCCTCCATCCCGATCTCCTCGCGGAATCTCCGGTCTTCATCTCATCGTCGGAACGGGCACCACATCGCCGGGTTCTTTTACGGGCTCCCACCTCTGGACCGAGGCAACTTGGGCATGAAGTTGGCGAGTCGACGTGTCCAAGAAATGCTGTAGATGAAGTGTAGAAAGCTTTGTCTCATTGGGGTATGAAGTTGCCTTGTATGGATGTGGAGGAGAAAGAATAATGGAGATGAGTTTGGGATTTTTTGGTGTATGCAAAGAATGAGATGAAGAAATTTCCCACACCAAAAATAATCCCCGCTCCCTCAAGAATGTGGCCGGCCCCTCTTTTAAAAAAATGGTGGAAGAAAAATACAAGCATAAAGCAAGTGGAGAAAATGGAATGATAATGTGGAAAAAGAATCACTCCAAAGCCAAATCAAATCCCATCATATTTCCATCTCATTAATGCTAAAGAAATGATCACTAGAAAAAGCAAAGATGCTTAAACCATTATAATCATCCATGTACAAGAAACCCCCTCCATATATCTAATTTGCACACTTGCAAATAACCCCCTCCATCGGAAAAATCCGGCCGTGAAGGAACAAAGGAAAACTGGCCGAAACGGAATGCAAACTGGAAACTTCAAAAAACTGATCCCGTAATAAATTACAGGAAAACCCCGCGACCGTATATACATACCCGCATTTGTATTCCGACCGAATACAAATGCAAAGAGACAAAATCTACACTGTACAATACTAGGATCCAGCTTAAACCAAAGCCCACTAGTATTATCCGTCCGATCATGATCCGTGAAATACCGCACCTATAAGATCGAACCCTGCCATATCTCCATATGGCCTCTACAGCGTTTCGCCCGAAACTTAAGAAACTGTCTGTGGGGAACTCTAAAGACTCGTCAATACTTTGGCTGTGGATTTAACCACTAGCACGTCAGAGGTATTATCCATACGTAACGGGCTACCAGGTATTGACCAAAAGGGACATCGATGAGCGAACTCATCCTGACAGCCTCCTGAGCCTGTCAGTGACAATATCCGTACAGTCCGGTCCGTTCGTCTATGAGCATCGCATGGCGGGCCTAGGGGGTTGGTAAAAGTCAGACTTCCAAAAGCGGTACAAGTCGTGTCGGAGTGTAGCCCAGAACACCCTGAGATACTACTGGAATACCTACCAGTAAATCTCCTGCCTTGGCCAAGGACTTCGTGTAATGGCTCTCCTAGACACAGCGCGACCTCACCCCCAATAACGGGAGAGACGAACCCCTGCAGATCTGCTCACTGCCTCTATGTGACTCGGGACTGTACCCAACTAAAACCTGTTTGCACGACTCCTTTGAGCGTGGTAGGGTAGTAATCAAGGTACAGTGGGAACTCACCCGAGAAAAATGACGATCTCAGGTCGATGAACTAACCTGTACACATGTCACCAGGGAACTGCTATCTGACGTCAGGTATAATACCAACTAGCATGTTCCCGGTGAGTCCTGTATGGTGTACTCATAACCCAATGAACACCTGTACACATCTTAGGTGAACCAACTGACACCAATGGCTTGTGAGACCGGCCACCGCCCCTCATCGGGGTCTCGACTGTATACACTAGTCTACTCCGGAGTATTGATGCCCAGTCTTGAAACTCCCATGACTAGGGACCTTTTAAGGATATGCTTATAGACCCCAGCTCTCATGTATATGATCGTCATCATACTGCTGGTCGTCAAGCAAGAATCCTAAAGGCTCTATCAATGTGTAATAGCGACCTGTAAGGTCACCTAAAGCTGTACACGATGATAAAGATAAACTAGATAGCGTACTATCATCTTAAGAAAGACTGTTCTACCGGCATAGGTCCTCCCTCAATCATTGCAATCACGTGCCTGTGGTCCAATAATTGACTCTGAGGGCACTATATCCAACAATCTCCTACTTGCACTCAAGGCTAATTATTGCGATGTCGTATACTCACAGCCCGTGTGATACCGAACACCCAACTCTTCTACTAATCAGTCCCATAAAACTCGTTTGCGAAACTATTGCGTTCGAGGAAAAGCCTTAGTGAGTGGATCCGCCCTGATGTTTCTTTCTATGTCTCTCTTTATCTTGCAGTTCGAGGAAAAGCCTTAGTGAGTGGATCCGCCCTGCAGTTCGCGGAGAAAGCCATCTCCCGAAATGAGCAATACCTGTCTTAGAATATGTTTGGATGTCTGATGGGACCTAGTTCATAAGTGAACTCCAAATCCAAACTTCTTAGACTGTATCGTTGACTGAACTTAATCAGTGTCCTGCGCCATGCCTCCCTCAGTATCCGTCTGGACCACCTGTCCAAAATACTGCCCCTCGTCAGAGGGAAAACTATAACTCTGACAGTCTTTCTGTCATCCAGGTCACATTGGAAGCCTGAAATGATAATTGTCTCCTCAAAGAGGCCGTTGTTATTATATCCCTAGAACATCCACTTATGTTCTAAAACTGCTTCCGAATGTTTCTCCAGGATTGGATCAATATCAACTTATTGCATCTAGTGCAAAAACATCTGGTGTAGTACTTGACATCTCATGATTGACTCAATTGCCTAAGCAAGTGATCTGCCAATCATGCACATCCCTCTCCTCTTTAGTCTGTAAGACACCTTTAGAGAGGGTGACTCCATCACATGCAGGTACACTACCATGCCAGGAGTCGTCCATTCTAAAGCACCTCTAGAATGCTGTCTAAGTACCCTGATTCGGAAACTACCCAAATTTAGATCTAAAACCATAGATCCAATAACCAGAATGACTGATATGAAATCCATTTCCTATGTGGAGAAACCACTGTGTGACAACCAAAGTATAACCGATCGTACTATAGGAATTTCACTTCCTACTCTGTGTATGTCATCCAAATACCAGGACATCATACCCTACTACCTTCCTAATAGATCCATCCCCTATTCTGATGAAGTCAAACCTATGACTGTGACATCAGAAATAGATGATCTATCTCCGCTATATCTGCTTTAGTCCATAAATAGACATAAGCTACTTGTCCACTATACTTTCGCTGCTTCCACTGACTATGACAACCCTCTGGCAGAGTCATATAGACGTACACTTCTAAAACTAGTTTAGAACGACGCTATATTCATCCTCCCGCTGGGTCTCACAGTCTGGAACAACAGCAATGGCAAGTCTGGGCAAACAAGAACCTCCCTGTCACCGTCCTTGAGGCTACCGGAGTATCTCTCGGGTACCTAAGGTTACCCACCATATCTGCGGAGTGGCCAATGGAATGTCAAATTAGATTGAATCTTTAGGTTCTTATCAAATTTTCAGTAATCGTTTGCGGTTCTGGAATCATTTCCAGTTCTACCATACTCCCACTACTGTTTTCTGAAAAAATCCATTTTATTAAAACTGTGGCGAGTCAAGAACAATATCACTATTGATCTTCCAGATGGTAGAAAGTCAACCCTCGTCATAGCCTGGGTCAACCCACAAACAGCCATTACAGAAACGTGCCTTGAGTCATCCAGAGTCTAGTTTTATGCATAAGCTGGACAACTCCCCGTATCTTAACAATGTCAAGATATGAACTGTTCTATATCCAATACAGAAACAGAGGCACTGATTTAATTGAACCAGATTCAAATCATGCATCTGTCTCCGGTGCATGTCAACTAAATGGAAAGAGGCCGATCAATATTACTCAACTTAGGAATACTTCCAATTATGAATAACCTGAAAGAGAAGAAAGTTCTCTTAATCATTACTATTAACTGAATACCATTCACAAGTATCTACATCTTCGATCACCTTGAAGAATCCCGATACTTGCAACATCTGGTTCTCTACTTTACTCTTATACCTATAATTTCTCAAAACTTGGACTTTGTATTTCTATGAAAAACATGTCTAAGAACTAGAGAAGTCACAAGTAAACAGAATATAGTATGGGGACCAACCCCTCTGTCCTAATGGACACTGGACAACATACAATACTCTGTATAAGTCTCCTGAGTGTAATAACTCACTCCCTGTGTGTCGTAGGTTGAAAACTGTACTTATGGTTAAGAAGAATTACACCGCTGTTTAATACTCCTTACCTAACCATCCAGTGATATAGGTAAATGTCATGGACATAATTTCAAAAAGGCATATCTCACTCTATAAAATAGACGTATAGATATATCAATTTGAAATTGGTGCATAACAACGGATATTCAAAACCAAATATTTGCCGTCCGGCAAACAGCCCAGTCGATTTCCTCAAATATCACCAATTAAAACGAATTCCGATATAATGAGGATGATCACCTACCAATAACTTACTCCCACTCATCATCTGTAAAACCATACAGATGTGAGAATCACACCTGGTAAATACAAACCCTGGAGTAAGTATCTAATTAGGAAATCAGTTTTCTTTTAACAGTACACAGTGAAACTGGAACATTGAAATGTTTCGATGGGGTATCCGGGTATTCCTAGTAATGCCTCTTCCATTATCAGATTCACAACTGTAACCGTATATTTCTTTGCCATCTCTCCAGATCCCTTCATATGTCTTTAGTCATTACCTTTTGTACACCCTTTTAGGCCAAATGGTTTTCTTTCTTCCCTACCATTCGGCACCAGCCTATGGTTTGGAAGAAAACTATCCAATAAGCATAATGGGTGTACTGTCCTAATCCTTGGAGCACTCGCAATGCGAGAGAAGGTGAAGATAAAAGACAACCGAATATACTTTATTCCTATTTCTCCCGAACCAGAATCCATCCCCGAACTGGAACAAGTTCCTTTCGAGTTCGTATATAACCATACGATGGAGTATCCAAATAACTATGGATCTTCATAGTGATACAGAGTGTCCTGGAGAAATACAAAGGTGCAGTGGGAGTGGTAATGAAATATTTGGTTTGGTCTTGAATAGCAGTCGCAGTTTACTTTGCCCTCCTTCTAATCCCTTTACTTGTGTTTACTTAATACCTTCTGTACACCATCGTTACGCTAATTGATTTTCTTCATTCCCTACCGGTCGGCACCTGCCTATGGTTTGGAAGAAGACTATCCAATTTGCGTAATAGGTGTACTGTCCTAATCCAAGGAGCACTCGCAACCTGAGAGAAGGTAAAAGGAAAAGACAACTGAATAGTCCTATTCATTTTCTCCAGAACCAGAAACCATTCTCGAATAAATTCCTTCGAGTTCGTATATAACCATACGATGGTTTTATCCAATGGAAGTGGACATTCGTAGTAATACGGGGTGTCCTGGAGTAAAAGGTAAAAGTAGGAGTGGCAATGAGGTTTGCAACTCTGACAATCTAAAAGCCAGTGTTAAGAAGGTTCGGTCAACTTGGTCACTGAGTCATAGTATAGGGTCGGGCCATGGTCGCTGCCAAAGAGAGAGAGAAAAGAAACATTCAGCGTGCACTCTAACCTAGATCAGAATGGTTATCACTTTATCTAATCAGGAAACCTCCCACTGTAACCTCATATTCTCCTCCAAACCTTAAAGAAGAACTAGTCGGGATCACCCGAGGAGTAAACCAACTCATCAGTGGCAATCGGGATCCAACTATCATCGCATGATAACGTGACGGAATCCGCTCACGTTATCACACTCCAGAAGGTATGCGCATATCTGGCAAGTTTCAGTTTCTTTAGAAACTCCCGATGTGATTTTTGCCCCATGCTCTTATGACCTTGACGAAGGCCAACATATCATAAGTCACATGTCAAGTTCTACCCGTCATTATCCAGGTTAATTTGAACCCACCCGTACATACCCTTGACGAAGGCCAAAATAGTAGTACGACTGTCCCAAACCAATGCATCTATCTATGCTGCAGAAAAGCAACAAATAGCTACCATACACTATGCCTTGACGAAGGCCAACATACATAGCATGAATACTAAGTTCTACCTTTCTGAAATGACGGAGGGCTACGAATGGTTTTTGACGAAAAACCTTTAACGTAATGAACTTGATATTGTTGAAGGAACCGGATAGCTTTTTAGAAAAATATAGTGGTGAAAACCTTTGCTAAAGAGGTCACTCCCGGTGAAGGGATCTCGGCTCTTTCCCTTAGAATGAGGTGCAGGATATTCCAACTGAATACCACGATGCAAAGCAAAAGTAAACGACTATAGTGAAGTTATTACCCTGACGCAAACTTCTGTCCAAGGGGTCACTCCCGGTGAAGGGATCTCGGCCCTTGCCTCGTCGACTGAGGTGCTGGATATTCATAACCGAATACCACTGTCCAAAACAAAAGAGAACGCCCTTGCAATAACAGCTTTTTGAAAAATTGTTCCAACAACATCAGAATAAGTTTGTTTAGCTTGCATTGATCCGAATCAATGCAGTCCCATCAATTGATCACACCAATAAAGAACGAAAATAATGATGTACGTATATGCTATCCGCATTCGCCACTGGGTCCCGTCATCACCCGTTAGGTTACTTAACTAACGACAGAGCGGGGACTGGACTAGCGCGGATGCAAAACATATACAACATCTACTAGTATATATATCAATATATAATATTCGCTCAAGGCGTGATAAAATGCAACATCACAGAAATGTAATAATCACCACAGAACAATACAGATATCTGGGATCCCCGGGTTTCATAAAGCCGCTACTGAAACCCGACGTTCCCCTGATCGTGTGGATAGCCTGTGCAATGAAATCCTAGACCCCTACGGGCGCGGCAAGTTACCCGCCAAAATCTGAAGCGAGGCAGCCCCCTTCAACAACGTGAATGGACCACCCAGCACTTCACGGAATTCGGTAACTTGAGCACCCCTCCTTGGGTCAACCTGTACCTCCTACGAGTGCGGCGAACAGCTCGCCAATTCTAGAGTGAAGCCCCCTCCATCTCAAAGCCATGAGATGCGGGCCCGTTGCCCTCTAGAACCAGGCTATCCGTGCACCCCTCCGTCGGGCAATCCTAGTACAGAAAGTAAAATATACAACGGGTACATCGACCTCAGCCCGGTTGTGCCCCAAAAGAATAGTATATAAATAGGCAGTGACGGCAGTCCACATGTCGGACGCTCGCCCCGCCATATAAAATGTATATATAAAACCAAACTGTACTACCATTGCATCCAGGGTATCCACCACGATAATCCGCAACATCACAGCACAACACAGGACATCAACGTGAATGTCACGTTCGCAAATCCGTCTAAAAGGGCTATAGCAGTTAGACAGGATTTACCGATCAAGTGACATTCACGGTCGTAGATATAATGTAAATACTGTGAACTAACATGTTTAAAATTTTCGATCGACTAAACTTTCCCGAAGTGGGCCCCAAGCACAACTGTAGCACTCAAAGAAAATCTGGGCCCAAAAAGAATATACCATAAACCTTATTTCCATGTCCAAAGAGCACTGTAGAAATTTGGCACTGTGAAGAGTTAAAATGGCGGCGGAACCGCGGCCAATGCATGGGTTTGGCCGCAGTTCCGCGGTGGAACAGTAACTTCATGCGACCAAATTTTCACAGAATGCTTAAAAAACCCTGCTCGTATTTTTACAATGTACCAAATAATTTTTTGACCACTGCAAAAATTCGACAGAAACTGGACTTGAAAATACGGTTTTTGGAAAATCCGTTCGATCGAACTTGTAAACACGTTAGAGCAAGCTAGACTAGGTTAATGGCATGGCTCTGATACCAGTGTAAGTGCACGGCAGCGCCCCGGCCGTCAATCCAAGGCCAAAATGCGGAAACAAAACTTTTACAGAACTTGTAAACCGGCACTACCGCGCACTTTAAAACCAGGATCGGGCCATTAACCTAATCTAGCTTACAAGAGAAAGGGTAGAATGCTATACCAAGCGATCCGTGTCCTTCGGTCTTCGGCCTCCATCCTGATCTCCTCGCGGAATCTCCGGTCTTCATCTCCTCGTCGGAACGGACACCACATCGCCGGGTTCTTTTACGGGCTCCCACCTCTGGACCGAGGCAACTCGGGCACGAAGTTGGCGAGTCAACGTGTCCAAGAAATGTTGTAGATGAAGTGTAGAAAGCTTTGTCTTATTGGGGTATGAAGTTGCCTCGTATGGATGTGGAGGAGAAAGAATAATGGAGATGAGTTTGGGAATTTTTGGTGTATGCAAAGAATGAGATGAAGAAATTTCCCACACCAAAAATAATCCCCTCTCCCTCAAGAATGTGGCCAGCCCCTCTCTTAAAAAAATGGTGGAAGAAAAATACAAGCATAAAGCAAGTGGAGAAAATGGAATGATAATGAGGAAAAAGAATCACACCAAAGCCAAATCAAATCCCATCATATTTCCATCTCATTAATGCTAAAGAAATGATCACTAGAAAAAGCAAAGATGCTTAAACCATCATAATCATCCATTTATAAGAAACCCCCTCAACATATCTAATTTGCACACTTGCAAATAACTCCCTCCATTGGAAAAATCTGGCCGTGAAGGAACAAAGGAAAACTGGCCGAAACAGAATGCAAACTGGCAACTTCAAAAAACTGATCCCGTAATAAATTACAGGAAAACCCCATGACCGTATATAAATACCCGCATTTGTATTCCGACCGAATACAAATGCAAAGAGACAAAATCTACACTGTACAATACTAGGATCCGGCATAAACCAAAGCCCACTACTATTATCCGTCCGATCATGATCCATGCAATACCGCACGTATAAGATCGAACCCTGCCATATCTCTATATGTCCTCTACAGCGTTTCGCCCGAAACTTGAGAAACTGTCTGTGGAGAACTCTAAAGACTCGTTAATACTTTGGTTGTGGATTTAACCACTAGCACGTCAGAGGTATTAGCCATACGTAACGGGCTACCAGGTATTGACCAAAAGGGACGTCGATGAGCGAACTCATCCTGACACCCTACTGAGCCTGTCAGTGACAATATCCGTACAGTCCGGTCCGTTCGTCTATGAGCATCGCATGGCGGGCCTAGGGGGTTGGTAAAAGTCAGACCCCCAAAAGCGGTACAAGTCGTGTCAGAGTGTAGCCCAGAACACCCTGAGATACTACTGAAATACCTACCAGTAAATCTCCTGCCTTGGCCAAGGACTTCGTGTAATGGCTCTCCTAGATACAGCGCGACCTCACCCCCAATACCAGGAGAGACGAGCCCCTGCAGATCCGCTCACTGCCTCCATGTGGCTCGGGACTGTACCCAACTAAAACCTGTTTGCACGACTCCTTTGAGCGTAGTAGGGTAGTAATCAAAGTACAGTGGGAACTCACACGAGACAAATGACGATCTCAGGTCGATGAACTAACCTGTACACATATCACCAGGGAACTGCTATCTGACGTCAAGAATAATACCAACTAGCATGTTCCCGACGAGTCCTGTCCGGTGTACTCATAACCCAATGAGCACCTGTATACATCTTAGGTGAACCAACTGACACCAATGGCTTGTGAGACCGGCCACCACCCCTCGTCGGGGTCTCGACTGTATACACTAGTCTACTTCGGAGTATCGATGCCCAGTCTCGAAACTCCCACGACTAGGGACCTTTTAAGGATATGCTTATAGACCCCAGCTCTCACGTATATGATCGCCATCATACTGCTGGTCATCAAGCAAGAATCCTAAGGGCTCTATCAATGTGTAATAGCGACCTGTAAGGTCACCTAAAGCTGTACACGATGATAAAGATAAATCAGATAGCATATTATCATCTTGATTAAGACTGTTCTACCGGCATAGGTCCTCCCTCAATCATTGCAATCACATGCCTGTGATCCAATAATTGACTCTGAGGGCACTATATCCAACAGGTGATGGAGTCACCCTCTCTAAAGGTGTCTTACAGACTAAAGGGGGAGGGATCTGCATGATTAGCATATCACTTGCTTAGGCAATTGAGTTAATCATGAAATGTCAAGTACCACACAAGATGCTGTTTTTGTACTAGCTGCAATAAACATATATTAATCCAATCCTGGAGAAATGTAGGGAAGCAGTTTATGAACATAAATGGATGTTCTTGGGATATGATAACGACAGCCTCTTTTTGGAGACGGTTATCATTTCAGGCTTCCAATGTGACCTGGATGACAGAGTGGCTGTCTGAGTTATAATTTTTCCCTCTTCTGAGATACAGTATGTTGGACAGATGGTCCAAGCGGTTACTGGGGAAGACATGGCACAGGATACTGATAAAATTCAGTGAACGATACAGTCTAAGAAGTTTGCTGGATTTGGAGTTCATTTATGAACAGGGTCCCATTAGACATCCAGACAAACTCTAAGACAAGGTATTGCTCATTTCGAGAGAGAGCTTTCTCCGCGAAGTTGAGATATAGAGAGATACAGAAAGAAACACCGGAGCGGATTCACTCACTGAGGCTATTTATTGAACGCAATATTTTCACAAACGAGCTTTGTGAAACTGCTTAGTAGAGAAGTTGGGTGTTCGGTATCACATGAGTCATGAGTATGCGACACCGCAATAATTAGCCTTAAGTGCAAGTGGGAGATTGTTGGCTATAGTGCCCTCAAGGCAATTATCATAGTCGCACGTAGGCGATTGTGATGATTGAGGAAGGACCTATACCGGTAGAACAATCTTACTCGAGATGATAGTATGCTATCTGGTTTATCTTTATCATCATGTACATGTTGATAGAGCCCATAGGATTCTTGCTTGACTACCAGAATTATGATGGTGATCATATACATGGGAGCTGGGGGTCAATAAGCAAATCCTTAAATGTCCCTAGTCGTGGGAGTATCGAGACTGGGCATCGATACTCCAGTGTAGACTAGTGTATACTTATCCAGACCCTGACGAGAGGCGGTGGTCGGTCTCACAAGCCATTAGTGTCAGTTGTTCACCAAAGATAGTATACAGGTGCTCATTGGGCTATGATTACACTGGACGGACTCGCAGGGAATATGCTAGTTGGTATTATACATATTGTCAGCTAGCAGTTCCCTAGTGACATGTGTACAGGTTAGTTTATTGACCTGAGGTCGTCATTTGACTCATGTGAGTTCCCACTGTGCTTTGATTACTACCCTACCACGGCTCAAAGGAGTCATGCATACAGGTTTTAGTTGGGTACAGTCCCGAGCCACATGGAGGCAGTGAGCGGATCGTCGGAGATTCGTCTCTCCCGGTATTAGGGGTTGATGTCGCGCTGTGCATGTAGGGTTCCTAGGCACACCCATGAGGTTCTACAAGTGATCAAAAATGGCCAATTCAAATTTTTTCTATGTGCCGAGAAACCCTAAACTAGATTGTTACTAGAGGTAAGGCGATGTAAGCAAGTAAACGACTTTATTGCTAAAGGAAAGTGACAACAACCTTTGTAGATCCGGTCCTCCACTTCCTTGGCTCCGTGATGACGTCCCTCCACTGTACCCATCAGAATCCTAGACTCTCACGGTGGTTTCATCGGAGAAAAGATCGGGCTAGGTCGTCGACTTCGATGCCGAAGATGATCTACGTCGAGGCAACTCAAGATCAACCACCAACTTCACCAAGCCATGAAACTTGTGAAGAAAACACCCTATACTAGATGGCAAGTGGTAGAGGATGAAAAAATAGGAAGTGGGTTCACTTTAGAATTGGATTTCTCACTCTTTTTCTCATTTCACCATTGAAGCTAGCAAGCTTTCATGAAGCTTGATGAAGATGATGGAGATGATGAAGATGATAGAATAAAAAGAATTTGATCAATTGATCTTATCATAATGCAACCTTGGGTTAGTTTAACAAGTGTAGAGAATAAACTAGGGTTTAGGTAAATGGTTAGGGTTAAGGAAAAAGACAAAATGGTAGACTTATTCAAAGCTTCATGAAGCTTCAACAACAAAACAAACTAAGCCACCATTTCATTTTTGCCCAAAAATGAATAAATAAATAAATGATTAAGAAAGGATAACAAAACCCTAACCATTCACTTAAACATGGTTTAAAGTAAACATACACCCAAGTTTGCATGTATCATCAAACATGATACAAACTAGTGCACAAAAAATATATCATATATACAATGTGCACAATCAAGTGAGAAAATCCATCTTAAGTGAACAAATACTTGTTAATGTAAAGTAATATATCTAATATATAATTATACATTAAATCATTAAATCAACACTTGATTTAACGATCCGGTCATATCGCATATGACCGACTAATATCCAATGTATCGACTTATCGAATCAATCCTCGATTCGATAACTAGGTTATATTGCATACAACCAATCGATATATTCATCGCGAGAATAGAATACGGTATCACATACACGCATTATTCTCGGTCCCGCACATATCTCATATGCGCTCCTATTTCGTTTCGCTTGAGCCAGGAAACCTCTGTATAGGACTCTAAAGTCTCGTCAATACGCCGGCAGCAGGTGATGATCATATCAAACACCCACAAGCCGCAAGCGGTCTGCTAAAAGGAACGGCCACCCGGGTATTGAGCGATCAGAAGATCGACGAGCAAGCCCGCTCACACTCCTGCGAATCCAACCAGTAACACTTACCGTACAGTCCGGTCTGTTCGTCTGATATGTCGCATATCTCTCCTAGGGGTGGTAAACGTCAGACCCCAATAGCTCGATAAGTCATGCCGACGTAAGGTTTATAACAATCGTGAAACTACTGATAACTCTTACCAGTATATCACTGCAACCCTGGCTAGGGATTTCCAGTTATGGCCAGTCGTGCATAGCGCAACATCAACCCCCAATACCGGGAGAGACGAATCCCCTCCTATCACTCATTGCCTCCATATGAATCGGGACTGTACCCAAAAGCCACCTGTTTGCACGACTCAGTAGAGCCGTGGTAGGGTGGAAATCAAAGCAGAGTGGGAGACACACAAGACTCTATGACGATCTCGGGTCAACAGACTAAGCTGTACCAGTGTCACCAGAGAACTGCCATCTGACGTGAGGTATAATACCATCTGGGAGTTCTCGGCGAGTCCGTTCAGTGTACCCAGTCTCCACTGAGCACCCGCATACCATCTCTGATGTCAAACACCAATGGATATGGGATCATCCATCGCCCATCACATGGGTCGAGAAGATATACGCTAGTCTACTCTGGAATATCGATGTCCCGTCTCGATATTCCCACGACTAGGAACATTGAAGGATGTACTCATGGACTACCCAGGCCCCACTAGTATGATCCGCATCACAGTCCTGGACGTCGAGTACACATCCTAAGGGCTTTATCAACATGTAACAGAGAGACAGAAAGTATACATGTTAAGATAAAGAGCAACCAGATAGCGTACTATCATGTCGAGCAAGAAAGTCCTACCTATATATGTCCCAGCATCCACTACAATATACATCCAATGTACAGTAATGGCCTCTAGGGCATACATATAACTAACAATCTTCCACTTGCACTAGGGCCATCTGTAGCAGTGGTTGCAGTATCTAATACTCAACCATTCCCTAAAAGACTCTCTTTGGGAAAAGGCCTTTATGAGTGGATCCACCGTGTTGTCCTCTGAGTCTACTCTCCTAAGCTCGATCACCCTGAAGATCAACTATCTCCGTGACCAGGTGATGCTGCCTCAGAATATGTCTGGGTCACTGATAGGACCAGGGTTCCTGGGCCAAAGCCACACTTCCATTGTCACACAATGGTGGGAACCTAGTTCATCTTATGAACCAATATACACCCAAACTGCCTCATTGGTAGTATCTTTAATAGCGATGTTACCAGCCTTTATCGTCTAGTTTGCCACGGTATCTAGCTTGGAACTCTTCCAACATACCGTCCCTCTACTGAGGGTAAAGACAATGCCTGTGACTGACATTCAGTCATCCTTATCACTCTGGAACCTTTCCAGTGATTCACCTTTATCATATTTGGAGAATCCTTGTGATAAGAGGAGATTGACCGTTCGTAGCATAAGAAACTCTTTTCCTATCAAGAGTATGTTGTCCACGTACAATACGAGGATGACCATCTTACTCTCTACTACCGTTTTGTATATACAAGGTTCATCTACCATTTTGATGAAGTCAAACACTTTGACTATCACATCAAAACAGACGTTCCAACTCCGCGATGCCTGCTTTATTCTGTAAAGCAACTTGTACACATTTCCGCTGCTCCCACTATTTACGAAGCCCTCTGGCTGTGTTCTTATAGACGTTCTCTTTTAAATCATTTTAGAAAAGCAGTCATGGCACTCAACCACCAGATATCGTAGTCATGGTATGTAGCAATGATAAGTAGGATCGGGATGGACTTAAGCATAGTCCCTGGAAAAAGTTTCATCATTATCCACGCCTGGTCGATGACGAAAACCTTTAACAAGTCTAGCTTTGAAAGTCCCAACCTTTCCATCTACACCAACTAATCTTCTCAAGATATACTTGCTCCTGATGGGGATTTAACCCTTCAGATATAGCAGCCAAAGTCCATACTTTGCTGGTGTACATGGATTCCATCTCAGATCGCTAAGCATCCAGCCATTCTTACAGAGTCCCCACTCGCGATGGCCTGCTCGAAACTAGTTGGGTCATCGTCTCATGATGCATTCCTCGCTCCCACTGTCATCGAGAAACCGAAGTATCTCTCAGGCGGATGAGAAACCCTACCAGATCGGCGGAGAGGCTGAGGTTCGTCGGGGACTATTGAATCCTTTGGTTCTGTCAAATCATCAGCTGCAGTTTTGTATAGCTGGAACCTTTCCAGTTCTACAGAACTGACCTTGCCTCGATCTTGTCCGGATTTTGCTTTAGACATAGGCCGGACAATCCTAAATCTTAACTTACTTAAGAGATAGGCTCTTCCCATACCATATCTTATATGGAGTGGTAGGCAGTGATCTGATTCGAACCTAATTCAATAGGTATGCAGCTTCTCAAGTGCACAACCCCCAAAAGGAAATAGGTAACTCAGTAGTACTCATCATAGAGCACACTATATCTAATATGGTGCGATCGCTCCGCCCTGATACACCGATGTGCTTTTGTATATTCAGAGGAGTAACACTGAGAGAGAATCTCATTCTCCTTTAGAATAATCCCGGAATTCTATCCACAAGTATTCTCCTCCCTGATCACATCAAAGGACATAATACTTATACCCGTATTGGTTCCCTACTTCTAGCTTATATTCTGTGAATATCTCAAAAGGTTCGGACTTGTGTTTCAACAGGAACACATAATTGAATCTTGAGAGATCATCAGAGAACATAATGAAGTATAAAGAACCAGTCCTGGCATGTGTAGACAGGAGTCCTTACATACATCATCATGTATCAGTCCCAAGAGTTCACTAACTCTTTCTCAGTTTCCAATAAACAGAGCTATGGTCATTTTATCTTTGTGACATGACTGGCAAGTTTCACAAGATGTAAATTCAAACTGATTTAAATATGCATCTAAAATGCAACTTCAGCCAGTCGGGTCGCATTGATATGACCTAGTCTACAATGCCTCAAGAAGGATTCGTTCATTTCTGAACTCTTCCTCTTGTGTGTGTTCTGTATACTAGGAACTGTAATTTGATTTAGAACGTCAATGCTTTTAGATAACGTGCCTAAACCGATCAACTTTTGATATAGGAAATGTTCAAAACATTATCCATCAATACAAAATTTTATCATTTCTTTAATAATTAAAGAGATTGATATGATTTTGTATATCAGGTTCGGTATCTAATAGCATTTGTTCAGAATCAATGTATTGGTAATACAGGGTGACAGTGACCAACAGACTTGGCTGCAACACTTGCCCCATTTTCTGTCTCATGAAACTTATCACCCGTACTCAGTTTTCTACCTTTTTGTAGCCCTATGTAACAGATTACATATCTGGGATCCTGATCCGGTATCAGATACCTAGGATGCAGAGGATACTGAGAAACAGTTCTGTATAATGAACACACCCGAAGGAGATGCATCATATGCACTTTCTTCGTTTGGACGGCATGGGAATTCTGGTATTCCCCTATTTCCTGCTCTGTCTTATAACAATTATAAGTTGGAGCGGGACCAACATTCCCCAGCTCAGTATAACAAGCGGGTTCGGTCAATACATCCATATTATTATCTTGATTAAGGCGTGATATGGTTGCCACCTGGAGAGAGAGAAAAGAAAACACTCTGCGTGCGCTCTTGCAAGATTAGATTGGTTATTTATTTTATCTAATCAGGATGGCTCCCACTGTTTTTATCAAATCTTCCTTCAAACCCTTAAAAGGAAAGACTAGCCGGGATTAATTACACTCTGCAAGTTCACCAAACTTTCAGCCAGGCCAGTGTCGGTACTTTGAGGGAGGTTCCCCATGCTTTCGCACGGACCTAATTACAGTAAACCTCGTTTTTCCAGAGGCGTAACCCCGTTGACATCTTTCTAGACACCTACTTGATCGGCTAATTGTAAAGTGCAAAACTCTCCCAGGAGTAACAATAACTCGCAGTGGGTATCGGGATCTAACTATCATATAGAAGGTATGCAATCTCATTGCAAATTTCAACACTTGAAACTCCCGATAAAGGTTTTTACCCCTAGCACTTATGACCTTAACTATGGTCAACAAATCATAAGCACTCGTCAAGTTCTACCCGTCATTTCGTGATTAATTAGACCCACCCACATGACCCTTAACTAAGGTCAACAAAGTCACGTGACTGTCCTAACTAATCGCATCATATGCGGTGTAGGAAGACATCACTTAGCTACCGTACACTGTGCCTAACTAAGGTCAACAAACACAGCACGAATACTAAGTACTCTACTTCCTAAAATGACGGAGGGTTGCGAATGGTTTTTATGAAAACCTTTAACGCTTTGAACTTGATCTCATTGCGGAATCAAATGGTTTTTAAATGGAATGTTTTTGAGGCTTTTCTAGTTTTGCTAAAGGGGTCACTCCCGGTGAAGGGATCGTCGGCCCTTTCCTCGTCGAATGAGGTGCGGGATATATCATATATATCACTGTGCAAAGCAGAAACTATAGAAGCAACCAAAAGACAAACCGAGTGTGTACCATCTGCCAGTTATTGCTAAAGGAGTCACTCCCGGTGAAGGGATCTCGGTCCTTTCCTCATCGAATAAGGTGCAGGATGTTCTACAAGGAACACCGCAATGCAAAGCAAGAACTGTAGCTACCTGTTTTATTTTGAAATTTGATTCCACAACATCAATTAGGTTTATTTTCTTTCATTAATCTCATTAATGAATGTCCCATCATGTAAGTCCACCTAAAAATCACAGATAAATATAACGTACGCTTATGCCATCCGCATTCGCCTCGATGTCCCGTCTCCACACCGTTAGGTTAGGTAACTAATGCCAGAGCGAGGCAGGGCTAGCGCGGGTGTAAAACATAAGCAACGTCTATATAATATATCATATATACTATATATAATATCTATCTGAACATATCACATGATCACATCACAGATAACGCAGCAGAAAATATCATATGAAATATTGGATATACTAGGACATCCGTGCTTTTAATACAAGCCAGTATAAAACACGGATTCCACGATCGTGATGAATAGCCAATCCCATACCCCTAGACCCCTACGAGAGCGGCAAGCAACCCTACCAATTCTAGGGTTAGGAGACCCGGACTCGACTCCTCGAGATGGTCTCCCACTGGACCCTAGAACCCGGTTACTTGTGCTCCCCTCCTTGGGTCTATCCTAATGCGGAAAAGAAAATAATATACAAATGGTGACATCATCCGCAACCTGGAAGTGCCCCACTAAAAGAATATTACATACAAGTTTTTACATGAATGAAAATGAAAAACACTCATCTCACATAAAAACCCCCCGGCTATTCAAACACGACGATCCAATATAACATATCCAGCAACACATAACATCACATGTCATCAATGTAAGTAAACATGCGTATCCCAATTGTCGTTGACATATAGCAACGAAACCGGCGATATCACATATTACACTTACGGTCACAGAAAAGAAAGTGTAAAACTACAACTGTTGGAATCCGCAAACTTTTTAGATATCGCATGCCTAATCAAATGAAATACTTAGACATCGCATGCCTAACAATTATAAACCCCGCATTTTAGTCTCATTATCGAAAACTCTTTTCAATATCAAGTCGGGTAATTCAACAAGATTCCCGACACCCTGATCGAATGCTCGTCGCAAACTTTAGTAGGCGGCCGCACCCCCGACGTCGTCGACGAAGTGCACCAAGGCGGAACACCGCTGCCGCGAGCACCCGAACGGATGCTTTCGGCGACGGGGTTCTCCTACAGTCACTTGGTCGGGGCTATGGGGCGAGGCTGTCTATTAAGTTTACCCGGCGAGTATCCGCGTAAGCTACGTGATTGCGACGGACTTTTGATCACATCAAAATTCCGTGGCAACCGATCAAGTGAGACTAAACTGCTATGTTTACAACATTCATTCAGTTATCTCATAATTACTTGTGAATTCCAAATATTGTATCACATTCCGGATAAATAGAAAATGTTAAACTTTTCGATCGAAAAATCAAACACCCAAGTTTTCCCAAAACAGCTCAACACATGAAATAAGTTTAACAACATTCATTTCGTGCCTCAGTACCAACGGTCCAGCCGTAGAAGGGTCAAGCCAACGCCTCACATGTGGCACGCCGTACTGCCCCAAACCGTAAGGTTCAAAGGGCAGTTCAAGACGGTCACATAATCAAGTTAAGGTTTATTGTCTTCTAGAGGGACCACCGCATTACTTGCACTACTTAGAACGTCGTTAAACTACGGAAAAATCCAACGATTGGAAATTTTTCGGCAGGGGAAAAAGTGGGTATTTATATCCGGTCGAACTTTTTAACATATTCCAAAGTTATCCGGAAAAACACAGTAAACAAAGTTAAATAATCCGATCGAATCATCAAGTCCCCAATACAACCCCAGAACACTCAACTCTTGAGTCAAAATAAAAATACCCATAAAATATAAATCACAGAAATAGGAATTATGGTGCCAAAATGATAACCTAACTCTTCTGTACGGCCGCGGAACCGCGGCCCAAGCAGGCTATTGCCGCGGTTCCGCGGTGGAATGTACGATTTAGGGGGTCGTTTTTCACCACAATTCTTATATTTCCCTGCTGTATTTTTCAGGTATTTTTAATTCAGAAAACTCCACAATTTTCAAAAATGTACAGAGAGGGGTCATGGATTAGGGTTTCGGGTTCGATCGGGCTTCTAACTCCGTCTACGCATCGCCTAAGGCTCTAGCTAGGCTCTGATACCACTGTAGGGTTCCTAGGCACACCCATGAGGTTCCACAAGTGATCAAACATGGCCAATTCAAATTTTTTCTATGTGCCGAGAAACCCTAAACTAGATCGTTACTAGAGGTAAGGCGATGCAAGCAAGTAAACAACTTTATTGCTAAAGGAAAGTGACTACAACCTTTGTAGATCCGGTCCTCTACTTCCTTGGCTCCGTGATGACGTCCCTCCGCTGTACCCATCGGAATCCTAGACTCTCGCGGTGGTTTCATCGGAGAAAAGATCGGGCTAGATCGTCGACTTCGATGCCGAAGATGATCTACGTCGAGGCAGCTCAAGATCAAGCTCCAACTTCACCAAGCCATGAAACTTGTGAAGAAAACACCCTATACTACATGGCAAGTGGTAGAGGATGAAGAAATAGGAAGTGGGTTCACTTTAGAATTGGATTTCTCACTCTTTTTCTCATTTCACCATTGAAGCTAGCAAGCTTTCATGAAGCTTGATGAAGATGATGAAGATGATAGAATAAAAAGAATTTGATCAATTGATCTTATCATAATGCAACCTTGGGTTAGTTTAACAAATGTAGAGAATAAACTAGGGTTTAGGTAAATGGTTAGGGTTAAGGCAAAAGACAAAATGGTAGACTTATTCAAAGCTTCATGAAGCTTCAACAACAAAACAAACTAAGCCACCATTTCATTTTTTGCCCAAAAATGAATAAATAAATAAATGATTAAGAAAAGATAACAAAACCCTAACCATTCACTTAAACATGGTTTAAAGTAAACATACACTCAAGTTTGCATGTATCATCAAACATGATACAAACTAGTGCACAAAAAATATATTATATATACAATGTGCACAATCAAGTGAGAAAATCCATCTTAAGTGAACAAATACTAGTTAATGTAAAGTAATATATCTAATATATAATTATACATCAAACCATTAAATCAACACTTGATTTAACGATCCGGTCATATCGCATATGACCGACTAATATCCAATGTATCGACTTATCGAATCAATCCTCGATTCGATAACTAGGTTATATCGCATACAACCAATCGATACATTCATCGCGAGAATAGAATACGGTATCACATACACGCATTATTCTCAGTCCCGCACATATCTCATATGCGCTCCTATTTCGTTTCGCTTGATCCAGGAAACCTCTGTGTAGGACTCTAAAGACTCGTCAATATGCCGGCAGCAGGTGATGATCATATCAAACACCCACAAGCCGCAAGCGGTCTGCTAAACGTAACGGCCACCCGGGTATTGAGCGATCAGAAGATCGACGAGCAAGCCCGCTCACACTCCTGCAAATCCAACCAGTAACACTTACCGTACAGTCCGGTCTGTTCGTCTGATATGTCGCATATCTCGCCTAGGGGTGATAAACGTTAAACCCCAATAGCTCGATAAGTCATGCCGACGTAAGGTCCATAACAATCGTGAAACTACTGATAACTCTTACCAGTATATCACTGCAACCCTGGCCAGGGATTTCCAGTTATGGCCAGTCGTGCATAGCGCAACATCAACCCCCAATACCGGGAGAGACGAATCCCCTCCTATCGCTCATTGACTCCATGTGAATCGGGACTGTACCCAAAAGCCACCTGTTTGCACGACTCAGTAGATCTGTGGTAGGGTGGAAATCAAAGCAGGGTGGGAGACACACAAGACTCTATGACGATCTCGGGTCAACAGACTAAGCTGTACCAGTGTCACCAGAGAACTGCCATCTGACATGAGGTATAATACCATCTGGGAGTTCTCGGCGAGTCCGTTCAGTGTACCCAGTCTCCACTGAGCACCCGCATACCATCTCTGATGTCAAACACCAATGGATATGGGATCATCCATCGCCCATCACATGGGTCGAGAAGATATACGCTAGTCTACTCTGGAATATCGATGCCCCGTATCGATATTCCCACAACTAGGAACATTGAAGGATGTACTCATGGACTACCCAGGCCCCACTAGTTTGATCTGCATCACAGTCCTGGAAGTCGAGTACACATCCTAAGGGCTTTATCAACATGTAATAGAGAGACAGAAAGTATACATGTTAAGATAAAGAGCAACCAGATAGCGTACTATCATATCGAGCAAGAAAGTCCTACCTATTTATGTCCCAGCATCCACTACAATATACATCCAATGTACAGTAATGGCCTCTAGGGCATACATATAACTAACAGTGCACGGGTGGCCATCACCATAAATCCTCGGCTGGGGTATACGAGAATTACCGATCCCGGATCGATAATTTCTCAGGTGGTGATGAGTTACACACCGACATGAATTATCGCGTTATTAGGGGTCTGATTTTATCCACCCATAGACTCGATATGCGATTCTCTTAGACGAACAGACTGAACTGTACGGATATTGTCACTGTCAGGCTCAGTAGGGATTCAGGATGAGTTTGCTCGTCGGCCTCCCTTTCGCTCAGTACCTGGGTAGCCGTTACGTACAGCTAGTGCCGCTGACGTGCTTGTGGTTAAACCCACTGCCAGCGTGTTGACGAGTATTTAGAGTCCCACATAGAGGGTTTTCACGGTTCAGGCGATATGGAGTAGATGACATATGTTGGTATATACTGGTGTCCGATTAAATATGTGTATAGGCTGTACAGACTTTAATCGGACGGTTGATAATATTAGCGGCTTAGAATTAAGCCGGATTATTAAATCAGGTTTTGATTTAATAATTTATATATGTATTTATATTCTAGTATTATTGTTGACTATTTATTTTCTCTTTTGGCTGTTCCTATTTTTGTACGAATACGCGTATATGTATTTCGATACGTATACCGGGTTGCATTCCGTATTTATACGGAATTGTTTCTAGAAGATATGATACCTCATTATTTGATTTTCCTTTTTAGAAAATCATTTAGGGAAATGAGGTGGAAGGGGTGAGGTGGCATGAGCATGTAGAGAGGTATAGGTTAGGAATTGTTTATTGAAAATTGGATGAGATATTTTTGTGCATGAGAGAGAGAGAGGGCAGCCACATCTTGGGGATAGGCTTGCTCATTATTTTCTCCACTTGATTTTCATCACTCTCTCACTCTCATTCTCACATCAAGAAAACACTTAGCTATTTTCTCTAGTTGCTCATGCCATTGTTTTCTTCACCTCCTTCATTTTCTACGGTTGCTCCCATGAGCAATTGTGATGAGAGAAAAATATAGTGACACATTCCTACACCTCCACTCTCCATTGCTAGCAACATTTGAGCATCGGTTGCCTCGCTTGGCGAGGCTGAAGCTTGCGCCATTTCCCTCAGGTGGATTATCGTAGATGGAGGAAGACCGGCAACCAAACTTGATCAACAACCACTAGGAGCTTGGAATGATGGATGAAGGACACGGATCAACTCTATATAACCTTTCTAACTTATTTGTATTAGCTTGCTAGTTTAGGGTTTAGGGTATATCCGGGCATCGGGTAATGGTAGCGCCAGTTTAGATAATTTTTGTTCCGTATTTGGCCACGTTTTCATGGCCGGGGCGCTGCCGTAACCTTACATGGTATCAGAGCCAGCCTTTAAACCCTATTCTAGTTAGTTTAGACAATGTTAAACTATCGAAACCGAAACAGCCTCAATACACTGCCCTTAACATTTCAGTTTCTGTCGAATTTTAAAGTGTCTTCAAAAATTATTTTAGCAACTGCAGAAGACTACTGACATTACCACTTGACTACACCCCAAATACGAGCCAAATCCACCTTAAAAAAACCGGCCACAATGCATGAAAATCCGAGGAGGCCGGCCAATTTATTGTTAGTTATATGTATGCCCTAGAGGCCATTACTATACATAGGATGTATAATGTAGTGGATGCTTGGACATATATAGGGAGGACTTTCTTGCTCGACATGATAGTATGCTATCTGGTTGCTCTTTACCTTAACGTGTACACTGATTGTCTCTCTGTTACATGTCGGTAAAGCCCTTAGGATGTGTACTTGACTACCTGGACTATGATGCAGATCATACTAGTGGGGACATGGTAGTCCATAAGTACATCCTTCAAAGTCCCTAGTCGTGGGTGTATCGAGACGGGGCATCGATATACCAGAGTAGACTAGCGTATACCTTCTCGACCCATTCAGATGGGTGATGGATGATCCCATATCCATTGGTGTTTGACATCAGAGATGATATACGGGTGCTCAGTGGAGACTGGGTACACTGGACGGGCTCGAGAACTCCCAGATGGTATTATACCTTACGTCAGATGGCAGTTCTCTGGTGACACTGGTACAGAGTAGTCTGTTGACCCGAGATCGTCATAGAGTCTTGTGTGGTTCCCACTGTGCTTTGATTTCCACCTTACCACGTCTAAGAGGGCGTGCAAAAAGGTGGCTTTTGGGTACAGTCCCGAATCACATGGAGGCAATGAGCGATAGGAGGGGATTCGTCTCTCCCGGTATAGGGAGTTGATGTTGAGCTGTGTTCGATTGGCTATAACCGGAAATCCCTTGCCAGGGTTGCTGAGATTTACTGGTAAGTGTTACCAGTAGTTTCTCGAATTGTTATATACCTCATATCGACACGACTTATCGAGCTATTGGGGTCTGACGTTTACCACCCCTAGGAGAGATATGCGACATATCAGACGATCAGAACGGACTGTACGGTAAGTGTTACTGGTTGGATTCACAGGAGTGTGAGCGGGCTTGCTCGTCGATCTTCTGATCGCTCAATACCCGGGTGGCCGTTACGTTTAGCAGACCGCTTGCGGCTTGTGGGTGTTTGATATGATCATCACCTGCTTCCGGCGTATTGACGAGTCTTTAGAGTCCTACACAGAGGTTTCCTGGATCAAGCGAAACGAAATAGGAGCGCATATGAGATATGTGCGGGACCGAGAATGATACAAGTATGTGATACTGTATTCGATTCTCACGATTTGTAACATTGATCGGTTATATGCGTTATAGCCGGGTTATCGGATCAAGTGTTGATTCGATAAGTTGTTACTATTGATATTAGTCGGTTATATGCGATATGACCGGGTCGTTAAATCAAGTGTTGATTTAATGATTTAATGTATAATTATATATTTGATATATCAGTTTACATTAACTAATATAGGTTCACTTAAATGGATTTTCTCACTAGAAGTTCACAAGTTGTATATGTGATATACTTTTGTGCACTTGATTGTATCATGTTTGATGATACATGTTAACTTGGTTAAGTGTAAAGATTAAACCATGGTTAAGTTAATGATTAGGGTTTTGCTTTTCTTTCTTATTTATTTATTTATTTATTTTGGAAAGAATAAAGAGAAAATGGTGGCTTTCTTTATTTGTAGTTGAATCTTCATGAAGGTTTGACTTTGTAACCATTTTGTCTTCATGTTTAACCCTAACCATTTAAACAAACCATGGTCTATTCTCTACACTTAACTAGGGTTAGGATATGATAAGTATTCATATTATTTTCTATTTTGAAAAGACTGATGATATTCTTTCTTCTTCTTCTTCATCTTCTTCGATGAAGAAAGCTTGACCTCATCAATGGTGAATTGATGAAATGAGTGAGAAATCCAATTCTAAAGTGAACCCACTTCCTATTTCTTCATCCTCTACCTCTTGTCAAGTAGTATAGGGTGTTTCCTTCACAAGTTTTCATGGCTTGGTGAAGGTGGAGCTTGATCTTGTGATGCCTCGACGTAGATCATCTTCGGCATCGTCGTCGATGACCTAGCCCGCTTTTTCTCCGATGAAGCCAATGCTAGAGCCATGGTTCGATTTGGACAGCGGAGAGGACTTCATCATGGAGCTATGGAGGTGGAGAAACTGATCTACAAAGATTGTATTTCCGTTCTTTTAGTTTAGTTGTAAACTAGTTTCATTGCTTCGTCTATATATCTAGTTAACGATCCGTATTAGGCTTTCTCGGCACCCCTAATTTTTGAAATTGGCATGGTTGATGCCTTGTGAGACCTCTTGGGAGTGCCTAGGAACCCTATATTTAAGGCTTCAGGGTTTTGTTTTTTGGGTGTGGTCTTGTTTCTAGAATGTTGGTTCAGTAGTATTGTTTGTTTAGCCCAGTTTTGATATGGTTTTATCTAGTTGTTTGGGGCTATTCGGAGTGTTTCGAAGTCGATAATTTTACACTGTTTAAATATTTATCAGTACTTACATTACTATCTGCGACCGTGAATATCATTAGATCGGTACAACTTGTCTATTTGCTATAGTTCTTTTAGACGGGTTTGCGAACATGACATTGACGTTGATGTTCTGTGTTGTACTGTGATTGTGGTTGGATCGTCGTGGTGGATAGCTTTGGTGTAATGGTATTACAGTTTAGTTTCTTTTGTACATTTGTTATTGCCCGTGTTCTAGTCTCTGGAATATTGGTTATATGGTATTGTTTTTTTTTTTCCCAGATTGCATTTTGTGTTATCTTTGGTTTGGGGGGAAATACGGGGTATTTCAAAGTCGTTATTTCTAACACTGTTTAAAAGTTTTCAGTGCATACATTACTATCTCCGACCGTGAATGTTATTAGAGCGGTACAAGTCATCTAATTACCATACATTCTTATAGACGGGTTTGCGAACATGACATTCACGTTGATGCTCTGTATTGTGCTAGGGTTGTGGTTGGATTGTCGTGGTGGATAGCCAGTGGTGCAATGATAGTTGTATAGTTCAGATTCATTTGTATATTTGATATTGCGGGGCGAGCGTCCGATATGTGGACTGCCGTCTCTGCCAGTTTGTATATTATTTGTTTGGGGCACGACCAGGTTGAGGTCGATGTCACCCTTGTACATATATTTCTTTTCTTTCTGTACTAGGATCACCCCGCGATGGAGTGCTCGAATAGCCAGATTCTAGAAGGCAACAGGCTCCCATTTCATATTGTTGAGACGGAGGGGGCCTCACTCTAGAATTAGTGGGCTATTTGCCGCGCTCGTAGGGGGTATAGGTTGACCCACGGAGGGGTGCTTAAGTCACCGGATTCCGTGAAGTGCTGGGTGGCCCATTCACTTTGTTGATTAGGGTTGCCTCACTTCTAGGACTGTCGGGTAACTTGCCGCGCTCGTAGGGGTCCAGGTTTTCATTGCACAGGATATCCAAACAACAAAGAACGTCGAGTCTTATTTGCGGCTCAAATGAAACCCGAGACTCCAAGATTATCCACCATTCTGTGTTTCTTGCTGAGATTCTGTGATGTTGCTTTACATCATACCTGGGACGAATGTTATATATATTTATATATATACTAGTAGATGTTATATGTTTTGCACCCACGCTAGTCCAGCCCCCGCTCTGCTGTTAGTTAACTAACCTAACGGTTGATGACGGGGCCCAGTAGCGAATGCGGATGGCATATACGTACATTATATATTCTTTGTTCCTTTATCTGGTGTGATATGTTTAATTGATGGGACTGTATTAATTCCGATTAATGCAAGGAAAACAAACCTATATATGATGTTGTTGGAACCAAGTTTTTTAAAAAAACTGACATTACAGACGTTTTATTTTGCTTTGCACAGTGGTATTCGGATATGAATATCCAGCACCTCATTCGACGAAGCAAGAGCCGAGATCCCTTCATCGGGAGTGACCTCTTGAGCAAAAGTTTACGTCATCGTAATAACTTCACTATAGTCGATTCTTTTGCTTTGAATCGTGGTATTCAGTTTGGAATATCCTGCATTTCATTCGATGAGGAAAGAGCCGAGATCCCTTCACCGGGAGTGACCTCTTTAGCAAAAATTTGCGCCACTATATATTTGTAAAACCACTCGGTTCCTTAAGCGATATCAAGTTCATTACGTTAAAGGTTTTTCGCCAAAAACTAGCCGCAGCCCTCCGTCATTTCAGATTAGTATTACTTAGTATTCGTGCTACGTTTGTTGTTGCTATTCACCGAGACGTAGTGTGTGGTAGCTCTGTAATGTTAATCTGTCGCATGGACATGTGGATTGGACAGTCATACGACTTTATTAATTATTCTTCAAGATTCATGCGGGTGGGTTTAATGCAATCAAGATAATGACGGGTTGAACTTGACTAGGACCTTTTGATTTGTTGATTATTCGTCAAGGTCACATGGATCCTAGGGGTAAAAACCACATCAGAAGTTTCAAATATACAGGAAATTTCCCAGGAATGCGCATACCTTCTGGAGTGTGGTGACTTGAGGGGCTTCCATCAAGTTTTCATGCGATGATAGTTGGATCCCGATTCCCAGTGATGAGTAGGATTACTCCTCGGGTGATTTGAAATGACCCCAACTAATTCTCTTTTTAGGGTTTGAAGGAGAATTCGAGGAAACAGTGGGAGCCATCCTGATTAGATAAAGTGGTTAACCATTCTAATCTAGGTTAGAGTGCACACTGAGTATTTCTTTTCTCTCTCTCTCTTTGGCAGCGACCATGGCCCGACCCTAAACTAAAACTCATGAACCAAGTTAACCGAACCTTTTTAAAACACTTTGGCTTTTGAATTGTCACGGAGTCGCATATATCATTGCCAATCCTACATCCCCTTTGCATTTCTCCAGAACACTTCGTATCACTACGAAAATCCATATTGCTTGAATATTCCATCGTATAGTTACATACGAACTCAAAGGAACTTGTTCCAGTTCGAGGATGGATTATGGTTTTGAAGAAATTGAATTGGATTATTCGGTTGTCTTTTCCTTTTACCTTCTCTCAGGTTGCGAGAGCTCCTAGTATTAGGAGAGTACACCTATTGCGCTTATTGGATAGTCTTCTTCCAAACCATAGACAGGTGCCGAAAGGTGGAGAAGGAAGAAAACCAATTATTCTAAGTGTGGTGTACAGAAGGTAATAAGTAAAGACATATAAAGGGATTAGAGTAAGGGCAAAGGAAATTGCGACTACTATCATTCACGACAAAACCGCGTATACTCATGCCACTCATACATCCACTTTGGATTTCTCCAGAACACTTTGTATCACTATGAAAATCCATATTGCTTGGATATTCCATCATATAGTTACATACGAACTCGAATGAACTTGTTCCAGTTCGAGGATGGATTCTGGTTCTGGAGAAATAGAATAGGATTATTCAGTTGTCTTTTCTCTTTACCTTCTCTCAGGTTGCGAGGGCTCCTGGTATTAGGAGAGTAAACCTATTATGCTTATTGGATAGTCTTTTTCCAATCCTTAGGCTGGTGTCGAAAGGTAGGGAAGGAAGAAAATCAATTAGCCTAAGTATGTTGTACAGAAGGTAATAAGTAAAGACATATAAAGGGATTGGAGTGAGGGCAAGGAAGTATACGATTACTGTCGTGAATCAGGATAGTGGAAGAGGCATTATTAGGAATACCCGTAACCCCTTCGAAACATTTTCATGTTTCAGTTTTACTGCGCAGTATTAATTGAAAACTGTTTTCCCAGTTAGATTCTAACTCGAGGGTACGTATTTACCAGATTTGATTCTCACATTTATACGGCGTTACAGATGGTGAGTGGGAGTAAGATATTGGGAATTGGGTGATTAGATCCTCTATATATCAGAATTCTTTGTAATTAGTGATATTTGAGAAAATCACCTAGGTTTTGCCTGATGGCAAATATTTGGTTTTGAATATCCGTTGTTATGCACCCATTTCAAACTAATATATCTGTACGTTTATTTTATAAAGTGAGATATAACTTTTTGAAATCATGTCTATGATATTTACCTTTATCAGTTGGTGATTAAGTAAGGTGCATTTAACAACGGTGTAATTCTTCTTAACCATAGTACAGTTTTCAACCTGCAACGCACAGGGTTTGAGTTATTGAACTCAGGGGACTTATACAAAGTATTTTTTGTTTTCCGATGTCCGTTAGGACAAAGGGGTTGGTACTCATTCTATATTCTGTTTACTCATGATTTCTCCAGTTCTAGACAAGTATTTCATTGAAATACAAGGTCCGGATTTTGAGAAGTTATAGGTATAAGAATGAAGTCGAGAACCATATGTTGCAAGACAAAGGGTTGGTACTCATACTATATTCTCTTTACTTTTAACTTCTTTAGTTTTAGACAAGTATTTCTTTGAAATACAGGGTCCAAGTTTTGGGAAGTTATAGGTATAAGAATAAAGTAGAGAACCATTTGTTGGAAATATCAGGATTCTTCGAAATAATCGAAGATGTAGATACTTGTGCTAGGTATTCCGTTGTAAGTAATGGTTTTGAGAACTAGCTTCTCTTTCAGGTCACTCATACATCGATGCACTCCTTGATGAGTAATGTTGTTTGGCCTTCTTCCATTTGGTTGATATACACTGGAAACAGCTGCATGATATTGAATCTGGTTCTAATTAAATTAGTGTCTTTGTTTCTATATTGGATATATAGAATGGATTCATATCTTAACGATATTAAGGTGTAACATTTCAGAAAAAAAATTATTATTCTTGGGAATTTTTATAATTTAATAATATTATATTGAATATTTTAATAAGGCGGTATAATTAAATACCGATAAATTTGGGGAAAATTTGGAAAATTATAGAAATTACAAAAAAGAGGGCATTTTGTTGGATTTAATCAAATTGTGAAATTTTATGATTTATTATATTTTATTTTAATGCTAATCGCGATTAAATATCGCTAATCGCGCATTAAACCGGTTTTGTGCACATGACATGCACCATATCATTTTTACACTTGTGTTACATTTTATCATGGCTTTTCCTTATATTTTTTAAGTCGACGTTAGACACCGCACATGATGCGGGGAGGCGGAATAGGTAAAACAATCATTTTGTTTAAACTAATATCGACTAATTTTACGGATCTTTGCTAAACCCTAACTAACAATAACATAGAAGTGATTAGCTACTATGAAAGATGATTATACCTAATGATTCAAGTCCTTCTTTTTCTCGTAGACCACCTCCTCATCGGCCTCCTCGTTGTGATAGAAGATCCACCCAAGAGCTACTTCTTCAAGCTTAACCTCTCACTTGAGATAACTAGGTTGCTAAGAGTGCTAATCAAAGTAACCTAGAGGATATAGAATAGGATTAGGGATCTATTAGTCTTGCTAACCCTTGGATCTCAACACATGAGAGATTATGGTTAGTTCTTTGAAGAGAGAGAGAGCTTGAGGAGAGAGAAGGTGAGAGTGAGAATGATATGAAATAATATCTCATTTGTGAATATATATGAAGCATAATAATTATTAAATGAATATCAAATAATAATATCAACTATGCTTCATTAACTCACCTTGTGTGATTCACCACATGAGTCATTAAGCAATAAATGCATCATTAACTCCTTTGGATGAATCACACCATGAGTCATTAAATCATTTAATGCAAATTCCACCTAAGCCTCCAACTCATCAATCTTCTAGAAGCTTCCCGACTAATTACTAGAATGACCCTCTCATCCGTGAAAACACGGAAATACTGAGACTGTATAAATCCAATAATCCAATACTAGAATCTGGCTTAAACCAAAGCCTGCTAGTATAAACCGTCCGAATATCGTACGTGCGTAAAAACACGTATGTGTCCGAACCCTGTCGTAAAACCATACGACCTCTATATCGTATCGCCCCAAGCAGGGAAACTCTCTGTGTGGGACTCTAAAGACTCGACACTACGCCGGCAGTGGGTTTAACCACATACCGCAAGCGGCACTAGCTGTACGTAACGGTCCCCAGGTAGATGTCGATAAGAAGGCCGATGAGGAAACCCATCCGAACTCCTACTGAGCCTGATGTGACAATCTCCGTACAGTCCGGTCTGTTCGTCTAAGACTATCGCATATCGGGCCTAGGGGGCGGCAAGCGTCAGTCCCCTAAAAGTTGTATAAGTTGTGTCGGAGTGAAGCCTATTACACCTTGAGAAGCTACTGGAAATCCTACCAGTAAATCTCGCTTGTCCTGGCCAGGGACTTTGTGTAATGGCACTCCAAAACACAGCGCGATATCAACTCCTAATACCGGGAGAGACGAATCCTATCTAACCGGCACTGCCTCCAAGTGCTTCGGGACTGCACCCAACTACTACCTGTTTGCATGACTCCTTTGAGCCATGGTAGGGTAGCAATCTAAGAACAGTGGGAACACACTCGAGACGAAGCAGCAGTGTCAAGTCTGCGGGCTATGCTGTACTCATGTCACCTGGGAACTGTTAACTGACGACGGGTATAATACCAACCAACAGTTTCCTGCGAGACCTGTCCGATGTACCCATAACCCAACGAGCACCTGTATACTATCTCTAGTACAACGTACTGATGGCTGTGGGACAGACCATCTCCCCAACTGGGATGAGAAGCATACACACTAGTCTACTCCGGAATATCGATGCCCTGTCTTGATAATCCTACGACCAGGGACCTGAAAAAGGATGTGCTTGTAGACTACCTAGCCCCCACTAGTGTGACTGCCATCACAACAATTAGTCAACAAGATCCTAAGGGCTCTATCAATATGTATTCTCGATATGCTAATATATACACATATTAAGATAGAAATAAACCAAGTAGCATACTACCATGTTTAGCAAGACTGTTAATATAACTGTGAATATCCCAAGCTTCCATTAAGTAATATACAAACTAGTATGATACAATAATGGCCCCTAGGGCATATACACTAACATATTTCTCTCATGGTTTTATTTTTGAGTGAGAAGAGAAAGGAAAAGAAAAGAAAAGAAAAAGAAATGAATATAGAAATGGGGTATGGGCATGAGAGAGAGTGTGTGAGGGGTCTTTGTTGACCATGGCCTTTGTTTATCATTCTTTATCTTCATCATATTTCCTCTCTCCCTCTCCCATGGTTGCTGCTGCCCTCTCTCCCTCTCCTCTCTACCTCCTCACAAATCCATCAAAACTCCATTAAAAGTCCATCTCCACTTCACTAAAAATGTGCACAAGCCCTCTAGCTACACTTTGGACCAAGAAAATTTGCATTTTGGTGCTCTAGGTGATTCATGAGTGCCAAATGAGGTAATTTCTGAACCATTAGTGTAGTATTTGGTTTACTTTAGCTTCCATGCATGTTTAGAAGTGATTAGGCGATGTTTAGTGAGGTTTAGAAATTTCTAGTTAGGGTTTGAGGAATTCTCGAGTTGTGAAATGTGATTGAACTTAGTAGAGGCCACACAACCCCCCTAGTGCTAGAATTCAGACCCAAACCCGAGACTTAAGCCCCTATTAGCGAACTTAGAAATCCCCAATATCCGTATTTTTATGGAATTCTGTAGGGAATATGAAATCTGCTAACACTAGGGGACCTGAAAAATTATTTAGCAAAGACTGGGAAACAAGCAGGCAACTTAGAAGCATTACCCAAAACCCGGGACCCCAATTCCCTCCCTTGGCCGCAGATTTAATCATTCTGACCGCAAATTGCGGCTAGACCAGGGAATTGTGGCTTCGTGTTTGTTTCATGGCTCCAGTATCTGTAATCTAGACCCTCCATATATACAAAATTGGCTAATTACACCTAGGGTAAAATCTGGGACTATTTTCTAGAGTTGCTGTTTTGATTCGGGGTTTTGTTTTACGTATTGTGAGTTCTGGATTTTTGTAATTTGTGTTGTATTCGATCACTTGATGTTTGTACATCGAAATCGAGTGTTGTTTGGTGGTTTGAAAGGCGTAGTCCGTTGGTTCTAACCTATAGGCTTTTAGCATTTCGTTTTGGTTTTGAATTGAGTTTTAATGCGGCACGATACGTTATGATGTGTAGGTACCCCCACGAGGACTTCGAGATGACAAGCAAGCACGTGGAGACGTCGTCAAGCGAAGGTCAAGGTGAGTAGATATATATCTACGGGGGAAGTCGGGTGGATGGCGTAAAGCACCTCCGCAGTTTCGTATTAGAACGCGAATGCGTTATATCTATATTATATATACATACGGATGTGATATGGAATGACTTTCGATTAGTATAGTGTACTTATAAGTTAGTGTTTAGTCACGAACCCTAGAGTAGTGATTTGCATACATGCATACACACACATACATTCATTTTATTTACCTGTGCGTATATGGGGATATGTCTATACACACACACACACACATGGTTATGGGACTATTTATACACACACACACACACACACATGGATGATGAGGATTGTATAGGGTATTTAGAGATGAATCGATGAGATTGGGCATAGTGCCATGGGATCGGTGATATGATGTGGTTCGTATTATGAGATACGACATGAGATTTTAGCGGGCCTTTGGGCGTGTGTTTTTATACACATATATATGCAGATGGTATCAGTTTGTACTAGACTTAAATCAGTACCCCAGTTCACGAGATATGATGATCAGGATACCAGATAAATGATGTGATGAATGTGATATTTGACCCGTACCCAGTTTGGGATGCCGTACGATGGATTTACCGTACGAGCTATATTGATGATAGATCCGCACTCTTGACTCGAGGATGTCATATTATATTTATATTTTATCGTACGTAATATTATTGAGGCGGGATCACCGACTATTATATTTATATGTATCGACTCAGATTTAGGTGGTTTTCCCTTACCCTTTCGGTTAGATTGTTCGTTTAGTCCTGTAGTTTACTTGTAGATGTTAGACTAGACTCGGGTCATACCTATTTCAAAACTAACGAATCCTGAGTATTTTAAAGACGGACCAAGGGATTATACGGACATTTTCAAAAGACGCATCTTTTCTAAAACACCGTAGCCCTTATTTTTTAAATACCACGATTCGTGTTATTTCAAATGGCAAAACTATATGACACGCACACACACACACACACATATATATATTGATACATTTCATTATTGTTGTGTTTATTATTCAGCTCCCGCATATTATTGCTGTTCGCATCGCATTTGCATGCTTGTATTGTGTTTTCATGTGCCATTATTGAGATCACGCTGTCAGGACACCATCACCATTACTGATGATGCGTATGCTCCACGTACACTTGCTTGCCGGCTCACACACATCATCATCGGTAATTGCCATGTCACGTACACTTTAGTGAATATTATTTCATTGACATAGCCTGCTAGCTGATAGTTGCAATATGTTATCGCTTTCATATGCTAGTTTAACTATTGCACTCATTACATGATATCAGATGCATTCATATATTCATTGGTTATGCAGTATTTTGGGCTTTATGCCGATATTCATTGTTTACTTACTCTTGATTTTTGGAATTCGGATTTTCATGAGATTTTGGGATTTTTGGGAAAACCTTAAGAATATATATAAACTTCTCTCTCTCTCTCTCTCTCTCTCTTTTTAAAATGCAAGTTGCGGTTTTCTCGTGATGTATGAGTCGTCCACCATGAGTTTTCATGATAGCTGTTGGATTTCGAGGCCCGTTTCGAGGAGTAGTATGAACCGTCTCGGGTACATGGTGGACCCTGTATGGTACCCCGGGGCGAAAGTGATTTCATGGAGGATGATGAGCTCGGCAGGGGTAGACTGCCTACCGGTGATTGTTTGGCGCAGCGGATATCCGGAGGATACCGTCCATGGTCATGTGATTTGATGATATGGGCCGATCCGGACTGATGGAGCCCGAGGTTTTGGATATTGAGATTTGAGATATTGAGGTATTGAGATTTGATGATACAGGCCTGTCCGGATAGCCGGAGCCTGAGATATTGAGATATTGGGATTTATGTTTTGTGTCGATGCTAGACACTGATTATGTTGATTTCATTGATGATACCTCGTGTTATATAAACAGAAATCTCACTAAAACAAGAAAACAGTTTCGTCATTTACATGTATTCTGTTTTCATTACATTACATTCATACCTCATACATATGATATATTGCTACCTAAGGCACTGACACGAGCACATGGGATTACACTTATGTATAGATGTTTACCCTTGCCACCTTTTCATGCTTCAGAGTTTAACATTTGAGGTATATATATATTTTTGATCGTATTAACCTAGGATGAGTCATACATACGATTTCTGCTCGGTAATGTTTTCTACTCATGAGTTGGCAACTCACCCCCGTTATGCCACAGTTTCTTGCAGGTTTTTCCGTACAGGTTTCGTTACGGCTTTGCTGGCACACTGCTTCCATTCCGGGCGATTGCTTGGTAGGTGGGTTCACTTGTATCGTGACTACCATTGTACTTTATTTTATTCATTGTATCTAATAAACTCCATCAACCAGATATGCATATTTATTTCTGACTAGAGACCAGTGTTGTATATTCTTTCGACCTAGAGTCATGCGTTGTATTATTATGGGTTTTCATGTTGATTTGAGTTTCCTTTTGAGTTTGATCCTCGCCTTTCGGCGTTGTATATTATATTGCTTGTGTGGTTGTGGCCGTCGATTGATGAAGAGCTAGCTCCCGCTTGGGGATGCCTTTTTATATATCTATCATGCTGTAACCCGTTCGGGCCCAGTATTTACAAAGGAAACTCTGCCGAAATTTTCAGAAAAGACTTGATGTTTTAAAAACGCATATTCGGCTTATTTTTTTATCAAAACACTTTCGTTAAAAAAGGTTTAGATTTCTGGGATTTTTGGCTTACTTGAATTAGATGGAACCCTATAGACTTCATATGATTCAAGTGCCAGCCACGTGCCATTTCTGGGTCGTGACATAAGGTATATGGAGTTTTCCGGCTTATGCTTAAAACCAGAAGATGGATAAACTCAAGGCATGTTTCTGTAATGGCAGTTTGTGGATTATCTCGGGTTTTGACGAGGGTTAACTTTCTGCCATCAGGAAGATCAATAGTTATATTGTTCTTGACTCACCACCAGTTTTAATAAAATGGATTCTTTTTAGAAAACATTAGTGGGAGTATAGAAAAACTGGAAGTAATTCTAGAACCACAAACGATTACTGAAAATTTAATAGAACCTAAGGATTCAAATGGTTTCGACGATCCATTAGCCACTCCGCGGATTTGGTGGGTAACCTTAGGCACCCAGAAGGTACTTCGGTATCCTCAAAGACGATGACAGGGAGGGTTATGATTACCTAAACTTTCCACTGCTGCTGTTATAGACTATGAGGTCTGGCAAGAAGATGAGTATAACATCGTTCTAAACTAGCTTTAGAAGTGCACGTGTATATGACTCTACCAGAGGGTTGTTGTAGTTAGTGGGAGCAGTGGAAGCATGGTGGGCAAGTAGATTATGTTTATTTATAGACTAAAGCAAGTATAGCGGAGATAAATCATCTATTTTTAATGTGACAGTCATAGGTTTTGACTTCATCAGAATAGGAGATGGATCTGATAAGAAGATAGTAGAAAGTGATGTCCAGGTATTTGGATGACATGCACTTCATAGGAAGATATCTTCCTATACTATGATCGGTTATATACTGTGGTTGTCACAAATTGTTTCTCAACATTGGATTAGGATAAAATATCATGGATTCTGGTTACTAGATCAATGGTTTTAGATCTAGATTTGGAAAGTGACCCAATTTGGATACTTTCACATTATTCTAAAGGTGTTTTAGAATGGACGACTCTTGGCGTGGTGGTGTACCCGCAGGTGATGGAGTCACCCTCTCTAAAGAGATGTCTTCTAGACTGATGAGGAGAGGGATTTTCATGATAGGCATATCACTTGCTCAGGCAATTGAGTCAATCATGAGATGTCAAGTACCACACCAGATTTTGCTTTTGCACTAGTTGCAATAAGCATATATTAATTCAATCTTGGAGAAACATTAGGAAGCAGTTATGAACATAAGTGGATGGTCTTGATATATGGTAATGGCAGCCTCCTTCAGGAGGCGGTTATCATTTCAGGCTTCCAAGGTGACCTAGATGACAAAGTGACTGTCAGAGTTATATTTTTCTCTCTTTTGAGGGGAAGTATGTTGGACAGATGGTCCAAGCGGATACTGTGGAAGGCATGGCATAGGATACTGATTAAATTCAGTGGATGATACAGTTTAAAAAGTTTATTGGATTTGGAGTTCATTTATGAACTGGGTCCCATCAGATATCCAGAAAAATTCTAAGACAGGTATTGCTCATTTTGGGAGATAGTCTTTCTCCGTGAAGTTGAGATATAGAGAGATATAGAAAGAAACATTGAAGCGAATCCACTCACTGAGTCTATTTCTCGAACACAATAGTTTCACAAACAAGCTTTGCGAAACTGATTAATCGAGAAGTTGGGTGTTCGGTATCACACGAGCTGTGAGTATACGACACCGCAATAATTAGACTTAAGTGCAAGTGGGAGATTGTTGGCTATAGTGCCCTCAAGTTAATTATTGAATCACAGGCACACGATTGCGATGATTGAGGGAGGACCTATACAGATAGAACAGCCTTACTCAAAATGATAGTATGCTACCTGGTTTGTCTCTATCATCATGCACATACTTTATGTGGTATTATAGATCACTATTACATGTTGATAGAGCCCATAGAATTTTTGCTTGACTACCAGCATTATGATGGCGATCATGCATTGGGTTACGGCAGCGCCCTGGCCATCAATCCGTGAACAAATGCGGAATAAAAATTTATAAAACTTGTTGCTACCACAACCAATTTCCCAGATCTACCCATAAGCCCTAGATAACAAAACATGCAAAGGAGTTAGAATGGTTATACCGAATAGATCGGTGTCCTTCGGTCTTCAACCATCATCCCAAGCTCCTAGAGGCTTTCTTGATCAAGCTTGATCTCCGATCTTCCTCCATCGAAGATGATCCACCCGAGAGTCTATGCAATGAGCTCCAACCTCATATCCGAGGCAACTAGGGCACCTAGATCGCTAGTCTAGATACTGTAGATGAAGTAGAGAGTGATGAAGGATTAATTTGTCTCAAGACACCCAAGGATTTTTAACTCATGAGAGGGTTTGGGTGGAGCTAGATGAAGAAGAAGATGCCATGAGGATGAGGTGTTTTGAGAGCAACTCATGAGAGAGAAAAAGAAATGAATAATGGCTTGTCATTTTTTTTGTTGTGTGAGTGTGATAAGAAATAATAAAACCATCACATAAAATTCCATGTCTCCAAAATATATTAGTTAAAAAAAATATCTCAAGTCAACATAATCTCACAACAAACAAAAACGCTAAGCATACTAGAATAGTAACCATGGGTCACTAATTAGCCATGCCACAAAAATGTAATAAACACCTCATCCTACACCTGAATAACCTTTTAGTCCAAAAAGGTCTAAACCATGATGAGGTGTAATCTTCTAAAAGTAATCTTGTAATAAATTACGAGAATACCCCTCAATTATATGTACATACCTGCATCCGTATTCCGAAGAATACGAATACAATAAGACGAAAATAATTCAACAATATAATACTAGGATCCGGTTAAAACCAAAGCCCACTAGTATTATCCGTTCGAACAACATCCGTGCACAAGTACACGTATGTGATCTAACCTTGCCGTAAAACCATACGACCTCTACATCATTTCGCTCGAAACAGGGAAACCCTCTGTATGGGACTCTAAAAACTCGTCAATATGCTGGCAGTGGGTTTAACCATAAGCACGTCAGGGGCACTAGCTGTACGTAACGGCTACCCAGGTATTGAGTGAAAGGAAAGCCGACGAGCAAACTCATCCTGAAACCCCTACTGAGCCTGAAAGTGACAATATCCGTACAGTCCGGTCCGTTCGTATATGAGTATCGCATATCGAGTCTAGGGGGTGGATAAAATCAGACCGTTAATAACGCGACATTTAGTGTCAGTATGAAGCCCATCACCACCTGAGAAACTGCTGATCCGATCAGTAATTCTCGACTACCATGGCCAAGGATTTATGGTGATGGCCACCCGTGCACTCCGCGATATCAACCCCCAATACCGGGAGAGACGAATCCCCTGACGATCCGCTCACTGCCACCATGTGGCTCGGGACTGTACCCAACTAAAACCTGTTTGCACGACTCCTTTGAACCGTGGTAGGGTAGTAATCAAAGCACAGTGGGAACTCATGGGACAAATGACAATCTCAGGTCGATAGACTAACCTATATACATGTCACCAGGGAACTGCTATATGATATTAGGTATAATACCAACTAGTATGTTCCCGGCAAGTCCGTCCGGTGTACTCATAACCCAATGAGCACCTGTATATATCTTAGGTGGACCAACTAACACCAATGGCTTATGAGACCGGCCACCACCCCTTGTCGGGGTCTCGATCCGTATACACTAGTCTACTCTTGGAGTATCGATGCCCAGTCTCGAAACTCCCACGACTAGGGACACTTTAAGGATGTGTTTATAGATCACCCAACTCTTACGTATATTATCTCCATCATAGTGCTGGTAGTCAAGCATGAATCCTATGGGCTCTATCAATATGTAATAGTGATCTGTAATGTCACCTGAAGCATGTACACGATGATAAAGACAAACCAGATAGCATACTATCATCTCGAGTAAGACTGTCCTACCGGTATAGGTCCTCCCTCAATCATTGCAATCACGTGCCTGCGATCTAATAATTCACTTGAGGGCACTATAGCCAACAATCTCCCACTTGCACTTAAGGATAATTATTGCGGTGTCGCATATTCACAGCCCGTGTGATACCGAACACCCAACTTCTCTACTAATCAGTTTCACAAGCTTGTTTGTAAAACTATTGCGTTCGAGAAATAGCCCCAGTGAGTGGATCCGCTCCAATGCTCCTTTCTATGTCTCTCTTTATCTCAAGTTTGGGGAGAAAGGGATCTCCCGAGATGATCAATACCAATCTTGGACTATGTCTGGATATCTGATGGGACCCAGTTCACAAATGAATTTCAAATCAAGCAAACTTCTTAGACTGTATCGTCAACTGAATTTAATCAGTATCCTGCGCTATGCCTCCCTCAGTATCCTCTTGGACCACTTTTCCAAACTGCTGCCCCTTCAGAAGAGGGAAAACTATAACTCTGACAGTCACACTGTCATCCAGGTCACCTTGGAAGCTTGGAATGATAACCGTCTCCTGAAGGAGGCTGCCGTAACCATATCCCTAGAACATCCACTTATGTTCATAAACTGCTTCCGAACGTTTCTCTAGGATTGGATTAATATAAACTTATTGCAACTAGTGCAAAAACAAAATCTAGTGTGGTACTTGACATCTCATGATTGATTCAATTGCCAAAGCAAGTGATATGCCAATCATGCACATCCCTCTCCCCTTTAGTCTGTAAGACACCTTTATAGAGGGTGACTCCATCACCTGCAGGTACACCACCATGCCAGGAGTCATCCATTCTAAAACACCTTTAGAATAGTGTCAAAGTACCCAGATTGGGAAACTTCCCAAATCATGATCTAAAACCATAGATCTAGTTACCAGAATGCCTGATATATTATCTATATCCAATGTGGAGAAACCACTGTGTGACAACTACAGTATAACCGATCGTAGTGTAGGAATTTCACTTCCCATAAAGTGCATGTCATTCAAATACTAGAACATCACACCCTACTACCTTCTTAACAGATCTATCTCATATTCTGATGAAGTCAAAACCTATGGCTGTCACATCAAAAATAGATGATCTATCTCTGCCATATCTGCTTTAGTTTAGAACGATACTATACTCATCCTCCTGCTGGGTTTCATAGTCTAGAACAGCAGTAATGGCAAGTCTGGGTAAACAAGAACCTCCCTGTCACCATCTTTGAGGATACCGAAGTACCTCTCGGGTGCCTAAGATTACCCATCATATCTGCGGAGTGGCTAATGGAATGTCAAACCCTATTGAATCTTTAGGTTCTATTAAATTTTCAGTAATCGTTTGTGGTTCTGGAATCACTTCCAGTTCTATCATACTCCCACTACTATTTTATGAAAAAGTCTATTTTACTAAAACTGTGGTGAGTCAAGAACAATATCACTATTGATCTTCCAGATGGTAGAAAGTTAACCCTCGTCATAGCCCGGGATAACCCACAAACTGCCATTACAGAAACGTGCTTTGAGTTATCCAGAGTCTGGTTTTAAGCATAAGACGGACAACTCCATATACCTTAACATCGTTAAGATATGAGCCATTCTATATACAATATAGAAACAGAGGCACTGATTTAATTGGAACCGGATTCAAATCATGCAGGTGTCTCCAGTACATGTCAACTAAATGGAGAGAGGCCGATCAACATTACTCAACTAGGAGTGCCTTCAGATATGAGTAACCTGAAAGAGAAGCAAGTTCTCAAAACCATTATTGTCAACTGAATACCAAACACAAGTATCTACATCTTCAATCACCTTGAAGAATCCCAATACTTGCAACACATGGTTCTCTACTTTATTCTTCTACCCATAACTTCTCAAAACTTAGACCTTGTATTTCTATGAAATACTTGTCTAAAATTGGAGAAGCCACAAGTAAACAGAATATAGTACAAGCACCAACCCCTTTGTCCTAATAGACACTAGACAACATATAATATTTTGTATAAGTCTTCTGAGTTAAATAACTCAAACCCTGTGCGTCGTAGGTTGAAAACTGTACTATGGTTAAAAAGAATTATACCGCTGTTTAATTCTCCTTACATAACCATCTACTGATATTGGTAAATGTCATGGACATAATTTCAAAAAGTTATATCTCACTTTATAAAATAAACGTACAGATATATCAGTTTGAAATTGGTGCATAACAACGGATATTCAAAACCAAATATTTGTCGTCAGGCAAAACCCCAGGAGATTTCCTTAAATATCACCAATTACAACGAATTCCAATATAAAGAGGATATAATCACCTAATTCCCAATATCTTACTCCCACTCATCATCTGTAAAACCATACAGATGTGAGAATCAAACCTGGTAAATACATACCCTGGAGTAAGGATCTAATTGGGAAATCGGTTTTCGATTAACAACGCACAGTGAAACTGAAACATGAAAATGTTTCGAAGGGGTAGCCGGGTATTCCTACTAATGCCTCTTCCATTATCCAGATTCATGACTGTGACCGTATATTTTCTTGCCATCTCTCCAAATCTTTTTATCTGTCTTTACTCATTACCTTCTGTACACCACCCTTAGGCTAAATGGTCTTCTTCCTTCCCTACCGTTCGGCACCAGCCTATGGTTTGGAAGAAAACTATCCAATAAGAGTAATAGGTATACCCTCCTAATCCTAGGAGCCCTTACAGCCTGAGAGAAGGTAAAAGGAAAGAGACAACTGAATAATACTTATTCTATTTCTTCTGAACCAGAATCCATTCTCGAACTGGAACAAGTTCCTTCGAGTACGTATGCAAGTATACGGTGGATTATCCAATAAATGCGGATCTTCGTAGTGATACGGGGTGTTCTGGAGAAATTCAAAGGTGAAGTAGGAGTGCGATGATATACGCGGTTTCGCCGTGAATGATAGCAGTCGCATTTTACTTTGCCCTCTTTTTAATCCCTTTATTTGTCTTTACTTATTACCTTCTGTACACCACACTTAGGCTAATTGGTTTTCTTCCTTCCTTACCCTTCGGCACCAGTCTATGGATTGGAAGAAGACTATCCAATAAGCGTAATAGGTGTGCTCTCCTAATACCAGGAGCCCACGCAACTTGAAAGAAGATAAAGGGAAAGGACAACTAAATAGTCCTATTCAATTTCTCCAAAACTGGAAACCATTCTCGAATCTGAAACAAGTTTCTTCGAGTTCGTATGTAACTATACGATGGTCATATCCAATAAATGTGGATCATCGTGGTGATACGGAATGTTCCGGATAAAAGCAAAGGGTAAAAGTAGGAGTGGCAATGAAGTATGCAACTTTAATAATCCAAAAGCCAGTGCGTTTTAAGAAGGTTCGGTTAACTTGGTTTATGAGTTCTAGTCTAGGGTCGGGCCATGGTCGCTGCCAAAGAGAGAGAGAAAAGAAATACTCAGCGTGCACTCTAACCTAGATCAGAATGGTTAATCACTTTATCTAATCAGGATGTCTCCCACTGTATCCTCAAATTCTCCTCCAAACCCGAAAGAAGAATTAGTCTGGATCATCTAAAATCACCCGAGGAGTAAACCAACTCATCAGTGGGAATCGGGATCCAACTATCATCGCATGATAACTTGATGGGATCTACTCAAGTTATCACACTCCAGAAGGTATGCGCATGCCTGGCAAGTTTCATGAATGTTTGAAACTCCCGATGTGATTTTTACCCCATGCTCTTATGACCTTGACGAAGGTCAACAAATCATAAGTCACATGTCAAGTTCTACCCGTCATTGTCCAGGTTAATTTAAACCCACCTATACTTGCCCTTGACGAAGGTCAATAAGGCTGTACGACTATCCCAAACCAACACATCTATTTATGCAACAGAAAAGTAACAAATAGCTACCATACACTATGCCTTGACTGTTAGTTATATGTATGCCCTAGAGGCCATTACTGTGCATATGATGTATATTGTAATGGATGCTTGGACATATATAGGGAGGACATTCTTGCTCGACATGATAGTATGCTATCTGGTTGTACTTTATCTTAACATGTACTCTGATTGTCTCTATGTTACATGTTGATAAAGCCCTTAGGATATGTACTCAACTACTGGGACTATGATGAGATCATACTAGTGGGGCCATGGTAGTCGAAGAGTACATCCTATAACTGTTCCTAGTCGAGGGTGTATCGAGACAGGGCATCGATACACCAGAGTAGACTAGCGTATACGCATCTTGACCCATATGATGGGCGATGGATGATCCCATATCCATCGGTGTTTGACATCAAGGATGGTGTACGGGTGCTCAGTGGAGACTGGGTACACTGGACGGACTCGCCGACAACTCCCATATGGTATTATACCTCACGTCAGATGGCAGTTCTCTGGTGACACTGGTACAGAGTAGTCTGTTGACCCGAGATAGTCATAGAGTCTTGTGTGATTCCCACTGTGCTTTGATTTCCATCATACCACGTCCAAGAGGGCGTGCAAAAAGGTGGCTTTTGGGTACAGTCCCGAATCACATGGAGGCAATGAGCGATAGGAGGGGATTCATCTCTCCCGGTATAGGGAGTTGATGTTGTGCTGTGTTCGATTGGCTATAACCGGAAATCCCTGGCCAGGGTTGCTGAGATTTACTGGTAAGTGTTATCAGTAGTTTCTCGAACTGTTATAGACCTCATATCGACACGACTTATCGAGCTACTGGGGTCTGACGTTTACCACCCCTAGGCGAGATATGCGACATATCAGACGACGAGACCGGACTGTATGGGAGTGTTACTGTTTGGATTCACAGGAGAATGTACAGGCTTGCTTGTTGATCTTCTGAGCGCTCAATACCTGGGTGGCTGTTACGTTTAGCTGACCGCTTACAGCTTGTGGGTGTTTGATATGATCATCACCTACTGCCGGCGTATTGACGATTCTTTAGAGTCCTACACAGAAGTTTCTTGGCTCAGGAAAAACGGAGTAGGAGCACATATGTGATATGTAAGGGACCGAAGATAATGTGATATGTGATACCGTATTCTATTCTCACGATATTTGATATCAGCCGGGTCATCGGATCAAGTGTTGATTCGATGAATCGGTACGGATAAATATTAGTCGGTTATATGAGATATAGCCGGATTGTCGGATCAAGTGTTGATTCGATAATTTAATGTATAATAATATATATGATATATTAAATTACATTAACTAATATTAGCTCACTAAAAGATTCTTTTTCTCACTCGGGTAATACATTGATATATATGCGATATATGTTAATTGTATTATTTTATTTTGTTACGATAAATATTATATATATGATATATAATATTGTAACATGATATGATAACTAATGCAACATATTTAGTGGAGTTTAAAGATGATTAGGGTTTGGATTAGGGTTAAGACTTCTAGTAGATTCTAGAAGGTTTCTTTCTGTCATGATAAAGATATTTGTGTTGATTTTTATCTATGACTCATACTTAACCCAACCCAAACCCTAGCCCTTGGTTAATTCTCTACAATGGTTTAGTCAACCATGGTTGCATTATTTCATCATATTAATCCTTTCATTATTCATTACAAAAGAAAATGGATCACTATTCTTCTTCTTCTCCTCCTTTTGCAAAGCTTTCTTGCTTTTTATTTGTGATGGAAAATGAGTGAGAAATAGAAAATAAATGAGAGCAAAAATCCTACTTCATCATTCTCATCTATCCTTGCCCTTTAGATGAGAGTGTTCACTTCATATTATGAGTGTTAGCTTGTGTTAACGAAACTTCAAGGTAGATCATCTTTGTATCGAAGATCGGAAGCAAGACTGCATCTTTCTCTTCGTGGAACCTCTTGAGAGTCCGGAACACAATGATCGCAGTGAAGGGACTTCAACACGGAGCTTTAGAAGTGAAGGACCGGATCTACAAAGGTTGTAATCCCTCTCACTTAGTGTTAAACTGTTTAACATACTTGTTTTCGCCTAAACCCTAGTTTAAAGATCCGGCTTTGGGTCGTTCGGCACGGCTAAAATTTTAATCGGGCATGGTTGATGCCTCATAGACCCTTGTGGCAGTGCCTAGCAACCAGAAGTGAGGCAACCCCCTTCATCAAAGTGAATAGGCCAGCCGACACTTCACAAAATCCGGTAACTTGAGCACCCCTCCTTGGGTCAACCTGTCCCCCCTACAAGTGCGGCAAATAACCCGCCAATTCTAGAGTGAGGGACCTCCGTCTCAACGCCATGAGATGCGGACCCGTTGCCCTCCAGAACCCGGCTATCCGTGCACTCCACCGAGGGGTAATCCTAGTACATAAAAGAAAAGAATATGTACAATGGTGACATCGACCTCAACCCGGTTGTGCCCTGTTCATATCAGATTTTTGCATTTTCATACCGCCCAATTTTTATCACATTGCATATCGGTAGATACTCTTGAGCCGTGTTTGCTAGTCAATTGCAGGATACAGGTTCTCGGTTCTAAAACGGTGAAATTCATGGAAAACACGACAAAATCCGGGTTCCTGCCAACCACAGATAAAACACGGTCTCCGCTCTTCATCCGTATGTTGCCAGATACCAGTTTAGGAAGACAAAATGGCAAATCGATTGTCACCTTCATGCACAAGGCTCAAGGGCAGCACAAGATCCAAGAAATCTACGCGGAGCTCGAGGCAATCATGCCAAATCTTGACAAAAAGTCCACCTTTCCCTCAACAGAAATTCTGGAAAAATCGTGGAGCCAAATTGGGAAAATACATGTACCAGAATTATGTACACTGAAGACCAGGGAAGCACAAAAAGACAGAGCCCCCAACTCATCTATATGGCCGCGAAAACGCGGCCTAAGCATGCTCAGGCCGCGGATCCGCGGCCGTATAGTGGCGGCAGGCAAAACTTTTCCAGGGGTATTTTGGTCTTTTCAGATATGTTCTGGTGGTTGCCCTAGATTTCCATTCTCCAGCCTATAAATAGCCCAGAACTTTGAGAAGGAAACGGTCCATTCTTGTATTTTCATTTTGCTAGGTTTAGTTGTGTTTCTTCTTCCTCTTCTCACCTCTTCTCCATTGAAACTTGTAGTGAGCTTGTGAGTGAAGAGTGATGAATAAAGAAGAATCGTTTATTATCATGCTTGTCTCTTTATCTTGTTAATTGTTGTAATTTTAATTCGTTAAGTAGTTGTTGTTATTTTCTTGTTGTTTCTTTCTTCTCTCTTTTTCTTTATCCTTAATACGACAATGATGCTTACGCTCGATCCTCGCCAAGGTGAGGTCGCAAATAGCTAGTCGTATTGTTCTAATCTCCTTCTTTCTATCTTCCTCTTTTGTTTTGTTTTATTTTTCCGTATCATGATGTGTGAGTAGTTCATACTTGTTAGGGTAGGATAAGGGAAGTTTGAGAGAAGGAAATCTCTCTCACTCTTTCCTTGCCCAACAGCTTAAATCGACTCCCGTTAATTGAACCACAATCCTCTCCTTACGGCACCCTATCCTACATGATAGCGGTGATTCCGTAGTGAGACCGGTTGTAGTTGAATTAACCGGAGGTTATGGCTAAGAGCCAAGAACGGACGGACAAGCACCAAAAGGAAGGACTTATGCGTTGGAAAGCCTAGCTTATACTCGCAAGTTCCTTCCTCGTCATGCTAATCCCCGTTGTTGCCGATTACCGTAACACCGATATTAAGAGGGGCAACGAAAGATGTGGAGACTCCTAACTCAAACTAACCTAATCCTAACCCTAACAAGCTCTCTTTAAAACATCAACTTAACACTTAGATAATCACAAACAAATCTGAACTCTCGGACTTAACTCGTTAAAACACATAGAAAAAGACTCCCATCTCCCTGCGGACGACCCGTACTCAACCGGCTGGCTACAAGCGAAACCGTCTTGATTGCGGTATTAAACTAAAACTTGAACACGCAGAACCTCTAACAATCAAATGGCGCCGTTGCCGGGGAGACGGTAGTTTATTTCCTTGTGTAATTTCGGGTTAACTTGTGAATATAACCGAAAAACAAAACAAAAAAATATACATTGTAAAAAAAAACCATCTTGTTGTTTTTGATTAGGTTTTGTGCAAGTGTGCAGGAAAATACGAAGTTCAAGATCGGCGCCAAAGACGTCGGATAATACGGAGTTCAAGTACAGTGCCAAAGACGTGGGAAGATAGACCCACATTTCGCGGCTACACCGCGACGGATTGAAACGAAGCAAAAGGTCTACTGTAAGATTCTGGAGCAGTTCCAGTGAGCAAATCAAGATTCAAAACATCCAGACAAGCAGAAGACTCCCAGAGCAGCACACAGAAAAAAATTGGAAGCCCAATCTCTCTGTTCCGCCGCGGAACCGCGGCCTAAGCAGGTGTTTGGCCGCGGAACCGCGGCCATCTAGTGCCTTCAGGGTGCAAAATTTTTTCTGGTGAGTCTCTCTCTTCTCCCCACTCCTCTGAACTCCACTGAATTGTGTTTTCTGCAGCCTTCTTTGCGCAAATTCTTCTCCCCCTTCCAATAAACTATTCTTGTGCAGGATTCTTTGCGCCGCAAATAAAAATTGTTTGCAGTTGATTTGTTACTGCTTTGCATTTCTTTAATACGGACTTAAGGGGCTTGAAACCAATCCAGATTGGGTGGGGATTTCATCACCCTTCCCAGGACCCCAAAAATCACTAAAGCATATGCATTGTCCATTGTAAATTAAAAAATACTACACTTCAGCCCTAAGGACTTCGCGCTCATTAGGAGAAGATAAACCGTGTTTAGAACCTCGCTTAACGGTATATTGTTTACGGGGTGTCTAGGAAAGTGTTAAAGGCGCAACCACCGAAAGAGAAAGGGTTATTTAATTAAGGAACTTCGCGAAAGCGTTGGACAACCTCCCCTTATCTCTGCACTTACCTGGTCTCGTGATCAGTGTATTTTTAAGCCTGTTTCTCGACACTGTTTAACTTCGACAATCAAGTTCAGGAGCAGGTCTAGTAGACCTAGGTTACCCTAGATCTAGGTGTGATTGTGCATATCTTGTTTGTGATTGCTTAAGCCGTATATCCGTACATATTTCTGTAAAAATCTTTCTAAAAAAAAAAAGAAAAAAAAATCGAAAACTTTTATAAAAACTTGCCCTTTATCGCCAAATCCATTTTTCACCCACCACCCATCGCCTTTCTCTATTGACGTTTTCTTACCCTCACCTTCTCCGCTTTGACTATACTAAACTCGTTTAGTGTATGTCCGCTTGGACTCGGGACACTAGCGCCCGTCTAGTCCGCGTTACGTTAGTCGCTACCGACTACGCGATCGACTCCGAAGTCGATACTCCGTCCACTCCTCTTTCACCCCTTCCTTTGCCGGCCAACTCCGACGTTGACCGGAATTCTGTTCATACATCTTCACCTTCACCTTCACCAACCTCTTCTTCCGCGATGTCAGGATTTAATCCGAACATCTCTTTGACCACCCCTGGATTGGCTCCACCTCCTACGGAGACCAATATCCCACCACCACCGCCTGTTGTAGCGCCGCAGCGAATCGTGCTCCAGGATCGTTTCTATCCCACCCGTTCTGTACTTCCCACCTGCCTTTCTCTTCCTCCGGCCAATGGGGACAACTTTGAAATTAAGCCCCACTTCATCAACATGCTTCCACGTTTTCATGGGCTTGAATCTGAAGATGCCTATATCTTCATCAACAAATTTCAAAACGTCTGTGCCATGATGAAAACCACCCAGCTGTCGGACGATGCTATACGTCTACGGGTCATTCCGTTCACTTTATGCGATCTTGCTGAAAAATGGCTGTATAGCACCGTGTCCCATTCCATAACCAGCTGGGACGAGTTTGTTAAAGCGTTTCTGAAAAAATTCTATCCGAATCATAAAACCGCAAGGATTCGAAATGAAATCAACCAATTCTCCCAGCTTCCTTCTGAACCCTTCTGGAAGTGCTTTGACCGATACAAAGACCTTCTTGTTCAGTGTCCTCACCACGGTATAGAAAAATGGCAACTTTGCCAAACCTTATACGAGGGACTGAACCCAGCAACGAAGCAGTTGTTGGAAACCATCTGTCAGGGCCACTTCCTATCAAAATCTGACGAGGAAGCGTGGCAATTCTTTGACGACCTTGCGGAGCAAACGCTACAGTGGGAGAGCACCAGACCGACGTCTTCTTCTTCTACCTCCACTTCTACCGGTCAGTCTAGGGTAGGAATCCACCAACTTGATGTCTCTATTGCGATGAAAGCTGAAATGGCTGCAATAACAAGAAAGCTTGAAGCGATAGAGAGCAAATTTTCTGCCCCTGCCCCCACTCCTGTTCTCCCCCTTCGTACCATCTGCGCTTGTTGTTCCGATCCTTCTCACTTGACCGAAGAGTGTCTTTACAATCCACCCTCGCAAGGACAGGATCAGGTTAATGCTGCATTCCAGTAAAGACCGAGGAATGATCCATACTCTTCCACCTACAATCCCGGTTGGAGGAACCACCCCAATTTCGCCTGGAATCAGAATCAGAATCAATTCCAGGGCAACAATTTCCAAAGGGCCCCTCCACCGCAACAACAAGCGCAACAACAAACTCAGTATCAGCAGCCTTTCCAACCCCAACCTTTCCAAAATCCGACGAACAACTTTGCACCCAACAACTCTTTTCCACCAAACAACTTTGTTCCGTCAAACAACGATAAGGTTTCCTCGCTCGAACGAAGTCTGGAGGCGTTCGTTAAACAATTGACTCAATCCACCGCCAACATCCAGTCTTCCATTCAATCTTTAGTGCAACATACTGCCGCACACGGGCAAAGCATCAAGACCATCGAGGCCCAGATTGCACAGCTAAACGCGGCCTTAAGCGAGCGAGAAAAGGGGAAGCTCCCGTCCCAGCCACTTCAAAATCCCGGTCACCCACATAATGCACATGTTGCTCTTGAACAACAAAACCATAATGTGAGTGCCATGACCACACTAAGATCGGGGAGGATGCTGCAAAACAACATTGGCAAACGGATCAACGATGACACCCCGGCCGCTTCTTCTTCTTCTTCTTCTGCTTCTTCTTCTTCTTCTTCTTCTTCGTCTTCTGAGCTTATTCTCCGTTCTTCACAAGGCTCCCCTTCCTCTTCTTCTGCTCTGAACGGACCCACTTCTCACTCCACGAAGGCACCTATTCTGGGATCCGTTCCAACTCCACAATCTCCTCCTCCAGCATTAGACTCAACCAATTTTCAAAATGTTCCATTTCCAAACCGGTTGAGGTCTAATAAACAAAATCCTCAAATGGAGAAGATTCTGGAGTTATTTAAGCAGGTTAACATTAACATTCCTCTTTTAGATGCTGTCCAACAAGTTTCGTCTTACGCGAAAATCTTAAAGGACTTGTGCACGAAAAAGAGGAAGTCTCAGGTACCCAAGAAAGTTTTCTTGGCTAGTGCTGTGAGTGATGCCCTTACCCAATCTTTACCACAAAAACGGAAGGACCCTGGCTGTCCTACGATTTCAATTACAATTGGGGATAAGAACATCAACCGCGCACTATTAGATCTTGGTGCCAGTGTTAACCTACTTCCGTATTCAGTATACGAGCAATTAGGCGTCGGAGAGCTGAAACCCACACACTGCACTCTCCAAATGGCAGACCGATCGATCACCCACCCTAGGGGTGAGCTAGAGGATGTGTTAATAAAAGTCGGGGACTTCATATTCCCCGTTGACTTCATTGTATTAGATACACAGCCTGTAGCTAACCCCCGGAATCAAATTCCGGTGATACTCGGTCGCCCATTTCTCGCAACCTCAAATGCTGTGATCAATTGTCGCAATGGTTCGATGAACCTCTCTTTTGGAAATATGACGATTGAACTCAACATTTTTAGGTTGGGGAATCAGCCCGCCGAACCTAATGCTCATATACTGGACGTCTGCTCGATCCAGGAGATCACCCCAGAAGAGTGTGAATTCGAGGAGTTTCTGTTTGATCACGATAATCTTGACGCCACTAGTGCGTTTCTCTTCGAACCTGCTGCTGTTTCTGCGCCCGAAAACGACTACGAGTGTTTCACATTTTCGAACGATCTTAGCCGCGCACAACCCGAGTTTGAATCCTTCGACTTTCCGGATGAGTTGCCTGAACCATCCAACTCGGTTGCTTACACTCGCTTTGAACCTTTGCTGGAGTCCTTTGAGTTCGAGACCTTTGCACCAGTCTTGCCTTCCATCGTTTCACCTCCAACGCTCGAATTCAAGCCGTTGCCGTCTCACCTTAAGTACGCTTACTTAGGTGAGAATGAGACCCTCCCTGTCATCATCTCGGCTTCTCTAGCTCCAGAGCAAGAGAAAGCCCTTCTCGTGGTCTTGCATAGCAACAGACAAGCTTTTGGCTGGTCCATGGCGGACATCAAGGGGATTAGTCCCCTGATCGTTGAGCATCACATTCATCTGATGGATGATACCAAACCAGCCCGGGATCCACAAAGACGTCTTAATCCAGTCATGAAGGAGGCTGTGAAGAAGGAGATCGTCAAATGTCTAGATAGTGGTATCATTTACCCTATCTCTGATAGCCAGTGGGTTAGCCCCATTCATGTTGTCCCCAAGAAGTCGGGCATCACGGTCATAACCAACGAGGCGAATGAGTTAATCCCTACTCGCACCCAAACTGGGTGGCGAGTTTGCATTGATTACAGAAAACTCAACGCCGCAACGCGGAAAGACCACTTTCCGCTACCTTTCATTGACCAAATGCTTGAACGATTGGCCGGACACGAGTACTACTGCTTTCTTGATGGCTACTCTGGCTATAATCAAATTCCCATCGCCGAAAAAGACCAGGACAAGACCACATTCACTTGTCCTTTCGGCACGTTTGCATATCGTCGCATGCCCTTTGGGTTATACAATGCGCCCGCTACCTTCCAGCGGTGTATGATGGGTATTTTCTCAGACATGGTGGAAAAATTTCTGGAGATTTTCATGGATGACTTCTCCATCTTCGGCGATTCCTTCAACGAGTGTTTGCTGCATCTTGACGCTGTCCTTACCCGATGTAAGGACAAGAATCTCACTTTGAACTGGGAGAAATGCCACTTCATGGTGCGCGAAGGTATTGTCTTAGGACATATCATCTCGCAAAATGGCATAGAGGTTGACAAAGCAAAGATTGAGGTCATTTCCAATCTGCCTCCTCCCCGATGCGTCAGAGATATCCGAGCCTTCCTTGGCCATGCCGGTTTTTATAGACGGTTTATCAAGGACTTTAGCAAGATTGCTAGGCCCTTGACTCTTTTGCTGGCTAAGGATACGCCTTTCGACTTCAACTCAAGCTGTGTGACTGCCTTCGAGTCATTGAAACGCTCACTCACTTCTGCTCCCGTTCTTTCCTCACCTGACTGGACGCACCCATTCGAGATTATGTGCGATGCATCCGACTTTGCCATCGGTGCTGTCCTTAGACAACACATCAACAAGATGCCGCACGTAATCTATTATGCGAGCCGAACCCTGAACGACGCCCAACTCAACTATACAACAACTGAGAAGGAATTCTTAGCTGTTGTATTTGCTTTAGAAAAGTTCAGGCCCTACCTCATCGGCTCTCCAGTCATTGTCTACACGGACCATTCTGCTCTGCGCCATCTTTTTGCGAAGAAAGATGCAAAATCTCGGTTAATCCGTTGGATCCTCTTGCTTCAAGAGTTTGACCTTATCATTAAGGACAAACGAGGATGTGAAAACGTGGTTGCCGACCATCTCTCACGACTTCCTTCTTCGCCTTCGCTTCCAATTCCAATCAACGACGTTTTCCCGGATGAACAGCTCTTGACAGTATCGTGCGAACCCTGGTTCGCAGATATTGTGAACTATTTGGCCACGGGATTACTACCGACCGAATGGTCCAGTCAGGACAAACTTCGCTTCTTATCCCAAGTAAAACACTTTTACTAGGACGAACCCTACTTGTTCAAGTACTGTCCCGACCAGATTATTCGTCGGTGTGTCCCTGATGAGGAATTCAAGAGTGTGCTGTCATTTTGCCACGATCAAGCGTGTGGCGGGCATTTTGGGCCCAGAAAGACAGCTGAGAAGATCTTGCAATGTGGTTTCTACTGGCCACAACTCTTCAAAGACGCTCATGACTATTGCAAGACTTGCTCTCGGTGCCAACACATGGGCCGGATATCCCGGAGGAACGAGATGCCGCTCCAACCGATCTTGGTTGTGGAGATTTTCGATGTTTGGGGGATAGACTTCATGGGGCCGTTTCCCAGCTCTTTTGGGAACTTGTACATCCTTCTAGCTGTTGATTACGTCTCTAAATGGGTCGAGGCTGTGCCCAGCCGAACTAACGACAACAAGGTTGTCGTTAGGTTCCTTAAAGAAAACATTTTCTCACGGTTTGGGCACCCCCGAGCGATCATTAGCGACAATGGAAGTCATTTCTGCAATAAAACTTTCGAAGCCTTGATGCGGAAATACTCCATAAATCATAAGCTCTTTACGCCCTACCACCCCCAAACCTGCGGGTAGGCCGAAGTTTCAAATCGGCAAATCAAGCAGATACTGGAGAAGACGGTTTCCAAGAACCGTAAGGATTGGTCTCTGAAACTCACTGATACCGTTTGGGCATTTAGAACCGCTTATAAGACCGACCTTGGCATGTCTCCCTATCGGCTTGTGTACGGAAAAGCCTGCCACCTTCCTGTCGAAATAGAGCATCGCGCATTTTGGGCGATAAAGGAGCTGAATCTGTCTCTCGAGGATGCGGGCAGCCATCGGAAGCTGCAGTTGAACGAACTGAATGAGCTTAGGGATGAGGCTTACGATAACGCATTTGTCGTTAAGAATCGAACGAAGGTGTTTCATGATAAACACCTTTTGCGCAAAACCTTCGTACCTGGTCAGCAGGTACTGCTTTACGACACCCGACTTCACTTCCATCCTGGAAAGCTCAGATCTCGTTGGAAAGGGCCGTATTTTGTGCGGAATGTGTATCCGCAGGGCGCTGTGGATTTGGAAAATCCAAAGGACGGTTTACTTTTCAAAGTAAACGGACACCGATGCAAACCGTACCTTAGCGCCGAACCAACAGAGGAGCTCCTGTTCTTACAGGAGCCGGTTTACCCTGCATGATCTTCCTCTGCCTACCTCCAAACTTCGGTTATCTAGCCAAGAACAGTGGACACTGTTCCAAATAAGTTTGGGGGTATGTACAAACCATTTTGTATATATTTGTGTATATTCTTATTCTTTTTCTTTTCTTTAAAAACAAAAACAAATAAAAATTTGTGTATCACTAACCGACAATTTTGACCCTTCAAATGATCTCTTCATGCAACGACAGTGAGGACACTGTCCAGTTTAAGTTTGGGGGTACGCTCGGTACGCATTTCTTACCTTCGCATTCATGTGTATATTTTGCATTTGCATATTAAAATCCATAAAATCCATAAAAATCTGAAAATTTTCTAAAAAATATAAAAACTTTTCTGTCAAGATAGCTAGTGGAAGAACTCTGATTCAACATTTCGACGGTTTTGTTTGAAAAAATTGGAATAACTAAATCTTTTGTTTAGATTTTGAAAACCTGAAAGATAACTCTTCTTTGAAGTTAACTATAGCTGATATACGTCTTTACATCACACTACACGTATCGTGAGTTTTTGGGAATTAGATGACAAGTCCTTTATGTTGAAAAACTTTTAAACAGATAAATGATTTTCTGAGGATCAAATAGGTTTGTTCTGAAATAAGTAATGTCAAGAAAAGTTTATGAAGTAAAGCGAATATGAAGGAATATTATTGATGCCATAATTGGAACTAAATCTGAAAAATAACCCATCTGAAACTTGATTGGAATGATTACACACCGAACCCACTAAACACGTCTTTTATCCAAAAAAAAATATTTGAAGTGCCGGTTATATCTCCGTTCGTATCAAATCATCTGATTTTCACGCCAAACTGTCTTTTGTTTTTGGACCTAGGTAACTTGAGTAATTAAGTCCGCTGGGGTGTTTCTACACCTAATGCCCTAAAACCAACTGGTTTGGGTGCATTGGCCCAAAGCTCGCTAAGAAGCCTAAAAAGTCCAGATTAAAACAAAGTCAAGCAAGTGTTCTCTCCGAGTTAAAATTCCTAACGGTTCTTTGTGTGAGAATAATCTTGATAAAAGACAGGATTTTATAAAAAAAAATTAGCGGAGATATGAAGGTTTTATTCTGTGATAAAGACTATTGCACGTTCACAGAGGTGTGTATGAAATGAAAACAAGAAAAAGGTGGAGTGAAGAATACGACTTAGTTTCCTGTTAAGGAAGATAGAAATTCTGAAGTTGAGACCTTACTGGAAAACGAAACTTGAAAAATGCTTAACTCTTTATAAAACTTATGTGATCCTTTTAAAATTGTTATCTGGGCTTTATTGTGCGACATGATGACTTTAATCGATCCTTCTGGAACTTAACGACACTATTTGCACTGCACGTAAAGACATATAAAATCTGTAGTTAAATAAGAAGCGAGGTGTGAAAAATAAAGGTTCGATAGTCTAGACTTAGGATTATAGAATTGTTATTTTCTGAAACAAAACTTTATGGTTTGAATCTTAGTTATTTTAGAAAACCAACTTAACCGGATTTTGTGGGTAGTATCCGCTGAAAACCCTCAGGAGACAACACTCCTCCTACTAGGGACACCTAGGTTTAACGGCTTGTTGCACATGCTCAGTGCAATCGCGTTCCCTGCGAAAGTGAGGTTAGGAAATTTTTTGTGAATAAATTGGCTTTGCTCGGGACGAGCAAATGATAAGTTTGGGGGTATTTGTTCATATCAGATTTTTGCATTTTCATACCGTCCAATTTTTATCACATTGCATATCGGTAGATACTCTTGAGCCGTGTTTGCTAGTCAATTGCAGGATACAGGTTCTCGGTTCTAAAACGGTGAAATTCATGGAAAACACGACAAAATCCGGGTTCCTGCCAACCACAGATAAAACACGGTCTCCGCTCTTCATCCGTATGTTGCCAGATACCAGTTTAGGAAGACAAAATGGCAAATCGATTGTCACCTTCATGCACAAGGCTCAAGGGCAGCACAAGATCCAAGAAATCTACGCGGAGCTCGAGGCAATCATGCCAAATCTTGACAAAAAGTCCACCTTTCCCTCAACAGAAATTCTGGAAAAATCGAGGAGCCAAATTGGGAAAATACATGTACCAGAATTATGTACACTGAAGACCAGGGAAGCACAAAAAGACAGAGCCCCCAACTCATCTATATGGCCGCGGAAACGCGGCCTAAGCATGCTCAGGCCGCGGATCCGCGGCCGTATAGTGGCGGCAGGCAAAACTTTTCCAGGGGTATTTTGGTCTTTTCAGATATGTTCTGGTGGTTGCCCTAGATTTCCATTCTCCAGCCTATAAATAGCCCAGAACTTTGAGAAGGAAACGGTCCATTCTTGTATTTTCATTTTGCTAGGTTTAGTTGTGTTTCTTCTTCCTCTTCTCACCTCTTCTCGATTGAAACTTGTAGTGAGCTTGTGAGTGAAGAGTGATGAATAAAGAAGAATCGTTTATTATCATGCTTGTCTCTTTATCTTGTTAATTGTTGTAATTTTAATTCGTTAAGTAGTTGTTGTTATTTTCTTGTTGTTTCTTTCTTCTCTCTTTTTCTTTATCCTTAATACGACAATGATGCTTACGCTCGATCCTCGCCAAGGTGAGGTCGCAAATAGCTAGTCGTATTGTTCTAATCTCCTTCTTTCTATCTTCCTCTTTTGTTTTGTTTTATTTTTCCGTATCATGATGTGTGAGTAGTTCATACTTGTTAGGGTAGGATAAGGGAAGTTTGAGAGAAGGAAATCTCTCTCACTCTTTCCTTGCCCAACAGCTTAAATCGACTCCCGTTAATTGAACCACAATCCGCTCCTTACGGCACCCTATCCTACATGATAGCGGTGATTCCGTAGTGAGACCGGTTGTGGTTGAATTAACCGGAGGTTATGGCTAAGAGCCAAGAACGGACGGACAAGCACCAAAAGGAAGGACTTATGCGTTGGAAAGCCTAGCTTATACTCGCAAGTTCCTTCCTCGTCATGCTAATCCCCGTTGTTGCCGATTACCGTAACACCGATATTAAGAGGGGCAACGAAAGATGTGGAGACTCCTAACTCAAACTAACATAATCCTAACCCTAACAAGCTCTCTTTAAAACATCAACTTAACACTTAGATAATCACAAACAAATCTGAACTCTCGGACTTAACTCATTAAAACACATAGAAAAAGACTCCCATCTCCCTGCGGACGACCCGTACTCAACCGGCTAGCTACAAGCGAAACCGTCTTGATTGCGGTATTAAACTAAAACTTGAACACGCAGAACCTCTAACAATCATGCCCCAAATAAATAATATACAAACAGGCAGTGACGGCAGTCCACATGTCAGACGCTCGCCCCGCGGTATCGAATGTACAAATGAAACTAAACTTATTAACATTGCATCCACTCTATCCACCACGACGATTCCACCACAACCACAGCACATTCGCAAACCCGTCTAAAAGTCATATAGCAATTAGACGAGTTGTACCGCTCTAATGATATTCATGGTCGCAGATAGTAGTGTATGTACTAAAAACTATGACATTTGAATTCCGCACGCAATTAGTAAACTAAACCAATTTCCAAAACCATGAGAAAACAGTAAGCTAAAGTTCCAAAAATCGACCGTTTAAAACCAATTCGGAAGTCCGAATCAAAACGGAACACGCCCGAATCTTTGTGAGGAGTTAGAGCATAAAATTAACTTCGAGTCAGGGGCATAGAGGGGTATCCCACCCCCGAGGCCACCACGAGGTGGCCAGGGGGTGAGGCAGACCCGAAACTTCCCAAGGTGGGGCAATTTCGGGTCCCTATCGCCAAGACCACCTTGTGGTAGTCTTGGGGAGTGGGCCCAGCCATTCGGTACCCCCGAGGATTCCCCAGGGTGCCCATAGACCACCCCATGGCTTCTCATTTCAAACTGTGAGCCTGCGGGGTGTGCAAACATCTCAAACTTTCAGTTTTTGGAACTATTTTTGTCTGCAGTTTTTGCACGAGTAAAACGGCGGATTTCTAATGTCGCAATGAATTAACTAAGGTTTATAAAGTGGGTCTAATACCATGTTGGGTTACGGCAGCACCTCGGCCATCAATCCGTGACCAAATGCGGAAAAAATTTATAAAACATGGCGCTACCACAACCAATTACCCGGATTTACCCATAAGCCCTAGATAACTAAACATGCAAAGGAGTTAGAATGTTTATACCGAACAGATCCGTGTCCTTAACCATCATCCCAAGCTCCTAGGGGTTTTCTTGATCAAGCTTTATCTCCAGTCTCCCTCTATCGAAGATGATCCACCCGAGAGTCTATGCAACGAGCTCCAACCTCATATCCGAGACAACTAGGGCACCTAGATCGCTACTCTAGATACCGTAGATAAAGTAGAGAGTGATGAAGAATTAATTTGTCTCAAGATACCCAAGAATTCTCAACTCATGAGAGGGTTTGGGTGGAGCCAGAGGAAGAAGAAGATGCCATGAGGATGAGGTGTTTTGAGAGCAACTCAAGAGAGAGAAAAAGAAATGAATAATGGCTTGTCATTTTTGTTTGTTGTGTGAGTGTGATAAGAAATAATGGAGCCATCACATAAATGTCCATGTCTCCAAAATATCTTAGTCAACAAAAAATATCTTAAGTCAACATAATCTCACAACAAACAAAAACCCTAAGCATGCTAGAATAGTAACCATGGGTCACTAATTAGACATGCCACAAAAATGCAATAAACACCTCATCCAATACCTCAATAACCTTTTAATCTAAAAAAGTCTAAACCATGATGAGCTATAATTTTAAGTGCACGGCGGCGCCCCGGCCGCCTGAACGAGGCCAAAATGGGGAAACGATACTTTTCTTTAAACTTTAAAACCGGCACCACCGCGCACTAAACTCCCGGATCGGGCCATTAACCTACTCCTAGCTAATAAGAGAAGGGGTAGAGAGATATACCGAGCGATCCGTGTCCTTCGGTCTTCTCGTCGTCATCCCGATCTCCCCGCGGAATCTCCGGTCTTCATCTCCTCGTCGGAAGGGCACCACATCGCCGGGTTCTTTTACGGGCTCCCACCTCTGGACAGAGGCAACTCGGGCACGAAGTTGGCGAGTCGACGTGTCCAAGAATTGCTGTAGAATAGTGTGGAACTCTATGTCTCATTGGGGTATGAAGTTGCCATGGTTTTTTGTGGAGGAAATGAACTATATACTTTTTGAGATGGACCTATGGTATTTTTGCAAAGCCAAAAGATCAAAAATCCCACTTCTAAAATTTAGGAAAGCCCCCACCTCTTGTGGCCGGCCATGCATCAAGGAGAGAATGAGAGGTGAGAGTTAGTGGATCAAAAATGAGTGAGCCCAAATAATGCAAGAGAGAGAGAAAGGGTTATCATGATGAATCATGATCACAAACCAAGTCCAACACTCATAAACCCATCATCAAACCCATGTCATCACAAAAGTCAAGCCATGATGAAGTCAAATGAAGTCAATGGATGGTGCATTATCATGAAACCATTATGATGCAAAAGTCTTCTCAATTGTTAATTGCACAATTGCAAATAACCCCCTCCACCAAATTTCAGCCAAGGAAAGAACAAAGGAAAATGGCCGAAACGGAAAGCAAACAGGCAACTTCAGAAAACTGATCCCGTAATAAATTACAGGAAAACCCCGTGACTGTATATACACACCCGCATTTGTATTGCGACCGAATATAAATGCAATGAGACAAATCTACACAGTACAATACTAGGATCCGGTTTAAACCAAAGCCCGCTAGTATTATCCGCCCGATCATGATTCGTGCAATACCGCACGTATCTGATCGAACCCTGCCATATCTCCATACGGCCTCTATAGCGTTTCGCCCGAAACTTGATAAAACGGTCTGTGGAGGACTCTAAAGACTCGTCAATACTTTGGTTATGGATTTAACCACTAGCACGTCAGAGGTATTAGCCATACGTAACGGGCTACCTGGTATTGAACAAAAGGGACGTCGATGAGCGAACTCATCCTCACACCCTACTGAGCCTGTCAGTGACAATATCCGTATAGTCCGGTCCGTTCGTCTATGAGCATCGCATGGCGGGCCTAGGGGGTTGGCAAAAGTCAGACCCTCAAAAGCGGTAGAAGTCGTGTCGGAGTGTAGCCCAGAACACCTTGAGATACTACTGGAATACCTACCAGTAAATCTCCTGCCTTGGCCAAGGACTTCGTGTAATGGCTCTCCTAGACACAGCGCGACCTCACCCCCAATACCGGGAGAGACGAACCCCTGAAGATCCGCTCACTGCCTCCATGTGGCTCGGGACTGTACCCAACTAAAACCTGTTTGCATGTCTCCTTTGAGCGTGGTAGGATAGTAATCAAAGTACAGTGGGAACTCACACGAGACAAATGACAATCTCAGGTCGATGAACTAACCTGTACACATGTCACCAGGGAACTGCTATCTGACGTCTGGTATAAGAACAACTAGCATGTTCCCGGCGAGTCCTGTCTGGTGTACTCATAACCCAATGAGCACCTGTATACATCTTAGGTGAACCAACTGACACCAGTAGCTTGTGAGACCGGCCATCGTCCTTTGTCGGGGTCTCGACTGTATACACTAGTCTACTCTGGAGTATCGATGCCCTGTCTCGAAACTCCTACGACTAGGGACCTTTTAAGGATGTGCTTATAGACTACCAGCTCCCACATATATGATCGCCCTCATACTGCTGACAGTCAAGCAAGAATCCTAGGGGCTCTATAAACGCGCAATAGTGACCTGTAAGCTCACCTAAAGCAGTACACGATGATAAAGATAAACCAGATAGCATACTATCATCTTGAGTAAGACTGTCCTACCGGCATAGGTCCTCTCTCAATCATTGCAATCACGTGCCTGCGATCCAATAATTGACTCTTAGGGCACTATCTCCAACAATCTCCCACTTGCACTCAAGGCTAATTATTGCGATGTCGCATACTCACAGCCCGTGTGATACCGAACACCCAACTCCTCTACTAGTCAGTCTCACAAAACCCGTTTGCGAAACTATTGCGTTCGAGGAATAGCCTCAGTGAGTAGATCCGCTTTGATGTTTCTTTCTTTGTCTATCTATATCTCAAGTTCGCGGAGAAAGCAATCTCCCAAAATGAGCAATACCTGTCTTAGAGTATGTCTGGATATCTGATGGGACGTAGTTCATAAATGAACTCCAAATCCAAACTTCTCAGACTGTATCGTCAACTGAACTTAATCAGTATCCTGCGCCATGTCTCCCTCAGTATCTACCTGGACCACCTGTCCAAATACTGCCCCTCGTCAGAGGGAAAACTATAACTCTGACAGTCACTCTGTCATCCAGGTCACCTTGGAAGCCTGGAATGATAACCGTCTCCCGAATGAGGCTGTCGTTATCATATCCCTAGGACATCCACTTATGTTCTAAAACTGCTTCCGACTGTTTCTCCAGGATCGGATTAATATCAGCTTATTGCATCTACTGCAAAAACAACATCTGATGTGGTACTTGACATCTCATGATTGACTCAATTGCCTAAGCAAGTGATCTTCCAATCATGCACATCCCTCTCCACTTTAGTCTGTAAGACACCTTTAGAGAGGGTGACTCCATTACCTACAGGTATACTGCCGTGTCTGGAGTCGTCCATTCTAAAACACCTTTAGGATGCTATCTAAGTACCCAGATTGGGACACTTCCCAAATCTAGAACTAAAACCATAGATCTAGTAACCAGAATGTCTGATATTATATCTATATCCTTTGTGGAGAAACCACTGTGTGACAACCAAAGTATAACCGATCGTAGTATAGGAATATCACTTCCTACTATGTGTATGTATCCAAATACCAGGACATCACACCCTACTACCTTCTTAACAGATCCATCCCCTATTCTGATGAAGTCAAACCTATGACTGTGACATCAAAAATAGATGATCTACCTCCGCTATATCTGCTTTAGTCTATAAATAGACATAAGCCACTTGTCCACTATGCTTCCGCTGCTCCCACTGACTACGATAACCCTCTGGCAGAGTCATATAAACGTACACTTCCAAAGCTAGTTTAGAACGACACTATACTCATCCTCCTGCCGGGTCTCACAGTCTGGAACAACAGCAATGGCAAGTCTGGGTAAACAAGAACCTCGCTCTCACCGTCTTTGAGCATACCGAAGTACCTCTCGAGTGTCTGAGGTTACCCACCATATCTGCGGAGTGGCCAATGGAATGTCAAGTCAGATTGAATCTTTAGGTTCTTATCAAATTTTCAGTAATCGTTTGCGGTTCTGGAATCACTTCCAGTTCTACCATACTCCCACTAATATTTTCTGAAAAAAACTCCATTTCTTTTAAAACTGTGGCGAGTCTAGAACTATATCACTATTGATCTTCCAGATGGTAGAAAGTCAACCCTCGTCATAGCCTGGGTCAACCCACAAACAGCCATTATAGAAACATGCCTTGAGTTATCCAGAGTCTGGTTTTAAGCATAAGTCGGACAACTCCCCGTACCTTAACATCGTTAAGATATGAACTGTTCTATATCCAATATAGAAGCAGAGCCACTGATTTAATTGAACCAGATTCAAATCATGCAGCTGTCTCTAGTGCATATCAACTAAATTTAAAGAGGCCGGTCAGCTTTACTCAACTTAGGAGTGCTTCCAATTATGAGTAACCTGAAAGAGAAACAATTTTCTCAAAACCATTACTATTAACTGAATACCATACACAAGTATCTACATCTTCGATCACCTTGAAGAATCCCGGTATTTGCAACACCTGGTTCTCTACTTTATTCATATACCTATAACTTCTCAAAATTCGGACCTTGCATTTCTAAGAAACACCTGTCTAAAAACTAGAGAAGTCCCGAATATAGTACGAGGACCAACCCCTCTGTCCTAATGGACACTGGACAACATACAATACTCTGTATAAGTCTCTTGAGTCCAATAACTCATTTGCTGTGTGTCGTAAGTTGAAAACTGTACTTATGGTTAAGAAGAATTACACCGCTGTTTAATACTCCTTACCTAACCATCCACTGATATAGGTAAATGTCATGGACATAATTTCAAAAAGGTATATCTCAGTCTATAAAAATAGACGTACAGATATATCAATTTGAAATTGGTGCATAACAGCGGATATTCAAAACCAAATATTTGCCGTCCGGCAAACAACCCAGGTGACTTCCTCAAATATCACCGATTACAACGAATCCCGATATAATGAGGATGATCATCCAATTCCCAATAACTTACTCCCACCCATCATCTGTAAAACCATACAGATGTGAGAATCAAACCTGGTAAATACATACCCTGGAGCAAGTGTCTAATTGGGAAATCAGTTTTCTATTAACAGTACACAGTGAAACTGAAACATGTAAATGTTTCGAAGGGGTATCCGGGTATTCCTAGTAATGCCTCTTCCATTATCCAGATTCACAACTGTAACCGTATATTTCTATGCCATCTTTCCACATCCCTTCGTCATTACCTTCTGCACACCCCTTTAGGCCAAATGGTTTTTTTCCTTTCCCACCGTTCGGCACCAGCCTATGTTTTGGAAGAAGACTATCTAATAAGCGTAATGGGTGTACTGTCCCAATCCTAGGGGCACTCGCAACGCGAGAGAAGGTGAAGATAAAAGACACCTCAATAAACCTTATTCCTATTTCTCCTGAACCAGAATCCATCCCCGAACTGGAACAAGTTCCTTTCGAGTTCGTATATAACCATACGATGGAGTATCCAATAAACTGTGGATCTTCGTAGTGATACGGAGTGCCCTGGAGAAATATAAAGGTGAAGTGGGAGTGGTAATGAAATACTTGGTTTGGTCGTGAATAGCAGTCGCAATTTACTTTGCCCTCCTTCTAATCCTTTTCTTTGTCTTTACATAACACCTTCTGTATACCATCGTTAGGCTAATTGGTTTTCTTCATTCTCTACCGGTCGGCACCTGCCTATGGTTTGGAAGAAGACTATCCAATTTGCGTAATAGGTGTACTATCCCCTAATCTAAGGGGCACTCACAACGTGAGAGAAGGTAAAAGGAAAAGACAACTGAATAGTCCTATTCGTTTTCTCCAGAACCGGAAACTATCCTCGAATAAATTCCTTCGAGTTCGTATATAACCATACGATAGTTTTATCCAATGGAAGTGGACGTTCGTAGTAATACGGGGTGTCCTGGAGAAAAGGGTAAAAGTAGGAGTGGCAATGAGGTTTGCAACTCTGACAATCCAAAAGCCAGTGTTTAAGAAGGTTCGGTCAACTTGGTCGCCGAGTCATAGTCTAGGTCGGGTCATGGTTGCTGCCAAAGAGAGAGAGAAAAGAAACACTCAGCGTGCACTCTAACCTAGATCAGAATGGTTACCAATTTATCTAATCAGGAAACCTCCCACTGTACCGTCAAATTCTCCTCCAAACCTGAAAGGAGAATTAGTCGGGATCACCCGAGGAGTAAACCAACTCATAAGTGGGAATCGGGATCCAACTATCATCGCATGATAACGTGACGGAATCCGCTGACGTTATCACACTCCAGAAGGTATGCGCATATCTGGCAAGTTTCAGTTTCTTTAGAAACTCCCGATGTGATTTTTTACCCCATGCTCTTATGACCTTGACGAAGGTCAACAAATCATAAGTCACATGTCAAGTTCTACCCGTCATTATCCAGGTTAATTTGAACCCACCCGTACAAGCCCTTGACTTTGGCCAACAAGGCTATACGACTGTCCCAAACCAACACATCTATCTATGCAGCAGAAAGGTAACAAGCAGCTACCATACACTATGCCTTGACGAAGGCTAACAAACATAGCATGAATACTACGTGCTACCCGTCTGAAATGAAGGAGGGCTACGAATGGTTTTTGGCGAAAAACCTTTAACGTAATGAACTTAATATCGTTGAAGGAACTGGATAGCTTTTTATAAAAAATATAGTGACGAAAACCTTTGCTAAAGTGGTCACTCCCGATGAAGGGATCTCGGCTCTTTCCCCATAGAATGAGGTGCAGGGTATTCCAACTGAATACCACGATGCAAAGCAAAAGTAATCGACTATAGTGAAGTTATTGCCCTGACGCAAACTTCTGTCGAAGGGGTCACTCCCGGTGAAGGGATCTCGGCCCTTGCCTCGTCGACTGAGGTGTTGGATATTCATAACCGAATACCACTGTGCAAAACAAAAGAGAACGCCCTTGCAATAACAGCTTTTTGAAAAATGTTCCAACAACATCAGAATAGATTTGTTTAACTTGCATTGATCCGAATCAATGCAGTCCCATCAATTGATCACACCAATAAAGAACGAAAATAATGATGTATGTATATGCCACCCGCATTCGCCACTGGGTCCCGTCATTACCCGTTAGGTTAGTTAACTAACGACAGAGCGGGGTCTGGACTAGCACGGATGCAAAACATATACAACATCTACTAGTATATATATCAATATATAATATTCGCTCAAGGCGTGATAATATGCAACATCACAGAAATGTAATAAGCATCACAGAACAATACAGATATCTGGGATCCCCAGGTTTCATAGAGCCGCTACTGAAACCCGACGTTCCCCTGGTCGTGTGGATAGCCTGTGCAATGAAATCCTAGACCTCTACGGGCGCGGCAAGTTACCCGCCAAAACCTGAAGCGAGGTAGCCCCCTTCAACAACGTGAATGGACCACCCAGCACTTCACGGAATCCGGTAACTTGGGCACCCCTCCTTGGGTCAACCTGTACCCCCTACGAGTGCGGCAAATAGCCCGCCAATTCTAGAGTGAAGCCTCCTCCGCCTCAACGCCATGAGATGCGGGCCCGTTGCCCTCTAGAACCCGGCTATCCGTGCACCCCACCTTGGGGTAATCCTAGTACAGAAATTAAAATATACATACAACGGGTATATCGACCTCAGCCTGGTCGTCCCCCAAAAGAATAATATACAAACAGGCAGTAACGGCAGTCCACATGTCGGACGCTCGCCCCGCAATATCAAATATACATAATAAACCAAACTGTACTACCATTGCATCCAGGCTATCCACCACGACAATCCGCAACATCACAGCACAACACAGAACATCAACGTGAATGTCACGTTCACAAATCCTTCTAAAAGGGCTATAGCAGTTAGACGGGATTTACCGATCAAGTGACATTCACGGTAGCATATTTAATGTAAATACTGTGAACTAACATGTTTAAAATTTTCGATCGACTAAAAATTTCCCGAAGTGGGCCCCAAGCACAACCGTAGCACTCAAAGAAATCTGGGCCCAAACAGAACATTCCAAAAACCCCATTTTCAACTCAGAAGCTCTCTGTAAAATTTTGGTGCATTGAACAGTAAAAGTGGCGTCGGAACCGTGGCCCAAGCATGGGTTTGGCCGCGGTTCCGCGGTGGAATAGTGAGTTCACGCGACCAAATTTTCACAGAATGCTTAGAATTCCCTGCACGTATTTCTGCAATGTACTGAAAAAATTTTCGAGCCAAAAAAAATTCGACAGAAAACTGATGCATGAAAAACGCGGTTTTTGGAAAATCCGATCAATCGAACTGGTAAACATGTTAGAGCAAGCTAGACTAGGTTAATGGCGTGGCTCTGATACCAGTGTAAGTGCATGGCGGTGCCCCGGCCGTCTGAACGAGGCCAAAATGCGGAAACGAAACTTTTCTTCAAAGTTTAAAACCGGCACCACCGCGCACTAAAATCCCGGATCGGGCCATTAACCTACTCCTAGCTAACAAGAGAAGGGGTAGAGAGATATACCGAGCGATCCGTGTCCTTCGGTCTTCTCGTTGTCATCCCGATCTTCCCGCGGAATCTCCGGTCTTCATCTCCTCGTCGGAAGGGCACCACATCGCCGGGTTCTTTTACGGGCTCCCACCTCTGGACCGAGGCAACTCGGGCACGAAGTTGGCGAGTCGACGTGTCCAAGAATTGCTGTAGAATAGTGTGGAACTCTATGTCTCATTGGGGTATGAAGTTGCCATGGTTTTTGGTGGAGGAAATGAACTATATACTTTTGGAGATGGAGCTATGTGATTTTTGCAAAGCCAAAAGATCAAAAATCCCACTTCTAAAATTTGGGACAGCCCCCACCTCTTGTGGCCGGCCATGCATCAATGAGAGAATGAGAGGAAAGAGTTAGTGGATCAAAAATGAGTGAGCCCAAATAATGCAAGAGAGAGAAAGGGTTATCATGATGAATCATGATCACAAACCAAGTCCACCACTCATAAACCCATCATCAAACCCATGTCATCACAAAAGTCAAGCCATGATGAAGTCAATTGAAGTCAATGGATGGTGCACCATCATGAAACCATCATGATGCAAAAGTCTTCTCAATTGTTAATTGCACAATTGCAAATATCCCCCTCCACCAAATTTCAGCCAAGGAAAGAACAAAGGAAAATGGCCGAAACGGAAAGCAAACTGGCAACTTCAGAAAACTGATGCCGTAATAAATTACAGGAAAACCCCGTGACTGTATATACACACCCGGATTTGTATTGCGACCGAATACAAATGCAATGAGACAAATCTACATGGTACAATACTAGGATCCGGCTTAAACCAAAATCTGCTAGTATTATCCGTCCGATCATGATCCGTGCAATACCGCACGTATCTGATCGAACCCTGCCATATCTCCATACGGCCTCTACAGCGTTTCGCCCGAAACTTGAGAAAACGGTCTGTGGGGGACTCTAAAGACTCGTCAATACTTTGGTTGTGGATTTAACCACTAGCACGTCAGAGGTATTAGCCATATGTAACGGGCTACCAGGTATTGACCAAAAGGGACATCGATGAGCGAACTCATCCTCACACCCTACTGAGCCTGTCAGTGACAATATCCGTACAGTCTGGTCCGTTCTTCTATAAGCATCGCATGGCGGGCCTAGGGGGTTGGTAAAAGTCAGACCCCCATAAGCGGTACAAGTCGTGTCGGAGTGTAGCTCAGAACACTCTGAGATACTACTGGAATACCTACAAGTAAATCTCCTGTCTTGGCCAAGGACTTCGTGTAATGGCTCTCCTAGACACAGCGCGACCTCACTCCCAATACCGGGAGAGACGAACCCCTGAAGATCCGCTCACTGCTTCTATGTGGCTCGGGACTGTACCCAACTAAAACCTGTTTGCACGTCTCCTTTGAGCGTGGTAGGGTTGTAATCAAAGAACAGTGGAAACTCACACAAGACAAATGACGATCTCAGGTCGATGAACTAACCTCTACACATGTCATCAGCGAACTGCTATCTGACGTCTGGTATAAGACCAACTAGCATGTTCCTGGCGAGTCCTGTCCGGTGCACTCATAACCCAATGAGCACCTGTATACATCTTAGGTGAACCAACTGACACTAGTGGCTTGTGAGACCGGCCACCGCCTCTCGTCGGGGTCTCGACTGTATACACTAGTCTACTCTGGAGTATCGATGCCCTGTCTCGAAACTCCCACGACTAGGGACCTTTTAATGATGTGCTTATAGACTACCAGCTCCCACGTTTATGATCGCCCTCATACTGCTGGCAGTCAAGCAAGAATCCTAGGGGCTCTATCAACGCGCAATAGTGACCTGTAAGGTCACCTAAAGCAGTACACGATGATAAAGATAAACCAGATAGCATACTATCATCTTGAGTAAGACTGTCCTATCGGCATAGGTCCTCTCTCAATCATTCCAATCACGTGCCTGTGATCTAAAAATTGACTCTGAGGGAACTATCTCCAACAGTAATCTTCTAAAAGTAATCTTGTAATAAATTGCAAGAATACCCCTCAACTGTATATACATACCCGCATCCGTATTCTGAAGAATACGAATATACTGAGATGAAAATAATCCAACAATATAATACTAGGATCCGGCTTAAACCAAAGCTCACTAGTATTATCCATCCGAACATCATCCGTGCACAAGTATACGTATGTGATCGAACCTTGCCATAAAACCATGCGGCCTTTACATCATTTCGCCCGAAGCAGGGAAACCCTCTGTGTGGGACTCTAAAGACCCGTCAATACGCTAGCAGTGGGTTTAACCACAAGCACGTCAGCGGCACTAGCTGTACGTAATGGCAACCCAAGTATTTAGCGAAAGGGAGGCCGACGAGCAAACTCATCCTGAAACCTCTACTGAGTCTGAAAGTGACAATATCCGTACAGTCCGGTCCGTTCGTCTATGAGTATCGCATATCGAGTCTAGGGGGTGGATAAAGTCAGACCCCTAATAACGCGACATTTAGTGTCGGCATGAAGCTCATCACCACCTGAGAAACTACTGATCCGAATAAGTAATTCTCGACTATCTTGGCCAAGGATTTCTAGTGATGGCTATCCGTGCACTCCGCGACATCAACCCCCAATACCGGGAGAGACGAATCCCCTGACGATCCGCTCACTGCCTCCATGTGGCTCGGGACTGTACCCAACTAAAACTTGTTTCCACGACTCTTTTGAGCCGTGGTAGGGTAGTAATCAAAGCACAGTGGGAACTCACACGAGACAAATGACTATCTCAGGTCGATAGACTAACCTATACACATGTCACCAGAGAAGTGCTATCTGACAATAGGTATAATACCAACTAGCATATTCCCGGCAAGTCCGTCCGGTGTACTCATAACCCAATGAGCACCTGTATAAATCTTATGTGAACCAACTAACACCAATGGATTATGAGACCGGCCACCGCCTCTCGTCGGGGTCTCGATCCGTATACACTAGTCTACTCTTGGAGTATCGATGCCCAGTCTCGAAACTCCCACGACTAGGGACATTTTAAGGATGTGCTTATAGACCACCTAACTCTCACGTATATGATCACCATCATACTGCTGGTAGTCAAGAATGAATCCTATGGGCTCTATCAACATGTAATAGTGATCTGTAATGTCACCCGAAGCATGAACACGATGATAAAGACAAACCAGATAGCATACTATCATCTCGAGTAAGACTGTCCTACCGGTATAGGTCCTCCCTCAATCATTGCAATCACGTGCCTGCGATCCAATAATTGACTTGAGGGCACTATAACCAACATCATATCCCTGGGAGCTGGATGGTCTATAAGCACATCCTTAAATGTCCCTAGTCGCGAGAGTATCGAGATTGGGCATCGATACTCCAGAGTAGACTAGTGTATACTGATCGAGACCTCGACGAGGGGCGGTGGCCAGGTCTCACAAGCCACTGGTGTTAGTTTGTTCACCTAAGGTAGTATACAGGTGCTCATTGGGTTATGAATACGCTGGACGGACTCGCCAGGAACCTGCTAATTGGTACTATACCTATTGTCAGATAGCAATTCCCAGGTGACATGTATGCAGGTTAGTCTGTCGACCTGAGATCGTCATTTGTCTCGTGTGAGTTCCCACTGTTATTTGATTACTGCCCTACCATGGCTCAATGGAGTCGTGCAAAAAAGTTTAAGTTGGGTACAGTCCCGAACCACATGGAGGCAGTGAGCGGATCGTCGGGGATTCATCTCTCTCGGTATTGGGGGTTGATGTCGTGTTGTGCATGGGTCGCCATAACCAGAAATCCTTGGCCAAGGTAGTCGAGAATTACTGATTTGGATCAGTAGTTTCTCAGTTGGTGATAAGCTTCATACCGACATGAAATGTCGCGTTATTAAGGGTCTGACTGTAGCGTTTTGAAAATCGTTTCGGTGAAATTTCGGAAAATCGGTAAAATAAGGGGGTTTTCTGTAAAAAGTCAAAATGCAAATATCTTATTATAAAAATTAAATATACATATTCTAGCTATGTAATTGCTAGTAATTGGTGTTTATTGAGCCACTGGTGAAATTTCAAATTTTCTGAAAAAAATTTATTTTATTATTATTTTAAGCCGTCACTAATACAATTAATTAGGGAAAATTACAAATTGGAATGAGTTGAAACAAATTTTGTTCATCATAAAACTTTAAATAAAATTTTATCATGTGGTTTTTGAAACGAAATCGTTTGCCAAAACGGTTTAGAAATTATCGAAGAAAAATGCTTAAATAGTGAATTTAGTGTTAATGGATGTTTGGGGGTATAGTATTTATCATTTTCCATCACCCCACACCTATACCCACACTCACACACCCCCATTTTCCCTCCCCCTTGGCTGAATTCAGCAGCCCCCCCTCTTGTCCCCACTTGTTTTGCAAAAGAAAAGAAAAAGGAAATGTAGAAATGAGAGTGGACTTTGACTAGGTTGACTAGATGTTATCTTTCCCCACCTCACTCTCTCTCCTCTTCCCTCAATTTCAGCCGAGCCCTCCCATTTCCTGCACCACCAACAGCCCCTCTCTCCCCCTCTCTCATTTTGCATCAAAAATTCATCAAAATACCTCAAAAATCAAGCTAAAATCCAAATCCGACTCCTACCCATTTTCTCTCATCTCCTTTAGCTTGGATCTTGGTGCAAGGATTTCAAATTGGAGGTCTAGATCTCAAGTTTCATCCATGTTTCATGAGGTATAAATCTTGGCCTTTTGTTTAAATTGTTGCTAAATACTTTAGTCTAGCCTAATTATACGTTTAATTATGGGTTAATTTAAAGATGTGGGTTTTCAAGAGGAGGTTTAGATTAGGGTTTTGTTGTGAAATTGTGTTGTGATATATTGTGCATTGTTTAGTGATGTTGATTAACATCTTAAGTTTAGTAGAAAGCTAATCTAGTTGTTAATTACAAACCATTACTTATAAAATGCCCTAATTAAGTTATTTTACTAACTAGGGTTTTGGAAAATTATTAAACGCTTTAGATTAAATTATAATTATGGTTTCATGTCATTATAGATAATATATTGAGTGGTTTAATGCCTTTAGTTCATGAAAATCCTAGCTAAATTGTTGTTTGTGCATTTTTGCTATAAATTGTTAAAAATTGGGTATTTTGTAAACTAGAATTTTGGGGTTAATGGAATTTAATGAAATTAAATTGTGGAAATTGTTTTTATGACTTATTTAAGATATTTAGTGAATATTGTAGCCGCTAGATTCGTTCATACATTGAGTTTTGTACTAAAGCAGTGATTTGTGCTTGTTAGATTTTCGGAAAAATGACTTTTTAAGTGAAATTGGGGTTTTTGTGAGTTTTAACCTATTTTATATTAAAATTAGTGTTCGTGAATGTGAAAATGAGTGTGTTTGGTGTTTTTCTTGATCAATCAACGTTTGTACGCCGATGTCGAGGGTTTTTGGGTCGATTTGTGAAAGCAACCATAGGTTTTGACCTATGTGGGATTCGTGAGTCGTTTTGGTAATGAGTCGGATTTTAATGCGATACGATACGTTATGATATGTAGGTACCCCATATGGACTTCGAGACGACAAGCAAGCGCGTGGCGACGTCGGCACCGGCGAGCGAGGACCAGATGAGTAGATTTATATCTACGGGGAGAAGTCGGGTGGATGGCGTATAGCACCCCCGCAGTCCGTGGTGGTGTATACGGATGCGTATACACACCAGCAATTATTATTTGTTATTTGGGATTAATAACGATGTTTAGGATGGGTATTGGTGTGTTGGATTATTTTAGCGTTGCGAACCCTAGGGTAGTGTTGCACTACACATACACGCATACATACTTACATACATTCCTATTTATATGTGCTCATGAGATTCTTTATAGTTATGTGATCACATGGGTATGGGATTATGTGTTCACATACGGATTTGAGGATGATACTTGGGATTGAGCTGAGTCGAGGAGATTTATTTTGTGGTTGTGATAGCGGTGATATGGCAGGATTCGTACTTGAGGTACGTCCTGGTGTTATAGCGGATCTTGGGACGACGATACGGGTGAATAGTGTTATAAATAAATGGTCGTCATGTGATCGTGGTATGAGGCATGATATGCTAGGATATTGATATTAGGCCGTATAGGGCGATGTATACCCCCCTTGATGATGATATGTGCTGACGATATCGGTTTGTACGAGATTGTCGATCAGTAGTCAGATCATGAGTATATTGAGGATATTAGTATTGTACTAGACATAGGTCAGTACCCTAGACTATGATCTTGAATAAAGAGGATACCAGAGGAATGGTGTGAGGAATATGATATTGACCCGTAGGGATGCCGTACGACGGATTTACGTACGAGCTATATCTTGATGATTGATCCGCACTATTGACTTGGGATGTCTGATTGTAGATATGGTATCGGATATGATATTATTGAGGCGGGATCACCGACTAATATATATACAGGTATGTATATGGATCGACTCAGATGTTAGGCAGTTTCCTTACCTGTAGTCCAGCTTGTTAGCTTAGCCCTTTTAGTTTAGTTTAGTTGTTAGATTAGATTCGATTCTTACCTATTTCAAAAACTAACGAATCGTGGGTATTTTAAAAGACAGCCCAAGGGATCCTACGGATATTTCAAAAGACGTATCTTTTCATAAAAACACCGTAGCCCCTATTTTCAAAACCCCATGATTCGTGTTATTTCAAAAGGCACCATTTGTAGGACTTATATTAGATTAATGCAGGTTAGTTACAGTTGCCTCTAGTATTCAGCTCCCGTGTATTATTGTGGTTCGTTTCGCATCGCATACTTATGTTATAATTTCTTATTGTAATGTTGATATCATATTGTTAGGACACCAGCACCATTACCGATGATGCGTATGTACTACGTACACTTACTTGCCGGCTCACACACATCTTCATCGGTAATTGCCATATCACGTACACCTTAGAAAATATTATTGCTTGACATAGCGTACTTGCCTTATATGTTCGTTTAGACATTGTAGTTATTACCTGCTACTTCATGCATACTGTTATTCATTGTTATGCCGCATTCATGGATTCTCATGCATATATTCACTATTTTACGTGTTATTGAGGTTTTGGATTCGGATTTCCATGAGATTTTCTGGATTTGGAGGAAAACCGCAAAAACATAAATAACCCTTTTCTCTCTTTTAAAATAAAAAGTGCGGTTTTTCCCATGATGTATGAGTCGTCCACCATGAGTTTGCTGATGGATTTCGAGACCCGATTCGAGGAGACGGATGAACCGTTTCGGGTACATGGTGGACCCGGTAAGGTACCCCGGGGCAAGAAGCGCGTGATGATGACGATGTGAGCCTGGCAGGGGAGCACTACCTACCGGTGATTTTACCTGACGCGTCGGATATCCGGAGGGTACCGTCGTGGTCTTGAGATGGATGGTAGGGGCCGGTTTGGATTGACGGCGTCCTAGATATTGTGATTGAGACATTGAGATTTTGAGATATTGAGGTACAGAGACTGTGATACAGAGATATCGAGATATTAGGATTACGTTTTGTGCCGATGCTAGGCACTGTTTTATGCTAATTTCATTATGATACCTCATTTTAAAAATACAAAGGAAATCTCACTAAATTATGAAAACAGTTCTTCATTTACATGTATTCTGTTTTCATGCATTCATACCTCATTCATATGATATATTGCTACCTGAGGCACTGACACGGGTACATGTGATTACACTCAGGTTAGATATTTACCCTAGCCTTGTTATAGGTTGCATGTTATATATATTGAGGATATATTATGATCATTGACCTAGGTTGCGTTATTTATGCGATTTCTATTCGTAGATGTTTTTTCTATTCACGAGTTGGCAACTCACCCCCGTTGTGCCCCAGTTTCTTGCAGGTTTGCCGTACAGGTTTCATTACGGCTTGCGGACATAGTTTCCTTCGGGTGATTTGCTAGTAGGTGGGTTTACTTGTATCGTACCCCATTATATATCTTGTATATTATTATTCTGTTGTATCTAGAAGTTCCATCAACCAAACATGTATTTATTTTGAGATAGAGACCAGTGATGTTATTCCTTCGACCTTAGAGTCGCGCGTTATATTTCTGCGGTTTTCTTGTGGTTTTGAGTTTCCTTTTGAATTTGATCCTCGCCGTTGGCGTTGTATATTATATTGCTTGTGTGGTTGTGACCGTCGATTGACGAAGAGCTAGCTCCCGCTTGGGGATGCCTTTTTATTAATTTTGTATACTATTCATGTTGTATCCCGTTTGGGGGCCAGTATTTACAAAGGAGACTCTGCCGAAATTTTCAGTAAATTTTGATGTTCTTAAAAACCGCATAATTCGGCTTATGCTATTAAAACTACTTGTTTTAAATTGGTTTTCCTTCACTCTACTACTTTTCTTGGTTTGGATTTCTGGGTTTTCGGTTTACTTAGATTACGTACGCCTCGAGACGTTTCGTAGTTTAAGTGCCGGTCATGTTCCGTACTTTCGGGACGTGACACTGACTTTATCGACCCCCTAGACTCGATATGCGATACTTTTAGATGAATAGACTGGACTGGACTGATATTGTCACGGACAGGCTCAGTAGGTGTTCTGATGTGTTTGCTCGTCGGCCGCCCTTTTGTTCAATACCTGGGTAGCCGTTACGTACAGCTAGTGTTGCTGACGTGCTTGTAGTTGAACCCACTGCCAGCGTATTGATGGGTCTTTAGAGTCCTACACAGAGGGTTTCCTGCTTCGGGTGAAACGATGTAGAGGCCATATGGTTTTACAGCAGAGTTTGATCATATACGTGCACTTGTGCTCGTATCATGATTCGGACGGATAATACTAGTGGGCTTTGGTTTAAGCCGGATTCTAGTATTATATTGTTGGATTATTTTCGTCTCTTTTGTATTCGTATTTTCTCGGAATACGGATACGGGTATGTATATACGGATGGGGGGTATTCTTGTAATTTATTACAAGATTGTTTCTAGAAGATGCCACCTTATTTAGCTTTAACCATTTAGGATTAAATGGTTAATGAGGTGGAGAGGATGAGGTGTTGTATGCATTTATTGTAGCATGGCTTTGTAGTGACTTATGGTTACTATTTAACCATACTTGTTGTTTTGTTGTGAGATATTTTAGAGACTTAAGATATTTTGCAGACTTAAGATATTTTAGAGACTTGAGATATTTATTGAGGCTTCATTATTACTCACAACACTTAGCCATTTTTCTTAAGTTGCCTCACACTCTCATCCTCAAGCATCTTCTTCCTCCACCCTTCAAGTCTTATGTGTTGAGAAACTTAGGATGTTTGGAGACAAATTAATCCATCATTAGATTCTACATCCTCTAGGCTATCTATTTTAGCGAACTAGCTACCCTAGTTATCTCGGCTATGAGGTTGGAGCCTGAAATACAAATCCTCAGGTGGATCATTTTCGATGGAGGGAGACCGGAGATCAAGCTTGATCATGGAGGCCTCTAAGAGCTTGGGATGATGGTTAAAGACCGAAGGACTTGGATCATGTTAGTGTATATGCCCTAGAGGCCATTACTGTATCATACTAGTTTGTATATTACTTAATGGAAGCTTGGGATATTCACCTTGTATATACAATCTTGCTCAAAATAGTAGTATGCTACTTGGTTTGTTTCTACTTCAATGTGTACATGTGTTTATTTTAGTATATCACCTATACACATTAGTGGAGCCCTTAGGATCTTTGCTTGATTACCAGCGATGTGATGGCAGTCACACTAGTGGGGCTGGGTAATCTATAAGCACATCCTTATGCAGGTCCCTGGTCGCAGGAATATCGAGACAGGGCATCGATACTCCGGAGTAGACTAGCGCATGCGCTTCTCATCCTAGTGTGGGAGACGGTCTGTCCCATAGCCGTCAGTACGTCGTACTTGAGATAGTTTGCGGGTGCTCGTTAGGTTACGGGTACACTGGACAGGACTCGTCGGGAACTGACTAGTTGGTATTATGCCTATCGTCAGTTATCAGTTCCCAGGTGACATGAGTACAGCTTAGTCCGCTGACTTGACACTGTCACTTCGCCTCGAGTGTGTTCCCACTGTACTTTGATCACTACCCTACCACGGCTCAAAAGAGTCGTGCAAACAGGTAGTGGTTGGGTGCAGTCCCGAAGCACTTGGAGGCAGTGACGGTTAGACAGGATTCGTCTCTCCCGGTATTGGGGGTTGACATCGCGCTGTGTCTAGGAGAGCCATTACACGAGTAGTCCCTGGCCAGGGCAAACGAGATATACTGGTGGGCTTCCAGTGTTATCTTAGGGTGTTTTGGGCTTCGCTCCGGCACGACTTATACCGCTATTGGGGGACTGACGTTTACCGCCCCCTAGGCCCGCCATACGATGTATCAGACGAACAGACCGGACTGTACGGAGAATGTCACATTCAGGCTCAGTAGGAGTTCAGATGGGTTTCGCCTCGTCAGTCTTCTTGTCGGCATTACCTGGGGACCGTTATGCACAGCTAGTGCCGCTTGCGGTCTGTGGTTAAACCCACTGCCAGCGTAGTGTCGAGTCTTTAGAGTCCCACACAGAAAGCTTTTCGCCTTCAGGCAAAAGAGTAGAGGTCGCATGGTTTTGCGACAGGGTTCGGTCACATCCGTGCACTTGTGCACGTACAGTGTCCGGACAGTTTACATTAGCGGGCTTTGGTTTAAGCCAGATCCTATTGTACCTTTTGGGATCGGATTTATCCAGTTTGCATTCGTGTTCCTCGGAACACGGATGCGGGTGTGTATGCACAGTTGACGGGGAGACAGAGGCAGCGGATTCTCATTAGGGTTGTTGACAGTTGACCGTTGACTATTGACTTTTTGCTCAACCCTAATGAGAATATGATATGTGATTAACAATTATATTAATTAAGTATTATGGTGACATGGTTGTTGACTTTTGTTGACTTTGTTGACTTGTTGACTTTTGTTGACTTGTTGACTTTGTTGACCGGTTGACTAGGCTTGACTAGTTGACCATCATGATAACCATAGCCATCATTTCATGGCAAAGACTTTTGCTTGCTTGCTCATTTGTGCAAAATGAGTGCATGAAATGATATGGTTATGGTTGCTTCAACCATCACATAACACTTGATTTGGTATAATGAGTTATGATGGTTTTGGATTATGAAAGGGTGAAAGACAAAAGAAAGGCTCATTCTCACTTGCTCATTCTCTCTCTTGTTCTTGAGCTCTCTTGCTCTTGCTTTCACCCTCTTCCTCTTGCTTTCACCCTCTTCCTCTTGCTCCCTCTCTTGACTCTATGGTTCATATATCTCATGAGTTGAGAATCAAGAACCATAGATAAAATCCCATAAAAACTCTTCTCTACTCATTCTAGTTCACAAGGTTTAGCATACCAAGTGAACTAGTTTCTTCAAAGAACGAAGAAGGAGCCAAAGGTTGGAGCTTTCAGGTGGATCTATCTTCGGCGTAAGGAGACGACGGGAAGAAGCCGATCCGGACCTCCATTGGAGTTTGAAGACGAAGGAGTTCAACACAAGCAAGGTATAACCCCCTAACCGAGTAGTTAGCAACTCGTAGTTAGGTTGTTAGTTAGATGTTTAACCAAGATCCGGGTTATAAGTCCATGTTACCACCTCTATAAAAATCGTTTTTTATCAAATTCCGTATGCCCGTAAGTACCGGGAGAGCTAGCATGGACTTACATTGGTATCAGAGCCTAGTTAAACTCTATCTAACATGTTAGCAAGTAACTAGAACATCGATCAAAGAAAAAGTCGCGAAATGAACCCCGAAATTCGAACTTACTGTCGATTTTAAAAGTGCTGGAAAACTTTTTTGAAATACACCAAAAATCGACTCTGGGTTTTCTGAAGAGACTGCAAAAATTTTACACCCTAACTCGATCAAAGCGCCGTGGTTCCGCGGCGGGAGCACGCTCCCGCCGCGGAACCGCGGCCGAGTTGACTCGGTCATGGGTTTTCTTTTTTGCAGTTTGCTCATAGGGGTATTTTGGGATTTTTGGAATATATATTTTCTGCCCAGATTTTCTAGAACGAAAATTTTATTTTTGGGGTCCCGAAAATCCGTATTTTTGATCGAACTTCTAAAAGACTTAAGCTAACGGGTTTTTCTGTAATGTGATATTTGTATTGAACGTCTACTAATCGGTATATGTCGATTAGTGGGGGTTATACAAATCTGTGATCTGTAATGTTGCTGGAATGTGTATATGAATATGTTGGATTGTCGCGGGTGAATAGCCGGGGGTTGTGAGACGAGAGTTTTCTTTTCTTTCAATTCATGTAAATTTGCAAATTGATGTAATAATTATTTGTATGGCCGCACAACCGGGTCGGGGTTGTAGCCGTCATTGTATAATTTCTTTTTACTGTTTTTGCTCCTAGGATAGACCCATGGAGGGGGTGCACAAACTACCGGGTATGCCGAAGTGCTGAGTGGCCTACTCATGGAGATGAGGGAGGTTGCTTCGCTTCGGGTACTTGGTGGGTAGTTTGCTGCACCCGTAGGGGTCTTGGGTGGGGTTTTGGCTATTCACCGCGACCGTGTAATCTGTTTTTCGTTACAGGCTCGTGCGAATTACAGATTCCTAGTATATCCAATGTATTCATCTGTGATCTGAAATGTTTATCATTGCAGTATATCTATATATGATATTATTTAGGCGTTGCTTATGTTTTACAGCCGCGCTAGCCCAGCCCCCGCTCTGTCGTTAGTTAAGTAACCTAACGGGTAATGACGGGGCCCACTGGCGAATGCGAATGGCATAAGCATACGTCATATTTTGGTTGTTTTCTGCAATGGTAGGATTAAATGATGGGACGCATTAAAAGAACTAATGCAAGAATATCACGCATTAAAAGAACTAATGCAAGATAATAAACCAAGTTAAAGTCGTTGGAACACTTTCGAAAAACCACTCGGTTCTTTTCAAAAACAACTTTTAAATGCGGAGCTTGAGCCACTCCTTTTAAAAGCTATCTCGTTCCATCGACTATATCAAGTTCACTACGTTCACGGTTTCGCCAAAACCATTCGTAGCCCTCCGTAGTTTCGTATGAATATTCAATAGTATTCAAGCTGTGTTTGTTGACCTTCGTCAAGGCATAGTGATTGGTAGCTGTTGGGTATTCATATGTAGCATAGATAGATGCGTTGGTTTGGGACATTCACATTACCTTGTTGACCTTCGTCAAGGGTATATACGGATGGATTCAAATTAACCTGGATAATGACGGGAAGAACTTGACATGTGACTTATGATTTGTTGACCTTCGTCAAGGTCATAAGAGCATGGGGCAAAAATCCATATCGGAAGTTTCATAAGTACTGAAACTTGCTAGATTTGCATACCATTTGGAGTGTGATGATTCTGGTAGGATTCCTTCAGTTTCGTCACGCGATGATATTTGGATCCCGATCCTACTGTGATTATATGCTACTCCTCGGGAAATTTCTCACTTAACGATCAATGCTATAAACCTAGTAGGTGCCTAGAAAGGTGTTAGCGGGGCTACGCCCCTAGGGAAAAGAGGTTCTTTAATTAAGGAACTTCGCGAAAGCGTTGGAAAACCTCCCTCGAAGTACCGATACTGGCCTGGCTGAACGGTTAAGCAAGTATTGTACGGTGAGATTGATCCTGACTAATTCTTCCTTTATGGTTTGAGGAGGGATTCGAGAAACAGTGGGAGCCATCCTGTTTAGACAAACTAAAAACCACTCTAAACTTGCAAGAGTATCATGATGAGTGTTTCTTCTTCTCTCTCCTAATTGCAGCGACCAATCGACATGACTGGACTTAAGTTACTTCTAGATAAAAATATACTGACAGGGCCAAACTATAAAGATTGGTTCAGGAATGTCAAGATGGCAATCACTTACGACAAGCTGGGGTATCTTCTTACCACCAAAGCTCCCCCTGTCCCTGGTCCCACTTCCAGCGTCGCGGATAAGGAAATCCGCAAGACTTGGGAGATTGATAGCGCGAAGGCCAAGTGCCTCGTACTTGCCTCGATGGACAACGAACATCAGAGGAGGCACGAGAATATGGACCTTGAATCCATATTTCTCCATACAAAAGAACTGTATGGAGAGCAATCTCGTATCGCAAGATACGAAGTGTCGAAAAAGTTATTTTCGGCAAAGATGGCCGTCGGATCATCAGTAGCCGAGCACGTGCTAAAGATGATCGGCTACATTGAGGAGCTCGCGGACCTAGGGACCACATTGGAGAGTGAGCTCTATACGGACATAGTTCTCCAGTCCCTTCCTTCCACTTACGCCCAGTTTATACTGAACTTCAACTTACAAGAAAAAGAGGTTGAACTTTCAGAGCTCCTCAACATGCTGAGGAGCGCAGAGGGCACCCTACAGAAAAGTAGGGAAACATCCACTTTGTTTGTAGGAGGATCATCTTCTTCTAGGTCCAAGGCGAAAGCCAAGGGAAAGAAGAAGAAAGCCCCCGCCAAACCAAGGGGTGGTGTTAGTAAAGTGGATACGAAGGGAAAAGCTAAAGCAACAAAGAAAGCGGGGAAGCTTGTGGATAAGGAAGAATGCTTCTATTGTTATAAGAAAGGACACTGGAAGAATGATTGCAGGGCCTGGAAGGCCAGAACACAGAAATTGAAGCAGGTTGCAGCTTCAGCTTCAGGTGTGTATGTTATTGAAAACTGTCTTTCAATAAACTCTACTTCCTGGGTATTGGATACCGGATCAGGATCTCATATCTGTAATTCTTTGCAGGCGTTGAGAAACCGTAGGGTTTTGAAGGCAGGTGACATGACCCTCAGAGTTGCGAACGGAGCTAGCATGGATACTAAAGCCGTGGGGGACTATCACCTGGGAATGTCAGATGGACATGTTTTGGTTTTGCGTAATTGCTTTTTTGTACCCAACGCAACTTGTAATATCATTTCTGTATCTTTAGTTTCTAAAGAAGGTTATGAATTTGCGTTTGTAAGTAATGTTGTAAACATTCACCTTAATCAAGTTCTGATTGGGTCAGGTACAATGAGTAATGGTATATACGTATTGAACCAACCACAGATTTTCAATGTCCAGAATACACACAAAAGAAAGTCTCCGGAAATAAATCAGACTTTCTTGTGGCATTGTAGACTGGGTCACATCAATGAGAGAAGGTTGACTAAGTTATATACAGAAGGATATTTGAATCCGTTCGAATATCAATCGTATGCCACTTGTCAATCCTGTCTCAAAGGAAAGATGACAAAGACTCCGTTTACTGTACATGGAGTAAGAGCGAGTGAGCTCTTGGGACTCGTACACAGTGACGTGTGCGGTCCAATGTCTACACATGCGCGAAGCGGCTATTCTTACTTCATTACTTTTACGGATGACTTCTCAAGGTACGGTTATTTCTTCTTAATGAAACATAAGTCCGAAGCCTTTGGAAAATTCCAGGAGTATAAGAATGAAGTAGAGAAACAAACCGGCAAAAGTATCAAGATTCTAAGATCGGATCGAGGTAGAGAATAGTTAAGTACCGAATTCCTGAATTACTTAAAAGAGAATGGTATTCTCTCTCAGCTTACTCCTCCATACACTCCGCAACATAACGGTGTATCGGAGAGACGGAACTGAACCCTATTGGATATGGTTCGGTCCATGATGAGTAACGCTGAGTTACCGTGATCATTCTGGGGATATGCACTAGAAGCAGCTGCGTATCTCTTGAACAAGGCTCCCACCAAGACTGTGCCTACCACCCCATATCAGATGTGGACTGGGAAGAAACCCTGTCTTAAGTATCTAAAGGTATGGGGATGTCCAGCTTTTGTAAAAAAGCAGCATGCGGACAAGCTTGAGGCGCGTTCAGTACAGTGTAAGTTTGTGGGATACCCAAGGAATTCCAGGGGGTATCTTTTCTATTCTGCTGAGGAACAAAAGGTTTTTGTTTCTCAGCATGCCCGCTTCTTGGAAACGGAGTTTTTGGAAACCCAGATAAGTGGGAGCACAATAGAACTGGAAGAAGTTCCAGAACCACAGACTATTACTGAAAGCTTAGTGGAACCAGAAGGTTCAAAAGAACAGGACATTCCTACGCCGCTCTGCAGGAGTAGTAGGCAGACTCATCCGCCTGAGAGATACTACGGTTTTCTCATAGACGGGGATAGAGAGGATTGCATCATAGATTATGATGAGCCTACTAGCTTCCAGCAGGCCGTTCAGAGCGTTGACTCAGTGAAATGGCTGGATGCAATGCGGACCGAAATGGAGTCCATGTACACCAACAAAGTATGGACGTTGGACATTGCTCCAGACGGGGTAAAACCCGTAGGATGCAAGTGGATCTTCAAAAGGAAGATTGGTGTAGATGGACAGGTTGAGACCTATAAAGCTAGGCTGGTAGCAAAGGGTTTTCGTCAAAGACCTGGCTTGGACTATGACGAAACCTTTTCTCCAGTAGCCATGCTGAAATCCATTCGGATCCTTCTTGCCATTGCTGCCTTCCACGATTATGAGATCTGGCAAATGGACGTAAATACGGCTTTTCTAAATGGAAATTTACAGGAGTGTGTCTATATGGACCAACCAGAGGGTTTCATTCAGAGTGGGAGCAGCGGAAAGGTGTGCAAGTTGCTTAAGTCCATATATGGACTAAAGCAGGCATCGCGGAGTTGGAACATCTGCTTTGATGAGATGGTCAAAGAATTTGGCTTTATCAAAAATCCAGATGAACCATGCATCTATAGTAGATTTGTAGCGAGAACTGTAGTATTCCTCGTTTTATACGTGGATGACATTCTCTTAATAGGAAATGACATTCCTATGCTACAATCTGTCAAGGGGTTCTTGTCATACATTTTCTCCATGAAAGACCTGGGTGATGCCTCATACATCCTGGGGATCCGGATCCATCATGATAGATCCAAGAGGATATTAGGACTTTCACAGTCCAGGTACATCGACACCGTACTGAAAAGATTCAGTATGGAAGATTCCAAGCGCGGTAACCTACCGGCTTGTCACGGGATCACCCTCTCTAAAGAGATGTCTCCCAAGACTGATTTGGAGAGGGATCGCATGTCTATTATACCCTACGCTTCTGCGGTAGGCTCTATAATGTATGCGATGTTGTGTACCAGACCGGATGTAACTTATGCACTGAGTGTGTTAAGCCGGTATCAGTCAAACCCTGGGGAGAAACATTGGATAGCGGTAAAGAACATTCTCAAGTACCTGAGAAGGACTAAGGAGATGTTCTTGGTGTATGGCGGAAAAGACCTCCAGATCGAGGCCTTTGCTGACTCCAGCTTCCAGAGTGACAAGGATGATTCCAAGTCCATGTCGGGTTTTGTCTTTACCCTCAATGGAGGGGCGGTGTGTTGGAAGAGTTCCAAACAAGAAACCGTTGCAGACTCGACGATGGAAGCGGAATACATCGCTGCATCTGATGCCGCAAAAGAAGCTGTCTGGATGAGGAAGTTCTTGAAAGAACTTCAGGTGGTTCCGTCCATTGTTGATCCAATACCTCTGTATTGCGACAACAACGGGGCTATAGCTTTAGCGAAGGAACCCAGGTCCCATCAGAGATCCAAGCACATCTTGAGGCGGTATCACCTGATCAGGGAGATCGTGGATCGCCAGGAGATCGAGGTTCGGAGAGTCGCTTCAGAAGATAACACTGCAGATCCATTCACCAAGGCCCTGCCCCAGACTCAGTTCGAGCGGCTGATCGAGATGATAGGTCTTCGATACGCCAGTACATGGCCTTAGTGCAAGTGGGAGATTGTTAGTGTATATGCCCTAGAGGCCATTACTGTATCATACTAGTTTGTATATTACTTAATGGAAGCTTGGGATATTCACCTTGTATATACAATCTTGCTCAAAATAGTAGTATGCTACTTGGTTTGTTTCTACTTCAATGTGTACATGTGTTTATTTTAGTATATCACCTATACACATTAGTGGAGCCCTTAGGATCTTTGCTTGATTACCAGCGATGTGATGGCAGTCACACTAGTGGGACTGGGTAATCTATAAGCACATCCTTATGCAGGTCCCTGGTCGCAGGAATATCGAGACAGGGCATCGATACTCCGGAGTAGACTAGCGCATGCGCTTCTCATCCCAGTGTGGGAGACGGTCTGTCCCACAGCCGTCAGTACGTCGTACTTGAGATAGTATGCGGGTGCTCGTTAGGTTACGGGTACACTGGACAGGACTCGGCGGGAACTGACTAGTTGGTATTATGCCTATCGTCAGTTATCAGTTCCCAGGTGACATGAGTACAGCTTAGCCCGCTGACTTGACACTGTCACTTCGCCTCGAGTGTGTTCCCACTTTACTTTGATCACTACCCTACCACGGCTCAAAGGAGTCGTGCAAACATGTTGTGGTTGGGTGCAGTCCCGAAGCACTTGGAGGCAGTGACGGTTAGACAGGATTCGTCTCTCCCGGTATTGGGGGTTGACATCGCGCTGTGTCTAGGAGAGCCATTACACGAGTAGTCCCTGGCCAGGGCAAACGAGATATACTGGTGGGCTTGCAGTGTTATCTCAGGGTGTTTTGGGCTTCGCTCCGGCAGGACTTGTACCGCTATTGGGGGATTGACGTTTACCGCCCCTAGGCCCGCCATTCGATGTATCAGACGAACAGACCGGACTGTACGGAGAATGTCACATTCAGGCTCAGTAGGAGTTCAGATGGGTTTCGCCTCGTCAGTCTTCTTGTCGGCATTACCTGGGGACCGTTATGCACAGCTAGTGCCGCTTGCGGTCTGTGGTTAAACCCACTGCCAGCGTAGTGTCGAGTCTTTAGAGTCCCACACAGAAAGCTTTTCGCCTTCAGGCAAAAGAGTAGAGGTCGCATGGTTTTGCGACAGGGTTAGGTCACATCCGTGCACTTGTGCACGTACAGTGTCCGGACAGTTTACACTAGCGGGCTTTGGTTTAAGCCAGATCCTAGTGTACCTTTTGGGATTGGATTTATCCAGTTTGCATTCGTGTTTCTCGGAACACGGATACGGGTGTGTATGCACAGTTAACGGGGAGACAGAGGCAGCGGATTCTCATTAGGGTTGTTGACAGTTGACCGTTGACTATTGATTTTTTGCTCAACCCTAATGAGAATATGATATGTGATTAACAATTATATTAATTAAGTATTATGGTGACATGGTTGTTGACTTTTGTTGACTTTGTTGACTTGTTGACTTTTGTTGACTTGTTGACTTTGTTGACCGGTTGACTAGGCTTGACTAGTTGACCATCATGATAACCATAGCCATCATTTCATGGCAATTTGCTTGCTTGCTCATTTGTGCAAAATGAGTGCATGAAATGATATGGTTATGGTTGCTTCAACCATCACATAACACTTGATTTGGTATAATGAGTTATGATGGTTTTGGATTATGAGAGGGTGAAAGACAAAAGAAAGGCTCATTCTCACTTGCTCATTCTCTATCTTGTTCTTGAGCTCTCTTGCTCTTGCTTTCACCCTCTTCCTCTTGCTCCCTCTCTTGACTCTATGGTTCATATATCTCATGAGTTGAGAATCAAGAACCATAGATAAAATCCCATACAAACTCTTCTCTACTCATTCTAGTTCACAAGGTTTAGCATACCAAGTGAACTAGTTTCTTCAAAGAACGAAGAAGGAACCAAAGGTTGGAGCTTTCAGGTGGATCTATCTTCGGCGTAAGGAGACGACGGGAAGAAGCCGATCCGGACCTCCATTGGAGTTTGAAGACGAAGGAGTTCAAGACAAGCAAGGTATAACCCCCTAACCGAGTAGTTAGCAACTCGTAGTTAGGTTGTTAGTTAGATGTTTAACCAAGATCCGGGTTATAAGTCCATGTTACCACCTCTATAAAAATCGTTTTTTATCAAATTCCGCATGCCCGTAAGTACCGGGAGAGGTAGCATGGACTTACAGATCATTCGGTATAACCATTCTAAACTCCTTTCTTTATAGTTTGCTAGCTTAGGGTTAATGGTCGATCCGTATTATGGGGTTGTTCTAGCGCCAGTTTATAAAAGTTTCGTTCCGCATTCGGCCACGGTTTGATGGCCAGGACGCTGGCATAACCTAACACTACTTGCATAGTAAATTACATGTGGCATCTTATCAATATGATGTCCTAAGAGTGCACCAATAGTAAAATCGGACGCATCACACATAAGCTTAAAAAGGTGATTCTAGTCCAGAGATGACAGAACGGGGGTTGTAGCGAGGGAACTTTTAAGTGATTCAAAAGCAGCCTCGCAATCCGAATCGAAGTGAAATGTTGTATTTTTGGCCAAGAGAAGAGTTAAGGGTCTAGCAATTTTGTTAAAGTCCTTAATGTATCGCCTATAAAATCCTGCTTGACCAAGAAAGGATCGTACATCTTTGACGCATTTGGGAGGAGGAAGGTTATGGATGACATCTATTTTAGCTCTATCTACCTCAATGCCTTTTCGTAAAATAATTTGCCCAAGGAAAATACCTTCTTGAAACATGAAATGGTATTTTTCCCAATTCAAAGTTAAATTCTTATCCTTACAGCAGATAAGAACAGTGTCAAGATGATGTAGAATTCCTCAAAAGAGTCCCCAAATATAGAGAAATCGTCCATAAATATCTCCAGAAAATTCTCGACCATGTCCGAGAATATTCCCATCATACACCGCTGAAATGTAGCGGGAGTATTGCATAACCCAAAGGGCATGCATCTATAAGCAAAAGTACCGAAAGGACAAGTAAAAGTTGTCTTATCTTGATCCTTTTCGGCGATGGGAATCTGGTTATAGCCGGAGTATCCATCCAAGAAATAGTAGTACTCATGCCCGGATAATCGTTCTAACATCTAGTCAATGAAAGGTAGAGAGAAGTGATCTTTTCTCGTTGCGGCATTAAGTTTTCTATAATCAATACATACCCGCCACCCAGTTTGGGTGCGCGTTTGGATCAACTCATTAGCCTCATTAGTTATGACCATGATGCAAGACTTTTTAGGGACCACATGAATAGGACTTACCCATTGGCTATCACATATTGGGTAAAATATATCATTATCTAGGTATTTGACGATTTCTTTCTTTATCGCTTCCTTCATGATGGGATTCAACCGTTTTTGTGGGTCTCGGGCTGGTTTGGCGTCATCCATCAAATGTATATGATATTCAACAATCAAGGGACTAATCCCTTTGATCTCCGCTATTGTCCAACCAAAAGCTTGCCGAATTGATCTCAAGACCGACAACAGAGCGCTCTCTTGCTCTAAAACTAGAGAAGCTGATATGATAACGGGTAAAGACTCATTCTCACCTAAATATGCATATTTAAGATGAGAAGGTAGTGTCTTGAGATCTAGTTTCGACGGAGAGAAGCTAGATGGTAGGGTAAGGGAATGATACTCGGACTCCTTAAGAGGTTCATAGCTAGCGTAGGATATTGACTCGGAAAGCTCAACTAACTTTTGCGACAAGTCAAAGTATTCGAATTTGGGGGTGGACTTGTCAAAAATGTCCTCACTATAGTAATTTGCTGGATCAAATAATGACGCACTAGTGTCTTCGAGATGATTATCGCACAGTTCCTCGACTTGCTTAAACATTTTCACAATCTTCTCCATTTATGCATTTGGTTTGTTGGCCCTCAACCTGTTTGGAAAGAGAGCTTTATCAATAAGGGTTGGGTCCAACATTTGAGGAGAAGTTTGTGGGGATGGAATGGATCCCAAAATTGGATTTGGAATAGTTGAGGTTTATTCAAGGATGTGAGCTGAGGGTTTGAGCCCAGTGAAGAACGGAGAATAGGCTCAGAAGAAGATGGTGGACTAGACGAATTAGGGTTAGAAGTACCGATGTTTCATTGTCATCAACTTGTTCACCAACATGATTGTTCATCACTCTTCCCAATCTCAACGTAGTTACGGCACTCACGTTATGATTTTGTTGGTTAAAGGCGATGCTTGCGCTTTGTGAGTGGCCGGAATTTGGTAGAGGTTGAGATGGAAGTCTCCCTTTCTCTCTTTCACTCATTGCGGCATTTATCTGTGCAAGTTGTGCTTCTATCGATTTTATGCTTTCACTGTGGGAAGTGTTAGATATGTATGCCTTAGAGGCCTGTATTGTATAGGATGCTAGGCATGTATATGTATAGAAACAATCTTTGCTTGAAATGATAGTATATTATCTGGTTTATCTTCATCTTAATATGTGATGTGTTGTATTTCATATTTTTATATACATGTTAATGAAGCCCTTAGGATTATGCTTCACTGCCAGGATTATGATTTAGATCATACTAGTGGGGCCTAGGAAGTCTATAATCATATCCTTTAACAGTTCCTAGTGGAGGGCATATCGAGACAGGGCATTGATATTACTAGAGTAGACTAGTGTGTACGTTTCTTGACCCTGGAGACGATGGTTGATCCCACAACCATTGGTGTTTGACATCAAAGATTGTACACAGATGCTCATTGGAGAATGGGTACACCGAACATGACTCGCCGAGAACTCCTACATGGTATATATACCTATTGTCAAATAGCATTTCTCTGGTGACACTTGTACAGGTTAGTCTGTAGACCCGAGATCGTCATAGTGTCTTGTGTGATTCCCACTATACTTTGATTTCCTCCCTACCATGGCTCTACTGAGTTGTACAAACAGGTGGATTTTAGGTACAATCCCGAATCACATGGAGGCAGTGAGCGATCAGAGTTGTTTCGTCTCTCCCGTTATAGGGAGTTGATGTCGCGCTATGCTTGATCGGCCATAACAGAAAATCCCTGGCCAGGGTTTTCGAGATTTTCTGATAAGAGTTATCAGTAGTTTCTCGAACCATTATGGGCCATAAATCAGCATGACTTATAAAGTTACTGAGGTCTGACATTTACCACCCCTAGACTTCATATGCGACGTATCAGACAAAGAGACCAGACTGTAAGGTAAGTGTTGCTTACAGGCTCGTTAGGGTTGGTGTAAGTGCACGGCGGTGCCCCGGCCGTCAATCCGACGCCAGAATACGGAAACGAAACTTTTACGAAACTTGTAAACCGGCACCACCACGCACTAAAATTCCGGATCGGGCCATTAACCTAATCCTAGCTAACTAGAGAAAGGTTAGAGAGCTATACCGAGCGATCCGTGTCCTTCGGTCTTCGGCCTCTACTCCGATCTCCTCACGGAATCTCCGGTCTTCATCTCCTCGTCAGAAAGGGCACCACATCGCCGGGTTCGTTTACGGGCTCCCACCTCTGGACCGAGGCAACTCGGGCACGAAGTTGGCGAGCCGACGTGCCCAAGAATACTGTAGACTAAGTGTAGAATCATTTGTCTCAAAGGGGTTGATGAAGTTGCCATTGATGGAGGGAAGAGGAAAAATGAACTTTGGAAAAATGGAGCTCTCATTTTCTTACAAGGAATGAAATGAGAATGAAATTCCTCACACCAAAAACTCACTCCCCCACTCTAATATTTGGCTGGGCCTTTCTTGAAATGGATGAGGGAAAAAAATACAAGGGAGGTGAGTGTAGGGAAAGGAAAAAGGTGACCATAAGGAAATGTGTTGATATTGAGGAATAATTGTCACACCACCATCAAATACTAATCCAATCTCATGAATGCCAAGGAAGTAATGCAAAAAGAATCTCATGATGCTATAACCATCATGAAGCCACAAATCACAAAAAAAACCCTCCCCAATTGCTAATTTGCAAATATGCAAATTAGCCCCTCCATCAATAATCAGCCAAAGAAAAGAAGAAAGGAAAACTGGCAGAAAAGGAATGCAAACTGGCAACTTCAAAAAACTGATCCCGTAATAAATTAAAGGAAAACCCCGCGACTGTATATACATACCCGCATTTGTATTCCGACCGAATACAAATGCAATGAGACAAAATCTACACTGAACAATACTAGGATCCGGCTTAAACCAAAGCCCGCCAGTATAATCCGTCCGATCATGATCCGTGCAATACCGTACATATAAGATCGAACACTGCCATATCTCCATACGGCCTCTACAGCGTTTTGTTCGAAACTTGAGAAACTGTCTGTGGGGGACTCTAAAGACTCGTTAACACCTTGGTTGTGGATTTAACCACTAGCACGTCAGAGGTATTAGCTATACGTAACGGGCTACCAGGTATTGACCAAAAGGGACGTCGATGAGCGAACTCATCCTGACACCCTACTGAGCCTGTCAGTGACAATATCCATACAGTCCGGTCCATTCGTCTATGAGTATCGCATGGCAGGCCATGGTGGTTGGTAAAAGTCAGACCTCCAAAAGCGGTACAAGTCATGTCGGAGTGTATCCCAGAACATCCTGAGATACTACTGGAATACCTACCAGTAAATCTCCTTCCTTGGCCAAGGACTTCGTATAATGGCTCTCCTAGACACAGCACGACCTCACCCCCAATACCGGGAGAGACGAACCCCTGAAGATCCGCTCACTGCCTCCATATGGCTCGGGACTGTACCCAACTAAAACCTATTTGCACGTCTCATTTGAGCGTGGTAGGGTAGTAATCAAAGTACAGTGGGAACTCACACGAGACAAATGACGATTCTCAGGTCAATGAACTAACCTGCACACATGTCACCAGGGAACTGCCATCTGACATCGGGTATAAGACCAACTAGCAGGTTCCCGGTGAGTCCTGTCCGGTGTACTCATAACCCAATGAGCACCTGTATACATCATAGGTGAACCAATTGACACCAGTGGCTTGTGAGACCGGCCACCGCCCCTCGTCGGGGTCTCGACTGTATACACTAGTCTACTATGGAGTATCGATGCCCTGTCTCGAAAACTCCCACGACTAGGGACCTTTTAAGGATGTGCTTATAGACCCCAGCTCCCACGTATATGATCGCCCTCATACTGCTGGCAGTCAAGCAAGAATCCTAAGGGCTCTATCAACGTGCAATAGTGATCAGTAAGGTCACCTAAAGCAGGTTACGATGATAAAGATAAACCAGATAGCATACTATCATCTTGAGTAAGACTGTCCTACCGGTATAGGTCTTCCCTCAATCATTGCAATCACGTGCCTGTGATCCAATAATTGACTCTAAGGGCACTATCTCCAACAATCTCCCACTTGCACTCAAGGCTATTTATTGCGATGTCGCATACTCACAGCCCGTGTGATACCGAACACCCAACTCCTCTACTAATCAGTCTCATAAAACCTGTTTGCGAAACTAATGCGTTCGAGGAATAGCCTCAGTGAGTGGATCCGCTCTAATGTTTCTTTCTATGTCTCTCTTTATCTCAATTTCGCGGAGAAAGCCATCTCCCGAAATGAGCAATACCTGTCTTAGAGTATGTCTGGATATCTGATGGGACCTAGTTCATAAATGAACTCCAAATCGAAACTTCTCAGACTGTATCGTCAACTGAACTTAATCAGTATCCTGCGCCATGCCTCCCTCAGTATCCGCCTGGACCACTGTCCAAAATACTGCCCCTCGTCAGAGGGAAAACTATAACTCTGACAGTCACTCTGTCATCCAGGTCACCTTGGAAGCCTGGAATGATAACCGTCTCTACAAAGAGGCTGTTGTTATCATATCCCTAGAACATCCACTTACATTCTAAAACTGCTTCCGAACGTTTCTCCAGGATTGGATCAATATCACCTTATTGCATCTAGTGTAAAAACAACATCTATATCCTATGTGGAGAAACCACTGTGTGACAACCAAAGTATAACCGATCAAAGTATAGGAATTTCACTTCTTACTCTGTGTATGTCATCCTAATACCAAGACATCACACCCTACTACCTTCTTAACAGATCCATCCCCTATTCTGATGAAGTCAAACTTATGACTTTCACATCAGAAATAGATGATCTATCTCCGCTATATCCGCTTTAGTCTATAAATAGATATAAGCCACTTGTCCACTATGCTTCCGCTGCTCCCACTGACTATGACAACCCTCTGGCAGAGTCATATAGACGTACACTTCTAAAGCTAGTTTAGAACGACGCTATATTCATCCTCCCGCCGGGTCTCACAGTCTGGAACAACAGCAATGGCAAGTCTGGGTAAACATGAACCTCCCTGTCACCGTCTTTGAGCATACCGAAGTACCTCTCAAGTGCCTGAGGTTACCCATCATATCTGCGGAGTGGCTAATGGAATGTCAAACCAGATTGAATTTTTAGGTTCTTATCAAATTTTCAGTAATCGTTTGCGGTTCTGGAATCACTTCCAGTTCTACCATACTCCTACTGCTGTTTTCTGAAAAAGTCCAATTTTATTAAAACTGTGGCGAGTCAAGAACAATATCACTATTGATCTTCCAGATGGTAGAAAGTCAACCCTCGTCATAGCCTGGGTCAACCCACAAATAGCCACTACAGAAACGTGCCTTGAGTCATCCAGAGTCTGGTTTTAAGCATAAGCTGGACAACTCCCCGTTTCTTAACAATGTTAAGATATGAACTGTTCTATATCCAATACAGAAACAGAGGCACTGATTTAATTGAACCAGATTCAAATCATGCAACTGTCTCCAGTGCATGTAAACTAAATGGAAATAGACCGATCAACATTACTCAACTTAGGAGTGTTTCTAATTATGAGTAACCTGAAAGAGAAGCAAGTTCTCTTAATCATTACTATCAACTGAATACTATACACAAGTATCTACATCTTCGATCACCTTGAAGAATCCTGATACTTGCAACACCTTATTCTCTACTTTATTCTTATACCTATAACTTTTCAAAATTCGGACCTTGCGTTTCTACAAAGCACTTGTCTAAAAACTAGAGAAGTCATAAGTAAACAGAATATAGTACGAGAACCAACCCCTCTGTCCTAATGGACACTGAACAATACACAATACTCTATATAAATCCCTTGAGTCTAATAACTCATTCCCTGTGTGTCGTAGGTTGAAAACTGTACTTATGGTTAAGAAGAATTACACCGCTGTTTAATGCTCCTTACCTAATCATCCACTGATATAGGTAAACGTCATAAACATAATTTCAAAAAGGTATATCTCACTCTATAAAAATAGACGTACATATATATCAATTTGAAATTGGTGCATAACAACGAATATTCAAAACCAAATATTTGCCGTCCGGCAAACTACCCGGGTGATTTCCTCAAATATCACCAATTACAACGAATTCTGATATAATGAGGATGATCACCTAATTCCCAATAACTTACTCCCACTCATCATCTGTAAAACCATACAGATGTGAGAATCATAACCTGGTAAATACATACCCTGGAGTAAGGACTAATTGGGAAATCGGTTTTCTTTTAACAATACACAGTGAAACTGAAACATTGAAATGTTTCGTTGGGGTATCCGGGTATTCCTAGTAATGCCACTTCCATTATCCAGATTCATAACTGTAACCATATATTTCTTTTCCATCTCTCCAAATCCCTTTATATGTCTTTAGTCATTACCTTCTGTACACCCTCTTAGGCTAAATGGTTTTCTTCCTTCCCTACCTTTCGGCACCAGCGTATGGTTTGGAAGAAGACTATCCAATAAGAATAATGGGTGTACTGTCCTAATCCTAGGAGCACTCGCAATGCGAGAGAAGGTGAAGATAAAAGACACCTGAATAAACCTTATTCCTATTTCTCCTGAACCAGAATCCATCCCCGAACTGGAACAAGTTCCTTTCGAGTTCGTATATAACCATACGATGGAATATCCAATAAACTGTGGATCTTCATAGTGATACGGAGTGTTCTTGAGAAATACAAAGGTGATGTAGGATTGGCGAAGAAATACTTGGTTTGGTCGTGAATAGCAATCGCAATTTACTTTGCCCTCTTACTAATCCTTTTATTTGTCTTTACATAATACCTTCTATACACCATCGTTACGCTAATTGGTTTTCATCATTTCCCTACCGGTCGGCACCTGCCTATGGTTTGGAAGAAGACTATCCAATTTGTTTAATAGGTGTACTGTCCTAATCCAAGGAGCACTCGCAACCCGAGAGAAGGTAAAAGGAAAAGACAACTGAATAGTCCTATTCGTTTTCTCCAGAACCGGAAACCATCCTCGAAGAAATTCCTTCGAGTTCGTATATAACCATACATTGGTTTTATCCAATAGAAGTGGATGTTCGTAGTAATACAGGGTGTCCTGGAGAAAAGGGTAAAAGTAGGAGTGGCAATGAGGTTTACAACTCTGACAATCCAAAAGCCAGTGTTTAAGAAGGTTCGGTTAATTTGGTCACGGAGTCATAGTCTAGGGTCGACTCATGGTCGCTGCCAAAGAGAGAGAGAGAAAAGAAACACTCAGCGTGCACTCTAACCTAGATCAGAATGGTTATCACTTTATCTAATCAGGAAACCTCCCACTGTAACGTCAAATTCTTCCCCAAACCTGAAAGAAGAATTAGTCGGGATCACCCGAGGAGTAAACCAACTCATCAGTGGGAATCGGGATCCAACTATCATCGCATGATAATGTGATGGAATCCGCTCACGTTATCACACTCCAGAAGGTATGCGCATATCTGGCAAGTTTCAGTTTCTTTAGAAACTCCCGATGTGATTTTTACCCCATGCTCTTATAACCTTGACTTTGGTCAACAAATCATAAGTCACATGTCAAGTTCTACCCGTCATTCTCCAGGTTGATTTGAACCCATCCGTACCTACCCTTGACTTTGGCCAACAAGGCAGTACGACTGTCACAAACCAACGCATCTATCTATGTTGCATATGAATATCCAATAGCTACCAATCACTGTGCCTTGACTTTGGCCAACAAATACAGCTTGAATATTATTGACTATCCAGATGAAATGACGGAGGGCTATGAATGGTTTTTGGCGAAAAACCTTTAATGTAATGAACTTGATATCGTTGGAGGAACCAGATAGCTTTTATAAAAATATAGTAGCAAAAACCTTTGCTAAAGAGGTCGCTCCCGGTGAAGGGATCTCGGCTCTTTCCCCGTAGAATGAGGTGCAGGATATTCCAACTGAATACCATGATGCAAAGCAAAATTAATCGACTATAGTGAAGTTATTGCCCTGACGTAAACTTCTGTCCAAGGGGTCACTCCCGGTGAAGGGATCTCGGCCCTTGCCTCGTCGATTGAGGTGCTGGATATTCATAACCGAATACCACTGTGCAAAATAAAAGAGAACGCCCTTGCAATAACAGCTTTTTGAAAAATGTTCCAACAACATCAGAATAGGTTTGTTTAGCTTGCATTGATCCGAATCAACGCAGTCCCATCAATTGATCACAGTAAAAAAAGAACGAAAATACGATGTACGTATATGCCTCCGCATTCGCCACTGGGTTCCGTCATCACCCGTTAGGTTACTTAACTAACGACAGAGCGGGGACTGGACTAGCGCGGATGCAAAACATATACAATATCTACTAGTATATATATCAATATATAATATTCGCTCAAGGTGTGATAAAATGCAACATCACAGAAATATAATAAGCATCACAGAACAATACAGATATCTAGGATCCCTGGGTTTCATAGAGCCGCTTCTGAAACCCGACGTTCCCCTGGTCGTGTGGATAACCTATGCAATGAAATCCTAGACCCCTACGGGGGCGGCAAGTTACCCGCCAAAACCTGAAGCGAGGCAGCCCCCTTCAGCAACGTGAATGGACCACCCAGCACTTCACGGAATCCGGTAACTTGGGCACCCCTCCTGGGTCAACCTATACCCCCTACGAGTGCGGCGAATAGCCCGCCAATTCTAGAGTGAAGCCCTCTCTGTCTCAACGCCATGAGATGCGGGCCCGTTGCCCTCTAGAACCCGGCTATCCGTGCACCCCTCCGCGGGGCAATCCTAGTACAGAAAGTAAAATATACATACAACGGGTACATCAACCTCAGCCCGGTCGTGCCCCAAAAGAATAATATACAAACAGGCAGTGACGGCAGTCCACATGTCGGACGCTCGCCCCGCAATATCAAATGTACATAAAAAATGAAACTTTACTAACATTGCATCCAGGCTATCCACCACGATAGATCCGCAACATCACAGCACAACACAGAACATCAATGTGAATGTCACGTTTGCAAATCCGTCTAAAAGGGCTATAGCAGTTAGACAGGATTACCGATCAAATGACATTCACGGTCGCAGATATAATGTAAATACTGTGAACTAACATGTTTAAAATTTTCGATCGACTAAATTTTCCGAAGTGGGCCCCAAGCACAATACCCAATACTCAAAATAAATCTGGGTCCAAACAGAACATACCAAAAACCATATTTCCATGTCAGAAACCCACTGTGAAAATTTGGTGCAGTTTGGCCACAGCACGGCGGCGGATCCGCGGCCAAAACGTGGTTTTGGCCGCTGATCCACCGCGCTACAGTAACATCAGCCTACCAAATTTTCACAGATTTCATAAAAAAACCCTACACGTAATTTTCCAATGTACCAAATAATTTTTAGAGCACAGAAAAATTCGACAGAAAGTACGACATGGAAACGCGGTTTTTGGAAAATCCGTTCGATCGAACTTGTAAACACGTTAGAGCAAGCTAGACTAGGTTAATGGCGTGGTTCTGATACCAGTGTAAGTGCACGGCGGTGCCCCGGCCGTCAATCTGACACCGGAATGCGGAAACGAAACTTTTACGAAACTTGTAAACCGGCACCACCGCGCACTAAAATCCCGGATCGGGCTATTAATCTAATGCTAGCTAACTAGAGAAAGGTTAGAGAGCTATACCGAGCGATCCGTGTCCTTCGGTCTTCGCCCTCCACTCCGATGCCGGAAAGGGCACCACTTCGCCGGGTTCGTTTACGGGCTCCCACCTCTGGACCGAGGCAACTCAGGCACGAAGTTGGCGAGCCGACGTGCCCAAGAATACTGTAGACTAAGTGTCGAATCGTTTGTCTCAAGGGGGTTGATGAAGTTGCCATTGATCGAGGGAAGGGGAAAAATGAACTTTAGAAAAATGGAGCTCTCATTTTCTTACAAGGAATGAAATGAGAATGAAATTCCTCACACCAAAAACTCACTCCCCCCTCTAATATTTGGCCGGCCCTTTCTTGAAATGGATGAGGGAAAAAAAATACAAGGGAGGTGAGTGTAGGGAAAGGAAAAAGGTGGCCATAAGGAAATGTGTTGATATTGAGGAATAATTGTCACACCATCATCAAATACTAATCCAATCTCATAAATGCCAAGGAAGTGATGCAAAAAGAATCTCATGATGCTATAACCATCATGAAGCTACAAATCACAAAAAAAACCCACCACAATTGCTAATTTGCAAATATGCAAATTAGCCCCTCCATCAATAATCAGCCAAAGAAAGGAAGAAAGGAAAACTGGCTAAAACGGAATGCAAACTGACAACTTCAAAAAACTGATCCCGTAATAAATTACAGGAAAACCCCGCGACTGTATATACATACCCTCATTTGTATTCTGACCGAATACAAATGCAATGAGACAAAATCTACATTGTACAATACTAGGATCCGGCTAAAACCAAAGCCCGCTAGTATAATCCGTCCGATCATGATCCGTGCAATACCGCACGTATAAGATCGAACCCTGCCATATTTCCATACGGCCTCTACAGCGTTTCGCCCGAAACTTGAGAAACTGTCTGTGGGGGACTCTGAAGACTCGTCAACACCTTGGTTGTGGATTTAACCACTAGCACGTCAAAAGTATTAGCCATACGTAACGGGCTACCAGGTATTGACCAAAAGGGACGTCGATGAGCGAACTCATCCTGACACCCTAATGAGCCTGTCAGTGACAATATCTGTACAGTCCAGTCCGTTCGTCTATGCGTATCGCATGGCGGGCCTAAGGGGTTGGTAAAAGTCAGACCCCCAAAAGCGGTACAAGTCATGTCGGAGTGTAGCCCAGAACACCCTGAGATACTACTGTAATACCTACCAGTAAATCTCCTGCCTTGGCCAAGGATTTCGTGTAATGGCTCTCCTAGACACAGCGCGACCTCACCCCCAATACCGGGAGAGACGAACCCCTGAAGATCCGCTTACTGCGTCCATGTGGCTCGGGACTATACCCAACTAAAACTTGTTTGCACGTCTCCTTTGAGCGTGGTAGGGTAGTAATCAAAGTACAGTGGGAACTCACACGAGAAAAATGACGATTCTCAGGTCGATGAACTAACCTGCACACATGTCACCAGGGAACTGCCATCTGACGTCAGGTATAAGACCAACTAGCAGGTTCCCGGCGAGTCCTGTCCGGTGTACTCATAACCCAATGAGCACCTGTATACATCTTAGGTGAACCAACTGACACCAGTGGCTTGTGAGACCGGCCACTGCCCCTCGTCGGGGTCTCGACTGTATACACCAGTCTACTCTGGAGTATTGATGCCCTGTCTCGAAAACTCCCACGACTAGGGACCTTTTAAGGATGTGCTTATAGACCCCAGCTCCCACGTATATGATCTCCCTCATACTGCTGGCAGTCAAGTAAGAATCCTAAGGGCTCTATCAATGTGCAATAGTGATCAGTAAGGTCACCTAAAGCAGTACACGGTAATAAAGATAAACCAGATAGCATACTATCATCTTGAGTAAGACTGTCCTACCGGTATAGGTCCTCCCTCAATCATTTCAATCATGTGCCTGTGATCCAATAATTGACTCTGAGGGCACTATCTCCAACAGTTGGGATGAGTTAGCTCGTCGGCCACCTTTTCGTCACGTACCAGGGTAGCCGTTACGCACAGCTAGTGCCGCTAACGTGCTTATGGTTAAACCCACTGCCAGTGTACTGTCGAGTCTTTAGAGTCCCACACAGAGGGTTCCCTAGTTCAGGCAAAAGATGTAGAGGCCGTAAGTTATTACGGCAGGGTTTCGATCATGTTCGTGTAATGGTTACAGGAATAATGATCGGAAGAATAATACTTGTGGGGTTTGGTTTAAACCAGATACCGGTATTATATTATTGGATTATTTGTATTCGTATTTTTCGGAATTCGGATACAGATACTTATACGATATACGGTGAGGGGTATTCTTGTAATTGTACAAGAATACCTTCTAGAAGGGGACACCTCATAAATGGTTTTCATTTTGAGAAAATGGAAATTATGAGGTGGAATTTGGAGAGAGTCAAAGCATGGATGAAGGAATGGCTTGAATCATTTTTTATTCATTTGGAATTACTATTGAAGCATGGTGCATTATTTTGGAGAAAAATAATACATGCTTCAATTATTTTCATTTGAGCCATATCATTTTTCCATGCTTGATATTTTCATTCAACACTCTCATATTCTCTCTCCTTATTATCTCCTTCTTCCTCCTCCTAGCTTTACCCTTCATATGGGTTGTGAATCAAAAGGTAAGGACTAAAAGTAATCCACTACTTGATCTCTATATCATCTAAGTGATCATTTCTAGCACACTTTATTCCTTAGTTAACTCTTGAGAAGAGTTTGAAGCTTGTTATTTAACTCTCGTGTGGATCATCTACGTCTTAAGGTGACCGGAGATCGAGGACATTGCAAGCATACAAGGAGCCTAGGAGTCGCATCCAAACGAAGACCTGAAGGACCGATTCTCAAGGTATAACCCCCTATCATAGTAGATAAGATCTCTAGATAGGGATTCTAGGTTTAAAGTAGGTGTTGCATGCAAGAAAATTATTGTTTGCCACTTCCGCCTCCTCACAAGTGTTGTGAGGGTGTGCAATATCTACTAACATGGTATCAGAGCCTAACTAAACCATAAGTAGTTATTTAGACGACGTTTAAAGCTTCGAACACGAAACAACTCCAAAACCACAAACCCAAGAACAGCTCTCTGGAAATTTTTTAAAAGATGTTCTAAAAATTTTTTAAGCATGTGCCGACTACTTGTTATGAGATAGCTTGACAACCCTAGAAAAACGAGCCCAAACCACCGGTTCTATCCCGGCGAGATCCTTAAAATCCCCGGCGTCGCCGGATTTCCTATGTAGTTTGGGCTTGGGTTTTTTAGGGTTCTCTGTACTCTGTGTTTTTGGTTTTGTGGTATTGTTTAATTATTTGCAGATTACATGTGATGTAACCTAAGTGTTAGAGGAAATCGGAGTGTTTCAAAATCGAACTTTTAATGTTGTTTATCCACTTTTCAGTTTGTTATGTGTTTGAAACGTCCACTAATTGCTATACGACTATTAGTGGGGGTTGCACATATGTATATCATGTGATGGTATGTGTATATGTATGTGTTGGATCGCCGTGGATGAATAGCCGGGGGATGTGAGAAGAATGTTTTTCTTTTCTTTCATTAATGTAATTTGTAAAAAGCGACGTAATATTATTTTGTGGGGTACATCCGGATTGAGCTTGTAACCACCGTTGTATAATTTCTTTTTACTATTTTTTCTCCTAGGATAGACCAAAGGTGGGGTGCACAAACTATCGGGTTCTCGAAGTGCCGAGTGGCCTACTCACTTTGTTGAAGGAGGTTGCTTCACTTCGGGAATTTAGCTGGTAGTTTGCCGCACCCGTAGGAGACTAGGGGTAGGGTTTGGCTATTCATCACGATCGTGGAATCCGTCTTTCGTTAAGGGCTTAAATGAAATACGGAATTCCTAGTATATACAATGTATTCATCTTTGATCTGGAATGTTTATAAATGCGTGCGACGAATGGCTATTTAAATATGAGATATATAATAAACGTTGCTTATTATTTGCACTCGCGCTAGTCCAGTCCCCTCTCTTCCGTTATTTAAGTAACCTAACGGTGCATGACGGGGCCCCGTGGCGAATACGGATGGCATAAGCATACGTTCTATTTTCGTTTCTTTTCTGTGATGTTTAGGAAACGTAAATGGGACAACATTAATGTGATTAATGATAAGAAAAAGAATTAAGATGTTGTAGAATCAAACTTTTAAAATGGGTAACTCTAGTTTTTGCTTTGCATAGGGGTATTCCTTGATGAATATCCAGCACCTCATTCGATGAGTAAAGGGCCGAGATCCCTTCACCGGGAGTGACCCCTTTAGCGAAACTAGCAAATGTTACAAAGCACTCAATTGTTCTTATAGTTGATCTAATTCTTGCTTTGCATCGTGGTATTCATGAATATCCAGCACCTTATTCGATAAGGAAAGAGCCAAGATCCCTTCACCGGGAGTGACCTTTTTAGCAAAATTAGAAAGGTAATACAAAACCATTCGATTTTAAAACTGGAGCTTAAACCGCTCCTTTCGCTAGATTCTACAACGATATCAAGTTCAAAACGTTAAGGGTTTTCATAAAAACCATCCGTTGCCCTCCACCATTTTAGGAAGCAGAGTACTTAGTATTCGTGCCACGTTTGTTGAATATAGTTAAGGCATGATGTACGGTAGCAAAGTGATGTCTTCCTACAAAGCATTTGATGCGATCGATTAGGACATTCGTATGACTTTGTTGACCAAAGTTAATGGTCATGCGGGTGGGTCTAAATCAATCACGAAATGGCAGGTAGAACTTGACTAGTGCTTATGATTTTTTAACCATAGTTAAGGTCATAAGACACTAGGGGTAAAAACTATATCGGGAATTTCAAGAGTTGAAATTTGCAATGAGATTGCATACCTTCTATTTGATAGCTGGATCCCGATCCCACTGTGAGTAAAAATTACTCCCGGGAGAGTTTTGCACTTTACAATTAGGTAATCCTGTAGCGTTACGGCAGCGCCCCGACCATCAATCCGTGGCCAAACGCGGAACAAAAACTTTAAAAACCCGGCGCTAACGGAACCCTAATCGACGGATCGTACCATTAACCCTATACTAGTTATATAAAAAGAGTTTAGAGAGGTTATACCGATCGATCCATATCCTTCGGTCTTCAGCCTCTGTCCCAAGCTCCTCGTGGGTGCCTCGATCAAGTTCGATCTCCGATCTCCCTCATCGAAGACGATCCACATCAAGGATTAGTAATAAGGACTCCCGCCTCAAAACCGAAGCAAGTCGGGTATCTAATTTGCCAACCTATATAGCCAAGATGAAGTAGAGAGAGTGTGTGATTAGATTGTCTCAGTACACCTAAGGATTCTTAACTCATGAAAGGGTATGGGTGGAGGTTGAAGAAGAAGCCATGGAGGAAAAGAGTGAGCTCAAGTTTTGGGAAGTGAAAAAAAGTCTTTGTTATTTTCTTGTAAGTGTTGAGTGTTGTGAGAAATTGGTGAGCAACTATAGAAAAAAGAACACTAAGGAAAAGATCTGTCATCTCTCAATAATATCTTACAAGACCCAACACCATGAGTCACCAAGTTCACATGCACCATTCAATGCCAAATGCCAAGACTTGCACTTACAATTTCCATCAAATAAACATTAAACTAAATGTTTAAAGCAAGAAAACGAAATGGCAACCTCAAAAGTAAACTCGTAACGGATTACAAGAATACCCCTCATCCGTATATAGATAAATGCATCCGTATTCCGACAGAATACGAATACAACGAGACAAAAATAATCCAACAATATAATACTAGGATCCGGCTTAAACCAAAGCCCACTTGTATTATCCGTCCGATCATAATACGTGCACAAGTGCACGTATATGATCGAACCCTTCCATAAAACCATACGGCCTCTACAACGTTTCGCCCGAACCAGGGAAACCCTCTATGTGGGACTCTAAAGACTCGTCAATACGCTGGCAGTGGGTTTAATCACAAGCACTTCAGTGGCACTAGCTGTACGTAACAGCTACCCAGGTATTGAGCGAAAATGGAGGCCGACCAGCCAACTCATCCTAAAACCCCTACTGAGCCTGACAGTGACAATATCCGTACAGTCCGGTCCGCTCATCTGTAAGTATCGCATATCGAGTCTAGGGGGTAGATAAAGTCAGACCCCTAATAACATGACATTTAGTGTCGGTATGAAAACTATAACCAACTGAGAAACTACCGATCCTAGATCGGTAATTCTCATCTACCTCGGCCGAGGATTTCTGGTGATGGCCACCCGTGCACTCCGCGATATCAACCCCCAATACCGGGAGAGACGAATCCCTTGACGATCCGCTCACTGCCTTTATGTGGCTCGGGACTGTACCCAACTAAAACATGTTTACACGACTCCTTTGAGCCGTGGTAGGGTAGTAATCAAAGCACAATGAGAACTCACACGAGACAAATGACGATCTCAGGTTGATACACTAACCTGTACACATGTCACCAGGGAACTGCTATCTGACAATAGGTATAATACCAACTAGCATGTTCCCGGCGAGTCCGTCCGGTGTACTCATAACCCAATGAGCACCTATATACATCTTAGGTGAACCAACTGACACCAATGGCTTGTGAGACCGGCCACCGCCCCTCGTCGGGGTCTCGATCCGTATACACTAGTCTACTCTTGGAGTATCGATGCCCAGTCTCGAAACTCCCACGACTAGAGACACTTTAAGGATATGCTTATAGACCACCCAACTCTCACGTATATGATCACCATCATACTGCTGGTAGTCAAGTAAGAATCTTATGGGCTCTATCAACATGTAATAGTGATCTATAATGTCACCTGAAGCATGTACACGATGATAAAGACAAACCAGATAGCATACTATCATCTGGAGTAAGACTGTTCTATCTGTATAGGTCCTCCCTCAATCATTGCAATCACGTGCCTGTGATCCAATAATTGACTTGAGGGCACTATAACCAACAATCTCTCACTTGCACTTAAGGCCAATTATTGCGGTGTTGTATACTCACAGCCCATGTGATACCGAGCACCCAACTTCTCTACTAATCAGTTTCACAAAGCTCGTTTGTAAAACTATTGCGTTCGAGAAATAGCCTCAGTGAGTGGATCCGCTCCAATGTTTCTTTCTATGTCTCTCTTTATCTTAAGTTCATGGAGAAAGCCATCTTCCGAAATAAGCAATACCTGTCTTAGAATATATTTGGATATTTGATGGGACTCAGTTCACAAATGAACTCCAAATCTAGCAAACTTCTTAGACTGTATCGTCAACTGAATTTAATCAGTATCTTGCGCCATGCCTCCCTCAGTATCCGCTTGGACCACCTGTCCAAACTACTGCCCCTCAAAAGAGGGAAAACTATAACTTTGACAGTCACTCTGTCATCCAGGTCAACTTGGAAGCCTGGAATGATAACTGTCTCCCGAAGGAGGCTGTCATTACCAAATCCGTAGAACATCCACTTATGTTCATAAGCATGCTTCTGAACGTTTCTCCGGGATTGGATTAATATATAAATTTATTGCAGCTAGTGCAAAAACAACATCTGGTGTGGTACTTGACATCTCATGATTGACTCAATTTCCTAAGAAAGTGATATGCTAATCATGCGCATCCCTCTCCCCTTTTGTTTATAAGACACCTTCAGAGAGGGTGACTCCATCACCTGTAGGTACACCACCATCCCAGGAGCCGTCTATTCTAAAACACCTTTAGAATACTGTCTAAATACCCCGATTAGGAAACTACTCAAATCTAGATCTAAAACCATAGATTTAGTAACCAGAATGCCAGATATAATATTCAAATCCTAATTAGAGAAACCACTGTGTGACAAACACAGTATAACCGATCATAGTATTGGAATTTCACTTCCTATAAAGTGTATATTATCCAAATACCAAGATATCACACCCTACTACCTTCTTAACAGATCCATCCCCTATTCTGATGAAGTCAAAACCTTTGACTCTCACATCAAAAATAGATGATCCATCTCCGCTATATCTGCTTTAGTCTATAAATAGACACAAGCTACTTGTCCACTATGCTTCCGCTGCTCCTACTGACCAAAACGACCCTCTGGCAGAGTTATATACACGTGCACTTCTAAAGATAGTTTTGAATGACGCTATATCCATCCTCCTGCCGGGTCTCATAGTCTGGAACAACAGTAGTGTAAACTCTGGGTAAACAAGAACCTCCCTGTCACCATCATTGAAGATATCGAACTACCTCTCGGGCGCCTGAGGTACCCACCATATCTGCGGAGTGGCTAATGCAATGTCAAAACCTGATTGAATTTTTAGGTTCTATTAAATTTTCAGTAATCGTTTGTGGTTCTGGAATCACTTCCAGTTCTACCATACTCTCACTACTGTTTTCTGAAAAAATCCATTTTGCTAAAACTGTGGCGAGTCAAGAACAATATCACTATTGATCTTCCAAATGGTAGAAAGTTAACCCTTGTCATAGCCCGGGATAACCCACAAACTGCCATTACAGAAACGTGCCTTGATTTATCCAGAGTCTGGTTTTAAGCATAAGCCAGACAACTCCATATACCTTAACATCGTTAAGATATGAACCATTCTATATACAATATAGAAACAGAGGTTCTGATTTAATTGGAACCAGATTCAAATCATGCAGCTGTCTCCAGTGCATGTCAACTAAATGGAGAGAGGCCGATCAGCATTACTCAACTAGGAGTGTATCCAGACATGAGTAACCTGAAAAAGAAGCAAGTTCTCAAAACCATTACTATCAATTGAATACCAAACAGTAGTATCTATATTTTCGATTACCTTGAAGAATCCTGATACTTGCAACACATAGTTCTCTACTTTATTCTTGTACCTTTAACTTCTCAAAACTTGGACCTTTTATTTCTACGAAACACTTGTCTTAAACAGGAGAAGTTACAAGTAAACAGAATATAATACGAGTACCAACCCCTCTGTCCTAATAGACACTGGACAACATACAATACTTTGTATAAGTCCCCTGAGTTGAATAACTCAAACCTTGTGCGTCGTAGGTTGAAAATTGTACTTATGGTTAAGAAGAATTACACCGCTGTTTAATACTCCTTACCTAACCATCAACTGATATAGGTAAATGTCATGGACATAATTTCAAAAAGTTATATCTCACTTTATAAAATAAACGTACAGATATATCAGTTTGAAATTGGTGCATAACAGCAGATATTCAAAACCAAATATTTGTCATCAGGCAAAACCCCAGGTGATTTCCTCAAATATCACTAATTACAAGGAATTCCGATATGATGAGGATATAAACACCTAATTCGCAATAACTTATTCTCACTCATCATCTGTAAAACCATACAGATGTGAGAATCAAACCTGGTAAATACATACCCTGGAGCAAGGATCTAATTGAGAAATCAGTTTTCAATTAACAACGCATAGTGAAACTAAAACATGAAAATGTTTCGAAGGGGTAGCGGGTATTCCTAGTAATGCCTCTTCCATTATCCAGATTCATGACTATAACCGTATATTTTCTTGCTATCTCTCCAAATCCCTTTATTTGTCTTTACTCATTACCTTTTGTACACCACCCTGAGGCTAAATAGTTTTCTTCCTTTCCCATCTTTCGGTACCTGCCTATGGTCTGGAAGAAGACTATCCAATAAGCGCAATAGGTATACTCTCCTAATCCTAGGAGCACTCGCAACCAGAGAGAAGGTAAAGATAAAAGACAACTGAATAATTCTTATTCAATTTCTCCTGAACCAGAATCCATCCTCGAATTGGAATAAGTTCTTTCGAGTTCGTATATAACTATACGATAGATTATCCAATAAATGCGGATCTTCATAGTGATACGGGGTTTTCTGGAGAAATGCAAAGGTGAAGTAGGAGTGGCAATGAAATACGCGGTTTGGTCGTGAATGATAGCAGTCGCAATTTACTTTGCCCTCTTTCTAATTCCTTTATTTGTCTTTACTTATTACCTTCTGTACACCACACTTAGGCTAATTGGTTTTCTTCCTTCCCCACCTTTCGGCACCATCCTATGGTATGGAAGAAGACTATCCAATAAGCGTAATAGGTGTACCCTCTCCTAATCCAAGGATCCCTCACAACCTGAGAGAAGGTAAACGGAAAAGACAACCGAATAGTCCTATTCATTTTCTTCAGAACCAGAAATTATTCTCGAATCTGAAACAAGTTTCTTCGAGTTCGTATGTAACTATACGATGGTCAAATCCAATAACCGTGGATCTTCGTAGTGATACGGAATGTTCCCGAGAAAAGCAAAGGGTAAAAAAAGGAGTGGAAATGATATATGCAACTCTAACAATCCAAAAGCCATTGTGATTTAAGAAGATTCGGTTAACTTGGTTACTGAGTTATAGTCTAGGGTCGGGGCATGGTCGCTGCCAAAGAGAGGGAGAAAAGAAACACTCAGTGTGCACTCTAATCTAGATCAGAATGGTCAATCACTTTATCTAATCAGGATATCTCCCACTGTATCCTCAAATTCTTCTCCAAAACTTGAAAGAAGAATTAGTCGGGATCATCTAAAATCACCTGAGGAGTAAACCAACTCATCAGTACGAATCCGGATCTAAATATCATCGCATGATAATCTGATGGAATCCACTCAAGTTATCACACTCCAGATGGTATGCGCATGCCTGGCAAGTTTCCTATATGTTTGAAACTCCCGATGTGATTTTTACCCCATGCTCTTATGACCTTGACGAAGGCCAACATATCATAAGTCACATGTCAAGTTCTACCCATCATTGTCCAGGTTAATTTCAACCCACCCGTACATACCCTTGACGAAGGCCAACATAGTAGTACGACTGTCCCAAACTAACACATCTATTTATGCAACAGAAAAGTAACAAGCAGCTACCATACACTATGCTATGACGAAAGCCAACAAACATAGCATGAATACTATGTGCTACACGTCTGAAATGACGGAGGGCTATGAATGGTTTTTGGTGAAAACCTTTAACGTAATGAACTTGATATCGTTGAAGGAACCTGATAGACTTTTAAAAATATATAGTGGCGAAAACCTTTTCTAAAAAGGTCATTCCCGGAGAGCGGATCTCGGCTCTTTCCTCATGGAATGAGGTGCGGGATATTCTCACTGAATACCGCGATGCAAAGCAAAAGTAATCGATTATAGTGAAGTTATTACCCTGACGCAAACTTCTGCCCAAGAGGTCACTCCCGGTGAGGGGATCTCGGCTCTTGCCTCATGGAATGAGGTGCTGGATATTCATAACCGAATACCGCTGTGCAAAACAATAAAAAACGTCCTTGTAATAGCATCTTTTGAAAATTGTTCCAACAACATCATATAGGTCTGTTTTCCTTGTATTGATCAGAATTAATGCAGTCCCATCAATTAATCACACCACAAAAGAATGAAAATATGATGTACGTATATGCCATCCGCATTCGCCACTGGGACCCGTCATCACCCGTTAGGTTACTTAACTAAAGACATAGCGGGGGCTTGACTAGCATGGGTGTAAAACATATACAATATCTACTAGTATATATATAGCAATATATAATAATCACTCCAGGCGTGATAAATGCAACATCATAGATAAGCAATAAGCTTCAAAGAATAATACAAATAATCTGGGAGCCCCAGGTTTCCTTTGAGCCGTAAGTGAAACCCGACATTCCCCTGGTCATGTGGATAGCCTGTGCAATGAAAACCTAGACCCCTACGAGCGCGGAAAGTTACCCGCCAAAACCAGAAGCGAGGCAGCCCCTTCATCAAAGTGAATGGGCCACCCAGCACTTCACGGAATCCGGTAACTTGAGCACCCCTCCTTGGGTCAACCTGTACCCCCTATGAGTGCGGCGAATAGCCCGCCAATTCCAGAGTGAGGCCCCTTCCTTCTCAATCCATGAGATGCGGACCTGTTGCCCTCCAAAACCCGGCTATCCGTGCACTCCATCGCGGGGTAATCCTAGTACAGAAAAGAAAATATGTACAACGGTGACATCGACCTCAACCTGGTCGTTCTCCAAACAAATAATATACAAATAGGCAGTGACGGTAGTCCACATGTCGGACGCTCTCCCCACGATATCAAATGTACAAATAAAACTAAACTGTACTATCATTGCAACCAAGCTATCCGCCACGACGAATCCGCAACAACACAGCACAACACAGAACATCAACGTGAATGTCATGTTCGCAAACCCGTCTAAAAGAACTATAGCAATTAGACAAGTTGTACCGCTCTAATGACATTCAAGTCGTAGATAGTAATGTAAGTACTGTAAACTTTAAACAGTGTTAGAAATATCGATATCGAAATAACCCCGAATAGCCCCAAACTTGAGAATAAAACCATATCCAAACTGGGCTAAACTAGCAATACCACTAAAATAATATTCCAGAGACTAGACCACACAACAAATTATAAGTCCAAACCACTCACAAAAATCGGCCATGCCGGAGTTTTCCCCGATGTGGCCGTCTAAGAAAAGTCATTTCGAGCTCAAATTTGGTGTGTGTTCTAGATGTCACCTGAGTAGTTTTCTGCAGTTGCTAAAATATTTTTAGAAGACTCGGAAAAAATTGACAGAAACTAGAATACAACGGGTATTGTTTCGGAGTTGTTTCGGTTTCGATACTTTAACATCGTCTAAACCAACTAGTATGCGGTTAATGGGTTGGCTCTAATACTATGTATGGTTACGGCAGCGCCCCAGCCATCAATCCGTGGCCAAACGTGGAACAAAAACTTTAAAAACCCGGCGCTAACGGAACCCTAATCGACGGATCGTACCATTAACCCTATACTAGTTATATAAAAAGAGTTTAGAGAGATTATACCGATCGATCCATGTCCTTCGGTCTTCAACCTCTGTCCCTGTAAGTGCACGGCGGCGCCCCGGCCGTCAATCCGACGGCGGAATGCGGAAGCGGTGATAAACTTAAATTTTTCTTGAACTGGCAAACCGCCGCGCACTAATACCCGGATCGAACCACTAACTAGTCCTAGCTATCTACAAGAAAGGGAATAGAGATATACCGACGATCCAAGTCCTCCGGTCTTCTCGTCATCGTCCCGATCTCCTGCGGAATGTCCCGTCTCCTCCTCGTCGCCGGAAGTACACCACATCGCCTTCTTCTTTTACGGGCTCCCACCTCAATGCCGAGGCAACTCGGGCACGAAGCCGGCTACTCGACGTGCCCAAGGTTCGCTGTAGAATATGTAGTGAACTATTTATCTCATTTTGGGGTTATCGGAATTGCCTTTTGGTGGAGGGATGAAACAAGAACAATGTGGAGGAACTTGGGGATTTTTCTAACATCAAGAGAGCAAAAATCCCCACTACAAAAATGGGCAACCCCTCCTCCAAGCTTGGCCGGCCATAACTAGAAGGGGAGGAGAGAATGAGAATGAGAGAGTTAAGTGTGTAACCAAAGAGGGAGCCATTCTCATAATCCAAAAAGATCCTCACTCAACAACCATACCATCTCCCATCATCAACAATCATCAAGCATGATGACTTCAAAAAGTCAAGCCATCATGAAGAGGTCAAGGTCAAGGAATGGTGCTCATCATGAAAACCATCATGACACAAATAAATATGCAAAGACCCCCTCCACAATTGCTTATTTGCAACAATGCAAATAAGCCCTCCTCCACCAATCTTCGGCCAATGAACGGAACAATGGAAATCGGCCGAAACGGAAAGCAAACTGGCAACTCCAGAAAACTGGTCCCGTAATAAATTACAGGAAAAACCCCGATACTGTGCATACACACCCGCATTTGTATTCCGACCGAAATACAAATGCAATGAGACAAAATCTACACTGTACTATACTAGGATCCGGCTTAAACCAAAGCCGGCTAGTAATATCCGTTCGATCCTGATCCGTGCAATACCGCACGTATCTGATCAAACCCTGCCATATAACCATACGGCCTATAGTACAAACTGTCCGATCCTGATCCGCGCAATACCGCACGTATCTGATCGGACCTTGCCATATCTCCATACGGCCTCTACAACCTTTCGCCCGAAAGCTGAGTAACTGAATGTGGGGGACTCTAAAGACTCGTCAACACCTCGGTTGTGGATTTAACCACTAGCACGTCAGAGGTATAAGCCAATACGTAACGGGCTACCAAGTATTGACTAAAAGGGACGTCTGTGAGTGAACTCAGCCTGACAACCCTACTGAGCCTGTCAGTGACAATATCCGTACAGTCCGGTCCGTTCGTCTATGAGTATCGCATGGCGGGCCTAGGGGGTTGGTAAAAGTCAGACCCCCAAAAGCGGTACAAGTCGTGTCGGAGTGTAGCCCAGAACACCCTGAGATACTACTGGAATACCTACCAGTAAATCTCCTTGCCTTGGCCAAGGACTTTGTGTAATGGCTCTCCTAGACACAGCACGACCTCACCCCCAATACCGGGAGAGACGAACCCCTGAAGATACGCTCACTGTCTCCATGTGGCTCGGGACTGTACCCAACTAAAACCTGTTTGCACGACTCCTTTGAGCCGTGGTAGGGTAGTAATCAAAGTACAGTGGGAACTCACACGAGACAAATGACGATCCCCAGGTCGATGAACTAACCTGCACACATGTCACCAGGGAACTGCCATCTGACGTCTGGTATATGACCAACTAGCATGTTCCCGGCGAGTCCTGTCCGGTGTACTCATAACCCAATGAGCACCTGTATACATCTTAGGTGATCCAACTGACACCAGTGGCTTGTGAGACCGGCCACTGCCCCTCGTCGGGGTCTCGACTGTATACACTAGTCTACTATGGAGAATCGATGCCCTGTCTCGAAACTCTCACGACTAGGGACCTTTTAAGGATATGCTTATAGACCCCCAGCTCCCACTTATATGATCGCCCTCATACTGCTGGTGGTCAAGCAAGAATCCTAGGGGCTCTATCAACGTGTAATAGCAACCTGTAAGGTCACCTAAAACAGTTCACGATGATAAAGATGAACCAGATAGCAAACTATCATCTCGAGTAAGACTGTCCTACCGGGATAGGTCCTCCCTCAATCATTGCAATCACGTACCTGTGATCCAATAATTGACTCTGAGGGCACTACCTCCAACAGTACCAAGCTCCTCGCAGCTGCCTCGATTAAGTTCGATCTTCAGTCTCCCTCGTCGAAGATGATCCACGTCGAGGATTAGTAATACGGGCTCCCGCCTCAAAAGCAAAGCAACTCGGGTATCTAGTTTGCCAACCTAAATAGCCAAGATGAAGTAGATAGAGTTTGTGATTAGATTGTCTCAATACACCCAAGGATTCTCAACTCATGAGAAGGTATGGATGGAGGTTGAAGAAGAAGCCATGGAGGAAAAGAGTGAGCTCAAGTTTTGGCAAGTGAAAAAAAGTCTCTGTTGTTTTCTTGTAAGTGTTGAGTGTTGTGAGAAATTTGTGAGCAACTATAGAAAAAAGCACACCAAGGAAAAGATCTTCCATCTTTCAATAATATCTCATAAGACCCAACACCATGAGTCACCAAGTGCACATCCACCATTCAATGCCTAATGCCAAGACTTGCACTCACAATTTCTATCAAATAAACAATAAACTAAATGTTTAAAGCAAGAAAAAGAAATGGCAACCTCAAAAGTATACTCGTAACGAATTACAATAATACCCCTCATCCGTATATACATACTTACATCCGTATTCCGATAGAATACGAATACAACGAGACGAAATAATCCAAAAATAAAATACTAGGATCCGGTTTAAACCAAAGCCCACTAGTATTATCCGTCCGATCATGATCCGTGCACAAGTGCATGTATATGATCGAACCCTGCCATAAAACCATACGGCCTCTACAACATTTCGCCCGAATCAGGGTAACCCTCTGTGCGGGACTCTAAAGACTCGTCAATACGCTGACAGTGGGTTTAACCACAAGCACGTCAGTGGCACTAGCTGTACGTAACGGCTACACAGGTATTGAGCGAAAGGGAGGCCGATGAGCAAACTCATCCTGAAACCCCTACTGAGCCTGACAGTGACAATATCTGTACAGTCCGGTCTGTTCATCTATAAGTATCGCATATCGAGTCTAGGGGGTGGATAAAGTAAGACCTTTAATAACTTGACATTTAGTGTCGGTATGAAAACTATCACCAACTGAGAAACTACCGATCCTAGATCGATAATTCTCGTCTACCCCGACCGAGAATTTCTGGTGATGGCCATCCGTGCACTCCGCGACATCAACCCCCTATACCGGGAGAGACGAATCCCCTGACGATCCGCTCACTGCCTCTATGTGGCTCGGGACTGCACCCTATTAAAACCTGTTTGCATGACTCCTTTGAGCCGTGGTAGGGTAGTAATCAAAGCACAGTGGGAACTCACATAAGATAAATGACGATCTCAGGTTGATACACAAACCTGTACACATGTCACCACGGAACTGCTATCTGACAATTGGTATAATACCAACTAGTACGTTCTCGGTGAGTCCGTCCGGTGTACTCATAACCCAATGAGCACCTGTATACATCTTAGGTGAACCAACTGACACCAATGGAGTGTGAGACTGGCCACCACCCCTCGTCAGGGTCTCAATCCGTATACACTATTCTACTCTTGGAGTATCGATGCCCAGTCTCGAAACTCCCACGACTAGGGACACTTTAAGGTTGTGCTTATAGACCACCTAACTCTCACGTATATGATCACCATCATACTGCTGGTAGTCAAGCAAGAATCCTATGGGCTCTATCAACATGTAATAGTGATCTGTAATGTCACCTGAAGCATGTAAACTATGATAAAGACAAACCAGATAGAATACTATCATCTCGAGTAAGACTGTTCTACCGGTATAGGTCCTCCCTCAATCATTGCAATCACGTGCCTGTGATCCAATAATTGACTTGATGGCACTGTAGCCAACAAATCCTGTAGGTGTCTAGAAAGGTGTCAACGGGGTTACACCTTTAGGAAAACGAGATTTATTTTAATTAGGTCCGTGCGAAAGAACGGGACACCTCCCTCGGAGTACCGACACTAGCCTGGCCGACCGGTTAGCGAACTTGTAGATTGCAATTAATCCTAGCTAATTTTCTTTTTAAGGTTTGAAGGAAAATTTGATTGAAGCAGTGGGAGACATCGATTAAGTAAGATTAATAACCAATCTAATTATCCAAGAGCAATCGATGAGTGCCTTATTTTCTCTCTCCTAATGGCAGATACCTATGACGGGACTTAAGCTTTTGTTAGACAAGAATAAACTCACGGGACCGAATTACAAAGATTGACTAAGGAACATAAATATTTCCCTGACCTATGATAAGGTCGGATACGTCCTGACTACTCCAGCCCCTCCTAGCCCAGGCCCTGATTCTTCTGTTGCGGATAAAGAAATCCGTAAGACATGGGATATAGACTGTACAACGCCAAATGCCTCGCGCTTGCTTTTATGAACAATGAACATCAGAAGTAGCATGAGAAGATGGATGTACAATCTATCTTTCTCCATACAAAGGAGTTGTATGGAGAACAATCTCGCTCTCTCCGATACGAGGCGTCTCGAAAGTTGTTTCAGATGCGGATGGCTGTTGGAACGTCTGTAGGTGACCATGTATTGAAGATAATTAGACTTATTGAAGAACTAGAAGACCTGGGTTGGACCATGGAGAACGAAAAGTATGTTGATATTGTTCTACAGTCCCTTCCCCCTGTCTTTGCTCAGTTCATTATAAACTTCAACATGCACAACATGGAGAAGTCACTTCCTGAACTCCTCAATATGTTGAGGAGTGAAGAGAGCACACTAAAGGTAGTGAAAACTCCCGCTCTAATTGCTGGGCCATCTTCCTTTTCCATCCTAAAAGGTAAGGCCAATGGAAAGAAGAAGAATAATCCCATCAAGTCGAGAGGAAGAGTGAAAAAGGCACCAGGAAAGGATAAGATAGGGGCTGCTGTGTCAAGAAGAGGGAATGCTTCCACTGCCACCAGACTGGGCACTGGAAAAGAAACCGCGTTGGATACCTGGCCGGCCTTAAGAAGAAGAAGCATGCTGATTCTTCCACTTCAGGTGTGTTTGTAACAGAAAACTGTTTTTCAATTAACTCTGCTTCCTGGATATTAGATACCGGGTCAGGATCTCACATCTGCAATTGTGTGCAGGGGCTGAGAAATAGTAGGTTTTTGAAGAAAGGTGATCACACTCTCTGAGTTGGGAATGGTTCCTCTGTACATGCTGTAGCAGTGGGAGAGTATCACCTTGGCTTGCCGTCGAGTTGTATATTGGTTTTGAACCCATGTTATTTTGTACCTTCGATTTATGTAATATTATATCAATATCGTTGTTGGACAATGAAGGATATAATTTTTTATTACAATCTAATGTTATGAACATTAACCTTAATCAAGAGTTGATTGGGTCTGGTGTTAGTTGTATGTATGCCCTAGAGGCCAGTATTGTACAGATGATGTATATTATATTGGAAGCTTGGACATATATAGAGCTGACTTTCTTGCTCGATATGATAGTATGCTATCCGGTTGCTCTTTATCTTAACATGTACACTTGTCTCTTTAAACTGTCTTATGGTTACATGTTGGTAAAGCCCTTAGGATGTGTACTTGACTACCTGGACTATGATGCAGATCATACTAGTGGGGACATGGTAGTCCATAAGTACATCCTTCAAGGTCCCTAGTCGTGGGTGTATCGAGACGGGACATCAATATACCAGAGTAGACTAGCGTATACGCTTCTCGACCCATGAGATGGGCGATGGATGATCCCATATCCATTGGTGTTTGACATCAGAGATGGTATACGGGTGCTCAGTGGAGACTGGGTACACTGGACGGACTCGCCGAGAACTCCAAGATGGTATTATACCTCACGTCAGATGGCAGTTCTCAGGTGACACTTGTACATGTTAGTCTGTAGACCCGAGATCGTCATAGAGTCTTGTGTGATTCCTACTGTGCTTTGATCTCCACCTTACCACGTCCATGAGGGCGTGCAAAACGGTGGTCTTTGGGTACAGTCCCGAGTCATATGGAGGCAATGAGCGATAGGAGGGGTTTCGTCTCTCCCGGTATTGGGAGTTGATGTTGCGCTGTGCTCGATTGGTCGTAACAGGGAAGTCCCTGGCCAGGGCTGATCAGAGATTTGCTGGTAAGTGTTACCAGTAGTTTCTCGACCCGTTATGAGCCTCACATCGGCATGACTTATCGGTTATTGGGGTCTGACGTTTACCACCCCTAGAGTTGATATGCGACGTATCAGACGAACAGACCGGACTGTATGGTAAGTGTTACTGGTTGGATTCACAGGAGTGTGAGCGGGCTAGCTCGTCGATCTTCTGATCGTTCAATACCCGGATGGCCGTTACGTTTAGCAGACCGCTTGCGGCTTGTGGATGCTTGATATGATCATCATCTGCTACCGGCGTATTGACGAGTCTTTAGAGTCCTACACAGAGGTTTCCTGGCTCAAGCGAAACGAAATAAGAGCGCATATGAGATATGTGCAGGACCGAGAATAATGCGTGTATGTGATACCGTATTTCATTCTCGCGATGGATGTATCGAATGGTTATATTCGATATAACCTAGATATCGAATCAAGGATTGATTCGATAAGCCGATACATTGGATACTAGTCGGTTATATGCGATATGACCGGATCGTTAAATCAAGTGTTGATTTAATGATTTAATGTATAATTATATATTTGATATATTGCATTGCATTAACTAGTATTGGTTCACTTTATATGGATTTTCTCACTTGATGTGCAAGAAGTATATGTGATATACTTTTGTGCACATATTTGTATCATGTTTGATGATACTTGATCATTTTGTTAAGTGTAAAGAATTAAAACCATGGTTAAGTGTTGATTAGGGTTTTGCATAATCATTTATTTATTTATTTGAAAAGGATTATGATGAGAATGGTGGCTTTCTTTGTTTTAAGTTGAAGCTTCATGAAGCTTTGACTTTTGTAACCATTCTTGTCTTCATGCTTAACCCTAACTCATCCAAGTAACCATGGTCTATTCTCTACACTTAACCTTAGTTAGCTTATGATAAGTATTGAATTATTATTCATTTTTAACTCAACACTTATCATATTCTTTCTTCTTCTTCTTCATCATCTTCTTCTTCAAGAAAAGTTTGATGCCATCAATGACAACTTGAGTTCTAAAGTGAGAAATCCAATTCTAAAGTGAACCCACCTCCTATTTCTTCACCCTCTACCTCTTGCCAAGTTGTTTTGGGTGTTTTTTCTTCACAAGTTTCATAAACTTGTGAAGTCGGAGCTTGAACTTGAGATGCCTCGACGTAGATCATCTTCGGCACGAAGCCGACGACCTAGTCCGCCCAATTCTCCGATGAAGCCGACGTTTGAGTTCGGGATTCGAGATGGACAGCGAGAGGACACCTACGTGGAGCCAAGGAAGTGGATATCCGGATCTACAAAGGTTGTAGCTCTCTTCTTTTAGTTAAGTTGTTAACTAGTTTACAGTTTCGCCTAAACTTCTAGTCAACGATCCGTATTAGGGTTTCTCGGCACCCATAATTTTTGAAATTGGCATGGTTGATGCCTTGTGAGACCTCTTGAGAGTGCCTAGGAACCCTACAGTGGTATCAGAGCCTAGCTAGAGCCTCAGGCGAAGTCTAGACGACGTTTGAAGTCTGATCGAACCAAAACCCTAACCCGAAAACGGCTCTCTGTACATTTTTTAAAAAATGGGTTTTTTCCAAGTTAAAAATATGCAGAAAACTCAGCAGGGAATTATAAGAATTACGGCGCAAAATTTATTTCATGATCCCTCACAAGCGCGGCGGAACCGCGGCATAAGCCTAGCTTATGCGGCTGTTCCGCGGCCAAAGTATGACGTCAGCCCTACCTATTTGCACAGTAATTCCTATTTAACAGTGCTGAGTTCTCTGGGTATTTTTAAATTTTATTCAAGAGTTGAATTTTCTGGGGTTGTTTTGGGGATTCGGTGTTTCGATCGGAGTATCAGATTTTGTCTATGTGGCTTTCTGGATAAATTTTAGAATATGTTAAAAAGTTCGACCGGATATAAATACCCAATTTTTCCCCTGTCGGGAAATTTCCAAGTGTTGGATTTTTCCGTAGTTTAACGACGTTCTAAGTAGTGCAAGTAATGCGATGGACCCTCTAGAAGACAACAAACCTTAACTCGATTATGTGACCGTCTTGAACTGCCCTTTGAACCTTCGGGTTTGGGGCAGTACGGCGTGCCACATGTGAGGCGTTGGCTTGACCCTTCTACGGCTGGACCGTTGGTACTGAGGCACGAACTGAATGTTGTTAGACTTATTTCATGTGTTGAGCTGTATCGGGAAAACTTGGGTATTCAACTGTTCGATCGGAAAGTTTAACATTTTCTGTTTATCTGGAATGTGATACAATAATTGGAATTCACAAACAGTTATGAGATAACTGGATGAATGTTATAAATCTAGCGGTTTAGTCTCACTTGATATTGAAAAAAGTTTTCGATAATGGGACTAAAATGCGGGGTTTATAACTGTTAGGCATGTGATGTCTAAGTATTTCATTTGATTAGGCATGTGATGTCTAAAGAGGTTGCGGATTCCAACTGTTGTAGTTTTACACTTTCTTTTCTGTGACCGTAAGTGTAATATGTGATATCGCCGGTTTCGTTGCTATATGTCAACGACAATTGGGATGCGCATATTTACTTACGTTGATGACATGTGATGTTATGTGTTGCTGGATATGTTATATTGGATTGTCGTGTTTGAATAGCCGGGGGTTTTTATGTGAGATGAGTGTTTTTCATTTTCATTCATGTAAAAACTTGTATGTAATATTCTTTTATTTGGGGCATTTCCAGGTTGTGGAAGTTGTCACCTTTTGTATATTATTTACTTTTCCGCATTAGGATAGACCCAAGGAGGGGAGCACAAGTAACCGGGTTCTGGGGTCCAGTGGGAGACCAACTCGAGGAGTCGAGTCCGGGTCTCCTAACCATAGAATTGGCAGGGTTGCTTGCCGCTCTCGTAGGGGTCTAGGGGTGTGGGATTGGCTATTCATCACGACCGTGGAATCCGTGTTTTATACTGGCTCGTATTGAAAACACGGACGTCCTAGTATATCCAATATTTCATATGTTTCTTCTGCTGCGATATCTGTGATGTGATCATGTGATGTTCTGTGATGGATACAGTATATAGTATATATGATATATTATATAGACGTTACTTATGTTTTGCACCCGCACTAGCCCTGCCCTGCTCTGTTGTTAGTTACTTAACCTAACGGTGCATGAGGGGACATCGAGGCGAATGCGGATGGCATAAGTGTACGTCGTATTTATCTGTGATGTTTAGGTATTTAAATGATGGGACTTCATTAATGTGATTAATGAAAGAAAAGAAACCTAAGATGTTGTAGAATCAGATTTTAAACATAACAGGTAGCTACAGTTCTTGCTTTGCATAGCGGTATATATGATATACCCTGCACCTTATTCGATGAGGAAAGGACCAAGATCCCTTCACCGAGAGTGACTCCTTTAGCAATAACTGACAGATGCTACACACTCGGTCTGCTTTTGATTGCTTCTATAGTTTCTGCTTTGCATAGTGATATATATGATATATCCCGCACCTCATTCGATGAGGAAAGGGCCGACGATCCCTTCACCGGGAGTGACCCCTTTAGCAAAACTAGAAAAGCCTCAAAATCACTCCATTTTAAAACTTCATTTGATTCTACAACGATATCAAGTTCATTACGCAATAGGTTTTCAGAAAAACCTGTCGTAGCCCTCCGTCATTTCAGATAAGAACTGTTTAGTATTCGTGCTGCGTTTGTTGGCCTTTGTCAAGGCGTAGTGTGCGGTAGCTGAATAGTGATTATCTGCTTATGCATATGATGCAGATTGTTTCAGGGTAGTCGTACGACCTTATTGGCCTTTGTCAAGGGCCGTGCGGGTGGGTTTGATTCAATCAACGGAAAGCAAACTGGCAACTCCAGAAAACTGGTCCCGTAATAAATTACAGGAAAAACCCCGATACTGTGCATACACACCCGCATTTGTATTCCGACCGAAATACAAATGCAATGAGACAAAATCTACACTGTACTATACTAGGATCCGGCTTAAACCAAAGCCGGCTAGTAATATCCGTTCGATCCTGATCCGTGCAATACCGCACGTATCTGATCAAACCCTGCCATATAACCATACGGCCTATAGTACAAACTGTCCGATCCTGATCCGCGCAATACCGCACGTATCTGATCGGACCTTGCCATATCTCCATACGGCCTCTACAACCTTTCGCCCGAAAGCTGAGTAACTGAATGTGGGGGACTCTAAAGACTCGTCAACACCTCGGTTGTGGATTTAACCACTAGCACGTCAGAGGTATAAGCCAATACGTAACGGGCTACCAAGTATTGACTAAAAGGGACGTCTGTGAGTGAACTCAGCCTGACAACCCTACTGAGCCTGTCAGTGACAATATCCGTACAGTCCGGTCCGTTCGTCTATGAGTATCTCATGGCGGGCCTAGGGGGTTGGTAAAAGTCAGACCCCCAAAAGCGGTACAAGTCGTGTCGGAGTGTAGCCCAGAACACCCTGAGATACTACTGGAATACCTACCAGTAAATCTCCTTGCCTTGGCCAAGGACTTTGTGTAATGGCTCTCCTAGACACAGCACGACCTCACCCCCAATACCGGGAGAGACGAACCCCTGAAGATACGCTCACTGTCTCCATGTGGCTCGGGACTGTACCCAACTAAAACCTGTTTGCACGACTCCTTTGAGCCGTGGTAGGGTAGTAATCAAAGTACAGTGGGAACTCACACGAGACAAATGACGATCCCCAGGTCGATGAACTAACCTGCACACATGTCACCAGGGAACTGCCATCTGACGTCTGGTATATGACCAACTAGCATGTTCCCGGCGAGTCCTGTCCGGTGTACTCATAACCCAATGAGCACCTGTATACATCTTAGGTGATCCAACTGACACCAGTGGCTTGTGAGACCGGCCACTGCCCCTCGTCGGGGTCTCGACTGTATACACTAGTCTACTATGGAGAATCGATGCCCTGTCTCGAAACTCTCACGACTAGGGACCTTTTAAGGATATGCTTATAGACCCCCAGCTCCCACTTATATGATCGCCCTCATACTGCTGGTGGTCAAGCAAGAATCCTAGGGGCTCTATCAACGTGTAATAGCAACCTGTAAGGTCACCTAAAACAGTACATGATGATAAAGATGAACCAGATAGCAAACTATCATCTCGAGTAAGACTGTCCTACCGGGATAGGTCCTCCCTCAATCATTGCAATCACGTACCTGTGATCCAATAATTGACTGAGGGCACTACTTCCAACAATCTCCCACTTGCACTCAAGGCTAATTATTGCGATGTCGCATACTCACAGCCCGTGTGATACCGAACACCCAACTCCTCTACTAGTCAGTCTCACAAAGCTCGTTTGCGAAACTATTGCATTCGAGGAATAGCCTCAGTGAGTGGATCCGCTTAGTTGTTTCTTTCTATGTCTCTCTATATCTCAAGTTCGCGGAGAAACCCATCTCCCGAAAAGAGCAATACCTGTCTCAGAATATGTCTGGATGTCTGATGGGACCTAGCTCATAAATGAACTCCAAATCCAAACTTCTTAGACTGTATCGTCAACTGAACTTAATCAGTATCCTACGCGCCATGCCTCCCTCAGCATTGCCTTGGACCACCTGTCCAAAATACTGCCCCTCATCAGAAGGAAAACTATAACTCTGACAACCTCCTTGTCGTCCATGTCACCTAGGAAGCCTGGAATGATAACTGTCTCCTGAATGAAGCTGTCGTTATCATCTCCCTAGAACATCCACTTATGTTCTAAAACTGCTTCCGACTGTTTTTCCAGGATTGGATTAATGTCAACTTATTGCATCTAGTGCAAGAACAACATCTGGTGTGGTACTTGACATCTCACGATTGACTCAATTACCTGAGCAAGTGATCTGCCAATCATGCCCGTCCCTCTCCCCTTTAGTCTGTAAGACACCTTTGGAGAGGGTGACTCCATTACCTGTAGGTACACTACCGTGCCAGGAGTCGTCCATCCTAAATACTCTTAGAATGCTGTCAAGTACCCTGATTGGGAAACCACCCAAATCTAGATCTAAAACCATAGATCCAGTAACCAGTATGTCAGATATAAAATCCATTTCCTTTGTGGAGAAACCACTGTGTGATGACCAAAGTATAACCGATCGTAGTATAGGAGTTTCTTTTCCTACTTTGTGTATGTCATCCAAATACCATGACATCACACCCTACTACCTTCTCAACAGATCCATCCCCTATTCTGATGAAGTCAAACCCATGACTGTCATGTCAGAAATAGATGATCTATCTCCGCTATATCTGCTTTAGTCTATGAATAGACATAAGCTACCTGTCCACCAATGCTTCCGCTGCTCCCACTGACTACGACAACCCTCTGGCAGAGTCATATACACGTACACTTCTAAAGCTAGTTTAGAACGACGCTATACTCATCCTCCCGCCGGGTCTCGCAACCTGGAACAACAGCAATGGCAATTGTGGGAAAACAAGAACTTCCCTGTCACCGTCCTTGAGGCTACCGGAGTACCTCTCGGGTGCCTGAAGTTACCCACCATATCTACGGAGTGGCCAATGGAATGTCAAACCAGATTGAATCTTTAGGTTCCTATGAAATCTTCAGTAATCGTTTGTGGTTCTGGAATTACTTCCAGTTCTACCATACTCCCACTACTGTTTTCTGAAAAAATCCATTTTTAATAAAACTGTGGCGAGTCTAGAACAATATCGCTATTGTTCATCCAGATGGTAGAAAGTCAGCCCGCGTCATAGCCTGGGTCAACCCACAAACAGCCATTACAGAAACGTGCCTTGAGTTGTCCAGTGTCTGGTTTTAAGCATAAACCGGACAACTCCCCGTACCTTAACATCGTTAAGATATGAACTGTTCTATATCCAATATAGAAACAGAGGCACTGATTTAATTGAACCAGATTCAAATCATGCAGCTGTCCCCAGTGCATGTCAATTAAATGGAAGGAGGCGGATCAGCGTTACTCAACTTAGGAATGCTTCCAATTATGAGTAAGAGAAGCAAGATCTCTTAATCATTACTGTCAACTGAATACCATACACAAGTACCTACATCTTCGATCGCTTTGAAGAATCCCGATACTTGCTACACCTGGTTCTCTACTCTATTCAAATACCTATAACTTCTCAAAATTCGGACCCTGTGTTTCCACGAAACACCTGTCTAAAAACTAGAGAAGTCATAAGTAAACCGAATATAGTACGAGGACCAACCCCTCTGTCCTGATGGACCCTGGACAACATACAATACTCTGTATAAGTCCCTTGAGTCTGATAACTCATTCACTGTGTGTCGTAGGTTGAAAACTGTACTTATGGTTAAGAAGAATTACACCGCTGTTTAATGCTCCTTACCTAACCATCCACTGATATAGGTAAATGTCGTAGACATAATTTCAGAAAGGTATATCTCACTCTATGAAAATAGACGTACAGATATATCAATTTGAAATTGGTGCATAACTGCGGATATTCAAAACCAAATATTTGCCGACTGGCAAACAACCCAGGTGACTTCCTCAAATATCACTGATTCCAACGAATCCCGATATAATGAGGGTGATCACCTAATTCCCACTAACCTACTCCCACTCATCATCTGAAAAACCATACAGATGTGAGAGTCATACCTGGTAAATACATACCCTGGAGTAAGTGTCTAACTGGGAAATCAGTTTTCCTTTAACAGTACACAGTGAAACTGAAACATTGAAATGTTTCGATGGGATATCCCGGTATTCCTAGTAATGCCTCTTCCAGATTCACGACTGTAACCGTATAGTTCTTTGCCACCTCTCCAAATCCCTTCATATGTCTTTAGTCATTACCTTCTGCACACCCCTTTAGGCCAAATGGTTTTCTTCCTTCCCTACCGTTCGGCACCAGCCTATGGTTTGGAAGAAGATTATCCAATAAGCATAATGGGTGTACTGTCCCAATCCTAGGAACACTCGCAATGAGAGAGGGTGAAGATAAAAGACAACCGAATAAACCTTATTCTTATTTCTCCTGAACCAGAATCCATCCCCGAACTGGAACAAGTTCCATTCGAGTTCGTATATAACCATACGATGGAGTATCCAAATAAACTGTGGATCTTCGTAGTGATACGGAGTGTCCTGGAGAAATACAAAGGTGATGTGGGAGTGGTAACGAAATATTTGGTTTGGTCGTGAATATCTGTTGCAATTTACTTTGCCCTCTTACTAATCCCTTACTTTGTCTGAACTTAATACCTTCTGCACACCATCGTTATGCTAATTGGTTTTCTTCATTCCCTACCGGTCGGCACCAGCCTAAGGTTTGGAAGAAGACAATCCAATTTGCGTAATAGGTGTACTATCCCTAAACCAAGGAGTACTCGTAACCTGAGAGAGGGTAAAAGGAAAAGACAACTGAATAATCCTATCCGTTTTCTACAGAACCGGAAACCATCCTCGAATAAATTCTTTCGAGTTCGTATCTAACCATACGATGGTTTTGTCCAATGGAAGTGGACGTTCGTAGTAAAACGGGGTGTCCTGGAGAAAAGGGTAAAAGTAGGAGTGGCAATGAGGTTTGCAATTCTGACAATCCAAAAGCCGGTGTTTAAGAAGGTTCGGTCAACTTGGTCACTGAGTCAAAGTCTTAGGGTCGGGTCAATGGTCGCTGCCAAAGAGAGAGAGAAAAGAAACACTCAGCGTGCACTCTAACCTAGATCAGAATGGTCACCAATTTATCTAATCTGGAAACCTCCCACTGTACCTCAAATTCTCCTCCAAACCTGAAAGAAGAATTAGTCGGGGTTACCCGAGGAGTAAACTAACTCATCAGTGGGAATCGGGATCCAACTATTATTGCATGATAACGTGACGGAATCCGCTCACGCTATCACACTCCAGAAGGTATGCGCATATCTGGCAAGTTTCAGTTCTTTTGAAACTCCCGATGTGATTTCTGCCCCATGCTCTTATGACCTTGACTTTGGCCAACATATCATAAGTCACATGTCAAGTTCTGCCCGTCATTCTCCAGGTTAATTTGAATCCACCCGTACATACCCTTGACTTTGGCCAACATGGCAGTACGACTGTTCCAAACCAACGCATCTATCTATGCTGCATATGAATAACCAACAGCTACCAAACACTGTGCCTTGACTTTGGCCAACATACACAGCTTGAATACTATTGACTATCCATATGAAACGACGGAGGGCTACGAATGGTTTCTGGCGAAAACCTTTAACGTAATGAACTTGATATCGTTGAAGGAACGGATAGCTTTTTAAAAATATAGTGACGAAAACCTTTGCTAAAGAGGTCACTCCCGGTGAAGGGATCTCGGCTCTTTCCCCGTAGAATGGGGTGCAGGATATTCCAAATGAATACCGCGATGCAAAGCAAAAGTAATCGGCTATAGTGAAGTTAATGCCCTGACGCAAACTTCTGTCCAAGGGGTCACTCCCGGTGAAGGGATCTCGGCCCTTGCCTCGTCGACTGAGGAGCAGGATATTCCAATGAATACCACGATGCAAAACAAAAGTAAACGTCCTTGCAATAACAGCTTTTTGAAAAGTGTTCCAACAACATCAGATTAGGTTTGTTTTAACTTGTATTGATCCGAATCAATGCAGTCCCACCAATTGATCACACCAAAAAGAACGAAAATATACTGATGTACGTATATGCCATCCGCATTCGCCACTGGGTCCCGTCATTACCCGTTAGGTTAGCTAACTAACGACAGAGCGGGGACTGGACTAGCGCGGATGCAAAACATATACAACATCTACTAATATATATACCAATATATAGTATTTCGCTCAAGGCGTGAATAAAATGCAACATCACAGAAAAGTACAGCATCACAGAAACAATACAGATATCTGGGATCCCCGGGTTTCACAGAGCCACTACTGAAACCCGACGTTCCCCTGGTCGTGTGGATAGCCTGTGCAATGAAATCCTAGACCCCTACGGGCGCGGCAAGTTACCCGCCAAAACCTGAAGCGAGGCAGCCCCCTTCAGCAACGTGAATGGACCACCCAGCACTTCACGGAATCCGGTAACTTGGGCACCCCTCCTGGGTCAACCTGTACCCCCTACGAGTGCGGCGAATAGCCCGCCAATCCTAGAGTGAAGCCCCCTCCGTCCCAATGCCATGAGATGCGGGCTTGTTGCCCTCCAGAACCCGGCTATCCGTGCACCCCTCCGCGGGGCAATCCTAGTACAGAAAGTAAAATATACATACAACGGGTACATCGACCGCAACCAGGTCGTGCCCCAAAATAATAATACAAACAGGCAGTGACGGCAGTCCACATGTCGGACGCTCGCCCCGCAATATCAAATGTACATAATACAACAAAACTGTACTAGCATTGCATCCAGGTTATCCCCCACGACCGATCCGCAACATCACAGCAAAAACAAAACATCAACGTGAAAATCACGTTCGCAAATCCGTCTAACCGGGCTATAGCAGTTAGACCGGATTTACCGATCGAGTGACATTCACGGTCGCAGATATAATGTAAATACTGTGAAAAATGTGTTTAAAATATCCGACCGATCGAAAATTAACAAGTGGGCCCCCAATCAAAACTGTAGCACTCACAGAAATCCTGGGCCCAATTTTAATATTCCAAAACCCATATTTTAAGCCCAGAAGGCCTCTGTAAAAAATTGATGAAGTGATCTCCACAGTGTGCGGCGGAAGGGCGGCGGTAAGGGGGTTTTCGCGGCGGTTCCGCGCTCCCACTGTGGAGTTACTTCGTCGAATTTTTACAGAGCTCTTAGATTTTCCAGTACATCAATATTTTACAACCTGAAAAATTTTTCGAGACTGAAAAATTTCAACAGAAAACTGTCACTTTGAAAAACACGGTTTTGGAACTTTTGATCGATCGGAAATGCAAACACATTACACAAAGCTAGACTAAGTTAATGGCGAGGCTCTGATACCACTGTAAGTGCACGGCGGCGCCCCGGCCGTCAATCCGACGGCGGAATGCGGAAGCGGTGATAAACTTAAATTTTTCTTGAACTGGCAAACCGCCGCGCACTAATACCCGGATCGAACCACTAACTAGTCCTAGCTATCTACAAGAAAGGGAATAGAGATATACCGACGATCCAAGTCCTCCGGTCTTCTCGTCATCGTCCCGATCTCCTGCGGAATGTCCCGTCTCCTCCTCGTCGCCGGAAGTACACCACATCGCCTTCTTCTTTTACGGGCTCCCACCTCAATGCCGAGGCAACTCGGGCACGAAGCCGGCTACTCGACGTGCCCAAGGTTCGCTGTAGAATATGTAGTGAACTATTTATCTCATTTTGGGGTTATCGGAATTGCCTTTTGGTGGAGGGATGAAACAAGAACAATGTGGAGGAACTTGGGGATTTTTCTAACATCAAGAGAGCAAAAATCCCCACTACAAAAATGGGCAACCCCTCCTCCAAGCTTGGCCGGCCATAACTAGAAGGGGAGGAGAGAATGAGAATGAGAGAGTCAAGTGTGTAACCAAAGAGGGAGCCATTCTCATAATCCAAAAAGATCCTCACTCAACAACCATACCATCTCCCATCATCAACAATCATCAAGCATGATGACTTCAAAAAGTCAAGCCATCATGAAGAGGTCAAGGTCAAGGAATGGTGCTCATCATGAAAACCATCATGACACAAATAAATATGCAAAGACCCCCTCCACAATTGCTTATTTGCAACAATGCAAATAAGCCCTCCTCCACCAATCTTCGGCCAATGAACGGAACAATGGAAATCGGCCGAAACGGAAAGCAAACTGGCAACTCCAGAAAACTGGTCCCGTAATAAATTACAGGAAAAACCCCGATACTGTGCATACACACCCGCATTTGTATTCCGACCGAAATACAAATGCAATGAGACAAAATCTACACTGTACTATACTAGGATCCGGCTTAAACCAAAGCCGGCTAGTAATATCCGTTCGATCCTGATCCGTGCAATACCGCACGTATCTGATCAAACCCTGCCATATAACCATACGGCCTATAGTACAAACTGTCCGATCCTGATCCGCGCAATACCGCACGTATCTGATCGGACCTTGCCATATCTCCATACGGCCTCTACAACCTTTCGCCTGAAAGCTGAGTAACTGAATGTGGGGGACTCTAAAGACTCGTCAACACCTCGGTTGTGGATTTAACCACTAGCACGTCAGAGGTATAAGCCAATACGTAACGGGCTACCAAGTATTGACTAAAAGGGACGTCTGTGAGTGAACTCAGCCTGACAACCCTACTGAGCCTGTCAGTGACAATATCCGTACAGTCCGGTCCGTTCGTCTATGAGTATCTCATGGCGGGCCTAGGGGGTTGGTAAAAGTCAGACCCCCAAAAGCGGTACAAGTCGTGTCGGAGTGTAGCCCAGAACACCCTGAGATACTACTGGAATACCTACCAGTAAATCTCCTTGCCTTGGCCAAGGACTTTGTGTAATGGCTCTCCTAGACACAGCACGACCTCACCCCCAATACCGGGAGAGACGAACCCCTGAAGATACGCTCACTGTCTCCATGTGGCTCGGGACTGTACCCAACTAAAACCTGTTTGCACGACTCCTTTGAGCCGTGGTAGGGTAGTAATCAAAGTACAGTGGGAACTCACACGAGACAAATGACGATCCCCAGGTCGATGAACTAACCTGCACACATGTCACCAGGGAACTGCCATCTGACGTCTGGTATATGACCAACTAGCATGTTCCCGGCGAGTCCTGTCCGGTGTACTCATAACCCAATGAGCACCTGTATACATCTTAGGTGATCCAACTGACACCAGTGGCTTGTGAGACCGGCCACTGCCCCTCGTCGGGGTCTCGACTGTATACACTAGTCTACTATGGAGAATCGATGCCCTGTCTCGAAACTCTCACGACTAGGGACCTTTTAAGGATATGCTTATAGACCCCCAGCTCCCACTTATATGATCGCCCTCATACTGCTGGTGGTCAAGCAAGAATCCTAGGGGCTCTATCAACGTGTAATAGCAACCTGTAAGGTCACCTAAAACAGTTCACGATGATAAAGATGAACCAGATAGCAAACTATCATCTCGAGTAAGACTGTCCTACCGGGATAGGTCCTCCCTCAATCATTGCAATCACGTACCTGTGATCCAATAATTGACTCTGAGGGCACTACCTCCAACAGTCCCAAGCTCCTCGCAGCTGCCTCGATTAAGTTCGATCTTCAGTCTCCCTCGTCGAAGATGATCCACGTCGAGGATTAGTAATACGGGCTCCCGCCTCAAAAGCAAAGCAACTCGGGTATCTAGTTTGCCAACCTAAATAGCCAAGATGAAGTAGATAGAGTTTGTGATTAGATTGTCTCAATACACCCAAGGATTCTCAACTCATGAGAAGGTATGGATGGAGGTTGAAGAAGAAGCCATGGAGGAAAAGAGTGAGCTCAAGTTTTGGCAAGTGAAAAAAAGTCTCTGTTGTTTTCTTGTAAGTGTTGAGTGTTGTGAGAAATTTGTGAGCAACTATAGAAAAAAGCACACCAAGGAAAAGATCTTCCATCTTTCAATAATATCTCATAAGACCCAACACCATGAGTCACCAAGTGCACATCCACCATTCAATGCCTAATGCCAAGACTTGCACTCACAATTTCTATCAAATAAACAATAAACTAAATGTTTAAAGCAAGAAAAAGAAATGGCAACCTCAAAAGTATACTCGTAACGAATTACAATAATACCCCTCATCCGTATATACATACTTACATCCGTATTCCGATAGAATACGAATACAACGAGACGAAATAATCCAAAAATAAAATACTAGGATCCGGTTTAAACCAAAGCCCACTAGTATTATCCGTCCGATCATGATCCGTGCACAAGTGCATGTATATGATCGAACCCTGCCATAAAACCATACGGCCTCTACAACATTTCGCCCGAATCAGGGTAACCCTCTGTGCGGGACTCTAAAGACTCGTCAATACGCTGACAGTGGGTTTAACCACAAGCACGTCAGTGGCACTAGCTGTACGTAACGGCTACACAGGTATTGAGCGAAAGGGAGGCCGATGAGCAAACTCATCCTGAAACCCCTACTGAGCCTGACAGTGACAATATCTGTACAGTCCGGTCTGTTCATCTATAAGTATCGCATATCGAGTCTAGGGGGTGGATAAAGTAAGACCTTTAATAACTTGACATTTAGTGTCGGTATGAAAACTATCACCAACTGAGAAACTACCGATCCTAGATCGATAATTCTCGTCTACCCCGACCGAGAATTTCTGGTGATGGCCATCCGTGCACTCCGCGACATCAACCCCCTATACCGGGAGAGACGAATCCCCTGATGATCCGCTCACTGCCTCTATGTGGCTCGGGACTGCACCCTATTAAAACCTGTTTGCATGACTCCTTTGAGCCGTGGTAGGGTAGTAATCAAAGCACAGTGGGAACTCACATAAGATAAATGACGATCTCAGGTTGATACACAAACCTGTACACATGTCACCACGGAACTGCTATCTGACAATTGGTATAATACCAACTAGTACGTTCTCGGTGAGTCCGTCCGGTGTACTCATAACCCAATGAGCACCTGTATACATCTTAGGTGAACCAACTGACACCAATGGAGTGTGAGACTGGCCACCACCCCTCGTCAGGGTCTCAATCCGTATACACTATTCTACTCTTGGAGTATCGATGCCCAGTCTCGAAACTCCCACGACTAGGGACACTTTAAGGTTGTGCTTATAGACCACCTAACTCTCACGTATATGATCACCATCATACTGCTGGTAGTCAAGCAAGAATCCTATGGGCTCTATCAACATGTAATAGTGATCTGTAATGTCACCTGAAGCATGTAAACTATGATAAAGACAAACCAGATAGAATACTATCATCTCGAGTAAGACTGTTCTACCGGTATAGGTCCTCCCTCAATCATTGCAATCACGTGCCTGTGATCCAATAATTGACTTGATGGCACTGTAGCCAACAAATCCTGTAGGTGTCTAGAAAGGTGTCAACGGGGTTACACCTTTAGGAAAACGAGATTTATTTTAATTAGGTCCGTGCGAAAGAACGGGACACCTCCCTCGGAGTACCGACACTAGCCTGGCCGACCGGTTAGCGAACTTGTAGATTGCAATTAATCCTAGCTAATTTTCTTTTTAAGGTTTGAAGGAAAATTTGATTGAAGCAGTGGGAGACATCGATTAAGTAAGATTAATAACCAATCTAATTATCCAAGAGCAATCGATGAGTGCCTTATTTTCTCTCTCCTAATGGCAGATACCTATGACGGGACTTAAGCTTTTGTTAGACAAGAATAAACTCACGGGACCGAATTACAAAGATTGACTAAGGAACATAAATATTTCCCTGACCTATGATAAGGTCGGATACGTCCTGACTACTCCAGCCCCTCCTAGCCCAGGCCCTGATTCTTCTGTTGCGGATAAAGAAATCCGTAAGACATGGGATATAGACTGTACAACGCCAAATGCCTCGCGCTTGCTTTTATGAACAATGAACATCAGAAGTAGCATGAGAAGATGGATGTACAATCTATCTTTCTCCATACAAAGGAGTTGTATGGAGAACAATCTCGCTCTCTCCGATACGAGGCGTCTCGAAAGTTGTTTCAGATGCGGATGGCTGTTGGAACGTCTGTAGGTGACCATGTATTGAAGATAATTAGACTTATTGAAGAACTAGAAGACCTGGGTTGGACCATGGAGAACGAAAAGTATGTTGATATTGTTCTACAGTCCCTTCCCCCTGTCTTTGCTCAGTTCATTATAAACTTCAACATGCACAACATGGAGAAGTCACTTCCTGAACTCCTCAATATGTTGAGGAGTGAAGAGAGCACACTAAAGGTAGTGAAAACTCCCGCTCTAATTGCTGGGCCATCTTCCTTTTCCATCCTAAAAGGTAAGGCCAATGGAAAGAAGAAGAAGAATCCCATCAAGTCGAGAGGAAGAGTGAAAAAGGCACCAGGAAAGGATAAGATAGGGGCTGCTGTGTCAAGAAGAGGGAATGCTTCCACTGCCACCAGACTGGGCACTGGAAAAGAAACCGCGTTGGATACCTGGCCGGCCTTAAGAAGAAGAAGCATGCTGATTCTTCCACTTCAGGTGTGTTTGTAACAGAAAACTGTTTTTCAATTAACTCTGCTTCCTGGATATTAGATACCGGGTCAGGATCTCACATCTGCAATTGTGTGCAGGGGCTGAGAAATAGTAGGTTTTTGAAGAAAGGTGATCACACTCTCTGAGTTGGGAATGGTTCCTCTGTACATGCTGTAGCAGTGGGAGAGTATCACCTTGGCTTGCCGTCGAGTTGTATATTGGTTTTGAACCCATGTTATTTTGTACCTTCGATTTATGTAATATTATATCAATATCGTTGTTGGACAATGAAGGATATAATTTTTTATTACAATCTAATGTTATGAACATTAACCTTAATCAAGAGTTGATTGGGTCTGGTGTTAGTTGTATGTATGCCCTAGAGGCCAGTATTGTACAGATGATGTATATTATATTGGAAGCTTGGACATATATAGAGCTGACTTTCTTGCTCGATATGATAGTATGCTATCCGGTTGCTCTTTATCTTAACATGTACACTTGTCTCTTTAAACTGTCTTATGGTTACATGTTGGTAAAGCCCTTAGGATGTGTACTTGACTACCTGGACTATGATGCAGATCATACTAGTGGGGACATGGTAGTCCATAAGTACATCCTTCAAGGTCCCTAGTCGTGGGTGTATCGAGACGGGACATCAATATACCAGAGTAGACTAGCGTATACGCTTCTCGACCCATGAGATGGGCGATGGATGATCCCATATCCATTGGTGTTTGACATCAGAGATGGTATACGGGTGCTCAGTGGAGACTGGGTACACTGGACGGACTCGCCGAGAACTCCAAGATGGTATTATACCTCACGTCAGATGGCAGTTCTCAGGTGACACTTGTACATGTTAGTCTGTAGACCCGAGATCGTCATAGAGTCTTGTGTGATTCCTACTGTGCTTTGATCTCCACCTTACCACGTCCATGAGGGCGTGCAAAACGGTGGTCTTTGGGTACAGTCCCGAGTCATATGGAGGCAATGAGCGATAGGAGGGGTTTCGTCTCTCCCGGTATTGGGAGTTGATGTTGCGCTGTGCTCGATTGGTCGTAACAGGGAAGTCCCTGGCCAGGGCTGATCAGAGATTTGCTGGTAAGTGTTACCAGTAGTTTCTCGACCCGTTATGAGCCTCACATCGGCATGACTTATCGGTTATTGGGGTCTGACGTTTACCACCCCTAGAGTTGATATGCGACGTATCAGACGAACAGACCGGACTGTATGGTAAGTGTTACTGGTTGGATTCACAGGAGTGTGAGCGGGCTAGCTCGTCGATCTTCTGATCGTTCAATACCCGGATGGCCGTTACGTTTAGCAGACCGCTTGCGGCTTGTGGATGCTTGATATGATCATCATCTGCTACCGGCGTATTGACGAGTCTTTAGAGTCCTACACAGAGGTTTCCTGGCTCAAGCGAAACGAAATAAGAGCGCATATGAGATATGTGCAGGACCGAGAATAATGCGTGTATGTGATACCGTATTTCATTCTCGCGATGGATGTATCGAATGGTTATATTCGATATAACCTAGATATCGAATCAAGGATTGATTCGATAAGCCGATACATTGGATACTAGTCGGTTATATGCGATATGACCGGATCGTTAAATCAAGTGTTGATTTAATGATTTAATGTATAATTATATATTTGATATATTGCATTGCATTAACTAGTATTGGTTCACTTTATATGGATTTTCTCACTTGATGTGCAAGAAGTATATGTGATATACTTTTGTGCACATATTTGTATCATGTTTGATGATACTTGATCATTTTGTTAAGTGTAAAAAATTAAAACCATGGTTAAGTGTTGATTAGGGTTTTGCATAATCATTTATTTATTTATTTGAAAAGGATTATGATGAGAATGGTGGCTTTCTTTGTTTTAAGTTGAAGCTTCATGAAGCTTTGACTTTTGTAACCATTCTTGTCTTCATGCTTAACCCTAACTCATCCAAGTAACCATGGTCTATTCTCTACACTTAACCTTAGTTAGCTTATGATAAGTATTGAATTATTATTCATTTTTAACTCAACACTTATCATATTCTTTCTTCTTCTTCTTCATCATCTTCTTCTTCAAGAAAAGTTTGATGCCATCAATGACAACTTGAGTTCTAAAGTGAGAAATCCAATTCTAAAGTGAACCCACCTCCTATTTCTTCACCCTCTACCTCTTGCCAAGTTGTTTTGGGTGTTTTTTCTTCACAAGTTTCATAAACTTGTGAAGTCGGAGCTTGAACTTGAGATGCCTCGACGTAGATCATCTTCGGCACGAAGCCGACGACCTAGTCCGCCCAATTCTCCGATGAAGCCGACGTTTGAGTTCGGGATTCGAGATGGACAGCGAGAGGACACCTACGTGGAGCCAAGGAAGTGGATATACGGATCTACAAAGGTTGTAGCTCTCTTCTTTTAGTTAAGTTGTTAACTAGTTTACAGTTTCGCCTAAACTTCTAGTCAACGATCCGTATTAGGGTTTCTCGGCACCCATAATTTTTGAAATTGGCATGGTTGATGCCTTGTGAGACCTCTTGAGAGTGCCTAGGAACCCTACAGTGGTATCAGAGCCTAGCTAGAGCCTCAGGCGAAGTCTAGACGACGTTTGAAGTCTGATCGAACCAAAACCCTAACCCGAAAACGGCTCTCTGTACATTTTTTAAAAAATGGGTTTTTTCCAAGTTAAAAATATGCAGAAAACTCAGCAGGGAATTATAAGAATTACGGCGCAAAATTTATTTCATGATCCCTCACAAGCGCGGCGGAACCGCGGCATAAGCCTAGCTTATGCGGCTGTTCCGCGGCCAAAGTATGACGTCAGCCCTACCAATTTGCACAGTAATTCCTATTTAACAGTGCTGAGTTCTCTGGGTATTTTTAAATTTTATTCAAGAGTTGAATTTTCTGGGGTTGTTTTGGGGATTCGGTGTTTCGATCGGAGTATCAGATTTTGTCTATGTGGCTTTCTGGATAAATTTTAGAATATGTTAAAAAGTTCGACCGGATATAAATACCCAATTTTTCCCCTGTCGGGAAATTTCCAAGTGTTGGATTTTTCCGTAGTTTAACGACGTTCTAAGTAGTGCAAGTAATGCGATGGACCCTCTAGAAGACAACAAACCTTAACTCGATTATGTGACCGTCTTGAACTGCCCTTTGAACCTTCGGGTTTGGGGCAGTACGGCGTGCCACATGTGAGGCGTTGGCTTGACCCTTCTACGGCTGGACCGTTGGTACTGAGGCACGAACTGAATGTTGTTAGACTTATTTCATGTGTTGAGCTGTATCGGGAAAACTTGGGTATTCAACTGTTCGATCGGAAAGTTTAACATTTTCTGTTTATCTGGAATGTGATACAATAATTGGAATTCACAAACAGTTATGAGATAACTGGATGAATGTTATAAATCTAGCGGTTTAGTCTCACTTGATATTGAAAAAAGTTTTCGATAATGGGACTAAAATGCGGGGTTTATAACTGTTAGGCATGTGATGTCTAAGTATTTCATTTGATTAGGCATGTGATGTCTAAAGAGGTTGCGGATTCCAACTGTTGTAGTTTTACACTTTCTTTTCTGTGACCGTAAGTGTAATATGTGATATCGCCGGTTTCGTTGCTATATGTCAACGACAATTGGGATGCGCATATTTACTTACGTTGATGACATGTGATGTTATGTGTTGCTGGATATGTTATATTGGATTGTCGTGTTTGAATAGCCGGGGGTTTTTATGTGAGATGAGTGTTTTTCATTTTCATTCATGTAAAAACTTGTATGTAATATTCTTTTATTTGGGGCATTTCCAGGTTGTGGAAGTTGTCACCTTTTGTATATTATTTACTTTTCCGCATTAGGATAGACCCAAGGAGGGGAGCACAAGTAACCGGGTTCTGGGGTCCAGTGGGAGACCAACTCGAGGAGTCGAGTCCGGGTCTCCTAACCATAGAATTGGCAGGGTTGCTTGCCGCTCTCGTAGGGGTCTAGGGGTGTGGGATTGGCTATTCATCACGACCGTGGAATCCGTGTTTTATACTGGCTCGTATTGAAAACACGGACGTCCTAGTATATCCAATATTTCATATGTTTCTTCTGCTGCGATATCTGTGATGTGATCATGTGATGTTCTGTGATGGATACAGTATATAGTATATATGATATATTATATAGACGTTACTTATGTTTTGCACCCGCACTAGCCCTGCCCTGCTCTGTTGTTAGTTACTTAACCTAACGGTGCATGAGGGGACATCGAGGCGAATGCGGATGGCATAAGTGTACGTCGTATTTATCTGTGATGTTTAGGTATTTAAATGATGGGACTTCATTAATGTGATTAATGAAAGAAAAGAAACCTAAGATGTTGTAGAATCAGATTTTAAACATAACAGGTAGCTACAGTTCTTGCTTTGCATAGCGGTATATATGATATACCCTGCACCTTATTCGATGAGGAAAGGACCAAGATCCCTTCACCGAGAGTGACTCCTTTAGCAATAACTGACAGATGCTACACACTCGGTCTGCTTTTGATTGCTTCTATAGTTTCTGCTTTGCATAGTGATATATATGATATATCCCGCACCTCATTCGATGAGGAAAGGGCCGACGATCCCTTCACCGGGAGTGACCCCTTTAGCAAAACTAGAAAAGCCTCAAAATCACTCCATTTTAAAACTTCATTTGATTCTACAACGATATCAAGTTCATTACGCAATAGGTTTTCAGAAAAACCTGTCGTAGCCCTCCGTCATTTCAGATAAGAACTGTTTAGTATTCGTGCTGCGTTTGTTGGCCTTTGTCAAGGCGTAGTGTGCGGTAGCTGAATAGTGATTATCTGCTTATGCATATGATGCAGATTGTTTCAGGGTAGTCGTACGACCTTGTTGGCCTTTGTCAAGGGCCGTGCGGGTGGGTTTGATTCAATCAAGAAATGACGGGTTGAACTTGACTAGCATGCTATGATTTGTTGGCCTTTGTCAAGGTCATAGGACGCTAGGGGCAAAATATTATCTGGAATTTCAAGTGTTGAAATTTGCAATGAGATTGCATACCTTCTATGAGATAGTTGGATCCCGATACCCACTGCGAGTAAGAGTTACTCCTGGGAGATTTTTACACATTGCAATTAGCTGATCAAGTAGGTGTCTAGAAAGGTGTCAACGGGGTTACGCCTCTGGGAAAACGGGGTTTATATTAATTAGGTTCGTGCGAAAGCACGGGGGACCTCCCTCAAAGTACCGACACTGGCCTGGCTGAAAGATTGGCGAACTTGTAGTGTGTAATTAATCCCGGCTAGTCTTTCCTTTTAGGGTTTGAAGGAAGATTTGATAAAAACCAGTGGGAGCCATCCTGATTAGATAAGATAATAACCAATCTGATCTTGCACGAGCATACGCTAAAGTGTTTTCTTCTCTCTCTCTCCAGGTAGCGACCATTTCATGCCCTAATAAAGATAATAATATGGATGTATTGACTGAACCCGCATGTTATACTGTGCTGGGGAACGTTGGTTCCGTTCTTTCTTATAAGAGTTATACGAATGAACAGGATATAGGGGAATACCAGGATTCCCATGCCACCCGAATGAAGAAAGTACATGATGATGCATTTTCTTCGGGTGTGTTCGTTACAGAGAACTGTTTCTCCATTTGCTCTACGTCCTGGGTATTAGATACCGGGTCAGGATCCCATATATATAATCAGTTACATGGGCTTAGAAAAGATAGAGAACTTGGAGAAGGTGATAAAGACATTAGAGTTGGAAATGGTGCAATTGTTGCAGCTAAAACTGTCGGGGAATATCACCTTGTGTTACCAACTGGTAATACGTTGGTTCTGAACGAATGCTATTACATGCCGAACCTGATATGCAACATTATATCGGTTTCTTTATTGAGTAAAGAGGGATATAATTTTGTATTACAGGACAATGTTATGAACATTTTCCGTAACCAAAAGTTGGTTGGATCAGGCACGTTGTGCAATGGCATTTATGTTCTAAATCAATCAACAGTTCTGAGCATAACTAACACACACAAGAGGAAGAGTTCTGAACTGAACGAATCCTTCTTGTGGCATTGTAGACTGGGTCACATCAATGCGACACGACTAGCTAAGTTGCATAAAGATGGATATTTAAATCCGTTTGAATTTTCATCTTATGACACTTGCCAGTCATGTCTCAAAGGCAAGATGACCAAAACTCCGTTTACGGGACACGGAGAAAGAGTTACTGAACTCTTAGGACTGATACATAGTGATGTATGCGGTCCTGTGTCTATACATGCCAGGGATGGTTCTTCATACTTCATTACATTCACTGACGATCTCTCTAGGTTCGGGTATGTGTTCCTGATGAAACACAAATCAGAACCTTTTGAGAAATTTAGAGAATATAAGCAAGAAGTTGAGAACCAAACCGGAAAAAGTATTAAAATCCTACGATCTGATCGAGGAGGTGAATACTTAAGCAATGAATTCCTGGACTTCCTAAAAGAGAATGGGATTCTCTCTCAGCTGACTCCTCCATATACACCACAGCACAACGGTGTATCAGAACGGAGGAACCGCACCCTATTAGATATGGTGCGCTCTATGATGAGCACAGCTGAGTTACCTATTTCCTTCTGGGGATATGCGCTGCAAACAGCAGCATACCTATTGAATCAAGTTCCAACTAAATCTGTACCTACCATACTATATGAGATATGGAGTGGGAAGAGACCATGTCTTAAATGAGTTAAGATATGGGGTTGCCCGGCCTATGTCAAAAGGCAAAATCCGGACAAACTCGAGGCACGGTCAGTTCTATGCAAGTTTGTGGGATATCCCAAACATTCACATGGATATCTTTTCTACCATGCAGAGGAACAAAAAGTATTTGTTTCTCGACATGCCACCTTTTTAGAAAAGGAATTCCTTGAAAAAGAAATTAGTGGCAAAGTGGTAGAGCTGGAAGAGGTTCCAGATACACAAACCGTAACTGAAGATTTAGTGGAACCAGAAGATTCGGTAGTACCCGACGAACCCCAGCCTCTCCGCCGATCTAGTAGGGTTTCTCGACCACCTGAGAGATACTATGGTTTTCTCATTGATGGTGGCAGTGAGGATTGCATCATGGAGGATGATGACCCAACTAGCTTCGAGCAGGCCATCACGAGTGGGGACTCGGTGAAATGGCTGGATGCTATGCGGTCCAAGATGGAATCCATGTACACCAACAAAGTATGGACTTTGGAAGTTGCTCCTGAAGGGGTAAAACCCATTGGGAGCAAGTGGATCTTCAAGAAGAAACTTGGTGTAGATGGGAAAGTGGAGACTTTCAAAGCTAGACTTGTAGCAAAGGGTTTTCGTCAAAGACCAGGTGTGGACTATGACGAAACCTTTTCTCCAGTGGCTATGCTTAAATCCATCCGAATCATGCTTGCCATTGCTGCCTTTCATGACTACGAAATCTGGCAAATGGATGTTAAGACCGCCTTTCTAAATGGTGATTTAGAAGAGTGCGTGTACATGACTCAGCCAGACGGCTTCGTAGACAGTGGGAGCAGCGGGAAGGTGTGCAAGCTGCTTAAATCCATTTATGGATTAAAGCAAGCATCGCGGAGTTGGAACATCTTCTTTGACGTCGTTATCAAAGAGTTTGATTTCGTCAAAAACCCAGATGAACCTTGTATTTACAAAAAGGTAGCAGAGAGTAAGGTTGTCTTCCTCGTATTGTACGTGGACGACATACTCTTGATAGGAAATGATATTCCTATGCTGCAATCGGTCAAGCTCTTCTTATCACAAAGATTCTCGATGAAAGATCTTGGTGATGCCTCCTGCATATTGGGAATTAGGATCTATAGAGATAGATCCAAACGGATTTTGGGGTTGTCCCAATCCAGGTACATTGACACCATACTAAAACGGTTTAGTATGGAAGAATCCAAGCGTGGGAACTTACCCACGATCTCTGGAGTCACTTTCTCCAAAGAGATGTCTCCCAAGACTGATTTGGAGAGAGCTCGCATGCAAGGGATACCCTATGCTTCGGCTGTAGGCTCTATCATGTATGCGATGCTATGTACCAGACCCGATGTAGCATACTCACTAAGTGTAGTGAGCAGGTATCAAGCTGATCCTGGAGAGAATCACTGGACAGCTGTGAAGAGCATTCTCAGGTACTTGCGAAGGACTAAAGAGATGCTCTTGGTGTATGGTAACGGAGAACTCCAAGTGGAGTCCTTTACCGATTCGAGCTTCCAGAGTGATAAGGACGACTCTAAGTCGCAGTCGGGATTTGTCTTTACCCTTTACAGAGGGGCGGTTAGCTGGAAGAGTTCCAAGCAGGAAACCGTGGCAGACTCGACGATGGAGGCTGAATACATCGCTGCCAACGATGCTGCCAAAGAGGCTGTCTGGATCAAGAAGTTCATTACTGAACTTGGAGTGGTTCCATCCATTGAGCATCCAATACCTTTGTATTGCGATAACAATGGAGCGGTGGCTTTGGCCAAGGAACCCAGGTCCCATCAGCGATCCAGGCATATTCTAAGGCGGTATCACCTGATCCGGGAGATAGTTGATCGCCGGGAGATCGAGGTCAGGAGAGTTGACACGAAGAACAACACGGCGGATCCACTCACGAAGGCCATTCCCCAGATACAGTTTGAGAGACTCTTCGGGATGCTCGGTATGCGATACTACAGCAGCTGGCCCTAGTGCAAGTGGGAGATTGTTAGTTGTATGTATGCCCTAGAGGCCAGTATTGTACAGATGATGTATATTATATTGGATGCTTAGACATATATATAGATGACTTTCTTGCTCGATATGATAGTATGCTATCTGGTTGCTCTTTATCTTAACATGTACACTTGTTTCTTTAAACTGTCTTATGGTTACATGTTGGTAAAGCCCTTAGGATGTGTACTTGACTACCTGGACTATGATGCAGATCATACTAGTGGGGACATGGTAGTCCATAAGTACATCCTTCAAGGTCCCTAGTCGTGGGTGTATCGAGACGGGGCATCGATATACCAGAGTAGACTAGCGTATACGCTTCTCGACCCATGAGATGGGCGATGGATGATCCCATATCCATTGGTGTTTGACATCAGAGATGGTATATGGGTGCTCAGTGGAGACTGGGTACACTGGACGGACTCGCCGAGAACTCCCAGATGGTATTATACCTCACGTCAGATGGCAGTTCTCAGGTGACACTTGTACAGGTTAGTCTGTAGACCCGAGATCGTCATAGAGTCTTGTGTGATTCCCACTATGCTTTGATCACTACCTTACCACGTCCATGAGGGCATGCAAAACGGTGGTCTTTGGGTACAGTCCCGAGTCACATGGAGGCAATGAGCGATAGGAGGGGTTTCGTCTCTCCCGGTATTGGGAGTTGATGTTACGCTGTGCTCGATTGGTCGTAACAGGGAAGTCCCTGGCCAAGGCTGATCAGAGATTTGCTGGTAAGTGTTACCAGTAGTTTCTCGACCCGTTATGAGCCTCACATCGGCACGACTTATCGGTTATTGGGGTCTGACGTTTACCACCCCTAGACTTGATATGCGACGTATCAGACGAACAGACCGGACTGTACGGTAAGTGTTACTGGTTGGATTCACAAGAGTGTGAGTGGGCTAGCTTGTCGATCTTCTGATCGTTCAATACCCGGATGGCCGTTACATTTAGCAGACCGCTTGCGGCTTGTGGATGCTTGATATGATCATCATCTGCTACCGGCGTATTGACGAGTCTTTAGAGTCCTACACAGAGGTTTCCTGGCTCAAGCGAAACGAAATAGGAGCGCATATGAGATATGTGCAGGACCGAGAATAATGCGTGTATGTGATACCGTATTTCATTCTCACGATGGATGTATCGAATGGTTATATTCGATATAACCTAGATATCGAATCAAGGATTGATTCGATAAGCCGATACATTGGATACTAGTCGGTTATATGCGATATGACCGGATCGTTAAATCAAGTGTTGATTTAATGATTTAATGTATAATTATATATTTGATATATTGCATTGCATTAACTAGTATTGGTTCACTTTATATGGATTTTCTCACTTGATGTGCAAGAAGTATATGTGATATACTTTTGTCCACATATTTGTATCATGTTTGATGATACTTGATCATTTTGTTAAGTGTAAAGAATTAAAACCATGGTTAAGTGTTGATTAGGGTTTTGCATAATCATTTATTTATTTATTTGAAAAGGATTATGATGAGAATGGTGGCTTTCTTTGTTTTAAGTTGAAGCTTCATGAAGCTTTGACTTTTGTAACCATTCTTGTCATCATGCTTAACCCTAACTCATCCAAGTAACCATGGTCTATTCTCTACACTTAACCTTAGTTAGCTTATGATAAGTATTGAATTATTATTCATTTTTAACTCAACACTTATCATATTCTTTCTTCTTCTTCATCATCTTCTTCTTCAAGAAAAGCTTGATGCCATCAATGGCAACTTGAGTTCTAAAGTGAGAAATCCAATTCTAAAGTGAACCCACCTCCTATTTCTTCACCCTCTACCTCTTGCCAAGTTGTTTTGGGTGTTTTCTTTACAAGTTTCACAAACTTGTGAAGTCGGAGCTTGAACTTGAGATGCCTCGACGTAGATCATCTTCGGCACGAAGCCGACGACCTAGTCCGCCCAATTCTCCGATGAAGCCGACGTTTGAGTTCGGGATTCGAGATGGACAGCGAGAGGACGCCTACGTGGAGCCAAGGAAGTGGATATCCGGATCTACAAAGGTTGTAGCTCTCTTATTTTAATTAAGTTGTTAACTAGTTTACAGTTTCGCCTAAACTTCTAGTCAACGATCCGTATTACGGTTTCTCGGCACCCATAATTTTTGAAATTGGCATGGTTGATGCCTTGTGAGACCTGTTGAGAGTGCCTAGGAACCCTACATCTGGTACATTAAATAACGGGATATACGTCCTAAATCAACATACAGTTTTCGAAATACAACACACAAACAAAATGAAGATTTCATACATAAATGAAGCTTTCATTTGGCATTGTAGATTTGGTCATATTAATGAAACAAGACTAACCAAACTACATAAAGATGGATATTTAAACCCGTTTGAATATAAATCTTATCGGACTTGGCAGTCTTGTGTCAAATGTAAAATGACCAAAACTTCGTTTACAGGACACGGAGAGAGAGCTACTGAACTCTTAAGCCTCATACATAGTGATGTATGTCGACCAATGTCTATACATGCGAGAGGTGGTTTTTCATACTTCATAACTTTTACTGATGATTTCTTGAGATTCAGACACGTGTTCTTGTTGAAACATAAGTCTGAAGCATTCAAAATGTTCAAGGAGTATAAATCTGAAGTGGAAAAATAAACAAGCTTGAGTATCAAGAAACTTCGATCGGATCGAGGAGGTTAGTATCTAAGATCAGAGTTTCTAGATTTTCTAAAAGGGAATGTGATTCTCTCTCCGCTCACTCCTCCGTACACACCACAGCACAACGGTGTGTCAGAACGGAGGAATCGTACCCTATTAGATATGGTACGATCAATGATGAGTGATGTTGAGTTACCACTTTCATTATGGGGGCACACATTGGAGACTGCGATATATCTATTGAATAGGGTTTCGACAAAAACCATATCTTCCACTCTATATGAGATATGGTATGGGAAGAGACAATCTATTAAACGAGTTAGGATATGGGGTTGTCCGGCATATGTGAAAAAGCAGAATCCGGACAAACTCGAGACACGATCGGTTCTTTGTAAATTTGTGGATATCCAAAACACTCGTATGGATATCTTTTCTACCATAAGGAGGAACAAAAGGTGTTTATTTCTCAGTATGTCACATTTTTAGAAAATGAATTTTTTACAAATTATACTGTTGGCAAAGCGGTAGAACTGGAAGAAATTCGAGATCCACAAATAATTACCGATGATTTGGTTGAACCTGAGGTTTCAATAGAACCTGATGAACCTCAGCCACTCCGTAGATCTAGTAGGGCTTCTCGCTTACCTGATAGATACTATGGTTTTCTAATTGATGGTGATATAGAAGATTGCATCATGGATGATAATGATCCTACCAGTTTTCAGCAAGCTAACACGAGTGGTGACTCAGTGAAGTGAATGGATGCCATGAGATCCGAAATGGAATCCATGCACACCAAAAAAGTATGGACTTTGGAGGTTGCGCCTTCTGGAGTAAAACCCATAGGGTGCAAATGGATGTTTAAGAGAAAGATCGGTATGGATGGTCAGGTGGAGACCTATAAAGCTAGGCTGGTCGCAAAAGGATTTCGTCAAAGACCAGGCTTAGCCTATGATGAAACCTTTTCACCAATCGCGATACTCAAATCCATTCGGATCCTGCTTGCTATAGATTCTCACTATGACTATGAGATCTAGCAGATGGATGTTAAAACGGCATTTCTAAATGGTGATTTAGAAGAATGCGTTTTTATGGATCAGCCAGAAGGTTTCATTGATAGTGGGAGCAGCGAAAAAGCATCCAAGTTGCTTAAATCCATCTATGGATTAAAGCAGGCATCACGGAGTTGGAACATCTGTTTTGATGATATAATCAAAGAGTTTGGTTTTATCAAAAATGTTGATGAACAATGTATTTATAAAAGGATTGTAGAGAGTACTGTTACATTCCTCGTATTGTATGTGGACAACATTCTCTTGTAGGAAATGATGTTCCAATGCTACAATCGGTCAAACTATTCTTATCGCGGAGGTTCTCCAAGAAAGACTTGGGTGATGCCTCGTACATTCTGGGAATTAAGATCTATAGAGATAGATCTAAGAAATTATTGGGATTGTCCCAATCGAGATACATTGACACCATACTAAAGAGATTTAGTATAGAAGAGAGGTAATTTACCCGCTTGTCACGGGATCACCCACTCCAAAGAGATGTCTCCAAAGACTGATGAAGAGAGGGCTCGCATAAGCATTATACCCTACACTTCGGCAGTAGGATCTATAATGTATGGGATGTTGTGTACTCGCCCAGATGTAGCTTATGCACTGAGTGCAGTAAGCAGGTATCAATCCAATCCAGGGGAGAAATACTGGACTGCTGTGAAGAACATTCTGAAGTACTTGAGAAGAACTAAAGAAATGTTCTTGGTGTATGGTAACGGAGATCTCCAAATGAAGGGCTTTACCGACTCCAGCTTCCAGAGCGACAAGGATGATAGTAAGTCCATCTCAGGGTTTGTATTTACCCTAAATGGAGGGGAGGTATGCTGGAAGATTTCCAAAAAAGATACCGTCACTGAATCCATGATGGAAGCTGAGTATATTGCTGCTAATGATGCCGCGAAAGAGGTAGTCTGGATGAGGAAGTTCATTTCTGAACTTCAGGTGGTTCCATCCATTGCGAATCCAATAACTCTGTATTGCGATAACAATGGAGCCATGGTTTTGGTAAAGGAACCGCCGTCCCATCAGAAATCCAGACATATCTTGAGGTGGTATCACCTCATCAGGGAGATAGTGGATCGCCAGGACATCGAGGTACAGAGAGTAGACACGAAAGACAACACAGCAGATTCATTCACCAAGGCATCCCTCAAGTCCAGTTTGAGAAACTGATCGAGCTGTTGGGCATGCGGTACGCCGGCAACTGGTTCTAGTGTAGACAGTGGGTACTTATTGCACCAACTACAGGCCTTAGTGCAAGTGGGAGATTGTTAGATATGTATGCCGTAGAGGCATGTATTGTATAGAATGCTAGACATGTATATGTACAGAAACAATCTTTGCTCGAAATGATAGTATGCTATCTTGATTATCATCATCTTAATGTGTGATGTGTTGTATTTCATATCTTTATATACACGTTGATGAAGCCCTTACGATTATACTTGACTGCCAGGATTATAATATAGATCATAATAGTGGGGTCGGGGCAGTCTATAAGTATATCCTTTAACAGTTCCTAGTCGAGGGTATATCGAGACAGGGTATCGATATTACCAGAGTAGACTAGTGTGTATGTTTCTTGACCCTGGAGGCGATGGTTGATCCCACAACCATTAGTGTTTGACATCAAAGATTGTACACAGGTGATCATTGGAGAATGTGTACACCGAATAGGACTCTCCGAGAACTCCTAGATGGTATATATACCTATTGTTAGATAGCAGTTCTCTGGTAACACTTGAACAGGTCAGTCTGTAGACCCGAGATCGTAATTGTGTCTTGTGTGATTCGCACTATACTTTGATTTCCTCCCTACCATGGCTCTACTGAGTCGTGCAAACAGGTGGATTTTTGGTACAGTCCTGAATCACATGGAGGTAGTGAGCGATAGGAGGGGTTTCTTCTCTCCCGGTATAGGGAGTTGATGTCGCGCTATACTTGATCGGCCATAACAGCAAATCCCTAGCCAGGGTTTTCGAGATTTACTGATAAGAGTTATCAGTAGTTTCTCGAACCGTGGGCCATAAATCATCATGACTTATAAATTTACTGGGGTATGATATTTACCACCCCTATACTTCATATGCGACGTATCAGATGAAGAGACCGGACTGTACGGTAAGTGTTGCTTACAGGCTCGTTAGGGTTGGGATGAGTTCGCTCGTCGGCCACCTTTTCGTCTACATGGGTAGCCATTACGCACAGCTAGTGTCGCTGACGTGCTTGTGGTTAATCCTACTGCCAGCGTACTGTCGAGTATTTAGAGTCCCACATAGAGGGTTCGCTGGTTCAGGCAAAAGATGTAGAGGCCGTAAGTTATTACGACAGGGTTTCGATCATGTTCGTGTAATGGTTACAGGAATAATGATCGGAAGGATAATACTGGTAGGCTTTGGTTTAAGCCGGATACCAGTATTATATTATTAGATTATTTGTATTCATATTTTTCGGAATTCGGATACGGGTATACTTATACGGTATACGGTGAAGGGTATTCTTGTAATTGTAGAAGAATACTTTCTAGGAGGGGACACCTCATAAAAGGTTTTCATTTTGTGAAAATGGAAATTATGAGGTGGAATTTGGAGAGAGTCAAAGCATGGATGAAGGAATGGCTTGTATCATTTTTTTATTCATTTGGAATTACTATTGAAGTATGGTGCATTATTTTGGAGAAAAATAATACTTGCTTCAATTATTTTCATTTGAGCCATATCATTTTTCCATGCTTGATTTTTCCATTCATCACTCTCATCTTCTCTCTCCTCATTATCTCCTTCTTCCTCCTTCTAGCTTTACCCTTCACATGTGTTGTGAATCAAAAGCTAAGGACTAAAAGTAATCCACTACTTGATTTCTACATCATCTAAGTGATCATTTCTAGCACACTTTATTCCTTAGTTAACTCTTGAGAAGAGTTTGAAGCTTGTTCTATAACTCTCGGGTGGATCATCTACGTCTTGAGGTGACCGGAGATCGTGGGCATTGCAAGCATCCAAGGAGCCTAGGAGTCACATCCAAACGAAGACCCGAAGGACCGATTCTCAAGGTATAACCCCTATCATAGTAGATAAGATCTTTAGATAGGGATTCTAGTTATGGTTTAGCACAAGGTCTAGGTTTAAAGTAGGTGTTGCATGCAAGAAAATTATTGTTTGCCACTTCCGCCTCTTCATAAGTGTTGTGAGGGTGTGCAACATCTACTAACAGGAAGCAGTGTGTTGCACTATCGTTTGGATAGAAGCCGTTAAATTAGCCTTTATTTGTGTGGATTATTTAATAAACGTTTCTATGTTTCGTTCGAGTGCAGAGGTTTTATCGGTACCGACCACTGGGAAAGAATTATTATAAGGTACAACTTTGTTGGCCAGATTTTGAAAAGATTGCGGTTGAAAGGGGTGCTGACTTTGTTGTGGTGGCTGCTGTTGCTGTGGGGGAAGCCTTTGATAGGTATTTTGGCTTGGAAACTGATTTTGAGTTTGAGTATGGTTTTGGTTCCAAGCAAAATTAGGATGATTCCTCCATCCCTCATTTTATGTGGAGGAATAGGGATCGTTTCTAGGTCGTTGCTAAAAAGCAACATTAGTTTGTTCTTGAGCTTGAAACGGAGGATTCAAAGGACATTCTTTCGTTAATTGTGATGGGTCAGAACAGCAATCATACACGGTTTTAGGGAGCATAACTTGGTTTAGGGAGGCTGACAAGAATTTGTTTCTATAGCTTCGAGTTTCTTTTGAATCGTTGCCATTTCAGATTTTACTGCGATGGAAATATCGAGCTGATGGATACCGGCCTTAGAGAAGATGATGTTGGTCTAGTGCTCTCCCACTGTAATGGTTGTTCAGTGAGGTCTTCCAGGAATTTCCAAGCTTCACCATCGTCTTTAGACATGAAATGATATTGACAAATGGTTTTAAGCATTTGTTTCGTGGATGGATTAATACCCTCATATATAATTTGACAAAGTTTCCATCTATCGATTCCATGATGAGGGTATTGGACAAGAAGATCTTTAAACCGTTCAAAGAATTTCCAAAATGGTTCGTTAGGAAGTTGGGTAAACCGGTTAATCTCGCTTCGAACACGGGCGGTCTTGTAATGAGGATAGAATTTCTTAAGGAATGCTATTCATCCCATTTGGTGATAGAATGTGCGGCAGTACTATAAAACCATTTTTCTGCTAGATCGCACAAGGTAAAAGAGAGGAGACGTAATCGCAGTGCATCCCCTAAAAGTTGGGTTGTGCTCATCATTGTACATACGTTTTCGAATTTGGTCATGAAAATGTATGCATCTTCGGATTCAAGCCCGTGAAATTTGGGCAATAGGTGATGAAGCGGGGTTTAATTTTGAAATTATCCCCATTGGCTGGTGGAAGAGACAGACAAGTAAGAAGGGGCCCGCGTACGGCGTAGCATCTTTCTTGGAGAGAGATATGCGGTGGATTATGCACGCCTATGGATGGTGGCAGGGTGGTGTTGTTAAAATCTGATGGAGATCCGTCCATCTCAGAAGATGTGGTAGGTGGAGGAGAAATAAAAGATGAAGTACCGACTTCGGAGTCGATAGCAAAAATGCGAACAAGACGGGCACTAGAATCCCGTGTCCAGCCGATCATGCACTAAGCGGGTTTAGTGCACGTGGCAGTGTGTGTAAGAAGGTTTGTTTTGAAAAAAAGTTGGATTTGAGATTTGACTCAAAAAATCACAAAATGCACAATCAATCCTTAAAGCTAGGGTCACCTAGCTCAAGTCACTAGACCACCCCTAGACTTCCAAAGGACAAGTCGCGGGATCAATCCTCTACCACCTCTTTATCACTCTTGTGGCCTGATAAGTTTCAGGTAAGTGGTAGGTATCCACTATATGAATCACCGAAATAGCGGGCCTAATTAAGTAACCACTTTCCTTAGTCACACTTGCCTAGACACCCCAAGAGAAATGCGGATAAGCGATAGATTATCTATGACCCTCCTCTATCCTAATTGAGCATGACGGTCCTTAGAGCCTTGGTCTAGATATTTTTTAATTAATGTAAGGTGATAGTATGCTCATTTTGTGATTTGTGGGGCCTAGGAAGGGTGATGAAATCCCCACCTAATCTGGATTTGGGTTATTTCCTCTTAATGTCCGGTTTAGATATGCACAAACAAACCGATATCAAAACACGCAAAAAGATTTTCTTTTTTTAAGCGGCAATGTTTGCAAAGAATTCTGTAGGCAAAATTAGATTACTGGAGATTGGGAGGAGAGAGAAAGATATTAGGAAAATACCAGAGGATTTTGGGGCCGCAATTCACCCAAACCGTCGCGGTTCCGCCGTAAAACGCCTATTTCCATCGCGGTTCCGCCGCAAGGTGGTAGGATAGTTTGCCCATTTTTCTTCAAAGCACCCCTATACTCCTCTGGTCTACATTGAAAGTCTCTGAATCTCTATTTCCTTGCTCCAGTTACTCCAGATTTCCTTGCAAAACTCGCACAATAATCGTTAGACACACAAGATGCGGTTTTGGTTCTCATTTATATTATGTTTGCTGAATTTTATATGAAATCAACCTGAATAACAAGAAAAAATTATGACTGTTTCCCCGGCAACGGCGCTCTTTGATTGTTCGTTTGCGAAGAAGTGTTTTTGTAAATAACCGCAATCAAGACGGTGTCGCTAGTAGCTAGCCACGATGAGTACGGGTCGTCCGCAGGGAAACGTGAACATTTTTCTTGCTTTAGACGAGTTGATGAAAGATGGTTGATTGTTTGTCGTTATATTTTAATACGGATGTAAAAGTTATAATAAAAAAGCTTGTAGAGTTTATAGGACTTAGTAGTAATGGATGAATAATTAAAAATGGCTCATTTTATTTTTTAATTGTTTAAAACTAGATCGATAGTGATGAATGTAGATTAGGGTTCTTGGAAGAAACTAGGGTTTCCCCACTATGAACCCTTATCCTTTCATTGATCTTTATTCATGTCTAGCCCTTAACAAAACAATTGTTAAACCAATCTCAAATCATGGTCTAGCCTATCAATAAATTGATAGCGTGCCCGATAAGGAGGTTAACATTTATTTTGCTAAAGTTTATGAACTTTAAAATGTATAAAAGAAGTTAAAAGGTTTTCTCATCTATTATCCTACCCTATCCTACAAACCCTAGCAAGGTAGGAATTACTCGCTCATGGTTAGAGATTTAGAAGAAAGGTTGAAGAAGAATGAAGACATGATTAAGATGCAGAAATTAAATGCGGAAAATAATTGCAAAAATTAAAAAAAACTACCTTTATTAATCAACTATTACATTTATAATTTTGCTCCTTAGAAAGTAGATTACAAGAACCCTAGTTTTCTCTAGATCTCTCTTATTGGAGGTAGATGAATAGATGATGATCACTCAGATACGTGGATCTCTTGATCTCTTCGGTGGTGATCTTTAATGTGCAGCTCTCGTTCCTATATATAGTTCCAGAAACTAGAAACCCTAGATGTCATCTATGAATATATGCTGTTACGATCAAATCCCCAAAATATCACATCCAATGGCCCAGATTGCGCCGCGGAACCACCGCATATAGCCTTGTTTGACCACGGTTCCGCAGCAACATAGTGGCATCAAGTTTTAGGATTTTTTCTGGTATTTTGTATTGATATTTGGAGATCCTCTTGATGTCTATATTCTGAGAATAATGCTCTGAGTCTCTGCCATTGCTAGATCTCACGATTTTCTTCTATATTTTGGCAGATTCGATTCCAACATCCCGATTTAACTCGGATCTCTTGGATTCTAGACCTGAGCTAATATCTGCACAATATCTCAAATCAAAGTGTTAGTAGCATTTGGTATTTTTGAGATATTATCCGTACCATTTTATATGATAATAAATCTTAAGAATATTGATTAGAAATATTTGATATGGTATGCATATTTTAATTACTAATTTTTCATTTAAATATTATATGCATATATTTTACCTAATTATATTAATTAAAATGTAGAAATATATAATAATAATCTTTTTACAAATAAACCCACATATGTTCTATATTTACAATAAACATCTTTTAGTACTTAACAATAGTAGGGAAAAATGTTCATTCAAATGTGCAATATTTTATACTAATCAGGCGCTCATGTGTGTTTCACGTGAGGCGCCGAGTCTTTTGTTTTAGGCTCTCACGTTGGAAGCACGTGAGGCGCCGAGTTCTTTGTTTTGAGCACTCACGTAGGCATCACGTGAGGCGCCGGGTTCCATTTAAGGGAATCTCTTGGGCGCTCACGTGCGTTTCACGTGAGATGCCAGGTCCTTTCTTTTTAAGATTGAATCTCTGTTAATGGCATTTTGGCCATTAATGATCACCAAGATCTATATTTTTGAAGATCTAGGATCCTTTTTATCGGAAGACTGAGTTCTTCTGTTTCTTTTATAAGAACTAAGTTTTTTCATATAGGGTTAAACCCTGTTTGCCAAAGGAATTAAATTTCTAGAACATACGTTCTCTTCTTTCTTTTTCTTTTAATCTAGTTTTTCCCCCTAGATTTTGAGTTTGAAGAACATAATCTTTCCGATGAAAATTAAATTCTCAATTTGTGGGGAGACTTGCTTTGCAAATCTCAGATCAGAGGAAGAACAAAGTTCTGTTTATGAAGGGTTAAACCCTTATTTTCTTTCTGCTAAGCAAAAGCGATACATTTTATCTCTTATTTTGTTCTTTACCTAGGATTTGAAATGAGCGAGAATCTTCTTCTTTGAGAGGAGATTTGAATTCTCAGTTTTGTGGCTTCTGTCTTTTTTTTTGCGGAAGCATGGGGGGTCGATCATCGATATGAGACTTGAAGTCTCGGATCCTTTATATAGGAGAGTCAAATTGTTAATTAGTTTGAGAAAATATCTCATTTGAAAGATACCAATTGTTTTAATTGGCCTCAAAGATTATTTGAGGGGTTTTATTCAACATTGGATATTTGATCTAGTGAATTTCTGTTTTACAGAATATATATTCTTGTTTTTAACAAGATTTGGGAAATATTTTCACATAGATAGAATTTAATTCAATCAAACGATGATTTTTAATCACCATTGGATTTTTTAATCCAAGGGTTCAGAATTTATCTTTCTCATTTGGAAAGATTAGGGAAATATTTTCCCATATTATAGTTTAATTCTATTATTGGATCTTTGATCCAACAACTCTCTATTTAACAGAGAAGATCTTTTTTATTTTATTTAAAAAAGATCAAGGAGATATTTTCCACTTAATAAAATTTAATTCTATTATTTGATAATTTTAATCACCATTAGATATTTGATCTGACGGTTCTATTTAACAGAGAATATCCCAGTTTTTAGGGAAATATTCTCCATGTAGAATTTAATTCTACTCTCTTTAATTTAGGCACTGACGCTCACGTGCTATGCATGTGGGTGCCGTCTAAGTATTTAATTCGTATATAACAGGCGCTCATGTGTCTTGCATGCTGGCACTCACGTGTTTCACGTGAGGTGCCAGTATATGATTTTTTAATCTTAATAAATGCTGGCGCTGGCGCTCACGTGAGAAACACGTGAAGCGCCGCCTGATTGATTTTTTTTTATTTAAAAAATTTAATTTTTTATGAGGGAACAAATGCCCCCACCGTTGTTCTCATGTGTCTTGCACGTGAGTGCAACGGTGTCAATTTTACCACCGTTGGATCATCTACGGGAGTTGAACGGATCCCCTCCACGTCTTATAAATAGGGCCTTTGGCCCTTGAGATGACTGTTGTCTCTTCATCTTCTTCGTTTGAGCCTTTCTTTCATTGAGAATTTAATTCTCGTTTCAGAGCTTAAATCTCTGCCCTCGAAAACTCCCTTTGAACAGAGTAGACTCTGCCAAAATTTTTGGTGAGGACTATGAATAGAGCTTAGCTCTTAACATCTTTTGGATATTTTTTACGGATTTTACCCATTAACATATTTGACAGAGCTTAGCTCTTTTCCTTGAATCGATCTCTTGAAGATCTTAAAAAAAGAACCTTTTTTTAATATAGATCGTGGATTTTGATGTCCATATCAAGGGTTTAAGTCAATGATCATTCTTGAGAATTTTTGATTCTCTTCTTAGGGTTTTACCCTATTGTCAATCTTGCATATGGGGTTTCCTGGAATTTGATTCCATCATTCATCCCATGAGTTTTCTAATATGGGGATTTCTAGGATTTAATCCCATCATTGTGGGAATCTAATTCCATTATTGTTGTTTTTTTTGCAGAGCTTAGCTCTGGTTTGATTCTTAGGAACTTTGGGAATTTTATTCCCTTTACCGTTCTTGGATATTTTCCTTTCTTAGGATTTTTAGGATTTTAATACCCTTTTCGCTGATCTGAATCTATTGTTGTTTAAAAGAACCAGCTTTTCAGGGAATATTGGGAGTTTTAACTTCACTGTTCATTTAATGAGAATCGTTTTTAATTCTCACAGTAAGCACATGTCTCATCATTGACGAGCAGCCACTTTGATTTCGTGGGGCCCACTAGTTTTTTAAAGCTTAGTGATGCTAGTGTTTTTTTATTTCTGACTTTCCACTTGGTTTCTTTTCAGGTACCATGACTTCTGGTTCCTTTTTTCCTTACGTTCGCTCAGAGAGTGCTTTTGCTGACGCACCCACTGATCGTGAGGTCCTCGCTTTAATTCAGGACTACGATTCGGAATGGAAATCTTTTCATCTATGGGGAGCGCGGTATAGCTACATCATCAGGGGTCGGTGCAGCTTTACCCGCGAGGTGCCATCAGAACCGATACCCTCGATTCAGTACACTAACCCTCCACCGGTTTCTTATGCGGTGGAAAAGATTAATTAGACTGCAGATGGTCTTCTTCAACCATCTATGGCGTCGATACCAGTCCAACCGCCGATGACCTTAGATATTTTGGGGCGTCGTATATGTCAAGGAGAGGCACAACCGTAGGGTCAGGTCTATACCATAGGAATGACCCCTCGACATCCAGCAGGTTATCTCGCTTGGGCCCGCTACATCTTATCTAGTAAGAAATCGTTGTTGCTATGGACTGGGCTATACCCGGCGATTTATGCATCTTTATTCTATTACTACACTCCTCACGTATGGCGGGTTAAGTCCTTTTTGGAACAGTGGAATATCCTAATACGTTTCTGTTATTGAACATGGAAGTATCGATTTCGCTGGAGGAATTTGTAGGTATTTCTGGATTACCTATCAGGGGGAGCACTACGAGGAGATACTTCCTCCCGATGATTATATCTTTGCCACCGAATTGATCGTCATTGGCCTTACGCCAGAGAATGTTATCCGGCATAAGTTCCTAAGTCTAATCAAGGTGTTGAATATTTACGAGAGAAAGTTTTTGGAGTCTGGAGGGTATGGGGTTGGCTTTGCAGAGTTTGTCACCCATTTCCTTCGCCATAAAGTTTTGTCGAAGAAAGCTACGAAGTTCGTCAAGCTTGATGATCCATTTAGGTTTGGTTTGGACAAGCCACCAACTGCCGATGCGGATCTAAAGCAGTTTTTTATTCCGGACACCTCCGTCATCCCTTTTGCTGAAATTTCTACCCCAGATATCGATGAGGAAACATTTCTCATGGGATTTATTAGCTTATAGTCCAGCTGGTTTGCACTCCTGATGCACCATCGGTACATGAGATCGCCTGTCTTCTACCCGGCTCATCGTATTGCGGCAGGAACGCGTATGGCCGTTGGAGTTGTGGGATTGGTTCATTTGTATAACGACTTGAGTATGGCCTCCGACACCACCCAGCCGGGTGTGGAGCCCGTGAACCTCCCTCTCCATTATTTTACATCCTAGGTAGAGATGCATGTATTGGGTGCTTTCGGCATGCATAAGAGGCCCAAATTTTATGAGGGGTATAATTTCCCCCGGGTCATGCAGTTGGTCGACATTTCCTCTTCTGATCCATCACAGCGGGCGGCTCAACTCTTGCTTTTGCGCCCGCACATGGTTGGGGATATCATGACTTTTGTTGATAAGGTCTTGACTATTGGCAAAGAATCCTCTAAAGTGGCCCAGCCGCTTCATGACGTGTTCAAGGATGGGGTTTCTATTTTGAAGGCCATAAAAATTCTACATTTGTACTTATCCGGCTAGGGTTCTTAGTGTTCAGGCAAAATGCCTCAGTGCTGTTCATGAGGTATAACCCGCATCGTTTCTCTCAACAATTAAGCTATTACCAGGGTGTTCCCCTTGAGGCGTTTCTTGATAATTCGGTTGCTTCAGAGGAGAATGTTCGCAATGTGGTCTACCATTTTATGCAATTGAACATGAGATCTTACTTCCTGATTGCTGGACCGAGTCATATTCCGAGAGCCTCAAATGCCTATATAGCCTGGTATCAACATGCAACGAGTGTTGTTATCAAAGAAGAGAGGCAGATGCTCCTTGATCATAAAGATTCCGTCCTAGCTAGCAACCCTGCGGTCCTGCTAAAATGACGTGCAGTCGTCCGTCCTTCCGTGAGAGAGGGCGATGTAGTAGTAGCTCCGCGTGTCTTTCTGATGGTGTCGACAGCTAAGCCACGACCCGATATGACGTCTGCAACACTTCCCGAATCAGACATTGGCTCGGACATCGGAACACGTCTCCCCAAGATGCCAACAAAAAGAAAGCTCTTATCGTCGGGAGTTTCTCTTGGTTGCAGAAGAAAAAGAAATCTATGTTTTCGGCCGATATCATTTTTGGTCCAGAGACCCATGCTCCCTATAGCGAATGCCTATCAGAGTACGAGACCAATGACGATCTTTTTCGTCCTGAAGCTTCTATCGATGAGAACACGACGACTGATCTCCAGGCCGCTCTTGAGGCTTCCGAACGATTGGCCCATGAGCAAGCAACGCTTGTTGCTCTTGCAGCGTCGGGTATACCTCATCTATACTCTTTGTATATCCTAGATTAAAATGTTATTGCACTTTATTTAACACTTTTCTTCTTCTTTTTTATAGGCATCTACACTGAAGAGGCTCTTCGGACATCCATTAATACAGACGAGGAAGAGGAGAGGCTTCGTACTTCTATGGGCCTTGGTATGATTTATTTTATACGCTTTAGAACATTTAGCTCATTTTGCCCACACCTTGACTCCTTTCTCTTCATTATAAGAACCTCTATAACTAGCGCTATTTCGAGTGAGGTGCCATCTTTGGGAATTAGCGCAAAGGATATTCCTCATTCGACGACCCCTACGGAATCTTCAGAGCTGTCGACTATTACTCAGGCCACCTCTGTGCCACTACGGGAAGCGTCGTTAAGGTAGCCGATGATGGATGTTGTAGCAGATCCTGAGGCTGAGTCTGATTTAGATGAGGGTCTTCCTCTGTTGGTTGTTCTGGAAAGATCCCTAAGTATAGCTAAAGCCAAGAATAAACACAGAAAGTATGTATCAAGGAAGCGTCAGGCTAGCTTGGCCACAGGTGTGGGCTCGAATGAAATATGCACCCCTGATGCTTCCATGGAGGACATACCTCCTACCTTGTCAACCGCCCACAACCATATCACGCATGCAGCTTGTGAAGAGGCTGAGCGTTTACTTCAGGGGAAAACAGCGCACGATACCTCAACAAAACCTGGTAGGACTTATTTATTTTCCAAGTTTCTTTCCATAGCAACTTATTCGAATTATAACGTTCTCCATTTTTGAATGATACAGCAGGGACAAGTATAGGTGCCGGGGCTGTGGATGAGGTGGCGGCACCCGGAGACTCTGGGATGGAGGACCTTCATCTTGAGTCTATTATTGCTCCAACTGCCACTCCTTCTCTCGGTGGATCTCCAGTATCCGCAGGTAATGCTAGCATAGCGACAGCCCTTATTGATTTGGGAGATGAGGGCATAGATTTTGAATCCGTCTCCTCTATGGTGGTGGAATTTGAAGAAGCTGTCACGACTAGTGATTCTCTAGATACAATCATGGTTCTCGCACCATCGGTTCTCATGAAATCTACAGGTACCTTCCGTGCTATAACTTTCGGATCCTTATTTTTGCTAGACATATTTGCTAATGTTTTCTTTATTTCTGGTATAGGCACGGCAAACCCTGGCGATCTGTCAATTGAAGAACCCCTGTCAGCTAGCACCATGACTGTTGTCGCTCCACCTATCTCCTTTGCACCGCCCTGAGTCTTCTCGAGCTTAGCGAGGGAAGGTAATTTTCTTTCAATTTTTTATTTCTTCGTTTCAGTATTGATATTACTCAGATTAATTTCTTAACATATATTGTCGCAATCTTCCAGGAGTGCTTTTCAACCATCTGTGCCAAGTGTTAGCTTTGCACTTCGCCTTCTAATTGGGACATGTCCCTCCTTCTGGCGTTAGTTAGTATATCTCTCATTTCTGATCTCAACTTTCTACAGCTAATCCTTCCCTAATAAGTTTTTTCCTATATGGACTACAGTCTTACAGTTTGAATGAGAAGACGAGGAAATGGCTAAGCCCTCTATGCTCCCAGATTTGCCGCTTCCAACTATTGGTAGGTTAGATCTTATTCATTTTCTTTTTTTAAACAGAGATCTGACTCATTTTTATCTGTAGCAACTCCGCTGGTTTCAATTCCTGTTGAATCCTGTATAGCCATGCCCGCAAGACCCTTCGCAAAATGTCAATCTTCTAGAGGTGCGGAAAATAACAGAAGTATGCTAAACGAATTTATTGAAGACCTTAATGTCGAGGCTCTCACTTCCGCTGGGGACTTTGCGGATAAAGTCAACCCTATGCTGGCGACTCTTGTGACTTTCCATAATGAAGATTTCATCTGCATCTGGGTTGATTATTGTAAGCAAATCAAGGCTTTCCTCCATGAGATCGAGCGCAAACATCTTACGCCTGAGACCTTATCCTCAGAGGCTCAATTGACCGCGCGGATCGAACAATATGCCACTCTCATTCAATACTACGAGCAAAAGCTGGTGCTGAAGTAGAAGGAGTATGAAACGGCTTTTAGAGAGTCAAGACAATTGCTTGCTCAGTTAGAAGCTAATGCTGCGCGGCTCCAGGTCGTCTTTGAAAACCTTCAACGGTGCATTTTTGAAGGAATGGTGCCGAAACAGGACCTTGATCTTACGGAGCGAGGGATGCGGGGCTACGAAGTTGCTAAACAGGAGATTTCTGAGAATCTTACTTCATTCTTGCAACAAAGAGTTCAAATTGAAGCGCTGCTAACCGCAATAGTGGAATGCGAGAATGAGCTCCAGCAGGAGAATGAGCGGTTCGTCGTTTTACTAAAAACCCCGCCCTCTTAGAGATTACAATTGTATCCCTTTTTCTTCATAAATTGTATGTTTCAAACACTTTGATTCATGAATAAAATATATATATATATATATATATATATATATATATATATATATTTGCATGCACCTTTCAGTTTCTTGAGGTCTTGATCCGGCGCGAAGTAGTTTATGTACTCATTTCGGAGTTTATAGTTTATTGACTCATTTCGGAGTCTCTAGTTTATTCACTCATTTCGGAGTTTCTAATTTATGTACTCATTTAGGAGTGTTTTTAGTTTACCTCCCTGTCACGACCCAAATTTCGGCCCGTGACCGGCACTTAACCACGTAACGTCTACATACGTAACGCGACTAAGTAAGCCGAAACCCAGAAATCAAAACCATTAAAGGAATGAGTGTTAAAACATTTAAGGGAGACATTTGTTAAAACATTTAGAAAACCTTAAGTAATTTAGTAAAATTCGTTAATGTTCAAGTTATTGTCTTAAAAATTTTGGCAGCATTTCCTTTGTAAAAACTAGCCCCGAAATCGGGTACAAGGCAATATACGAGTAAAATGATATACAACAAGAATAAAGCATCCCAACAGGAGCAATCACGCCCAATGGCGGAAACAATCTCCACAATAATAATATACGACGCCGTAGCGAAGAATGAGCAAAAATAAGTGAAGACAACATGAAATATAAAACTACATAAATAAAGTCGGCTCACAACGAGCTCGACACCAGAGTACAAAATAATATATATTGTCCTCACAACTGGTCTCTAAGTCAATACATAAGTAGTAGATGGAGAGTACTAGATACAACAGTGTATACAACAGGAAAATAAATAAATAGCAAAAACCCACCTATCAGCAAGAGGACTCACACGCCAACTGCAGTGGTATCTGTATCAAAAGATGCAAGAAAGCAGCCTGCCGCGACTACACTGAGGGGCAACCTGCAAATACTGTGGCACAACGGGGGTGAGTTTCCAACTCGTGAATAGTAGATAACATATAAAGGTAATCGCAAGTATGCACGTACTGCGATACTTTAACCTATGCCAACAGATAACATCTATGTGATGAGCTGGATGCGCAATAATCATGCAACAAGTATGATCTAATAACATCTCTATATGATGAGCAGGGTATGCAATAATCAGGCATAGCAATTGCAATCTAATAACATCTATATAGGATGAGCAGGGTATGCAATAATCGTGCATAGCAAGTGTACTCTATCAGGTACTACAGATACAGGATGAGATGTATAACACTGAATACTAAGCATGGGAATAAATAACATCTACACGGAATGTCAATGTGGAAAATAATCGGTGTCCATCAATACACCCAAATCCCAGTAAAACTAACTCAGACGCCGTCACTCTGATCGGCCCTCAAATCCTGTACAGCTCATGGAATCGTGAATGCCTAACATCGGCACTCGAAAATATCATGAAATCATCGTGTCTAGCATCGACACGCAAATCCTAAAGTATCGGGCTCCGTCAATCCGGATCGGCCCACGGGCTCCGTCTGCGGAATCGGCCCTCGGCCCCGGCAGTACGGGTCGGCCCGTATCCATCTCTCAGCTCTGGTCATATCCTCCGGATGACCGCCAGGTCCAACCAATCACCGGTAGGTAGTAGTCCCTCCGCCGGGCTCACCGTCTAACAACACGAGTCTTCTTTCCCTGGGGTACCGTACCGGGTCCACCATATACCCGCAATCGGTGCCTACCACTCCTCGAATCGAGTATACTCACACAAGCTCTCTGGAACTGAGAAAACTCATGGTGGACGCACTGAAATATCATATCAAGAGAAACCGGGTTTTTAAAACAGTGCGTATTTTCTTAAAATAATACCACGGTTCTCAAATCCAGAAATCCCATAAATCCAAACTCAATGCGTATATCCATGCAATGTGTAGTAAAAAGGGAAAACCGCTCCTTTAAAAAGAATCCAGTCTTGAAAATATCTCATGCGGTTCCTATTTTCTTGAAATCAAGTCAATATCATCCATGTATGTAACATATATATGTATGTAGGTATGGATGTGCAAATGGATATATACGTGAATATGAGTGTAGCACTTCTATGAAAATACAGTGTGCATGTGCGCAAGTATGAAGATATAAATATATGTGTGCACTGGTATAAATATATAGTATGCATGTCCGCAAATAGTGATATATCAATGAAGGTATGCACTAATATGAATGTACAGTGTGCATGTGCGCAAGTATGAAGATATCAATATATGTATGCACTGGTATAAATATACAGTGTGCATGTGCGCAAATAGTAATATATCACTGAAGGTATGCACTAATATGAATGTACAGTGTGCATATGCGTAAGTATGAAGATATCAATATATGTGTGCACAGGTATAAATATACAGTATGCATGTGCGCAAATAGTGATATATCAATGAAGGTATGCACTAATATGAATGTACAGTGTGCATGTGCGCAAGTATGATATATCAATGAAGGTTTGCACTAGTATGAATATATATAAACATCTACGACTAGATATCCTATCACGCCCTGACGCTTAACGCCATACGGGCGATTTCTCCATAGATGTTAAATCTACTCACCTGGTCGCGTGCTAAGTATAGCCGACCACCTGCTTCCCTTTCTTTGCGGCGTCTGACGTACCCGCCTGCGAACCTAAAATTCACACAAGGAATCTACATAAGCAAATATTTCGCAAAAACGCAATATCGAAATCAAACGAGAAACTCGCGTCGCGAACTAAACGCGCGTGTATACGTAACGTATGTGTATACGCCAAATCCCAACGCGATACGCTGTGGCACACAGCGACACGCTGTGATACACAGCAAACCAACTCAACACGCATCGTACGTGTCGCGCAAGTCCTGCTACGCTAAAAAAAATGGGTTAACGGTCCCAGATTTAATCTGGAGCAAAAACAAGAAAATCAAAAAAGACCAAACCCTTCATAATACCTACAGACAGCTACCTGTCAAAATCCAACACATTCCCTCAAAATTGGGCCGACGGCTATAGGGGTCATACCGGCCAAAAACCGGTGGAAGGGGTCTAGGTCCCTACACTATGATCCTAACCGAATTCATAGCCTAGTGTATATGTTTGCTTACTAAAATTATTATCCTAGATACAGCAGATTTCATGTATCCTAAAGTTTAGTTTAAAAACGTTTCAAAAGACTAAATTTGCAATAAAAGGGTGCACAAGTGATATAGGTGAAATTACTAGATTTGAGTGACACCACCAGCACAAAATAGAGCAAATATAACTATAATCATCCTGAATCATCCTATTTTTCAATTAAACTATAAGCTAAGCAATAAAACTCACCAAAAACACTAAACTTAGCTAATCAAACCCAGATTTCAACCTGCAAATAAATAGAGAAAATAAATAACACTAAACCCAGACAATTACTCACAGACACCCCCTACACAAAGCACCAACACCCAGAGCAACAGGGGGCCGGCGACGCCGGAATTTGGGGGAATGTCGCCAGATTTTTGGGAAGGCGGTGGGCTCGGATTTCAACACACTAGCCTACAAAGCCTGCACACTAATCTGAAGTTGTTTTCTAAGCTAGAAAATGAGCAAAATTACAGCAGATCTCAAATGTCCTATAATTTTCTTCAAAGCCGTATTTTAAATTTTCAAGTTTGCGGCGACTTAGCTAAATCTAGTGACACTACTAGGTTCAAACAGCAATATTAACACTTAATTAGGTTCATTAAGCTATAAAAACCCTAACATAACTTAAACCCCACTTAAATCACAAAATTAGCTCTAAACTCACACTAATCACTAACCGAAGCTAAAATAATCACATGCAAGCAAAGAAAGGAGTTGTGTTTAGAGATTATACCCCCACTAGATCCTAGGATGTAGGAAGAAGGAAGAGAAGAAGATGATGTGTATGCTGTTGCTGTTGCATGGTGCTGCTGTTGCTTGCTATTACTGTTGCTGCTACTGCTTTGCTGTTGTCTGGAGCTGCTGTTGTTGGTGCTGCTGTTGTTGCTGTGTTACTGCTGCTGCTGCTGAAGATGATGCTGTTGCTGTTGCTGAAGCTGGTGCTGCTGCTATTGCTTCAGCTGCTGCTGTTGTTATGTTGTTGCTGTTGGTGTTGCTGCTGCTATTGCTTCAGCTGCTGCTGCTGTTGCAGCTGTGTGTGTGTAAGTGAGAGGGAGAGATGTGAGGAATGAGTGTTTTTGAAAAAGAAATGAGGGAATAAGAGAGTCAAACCCCCCTCCTCTCTCACCTCATTAAATGCAAGCATGGGCTCAAGCCATCATGCCCACTCTCTCTCTCTCTAAGTCAACCCAAAACAATAATTCATTTTCCTTTAGGAAAAAAAATTTCCTTAATTAAAATCAAATTAGCTTAATAAGAATGGGTTAGTCCACCATGGTTATTAAACATGGTTTAACCCAAACTTAACCCTAGTTTACATGCACATGTGTGTGCAAGCCTAAATAAAATATAATAAAATATCCATTAATTTTGATAAAATATTTAAAAATCGTTTTGGTAAACTTTTTACTAAAAATCATACAATAAAGTATAATTGGCCACTAATCACATTCTAACGTGTTAAAATCTTCCCCCCTTAAAGTGATTCGTCCCCGAATTTAAAAAAAATATATGGCTACGCGTACCTTCAAAGAGATGAGGGAATTTCTTCCGCATCTCGCCCTCGGCTTTCTAAGTGATCTCTTCACCATTCGGGCTGCGCAAAAGCACTTTCACAGATGGCAAGACCTTCGATTGGAGCTTCTTCACCTGACGGTCCAATATTAAGACTGGCTGCTCGGTGAACGAAAGATCGCGCTCGAGCTGAACGGTCTAATGTTGAATCATGTGAGAAGGGTCATGTAGGTATCTGCGAAGCATCGACAAGTGGAATACGGGGTGAACATCTGAGAAGTCGGGTGGAAGAGCCAAACGATATGCTACTGTGCCCACACGCTCGAGGATCTCGAAGGGACCTAAGAATCTAGAGCTAAGCTTCCCCTTCCGTCCAAACCTCATCACTCCCTTCATCGGTGAGACCCTCAAAAAAACGTGATCGCCAACTTCGAACTCTAATCTGCGGCGGCGTCTGTCAGCATACGTTTTCTTCCTACTCTGAGCTGTCCTCATCCTGTCTCGAATTAGCTGTATCTTCTCGGTCGTCTCCTGTACGATCTGTGGCCCCAAAATACTGCTCTCACTGAGCTCTGTCCAACAGATGGGCGATCTACATCTCCTCCCATACAAGGCCTCGAAAGGTGCCATCTGAATAGTATCCTGGAAACTATTGTTGTAGGAGAACTCCACCAAGGGTAAATGATGATCCCAGCTTCCACCGAAGTCTAAAATGCACGCTCGGAGCATGTTCTCAAGATTCTGAATATTCCGCTCTGACTGGCTGTCGGTCTGCGGATGAAATGCCGTGCTGAAACTCAAGCGGGTGCCCAAGGCCTCCTGAAGCCTCTGCCATAGTCGGCTGGTAAACTGGGAGCCTTGGTCGGACACGATACATGTCGGAACTCCATGCAGTCGTACAATCTCGTCGATGTAAATCTAGGCATACTGAGCAAATCCGAAAGTCGTCTTCACCGGCAGGATGTGAGCCGCTTTTTTCAATCGATCCACGATCACCCAAATAGATTCATACCCTCGCCTAGTCCTGGGTAGTCCCACAATGAAGTCCATAGAAATCTGCTCCCATTTCCACTCCGGAATGGGTAACGGCTGTAGCTCTCCTGCTGGTCTCTGGTGCTCGGCCTTGACTTGCTGACAAGTCAGGCATCTCGACACGAAGTCTGTGATGTCACTCTTCATTCCGTCCCACCAGTAAACATCTCTCATATCATTGTACATCTTGGTGGAACCCGGATGAACACTGTACACCGATCGATGTGCCTCCTCAAAAATCTCACGCCGCAGTCCCTCAGCATCTGGTACGCACAGTCTAGTCCCAAATCGCAGTATCCCCTGATCATCGATCACGAACTCGGAAAATCTGCCCTGTCCAATCTGTGCCATGATCTCTGAACAACGGTCATCACTGTACTGTGCCTCATATATACGGTCAAGCAACTGTGGACGTGCATGAACATGCGCAAGTTTTCCCTCGATCGGCGTGAACTCGAACTGCACTCGGCTGTCGCATAAAGTCTTCCAATCTGTCGACGACTGCCTCTGCACTGCGCTCAAACAGGATAGACTACCCCTGGGCCTCCTGCTCAAAGCATCCGCTACTACATTAGCCTTGCCCGGGTGATACAAGATCTCACAATCGTAGTCCTTTACTAGTTCCATCCAACGACGCTGTCTAAGATTCAGGTCTCGCTGCTGAAATATATACTTTCAGCTCTTGTGATCAGTGAATATCTGGCACGACTCGCCGTATAGGTAATGTCGCCAGATCTTAAGTGCAAAGACCACTGAAGCCATCTCCAAATCGTGAGTGGGGTAGTTCTGTTCATGTTTCTTCAACTGCTATGAAGCATACGTGATCACCCTGTCATGCTGCATCAGTACGCACCCTAGCCCCACTCGAGAAGCATCACAATAGACCATAAATCCGCCCGATCTTGAAGGCAATGATAACACCGGCGCCGTAGTCAAACAAGTCTGTAGCTGCTGGAAGCTATGCTTGCACTCCTCCGTCCAATCAAAAGGAACTCCCTTCCGGGTCAACCTGGTCAAAGGTGCAGCAATGCGGGAAAAGTCCTGTACAAATCGCCTATAGTAGCCGGCCAGTCCTAGAAAGCTGCGGATCTCAGTAACTGATGTCGGTCTGGGCCAACGCTGAACGGCCTCGATCTTCTTCGGGTCCACACATATACCGTTTCGTGTAATCACGTGACCTAAGAAGTCTGAGCTGTCAAGCCAGAATGCGCACTTGGAGAATTTTGGGAAAAGCTGGTGCTCCCTCAAAGTCTGCAGTGTGATCTGCAGGTGCTTCTCGTTCTCCTCTCGGCTCCGGGAATACACCAAAATATCGTCAATGAACACGATGATGAACAAATCAAGATACGGCCTAAAAATACGGTTCATCAAGTCCATAAATGCAGCTGGGGCATTGGTGAGTCCGAACGACATCACCAAAAACTCATAATGGCCGTAACGCGTGCGAAAAGCTGTCCTCGGTATATCCTCCTGTCGAACCCGTAACTGATGGTATCCTGATCGCAAGTCGATCCTCGAAAAATACCCTGCGCCCTGAAGCTGGTCGAACAAGTCATCGATGTGTGGCAACGGATATCTGTTCCATACGGTAACCCGGTTCAGCTGGCGGTAGTCGATACACAGACGTAAACTGCCGTCCTTCTTCTTGACAAACAGGACCGGAGCACCCTAAGGAGATACACTGGGTCGAATAAGTCCCTTATCCTGCAAATCTTGCAACTAACCTTTCAACTCACTAAGCTCCGCCGGGGCCATCCGATAAGGCGGTATAGAAATAGGCCCCGTGCCGGGAATCAAGTCAATGCAGAAAACAATATCATGCTCAGGCGGTAGCCCAGGAAGCTCATCAGGGAAAACATCAGGGAACTCACAAACAATCGGAACCTGGTCCAACGGAACATCCGTAGCTCTAGTATCGCAAACATAGGCTAGGAATCCCTGACATCCCTTCCTTAAAAGCTGTCCAACGCGAAGAGAAGAAATCAAACTGTGAGGGGTGGCACAACTATCCCCCTGCACAAAAAAAGCCGACTCACCGGGAAAACAAAATCTAACTGTCTTCTCGTTGCATTCCACAGACGCATAGCACGTGGCTAACCAATCCATGCCCAAAAGGACGTTGAAGTCCAACATCTCAAGAAGGATCAAGTCGACGGGCAACACTCTCTCGCTAATACGGACAACACATGATCGGAACACGTGTCTAGTAACAAACGACTCGCCTACAGGAGTGGTCACAACAAGCGGCTGATCAAGCAAACCAGACTCTTTACCCAAACTCGGTATGAAGTGTGTGGAAACGTACGAGTGTGTGGATCCGGGATCAAACAACACGTGTACATCAACAGAACATAGTGAAAGGGTACCTGAGACCACAACATTGAACGCCTGCGCGTCCTGATGCGTCAAAGCGAAAACCCATGCTTGTCCTCTACCTGCGACTGGCGGTCCCCTACTAGCAACTGGCTGTACTCTGCCGGCAGCTAGCTGTCCTCTGCCTCGGCCGCCTCGGCCTCTATGAGCAAACCCTCCGTGACCACGGCCTCTCTGTGCATGAGTCTGGAGCGGAGCAACAGTAGGTACAATAGGCAACGCCCTCTGGGATGGGGAAGGTGGAAGTGTGACATGTGGTACTGCTGCCTCCCTCCGGCGTATCTCGGTACAATCTCTGTGTAGGGCTCCTAGGCACCCTAATGAGGTCACACAAGGCATCAACCATGCCAATTTCTAATTTTAACGGTGCCGAGAAACCCGACTACGGATCGTTGGCTAGAAAACTAGGCGAAACAATAAACTAGTTAACACTTAACTACAAGTAAACGGAAATACAACCTTTGTAGATCCGGTGCTCCACCTCCATAGCTCCGCAACGAAGTCCCCTCACTGTCCAAATGAATTCCCGGGCTCTAGCGTCGGCTTCATCGGAGAATAGGCAGGCTAGGTCGTCGATGTCCATGCCGAAGATGATCTATGTCGAGGCATCGCTAGATCAAGCTCCGCCTTCACCAAGCCATAAAAACTTGTGAAGGAAACACCCTATACTACTTGGCAAGAGGTAGAGGATGAAGAAATAGGAAGTGGGTAGACTTTAGAATTGGATTTCTCACTTGTTTTCATCAATCACCATTGATGAAGTAAGGTTTCTTCATGTGTCAAGATGAAGAAGAAGATGATATTGTTATGATAAGTTATTTCAAAAATAGAAAATAAAAAGAATGCTTATCATAATCTAACCATGGTGAAGTGTAGAGAATCAACTAGGGTTGAGTGGAGTGGTTAGGGTTAAGCATGAGACAAAATAGTGACTAAGTCAAAGCTTCATGAAGCTTCAACATGCAAGTCCAAAATTAGCCACCATTTCATTTCTTTATGCTTAATATTTTTCCAAAATAAATAAATGAATAAATAATGGATAAAACAAAACCCTAATTTCCAACTTAACCATGGTTTAATTCTTTACACTTAACCAAAAAGCATGTATCATCAAACATGATACAATCATGTGTACAAAAGTATATCACATATACAATGTGCACAAACCAAGTGAGAAAATCCGTTTAAAGTGAACCAATACTAGTTAGTGCAAAGTAATATATCAAATATATAATTATGCATTAAATCATTAAATCAACACTTGATTCAATGATCCGGTCATGTCGCACACAACCGACTAGTATTCAATGTATCGTCTTATCGAATCAATACTTGATTCGATAACTAGTTTATATCGCATACAACCATTCGATACATTCATCGCGAGAATAGAATACGGTATCACATACACGCATTATTCTCGGTCCTGCACATATCTCATATGCGCTCCTATTTCGTTTCGCTTGAGCCAGGAAACCTCTGTGTAGGACTCTAAAGACTCGTCAATACGCCGGCAGCAGATGATGATCATATCAAACACCCACAAGCCGCAAGCGGTCTGCTAAACGTAACGGCCACCCGGGTATTGAGCGATCAGAAGATCGACGAGCAAGCCCGCTCACACTCCAGTGAATCCAACCAGTAACACTACCGTACAGTCCGGTCTGATCGTCTGATATGTCGCATATCTCGCCTAGGGGTGGTAAACGTCAGACCCCAATAACTCGATAAGTCGTGTTGATATGAGGTCTATAACAATTCGAGAAACTACAGGTAACACTTACCAGTAAATCTCAGCAACCCTGGCCAGGGATTTCTTGTTATAGCCAATCGAACACAGCGCAACATCAACCCCCTGTACCGGGAGAGACGAATCCCCTCCTATCGCTCATTGCCTCCATGTGACTCGGGACTGTACCCAAAAACCACCATTTTGCACGCCCTCTTGGACGTGGTAAGATGGAAATCAAAGCACGGTGGGAACCACACAAGACTCTATGACGATCTCGGGTCAACAGACTACTCTGTACCAGTGTCACCAGAGAACTGCCATCTGACGTAAGGTATAATACCATCTGGGAGTTCTCGGCGAGTCCGTCCAGTGTACCCAGTCTCCACTGAGCACCCGTATATCATCTCTGATGTCAAACACCAATGGATATGGGATCATCCATCGCCCATCTGTATGGGTCGAGAAGGTATACGCTAGTCTACTCTGGTATATCGATGCCCCATCTCGATACACCCACGACTAGGGACTTTGAAGGATGTACTTATGGACTACCATGTCCCCACTAGTATGATCCGCATCATAGTCCAGGTAGTCAAGTTCACATCCTAAGGGCTTTACCAACATGTAACAGAGAGACAATCAGTGTACACGTTAAGGTAAAGAGTAACCAGATAGTATACTATCATGTCGAGCAAGAAAGTCCTTCCTATATATGTCCCAGCATCCACTACAATATACATCCAATGTACAGTAATGGCCTCTAGGGCATACATATAACTAACAATCTCCCACTTGCACTAGGGCCATCTGTAGCAGTGGTTGTAGTATCTCATACTCAACCATCCCATAAAAGTCTCTCTCTGGGAATAGGCCTTCGTGAGTGGATCCTCCGTGTTGTCCTCTGCGTCTACTCTCCTAACCTCGATCCCTTAGAGATCATCCATCTCCATGATCAAGTGATACTGCCTTAGAATATGTCTGGATCACTGATGGGACCGGCGTTCCTCGGCATGAGCCACAACTTCATTGTCTCACAATGGTAGGAACGTAGTTCATCTCATGAACTAATATACACCCAAACATCCTCTTTGGTAGCATCTTAAGTAGCGATGTATCCTGCCTTTATCGTCTAGTATGTCACGGTATCTGGCTTGGAACTCTTCCAACATACCGTCCCTTTACTGAGGGTAAAGACAATGCCTGCGACTGACATTCAGTCGTCTTTATCACCCTGGAACCCTTCCAGTGATTCTCCCCAGGATCAACTGATACCATCTCACTATAGCTAGTGAGTATCCTAACATCCATTTAGATCTATCTCATAGATCCAAAGTCTAGGATTTAGTAGGTATCACTTTGATCCTATGTGGAGAATCATTGTGATAAGCGGAGATTGACCGAGCGTAGCATAGGAAACTCCTTCCCTATCAAGAGTATGTAATCCACGTACTCTACGAGGATCGTCACCATACTCCCTACTATCTTTTTGTTCATACAAGGTTCATCTACCATTTTGATGATGTCAAACTCTTTGACTAACACATCAAAACAGACGTTCCATCTCCGCGATGCCTGCTTTATCTTATAAAGCATCTTGCACACGTTTCCGCTGCTCCCACTGTCTACGAGGCCCTCTGGCTGTGTACTTATAGACGCACTCTTCTAAAACATCATTTAGAAAAGCTGTCATGACACCCAACCACCAGATATCGTAGTCATGGTATGTAGCCGTGGCAAGTAGGATCTGGATGGACTTAAGCATAGGTACTTGAAAAGGTTTCATCATTATCCACAGCTGGTCAATGATGCAAACTTTTAACAAGTCTAGCTTTGAAAGTCTCAACTTTTCGATGTACACCAAGTAATCTTCTCAAGATATACCTTCTCCTGATGGGGATTTAACCCTTCAGATATAGCAACCAAAGTCCATACTTTGTTGGTGTATAAGGATTCCATCTCAGATCGCTAAGCATCCAGCCATTCTTACAGAGTCCCACTCCTGATGGCCAGCTCGAAACTAGTTGGGTCATCATCCCATGATGCAATCCTCGCTCCCACTGTCATAGAGAAACCGAAATATCTCTCAGGTGGGTGAGGAACCCTACTAGATCGGCGGAGAGGCCGAGGTTTGTTGGAATCTACTGAATCCTTTGGTTCTTTCAAATCATCTGCTGTAGTTTGTATAGCTGGAACCTTTCCAGTTCTACATAACTGACCTTGCCTCGAGCTTGTCCAGATTTTGTTTTTAGACATAGGCTGGTCAACCCCAAATCTTAACTAACTTAAGACATGGGCTCTTCCCTTTCCATATCATATATGAAGTGGTAGGCGTCTGATTTGATTCGAACCCTATTCAATATGTATGCAGCTTCTCAAGCGCATAACTCCCAAAAGGAAAAAGGTAACTCAGTAGTACTCATCATAGAGCACACCATATCATATAGGGTGTGATTGCTCCGCCCCGATATACCATCGTACTATGGTGTATACAGAGGAGTAATGCTGAGAGAGAATCTTATTCTCCTTTAGAATAGTCCAGGAATTCCATGCACAAGTATTCTCCTCCTTGATCTCATCAAAGGACATAATACTTATACCCGTATTGGTTCTCTACTTCTTACTTATATTCTGTGAATATCTCAAAAGGTTCAGACTCGTGTTTCAACAGGAACATATGTCTGAATCTTGAGAGATTATCAGAGAATGTAATGAAGTACAAAGAACCGGTCTTGGCATGTGTAGACTGGGGACCTTACATACATCAACATGTATCATCCCAAGAGTTTACTAACTCTTTCTCTGTTTCCAATAAACAGAGCTGTGGTCATCTTATCTTTGTGACATGACTGGCGAGTTTCACAAGATGTAAATTCAAACTGATTTAAATATGCATCTAAATGTAACTTCAGCTAGTCGGGTCACATTGATATGACCTAGTCTACAATGCCTCAAGAAGGATTCGTTCATTTCTGAACTCTTCCTCTTGTGTGTGTTCCGTATACTAAGAACTGTAGTTTGATTTAGAACATTAATGCATTTAGATAACGTGCCTGAACCGATCAACTTTTGATATAGGAAATGTTCAAAATATTATCCAACAATACAAAATTTTATCATTTCTTTACTAATAAAGAGACTGATATGATTTTGTATATCAGGTTCGGTATCTAATAACATTCGTTCAGAATCAATGTATTGTAATACAGGGTGACAGTGACCAACAGACTTGGCTGCAACTCTTGCCCCGTTTTCTGCCTCATGAAACTTATCACCCGTTCTCAGTTCTCTACCTATCTGTAGCCCTATGTAACAGATTACATATCTGGGATCCTGATCTGGTATCACATACTCAGGACGTAGAGGATACAGAGAAACAGTTCTCTGTAATGAACACACCCGAAGATGATGCATCAGCATGCACTCTCTTCGTTTGGGCGGCAAGGGAATTCTGGTAATCCCCAATTTCCTGCTCTTTCTTATAACAATTATAAGTTGGAGCGGGACCAACGTTCCCCAGCTCAGTATAACAAGCGGGTTCGGTCAATTATCCGTATTATTATCTTGATTAAGGCGTGATATGGTCGCTACCTGGAGAGAGAGAGAAGAAAACACTCAGCGTGCGCTCTAGAAAGAATAGATTGGTTATTATTTTATCTAATCAGGATGGCTCCCACTGCTTTTTATCAAATCTTCCTTCAAACCCTAAAAGGAAAGACTAGCCGGGATTAATTACACACTACAAGTTCGCCGATCTTTCAGCCAGGCCAGTGTCGGTACTTTGAGGGAGGTCCCCCGTGCTTTCGCACGAACCTAATTAATGTAAACCTCGTTTTCCCAGAGGCGTAACCTCGTTAACACCTTTCTAGACACCTACTCGATTGGCTAATTGTAATGTGTAAAACTCTCCCAGGAGTAACTATTACTCGCAGCGGGTATCGGGATCCAACTATCTCATAGAAGGTATGCAATCTCATTGCAAATTTCAATACTTCAAATTCCCGATAATTTTGCCCCCAGCACCCTATGACCTTGACGGAGGTCAACAAACCATAGGCTACTAGTCAAGTTCAACCCGTCATTTCTTGATCGAATTAAACCCACCCGCACGACCCTTGACGGAGGTCAACAAGGCCGCACGACTACCCTAACTCAATCTGCATCATATGCATAAACAGATAAATACTAGTTAGCTACCGCACACTACGCCTTGACGGAGGTCAACAAACGTAGCACGAATACTAAATAGGACTTATCTGAAATGACGGAGGGCTACGACAGGTTTTTCTGAAAACCTATTGCGTAATGAACTTGATATCGTTGTAGGATCGAATGAATTTTGAAAATGGAGTGCTTTTGAGGCTTTTCTAGTTTTGCTAAAGGAGTCACTCCCGGTGAAGGGATCGTCGGTCCTTTCCTTGTCGAATGAGGTGCGGGATATATCATATATATCGCTGTGCAAAGCAAAAACACTTAAAAGCAATCAAAAGACAAACCGAGTGTGTAGCATCTTCCAGTTATTGCTAAAGGAGTCACTCCCGGTGAAGGGATCTCGGTCCTTTCCTCATCGAATAAGGTGCAGGATATATCGTATATACCGCTGTGCAAAGCAAGAACTGTAGCTACCTGTTTTACTTTGAAATTTGATTCTACAACATCTTTAGGTTTCTTTTATTTCATTAATCACATTAATGAAGTCCCATCATTTAAGTACCTAAACATTACAGATAAATACGACGTACACTTATGCCATCCGCATTCGCCTCGATGTCCCCTCGTGCACCGTTAGGTTAGGTAACTAACGGCAGAGCGGGGCAGGGCTAGCGCGGGTGTAAAACATAAGTAACGCCTATATAATATATCATATATACTATATAATGTATCTATCACAGAACATCACATGATCACATCACAGATATCGCAGCAGAAGAATCATATGAAATATTGGATATACTAGGACGTCCGTGTTTTCAATACGAGCCAGTATAAAACACGGATTCCACAGTCGTGTTTGAATAGCCGGGGGTTTTTATGTGAGATGAGTGTTTTTCATTTTCATTCATGTAAAAACTTGTATGTAATATTCTTTTATTGGGGCGCTTCCAGGTTGCGGAAGTTGTCACCGTTTGTATATTATTTACTTTTCTGCACTAGGATAGACCCAAGGAGGGGAGCACAAGTAACCGGGTTCTGGAGTCCAGTGGGAGACCAACTCGAGGAGTCGGGTCCGGGACGATCCGTAGTCGGGTTTCTCGGCACCGTTAAAATTAGAAATTGGCATGGTTGATGCCTTGTGTGACCACATTAGGGTGCCTAGGAACCCTACAGTGGTATCAGAGCTAGAAAACTAGGCGAAACAATAAACTAGTTAACACTTAACTACAAGTAAACGGAAATACAACCTTTGTAGATCCGGTGCTCCACCTCCATAGCTCCGCAACGAAGTCCCCTCGCTGTCCAAATGAATTCCCGGGCTCTAGCGTCGGCTTCATCGGAGAATAGGCGGGCTAGGTCGTCGATGTCCATGCCGAAGATGATCTACGTCGAGGCATCACTAGATCAAGCTCCACCTTCACCAAGCCATGAAAACTTGTGAAGGAAACACCCTATACTACTTGGCAAGAGGTAGAGGATGAAGAAATAGGAAGTGGGTAGACTTTAGAATTGGATTTCTCACTTGTTTTCATCAATCACCATTGATGAAGTAAGGTTTCTTCATGTGTCAAGATGAAGAAGAAGATGATATTGTTATGATAAGTTATTTCAAAAATAGAAAATAAAAGGAATGCTTATCATAATCTAACCATGGTGAAGTGTAGAGAATCAACTAGGGTTGAGTGGAGTGGTTAGGGTTAAGCATGAGACAAAATGGTGACTAAGTCAAAGCTTCATGAAGCTTCAACATGCAAGTCCAAAATTAGCCACCATTTCATTTCTTTATGCTTAATATTTTTCCAAAATAAATAAATGAATAAATAATGGATAAAACAAAACCCTAATTTCCAACTTAACCACGGTTTAATTCTTTACACTTAACCAAAAAGCATGTATCATCAAACATGATACAATCATGTGTACAAAAGTATATCACATATACAATGTGCACAAACCAAGTGAGAAAATCCGTTTAAAGTGAACCAATACTAGTTAGTGCAAAGTAATATATCAAATATATAATTATGCATTAAATCATTAAATCAACACTTGATTCAATGATCCGGTCATGTCGCACACAACCGACTAGTATTCAATGTATCGGCTTATCGAATCAATACTTGATTCGATAACTAGGTTATATCGCATACAACCATTCGATACATTCATCACGAGAATAGAATACGGTATCACATACACGCATTATTCTCGGTCCCGCACATATCTTATATGCGCTCCTATTTCGTTTCGCTTGAGCCAGGAAACCACTGTGTAGGACTCTAAAGACTCGTCAATACGCCGGCAGCAGATGATGATCATATCAAACACCCACAAGCCGCAAGCGGTCTGCTAAACGTAACGGCCACCCGGGTATTGAGCGATCAGAAGATCGACGAGCAAGCCCGCTCACACTCCAGTGAATCCAACCAGTAACACTACCGTACAGTCCGGTCTGATCATCTGATATGTCGCATATCTCGCCTAGGGGTGGTAAACGTCAGACCCCAATAACTCGATAAGTCGTGTTGATATGAGGTCTATAACAATTCGAGAAACTACAGGTAACACTTACCAGTAAATCTCAGCAACCCTGGCCAGGGATTTCTTGTTATAGCCAATCGAACACAGCGCATCATCAACCCCCTATACCGGGAGAGACGAATCCCCTCCTATCGCTCATTGCCTCCATGTGACTCGGGACTGTACCCAAAAACCACCGTTTTGCACGCCCTCTTGGACGTGGTAAGATGGAAATCAAAGCACAGTGGGAACCACACAAGACTCTATGACGATCTCGGGTCAACAGACTACTCTGTACCAGTGTCACCAGAGAACTGCCATCTGACATAAGGTATAATACCATCTGGGAGTTCTCGGCGAGTCCGTCCAGTGTACCCAGTCTCCACTGAGCACCCGTATATCATCTCTGATGTCAAACACCAATGGATATGGGATCATCCATCGCCCATCTGTATGGGTCGAGAAGGTATACGCTAGTCTACTCTGGTATATCGATGCCCCATCTCGATACACCCACGACTAGGGACTTTGAAGGATGTACTTATGGACTTCCATGTCCCCACTAGTATGATCCACATCATAGTCCAGGTAGTCAAGTACACATCCTAAGGGCTTTACCAACATGTAACAGAGAGACAATCAGTGTACACGTTAAGCTAAAGAGTAACCAGATAGCATACTATCATGTCGAGCAAGAAAGTCCTTCCTATATATGTCCCAGCATCCACTACAATATACATCCAATGTACAGTAATGGCCTCTAGGGCATACATATAACTAACACTCTGATGCGGTGACGGGGACTACCATACCCAAAGCATCCACGCGATGACTGCTGACCCTCCTGGGGATAAGAGCTAAACATTTGACCTCGCCCCGAGTCTCTGCCACCTGTACGACGTCTATCACGGCATCCGAATGGGAGTCTCCGTGCTGCTGTATCAGTATGAACTCTCTTTGGTCCTGGAACCAACGAAGTCTCTGCAAGGTGCTCCTCGACTAATAGGGCTGCGTCTACAGCTGTTGCATAGGTCTCGCAATGCTGCGCGCTGATCGCAAGGAACAGTGGGGTAAGTAAGCCTCGAACAAATCTGTTGACTCGCATCTCCTCAGTAGCCACTAGGTATGGGGCAAAAATAGATAGCTCGGTGAACAGTATATCGTACTCTGCCACTGTCATCTCTGGCGTCTGGCGTAAGGACTCGAACCTGCATGCTCGGGCATCCCTGACACTCTGGGGAAGGAAACGGGCTAGAAATACCGTCACAAACTCGGTCCAGGTTATAGGAGGAAGACCCGCTGCTCTGCCCTTCTCGATCGATTCACACCATTTCTGCGCAAGACCTTCCAGGAGAAAGCTCGCGAACTCTACCCATCTCGCATCTGAGCATCTGAGTGAACGACATATCCGGGCCATCCTATCAATAAAAGACTGTGGGTCCTCGGTTGCATCGGTGCCTGTAAAGACCGGAGGCTTCAGCCTCATAAACTATGATAGCGATACTGTGATGACCTCTGTAGCTGCAGGGGCAACTGCCTGTACTGTAGGTACCATCACGGTCCCCGTAACAGGTGGAACTACCTCTGGTCACTGCGCTCGAAGTGTCTCGACTAGCGACCCTATTATCTAGCGTATCTCCTGCATACCGGCCCCTAGCATGGCGATCTGATCTGTCATAGAAGGAACAGTCTGCTCTGGTATAATAGGTGTAGTACCCGGATCAGTCCTCGTCTCGGACAAGTCAACTCGAATCTCGGCTCTCGCAGCCGCTCTCTTCGCCCTCGTAGTCTTTGGCGGCATAATAGATGGAAAGAAAATAGGATTCGATAAGGATACGGAAATCAAATCACAAGAATGTATACAATCATGAAGGAATTTCGATCAATAAATCCTAAGGTCGCTTAGGCGGAGTACCGTGTCATGAGTATACCGCGGAACATACGCACGCTATGCCACTCTGCTTCAGCTACCTACTCCATCATACCAGGGTCATCCTACACTCCGAAGGTAAAACCTACGCTCTGATACCAACTTTTTCACGACCCAAAGTTCGGCCCGTGACCGGCACTTAACCACGTAACGTCTACAAGCGTAACGCGACTAAGTAAGCCGAAACCCAGAAATCAAAACCATTAAAGAAATGAGTGTTAAAACATTTAAGGGAGACATTTGTTAAAACATTTAGAAAACCTTAAGTAATTTAGTAAAATTCGTTAAAGTTCAAGTTATTGTCTTAAAAATTTTGGCAGCATTTCCTTTGTAAAAACTAGCCTAGAAATCGGGTACAAGGCAATATACGAGTAAAATGATATACAATAAGAATAAAACATCCCAACGGGAGCAATCACGCCCAACGGCGGAAACAATCTCCACAATAATAATATACGACACCGTAGCGAAGAATGAGCAAAAATAAGTGAAGACAACATGAAATATAAAACTGCATAAATAAAGTCGGCTCACAGCGAGCTCGACACCAGAGTACAAAATAATATACATCGTCCTCATAACTGGTCTCTAAGTCAATACATAAGTAGTAGATGAAGAGTACTAGATACAAAAGTGTATACAACAGGAAAATAAACAGATACCGCAAAAACCCACCTATCAGCAAGAGGGCTCACACGCCATCTGCGGTGGTATCTGTATCAAAAGATGCAAGAAAGCAGCCTTCCGCGACTACTCTGAGGGGCAACCAGCAAATACTGTGGCACAACGGGGGTGAGTTGCCAACTCGTGAATAGTAGATAACATATAAAAGTAATCGCGAGTATGCACGTACTGCGATACTCTAACCTATGCCAACAGATAACATCTATGTGATGAGCTGGATGCGCAATAATCATGTAACAAGTATGATCTAATAACATCTCTATATGATGAGGAGGGTATGCAATAATCAGGCATAGCAATTGCAATCTAATAACACCTATATAGGATGGGCAGGGTATGCAATAATCGTGCATAGCAAGTGTACTCTATCAGGTACTACAGATACAGGATGACATGTATAACACTGAATGCTGAGCATGGGAATAAATAACATCTACACGGAATGTCAACATGGAAAATAACTAGTGTCCATCAATACACCCAAATCCCAGCAAAACTAACTCAGGCGTCGTCTCTCTGATTGGCCCTCAAATCCTGTACAGCTTATGGAATCGTGAATGCCTAGCATCGGCACTCGAAAATATCATGAAATCATCGTGTCTAGCATCGACACGTAAATCCTCAAGTATCACGCTCCGTCAATCCGGATCGGCCCACGGGCACCGTTTGTGGAATCGGCCCTCGGCCCTGGCAGTACGGGTCGGCCCGTATCCATCTCTCAGCTCTGGTCAGTATCCTCTGGATGACTGCCAGGTCCAACCAATCACCGGTAGGTAGTAGTCCCTCCTCCGGGCTCACCGTCTAACAACACGAGTCTTCTTGTCCCGGGGTACCGTACCGGGTCCACCATATACCCGCAATTGGTGCCTACCACTCCTCGAATCGGGTATACTCACACAAGCTCTCTGGAACCGAGAAAACTCATGGTGGACGCACTGAAATATCATATCAAGAGAAACCGGGTTTTTAAAACAGTGCGTAGTTTCTTAAAATAATACCACGGTTCTCAAATCCAGAAATCCCATAAATCCAAACTCAATGCGTATATCCATGCAATGTGTCGTATGACACTAAGAGTAAAAAGGGAAAACCGCTCCTTTAAAAAGAATCTAGTCTTGAAAATATCTCATGCGGTCTCTATTTTCTTGAAATCAAGTCAATATCATCCATGTATGTAACATATATATGTATGTTGGTATGGATGTGCAAATGGATATATACGCGAATATGAGTATAGCACTGTAGGGTTCCTAGGCACTCTTGTGAAGGTTCATAAGGCATCAAACATTCCCGGATAAAAATTTAGACGTGCCGAACAACCCAAAGCCGGGATCTTTGCTAGATTATTAGGGTTAAACATGCAAGATGATAACTTTTATCTAAGTGTGAGGGATTACAACCTTTGTAGTCCGCTCCTTCGCTTCACAAGCTCCGAGTAGAAGTCCCTTTGCCGCGATCCACGATCTCCCGGACTCATGAGAGGCTCCACGACTCGAACAATCCATGCTAGCTTGAAGTGTTCCAAATCTCCGATGATCTACGTCGAAGTTGCAAAGACTCAAGCTTTCTCACTCTAAAGAGATGAACACACTAATCTCATGGGCTAGATGAGATGAGGATGAGAGAGTAATATTTATGCTTTCTTTTTAAATCATTTTCTCATATTTATTCATCACATAAAGAATTTCTAGTGAGCTCAAAATCAAAAGAGAAGAAGATGATAATGGAAAAGATAATGATAAATCCTTTTGTGATGAATAGAAAGAAATGTATATGATTGATATATAAACCATGGTCAAGGATGAGTGGCTAAGATTTTGTAGAGAATAAACTAGAGTTAGAGTTTGGTTGGGTTAGAAATATGTCATCACAAAATATATTAACCATGACAAAAGAAATCGCTTCTAGAAGGTGCAAGAAGCAACTAACCCTAATCAAACCCTAACCTCATTTAATCATCCTTAAACATGTTTAATAATAAATCATATCATGTCACAATAATATATATCACATATATATTATATATTTGCAACAAAAGAAAATAATACAATTAACATATATCGCATATATATCAATGTATCATTCAGTGAGAAAATGAAATAATAAAGCAAGCCAATATTAGATAATGTAATAATATATCATATATATATTATTATACATTAAATCATCGAATCAACACTTGATCCGACGATCCGGCTATATCGAATATAACCGACTAATATATCATGTACCGATTCATCGAATCAACACTTGATCCGATGTCCCGGTTCATATCTAAATATCGCGAGAATATAATACGGTATCTCATATCGCATTATCCTCGGTCCTGCACATATCACATATGTGCCTCTACTCCGTTTCACCTGAGCCAAGAAACCTCTGTGTAGGACTCTAAAGAATCATCAATACGCCGGTAGCAGGTGATGATCATATCAAACACTCACAAGCTGCAAGCGGTCAGCTAAACGTAACAGCCACCCAGGTATTGAGCGATCAGAAGATCAACAAGCTAGCCTGTGCGTTCTCTTGTGAATCCAATCAGTAACACTCCCGTACAGTCCGGTCTGTTCGTCTGATATGTCGCATATCAAGTCTAGGGGTGGTATACGTCAGACCCCAGTAACCGATAAGTCATGTCGATGTGTGGCTCATAACGGGTCGAGAAACTACTAGTAACACTTACCAGTAAATCTCTATATCAGCCTTGGCCAGGGACTTCCAGTTATAGCCAATCGAACACAGCACAACATCAACTCCCTATACCGGGAGAGACGAATCCCCTCCTATCGCTCATTACCTCCATGTGATTCGGGACTGTACCCAAAAGCCGCCGTTTTGCATGCCCTCTTGGACGTGGTAAGGCGGAAATCAAAGCACAGTGGGAATCACACAAGACTCCATGACGATCTCGGGTCTACAGACTACCCTGTAGCAGTGTCACCGGAGAACTGCCATCTAACGTGTGGTATATCACCATCTGGGAGTTCTCGGGGAGTCCGTCCAGTGTACCCAGTCTCCACTGAGCACCCGTACACCATCTCTGATGTCAAACACCGATGGATATGGGATCGTCCATCGCCCATCATATGGGTCAAGATGCGTATACGCTAGTCTACTCTGGTGTATCGATGCCCTGTCTCGATATACCCTCGACTAGGAACAGTTATAGGATGTACTCATCGACTACCATGGCCCCACTAGTATGATCTCATCATAGTCCCAGGAGTCGAGTACAGATCCTAAGGGCTTTATCAACATGTGAGAGTAAAACAGTAAACCAATACAAGTCAACATGTTAAGATAAAGTGAAACCAAATAGCATACTATCATGACGAGCAAGAAAGTCATCTCTATATATATCCAAGCATCCATTATAATATACATCATATGTACAACAATGGCCTCTAGGGCATATACATAATTAACAATCTCCCACTTGCACTAAGGCCAGCTGTTGTAGTATCTCATACCTAGCATCCCGAATAATCTCTCAAACTGTTTCTGGGGAATAGCCTTCGTGAATGGATCCGCAGTGTTGTCCTTCGTATCTACTCTCCTGACCTCGATCTCCCGGCGATCAACTATCTCCCTGATCAGGTGATACCGCCTCAGAATATGTCTGGACTTTTGATGGGATCTGGGTTCCTTGGCCAATGCCACAGCTCCATTGTTATCGCAATACAAAGGTATTGGATGCTCAATGGATGGAACCACTCCAAGTTCAGTAATGAACTTCTTGATCCAGACAGCCTCTTTGGCAGCATCGTTGGCAGCGATGTATTCAGCCTCCATCGTTGAGTCTGCAACGGTATCCTGTTTGGAACTTTTCCAACATACCGCCCCTCCATTGAGGGTAAAGACAAAAACCCGAATGCGACTTAGAGTCGTCCTTATCACTTTGGAAGCTGGAATCGGTAAAGGACTCCACCTGGAGTTCTCCATTACCATATACCAAGAACATCTCCTTAGTCCTTCGTAAGTACTTGAGAATGTTCTTCACAGCTGTCCAATGACTCTCTCTAGGATCTGCTTGATACCGACTCACTATACTTAGTGAGTATGCTACATCGGGTCTGGTACATAGCATCGCATACATGATAGAGCCTACTGCCGAAGCATACGGTATCCCTTGCATGCGAGCTCTCTCCAAATCAGTCTTGGGAGACATCTCTTTGGAGAGAGTGAGTCCAGAGATCGTGGGTTGGTTCCCACGCTTGGATTCTTCCATACTAAACCTCTTTAGTATGGTGTCAAAATACCTGGATTGGGACAATCCCAGTATCCATTTAGATATATCTCTATAGATCATGATTCCCAATATGCAGGAGGCATCACCTAGATCTTTCATTGAGAATCTCTGTGATAAGAAGAGCTTGACTGATTGCAGCATAGGAATATCATTTCCTATCAAGAGTATGTCATCCACGTACAATACGAGGAAGACAACCTTACCTTCTGCTACCTTCTTATAGATACAAGGTTCATCTATATTTTTGATGAAGTCAAACTCTTTGACTACAACATCAAAACAGATGTTCCAACTCCACGATGCTTGTTTTAACCCATAAATGGATTTAAGCAGCTTGCACACCTTTCCGCTGCTCCCACTATCTACGAAGCCCTCTGGCTGAGTCATGTACACGCTCTCTTCTAAATCACCGTTTAGAAAGGCGGTCTTAACATCCATTTGCCAGATTTCGTAGTCATGGTATGCAGCAATGGCAAGTAAGATCCGGATGGACTTAAGCATAGCCACTGAAGAAAAGGTTTCGTCATAATCCACACCTGGTCGTTGACGAAAACCCTTTGCTACAAGTCTAGCTTTGAAAGTCTCAACTTTTCCATCCACACCAAATTTCTTTTTAAAGATCCACTTGCTCCCAATGGGTTTTACCCCTTCAGGAGCATTTTCCAAAGTCCATACTTTGTTGGTGTACATGGATTCCATCTCAGATCGCATTGCATCCAGCCATTTCACAGAGTCACCACTTGTGATGGCCTGCTCGAAACTAGTCGGGTCATCATCATCCATGATGCAATCCTCGCTTCCACCATCAATGAGAAAACCGTAGTATCTCTCAGGTGGATGAGAAACCCTACTAGATCGGCAGAGAGGCTGGGGTTCGTCGGGTACTACTGAATCCTCTAGTTCCACTAAATCTTCAGTTGTAGTTTGTGTTGCTGGAACCTCTTCCAGTTCTACCTCATTGCCACTAATTTCTTTTGCAAGAAATTCCTTTTCTAAAAAGGTGGCATGTTGAGCAACAAACACCTTTTGTTGTTCACTGTGGTAGAATAGATATCCATACGAATTGCTTGGATATCCTACAAACTTACAAAGAACTGATCGTGCCTCGAGTTTGTCCGGATTTTGCTTTTTAACATAAGCCGGACAACCCCATATCTTAACTCTTTTAAGAGATGGTCTCTTCCCATTCCATATCTCATATGGAGTGGTAGGCACTGATTTAGTTGGAACTCTATTCAATAGGTATATGGCTGTCTCCAGCACATACCCCCAAAAGGAAATAGGTAACTCAGCTGTACTCATCATAGAGCGCACCATATCTAATAGGGTGCGATTCCTCCGCTCCGATACACCATTGTGCTGTGGTGTATAAGGAGGAGTAAGCTGAGAGAGAATCCCATTCTCTTTTAGATAATCTAGGAACTCACTGCTTAAGTATTCACCTCCTCGATCAGATCGAAGAATCTTAATACTTTTGCCCATTTGGTTCTCTACTTCGTGCTTATATTCTCTGAATTTCTCAAAAGCTTCAGACTTGTGTTTTATCAGAAACATATGTCCGTATCTAGAGAGATCGTCAGTGAATGTAATGAAGTAGGAAGAACCGTTCCTGGCATGCGTAGACATAGGACCACATACATCACTATGTATTAGTCCTAAGAGTTCAGTAACTCTTTCTCCGTGTCCACTAAACGGAGCTTTGGTCATTTTTCCTTTGAGACATGAATGGCAAGTATCATAAGATGATAATTCGAACGGATTCAAATAACCATCCTTATGTAACTTAGCCAGTCGTGTCGCATTGATATGACCAAGTCTACAATGCCACAAGTAGGATTCGTTCATATCTGAACTTTTCCTCTTGTGTGTGTTTTGTATATTCAGGACTGTATTCTGATTCAGAATGAATATGTCATTATGTAATGAGCCTGATGCAATCAACTTTTGATCTAGGAATATGTTCATAACATTATTCTTTACTACAAAATTATATCCTTCTTTACTTAATAAAGAAACTGATATAATGTTGCACATCATGTTCGGTATATAATAGCACTCATTTAGAATCGGTGTATTACGACTTGGCAATACTAGGTGATATTCGCCAACTGCTTTGGCTACAATACTTGCACCGTTCCCTAATTGAACGGAATGATCACCTTTTCCCAGTTCTCTACCTTTACGTAGCCCATGTAACAATTTACATATATGGGATCCTGATCCGGTATCTAATACCCAGGACATAGGGTGAACTGAGAAACAGTTCTCAATAACTAACACACCCGAAGAAGATGCATCAACAATCATGTTCTTTTGGGCGGCTTAAGAATCCAGATATTCTCCTGTTTCCTGTTCAGTCTTATAACTCTTATAAGAAAGAACGGGTCCAACATTCCCTAGCTCAGTACAATAATTGGGTTCAGTGAATACATCCATATTATTATCTTGATTATGGCCTGACATGGTCGCTACCTGGAGAGAGAGAGAAGAAAACACTTTAGCGTATGCTCTTGCAAGATTAGATTGGTTGTTATCTTATCTAATCAGGATGTCTCTCACTGTTTTTATCAAATCTACCTTAAAACCCTAAAATGTAAGATTAGCCGGGATTAATTACACCCTACAATTTCGTCAATTTTTCAGCCAGATCAGTGTCGGTACTTTGAGGGAGGTTCCCCGTGCTTTCGCACGGACCTAATTAAAGTAAACCTCGTTTTCCCAGAGGCGTAACCCCGTTAACACTTTTCTAGACACCAACTTGATCGGCTAATTGTCCTGTGTAAAACTCTCCCAGGAGTAACTCCTACTCGCAGTGGGTATCGGGATCCAACTATCTCATAGAAGGTATGTAATCTCATTGCAAATTTCAACACTTGAAATTCCCGATAATGCTTTTACCCCTAGCAACTTATGACCTTGGCTAAGGTCAACAAATCATAAGCGCTAGTCAAGTTCAACCCGTCATTTCCTGATTGAATTAAGCCCACCCGTACGACCCTTGGCTAAGGTCAACAAAGTCGCACGACTACCCTAACTCAATCACATCTCTTGTTTTAGCAGATAAATACTAATTAGCTACCGTACACCACGCCTTGGCTAAGGTCAACAAACGCAGCATGAATACTTAACTAGTCTCTATCTGAAATGACGGAGGGCTACGCAGGTTTTTCAGAAAACCCTGAGCGTAATGAACTTGATATCTTCGTAGAATCGAGTGAAGTTTTGAAAAGGAGTGTTTTTTAGGCTTTTCTTAGTTTCGCTAAAGGGGTCACTCCCGGTGAAGGGATCGTCGGCCCTTTCCTCATCGAATAAGGTGCAGGATATATCATATATACCGCTGTGCAAAGCAAAACACTAAAAGCATTCAAAAGACGAACCGCGTTTTGTAGCATCTGCCAGTTTCGCTAAAGAGGTCACTCCCGGTGAAGGGATCGTCGGCTCTTTCCCCATCGAATAAGGTGCAGGATATATCATATATATCACTGTGCAAAGCAAAACTGTAGCTACCCTTTTTATAAAGTTTTTGATTCTACAACATCTTTAGGTTTCTTTTCTTTTTATTAATCTCATTAATAAAAATCCCATCAGCTTATGCTTCCTAAGCATCACAGAAGAAACGAAAGCAGTAATATTTATATATCAGCATATATATAGTATAAGCATTTGTCTCAGGCAGTAATATGATCTCATCACAGAACATTGCAGCAGAAGAACATATATGAAATATTGGATATACTAGGACGTCCGTGTTTTCAATACGAGCCTGTATAAAACACGGATTCAACGGTCGTGACGAATAGCCAAACCCACATCCCAAGACCCCTACGAGAGCGTCAAGTAACACTGCCAATTCTAGGGTTAGGAGACCCGGTCTCGACTCCTCGAGATGGCCTCCCACTGGACCCTAGAACCCGGTTACTTGTGCTCCCCTCCTTGGGTCTACCTAATGCAGAAAAGTAAATAATATACACTGGTGACATCAACCTCAACCTGGAAGTGCCCCAAATAAAAGAATATTACATTACAAATGAATTTTACATGAATGAAAATAAAAACCCTCATCTCACATAAAACCCCGGCTATTCAGAACACGACGATCCAATATAACATATCACAGCAACACATAATATCACATATCATCAACGTAAGTAAATATGCGCATCCCAATTGTCGTTGACATTTAGCAACGAAACTGGCGATATCACATATTACACTTACGGTCACAGAAAAGAAAGTGTAAAACTACAACATTTGGAATCCACAGTCACTTTAGACATCGTAAATCCGAAATATCACATACTTCGCATTTCATGCCTAACTCAATGAATTCCACATATTGTATCACATTCCAGATAAATAGACAGTATTAAACTTTCCGAACAGATAATCAAATACCCAAGATTTCCCAAAGTGCTCAACTCTTGAGCGGAGTTCAAATAATCCCAGAATATGTCAAAGTACCAGTGATCCAGCCGTAAAAGGGTCAAGCCAACGCCTCACATGTGGCACGCCGTACTGCCCCAAACCCGAAGGTTCAAAAGGCAGTTCAAGACGGTCACATAATCGAGTTAAGGTTTGTTGTCTTCTAGAGGGTCCACCGCTTAACTTGTATAATTTTTCCGAAAGATTTAAACCCGATAAAAATTCAACACTTGAAAGTTTGCTGTACCGGGAAACAGTGAGTTAATGATATCCGTTCAAATAGTTTAACAGTTTCTAAATATCCGGAAAGAATTACGAATTTAAATATTCCGATCGAATCTACTATTACAAAACAAACCCCTGAATATTCAACACTTGAAACAGATTAAAAATACCCAGAAGCATCAACAAGCACCTACGGATATTAACATGAAAAACACGTGTCACCAATCCATAATTCCGCCGCGGAACCGCCGCGAAAAGCATGTTTTCGCCGCGGTTCCTCCGCCGTTTAGAGGAATTGTGGGCCCGTGTTTCATGGTAATTCTTAGAATTCCCTGCTGATTTTTTTACGTATTTTTAATTCAGAAAAATCCCAGTTTTTGAAAAATTTCCAGAGAGGGGGTTAAATTCGTCGGTTCGAGTTCGATCGGAGTTTTAACTTCGTAAACACGTCACCTAATACTCTAACTTGGCTCTGATACCACTGTAGGGTTCCTAGGCACTCTTGTGAAGGTTCATAAGGTATCAAACATGCCCGGATAAAAATTTAGACGTGCCGAACAACCCAAAGCCGGGATCTTTGCTAGATTATTAGGGTTAAACATGCAAGATGATAACTTTTATCTAAGTGTGAGGGATTACAACCTTTGTAGTCCGCTCCTTCGCTTCACAAGCTCCGAGTAGAAGTCCCTTTGCCGCGATCCACGATCTCCCGGACTCATGAGAGGCTCCACGACTCGAACAATCCATGCTAGCTTGAAGTGTTCCAAATCTCCGATGATCTACGTCGAAGTTGCAAAGACTCAAGCTTTCTCACTCTAAAGAGATGAACACACTAATCTCATGGGCTAGATGAGATGAGGATGAGAGAGTAGTATTTATGCTTTCTTTTTAAATCATTTTCTCATATTTATTCATCACATAAAGAATTTCTAGTGAGCTCAAAATCAAGAGAGAAGAAGATGATAATGGAAAAGATAATGATAAATCCTTTTGTGATGAATAGAAAGAAATGTATATGATTGATATATAAACCATGGTCAAGGATGAGTGGCTAAGATTTTGTAGAGAATAAACTAGAGTTAGAGTTTGGTTGGGTTAGAAATGTGTCATCACAAAATATCTTAACCATGACAAAAGAAATTGCTTCTAGAAGGTGCAAGAAGCAACTAACCCTAATCAAACCCTAACCTCATTTAATCATCCTTAAACATGTTTAATAATAAATCATATCATGTCACAATAATATATATCACATATATATTATATATTTGCAACAAAAGAAAATAATACAATTAACATATATCGCATATATATCAATGTATCATTCAGTGAGAAAATGAAATAATAAAGCAAGCCAATATTAGATAATGTAATAATATATCATATATATATTATTAAACATTAAATCATCGAATCAACACTTGATCCGACGATCCGGCTATATCGAATATAACCGACTAATATATCATGTACCGATTCATCGAATCAACACTTGATCCGATGTCCCGGTTCATATCTAAATATCGCGAGAATATAATACGGTATCTCATATCGCATTATCCTCGGTCCTGCACATATCACATATGTGCCTCTACTCCGTTTCGCCTGAGCCAAGAAACCTCTGTGTAGGACTCTAAAGAATCGTCAATACGCCGGTAGCAGGTGATGATCATATCAAACACCCACAAGCTGCAAGCGGTCAGCTAAACGTAACAGCCACCCAGGTATTGAGCGATCAGAAGATCAACAAGCTAGCCTGTGCGTTCTCCTGTGAATCCAATCAGTAACACTCCCGTACAGTCCGGTCTGTTCGTCTGATATGTCGCATATCAAGTCTAGGGGTGGTATACGTCAGACCCCAGTAACCGATAAGTCGTGTCGATGTGTGGCTCATAACGGGTCGAGAAACTACTAGTAACACTTACCAGTAAATCTCTATATCAGCCCTGGCCAGGGACTTCCAGTTATAGCCAATCGAACACAGCACAACATCAACTCCCTATACCGGGAGAGACGAATCCCCTCCTATCGCTCATTGCCTCCATGTGATTCTGGACTGTACCCAAAAGCCACCGTTTTGCATGCCCTCTTAGACGTGGTAAGGTGGAAATCAAAGCACAGTGGGAATCACACAAGACTCCATGACGATCTCGGGTCTACAGACTACCCTGTACCAGTGTCACCGGAGAACTGCCATCTAACGTGTGGTATATCACCATCTGGGAGTTCTCAGCGAGTCCATCCAGTGTACCCAGTCTCCACTGAGCACCCGTACACCATCTCTGATGTCAAACACCGATGGATATGGGATCGTCCATCGCCCATCATATGGGTCAAGATGCGTATACGCTAGTCTACTTTGGTGTATCGATACCCTGTCTCGATATACCCTCGACTAGGAACAGTTATAGGATGTACTCATCGACTACCGTGGCCCCACTAGTATGATCTCATCATAGTCCCAGGAGTCGAGTACAGATCCTAAGGGCTTTATCAACATGTGAGAGTAAAACAGTAAACCAATACAAGTCAACATGTTAAGATAAAGTGAAACCAAATAGCATACTATCATGACGAGCAAGAAAGTCATCTCTATATATATCCAAGCATCCATTATAATATACATCATATGTACAACAATGGCCTCTAGGGCATATACATAACTAACAAGCACTGCTATGAAAATACAGTGTGCATGTGCGCAAGTATGAAGATATCAATATATGTGTGCACTGGTATAAATATACAGTATGCATCTGCGCAAAAAGTGATATATCAAGGAAGGTATGCACTAATATGATTGTACAGTGTGCATGTGCGCAAGTTTGAAGATATCAATATATGTGTGCACTGGTATAAATATACAGTGTGCATGTGCGCAAATAGTGATATATCAAGGAAGGTATGCACAAATATGAATGTACAGTGTGCATGTGCGCAAGTATGAAGATATCAATATATGTGTGCACTGGTATAAATATACAGTGTGCATGTGCGCAAATAGTGATATATCAATGAAGGTATGCACTAATATGAATGTATAGTGTGCATATGCGCAAGTATGAAGATATCAATATATGTGTGCACTGGTATAAATATACAGTGTGCATGTGCGCAAATAGTGATATATCAATGAAGGTATGCAATAATATGAATGTACAGTATGAAGATATCAATATATGTATGCACTAGTATGAATATATATAAATATCTACGACTGGACATCCTATCACGCCCTGACGCTTAACGCCATACGGGTGATTTTCCCGTAGATGTTAAATCTACTCACCTGGTCGCGTGCTAAGCGTAGCCGACCACCTGCTTCCCTTTCTTTGCGGCGTCCGACGTACCCGCCTGCGAACCTAGAATTTACACAAGGAATCCACATAGACAAATATCTCACAAAAACGCGATATCGAAATCAAACGAGAAACTCGCGTCGCGAACTAAACGCGCGTGTATACGTAACGTGTGTGCATACGCCAAATCCCAACACGACACGCTGTGATACACAGCAAACCAATTCAACACACATCGTACGTGTCGCGCAAGTCCCGCTATGCTAAAAAAAATAGGTAAACGGTCCCAGATTTAATCTGGAGCAAAAAAAAGAAAATCAAACAAGGCCAAACCCTTCACAATACCTACAGACAGCTACCTGCAAAAATCCAACACATTCCCTCAAAATTGGGCAGGCGGCTATAGGGGTCATACCGGCCAAAAACCGGTGGAAGGGGTCCAGGTCCCTACACTATGATCCTAACCCAATTCATAGCCTAGTGTATATGTTTGCTTACTAAAATTATTACCCTAGATACAGCAAATTTCATGTATCCTAAAGTTTAGTTTAAAAACGTTTCAAAACACTAAATTTGCAATAAAAGGGTGCACAAGTGATATAGGTGAAATTACTAGATTTGAGTGACACCACCAGCACAAAATAGAGCAAATCTAACTATAATCACCCTGAATCATCCTATTTTTCAATTAAACTATAAGCTTAGCAATAAAACTCACCAAAAACACTAAACTTAGCTAAACAAACCAAGATTTCAACCTGCAAATAAATAGAGAAAATAAATAATACTAAACCCAGACAATTACTTACAGACACCCCCTACACAAAGCACCAACACCCAGAGCAACAGGGGGCCGGCGACGCCGGAATTTGGGGGAATGTCGCCGGATTTCTGGGAAGGGGGTGGGCTCGGATTTCAACACACTAGCCTAATAAGCCTGCACACTAATCTGAAGTTGTTTGCTAAGCTAGAAAATGAGCAAAATTGCAGCAGATCTCAAATGTCCTGTAATTTGCTTCAAAGCCGTATTTTAAATTTTCAAGTTTGCGACTTTAAGGCGATTTAGCTAAATCTAGTGACACTACTAGGTTCAAACAGTAATATTAACACTTAATTAGGTTCATTAAGCTATAAAAACCCTAACTTAACATAAACCCCACTTAAATCACAAAACTAGCTTTAAACTCACACTAATCACTAACCGAAGCTAAAATAACCACATGCAAGCAAAGAAAGGAGTTGAGTTTAGAGATTATACCCTAACTAGATCCTAGGATGCAGGAAGAAGGAGGAGAAGAAGATGATGTGTATGCTGTTGCTGTTGCATGGTGCTGCTGTTGCTTGTTACTGCTGCTGCTGCTTTGCTGTTGTCTGGAGCTGCTGCTGTTGGTGTTGTTGTTGCTGCTGTGTTGCTGCTGCTGCTGCTGAAGATGATGTTGTTGCTGTTGCTGAAGCTAGTGCTGCTGCTATTGCTTCAGCTGCTGCTGTTGTTATGTTGTTGCTGTTGGTGTTGCTGCTGCTATTGCATTAGCTGCTGCTGCTGTTGCAGCTGTGTGTGTTTGTACGTGAGAGGGAGAGATGTGAAGAATGAGTGTTTTTGAAAAAGAAATGAGGGAATAAGAGAGTCAAACCCCCCTCTCTCTCACCTCATTAAATTCAAGCATGGGCTCAAGCCATCATGCCCCCCTCTCTCTCTTTCTAAGTCAACCAAAAACAATAATTCATTTTCCTTTAGAAAAAAAATATCCTTAATTAAAATCAAATTAGCTTAATAAGAATGGGTTAGTCCACCATGGTTGTTAAACATGATTTAACCCAAACTTAACCCTAGTTTACATGCACATGTGTGTGCAAGCCTAAATAAAATCTAATAAAATATCCATTAATTTTGATAAAATATTTAAAAATCGTTTTGGTAAATTTTTTACAAAAGCCCATACAATAAAGTATAATTGGCCACTAATCACATTCTAAGTTGTTACACTCCCTTAGGTTTACAGGTAAACTTGCTCTAACGTTGGATGTAGATAACCCCCATTCTTTTATGACAATGGTCCGTTAGGTTTATGGTACTAGGTTTAAATCCAACGTACCATCACGTTGGCTGATGTATTTCTCGATATGCAGTTTCTTAGGTTACTATTCGAGTAGCCCCATGACTGTCGTGTCTCTGATCCCTTCTGAAGCTGGACAAGTCATCTTCAAGTATTCTTCTTAGGTTGGAGTATTTATATTACTGCCAGAAACACAAGCGTTAGGCATTTGCCGTAGTGCTTTTTACTAGAGGTTAGGCTTAATTTGAAGCCCTGATGAGTTATAACCACACCCTTATGGGGTGGGATGATCTCCAATGGTCTTTAGGCTTTGTATGTATTACTGTCAAGACCCGAAATTAGGAATATACCGCCACTTCGTTTTTTATTTAATGATGTCACGCCAATTCTTTGCTGAATAATGGTAAACATCTGTGTGATCTTTATGTCGTATGTATCGCAATCAAGATCTGGAGCTTGGAATATGCCATTTCTCCTATTTCATTTGATAACTGTGTCCGCACCCTGCTGAAATGAGGAGGAACGTCGAGATGATCTCTAGGCTGTAGATATTGCCATCGAGATCTAGAGTTAGGAGTTTGCCATCACTCTACTTTTATTTGACCCTTGGGTCCTTGTTGACGTCACATCTGTAATTTGCTGAAGTAGGAAGGACGTCCAAATAGTCTCTAGGCTGTAGATATGCCATCAAGACTCGGTTCTTCTTTTGACGAAGTGTTGTGGGAAAATATAGTTCCCTTTCTTTTATTTATGCCCATGAATTGTGTACATGAGTCAATATGGACCTACTTGCAGGGCAGAAAAGTTTTATTTTATTATATATATATATTTTATTTATTTCCACGATGCTCTATCTTTTCAACTTTTATATCACGAAAGTCGCGATTGTCCAATCATTTTAGCTATTTTTCGAGATGCCCAATCATTTCAGCTATGTCATTTTTTTTATTTTTACTCGCTATTTGTTTTATTGCTAGTTGCCTAAACCTTTGGCTGTTTCATATGCATTTTTTTGCGAGTTGCTGAGTTTTATGACAAGTTAGGAACTTGAGAGCTGATCCCAATCTTGGCATCAGCATCGTTGCAACTGGAATTTTGCCAGGAGCGAATCATCATTTACCATGAGCGAACTTGAAGTTTGATACCTGTTTAGGCATTAGCATCGCTACTATTCGGATATTACCAAGAGCGAATCACCATTTGCCTTTGTCGATTTGAACAAAGGTGGCTTAGCAAACAGGGTTAGGATCCTGTCGACTAAGGGTTTTTTTTACTTTATGAGCCGCAAAGGTCTCATAAAGGTATTTCACCCTGTGAGTCATGAAGATCTCATAGGTGTGCTTTCTTCTTAGGAATCATGGGGATTCCTAAGCAGTTTGCTCTTATAAGTCACAAGGATCTTACAAGAGTAATTTCTCCTTATAAGTCAATAGAACTGATAAGTGCCGTTCACCATATGAGAATATTTCTCGCCATTGGAGGAACTTGGTAGGGAATATATTTATTTATGCCCGTGGATTGTATACAAGAGTCGATATTGGACCACTTGTAAGGCGGAAGATTTTGTGGGGTTTTGGTGGCTTAAGAACAGCTTCAGATCCCTGTATCTTAAGGCTTTTGAATTCTATAAGCCATGGGGTTCTTATAGAGGGTATATTCTCCTTACGAGTCATAAGGATCTCGTAAGTGCATTTTCTCCTTAGAAATCATATAGATTCTTAAGTATGTTACTCCTTTGTGAGTCGTAAGGATCTCACGCATGTGTTTTCTCCTTCCAAAGTCGTGAGGACTTTTTAATTGCATTTTTTTAAACGAGTTCGCGTCCTTTTGGGTTTTCACTAGCTCCCCGGCAGTCCTACTGTTTTTACTCACTGCGTATTTTCGGGTTTTCTTCCGTGCCCATTTTGCTTGTGGACGTACCGTTTTTTTAGGTGGCCCGTAAGGTAACGCACCATTAGCTGTAGACCCCGATCTTTTTCGAGGGACTGCATCATGTAGGACCTGGGAGAGTTATGAATCATTTATGCCCGTGGATTGTATACGGTGGTCAATATAGAAATCTACCGTAGGGCTAAACATGTTAGTTTAAGGACATGATGGTCTATTATCGCCGTATTTTGGGGCGAGTTTTTAGTTTAAGAACTTTTCAGTCCATTACTCCCGTGTTTGAGGGAACGCACTAGTTTAGGGACTTCTCGATCCATTATTAGTTTAGGGACTTCTCGGTCCATTATCGCCGTTTTTGAGGCGATAGGGCTTTTTTGGTATTACTCTCAGAGTTCTGACTCAGGAAGATAGCGAGCGGACACAAGCGTCATCATCTATCATCGACCTAAGTCATGACTTGTCAAGCGTAGTACTTTTTGAGGAATCGACCGTTTATTGACCGGAAGGGCCTTTCGCTATGCATATCCATGAGCAGGTAGGCTCCACCTTGGTAGACTTTGTCTATGATGTACGAGCCTTCATATTTCGGCTCGAACTTCCCCCGTTTTTCACGATTGGGGATCAATGGTCTTTTGACGACCAGCATGAGTTCGTCTTGGCTGAATGTTATCAGCCTGGTCAATCTTTCATATGACCGTGTCATCCTTGCTTTATAAGCCTCTAGATTTTGCTGTGCTATAAGGCGGTTTCATCGAGGGAGTCGACTTCCTCGATCTTAAGATGAGTATTTTCTTCATCTGTCAGCTCGTATTGAACTGCCACTCGTAAAAAGGGTAGGTCTATCTCCAATGGGAGTACTGCTTCGGTGCCGAACACCGGTGCGTATGGTGTTGTAGTGATATATGCCCTAGAGGCCATTATTGTATAGTACTGGTTTGTATTTTACATTTTGGAAGCTTGGGATATACACAAATATAATAACAGTCGTGCTCAAAATGGTAGTATGCTACTTAGTTTGATTCTACCTCAATATGTGTATATGTTTCTTTTAGCATATCGCTAATACATATTGGTAGAGCCCTTAGGATCTTTGCTTGACTACAGGCATTGTGATGGAAGTCACACAAGTGGGGACTGGGTAGTCTATAAGCACATCCTTATACAGGTCCCTAGTCCTAGGATTATCGAGACGGGGCATCGATACTCTAGAGTAGACTAGTGTATACGCTTCCCATTCCAGCAGGGGAAATGGTCTGTCCCACAGCCATTGGTATGCTGTACCAGAGATAGTATACAGGTGCTCATTGGGTTATGAGTTACACTAGACGTACTCGTTGGGAACTGCTGGTTGGTATTATACCTATCGTCGGGTAGAAATTCCCGGATGTCATGAGTACAGGTTAGTCTGCTGACTTGACATCAATATTCGTCTCGAGTGTGTTTCCACTGTACTTAGATTACTACTCTACCATGGCTCAAAGGAGTCATGCAAACAGGTAGTAGTTGGGTGCAGTCCCGAAGCACTGGGAAGCAGTAGTGGTTAGATAAGATTCGTCTCTCTCGGTATTGGGGGTTGATAACGCGCTGTACTCGGAAAGCCATTACACAAAGTCCCTAGCCAGGGCAAGCGAGATTTACTAGTAGGAACTCCAGAACTATCTTAGGGTGTATTGGGCTCTACTCCGGCACGAGTTATTGCGCTATTAGGGGTCTGACGGTTACCATCCCCTTAGGCCCAATATGCGAGTATCTTAGATGAACAGAACAGACTGTACGGAGATTGTCATAGATTGGCTCAGTAGGAGTTCAGATGAGTTTGCTCATCGGCTTTCTTATAGACAGATACTTGGTTAGCCGTTATGCACAGCTAGTGCCGCTGATGGACTTGTGGTTAAAACCACTGCAAGCGTACTATCGAGTCTTTAGAGTCCCACACAGAGGGTTTCCCTGCTTCGGGCGAAACGATATAGAGGCTGTATAGTTTTACAGCGGGGTTCCGATCATATACGTGTACTGGCTACACGGAGGATGTTCGGACGGATAATACTAGTGGGCTTTGGTTTAAACCGGATCCTAGTATTATATTATTGGATTATTATTATCTTATTGTATTCGTATTTTTTGGAATACGAATACGGGTATGTATATAAGGTGAGGGCATTCTTGTAATTTCACAAGACATGCTTCTAGAAAAGGACACCTCATTATTTGGATCTATCTATTTTTGAGAAATAGATTAATGTGGTGGAAATTGGAGATATTCATGGGATGGGGTGAAGTATGGCTCATTGCATTTGTTTATTGGTTTGTGGTTACTATTGAAGCATGGTTGCCATTTTCAAATGGGAAAATAATCCGTGCTTCATGTGAGATAATGAGTGAGCCATTCTTTACTTTCCTTTGACCTAGTTCATTTGCTCATTTTGTTTCTCTCTCCGATTTTCCTCTCTTTCTTCCTCAAAAACCCTAAGCTTCACATGTGTTGTGAACCATCAGGTTATATGAGATAAAATACTCCTTTAAACACTGTATATCTTCTAGGCTACCTAGCTTAGCAAACTAGGTACTTTAGTTACCTCGGTTTAGAGGTTGGAGCTTGAAGTACATACTCTCGGGTGGATCGTCTTTGACACGAGGAGGCCGACGTTTCAAGCGCGATCCAATCTTCGAGGAGCTCAAGAAGATGAGGTGAAGAAGAAGACCCGAAGGACTTGTGAACTAGGAGGTATAAAACTCTTATCGAGTAGTTAAACCTCTTAAGTAGTATAACTAGTTAAGATTTCTATAAAGATCCTGGAGTTTAGTCGGTGTTGCATAGTATGAAAAAATCGTTTTTTGTAAATTCCGCCTCCCTACAAGTGCATGGGGGTGTGAGACATCGACTTACAGTGGTAATAGAGCCTACTCAGACCTTAACTAGTTTGTTAGAAGATGTTTAAAATTACGAAACCAAAATAACTCCGAAACAGTCGAAACGAAATCCAAGTTTCTGTCGAATTTCAAAGACCCTCTAAAAATTATTTAAACAATTGCAGAGTGCTCTTCTTGTTGTAGCTATGACACCATAGGAAAACGAGCCCCAAAGTCCAAGATTTGGCCGGCCAAATTGTCATTTTTCCCGGCCTGGCCGGTCCAAGTATGGAATTGGGTCTTAGGTTTTTGGTGGTGTTCTGGAATCTTGGATTTAGGTTTTCAGATATTGTTTGTTTTTACCCAGATTTCATATTATGTTATCTTTATGTTGTGGAAATACGGAGTATATCAAAATCACGATTTTAACATCGTTTATAAGTTTCAGTTTGTATATGTGTTGCTACACGTCCGCTAATTGCTATATGTCGATTAGTGGGGGTTGCACATATTTTTATCTTGATGATGTTTTGTGTATATGAAGTATTGGATCGTCGTGGATGAATAGCCGGGTGATGTGAGAAGAGTGTTTTCTTTTCTTTCATTCATATAAATTTGTAAATTGATGTAATATTATTTTTGCGGGGTACATCTGGGTTGAGGTTTTAGCCATCGTTATATTATTTCATTTACTTTTCTTTCAATTAGGATAGACCCAAGGTAGGGTGCACAAACTACCGGGTTCTTGAAGTGTCGAGTGGCCTACTCATTTTATTGAGGAGGGTTGCTTCACTTCGGAAATTTGGTGGGTAGTTTGCCGCACCCGTAGGGGTCTAGGGTGGGGTTTGGCTACTCATCACGACTGTGGAATCCTTCTTTCGTTCTAGGCTAAAACGAAAAAAGGAATTCCTAGTATATCCAATATATTCATCTGTGATCTGGAATGCCTATTATTGCCTGAGACGAACGGCTATATATATTATATATAATAAACGTTGTGTTGGGGTCAAAAATTACACCCCGGTTGACCAAGTCAAAGTCAAAGTCAACCCCAAGTAAGCGGGCCCAAGCCCAGGTCATGTAGGCCCATGCCCAAGTCGAGCCCCGCGGCCGGCATCTCCCATGCCAAAATGAAAATCATGTAATAAATAATTTTGATGTAATTTTTATGAATAAATGTAAGAAAATTGGGCATAAAGCCAAATTTTGGTAAAGCGCATGGCTCATGTGCAAAAGAAATAAGCACATGAAGCATAGGATGGGCAAAATGCCATTTTGTAAAGCCCAAAGGGCTATGTGTAAATTTGTAAGCCTATATAAGGCAACATGATAATGAAATGAAAGGAACTTTTTCCATTCCTCTCAAAACCTAGGGTTTGTGCCTCCTTCCCCTTTCTCAAGGTTCAAAATCTTCTTCCCCTTTTTTGAATTAAATCAAGATTTCAACTCTTTCTTTTCCAAAAATAAATAGTTTTTCACCATAAAACCTTAATGGGGAACTCAAATCTTCCATCAAATCTCTAAAATGGGAGATTTTTAAGTCTCACCCCCTTTTCTTTAAGCTCCGGCTAATAAAGAAGAGGAAGAAGGAGACCCATCTCCAAAAATCATACCTTGGGAAGATCCAAGGTCTAAAAGAAGATCCAGGACCAAAGGGGAGAAGAAAGGGGTCCCCTTTGATCATTTTCAAAGATTTCTAGGAGTTTAACTCCATTCAAAATCTGTTGGAGTTTAACTCCATAAACCAAACCTTTTTTTATATAGAGGAGTTCAACTCCGTTCAACATCTGTCGGAGTTTAACTCCATAAATATAAAACCCATTTTCAGAGTTTAACTCCTATTTCCGGGGCTAAAAGCCCCCTTCTTTCCCCTGGCACCCAAGCGCCCAGCTCCCACGTATCGAGAACGTAAGGCGTCAGCGCCTCGCGCCCACGTGCCGGGCATGTGAAGAGCCCACGCCCAGTGCCCGCATGCACCCAAGGGCCCAGCGCCCGCGTGGAGAAGGTGGTAAGGTGACATATGGTACGGCTGCCTCATCTTCACGTGCCTCGGTACAATCTCTGACGCGATGATATAAACTCTCGCACCGGAAACATCCAGACGACGACTACTGACTCTCCTGGGGATAAGAGCTAAATAACTAGCCTCGTCCCAATGCTCTGCTACCTCCACGACCTGAACAGAATCTGTCGTGGCGTCTATATATCTATCTCCGGGCTGACACATCAGTACGCATCCTCTTCGGTCCCGGAACGACCGAAGTCTTAGAAAGACGCTCCTCAACCAGTAGGGCTGCGTCCACTGCGGCTATATATGTGTCAAAATGTTAGGCGCCAATAGCGAGGAACAACTGGGTGGTCAAACCTCGCACAAATCTCTTGATCTGCATCTCTTCAGTGTCCACCAAATATGGAGCATACACGGATAGCTGGGTAAACTGGACATCATACTCCGCTACCGTCATACACGGAGTATGGCGTAACAACTCGAAATTGCGAGCTTGAGCATCCCTGACGCTCTGCGGAAGAAAACAGGCAAGAAAAACCGTCACGAACTCAACCCAGGTAATAGGAGAAAGACCTGCGGCTCGGCCCCTCTCTAAAGACACGCACCAAGTCTGGGCAAGACCCTCCAGACGAAAACTAGCGAACTCTACCCATCTCGCGTCGGAGTATCTCAGCGAACGACAGATCCGGGCCATCCGATAGATAAACGGCTGGGGATCCTCAGCTGCGTCGGTGCCGGTGAAAACCGGAGGCTTTACCCTCATGAACTCAGATAATGATACAGTGATAACCTCCGTAGCTGTAGGTACGACTGTCTAAACCGCAGGCACCATCATGGCCCCCATAACAGGTGGGACAACCTCCTGTCTCTGCGCTCGACTGGCCTCAATCAACGACCCCATCATCTGACGCAAATCCTGCATACCGGCCTCTAGCCTAATAATACAATCCGGCGAAGGTGGATCAATCTGCTCTTGTAGAGTAGGCGTACCGCCCTGGTCAGCCCTCGTCTCTGACGAGCCAGCCCTGACCTCAGCTCTAGCGGCAGCTCTCTGCGCCCTCGAAGTCTTCGACGGCATAATGGCTGGAAATGAAAACAGGATTCGATAAGAACATAGAAATCGAATCATAAGAATATATGGAAATCAAGGAAGGAATTACAGGCAATGTGTCCTAAGGTTACTTAGGTGGACTACAGTGTCGTAAGTATGCCGCGGAACATACACACGTTACGTCATTCTGCTTAAGCTATCTACTCCATCATACCAAGGTCATCCTATACTTTGAAAGGTAAAACCTAGCGCTCTGATACCAACTTTCTCACGACCCAATTTAGGAACGTGACCGACACTTAGACCACGTGACCTCAACAGGTGTAACACAATTTAAGTAAGCCGAAAACCCAGAAATCTAAACCATAAAAAGAAGTAAGTGATAAAAACAATTTTAAAACATTTGGAAATCTCAAGTAAAAATCTTAAAGCTTAAGTTTATTTTCTAAAAATTTTAGCAGTACCTCGTTTATAAAACTAGCCCCGAAACGGGTACAAACACAGGATATAAATAAAGCATTCCCAAACGGGAGAAAATCACACCCAAAGGCAAAAAACAACAACCACAAGCATATATACGATGCTGTAGCGAAGAAATATGCAATAAGAATGAAAACAACGTAAAAAGAGGTAAATCTACATAAGAACAGCCTGCTCACACGAGCACGACACCCAGAGTCACATATAATACAATATCGATCCTCACAAACTCGTCTCGAAGTGAATACATGAAAGTGGTAGATGGAGAGTATTAGATATAATGAGATATACAATAGATGTGATCGGATAACCGCAAAACCACCAACACCAAAAAAGGCATCACTGCCAACCGTAGCGGTATCCGCAGAAATAGATACAATAAGGGGCCCTGCCGCGACTGCTCTGAGGGTCAAGCTTGCAAAACACTATGGCACAACGGGGGTGAGTTGCCAACTCGTGAATAGTAAATAACATCATACAGATAATCGCAAGTATGCACGAACAGCGATAATCTATCACATGCAATCTGATAGCCTAAGTATGGCAATATGGATATGCAACAAATCATGATCAAGGTACACCATCAGGGTACTACAACTACATAAAACAATGCATATCAAATAATCCTAAGACGGGGATAAAAGATAATCATCATCATGGAAAAACCCGGTGTCCATCAACGACACCCCAAATCCCAATACCTCAGGCATCGTCACTCTGGCGTCGACTATGATGAAACCTTTTCTCCTGTCGCTATGCTTAAGTCCATCAGGATCCTGCTTGCCATTGCTGCATACCATGACTACGAAATCTGGCAGATAGGCATCAAGACCGCTTTTCTAAATGGTGATTTAGAAAAGAGCGTGTACATGACACAGCCAGAGGGCTTCGTCGACAGTGGGGGCAACGGAAAGGTGTGCAAGCTGCTTAAATCTATCTATGTATTAAAGTAGGCATCGCGGAGTTGGAACATCTGTTTTGATGAAGCTATCAAAGAGTTTGACTTCATCAAAAATATATATGAACCTTGTATATACAAGAAGGTAGTAGAGAGTAAGGTAGTCTTCCTCGAATTGTACGTGGATGACATACTCTTGATAGGAAATGATGTTCTTATGCTACACTCGTTCAAGCTCTCCTTATGACTCAAGTTCTCCATGAAAGATCTTGGTGATGCATCCTACATTCTGGGATAAAGATCTATAGAGATAGATATAAAAGGATGTTAGGATTGTCCCAATCCAGGTACGTAGACACCATACTAAAGAGATTTAGTATGGAAGATTCCAAACGAAGTAATGTACCCGCTTGTTCAGGAATCACTCTCTCCAAAGAGATGTCTCCAAAGACTGATTTGGAAAGGGCTCGCATGCAAGGGATACCCTATGCTTCGGCAGTAAGCTCTATCATGTATGCGATGGTATGCACCAGACCGGATATATCTTACTCACTTAGTGTAGTGAGCAGGTATCAATCAGATCCTGAGGAGAACCACTGAGTACTTGAAAAGGACTAAAGAAATATTCTTGGTGTATGGTAACGGTGAACTCCAGGTGGAGTCATTTACCGATTCGAGCTTCCAGAGTGATAAGGACGACAGTAAGTCGGTCTCGGGTTTTTTATTTACCCTCAACGGAGGGGCAGTGTGTTGGAAGAGTTCCAAGAAAGACACCATAGCAGATTCGACGATGGAGGCTGAATACATCGCTACCAACGATGCTGCCAAAGAGGCTGTCTGGATGAAAATGTTCATTGTTGAGCTTGGTGTGGTTCCATCCATTGAGCATCCAATACCTGTGTATTGTGATAATAATGGAGCGGTGGCTTTGGCCAAGGAACCCAGGTCCCATCAGAGATCCAGACATATTCTGAGGCGGTATTACCTGATCAGGGAGACAGTAGATCGCTGGGAGATCGAGGTCAGGAGAGTTGACACGAAGGAAAACGTAGCGGATCCACTCACAAAGGCCCTCCCCCAGATACAATTTGAGAGACTTTTTGGGATGTTGGGTATGAGATACTACAACACATGGTTTTAGTGCAAGTGGGAGATTGTTAGTTATATGTATTCCCTAGAGGCCATTATTGTACATATGATGTATATTATAGTGGATACTTGGACGGACACACACACACACACACACACACACACACACACATATAGAAGACTTTCTTACTCGACATGATAGTATGCTATCTAGTTACTTTTTTATCTTAACATGTTGACTGGTATTCTTTACTGTCTTGCTCTCACATGTTGATAAAGCCCTTAGGATATGTACTTGACTACCAGGATTATGATGAGATCATACTAGTGGGGCCAGGGTGGTTCACAAGTATATCCTTGTAGGGTTACTAGGCACTCTTGTGAAGGTTCATAAGGCATCAAACATGCCCGGATAAAAATTTAGACGTGCCGAACAACCCAAAGCCGGGATCTTTGCTAGATTATTAGGGTTAAACATGCAAGATGATAACTTTTATCTAAGTGTGAGGGATTACAACCTTTGTAGTCCGCTCCTTCGCTTCACAAGCTCCGAGTAGAAGTCCCTTTGCCGCGATCCACGATCTCCCGGACTCATGAGAGGCTCCACGACTCGAACGATCCATGCTAGCTTGAAGTGTTCCAAATCTCCGATGATCTACGTCGAAGTTGCAAAGACTCAAGCTTTCTCACTCTAAAGAGATGAACACACTAACCTCATGGGCTAGATGAGATGAGGATGAGAGAGTAGTATTTATGCTTTCTTTTTAAATCATTTTCTCATATTTTTTTTCATCGCATAAAGAATTTCTAGTGAGCTTTTCAAGAGAGAAGAAGATGATAATGGAAAATGATAATGATCAATCCTTTTGTGATGAATAGAAATAAAAGTATATGATTGATGTATAAACCATGGTCAAGGATGAGTGGCTAAGAATGTGTAGAGAATAAACTAGAGTTAGGGTTTGGTTGGGTTAGAAATGTGTCATCAAAAAATATCTTAACCATGACAAAAGAAATAGCTTCTAGAAGGTGCAAGAAGCAACTAATCCTAATCAAACCCTAACCTCATTTAATAATCCTTAAACATGTTTAACAATAAATCATATCATGTCACAATAATATATATCACATATATATTATATATTTGCAACAAAAGAAAATAATACAATTAACATATATCGCATATATATCAATGTATCATCCAGTGATAAAATGAAATAATAAAGCGAGCCAATATTAGATAATGTAATAATATATCATATATATTATTATACATTAAATCATCGAATCAACACTTGATCCGACGATCCGGCTATATCGAATATTACCGACTAATATATCATGTACCGATTCATCGAATCAACACTTGATCCGATGACCCGGTTCATATCTAAATATCACGAGAATATAATACGGTATCTCATATCGCATTATTCTCGGTCCTGCACATATCACATATGTGCCTCTACTCCGTTTCGCCTGAGCCAAGAAACCTCTGTGTAGGACTCTAAAGAATCGTCAATACGCCGGTAGCAGGTGATGATCATATCAAACACCCACAAGCTGCAAGCGGTCAGCTAAACGTAACAGCCACCCAGGTATTGAGCGATCAGAAGATCAACAAGCTAGCCTGTGCGTTCTCCTGTGAATCCAATCAGTAACACTCCCGTACAGTCCGGTCTGTTCGTCTGATATGTCGCATATCAAGTCTAGGGGTGGTATACGTCAGACCCCAGTAACCGATAAGTCGTGTCGATGTGTGGCTCATAACGGGTCAAGAAACTACTAGTAACACTTACCAGTAAATCTCTATATCAGCCCTGGCCAGGGACTTCCAGTTATAGCCAATCGAACACAGCACAACATCAACTCCCTATACCGGGAGAGACGAATCCCCTCCTATCGCTCATTGCCTCCATGTGATTCGGGACTTTACCCAAAAGCCACCGTTTTGCACGCCCTCTTGGACGTGGTAAGGTGGAAATCAAAGCACAGTGGGAATCACACAAGACTCTATGACGATCTCGGGTCTACAGACTACCCTATACCAGTGTCACCGGAGAACTACCATCTGACGTGTGGTATATCACCATCTGGGAGTTCTCGGCGAGTCCGTCCAGTGTACCCAGTCTCCACTGAGCACCCGTACACCATCTCTGATGTCAAACACCGATGGATATGGGATCATCCATCGCCCATCATATGGGTCAAGATGCGTATACGCTAGTCTACTCTGGTGTATCGATGCCCTGTCTCGATATACCCTCGACTAGGAACAGTTATAGGATGTACTCATCGACTACCAAGGCCCCACTAGTATGATCTCATCATAGTCCCAGTAGTCGAGTACAGATCCTAAGGGCTTTATCAACATGTGAGAGAAAAACAGTAAACCAATACAAGTCAACATGTTAAGATAAAGAGAAACCAAATAGCATACTATCATGACGAGCAAGAAAGTCATCTCTATATATATCCAAGCATCCATTATAATATACATCATATGTACAACAATGGCCTCTAGGGCATATACATAACTAACAATCTCCCACTTGCACTAAGGCCAGCTGCTGTAGTATCTCATACCTAGCATCCCGAATAATCTCTCAAACTGTATCTGGGGAATAGCCTTCGTGAATGGATCCGCAGTGTTGTCCTTCGTATCTACTCTCCTGACCTCGATCTCCCGGCGATCAACTATCTCCCTGATCAGGTGATACCGCCTCAGAATATGTCTGGACTTCTGATGGGACCTGGGTTCCTTGGCTAACGCCACAGCTCCATTGTTATCGCAATACAGAGGTATTGGATGGTCAATGGATGGAACCACACCAAGTTCACTAATGAACTTCTTTATCCAGACAGCCTCCTTGGCAGCATCGTTGGCAGCGATGTATTCAGCCTCCATCGTTGAGTCTGCAACGGTATCCTGTTTGGAACTCTTCCAACATACCGCCCCTCCATTGAGGGTAAAGACAAAACCCGAATGCGACTTAGAGTCGTCCTTATCACTTTGGAAGCTAGAATCGGTAAAGGACTCCACCTGGAGTTCTCCATTACCATACACCAAGAACATCTCCTTAGTCCTTCGTAAGTACTTGAGAATGTTCTTCACAGCTGTCCAATGACTCTCTCCAGGATCTGCTTGATACCGACTCACTACACTTAGTGAGTATACTACATCGGGTCTGGTACATAGCATCGCATACATGATAGAGCCTACCGCCGAAGCATAGGGTATCCTTTGCATGCAAGCTCTCTCCAAATCAGTCTTGGGAGACATCTCTTTGGAGAGAGTGAGCCCAGAGATCGTGGGTTGGTTTCCACGCTTGGATTCTTCCATACTAAACCTCTTTAGTATGGTGTCAATGTACCTGGATTGGGACAATCCCAGTATCCGTTTAGATCTATCTCTATAGATCATGATTCCCAATATGCCGGAGGCATCACCTAGATCTTTCATTGAGAATCTCTGTGATAATAAGAGCTTGACTGATTGCAGCATAGGAATATCATTTCCTATCAAGAGTATGTCATCCACGTACAATACGAGGAAGACAACCTTACCCTCAGCTACCTTCTTATAGATACAAGGTTCATCTATATTTTTGATGAAGTCAAACTCTTTGACTACAACATCAAAACAGATGTTCCAACTCCGCGATGCTTGCTTTAAACCATAAATAGATATAAGCAGCTTGCACACCTTTCCGCTGCTCCCACTATCTACGAAGCCCTCTGGCTGAGTCATGTACACGCTCTCTTCTAAATCACCGTTTAGAAAGGCGGTCTTAACATCCATTTGCCAGATTTCGTGATCATGGTATGCAGCAATGGCAAGTAAGATCCGGATGGACTTAAGCATAGCCACTGGAGAAAAGGTTTCGTCATAATCCACACCTGGTCGTTGACGAAAACCCTTTGCTACAAGTCTAGCTTTGAAAGTCTCAACTTTTCCATCTACACCAAATTTCCTTTTAAAAATCCACTTGCTCCCAATGGGTTTTACCCCTTCAGGAGCATTTTCCAAAATCCATACTTTATTGGTGTACATGGATTCCATCTCAGATCGCATTGCATCCAGCCATTTCACAGAGTCACTACTCATGATGGCCTGCTCGAAACTAGTCGGGTCATCATCTTCCATGATGCAATCCTCGCTTCCACCATCAATGAGAAAAACGTAGTATCTCTCAGGCGGATGAGAAACCCTGCTAGATCGGCAGAGAGGCTGGGGTTCGTCGGGTACTACTGAATCTTCTGGTTCTACCAAGTCTTCTGTTATAGTTTGTGTTGCTGGAACCTTTTCCAGTTCTACCTCAATGCCACTAATATGTTTCATAAGAAAACCTTTTTCTAAGAAAGTGGCATGTCGAGAAACAAACACCTTTTGTTCCTCGGGGTGGTAGAAGATATACCCTTGTGAATTTTTGGGATATCCTACAAACTTACATAAGACTGATCTTGCCTCGAGTTTCTCCGGATTTTGTCTTTTGACATAGGCTGGACAACCCCATATCTTAACATACTTAAGAGATGGTCTCTTCCTTTTCCATATCTCATATGGAGTGGTAGGCACTGATTTGGTAGGAACCATATTCAATAGGTGTATAGCTGTCTTAAGTGCATACCCCCAAAAGGAAATAGGTAACTCAGCTGTACTTATCATCGAGCGCACCATATCTAATAGCGTGCGATTCCTTCGCTCCGATACACCGTTGTGTTGTGGTGTATAAGGAGGAGTAAGCTGAGAGAGAATCCCATTCTCTTTTAGATAATCTAAAAACTCACCGCTTAAGTATTCACCTCCTCGATCAGATCGAAGAATCTTAATACTTTTGCCCGTTTGGTTCTCTACTTCGTGCTTATATTCTCTGAATTTCTCAAAAGCTTCAGACTTGTGTTTCATCAGAAACACATGTCCGTATCTAGAGAGATCGTCAGTGAATGTAATGAAGTAGGAAGAACCATTCCTGGCATGCGTAGACATGGGACCGCATACATCACTATGTATTAGTCCTAAGAGTTCAGTAACTCTTTCTCCGTATCCACTAAACGGAGCTTTGGTCATTTTTCCTTTGAGACATGAATGGCAAGTATCATAAGATGATAATTCGAACGGATTCAAATAACCATCTTTATGTAACTTAGCCAGTCGTGTCGCATTGATATGACCAAGTCTACAATGCCACAAGTAGGATTCGTTCATATCTGAACTTTTCCTCTTGTGTGTGTTTTGTATATTCAGGACTGTATTCTGATTTAGAATGAATATGCCATTATGTAACGAGCCTGATGCAATCAACTTTTAATCTAGGAATATGTTCATAACATTATCCTTTACTACAAAATTATATCCTTCTTTACTTAATAAAGAAACTGAAATAATGTTGCACATCATGTTCGGTATATAATAGCACTCATTTAGAATCAGTGTATTACGACTTGGTAATACAAGGTGATATTCGCCAACTGCTTTGGCTGCAACATTTGCACCGTTCCCTACTTGAACGGAATGATCACCTTTTCCCAGTTCTCTACCTTTACGTAGCCCATGTAACTGTTTACATATGTGGGATCCTGATCCGGTAACTAATACCCAGGACATAGGGTGAACTGAGAAACAGTTCTCAATAACTAACACACCCGAAGAAGATGCATCAACATGCAAGTTCTTTTGGGTGGCTTGAGAATCCAGATATTCTCCTGTTTCCTGTTCAGTCTTATAACTCTTATAAGAAAGAACGGGTCCAACATTCCCTAGCTCAGTACAATAATTGGGTTCAGTCAATACATCCATATTATTATCTTGATTATGGCCTGACATGGTCGCTACCTGGAGAGAGAGAGAAGAAAACACTTTAGCGTACGCTCTTGCAAGATTAGATTGATTATTATCTTATCTAATCAGGATGTCTCCCACTGTTTTTATCAAATCTACCTTAAAACCCTAAAAGGTAAGATTAGCCGGGATTAATTACACCCTACAATTTCGTCAATCTTTCAGCTAGATCAGTTTCGGTACTTTGAGAGAGGTTTCCCGTGCTTTCGCACGGACCTAATTAAAGTAAATCTCGTTTTCCCAGAGGCGTAACCCTGTTAACACTTTTCTAGACACCTACTTGAATGACTAATTGTCCTGTGTAAAACTCTCCCAGGAGTAACTCTTACTCGCAGTGGGTATCGGGATCCAACTATCTCATAGAAGGTATGCAATCTCATTGCAAATTTCAACATTTGAAATTCCCGATAATATTTTTACCCCTAGTGTTCTATGACCTTGACGAATGCCAAACAACCCATAGTCCACTAGTCAAGTTCAACCCGTACATTTCTTGATTGAATTAAACCCACCCGCATGACCCTTGACGAATGCCAAATAACGCCGTACGAATACCCTAATCCAATCTACATCATATGCATAAGCAGATAAATACTAGTTAGCTACCGTACACTACGCCTTGACGAATGCCAAACTACCGTAGCACGAATACTAAGTAGTACTTATCTGAAATGACGGAGGGCTACGCAGGTTTTTCAGAAAACCATGAGCGTAATGAACTTGATATCGTTGTAGAATCGAGTAAAGTTTTGAAAAGGAGTGTTTTTGAGGCTTTTCTTAGTTTCGCTAAAGGGGTCACTCCCGGTGAAGGGATCGTCGGCCCTTTCCTCATCGAATAAGGTGCAGGATATATCATATATACCGCTGTGCAAAGAAAAACTCTAGAAGCAATCAAAAGACAAACCACGTTTTGTAGCATCTGCCAGTTTCGCTAAAGAGGTCACTCCCGGTGAAGGGATCTCGGCTCTTTCCCCATCGAATAAGGTGCAGGATATATCATATACATCACTGTGCAAAGCAAAACTGTAGCTACCCCTTTTATAAAGTTTTGATTCTACAACATCTTTAGGTTTCTTTTTCTTTTATTAATCTCATTAATAAAAATCCCATCAGCTTATGCTTCCTAAGCATCACAGAAGAAACGAAAGCAGTAATATTTATATATCAACATATATATAGTATAAGCATTCGTCTCAGGCAGTAATATGATCTCATCACAGAACATTGCAGCATAAGAACATATATGAAATATTGGATATACTAGGATGTCCGTGTTTGCAATACGAGCCTGTATAAAACACGGATTCCACGGTCGCGACGAATAGCCAAACCCACATCCCAAGACCCTTACGAGAGCGGCAAGTAACACTGCCAATTCTAGGGTTAGAAGACCCGGCCTCGACTCCTCGAGATGGCCTCCCATTGGACCCTAGAACCCGGTTACTTGTGCTCCCCTCCTTGGGTCTACCTAATGCGGAAAAGTAAATAATATACAAGGGTGACATCAACCTCAACCTGGAAGTGCCCCAAATAAAAGAATATTACAATACAAATGAATTTTACATGAATGAAAATAAAAACCCTCATCTCACATAAAACCCCCGGCTATTCAGAACGCGACGATCCAATATAACATATCAGAGCAACACATAATATCACATATCATCAACGTAAGTAAATATGCGCATCCCAATTATCGTTGACATATAGCAACGAAACCGGCGATATCACATAATACACTTACGGTCACAGAAAAGAAAGTGTAAAACTACAACATTTGGAATCCATAATCTCTTTAGACATCGTAAATCCGAAATATCACATACTTCGCAGATAATCGTAAATCCGACATATAGCAACGAAACCGGCGATATCACATATTACACTTACGGTCACAGAAAAGAAAGTGTAAAACTACAACATTTGGAATCCACAATCTCTTTAGACATCGTAAATCCGAAATATCACATACTTCGTATTTCATGCCTAACTCTACGAATTCCACATATTGTATCACATTCCAGATAAATAGACAGTATTAAACTTTCCGAACAGATAATCAAATACCCAAAATTTCCTAAATTGCTCAACACTTGAGCGGAGTTCAAATAATCCCAGAATATGTCACAGTATCGGTGATCCAGCCGTAGAAGGGTCAAGCCAACGCCTCACATGTGGCACGCCGTACTGCCCCAAACCCGAAGGTTCAAAAGGCAGTTCAAGACGGTCACATAATCGAGTTAAGGTTTGTTGTCTTCTAGAGGGTCCACCGCTTAACTTGTACAATTTTTTCGAAAGATTTAAACCCGATAAAAATTCAACACTTGAAAGTTTTACGTGCCGGGAAAAAGTGAGTTAATGATATCCGTTCGAACTTTTTAACAATTTCTAAATATCTGGAAAGAAATACGAATTTAAATATTCCGATCGAATCTACTATTACAAAACAAACCCCAGAAGTCTTAACACTTAAAACAGTTTAAAAATACCCAGAAGCATCAACAAGCAACTACAGATAATACCATGAAGCCACGTGTCACAATTCCACAAAACGGCCGCGGAACCGCCGCGGGAAGCATGTTTCCGCCGCGGTTCCTCCGCGTTTTGGTGGAGTTGGGGACCCGTATTTCATGGTAATTCTTAGAATTCCCTGCTGATTTTTTTACATATTTTTAATTCAGAAAAATCCCAAATTTTTAAAAATTTCCAGAGAGGGGTTAAATTTTGTCGGTTCGGGTTCGATCGGAGTTTTAACTTCGTAAACACATCGCCTAATGCTCTAGCTTGGCTCTGATACCACTGTAGGGTTCCTAGGCACTCTTGTGAAGGTTCATAAGGCATCAAACATGCCCGGATAAAAATTTAGACGTGCCGAACAACCCAAAGCCGGGATCTTTGCTAGATTATTAGGGTTAAACATGCAAGATGATAACTTTTATCTAAGGGTGAGGGATTACAACCTTTGTAGTCCGCTCCTTCGCTTCACAAGCTCCGAGTAGAAGTCCCTTTGCCGCGATCCACGATCTCCCGGACTCATGAGAGGCTCCACGACTCGAACGATCCATGCTAGCTTGAAGTGTTCCAAATCTCCGATGATCTACGTCGAAGTTGCAAAGACTCAAGCTTTCTCACTCTAAAGAGATGAACACACTAATCTCATGGGCTAGATGAGATGAGGATGAGAGAGTAGTATTTATGCTTTCTTTTTAAATCATTTTCTCATATTTTTTTCATCACATAAAGAATTTCTAGTGAGCTTTTCAAGAGAGAAGAAGATGATAATGGAAAATGATAATGATCAATCCTTTTGTGATGAATAGAAATAAAAGTATATGATTGATGTATAAACCATGGTCAAGGATGAGTGGCTAAGAATGTGTAGAGAATAAACTAGAGTTAGGGTTTGGTTGGGTTAGAAATGTGTCATCAAAAAATATCTTAACAATGACAAAAGAAATAGCTTCTAGAAGGTGCAAGAAGCAACTAACCCTAATCAAACCCTAACCTCATTTAATCATCCTTAAACATGTTTAACAATAAATCATATCATGTCACAATAATATATATCACATATATATTATATATTTGCAACAAAAGAAAATAATACAATTAACATATATCGCATATATATCAATGTATCATCCAGTGAGAAAATGAAATAATAAAGCGAGCCAATATTAGATAATGTAATAATATATCATATATATTATTATACATTAAATCATCGAATCAACACTTGATCCGACGATCCGGCTATATCGAATATTACCGACTAATATATCATGTACCGATTCATCGAATCAACACTTGATCCGATGACCCGGTTCATATCTAAATATCACGAGAATATAATACAGTATCTCATATCGCATTATTCTCGGTCCTGCATATATCACATATGTGCCTCTACTCCGTTTCGCCTGAGCCAAGAAACCTCTGTGTAGGACTCTAAAGAATCGTCAATACGCCGGTAGCAGGTGATGATCATATCAAACACCCACAAGCTGCAAGCGGTCAGCTAAACGTAACAGCCACCCAGGTATTGAGCGATCAGAAGATCAACAAGCTAGCCTGTGCGTTCTCCTGTGAATCCAATCAGTAACACTCCCGTACAGTCCGGTCTGTTCGTCTGATATGTCGCATATCAAGTCTAGGGGTGGTATACGTCAGACCCCAGTAACCGATAAGTCATGTCGATGTGTAGCTCATAACAGGTCAAGAAACTACTAGTAACACTTACCAGTAAATCTCTATATCAGCCCTGGCTAGGGACTTCCAGTTATAGCCAATCGAACACAGCACAACATCAACTCCCTATACCGGGAGAGACGAATCCCCTCCTATCGCTCATTGCCTCCATGCGATTCGGGACTTTACCCAAAAGCCACCGTTTTGCACGCCCTCTTGGACGTAGTAAGGTGTAAATCAAAGCACAGTGGGAATCACACAAGACTCTATGACGATCTCGGGTCTACAGACTACCCTGTACCAGTGTCACCGGAGAACTGCCATCTGACGTGTGGTATATCACCATCTGGGAGTTCTCGGCGAGTCTGTCCAGTGTACCCAGTCTCCACTGAGCACCCGTACACCATCTCTGATGTCAAACACCGATGGATATGGGATCATCCATCGCCCATCATATGGGTCAAGATGCGTATACGCTAGTCTACTCTGGTGTATCGATGCCCTGTCTCGATATACCCTCGATTAGGAACAGTTATAGGATGTACTCATCGACTACCAAGGCCCCACTAGTATGATCTCATCATAGTCCCAGTAGTCGAGTACAGATCCTAAGGGCTTTATCAACATGTGAGAGAAAAACAGTAAACCAATACAAGTCAACATGTTAAGATAAAGTGAAACCAAATAGCATACTATCATGACGAGCAAGAAAGTCATCTCTATATATATCCAAGCATCCATTATAATATACATCATATGTACAACAATGGTCTCTAGGGCATATACATAACTAACAATCCTTTAATCAGTTCCTAGTCGTGGGAATATCGAGACCAGGGCATCGATATTCCAGAGTAGACTAGTGTGTACGTTTTTTATCCCTTAGAGGGTGATGGTTGATCCCACAACCATTGGGGTGTGACATCAAAGATTGTACACATGTGCTCATTAGAGAATGGGTACACCGAACAGGACTCACCGAGGACTCCTATGTGATAGTATACCTATCGTTAGATAGCAGTCCTATGGTGACACTGGTACAGGTTAATCTGTAGACTCGAGATCATCATAGAGTCTTGTGTGGCTCCCACCGTGCTTTGATTTCCTCCCTACCACGGCTCAAAGGAGTCGTGCAAACAGGTGGATTTTGGGTAAAGTCCCGAGTCATATGGAAGCAATGAGCGATAGGAGGGGTTTCATCTCTCCCGGTATTGGGGGTTGATGTTGCACTATGCTCGATTGGCTATAACTGGAAGTCCCTGGCCAGGGCTGCTACTGAGATTTACTGATAAGTGTTATCATTAGTTTCTTGAACCGTTATAGGCCAGACATCGGTATGACTTATCACGTTACTGGGGACTGACGTTTACCACCCCTAAACATGATATGCAACATATCAGACGAAGAGATCGGACTGTACAGTAGTGTTACTGATTGGTTTCATGGAGAGTATGGACGAGCTTGCTTGTTGATCTTCATATCGCTCAATACCCGGGTAGCCGTTACGTCCAGCTAGTACCGCTGACGGCTTGTAGGTGATTGATGTGATCATCACCTACTGCTGGCGTATTGACGAGTCTTTAGTGTCCCACACAGAAGTTTCCTGGTTCAAGCAAAACGAAGTAGGACACATATGTGATATGTGTGTGGGCCCGATTAAATACGTGTATATGATACCGTATTGTAATCTGACAGTTATCTGTTATCGGTTCGGTTATATGTGATATAACTAGATTATCGAATCAAGTGTTGATTTGATAATGTGATATACAGATATATGATATTAGTCGGTCATATGTGATATAATCGGATTATTAAATCAAGTGTTGATTTAATAACGTGATATACATTATATATGATATAATTATATCTTAAATAATATCATTAGATCACTAACTATTCTTCATAATATATATGATATATATATATATATAGATATATATATATATATATATATAATGAAGCATAGCATGATTTCTATTTTTGAGAAAAATAGAAAAAGAGATGGAAAATGAGAGTATGGTTGCAAGCATGGGCTTTATTCATAGTTTATTCATCTTGACTCACTATTCATGCATGGTTGCAATTTTATATTGCAAAATTCCATGCTTGAATAAGTGGGGGTCAAGAGTTGCCATTCATTCTAGTCTCATTCTCAACACTAAGCCATTTTTCTATGCTTGCTTCTTCTTGAGCTCTCTAGCTCTCATCTTCTTCTTCTTCATATTAGTTCAAAAATACAAACCTTCACATGTGATGTGAATCATGGATTTTTGAATACATAAGTGAGAGAATCTAATCCCCTACTTCATCATTCTACACTTGACTAGCTATCAAGTGTAGAGTGTTTTCTTCACCAAAGTGTTTAGTGAAGAAAGAGCTTGACCTAGTGAGTTTCGGGTGAATCATCTTCGACGCGAAGATCTACGTGGAGGTTCGTTCAACTCGAAGTGGAGTCTAGAGGAGTCAAGAGGACTACTACAAGGAGTTTAAGAAGAGAAAGACTTGATCCTATTGGGTATAACTCCTTAAACTTTCTTAAGTTGTTCACATCACATAGCTAAAAACCCTAAAATTCTAGCAATGATCTTGTATAGTTTAGCCTAGCACCTAAAAAAATTAAAATGTGGCATGCTTGATACCTCTAGAATATCATAGTGGTTTTAAGGTAGACTTTCATGGTATCAGAGCCAAGCAAGAACATTAGGATAACTTGTAGCGACGTTAGAAATCCGCCGTTTTTGTCGCGCAAAAACTGCCGATAAAAACAGTTTCGAAATTGATGTTTTGAGTTGTTTGCACACCCCGCGGGCTCACGGTTTGAACCGAGAAGCCGTGGGGTAGAGCGTAAGAACCCCGGAGACACCCTAGGGGGGACCGAATGGCTGGGCCCACTCCTTAAGACCACACAAGGTGGTCTTGGCGGTGGGGACCCGAAACTGCCCACCCTAAGCAGTTTTAGGTCTGCCTCACCCCCTGGCCAGCTTGTGGTGGCCTCGGGGGTAGGGTACCCCCTCTAGGCCCTCCATTCGATAGTTTATTTTGGGTCTTCACCCCTGCAAAGATTTGGGTGGGATTCGAGTTCGTTTCAACTCCCGGATTGGCTTAAAACGATCGGTTTTGGAACTTTAGCTCACTGGATTTTTCAAGTGTTGGAAAAATTGGTTTAGTTTACTAATTGCATGCAGAATTCTAATGTCGCGGTTACTATACAAGCTTTGTGATGTGTGATACAATTATTAGAATCCGGATTAATTAGTTTTATGAAAACTAAGTTAGTATATTGTAAAGCTAGCCGTTTAGTCTCAATTGATCGATTGCCACGAAGTTTTGATTCGGATCAAAACTCCGTCGCAATTACGTATTGTACGCGATCACAAAGTCGGGAATCTTGTTGAATTATCCGACAACCGATTGAAAAGATTTTTCAATCTGAGACTAAAATGCAAATTTTATAAGTTAGGCATGAAATCCTGAATATGAGATATTCCGGGTTTATGATATCTAAGGATATTGCGAATTCTAATTATTGTAGTTTTCTGTTTCTTTTTCTGCGACCGTAAGTGTAATATGTAAGGTATCCCAATCTCGTTGCTATATGTCAACGAGTTGTAGAGATACGCATATTTGCTTACGTTGATGATATGTGATATCATGTGTTGCTGTTGATATGATTTATTGGATCGTCGTGCAAGAATAGCCGGGGGTTTTATGTGAGATGAGGGTTTTTATTTTTCATTCATGTAAAATCTGTATGTAACATTCTTTTATTGGGGCACTTCTGGGTTATGGATGATGTCACCACTGTTGTATATTATTTACTTTTCCGCATTAGGATAGACCCAAGGCGGGGAGAACAAGTAACCGGGTTCTAGAGTCCAGTGGGAGACCATCTCAAGGAATTGAGACCGGGTCTGCTAACTCTATAATTGGCAAGGTTACTTGTTGCTCTCATAAGGGTCTAGGGATGTGGGTTTAGCTATTCATCACGACTGTGAAATCCGTGTTTTACATTATTGGCTAAATTTAAAACACGAACATCCTAGCATATCCAATATTTCATATGTTGCTTCTTCTGCTTGATTCTGTGATGTTGATCATATAACCGCGTGAGACGAATGTAATATTATATATATGATATATAATAAACGTTGCTTATATTTTGCACCCGCGCTAGTCCAGCCCCCGCTCTGCCGTTAGTTAAGTAACCTAACGGTGCATGACGGGCCTCATGGCGAATGCAGATGGCATAAGCTTACGTTCTATTTTCGTTTCATTTTTCTGTAATGTTTAGGAAACATTAATTGATGGGACTTTATTAATGAGATTAATGAAAAGAAAGAAACCAAAAGATGTTGTAGAATCAAATTTTCAAAAAGGGTAGCTCTAGTTTTTTCTTTGCACGGTGGTATTCCTTGAGGAATATCCAGCACCTCATTCGATGAGGAAAAAGCCAAGATCCCTTCACCAGGAGTGACCTCTTTAGCGAAACTAGCAAATGCTACAACCCACTCGGTTTAGTTTTTCGATTGCTTCTCTAGTTCCTTCTTTGCATAGTGGTATTCATGAATATCCAGCACCTCATTCGATGAGGAAAGAGCCGAGATCCCTTCACCGGGAGTAACCTCTTTAGAGAAACTAGCAAAAGCCTCAAAAACACTCCTTTTCAAAATCAGTAGATTATACAACAATATCAAGTTCATTACGCTCATGGTTTTCTTAAAAACCTACGTATCCCTCCATCATTTCATATAAGTACTATTTAGTATTCGTGCTGCGTTTGTTGGCCAGCGTCAAGGCGTAGTGTGCGGTAGCTGATTAGTACTTATCTGCAGCATGAGATGCGATTGGATTAGGGTAGTCGTACGACTTTATTGGCCAGCATTAAGAGTCATGCGGATGGGTTTAATTCAATCTAGAAATTGTTGGATATAGTGCCCTCAGAGTCAATTATTGGATCATAGGCACGTGATTGCAATGATTGAGGGAGGACCTATGCCGGTAAGACAGTCTTACTCAAGATGATAGTATGCTATCCGGTTTATCTTTATCATCGTGTACTGCTTTAGGTGACCTTACAGGTCACTATTGCGCCTTGATAGAGCCCTTAGGATTCTTTCTTGACAGCCAGCATTATGATGGCGATCATATACGTGGGAGCTGGGGTCTATAAGCACATCCTTAAAAGGTCCCTAGTCGTGGGAGTTTCCAAGACAGGGCATCGATACTCCAGAGTAGACTAGTGTATATAGTCGAGACCCCGACGAGGAGCGGTGGCCGGTCTCACAAGCCACTGGTGTCAGTTGGTTCACCTAAGATGTATACAGGTGCTCATTGGGTTATGAGTACACCGAACAGGACTCGCCGGGAACATACTAGTTGGTCTTATACCTGACGTCAGGTAGCAGTTCCCTGGTGACATGTGTACAGGTTAGTTTATCGACCTCAGATCATCATTTTTCTCGTGTGAGTTCCTACTTTACTTTTATTACTACCCTACTGTAAGTGCACGGCGGCGCCCCGGCCGTCAATCCGACGCCGGAATGCGGAAGCGGTGATAAACTTTAAATTTTTGCGGACTTTGCAAACCGGCACCACCGCGCACTAAACTCCGGATCGTAACCATTAACAAGTCTACGCTACTAACAAGAAAGGGAAGAGATATACCGACGATCCAAGTCCTCCGGTCTTCATCTCCACTCCGATCTCCTCACGGGATCTCCGTCCGTCTCCTCCTCGTCGGAAAGGGCACCACGAAGCCTTCTTCTTTTACGGGCTCCCGCCTCAATACCGAGGCAACTCGCGCATGAAGCCGGCAACTCGACATGCTCAAGATGTGCTGTAGAATGTGTAGTAGATTGTCTCACTTGGGTTTTTGTTGCCATTTGAAGATGATGGAGGAAACAAGGATTAGAAAAATGGTGCTTGCATTTTTCTAGCATGAAAAAGAGATCAAGAAAGAAACTCTCAAGAATGAAGCTCTCTCTTCTTCTTTCTCTCTTTCTTTTTTTTCTTCTTCTTCTTTTCTAATGAAAAACTTATCTTCTTAGAAAAAGGGTGGAGAATTGAATATGAAGCATAACATTAGAAGGAAGGTGAGTGTAGGAGAATGGTGGAGGTAACCACATCAAGAGACAAATAAACATACAACCATGCTTCACACTATTCAACCCATAACCTTTCAAATCTCTCAATTCAAAAGCATGGAGCAAAAGAAATGAAACTATCATAATCAATAGTTATGCAAGAAACCCCCTCCACAAAGATTATTTGCACAATTGCAAATAACCCCCTCCATCGGAAAAGTCCGGCCGGGAAAGAACAAAGGAAAACCGGCCGGAACGGAATGCAAACTGGCAACTCCAGAAAACTGGTCCCGTAATAAATTACAGGAAAACCCCGATACTGTGCATACACACCCGCATCTGTATTCCGACCGGATACAAATGCAATGAGACAAAATCTACACTGTACTAAACTAGGACCGGCTTAAACCAAAGCCGGCTAGTAATATCCGTTCGATCCTGATCCGTGCAATACCGCACGTATCTGATCGAACCCTGCCATATACCTATACGGCTACTAGTACAAACCGTCCCATCCTGATCCGTGCAATACCGCACGTATCTGATTGGACCCTGCCATATCTCCATACGGCCTCTACAGCGTTTCGCCCGAAAGCTGAGTAACAGAAAGTGTGGTGGACTCTAAAGACTCGTCAATACTATGGCTGTGGATTTAACCACTAGCACGTCAGAGGTATAAGCCAATACGTAACGGGCCACCAGCTATTGACTAAAAGGGACGTCGATGAGCGAACTCATCCTGACACCCTACTGAGCCTGTCAGTGACAATATCCGTGCAGTCCGGTCCGTTCGTCTATGAGCATCGCATGGCGGGCCTAGGGGGTTGGTAAAAGTCAGACCCCCAAAAGCGGTACAAGTCGTGTCGGAGTGTAGCCCAGAACACCCTGAGATACTACTGGAATACCTACCAGTAAATCTCCTTGCCTTGGCCAAGGACTTTGTGTAATGGCTCTCCTAGACACAGCACGACCTCACCCCCAATACCGGGAGAGACGAACCCCTGAAGATACGCTCACTGCCTCCATGTGGCTCGGGACTGTACCCAACTAAAACCTGTTTGCACGACTCCTTTGAGCCGTGGTAGGGTAGTAATCAAAGTACAGTGGGAACTCACACGAGACAAATGACGATCCCCAGGTCGATGAACTAACCTGCACATATGTCACCAGGGAACTGCCATCTGACGTCTGGTATATGACCAACTAGCATGTTCCCGGCGAGTCCTGTCCGGTGTACTCATAACCCAATGAGCACCTGTATACATCTTAGGTGATCCAACTGACACCAGTGGCTTGTGAGACCGGCCACCGCCCCTCGTCGGGGTCTCGACTGTATACACTAGTCTACTAATGGAGTATCGATGCCCGGTCTCGAAACTCCCACGACTAGGGACCTTTTAAGGATATGCTTGTAGACCCCAGCTCCCACTTATATGATCGCCCTCATACTGCTGGTGGTCAAGCAAGAATCCTAGGGGCTCTATCAACGTGTAATAGCGACGTGTCAGGTCACCTAAAGCAGTACACGATGATAAAGGTAAACCAGATAGCATACTATCATCTCGAGTAAGACTGTCCTATCGGGATAGGTCCTCCCTCAATCATTACAATCACGTACCTGTGACCTAATAATTGACTCTGAGGGCACTATCTCCAACAATCTCCCACTTGCACTCAAGGCTAATTATTGCGATGTCGCATACTCACAGCCCGTGTGATACCGAACACCCAACTCCTCTACTAGTCAGTCTCACAAAGCCTGTTTGCGAAACTATTGCGTTCGAGGAATAGCCTCAGCGAGTGGATCCGCTTTGTTGTTTCTTTCCATGTCTCTCTATATCTCATGTTCGCGGAGAAACCCATCTCCCGAAATGAGCAATACCTGTCTTAGAATGTGTCTGGATGTCTGATGGGACATAGCTCATAAATGAACTCCAAATCCAAACTTCTTAGACTGTATCGTCAACTGAACTTAATCAGTATCCTGCGCGCCATGCCTCCCTCAGTATTGCCTTAGATCACCTGTCCAAAATACTGCCCCTCGTCAGAGGGAAAACTATAACTCTGACAACCTCCTTGTCGTCCATGTCACCTTGGAAGCCTGGAATGATAACCGTCTCCTGAATGAGGCTGTCGTTATCATATCCCTAGAACATCCACTTATGTTCTAAAAATGCTTCCGACTGTTTCTCCAGGATTGGATTAATGTCAACTTATTGCATCTAGTGCAAGAACAACATCTGGTGTGGTACTTGACATCTCACGATTGACTCAATTGCCTGAGCAAGTGATCTGCCAATCATGCACGTCCCTCTCCCCTTTAGTCTGTAAGACACCTTTGGAGAGGGTGACTCCATTACCTGCAGGTACACTACCGTGCCAGGAGTCGTCCATCCTAAATACTCTTAGAATGCTGTCAAAGTACCCTGATTGGGAAACCACCCAAATCTAGATCTAAAACCATAGATCTAGTAACCAGTATGTCAGATATATAATCCATTTCCTTTGTGGAGAAACCACTGTGTGACGACCAAAGTATAACCGATCGTAGTGTAGGAGTTTCCTTTCCTACTCTGTGTATATCATCCAAATACCAGGATATCACACCCTACTACCTTCTCAACAGATCCATCCACTATTCTGATGAAGTCAAACCCATGACTGTCACGTCAGAAATAGATGATCTATCTCCGCTACGTCTGCTCTAGTCTATAAATAGACATAAGCAACCTGTCCACCAATGCTTCCGCTGCTCCCACTGACTACGACAACCCTCTGGCAGAGTCATATAGACGTACACTTCTAAAACTGGTTTAGAACGACGCTATACTCATCCTCCCGCCGGGTTTCGTAACCTGGAACAACAGCAATGGCAATTGTGGGTAAACAAGAACTTCCCCGTCACCGTCCTTGAGGCTACCGGAGTACCTCTCGGGTGCCTGAAGTTACCCATCTTATCTGCGGAGTGGCCAATTGAATGTCAAATCAGATTGAATCTTTAGGTTCCTTATCAAATCTTCAGTAATCGTTTGCGGTTCTGGAATCACTTCCAGTTCTACCATACTCCCACTACTGTTTTTCTGAAAAAATCCATTTTTTATAAAACTGTGGCGAGTCTAGAACAATATCGCTATTGTTCATCCAGATGGTAGAAAGTCAACCCTCGTCATAGCCTGGGTCAACCCACAAACAGCCATTACAGAAACGTGCCTTGAGTTGTCCAGTGTCTGGTTTTAATCATAAACCGGACAACTCCCCGTACCTTAACATCGTTAAGATATGAACTGTTCTATATCCAATATAGAAACAGAGGCACTGATTTAATTGAACCAGATTCAAATCATGCAGCTGTCCCCAGCGCATGTCAACTAAATGGAAGGAGGCCGATCAGCGTTACTCAACTTAGGAATACTTCCAATTATGAGTAACCTGAAAGAGAAGCAAGATCTCTTTATCATTACTATCAACTGAATACCACACACAAGTATCTACATCTTCGATCTCTTTGAAGAATCCCGATACTTGCTACACCTGGTTCTCTACTCTATTCAAATACCTATAACTCCTCAAAACTTAGATCCTGTGTTTCAACGAAACACATGTCTAAGAACTAGAGAAGTTAAAAGTAAACAGAATATAGTATGAGGACCAACCCATCTGTCCTAATGGACACTGGACAACATACAATACCTTGTATAAGTCCCTTGAGTCTGATAACTCTTTCACTGTGTGTCGTAGGTTGAAAACTGTACTTATGGTTAAGAAGAATTACACCGCTGTTTAATGCTCCTTACCTAACCATCCACTGATATAGGTAAATGTCGTAGACATAATTTCAGAAAGGTATATCTCACTCTATGAAAATAGACGTACAGATATATCAATTTGAAATTGGTGCATAACTGCGGATATTCAAAACCAAATATTTGCCGACTGGCAAACAACCCAGGTGACTTCCTCAGATATCACTGATTCCAACGAATCCTGATATAATGAGGATAATCACCCAATTCCCAATAACTTACTCCCACTCATCATCTGTAAAACCATACAGATGTGAGGATCGTACCTGGTAAATACATACCCTGGAGTAAGTATCTAATCGGGAAATCAGTTTTCCTTTAACATTACACAGCGAAACTGAAACATTGAAATGTTCCGATGGGGTATTCTGGTATTCCTTGTAATGCCTCTTCCTGATTCACGACTGTAACCGTATAGTTCTTTGCCACCTCTCCAAATCCCTTCATATGTCTTTAGTCTTTACCTTCTGCACACCCTTTTAGGCCAAATGGTTTTCTTCCTTCCCTACCGTTCGGCACCAGCCTATGGTTTGGAAGAAGACTATCCAATAAGCATAATGGGTGTACTGTCCCTATCCTAGGAACACTCGCAACACGAGAGAAGGTGAAGATAAAAGACACCTGAATGTACTTTATTCCTATTTCTCCTGGACCAGAATCCATCCCCGAACTGGAACAAGTTCCTTTCGAGTTCGTATATAACCATACGATGGAATATCCAAATAAACTGTGGATCTTCGTAGTGATACGGAGTGTCCTGGAGAAATACAAAGGTGATGTGGGAGTGGTAACGAAATATTTGGTTTGGTCGTGAATATCTGTTGCAATTTACTTTGCCCTCCTACTAATCCCTTGCTTTGTCTGAACTTAATACCTTCTGCACACCATCGTTATGCTAATTGGTTTTCTTCATTCCCTACCGGTCGGCACCAGCCTAAGGTTTGGAAGAAGACAATCCAATTTGCGTAATAGGTGTACTACCCCTAAACCAAGGAGTACTCGTAACCTGAGAGAGGGTAAAAGGAAAAAACAACTGAATAATCCTATCCGTTTTCTCCAGAACCGGAAACCATCCTCGAATAAATTCTTTCGAGTTCGTATCTAACCATACGATGGTTTTGTCCAATGGAAGTGGACGTTCGTAGTAAAACGGGGTGTCCTGGAGAAAAGGGTAAAAGTAGGAGTGGCAATGAGGTTTGCAACTCTGACAATCCAAAAGCCGGTGTTTAAGAAGGTTCGGTCAACTTGGTCACTGAGTCAAAGTCTTAGGGTCGGGTCAAAAGGTCGCTGCCAGAGAGAGAGAGAAAAGAAACACTCAGCGTGCACTCTAACCTAGATCAGAATGGTTACCAATTTATCTAATCTGGAATCCTCCCACTGTACCTCAAATTCTCCTCCAAACCTGAAAGAAGAATTAGTCGGGGTTACCCGAGGAGTAAAATAACTCATCAGTGGGAATCGGGATCCAACTATCATTGCATGATAACGTGACGGAATCCGCTCACGCTATCACACTCCAGAAGGTATGCGCATATCTGGCAAGTTTCAGTTCTTTTGAAACTCCCGATGTAATTTCTGCCCCATGCTCTTATGACCTTGGCGAAGGTCAACAAATCATAAGTCACATGTCAAGTTCTACCCGTCATTATCCAGGTTAATTTGAATCCACCCGTACAAGCCCTTGACGAAGGTCAACAAGGCTGTACGACTGTCCCAAACCAACGCATCTATCTATGCAGCAGAAAAGTAACAAGCAGCTACCAAACACTATGCCTTGACGAAGGTCAACAAACATAGCATGAATACTACGTGCTACCCGTCTGAAACGACGGAGGGCTACGAATGGTTTCTGGCGAAAAACCTTTAACGTAATGAACTTGATATCGTTGAAGGAACGGATAGCTTTTTAGAAAATATAGTGACGAAAAACCATTGCTAAAGAGGTCACTCCCGGTGAAGGGATCTCGGCTCTTTCCCCGTAGAATGAGGTGCAGGATATTCCAACTGAATACCACGGTGCAAAGCAAAAGTAATCGGCTATAGTGAAGTCATTGCCCTGACGCAAACTGTTTGTCCAAGGGGTCACTCCCGGTGAAGGGATCTCGGCCCTTGCCTCGTCGACTGAGGAGCAGGATATTCTAAATGAATACCGCGATGCAAAACAAAAGTGAACGTCCTTGCAATAACAGCTTTTTGAAAAGTGTTCCAACAACATCAGATTAGGTTTGTTTTTAACTTGCATTGATCCGAATCAACGCAGTCCCATCAATTGATCACACCAAAAAGAACGAAAATATACTGATGTACGTATATGCCATCCGCATTCGCCACTGGGTCCCGTCATTACCCGTTAGGTTAGCTTACTAACGACAGAGCGGGGACTGGACTAGCGCGGATGCAAAACATATACAACATCTACTAATATATATACCAATATATTATATTTCGCTCAAGGCGTGAAAGAAATGCAACATCACAGAGAAGTGTACAGCATCACAGAAACAATACAGATATCTGGGATCCCCGGGTTTCACAGAGCCACTGCTGAAACCCGACGTTCCCCTGGTCGTGTGGATAGCCTGTGCAATGAAATCCTAGACCCCTACGGGCGCGGCAAGTCACCCGCCAAAACCTGAAGCGAGGCAGCCCCCTTCAGCCCCGTGAATGGACCACCCTGCACTTCACGGAATCCGGCAACTTGGGCACCCCTCCTGGGTCAACCTGTACCCCCTACGAGTGCGGCGAATAGCCCTGCAATTCCAGACTGAAGCCCCTCCGTCTCAATGCCCTGAGATGCGGGCCCGTTGCCCTCTAGAACCCGGCTATCCGTGCACCCCTCCGCGGGGTAACCCTAGTACAGAAAGTAAAATATACATACACCGGGTACATCGACCGCAACCAGGTCGTGCCCCAAAAGAATAATACAATCAGGCAGTGACGGCAGTCCACATGTCGGACGCTCGCCCCGCAATATCAAATGTACATAATACAACAACACAGTACTAGCATTGCATCCAGGCTATCCCCACGACCGATCCGCAACATCACAGCAAAAACAGAACATCAACGTGAAAGTCACGTTCGCAAATCCGTCTAACCGGGCTATAGCAGTTAGACCGGATTTACCGATCGAGTGACATTCACGGTCGCAGATATAATGTAAATACTGTGAAAAATGTGTTTAAAATTTTCCGATTGATCAAACAATTAACAAGTGGGCCCCCAATCAAAACTGTAGCACTCACAGAAATCCTGGGCCCAATTTTAATATTCCAAAACCCATATTTTAAGCCCAGAAGGCCTCTGTAAAAAATTGGTGAAGTGATGTGAATAGTGCGCGGCGGAAGGGCCGCACAAATGGGGTTTACGCGGCGGTTCCGCGCTCCAACTGTGGAGTTACTTCGTCAAATTTTTACAGAACTCTTAGATTTTCCAGTACATCAATATTTTATAACCTGAAAAAAATTTCGAGACCAAAAATTTTCAACAGAAACTGATGCGAACTAAAATGCAGTTTTGGAACTTTTTGATCGATCGGAAATGCAAACACATTACACAAAGCTAGACTAAGTTAATGGCGAGGCTCTGATACCACTGTAAGTGCACGGCGGCGCCCCGGCCGTCAATCCGACGCCGGAATGCGGAAGCGGTGATAAACTTTAAATTTTTGCGGACTTTGCAAACCGGCACCACCGCGCACTAAACTCCGGATCGTAACCATTAACAAGTCTACGCTACTAACAAGAAAGGGAAGAGATATACCGACGATCCAAGTCCTCCGGTCTTCATCTCCACTCCGATCTCCTCACGGGATCTCCGTCCGTCTCCTCCTCGTCGGAAAGGGCACCACGAAGCCTTCTTCTTTTACGGGCTCCCGCCTCAATACCGAGGCAACTCGCGCATGAAGCCGGCAACTCGACATGCTCAAGATGTGCTGTAGAATGTGTAGTAGATTGTCTCACTTGGGTTTTTGTTGCCATTTGAAGATGATGGAGGAAACAAGGATTAGAAAAATGGTGCTTGCATTTTTCTAGCATGAAAAAGAGATCAAGAAAGAAACTCTCAAGAATGAAGCTCTCTCTTCTTCTTTCTCTCTTTCTTTTTTTTCTTCTTCTTCTTTTCTAATGAAAAACTTATCTTCTTAGAAAAAGGGTGGAGAATTGAATATGAAGCATAACATTAGAAGGAAGGTGAGTGTAGGAGAATGGTGGAGGTAACCACATCAAGAGACAAATAAACATACAACCATGCTTCACACTATTCAACCCATAACCTTTCAAATCTCTCAATTCAAAAGCATGGAGCAAAAGAAATGAAACTATCATAATCAATAGTTATGCAAGAAACCCCCTCCACAAAGATTATTTGCACAATTGCAAATAACCCCCTCCATCGGAAAAGTCCGGCCGGGAAAGAACAAAGGAAAACCGGCCGGAACGGAATGCAAACTGGCAACTCCAGAAAACTGGTCCCGTAATAAATTACAGGAAAACCCCGATACTGTGCATACACACCCGCATCTGTATTCCGACCGGATACAAATGCAATGAGACAAAATCTACACTGTACTAAACTAGGACCGGCTTAAACCAAAGCCGGCTAGTAATATCCGTTCGATCCTGATCCGTGCAATACCGCACGTATCTGATCGAACCCTGCCATATACCTATACGGCTACTAGTACAAACCGTCCCATCCTGATCCGTGCAATACCGCACGTATCTGATTGGACCCTGCCATATCTCCATACGGCCTCTACAGCGTTTCGCCCGAAAGCTGAGTAACAGAAAGTGTGGTGGACTCTAAAGACTCGTCAATACTATGGCTGTGGATTTAACCACTAGCACGTCAGAGGTATAAGCCAATACGTAACGGGCCACCAGCTATTGACTAAAAGGGACGTCGATGAGCGAACTCATCCTGACACCCTACTGAGCCTGTCAGTGACAATATCCGTGCAGTCCGGTCCGTTCGTCTATGAGCATCGCATGGCGGGCCTAGGGGGTTGGTAAAAGTCAGACCCCCAAAAGCGGTACAAGTCGTGTCGGAGTGTAGCCCAGAACACCCTGAGATACTACTGGAATACCTACCAGTAAATCTCCTTGCCTTGGCCAAGGACTTTGTGTAATGGCTCTCCTAGACACAGCACGACCTCACCCCCAATACCGGGAGAGACGAACCCCTGAAGATACGCTCACTGCCTCCATGTGGCTCGGGACTGTACCCAACTAAAACCTGTTTGCACGACTCCTTTGAGCCGTGGTAGGGTAGTAATCAAAGTACAGTGGGAACTCACACGAGACAAATGACGATCCCCAGGTCGATGAACTAACCTGCACATATGTCACCAGGGAACTGCCATCTGACGTCTGGTATATGACCAACTAGCATGTTCCCGGCGAGTCCTGTCCGGTGTACTCATAACCCAATGAGCACCTGTATACATCTTAGGTGATCCAACTGACACCAGTGGCTTGTGAGACCGGCCACCGCCCCTCGTCGGGGTCTCGACTGTATACACTAGTCTACTAATGGAGTATCGATGCCCGGTCTCGAAACTCCCACGACTAGGGACCTTTTAAGGATATGCTTGTAGACCCCAGCTCCCACTTATATGATCGCCCTCATACTGCTGGTGGTCAAGCAAGAATCCTAGGGGCTCTATCAACGTGTAATAGCGACGTGTCAGGTCACCTAAAGCAGTACACGATGATAAAGGTAAACCAGATAGCATACTATCATCTCGAGTAAGACTGTCCTATCGGGATAGGTCCTCCCTCAATCATTACAATCACGTACCTGTGACCTAATAATTGACTCTGAGGGCACTATCTCCAACACCTACGACGGCTCAAAGGAGTCGTGCAAACAGGTTTTAGTTGGGTACAGTCCCGAGCCACATGGAGGCAGTGAGCGGATCTGCAGGGGTTCGTCTCTCCCGGTATTGGGGGTGAGGTCGCGCTGTGTCTAGGAGAGCCATTACACAAAGCCCTCGGCCGAGGCAGGAGATTTACTGGTAGGTATTCCAGTAGTATCTTTGGGTGTTCTGGGCTACACTCCGACACGACTTGTACCGCTTTTGGGGGTCTGACTTTTACCAACCCCCTAGGCCCGCCATGCGATACTCATAGACGAATGGACCGGACTGTGCGGATATTGTCACTGACAGGCTCAGTAGGGTGTCAGGATGAGTTCGCTCATCGACGTCCCTTTTGGTCAATACCTGGTAGCCCGTTATGTATGGCTAATACCTCTGACGTGCTAGTGGTTAAATCCACAGCCAAAGGTATTGACGAGTCTTTAGAGTCCCCCACAGACAGTTTCTCAAGTTTCGGGCGAAACGCTGTAGAGGCCGTATGGAGATATGGCAGGATTCGATCTTATCCGTGCGGTATTGCACAGATCATGATCGAACAGATAATACTAGCGGGCTTTGATTTAAACCGGATCCTAATATTGTACAGTGTAGATTTTGTCTCATTACATTTGTATTCAGTGGGAATACAAATGCGGGTATGTATATACGGTCGCGGGGTTTTCCTGTAATTTATTATGGGATCAGTTTTTTGAAGTTGCCAGTTTGCATTCCGTTTCGGCCAGTTTTCCTTTGTTCCTCCATGGCCGGATTTTTATGATGGAGGGGCTAATTTGCATATTTGCAAATTAGCAATTGTGGAGGGTTTATTTGTAAATAAGGGATTATGATAGATATAGCATCTTTGCTTTTTTCTTCATAATTGCTTGCATTAAATGTGATGGGTTTTGAAAGGATGTGGGTTGATGTTGGTGTGACATTTTTTCATGATCACACATTTTATTCTCTTGCTTTTGATTCCATTTTTTTCCCTTCATCCATTCTAGAGAGGCCGGCCACATCTTTGTGGGGAGAGGGGTTCATTTTGTGAAGTGGGAAAATTCTTCTCCTCCTTTTTAGCTTACACCAAAGTTCATAAAGTTTATCTCCATTGTTCATTCTTCTCCTCCATCATACCTGGAAACTTCTCAACCCCAATGAGACAAAGCTTTCTACATTTCATCTACAGTATTCTTGGACACGTCGACTCGCCAACTTCGTGCCCGAGTTGCCTCGGTCCAGAGGTGGGAGCCCGTAAAAGAACCCGGCGATGTGGTGCCATTTCCGACGAGGAGGTGAAGACCGGAGATTCCGCGAGGAGATCGGGACGGAGGCCGAAGACCGAAGGACACGGATCGCTCGGTATAGCTCTCTACCCTTTCTCTTGTTTGCTAGGTTTAGGTTAATGGTTCGATCCGGGTTTTAGGATGCGGTAGTGCCGGTTTAAAGTCAAGAAAAATTTTCGTTTCCGCATTTTGGCCTCGGAAAGACGGCCGGGGCGCTACCGTAGTCCTACATGGTATCAGAGCCACACCATTAACCTAGTTGTCACGACCCAAAATTGGCCCGTGATGGCCCTAATACTACGCAACGCTAAAAGACGTAACGCAGTACAAGAAAGCCAAAACCTAGAAATCTAAACCAAGATAAATACGGAAAAGATAATATAGTTTTTTGAAACATTTGAAATCACAACCCAAATTCTTTAAAAGTCCCACTTTCTTTCTTTAAAATTTTGGCAACACCCCTTTTTGTAAAAACTAGCTCAAGACGGAAAACAATAACATTATAAATATACTGTTAGTTATATGTATGCCCTAGAGGCCATTACTGTACATAGGATGTATATTGTAGTGGATGCTGGGACATATATAGGGAGGACTTTCTTGCTCGACATGATAGTATGCTATTTGGTTGCTCTTTACCTTAACGTGTATGCTGATTGTCTCTCTGTTACATGTTGGTAAAGCCCTTAGGATCTGTGCTTGACTACCTAGATTATGATGCGGATCATACTAGCGGGGACATGGTAGTCTATAAGTACATCCTTCAAAGTCCCTAGTCGAGGGTGTATCGAGACGGGGCATCGATATACCAGAGTAGACTAGCGTATACCTTCTTGATCCATACAGATGGGCGATGGATGATCCCATATCCATTGGTGTTTGACATCAGAGATGATATACGGGTGCTCAGTAGAGACTGGGTACACTGGACGGACTCGCCGAGAACTCCCAGATGGTATTATACCTCACGTCAGATGGCAGTTCTCTGGTGACACTGGTACAGAGTAGTCTGTTGACCCGAGATCGTCATAGAGTCTCGTGTGGTTCCCACTGTGCTTTGATTTCCATCTTACCACGTCCAAGAGGGCGTGCAAAACGGTGGTTTTTGGGTACAGTCCCGAGTCACATGGAGGCAATGAGCGATAGGAGGGGATTCGTCTCTCCCGGTATATGGGGGTTGATGTTGCGCTGTGTTCGATTGGCTATAACAGGAAATCCCTGGCCAGGGTTGCTGAGATTTGCTGGTAAGTGTTACCAGTAGTTTCTCGAACAGTTATAGACCTCATATCGACACGACTTATTGAGCTATTGGGGTCTGATGTTTACCACCCCTAGGCGAGATATGCGACATATCAGACGATCAGACCGGACTGTACGGTAGTGTTACTGGTCGGATTCACTGGAGTGTGAGCGGGCTTGCTTGTCGATCTTCAGATCGCTCAATACCCGGGTGGCCGTTACGTTTAGCAGACCGCTTGCGGCTTGTGGGTGTTTGATATGATCATCATCCGCTGCCGGCGTATTGACGAGTCTTTAGAGTCCTACACAGAGGTTTCCTGGCTCAAGCGAAACGAAATAGGAGCGCATATGAGATATGTGCGGGACCGAGAATAATACGTGTATGGGATACCGTATTCCATTCTCGCGATGAATGTATCGAATGGTTGTATGTGATATAACCTAGTTATCGATTCAAGCGTTGATTCGATAAGCCGATATATTGTATACTAGTCGGTTGTGTGCGACATAACCGGATCATTGAATCAAGTGTTGATTTAATGATTTAATGCATATTTATATATTTGATATATTACTTTGCATCAACTAGTATCGATTTACTTAAGATGGATTTTCTCACTCGGGTGTGCGCATTACATATGCGATATGATTTTGTGCACTTGCTTGTATCATGTTTGATGATACATCCTTTTTGGTTAAGTGTAAAGTATTAAACCTTGGTTAATGAAATGGTTAGGGTTTCTTATTTATTATTCATTTATCTTATTTAATTATCCTTTTTATTTTTTTGATAAATGAATAAAAGAAAGAGAAAAGGATGGTGGCTTCTTTTGTTGTTTTGTTAAAGCTTCATGAAGCTTTGACTTAGTCCACTATTCTTATCTCATCCTTAACCCTAACCATACCACTCAACCATGATTAATTCTCTACACTAAACCATGGTTCTAAGATGATAAGAATGTATTATTCTTTTCTTTTTAGAATTATCTTATGATAAGCTTTCTTCTTCTTCTTCCTTGACTTCAAGAAGAAAAGCTTTACCTCATCAATGGTGGATTGATGATTTGAGTGAGAAATCCAATTCTAAAGTCTACCCACTTCCTATTTCTTCATCCTCTACCTCTTGCCAACTAGTAGAGTGTGTTTTCTTCACAAGTTTCATGACTTGGTGAAGTGAGAGCTTGATCTTGCGATGCTTCGACGTAGATCATCTTCGGCATGGACATCGACGACCTAGCTTGCCCATTCTCCGACGAAGCCGACTCTAGAGCCCGGATTTGATTTGGACAGCGGAGACGACCTCGTTGCGGAGCCGTGGAGGTGGAGGACCGGATCTACAAAGGTTGTATTTCCGTATTCCCTTAGTTAATTGTTAACTAGTTAGTTGTTCGCCTAGACATCTAGTTATCGATCCGTAGTTTAGGGTTTGTAGGCACCATAATTTTTGAAATTGCCATGGTTGATGGCTTGGGAGACCTCACTTGAGTGCCTAGGAACCCTACAGTGGTATCAGAGCCTAGCTAGAGCTTTAGGCGAAGTCCAGACGGAAATTGAAGTCCGAACGAACCCGGAACTCCAAAACAAACATGCTCTCTGTACTTTTTTCAAAACAGTGCATTTTTCCACATTAAAAATATTCAGAAAAACATGCAGGAAAATCTAAGAGTAACTGTGCAACCCGTAGCCCTAATTCCATTAAAGCGCCGCGCTTCCGCGGCACGAGCATGCCTCGTGCGGCGGAAGAGCGGCCGTTTTGTCGTTTTATGTGGGGACGTTTGCACAGTAACTCCTATTTAGCTGTGCTGAGTTCTCTGGATATTTTTAAAATTTTATTCAAGTGTTGAATAATCTGGAATGTTTTGGAGCTTCGGTGTTTCGATCGGGGTATCAAATTTTGTCTGTGTGGCTTTCCGGATAAATTTTAGAATATGTTGAAAAGTTCGACCGGATATAAATACCCAATTTTTCCCCTGTCGGGAAATTTCCAAGTGTTGGATTTTTCCGTAGTTTAACGACGTTCTAAGTAGTGCAAGTAACGCGATGGTCCCTCTAGAAGACACAAACCTTAACTCGATTATGTGATCGTCTTGAACTGCCCTTTGAACCTTCGGGTTTGGGGCAGTACGGCGTGCCACATGTGAGGCGTTGGCTTGACCCTTCTACGGCTGGACCGTTGGTACTGAGGTACGAACTGAATGTTGTTAGACTAGTTTCATGTGTTGATCTGTATCGGGAAAACTTGGGTGTTAGAATGTTCGATCGGAAAGTTTAACATTTTCTATTTATCTGGAATGGGATACAATAATTGGAATTCACAACAAGTTATGAGATAACTGAATGAATGTTATAAACGTAGCAGTTTAGTCTCACTTGATCGGTTGCCACGGAATTTTGATGTGATCAAAAGTCCGTGGCAATCACGTAGCGTACGTGGATACTCGCCGGGTAAACTTAATAGACAGCCTCACCCCATAGCCCCGACCAAGTGACTGTAGGAGAACCCCTTCGCCGAAAGCATCCGTCCGGGTGCTCGCGGCAGCGGTGTTCCGCCTTGGTGAACTTCGTCGACGGTATCAGGGGTGCGGCCGCCTACTAAAGTTTGCGACGAGCATTCGATCAGTTTTTCGGGAATCTTGTTGAATTGCCCGACTCGATATTGAAAAGTGTTTTCGATAATGAGACTAAAATGCGGGGTTTATAATTGTTAGGCATACGATGTCTAAGGAATTCATTTGGTCAGGCATGCGATGTCTGAGATGGTTGCAGATTCCAACTGTTGTAGTTTTACACTTTCTTTTCTGTGACCGTAAGTGTAATATGTGATATCGCCGGTTTCGTTGCTATATGTCAACGACAATTGGGATGCGCATATTTACTTACGTTGATGACATGTGATGTTATGTGTTGCTGGATATGTTATATTGGATCGTCGTGTTTGAATAGCCGGGGGTTTTTATGTGAGATGAGTGTTTTTCATTTTCATTCATGTAAAAACTTGTATGTAATATTCTTTTATTGGGGCGCTTCCAGGTTGCGGGAGTTTTCACCTGTTGTATATTATTTACTTTTCCGCACTAGGATAGACCCAAGGAGGGGAGCACAAGTAACCGGGTTCTGGAGTCCAGTGGGAGACCAACTCGAGGAGTCGAGTCCGGGTCTCCTAACTCCAGAATTGGCAGGGTTGCTTGCCGCTCTCGTAGGGGTCTAGGGGTGTGGGTTTGGCTATTCATCACGACCGTAGAATCCGTGTTTTATACTGGCTCGTATTGAAAACACGGATGTCCTAGTATATCCAATATTTCATATGATTCTTCTGCTGCGATATCTGTGATGTGATCATGTGATGTTCTGTGATAGATACATTATATAGTATATACGATATATTATATAGACGTTACTTATGTTTTACACCCGCGCTAGCCCTGCCCCGCTCTGCCGTTAGTTACCTAACCTAACGGTGCACGAGGGGACATCGAGGCGAATGCGGATGGCATAAGTGTACGTCGTATTTATCTGTGATGTTTAGGTACTTAAATGATGGGACTTCATTAATGTGATTAATGAAATAAAAGAAACCTAAGATGTTGTAGAATCGAATTTCAAAATAAAACAGGTAGCTACAGTTCTTGCTTTGCACAGCGGTATATGTGATATATCCTGCACCTCATCCGACGAGGAAAGGACCGAGATCCCTTCACCGGGAGTGACTCCTTTAGCAATAACTGGCAGATGCTACACACTCGGTTTGTCTTTTGATTGCTTTTAAGAGTTTTTGCTTTGCACAGTGATATATACGATATATCCCGCACCTCATTCGACGAGGAAAGGACCGACGATCCCTTCACCGGGAGTGACTCCTTTAGCAAAACTAGAAAAGCCTCAAAAACACTCCATTTCAAAATTCATTCGATCCTACAACGATATCAAGTTCATTACGCAATAGGTTTTCAGAAAAACCTGTCGTAGCCCTCCGTCATTTCAGATATGTACTGGTTAGTATTCGTGCTGCGTTTGTTGACCTCTGTCATGGCGCAGTGTGCGGTAGCTGATTAGTGCTTATCTGCATAAGCATATGATGTGATTGATTTAGGGTAGTCGTGCGACCTTGTTGACCTCTGTCAAGGGTCGTGCGGGTGGGTTTACTTCAATCAGGAAATGACGGGTTGAACTTGACTAGCAGCCTATGGTTTGTTGACCTCTGTCAAGGTCATAGGACGCTAGGGGCAAAATATTATCGGGAATTTCAAGTGTTGAGATTTGCAATGAGATTGCATACCTTCTATGAGATAGTTGGATCCCGATACCCGCTGCGAGTAAGTGTTACTCCTGGGAGAGTTTTACGCATTACAATTAGCCGATCAAGTAGGTGTCTAGAAAGGTGTTAACGAGGTTACGCCTCTGGGAAAATGAGGTTTTCATTAATTAGGTCCGTGCGAAAGCACGGGGCACCTCCCTCAAAGTACCGACACTGGCCTGGCTGAAAGATTGGCGAACTTGTAGTGTGTAATTAATCCCGGCTAGTCTTTCCTTTTAGGGTTTGAAGGAAGATTTGATAAAAAGCAGTGGGAGCCATCCTGATTAGATAAAATAATAACCAATCTATTCTTGACAGAGCGCACGCTGAGTGTTTTCTTCTCTCTCTCTCCAGGTAGCGACCATATCATGCCTTAATCAAGATAATAATACGGATTATTGACTGAACCCGCTTGTTATACTGAGCTGGGGAACATTGGTCCCGCTCCACCTTATAATTGTTATAAGACAGAGCAGGAAATTGGGGAATACCAGATTTCCCGTGCCGCCCAAACGAGGAGAGTGCATAATGATGCATCATCTTCGGGTGTGTTCATTATACAGAACCGTTTCTCAGTATTCTTTACGTCCTGGGTATGTGATACCAGATCAGGATCCCAGATATGTAATCTGTTACATAGGGCTACAGAAAGGTAGAAAAACTGAGAACGGGTGATGAGTTTCATGAGGCAGAAAACGGGGCAAAAGTTGCAGCCAAGTCTGTCGGTCACTGTCACCCTGTATTACCGATACATTGATTCTGAATGAATGTTATTAGATACCGAACCTGATATAAAAAATCATATCTGTCTCTTTATTAGTAAAGAAACGATAAAATTTTGTATTGTTGGATAATGTTTTGAACATTTCCTATATCAAAGGTTGATCGGTTCAGGCACGTTATCTAAAAGCATTGATGTTCTAAATCAAACTACAGTTCTTAGTATACGGATCACACACAAGAGGAAGAGTTCAGAAATGAACGAATTCTTCTTGAGGCATTGTAGACTAGGTCAGATCAATGTGACCCGACTAGCTAGAGTTACATATAGATGCATATTTAAATCAGTTTGAATTTACATCTTGTGAAACTCGCCAGTCATGTCACAAAGATAAAATGACACTAGCTCTGTTTATTGGAAACAGAGAAAGAGTTAGTGAACTCTTGGGATGATACATGTTGATGTATGTAGGTCCCCTGTCTACACATGCCAAGACTGGTTCTTTGTACTTCATTACATTCTCTGATAATCTCTCGAGATTCAGACATATGTTCCTGTTGAAACACAAGTCCGAACCTTTTGAGATATTCACAGAATATAAGTTAGAAGTAAAAAACCAAACTACGGGTATAAGTATTATGTCCTATGATGAGATCGAGGAGGAGAATACTTGAGCATGGAATTCCTGGATTATTCTAAAGGAGAATGAGATTCTCTCTCAGCATTACTCCTCTGTATACACCATAGCACGATGGTATATCGGGGCGGAGCAATCACACCCTATATGATATGGTGTGCTCTATGATGAGTACTACTGAGTTACCTTTTTCCTATTGGGTGTTATGCACTTGAGAAGCTGCATACCTATTGAATAGGGATCGAATCAAATCAGTTGCCTACCAGTTCATATGTGATATGGAAAGGGAAGAGCCCATGTCTTAAGCTAGTTAAGATTTGGGGTTGTCCGGGCTATGTCTAAAAGCATAATCCGAACAAGCTCGAGGCAAGGTCTGTTATGTACAACTGGAAATGTTCCAGCTATACAAACTACAGCAGATGATTTGGTACAACCAGAGGATTCAGTAGAAACCAACGAACCTCAGCCTCTCCGCCGATCTAGTAGGGTTTCTCACCCACCTGAGAGATACTTCGGTTTCTCTATGACAGTGGGAGCGAGGATTGCATCATGAGATGATAACCCAACTAGCTTCGAGCTGGCCATCAGGAGTAAGACTCTGTAAGAATGGCTGGATGCTTAGTGATCTGAGATGGAATCCTTATACACCAACAAAGTATGGACTTTGGTTGCAATATCTGAAGGGTTAAATCCCCATCAGGAGCAAGTATATCTTGAGAAGATTACTTGGTGTAGATGGAAAAGTTGAGACTTTCAAAGCTAGACTTGTTAAAGCTTTTCGTCATCGACCAGGCGTGGATAATGATGAAACCTTTTCAAGTAGCTATGCTTAAGTCCATCCAGATCCTACTTGCCACGGCTACATACCATGACTGCGATATCTGGTGGTTGGGTGTCTTGATTGCTTTTCTAAATGATGATTTAGAAGAGAGCGTCTATAAGTACACAGCCAGAGGGCCTCGTAGACAGTGGGAGCAGCGGAAACGTGTGCAAGATGTTTTATATGATAAAGCAGGCATCGCGGAGTTGGAACATCTGTTTTGATGAATTAGTCAAAGAAGTTGACATCATCAAAATGGTAGATGAACCTTGTATAAACAAAAAGGTAGTAGGGAGTATGGTGGTGATCCTCGTAGAGTACGTGGATGACATACTCTTGATAGGGAAGGAGTTTCCTATGCTACGCTCGATCAATCTCCGCTTATCACAAAATTCTCCACATAGGATCAAAGTGATACCTACTAAATCCTGGATTTTGGATCTATGAGATAGATCTAATTGGATGTAAGGATTCTCACTAGTTGTAGTGAGACCGTATCAACCGATCCTGGGGAGAATCACTGGAAGTGTTCCAGGGTGATAAAGACGACTGAGTGTCAGTCACAGGCATTGTCTTTACCCTCAGTGAAGGGACGGTATGCTGGAAGAGTTCCAAGCTGGATACCGTGACATACTAGACGATAAAGGCAGGATACATCGCTACTTAAGATGCTACCAAAGAGGCAGTCTGGGTGTATATTGGTTCATGAGATGAACTATGTTCCTCCCATTGTGTGACAATGGAGTTGTGGCTTAAGCCGAGGAACGCCGATCCCATCAGTGATCCAGACATATTCTAAGGAAGTATCACTTGATCATGGAGATGGTTGATCTCCAGGGAGATCGAGGTAAGGAGAGTAGACTCGGAGGACAACACAGCGGATCCACTCACAAAGGCCTGTTCCCAAAGAGAGACTTTTATGGGATGGTTGAGTATGAGATACTACAACCACTGCTGCAGATGGCCCTAGTGCAAGTGGGAGATTGTTAGTTATATGTATGCCCTAGAGGCCATTACTGTACATAGGATGTATATTGTAGTGGATGCTGGGACATATATAGGGAGGACTTTCTTGCTCGACATGATAGTATGCTATCTGGTTGCTCTTTACCTTAACGTGTATGCTGATTGTCTCTCTGTTACATGTTGGTAAAGCCCTTAGGATCTGTGCTTGACTACCTAGATTATGATGCGGATCATACTAGTGGGGACATGGTAGTCTATAAGTACATCCTTCAAAGTCCCTAGTCGAGGGTGTATCGAGACGGGGCATCGATATACCAGAGTAGACTAGCGTATACCTTCTCGATCCATACAGATGGGCGATGGATGATCCCATATCCATTGGTGTTTGACATCAGAGATGATATACGGGTGCTCAGTAGAGACTGGGTACACTGGACGGACTCGCCGAGAACTCCCAGATGGTATTATACCTCACGTCAGATGGCAGTTCTCTGGTGACACTGGTACAGAGTAGTCTGTTGACCCGAGATCGTCATAGAGTCTCGTGTGGTTCCCACTGTGCTTTGATTTCCATCTTACCACGTCCAAGAGGGCGTGCAAAACGGTGGTTTTTGGGTACAGTCCCGAGTCACATGGAGGCAATGAGCGATAGGAGGGGATTCGTCTCTCCCGGTATATGGGGGTTGATGTTGCGCTGTGTTCGATTGGCTATAACAGGAAATCCCTGGCCAGGGTTGCTGAGATTTGCTGGTAAGTGTTACCAGTAGTTTCTCGAACAGTTATAGACCTCATATCGACACGACTTATTGAGCTATTGGGGTCTGACGTTTACCACCCCTAGGCGAGATATGCGACATATCAGACGATCAGACCGGACTGTATGGTAGTGTTACTGGTCGGATTCACTGGAGTGTGAGCGGGCTTGCTTGTCGATCTTCAGATCGCTCAATACCTGGGTGGCCGTTACGTTTAGCAGACCGCTTGCGGCTTGTGGGTGTTTGATATGATCATCATCCGCTGCCGGCGTATTGACGAGTCTTTAGAGTCCTACACAGAGGTTTCCTGGCTCAAGCGAAACGAAATAGGAGCGCATATGAGATATGTGCGGGACCGAGAATAATATGTGTATGGGATACCGTATTCCATTCTCGCGATGAATGTATCGAATGGTTGTATGCGATATAACCTAGTTATCGATTCAAGCGTTGATTCGATAAGCCGATATATTGTATACTAGTCGGTTGTGTGCGACATAACCGGATCATTGAATCAAGTGTTGATTTAATGATTTAATGCATATTTATATATTTGATATATTACTTTGCATCAACTAGTATCGGTTTACTTAAGATGGATTTTCTCACTCGGGTGTGCGCATTACATATGCGATATGATTTTGTGCACTTGCTTGTATCATGTTTGATGATACATCCTTTTTGGTTAAGTGTAAAGTATTAAACCTTGGTTAATGAAATGGTTAGGGTTTCTTATTTATTATTCATTTATCTTATTTAATTATCCTTTTTATTTTTTTGATAAATGAATAAAAGAAAGAGAAAAGGATGGTGGCTTCTTTTGTTGTTTTGTTAAAGCTTCATGAAGCTTTGACTTAGTCCACTATTCTTATCTCATCCTTAACCCTAACCATACCACTCAACCATGATTAATTCTCTACACTAAACCATGGTTCTAAGATGATAAGAATGTATTATTCTTTTCTTTTTAGAATTATCTTATGATAAGCTTTCTTCTTCTTCTTCCTTGACTTCAAGAAGAAAAGCTTTACCTCATCAATGGTGGATTGATGATTTGAGTGAGAAATCCAATTCTAAAGTCTACCCACTTCCTATTTCTTCATCCTCTACCTCTTGCCAACTAGTAGAGTGTGTTTTCTTCACAAGTTTCATGACTTGGTGAAGTGAGAGCTTGATCTTGCGATGCTTCGACGTAGATCATCTTCGGCATGGACATCGACGACCTAGCTTGCCCATTCTCCGACGAAGCCGACTCTAGAGCCCGGATTTGATTTGGACAGCGGAGACGACCTCGTTGCGGAGCCGTGGAGGTGGAGGACCGGATCTACAAAGGTTGTATTTCCGTATTCCCTTAGTTAATTGTTAACTAGTTAGTTGTTCGCCTAGACATCTAGTTATCGATCCGTAGTTTAGGGTTTGTAGGCACCATAATTTTTGAAATTGCCATGGTTGATGGCTTGGGAGACCTCACTTGAGTGCCTAGGAACCCTACATATACGACGCCGTAGCGAAGAAATAAGGACAATAGAGAGAAAGCTGTATATAAAAGACAACAAATCCACAATAATATACAATATCGTCCTCACCAAGTCTCTAAGTCAACAATACAATAGTAGATGGAGAGTACAAAATATAACGAATGTACAATATGAAATACAGATAATCATCCAACCCACCTAAGCAAAATGGTGTACCGTGAGCTGATGCGATATCTGTAGCAAAAGATGATAGATGAGAAGCTGAATAGCCTGCCTCGACTACTCTGGGGAAAAACCTGAAACACCTGTGGCACAACGGGGGTGAGTTGCCAGCTCGTGAATAATAGATAACATATGCAGGTAATCGCAGGAATGTACGTACAGCATGAATCTAAGGTATGCGATTGCAATAATAACATGTCATGTGAAAGCAAAGTAATGGAAAGTACAGTCAATATGTGAAGCAATGATGACATGATAATAGTATGCAATAACTATGCAATAGGGATATGAAAAGTAAATATGCAACTATCATAAGGGTACGCTAATAGGTGCAACCCATATAAGAATCTGTGCATAAAAAAGGTAAGAGTGAGGTATGGGGTGGAATATGTCATTCTCACAGAAACCTGATATCGTGGCCGGATCACATTCCATTAAGACACCAAATCCCCTAATCCTAAAATCAGCCCCCAAACTGGGCTCTCACATCATATAAGTCTCACATCACCTCAATGTACAATATCGAATAGATCTCCAATATCCCGAATGTACATATCATCAAACTCTTTCATATCCAATATCCAATCTCAATAAATCACCTATATCCCAAGTCGAATCTCAAGTAAATTTCTAACATCCTAAATAAATATATATGCAGAAATAAATATGATGGGGGCAATACACATATATTAGCGTCCCATTCCACTAATATTGGTGTAAGGGTATATATAACAACGGCTAAATCCCCTGTTATATATACGAAGGTATTTAAAAGAAAAATCATGAAAACAATGTGCCAAGCATCGATACAGAAATCCTGATTACGTATCATACGCTATCCCGAAAGCACGAGTGCCTAGCTCTGACCCTCGCCTTTCGACGTATGCATACGTACATGACTCCCAGCGGTGTCTCCGTGATCCCCCGCCGAGTCTTGGGTACTGTCACCGGTAGGTACTCGCCCGCCTCCAGGCTCAATCGGCAAAATCCATCGATCTTCTTGCCGAGGGGAACCATACCGGGCCCCACCATGTACTCTCATACGGCAACCACACCTCGTATGGAGTATATAATCAGCACCGATAAAACTCATGGTGGACGCTCAAATATCATCTCAAGGAAACCGGGTTTTTCAATGGGTGCATAATTTCATGAACTCCCGTGGTTCCCAAATCCAGAAAACACCATGTAAAATCCAAATAAACAATGAGCAAATCCAGGAACAAATAAATGCGATATATCTGAATGTGAGCATATAAATGAGAACATGTAGCTGAAACCAGATGTATGCGAAATCAATAAGGTACAGCTAAGTATAGGTATCTACCTATAAGTAAAATATGTGCATGGTATACCTGTAGCTGTATCGCAAGGTGTATATGTACCTATCACTAATGGTAAGATACACTATAGGTATACCGATAAGCTAGATGTCAAGTATGATAAGCAATGTAGTATCTATAAAGAGTTGTGTGTGACATGGCAATTATTGATGGTGTGTGTAGCATACAATCCGTGCTCGAGCAACATGAATCGTCAATAATATGTGCAGTGTCCTACGGCTGCTAGTCACAGTACAACTATATCAAGGAAATAAAGTAAATAAGCAATTCTAACAATGACATAGAATATGCGACAGGTATTTGAATCCTAGCCCAGACGCATAACGCCATGAGGGCGATTCCCCTGTAGATGTTAAATCTACTCACCTATGCTCCACGCTAGGTGAATCCTATCATCTGCTCCTCCCTGCAGTAGTGTCCGTAGTCCCTGCCTGCAAACCTGCAAATAAGACACGGAAATTATATATAAGCCAAATATTCCGCAAAATGCGATATCGAACCAAAATGAGAAACTCGCGTCGCGAACTAAACGCGCGTGTGCACGATACGCTGAATCGTGTGTATACGCGTCTAAAACCATCGCGACACGCCGCGATACGCTGGATCACAGAACTCACTCACGTATCGCGCGTATCGCGCAAACACAACGAATACCAAATACAATATATAGTCCCAGATTTTCCTACAGGCCAAATCTTGCAAAACTAGATATGCCAAAGCACTAGACAACACTGCAGACAACCCTAGCCAAGACCCCAACACCCCTGTCCCCTTCCTGGCCGCAAATTGCGGCCAGAACTAATAAACCGGCGGCCCAATATAGGAGATAGGATCTCGTGCTCAGGTGGTGGTATCTAGACCTAGTGTATATGCCCCAGTTTCCTCAATTTTGTTCTGTAGGGTCCGGGTCAAAAGCAGATTCCAGATTGCTAATATATCGCTTTAAAATCACTAATTTGCACAATTTAGAAACCTTATGGTATTTTAGTGTAATCCAGGGCTAAGCTCAGTTCAGTGACCCTAATAACACTTAAATAAACTAAGGTAGCTAATACAATCAACAATTTACCACCGCATCTCACAAATCACCAAAACTAGCACCAAACTAGCTAATTAACACAAATCGAAGCTAATTGATGCACAACCTAAGCAACTAGGAACTTGGGTTCAGAAAGTATACCCTATAGAGCCCTAGAAGGCAGGAGAAAGAGGCGAAAGGAGCTGCTCCAGCTGCTGGTGATGTTGCTTGAGCTGCTGATGCTGATGCTGTTACTGCTACTGCTGCTCTTGCTGATGATGAGGATGATGCTGTTGCTGATGATGGTGATGCTGGAGCTGCTTGCTGCTGATGCTGAGGGTGCTGCTGCTTGCTTCAGCTGCTGAAGCTCCTGCTGCTGCTACCTCTGTTGCTGCTACATCATCTTCTTCTTGTTGCTGGAGCTGAGGCTGCTGCTGCTACTGTGTCTGAGTGAGTGAGTGTGTGTGTGTGTGTGTGTTTGAGAGTGAGAGGATGAGAGAAATGAGTGAGAATGAGAGAACACTAACAAGTCAACCCCCTCCTCTCTCTCTCTCTTTCTCATTAAATGAAGGCATGGGCAAGCCATCATGCCTCATAATGCACTCTCTCTCACACCAAGTCAACACCAAAAACAAAAATTCAAAATAAAACCCTTTTTATTTTAACAACCATGCACACTTAAAACAAAACTAAAAGCTAGATTAGAGAAAATGGTTAGTTAACCATGATTGCTAATCATGGTTAAACCCCCAAAACAACCCTAGTTATCATGCACAAGTGTGTGCAAGGTTAGGAAAAATCTAATAAAATACTCAATAAATAGGATAAAATATTTAAAAATCAAATTGGTAAACTTTTTATTAAAAACCATGTATAAAAATATAATTAGCTACAAAACAAATTCTAAGGTGTTACAATCTCCTCCCCTTAAAAGAAATTCGTCCCCGAATTTAAAAATATACCGATACGCATACCTTCACAGAGAAGATTACAACTCTCAAATCTCGCTCGCAGCCTCCCAAGTGATTACCTCACTATACGGCTACGTCCAAGAAAAACCCTTCACAGATGGCAAGACCCTTGACCGATGTTCCTCCACCTGCCGAGCCATTAACACAATGGCTGCCGGTGAGCGAAACGATCGCGTCCAAGACAAATGGTCCGGTACCAAATTATGTGGGAAAGGTAATGAAGGTGGTTGTAAAGTATCATCACAAGGAATACGGGGTGAAAATCCAATAATCTGGACGGAAGTGCCAAATTAAGGGCAACGAAACTAACTCGCTTATAGGATCTCAGAAGGACCTAAATTCTGGGATAAGCTTCCTAAAATCCAACACGTCTTTCATCGGAAGTCCATAGGAATACATGGTCTGTCCCTGCGAACTCGAGTCTATAGCTAACACAGTCGGCATAAGACCTCAGTTCGCAATGGACAATTTCCATCCTGACCTGACACAACTGGACCATCTCCGAAACTCTAGACTAGCTGGGGTCCAAAATTCTACTTACGCAGAATCAGAAAAACAACAGACTGGTGATCGACACGACCTAACCCTTAAGCCTAAGGGTGGCCAATTAGAGTGTCTCCTGATAACAGCTATCGAAGGAGAACCCTAACGATGGCGAGTGACGACCCCCAACTGCTGACAACAATCAAAACAAACACACCACTTAACAAGAAACAACTGAGCACATTGAGTATAACCGGACGACAAGAATCCGAATGGAGTCACACCCCGACTAAACTTGGGTAGAAACCATAACGAAATTCATGGAGACCTGCTCCCACTCCTACTTCGGAATGGTTAAAGATTGCAACTCTCCAGCCGGCCTCAGATGCTCGACCCAAGCACACGACAAGACAGACACCTTGAAACGAAACCTGAAACTTCTCTTTACATCCCTGTCCAGCTGTAACTATCTCACAAGTTACGTCAATTCTGGTGGAACTTAAATGAATATAGAGAATTGACAGATGTGCATGTTCTAGGATTTCACGTCTCCACCCGATGAAACCAGGTACACAAACGCGTCCTTAACCTAGCACACCATTGTCACAAATCAAGGTCTCCGAATCATTATCCAGCCGAGTATGCTCAAGTACCACTGACGAACGAGCATGGACGGGCAGTGTCTCGCGAAAACGATTTAAGGAAGGTGGTCGGGCGCGGACATGAGCAAGCTGTCCCCTCCGTAGTGACGAACTTAAGCTGTACTCGACGATCACACAAAAACTGTAAATCTGCAAAAGACTATCACAACAATCAAATCCGATGCAGGAAGATGTACATTAAGCTCTGGTGGTCCGTGAAAATCTGACATGACTCTCGAACAAGTAGTGTCTCCAAATCACCAATGCAAAACCACCGCGGCCATCTCCAGATCATGAGTGGAATATCCTTCTCGTACTTCCTCCAAATGTAGGGAAGCAAAAGCGATAACTCTATAGTGTCACCTCAGTACACACTCAAGCCCACTCAAGAAACATTACAGTTAAACAACAAAGTCGCCCGAGCCAAAAGCAAAGAAAGGACTAATGCAGTTGTTAACCGAATCTCCAACTTCCGAAAACTCCGTACACATGCCTCAGTCCAAAGAAAAGAAACCTCCCTTCCAGTCCATTCAGTCGATGGTGCAGCACTACTCTAGCAATCCTGCATGAAACGGCGGTAAAACCTGCTAAGCCCAACAATCTGTGGATCTTCGTCCTGCACACATGTCTGGGTCTAGGTTGTACGGTCACGATCTCCCTCGGAACCATACGAAACTGTCTCCCGTGACTACAAGACCTAGGAGTCAATACAAAACAAGCCTGAAGAAACACTCCGAGAATCTAGCAAACTGTTGGTACTCTCCCAGTATCTGCATAACAAATCATCAAGTGCTACTCCTGTTCCTCAAGACACATTAGATAGACTAGAATGTCGTAAATAACACAACAATAACTGGTCGAGGAACGGCCTGCGAAAATCTGGTTCATCACATCTACGAATGCTGCTAGGGCATCAGTGAATCCAACGACTCACTAAAACACACCAGGCCCGTAGCACGCACAAGGCAGTCTTCGGAATGCCATCATTCCGAATCCGCAGTAATGATGACCTGATCCCAAGCAAACTTAGAAAATGTCTCGCACTCTGGAGCTGATCGAAGCAATCGTCAATGCGAGGTAAGGGATACCTATCCGCACCGTAAGTCGGTTCAATTGACGATCCGTCGATACACAACCTCAAACTGCCGTCCTTCTCCTTGACGAACAGAAATAGGAGCTTCCAAAAGCGAAACACTCAGACGCACAAAACTCCCCAAACCATAACTCTGCAGCTAATCCTTAAGCTCCCAAGCTTCGCCGGCCCATCTGGAACAACGTCGGAAAACTCTCGCACGAAAGGAACTCGGTCCAACAATCCCACTGTGGCTCCGGTATCACAAATGATCGCCAAGAATCCACGACATCTCCTCAGTAGCCGACTAGCGAAAATGGCTGAATTCAAGCTGTGAGAGGCGGCACAACTATCCACCTGCACAACAAGAACTGACCTGCCGAGAAAAACAAACCTGCCTGTTTCCTCACGGTAGTCCACAGACGCCTAGCATGTAGTTAACCAGTCCGTGCCCAGGAGAACGTCAAATCCAAAATCTCTAGAAGGACCAAAACGACAGACGAATCTCAATCTCCTATCCGATTGGCACACCACTGAAATACGTGTCGCGCAACAAAAGAATCGCTGACAGAAGTTAAAAATACTACGACTAATCTACCCAACCACAGTACAAGCATGAAAAACAAACGAATACATGAAAAGAACATATAAATCAAGGGTACCTGAAAACTCCACATTGGACGTCTGCGTGTCCCGATGAGTAGAAGCAAACTCCTGGGTCTGCCTTCTACTCGCAGCTGGATGAACTCCTCTGGTAGACTGAGCCCTCTGAGCGAATCTTCCACGTCCACGGCCTCTCTGAATATGACTCTGACAAGGTGCTACGGAACAATCCCTGACGAAGTGCTGAAGGCTTCCGCATCGAAAACATCCACGCGCTGACTGCTGACCATCCTAGGGATGAGAGCTGAACGACTGTCCTCGTCCTAAGCCTCTGCTACTCCCACGATGGCCACGAAATCTGTCTCGATGACCAAACCTCTGTCTCTGGGCTGGTACACTGGTACGAGTCCTCCACTGCCCTGGAACTCTCTGAGCCTCTAGAATATATGCCTCGTCAACTGGAGCTGCAACCACTGGTGCTATGCAGGTGACGGACTGCTGCATGCTGATCGTAAGTGACAACTGAGTAACAGGGGTGACAACCTCCTGTCGTAGCTCCCGAACGACATCAACCAATGAACTCATAGCCTGATGGAAGTCCTGCATCTCTGCCAAAAGTCTATCAATAGTATATGTCGTAGGCTGATCCGTTTGCACCTGTGCAACTAGAGTGCCATCCTGGTCAGTACTCGTCTCAGCCGAGCCAACTCTGACCTCGGCCCTCGCTGCATCACTTTGAGTCCCCATAGTCATCGGCGGCAAGGCTATAAATAGATATAAGATTCGATGAGAATAAGGAATCGAATCTTAAGGATATAAATCATCAAAGAAGGAATTTCAAGCAAAATTGTACTTAGGTTACTTAATGCAAAGCACCGCATCGTGGTTATGCTGCAGACATACACACACTACGTTACTCTGCTTAAGTTACCTACTCCATCATACTAAGGTCATCCTACACTCCGAAAGGTAAAACCAAGCGCTCTGATACCAACTTTGTCACGACCCAAAATTGGCCCGTGATGGCCCTAATACTACGCAACGCCAAAAGACGTAACGCAGTACAAGAAAGCCAAAACCCAGAAATATAAACCAAGAAAAATACGGAAAAGATAATATAGTTTTTTGAAACATTTGAAATCACAACCCAAATTCTTTAAAAGTCCCACTTTCTTTCTTTAAAATTTTGGCAACACCCCTTTTTGTAAAAACTAGCTCAAGACGGAAAACAATAACATCATAAATATACGACGCCGTAGCGAAGAAATAAGGACAATAGAGAGAAAGCTGTATATAAAAGACAACAAATCCACAATAATATACAATATCGTCCTCACCAAGTCTCTAAGTCAACAATACAATAGTAGATGGAGAGTACAAAATATAACGAATGTACAATATGAAATACAGATAATCATCCAATCCACCTAAGCAAAATGGTGTACCGTGAGCTGATGCGATATCTGTAAGAAAAGATGATAGATGAGAAGCTGAATAGCCTGCCTCGACTACTCTGGGGAAAAACCTGAAACACCTATGGCACAACGGGGGTGAGTTGCCAGCTCGTGAATAGTAGATAACATATGCAGGTAATCGTAGGAATGTACGTACAGCATGAATCTAAGATATGCGATTGCAATAATAACAAGTCATGTGAAAGCAAAGTAATGGAAAGTACAGTCAATATGTGAAGCAATGATGACATGATAATAGTATGCAATAACTATGCAATAGGGATATGAAAAGTAGATATGCAACTATCATAAGGGTACGCTAATAGGTGCAACCCATATAAGAATCTGTGCATAAAAAAGGTAAGAGTGAGATATGGGGTGGAATATGTCATTCTCACGGAAACCTGACATCGTGGCCTGATCACAATCCATCAAGACACCAGATCCTCAAATCCTCAAATCAGCCCCTAAACTGGGCTCTCACATCATATAAGTCTCACATCACCTCAATGTACAATATCGAATAGATCTCCTATATCCCGAATGTACACATCATCAAACTCTTTCATATCCAATATCCAATCTCAATAAATCACCTATATCCCAAGTCGAATCTCAAGTAAATTTCTAACATCCTAAATAAATATATATGCAGAAATAAATATGATGGGGGCAATACACATATATTAGCGTCGCATTCCACTAATATTGGTGTAAGGGTATATATAACAACGGCTAAATCCCCTGTTATATATACGAAGGTATTTAAAAGAAATATCATGAAAACAATGTGCCAAGCATCAACACAGAAATCCTGATCACGTATCATACGCTATCCCGAAAGCACGAGTGCTTAGCTCTGACCCTCGCCTTTCGACGTGTGCATACGTACATGGCTCCCAGCGGTGTCTCCGTGATCTCCCACCGAGTCATGGGTACTGTCACCGGTAGGTACTCGCCCGCCTCCAGGCTCAATCGGCAAAATCCATCGATCCTCTTGCCGAGGGGAACCATATCGGGCCCCACCATGTACTCTCATACGGCAACCACACCTCGTATGGAGTATATAAGAGCACCGATAAAACTCATGGTGGACGCGCAAATATCATCTCAAGGAAATCGGGTTTTTCAATGTATGCATAATTTCATGAACTCCCGCGGTTCCCAAATCCAGAAAACACCATGTAAAATCCAAATAAACAATGAGCAAATCCAGGAACAAATAAATGCGATATATCTAAATGTGAGCATGTAAATGAGAACATGTAGCTGAAACCAGATGTATGCGAAATCAATAAGGTACAGCTAAGTATAGGTATCTACCTATAAGTAAAATATGTGCATGGTATACCTGTAGGTGTATCGCAAGGTGTATATGTACCTATCACTAATGGTAAGATACACTGCAGGTATACCGATAAGCTAGATGTCAAGTGTGATAAGCAATATAGTATCTATAAAGGGTTGTGTGTGACATGGCAATTATTGACGGTGTGTGTGTAGCATACAATCCGTGCTCGTGCAACATGAACCGTCAATAATATGTGCAGTGTCCTACGACTGCTAGTCACTGTACAACTATATCAAGGAAATAAAGTAAATGCGCAATTCTAAAAATGACGTAGAATATGCGACAGGTATTTGAATCCTAGCCCAGACGCATAACGCCATGTGGGCGATTCCCCTGTAGATGTTAAATCTACTCACCTACGCTCCACGCTAGGTGAATCCTACCATCTGCTCCTCCCTGCACTAGTGTCCGTAGTCTCTACCTGCAAACCTGCAAATAAGACACGGAAATTATATATAAGCCAAATATTCCGCAAAACGCGATATCGAACCAAAACGAGAAACTCGCGTCGCGAACTAAACGCGCGTGTGCACGATACGCTGAATCGTGTGTGTACGCGTCTAAAACCATCGCGACACGCCGCGATACGCTGGATCACAGAACTCACTCACGTATCGCGAGTATCGCGCAAACACAACGAATACCAAATACGATATATAGCCCTAGCTTTTCCTACGGGCCAAATCTTGCAAAACTAGACATGCCAAAGCACTAGACAACACTGCAGACAACCCTAGCCAAGACCCCAACACCCCTGTCCCCTTCCTGGCCGCAAATTGCGGCCAGAACTAATAAACCGGCGGCCCAATATAGGAGATAGGATCTCATGCTCAGGTGGTGGTATCTAGACCTAGTGTATATGCCCCAGTTTCCTCAATTTTGTTCTTTAGTGTCCGGGTCAAAAGCAGATTCCAGATTGCTAATATATCGCTTTAAAATCACCAATTTGCACAATTTAGAAACCTTATGGTATTTTAGTGTAATCCAGGGCTAAGCTCAGTTCAGTGACCCTAATAACACTTAAATAAACTAAGGTAGCTAACACAATCAACAATTTACCACCGCATCTCACAAATCACCAAAACTAGCACCAAACTAGCTAATTAACACAAATCGAATCTAATCATGCACAACCTAAGCAACTAGGAACTTGGGCTCAGAAAGTATACCCTATAGAGCCCTAGAAGGTAGGAGAAAGAGGCGAAAGGAGCTGCTGCAGCTGCTGGTGAAGTTGCTTGTGCTGCTGATGCTGATGCTGTTACTGCTACTGCTGCTCTTGCTGATGATGAGGATGATGCTGTTGCTGATGATGGTGATGCTGGAGCTGCTTGCTGCTGATGCTGAGGGTGCTGCTGCTTGCTTCAGCTGCTGAAGCTCCTGCTGCTGCTACCTCTGTTGCTGCTACATCATCTTCTTCTTGTTGCTGGAGCTGAGGCTGCTGCTGCTGCTGTATCTGAGTGTGTGTGTGTGTGTGTGTGTGTGTTTGAGAGTGAGAGGATGAGAGAAATGAGTGAGGATGAGAGAACACTAACAAGTCAACCCCCTCCTCTCTCTCTCTCTCATTAAATGAAGGCATGGGCAAGCCATCATGCCTCATAGTGCACTCTCTCTCTCTCTCACACCAAGTCAACACCCAAAACAAAAATTCAAAATAAAACCCTTTTTATTTTAACAACCATGCACACTTAAAACCCATAACACTTAAAACAAAACTAAAAGCTAGATTAGAGAAAATGGTTAATTAACCATGTTTGCTAATCTTGGTTAAACCCCCAAAACAATCCTAGTTATCATGCACAAGTGTGTGCAAGGCTAGGAAAAATCTAATAAAATACTCAATAAATAGGATAAAATATTTAAAAACCAAATTGGTAAACTTTTTATTAAAAACCTTGTATAAAAATATAATTAGCTACAAAACAAATTCTAAGGTGTTACACTAGTCTAGCTTGCTCTAACGTGTTTACAAGTTCGATCGAACTGATTTTCAAAAAAACCGTGTTTTCATGCCATTGTTTCTGTCGAATTTTTGCAGTGGTCAAAAAATTATTTGGTACATTGTAAAAATACGTGCAGGGTTTTATAAGAATTCTGTGAAAATTTAGTGCCCTGACATTACTGTTCCGCCGCGGAACCGCGGCCAAACCCATGCTATGGCCGCGGTTCCGCCGCACTATTGACTCCTCTCTGCACCAAATTTCTACAGTGCCTCTCTGACATGGAAATAGGGTATTTGGTATATTCCATTTGGGTCCAGATTTATTTTGAGTGCTACAATTGTGCTTGGGGCCCACTTCGGAAAATTTTTAGTCGATCGAAAAATTTTAAATATGTTAGTTCACAGTATTTACATTATATCTGCGACAGTGAATGTCATTTTATCGGTAAATCCTGTCTAACTGCTATAGCCCTTTTAGACGGATTTGCGAACGTGACATTCACGTTGATGTTCTGTGTTGTGCTGTGATGTTGCGGATATGTCGTGGCGGATAGCCTGGATGCAATGGTAGTATAGTTTTATTGTATATGTACATTTGATATTGCGGGGCGAGTGTCCGATATGTGGACTGCCGTCACTGCCTGTTTGTATATTATTCTTTTGGGGCACGACCGGGCTGAGGTCGATGTACCCATCGTATATTTTACTTTCTGTACTAGGATTATCCCGCGGAGGGGTGCACGGGTAGCCGGGTTCTAGAGGGCAACGGACCCGCATCTCATGGCATTGAGACGGAGGGGGCTTCACTCTAGAATTGGCGGGCTGTTCGCTGCACTTGTAGGGGGTACAGGTTGACCCAAGGAGGGGTGCTCAAGTTACCGGATTCCGTGAAGTGTTGGGTTGTCCATTCACGTTGCTGAAGGGGACTGCCTTGCTTCAGGTTTTGGCGGGTAACTTGCCGCGCCCATAGGGGTCTAGGATTTCATTGCACAGGCTATCCACACGACCAGGGGAACGTCGGGTTTCAGTAGCGGCTCTATGAAACCCGTGGATCCCAGATATCTGTATTGTTCTGTGATGCTTATTACATTTCTGTGATGTTGCATTTTATCATGCCTTGAGCGAATATTATGTATTGATATATATACTAGTAGATGTTGTATATGTTTTGCACCCGCGCTAGTCCAGTCCCCGCTCTGTCATTAGTTAAGTAACCTAACGGGTGATGACAGAACCCAGTGGCAAATGCGGATGGCATATACGTACATCATTATTTTCGTTCTTTTGTGGTGTGATCAATTGATGGGACTGCATTGATTCGGATCAATGCAAGCTAAACAAACCTATTCTAATGTTGTTGGAATAATTTTTCAAAAAAAGCTGTTATTGCAAGGACGTTCTCTTTTGTTTCGCACAGTGGTACTCGGTCATGAATATCCAACACCTCAGTCGACGAGGCAAGGGCCGAGATCCCTTCACCGGGAGTGACCCCTTGGACAGAAGTTTGCATCAGGATAATAACTTCACTATAGCCGATTACTTTTTGCTTTGTATCGCGGTATTCAGTTGGAATATCCTGCACCTCATTCTACGGGGAAAGAGCCGAGATCCCTTCACCGGGAGTGACCACTTTAGCAAAGGGTTTTCACCACTATATTTTTTTACAAAAAACTATGCAGTTCCTTCAACGATATCAAGTTCATCACGTTAAAAGTTTTTCGCCAAAAACTAGACGTAGCCTCCGTCATTTCTTACAAGTATTACTTAGTATTCGTGCTGCGTTTGTTGACTGTGTCAAGGCGTAGTGTGCGGTAGCTAAGTAGTGTTTGTTTGTGGCATATTAATGGGATTGGTTAGGACAGTCGTGCGGCCTTGTTGACTGTGTCAAGGGCTCGTACGGATAGGTTTAATGCAATCCAGGATAATGACGGGTTGAACTTGACTAGGACTCTTTGATTTGTTGACTGTGTCAAGGTCACTTGGGTCCTAGGGGTAAAAACACACATCGGGAGTTTCTAAAGAAACTGAAACTTGCCAGATATGCGCATACCTTCTGGAGTATGATAACGTGAGTGAATTCCGTCACATTATCATGCGATGATAGTTGGATCCCGATTCCCACTGATGAGTTGGTTTACTCCTCGGGTGATCCCGACTAATTCTTCTTTCAGGTTTGGAGAAGAATTTGACGTTACAGTGGGAGGCTTCCTGATTAGATAAATTGATAACCATTCTGATCTAGGTTAGAGTGCACACTGAGTGTTTCTTTTCTCTCTCTTGGCAGCGACCTTGACCCGACCCTTAACTATGACTCAGTGATCAAGATTAACCGAATTTTCTTAAACACCGGCTTTTGGATTGTCAGAGTTACATACCTCATTGCCACTCCTACTTTTACCCTTTTCTCCAGAACACCCCGTATTATTATGAACATCCACTTACATTGGATAAAACCATCGTATGGTTAAATACGAACTCGAAGAAACTTGTTCCAGATTCGAGGATGGTTTCCGGTTCTGGAGAAAACGAATAGAACTATTCAGTTGTCTTTTCCTTTTATCTTCTCTCAGGTTGCGAGTGCTCTTTGGATTAGGACAGTACACCTATTACGCTTATTGGATAGTCTTCTTCCAAACCATAGACAGGTGCCGACCAGTAGGGAATGAAGAAAACCAATTAGCCTAACGATGGTGTGCAGAAGGTATTAAGTAAAGACAAATAAAGGGATTAGTATGAGGGCAAAATAAACTACGACTGCTATTCACGACCGAACCAAGTATTTCATCGCCACTCCTATATCACCTTTGTATTTCTCCAGAACACTCCGTAGATACTCCATCGTATGGTTATATACGAACTCGAAAGGAATTTGTTCCAGTTCGGGGATGGATTCTGGCTCAGGAGAAATAGGAATAAGGTTTATTCAGTTGTCTTTTATCTTTACCTTCTCTCGGGTTGCGAGTGCTCCTAGGATTAGGACAGTACACCTATTATGCTTATTGGATAGTCTTCTTCCAAACCATAGGCTGTTGCCGAATGGTAGGGAAGGAAGAAAACCATTTAGCCTAAGAGGGTGTACAGAAGGTAATGACTAAAGACATATAAAGAGATTTGGAGAGATGGCAAAGAAATATACGGTTACAGTTGTGAATCTGGATAATGGAAGAGTCATTACTAGGAATACCCGGATACCCCTTCGAAACATTTCAATATTTCAGTTTCACTGTGTACTGTTAAAAGAAAACTGATTTCCCAGTTAGACACTTGCTCTAGGGTATGCATTTACTAGGTATAATTCTCGCATCTGTATGGTTTTACAGATAATGAGTGGGAGTAAGTTATTGGGAATTAGGTGATCATCCTCATTATATCGGAATTCGTTGTAATTGGTGATATTTGAGGAAGTCACCTGGGATGTTTGCCGGACGAAAAATTTTTGGTTTTGAATATACGTCATTGTGCACCAATTTCAAATTGATATATTTGTACGTCTATTTTGATAGAGTGAGATATACCTTTTTGAAATTATGTCCATGACATTTACCTATATCAGTGGATGGTTAGGTAAGGAGTATTAAACAGCGGTGTAATTCTTCTTAACCATAAGTACAGTTTTCAAGCTACAACACACAGGGAATGAGTTATTAGACTCAAAGGACTTATACAGCGTATCGTATATTATCCAGCGTCCATGAGGACAAAGGGGTTGGTACTCGTGTTGTATTCTGTTTACTTGTGACTTCTCTTGTTCTTAGACATGTGTTTCGTAGAAACACAAGGTCTAAGTTTTAAGAAGTTATAGGTATATGAATAAAATAGAGAACCGGGTATTGCAAGTATCGGGATTCTTCAAGGTGATCAAAGATGTAGATACTTGTGAATGGTAGTCAGTTGATAGTAATGATTAAGAGAACTTGCTTCTCTTTCACGTTACTCATAATTGGAAGCATTCCTAAGCTGAGTAACGCTGAACGGCCTCCTTCCATTTAGTTGACATGCACTGGAGACAGTTGCATGATTTGAATCCGGTTCCAATTAAATCAGTGCCTCTGTTTCTATATTGGATATAGAACGGTTCATATCTTAACATTGTTAAGGTACGGGGAGTTGTCCGGCTTATGCTTAAAACCAGACTCTGGATAACTCAAGGCACGTTTCTGTAATGGCTGTTTGTGGGTTGACCCGGGCTATGACGAGGGTTGACTTTCTACTATCTGGAAGATCAATAGCGATATTGTTCTTGACTCGCCACAGTTTTAATAAAAATAGATTTTTTCAGAAAACAGTAGTGGGAGTATGGTATAACTGGAAGTGATTCCAGAACCGCAAACGATTACTGAAAATTTGATAAGGATCTAAAGATTCAATCTGGATTGACATTCCATTGGGCACTCTACAGATATGGTGGGTAACCTCAGGCACCCGAGAGGTACTCCGGTAGCCTCAAGGACGGTGATTGGGAGGTTCTTGTTTACCCAGACTTGCCATTGCTGTTGTTCCAGACTGTGAGACCCGGCAGGAGGATGAGTATAGCGTCGTTCTAAAGTAGCTTTAGAAGTGTACATGTATATGACTCTGCTAGAGGGTTGTCGTAGTCAGTGGGAGCAGCGGAAGCATAGTGGACAAGTGGCTTATGTCTATTTATAGACTAAAGTAGATATAGCGGAGATAGATCATCTATTTCTGATGTGACAGTCATAGGTTTGACTTCATCAGAATAGGGGATGGATCTGTTAAGAAGGTAGTAGGGTGTGATGTCCTGGTATTTGGATGACATATACAGAGTAGGAAGTGAAATTCCTATACTACGGTCGGTTATACTTCGGTTGTCACACAGTGGTTTCTCCACATAGGACTAGAATATAGATGTTGTTTTTGCACTAGATGCAATAAGGTGAAATTGATCCAATCCTGGAGAAACGTTCAGAAGCAGTTTTAGAACATAAGTTGATGTTCTAGGGATATGATGACGGCATCCTCCTTCGGGAGACAATTATCATTCCAGGCTTCCAAGGTGACCTGGATGACAGAGTGACTGTCAGAGTTATAGTTTTCCCTCTGATGAGGGACAGTAGTTTGGACAGGTGGTCCAGGCGGATACTGAGGGAGGTATGGCGCAGGATACTGATTATTATCAGTTGACGATACAGTCTAAGAAGTTTGGATTTGGAGTTCATTTATGAACTAGGTCCCATCAGATATCCAGACATATTCTAAGACAGGTATTGCTCATTTCGGAAGATGGTTTTCTCCGCGAACTTAAGATAAAGAGAGTCATAGAAAGAAACATCAAAGCGGATCCACTCACTGAGGCTATTCCTCGGACGCATTAGTTTCGCAAACGGGTTTTGTGAAACTGATTAGAAGAGGAGTTGGGTGTTCGGTATCACACGGGCTGTGAGTATGCGACATCGCAATAATTAGCCTTGAGTGCAAGTGGAAGATTGTTGGATATAATACCCTCAGAGTCAATTATTGGATCACAGGCACGTGATTGCAATGATTGAGGGAGGACCTATGCCGGTAAGACAGTCTTACTCAAGATGATAGTATGCTATCCGGTTTATCTTTATCATCGTGTACTGCTTTAGGTGACCTTACAGGTCACTATTGCGCCTTGATAGAGCCCTTAGGATTCTTGCTTGACAGCCAGCAGTATGATAGCGATCATATACATGGGAGCTGGGGTCTATAAGCACATCCTTAAAAGGTCCTTAGTCGTGGGAGTTTTCGAGACAGGGCATCGATACTCCAGAGTAGACTAGTGTATACAGTCGAGACCCCGACGAGGGACGGTGGCCGGTCTCACAAGCCACTGGTGTCAGTTGGTTCATCTAAGATGTATACAGGTGCTCATTGGGTTATGAGTACACCGGACAGGACTCGCCGGGAACATGCTAATTGGTCTTATACCTGACATCAGATAGCAGTTCCCTGGTGACATGTGTACAGGTTAGTTCATCGACCTGAGATCGTCATTTGTCTCGTGTGAGTTCCCACTGTACTTTGATTACTACCCTACCACGGCTCAAAGGAGTCGTGCAAACAGGTTTTAGTTGGGTACACTCCCGAGCCACATGGAGGCAGTGAGCGGATTTGCAGGGGTTCGTCTCTCCCGGTATTGGGGGTGAGGTCGCGCTGTGTCTATGAGAGCCATTACACAAAGCCCTCGGCCGAGACAGGAGATTTACTGGTAGGTATTCCAGTAGTATCTCAGGGTGTTCTGGGCTACACTCCGACACGACTTGTACCGCTTTTGGGGGTCTGACTTTTACCAACCCCCTAGGCCCGCCATGCGATACTCATAGACGAATGGACCGGACTGTACGGATATTGTCACTGACAGGCTCAGTAGGGTGTCAGGATGAGTTCGCTCATCGACGTCCCTTGTGGTCAATACCTGGTAGCCCGTTACGTATGCCATACCTCTGACGTGCTAGTGGTTAAATCCACAGCCAAAGGTATTGACGAGTCTTTAGAGTCCCCCACATACAGTTTCTCAAGTTTCGGGCGAAACGATGTAGAGGCCGTATGGAGATATGGCAGGGTTCGATCTTATCCGTGCAGTATTGCACGGATCATGATCGGACAGATAATATTAGCGGGCTTTGGTTTAAGCCGGATCCTAGTATTATACAGTGTAGATTTTGTCTCAATGCATTTGTATTCAGTGGGAATACAAATGTGGGTATGTATATACGGTCGCGGGGTTTTCCTGTAATTTATTATGGGATTAGTTTTTTGAAGTTGCCAGTTTGCATTCCGTTTCGGCTAGTTTTCCTTTGTTCCTTCACGGCTGGATTTTTATGATGGAGGGGCTAATTTGCATATTTGCAAATTAGCAATTGTGGAGGGTTTATTTGTAAATGAGGGATTATGATAAATATAGCATCTTTGCTTTTTTCTTCATAATTGCCTGCATTAAATGTGATGGGTTTTGAAAGGATGTGGGTTGATGTTGGTGTGACATTTTTTCATGATCACACATTTTATCCTCTTGCTTTTGATTCCATTTTTTTCCCTCATCCATTCTAGAGAGGCCGGCCACATCTTTGTGGGGAGAGGGGTTCATTTTGTGAAGTGGGAAAATTCTACTCCTCCTTTTTAGCTTATACCAAAGTTCATAAAGTTTATCTCCATTGTTCATTCTTCTCCTCCATCATACATGGCAACTTTTCAACCCCAATGAGGCAAAGCTTTCTACATTTCATCTACAGTATTCTTGGACACGTCGACTCGCCAACTTCGTGCCCGAGTTGCCTCGGTCCAGAGGTGGGAGCCCGTAAAAGAACCCAGCAATGTGGTGCCCTTTCCGACGAGGATGTGAAGACCGGAGATTCCGCGAGGAGATCGGGACGGAGGCCGAAGACCGAAGGACACGGATCGCTCGGTATAGCTCTCTTCCCATTCTCTTGTTTGCTAGGTTTAGGTTAATGGTTCGATCCGGGTTTTAGGATGCGGTAGTGCCGGTTTAAAGTCAAGAAAAAATTTCGTTTCCGCATTTTGGCCTCGGAAAGACGGCTGGGGCGCTACCATAGTCCTACAGAAATGAATGGGTTAAACTTGACTAGCGGTCTATGATTTGTTAGCCAGCGTCAAGGTCATAGGAAGTTAAGGGTAAAAGCCATTATTAGGAATTTCAAGTGTTGAAATTTGCAATGAGATTGCATACCTTCTATATGATAGTTGGATCCCGATACCCACTGCGAGTAAGAGTTACTTCTGGGAGAATTTTGCACTTTACAATTAGCTAATCTAGTAGGTGTCTAGAAAGGTGTCAACGGGGTTATGCCTCTAGGTAAACGAGGTTTATTTTAATTAGGTCCGTGCGAAAGCATGGGGAACCTCCCTCAAAGTACCGACACTGGCCTGGCCGAACGATTGGCGAACTTATAGGGGGTAATTAATCCCGGCTAATCTTACCTTTTGGGGTTTGAAGGAAGATTTTATAAAAACAGTGGGAGCCATCCTGATTAGATAAGATAATAACCAATCTAATCTTGCAAAGAGCGCACGCTAACGCGTTTCCTTCTTTCTCTCTCCAGGCAGCAACCAATGTCACGCTTTAATCAAGATAATAATATGGATGTATTGACCGAACCCGCTTATTATACTGAGCTGGGGAACGTTGGTTCCTTAGGAATAGGGAAATATCAGGATTGTCATGCCACCCGTACGAAGAAACAGCATGTTGATGCATCTTCTTCGGGTGTGCTCGTTACCGAGAACTGTTTCTCAGTTTGTTCTACATCTTGGGTATTGGATACCGGATCAGAATTCCACGTATGTAATTTGTTACATGGGCTAAAGAAAGGTAGAGAACTGGGAAAGGGTGATAAATCCCTAACAGTAGGGAATGGTGCAATTGTTGTAGCCAAGGCAGTTGGCGATTATCACCTTGTATTACCAACTGGTAATACATTGATTCTGAACGACTGTTACTACGTACCAAAGATGATGTGCAACATTATATCGGTTTCTTTGCTAACCAAAGAAGAATATAATCTCACATTGGAGGATAATGTTATGAACATTTTCCAGAATCAAGTGTTGATTGGATCTGGTACGTTATGTAACGGTATATACGTTCTTAATCCAAATACAGTTCTTAACATATAGAACACAAATAAGAGGAAAAGTTCAAAAATGAACGAAGCCTTCTTGTGGAACGGTACACTAGGTCATATCAATGCGACAAGACTGGCTAAGTTGCATAAAGATCGCTCAATACCCGGGTAGCCGTTACGTCCGGCTAGTACCGCTGACGACTTATAGGTGATTGATGTGTTCATCACCTACTAATGGCGTATTGACGAGTCTTTAGAGTCCCACACAGAAGTTTCCTGGTTCAAGCGAAATGAAGTAGGACACATATGTGATATGTGTGTGGGCCCGATTAAATACGTGTATGTGATACCGTATTGTAATCTGGCAGTTATCTGTTATCGGTTCGATTATATGTGATATAACCAGATTGTCGAATCAAATGTTGATTTGATAATATGATATACAGATATATGATATTAGTCGGTCATATGTGATATAACCGGATTATTAAATCAAGTGTTGATTTAATAATGTGATATAAATTATATATGATATAATTATATCTTAACTAATATCATTAGCTCGCTAATTATTCTTCATAATATATATATTAATATATATGATATATATATATATAATGAAGAATGGCATGATTTCTATTTTTGAGAAAAATAGAAAAAGAGGAGGAAAATGAGAGCATGGTTGCAAGCATGGGCTTTATTCATACTTAATTCATCTTGATTCACTATTCAAGCATGGTTGCAATTTTATATTGCAAAATTCCATGCTCGAATGAGTGGGGGTCAAGAGTTGCCTTCATTCTTGTCTCATTCTCAACACTTAGCCATTTTTCCATGCTTGCTTCTTCTTGAGCTCCCTAGCTCCCATCTTCTTCTTCCTCATATTACTTCAAAAATCCAAACCCTCACATGTGATGTGAATCATGGATTTCTGAATACATAAGTGATCAAATCTAATCCCCTACTTCATCATTCTACACTTGACTAGCTATCAAGTGTAGAGTGTTTTCTTCACCAAAGTGTTTAGTGAAGAAAGAGCTTGACCTAGTGAGTTTCGGGTGGATAATCTTCGATACGAAGATCTACGAGGAGGTTCGTTCAACTCGAAGTGGTGTCTAGAGGAGTCAAGAGGAATACTACAAGGAGCTTAAGAAGACAAGGACTTGATCCTATAGGGTATAACTCCTTAAACTTTCTTAAGTTGTTCACATCACATAGCTAAAAACTCTAAAATTCTAGCAATGATCTTGTATAGTCCATGCTTGGCATTGCTAAATTTTACAGTAAACAAACATAGTGATTGTAGATCAGTGACACCCCAACTTATCACCAAAAATACGATATTTGCATAAAAACTATAACTTTAGTGTTTTAAACAGCAACCAATAAGCAACACAACATCTTAAAATCCTAGTTATCAGTTAGAGATCACTACCTTACCAAACTTGCTCAAAAACCCTATCTTTCCAAGCTCCAAGTCATCTCTAGAGGCTTAACTTGACTTTGTGAGGGTTTTAGTGAGGTTTAGTAAAGATTAGGCTTGGGTTTGTGATAGAAAGGTATAGGTTTCAGTTGGGGAAGGGAAATAAGAAGGAGAACAAGAAATGAGAGAGTGTTAGTGATGAGGGAAAATGAGAGTGTGAGAGTGTGAGAGTGGTGAAGGAAAAAATGAGGGTGTGAGCTTAGGAGATGAGCCACGCCCCTTCTCTCTCCTCATTAAATGCTCCCATGCTTGCCCCATGCCTTATCATTTTCCATTTGTCAACCCTCTCTCTCTCTCCCCCCCAAGTCAAAAGAATAAACCCTTACAAAAATTTAAGTGGAAAGGGTTAACATGGCCTAAAATTGGTTTAGGGTGCCATGACTACTTAAGCATGGTTAACACCTCCATAACCCCCATGTTAACATGCACAAGTGTGTGAAAGCCAAAACAAATAATAATAAAATATTAATTAATTTTTTTAAAATATGTGAAAACTATTTGGTTAACTTTTTATTAAAAACCCGCATTATCGTTAATTAACACTAATCGCATTCTAAGGTGTTACAATATTCCCCCTTAAACAAATTCGGTCCCCGAATTTAAAAATCTTACTACGCATACCTTCAAAGAGATGAGGGAATTTCTTCCGCATCTCGCTCTTGGCTTCCCAAGTGACCTCTTCACTGTTCGGGCCACGCCAAAGAACCTTTGCAGATGGCAAGACCTGTGACCGATGTTTTCTTCACCTGCCAATCCAATATAACTACCGGCTGCTCGGTGAACGAATGATCGCGCTCCAGCTGGACGGCCTGGTGTTGAATCATGTGAGAAGGGTCATGAAGGTCTTTGCGAAGTATCGATACATGAAACACGGGGTGAACATCCGGAAAACTGGGTGAAAGTGCCAAACGATAAGCAATGGCACCAACTCGCTCAAGGATCTCAAAATGACCCACAAATCTGGGACTAAGCTTCCTTTTCTTCACAAATCTCATCATGCCCTTCATTGGAGAAATCCGTAGGAATACATGATCCCCCACTGCGAACTAAAACCTACGACGACGACGGTCGGCATAAGACTTCTATTTGCACTGGGCTGCTCTAATCCTATCCTGAATCAACTGGACCTTCTTCGTAATCTCTTGAACTAGATGGGGTCCCTATATCCTGCTATCGCTGAGTTCGGTCCAACAGAATGGCGATCGACACTTTCTACCATACAAAACTTCAAAAGGCGCCATCTGAATCGACTCCTGATAACTATTATTGTAGGAGAACTCTATCAACGACAAGTGACGATCCCAACTGCCACCAAAATCAAGCACGCACACACGAAGCATATCCTCCAGAGTCTGTATAGTACGCTCTGACTGATCATCGGTCTGTGGATGGAAAGCGGTACTAAAACTCAATCGGGTACCCAAAGCTTCCTGTAGTTTCTACCAAAGACGACTGGTAAACTGGGTGCCTCTGTCAGATACGATGCATGTGGGAACGCAATGCAAATGCACAATCTCATCAATGTACAAATGAGCATACTGAGCATAACCGAAAGTGGTCTTCATTGGAAGGAAGTGAGCCGCTTTCATCAACCAGTCAACAATCACCCAAATGGAGTCATACCCTCGACTGGACCTGGGTAGACCCACAACAAAATCCATGGAGATCTGTTCCCATTTCTACTCCGGAATGGGTAAAGGCTGCAACTCTCCTGCCGATCTCTGATGCTCAACCTTGACTTGCTGACAAGTCAGGTATCTCGAAACGAAGTCCGAAACATCACTCTTCATCCCTGCCCACCAGTAGATATCTCTCAAGTCACGGTACATCTTGGTGGAACCTAGGTGAACATTATAAGCTGACTGATGTGCGTGCTCTAGGATCTCGCGTCTCAACCTACCGATATCAGGTACATACAAATGAGTCCCAATACGTAGCATACCCTGGTCATCAATCATGAACTCCGAATTTTTACCTTGCTGAACATGCTCAAGAATCTCAGACAAACAGGCATCGTCGGGCTGTGCCTTATGAATACGATCAAGTAGAAGTGGACAGGCGCGGACATGAGAAAGCTATCCCCCAGTGGAAGTGAACTCAAACTGTACTCTAGTGTCATACAAGATCTACCAATCTGCAGAAGACTGTCTCTGAACTGCACTCAACTGGGACAAGCTACCCCCGGGCCTACGACTCAAAGCATCAGCTACTACATTCGCTTTGCCCGGGTGATAAAAGATCTCACAATCATAATCCTTTTCGAGATTCATCCAACGGCGCTGTCTCAAATTCAGATCCCGCTGCTGGAAGATGTACTTTAAGCTCTGGTGGTCTGTGAAAATCTGACACGACTCCTCGTACAAGTAGTGTCTCCAAATATTAAGCGCAAAAACCACCGCGGCTATCTCAAGATCATGAGTGGGATAATTCTGCTCGTGCTTCTTCAGTTGTCAGGAAGAATAAGCGATAACTCTATCATGCTACATCAATACACCACCGAGCCCAACTCGAGAAGCATCACAGTAAATGACGTAGCCGCCCGATCCAGAAGGCAAAGATAAAACTGGTGCAGTCGTCAACTGAGTCTTCAACTACTGAAAACTCAGCTCGCATGCCTCAGTCCAAAGAAAAGGAACTCCCTTCCTGGTCAGTCCGGTCAGCGGTGCAGCGATACTCGAGAAATCCTGCATGAAATGGCGGTAATAACCGGCTAAGCCCAATAAGCTGCGGACCTCTGTCACTGATAAAGGTCGAGGCCAAAGCTGTACGGCCTCGATCTTCTTCAGGTCCACATGAATACCGTCTCCCGTAACCACATAACCCAGGAAGTGAACACTATCAAGCCAGAAGGCGCACTTCGAGAATTTAGCAAACAGCTGGTGCTCTCTCAATATCTGCAAGGCAATCCTCAAGTGTTGCTCATGCTCTTCTTGACTCCTGGAATAGACCAGAATGTCATCAATAAACACAATAATGAACTGGTCGAGGAACGACCTGAAAATCCGGTTCATCAAATCCATGAACACTGTTAGGGCATTGGTGAGTCCGAACAACATCACCAAAAACTCATAATGCCCGTAGCGCGTACGAAAAGCAGTCTTCGGAATGTCATCATTCCAAACCTGCAACTGATGATAACCCGATCTCAAATCAATCTTGGAAAAATGTCCCGCACACTGGAGCTGATCAAACAAATCATCATTGTGAGGTAATGGATACCTATTCCACACCGTAACGCGGTTCAATTGATGATAATCAATGCATAACCTCAAACTGTCGTCCTTCTTCTTGACGAACATAACAGGAGCTCCCCAAAGAGAAACACTCGGATGCACAAGTCCCCTATCAAGCAACTCTTGCAGCTGATCCTTAAGCTCCTTAAGCTCCGCCGGGGCCATCCAATAAGGCGGTATAGAAATAGGCCCCGTGCCGGGGATCAAATCATTGCAAAACTCAATCTCACGCTCTGGAGGCAATCCAGGAAAATCATCGGGAAAAACGTCGGGAAACTCTCTCACAATAGGAACCCGGTCCAACAAATCTACCGTGGCTCCGGTATCACGAATAGAAGCTAAAAATCCCCGACATCCAATCCTCAAGAGCCGTCTAACGCAAAGGGCAGAAATCAAATTGTGAGGGGCGACACCACGGCTCCCCTGCACAACAAGAACCGACTCGCCCGGAGAACAAAACCTGACTGTTTTCTTATGGCAGTCCACAGACGCATAGCAAGTAACTAACCAGTCCATGCCCAGGAGAACGTTGAAGTCTAACATCTCAAGAAGGATCAAGTCGACGGACGAATCTCTATATCCAATACGAACGGAACACGGCCGAAACACGTGTCGCGCAACAAAACAGTCGCCAACAGGAGTAGTCACGACAAGCGGCTGATCTAGCAAACACGACTCTCGGCCTAAACTCGGCACGAAGTGTGTATAAACATACGAGTGCGTAGATCCCGGATTAAATAAAACGTATTCATCAAAAGAACATACCGAAAGAGTACCTGAAACTACTGCATTGGATGCCTGCATGTCCTGAAGAGTCAAAGCAAAAACTCGAGCATGCCCTCTACCTGCGACTAGCTGTCCTCTGCCTCTGCCACCCCGTACTCTCTGAGCAAACCCTCCATCACCACGACCTCTCTGAGAATAAGTCTTACGCGGAGCAATAACAGGCGTAAGAGGTAACACTCTCTGAGGTGGAGAAGGTGGTAAGGTGACATGCGGTACGGCTGCCTCATCTTAACGTGCCTCAGAACAATCTCCGACACGATGATATAAAATTCCGCACCGGAAACATCGAGATGACGACTGCTGACCCTTCTAGGGATAAGAGTTAAATAACCGGCCTCATCCCAAGTCTCTGCTACCTCCACGACCTGAACGGAATCTGTCGCGACGTCTATGCATCTGTCGCCGGGCTGACACATCAGTACGCATCCTCTTTGGTCCCGGAACTAGCGAACTCTACCTATCTCACATCGGAGCATCTCAGCAAACGACAGATCCTGGCCATCCGATCGATAAACGACTGGGGATCCTCAGCTGCATCGGTGCCGGTGAAAACCGGAGGCTTCAGCCTCATGAACTCAGATAACGATACGGTGATAACCTCTGTAGCTGTAGGTACGACTGCCTGAACCTTAAGCACCATCACGGCCCCCATAACAGGTGGGACAACCTCCTGTCTCTGTGCTCGACTGGACTCAATCAACGACCCCATCATCTGGCGCAAAACCTGCATACCGGCCTCTAGCCTAGTAATACGATCTGGCCAAGGTGGATCAATCTGCTCCTGTAGAGTAGGCGTACCGCCCTGGTCAGCCCTCGTCTCTGAAGAGCCCGCCCTGACCTCAGCTCTAGCGGCAGCTCTCTGCGCCCTCATAGTCTTCGACGGCATAATGGCTGGAAATGAAAACAGGATTCAATAAGAACATAGAAATCGAATCATAAGAATACATGGAAATTAAGGAAGGAATTACAGGGAATGTGTCCTAACGTTACTTAGGCGGAGTACCGTGTCGTATGTATGCCGCAGAACATACACACACTACATCACTCTGCTTAAGTTACCCAATCCATCATACCAAGATCATCCTACACTTCGAAAGGTAAAACCTAGCGCTCTGATACCAACTTTGTCACGACCCAATTTAGGAACATGACCGACACTTAGACCATGTGACGTAAACAGGCGTAACACAATTTAAGTAAGCTGCAAACCCAGAAATCTAAACCATAAAAAGAAGTAAGTGATAAAAACATTGTTAAAACATTAGGAAATCTCAAGTAAAAATCTTAAAGTTTAAGTCTATTTTTTTTAAAATTTTGGCAACACCTCCTTTGTAAAACTAGCCCCGAAACGGGTACAAACACAGGATATAAATAAAGCATTCCCAAACGGGAGCAAATCACGCCCAAATGCGGAAAACAACCACCACAAGCATATATACGACGCCGTAGCGAAGAAATAGGCAATAAGAATGAAAACAACATAAAAAGAGGTAAATTAACATAAGAATAGCCGGCTCACATGAGCACGACATCCAGAGTCACATATAATACAATATCGATCCTCACAAACTCGTATCTAAGTTAATACATGAAAGTGGTAGATGGAGGGTACTGATACAAAGAGATATACAATAGATGTGATCGGATAACCGCAAACCCACCTACACCAAAAAAGGCCTCACAGCCAACCGTAGCGGTATCCACAGAAATAGATACAATAAAGAGACCTGCCGTGACTACTCTAAGGGTCAAGCCTGCAAAACACTGTGGCACAACGGGGGTGAGTTGCCAACTCGTGAATAGTAAATAATATCATACAGATAATCGCAAGTATGCACGAACAGCGATAATCTATCACATGCAATCTGATAGCCTAAGTATGGCAATATGGATATGCAACAAATCATGATCAAGGTACACCATCAGAGTACTACAACTATATGAAATAATGCATATCAAATAATCCCGAGTCTGGGATAAAACATAATCGTCATCAATGAATCATCATCGTGGAAAAACCCGGTGTCTATCAACGACACCCCAAATCCCAATACTTCAGGCGCCGTCACTCTGATCGGCCCTCATATCCGTAAATCTCATGGAACCTGAGTGTCCAAAATCGACACTCGAAAGATCATAAAAACCCTTGTCCAACATCGACACGTAAATCCACATAACTCGGGCTCCGTCAGTCTGGATCGGCCCATGGGCTCCGTCAGTCCGGATCGGCCCATATTATCTCACGACTCCGGTCGGTATCCTCCGGATATCCGCCAGGTCCAAACTATCACCGGTAAGTAGTAGTCCCTCTGCCAGGCTCATCATCTACCACACAACATATCTTTCTTACCCCGGGGTACCAGACTGGGTCCACCATGAACCCGCAAACGGATCATCCATCTCCTCGAATCGGGTTTCGAAAACCAATCTCAGAACCGAGAAAACTCATGGTGGACACATCGAAATATCATATCAAGAGAAACCGGGTTTTCAAAATAATGCATAATTTCTTAAAATATAACCATGGTTCCCAAATCCGTAAATCACATGAAATCAGTATCTCAATGCGTAAATCCATGAAACACGATGTATGCAATATAAAACAGTAATATGAGAATATCAAGGAAAAACCTTTCTTTTAAATGAATCAAGTTTTTTAAAGATATCATGCGGTTCCCAAATTCCCGAAGTCAATTTCAACATCATATAATTGTGTATATGTAGCTATAGCAAGGTATGTATGTATGCATGATGCAATTCATATGCACAATAGAACAAGAATCAACGTCTAACTATTGACAATAATGAAGGCGGTACAATACATATTCCCTTTATAAGGTGGTACAAGAATAACAGCCTCAATGTCAATAACGAATGCAGTAACGCATATATGTACATGTTGTGCGTGTCATGATAATTACCAACGGTGTGTGTGTGGCGTACAATTCAGTGCTCGTGCTACATGAACCGTCGGTAATGGTGCAGTGTCCAATAGGTACTAAGTCAATGTACAACAAGTAATGATATGCAAATGATGCTCATGCACAATCAACGCATATGCATATAAACATGTGGCTACAACACCGAATCTAGCCTTCGATGCTTAATGCCATACGGGCGATTCCCCCGTAGATGTTAAATCTACTCACCGATGATCTCGAGCTAGGTAAATCGAACCACTTGTTTTCCCTTCCTTGTAGCGTCTGAACTCCCTGCCTGCGATCCTATTATCACATGATAAGTGCAAATTAGAAACCTTTCGATTGTTGGAGATAGTGCCCTCAGAGTCAATTATTGGATCACAGGCACGTGATTGCAATGATTGAGGGAAGGACCTGTCCCAGTTGGACAGTCTTACTCAAGATGATAGTATGCTATCTGGTTTATCTTTATCATCGTGTACTGCTTTAGGTGACCTTACGAGTCGCTATTACACGTTGATAGAGCCCCTAGGATTCTTGCTTGACTACCAGCAGTATGAGGGCGATCATATAAGTGAGAGATGGAGTCTATAAGCACATCCTTAAATGGTCCCTAGTCGTGGGAGTTTCGAGACAGGGCATCGATTCTCCAGAGTAAACTAGTGTATACAGTCGAGACCCCGACGAGGGGCGGTGGCCGGTCTCACAAGCCACTGGTGTCAGCTGGTTCACCTAAGATGTATACAGGTGCTCATTGGGTTATGAGTACACCGGACAGGACTCGCCGGGAACCTGCTAGTTGGGATTATACCAGATGTCAGATAGCAGTTCCCTGGTGACATGTGTACAGGTTAGTTCATCGACCTGAGATCGTCATTTGTCTCGTGTGAGTTCCCACTGTGCTTTGATTACTACCCTACCACGGCTCAAAGGAGTCGTGCAAACAGGTTTTAGTTGGGTACAGTCCCGAGCCACATGGAGGCAGTGAGCGGATCTGCAGGGGTTCGTCTCTCCCGGTATTGGGGGTAAGGTCGCGCTGTGTCTAGGAGAGCCAGTACATGAAAAGTCCTTGGCCAAGGCAGGAGATTTGCTGGTAGGTATTCCAGTAGTATCTCAGGGTGTTCTGGGCTTCACTCCGACACGATTTGTACCGCTTTTGGGGGTCTGACTTTTACCAACCCCATAGGCCCGCCATGCGATGCTCATAGACGAGCGGACCGGACTGTACGGATATTGTCACTGACAGGCTCAGTAGGGTGTCAGGATGAGTTCGCTCATCGACGTCCCTTTTGGTCAATACCTGGTAGCCCGTTACGTATTGGCTTATACCTCTGACGTGCTAGTGGTTAAATCCACAGCCATTGTATTGACGAGTCTTTAAAGTCCACCACACTCAGTTACTCAGGTTTCGGGCGAAACGCTGTAGAGGCCGTATGGAGATATGGCAGGGTTCGATCAGATACGTGCGGTATTGCACGGATCGTGATCGGACAGATTTTACTAGCCGGCTTTGGCTTAAGCCGGATTCTAGTATTAGATAGTGTAGTTTTGTCTCTTTACAATTGTGTTCAGTGGGAATACAAATGCGGGCATGTATTTGCAGTAGCGGGGTTTTCCTGTAATTTATTACGGGATCAGTTTTCTGAAGTTGCCAGCTTGCATTCCGTTCCGGCCGGTTTTTTCTTTGTTCCTTCACAGCCGGACTTTTCGTTGGAGGGGGTTAATTGCATGTTTGCAATTAACTTATTTGTGAGGGGTTTCATGCATATATGTGGCTTCCTCATCATGAGATTCCTTTTGAATCAATCACTTGCCTTTTTCATGATGGTTTTATGAAGGGATTTGGATTAGATTTTGGAATGACCATTTTCTATATTGTTGATATATTCTTTCTTGCATTTCTTTTTATGATATCCATCATTCTTTCATGGATGGGGGCCGGCCACACTTTGAGGGAGGAGGGGAGAGGTTCATTTTGTGAAGTGGGGAAATATTTTTTCATTCTCTTCTAGCTTACACAAAATTCCCAAGCTCCACTTGAAAGTTGATTTCTATTATATACCTCCAAATCAATGGCAACTCCATATACCCCAAAAGAGACAACTATTCTACACTTGTTTACAGCATCTATTGGACGCGTCGGCTAGCCAACTTCGCGCCCGAGTTGCCTCGGTCAAGAGGTGGGAGCCCGTAAAAGATTCCGGCTTTGTGGTGCCCTTTCCGACAAGGAGTTGATGGACGGACATTCCGCGGGAGATCGGAGTGGAGAAGAAGACCGAAAGACACGGATCGCTTGGTATAGCTTCTCTACTCTTTTCTAATTTGCTAGTTGCTAGGTTAATGGCCCGATCCGGGTGAAAAGTGCGCGGTGGTGCCGGTTTGCTAGTTTGCAAAATTTTTGTTTCCGCGTTTCCGGCGTCGGTTCGACGGCCGGGGCGCCGCCGCGGACTTACATTGGTATCAGAGCCATGCCATTAACCATGCCTAGCTTGCTCTTGTATGTTTAGAACTCGATCGAACAAAAATCCCCAAAAACCGTATTTTCAATGCATCGTGTTTCTGTCGAAATTTTTTCTGCTCCAAAAATTTTTCAGGTTGTTGCAGAACACTGTGCATGAAAATCTAAGAATTCTGTGAAAATTTGGTCGCGAGATCACTCCATACCATCGCGGAACCGTGGCCAAACCCATGCTTGGGCCGCGGTTCCGCCGCGCTTTTAAATGATCAGCATGCCAAATTTTTCCAGAGGGCTTTAGACTTGGAAATAGGGGTTTTGGGATATTCTTTTTGGGCCCAGATTTTCTGTAAGTGCTACAGTACTGCTTGGGGCCCACTTGATAAAATTTGTCGATCGGATATTTTAAACATGCTAGTTCACAGTATTTACATTATATCAGCGACCGTGAATGTCACTCGATCGGTAAATCCAGTCTATCTGCTATAGCCCTTTTAGACGGATTTGCGAACGTGACATTCACGTTGATGTTCTGTGTTGTGCTGTGATGTTGCGGATCGGTCGTGGGGAACATCGGGTTTCAGTAGCGGCTCTGTGAAACCCGGGGATCCCAGATATCTGTATTATTCTGTGATGCTGTACTTTTCTGTGCTGCTGCACTTTTATCACGCCTTGAGCGAAAATTATATATTATATATACTAGTAGATGTTGTATATGTTTTACATCCGCACTAGTCCAGTCCCCGCTCTGTCGTTAGTTAGCTAACCTAACGGGTGATGACGGGACCCAGTGGCGAATGCGGATGGTATATACGTACGTCAGTATATTTTCGTTCTTTGTGGTGTGATCAATTGATGGGACTGCGTTGATTCAGATCAATGCAAGATAAACAAACCTATTTGATGTTGTTGGAACATTTTTCAAAAAGCTGTTATTGCAAGGGCGTTCTCTTTTGTTTTGCATCGTGGTATTCAGTTGGAATATCCTGCTCCTCAGTCGACGAGGCAAGGGCCGAGATCCCTTCACCGGGAGTGACCCCTTGGACAAAAGTTTGAGTCAGGGCAATAACTTCACTATAGCCGATTACTTTTGCTTTGCGTCGTGGTATTCAGTTGGAATATCCTGCACCTCATTCCACGAGGAAAGAGCCGAGATCCCTTCACTAGGAGTGACCTCTTTAGCAAAGGTTTTCGTTACTATATTTTTCAAAGCTATCCAGTTCCTTTAACGATATCAAGTTCATTACATTAAAGGTTTTCGCCAGAAACCATTCGTAGCACTCTGTCGTTTCAGACGGGTAGCACGTAGTATTCATGCTATGTTTGTTGGCCTTCGTCAAGGCATAGTGTATGGTAGCTGCTTGTTACCTTTCTGCTGCATAGATAGATGCGTTGGTTTGGGACAGTCGTATAGCCTTGTTGGCCTTCGTCAAGGGCTTGTACGAGTGGGTTCAAATTAACCTGGACAATGACGGGTAGAACTTGTCATGTGACTTATGATTTGTTGGCCTTCGTCAAGGTCATAAGAGCATGGAGCAAAAATCCACATCGGGAGTTTCAAAAGAACTGAAACTTGCCAGATATGCGCATACCTTCTGGAGTGTAATAGCGTGAGCGGATTCCATCACGTTATCATGCGATGATAGTTGGATCCCGATTCCCACTGATGAGTTGGTTTACTCCTCGGGTGATCCCGGCTAATTCTTCTTTCAGGTTTGGGGAAGAATTTGACGTTACAGTGGGAGGTTTCCAGATTAGATAAAGTGATAACCATTCTGATCTAGGTTAGAGTGCATGCTGAGTGTTTCTTTTCTCTCTCTCTTTGGCAGCGACCATTGACCCGACCCTAGACTATGACTCAGTGACCAAGTTGACCGAACCTTCTTAACACTGGCTTTTGGATTGTCAGAGTTGCAGACCTTATTGCCACTCATACTTTTACCCTTTTCTCCAGGTCACCCCGTATTACTACGAACGTCCACTTCTATTGGACAAAACCATCGTATGGTTATATATGAACTCGAAGGAATTTATTCGAGGATGGTTTCTGGTTCTGGAGAAAACTAATAGGACTATTCAGTTGTCTTTTCCTTTTACCTTCTCTCAGGTTGCGAGTACTCCTTGGTTTAGGAGATAGTACACCTATTACGCAAATTGGATAGTCTTCTTCCAGACCTTAGGCTGGTGCCGACCGGTAGGGAATGAAGAAAGCCAATTAGCCTAAACGATGTACAGAAGGTATTAAGTTCAAACAAAGCAAGGGATTAGTAAGAGGGCAAAGTAAATTGCGACTGCTATTCACGACCAAACCAAGTATTTCTTCGCCAATCCTAAATCACCTTTGTATTTCTCCAGGACACTCCGTATCACTACGAAGATCCCAAGTTTATTGGATAATCCATCGTATGGTTATATACGAACTCGAAAGGAACTTGTTCCAGTTTGGGGACGGATCCTGGTTCAGGAGAAATAGGAATAAAGTTCATTCAGGTTGTCTTTTATCTTCACCTTCTTTCGCATTGCGAGTGCTCCTAGGATTAGGACAATACACCCATTATGCTTATTGGATAGTCTTCTTCTAAACCATAGGCTGGTGCCGAACGGTAGGGAAGGAAGAAAACCATTTGGCCTAAAGGGGTGTGCAGAAGGTAATGACTAAAGAAATAAAAAGGGATTTAGAGAGGTGGCAAAGAATTATACGGTTATAGTTGTGAATCTGGATAATGGAAAAGGCATTACTGGGAATACCCGGATACCCCATCGAAACATTTTAATGTTTCATTTTCACTGTGTACTGTTAAAAGAAAACTGATTTCCCAATTAGGCACTTACTCCAGGGTATGTATTTACCAGTTATGAATCTCACATCTGCATGGTTTTACAGATGATGAGTGGGAGTAAGTTATTGGGAATTGGGTGATCATCCTTATTATATCAGGATTCGTTGTAATCGGTGATATTTGAGGAAGTCACCTGGGTTGTTTGCCGGTCGGCAAATATTTGGTTTTGAATATCCATTATTATGCACCAATTTCAAATTGATATATCTGTATGTCTATTTTTCATAGAGTGAGATATACCTTTTTGAAATTATGTCTACGACATTTACCTATATCAGTGGATGGTTAGGTAAGGAGCATTGAACAGCGGTGTAGTTCTTCATAACCATAGTACAGTTTTCAACCTACGACACACAGTGAATGAGTCATTTGACTCAAGGGACTTATACAGAGTATTGTATGTTGTCCAGTGTCCATTTGGACAGAGGGGATGGTCCTCGTACTATATTCAGTTTACTTATAACTTCTCTAGTTCTTAGACAAGTATTTCGTAGAAACACAAGGTCGAAGTTTTGAGAAGTTATAGGTATAAGAATAGAGTAGAGAACCAGGTATTGCAAGTATCGGGATTCTTCAAAGTGATCGAAGATGTAGATACTTGTATATGGTATTCCGTTGATAGTAATGGTTAAGAGAACTTGCTTCTCTTTCAGGTTACTCATAATTGGAAGTATTCCTAAGTTGAGTAACACTGATCGGCCTCCTTCCATTTAGTTGACATGCACTAGAGACAGCTGCATGATTTGAATCTGGTTCAATTAAATCAGTGCCTCTGTTCCTGTATTGGATATAGAACAGTTCATAGCTTGACATTGTTAAGGTACGGGGAGTTGTCCGGCTTATGCTTAAAACCAGACTCCGGATAACTCAAGGCACGTTTCTGTAATGGCTGTTTGTGGGTTGACCCGGGCTATGACGAGGGTTGACTTTCTACCATCTGGAAGATCAATAGTGATATTGTTCTAGACTCGCCACAGTTTTAACAAAAAAGGATTTTTTCAGAAAAACAGTAGTGGGAGTATGGTAGAACTGGAAGTGATTCCAGAACCGCAAACGATTACTGAAGATTTGATAAGAACCTAAAGATTCGATCTGGTTTGACATTCCATTGGCCACTCCGCAGATATGGTGGGTAACCTCAGGCACCCGAGAGGTACTTCGGTATGCTCAAGGACGGTAGCAGGGAGGTTCTTGTTTACCCAGACTTATCATTACTGTTGTTCCAAACTGTGAGACCCGGCAGGAGGATGAGTATAGCGTCGTTCTGAACTAGCTTTAGAAGTGTACGTCTATATGACTCTGCCAGAGGGTTATCGTAGTCAGTGGGAGCGGCGGAAGCATTGGTGGACATCAGGCTTATGTCTATTTATAGACTAAAGAAGATATAGCGGAGATAGATCATCTATTTCTGATGTGACAGTCATAGGTTTGACTTCATCAGAATAGGGGATGGATCTGTTAAGAAGGTAGTAGGGTGTGATGTCCTGGTATTTGATGACATACACAGAGTAGGAAGTGATATTCCTATACTACGATCGGTTATATTTTGGTCGTCACACAGTAGTTTCTCCACATAGGACTTGGATATTATATCAGACATTCTGGTTACTAGATCTATGGTTTTAGATCTGGATTTGGGTGGTTTCCCAATTTGGGTACTTTGACCGCATTCTAAGAGTATTTAGAATGGACGACTCCTGGCACGGTAGTATACCTGCAGGTGATGGAGTCTCCCTCTCTGAAGGTGTCTTACAGACTAAAGGGGAGAGGGATACGCATGATTGGCAGATCACTTGCTTAGGCAATTGCGTCAATCATGAGATGTCAAGTACCACACCAGATGTTATTCTTGCAGTAGGTGCAATAAGTTGATGTTCATCCAATCCTGGAGAAACAATCGGAAGCAGCTTTAGAACATAAGTGGATGTTCTAGGGATTTGATAACGGCAGCCTCTTTTTGGAGACGGTTATCATTCCAGGCTTCCAAGGTGACCTGGATGGCAGAGGGGCTGTCAGAGTTATAGTTTTCCCTCTGACAAGGGGCAGTATTTTGGACAGGTGGTCCAGGTGGATACTGAGGGAAGGCATGGCGCATGATACTGATTAAGTTCAGTTGACGATACAGTCTAAGAAGTTTGGATTTGGAGTTCATTTATGAGCTAGGTCCCATCAGACATCCAGACACATTCTAAGACAGGTATTGCTCATTTCGGGAGATGGCTTTCTCCGCGAACTTGAGATAAAGAGAGACATAGAAAGAAACACCATAGCGGATCCACTCACTGAGGCTATTCCTCGAACGCAATAGTTTCGCAAACGAGCTTTGTGAGACTGACTAGTAGAGGAGTTGGGTGTTCGGTATCACACGGGCTGTGAGTATGCGACATCGCAATAATTAGCCTTGAGTGCAAGTGGGAGATTGTTGGAGATAGTGCCCTCAGAGTCAATTATTGGATCACAGGCACGTGATTGCAATGATTGAGGGGAGGACCTGTCCCAGTAGGACATTCTTACTCAAGATGATAATATGCTATCTGGTTTATCTTTATCATCGTGTACTGCTTTAGGTGACCTTACGAGTCGCTATTACACGTTGATAGAGCCCCTAGGATTCTTGCTTGACTACCAGCTGTACGAGGGCGATCATATAAGTGAGAGCTGGAGTCTATAAGCACATCCTTAAATGGTCCCTAGTCGTAGGAGTTTCGAGACAGGGCATCGATTCTCCAGAGTGGACTAGTGTATACAGTCGAGACCCCGACGAGGGGCGGTGGCCGGTCTCACAAGCCACTGGTGTCAGTTGGTTCACCTAAGATGTATACAGATGCTCATTGGGTTATGAGTACACCGGACAGGACTCGCCGGGAACCTGCTAGTTGGGATTATACGAGATGTCAGATAGCAGTTCCCTGGTGACATGTGTACAGGTTAGTTCATCGACCTGAGATCGTCATTTGTCTCGTGTGAGTTCCCACTGTGCTTTGATTACTACCTTACCACGGCTCAAAGGAGTCGTGCAAACAGGTTTTAGTTGGGTACAGTCCCGAGCCACATGGAGGCAGTGAGCAGATCTGCAGGGGTTCGTCTCTCCCGGTGTTGGGGGTGAGGTCGCGCTGTGTCTAGGAGAGCCAGTACATGAAAAGTCCTTGGCCAAGGCAGGAGATTTGCTTGTAGGTATTCCAGTAGTATCTCAGGGTGTTCTGGGCTTCACTCCGTCACGACTTGTACCGCTTTTGGGGGTCTGACTTTTACCAACCCCCTAGGCCCGCCATGCGATGCTCATAGACGAGCGGATCGGACTGTACGGATATTGTCACTGATAGGCTCAGTAGGGTGTCAGGATGAGTTCGCTCATCGACGTCCCTTTTGGTCAATACCTGGTAGCCCGTTAAGTATTGGCTTATACCTCTGACATGCTAGTGGTTAAATCCACAGCCATTGTATTGACGAGTCTTTAGAGTCCACCACACTCAGTTACTCAGGTTTTGGGCGAAACGCTGTAGAGGCCGTATGGAGATATGGCAGGGTTCGATCAGATACGTGCGGTATTGCACGAATCGTGATCGGACAGATTTTACTAGCCGGCTTTGGCTTAAGCCGGATTCTAGTATTAGATAGTGTAGTTTTGTCTCTTTACATTTGTGTTCAGTGGGAATACAAATGCGAGCATGTATTTGCAGTAGCGGCGTTTTCCTGTAATTTATTACGGGATCAGTTTTCTGAAGTTGCCAGCTTGCATTCCGTTCCGGCCGGTTTTTTCTTTGTTCCTTCACGGCCGGACTTTTCGTTGGAGGGGGTTAATTGCATGTTTGCAATTAACTTATTTGTGATGGGTTTCATGCATATATGTGGCTTCCTCATCATGAGATTCCTTTTGAATCAATCACTTGCCTTTTTCATGATGGTTTTATGAAGGGATTTGGATTAGATTTTGGAATGACCATTTTCTATATTGTTGATATATTCTTTCTTGCATTTCTTTTTATGATATCCATCATTCTTTCATGGATGGGGGCCGGCCACACTTTAAGGGAGGAGGGGAGAGGTTCATTTTGTGAAGTGGGGAAATATTTTATCATTCTCTTCTAGCTTACAAAAAATTCCCAAGCTCCACTTGAAAGTTGATTTCTATTATATACCTCCAAATCAATGGCAACTCCATATACCCCAAAAGAGACAACCATTCTACACTTGTCTACAGCATCTCTTGGACGCGTCGGCTAGCCAACTTCGCGCCCGAGTTGCCTCGGTCAAGAGGTGGGAGCCCGTAAAAGATTCCGGCTTTGTGGTGCCCTTTCCGACGAGGAGTTGATGGACGGACATTCCGCAGGAGATCGGAGTGGAGACGAAGACCGAAGGACACGGATCGCTTGGTATAGCTTCTCAACTCTTTTCTAATTTGCTAGTTGCTAGGTTAATGGCCCGATCCGAGTGAAAAGTGCGCGGTGGTGCTGGTTTGCTAATTTGCAAAATTTTTGTTTCCGCGTTTCCGGCGTCGGTTCGACGGCCGGGGCGCCGCCGCGGACTTACATCAATAACACACGCAAACAACGCTTAAATCAACACATCGACTCCTACAAGCTCTCAAGTGTTAGTTTAGTGGCTAAACACGTACAGAGGCATCTTAAAATAAATCCACGACAGCAACCAGAAACAATTAAACTAAGTCAGATTAACCTATCGCACGTTGCCGAGACACTAAAACTAGCTAAGTGGTCCCAGATTTTGTCTACAGTCAATCTAGGAAAATCAAGCAGTACCAAACACCCAGGATAACCTACAGACAACTACCCTCAAAACCACAACTCCCCAGGTCCCCAAAACTCCGGCAACGCCGGACTTTCACCAAATCTCGCCGAGTCAATTAGGTTTGGTGGGTCCGGGTTTCAGGTGAACATTCAGGGCTTCTAACACAATACTACTGCATTGCTAGATTTTACAATAAACTAACGTAGTGATAGCAGATCACAGAGACCCCAATTTATCACCAAAAATATGATATTTGCACAAAAACTATAAGTTTAGTGATCTAAACAGCAACTAATAAGCAAGACAATATCTTAAAAGCCTAGTTATCAGTTAGAGATCACTACCTTACCAAACTTACTCAAAAACCCTTGATTTCCAAGCTCCAAGTCATCTCTAGATGCTTAACTTGACTTTGTGAGGGTTTTAGTGAGGTTTAGTGAAGATTGGGCTTGGGTTTGTGATGGAAAGGTATAGGTTTCAGTTGGGGAAGGGAAATGAGAAGGAGTACAAGAAATGAAAGAGTGTGAGTTATGAGGGAAAATGAGAGTGTGAGAGTGGTGAAGGAAAAAATGAGGGTGTGAGTTTAGGAGATGAGCCATACCCCTTCTCTCTCCTCATTAAATGCTCACAGGCTTGCCCCATGCCTCATCATTTTCTATTTGTCAACCCCCCCATCTCTCCTAAGTCAATAGAATAAACCCTTACAAAAATTTAAGTGGAAAGGGTTAACATGGCTTAAAATTGGTTTAGGGTGCCATGGCTACTTAAGCATGGTTAACACCTCCATAACCCCCAAGTTAACATGCACAAGTGTTTGCAAGCAAAAACAAATAATAATAAAATATTAATTAATTTTTATAAAATATGTGAAAACTATTTTGGTTAACTTTTTATTAAAACCCCGCATTATCGTTAATTAACATAAATCGCATTCTAAGTTGTTACAGCGAGGGGTAATTAACGACAGCTTAGTCCGCGACTGCCGGAGATTCGGACCCCACAATCAATAAACCCCCACCTTCCGTAGGCAGGGGGAATCTGTAATGCGCCTGACGAGCGACGCGTATTCCCATCTTAATGGGGGGACGAAAAACACCCTACACGTTACTTTTGTTTTGCACCCGCGCTAGTCCAGCCCCCGCTCTGCCGTTAGTTAAGTAACCTAACGGTGCATGACAGGGCCCCGTGGCGAATGTGGATGGCATAAGAGTACGTTCTATTTTCATTTCTTTTCTGCCATGATAGGGTTAAATGATGGGACTGCATTAATATTGATTAATGAAAGGAAAATAAACCAAAGTTTAAATCGTTGGAAAAATTTCAAAACCACTCGATTTTCTTGAAAAACAACTTTTAAATACGGAGCCTAAACCACTCCTTTTAAAATCTATCATGGTTCCTTCGACATTATCAAGTTCATTATGTTCACAGTTTCACCAAAACCATCCATAGCCCTCCGTTGTTTCAGATGGGTATTCGGTAGTATTCAAGCTATGTATTTTAACATTCGCCAAGGCATAGTGATTGGTAGATGCTGGGTATTCATCTGTAGCATAGATAGATGAGTTGATTTGGGACAGTCGTACAGCTATTTTGGCCTTTGTTAAGGTTTGTACAAATGGGTTCAAATTAACCTTGATAATGAAGGGTGGAACTTGACTTGCGTCTTATGATATGTTGGCCTTTGTCAAGGTCATAAGCGCCTGGGGCAAAAATCCACATCGGGGGTTTCAAAGGAAAATGAAACTTTCTATTGTTGCATACCATTCGGAATGTGATAATTTTGGTAGAATTCCTTCAAGGTTGCCATACGACGATATTTGGATCACAATCCTACTGTGAGTATCCGCTACGCCTCGGGAGAATTTTTCACTAAACAATCAATACTATAAACCAAGTAGATGCCTAGAATAGTGTTAGCGGGGCTACACCTCCAGGGAAAAGAGGTTATGTAATTAAGGAACTTCGCGAAATCGTTGGAAAACCTCCCTCAAAGTACCAACACTAGCCTGGACGAAAGGTTAAGCAAGAATTGTAGGGTGAGATTAATCATGACTAATTCTTCTTTTATGGTTTGAAGGAGGATTCGAGGTACAGTAGGAGAAATCCTGTTTAGATAAACTAATAACCAATCTAAACTTGCAAGAACATCATGCTGAGTGTTTCTTCTCTCTCTCATGACAGCAGCGAACAAAATGACCGGGATTAAGTTACTGCTAGATAATAATAAATTGACTGGGCCAAATTATAAAGATTGGCTAAGGAATGTCCAGATGGCTATTACCTATGACAAACTGGGCTACCTCCTTACTACCAAAGCCCTTGCCGTCCTAGGTCCAGATTCCACTATCACGAATGTTGAAATCCGTAAGACATGGGAAATAGACTGTGCGAGAGCCAAGTGCCTCGTGTTGGCCTCAATGGATAATGAACACCAGAGGCGGCATGAGAAGATGAACTTATCTTCCATCTTCCTCCATACCAAAGATTTATATAGAGAGCAATCTCGTATCGCAAGATATAAGACCTGAAAGAAATTTTTTGTAACGATCCTGAATTTTCTGTACAATATTGTTTCTTCCTAAAATACAGGAAGGAGTTTGCGAGCCTGAGCACAATTTAAAAGTTATTCTTGTTTAAGAACAGCAAGAAACAACTTGTATCTCATTGGTAAAGCCTTACACTGCTGTGACATAGCCCCTGTATTCGAATCCCATCAGTCACATATTATTTTTAATGATTTTTCTTTTAAACTTTTTGGAAGCCCAAAAGTTTACACGTGCAATACACGTAAAATGAAAAGTCACAGAAAATCAAACATGTGCAAATTAGAGTTAACACCAGCTAGGACACGTGGCAAGAATCCAAGCCCTCACCTAACACACGTAGCCGGTGAGATCGGCCAAATCCCCGGCACCGACGGTCCCCCCGTGGAGAATAGCCTCCGTGTTTTGCACACTAAACCTCTTGGCCTACCCCACTACCTCTGTTCTGTTTATTTTTCCTGCAATTATCTAGAGAATTAAAATTTATCTTTAAATCCAATTTTAATGCTTTTTAATTCTATCTTCAATTCCAAAACTCTAATTTTACACTATAAATACAACCCCATACCCTAGCCCTCTTCATTCTAAAATCTATTGCCAAAATTCTCAAAAAATTTCTAAGTCTAAGAAGAGTGCAAGTGGAGTTAGCCCAAGGTAAAATTCCGGCGAGAATTCAAGACGTTTCCAGGAACCCAACGACTCCACGAAGGCTACTACCATCATCCTCTACCTCCCCCCTCTCCTTTAAACTTGTAAGTCCCATACCTCTTCTTTTCTTTCTACTATAAAACTTCTTTTTTTCAAAACATGTCGGTAAGTGGAGTTATACCGACATTTGTTTCTAACATTTGAAAACCATAATTCTTCTTAAGAATCACTTATACTCATGTATATACCTTACTTTTAATCATTTAACTAATGTTTAGAAACCAATTTCACTCTAAAACTCCATGTTAAATAACTTTAATTAAGCTTTTACGTTTAAATACCATGAAGTTTACATACGACATCTTTTAATTATTTTGCGTAGCATACCTTTAGAAAACCTCACGAGGTAATGACCTACCTCTCATATACACACATCTTGACATAGCACGATTCTCTTGAACAATATTTTTGTGGCAAAATACGACTTTTCATCAAAATACCTTAAACTATTAAAAACCCGGATTTCTTTAAATTGTGTTACATAATTCTTTGTGATTATGCCTCTACAACCCATTTTGGGGAACCCGGTTTAGATGGTACGGATTATCGTACATCCTCGGGACTAGTAAAGCGAGATGCAGACCTCCTCACGGAGCATACGATCTCGAATGAATTTTAATACGATTTTTAAGAAAAACGAGGATTTCTATTTAATAATAAAAATTTATTTTTAACAATTATATAAAAAATTATCAAACCACATATTTTAAGATATTATTAAATTCCATTTTTTCTAAACAAAATAAAAGAATTAGAAGTTTCATGAAAATACCATCAAGAATCAATACAAGTCAAACTTTACACTAAAATACCTTGAACTATTCAAGTTTCACTAATATACTTCATTCTTTAAAATTTTACATCCATGAAAACCTAAATAACATAAATAAATACTTGAGGTTTGTTTTGAAAGTATACTAAAAATATTTTTCATAAAAACCCTCAAGTTATATTAAATTACAATAAGGATCCTAGTAAATATAGGTTTAAGCATGACCAAATCTCTTGAGCCTCATGAAGCCAGAGAAAGTGGGTGCTTGCCTATTTAAGATAGAAAACTAAAACGGGGTTATCAGTGGTAATTGTCTTGGAAAAAAACACAAATCCTACCTTCCACGTGCTGCAGTTACTAATAATTCCCAAACCTAATTAAGGATCCAATTCTGTTTAAAGTGTCTGACTCAAGTCTGAGTCTAAATCAATCTGAACCCAATACAAATATGAATCCAAGTCAACATGAATCTAAACATGAATACCAGAAAAATATCAAACATGCAACATAACTTGACTTGACCGAACCATGGCTATATCTTGAACTTGACTACATGACTACTTGATATATCCTGAATCTGTTTACATGAACAACTTATACCATGGTCTTGTCAAGTTTGATAACTACAATCTATAATATACATTACGGGGTTTTAACGGGGTAGATTGGTACGGAATATGTTAAAAGTGGTACGATGATGGTCACTAAAAGACACCTACATGAACATCCTGTGCTGTTGTCCCATGGGTTTTGACGGTACTTTGTACTTACATGTTACTTTAGTCCACGGAGCAAGTTGGACTCCTCTCGTATACACTAATACATTTTGTACCAAGCTACAAAAAACTACGTTAGCATAACAAACACATACTTTGTCTATTCTATTCTCTTTACCTATCTATTATATTCTATCTCTTAGGACTTACCGAGCGCTAGTTCGCCGACGACATTCATGTCTCTTCTTTCTTTGGAATGTTGTCAGGAGGACCCGACTCTCAGGAGATCGAGCCCAGCCAGGACGACTTGGAGAATTTTACAGAGGAGGCGGACTTTTAGGCCTTACTTGTACAATTTTCTTTTCAGTTCATATGCTATTGTTTAGGCACCGCTTTCTATCATCGTACTTTGCTTTTCAGTTGTATGTAAAGAATGATTATCAATAAAATAAATTGTTGTTTTATTACATCTCTTGTCATTCTTGTGCTTTACATTTATATTGCTTATTTACGCTTAACGTGTTTACTTCTGAGTAAATACGTCGCGGCCCACCACGTCTCCTTTCCCGTACACTGGGAAGCGAGACGTGACATTGTTTCCGGTGAGATTGGCTGTCTGGTCATCTGTAGGGGACCACGTCATTAAGATGATTAGTTATATTGAAGAGCTCGCGGACCTTGGGACCACGTTGGAGAACGAGTCATATACTGACTTGATTCTACAGTCCCTCCCTTCTACCTATACCCAGTTTATCTTGAATTTCAACATTCAAGGGAAGGAAGTTTCACTTCCAGAACTCCTCAACATGTTGAGGAGTGCTGAGGGCATCCAGCAGAAATCCAAGAAGACGTCCGCTCTGCTTATTGGGGAATCATCCTCTTCTAGATCTAAGGCGAAAGCCAAGAGGAAGAAGAAGAAGGCCTCCACCAAGCCGAAAGGCGGTGTCAGTAAGATAGAGGGAAAGGGTAGTGCAAAAGTTTCGAGGCTGACAGTAGGAAAGGAGGAATGTTTCTATTGTCACGGGAAAAGGTATTAGATGAAGGATTGCAGGGCTTGGAAAGCAAGAAACCAGGATTCGAAACATGTTGTGGCTTTGGCTTCAGGTGTGTTTATGATTGAAAACTGTTTGTCAATTAACTTTACTTCCTGAGTACTGGATATCGGAGCAAGATCTCATATCTGTAATTCATTACAGGCTTTGAGAAACCGTAGAGTTATCAAGGCAAGTGATATGACTCTCAGGGTTGCTAACGGAATGAGCGTGGATGTTGTATCTGTAGGAAAATATCACATAGGATTGACAAGTGGGCAGATTTTGATTTTGCGTAACTGTTTGTGTGTGCCTAGTTTGCCATGTAATATCATCTCTGTATCTTTACTATCCAAAGAAGGTTATGATTTTACATTTGTAAGCGATGTAGTCCACATCCACCTTAATCATACTTTGATTAGGTCAGGTACACAAGATAACGGTATATATGTATTAAATCAAGCTCAGATTTTCAATGTCCAGAACACACTTAAAAGAATGTCTCTGGAAATAAATCAGTCTTTCTTATGGCATTGTAGACTGGGTCACATCAATGAAACACGGTTGACGAAGTTACATAAAGAGGGATATTTGGATCCGTTTGAATATTAGTTTTATGCAACTTGTCAATCATGTCTCAAAGGAAAGATGACAAAGACTCTGTTCACTGGACACGGAGTAAGAGCCAGCGAGCTCTTAGGACTCATACACAGCGACGTGTGTGTTCCAATGTCTACACATGCAAGAAGTGGTTATTCTTACTTCATTACTTTTACGGATTATTTTTCAAGGTATGGACATGTATTCTTGGTGAAACATAAATCCGAGACCTTTGAGAAATTCCAGGAATATAAGAATGAAGTGGAAAAACAAACAGGCAAAAGTATCAAGACCTTTAGATCTTGTTAGTTATATGTATGCCCTAGAGGCCATTACTGTACATGTGTTGTATATTGTAGTGGATTCTTGGACATATATAGGGAGGACTTTCTTGCTCGACATGATAGTATGTTATCTGGTTGCTCTTTATCTTAACATGTACACTTATTGTCTCTCTATTACATGTTGATAAAGCCATTAGGATGAGTACTTGACTACCAGGATTATGATGCAGATCATACTAGTGGGGCAGAGGTAGTCGGTAAGTACATCCTTCAATTGTTCCTAGTCGTGGGAGTACCGAGACAGGGTATCGATATTCCATGGTAGACTAGCGTATGCGCTTCTTGACCCATATGATGGGCGATGGATGATCCCACATCCATTGGTGTTTGACATCAGAGAAGGTATACAGGTGTTCAGTAGAGACTGGGTACACTGAACGGACTCGCCGAGAACTCCTAGATGGTATTATACCTATCGTCTGATAGCAGTTCTCTGGTGACACTGGTACAGGTTAGTCTGTCAACCCGAAATCGTCATAGAGTCTTGTGTGATTCCTATTGTGCTTTGATTTCCACTATACCACGTTCAAGAGATCGTGCAAAACGGTGGTTTTTGGGTACAGTCCCGAGTCACATGGAGGCAATGAGCGATAAGAGGGGATTCGTCTCTCCCGGTATTGGGGGTTGATGTTGCGCTATGAACGATTGGCCATAATAGGAAATCCCTAGCCAGGGTTGCTGAGATCTACTGGTAAGTGTTATCAGTAGTTTCTTGAACCGTTATGGACCTTGCATCGGCATGACATATCAAGCTATTGGGGTCTGACGTTATACCACCCCCAAGCTGTGATATGTGATATATCTGACGAAGAGACCGGACTGTACGGTAGTGTTATTGATTAGATTCGCATAAGTATGAGCAGGGTTGCTTGTTGATCTTCTGATCACTCAATACCCGGGTAGCCGTTACGTTTAGCAGACCGCTTGCGGCTAGTGGGTGTTTGATATGATCATCACCTACTACCGGCATATTGACGAGTCTTTAAAGTCCTACATAGAGGTTTCCTGGTTCATGTGAAACGAAGTAGGAGCATATATATGATATGTGCGGGACCGAGATTAATGCGCGTATGTGATACCGCATTCTATTCTCGCGATATGTGATATCGGTCGGTTATATGAGATATAGCCGAGATATCGGATCAAGTGTTGATTCGATAAGTTGATACATATGATATTAGTCGGTTGTATGTGATATAGCCGGATTATTAAATCAAGTGTTGATTTAATAATTTAATGTATAATTATATATGTGATATATTAATTTACATTAACTAGTATTTGCTCACTTAAACATTTCTTTTTCTGACTTGTGTGCATATAGTATATATGTGATATATATTAATGTACATTTATTTGTGTCATGCTTGATGCCACATGCAACATGGGTGTATGAGACTCACACCATGCTTATGATAATCCTAGGGTTTTTATTTATCAAACTAAATCATAAATTGGTGGAATTATGTCATGGCTAGAAGCTTGGAGAAGCTTGTTGCTAACCATTGACTTAGTCCGCTAACTTTGTTTTACATTAGATATTTATTAACCTAACCATTATTGTTAGCCATGTTATTCTCTACATGAGTTAGTGTATGACACTAACTCATCCATGGTTGTTATTCTCACCTCATGAGTTTCATTATCATTCCTCATGAGAAAGATTTCCAGCTTTTCTCCAAGTGAAGAAATATTGTGAGAAAAATAAATCTAAAGTGAGCAAAATTCCTACTTCATCATCATCTACTATATTACCCATTTAGTTTAGGGTCTTTGCTTCACTAATCTACCATTAGTGAAGAGCTAGCATGAGCTTTAGTCTCTTCGACGTAGATCATCTTCGGCCTCGAAGATTTCGAGCAAGCTTGTTCATTTCTTCATGTGAACCCTTACTAGAGTTCGAGTGTTCACTACTTGGAGTGAAGGGACTACTTCACGGAGCTTTAGAAGTGAAGGACCGGTCTACAAAGGTTGTATTACTCATTCACTTAGATGTAAAGATGTTTACATGTTGTATTGTTTAATTCTCTAGTTAAGATTCTAGGGTTAGGGTTCTTTAGCACTGCAAATTTTTGAAATTGGCATGGACGATGCCTCCCGAAACCTTGCTGTCGTGCTAGGTAACCATACAGATCTGATCGAGGTGGTGAATACTTAAGTGTCGAGTTCCTGGGTTATTTAAAAGGGAATGGAATTCTCTCTCAGCTTACTCCTCTATACACACCTCAACACAACGGTGTATCGAAAAAACGGAACCGAACCTTATTAGATATGGTACGTTCCATGATGAGTAATGCTGAGTTACCGTGATCCTTCTGGGGTTATGCACTAGAATCAGCTGTATATCTTTTGAACAAGGTTCTTACCAAGTCAGTGGCTACCACACCATATCAGATGAAGAGTGGGAAGAAACCCTATCTTTAGTATCTAAAGATATGGGGATGTCCAGCTTTTGTAAAAAAGCAGCATGCAGACAAGCTCGAGGCACGCTCAGTACTGTGTAAATTTGTGGGATACCCAAAGAACTCTAGAGGGTGTCTTTTCTACTACGCGGAAGAACAAAAGGTCTTTATTTCTCGGCATGCCCATTTTTTGGAAACTCGATTTCTTGAGAAAGAAATAAGTGGGAATGCAATAAAACTGGAAGAAATTCCAGAACCACAAGCTATTAGTAAAAGCATGGTGGAACCAGAAGTTTTGAAAGAACCGGACATCCTCGTGCCACTCTACAGGACTAGTAGGCAGTCTCATCCGCCCGAGAGATACTATGGTTTTCTCGTAGACGGGGATTGAGAGAATTGCATCATCGACGATGATGATCCAACTATTTTCCAGCAAGCCATCAGGAGCAGAGACTCGGTAAAATGGCTGGATGCAATGGGAACCGAAATGGAGTCCATGTACACCAACAAAGTATGGACTTTGGACATTACTCCAGAAGGGGTAAAACCTGTAGGCTGCAAATGGATCTTCAGAAAGAAGATTGGTGTAGATGGAAAGGTTGAAACCTATAAGGATAGACTTATTGCAAAAGATTTCGTTAAAAACCTGGTTTGGACTATGATGAAACCTTTTCTCCAGTGGCTATGCTCAAATCCATTCGGATCCTTCTTGCCATTGCTGCTTTCCACGATTATGAAATTTGGCAGATGGACGTAAAGACCGCTTTTCTGAATGGAAATTTGGAAGAATGTGTTTATATGGATCAGCCGGAGGGTTTCATGGTGAGTGGGAGCAGCGGAAGAGTGTGCAAGTTGCTTAAATCCACTTATGGATTAAAGAAGGCATCGCGGAGTTAGAACATCTATTTTGATGAGACGGTCAAGCAATTCAACTTTATCAAAAATCCAGATGAACCATGCATTTATAGTAAAATTGTAGCGAGAACTATGGTATTCCTCATCTTGTACGTGGATGACATTCTCCTGATAGGAAATGACATTCCTATGCTACAATCAGTCAAAGGATTCATGTCACAAAGGTTTTCCATGAAGGACCTGGGTGATGCCTCCTACATTCTCGGGATCCAGATCTATCGTGATTGATCTAAGAGAATGTTAGGACTTTCACAGTCCAGGTATATCGACACCATACTGAAAAGATTTAGCATGGAAGATTCAAAGCACGGTAATCTACCGGCTTGTCACGAAATCACCCTCTCCAAAGAGATGTCTTCCAAGATTGATTTGGAAAGGGATTGCATGACTATTATACCCTACGCTTCTGCGGTAGGCTCTATAATGTATGAGATGTTGTGTATCAGACCAGATGTAGCTTACGCATTGAGTGTTGTAAGCAGGTATGAGTCAAACCCAGGGGAGAAGCACTAGACAGCAGTTAAGAACATTCTCAAGTATCTGAGAAGGACTAAGGAGATATTCTTGGTGTACGGCCGTGAAGGCCTCCAGTTCGAGGCCTTCACCGACTCCAGCTTCCAGAGTGACAAGGATGACTCCAGGTCTATGTCGGGTTATGTCTTTACCCTTAATGGAGGGGCGGTCTGTTGGAAGAGCTCCAAGCAGGACACCATTGCTAACTCGACGATGGAAGCGGAGTATATCGCTGCATGTGACGCCGTGAAAGAAGCAGTCTGGATTAGGAAGTTCATTACAAAACTTCAGGTGGTTCCATCCATTTTTTATCCAATACCTTTGTATTGTGACGACAACGGAGCTATAGCTTTAGCGAAGGAACCAAGGTCCCATCAGAAGTCCATACATATCTTGAGGCGGTACCACCTGATCAGGGAGATCGTTGATCGCCCGGAGATTGAGGTGTGGAGAGTAGAGACAGAGAACAACAATGCAGATCCACTCACAAAAGAATCTCTCAGACACAGTTCGAGAGGCTAATCGAGATGATAGGTCTGCGATATGCCTATATGTGGACCTAGTGCAAGTGGGAGATTGTTAGTAATATATGCCCTGGAGGCCATTATTGTATAGTACCGATATGTATATTACATTTTGGAAGCTTGGGATATACAAAGATATAATAACAGTCTTACTCAAAATGGTAGTATACTACTTGGTTTGATTCTACCTCAATATGTGTATATGTTTCTTTTAGCATATTGCTAATACATATTGGTAGAGCCCTTAGTATCTTTGCTTGACTACCAGCGTTGTGATGGCAATCACACTAGTGGGGGCTAGGTAGTCAATAAGCACATCCTTATACGGGTCCCTAGTCGTAGGATTATCGAGACGGGGCATCGATACTCCAGAGTAAACAATTGAATATGCTTCTCATCCCAACAGGGGAGATGGTCTGTCCCACAACCATTGGTATGTTGTACCGAAGATAGTATACAGGTGCTCATTGGGTTATGAGTGACAATGGACGGACTCGTTGGGAACTGCTGGTTGGTATTAGACCTATCGTCAGGTAGCAATTCCCGGGTGGCATGAGTAAAGGTTAGTCCGTTGACTTGACATCACTATTCGTCTCTAGTGTGTTCCCACTGTACTTAGATTACTACCCTACCATGGCTCAAAGGAGTCATGCAAATAGGTAGTAGTTGGGTGCAGTCCCCAAGCACTAGGAGGCAGTAGTGGTTAGATAGGATTCGTCTCTCCCGGTATTGGGGGTTGATATCGCGCTGTGCTCGGAAAGCCATTACACAAAGTCCCTGGCCAGGGCATGCGAGATTTACTGGTAGGTACTCCAGTAGTTTCTCAGGGTGTATTGGGCTCTACTCTGATACGACTTATTGCACTATTAGGGGGCTGACGGTTACCATGCCCTTAGGCCCGATATGCGAGTATCTTAGACGAACAGACCGGACTGTACGGAGATTGTCACAGATAGGCTCGGTAGGAGTTCAAATGAGTTTGGTCATAGGCCTTCTTATCGACAGATACCTGGGTAATCGTTACACACAGCTAGTGCTGCTGACGGACTTGTGATTAAACCCACTGCAAGCGTACTGTCGAGTCTTTAGAGTCCCACACAGAGGGTTTCCCTACTTCGGGCGAAATGATATAGAGGCTGTATGGTTTTATGGCAGGATTCCGATCATATACGTGTACTGGCTACACGAATGATATTCGTACGGATAATACTAGTGGACTTTGGTTTAAGCTGGATCCTAGTATTATATTATTAGATTATTATTATCTCATTGTATTCTTATTTTTCGGAATACGAATAGGGGTATGTATATATGGTGAGGCCATTCTTGTAATTTAACAAGACATGCTTCTAGAAGGGGACACCTCATTATTTGGATTTATCCATTTTGAGAAATAGATTAATGAGGTGGAAATTGGAGATATTCATGGCATGGGTGAAGCATGGCTCATTGCATTTGTTTATTGGTTAGTGGTTACTATTGAAGCATGGATGCTGTTTTCAAATGGGAAAATAATCCATGCTTCATGTGAGATAATGAGTGAGCCATTCTTCACTTGCCTTTGACCCCGTTCATTTGCTCATTTTGTTTCTCTCTCCAATTTTCCTCTCTTTCTTCCTCAAAAACCCTAAGCTTCACATGTGTTGTGAGCCATCAGGTTATATGAAATAAAATACTCCTTTATACACTCTACATTTTGTAGGCTACCTAGCTTAGCAAACTAGGTACCTTAGTTACCTCGATTTAGAGGTTGGAGCTTGAAATACATACTCTCGGGTGGATCATCTTCGACATGAGGAGGCCAACGTTTTAAGCACGATCCGATCTTCGAGGAGCTCAAGAAGAGGAGGAGAAGAAGAAGACTCGAAGGACTTATGAACAAGGAGGTATATAACTCTTACCGAGTAATTAAACCTCTAAGTAGTATAACTAGTTAAGATTTCTGTAAAGATCCTGGAGTTTAGTCGGTGTTGTATAGTATGAAAAATTCATTTTTTGTAAATTCCGCCTCCCACAAGCGCGTGGAGTGTGCGACATCGAATTACATTCGTGGTCGTCTTGAACATTGTTCGGTATTCCCAAAGAGCTTCATGCAACCTTTCGTGACAGTCTTTTTTTCGGACACTGTCTTTTTTATAATCTTGGTCAAAATCTTGTTGAAGGATTCAGCTAAACCGTTGGCCCGAGAATTATAGACTGAAGAGTATCTCTAATCTATTTTATGCTACTGTGTGAAGCGGCTGATTTTATGGCTTTTGTAAGCCGTTCCATTATCCGAGATAATGCGTCATGGAGTGCCGAACCGATAGATGACATGTGTTTTGATGAAGTGGAGGATATTCTCCATATTCACCTCCCTTAGTGGTACTGCCTCTGCCCACTTGGAGAAGTAATCGGTCGTTACCAATATAAACTGATGTCCTTTGGATGATGCTGGTTCGGCAGGGATAATTATATCGGTTCCCCATATTTCGAATGGCCAACTGGACACTGTCGGGTGAAGCGGATTTGGGTTTTGGTGTATGAAGTCCTCGTGAATTTGGCACGAGTGACACTGTTGGGTTATGACAGCGCCCTGGCCATCTACCGTGACCGTTTGCGGAACAAAAGATTTCAAAACTGGCGCTAGAACAACCCGATAATCCGGATCTACCATAAACCTAAAGCTAGGGAACTAAAGAGGAGTTTAGAATGGTTATACCGAATGATCCGAGTCCTTCGGTCTTCTACCATATTCCTAAGCTCTTAGAGGCCACCATGATCAAGCTTGATCGCCGTCTCCCTCCATCGAAGATGATCCACCTGAGGATTTGTAATTCGAGCTCCAACCTCATAGCCGAGGTAACTAGGATACCTAGTTCGCTAAACTAGATAACCTAGAGAATGTAGAATCTAATGATAGATTAATTTGTCTCCAAACACCCTAGGTATCTCAACACATGAGACTTTTAGAGTGGAGGTAGAAGAAGCTTGAGGAGAAGAGAGTGTAGTGAGCATGAAGCAACCATAGAAAATGGCTAAGTCTTGTGAACCAAAGAATTGAATTAAGCCTACAAAAATCTCACAACACAAATAAATATCAAGCATACCACAATAGTAAATCATGAGTCACCCCATGAGTCACCACAAATCCATGCTTCAATAAATGGAAAAATAACACCTCATCCTCCACTTCATTAACCATTTATCCTAAATGGTTAAAAACTAAATGAGGTGTCTTCTTCTAGAAGCACCTTGTAATGAATTACAAAAATACCCCTCATCCGTATATACATACCCGTATCTGTATTCCTAAAAATGCGAATACAGAGAGACGAAAATAATCTAATAATATAATAGGATCCAGCTTAAACCAAAGCCCACTAGTATTATCCGTCCGAATCATGATACGTGCATAAGTGCACGTATATGATTGAACCCTGCCGTAAAACCATACGGCCTCCATATCTTTTTGCCCGAAGCAGGGAAACCCTCTATGTGGGACTCTAAAGACTTGTCAATACGCTGACAGTAGGTTTAACCACAAGCACGTCAGCGGCACTAGCTGTATGTAATGACTACCCAGGTATTGAGCGAAAGGAAGGACGACGAGCAAACTCATCCGAACCCCTACTGTGCATGTCCGTGACAATCTCCGTACAGTCCGATCCGTTTTTCTAAGAGTATCGCATATCGAGTTTACGGGGTGGATAAAGTCAGACCCCTAATAACGTGATATTTCGTTTCGGTATGAAGCCTATCACCAACAAAGAAACTACTGATCCAAATCAGTAATTCTCGTCTACCTTAGCCAAGGATTTCTAGTGATGGCCACCCGTGCACCTCGCGACATCAACCCCCAATACCGGGAGAGATGAATCTCCGACGATCCGCTCACTGCCTCCATATGGCTCGGGACTGTACCCAACTAAAACCTGTTTGCACGACTCCTTTGAGCCATGGTAGGATAGTAATCAAAGCACAGTAGAAATTCACATGAGACAAATGACAATTGTTCATACCATAATATTGCATTATTATATTCCCTATTCTTATATAATTTACAAATAAACAGGTGCTTTTGACCCATGTCTGCTACATAGTACAGGTTATAGGTTCTTGGAGCAAAAACAGTAAAAAAGATAAAAGACGATGCAAAAGTGAGACTACGACCAGCAAATAGAAGGATCTTGATCAATACTACACAAAAGATTAGTTCACAAAGTACGAGGCAACGCAAGGTCCAAGATTTCATCTCGAAGCAACGATAAAAGTCCACTACGATTCACTGGGAGATCTGGAAGAAACCTAGAAGCCCAATTGAGAAAAGTACTGAAGAAATAGGAAGCCCAAAAAGCCCAGAAGCAGACCACAAAATTTAAGCCAATGATCTTTTTATTGGGCCGCGGAACCGCGGCCCAACCCTTACTGCGGCCGCGGTTCCGCGGCTATCTAGAGCCTGTTCTGGAATAAAATTTTACCATAATTTCAAGGCAGCGTTGAACGTTCTTCCTAGGGGTATTTTGGTAAATGCAGACGTGCAGCAATTGTAAACCTATGGTTTTCTATGTCGTATAAATAGATACCAAACTCTTGCATTAGGTCATGCCTCTTTTCACTTCATAAATTCAGATCTGTACTTTGTTGATATTTGGAGAGAGCCATCAATAAAAATTAGTAAGTTCTTTTATTTCTTTGCCTTAGTTTACTTTTAAATTAAAATGTCTTTTAATTCCCTAATGAGCGAGCAGTCTCCTAGCTTGTTAGGGTTAACTTTAGGGAAAGGTTTGAGAGACGAGATCTCTCACCCCTTTCTTGACCTATCATATATAATAATTAGAACTCCATGCATACACGCACACACCGCTCCCTGCAGCACCTTACCCCTCGAGGTAACGGTGATACCGTAGTATAAAGGACCGGTTGTGTATGTTTTCCATGGAGGTTAGGGTAAGGTGTTGGAGTTAGTGCCCTCAGAGTCAATTATTGGATCACAGGCACGTGATTGCAATGATTGAGGGAGGACCTATCCCGGTAGGACAGTCTTACTCGAGATGATAGTATGCTATCTGGTTTATCTTTATCATCGTGTACTGCTTTAGGTGACCTGATATGTCGCTATTACACGTTGATAGAGCCCCTAGGATTCTTGCTTGACGACCAGCAGTATGATGGCGATCATATACGTGGGAGCTGGTAGTCTATAAGCACATCCTTAAAAGGTCCCTAGTCGTAGGAGTTTCGAGACAGGGTATCGATACTCCATTAGTAGACTAGTGTATACAGTCGAGACCCTGACGAGGGGCGGTGGCCGGTCTCACAAGCCACTGGTGTCAGTTGGTTCACCTAAGATGTATACAGGTGCTCATTGGGTTATGAGTACACCGGACAGGACTCGCCGGGAACCTGCTAGTTGGTCTTATACCTGATGTCAGATAGCAGTTCCCAGGTGACATGTGTACAGGTTAGTTCATCGACCTGAGATCGTCATTTGTCTCGTGTGAGTTCCCACTGTGCTTTGATTACTACCCTACCACGGCTCAAAGGAGTCGTGCAAACAGGTTTTAGTTGGGTACAGTCCCGAGCCACATGGAGGCAGTGAGCGGATCTGCAGGGGTTCGTCTCTCCCGGTATTGGGGGTGAGGTCGCGCTGTGTCTAGGAGAGCCATTACGCAAAGCCCTCGGCCGAGGCAGGAGATTTACTGGTAGGTATTCCAGTAGTATCTCAGGGCGTTCTGGGCTACGCTCCGACACGACTTGTACCGCTTTTGGGGGTCTGACTTTTACCAACCCCCTAGGCCCGCCATGCGATACTCATAGACGAACGGACCGGACTGTACGGATATTGTCACTGACAGGCTCAGTTGGGTGTCGGGGTGAGCTTCCTCATCGACGTCCCTTTTGGTCAATAGCTGGTGGCCCGTCACGTATTGGCTTATACCTCTGACGTGCCAGTGGTTAAATCCACAGCCATAGTATTGACGAGTCTTTAGAGTCCACCACACTTTCAGTTACTCAGCTTTCGGGCGAAACGCTGTAGAGGCCGTATGGAGATATGGCAGGATCCGATCAGATACGTGCGGTATTGCACGGATCAGGATCGGACAGTTTTGTACTTGTGGCCGTATGGTTATATGGCAGGGTTCGATCAGATACGTGCGGTATTGCACGAATCAGGATCGAACGGATTTTACTAGCCGGCTTTGGTTTAAGCCGGTCCTAGTTTAGTACAGTGTAGATTTTGTCTCATTGCATCTGTATCCGGTCGGAATACAGATGCGGGTGTGTATGCACAGTGTCGGGGTTTTTCCTGTAATTTATTACGGGACCAGTTTTCTGGAGTTGCCAGTTTGCATTCCGTTCCGGCCGGTTTTCCTTTGTTCTTTCCCGACCGGACTTTTCCGATGGAGGGGGTTATTTGCAAGTTTGCAAATTACACTTTGTGGGGGGGTTTCTTGCAAAAGTGTTTATTATGATATCTTTCAACCATGCTTTGTGTGATTGAAAGGGTATGGGTTTGACTTGATGTGAGTATGGTTGATGTTTGGTTGACTTTGGATATGGTCACCTCCTTCTTGATCCTACACTCACCTCCCTTGTTTTAGATTTTCCCTTCACCATTTCCATAAAAGACTTGGCCGGCCACTTTTTTTGGAGATGATGGATCATTTCATTTTTGGTGAGGGTGTGGGAAAATTAATGTTTCATATCATTTTTCATTGCCTCAAAAATCCCCAAGTTCATATCACCTTGATTCCTCCATCATGGCAACAAAACCCCATTGAGACAAAGCGTATTCTACACTACATTCTACAGCACTTCTTGGGCATGTCGAGTTGCCGGCTTCATGCTCGAGTTGCCTCGGCATTGAGGCGGGAGCCCGTAAAAGACGAAGGCGATGTGGTGCCCTTTCCGGCGAGGAGGCGACGATGTGGAGCAAAGACTTTCCGCGGGAGATCGGGATGATGAAGAGAAGACCGGAGGACTCGGATCACTCGGTATACTTCTCACCCCATCTCTTGTTAGCTAGCGTAGGTTAATGGTAAACGATCCGGGTTTTCTTTGTCCGCGGTAGCGCCGGTTTCCGAGTAAGGAAAAATTTTTGATTCCGCATTTTGGCCTCGAGTAAGAGGCCGGGGCGCTGCCGTGGCGCAACATGGTATCAGAGCCACGCCATTAACCTTACCTAGCTTCGTTTAATGTGTTTTACGTTTCCGATCGAACAAAATCCCGAAAACTCGTATTTCAAGCACATCAGTTTTCTGTTAGAATTTTTTGGTGTCTAAAAATTTTTCAGGTTGCAGAAAAATGATGTACTGAAAAAGATAAGACCACTGTAGGAAAACGACAAAGCAATTCACTGTTATGAGCGCGGAAGCGCGGCTAATACCACTTTTGTGCCGCGCTTCCGCGGCAAGATGGGGGGCCCACTTGTTAATTGTTTGATCGATCGGATATTTTAAACACATTATTTCACAGTATTTACATTATATCTGCGACCGTGAATGTCACTCGATCGGTAAATCCGGTCTAACTGCTATAGTCCGGTTAGACGGATTTGCGAACGTGACTTTCACGTTGATGTTCTATGTTTATGCTGTGTTATTGCGGATCGGTCGTGGGGGATAGCCTGGATGCAATGCTAGTGCAGTTTTGTTGTATTATGTACATTTGATATTGCGGGGCGAGCGTCCGACATGTGGACTGCCGTCACTGCCTGTTTGTATTATTCTTTTGGGGCACGACCTGGTTGCGGTCGATGTACCCGGTATATGTATATTTTACTTTCTGTACTAGGGTTACCCCGCGGAGGGGTGCACGGATAGCCGGGTTCTGGAGGGCAACGGGCCCGCATCTCAGGGCATTGAGACGGAGGGGCTTCAGTCCAGGATTGGCAGGCTATTCGCCGCACTCGTAGGGGGTACAGGTTGACCCAGGAGGGGTGCCCAAGTTACCGGATTCCGTGAAGTGCTGGGTGGTCCATTCACGGTGCTGAAGGGGGCTGCCTCGCTTCAGGTTTTGGCGGGTGACTTGCCGCGCCCGTAGGGGTCTAGGATTTCATTGCACAGGCTATCCACACGACCAGGGGAACGTCGGGTTTCAGCAGCGGCTCTGTGAAACCCGGGGCTTCCAGATATCTGTATTGTTCTGTGATGCTGTACATTTCTGTGATGTTGCCTTTTATTCACGCCTTGAGCGAAATACTATATATTGGTATATATATTAGTAGATGTTGTATATGCTTTACATCCGCGCTAGTCCAGTCCCCGCTCTGCCGTTAGTCAGCTAACCTAACGGGTGATGACGGGACCCAGTGGCGAATACGGATGGCATATACGTACGTCAGTATATTTTCGTTCTTTGTGGTGTGATCAATTGATGGGACTGCATTGATTCGGATCAATGCAAGTTTAAACAAACCTTTTCTGATGTTGTTGGAACATTTTTCAAAAAGCTGTTATTGCAAGGACGTTCACTTTTGTTTTGCATCGTGGTATTCATTTGGAATATCCTGCTCCTCAGTCGACGAGGCAAGGGCCGAGATCCCTTCACCGGGAGTGACCCCTTGGACAGAAGTTTGCGTCAGGGCATTAACTTCACTATAGCCGATTACTTTTGCTTTGCATCGTGGTATTCAGTTGGAATATCCTGCACCTCATTCTACGGGGAAAGAGCCGAGATCCCTTCACCGGGAGTGACCTCTTTAGTAAAGGTTTTCGTCACTATATTTTATAAAAATTATGCAGTTCCTTCAACGATATCAAGTTCATTACGTTAAAGGTTTTTCGCCAAAAACCAGTCGTAGCCCTCCGTCATTTCCTACAGGTATTATTTGGTATTCGTGCTGCGTTTGTTGACCTAGTCAAGACGTAGTGTTCGGTAGCTAAGTGGTACTTGTTTGTTGCATAAGTGGGATTGGTTAGGACAGTCGTGCGGCCTTGTTGACCTAGTCAAGGGCACGTACGGGTGGGTTTAATGCAATCCAGAATAATGACGGGTTGAACTTGACTGGCGGTTTATGGTTTGTTGACCTAGTCAAGGTCATAAACCGCTTGGGGTAAAAATCACATCGGGAGTTTCAAAAGAACTGAAACTTGCCAGGCATGCGCATACCTTCTGGAGTGTGGTGACTTGAGTGGATTCCGTCAGGTTATCATGCGATGATAGTTGGATCCCGATTTCCACTGATGAGTTGGTTTACTCCTCGGGTGATCCCGACTAATTCTTCTTTCAGGTTTGGAGGAGAATTTGAGGTACAGTGGGAGGTTTCCTGATTAGATAAATTGGTAACCATTCTGATCTAGGATAGAGTGCACGCTGAGTGTTTCTTTTCTCTCTCTCTTTGGCAGCGACCATTGACCCGACCCTGGACTATGACTCAGTGACTAAGTTGACCGAACCTTCTTAACAATGGCTTTTGGATTGTCAGAGTTGCAGACCTCATTGCCACTCCTACTTTTACCCTCTTCTCCAGGACACCCCGTATTACTACGAACGTCCACTTCCATTGGACAAAACCATCGTATGGTTATATACGAACTCGAAGGACTTCGAGGATGGTTTCTGGTTCTGGAGAAAACGGATAGGACTATTCAGTTGTCTTTTCTTTTCACCTTCTCTCGGGTTGCGAGTACTCCTTGGTTTAGGAGTAGTACACCTATTACGTAAATTGGATAGTCTTCTTCCAAACCATAGGCTGGTGCCGACCGGTAGGGAATGAAGAAAACCAGTTAACCTAGACGGTGTACAGAAGGTATTAAGTTCAGACAAAGAAAGGGATTAGTAGGAGGGCAAAGTAAATTGCGACTGATATTCACGACCAAACCAAGTATTTCTTCGCCAATCCTAAATCACCTTTGTATTTCTCCAGGACACTCCGTATCACTACGAAGATCCACAGTTTATTGGATACTCCATCGTATGGTTATATACGAACTCGAAAGGAACTAGTTCCAGTTCGGGGATGGATTCTGGTTCAGGAGAAATAGGAATAAAGTACATTCAGGTGTCTTTTATCTTCACCTTCTCTCGCATTGCGAGTGCTCCTAAGATTAGGACAGTACACCCTTTATGCTTATTGGATAGTCTTCTTCCAAACCATAGGCTGGTGCCGAACGGTAGGGAAGGAAGAAAACCAATTGGCCTAAAGGGGTGTGCAGACGGTAATGACTAAAGACATATAAAGGGATTTGGACAGATGGCAAAGAGATATACGGTTACAGTTGTGAATCTGGATAATGGTAGAGGCATTACTAGGAATACCAGGATACCCCATCGAAACATTTCAATGTTTCAGTTTCACTGTGTACTGTTAAAAGAAAACTGATTTCCCGATTGGACACTTGCTCCAGGGTATGTATTTACCAGGTTTGATTCTCACATCTGTATGCTTTTACAGATGATGAGTGGGAGTAAGTTATTGGGAATTGGGTGATCGTCCTCATTATATCGGGATTCGTTGTAATCGGTGATATTTGAGGAGATCACCTGGGATCTTTGCCGGTCGGCAAATATTTGGTTTTGAATATCCGCTGTTGTGCACCAATTTCAAATTGATATATCTGTACGTCTATTTTCATAGAGTGAGATATACCTTTTGATATTATGTCGATGACATTTACCTATATCAGTGGATGGTTAGGTAAGGAGCATTAAACAGCGGTGTAATTCTTCTTAACCATAAGTACAGTTTTCAACCTGCGACGCACAGTGAAAGAGTTGTTAGACTCAGCGGACTTATACAGAGTATTGTATGTTGTCCAGTGTCCATCAGGACAGAGGGGTTGGTCCTCGTACTATATTCGGTTTACTTATGACTTCTCTAGATTTTAGACAGCTGTTTCGTGGAAACACAGGGTCTAAGTTTTGAGGAGTTATAGGTATTTGAATAGAGTAGAGAACCAGGTGTAGCAAGTATCGGGATTCTTCAAAGAGATCGAAGATGTAGATACTTGTGTATGGTATTCAGTTGATAGTAATGATGAAGACAGATTGCTTCTCTTTCAGGTTACTCATAATTGGAAGCATTCCTAAGTTGACTAACGCTGATCGGCCTCCTTCCATTTAGTTGACATGCACTGGAGATAGATGCATGATTTGAATCTGGTTAAATTAAATCAGTGCCTCTGGTTCTATATTGGATATAGAACAGTTCATATCTTAACGATGTTAAGGTACGGGGAGTTGTCCGGCTTATGCTTAAAACCAGACTCCGGATAACTCAAGGCACGTTTCTGTAATGGCTGTTTGTGGGTTGACCCAGGCTATGACGAGGGTTGACTTTCTACCATCTGGCAGATCAATAGAAATATTGTTCTAGACTCGCCACAGTTTTATTAAAAATGGATTTTTTTTCAAAAAAAACAGCAGTGGGAGTATGGTAGAACTGGAAGTGATTCCAGAACCGCAAACGATTACTGAAGATTTAATAAGGAACCTAAAGATTCAATCTGATTTGACATTCCATTGGCCACTCCGCAGATAAGGTGGGTAACTTCAGGCACCCGAGAGGTACTCCGGTAGCCTCAAGGACGGTGACAGGGAAGTTCTTGTTTACCCACACTTGCCATTGTTGTTGTTCCAGGCTGCGAGACCCGGCAGGAGGATGAGTATAGCGTCGTTCTAAACTAGCTTTAGAAGTACACGTCTATATGACTCTGGCAGAGGGTTGTCGTAGTCAGTGGGAGCAGCGGAAGCATTGGTGGACTTCATGCTTATATCTATTTATAGACTAAAGCAGATGTAGCGGAGATAGATCATCCATTTCTGATGTGACAGTCATAGGTTTGACGTCATCAGAATAGGGGATGGATCTGTTGAAAAGGTAGTAGGAAGTGATATTCCTATACTACGATCGGTTACACTTAGGTCGTCACACAGTGTTTTCTCCATAAGGGACTTGGATATTATATCAGACATACTGGTTACTAGATCTATGGTTTTAGATCTAGATTTGGGTGGTTTCCCAATCTGGGTACCTTGACAGCATTCTATGAGTATTTAGAATGGTCGACTCCTGGCACGGTAGTGTACCTGCAGGTAATGGAGTCACCCTCTCTAAAGGTGTCTTATAGACTAAAGGGGAGAGGGATACGCATGATTGACAGATCACTTGCTTAGGCAATTGAGTCAATCATGAGATGTCAAGTACCACACCAGATGTTGTTCTTGCACTAGATGCAATAAGTTGATATTGATCCAATCCTAGAGGAACAGTCGGAAGCAGTTTTAGAACATAAGTGAATGTTCTAGGGATATGATAACGGCTGCCTCCTTTAGGAGACGGTTATCACTCCAGGCTTCCAAGGTGACATGGACGACAAGGAGGTTGTCAGAGTTGTAGTTCTCCCTCTGACGAGGGACAGTATTTTGGACAGGTGGTCCAAGGCAATACTGAGGGAGGCATGGCGCAGGATACTGATTAAGTTCAGTTGTTGATACAGTCTAAGAAGTTTGGATTTGGAGTTCATTTATGAACTAGGTCCCATCAGACATCCAGACATTCCAAGACAGGTATTACTCATTTCGGGAGATGGTTTTCTCCGCGAACTTGAGATATAGAGAGACATAGAAAGAAACATCATAGCGGATCCACTCACTGAGGCTATTCCTCGAACGCAATAGTTTCGCAAACGGGTTTTGTGAGACTGACTAGTAGAGGAGTTGGGTGTTCGGTATCACACGGGCTGTGAGTATGCGACATCGCAATAATTAGCCTTGAGTGCAAGTGGGAGATTGTTGGAGTTAGTGCCCTCAGAGTCAATTATTGGATCACAGGCACGTGATTGCAATGATTGAGGGAGGACCTATCCCGGTAGGACAGTCTTACTCGAGATGATAGTATGCTATCTGGTTTATCTTTATCATCGTGTACTGCTTTAGGTGACCTGATATGTCGCTATTACACGTTGATAGAGCCCCTAGGATTCTTGCTTGACGACCAGCAGTATGATGGCGATCATATACGTGGGAGCTGGTAGTCTATAAGCACATCCTTAAAAGGTCCCTAGTCGTAGGAGTTTCGAGACAGGGTATCGATACTCCATTAGTAGACTAGTGTATACAGTCGAGACCCCGACGAGGGGCGGTGGCCGGTCTCACAAGCCACTGGTGTCAGTTGGTTCACCTAAGATGTATACAGGTGCTCATTGGGTTATGAGTACACCGGACAGGACTCGCCGGGAACCTGCTAGTTGGTCTTATACCTGATGTCAGATAGCAGTTCCCAGGTGACATGTGTACAGGTTAGTTCATCGACCTGAGATCGTCATTTGTCTCGTGTGAGTTCCCACTGTGCTTTGATTACTACCCTACCACGGCTCAAAGGAGTCGTGCAAACAGGTTTTAGTTGGGTACAGTCCCGAGCCACATGGAGGCAGTGAGCGGATCTGCAGGGGTTCGTCTCTCCCGGTATTGGGGGTGAGGTCGCGCTGTGTCTAGGAGAGCCATTACGCAAAGCCCTCGGCCGAGGCAGGAGATTTACTGGTAGGTATTCCAGTAGTATCTCAGGGCGTTCTGGGCTACGCTCCGACACGACTTGTACCGCTTTTGGGGGTCTGACTTTTACCAACCCCCTAGGCCCGCCATGCGATACTCATAGACGAACGGACCGGACTGTACGGATATTGTCACTGACAGGCTCAGTTGGGTGTCGGGGTGAGCTTCCTCATCGACGTCCCTTTTGGTCAATAGCTGGTGGCCCGTCACGTATTGGCTTATACCTCTGACGTGCCAGTGGTTAAATCCACAGCCATAGTATTGACGAGTCTTTAGAGTCCACCACACTTTCAGTTACTCAGCTTTCGGGCGAAACGCTGTAGAGGCCGTATGGAGATATGGCAGGATCCGATCAGATACGTGCGGTATTGCACGGATCAGGATCGGACAGTTTTGTACTTGTGGCCGTATGGTTATATGGCAGGGTTCGATCAGATACGTGCGGTATTGCACGAATCAGGATCGAACGGATTTTACTAGCCGGCTTTGGTTTAAGCCGGTCCTAGTTTAGTACAGTGTAGATTTTGTCTCATTGCATCTGTATCCGGTCGGAATACAGATGCGGGTGTGTATGCACAGTGTCGGGGTTTTTCCTGTAATTTATTACGGGACCAGTTTTCTGGAGTTGCCAGTTTGCATTCCGTTCCGGCCGGTTTTCCTTTGTTCTTTCCCGACCGGACTTTTCCGATGGAGGGGGTTATTTGCAAGTTTGCAAATTACACTTTGTGGGGGGGTTTCTTGCAAAAGTGTTTATTATGATATCTTTCAACCATGCTTTGTGTGATTGAAAGGGTATGGGTTTGACTTGATGTGAGTATGGTTGATGTTTGGTTGACTTTGGATATGGTCACCTCCTTCTTGATCCTACACTCACCTCCCTTGTTTTAGATTTTCCCTTCACCATTTCCATAAAAGACTTGGCCGGCCACTTTTTTTGGAGATGATGGATCATTTCATTTTTGGTGAGGGTGTGGGAAAATTAATGTTTCATATCATTTTTCATTGCCTCAAAAATCCCCAAGTTCATATCACCTTGATTCCTCCATCATGGCAACAAAACCCCATTGAGACAAAGCGTATTCTACACTACATTCTACAGCACTTCTTGGGCATGTCGAGTTGCCGGCTTCATGCTCGAGTTGCCTCGGCATTGAGGCGGGAGCCCGTAAAAGACGAAGGCGATGTGGTGCCCTTTCCGGCGAGGAGGCGACGATGTGGAGCAAAGACTTTCCGCGGGAGATCGGGATGATGAAGAGAAGACCGGAGGACTCGGATCACTCGGTATACTTCTCACCCCATCTCTTGTTAGCTAGCGTAGGTTAATGGTAAACGATCCGGGTTTTCTTTGTCCGCGGTAGCGCCGGTTTCCGAGTAAGGAAAAATTTTTGATTCCGCATTTTGGCCTCGAGTAAGAGGCCGGGGCGCTGCCGTGGCGCAACATAAGGATCGATAAAGGAAGGACAAGAACCTAGAGGAAGAAACACCGTTTTTTCCCGATGGTACTAATCCCTTTTATTGATAATTACCATAACACCTAATAGATCTAAAATAGGGCATTGAAAGCGGTGAGGAAACCTTCAATCTTTCAACTTACCCTAGACCTAACCCTAGCAAGACTTAGATCTAGATAATCTTAGTTTCCTAATTCTAGTATAACTCAACTTAGTTTTTAGATTTAATTAAAAGATCCAACACCCTTTGGAATTAGCTCGTATGAACATTTAGGAATTTTACAACATCCCTGTGGATCGACCCGTATTCACCGGCTAGCTACCAAGCGACGCCGTTCTTGATTGTGGTAACATATATTTTTGATCTATAAAATCTTTTAAATCAAATGGCGCCGTTGCCGGGGATGGCGTAAAAATTTCCTTTTTGTAATTTCGGGTTAATATAAAATATAAAAAATCATAAAAATTGAAAAAATCAAAAATAAAAAAAATTATCATCCTTTATTGTTTGAAGGGTTTCTCGTGTGAATATTTGCAGGATCGACGGATCTAGAAAAAATCCAGCGTGCGAAACAGAAAAAGGTAGATCAGAACAGAAGGGATTTGGAACAACAGAAGAGCAGAAAAATTCCAGAGCCCTGAAGCCACCGCGCCGCCGCCCTTCCGCGGCCTCCTTGTGACATCAGCAAGCGAAATTTGCTCTGTTTGTTTCCTTTTCCCCACTTCTGCAGGATTCTTTGCCAATCTACATAGTACAGGCTACATAGTACAGGTGCTTTTGACCCATGTCTGCTACATAGTACAGCTTACAGGTTCTTGGAGCAAAAACGGTGAAAAAGATAAAAGACGATGCAAAAGAGAGACTACGACCAGCAAGTAGAAGGATCTTGATCAAGCCTACACAAAAGATCAGTTCATAAAGTACGAGGCAACGCAAGGTCCAAGATTTCATCTCGAAGCAACGGTAAAAGTCCACTACGATTCACTGGGAGATCTGGAAGAAACCTAAAAGCCCAATTGAGAAAAGTACTGAAGAAATAGGAAGCCCAAAAAGCCCAGAAGCAGACCACAAAATTTAAGCCAATGATCTTTTTATTGGGCCGCGGATCCGTGGCCCAACCCCTGCTGCGGCCGCGGTTCCGCGGCCATCTAGAGCCTGTTGTGGAATAAAATTTTACCATAATTTCAAGGCGGCGTTGAACGGTCTTCCTAGGGGTATTTTGGTAAATGCAGACGTGCGGCAATTGTAAACCTAGGGTTTTCTATGTCCTATAAATAGATACCCAAACTCTTGCATTAGGTCATGCCTCTTTTCACTTCATAAATTCAGATCTGTACTGTGTTGATGTTTGGAGAGAGCCATCAATAAAAATTAGTAAGTTCTTTTATTTCTTTGCCTTAGTTTACTTTTAAATTAAAATGTCTTTTAATTCCCTAATGAGCGAGTAGACTCCTTGCTTGTTAGGGTTAGCTTTAGGGAAAGATTTGAAAGATGAGATCTCTCACCCCTTTCTTGCCCCATCACATATAATAGTTAGAACTCCATGCATACACGCACACACCGCTCCCTACGGCACCTTACCCCTCGAGGTAACGGTGATACCGTAGTATAAAGGACCGGTTGTGTATGTTTTCCATAGAGGTTAGGTTAAGGGTCGATAAAGGAAAGACAAGAACCTAGCGGAAGAAACACCGTTTTTTCCCGATGGTACGAATCCCTTTTATTGATAATTTCTATAACACCTAATAGATCTAAAATAGGACATTGAAAGCGGTGAGGAAACCTTCAATCTCTCAACTTACCCTAGACCAAACCCTAGCAAAACTTAGATCTAGATAATCTTAGTTTCCTAATCCTAGTATAACTCAACTTAGTTTTTAGATTTAATTAAAAGATCCAACACCATTTGGAATTAGCTCGTAAGAACATTTAGGAAATTTACAACATCCCTGTGGATCGACCCGTATTCACCGGCTAGCTACCAAGCGACGCCGTTCTTGATTGCGGTAACATATATTTTTGATCTATAAAATCCTTTAAATCAAATGGCGCCGTTGCCTGGGATGGCGTAAAAATTTCCTTTTTGTAATTTCGAGTTAATATAAAATATAAAAAATCATAACAATTGAAAAAATCAAAAATAAAAAAAATTTATCATCTTTTATTGTTTGAAGGGTTTCTCGTGTGAATCTTTGCAGGAACGACGGATCTGGAAAAAATCCAGGGTGCGAAACAGAAAAAGGTAGATCAGAATAGAAGGAATTTGGAACAATAGAATAGCAGAAAAATTCCAGAGCCCTGAAGCCACCGCGCCGCCCATCCGCGGCCGAACAACGCTCCAAACCGCGGTTTCGCGGCCTCCTTGTGACATCAGCAAGCGAAATTTGCTCTGTTTGTTTCCTTTTCCCCTTTTCTGCCAATCTCCATATATCTTTTGCCAAATCTTCTACAGGATTCTTTGCCAATCTACATAGTACAGGTTACATAGTACAGGTGCTTTTGACCCATGTCTGCTATATAGTACAGGTTACAGGTTCTTGGAGCAAAAACAGTGAAAAAGATAAAAGACGGTGCAAAAGTGAGACTACAAACAACAAATAGAAGGATCTTGATCAAGCCTACAAAAAAGTGTTAGTTATATGTATGCCCTAGAGGCCATTACTATACACAGGATGTATATTGTAGTGGATGCTTGGACATATATAGGGAAGACTTTCTTGCTCGACATGATAGTATACTATCTGGTTACTCTTTACCTTAACGTGTATACTGATTGTCTCTCTGTTACATGTTGTTAAAGCCCTTAGGATGTGTACTTGACTACCTGGACTATGATGCGGATCATACTAGTGGGGACATGGTAGTCCATAAGTACATCCTTCAAGGTCCCTAGTCGTGGGTATATCGAGACAGGGCATCGATATACCAGAGTAGACTAGCGTATACCTTCTCGACCCATACAGATGGGCGATGGATGATCCCATATCCATTGGTGTTTGACATCGGAGATGATATACGGGTGCTCAGTGGAGACTGGGTACACTGGACGGACTCGCCGAGAACTCCCAGATGGTATTATACCTCACGTCAGATGGCAGTTCTCTGGTGACACTGGTACAGAGTAGTCTGTTGACCCGAGATCGTCATAGAGTCTTGTGTGGTTCCCACTGTGCTTTGATTTACACCTTACCACGTCCAAGAGGGCGTGCAAAACGGTGGTTTTTGGGTACAGCCCCGAATCACATGGAGGCAATGAGCGATAGGAGGGGATTCGTCTCTCCCGGTATAGGGAGTTGATGTTGCACTGTGTTCGATTGGCTATAACCGGAAATCCCTGGCCAGGGTTGCTGAGATTTACTGGTAAGTGTTACCAGTAGTCTCTCGAACTGTTATAGACCTCATATCGACACGACTTATCGAGCTATTAGGGTCTGACGTTTACCACCCCTAGGCAAGGTATGCGACATATCAGACGACGAGACCGGACTGTACGGTAAGTGTTACTGGTTGGATTCACAGGAGTGTGAGCGGGCTTGCTCGTCGATCTTCTGATCGTTCAATACCCGGGTGGCCGTTACGTTTAGCAGACCGCTTGCGGCTTGTGGATGATTGATATGATGACGAGTCTTTAGAGTCCTACACAGAGGTTTCCTGGCTCAAGCGAAACGAAATAGGAGCGCATATGAGATATGTGCGGGACCGGGAATAATGCGTGTATGTGATACCGTATTCCATTCTCGCGATGAATGTATCGAAAGGTTGTATGCGATATAACCTAGTTATCGAATCAAGGATTGATTCGGTAAACCGATACAAAGGATACTAGTCGGTTATATGCGATATAACCGAATCGTTAAATCAAGTGTTGATTTAATGATTTAATGCATAATTATATATTTGATATATTACTTTGCATTAACTAGTATTGGTTCACTTTAAATGGATTTTCTCACTTGAAGTTCACAAGTTGTATATGTGATATACTTTTGTGCACTTGATTGTATCATGTTTGATGATACATGCTTACTTGAGTTTGTGTAAAGATTAAACCATGGTTATTTAAATGGTTAGGGTTTTGTTTTTCATATCTATTTATTCATTTATTTATTTATTTATTTTTGGCAAAAGAAAAGAAAAATGGTGGCTTTCTTTGGATGCATGTTGAAGCTTCATGAAGCTTTGACTAAGTCACCATTTTTGTCTTCATGCTTAACCCTAACCATTGACCTAACCCTAGTTTATTCTCTACACTTGACCATGGTTGGATTATGATAAGTATTCATTTTATTTTCTTTTTGAAATATACTTATCATAACATTTTTCATCTTCTTCTTCTTCTTCTTCAAGAAGAAGCTTGCCTCCATCAATGGCAACTTGAGAAAATGAGTGAGAAATCCAATTCTAAAGTAAACCCACCTTCTATTTCTTCATCCTCTACCTCTTTCCAAGTAGTATAGGGTGTTTTCTTCACAAGTTTCATGACTTGGTGAAGTGGGAGCTTGATCTTGTGATGCCTCGACATAGATCATCTTCGGCATCGTTGTCGATGACCTAGCCCGCCCATTTCTCCGATGAAGCCGACGGTAGAGCCCGGGATTGGATTTGGACAGCAAGGGGACTTCATCATGGAGCTATGGAGGTGGAGAACATGATCTACAAAGGTTGTATTTCCGTTCACTTAGTTAAATTGTTAACTAGCTTCTTGTTTCGCCTAAAATTCTAGTTAACGATCCGTATTAGGGTTTCTTGGCACTTGTAATTTTTGAAATTGGCATGGTTGATGCCTTGTGAGACCTCATTAGTATGCCTAGGAACCCTTCAGTGGTATCAGAGCCTAGCTAGAGCCTTAGGCGAAGCATAGACGGAGTTTGAAGTCCGATTAAACCGAAACCCTAACACAAATTTGCTCTCTGGACTTTTTCCAAAAATTGGGTTTTTTCCATATTAAAAATATGCAGAAAATTCAGCAGGAAATTCTAAGAATTACGGTGCAAAAATTACCTAATGATCTGTCTAAAGTGCGGCGGAACCGCGGCATTAGCGTGCTAATGCGGCTGTTCCGCGGCCATTTTGTCTCTTCTCCCATTGAATTTTGCACAGTAATTCCTATTTTGCAGTGCTGGTTTTCCTGGGATATTTTTTTTTCTGAACTCAAGAGTTGAGTTTTCTGGGTTGTATTGGGGACTCGGTGTTTCGATCGAATTGTCTAATTTTGTCTATGTGGCTTTCCGGATATTTTAGAATATGTTAAAAAGTTCGACCGGATATAAATACCCAACTTTTCCCCTGTCGGGAAATTTCCAAGTGTTGGATCTTTCTGTAGTTTAATGACGTTCTAAGTAGTGCAAGTAACGCGATGGTCCCTCTAGAAGACAACAAACCTTAACTCGATTATGTGACCGTCTTGAACTGCCCTTTGAACCTTAGGGTTTGGGGCAGTACGACGTGTCACATGTGAGGCGTTGGCTTGACCCTTCTACGAATGGACCGTTGGTACTGAGGCACGAACTGAATGTTTTTAGACTTGTTTCATGTGTTGATCTGTATCGGGAAAACTTGGGTGTTTGAATGTTCGATCGGAAAGTTTAACATTTTCTAATTATCTGGAATGTGATACAATAATTGGAATTCACAATAAGTTATGAGATAACTGAATGAATGGTATAAACATAGAAGTTTAGTCTCACTTGATCGGTTGCCACGGAATCTTGATGTGATCAAAAGTCCGTCGCAATCACGTAGCGTACTCGGATACTCGCCGGGTAAACTTAATAGACAGCCTCGCTCCATAGCCCGACCAAGTGACTGAAGGAGAACCCCGTCGCCGAAAGCATCCGTTCGGGTGCTCGCGGCAGCGGCGTTCCGCCTTGGTGCACTTCGTCGACGGTATCGGGGGTGCGGCCGTCTACTAAAGTTTGCGACGAGCATTCGATCAGGATGTCGGGAATGTTGTTGAATTGCCCGACTTGATATTGAAAGAGTTTTCGATAATGAGACTAAAATGCAGGGTTTATAATTGTTAGGCATGCGATGTCTAAGGAATTCATTTGGTCAGGCTTGCGATGTCTGAGGAGGTTGCGGATTCCAACTGTTGTAGTTTTACACTTTCTTTTCTGTGACCGTAAGTGTAATATGTGATATCGCCGGTTTCGTTGCTATATGTCAACGACAATTGGGATGGACATATTTACTTACGTTGATGACATGCGATGTTATGTGTTGCTGGATATGTTATATTGGATCGTCGTGTTTGAATAGCCGGGGGGTTTTATGTGAGATGAGTATTTTTCATTTTCATTCATGTAAAAATTTGTATGTAATATTCTTTTATTGGGGCACTTCCAGGTTGCGGAAGATGTCACCCTTTGTATATTATTTACTTTTCCGCACTAGGATAGACCCAAGGAGGGGAGCACAAGTAACCGGGTTCTGGAGTCCAGTAGGAGACCAACTCGAGGAGTCGAGTCCGGGTCTCCTAACTCTAGAATTGGTAGGGTTGCTTGCCGCTCTCGTAGGGGTCTAGGGGTGTGGGTTTGGCTATTCATCGCGACCGTGGAATCCGTGTTTTATACTGGCTCGTATTGAAAACACGGACGTCCTAGTATATCCAATATTTCATATGATTCTTCTGCTGCGATATCTGTGATGTGATCATGTGATATGTTCTGTGATAGATACTGTATATAGTATATATGATATATTATATAGGCGTTACTTATGTTTTACACCCGCGCTAGCCCTGCCCCGCTCTGCCGTTAGTTACCTAACCTAACGGTGCACGAGGGGACATCGAGGCGAATGCGGATGGCATAAGTGTACGTCGTATTTATCTGTGATGTTTAGGTACTTAAATGATGGGACTTCATTAATGTGATTAATGAAAGAAAAGAAACCTAAGAAGTTGTAGAATCGAATTTCAAAAATAAAACAGGTAGCTACAGTTGTTGCTTTGCACAGAGGTATATGTGATATATCCTGCACCTTATTCGATGAGGAAAGGACCGAGATCCCTTCACCGGGAGTGACTCCTTTAGCAATAACTGGCAGATGCTACACACTCGGTTTATCTTTTGATTTCTTTTAAGAGTTTTCGCTTTGCACAGTGATATATATGATATATCCCGCACCTCATTCGACGAGGAAAGGACCGACGATCCCTTCACCGGAAGTGACTCCTTTAGCAAAACTAGAAAAGCCTCAAAAACACTCCATTTTAAAATCATTTGATTCTACAACGATATCAAGTTCATTACGCAATAGGTTTTCAGAAAAACCTGTCGTAGCCCTCCGTCATTTCAGATAAGTTGTATATAGTATTCGTGCTGCATTTGTTGGCTTTCGTCAAGGTGCAGTGTGCGGTAGCTATATGCTGCTTATCTGCTGCATACGATGCGATTGGATTAGGGTAGTCGTGCGGCTTTGTTGGCTTTCGTCAAGGGTCGTGCGGGTGGGTTTAATTCAATCAAGAAATGTACGGGTTGAACTTGACTAGCGGGCTATGGTTTGTTGGCTTTCGTCAAGGTCATAGCACGTTAGGGGCAAAATATTATCGGGAATTTCAAGTGTTGAAATTTGCAATGAGATTGCATACCTTCTATGAGATAGTTGGATCCCGATACCCACTGCGACTAATTGTTACTCCTGGGAGAGTTTTACACTTTACAATTAGCCGATCTAGTAGGTGTCTAGAAAGGTGTCAACGGGGTTACGCCTCTGGGAAAACGAGGTTTACATTAATTAGGTTCGTGCGAAAGCACGGGGGACCTCCCTCAAAGTACCGACACTGGTCTGGCTGAAAGATTGGCGAACTTGTAGTGTGTAATTAATCCCGGCTAGTCTTTCCTTTTAGGGTTTGAAGGAAGATTTGATAAAAAGCAGTGGGAGCCATCCTGATTAGACAAAACAATAACCAATCTGATCATGCAAGAGCGCACGCTGAGTGTTTTCTTCTCTCTCTCTCCAGGTAGCGACCATATCACGCCTTAATCAAGATAATAATACGGATTTTTGACCGAACCCGCTTGTTATACTGAGCTGGGGAACATTGGTCCCGCTCTAACTTATAATTGTTATAAGACAGAGCAGGAAATTGGGGATTACCAGAATTCCCGTGCCGCCCAAACGAAGAGAGTGCATGCTGATGCATCATTTTCGGGTGTGTTCATTACAGAGAACTGTTTCTCAGTATCCTTTACGTCCTGGGTATATGATACCGGATCAGGATCCCACATATGTAATATGTTACATGGGCTAAAGATAGGTAAAGAACTGAGAACGGGTGATAAGTTTCATGAGACAAAAAATGGGGCAAGTGTTGCAGCCAAGTCTGTTAGTCACTGTTACTCTGTATTACCAATACATTGATTCTGAACAAATGCTATTAGATACCGAACCTGATATACAAAATCATATCAGTCTCTTTATAAGTAAAGAAATGATAAAATTTTGTATTGTTGGATAACGTTTTGAACATTTCCTATATTAAAAGTTGATCGGTTCAGGCACGTTATCTAAAAGCATTAATGTTCTAAATCAAACTATAGTTCTTTAGTATACGGAACACACAAAAGAGGAAGAGTTCAGAAATGAACAAATCCTTCTTGAGGTATTGAAGACTAGGTCATATCAATGCAACCCGACTAGCTAAGTTGCACATAGATGCATATTTAAAACTGTTTGAATTTACATCTTGTGAAACTTGCCAGTCATGTCAAAAAGATAAGATGACCATAGCTCCGTTTACTGGAAACAGAGAATGAGTTAGTAAACTCTTGGGATGATACATGTTGATGTATGTAAGGTCCCCTGTCTACATATGCCAGGACTGGTTCTTTGTACTTCGTTACATTCTCTGATAATCTCTCAAGATTCAGACATATGTTCCTATTGAAACACAAGTCCGAAACTTTTGAGATATTCATGGAATATAAGTTAGAAGTAAAGAACCAAATTGAGGGTATAAGTATTATGTCCTTTGATGCGATCTGGGAGGAGAATACTTGAGCACAGAATTCCTGGACTATTCTAAAGGAGAATGAGATTCTCTCTCAGCATTACTCCTCCGTATACACCATAGCACGATGGTATATCGGGGCGGAGCAATAGCACCCTATATGATATGTTGTGCTCTATGATGAGTACTACTGAGTTTCCTATTTCCTTTTGGGAGTTATGCGCTTGAGAAGCTGCATACCTATTGAATAGGGTTCAAATCAAATCAGTTGCCTACCACTTCATATGTGATATGGAAAGGGAAGAGCCCATGTCTTAAGCTAGTTAAGATTTGGGGTTGACCGGCCTATGTCTAAAAGCAAAATCCGGACAATCTCGAGGCAAGGTCTGTAATGTAGAACTGGAAAGGTTCCAGCTATACAAACTACAGCAGATGATTTGATAAAACCAAAGGATTCAATAGTTACCAACGAACCTCAGCCTCTCCGCCGATCTAGTAGGGTTCCTCACCCACCTGAGAGATACTTCAGTTTCTCTATGACAGTGGGAGCGAGGATTGCATCATGAGATGATGACCCAACTAGTTTCGAGCAGGCCATCGAGAGTAGGGACTCTGTAAGAATGGCTGGATGCTTAGCGATCCGAGATGGAATCCTTATACACCAACAAAGTATGGACTTTGGTTACTATATCTGAAGGGTTAAATCCCCGTCAGGAGCAAGTATATCTTGAGAAGATTACTTGGTGTACATGGAAAAGTTGAGACTTTCAAAGCTAGACTTGTTAAAGGTTTTCGTCATCGACCAGGCGTGGATAATGATGAAACCTTTTCCAGTGCCTATGCTTAAGACTATCCGGATCCTACTTGCCACGGCTACATACCATGACTACGATATCTGGCGGTTGGGTGTCATGACTGCTCTTCTAAATGATATTTTAGAAGAGAGAGTCTATAAGTACACAGTCAGAGGGCTTCGTAGACAGTGGGAGCAACGAAAACGTGTACAAGATGCTTTATAGGATAAAGCAGGTATCGCGGAGTTGGAACATCTGTTTTGATGTGTTAGTCAAAGAGTTTGACATCATCAAAATGGTAGATGAACCTTGTATAAACAATAAAGGTAGTAGGGAGTATAGTGACGATCCTCGTAGAGTACGTGGATGACATGCTCTTGATAGGGAAGGAGTTTCCTATGCTACCCTCGGTCAATCTCCGCTTATCACAATAATTCTCCATATATGATCAAAGTTATACCTCCTAAATCCTGGGTTTTGGATCTATGAGATAGATCTAATTGGATATTAGGATTCTCACTAGATGTAGTGAGATGGTATCAATCGATCCTGGGGAGAATCACTGGAAGGGTTCCAGGCTGATGAGGACGACTGAATGTCAGTCACAGGCATTGTCTTTACCCTCAGTAAAAGGGACGGTATGTTGGAAGAGTTCCAAGCTAGATACCGTGGCATACTAGACGATAAAGGCTGGATACATCGCTATTTCAAATGCTACCAAAGAAGCTGTTTGGGTGTATATTGGTTCATGAGATGAACTACGTTCCAACCATTGTGAGACAATGGAGTTGTGGCTTATGCCAAGGAACGAAGGTCCCATCAGTGATCCAGACATATTCTAAGGCAGTATCACCTGATCATGGAGATAGTTGATCTCCAGGGTGATCGAGGTTAGGAGAGTAGACTCTGAGGACAACACGGCGGATCCACTCACAAAGGCCTTTTCCCAGAGAGAGACTTTTATGGGATGGTTGAGTATGAGATACTACAACCACCGCTATCAGATGGCCCAAGTGCAAGTGGGAGATTGTTAGTTATATGTATGCCCTAGAGGCCATTACTATACACAGGATGTATATTGTAGTGGATGCTTGGACATATATAGGGAGGACTTTCTTGCTCGACATGATAGTATGCTATCTGGTTACTCTTTACCTTAACGTGTATACTGATTGTCTCTCTGTTACATGTTGGTAAAGACCTTAGGATGTGTACTTGACTACCTGGACTATGATGCGGATCATACTAGTGGGGACATGGTAGTCCATAAGTACATCCTTCAAGGTCCCTAATCGTGGGTATATCGAGACAGGGCATCGATATACCAGAGTAGACTAGCGTATACCTTCTCGACCCATACAGATGGGCGATGGATGATCCCATATCCATTGGTGTTTGACATCGGAGATGATATACGGGTGCTCAGTGGAGACTGGGTACACTGGACGGACTCGCCGAGAACTCCCAGATGGTATTATACCTCACGTCAGATGGCAGTTCTCTGGTGACACTGGTACAGAGTAGTCTGTTGACCCGAGATCGTCATAGAGTCTTGTGTGGTTCCCACTGTGCTTTGATTTACACCTTACCACGTCCAAGAGGGCGTGCAAAACGGTGGTTTTTGGGTACAGTCCCGAATCACATGGAGGCAATGAGCGATAGGAGGGGATTCGTCTCTCCCGGTATAGGGAGTTGATGTTGCACTGTGTTCGATTGGCTATAACCGGAAATCCCTGGCCAGGGTTGCTGAGATTTATTGGTAAGTGTTACCAGTAGTTTCTCGAACTGTTATAGACCTCATATCGACACGACTTATCGAGCTATTGGGGTCTGACGTTTACCACCCCTAGGCAAGGTATGCGACATATCAGACGACGAGACCGGACTGTACGGTAAGTGTTACTGGTTGGATTCACAGGAGTGTGAGCGGGCTTGCTCGTCGATCTTCTGATCGTTCAATACCCGGGTGGCCGTTACGTTTAGCAGACCGCTTGCGGCTTGTGGATGATTGATATGATCATCACCTGCTGCCGGCGTATTGACGAGTCTTTAGAGTCCTACACAGAGGTTTCCTGGCTCAAGCGAAACGAAATAGGAGCGCATATGAGATATGTGCGGGACCGGGAATAATGCGTGTATGTGATACCGTATTCCATTCTCGCGATGAATGTATCGAAAGGTTGTATGCGATATAACCTAGTTATCGAATCAAGGATTGATTCGGTAAACCGATACAAAGGATACTAGTCGGTTATATGCGATATGACCGAATCGTTAAATCAAGTGTTGATTTAATGATTTAATGCATAATTATATATTTGATATATTACTTTGCATTAACTAGTATTGGTTCACTTTAAATGGATTTTCTCACTTGAAGTTCACAAGTTGTATATGTGATATACTTTTGTGCACTTGATTGTATCATGTTTGATGATACATGCTTACTTGAGTTTGTGTAAAGATTAAACCATGGTTATTTAAATGGTTAGGGTTTTGTTTTTCATATCTATTTATTCATTTATTTATTTATTTCTTTTTGGCAAAAGAAAAGAAAAATGGTGGCTTTCTTTGGATGCATGTTGAAGCTTCATGAAGCTTTGACTAAGTCACCATTTTTGTCTTCATGCTTAACCCTAACCATTGACCTAACCCTAGTTTATTCTCTACACTTGACCATGGTTGGATTATGATAAGTATTCATTTTATTTTCTTTTTGAAATATACTTATCATAACATTTTTCATCTTCTTCTTCTTCTTCTTCTTCTTCAAGAAGAAGCTTGCCTCCATCAATGGCAACTTGAGAAAATGAGTGAGAAATCCAATTCTAAAGTAAACCCACCTTCTATTTCTTCATCCTCTACCTCTTGCAAAGTAGTATAGGGTGTTTTCTTCACAAGTTTCATGACTTGGTGAAGTGGGAGCTTGATCTTGTGATGCCTCGACGTAGATCATCTTCGGCATCGTTGTCGATGACCTAGCCCGCCCATTTCTCCGATGAAGCCGACGCTAGAGCCCGGGATTGGATTTGGACAGTAAGGGGACTTCATCATGGAGCTATGGAGGTGGAGAACAGGATCTACAAAGGTTGTATTTCCGTTCACTTAGTTAAATTGTTAACTAGCTTCTTGTTTCGCCTAAAATTCTAGTTAACGATCCGTATTAGGGTTTCTCGGCACTTGTAATTTTTGAAATTGGCATGGTTGATGCCTTGTGAGACCTCATTAGTGTGCCTAGGAACCCTTCAAAAAGATCAGTTCACAAAGTACGAGGCAACGCAAGGTCCAAGATTTCGTCTCGAAGCAACTGTAAAAGTAGAATACGATTCACTGGGAGATCTGGAAGAAACCTAGAAGCCCAATTGAGAAAAGTACTGAAGAAATAGGAAGCCCAAAAAGCCCAGAAGCAGACCACAAAATTTAAGCCAATGATCTTTTTATTGGGCCGCGGAACCGTGCCCCAACCCCTGCTGCGGCCGCGGTTCCGTGTCCATCTAGAGCCTGTTGTGGAATAAAATTTTACCATAATTTCAAGGCGGCGTTGAACGGTCTTCCTAGTGGTATTTTGGTAAATGGAGACATGCGGCAATTGTAAACCTAGGGTTTTCTATGTCCTATAAATAGATACCCAAACTCTTGCATTAGGTCATGCCTCTTTTCACTTCATAAATTCAGATATGTACTGTGTTGATGTTTGGAGAGAGCCATCAATAAAAATTAGTTAGTTCTTTTATTTCTTTGCCTTAGTTTACTTTTAAATTAAAATGTCTTTTAATTCCCTAATGAGCGAGTAGTCTCCTCGCTTGTTAGGATTAACTTTAGGGAAAGGTTTGAGAGATGAGATCTCTTACCCCTTTCTTGCCCCATCACATATAATAATTAGAACTCCTTGCATACACGCACACACCGCTCCATGCGACACGTTACCCCTCGAGGTAATGGTGATACCGTAGTATAAAGGACCGGTTGTGTATGTTTTCCATAGAGGTTAGGGTAAGGATCAATAAAGGAAGGACAAGAACCTAGAGGAAGAAACACCGTTTTTTCCCGATGGTACTAATACCTTTTATTGAAAATTACCATAACACCTAATAGATCTAAAATAGGGCACTGAAAGCGGTGAGGAAACCTTCAATCTCTGAACTTACCCTAGACCTAACCCTACCAAGACTTAGATCTAGATAATCTTAGTTTCATAATCCTAGTATAACTCAACTTAGTTTTTAGATTTAATTCAAAGATCCAACACCCTTAGGAATTAGCTAGTAAGAACATTTAGGCAATTTACAACATCCCTGTGGATCGACCCGTATTCACCGGCTAGCTACCAAGCGACACCGTTCTTGATTGCGGTAACATATATTTTTGATCTTTAAAATCCTTTAAATCAAATGGCACCGTTGGCGGGGATGGCGTAAAAATTTCCTTTTTGTAATTTCGGGTTAATATAAAATATAAAAAATCATAAAAATTGAAAAAAATCAAAAATAAAAAAAAATTATCATATTTTATTATTTGAAGGGTTTCTCGTGTGAATCTTTGCAGGATCGACAGATCTGGAAAAAATCCAGGGTGCGAAACAGAAAAAGGTAGATCAGAACAGAAGGGATTTGGAACAACCGAACAACAGAAAAATTCCAGAGCCCTGAAGCCACCACGCCGCCGCCCTTCCGCGGCCGAACAACGCTCCAAACCGCGGTTCCGCGGCCTCCTTATGACATCAGCAAGCGAAATTTGCTCTGTTTGTTTCCTTTTCCCCTCTTCTGCCAATCTCCATATATCTTTTGTCAAATCTTCTGCAGGATTCTTTGCCAATCTACAAAGTACAGGTTACATAGTATAGGTGCTTTTGACCCATGTCTGCTACATAGTACAGGTTACAGGTTCTTGGAGCAAAAACAGTGAAAAAGATAAAAGACGGTGCGAAAGTGAGACTACGACCAACAAATAGAAGGATCTTGATCAAGCCTACAAAAAAGATCAATTCACAAAGTACGAGGCAACGCAAGGTCCAAGATTTCGTCTCGAAGCAACGGTAAAAGTCCACTACGATGCACTGGGAGATCTGGAAGAAACCTAGAAGCCCAACTGAGAAAAGTACTGAAGAAATAGGAAGCCCAAAAAGCCCAGAAGCAGACCACAAAATTTAAGCCAATGATCTTTTTATTGTGCCGCGAAACCGTGGCCCAACCCTTGCTTCGGCCGCGGTTCCGCTGCCATCTAGAGCCTGTTGTGGAATAAAATTTTGCCATAATTTCAAGGCGGCATTGAACGGTCTTCCTAGGGGTATTTTGGTAATTGCAGATGTACGGCAATTGTAAACTTAGGGTTTTTCTATATCCTATAAATAGATACCCAAACTCTTGTATTAGGTCATGTCTCTTTTCACTTCATAAATTCAGATCTGTACTGTGTTGATGTTTGGAGAGAGACATCAATAAAAATTAGTAAGTTCTTTTATTTCTTTGCCTTAGTTTACTTTTAAATTAAAATGTCTTTTAATTTCTTAATGAGCGAGTAGTCTCCTCACTTGTTAGGGTTAGCTTTAGGGAAAGGTTTGAGAAATGAGATCTCTCACCCCTTTTTTGCCCCATCACATATAATAATTAGAACTCCATGGATACACGTACACACTGCTCCCTGCGACACCTTACCCCTCGAGGTAACGGTGATACCGTAGCATAAAGGACCGGTTGTGTATGTTTTCCATGGAGGTTAGGGTAAGGATCGATAAATGAAGGACAAGAACCTAGAGGAAGAAACATCGTTTTTTCACGATGGTACTTGTCCCTTTTATTGATAATTACTATAACACCTAATAGATCTAAAATAGGGCATTGAAAGCGGTGAGGAAACCTTCAATCTCTCAACTTACCTTGGACCTAACCCTAGCAAGACTTAGATCTAGATAATCTTAGTTTCCTAATCCTAGTATAACTCAACTTAGTTTTTAGATTTAATTAAAACATCCAACACCCTTTGGAATTAGTTCGTAAGAACATTTAGGAAATTTACAACATCCCTGTGGATCGACCCGTATTCACCGGCTAGCTACCAAGCAACACCGTTCTTGATTGCGGTAATATATATTTTTGATCTATAAAATCCTTTAAATAAAATGGCGTCGTTGCCGTGGATGGCGTAAAAATTTCCTTTTTATAATTTCGGGTTAATATAAAAAATAAAAAATCATAAAAATTGAAAAAATCAAAAATAAAAAAAATTATCATCTTTTATTGTTTGAAGGGTTTCTCGTGTGAATATTTGCAGGATCGACGGATCTGGAAAAAATCCAGGGTGCGAAACAGAAAAAGGTAGATCAGAACAGAAGGGATTTGGAACAACAGAACAGCAGAAAAATTCCAGAGCCCTGAAGCCACCGCACCGCCGCCCTTCAACGGCCGAACAACGCTCCAAACCGCGGTTCTACGGCCTCCTTATGACATTAGCAAGCGAAATTTGCTCTATTTGTTTCCTTTTCCCCTCTTCTGCCAATCTCCATATATCTTTTGCCAAATTTTCTGCAGGATTCTTTGCCAATCTACATAGTACAGGTTACATAGTACAGGTGCTTTTGACCCATTTCTACTACATAGTACAGGTTACAGGTTCTTGGAGCAAAAACAGTGAAAAAGATAAAAGACGGTGCAAAAGTGAGACTATGACCAGCAAATAGAAGGATCTTGATCAAGCCTACACAAAAGATTAGTTCACAAAGTACGAGGCAATGCAAGGTCCAAGATTTCGTCTCAAAGCAACGGTAAAAGTCCACTACGATTCACTGGGAGATCTGGAAGAAACCTAAAAGCCCAATTGAGAAAAGTACTGAAGAAATAGGAAGCCCAAAAAGACCAGAAGCAGACCACAAAATTTAAGCCAATGATCTTTTTATTGGGCCGCGGAACAGCGGCCCAACCCCTGCTGCAGCCGCAGTTCCGCAGCCCTCTAGAGCCTGTTGTGAAATAAAATTTTACCATAATTTCAAGGCGGCGTTGAACGGTCTTCCTAGTGGTATTTTGGTAAATGCAGACGTGCGGCAATTGTAAAGCTATGGTTTTCTATGTCCTATAAATAGATACCTAAACTCTTGTATTAGGTCTTGCCTCTTTTCACTTCATAAATTCATATCTATACTGTGTTGATGTTTGGAGAGAGCCATCAATAAAAATTAGTAAGTTCTTTTATTTCTTTGCCTTAGTTTACTTTTAAATTAAATGTCTTTTAATTCCCTAATGAGCGAGTAGTCTCCTCGCTTGTTAGGGTTAACTTTAGGGAAAGGTTTGAGAGTGTAAGTCTACGCTAGCGCCCCGGCCATCTACAGACGCCAAATGCGGAACAAAAAACTTTTAACTGGCGCTATCGTATACTTTAACCCGGATCTGCCATTATTGCTAAACTAACAAACTGTAAAGAGTGTAGAAAGGTTATACCGAACGATCCGAGTCCTTCGTTCTTTAACCATCATCCCACGCTCCGTTGCGACTGCACCGATCTCTTCGATCTCCGATCTGCTCATCCAGGTGGCACCACGTCACTGATTCTTTAAATGGGCTCCCGCCTCTGACTCGAGGCAACTCGGTCGTCAAGTTTGCTAAAACAGACGACCAAGAATGATGTAGAGAATGAGTAGATGATTTTGTCTCGCTTCGTCCAAAACCATGGACGAACGGTTAATGAAGTTGCCGTGGGAATCGGGTGATGGAATGAAATGAGCTGTGAAGTTCCATACACCCCAAAATCTATCATATCTTTTGTAACCAAATGAAAACATCAAGTGAGAATGAGAGAGAGGAGGGGCCGGCCATATATAGGGAGGGGGGTGAGTGTAGGAGAGAAGAAGGTGACCTTAAGAAAGAAATATCATGTGTGAACACAAGAAAAATATCCTTAAGCAAACAAAACCTCATTAATGCAAATGGTGATTCATTAACCTAGTCACCATTGCATTAATGGCTCCATTAAAGCACTAATGACTCACGATGTCAAGTCACCCTTTCTAGAACCTTCTAGAAGCATGACTCACCCTCATCCAAGAAAAGATAAATCCGTCTTTAACCGAATGTTAAAAGACGGCTGATAGAAACTGGAAACTGGCAACTTCCAAAAGTGATCCTGAAACGACTTTCAGGATAACCCCGTAACTGTATAAATATACCCGCATTTGTATTACGACCGAATACAAATGTATCTGAGACAAAGATATTATACCTACTCAATATAATACTCGGATCCGGCTTAAACCAAAGCCGACCAGTATCATCTGCCCGAAAAATAACACGTGCGTAAACGCACGTGCATTTTCCGAACTCTGCCATAAAACCATACGGCCTCTACAACGTTTCGCCCGAACTTGGGAAACTGTCTGTGGGGGACTCTAATGACTCGTCAGTACCCTGGCAGTGGGTTTAACCACAAACCGTCAGCGGCACTAGCTATGCATAACGGCTGCCCATGGACTGACCTCAACGGGAGGCCGATAAGCGAACTCAACCGGAAACCCTACTGAGCCTAACAGTGACAATGTATATACAGTCCGGTCCGTTCGTCTATGAGTATCGCATATCTGCCTAGGGGAATATAAACGTCAGACGCCCAATAGCAGTATAAGTCGTGTCGGAGTGTAGCCCAATAACACCCTGAGATACTACTGGAGTATCTACCAGTAAATCTCCTACCATGGCCATGGACTTTGTGTAATGGCTCTCCTAGACACAGCACGACCTCGCCCCCAATACCGGGAGAGACGAATCCCCTGCCGATCCGCTCACATGCCTCCATATGGCTCGGGACTGTACCCAAAAGCTACCTGTTTGCACGACTCCTTTGATCCGTGGTAGGGTAGAAATCAAAGCACAGTGGGAACTCACACGAGACAAATGACGACCTCAGGTCGATGAACTAACCTGTACACATGTCACCAGGGAACTGCTATCTGACGATAGATATAGTACCAACTAGCAGATTCCCGGCGAGTCCTGTCCGGTGTACTCATAACCCAATGAGCACCTGTATACATCTTAGGTGATCCAACTGACACCAGTGGCTTGTGAGACCGGCCACCTCCCCTCGTCGGGGTCTCGACTGTACACACTAGTCTACTCCGGAGTATCGATGCCCTGTCTCGAAACTCCCACGACTAGGGACAACAATTAAGGATATGCGTATAAACCACCCAACTCTCACGTATATGATCTCCATCATACAGTTGGTGGTAAAGCAAGATCCTAAGGGCTCTACCAAAGTGTAACATGTAATCAGTCACCTGAAAATGTACACGACTGATAAAGGCAAACCAGATAGCATACTATCATCTTGAGTAAGACTGTCCTACCGGTATAGGTCCTCCGCAATCATTGCAATCACGTACCTGCGATCCAATAATTGACTATGAGGGCACTATCTCCAACAATCTCCCACTTGCACTCAAGGCTAATTATTGCGATGTCGACTACTCACAGCCCGTGTGAAACCGAACATCCAACTCCTCTACTAATCAGTTTCACAAAGCCCGTTTATAAAACTATTGTGTTCGAGAAATAGCCTCAGTGAGTGGATCCGCCTAGATGTTTCTTTCTATATCTCTCTAAATCTCAAGTTCGCGGAGAAAGCCATCTCCCGAATCGAGTAATACCTGTCATAGAATATGTCTAGATATCTGATGGGACCTAGTTCATAAATGAACTCCAAATCCAAACTTCTTAGACTGTATCGATCACTGAACCTAATCAGTATCCGGCACCATGCCTCCCACAGTATCCTCTTGGACCACCTGTTCATAATACTGTCCCTCTTCGTCAGAGGGAAAACTATAACTCTGACAATCACTCTGTCATCCATGTCACCTTTGAAGCCTGGAATGATAATCGTCTCCCGAAGGAGGCCGCCGTTATCAAATCCATAGAACATGTACTTATGTTCTAAAACTGCTTCCTTATGTTTCTCCAGGATTGGATTAATACAAACTTATTGCATCTAGTGCAAAAACAACATCTGGTGTGGTACTTGACATCTCACGATTGACTCAATTGCCTAAGCAAGTGATCTGTCAATCATGCACATCCCTCTCCCCTTCAGTCTATACGACACCTTTAGAGAGGGTGACTCCATCACCTGCAGGTACACCACCATGCTAGGAGTCACATATTCTAAAAACCATTAGAATATCTGTCAAAGTACCCACATTGGGAAACTACCCAAAACCAGATCTAAAACCATAGATCCAGAAAACAGAATGTCAAATATTATATCCATATCCTGTCTGGAGAAACAACTGTGTGACGACCACAGTACAACCGATCGTAGTATAGGAATTTTACTTCCTACTATGTGTATGTCATCCAGATACCATGACATCACACCCTACTACCTTCTTAACAGATCCATCCCCTATTCTGATTGAAGTCAAACCCATGACTTTCATATCAAAATTAGATGATCTATCCCCGCTATAACTGCTCTAGTCTATAAATAGACATAAGCTACTTGCCCACTATGCTTCCGATGCTCCCACTGACTACGACAACCCTCCTATCGGGTCTCATAGCCTGGAACAACAGTAGTGTCAAGTCTGGGTAGATAAGAACATCCCTGTCACCGTCCTTGAGGCTACCGAAGTACCTCTCGGGTGTCTGAGGTTACCCACCATATCTGCGGAGTGGCTAATGGAATGTCAAACCCGATTGAATATATAGGTCCTATTAAATTTTCCGTAATCGTTTGCGGTTCTGGAATCACTTCCAGTTCTACCATACTCCCACTACTGTTTTCTGAAAAAATCCATTTTACTAAAACTGTGGCGAGTTAAGAACAATATCACTATTGATCTTCCAAATGGTAGAATATCAACCCTCGTCATAGCCAGGGTCAACCCACAAACAGCCATTACAGAAACGTGCCCTGAGTTATCCAGAGTCTGGTTTTAAGCATAAGCTGGACAACTCCCAGTACCTTAACATCTTTTAAGGTACGAACCATTCTATATCCAATATAGAAACTTTGGCACTAATTTAATTGGAACCAGATTCAAATCATGCAACTGTCTCCAGTGCATATTAACTTAATGGAAAGAGGCTAATCAGCATTACTCAACTTAGGAATCCATCCAATTATGAGCAACCTGAAAGAGAAAACACGTTTCTCAAAACCATCACTATCATCTGAATACCAATCACAAGAATCTACATGTTCGATCTCTTTGAAGAATCCCGATACTTATGACATCTGGTTCTTTACTTTATTCTTATACCCACAACTTCTCAAAACTTAGACCTTGTATTTCTACGAAACACTTGTCTAAAAACTAGAGAAGTTATAAGTAAACAGAACATAGTACGAGGACCTGCCCCTTTGTCCTGATGGACACTTGGACAACATACAATACTCTGTATAAGTCCACTGAGTTAAACAACTCAAAACCTGTGCGTCGTAGGTTGAAAACTGTACCCTGGCGATTTCCTCAAATATCACCAATTTCAACGAATTCCGATATAATGAGGATAATCACCTAATTCCCAATAACTTACTCCCACTCATTATCTGTAAAACCATACAGATATGAGAATGAAACCTGGTAAATACATACCCTTGGAGTAAGTGTCTAATCGGGAAAACAGTTTTTCTTTAACAATGCACTGAAACATGAAAATGTTTCGTAGGGGTATCCTGGTATTCATAGCAATGCCTCTTCCATAATCCAATTCGTGACTTCAACCGTATATTTTATTGCCATCTCTCCAAATCCCTTTATTTGTCTTTAGTCGTTACCTTCTGTACACCATCGTTAGGCTAAATGGTTTTCTTCTTTCCCTACCGTTCGGCACCAGCCTATGGTTTGAAAGAAGACTATCCAGTAAGCATAATAGATGTACCCTCCTAAACCAAGGAGTACTCGTATCTTGAGAGAAGGTGATGATAAAAGACAACTAAATAATAGCTTATTCTTTTAAAAGTGAAATAGGAGTGGCGATGAAGTACGCGGTTTTGGTCGTGAATGATATCAGTCGCAATTTACTTTGCCCTCTTTCTAATCCCTTTATTTTGTCTTTACATATTACCTTCTGCACACCCTGCTTAGGCTAATTGGTTTTCTTCATTCCCTACCTTTCGGCACTTGCCTATGGTTTGGAATAAGACTATCCAAAAAGCGTAATAGGTGTACTCTCCTAAACCAAGGAGCCCTCGCAACCTGAGAGAAGGTGATAATAAAAGACAACTGAATAAACCAATTCTATTTCTCCTGAACCTGGATCCATCCTCGAAGAAGTCCCTTCGAGTTCGTATATAACCATACGATGGATCTATCCAATAGAAGTGGATGTCCGTAGTAATACGGGTGTTCTGAGAAATTCAAAGGGTAAAAGAAGGAGTGGCAATGACTTATGCAACATAGACAATCCAAAAGCCAGTATTTTAAGAAGATTCGGTCAACTTGGTCACTGAGTCATAGTCTAGGGTCGGTCAAAGGTCGCTGCCAAAGAGAGAGAGAAAAGAAACACTCTGCGTGCACTCTAACCTAGATCAGAATGGTTATCACTTTATCTAATCCGGAAACCTCCCACTGTCCTGTCAAATTCTCCTCCAAACCAGAAAGAAGAATCAATCGGGATCACCCGAAGAGTAAACCAACTCATCAGTGGGAATCGGGATCCAACTCTCATCGTATGATAACGTGATGGAATGCATCCACGTTACTCATACTCCAGAAGGTATGCGCATACTTGGCAAGTTTCAGTTTCTTTAGAAACTCCCGATAAGATTTTTGCCCCATGCTCTTATAACCTTGGCGTTGGTCAAAATGTCATAAGTCACATGCCAAGTTCTACCCGTCACTATCTTGTCAATTTGAACCCACCCGCACATGCCCTTGACGTTGGCCAAAATGGCAGAACGACTGTCCCAAACCAACTCATCTATCTATGCAACAATTGAATACCCAGCAGCTACCAAACACTATGCCTTGGCGTTGGTCAAAATACATAGCTTGAATACTACTGAATACCCAAAATAAGTGACGGAGGGCTACGGCTGGTTTTTGGCGAAAAACCTTTAATGTAGTGAACTTGATATCGCTGAAGGAACCTGATAGCTTTTTAAAATATAGTGGCGAAAACCTTTGCTAAAGAGGTCACTCCCGGTGAAGGGATCTCGGCTCTTTCCTCGTGGAATGAGGTGCAGGATATTCCACTGAATACCGCGGTGCAAAGCAACATGTAATCGACTATAGTGAAGTTATTACCCTGACGCAAACTTCTGCCCAAGGGGTCAGTCCCGGTGAAGGGATATCGGCCCTTGCCCCGTCGAATGAGGTGCAGGATATTCCAACCGAATATCTCTATGCAAAACAAAAGAAAACGTCTTTGCAATAACACTTTTTAAATTTGTTCCAACAACTGCAAACGGGTTTGTTTTACTTTGCATTGATCAGAATCAATGCAGTCCCATCAATCAATCATACCAGAAAAGAACGAAAATAAAACATACGTATATGCCATCCGCATTCGTCACTGGGTCCCGTCATCGCCCGTTAGGTTACTTAACTAACGACAGAGCGAGGACTGGACTAGCGCGGGTGTAAAACATATACAACATCTAATAGTATATAAACCAATATACAATAATCGCTCCAGGCGTGATAATATGCAACATTACAGAAAAGTAATAAGCATCACATAACAATACAGATAATCTGGGATCCCCGGGTTTCACAGAGCCGCTGTTGAAACCCGACGTTCCCCTGTCGTGTGGATAGCCTGTGCAATGAAACCTAGACCCTTACGGGTGCGGCAAGTTACCCGCCAAAACCTGAAGCGAGGCAGCCCCCTACAGCATAGTGAATAGACCACCCTGCACTTCACGGAATCCAGTAATCTTGGGTACCCCTCCTTGGGTCAACCTGTACCCCCTACGAGTGCGGCGAATAGTCTGCCAATTTTAGAGTGGGACCCCTCTGCCTCTCAAAGCCATGAGATGCGGACCCGTTGCCACCCAGAACCCGGCTATCCGTGCACTCCGTCACGGGGTAAAACCAAGTACAGTAAAGAAAAATAGTACAACAGGTACATCGACCGCAACCTGGTCGTGCCCCAAAAGAATATTATACAACAGGCAGTGACGGCAGTCCACAAGTTGGACGCTCGCCCTGCAATATCAAATGTATAAATAAACTCAAACTGCACTATCATTGCACACTGCTATCCACCACGACAAATCCGCAACATCATAGCACAACACAGAACATCAACGCGAATGTCACGTTCGCAAACCCGTCTAAAAGAACTATAGCAATCAGACGCGGTTTACCGATCAAATGACATTCCCGGTCGGAGATATAATGCAAGTACTGAAAACTAACATGTTTAAATTTCGATCGACTAAATATCACAAAGTGGGCCCTTCGAACAACTGGTGAACAGTAACAAAATCTGGGCCCAAAAGATATATATCAAAAACCCCAAATTCCAACAGAGAAGACACAGACAAAATTTGGTGCACTGATCCCATAGAATGGCCGCGGATGCGCGGCCAAACCATGGGTTTGGCCGCGAATCCGCGGCGCTTTGGTGGGATCACGTGCTCAAATTTTGTCGGTGTACTTCTGAAACCCTGCACAACTTTCTGTGATATGTGGAATATTTTTAGGACACCATTTAAAATCGACAGAAACTGTGAAATTGTAAAAATGCGGTTTTTGATTTCCGGTTCGATCGATGTTTTAAACGCGTTAGCACAAGTTAGTATAGCAAAATGGTTAGGCTCTGATACCACTGTAAGTCTACGCTAGCGCCCCGGCCGTCTACAGACGCCAAATGCGGAACAAAAAACTTTTAACTGGCGCTATCGTATACTTTAACCCGGATCTGCCATTATTGCTAAACCAACAAACTGTAAAGAGTGTAGAAAGGTTATACCGAACGATCCGGGTCCTTCGTTCTTTAACCATCATCCCACGCTCCGTTGTGGCTGCACCGATCTCTTCGATCTCCGATCTGCTCGTCCAGGTGGCACCACGTCACTGATTCTTTAAACGGGCTCCCGCCTCTGACTCGAGGCAACTCGGTCGTCAAGTTTGCTAAAAGAGACGACCAAGAATGATGTAGAGAATGAGTAGATGATTTTGTCTCGCTTCGTCCAAAACCATGGACGAACGGTTAATGAAGTTGCCGTGGGAATCGGGTGATGGAATGAAATGAGCTGTGAAGTTCCATACACCCCAAAATCTATCATATCTTTTGTAACCAAATGAAAACATCAAGTGAGAATGAGAGAGAGGAAGGGCCGGCCATATATAGGGAGGGGGGGTGAGTGTAGGAGAGAAGAGGGTGACCTTAAGAAAGAAATATCATGTGTGAACACAAGAAAAATATCCTTAAGCAAACAAAACCTCATTAATGCAAATGGTGATTCATTAACCTAGTCACCATTGCATTAATGGCTCCATTAAAGCACTAATGACTCACGATGTCAAGTCACCATTTCTAGAACCTTCTAGAAGCATGACTCACCCTCATCCAAGAAAAGATAAATCCGTCTTTAACCAAATGTTAAAAGACGGCTGATAGAAAAATGGAAACTGGCAACTTCCAAAAGTGATCCTGAAACGACTTTCAGGATAACCCCGTAACTGTATAAATATACCCGCATTTGTATTACAACCGAATACAAATGCATCTGAGACAAAGATATTATACCTACTCAATATAATACTCGGATCCGGCTTAAACCAAAGCCGACCAGTATCATCTGCCCGAAAAATAACACGTGCGTAAACGCACGTGCATTTTCCGAACTCTGCCATAAAGCATACGGCCTCTACAACGTTTCGCCCGAACTTGGGAAACTGTCTGTGGGGGACTCTAATGACTCGTCAGTACCCTGGCAGTGGGTTTAACCACAAACCGTCAGCGGCACTAGCTATGCGTAACGGCTGCCCATGGACTGACCTCAAGGGAAGCCGATGAGCGAACTCATCCGGAAACCCTACTGAGCCTAACAATGACAATGTATATACAGTCCGGTACGTTCGTCTATGAGTATCACATATCTTCCTAGGGGGCTAGAAACGTCAGACCCCCAATAGCAGTATAAGTCGTGTCGGAGTGTAGCCCAATAACACCCTGAGATACTACTGGAGTACCTACCAGTAAATCTCCTACCATGGCCATGGACTTTGTGTAATGGCTCTCCTAGATACAGCACGACCTCGCCCCCAATACCGGGAGAGACGAATCCCCTGCCGATCCGCTCACGTGCCTCCATATGGCTCGGGACTGTACCCAAAAGCTACCTGTTTGCACGACTCTTTTGAGCCGTGGTAGGGTAGAAATCAAAGCACAGTGGGAACTCACACGAGACAAATGACGACCTCAGGTCGATGAACTAACCTGTACACATGTCACCAGGGAACTGCTATCTGACGATAGATATAGTACCAACTAGCAGATTCCCGGCGAGTCCTGTCCGGTGTACTCATAACCCAATGAGCACCTGTATACATCTTAGGTGATCCAACTGACACCAGTGGCTTGTGAGACCGGCCACCGCCCCTCGTCGGGGTCTCGACTGTACACACTAGTCTACTCCGGAGTATCGATGCCCTGTCTCGAAACTCCCACGACTAGGGAAAACAATTAAGGATATGCGTATAAACCACCCAACTCTCACGTATATGATCGCCATCATACAGTTGGTGGTAAAGCAAGATCCTAAGGGCTCTATCAAAGTGTAACATGTAATCAGTCACCTGAAAATGTACACGACTGATAAAGGCAAACCAGATAGCATACTATCATCTTGAGTAAGACTGTCCTACCGGTATAGGTCCTCCGCAATCATTGCAATCACGTACCTGCGATCCAATAATTGACTATGAGGGCACTATCTCCAACAGAGAGATGAGATCTCTCACCCCTTTCTTGCCCTATCACATATAATAATTAGAACTCCATGCATACACGCACACACCGCTCCCTGCGGCACCATACCCCTCGAGGTAACAGTGATACCATAGTATAAAGGACCGGTGGTGTATGTTTTCCATGGAGGTTAGGGTAAGGATCGATAAAGGAAGGACAAGAACCTAGAGAAAGAAACACCGTTTTTTCCCGATGGTACTAATCCCTTTTATTGATAATTACCATAACACCTAATAGATCTAAAATAGGGCATTGAAAGCGGTGAGGAAACCTGCAATCTCTCAACTTACCCTAGACCTAACCCTAGCAATACTTAGATCTAGATAATCTTAGTTTCCTAATCCTAGTATAACTCAACATAGTTTTTAGATTTAATTAAAAGATCCAACACCCTTTGGAATTAGCTCGTAAGAACATTTAGGAAATTTACAACATCCCCGTGGATCGACCCGTATTCACCGGCTAGCTACCAAGCGACGCCGTTCTTGATTGCGGTAACATATATTTTTGATCTATAAAATCCTTTAAATCAACAATCTCAGGTCAACTGACTAACCTGTATACATGTCACCTGGGAACTGCTATCTGACAATAGGTATAATACCATCTAGCATGTTCCCGGCGAGTCCGTCTAGTGTACTCATAACCCTATGAGCACCTGTATACTATCTTAGGTGACTGACACCAATGGCTTATAAGACCGGCCACCGCCCCTCGTCGGGGTCTCGATAAGTACACACTAATCTACTCTGGAGTATCAATGCCCAGTCTCGATACTCGCTCGACTAGGGACATTTAAGGTTGTGCTTATAGACCACCCAGCTCCCACGTATATGATCGCCATCATAATATTGGTAGTCAAGTAAGAATCCTATGCGCTCTATCAACATGTAATAGTGATCTGTAATACAACATAATGCATGTACATAATGATAAAGACAAACCAGATAGCATACTATCATTTTGAGTAAGACTGTTCTATCCGTATTGGTCCTTCCTCAATTATTATAATCACCTGCATGTGATTACAATAATTGCCTTGAGGGCACTATAGCCAACAATCTTCTACTTGCACTTAAGGCTAATAAATGCAGTGTCGCATACTCACAGCCCGTGTGATACCGAACACCCAACTTCTCTACTAATCAGTCTCACAAAGCTCGTTTGTGAAACTATTGCGTTCGAGAAATAGCATCAGTGAGTGGATCTGCTCCAATGTTTCTATCTTTATCTCTCTCTATATCTCAACTTCATGGAGAAAGACTATCTCCCGAAATGAGCAATACCTGTCTTAGAATATGTCTGGATATCTGATGGGACTCAGTTCACAAATGAACTCCAAATCCAGCAAACTTCTTAGACTGTATCATCCACTGAATTTAATCAGTATCCTGCGCCATACCTTCCATAGTATCCTCTTGGACCAGCTCTCCAACATATTGTCCCTCAAAAGAGGGAAAACAATAACTCTGACAGTCACTATGTCATCCAGGTCACCTTGGAAGCCTGAAATGATAATCGCCTCCCGAAGGAGGCTGCCGTTACCATATACCAAGAACATCCACTTATGTTCATAACTGCTTCCCAACGTTTCTCCAGGATTGGATTAATATATACTTATTGCAGCCTGTGCAAAATCAATATCTGGTATTGTACTTGACATCTCATGATTGATTCAATTGCCTAAGCAAGTGATATGCCAATCATGCAAATCCCTCTCCTCATCAGTCTAAAAGACATCTCTTTAGAGAGGGTGACTCCATCACCTGCGGGGACACCACCACACCAGGAGTCGTCCATTATAAAATACTTTAAAATAGTGTCGAAGTACCCGAGTTGGGACACTTCCCAAATCTAGATCTAAAACTATAGATCTAGTCACCAGAATCCTTGATATTATATCCATATCCTATGTGGAGAAACCACCTTGTGACAACTGTTAGTTATATGTATGCCCTAAAGGCCATTACTGTACATATGATGTATATTGTAGTGGATGCTTGGACATATATAGGGAGGACTTTCTCGCTCGACATGATAGTATGCTATCTGGTTGCTCTTTATCTTAACATGTACACTGATGGTCTCTATGTTACATGTTGATAAAGCCCTTAGGATGAGTACTTGACTACCAGGATTATGATGCAAATCATACTAGTGGGGACAGAGTAGTCGATAAGTACATTCTTCAAATGTTCTTAGTCATAGGTGTATCGAGACAGGGCATCGATATACCAGAGTAGACTAGCATATAGCTTCTCGACCCATGTAGATGGGCGATAGATGATCCCATATCCATTGGTGTTTGACATCAGAGATGGTATACGGGTGCTCAGTGGAGACTGGGTACACTGAACGGACTCGTCGAGAAATCCTAGATTGTATTATACCTATCGTCAGATAGCAGTTCTCTGGTGACACTGGTACAGGTTAGTCTGTAGACCCGAGATCGTCATAGAGTCTTGTGTGATTCCCACTGTGCTTTGATTTCCACCTTACCACATTCAAGAGAAAGTGCAAAATGGTGGCTTTTGGGTACAGTCCCGAATCACATGGAGGAAATGAGCGATAGGAGAGGTTTCGTCTCTCCCGGTATTAGGGGTTGATGTTGCGCTGTGCTCGATTGGCTATAACAGGAAGTCCCTGGCCGAGGCTGCTTCAGAGATATACTGGTAAGTGTTATCAGTAGTTTCTTGACCCGTTATAAGCTTCACATCGGCAAGACTTATCGAGTTACTGGGGTCTGACGTTTACCACCCTTAAACGAGATATGCGACATATCAGACGAAGAGACCGGACTGTACGGTAGTGTTACTGATTTGATTCGCAGGAGTATGAGCAAGCTTACTTGTTGATCTTCTGATCGCTCAATACCCAGGTGGCCATTACGTTTAGCAGACGCTTGCGGCTTGTGGGTGTTTGATATGATCTTCACCTACTGCCGGCGTATTGACGAGTCTTTAGAGTCCTACATAGAGGTTTCCTGGCTCAAGTAAAACGGAGTAGAAGCACATATGTGATATGTGCGGGACCAAGATTAATACGATATGTGATATCGTATTCTATTCTCACGATTTGTGACATCAGTCGGTTATATGTGATATAGCTGGGTTATCGGATCAAGTGTTGATTCGATAAGTTGGTACATTTGATATTAGTCGGTTATATGCGATATAGCCGGATTATTAAATCAGGTGTTGATTTGATAATTTAATGTATAATTATATATTTGATATATTACATTACATTAAATAATATTTGCTCACATATGATTTCTTTTTCTCACTAGTGTGCATGTGTATATATGTGATATATATTAATGTACACAGATTTGTGTCATGCTTGATGATACATGATACATGGGTGTATGAGACTTATACCATGCTTGATATAATCTAGGGTTTATAATTATCTAAGTAATTCAAAAATTGGATGCATATTTGGCAAGGCTACAAGCTTGTAGAAGCTTATGGATGCATTGACCAAAGTCTTCTCTTTTTGTTTTACTTGTAGATATTTATCAACCCAACCATTATACTAACCCTAATTAAGTCTTTACATGAGTTAGTGTATGACACTAACTCACCCATGGTTCATATTCTCACCTCATGAGTTCATTTTTTATTGATGATTTTTCTTCATCTTCTTCATGAAAAAAGCCTGCTAGCTTTTTGTGAGTGAGAAAATATTGTGAGAAAAATAAAACTAATGTGAGCAAAATTCCTACTTCATCATCCTCTACTACTTGCCATTTAGTATAGGCTGTTTGCTTCACTAATTTCACAATTAGTGAAGAGATAGCTTGGGTTAGTTTCTCCTCGACTTAGATCATCTTCGGCCTCGAAGACTTCGATGCAAGCATGTTCATTTCTTCATGAGAGCCTTTCTAGAGTCCGGGACATCATGATCGCAGCGAAGGGACTACTACACGGAGCTAATAAAGTGAAGGACCGGTCTACAAAGGTTGTATTCCTTGTTCACTTTAGTTGCAAAGTGTTTGCATTTTTAATCCGTCGGATTTCTTATATACGATTCTAGGGTTAGGGTTAGCTAGAATGACAAATTTTTGAATTTGGTATGGAAGATGCCTCCCGCAACCTTGCTACTGTGCTAGGCAACCCTTTAGTGGTATCAGAGTCATACTAGAAATTTAGACAGATTTTGTTAAGATTACGAAACCGAAATACTCCGAAACTTGAAACGCGAAAATATAGTTTCGGTCGATTCTAAAAAGTTGTCAAAATTTTTTTTAAACAAGTACAGAGTGTTATATGGGATATATCATGAACATAGTGAAAATTTCAGAGGGTTTGCTCAGATTTTGGCCGAGATCGCTAGGGTAGGGGCCAGCCACTTTCTGGTGGTTTTGCTTGAAATTTTCACTGTGTTCCAGTTACTGGGTTTTGGTGTTTCAGGTGTTGTTTATTTTTGCTAATTTTTCATGTGATGTAATCTTACACTAAAAGTAATTCGGAGTGTTCCGTATTCGTAGTTTTAACAATGTTTCGGGTTATTCTCATATTGTCTAGGCGAAGTTAAAAAGTTCGAACGATTATCAAAAACCCATTTTTCCAAGTTTAATGTATTCGGAAAAACATGCAAGTAATTCTATAAACCCTCTAGGAGAATGAAACCCAAACTCGACATTTTGGATCGCGGAACCGCGGTCATACCTTAGGGTTTGTCGCAGTTCCGTGGCAACATGAGTGAGGCTTGGGTCACCTTTCTACGGCTAGTGCATAGGTACTGTGGCATATTCTGGGTATTATTGAACTGTGCTCAAGTGTTGAGCTGTCGGGAAATTGTGGGACTTTAATGAATCGATTGAAAAGTTTAACGTCGTCCGGATATTATGTGATGGGATACAATATTTGGAATCCACAAATGTAGTTATGAGATAACTAATTTGAATTTTATAAATCTAGCAGTTTAGTCTCATTTGATCGGTTGCGACGGGATTTTGATGTGATCAAAAGTCCGTCACAATCACATAGAGTACGCAGATACTCGTCGGATAACTTTATTAGATAGCCATGCCCCATAGCCCCGACCGAGTGACTGTACTAGAACCCCGTCGCCAAAAGCATCCGTTCGGGTGCTGCGGAAGCGGTGTTCCGCCTTAGTGCACTTCGTCGACGGCATCGGGGGGTGCAGCCGTCTACTAAATTTTCCGATGAGCATTCGATCAGGATGTCGGGAATCTTGTTGAATTACCTGACTTGATATTGAAAAGTGTTTTCGAGATCGAGACTAAAATGCGGGGTTTATAATTGTTAGGCATGCGATGTCTAAGGAATTCATTTAGTTAGGCAAGAAATCCAAAGTATGTGATACGTTGGATTTATGATGTCTAAGGTGGTTGCGGATTCCAACTGTTGTAGTTTTTCACTTTCTTTTCTACAACCGTAAGTGTAATATATGGTATATCGCCGGTTTCGCTGCTATACGTCAACGACAATTGGGATACGCATATATACTTACATTGATGGCAAGTGATGTTATGTGTTGTTGTGATATGTTTATATTGGATCGTCGTGTTTTGAATAGCCGTGGTTTTTATATGAGATGAGTGTTTTTCATTTTCATTCATGTAAAATTCATTGTATATAATATTCTTTTATTGGGGCACTTCCGGGTTGAGGATGATGTCATCATTGTATATTATTTACTTTTTCCCATTAGGAGAGACCCAAGGAGAGGAGGAGCACAAGTAACCGGGTTCTAGGGTCCAGTGGGAGACCGTCTCGAGTAGTCGAGACCGGGTCTCCTAACTCAAGAATTGGCAAGGTTGCTCGCCGCTCTCGTAGGGGTCTAGTGATGTGGGTTTGGCTATTCATCACGACCGTAGAATCCGTGTTTTATACAGGCTTAATTTAAAACATGGAATTCCTAGTATATCCAATATTTCATATGTTCTATTCTGCCGCGATCTATCTGTGATGTGATCACTGTATATGTTAAGATAGATACTGGATATAGTATATGTGATATATTATATAGACGTTGCTTATGTTTTACACCCGCGCTAGCCCTACCCCGCTCTGCCGTTAGTTACCTAACCTAGCGGTGCACGAGGGGACATCGAGGCGAATGCGGATGGTATAAGCGTACGTTGTATTTATCTGTGATGTTTAGGTAACTTAAAATGATGGGACTTCATTAATGAGATTAATGAAAGAAAATAAACCTAAAGATATTGTGGAATTGAATTTTCAAAAACAGGTAGCTCTATTTGTTGCTTTGCATAGCGGTATTCCTTGTAGAATATCCAGCACCTTATTCGATAAGGAAAGAGCCGAGATCCCTTCACCGGGAGTGACCTCTTTAGCAATAACCGGCAGATGCTACAACCCTCGGTTTCGTTTTTTGATTGCTTCTATAGTTTTTGCTTTGCATAGTAGTATTTGTGAAATATCTTGCACTTTATTCGATAAGGAAAGAGCCGAGATCTCTTCACCGAGAGTGACCTCTTTAGCAAAACTAGTAAAAGCCTAAAAATCACTCCATTTAAAATTACTCGATTCTATAACGATATCAAGTTCATTATGCAAAAGGTTTTCTTAAAAAACTGTCGTAGCCCTCCGTCATTTCAGATAAGTACTAGTTAGTATTCGTGCTACGTTTGTTGACTATGTTAAGGCGTGGTGTGCGGTAGCTGATTAGTGCTTATCTGCATAAGCATATGATGCGATTGGATTAGGGTAGTCATGCGACTGTGTTAACCTTGTTAAGGATCGTGCGGGTGGGTTTAATTCAATCAGGAAATGACGGGTTGAACTTGTCTAGCGCTTATGATTTGTTAACCTTGTTAAGGTCATAAGTTGCTAGGGGCAAAATACTATCGGGAATTTCAAGTGTTGAAATTTGCAATGAGATTGCACACCTTCTATGAGATAGTTGGATCCCGATACCCACTGCGAGTAAGAGTTACTCATGGGAGAGTTTTACACATTATAATTAGTCGATCAAGTAGGTGTCTAGAAAGGTATCAATAGGGTTACGCCCCTTGAAAAATGAGGTTTTTTTTAATTAGGTCCGTGCGAAAGCACAGGGAACCTCCCTCAAAGTACCGGCACTGGCCTGGCTAAAAGATTGGCGAACTTGTAGGGTGTAATTAATCCCGGTTAGTCTTTCCTTTTAGGGTTTGAAGGAAGATTTGACTAAAACAGTGGGAGCCATCCTGATTAGATAAAATTATAACCAATCTAATCTTGCAAGAGCATACGCTGAGTGTTTTCTTCTCTTTCTCTCCAGGTGGCGACCATATCACGCCTTAATCAAGATAATAATATGGATGTATTGACCAAACCCACTTGTTATACTGAGCTGGGGAACGTTGCTCCCGCTCCAAGTTATAATTTTTATAACACCGAGAAGGAAATAGGGGATTACCAGGATTCCCGTGCCGCCCAAACGAAGAAGCTGCATAATGATGCATTTTCTTCGGGTGTGTTCATTACCGAGAACTTTTTTCAGTATCCTCTACATCCCGGGTATGAGATACCGGATCAGGATCCCACATATGTAATCTGTAACATAGGCTACAGATAGGTAGAGAACTGAGAATGGGTGATAGGTTTCAAGAGATGGAAACTGTAAGTCCACGTTGCCCACCCCGGTGCTTGCGGGGAGGCGGAAACGTTATGAAAAATTCGATTTTTACAACACTAGGCAACATGGACTACACAAAAGGAGTGATCTTTGCTAAACATAAACTGACAACAAAGCTAAAAGAGTTAGCTACTCGGTTAAGGGGTTATACCTAAGTCTTGAAGTCCTTCTCTTCTTGCTCCTTGGAGTGTGATGAACGGGTTCTCCTCGTCGTCTTCTCTTGCCGAAGAAAGATCCACCCGAGGGCCTCTACCTTTGGCTCCAACCTCAAACTAGAAGTAACTAAGGTGCTTGGTGTGCTAAACCTAGAACCTTAAAAAGAGTAGAGAGTAATTTTAAGGGATTTATCTCAAGCTCAATGGTTCTCAACTCATGAGAGGGGGGAGCTTTGAGAGAGAGGAAGAGGATGAGAGAGAATGAGAATGATAGAATGAGAAGAATAATGCCGACCTTCTCACATATATGTGAATTATGATAAATAAATAATTAGGTAAAGATAATTGTGATGGTTAATCATGAAATGACCATTATCATTTCACATTAAATGCTTTTGCAAGGATCAAAGAGCATCTTTCATATGAAATGATGATGGTCAAATTGTCAACATAGGTCAACATGTCAACCATAGTCAAATGGTCAACAACCCTAACCATAACACAATTATAATTAACTAATATTAATAATCATATTTCACACATAAACATTAGGGTTAAGAAAAAGACAATGGTCATCAACCCTAATGAAAGTCCTCTGCCTCTGCCTCAGTCAACTGTGCATACACACCCGTATCCGTGTTCCGAGAAACACGAATACAATGAGATAAGACCAATCCCAAAACATATACTAGGATCTGGCTTAAACCAAAGCCCGCTAGTATAAGCTGTCCGGACACCAAACATGCACAAGTGCGCGGATGTGAACGAACCCCGTCGCAAAACCATGCGACCTCTACTCATTTCGCCTAAAGGCGAATAACTCTCTGTGTGGGACTCTAAAGACTCGACACTACGCTGGCAGTGGGTTTAACCACAGACCGCAAGCGGCACTAGCTATACGTAACGGTCCCCAGGTAGATGCCGATAAGAAGACCGACGAGTAAAACCCATCTGAACTCCTACTGAGCCTGAATGTGACAGTCTCCGTACAGTCCGATCTGTTCGTCTAAGAACATTGCATGGCGGCCTAGGGGGGCGGCAAACATCAGTCCCCTAATAGCGGTACAAGTCGTGTCGGAGCGTTGCCTAGAACACCCTGAGATAACACTGGAAACCTACCAGTCTATCTCGCTTGCCCTGGCCAGGGACTTTGTGTAATGGTTCTCCTAAACACAGCGCGATATCAACCCCCAATACCGGGAGAGACGAATCCTGTATAACCGTCACTGCCTCCAAGTGCTTCGGGACTGCACCGAACTGCTACCTGTTTGCATGACTCCTTTGAGCCGTGGTAGGGTAGCAATCTAAGAACAGTGGGAACACTCTCGAGGCGAAGTGACAGTGTCAAGTCAATGGACTAAGCTGTACTCATGTCACCTGGGAACTGATAACTGACGATAGGTATAATACCAACCAACAATTCCCGATGAGTCCTATCCAGTGTACTCGTAACCTAACGAGCACCCGCATACTATCTCAAGTACGACGTACTTACGGCTGTGGGATAGACCGTCTCCCAAGCTGGGATGAGAAGCGCATACGCTAGTCTACTCCGGAGTATCGATACCCTGTCTCGATAGTCCTACGACTAGGGACCTGCATAAGGATGTGCTTATGGATTACCCAGCCCCCACGAGAGTGACTGCCATCACAACGCTGGTAATCAAGCAAAGATCCTAAGGGCTCCACTAATGTGTAAAGGCGATATGCTAAAAGAAACACATGCACACATTCAAGAAGAAACAAACCAAGTAGCATACTACTATTTTGAGCAAGAATGTCAATACAAGGTGAATATCCCAAGCTTCCATTAAGTAATATACAGACTAGTATGATACAGTATTGGCCTCTAGGGCATATACACTAACAATCTCCCACTTGCACTAAGGCCATGTACTGGCGTATCGAAGACCTATCATCTCGATCAGCCGCTCGAACTGAGTCTGGGGTAAGGCCTTCGTGAATGGATCAGCAGTGTTATCTTCCGTAGCAACTTTCCGAACCTCAATCTCCTGGCAACCCACGATCTCCCTGATCAGGTGATACCGCCTCAAGATGTGTCTGGACTTCTGATGGGACCTGGGTTCCTTCGCTAAAGCTATAGCCCCGTTGTTGTCGCAATACAGAGGTATTGGATCAACAATGGACGGAACCACCTGAAGTTCTGTCAAGAACTTCTTCATCCAGACAGCTTTATTTGCGGCATCTGCAGCAGCGATATATTCCGCTTCCATCGTCGAGTCAGCAACGGTTTCCTGTTTGGAACTCTTCCAACACACCGCCCCTCCATTAAGGGTAAAGACATATCCCGACATGGACTTAGAATCATCCTTGTCGCTCTGGAAGCTGGAGTCAGCAAAGGCCTCGATCTGGAGGTCTTTTCCGCCATACACCAAGAACATCTCCTTAGTCCTTCTCAGGTACTTGAGAATGTTCTTTACCGCTATCCAGTGTTTCTCCCCAGGGTTTGACTGATACCGGCTTACCACACTCAGTGCATAAGCTACATCCGGTCTAGTACACAACATCGCATACATTATAGAGCCTACCGCAGAAGCGTAGGGTATAATAGACATGCGATCCCTTTCCAAATCAGTCTTGGGAGACATCTCTTTGGAGAGGGTGATCCCGTGACAAGCCGGTAGATTACCGTGCTTGGAATCTTCCATACTGAATCTTTTCAGTATGGTGTCGATGTACCTGGACTGTGAAAGTCCTAATATCCTCTTGGATCTGTCACGATAGATCCGGATCCCCAGAATGTAAAAGGCATCACCCAGGTCTTTCATGGAGAACCTGTGTGACAAGAACCCTTTGACAGATTGTTGCATAGGAATATCATTTCCTATTATGAGAATGTCATCCACGTATAAAACGAGGAATACTACAGTTCTTGCTACAAATCTACTATAGATACATGGTTCATCTGGATTTTTGATAAAGCCAAATTCTTTGACCGTCTCATCAAAACAGATGTTCCAACTCTGCGATGCCTGCTTTAGTCCATAGATGGACTTAAGCAACTTGCACACCTTTCCGCTGCTCCCACTCTGAATGAAACCCTCTGGCTGGTCCATATAGACACAATCCTCTAAATTTCCATTTAGAAAAGCGGTCTTTACGTCCATCTTCCAGATCTCATAATAGTGGAAGGCAGCAATGGCAAGAACGATCCGAATGGATTTCAGCATAGCCATTGGAGAAAAGGTTTCGTCATAGTCCAAGCCAGGTCTTTGACGGAAACCCTTTGCAACAAGTCTAGCTTTATAGGTCTCAACCTGTCCTTCTACACTAATCTTCCTTTTGAAGATCCACTTGCATCCTACGGGTTTTACCCCATCTGGAGCAACGTCTGTAAGGTTTGTCTAGCACCCTATGAAGAGTTTTGAAGCATCACATACCTTAAAGTTTTAATTTTGATGGTGCTAAACAAGCATGCAAAGGAATCGATCCTAGAAAATTAGGGTTTCGAATGAAAAAGTGAATCAAACTAGGGTTTTGAGACTACAACCTTTGTAGCTCCCTTTCGCTGGACTCCTTGGTGTCTTGGGTGTTGGAAGAAGGTCCTCTTGAAGTCCTCTTTCGTCCACGACGATCCACCACGGAGTTCTCCGTCCAAGCTTGCAACTTCGTAAAACCGAAGAGAACACTCTAAGCAAGTTGGCTAAACTTGCATAGAATGATGTTGTGGTTTGGAATCTCACTTCAAAAACCTTTCTTTGAGTGTGTTTAACTCACTAGAAAAACCTAGAGAGCAAATGGTGAAGGAGGATGAAGATGGTGGCTTTTCTTTTTAGCAAGTGTAGAATGATAAAAAGATGACCATCAAAAAAGAAATAAAATATAACCTTTTATATTTTATTCCTTCTTACCTCTAACCATGATTAAGTGATGGAGGGTTTATTTAACTTGAGTTTTAAATGATAAAGAGAAGGATAACCCAAGGTTAGAGGTAGGTGAGCAAGGTTAGGTTAGAAGAAGAATGTAGAAGCTAACAAAGATTATCCTTTTCTTTTCAATTTGTTTTAAATCCAAAATTAAATAAAAAACCATCACTTAATCTATGGTGTGATTCTTATATTGCCACCATTTCCATGTGCTAACAACCATGATAGATGGGTGTATGTGTGTATGCATGTATGCACATCCACATGTGCATGAAACTAGATAGAAAGAAAGAAACATATACACACATGCATACATCCATCATGTCCATGAAAGGTTTTAAGTGAGAAAACTAATGGTTAAATGATAAATCAACACTTGATTTATCAATCCGGTCATATCTCATATGACCCCACCAAAAGAAGGCCGCCCGATCAATGTCCGATATCATATACGCACATTTTAATCGGGTGCATGCGCATATCGCATACGCGCACCACAACGTTTCGCCTGGACTGGGTAACTCCTTTGTGGGACTCTAAGACTCGTCAATACACCGGCAGAGGGTGATGATCATATCAGGTACCCCCAAGCCGCAAGCGGTCAGCTAAACGTAACGGCCACCCGGGTATTGAGCGATCAGAAGACAACAAGCGAACCTGCTACAACTCCCGTCGAGCCAACCGGCAACACTACCGTACAGTCCGGTCTCTTCGTCAGATATGCCGCATATCGAGCCTAGGGATGGTAACGTCGACCCTAATAACTCAATAAGTCGTGCCGGTGAATGGTCTATAACAGATTGAGAAACTACTGATAACACTTATTAGCAATTCTCAGCAGCCCTGGCCAGGGACTTACTGATATAACCAGTCGGGCACAGTACAGCATCAACTCCCAATACCGGGAGAGACGAAACCCCTCCTATCGCTCATTACCTTCGTGTGTCTCGGGACTGTACCCAACGGCCACCTGTTTGCACGACTCAGTAGAGCCGTGGTAGGGTGGTAATCAAAGTACAGTGGAAGAACACACAAGACTCCATGACGATCTCGGGTCTACAGACTAACCTGCACCAGTGTCACCTGAGAACTGCTATCCGATGATAGATATAATTCCATATAGGAGTTCTCGGTGAGTCCGTCCAGTGTACCCAGTCAGCACTGAGCACCCGTATATGATCTTGATGTCAAACATCGATGAATGTGGGAACATCCATCGCCCATCATATGGGTCTAGTATCATATACGCTAGTCTACTCTGGTATATCAATGCCCCGTCTCGATATACCTACGACTAGGGACTTTCCAGGATATGCTTATAGACTACAGATGTCCCACTAGTATGATCTCCATCATAATCAGAGCAGTCAAGCCAATATCCTCAGGGCTTTATCAGCATGTATGAGTGAATAATAAGCATGGTCAAATCAACATGTCAGATAAAGAAGAACCAGATAGTATACTATCATGTCGAGCAAGAATGCATACTGAATATATATACATGTATAGATACATCCACTATCACATAATGGCCTCTAGGGCATACATATATCCAACAATCTCCCACTTGCACTAAGGCCAGTTATTGGCGTATCTCATACCCAACATCTCAAAAAGTCGCTCATGCTGCGGCTGAGGGAGGGCCTTGGTGAATGGATCCGCGGCGTTATTCTTTGTGTCTACCCTCCTAATCCCGATCTCGCGACGATCTACAATCTCCCGGATCAAATGAAAACGCCTCAGGATGTGTCTGGACCGCTGATGGGATCTGGGGTCCTTGGCTAATGCCATAGCCCCATTATTGTCACAATACAAAGGTATTGGATCAATAATGATTGGAACTACTCCTAGCTCCGAGACGAACTTCTTCATCTAGACGGCTTCTTTGGCGGCATCATTTGCAGCAATGTACTCAGCGTCCATCGTAGAGTCTGCAACGGTATCTTGTTTGGAACTCTTCCAACTCACCGCCCCTCCATTGAGGGTAAATACAAACCCAGAGATAGATTTGCTGTCGTCCTTATCGCTCTGGAAGCTCGAATCGGTAAAGGCCTCCATTTGGAGATCTCCATTACCATACACCAAGAACAATTCTTTAGTCCTTCGCAAGTACTTAAGAATGTTCTTCACAGCTGTCCAGTGATTCTCCCCTGGGTTGGATTGATACCTGCTTACAACACTAAGTGCATAAGCTACATCTGGGCGTGTACATAACATCGCATACATTATAGATCCTACTGCCGAAGCATAGGGTATAATACTCATGCGAGCTCTCTCTTCATTGGTCTTTAGGCAAGAATCCTTGGAGAGAGTGACCCCATGGCAAGCAGGTAAGGTACCCCGCTTGGAGTCTTCCATACTAAACCTTTTTAGGATGGTGTTAATGTACCTGGTTTGGGACAATCCCAATAACCTTTTAGATCTATCCCTATATATCCTTATGCCCAGAATGTACGTGGCATCACCCAGGTCCTTCATGGCGAACCTCAGTGATAAGAAAGATTTGACCGACTCTAGCATAGGAATATCATTTCCTATCAGAAGAATGTCGTCCACGTACAAAACGAGGAATGTGACAGCTCTCCCTACAGCCTTCTTATAAACACAAGGTTCATCTGGATTTTTGATGAAATCAAACTCTTTGATAACATCATCGAAACAGATGTTCCAACTCCGTGATGCCTGCTTTAACCCATATATGGATTTAAGCAATTTACATGCTTTCTCGCTGCTCCCACTATCAATGAAGCCCTCTGGCTGATCCATATAAACGCATTCTTCCAAATTTCTATTTAGAAATGCGGTTTTAACATCCATCTGCCAGATTTCATAGTCGTAGTGAGCAGCAATAGCAAGTAGGATCCGAATGGATTTAAGCATGGCTACGGGAGAAAAAGTCTCATCATAGTCCAATCCTGGTCTTTGACGAAAACCCTTCGCCACAAGTCTTGCCTTATAGGTCTCCACCTGCCCATCTACACCAATCTTTCTTTTAAAGATCCATTTGCACCCCACAGGTTTTACCCCAGGGGGTATGTCACGGCCCGCAGGGTACGGAACGTGACTGGCACTTAAGTTTACGAAACGTCTCAAGGCGTCCGTAAAATAAGTAAGCCAAAGCCCAGAAACCAAAACCAAATAAGCAAAAGAGTGAAGAGAACCCAATCAATTGAAAACGAGTTTATCAATAAGTCACATAAAAACCTTTTTTAAAAACAATGCAAATTTTTCCGAAAATTTCGGCAGAGTCTCCTTTGTAAATACTGGCCCCCAAAATGGGTACAACAAGAATATATATGAATCCAACAAATAAGGCATCCCCAAGCGGGAGCTAGCTCTTCGCCACAAGGCGGTCACAAATCCCACGCAATTTAAAACAACAACATGTAAAATAATAATAAAGGAGCATGAGAAAACAGCACGTCGACTCAAGTGAGCTCGACCCCAAAATACAGCATAAAAAGTCCACAAATCACACAGTCTCATCTCTAGGTCAATATACAACAATACTGATAGAAACAGTAGATGGAGTACACTAGATACAAAGAATATACAAGGTGGTACAAAAATAATGATATAACCCACCTAAGAGCAAAACCTCGAGTCCAGGAAAAAGAAGCAAGTGCGCCCGCCGCTACTGTACTGACGGAGCGGACCTGAAAAAGGCTGTGGCACAACGGGGGTGAGTTGCCAACTCGTGAGTAATAAATAACATCTACACAGGCTATCGAATGCATGCACACAAGCATCCTAGCATCTATAATACAGGTATGGCAGGACATAATGGCAGGTAGGTATGCAATATGAATATAATAGCAGGTATGAATGCAATGCGAATCAACTCGTGATCTGAATGTGTAAGTATAAGAAATCATGTTTTTCCCTTTAAGAATCTCTTTTGAAATACCAGCACAATACCAATAGAATCAACAAGAACTTGTGTCCAGCAACGACACCTCAAAACTATCACAAATCTCATATATCCATGTCATAGTGTCTCTGGCCTCAGCCATCCGGCTGACCCAGCTCAATATCAAAATCTCATCATCTCGCGGCCACGGTCGGTATCCTCTGGATATCCGCCGTGCCAAACAGTCACCGGTAGGTAATCCGTCCCCTGCCAGGCTCAACGTCAACACCACATTCATCTTGCCCCGGGGTACCATACCGGGCCCACCATGTACCCGTGACAGTTCCTCCACTCCTCGACACGGATCTCGAAAACCACAGCAAACTCATGGTGGACGACACTTTACATCACTAGAAAACCGCAATTACATATTTTAAAAACATAATAAGTTTAGAAATTTTACGGCTTTCCCCCGAAATCCAGAAATATCATAAAATCTCAAGAAATCCTCATAAGTGCATATGTCAATGATAATGAATGCATATGATATCAATAATCAAGTTGCGATGCGTGATTAATAGACTATGCATGAACAAATAATATGATGATGTACATGCACATGAATAGCAATCCTACGATTTCATTTTAAGGAATTAAAGAAATAGCACGAGTTTAAGTATCAATTATAGTAAAAGGTTTCAATTTAAAGGTTATCAAGAGTGGTGGCATGGCAATTACCAGGGTGTGTGTGTAAGCATGAATAATGCTCGTGCTGCATATAAAAACCCTGGCAATGGTGCAGGTGTCCTATAAAATGGTTTCGTATATGTATGTCAATATAGGGCATGAATGTGGCAAATAATCATACAAGTATTACACCCCTAATTACTAACATCACTAAGAATCTTTTAAGTTACTAAAACTATCGGGCGGCTTGCGCCATCCAAGGATAGTCCCCCGTAGATGTTACACCTACTCACAGAAATCCCTAGCTAGTCACGTCCGATCACCGCTTTCCCCTTTCGAGCCGCGTCTGACGTCTCCGCGACTGAACCTGGAATTTATATCAATACCAAACATAAGGTTACATATCAAGAACGACGCAAAACCCAAACGAAAATACTAACGTTCACAAGCTAGGTACAACGTGCACAAGGTGCGCGGAACACACGCGAAAATCGCAAAAACTGCAAAAATCGCCGATTTGGTCGCCCGGCAAAACTAAAACCCGATTACTCAAAAATCCGCACTCACGCATCCTAAATTTCATAGGATAAGCCAACAATATAATCTAGATATCGCAATTAATTCGCCACAATAATATAATAAAATCCTAGTAAGCTAGAAGTTTGCAAATTTGGTGCAAACGTCGACAATTTGCGACAAAGTGCACACATTATCACACAAATATCCAAATTAAACCATTAGAAAGACACTACAATAAAATTAACCCCTTTACCATGCATCAAAACCCACATTCCATACACAAACCTTTTCTTGATTTTGATAATTAGCAACCTTAATGAAAATTTCACACAACTTTAACATAGATTAGCCTAATATGAAGCCACTTAAGCAAAGTAACCATATAAATTGGTTAAGTAAACAACTAGGTTAATTAAAAAGACTTAATTGACTAAAACATGGTTTCAAGAAACCCTAGTTTAATTTTCAATCATTAACAAAAAAAAACTAGATTAGGATTAACACTACAATTAACACTAAGCAACTAGATTAAAGTATTCTAACCATAAGAAATTAAAAGAGTAGAAATTATACCTCAAACCTATGGATCTAGCAAGAAGAAATTTGCCTCAATGATGGCCTCCTAGCACCATGATTCCAAGCAAGAGAGGTGAATGAAAAAGGGATGAAGAATGGGGTTTTAATTTGTGAGTTTTAGCTTGAATTTTGGAGCAACTTGATGAATTTTTGAACAAGATGAAAAGAAAAATGATGAAGAGGGGAGGGGCTGCAGATTTCAGCCAGAGGAGGGAGAGGGGAGTGGTGTGGGTGTATGGAAAAAGTCATGGTCAACCCCCCTCAAAGTCAAAGCACCATACCTTCAACATACAATATTTTAAACATACACATTCAACTCAATTCATCCTTAACAAAAGAATTTTAAAACAAAAGAGAGAGGGGGAATTTTATGCAGTTTGGGACAGCCAAGGAGATGTGAGGATGTGTGTGTGAGAGTGCACAAAAAAATTTTTGCAAAAAGACCCCCTACAAGTCCAAAATTGCAAGTTTAAGCTTAATTTCAATAAATTTCGTTTTCCATCTTAAAAATTAGTTAAAACTTAAAATAAAATACTAAAAATTTATGTTACAACTAGATTTTAATTAACATGATTTTAAAGCTTAATTTTAGCCCATTTAAATTTGTATTTATCGCTAATTTAATGTATTTTCTTACCGGCTTAAAATAATATTAAAAAATTGAAAAATAGGGAAAAAATTTTAATTGACCAAAATTTCATAAGTAACTCATTAGCTACTAAAAACAAGCAATTACCTATCCATTTTAGGTAAAATTAGTCCTAAACTGCAAAATAACGAGAAAGACGGTTTTCGGAAAAATACCGAATTTTCACCGATTTTCAGGAAAACACCAAAATGAATTTTCAAGGCGCTACAATCTTCCCCCCTTAAAGAAATTCGGTCCCCGAATTTAAAAATATAACTATGCGTACCTTCAAAGAGATGGGGATATTTCTTCCTCATCTCGCCCTCGGTCTCCCAGGTAACCTCATCGCTGCTCGGGCTACGCCAAAGGACCTTGACGGTTGGTATAATCTTCGATCTCAACTTCTTCACCTGCCGATCCAGGATGGCCACCGGCTGCTCTGCAAAAGAAAGGTCGCGCTCTAGCTGGACTGTCGGGTGCTGAATCGCATGCGAAGGGTCGTGAAGGTACTTGCGGAGCATCGAAACATGGAAGACGGGGTGAACATCGGGAAAGCTGGGTGGAAGAGCCAAACGATATGCAACAGCGCCGACACGCTCGAGGATCTCGAAGGGACCTACGAATCTAGGGCTAAGCTTCCCCTTTTGCCCAAAACGCATCACGCCCTTCATCGGAGAGACTTTCAGAAAAACATGGTCGCCAACTGCGAACTCCAATCTACGACGGCGCCTGTCTGCATAGGATTTCTGTCTGCTCTGAGCTGCCCTCATCCGGTCTCGAATCAACTGAATCTTCGTTGTCGTCTCCTCAACAAGCTGCGGCCCCAAAATACTGCTCTCGCTGAGCTCTGTCCAACGGACGGGCGATCTGCATCTCCTCCCATACAATGCCTCGAAAGGTGCCATCTGAATAGTATCCTGGAAGTTGTTGTTGTAGGAGAACTCCACTAGAGGTAAATAACGATCCCAGCTACCGCCGAAGTCTAAAACGCACGCTCTGAGCATGTCCTCGAGAGTATGAATGGTCTGCTCTGACTGTCCGTCGGTCTGCGGATGAAATGCTGTGCTGAAGCTCAAACGAGTGCCCAAAGCCTCCTGGAGTCTCTGCCATAGTCGGCTGGTAAACTGAGTGCCTCGATCTGACACGATACAAGTCGGTACGCCATGTAGTCACACGATCTCGTCAATGTAGAGCTGAGTATACTGAGCGAAGCTGAAAGTGATCTTCACTGGTAGGAAGTGAGCCGCTTTCGTCAATCTATCCACGATCACCCAGATGGAGTCGTACCCTCGACTGGTCCTGGGTAGACCCACAACGAAGTCCATCGAAATCTGCTCCCATTTCCACTCCGGAATGGGTAACGGCTGCAGCTCTCCTGCGGGCCTCTGGTGCTCGGCCTTGACTTGCTGACAAGTCAGGCATCTCGATACAAACTCCGCAATGTCCCTCTTCATCCCGTCCCACCAGTAGGTCTCTCTCATATCGTGGTACATCTTGGTGGAACCGGGGTGGACACTATACACTGATCGGTGTGCCTCCTCAAGAATGTCGCGCCGCAATCCATCAGCATCTGGTACGCACAGTATAGATCCATAGCGTAAAATCCCCTGATCATCAATCACGAACTCGGAAAATCTGCCGTCCCATCTGTGCCATGATCTCCGAGCAACGGCCGTCACTGCGCTGTGCCTCATATATACGGTCAAGCAACTGTGGGCGTGCACGAACATGCGCGAGCTGTCCTTGTTGGAGATAGTGCCCTCAGAGTCAATTATTGGATCACAGGCACGTGATTGCAATGATTGAGGGAGGACCTATCCCGGTAGGACAGTCTTACTCGAGATGATAGTATGCTATCTGGTTTACCTTTATCATCGTGTACTGTTTTAGGTGACCTGACAGGTCACTATTGCACGTTGATAGAGCCCCTAGGATTCTTGCTTGACTGCCGGCAGTATGAGGGCGATCATACAAGTGAGAGCTGGAGTCTATAGGCATATCCTTAAAAGGTCCCTAGTCGTGGGAGTTTCGAGACAGGGCATCGATTCTCCAGAGTAGACTAGTGTATACAGTCGAGACCCCGACGAGGGGCGGTGGCCGGTCTCACAAGCCACTGGTGTCAGTTGGTTCACCTAAGATGTATACAGGTGCTCATTGGGTTATGAGTACACCGGACAGGACTCGCCGGGAACATGCTAGTTGGTCTTATACCTGATGTCAGATAGCAGTTCCCTGGTGACATGTGTACAGGTTAGTTCATCGACCTGGGGATCGTCATTTGTCTCATGTGAGTTCCCACTGTGCTTTGATTACTACCCTACCACGGCTCAAAGGAGTCGTGCAAACAGGTTTTAGTTGGGTAAAGTCCCGAGCCACATGGAGGCAGTGAGCGGATCTTCGGGGGTTCGTCTCTCCCGGTATTGGGGGTGAGGTCGCGCTGTGTCTAGGAGAGCCATTACACGAAGTCCTTGGCCAAGGCAGGAGATTTACTGGTAGGTATTCCAGTAGTGTCTCAGGGTGTTCTGGGCTACACTCCGACACGACTTGTACCGCTTTTGGGGGTCTGACTTTTACCAACCCCCTAGGCCCGACATGCGATGCTCATAGACGAACGGACCGGACTATACGGATATTGTCACTGACAGGCTCAGTAGGGTGTCAGGATGAGTTTGCTCATCGACGTCCCTTTTGGTCAATAGCTGGTGGCCCGTTACGTATTAGCTTATACCTCTGACGTGCTAGTGGTTAAATCCACAGCCATAGTATTGACGAGTCTTTAGAGTCTACCACACTTTCAGTTACTCAGCTTTCGGGCGAAACGCTGTAGAGGCCGTATGGAGATATGGCAGGGTCCGATCAGATACGTGCGGTATTACACGGATCGGGATCGGACGGTTTGTACTAGAGGCCGTATAGATATATGGCAGGGTTCGATCAGATACGTGCGGTATTGCACGGATCAGGATCGGACGGATATTACTAGCCGGCTTTGTTTTAAGCCGGATCCTAGTATAGTACAGTGTAGATTTTGTCTCTTTGCATTTGTATCCGGACGGAATACAGATGCGGGTATGTATGCACAGTATCGGGGTTTTCCTGTAATTTATTACGGGACCAGTTTTCTGGAGTTGCCAGTTTGCATTCTGTTCCGGCCGGTTTTCCTTTATTCTTTCCCGGCCGGACTTTTCCGATGGAGGGGGTAATTTGCAGTTTTGCAAATTACACATTGTGGAGGGGTTTCTTGCAAAAGTATTGATTATGATATCTTTCATCCATCACTTGCATTAAATGTGATTAGAAAGGGTATGGTTTGGATGTTCATTTGTTATGATAATGTTTTTGGATGTGGTCACCCTTGTTTTCTACTACCATCACCTCCCTCTTATGATATATCTTGTTTTCCTCCACCATTTCAAGAGGTAATGGCCGGCCACATCTTGGACCAATTTGAGAGGAGTTCATTTTGGATGAGGGAATTATCTATATCTCATTTGCATGCTTGCAAAATTCTACACTTCATTCCAAAGTCCATTCATGATCCCTCCATCCTCCATGGCAACAAAACCCTAAAGAGACATAGACTCTACATTGTTCTACAGCAAATCTTGGACGCGTCGGCTAGCCTACTTCGCGCCCGAGTTGTCTCGGTATTGAGGCGGGAGCCCGTAAAAGTTGCAGGCGATGTGGTGCCCTTCCGGCGAGGAGGCGACGACCGGAGTTTCCGCGTGAGATCGGGACGATGATGAGAAGACCGGAGGACTCGGATCACTCGGTACATCTCTTTCCTATCTTGTTACTTTGCTAGATCTAGTTTAATGGCCCGATCCGGAGTTTAGTGCGCGGTGGTGCCGGTTTGCAAAGTTCGCAAAATTAAAGTTTATCACCGTTTCGGCATTTGGCCGTCGGATTGACGGCCGGGGCGCCGCCGTGCACTTACAGTGGTATCAGAGCCTCGCCATTAACTTCGTCTAGCTTCGTTTGATGTGTTTTGCATTTCCGATCGACAAAAACTCCAAAATCTACCTTTTTGTTAACATCAGTTTTCTGTTGAAAATTTTTTAAGCCCAAAAATTTTTCAGGTTGTATAATATTGATGTACATGAAATTCTAAGACTTCTGTAAAAATTCGACACATTCAGTCGATCATTGTAGCGCGGAACCGCGGCCAAACCCCCCCTTGGGCCGCGGTTCCGCCGCACATTTGTATCTTCACTGCGTCGTATTTTTCCAGTGGGCTTGTGGGCTTATTTTGGGGGTTTTGGGATATTGAATTTGGGCCCAGATTTTCTGTGACTGCTACAGTATTGCTTGGGGGCCCACTTGTTAATTTTTGATCGATCGGATATTTTAAACACATTATTTCACAAGTATTTACATTATATCTACGACCGTGAATATCACTTGATCGGTAAATCCTGTCTAACTGCTATAGCCCGGTTAGACGGATTTGCGAACGTGATTTTCACGTTGATGTTCTATGTTTATACTGTGTTGTTGCGGATCGGTCGGTGGGGATAGCCTGGATGCAATGGTAGTACAGTTTCTGTTGTATCATGTACATTTGATATTGCGGGGCGAGCGTCCGACATGTGGACTGCCGTCACTGCCTGTTTGTATTATTATTTTGGGGCACGACCAGGTTGCGGTCGATGTACCCGGTGTATGTATATTTTACTTTCTGTACTAGGATTACCCCGCGGAGGGGTGCACGGATAGCCGGGTTCTAGAAGGCAACAAGCCCGCATCTCATGGCATTGGGACGGAGGGGGCTTCACTCCAGGATTGGCTGGCTATTCGCCGCACTCGTAGGGGGTATAGGATTTCATTGAACAGGCTATCCACACGACCAGGGGAACGTCGGGTTTCAGTAGTGGCTCTGTGAAACCCGGGGATCCCAGATATCTGTATTGTTCTGTGATGCTGTATATTTCTGTGATGTTGCATTTATTTCACGCCTTGAGCGAAATACTATATATTGGTATATATATTAGTAGATGTTGTATATGTTTTTCATCCGCGCTAGTCCAGTCCCCGCTCTGCCGTTAGTCAGCTAACCTAACGGGTGATGACGGGACCCAGTGGCGAATGCGGATGGCATATACGTACGTCAGTATATTTTCGTTCTTTGTGGTGTGATCAATTGATGGGACTGCATTGATTCGGATCAATGCAAGTTAAACAAACCTATTCTGATGTTGTTGGAACACTTTTCAAAAAGCTGTTATTGCAAGGACGTTCATTTTTGTTTTGCATCGTGGTATTCATTTGGAATATCCTGCTCCTCAGTCGACGAGGCAAGGGCCGAGATCCCTTCACCGGGAGTGACCCCTTGGACAGAAGTTTGCGTCAGGGCATTAACTTCATTATAGCCGATTACTTTTGCTTTGCACAGTGATATTCGGTTATGAATATCCAGCACCCCATTCTACGGGGAAAGAGCCGAGATCCCTTCACCGGGAGTGACCTCTTTAGTAAAGGTTTTCGTCACTATATTTTCTAAAAAGCTATCCGTTCCTTCAACGATATCAAGTTCATTACGTTAAAGGTTTTCGCCAAAAACCATTCGTAGCCCTCCGTCGTTTCATATGGGTAGTCAATAGTATTCAAGCTGTGTATGTTGGCCAAAGTCAAGGCACAGTGATTGGTAGCTATTGGGGTATTCATATGCAGCATAGATAGATGCGTTGGTTTGGGACAGTCGTACTGCCATTTTGGCCAAAGTCAAGGGTATGTACGGGTGGGTTCAAATTAACCTGGAGAATGACGGGTAGAACTTGACATGTGACTTATGATATGTTGGCCAAAGTCAAGGTCATAAGAGCATGGGGTAAAAACCACATCGGGAGTTTCAAAAGAACTGAAACTTGCCAGATATGCGCATACCTTCTGGAGTGTTATACCGTGAGCGGATTCCGTCACGTTATCATGCGATGATAGTTGGATCCCGATTCCCACTGATGAGTTGGTTTACTCCTCGGGTGACCCCGACTAATTCTTCTTTCAGGTTTGGAGGAGAATTTGAGGTACAGTGGGAGGTTTCCAGATTAGATAAATTGGTAACCATTCTGATCTTGGTTAGAGTGCACGCTGAGTGTTTCTTTTCTCTCTCTCTGGCAGCGACCATTGACCCGACCCTAAGACTATGACTCAGTGACCAAGTTGACCGAACCTTCTTAACACTGGCTTTTGGATTGTCAGAGTTGCAGACCTCTTGCCACTCCTACTTTTACCCTTTTCTCCAGGACACCCCGTATTACTGCGAACGTCCACTTCCATTGGACAAAACCATCGTATGGTTAGATACGAACTCGAAGGAATTCAAGGATGGTTTCCGGTTCTGGAGAAAACGAATAGGATTATTCAGTTGTCTTTTCTTTTCACCTTCTCTCATTGCGAGTACTCCTTGGTTTAGGAGATAGTACACCTATTACGCAAATTGGATAGTCTTCTTCCAAACCTTAGGCTGGTGCCGACCGGTAGGGAATGAAGAAAACCAATTAGCCTAAACGGTGTACAGAAGGTATTAAGATTAAGACAAAGCAAGGGATTAGTAAGAGGGCAAAGTAAATTGCGACTGATATTCACGACCAAACCAAGTTTTTCTTCGCCAATCCTAAATCACCTTTGTATTTCTTCAGGACACTCCGTATCACTACGAAGATCCACAGGTTATTGGATACTCCATCGTATGGTTATATACGAACTCGAAAGGAACTTGTTCCAGTTCGGGGATGGATTCTGGTCTAGGAGAAATAGGAATAAGGTTTTATTCGGTTGTCTTTTATCTTCACCTTCTCTCGCATTGCGAGTGCTCCTAGGACTAGGACAGTACACCCATTATGCTTATTGGATAGTCTTCTTCCAAACCATAGGCTGGTGCCAAACGTTAGGGAAGGAAGAAAACCATTTGGCCTAAGGGGTGTGCAGAAGGTAACGACTAAAGACAAATAAAGGGATTTGGAGAGGTGGCAAAGAATTATGCGGTTATAGTTGTGAATCTGGATAATGGAAGAGGCATTACTAGGAATACCAGGATACCCCATCGAAACATGTCAATGTTTCAGTTCACTGTGTACTGTTAAAAGAAAACTGATTTCCCGATTAGATACTTACTCCAGGGTATGTATTTACCAGGTATGATTCTCACATCTGTATGGTTTTACAGATGATGAGTGGGAGTAAGTTATTGGGAATTGGGTGATCATCCTCATTATATCGGGATTCGTTGTAATCGGTGATATTTGAGGAGATCACCTGGGTTGTTTGCCGGTCGGCAAATATTTGGTTTTGAATATCCGCTGTTGTGCACCAATTTCAAATTGATATATCTGTACGTCTATTTTCATAGAGTGAGATATACCTTTTGATATTATGTCGATGACATTTACCTATATCAGTGGATGGTTAGGTAAGGAGCATTAAACAGCGGTGTAATTCTTCTTAACCGTAAGTACAGTTTTCAACCTACGACACACAGTGAAAGAGTTGTTAGACTCAGCGGACTTATACAGAGTATTGTATGTTGTCCAGTGTCCATAAGGACAGAGGGGTTGGTCCTCTTACTATGTTCTGTTTACTTTTAACTTCTCTAGTTCTTAGACATGTGTTTCGTAGAAACACAGGGTCTAAGTTTTGAGGAGTTATAGGTATTTGAATAGAGTAGAGAACCAGGTGTTGCAAGTATCGGGATTCTTCAAAGTGATCGAAGATGTAGATACTTGTGTATGGTATTCAGTTGATAGTAATAATAAAGAGAAATTGCTTCTCTTTCAGGTTACTCGTAATTGGAAGCATTCCTAAGTTGAGTAACGCTGATCGGCCTCTCTCCATTTAGTTGACATGCACTGGAGATAGCTGCATGATTTGAATCTGGTTCAATTAAATCAGTGCCTCTGGTTCTATATTGGATATAGTACAGTTCATATCTTAACATTGTTAAGGTACGGGGAGTTGTCCGGCTTATGATTAAAACCAGACTCTGGATAACTCAAGGCACGTTTCTGTAATGGCTGTTTGTGGGTTGACCCAGGCTATGACGAGGGTTGATTTTCTACCATCTGGAAGATCAATAGTGATATTGTTCTTAACTCGCCACATTTTAAAAAGAAATGGTTATTTTTCAGAAAACAGTAGTGGGAGTATGGTAGAACTGGAAGCGATTCCAGAACCGCAAACGATTACTGAAGATTTGATAAGGAACCTAAAGATTCAATCTGATTTGACATTCCATTGGCCACTCCGCAGATAAGGTGGGTAACTTCAGGCACCCGAGAGGCACTCCGGTAGCCTCAAGGACGGTGACAGGGAAGTTCTTGTTTACCCACACTTGCCATTGTTGTTGTTCCAGGCTGCGAGACCCGGCAGGAGGATGAGTATAGCGTCATTCTAAACTAGCTTTAGAAGTGCGCGTCTATATGACTCTGCCAGAGGGTTGTCGTAGTCAGTGGGAGCAGCGGAAGCATTGGTGGACATCAGGCTTATGTCTATTTATAGACTAAAGCAGATCTAGCGGAGATAGATTATCTATTTCTGATGTGACAGTCATAGGTTTGACGTCATCAGAATAGGGGATGGATCTATTGAGAAGGTAGTAGGAAGTGATATTCCTATACTACGATCGGTTATATTTTGGTCGTCACACAGTGGTTTCTCCATAAGGGACTTGGACATTATATCAGACATACTGGTTACTAGATCCATGGTTTTAGATCTAGATTTGGGTGGTTTCCCAATCAGGGTACTTAGACAACATTCTAAGAGTATTTAGAATGGACGACTCCTGGCACGGTAATGTACCTGCAGGTGATGGAGTCACCCTCTCTAAAGGTGTCTTATAGACTAAAGTAGAGAGGGATGTGCATGATTGACAGATCACTTGCTTAGGCAATTGAGTCAATCATGAGATGTCAAGTACCACACCAGATGTTGTTCTTGCAGTAGATGCAATAAGTTGACATTAATCCAATCCTGGAGAAACAGTCGGAAGCAGTTTTAGAACATAAGTGGATGTTCTAGGGATATGATAACGACAGCCTTATTTGGGAGACAGTTATCATTCCAGGCTTCCAAGGTGACATGGACGACAAGGAGGTTGTCAGAGTTATAGTTTTCCTTCTGACGAGGGGCAGTGTTTTGGACAGGCGGTCCAAGGCAATACTGAGGGTGGCATGGCGCAGGATACTGATTAAGTTCAGTTGACGATACAGTTTAAGAAGTTTGGATTTGGAGTTCATTTATGAGCTCGGTCCCATCAGACATCCAGACATTCTAAGACAGGTATTGCTCATTTTGGGAGATGGTTTTCTCCGCGAACTTGAGATATAGAGAGACATAGAAAGAAACTTCAAGGCGGATCCACTCACTGAGGCTATTCCTCGAACGCAATAGTTTCGCAAACAGGTTTTGTGCGACTGACTAGTAGAGGAGTTGGGTGTTCGGTATCACACGGGCTGTGAGTATGCGACATCGCAATAATTAGCCTTGAGTGCAAGTGGGAGATTGTTGGAGATAGTGCCCTCAGAGTCAATTATTGGATCACAGGCACGTGATTGCAATGATTGAGGGAGGACCTATCCCGGTAGGACAGTCTTACTCGAGATGATAGTATGCTATCCGGTTTACCTTTATCATCGTGTACTGCTTTAGGTGACCTGACAGGTCACTATTGCACGTTGATAGAGCCCCTAGGATTCTTGCTTGACTGCCGGCAGTATGAGGGTGATCATACAAGTGAGAGCTGGAGTCTATAGGCATATCCTTAAAAGGTCTCTAGTCGTGGAAGTTTCGAGACAGGGCATCGATTCTCCAGAGTAGACTAGTGTATACAGTCGAGACCCCGACGAGGGGCGGTGGCCGGTCTCACAAGCCACTGGTGTCAGTTGGTTCACCTAAGATGTATACAGGTGCTCATTGGGTTATGAGTACACCGGACAGGACTCGCCGGGAACATGCTAGTTGGTCTTATACCTGATGTCAGATAGCAGTTCCCTGGTTACATGTGTACAGGTTAGTTCATCGACCTGGGGATCGTCATTTGTCTTATGTGAGTTCCCACTGTGCTTTGATTACTACCCTACCACGGCTCAAAGGAGTCGTGCAAACAGGTTTTAGTTGGGTACAGTCCCGAGCCACATGGAGGCAGTGAGCGGATCTTCGGGGGTTCGTCTCTCCCGGTATTGGGGGTGAGGTCGCGCTGTGTCTAGGAGAGCCATTACACGAAGTCCTTGGCCAAGGCAGGAGATTTACTGGTAGGTATTCCAGTAGTGACTCAGGGTGTTCTGGGCTACACTCCGACACGACTTGTACCGCTTTTGGGGGTCTGACTTTTACCAACCCCCTAGGCCCGACATGCGATGCTCATAGACGAACGGACCGGACTGTACAGATATTGTCACTGACAGGCTCAGTAGGGTGTCAGGATGAGTTTGCTCATCGACGTCCCTTTTGGTCAATAGCTGGTGGCCCGTTACGTATTAGCTTATACCTCTGACGTGCTAGTGGTTAAATCCACAGCCATAGTATTGACGAGTCTTTAGAGTCTACCACACTTTCAGTTACTCAGCTTTCGGGCGAAACGCTGTAGAGGCCGTATGGAGATATGGCAGGGTCCGATCAGATACGTGCGGTATTACACGGATCGGGATCGGACGGTTTGTACTAGAGGCCGTATAGATATATGGCAGGGTTCGATCAGATACGTGCGGTATTGCACGGATCAGGATCGGACGGATATTACTAGCCGGCTTTGTTTTAAGCCGGATCCTAGTATAGTACAGTGTAGATTTTGTCTCTTTGCATTTGTATCCGGACGGAATACAGATGCGGGTGTGTATGCACAGTATCGGGGTTTTCCTGTAATTTATTACGGGACCAGTTTTCTGGAGTTGCCAGTTTGCATTCCGTTCCGGCCGGTTTTCCTTTATTCTTTCCCGGCCGGACTTTTCCGATGGAGGGGGTAATTTGCAGTTTTGCAAATTACACATTGTGGAGGGGTTTCTTGCAAAAGTATTGATTATGATATCTTTCATCCATCACTTGCATTAAATGTGATTAGAAAGGGTATGGTTTGGATGTTCATTTGTTATGATAATGTTTTTGGATGTGGTCACCCTTGTTTTCTACTACCATCACCTCCCTCTTATGATATATCTTGTTTTCCTCCACCATTTCAAGAGGTAATGGCCGGCCACATCTTGGACCAATTTGAGAGGAGTTCATTTTGGATGAGGGAATTATCTATATCTCATTTGCATGCTTGCAAAATTCTACACTTCATTCCAAAGTCCATTCATGATCCCTCCATCCTCCATGGCAACAAAACCCTAAAGAGACATAGACTCTACATTGTTCTACAGCAAATCTTGGACGCGTCGGCTAGCCTACTTCGTGCCCGAGTTGCCTCGGTATTGAGGCGGGAGCCCGTAAAAGTTGCAGGCGATGTGGTGCCCTTCCGGCGAGGAGGCGACGACCGGAGTTTCCGCGGGAGATCGGGACGATGATGAGAAGACCGGAGGACTCGGATCACTCGGTACATCTCTTCCCTATCTTGTTACTTTGCTAGATCTAGTTTAATGGCCCGATCCGGAGTTTAGTGCGCGGTGGTGCCGGTTTGCAAAGTTCGCAAAATTAAAGTTTATCGCCGTTTCCGCATTTGGCCGTCGGATTGACGGCCGGGGCGCCGCCGTGCACTTACAGTATTCCTGTCTGAGTGAACTCGAACTCAATTCAGCTGTCGCATAAAATCTGCCAATCTGCTGACGACTGCCTCTGCACTGCGCGCAAAAAGGATAGACTACCCCCGGGCCTCCTACTCAACGCATCTGCCACCACATTCGCCTTGCCTGGGTGATATAAGATCTTGCAGTCGTAGTCTTTCACCAACTCCATCCAACGACGCTGTCTGAGGTTCAGGTCTCGCTGCTGAAATATGTACTTTAAGCTCTTGTGATCAGTGAATATCTGACACGACTCACCGTATAGGTAATGTCGCCAAATCTTCAGTGCAAAGACCACTGCAGCCATCTCCAAATCATGAGTAGGGTAGTTCTGTTCGTGCTTCTTCAACTGCCGAGAAGCATAAGCGATCACCCGGCCATGCTGCATCAGTACGCACCCTAATCCCACTCGCGAAGCATCACAGTAGACCACAAATCCGCCTGATCCCGAAGGCAAAGATAATACCGGCGCCGTAGTCAAATAAGTCCGTAACTGCTGAAAACTGCACTCGCACTCCTCTGTCCAAACGAAAGGAACTCCCTTCCGGGTCAAACCGGTCAAAGGTGCAGCTATACGGGAGAAGTCCTGAACAAAACGCCTGTAGTAGCCCGCCAGGCCTAGAAAACTACGGATCTCAGTAACCGATGTAGGTCGGGGCCACTGCTGAACAGCCTCAATCTTCTTCGGGTCCACACAAATGCCGTCTCTCGTAACCACGTGACCCAAGAATCCGACGCTGTCCAGCCAGAAAGCACACTTGGAGAACTTTGCGAACAGCTGGTGCTCCCTCAGAGTCTGTAACGTAATCTGCAAGTGCTGCTCGTGCTCCTCTCTGCTCCGGGAGTACACCAAGATATCGTCGATAAACACGATGATGAACAAGTCAAGATACGGCCTGAATGTACGGTTCATCAAATCCATGAATGCTGCTGGGGCGTTGGTGAGTCCGAACGACATCACCAAAAACTCGTAGTGGCCGTAGCGCGTGCGGAAAGCTGTCCTCGGTATATCCTCCTGTCGAACTCGCAGCTGATGGTATCCTGATCGCAAGTCGATCCTCGAAAAATACCCCGCACCCTGAAGCTGGTCGAACAGATCATCAATGCGCGGCAACGGATATCTGTTCCGCACGGTAACCTTGTTCAGCTGGCGGTAGTCGATACATAAGCACAAACTTCCATCCTTCTTCTTGACAAACAGGACCGGAGCACCCCACGGAGAAACACTAGGTCGAATAAGCCCCTTATCTAACAAATCCTGCAACTGATCCTTCAGCTCTCGAAGCTCTGCCGGGGCCATCCGATAAGGCGGTATAGAAATAGGCCCCGAGCCGGGAATCAAATCAATGCAGAACTCAACGTCGCGCTCAGGTGGTAGCCCAGGTAGCTCATCAGGGAAAACATCAGGGAACTCACAAACAACCGGGACCCGGTCCAACGGAACCTCTGCAGCTCGAGTATCACAAATATACGCTAAGAATCCCTGACATCCCTTCCGCAAGAGCTGACCAGCGCGAAGAGACGAAATCAAGCTGGGAAGGGTGACGCTGCGGTCTCCCTGAATAACAAGGACTGGCTCTCCCGGAAAGCTAAATCTGACTGCCTTCTCACGGCAGTCCACAGAAGCATAACAAGTGGCTAGCCAATCCATGCCCAGAAGCACGTCAAAGTCCAACATATCGAGGAGAATCAAATCAACCGATGAATCCTTCTCCCCGATACGAACGGAACACAATCGAAAAACAAAACGAACGACAAACGACTCGCCTACCGGAGTACTAACAACAAGCGGATGATCTAACGACGATGACTCACGGCCCAACATCAGTGCAAAGTGTGTAGAGACGTACGAATGTGTGGAACCTGGGTCAAATAATACCCGCGCGTCAAAAGAACAAACTGGCAAGGTACCTGTCACAACGGCATTGGATGCCTGCGCATCCTGCGGTGTCAAAGCAAATACTCGGGCCTGTCCTCCACCGATAGCGGGCTGACCTCGACCTCGGCCTCTGCCTCCTCGTCCTCTCTGAACAGGACCGCCGCATCCACGGCCTCTGGGTGCACCTAACTGGCGTGGAGCATCGCCAGTGATAGGAAGTAGGGCTCTCTGAGGAGGGGGTGGTGATGGTGGTAGGGTCACATGCGGAACTGTCGCTGCTCCCTGTCGTCTCGCCGGACAATCTCTGACAAGATGGTGTAGACTCCCGCACCCAAAACACCCTGGCGACGGCTGCTGTCCATGGGGATAAGAACCATATATCTGTCCCCGTCTAAATCCTCTGCCAGGCCTATCTCTCGGAAAGAATATGGCGCGCTGCCTCTGAGACGGTACATCGGTGCGAATCCTCTTCGGCCCAGAAATGGCCGAAGTCTGTGATATGCGTGCCTCCATCCGCAATGTCGTATCCATAGCAGCTGAATAAGTGTCGTAGTGCTGGGCGCCAATGGCAAGATATAGCTGGGCATCAAGTCCCTGTACGAACCTCTTCACCATCTTCTCTTCGGTATCCACCAAATACGGAGCATATCAGGATAACTGCGTAAACTGGATGTCATACTTAGACACCGTCATCCCAGGTGGCTTGACTAAGGCCTCGAAGATACGAGCTCTGGCGTCACGAACGCTCTCTGGGATGAAACGAGCTAGAAAGACCGCTGTAAACTCAACCCAAGACATAGGCGGTAGACCTGCAGCTCGACCTCTCAAGACTGACTCCCACCATATCTGTGCGAGACCCTCTAGTCGGAAACTCGCAAGCTCTACCCATCGATCATCCGAACATCTCAGCGAACGGCAGATCCTGGCTAAACTGTCAAGGAACGTCTGTGGGTCCTCCGCTGCCTCGGTGCCGGTGAATACTGGAGGTCTCAGCCTCATGAAATCCTGTAGCGAAATCGGAATGGCCATGGTGGTAGTAGTAGGAGCAGGTATCATGGTCGTCTGTGATGTAGTAGGTGCGTCATCCGGCCTCGGTGTACGACTGGCTGCAACTAGGGATCCTACCATCTGACGTAGCTCCTGCATACTCCCCATCATCTGTCGCAACTCCTCCATACCAGTCTCGAGCCTATCCATACGGCCTGGGGAAGGTGGATCGGTCTGTCCCTGTGGCGTAGGCATACCACCCTGCTCAATCCTAGTCTCGGACGAGCCAGCTCGAATCTCGTCTCGGGCGGCAGCCCTCTGTGTCCTCGTAGCCTTCGGCGGCACAGTGGCTGTTACAGGAAAATGGATAGTAAGAACAGTGCAATAGGATCATAGGATACACGGAATTGAAGAAGGAATTTTCAAGCAAGTATATCCTAAAGTCACTTAGGCGGAGTACCGTATCGCAAGTATGCCGCGGACATACACACGCTACGTTACCCTACTTAAGTCACTTACTCCATCTACCAAGGGTCATCCTACACTCAAAAAGGTAAAACCTATCGCTCTGATACCAACTTTGTCACGGCCCGCAGGGTACGGAACGAGACTGGCACTTAAGTTTACGAAACGTCTCAAGGCGTCCGTAAAATAAGTAAGCCAAAGCCCAGAAACCAAAACCAAATAAGCAAAAGAGTGAAGAGAACCCAATCAATTGAAAACGAGTTTATCAATAAGTCACATAAAAACCTTTTCTAAAAACAATGCAAATTTTTCCGAAAATTTCGGCAGAGTCTCCTTTGTAAATACTGGCCCCCAAAATGGGTACAACAAGAATATATATGAATCCAACAAATAAGGCATCCCCAAACGGGAGCTAGCTCTTCGCCACAAGGCGGTCATAAATCCCACGCAATTTAAAACAACAACATGTAAAATAATAATAAAGGAGCATGAGAAAACAGCACGTCGACTCAAGTGAGCTCGACCCCAAAATACAGCATAAAAAGTCCACAAATCTCACAGTCTCATCTCTAGGTCAATATACAACAGTACTGATAGAAACAGTAGATGGAGTACACTAGATATAAAGAATATACAATGTGGTACAAAAATAATGATATAACCCACCTAAGAGCAAAACCTCGAGTCCAGGCAAAAGAAGCAAGTGCGCCCGCCGCTACTGTACTGACGGAGCGGACCTGAAAAAGGCTGTGGCACAACGGGGGTGAGTTGCCAACTCGTGAGTAATAAATAACATCTACACAGGCTATCGAATGCATGCACACAAGCATCCTAGCATCTATAATACAGGTATGGCAGGACATAATGGCAGGTAGGTATGCAATATGAATATAATAGCAGGTATGAATGCAATGCGAATCAACTCGTGATCTGAATGTGTAAGTATAAGAAATCATGTTTTTCCCTTTAAGAATCTCTTTTGAAATACCAGCACAATACCAATAGAATCAACAAGAACCTGTGTCCAGCAACGACACCTCAAAACTATCACAAATCTCATATATCCATGTCATAGTGTCTCTGGCCTCAGCCATCCGGCTGACCCAGCTCAATATCAAAATCTCATCATCTCGCGGCCACGGTCGGTATCCTCTGGATATCCGCCGTGCCAAACAGTCACCGGTAGGTAATCCGTCCCCTGCCAGGCTCAACGTCAACACCACATTCATCTTGCCCCGGGGTACCATACCGGGCCCACCATGTACCCGTGACGGTTCCTCCACTCCTCGACACGGATCTCGAAAACCACAGCAAACTCATGGTGGACGACACTTTACATCACTAGAAAACCGCAATTACATATTTTAAAAACATAATAAGTTTAGAAATTTTACGGCTTTCCTCCGAAATCCAGAAATATCATAAAATCTCAAGAAATCCTCATAAGTGCATATGTCAATGATAATGAATGCATATGATATCAATAATCAAGTTGCGATGCATGATTAATAGACTAAGCATGAACAAATAATATGATGAGGTACATGCACATGAATAGCAATCCTACGATTTCATTTTAAGGAATTAAAGAAATAGCGCGAGTTTAAGTATCAATTATAGTAAAAGGTTTCAATTTAAAGGTTATCTAGTGTGGTGGCATGGCAATTACCAGGGTGTGTGTGTAAGAATGAATAGTGCTCATGCTGCATATAAAAACCCTGGCAATGGTGCAGGTGTCCTATAAAATGGTTTCGTATATGTATGTCAATATAGGGCATGAATGTGGCAAATAATCATACAAGTATTACACCCCTAATTACTAACATCACTAAGAATCTTTTAAGTTACTAAAACTATCGGGCGTCTTGCGCCATCCAACGATAGTCCCCCGTAGATATTACATCTACTCACAGAAATCCCTAGCTAGTCACGTCCGATCACCGCTTTCCCATTTCGAGCCGCGTCTGACGTCTCCGCGACCGAACCTGGAATTTACATCAATACCAAACATAAGGTTACATATCAAGAACGACGCAAAACCCAAACGAAAACACTAACGTTCACAAGCTAGGTACAACGTGCACAAGGTGCGCGGAACACACGCGAAAATCGCAAAAACTGCAAAAATCGCCGATTTGGTCGCCCGGCAAAACTAAAACCCGATTACTCAAAAATCCGCACTCACGCATCCTAAATGTCATAGGATAAGCCAACAATATAATCTAGATATCGCAATTAATTCGCCACAATAATATAATAAAAACCTAGTAAGCTAGAAGTTTGCAAATTTGGTGCAAACATCGACAATTTGCGACAAAGTGCACACATTATCACACAAATATCCAAATTAAACCATTAGAAAGCCACTACAATAAAATTAACCCCTTTACCATGCATCAAAACCCACATTCCATACACAAACCTTTTCTTGATTTTGATAATTAGCAACCTTAATGAAAATTTCACACAACTTTAACATAGATTAGCCTAATATGAAGCCACTTAAGCAAAGTAACCATATAAATTGGTTAAGTAAACAACTAGGTTAATTAAAAAGACTTAATTGACTAAAACATGGTTTCAAGAAACCCTAGTTTAATTTTCAATCATTAACAAAAAAAACTAGATTAGGATTAACACTAAAATTAACACTAAGCAACTAGATTAAAGTATTCTAACCATAAGAAATTAAAAGAGTAGAAATTATACCTCAAACCTATGGATCTAGCAAGAAGAAATTTACCTCAATGATGGCCTCCTAGCACCATGATTCCAAGCAAGAGAGGTGAAGGAAAAAGGGATGAAGAATGGGGTTTTAATTTGTGAGTTTTAGCTTGAATTTTGGAGCAACTTGATGAATTTTTGAACAAGATGAAAAGAAAAATGATGAAGAGGGGAGGGGCTGCAGATTTCAGCCAGAGGAGGGAGAGGGGAGTGGTGTGGGTGTATGGAAAAAGTCATGGTCAACCCCCCTCAAAGTCAAAGCACCATACCTTCAACATACAATATTTTAAACATACACATTCAACTCAATTCATCCTTAACAAAAGAATTTTAAAACAAAAGAGATAGGGGGAATTTTCTACAGTTTGGGACATCCAAGGAGATGTGAGGATGTGTGTGTGAGAGTGCACAAAAAAATTTTTGCAAAAAGACCCCCTACAAGTCCAAAATTGCAAGTTTAAGCTTAATTTCAATAAATTTCGTTTTCCATCTTAAAAATTAGTTAAAACTTAAAATAAAATACTAAAAATTTATGTTACAGCTAGATTTTAATTAACATGACTTTAAAGCTTAATTTTAGCCCATTTAAATTTGTATTTATCGCTAATTTAATGTATTTTCTTACCGGCTTAAAATAATATTAAAAAATTGAAAAATAGGGAAAAAATTTTAAATGACCAAAATTTCATAAGTAACTCATTAGCTACTAAAAACAAGCAATTACCTATCCATTTTAGGTATAATTAGTCCTAAACTGCAAAATAACGAGAAAGACGGTTTTCGGAAAAATACCGAATTTTCACCGATTTTCAGGAAAACACCAAAACGAATTTTCAAGGCGCTACAGGGTACAACGTCCAAAGTCCATACTTTGTTGGTGTACATAGACTCCATTTCGGATCTCATGGCATCCAGCCACTTCACAGAGTCTTTACTCGTGATAGCTTGCTGAAAACTGGTAGGATCATCATCATCCATGATGCAATCTTCTCCGTTACCATCAATGAGGAAACCGTAGTACCTCTTCGGTGGGCGAGAAGTCCTACCAGACCTACGGAGTGGCCGAGGTTCTTCAGTTTCTGCTGCAACAGCCGGTTCAACCAAATCGTCATTTATAGTTTTTGTCTCTAGAACCTCTTCTAGATCCACCACCTTGCCATCATCTTTGTCTGTGAAAAACTCTTTTTCCAAGAATGTGGCATGTTGAGAAACGAACACTTTTTGTTCCTCTTTGTGGTAGAATAGATATCCATAAGAATTCTTTGGATATCCCACAAAGTTACACATGACCGACCGTGTCTCGAGTTTGTCCGGATTCTGCTTTTTAACATAGGCCGGGCAACCCCAAATCTTAATTCTCTTAAGAGATGGTCTCTTCCCATGCCATATCTCATATGGCGTGGTAGACACGGTTTTGGTTGGAACCCTGTTTAGCAGAAATGCTGCAGTCTCCAATGCATGCCCCCAAAACGAGACTGGTAACTCAGCGTCACTCATCATGGACCGGACCATATCTAATAGGGTCCTATTCCGTCGTTCTGACACACCGTTGTGCTGTGGTGTGTAAGGAGGAGTGAGCTGAGAGAGAATCCTATTCTCTTTTAGGAAGTGTGCAAATTCTGTACTGAGATACTCACCACCTCGATCTGATCAAAGCATCTTGATACTCAAGCTGGTTTGTTTTTCTACTTCTTGTTTATATTCAATGAATTTCTCGAAAGCTTCGGACTTGTGTTTTAACAAAAATACATGACCGAATCTTAAGAAATCGTCAGTGAATGTAATGAAGTATGAAAAACCGCCTCTGGCCTGTGTAGACATAGGCCCACATACATCACTATGTATGAGGCCCAGGAGCTGAGTAGCTCTTTCTCCGTGTCCGGTAAACGGAGTTTTGGTCATTTTACCCTTGATACAAGACTGGCAAGTCGCATAAGATTTATATTCAAAAGAATTTAAGTAACCATCTTTGTGTAACTTGTTTAGTCTTGTTTCGTTAATATGACCAAGTCTACAGTGCCAAAGAAAAGCTTCATTTAACTTTGAAAGTTTTCTTTTATTAGTGTGTTGTATACTGAAAACTGTGTGTTGATTTAGGACATATATTCCGTTGTTAAGCGTACCATACCCAACCAACATTTGATTCAGGTTAATGTTCATAACATTGTTCTGCAATACAAAATTATATCCTTCATTGTCCAACAAAGAAACGGATATTATATTACATAGCATACTTGGTACAAAATAACATGGATTTAAAACCAAAATACATCCAGATGGCAACCCCAAGTGATACTCTCCCACTGCGACTGTATGTACATTGGAACCATTTCCAACGCGGAGAGTATGGTCACCTATCCTCAAAACCTTGCTATTTCTCAGCCCCCGCATAGAATTGCAAATGTGAGAACCTGAACCGGTATCCAATACCCAGGAAGCAGAGTTTATAGAAAAACAGTTTTCAGTCACAAACGCACCTGAAGCAGAAGCATCACCATGCTTCTTCTTGAGACTTAAGTACTCCGTGCAATTGCGCTTCCAATGTCCTGTCTTGTGGCAGTGAAAACATTCGCCCTTCCCCGAGTCTCCAGCCTTAGACTTTCCCTTTCCCTTCACCTTTTTAACTCTGCCCTTAGGATTAGTGGGTTTCTTCTTTTTCTTTCCCTTGGCCTTGGCTTTCGGGGGAGAAGAGGAAGACTGTCCAATAGTCATAACGGGAGTTTTTGCTAACTTCATAGTGCTCTCTGCACTCCTTAACATGTTAAGGATTTCAGGGAGGTCCTTCTCCATGCCATGCATGTTGAAGTTCACTATGAACTGAGCAAAGGTGGAGGGGAGGGACTGCAGAATAATATCTATATATTGTTCATTGTCCATCGTCCATCCAAGGTCCTCAAGCTCTTCTATAAGAGCTATCATCTTCAGAACATGGTCTCCTACTGGTGTGCCAGGGGCCATTCGCATCTGAAACAATTTCTTTGATGCTTCGTATCGTAATACGCGGGATTGCTCCCCATACAACTCCTTTGTATGGAGCAATATACCGTGAATGTCCATGTCCTTGTGCTGCTTTTGATGTGTGTTATCCATCGATGCAAGCGCGAGGCATGTGGCCGTGGCACAGTCAGCGTCCCATGTCTTGCGGACTTCAATGTCCGCAACTGAGGATTTTGGACCAGGGACGGGCGGGGCTGAAGCCGTGAGGACATATGATACTTTATCATAAGTCAAGGCGATTTTCAGATTCCTCAGCCAGTCTGTATAGTTGGTCCCATTCAGTTTGTTTTTATCTAGTAAAAGCTTGAGTCCAGTCATGGGTATCTGCCATTAAGAGAGAGAAAAGAATACACTCAGCGAAAGCTCTTGCATAGATCAGATTGGTTATTATCTTGTCTAATCGATGTTTCCCACTGCTTTTATCGAGTTTTTCTTTCAAACCTTAAAAAGAAAAACTAGCCAGGATTAATTACAGTCTACAACTTCGCTAACCGTTCAGCCAGGCCAGTGTCGGTACTTGAGGGAGGTTCCCCGTGCTTTCGCACGGACCTAATTAGAGTAAACCTCATTTTCCCAGAGGCGGAGCCCCGTTAACACCTTTCTAGACACCTAATGAGTTAGCTAATTGTAAACTGTAAAACTCTCCTAGGAGAAACTATTGCCCACAGTGGGATCGGGATCCAACCATCACATGGAAGGTATGCAATCTCATTGCAAATTTCAACTATTGAAATTCCCGATGTGGTTTTTACCCCTAATACTCGTGACCTTGGCTAAGGTCAACAAATCACGAGCACTAATCAAGCTCAACCCGTCATTTCTTGATTAATTAGACCCGTTCACATGACCCTTGGCTAAGGTCAATAAAGTCATATGCCCGTCCTAATTAATCTGCATCATATGCGTTTGTAGGAAGACATCACTTAGCTACCGTACACTACGTCTTGGCTAAGGTCAACAAACGTAGCACGAATACTAGGTACTCTACTTCCTAAGATGATGGAGGGTTGCGGATGATTTTTAAGAAAATTTTTAACGCTTTGAACTTGATATCGTTGTAGAATCAAATGGTTTTCAAAAGGAGTGGCTTAAGCTCCGCAGTTTTGAAATATAGCTTTTTCATAAAAAGCCGAGTGGTTTTTCAAATCCGATTCTACAACATCTTTTTAGGTTTATTTTCTTTACATTAATCACATTAATGTAATCCCATCATTTAAGTCCTTAAGCCAATCACAGAAAAGAAACGAAAATAACACGTACGCTTATGCCATCCGCATTCGCCGCAATGTTCTGTTATGCACCGTTAGGTTACTTAACTAACGGCATACCGGGACGGGACTAGCACGGGTGTAAAACATAAGCAATGTCTACTATATATCATATATATAATATGTCATTCGTCTCAGATATCACAGAACACAGGCAACAGAAATATATAGATATAACGTGGGATATACTAGGACGTCCGTATTTAGTATTTAGCCAGAATAGAAAATACGGATTCCACAGTCGCGATGAATAGCCAAGCCCACACCCTGGACCCCTACGAGAGCGGCAAGTGACCCTGCCAATTCTGGAGTTTAGGAGACCCGGTCTCGACTCCTCGAGATGGCCTCCCACTGAACCCCAGAACCCGGTCACCTATGCTCCCCTTCTTGGGTCCATCCTAATGCGGAAAAGTAAATAATATACAACACTGGTGACACAACCTCAACCCGGAAGTTCCCCAAATAAAAGAATATTACATTACATATGAATTTACATGAATGAAAATATAAAAACTCGCATCTCACATAAACCCCCCCGGCTATTCAATCGCGACAATCCTGCACATCATATCTCAGCAACACATAATATCTCATATCATCAACGTAAGTAAGTATGCATACACCGATTGTCATCGATATATAGCAACGACAATCGGCAATACCACTACATACTATACTTACGGTCACAGAAAAGAAAGTGTAAAACTGTAATATCTGGAATTCACATTCTCTTTAGACATCGCAAATGCGAGATATCACATATTCCGTATTTCATGTGTCGTAATATGAATTCCATACATTGCATCACATTCCGGATAAACAGACAGTATTGAAGTTTCCGAGCGAACGATCAAACACCCAGGATTCACTAAAGCCCAACACTTGAGCAGAGTTCAAACACCTGGAGTGTGTCACAGTAGTAGCGATCCAGCCGTAGAAGGGTCAAGCCAACGCCTCACATGTGGCACGCCGTACTGCCCCAAACCCTAAGGTTTCAAGGGCAGTTCAAGACGGTCACATAATCGAGTTAAGGTTTGTTGTCTTCTAGAGGGGCCACCACAAAAAGACTTGCACGTATCTCCAAAGCATTTAAACCCCGTGAATAGTGAGCAAATGATACTCGTTCAAACACTTCAACACTTTCTAATTTACCCGGAAAAGCTACGAAATGAAAATACCGATCAAAACTACGCGTCCAAAACCATCTCCAGAAAATGCAGTACTATATTCAGATTAAACATACCTAAAACAGTATAAAAGCAGATCTAGGAATTATGGTGCAATTTTTATAGCAAGATGCCACTGTACGGCCGCGGAGCTGCGGCCTAAGCAAGGAATTGCCGTGGTTCCGCGGCCATATGAACAGTTCACTTGATCGTATTTCACCATTATTCTTAGTTTTCCCTGCTGTATTTTTTAAGTATTTTTAATCCTGAAAAATGTCAGATTTTAAAATTTGTCCAGAGAGGGTCCAAAAGTTCGTATTTTTTTTTCGACCGGGATTTTTACTTCGTAAAAGCGTCGCCTAATGTTCTAGGTCGGATCTGAAACCAATGTAAGGTTTGTCTAGCACCCTATGAAGAGTTTTGAAGCATCACATGCCTTAAAGTTTTAATTTTGATGGTGCTAAACAAGCATGCAAAGGAATCGATCCTAGAAAATTAGGGTTTCGAATGAAAAAGCGAATCAAACTAGGGTTTCGAGACTACAACCTTTGTAGCTCCCTTTCGCTGGACTCCTTGGTGTCTTGGGTGTTGGAAGAATGTCCTCTTGAAGACCTCTTTCGTCCACGACGATCCACCACGGAGTTCTCCGTCCAAGCTTGCAACTTCGTAAAACCGAAGAGAACACTCTAAGCAAGTTGGCTAAACTTGCATAGAATGATGTTGTGGTTTGGAATCTCACTTCAAAAACCTTTCTTTGAGTGTGTTTAACTCACTAGAAAAACCTAGAGAGCAAATGGTGAAGGAGGATGAAGATGGTGGCTTTTCTTTTTAGCAAGTGTAGAATGATAAAAAGATGACCATCAAAAAAGAAATAAAATATAACCTTTTATATTTTATTCCTTCTTACCTCTAACCATGATTAAGTGATGGAGGGTTTATTTAACTTGAGTTTTAAATGATAAAGAGAAGGATAACCCAAGGTTAGAGGTAGGTGAGCAAGGTTAGGTTAGAAGAAGAATGTAGAAGCTAACAAAGATTATCCTTTTCTTTTAAATTTGTTTTAAATCCAAAATTAAATAAAAAACCATCACTTAATCTATGGTGTGAGTCTTATATTGCCACCATTTCCATGTGCTAACAACCATGATAGATGGGTGTATGTGTGTATGCATGTATGCACATCCACATGTGCATGAAACTAGATAGAAAGAAAGAAACATATACACACAGGCATACATCCATCATGTCCATGAAAGGTTTTAAGTGAGAAAACTAATGGTTAAATGATAAATCAACACTTGATTTATCAATCCGGTCATATCTCATATGACCCCACCAAAAGAAGGCCGCCCGATCAATGTCCGATATCATATACGCACATTTTAATCGGGTGCATGCGCATATCGTATACGCGCACCACAACGTTTCGCCTGGACTGGGTAACTCCTTTGTGGGACTCTAAGACTCGTCAATATGCTGGCAGAGGGTGATGATCATATCAGGTACCACCAAGCCGCAAGCGGTCAGCTAAACGTAACGGCCACCCGGGTATTGAGCGATCAGAAGACAACAAGCGAACCTGCTACAACTCCCGTCGAGCCAACCGGCAACACTACCGTACAGTCCGGTCTCTTCGTCAGATATGCCGCATATCGAGCCTAGGGATGGTAACGTCGACCCTAATAACTCAATAAGTCGTGCCGGTGAATGGTCTATAACAGATTGAGAAACTACTGATAACACTTATCAGCAATTCTCAGCAGCCCTGGCCAGGGACTTACTGATATAACCAGTCGGGCACAGTACAGCATCAACTCCCAATACTGGGAGAGACGAAACCCCTCCTATCGCTCATTGCCTTCGTGTGTCTCGGGACTGTAGCCAACGGCCACCTATTTGCACGACTCAGTAGAGCCGTTGTAGGGTGGTAATCAAAGTACAGTGGGAGAACACACAAGACTCCATGACGATCTCGGGTCTACAGACTAACCTGCACCAGTGTCACCTGAGAACTGCTATCCGATGATAGATATAATTCCATATAGGAGTTCTCGGTGAGTCCGTCCAGTGTACCCAGTCAGCACTGAGCACCCGTATATGATCTTGATGTCAAACATCGATGAATGTGGGAACATCCATCGCCCATCATATGGGTCTAGTATCATATACGCTAGTCTACTCTGGTATATCAATGCCCCGTCTCGATATACCTACGACTAGGGACTTTCCAGGATATGCTTATAGACTACAGACGTCCCACTAGTATGATCTCCATCATAATCAGAGCAGTCAAGCCAATATCCTCAGGGCTTTATCAGCATGTATGAGTGAATAATAAGCATGGTCAAATCAACATGTCAGATAAAGAAGAACCAGATAGCATACTATCATGTCGAGCAAAAATGCATACTGAATATATATACATGTATAGATACATCCACTATCACATAATGGCCTCTAGGGCATACATATATCCAACAACGTCCAACGTCCATACTTTGTTGGTGTACATGGACTCCATTTCGGTCCGCATTGCATCCAGCCATTTTACCGAGTTGACGCTCTGAATGGCCTGCTGGAAGCTAGTCGGCTCATCACGTTCAATGATGCAATCCTCTCTGTCCCCGTCTATGAGGAAACCGTAGTATCTCTCGGGCGGATGAGACTACCTCCTACTTCTGCGGAGCAGCGCAGGAATGTCCTGATCTTTTGAACCCTCTAGTTCTAGTAAGCTTTCAGTAATAGCTCGTGGTTCTAGAATTTCTTCCAGTTCTATTGCGCTCCAACTTATCTGATTTTCCAAAAACTCATTTTCCAAGAAGTGGGCATGATGAGAAACAAAAACCTTCTGTTCCTCTTCGCAATAGAAGAAATATCCCTTGGAGTTCTTTGGATATCCCACAAACTTGCACCGTACTGAGCATGCCTCGAGATTGTCCGCATGCTTCTTTTTGACAAAAGCTGGACATCCCCATGTTTTAATGTGATTAAGATAGGGTCTCTTCCCACACCACATCTGATATGGTGTAGTAGGCACAGTCTTAGTTAGAACTCGGTTCAAAAGGTATGCAGCTGATTCTAGTGCATATCCCCAGAATGATCGCGGTAACTCAGCGTTACTCATCATGGAACATACCATATCCAATAGGGTGCGGTTCCGTCTCTCCGATACACCGTTATGTTGCGGAGTGTATGGAGGAGTAAGCTGAGAGAGAATTCCATTCTCTTTTAAGTAATCCAGGAACTCGGCACTCAAGTATTCACCACCTCGATCAGATCTCAGTATCTTGATACTTTTGCCTATTTGTTATTCTACTTCATTCTTATATTCCTGGAATTTTCCATAGGCCTCGGATTTATGTTTCATTAAGAAGAAATATCCGTACCTTGAAAAGTCATCCGTAAAAGTAATGAAGTAAGAATAACCGCTTCGTGCATGTGTAGATATTGGACCGCACACGTCGCTGTGTACGAGTCCCAAGAGCTCGCTCGTTCTTACTCCATGTCCAGTGAACGGAGTCTTTGTCATCTTTCCTTTGAGACAGGATTGACAAGTTGCATATGATTGATATTCGAACGAGTCCAAATATCCTTCTTTATGTAACTTCGTCAACCTTCTCTCATTGATGTGACCCAGTCTACAATGCCATAAGAAAGCCTGATTTGTTTCCGGAGACTTTCTTTTGTGTGTATTCTGGACATTGAAAATCTGTGGTTGGTTTAGTACGTATATACCATTGCTTAATGTACCTGACCCAATCAGAACTTCATTAAGGTGAATGTTTACAACATTACTTACAAACGCGAATTCATAACCTTCTTTAGATATTAAAGATACAGAAATGATATTACAAGTTGCATTGGGTACAAAAAAGCAATTACGTAAAACCAAAACATGTCCATCTGACATTCCCAGGTGATAGTCCTCCACGGCCTCAGCATCCATGCTAGCTCTGTTTGCAACTTTGAGGGTCATGTCACCTGCCTTCAAAAACCTACGATTTCTCAATGCCTGCAAAGAATTACAGATATGAGATCCTGATCCGGTATCCAATACCCAGAAAGTAGAGTTTATTGATAGACAGTTTTCAATAACATACACACCTGAAGCTGAAGCCGCAACTTGCTTCAGATCCTGGGTTCTGGCCTTCCAAGCCCTGCAATCTTTCTTCCAGTGTCCACTCTTATGACAGTAAAAGCATTTTTCTTTCCCCACAAGCTTTCCCGCTACCTTTGTTGCTTTTGCCTTTCCCTTCGTATCCACTTTACTAACACCGCCCCTTGGTTTGGCGGGGGTTTTCTTCTTCTTTCCCTTGCCTTTCGCCTTGGACCTGGAAGAGGAAGATCCTCCTACAAACAAAATGGATGTTTCCCTACCTTTCTGTAGGGTGCCCTCTGCACTCCTCAGCATGTTGAGGAGTTCTGATAGTTCAACTTCCTTTTCTTGCAAGTTGAAGTTCAGGATAAACTGGGCGTAAGTGGAAGGAAGGGACTGGAGAATCAAGTCAATGTAGAGTTCATTCTCTAACATGGTCCCAAGGTCTGCGAGCTCTTCTATATAGCCAATCATCTTAAGCACGTGTTCCGCTACCGATGATCCGACGGCCAATCTTGCCGAAAACAGCTTCTTTGACACTTCGTATCTGGCAATACGAGATTGCTCTCCATACAGTTCTTTTGTATGAAGAAATATGGACTCTAGGTCCATATTCTCGTGCCTCCTCTGATGTTCATTGTCCATAGAGGCAAGCACGAGGCACTTGGCCTTCGCGCAGTCGATTTCCCAGGTCTTATGGATTTCTCTATCCACGACGCTAGTTTTGGGACCTGGGACAGGGGGAGCTTTGGTGGTAAGAAGATACCCCAGCTTGTCATAAGTGATTGCCATTTTGACATTCCTGAGCCAATGTTTGTAGTTTGGCCCTGTCAGTATGTTTTTATCTAATAGTAACTTAAGTCCAGTCATGATATTTGGTCGCTGCAATTAGGAGAGAGAGAAGAAACACTTTAGCATGATGCTCTTGCAAGTTTAGAGTGGTTTTTAATTTGTCTAAACAGGATGGCTCCCACTGTCTCTCGAATCCCTCCTCAAACCATAAAGGAAGAATTAGTCGGGATCAATCTCACCGTACAATACTTGCTTAACCGTTCAGCCAGGCCAGTGTCGGTACTTCGAGGGAGGTTTTCCAACGCTTTCGCGAAGTTCCTTAATTAAGTAACCTCTTTTCCCGTTAGGCGTAGCCCCGCTAACACCTTTCTAGACACCTGCTTGGTTTATAGCATTGATCGTTAAGTGAGAATGTTCCGGAGGAGTAGCATATACTCACAGTAGGATCGGGATCCAAATATCATCGCGTGACAAAACTGAAAGAATCCTACCAGAATCATCACACTCCAAATGGTATGCAGCGCTAGCAAGTTTCAGTTTCTTTTGAAACTCCCAATGTGGATTTTTGCCCCATGCTCTTATGACCTTGACTTTGGCCAACAAATCATAAGTCACATGTCATGTTCTACCCGTCGTTCTCCAGGTTAATTTGAACCCACCCGCACATACCCTTGACTTTGGCCAACAAGGTAGAACGACTGTCCCAAACCAACACTTCTATCTATGCTGCACATGAATACCCAATAGCTACCAATCACTATGCTTTGACTTTGGCCAACAAACATAGCTTGAATACTTATTGACTATCCATATGAAACGACGGAGGGCTACGAATGGTTTTGGCGAAACCGTGAACGTAGTGAACTTGATATAATCGAAGGAACGAGATAGCTTTCAAAAAAGAGTGGTTCAAGCTCCGCATTTAAAATTTGGTTTTGAAAAGTACCGAGTGGTTTTGAAAGTGTTCCAACGACTTTTACTTGGTTTATTTTTCTTGCATTAATTTTAATGCGTCCCATCAATTAATCTTACCATTGCAGAAAACAACGAAAATATAACGTATGCTTATGCCATCCGCATTTGCCACGGGGTCCCGTCATCACCCATTAGGTTACTTAATTAACGACAGAGCAGGGGCTGGACTAGCACGGATGCAAAACATAAGCAACGCCTAAATAGATATCATATATATAGATATATACATTCCTCACATGCAATGATAGCCATTCCAGATCACAGATGAACACATTGTATATACTAGGAATCCGCATTTCGTACGAGCCTGTAACGACGGGCGGATTACATGGTCGCGATGAATAGCCAAAACCCCACCCTAGACCCCTACGGGTGCGGCAAACTACCCGCCAAGTACCCGAAGTGAAGCAACCTCCCTCAACAACGTGAGTAGGCCACTCGGCACTTCGAGATACCCGATAGTTTGTGCACCCCACCTTGGGTCTATCCTAAGAGCAAAAACAGTAAAAAGAAATTATACAATGACGGCTACAACCCCATCCCGGTTGTGCGGCCATATAAATAATATTACATCAAATTACATATTACATGAATTGAAAGAATAAGAAAACTCTCATCTCACAACCCCTCGGCTATTCATCCATGACAATCCAACGAATTCATATACACAAACCATCAACATTACAGATCACAGATATGTACAACCCCCACTAATCGACGTATAGCGATTAGCAGACGTTCAATACATATATCACATCACAGATATAACCCATTAGCCAAAGTCTAAAGAAGTTCGATCAAAATACGGATTTGTGACCACCCCAAAAACTAACTTATTCTCTGAAAAATCTGGGCAGAAACAAACCATCCTAAAAATCCCAAAACAGCAACAGAAGAACACTGCAGGAAAAACGACCCACGGCCAAGTCACGGCCAAGTCAACTCAGCCGCGGATCCGCGGCAAGAGCATGCTCTTGCCGCGGTTCCGCGGTGAGTTGGTCGACTCGCTTGTTCGTTTTTCTTGGGTGTTCTGTAAAAACCCTGAGCCGATTTTTAGTGTATGATTTATAATTTTTAAAGCAGAAAAAAAAATCAGCAGAAACTTAGGGTTTTTGAAAAGTGTTTTGCGATTTTTTCCGATCGAAGTTCTAGATACTTTGCTAACTAGTTAGTTTGTATTTAGCTAGGCTCTGATACCACTGTAAGTCCACGTTGCCCACCCCGGTGCTTGCGGGGAGGCGGAAACGTTATGAAAAATTCGATTTTTACAACACTAGGCAACATGGACTACACAAAAGGAGGGATCTTTGCTAAACATAAACTAACAAGAAAGCTAAAAGAGTTAGCTACTCGGTTAAAGGGTTATACAAGTCTTGAAGTCCTTCTCTTCTTGCTCCTTGGAGTGTGATGAACGGGTTCTCCTCGTCGCCTTCTCTTGCCGAAGAAAGATCCACCCGAGGGCCTCTACCTTTGGCTCCAACCTCAAACTAGAAGTAACTAAGGTGCTTGGTGTGCTAAACCTAGAACCTTAGAAAGAGTAGAGAGTAATTTTAAGGGATTTATCTCAAGCTCAATGGTTCTCAACTCATTAGAGGGGAGAGCTTTGAGAAAGAGGAAGAGAATGAGAGAGAATGAGAATGATAGAATGAGAAGAAAAATGCCAACCTTCTCACATATATGTGAATTATGATAAATAAATAATTAGCTAAAGATAATTGTGATGGTTAATCATGAAATGACCATTATCATTTCACATTAAATGCTTTTGCAAAGATCAAAGAGCATCTTTCATATGAAATGATGATGGTCAAATTGTCAAAATAGGTCAACATGTCAACCATAGTCAAATGGTCAACAACCCTAACCATAACACAATTATAATTAACTAATATTAATAATCATATTTCATACATAAACATTAGGGTTAAGAAAAAGACAATGGTCATCAACCCTAATGAAAGTCCTCTGCCTCTGCCTCAGTCAACTGTGCATACACACCTGTATCCGTGTTCCGAGGAACACGAATACAATGAGATAAGAGCAATCCCAAAATATATACTAGGATCTGGCTTAAACCAAAGCCCGCTAGTATAAGCTGTCCGGACACCAAACATGCACAAGTGCGTGGATGTGAACGAACCCCGTCGCAAAACCATGCGACCTCTACTCATTTCGCCTAAAGGCGAATAACCCTATGTGTGGGAATCTAAATATTCAACACTACGCTGACAGTGGGTTCAACCACAGACCGCAAGTGGCACTAGCTGTACGTAACGGTCCCCGTGTAGATGCCGATAAGAAGACCGACAAGTAAAACCCGTCTGAACTCGTACTAAGCCTGAATGTGACAGTCTCCGTACAGTCCGGTCTGTTCGTCTAAGAATATCGCATGGCGGGCCTAGGGTGCGGTAAACGTCAGTCCCCTAATAGCGGTACAAGTCGTGTCGGAGCGTAGCCCAGAACACCTTGAGATAACACTGGAAACCTACCAGTCTATCTCGCTTGCCCTGGCCAGGGACTTTGTGTAATGGCTCTCCTAGACACAGCACGATATCAACCCCCAATACTGGGAGAGACGAATCCTATCTAACCGTTACTGCCTCCAAGTGCTTCGGGACTGCACCCAACTGCTACCTGTTTGCACGACTCCTTTGAGCCGTGGTAGGGTAGCAATCTAAGAACAGTGCGAACACACTTGAGGCGAAGTGACAGTGTCAGGTCAACGGGCTAAGTTGTACTCATGTCACCTGGGAACTGATAACTGACGATAGGTATAATACCAACCAACAGTTCCCGACGAGTCCTGTCCAGTGTACTCGTAACCTAACGAGCACCCGCATACTATCTCAAGTACGACATACTTACGGCTGTGGGACAGACCGTCTCCCAAGCTGGGATGAGAAGCGCATACGCTAGTCTACTCCGGAGTATTGATGCCTTGTCTCGATAGTCCTACGACTAGGGACCTGCATAAGGATGTGCTTATGGATTGCCCATCCCCTACGAGTGTGACTGCCATCACAACGCTGGTAATCAAGCAAAGATCCTAAGGGCTCCACTAATGTGTAAAGGCGATATGCTAAAAGAAATACATGCACACATTAAAGCAGAAAAAAACCAAGTAGCATACTACTATTTTGAGCAATAATGTCAATACAAGGTGAATATCCCAAGCTTCCATTAGGTAATATACAAACTAGTATGATACAGTAATGGCCTTAGGGCATATACACTAACAGAAAAGGTGCAAGTGTTGCAGCTAAGTTGTTGGCAGTTATCACCCTGTATTACCAAATACATTGATTCTGAAATAATGTTATTAGATACCGAACCTGATATACAACATCATATCAGTCTCTTTATTTAGTAAAGAAGGATATAATTTTGTATAGTTGGATAATGTTTTGAACATTTCCTATATCAAGAGTTGATTGGTTCAGGCACGTTATCTAAAAGCATATACGTTCAAAATCAAATTACAGTTCTTAAAGTACAGAACACACACAAGAGGAAGAGTTCAGAAATGAACGAATCCTTCTTGAGGCATTATAAACTAGGTTATATCAATGTGACCCGACTAGCTAAGTTACATTAAGATGCATATTTTAAATCAGTTTGAATTTACAACTTATGAAACTTGCCAGTCATGTCACAAAGATAAGATGACCATAGCTCCGTTTATTGGAAACAGAGAAAGAGTTTGTGAACTCTTAGGATTGATACATGATGATGTATGTACGTCCCCTGTCTACAAATGCCAGGACTGGTTCTTTATACATCATTACATTCACTGATGATCTCTCAACATTCGACATATGTTCCTCTTGAAACACAAGTCTGAACCTTTTGAAAAATTCAAAGAATATAAGTCGGAAGTAAAGAACCAAAACAGGTAAAAGTATTATGTCCTTTGATGTGATCAGGGAGGAGAATACTTGAGCACGGAATTCCTGGACTGTTCTAACGGAGAATGGGATTCTCTTTCAGTATTACTCCTTCGTATACACCACAGCACGTCGGTGTATCGTGGCGGAGCAATCGTACCCTATGTGATATGGTGTGCTCTATGATGAGTACTACTGAGTTGCCTATTTCCTTTTGGGGGCTATGCACTTGAGAAGCTTCATACCGATTGAATAGGGTTCCAACCAAATCAGGTGCCTACCACTCCATATGCGATATGGTATGAGATGAGCCCATCTCTTAAGGATGTTAAGATTTGGGGTTGTCCAGCCTATGCCTAAATGCAAAATTCGGACAAGATCGAGGCAAGGTCAATTCTGAGGAAGTTTGTTGGATATCCCAAGCATTCGCAAGGGAATATCTTCTACCATACTGAGGAACAAAAGGTGTTTTGTTTCTCAGTATGCCACCTTTGGGAAAAGGAATTTCTTGTGAAGAAATTAGTGGTCATAAGGTAGAACTGGAAGGAGTTCCAGCTATACAAACTGCAGCTGATGATTTGGTAGAACCGGAGGATTCAATAGCTCCCGACGAACCTCAGCCTCTCCGCCGATCTGGTAGGGTTCCTCATCCACCTGAGAGATAGTTCGGTTTCTCTATGATAGTGGGAGCGAGGATGGCATCATGAGATGATGACCCAACTAGTTTTGAGCAGGCCATCAAGAGTAGGGACGCTGTAAGAATGGCTGGATGCTAAGCGATCTGGGATGGAATCCATATACACCAACAAAGTATGGACTTTTGTTGTTTTATCTGAAGGGTTAAATTCCCATCAGGAGCAAGTATATCTTGAGAAGATTACTTGTTGTAGATGGAAAAGTTGAGACTTTCAAAGCTAAGACTTGTTGCAAAAGGTTCTCATCATCGACCAAGAGTGGATAATGATGAAACCTTTTCTCCAATGGCTATGCTTAAGTCCAACTGGATCCTACTTGCCATTGCTACAAACCATGAATACGATATCTGGCGGTTGGGTGTCATGACTGCTTTTCTAAATAGTGATTTAGAAGAGAGCGTCTATAAGTACACAGCCAGAGGGCTTCATAGACAGTGGGAGCAGCGGAAACGTGAGCAATATATTTTATGTGATAAATCAGGCATCGCGGAGTTGGAACGTCTGTTTTGATGAGGTAGTCAAAGAGTTTGACTTCATCAAAATGGTAGATAAACCTTGTATATACAAAAAGGTAGTAGAAAGTATGGTGGTGATCCTCGTAGAGTACGTGGAAGACATACTCTAGATAGAAAAGGAGTTTTCTATGCTACACTCGGTCAATCTCCTCATATCACAAGGATTCACCATATAGGATCAAGGTGATACCTCCTAAATCCTAGGTTTTGGATTTATGGGATAGATCTAAGTGGATGTTAGGATTCTCACTAGGTATAGTGAGATGGTATCAATCGATCCTGGGGAGAATCACTAAATAGCTTCCAAGGTGGTAAGGTCGACTGAATGTTGGTCACAGGCATTGTCTTTATCCTCAGTGGAGGGACGGTATGTTGGAAGAGTTCCAAGCTAGATATCGTGTCAAACTAGACAATAAAGGCTGGATATATCTCTACCAAGGACCAAAGAGGTAGTCTGGATGTATATAAGTTCATGAGATGAACTTCGTTCCTAACATTGTATGACAATGGAGTTGTGGCTTAGGCCTAGGAACCCCCGTCCCATCAGTGATCCAGACATATTCATAGGCAGTATCACCTGATCATGGAGATGGATGATCTCCAGGGAGATCGAGGTTAAAGAGAGTAGACACAAAGGAGAACATGGCGGATCCACTCACAAAGGCCTATTCCTAGAAGAGACTTTTATGGGATGGTTGGGTATGAGATACTTCAACCACTGCTGATTGTTTGGTATAGGATACTACAACAGATGGCCCTAGTGAAGGTGGAAGATCGTTAGTTATATGTATGCCCTAGAGGCCATTACTGTACATATGATGTATATTGTAGTGGATGCTTGGACATATATAGGGAGGACTTTCTTACTCGATATGATAGTATGCTATCTGGTTGCTCTTTATCTTAACATGTACTCTGATTGTCTCTATGTTACATGTTGATAAAGCCATTAGGATGAGTAATTGACTACCAAGATTATGATGTAGATCATACTAGTAGGGACAGAGTAGTCGATAAGTACATCCTTCAAATGTTCCTAGTCTTAGGTGTATCGAGACAGGGCATCGATATACCAGATCAGACTATCGTATAGCTTCTCGGTCCATGTAGATGGGCGATGGATGATCCCATATCCATTGATGTTTGACATCAGATATGGCATACGAGTGCTCAGTGGAGACTGGGTACACTGAACGGACTCGCCGAGAACTCCTAGATGGTATTATACCTATCGTCGGATAGCAGTTCTCTGGTGACACTGGTACAAGTTAGTCTGTAGACCCGAAATCGTCATAGAGTCTTGTGTGATTCTTACTGTGCTTTGATTTCCACCTTACCACGTTCAAGAGAACATGCAAAACGGTGGCTTTTGGGTACAGTCCCGAATCATATAGAGGCAATGAGCGATAGGAGGGGTTTCGTCTCTCCCGGTATTGGGGGTTGATGTTGCGCTGTGCTCGATTGGCTATAACAGGAAGTCCTTAGCCAGAGCTGCTTCAGAGATATACTGGTAAGTGTTATCAAAAGTTTCTTGACCCGTTATGAGCCTCACATCGGCACGAATTATCGAGTTTCTGGGGTCTGACGTTTACCACCCCTAGACAAGATATGCGACATATCAGACGAAGAGACCGGACTGTACGGTAGTGTTACAGATTGGATTCGCAGGAGTGTGAGCAGGCTTGCTTGTTGATCTTCTGATCGCTCAATACCCAGGTGGCCGTTACGTTTAGCAGACCGCTTGCGGCTTGTGGGTGTTTGATATGATCATTACCTACTGCCGGCGTATTGACGAGTCTTTAGGGTCCTACACAGAGTTTTCCTGGCTCAAGAGAAACGGAGTAGGAGCACATATGTGATATGTGTGGGACAGAGATTAATACGATATGTGATACCGTATTCTATTCTCGCGACTTGTGACATCGGTCGGTTATATGTGATATAGCCGGGTTATCGGATCAAGTGTTGATTCGATAAGTTGTTACATCTGATATTAGTCGGTTATATATGATATAGCCTGATTATTAAATCAAGTGTTGATTTGATAATTTAATGTATAATTATATATTTGATATATTACATTACATTAACTAATATTTGCTCACATATGATTTCTTTTTCTCACTAGTGTGCATGTGTATATATGTGATATATATTAATGTACAAAGATTTGTGTCATGCTTGATGATACATGATACATGGGTGTTTGAGACTTATACCATGCTTGATATAATCTAGGGTTTATAATTATCTAAGTAATTCAAAAATTGGATGCATATTTGGCAAGGCTACAAGCTTGTAGAAGCTTATGGATGCATTGACCAAAGTCTTCTCTTTTTGTTTCACTTGTAGATATTTATCAACCCAACCATTATACTAACCCTAGTTAAGCCTCTACATGAGTTAGTGTATGACACTAACTCACCCATGGTTCATATTCTCACCTTATGAGTTCATTCTCTCTTGATGATTTTTCATCTTCTTCATGAAAAAAGCTTGCTAGCATTTTGTGAGCGAGAAAATATTGTGAGAAAAATAAAACTAATATGAGCAAAATTCCTACTGTATCATCCTCTACTACTTTCCATTTAGTATAGGGTGTTTGCTTCATTAATTTCACAATTAGTGAAGAGATAGCTTGGGTTAGTGTTTCCTCGACGTAGATCATCTTCGGCCTCGACGACTTTGATGCAAGCATGTTTATTCCTTCATGAGAGCCTCTCTAGAGTCCAGGACATCATGATCGCAGCGAAGGGACTACGACATGGAGCTAATGAAGTGAAGGACTTGTCTACAAAGGTTGTATTCCTTATTCACTTTAGTTGCAAAGTGTTTGCATTTATATTCCGTCGGATTTCTTGTATACGATTCTAGGGTTAGGGTTAGCGAGAACGGAAAATTTTTGAATTTGGCATGGAAGATGCATCCCGAAACCTTGCTGCCGTGCTAGGCAACCCTGCAACCACAGTATAACCGATCGTGGTAGAGGAAGATCTCTTCTTATCAAATGTATGTCATCCAAATACCAGGACATCACTCCCTACTACTTTCTTACCAGATCTATCTCTTATTCTGATGAAGTCAATCTCTATGACTGTCACATCAAAAATAGATGATCTATCTCCGCTTTACCTGCTTTAGTCTATAAATAGACATAAGCTACTTGCCTACTATGCTTCCGTTGCTCTCACTGACTACAACAACCCTCTGGCAGGGTTATATACACGTGCACTTCTAAAGCTAATTTAGAACGACGCTATACCCATCCTCCTGCCAGATCTCATAGTCTAGAATAGCAATAGTGGCAAGTTTGGGTAATCAAAAACCTCCCTGTCACCATTTTTTAGGAGACCGAAGTACCTCTCGGGTGGCTGGGGTTACCCACCAAATCTACGGAGTGGCTAATGGAATGTCGAATCCAATTGAATGTTTAGGTTCTACTAAATTTTCTGTAATCGTTTGTGGTTCTAGAATCACTTCCAGTTCTACCAAACTCCCACTGATGTTTTCTGAAAAGAATCCATTTTACTAAAAATGGTGGTGAGTCAAGAACAATATAACTATTGATCTTCCAAATAGTAGAAAGTTAACCCTCGTCAAAGTCCGGGATAACCCACAAACTACCATTACTGAAATGTGCCTTGAGTTTGCCCATATTTTGGTTTTAAGTATCAGCCGGACAACTCCATATACCTTAACATCGTTAAAATATGAATCCATTCTATATATCCAATATAGAAACAAAGGCACAAATTTAATTGGAACCAGATTCAAAAAATCATGCAGTCGTTTCCAGTGCATATCAACCAAATGGAAGAAGGCCATACAGCATTACTCATCCAGGAATACATCCACATATGAGTAACCTGAAAGAGAAGCAAGTTCTCTGAACTATTACTAACAACGGAATACCTAACATAAGTATCTACATCTTCGATCACCTTAAAGAATCCTGATACTTGCAACATATGGTTCTCTAATTTATTCTTATACCTATATCTTCTCAAAACTTGGACCTTGTATTTCAACGAAATACTTGTCTAAAACTAGAGAAGTCATGAGTAAACAGAATATAGTATGAGTACCAACCACTTTCTCCTAACGGACATCGGACAACATACAATACTTTGTATAAGTCCACTGAGTTTAACAACTCAAACCCTGTGCGTCGAAGGTTAAAAACTGTACTATGGTTAAGAAGAATTACACCGTTGTTGAATGCACCTTACCTAACTATCAACTGATATAGGTAAATATAATAGACATAATTTCAAAAGGTTATCTCTCACTTTATAAAATAAACGTACAGATATATCAGTTTGAAATTGGTGCATAACAACGGATATTCAAAACCAAAAATTTGTTGTTAGGAAAAACCAAGGTGATTTCCTCAAATATTACCAATTACAAAGAATTCCGATATATATAGAGGATCTAATCACCCAATTCCTAATATCTTACTCCCACTCACCATCTGTAACGCCATACAGATGTGAGAATCAAATCTGGTAAATACATACTCTGGAGTTAGAATCTAACTGGGAAAACGCTTTTCACTTAACACCGCACAGTAAAATTGAAACATGAAAATGTTTCGAAGGGGTTAGCGGGTATTCCTAGTAATGCCTCTTCCACTATCCAGATTCATGACTGTAACCGTATATTTTCTTGCCCTCACTCCAATCCCTTTATATGTCTTTACTTATTACCTTCTGTACACCACACTTAGGCTAATTGATTTTCTTCCTTCCCTACCCTTCAACACCAGCCTAAGGTTTGGAAGAAGACTATCCAATAAGCGCAATAAGTGTACTCTCCTAAATACCAGGAGCTCTCGCAACCTGAGAGAAGGTAAAGGGAAAAGACAACTAAATAATCCTTATTCTATTTCTCTAGAACCAGAATCCATCCTCGAACTGGAACAAATTCCTTCGAGTTCGTATGTAACTATATGATGGCATACCCAAGCAATATGGATCTTCGTAGTGATTCAGTGTGTTCCGAAGAAATGCAAAGGTGATATAGGAGTGACAGGGGGTATACGCAACTTCGTCGTGAATGATAGCAGTCGTAATTTTCTTTGTCCTTAATTTAATCCCTTTATATATCTTTACTTATTACCTTCTGTACACCACACTTAGGCTAACTGGTTTTCTTCCTTCCCTACCTTTCGGCACCTACCTATGGTTTGGAAGAAGACTATCTAATAAGCGCAATAGGTGTACTCTCCTTATACTAGGAACCATCGCAACCAGAGAGAAGGTAAAGATAAAAGACAACAGAATAATCTTATTTAATTTCTCAAGAACCGGAAACCATCCTCGAACTGGAACAAGTTCCTTCGAGTTCGTATGTAACTATACGATGGCATATCCAAGAAATATGGATCTTCGTAGTGATATGGAGTGTTCTGGAGAAATGCAAAGGGGATATAGGAGCGACAATGATATATGCGACTAAATGACAATCCAAAAGCCAAAGTGTTTTTAAGAAGGTTCGGTTAACTTGGTTCATAAGTTTTAAAGGTCAGGCCATGGTCGCTGCCAAAAAGAAAGAGAAAAGAAACACTCAGCGTGCACTCTAACCTAGATCAGATTGGTTAACCACTTTATTTAATCAAGATGGCTCCCACTGTTTCCTCGAATTCTCCTTCAAACCCTAAAAGGAGAATTAGTCGGGTTCATCTAAAATCACACGAGGAGTAACACCTACTCATCGGTGGGAATCGAGATCCAACTATCATTGCATGATACTTGATGGAAGCCACTCAAGTCACCATACTCCAGAAGGTATGCGCATTCCTGGCAAGTTTCCTGTATATTTGAAACTCCCGATGTGGTTTTTACCCCTATAACCCAAGTGACCTTGACAATACCAACATATCAAAGAGTCCTAGTCAAGTTCAACCCGTCATTATCTTGATTGCGTTAATCCCACCCGTACATGTCCTTGACAATGCCAAAATGACCGTACGACTGTCCTAACCAATCCGCATATCCATGCAACAGAAAACCACTATATAGCTACCGAACACTACGCTTCGGCAATGCACGACATACGTAGCATGAATACTAAGCAATATTAATCTGAAATGACGGAAGGCTACGGCTGGTTTTGGCGAAAAACCTTTAACGTAATGAACTTGATATCTTTGAAGGAACCGAGTGGTTTTACAAATATATAGTGGCGCAAACTTTTGCTAAAGAGGTCACTCCCTGTGAAGGGATCTCGGCTCTTTCCTCATCGAATGAGATGCAGAATATTTCTAACTGAATACCATGACGCAAAGCAAAAGAATCGACTATAGTGAAGTTATTACACTGATGAAAACTTTTGCCCAAGAGGTCACTCCCGATGAAGGGATCTCGGCTCTTGCCTAGTCGAATGAGGTGTTGGATATTCATAACCGAATACCACTATGAAAATCAAAAGGAAACTTCTGTAATGTCAGTTTTTAAAAACTTGGTTCCAACAACATCATATAGGTTTGTTTTCTTTGTATTAATCAGAAGTAATGCAGTCCGATCAATTAAACCATATCACACCAGAAAAGAACAAAAATACAATGTACGTATATGCCATTCGCATTCTCCATGGGGTCCCGTCATGCACCATTAGGTTACTTAACTAACGACAGAGCGGGGGCTAGACTAGAGCGGATGCAAAACATATACAACATCTACTAGTATATATATAAATATATGTAGCATTCATCCCAGGCATGATATAAGCAACATCACAAAATCTCAGCAAGCAACACAGAATCGTGGATAGTCTTGGAGCCTCGGGTTTCAATTAAGCCGCAAATGAGACCCGACATTCTCTATCGAGTGGATAGCCTGTGCCATGAAAACCTGGACCCCTACGAGAGCAGCAAGTTACCCGCCAATCTTAGAAGTGAGGCAACCCCAATCAACAAAGTGAGTAGGCCACCCAGCACTTCATAGAATCTGGTAACTTGAGAACCCCTCTGTGGGTCAACCTGTACCTCCTACGAGTGCGGCGAATAGCCCGCCAATTCTAAAGGGAAGCCCCCTCCGTCTCAACGCCATAAGATGCGGGCCCATTGCCCTCTAGAATCCGACTATTCGAGCACTCCACTGCGGGGTAATCCTAGTACAGAAAATGAAAATATATATACAAGGATGACATCGACCTCAAGCCGGTCGTACCTCAAACAAATAATATACTAATAGGCAGAGACGGTAGTCCACATGTCGGACGCTCGCCTAGCAATATCAAATATACAAATGAATCCGAACTATACAACTATCATTGCACCACTGGCTATCCACCACGAAAATCCAACCACAACCTCAGCACAATACAGAACATCAACGTGAATGTCATGTTCGCAAACCCGTCTAAAAGAACATATAGCAGTTAGACGGATTATACCGCTCTAATGACATTCACGGTGGCAGATAGTAATGTATGCACTGAAACTTATAAATGGTGTTAAAATAGAGACTACAAAATACTCCGTATTGCCCCAAGCCATAAGATAATAGAATATCCAACCTGGGAAAAAACAAACAATACCTGAAAACCAATATTCAACAGACCAGAACACCAAAAAAATTTCATGTCCCAAAACACTTATAGGACCGGCCAGGCCGATTTTTAAAGTAATCTCGCCGGCCAAAAGTTGGTTCTGGGCCTCGTGTTTTGTGGGTGTTCTAGTTACAACATAAATAGCCTTTTGCATTTGTTTAAAAAAATTTAGAAGACTTGAAAAAATCGACAGCAACTTGAATATTTTTTCAGTTGTTTTGGAGTTGTTTCGGTTTCGTTACTTTAAACATCGTCTAAACTGCTAGAATGGGGTTTATGGGCTGGCTCTGATACCATGTTGGGTTATGTCAGCGCCCTGGCCATCTACCTTGACCGTTTGAGGAACAAAATTTTCAAAACTGGCACTAGAACAACCTGATAACCCGGATCTACCATAAACCTAAAGCTATCAAACTAAAGAGGAGTTTAGAATGGTTATATCGAGTGATCCGAGTCCTTCGATCTTCTACCATCTTTCTAAGCTCCTAGAGGCCACCATGATCAAGCTTGATTGCCGGTCTCCCTCCATCGAAGATGATCCACCTGAGAATTTGTAATTCGAGCTCCAACCTCATAGCCAAGGTAACTAGAGTACCTAGTTCGGTAAACTAGATAGTGTAGAGGATGTAAAATCTAATGATGGATTAATCTCCAAACACCCGAGGTTTCTCAACACATGAGATTTTTAGGGTGGAGATAGAAGAAGAAGCTTGAGGAGATGAAAGTGTAGTGAGCATGAAGCAACCATAGAAAATGGCTAAGTCTTGTGAACCAAAGAAATGAATCAAGCCTACAAAAATCTCACAACACAAATAAATATCAAGCATGCCACAATAGTGAACCATGAGTCACCCCATGAGTCACCACAAAGCCATGCTTCAATAAATGCAAAAATAACACCTCATCCTCTACCTCATTAACCTTTTATTCTAAATGGTTAAAAACTAAATGAGGTGTCTTGTTCTAGAAGCACCTTGTAATGAATTACAAGAATACCCCTCATCCGTATATACATACCTGTATCCGTATTCCGAAAAATACGAATACAAAGAGACGAAAATAATTCAATAATATAATACTAGGATCCGACTTGAACCAAAGCCCACTAGTATTATCCGTCCGAATCATGATACGTACACAAGTGCACGTATATGATTGAACCCTGCCGTAAAACAATACGGCCTCTACATCTATTCTCTCGAAGCAGGGAAACCCTCTGTGTGGGACTCTAAAGACTCGTCAATATGCTGGCGGTGGGTTTAACCACAAGCATGTCAGCAGCACTAGCTGTACGTAACGGCTACCCAAGTATTGAGCGAAAGAAAGGCCGATGAGCAAACTCATCCGAACCCTCACTGAGCCTGTCCGTGACAATCTTCGTACAGTCCGGTCTGTTCGTCTAAGAGTATTTCATATCGAGTCTAGGTGGTGGATAAAGTCAGACTCCTAATAACACGATATTTCGTGTCGGTATGAAGCCCATCACCAACTGAGAAACTATTGATCCAAATCAGTAATTCTCGTCTACCTTGGCCAAGGATTTCTGGTGATGGCCACACGTGCACCTCGCGACATCAACCCCCAATACCGGGAGAGACGAATCCCCGACGATCCGCTCACTGCCTCCATGTGGCTCAGGACTGTACCTAACAAAAACCTGTTTGCACGACTCCTTTGAGCCTGTAGGGTTGGCTTAGCACCTTAGCAAGGTTTTGGCAAGCATCAATCATGCTACTTTAAAAATTTTGGGGTGCTAAACAAACCATAACCAAGATCTAAACTAGAGACTTAGGGTAAAACAAGATATCTAAACACTTTACATCTAAGTGAACAAGGAATACAACGTTTGTAGACCGGTCCTTCACTTCAATAGCTTCGTGTTGTAGTCCCTTCGCTGCGATCATGAACTCCTGGACTCTAGAGAGGCTCCACAAGATGTACGAAACAAGCTTGCTTCGATGTCTTCGAGGTCAAAGATGATCTACGTTGAGGAGACACTAGCTCATGCTATCTCTTCACTAATTGCGTAGATTAGTGAAGCAAACACCCTAAACTAAATGGCTAATAGTATATAATGATGAAGTAGGAATATTGCTCACTTTAGATTTGGTTTTCTCACAATCTATCATCACTTTGTCAAAAGCTAGAAAGCTTAAAAAGGAGGAGAAAGAAGATGAAACTCAAGTGATGAAAGAATGAATCCATTAAGGTTAAAATTGCAACCAAGGGTGAGTATATCATATATCTAACCCTTGTAGAGAGTTAACCATTGTGTATGGTTAATGGTTGGGTTGATAAATATCTTAAGGAAAACAAAAAAATGGACTAAGTCAATGGTTATCTTAAAGCTTCTCCAAGCTTTCAACCATCAAAATATCTCCACTAATTTGTAATTACTTAAGAATAAATATTAACCCTAACATTAACCCTAACATGGTATTAGTCTCATACTTGTTGCATGTGTAACCTAGCATGACACACTAATATATATCATATATATATTATATGCAAAAAGAATACAATTAATATATATCACATTTATCAATGTATCAAAAAGTGAGAAAAGAAATCTTAAGTGAGCTAATATTAGTCAATGTAATTTAATATATCAAATACATAACTATACATTAAATTATTAAATCAACTCTTGATTTAATAATCCGACTATATTACATATAACCGACTAATATCAAATATCGCGAGAATAGAATACGGTATCACATACTCGTATTAATCTCGGTCCCGTACATATCACATATGTGCTCCTACTCCGTTTCGCATGAACCAGGAAACCTCTATGTAGGACTCTAAAGACTTGTCAATACACCGGCAGTAGGTGATAATCATATCGAACACCCAGAAGCCGTAAGCGGTCTGCTAAACGTAACGGCCACCCGGGTATTGAGCAATCAGAAGATCAACAAGGAAGCCTTCTATAACTCCTGCGAATCCAATGAGTAACACTACCGTACAGTCCGGTCTCTTCGTCTGATATATCGCATATCACAGCCTGGGGGTGGTATAACGTCAGACCCCAATAGCCTGATAAGTCATCCGATGCAAGGTCCATAACGGTTCGAGAAACTACTGGTAACACGTACCAATAAATCTCAGCAACCCTGGCTAGGGATTTCCTGTTATGGCCAATCGAGCACAGCGCAACATCAACCCCCAATACCAGAAGAGATGAAACCCCTCCTATCGCTCATTGCCTCCATGTGATTCGGGACTGTACCCAAAACCACCGTTTTGCACGATCTCTTGACCGTGGTAAGATGGAAATCAAATCACAGTGGGAATCACACAAGACTCTATGACGATCTCGGGTCTACATAGTAACCTGTACTAGTGTCACTAGAGAACTGCTATCTAATGATAGGTATAATACCATCTAAGAGTTCTCGGCGAGTCCGTTCAGTGTACCCAGTCTCCACTGAGCACCCGTATACCTTCTCTGATGTCAAACACTAATGGATACAGGATCATCCATCGCCCATCATATGGGTCAAGAAGCGCATACGCTAGTCTACTCTGGAGTGCTGATGCCCTGTCTCGATACTCCTACGACTAGGAACAATTGAAGGATGTACTTATCGACTACCCTGTCCCCACTAGTATGATCTGCATCATAATTCTGGTAGTCAAGTAATCATCCTATGGGCTTTATCAATATGCGATCACAAAACAGTATTTGTTTACATTTTAAGATAAAGTGCAACCAGATAGCATACTATCATGTCGAGCAAGAAAGTCCTTCCTATATATGTCCAAGCATCCACTACAATATACATCGCATGTACAGTTATGGCCTCTAAGGCATACATATAACTAACAGAGCCATGGTAGGGTAGAAATCAAAACACAGTGGGAACTCACACGAGGTAAATGACGATCTCAGGTCGACAGACTAACTTGTACACATGTCACCTGGGAACTGCTATCTAACAATAGGTATAATACCATCAAGCGTGTTCCCGGCGAGTCCATCCAGTGTACTCATAACCCAATGAGCACCTGTATACTATCTTAGGTGACTAACCGACACCAATGGCTTATGAGACTGGCCACCGCCTCTCGTCGGGGTCTCGATAAGTACACACTAGACTACTATGGAGTATCAATGCCCAGTCTCGATACTCCAACGACTAGGGACATTTAAAGATATGCTTATAGACCGCCCAACTCTCACGTATATGATCGCCATCATAATACTGGTAGTCAAGTAAGAATCCTATGGGCTCTATCAATATGTAATAGTGATCCGTAATACTACATAATGCATGTACATGATGATAAAGACGAACAAAATAGTATACTATCATTTTGAGTAAGACTGTTCTATCCTTATAGGTAATCCCTCAATTATCATAATCACTTGCCTATGATTACAATAATTGCCTTGAGAGCACTATAGCCAACAGACACTGCTTCGCATATTCGAGGCAGTCCTGAATTATCGTAGGCCAATAATAGCCTAATCTTTTTATCTTAGGCTTCATCATTGGCCCAGCTTGATGAGAACCACAGAGTCCGTCGTGTATATCTTGGACGACCCTTTTTGCTTCTTCCGGCCCCAGGAATTTTAGCCATAGACAATTGAACGATCTCTTATATAGAGTATCATTGATGAAGGCGAAAGACAAAGCTCGTTTCATGAGCTGATGTCCGGACGACGCATTTTCGGGCGTTCGTTGGGACTTGAAGAAGTCTATGAAGTCCTTGGCCTTTTCTTCATCCTCTATTTGAAGGGATACTTGTTCGGTCGTTTCTTTTCCTTCGGATGTCTTTATCAGGTCTTCCGAAGATGTATTTGTTGGCACGAGGACCTTTCGGCTTTGCACAATGATCCTTACGTCATCGAGGTCTTCATCAGCCAATTCCTTAGCCAATTTGGCCAACGCATTCACCTTACTGTTTTCCGCTCGCGTTATACTTTCCAGGGTAAAGAGATTTTTATCAGCAATTGCTGCACCTTTTCGCCATACCTTATCAACTCTACCTTGCACATTTGATAATCGCCATTTACTTAACTAACGATCAGCTGGAAGTCTCCATATATAAGGAGGTCTTTGATTCCCATATTGATACCAATCTCAAGACCGGCTATTAAAACTTCGTATTCAGCTTCATTGTTAGTCCTGGGTTCTGTTAAGGAGAGGGAGTAACGCAATATTCTTCCTTGCGGGGTCATGAAGATAAGACCCACCCCGGCTTTGATTATGGGAGTGTTTTTCTCTCGCTACTTTATGAAAGATGCTCCTTCAAAGGAGAGTTTCCATTAGGATTCATTTTCTTCTCTCTCTTCTTCGATTGCGTCAGACGCGTGTTCATCTGGCAACTTACAATTTAGGGGAGAGTCGGCTAGTATCGAATGCTCTACGGGAAAGTCGGCGATAGCTTCTCCTTTTACTGTTTTAAGAGGTCGATACATTACCGAGAACTCCATCAAGAGGAGGGCCTATTTGGCAAGCCTTCCTGTCAGTATGGCCTTTGACATTAGTTATTTGAGAGGATCTACATTTTATATGAGGTGGAACTCATGTGCCAAGGCGTAATGTCTGAACTTCGTTATTGCGAAGATCAGTGCCAAGCAATGCTTTTAGATGGGGGAATAGTTGCTTTCTACCCCCAGGAGAACTCGACTTAAATAGTACAGAGATCTCTCCTTTCTTGATCGTTCTCTTATGTCCATAATGCGTCTGGAAAATCCTCAAGGGCCGTTGTATACAGGATAAGGGGTTTTCCCTTAACCAGAGTGGCCAATACTGGCGGATTTTGCAGGTATTGCTTGATTATGTCTAGTGCATTTTTGCACTTCTGGTCCCAGACGAATGGGGTCCCTTTCTTCATCAGATGACTGTAGAGACGGCATTTTCCGGATAGATTGGTTATGAACCGCCGGATATACCCGAGCTTTCCTTGGAGAGATTACGGTTATTTGAAGGTTCTTGGTGTCGGCATCGCCATAATCGCCTTGATCTTTAAGGGATCGATTTCGATACCTCGGTGACGTATGATGAATCCTAGGAATTTTTCTGAGGAAACTCCAAACATGCATCTTTAGATTATACTTTCGAAGATGTTAGAAAACTATTTTTAGATGCTCCCAATGTTGCTCATGAGATTTTCTCTTCACCACAAGGTCATCGATGTAGCATTCGACAATCTCGAGTATGAGTTCATCGAAGATCTTTGTCATGGCCCTTTGGTAGGTAGCGTCGGCGTTCTTCAGACTTAAGGGTATCACCTTATAACAGAATATGCCCAACGGGGTCCGGAAGAAGGTATGCTTCTGGTCTTCAGGATGCATTTTTATTTTATTGTATCCTAAAGATCCATCCATTAAGGAGAAAATTTCATGCGTGGATGTGTTATCAATCATCAGTTCGGTGACGGGCACTGGGAAGTCATCCTTCGGGAAAAATTTGTTAAGGTCTCAAAAGTCCATGCAGATGCGAACCTTCCTATTTTTATTCATCACCGGAACAATATTAGCTATCTAGTCAAGATATTGAACCTCTTGGACGAAGCCGGAGTCGATTAGTTTCTTGACTTCAGCATTGATACTCATCTCAAGTTCGAGCTGCATCCTTCTTGGTGCCAGTTTGATTGGCTTTATGCCTGGCGATATGGCCAGTTTATGTACCAATACTTTTGGATCTAGACCCGGCATTTCGGAATAGTTCCATGCAAAGCAGTCTTTATACTACATAAGCACGTCTTTTAGTGTGGCTACTTGTTTTTCAGATAGCAGCTTACTGACGAACGTCGGCCTCGGGTCATTTTTTGTCCCTAGGTCAATTTTTCTTAGGTTGTTTGCCGTGGTGTGTATCCCATCTTCCAGCTCTTTTGGTGCTGGTGGAAATTTTGAGATCACCTCGTCTTCGTCTTCATTTGCAAAGCATCTGAAGAGGTCATTCATACTCTCGTGCCCTCCCTCTTTTGAGAGTGTTATCATATGGCAGGTACGAGTTCACTTCCATTCTCGCGGTAGATCTGGTCCTATCTTGACGATATAGGTCTTCTTCGGCTCATGCCTTTGTGGCGGGCTTATCTTAATGTTGGAGATAGTGCCTTCATAGTCAATTATTGGATCGCAGGTACGTGATTGCAATGATTGAGGCAGGACCTATACCGATATGACAGTCTTGCTCAAGATAATAGTATGCTATCTGGTTTGTCTTTATCATCGTATATATGCTTTAGTTCACTATTGCATGATGATAGAGCCCATAGGATTCTTGCTTGACTACCAGTAGTATGATGGCGATCATATACGTGTGAGCTGGGGTCTGTAAGAACATCCTTAAAAATGTCCCTAGTCGTAGGAGTTTCGAGACAGGGCATCGATACTTCAGAGTAGACTAGTGTATACAGTCGAGACCCCGACGAGGGGCGGTGGCCGGTCTCACAAGCCACTGGTGTCAGTTTGATCACCTAAGATGTATACATGTGCTCATTGGGTTATGAGTACACCGGACAGGACTCGCCGGGAATCTGCTAGTTGGTATTATACATATCGTCAGATAGCAATTCCCTGGTGACATGTGTACAGGTTAGTTCATCGACCTGAGGTCGTCATTTGTCTCGTGTGAGTTCCCACTGTGCTTTGATTTCTACCCTACCACGGCTCAAAGGAGTCGTGCAAACAGGTCTTTTTTGGGTACAATCCTGAGCCACATTGGAGGCAAGTGAGCGGATCGTCGGGGATTCATCTCTCCCGGTATTGGGGGTTGATGTCGCGCAGTGCACGGGTGGCCATCACTAGGAATCCTCGGCCGAGGTAGTGGAGAATTACTGATTTGGATCAGTAGTTTCTCAGGTGGTGATGGGCTTCATGCCGACACGATTTATCGCGTTATTAGGGGTCTGACTTTATCCACCCCCCTAGACTCGATATGCGATACTCTTTAGACGAATGACCGGACTATATATACATTGTCACTGTCAGGCTCAGTAGGGTTTATAGATGAGTTCGCTCGTCAGCTTCCCTTCCAATCAATACATAGGCAAAACGTTACGTACAGTTTGTACCTCTGACGTGCTAGGGGTTATACCCAGTGCCAGTGTGTTGATGAGTCATTAGAGTCCCCCACAGACACTTTCCCAAGTTCGGGCGAAACGTTGTAGAGGCCGTATGGGTTTATGGCAAGGTTCGGAAAAAGCACGTGCGTTTTCGCACGTGTCGTTTTTCGGGCAGATAATACTGGTAGGCTTTGGTTTAAGCCGGAACCCAGTATTATACTGTGTAGATATAATTTCTTTGTCTCAGTTGCATTTGTATTCGGTCGTAATACAAATGCAGGTATGTTTATACTGATACGGGGTTATCCTGAAATTCGTTTCAGGATCATTTTTGGAAGTTGCCAGTTTCCAGTTTTCTATCAGCCGTATTTTGACATTCTGTCAAATACGGATTTATCTTTTCGGGTGAGTCGTGAGGGTGAGTCGTGCTTCTAGAAGCTTCTAGAATGGTGACTAGGTTCATGAACCTTTGTTTGCTTTAATTACATGGTGACTAAGTTAAATATGATTGGTTTGCTTTTAATGCATTCATACTTTGTGTTCACACTAGATATTTTGCTTAGTGTTACCTCCCTTGCTCCTACACTCACCCCCCTCCTCTATATATTGTGGCCGGCCTTCCCCCCTCTCTAGCTCATGGTTGTTGTTTGAAAAGATTAAGGATTTTGGTTCATGGAAATTGATATACTTCATTTCTCATTTCGTATCGATCCAAAAGGCAACTTCATTAACCGTTCGTCCATAGCCTTGGACGTAACGAGACAAAGTGTTCTACTCATTCTCTACTTCATCTTGGTCGTCTCTTTTGGCAAACTTGACGATCGAGTTGCCTCGGTTCAGAGGCGGGAGCCCGTTTAAAGATCCGTCGACGTGGTGCCACCTGGACGACAAGACTGAAGATTCAGGAGATCGGAGCGGCCGCAACAAAGCGTGGGATGATGGTTAAAGACCGAAGGACTCGGATCATTCGGTATAACGTTTCTACCCCTTTGTAGTTTGTTAGTTTAGCTTTAATGGCAGATCCGGGTTACAGTACATGATAGCGCCAGTTTCGTTGAAAGTTTTTTTTTCCGCATTTGGCGTCTGTTAGACGGCCGGGGCGCTACCGTAGACTTACAGTGGTATCAGAGCCTCACCATTAAGCTATACTAACTTGCGCTAACACGTTTAAAATATCGATCGAACGGATTTCGCAAAAACTACATTTTCAAGCATCTGAGTTTCTGTCGATTTTAAACAGTGTCCTAAAATTATTTTTCTTATCACAGAATATTCAGCAGGGTTTTCTAAGAATACTGAGAAAAATTGGGCACGTGATCCCACAAGAACGCGGAGGTTCCGCGGTCAATCCCTAGGTTTGACCGCGGAACCGCGGCGCTTTCGTGGGAACAGTGCATCAATTTTTCACAGTGAGCTTCTATGAGGAAATTGTGGCTTTTGGGAATATTTTTTTAGGCCCAGATTTTATTACTGTACAGCAGTTGTTCATGGGGCCCACTTCGGGAAATTTAGTCGATCGAAATTTTAAACTTGTTAGTATGCAGTATTTACATTATATCTCCGACCGGGAATGTCATTTGATCGGTAAACCGCGTCTGATTGCTATAGTTCTTTTAGACGGGTTTGCGAACGTGACATTCGCGTTGATGTTCTGTGTTGTGCTGTATTGTTGCGGATATGTCGTGGTGGATAGCAGGGTGCAATGATAGTGCAACTTGGATTTATTTGTACATTTGATATTGCGGGGCGAGCGTCCAACATGTGGACTGTTGTTATTGCCTGTTTGTATAATATTCTTTTGGGGCACGACCGGGTCGAGGTCGATGTACCCGTTGTACATATTTTTATTTCTGTACTAGGTTGATCCCGCGAAGGAGTGAACGGATAGCCGGGTTCTAGAGGGCAACGGGTCCGTATCTCATGGCTTTGAGAGGCAAAGGGACCTCACTCTAGAATTGGCAGACTATTCGCCGCACTCGTACGGGGTACAGGTTGACCCAAGGAGGGGTGCTCAATTTACCGGATTCCGTGAAGTGCCGGTGTTCCATTCACTATGCTGTGGGGACTACCTCGCTTTAGGTTTTGGCGGGTAACTTGCCGCACCCGTAGGCGTCTAGGTTTCATTGCACAGGCTATCCACACGACCAGGGGAACGTCAGGTTTCAGCAGCGGCTCTGTGAAACCCGGGGATCCCAGTTTATCTGTATTGTTCTGTGATGCTTATTACTTTTCTGTAATGTTGCATATTATCACGCCTGGAGCGATTATTGTATATTAGTATATATACTATTAGATGTTGTATATGTTTTACAACCGCGCTAGTCCAGCCCCCGCTCTGTCGTTAGTTAAGTAACCTAACGGGTGATGACGGGACCCAGTGGCGAATGTGGATGGCATATACATACATTTTATTTTCGTTCTTTTCTGGTGTGATTGAATGATGGGACTGCATTGATTTTTATCAATGCAAGGATAAAACAAACCTATATTTGTTGTTGTTGGAACAAATTTTAAAAAGTGTTATTACAAAGATATTTACTTTTGTTTTGCATAGTGATATTCAGTTGGAATATCCCGCACCTCATTCCACGAGGCAAGGGCTGATATCCCTTCACCGGGAAAAACCCCTTGGGCAGAAGTTTACGTCAGGGTAGTAACTTTAATATAGTCGATTACAAGTTGCTTTGCATCGCGGTATTCAGTTAGAATAACCTGCACCTCATTCCATGAGGAAAGAGCCGAGATCCCTTCACCGGGAGTGACCTCTTTAGCAAAGGTTTTTCACCACTATATTTTTATAAAAGGCTATCAGGTTCCTTCAGCGATATCAAGTTCATTACGTTAAAGGTTTTTCGCCAAAAACCAGCCGTAGCCCTCCGTCATTTCTTATGGGTGGTCAGTAGTATTCAAGCTATGTTTGTTGACTAAAGTCAAGGCATAGTGTTTGGTAGTTGCTAGGCATTCATATGTTGCATTGATAGATGTGTTGGTTTGGGACAGTCGTATTACCTTGTTGACTAAAGTCAAGGGTATGTACGGGTGGGTTCAAATCAACCTGGACAATGACGGGTAGAACTTGACATGTGACTTATGATTTGTTGACTAAAGTCAAGGTCATAAGAGCATGAGGCTAAAATTACATCGGGAGTTCCAAACATAAAGCAAACTTGCCAGATATGTGCATACCTTCTGGAGTGTGATAACTTGAGTGGCTTCCATCAAGTTATCATGCGATGATAGTTGGATCCCGATTCTTACTGATGAGTTAGTTTACTCTTCGGGTGATCCAGACTAATTCTTCTTTCAGGTTTGAAGGAGAATTTGAGATAACAGTGGGAGGTTTCCTGATTAGATAAAGTGATAACCATTCTGATCTAGGTTAGAGTGCACGCAGAGTGTTTCTTTTCTCTCTCTCTTTGGCAGCGACCTTTGACCGACCCTAGACTATGACTCAGTGACCAAGTTGACCGAACCTACTTAAAATACTGGCTTTTGGATTGTCCGAGTTGCAAAAGTCATTGCCGCTTTGTCTTTTACCCTTTGTATTTCTCAGAACACCCCGTATTACTACGGATATCCACTTCCATTGGATAGATCCATCGTATGGTTATATACGAACTCGTAGGGACTCCTTCGAGAATGGATCCAGGTTCAGGAGAAATAGAATTGGTTTATTCAGTTGTCTTTTATTATCACCTTCTCTCAGGTTGCGAGGGCTCCTTAGTTTAGGAAAGTACACCTATTACGCTTATTGGATAGTCTTATTCCAAACCATAGGCAGGTGCCGAAAGGTAGGGAATGAAGAAAACCAATTAGCCTAAGTAGGGTGTACAGAAGGTAATATGTAAAGACAAAATAAAGGGATTAGAAAGAGGGCAAAGTAAATTGCGACTGTTATCATTCACGACCAAACCGCGTACTTCATCGCTACTCCTATTTCACCTTTGCTTTTTCCCCAGTTCGGGAGAAATAGAATAAGGTATTATTCATTTGTCTTTTATCATCACTTTCTCTCAAGATACGAGTACTCCTAGGATTAGGAGGGTACACCTATTATGCTTACTGGATAGTCTTCTTCCAAACCATAGGCTGGTGCCGAACGATATGGAAGGAAGAAAACCATTTAGCCTAACGATAGTGTACAGAAGGTAACGACTAAAGACAAATAAAAGGATTTGGAGAGATGGCAAAGAAATATATGGTTACAGTCATGAATAGGATTATGGAAGAGGCATTACTAGGAATACCAGGATACCTCTACGAGACATTTTAATCTTTCAGTTTCACTGTACATTGTTAAAAGAAAACTGATTTTCCGATTAGATACTTACTCTAGGGTATGTATTTACCAGGTTTCATTCTCATATCTGTATGGTTTTTGCAGATGATGAGTGGGAGTAAGTTATTGGAAATTAGGTGATCATCCTCATTATATCGGAATTCGTTGTAATTGGTGATATTTGAGGAAATCGTTTGGGTACAGTTTTCAACCTACGATGCACAGGTTTTGAGTTATTCAAACTCAGGGGACTTATACAGAGTATTGTATGATTGTCCAGTGTCCGTCAGGACAAAGGGGTAGGTCCTCGTACTGTGTTCTGTTTACTTGTGACTTCTCTAGTTTTTAGACGAGTGTTTCGTAGAAATACAATGTCTAAGTTTTGAGAAGTTGTGGGTATAAGAATAAAGTAGAGAACCAGGTATCGCAAGTATCGGGATTCTTCAAAGAGATTGAAGATATAGATTCTTGTGAATGGTATTCAGTTGATAGTGATGGTTTTGAGAAACTTATTTCTCTTTCAGGTTACTCATAATTGGATGGATTCCTAAGTTGAGTAATGATGATTAGCCTTTTTCCATTAAGTTGATATGCACTGGAGACAGCTGCATGTTTTTGAATCTGGTTCTAATTAAATTAGTGCCTCTATTTCTATATTATATATAGAATGGTTCATATCTTAACGATGTTAAGATACGGGGAGTTGTCCAGCTTATGCTTAAAACCAGACACTGGATAACTCAAGGCACATTTCTGTAATGGCAGTTTGTGGGTTGACCCTGGCTTTGACGAGGGTTGACATTACTACCATCTGATAGATCAATAGTAATATTGTTCATGACTTGCCACAGTTTTAGTAAAATGGATTTTTTCAGAAAACAGTAGTGGGAGTATGGTAGAACTGGAAGTGATTCCAGAACCGCAAACGATTACGGAAAATTTAATAGGACCTATATATTCAATCAGGTTTGACATTCCAATAGCCACTCCGCAGATATGGTGGGTAACCTCAGACACCCGAGAGGTACTCAGGTAGCCTCAAGGACGGTGACAGGGAGGTTCTTGTTTACCCAGAATTGACACTACTGTTGTTCCAGACTATGAGACCCGACAAGAGGATAAGTATAACGTCGTTTTAAAAACTAGCTTTAGAAGTGCACGTGTATATTATTCTGCCAGAGGGTTGTTGTGGTCAGTGGGAGCAGCGGAAGCATAGTGGGCAAGCAGCTTATGTCTATTTATAGACTTGAGCAGATATAGCGGAGATAAGATCATCTAATTTTGATGTGACAGTCATAGGTTTGACTTCATCAGAATAGGGGATGGATCTATTAAAAAGGTAGTAGGGTGTGATGTCCAGGTATTTGGATGACATACACAGAGTAGGAAGTAAAATTCCTATACTACGATCGGTAGTACTGTGGTCGTCACACAGTTGTTTCTCCAGACAGGATATGGATATAATATTAGACACTCTGGTTACTAGATCTATGGTTTTAGATCTAGATTTGGGTAGTTTTCCAATGTGGGTACTTTGACAGTATTCTAAAGGTATTCAGAATAGATGACTCCTGGCATGGTGGTGTACCTGCAGGTGATGGAGTCATCCTCTCTAAAGGTGTGTCTTACAGACTAAAGGAGAGAGGGAAGTGCATGATTGGCAGATCACTTGTTTAGGCAATTGAGTCAATCATGAGATGTCAAGTACCACACCAGATGTAGTTTTTGCACTTGATGCGATAAGTTTATATTAATTCAATCCTAAAGAAACATAAGGAAGCAGTTTTAGAACATGAGTGAATGTTCTATGGATTTGATGATGGCAGTCTCCTTCGGGAGACGGTTATCATTCCAGGCTTCCAAGGTGACATGGATGACAGAGTGATTGTCAGAGTTATAGTTTTTCCCTCTGACGAGGGATAGTATTATGGACAGGTGGTCCAAGAGGATACTGTGGGAGGCATGGTGCTGGATACTGATTAGGTTCAGTTATCGATACAGTCTAAGAAGTTTGGATTTAGAGTTCATTGATGAACTAAGTCCCATCAGATATCCAGACATATTGTAAGACAGGTATTACTCGATTCGGGAGATGGCTTTCTCCGCGAACTTGAGATTAAGAGAGACATAGAAAGAAACATCAGGGCGGATCCACTCACTGAGGCTCTTTCTCGAACACAAGAGTTTTACAAACTAGCTTTGTGAAACTGATTAGTAGAGGAGTTGGATGTTCGGTATCACACGGGCTGTGAGTATGCGACATCACAATAATTAGCCTTGAGTGCAAGTGGGAGATTGTTGGAGATAGTGCCTTCATAGTCAATTATTGGATCGCAGATACGTGATTGCAATGATTGAGGCAGGACCTATACCGATATGACAGTCTTGCTCAAGATAATAGTATGCTATCTGGTTTGTCTTTATCATCGTATATATGCTTTAGTTCACTATTGCATGATGATAGAGCCCATAGGATTCTTGCTTGACTACCAGCAGTATGATGGCGATCATATACGTGGGAGCTGGGGTCTGTAAGCACATCCTTAAAAATGTCCCTAGTCGTGGGAGTTTCGAGACATGGCATCGATACCCCAGAGTAGACTAGTGTATACAGTCGAGACCCCGACGAGGGGCGGTGGCCGGTCTCACAAGCCACTGGTGTCAGTTTGATCACCTAAGATGTATACAGGTGCTCATTGGACTTTGAGTACACCGGACAGGACTCGCCGGGAATCTGCTAGTTGGTATTATACATATCGTCAGATAGCAATTCCCTGGTGACATGTGTACAGGTTAGTTCATCGACCTGAGGTCGTCATTTTTCTCGTGTGAGTTCCCACTGTGCTTTGATTTCTACCCTACCACGGCTCAAAGGAGTCGTGCAAACATGTCTTTTTTGGGTACAGTCCCGAGCCACATTGGAGGCAAGTGAGCGGATCGTCGGGGATTCGTCTCTCCCGGTATTGGGGGTTGATGTCGGGCATTGCACGGGTGGCCATCACTAGGAATTCTCGGCCGAGGTAGTGGAGAATTACTGATTTGGATTAGTAGTTTCTCAGGTGGTGATGGACTTCATGCCGACACGATTTATCGCGTTATTAGGGGTCTGACTTTATCCACCCCCCTAGACTCGATATGCGATACTCTTTAGACGAATGCACCGGACTGTATATACATTGTCACTGTCAGGCTCAGTAGGGTTTATTGATGAGTTCGCTCGTCAGCTTCCCTTCCAATCAATACATAGGCAAAACGTTACGTGCAGCTTGTACCTCTGACGTGCTAGGGGTTATACCCAGTGCCAGTGTGTTAATGAGTCATTAGAGTCCCCCACAGACACTTTCCCAAGTTCGGGCGAAACGTTGTAGAGGCCGTATGGGTTTATGGCAAGGTTCGGAAAAAGCACGTGTGTTTTCGCACGTGTTGTTTTTCGGGCAGATAATTCTAGTAGGCTTTGGTTTAAGCCGGAACCAAGTATTATACTGTGTAGATATAATTTCTTTGTCTCAGTTGCATTTGTATTCGGTCATAATACAAATGTAGGTATGTTTATACTGATACGGGGTTATCCTGAAATTCGTTTCAGGATCATTTTTGGAAGTTGCCAGTTTCCAGTTTTCTATCAGCCGTATTTTGACATTCTGTCAAATACGGATTTATCTTTTCAGGTGAGTCGTGAAGGTGAGTCGTGCTTCTAGAAGCTTCTAGAATGGTGACTAGGTTCATGAACCTTTGTTTGCTTTAATTACATGGTGACTAAGTTAAATATGATTGGTTTGCTTTTAATGCTTTCACACTAGATATTTTGCTTAGTGTTACCTCCCTTGCTCCTACACTCACCCCCTCCTCTATATATTGTGGCCGGCCTTCCCTCCTCTCTAGCTCATGGTTGTTGTTTGAAAAGATTAAGGATTTTGGTTCATGGAAATTGATATACTTCATTTCTCATTTCGTATCGATCCAAAAGGCAACTTCATTAACCGTTCGTCCATAGCCTTGGACGTAATGAGACAAAGTGTTCTACTCATTCTCTACTTCATCTTGGTCATCTCTTTTGGCAAACTTGACGATCGAGTTGCCTCGGTTCAGAGGCGGGAGCCCGTTTAAAGATCCGTCGACGTGGTGCCACCTGGACGACAAGACTGAAGATTCAGGAGATCAGAGCAGCCGCAACAAAGCGTGGGATGATGGTTAAAGACCGAAGGACTCGGATCATTCGGTATAACGTTTCTACCCCTTTGTAGTTTGTTAGTTTAGTTTTAATGGCAGATCCGGGTTACGGTATACGATAGCGCCAGTTTCGTTAAAAGTTTTTGTTCCGCATTTGGCGTCTGTTAGACGGCCGGGGCACTACCGTGGACTTACTCTTACAGCTGTCGGATAACGTAAATCTGCCTTGTCGATACTGGTCTTCTACCCAGTCCTTGAAGGTGAAGCAGTCTTCTAGAGGGTGACCTATTGCTCGGTGATAGAAGAAATAATCTAGATGATGGACCTCGTTTATTTGTTCGGGGTGCCGAGACTCTGGAAGCATCATCATTTGGTGCTTCATGACAAGGTTGAATATTTTCCCTGTCTTATCTTGCGGGAAAGAGTATTCCCGACCCATCTTCTTTACAAAGGACGGGCTCCAATAGAGCTTTTCTCAATTGCACGGCGCTTTGGATCCGCTTTGTTGTCTTCGAACGTTGTTTACGTTCTTTGCCCTATTTTTACCTCCATTTCGGGATTTTCCCCTTTCGCGAGAGCATATAGTGGGCTGGGGATGAAGAGCGTTACGGTCTACTTTCACCGCAGATTGCTGGCTAAGACGCTGCATCTTGGACTTTTCATAAATGGCCATTTTGCGGCTGTGGTTGTCCCGGCTCGCTTGACAAGCTTCTTTTATTAACATGTCAATTTGTTCTTCAAGCGACGGACTTAACGTTTTCAGAGCGGGATCTCACTCCGATTCAATATCATGGCTACTTGGAAGAGTGTTTTACTCTTCACTCGAGCTGTTTAAAACGTGGCAACTATAGATTTTCTCTCGTTTCTTGGACCGAACGTATCCCAACCCAGTAGTTTCCATCTTCCCGTTGGGCTTCTTTTGTTGAGTCCCGGGATTATCCCAAATCTTTTTATAGAATTAGTCTTATCGAACAATTTGTTCAAGGGGTACACCTTAGCGTCTTAACAGCTCTTTCAATCCCTCTGCGTAATATCTTGGCAGATAGATGGGTTGAAGCCTGTCGAGTGAAAAATCGGCACCGTACCAAATTTCTTTCTTTACTTTGGTCTCCGTAGATTTTTAGAAGAGGTTCTCCTTTTCAACCCTTCGCCTAGGAGGTACATAGAAAGTTTGCAGTTCTTTTATGCTGTATGTATCGAGCGCATCAAGTTCCTTGTAGTGTCGAGGCGGAGCCATCATGATTTGTAGACTCTGATCCGCTTCGACAAGAATCTGCATTGACGGGCGGATGGAGAACACTACATTGGCCTCATCATCGGAGTCGCTGCCAAAGACCAAAATAGGAGTAGATGGTCAGGGCTTATTGTTTTCTTTTTAGGATTGCCCCGAGTAGACTATTTCTTCATCTTTCTCGGTATCGCTCCTAAAGATTGGGATAGGGACGACGGATTTTTGTTTACTCTCCGTCTTGTGACACCTTTCAGTATCCTCAAAGTACGGCAGAATGTACTGTAAGTCGATGTCGCGCACCCCATGTGTTCGCGGGAAGGCGGAAATTGCAAAAAATGATTTTTACGGGCTTCGCAACACCGACTAGAACCAAGGATCGAATATAAACCATAGCTAGCAAACTAAAAGAGGTTTAACTACTCGGATACGAAGTTATACCTTACGATACATGTCCTTTGGGTCTTCATCGCTGTCCTCCACTCGTCGTCGGCTCCAAGGATCGTAACGGATCGTAGCAACCTCGGCGGCCTCCTCGAGTCAAAGACGATCCACCCGAGAGTCTATAGTCCGAGCTCCTACCTCAAATCCGAGATAACTACGGCTTCTAGTTTGCTAAACTAGAAGTCCTAAAGGGTGTATAGTGTGATGATGGAGTGATTTGTATCTTGGAATCCTAGAATTCTCAACACATGAGAGCTTTTAGGGTTTTGAGTTGAGAGGAAGAAGAAGAGAGCTAGCTTGAGGAAAGAGAAATGGTTTTTGATAATGATAATTCAAAAAAAAGAGATGGCTCACTTGATTTGACTACAAGCATGGCAAGAAAATAACTCACCCAAAATATCTAGTGCCACAAAATATCTCACAAGAAATATCTAGTCAAAGAGTCAAACTAAGTCAAGCGGTCAAACCAAGTCAAATCGTCAAACCAAGTCAAATAGTCAAAACAAGTAGCCATGCCACAATTATTATTTACAAATATAACAAATACTTTCCTCCACCTCATAATTGTTTTAATCAAGTCAATGGTCAAAACCCTAATAAGGTGTCTCCTTCTATACCCCTCTCATCCGTATATACATACCCGCATCTGTGTTCCAAGAAACACGAAAACAAAGAGACGAAACCGATCCATCAATATAATACTAGGATCCGGCTTAAACCAAAGCCCACTAGTATTATCCGCCCGAACATCATATTCGCACAATTGCAGGTACGTGATCGAAGCCCTGCCGTAAAACCATACGGCCTCTACATCTTTTGTCTGGTGCAGGGAAACTCTCTGTGTGGGACTCTAATGACTCGACACTACGATAGCAGTGGGTTTAACCACAGGCCGCAAGCGGTACTAGCTGCACGTAACGGTCCCCAGGTAGATGTCGATAAGACGGCCGATGAACTAACTTATCCGAACTCCTACTGAGCCTGAATGTGAAAATCTCTATACAGTCTGGTCTGTTCGTCTAAGAGTATCGCATATCAGGCCTAGGGGGCGGTAATCGTCAGACCCATAATAGCATAATAAGTCACGTTGGAGTATAGCCCAAAATACCCTGAGAAACTACTGGAGTACCTACCTGTAAATCTCGCTTGCCTTAACCAAGGACTTTGTGTAATGGCCTTCCAAACACAGCGCGATATCAACCCCCAATACCGGGAGAGACGAATCATATCTAACCGCCACTGCCTCCAAGTGCTTCGGGACTGCACCCAACTACTACCTGTTTGCACGACTCCTTTGAGCCGTGGTAGGGTAGTAATCAAAGTACAGTGGGAACACACTTGAGGCGAAGCAGCAGTGTCAAGTCTACGGTCTAAGCTATACTCATGTCACCTAGGAACTGCTACCCGACGATAGGTATAATACCCACCAACAGTTCCCGACGAGTCCTATCCAGTGTACTCATAACCTAATGAGCACCTGCATACTATCTTTAGTATGACGTACTAATGGCTGAAGGACAGACCATCTCCCTTGCTGGATTGAGAAGCGTATACACTAGTCTACTATGAAGTATCGATGCCCTGTCTCGATAATCCTATGACTAGGGACCTGTATAGGATGTGCTTATAGACTATCCAGCCCCTACTGGTGTGATTGCCATCACAACGCTGGTAATCAAGCAAAAATCCTAAGGGCTCTACCAATATGTATAAGCGATATGCTAAGAAAACACATGCACATATTGAGGTAGAAACAAACCAGGTAGCATACTACCATTTTGAGCAAGACACTTACTATATCCGTCTATATCTCAAGCTCCCATTAAGTAATATACAATCCAGTAAGATACAATAATGGCCTCTAGGGCATATATCACTAACAATCTCCCACTTGCACTAAGGTCATATACTGGCATATCGCAGACTGAAGATCTCGAATAGCTTCTCGAACATTGTCTGAGGAATGGCCTCTGTGAGTGGATCTGCAGTGTTGTTCCCCATATCTGTAGGGTTACTAGGCACTCTTACAAGGGTCTATAAGGTATCAACCATGCCCGATTTAAAATTTATACGTGTCGAACAACCCTAAACCAAGACCTTAAACTAGAGATTAGGCGAAATAAAGCATGTAAACAACTTTACATCTAAGAGATAGGGATTACAACTTTTGTAGTCCATTCCTTCACTTCTAAAGCTCCGTGTTGTAGTCTCTTCGCTGCGATCATCAAGTTCCCGAACTCTAGAGAGGCTCCACGAAGAGAAAGATGCAAGCTTGATTCCGATCTTCGATAACTAAGATGATCTACCTTGAAGTTTCTTTAACACAAGCTCTCACTCACTAAATGAAGTGAACACCCTAATCTACTTGGCAAGAATAGATTAGAATGATGAAGTAGGAATTTAGCTCTCATTTGTTTTCTTATTCTCACTCATTTTCATCACAAAATCATAAGCTAGAAAGCTTTGCAAGGAGGAAGAAGAAGATGATTGCTTTGGTGATGAATAATGAATCCATGTGCGGTTAGAAATGCAACCATGGGTTAAGTATGATAACTTAACCCATGTAGAGAATGAACCATGGTGAAGGGTTGGGTTGGGTTAATAAATATCATAACAAAATATCTTTAGAAAATACCTTAGCAAAAACAAAACAAAAAGCTTCTAGAAGCTTCTAGAAAAATTAACCCAAATCAAACCTTAATCAAGTTTAATCTCCACTAATCACGTTGCATTAATAACCCTAACATGTTACAATATTATATATCACATATACAATATTTATTGTAACAAAATAAAATAATACAATTAACATATATCGCATATATATCAATGTATTACCCGAGTGAGAAAAAAATCTTTTAGTGAGGTTATATTAGTTAATGTAATTTAATATATCAAATATATAATTATACATTAAATTATCGAATCAACACTTGATCCGATAATCCGGTTATTTCACAAATAACCGACTAATACAATCTGTATCAGTTCATCGAATCAACACTTGATCCGATGACCCGACTATATCACATATACCCGGCCGATATCTCATATCGTGAGAATCTAATACGATATCACATACACGTATTGTTCTCGGTCCCGCACATATCATATATGTGCTCCTACTCCATTTTGCCTGCGTCAAGAAACCTCTGTGTAGGACTCTAAAGAATCGTCAATACGCCGGCAGTAGGTGATGATCATATCAAACACCCACAAGATGCAAGCGGTCAGCTAAACGTAACAGCCACCCAGGTATTGAGCGATCAGAAGATCAACAAGCAAGCCTGTACATTCTCCTCCGAATCCAATCAGTAACACTCCCGTACAGTCCGGTCTTTTCGTCTGATATGTCGCATATCTCGCCTAGGGGTGGTAAACGTCAGACCCCGGTAGCTTGATAAGTCGTGTCGATATGAAGTTTATAACAGTTCGAGAAACTACTGATAACACTTACCAGTAATCTCAGCAACCCTGGCCAGGGATTTCCAGTTATAGCCAATCGAACACAGTGCAACATCAACTCCCTATACCGGGAGAGAAGAATCCCCCCTATCGCTCATTGCCTCCATGTGATTCGGGACTGTACCCAAAAGCCACCTTTATGCACGCCCTCTTGGACGTAGTATGATGGAAATCAAAGCACAGTGGGAATCACACAAGACTCTATAACGATCTCGGGTCTACAGACTAACCTGTATCAGTGTCACCAGAGAACTGCCATCTGACGTGAGGTATAATACCATCTGGGAGTTCTCGGCGAGTCCGTCCAGTGTACCCAGTCTCCACTGAGCACCCGTATACCTTCTCTGATGTCAAACACCAATGGATATGAGATCATCTATCACCCATCATATGGGTCAAGAAGCACATATGCTAGTCTACTCTGGAGTATCGATGCCCTGTCTTGGTACTCCCACGACTAGGAACATTTGAAGGATGTACTTGGCAACTACAATGTCCTCACTAGTATGATCTGCATCATAGTCCTGGTAGTCAAGTACTCATCCTAAGGGCTTTATCAACATGTAACATAAAGACAATCAGAGTACATGTTAAGATAAAGAGCAATCAGATAGCGTACTATCATGTCGAGCAAGAAAGTCCTCCCTATATATGTCTAAGCATCCACTACAATATACATCGTATGAACAGTAATGGCCTCTAGGACATACATATGACTAACAATCTCCCACTTGCACTAGAGCTATCTGTTATGGTATCGCATACCCAACAATTAGCTTTGGTTGAAGTATCTCATACTCAACCATCCCATAAAAGTCTCTACTGGGAAAAGGCCTTTGTGAGTGGATCTGCGCTGTTGTTCTCTGTGTCTACTCTCCTAACCTCGATCTCCCTGGAGATCAACCATCTCCATGATCAGGTGATACTGCCTAAGAATTATATCTGGATTTCTGATGGGACGGGCGTTCCTAGGCCAAAGCCATAACTCCATTGTCATACAATGGTTGGAACGAAGTTCATCTCATGAACTTATATATATCCAGACAGCCTCTTTGGTAGCATCCTTGGTAACGATGTATCTTGCCTTTAATCGTCTAGTATGTCACGGTATCTAGCTTGGAACTCTTCCAACATACCGTCCCTCCACTGAGGGTAAAGACAATGCCTGCGACTGACATTCAGTCGTCCTTATCACCCTGGAACTTTTCCAGTGATTCTTCCCAGGATCGATTGACACCATTTCACTACACCTAGTGAGAATCCTAACATCCATTTAGATCTATCTCATAGATATAAAACCTAGGATTTATGAGGTATCACTTGATCCTATATGGAGAATCCTTGTGATAAGCGGAGATTGACCGAGCGCAGCATAGGAAACTCCTTCCCTATCAAGAGTATGTCATCCACGTACTCTACGAGGATCACCACCATACTCTCTACTACCTTTTTGTATATACAAGGTTCATCTACCATTTTGATGAAGTCAAACTCTTTGACAACCTCATCAAAACAGACGTTCCAAATCCGCGATGCCTGATTTATCACATAAAACATATTGCTCACGTTTCCGCTGCTCCCACTGTCTATGAAGCCCTCTGGCTATGTACTTATAGACGCTCTCTTCTAAATCATCATTTAGAAAAGCAGTCAAGACACCCAACCGCCAGATATCATAGTCATGGTATGCAGCCGTGGCAAGTAGGATCTGGATAGACTTTAAGCATAGCTTTGAAAGTCTCAACTTTTCCATGTACACCAAGTAATCTTCTCAAGATATATTTGCTCCTGATGGGAATTTAACCCTTCAGATAAAGCAACCAAAGTCCATACTTTGTTGGAGTATAAGGATTCAATCTTAGATCGCTAAGCATCCAGCCATTCTTACAGAGTCCCACTCCTGATGGCCAGCACGAAACTAGTTGGGTCATCATCTTATGATGCAATCCTCGCTCCCACTGTCATAAAGAAAACCGAAGTATCTCTCGGGTGGGTAAGGAACCCTACTAGATCGGCGGAGAGGTTGAGGTTCGTTGGAAACTATTGAATCCTTTGGTTCTCCCAAATCATCAGCTGCAGTTTGTATAGCTGGAACTCTTTCCAGTTCTACCTCATGACCAATAATTTCTTCATAAGAAATTCCCTTTCACAAAGGTGGCATGCTGAGAAACAAAACATATTTTGTTCCTCGGTTAGGTAGAAGATATTCCCTTGTGTATGCTTGGGATATCCAACAAACTTCCACAGATCTGACTTTGCATCGAGCTTGTCCGGATTATGCTTTTAGACATAGGCTGGACAACCCCAAATCTTAACAAACTTAAGATATGGGCTCTTCCCATTCCATATCACATATGAAGTGGTAGGTAACTGATTTGATTTGAACCCTATTCAATAGGTATGCAGCTTCTCAAGTGCATAACCCCAAAAGGAAATAGGAAACTCGGTAGTACTCATCATATCACATAGAGTGTGATTGCTCCGCCCCGATACACCGACTTGCTGTGGTGTATTCGGAGGAGTAATGCTGAGAGAGAATCTCATTCTCCTTTAGAATAGTCCAGGAATCCCGTGCTCAAGTATTCTCCTCCTTGATCTCATCAAAAGACATAATACTTATACCCGTTTTTGGTTCTCTACTTCTAACTTATATTCTGTGATTATCTTAAAAGTTTCGGACTTGTGTTTCAACAGGAACATATGTCTGAATCTTGAGAGATCATCAGTGAATGTAATGAAGTAAAAAGAACCGGTCCTGGCATGTGTAGACAGGGGACTATCATACATCAGCATGTATCAATCCCAAGAGTTCACTAACTCTTTCTCTGTTTTGAATAAACGGAGCTGTGGTCATCTTATCTTTGTGACATAACTGGCAAGTTTTACAAGATGTAAATCCAAACAAATTTAAATATGCATCTTTATGTAACTTCAGCTAGTCGGGTCGCATTGACATGACCTAGTCTACAATACCGTAAGAAGGATTCGTTCATTTTTGAACTCTTCCTCTTGTGTGTGTTCTGTACGTTAAGAACTGTGGTTTGATTTAGAACATCTATGTTTTTAGATAACGTGCCTGAACCGATCAACTCTTGATATAGGAAATGTTCAAAACATTATCCAACAATACAAAATTATATCCTTCTTTACTAATAAAGCGACTGATATGATGTTGTATATCAGGTTCGGTATCTAATAACATTCATTCAGAATCAATGTATTCTGGTAATACAAGGTGATAACTACCAACATACTTGGCTGCAACACTTGCACCGTTTCTATCTCATGAAATTTATCACCCGTTCTCAGTTCTCTACCTATCTGTAGACCATGTAACAAATTACATATGTGGGATCCTGATCCGGTATCAAATACCAAGGACGTAAAGGATATTAAGAAACAGTTCTGTGTAATGAACACACCCGAAGAAGATGCATCATCATGCACTTTCTTCGTTTCGGCGGCACGGGAATTCTGGTAATCCCCAATTTCCTGCTCTGTCTTATAACAATTATAAGTTGGAGCGGGACCAACGTTCCCTAGCGCAGTATAACAAGCGGGTTCGGTCAATACATCCGTATTATTATCTTGATTAAGGCGTGACATGGTCGCTACATGGAGAGAGAGAGAAGAAAACACTCAACGTGCGCTTTTACAAGATTAGATTGGTTATCAATTTATCTAATCAGGATGGCTCCCACTGTTTTAGTCAAATCTTCCTTCAAACCCTAAAAGGAAAGAATAGCCGGGATTAATTACACTCTACAAGTTCGCCAATCTTTCAGCCAAGCTAGTGCCGGTACTTTGAGGGAGGTTCCCCGTGCTTTCGCACGAACCTAATTAAAATAAACCCCGTCTTCCCAGGGGCGTAACCCCGTTAACACCTGTTTGATGATTTTTGTTGTGTTTATCAAATGATCCCCGGCAATGGCGCCATTTGATTGAATATGTTTTCCGATTGTGTGTGTTCGAAAATTATATAGAAATCATAACCAAAAAATATTTTGACCGCAATCAATAACGGTGTCGGATGTAGCACGTTAGTAAGTGCGGATCGTCCACAGGGAAAGTGTAATCGTTCGTCTTTTGAATTAGATGAGTCGAAACTTTAAAGAAAAGAATACAAAACAATTCATGATTTAAAATTGCATTTCAAGAAAGAGAAAAATCTAGATCTAAGAAAGCATTAAAATCAAGAAGTGGATTGAGAGTTTGATGATTTTTCCAACCAAATATCAAGAATCTAAATGAGGCTCGTAGGAATCGATCGAATCTATAGATGTGATGTAATCTCACGATGTCGTATTCTTATCCTTCGATGAATTGATACTAGATCGATGATGATTGACGAGAATTAGGGATTTCTAGTGAAACTAGGGTTTCATCATTTATCCCTTGTTCCTTCGTCGATATCATTCACATTCTAGCCTCTAGTAAATTCAAGAAACGATCGTAGAACCCTAATTTCGAGCGATAACAATCAAGAAAGCATCGCAACGAAACTAGGTCATCGATTCTTGAACTTGCTAGGGTTTACAAAACCCGTAGGACTTAAGAATCGTTTTAAGATTTGTTACATCATCATTCTATTGATCGTCTCGACTCCTTTACGAGCGGAGTTTTACTCAAATATCACAACAAGAACCACAATAACAAATTGAGATCTAATCATGATGCAAGAATTAAAAGAAAGCAAGATTAAAGAATTTCACCTTTTATTTATATCAACAATTTCATTACATTCGCTCAAGAACTACAAGGGGAAGAACTCGATCGTCAAGTTGGCTTCGCTCGTCTCCTTGAGTCGCGGATCGGCTTGGATCACTTGCCCGATTGAAGATCGGCTCCGCTCCTAAAAGGTTGAAGGCTTCTTGTTTGAATGATACTCGGGATCTTGAATTTGGAATTGGATTTAGAATTTGAGGCTATAAGATGTGTCACTCAACTTGTAGATGGAATGGGGGGGATTAAGAAGATGAAGCCGAATGAACCCAATATCTAGGCTCTCTTTTATAGACCATCCAAAACCCTAGATCAAGGATTTGAATTTTGAATTTCCCTCCAAAAGTTTGTTGAAGAGATTTGAATTTCCCTCCAAAAGTTTGTTAAAAAAGCCTTCTAGAAATAGTTTGTTAAGCCGAGCCTTCTAGATGTGCCACGTGGAGAATCGGGAGTCTTCTGGAAGCTTGTACAGTTATTGAAAAGCACGTGAGGAAATTTGAGCACTTGAAGCCGCCAAGCCGCCGCGGTTCCGCGGCGCAAGCCAGCTCCCGCCGCGGAACCGCGGCTATTTTGAAGCATTAGGGCTTGCAACTTCGGGTACTTCTTTGGGCTGATATGTGGGCCTTGTTTTGATATGTTGATTTTCCAAATGAGTCCCCGATCATTGCCAGATCTCTGGTCTTTGAGTTGGCGTATTTTTCAGTACTTTCCTGCACAATTTCACCGAGACAAGTGTTGCGTAATACAGGGATGATGCGATGCCATGAAATGCAGTCAATTTCCCTTATAGTGCCGGTTTTAAAGTCTAACACATGCAATCTGATATTTTACGACTGATTTGCTAATATGTGAAATATGAATGCTAAACACTTCTAGATGAGTGCAAATGATAGGGAAATTGCCGTGTTAAAAATGCAATATTTTCGACTGATCAAATTCCCCCAAACTTATTTTCGATCGTCTCGAGCGAACTGTTTTATTAAAAAGAGAAGGAGAAAATAAAGAAAGAGAAAAACTATCTAGCCACTTTCGTAGGCAACACGATTGCACTGAGCACGTGCAACAAGCCTTTAAACCTCTAGGTGTCCCTAGTAGGAGGAGTGTTGTCTTCTGAGGGTTTTCAGCGGATTGCACCCATAAAATCCAATAATAAAAGGAAGATCATGAATATTACATTTAAAGAACAGAATCGTAAAAGAAAAGCCTTGAAAATTAGGGTTTCCAACTAAGCTAGCTTTTCGGTTGTCATTAGCCCTATCTTAATGGTCATGAAAAGATGTCAGAAATCACGTCCTCCCTCAATAAAACATCATCTTATTCTTCATTCCTATCTTTCTTCCAAATATCGATCATATCACCCTGCGTGTGTGTAAAGGACATCCCTACACTCGGAGAATTCAATTCAAGCTATCATACTCTTGCCCATCAGCCTTAGTACTTTTTAATTAATGAATATTAGGATTGCTCACACACTTTCATGCGATCGTTAATACTTCTTGAGGTACTAACCGACCGATTACTCCTGTGCTTGCTTACTTGGTATATTTTCCTCGTCTTGCACCACCTAAGGCTTAGCAGTGACTCCCAGACCCGTTGGCCTTAGGGCACTAGGTGAAGAGGCAACCTCGCTATATATTTTTTTATTGCCCTTGGTGATAACAAAACCAGTGTCCATTTTTTTTTACCATTTTATATTTTTTTCATTTTCATTTTTCATTTTTTTTAATTTCCTTCATACATCGGCTTTAAGACAAGAGCATTTCAAGGTATCCTCTACTATCCCAGGCTTCAAGACGTGTGTAAGTGCGAATAGCAGGGTAGCAACGTTCAAAATGTTTGGCTTCCAGAATAGAAACTATTTTTCAGACTTAGTTTTATCCTTAGATTAGTGACTTCCTTAATCTTACTAACCCTTGGGACAACGGCTCATAACTAGTTATTACTAGTTCGTATAAGAAAACTTCTAATTTTCTTAGTTTTCTTAAATTTTTCTAATCTCATGGATGTAATTGTTCACTATCTAATCTTTTATTATCTTAAATATTAAATATTTTTATATTTTGAAAATTTTGAAAATTTTGAAATTTTTATGAGTTTTTGAAAATTTTCGAATTTTTATAGGTTTTAATGGGTTTTGAAAAATTATTTACAAAAGATGATGAACCAAAAGAAAATTATTTACACAAAATTTTTATGGGTTTTGAAAATTTTTGAATTTTTATAGGTTTTTTTTTTAAAGAAATGTTTTGTGTTTACGCAAATGATATGCACATGATGCAAAACTAAGCACAAACCTCCCCCAAACTTGTTTTCAACAGTGTCCTCACTGTTGCCATCAGCTAAATCTTGAAAAACCTGTAAACTTGGGAGGAATTTATTAGTGGGGGCAAAATATTTAAGTGAAGACCCTTCCCCAAACTTATTCTTGGCTCAAAATTTTTGTAAAAATTTTCTTTCCAAGAGCCAGAAAAAAATGTCCCCCCCCCAAACTTGAGTTATGCAATGCTAAGCTTTGAAAATCACATGAGGGGGTCAAGAATCATTGGTCGATGCCAAGCTTTGCAAAGACCGAAGATCAACACCAACCATTTGAAGATTTTATCAATGTAGTGCTCGGGTTGGTGGAAGAAGAAGTGGGGAAAGGGGAAGGGGTGGAAGAGAGTGTGTGTGCGTCTCATTTTGGAAAGACGAAGCAGTGAATGTGATGGATTACTCGCATTCTTTTTACAATTCATATGAAGGGGTGGAGGTTCAATTTCAATGATTGGGACATGATTCATCTCAACACCCGTGTTATTCAGAAATGCGAGTTCATCAGCGAAGATCTCCTCAAAAGTTTCATCAATACTCCGAAGAATAATGGCATCACAAAGTGCAGGGTGATCTTCAGACTCTAAAAGCAGTTCATAATCGGTGTTAGTTGTTGACCCGGACATCTTGGTGGAAGAGTCCGTATGTGTATGATACATAGTTGGGTCAAACAATAACGTATGAAAAGAGTCAAGATCAGTATCAGGAGGATCGTCAAATTCGCTGCTGTCGACATCCATTAAGTCGACAGAACAGACATGAGCAGTAGGTTCGGAGGGTACACTTCCCAACTTATAAATGTTCAGCTCTATTGATCTATTCCCGAAGGATAGGGTCATAGAACCATTACGACAGTTGATGATAGCGTTGGAAGTGGCCAAAAAGGGGCGACCTAAAATCACCGGAATTTGATTCCATGGGTTCGCTACAGGCTGTGTATCAATTACAATAAAGTCCACAGGGAATATGAATTCCCCGATTTTTATTAACACATCCTCCAGTTCACCCCTAGGTTTGGTGATTGATCGGTCAGCCATCTGGAGAGTGCAATGGGTTGGCTTCAACTCTCCGATACCTAGTTGCTCATAAACCGAGTATGGAAGCAAGTTAACACTAGCGCCAAGGTCTACTAGAGCACGGTTGATGTGTTTTTCCCCAATAGAAATGGAAATAGTAGGATATCCAGGATCCTTACGTTTCCTCGGTAATTGTGGGGGAAAGCCGTGTCTACAGTCTTTGCCATGAAAATTTTCTTGGGCACTTGAGTCTTCCTCTTCCTAGTGCACAAGTTCTTAAGAGTTTTCGCATAGGACGGAACTTGTTGTATGGCATCTAGGAGAGGGATGTTGATATTAACTTGCTTGAACATGTCCATAATCTTCTCCATATGTGGACTCGATGTGTTAGCCCTTAACCGATTAGGATAAGGTGCTTTAGCAATAAGCGCTGGGTCCATCATAGGAGAAGGAAGTGGGGGTAGAGGTGATCCCGAAAGAGGAGTGGGGATCGTCTGTGGAGGAGTAGAAGAGGTGGGCTGAAGTGGCGAGCCTTTTGGAAATGGAGAATAGGCTCGCGAGAAGGTGGTGGGGTAGAAGAACTGGGGTCAGAATTAGAAGTAGAAATGGAAGGAAAGGTCTCAGCCGGGGTATCATCGATAGATTTTTCAGTGTCATCAATCTCTTCCCCAACGTGATTGTCAAACACTCTTCCAGATCTCAACGTGATTGCATCCACATGATGTGAATAGCCAGAATTGGGTAAAGGTTGAGCTAGAAGTTTCCCTCTCTATCTTGCACTCATTTCAGCTTTTAAACGTGCAATTTCTTCTTCCATCGATTTAATAGTCTCGCTTTGGGACGCAGAGTTTCTCTTTATGTCATCGACGGAAGTTTTTATTGTTAAAAGCAAGTTCATGAATGAAGAGGATTCATCTGAACCGATCAACTGCAAAGGATTAGATGGTGCAGGTGTGTTGACTGGATTTTGGAAGTTTTGTGCGTGAAAGGGGTGCTGATTCAATTGTGGTTGCTGTTGTGGTGGAGGGACCCTTTGGAAATTGTTTTGGGTTGGAACCGTGTTTTGAGATTGTGATTGGTTCCAAGCAAAGTTCGGGTGATTCCTCCAACCCTGATTATGTGTGGAAGAAAATGGGTCGTTTCTAGGTCCTTGTTGGTAAGCAGAGCTGATATGCTCGTGACCTTGAAACGGAGAATTTCGTGGACATTCTTCCGTGAGATGTGATGGATCAGAACAGCATCCACATACAGTTTTGGAGAGTGACATTTGGTTTAGGGCGGCAGCTAAAAATTTGTTTTCCATAGTCTCGAGTTTCTTTTGCATAGCTGAAATTTCAGCTCTAACTCCTATGGAAACTTCCGATTGGTTATTGCCAGCTCTAGATGATTGACTCACACCATCCCACTGTAAAGATCTTTCAGCGAAATCTTCTAAAAATTTCCAAGCTTCCCCATCATCTTTGGTCATGAAATTTCCTTGACACATTAATTCAAGGGTCTGTCTTGTGTTAGGATTAATGCCCTCATAAATGATTCGGCACAGATCCCATCTCGGGATGCCGTGATGTGGATATTGAACTAGCAGATCCTTAAAGCGTTCAAGACATTGTGAAAATGTTTCATTTGAAAGCTAGGTGAATTGATTGATTTCGCTACGGATTCGAGCTGTTTTGTGATGTGGGTAAAATTTCTTAAGGAATGCTTTGACGAATTCTTCCCAGTTTGGAATGGAATGTGCGGTAGTGTTATACAGCCACTTCTCAGCTATATCGCACAGGGTGAATGGGAGAAGACGTAGACGTAAAGCATCCACAGAAAGCTGTGAGGTACCCATCATTGCGCATACATTTTCAAATTTGGTGATAAACACGTATGCGTCTTCAGACTCGAGACCGTGAAATTTTGGTAGAAGGTTGATGTATTGGGGTTTTATTTGAAAATTTTCCCCGTTGGCTGGTGGAATGGAAAGACAAGTGGAAAGGGGACCTCGTGTAGGATAGCACCTCTCTTGGGGAGAGATGCGAGGTGGAATCTGCGCACCAACGGACGGCGGCAGGGTAGTGGAAAAGAAATTCGATGGATGTGGATCTATCGATGTGGGTGTGGTGGTGGGTAAAGAAAAGGTAAATGTAGAAATACCGACTTTAGGGTCGATCGAAGGGAACGTGGACTAACGGGCACTAGAATCCCGTTGTCCAGCCTATCTTGCAATAAAAAAAAGGTTAGTACAAGTGGCAGCGTGAAAATATAATTAGGGGAAATGAAGTGTTGGTGTTTGTTTTGAAAATAGGACGAATTTTTAAAAAAATGATGCAACACAACAAATGCAACACACAAAAACCCTAGAATCTAGTGGTCACCTAGGTCCGGCCCTAGACCGCTCCTAACTGCCAAAAGACAGGTCGCAGGATAGAATCCTCCACTGCCTCTTTGTCCCCCTGTGGCCAGGTAAGTGCCAGGTAAGTGGGAAGGTACTCCACTACGTAAATAGTGGGCCTAATTAATAACCACTAGCCTTCGACACACTTGCCTTAGACACCACAAGAAAACGCGGATAAGCAATGAATTACCCACGGCCTTCTTCTGTCCTAAGTGAGCGCAACGGTCCTTAGAGTCATCTCTAGATTTTTTTTAGTTAATGTGGGTCAATGCGGATGCAAGTTTTGCGATTTTTGGGGCCTAGGAAGGGTAATGAACTCCCCACCTAATCTGGATTTGGTCTTTGCCCCTTAATTTCCGTATTAATATGCAAACAACCAAAAATCAAAACACGCACAATTTAATTTTGCTTTTTGCGCGACGCTGCGATTTATTTGCAAAGAAACCTGCACAAAATGTTAATTGGAATAGATGAGGGGAGAGATAAGAAAGATAGAGACTCACCTGAGAATTTTGGTACAGAGAGGAGCTAGAACTGCCGCGAAATCGCGGTGGGAGTCGCTTAATGCCGCGAGATCACGGTCAAATGAACAGTTCTTTGCACAATTTTTTTAGCAGAATGCTTCTGTTGCTCCCTTTAGATCTCTGGAATATTTAGAAAAAAATTTCCCAAGCTAGAATGATCCCAGATTTCCTCGCACAAATCACAAAACTCGTATTAGTGTTTGCGCGAATTTTGATCTAAAAATTGTAATGGAATAAATTTTTCAACTCAAATTTCAAAATACGAACAATTAGCGCACAATCCCCGGCAACGGTGCCATTTGATTGATGATTTTTGTTGTGTTTATCAAATGATCCCCGGAAACGGCGCCATTTGATTGAATACGATTTCCGATTGTGTGTGTTGGAAAATTATATAGAAATCACAACCAAAAAATATTTTGACCGCAATCAATAACGGTGTCGGATGTAGCGCATTAGTAAGTGCGGATCGTCCACAGGGAAAGTGTAATCGTTCGTCTTTTGAATTAGATGAGTCGAAACTTTAAAGAAAAGAATACAAAACAATTCACGATTTAAAATTGCATTTCAAGAAAGAGAAAAATCTAGATCTAAGAAAGCATTAAAATCAAGAACTGGATTGAGAGTTTGATGATTTTTCCAACCAAATATCAAGAATCTAAATGAGGCTCGTAGGAATCGATCGGATCTATAGATGTGATGTAATCTCACGATGTTGTATTCTTATCCTTCGATGAATTGATACTAGATCGATGATGATCGACGAGAATTAGGGATTTCTAGTGAAACTAGGGTTTCATCATTTATCCCTTGTTCCTTCGTCGATATCATTCACATTCTAGCCTCCAGTAAATTCAAGAAACGATCGTAGAACCCTAATTTCGAGCGATAACAATCAAGAAAGCATCGCAACGAGACTAGGTCATCGATTCTTGAACTTGCTAGGGTTTACAAAACCCGTAGGACTTAAGAATCGTTTTAAGATTTGTTTCATCGTCATTCTATTGATCGTCTCGACTCCTTTACGAGCGGAGTTTTACTCAAACATCACAACAAGAACCACAATCACAAATTGAGATCTAATCATGATGCAAGAATTAAAAGAAAGCAAGATTAAAGAATTTCACCTTTTATTTATATCAACAATTTCATTACATTCGCTCAAGAACTACAAGAGGAAGAACTCGATCGTCGATTTGGCTTCGCTCGTCTCCTTGAATCGCGGATCGGCTTGGATCACTTGCCCGATTGAAGTTCGGCTCCGCTCCTAAAAGGTTGAAGGCTTCTTGCTTGAATGGTACTCGGGATCTTGAATTTGGATTTGGATTTAGAATTTGGGGCTACAAGATGTGTCACTCAACTTGTAGATGGAATGGGGGGATTAAGAAGATGAAGCCGAATGAACCCTAGATCTAGGCTCTCTTTTATAGACCATCCAAAACACAAGATCTAGGATTTGAATTTTGAATTTCCCTCCAAAAGTTTGTTGAGGAGATTTGAATTTCCCTCCAAAAGTTTGTTAAAAGAGCCTTCTAGAAATAGTTTGTTAAGCCGAGCCTTCTAGATGTGCCACGTGGAGAATCGGGAGTCTTCTGGAAGCTTGTACAGTTATTGAAAAGCACGTGAGGAAATTTGAGCACTTGAAGCCGCCAAGCCGCCGCGGTTCCGCGGCGCAAGCCAGCTCCCGTCGCGGAACCGCGGCTCTTTTGAAGCATTAGGGCTTGCAACTTCTGGTACTTCTTTGGGCTGATATGTGGGCCTTGTTTTGATATGTTGATTTTCCAAATGAGTCCCTGATCATTGCCAGATCTCTGGTCTTTGAGTTGGCGTATTTTTCAGTACTTTCCTGCACAATTTCACCGAGACAAGTGTTGCGCAATACAGGGATGATGCGATGCCATGAAATGCAGTCAATTTCCCTTATAGTGCCGGTTTTAAAGTCTAACACATGCAATCTGATATTTTACGACTGATTTGCTAATATGTGAAATATGAATGCCGAACACTTCTAGATGAGTGCAAATGATAGGGAAATTGCCGTGTTAAAAATGCAATATTTTCGACTGATCAACACCTTTCTAGACACCTACTTGATTGGCTAATTGTAATATGTAAAACTCTTCCAGGAGTAACTCTTACTCGCAGCGGGTATTGGGATCCAACTATCTCATAGAAGGTATGCAATCTCATTGCAAATTTCAACTCTTGAAATTCCCAATAATATTTTACCCCTAGCAGATATATGACCTTAACATGGTCAACAAATCATAAGTTCTAGTCAAGTTCAACCTGTCATTTCCTGATTGAATTAAACCCACCCGCACGACCCTTAACATGGTCAACAAAGTCGCACGACTATCCTAATCCAATCGCATCATATGCTTATACAGATAAGCACTAATCAGCTACCGCACATTACGCCTTAACATGGTCAATAAACGTAACACGAATACTAACCAGTACTTATCTGAAATGACGGAGGGCTATGACAGGTTTTTAAGAAAACCCTTTGCGTAATGAACTTGATATCGTTGTAGAATCGAGTGATTTTAATAGGAAAGTTTTTTTAGGCCTTTTCTAGTTTTGCTAAAGAGGTCACTCCCAGTGAAGGAATCGTCGGCTCTTTCCTTATCGAATAAGGTGCGGGATATTTCACAAATATCACTATGGAAAGCAAGAACTATAGAAACAATCGAAAAACAAACCGAGTTTGTAGCATCTGCTAGTTTCGCTAAAGAGGTCACTCCCGGTGAAAAGATCTCGGCTCTTTCCTTATCGAATAAGGTGCTGCATGTTCTATAAGGAACACCGCTATGCAAAGCAAGAACTAGAGCTACCTATTTTTGAGACAAGTTTCTACAACATCTTTAGGTTTCTTTTTAGTTTTATTAATCTCATTAATGAAGTCCCATTTTATTATGCTTCACAAGCATCACATTTGAAACGAAATCTGCAATATAACATATATCTTATATATATAATATAAGCATTCGTCTCAGGCAGTAATATGATCTCATCACAGAACATTGCAGCAGAAGAACATATATGAAATATTGGATATACTAGGAGGTCCGTGTTTTTAATACGAGCCTGTATAAAACACGGATTCCACGGTCGCGATGAATAGCCAAACCCACATCCCTAGACCCATACGAGAGCGACAAGCAACACTGCCAATTCTAGGGTTAGGAGACCCGGCCTCGACTCCTCGAGTTAGTCTCCCACTGGACCCTAGAAACCGGTTACTTGTGCTCCCCTCCTTGGGTCTACCTAATACGGAAAAGTAAATAATATACAATGGTGACATCATCCTCAGCTCGGAAGTGCCCCAATAAAATAATATTACATACAAATGAATTTTACATGAATGAAAAAGAAAAACTCTCATCTCACATAAAACCCCCGGCTATTCGGAACACGACGATCCAATATAACATATCACAGCAACACATAATATCCCATATCATCAACGTAAGCAAGCATGCGTATCCCGATTGTCGTTGATGTATAGCAACAAAATCGGCGATACACCACATACTACGCTTACGGTCACAGAAAAGAAAGTGTAAAACTACAACAGTTGGAATCCGCAACCTCTTTAGACATCGCATGCCAAACCAAATGAATTCCTTAGACATCGCATGCCTAACAATTATAAACCCCGCATTTTAGTCTCGATCTCGAAAACACTTTTCAATATCTAGTCGGGAAATTCAACAAAATTCCCGACATCCTGATCGAATGCTCATCGCAAACTTTAGTAGACAGCCACACCCCCGATGCCGTCGACGAAGTGCACTAAGGCGGAACACCGCTGCCGCGAGCACCCGAACGGATGCTTTTGGCGACGGGGTTCTCCTACAGTCACTTGGTCGGGGCTATAAGGCATGGCTGTCTATTAAGTTTATCCGGCGAGTATCCATGTACGCTACGTGATTGCGACGGACTTTTGATCGCATCAAAATCCCGTGGCAACCGATCATCTGAGACTGAACTGCTAGATTTATAACATTCAAATTAGTTATCTCATAACAACTTGTGGATTCCAAATATTGTATCACATTCCAGATAAATAGACAATGTTAAACTTTCCGATCGAATAAACAAACACCTAAGAATTCCCAAATAGTTCTCAACACTTGAAATTAGTTTTAAAACATCCATCACATGCCACAGTACCAATGGTCCAGCCGTAGAAGGGTCAAGCCAACGCCTCACATATGGCAACGCCGTACTGCCCCAAACCCTAAGGTTCAATGACAGTTCTGACGGTCACATAATCAAGTTAAGGTTTGTGTTCTTCTAGAGGGTCTACCGCGTTACTTGCACGACTTAGAACGTTCTTAAACTACGGAAAAATCCAACGCTTGGAAATTTTCCGGCAGGGGAAAAAGTGAGTTATTGATATCCGGTCGAACTTTTTAACACATTCTAAAAAATACCCGGACAAAATAAACGAAGTTATACTTTCCGATCGAATCAACGAGTTCCCAATACAACCCAGAAAATTCAACACTTGAGTAGAATAAAAATTCCCAGAACAATCAGGAAATCTGTACGGATATTACTGTGTAAAATACAAACCCTAATATTACTGTTTGGCCGCGGAACCGCCGTGCAAGCAAGGGTATTGCCGCGGTTCCGCGGCTCAATAATGGTATTTTGGGTTCATTTTGCACAGTAATCCATCAAATCACCTGCTGATTTTTCTGAGCATTTTTAATTTGAAAAATGTCAACTTTTGAAAAAATTTCCAGAAACTAGGGTTTTACGGGTATTCGAAGTTCGATCGGACTTTAAACTTCGTCTAGACTTCGCCTAAAACACTAGCTTGGCTCTGATACCACTGTAGGGTTACTAGGCACTCTCATAAGGGTCACCATGCCCGATTTAAAATTTAGACGTGCCGAACAGCCCTAAACCAAGATCTTAAACTAGAGACTAGGCGAAACAAAGAATGTAAACAACTTTACATCTAAGAGATAGGGATTACAACCTTTGTAGTCCGTTCCTTCACTTCTAAAGCTCCATGTTGTGGTCCCTTCGCTGCGATCATCAAGTTCCCGAACTCTAGAGAGGCTCCACAAAAAGAAAGATGCAAGCTTGCTTCCGATCTTCGACAACTAAGATGATCTATCTTGAAGTTTCTTTAACACAAGCTCTCACTCACTAAATGAAGTGAACACCCTAATCTAATTGGCAAGAATAGATTAGGATGATGAAGTAGGAATTTAGCTCTCATTTGTTTTCTTAATCTCACTCATTTTCATCACAAAATCATAAGCTAGAAAGCTTTGCAAGGAGGAAGAAGAAGATGATTGCTTTGGTGATGAATAATGAATTCATGTGTGGTTAGAAATGCAACCATGGGTTAAGTATGATAACTTAACCCATGTAGAGAATGAACCATGGTGAAGGGTTGGGTTAGGTTAATAAATATCATAACAAAATATCTTTAGAAAATATCTTAGCAAAAACAAAACAAAAAGCTTCTAAAAGCTTCTAGAAAAATTAACCCAAATCAAACCTTAATCATGTTTAATCTCCACTAATCACATTGCATTAATAACCCTAACATGTTACAATATTATATATCACATATACAATATTTATTGTAACAAAATAAAATAAAACAATTAACATATATCGCATATATATCAATGTATTACACGAGTGAGAAAAAGAATCTTTTAGTGAGCTTATATTAGTTAATGTAATTTAATATATCAAATATATAATTATACATTAAATTATCGAATCAACACTTAATCCGATAATCCGGCTATTTCATAAATAACCGACTAATATAATCAGTATCAGCTCATCGAATCAACACTTGATCCGATGACCCGGCTATATCACATATACCCGGCCGATATCTCATATCGCGAGAATGTAATACGGTATCACATACACATATTGTTCTCGGTCCCGCACATATCATATATGTGCTCCTACTCCGTTTTGCCTGAGTCAAGAAACCTCTGTGTAGGACTCTAAAGAATCGTCAATACGCCGACAGTAGGTGATGATCATATCAAACACCCACAAGCTGCAAGCGGTCAGCTAAACATAACAACCACCCAGGTATTGAGTGATCAGAAGATCAACAAGCAAGCATGTACATTCTCCTGTGAATCCAATCAGTAACACTCCCGTACAGTCCGGTCTTCTCGTCTGATATGTCGCATATCTCGCCTAGGGGTGGTAAACGTCAGACCCCAGTAGCTTGATAAGTCGTGTCGATATGAGGTCTATAACAGTTAGAGAAACTACTGATAACACTTACCAGTAAATCTCAGCAACCCTGGCCAGGGATTTCCAGTTATAGCCAATCGAACACAGCGCAACATCAACTCCCTATACCGGGAGAGACGAATCCCCTCCTATCGCTCATTGCCTCCATGTGATTCGGGACTGTACCCAAAAGCCACCTTTTTGCACGCCCTCTTGGACGTGGTATGATGGAAATCAAAGCATAGTGGGAATCACACAAGACTCTATGACGATCTCGGGTCTACAGACTAACCCGTACCAGTGTCACCAGAGAACTGCCATCTGACGTGAGGTATAATACCATCTGGGAGTTCTCGACGAGTCCGTCCAGTGTACCCAGTCTCCACTGAGCACCCGTATACCTTCTCTGATGTAAAACACCTATGGATATGAGATCATCCATCGCCCATCATATGGGTCAAAAAGCGCATATGCTAGTCTACTCTGGAGTATCGATGCCCTGTCTCGGTACTCCCACGACTAGGAACATTTGAAAGATGTACTTGGCAACTACACTGTCCTCACTAGTATGATCTGCATCATAATCCTAGTAGTCAAGTACTCATCCTAAGGGCTTTATCAACATGTAACATAGAGACAATCAGAGTACATGTTAAGATAAAGAGCAATCAGATTGCGTACTATCATGTCGAGCAAGAAAGTCCTCCCTATATATGTCCAAGCATCCACTACAATATACATCGTATGTACAGTAATGGCCTCTAGGGCATACATATAACTAACAATATCTACTCTCCTCACCTCGATCTCTTGGGGATCAACGATCTTCCTGATCAGGTGGTACCGCCTCAAGATATATTTAGATCTCTGATGGGACCTGCGTTCCTTCCCTAAAGCTATAGCGGCGCTGTTGTCATAATACTAAACTATTAGACCAACAATGGAAGGAACGACCCGAAGTTCAGTTAAGAACTTCCATATCCAGACTGCCTCTTTCGCGGCGTCTTATGCAGCGAACTACTCTGTTTCCATCGTCAAGTCTGCAACGGTGTCCTGCTTGGAACTCTTCCAACAGACCACCCCTTCACTGAGGGTAACCCAATATGGACTTGGAGTCATTCTTATCACTCTGGAAGCTGGAGTTAGCAAAGGCCTCTATCTGGAGGTCCTTTTCCGCCATACACGAAGAACATCTCCTTAGTCCTTCTCAGGTACATAAGAATGTTCTTTACTGCTTCCAGTGCTTCTCCCCTGGGTTTGACTGATACCGGCTTACCACGTTCAGTGCGTAAGCTACATCTGGTCTGGTACACAACATCGCATACATTATAGAGCCTACCGCAGAAGCGTGGGGTATAATCGACATGCGAGCCCTTTCCAAATCAGTCTTGGAAGACATCTCTTTGGAGAGGGTGATTCCGTGACAAGCCGGTAGACTGCAGTGCTTAGAATCGTCCATACTAAATATTTTCAGTATGGTGTTGTTGTACCTTGAATGAGAAAGTCCCACTATCCTCTTTGATCTATTACAATAGATCTGGATCCCCAGAATATAGTTGGCATCACCCAGGTCTTTGATGGAGAACCTCTGTGACAAGAATCCTTTGACTGATTGTAGCATAGGAATGTTATTTCCTATCAATAGAATGGCATCCACGTACTCAACGAGGAATTCCACAGTTCTTGCTACAATTTTACTATAAATGCATGGTTCATCTGGATTTTTGATAAAGTCGAATTCTTTGACTGTCTCAATAAAAACAGTTGTTCCAACTCCGCGATGCCTGCTTTAGTTCATAAATGGACTTATGCAACTTGCACACTGTCCCGCTTCTCCCACTCTGATTGAAACCCTCTGGTTGATCCATGTAGACGCACTATTCCAAACCACTATTTAGAAAAGCCGTCTTTACGTCCATCTTCCGGATCTCAAAAACTTGGTAGGAAACAATGGCAAGAAGGATCCGAATGGATTTGAGCATAGACAGTGGAGAAAAGGTTTCATCATGGTCCAAACCAGGTCTTTAATGAAAACTTTTTGCAACAAGTCTAGCCTTATAAGTTTCAACCTATCTAGCTATACCAATCTTCTTTCTGAAGATCCATTTGCATCCTATGTGTTTTACCCATTCTGGAGCAATGTTCAAAGTGTATACTCTGTTGGTGTACATGGACTCCATTTCGGTCCGCATTGCATCCAGCCATTTTACCGAGTCACCACTCTGAATAGCTTACTGGAAGCTAGCTAGCTCATCATTGTCCAAACCAGGTCTTTGACGAAAACCTTTTGCAACAAGTCTAGCCTTATAGGTTTCAACCTATCTATCTATACCAATCTTCTTTCTGAAGATCTATTTGCATCCTATGGATTTTACCCATTCTGGAGCAATGTTCAAAGTGTATGCTTTGTTGGTGTACATGGACTCCATTTCGGTCCGCATTGCATCCAGCCATTTTACTCAGTCACCACTCTGAATAGCTTACTGGAAGCTAGCTGGCTCATCATTGTTAATGATGCAATCCTCTCGATCACCGTCTATGAAAAAACCATAGTATCTCTCGGGCGGATGAGACTGCCTACTAGTCCTGTGGATTGGCGTAGGGATGTCCGGTTCTTTTGAAACCTCTGGTTCTACCATACTTTCAATAATAGTTTATGGTTCTGGAATTTCTTCCAGTTCGATTGCGCTCCTACTATTTCCTTTTAAAAAATTGATTTTCCAAAAAAATGGGCATGACGAGGAACAAAAACCTTTTGTTCCTCTACGTAATAGGAAAGATACCCCCTGGAGTTTTTTGGGTATCCCACAAACTTACATAGTACTAAGTGTTCCTCGAGCTTGTCCGCATTCTGCTTTTCAACAAAAGCTGGACATCCCTATATTTTCAGATACTGAAGATAGGGTTTCTTCCCACTCCACATCTGATATGGTGTAGTAGGAACAATCTAGGTAGGAACCTTATTCAAAAGATATGCAGCTTATTCTAGTGCATAACTTCAGAAGGATCGCGGCAACTCAGCGTTACTCATCATGGAATGAATAATATCCAATAGGGTTCTGTTTCGCCTTTCCTATACACCGTTGTGTTGTGGTGTGTATGGAGGAGTAAGCTGAGAGAGAATTCCATTCTCTTTTAGGTAATCCAGGAACTCGGCAATTTAAGTATTCACCACGTCGATCAAATCTCAATGTCTCGATACTTTTGCCTATTTATTTTTCCACTTCATTCTTATATTCCCAAAAAATTTCAAAGGGTTCGGATTTATGCTTTCACAAGAAAACATGTTCTAACCTAGAGAAATTATCCGTAAAATTAATGAAATAGGAATAACCACTTCATGCATCTGTAGATATTGGACTATACGTGTCGCTGTGTATGAGTCCCAAGAGCTCGCTCACTCTTACTCCGTGTCCAGTGAACGGAGTCTTTGTCATCTTTCCTATGAGACAAGATTGACAAGTTGCATAAGACTGATATTTGAACAGATCCAAATATCCCTCTCTATGTAACTTCGACAACTGTGTTTCATTGATGTGACTCTGTCTACAATACCATAAGAAATTTTTATTTAATTCTGGAGACTTTCTTTTAAGTGTGTTCTGGACGTTTGAAAACCTGAGCTTGATTCAATATATATTGTCGTGTACCTGACCCAATCAAACTTTGATTTAGGTGGATGTGAACCACATCGCTTACATACTAGACTTGGTACACACAAACAGTTACGTAGAATCAATATCTGCCAACTTGCCAATTGTAGGTGATATACCCTACGGATACAGCATCCACGCTCATTCCGTTAGCAACCCTGAGAGTCATATCACCTGCCCTGATAAGTTTACGGTTTCTCAAAGCCTGTAATGAATTACAGATATGGGATCCTGATCCGGTATCTAGTATCCAGGAAGTAGAGTTAATTGACAGACTGTTTTCAATCACAAACACACCCGAAGACGAAGCCACAACATGCTTCGAATCCTGGATTCTGGCTTTCCAAGCCCTACATTCCTTCTGCCAATGCCCTTTCCCATAACAATAGGAACATCCCTCCTTCCCTACTGTTAACCCCGAAACTTTTGCCCTTCCCTTTTCTTCTACCTTACCGACACAGCCTATCGGCATTGTGGAGGTCTTCTTCTTCTCACGCTTGGCATCCGCCTTAGATCCAGAAGTGGAAGATTCTCCAATAAGCAGAGCGGGTGTCTCCCTGGTTTCCTTCAGGGTGCCCTCAACTGGAAGTATAACTTTCTTCCCCTGGGCGTAAGTAGGAGGTAGGGACTGTAGAATCAAGTCAGCATATGACTCGTTCTCCAACGTGGTCTCCAGGTCCGTCAGCTTTTTAATATAGCTAATCATTGTAGGGACGTGGTCCCCTACAGATGATCCGACAGCCAATCTCGCTTGAAGCAATTCTTTCGAGGTCTCATATCATGCGATATGAGATTGCTCTCCATATAAAACATTGTTATGGAGGAAGATGGAAACTAAGTCCATCTTCTCGTGCTTCCTCTAGTATACACCATCAACTGAGGACAACACGAGGCACTTGGCATTTGCACTGTCCTTTTCCCTTGTCTTACGGATATCAACATCCACGACGGTGGAAACTGGACCTGGGACGGCGGGGGGTATGAGTAGTAATGAGGTGGTCCAGCTTGTCATAGGTAATGGACATCTAGACAAACCTTTGTCAGTCAATATAGTATAACTCAGTCATTTTATTATCTATCTGTAACATAATCTTGTCACCTGGTTGCTGCAATTAGGAGAGAGAGAAGAATGCACTCAGCATGACGCTCTTGCAAGTTTAGATTGGTTTTTAATTTATCTAAACAGGATGGCTCCCACTGTTTCTCAAATCCTTCCTCAAACCATAAAAGAAGAATTAGTAAGGATTAATCTTACCGTACAATACTTGCTTAACTGTTTGGCCAGGCTAGTGTCGGTACTTCGAGGGAGGTTTTACGATGGTTTCATGAAGTTCCTTAATTAAATAACCTCTTTTCCCTGGAGGCGTAGCCCCGCTAACACTGTTCTAGACACCTACTAGGTTTATAGCATTGATCGTTAAGTGAAGAATCTCCCGAGGAGTAGCGGATACTCACAGTACGATCGGGACCCAAATATCATTGTGTGATAATGCTGAAGAAATCCTACCAACATTATCAAATTCCAAATGGTATGCAGCACTAGAAAGTTTCAGTTTCTTTAGAAACTCCCGATGTGGATTTTTGCCTCATGCTCTTATGACCTTGATGAAGGTCAACAAATCATAAGTCACATGTCAAGTTCTACCCATCATTGTCCAGGTTAATTTGAACCCACCCGTATATACCCTTGATGAAGGTCAACAAGGTAATATGACTGTCCTAAACCAACGTATCTATCTATGCTACATATGAACACCCGGTGGCTACCAATCACTATGCCTTGACGAAGGTCAACAAACATAACTTGAATACTATTGAATATTCATATGAAATGACGGAGGGCTACGAATGGTTTGGTGAAACCTTGAACGTAGTTAACTTGATATAATCGAAGGAACCTGATAGCTTTTAAAAGGAGTGGTTTAGGCTCCGCATTTAAAAGTCTCCTGTTTTAAAATAACCGAGTGGTTTTTAAAATTTGTTCCAACGATTTAGTTTTGGTTTGTTTGCTTTGCATTAATTTAATGCAGTCCTATCAATTAACCTACCATTGCAGAAAACAACGAAAATACAACGTACGCTTATGCCATCTGCATTCACCACGGGACCCCGTCATCACCCGTTAGGTTACTTAACTAACGACTGAGCAGGGCTGGACTAGCGCGGATGCAAAACATAAACAACGTCTATTATATAATATATATATATATATATATAATAATATCCATTCGTCAGACGCAATGATAGACATTCCAGATCACAGATGAACACATTGGATATATTAGGAATTCCGCGTTTCGTTTAAACCTGTAACGAAAGACGGATTCCACGGTCGTGATGAATAGCCAAACCCTACCCTAGACACCTACGGGTGCGAAAAACTACCCGCCAAATTCTCGAAGTGAAGCAACCTCCCTCAACAAAGTGAGTAGACCACTAGGTAGTTCAAGAATCCGGTAGTTTGTGCACCCCACCTTGGGTCTATCTTAGGAGCAGAAAACAGTAAAAGAAATAAAACAACGGTGGCTACAACCTCAACCTGGATGTGTCCCGCAAAATAATATTACATCACTTTACAAATTTATATCGAATGAAAGAATGAAATCCTTCATCTTACATTCCCGGCTATTCATCCACGACGATTCAACAAGTTCATATATACAAACCATCATAACAACATCATAGATATGTGCAACCCCGACTAATCGATGTATAGAAATTATTCGACGTTTCCAAACACATATATACATCACAAACCTTGTAAAGTAACTACGACATTAGAATTCCGCACGCAATTTAGCAAATTTAGCCAATTTTCCAAAACTTGAAAATCCAGTGAGCTAAAGTTCCAAAAACGATCCTTTTAAGCCAATCCGGGAGTCGAAACGAACTCGAAACCCGCCCGAACCTTCGCAGAAAGTTAGATCACGAAATTAACATCGAGTCGGGAGGCCTAGATGGGGTACCCCACTCCCGAGGCCACCATGAGGTGGCCAGGGGGTGAGGCAGACCCGAAACTGCCCAAGGTGGGGCAGTTTTGAGTCCCCACCGCCAAGACCACCTTGTGGTGATCTTGGGGAGTGGGCCCATACATTCACCCCCTCCACCCAAAGGGTCCCCGGGGTGTGCACTCTCTACCCCGCAGCTTCTCGGTTCAAACAGTGAGCCCGCGGGGTGTGCAACAACTCAAAACTTCATTTTTGAAAACTGTTTTTAAGGCAGTTTTTGCGCGACAAAAACGGTGGAATTCTAACATCACTACAAGCTATCTAAGGTTTATGAAAGACTCTGATACCAATGTAAGTCAATGTCGCGCACCCTACATGTTCGCGGGGAGGCGGAAATTGCAAAAAATGATTTTTACGGGCTTCGCAACACCGACTAAAACCAAGGATCGAACATAAACCATAGCAAGCAAACTACAAGACGTTTAACTACTCGGATACGAAGTTATACCTCACGATACATGTCCTTCGGGTCTTCATCACTGTCCTCCACTCGTTATCGGCTCCAAGGATCGTAACGGATCGTAGCAACCTCGACGGCCTCCTCGAGTCAAAGACGATCCACCCGAGAGTCTATAGTCCGAGCTCCTACCTCAAATTCGAGGTAACTACGGCTTCTAGTTCGCTAAACTAGAAGTCCTATAGGGTGTAGAGTGTGAAGATGGAGTGCTTTGTCTCTTGGAACCCTAGGATTCTCAACACATGAGAGCTTTTAGGGTTTGAGTTGAGAGGAAGAAGAAGAGAGCTAGCTTGAGGAAAGAGAAATGGTTTTTGATAATGATAATTAAAAAAAAGAGATGGCTCACTTGATTTGACTACAAACATGGCAAGAAAATATCTCACCCAAAATATCTAGTGCCATAAAATATCTCACAAGAAATATCTGGTCAAAGAGTCAAACCAAGTCAAATGGTCAAACCAAGTCAAGTAGTCAAAACAAGTAGCCATGCCACAATTATCATTTACAAATATAACAAATACTTTCCTCCATCTTATAATTTTTTTAATCAAGTCAATGGTCAAAACCCTAATGAGGTGTCTCCTTCTGTACCCCTCTCATCCGTATATATATACCCGCATCCGTATTCCGAGAAACACGAATACAAAGAGAAGAAACTGATCCATCAATATAATACTAGGATCCGGCTTAAACCAAAGCCTACTAGTATTATCCTCCCGAACATCATACGTGCACAATTGCACGTACGTGATCGAAGCCTTGCCGTAAAACTATACGGCCTCTACATCTTTTGCCCGGTGCAGGGAAACTCTCTGTGTGGGACTCTAAAGACTCGACACTACGCTGGCAGTGGGTTTAACCACAGGCCTCTAGCGGTACCAGCTGCACATAACGGTCCCCAGGTAGATATCGATAAGAAGGCCGATGAACTAACTCATCCGAACTCCTACTGAGCCTGAATGTGATAATTTTTGTACAGTCCGGTCTGTTTGTCTAAGAGCATCGCATATTGGGCCTAGTGGGGTGGTAATCGTCAGACCCCTAATGTTAGTTATATATATGCTCTAGAGGCCATTGTTGTACATATGATGTATATTATAGTGGATGCTTGGATATATATATAGAGGACTTTCTTGCTCGACATGATAGTATGCTATTTGGTTTCACTTTGTCTTAACATGTTGACTTGTATTAGTTTACTGTCTTGCTCTCACATGTTGAAAAAGCCCTTAGGATATGTACTCGACTACTGGGACTATGATGAGATCATACTAATGGGGCCACGGTAGTCTATGAGTACATCCTATAATTGTTCCTAGTCGAGCGTGTATCGAGACAGGGCATCGATGCACCAGAGTAGACTAGCGTATACGCATCTTGACCCATATGATGGGCGATGGATGTTGCCATATCCATCGGTGTTTGATATCAAAGATGGTGTATGGGTGCTCAATGGAGTCTGGGTACACTGAACGGACTCGCCAAGAACTCCCAGATGGTATTATACCTCACATCAGATGGCAGTTCTCTGGTGACACTGGTACAGGGTAGTCTGTAGACCCGAGATCGTCATAGAGTCTTATGTGATTCCCACTGTGCTTTGATTTCCACCTTATCACGTCCAAAAGGGCGCTCAAAACGGTAGCTTTTGGGTACAGGCCCGAATCACATGGAGGCAATGAGCGATAGGAGGGGTTTCGTCTCTCCCGGTATAGGGAGTTGATGTTGTGCTGTGTTCGATTGGCTATAACTGGAAGTCCCTGGCCAGGGCTGATATAGAGTACTACCGGTAAGTGTTATCAATAGGTTCTCGACCTGTTATGAGCCTCACATCGACACGACTTATCGGTTACTGGGGTCTGACGTATACCACCCCTAGACTAGATATGCAACATATCAGACGAAGAGACCGGACTGTACGGGAGTGTTACTGATTGGATTTACAGGAGAATGTACAGGCTTGCTTGTTGATCTTCTGATCGCTTAATACCTGGGTGGCTATTACGTTTAGCTGACCACTTGCAGCTTGTAGGTGTTTGATATGATCATCAACTACTGCCGGCGTATTGACGATTCTTTAGAGTCCTACACAGAGCTTTCTTGACTCAGGCAAAACGGAGTAGGAGCACATATGTGATATGTGTGGGACCGAGAATAATGCGATATGAGATACCGTATTCTATTCTCGCGAAATTATGATATCGGCCGGGTATATGTGATATAGCCGGGTCATCGGATCAAGTGTTGATTCGATGAACTAATACACATAATATTAGTCGGTTATTTGAGAAATAGCCGGATTGTCGGATCAAGTGTTGATTCGATAATTTAATGTATAATTATATATATGATATATTACATTACATTATCTAATATTGGCTCGCTTTATTGATTCATTTTCTCACCGGATAATACATTGATATATATACGATATATGTTAATTGTATTATTTTCTTTTGTTACAAAAATATATTATATATGTGATATATAATATTGTAACAAGTTATGATTACTAATGCAACATGATTAGTGGAGATTAATCATGGTTAAGGTTTGATTTGGGTTAGACTTTTCTTGAAGCTTCTAGAAGCTTTTGTTTTGTTTTAAGCTAAGATATTATGTGTTGATATTTGTGGAGATATTTCCTAACCCAACCCAAACCTTTTACCCTAGTTAAATCTCTACAATGGTTAGCCCTTTCATTATTAACCATGGGTTTCATTTGTAATTAGAATAACAATTCATTATTCATCACAAAAGACTTCATCTTCTTCTTCCTCCATGAAAAGCTTTCTAGCTTTTGATTTTGTGAGAAATTAGTTTGAGAAATTGATAATAAAAGAGAGTATAATTCCTACTTCATCATCCTCATCTAATCTAGCCAATTAGATTAGGGTGTTCACTTCATTAATACTTGATTAGAGAAGTGAGAGCTTGAGTTAAAGAAACTTCAAGGTAGATCATCTTCGAAAAGGAAGACTTCAAGCAAGCATGGATCGTTCGGCTTGTGGAACCTCTCTTGAGTCCGGGAGATCATGGATCGCGGCGAAGGGACTACTACTCGAAGCTTATTAAGCGAAGGAGCGGACTACAATGGTTGTAATCCCTCTCTCTTAGATGTAAAGATGTTTACTTGCATGTTTAACCCAAATTATCTAGCAAAGATCCTTGCTTTAGGTTGTTCGGCACTTCTAAAATTTAAATCGGACATGGTTGATGCCTTATAGACCCTTGAGATTTACAATGAGGCACAAGAAGAGGCATAACCTAAAAAAGGTTTTAGGGCTTCTATTTATAGATTCATAGAAACCATAAGGTTCCAGTCGACTCACATCTGCTATTAAAATTTTACCCACTAAGAAAAAGACCTAGTCAACGCACGCCAGCCGACTCCAGAATTTGCCACCGACACGTGTCTCACATGGGCACAGTTCCGAGGCCAAGAGCAGGGTTTGGCCGCGGTTCCGCGGCCAAACAGGGAGCTTGCTGCTTCAGTTTTTCTGGTAATCTTCTGGTTGACTTTTTCTTCTTCTTTCCTTAGTTTGTTCTTCAGAATGTCTTTTAGTTCTTTTCCAAATCTCTACAGTGAGTAATGTCATGAACTTTTCTGTCTGCTTCATGTCGAAGTCTTGAACCTTGAGCTGCCTTTGTTCTTTGTGAACTTGTTTATTGATTTTTGTTATTCTCCAAATTGTAGGCTTGATCAAGATTCTTCCATTTGTCGGTCGTAGTCTCACTTTTGTATCGTCTTTTGTCTTTTTCACTGTTTTTGTCCCGAGAATCTGTAACCTGCAACTATGTAGCAGACATGGGTCAAAAGCACCTGTTTATTTTTAAAATGCATAACAATGGGGAATATAATTATGATATGAACAAATACCCCCAAACTTATCTTTTGCTCGTCCTCGAGCAAACCTAGTTTTATTCTCAACAAAATCCTAACCTCACTTTCGCAGGGAAAGGCGATTGCACTGAGCTCGTGTAACAAGCCATTAAACCTCTAGGTGTCCCTAATAGGAGGAGTGTTGTCTCCTGAGGGTTTTCAGCGGATGCTAACCACAAAATCCTATCAATTAGGTTTATTCTCCAAATTGGTTTTCTGACAAGGAATTCTATTATCTTCAACTCAGAAATTATCCACCCATATTCTTCACGCTTCCTTATTATTTAACTTAAGATTATATATATTCTGTACACTTACTTAGCTTTTGGCATCTCTTAAGTTTTCCTTCTAGGGTTCTATCTCAACTTAGGAATTTTTATCATCTCTACTAAAGATACAAGTCATATTCTTCATTCTTATCTCTTATCTAAACCCCAATCACATATCCCTACGTGTGTGTATATATCACCCATACACTTGGAAATTCAAATCAAGCTATCATACTCTTGTCCGTCGTCCAAAACACTTCTTAATTGGTGAATTTTTAGATGAAATTTCGCTCACACATCTTTCATGCGACCGTTAATACTTCTTGAGGTACCAACAACCGACTACAAGATGTGTTTGCACATTAAAGCGTAATTCCTAGTCTTGTTAACACCTAAGGCTTTAGCAGTGACTCCCAAACCAGTTGGTCTAAGGCACTAGGTGATGAAGCACCCTTGCTAAATATTTTTTCTATTAATGCAGCCTTAAGTAATTACAAAAACCAGTGTTCATTTTTTTTCTTTATTCACACTTGTATTTTTTTATTTTTTTCATACTAAGGACTTCAGACGAGCATTTCAAGGTCTCTTCTACTATTCTAGGTTTCAAGGTTCGTGTTTGTGCAAGTTGTAGGGTATATATTTTCAGAATTTAGACTTAAGTTTAGGAATTATTTTTCAAACTTATATTTTAATAAAAATATCAATACTTTTCCCTTGTTTTAACTTAGTCCAAGAAGTCAACTCGAAATTTGCTTATTTCTAAATAAACTACAAAGACATATACTTTCTACCGTTAAATTTTAAGAAAGATTATTTTTAGAGTTTTTAATTTACTAAGTCTAAGATCTAGTTGTTCCTAGCTAGTTAACATATTTGTCCAACTCAAGTCAATTATGGCCAAAATTGAATACTTCAATGTTTATAATTTTTGAATTTTTTCAATTTTTTATGGGTTTTAAAATAAGTATGCAAATGCAAAAATGTACATATGAATGCGAAGGAAGAAGGCTTACCGAGCATAATCCCAAACTTAAACTTGGCAGTGTCCTCACTGTCATGCCACACCAAAAGGGTCAAAATTGTCGGCACTCCCCTGTTTATTTATTTATAATTTTTTATTTTTTTTTATTGTTAAAAGAAAAACAAAAATTAATATACAACAAGGTTCCCCCCAAACTTAAGTGAGACAGTGTTTCCACTGTTTTAAACGTTAAAGTTTAGAGTTAGGGAGGAGAAAAATCAAACTATACAAGGCCTTACACAGACCAAAGGTTAGCACCAACCATTCAAAAATTCTATCGTGATAATGGTAGGGTTGGTGAAAGAATGGAGTGTAGAGAAAGGAGTTGAGAAACACATAAGACCGTATGGGAAGAAGGGTAGAATAAGGTCTCGGTGGAGGAGAAGAATGGCAGAAAAGAGAAAGAAATGTAGTACGAACTTGAGGGTGTAAATTGAGTGAATAAATTAGCACAATTTGTGATGACCGATGTGTTAAAAGCGATTGTGCTAATGACCGATGTGTTAAAAACAAATTGGTTCATCCTCAATACTATCCTCAATACTCTCCTCACTATTATCCTCATAATTTTCCTCAAAAGTTATCTCATCCATGCAATTATCATCAAAATCAAGACCCATATGAAGTTCGGGAGAAATATTTAATGACTCGGGATGATGAATTGGAGATAAAATTTCAGTCAAATCTATGGGTTCATCATCCAAAATATTCCCGGCGTCAATATCCTCAATCAAGTGAAATCAACCTTTTTTAGACACCTCATCAAAGGCATGGATATTTATCAATTCAGGTTCTAGATTGGAGGTGTAGAGGTCAAAAGGATTGGTGATGGTTTTACTCGAAAGGGACTCTTCACAATCTGGCAAATCAAGCACTACAAAGTCGCACAACTCATTACACGTTTTATTTTTAACCGGTGAATCATTTGGGACACTTGTTTGAAAACCGGAGTTGTGGGATTCAATTGGGTATGGGTAGGTTTGATTTGGAAGTGTGTAGAACTCACTCTCACTACTCAAATTCTCACTCTGTTCAACCGCCTCATCATACATTGGAAGATTTGGAGCTAGTTGGAAACTAGCTACCGGTTCACTAGGTTGCACAAGGGCGACCATGGACGCATCCACATTCCTCATCATTTGGTTTGTCGCTGCCATATAAGCTTCCAAGGACTGTTCTAGACTAGACATGGGTTGTGAAGGTGTTTCAGTAAAAGATTCAAAATTGTTTGGATTTTGGAAACTCCCAAATGGTTGTGGAGAAGCAATGTCTAGTGAAGGTGCGGATGTCGGGTAGGACTGGTAGGAATTGAATGTTTGGATAGGAGTAGGACCAACATTTGGATAAAAATGTGAATGGACTTGTTAATCCCAAGAACTGGAAGTGTTGAAGGAGTGAAAGATCGGTTACGAGATTGTTCAATATGTTCAGCGATAGACATGGGTTTCGGAGTTACAACAGGACTCGAAAAAGGGGTATCAACGTAAGAAGGTGGTGAAGGTTGAAATGGTTGACACAAAGTGGATTGCAGAGTCGAACTGTTTCTCCTAGACGCTTCTATTCGATCTTTCAAAGAAATTTTGGGCATGGAGGGGTCGTCCGTAATTCGACCAAAACAATTCGCGTATGAAGCAATGTTTGGATGAGGGTACCAAAGTTCGGCAAGAGTTTTGGGGGGTGGGGTACCCATGATGTAGGAAAGGGGAAGAAAAAGAATGTGGGGTGCACGGATTTCTTAACGAAAAGTTGCAAGTTTTTTTTAAAAAAAATTTCCTCTTTCTTTCTTTTTGTGTTTTTTTTTGTGGAGCTTTTTACAAAAATGATTTTCGATAAAGGGTTTAGACACACATTCAATCAACCACAAATGCACAATCAGGCCTAGATCTAGGGTCACCTAGGTCAGCTAGACAGATCCTAACTGTTCCAAAGGGCAAGAAGTAGGACCTCAAACCGCCTCTTCACCGCCAATTGTGGCCAGGTAAGTGCCAGGTAAGTGGGAGGCTCTCCACCACGTAAGAAGTAGACCTAATTAAGTAACCACTTGCCTTAGACACACTTGCCTAGACACCACAAAGTCAGATTAGGATCAATAGTCGATGCCTACAACTAGTCCTCTGTCCTATTGAGCGCGAAGTCCTTAGGGCTGAGTCTAATATTTTTTAATTAAAAGATGGTCAATGCAATATGCCTTATATGATTTCTGGGGTCCTGGAAAGGGTGATGAAATCCCCACCCAATCTGGATTAGTTTCAAGCCCCTTAAAGTCCGATTAAAGTATGCAAAGCAGTAAACACAATCAAACACTTGCAAAAAAAAAAAATTTTAGCACGGCGCAAAGAATCCTGCACAAGATCAATTATTGGAGGGGGGAGAGATTTTTTTAAGCGCAAAGAATCCTGCAGGCAAATTTACAAAAGAGATATCTGGGGCTTCAGAGGAGGAGAGAGAAAACTTACAGTGAGTTTTTCTTTAGGTGATGACATCACCTCCTATGGAGGAAGCGCGGCCAGAATGGGGTTGCGGCGGTGGAAATGCAGCGGTGGCGGCGGTTCAGTTCCCAAGATTTCTTCTGCTAGTCTGATCTGATTTTTCTCTACTTTTCAGATCTGCCGTTTTCTGTTTTGATTTCTGGATTTTTCGAGATCCGAACTTGTTCGTCGATCCTGCAAAATTCACACAAAAAATACCCTTCACAAAATAAAAGATGATAAATTTTTATATTTTTTTATTTTTCAGTTTTTATGATTTTTTTAATTTTATATTAACCCGAAATTGCAAAATGAAAATAACACGCCATCCCCGGCAACGGCGCCATTTGATTTTTGTCTCAAAGAATAATTTATAACCGCAATCAAGAACGGCGTCGCTTGGTAGCTAGCCGGTGAGTACGGGTCGGTCCACAGGGATTCTTTGTATTCTCTAATCGTTCTAACGAGTTAATTCCGATTGGTGTCGGATTGATTAAATCTAAAAACTAAAGTTTATCTAAATCTTTGTAGGGTTAGGTTTAGGTTAAGTTTGGAAAGTCAATATTCATCACCGCTTTCTATGCCCATATTAAGATCTATTAGGTGTTATGGTAATTATTAATAAAGTGGATTAGTACCATCGGGAAGAAACGGTGTTTCTTCCTCTAGGTTCTTTTCCTTCCTTTCTTAATCCTTACACTAACCTCCATAGAAGACACGCTCAACCGGTCCTTTATACTACGATATCACCGCTACCTCGTGGGATAGGGTGCCGTAGGGAGCGGTGTGTGCATGTATGCATGGAGTCCTATAAAAACGTGTGATGGGCAAGAAAGGGGTGAGAGATCTTCATCTCTTAAGCCTTCCCCAAATCTAACCCTAACAAGCGAGGAGACTACTCACTCATTAGGGAATTGAAAAACATTTCTAAATTAATTAACTAGGGCAGAGAATTAAATCTAAACTAGGGCAAGAATAAAAAATTATACTAGGGCAGATAATAAAATTAACTAGGACAAGAATTGAAAACTTACTCTAATTTGATGCACTCTTCATTCTTTACAGAAATTTACAGATCTGAATTTGAGATTTACAATGAGGCACAAGAAGAGACATAACCTAAAAAAGGTTTTAGGGCTTATATTTATAGATTCATAGAAATCCTAGGGTTACAGTCGACTCACATCTGCTATTACAATTTTACCCCCTAAGAAAAAGACCTAGTCAACGCACGCCAGCCGACTCCAGAATTTTCCACCGACACGTATCTCACATGGCCGCGGTTCCGCGGCCAAGAGCAGGGTTTGGCCGCGGTTCCACGGCCAAACAGGGAGCTTGCTGCTTCAGTTTTTCTGGTAATCTTCTGGTTGGCTTTTTCTTCTGCTTTCCTTAGTTTGTTCTTCAGAATGTCTTTTAGTTCTTTTCCAGATCTCTACAGTGAGTAATGTCATGGACTTTTCTGTCTGCTTCATGTCGAAGTCTTGAACCTTGAGCTTCCTTTGTACTTTATGAACTTGTTTATTGATTTTTGTTATTCTCCAAATTGTAGGCTTGATCAAGATTCTTCCATTTGTCGGTCGTAGTCTCACTTTTGTATCGTCTTTTGTCTTTTTCACTGTTTTTTCCCGAGAATCTGTAACCTGCAACTATGTAGCAGACAAAGGTCAAAAGCACCTGTTTATTTGTAAAATGCATAAGAATGTGGAATATAATTATGATATGAACACATACCATGACTACGAAATCTGGCAAATGGATGTTAAGACCGCCTTTCTAAATGGTGATTTAGAAGAGTGCGTGTACATGACTCAGCCAGAGAGCTTCGTAGATAGTGGGAGCAGCGGAAAGGTGTGCAAGCTTCTTAAATCCATCTATGGGTTAAAGCAAGCATCGCGGAGTTGGAACATCTGCTTTGATGTTGTAGTCAAAGAGTTTGACTTCATCAAAAACGTAGATGAACCTTGTATCTATAAGAAGGTTGCAGAGAGTAAGGTTGTCTTCCTCGTATTGTACGTGGATGACATACTCTTGATAGGAGATGATGTTCCTATGCTGCAATCAGTCAAGCTCTTCTTATCACAAAGATTCTCAATGAAAGATCTAGGTGATGCCTCCTGCATACTAGGAATTATGATCTATAGAGATAGATCTAAACGGATACTGAGATTATCCCAATCCAGGTATATTGACACCATACTAAAGAGTTTTGGTATGGAAGAATCCAAGCATGGGAACCTACCCACGATCTCTGGACTCACTCTCTCCAAAAAGATATCTCCTAAAACTGATTTGGAGAGAGCTCGCATGCAAGGGATACCCTATGCATCGGCAGTAGGCTCTATCATGTAGGAGATGCTGTGTACTAGACCCGATGTAGCATACTCACTAAGTATAGTGAGTAGGTATCAAGCAGATCCTGGAGAGAGTCACTAGATAGCTGTGAAGAACATTCTCAAGTACTTAAGAAGAACTAAGGAGATGTTCTTGGTGTATGGTAACGGAGAACTCCAGGTGGAGTCCTTTACCGATTCTGGCTTCCAAAATGATAAGGACGACTCTAAGTCGCACTCGGGATTTGTCTTTACCCTCAATGGAAGGGCGGTGTGTTAGAAGAGTTCCAAACAGGAAACCGTTGCAGACTCGACGATGAGGCTGAATACATCGCTGCCAACGATGCTGCAAAAGAGGTTGTCTGGATGAAGAAGTTCATTACTGAACTTCGAGTGGTTCCATCCATTGAGCATCCAATACCTTTTTATTATGATAACAATGGAGCTGTGGCTTTAGCCAAGGAACCCAGGTCCCATCAGAAGTCCAGACATATTCTGAGGCGGTATCACCTGATCCGGGAGATAGTTGATCGCCGGGAGATCGAGGTCAGGAGAGTTGATACAAAGGACAACACTGCGGATCCACTCACGAAGGCCATTCCCTAGACACAGTTTGAGAGACTCTTCGGGATGCTGGGTATGAGATACTACAACAGCTGGCCTTAGTGTAAGTGGGAGATTGTTAGTTATATATATGCCCTAGAGGCCATTGTTGTACATATGATGTATATTATAGTGGATGCTTGGATATATATAGAGAGGACTTTCTTGCTCGACATGATAGTATGCTATTTGGTTTCACTTTGTCTTAACATGTTAACTTGTATTAGTTTACTGTCTTGCTCTCACATGTTGATAAAACCCTTAGGATATGTACTCGACTACTGGGACTATGATGAGATCATACTAGTGGGGCCACGGTAGTCTACGATTACATCCTATAATTGTTCCTTGTCGAGGGTGTATCGAGACAGGGCATCGATACACCAGAGTAGACTAGCGAATACGCATCTTGACCCATATGATGGGCGATGGATGTTCCTATATCCATCGGTGTTTGACATCAAAGATGGTTTACGAGTGCTCAGGGGAGACTAGGTACACTGAACGGACTCGCAGAGAACTCCCAGATGGTATTATACCTCACGTCAGATGGCAGTTCTCTGGTGACACTGGTACAGGGTAGTCTGTAGACCCGAGATCGTCATAGAGTCTTGTGTGATTCCCACTGTGCTTTGATTTCCACCTTACCATGTCCAAAAGGGTGTGCAAAACGGTGGCTTTTGGGTACAGTCCCGAATCACATGGAGACAATGAGCGATAGGAGGGGTTTCGTCTCTCCCGGTATAGGGAGTTGATGTTGTGCTGTGTTCGATTGGCTATAACTGGAAGTCCCTGGCCAGGGCTGATATAGAGTACTACTGGTAAGTGTTATCAGTAGGTTCTCGACCTGTTATGAGCCTCACATCGACACGACTTATCGATTACTGGGGTCTGACGTATACCACCCCTAGACTAGATATGCAACATATCAGACGAAGAGACCGGACTGTACGGGAGTGTTACTGATTGGATTTACAAGAGAATGTACAGGCTTACTTGTTGATCTTCTGATCACTCAATAGCTGGGTGGCTGTTACGTTTAGCTGACCGCTTGCAGCTTGTGGGTGTTTGATATGATCATCACCTACTGCCGGCGTATTGACGATTCTTTAGAGTCCTACACAGAGGTTTCTTGACTCAGGAAAAACGGAGTAGGAACACATATGTGATATGTGCGGGACCGAGAATAATGCGATATGAGATACCGTATTCTATTCTCGCGATATTATGATATCGGCCGGGTATATGTGATATAGCCGGGTCATCGGATCAAGTGTTGATTCGATGAACTAATACACATAATATTAGTCGGTTATTTAAGAAATAGCCGGATTGTCGGATCAAGTGTTGATTCGATAATTTAATGTATAATTATATATATGATATATTACATTACATTATCTAATATTGGCTTGCTTTATTGATTCATTTTCTCACCGGATAATACATTGATATATATGCGATATATGTTAATTGTATTATTTTCTTTTGTTATAAAAATATATTATATATGTGATATATAATATTGTAACAAGTTATGATTACTAATGCAACATGATTAGTGGAGATTAAATATGGTTAGGGTTTGAGTTGGGTTAGACTTTTCTTGAAGCTTCTAAAAGCTTTTGTTTTGTTTTAAGCTAAGATATTATGTGTTGATATTTGTGGAGATATTTCCTAACCCAACCCAAACCCTTTACCCTAGTTAAATCTCTACAATAGTTATCCCTTTCATTATTAACCATGGGTTGCATTTGTAATTAGAATAACAATTCATTATTCATCACAAAAGACTTCATCTTCTTCTTCCTCCATGAAAAGCTTTCTAGCTTTTGATTTTGTGATAAATTAGTGTGAGAAATTGATAATAAAAGAGAGCATAATTCCTACTTCATCATCCTCATCTAATCTAGCCAATTAGATTAGGGTGTTCACTTCATTAATACTTGATTAGAGAAGTGAGAGCTTGAGTTAAAGAAACTTCAAGGTAGATCATCTTCGAAAAGGAAGACTTCAAGCAAGCATGGATCGTTCAGCTTGTGGAGCCTCTCTTGAGTCTGGGAGATCATTGATCGCGGCGAAGGGACTACTACTCGAAGCTTATGAAGCGAAGGAGCGGACTACAATGGTTGTAATCCCTCTCTCTTAGATGTAAAGATGTTTACTTGCATGTTTAACCCTAATTATCTAGCAAAGATCCTTGCTTTAGGTTGTTCGGCACTTCTAAAATTTAAATCGGGCATGGTTGATGCCTTATAGACCCTTATGACAGTGCCTAGTAACCCTACACCTAATAGCGCAATAAGTCGTGTCAGAGTATAGCCCAAAACACCCTGAGAAACTACTGGAGTACCTACCTGTGAATCTCGCTTGCCTTGGCCAAGGACTTTGTGTAATGGCCTTCCGAACACAGCGTGATATATCAACCCCCAATACCGGGAGAGACGAATCCAATCTAACTGCCACTGCCTCCAAGTGCTTCGGGACTGCACCCAACTACTACCTGTTTTCACGATTCCTTTGAGCCATGGTAAGGTAGTAAACAAAGTACTGTAGGAACACACTTGAGGCGAAGCAACAGTGTCAATTCCTTGGACTAAGCTGTACTCATGTCACCTAGGAACAGCTACCCGACGACAGGTATAATACCCACTAACTGTTCCCGATGAGTCTTGTCCAGTGTATTCATAACCTAATGAGCACCTGCATACTATCTCCAGTACGACGTATTAATGGCTGTGGGACAGACCATCTCCCCTGCTGGGATAAGAAGCGATATGCTAAAAAAATACATGCATATATTGAGGTAGAAACAAACCAGGTAGGTTACTACCATTTTGAGCTAGACTGTTACTATATCCGTGTATATCCTAAACTCCTATTAAGTAATATACAATCCAGTATGATACGATAATGGCCTCTGGGGCATATATCACTTACATGTACTTCGCATTTTCATACTTCCGCACTTCATTCACCGAGAACGGATTTAGCTCTCCCGTGACGGTGTACTCCGAGACATCCTTGAAATACTTCATACACTGATGTTGTGTAGAAAGGACGATATTGTACTCGTGTAACTAAGGCCTTCCAAACAAAGCGTTATAGCAAGTCTTAGTGTCAATGACATGAAATTTGATGTCAGTGACGAGCAGCCCAAAGCGCAGCGTCAGTATTACGGAGCCAAGCGTTCGTGATGACTGTGAGTTAAACCTGGAGATGGTAATTTTATCTCAGGCAAAGTACTGAACGTTCATGAAAATTTTCTTCAGCACTCTCACGTTGAGAAAGTTAACAGGGGATCCGTTGTCGACAAGAATTTTCCCTATCTTAATGTCGTGGCAATACCCGGTGATGTATAACAGTCGGTTATGTTCGCACGTACCGAGCAGTAGATCTTCATCGCTGAATGTAATATCAGCCGTGTGAACCTCTTCCAGTTCATTTTGCATCTTCTCTTCTGCGAGGAAAGCTTGGAACCGATCGGGTTCTTGTAACGCCTTGATCAGGGAATTACGTGCCTCTTTGGACAGGATGAGGGCATCCAATATGCTTAGTTGTGAGGGTATTTTCCTCGGATGTGCTAGGAAGTTTTAATCCACCTTGCTTTTCTTAGGTGGGTCTTTTGCGGTGAGCTCTTTTACCACTTCTTCGTTGAGAGCAATTTCTTCAGGCAATTTCCCTTTCACTTTATCCTTTTTGTTCAAACCTTTGTTTGCAGGTCCGAGGTTCCTTTCCGGTAGCGTACAGTTACCCAGCTGAATATTCTCACAGTTCTTCTCCTTCTTTTCTTTTTCGGAGGTGGGGTCTTTGAAGAGAGGGTTGAGGGGTGTTTCATCCTCAGAATCGCTCCCGAACGTGAGAACTAAAGGTTTTTCTCCTTCCGAACCGGTACCAACCATATGACGGTTGCCAGTCGTTTTTTCATGCGCGTTCATCTCGCCATTCCTACGTTGACGAGCGCGAGCTTCACGTTTCCCCTTCTTGAAGTGTTTTCGATGGGTAACATATTCTTTCCACCACTTCTTGAAGGCACGGCATTCCTCGATAGGGTGGGCGACCATTCGATGATAAAGGAAGTATTTTGGATGTGAGTCTCCCCGATCGCAGTATGGGACTCCAGGAGTGTTCCTCGTGAGAGGTGGTAACTTCATGAGAGGTAGCAGTGATTTATGTGAAAAACTATGTCTTTGTGTGTTCTAAATACCACAATCAATAACGGTGTCGCAATAGCTAGCCGATAATGGGTACGGGTAGTCCACAGGAATATGGTGAATTACTTATCTTGTTTTAGACGAGTTAATAAAGAAATGTGGGATTTTTATAGTTTTATACTAAGAAGATTTGAAAATTTTATGAGAGAAGGGCTTGTAGGGTTTATAGGATTGAGTAGTTAATGGATGGAGTTTTAAAAATAATTCTTTTTATCTTTTAATTAGTTAATACTAGAGAAATAGTGATGAATGTGGATTAGGGTTCATGGAGGGATTAGGGTTTCCCTCTACTAACCATTGTCCTTCCATTGATCTCTATTTATCTCAAGCTCTCAACAAAGCAAGTTTTAACGAATATCAAATCGTGGTCGTGACTATCATGAATTGATAGCACGCACGATAAGAGGGTTAAGACTTATTTTGCTAAAGTTTATAAAAATTAAAACTTAAAAAGAAGTTAATGGATTTAGTTCATCCATTATACTACCCGGTCCTACAAACCCTAAAAAGTGAGAATTTACTCGCTCATTGGGATAAACGAAGTAAACGAGGAAAGATTAAAAATTAATTAACCTGTTAAAATTGTGGAAAGTAAATACTGAAAGTAATGAGACGAGATTAAGAAAACTACCTTTTATTAAATAAACATTTGCATTACAGACTTTGACTGCTGAGAACAAAACTACAAACCTTAGCAAGCTCGAGAGATCTAGATTGCTCGATCGATAGATCGGTGGATAGATAGATTAACCCTAATTGCGCTCGGTCCTTTTTATAAGCTCTGAAACATGAAACCCTAGACGTCATTTTAAAGTATGTCCAAAGACGATCAAGCCCCTGAATTTTCATATCCAATGGCCACCAATGAACCGTGCTTCCACTGCCCTTTACCTCCTTTAGCCGCGGATCCACCGCCTTATGATGGAGTTGCATCTCCAGATTTTTCGTTTTATCTTCTCTCGATATTTGGAGATCCTTCTGATAAAATATTCTGAAAATATCTCTTTCTCTCTGCAGTTACTAGATTCTTCTAAAATTTGATAGATTTGGTTTGGTAATTCGATTTGATGTGGATCTCCTACTTATATTTCAGACCTGAACTGATTTATTATAATACATGCACAATATCTCAAATCAAATTGTTAGGAGCATTTGTTTTATTTGAGATAATATTTCAACCAATTAAATGATATGATATCTTAATAATATTGGTTAAGAATATTTCATATGATATAATATGCATATTTTAATAATTAATAATCTCATGGATATTTTATTTAAATATGATATGCATATATTCCCCAATTATATTAATTATAAATTAAGAAAACATATGACAAAATCTTTTTACAAATAAACCGACATATGTTCTTAAATTATAAATAACACATTTTAATAATTAATAATAATAGGGAAAAAGACCGTACAAATATGCAATAAATATGACTGATCAATACCCCCAAACTTATCTTTTGATCGTCCCGAGAAAACTGTTTTATTTTGTAAAAAAGAAAAAGAAAAACCTAGAACACTTTTGTAGGCAACACGATTGCACTTAGCTCGTGCAATAAGCTATTAAATTTCTAGGTGTCTCTAATAGGAGGAGTGTTGTCTTCCAAGGGTTTTCAGTGGATTTCACCCACAAAATCCTAAAATTTAGAAAATAAAGGAAAGAAGAAGAAAATTACAAGCAAAGATAAGAATATATAAAAGAAAAACTTGAAAATAAGAGTTTCAAATTACACTAGCTTTTTAGTTGTTATGAGCCATATCTTAATGGTCTTGAAAAGATGTCGAAAATCACATGCTCTCTTAATAAAACATCATCTTTAGTTTTCCTCCCTACCTCTCCTCCAAATATCAATCATATACCCCTACATGTGTGTAAAAGTCATCCCTACACTTGGAGAATTCAATTCAAGCTATCATACCTTTTGTCCATATTCCTTAGTGCTTTTTAGTCGGTGATGTTTTTGATGGATTTACTTATACATTCTTCATGCGACCGTTAATATTTCTTGAGACACTAACCAACCGATTACTGAATGTGCTCACTTATTAAGGCGTAATTAGCAATATCCTAATCTTGCAACACCTAAGGCTTAGCAGTGACCCCCAAACCAGTTGGTCTAAGGCATTAGGTGGTAAGGCACTCTCGCTGTATTTTTTTATATGCTGCCTTAAGTAATTACAAAACCAGTGTTCATTTTTCTTTCTAAATTTTTATTCGTCATTTATATTCTGTTGATTTTTTTATCCTAAGGGTTTTAGGCAAGAGTATTTCAAGGTATCCTCTACTATCCCAAGTTTCAATATGTGTGCATGTGCGTATAGTAGGGTATCAACATTCAGAAGTTTGGACTCAAGAATAGGGGCTATTTTTCAGACTTATTTCTATCCGCAAATTAATGATTTTATCTTACTAACCCTTAGGACAACAGCTCATAACTATGTATTACTAACTTCATTCTAAACATCTAATTTTCTTGCATTTCTTAAGTCTCTTCCTCTCTTTTATATGTATTTTTCACTTTCTAACTTTTATTTTCAAAAAAAAATTAGTTAGTTTTTTTTTATGCATATGATGCGTAAATACATGCAAACCTTCTATACAAACCATTGTTAGGAATATGTATACCCTAGAGGCCATTATTGTACATGTGATGTATATTATAGTGGATACTTGGACATATATATAGAGAACTTTCTTGCTCGATATGATAGTATACTATCTGGTTACTCTTTATCTTAACATGTTAACTGGTATTATTTATTGTCTTGCTCTCACATGTTGATAAAGCCCTTAGGATATGTACTTGACTACTAGGATTATGATGAGATCATACTAGTGGGGCCAGGGTGGTCCAAAAGTACATCCTTTAATCGGTTCCTAGTCGTGGGAATATCGAAACTAGGGCATCGATATTCCAGAGAAGACTAGTGTATATGTTTCTTATCCTTTAGAGGGCGATGGTTAATCCTTCAACCATTGATGTGTGACATCAAAAATTGTACACAGATGCTCATTGGAGAATGGGTACACCGAATAGGACTCTCCGAGGACTCCTAGTTGGTAGTATAGCTATCGTCAGATAACAGTCCTCTGGTGATACTGGTACAGGTTAGTCTGTAGACCCGAGATCGTCATAGAGTCTTGTGTGGCTCCCACTTTGCTTTGATTTCCTCCCTACCGGGCTCAAAGGAGACATGCGAACAGGTGGATTTTGGATACAGTCCCGAGTCACATGGAGGCAATGAGCGATAAGAGGGGTTTTGTCTCTCTCGGTATTGGGGGTTGATGTTGCACTATGCTCGATTGGCTATAACTGGAAGTCCCTGGCTAGGGCTGCTGCTGAGATTTACTGATAAGAGTTATCAGTAGTTTCTCGAACCGTTATAGGCAAGACATCGACATGACTTATCACGTTACTGTGGTCTGACGTTTACCACTCCTAAGTATGATATGCGACATATCAGACGAAGAGACCGGACTGTACGGTAGTGCTACTTATAGGCTTCATGGAATGTATGGACGAGCTTGCTTGTTGATCTTCATATCGCTCAATACCCAGGTAGCCATTACGTCCAGCTAGTACCGCTGATGGCTTGTAGGTGACTGATGTGATCATCACCTACTGCTGGCGTATTGACGAGTCTTTAGAGTCCCACACAGAAGTTTCCTGGTTCAAGCAAAACGAAATAGGGAACATATGTTGATATGTGCATAGGCCTAATTAAATACGAGTATGTGATACCGTATTGTAATCTGGCAGTTATCTGTTATCGGTTAAGTTATATATGATATAACCAGATTATCGAATCAAGTGTTGATTTGATAATGTGATAAACAGATAAATGATATTAGTCGGTCATATGTGATATAACCGGATTATTAAATTAAGTGTTGATTTAATAATTTGATATAAATTATATTTGATATAATTATGTATTAACTAATATCATTAGCTCACTAATTGCTTTATTAATATATATATATATATATATATATATATATATATATATATTTATGAAGCATGGTATGTATTTTCTATTTTTGGAAAATAGAATAAAAGGTGGATAATGGGGAGACTTTGTGAAGCATGGGTGAGGCATGGTTTTTATTATTTGTTTATTTATCTTGACTCACTATTCAAGCATAGTTGCAATTTTATATTGCAATAATTCCATACTTGAATGAGTGAGGGTCAAGGGTTGCCATTCACACTCACTTCATTCTTCACTTGTGATTTCTTTTGCTCTCTTGAGGTGAGCTCTTGCTCCCTCTAGCTCTCCAAAAATTCTCACCTCATCTTCAAACTCAAAACCCTCACATATGATGTGAATCATTGAGTTTGAATGATCATTTGTGAGCTTACAAATCCCCTACTTCTTCATCCTACACTTGACTAGCACTCAACTGTAATGTGTTGCCTTCACCAAATAGTTTAGTGAAGAGATAGCTTGAACTAGTGAGCTTTGGATGGATCATCTTCGGTACGAAGGTCATCAGAGCAAGCTCGATTCAACTTGAAGTGGAGTCGCATGGAGTACTACACGGAGCTAAAGAAGAGAAGGACTCGATTTATAGGGTATAACATCTTTTCCTTCTTATAGTTTACTTTGATATCAAACTAAAACCCTAATAATCTAGTTAACGATCTATGTTAGTGTTAGTTAGCACCCCAATATTTTTAAAAATGGCATGCTTGATGCATGTAAAACCGAGTGGGAGTGCTAGCGTACACTTTCATGGTATCAGAGCCAAAACTAGAAGATTAGACGATGTAGTTAAGATCACGAAAACGAAACGACTCCGAAACCCAAAACCCAAAATCAAGTTTCTGTCGATTTTCAAATGATCTATAAAAATTATTTAAACAACTGCAGAATGTTGTATATGATGCAACTTGAACACTGAAAAAATTCGAGGCCAAAATACAATTTTTCACCCGGCGAAAACCCCTCAAAAACCTGCCTGGCCGGTTTTATTATGTTCTCTGGCCTTGAAATTTTTTTGGTGTTCCAGTAGCTTGATTTTAGGGTTTTAGGTATTGTTTGATTAGCCCAATTTGCATGTGATGTTAACAGTTCAATTGGGGCTAATACGGAGTGTTTCGTATTCGTAATTTAACGTCGGCTTTAGTTTGATATGGATGCAGTAGTTAGAATCCACATTTAATTAGTTTTGTGAAAACTAGTTAGTGATTATAAATCTAGCATTTTAGTCTCGGTAGATCAATTGCCACGAAGTTTCGATTCGGATCGAAACCCCGTCGTAATCACGTATCGTATGCAAATACTCGCCGAATAACTTTACTAGATAGCCTTGCCCCATTGCCCCGACCAAGTGACTGTAGGAGAACCCCGTTACCAATAGCATCCACTTAGGTGCTTGCAGCCACGGTGTTCCGCCTAAGTTCACTTGGTCGATGGCATCGGGGGTGCGGCTATCTACTATAGTTTCCGACGAGTGCTCGATCGGGTAGTCGGGAATCTTGTTGAATTACCCGACTAAATTATTGATAAGTGTTTTCAATTTGAGACTAAAATACAAGATTTATCTGGTCAGGCATAAAATTCGGAATATGAGATATTCCAGATTTATGATGTCTAAGAAAATACGGATTCTAATTGTTGCAGTTTTACTTTTCTTTTCTGCGACCATAAATGTAATACGTGGGGTATCCCAAATCTCGTTGCTATATGTCAACGGAATTTGGAATACGAGTATTTACTTACGTTGATGATATGTCATATTATGTGTCGCTGCTATGTTTTATTGGATCGTCGTGATTGAATAGCCGGGGGGTTTATGTGAAATGAGAGTTTTTCAATTTTCATTCATGTAAAATTTGTATGTAATATTCTTTTTTTTGGGCACATCCGGGTTGAGGATGATGTCACCACTGATGTATATTATTTAGTTTTCCGCATTAAGATAGACCCGAGGTGGGGAGCACAAGTAACCGGGTTCTAGAGTCCAGTAAGAGACCATCTCAAGGAGTTGAGATCGGGTCTCCTAACTCTAGAATTGGTAGGGTTATTTGCCGCCCTCATAGGGGTCTAGGGATGTGGGTTTGGCTATTCATCACGACCGTGAAATCCGTGTTTTACATTACTGGCTAAATTTAGAACACAGAAATCCTAGTATATCCAATATTTCATATGTTGCTTCTGCTGCTTGATTCTGTGATGTGATCATATAACTGCATGAGACGAATGTTATATTATATATATGATATATAATAAACGTTGCTTATGTTTTGCACCCGCGCTAGTCCAGCCCCCGCTCTGCCGGTAGTTAAGTAACCTAACGGTGCATGACGGGGCCCAGTGGTGAATGCGGATGGCATAAGCGTACGTTCTATTTTCGTTTCATTTTTCTGTGATGTTTAGGAAACATTAAATGATGGAACTTCATTAATGAGATTAATAAAAAGAAATAAACTTAAAGATGTTGTAGAATCAAATTTTTCAAAAAAAAAGGTAGCTCTATTTTTATTTTTTTTTGCATAGTGGTATTCCTTGATGAATATCCTGCACCTCATTCGATGAGGAAAGAGCCGAGATCCCTTCACCAAGAGTGACCTCTTTAGCGAAACTAGCAAATGCTACAACTCACTCGGTTTTGTTTTTGATAAGCTTCACTAGTTATTGCTTTGCATAGTGGTATTCCTTGATGAATATCCAGCACCTCATTCGATGAGGAAAGAGCCGAGATCTCTTCACCGGGAGTGACCTCTTTAGCGAAGCTAGAAAAGCCTCAAAAACACTCCTTTTTCAAAATCATTAGATTCTACAACAATATCAAGGTCATTACGCTCATGGTTTTCTTAAAAACCTGCATAACCCTCCGTCATTTCAGATAAGTGCTATTTAGTATTCGTGTTGCGTTTGTTGGCCTCTGTCAAGGTGTAGTGTGCGGTAGCTGATTAGTACTTATCTGCAGCATGTGATGCGATTGGATTAGGGTAGTCGTGCGGCATTGTTTGGCCTCCGTCAAGGGTCGTACGGGTGGGTTTAATTCAATCAAGAAATGAATGGGTTGAATTTGACTAGCGTCCTATAGTTTGTTGGCTTCCGTCAAGGTCATAGGAAGTTAGGGGTAAAAACCATTATTGGGAATTTCAAGTGTTGAAATTTGCAATGAAATTACATACCTTCTATATGATAGTTGGATTCCGATACCCGCTGCGAGTAAGAGTTATTCCGGGGAAAGTTTTGCACTTTACAATTAGCTAATCAAGTAGGTGTCAAGAGAGGTGTCAACGGGGTTATGCCTTTAGGGAAACGAGGTTTATTTTAATTAGGTCCGTGCGAAAGAACGGGGAACCTCTCTCGGAGTACCGATACCTGCCTGGCCGAACGATTGACGAACCTGTAGTATGTAATTAATCCCGGCTAATCTTACCTTTTATGGTTTGAAGGAAGATTTGATTAAAAACAGTGGGAGCCATCCTGATTAGATAAGATAATAATCAATCTAATCTTGCAAAGAGCGCACGCTAACGCGTTTCCTTCTCTCTCTCTCCAAGCAGCAACCAATGTCACGCCTTAATCAAGATAATAATATGGATGTATTGACTGAACCCACTTATTATACTAAGCTGGGGAACGTTGGTTCCTTAGGAATAGGGGAATATCAGGACTCCCACGCCACCCGTACGAAGAAACAGCATGTTGATGCATCTTCTTCGGGTGCGTTCGTTACCGAGAACTATTTCTCAGTTTGTTCTACGTCCTGGGTATTGGATACCGGATCAGGATCCCGTGTATGTAATTTGTTACATGGGCTGAAGGAAGGTAGAGAACTGGGAAAATGTGATAAATCTCTAACAGTAGGGAATGGTGAAATTGTTGCAGCCAAGACAGTTGGCGAATATCACCTTGTATTACCAACTGATAATACATTGATTCTGAACGACTGTTACTACGTACCAAAAATGATGTGCAAAATTATATTGGTTTCTTTGCTAACTAAAGAAGGATATAATCTCACATTAGAGGATAATGTTATGAACATTTTCCAAAATCAAGTATTGATTGGATTTGGTACGTTATGTAATGGTATATATGTTCTTAATCAAAGAACGGTTCTTAACGTACAGAACCCAAACAAGAAGAAAAGTTCAGAAATGAATGAAGCCTTCTTGTGGCACTGTAGACTAGGTCATATCAATGCGACAAGGCTAGCTAAGTTGCATAAATATGCATATCTGAATCAGTTCGAATTTACATCTTATGACACTTGCCAATCCTGTCTCAAATGTAAGATGACCAAGGCTCCATTTACTGGACACGGAAAAAGAGCTACTGAACTCTTAGGACTAATACATAGTGATGTATGTAGCATAATGTCTACACATGCCAGAAATGGTTCCTCATACTTCATTACATTCACCGATGATCTCTCAAGATTCAGATATGTGTTCTTGAAGAAACACAAATCTGAAGCTTTTTAGAAATTCAAGGAATTTAAGATTGAAGTAGAGAACCAAACGTGTAGAAGTATTAAAATCCTTCAATCTGATTGGGGAGGAAAATACTTGAGTACGGGGTTCCTAAACTATTTAAAAGAGAATGAGATTCTCTTTCAGCTTACTCCTCCATATACACCACAGCACAACGGTGTATCGGAGCGGAGAAATCACACCCTATTAGATATGGTGCGCTCTATGATAAGTAATGCTGAGTTGCCTATTTCTTTTTGGGGTTATGCACTTGAGACAGCTGCATACCTATTGAATAGAGTTCCGAACAAATCAGTGTCTACCACTCCATATGAGATATGGAATGGGAAAAGGCCATGTCTTAATTTTATTAAGATATGGGGTTGTCCGGCTTATGTGAAAACACAAAATTCGGACAAGCTCGAGGCAAGATCAGTTCTGTGCAAATTTATAGGATATCCCAAACATTCGCGGGGGTATATCTTCTACCACTCCAAGGAACAAAAAGTGTTTGTTTCTCGATATGCCACCTTTTTAGAAAGGGGATTTCTTGTGAAAGAAATTAGTGGCAATAAGATAGAACTGGAAGAAGTTCTAGCAGCATAGACTACAGCTGACGATTTAGTGGAACCAGAGGATCCAATAGTGCCCAACGAACCCCAGCCACTCCGCAGATCTAGTAGGGTTCCTCATCCACTTGAGAGATACTACGGTTTTCTCATAGACGGTGGAAGCGAGGTTACATCATGAAAGATGATGAACCGACTAGTTTCGAGCAGGCCATCACAAGTGGAGACACTGTGAAATGTCTAGATGCTATGCGATCCGAGATGGAATCCATGTAAACCAACAAAGTATGGACTTTGGAAGTTGCTCCTGAAGGGGTAAAACCCATTGGGAGCAAGTGGATCTTCAAATAGAAGATAGGAGTAGATGGAAAAGTTGAGACTTTCAAAGCTAGACTTGTAGCAAAAGGTTTTCGTCAACGACCTGGCGTCAATTATGATGAGACCTTTTCTCCTGTAGCTATGCTTAAGTCCATCAGGATCCTACTTGCCATTGCTGCATACCATGACTACGAAATCTGGCAAATGGACGTCATGACCGCTTTTCTAAATGGTGATTTAGAAGAGAGCATGTACATAACACAGCCAGAGGGCTTCGTAGACAGTGGGAGCAGCGGAAAGGTGTGCAAGCTGCTTAAATCCATTTACGGATTGAAGCAGGCGTCGCGAAGTTGGAACATCTGTTTTGATGAAGTTGTCAAAGAGTTTGACTTCATAAAAAATGTAGATGAACCTTGTACATATAAGAAGGCTGTAGAGAGTAGGGTGGTCTTCCTCGTATTGTACGTGGATGACATACTCTTGATAGGAAACGACGTTCCTATTCTACAATCGGTTAAGCTCTTCTTATCACATAAGTTCTCCATGAAAGATCTAGGTGATGCATCCTATATCCTGGGGATAAAGATCTATTGAGATAGATCTAAACGGATGTTGGGATTGTCTCAATCCAGGTACATAGACACCATACTAAAGAAGTTTAGTATGGAAGATTCCAAGCGAGGTAATTTACCCGCTTGCTCAGGAATTACTCTCTCCAAAGAGATGTCTTCCAAGACTGATTTAGAGATGGCTCGCATGCAAGGGATACCCTATGCTTCGGCGGTAGGCTCTATCATGTATGCAATGTTGTGTACTAGACCGGATGTAGCTTACTCACTAGGTGTAGTGAGCAGGTATCAATCAGATCCTGGGGAGAAACACTGGACATCTGTGAAGAACATTCTTAAGTACTTGAGAAGGACTAAAGAAATGTTCTTGGTGTATGGTAACGGTGAACTCCAGGTGGAGTCCTTTACCGATTCGAGCTTCCAGAGTGATAAGAACGACAGTAAGTCGGTCTCGGGTTTGACTTTACCCTCACGGAGGGGCGGTGTGTTGGAAGAGTTCCAAGCAAGACACCATAGCAGACTCAATGATGGAGGCTGAATACATCACTGCCAACGATACTGCCAAAGAGGCTGTTTGGATGAAGAAGTTCATTACTGAGCTTGGAGTAGTTACATCCATTGAGCATCCAATACCTGTGTATTGTGATAACAATAGAGCTGTAGCTTTGGTTAAGGAACCTAGGTCCCATCAGTGATCTAGACATATTCTGAGAAGGTATCACCTGATCAGGGAGATAGTAGATCGCCGGGAGATCAAGGTCAGGAGAGTTGACACAAAAGAAAATATAGTGGATCCACTCACGAAGGCCCTCCCCCAGATGCAGTTTGAGTGATTTTTTGGGATGTTGAGTATGAGATACTACAACACATGGTCTTAGTGCAAGTGGGAGATTGTTAGGAATATGTATGTCCTAGAGGCCATTATTGTACATGTGATGTATATTATAGTGGATGCTTGGACATATATATAGAGGACTTTCTTGCTCGACATGATAGTATGCTATCTGGTTGTTGGAGATAGTGCCCTCAGAGTCAATTATTGGATCACAGGCACGTGATTGCAATGATTGAGGGAGGACCTGTCCCAGTAGGACAGTCTTACTCGAGATGATAGTATGCTATATGGTTTATCTTTACCATCGTGTACTGCTTTAGGTGACCTTACGAGTCGCTATTGCATGTTGATAGAGCCCTTAGGATCCTTGCTTGACTACCAGCAGTATGAGGGCTATCATTTACGTGAGAGCTGGAGTCTATAAGCACATCCTTAAAAGGTCCCTAGTCGTGGGAGTTTCGAGACAGGGCATCGATTCTCCAGAGTAGACTAGTGTATATAGTCGAGACCCCGACGAGGGGCGGTGGCCGGTCTCACAAGCCACTGGTGTTAGTTGGTTCACCTAAGATGTATACAGGTGCTCATTGGGTTATGAGTACACCGGACAGGACTCACCGGGAACCTGCTAGTTGGGATTATACCAGACGTCAGATAGCAGTTCCCAGGTGACATGTGTACAGGTTAGTTCATCGACCTGAGATCGTCATTTGTCTCGTGTGAGTTCCCACTGTGCTTTGATTACTACCCTACCACGGCTCAAAGGAGTCGTGTAAACAGGTTTTAGTTGGGTACAGTCCCGACCCATATGGAGGCGGTGAGCGGATCTGCAGGGGTTCTTCTCTCCCGGTATTGGGAGTGAGGTCGCGCTGTGTCTAGGAGAGCCAGAACATGAAAAGTCCTTGGCCAAGGCAGGAGATTTGCTGGTAGGTATTCCAGTAGTATCTCAGGGTGTTCTGGGATACACTCCGACACGACTTGTACCACTATTGGGGGTCTGACTTTTACCAACCCCCTAGGCCCTCCATGCGATGCTCATAGACGAACGGACCGGACTGTACGGATATTGTCACTGACAGGCTCAGTAGGGTGTCAGGATGAGTTCGCTCATCGACGTCCCTTTTGGTCAATACCTGGTAGCCCGTCGCGTATTGGCTTATACCTCTGACGTGCTAGTGGTTAAATCCACAGCCATAGTATTAACGAGTCTTTAGAGTCCACCACACACAGTTACTCAAGTTTTGGGCGAAACGCTGTAGAGGCCGTATGGAGATATGGCAGGGTTCGATAAGATACGTGCGGTATTACACGAATCGTGATCGGACGGTTTTTACTTGCTGGCTTTGGCTTAAGCCGGATCCTGGTATTAGATAATGTAGATATTGTCTCTTTGCATTTGTGTTCAGTGGGAATACAAATGCGGGCATGTATTTGCAGTAGCGGGGTTTTCCTGTAATTTATTACGGGATCAGTTTTCTGATGTTGCCAGTTTGCATTCCGTTCCGGCCGGTTTTCTTTTATTCCTTCACGACCGGACTTTCGTTGGAGGGGGTTATTTGCACATTTGCAAATAACATTTGTGGAGGGGTTTATTGCATTTGTGGTTCAACCATCATGAGATTCTTTTCTTGTCTTTTCCATTGCCTTTTTCATGATGGTTTTGTGAAGGGATTTGGATTAGATTTTGGTGTGACCATTTTCTATATTGTTTTCATTCTCTTTTTCTTCTCTTGCTTAAGCTTCTTTTTCCTTGACCATTCTTATGAGGGGGGCCGGCCATTTTGGGCAAGAGGGGAGAGATGAGAGGAAATTTCATTTGGTGTGGAAAATATATCATCTTATTTTGCTTTCTCCAAAAATCTAAAACCCTTCTCCAAAGTTCTTGATTCCTACATCCATGGAAACTTCTAAAACCCTAAAGAGACAACGATTCTACACTAGTCTACAGCAAATCTTGGACGCGTCGGCTAGCCAACTTCGCGCCCGAGTTGCCTCGGTCCAGAGGTGGGAGCCCGTAAACGAACCCGGCTACGTGGTGCCCTTTCCAACGAGGACTTGACGGACGGAGATTCCGCGGGAGATCGGAGTGGAGACGAAGACCGAAGGACACGGATCGCTTGGTATAACTCTCTACCTGTATTTTAGTTTGCTAGTTGCTAGGTTAATGGCCCGATCCGGGTTAAAAGTGCGCGGTGGTGCCGGTTTGCTAGTTTGCAAAGTTTTTCGTTTCCGTGTTCCGGCGTCGGATCGACGGCCGGGGCGCCGCCGCGGACTTACATTGGTATCAGAGCCACGCCGTTAATCCACCTGGCTTGCTCTAGTATGTTTAAAACCCGATCGAACAAAAATCGCAAAAACCGTATTTCTAGTGCATGTGTTCTCTGTTGAAATTTTTCCAGCTCCAAAAATTTTTCTGGTCATTGCAGAAAGACATGCGAGAAATTCTAAGAATTCTGGGAAAATACGATTCACTGATTCCTTACTATGACCGCGAAAACGCGGCCAAACCCCTGGTTTGGCCGCGGTTCCGCAGTGGGTAAGTGGAATCGCTGAACCAAATTTTTCCAGTGGGCTTTTGAATTGGAAATTGGGGTTTTGGGATATTATTTTTGGGCCCAGATTTTCTGTAAGTGCTATAGTACTGCTTAAGGCCCACTTCGGTAAATTTGTTCGATCGGATATTTTAAACATTCTAGTTCACAATATTTACATTATATCTGCGACCGTGATTGTCATTTGATCGGTAAATCCAGTCTATCTGCTATAGCCCTTTTAGACGAATTTGCGAACGTGACATTCACGTTGATGTTCTGTGTTGTGTTGTGATGTTGCGGATCGGTCATGGGGGATAGCCTGGATGCAATAGTAGTATTGTTTTGTTTTATATGTACATTTGATATTGCGGGGCGAGCGTCCGACATGTGGACTGCCGTCACTGCCTGTTTGTATTATTCTTTTGGGGCACGACCAGGTTGCGGTCGATGTACCCGTTGTATGTATATTTTTACTTTCTGTACTAGGATTACCCCGCGGAGGGGTGCACGGATAGCCGGGTTCTAGAGGGCAACGAGCCCGCATCTCATGGCATTGAGATGAAGGGGGATTTACTCTAGAATTGGCGGGCTATTCGCCGCACTCGTAGGGGGTACAGGTTGACCCAGGAGGGGTGCCCAAGTTACCGGATTCCGTGAAGTGCTGGGTGGTCCATTCACGTTGCTGAAGGGGGCTGCCTCGCTTCAGGTTTTGGCGGGTAACTTGCCGCGCCCGTAGGGGTCTAGGATTTCATTGCACAGGCTATCCATACGACCAGGGGAACGTCGGGTTTCAGTGGCGGCTCTATGAAACCCGGGGATCCCAGATATCTGTATTGTTCTATGATGATGTACATTTCTATAATGTTGCATTTTATCACGCCTTGAGCGAAAATTATATATTATATATATACTAGTAGATTTTGTATATGTTTTGCATCCACGCTAGTCCAGTCCCCGCTCTGTCGTTAGTTAGCTAACCTAATGAGTGATGACGGGACCCAGTGGCGAATGCGGATGGCATATACGTACATCATTATTTTCGTTCTTTGTGGTGTGATCAATTGATGGGACTGCGTTGATTTGGATCAATGCAAGACAAACAAACCTATTTGATGTTGTTGGAACTTTTTTTTCAAAAAGCTGTTATTGGAAGGGCGTTCTCTTTTGTTTTGCACAATGGTATTCGGTTGGAATATCCTGCTCCTCAGTCGACGAGGCAAGGGCCGAGATCCCTTCACCGGGAGTGACCCCTTGGATAAAAGTTTGCGTCAGGGCAATAACTTCACTATAGCCGATTACTTTTGCTTTGCATCATGGTATTCAGTTGGAATATCCTGCACCTCATCCTACGGGGAAAGAGCCGAGATCCCTTCACCGGGAGTGACCTTTTTAGCAAAGGTTTTCGTCACTATATTTTTCAAAGCTATCCAGTTCCTTCAACGATATCAAGTTCATTACGTTAAAGGTTTTCGCCAGAAACCATTCGTAGCACTCTGTCGTTTCAGACGGGTAGCACGTAGTATTCATGCTATGTTTGTTGGCCTTCGTCAAGGCATAGTGTATGGTAGCTGCTTGTTACCTTTCTGCTGCATAGATAGATGCGTTGGTTTGGGACAATCGTATAGCCTTATTGGCCTTCGTTAAGGGCTTGTACGGGTAGGTTCAAATCAACCTGGATAATGACGGGTAGAACTTGACATGTGACTTATGATTTGTTGGCCTTCGTCAAGGTCATAAGAGCATGGGGCAAAAATCCACATCGGGAGTTTCAAAAGAACTGAAACTTGCCAGATATGCGCATACCTTTTGGAGTGTGATAGCGTGAGCGGATTCCGTCACGTTATCATGCGATGATAGTTGGATCCCGATTCCCACTGATGAGTTGGTTTACTCCTCGGGTGATCCCGGCTAATTCTTCTTTCAGGTTTGGGGAAGAATTTGACGTTACAGTGGGAGGTTTCCAGATTAGATAAAGTGATAACCATTCTGATCTAGGTTAGAGTGCACGCTGAGTGTTTCTTTTCTCTTTCTTTTTGGCAGCGACCATTGACCCGACCCTAGACTATGACTCAGTGACCAAGTTGACCGAACCTTCTTAACACTGGCTTTTGGATTGTCAGAGTTGCAAACCTCATTGTCACTCCTACTTTTACCCTTTTCTCCAGGACACCCCGTATTACTACGAACATCTACTTCCATTGGACAAAACCATCGTATGGTTATATACGAACTCGAAGGAATTTATTCGAGGATGGTTTCCGGTTCTGGAGAAAACGAATAAGACTATTCAGTTGTCTTTTCCTTTTACGTTCTCTCAAGTTGCGAGTACTCCTTGGTTTAGGAGATAGTACACCTATTACGCAAATTGGATAGTCTTCTTCCAAACCATAGGCAGGTGCCGACCGGTAGGGAATGAAGAAAACCAATTAGCCTAAACGGTGTACAGAAAGTATTAAGTTAAGACAAAGCAAGGGATTAGTAAGAGGGCAAAGTAAATTGCGACTAATATTCACGACCAAACCAAGTATTTCTTCGCCAATCCTAAATGACCTTTGTATTTCTCCAGGACTCTCCGTATCACTATGAAGATCCCAGTTTATTGGATACTCCATCGTATGGTTATATACGAACTCGAAAGGAACTTGTTTCAGTTCGGGGATGGATCCTGGTTCAGGAGAAATAGGAATAAGGTTCATTCGGTTGTCTTTTATCTTCACCTTCTCTCGCATTGCGAGTGATCCTAGGATTAGGACAGTACACCCATTATGCTTATTGGATAGTCTTCTTCCAAACCATAGGCTGGTGCCGAATGGTAGGGAAGGAAGAAAACCATTTGGCCTAAAGGCGTGTGCAGAAGGTAACGACTAAAGACATATAAAGGGATTTGGAGAGGTGGCAAAGAAATATACGGTTACAGTTGTGAGTCTGGATAATGGAAGAGGCATTACTAGGAATACCAGGATACCCCATCGAAACATTTCAATGTTTCAGTTTCACTGTGTGCTGTTAATAGAAAACTGATTTCCCAATTAGACACTTGCTCCAGGGTATGTATTTACCAGGTATGATTCTCATATCTGTATGGTTTTACAGATGATAATTAGGAGTAAGTTATTGGGAATTAGGTGATCATCCTCATTATATCGGAATTCGTTGTAATTGGTGATATTTGAGGAAGTCACCTGGGTTGTTTGCCGGACGGCAAATATTTGGTTTTGAATATCCGTTGTTATGCACCAATTTCAAATTGATATATCTGTACGTCTATTTTCATAGAGTGAGATATAACTTTTTGAAATTATGTCTATGACATTTACCTATATCAATGGTTGGTTAGGTAACGAGCATTCAACAGCGGTGTAATTCTTCATAACCATAGTACAGTTTTCAACCTACGACACACAGTGAATGAGTTATTAGACTCACGGGACTTATACAGAGTATTGTATGTTGTCCAGTGTCCATTAGGACAGAGGGGTTGGTCCTCGTACTATATTCGGTTTACTTAAGACTTCTCTAGTTTGACAGGTGTTTCGTAGAAACACAGGGTCCAAGTTTTGAGAAGTTATAGGTATAAGATTAAAGTAGAGAACCAGGTATTGCAAGTATCGAGATTCTTCAAGGTAATCGAAGATGTAGATACTTGTGTAAGGTATTCAGATGATAGTAATGAGAACTTGTTTCTCTTTCAGGTTACTCATAATTGGAAGCATTCCTAAGTTGAGTGACGCTGATCGGCCTCTTTCCATTTAGTTGACATGCACTGGAGACAGCTGCATGATTTGAATCTGGTTCAACTAAATCGGTGCCTCTGTTTCTATATTGGATATATAACAGGTCATATCTTGACATTGTTAAGATACGGGGAGTTGTCCAGCTTATGCTTAAAACCAGACTCCGGATAACTCAAGGCACGTTTCTGTAATGGCTGTTTGTGGGTTGACCCGGGCTATAACGAGGGTTGATTTTCTACCATCTGGAAGATCAATAGTGATATTGTTCTTAACTCGCCACAGTTTTGACAAAAATGGATTTTTTTCAGAAAACAATAGTGGGAGTATGGTAGAACTGGAAGTGATTCCAGAATCGCAAACAATTACTGAAGATTTGATAAGAACCTAAAGATTCAATCTGGTTTGACATTACATTGGCCACTCCGCAGATACGGTGGGTAACCTCAGGCACCCGAGAGGTATTTCGGTATGCTCAAGGACGGTGGCAGGGAGGTTCTTGTTTACCTAGACTTGCCATTGCTGTTGTTCCAGACTGTGAGAACCGGTAGGAGGATGAGTATAGCGTCGTTCTAAACTAGCTTTAGAAGTGTATGCCTATATGACTCTGCCAGAGGGTTGTCGTAGTCAGTGGGAGCAGCGGAAGCATTGGTGGACATCAGGCTTATGTCTATTTATAGACTGAAGCAGATATAGCGGAGATAGATCATCTATTTCTGATGTGACAGTCATAGGTTTGACTTCATCAGAATAGGGGATGGATCTGTTAAGAAGGTAGTATAGTGTGATGTCCTGGTATTTGGATGACATACACAGAGTAGGAAGTGATATTCCTATACTACGATCGGTTATACTTTGGTCGTCACACAGTGTTTTCTCCACATAGGACTTGGATATTATATCAGACATTCTGGCTACTAGATCTATGGTTTTAGATCTAGATTTGAGTGGTTTCCCAATCTGGGTACTTTGACAGCATTCTAAGAGTATTTAGAATGGACGACTCCTGGCATGGTGGTGTACCTGCAGGTGATGGAGTCACCCTCTCTAAAGGTGTCTTACAGACTAAAGGGGAGAGGGATGTGCATGATTGACAGATCACTTGCTTAGGCAATTGAGTCAATCATGAGATGTCAAGTACCACACCAGATGTTGTTCTTGCAGTGGATGCAATAAGTTGATATTCATCCAATCCTGGAGAAACAATCGGAAGCAGTTTTAGAACATAAGTGGATGTTCTAGGGAAATGATAACGACAGCCTCCTTTAGGAGACGGTTATTATTCCAGGCTTCCAAGGTGACCTGGACGGCAGAGTGGCCGTCAGAGTTTTAGTTTTCCCTCTGATGAGGGGCAGTATTTTGGACAGGTGGTCCAGGTGGATACTGAGGGAAGGCATGGCGTAGGATACTGATTAAGTTCAGATGACGATACAGTCTAAGAGGTTTGGATTTGGAGTTCATTTATGAGCTAGGTCCCATCAGACATCCAGACATTCTAAGACAGGTATTGCTCATTTCGGGAGATGGCTTTCTCAGCGAACTTGAGATAAAGAGAGACATAGAAAGAAACACCATAGCGGATCCACTCACTGAGGCTATTCCTCGAACGCAATAGTTTCGCAAACGAGCTTTGTGAGACTGACTAGTAGAGGAGTTGGGTGTTCGGTATCACATGGGCTGTGAGTATGCGACATCGCAATAATTAGCCTTGAGTGCAAGTAGGAGATTGTTGGAGATAGTGCCCTCAGAGTCAATTATTGGATCACAGGCACGTGATTGCAATGATTGAGGGAGGACTTGTCCCAGTAGGACAGTCTTACTCGAGATGATATTATGCTATCTGGTTTATCTTTATCATCGTGTACTGCATTAGGTGACCTTATGAGTCGCTATTGCACGTTGATAGAGCCCCTAGGATCCTTGCTTGACTACCAGCAGTATGAGGGCGATCATATACGTGAGAGCTGGAGTCTATAAGCACATCCTTAAAAGGTCCCTAGTCGTGGGAGTTTCGAGACAGGGCATCGATTCTCCATAGTAGACTAGTGTACACAGTCGAGACCCCGATGAGGGGCGGTGGCCGGTCTCACAAGCCACTGGTGTCAGTTGGTTCACCTAAGATGTATACAGGTGCTCATTGGGTTATGAGTACACCGGACAGGACTCGCCGGGAACCTGCTAGTTGGGATTATACCAGACGTCAGATAGCAGTTCCCAGGTGACATGTGTACAGGTTAGTTCATCGACCTGAGATCGGCATTTGTCTCGTGTGAGTTCCCACTGTGCTTTGATTACTACCCTACCACAGCTCAAAGGAGTCGTGCAAACAGGTTTTAGTTGGGTACAGTCCCGAGCCACATGGAGGCGGTGAGCGGATCTGCAGGGGTTCGTCTCTCCCGGTATTGGGAGTGAGGTCGAGCTGTGTCGAGGAGAGCCAGAACATGAAAAGACCTTGGCCAAGGCAGGAGATTTGCTGGTAGGTATTCCAGTAGTATCTCAGGGTGTTCTGGGCTACACTCCGACACGACTTGTACCGCTATTGGGGGTCTGACTTTTACCAACCCCTAGGCCCGCCATGCGATGCTTATAGACGAACGGACCGGACTGTACGGATATTGACACTGACAGGCTCAGTAGGGTGTCAGGATGAGTTCGCTCATCGACGTCCCTTTTGGTCAATACTGTAAGTCGATGTACAACACCCCACGACTTGCGGGGAGGCGGAAATTGTTAGTTATATGTATGCCCTAGAGGCCATTACTATACATAGGATGTATATTGTAGTGGATGCTGGGACATATATAGGGAGGACTTTCTTGATCGACATGATAGTATGCTATCTGATTAATCTTTACCTTAACGTGTACACTGATTGTCTCCCTGTTACATGTTGGTAAAGCCCTTAGGATCTGTACTTGACTACCTGGACTATGATGCGGATCATACTAGTGGGGACATGGTAGTCCATAAGTACATCCTTCAAAGTCCCTAGTCGTGGGTGTATCGAGACGGGGCATCGATATACCAGAGTAGACTAGCGTATACCTTCTCGACCCATACAGATGGGCGATGGATGATCCCATATCCATTGGTGTTTGACATCAGAGATGATATACGGGTGCTCAGTGGAGACTGGGTACACTGGACGAACTCGCCGAGAACTTCCAGATGGTATTATACCTTACGTCAGATGGCAGTTCTCTGGTGACACTAGTACAGAGTAGTCTGTTGACCCGAGATCGTCATAGAGTCTTGTGTGGTTCCTACTGTGCTTTGATTTCCATCTTACCACGTCCAAGAGGGCGTGCAAAACGGTGGTTTTTGGGTACAGTCCCTAGTCACATGGAGGCAATGAGCGATAGGAGGGGATTCGTCTCTCCCGGTATAGGGGGTTGATGTTGCGCTGTGTTCGATTGGCTATAACAGGAAATCCCTGGCCAGGGTTGCTGAGATTTACTGGTAAGTGTTACCAGTAGTTTCTCGAATAGTTATAGACCTCATATCGACACGACTTATCGAGCTATTGGGGTCTGACGTTTACCACCCCTAGGCGAGATATGCGACATATCAGACGATCAGACCGGACTGTATGGTAGTGTTAATGGTTGGATTCACTGGAGTGTGAGCGGACTTGCTCGTCGATCTTCTGATCGCTCAATACCCGGGTGGCCGTTACGTTTAGCAGACCGCTTGCGGCTTGTGGGTGTTTGATATGATCATCATCTGCTGCCGGCGTATTGACGAGTCTTTAGAGTCCTACACAGAGGTTTCCTGGCTCAAGCGAAACGAAATAGGAGCGCATATGAGATATGTGCGGGACCGAGAATGATACCAGTATGTGATACTGTATTCGATTCTCGCGATTTGTGACATTGATCGGTTATATGCGATATAGCCGGGTTATCGGATCAACTGTTAATTCGATAAGTTGTTACTGTAGATATTAGTCGGTTATATGCGATATGACCGGATCATTAAATCAAGTATCGATTTAATGATTTAATGCATAATTATATATTTGATATATCACTTTGCATTAACTAGTATCGGTTCACTTTAAATGGATTTTCTCACTTGATTTGTGCACATTGTACATGTGATATACTTTTTGTGCACTTGATTGTATCATGTTTGATGATACATGTTTGCTAGGGTTTTTGTGTAAAGATCAAACCATGGTTACATGTTAATGGTTAGGGTTATTTTTTATTCACTTATTTATTTATCTATTGATTTTTGGAAATTGAATGGCATGAAAAGAAAATGGTGGCTTGTTTTGTATTCTAGTTGAAGCTTCATGAAGCTTTGACCTAAGTGACCATTTTTGTCTCATGCTTAACCCTAACCATTCCAACTAACCTTGGTTTAATCTCTACACTTGACCATGGTTTACATTATGATAAGTTTTGATTTTCTATTGATTTTAATTAACTTATTATAAGAATTATCATCTTCCTCTTCTTCTTCTTCTTGAAGAAAACCTTTCTTCATTAATGGTGATTGATGAAAATGAGTGAGAAATCCAATTCTAAAGTCTACCCACTTCCTATTTCTTCATCCTCTACCTCTTGCCATGTAGTAGAGTGTGTTTCCTTCACAAGTTTTCTAGACTTGGTGAAGTTGGAGCTTGATCTAGCGATGCCTCGACGTAGATCATCTTCGGCACGTCGTCGATGACCTAGCCCGCTCTTTCTCCGATAAATCCGACGCTAGAGCCCAGGATTTGATTTGGACAGCGGAGAGGACCTCATCACGGAGCCGTGGAGGTGGAGGACCGGATCTACAAAGGTTGTATTTCCGTATTCTTATAGTTAAGTGTTAACTAGTTTGCTTTGTCGCCTAAACATCTAGCCAACGATCCGTATTAGGGTTTCTCGGCACCGTTAAATTTTGAAATTGGCATGGTTGATGCCTTGTGAGACCTCTTGAGAGTGCCTAGGAACCCTACAGAAATATGAAAAACGATCTTGTTTTTTGCTTAAACATCGACTAACCGCATGAATCGAAGCTAAACGATAACTAACATCAAACATAGAAGTTCTAAACTACTATGTAAAGAGATTATACCTAAAGAACCGTGTCCTTCGTCTTTACGAACTCCACCTCCTCCTCGGCCTTCTCCAAGTAGTAGACGATCCACCACGAGAGCTTAACTCCAAGCTTTGCCTCTAAACTTAAGGAAACTAGGTATCTTTAAGTGCTAATCAAAGTACCTAGATGAAATAGAGTATGGTTATGGATTAAGTAGTCTAACTAATCCTTGTACTCAACACATGAGAGGGGAGGATTAGGGTTTGAAGAGAGAGAGCTTGAGGAGAGAGAAGATGAACATAATAATGAGAAGAGAAAATGAGTTATCATAATATATATCAAGCATTTTATTTTATCAAGAAAAGAAAAGAAAATGATTTACAACCATGCTTGATAAATATCTTGTGGTGATTCATCTCCATGAGTCATTAAGCAATTATGAAGCATTAATGACATGGATGAATCATCCATATGACTCACTAATCTCATTCAATGTATATGCCACCTAAACCTCCTTAGTCACCATCTTCTAGAAGCTTCTCGCGAAATTACGAGAACGCCCCTCCTATCCGTGAAAACACGGAAAAACTTTAGACTGTATAAATTCAATAACAGGATACTAGTAACTGGCGTAAACCAAAGCCGACTAGTAAAAACTGTCCGAAAGTCGTACGTGCGTAAACACACGTATGCGTCCGAACCCTTGTCGTAAAACCATACGACCTCTATATCGTTTTGCCTGGAGTAGGGAAACTCTCTGCGTGGGACTCTATAGACTCGACTACTACGCTGGCAGTGGGTTTAACCATAGATCGCAAGCGGCACTAGCTGTACGTAACGGTCCCCAGGTAGATGTCGATAAGAAGGCCGATGAGGAAACCCATCCGAACTCCTACTGAGTCTGATGTGACAATCTCCATACAGTCCGGTCCATTCGTCTAAGACTATCGCATATCGGGCCTAGGGGGCGGCAAGCGTCAGTCCCCTAATAGCTGTATAAGTCGTGTCGGAGCGAAGCCCATTACATCCTAAGAAACTACTGGAACCTACCAGCAAATCTCGCTTGCCCTGGCCAGGGACTTTGTGTAATGGCTCTCTGACACAGCGCGATATCAACCCCCAATACCGGGAGAGACGAATCTTGTCTAACCGCCACTACCTCCAAGTGCTCGGGACTGCACCCAGCTGCTACCTGTTTGCACGACTCCTTTGAGCCGTGGTAGGGTAGCAATCTAAGAACAGTGGGATACACTCGAGGCGAAGCAGCAGTGTCAAGTCTGCGGACTATGCTGTACTCATGTCACCTGGGAACTGTTCACTGACGACTGGTATAAAACCATCCAACAGTTCCCTGTGAGTCCTGTCCGGTGTACCCGTAACCCAACGAGCACCTGTATACTATCTCTAGTACGACGTACTGACGGTTGTGGGACAGACCATCTCCCCAACTGGGATGAGAAGCGTACACACTAGTCTACTCCGGAGTATCGATGCCCTGTCTCGATAATCCAACGACTAGGGACCTGAATAAGGATGTGCTTGTAGACTATCCAGCCCCCACTAGTGTGACTGCCATCACAACGCTGGTAGTCAAGCAAGATCCTAAGAGCTCTATCAATACGTATACTCACATATTAAGATAGAAAAACCAAGTAGCATACTACCATGTTTAGCAAGACTGTTATATACATGTGAATATCCCAAGCTTCCATTAAGTAATATACAAACTAGTATGATACAATAATGGCCCTTAGGGCATATACACTAACAATCTCCCACTTGTACTAAGGCCATGTACTGGCATATCGAAGACCGATGATCTCGAGTAGCCTCTCGAACTGAATCTGAGGTAGGGCCTTTGTGAATGGATCAGCAATGTTCTCTTCAGAAGCAACTCTCCGAACCTCGATCTCCCGACGATCAATGATCTCCCTGATCAGATGATACCGCCTTAAGATGTGTCTGGACTTCTGATGGGACCTTGGTTCCTTCGCTAAAGCTATAGCTCCGTTGTTGTCGCAATACAGAGGTATTGGATCAACTATGGTAGGAACCACCTGAAGTTCTGTTAGGAACTTCTTCATCCAGACTGCTTCTTTTGCGGCATCGCAAGTAGCTATATACTCCGCTTCCATCGTCGAGTCAGCAACGATGTCCTGCTTGGAGCTCTTCCAGCACACCGCCCCTCCATTGAGGGTAAAGACATAACCCGACATGGACTTGGAATCGTCCTTATCACTCTGGAAGCCGGAATCAGCAAAGGCCTCTAACCTGAGGTCTTTTCCGCCGTAAACCAAGAACATCTCCTTAGTCCTTCTCAGGTACTTGAGAATGTTCTTTACTGCTATCCAGTGCTTCTCCCCTGGGTCTGACTGATACCGGCTTACCACACTCAGTGCGTAAGCTACATCTGGTCTGGTGCACAACATCTCATACATTATAGAACCTACCGCAGAAGCGTAGGGTATAATAGACATGCGTTCCCTTTCCAAATCAGTCTTGGGAGACATCTCTTTGGAGAGGGTGATTCCGTGACAAGCCGGTAGATTACCGCGCTTAGAATCTTCCATACTGAATCTTTTCAATACAGTGTCGATATACCTGGACTGCGAAAGTCCCAACATCCTCTTGGATCTATCACGATAGATCCGGATCCTCAGAATGTATGAGGCATCACCCAGGTCTTTCATGGAGAACCTGTGTGACAAGAATCCTTTGACAGATTGTAGCATAGGAATGTCATTTCCTATCAATAGAATGTCATCCACGTACAAGACGAGGAATACGACACTTCTGGCTACAACTTTACTATATATGCACGGTTCATCTGGATTTTTGATAAAGTCATATTCTTTGACTGTTTCATCAAAACAGATGTTCCAACTCCGCGATGCCTGCTTTAGTCCATAAATGGATTTAAGCAGCTTGCATACTTTCCCGCTGCTCCCACTCTGATTGAAACCCTCTGGCTGATCCATATAGACGCACTCTTCTAAATTTCCATTCAGAAAAGCCGTCTTTACGTCCATCTGCCAGATTTCATAATCATGGAAGGCAGCAATAGCAAGAAGGACCCGAATGGATTTGAGCATAGCCACTGGAGAAAAAGTTTCGTCATAGTCCAAACCAGGTCTTTGACGAAAACCCTTTGCAACAAGTCTAGCCTTATAGGTTTCCACCTGTCCATCTACACCAATCTTTTTCTTGAAGATCCATTTGCATCCTATGGGTTTTACCCCATCTGGAGCAAAGTCCAAAGTCCATACTTTGTTGGTGTACATGGACTCCATTTCGGTCCGCATTGCATCTAGCCATCGTACCCAGTCGCCGCTCTGGATAGCCTGCTGGAAGTCAGTAGGTTCATCATCATCTATGATGCAATCCTCTCTATCCCCATCTATGAGAAAACCGTAGTATCTCTCAGGCGGATGAGACGGCCTACTACTCCTGCGGAGGGGTGCGGGAATGTCCTGTTCTTCTTGAACTACCGGTTCAACCAAACTTTCAGTATTAGTTTATGGTTCTGGAATTTCTTCCAGTTCTATTTCGCTCCCACTTGATTCCTTTTCTAAAAAATGATGTTCTAGAAAATGGGCATTACGAGAAACAAATACCTTTTGTTCCTCTGCGTAATAGAATAGATATCCCCTGGAGTTCTTTGGATATCCCACAAACTTACACTTTACTGATCGTGACTCGAGCTTGTCTACATGCTGCTTTTTAACAAAAGCTGGACATCCCCAAATCTTTATATACTGTAGATGGGGTTTCTTCCCGCTCCACATCTGATATGGAGTGGTAGGCACAGTCTTGGTAGGAACCATGTTCAAAAGATATGCCGCTGATTCTAGCGCATAACCCCAGAATGATCGCGGTAACTCAGCATTACTCATCATGGATCGTACCATATCCAATAGGGTTCGATTCCGTCTCTCCGATACACCATTATGCTGTGGAGTGTATGGAGGAGTAAGCTGAGAGAGAATTCCTTTCTCTTTTGTAGGGTTCCTAGGCACCCCAAGAAGGTCTCACAAGGCATCAACCATGCCAATTTAAAATTTAACGGTGCCGAGAAACCCTAAAGTACGGATCGTTGGCTAGAAATCTAGGCGAAAAAGAAACTAGTTAACAGCTTAACTAAACTTTAAACGGAAATACAACCTTTGTAGATCCGGTGTTCCACCTCCATAGCTCCGCAACGAAGTCCCCTCGCTGTCCAAATGAATTCCCGGGCTCTAGCGTCGGCTTCGTCGGAGAAATGGCGAGCTAGGTCGTCGATGTCCATGCCGAAGATGATCTACGTCGAGGCATCGCTAGATCAAGCTCCACCTTCACCAAGCCATAAAAACTTGTGAAGGAAACACACTCTACTACTTGGCAAGAGGTAGAGGATGAAGAAATAGGAAGTGGGTTCACTTTAGAATTGGATTTCTCACTCATTTTCACATTCCACCATTGTTGGTAGAAAGCTTTCTTCAAGGTTGAAGATGAAGAAGAAGAAGATAATGATATGATAAGAATAAGAATAATGGAAAATAAAATCTATTCTTATCATAATCACACCATGGTTAAGTGTAGAGAGAGGACCATGGTTAGGTGTAGTGGTTAGGGTTAAGCATGAGACAAAATGGTCACTTTATTCAAACCTTCATGAATGTTCATGAAAGAAACAAAAATAAAAGCCACCATTTTATCTTTATGCATTATATTTTCCAAAGAAATAAATGAATAAATAAATGTATATGAAAAAAAAACCCTAACCATTTAAATAACCATGGATCAATCTTTAACATAAACCAAGTAAGCATGCATCATCAAACATGATACAATCATGTGCACAAAACTATATCGAATATACAATGTGCACATCCGAGCGAGAAAATCCATTTAAAGTGAACCAATACTAGTTAATGCAAAGCAATATATCAAATATATAATTATGCATTAAATCATTAAATCAACACTTGATTTAACGATCCGGTCATATCACATATAACCGACTAGTATCCAATGTATCGGCTTATCGAATCAATCATTGATTCGATAACTAAGTTATATCGCATACAACCATTCGACACATTCATCGCGAGAATGGAATACGGTATCACATACCATTATCATTCTCGGTCCCGCACATATCTTATATGCGCTCCTATTTCGTTTCACTTGAGCCAGGAAACCTCTGTGTAGGACTCTAAAGACTCGTCAATACGCCGGCAGCAGATGATGATCATATCAAACACCCACAAGCCGCAAGCGGTCTGCTAAACGTAACGGCCACCCGGGTATTGAGCGATCAGAAGATCGACGAGCAAGCCCGCTCACACTCCAGTGAATCCAACCAGTAACACTACCGTACAGTCCGGTCTGATCGTCTGATATGTCGCATATCTCGCCTAGGGGTGGTAAACGTCAGACCCCAATAGCTCGATAAGTCGCGTCGATATGAGGTCTATAACAATTCGAGAAACTACTGGTAACACTTACCAGTAAATCTCAGCAACCCTGGCCAGGGATTTCCTGTTATAGCCAATCGAACACAGCGCAACATCAACCCCCTATACCGGGAGAGACGAATTCCCTCCTATCGCTCATTGCCTCCATGTGACTCGGGACTGTACCCAAAAACCACCGTTTTGCACGCCCTCTTGGACGTGGTAAGATGGAAATCAAAGCACAGTGGGAACCACACAAGACTCTATGACGATCTCGGGTCAACAGACTACTCTGTACCAGTGTCACCAGAGAACTGCCATCTGACGTGAGGTATAATACCATCTGGGAGTTCTCGGCGAGTCTGTCCAGTGTACCCAGTCTCCACTGAGCACCCGTATATCATCTCTGATGTCAAACACCGATGGATATGGGATCATCCATCGCCCATCTGTATGGGTCGAGAAGGTACACGCTAGTCTACTCTGGTATATCGATGCCCCATCTCGATACACCCACGACTAGAGACTTTCAAGGATGTACTTATGGACTACCATGTCCCCACTAGTATGATCCGCATCATAGTCCAGGTAGTCAAGTACACATCCTAAGGGCTTTACCAACATGTAACAGAGAGACAATCAGTGTACACGTTAAGGTAAAGAGTAACCAGATAGCATACTATCATGTCGAGCAAGAAAGTCCTCCCTATATATGTCCCAGCATCCACTACAATATACATCCTATGTACAGTAATGGCCTCTAAGGCATACATATAACTAACAATCTCCCACTTGCACTAGGGCCATCTGTAGCAGTGGTTGTAGTATCTCATACTCAACCATCCCTTAAAAGTCTCTCTCTGGGAATAGGCCTTCGTGAGTGGATCCGCCGTGCTGTCCTCTGAGTCTAGTCTCCTAACCTCGATCCCTTAGAGATCAACCATCTCCATGATCAGGTGATACTGCCTTAGAATATGTCTGGATCACTGATGGGACCTGCGTTCCTTGGCATAAGCCACAACTCCATTGTCACACAATGGGAGGAACAAAGTTCATCTTATGAACTATTATACACCCAGACTGCCTCTTTGGTAGTATCTTAAATAGTGATGTATCCAGCCTTTATCGTCTAGTATGTCACGGTATCTAGCTTGGAACTCTTTCAACATACCGTCCCTTTACTGAGGGTAAAGACAATGCCTGCGACTGACATTCAGTCGTCTTTATCACCCTGGAACCCTTCCAGTGATTCTCCCCAGGATCAACTGATACCATCTCACTACAGCTAGTGAGTATCCTAACATCCATTTAGATCTATCTCATAGATCCAAAATCCAGGATTTAGGAGGTATCACTTTGATCCTATATGGAGAATTATGGTGATAAGCGGAGATTGACCGAGCGTAGCATAGGAAACTCCTTCCCCATCAAGAGTATGTCATCCATGTACTCTACGAGGATTGTCACCATACTCCCTACTTCCTTTTTGTTTATACAAGGTTCATCTACCATTTTAACGATGTCAAACTCTTTGACTACCACATCAAAACAGATGTTCCAACTCCGCGAAGCCTGCTTTATCCTATAAAACATCTTGCACACGTTTCCGCTGCTCCCACTGTCTACGAGGCCCTCTGGCTGTGTACTTATAGACGCACTCTTCTAAAACATCATTTAGAAAAGCAGTCAAGATACCCAACCACCAGAGATCGTAGTCATGGTATGTAGCCGTGGTAAGTAGGATCTGGATGGACTTAAGCATAGCTCCTTAGAAAAATGTTTCCTCATGATCCACACCTGGTCAATGATGCAAACCTTTAACAAGTCTAGCTTTGAAAGTCTCAACTTTTCCATCTACACCTAGTAATCTTCTCAAGATATACTTGCTCCTGATGGAGATTTAACCCTTCAGATATAGCAACCAAAGTCCATACTTTGTTGGTGGATATGGATTCCATCTCAGATCACTAAGCATCCAGCCATTCTTACAGAGTCTTCACTCTCGATGGCCTGCTCGAAACTAGTTGGGTCATCATCTCATGATGCAATCCTCGCTTCCACTGTCATAGAGAAACCGAAGTATCTCTCAGGTGGGTGAGGAACCCTACTAGATCGGCGGAGAGGCTGAGATTCGTTGGTAACTATTGAATCCTTCGGTTCTACCAAATCATCAGCTGTAGTTTGTATAGCTGGAACCTTTCCAGTTCTACATTACAGACCTTGCCTCGAGCTTGTCCGGTATTTTGATTTTAGACATAGGCCGGACAACCCCAAATCTTAACTAGCATAAAACATGGGCTCTTACCATACCATATCTCATATGAAGTGGTAGGCAACTGATTTGACTGTAACCCTATTCAATAGGTATGCAGCTTCTCAAGTGCATAACTCCCAAAAGGAAATAGGTAACTCAGTAATACTCATCATAGAGCACACCATATCATATAGGGTGTGATTTCTCCGCCCCGATATACCATCGTGCTATGGTGTATTCGGAGGAGTAATTCCGAGAGAGAATCTCATTCTCCTTTAGAATAGTCCAGGATTTCCGTGCTCAAGTATTCTCCTCCTTGATCACATCAAAGGACATAATACTTATACCTGTATATTGGTTCTCTACTTCTAACTTATATTCTGTGAATATCTCAAAAGGTTCGGACTTGTGTTTCAACAGGAACATATGTCTGAATCTAAAGAGATCATCAGAGAACGTAATGAAGTATAAAGAACCAGTCTTGGTATGTGTAGACAGGGGACCTACATACATCAACATGTATCATCCCAAGAGTTCACTAACTCTTTCTCTGTTTCCAATAAACGGAGCTATGGTCATCTTATCTTTGTGACATGACTGGCGAGTTTCACAAGATGTAAATTCAAACTGATTTAAATATACATCTAAATGTAACTTCAGCCAGTCGGGTCGCATTGATCTGACCTAGTCTACAATACCTCAAGAAGAATCCGTTCATTTCTGAACTCTTCCTCTTGTGTGTGTTCCATATACTAAGAACTGTAGTTTGATTTAGAACATTAATGCTTTTAGATAACGTGCCTGAACCGATCAACTTTTGATATAGGAAATGTTCAAAACATTATCCAACAATACAAAATTTTACCGTTTCTTTACTAATAAAGAAACAGATATGATTTTGCATAACAGGTTCGGTATCTAATAACATTCGTTCAGAATCAATGTATTTGTAATACAGGGTGACAGTGACCAACAGACTTGGCTGCAACTCTTGCCCCGTTTTCTGCCTCATGAAACTTATCACCCGTTCTCAGTTCTCTACCTATCTGTAGCCCTATGTAATAGATTACATATCTGGGATCCTGATCTGGTATCACATACCCAGGACGTAGAGGATACAGAGAAACAGTTCTGTATAAAGAACACACCCGAAGATGATGCATCAGCATGCACTCTCTTCGTTTGGGCGGCACGGGAAATCTGGTATTCCCCAATTTCCTGCTCTGTCTTATAACAATTATAAGTTGGAGCGGGACCAACGTTCCCCAGCTCAGTATAACAAGCGGGTTCGGTCAATAATCCGTATTATTATCTTGATTAAGGCGTGATATGGTCGCTACCTGGAGAGAGAGAGAAGAAAACACTCAGCGTGCGCTCTTGCAAGAATAGATTGGTTATTATTTTATCTAATCAGGATGGCTCCCACTGCTTTTTATCAAATCTTCCTTCAAACCCTAAAAGGAAAGACTAGCCGGGATTAATTACACACTACAAGTTCGCCAATCTTTCAGCCAGGCCAGTGTCGGTACTTTGAGGGAGGTCCCCCGTGCTTTCGCACGAACCTAATTAATGTAAACCTCGTTTTCCCTGAGGCGTAACCCCGTTGACACCTTTCTAGACACCTACTAGATCGGCTAATTGTAATGTATAAAACTCTCCCAGGCGTAACTCTTACTCGCAGCGGGTATCGGGATCCAACTATCTCATAGAAGGTATGCAATCTCATTGCAAATCTCAACACTTGAAATTCCCGATAATATTTTGCCCCGAACGATCTATGACCTTGACAAGGTCAACAAACCATAGACCGCAAGTCAAGTTCAACCCGTCATTTCTTGATTGAATCAAACCCACCCGCACGACCCTTGACAAGGTCAACAAGGCCGCACGACTACCCTAACCCAATCTGCATCATATGCATAAGCAGATAAATACTGGTTAGCTACCGCACACTGTGCCTTGACAAGGTCAACAAACGCAGCACGAATACTAAACAGGATTTATCTGAAATGACGGAGGGCTACGACAGGTTTTTCTGAAAACCTATTGCGTAATGAACTTGATATCGTTGTAGAATCAAATGATTTTGAAATGGAGTGCTTTTGAGGCTTTTCTAGTTTTGCTAAAGGAGTCACTCCCGGTGAAGGGATCGTCGGTCCTTTCCTCGTCGAATGAGGTGCGGGATATATCATATATATCACTGTGCAAAGCAAAAACACTTAAAAGCAATCAAAAGACAAACCGAGTGTGTAGCATCTGCCAGTTATTGCTAAAGGAGTCACTCCCGGTGAAGGGATCTCGGTCCTTTCCTTATCGAATAAAGTGCAGGATATATCACATATACCGCTGTGCAAAGCAAGAACTGTAGCTACCTGTTTTATTTTTGAAATTCGATTCTACAACATCTTAGGTTTCTTTTTATTTCATTAATCACATTAATGAAGTCCCATCATTTATATACCTAAACAAAACAGATAAATACGACGTACACTTATGCCATCCGCATTCGCCTCGATGTCCCCTCATGCACCGTTAGGTTAGGTAACTAACGGCAGAGCGGGGCAGGGCTAGCGCGGGTGTAAAATATAAGTAACGCCTATATAATATATCATATATACTATATACAGTATCTATCACAGAACATCACATGATCACATCACAGATATCGCAGCAGAAGAATCATATGAAATATTGGATATACTAGGATGTCCGTATTTCCAATACGAGCCAGTATAAAACACGGATTCCACGGTCGCGATGAATAGCCAAACCCACACCCCTAGACCCCTACGAGAGCGGCAAGCAACCCTACCAATTCTAGAGTTAGGAGACCCGGACTCGACTCCTCGAGTTGTTCTCCCACTGGACTCCAGAACCCGGTTACTTGTGCCCTCCTCCTTGGGTCTATCCTAGTGCGGAAAAGTAAATAATATACAAAGGATGACATCTTCCGCAACCTGGAAGTGCCCCAATAAAAGAATATTACATACAAGTTTTTACATGAATGAAAATGAAAAACGCTCATCTCACATAAAAAAAACCCCCGGCTATTCAATCACGACGATCCAATATAACATATCCAGCAACACATAACATCACATGTCATCAACGTAAGTAAACATGCGTATCCCAATTGTCGTTGACATATAGCAACGAAACCGGCGATATCACATATTACACTTACGGTCACAGAAAAGAAAGTGTAAAACTACAACAGTTGGAATCCGCAACCACCTCAGACATCGCATGCCTGACTAAATGAATTACTTAGACATCGCATGCCTAACAATTATAAACCCCGCATTTTAGTCTCAAATATCGAAAACACTTTTCAATATCAAGTCGGGGAATTCAACAGGATTCCCGACATCCTGATCGAATGCTCGTCGCAAACTTCAGTAGACGTCCGCACCCCCGATACCGTCGACGAAGTGCACCAAGGCGGAACACAGCTGCCGCGAGCACCCGAACGGATGCTTTCGGCGACGGGGTTCTCCTACAGTCACTTGGTCGGGGCTATGGAGCGAGGCTGTCTATTAAGTTTATCGGCGAGTATCCGCGTACGCTACGTGATTGCGACGGACTTTTGATCACATCAAAATTCCGTGGCAACCGATCAAGTGAGACTAAACTGCTATGTTTATAACATTCATTCAGTTATCTCATAACTCTTTGTGAATTCCAATTATTGTATCCCATTCCAGATAAAATAGAAAATGTTAAACTTTTCGATCGAACATTCGAACACCCAAGTTTTCCCGATACAGATCAACACATGAAATAAGTCTAACAACATTCAGTTCGTGCCTCAGTACCAACGGTCCAGCCGTAGAAGGGTCAAGCCAACGCCTCACATGTGGCACGCCGTACTGCCCCAAACCCGAAGGTTCAAAGGGCAGTTCAAGACGGTCACATAATCGAGTTAAGGTTTGTTGTCTTCTAGAGGGTCCATCACGTTACTTGCACTACTTAGAACGTCGTTAAACTACGGAAAAATCCAACAATTGGAAATTTCCCGGCAGGGGAAAAAGTGGGTATTTATATCCGGTCGAACTTTTTAACATATTCTAAAAATTATCCGGAAAGCCACACAGACAAAATTTGATACTCCGATCGAAACACCGAATCCCCAAATCAATCCCAGAAAATTCAACTCTAGAAAAAATATTTAAAATTCCAAGAAAAATCACCACTGGAAACTAAGAATTACTGTGCAAAATAATTTAAATACTGTGGCCGTACGGCGGCGGATCCGTCGCATGAGCCTTGCTCATGCCGCAGAACCGTGGTGGGAAAGTTGAATTAGGTCCACGAAATTTACAGTAATTCCTAGAAAACCCTGCTTGATTTTCTGCATATTTTTAATTTCGAAAAATCCACGTTTTTAGAAAAAGTACAGAGAGCATTTTCCGGGTTGGGTTTTCGGTTCGATCGGGTTTCAAATTCCGTCTAGACTTCGCCTAAGGCTCTAGCTAGGCTATGATACCACTGTAGGGTTCCTAGGCACCCCAAGGAGGTCTCACAAGGCATCAACCATGCCAATTTAAAATTTAACGGTGCCGAGAAACCCTAAAGTACGGATCATTGGCTAGAAATCTAGGCGAAAAAGAAACTAGTTAACAGCTTAACTAAACTTTAAACGGAAATACAACCTTTGTAGATCCGGTGCTCCACCTCCATAGCTCCGCAACGAAGTCCCCTCGCTGTCCAAATGAATTCCCGGGCTCTAGCGTCGGCTTCGTCGGAGAAATGGCGAGCTAGGTCGTCGATGTCCATGCCGAAGATGATCTACGTCGAGGCATCGCTAGATCAAGCTCCACCTTCACCAAGCCATAAAAACTTGTGAAGGAAACACACTCTACTACTTGGCAAGAGGTAAAGGATGAAGAAATAGGAAGTGGGTTCACTTTAGAATTGGATTTCTCACTCATTTTCACATTCCACCATTGTTGGTAGAAAGCTTTCTTCAAGGTTGAAGATGAAGAAGAAGAAGATAATGATATGATAAGAATAAGAATAATGGAAAATAAAATCTATTCTTATCATAATCACACCATGGTTAAGTGTAGAGAGAGGACCATGGTTAGGTGTAGTGGTTAGGGTTAAGCATGAGACAAAATGGTCACTTTATTCGAACCTTCATGAATGTTCATGAAAGAAACAAAAATAAAAGCCACCATTTTATCTTTATGCATTATATTTTCCAAAGAAATAAATGAATAAATAAATGTATATGAAAAACAAAACCCTAACCATTTAAATAACCATGGATCAATCTTTAACATAAACCAAGTAAGCATGCATCATCAAACATGATACAATCATGTGCACAAAACTATATCGAATATACAATGTGCACATCCGAGCGAGAAAATCTATTTAAAGTGAACCAATACTAGTTAATGCAAAGCAATATATCAAATATATAATTATGCATTAAATCATTAAATCAACACTTGATTTAACGATCCGGTCATATCACATATAACCGACTAGTATCCAATGTATCGGCTTATCGAATCAATCATTGATTCGATAACTAGGTTATATCGCATACAACCATTCGACACATTCATCGCGAGAATGGAATACGGTATCACATACCATTATCATTCTCGGTCCCGCACATATCTCATATGCGCTCCTATTTTGTTTCGCTTGAGCCAGGAAACCTCTGTGTAGGACTCTAAAGACTCGTCAATACGCCGGCAGCAGATGATGATCATATCAAACACCCACAAGCCGCAAGCGGTCTGCTAAACGTAACGGCCACCCGGGTATTGAGCGATCAGAAGATCGACGAGCAAGCCCGCTCACACTCCAGTGAATCCAACCAGTAACACTACCGTACAGTCCGGTCTGATCGTCTGATATGTCGCATATCTCGCCTAGGGATGGTAAACGTCAGACCCCAATAGCTCGATAAGTCGCGTCGATATGAGGTCTATAACAATTCGAGAAACTACTGGTAACACTTACCAGTAAATCTCAGCAACCCTGGCCAGGGATTTCCTGTTATAGCCAATCGAACACAGCGCAACATCAACCCCCTATACCGGGAGAGACGAATTCCCTCCTATCGCTCATTGCCTCCATGTGACTCGGGACTGTACCCAAAAACCACCGTTTTGCACGCCCTCTTAGACGTGGTAAGATGGAAATCAAAGCACGGTGGAAACCACACAAGACTCTATGACGATCTCGGGTCAACAGACTACTCTGTACCAGTGTCACCAGAGAACTGCCATCTGACGTGAGGTATAATACCATCTGGGAGTTCTCGGCGAGTCCGTCCAGTGTACCCAATCTCCACTGAGCACCCGTATATCATCTCTGATGTCAAACACCGATGGATATGGGATCATCCATCGCCCATCTGTATGGGTCGAGAAGGTACACGCTAGTCTACTCTGGTATATCGATGCCCCATCTCGATACACCCATAACTAGGGACTTTCAAGGATGTACTTATGGACTACCATGTCCCCACTAGTATGATCCGCATCATAGTCCAGGTAGTCAAGTACACATCCTAAGGGCTTTACCAACATGTAACAGAGAGACAATCAGTGTACACGTTAAGGTAAAGAGTAACCAGATAGCATACTATCATGTCGAGGAAGAAAGTCCTCCCTATATATGTCCCAGCATCCACTACAATATACATCCTATGTACAGTAATGGCATCTAGGGCATACATATAACTAACATCTTTTAGGTAACCTAGGAACTTGGCACTTAAGTATTCACCACCTCGATCAGATCTAAGTGTCTTGATACTTTTGCCGGTTTGGTTTTCTACTTCATTCTTATACTCTTGGAATTTCTCAAAAGCCTCGGATTTATGTTTCATCAGATAAATGAATCTGTATCTTGAGTAATCATCCGTGAAATTAATGAAATAGGAAAAACCACCTCTTGCATGTGTAGACATTGGACCACATACATCGCTGTGTATGAGTCCTAAAAGCTCGCTCGCTCTTACTCCATGTCCAGTAAATGGAGTCTTTGTCATCTTTCCTTTGAGACAAGATTGACAAGTGTCATAAGTTTGATATTCGAACGAGTCCAAATATCCTTCTGTATGCAACTTAGTCAACCTTCTCTCATTGATGTGACCCAGTCTACAATGCCATAAGAAAGCTTTATTTAAATCTGGAGACTTTCTTTTTAGTGTGTTCTGGACATTGAAAATTTGGAGTTGGTTTAAAACATATATACCGTTATTTAGTGTACCGGACCCAATCAAACCATGATTAAGGTGGATGTTAACAACATCTCTTACAAACGTGAAATCATAACCTTTATTTGATAACAAGGAAACTGATATGATATTACACGTTAAGCTTGGTACAAAAAAAATAGTTATGTAAAACCAAAATGTGTCCATTCGTCAATCCTAGGTGATAATCCCCGACGGACGCAGCTCCCACGCTAGCTCCGTTAGCAACCTTTAGGGTCATATCACCTTCCTTCAGCACTCTACGGTTTCTCAATGCCTGCAATGAATTGCAAATATGAGATCCTGATCCGGTATCCAATACCCAGGAAGTAGAGTTAATTGACAGACAATTCTCAATTACAAACACACCTGAAGTCGAAGCCACAGCTTGCTTCGGTTCCTGGTTCTTGGCGTTCCACGCCTTGCAATCTTTCTTCCAGTGCCCTTTCCTGTGACAATGGAAGCACTCATCCTGGCCCACTACCGGTACCGCAAACTTTTTCTTTCCCTTCCCTCCCACCTTACTAACACCTCCTCTAGGTTTGGTGGCGGCCTTCTTCTTCCTTCCTTTGGCCTTAGCCTTGGACCCGGAAGAAGATGCACCGCCAACAAACAGAGCGGGTGTTTCCCTTGTCTTCTGCAAGGTGCCCCCTGCACTCCTTAACATGTTCAGGAGTTCCGGAAGTTCAACTTCTTTTCTTTGAATGTTGAAGTTCAGGATAAACTAGGCGTAGGTGTGAGGAAGGGACTGGAGAATAAGGTCTGTATAGAGCTCATTATCCAAAGTCGTCCCAAGGTCTACGAGCTTTTCTATATAGCCGATCATCTTTAGGACATGTTCTCCTATCGATGACCCGACAGCCAACCTCGCTCGAAACAAGTTCTTAGAGGTCTCGTATCTTGCTATACGAGATTGCTCTCCATAAAGTTCCTTTGTATGGAGAAATATGCCATCTAGTTCCATATCCTCGTGCCTCCTCTGATGTTCATTGTTCATCGAGGCAAGCATGATGCACTTGGCTTTCGCGCAATCGAAATCCCAGGTTTTGCGGATTTCCTTATCCGCATTACTGGATTTGGGACCAGGGACAGCAGGTGCCGTAGCGGTGAGGACGTACCCCAATTTGTCATAGGTCAAAGCCATTTTGACATTCCGCAGCCAATCTTTATAGTTTGGCCCTGTCAGTATATTTTTCTCTAAAAGTAACTTAAGTCCAGTCATTTTCAGGGTCGCTGCAAATAGGAGAGAGAGAAAAAAACTCTTTAGCATGATGCTCTTGCAAGTTTAGAGTGGTTTTTAGTTTATCTAAACTGGATGGCTCCCACTGTTTCTCGAATCCTTCCTCAAACCATAAAAGAAGAATTAGCCAGGACTATTCTCACCGTACAATACTTACTTAACCGTTCAGCCAGGCTAGTGTCGATACTTCGAGGGAGGTTTTCCAACGCTTTCGCGAAGTTCCTTAATTAAATAACCTCTTTTCTCTGGGGGCGTAACCCCGCTGACACCTTTTTTGACACCTACTTGGTTTATAGCATTGATCGTTAAGTGACGAATATCCTGATAAGTAGCATATACTCACAGTAGGATCGGGATCCAAATATCATTGTATGATAATGTTGAAGGAATCCTACCAACATTCATCAAACTCCAAATTGTATGCAACTCTTTGCAAATTTCAGTTTCTTTAGAAGTTCCCGATATATATTTTTGCCCCATGCTCTTATGACCTTGGTGTTAGGTCAAAATGTCATAAGTCACATGTCAAGTTCTACCCATCATTATCTTGTCAATTTGAACCCATCCGTATATATCCTTGACGTTCGGCCAAAATGATAATACGACTGTCCCAAACTAACTCATCTATCTATGCAACAAATGAATACCCAGTAGCTACCAAACACTATGCCTTGGCGTTAGGTCAAAATACATAGCTTGAATACTAATGAATACCCAGATGAAATGACGGAGGGCTACGAATGGTTTTGGCGAAACCGTGAACGTAGTGAACTTGATATAACCGAAGGAACCTGATAGCTTTTAAAAGGAGTGGTTAAAGCTCCGCATTTAAAAATATCTGTTTTTTGTAAAATTAACCGAGTGGTTTCTTTTAAATTGTTCCAACGATTAAACTTTTTGGTTTATTTTCTTTGCATTATAAATAATGCGTCCCATCATTAACCTATCATTGCAGAAAACAACGAAAATACAACGTCCTCTTATGCCATCCACATTCGCCACGGGGTCCCGTCATCACCCGTTAGGTTACTTAACTAACAACAGAGCGGGGGCTGGGCTAGCGCGGGTGTAAAACATAAGTGACGTCTAAATAGCTATCATATACAGATATTGTACATTCGTCAGACGCAATAATAGGCATTCTAGATCACAGATGAACTTTATTGGATTTGCAAGTAATCCGTGTTTGTTTTGAGCCTGCAACAAAAAACGGATTACACGGTTCTGATGAATAGCCATTACCCCACCCAAGACCCCAACGGGTACGGCAAACTACCCGTCCGGCAGTTTGTGCACCCCACCTTGGGTCTGTCCTAGGAGCAAAAACAGTAAAATGAAATAATACAACGGTGGCTACAACCGCAACCTGGATGTGCCCCGCAAAATAATATTACAACAAATTACATTTACATCAAATGAATTAAATAATAACCCATCACATAACCCCGGCTATACATCACAACAATCCAACACAGTTCATATACACAACCAGATAAAATCCATTACAGAAATGTGCAACCCCCTGCCAACCGACATACTAGCAGTTATGGGAGGTTCACGAACACATTATACAAACACAGATATAATCCAACAAGCAAATACCGTATAATTTCGATCGATTAAACACATTTAATTTTGCTCCAATACTTCTCTGTAAATCTGAAACTTGAGCAAAAATGAAAAATTCCAGAAAATACCAAATATCACAGAGAACCAACACAGGAAAATTGGGTTCATGAATCGGCAACTCGGCGGCGGAAGCGCGGTGGATCGGTGGGATCCGCCGCGGTTCCACGGCGCTTTAGCCGATTCATGGGCCCAATTTTCTTGGGTGTTCTACTACTGTCATTTAGAGCTTTCTGAACCTCCCTGAAAAAATTTTGGACTTCATTTAAAAATCGACAGAAACTCATGATATCTGGGTTTTCCGGTTTCGTTTTTTCCGTTCGAAATTCATACAATTTTGCAAGTGAGTTATTTATTGTTTAGCGAGGCTCTGATACCACTGTAAGTCGATGTACAACACCCCACGATTTGCGGGGGAGCCTAATATATGAAAAACGATCTTGTTTTTTGCTTAAACATCGACTAACCGCATGAATCGAAGCTAAACGATAACTAACATCAAACATAGAAGTTCTAAACTACTATGTAAAGGGATTATACCTAAAGAACCGTGTCCTTCGTCTTTACGAACTCCACCTCCTCCTCGGCCTTCTCCAAGTAGTAGACGATCCACCACGAGAGCTTAACTCCAAGCTTTGCCTCTAAACTTGAGGCAACTAGGCATCTTTAAGTGCTAATCAAAGTACCTAGATGAAATAGAGTATGGTTATGGATTAAGTAGTCTAACTAATCCTTGTACTCAACACATGAGAGGGGAGGATTAGGGTTTGAAGAGAGAGAGCTTGAGGAGAGAGAAGATGAACATAATAATGAGAAGAGAAAATGAGTTATCATAATATATATCAAGCATTTTATTTTATCAAGAAAAGAAAAGAAAATGATTTACAACCATGCTTGATAAATATCTTGTGGTGATTCATCTCCATGAGTCATTAAGCAATTATGAAGTATTAATGATATGGATGAATCATCCATATGACTCACTAATCTCATTCAATGTATATGCCACCTAAACCTCCTTAGTCACCATCTTCTAGAAGCTTCTCACGAAATTACGAGAACGCCCCTCCTATCCGTGAAAACACGGAAAAACTTTAGACTGTATAAATCCAATAACCGGATACTAGTAACTGGCGTAAATCAAAGCCGACTAGTAAAAACTGTCCGAAAGTCGTACGTGCGTAAACACACGTATGCGTCCGAACCCTTGTCGTAAAACCATACGACCTCTATATCGTTTCGCCTGGAGTAGGGAAACTCTCTGCGTGGGACTCTAGAGACTCGACTACTACGCTGGCAGTGGGTTTAACCACAGATCGCAAGCGGCACTAGCTGTACGTAACGGTCCCCAGGTAGATGTCGATAAGAAGGCCGATGAGGAAACCCATCCGAACTCCTACTGAGTCTGATGTGACAATCTCCGTACAGTCCGGTCCGTTCGTCTAAGACTATCGCATATCGGGCCTAGGGGGCGGCAAGCGTCAGTCCCCTAATAGCTGTATAAGTCGTGTCGGAGCGAAGCCTATTACACCCTGAGAAACTACTGGAACCTACCAGCAAATCTCGCTTGCCCTGGCCAGGGACTTTGCGTAATGGCTCTCTGACACTGCGCGATATCAACCCCCAATACCGGGAGAGACGAATCCTGTCTAACCGCCACTGCCTCCAAGTGCTCGGGACTGCACCCAACTGCTACCTGTTTGCACGACTCCTTTGAGCCGTGGTAGGGTAGCAATCTAAGAACAGTGGGACACACTCGAGGCGAAGCAGCAGTGTCAAGTCTGCGGACTATGCTGTACTCATGTCACATGAGAACTGTTCACTGACGACTGGTATAAAACCATCCAACAGTTCCCTGTGAGTCCTGTCCGGTGTACCCGTAACCCAACGAGCACCTGCATACTATCTCTAGTACGACGTACTGACAGCTGTGGGACAGACCATCTCCCCAACTGGGATGAGAAGCGTACACACTAGTCTACTCCGGAGTATCGATGCCCTGTCTCGATAATCCAACGACTAGGGACCTGAATAAGGATGTGCTTGTAGACTACCCAGCCCCCACTAGTGTGACTTCCATCACAACGCTGGTAGTCAAGCAAGATCCTAAGAGCTCTATCAATAAGTATACTCACATATTAAGATAGAAAAACCAAGTAGCATACTACCATGTTTAGCAAGACTGTTATATACATGTGAATATCCCAAGCTTTCATTAAGTAATATACAAACTAGTATGATACAATAATGGCCCCTAGGGCATATACACTAACAAATACCTGGTAGCCCGTCACGTATTGGCTTATACCTCTGACGTGCTAGTGGTTAAATCCACAGCCATAGTATTGACAAGTCTTTAGAGTCCACCACACACAGTTACTCAAGTTTCGGGCGAAACGCTGTAGAGGCCGTATGGAGATATGGCAGGGTTCGATCAGATACGTGCGGTATTGCACGAATCGTGATCGGACGGTTTTTACTTGCCAGCTTTGGCTTAAGCCGGATCCTGGTATTAGATAGTGTAGATATTGTCTCTTTGCATTTGTGTTCAGTGGGAATACAAATGCGGGCATGTATTTGCTGTAGCGGGGTTTTCCTGTAATTTATTACGGGATCAGTTTTCTGATGTTGCCAGTTTGCATTCCGTTCCGGCCGGTTTTCTTTTATTCCTTCACTACCGGACTTTCGTTGGAGGGGGTTATTTGCACATTTTCAAATAACATTTGTGGAGGGGTTTATTGCATTTGTGGTTCAACCATCATGAGATTCTTTTCTTGTCTTTTCCATTGCCTTTTTCATGATGGTTTTGTGAAGGGATTTGGATTAGATTTTGGTGTGACCATTTTCTATATTGTTTTCATTCTCATTTTCTTCTCTTGCTTAAGCTTCTTTTTCCTTGACCATTCTTATGGGGGGGCGGCCATTTTGGGCAAGAAGGGAGAGATGAGAGGAAATTTCATTTGGTGTGGAAAATATATCATCTCATTTTGCTTGCTCCAAAAATCTAAAACCCTTCTCCAAAGTTCTTGATTCTTACATCCATGGCAACTTCTAAAACCCTAAAGAGACAACGATTCTACACTAGTCTACAGCAAATCTTGGACGCGTCGGCTAGCCAACATCGCGCCCGAGTTGCCTCGGTCCAGAGGTGGGAGCCCGTAAACGAACCCGGCTACGTAGTACCCTTTCCGACGAGGACGTGACGGACGGAGATTCCGCGGGAGATCGGAGTGGAGACGAAGACTGAAGGACACGGATCGCTTGGTATAACTCTCTACCCGTATTTTAGTTTGCTAGTTGCTAGGTTAATGGCCCGATCCGGATTAAAAGTGCGCGGTGGTGCCGGTTTGCTAGTTTGCAAAGTTTTTCGTTTCCGCGTTCCGGTGTCGGATCGACGACCGGGGCGCCGCCGCGGACTTACACTGGTTACTCTTTATCTTAACATGTTGACTGGTATTATTTACTGTCTTGCTCTCACATGTTGATAAAGCCCTTAGGATATGTACTTGACTACCAGGATTATGATGAGATCATATTAGTGGGGCCAGGGTGGTCCAAAAGTACATCCTTTAATCAGTTCCTAGTCGAGGGAATATCGAGACTAGGGCATCGATATTCCAGAGTAGACTAGTGTGTACGTTTCTTGTCCCTTAGAGGGCGATGGTTGATCCCACAACCATTGATTTGTGACATCAAAGATTGTACACAGGTGCTTATTGGAGAATGGGTACACCGAACAGGACTCGCCAAGGACTCCTAGTTGGTAGTATAGCTATCGTCAGATAGCAATCCTCTGGTGACACTGGTACAGATTAGTCTGTAGACCCGAGATCATCATAGAGTCTTGTGTGGCTCCCACTATGCTTTGATTTTCTCCCTACCACGCTCAAAAGAGATGTGCAAACAAGTAGATTTTGGGTACAGTCCTGAGTCACATGGAGGAAATGAGCGATAGGAGGGGTTTCGTCTCTCTCGGTATTGGGGGTTGATGTTGCGCTATGCTCAATTGGCTATAACTGGAAGTCCCTGGCCAGGGAAACTGCTGAGATTTACTGATAAGAGTTATCAGTAGTTTCTCGAACCGTTATAGGCCAGACATCGGCATAACTTATCACGTTACTGGGGTCTGACGTTTACCACCCCTAGACATGATATGCGACATATCAGACGAAGAGACCGGATTGTACGATAGTGTTACTGATAAGCTTTATGGAGAGTATGGACGAACTTGCTTGTTGATCTTCATATCGCTCAATACCCGGGTAGCCGTTACATCCATCTAATACCGCTGACGTCCTATAGGTGACTGATGTGATCATCACCTACTTCTCGCGTATTGACAACTCTTTAGAGTCCCACAAGTAGTTTCCCGGTTCAACCGAAACGAAGTAGGGCACATATATTGATTTGTACGTGGGCCTGATTAAATACGAGTGTGTGATACCGTATTGTAATCTGGCAGTTATCTGTTATCGGTTAGGCTATACGTGATATAACCAGATTGTCGAATCAAGTATTGATTTGATAATGTGATAAACAGATAAATGATATTAGTCGGTCATATGTGATATAACTGGATTATTAAATCAAGTGTTGATTTAATAATTTGATACAAATTATATTTGATATAATTATGTATTAACTAATATCATTAGCTCACTAATTGCTTTATTAATATATATACATATATATATATATATATATATATTAATGTATATTTGATATATATAAATATATATATTATTATATGAAGCATGGCATGTATTTTCTATTTTTGGAAAATAGAATAAAAGGTGGATAATGGGGAGACTTTATGAAGCATGGGTGAGGCATGGGCTTTATTATTTGTTTATTCATCTTGACTCACTATTCAAGCATGGTTGCAATTTTATATTGCAATAATTCCATGCTTGAATGAGTGAGGGTCAAGGGTTGCCATTCACACTCACTTCATTCTTCACTTATGATTTCTTTTGCTCTCTTGAGATGGGCTCTTGCTCTTTCTAGCTCTCCAAAAATTCTCACCTCATCTCCAAACTAAAAACCCTCACATGTGATGTGAATCATTGAGTTTGAGAGATCATTTGTGAGCTTACAAATCCCCTACTTCTTCATTCTACACTTGACTAGCACTCAAGTGTAGTGTGTTGCCTTCACCAAATAGTTTAGTGAAGAGATAGCTTGAACTAGTGAGCTTCGGGTGGATTATCTTCGGCACGAAGGTCATCGGAGCAAGCTCGATCCAACTTGAAGTAGAGCCTAGTGGAGTCGCGTGGACTACTACACGGAGCTAAAGAAGAGAAGGACTCGATCTATAGGGTATAACATCTTTTCCTTCTTATAGTTTATTTTGATATCAAACTAAAACCCTAATAATCTAGTTAACGATCTAAGTTAGTGTAAGTTAGCACCCCAATATTTTTTAAAATGGCATGCTTGATGCTTGTAAAACCCAGTGGGGATGCTAGCGTACACTTTCAACCTTCCCCCTAAATTTTTTTGCAGCAGTGTCCTCACTGATATCGTCCTTTAAGCTCAAAACCTATAGACTTGGGAGGAAAAGTTCTTAAAGATTAGTAAATGGGACAAGAGTTAATGACAGTGAAATCCTTGTTCCCCTCCGAAAGACGGCGCACATAGACTGCGATGTCTTGGCACTGAGATTCGGGGAAGATGCTAATTGGTGCTATCCGTTCACCTCTCCGAAGATGCCAAGTTGATTTATGGCACCATATATCAAAGGTTTAAACAGATGCGGCCAATGTAGCAGACTTCGTCAGATTCCCCCTCGTTTGAGGGGTTTTTGATTGTGGGGACGCTCTTCCCTGCAGGCGCAAGCCCCTGCAGTTAATTACGCTACCGCATCGCGGTAACAACTTTCTCCTTCTACAGATGGTCACTTCGTGTCGTGGATGTTTATTATGTTTTTGGTTGCCCGTGGATTGTATACGGAGACTAATTTATGTCGTCTCCCGTAGGATGTGGATTAGTCCAAATCCGTATTTTCTTAGATTTGGTTTTGGAGTTTTGGTTTGAGGATACGTTAGCCATATTTGAGGCTAAGATCAACTCAAACGTTTGTTAAGGATACGTTGGTCTAATTTGAGACTAAGATCAACTTAACGGGATCGTTTAGATCTGACAAAAGAGCATTTGGGGGCTCTATTGTTCCAGTTTAGGGACATAGTAGTCCATTGAATGTATGGCCGTCGGGACCCGTCATCTCTCTGACGACGTTGAAGGATTACAACGACAGGTGTCAGAGGAGTTCAGAGATGTACCCTTGGACCAAAGTTGGTTGGGTGATCCATAGTCCAATTTGGGACTAAAGTCTGTTTGAAGGTTTAAGGATACGTTAGCCATATTTGAAGCTAAGATCAACTTAAACGGTTGTTAAGGATACGTTAGTCCAGTTTGGGACTAAGATCGACTTAACGGGATCGTTTAGATCCGACAAAAGAGCATTTGGGCTCTATTGTTCCAGTTTAGGGACATAGTGGTCCATTTCCAGTTTAGGGACATAGTGGTCCATTACCAGTTTAGGGACATGGTGGTCAATTGGTAGTTTAAGGACGCATAAATCCATGGGTTTAAGGACCCCACAGTCCATATGGGTGTGTTTAAGGACGCATTAGTCCGTTAGTTTAAGGACGCATAAGTCCGCAGGTTTAAGGACCCCACAGTCCGTATCTTGGTTTAGGGACGCATAAGTCCATGAGTTTAAGGACCCCACAGTCCGTGTTGATGTGTGGTTGTCAGGACCCGTCACCTCTCTGAAGACGTTGAAGGATTACAACGACAAATATCAGAGGAGTTCAGAGATGTACCCTTGAACCAATGAGTGGGTTGAAAGAGCAGATGTGGTCAGTTCAAGATGATTTGAGGACTTATGGCCAGTTTGGGCTAAGTCCAAAATATTGGCCCTCTGTTGGTCCATTGAAGGAGAGGCTTTGCCTCTGGCCATTTAGCCAATTGGGCCAATGCCTAGTGTTAAACACTAAAGACCAATCAATGTTGAACACAGGGAATGAGATTGATAAGTTAGTGTTTAACACTAAAAGATAGTTGGTGTTAAACACCGGCAACAAGGCTTTCAAATTAGTGTTAAACACTAAAACAGATCAAAACACTGGCAGCAGAGATCTCAAATTAGTGTTAAACACTAAGGTAATCAGTGTTGAACACTGCAAATAAAGCTCTTTGATTAGTGTTGAACACTAAGGCCAAACAGTGTTTTAACACTGGATTCAGGGGTTCCAATTTAGCGTTAGACGCTAAGGCAAGAGGGGTCACGTGGTAGCACGTGAGGGCGCCCTCCCTTCATTTGTTCTGCTGAGAATATCACATCTTTTGGAGCATCACGTGCCATCACGTGACGGGTGTTTAAGTGGAGTATGTTAAAGCCTCTGCCAAGGGTCGCGTGGGTCACGTGAGGCACTGCCTCAAAGGGGCTTTTCTGTAGATCTTTTTGGGGGTCACGTGGTGACACGTGACCCTGCCTCTATGTATGTTTTTTAGAAGATCTGTTAATCCCTTTCAGGAATTAAATTCTTCGTAGGGTTGAACCCTGGCAATAATTTCAGAGGAATTAAATTCCTACTTCCTTTTGAAGATTTATATTCTGGGATAGAGTTGAACTCTGAATTTTCTGTAGAATTAAATTCCTCATATATGTGAAGAACTGAATAGGGTTAAACCCTAATAAAAGCTTTAAGGAATTAAACTCCCACTCTCTGTTAAAGAATTATTCTGGGGAATGAGATTAAGGGAATTAAATTCCTGTTGTTTTAACAGAACTAAGTTCCTAACTAGGGTTAAACCCTGATTCTGCTCATTCACAGGGTCAAACCCTAATTTTATTTTAAAGGAATTAAATTCCTATAGTTCTGTGAGAATTAAATTCTCGTGCTTCCATTCCCTCTGTATGCTTTGGATCTGCATGGCAGGATCTCAACCCATTGAGAATTAAATTCTCAACTCAAGGGGAGATGTGCACTTTACAGATCCTCCACCAAAGAGAGAACTATGTTCTTCTGTTTTTATATCAGAGTTAAACTCTGTTGAGAATTAAACTTTCTTTTCCTTTCAAAAAGGCCTTCCCCTTCTTACCTAGGGTTTTCTTTTGCAGAAGATCCAAATTTCTCCAAAGTATCAAGGCTCCCCTCTTTTTTGTCTCGATTCCTTTCTGCCTTTTTTTCTCTCTTTTTCTCTTTTTTTTCTCGCTGTGTCTCTTGGCTCCTATTTATAGGAGAAGCAGCCGAATCAATTAGTTTTGGCGAATCTTTCATTGAGAGATTTGATTTGTATTCACCATTTGTTTTGGACCTTTGGATTATTAGGTGAATTTTATTCACCATTGGATTTTAAATCCAGAGATTCTCCTTTGTTATTTCGGTTAGATTTAAAGGGGAAATCTTTCCAAATTCGAGATTTTCCTATAGATAGATGGTATTTAATCACCTTTAAATCTTTAATTTAATCGGTTGCTTTGGAAAGATTTAAGAGGTCTTTTCTCATAATTTAATTTCTGTTAACAGATAGGCTTTGAAAGCCGGTCACGTGTGACCACGTGACCCTTGGTCACGTGTGGGCACGTGACCCCCTTGGAACGAGCCCTCTTCTTTCTTTCTGCGCTATACTTTCTGGTCGCTGCTTAGCTGTCACGTGCCACCACGTGACAACTGGTCACGTGTGAGCACGTGACCCTGGCCTGGAGCCTTTTTCTTGATTCAATCAGGGAATTGAGTCTGCTGCTTTCGAGTGTCACGTGCCAACACGTGACCCTGGTCACATGGGAGCACGTGACCCTTTCTGAAGCCCTTTTCTTTGATGTAGTTGGGAAACTGAATTTGCCTTGCCGATGCATTTAGATGTCACGTGCCAACACGTGACTGCTGGTCACGTGTGAGCACGTGACCCTTTTCAGAAGCCTCTTCCGTGGGCTTTCCTGATTGTAAATCAAGAAACAAATGCCCCGACAGCGTTGTTCTCACGTGTCTGCGCGTGAGTGGAACGCTGTCACCTTTTGTGACCGTTGGATTCCTCTAGAGATTTGGGGAGATGAAACGTTTCCATCACCTCCTATAAATACCCATGTCTCTTCAGAAGAGCCTTCACTTTGCTCATCTTCTTCCTTTGAGAACTTTTTTCCCTTGAGAATTTAATTCTCGTTTCCAGAGCTTAGTTCTCTGTCTCAGATATTTTCCAGAGTTTAACTCTGTTGAAGAATCCCTTTTCCTCAGGTAATAATGTTGAACGGTCGAAGCCCCTTTGTCTTAAAAGAACTCTCTGGATTTAAATCCACATTAAGGGTTTCACAAAGAACCTGTTTTTCTTCAATTTCTTTAACCAAATATGAGACCACTTAACCTCCAACAGTAGATCTCTTAGGGTCGGATGATCCTTGGGGAGATGATGATGACAGTTCGACTCCATGGAATTTAATTCCATCCAAAAATGTCTCTGGGAATTTAGTTCCCTTCTCTTAATAAGGAATTTAATTCCTATGAAGATCTCAGTTTCTTCACACGGAGGCTTCTTGGGGTCTCTTGACCCGAGGTTGTCCTTCTGCAATTAATGAAACAGGAGCTTTGTAATGATGTCTTCTGTGGGAATTTAATTCCTTTGATCTTGTTGGATCCATTGTAGATCCCGAGACAGATCCTGTTGGGGGAATGTGTAGGGTACCATTCTTTATTTAATGAGGATATTCCCTTTGTTTTATTGTAACTATTTGGTCTCATTATTAATGAGCTGTCATCCTGATTCTGTGGGGCCCATGTGTTTTGTAGCCAATGGTCCCAGAAAAATCTGTTGTTGCTTTCTTTAACTAGTCTTCATGTTCATGCATGGATATATATCGCTGACTTTGCTTTTAACGGTCTTCTTTTATTGGATTTCAGGTGCGATGGCTTCTGTTCCGTGCTTTCCCTTTTCTCGCTCGGAGGCTGCTTTTCCTCAGTCACCATCTGATGAGGAAGCGATGGCGATGATCCGGGCCCATGACCGGAACTGCACCAACCTTCTTCAATGGGGATCTTGGTATAGTCAGATTATTCAGGGTCGCCGGAGTTTTCTTTGCGCGGTACCGACGGAGCCCACTTTCCCATTCTTACCGATGGACCCTCCGAGAACGGTTTTTGCTGTGGAAATGCCCAACTGGACTCCAATGGGGAGGCTCGAGCCTTCGACAACCGGTATTCCGAACCATCCGATTCCGGCCATAGACATCTTGGGGCGGCGTATTTGCCAGGGTGAGGCCCACCCGTGGAGGCAAATTTATAAGATAGGGCTCACTCCTCGACACCCCATGGGCTACCTTCTCTGGGCTCGCTACATCCTTTCTGCCCATCGTTCGCGGCTGCAGAAAGTCGGGCTTTATCAGGCAATATACGCGTCACTCTTCCATTATAAGTCCCCGCATGTCTGGTGGGTTAAGGCGTTTTTGAACCAATGGAATCTTCCCACCAATACTTTCATTCTAGGAGATCGCGAGGTCTCGATCTCTCTAGCAGAATTCTATGACATCTCGGGGTTGCCAATCAGGGGTAGTCTGTATGAGGAGTTGCTGCCTTCTGACGAGTACATTTTTGAACCCGAGCCCACCCCAGTTGACGGCCTGTCTGCTGAGAATGCCGTTCGCCACAAGCGTCCCAGTTTAATCAAGGCGCTAGATATCTTCGACCGATTATTCACTGAATCCGAAGAGCAGGGTGTTACTTTCAAGAGCTTCATTGCTCGTTTCCTTCGCGAGGACGCCTTATCGAAAACAGCTCCGAAGTTTGCCAACATTGGAGACCCCTTTGGGTTCGGTCCGAAGAAGCTGCCGACTACTGAATCGGATTTACCTCAGTACTACATCCCTATTATGTCGCCGACATCTTTTGAATCTATTGCCGTTCCAGGCATAGATGAGGAGACATTCTTCGTGGGGTTTGTTAGTGTCTGGCTCAGTTGGTTCATTATCCCTATGCATCGCCGCTTCATGAGAGCCTCGGTCATCTACCCGGCTCATCGTATTGCTGAGGGGATGCGGTTGGCCATCGGCATCCCGGCCTTGGCGCACCTCTATCATGGATTGGGCACCATAGCTAATACCTCTACACCCGGCGTAGATGTAGTGAACTTTTCGCTTCATTATTTCACGTCCTGGGTCGAAATGCATGTGCTGGGGGCTTTCGCTATGCATCAGAGGCCCGCGTTTTACGACGCCTATCCCTTCCCGCGACTTATGCGATTGGTGGGTGCTTCTGCCGCTGACCCGACCCAATCTGAGGCTATTCAGGTGCTGATTTCTCCTCACGCCGCCGCTGGCGGGCTGGTTTTTAATGATCGGGTCTTGTCTACTCCCTCGGGTCCAGTTCAACAACTCTGGGACCAGTCGAAAGACAACGCACCTTCTTTGAAGCCCCGGGAGGCCGCCCATTTGTATACAATTAGACCGGGCTACTTGGTGTTTCGCCAGGACAGTGCAGCTCTTTTCATGCGGTACAATCCGCATCGATTTGCCCGACAGCTTGGATACTACCAGGGTGTTCCTTTCGAGGCTTTTATAGTCGCCCCGATCCCTTCGCTCGATGTCGTTCGCGATGCCGCTCATCATTTCATGAGGCTAAACACCGGCTCCCGTTTCATGGTCCCTGAAGCTGAGTACATGCCCCGGTGCGTGGGTGCGTTTACGGGTTGGTATCTTCATCGGATCAGCCCAATTATTCTTAAGGAAAGAAGGGTGCTTCTTGGTCATGATGCCCCTCCTCAGGTTCCGGGGGCTAAGCTGCGACCGAGGGTTCCGGTCCGCTTCCCTCTGAGGGAGATTGGCACCGCGCTCATTCCGGGGGAGTCAGGGGTAGACCTTACTCCAACAGCTGGTATGCCCTTGGGTTCCCGATCGCGGGGTAGACGGGCCCCAGTAGTAGCACCCCTGCCGGTAGCGGCACCACCCCCTGTGGCATCGACGATGGCGATGTCATCCTCGGTTGTGGCACCGAGCGAGAGTAATAGGGATGAGGGCGCCGAGGGCGATGTGGGCCGGCGCCGCCCTAAGGCTTCACGAGGGAGGAAGCGGTCATCCTCAGCGACCGGCTCTGGGTCTAAGCGGCGGAGGAAAGCGACCACCAACCTGCTCGATTCTTTGGCGGAGTCTGAGCCTATTCTTGAAGATGAACCATTGGCCCTACAAGAGTCAGACGCTGGACTTCTCTTCCCGAGTTCGGCTGATGAGGAGGCCGCACAGTTGGCTGAGGCCATACGGCGTTCAAAAGACGCGTCTTATAACGCAAAGGTTCCGAAGAAGTCTTATCCCGCTGTAATTTTTTACGAAGACCCTTCGTGGATTCGGCGGCGATTTATCGGTCCTTTGGAGGAATGGGGGGAAAGGGCTTTGAAGCAGGCCGCTTCAGAGGACGCAGCAGACGCACTTTCTTTATGGACCGACGGTCATGAGTCTACCCTTGAACCCCGACGAGCCCACCTCCTTGAGAAGGAGCAGCGGCTTGAAGAAGCCATAATGAGGGCTTCTTTGCGTATAGGTACGTTGTGCTTCTTTTGTAGTCTTTCCGATTATTTATGCCCGTGCATATGTATCATTATTCTTATTCGAATCGTGCAGAATCTTCGACGCTGGGGGAGCTCTCTACGGGCCCATTAAAGCTAAAGCCCGCCGAAATTCTCAATGAAGCCTTGCTTGATGTGGAGGGGGCTGATGAGGCTGCTCCTCTCATGGTAGAGCCTCCAGCGGCGGTTCTCGATCAGGGAGCGCTTGCCCCTTTGGGGGAAGCTCCTTTGGAGGTCGCCGCCCCAATGACCCTTACTGAGGGCGGCTCAAAGGCTGGAAGAGAGGTAGTCGGGACTACCCTTCCTTTGTTGAATCCTGATGTTACGGCGGAGACCGTTGAAGCTGCTATCCCCCCGGCTCAGAATGGGAGGAGCGTTGGAGGTAACCCTCTGCGTTTTAATTTAGCAACCCTTTCATAGTCTGAACTCTTTTGTCTTTCCCAGAATTGCGCGATCTGGCGGCCACTATCGCTGATCTGTCGCCTCGACAGTCATTTCAGCGTTTATTGGAGATGGCAGCTCCGCAGGCGATCTCCCCTCAGCGTATTGTCCTTTCCTCTGGGCGAGGTTAGTGTCATTCGCCATTTTTTCTTTTACCATAGATTTGTTACTATTTCGCGAAATGACGTTGATGTCTCTGATAGTTTTGGAAGCTGACAATGAGGTCGAGGTCGTTGAAGGGCCAGAGGAACCTTCAGCTCCTACTTGCATGACTGTCGGTGAGTGACATTTTATTATAATCCCGTTCGTTCTATGCTTAAGAATTTTACTAACATTTGTCAAATTTGAACAGCCCAGCCAGTCTCCATGGCTTTGGAATCGCGCATCGTGATGCCGCCCGGCCCTTACACTTTGCGGGCTTCAGAACGCTTGGCCCAATTGAGCCTTGTCTTCCTATCATCTTTCGTCGAGGAGATCCGTGCTGGTAGCGCGACCACAGCCGAAGCGTTTGCCGCTGAAGCTAACGGTTCTCTTCCTTTTCTCGCCACCTATCATAGTGAGGAGGTGGTGCGGGTCTGGGTGGAGTTCTGTAGGAAGGTGGAGGCTTGTTTGCACGCTCTTGAATGTTCTCGCCTTTCCTCGGAAGCCGTGGCTGCGAAAGCGAAGTTGCGGGGTCTGATAGCACGATGTGCGGCCAACATGACGTCATGCGAGAAGAGGCTTGGCCGTAAATTCTCGGAGAGGGAATTGGATTCTAAGGCGCTGAGCGAGCTTCAGGCCAGCCTCACAGCCAAGGCCAACAAAGCATGCGAACTCTGGCGAGTGCTCCAGGAGTCCATAAAAGAGGTGGTGGCCCTCGATAAAGCTGCCGCGTTCACTCGTGAGAGGGTCGAGGCTCATAAAGCCACCGAGAAAGAGCTCGAGGCTCGGCTTGCTTCGTATCAGGCTCAGCAAGCTCAGGCGGAGGCTCGTCTTCTGGAGATCTTGCGTCATGAAGCCGTGGCTCAGCGACAAAATGATGAGCTGGTAAAATTGCTACATCGCCCGCCGGCTTGAAGACTTGTATCTTTTCTTTTCTCTTTTTGTACATACTCATGGATGAGAGTATCTTTTTTTTTGTTTCTTTCATGAATTGTACTTTGTATCCATTTTGGTTTATGAATAAAAGATACATTTTTCTTCTCGAAGGCGTGTCTCTTTTATCGAATGCATTCCGCGGACAATTTATCTTGATCTCCTTGCAGGGCATCGATGGTTTAGGATTCAGGGTTAAGCTCTGCTTCCTAAGACTTTTGTACTTTATGAGCCACGAGGATCTCGTAAAGAGTTTCTCTCCCTATAGGTCGAGAGGGTCCCATAGGTGTAAGTTCTTCTTAAGAATCGTGAGGATTCTTAAGCGAGTTTTTCCCTTGAGAGTCGTAAGGATCTCACAAGAGAGTTTTCTTTCTTACAGGTCGTGAGGACCTGCAAGTGCTGGGTGTGGTCGCCCTTATCCGTGTTTTACGGGGTCAGGGGTCGCACAGGGTATCATAGTTTAAAGACATCACGGTCAAGGTTAAGGACCTCATAGTCCATGGATTTAAGGACTCCACAGTCCGATGTTAGTTTTAAGACATCACGGTCAAGGTTAAGGACCTCATAGTCCGTGGATTTAGGGACTCCACAGTCCGATGTTAGTTTTAAGACATCACGGTCAAGGTTAAGGACCTCATAGTCCGTGGATTTAAGGACTCCACAGTCCGATATTTGGTTGCAGGGACCCGTCACCACTTTCAAGACGTTGAGGAATTACAGCGTCAAGCATCAAAGGAGTGAAGAGATGTACCCTTAAACCAAGGCGGAATCCGTAGGGAATCGGGGTGGTTGATCGTTAGTTTTAAGACATCACGGTCGAGGTTAAGGACATCATAGTCCATGGATTTTAAGGACTCCACAGTCCGGTATTTGCTCTGGATGCTTCACACGGGTTCACTGCCGTGCTTGGCGAGGACCAGGCTCCGCTCTGGGCGTTTTTCGTAGGGTCAAAGAGTGACGTTATCCGCGTTCCACGTAACCAGGAATTTTGCACTAGATGCTTCACACGGGTTTACTGCCGTGCTCGGCGAGGACTAGGCTCCGCTCTGGATGCTTCACACGGGTTCACTGCCGTGCTCTGCGAGGACCAGGATCCGCTCTGGACGTTTTCACGGGGTCAAAGAGTGATGTTATCCGCGTTCCCCGTAACCAGGAATTTTGCACTAGATGCTTCACACGGGTTCACTGCCGTGCTTAGCGAGGACTAGGCTCCGCTCTGGATGCTTCACACAGGTTCACTGCCGTGCTCTGCGAGGACCAGGATCTACTCTGGATGTTTTCCACAGGGTCAAAGAGTGACGTTATCCGCGTTTCACGTAACCAGGAATTTTGCACTAGATGCTTCACACGGGTTCACTGCCGTGCTTGGCGAGGACTAGGCTCCGCTCTGGATGCTTCACACGGGTTCACTGCCGTGCTCTGCGAGGACCAGGATCCGCTCTGGACGTTTTCCACGGGGTCAAAAAGTGACGTTATCCGCGTTCCACGTAACCAGGAATTTTGCTGATTGTATCCGCATTTCACGGGATGGAGGTTTGACTGTTGGCGATATGTATGCCACCGAGCCATGGAACTGGGAGTTGCCGCTGTTCCGCTTAGCTTAGAGTTGTGTCCGTTGTTACGAGACGAGTGTTGAAACGATCTCCAGGTCTCCTTTGGCCCATCGAGACTTGGCTTCTTCTTCTGATGAAACCTGGGGGAGAAGTATGATCCCTTTTTTGTTTACGCCCTTGGGTTGTGTACAGGGTGTGATGGAACATCACCTGCAGGGCATAAATTAAAACTCTATTTTCTTTTTTATTTTATTTCTCTTTCCGCGATGCTCTATCATTTCAACTTTTATATCGCGAAGGTCGCGATTGCCCCATCATTTCGGCTATTTTTCGCGGTGCCCGATCATTTCGGCTATTTATTTATTTTCCACTCGCTGCTTTTTATTGCGAGTTGCCCCATCATTTCGGCTAATTTTCATGCATACATTTTTACTTGCTGCTTTTTATTGCAAGTTGCCCCATCATTTCAGCTATTTCGTAGGCATGTGTGGCTTGCCAGCTTTATCGCCGCAAGCTTGGATTTTAGACACCGATTTCGGCATCAGCATCGCTACCACTGGGATGTTTCCAGGAGCGAATCATCATTTTCCTCTGTCGATGTCGAACAAAGGTGACTTAGTAAACAGGGTTAAGGGTCCTGTCGACCAAGGCTTTTGACTTCATGAGCCGTAAGGGTCTCACAAAGGTATTTCTCCCTACAAGTCATGAGGATCTTGCAGGTGTATTTTCTCCTTAGGGATCGTGAGGATTCCTAGGTGTATGTTCCTCTCTAAGTCGTAAGGATCCTACAGGAGGGTTTTCTCCTTATAAGTCGAGAGGAATCATAAGGGTTGTTCATCATATGGGCATGTCTCTAGTCACGGGTGTGACTTTGCTGGGGAAATGTTTATTCGCGCCCGTGGATTATATACAAGGGTCAGTATTGAGCCACTTGTAGGGCAGCATCGAAGGTTGTGGGGGATTTGCTTAAGAACAGGTTTAGGTTTCTGTAACTTAAGACTTTCAAATCTCATGAGCCATGAGGGTCCCATAAGAGAATTTTCCTTACGAGTCGTAAGGATCTCGCAAGTGTATTTTCTCCTTAGGAATCGTGAGGATCCCTAAGTGTGTTGCTCCTTTTTGAGTCGTAAGGATCTCACGCGGGTGGTTTCTCCTTATAAGGTCGAGAGGACCCTGTAAGTGTCTTTTAACGAGGTTGCGCCCTTTCAGGTTTTCATAAACACTCGCCGGTAGCCCTGATGTTTTTACTCACGGAGCCCTTTCGGGTTTTCATCCGTGCCCTTTTTGCTTGTGGACATACCGTTTTTTTTTATTCTTTTTTATTTTTTATTTTTTATTTTTTTTATCTCGTCGGCCTAAGGATGCTGCGGTAGTAGTTTTAGGGACGTTTCGGTCCGTCGATAGTCTAAGGACGTTTCGGTCCGTCATTAGTTTAAGGACGTTTCGGTCCGTCGATAGTTTAAGGACGTTTCGGTCCGTCATTAGTTTAAGGACATTTCGGTCCGTTATTAGTTTAAGTAAATTTCGGTCCGTCGAGGAAAGGGCCAGCTACTACTTATAGAGCCTTGAGCTTTAGAAAGATAGCGAGCGGACATAGTCGTCGTCATCTATCATTGACCTGGGCTGTGGCTCATTAAGCGTGGTATTTTTTTAGGAAGCGGCCGTTTATTGGCCTGAAAGGCCTTTCACCATGCATGTCCATGAGTAGGTAGGCTCCACCCTGGTAGACCTTATCTATGATGTACGGGCCTTCATAGTTTGGCTCGAATTTTCCCCGCTTGACGTGATTGGGGATCATAGGTCTTTTGACCACTAGTACGAGTTCGCCTTGGCGGAATGTCCTCGGTCGGGTCAATCTTTCGTATGAGCGCGTCATCTTTGCTTTATAAGCTTCTAGATTTTGTTGCGCTATGAGCCGTGTTTCTTCAAGAGCATCAAGCTCCTCGAGCCGGAGGCTAGCATTTTCTTCGTTCGTCAGTTCGTAGTGGACTGCCATCCGTAGAGAGGGTAGCTCTATTTCGAGGGGGAGTACCGCTTCCGTACCGAATACCAGTGCGTACGGCGTTGTGTTCGTGGCCGTCTTGAACGTAGTTCGATAGGCCCAAAGGGCCTCTTGCAGCCTCTCGTGCCAGTCTTTCTTATTTCGGGACACTGTCTTTTTCATGATTTTTGTCAAGGTCTTATTGAAGACCTCGGCTAGACCATTAGCTCGCGGATTGTAAACTGAGGAATATCTCCAGTCTATATTATGATGCTGCGCGAAGCGGCTAATCTTATGGCTTCTGTAGGCTGGCCCGTTATCGGAGATAATCCGCCGTGGAGTTCCAAACCGATAGATGACGTGCGTCTTGAAGAAGTGGAGGATATTCTCCGTCTTCACTTCCCTCAATGGTACTGCTTCCGCCCATTTGGAGAAGTAATCAGTCGTCGCCAAGATGAAACGATGTCCCCTGGACGATGCTGGTTCAATGGGGCCGACTATGTCAGTCCCCCACATTTCGAACGGCCAGCTAGCCATCATTGGATGTAGTGGATTCGGATGTTGGTGGATGAAATCCCCGTGGATTTGGCATGAGTGGCACTGCTTCGCATACTCGAGGCAGTCCTGGATCATCGTGGGCCAGTAGTAACCCATCCGTTTAATTTTTAACTTCATCTTCGGGCCTGCTTGATGAGAACCACAGATTCCGTCATGAACCTCTTGAACGACTCTTTCTGCTTCGTCCGGTCCTAAACATCTTAGCCACAGAGAATCAAACGACCTCTTATACAGAGTATCATTGACGAAAGTGAAAGATAGAGCTCGTTTCATGAGCTGATGTCTTGAGGACGCTCCTTCGGGCATTCGGTGGGACTTAAAGTAGTCTATGAAGACTTCCCTCCAGTCCTCAGCCTTCTTACGGTCTTTTATTTGTAGGATTGTCTGCTCAGTCGCTCCCTTTTCTTCGCATGATTCCGGAGATATTTCTGCCGGGGCGAGCACTCGACGGCTTTGCACCATGATTTTGACGTCATCGAGGTTCTCATCAGCTAGTTCTTTAGCGAGCTTAGCTAGCGCGTCTGCTTTGCTATTTTCCGCACGTGGTATACTTTCCAAAGTGTAGGAGGGAATTTGGGTCAATAGTTGTTGCACCTTTTCGCCGTACTTCACCAGCTCCGGTTTGCACGTTTGGTAGTCGCCATTTACTTGACTAACGACCAGTTGAGAATCCCCGTATATAAGGAGGTCTTCAATTCCCATGTCAATGGCGATCTCGAGGCCTGCTATCAAAGCTTCGTATTCGGCTTCATTGTTCGTCCTCGATTCCGTTAAGGAGAAAGCAAAGCGCATTATCCCTCCTTGTGGGGTTACGAAGATAAGGCCTACTCCCGATTTGATTATGGGGGTACATTGTTTGCGCTTCTTCATGGAATATGCCCCGTCAAAATAGAGTTCCCATCGGGTATCACCGCCGCCGATCGCATCGAATGCATGTTCGTCCGGCAAATCGGAGTTCAGAGGAGAACCGGCAGGTACTGGATGCTCAGCAAGGAAGTCGGCAATGGCCTGGCCTTTCACTGCCTTAAGAGGTCGATACGTTATCGAGAACTCCATCAGGAGTAGAGCCCATTTAGAGAGTCGACCCGTCAATATAGCCTTTGACATCAAATATTTAAGGGGGTCCACCTTCGAGACGAGACGGACTTCGTGCGCCAACGCATAGTGCCTGAGTTTTGTTATTGCGAAGATTAACGCCAAGCAGTGTTTTTCAATGGGAGAGTAGTTACTTTCTGCCCCCAGCAGAACTCGACTTAGGTAGTAGAGTGATCTCTCTTTTCCTTGATCGTTCTCTTGTGCCCACAATGCGCCTAAGGAACTTTCGAGGGCGGTTGTATAAAGAATGAGGGGTTTTCCCTTGACCGGCGCAGCCAACACCGGAGGGTTCTGCAGGTACTGCTTGATCTCGTCTAGTGCACCTTGGCATTTGTGATCCCAAACGAATGGAGTTCCCTTCTTCATCAGGTGGCTGTAAGGACGGCACTTGCCTGAAAGATTGGCGATAAACCTCCGGATGTATGCGAGCTTCCCTTGGAGAGACCGCAACTGTTTGAGGGTTCTTGGCGGAGGCATTTCCATGATCACCTTGATCTTAGATGGATCTATTTTGATACCTCGGTGTCGGATGATGAATCCCAGGAATTTACCCAAGGAGACTCCAAACGCGCATTTGAGGGGATTCATCTTCAAATTATATTGCCGAAGGCATTGAAATACAGTCTCCAGATGCTTTAAATGCTCTTCATATGACATGCTCTTTACTACAAGGTCATCGATATAGCACTCGACGATGTCATGTATGAGGTCATCGAAGATCTTTGTCATGGCCCTTTGATAGGTAGCGCTAGCGTTCTTTAGACCAAAGGGCATAACCCTGTAGAAGAATATATCCAAAGGGGTCCGGAAAGCGGTGTGCTTCTGGTATTCGGGATGCATCTTTATCTGATTGTACCCTGATGAACCGTCCATAAAGGAGAAAACCTCGTGAGTGGACGTGTTGTCTATCATTAGCTCGGTTACCGGTACTAGGAAATCGTCCTTCGGGCAGGCTTTGTTGAGATCCCTGAAATCCACGCATATGCGTACCGTCCCATTTTTCTTCATTACCGAGACGATGTTGGCTATCCAATCGGGATACTGGACTTCTTGGATAAATCCCGAATCGATCAGCTTCTTGACTTCGGCGTTGATGTTCATCTCAAGCTCGAGCCGCATCCTTCTCGGCGCCTGCTTGACTGGCTTGATATCTGGGGATATTGCTAATTTATGCATAGCAATCTCCGGATCCAATCCTGGCATTTCGGAATAGTTCCACGCGAAGCAGTCTTTATGTTGTAGAAGCACGTTCTTTAATGCAGCCACCCTTTCTTCAGATAGCAGCTCTCTAACAAATGTCGGTCGCGGATCATCTGCCGCTCCCAACTCAATCTTCTTGAGGTTATCTGCAGTAGTATGTATGCCATCTTCCAGTTCTTTCGAAGCTGGCGGAAATTCTGAGATCACCTCATCATCGCTGTTCTCAAAGCACCAGGGAAGGTCATCCATGTTCTCGGACTCTTCTTTTGATATCGTAATCGTGTAACATGTGCGAATCCGCTTCCAGGACTGAGGTGGATCTGATTCTGCTTTTGCGGTTTTAAGTTCGTGCTTTTGTGGCGGCGTTACCCTCCAGCCGTCGGATAAAGCGAATCTGCCCTGTTGGTACTGGTCCTCGACCCAGTTCTTAAAGGTGAAGCAGTCTTCGGTAGAATGTCCTATGGCTCGGTGATAAGAGCAATAGCTCAGATGAGACGCCTTGTTAGCTTTCTCAGGGTGCTTAGACTCTGGAAGCGCGATCATTTGATGTTTTATAGCGAGCTCGAGTAACCTCTCCGTCTTGTCTCGGGGGAAGGAGTACGCTCGACTCATCTTCTTCATGAGGGACAAATCCGAGCCGCGGAATATCCGATCACGTAACTCTTTAATCCTGCGTCGTTGTTGTCGGCTCCCCTTTCCGCTTCTTGATTTATTTCTGCCTTTGCGTCGGGCCTTTCGTACAACGGGTTGACAGGGATGAGCATCTTCATTTTTTGCAGCCTGTTGAAATAGACGTTGCGCCCTGGCCTTCTCGTAAATGGCCATCTCGCGGTTGTAGTCTTCCCAAGCTTTTTGAACCGCTTTCCTGATAAGCTTGTCCATCCGTTCTTCAAATGACGGACTCGGCACTTCAATCGCGGGCTCTAGTTTTGATGAGGGGTTGGCATTTCCCGACCAGGCGTCCTCTTCTTCATCAAAGGTATATATGGCGTAGCTACTGTGGGTCCGTTCCCGTTTCCCGGCTCTCACGTATCCAAGCCCAAGTGTTTCCATTTTCCCGTTGGGCAATTTGCGTTGGGCCCCAGGGACATCCCAAATCCTGTTGTAGAACCGAGCTTGTCGAACAGTCTGTTTCAAGGGTACTCCTTGGTGCTTCAGTAGCCTCTTTAGTCCATTTGTGTAATATCTGGGCAAACGGATGGGTTGGAGCCTGTCGAGTGTAATATTCGCGCCATGCCAGATCTCTTTCTCCATTTTCGACTCTGAGGATCGGTAGAATAGGATCACCTTCTCACCCCTTTGCCTGGGAAGGACATAAAACGTTTGCAGGTCCTGCACATTGTAAGCTTGAAGTGTGTCGAGATCCTTGTAGTGTTCTGGCGGCACCATGGTGATTTGCAAACTCTGATCATCGCTAGAAGGTGCTTGTATTGACGGCCGATTGGAGAATACGGCGTTAACCTCATCTTCCGAGTCACTTCCGAAGACCAACATGGGGGCGGACGTCCCTGGGTTGTTGTGTTGAGATGGCCCAGCATAAACTATCTCTTCTTCTCCTTCGGTGTCGCTCCCGAAAACAGGGATGGTGGCGGCGGCCTTGTTCTCCGGCTTGCGACACCTTTCTGTATCCTCGAAATCTGGCAAAAAGTACTTCGCATCTTCGTATTTGCGGACTTCGTTCACGGAAAATGGGTTCAGCTCACCTGTTACGGTATACTCGAAACCATCCTTAAAGTACTTCATACACTGATGTTGTGTAGAAGGGATGATGTTGTACTCATGTAACCAAGGACGACCGAGCAAGGCGTTGTAGCAGGTCTTGGCGTCAATGACATGGAATTTGATGTCTGTGACGAGCAGTCCGAAGCGTAGTGTTAGTATTACAGATCCGAGAGTCCGTGACGATTGTGAATCGAAATCGGAGATGGTAATTTTGTCACGAGCGAGGTGTTGCACACTCATGCAAATTTCCTTTAACACCCGAACGTTAAGGAGATTGACGGAGGATCCATTATCCACTAGGATCTTGCCTATCTTGATATCATGGCAGTATCCATAGACATATAGGGGACAGTTGTGGTCGCACGTCCCGAGAAGGAGGTCTTCGTCACCGAAAGTGATATCGGCCGTATGCACTTCCTCCAGTTCATCCTTCATCCTTCATCCTTTCAGTGGCGAGGAAGGCTTGGAATTGCTCAGGTTGTTGTAACGCCTTAATCAGTGACTCTCACGCTTCTTTTGTAGTAGGAGGGCATCGAGAATGCTAAGCTGAGAAGGTAGCTTCCTTAGGTGTGCCAGGATATTGTAATCCACCTTACCCTTCCTGGGAGGGTCTTTGGTAGTCAGCTCTTTCATGACTTGGTCATCTAAAGCGATATCTTCAGTGACCTTTTCCTTTCCCTTATCTTTTCTATTTGCGGGCCCGAGATTCTTTTCTGGGAGCGTGCGATTGCGCAGCTGAATGTTCTCGTAGGCCTCCGATTCCTCCTCTTTCCCTAAAACGGATTCTTTAAAGAGAGGGCCCAGAGCCATTTCTTCATCAGAGTCGCTCCCAAAGGTGAGAACTTGTGACTCTCCGGCATTAACCATGTAACAGTTGCCAGTGGTTCTGTTTTGCCCGTCGGCAGTACTTCTTCGTTCCCGACGAGCCTTGCGTTTCATGCGCTTAAAATATTGCCGATGAGCAACATATCCTTGCCACCATATCCTAAAGGCGTCGCACTCCTCTGTGGGGTGTGAAATTTTCCGATGATATGCGCAATAATTAGGGTGCCTCTCCACCCCATTGAGTGTGTTTTCTTCCGAGGGTGGTAGCTTCATTCCCATTGACATGGCTTTGGCAAACCTTTTCCTCGTCTTGAATATCTTCTTGTCTGCCTCGGATGCCTTTCGATCTGGCGGGAGTACTTTAATTCTTTCGTTCATTCGCCTGCATTTTGCTCCTTCCGATGCGGCCATCTCATGCTCCTGATCCGCTTTACTTTTTAGACGAATCCCGTCTAGAAAAGCGTCGATCATTTCATCTGTTGGCCACACACGTTCTGGTTCAGGCTCTGTCCCCAGTTTCCTAGCGCCAGGAGTTTTTTCATCGTCGGTAAACGAGTGGGAGATTACGTTACAACTCTCCACATATCCTTCAGATTCATCCGACGAACTCTCTCCATCATCTTCCTCTTGAAAGATGTGGTTGAGGAACTCTTGCAGCGTGACGGGAGTCCGTGCCTTTTGATTGTACTCTTCCATCGCGTCGATCTGCTTCTGCAAGTTCGTGCGCTTGTCTCCAGGCTTCACGGGCTTCTTGGATTTCTTCTTCTTTTTCTTCAAAGATTTTGACGGTTGGGCGTGAGTATTTAGGCCATCACCACGATTCTTCGTAGTCGGGCACGGCTTCAACATCCCTTCGATAATTTGAGGTTCAAGCGGGTCCTTCCATTCGATTGCAGGGCACGCATGAAGGTCTCTCAGCATTCTTTTGGTTTTAGTTGACAGCACGACCTCCCATGGAGCTTCTTCAATAAAGGAACAGGTTGCCCCCGGTGTATCTGCTTTCTTAGGAATATGCGGCTGTGGTGGGTTCACCTTCCACTTTTCGGACAGTGCAAACTTCCCCTGGAGGTATTGATCTTCAATCCATCCTTTGAAGACGAAGCAATCCTCAATCGGATGACTTACTGTTTGATGATAAGGGCAATAGTTAGGGTTATTCACCTCAGTGGGTTGTGGCGGTCGCCTTGGATTTGGTAGGTTTATAAGTCTGTTGCGTACTGCCAGCTCGAATAGCCGCTTCGTCTTGTCCCGTGGGAACTAGTAGGGACGCTTCATCTTCTCATCATAATACCGGCGTCTTTCTTCCAGTTGATCCGTCAGCTTTGGGGCATTGGGTTGCTGCTGAGCATTCGCGACGAAGGTGGCCTTTCCCTTACCCTTGTCATTCCGAGGTTCTGGCTTCGGGGGAGGTGGTCTATGACCCATCTGGTCCAACTGAGCCAACTTGTCGATTAAAGCCTGGAATGTGGTCGGCTTAAAGAACATCATAAACTGGGAGATAGTTGCGAGAGGGTCTAGGGTTCCCATGAACATGCCCACCGCGGGCGCTTCCTCAATGCGTTGCTCGCATTTCGACCACAAATTCCTCCAGCGTATAGCATACTGGACCCAAGTTTCGCCTGGTTTTACCCTGGCGTTAATCAATGCCGTTATTGGAGTGCGTTCGCTGGCGCTTGCGAATCGCTGAGTGAATAGCAACTCCATTTCAGCGAACGTCTTGATAGAATCGTTCGGGAGTTCCGAATACCATTCGAACGCTGTTTCTGATAGGCTGCCCACGAACTGGCGAAGCAACAGTTTATCATCACCGCCGGTGTTACCGCAAAGGGCCCTGAACTGGGCGACATGTTGGTGGGGATTGCCGGTCCCTTTGTAAACATGGAACTTGGGAATTGTGTAACCCGGCGGGTACCTGATTTGGTCGTACCAGCTTGGATACGGCCGGCCCGTTTTTACGACTTGACCAGCTGCCTCAGTTGCGTGATGAACCCGGATTTGTTGGGCTATATAGTCGACCAAATCAGCCTTAGAGATTGTCTCCTCCTTGGCCGTTGAGAGGGCCGGTGGTAGATTTGACGTTTCCCCCCTGTCGTCTTCAAGGACGATCGGGGGATCCTCAGCGGATGGGTCTTGTTGGATCATCATTCCTATCATATCTTGGAAGAGAAGGCCCATACGCTGTATGTTGGCTGCTTGTTCAGCAGCCTCTTTGTCCTTCTTCTCCAATATTCGGCGAAGGAACTCAGCGTCGGTTTCTTCCTCCTGGCGTTCGTCTGAGGACGTTTCTGGGTTTTCTTTTGGCCAGGTAAGTGCGGCCATAGCGTTCATCATTTCCTGGAGCTTTTGCTGTTGCTCCTGAGCTTTGGTCACCGACCGTGTAAGCGGTCTATGACCCGTAGACGCACGGCTGTCTTCCTTTCCTGACGCCATGTATACGGTATGGACCATCATGCCCCCAAACTTAGGGCGTCTGGGCTTAGTGCCTTTAGCTGTCGTTGCAGGCTGGGGGATCTTCTCTAGCTTCCTCCTTTTATGAGCAGTGGCAGTTGAGGGGGCCGTTGAGGCGGGCACCCAGACAGTGTTTCGTGGTTTAGCCTGGTGACTGGCTTCCTGTTGGATTTTCAGCTTCTTGTGTTGGCGGGAGAAGTTTGGATCGATCATCGAGTCTCGGGCCTGCCGCCAAACCTTATAGATTCTGGAAGACAGCCGTTGTGGGGATCGGGGCTGTTCTGGCTTTATTTCCGCAACCTTTTTCAGTGGAGGAGGAGACCTCTTTAGCATCGCGGTAGGAGAATTCCTACGCACCTTATTTAGCATCTCAAAGCTATTCCCAGTTGGAACAGCAGCATTAACTTCTGCCATCGGGGCTGGTGGAGTTAGCCCAGAGGGGGAGTTGCCCCCAGCCTTCCTTACTCAGCGCCAGTGGCGACGTCGAGCGTGTCGAGCGGACGGCGTTGGTTCAGCGGTGAGAATAGCTTCGTCTTGCCCCCTGTATAGGTGGGGGGTCGTTGCTGGTATTAGCCTGTCAAAGACTGACGTCCTTTGGATAGCAGGAGCGGGAGCTGGAGCCGTCAATCTTGTAAAGACCGACTTTGTGGCAGGGGAAGCCGCTTTGACGACTTCAAGAGCAGGACCGGTCACTTTCTTAGAAGCAACCTTCTCTGGGATTGTAGGCCTCATTATGGGTCTACAGGAGTCTTGGCCTAATCTAGAGAAGACCGAGGCGCTGGTGTTGGGCGACCCGTTGAGAGGGGCCGCGGCAGGGGTAAGACGATCAAAGACCGACTTCTTGGAAGCTTCCTCTGTCAGCACCGGCGCGGTGAAGCTTGTCGATAGGAGCATGGTCCTAAAAAACAATCCTGTGGTGGCTCGAGTGACCTGTTCCATGGGCATTGTGAATAGCGAAGCAGCTTGGGGTCCGTAGGCTATACCTCCTGGCGAGGCAGAGCGTTGGTTGCAATTGCAGTCCGAGCAGTTAGAGCGTTTCGCAGAAGTAGAAGCCATCGATTCTTTGCTTTCTGCAATAAGCAAGATGCCAAGTCTTAGTATCTTGAAACCCAAGGGCAACCATTAGCGAACCGCGATTGGTTCGCGAATCACGACACACGAAGTGTGGAGTGGAAAGAGGAAAAGGTCCCACCGGGCATGCCAGAATCTGTTCCCCTCCGAAAGACGGCGCACATAGACTGCGATGTCTTGGCACTGAGATTCGGGGCAGATGCTAATTGGTGCTATCCGTTCACCTCTCCAAAGATGCCAAGTTGATTTATGGCACCATATATCGAAGGTTTAAACAGATGCGGCCGATGTAGCAGACTTCGTCAGATTCCCCCTCGTTTGAGGGGTTTTTGATTGTGGGGACGCTCTTCCCTGCAGGCGCAAGCCCCTGCAGTTAATTACGCTACCGCATCGCGGTAACAACTTTCTCCTTCTCCAGATGGTCACTTCGTGTCGTGGGTGTTTATTATTTTTTTGGTTGCCCATGGATTGTATACGGAGACTAATTTATGTCGTCGCCCGTAGGACGTGGATTAGTCCAAATCCGTATTTTCTTAGATTTGGTTTTGGGGTTTTGGTTTGAGGATACGTTAGTCATATTTGAGGCTAAGATCAACTCAAACGTTTGTTAAGGATATGTTAGTCTAATTTGAGACTAAGATCAACTTAACGGGATCGTTTAGATCTGACAAAAGAGCATTTGGGGGCTCTATTGTTCCAGTTTAGGGACATAGTGGTCCATTGAATGTATGGCCGTCGGGACCCGTCACCTCTCTGACGACGTTGAAGGATTACAACGACAGGTGTCAGAGGAGTTCAGAGATGTACCCTTGGACCAAAGTTGGTTGGGTGATCCATAGTCCAATTTGGGACTAAAGTCTGTTTGAAGGTTTAAGGATACGTTAGCCATATTTGAAGCTAAGATCAACTTAAACGGTTGTTAAGGATACGTTAGTCCAGTTTGGGACTAAGATCGACTTAACGGGATCGTTTAGATCCGACAAAAGAGCGTTTGGGCACTATTGTTCCAGTTTAGGGACATAGTGGTCCATTTCCAGTTTAGGGACATGGTGGTCCATTACCAGTTTAGGGACATGGTGGTCCATTGGTAGTTTAAGGACGAATAAGTCCATGGGTTTAAGGACCCCACAGTCCATATGGGTGTGTTTAAGGACGCATTAGTCCGTTAGTTTAAGGACGCATAAGTCCGCGGGTTTAAGGACCCCACAGTCCGTATCTTGGTTTAGGGACGCATAAGTCCATGAGTTTAAGGACCCCACAGTCCGTGTTGATGTGTGGTTGTCGGGACCCATCACCTCTCTGAAGACGTTGAAGGATTACAACGACAAATATCAGAGGAGTTCAGAGATGTACCCTTGAACCAATGAGTGGGTTGAAAGAGCAGATGTGCTCAGTTCAAGATGATTTGAGGACTTATGGCCAGTTTGGGCTAAGTCCAAAATATTGGCCCTCTGTTGGTCCATTGAAGGAGAGGCTTTTCCTCTGGCCATTTAGCCAATTGGGCCAATGCCTAGTGTTAAACACTAAAAACCAATCAATGTTGAACACAGGGAATGAGATTGATAAGTTAGTGTTTAACACTAAAAGATAGTTGGTGTTAAACACCGGCAACAAGGCTTTCAAATTAGTGTTAAACACTAAAACAGATCAAAACACTGGCGGCAGAGATCTCAAATTAGTGTTAAACACTAAGGTAATCAGTGTTGAACACTGCAAATAAAGCTCTTTGATTAGTGTTGAACACTAAGGCCAAACAGTGTTTTAACACTGGATTCAGGGGTTCCAATTTAGCGTTAGACGCTAAGGTAAGAGGGGTCACGTGGTAGCACGTGAGGGCGCCCTCCCTTCATTTGTTCTGCTGAGAATATCGCATCTTTTGGAGCATCACGTGCCATCACGTGACGGGTGTTTAAATGGAGTATGTTAAAGCCTCTGCCAAGGGTCACGTGGGTCACGTGAGGCACTGCCTCAAAGGGGCTTTTCTGTAGATCTTTTTGGGGGTCACGTGGTGACACGTGACCCTGCCTCTATGTATGTTTTTTAGAAGATCTGTTAATCCCTTTCAGGAATTAAATTTTTAGTAGGGTTGAACCCTGGCAATAATTTCAGAGGAATTAAATTCCTACTTTCTTTTGAAGATTTATATTCTGGGATAGAGTTGAACTCTGAATTTTCTGTAGAATTAAATTTCTCATATATGTGAAGAACTGAATAGGGTTAAACCCTAATAAAAGTTTTAAAGAATTAAACTCCCACTCTCTGTTAAAGAATTATTCTGGGGAATGAGATTAAGGGAATTAAATTCCTGTTGTTTTAACAGAACTAAGTTCCTAACTAGGGTTAAACCCTGATTCTGCTCATTCACAGGGTCAAACCCTAATTTTATTTTAAAGGAATTAAATTCCTATAGTTCTGTGAGAATTAAATTCTCGTGCTTCCATTCCCTCTCTATGCTTTGGATCTGCATGGCAGGATCTCAACCCATTGAGAATTAAATTCTCAACTCAAGGGGAGATGTGCACTTTACAGATCCTCCACCAAAGAGAGAACTATGTTCTTCTGTTTTTATATCAGAGTTAAACTCTGTTGAGAATTAAACTTTCTTTTCCTTTCAAAAAGGCCTTTCCCTTCTTACCTAGGGTTTTCTTTTGTAGAAGATCCAAATTTCTCCAAAGTATCAAGGCTCCCCTCTTTTTTGTCTCGATTCCTTTCTGCCTTTTTTTTCTCTCTTTTTCTCTTTTTTTTTCTCGCTGTGTCTCTTGGCTCCTATTTATAGGAGAAGCAGCCGAATCAATTAGTTTTGGCGAATCTTTCATTGAGAGATTTGATTTGTATTCACCATTTTTTTTGGACCTTTGGATTATTAGGTGAATTTTATTCACCATTGGATTTTAAATCCAGAGATTCTCCTTTGTTATTTCGGTTAGATTTAAAGGGGAAATCTTTCCAAATTCAAGATTTTCCCATAGATAGATAGTATTTAATCACCTTTAAATCTTTAATTTAATCGGTTGCATTAGAAAGATTTAAGAGGTCTTTTCTCAGAATTTAATTTCTGTTAATAAATAGGCTTTGAAAGCCGGTCACGTGTGACCACGTGACCCTTGGTCACGTGTGGGCACGTGACCCCCTTGGAATGAGCCCTCTTCTTTCTTTCTGCGCTCTACTTTCTGGTCGCTGCTTAGCTGTCACGTGCCACCACGTGACAACTGGTCACGTGTGAGCACGTGACCCTGGCCTGGAGCCTTTTTCTTGATTCAATCAGGAAATTGAGTCTGCTGCTTTCGAGTGTCACGTGCCAACACTTGACCCTGGTCACGTGTTGCGCCACGGCAGCGCCCCGGCCGTCTATCCGAGGCCAAAATGCGGAATCAAAATTTTCTTATCTTTTAAACTGGCGCTACCGCGGACAATATACCCGGATCGTAACCATTAACCGATACTAGCTAACAAGAGAAAGGGTTAGAGATATACCGAATGATCCGAGTCCTCCGATCTTCTCGTCATCGTCCCGATCTCCCGCGGAAAGTCCTGTCTCCATATCGTCACCTCCTCGCCGAAAGGGGCACCACATCGCCTGCGTCTTTTACGGGCTCCCACCTCATTACCGAGGCAACTCGGGCACGAAGCTGGCTAGTCGACGTGCCCAAGGTTTGCTGTAGAATGAGTAGTGCTTTGTCTCTTTGGGGTTATGTTGCCTTGATGGAGGAATGAGCTTGAGAAATGAACTTGGGGATTTTGGTAGCACTGGAAAAATGATATGAATGATAATTTTTCCCACCCTCACCAAAATGATCTTCTCTCTTCTCTCCCAAAAAGTGTGGCCGGCCCCCTCAAATGAGAATGGTGGAGGGATATCAAGAGGGAGGTGAGTGTAGGAGAAAAAGAAGAGGTGACCACATCCAAACATCATCATCACAATCTCACATCAAACACAAATCAATCCTAATCACCTTTTACAAGAAATGATGATAGAAAAGAAAGGAATAAAAAAGATGCTTTCATAATCAAACTATTTGCATGAAAACCCTCCACAAAGTGTTATTTGCAAACTTGCAAATAACACCCTCCATCGGAAAAGTCCGGCCGGGAAAGAACAAAGGAAAACCGGCCGGAACGGAATGCAAACTGGCAACTCCAGAAAACTGGTCCCGTAATAAATTACAGGAAAACCCCGATACTGTGCATACACACCCGCATCTGTATTCCATCCGGATACAAATGCAAAGAGATAAAATCTACACTGTACTATACTAGGATCCGGCTTAAACCAAAGCCGGCTAGTAATATCCGTCCGATCCTGATCCGTGCAATACCGCACGTATCTGATCGAACCCTGCCATATATCTATACGGCCTCTAGTACAAACCGTCCGATCCTGATCCGTGCAATACCGCACGTATCTGATCGGACCCTGCCATATCTCCATACGGCCTCTACAGCGTTTCGCCCGAAAGCTTGAGTAACTGAAAGTGTGGTGGACTCTAAAGACTCGTCAATACTATGGCTGTGGATTTAACCACTAGCACGTCAGAGGTATATAAGCCAATACGTGACGGGCCACCAGCTATTGACCAAAAGGGACGTCGATGAGCGAACTCATCCTGACACCCTACTGAGCCTGTCAGTGAAAATATCCGTACAGTCCGGTCCGTTCGTCTATGAGCATCGCATGGCGGGCCTAGGGGGTTGGTAAAAGTCAGACCCCCAAAGACGGTACAAGTCGTGTCGGAGTGAAGCCCAGAACACCCTGAGATACTACTGGAATACCTACCAGTAAATCTCCTGCCTCGGCCGAGGGCTTTGTGTAATGGCTCTCCTAGACACAGCGCGACCTCACCCCCAATACCGGGAGAGACGAACCCCTGAAGATCCGCTCACTGCCTCCATGTGGCTCGGGACTGTACCCAACTAAAACCTGTTTGCACGACTCCTTTGAGCCGTGGTAGGGTAGTAATCAAAGCACAGTGGGAACTCACACGAGACAAATGACGATCTCAGGTCGATGAACTAACCTGTACACATGTCACCTGGGAACTGCTATCTGACGTCTGGTATAATCCCAACTAGCAAGTTCCCGGCGAGTCCTGTCCGGTGTACTCATAACCCAATGAGCACCTGTATACATCTTAGGTGAACCAACTGACACCAGTGGCTTATAAGACCGGCCACCGCCCCTCGTCGGGGTCTCGACTGTATACACTAGTCTACTCTGGAGAATCGATGCCCTGTCTCGAAACTCCCACGACTAGGGACCTTTTAAGGATGTGCTTGTAGACCACCAGCTCTCACGTATATGTTCGCCATCATACTGCCGGCAGTCAAGCAAGAATCCCAGGGGCTTTATCAGCATGTAATAGCGACCTGTAAGGTCACCTGAAGCAGTACACGATGATAAAGGTAAACCAGATAGCATACTATCATCTCGAGTAAGACTGTCCTACCGGGATAGGTCCTCCCTCAATCATTGCAATCACGTGCCTGTGATCCAATAATTGACTCTGGGGGCACTATCTCCAACAATCTCCCACTTGCACTCAAGGCTAATTATTGCGATGTCGCATACTCACAGCCCGTGTGATACCGAACACCCAACTCCTCTACTAGTCAGTCTCACAAAGCTCGTTTGCGAAACTATTGCGTTCGAGGAATAGCCTCAGTGAGTGGATCCGCTGTGATGTTTCTTTCTATGTCTCTCTATTTCTCAAGTTCGCGGAGAAGACCATCTCCCGAAATGAGCAATACCTGTCTTAGAGTATGTCTGGATATCTGATGGGACCTAGCTCATAAATAAACTCCAAATCCAAACTTCTTAGACTGTATCGATAACTGAACTTAATCAGTACCCAGCGCCATGCCTCCCTCAGTATCGCCTTGCACCACCTGTCCAAAATACTGCCCCTCATCAGAAGGAGAAACTATAACTCTGACAGCCACTCTGCCATCCATGTCACCTTGGAAGCCTGGAATGATAACCGTCTCCTAAAAGAGGCTGCCGTTATCAAATCCCTAGAACACGCACTTATGTCCTAAAACTGCTTCCGATTGTTTCTCCAGGATTGGATCAATATCAACTTATTGCATCTAGTGCAAGAACAACATCTGGTGTGGTACTTGACATCTCATGATTGACTTAATTGCCTAAGCAAGTGATCTGCCAATCATGCACATCCCTCTCTACTTTAGTCTATAAGACACCTTTAGAGAGGGTGACTCCATTACCTGCAGGTACACTACCGTGCCAGGAGTCGTTCATTCTAAATACTCATAGAATGCTGTCAAGGTACCCAGATTAGGAAACCACCCAAATCTAGATCTAAAACTATAGATCTAGTAACCAGAATGTTTGATATAATATCCAAGTCCTGTGTGGAGAAAACACTGTGTGACAACCAAAGTATAACCGATCGTAGTATAGGAATATCACTTCCTACTCTGTGTATGTCATCCAAAACCAGGACATCACACCCTACTACCTTCTTAACAGATCCATCCCCTATTCTGATGACGTCAAACCTATGACTGTCACATCAGAAATAGATGATCTATCTCCGCTATATCTGCTTTAGTCTATAAATAGACATAAGCCTGATGTCCACCAATGCTTCCGCTGCTCCCACTGACTACGACAACCCTCTGGCAGAGTCATATAGATGCGCACTTCTAAAGCTAGTTTAGAACGATGCTATACTCATCCTCCTGCCGGGTCTCGCAGCCTGGAACAACAACAATGGCAAGTGTGGGTAAACAAGAACTTCCCTGTCACCGTCCTTGAGGCTACCGGAGTGACCAATGGAATGTCAAATTAGATTGAAACATTAGGTTCCTTATCAAATCTTCAGTAATCGTTTGCGGTTCTGGAATCACTTCCAGTTCTACCATACTCCCACTACTGTTTTTTTTTTTGAAAAATAACCATTTCCTTTTTAAAATGTGGCGAGTTAAGAACAATATCACTATTGATCTTCCAGATGGTAGAAAGTCAACCCTCGTCATAGCCTGGGTCAACCCACAAACAGCCATTACAGAAACGTGCCTTGAGTTGTCCAGTGTCTGCTTTTAATCATAAGCCGGACAACTCCCCGTACCTTAACATCGTTAAGATATGAACTGTTCTATATCCAATATAGAACCAGAGGCACTGATTTAATTGAACCAGATTCAAATCATGCAGCTATCTCCAGTGCATGTCAACTAAATGGAAGGAGGCCGATCAGCGTTACCCAACTTAGGAATGCTTCCAATTATGAGTAATCTGAAAGAGAAGCAAGTTCTCATTACTATCAACTGAATACCATACACAAGTATCTACATCTTCGATCACCTTGAAGAATCCCGATACTTGCAATACCTGGTTCTCTACTCTATTCTTATACCAATAACTCCTCAAAACTCAGACCCTGTGTTTCTACGAAACACATGTCTAAGAACTAGAGAAGTTAAAAGTAAACAGAATATAGTATGAGGACCAACCCCTCTGTCCTAATGGACACTGGACAACATTCAATACTCTGTATAAGTCCGCTGAGTTTAACAACTCTTTCACTGTGTGTCGTAGGTTGAAAACTGTACTTATGGTTAAGAAGAATTACACCGCTGTTTAATGCTCCCTACCTAACCATCCACTGATATAGGTAAATGTCGTAGACATAATTTCAGAAAGGTATATCTCACTCTATGAAAATAGACGTACAGATATATCAATTTGAAATTGGTGCATAAAAGCGGATATTCAAAACCAAATATTTGCCGACCGGCAAACAACCCAGGTGGCTTCCTCAAATATCACCAATTACAACGAATCCCGATATAATGAGGATGGTCACCTAATTCCCAATAACTTACTCTCACTCATCATCTGTAAAACCATACAGATGTGAGAATCATACCTGGTAAATACATACCCTGGAGTAAGTATCTAATCGGGAAATCAGTTTTCTTTTAACATTACACAGTGAAACTGAAACATTGAAATGTTTCGGTGGGGTATTCCGGTATTCTTAGTAATGCCTCTTCCATTATCCAGATTCACAACTATAGCCGTATAATTCTTTGCCACCTCTCCAAATCCCTTTATATGTCTTTAGTCATTACCTTCTGCACACCCCTTAGGCCAAATGGTTTTCTTCCTTCCCTACCGTTCGGCACCAGCCTATGGTTTGGAAGAAGACTATCCAATAAGCATAATGGGTGTACTGTCCTAGTCCTAGGAGCACTCGCAATGCGAGAGAAGATGAAGATAAAAGACAACCGAATAAACCTTATTCCTATTTCTCCTGGACCAGAATCCATCCCCGAACTGGAACAAGTTCCTTTCGAGTTCGTATATAACCATACGATGGAGTATCCAAAAACTTGGGATCTTCGTAGTGATACGGAGTGTCCTGGAGAAATACAAAGGTGATTTAGGATTGGCGAAGAAATACTCGGTTTGGTCGTGAATGGCAGTCGCAATTTACTTTGCCCTCTTACTAATCCCTTTCTTTGTCTTAACTTAATACCTTCTGCACACCATCGTTATGCTAATTGGTTTTCTTCATTCCCCACCGTTCGGCACCAGCCTAAGGTTTGGAAGAAGACTATCCAATTTGCATAATAGGTGTACTATCTCTTAAACCAAGGAGAACTCGCAATGAGAGAAGGTGAAAAGAAAAGACAACTGAATAAACCTATCCGTTTTCTCCAGAACCAGAAACCATCCTCGAAGTCCTTCGAGTTCGTATATAACCATACGATGGTTTTGTCCAATGGAAGTGGACGTTCGTAGCAATACAGGGTGTCCTGGAGAAAAGGGTAAAAGTAGGAGTGGCAATGAGGTTTGCAACTCTGACAATCCAAAAGCCAGTGTTAAGAAGGTTCGGTCAACTTGGTCACTGAGTCATAGTCCAGGGTCGGGTCAATTGTTGCTGCCAAAGAGAGAGAGAAAAGAAACACTCAGCGTGCACTCTAACCTAGATCAGAATGGTTATCACTTTATCTAATCAGGAAACCTCCCACTGTAACCTCAAATTCTTCCCCAAACCTGAAAGAAGAATTAGTCGGGATCACCCGAGGAGTAAACCAACTCATCAGTAGGAATCGGGATCCAACTATCATCGCATGATAACTTGACGGAATCCACTCAAGTCACCACACTCCAGAAGGTATGCGCATATTTGGCAAGTTTCAGTTCTTTTGAAACTCCCGATGTAGGTTTTTACCCCTAGGACCCAAGTGACCTTGACAATGCCAACAAATCAAAGAGTCCTAGTCAAGTTCTACCCGTCATTATCTTGATTGCGTTAAACCCACCCATCCGAGTCCTTGACAATGCCAACAAGACCGTACGACTGTCCTAACCAATCCACTTATCCATGTGACAGAAAAGCACTACATAGCTACCGAACACTACGCCTCGGCAATGCACGACAAACGCAGCACGAATACTAAGTAATACTAATCTGAAATGACGGAGGGCTACGACTGGTTTTTGGCGAAAAACCTTTAACGTAATGAACTTGATATCGTTGAAGGAACTGCATAACTTTTTATAAAAAATATAGTGACGAAAACCTTTACTAAAGAGGTCACTCCCGGTGAAGGGATCTCGGCTCTTTCCCCGTAGAATGAGGTGCAGGATATTCCAACTGAATACCACGATGCAAAGCAAAAGTAATCGGCTATAGTGAAGTTAATGCCCTGACGCAAACTTCTGTCCAAGGGGTCACTCCCGGTGAAGGGATCTCGGCCCTTGCCTCGTCGACTGAGGAGCAGGATATTCCAAATGAATACCACGATGCAAAACAAAAGTGAACGTCCTTGCAATAACAGCTTTTTGAAAAAGTGTTCCAACAACATCAGAATAGGTTTGTTTATCTTGCATTGATCCGAATCAACGCAGTCCCATCAATTGATCACACCACCAAGAACGAAAATATACTGATGTACGTATATGCCATCTGCATTCGCCATTGGGTCCCGTCATTACCCGTTAGGTTAGCTAACTAACGACAGAGCGAGGACTGGACTAGCGCGGATGTAAAGCATATACAACATCTACTAATATATATACCAATATATTATATTCGCTCAAGGCGTGATAAAAATGCAACATCACAGAAATGTACAGCATCACAGAACAATACAGATATCTGGAAGCCCCGGGTTTCACAGAGCCGCTGCTGAAACCCGACGTTCCCCTAGTCGTGTGGATAGCCTGTGCAATGAAACCCGAGACCCCTACGGGCGCGGCAAGTCACCCGCTAAAACCTGAAGCGAGGCAGCCCCCTTCAGCAACGTGAATGGACCACCCAGCACTTCACGGAATCCGGTAACTCGGGCACCCCTCCTGGGTCAACCTGTACCCCCTACGAGTGCGGCGAATAGCCCACCAATCCTGGAGTGAAGCCCCCTCCGTCCCAATGCCATGAGATGCGGGCTTGTTGCCCTCCAGAACCCGGCTATCCGTGCACCCCACCGCGGGGCAATCCTAGTACAGAAAGTAAAATATACATACACCGGGTACATCGACCGCAACCAGGTCGTGCCCCAAAAGAATAATACAAACAGGCAGTGACGGCAGTCCACATGTCGGACGCTCGCCCCGCAATATCAAATGTACATATAAAACAAAACTGTACTAGTATTGCATCCAGGCTATCCCCCACGACCGATCCGCAACAACACAGCATAAACATAGAACATCAACGTGAAAATCACGTTCGCAAATCCGTCTGACCGGGCTATAGCAGTTAGACAGGATTTACCGATCAAGTGATATTCACGGTCGCAGATATAATGTAAATACTGTGAAATAATGTGTTTAAAATATCCAATCGATCAAAAATTAACAAGTGGGCCCCCAAGTAATACTGTAGCACTCACAGAAATTCTGGGCCAAATTTTAATATTCCAAAACCCCTATCTTAAGCCCAAAAGCCCACCACAAAAAATTGGTCAAATGAAGCAAACATACTGCGGCGGAACCGCGGCAAAAGAGGGGTCATTGCCGCGGTTCCGCGGTCATACGGAATGATCAAGCTACCAAATTTTTGCAGTGTTCTTAGGATTCTCTGTACATCATTCTGCAATCACCTGAAAAAATTTTCGAGCCCGGAAAAAATCGACAGAAAACTGATGCAAGCAAAACGCGGTTTTTGGAATTTTGGCCGATCGGATAAGTAAAACACATTAGAACAAGCTAGACAAGGTTAATGGCCTGGCTCTGATACCATGTTGCGCCACGGCAGTGCCCCGGCCGTCTATCCGAGGCCAAAATGCGGAATCAAAATTTTCTTATCTTTTAAACTGGCGCTACCGCGGACAATATACCCGGATCGTAACCATTAACCGATACTAGCTAACAAGAGAAAGGGTTAGAGATATACCGAGTGATCCGAGTCCTCCGGTCTTATCGTCATCGTCCCGATCTCCCGCGGAAAGTCCTGTCTCCATATCGTCACCTCTTCGCCGAAAGGGGCACCACATCGCCTGCGTCTTTTACGGGCTCCCACTTCATTACCGAGGCAACTCGGGCACGAAGCTGGCTAGTCGACGTGCCCAAGGTTTGTTGTAGAATGAGTAGTGCTTTGTCTCTTTGGGGTTATGTTGCCTAAATGGAGGAATGAGCTTGAGAAATGAACTTGGGGATTTTGGTAGCAATGGAAAAATGATATGAATGATAATTTTTCCCACCCTCACCAAAATGATCCTCTCTCTTCTCTCCCAAAAAGTGTGGCCGGCCCCCTCAAATGAGAATGGTGGAGGGATATCAAGAGGGAGGTGAGTGTAGGAGAAAAAGAAGAGGTGACCACATCCAAACATCATCATCACAATCTCACATCAAACACAAATCAATCCTAATCACCTCTTACAAGAAATGATGATAGAAAAGAAAGGAATAAAAAAGATGCTTTCATAATCAAACTATTTGCATGAAAACCCTCCACAAAGTGTTATTTGCAAACTTGCAAATAACACCCTCCATCGGAAAAGTCCGGCCGGGAAAGAACAAAGGAAAACCGGCCGGAACGGAATGCAAACTGGAAACTCCAGAAAACTGGTCCCGTAATAAATTACAGGAAAACCCCGATACTGTGCATACACACCCGCATCTGTATTCCGTCCGGATACAAATGCAAAGAGACAAAATCTACACTGTACTATACTAGGATCCGGCTTAAACCAAAGCCGGCTAGTAATATCCGTCCGATCCTGATCCGTGCAATACCGCACGTATCTGATCGAACCCTGCCATATATCTATACGGCCTCTAGTACAAACCGTCCGATCCTGATCCGTGCAATACCGCACGTATCTGATCGGACCCTGCCATATCTCCATACGGCCTCTACAGCGTTTCGCCCGAAAGCTTGAGTAACTGAAAGTGTGGTGGACTCTAAAGACTCGTCAATACTATGGCTGTGGATTTAACCACTAGCACGTCAGAGGTATATAAGCCAATACGTGACGGGCCACCAGCTATTGACCAAAAGGGACGTCGATGAGCGAACTCATCCTGACACCCTACTGAGCCTGTCAGTGACAATATCCGTACAGTCCGGTCCGTTCGTCTATGAGCATCGCATGGCGGGCCTAGGGGGTTGGTAAAAGTCAGACCCCCAAAGGCGGTACAAGTCGTGTCGGAGTGAAGCCCAGAACACCCTAAGATACTACTGGAATACCTACCAGTAAATCTCCTGCCTCGGCCGAGGGCTTTGTGTAATGGCTCTCCTAGACACAGCGCGACCTCACCCCCAATACCGGGAGAGACGAACCCCTGAAGATCCGCTCACTGCCTCCATGTGGCTCGGGACTGTACCCAACTAAAACCTGTTTGCACGACTCCTTTGAGCCGTGGTAGGGTAGTAATCAAAGCACAGTAGGAACTCACACGAGACAAATGACGATCTCAGGTCGATGAACTAACCTGTACACATGTCACCTGGGAACTGCTATCTGACGTCTGGTATAATCCCAACTAGCAGGTTCCCGGCGAGTCCTGTCCGGTGTACTCATAACCCAATGAGCACCTGTATACATCTTAGGTGAACCAACTGACACCAGTGGCTTATGAGACCGGCCACCGCCCCTCGTCGGGGTCTCGACTGTATACACTAGTCTACTCTGGAGAATCGATGCCCTGTCTCGAAACTCCCACGACTAGGGACCTTTTAAGGATGTGCTTGTAGACCACCAGCTCTCACGTATATGATCGCCATCATACTGCCGGCAGTCAAGCAAGAATCCCAGGGGCTTTATCAGCGTGTAATAGCGACCTGTAAGGTCACCTAAAGCAGTACACGATGATAAAGGTAAACCAGATAGCATACTATCATCTCGAGTAACACTGTCCTACCGGGATAGGTCCTCCCTCAATCATTGCAATCACGTGCCTGTGATCCAATAATTGACTCTGAGGGCACTATCTCCAACATCACGTGGGAGCACGAGACCCTTTCTGAAGCCATTTTCTTTGATGTAGTTGGGAAACTGAATTTGCCTTGCCGATGCATTTAGATGCCACGTGCCAATACGTGACTGCTGGTCACGTGTGAGCACGTGACCCTTTTCTGAAGCCTCTTCCGTGGGCTTTCCTGATTTTAAATCAGGAAACAATCCTCCTCAAACTTGTTTTTGGCTCATAATAGTTCACAAATTTCCTTTTATTCAAGAGCCAAAAAATATTTTTCTTCCCCCCCCCCAAACTTAGTTAAAACAGTATTTCCATTATTTATGCCTTTGAAGTTCAAAGTAAGAGAAGAAAAATAGCATTAGTGTATACAAGGTTTTACAAAGCCTAAAAACCAACACCAACCATTCAAATATTTTATCAAGATAACACCATGGTTGGTGAAAGATAGTGTAACAGATAGACATGAAGAAGACCTGAGACTATTTAAGAATAGAGGTTGTATCATGTCTCGAGTAGAAAAAGAGAAATGAGAGTAACGATAAGAGATGATATGGGGGAAGAGAAGAGGTGTAATCGAAAGGTTTTACGTCTCGGTTGGTGGAGACGAAAAAGTGAGTGTGAATGAAAACGAGAATGTGAAATATAAGGAATGGGTGGAATAGTTGCATACTCGTATGTGCTAAGGAGAAGGGGTGGTGGTTCAACTTCTTCGGCCTCAAATGGACGCGCATGAATTTCCGGTGGATATTGATTCATCACAGCATCCAATTCTTCAAGGAACACTAGTTCTTCAGTGAAAATATCTTCAAAACTCTCATCGATGATCTCATCGGAAAGAAAGGGATCGATATTTATATGAGTGGATTAGTCAGATTCACTAGAAAGGTTGAAAGTTTCAAGGTCAATGTGTTGCACACCAGGATTCAAAACACTCGATTCATCAGAAATTATGGAGATAGGAGACTCGAAAAGATCGTCTCCCTCAATCTCAAAAAAGTCTAAATCAAGTGACCTTTCCAGAATCATAGAACTCGAAATATCAGAGTGTGATTCATCAAATCTCGGTGGAAGTGAAAAAAGATGAGAAGAACCAAAGAAAGTGTGTAAAGAAATAGGTAAACGAACTTAGGTGTCGAGCACTATTGATCCAGATATGGGAGATGAAGGCTGAATATCGTTTTGCATATCGGATAAGTTGGTGGTAAGAATAGGATCGGTTAAATGTACAGGAAAATATTCATATTCAATGGAAGGGATATGATGGGTCGGGGAATCCAACTCATCCAACATATCGAATTCATCTTCAAAGATATTCTCAACACTGATCTCACTCGCACTGTCAGTCAAACAAAATGAATAGTTCCTTAAAAATTCATCAATTATATTATCCTTAATCGATGGATCATTAGGTGCACTTGATGGAATTGGAAGGTTTGAAATATCAAGTTTAGTCTTATAAGAATCGGTTTGATTTGGAATGGTGTAAGGCTCTCTTTCACACTCATGATTGGAAAAGTCAAACATGTTATCCTCGGGCATCTCATGAATTAGATTATTAAGTGGTTGATCATCAAAAACATTCGGTTGGATTTCAGGATGGAAAGTGTTGAGATCAAAAGAATTGGTTCTGGTTTGACTTGGAAGGATCCCTGGTTCTTTCTCACTACTCATTCCAGCTCAACTTCAAGACTAGACATGGTTTGTGAAGAAGTTTCAATAAAGGATTCTCTTTGAACCGTGGAACTTCCTAATTGATGTTCAGAAGCACTGTTTAGATAAGGTGCAAAAGTTGAGTAAGGTTGGAATAGGTTTTATTGTTGGCTATAAGCGAGTTCAATGTGTTCCGCAATAGAAATGGGTTCATGAATTTCCTCATTAGCCTCAAGAGAAGTATCAACATGAGAGGGTGTGAAAGTTTGGTACTGTTGATAAGAGTTAGATGGTTGTATCCAAGTTTCATAAATAGGATTAGGATCAACATTTTCATATAAAAAAGACTGAGATTGGTTGAATTGTTGGCAACTATCTTTTGCAATTTACTCAGCAATAGTCATGGGTGTAAAAGTTGCCATATTAGCCTCAAAAGGAGTATCAATATTTTCATATGAAAATAATTGTAATTGTTGTCCTAAGGGTTTTCAAGCAATGAAAGGTATGAAACTTTGGGTATGGGCTTTCGCAATATACTCAGCAATGGACATGGGTTTAAAAGTTTCCTCACTAGCCTTAAAAGGCTTATCAATATAAGAAGGTGTTGAAGTTTGACACGGTTGATAAGAATTTGACTGAGGTGTCCAACTATTATTTCTAGAGCCCTTTATCCTATCCCTTAAAGAAATGGTGGGGTCGGAAGTTCTACCAAAACAATAACGGTATAAAGAAATATCGGGTTGTGTATAGCAAAACTCGCCAAGAGTTGGTCGGTTTGGGTTACCCATCATAAGAGAGTGAAAAGAATTTGAGGTGAAAATGGTAGGGTTTTTTTTGGATTTTGGGATTTTGAGATTGTTTTGCATGAAAATAGGGACTCGACTCAACCAATCACAAATGTGCACAAGCAACACCTAAAATTAGGGTCACCTAAGTCAAATCACTAGACCGCTCCTAGACTTCCAAAGGATAAGACGTAGGATAAATTATCTATCACCTCCTTATCAATCTTGCAGCCAGACAAGTGCTAAGTAAGTGGGAGGTATCCGCTATACGAATCACCGAAATAGTGGGCCTAATTAAGTAAACCACTTTTCTTGGTCACACTTTCCTTAGACACCACAAGAAAAATACGGATCAGCAATAGATTACCCACGACCCTCTTTTGTCCTAGTTAAGCGCAATTGTCCTTAGAGACTTGGTCTAGATATTTTTTTTATTAATATAGAGTGATGCATATGCTTGTTTGTGATTTGTGGGGCCTAGGAAGGGTGATGAAATCCCGACCTAATCTGAATTTGGGTTTGTTTCCCCTTAATGTTCATTTTAAATATGCAAAACAATCCAAATCTAAAACACGCAAAAATATTTTTAAGCAGCGTTGTTTGCAAAGAATCCTGCAAGTAAAAACAGTTTATTGGAGATTCAAAGGAGAGAGGAAGAAGAGTAAATGATATCAATGAAAGTTGGTTCGCTCCAAGCGCTCCAGATTTCTCGCAAAACTCGCACAAAAATCATTAAAAACACAATATGCGGTTTTTTATTTCTATTTCTATTTTTATTTTTCTGGCTTTTTATTTTTTTTTTACAAATCAACCCGAATAACAAGAAAAATAATACTACCATTTCCCCGGCAACTGTGCCATTTGATTCAAGTGAAAAATTGTCTTCATGTGTTCTAAATACAACAATCAATAACGGTGTCGCAATAGCGAGCCGATAGTGAGTACGGGTCGTCCACAAGGAAATGGTGAATTACTTATCTTATTTTAGACGAGTTAATAAAGAAAGGTGGGATTTTATAAGTTTTATACTAAGAATATTTGAAAATTTTATAAGAGAAGAGCTTGTAGGGTTTATAGGATTGAGTAGTTAATGGATGGAGTTTTAAAAATAATTCTTTTAATCTTTTAATTATTTAATACTAGAGGAATAGCGATGAATTTGGATTAGGGTTCTTGAAGGGATTAGGGTTTCCTTCTATTGACCCTTGTCCTTCCATTGATCCCTATTTATCTCAAGCCCTCAACAAAGCAAGTTTTAACGAATCTCAAATCGTAGTCATGACTATCAGGAATTGATAACATGCCCAATAAGAGGGTTAAGACTTATTTTGCTAAAGTTTATAAAAATTAAAACTTAAAAAGAAGTTGATAGATTTTGTTCATCCATTATACTACCCTATCCTACAAACCCTAACAAGCGAGAATTTACTCGCTCATTGGGATAAACGAAGTAAACGAGGAAAGATTAAAAATTAATGAACCCATTAAAATTGCGGAAAGTAAATGCAGAAATTAAATGCGGAAAGTAATGAGACGAGATAAAAAAAACTACCTTTTATTGAATAAACATTTGCATTACAGACTTTGACTGCTGAAAAACTAAACTACAAACCCTAGCTTGCTCGAGAGATCTAGATTGCTCGATCGATAGATTGGTGGATAGATAGATTAACCCTAATGGCTCTCGGTCCTTTTTATTGGCTCTGAAACTTGAAACCCTAGACGTCATCTTAAAATATATGCAAAGATGATCAAGCCCTTGAATTTTCATATCCAACGGCCACCAATGAACTGCGCTTCCACCGCCCTTTACCTCCTTTAGCCGCGGATCCGCTGCCTTATGATGGAGTTGCGTCTTCGGATTTTTCGTGTTATATTCTCTCGATATTTTGAGATCTTTCTGATAAAATATTTTGAAAATGTCTCTTTCTCTCTGCAATTGCGAGATTCTTCTAAAATTCGGCAAATTTGGTTTGGTAATTCAATTTGATATGGATCTCCTACTTATATTTCAGACCTAAACTGATTTATTATAATACATGTACAATATCTCAAATCAAATTGTTAATAGAATTTGTTTTATTTGAGATAATATTACAACCAATTAAATGATATGATATCTTAATAATATTGGTTAAGAATATTTGATATGATATAATATGCATATTTTAATAATTAATAATCTCATGGATATTTTATTTAAATATGATATGCATATATTCACCAATTATATTAATTATAAATTAAAAAAACATATGACAAAATCTTTTTACAAATAAACCCATATAAGTTCATAAATTATAAATAATGCCTTTTAGTAATTAATAATAATAGGGAAAAGGACCGTACAAATATGCAGTAAATATGACTGATCAGCCAGCTTCGTCCCCAGTGATAGGGTTTTGGCGAACCGCTTCTCAGTTTTGATTCTGCTCTAATTTGTTACAGGTGTGCTTTGGTTTAGTCGGAGCACTTTACGACTTGTTCTCACCGCAGCTTCTTTATTCAAACGCTGACGCTTAGCCTTTTCATATATGGTTGTCTCGCGTTCTCGATCGTCTTTGCTTTTTTGAAAGGCTTCGTTTAGCAGCCTCTCAATCGGGTCTTCTTCTGGCAGTTTCGGGGATTTTAGCGCCGATTCTGCCCCCAGTTCTTCTACGTCGTTTTCTGACGCTGAGAGAGATTCTTCATCATATAATGATGAGTAGGAAACTATGTGGCAACTTTCCACATAGTCTTCCGCTTCTTCTGATAAGTCATTTCCCTCATCATTGTCATTGTCCCCATCCTCAAGAATATGCTTGAGGAATCCTTCGAGCATGATCAGTGTCCGCGCCTTCTGGTTATACTCCTCCAGTGCGTCTATGTACTTTTGTAGATCTGTGCGCTTGTCGTCATACTCAGCAGGCGGCACAGGTTTCTTGGTCTTCTTCTTTTTATCAGAAGAGTTTGAAGGCTTGACTTGGGGGCTTTTCCCTTTGTCAATAATTTTCGGTGTGGGACATGGTTTTAACATCCCTTCAATAATTTCGTATTCAAGTGGGATTTTCCACCTGATTGCCAGACATGCCTGAAAATCCTTCAGCATTTTTTTAGTTTTTGCTGAAAGGACTACTTCCCATGAAACTTCTTCCACGAGTGAGCATGATGCCCCCCTAGCGTCCATCTTTTTGGGAGCATGCTTTTGGGGCAGGTTTACCCTCCAGTTATCAGACAGCGTGAACTTTCCCTGCTAGTACTGGTCTTCAACCTAATTTTTGAAGATGTAGCAATTTTCAATTGGGTGGTTCACTATTCTGTGATAGGAACAGTAATTGGGGTTGTTAACGTCGCCAGGTTGCGCTGGACGCCGCGGGTCTGGCAATGTGATGAGATTATTATGCATTGCTGGTTCAAACAGTCTCCTCGTCTTATCACGGGTAAACGAGTAAGCACGTCCTAGCTTTTCTTCCAAGGATGGGCACGGACGCGCGTTGTTTTGGCGAGCAACTGGTTTTGGGCCACTCGGTTGTTGTTGCGTATTGGCAACGAAGGCCGCTTTCTTTTTACACTTGTTATTTCAAGGGTCCTTATTTGAGGAGGAAAGCCCATGGCCCATTTGATCCATTTGGGCCAACTTGTCTATCAACGCCCGTGAAGTATGGAGTGGAAGAGAAAAAGGTCCCACCGGGTGTACCAGAATCTGTTTACCGCCGAAAACAAAGACAAATTGGGATTGATCTTCTAGCCTGAATTTGAGGGCGGATGCTATTTGGACATATCCATCCACCTCTCCAAAAATACCAAGTTGATTTATGGCACCGTATATCGGAGGTTTAGATAGATGCAACCATTGTAGTAGACTTTATCAGATTCCCCCTCGTTTGTGAGGGGTTTTGATTATAGGGACGCTCTTCCCTGGAAGCGCAAGCCCCTGCAGTTAATTATATTATCGCATTGCGATAACCACTTTCTCCTTATCCAGCAATTCACTTCGTGTCGTGTGATGTTTTGTTTATTAAGATTGCCCGTGGATTGTATACGAAGACTAGTTTATGTCGTCGCCCGTAAGGCGCGGATTAGTTCAAATCCATATATTTTAGATTTGGGTTCTGAACTTGGGTTGTATTTTCCTTTAGTTCAAAGAATATTTCATATTATTTAAGGACCGTTAATCTAGTTTGAAATTAAGATCACTTAAATATATGAGCATTTGGGCTCAATTTATTTTAATTAAGGATACGTTAGTCCTATTTGAGACTAAGATCAACTCAGCAATATTTTAAGGATTATCAAATTTTAGTTGAGATCCAACAATAGAGCATTTGGGCTCAGCTGCAAGAAATTTCAAAGACTTAGCCAATTTGGGCTTGGTCTACTCAGTCTTGGGCTTTTCTTTTTTTTTTCAGAAGCGCTAAGCACTCATTTGTGGCTTTGGCGCTCACTTGGGAAACACGTGAAGCACTCAGACATGGGCGCTGCCCAATCAGTGTTAAATACTTAGTCATTTTGATTGAATATAGAGTGCTAAGCACTTTGTATGGCACTCACGTGGGAGCACGTGAGCGCTGAGCATTTATTTTGGATGCTCATGTGGGGAATACATGCAGCGCTGGGACATGGCGCTGCCCAATTAGTGCTAAGCACTTATCATTTTGACTAACTTTATAGTGCTCTGCACTTTTATACAACGCTTACATGGAAAGCACGTGCTGCGCTGAGCGTTCTGTTTTGTTGGGCGCTCACGTGTGTTTCACGTGAGACACCGAGTCTTTTATTTTGGGCGCTCACGTGGGAAGCACGTAGGCACTGAGTCATTTATTTTGGGCGCGTGAGGCGCTGAGCATTTATTTTTGATGCTCATATGGGGAACATGTGCGGCGCTGGGACATGGGCACTGCCCCAATTAGTGCTAAGCACTTAGTCATTTTGACTAACTTTATAGTGCTCTGCATTTTTATACAGCGCTCATAGTAGGAAGCACGTACGGCGCTGATCGTTCTATTTTGTTGGACGCTCACGTGTGTTTCACGTGAGACGCTGAGTCTTTTATTTTGGACGCTTACGTTGGAAGCACATGAGGCACTGAGTCTTGTTTTGGGTGCTCACATGGGAATCACGTGAGACGCTAAGTCTTTTGTTTTGGGCGCTCACGTGGGAATCACGTGAGGCGTCGAGTCTTTTGTTTTAGGTGCTCACGTTGAAAGCACGTGAGGCACCGAGTCGTTTTGTTTGGGGGCACTCACGTGGGAAGTGTTGCGCCACGGCAGCGCCCCTGCCTCGTACTCGAGGCCAAGATGCGGAATCAAAATTTTTTCCTTACTCGGAACCGGCGCTACCACGGACAATGAAAACCCGGATCGTTTACCATTAACCTAATGCTAGCAATCAAGAGATAGGGTGAGAAGTATACCGAGTGATCCGAGTCCTCCGGTCTTCTCTTCATCGTCCGATCTCCCGCGGAAAGTCTTGCCTCCACAACGTCGCCTCCTCGCCGGAAAGGGCACCACAACGCCTGCGTCTTTTACGGGCTCCCGCCTCAATACCGAGGCAACTCGAGCATGAAGCCGGCAACTCGACATGCTCAAGATATGCTGTAGAATGTGTAGTGTAGTGTCTCACTTGGGTTTGTTGCCATTTGAAGATGATGGAGGAAATGAGATAAGAAAAATGGTGCCTTGCATTTTTCTAGCATGAATGAGAACAAGAAAATGAAACTCTCAAGAATGAAGAACTCTCTCCTTCTTCTTCTCTCTTTCTTTTTCTTCTTCTCTCTTTTCTAATGAAAAACTTATTCTCCAAATGAGAATGGTGGAGGAGGTAATATGAAGCATGAAGGGAGGTGAGTGTAGGAGAAAGCAAGTGGTAACCATATCAAAAGCCATCATAACAAACTCACATCAACTCTAATCAAAGATCAAATCCTTTCTCATCACTTCTAATCTTCATAAAGCATGAAAAGAATAATGAAAGGAATGGAATCTAAAAAGGTTATCATAATAAATCATCTTACAAATAAAACCTCCACCAAAATGTAATTTGCAAAACTGCAAATTACCCCCTCCATCAGAAAAGTCCGGCCGGGAAAGAACAAAGAAAAACCGGCCGGAACGGAATGCAAACTGGCAACTCCAGAAAACTGGTCCCGTAATAAATTACAGGAAAATCCCGATACTGTGCATACACACCCGCATCTGTATTCCGACCGGATACAAATGCAATGAGACAAAATCTACACTGTACTAAACTAGGGACCGGCTTAAACCAAAACCGGCTAGTAAAATCCGTTCGATCCTGATCCGTGCAATACCGCACGTATCAGATCGAACCCTGCCATATAACTATACGGCTACTAAGTACAAAACTGTCCGATCCTGATCCGTGCAATACCGCACGTATCTGATCGAACCCTGCCATATCTCCATACGGCCTCTACAGCGTTTCGCCCGAAAGCTTGAGTAACTGTAAGTGTGGTGGACTCTAAAGACTCGTCAATACTATGGCTGTGGATTTAACCACTGGCACGTCAGAGGTATAAGCCAATACGTGACGGGCCACCAGCTATTGACCAAAAGGGACGTCGATGAGGAAGCTCACCCCGACACCCAACTGAGCCTGTCAGTGACAATATCCGTACAGTCCGGTCCGTTCGTCTATGAGCATCGCATGTCGGGCCTAGGGGGTTGGTAAAAGTCAGACCCCCAAAAGCGGTACAAGTCGTGTCGGAGTGTAGCCCAGAACGCCCTGAGATACTACTGGAATACCTACCAGTAAATCTCCTGCCTCGGCCGAGGGCTTTGCGTAATGGCTCTCCTAGACACAGCGCGACCTCACCCCCAATACCGGGAGAGACGAACCCCTGAAGATCCGCTCACTGCCTCCATGTGGCTCGGGACTGTACCCAACTAAAACCTGTTTGCACGACTCCTTTGAGCCGTGGTAGGGTAGTAATCAAAGCACAGTGGGAACTCACACGAGACAAATGACGATCTCAGGTCGATGAACTAACCTGTACACATGTCACCAGGGAACTGCTATCTGACATCTGGTATAAGACCAACCAGCAGGTTCTCGGCGAGTCCTGTCCGGTGTACTCATAACCCAATGAGCACCTGTATACATCTTAGGTGAACCAACTGACACCAGTGGCTTGTGAGACCGGCCACCGCCCCTCGTCGGGGTCTCGACTGTATACACTAGTCTACTCAGGAGAATCGATGCCCTGTCTCGAAACTCCTACGACTAGGGAACTTTTAAGGATGTGCTTGTAGACTACCAGCTCCCACGTATATGATCGCCATCATACTGCTGGCAGTCAAGCAAGAATCCTAGGGGCTCTATCAACGTGCAATAGCGACCTGTCAGGTCACCTAAAGCAGTACACGATGATAAAGGTAAACGAGATAGCATACTATCATCTCGAGTAAGACTGTCCTACCGGGATAGGTCCTCCCTCAATCATTGCAATCACGTGCCTGTGATCCAATAATTGACTCTGAGGGCACTATCTCCAACAATCTCCCACTTGCACTCAAGGCTAATTATTGCGATGCCGCATACTCACAGCCCGTGTGATACCGAACACCCAACTCCTCTACTAGTCAGTCTCACAAAGCTCGTTTGCGAAACTATTGCGTTCGAGGAATAGCCTCAGTGGGTGGATCCGCTGTGATGTTTCTTTCTATGTCTCTCTATATCTCAAGTTCGCGGAGAAAGCCATCTCCCGAAATGAGCAATACCTGTCTTAGAACGTCCGGATGTCTGAGGGGACCTAGCTCATAAATGAGCTTCAAATCTAAACTTCTTAGACTGTATCGTCAACTGAACTTAATCAGTATCCTGCGCCATGCCACCCTCAGCATTGCCTTGGACCACCTGTCCAAAATACTGCCCCTCGTCAGAAGGAAAACTACAACTCTGACAGCTACTCTGCCATCCAGGTCACCTTGGAAGCCTGGAATGATAACCATCTCCTAAAGGAGGCTGTCGTTATCATATCCCTAGAACATCCACTTATGTTCTAAGACTGCTTCCGACTGTTTCTCCAGGATTGGATCAATATCAACTTATTGCATCTAGTGCAAGAACAACATCTGGTGTGGTACTTGACATCTCATGATTGACTCAATTGCCTAAGCAAGTGATCTGCCAATCATGAGTATCCCTCTCCCCTTTAGTCTATAAGACCCCTTTAGAGAGGGTGACTCCATCAACTGCAGGTACACTACCGTGTCAGGAGTCGTCCATTCTAAATACTCATAGAATGCTGTCAAGGTACCCAGATTGGAAAACCACCCAAATCTAGATCTAAAACCATAGATCTAGTAACCAGTATGTCTGATATAAAATCCAAGTCCCATGTGGAGAAACCACTGTGTGACGACCAAAGTATAACCGATCGTAGTATAGGAATATCACTTCCTACTACCTTCTCAACAGATCCACCCCCTATTCTGATGACGTCAAACCTATGACTGTCACATCAGAAATAGATGATCTATCTCCGCTACATCTGCTTTAGTCTATAAATAGACATAAGCCTGATGTCCACCAATGCTTCCGCTGCTCCCACTGACTACGACAACCCTCTGGCAGAGTCATATAGACGTGCACTTCTAAAGCTAGTTTAGAACGACGCTATACTCATCCTCCCACCGGGTCTCGCAGCCTGGAACAACAACAATGGCAAGTGTGGGTAAACAAGAACTTCCCTGTCACCGTCCTTGAGGCTACCGGAGTACCTCTCGGGTGCCTGAAGTTACCCACCGTATCTGCGGAGTGGCCAATGGAATGTCAAATCAGATTGAATCTTTAGGTTCCTTATTAAATCTTCAGTAATCGTTTGCGGTTCTGGAATTACTTCCAGTTCTACCATACTCCCACTAATGTTTTCTGAAAAAATCTATTTTTATTAAAACTGTGGCGAGTCTAGAAAAATATTGCTATTGTTCATCCAGATGGTAGAAAGTCAACCCTCGTCATAGCCTGGGTCAACCCACAAACAGCCATTACAGAAACGTGCCTTGAGTTGTCCAGTGTCTGGTTTTAAGCATAAGCCGGACAACTCCCCGTACCTTAACATCGTTAAGATATGAACTGTTCTATATCCAATATAGAACCAGAGGCACTGATTCAATTGAACCAGATTCAAATCATGCAACTATCTCCAGTGCATGTAAACTAAATGGAAGGAGGCCGATCAGCTTTACTCAACTTAGGAATGCTTCCAATTATGAGTAACCTGAAAGAGAAGCAATTTCTCTTAATCATTACTATCTACTGAACACCATACACAAGTATCTACATCTTCGATCACTTTGAAGAATCCCGATACTTGCTATACCTGGTTCTCTACTCTATTCAAATACCTATAACTCCTCAAAACTTAGACCCTGTGTTTCCACGAAACATATGTCTAAGAACTAGAGAAGTTAAAAGTAAACAGAATATAGTATGAGGACCAACCCCTCTGTCCTAATGGACACTGGACAACATACAATACTCTGTATAAGTCCGCTGAGCCTAACAACTCTTTCACTGTGTGTCGTAGGTTGAAAACTGTACTTATGGTTGAGAAGAATTACACCGCTGTTTAATGCTCCTTACCTAACCATCCACTGATATAGGTAAATGTCATCGACATAATATCAAAAGGTATATCTCACTCTATGAAAATAGACGTACAGATATATCAATTTGAAATTGGTGCATAACCGCGGATATTCAAAACCAAATGATTGCCGTCCGGCAAACAACCCAGGTGACTTCCTCAAATATCACCGATTACAACGAATCCCGATATAATGAGGATGATCACCTAATTCCCAATAACTTACTCCCACTCATCATCTGTAAAACCATACAGATGTGAGAATCATACCTGGCAAATACATACCCTGGAGTAAGTGTCTAATCGGGAAATCAGTTTTCTATTAACAGTACACAGTGAAACTGAAACATTGAAATGTTTCGTTGGGGTATCCTGGTATTCCTAGTAATGTCTCTTCCATTATCCAAATTCACAACTGTAACCTTATAATTCTTTGCCACCTCTCCAAATCCCTTTATATGTCTTTAGTCATTACCTTCTGTACACCCCTTTAAGCCAAATGGTTTTCTTCCTTCCCTACCGTTCGGCACCAGCCTATGGTTTGGAAGAAGACCATCCAAAAAGCATAAAGGGTGTACTGTCCTAATCCTAGGAGCACTCGCAATGCGAGAGAAGGTGAAGATAAAAGACACCTGAATGTACTTTATTCCTATTTCTCCTGAACCAGGATCCATCCCCGAACTGGAACAAGTTCCTTTCGAGTTCGTATATAACCATACGATGGATTATCCAATAAAATGGGATCTTCGTAGTGATACGGAGTGTCCTGGAGAAATACAAAGGTGATTTAGGATTGGCGAAGAAATACTTGGTTTGGTCGTGAATAGCAGTCGCAACTTACTTTGCCCTCTTACTAATCCCTTGCTTTGTCTTAACTTAATACCTTCTGTACACCGTTTAGGCTAACTGGTTTTCTTCATTCCCTACCGGTCGGCACCAGCCTATGGTTTGGAAGAAGACTATCCAATTTGCGTAATAGGTGTACTACTCCTAAACCAAGGAGTACTCGCGACTTGAGAGAAGGTAAAAGGGAAAAGACAACTGAATAATCCCATCCGTTTTCTCCAGAACCGGGAACCATCCTCGAATTCCTTCGAGTTCGTATCTAACCATACGATGGTTTTGTCCAATGGAAGTGGACGTTCGTAGTAATACGGGGTGTCCTGGAGAAAAGGGTAAAAGTAGGAGTGGCAATGAGGTCTGCAACTCTGACAATCCAAAAGCCAGTGTTAAGAAGGTTCGGTCAACTTGGTCACTGAGTCAAAGTCCAGGGTCGGGTCAATGGTCGCTGCCAAAGAGAGAGAGAAAAGAAACACTCAGCGTGCACTCTAACCTAGATCAGAATGGTTATCACTTTATCTAATCTGGAAACCTCCCACTGTACCTCAAATTCTCCTCCAAACCTGAAAGAAGAATTAGTCGGGATCACCCGAGGAGTAAACCAACTCATCAGTGGGAATCGGGATCCAACTCTCATCGCATGATAACGTGACGGAATCCACTCACGTCACCACACTCCAGAAGGTATGCTCATGCCTGGCAAGTTTCAGTTCTTTTGAAACTCCCGATGTGTGTTTTTACCCCTAGGACCCAAGTGACCTTGACTGAGCCAACATATCAAAGGATCCTAGTCAAGTTCAACCCGTCATTATCTTGATTGCATTAGACCCACCCGCACGAGTCCTTGACTGAGCCAAAATGACCGTACGACTGTCCTAACCAATCACATATCCATGCAACAGAAAAGCACTACATAGCTACCGAACACTACGCCTCGGCTGAGCACGACATACGCAGCACGAATACTAAGTAATACTAATCTGAAATGACGGAGGGCTACGACTGGTTTTTGGCGAAAAACCTTTAACGTAATGAACTTGATATCGTTGAAGGAACTGCACAACTTTTTATGAAATATAGTGACGAAAACCTTTACTAAAGAGGTTACTCCCGGTGAAGGGATCTCGGCTCTTTCCCCGTAGAATGAGGTGCAGGATATTCCAAATGAATACCACGATGCAAAGCAAAAGTAATCGGCTATAGTGAAGTTAATGCCCTGACGCAAACTTCTGTCCAAGGGGTCACTCCCGGTGAAGGGATCTCGGCCCTTGCCTCGTCGACTGAGGAGCAGGATATTCCAAATGAATACCACGATGCAAAACAAAAGTGAACGTCCTTGCAATAACAGCTTTTTGAAAAGTGTTCCAACAACATCAGAATAGGTTTGTTTATCTTGCATTGATCCGAATCAACGCAGTCCCATCAATTAATCACACCACAAAGAACGAAAATATACTGACGTACGTATATGCCATCCGCATTCGCCACTGGGTCCCGTCATCACCCGTTAGATTAGCTAACTAACGGCAGAGCGGGGACTGGACTAGCGCGGATGTAAAGCATATACAACATCTACTAATATATATACCAATATATTATATTTCGCTCAAGGCGTGAATAAAATGCAACATCACAGAAATGTACAGTATCACAGAACAATACAGATATCTGGAAGCCCCGGGTTTCACAGAGCCGCTGCCGAAACCCGACGTTCCCCTGGTCGTGTGGATAGCCTGTGCAATGAAAACCTAGACCCCTACGGGCGCGGCAAGTCACCCGCCAAAACCTGAAGCGAGGCAGCCCCCTTCAGCACCGTGAATGGACCACCCAGCACTTCACGGAATCCGGTAACTTGGGCACCCCTCCTGGGTCAACCTGTACCCCCTACGAGTGCGGCGAATAGCCTGCCAATTCCAGAGTGAAGCCCCTCCGTCCCAATACCATGAGATGCGGGCTTGTCGCCCTCCAGAATCCGGCTATCCGTGCACCCCACCGCGGGGCAACCCTAGTACAGAAAGTAAAATATACATACACTGGGTACATCGACCGCAACCAGGTCGTGCCCCAAAAGAATAATACAAACAGGCAGTGACGGCAGTCCACATGTCGGACGCTCGCCCCGCAATATCAAATGTACATAATACACCAAAACTGTACTATCATTGCATCCAGGCTATCCCCCACGACCGATCCGCAACATCACAGCATAAACATAGAACATCAACGTGAAAGTCACGTTCGCAAATCCGTCTAACCGGGCTATAGCAGTTAGACCGGATTTACCGATCGAGTGACATTCACGGTCGCAGATATAATGTAAATACTGTGAAATAATGTGTTTAAAATTTTCCGATTGACCAAAAATTAACAAGTGGGCCCCCAATCAAAACTGTAGCACTCACAGAAAACTTGGGCCCAATTTTAATATTCCAAAACCCCTAATTACAGCCCATAAGCCCACTGCAAAAAAATAATTACACGACCGCACACTCCTGCGGCGGAAGCGCGGCCAAAAGGGTGTTTTGGCCGCCTTTCCGCGGTCGTACGGAGGAATCGTGTCACCAAATTTTGTCAGTGTTCTTAGAACTCCCTGCACATCATTCTGAGTCCACCTGAAAAATTTTTAGACTCCAAAAAATTTCGACAGAAACTGATTGTGCTAGAAAATACGGTTTTTGGAAATTTTGGTCGATCGGAAACGCAAACACATCAAACGAAGCTAGGTAAGGTTAATGGCGTGGCTCTGATACCATGTTGCGCCACGGCAGCGCCCCGGCCTCGTACTCGAGGCCAAGATGCGGAATCAAAATTTTTTCCTTACTCGGAAACCGGCGCTACCGCGGACAATGAAAACCCGGATCGTTTACCATTAACCTAATGCTAGCAATCAAGAGATAGGGTGAGAAGTGTTGGAGATAGTGCCCTCAGAGTCAATTATTGGATCACAGGCACGTGATTGCAACGATTGAGGGAGGACCTATCCCGGTACGACAGTCTTACTCGAGATGATAGTTTGCTATCTGGTTTACCTTTATCATCGTGTACTGTTTCAGGTGACCTTACAGGTCGCTATTACACGTTGATAGAGCCCCTAGGATTCTTGCTTGACTGCCAGCAGTATGAGGGCGATCATATAAGTGAGAGCTGGAGTCTATAAGCACATCCTTAAAAGGTCCCTAGTGCCAGAGGAGTTTCGAGACAGGGCATCGATTCTCCAGAGTAGACTAGTGTATACAGTCGAGACCCCGACGAGGGGCGGTGGCCGGTCTCACAGGCCACTGGTGTCAGTTGGTTCACCTAAGATGTATACAGGTGCTCATTGGGTTATGAGTACACCGGACAGGACTCGCCGGGAATATGCTAGTTGGTCTTATACCTGACGTCAGATAGCAGTTCCCAGGTGACATGTGTACAGGTTAGTTCATCGACCTGGGGATCGTCATTTGTCTCGTGTGAGTTCCCACTGTGCTTTGATTACTACCCTACCACGGCTCAAAGGAGTCGTGCAAACAGGTTTTAGTTGGGTACAGTCCCGAGCCACATGGAGGCAGTGAGCGGATCTTCGGGGGTTCGTCTCTCCCGGTATTGGGGGTGAGGTCGCGCTGTGTCTAGGAGAGCCATTACACGAAGTCCTTGGCCAAGGCAGGAGATTTACTGGTAGGTATTCCAGTAGTATCTCAGGGTGTTCTGGGCTACACTCCGACACGACTTGTACCGCTTTTGGGGGTCTGACTTTTACCAACCCCCTAGGCCCGACATGCGATGCTCATAGACGAACGGACCGGACTGTACGGATATTGTCACTGACAGGCTCAGTAGGGTGTCAGGATGAGTTCGCTCATCGACGTCCCTTTTAGTCAATAGCTGGTGGCCCGTCACGTATTGGCTTATACCTCTGACGTGCTAGTGGTTAAATCCACAGCCATAGTATTGACGAGTCTTTAGAGTCTACCACACTTTCAGTTACTCAAGCTTTCGGGCGAAACGCTGTAGAGGCCGTATGGAGATATGGCAGGGTTCGATCAGATACGTGCGGTATTGCACGGATCGTGATCGGACGGTTTTTACTAGCCGGCTTTGGCTTAAGCCGGATCTTAGTATTTGATAGTGTAGTTTTGTCTCTTTGCATTTGTATTTCGGTCGGAATACAAATGCGGGTGTGTATGCACAGTATCGGGGTTTTCCTGTAATTTATTATGGGACCAGTTTTCTGGGGTTGCCAGTTTGCATTCCGTTCCGACCGGTTTTCTCTTTTTTCCTTCCCGGTCGGACTTTTCGTTGGAGGGTGTTAATTGCAAGTTTGCAATTAACATTTTGTGGAGGGGGTTTCTTGCAAAAAGGATTGATTATGATATCTTCTTTGCTATTCATGCATTAATTATGATAAGAGAGGGTGTGGGATTTTGATGTGATTTGGAAGTGGCCGGCCACTGTTTAGGGATGGAGTGAAGTTTTATTTTTGTGTGGTTTTTTTTTTTCCTTCTTAATTAATGAGTGTGTGCTGGAATTGTTTTGGAGGGATTAATTTATTAGCAAGTGGAGATCAAATGTGTGTGTGCTGGAGTTTCTTGAGCAGTGAAAGTTTTTTCCTTTTCTCCTTTATATTAATTCATGCACACTTCATACTGGTTTTTCAAGTGAGAAAATTGAGAGCTTGCTTCTTCTTTTTTCCAGCAAGCACTATGGCCTGGCCGAGCCCCCTTTTTGATATGCTACTTTTTCTCCCTCTTGCATCCATGAAATTCTAGTGCAAAATTCCTCCAAAAGAAATGGCAACCTCATAACCCCGAAAGAGACAAGCTTCTACACTATATTTATAGCAAACCTTGGACGCGTCGGCTAGCCAACTTCGCGTCCGAGTTGCCTCGGTCAAGAGGCGGGAGCCCGTAAAAGACGCAGGCAATGTGGTGCCCTTCCGGCGAGGAGACGACGGACGAAGTATCCGCGGGAGATCGGAGTGGAGATGAAGACCGAAGGACTCGGATCAGTCGGTATATCTCTTCCCCATCTTCTAGTTAGCTTAGACTTGTTAATGGTTACGATCCGGGTGTTTAGTGCGCGGTGGTGCCGGTTTGCTAAGTCCGCAAAAATTTAAGTTTATCACCGTTTCCGCGTTTGGCCGTCGGATTGACGGCCGGGGCGCCGCCGTGCACTTAGTGGTATCAGAGCCTCGCCATTAACTTAGTCTAGCTTGGTTTAATGTGTTTTGCATTTCCGATCGACCAAAATTCCAAATCCTACGTTTTAGTTCACATCAGTTTTCTGTTAAGATTTTTTGGTGTCCAAAATTTTTTCAGGTGACAGAAAAGTGATCTACCGAACGATATAAGAGTTCTGCAAAAATACGATAAAGTGATTCCTCTGTCAGAGCGCGGAACCGCGGCGAAAACGCCCATTTGGCCGCGGTTCCGCCGCACTGTAGCGAGATCAATTTATCATATTTCTTCAGTTTCTTTCTGGGCTTATTTTATGGGTTTTGGAATATTAAAATTGGGCCCAGGTTTTCTGTGAGTGCTACAGTATTGATTGGGGGCCCACTTGTTAATTTTTTTTGATCGATCGGATATTTTAAACACATTTTTCACAGTATTTATATTATATCTGCGACCGTGAATGTCACTCGATCGGTAAATCCGGTCTAACTGCTATAGCCCGGTTAGACGGATTTGCGAACGTGACTTTCACGTTGATGTTTTGTGTTTATGCTGTGATGTTGCGGATCGGTCATGGGGGATAGCCTGGATGCAATGCTAGTACAGTTTTTGTTGTATTATGTACATTTGATATTGCGGGGCGAGCGTCCGACATGTGGACTGCCGTCACTGCCTGTTTGTATTATTCTTTTGGGGCACGACCTGGTTGCGGTCGATGTACCCGTTGTATGTATATTTTACTTTCTGTACTAGGACTACCCCGCGGAGGGGTGCACGGATAGCCGGGTTCTAGAAGGCAACAAGCCCGCATCTCATGGCATTGGGACGGAGGGGGCGTCACTCCAGGATTGGCTGGCTATTCGCCGCACTCGTAGGGGGTATAGGATTTCATTGCACAGGCTATCCACACGACCAGGGGAACGTCGGGTTTCAGTAGTGGCTCTGTGAAACCCGGGGATCCCAGATATCTGTATTGTTCTGTGATGCTGTACATTTCTGTGATGTTGCATTTCTTTTCACGCCTTGAGCGAAATATAATATATTGGTATATATATTAGTAGATGTTGTATATGTTTTTCATCCGCGCTAGTCCAGTCCCCGCTCTGCCGTTAGTTAGCTAACCTAACGAGTGATGACGGGACCAAGTGGCGGTGGCGAATGCGAATGGCATATACGTACGTCAGTATATTTTCGTTCTTTGTGGTGTGATCAATGATGGGACTGCATTGATTCGGATCAATGCAAGTTAAACAAACCTAATCTGATGTTGTTGGAACACTTTTCAAAAAGCTGTTATTGCAAGGACGTTCACTTTTGTTTTGCATCGTGGTATTCATTTGGAATATCCTGCTCCTCAGTCGACGAGGCAAGGGCCGAGATCCCTTCACCGGGAGTGACCCCTTGGACAGAAGTTTGCGTCAGGGCATTAACTTCACTATAGCCGATTACTTTTGCTTTGCACAGTGATATTCGGTCATGAATATCCTGCACCCCATTCTACGGGGAAAGAGCCGAGATCCCTTCACCGGGAGTGACCTCTTTAGTAAAGGTTTTCGTCACTATATTTTCTAAAAAGCTATCCGTTCCTTCAACGATATCAAGTTCATTACGTTAAAGGTTTTCTCCAGAAACTATTCGTAGCCCTCCGTCATTTCAGACGGGTAGCACGTAGTATTCATGCTATGTTTGTTGACCTTCGTCAAGACATAGTGTATGGTAGCTGCTTGTTGCCTTTCTGCTGCATAGATAGATGTGTTGGTTTGGGACAGTCGTATAGCCTTGTTGACCTTCGTCAAGGGCTTGTACGGGTGGATTCAAATTAACCTGGACAATGACGGGTGGAACTTGACATGTGACTTATGATTTGTTGACCTTCGTCAAGGTCATAAGAGCATGGGGTAGAAATCACATCGGGAGTTTCAAAAGAACTGAAACTTGCCAGATATGCGCATACCTTCTGGAGTGTGATACCGTGAGCGGATTCCGTCACGTTATCATGCGATGATAGTTGGATCCCGATTCCTACTGATGAGTTGGTTTACTCCTCGGGTGACCCCGACTAATTCTTCTTTCAGGTTTGGAGGAGAATTTGAGGTACAGTGGGAGGTTTCCAGATTAGATAAATTGGTAACCATTCTGATCTTGGTTAGAGTGCACGCTGAGTGTTTCTTTTCTCTCTCTCTCTGGCAGCGACCATTGACCCGACCCTAGACTATGACTCAGTGACCAAGTTGACCGAACCTTCTTAACACTGGCTTTTGGATTGTCAGAGTTGCAGACCTCATTGCCACTCCTACTTTTACCCTTTTCTCCAGGACACCCCGTATTACTACGAACGTCCACTTCCATTGGACAAAACCATCGTATGGTTAGATACGAACTCGAAGGAATTTATTCGAGGATGGTTTCCGGTTCTGGAGAAAACGGATAGGACTATTCAGTTGTCTTTTCTTTTCACCTTCTCTCAGGTTGCGAGTACTCCGTGGTTTAGGAGTAGTACACCTATTACACAAATTGGATAGTCTTCTTCCAAACCATAGGCTGGTGCCGACCGGTAGGGAATGAAGAAAACCAGTTAGCCTAAACGGTGTACAGTAGGCATTAAGTTCAGACAAATAAAGGGATTAGTAAGAGGGCAAAGTAAATTGCGACTGATATTCACGACCAAACCAAGTATTTCTTCGCCAATCCTAAATCACCTTTGTATTTCTCCAGGACACTCCGTATCACTACGAAGATCCACAGTTTATTGGATACTCCATCGTATGGTTATATACGAACTCGAAAGGAACTTGTTCCAGTTCGGGGATGGATTCTGGTCCAGGAGAAATAGGAATAAAGTTTTATTCGGTTGTCTTTTATCTTCACCTTCTCTCGCATTGCGAGTGCTCCTAGGACTAGGACAGTACACCCATTATGCTTATTGGATAGTCTTCTTCCAAACCATAGGCTGGTGCCGAACGGTAGGGAAGGAAGAAAACCAATTAGCCTAAAGGGGTGTACAGAAGGTCACGACTAAAGACATATAAAGGTATTTGGAGAGGTGGCAAAGAATTATACGGTTATAGTTGTGAATCTGGATAATGGTAGAGGCATTACTAGGAATACCAGGATACCCCATCGAAACATTTCAATGTTTCAGTTCTACTGTGTATTGTTAAAAGAAAACTGATTTCCCGATTAGACACTTGCTCCAGGGTATGTATTTACCAGGTTTGATTCTCACATCTGTATGGTTTTACAGATGATGAGTGGGAGTAAGTTATTGGAAATTGGGTGATCATCCTCATTATATCGGGATTCGTTGTAATCGGTGATATTTGAGGAAATCACCTGGGCTGTTTGCCGGTCGGCAAATATTTGGTTTTGAATATCCGCTTTTATGCACCAATTTCAAATTGATATATCTGTACGTCTATTTTAATAGAGTGAGATATACCTTTTGATATTATGTCGATGACATTTACCTATATCAGTGGATGGTTAGGTAAGGAGCATTAAACAGCGGTATAATTCTTCTTAACCATAAGTACAGTTTTCAACCTACGACACACAGTGAAAGAGTTGTTAGACTCGGTGGACTTATACAGAGTATTGTATGTTGTCCAGTGTCCATTAGGACAGAGGGGTTGGTCCTCATACTATATTCTATTTACTTTTAACTTCTCTAGTTCTTAGACATGTGTTTCGTAGAAATACAGGGTCTAAGTTTTGAGGAGTTATAGGTATTTGAATAGAGTAGAGAACCAGGTGTTGCAAGTATCGGGATTCTTCAAAGTGATCGAAGATGTAGATACTTGTGTATGGTATTCAGTTGATAGTAATAATAAAGAGAAATTGCTTCTCTTTCAGGTTACTCATAATTGGAAGCATTCCCAAGTTGAGTAACGCTGATCGGCCTCTTTCCATTTAGTAAACATGCACTGGAGACAGCTGCATGATTTGAATCTGGTTCAATTAAATCAGTGCCTCTGTTCCTATATTGGATATAGAACAGTTCATATCTTAACGTTGTTAAGATACGGGGAGTTGTCCGGCTTATGATTAAAACCAGACTCTGGATAACTCAAGGCACGTTTCTGTAATGGCTGTTTGTGGGTTGACCCAGGCTATGACGAGGGTTGATTTTCTACCATCTGGATGAACAATAGCGATATTGTTCTAGACTCGCCACAGTTTTATTAAAAATGGATTTTTTCAGAAAACAGAAGTGGGAGTATGGTAGAACTGGAAGTGATTCCAGAACCGCAAACGATTACTAAAGATTTGATAAGGAACCTAAAGATTCAATCTGATTTGACATTCCATTGGCCACTCCGCAGATAAGGTGGGTAACTTCAGGCACCCGAGAGGTACTTCGGTAGCCTCAAGGACGGTGACAGGGAAGTTCTTGTATACCCACACTTGCCATTGTTGTTGTTCCAGGCTGTGAGACCCGGCAGAAGGATGAGTATAGCGTCGTTCTAAACTTGCTCTAGAAGTGCACGTCTGTATGACTCTGCCAGAGGGTTGTCGTAGTCAGTGGGAGCAGCGGAAGCATTGGTGGACATCAGGCTTATGTCTATTTAAAGACTAAAGCAGATGTAGCGGAGATAGATCATCCATTTCTGATGTGACAGTCATAGGTTTGACGTCATCAGAATAGGGGATGGATCTGTTGAGAAGGTAGTAGGAAGTGATATTCCTATACTACGATCGGTTATACTTTGGTCGTCACACAGTGTTTTCTCCACATAGGACTTGGACATTACATTAGACATACTGGTTACTGGATCTATAGTTTTAGATCTAGATTTGGGTGGTTTCCCAATCAGGGTACTTGGACAGCATTCTATGAGATGTCAAGTACCACACCAGATGTTGTTCTTGCAGTAGGTGCAATAAGTTGATATTAATCCAATCCTGGGGAAACAGACGGAAGCAGTTTTAGAACATAAGTGAATGTTCTAGGGATATGATAACGGCTGCCTCCTTTGGGAGACAGTTATCATTCCAGGCTTCCAGGGTGACATGAACGACAAGGAGGTTGTCAGAGTTATAGTTTTCCCTCTGACGAGGGGCAGTATTTTGGACAGGTGATCCAAGGCAATACTGAGGGAGGCATGGCGCAGGATACTGATTAAGTTCAGTTGACGATACAGTCTAAGAAGTTTGGATTTGGAGTTCATTTATGAGCTAGGTCCCATCAGGCATCCAGACATTCTAAGACAGGTATTGCTCATTTCGGGAGATGGTTTTCTCCTCGAACTTGAGATATAGAGAGACATAGAAAGAAACATCTAAGCGGATCCACTCGCTGAGGCTATTCCTTGAACGCAATAGTTTCGCAAACGAGCTTTGTGAGACTGACCAGTAGAGGAGTTGGGTGTTCGGTATCACACGGGCTGTGAGTATGCGACATCGCAATAATTAGCCTTGAGTGCAAGTGGGAGATTGTTGGAGATAGTGCCCTCAGAGTCAATTATTGGATCACAGGCACGTGATTGCAACGATTGAGGGAGGACCTATCCCGGTACGACAGTCTTACTCGAGATGATAGTTTGCTATCTGGTTTACCTTTATCATCGTGTACTGTTTTAGGTGACCTTACAGGTCGCTATTACACGTTGATAGAGCCCCTAGGATTCTTGCTTGACTGCCAGCAGTATGAGGGCGATCATATAAGTGAGAGCTGGAGTCTATAAGCACATCCTTAAAAGGTCCCTAGTGCCAGAGGAGTTTCGAGACAGGGCATCGATTCTCCAGAGTAGACTAGTGTATACAGTCGAGACCCCGACGAGGGGCGGTGGCCGGTCTCACAGGCCACTGGTGTCAGTTGGTTCACCTAAGATGTATACAGGTGCTCATTGGGTTATGAGTACACCGGACAGGACTCACCGGGAACATGCTAGTTGGTCTTATACCTGACGTCAGATAGCAGTTCCCAGGTGACATGTGTACAGGTTAGTTCATCGACCTGGGGATCGTCATTTGTCTCGTGTGAGTTCCCACTGTGCTTTGATTACTACCCTACCACGGCTCAAAGGAGTCGTGCAAACAGGTTTTAGTTGGGTACAGTCCCGAGCCACATGGAGGCAGTGAGCGGATCTTCGGGGGTTCGTCTCTCCCGGTATTAGGGGTGAGGTCACGCTGTGTCTAGGAGAGCCATTACACGAAGTCCTTGGCCAAGGCAGGAGATTTACTGGTAGGTATTCCAGTAGTATCTCAGGGTGTTCTGGGCTACACTCCGACACGACTTGTACCGCTTTTGGGGGTCTGACTTTTACCAACCCCCTAGGCCCGACATGCGATGCTCATAGACGAACGGACCGGACTGTACGGATATTGTCACTGACAGGCTCAGTAGGGTGTCAGGATGAGTTCGCTCATCGACGTCCCTTTTAGTCAATAGCTGGTGGCCCGTCACGTATTGGCTTATACCTCTGACGTGCTAGTGGTTAAATCCACAGCCATAGTATTGACGAGTCTTTAGAGTCTACCACATTTTCAGTTACTCAAGCTTTCGGGCGAAACGCTGTAGAGGCCGTATGGAGATATGGCAGGGTTCGATCAGATACGTGCGGTATTGCACGGATCGTGATCGGACGGTTTTTACTAGCCGGCTTTGGCTTAAGCCGGATCTTAGTATTTGATAGTGTAGTTTTGTCTCTTTGCATTTGTATTTCGGTCGGAATACAAATGCGGGTGTGTATGCACAGTATCGGGGTTTTCCTGTAATTTATTATGGGACCAGTTTTCTGGGGTTGCCAGTTTGCATTCCGTTCCGACCGGTTTTCTCTTTTTTCCTTCCCGGTCGGACTTTTCGTTGGAGGGTGTTAATTGCAAGTTTGCAATTAACATTTTGTGGAGGGGGTTTCTTGCAAAAAGGATTGATTATGATATCTTCTTTGCTGTTCATGCATTAATTATGATAAGAGAGGGTGTGGGATTTTGATGTGATTTGGAAGTGGCCGGCCACTGTTTAGGGATGGAGTGAAGTTTTATTTTTGTGTGGTTTTTTTTTTTCCTTCTTAATTAATGAGTGTGTGCTGGAATTGTTTTGGAGGGATTAATTTATTAGCAAGTGGAGATCAAATGTGTGTGTGCTGGAGTTTCTTGAGCAGTGAAAGTTTTTTCCTTTTCTCCTTTATATTAATTCATGCACACTTCATACTGGTTTTTCAAGTGAGAAAATTGAGAGCTTGCTTCTTCTTTTTTCCAGCAAGCACTATGGCCTGGCCGAGCCCCCTTTTTGATATGCTACTTTTTCTCCCTCTTGCATCCATGAAATTCTAGTGCAAAATTCCTCCAAAAGAAATGGCAACCTCATAATCCCGAAAGAGACAAGCTTCTACACTATATTTATAGCAAACCTTGGACGCGTCGGCTAGCCAACTTCGCGCCCGAGTTGCCTCGGTCAAGAGGCGGGAGCCCGTAAAAGACGCAGGCAATGTGGTGCCCTTCCGGCGAGGAGACGACGGACGAAGTATCCGCGGGAGATCGGAGTGGAGATGAAGACCGAAGGACTCGGATCAGTCGGTATATCTCTTCCCCATCTTCTAGTTAGCTTAGACTTGTTAATGGTTACGATCCGGGTGTTTAGTGCGCGGTGGTGCCGGTTTGCTAAGTCCGCAAAAATTTAAGTTTATCACCGTTTCCGCGTTTGGCCGTCGGATTGACGGCCGGGGCGCCGCCGTTCACTTACAAGAAGTATACCGAGTGATCCGAGTCCTCCGGTCTTCTCTTCATCGTCCCGATCTCCCGCGGAAAGTCTTGCCTCCACAACGTCGCCTCCTCGCCGGAAAGGGCACCACAACGCCTGCGTCTTTTACGGGCTCCCGCCTCAATACCGAGGCAACTCGAGCATGAAGCCAGCAACTCGACATGCTCAAGATATGCTGTAGAATGTGTAGTGTAGTGTCTCACTTGGGGTTTGTTGCCATTTGAAGATGATGGAGGAAATGAGATAAGAAAAATGGTGCTTGCATTTTTCTAGCATGAATGAGATCAAGAAGATGAAACTCTCAAGAATGAAGAACTCTCTCCTTCTTCTTCTCTCTTTCTTTTTCTTCTTCTCTCTTTTCTAATGAAAAACTTATTCTCCAAATGAGAATGGTGGAGGAGGTAATATGAAGCATGAAGGGAGGTGAGTGTAGGAGAAAGCAAGTGGTAACCATATCAAAAGCCATCATAACAAACTCACATCAACTCTAATCAAAGATCAAATCCTTTCTCATCACTTCTAATCTTCATAAAGCATGAAAAGAATAATGAAACGAATGGAATCTAAAAAGGTTATCATAATAAATCATCTTACAAATAAAACCTCCACCAAAATGTAATTTGCAAAACTGCAAATTACCCCCTCCATCAGAAAAGTCCGGCCGGGAAAGAACAAAGAAAAACCGGCCGGAACGGAATGCAAACTGGCAACTCCAGAAAACTGGTCCCGTAATAAATTACAGGAAAACCCCGATACTGTGCATACACACCCGCATCTGTATTCCGACCGGATACAAATGCAATGAGACAAAATCTACACTGTACTAAACTAGGACCGGCTTAAACCAAAACCGGCTAGTAAAATCCGTTCGATCCTGATCCGTGCAATACCGCACGTATCAGATCGAACCCTGCCATATAACTATACGGCTACTAGTACAAAACTGTCCGATCCTGATCCGTGCAATACCGCACGTATCTGATCGAACCCTGCCATATCTCCATACGGCCTCTACAGCGTTTCGCCCGAAAGCTTGAGTAACTGTAAGTGTGGTGGACTCTAAAGACTCGTCAATACTATGGCTGTGGATTTAACCACTGGCACGTCAGAGGTATAAGCCAATACGTGACGGGCCACCAGCTATTGACCAAAAGGGACGTCGATGAGGAAGCTCACCCCGACACCCAACTGAGCCGGTCAGTGACAATATCCGTACAGTCCGGTCCGTTCGTCTATGAGCATCGTATGTCGGGCCTAGGGGGTTGGTAAAAGTCAGACCCCCAAAAGCGGTACAAGTCGTGTCGGAGTGTAGCCCAGAACGCCCTGAGATACTACTGGAATACCTACCAGTAAATCTCCTGCCTCGGCCGAGGGCTTTGCGTAATGGCTCTCCTAGACACAGCGCGACCTCACCCCCAATACCGGGAGAGACGAACCCCTGAAGATCCGCTCACTGCCTCCATGTGGCTCGGGACTGTACCCAACTAAAACCTGTTTGCACGACTCCTTTGAGCCGTGGTAGGGTAGTAATCAAAGCACAGTGGGAACTCACACGAAACAAATGACGATCTCAGGTCGATGAACTAACCTGTACACATGTCACCAGGGAACTGCTATCTGACATCTGGTATAAGACCAACCAGCAGGTTCCCGGCGAGTCCTGTCCGGTGTACTCATAACCCAATGAGCACCTGTATACATCTTAGGTGAACCAACTGACACCAGTGGCTTGTGAGACCGGCCACCGCCCCTCGTCGGGGTCTCGACTGTATACACTTGTCTACTCAGGAGAATCGATGCCCTGTCTCGAAACTCCTACGACTAGGGACCTTTTAAGGATGTGCTTTTAGACTACCAGCTCCCACGTATATGATCGCCATCATACTGCTGGCAGTCAAGCAAGAATCCTAGGGGCTCTATCAACGTGCAATAGCGACCTGTCAGGTCACCTAAAGCAGTACACGATGATAAAGGTAAACGAGATAGCATACTATCATCTCGAGTAAGACTGTCCTACCGGGATAGGTCCTCCCTCAATCATTGCAATCACGTGCCTGTGATCCAATAATTGTCTCTGAGGGCACTATCTCCAACAGGAAGCACGTGAGGCGCCGGGTTCCATTTGAGGGAATCTCTTAGGCGCTCCCGTGTGTTTCACGTGAGGCGCCAGGTCCTTTTCTTTTTAGAGATTGAATCTCTGTTAATGGAATTTTTGCCATTAATGATCATCAAGATCTATGTTTTTGAAGATCTTAGATCGTTTTTATTGGAAGACTAAGTTCTTCTGTTTCTTTTATAATAACTAAGTTCTTTCATGTAGAGTTAAACCCTGTTTGCCAAAAGAATTAAATTTCTAGAACATACGTTCTCTTCTCTCTTTTATTTTTAATCTAGTTTTTTCCCCTAGATTTTGAGTTTGAAGAACAGATTCCCTCCGATGAGAATTAAATTCTCAACCTATAAAGAGACTTGCTTTGCAAATCTTATATCATAGGAAGAGCAAAGTTCTTTTTATGAAGGGTTAAACCCTTGTTTTCTTTATGCTAGGCAAAAGAGATACATTTTATATCTTATTTCTTTCTATACCTAGGGTTTGGAATGAGCTAAGATCTTCTTCTTTGAAAGGAGAATTGAATTCTCAGTTTTTTGGTTTCAGTCTCTTTTCTTTTTGCAGAAGCTTGGGGGGTCGATCTTCGAAATGAGACTTAAAGTCTTAGATCCTTTATATACGAGAGGCAAATTGTTAATTAGTTTGAGAAAATCTCTCATTTGAGAGATACCAATTGATTTAATTGGCCTCAAAGATTATTTGGGGGATTTTATCTACCGTTGAATTTTTTATCCAGTAAATTTCTGTTTTACAGAATATATATTCTTGTTTTTAACAAGATTAGAGAAATATTTTTCCATAGATAGAATTTAATTCTATCAAATGGTGATTTTTAATCACTATTGGATTTTTTTAATCCAAGGGTTCAGAATTTATTTTTCTCATTTGGAAAGATTAGAGAAATATTTCCCCATATTATAGTTTAATTCTATTATTGGATCTTTGATCCAACGACTCTCTATTTAACAGAGAAAATCTTTTTTATTTTATTTAAAAAAGATCAGGGAGATATTTTCTCCTTAATAGAATTTAATTCTATCATTTGATGATTTTAATCATCATTGGATCTTTGATCTGATGATTCTGTTTAACAGAGAATATCCCCAGTTTTTAGGGAAATAATCTCCATGTAGAATTTAATTCTACTCTTTTTAATTTGGGCGCTGACGCTCACGTGCTGTGCATGTGGGCGCCGCCTAAGAATTTAATTCTTATATAACAGGCACTCATATGCCTTGCACGCCGGCGCTCACGTGAGGCGCCAGTATAGGATTTTTTAATCCTAATAGATGCTGGCGCTGACGTTCACGTAGGAAACACGTGAGGCGCCGCCTGATTGATTTTTTTTTAAATGTAATTTTTTATGAGGGAACAGATAGAGTAACACTAGATGCAAGAAAAGTATAATACATAAAATGCGGTAACTAGGTATGTAACCCACCTAGCAAAATAAGCGAGAACCCCAAAAGATGATGGACAACGACGCTGCTAGATATCCATGCAGTTGGTCCTACAAGGAGCTAAGGCACAACGAGAGTGAGTTGCCAACTCAGTGGATAGAATATAACATCATAAGGGGTATGTGCGTGTGTATGCGTGTGTGTGTATAAGCATGGTGAATAAAAGTGAACTCAATAAAATCAACATCATCATCATCATAATCATCATGAAATCTGTGTCAATCATCGCTAACCAGAATCTCATCATATCACACCGGTGTATCTGAATCGGTCTCCCCCCTTCCTCGATTACCAGATCCAACCAAACATATATCACACCAGTGTATCCGAATTGGTCTCTCCCCCTTTCTCGATTACCGGATCGCACTAAACATATATCACACCGGTGTATCCGAATCGGTCTCTCCCCCCTTCCTTGATTACCGGAACACACTAAACATATATCACACCTGTGTATCCGAATCGGTCTCTCCCCCCTTCCTCGATTACCGGATCACACCATTCAAACCACACTAGAAAACCGTGATATTCGTACCGGTCTCCCCTTTTCTCGATATCCAGATATTATTACATACAAACAAGCTTTATAATTATCATACAATAATAATATATATATATATATATTAATGTCCCATACCACTGATATATATATATATCATCATCATCAATAAAGACCGCAATTTTACAAGATCAACCATATATAACGCATAACGAAATCAGGGTAAACAGCAATTAATACTTACTAATAGCATGGCAGTTTCAAAGTGTCATGGCAGTACCAACGATGTGTAGTGTGGCATACGCGTCTGTGATTGTGTAACATGGCAATCGTTGGTAGTTGTGCGGTGTTCTATCAAGTGTGTATATATAATCAGGGCAATTAGAATATAAGAGTTGGAATTTAACATGAAACATAGCATTTAACTAAGTATCAATAACATACGCCAATGCAAGCAAGTATAAATATGGAATATAGTATGGTACTTAATACAATAGTAATAGAATAGTAATGCAATCAAATGTCGCGAATGGTTTAAAATAGCAACACGAAGTTTTATAAATTTTCCTGATAGTCGGAGATATTATATTCCATCCATCCGATTTCCCACTTATAGATGCTATTCCACTCACAGTATGCGATCGAACTAGTCATATCCTACGACCGCATTTTCCTTCGTCGCCGCCTTGGAGGTCTCCTCAATAGCACCTAGTATAAAAATAATCACGCAAACACAAATAAGAATCCACATCGGCATCGAAGTAACGAGTGAACGTCAATAGGTTAGTACCTAGGACCAACGCGAGCCATCTGTGTGCTAACTACCAAGAATTAACCCCCCCCCCCCGGACTCGCTGTTCTAGCACAAAAGAACGCATCAAGAATTCAAAACACGGACTCGCAATTTTGAAAACCTTAAAACATCGTCAAAAACCAACCCAAAACACTTTCAAATTTTGAAACAGGAAATCTGGGACAAATTAAAGTATAAAAAGGGCTTATTTCAAGTATAAGAGCTACTAACCAAAGCCCGACACCTAACTCAATAGAGTGGCCGCCAGAAATCCCAAAATAGCCGACATGGGCAGCCATAAAGTGGAGTTTGGGGTTCGTTCTCCTAGTGTGGTCTTCTAGTAATGTAACTAGTTCAATGTAATAGTTTATTTATTTTTTCAAAGACCCCAATACATTCCAAAAACGATTTGAACACTAAAACACAACAAAAATCCTAGTTTTTGAAACATTAAAACCACTTTGAAACTTTAACCACTTGAAAAACCTTGATAAAAGAGATATTTTTACTACTATAATGAGTTGAAAGAGGAGATCAAAGCTTGTAGGGAGCACTTGAAGAGTTGATGGGGGCTTCGACTTGATCTAGCTTGAGTTTGGAATAGCTTGAGGTGAGTTTGGAGTTTGGCTTGGATTTTTGAAAGAGGGTGAGAGTGAACCATGGTTGAGAGGGTTTGAGAAAAAATGAGAGAAGATTGAAATGAGAGAATGGGATGAAGTGAGAGTGTGAGGGTATTTGAGATGAGAAAGAGTGAGAGGCAAGGCGGAGGGAAATGAGGAGGAAAATAGGGAGAATGGGTGGAGGTGGCATGGCATGCCCATGCCTCTCATGTCCTTCCCCTCTCTCTTTCTCATTTCAAAATACAAAAAAAAAACAATTAGATGTAGCCATGCTAAGATTAAAACCCTAATATCATTTAGAAAAATAACGCAAAAGTTAACATTAATATATGCTTGTCATGCTATAACAACAATTAATTACCAATAACATAATATTGGTTTTATTACTACCAATAGTATAAATACATTTATACATACCAAATTATGATAACCAATTCAATAATTGGTGTTAATATAATAAAACATATTATATTATTATTTAAACCCCAAAATAATATTTACCATTTTCTAAAATGTTACAAATATCAAGTACAAGTAATGAGCATAAAGAGCAAGTGGTGAGCAATTATAGTAAGTAGGGAACAAGCATGCAATTGAGTAATTTCTAAACCAATAGGCAACATAAAGCAAGAGAGTAATTGCAAACAAAATCGCAAACATAAGTTGTTTTTATAGTGGTTCGGGAGATCCCCCAGTCTTTATTTAGGCGCACGAGCCCATTCCACTAAACACGTGTTTTTCTTGGAAACAAACACGTTGCCCGCAAGCAACACACAACCCCGCTTCCGGTGGAAACCAAACCAATACGTCTCCTCAAAAAACTATACGTTATTCGCCACTATGAACAACATTTTTTACAAGTTCTTCCTGCCTCTCTCTCAATACAACCACACATGCTCACACTTGAGCACTTCTTCTCTTAACAAGCTCTTCTCTCTTACAAGACACTCTTGCACTCAAGAATCTTCTCAATGAAGAAAGAAGGCAAAATACAAGCTCAAGATTACTTTCAAAGGAGTTTTATAATTGAAGCACTAATACTCAAGAAGAATGGAATATCAAACTAGAAGCTCTTGAGTGATTTTGTGTGTGAGAATGATTTTAGATAAGAAAATGAATATTTGATCAAACTCTCACTAGAGATGAGATTTTTCATCTAAAGATCACTTTAGAATATAGGCAACTGAAATCTCTAAGTGATTGGGGCTCAAAATACCAACACAAAACCTTTTTATAGCCCCGAAAGAAAACTAGCCGTCATTTGTCAAAGTCAACAGAAAACGCTCACGGCAGACGTCTGAAGAACATCGAGACAAACATCTGGCTTTTTAGAAAAAGTAACCCAACGGTTATATTTTTCAGAAAGTCTTAACTGCAGACGTCTGAAGTTCAAATAGTCAAACGTCTAAACAAGAAAAGTTTTGGCAAAAAAATAAATCTTCAGACGTCTGCCCGATGAACTGCAAACGTCGGGCATAAGGTCTCAAAATAACAGAGCGCATAGTAGACGTCTGAAATACATATAGCAAACGTCTGAAGTTAAAAAAATGCCATTTTGAAAACCATCTTCAGACATCTGGTCCATTGACCTTCAGATGTCTATCTCATCTCAAAACTATAATGAGGCAGACGTCTGGCCTGGCACAAAAACAGCAGTTTGGGTTTTCTGAAAAATGAAAACTTCGAAAACGAAAAACCAAATATTTGTAAAACCTTTGTGTTATCACGTGTGAGTGTTCAAGAGCTCTAAATGATATAACCATAATTTTTAGATTACTTACAAGGATTCTTATGTCGGTTTCGCAAATTTTTGAATTCTTGAATCCTTGTCGTCTCTGGCTCTTAAACTTTGGCGATCCGCTTCACTTAAACTTCGGAACTCGCCAATCCACTTACTAGCATCTTGAAGTCAGTCTCTTGAACTTCAAATCTTGGTCTTGACTTCGAAACTTCAATTTGGACTTAGCTTCTAGCTTCTTAGCTATTCGTAGCTTGAATTCTTGAACTCTTGTTTCTAGGCTATGTAGTTTGAACTCACGAAGCTTGATATGCAATTTGGGAAGCTCTCTTCCATATCCTCCAACCTCCATTAGATATGTCATTTACGCCCAATTTCCTCCATCCTCCTTTATATACTTGTGTCGTGAAAATATCCTGAAATCCAATCTCAAACACGACCAAGCATATCATATACAGTGTTATAAAATAAACAACAAATTAAACATAAGTATATGAAACATTCATTGTCTTGATATCACAATCATGAGTAGTATATCAATTTCAAGATATAACTCAAACTCTAAACATGAGATATTGATATACTAAATATATATACATGGTATAAGAGAAGCAAGATATATATCACATGTATATACAAATTCATATTGTAAATTACCAAAACAATGAATGAGAGTAATATATCGATATCAAGAATATAACGCAAGTATATCAAGAGATATTGATATATTACTCGGTATACACAAGATATAGGATATGCAAGCTAAACATCAAGTTTATACGAGTTTGGTGTCGATAAGATAAACAAGATAAAGTATGAGACACCAAACAACTATTCATGTTTAAACTATCATCAAAACAAGAATGGATAATGAAAATCCATAAGCTATCACCTGTCTCAAGGAGTCACAACCGACCATCAACTGGACCTCACAAGAAAAGGTCTTGTGCACATTCCCTATATATACTTCATCTACAGCACACACTATGGTGTTGGCATGGTTTACTTAACAACTAAGGGTTTGTACTCTATTCCGGCAGGGCCTCTGACAACACGTCGTCTATAATAACTACTAGTGAATTAAGGCATATATATGTTAGGGATATATACCCTAGAGGCCATTATTGTATTGTACAGGATTGTATATTACATTTTGGAACCTTGGGAAATATACATGTATAATAACAATCTTGCTCAATATAACAGTATGCTATCTGGTTTGTATCTATCTTAACATGTGTATATGTTTCTTTTAACATATCGCTAATACATGTTGATAGAGCCCGTAGGATCTTTTGCTTGACTACCAGCCTTGTGATGGCAATCACACTAATAGGGGCTGCGTAGTCTATAAGCACATCCTTAAACTTGTCCCTAGTCGTAAGATTATTGAGACTGGGTATCGATACTCCAGAGTAGACCAGTGTATACGTTTCTTATCCCTATCTGGGAAGATGGCCAGTCCCACAGCCATTGGTATATGGTACCAAAGATAGTATACAGGTGCTCATTAGGTTATGAGTTACACTGGACGGACTCGCTGGGAAATGTTGGTTGGTATTATACCTTTCGTCGGATAGCAGTTCTCTGGTGACATGAGTAAAGGTTAGTCCGATGATTTGACATCGCTATTAGTCTCAAGTGTGTTCCCACTGTACTTAGATTACTACCCTACCACAGTTTTAAAGAGGCATGCAAACAGGCAATAGTTGAGTGCTGTCCCGAAGCACTTGGAAGAAGTAGGTGATAGAAGGGATTCTTCTTTTCCGGTATTGGGAGTTTATATCGCGCTGTGTATAGTTAGCCAATACTAAAGGTTCCTGGTTAGGACAAGTGAGATATACTCGTAGGTACACCAGTAGTTTCTCAAATTGTATTGGGTTCCACACTGACACGATTTGTTGCGCTATTAGAGGTCTGATATTTTACCACCCCTAGGCTTGATATGCGATATTCTTAGATGAATAGACCGGACTGTAAGGAGAATGTCACCTATAGGCTCAGTAGAGGTTCGGACGAGTTTTCTTATCAATCTTCTTTTTGACAAATACATAGGTAGCCGTTATGTACAGCTAGTGCCACTTATGTGCTTGTGGTTAAACCCACTGCCAGCGTATCGTCGAGTCTTTAGAGTCCCACACAGTGAGTTTCCCAGTTCAGGGAAACAGTGTAGTTTGTGTATTTCGATACGCTCGGGTGCTCGATTGAACACATGTATTTATACACGTGCTTTAATCAGATTATTTAGTAGTAGTAGCAGGTTTGAAAGGCGGCCAGTTTTGATGCTAGTATTATATTGCTCTCTTTTGGGTATTTATATTTTACACGAATATGGTATTTATACGAATATGAGTATTTGTATGAATACGGGTATTTGTGTCTTTATATTAATACTTGTATTTCTTTCTAAATATGAATACGCTTATTTTGTATTTTCGGTGCAAATACGGTATTCGTATTTTAGTAGAAATACCATATACGTATTTATTATAAATACGGGGTTTTGGTATACTTGCTTATATACATGCATTTATATATTTATATGTGTGTGTGTATGTGTACCAAATGAGGTGGCAACTCTCTCTCTCTCTCTCTCTCTCTCATTTCTTCATGGATGATTGGGGAAGTGTGTGGGCTTGTGACTCACACTAGTAAGTCACTAGCCCACCTACTTGTTTGGATTATAGTATGAAGAGATAAAAGAAAAAGGTGAGGATTATTATCAAGTGTATTTTTTTTATTTTCTCTAGTTGCCATCTTCACTTCTTCATCTTTTTCTTGCTCTTTTGCTCACTAGAGAATAGGGAAAGATAAAGAGAGCATCTTGATTCATAAACTACACCCTTGAGCATCTTGTTCTAGAAAGACTCGATTTTTAGTTATTTCATGGAAGCTATCGCTTGAATCGGCATTTTCGGGTGGATCGTCTTTAACGCGGGAGTTCGACTTCGAGAGCTCGATTGGAGTATCCTAGGAGCTCAAGGAGTGAACCATTCAAGACCCGAAAGACTGTCTACAAAGGTTGTCATACTAACCTAGTAGCTATATCTCTGGTTAGTGTTGTTTAGTTTAGTGTTTGGGCTTGTATTCTAGGGTTTCAAGTGTGTAGTGCTCAAGATTTTTAAAGTTTTTGATTCCGCAAAGCCGTAGTAGTCATGGCAAGAAGCACCATATACTTACAATATACGTGATAATATTCCGGTAATAAAGAGTTGTATTTTTTTATTTGATTTTCTTCAGAATTTATAACCTTATTGGGTAGCAGTTATGCCTGCAATTCTATCTACGACTCCTCATTACTCCTCCATCATCGTGGACTCATGGCTCTATCTGAATAGCACAATTCCTCATGTCCTAGCACACATCTTTTCAGAACAATCATTTTTCTTGGCTTGTTGTTTAAAAACATTGGATATACTCGACCATGTGCTTGCATTTTTAATCGTTAAGCTCGTTCGGCTTAACTATCGTTTGTCGGATTGACTGTCGTTTGTCCGCCATCACGATCAATTTTTTGTGTAAACAGACTCTTTATTTTTATCTGGGTTGAGCTTTTTAATGTTTAATTCTTATTCTTATTGTGTTGAGAGGATATTAGATAGGCAATACATTTGCCCTTTTGGAATTTCTATTTATTAGAAGAAGGAAACATTTTTCAAAAAAAAAAAAAAAAAACAATCCTCAAATAGATTATTAAATAGAGATTATTTGAAGAAATGTTATTATTTATTTTTGGTTTTGTTTAATTTAAATTATTTTATAAATGAGTATTTATAAAATAATTGAATTTATTCACATCCAAGTTAAAACAATTTAAAAGATGATATCATGACTAATTAATAAACGGTAAATTGTCAAAAATCCCTCGGACCATTCAAAACTTATGAGAAAACCCATGTGTTTTCAAAATACTAAGAAAAGTCCTAGTGTTCCAAAATTTTGTGAGAAAACCCCCGAGTCTCACTTAAATCAGGGTTGCTATTATTAGCGATGGAGAGTGAGAAAAATGTCCTTCTCCTCAAAACAACTGCCTTTTCAAAAAAATTCCCATTTCTCTCTCTCACATTCTCTTGCATTCTCTCTCACCTCCGGCACTTGATGCCATCACCGTCCACGACGCTTGCAGCCATCACATTGCCGCTTTTTCTTATTCCACCTCGATCGTCGACATCTCATCTTCACCTAAAAAAAGGAGAGTAAAACTTCCGCTAAATCGCCGCCGCCCCATCGCCGCCTTCTCTTCCATCTTAATCGCCGCCGCCCTATTTGTTGTGAAAAATACGACCACGAAGGAAAATCATAAACAATATAGAGAAGAAGCACAAATCAAATCACAGGAAAATAAGAAAATAAGCGTACTAACCAAAAGGTGAAGTAGAAGTTTTTATTAATCACTAAAATATGAAGGAGTACAAACGGTGGATGAGTCTCACAAATCCCTCAAAACCCCAGCTCTCAAATTACAAAAGGGTTCTCTCAGATTCTATTTCAAAAGCTATCCAAAAGGTTTCAGATCTAGGTTACAAAATACTACAATATATATAGTATACAATAGATCTGATCAAATAACTAATTTCCCACATAACAAATATTCGGCCCAATCCACTCGAGAGACGAATCAACTTGATGATGAGCCGGCTCATACAAACAGAGAACTTATGTGCAACGCAAGACTCCTCATGAGACGGCTAAAAATTATCTTGAGCCGTACAGAGAGCGATGATGATCCTGTACGTCTTGTGAGCCGGCTCAAGTTTATGTTGAAAGTGGCTTTGTTGATTTAATGTGGCTCCGTTGATTTAACATTTTGATATAATACCAGACTCTGTTGTAGGTTTTTCTCCTGTATTATAAGGTTTTAGAACTACGGTCCGTGCAAATGTTAATCAATCTCACATAGTCAATGCTTTTGAGACATGTATTTATGCGAAACAGTTGAATTATTTCATATAAAACCTACAAAACAACGGTCGATATTCTCCTATTGTTCGTGTTTTACCATATCATATTGATTTATGCACTCTTAATTGGGAGGTTCGCAATAATTAAAAGACTTCCCGCTGAACTGGACTGGTTCCCTCGATTACTTAGGTCGATAAAACAAATTCTTTAGCTGAAAGTTATACAAAAGCGGAATTGTTCTCTTAATTTGAAAATTAATTGTAAAACAAGAACACAAGTTGAGATATATTGCAGGTTGAGATCGAATATATCGCCACAAACCAATAAATAATTACTTCTGCCGGCTTAACAGAAAGCTTAATCGATTCCACCAACCATAATTCCTTATATTGAAAGTTAAAAATAAATTAAATTTAATGGGAAATATCCAAATTCTTGTCACATGACTATATCAGCCTTTTATATTTTGCCTTCTCAGTTTAACCTTAATTAAATTGATCAATGGGGATTCTTTTCTGTCCTGCTATACAAACTATTTAAATTTTGTTTTGAAAATTAACTTTAGAAATAGCCTCCAAAACATTTGTAGAGAAGATAGCGTGCGACAGATTTCAGAACAAAATTTATATGCCTTTATGCCATCTTAAAGTTCAAACTCACCTCTCATTTCAATTTTTTTTTTTTAAATGCATATGTTCTGTTTCGTTAGTTTTCGGCTTCTAATAGAACTACATACCCATGCTACAATGAAACCTGATAAGAAGGGTCTTGTACCAGACTGCTAGCAGAAGAATTTTGTCTTAAGAGAGTTAAGAAAACTATATCCTTATGACATGGATCACTCGCTCGAGCCACAACTCTAATAAGTTTTCTAACTCTTGATAATCATTTTACATTAATTAGTAATTTACTTAGGAAGTGTTAGATAAACATTTACATAAATCATTTTACCAAGTGTTAAAAATCTCCATGTTTTCTTTTAACTTTCAAACATGCAAGACGATGCTAAAGAATGATAAAACATCGTGTTTAATATGATTTGACTAAACTCAGCCTTAACCACGGAGCAAACATTATCGTGTGAAAACAAGGTTACATCACTCAATATCCTTCTGTCGCGACCCGGAAATGTCATATGACTGATACTTGAATCAGGTGAAGTCCAGTGGATCCCACTGTAACCCAAGTAAACCAAAAATCAGGAATCTAAGTCATTTGTGAGAGAAATTATAGAGGTGCGGTTTTGTAAAAAGGTTTGTAAAATGAAATCAAGTTGTTTTGAAAGGTGTAAATAAAGTTGGTTTTAAAATATTAGAAAACATTTTCGTCGTTTAAAAAAAATTCGGCAGCACCTCCTTTATAAATTTTAAATAAAACCTTGTACAACAATAAATTATAATAAAACATCCCCATACAGAAGCAAGCTCGACATCCACGCAGAGACGCAATCTGCGTAATAACGTACGACACCCAAGACGAAGAATAACAAGCGGAAAACAATAACACTATATATAAACAATATCAAGTCGATTTCACACGAGTACGACCCCTAAAATAATAAGCATCTAAGTCTCGTCTCTAAGTCACAGAATATATGAGTGGTAGATGAAGTTATAACTAGATGCAAAAGAAAATATATACAAGAGGCGGTTACGATACACATCACAACCCATCTAGCAAAATGCTATCACCCTAAGAAGAGAAATGTGTGCCGATGAAACCACTAATGATCCGAACGGTCGGTCCTACAAGAAACTATGGCACAACGGGGCTGAGTTGCCGACTTGTGAGTAGAAAGATATCACAAGATAGAAATAAAATGTATAACGATCTAGCTACAAGTCATAAGGTATAATACTAACATAATATGTGATGGCCTATATATATATGAGAATAATGGAGGAAAGATGCCATAGGAGGGAATTTCCTTCTATGGCGTCGAAAAAATACAATCTTTATCGTGCTTTCTGACGATCGGCACCTATCATCTTCATCGTTATCATCTAAGATATGGATACACCAAATTTCATGTGATTCTACAACTTTTTCACCGTTGAATTAGTGGGTTCAAAATTAATGGCTTACCGACAATAGAACTTTTTACATTGCTAAATCAACGGTGAAAAAGTTGTAGAATCACATGAAATTTGGCATACCCACATCTTAAATGAAAACTTTTTATATTGCTAAATCAACGGTGAAAAAGTTGTAGAATCACATGAAATTTGGCGTACCCACATCTTAGATAATAACGATAAAGATGATAGATTCAGACCGTCGGAAAATACGATGGAGAGCGTATTTTTTCGACACCACAGGAGGAAATTCCCTCCTATGGCCTCTTTCCTCCATTACTCTCTCTCTCTCTCTCTCTCTCTTTATATATATATATATATATATATATATATATATATATATATATATATATAGCATAAGTAAATATAAGTACATCATAATGGATTGCGCAAACATGAAAAAAGTATCGGCCATAAAATCATCATCATCAAAACTATGTTCATCATCGACACTCGAAATCTCAATCTCATCATATAACCCTGCTCGGTATCCTCTGGATATCCGCCGTATTCCAACATGTATCAGTAACCGGTTCATCTCCACCTCGATTACTGGATAATATCAAACCAGTACACCATGTATCCATAATTGGTTTATCCCCATCTCGATTACCGGATAACATCAAACCATAAATTCATAGAAAATTCATGGTGGACGTCAAATCATCATTTCAAGAGAAAACCGTATTTTTTGTAAACAGTTTTATAAATCATGCCGCGGTTTCTCAAATCCAATAGAAAGTATCAAGTTCATAAGATCAACAATGCATAATTCATCTTTGCAGCAGTTGGCAATTAAAATACACGAGAATACCGAATAATGGTATTCGAATAATAAAACATGATAAGTAGCCTTTAATACTATTATGGATATAATTACAACACGAATAAGCATAGCAATTTCTACAGTGTCATTGCAGTACTAATGATATTTAGTGGCATGGGTGTTTGTGATTGTACCATATGGCAACAATAATAGTTGTGCTACTGTTCTACCAAATGTGTTCATACAAGAATAACAAGAAAAACATTAATCATGGTATTGTAAACTAGCATACGAGACATGAATTATAACGACTAAGAAGCGTACAAACATGGCATTTTAAACTAAATATACATGGCAATTAAGAACGAATAGTATAAAAGGAGCGTAACTAATAAAATAATCAAACCGCAAGCGGATAAAGAGTAAAGCAAACGTAATATGAACGAGCGTCGTAAATGGAATAATACTTACGAATAATACAATTATAGTTTAAAATAGAACGACACATTGTTTAGAAATAAGGAGGCTGTGATGTTTTTTTAAAGTAGATATTCCTTTGAAATTAGCAGCGCATCCTTGCATCATGGTTTTAAAATGGGAAACAAATAGTTAGTTTTAAAAAAAGTATAAGCTTAGCATTTCATAATCTCCTAATCAGGGTAAATAGCAAGACTCCACGAGTCAAATAATAAAAGGCCGCATTCGGCAAACCATCCCCGTCTCATCCAGTACGGAATCCCACCTCGTACGATGACAACCATGTAAGTACACGCTAGCGCCCCGGCCATCTAACAAACGCCAAATGCGGAACAAAAACTTTTACAACTGGCGCTATCGCGTACTATAACCCGGATCTGCCATTAAAGCTAAACTAACAAACTACAAAGTGGGTAGAATTGTTATACCGAACGATCCGAGTCCTTCGGTCTTCAACCATCATCCCACGCTTTGTTGCGGTTGCTCCGATTTCCTCGATCTCCAGTCTTCTCGTCTAGGTGGCACCACGTCGACGGATCTTTAAACGAGCTCCCGTCTCTGAACCGAGGCAACTCGGTCGTCAAGTTTGCTAAAAGAGACGATCAAGATGAAGTAGAAAATGAGCAGAACACTTTATCTCGTTATGTCCAAAGGTATGGACGAACGGTTAATGAAGTTGCCTTTAGGATGAGGTGAAAAGAGAAACTGATCACATCTAATTTCTATGCACCAAAACTTATACCATTTTTCAATCAACAACCATATCCTCACAAGAGGGGAGGGGCCGGCCACTTATACAAGAGGGGGAGGTGAGTGTAGGAGAGGGGAAGGTGACCACAAGATTAAAGAAAGAATGAGTCACAATTACACCTTGTATGAACACATTTAATGCAAACCAATGATAATAAACCTAGTCATCACAACATTAAATAAACACTTAATGCATCAATGACTCACAAGCTTAGTCATCATCCTAGTCACCTTCTAGAAGCTTCCACACTCATCTCAAGAAAAGATAAATTTGTTTTTAACCGAATGTTAAAGACGGGTGATAGAAAACTGGAAACTGGCAAGTTCCAAAAGCGATCCCGAAACGAATTTCAGGATAACCCCGTAACAGTATAAACATACCCGCATTTGTATTACGACCGAATACAAATGCAACTGAGACAAAGATATTATATCTACACAGTATAATACTCGGATCCGGCTTAAACCAAAGCCGACCAGTATTATCTGCCCGAAAAATGACACGTGCGAAAACGCACGTGCATTTTCCGAACCCTGCCATAAAACCATACGGCCTCTACAACGTTTTGCCCGAACTAGGGAAATGGTCTGTGGGGGACTCTAATGACTCATCAACACACTGGCACTGGATATAACCACTAGCACGTCAGAGGTATGAGCTGTACGTAACGGTTGCCTATGTATTGATTGGAAGGGAAGCTGACTAGCGAACTCATCCATAAACCCTACTGATCCTAACAGTGACAATATACATACAGTCCGGTCCGTTCGTCTAAAGAGTATCGCATATCGAGTTTAGGGGGGTGGATAAAGTCAGACCCCTAATAACGCGATAATTCATGTCGGTATGAAGCCCATCACCTCCTGAGAAACTACTGATCCAAATCAGTAATTCTCCACTACCTCGGCCGAGGATTTCTAGTGATGGCCACCCGTGCACTGTGCGACATCAATCCCCAATACCGGGAGAGACGAATCCCCGACGATCCGCTCACTGCCTCCATGTGGCTCGGGACTGTACCCAAAAAATACCTGTTTGCACGACTCCTTTGAGTCGTGGTAGGGTAGAAATCAAAGCACAGTGGGAACTCACACGAGACAAATGACGATCTCAGGTCTACAAACTATCCTGTACACATGTCACCAGGGAACTGCTATCTGACGATATATATAATACCAACTAGCATGTTCCCGGCGAGTCATGTCCGGTGTACTCATAACGAGATGAGCACCTGTATACATCTTAGGTGAACCAACTGACACCAATGTCTTGTGAGACCGGCCATCGCCCCTCGTCGGGGTCTCGACTGTATACACTAGTCTACTCTGGAATATCGATGCCCTGTCTCGAAACTCCTACGACTAGGGACTCTTTAAGGATGTGCTTACAGACCCCAGCTCCCACGTATATGATCGCCATCATACTGCTGGCAGTCAAGCAAGAATCCTATGGGCTCTATCAACATGCAATAGTGAACTAAAGCATGTAAACAATGATAAAGACAAACCAGATAGCATACTATCATCTCGAGCAAGACTTTCATATCGGTATAGGTCCTCCCTCAATCATTGCAATCACGTATCTGCGATCCAATAATTGACTTAGAGGGCACTATATCCAACAATCTCCCACTTGCACTTAAGGCTATTATTGCGATGTCGCATACTCATAGCCTCAGTGAGTGAATCCGCCCTGATGTTTCTTTCTATGTCTCTCTTAATCTCAAGTTCGCGGAGAAAACCATCTCTCGAATTGAGTAATACCTGTCTTAGAATATGTCTGGATATATGATGGGACCTAGTTCATAAATAAACTCCAAATCCAAACTTCTTAGACTGTATCGATAACTGAACCTAATCAGTATCCAGCACCATGCCTCCCACAGTATCCTTTTGGACCACCTGTCCATAATACTGTCCCTCGTCAAAGAGAAAACTATAACTCTGACAATCACTCTGTCATCCATGTCACCTTTGAAGCCTGGAATGATAACTGTCTTCCGAAAGAGGCTGCCGTCATCTAATCCTTAAAACATGCACTTATGTTCTAAAACTGCTTTCTTATGTTTCTTCAGGATTGGATTAATATAAACTTATCGCATCTAGTGCAAAAACAACATCTGGTGTGGTACTTGACATCTCACGATTGACTAAGCAAGTGATCTACCAATCATGCACATCCCTCTCTCCTTTAGTCTGTCAGACACCTTTAGAGAGAGTGACTCCATCAACTGCAGGTACACCACCATGCCAGGAGTCATTTATTCTAAATACCTTTAGAATACTGTCAAAATACCCACATTGGGAAACTACCCAAATCTAGATCTAAAACCATAAATCTAGTAACCAGAATGTCTGATATTATATCCATGTCCTTTCTGGAGAAACAACTGTGTGACGACCAAAGTACAACCGATCGTAGTATAGGAATTTTACTTCCTAATCTGTGTATGTCATCCAAATACCAGGACATTACACCCTACTACCTTCTTAACAGATCCATCCCCTATTCTGATGAAGTCAAACCCATGACTGTCACATCAAAAAATAGATGATCTTATTTCCGCTATATCTGCTCAAGCCTATAAGTAGACATAAGCTACTTGCTCACTATGCTTCCGCTGCTCCCACTGACTATGATAACCCTCTGGCAGAATAATATATACGTACACTTCTAAAGCTAGTTTAGAACGATGCTATACTTATCCTCCTGCCGGGTCTAATAGTCGGGAACAACAGTAGTGTCATGTCTGGGTAAACAAGAACCTCCCTGTCACCGTCCTTGAGGGTACCGGAGTACCTCTCGGGTGTCTGAGGTTACCCACCATGTTTTTGGAGTAGCTAATGGAATGTCAAACCTGATTGAATATATAGGTCCTATTAAATTTTCCGTAATCGTTTGCGGTTCTGGAATCACTTCCAGTTCTACCATACTCCCACTTCTGTAGATTGTACTTGAATCATATTCAAGTCAGATTATACTAAGACTCAAACGGAGTCAGACAATCGGCAAGGTAAATTGAAGTCCGGATTGTTTTTATTAATTTGTCTACCTTAGATAGGCAAGCACCCACTTCTCCGGCTCCCTAAGGCTCAAAAGATTGGTCCCGCTTAAACCTATGTTTACTAGGGTTCTTAGGCTAATTTATAGAACTTGAGAGGGTTTTATGTAAAAATACTTTTATATACTTTTCAAAATACACCCCAAGTATTTATTATTCGTCTTTAGAGTTGTAATAGATGTAGATTTTATATTGTGATATTTCTAGTGAAAATATCCTATTTCCATAATAAAAGGTGTTTATTTGTAATAATGGTATTGTATGGAATTCATGGTATTTTAGTGTAAAATTAATTCTTGTGATATTGTAGAAAAGATGGAATATTTATAATACTTCAAAAATAGATATGTTTATGTTGCATATATATATATATATATATATATATATATATATATATATATATATATATATATATATATATATATATATATGAAAATAATTTTTGTATATATCTATAATATTCTAGAAATCTCGTTTTCTTAAGATATCGTATTTTAAAATTTTCGAGACCGAATACTCCTTGCGGAGGTCTGAATCTCGCACTACTAAGCCTGAATATGTGCGATAATCCGCACTATCCCGAACGGGTTCCCCAAAATGGGTTGTAGCGGCGCTTTGCAAAGATTGTATAAATACTAAATCCTTTAGAAAACGGTTTTATGAAGTAAATGGTATTTAATTGTAAAGTTGTCAAATTTCCCGTATTCTATGTTCTAGGGTCTCCTAAGTCAACTAGACTGCTTCTAACTGGTCCAAAGCGACAAGTTGTGAGATACCTCAAATCGTCTCTTCACCGCCAATTGTGGTCAGGTAAGTACAAGTGAAGAAAGGAGGGATCCACTCACGAATCACCGTGAACCGGGCCTTTTAAAGTTACATTTCTCACTTATCTAGCATAGACACCACAAAGTCAGGTTTAGATAAACGACTGAATGCCCACAACCTTCGTCTGTCCTGATGAGTGCGACAGTCCTTAATTGGCTGAGTCTAGATATTTTTATTATTAGCTCAAAGGTTATTTATTTGTAAAGATGTATCAATACTAAATCTTTTAGAAATGGTTTTATTAAGTAAAGGGTATTTAAATGAAAATGTTTGTTTTCTCGTATTCTAGGTTCTCGAGGGTATCTTGTTATGTTGCGTATGATGGTGTGAGGAGGTAGGTCATTACCTCATGATCTACTTAAAGGTATAGCAAATTTAATGGAGTTAAATGTAGAATTGAAACAATATGGTATTTAAGTGAAAAATATGATAAATTGAAATAGCCATCATTTTATGAAATAAAACTTGATCAATTTAGTTGATTAGTGTTTAATAGTCAACATGAGAGAGTTTAAGCATAATTATATTACGAGAAGTGAAGTTTTATAAGAAACCGAATCGGAAATCGGATTTGTTCCGATTCCGTCGGGTTTTGTAAATCCGTATTTTTTTAGATAGAAGAGATAGATAGAAAATGGGACTTACGGGTTTTAGGTCACACAAGAGAGTGAAATGGAAGTAGGGGAATCGCCGATGTGTTGCGTCGTCGCCGGTAGTTCCTAAAACGATCGCCGGAAGTTCGCCGGAGCTTCGCCTTTCGCTCGTTTTCAAAGTACACACGATTCTTGGAATTTTGAGAGAGTGGGCTCAGAATTTTGGGGTGAGAGGGTAGGGGTAGGGGTGTATTTATAGGGTTAGGGTAGGTGTAGGGTTTTTAATTAAAAATTGTAAAAAAATGTGTGAAAAATCATTAAAAATGGATTAAATAGGGTATAAATGTGTCTCTGGAACCGATCTCATAAATTGGAGTGTGCAGGAAGGTAGGGTAGAGGAAAAGACACAATATTATAGTTGGCGACTCGGCCATCCGGCCGAGTCCGGCCGGCGGCGCCGGCCCCAGTCGGCCGGCCGACTCGGTCGAGTCGGGACGAGTCGGGGTGGCAGGAGGTGGGAGGTCGTCAGGTGGGGCCTCTGGTGTATTTAGGTTAGTGGGTGTAGTGGGAAATTTGGGAGTTATTGTGTGTGGACTGTTGGGCTTCTATAAAATTTAAAACAAAATAATATTAAAAATAATGTGGGGCAGAGGATTTGAACTCTGGTAGCTTGGTTCAGCAGTGCAAGGTATTACCAATGAGCTATAAGCTCCTTCTTGTAATTATGGTGTGAAATAAATACTTAAAGTGGTAACAGCAACATTAAATACTCCAAGTATACTTTAAATTTAAATCAAATTTATGTATACTAAAAATGGAGTTGTTACAGTCTGACCTCCTTACAAAAATTTCGTCCTCGAAATTTACAACTTTTAATTGAGGACTAGTTTACAAAGAGGTGTGGATATCTTGCACGCATTTCATCTTCCCTTTCCCAAGTGGACTCTCCTGGAGTGTCTTTCCTCCACATTACTCGGACCAAGTTGACTTCCTTGTTCCGAAATGTCTTCACTTTCCTGTCCAGGATCTCCACAGGTTGTTGCTCACAAGACAAGTCGGGTTGTATATGTTAGTGTATATGCCCTAGAGGCCATTACTGTATCATACTAGTTTGTATATTACTTAATGGATGCTTGGGATATTCACCTTGTATATACAATCTTGCTCAAAATAGTAGTATGCTACTTGGTTTGTTTCTACTTCAATGTGTACATGTGTTTATTTTTGTATATCGCCTATACACATTAGTAGAGCCCTTAGGATCTTTGCTTGATTACCAGCGATGTGATGGCCGTCACACTAGTGGGGCTGGGTAATCTATAAGCACATCCTTATGCAGGTCCCTGGTCGCAGGACTATCGAGACAGGGCATCGATACTCCGGAGTAGACCAGCGCATGCGCTTCTCATCCCAGTGTGGGAGACGGTCTGTCCCACAGTCGTCAGTACGTCGTACTTGAGATAGTATGCGGGTGCTCGTTAGGTTACGGGTACACTGGACAGGACTCGTCGGGAACTGACTAGTTGGTATTATACCTATCGTCAGTTATCAGTTCCCAGGTGACATGAGTACAGCTTAGTCCGCTGACTTGACACTGTCACTTCGCCTCGGGTGTGTTCCCACTGTACTTTGATCACTACCCTACCACGGCTCAAAGGAGTCGTGCAAACAGGTGGTGGTTGGGTGCAGTCCCGAAGCACTTGGAGGCAGTGACGGTTAGACAGGATTCGTCTCTCCCGGTATTGGGGGTTGACATCGCGCTGTGTCTAGGAGAGCCATTACACGAGTAGTCCCTGGCCAGGGCAATCGAGATATACTGGTAGGTTTCCAGTGTTATCTCAGGGTGTTTTGGGCTTCGCTCCGGCACGACTTGTACCGCTATTGGGGGACTGACGTTTACCGCCCCCTAGGCCCGCCATGCGATGTATCAGACGAACAGACTGGACTGTACGGAGAATGTCACACTCAGGCTCAGTAGGAGTTTAGATGGGTTTCGCCTCGTCGGTCTTCTTGTCGGCATTACCTGGGGACCGTTACGCACAGCTAGTGCCGCTTGCGGTCTGTGGTTAAACCCACTGCCAGCGTAGTGTCGAGTCTTTAGAGTCCCACACAGAAAGCTTTTCGCCTTTAGGCAAAAGAGTAGAGGTCGCATGGTATTGCGACAGGTCGCATGGTTTTACGACAGGGTTCGGTCACATCCGTGCACTTGTGCACGTACAGTGTCCGGACAGTTTACACTAGCGGGCTTTGGTTTAAGCCAGATCCTAGTGTACCTTATGGGATTGGATTTATCCAGTTTGCATTCGTGTTCCTCGGAACGCGGATGCGGGTGTGTATGCACAGTTGACAGGGAGGCACAGACAGCGGATTCTCATTAGGGTTGTTGACAGTTGACCGTTGACTATTTGACTTTTTACTCAACCCTAATGAGAATATGATATGTGATTAACTATTATATTAATTAAGTATTATGGTGACTTGGTTGTTGACTTTTGTTGACTTTGTTGACTTGTTGACTTTTGTTGACTTGTTGACTTTGTTGACCGGTTGACTAGGCTTGACTAGTTGACCATCATGATAACCATGGTTATCATTTCATGCCAAAGACTTTTACTTGCTTGCTCATTTGAGTAAAATGAGTGCATGACATGATAAGGTTATGGTTGCTTCAACCATCACATAAGACTTTTATTGATATGATGAGTTATGATTACATTGGATTATGAGAGGGTGAGAGACAAAAGAGAGCCTCATTCTTTCTTGCTCATTCTCTCTCTTGTTCTTGAGCTCTCCTCTTGCTCTCACCCTCAACCTCTTGCTCCCTCTCTTGATCTATGGTTCTCTTGTCTCATGAGTTGAGAATCAAGAACCATAGATAAAATCCCATTCTAAATCTTCTCTACTCATTCTAGTTCACTAGGTTTAGCAAACCAAGTGAACTAGTTTCTTCAAAGAACGAAGAAGGAGCTAAAGGTTGGAGCTTTCAGGTGGATCTATCTTCGGCGTACGGAGACGACGAGAAGGAGCCATCGGACCACCATCGGAGCTCGGAGACGAAGGAGTTCAAGTTTAGGTATAACCATCTCCATCCGAGTAGCTAACTCTCTTTAGCTAAGTATGCTAGTTTTAGTTTAGTCAAAGATCCCGACTTTGCTTAGTCCATGTTGCCCCTTGCGCTAATAATTTGATTTTTATACCGTTTCCGCCTCCCCGTAAGAACCGGGGGTCGCAACGTGGACTTACAGTATAGTGAGCTTGGAATGATCAAGAACATGGCCGGGGTCACTCACATACCTTCTGAGTTGGGATATGTGGAACACATTATGCACTCCTTCCAATGAGGGTGGAAGCGCTAAGCGGTATGCCACTTCACCGACTCGTTCGAGTATGTCGAACGATCCAATATATCTCGGACTTAGCTTCCCCCGTCTTCCAAATCGGATCACTCCGCGGTTCGGAGATATCTTTAAGAACACATGATCTCCTGGCTGGAACTCCAAGTGAGGTCTCTTTGTATCAGCTCGGTGCTTCTGTCGATCTTGGGCTATGCGCATCCTTTCCCTGATAGTACGAACCACATCAACGGTCGCTACTTTCATCTCTGGTCCAAGAAGTTCCCTATCTGCGATGTCGTCCCAACTTAATGGTGATCGACACTTCCTTCCATACAATGCTGCAAAAGGTGCCATTCCTATGCTTGCTTGGTAGCTGTTGTTGTACGCGAACTCCAAAAGATGCAGGTGATCTTCCCACGATCCTTTGAAGTCTAACATACACGCTCTGAGCATATCCTCCAAGATCTGAATAGTTCGCTCAGACTGACCATCTGTTTGTGGATGATAAGCCGTGCTGAAGTTCAGACTTGTTCCCAAGCTTGCTTGTAGACTCTGCCAAAACTGCGATCTGAACCTGGTGTCACGATCGGAGACAATGCAGACCGGTACTCCATGAAGTCTCACAATTTCCTGTATGAGTTCATGGGTATCAGAGATAGTACATTCTGAAGAGTTTAAATTTTTAAGTAGATTATTACCTCCATGTACTTCTTTGCTAGTATCTCAGTTGATTGGTCAACTTGAAATGGAATGAAGTGAGCCGACTTTGTGAGTCGATCCACAATGACCTATACGACATCATTACCCTTTGTGCTGGGAGGAACGGTCACAAAATCCATCGTGATGTGTTGCCACTTCCATTCTGGGATTGGTAACGGTTGAAGTAGTCCAGCTGTCCTGTGATGTTCAGCCTTTACTTGCTGACACACCAAACATTTTGCGACGCTTCTGGCTACTTCACGCTTCATTCCATGCCACCAATAATTCTGACGTAGATCTTTATATATTTTGGTACCTCCAGGATGTACTGAATAGGGAGAGCTGTGAGCTTCTTTCATTAACTCTTCCCGTACAGGACCTTTTGGTACACACAATCTGCTGCCGTATCTTAAAGATCCGTCTTCATGGATGATGAAGTCTGTTCTGAGTCCATTCTCCACTTGTTCTCTGATCTTTTGCAACTTAGCATCACTTGCTTGAGCCGCTTTGATCTGATTGACAATGGTTGAATGAACTTGTAAATTCATCGAACTTGAAGCGTTACCTGGCATGACTACCTCAATCTCTATTTGATGCAAGTCTTGTTGAAGATTCCACTGAGCGGTGAGATTCATTGCTAATGGTTGGCGACTAAATGCATCAGGTACTACATTCACCTTCCCTGGGTGATATTGCAAGTTGATGTCAAAGTCCGCCATGAGTTCTAACCATCTTCTCTGCCGCATATTCAACTCCTTCTGAGTAAACACGTACTTCAGACTCTTATGATTTATGTAGATGTTCACCCGTTCACCAAGTAGATAATGGCGCCAAATCTTGAGAGCAAAAATGACGGTTGCCAACTCCAGATCATGCGTCGGATAATTGCGCTCATGAATCTTCAGTTGTCTTGAAGCATAAGCCACAACTTTACCTTGCTGATGAAGAACACATCCTAATCCTTTACCGAATGCATCACAATGCACTTCGAATCCTCCAGATTGATCCGGTATTACGAGAATAGGTGCTAATGTCAATCTTGACTTGAGTTCTACGAAAGCTTGTTCGCATGCTTCTGACCACACAAAATCTTCATCTTTACGTGTGAGCTTGGTCAGGGGTGTTACTATCTTCGAAAAGCCTTCAATAAACCTTCTGTAATATCCAGCTAAACTCAAGAAACTCCGAATGTCCTTCACTGACTTTAGTGTAGGTCATTCGCTAACTGCTGAAACTTTCGCTGGATCCACAGAGATTCCTTCTCCTGATACGATATATCCAAGAAAACCAACTTGCTTTAGCCAAAACTCGCACTTGTTGTGCTTGGCATAAAGCTGATGTTGTCGAAGAGTTTCCAGGACAATTCGTAGGTGCTCTGCATACTCTTTCCGACTCTTAGAATACACCAGGATGTCGTCGATGAAGATGACAACAAACCTGTCTAAATACTCCCGGAAAACTTGGTTCATTAGGTTTATGAATATTGCTGGTGCGTTGGTCAATCCAAATGGTATCACTGGAAATTCGTAATGTCCATAGCGAGTTCTGAAAGCTGTTTTGTGAATATCAGCTTCCTTGACCTTCACCTGATGATATCCTGAACGAAGATCCAATTTAGAGAAAACACAAGATCCACTTAGCTGATCGAATAAATCATCGATGCGCGGGAGTGGATACTTGTTCTTTATCGTGACTTCGTTCAAGGATCTATAATCGATGCATATTCTGTATGAACCTTCCTTCTTCTTCACAAGTAATACAGGTGCTCCCCAACTTAAAGTGCTGGGACGAATCCATCCTTTCGCCAATAATTCTTCCAACTGTGTTCGGACTTCCTTCAAACCTTCCGGACTTAATCTATAAGGTGCTTTGATCACCGGTTGTGCTCCTAGTACTAAATCAATATTGAATTCAAGAGCTCGATCGGGAGACAACCCTGATATATCGTCAGGAAATACATCGTCGAACTCTCGAACTACCTCTGGTCTTGATTCTTCCTCCGCTTGAGCTGTTGCAACTACTGCTTCTCTTGGCTTCGCTTTGTAGGTACTTGGCTCCAGGGTACAGTCTCTGCTTTTGAAATAGAAGACCGGATGGTCTAGAATCTCGAATACTACCTTCCTTTGACGACAGTCGATGGTAGCATAAAAAGTTCCAGGCCAATCCATTCCTAGAACCACATCGAAGTTCGATATGTCCAGCACTTTGAAGTCAGCATAAAACTCTCTGCTGCAGATGACGACTGGACACAAGCTGTATCCCATGGTTTCCTTTAGAACACCATTTCCTGAACTGACATTTCAGCTGGATACAAGCGGTGAGACTAGAATCACATGGGTTCGGACGAACCGTTGCGACATAAAGCAGTGCGATGCTCCAGTATCAAACAGTGCTAGTGCAGGTAGTGAGGCTACTAAAATTGTACCTAAGGTATGTGGGATATGTTTTAGGTATAGGGAAAGTATGTAGATAAACAAGACTGAAAGAAAAGTTTGAGAAGAAAAGTTTACCAGTGATGACTTGGCCAGTGGCCTCAGCTTCTTCCACTGTCATAGTGAAAGCCTGGCGCCTTGGTGCATTCCTCCTGGCCTGAGGAGCATTCCTCGGAACGTTCCTTTGAGCTTGATGGAACTGACGAGGAGGTGGTGCAGCTTGTGGTTCTCTGGGTGGTGCAGGTAGTGAAATTCTTGGAGCAGGTGCCTGAAGGGCTGGTCGCTGCGGATAGGTAATTGCTGGCCTGGGTGCAGCAACTGGGTTTTGCCTTTGGAGATAAGACCCAATATCATGAGTAGCTGAGCCGCAGACTAAGCAAAAACGGTTGGCTCGCCGGCAATCTTTCATCATATGTCTAGTTCTCTTGCAGTAGATACAAAAGGCTGGGCTGGGACGATGGTTCGGTACTCCGGGTCGCCTTGGCACAAAAGGTGGCCTGGACGAGGCTCCTCCTGCCATGTAGTTGGCAGGGCGCTTAACTCCTGCAGACTGAGGTCTGCCCCTTGCTTTTATCACTATCTCATAACTGCGGGCAGCTTCCAAAGCATCCTCATGAGTTCGAAATTTCCCTGTGGCTAGTGCTGCCTGAATTTTCGTGTCCAAACCTTGTTGAAAGCGACGGGCTTTGATATCATCCGTCGGTATCAAGTGTGCCGCGAATCTGTTTAAGGATTGTGTTAGCTGTGTAGTATGTGATATTTAAAAATTGAACTATTGTGACATATCTTACCGACTTAGCATGGTGAATTCAGAGTCATACTCATCTACTGACTTGTCCCACATCGAACCTTGTTGTAGATGAATGAACTGTTATTCCATGGCAAACCTGGCAGTCACAGGGAAGTATTTCGTGTCGAACTTATCGCGAAAAGTCTTCCATTCAATAGGCTGTACAAGACGGCTTTCTTCCGCCTTCCACCAGTTGCGAGCATTGTCTGTGAGCTGCAGTTTCGCCACACGGACCCAAGCTATGTCTGGCACTTATGCTGCCGCCATATCATCCTCTATACAACGGTCCTACGGACCAACACCATTCGAAGGTGGATGGCCCGCCCCGCCTAGAATAGGAATCTTCATAGGCCTCTATGTCTTTTGACTGGTGCTCTGCCTGAAAATACGAGAATTTCGTTTTTGAGACCAGTGCGAGAAATGTTTGAGAGGCTTTCGTCGTCCGTAAAGGACCTAACGGAAGACCGTGCTCCGAAGTGCACTGAGAGTTTTGTGTCCATTCCTCAGCTTCAAGTGGGCTTCCCTTTCCGGAGAACTGCTTGGGATGTAAAGCCCTGAATTGCTTTACCCCAGGTGCGTCAGTCACGGGACGGTTCAGGAGTTGTTGCTGTCCTTCAAGAAGGCTGCGGATCGCCTCAAGTAGCATCGTTTGCTCGGTGGGTGGCGCAGGAACAGCAGGTGTGAGAGGTAGCGGTGGAGGTGTGTTGTTGACATTGGTGCTGGTGTTGTTCAGGGAATTCATAACCTTGAAGAAAAATTTGGGTTAGGACAGATTCAAGTACATGAAATGGTAAGATTCAAGGAATATGAAATTATAAGATTCAAGAACATGAATTGTAAAGAATGTTTTAGTTGCTGGTTCTTGTGTTATATTGCTTAGGTTGTTCACGCAGAACAGAACTGCATAATAGGGTTTCATACAGCTCTGACCTGCATGGGCCACCAACAAAACCTGTCACGCCCCGCTTCCCAGTATACAGCGAAGAGGACACGACGAGGCCGCTACGTATTTACTCGGAAGCAAATACGCTAAGCGTAACTAAGCAATATAAAAGAAAATATACACAAGAGACATGGTATAATAAAAACAGCAGCTTTATTTATTTACATTCTTTTGTACAATGCATAAAAAGGAAATACAACTGAAATAAAAGTGATGCCTAAACAATACCATGACAGGAAATTAAAGGTACTGAATAGAAAATGTACAATGTCTAGAGCTCAGGGTCTTCGCTGTACTGATCCAAATCTTTTGCAGTTGGCTCGACCTCTGACGGGTCCAAATCACCTGACGACATTCAAAGAAGAAAGAAATAGAATGTCGTCAGCGAACGGGTCGCTCGGTAAGTCCCAAAGATAAGAGGAAAGTAGAATAGACAGAATAAGAAGGTATCTTTTAGGGTCGTATTATATTGTTGTAATGTTGTGTTAATGCTGTTGTTTGTAGCTTGGTACAGAAGGATGTCAGTGTATACGAGAGGGGTCTCTATATGCTAGAGACCAGGGCAAACGGAATGTACAAGGAACCGTTAAGCCACGGTACAACAGCAACAGAATATAGGTTAGGTGTCTTAATCTTACCGTCTCGTGCCACCTTTAACACCTTCCGTACCAATCTACCCCTTAAACCCCGTAGTGTTTTGATTGTATTGTTTGTCTTGTATTGTAACTGTATAAATTGTATAATTGGATGACTGACCGAAACCATGATATCAGTAAACGGATGTAATCGTAGAATCATGTAAATGGAATAACTGGAGAACCATGTAAATGGAATGTATATCCATGGTTCGGTTCAGTCAAGTTATATAGATTGATAATTGGATTCATGGATTCATGTTGAATTGTAATATTGAAGATTGTAGATTGTACTTGAATCATATTTAAGTCAGATTATACTGAGACTCAAACGGAGTCAGACAATCAGCAAGGTAAATTGAAGTCCTAATTGTTTTTATTAATTTGTCTACCTTAGATAGGCAAGCACCCACTTCTCCGGCTCCCTGAGGCTCAAGAGATTGGTCCCGCTTAAACCTATGTTTACTATGGTCCTTAGGGTAATTTATAGAACTTGAAAGGGTTTATGTAAAAATACTTTTATATACTTTTCAAAATACACCCCAAATATTTATTATTCGTCTTTAGAGTTGTAATAAATGTAGATTTTATATTGTGATATTTCTAGTGAAAATATCCTATTTCCATAATAAAAGGTGTTTATTTGTAATAATGGCATTGTATGAAATTCATGGTATTTTAGTGTAAAATTGATTCTTGTGATATTGTAGAAAAGGTGGAATATTTATAATACTTCAAAAATAGATATATATATATATATATATATATATATATATATATATATATATATATATTTATTTATTTATTTATTTATTTATATGAAAATAATTTTTGTATATATCTATAATATTCTAGAAATCTCGTTTTCTTAAGATATTGTATTTTAAATCTTTCGAGACCGAATGCTCCTTGCGGAGGTCTGAATCTTACACTACTAAGCCCGAGGATGTGCGATAATCCGCACCATCCCGAACGGGTTCCCCAAAATGGGTTGTAGCGGCACTTTGCAAAGATTATATAAATACTAAATCCTTAGAAAACGGTTTTATGAAGTAAATGGTATTTAATTGTAAAGTTGTCAAATTTCCCGTATTCTATGTTCTAGGGTCTCCTAAATCAACTAGACTGTTTCTAACTGGTCCAAAGCGGCAAGTTGTAAGATGCCTCAAATCGCCTCTTCACCGCCAATTGTGGCCAGGTAAGTACAAGTGAAGAAAGGAGGGATCCGCTCATGAATCACCGTGAGACGGGCCTTTTAAAGTTACCTTTCTCACTTGTCTAGCCTAGACACCACAAAATCAGGTTTAGATAAACGACTGAATGTCCACAACCTTCCTCTGTCCTGATGAGTGTGGCAGTCCTTAATTGGCTGAGTCTAGATATTTTTATTATTAGCTCAAAGGTTATTTATTTGTAAAGATATATCAATACTAAATCTTTTAGAAATGGTTTTATTAAGTAAAGGGTATTTAAATGAAAATGTTTGTTTTCTCGTATTCTAGGTTCTCGAAGGTATCTTGTTATGTTGCGTATGATGGTGTGAGGAGGTAGGTCGTTACCTCATGATCTACTTAAAGGTATAGCAAGTTTAATGGAGTTAAATGTAGAATTGAAACAATGTGGTATTTAAGTGAAAAATATGATAAATTGAAATAGCCATCATTTTATGAAATAAAACTTGATCAATTTAGTTGATTAGTGTTTAATAGTCAACATGAGAGAGTTTAAGTATAATTGTATTACGAGAAGTGAAGTTTTATAAGAAACCGAATCGGAAATCGGATTTGTTCCGATTCCGTCGGGTTTTGTAAATCCGTATTTTTTTAGATAGAAGAGATAGATAGAAAATGGGACTTACGGGTTTTAGGTCACACAAGAGAGGGAAATGGAAGTAGGGGAATCGTCAATGTGTTGCGCCGTCGACGGTAGTTCCTAAAACGATCGCCGGAAGTTCGCCGGAGCTTCGCCTTTCGCTCGTTTTCAAAGTACACACGATTCTTGGAATTTTAAGAGAGTGGGCTCAGAATTTTGGGGTGAGAGGATAGGGATAGGGGTGTATTTATAGGGTTAGGCTAGGGTTAGGGTAGGTGTAGGGTTTTTAATTAAAAATTGTTTAAAAAATGTGTGAAAAATCATTAAAAATGGATTAAATAGGGTATAAATGTGTCTCTGGAACCGATCTCATAAATTGGAGTGTGCAGGGAGGTAAGGTAGAGGAAAAGACACAATATTGTAGTTGGCGAGGACGGCCGAGTCCGGCCGGCGGCGCCGGCCCGAGTCGGGATGGCAGAAGGTGGGGTCATCAGGTGGGGCCTCTGGTGTATTTAGGTTTGTTGGTATGATGGAAAATTTGGGAGTTATTGTGTGTGGACTGTTGGGCTTTTATAAAATTTAAAACAAAATAATATTAAAAATAATGTGGAGCAAGTGATTTGAACTCTGGTGGTTTGGTTTAGCAGTGCAAGGTATTACCAATGAACTACAAACTCCTTGTATTTATGGTGTGAAATAAATACTTAAAGTGGTAACAGCAACATTAAATACTCCAAATATACTTTAAATTTAAATCAAATTTATGTATATTAAAAATGGAGTTGTTACAATGTAGGTTTATGACTCACTTGATGAGTCATTTGCAAACGTCCCCCTTCCCACATAAGAGAAAGAAAGAGATATGCTTAGTTTTCATTACAATCTCATTATTCTCTATCTTATTTTAAAGAGCTTTCTAAAAGAAAAGAAAGAGAAGAAAAAGAGAGTTAATGTCCTCACTACATCACTGGATCTGTCATCATAGCAAGTCTAGAGACCTAGTTGCTTCTTCAAAGATCATATCAAGAGAAGCTCAAGCTTTCGTAGGGTTCCTTCGCGTGGATCTTCTTCGGCAAGCAAAGATCGTCAATCAAGTTCGTTTCCGGTGTCTAGGAGCTTAGGAAGAGTCTGCTGCGGGGTTTCAAACACGTTACAAATGTTGTAGTCACAAAACCCCTCCACTTGCTTCTTCTTTGCTCTCTATTTGTTACAAGTTTTAGTCTTTTGGATGAATTCTAGGTTTTGGGTGCTTTGCTCTCTTGAAAAGTTTTAAAATACCTTCCGTCTTGTTTTTAAATACCGCTTGGTGAGCAAAACATCCTAACAATGATATCACGTCTTTATTTATAGCATCGGCCAAGACTTATCCTAACTAGGAAAAAAAAGATCCTTCTGATCAAACTAGGACATTTTCCTCGTATCAAAGTAAAACTATTTTCCTTCATCTAATAAGACTTATTCCTTTATTCAAATTTAAATTCTCTCCATAATTTATATAAGAATCTTTTTCGTCGGATCTGCAGCAACTAACAATTTAAATTTACACCAATATTTCAGCCATTTATATAAATATTTACTCCATCTCCACCTTCTTTTATATGCTGCTACAAATTCAAGAGCACTTTGAGAATGAAAATTTCCAGAAAACTACCATAATCTACCAGAAAAACTCAAGGGACATGGTAAATAATTACCAAATTCTTTGAAAATTACAGAAAACTACCAAGTGCATAAAAATTTATAAAATCAATAAACAATAAAATACCAAACTTTTTTAGTAAATGTCCTATAAACTACCAAACTTGTTTAGTAAATTTTCAATAAACTACAAAACTTGTTTACTAAATATTCAATAAGCTACCATACTGGTGTAAGAATGTCCGCACACTTTAGTAGTTTTCTGTAATTTCAAAGAATTTGGTAGTTATTCACCGCAACACTAAGTTTTTGGTAGTATTTTTTGGGATTAAGCCCAGTTTGTATAGCGCACACATAAACAGGAAAAATAACTAAGTTGAAAATATATATTGAAAAGAAGTTCTTTAAAAAATTGTCATTTAAGATAAGTAAAAATCAGTAATTTGATCTGGATAATTCTTACCAAATAACATAAAAAGGATGAGCTAGGACAACTCTTTTAGGACCTGCGCAAAGGCATCGTGTCATCAACTGGAGCCCAAATGCCTACCTAGCTCTCTAACAATACATCGAAAATCTTCAAAGACCCTTAACCTGTTGGCTTCTCTCACACACGTCTTAATCTGAGTCAGGGTGGACCCCCGAATATGGTATGTGTAATGAGAGAGAATACAAAATTTTTTGAAGGCAAGGCAAGACAATAAGATGCGTAACCGAACATTGTGGGAACTTCGGGTATCTTAGCATAAATACACGGCTTTAGCTTTATCTAACATCAAATGTATCCAAGAAAACATCAAACCAGTTTATGAATATCATCCCACAACCTGTTAGTGCTCGAAGGCTGGTTTATAAATAATGAATTCTTTTTCGAAAAAGTTCACACAAGATATCTTCTTTCTTCATGCATTTCGAATTCTCACTTCTAAGAGTAAGCGTAAACCAATAAAAAATAAATAAATTTGCAAACAATATGAAAACGTTATTGACCATTAATGACTTGTACATTTTATATGAAATTATACAGCAAACCAATAAAATAAATTTCATGCCTTGAAAGCGTCAGTTGTATGAGGCTACTTCAACAATTGTCATGGATCCTTGGGTAAAACCTTCGATTGGAGAACCAGGCTCCAGCAAAGAGTTATTGAACAATTTCATCACGAGCTCTTTCATATAAAGTTAGCTCAGCGGCCTGCCTGCAATATATGAAAAATTAGGAGGGAAAAACCTTTTTTTTTTCTAATTTATGTTTGAAGGTACCTAATCTTTGACTGATTTATTATACCCATAATGTCTTTCTCTGTAAACTATTGCATATAGCCGGTTAACACTACACATAACATGTGTAGTAATTAATAGGCTATATCTAGTAGTTTGAAAACGGAAACTTTGACCAGTTCACTCAACATGGACATGATGTCACATTTTTTTTGGGGGTGGGGGGGGGGTGGGGGGGCAGAGAAGGACATTCTGGGTATTAATAAATCGGTCAAATGTTTAAAAAGAGCTGGGGACCTAAAAACATGAAAAATATATATAATGGACCTTTGCCCCAGTTTTTTAAACCCCCAGAGATCTAAGCCTGCCTTTTTTGGTTCCCAGGAGGACCATTTTTCCCAAACAATTATTGATTAAAAAATATAAGCAAGAAGTGAATGAAGTCGGTTGCAATCTTGTACTATATATAGCTTAAATTACTGCCTAAAGGCATTTGGGCTCCAGTTGATGCCAGGATGCCTTTGCTCAGGTCATAAAAGAGTTGTTCTAGCTCCATCCTTTTCAAGTTATTTGGTTAGAATTATCCAGATCAAATTACTGATTTCTACTCATCTTAAATAACAATTTTTTAAAGAACTTCTTTTCAATATATATTTTCAACTTAGTTGTTTTTCCTGTTTATGTATATGCTATAAAAACTAGGCTTAATTCCCAAAAACCTACCAAAAACTTAAGATACCGTCTAGTGCATAGTCACTACTTAAGTACCGTCTAGATGGGTTTTTAATGTTTTATATATATATATATATATATATATATATATGAGAATAATGGAGGAAAGAGGCCATAGGAGGGAATTTCCTCCTATGGCGTCGAAAAATTACGCCCTCCGTCGTGTTTTCCGACGATCGGAATCCATCGTTTTCTTCGTTATCATCTAAGATGTGGGTAAGCCAAATTTCATGTGATTCTACAACTTTTTCACCGTTGATTTAGCAATGTAAAAAGTTCTATTGTCAGTAAACCGTTAATTTTGAACCCACTAATTCAACGGTGAAAAAGTTGTAGAATCACATGAAATTTGGCATACCCATATCTTAGATGATAACGATGAAGATGATAGGTTCCGATCGTCGGAAAACACGACGGAAGGCGTACTTTTTCGCCGCCATAGGAGGAAATTCCCTCCTGTGGCATCTTTCCTCCATTATTCTCTCTCTCTACACACACACACGCGGAGGAAAGAGGCCTTTTGCGTTAGGTAGCGGAAAAAATTATGCCCTCCACCATTTTATTCGACGATCGGCGCCTTCCAGTTTGATATCCATCTTTTAATTTGTCGATACACCAAATTTCATATGATTACAACACTATTTCACCGTTGATTTAGTGGATGCAAAATTAACGGTTTACCAACAATAGAACTTTTTACATTGCTAAATCAACGGTGAAATGGTATTGTAATCATATGAAATTTGGTGTATCGACAAATTAGAAGATGGATATAAAGTTAGAAGATGCCGATCGTCGAATAAAATGGTGGAAGACATACTTTTTGCCGCCACCTAACGCAAAAAGCCTCCTAAGGCCTCTTTCGTCCATTATTCTCACAAGTCCTCCACCATTTTATTTGACGATCAACACCGGCCATCTTGATCTTCATCGTCTAACATGTCGATACATCAAATTTCAAGTGATTCCAATACCTTTTCACCGTTGGTTTAGTGGATGCAAAATTAACGGTTTACCGACAATATAACTATTTGTATTGCTAAATCAACGGTGAAATGGTGGTGTAATCATATAAATTTTGGTGTGTCGATAAATTTGAGGATGGAGATCAAATTGGAAGGTGCCGACGAATAAAATGGTTGAGGACGTACTTTTTGCCGCCACCTAACACAAAAATCTTCTTGGGCCTCTTGTTAGGAATATGTATGCCCTAGAGTCCATTATTGTATATTATAGTGGATGCTTTGACATATATATAGAGAAATTTCTTGCTCGACATGATAGTATGCTATCTGGTTGCTCTTTATCTTAACATGTATACTTGTTTTAGTTTACTGTCTCTTTGATACATGTTAGTAAAGCCCTTAGGATGGAGGCTTGACTACCAGGACTATGATGCAGATTATACTAGTGGGGCTTGTGTAGTCCGCAAGCACATCCTTTAACAGTTCCTAGTCGAGAGAGTATCGAGACAGGGCATCGATATTCCAGAGTAGACTAGTGTGTACGTTTCTTGACCCTGTATGGAACGATGGTTGATCCCATAACCATAGGTGTTTGACATCAAAGATTGTACACAGGTGGTCATTGGAGAATGGGTACACCGAACAGGACGCGCCGAGAACTCCTAGACGGTACCATACCTATCGTCAAATAGCAGTTCTCTGGTGACACTTGTACAGCTTAGTCTGTAGACCCGAGATTGTCATAGTGTCTTGTGTGGTTCCCATTGTGCTTTGATTTCCTCCCTACCACGCCATAGGAAGGAATTTCCTTCTATGGCGTCGAAAAAGTACGCCCTCCATCGTATTTTCCGACGATCGGAATCCATCATCTTCTTCGTTATCATCTAAGATGTGGGTAAGCCATATTTCATGTGATTCTACAACTTTTTTACCGTTGATTTAGCAATGTAAAAAGTTCTATTGTCGGTAAACCGTTAATTTTGAACCCACTGATTCAACGGTGAAAAAGTTGTAGAATCACATGAAATTTGGCGTATCCATATCTTAGATGATAACAATGAACATGATGGGTTCCGATCGTCGGAAAACACGACGGAAGGCATACTTTTTCGACGCTATAGGAGGAAATTCCCTCCTACGGCATCTTTCGTCCATTATTCTCTCTCTCTCTCTCTACACACACACGGAGGAAAGAGGCCTTAGGAGGCCTTTTGCGTTAGGTAGCGGAAAAAATTACGCCCGCCACCATTTTATTCAACCATCGGCGCTTTCCAGTTTGATATCCATCCTTTAGTTTATCGATACACCAAATTTCATATGATTACAACACTATTTCACCGTTGATTTAGTGGATGCAAAATTAACGATTTACCAACAATAGAACTTTTTACATTGCTAAATCAACGGTGAAATGGTATTGTAATCATATGAAATTTGGTGTATCGACAAATTAGAGGATGAATATAAAGTTGGAAGATACTGATCGTCGAATAAAATGGTGGAGGGCATACTTTTTACCGCCACCTAACGCAAAAAGCCTCATAAGGCCTCTTTCATCCATTATTCTCACAAGTCCTCCACCATTTTATTCGACGATCGACACCGGTCATCTTGATCCTTATCGTCTAACATGTCGATACACCAAATTTCAAGTGACTCCAATACCTTTTCACCGTTGATTTAGTGGATGCAAAATTAACGGTTTACCGACAATATAACTATTTACATTGCTAAATCAACGGTGAAATGGTGTTATAATCATATAAAATTTGGTGTATCGACAAATTCGAGGATGGAGATCAAGTTGAAAGGTGCCGACGAATAAAATGGTTGAGGACGTACTTTTTGCCACCACCTAACACAAAAATCCTCTTAGGGTCTCTTGTTAGGAATATGTATACCCTAGAGGCCATTATTGTATATTATAGTGGATGCTTGGACATATATATAGAGAAATTTCTTGCTCGACATGATAGTATGTTATCTGGTTGCTCTTTATCTTAACATGTACACTTGTTTTAATTTACTGTCTCTTTGATATATGTTGATAAAGCCGTTAGGATGGAGGCTTGACTACCAGGACTATGATGCAGATTATACTAGTGGAGCTTGTGTAGTCCGCAAGCACATCCTTTAACAGTTCCTAGTCGAGAGAGTATCGAGACAGGGCATCGATATTCCAGAGTAGACTAGTGTGTACGTTTCTTGACCCTGTATGGAACGATGGTTGATCCCATAACCATAGATGTTTGACATCAAAGATTGTACACAAATGCTCATTGGAGAATGGGTACACCGAATAGGACGCGCCGAGAACTCCTAGATGGTACCATACCTATCGTCAAATAGCAGTTTTCTGGTGACGCTTGTACAGCTTAGTCTGTAGACCCGAGATCGTCATAGTGTCTTATGTGGTTCCCACTGTGCTTTAATTTCCTCCATACCACGGCTCAAAGGAGCCGTGCAAACAGGTGGATTTTGGGTACAGTCCCGAGTCACATAGAGACAGTGAGCGATAGGAGGGGTTTCGTCTCTCCCAGTATTGGGAGTTGATGTTGCGCTATGCTCGATCGGCTATAACAGCAAGTCTCTGATTAGGGCTGATGAGATTTACAGATAAGTGCTATCAGTAGTTTCTCGAAAGGTTATAGGCCACACATAGGCATGACTTATCAAGTTATTTGGGTCTGACGATTCCACCCCCAGACTCGATATGCGACATATCAGACGAAGAGACCGGACTATACGGTAAATGTTGCTTATAGGCTCTACAGGAGTTTGGGTAAGTTTGCTTGTTGATCTTCTATTCGTTCAATACCTGGGTAGCCGTTACGTCTAACTAATACCGCTGACGGCTTATAGGTATCTGATATGATCATTACTTATTGTTGGCGTATTGACGAGTCTTTAGAGTCACATATAGAGGTTTCTAAACTCAAGCGAAACGAAATAAGCCATGTATGGAGATATATACGGGAGCTTGATTGAATACGAGTATATGATACCGTATTCTAATCCAGCGATATTTGATATCAGCCAGGTTATATATGATATAACCGGATTATTGAATCAAGTATTGATTCAATGATTTGATTAATATATATATATATATGATATTGGCCGGTTATATATGATATAACTGGATTATTGAATCAAGTATTGATTTGATATCTAATATTGATATTAGCCAGGTTATATATGATATAACCAGATTATTGAATCAAGTGTTGATTTAATAATTTGATATATTTATATATTTGATATATACATATGTTAACTAATATTAAGCTCACTTAAGATTTTATTCTCTTAATATATATTTATTTATATATGTGATATGTGTGTGTGTATTTGTATCATGGTTGATGATACATAGAACATAGATGTATGAGAATCACACAAGAAGAAAAGATGAGAAGATAATGATTTAAATTTATGAATTAAAGGAAAAGAGAACGAGTCATAATTCTTGAGTAGCTTGTAGAAGCCTTGAGAAGTTATGACTCACCTCTTCTCTTTTGGATTATTCATTGATATTTATCATTATCAATCTCATCTTATCTCTTAGCTCATGGTTCACAAAAACATCCAAGTTCATCTCCTTCTTCCTTTCTTCACTAGAATTTTCTTGAGTTAAGAAAAAGAAAAAGAGAAAAATATTTTAGTGAGCAAATCTCTTACTTCATCAACCTACACTAATTTAGCCCACTAGTTTAGCTTGTTAACTTCACTAATATCTTGATTAGTGAAGTGTAGGCTTGAGTGAGAGAGACTTCAAGATGGATCGTTTTCGGCAATGAAGACAACAAGTAAGCTTGATCCATTCTTCAAGTGGAGCCTTAAGAAAAGTTCTAGGGACTTCAACTTGAAGCTTTAGAAGTGAAGGACTGGACTACAAAGATTGTAGACTCTTTACACTTAGTTTAGAATGTTGTTTGCTTACTTTAACACACTAATTCTCTAGTTCGATTCTTGTTTAGTATACTTAGGCCTCTAAATTTTTTTAAATTGCATATTTGATGCTCATATAAACCTAATAGAGGTGCTAAGACATACTTTCATGGTATCATAGCCAAGCTAGAGACTTAGGCGAAGTCTAGACGATATTAAAGCGTTTGATCGAAGTTTTAAACACAAAATTAGGTAGTTTCTGTCCATTTTTTCAAACGTTGAGTTTTTCACAATTAAAAATGCTCAGAAAATTATGCAGGTAATTCTGTGGAGCCACAAAAAATACGAGAGCCTAACTTCTCTAAGTGGTTGCGGAACCGCTGCCTAAACCATGTTTTGGCTGCGGTCCCGCCACCCACTTAAGGGGTTAGTGACTCGTTTTTCTTCTGCTGCTTCATCTTGACATTTTGGACTTTCTGAGTATTTCTGATAAGGCTCAGGTTGTTGAGATCTCTGTGAATTGTTGTTGTTTGAAATATCAATCGAAATGTTTAATATCGTCTAGATAGCTTTGGATATGTGATACAATTTTTGGAATTCATATTGATTAATTTTGCGAAAACTAGTTAATGATATGTAAATCTCGCGTTTTAGTCTCACATGATGCATTACCACGGAGTTTGGATTTGGATCGAAACTCCGTCGTAATCTCGTATCGTACGCGAATACTCGCCGAGAGACACTAGTAGACGGCCACGCCACATAGTCCCGACCAAGTGACTATAGGAGAACCTCATGTCCAAAAGCATCCAGTCGGGTGCTCGCGGCCACGGTGTTCTACCCAAGTGCACTTCGTTGACGACCTCGGGGGTGCGACCATCTACTAAAGTTCCCGACGAGCTTTCGATCATTTAATCGGGAATCTTGTTGAATTACCCGACTTAATTTTTGAAAAGTGTTTCCAATTCGAGACTTAAATGCAAGGTTTATAGGGTTAGGCATGAAATTCGGAATATATGATAATCCGGGTTTATGATGTCTAAAAATGATGCGGATTCTAATTATTGTAGTTTTCATTTCTTTTCTGGGACCGTAAGTGTAATATGTGACAGTATCCTCGATCTCGTTGCTATACGACAACGACATTAAGGATACGCATATTCACTTACGTTGATGACATATGATATTATTGTATTGCTATTGATATGTTTTATTGGATCGTCGTGATTGAATAGCCGGAGGATTTTACGTGAGATGAGGATTTTTCAATTTTCATTCATGTAAATATATGTATGTAATATTATTTTATTGGGACACATCCGGGTTGAGCTTGTTGTCTCCATTTGATGATATTATTTACTTTTCCGCATTAAAATAGACCCAATACGGGGAGCACAAGTAACCAGGTTCTAGAGTCCAGTGGGAGGCCATCTCGAGGAGTCGAGACTGGTCACCTAACTCTACAATTGGCAAGGTTGTTTGCCGCTCTCATAGGGGTCTCGGGGTGTGGACTTAGCTATTCATCATGACCGTGGAATCCATGTTTTTTATTACTGGCTTAATCTAAAACACGGGCCATATCATATATTTCATATATCGGCTTCTGCTATTTCTGTAATGTGATCATATAACTGCGTGAGACGAATGCTACTTTTATATATGTGTCACGATCCGGAAATTTGGCATGTGACCGGCACGAGAATCACGCAGCGTCTAAAGACGTAACGTAATTCAAGTTAGCCGAAGCCCAGAAATCTAAATCTTTTTTGCGGAAAATAGTGGATGTACGGTTTTGAAATAAAAGTATAATGAAATCAAGTTTTTCTTTAAATGCATAAATAATGATATATGGAAATGCAAGTGAATTATATACTAAAGTTGAAAACATTTTTCGTCCTTTAAAATTTGGGCAGTACCTAATATATTTTGATCCAAAACCACGTACATACAATATATAGGCATCCCCAAGCGGGAGCTAGCTTTTCGCCAATTGACGGAATCACAACAACGAAATAAAGCAATAAATATACAACGCACTATGGTGAAGATCAAACACAGAAAGAACAATAAATAAAGCAAGACATCAAAAACCTCAAATAGTGAACAAACACCCAACTCTCTAAGTCTCGCAACACAACTCTGACTAGGTCTACTAATATACAAAATCCAGTTTCTGATTTGATGGAGTTTATCTAGATACAATAGAATATAAAGCACGAGAGTGGTAACGATCCAGTGTGTGTCACGCCTACCAAAACAAACACCCTGAAGAAACTGTGTGCCAGCGATTCCGCTACTGATCCAAGCGGTCGAACCTGCAAGAAAACTGTGGCACAACGGGGTGAGTTGCCAACTCATGAGTAGAAAACATCAGCAGGTAGAAATCGAATAAACAACGATTCCTAGCTCATACTATATCATGAAGGTAATACCATGATATTTAGGATGACCATGTATGCATATATGTCAACAATAGAGTCAATACCAATGACATGTAAAAACAAACATCTGAAATCATATGCTTGTATGCATGTGGATATCATCCACGTGTGTCCATCAATGACACATCAACATCATGAAAACTGAGTGTCCAACATCGACACTCAAAAACATCATGAAACCCGTGTTCTGTATCGACATGTAAATCCTCGTATTTTCAGGCGCCGCATCCTTAGATCGGCCCTCATATCCATCTCACGACTCCGATCGGTATCCTCCGGATAACCGTCGGATCCAAACTATCGCCGGTAGGTAGTGCTTCCTCCTATCAGGCTCATCATCTACATCTCGAGCTTCTTGCCCCGAGGGATCATACCAGGTCCATCATGTACCCGCAGATGTCTCGTCCACCTCCTCGAATCGGGTACTCGAAAAAAGCTCAGAACCGAGAAAACTCATGGTGGACATAATTATCATATCAAGAGAAACCGCGTTTTTAAAACAATATACAATTCCTTTTGAAATATAACCACGGTTCTCAAATCCAAAGATCTCATAAAAACAGCATCTCAATGCATGTAAGCATAAAGTACGATGTATGAAAACATAAAACGGTAATATGAGCATGTCAAGTAAATCATGCAAGCATGTCCTATGATAGTGTTGAATAATGAATGTACTTTACAGTTAAGAATAATATCGTGATATAGCAATTCTACTGTGCAAATGGCATATCAATTACCGATTATGAATGTGTGAGCCAGCAAATCTGTGTAAGTGTAACATGCGCATTATCGGTAATAGTACAGGTGTACTAGCAGACGATATCAATAAGCGGTAAATATCGGGAACCTAACACGTATGTCACAAGGGATAAACCAACACAAACATGAACGATAATAAGGCACATAACTACGCATGAACCATATAGTCAGTTTAAATGATACGAATCGTAGTTTTGAAAGTGGGGGCTAAGGTGTTTTTGAGAAAAAGCCACCATTTGAAAATCCGTAGCGTCTCTTGAAGTTTCCATTTAAAAGTGCATATGATTCGTCGGTTTTGGAAATAAATATGGTTCAGACGAAATCTTTACGTCGGCTATTCAGCCTTATAATATCCGATATGGCAATATTCTCGATCATCATCCTCAATGCACGAGCGCGGGTCAATCATCCGGTATAACTCATCGCGTACGGTAATCTATCGTACGGTGACAACAAACAGAATAGGGATCTAACGTCCTATTCATCAATGAAGGTACGGATCTATGGTCTCATACGGCATGTCATCTCTATTCTCATCCATATACATATTACATCAATCTCATGACATCGCTATTGAACTCATTATATATATCTTGGCACATGTATTTATACATCTATACCGTCTCACATCCTCATATCAATCGTATCCACTCATATCATCTTATATCATTATAGTCTCATATCATATCTTTTAATCATATCCGTAGGTTCATACTTAAGTTTCTCCAAACCATAACTTATATAACGGTTGTCTCATCATTAGTTGCAGGGGTGCTAAACGCTATCCACCCGACTTCCCCTGTAGATATAAATCTACTCACCTGCTAATCTCCTTAGTCGAAGTCGATGTGCTTCGTCGTCTCGAAAGTCTACGCGAAGGTACCTACAATCAAAACACATCGAAATGCAATTAAAACCAAGTCCGGAAAACCGATACGGCACACGGTGTGCTCATAGGTTAGAACATATAGTCTACGCATGCAAAAACCACCAAATAACCCTCGTCGTTGATGTACAAACGTCCAATCACGAAATACAATTTCAAATACCAAAACCCAAGTTTCAGAAATCGCAAAACAGGAAATCAGCAACAAAGGAAATCACTCTCAGATTCTACCCTAGGTCAAACTAGGGGATTTTGCATATAGGGTTGGTTTACATATCAGATAACAAAGCCACTCACCAAAATACACACCCTAATCTACAGGTCTGGCCGCAATTTGCGGCCGCATGCATTAAATTTGCGGCCTGGTATTGGGTTTTGGGTCTCGGGTTTCAGGGGTTGCTTCAAGGTTGCCTGCACGTATCACTGTGAAGGGAACTTATTTTATGGGTCTCTCGGGTCATCCAAGATTCCAATATATTATCACAAACTGTCAAATATTCGATGTTGGAAAATTCTAAGTTCATGTATTGGGTTCTAGTCTCTGGTCTTGTCCGGTAAAATCATCACTAAGGTCTTGCAAACACTCACTACACCTCAATTACCAATTTACAAGTCAAGCCTACCACTAAACATGAACCTAGAAAATTCTAAGATCACAAATCTCACTAAATCGAACTCTAAACTAAACTAAAAGGTTAGGAAACTAATTACAAGATGAGAAAAAAAGGTTATACCTCTTGGAAGCAACTCAAGAAAAACCCTAGATGCTCCAAGTGCTCAAAATCCAAACTTGTTTCCACCATGGGGTGTAGGATGAGATTGTGTGCATTTTTAATGAAGGTGAGATGATATTTAGACAAGGTTTTGGAGATGATTTATGGAGGTAGAAGAGGGTGAAGGAGGAGGTGAAAGAGATGAAGAAAAGGAGTTGAAGAATGAAGTGAGAATGAGATGAAGGAATCAAGTGTAGGAGCCATACTCTCATCTCTCTCTCTCTCATAGCATGCTCTCTCTCATGCTCATGCCTCATCATGTTGTCCCCCACTCTCTCTCCTCAATCATTTGTCACCTTTTTCTTTTCTCTTTTTCATCTAAATAAAACCAAAATGCAAATGAAAAAACACAAATGAAACCAACATGTAACAAAATGCAACATATCATGGTGCACTAACCATGGTTAATAAAAAATACGGATTTGGCTTAATCGTGATTAGTAGTGCACTAATCAAGTTTAATTTAAACTTACCTATAATTAATTATAAAATGCCTAAATCCAATAATTACTGTTTTATTAAATAATACAATATAAATCTCCAAATATTTTCCAAATATTGGTATATAATTATACCATTTTACGAAAACCCCAATTCGCAAATCGAATAATTCTCGTGAAATATATTATTTTAATATTTAAATTCCAAAAATAATATTTTATTTTTCTGAAATGTTACAATAAGATATACTAGTAGACACTATATATATTTTACATCTGCGATAGTCCTGACCACGTCCTACCGTAAGTTAAGTAACATTACGGTGAAGACCCGGATCCCTGTGGCGAATACGGATGGCATATATGTGTGTTTTATTTTCGTTTCTTCTGTGATATTTAGGAAACATAAAAGATGGGACGTCATTAATAAGATTAATAAAAAGAAAAGAAACCTAAAACATGTTGAATCAAATTTTTCAAAAAGGTAGCTCTTGTTCTTGCTTTGAATAGCAGTATTCCATTATGAATATTCAGCATCTCATTCGATAAAGAAAGAGCCTAGATCCCTTCACCGGGAATGACCTCTTTAGCAAAACGAGCATATGCTACAACCCACTCGGTTTATTATGAAAACTACTTGATTTTAAAACGGGGCTTAAACCACTCATTTTCAAATCATTAGATTTTACAACGATATCAAGTTTATTACGTTAAAGGTTTTCTTCAAAGCCAGTCGTAGCCCTCCGTCATTTCAGATACGTAATATTTAGTATTCGTGTTGTGTTTGTTGACCTCCGTCAAGGCACAGTGTACGGTAGGTAGGTAATATTTATCTGCAGCATGTTGATACGATCGATAAGGGCAGTCACACAGCCTTGTTGACCTCCAACAAGGGTTTGTATGGGTAGGTTCGAATCGATCAAGAAATGACGGGTTGAACTTGACTAACGACCTATGGTTTGTTGACCTCCGTTAAGGTCATATGTCGTTGGGGTAAAAACATATATTGGGAATTTCAAGTGTTGAAATTTGCAATGAGATTGCATACTTTCTATGTGATAGTTGGATCCTGATACCCATTACGAGTAAGTGTTACTCCTGCGAGAGTTTTTCACTTTACAATTAGCTAATCCCGTAGGTGTCTAAGAAAGATGTTAACGGGGTTAATGCTCCTGCGGAAATGAGATTATTTAATTAGTTCCATGCGAAAGCATGGGGAGACTCCCTCGGAGTACCAACACCTGCCTGGCGGACCGATTAGCGAACTTGTAGGTGTAATTAATTCCGGCTAACCTTATCTTTTAGGGTTTGAACGAAGATTTGATAAAAACAGTAGGATTCATCCTGATTAGATAAGATAATAACCAGTCTAATTTTGCAAGAGCGCACGCTAAAGTGTTTTCTTCTCTCTCCAGGTAGCGACCATGTCACGCCTCAATCAAGATAATAATATGGATGTATTGACCAAGCACGCTTATTATACTAGGCTGGGGAACGTTGGTTCTGTTCTATCTTATGACAACAGTCATGAGTCTAGACAAGAGCATTCTGATGAAGAAAGAGCATTCTGATGGAGGAATGCAAGGATTTCCACGCCACCCGGATGAAGAAAGAGCATTCTGATGCATCTTCTTCAGGTGTGTTAGTTATTGAGAACTGATTCTCAGTTTGCTCTACATCCTGGGTATTAGATACCGGATCAAGATCCTATATTTGAAATCTGTTACAACGGTTAAAGAGAAGTAAAGAACTGGAAAAGGGTGATATGTGTTAGTGATATATGCCCTAGATGCCATTATTGTATAGTACTAGTTTGTATATTACATTTTGGAAGCTTGGAATATACACGGATATTATAACAATCTTGCTCAATATAGTAGTATGCTACTTGGTTTGTTTCTACCTCAATATGTGTATATATTTCTTTTTAACGTATCGCTAATACATATTGGTAGAGCCTTTAGGATCTTTGCTTGACTAGCAGCGTTGTAATGACAGTCACACTAGTGGGGGCTGGATAGTTTATAAGCACATCCTTATACGGGTCCCTAGTCGTAGGATTATCGAGACAGTGCATCGATATTCCAGAGTAGACTAGTGTATACGCTTTTCATCCCAGCAGGGGAGATGGTCTGTCCCACAGCCATTAGTACGTCGTACTGGAGATAGTATGCAGGTGCTTATTGTGTTATGAGTACACTGGATAGGACTCGTGGGGAACTGATGGTTGATACTATACCTATCGTCAGGTAGCAGTTACCAGGTAACATGAGTACAGCATAGTCCGTTGACTTGACACTGCTACTTCGCCTCGAGTGTGTTCACATTGTTCTTAGATTACTATCCTACCACGACTCTAATGAGTCATGCAAACAGGTAGTAGTTGGGTGCAGTCCCGAAGCACTTGGAGGCAGTGGCGGTTAGATAAGGATTCGTCTCTCTCGGTATTGGGGGTTGATATCGCGCTATGTTCGGAAAGCCATTACACCAAGTCCCTGGCCAGGGCAAGCGAGATTTACTGATAGGTACTCCAGTAGTTTCTCAGGGTGTTTTGGGCTTTACTCCGGCACGACTTATTGCGCTATTAAGGATCTGACGGCTACCGCCTCCTAGGCCCGATATGCAATACTCTTAGACGAACAGACTGGACTATACGGAGATTGTCACAGATAGGCTCAGTGGGAGTTCGGATGAGTTTGCTCATCGACCTTCTTGTGGACAGATACCTGGGTAACTGTTACGTAGAGCTAGTATCGCTGACGGACTTGTGGTTAAACCCACTGCCAATGTACTGTCGAGTTTTTAGAGTCCCACACAGAGGGTTTCCCTGTTTCGGGCGAAACGATGTAGAGGCTGTATGGTTTTACGGCAGGGTTTCGATCACATATGTGTACATGTGCACGGATGATGTTCGGGCGGATAATACTAGTGGGCTTTGGTTTAAGCCAGATCCTAGTATTATATTCTTGGATTATTTCCGTCTCATTATATTCGTATTTTTCAAAATACGGATACGGGTATGTATATACGGTGAGGGGTATTCTTGTAATTTGTACAAGAATTCTTCTAGAAGAGGACACCTCATTTCCTGTATAACCATTTATGTTAAATGGTAAATGAGGTGGAGGTAAGAGGTGTGGTTTCTCATTAAATGAAGAATGGCTACTTAGGGTGACTCATCTAGTGACTATCGAAGCATGCTTGATATTTTCCATTTGTGAATTATTGTATGCTTCATAATTCACAAGACCTAGCCATATTCATTTCATAATATCTCACTCTTTCTCCTCAAGAGCTCTCTTCTTCCTCCTCAAACCCTAATTGTCCCATGTGTTGAGAAACCTAGGATTCTTGAGACTAAACTATCCATAATCACTCTCTATATCCCTTAAGATACTTGGATTAGCGAACCATTTACCCTAGTTACCTCAAGTTAGAGGTTGGAGCTCAAAGCACATTCTCTCGGGTGGATCGTCTTTGATGTAAGGAAGCCGACCATACAAGCTCGATCCGATCTTCGAGGAGCCAAGGAGAAGAGGACAAGAAGACCCAAAGGACTTGATACTTTGAGATATAACACTCTTGCATAGTAGTTAACCTCTAGTAGTTTAGCTAGTTATGGTTTAGTATCGATCATGGAGTTCAAGTCGGTGTTGCGAAGTATATAAAAATCGTGTTTTGCAAACTCCGCCTCCCCGCGAACTCACGGGGTGCGTGACATCAACTTACAATGTCTCTCAGAGTAGAGAATGGAGCAATTGTTGTTGCCGAAGCAGTCGAGGAATATCACCTAGTATTACCAAATGGTAATACATTGATTTTGAACAACTGTTATTTCGTACCATCGATAATGTGCAATATAATATCCGTTTCTTTATTGGATAAAGAAGGATATAACTTTGTATTAGAGAAAAATGTTATGAACATTTTCCAAAATCAAGTGTTGATTGAGTTTGGTATGTTATGTAATGGTATATACGTTCTAAATCAAAATACAGTCTGAATATACAGAACACACACAAGAGGAAAAGTTCAGAAATGAACAAAACTTTCTTGTGGCATTGTAGACTTGGTCATATCAATGCGACCAGACTAGCTAAGTTGTATAAAGATGGATATTTGAATCCGTTCGAATTTACATTTTATGAAACTTGTCAGTCATATCTCAAGGGAAAGATGACCAAAACTCCATTTACGGGACACGGAGAAAGAGCTACTGAGCTCTTGGGACTGATACATAGTGATGTATGTGGTCCTATATCTACACTTGTCAGGAATGATTCCTCGTACTTCATTACATTCACCGATGATCTCTCAAAATTCGGACATGTGTTCCTGTTGAAACACAAATCTGAAACTTTTGAGAAATTCAAGGAATATAGGAGCGAAGTAGAGAACCATACGGGTAAAAGTATTAAAATCTTTCGATCTGATCGAGGAGGTGAATACTTAAGCACGGAATTCCGGGATTATCTAAAAGAGAATGGGATTCTCTCTCAGCTTACTCCTCCGTATACACCACAGCACAATGGAGTATCGGAGCGGAGGAATCGCACCCTATTAGATATGGTGCGCTCTATGATGAATGTTGCTGAGTTACCTATTTCCTTTTGGAGTTATACACTTGAGACAGCTGCATACCTATTGAATAAGGTTCCTACCAAATCTGCGCCTACCACTCCATATGAGATATGGGAAGGGAAGAGACCATGTCTTAATTTCATTAAGATATGAGGTTGTCCGGCTTATGCTAAAAAGCAAAATCCGGGCAAACTCGAGACAAGGTCTGTTCTATGTAAGTTTGTTGGATATCCTAAACATTCGCGAAGGTATATCTTCAACTACACCGAGGAACAAAAAGTGTTTGTTGCGCAACATACCACCATATTAGAAAAGGAATTTCTTGTAAAAAAAATTAGTGGTAATAAGGTAGAGCTGGAAGAAGTTCCAGATTCACAAACTACAACTGAAGATTTAATAGAACCGGAGGATTCAATAGTTCCCGACGAAACTCATCCACTCCGCAGATCTAGTAGGGTTTCTCACCTACCTGAGAAATACTACAGTTTTCTCATAGATGGTGAGAGCGAGAATTGCATCATGGAAGATGATGACCCAACTAGTTTCGAACAGGCCATCACAAGTGGGGACTCTGTGAAATGGCTGGCTGCTATGCGATCTGAGATGGAATCCATATACACCAACAAAGTATGAACTTCAGAAGTTGCACCTGAAGGGGTAAAACCCATAGGAAGCAAATGGATCTTTAAAAAGAAAATTGGTGTAGATGGAAAGGTTGAGACCTTCAAAGCTAAACTTGTAGTAAAAGATTTTCGTCAACGACCAAGTATCGACTATGATGAGACATTTTCTCCAGTAGCTATGCTTAAGTCCATCAGGATGCTACTTCCTATTACTGCATACCATGACTATGAAATCTGGTAGATGGACGTCAAGACCGTTTTTCTAAATGGTGATTTAGAAGAAAGTGTATATGATACAGCCAAAGGGCTTCGTAGACAGTGGGAGCAGAGGAAAGGTGTGCAAGCTGCTTAAATAAATCTACGGATTAAAGCAGACGTCGCACGGAGCTGGAACATCTGTTTTGATGTAGCAGTCAAAGAGTTTGACTTCATCAAAAACGTAGATGAACCATGTATATATAAAAAGATTGTAGAGAGTAAGGTTGTATTTCTCATATTGTACATGGATGACATACTCTTGATAGAAAATGATATTCCTATGCTGCACTCGGTCAAACTACTCCTGTCACAAAAGTTCTCCATGAAAGATCTGAGTGATGCCTCCTACATCCTGGGGATAATGATTTATAGAGATAGATCTAAAAGGATGTTGGGATTGTCCCAATTCAGGTATATAGACACCATACTAAAGAGGTTTAGTATGAAAGATTCTAAGCGTGGTAATTTACCCGTTTGTTCAGGAATCACTCTCTCTAAAGAGATGTCTCCCAAGACTGATTTGGAGAGGGCTTGCATGAATATGATACCATATACTTCTGCAGTTGCGTCTATCGTGTACACGATGTTATGCACCAGACCGGATGCAGCTTACGCACTTAGTGTAGTAAGTAGGTATCAATCAGACCTAGGAAAGAAGCACTGGATAGCTGTAAAGAACATTTTTAAGTACTTGAGAAGCACTAAAGAGATGTTCTTGATGTATGATAACGGAGAACTCCAAGTGGAGTTCTTTACTGATTCGAACTTCCAGAATAATAAGGACGACAACAAGTCTGTTTCGGGATTTGTGTTCACCCTCAATGGAGGGGCGGTATGTTGGAAGAGTTCCAAGCAAGATGTCGTTGCAAACTCAACGATGGAGGCTGAATACATCATTGCTAACGATGCTGCCAAAAAGGCTGTCTGGATGAAGAAGTTCATTATTGAACTTGGTGTGATTCCATCCATTGAGAATCCAATACCTTTGTATTATAATTGTAAATTCCCGGTTCCGTCAATAAAATTTTTCCATAATTTTTCCAAGTCCACTGAATATTTTCTATTTTTCCCGTTATTTTTGGAGGAATTTAGAATGCATATATTTTGAATTTTAAATATTCCAAAACTAAAATCCTAAAACTATTTCTCTAAATCCTAATATAAATCCCGGCCCAACTTTCCCTTACCCAGCCCACTTCTAATTATCCTTTAAAAATCCTAATTCTAAAATCCCAATACCCGGCCCGGCCCATATCCTAACACCCCAACCCATTCCTTCAGACCCGACCCGACCCCGTGCCCAAACCCGACCCGACTCCCTTTCTTCCCCACTTTCTTATAATTTTCCCGCCTCTTCTCCTCCCCACGTCGCCGCGAGCCCCACGCCTCGCTCCTCGTTCGTGACCACGACCCCACACCGCGACCCCCGATCTCACGCGCACGCTCACGAACTCCCTCGACCTCGTCACCCTCTCTCCTACAAAGCCGAGCCTTCATCCCCACTGCCTCTCTTTTCACTGCGCCACCGCCTCCTCACCCAAAAGCTTTCCCAGCCACCGAGCTCCGACCACTCTCCCCAACAGCTCCTCCTCCTTCATCACCGAGCTCCGACCACCCTTCCCAAACAGCTCCTCCTCCTTCATCACCGAGCACCCCCGCCTCCTCCTAAAGCCCTCGCCTCCACCTCAACACCCAACCAACACCCACTGCCCTCTATCCAAAACCCATCTCCCTTGCTGCCGCCGACAAACTCGTCGAACCCCTCCTCTGTCGCTGACGACAGACCACCACCACTCGTAGCCGCCTCGCCCCAGCAACCCAAACCTCCGCTGTCAAGAACCCAAGCTCGAGCCGAGGCCGCGAACTCTAGTCGCGCCGTGCGTCGCGATCGCGTCGTACCGTTGCCGCCGCCCTACCGTCGTCAACGCATCATCAGGCAAGTATATTACTTACTTCATGCTATTAATTCGTATTAAATTTAGTTTCGAGTTTATATCGTACATGTACGCCTCGTGCGAGCCAATGAATGCAAGTGTTTGATACGAAACTATATATGAAGACCTGTCTTTAAATGGCGGAACTTATGATCATTAAACCCGTCTACTATTTACCGATGTGCTGTAGAAATTTGGTTGGAAACCACGGTCGCTTCACCTATGAAATGTTAATCCCGATAATCATTACGGAACCTGAATTTCCTGAACATGCTAGACCGTTAAATTCACATTAAATATTTTACGAATCGGTTTTTGGCGTTCCCTGGCTTGTATCGAAGCCAACAGAACAAGCTACAGAACCTATTTTTGATACCTAAATTTGAACTAGTTACGATAGAGAAAATTGCGGAGAATTACGATTCTTGACTGCAGTCCAGAGCGGTAATACCAGGTAACCCATGTTTTTAATCCACTGAATATCCTTGCACAAATGCGGAAATGTGCGGAACCCTATATCATTACGTAGAGAATCGAGTTAGCTTCCTTATTCCATTGGTTTCACTGAATTCCTTAACTGTATGATATTTTTAACACATTTTATGAAGTCGACGTGTCCTGCTGAATTCTGCAGTGACAGATTTTACACATCGAACATAACAGGACCATAACTCCCTGTTGATATAGGATATCACTGATCCGCCAATTGCGTTGGAAACCTAACTGTAAAACCTAAACATTATTCAAGTATAGCGTCGCCTAATTCTGATCCCAACAGGATGAAAACGGTGTTGCGAAGCGGACTTTCAGTTCAGGAACTGAAATTCCAGCAGCGAACACTTAATTTAAAACGTCTATAACTGGTGAACCCGAAACCCGTTTGGCTTGAAATTAATTTCACTGTATTGCCAACTGAGTTTACTTGCTACCGCCTTTGTATCATTTTACTGAATTTTGAATGTATGATTTAAGGCAATTTATATAAGTTCATAAGATGTATGATAGCTCGTATTACACATGATTTGTTTAACTACATAAATGCACATATTTTACCCGACTATCATACTTCTAGTGATAGTGCGCGTTATTATTCAGTGTACAGTGCATTGTCGTGCGTGAATGGTATCGGTTTAGGAGTGTCAAGTATGCCAGTGAAAAGTGAATGATTCATGACAGTGAACAATACAGTGAATAGTGACTAAAACCGTGTTATTGATGCGTACTTATACATAACTAGACCATACCCAAATAGCAAAAACCTGGGCAAACCTGGGTAAAGGGGGGAAATCGAAGTGGAAAGGGAATTGTATTTAGCGAGGACAGTGATTTAGAGAATGATCATTCAAACAGCGACTCTTATATATATTAGGTTGGGCCTAACGGTCCGGCTGACAGGGTTATGTCCCGGGCGATAGCGGGCCGTAGTCTCGGGTACGTACGAGACCCTCATTAAATATGATCCTCCTTTCCACAACTCGATTTCAAAGATGACTTAGAGACTGATAGGGACACAGATCATACATTGCATCAGTTAGTGACATATTGACTAGCTGATGTAACATAAATTATTTGTCATAGGGACATAGTGATTTATGCAAGCAAATGGAACCTAGAAGACTCTCAACGGCTTGCATCAGTTAGTGACATATTGACTACCAACGGTTGTAAAAGCCTTGAGAAGCCATGACTCACTCTTCTCTTATGGATTATTCATTGATATTTATCATTATCAATCTCATCTTATCTTTTAGCTCATGGTTCACAAAAACATCCTAGTTCATCTATTTCTTGCTCTCTTCACTAGAATTTTCTTGAGTTGAGAAAAAGAAAAAAAGAAAAATATTTTAGTAAGCAAATCTCCTATTTCATCAATCTACACTAATCTAACCCATTAGTTTAGGTTGTTAACTTCACTAATATCTTAATTAGTGAAGTGTGGACTTGAGTGAGAGAGACTTCAAGGTGGATCATCTTTGGCAACGAAGACAACAAGTTCGATCTTTTCTTTAAGTGGAGCCTTAAGAAAAGTTTTAGGGACTCTCTTCAAGGTGGATATATCTTACCAAATCACATGATATTTGTCAAATTTTATTTTGGGTCTTTCGATGCAGGTAAAATTGTTGGTGTCTTATTTTGTTTATATTTTATTGATATAATTGTTACATATGTTTAATATCAATATTTTCAAATTTGGTTATTTATGTTAAATGTCAAATCTTCTCAAGCAGAATTCGAATTTACGACCAGTCATTATATATGACCGTTGAGCTATTGAGGAATATTCGTCTAAAAGAGACAATTTCATATTGAGTCTTCTTTATGATATTTATGATAAAAAAATATTTTTTAGAATATATCTTCCAGTCTATCGTGATATATGCTATCCGATATGAAAATCGTCGGGCTGATACAATACCAATATCCGATATTTAGAACATTGCTCATGAGATGAAATTAAAGAGCAGAAGATACACTTAAGAAGAAAAAACTGATCAGGCAGAATTTTCTTTGCACGGGATTTTTGCTGACAAGCCTCCAGGGACTTTAGAAGATCAATGTGGGGAAAGCGTTGCTGACGAGCCTTTAAGGTAGGTGACACCAACAGGAGGAGATCAACAAGAGGAGAATGAGAGGAAGAACGAGAAGATTTTACGGTTTCTTCGTTCATGTACTTTGTGAATAGTTTAAGACATGTAATTGTATTTTAGAAAGGGTTTGGGTCAGATATTCCTAGGGGACCTGAATCTCGAAGGTTAGGCTTAGGCTTGCTTAAGCGTCCAACTAGGCAGGCTGGGTGCTTATAACACATCTAGACCGTTTAGGGTCAAAGCAAGCGGCTTCGGTCACTTTCTACACATAGAAACTAAAACCTTTGTAGAGATAGTGAGCAACTAAAACATAATTTCTACGCTTTTATGTCTTCTTGGTGTAACTGTTCTCTCATTTCACAAATAAATTTCCACAGATTTTGTTTTGTCAACATTTAATTTGTTGGTCCTCTGTGTTATTAACCAATTCCTATTCTCAACTTCCCATTTGGCAATGAGACCAGATTAGAAGTGCTTTCTGCTACTAGGAAAATGCAAGTCTCGTTGGCTTGTAAAAGAGTAAGAAATCAATATCCCTATGGCAAAGATCACTCATGTAAGCCGTTGAGAGTCTTCTAGGTTTTGTAACTTAATTTTGATTTTATCATTTTACACCTGGTAATTTACTTGAGAAGTATCAGTTAGATATTTAAATAAATCATTTTATGGTGTAACATAAATTATTTGTCATTCTCTTCATTCTTTATCGTTAGTAAGAACTCATAGATATTATTATTTGACATATGTTCCAAGTCATTTATATTTAAGGAATCAAGAAGACGGATCTTGTAAAGAGGTCAAGGGGAAAAAAGTGGTCTACATTTTAAGGTGATTTTGCGTTGTATGCGGTAGGGGTAGAGATAAAAATCGTAATGGGGTAGGTATAATCATAGATAGACGGTTGCTTGAGGATGTAGTTGAGATTAGGAGAAAAGGTGATAGAATTTTACTGGTTAAGCTTATTCTAGGTGGAGAGATCTTTAATTTTATTAGTGCTTATGCACCATAGATAGGTCTTGATGACGCTAGTAAGCGTCTATTCTGGGAAGATTTAGACGAGGTGGTGCAAACTATACCTAGTGGAGAGAAGTTATTTATTGGTGGTGATCTTAATGGACATGTAGGTACTAGTCGTAGTGGGTTTGATACTATCCATGGAGGTTTTGGTTTCGGACAAAGGAATGAAGTAGGTGACTCGATTCTGGATTTTGCTTTATCTTATGACTTGATCTTAGCAAACACCTGGTTTAGGAAAAGAGAGTCCCACCTTATCACTTTTAGGAGCGGATCAAATGCTAGTCAAATAGACTTTTTTCTGACGAGAAGAATAGATAGAGGTTGTTGTATCGACTGTAAGGTAGTGCCAGGTGAGAGTGTAACTACTCAACATAGACTTTTAGTTCTAGATTTTCGATTTAGAAGAGAACCTAGGAAGATTAGACGTAAGGTAGAGCCTAAAATTAAATGGTGGCGATTGAAAGAAGGTAATCAAAAGGCTTTTATAGATCGTGTAGTACAAGAAGCGGATTGGCAGTCGGAAGATGATCCAGACAAAATATGGAACAAAATGGCTAGTTGTATCAAGAAAGTAGCTAGAGATCTACTTGGTGAGTCGAGAGGTGGTGCTCCACCATCTAAGGACATATCATGGTGGAATGAAGATGTAAAGGCTGCTATTAAAATTAAAAGAGATTCTTATAAAGATTTGAAGAAAAGTAAAGATGTGGAGAGATTTGAGAAGTACAAAATTGCTAAAAAGGAAGTTAAGAAAGCTGTTCGGGAAGCTAAATCTAAGGTCTACAAGGAGGTGTACGAGAAATTAGACACTAAAGAGGCTGCAAATGATATATACCGGATTGCTCGAATGCGGGAAAGGAAGACTAGAGACTTATGTGCGGTGAAGTGTATCAAAAATGAAAATCAGAAGGTTTTAGTTCGAGATGAGGATATCAAGGAAAGATGGAGAGATTATTTTGACAAATTGTTCAATGAGAGCTTTACTAAGAATTTGGATGGACTTGTCATTCAATCTCAAGATATAAATCGTGATTTCATGCGTAAAATAAGACTTACTGAGGTTAAAGAAGCTTTGAACAGAATGGGTTTAAGAAAAGCGGTTGGTCCTGACGGGATTCCTATCGAGATTTGGAGATGCTTAGGAGAAATAGGCGTTAAATGGCTGACAGATCTGTTTAATAAGATTTGGCAGACAAAAAAGATGCCAAATGAATGGAGGAAAAGTATCCTTGTACCTATCTACAAGAATAAGGGTGACATTCAAAGTTGCTCAAACTACCGTGGAATAAAACTAATGTGTCACACCATGAAACTTTGGGAGAGGGTGATTGAACACAGGCTAAGGAAGGATATTAAGATAACAGAGAACCAATTTGGGTTCATGCCTGGACGATCGACGACAGAGGCGATTCATTTGCTTCGTCAACTTGTCGAGCGCTTTCGAGAGAGGAGAAGAGATTTGCATATGATATTTATTGATTTAGAAAAAGCGTACGACAAGGTACCTAGAGAGGTATTATGGGGGACAATGATGAAAAAGGGGTCCCCGTCAAGTATATTGACATAATCAAAGATATGTACGACGGAGTAGTGGCAAATGTCAGAACTTGCGGTGGCTTAACAAGTGATTTTCCGATTACTATTGGTTTACATCAAGGATCTGCATTAAGTCCTTTCCTGTTTACCATCGTGATGGATGAGCTTACTAGAACTATCCAAGATGAGGTCCCTTGGTGTATGTTATTCGCTGATGATATTGTTCTAGTAAATGAGACGAAAGCAGGGGTTAATGCCAAATTGGAATTATGGAGACAAACATTGGAATCTCGGGGATTCAGATTGAGCAGGTCCAAGACAGCATATATGCACTGCAAATTTAGTAGCCAGAGAAGTCTAAACCATATTGGTATAACATTGGAAGGGCAAGAGATATCACCGAGCGACCAGTTTAGATATCTAGGTTCCATCATCCAAAGGAATGGGGAGATCGATAGTGATGTTAATCAAAGGATCCAAGCTGGTTGGTTGAAATGGAGGAGTGCAACAGGGATTTTGTGTGATCGTAACTTTCCGTTAAAATTGAAAGGATCGGAACGCTATTCGGCCTGCCTTATTATATGGTACAGAATGCTGGGCTCCTAAGAAGCATCATACACAGAAGATGCACGTAGCGGAGATGCGCATGCTTCGTTGGATGTGCGGTAACACTATAAAAGACAAGGTGCGAAATGAGGATATTCGTGCAAAAGTTGGTGTAGCACCCGTGGAGGAGAAGATGCGGGAAAACCGGCTTAGATGGTTTGGTCATGTACGACGCAGACCTATGGAAGCACCGGTTCGATGAATAGATACTCTCGATATGGGTAATGGCAAAAGAGCAAAAGGGAGACCGAAGAAAACATGGATGGAGGTGATACGAAACGATATGGTTGCCAAAGGACTCAATGAAAGTATATTGTTCGATAGAAGTGAGTGGAGACAGAGGATTCATGTGCTGGACCCGGCGTGATTCTCATGTTGGTTCATGTAGCCTACCCCATATGCTTGGGATAAAAGGCTCAGTTGTTGTTGTTTGCGTTGTATGCGGTCTTTGGGTATCACTTCATTGCTATGAAAGTTGGCGTTGTTTGGTTTCCGCTGTGACATTGTACAATTTCAATCTGCTTAGTTGGTATATAAGCATTAGATTTTAGATCCAATATACAGAACAGAACAGACTCCTTAAACACACACACACACACACACACACACACATGCTTTCATGTTTCTTCTTACTTCATCAGAAATATATATAAGATCGATTGCAATATACAGAACAGACTCCTTAAAAATGTTCATAATACATCCTATGTTATCTAGTGCATTATGCACAGGTTTCACACTAGTTCTTGTCCTTAGGTACTCTCTTTTTCAGCACTCAAAGGTAGAACAACTGAAGAGAATAAAGAAATTTTTTCTTCATCGTGTTTTGTTTGTTGAGCAACACTTTGGATTCCAAGACAAAAACACGAATGTTCTGCTATGAAGCCAGAGATACTGCAAACTTCTAAATTGACTGACAAGAAGCAATTAGATATCTTGTAATTTCTATATTAAAAAAAATGAGTTCACGCATGAATTTAAGCTGTTAACTTGGTATTTATAGACAAATCCGAACATTACCAACTTATCTACTCTTTAGGCACATCTTGGGGAATCCGGTTCTCCGGTTGTGAGAAGAATTGTTTGGCGTTGCGTGCAACCTCCGCTTCCAGTATTGCTTCTAGCACGATATCTGATCCTTTAGGTTCACCTGGCAATGCATCAACACCAGATTTCTTCAGAACCAACATTACAAGTGCATGCATGCAAGGAATATCGCACATAAGGAAAGAAGCAAAAGACGATATTTCGTATGGAGAAGACGACGGCCAACACTTTAGATGGCATCTCATATAAAAACTTCTATTGAATATCGGGTTCCATAATCAAGGTACATCCTGTCACCATTAATTTGCATTGTTGCTACAGTTTACCCCAAGTATTATTTGACAGTATTCATGAGCACCAACTATGTTTTTTGTGTAAATGCTGTGTACTATCTGACGAAATCATAAAACAGTCCTCAATGCTGTGAAATCATAAAACAATCCTCAATGCTTAAAACACGAGTTTGTTATTTGTTCGGTTGGCCACCGCATAACACGCGAACAAATTACTCATTGCATGATCGGATTACGTGGAATTACCATAAACATATATAACATAGAAAAATTCCAAGAAAACTAAAAAGAGATAAAGAAAATGTGAAATGGAAGAGAAAAAGAAAAGAACTGGACATAAAAGGTGGATATTAAGTTTCTAATTGGGGTTGGTGTTTCGCCAAATTCAACTCATCCACATTTTCCGCATTAGGTCAATTATGCAGTCATCGGCCATTTAATGTTATTCGATGCAGTTGGTAGCCTAAAACTTATAAAACCCAATTAATCGGCCTTCTAAGCCATTTTCCAACACAGACAATTGTGAAGTTAACAAGAAAATCAAAGGACTGAAGTTCCACGAGAATTCTATTGGAGTGTCAATCAGATGTTGTATGCTCATGGGAGTTGAAGAGCATGCGTCTGCGAATGAAAATTTCAGATTTCAGTTGATGAAAATTTCAGATTTCAGTTGATGTGCACATGCTGATGAGTTTCAACTATTAAGACACATGAATAGGAAGATATTTGAGTCTAAAAAGCTTTCAAATGAAGATTCTAATCCTCCAGGCGGAGCGACACCATAATAAAAATAATTATCAGAAAACAAGTAGATGACAAAGTACCATCACGCTTTGGAAGAAACCCCGCAGTTTCAGCTGAGACGGGTAGAACGGTAAACTGATCACCACTTTTATCATCAAGTTTCACTCCATCGCCACTGCTTTCAACCAAACTCGATTTAACATTTGGCGCTTTAGCTAATCTAGCATATGACATTGCTTCGCTGTGCAATCTCGAAGAAACCGTATCAACTGCACTTAAGCCCTACAAAGACGAGAAAAGGCATGACGTAATATACATTTTCACCCCAAATACCGGTGTGTTAATTGCATGTAACAACCCTCGTCTACCGATTTTTCAACACATAATACCTCTGAGTTAGTCGACAATCATGTCAATATTTTGATCCAATCCATATGATTTCGACAGAATCCATCGGTGCTATGTCTAATAAACAACCAGTTGAGAGGCGATATGAGTGTTTATATGCAATTAACTCAATATCGTTTGGTCCATAAAAAGAAATCGATAACAGCAAGAGGAAAAAACCTTGGGGATATCCATCGTGGGCTTGTGCTGCGCCTCAGAAATCCCTACATCGCTAGCGCCTAGTGTTACATCCTAAAACTTTATTTCACAAACAAGAAATAATCAAACAATTCAGCAAAGAAGAAAGACGTGTCGGTACCATTACCACCGTCATTTGTAACCGGGGGAGGGTCTGCGGCATCAAGCCTCCTAGTGAATGGAGCAGGATTCATAATCGATATGCTCCGTATCTCGTGGCGAATGGCCTCTAACTGCGCCATCGTGTCTTGCAGCTCTTTGTGCACCTGATCCAGTGCGAATGAAATATGTATATTAAAACTCAATTTTTTTTAACCTTTCGTATAAAGACATGCGAAAATGTTTTCGACCGATTTCAGACCTGAGTGGCCTGGGAGTGTTGCATGACGCTGTCGAATTGGCCGCGGGCCATCTGAACGTAGCCGACGGATCGGCCAAACAATCTGCCAGCCGTCCTTGCGATCCTCGGCAAGTCTTTTGGGCCTATGAAAATGATTTGGAACGTAATGTACACAGGGTGTTTGTGGAAATGTCACATAGAGAGAGAGAAGAGAGAGATGAGTACCAATGAGGGCAGCGGTTGCTCCGAGGATGAGGAAGAGCTCGCCGTATGAAATTCCCAGCATGAGTCCGCCTCTTTGGAGGTGACGGCGGCGGAGATGGCCGGAGATTGGCGGCAGAGGCGGGAAGGCGAAGGGGTATAAGAAGGAAAACCAAAGCAAGTTTGATCTGGTAACCTCCACCCAGGTTTGAGCCCAACGCTGAACCCACCCTAACTAACCTAATATTATTCCTTCAAGGTGGCTCCTTTGCTCCACATCCTTCCCAAAATAGCAAACGCAGGACAAAGGGGTCATTTTGGAAACAAGCATCATAATTGTTGTTGTACGGTATTAAGTACCACTACGCAACGGAAAATCGAAGACTTTTGTTTTAGGGTAGATTGAAAAATACTATCCTGCGGCTATCAAATCATACGGAAAGAACACACGAACAAAAACATACAAGATTTACCCAGGTCCGGCGTAACTTGCACCTAATCCTGCAAACCGCGACGAGAACTTCCAGTATGAGAAAGCATTACAAGATATTACACTGATTACTCACCCTCCGTTACAAAGAAATGCCCTCTCTTATAAAACCTCTCTCTATCTGCAACCGTCTTTCGCCGCCTCTTCCACTTTAATCAAACCCTAATTTATTAGAGAATTATGGATACATCAAAAAACCTTAGAGAAAAGCTTCTATTTATAGGATAAATAAATAATAGAAGATAAATTCATATTCAAACTAGAGCTAAATATGAATTTAATTTAGAGATTATATTTAAATCTAAACATCTAAACTTAATAGATTAGATTTACATCCTAACTAATCCGAATTTAAATCAAATTTAACAATCTCCACCTTGATCCAAATTCGCCATAATCTCTTCACCTTTTCAATACCTTGAAACTCCATTCTCGTCGTCTTGTTCCCGAAGGCACCTCAACAATCTACTAGGCAAAATTTGAACCTGCACCGGAACTATCTAGGAAATGCATTTGCCGAATTATCTACGGTGCCAACCTTCGTAAGAGACATTACCTTTTTCTTAGCCTCCAACAACACTCTCACCTCCTGTGGAATACCTGAACCTAGCAATTTTTGCAAATAGATGGCTTCTTTAACCGCCTGCATAACGGTTATTAACTATGCCTCCATTGTTGAAACCGCTATACCAGACTGAAGCGTCGATCTACCTGGCACTGCATCCGTGCTCAACGTGTAACCCGTCGTCGACCTCCATCTGTCCTTATCACCAGCGTAATTAATACCTGATAATAACATCGTCGAAAAACTAAAGTACGCCTCAAACTGAGAAGACACGGGACAAGTATTCTTCATCCCATACCGAGTTAGAATCTGCTAGATATTTTGCTACAACCGACACAACTCCCTATCCATGATACTCTCAATGCTACGAATTAAACGTACGGACTTTCTGTCGAACTCCTAATCCTCTTGCCTTGGAGACTTGTCCCTAACCACTCATGTGTGTGTTAGTTGTATGTATGCCGTAGAGGCCATTATTGTACATGAGATGTATATTATAGTGGATGCTGGGATATATATAGGGAGGACTTCCTTGCTCGACATGATAGTACGCTATCTGGTTGCTCTTTATCTTAACATGTATACTTACTGTCTCTCTATTACATGTTGATAAAACCCTTAGGATGTGTACTTGACTTCCAGGATTATGATGCAGATCATACTAGTAGGGCATGGGTAGTCCATGAGTTCATCCTTCAATGTTCCTAGTCGTGGGAACATCGAGACGGGGCATCGATATTCCAGAGTAAACTAGCGTATATCTTCTCGACCCATGTGATGGGCGATGGATGATCCTATATCCATTGGTGTTTGACATCAGAGATGGTATACGGGTGCTCAGTGGAGACTGGGTACACTGAACGGACTCGCCGAGAATTCGTAGATGATATTATACCTCACGTCAGATAGCAGTTCTCTAGTGATACTGGTACAGGTTAGTCTGTCGACCCGAGATCGTCATAGAGTCTTGTGTGTCTCCCACTGTACTTTGATTTCCACCCTACCACGGCTTTACTGAGTCATACAAACAGGTGGTTTTTGGGTACAGTCCCGAGTCACATGGAGGCAATGAGCGATAGGAGGGGATTCATCTCTCCCGGTATTGGGGGTTAATGTTGCGCTATGTTCGATTGGTCATAACTGAAATCTCTGACCAGGGTAGATGTGGTTTACTGGTAAGTGTTATCACTTAGCTACCGTACACTACGCCTTGACTATGATCAACATACGCAGCACGAATACTAAGTACTCTACTTCCTAAAATGATGGAGGGTTGCGGATAGTTTTTAAGAAAACCATGGAACCGCTTTGAACCTTAGGGTTTGTGGCAGTTCTGTGGTGCCATTAATGAGGCTTGGGTTTGCCCTTCTACGGTTGGTCCATAGGTACTGTGGCATGTTCCGGGTATTATTAAAACTGTGCTCAAGTGTTGAGCTGTCGGGAAATTGTGGGACTTTGATGAATCGATCGAAAAGTTTAACGTTGTCCGGATTTTTGTGATGGGATACATACTTGGAATCAACAATATTTGAATTTTATAAATCTAGCAATTTAGTCTCATTTGATCGGTTGCCACGGGATTTTGATGTGATCAAAAGTCCATCGCAATTACGAAGTGTATGTGGATACTCGTCGGGTAACATTACTAGATAGCCACACCCCATAGCCCCAACAAAGTGATTATAGGAGAACTCCGTTGCCAAAAGCATCCGTCTGGGTTCTCGCGGCCGCGGTGTTCCGTCTAAGTGCACTTCGTCGTCGATATCGGGGGGTGCGGCCGTCTACTAAAGTTTCCGATGAGCATTCGACCGGGATGTCGGGAATCTTGTTGAATTACCCGACTTGTTATTGGAAAGTGTTTTCAATATCTAGACTAAAATACAGGGTTTATAATTGTTAGGCTTGCGATGTCTAAGGAACTCATATTGTTAGGCATGAAATCCGAAATATGAGATGTTACGGGTTTATGATGTCTAAGGTGATTGCGGATTCCAATTGTTGTAGTTTTCACTTTCTTTTCTGCGACCGTAAGTGTAATATGTGGTGTATCGCCGGTTTCGTTGCTATACGTCAACGACAATTGGGATACGCATATTTACTTACGTTGATGACATGTGATGTTATGTGTTGCTGTGATATGTTATATTGGATCGTCGTGTTTGAATAGCCGGAGTTTTTTTTATGTGAGATGAGAGTTTTTCATTTTCATTCATGTATAAACTTGTATGTAATATTCTTTTATTGGGGCACTTCCAGGTTGAGGAAGATGCCACCGTTAATGTATATTATTTACTTTTCCGCATTAAGATAGACCCAAGGAGGGGAGCACAAGTAACCGGATTCTAGAGTCCAGTGGGAGGCCATCTCGAGGAGTCGAGTCCGGGCCTCCTAACTCTAGAATTGGTAGGGTTGCTTGCCGCTTTCGTAGGGGTCTTGGGATGTGGGTTTGGCTATTCATCACGACCTTGGAATCCGTGTTTTATACTGGTTTAAATTAAAACTCGGAAATCCTAGTATATCCAATATTTCATATGTTATCTTCTGCTGTTGATATTCTGTGATGTGATCACTTTATATTCTGAGATGGATACATTATAATATACATGAAATATTATAGACGTTGCTTATGTTTTACACCCGCGCTAGCCCTGCCCGCTCTGCTGTTAGTTACCTAACCTAACGGTGCATGACGGGACATCGAGGCGAATGCGAATGGCATAAGCATACGTTGTATTTATCTGTGATGCTTAGATAACTTAAATGATGGGACATTCATTAATAAGATTAATGAAGAAAAATAAACCTAATGATGCTGTGGAATCGAATTTTCAAAAATTGGTAGCTCTAGTTGTTGCTTTGCATAGTGGTATTCCTTGTAGAATATCCTGCACCTTAATCGATAAGGAAAGAGCCGAGATCCCTTCACCGGGAGTGACCTCTTTAGCAATAACTAGCAGATGCTACAACCCTCGGTTTTGTCTTTTGATTGCTTTTCTAGTTCTTGCTTTGCATAGTGGTATTTTGAATATCCTGCACCTCATTCAACGAGGAAAGAGCCGAGATCCCCACCGGGAGTGACCTCTTTAAACTAGCAAAAACCTCAAAAACACTCCATTTTAAATCATTTGATTCTGCAACGAGATCAAGTTCAAAGCGTTAAATGTTTTATTAAAAACTATCTGCAACCCTCCGTCATTTTAGAAAGTAGAGTATTTAGTACTCGTGTTGCGTATGTTGATCATAGTCAAGGCGTAATGTACGGTAGCTAAGTGATGTCTTCCTACACAACATATGATGCGATTAATTAGGACAGTCATGTGATTATGTTGATTATAGTTAAGGGTCATATGGGTGGGTCTAATTAATCAAGAAATGACGGGTAGAACTTGACTAGTGCTTATGATATGTTGATCATAGTCAAGGTCATAAGTGCTAGGAGTAAAAACCATTATCGGGAGTTTCAAGTGTTGAAATTTGCAATGAGATTGCATACCTTCTATGAGATAGTTGGATCCTGATACCCACTGCGAGTAATTATTACTCCTCGGAGAATTTTGCACTTTGCAATTAGCCGATCAAGTAGGTGTCTAGAAAGGTATCAACGGGGTTACGCCCCTGGAAAAACGAGGTTTATTTTAATTAGGTCCGTGCGATAGCACGGGGAACCTCCCTCAAAATACTGGCACTGACCTGGCTGAAAGATTGGCGAACTTGTAGAGTGTAATTAATCTCGGCTAGTCTTTCCTTTTAAGATTTGAAGGAAGATTTGATAAAAACAGTGGGAGCCATCCTGATTAGATAAAATATATAACCAATCTAATCTTGCAAGAGCGCACGCAGAGTGTTTTCTTCTCTCTCTCTCCAGGTAGCGACCATGTCACGCCTTAATCAAGATAATAATATGGATGTATTGATCGAACCCGCTTGTTATACTGAGCTGGGGAACGTTGGTCCCGCTCCAACTTATAATTATTATGAGACCGAGCAAGAAATAGGGGAATACCAGGATTCCCATGCCGCCAAAACGAAGAAAGTGCATGTTGATGCATCTTCTTCGGGTGTGTTCGTTACAGAGAACTGTTTCTCAGTGTCCTCTACGTCCTGAGTATATGATACCGGATCAGGATCCCGCATATGTAATCTATTACATGGGCTACAGAAAGATGGAGAACTGGGAATGGGTGATATGTCTATAAGTACATAGAATGGTGCAATTGTTGCAACCAAGGTGTTGGCAAATATCACCTTGTATTACCAAATACATTGATTCTGAACGAAGGTTATTAGATACCGAACCTGATATGCAACATTATATCAGTCTCTTTATTTACTAAAGAAGGATATAATTTTGTATTGTTGGATAATGTTTTAAACATTTCCTATATCAAGAGTTGATCAGTTCAGGCACGTTATCTAATAGCATATACGTTCTAAATCAAACCACGGTTCAGAAATGAATGAATCCTACTTATGGCATTGTAGACTAGGTCATATCAATGCGACCTGACTAGCTAAGTTACATTAAAATGCATATTTAAATCAGTTTGAATTTACATCTTGTGAAACTTGCCAGTCATGCCACAAAGATAAGATGACCATAGCTCCGTTTACTTGAAACAGAGAAAGGGTTAGTAAACTCTTGGGATTAATACATGATGATATATGTGGTCCCCTGTTTACACATGCCAGGACTGGTTTTTTGTACTTCATTATATTCACTGATGATCTCTCAGGATTCGGAAATGTGTTCCTGTTGAAACATAAGCCTGAAGCTTTTGAGAAATTCAATGAATATAAATCTGAAGTAGAGAACCAAAACGGGTATAAGTATTATGTCCTTTGATAAGATCAGGGAGGAGAATACTTGTGCATGGAATTCTTGGACTATTCTAAAGGAGAATGAAATTCTCTCTCAGCATTACTCCTCTGAATACACCACGGCACAACGGTGTATCGGGACGGAGCAATCGCACCCTATTAGATATGGTGCGCTCTATGATGAGTACTGCTGAGTTGCCTATTTCCTTTTGGGGTTATGCGCTTGAGGAAGCAGCATACCTATTGAATTGGGTTCCAATCAAATCAATGCCTACCACTCCATATGAGATATGGTATGGAAAGAGCCCATCTCTTAAGTAAGTTAAGATTTGGGTTGTCCGGCCTATGTCTAAAAGCAAAATTCGGATAAGCTCGAGGCAAGGTCAGTTTTGTAGAACTGGAAGGAGTTCCAGCTATACAAATTACAGCTGATGATTTGATAGAACCAGAGGATTCAATAGTTCCCAACGAACCTCAGCCTCTCCACCGATCTAATAGGGTTCCTCATCCGCCTGAGACATACTTAGGTTTCTCAATGACAGTGTGAGCGAGGATTGCATCATGAGATGATGACCCAACTAGTTTCGAGCAAGCCATCATGAGTGGGGACTCTGTAAGAATGGCTAGATGCTAAGCGATCTGAGATGGAATCTATATACACCAACAAAGTATGGACTTTGGTTGCTATATCTGAAGGGTTAAATCCGCATCAGGGGCAAGTAAATCATGAGAAGATTACTTGGTGTAAATGAAAAAGTTGAGACTTTCAAAGCTAAACTTGTTGCAAAAGGTTCTCGTCACTGACCAGGCATGGATAATGATGAAGCCTTTTCTCCAGTGGCTATGCTTAAGTCCATCCGGATCCTACTTGCCATTACTACATACCATGACTACGATATCTGGTGGTTGGGTGTCATGACTACTTTTCTAAATAATGATTTAGAAGAGAGCGTCTATAAGTACACAGCCAGAAGGCTTTGTAGACAGTGGGAGTAGCGGATAAGTGTGCAAGTTGCTTTACGGGTTAAAGCAGGTATCGCGGAGATGGAACATCTGTTTTGATGTGGTAGTCAAAGTGTTTGACTTCATCAAAATGGTAGATGAACCTTGTAAATACAAAACGGTTATAGAGAGTATGGTGGTCATTTTCGTATTGCACGTGGATGACATACTCTTGATAGGGAAGGTGTTTTCTATGCTATACTCGGTCAATCTCCTCTTATCACATTGATTCTCCATATAGGATCAAGGTGATATCTCCTAAATCCTGGGTTTTGGATCTATGAGATAGATCTAAATGGATGTTAGGATTCTCACTAGATGTAGTGAGATGGTATCAATCGATCTTGGGGAGAATCAATGGATAGCTTCCAAGGTGGTAAGGACAACAGAATGTCAGTCACAGGCACTGTCTTTACCCTCAGTAGAGGGACGGTATATTGGAAGTGTTCCAAGCTAGATACCGGGGCAATCTAGACGATAAAAGCTGGATACATCGCTATTAAAGATACTACCAAAGAGACAGTTTGGGTATATATATTTGTTCATGAGATGAACTAGGTTCCTACCATTGTGTGACAATGGAGGTATGGCTTTGGCCTAGGAACCCCAGTCCCATCAGTGACCCAGACATATTCTAAGGCAGTATCACCTGATCATGGAGATGGTTGATCTCCAAGAGATCGAGATTAGGAGAGTAGACTCAGAGGTTAACACGGCGGATCCACTCACTAAGGCCTTTCCTGCGAGAGACTTTTATAGGACGTTAGTATGCTATACTGCAACAATTGGCCTTAGTGCAAGTGAGAGATTGTTAGTTGTATGTATGCCCTAGAGGCCATTATTGTACATGAGATGTATATTATAGTGGATGCTGGGACATATATAGGGATGACTTTCTTGCTCGACATGATAGTACGCTATCTGGTTGCTCTTTATCTTAACATGTATACTTACTGTTTCTCTGTTACATATTGATAAAGCCCTTAGGATGTGTACTTGACTTCCAGGATTATGATGCAGATCATACTAGTGGTGCATGGGTAGTCCATGAGTTCATCCTTCAATGTTCCTAGTCGTGGGAATATCGAGACGGGGTATCGATATTCCAGCGTAGACTAGTGTATATCTTCTCGACCCATGTGATAGGCGATGGATGATCCCATATCCATTGGTGTTTGACATCAGAGATGGTATACGGGTGCTCAGTGGAGACTGGGTACACTGAACGGACTCGCCGAGAACTCCTAGATGGTATTATACCTCACGTCAGATAGCAGTTCTCTGGTGACACTGGTACAGGTTAGTCTGTCGACCCGAGATTGTCATAGAGTCTTGTGTGTCTCCCACTGTGCTTTGATTTCTACCCTACCACGTTCAAGAGAGCGTGCAAACAGGTGGTTTTTGGGTACAGTCCCGAGTCACATGGAGGCAATAAGCGATAGGAGGGGATTCGTCTCTCCCGGTATTGGGGGTTGATATTGCGCTATGCTCGATTGGTCATAACTGAAATCCCTGGCCAGGGTAGATGTGATTTACTGATAAGTGTTATCAGTAGTTTCACGCCCGTTATGGACCTTACATCGGCATGACTTATCAAGCTATTGGGGTCTGACGTTTACCACCCCTAGGCGAGATATGCGACATATCAGACAAAGAGACCGGACTGTTGTTAGTTGTATGTATGCCCTAGAGGCCATTACTGTACATTGGATGTATATTGTAGTGGATGCTGGGACATATATAGGGAGGACTTTCTTGCTCGACATGATAGTATGCTATCTGGTTACTCTTTACCTTAACGTGTATACTGATTGTCTCTCTGTTACATGTTGGTAAAGCCCTTAGGATGTGTACTTGACTACCTGGACTATGATGCAGATCATACTAGTGGGGACAGGGTAGTCCGTAAGTACATCCTTCAAAGTCCCTAGTCGTGGGTGTATCGAGATGGGGCATCGATATACCAGAGTAGACTAGCGTATACCTTCTCGACCCATACAGATGGGCGATGGATGATCCCATATCCATTGGTGTTTGACATCGGAGATGATATACGGGTGCTCAGTGGAGACTGGGTACACTGGACGGACTCGCCGAGAACTCCCAGATGGTATTATACCTTACGTCAGATGGCAGTTCTCTGGTGACACTGGTACAGAGTAGTCTGTTGACCCGAGATCGTCATAGAGTCTTGTGTGGTTCCCAGTGTGCTTTGATTTCCATCTTACCACGTCCAAGAGGGCGTGCAAAACGGTGGTTTTTGGGTACAGTCCCGAGTCACATGGAGGCAATGAGCGATAGGAGGGGATTCGTCTCTCCCGGTATAGGGAGTTGATGTTGCGCTGTGTTCGATTGGCTATAACAGGAAATCCCTGGCCAGGGTTGCTGAGATTTACTGGTAAGTGTTACCAGTAGTTTCTCGAATTGTTATAGACCTCATATCGACACGACTTATCGAGCTATTGGGGTCTGACGTTTACCACCCCTAGGCGAGATATGCGACATATCAGACGAACAGACCGGACTGTACGGTAAGTGTTACTGGTTGGATTCACAGGAGTGTGAGCGGGCTTGCTCGTCGATCTTCTGATCGCTCAATACCCGGGTGGCCGTTACGTTTAGCAGACCGCTTGCGGCTTGTGGATGTTTGATATGATCATCATCTGCTGCCGGCGTATTGATGAGTCTTTAGAGTCCTACACAGAGGTTTCCTGGCTCAAGCGAAACGAAATAGGAGCGCATATGAGATATGTGCGGGACCGAGAATAATACCAGTATGTGATACTGTATTCGATTCTCGCGATGTGACATTGATCGGTTATATGCGATATAGCCGGGTTATCGGATCAAGTGTTGATTCGATAAGTTGTTACTATTGATACCAGTCGGTTATGTGCGACATGACCGGATCATTGAATCAAGTGTTGATTTAATAATTTAATGTATAATTATATATTTGATATATTACTTTGCATTAACTAGTATCGGTTCACTTTGAATGGATTTTCTCACTCGGATATGCGCATTATATATGCAATATGATTTTGTGCACATGTTTGTATCATGTTTGATGATGCAAGCTATATTGGTTAAGTGTAAAGATTAAACCATGGTTGTGAATGGTTAGGGTTTTGTTTTCTTTTTCATTTATTTATTTATTATTTAGTTATTCATTTACAAAAAGAAAAAGGGTGAGAAAAATGGTGGCATTCTTTTAATCTTTCATGAAGCTTCATGAACACTTTGACTATGTCACCATTTTTGTCTCATCCTTAACCCTAACCACTCCACTAACCCTTGTTCACTCTCTACACTTTACCATGGTTACCTTTATGATAAGAATGATTATTCTTTTCTTTTCTAATTAATCTTATCATATTATCTTCTTCTTCTTCATCATCTTCTACTTGAAGAAAAAGCTTGCCTCATCAATGGCAACTTGATGAAAAGAGTGAGAAATCCAATTCTAAAGTGAACCCACTTCCTATTTCTTCATCCTCTACCTCTTGCTAAGTAGTAGAGTGTGTTTTCTTCACAAGTTTCATGACTTGGTGAAGTGGGAGCTTGATCTAGCGATGCCTCGACGTAGATCGTCTTCGGCATCGTCGTCGATGACCTGGCCCGCTTTTTCTCCGATGAAGCCGACGCTAGAGCCCAAGATCCGATTTGGACAGCGAGGAGACTTCATCGCGGAGCCATGGAGGTGGAGAACCGGATCTACAAAGGTTGTATTTCCGTTCTTTTAGTTTAGTTGTAAACTAGTTGCTTTGGTCGCCTAGATTTCTAGTTAACGATCCGTAGTCTAGGGTTTCTCGGCACCGTAAATTTTGAAATTGGCATGGTTGATGCCTTGTGAGACCTCTTGAGAGTGCCTAGGAACCCTACAGTGGTATCAGAGCCTAGCTAGAGCCTTAGGCGATGCGTAGACGGAGTTTGAAACCCGATCGAACCGAAACCCCGATTCCAAAATGCTCTCTGGACTTTTTCCAAAAACTGGGATTTTTGTGAATTAAAAATTGCTAAAAAATTCGGTAGGAAAAACTAAGAATTACGGTGCAAAAATTATCACATGATTCCATAAAAGTGCGGCGGAACCGCGGCGTTAGCGTGCTAATGCGGCGGTTCCGCGGCCCTTTTGTCTTATCTGTCATTAATTCTTGCACAGTAACTCCTATATTTTAGTGCTGGATTTTATGGGAATTTTTAATTTGAATTCAAGAGTTGAATTTTCTGGGGTGTTTTGGAGCGTACATGATTCGATCGGATTATCAGACTTTGTCTATGTGGCTTTTCGGATATTTTAGAATATGTTAAAAAATTCGATCGGACATAAATACCCACTTTTTCCCCTGTCGGGAAATTTCCAATTGTTGGACTTTTCCGTAGTTTAACGACGTTCTAAGTAGTGCAAGTAACGCGATGGACCCTCTAGAAGACAACAAACCTTAACTCGATTATGTGACCGTCTTGAACTGCCCTTTGAACCTTCGGGTTTGGGGCAGTACGGCGTGCCACATGTGAGGCGTTGGCTTGACCCTTCTACGGCTGGACCGTTGGTACTGAGGCACGAACTGAATGTTTTTGAACTTGTTTCATGTGTTGAGCTGTTTCGGGAAAACTTGGGTGTTCGATTGTTCGATCGGAAAGTTTAACATTTTCTATTTACCCGGAATGTAATACAATACTTGGAATCCACAATCAATTATGAGATAACTGAATGAATGTTATAAATCTAGCAATTTAGTCTCACTTGATCGGTTGCCACGGAATTTTGATGTGATCAAAAGTCCGTCGCAATCACGTAGCGTACGCGGATACTCGCCGGTAAACTTAATAGACAGCCTCACTCCATAGCCCCGACCAAGTGACTGTAGGAGAACCCCGTCGCCGAAAGCATCCGTTCGGGTGCTCGCGGCAGCGGTGTTCCGCCTTGGTGCACTTCGTCGACGGCGTCGGGGGTGCGGCCGCCTACTAAAGTTTGCGACGAGCATTCGATCAGGATATCGGGAATCTTGTTGAATTGCCCGACTTGATATTGAAAAGTGTTTTCGATAATGAGACTAAAATGCGGGGTTTATAATTGTTAGGCATGTGATGTCTAAGGAATTCATTTGGTCAGGCATGCGATGTCTGAGGTGGTTGCGGATTCCAACTGTTGTAGTTTTACACTTTCTTTTCTGTGACCGTAAGTGTAATATGTGATATCGCCGGTTTCGTTGCTATATGTCAACGACAATTGGGATGCGCATATTTACTTACGTTGATGACATGTGATGTTATGTGTTGCTGGATATGTTATATTGGATCGTCGTGTTTGAATAGCCGGGGGTTTTTATGTGAGATGAGTGTTTTTCATTTTCATTCATGTAAGAACTTGTATGTAATATTCTTTTATTGGGGCACTTCCAGGTTGCGGAAGATGTCACCGTTTGTATATTATTTTCTTTTCCGCACTAGGATAGACCCAAGGAGGGGAGTACAAGTAACCGGGTTCTGGAGTCCAGTGGGAGACCAACTCGAGGAGTCGAGTCCGGGTCTCCTAACTCCAGAATTGGTAGGGTTGCTTGCCGCTCTCGTAGGGGTCTAGGGGTGTGGGTTTGGCTATTCATCACGACCGTGGAATCCGTGTTTTATACTGGCTCGTATCGAAAACACGGACGTCCTAGCATATCCAATATTTCATATGTTTCTTCTGCTGCGATATCTGTGATGTGATCATGTGATGTTCTGTGATAGATACAGTATATAGTATATATGATATATTATATAGACGTTACTTATGTTTTACACCCGCGCTAGCCCTGCCCCGCTCTGCCGTTAGTTACCTAACCTAACGGTGCACGAGGGGACATCGAGGCGAATGCGGATGGCATAAGTGTACGTCGTATTTATCTGTGATGTTTAGGTACTTAAATGATGGGACTTCATTAATGTGATTAATGAAAGTAAAAGAAACCTAAGATGTTGTAGAATCGAATTTCAAAATAAAACAGGTAGCTACAGTTCTTGTTTTGCATAGCGGTATATGTGATATATCCTGCACCTTATTCGATGAGGAAAGGACCGAGATCCCTTCTCCGGGAGTGACTCCTTTAGCAATAACTGGCAGATGCTACACACTCGGTTTGTCTTTTGATTGCTTTTAAGAGTTTTTGCTTTGCACAGTGATATATATGATATATCCCGCACCTCATTCGACGAGGAAAGGACCGACGATCCCTTCACCGGGAGTGACTCCTTTAGCAAAACTAGAAAAGCCTAAAAAACACTCCATTTCAAAATTCATTCGATCCTACAACGATATCAAGTTCATTACGCAATAGGTTTTCAGAAAAACCTGTCGTAGCCCTCCGTCATTTCAGATATGTACTGGTTGGTATTCGTGCTGCGTTTGTTGACCTCTGTTAAGGCGTAGTGTGCGGTAGCTGATTAGTGCTTATCTGTATAAGCATATGATGTGATTGATTTAGGGTAGTCGTGCGACCTTGTTGACCTCTGTCAAGGGTCGTGCGGGTGGGTTTACTTCAATCAGGAAATGACGGGTTGAACTTGACTAGCAGCCTATGGTTTGTTGATCTCTGTCAGGGTCATAGGACGCTAGGGGCAAAATATTATCGGGGATTTCAAGTGTTGAAATTTGCAATGAGATTGCATACCTTCTATAAGATAGTTGGATCCCGATACCCGCTGCGAGTAAGAGTTACTCCTGGGAGAGTTTTACACATTACAATTAGCCGATCAAGTAGGTGTCTAGAAAGGTGTTAATGAGGTTACGCCTCTGGAAAAACGAGGTTTACATTAATTAGGTTTGTGCGAAAGCACGGGGGAGCTCCCTCAAAGTACCGACACTGGCCTGGCTGAAAGATTGGCGAACTTGTAGTGTGTAATTAATCTCGGCTAGTCTTTCCTTTTAGGGTTTGAAGGAAGATTTGATAAAAAGCAGTGGGAGCCATCCTGATTAGATAAAATAAAAACCGATCTATTCTTGCAAGAGCGCACGCTGAGTATTTTCTTCTCTCTCTCTCCAGGTAGCGACCATATCACGCCTTAATCAAGATAATAATACGGATTATTGACCGAACCCGCTTGTTATACTGAGCTGGGGAACGTTGGTCCCGCTCCAACTTATAATTGTTATAAGACAGAGCAGGAAATTGGGGATTACCAGAATTCCCGTGCCGCCCAAACAAAGAGAGAGCATGCTGATGCATCATCTTCGGGTGTGTTCGTTACAAAGAACTGTTTCTCTGTATCCTCTACGTCCTGGGTATGTGATACCAGATCAGGATCCCAGATATGTAATCTGTTACATAGGGCTACAGAAAGGTAGAGAACTGAGAACGGGTGATAAGTTTCATGAGGCAGAAAACGGGGCAAGTGTTGCAGCCAAGTCTGTTGGTCACTGTCACCCTGTATTACCAATACATTGATTCTGAACGAATGTTATTAGATACCGAACCTGATATACAAAATCGTATCTATCTCTTTATTAGTAAAGAAATGATAAAATTTTGTATAGTTGGATAATGTTTTGAACATTTCCTATATCAAAAGTTGATCGGTTCAGGCACGTTATCTAAAAACATTGTTGTTCTAAATCAAACTACAGATCTTTTGTATACTGAACACACACAAGAGGAAGAGTTCAGATATGAACGAATCCTTCTTGAGGCATTGTAGACTAGGTCATATCAATGCGACCCGACTGGCTGAAGTTACATTTAGATGCATATTTAAATCAGTTTGAATTTACATCTTGTGAAACTTGCCAGTCATGTCACAAAGATTAGATGACCATAGCTCTGTTTACTGGAAGCAGAGAAAGAGTTGGTAAACTCTTGGGATGATACATGTTGATGTATGTAAGGTCCCCTGTCTACATATGCCAGGACTGGTTCTTTGTACTTCGTTACATTCTCTGATGATCTTTCGAGTTTCAGACCTATGTTCCTGTTGAAACACAAGTCCGAACCTTTTGAGATATTCACAGAATATAAGTTAGAAGTAGAGAACCAAAATACGGGTATAAGTATTATGTCCTTTGATGTGATCAAGGAGGAGAATACTTGAGCACGGAATTCCTGGATTATTCTAAAGGAGAATGAGATTCTCTCTCAGCATTACTCCTCCGTATACACCAGAGCACGATGGTATATCGGGGCGGAGCAATCACACCCTATATGATAAGGTGTGCTCTATGATGAGTACTGCTGAGTTACCTATTTCCTTTTGGGAGTTATGCACTTGAGAAGCTGCATACCTATTGAATAGGGTTCGAATCAAATCAGTTGCCTACCACTTTATATGTGATATGATAAGGGAAGAGCCCATCTCTTAAGTTAGTTAAGATTTGTGGTCGTCCAGCCTATGTCTGAAAAGCAAAATCCGGACAAGCTCGAGGCAAGGTCTGTAATGTAGAACTGGAAAGGTTCCAGCTATACAAACTACAGCAGATGATTAAAACCAAAGGATTCAATAGTTACCAACGAACCTCAGCCTCTCCGCCGATCTAGTAGGGTTCCTCACCCACCTGAGAGATACTTCGGTTTCTCTATGACAGTGGGAGCGAGGATTACATCATGAGATGATGACCCAACTAGCTTCGAGCTGGCCATCAGGAGTAAGACTCTGTAAGAATGGCTGGATGCTTAGCGATCTGAGATGGAATCCTTATACACCAACAAAGTATGGACTTTGGTTGCTATATCTGAAGGGTTAAATCCCCATCAGGAGCAAGTATATCTTGAGAAGATTACTTGGTGTACATGGAAAAGTTGAGACTTTCAAAGCTAGAATTGTTAAAGGTTTTCGTCATCGACCAGGCGTGGATAATGATGAAACCTTTTCCAGTAGCTATGCTTAAGTCCATCCAGATCCTACTTGCCACGGCTACATACCATAACTACGATATCTGGCGGTTGGGTGCCATGACTGCTTTTCTAAATGATGTTTTAGAAGAGTGCGTCTATAAGTACACAGCCAGAGGGCCTCGTAGACAGTGGGAGCAGCGGAAACGTGTGCAAGATGTTTTATATGATAAAGCAGGCATCGCGGAGTTGGAACGTCTGTTTTGATGTAATAGTCAAACAGTTTGACATCATCAAAATGGTAGATGAACCTTGTATAAACAAAAAGGTAGTAGGGAGTATGGTGACGATCCTCGTAGAGTACGTGGATGACATACTCTTGATAGGGAAGGAGTTTTCTATGCTACGCTCGATCAATCTCCGCTTATCACAATGATTCTCCATATAGGATCAAAGTGATACCTATCAAATCCTAGGTTTTGGATCTATGAGATAGATCTAAATGGATGTTAGGATTCTCACTAGTTGTAGTGAGAAGGTATCAATCGACCCTGGGGAGAATCACTGGAATGGTTCCAGGGTGATAAAGACGACTGAATGTCAGTCACAGGCATTGTCTTTACCCTCAGTAAAGGGACGGTATGTTGGAAGAGTTCCAAACAAGATACCGTGACACACTAGACGATAAAGGCTGGATACATCGCTACTCAAGATGCTACCAAGGAGGATGTTTGGGTGTATATTGGTTCATGAGATGAACTACGTTCCTACCATTGTGAGACAATGGAGTTGTGGCTTATGCCAAGGAACGTCCGTCCCATCAGTGATCCAGACATATTCTAAGGCAGTATCACTTGATCATGGAGATGGTTGATCTCCAGGGAGATCGAGGTTAGGAGAGTAGACTCAGAGGTCAACACAGCGGATCCACTCACAAAGGCCTGTTCCCAGAGAGAGACTTTTATGGGATGGTTGAGTATGAGATACTACAACCACTGCTACAGATGGTCCTAGTGCAAGTGGGAGATTGTTAGTTGTATGTATGCCCTAGAGGCCATTACTGTACATTGGATGTATATTGTAGTGGATGCTGGGACATATATAGGGAGGACTTTCTTGCTCGACATGATAGTTTGCTATCTGGTTACTCTTTACCTTAACGTGTATACTGATTGTCTCTCTGTTACATGTTGGTAAAGCCCTTAGGATGTGTACTTGACTACCTGGACTATGATGCAGATCATACTAGTGGGGACAGGGTAGTCCGTAAGTACATCCTTCAAAGTCCCTGGTCGTGGGTGTATCGAGATGGGGCATCGATATACCAGAGTAGACTAGCGTATACCTTCTCGACCCATACAGATGGGCGATGGATGATCCCATATCCATTGGTGTTTGACATCGGAGATGATATACGGGTGCTCAGTGGAGACTGGGTACACTGGACGGACTCGCAGAGAACTCCCAGATGGTATTATACCTTACGTCAGATGGCAGTTCTCTGGTGACACTGGTACAGAGTAGTCTGTTGACCCGAGATCGTCATAGAGTCTTGTGTGGTTCCCACTGTGCTTTGATTTCCATCTTACCACGTCCAAGAGGGCGTGCAAAACGGTGGTTTTTGGGTACAGTCCCGAGTCACATGGAGGCAATGAGCGATAGGAGGGGATTCGTCTCTCCCGGTATAGGGAGTTGATGTTGTGCTGTGTTCGATTGGCTATAACAGGAAATCCCTGGCCAGGGTTGCTGAGATTTACTGGTAAGTGTTACCAGTAGTTTCTCGAATTGTTATAGACCTCATATCGACACGACTTATCGAGCTATTGGGGTCTGACGTTTACCACCCCTAGGTGAGATATGCGACATATCAGATGAACAGACCGGACTGTACGGTAAGTGTTACTGGTTGGATTCACAGGAGTGTGAGCGGGCTTGCTCGTCGATCTTCTGATCGCTCAATACCCGGGTGGCCGTTACGTTTAGCAGACCGCTTGCGGCTTGTGGATGTTTGATATGATCATCATCTGCTGCCGGCGTATTGACGAGTCTTTAGAGTCCTACACAGAGGTTTCCTGGCTCAAGCGAAACGAAATAGGAGCGCATATGAGATATGTGCGGGACCGAGAATAATACCAGTAGGTGATACTGTATTCGATTCTCGCGATGTGACATTGATCGGTTATATGCGATATAGCCGGGTTATCGGATCAAGTGTTGATTCGATAAGTTGTTACTATTGATACCAGTCGGTTATGTGCGACATGACCGGATCATTGAATCAAGTGTTGATTTAATGATTTAATGTATAATTATATATTTGATATATTACTTTGTATTAACTAGTATCGGTTCACTTTGAATGGATTTTCTCACTCGGATATGCGCATTATATATGCGATATGATTTTGTGCACATGTTTGTATCATGTTTGATGATGCATGCTATATTGGTTAAGTGTAAAGATTAAACCATGGTTGTGAATGGTTAGGATTTTGTTTTCTTTTTCATTTATTTATTTATTATTTATTTTTTCATTTGCAAAAGGAAAAAGGGTGAGAAAAATGGTGGCATTCTTTTAATCTTTCATGAAGCTTCATGAACACTTTGACTATGTCACCATTTTTGTCTCATCCTTAACCCTAACCACTCCACTAACCCTTGTTCACTCTCTACACTTTACCATGGTTACCTTTATGATAAGAATGATTATTCTTTTCTTTTCTAATTAATCTTATCATATTATCTTCTTCTTCTTCATCATCTTTTACTTGAAGAAAAAGCTTGCCTCATCAATGGCAACTTGATGAAAAGAGTGAGAAATCCAATTCTAAAGTGAACCCACTTCCTATTTCTTCATCCTCTACCTCTTGCCAAGTAGTAGAGTGTGTTTTCTTCATAAGTTTCATGACTTGGTGAAGTGGGAGCTTGATCTAGCGATGCCTCGACGTAGATCATCTTCGGCATCGTCGTCGATGACCTAGCCCGCTTTTTCTCCGATGAAGCCGACGCTAGAGCCCAAGATCCGATTTGGACAGCGAGGAGACTTCATCGCGGAGCCATAGAGGTGGAGAACCGGATCTACAAAGGTTGTATTTCCGTTCTTTTAGTTTAGTTGTAAACTAGTTGCTTTGGTCGCCTAGATTTCTAGTTAACGATCCGTAGTCTAGGGTTTCTCGGCACCGTAAATTTTGAAATTGGCATGGTTGATGCCTTGTGAGACCTCTTGAGAGTGCCTAGGAACCCTACAACTGTGCGGTAGTGTTACTGATTGGATTCGCAGGAGTTTGAGCAGACTTGCTTGTTGATCTTCTGATCGCTCAATACCCGGGTGGCCGTTACGTTTAGCACGCCTCTTGCGGCTTATGGGTGTTTAATATGATCATCACCTACTGCCGGCGTATTGACGAGTCTTTAGAGTCCTACACATAGGTTTCCTGGCTCAGGCGAAACGGAGTAGAAGCACATATGAGATATGTGCGGGACCGAGATTAATACGAGTATGTGATACCATATTCTATTCTTGCGATTTGTGTCATCAGTCGGTTATATGTGATATAGCCGGGTTATCGAATCAAGTGTTGATTCGATAAATTGATACACATGATATTAGTCGGTTATATGTGATATGACCGGATCATTAAATCAAGTGTTGATTTAATGATTTAATATATAATTATATATTTGATATATTACTTTACATTAACTAGTATTGGCTTACTTAAGATTGTTTTTCTCACTTGATCATGTATTAAGTATATATATGATATATACTTGTGTACATTTTTGTGTCATGCTTGATGATACACGCAAACTTGGGTGTGTGTATGACTTACACCATGCTTATTATAATTTAGGGTTTTATTTGTTATAAGTAAATCAAAATGACATGGATTTTGTCATGTCTTGAAAGCTTCATGAAGCTTGTAGACCATTGACCAAAGTCCACTCATTTTATTTTACTTAAGATATTTTAAAACCTAACCATTATGATAAAACCATGGTTTAGTCTCTACAATGGTTAGTATATGACACTAACTCACCCATGGTTGCACAATGATTCATTAATTCACCACTTGATTTATTCTTGACTTCTTCTTCTTCTTCATCTCAACCCAAAAACTTTCTAGGTTTTTGGTAAATGGTGAAAATGAGTGAGAAAATAAAATCTAAAGTGAGCCCACTTCTTACTTCATCATCCTATACACTTGTTTGGGTATTATAGGGTGTTCTCTTCACAAAGTTCTTGACCTAGTGAAGAGGTAGCTTGGGTTTTAAGTCTCATCGACGTAGATCATCTTCGGCCTCGAAGACTTCGAGCAAGGTTGTTCATTTCTCCAAGGGAACCCATACTAGAGTTCGGGAGATCAACGATCGCAGCGAAAGGACTTCTACACGGAGCTTTAGAAGTGAAGGACAGGTCTACAAAGGCTGTATTACTTGTTCACTTAGTTGTAATGCTTGATTACTTGTTTTATTGTCTTTTCACTGTAGCTTGATCCTAGTTTAGGATTGATTAGCTCCTTAGAATTTTTTAATTTGGCATGGTTGTTGCTGTGAAAATCCAGTAGGGTGCTAAGAAATCCCAACAGTGCTCCTAATTATCATCGACATCTGCACCACTACTTGTACTGGACTCTCCACTTGAATTGGAGTACCAACCATCTCATCTTCTATAACCTGGACTGAGATCTCGAACACCACCTGGCTCGGTGATTTTTTTTTCTGCTCACCATTTGTTTGAGTCTGACTTCTTCGAGATATCGCAGACTCAATGACTATCAAATGTCGGCTGATTACTCCATCCTTAGTACCACGACACCACGGTCTTTACCTTTTTCCTTCGTGTCTGGAACTACAAAGTCCTGAGTAATCTCCAGCCCTTCCAGTCCATACATCCTTAGGAATTATCCTATCTACCGCCGTCGATAGTGACCAATCGATGGAATACTCGACCATAGATAGGGCTCCAGCCCGAAACTCTCTCGGAAAACCAGTCGTAAAGTTCTGTTCTTCTAAACTGTCCGAACCATCAGCCCTGCAATACCATCTGACCGAGAATCTCCTAATATGGTGTACCGATGCACGTTCCTTTCTAACCTACACAATTCTGCGAACTCCTGCGAAACGAACCCTCTGCCTAATTCGAACTGAAGAAGCTCTACGCGCTTCCCAAACTGCTTTAGATAGAACCGGTCAGTAAGAAATTTCTTCATGTAAACGGACTCCAACTTGTTCCACAATTCTGCCGCTGTCGTCTCTTGCGCCACTTCACAAAGAACTTTATCGGCCATTTAAAACTGGATCGAATTGTAAACTTTGTTCTCCATCTCTACACTTTTCGCTACCGTGGTCTCGCTGGAACTCCGTTTTCGCAAAGACAATTTTATGCACACCTTGTTGTTTCAACAACGTCGTCATCTTCAATCTCCTTAAACTAAAACTATTGCGCCCATCGAACTTTTCGATCTTGCAGCTTGTAAATACCATCTTCCCAATCAACTCCAAAATACGAACTTAATGCTCTAATACCAGCTGTACCCCAATCTTCATAACACGGCGCGGTGAACTACGAAGGGATTATACAAGCCTATCACGCGGACAAGCGGTATGACACAGAGGAAAACTATAAGGATCGCGTGCAAAACGAAAACGACAAAAAAAAAAATATATCCGGCGGCTATCGCAATTAATCCACATAGAAAAGAAGAAGTTGCAGAGAAGAGTTTAGAGAGAGAGAGATTTCTTGTATTGGGTTTGTAGGGCTTCGGATGTATCTCGTGTAATTTCTTACTCTAGTGGAAAGTTCTTATTGTGAAGACAGAATTAGATGTGAGTTTGCACTAAATCCGTGTATATCGTTGTGTCCTTTGTGTTATTGGTGTGCTTTCCTATTTGTTTGGTGTGTTGCGATAACCGTTATATATTTTTTCCATTGTTTTCGTTTGCACACGATACTTATCAATCATAACCAGATCAACTCAATGTTGTCCGGCTCCATAAATAGAAGGATCGGAGAATATGTCGGCTAAGACTGACATGATCCAATCAGCTATAATCATATCGCAAGTCAAACCTGGCTCGACCCGACCTGACCTGACCCACTTGCCATCCTTGGCACCAACACATGGAGAACGTTGGTCAAGTGGTCCACGGTTGGGATGACACGTTTCTCACCGTCAAGTCCATTCAGCGTGTCGATGTTCAACGTGTCATGTTTAATTATTTTTTGGATTGGTTGACTAACTACTGTTCCATAATGCATGTTGTGTTACAGAATAACAAAAGTTGTTGGACATTATAAAACCTACCTGCCGAAACCCTAGACCCGTCCCAAAGAAAACCTAGTTCGTTAATCTGACTCATCTAGAATACACCATAGATATTTGATTTTAAATGTCAAAATGTATGTATTGTAATTTATTGTATTTGTATTTAGATGATGCAACCTTTAAGTTTAATTTACGAATCTATGATATATAATTTAATTAATATGGTTTCATTAGAGAATAAATTTTGCAAATATACATTTGGTAGAACTAACAACAAGTTTTACATTTCAATTTTTTAAAAATAATTTATAATGGTCGAACCTGCAAAACCGAGCCGTTCATCTAAACCTGAAACCCCCTCAAACCGATTCGAAGCTAGAATTTGCGGGTTTGGCATATCACATTGTAAACATATCAGGTTTGGATGGGTTCGGACGGATTTAAGGTTTAGATTCTAAAATTTAGTTGGGTATGAAAATTGCGGAAAAAAACCACCAACCCAGCACAGTTTCATGCATATCCCATTATCAGTATTGAGCTTTTCATGCCTCCTCTCATCCCTAGAGTTACAACAAATATCGAACGGGAGAACTATACAACATGCTTTTTCTTGCAGAGGAGATATCTTCTTTATTATGATTGTTTTCCATTAAATGATTCCATAGGTTTGTTTACAATGTGTTCATAAATAACAATGTTGTAGTCCAATGCCTTTTTTCAATAATTTGTCTTGTGTAATTATAAAACACTAAGAAAAAACAGTCATCCCCTACTAAATATTTAAAAACAATTTAGATATGAATATATATAATATTGAAAATATTTTTAGCACACATCTTTATGTTTGGATGTTCCGGATTAAAATCCGACGGATTGAGTTTTGGATAATAATCTTCCGGAATGCACCTACATTTCTTTAAGAAAAAAATGCTAGAAAGTTTTATGCCAAATGCATGTTTGGTTAATTTAGAATAAGGATTTCTACTTCATAATTATATTAAAAATATTGGGAGTTGAAAAAAATAGATTGTTTGTCTGTTATAATTAAAGTAGATAAAGAATAATGAAAGGTTCAAATCCCATGAAAAAATCAAGCATTTAAGTTTAGGATAAGAAATATTAGTTTTGAGCTAATTTTTCTAATCCGGAGGAATGGATCATTTGGAGGCTTTTTTCTCTCCGGATTTATTTTTAGAAACCACATCCAAACATGTCATTCTGCCGGATTAGTCTAACTCGGCGTAAAACTGAAATCTAGGTTCTTAACCCAATGAAAATTGCATATCCAAAACATGGCATATAATTATCTTTACTATTGCTAGATATTTTATGCGTGCCATGCACGCACGTGGATAATAAGACAACGCAGGTGTCATTTCTGTATGTTGTAACATTGACCACATGTTATATTTGACACAAAATAATGCCATAAGGTATGCTAGATAAATTAAAATTCATATCGGTGATGTTGGAATTTTATATCCGACATATATTGATTTTTTTCTTTTTCTAAATGCCATAAAATTTGAACCAAATCATTCTTGCCAAATCATTTAAACTTGATTGAAAATGTGTTTCTATCTGCACACATATTTCAGGCCCTTATTTTTATTCCAAATCCCAAATTACAAATGCTTTTGGCAGCATTCCAAAATGAGATTTTTTGGGTTAAATTCTATTATTTTTTGAGAAAACAGTTGGGATAAATTAGCCTTCTCCTCATAAATAAGAGACCCAGGCTTGATCCCGGATCTCTCCCATGGGCTACTCCAAGCATGTTAAATCCTATTATTGATTATCAACCTACACAAATTTATAAAAAAAAATTCGAAGCCAATCTCACAAATCGAAGGCAATCAAATAAAAGAAATATGATCACAAACTTGAAGTCAATCGGAGAATGCAAGGACAATGCTCAAATTTCTTCCTTTCTTTTCTTTTCATTTTTGAGAGACTGGATAGAGTCAATAAAACACCCTTTGTCTAATAAAACATTTCATTAATTTTATGAAATTCGAAAAGTTATGATTACCAGTAAACAGAATAAAAATAATGATTTTCAAGAAAATTGATCCATCCAACAGAAAACAAAATATTGACTACATAGCAATCAACCATTTATCCGCTAATATTTTCAAAAAGCTTCAGCGAATTAAGTGGATACCATCATTTTCCTCTTCAGCGTGCTCGTCCAAAAATCCTACTAGTAGCAGCAGCCAAAAGTTATCAACCACCAAGATTTGCTTCTTATTATGTTGTCTCGACTTCCAAGCTAGCCAATGGAAATTTATCTAATTTATTTTTTTGAAACTTATTTCTTAGATTCTACCAAATAATTTGATACCGTGACAAATAACTACCAAAAACTTTGAATATAAAAACAAACATGACTAACGATATCATGACAGCACTAAGAGCGCCACATCAATTGAAATGTCTCCACAATCTCTTAACTTATCATGTCATCATAAAAAAATAATTTAAAAAATCTCCAAAATACACTCTTCTTCGTCCTCCCGACCCTATCAACCTATTATCTCCTTCGCCGCCTGTGTCGCAACCCTTTTTCGCCACCATCATCATCGGCGTTGTCCTCCTTCACCAGTGTCGTATCCTATCCTTCTTCTCACCTATTTACCGAACGAAACCTAACTCCTCCTTTTTCCTCCTCTTTCTTTTTGGTAAAACCTGGATCTTAATCCAACATCAACACTCTTCCTCCTATCTCAACCCTTGCCGCCATCCTCGCCTCTTTATCAGCTTTCAACTCCTACATCTTCACCTTCGCCCACGTCCCGAACTTTGCTCGCAACTTCCATATCTGCCCCGTCTCTACCTCTAATCTCTACCTCCACTCCCTCCTTCATTTTCCTCCATATCCATCTCCACAAGTCTCGTTCGCCTTGCGGTGACCTCCGTCCCCGCCGCCGCCGTCCATCTAAAATAAATAACAATTATTTGACGGTTAGTAAATTATTAATTATTAATATTATTAGTAAATATTAATAACTAATAATTTCATTATTTGTTTTTATGAAAAGGAAAAATATGTCATTCATATACACGATTACAAGGTTAAGTGTTAACTTGTGTTGATAATTAAACCTGGCATCTTTCTAACAATTTCAAAGCTTTTGGTAGTTTTTTGTCACGCACTAGTACAAATATGAGTTGTCCCAACGGATAGGAAAATCCATAGGGGCAATTTTATTTTGTCCCTACGGTGTCTCTACAGTTACAACCGTAGGGACATATACATATAAAAAATTATTAAAAATTCACATTTGTAATTGTCTCTACGGTACCGCAAGAGAAACCCTTACGAGTGGAACCGTAGGGATAAAGTAAGAGTATTTAAAAAAAACAGAAATTAATCTTATATTTTTCCCCCACAACCAATATATTTCCCACCAAAAAATTTCCCTTTCGATCGTCCCCAATCTCTATGGACCCCTCCTCCAACGCCCCCAATCGACCGTCGTGCTTCTTCACCGCCGTCTCCAAACCCCCAATCGACCGTCGCATCCACTGTCGTCTCTACCTCAAAGCATCCTCCACCTCCTCCTACCCGTTGCTGCCTCCTCTTCCTCCCCATCGACGCCCAAAAAACCTTAACCTCCTCCTATCCGTCGACCAATCGACTCTAATCGACCGCCGCGAGTCTTTCGAGCATCCTCCACCTCCTCCTCAGACGCCGCGGCCTCCTCCGACATCGCAGCCTTCCTCCTCTTTCTTCTCTTCCTCAGCATCGACACCGCAGCATTGACGCCGTAGCCTTCCTCCTCCCCGTGTTTCATCGGCGATCGTAAATATTGAGTTTTTTATTTTAAAATTGTTTAAGATTATTTTAGTTAATGTTTTTAAATTAATTAGTTGGTTTTGAAATGTTAATTTTAATTTAGTTGATGATATTAATTTTAATTGATTTTAATTTGGATGATGGTTAGAGTTAGGGTATTAATTTTGAAATGTAAATTTTAATTTATAAGGGGTTGGGGTTAATTAGGTTTAGGGTCAATTTTAGGGTATTTTAGTATAAGTATGTGTGTGTTTGTTTATGATAATGATGATGATATGTGTGTGTATGTAATAATGTTGATGATGATGTGTGTGTGTGTGAGAGAGAGAGAGAAATAATGTTGATGATGATGATGTGCGCGCGCGCGTTCGTGTTTGTGATAATGATGACGATGATCTCTCATATCAAATAAGGTCAAACCCTAATTTTAAACTTAATATCATAACTAAATCCAAAATTTTAAACTTAACACCAGAACTAAATCCAAAATCTTAAACTTGATTAAGAAAACCCTTAATTTTAAAAAACTTTACCTAAACTAAAAACTTAAAACCCTTGAAATTAAAACGTAAATGTAAAACCAATTCAAATTAAATCTTATAATAAGTGTATATGATAATCGATGATAATATGAAATTTTCATATGCTCATCGATTGTCATATGTGAAAATCAAAGCGCGACTTATTCCCCGTCTATCGGTTAACATACGTTCGATATTCATCGTGACATAAAACTATATGAAGGTTGTTAAATATCGGACGGTATCGTTCGGTGCTAACAACCGTCGTGTAATCTATGTGGCGAGAAAATTCAATCGTATGATAACCGATAGATTTGTCCAGTTTGGACAAATTAGGAATGTATAAAGCAAACACATGCATTCACTTGTGTTTTCATTCGTTTCGAGTTACTTCATCGGTACTTTTCCGCCGATTCTCCGTGTACAAAGATAGATTAGATATTCATTTCAACGTTATTTCACAGTATTGAAATGATTATCTATTCTATTATAGTGTACTCGAAGAATGGCGGGGAGGTGCTGCCAAAATTTACTCGAAACGGATGAAAACACAGGCGAGTGGGCGTCTGCTCTATATATTCTTAATGGGATAGAAGGCTTACCCCTGATAGCCGAAACACACACATACAACATGAATACACAACAAACGCACACACAAAGCGCACACACTAACAACCATACACCTAAGTGAAATCATAAATTGAAACACATACACAGAATACAACTCATACTTGGGTATTTTCAAACCTAATTTTGTTAATCGATAATTTATTTTTTTCAACGACAAACTTACCTCTATGGATTTTCTTCTTTGTCAATAACCATCTCGTTCTTAGATTTCTCAATATAGTCACCATAATTTACAATTTATATGTTATCCAATCTTGTTGGAGTTCCTTAGCACCCTCACTAGGTTTTAACAAGTATCAAGTATGCAATTTTAAAAAAATCTAGAGTGCTAATCAACTAAAACCTAGAAAACTAGAGGATTAGGGTTTAACTAACAAGTGTCACATACCAGTAAGTGTCTAACACTAAGAGAAAAGAAATACAACCTTTGTAGACCTCTCCTCCTTGTCTTTAGCTTCGTATAGATATTCTTGACTCCTTGGTTCCACTCGAAACTTGAACACGTCCGCTTGAAGCCTTCGAAGTCCACGATGATCCACCACGGAGTTCCTTTGACTCAACCTCCTTGCTCCACTTAAACTAAGTAGAAATGATGCAAACAACCTATACAAGTTGGCTAGACTAGTATAGATTGATAAAGTAGGTATATATCTCACTAAAAAAACCTTTCTTTTCTTTCTCTTTTACTCATTAGAAAATGGTAGAAAGCTTTGAGGAAGAACGAGATGGAAATGGCTAAGCTTGAGCTAATGAAAAGATAAGCACAAGAATAATGAGAGAGAGACAGAGGGTCACAGTCACTCTTAACTAATGGCATGGAAAATATCTAGATATTTTAGTAATTGAGTTAGTGGAGGATTAGAAAAAAAACCATGGTTACAAAGATATTTAGAAGAAGTGTGTAGAAGATAAATATCAACCATGGATTAATATCTAATTTCCATTAACTCAATAATCAATAAAATATCATAAAAGTTTCCATGCGAGTCTAGCATAGCCCTCTCCGATGTATCATCAACCATGACACATGCACACATATATGTGTGCATACATATCCATATAAGCATACATACATACATGCATACAAATAAAGAAAGGAATCAGTAATGAGCTAATGGTCAATTTATATTAAATCAACACTTGATTTAATAATCCGGTCATATCACATACGACCCGACCAATAGAAAATGCCAGATTGAAATACGGTATCATATACTCGTATTTAATCAAGCTCCCGCACATATCTCCATATATGCCCCACTTCGTTTCGCCTGAGCTCGGAAACCCCTTTATGGGAATCTAAGACTCGTCAATACGCTAGTAGTATGTAGTGATCATATCAAATACCCACAAACCGTCAGTGGTACTAGCTGCACGTAACGGCTACCAGGTATTGAGCGTGTTAGTTGTATGTATGCCCTAGAGGCCAGTATTGTACAGATGATGTATATTATATTGGATGCTTGGACATATATAGAGAGGAATTTCTTGCTCGATATGATAGTATGTTATCTGGTTGCTTTTTATCTTAACATGTATACTTGTCTTTTTATACCGTCTTATAGATACATGTTGATAAAGCCCTTAGGATATGTACTTGACTACCTGGACTGTGATGCAGATCATACTAGTGGGGCCATGGTAGTCTATAAGTACATCCTTTAATGTTCCTAGTCGTGGGTGTATCGAGACAGGGCATCGATATACCAGAGTAGACTAGCGTATACGCTTCTCAACCCATGAGATGGGCGATGGATGATCCCATATCCATTGGTGTTTGACATCAGAGATGGTATACGGGTGCTCAGTGGAGACTGGGTACACTGGACGGACTCGCCGAGAACTCCCAGATGGTATTATACCTCACGTCAGATGGCAGTTCTCTGGTGACACTTATGCAGGTTAGTCTGTAGACCCGAGATCGTCATAGAGTCATGTGTGATTCCCACTGTGCTTTGATTTCCACCTTACCATGTCCATGAGGGCGTGCAAAACGGTGGTTTTTGGGTACAGTCCCGAGTCACATGGAGGCAATGAGCGATAGGAGGGGTTTCGTCTCTCCCGGTATTGGGGGTTGATGTTGCGCTGTGCTCGATTGGTTATAACAGGGAAGTCCCTGACCAGGGCTGATTTAGAGATTTACTGGTAAGTGTTACCAGTAGTTTCTCGAATTGTTATAGACCTCATATCGACACGACTTATCGAGCTATTGGGGTCTGACGTTTACCACCCCTAGACTTGATATGCGACATATCAGACGAGGAGACCGGACTGTACGGGAAGTGTTACCGGCAGGCTTTTACAGGAGTTGGAGCGGGATTGCTTGCTGATCTTCTGATCACTCAATACCCGGGTAGCCGTTACGTCCAGCTAGTACCGCTGACGGCTTGTGGGTGCTTGATGTGATCATCACCTACTGCCGGCGTATTGACGAGTCTTTAGAGTCCTACACAGAGGTTTTACCGGCTCAGGCAAAACGAAATAGGAGCGCATATGTGATATGTGCGGGACCGAGAATAATGCATGTATGTGATACCGTATTCTATTCTCGCGACTTTTAGTATCGGTCGGTTATATATGATATGACCGGGTTATCAAATCAAGTGTTGATTCGATAAGTCGATACGATGAATGTTAGTCGGTTATATGAGATATGACCGGATTATTAAGTTGAGTGTTGATTTAATAATTAAGTGTATAATTGTATATTAGATATACTGGTTTACATTTACTAACACATGTTCACTTTAGGGTTTTTCTCACATGAGCACAACTTTAATGTATATGTGATATATATTAAAATCGTGTTTTCTTTTATTGTATCATGGTTGATGATACACTAGACATGGGTGTACAAGACATACACCATGCTATTTGTTATGTTGGGTTTTAACATTTAAAAGTAATTACAAAATTAGTGGTAAATTAGAAAATGCATGAAGCTTGTGGAAGCTTGTGGATGCATTGACTAAAGTCCACTAAATTTGTTTTTACTTTGGGTTTTAACCTAACCTTAACACTTAGCTATGGTTATGGCTCTACAAGAGTTAGTACATGATACTCACTCACCATGGTTAGCCTTCTCACTTGATCATTATCTCTTCTCATTTTATTTTCTTCATCTTCTTCTTTTTGTTTCAAAAAAAAAAAGAAAACTAGGGTTTGATCCAAAGTGAGAAAGATTGTGAGAAACAAAATTCTAAAGAGAACAAACTTCCTATTTCTCCATCCTCTACTAGACTAGCACTTTAGTTTAGGGTGTTTACTTCACTAATTCTATAGTTAGTGAAGTAGGAGCTTGAGTCGGAATTCTCTCGACGTAGATCATCTTCGGCCTCGGAGACTTCAAGCAAGGTCGCATCCTTCACGTCTTGAAGCCATGCAAGAGCCCGGGAGAACCTTGATCGCAGCGAAGGGACTTCAACAAGGAGCAAATGAAGTGAAGGACCGATCTACAAAGGTTGTATTTCGTATTCCCTTTAGAGTAAAGTTGTTTACTTGCTTTTAGTTTCGCCTAAACTCTAGTATACGATCTTGCTTAGGGTTGTTCGGCACCTAAAAATTTAATTTTGGCATGGTCGATGCCTTGTAGAGCCTTGTTAGTGTGCCTAGTAACCCTACAGTGGTATCAGAGCCTAGCTAGAGCATTAGGCGATGTGTTAACGAAGTTAAAACCCCGATCGAACCCGAAAACGTCAAAACGACCCCCTCTCCGGACTTTTTTCAAAATCTGGGTTTTTTCAGAATTAAAAATACCTAAAAAATACAGCAGGGATTTCTAAGCATTACGGTGAAAAATTGGTGACGTAATCTGTACGGACCGCCGCGGTTCCGCGGCAATACCCTGCTTGTGCCGCGGAACCGCAGCCGTACAGAGAGTGTTTGACTTGGGGTTTGCACAGTAATACTTTTATCTGATAGTACTATTTTATGGGTATTTTTAAACTGACTCAAGTGTTGAGTATTCTGGGGATCCTTTTGTATTCGTCGATTCGATCAGAGAATTTAATTTTGTTTTGTTATTCCGGATAATTCAGAAAGTATTAAAATGTTCGAACGGATATCATTAACTCAATTTTTCTCGGCACGAAAAACATTCAAGTGTTGAATTTTTCCCGAGTTTAAATCTTTCGGAAACACATGCATGTAATGTGACGGACCCTCTAGAAGACAACAAACCTTAACTCGATTATGTGACCGTCTTGAACTGCCTTTTGAACCTTAGGGTTTGGGGCAGTACGGCGTGTCACATGCGAGGCGTTGGCTTGACCCTTCTACGGCTGGACCGTTGCTACTGTGATGTATTCTGGAATTTTTGAACTCCGCTCAAGTGTTGGGCTATTTAGGAAATCTTGGGTATTTGATTATTCGATCGGAAAGTTTAATACTGTCTATTTATCTGGAATGTGATACAATATGTGGAATTCACACAGTTAGGCATGAAATGCGAAATATGTGATATTTCGGATTTATGATGCCTAAAGAGATTGTGGATTCCAAATGTTGTAGTTTTACACTTTCTTTTCTGTGACCGTAAGTGTAATATGTGATATCGCCGGTTTCGTTGATATATGTCAACGACAATTGGGATGCGCATATTTACTTACGTTGATGACATGTGATGTTATGTGTTGCTGGATATGTTATATTGGATCGTCGCGTTCAGAATAGCCGGGGGTCTTTATGTGAGATGAGAGTTTTTATTTTCATTCATGTAAAATAAAGTGTATGTAATATTCTTTTCTTGGGGCACTTCCGGGATGATGTCGATGTCACCATTTGTATATTATTTACTTTTCCGCACTAGGATAGACCCAAGGAGGAGAGCACAAGTAACCGGGTTCTAGAGTCCAGTGGGAGACCAACTCGAGGAGTCGAGTCCGGGTCTCCTAACTCTAGAATTGGTAGGGTTGCTTGCCGCTCTCGTAGGGGTCTAGCGGTGTGGGTTTGGCTATTCGTCACGACCGTGGAATCCGTGTTTTATAGAGGCTCAAAATAAAACACGGACGTCCTAGTATATCCAATATTTCATTTGTTTCTTCTGCTGCGATATCTGTGATGTGATCATTTGATGTTCTGTGATAAATACTGCATATAGTATATATGATATATTATATAGTCGTTACTTATGTTTTACACCCGCGCTAGCCCTGCCCCGCTCTGCCGTTAGTTACCTAACCTAACGGTGCACGAGGGGACATCGAGGCGAATGCAGATGGCATAAGTGTACGTCGTATTTATCTGTGATGTTTAGGTGACTTAAATGATGGGACTTCATTAATGTGATTAATGAAAGAAAAAAAACCTAAAAGATGTTGTAGAATCAAATTTTCAAATAAAAGGGTAGCTACAGTTTTGCTTTGCATAGCGGTATATATAATATACCCTGCACCTTATTCGATGGGGAAAGAGCCGAGATCCCTTCACCGGGAGTGACCTCTTTAGCAAAACTGGCAGATGCTACAATACTCGGTTTGACTTTTGACTGCTTTTGGAGTTTTGCTTTGCACAGCGATATATATGATATATCCTGCACCTTATTCGATGAGGAAAGAGCCGAGATCCCTTCACCGGGAGTGACCTCTTTAGCAAAACTAATGAAAGCCTCAAAATCACTCCATTTCAAAATTTCACTCGATTCTACAACGATATCAAGTTCATTATGCAATAGGTTTTCAGAAAAACCTGTCGTAGCCCTCCGTCATTTCAGATAAGTCCTGCTTAGTATTCGTGCTGCGTTTGTTGACTTTGTCAAGGCGCAGTGTGCGGTAGCTGACCAGTATTTATCTGCTTATGCATATGATGCAGATTGGATTAGGGTAGTCGTACGGCCTTGTTGACCTTGTAAAGGGTCGTACGGGTGGGTTTAATTCAATCAAGAAATGACGGGTTGAACTTGACTTACGGTCTATGGTTTGTTGACCTTGTCAAGGTCATAGATCGTTTGGGGAAAAATATTATCGGGAATTTCAAGTGTTAAAATTTGCAATGAGATTGCATACCTTCTATGAGATAGTTGGATCCCGATACCCACTGCGAGTAATTGTTACTCCTGGGAGAGTTTTACACAGGACAATTAGCCGATCAAGTAGGTGTCTAGAAAGGTGTCAACGGGGTTACACCTCTGGGAAAACGAGGTTTACTTTAATTAGGTCCGTGCGAAAGCACGGGGAACCTCCCTCAAAGTACCGACACTGGCCTGGCTGAAAGATTGGTGAAATTGTAGGGTGTAATTAATCCCGGCTAGTCTTTCCTTTTAGGGTTTGAAGGAAGATTTAATAAAAACAGTGAGAGCCATCCTGATTAGATAAAATAATAACCAATCTGATCTTGCAAGAGCATACGCTAAAGTGTTTTCTTCTCTCTCTCTCCAGGTAGCGACTATTTCATGCCTTAATCAAGATAATAATATGGATATATTGACCGAACCCGCATGTTATACTGTGCTGGGGAATTTTGGTTCCATTCATTCTTATAAGAGTTATAGGACTGAACAGGATATAGGGGAATACCAGGATTCCCATGCCACCCGAATGAAGAAAGTACATGTTGATGCATTTTCTTCGGGTGTGTTCGTTACAGAGAACTGTTTCTCCATTTGCTCTACGTCCTGGGTATTGGATACCGGGTCAGGATCCCATATATGTAATCAGTTACATGGGCTTAGGAAAGGTAGAGAACTTGGAGAAGGTGATAAAGACATAAGGGTTGGAAATGGTGCAATTGTTGCAGCTAAAACCGTCGGGGAATATCACCTAGTATTGCCAACTGGTAATACATTGGTTCTGAACGAATACTATTACATGCCGAACCTGATATGCAATATTATATCGGTTTCTTTACTAAGTAAAGAGGATATAATTTTGTATTACAGGATAATGTTATGAACATTTTCCTTAACCAAAAGTTGGTTGGATCAGGCACGTTGTGCAATGGCATTTATGTTCTAAATCAATCAACAGTTCTGAGCATAACAAACACACACAAGAGGAAGAGTTCAGAACTGAACGAATCCTTCTTGTGGCATTGTAGACTGGGTCACATCAATGCGACACGACTAGCTAAGTTGCATAAGGATGGATATTTGAATCCGTTTGAATTTTCATCTTATGACACTTGCCAGTCATGTCTCAAAGGCAAGATGACCAAAACTCCGTTTACGGAACACGGAGAGAGAGTTACAGAACTCTTGGGACTGGTACATAGTGATGTATGCGGCCCCATGTCTACACATGCCAGGAATGATTCTGCGTACTTCATTACATTCACTGACGATCTCTCTAGATTCGGATATGTGTTCCTGATGAAACACAAATCAGAAGCTTTTGAGAAATTTAGAGAATATAAACAAGAAGTCGAGAACCAAACCGGAAAAAGTATTAAAATCCTACGATCTGATCGAGGAGGTGAATACTTGAGCAATGAATTCCTGGACTTCCTAAAAGAGAATGAGATTCTCTCTCAGCTGACTCCTCCATATACACCACAGCACAACAGTGTATCTGAACGGAGGAACCACACCCTATTGGATATGGTGCGCTCTATGATGAGCACAGCCAAGTTACCTATTTCCTTCTGGGGGTATGCGCTGGAGACAACAGCATACCTATTGAATCAAGTTCCATCTAAATTTGTACCTACCACACCATATGAGATATGGAGTGGGAAGAGGCCATATCTTAAACGAGTTAAGATATGGGGTTGTCCGGTTTATGTCAATAGACAAAATCCGGACAAACTCGAGGCACGGTCAGTTCTTTGCAAGTTTGTGGGATATCCAAAGAACTCATATGGGTATTTTTTCTACCACAGTGAGGAACAAAAGGTGTTTGTTGCTCAACATGCCACCTTTTTGGAAAAAGAATTTCTTGTAAAAGAAATAAGTGGCAAAGTGGTAGAGCTGGAAGAGGTTCCAGATACACAAACTGCAACTGAAGATTTAGTAGAACCATAGGATTCGGTAGTTCCCGATGAACCCCAGCCACTCCGCCGATCTAGTAGGGTTCCTCACCCACCTGAGAGATACTACGGTTTTCTCATGGATGGTGGGAGCGAGGATTGCATCATGGTTGATGATGACCCAACTAGCTTCGAGCAGACCATCACGAGTGGGGACTCAGTGAAATGGCTGAATGCAATGCGGTCTGAAATGGAATCCATATACACCAACAAAGTATGGACTTTGGAAGTTGCTCCTGAAGGGGTAAAAGCTATTGGGAGCAAGTGGATCTTCAAGAAAAAACTTGGTGTAGATGGGAAAGTGGAGACTTCCAAAGCTAGACTTGTTGCAAAGGGTTTTCGTCAAAGACCAGGTGTGGACTATGACGAAACCTTTTCTCCAGTAGCTATGCTTAAATCCATCCGGATCATGCTTGCCATCGCTGCATATCATGACTACGAAATCTGGCAAATGGATGTTAAGACCGCCTTTCTAAATGGTGATTTAGAAGAGTGCGTGTACATGACTCAGCCAGAGGGCTTCGTAGATAGTGGGAGCAGCGGGAAGGTGTGCAAGCTGCTTAAATCCATTTATAGATTAAAGCAAGTATCGCGGAGTTGGAACATCTGCTTTGACGTCGTTATCAAAGAGTTTGATTTCGTCAAAAACGTAGATGAACCTTGTATCTACAAGAAGGAGGCAGAGAGTAAGGTTGTCTTCCTCGTATTGTACGTGGACGACATACTCTTGATAGGAAATGACATTCCTATGCTGCAATCGGTCAAGCTCTTCTTATCACAAAGATTCTCAATGAAAGATCTTGGTGATACCTCCTGCATATTGGGAATTAGGATCTATAGAGATAGAGCTAAAAGGATATTGGGATTGTCCCAATCCAGGTACATTGACACCATACTAAAGAGGTTTAGTATGGAAGAGTTCAAACGTGGGTTTTTACCCACGATCTCAGGGCTCACTCTCTCCAAAGAGATGTCTCCTAAGACCGATTTGGAGAGAGCTCGCATGCAAGGGATACCCTATGCTTCGGCTGTAGGCTCTATCATGTACGCGATGCTATGTACCAGACCCGATATAGCATACTCACTAAGTGTAGTGAGTAGGTATCAAGCTGATCCTGGAGAGAGTCACTGGACAGCTGTGAAGAGCATTCTCAAGTACTTGCGAAGGACTAAAGAGATGCTCTTAGTGTATGGTAACGGAGAACTCCAAGTGGAGTCCTTTACCGATTCAAGCTTCCAGAGTGATAAGGACGACTCTAAGTCGCAGTCGGGATTTGTCTTTACCCTTTACGGAGGGGCGGTTAGCTGGAAGAGTTCCAAGCAGGAAACTGGCAGACTCGACGATGGAGGCTGAATACATCGCTGCCAACGATGCTGCCAAAGAGGCTGTCTGGATCAAGAAGTTCATTACTGAACTTGGAGTAGTTCCATCCATTGAGCATCCAATACCTTTGTATTGTGATAACAATGGAGCGGTGACTTTTTTTAGTTATATGTATGCCCTAGAGGCCATTACTATACATGAGATGTATATTGTAGTGGATGCTTGGACATATATAGGGAGGACTTTCTTGCTCGACATGATAGTATACTATCTGGTTACTCTTTACCTTAACGTGTACACTAATTGTCTCTCTGTTACATGTTGATAAAGCCCTTAAGATGTGTACTTGACTGCCTGGACTATGATGCAGATCATACTAGTGGGGACATGGTAGTCCATAAGTACATCCTTCAAGGTCCCTAGTCGTGAGTGTATCAAGACAGGGCATCAATACACCAGAGTAGACTAGCGTATACGCATCTTGACCCATATGATGGGCGATGGATGATCCCATATCCATCGGTGTTTGACATCAAGGATGGTGTACGGGTGCTCAGTGGAGACTGGGTATACTGGACGGACTGGCCGAGAACTCCCAGATGGTATTATACCTCACGTCAGATGGCAGTTCTCTGGTGACACTGGTACAGGTTAGTCTGTTGACCCGAGATCGTCATAGAGTCTTGTGTGATTCCCACTGTGCTTTGATTTCCACCTTACCACGTCCAAGAGGACGTGCAAAACGGTGGTTTTTTGGGTACAGTCCCAAATCACATGGAGGCAATGAGCGATAGGAGGGGATTCGTCTCTCCCGGTATAGGGAGTTGATGTTGCGCTGTGTTCGATTGGCTATAACCGGAAATCCCTGGCCAGGGTTGCTGAGATTTACTGGTAAGTGTTACCAGTAGTTTCTCGAACTGTTATAGACCTCATATCGACACGACTTATCAAGCTACTGGGGTTTGATGTTTACCACCCCTAGGCGAGATATGCGACATATCAGACGACGAGACAGGACTGTACGGGAGTGTTACTGATTGGATTCACAGGAGAACTAGCGGGCTTGCTTGTTGATCTTCTGATCGTTCAATACCCAGGTGGCCGTTACGTTTAGCACACCGCTTGCGGCTTGTGGATGTTTGATATGATCATCACCTACTGCCGGCGTATTGACGAGTATTTAGAGTCCTACACAGGGGTTTCCTGGCTTAAGCGAAACGGAGTAGGAGCACATATGTGATATGTGCGGGACCGATATTAATACGATATGAGATACCGTATTCTATTCTCGCGATTCGTGACATTGATCGGTTGTATGCGTTATAGCCGGGTTATCGGATCAAGTGTTGATTCGATAAGTTGTTACACATTGATATTAGTCGGTTATAGCCGGATTATTAAATCAAGAGTTGATTTAATAATTTAATGCATAATTATATATTTGATATATTACATTGCATTAACTAGTATTAGCTCACTTAAGATTTATTTTCTCACTAAATTGTGCACATTGTTTATATGTGATATATGCAAGTGTACATATTTGTATCATGCTTGATGATACACACAAGATGGGTGTATGAGACTTGTACCAAGATTAGTTTTAAGATTAGAGTTATTCTTTTATCATAACATTTAACAAAAGGGTTAAACTTAGTCAAAGTAATCAAGCTTGAAGAAGCTTGGAGAAACTTTGACAAAGTCCTCTCTTTTGTCTTTTGTCTTGATATTCTTTAACCCAACCCTTAACCTAATGCCTTGGTTAATTCTCTACATGAGTTAAGCATGAGAGCTTAACTCAACCATGGTGTCATTATTTATTGGATAAGTTTTCATTTGGATGGATAATTATTCTTTCTTCTTCTTCTTCATCAAGCTCCATCCAAAAGCTTACTAGCTCCAATGGTGCCATGAGAAAAAGAGTGAGAAAATCAATTCTAAAGTGAGCCCACTTCCTACTTCTTCATCCTCTACCACTTGCCATGTAGTAGAGTGTGTTCTCTTCACAAAGTTCATGACCTAGCGAAGGAATAGCTTGAGTTAGTGTCTCCCCGACGTAGATCATCTTCGGCCTCGAAGTCATCGTAGCAAGCACGTTCGTTCTTCTCGTGGAGCTTCTCTAGAGTCCGGAGTTCACGATCGCAGCGATGGGGATGTCTACACGGAGCTAATGAAGTAGAGGACCGGATCTACAAAGATTGTAATCCCTTTCACTAAGTAGTAAAGTAGTTTACTAGCTTATTGTTTCGCCTAATCTCTAGTTAACGATCTTGCATAGAGTTATTAGGCACATAAAAATTTGATTTTTGCATGGTTGATGCCTTGTAGAACCTCTTGAGTGTGCCTAGTAACCCTACAGTGGTATCAGAGCCAAGCTAGAGCTTTAGGCGAAGTGTAGAGGATGTTAGAAATCCGATTGAACCCCGAAACCCTAATTCAAACCCTTCTCTAGACATTTTCTGAAAATGTAGTTTTTTCCAAATTAAAAATACTCAAAAAATTCAGCAGGGTTTTCTAGGAATTACGGTGCAACACGTGGACCCAACTCCATCAAGCCACCGTGGAACCGCGACCGTACCCTAGGTCGCGCGGCGGTTCCGCGGCCACACTGTAGCTTCCTTGTCCACTGTTTGCACAGTAATGTCCTATATTGTTTCCTGTGTTTTATGGGTAATTTTAATTTATACTCAAGAGTTGAGTTTTCTGGGTTGTATTGGGAGTTCGATGATTCGATCGGAAAGTTTGACTTCGTCTATGTGTTTTTCCGGGTAATTTAGAACGTGTTAAAAAGTTCGACCGGATATAAATAACCCACTTTTTCCCCTGTCGGGAAATTTCCAAGTGTTGGATTTTTCCGTTGTTTAAGAACGTTCTAAGTAGTGCAAGTAACGCAATGGACCCTCTAGAAGACAACAAACCTTAACTCGATTATATAACCGTCTTGAACTGCCTTTTGAACCTTAGGGTTTGGGGCAGTACGGCGTGCCATATGTGAGGCGTTGGCTTGACCCTTCTACGGCTGGACCGTTGGTACTGTAGCATGAAGTGGATGTTTTTAAAACTTATTTCATGTGTTGAGCTTTTCGGGAAAACTTGAGTGTTTGTTTATTCGATCGGAAAGTTTAACATTGTCTATTTATCTGGAATGTGATACAATATTTGGAATCCACAAGTAGTTATGAGATAACTAATTTGAATGTTATAAACATTGCAGTAGTCTCATATGATCGGTTGCCACGGAATTTTGATGCGATCAAAAGTCCGTCGCAATCACGTAGCGTACGCGGATACTCGCCGGGTAAACTTAATAGACAACCATGTCCCATAGCCCCGACCAAGTGACTGTAGGAGAACCCCGTCGCCAAAAGCATCCGTTCGGGTGCTCGCGGCAGCGGTGTTCCGCCTTAGTGCACTTCGTCGACGGCATCCGGGGGTGCGGCCGTTTACTAAAGTTTGCGACGAGCATTCGATCAGATTATCGGGAATCTTGTTGAATTGCCCGACTAGATATTGAAAAGTGTTTTCGATATATGAGACTAAAATGCGGGGTTTATAATTGTTAGGCATGCGATGTCTAAGAAATTCATTTGGTTAGGCATGCGATGTCTAAAGAGGTTGCGGATTCCAACTGTTGTAATTTTACACTTTCTTTTCTGTGACCGTAAGCGTAGTATGTGGTGTATCGCCGGCTTCGTTGCTATACGTCAACGACAATCGGGATACGCTTACTTGCTTACGTTGATGATGTAGGGTTACTAGGCACTCTAATGAAGCTCTACAAGGCATCGACCATGCCGGATTAAAAAATTTAGGTGCCTAACAACCCGAAGCAAGATCGTTAACTAGATATTAGGCGAATCAAAAGCAAGTAAATCACATTTACACTAAAGGAAATGGACTACAACCTTTGTAGATCTGGTCCTCCACTTCCATAGCTCCGTGACGACGTCCCTTCGCTGCGATCAACCAACTCCCGGACTCTCGGACGGCTCCATAAGGAAATTGCAACGGGATCGCTTGAAGTCTTCGGTGCCGAAGATGATCTACGTCGAGAGAATACGGACTCAAACTTCTACCTCACTAACCATAGAATTAGTGAAGCAAACACCCTAAACTAAAGTGCTAGTCTAGTAGAGGATGGTGAGATAGAAAGTGGGCACTCTTTAGATTTTGATTTCTCACTCTGAATCTTCACTTGTAATTTTCTAGCAAGCTATCTCTTTTTCTTCAAGGAGAAGAAGAAGAAGAAAAGAATAGAATGAAAGAATAATTCACATAATAGAAAATCAAGTGAAGACTTATCATAATGCAACCATGGGTGAGGTTAACTCATGTAGAGAATAAACTAGGGTTTAGGTTGATGGTTAGGTTAAGGACAAAACAAAATGGCAAGACTTTTTCAAAGATGCTAGCATGCTTCATGAAGCTTCTAGTAATGAAACAAAAAAGCCACCATTTAGTTTTTCCAAAATTAAATAAATAAATAAATAAATAAAACCTTAACCATTAACCTAAACTATGGTTTAAAGCATACACACCCAAGTTTGCATGTATCATCAAACATGATGCAATCTTGTGCACAAAAATATATCACATATACAACTTGTGCACAACAAGTGAGAAAATCAATCTTAAGTGAACCAATACTAGTTAATGTAAAGCAATATATCAAATATATAATTATACATTAAATCATTAAATCAACACTTGATTTAACGATCCGGTCATATCGCATATAACCGACTAATATCAATGTATCGACTTATCGAATCAATCCTTGATTCGATAACTAGGTTATATCGCATACAACCAATCGATACAATCATCGCGAGAATCGAATACGGTATCACATACTCGCATCATTCTCGGTCTCGCACATATCACATATGCGCTCCTATCTCGTTTTGCCTGAGCCAGTACAACCTCTATGTAGGACTCTAAAGACTCGTCAATACGCCGGCAGTAGGTGATGATCATATCAAGCACCCACAAGCCGTCAGCGGTACTAGATGGACGTAACGGCTACCCGGGTATTGAGCGATCAGAAGATCAGCAAGCAAGCCCGCTCCAACTCCTGCAAAAAGCCTGACAGTGGCACTACCGTACAGTCCGGTCTCCTCGTCTGATATGTCGCATATCAGGTCTAGGGGTGGTAAACGTCAGACCCCAATAACCGATAAGTCATGCTGATATGAGGCTCATAACGGGTCGAGAAACTACTGGTAACACTTACCAGTATATCTCTAAACCAGCCCTGGCCAGGGACTTCCCTGTTATGGCCAATCGAGCATAGCGCAACATCAACCCCCAATACCGGGAGAGACGAAACCCCTCTTATCGCTCATTGCCTCCATGTGACTTGGAACTGTACCCAAAAACCACCGTTTTGCACGCCCTCTTGGACATGGTAAGGTGGAAATCAAAGCACAGTGGGAATCACACAAGACTCTATGACGATCTCGGGTCTACAGACTAACCTGTACCAGTGTCACCAGAGAACTGCCATCTGACGTAAGGTATAATACCATCTGGGAGTTCTCGGCGAGTCCGTCCAGTGTACCCAGTCTCCACTGAGCACCCGTATATCATCTCTGATGTCAAACATCAATGGATATGGGATCATCCATCGTCCATCTGTATGGGTCGAGAAGGTTTACGCTAGTCTACTCTGGTATATCGATACCCCGTCTCGATATACCCACGACTAGGGACCTTGAAGGATGTACTTATGGACTACCATGTCCCCACTAGTATGATCCGCATCACAGTCCAGGTAGTCAAGAACACATCCTAAGGGCTTTACCAACATGTAACAGAGAGACAATCAGTATACACGTTAAGGTAAAGAGTAACCGGATAGCATACTATCATGTCGAGCAAGAAAGTCCTCCCTATATATGTCCAAGCATCCACTACAATATACAACACATGTATAGTGATGTCCTCTAGGGCATACATATAACTAACAGATGATATGAGATATTTTGTGTTTCTGTGATATGTTATATTGGATCGTCGCGTTTGAATAGCCGGGGGTTTTATGTGAGATGAGAGTTTTTCTTTTTCATTCATGTAAAATTCTTTTGTATATAATATTCTTTTATTGGGGCACTTCCGGGATGATGTTGATGTCACCATTTGTATATTATTTACTTTTCCGCACTAGGATAGACCCAAGACGGGGAGCACAAGTAACCGGGTTCTAGGGTCCAGTGGGAGACCATCTCGAGGAGTCGAGACCGGGTCTCTTAACCCTAGAATTGGCAGTGTTGCTTACCGCTCTCGTAGGGGTCTAGGGATATGGGTTTGGCTATTCATCGCGACCGTGGAATCCGTGTTTTATACTGGCTCGTATTGAAAACCCGGACGTCCTAGTATATCCAATATTTCATATATGTTTCTTCTGCTGCGATATCTGTGATGTGATCATTTGATATGTTGTGATAGATACTGCATATAGTATATACGATATATTATATAGACGTTACTTATGTTTTACACCCGCGCTAGCCCTGCCCCGCTCTGCCATTAGTTACCTAACCTAACGGTGCACGAGGGGACATCGAGGCGAATGCGGATGGCATAAGTGTACGTCGTATTTATCTGTGATGTTTAGGTGACTTAAATGATGGGACTTCATTAATGAGATTAATGAAATAAAAGAAACCTAATGATGTTGTGGAATCGAATTTTCAAAAACAGGTAGCTACAGTTCTTGCTTTGCATCGCGGTGTTCCTTGTAGAACATCCTGCACCTTATTCGATAAGGAAAGGGCCGAGATCCCTTCACCGGGAGTGACCCCTTTAGCAATGACTGGCAGATGCTGCACCCCTCGGTTTGTCTTTTGATTGCTTTTGGAGTTTTTGCTTTGCATAGTGGTATATATGTTATACCCTGCACCTTATTCGATGAGGAAAGGGCCGACGATCCCTTCACCGGGAGTGACCCCTTTAGCAAAACTAGAAAAGCCTCAAAAACACTCCATTTTAAAATCATTTGATTCTACAACGATATCATGTTCATTACGCAATAGGTTTTCAGAAAAACCTGTCGTAGCCCTCCATCATTTCAGATAAGTCCTACTTAGTATTCGTGCTACGTTTGTTGGCCTTCGTCAAGGCGTAGTGTGCGGTAGCTAACTAGTATTTATCTGCTTATGCATATGATGCAGATTGGATTAGGGTAGTCGTGCAACTTTGTTGGCATGCGTCAAGGGTCGTGCGGGTGGGTTTAATTCAATTGAGAAATGACGGGTTGAACTTGACTAGCGCACTATGGTTTGTTGGCCTGCGTCAAGGTCATGGGACACTAGGGGCAAAATATTATCGGGAATTTCAAGTGTTGAAATTTGCAATGAGATTACATACCTTCTATGAGATAGTTGGATCCTAATACCCGCTGCGAGTAAGAGTTACTCCTGGGAGAGTTTTACACAGTACAATTAGCCGATCAAGTAGGTGTCTAGAAAGGTGTCAACGGGGTTACGCCTCTGGGAAAACGAGATTTACTTTAATTAGGTCCGTGCGAAAGCACGGGGAGCCTCCCTCAAAGTACCGACACTGGCCTGGCTGAAAGTTTGGCGAACTTGTAGCGTGTAATTAATCCCGGCTAGTCTTTCCTTTTAGGGTTTGAAGGAAGATTTGATAAAAACAGTGGGAGCCATCCTGATTAGATAAATTAATAACCAATCTGATCTTGCAAGAGCATACGCTGAGTGTTTTCTTCTCCCTCTCTCCAGGTAGCGACCATATCACGCCTTAATCAAGATAATAAAACGGATATATTGACCGAACCAGCTTGTTATACTGAGCTGGGGAACGTTGGTCCCGCTCCAACTTATAAATGTTATAAGACAGAGCAGGAAATTAGGGAATACCAGATTTCCCGTGCCGCCCAAACGAAGAAAGTGCATGATGATGCATCATCTTCGGGTGTGTTCATTACATAGAACTGTTTCTCAGTATTCTTTACGTCCTCAGTATGAGATACCGGATCAGGATCCCGCATATGTAATCTATTACATGGGCTACAGATAGGTAGAGAACTGAGAATGGGTGATAAGTTTCATGAGACAGAAAACGGTGCAAGTGTTGCAGCCAAGTCTGTTGGTCACTGTCACCCTGTATTACTAGAATACAATGATTCTGAACAAATGTTATTAGATACCGAACCTGATATACAACATCATATCAGTCTCTTTATTTGTAAAGAAAGGATATAATTTTGTATTGTTGAATAATGTTTTGAACATTTCCTATATCAAGAGTTAATTGGTTCAGGCACGTTATCTAAAAGCATTGACGTTCTAAATCAAACTACAGTTCTTAGTATACAGAACACACACAAGAGGAAGAGTTCAGAAATGAACGGATCCTTCTTGAGGTATTGTAGACTAGGTCATATCAATGCGACACGACTAGCTAAGTTACATTTAGATGCATATTTAAATCTGTTTGAATTTACATCTTGTGGAACTTTCCGGTCATGTCACAAAGATAAGATGACCATAGCTCTGTTTATTGGAAACAGAGAAAGAGTTAGTGAACTCTTGGGATTTATATATGCTGATGTATGAAAGTCTCCAGTCTACATATGCCAAGACCGGTTCTTTGTACTTCATTACATTCTCTGATGATCTCTCTAGATTCAGACATATGTTCCTGTTGAAACACAAGTCCGGACCTTTTAAGATATTCATGGAATATAAGTTAGAAGTAGAGAACCAAAATACGGGTATAAGTATTATGTCCTTTGATGAGATCAAGGAGGAGAATACTTGAGCACGGAATTCCTGGACTATTCTAAAGGAGAATGAGATTCTCCCTCAGCATTACTCCTCCGTATACACCACAGCAAGTCGGTATATCGGGGCGGAGCAATAGCACCCTATGTGATATGGTGTGCTCTATGATGAGTACTACTGAGTTTTCTATTTTCCTTTTGGGAGTTATGCACTTGAGAAGCTGCATACCTATTGAATAGGGTTCAAATCAAATCAGTTGCCTACCACTTCATATGTGATATGGAAAGGGAAGAGCCCATATCTTAAGTTTGTTAAGATTTGGGGTTGTCCGGCCTATGTCTAAAAGCAAAATCCGGACAAGCTCGAGGCAAGTTCTGTTATGTAGAACTGGAAGGGTTCCAGCTATACAAACTGCAGCTGATGATTTGGTAGAACCAAAGGATTCAATAGTTTCCAACGAACCTCAGCCTCTCCGCTGATCCAGTAGGGTTCCTCACCCACCTGAGAGATACTTCGGTTTCTCTATGACAGTGGGAGCGAGGATTGCATCATGAGATGATGACCCAACTAGTTTCGAGCTGGCTATCAGGAGTGAGACTCTGTAAGAATGGCTGGATGCTTGTCGATCTGAGATGGAATCCTTATACACCAACAAAGTATGGACTTTGGTTGCTTTATCTGAAGGGTTAAATCCCCATCAGGAGCAAGTATATCTTGAGAAGATTACTTGGTGTAGATGGAAAAGTCGAGACTTTCAAAGCTAGACTTGTTAAAGGTTTGCATCATTGACCAAGTATGGATTATGATGAAACCTTTTCTAAGGAGCTATGCTTAAGTCCATCCAGATCCTACTTGCCACGGCTACATACCATGACTACGATATCTGGTGGTTGGGTGTCATGACTGCTTTTCTAAATGATGATTTGTAAGAGAGCGTCTATAAGTACACAGCCAGAGGGCTTCGTAGACAGTGGGAGCAGCGGAAACGTGTGCAAGGTGCTTTATAGGATAAAGCAGGCATCGCGGAGTTGGAACATCTGTTTTGATGTGGTAGTCAAAGAGTTTGACTTCATCAAAATGGTAGATAAACCTTGTATATACAAAAAGGTAGTAGGGAGTATGGTGGTGATCCTCGTAGAGTACGTGGATGACATACTCTTGATAGGGAAGAAGTTTCCTATGCTACGCTCTGTCAATATCCGCTTATCACAAGGATTCTCCATATAGGATCAAAATGATACCTACTAAATCCTGGGTTTTGGATCTATGAGATAGATCTAATTGGATGTTAGAATACTCACAAGTTGTAGTAAGATGGTATCAATCGATCCTGAGGAGAATCACTGGAAAGGTTCCAGAGTGATAAGGACGACTGAATGTCAGTCGCAGGCTTTGTCTTTACCCTCAGTGGAGGGACGGTATGTTGGAAGAGTTCCAAGCTAGATACCATGACATACTAGATGATCTAAGGCAAGATATATCGTTACCAAAGATGCTACCAAAGAGGCAGTCTGGATATATATATAAGTTCATGAGATGAACTTCGTTCCTACCATTGTGTGACACTGGAGTTGTGGCTTTTAGCCAAGGAACTACCGTCCCATCAGAAATCCAGATATAATTCTTAGGCAATATCACCTGATCATGGAGATGGTTGATCTCCAGGGAGATCGAGATTAGGAGAGTAGACTCAGAGGACAACACGGCGGATCCACTCACAAAAACTTTTTCCCAGAGAGAGACTATTATGGGATGGTTGAGTATGAGATACTACAACCACTGCTGTCAGATGGCCCTAGTGCAAGTGGGAGATTGTTAGTTATATGTATGCCCTAGAGGCCATTATTATACAAGAGATGTATATTGTAGTGGATGCTTGGACATATATAGGGAGGACTTTCTTGCTCGACATGATAGTATGCTATCTGGTTACTATTTACCTTAACGTGTACACTGATTGTCTCTCTGTTACATGTTGGTAAAGCCCTTAGGATGTGTACTTGATTGCCTGGACTATGATGCAGATCATACTAGTGGGTACATGGTAGTCCATAAGTACATCCTTCAAGGTCCCTAGTCGTGAGAGTATCGAGACAGGGCATCGATACACCAGAGTAGACTAGCGTATACGCATCTTGACCCATATGATGGGCGATGGATGATCCCATATCCATCGGTGTTTGACATCAAGGATGGTGTACAGGTGCTCAGTGGAGACTGGGTACACTGGACGGACTCGCCGAGAACTCCCAGATGGTATTATATCTTACGTCAGATGGCAGTTCTCTGGTGACACTGGTACAGGTTAGTCTGTTGAACCGAGATTGTCATAGAGTCTTGTGTGTTAGTTATATGTATGCCCTAGAGGCCATTACTGTACATACGATGTATATTGTAGTGGATTCTAGGACATATATAGGGAGGACTTTCTTGCTCGACATGATAGTATGCTATCTGGTTGTACTTTATCTTAACATATACTCTGATTGTCTCTATGTTACATGTTGATAAAGCCCTTAGGATATGTACTCGACTATTGGGACTATGATGAGATCATACTAGTGGGGCCACGGTAGTCGACGAGTACATCCTATGACTGTTCCTAGTCGAGGGTGTATCGAGACAGGGCATCGATGCACCAGAGTAGACTAGCGTATACGCATCTTGACCCATATGATGGGCGATGGATGATCCCATATCCATCGGTGTTTGACATCAAGGATGGTGTACGGGTGCTCAGTGGAGACTGGGTACACTGGACGGACTCGCCGAGAACTCCCAGATGGTATTATACCTTACGTCAGATGGCAGTTCTCCGGTGACACTGGTACAGAGTAGTCTGTTGACCCGAGATCGTCATAGAGTCTTGTGTGATTCCCACTGTGCTTTGATTTCCATCATACCACGTCCAAAAGGGCGTGCAAAAAGGTGGCTTTTGGGTATAGTCCCGAATCACATGGAGGCAATGAGCGATAGGAGGGGATTCGTCTCTCCCGGTATAGGGAGTTGATGTTGCGCTGTGTTCGATTGGCTATAACCGGAAATCCCTGGCCAGGGTTGCTGAGATTTACTGGTAAGTGTTATAGTAGTTTCTCGAACTGTTATAGATCTCATATCGACACGACTTATCAAGCTACTAGGGTCTGACGTTTACCACCCCTAGGCAAGATATGCGACATATCAGACGACGAGACCGGACTGTACGGGAGTGTTACTAATTGGATTCACAGAAGAATGTACAGGCTTGCTTGTTGATCTTCTGAGCGCTCAATACCTGGGTGGCTGTTACGTTTAGCTGACCGCTTGCAGCTTGTGGGTGTTTGATGTGATCATCATCTACTGCCGGCGTATTGACGATTCTTTAGAGTCCTACACAGAGCTTTCTTGGCTCAGGCAAAACGGAGTAGGAGCACATATCTGATATGTGCTGGACCGAGGATAATGCGGTATGTGATACCGTATTGGATTCTCGCGATATGAGATATCGACCGGGTATATGTGATATAGCCGGGTCTTTATATTAGTCGGTTATATGCGATATAGCCGGATTGTCGGATCAAGAGTTGATTCGATAATTTAATGTATAATAATATATATGATATATTAAATTACATTAACTAATATTAGCTCACTAAACGATTCATTTTCTCACGGGATAATACATTGATATATATGCGATATATGTTAATTGTATTATTTTCTATTGTTACAAAATATATTGTATATATGATATATAATATTGTAACATGTTAGGGTTACAAATTTAACAATGGATTAGGGTTTAAACTTGGTTAGGGTTTGGATTAGAGTTAGCTTTTGCATGAAGCTTCCATGAAGCTTCATGAAGCTTTGACTTTGTGGTTGCTTGATATTTTTGTGAGATATTATGTTAACCCAATCCAAAACATTAACTCTAGTTAACTCTCTACAAGGGTTAACTCTTTCATGCTTAACCCTTGGTTAGATTTGTAACCACTACAATAATTCATTGTTCATCACAAAAGGAAATAAGTTATCATCTTCATTGATCTTCTTCTTCCTTGAGCTTCTTTTTGAAAAAGCTTTCTTTTGTGATGAAAATGAGTGAGAAAAAGATTATAAATGAGAGCAAAAATCCTACTTCATCATCCTCATCTACCCTTGCCATTTAGATGAGGGTGTTCACTTCATTTGATGAGTGTTAGCTTGTGTTAATGAAACTTCAAGGTAGATCATCTATGTTATCGAAGATCGGAAGCAAGGTTGCATCATTCTTTTCGTGAAGCCTCTCGAGAGTCCAGAACATGATGATCGCAACGAAGGGACCTCAACACGGAGCTTAAGAAGTGAAAGACCGGATCTACAAAGGTTGTAATCCCTCTCACTTAGTGTTAAAGTGTTTAACATGTTCGTTTTCGCCTAAACCCTAGTTTAAAGATCCGGCTTCGGGTTGTTCGGCACGGCTAAAATTTTAATCGGGCATGGTTGAAGCCTTGTAGACCCTTGTGTGCATGCCTAGCAACCCTACAGTGGTATCAGAGCCAAGCTAGAGCTTTAGGCGAAGTCTAGACGAAGTTTAAAGTCCGATCGAACCCGAAAACCCCGATGTTTACCCTTCTCTGTACATTTTTCAAAAATGTGGTTTTTTATGAATTAAAAATGCTCAGAAAAATAAGCAGGAAAAACTAAGAATTACTGTGAAGTACGGCCCTCTAATTCGCAAATATGACCGCGGAACCGCGGCCAAACCAAGGGTTTGGCGGCAGTTCCGCGGCCCAAATTGTGACTTAGTCCCTGGAATTTCATGAAATTATTCTTAGGTCCTTTCTTGTTATTTTTTTCTGGGAATTTTTTAATTCCACTCAAGTGTTGAGTTTTCTAGGGTTGTATTGGGGAATTAATGATTCGATCGGATATTTTAACTTTGTTTTGTTTTTCCAGATAATTTTAGAAACTGTTAAAAAGTTCGAACGGATATCAATAACTCACTTTTTCCCCAGTCGGAAATTTTTTCAAAAGTTGGATTTTTCTCGAGTTTAAGAACGTTCTAAGTCGTGCAAGTAACGCGGTGGACCCTCTAGAAAACAATAAATCTTAACTCGATTATGTGACCGTCTTGAACTGCCTTTTGAACCTTAGGGTTTGGGGCAGTACGGCGTGCCACATGTGAGGCGTTGGCTTAACCCTTCTACGGCTGGACCATTGGTACTGTGGCATATGATGGATGTTTTTAAACTGATTTCAAGTGTTGAGATATATTGGGGAAATCTTGGGTGTTTGATTATCCGATCGGGAAGTTTAACATTGTCTATTTATCTGGAATGTGATACAATATTTGGAATCCACAGGTAGTTATGAGATAACTAATTTGAATGTTATAAATCTAGCAGTTCAGTCTCAGATGATCGGTTGCCACGGAATTTTGATGTGATCAAAAGTCCGTCGCAATCACGTAGCGTACGCGGATACTCGCCGGGTAAACTTAATAGATAGCCACGCCCCGACCAAGTGACTGTAGGAGAACCCCGTCGCCAAAAGCATCCGTTCGGGTGCTCGCGGCAACGGTGTTCCGCCTTAGTGCACTTCGTCGACGGCATCTGGGGGTGCGGCCGTCTACTAAAGTTTGCGACGAGCATTCGATCAGGATGTCGGGAATCTTGTTGAATTGCCCGACTTGATATTGAAAAGTGTTTTCGATAATGAGACTAAAATGCGGGGTTTATAATTGTTAGGCATGCGATGTCTAAGGAATTCATTTGGTTAGGCATGCGATGTCTAAGGAGGTTGCGGATTCCAACTGTTATAGTTTTACATTTTCTTTTCTGTGACCGTAAGCGTAGTATGTGGTGTATCGCCGGCTTCGTTGCTATATATCAACGACAATCGGGATACGCATACTTGCTTACGTTGATGATATGAAATATTATGTGTTGCTGTGATATGTTATATTGGATCGTCGCGTTCTGAATAGCTGGGGGTTTTATGTGAGATGTGAGTTTTTTTTTCATTCATATAAAATTCATTTGTATGTAATATTCTTTTATTGGGGCACTTCCGGGCTGAGGATGATGACACCATTGTATATTATTTACTTTTCCGCATTAGGTAGACCCAAGGCGGGGAGCACAAGTAACCGGGTTCTGGGGTCCAATGGGAGACCATCTCGAGGAGTCGAGACCGGGTCTCCTAACCCTAGAATTGGCAGTGTTACTTGCCGCTCTCGTAGGGGTCTAGGGATGTGGGTTTGGCTATTCATCACGACCGTGGAATCCGTGTTTTATACAGGCTCGTATTGAAAACACGGACGTCCTAGTATATCCAATATTTCATATATGTTCTTCTGCTGTAATGTTCTGTGATGAGATCATATTACTGCCTGAGACGAATGTTTATATTATATATATGAGATATATGTTATATTGCAGATTTCGTTTCAAATGTGATGCTTGTGAAGCACAATTAAAATGGGACTTCATTAATGAGATTAATGAAATAAAAGAAACCTAATGATGTTGTGGAATCGAATTTTCAAAAACAGGTAGCTACGGTTCTTGCTTTGCATCGCGGTGTTCTTTGTAGAACATCCAGCACCTTATTCGATAAGGAAAGGGCCGAGATCCCTTCACCGGGAGTGACCCCTTTAGCAATAACTGGCAGATGCTACACCCCTCGGTTTGTTTTTGATTGCTTCTATAGTTTTTGCTTTGCATAGTGATATATATGATATATCCTGCACCTTATTCGATGAGGAAAGGGCCGACGATCCCTTCACCGGGAGTGACCCCTTTAGCAAAACTAGAAAAGCCTCAAAAACACTCCATTTAAAATCACTCGATTCTACAACGATATAAAGTTCATTACGCAAAGGGTTTTCTTAAAAACCTGTCGTAGCCCTCCGTCATTTCAGATAAGTAATAGTTAGTATTCGTGCTGCGTTTGTTGACTCAGTCAAGGCGTAGTGTGCGATAGCTGATTAGTACTTATCTGCAAAGCATATGATGCGATTGGATTAGGGTAGTCGTGCGGCCTTGTTGACTCAGTCAAGGGTCGTGGGGGTGGGTTTAATTCAATCAGGAAATGACGGGTTGAACTTTACTTACGGTCTATGGTTTGTTGACTCAGTCAAGGTCATAGATCGCTTGGGGCAAAATATTATTGGGAATTTCAAGTGTTGAAATTTGCAATGAGATTGCATACCTTCTATGAGATAGTTGGATCCCGATACCCGCTGCGAGTAAGAGTTACTCCTGGGAGAGTTTTACACATTATAATTAGCCGATCAAGTAGGTGTCTAGAAAGGTGTTAACGGGGTTACGCCTCTGGGAAAACGAGGTTTACTTTAATTAGGTTCGTGCGAAAGCACGGGGGACCTCCCTCAAAGTACCGACACTGGCCTGGCTGAAAGATTGGCGAACTTGTAGCGTGTAATTAATCCCGGCTAGTCTTTCCTTTTAGGGTTTGAAGGAGGATTTGATTAAAATAGTGGGAGACATCCTGATTAGATATATTAAATAACCAATCTAATCTTGCAAGAGCATACGCTGAGTATTTTCTTCTCTCTCTCTCTCCAGGTAGCGACCATATCACGCCTTAATAAAGATAATAAAACGGATAAATTGACCGAACCCGCTTGTTATACTGAGCTGGGAACGTTGGTCCTGCTCCAACTTATAATTGTTATAAGACAGAGCAGGAAATTGGGGAATACCAGATTTCCCGTGCCGTCCAAACGAAGAAAGTGCATGCTGATGCATCATCTTCGGGTATGTTCATTACATAGAACTGTTTCTCAGTATCCTTTACGTCCTGGGTATGAGATATCGGATCAGGATCCCGCATATGTAATCTGTTACATGGGCTACAGATAGGTAGAGAACTGAGAAAGGGTGATAAGTTTCATGAGACAGAAAACGGTGCAAATGTTGCAGCCAAGTCTGTTGGTCACTATCATCCTGTATTACCAGAATACATTGATTCTGAACTAATGTTATTAAATACCGAACCTGATATACAACATCATATCAGTCTCTTTATTAGTAAAGAAGTGATATAATTTTGTATTGTTGGATAATGTTTTGAACATTTCCTATATCAAGAGTTGATTGGTTCAGACATGTTATCTAAAAGTATTGACGTTCTAAATCAAACTACAGTTTTTAGTATATAGAACACACATAAGAGGAAGAGTTCAGAAATGAACGAATCCTTCTTGAGGCATTGTAGACTAGGTCATATCAATGCGACCCGACTAGCTAAGTTACATTTAGATGCATATTTAAAGATTTTGAATTTACATCTTGTGAAACTTGCCGGTCATGTCACAAAGATAAGATGACCATAGCTCTGTTTATTGGAAACAGAGAAAGAGTTAGTGAACTCTTGGGATTTATATATGCTGATGTATGAAAGTCTCCAGTCTACACATGCCAAGACCGGTTCTTTGTACTTCATTACATTCTCTGATGATCTCTCTAGATTCATACATATGTTCCTGTTGAAACACAAGTCCGGACCTTTTAAGATATTCATGGAATATAAGTTAGAAGTAGAGAACCAAAATACGGGTATAAGTATTATGTCCTTTGATGAGATCAAGGAGGAGAATACTTGAGCACGGAATTCCTGGACTATTCTAAAGGAGAATGAGATTCTCCCTCAGCATTACTCCTCCGTATACACCACAGCAAGTCGGTATATCGGGGCGGAGCAATAGCACCCTATGTGATATGGTGTGCTCTATGATGAGTACTACTGAGTTTTCTATTTTCCTTTTGGGAGTTATGCACTTGAGAAGCTGCATACCTATTGAATAGGGTTCAAATCAAATCAGTTGCCTACCACTTCATATGTGATATGGAAAGGGAAGAGCCCATATCTTAAGTTTGTTAAGATTTGGGGTTGTCCGGCCTATGTCTAAAAGCAAAATCCGGACAAGCTCGAGGCAAGTTCTGTTATGTAGAACTGGAAGGGTTCCAGCTATACAAACTGCAGCTGATGATTTGGTAGAACCAAAGGATTCAATAGTTTCCAACGAACCTCAGCCTCTCCGCCGATCCAGTAGGGTTCCTCACCCACCTGAGAGATACTTCGGTTTCTCTATGACAGTGGGAGCGAGGATTGCATCATGAGATGATGACCCAACTAGTTTCGGGCTGGCCATCAGGAGTGGGACTCTGTAAGAATGGCTGGGTGCTTATCGATCTGAGAAGGAATCCTTATACACCAACAAAGTATGGACTTTGGTTGCTTTATCTAAAGGGTTAAATCCCCATCAGGAGCAAGTATATCTTGAGAAGATTACTTGGTGTACATGGAAAAGTTGAGACTTTCAAAGCTATGCTTAAGTCCATCCAGATCCTACTTGCCACGGCTACATACCACGACTACGATATCTGGTGGTTGGGTGTCATGACTGCTTTTCTAAATGATGTTTTAGTAGAGAGCGTCTATAAGTACACAGCCAGAGGGATTCGTAGACAGTGGGAGCAGTGGAATCGTGTGCAAGATGCTTTATTGGATGAAGCAGGCATCGCGGAGTTGGAACATCTGTTTTGATGTGGTAGTCAAAGAGTTTGACTTCATCAAAATGGAAGATGAACCTTGTATATACAAAAAGGTAGTAGGGAGTATTGTGGTGATCCTCGTAGAGTACGTGGATGACATACTCTTGATAGGGAAGGAGTTTCCTATGCTACGCTCGGTTAATCTCCCCTTATCACAAGGATTCTCCATATAGGATCAAGGTGATACCTCCTAAATCCTGAGTTTTCGATCTATGAGATAGATCTAATTGGATGTTAGGATACTCACTAGTTGTAGTGAGATGATATCAATCGATCCTGGGGAGAATCACTGGAAAGGTTTCAGGATGATAAGGACGACTGAATGTCAGTCACAGGCATTGTCTTTACCCTCAGTGGAGGGACGGTATGTTGGAAGAGTTCCAAGCTAGATACCGTGACATACTAGACGATTAAAGGCAAGATACATCGTTACCAAAGATGCTACCAAAGAGGCAGTCTGGATATATATAAGTTCATGAGATGAACTTCGTTCCTACCATTGTGTGACAATGGAGTTGTGGCTTTAGCCAAGAAACTACCGTCCCATCAGAAATCCATATATAATTCTTAGACAGTATCACCTGATCATGGAGATGGTTGATCTCCAGGGAGATCGAGGTTAGGAAAGTAGACACAGAGGACAACAGCGCAGATCCACTCATAAAGGCCTTTTTCCCAGTACAGACTGTTAGTTATATGTATGCCCTAGTGCAAGTGGGAGATTGTTAGTTATATGTATGCCCTAGAGGCCATTACTGTATATACGATGTATATTGTAGTGGATGCTAGGACATATATAGGGAGGACTTTCTTGCTCGACATGATAGTATGCTATCTGGTTGTACTTTATCTTAACATGTACTCTGATTGTCTCTATGTTACATGTTGATAAAGCCCTTAGGATATGTACTCGACTACTGGGACTATGATGAGATCATACTAGTGGGGCCACGGTAGTCGACGAGTACATCCTATGACTGTTCCTAGTCGAGGGTGTATCGAGACAGGGCATCGATGCACCAGAGTAGACTAGCGTATACGCATCTTGACCCATATGATGGGCGATGGATGATCCCATATCCATCGGTGTTTGCCATCAAGGATGGTGTATGGGTGCTCAGTGGAGACTGGGTACACTGGACGGACTCGCCGAGAACTCCCAGATGGTATTATACCTTACGTCAGATGGCAGTTCTCCGGTGACACTGGTACAGAGTAGTCTGTTGATCCGAGATCGTCATAGAGTCTTGTGTGATTCCCACTGTACTTTGATTTCCATCATACCACGTCCAAGAGGGCGTGCAAAAATGTGGCTTTTGGGTACAGTCCCGAATCACATGGAGGCAATGAGCGATAGGAGGGGATTCGTCTCTCCCGGTATAGGGAGTTGATGTTGCGCTGTGTTCGATTGGCTATAACTTGAAATCCCTGGACAGGGTTGCTGAGATTTTCTGGTAAGTGTTATCAGTAGTTTCTCGAACTGTTATAGACCTCATATTGACATGACTTATCAAGCTACTAGGGTCTGACGTTTACCACCCCTAGGCGAGATATGCGACATATCAGACGACGAGACCGGACTGTACGGGAGTGTTACTAATTGGATTCACAGGAGAATGTACAGGCTTGCTTGTTGATCTTATGAGCGCTCAATACCTGGGTGGCTGTTACGTTTAGCTGACCGCTTGCAGCTTATGGGTGTTTGATATGATCATCACCTACTGCCGGCGTATTGACGATTCTTTAGAGTCCTACACAGAGCTTTCTTGACTCAGGCAGAACAGAGTAGAAGCACATATCTGATATGTGCGGGACCGAGGATAATGCGGTATGTGATACCGTATCGGATTCTCGCGATATGAGATATCGACCGGGTATATGTGATATAGCCAGGTCTTTATATTAGTCGGTTATATGCGATATAGCCGGATTGTCGGATCAAGAGTTGATTCGATAATTTAATGTATAATAATATATATGATATATTAAATTACATTAACTAATATTAGCTCACTAAAAGATTCATTTTCTCACGGGATAATACATTGATATATATGCGATATATGTTAATTGTATTATTTTCTATTGTTACAAAATATATTGTATATGTGATATATAATATTGTAACATGTTAGGGTTACAAATTTAACAATGGATTAGGGTTTAAACTTGGTTAGGGTTTGGATTAGGGTTAGCTTTTGCATGAAGCTTCCATGAAGCTTTGACTTTGTGGTTGCTTGATATTTTTGTGAGATATTATGTTAACCCAATCCAAAACATTAACTCTAGTTAACTCTCTACAAGGGTTAACTCTTTCATGCTTAACCCTTGGTTAGATTTGTAACCACTACAATAATTCATTGTTCATCACAAAAGGAAATAAATTATCATCTTCATTGATCTTCTTCTTCCTTGAGCTTCTTTTTGAAAAAGCTTTCTTTTGTGATGAAAATGAGTGAGAAAAAGATTATAAATGAGAGCAAAAATCCTACTTCATCATCCTCATCTACCCTTGCCATTTAGATGAGGGTGTTCACTTCATTTGATGAGTGTTAGCTTGTGTTAATGAAACTTCAAGGTAGATCATCTATGTTATCGAAGATCGGAAGCAAGGTTGCATCATTCTCTTCGTGAAGCCTCTCGAGAGTCCAGAACACGATGATCGCAGCGAAGGGACCTCAACACGGAGCTTCAGAAGTGAAGGAACGGATCTACAAAGGTTGTAATCCCTCTCACTTAGTGTTAAAGTGTTTAACATGTTCGTTTTCGCCTAAATCTTAGTTTAAAGATCCGGCTTCGGGTTGTTCGGCACGGCTAAAATTTTAATCGGGCATGGTTGATGTCTTGTAGACCCTTGTGTGCGTACCCAGCAACCCTACATTGTGTGATTCCCACTGTGCTTTGATTTCCACCTTACCACGTCCAAGAGGGCGTGCAAAACGGTGGTTTTTGGGTACAGTCCCGAATCACTTGGAGGCAATGAGCGATAGGAGGGGATTCATCTATCCCGGTATAGGGAGTTGATGTTGCGCTGTGTTCGATTGGCTATAATTGGAAATCCCTGGCCAGGGTTGCTGAGATTTACTGGTAAGTGTTACCAGTAGTTTCTCAAACTGTTATAGACCTCATATCAACACGACTTATCGAGCTACTGGGGTCTGACGTTTACCACCCCTAGGCGAGATATGCGACATATCAGACGACGAGACCGGACTGTACGGGAGTGTTACTGATTGGATTCATAGGAGAACTAGCGGGCTTGCTTGTTGATCTTCTGATCGTTCAATATCCGGGTGGCCGTTACGTTTAGCACACCGCTTGCGGCTTGTGGGTGTTTGATATGATCATCACCTACTGCCGGCGCATTGATGAGTCTTCAGAGTCCTACACAGGGGTTTCCTGGCTCAAGCGAAATGGAGTAGGAGCACATATGTGATATGTGCAGGACCGAGATTAATACGATATGAGATACCGTATTCTATTCTCGTGATTCGTGACATTGATCGGTTGTATGCGATATAGCCGGGTTATCGGATCAAGTGTTGATTCGATAAGTTGTTACACATTGATATTAGTCGGTTATAGTCGGATTATTAAATCAAGAGTTGATTTAATAATTTAATGCATAATTATATATTTGATATATTACATTGCATTAACTAGTATTAGCTCACTTAAGATTTATTTTCTCACTAAATTGTGCACATTGTTTATATGTGATATATGCAAGTGTACATGTTTGTATCATGCTTGATGATACACACAAGATGGGTGTATGAGACTTGTACCAAGATTAGTTTTAAGATTAGGGTTATTCTTTTATCACAACATTTAACAAAAGGGTTAAACTTAGTCAAAGTAATCAAGCTTGAAGAAGCTTGGAGAAACTTTAACAAAGTCCACTCTTTTGTCTTTTGTCTTGATATTCTTTAACCCAACCCTTAACCTAATGCCGTGGTTAATTCTCTATATGAGTTAAGCATGAGAGCTTAACTCAACCATGGTGCCATTATTTATTGGATAAGTTTTCATTTGGATGGATAATTATTCTTTCTTCTTCTTCTTCATCAAGCTCCATCCAAAAGCTTACTAGCTCCAATGGTGCCATGAGAAAAAGAGTGAGAAAATCAATTCTAAAGTGAGCCCACTTCCTACTTCTTCATCCTCTACCACTTGCCATGTAGTAGAGTGTGTTCTCTTCACAAAGTTCATGACCTAGTGAAGGAATAGCTTGAGTTAGTGTCTCCCCGACGTAGATCATCTTCGGCCTCGAAGTCATCGTAGCAAGCACGTTCGTTCTTCTTGTGGAGCTTCTCTAGAGTCTGGAGTTCACGATCGCAGTGATGGGAACGTCTACACGGAGCTAATGAAGTGGAGGACCGGATCTACAAAGGTTGTAATCCCTTTCACTAAGTAGTAAAGTAGTTTACTAGCTTATTGTTTCGCCTAATCTCTAGTTAACTATCTTGCATAGAGTTGTTAGGCACATAAAAATTTGATTTTGGCATGGTTGATGCCTTGTAGAACCTCTTGAGTGTGTCTAGTAACCCTACAGCTTTGGCCAAGGAACCCAGGTCCTATCAGCGATCCAGGCATATTCTGAGGCGGTATCACCTGATCCGGGAGATAGTTGATCGCCGGGAGATCGAGGTCAGGAGGGTTGACACGAAGAACAACACAGCGGATCCACTCACGAAGGCCATTCCCCAGATACAGTTTGAGAGACTCTTCGGGATGCTCGGTATGCGATACTACAGCAGCTGGCCCTAGTGCAAGTGGGAGATTGTTAGTTGTATATATTCCCTAGAGGCTAGTATTGTACAGATGATGTATATTATATTGGATGCTTGGACATATATAGAGAGGACTTTCTTGCTCGATATGATAGTATGCTATCTGGTTGCTCTTTATCTTAACATGTATACTTGTCTCTTTATACTGTCTTATAGATACATGTTGATAAAGCCCTTAGGATATGTACTTGACTACCTGGACTGTGATGCAGATCATACTAGTGGGGCCATGGTAGTCCATAAGTACATCCTTTAATGTTCCTAGTCGTGGGTGTATCGAGACAAGGCATCGATATACCAGAGTAGACTAGCGTATACGCTTCTCGACCCATGAGATGGGCGATGGATGATCCCATATCCATGGTGTTTGACATCAGAGATGGTATACGGGTGCTCAGTGGAGACTGGGTACACTGGACGGACTCACCTAGAACTCCCAGATGGTATTATACCTCACGTCAGATGGCAGTTCTCTGGTGGCACTTGTGCAGGTTAGTCTGTAGACCCGAGATCGTTATAGAGTCTTGTGTGATTCCCACTGTGCATTGATTTCCACCTTACCACGTCCATGAGGGCGTGCAAAACGGTGGTTTTGGGGTACAGTCCCGAGTCACATGGAGACAATGAGCAATAGGAGGGGTTTCGTCTCTCCCGGTATTGGAGGTTGATATTGCGCTGTGCTTGATTGGCTATAACAGGGAAGTCCCTAGCCAGGGCAGATTTAGAGATTTGCTGGTAAGTGTTACCGGTAGTTTCTCGACCCGTTATGAGCCTCACATCGGCACGAATTATCGGTTATTGGGGTCTGACGTTTACCACCCCTAGACTTGATATGCGACATATCAGACGAGGAGACCGGACTGTACGGGAAGTGTTACCGGCAGGCTTTTACAGGAGTTAGAGCGGGCTTGCTTGCTGATCTTCTGATCGCTCAATACCCGGGTAGCCGTTACATCCAGCTAGTACCGCTGATGGCTTATGGGTGCTTGATGTGATCATCACCTACTGCCGGCGTATTGACGAGTCTTTAGAGTCCTACACAGAGGTTTTACCGGCTCAGGCAAAACGAAATAGGAGCGCATATGTGATATGTGCGGGACCGAGAATAATGCATGTATGTGATACCGTATTCTATTCTCGCGACTTTTAGTATCGGTCGGTTATATATGATATGACCGGGTTATCGAATCAAGTGTTGATTCGATAAGTCGATACGATGAATGTTAGTCGGTTATATGAGATATGACCGGATTATTAAGTCGAGTGTTGATTTAATAATTAAGTGTATAATTGTATATTAGATATACTAGTTTACATTTCCTAACACATGTTCACTTTAGGGTTTTTCTCACATGAGCACAACTTTAATGTATATGTGATATATATTAAAATTGTGTTTTCTTTTATTGTATCATGGTTGATGATACACTAGACATGGGTGTACAAGACATACACCATGCTATTTGTTATGTTGGGTTTTAACATTTAAAAGTAATTACAAAATTAGTGGTAAATTAGAAAATGCATGAAGCTTGTGGATGCATTGACTAAAGTCCACTAAATTTGTTTTTACTTTGGGTTTTAACCTAACCTTAACACTTAGCTATGGTTATGGCTCTACAAGAGTTAGTATATGATACTCACTCACCATGGTTAGCCTTCTCACTTGATCATTATCTCTTCTCATTTTATTTTCTTCATCTTCTTCTTCTTGTTTCAAAAAGAAAAAGAAAACTAGGGTTTGATCCAAAGTGAGAAAGATTGTGAGAAACAAAATTCTAAAGAGAACCCACTTCCTATTTCTCCATCCTCTACTAGACTAGCACTTTAGTTTAGGGTGTTTAGTTCACTAATTCTCTAGTTAGTGAAGTAGGAGCTTGAGTCGGAATTCCCTCGACGTAGATCATCTTCGGCCTCGGAGACTTCAAGCAAGGTCGCATCCTTCGCGTCGTGAAGCCATGCAAGAGCCCAGGAGAACCTTGATCGCAGCGAAGGGACTTCAACAAGGAGAAAATGAAGTGAAGGACCGATCTACAAAGGTTGTATTTCGTATTCTCTTTAGAGTAAAGTTGTTTACTTGCTTTTAGTTTCGCCTAAACTCTAGTATACGATCTTGCTTAGGGTTGTTCGGCACCTAGAAATTTAATTTTGGCATGGTCGATGCCTTGTAGAGCCTTGTTAGTGTGCCTAGTAACCCTACAGAGCGAGCAGAAGATCAACAAGCGAACTTATCCAAACTCCCGTAGAGCCAACCAGCAACACTTACCGTACAGTCCGGTCTCTTCGTCAGATATTTTGTATATCGAGTCTAGGGATGGTATCGTCGACCCCAATAACTCAATAAGTCATGCCGATGTGTGGCCTATAACAGATCGAGAAACTACTGATAACACTTATCAGTAAATCTCATCAGCCATGGCAAGGGACTTTCAGTTATAGCCAATCGCGCATAGCACAATATCAACCCCCAATACCGGGAGAGAAGAAACCCCTCCTATCGCTCATTACCTACATGTGTCTCAGGAATGTACCCAAAAACCACCTGTTTGCACGACTCAGTAGAGCCGTGGTAGGGTGGAAATTAAAGCGCAGTGGGAGAATACACAAGACTCTATGACGATCTCGGGTTTACAGATTAACCTGTACAAGTGTCACCTGAGAACTGATATCCGACGATAGATATAATACCATATAGGAGTTCTCGGCGAGTCTGTTCTGTGTACCTACTCTCCACTGAGCACTTGTATACAATCTTTGATGTCAAACACCAATAGATATGTAATCATTCATCGCCCATCAAATGGGTCAAGAAACGTATACGCTAGTCTACTCTGGAATATCGATGCCCCGTCTCGATACACCCACGACTAGGAACATTTAAGGATACGCTTATAGACTAGTCATGCCCCAGTAGTATGATCTGCATCATAATCATGGTAGTCAAGCGGATATCCTAAGGGCTTTATCAACATGTATCAAATGAATAGTATACATAATTAAGTGAACATGTCAAGATAAAGAGTAACCAGATAGCATACTTATTGGGTTCGCTTAGCACCCCCAACGGTTTTCGGCACGCATCAAGTATGCTATTTAAAAAAATTTAGGGTGCCGAGCGAGCCCGACCAAGGATCTAACTAGAGAATTAGGGTTTTAAAAACATGTAAACAACTTTACACTAAATGATATAGGAATACAACCTTTGTAGACCAGTCCTTCACTTCTAAACCTCCATGTAGTATTCCCTATGCTCCAAGTAGTAGTGTCCCGGACTCTCGTTAGGCTCCACTAAGCAAAAAGAACGCGCTTGCTCAAGGATCATCGAGGCCGAAGATGATCTACGTCGAAAAATCTCTAACTCAAGCTACCTCTTCACTAATTGATGGATTAGTGAAGCAAACAACCTATACTAAATGACTAGTTTGGTATATATTGATGAAGTAGGAATTTTGCTCACTTTAGAATTATTTTTCTCTTTTTCTTTTTCTCCTCTCTCAAAAGCTAGTGGGTGAGAAAATATCTCATATATCTCATGTAGAGACTTAACCATGGTTAAAGATAATGGTTAGGTTAATAAAAATCTATATAAAACAAAATTAGTGGACTAAATCAAGGCTTCTCCATACTTCTACAAGCATCTTTAGCCATGCTTAATTTCCACCTAATTTTGTTTTTCCTTTAATAATTAATCACCCAAATTATCTTTAGTTAGGTATGAGTCTCATACACCAAAGTCCAATGTAGCATCTAGCATGACACAAAAATAATACATTAATATATATCACATATATATTTAAATGTATTTTGAGAAAACAATTTCTTAAGTGAGCTAATATTAGTTAATGTATATTAATATATCAAATATATAATTATACATTAAATTAATAAATCAACACTTGATTTAATAACCCGGTTATATCACATACAGCCGACTAATATCATTTACATGTATATCAAATATACATATAACAAATTATTGAATCAACACTTGATTCAATAATCCGGTTATATCACATATAACCCAAATCGCGAGATTATAATACTGTATCACATACAAGTATCAATCTCGGTCCCGCACATATCATATATGTGCCCGACTTCGTCTTGCTTGAGCCAGGAAAGCTCTGTGTAGGACTCTAAAAACTCGTCAATATGTCGGCAGTAGGTAATGATCATATCAGTTACCCACAAGTCGTCAGCGGTACTAGCTGGACGTAATGGATACCCGAGTATTGAGCGATCAGAAGATCAACAAGCAAGCTTTTTCATACTCCCGTGAATCCAGTAAGTAACACTACCATACAGTCCGGTCTCTTCGTCTGATATGTCGCATATTGAGTCTGGGGGTGGTAAACGTTAGACCCCAATAAGTTAATAAGTCATGCCGATATAAGGCTCATAACGGGTCGAGAAACTACTGATAACACTTACCAGTAAATCTCAGTATCAGCCATGGCCAGGGACTTCCTGTTATGGCCAATCGAGCACAGTGCAACATCAACCCCCAATACCGGGAGAGACGAAACCCCTCCTATCGCTCATTGCCTCCATGTGACTCGGGACTGTACCCAAAAACCACCTGTTTGCACGCTCTCTTGAACGTGGTAGGGTGGAAATCAAAGAACGGTGGGAATCACACAAGACTCTATGACGATCTCGGGTCTACAGACTAACTGTACCAGTGTCACCAGAGAACTGCTATCTGACATTAGGTATAATACCATCTAGGAGTTCTCGGCGAGTCCTGTTTAGTGTACCCAGTCTCCACTGAGCACCCGTATACAATCTTTGATGTCAAACACCAATGGATATGGGATCATCCATCGCTCATTAAATGGGTCAAGAAACGTATAGGCTAGTCTACTCTGGAATATCGATGCCCCGTCTTTATACACCCACGACTATGAACAACTAAAGGATGAACTTGTGACTACCTTGGCCTTACTTGTATGATCTGCATCATAATCCTAGTAGTCAAGTATACATCCTAAGAGCTTTACTAACATGTGAGAGCAAGACAGTATCATAATACTAGTCTACATGTTAAGATAAAGAGCGACCAGATAGCATACTATCATGTCGAGCAAGAAAGTCCTCTCTATATATGTCCAAGCATCCATTATAATATACAATCATGTACAATAATGGCCTCTAGGGCATACATACAACTAACAATCTCCCACATGCACTAAGGCCAGTCGTTGTAGTATCTCATACCTAACATCCCGAAGAGTCTCTCAATCCGCCGTGTTATTCTTCATGTCAACTCTCTTGACCTCGATCTCCCGGCGATCAACTATCTCCCGGATTAGGTGATACCACCTCAGAATATGCCTGGATCGCTGATGGAACCTGGGTTCTTTGGCTAAAGCCACAGCTCCATTGTTATCGCAATACAAAGGTATTGGATGCTCGATGGATGGAATCATACCAAGTTCAGTTATGAACTTCTTCGTCCAGACAGCCTCTTTGGCGGCATCGGTGGCAGCGATGTATTCAGCCTCCATCGTCGAGTCTGCCACGGTATCTTGCTTAGAACTCTTCCAACATACCGCCCTTCCATTGAGGGTAAAGACAAAACCCGAGACCGACTTAGAGTCGTCCTTATCACTCTGGAAGCTCGAATCGGTAAAGGACTCCACTTGGAGTTCACCGTTACCATACACCAAGAACATTTCTTTAGTCCTTCTCAAGTACTTAAGAATGTTCTTCATAGTTGTCCAGTGATTCTCCCCAGGATCCAATTGATACCTGCTTACAACACCAAGTGCGTACACTACATCCGGTCGGGTACATAACATCGCATACATGATAGACCCGACTGCCGAAGCATAGGGTATCCCTTGCATGCGAGCCCTCTCCAAATCAGTCTTGGGGGACATCTCTTTGGAGAGAGTGATTCCTGAGATCGTGGGTAAATTCCCACACTTTGAATCTTTTATACTAAACCTCTTTAGTATAGTGTCAATGTACCTGGATTGGGACAATCTCAACATCCGTTTAGATCTATCTCTATAGATCTTAATCCTCAGAATGTAGGAGGCATCACCCATATCTTTCATAGAAAATCTTTATGATAAGAAGAGCTTGACCGAGTGCAGCATAGGAACATCATTTCCTATCAAGAGTATGTCATCCACGTACAATACGAGGAAGACGACCTTACTCTCTACAACCTTCTTGTATACACAAGGTTCATCTACGTTTTTGATGAAGTTAAACTCTTTGACTGCCACATCAAAAAAGATGTTCCAACTCCGCGATGCCTGGTTTAACCCGTAGATTGATTTAAGCAGCTTGCACACCTTTCCGCTTATAACAACTCCAATTCTTGTGTACATAAAATTGATTAAAAGTTAATGTATAGTTAGGGTATTTACATTTTCTGTGAGTACTATAAGTATTTGATTTACTTTTGAACATCAAGAAGGAGCTTGTAGCTCATTGGTAAGACCTTGCACTGCCGAACCAAAGCACCAGAGTTCAAATCCCATCAGCCACATATTATTTTTTATTTAAAATTCTTTTAATCTTTTAAAAGCCCAAGAGTCTACACATGCACTACACGTAATAGAGTAAGTTACAGAATAAATAAACGGGTCCACGAGGCTAGACTAATCGTCAGGGACACGTGGCATCAAGACGCGCCCCGACTCGCCCAATTCGGGCCGGCGAACCGCTTGACTCGGCCGGCGCCTCCGGTCCAACTCGGTCCGATCCCAATTTTTCTTTAACCCCCTGCACCCTTTGGCCTACCCCACCCCCTGCACTGTTTAAATTCTCTGCAATTAACCAGAGAATTAAAATACCCCCATTTAATCCATTTTAATACAAATTTTTAATACACCATTTCACTACCCTAAAACCCTAATTTTTCCTATAAATACCACCCTCAAATCACCCCTCCTCACTCCCAAATCCCTGCCCAAACTCTCAAGAAAATTCCCAAGTCTTTTGTGTGCAAGTGGAGTTAGCAAAAGGGCGAAACTCCGACGAACTTCCGACGGCAATCCGAGGAGATTCCGAGGACGAAATGACGCACCGGCACCTCCCACCTCTTCCTCCTTCTCTCTTCTAGTCAACTAACCTGTAAGTCCCTACTTCTTCTTTTTTCTCTATTCTAAAAACATTCAAAACTAAAACCCGACGGAAGCGGAGTTAGTCCGACTTCCGATTCGGTTTTCTTTAAAAACTACAATTTTTCTTAATCAAGATACCTTCATATCATCACATATTGTTTATTAAACATTAATAAACATCTTTAACAAGTTTCATCATAAAATATTGTTATATGCATCTTCTATCGAAATTTTACATTAAAATACCACAAACTTTAGTTTCCGACATAAACTCTATAATGCTTTTATACCTTTAGAAAACTCATGGGGTAATGACCTACCTCCTCACAACACACATATCTAACATAGCACAATGGAATTTGGGAACATAAATTTGGGAAAAATACGATTTTACACATAACTAACTCCGACTTATAAAAACCTTTTTCTACAAGATGTGTATTTTAACAAATCTTTGCAATTGCGCCTCTACAACCTATTTCGGGGAACCCGTTTGGGATGGTATAGATTATCGCACATTCTCGGGCATAGTAAAGTGAGATGCAGACCTCCGCAAGGAGCATACGATCTCAAAAGATTTAAAATACAGTTTTCTTTAGAAAATTTGATTTCTATTATAAATAAAACTTATATTTTTAATAAATAAATATATGTGTAATTAATATCAAAATATTTATTTTTAATATTTATAATATTCCACATTTTCAAAATTCAAGAAAAAAATATCCCATTTACAAGAAAATACCATACAATTCCAATATTACAAATAAATACCGTATATTATGAAATTAGGTTTTATTCACTAGAAATGTCACATTGATAAAATATACATCCATGAAAACTCTAAAACAATAATAAAATACTTAAGGTGTATTTTGAAAATTATATAAAATTATTTTTACATAAAACCCCCTCAAGTTATATTAAATTACAATAAGGACCCTAGTAAACATATGTTTAAGCGGGACCGGTCTCTTGAACCTCATGGAGCCGGAGATATGGGTGCTTGCCTATTTAAGGTAGACAACTTAACAAACAGTGTTATCAACACGGTAACTGTCTTTGAAAAAGACACAAATCCCGCCGTCCATGTGTAGCAGTTACCGATAGCACCAAAACATAATTCAGGATTCAATTTCTTTTCTAAATTGTCTGACTCAGACTGAGTCTCGATATAATTAATCTGACTTGAATATGATTCAAGTACAAACTACAATTCAACATGAATCCATGAATCCATATATTCAATCTATTCAATCTATATTGACCGAACCGAACCATGGATATACATCCATTTACATGATTCTCCAGTTACATCCATTTACTGATATCATGGTTTCGGCAAGTCATCCATCTATATACAATATACAATTTTAGCAATACATCAATACAATCAAGACATCACGGGGTTTATAAGGGGTAGACTGGTACGGAAGGTGTTAGAAGCGGCACGAGACTGTAACCATAATACACCTAACCTGAATTCAATTGCCGTTGTACCATGGCTGAACGGTTCCTTGTGCTCTGTATACCTTAGTCTCTGGAATAGTGGGACTACTCTCGTATACACTGGCATTCTTCTGTACCAAGCTATAAACAACAGCGTTAACATTAAATACAACATTATAACAATATACTCTCTATTCTGTCTATTCCATTCTTGTCTATTTACGGGACTTACCGAGCGATTTGTTTGCTGACGACATTCTCTTTCTTCTTCTTTGGAATGTTGTCAGGTGATTCGGACTCACTGGATATCGAGCCCACCAGCGAAGATTTGGACCAGCTAGCTTTCGACCCGGAGCTCTAGTTACTTATACATTTCATTTCAGTACTTTCCATTTCCGTTATGCCACTGTTTAGGCATTGCTTTCCATTCCATGTATTTACTTTTCAGATGTATTATAAAAAGAATGTTAATAAATAAAGTTGCTATTCAATTATATCCATTGTCACTGTCTCTTGTGCATTTTACTTATATTGCTTAGATACGCTTAGCGTGTTTACTTCAGAGTAAATACGTAGCGGATCGTCGCGTCCTCTGACCGTACACTGGGAAGCGGGGCATGACACCACTGCTCCTACTATCTACGAAGACCTCCGGCTGAGTCATGTACACGCTTTCTTCTAAATCACCATTTAGAAAAGCGGTCTTGACATCCATCTGCCAGATTTCGTAGTCATGGTATGCAGCGATGGCAAGTAGGATCCGGATGGACTTAAGCATAACCACTGGAGAAAAGGTTTCTTCATAATCGACACCTGGTTGTTGACGAAAACCTTTTGCAACAAGTCTAGCTTTGAAATTCTCAACTTTCCATTTACACCAAGTTTCTTCTTAAAGATCCACTTGATCCCAATGGGTTTTACCCCTTCAGGAGCAACTTCCAAAGTCCATACTTTGTTGGTGTACATGGATTCCATCTCAGATCACATTGCAACCAGCCATTTCACAGAGTCCCCACTCGTGATGGCCTGCTCGAAGCTAGTTGGGTCATCATCTTCCATGATGCAATCCTCGCTCCCACCATCAATGAGAAAACCGTAGTATCTCTCAGGTGGATGAGGAACCCTATTAGATCGGCGGAAAGGTTGAGGTTCGTCGGAGACTATCGAATCCTCTGGTTCCACTAAATCTGCAGTTGTAGTTTGTGTAGCTGGAACTTCTTTCAGTTCTACCTCTTTGCCACTAATTTTCTTTTCAAGAAATTCCTTTTCTAAAAAGGTGGCATTGCGAGAAACAAACACGTTTTGTTCCTCGGTGTGGTAGAAGATATACCCTCGTGAGTTTTTGGGATATCCTACAAACTTGCACAGAACTGACATTGCCTCGAGCTTTTCCGGATTTTGTGTTTTAACATAAGCCGGACAACCCCATATCTTAATATAATTAAGACATGGTCTCTTCCCCTTCCATATCTCATATGGAGTGGTAGGCAAAGATTTGGTAGGGACCGTATTCAATAGGTGTATGGCTGTTTCAAGCGTATAACCCCAAAAGAAAATAGGCAATTCAGTAGTACTCATCATAGAGCGCACCATATCTAATAGGATGCGATTCCTCCACTCTGATACACCGTTGTGCTGTGATGTATACAGAGGAGTAAGCTGAGAGAGAATCCCATTCTCTTTTAGATAGTCACGGAATTCTGTGCTCAAGTATTCTCCTCCCCGATCAGATCAAAGGATTTTAATATTTTTACCCGTTTGGTTCTCGTCTTCGCACTTATATTCCTTGAATTTCTCAAAAGTTTCAGACTTGTGTTTTAATAGGAACACATGTCCGTATCTTGAGAGATCATTAGTGAATGTAATGAAGTACGGGGAACCATTCATGGCATGTGTAGAAATGAGACCGCATACATCACTATGTATCGGTCCCAAGAGTTCTGTAGCTCTTTCTCCGTGTCCAGTAAACGGAGTTTTGGTCATTTTTTCTTTGAGACATGACTGGAAAGTTTCATAAAATGAAAATTCGAACGGATTCAAATATCCATCCTTATGTAACTTAGCTAGTCGTGTCGCATTGATTGACCTAGTCTACAATGCCACAAGAAAGATTCGTTCATTTCTGAACTTTTCCTCTTGTATGTGTTCTGTACGTTAAGAACTGTATTTTGATTCAGAACATATAAACCGTGACATAATATACCAAACCCAATCAACACTTGATTTAGGAAAATGTTCATAACATTATTCTCTACTACAAAATTATATCCTTCTTTATCTAATAAAGAAATTGATATTAAATTTTATATCATAGAGGGTACATAATAACAGTTGTTCAAGATCAATGTATTCCTATTTGGTAATACAATGTGATATTCAACAACTGCTTTGGCTGTAACACTTGCACCATTCCCTACTTTTAGAGAATGATCACCTTTTCCCAGTTCTCTACCTTTCTTTAGTCCATTTAACATATTACATATGTGGGATCCCGATCCGGTATCTAATACCCAGGACGTAGAGTGCACTGAGAAATAGTTCTCGGTAACAAACACACCCGAAGAAGATACATCAACATGCTCATTTCTCGTTCGGGTGGCATGGAAATCCGGATATTCCCCCATTTCCTGCTCAGACTTATAACATTTATAAGATAGAGCGGAACCAATGTTCCCCAGCTCAGTATAACAAGCGGGTTTGGTCAATACATCAATATTATTATCTTGATTAAGGCGTGATATGGTCTCTACCTAGAGAGAGAGAGAAGAAAACACATAGCGTATGCTCTTGCAAGATTAGATTGGTTATTATTTTATCTAATCAGGATGGCTCCCACTGTTTTTATCAAATCTTCCTTCGAACCCTAAAAGGTAAGACTAGCCGGGATTAATTACACCCTACAAGTTCGCCAATCTTTCAGCCAGGCCAGTGTCGGTACTTTGAGGGAGGTTCCGCGTACTTTTGCACGGACCCAATTAAAATAAACCTCGTTTTCCCAGAAACATAACCCCGTTGACATTTTTCTAGTCACCTACTTGATTGGCTAATTGTAAAGTGCAAAACTTTCCCAGGAGTAACTCTTACTCGCAGTGGGTTTCGGTATCCAACTATCTCATAGAAGGTATGCAATCTCATTGCAAATTTCAACACTTGAAATTCCTGATAATGTTTTTCCCCTAACGTCCTATGACCTTGACGAAGGCCAACAAACCATAGGCCGCTAGTTAAGTTCAACCTATACATTTTGTGATTGAATTAAACCCACCCGCACGACCCTTGACGAAGGCCAACAAATTCGTACGACTACCCTAATCCAATCGCATCATATGCAGCAGATAAGCACTAATCAACTGCCGCACACTACGTCTTGACGAAAGCCAACAAACGTAGCATAAATACTAAATAGTACTTATCTGAAATGACGGAGGGCTACGACAGGTTTTTAAGAAAACCTTTTTCGTAATGAATTTGATATCGTTGTAAAATCAAGTGATTTGAAAAGGAGTAGTTTAAGCTCCGCTTTTAATATCGAGTTTTTCAAAATAAACCGAGTGGGTGTAGCATCTACTAGATTTTGCTAAAGAGGTCACTACCGGTGAAGGGATCTAGGCTCTTTCCTTATCGAATAAGGTACTGGATATTCATCAAGGAATACCAATACGCAAAGAAAGAACTAGAGCTACCAGTTTTGAAAATTTGATTCCACAACATCATTGGGTTTCTTTCCTTTTCATTAATCTCACTAATGAAGTCCCATCATTTATGCTTCTTAAGCATCACAGATAAGGAAACGAAAATACAACGTACGCTTATGCCATCTGCATTCGCCACGGGGTCCCGTCATGCACCGTTAGGTTAGTTAACTAACAGCAGAGCAGGGGTAGGACTAGCGCGGATGCAAAACGTAAGTAACATTTATTATATATCATATATATAATATAAAGCTTTCGTCTCACGCAGTTTTATGATCTCATCACAGAACATTGCAGTAGAAGACAACATATGAAATATTGGATATACTAGAAGGTTCGTGTTTTAAATTAAGCCAGTAAAAAACACGGATTCCATGGTCATGATGAATAGCCAAACCCACATCCCTAGACCCCTACGAGAGCGGCAAGCAACCCTACCAATTCTAGAGTTAGGAGACCCGGTCTCGACTCCTCGAGATGGTCTCCCACTAGACTCTAGAACCCGGTTACTTGTGCTCCCCTCCTTGGGTCTATCCTAATGCGGAAAAGTAAATAATAGACATCAATGATGATATCATTCTCAATCCGGAAGTGTCCCAATAAAAAAATATTACATACAAGTTTTTACATGAATGAAAATGAAAAACTCTCATCTCACGCAAAAACCCCCCGTCTATTCAAACACGACGATCCAATATAACATATCACAGCAACACATAACATCATATGTCATCAACGTAAGTAAATATGCGTATCCCAATTGTCGTTGACGTATAGCAACGAAACCGGCGATACACCACATATTACACTTACGGTCGAAGAAAAGAAAGTGAAAACTACAACAATTGGAATCCGCAACATCCTTAGACATCGTAAACCCAAAATATCACATACTTTGGATTTCATGCCTAACCGTTTAAATTCCTTAGACATCATAAACCCGGAATATCACATATTCCGAATTTCATGCCAAACGTTATAAACCCGGCATTTTAGTCTCAAATTGAAAACACTTTTCAATATCTAGTCAGGCAATTCAACAAGATTCCCAACGAATGATCGAATGCTCGTTGGAAACATTAGTAGATGGCCGCACCCCTGATGCCGTCGACGAAGCGCACTTAGGCAGAACACCGCGGCCGCGAGCACCTGAACAGATGCTTTTGGCTATGGGGTTCTCCTACAGTCACTTTGTCGGGGTTATAGGACGTGGCTATCCAATAGAGTTACCCGGCGAACGTTCGCGTACTATACGAGATTGCGACGGAGTTTTGATCCGAATCAAAACCCCGTGGAAATCGATCAAAAGAGACTAGATTGCTAGATTCATAAAACACTAATTAGTTTTCACAAAACTAATTATTGTGGATTTCAAATATTGTATCACAAATCACAGATATCTAGACGATGTTAAACATTTCGATCGATCCATCAAAACCCATAATTCTTAGAGACCTCAACACTTGAGACAGATTAAAAAATACCCAGACAGTACCAATTGTACATACAGACCAGCACAAGAAAGCACGTCCATGGCCTCACCAACGGCGCTGCGGAACCGCCGCCAAAAGCATGTTCTGGCCGCAGTTCTGCGGTCATTAAGTCGAGTTAGGGTGTCGTTTTTCTTGGGGGTCCATACAATACCCTGCACTATTTTCTACATATTTTTAAACAAAAAAATTCCAACTTTTGAAAAATTTCCAGAGAGCATGCAAATGTACGGTTTCGATGTTCGATCGAACGCTTTAACGTTGTCTAGGCTACTCCTAATGCTCTAGCTTGGCTCTGATACCACCACTGCTGAGTTCGCTTAGCACCCCCCGACGATTTTCGGCACGCATTAAGTATGCTATTTTAAAAAATTTAGGGTGTCGAGCGAGCCCTACCAAGAATCTAACTAGAGAATTAGGGTTTTAAAAACATGTAAACAACTTTACACTAAGTGATATAGGAATACAACCTTTGTAGACTGGTCCTTCACTTCTAAAGCTCCACGTAGTAGTCCTTTTGCACCAAGTAGTGGTGTCTCGGACTCTCGTTAGGCTCCACTAGGCGAAAGGAACGAGCTTGCTCAAGGATCTTCGAGGCCGAAGATGATCTACGTCGAAGAATCTCTAACTCAAGCTACCTCTTCACTAATTGATAGATTAGTGAAGGAAACAACCTATACTAAATGGATAGTTTGGTATAGATTGATGAAATAGGAATTTTGCTCACTTTAGAATTATTTTTCTTTTTCTCCTCTCTCAAAAGCTAGAAAGCCAAGAAGATGAAGAAGAAGATGAATGAATCAAGTGATGAACCATGGGTGAGAAAATATCTCATATATCTTATGTAGAGACTTAACTATAGCTAAAAATAATTGTTAGGTTAATAAATATCTAGAGTAAAACAAAATTAGTGGACTAAGTCAAGGCTTCTCCATGCTTCTACAAGCATCTTTAGCCATGCTTAATTTCCACCTAATTTTGTTTTTCCCTTAATAATTAATCACCCAAATTATCTTTAGTTAGGTATGAGTCTCATACACCCAAGTCAAATGTATCATCTAGCATGACACAAAAAGAATACATTAATATATATCACATATATATTTAAATGTATTTTGAGAAAACAATTTCTTAAGTGAGCTAATATTAGTTAATGTATATTAATATATCAAATATATAATTATACATTAAATTATTAAATCAACACTTGATTTAATAACCTGGTTATATCACATACAGCCGACTAATATCATTTACATGTATATCAAATATACATATAACAAATTATTGAATCAACACTTGATTCAATAATCCGGTTATATCATATATAACCCATATCGCGAGATTAGAATACTGTATCACATACAAGTATCAATCTCGGTCCCGCACATATCACATATGTGCCCTACTTCGTCTCGCTTGAGCCAAGAAACCTCTGTGTAGGACTCTAAAGACTTGTCAATACGCCGGCAGTAGGTAATGATCATATCAGTTACCCACAAGCTGTCAGCGGTACCAGCTAAACGTAACGGCTACCCAGGTATTGAGCGATCAGAAGATCATCAAGCAAGCTTGTTCATACTCCAGTGAATCTAGTAAGTAACACTACCGTACAGTCCGGTCTCTTCATTTGATATGTCGCTTATCGAGTCTGGGGATGGTAAACGTCAGACCCCAATAACTTGATAAGTCATGCCGATATAAGGCTCATAACGGGTCGAGAAACTACTGATAACACTTACCAGTAAATCTCAGTATCAGCCATGGCTAGGGACTTCCTGTTATGGCCAATCGAGCACAGCGCAACATCAACCCTCAATACCTGGAGAGACGAAACCCCTCCTATCGCTCATTGCCTCCATGTGACTCGGGACTGTACCCAAAAACCACCTGTTTGCACGCTCTCTTGAACGTGGTAGGGTGGAAATCAAAGCACGGTGGGAATCACACAAGACTCTATGACGATCTCGGGTCTACAGACTAACCTGTACCAGTGTCACCAGAGAACTGCTATCTGACGTTAGGTATAATACCATCTAGGAGTTCTCGGCGAGTCCTGTTCAGTGTACCCAGTCTCCACTAAGCACCCGTATACAATCTTTGATGTCAAACACCAATGGATATGGATCATCCATCGCCCATAAAATGGGTCAAGAAACGTATACGCTAGTTTACTCTGGAATATCGATGCCCCGTCTTGATACCCCCACGACTAGGAAAATTAAAGGATGAACTTGTGGACTACCCTGGCCTCACTAGTATGATCTGCATCATAATCCTGGTAGTCAGGTATACATCCTAAGGGCTTTACCAACATGTTAGAGCAAGACAGTATCACAATGCTAGTCTACATGTTAAGATAAAGAGCAACCGGATAGCATACTATCATGTCGAGCAAGAAAGTCCTTTCTATATATGTCCAAGCATCCATTATAATATACAATCATGTACAATAATGGCCTCTAAGGCATACATACAGCTAACAATACTATTATGTCGAGCGAGAAAGTCCTCTGTATATATATATATATATCCAAGAATCCAATATCAAATAATGGCCTCTAGGGCATACATATATCCAACAATCTCCCACTTGCACTAAGGCCACTTATTGGCATATCTCATACCCAACATCTCAAAAAGTCGCTCATGTTGCGGCTGTGGGATGGCCTTGGTGAGTGGATCCACGGTTTTATTCTTTGTAACTACTCTCCTAATCATGACCTTGCGGAGATCAACTATCTCCCGGATCAAATGATATTGCTTCAGGATGTGTCTGGATCGTTGATGGGACCTGGGCTCTTTAGCCAATGCCATGGCCCCATTATTATCACAATACAATTGTATTGGATCAATAATGGTGGGAACTACTCCTAGTTCTGCATCCAGACGGCTTCCTTTGCAGCATCATTTTGCAGCAATATACTCAGCTTCCGTTATTGAGTCTGGAACGATATCCTGTTTGGAACTCTTCCATCAAACCGCCCCTCCACTAAGGGTAAATACACACCCTGAGATAGATTTGCTGACATCCTTATCACCTAGGCCCTTCATGGAGAACCTTTATGATAAGAATAGCTTGACTGATTGTAACATAGGAATTTCGTTTCCTATCAAGAGAATGTCATCCACGTACAATATGAGGAACGTGACAGTACTCCCTATAATCTTGTTATAAATACAAGGTTCATCTAGATTTTTGACAAAATCAAACTCTTTGATCGCATCATCAAAATAGATGTTCCAACTCCGTGATGCCTGCTTTAATCCATAAATGGATTTAAGCAACCTACATGCTTTCTCGCTGCTCCCACTATCAACGAAGCCTTCTGGCCGATCCATATAAATGCACTCTTCTAAATCATCATTTAGAAATGTAGTTTTAATGTCCATCTGCCAGATTTCGTAGTCGTAGTGAGCAGTAATAGCAAGTAGGATCCGAATGGATTTAAGCATTGCTACAGGAGAGAAAGTTTCGTCATAGTCCAGTCCCGGTCTTTGACGAAATCCTTTCGCTACAAGCCTTGCTTTATAGGTCTCTACCTGTCCATCTACACCGATCTTTCTCTTAAAGATCCATTTGCACCCTATGGGTTTTACCCCAGAGGGTACAACTTTCAAAGTCCATACTTTGTTGGTGTACATAGACTCTATTTTGGATCTCATGGCATCCAGCCACTTCACTGAGTCACCACTCGTGATAACTTGCTGAAAACTAGTAGGGTCATTATCATACATGATGCAATCTTCTCTATCACTATCAATGAGGAAACCGTAGTATCTCTCCGGTGGACGAGAAGTTCTACTAGATCTACGGAGTAGCCGAGGTTCATAAGATTCTATTGCAATATCAGGTTCGACCAAATCGTCATTAGTAATTTGTGTCTCTAGAACTTCTTCTAGTTCTACCGCATTGACATCAATATTATTTGTAAAAAATTCATTTTCTAAAAATGTGGCATACTGAGAAACAAACACCCTTTGTTCCTCCTTGTGGTAGAAAATATATCCATACGAATGTTTTGGACATCCCAAAAATGTACACTTGACCGATCGTGTCTCGAGTTTGTCTGGATTCTACTTTTTAACAAAAGCAGGACAACCAAATATCCTAACTCGTTTAAGAGATGGTCTCTTCCTATACCATATCTCATATGAAGTGGTAGACACGGTTTTGGTGGGAACCCTGTTCAATAGATATGCTGCAGTCTCCAATGCATGCCCCCAAAAGGAAAGTGGTAACTCAGTATCATTCATCATGGAACGTACCATATCTAATAGGGTACGATTCCGACGTTCTGAGACACCGTTGTGCTATGGTGTGTAAGGGGGAGTAAGCTGAGAGAGAATCCCATTCTCTTTTAGAAAGTCTGAAAACTCTATGCTCAAGTACTCTCCACCTTGATCCGATCAAAGTTTCTTGATACTCAAACCGGTTTGTTTTTCTACTTCAAGTTTATACTCTTTGAATTTCTCGAAAGCTTCAGACTTATGCTTCAATAAAAACATGTGTTCGAACCTTGAGAAATCATCAGTAAAAGTTATGAAGTAAGAAAAACCGCTTCTAGCTTGTGTAGACATTGGTCCGCATATATCACTATATATGAGGCCTAAGAGTTCAGTAGCTCTTTCTCTCTGTCCAATAAATGGAGTTTTGGTCATTTTACCTTTGATACAAGACTGGCAAGTTGCATAAGATTTATATTCAAAGGGATTTAAATATCCATCTTTATGTAGCTTGTTTAGTCTTGTTTCGTTAATATGACCAAGTCTACAATGCCAAAGAAAAGCTTCATTTATATCTGAAAATTTTCTTTTATTTGTGTTTTGTATGTTGAAAACTGTGTGTTGATTTAGAACGTATATCCCGTTATTTAGTGTACCATACCCAATCAACCGTTGATTCAGGTTAATGTTCATAACATTATTCTGCAATACAAAATGATATCCTTCATTGTCTAACAAAGAAACAGATATTATATTACACATCATGCTTGGTACATAATAACACGGGTTCAAAACTGTTGGCTATAGTGCCCTCAAGGCAATTATCATAGTCGTGTACTTGTGATTATGATGATTGAGTGAGGACCTATAACGATAAAACAGTCTTACTCTAGATGATAGTATACTATCTGGTTTGTTTTTATCATCATATACATGTTGATAGAGCCCGTAGGATTCTTGCTTGACTGCCAGCATTATGATGGCAATCATATATGTGGGAGCTGGGGTCTATAAGCACATTCTTAAATATCCCTGGTCATAGGAGTATCGAGACCGGGCATCGATACTCCAGTGTAGACTAGTGTATACTGATCGAGACCCCAACGAGGGGCGGTGGCCAGGTCTCACAAGCCATTGGTGTTAGTTTGTTCACCTAAGATAGTATGCAGGTGCTCATTGGGTTATGATTACACTGGACGGACTCACTAGGAACCTGCTAGTTGGTATTATACCTATTGTCAGATAGCAGTTCCCAGGTGACATGTGTACAGGTTAGTCTGTCGACCTGAGATCGTCATTTGTCTCGTGTGAGTTCCCACTGTGTTTTGATTACTACCCTACCGCGGCTCAAAGGAGTCGTGCAAATAGGTTTTAGTTGGGTACAGTCCTGAGCCACATGGAGGCAGTGATCGGATCGTCGGGGATTCGTCTCTCCCGGTATTGGGGTTGATGTCGCGTTGTGTACGGATGGCCATCACCATAAATCCGTGGCCACGGTGGACGAGAATTACCGATCCAGGATCGATAGTTTCTCAGGTGGTGATGGGTTTCATACCGACACTAAATATCGCGTTGTTAGGGGTCTGACTTTATCCACCTCCTTAGACTCGATATACGATATCTTAGACGAATAGACCAGACTGTACGGATATTGTCACTGTCAGGCTCAGTAGGGGTTCAGGATGAGTTTGCACGTCGGCCCTCCTTTCGCTCAATACCTGGGTAGCCGTTATGTACAGCTAGTGCCGCTGACGTGCTTGTGGTTAAACCCACTGCCAGCGTATTGACGAGTCTTTAGAGTCCCACACAGAGGGTTTTCACGGTTCAGGCGATATGGTGTACATGAGATATGTTGATACATACAGGTGTCCGATTAAATATGTGCACATGCTGCGTAGACTTTAATCAGATGGTTGATAATAGCAGCGGCTTAGGATTAAACCGGATTATTTAATCGGATTTTGATTTAATAATTTATATATGTATTTGTATATACGTATTCTAGTATTATTGTTCACTATTCGTTTTCTCCCTTGGCTATTCGTATTTTTGTACGAATACGCGTATATGTATTTTGATACATATACCGGGAAGTATTTCGTATTTTATACGGAATGGCTTCTAGAAGATATGCCACCTCATTATTGATTTTTTCTTTTTAGAAAAATCATTTGTTTTATAATGAGGTGGAGGGTGTGAGGTGGCATGTGCATAGTATTATGCATAGTCTTAAGCATGGAGCAAGGCATGGTTTGTGCATTGTTTATTTGATTAATTGGAAATGATATTTTTTTTGGGTGATGGAGAGAGGGGGGCCGGCCACTTCCTTGATGGGGGTGCTCTTTCTCATTTGGTTAATTAATTCATTACACAAGCTAGCCCACGCTCTCACTCTCTCAAGTTCACAAAATACTTAGCCATTTTTGCTCATGAAAAAGATCACCTCATTCATCTTCTATAGTTGCTAAGTTGAGCAAACTATGTTGAGAGAAAATTATAGTGACACACTATTACACCTTGACTCTCCATCGCTAGCAACTATGGAGCGTCGGTTGCCTCGTTTGTCGAGGCTGGAGCTTACACCGTTTCCTTCAGGTGGATCATCGGAGATGGAGGAAGACCGGCAACCAAATATCATCAAAAGATCACTAGGAGCTTGGAATGAAGACCGAAGGACACGGATCAACTCGGTATAATGATTCTAACTCTTAGTTTAGATTGCTAGTTTAGGGTTTAAGGTAGATCCGGGATTCGGGTAACGGTAGCACCGGTTTCAGAAATTTTTGTTCCGCATTTTGGCCGCGTTTTGACGGCCGGGGCGCTGCCGCAACCTTCATGGTATCAGAGCCACCCTTTAAACCCCTTACTAGCTTGTTTAAACGTGCTTAAAAGATCGATCGACGGAATTTACCGAAATCACGATTCCATTTTCATAGTTTCTGCCGATTTTCAAAAGTGTTCAAAAATTATTTCCAGAGGCTTAAAAATTCGTGCAGGCTTTTTTAGGGTACAGAAAAAATTTGGGTTCCTGATGCTTCCAAGTCGCCGCGGAACCGCCGCACTTTACCCCCTATTGGCGGCGGTTCCACGACCATTTAGTGGCGACGGGCTTCGAAATTTTTCCTGTAGCCCTCTGACTTGGAATTATGATTTTTGACATATTCTGTTTTGGCCCAGATTTCTGTTTCAGTGCTGGTTTTGCATTTGGGGCCAATTTGGGAAATTTAGTCGATCGGTATTTTAAGTGTACGTTTAACAGTACTTGCATTACTATCTGCGACCGTGAATGTCATTTGATCGGTAAACCCGTCTAACTGCTATATGTTCTTTTAGATGGGTTTGCGAACGTGACATTCACGTTGATATTCTGTGTTGTGCTGTGATGTTGGTTGGATCGTCGTGGTGGATAGCCTGGGTGCAGTGGTAGTAAAGTTTTAATTTCATTTGTACATTTGATATTGCGGGACGAGCGTCCGATATGTGGACTGCCGTCACTGCCAGTTTGTATATTATTCTTTTGGGGCACGACCGGGTTGAGGTCGATGTCACCCTTGTATATTATTTTCTTTTCTGTACTAGGATTACCCCGCGGTGGAGTGTACAAATAGCCGGGTTCTAGAGGGCAACTGTCCGCATCTCATGGCGTTGGGACGGAGGGGACCTTACTTTAGAATTGGCGGGCTATTCGCCGCACTCGTAGGGGGTATAGGATGACCCAGGAGGGGTGCTCAAGTTACTGGATTCCGTGGAGTGCTGGGTGGCCCATTCACGTTGCTGAAGGGGGCCGCCTCGCTTCTGGTTTTGGCGGGTAGCTTGCCGCGCTCGTAGGGGTCTAGGTTTCATTGCACATGCTATCCACACGACAGGGAACGTCGGGTCTCATTTGCGTCTCAAATGAAACCTGGGGCTCCAGATTATCCACCATTCTGTGTTGCTTCTGTGATATTTCTGTGATGTTGCTTATATCATTCCTGGGACGAATGTTATATATATATATTTATATATACCAGTAGATGTTGTATATGTTTTACACCCGCGCTAGCCCAGTCCCCGCTCTGTCGTTAGTTAAGTAACCTAACGGGTAATGATGGGACCCAGTGGTGAATGTGGATGGCATATACGTATATTTTATTTTCGTTTTTTCTGGTGTGTTTAATTGATGGGACTGCGTTGATTTTGATCAATGCAAGGATAAAACAAACCTATATATATGATGTTGTTGGAACCAAGTTTTTTAAAATCTGACATTACAGACGTTCTCTTTTGTTTTGCATCGTGGTATTCAGTTTGGAATATGCTGCACCTCATTCGACGAGGCAAGGGCCGAGATCACTTCATCGGGAGTGACCCCTTGAGTAAAAGTTTGCGTCAACGTAATAACTTCACTATAGTCGTTTACTTTTGCTTTGCATCATGGTATTCAGTTTGGGATATCCTGCACCCCATTCGACGGGGAAGGAGCCGAGATCCCTTCACCGGGAGTGACCTCTTTAGCAAAAGTTTTCGCCGCTATAAAAACCACTTGGATTCCTTTAACGATATCAAGCTCATTACGTTAAAGGTTTTTCACCAAAAACCAGCCGTAGCCCTCCGTCATTTCGGATAAGTAGCACATAGTATTCGTGCGGTGTTTATTGGCCAAAGTCAAGGTATCGTGTGCGGTAGCTGTGTGTTACTTGTCCGTTGCATGGATATGCATTGGTTTAGGACAGTCGTACTACTTTGTTGGCCAAAATCAAGGGTGTGTGCGGGTGGGTCTAAATCAATCAGGACAATGACGGGTAGATTTTGACTTGCGGGTTATGATTTGTTGGACAAAGTCAAGATCATAAACAGCTTGGGGTAAAAATCATATCTGGAGTTTCAAATATACAGGAAACTTGCCAGGCTTGCGCATACCTTCTGCAGTGTGGTAACTTGAGTGGCTTCCATCAAGTTATCATGCAATGATAGTTGGATCCCGATTCCCACTGATGAGTAGGATTACTCCTTGGGTGATTCCGACTAATTCTCCTTTTAGGTTTGGAGGAGAATTCGAGGAAACAGTGGGAGCCATCCAGATTTGATAAAATGATTAACCATTCTGATCTAGGTTAGAGTACACGCTGAGTGTTTCTTTTCTCTTTCTCTCTGGCTGCGAGTATGACCCGACCTTTGACTAAAACTCATGAAACCAAGTTAACCGAACCTTCTTAAAACACTTTGGCTTTTGGAATGTCACGGTGTCGCATACATCATTGCCACTTCTATATCGCCTTTGCTTTTCTCCAGAACACCTCGTATCACTATGAACATCCACTTCCATTGGATAAATCCATCGTATAGTTACATACGAACTCGAAAGAACTTTTTCGAGGATGGATTCTGGTCCTGGAGAGATTGAATAGGATTATTCGGTTGTCTTTTCCCTTTACCTTTTCTCAGGTTGTGAGGGCTCCTAGGATTAGGAGAGGGTACACCTATTGAGCTTATTGGATAGTCTTCTTCCAAACCATAGGCAGGTGCCGAATGGTAGGGAAGGAAGAAAACTAATTAAGCTTAAGTGTGGTGTACAGAAGGTAATAAGTAAAGACATATAAAGGGATTAGAATAATGGCAAAAGAAATTGCGACCGCCATCATTCACGACAAAAACCGTGTATACCCCTGCTACTCCTACATCACCTTTGCTTTTCTCCAGAACACCTCGTATCACTACGAACATCCATTTCCATTGGATAAATCCATCGTATAGTTACATACGAATTTGAAGGAACTTTTTCGAGAATGGATTCTGGTTCTGGAGAGAGTGGATAGGATTATTCAGATGTCTTTTCCTTTTACCTTCTCTCAGGTTGCGAGGGCTCCTAGGATTAGGAGAGTACACCTATTATGCTTATTGAATAGTCTTCTTCCAAACCTCAGGCTGGTGCCGAAGGGTAAGGAAGGAAGAAAAGCAATTAGCCTAAAGAAGGTGTACAGAAGATAATAAGTAAAGACATAATAAAGAGATTGGAGTGAGGGCAGGTAAGTATATGGTTACTGTCATGATTCAGGATAATGGAAGAGGCGTTACTAGGAATACCAGTTAACCCTTTTCTTGAAATATTTTCATGTTTTAGTTTCACTGTGCGATGTTAATTGAAAAACTGTTTTCCCAATTAGAATCTTACTCCAGGGTATGTATTTACTAGATTAGTTTCTCACATCTGTATGTTATTACGGATGGTGAGTGGGAGTAAGATATTGGGAATTGGGTGATTAGATCCTCATTATATCGGAATTCGTTGCAATTGGTGATATTTGAGAAAATCATCTGGATTTTGCCAAATGGCAAATATTTGGTTTTGAATATCCTTTGTTATGCACCAATTTCAAACTGATATATCTGTACATTTATTTTATAAAGTGAGATATAAATTTTTGATATTATGTCTGTGACATTTATCTATATCAGTTGGTGATTAGGTAAGGTGCATTCAACAGCGGTGTAATTCTTCTTAAACATACTAAAGTTTTTCAACCTACGACGCGCAGGGTTTGAGTTGTTGAACTCAGGGGACTTATACAAAGTATTGTATGTTGTCCAGTGTCCATTAGGACAATGGGGCTGGTACTCATACTATATTCTGTTTACTCATGACTTCTCTTATTTTAGACTGGTATTTCGTTGAAATACAAGGCTCGGATTTTGAGAAGTTATAGGTATAAGAATAAAGTAGAGAACCATTTATTAGAAGTATCAGGATTCTTCGAAGTAGTCAAAAATGTAGATACTTGTGTTTGGTATTCCGTTGACAGTAATGGTTTTGAGAACTTGTTTCTCTTTCAGGTTACTCATATATGGATGCACTCCTTGTTGAGTAATGCTGATTGTTCTCTTTCCATTTGGTTGATATGCACTGGAGACAGCTGCATGATTTTGAATCGGTTCCAACTAAATTAGTGCTTTTGTTTCTATATTAGATATATATAGAATCAATTTATATCTTAACGATGTTAAGGTATAGGGAGTTGTCCGGCTGATGCTTAAAACCAGAATCCGGATAAACTCGAGGCGCGTTTCAGTAATGGCTGTTTGTCGGGCTTTGACGAGGGTTAACTTTCTACCATCAGGAAGATCAATATTTATATTTATATTTTTCTTGACTCGCCACAGTTTTAGTAAAATGGATTTTTTCAGAAAAACAAAAGTGGAAGTATGGTAGAACTGGAAGTGATTCCAGAACCACAAACGATTACTGGAAATTTAATAGAACCTAAGGATTCAATTGGATTTGATGTTCCATTAGCCACTCCTCAGATTTGGTGGGTAACCTCAGGCACCTGAGAGGTACTTCGGTCTTCTCAGAGACGGTGACAGGGAGGTTCTTATTTACCCAGACTTGCCATTGCTGCTGCTCTAGACTATAAGACCCGGCAAGAGGATGAGCATAGCGTCGTTCTAAACTAGTTTTGGAAGTGCACGTGTGTATGACTCTGCCAGAGGGTTGTTGTAGTCAGTGGGAGCAGCGGAAGCATAGTGGGCAAATAGCTTATGTCTAATTATAGATTAAAGCAGGTATAGCGGAAATAGATCATCTATTTTTGATATGACAGTCATAGGCTTTGACCTCATCAGAATAGGAGATGAATCTGGTAAGAAGATAGTAGAGAGTGATGTCCAGGTATTTGGGAGGACATGCACTTGATAGGAAGAGATATTCCTATACTACGATCGGTTATGTTGTGGTTGTCACAAAGTTGTTTCTCTACAGAGGATGTGGATATAATATCAGGTTTTCTGGTTACTAGATCTATGGTTTTAAATTTAGATTTGGGAAGTATCCTAATCTGGATACTTTGATATTAAATGGATGACTCCTGGCATGGTGGTGTACCTGTAGGTGATGGAGTCACCCTCTCTAAAGGTGTCTTACAGACTAACGGGGAGAGGGATCTGCATGATTGGCATATCACTTGCTTAGGAAATTGAGTTAATCATGAAATGTCAAGTACCACACCAGATATTGCTTTTGCACTAGATGTAATAAGCAGATATATTAATCCAATCCTGGAGAAACATTGAGAAGCAGTTATTGAACATAAATGGATGTTCTAGGGATATGATAATGACAGTCTCCTTCGGGAGACGGTTATCATTCCAGACTTCCATGGTGACCTGGATGACAGAGTGACTGTCAGAGTTATAGTTTTCCCTCTTCTGAGGAACAGTATGTTGGACAGGTGGTCCAAGTGGATACTGAGAAAGGCATGACGCATGTTATTGATTAAATTCAGTGGATGATACAGTCTAAGAACTTTAGTGGATTTGGAGTTCATTTATGAACTGGGTTCCATCAGACATCCAGACAAATTCTAAGACAGGTATTGCTCGTTTCGGGAGATAGTTTTCTTCGCAAAGTTGAGATATAGAGAGATACAGAAAGAAACATTGGAGCGGATCCACTCACTGAGGCTATTTCTCGAACGCAATAATTTTTGCAAACGGGCTTTGTGAAACTGATTAGTAGAGAAGTTGGGTGTTCGGTATCACACGGGCTGTGAGTATGCGACATCGCAATAATTGGCCTTAAATGCAAATGGGAGATTGTTGGCTATAGTGTCCTCAAGGCAATTATCATAGTCGCGGACTTGTGATTATGATGATTGAGTGAGGACCTATAACGATAAAACAGTCTTACTCTAAATGATAGTATACTATCTGATTTGTCTTTATCATCATGTACATGTTGATAGAGCCCATAGGATTCTTGCTTGACTGCCAGCATTATAATGGCGATCATATATGTGGGAGCTGGGGTCTATAAGCACATCCTTAAATGTCCCTGGTCGTAGGAGTATCGAGACCGGGCATCGATACTCCAGTGTAGACTAGTGTATACCCCGACGAGGGGTGGTGGCCAGGTCTCTCAAGCCATTGGTGTTAGTTTGTTCACCTAAGATAGTATGCAGGTGCTCATTGGGTTATGAGTACACTGGACGGACTCGCCGGGAACCTGCTAGTTGGTATTATACCTATTGTCAGATAGCAGTTCCCAGGTGACATGTGTACAGGTTAGTCTGTCGACCTGAGATCGTCATTTGTCTTGTGTGAGTTCCTACTGTGCTTTGATTACTACCCTACCATGGCTCAAAGGAGTTGTGCAAACAGGTTTTAGTTGGGTACAGTCCCGAGCCACATGGAGGCAGTGATCAGATCGTCGGGGATTCGTCTCTCCCGGTATTGGGGTTGATGTCGCGTTGTGTACGGATGGCCATCACCATAAATCCGTAGCCACGGTGGACGAGAATTACCGATCCAGGATCGATAGTTTCTCAGGTGGTGATGGGTTTCATACCGACACTAAATATCGCGTTGTTAGGGGTCTGACTTTATCCACCCCCTTAGACTCGATATGCGATACTCTTAGACGAACAGACCGGACTGTACGGATATTGTCACTGTCAGGCTCAGTAGGGGTTCAGGATGAGTTTGCTTGTCGGCCTCCCTTTCGCTCAATACCTGGGTAACCGTTATGTACAGCTAGTGCCGCCGACGTACTTGTGGTTAAACCCACTGCCAGCGTATTGACGAGTCTTTAGAGTCCCATACAGAGGGTTTTCACGGTTCAGGCGATAAGGTATACATAAGGTATGTTGTTACATACAGGTGTCCGATTAAATATGTGCATATGTTGTGCAGACTTTAATCGGACTGTTGATAATACTAGCGGCTTAGGATTAAGCCGGATTATTAAATCGGATTTTGATTTAATAATTTATATATGTATTTGTATATACGTATTCTAGTATTATTGTTCACTATTCATTTTCTCTCTTGGCTATTCATATTTTTGTACGAATACGCGTATATGTATTTTGATACATGTACCGGGAAGTATTCCGTATTTTATACGGAATGGCTTCTAGAAGATGTGCCACCTCATTATTGATTTTTTCTTTTTAGAAAAATCATTTGTTTTATAATGAGGTGGAGGGTGTGAGGTGGCATGTGCATAGTATTATGCATAGTCTTAAGCATGGAGCAAGGCATGGTTTGTGCATTGTTTATTTGATTAATTGGAAATGATATTTTTTTGGGTGATGGAGAGAGGGGGCCGGCCACTTCCTTGATGGGGGTGCTCTTTCTCATTTGGTTAATTAATTCATTACACAAGCTAGCCCACTCTCTCACTCTCTCAAGTTCACAAAATACTTAGCCATTTTTGCTCATGAAAAAGATCACCTCATTCATCTTCTATGGTTGCTAAGTTGAGCAAACTATGTTGAGAGAAAATTATAGCGACACACTACTACACCTCGACTCTCCATCGCTAGCAACTATGGAGCGTCGATTGCCTCATTTGTCGAGGCTGGAGCTTGCACCGTTTCCCTCAGGTGGATCATCGGAGATGGAGGAAGACCGGCAACCAAATATCATCAAAGGATCACTAGGAGCTTGGAATGAAGACCGAAGGACACAGATCAACTCGGTATAATGATTCTAACTCTTAGTTTAGATTGCTAGTTTAGGGTTTAAGGTATATCCGGGATTCGGGTAACGGTAGCACCGGTTTCAGAAATATTAGTTCCGCATTTTGGCTGCGTTTTGACGGCAGGGGCGCTGCCGCAACCCTTCAAAAACCAATATACATCCCGATGGCAACTCCAGGTGATACTCTCCCACTGATACAGCATGTACATTGGAACCATTTCCAACCCGGAGAGTGTGATCACCAGTCTTCACAACTTTGCTATTTCTCAATCCCTGCATACAATTGCAGATGTGAGAAGCCGAACCAGTATCCAATACCCAGGAAGCAGAGTTTATAGAAAAACTGTTTTCAGTCATGAACACACATGAAGCGGAAGCATCACCATGCTTCTTCTTCTTGAGATTAGCGAGATACTCAACACAATTTCGCTTCCAGTGTCCCGACTTGTAGCAGTAGAAACATTCTCCCTTTCCCAATCCCTCAGCCCTGGATTTGTCTTTCCCTTTTGCCTTTTTAACTCCACCTCTCGGTTTAGTGGGTTTCTTCTTCTCCTTTCCCTTGGCCTTAGCTTTTGGGACGGAATAGGAAGATGGCTCAGTAAGCAAAGCGGGAGTTTTCGCTGACTTGAGCATGCTCTCTGCACTTCTCAACATATTGAGAAGTTCGGGCAGTGACTTCTTCATGTTGTGCATGTTGAAGTTTACTATAAACTGAACAAAGGCAGGGGGAGAGACTGCAGAACAATAGCAACATATTTTTCGTTCTCCATGGTCCATCCCAGGCCCTCAAGTTCTTCAATAAGAGCTATCATCTTCAAGACATGATCACCTACCGACGAGCTAGTATCCATCTTCATCTGAAACAACTTTCTAGATGCCTTGTAGAGCAGGGTACGAGATTGCTCCCCATACAACTCCTTTGTATGGAGAAAGATGGATTGAATATCCATCTGCTCATGCTGCTTCTGATGTACATTATCCATCAAAGCTAACGTGAGGCATTTGGCCATGGCACAATCAATATCCCATGTCTTGCGGATCTCTTTATCCGCAATAGAGGATTCAGGGCCAGGGATGGGAGGGGCTGGGGCAGTGAGGACATATGCAACCTTATCATATGTAAGGGCAATGTTTATGTTCCTCAGCCAGTCTTTATAATTGGGTCCCATCGGTTTATTTTTCTCTAATAGAAGCTTAAGTCCAGTCATGGGCATCTGTCATTAGGAGAGAAAAGAATACACTCGCGAAATACTCTTGCAAAGATTATATTGGTTATTATCTTATCTAATCAATGTCTCCCACTGCTTTTATCAAATTTTCCTTCAAATCTTAAAAAGAAAATTAGCCAAGATTAATTACATTTTACAACTTCACTAACCGTTCAGCCAGGCCAGTGTCGGTACTTTGAGGGAGGTTCCCCGTGTTTTCGCACGGACCTAATTAAAGTAAACCTCATTTTCCCAGAGGCTTAACCCCGTTGACACCTTTCTATACACCTACTGGATTAGCTAATTGTAAAGTGCAAAACTCTCATGGGAGTAACTCTTACTCACAATCGGATTGAGATCCAACTGTCATATAGAAGGTATGCAATCTCATTGCAAATTTCAACTCTTGAAACTCCCGATGTGGTTTTTACCCCTAGCACTTATGACCTTAACTATGGTCAACAAATCATAAGCACTAGTCAAGTTCTACCCGTCATTTCGTGATTAATTAGACCCACTCATATGACCCTTAACCATGGTCAACAAAGTGATATAAATGTCCTAATTAATTGCATCATATGCTGTGTACGAAGACATCACTTAGCTACCGTACACTACGCCTTAACTATGGTCAACAAACGTAGCACGAATACTAAGTACTCTACTTCCTAAAATGACGGCGGGTTGTGGATGGTTTTTAAGAAAACCTTTAATGCTTTGAACTTGATCTCGTTGTAGAATCAAATAGTTTTAAAACGAGTGGCTTAAGCTCCGCATTTTTGAAACTTGCTTTTTCATAAAAAGGCCGAGTGGGTTTCAAATTCGATTCTACAGCATCTTTAGGTTTCTTTTCCTTTACATTAATCTCATTAATGTTGTCCCATCATTTAAGTCCTTAGGCATTACAGAAAGAAACGAAAATAGAACGTACACTTATGCCATCCGCATTCGCCACAGGGTCCCGTTATGCACCGTTAGGTTACTTAACTAACGGTATAGTGGGGCAGGACTAGCGCGGATGCAAAACATAAGCAACGTTTATTATATATCATATATATAATAACATTCGTCTCAGGCAGTAATATGATCTCATCATAGAACATCGAAGCAGAATTAGATTTATGAATGTATAAGATATACTAGGAAGTCCGCATTTTAAATTAAGCCAATGATAAAAAATAAAGATTCCACGGTCGTGACGAATAGCCAAGCCCACACCCCTTGTAATACTCAGTTCCACTATAAATATCTTCCGTATTTTGAATAAATACTTTTCCCAAATTTTTTCTATTTATAATTTTTACAATTATTATTTCTAAGTATAAATATTCCTATGTTTTATTTTAAACCCTAACCTTTAATTAATTTATTTATTCAAATTCTTCCTAACCCAACCCCCTGAGCCCGGCCCATGACCTTAACCTGACTTGACACCTAAACCCGATCCGACTCCCAATCCCCCTTCTTCTTCTACCCTTCGCCTCTTTTCCTGCTCGTTTTCCCCACTTCCCCAGCAGCCGCGCCTACTTCCCCCACGACCCGTGCCCGCTCCTACGACTCAGCCCTCGTTGATGCTGCCCCGCTCGCCAACCCTCTGAGATCCCCGCAACGCCCCTCGATCCTCACCTGCCTTCCCATCTCCCTCTCGTCTCCTCTTGCGACTTCTTCCTCCCATGAGAACCATGCCCCCCCGACCTTGCCTCGCCCCAATGTCCCCCTCATTCACGCGCCCATCTCCTCCAAACCCTCAACGACTCTTCTTTCCCTCTACCTCTCTCTCTCTCTCCTCCTCACAAAAAAAAAGCCACCAAACCCAAAAACTCCCGCACTGCTCTGCTGCAGGCGAACTAGCCAACCCCCATCGCCGGCCACCATCGATGAGCTCTTCTCAACCGCCGACGAGTTCACCCCGGCACCCAACCACGACCACCCCGTCGGCGCATCCCTAGCCTTCACCGTTGCTGACTTCCTTTCCCCGAAACCCACGCCTTCTTCCTCTCACCCCCAAGCTCCGAGGCTGACCCCCTCACAACCTCTTCTCGCCGCCACCCGAGCTTCCCACCTTGTCGAGGCCGTTCCTGGACCTCCGACATCTTCTTGACGCCTGCTACCGCCACCGCAGCTCCAGGCAACCACCGCACCGCCAAGTCCCCACGAGCCTCAAACCTTCACCCTCCAAGCCCAAGTCGAGCCTCTTTTCGCCATCGCTTCCTCGTCGTCATTCACTTCACCATCGGACATCAACCTTCGGCCCCGTGCACGACCTCTGCACAACTCCAGACCTGACCAAGACCCAAGCCAAACCTCTGACATTTCGTCGAACAGTTGCAATTTTCGAAATCACCCCTGATCCAGTCACCTTTGTCGCTATCCAAGCTGTGGCCTCGGTCTCTATAGCTGTCACAGTCGTCAACGCAGTCACCATCGCAACACCGTATACATCCGTCATAGCCGTTTCGCGCTCGAATTCACGTCGCGTCCCATGCCCGCCTCCGTGCCACCGCGTACCTAGATGTGTCGCGCCACGTGCCTACTCCTCGTGCCACGTCGTGCCAGCCCCCGTGCCACGTCGTGCCCGATCCAGTGCACGCGCCGTGCCGCTCCTGCACCATGCCCTGAGTCCAGACTGTGCTCGGTACCGTGTCACGCCGTGTCATGCACCGAGTCAGGACCACGCCCACTACCGTTTCACACTCGCATCGTCACCGTACGCAGTACCGGATCTCCACACATCGCGCCCGCGTCGCACACATGTCCAGCATCGCATCGTCTCGAGTGACGAGACGGATCCCGCACGTGGTGTCGCTTCTATATCAAGCGACCGAAGGCAAGTGGAAACCCCTTCACTTGCAAATCATGCTACTATAATTTATATACATTATATCATATTGCTATGTAATTAGAGGGTATATACGTATGTGTGTTATCGTGCGTAGATATATCAATTCCGTTATAGTGATAAGTTTAATTGAACACATATATCTCAAGTCATCGTGTTTGGTCATATTGGATCGGACCCACCTTGGGTTTATTGATCGTATGAATATAATTTAGATTTCTCATGAGTTAATCGGGTTAGATTGTCACTTGTATACACCAGTCAAGAGTTCAATGTGAAAACCAAATCTAATATGGCGGAACTTAGATGTAACGGATTACCTTAGTGATAATGAATACTATGTAAAGAGTTGGGTCGAAAATACGGACCCAAACACCACGAAATGTCATCCCCATTTAGATCTGCCAAATCTGAAACTCCCCGTACACTTAACTTGTGAAAATCATAATAATTTGGATACACACTGGAATACTGTGTTCAAGGGATCGTATCGAAGACGACTCGACAACCTAGAGCCCTATATAATTTATAATCTGTTTCTATTTCATAACAGGGACGGAAACTGTTCGGGAGTGCGGCTCTGGACTGCAGTCCAGAGCAGCACTGCTTGCCAACACTTGATTAGAAATTCTTGTATATCTCTGTGTGAAAATGATATTATGTGGAACCCTATACTGTGGCAAAGAAAAATCTGTTAGATAACTATTGAAAGTGGTTTTATTCATTTTTATCACCGTTTTCTATTTTAATTAAACTATCAGTACATACTGTAGTCCCAAGCTGGGACAGAACACATGTCCCGATATTACACATTGCATAACTCCTAGCACAATGTGGATATTATCGATTCGTCTTATTCGTTAGAGACTTAACAGGTAGAACTATATTTCATTCAACTGGGGAAACATCTGAATCTGAACACAATCACTGATAAAACGCGTGTGAAGTTGTGTTTCCAGTTCTGAAACTGGAATTCCAGTAATCGGTCGCTACCTTAAAATGTGGATAATTCCCTAACCTGAATTCCGATTGACATGAAATTAATTTTTACTGTTTAGATAATCAAGTGTGATTCATACATCCTTTATATTATTTTGGTCGATTCTATGCGTATGATTTATCGTAAATTTTGCAAGTTATATGGCATTGGTCGTCATAAAATAGTGAATACCTGTTCAGTGCATTTCTGCATATTTTCGTGCTTGATTTATACCTGCTGCATAGTGATCGTTCACATTGAGACCTAGCGAATATTCTGCATTGTCGATATATATTAGTGTTGGTGATTGTGTTGTGGCAAATACGACAGTGATAGTGATAAGTGGACAAGTGATTGAAAGTGACAGCGATACATATTTGTTCACAACCTATCTAATACCTGAATCCATACTATAACCTGGGGAATGGGAAAGTCAAGGTGAAATTGAACTCGTATTTAGCGAGGTACAGTGATTTTAGAGGATAATCATTCGCCATTAGTGATATATATACACTTTAGGTCGTGGGCCTAGCGGCACGGCTGACAGGGTTTTGTCTCGGGCACAGCGGACCGTAGTCTCGGGCATGCACGGGACCCTTGTTAAACACGAGCATCCTTTCCACCATTTGATTTCATTGACTTAGTAGCCGATAAGAAGTGACATGCACATTGCCTAGTGTTAGGTTTACCTAGCACCTCATGAAGGGTTTGGAAGTATCACATGTGTCAAAATCAAATTTTTAAGGTGCTAAGTGAACATACAAAGAATCATCACTAGAAATTTAGGGTTTCATTACATACACATCATCACAAGTAGAAAAAGCTAGGGTTTTGAGAGTACAACCTTTGTAGCTCCCTACGCTAGACTCCTCGGCTACTTGAGGGTTGGAAAGGGTCCGCTTGAGATCCTTCTGGGTCCACGATGATCCACCCGGAGTCCTCTTTGTCCAAGCTTGAAACTTCACAAGATCAAAAGGAGAAATGGAAGCTAACACTCTTCACAAGTGGGCAAGACTAGTGTAGAATGGTGTTGTGGTTGGTTTTCTCACTTCAAAATCCTAACTTGGTCACTCTTTGGCTCACTTGAAAAATCTAGAGAGCAAGAGAGAGGAGGAAGAAGATGATGGCTCTAGAAAACTCAAGAGAATGATAAGGTTAATATGAATAATAGAAAAGATAAGTATATATATTTTCTACTCTTCATCTCAAACCATGGTTACAAAATATAGATATTATTGCATTTGAGTTAAAAGACAAAAGGAAAATTAACTCATGGTTAAAAAGTGGGTGAACCATGGTTGGTTCCAAGAAGAGTGTGGAAGATAACCATGAATTAATCTTTTTCTTTTCTTTTGTTTTAACACAAATACAAATATATAACCATATATAATTTTACATAAGGTGTGAGTCTTATATTGCCATCATCCACTATATATACAACCATGATAGAATGGTGTATGCATGTATGTGTGCATGCACATCCATATGTGCATGAACAAGAATGAATGCATACATGCATGCATACACCCAAAAAGACAAGAAAGGATTTCTAGTGAGAAACTAATGGTCAAATGATAAATCAACACTTGATTTAGCAAGCCGGTCATATCACATACGAACCGACCAAAAGCAAGCCGCCCGATTAATATACGGTATCTCATACGCGCATTTTAACCGGGTCCACGCGCATATCGCATATGCGCACCACAACTTTTCGCCTGGACTAGGTAACTCCATTGTGGGACTCTAAGACTCGTCAATATGCCGGCAGTGGGTGATGATCATATCAAGCACCCCCAAGCCGCAAGCGGTCAGCTAAACGTAAGGGCCACCCGGGTATTGAGCGATCAGAAAAAAACAAGCGAACCTGCCACAACTCCCATCGAGCCAACCGGCAACACTACCGTACAGTCCGGTCTCTTCATCAGATATGCTGCATATCAAGTCCAGGGATGGTAACGTCAACCCCAATAACTCAATAAGTCGTGCCGATGAATGGTCTATAACAGATCGAGAAACTACTGATAACACTTATCAGTAAATCTCAACAGCCCTGGCCAGGGACTTACTGATATAGCCAATCGTGCATAGCACAGCATCAACTCCCTATACCGGGAAAGACGAAACCCCTCCTATCGCTCATCGCCTTCGTGTGTCTCGGGACTGTACCCAACGGCTACCTGTTTGCACGACTCAGTAGAGCCGTGGTAGGGTGGCAATCAAAGTACAGTGGGAGAACAAACAAGACTCTATGACGATCTCGGGTCTACAGACTAACCTGCACCAGTGTCACCTGAGAACTGCTATCCGACGATAGATATAATTCCATATAGGAGTTCTCGGTGAGTCCGTCCAGTGTACCCAGTCACCACTGAGCACCCGTATACGATCTTGATGTCAAACATCTATGAATGTGGGAACATTCATCGCCCATCATATGGGTCTAGTATCATATACGCTAGTCTACTCTGGTATATCGATGCCCCGTCTCGATACCCCTACGACTAGGGACTTTCCAGGATTTGCTTATAAACTACAGATGTCCCACTAGTATGATCTCCATCATAATCATAGTAGTCAAGCCTATATCCTCAGGGCTTTATCAACATGTGTGAATGAATAAAAGCATGATCAAATCAACATGTCAGATAAAGAAGAACCAGATAGCATACTATCATGTCGAGCAAGAATGTACACTGAATATATATATATATATATATATACATGTATAAATACATCCACTATCATATAATGGCTTCTAGGGCATACATATATCCAACAATCTCCCACTTGCACTAAGGCCAGTTATTGGCGTATCGCATACCCAACATCTCAAAAAGTTGCTCATGCTGCGGCTGAGAGAGGGCCTTGGTGAGTGGATCCGCGGCGTTATTCTTTGTGTCTACTCTCTTAATCTCGATCTCGCGGCGATCTACAATCTCCCGGATCAAATGAAAGCGCCTCAGGATGTGTCTGGACCGCTGATGGGACCTGGGCTCCTTGGCTAACGCCATAGCCCCATTAATATCACAATACAATGGTATTGGATCAATAATGGTTGGAACTACTCCTAGCTCCGACATGAACTTCCTCATCCAGACGGCTTCCTTGGCGGCATCATTCGCAGCAATGTACTCAGCCTCCATCGTAGAGTCTGCAGCGGTATCTTGTTTGGAACTCTTCCAACTTACCGCCCCTCCATTGAGGGTAAATACAAACCCAGAGATAGATTTGCTGTCGTCCTTATCGCTCTGGAAGCTCGAATCGGTAAAGGCCTCCATTTGGAGATCTCCATTACCATACACCAAGAACAATTCTTTAGTCCTTCGTAAGTACTTAAGAATGTTCTTCACAGCTATCCAGTGATTCCCTCTGGGTTGGATTGATACCTGCTTACAACACTAAGTGCATAAGCTACATCTGGGCGTGTACATAATATCGCATACATTATAGATCCTACTGCCGAAGCATAGGGTATAATGCTCATGCAAGCTCTCTCTTCATCGGTCTTTGGGCAAGAGTCTTTAGAGAGAGTGACCCCATGGCAAGCGGGTAAGGCACCCCGCTTGGAGTCTTCCATACTAAATCTTTTTAGGATGGTGTTGATGTACCTGGTTTGGGACAATCCCAATAACCTCTTGGATCTATCCCTATAGATCCTTATGCCCAGAATGTATATGGCATCACCCAGGTCCTTCATGGAGAACTTTAGTGATAAGAAAGATTTGACCGACTGTAGCATAGGAATGTCATTTCCTATCAGAAGAATGTCATCCACGTACAATACGAGGAATGTGACAGCTCTCCCTATAGCCTTTTTATAAACACAAGGTTCATCTGGATTTTTGATGAAATCAAACTCTTTGATAACATCATCGAAACAGATGTTCTAACTCCGTGATGCCTGCTTTAACCCATATATGGATTTAAGCAATCTACATGCTTTCCCGCTGCTCCCACTGTCAATGAAGCCCTCTGGCTGATCCATATAAACGCATTCTTCTAAATCCCCATTTAGAAATGCCGTTTTAACGTCCATCTGCCAGATTTCATAGTCGTAGTGAGCAGCAATAGCAAGTAGGATCCGAATGGATTTAAGCATGGCTGCGGGCGAAAAAGTCTCGTCATAGTCTAAACCTGGTCTTTGACGAAAACCCTTCGCGACAAGTCTTGCTTTATATGTCTCTACCTGCCCATCTACACCAATCTTTTTTTTAAAGATCCATTTGCACCCTACAGGTTTTACCCCAGGGGGCACAACGTCCAAAGTCCATACTTTGTTGGTGTACAAAGACTCCATTTCGGATCTCATGGCATCCAGCCACTTCACAGAGTCTCCACTCGTGATAGCTTGCTGAAAACTGGTAGGATCATCATCCTCCATGATGCAGTCTTCTCTGTCACCATCAATGAGGAAACCGTAGTACCTCTCCGGTGGGCGAGAAGTCCTACCAGACCTACGGAGTGGCCGAGGTTCCTCAGTTTCTATTGCAACAGCCGGTTCAACCAAGTCGTCATTTGTAGTTTGTGTTTCTAGAACCTCTTCTAGATCTACCACATTGCCATCATTTTCATTTGTAAAAAACTCTTTTTCCAAGAATGTGGTATGCTGAGAAACAAACACCTTTTGTTTCTCCTTGTGGTAGAAAAGATATCCATAAGAGTTCTTTGGATATCCCACAAAATTACACATGACTGACCGTGTCTCGAGTTTGTCCGGATTCTGCTTTTTAACATAGGCCGGGCAACCCCAAATCTTAATTCTCTTAAGAGATGGTCTCTTCCCATGCCATATCTCATATGGCGTGGTAGACACGGTTTTGGTTGGAACCCTGTTTAGTAGAAATGCTGCAGTCTCCAATGCATGCCCCCAAAATGAGACGGGTAACTCAGTATCACTCATCATGGAACGGACCATATCTAATAGGGTCCGATTCCGTCGTTCAGACACACCGTTGTTCTGTGGTGTGTAAGGAGGAGTGAGCTGAGAGAGAATCCCATTCTCTTTTAGGAAGTTTGCAAATTCTGTACTGAGATACTCTCCACCTCGATCTGATCGAAGCATCTTGATACTCAAGCCGGTTTGTTTTTCTACTTCTTGTTTATATTCAGTGAATTTCTCGAAAGCTTCGGATTTGTGCTTTAATAAAAATACATGACCGAATCTTGAGAAATCGTCAGTGAAAGTAATGAAGTATGAAAAACCGCCTCTAGCTTGTGTAGACATTGGCCCACATACATCACTATGTATGAGGCCTAGGAGCTCAGTAGCTTTTTCTCCGTGTCCGGTAAACGGAGTTTTGGTCATTTTACCCTTGATACAAGACTGGCAAGTCGCATAAGATTTATATTTAAAAGGGTTTAAATATCCATCTTTGTGTAACTTGTTTAGTCTTGTTTCGTTAATATGACCAAGTCTACAGTGCCAAAGAAAAGCTTCATTTATTTCTGAAAGTTTTCTTTTATTAGTGTGTTGTATGTTAAAAACTGTGTGTTGATTTAGGACGTATATCCCGTTATTAAGCGTACCATACCCAACCAACCTTTGATTCAGGTGAATGTTCATAACATTGTTCTGTAATACAAAATTATATCCTTCATTATCTAACAAAGAAATGGATATTATATTACAAAGCATACTTGGTACAAAATAACATGGGTTCAAAACCAATATACACCCAGATGGCAACCCCAAGTGATACTCTCCCACTGCGACTGTATGTACATTGGAACCATTTCCAACGCGGAGAGTATGGTCACCTGTCTTCAAAACCTTGCTATTTCTCAGCCCCTGCATAGAATTGCAAATGTGAGAACCTGAACCGGTATCTAATACCCAGGAAGCAGAGTTTATTGAAAAACAGTTTTCTGTCACAAACACACCTGAAGCGAAAGCATCCCCATGCTTCTTCTTGAGATTTAAGTACTCGGTGCAGTTGCGCTTCCAATGTCCTATTTTGTGGCAATGAAAACATTCCCCTTTCCCCGATTCTCCAGCTTTGGACTTTTCCTTCCCCTTAACCTTTTTAACTCCACCCTTAGGATTGGTGGGCTTCTTCTTTTTCTTTCCCTTGGCCTTAGCCTTTGGGCGAGAAGAGGAAGATTGTCCAACAGTCATAACGGGAGTTTTCACTAATTTCAGTGTGCTCTCTGCACTCCTTAACATATTAAGGAGTTCAGGTAGTTCCTTCTCCATGTTGTGCATGTTGAAGTTAACTATGAATTGAGCAAAGGTGGAGGGGAAGGACTGCAGAATAATATCCGTATATTGTCTGTTGTCCATCGTCCATCCAAGGTCCTCAAGCTCTTCTATGAGAGCTATCATCTTCAGAACATGGTCTCCTACTGATGTGCCAGGGGCCATTCGCATCTGAAACAATTTCTTTGATGCTTCGTATCGTAATACGTGGGATTGCTCTCCATACAACTCCTTTGTATGGAGGAATATGTCATGAATGTCCATATTCTCGTGCTGCTTTTGATGTGTGTTGTCCATCGATGCAAGCGCGAGGCATTTGGCCGTGGCACAATCAGCGTCCCTTGTCTTGCGGACTTCTTTATCCACAACTGAGGATTTTGGACCTGGGACGGGCGGGGCTGGAGCCGTGAGGACATATGATACTTTATCATAAGTCAAGGCAATTTTCAGATTCCTCAGCCAGTCTTTATAATTGGTCCCATTCAGTTTATTTTTATCTAGTAGAAGCTTGAGTCCAGTCATTGGTATCTGCCATTAAGAGAAAGAAAAGAATACACTCAGCGAAAGCTCTTGCAAAGATCAGATTGGTTGTTATCTTGTTTAATCGATGTTTCCCACTGCTTTAATCAAGTTTTTCTTTCAAACCTTAAAAAGAAAACTAGCCAGGATTAATTACAGTCTACAATTTCGCTAACCGTTCAGCCAGGCCAGTGTCGTTACTTAAGGGAGGTTCCCCGTGCTTTCGCACGGACCTAATTAAAGTAAATCTCGTTTTCCCAGAGGCGTAGCCCCGTTAACACCTTTTTAGACACCTAATGAGTTAGCTAATTGTAAACTGCAAAACTCTCCTGGGAGCAACTATTGCCCACAGTGGGATCGGGATCCAACCATCATATGGAAAGTATGCAATCTCATTGCAAATCTCAACACTTGAAATTCCCGATGTTGTTTTTACCCCTAGCACTTATGACCTTGGCTATGGTCAACAAATCACAAGTACTAGTCAAGTTCAACCCGTCATTTCTTGATTAATCAGACCCGTTCACATGACCCTTGGCTAAGGTCAACAAAGTCATATGCCCGTTCTAATTAATCTGCATCATATGCATTGTAGGAAGACATCACTTAGCTACAGTACACTACGCCTTCGCTAAGGTCAACAAACGTAGCACGAATACTAAGTACTCTACTTCCTAAAATGATGGAGGGTTGCAGATGATTTTTAAGAAAATCTTTAACGCTTTGAACTTGATATCGTCGTAGAATCAAATGGTTTTCAAAAGGAGTGGCTTAAGCTCCGCAGTTTTGAAATATAGCTTTTTCATAAAGAGCCGAGTGGTTTTCAAATCCGATTCTACAACATCTTTTTAGGTTTATTTTCTTTACATTAATCATATTAATGTAGTCCCATCATTTAAGTCCTTAAGCCAATCACAGAAAAGAAACAAAAATATAACGTACGCTTATGTCATCCGCATTCGCCGCAATGTTCCGTTATGCACCGTTAGGTTACTTAACTAACGGCATACTGGGACGGGACTAGCACGGGTGTAAAACATAAGCAACGTCTACTATATATCTCATATATAATATATCATTCATCTCAGATATCACAGAACACATGCAGCAGAAACACAGATATAATGTGGAATATACTAGGACGTCCGTATTTAGTATTTAGCCAACAATAGAAAATACGGATTCCACAGTCGCGATGAATAGCCAAGCCCACACCCCAAGACCCCTACGAGAGCGGCAAGCGACCCTACCAATTTTGGAGTTTAGGAGACCCGGTCTCGACTCCTCGAGATGGCCTCCCACTGAACCCCAGAACCCGGTCACCTGTGCTCCCCTCCTTGGGTCTATCCTAATACAGAAAAGTAAATAATATACAACACTGGTGATATCAACCTCAACCCGGAAGTGCCCCAAATAAAAGAATATTACATTACATTTGAATTTTACACGAATGAAAATAAAACTCTCATCTCACATAAAACCCCCCGGCTATTCAATCGCGACAATCCTGCACATCATATCTCAGCAACACATAATATCATATATCATCAACGTAAGTAAATATGCGTACCCCGATTGTCGTTGATGTATAGCAACAAAACCGGCGATAAGCGACATACTACACTTACGGTCACAGAAAAGAAAGTGTAAAACTACAACATTTGGAATCCACATTCTCTTTAGACATCGTAAATTCGAAATATCACATACTTCGCATTTTATGCCTAACTATATGAATTCCACATATTGTATCACATTTCAGATAAATAGACAGTATTAAAGTTTTCGATCGAACGATCAAATACCCAAAATTTCCTAAAGCTCAACACTTGAGCGAAGTTCAAAAATCCCAGAATGTGACACAGTAGCAGTGGTCCAGCCGTAGAAGGGTCAAGCCAACGCCTCACATGTGGCACGCCGTACTGCCCCAAACCCTAAGGTTCAAAAGGCAGTTCAAGACGGTCACATAATCGAGTTAAGGTTTGTTGTCTTCTAGAGGGTCCATCACTTAACTTGCACGTATTTCCGAAAGATTTAAACCCCGTGAAAAAGTGAGTTAATGACACTCGTTCGAACATTTTAATACTTTCTAAATTATCCGAAAAAGACACGAAATTAAAATTCCGATCGAATCACCGAATCCAAAACAATCCCCAAAACATTAAATACTTGTATCAGATTAAAAATACCCAAAAATATATACAAGCAGGTAGGAACATTACTGTATAAATACGAAGCCATAAACCTCTGTACTGCCGCGGAGCCGCGGCCCAAGCAAGGTATGGCTGCGGTTCCGCGGCGGCTTGTACGGATCATGGCTTCGTGTTTCACATAATTTCTTAGAATTCCTTGCTGAATTTTTTATGTATTTTTAATTCTGAAAAAACACAGTTTTAAAAAATTGTCCAGAGAAGGGTTAAAAATCCGTATTTTTTTGTTCGATCGGAGTTTTAACTTCACTAAAGTGTCGCCTAAAGTTCTAGGTCGGCTCTGATACCATTGTTAGGTTTACCTAGCACCTCATGAAGGGTTTGGAAGCATCACATGTGTCAAAATCAAATTTTTAAGGTGCTAAGTGAACATACAAAGAATCATCACTAGAAATTTAGGGTTTCATTACATACACATCATCACAAGTAGAAAAAGCTAGGGTTTTGAGAGTACAACCTTTGTAGCTCCCTACGCTAGACTCCTGGGCTACTTGAGAGTTGGAAAGGGTCCGCTTGAGATCCTTCTGGGTCTACGATGATCCACCCGGAGTCTTCTTTGTCCAAGCTTGAAACTTCACAAGATCAAAAGGAGAAATGGAAGCTAACACTCTTCACAAGTGGGCAAGACTAGTGTAGAATGGTGTTGTGGTTGGTTTTCTCACTTCAAAATCCTAACTTGGTCACTCTTTGGCTCACTTGAAAAATCTAGAGAGCAAGAGAGAGGAGGAAGAAGATGATGGCTCTAGAAAACTCAAGAGAATGATAAGGTTAATATGAATAATAGAAAAGATAAGTATATATATTTTCTACTCTTCATCTCAAACCATGGTTACAAAATATAGATATTATTGCATTTGAGTTAAAAGACAAAAGGAAAATTAACTCCTGGTTAAAAAGTGGGTGAACCATGGTTGGTTCCAAGAAGAGTGTGGAAGATAACCATGAATTAATCTTTTTCTTTTCTTTTGTTTTAACACAAATACAAATATATATCCATATATAATTTTACATAAGGTGTGAGTCTTATATTGCCATCATCCACTATATATACAACCATGATAGAATGATGTATGCATGTATGTGTGCATGCACATCCATATGTGCATGAACAAGAATGAATGCATACATACATGCATACACCCAAAAAGACAAGAAAGGATTTCTAGTGAGAAACTAATGGTCAAATGATAAATCAACACTTGATTTAGTAACCCGGTCATATCACATACGACCCGACCAAAAGCAAGCCGTCCGATTAATATACGGTATCTTATACGCGCATTTTAACCGGGTCCACGAGCATATCGCATATGCGCACCACAACTTTTCTCCTGGACTAGGTAACTCCATTGTGGGACTCTAAGACTCGTCAATACGCCGAAAGTGGGTGATGATCATATTAAGCACCCCCAAGCCGCAAGCGGTCAGCTAAACGTAACGGCCACCCGGGTATTGAGCGATCAGAAGAAAACAAGCGAACCTGCTACAACTCCCATCGAGCCAACCGGCAACACTACCGTACAGTCCGGTCTCTTCGTCAGATATGTTGCATATCAAGTCTAGGGATGGTAACGTCGACCCCAATAACTCAATAAGTCGTGCCGATGAATGGTCTATAACAGATCGAGAAACTATTGATAACACTTATCAGTAAATCTCAACAGCCCTGGCCAGGGACTTACTGATATAGCCAATCGTGCACAGCACAGCATCAACTCCATATACCGGGAGAGACGAAAGCCCTCCTATCGCTCATCGCCTTCGTGTATCTCGGGACTGTACCTAACGGCCACCTGTTTGCACGACTCAGTAGAGCCGTGGTAGGGTGGCAATCAAAGTACAGTGGGAGAACACACAAGACTCTATGACGATCTCGGGTCTACAGACTAAGCTGCACCAGTGTCACCTGAGAACTGCTATTGGAAGATAGATATAATTCCAAATAGGAGTTCTCGGTGAGTCCATCCAGTGTACCCAGTCACCACTGAGCACTCGTATACGATCTCGATGTCAAACATCTATGAATGTGGGAACATTCATCGCCCATCATATGGGTCTAGTATTATATACGCTAGTCTACTCTGGTATATCGATGCCCCGTCTCGATACACCTACGACTAGGGACATTCCAGGATATGCTTATAAACTACAGATGTCCCACTAGTATGATCTCCATCATAATCACTGTAGTCAAGCCTATATCCTCAGGGCTTTATCAACATGTGTGAATGAATAAGAGCATGATCAAATCAACATGTCAGATAAAGAAGAACCAGATAGCATACTATCATGTCGAGCAAGAATGTACACTGAATATATATATATATATATATATATATATATATATATATACATGTATAAATACATCCACTATCATATAATGGTCTTTAGGGCATACATATATCCAACACCTAGTTTATTGACATGATACCTATATTGCACTATTCATATTCAGTTGATGTTTATTATACTCATGCTCTGCATTTTGTTGCCCTTCTCATGTTTAATAATATTGCATACCCATCATATATATCTATTGCTATATGTATCGCCCTGACGACCTGAGTGTGCATGATTAGAGGACGAAGTGGATCCAGCCCAGGAGCAGGATCTGCCTTACCTCGAGGATAGTGCGGACATCTAGATCAGCGACGCCAGTGCTATCTTTCCCTTGATCTCTATCCGGTATATCTTTTATCTGTTTTGATAGAATTAGTGACTGCATTTCTCATTACCTGTGCTACGATTACTGATTACCATGTAATGCTAGAAGCCGAAGTGTGACTACGATAAGATATTTCCTTGACCATAGGAGCATGGCTGGCCTTGTCATCTCTCGTATTCCGTATTTTGGGAAGCGGGGCGAGACACCCCTAGACCCCTACGAGAGCGGCAAGAAACCCTACCAATTCCAGAGTTAGGAGACCCGGTCTCGACTCCTCAAGATGGTCTCCCACTGGACTCTAGAACCTGGTTACTTGTGCTCCCCTTTTTGGGTCTATCCTAATGCGGAAAAGAAAATAATATACATCAATGGCGACATCATCCTCAATCCGGAAGTGTCCCAATAAAAGAATATTACATACAATGAATTTTACATGGATGAAAAGAAAAACTCTCATCTCATATAAAAAACCCCGGCTATTCAATCATGACGATCTTGTACACCATATCACCACAGCAACAGAATAATCATCACAGATCATCAATGTAAGTAAATATGCGTATCCCAATTGTCATTGACGTATAGCAACGAAACCGGCGATACACCATATATTACACTTACGGTCGCAGAAAAGAAATGTCAAACTACAACATTTGGAATGCGCACATCACTTAGACATTGCAGACCCGGAATATCTCATACCCCAGATTTCATACCTAACCATGTAGATCTTACATTTAGGTCTAAAAAATGAAAACACCTTTTCAAAAGAAATCAGATAATTCAATATGATTCCAAATATCCTACGAGACCGAAATGTTAGATTTACAAACAACCAATTAATTTTCTCAAAACTAATTAGTGTAGATTCCAAATATAGTATCACATTCAGAAAAAAACTAGGCGATGTTAAACATTTCGATCGATCCATCAAAATCCACAATTCTCAGAGACCTCAACACTTGAGACAGATTCAAAAATACCAGACAGTTCCAATAGCACATACGGACCAGCACAAGAAGCCACGGTCCTTGCCTCACCAACGACACCGTGGAACCACCGCCAAAAGCATGTTTTGGCCGCGGTTCCGCGGTCGTTAAGTCGAGTTAGGTGTTCGTTTTTCTTGGGGGTCTATACAATACTCTGCACTATTTTCTGCATATTTTTAAACCCAAAAATTCCAACTTTTGAAAAATTTCCAGAGAGCATGTAAAGATCCGGTTTCAATGTTCGATCGAACACTTTAACGTCGTCTAGGTCACGCCTAATACTCTAGCTTGGCTCTGATACCACTGTTGGAGTTCCTTAGCACCCTCACTAGGATTTAACAAGTATCAAGTATGCAATTTTAAAAAATCTAGAGTGCTAATCAACTCAAACCTAGAATTGAACTAGAGGATTATGGTTTAACTAACAAGTATCGCATACTAGTAAGTGTCTAACACTAAGAGAAAAGAAATACAACCTTTATAGACCTTTCCTCCTTGTCTTTAGCTCCGTGTAGATATCCTTGACTCGTTAGTTCCACTCGAAGCTTGAACACGTCTGCTTGAGGCCTTCGAAGTCCACAATGATCCACCACGGAGTTCCTTTGACTCAAGCTCCTTGCTTCACTTAAACTAAGTAGAAGTGATGCAAACAACCTATACAAGTGGGCTAGAGTAGTATAGATTGATGAGGTGGGTATATATCTCACTAAAAAACCTTTCTTTTCTTTCTCTTTTACTCACTAGAAAATGGTAGAGTGTTTTGAGGAAGAAAGAGATGGAAATGGCTAACCTTGAGCTAATGAAAAGATAAGAACAAGAATAATGAGAGAAAGAGAGAGAGTCACACTCACTCTTAACTAATGGCATGGAAAATATCTAGATATTTTAGTAATTGAGTTAGTGGAGGATTAGAAAACAAACCATGGTTACAAAGATATTTAGAAGAAGTGTGTAGAAGATCAATATCAACCATGGATTAATATCTAATTTCCATTCACTTGATAATCAATAAAATATCATAAAAGTTTCTATGTGAGTCTAGCATAGCCATCTCCAATATATCATCAACCATGACACATACACACATGTATGTGTGCATACATATCCATATAAGCATACATACATACATGCATACAAATAAAGAAAGGAATCAATAATGAGCTAATGGTCAATTTATATTAAATCAACACTTGATTTAATAATCTGGTCATATCACATACGACCCGACCAATAGAAAACTCCAGATTAAAATACGGTATCATATACTCGTATTTAATCAAGCTCCCGCACATATCTCCATATGTGCCCCACTTCGTTTCGCCTGAGCTCGGAAACCCTTTTGCGGGACTCTAAGACTCGTAAATACGCTAGCAGTATGTAGTGATCATATCAGATACCCACAAACCGTCAGCGGTACTAGCTGCACGTAACAGCTCCCAGGTATTGAGCAAACAAAAGTCAACAAGCAAACTTGTCCAAACTCCCGTAGAGCCAACCAGCAATACTTACCGTACAGTCCGGTCTCTTCGTCAGATATGTTGCATATCGAGTCTAGGGATGGTATTGTCGACCCTAATAACTCAATAAGTCATGCCGATGTGTGACCTATAACAGATCAAGAAACTACTGATAACACTTATTAGTAAATCTCATCAGCCCTGGCCAGAGACTTTCAGTTATAGCCAATCGCGCATAGCACAACATCAACCCCCAATACCGAGAGAGATGAAACCCCTCCTATCGCTCATTGCCTCCATGTGTCTCGGGACTGTACCCAAAAAACACCTGTTTACACGACTCAGTAGAGCCATAGTAGGATGGAAATCAAAGCACGGCGGGAGAACACACAAGACTCTATGACGATCTCGGGTCTACAGACTAACCTGTATAAGTGTCACCTAAGAAATGCTATCCGAAGATAGATATAATACCATATAGGAGTTCTCGGCGAGTCCATTCAGTGTACCCAGTCTCCACTGAGCACTCGTATACAATCTTTGATGTCAAACACCAATGGATATGGGATCATCCATCGCCCATCAAATGGGTCAAGAAACGTATACGCTAGTCTACTCTGGAATATCGATGCCCCGTCTCGATACACCCACGACTAGGAACATTTAAGGATACGCTTATAGACTAGTCATGCCCCACTAGTATGATTTGCATCATAATCATGGTAGTCAAGCGGATATCTTAAGGGCTTTATCAACATGTATCAAATGAATAGTATACACAATCAAGTGAACATGTCAAGATAAAGAGTAACCAGATAGCATATTATCATGTCGAGCGAGAAAGTCCTCTGTATATATATATACATATCCAAGAATCCAATATCAAATAATGGCCTCTAGGACATACATCTATCCAACAAGTCTAACATGGCCCATGAGTACATCAAAGTTAAGGATCGGATGTACGTAGATTGGCAATAATGCATGCAATCTAAGTTTGTCGTAGGAGTTTCTACTTTCATTGAATTTGCACGCGCATATAATAAGATCGTGTTAGAGAAGATTCTCTGTCCATGCGATAGATGTGTTAATAAGTTCTGGCAGAAGGTAGAAATCGTAGAGCTTCAAATCGTTAAATATGGTTTTACTAGATTTTATATAACTTAGCTATATCACGGGAAATGACAAGAAGAAGACGGTAATGTGGCAGAAGAAGAAGAAGACGGTAATGCGGCAGAAGAAGAAGAAGACGGTAATTTTTTTCCAGGAGAAGAAATGGAGGATATGGTCGAGGCTGCCCTCGGTGATAGTATTCCTACCGAAGATGACATTCCTTCCGGTCAAGGACAGCGTGCGGATAAGTATGAAAATTTCATGAATGATGCTAGAAGACCAATTTATGAGAATGCAAAATATTCCACTCTATCATGGTTCATCCAACTTTTCCAGATTAAGTGCCTAAATGGATGGAGCAACAAGTCATTCACGATACTTCTGAAGTTCCTGAAAGATTCTATGCCCCCGGGAAATAACGTACCTGACAGCTGGTACGAAGCTTAAAAGATGATGTCTGATTTGAGTCTGAACCGTGAGAAGATTCATGCATGTCCTAAAGATTGCGTGTTGTACATGAAAGAGGATTCAGATTTGAAAGAGTGTCCAACATGCGGAAAGGCCAGGTATAAACTGAAAGAATCTGATAAGAAATCCGATATACCTATCAAGATAGCACGATACTTTCCCATAACATAGAGACTACAGAGGCTATTCAAGTGCAAGAAAACAGCCGAGGTAATGATTTGGCATCACCGTGCTGCTCCAAGCGAAGATAGAAAAATGAGCCATCCAAGAGATTCACCGGCATGAAAGGATTCCGATAGTAGGCACCAAATATTCAGTAGTGATTCTTGTAATGTCAGGCTCAGACTGGCTAGTGATGGTTTCTGCCCATTCAACTATATGGCTGGAGGCCTGTTCATACCATAATTTTGCATTATTATATTCCCCATTCTTATTCATTTTACAAATAAACAGGTGCTTTTGACCCATGTCTGCTACTTAGTTTCAGGTTACAGGTTCTCGGAACAAAAACAGTGAAATTGATGAAAAAGATGATACAAAGTGAGACTACGACCAATAAATGGTGGAATCTTGATCGTGCATATATGTTGAGGGACAATGAAGATCAATGAACAAGTTCACAAAGCAAAAAGGCAGCGCAAGGTTCAAGACTTCGACACGAAGCAACGGTAAAAGTCCACTACAATTATTCACTGTGGAGATCTGGAAGAGAAATAGAAGACAGTCTGAAGAACCGACTGAAGAAACAGGAAGACAAACACAACAAGAAGTAGCACAGCAAAAATCAGCCCACAAGCACCCTACTTGGCCGCGGAACCGCGGCCAAACCTTGCTTTTGGCCGTGGATCCGCGGCCATGTTGAACGCGTACCGGTGGAAAATTCTTTGACGGTGGGCGGCGCGTTGACTAGTCTTCCTAGGGGTATTTTTGTAAAAGCAGATGTGCGTCGATTGTAAGCCTAGGGTTTTCTATGCTCTATAAATAGAAGCCCTAAAACTTGTTTTAGGGGATGCCTCTTCTTGTGCCTCATTTCATCTATCTAAATTCAGATCTGTAAATTTCTGTAAAGAAGGAAAAGGGCATCAAATAAAAATTAGGAGTAAGTTTTCTTTTCATTGCCCTAGTTGAATTTTATTTCCATGCCCTGGGTAATTTCTTTCTTGCCCTAGCATAGATCTTTATTATCTACCCTAGTTAATTAGTTTAGAACATGTCTTTTAATTCCCTAATGAGTGAGTAGTCTCCTCGCTTGTTAGGGTTAGATTTGGGGAAGGCTTGAGACATGAAGATCTCCCACCCCTTTCTTGCCCATCACACGTTTTTATAGGACTCCATGCATACATGCACACACCGCTCCCTACGGCACCCTATCCCACAAGGTAGCGGTGATACCGTAGTTTAAAGGACCGGTTGAGCGTGTTTTCCATGGAGGTTAGGGTAAGAATTAAGAAAGGAAGGACAAGAACCTAGAGGAAGAAACATCGTTTCTTCCCGATGGTACTAATCCACTTTATTAATAATTACCATAACACCTCATAGATCTTAATTAGTGCATTGAAAGCGGTGATGAATATTGACTTTCCAAACTTAACCTAAACCTAACTCTAGCAAGATTCTAGTCCTATTCTAGATAAACTTTAGTTTTTAGATTTAATCAATCCGACAACAATCGGAATTAACTCATTAGAACAAATCGAGAATACACAAAATCCCTGTGGACCGACCCGTACTCACCGGCTAGCTACCAAGCGACGCCGTTCTTGATTGCGGTTATAAATTCTTTGATCAAATCAAGGCCACAACACATGGCCCGTTGTAATGATGGTTTATAATCTGTCGCCTTGGTTAGTTATGGATCAATCCTAGTTTATGATGCATCTTCTTATTGACGGACCAAACTCACCGGGAAACAATATCGACATCTATCTCCGACCTCTGATCGATGAGTTAAAATCTTTATTCACCGATAGTGTAGAGACTTATGATACAAACACAGATACAACCTTCACAATGCGTGTAGCTTTAATGTGGACAATTAATGACTTTCCTGTGTATGGAATGCTATCAGGTTGGTCCGTACATGGTCACAAAGCATGTTGTCACGCCCTGCTTCTCAAGATACGAAAACACGACATGTGACAATACCAACCATGCTACCTGTGGTTAGGAATCATCCCTCTATAGTCACATTACGGGTGTCTATAGGATATCAAGAACAGTAAAATATAAAAACTAGCTAACACATGTCCATCTGCCACAGTAAAAAGAGTCAAGAAAAAGCATACAGCGGAAACGAATCAAGATCTAATAAAAAATATTTGAATCATGTCCCAATATGGGCTCACATCAATAAAAAAACTACGGAAATAAATAAACTAAACATCTCTAATAATACACGGTCATTTCCTCATTGCTCGGCTTGATTGCTAAAATACTCTTGATCTGCCTGCGATAAAGGTAGAGGAACTGGGCCATGCAAAACCCAGACGTTAGTGCGTCATAATATTAAAAGAATAATAATAACCAAGATAGGATGATATAATTAAATATGAATATAAATAAATAACATCGATATAAATAGTGAGCTATGTGTATATATGGGTGTGTGATGTGTATCCTAAATTTGTGCTTCTAGGTTATCTATTCTAAAAGTTTTTGAAATCAATTAATGTAATCCTCATCGTAACCCAACAGTATATATCCTATTCATTCCCCACGGGACCACGGTAATAGTATTTATTCCGTAACGCCCGGAAAAACAGCAAACAAGTATTTATTCCGTGACGCCCGGAAAAACGGCAAACAAGTATTTATTCCGTGACGTCTGGAAAATGGCAAACAATAATAATATCCTCTTGAGTTGCATTTCGGTTACATTCTTAATTTCCCCCTTTCCCCCAGATTTGTGTTCAAGTCAGGTATTGCCAATATAATCTAATGCCAACACAGGATCAAGCATGTATAGTTCTCATCTATGCAGACAACAAGTTACGTTCGTCAGGACAGCAAGTAAAGATTGTTGACATTAGCAATAAGATCCAAGTAATAAGTCAGGTAGTGTGTCGTGAACATATCATGTGATGTATATTAACCAAATAGATGCCCAATGTGAAACTGTAATCATTATCGGAACACGGTAAACACAACTGATGCCAGGATACATATGTATCTATTTGTAATAACCATTATACATCCATTACCATGTATGATGCAAACTATATAACATGTTGTACTGATGTAGTAGTATAATGATATTATGATGTTTCGGCATGCAACTAGATAAACGATTATCAGTACGGATACCGTAAAACTGTAAATCGGTAACATTTGCTGAATAATAAAACACATGCACTATTCTTATTCATATAGATATTGATATAATATAACATAGCATGTTGCAAGTTAAAACTTGCCTGATCGGATCTCATGTCGAGATACAGATGCTACGTCCGACGTCGAAATAACGTCGTGATGCAAACTTATGCATGCAGGACTGGACCTGACTGATCAGTGACGTGACGTGGTGTCTAGGATGGACAACGATGATGACTGGGTCGTCCGGATCGTCGGCGACGCGGGTAACTCCGGCAAGCCGATCGTAGAATCAAGAAACGTGTAAGTCGATGTAGCACACCCCATATGGTTAGTGGGGAGACGGAATTTGCAAACAACAATTTTTAAATAAACAATATCGACCTAAATACCCGGATCATTTCATAAACCCTAACTAGCAAAACTTAAGAGGGTTCTAATCTACCATGAAGAGATTTATACCTTCCCGATCAAGTCCTTCGGGTCTTGTTTGTCCTTCTTTGCTCCTCTCCTTGGCACCTAGGTAGCTTGACACGAACTCGGTCGTTGATCTCCTCTTCGTCAAAGAAGATCCACCCGAGAGCCTCTAGTCCAAACTTCAACCTCAACTAAGAAGTAACTAAGAAGTCTACCTTGCTAGAATAGACTACTGAGTAGATGTAGAGAATGATCTTATAGAGTATTTTGTCTCAAAAGCCCTATGGATCACAATACATGTGAGTGTTAGGGCTTGAGGATGAAGGAGGAGGAAACTTGGAGAGAGAGTGAGCTTAAGAAAAAATGAGCAAGGTCTTGTGATAATGAGAGAATGGCTAAGTCTCACCAATAATTTTAGCATGGATTATTTTAGATGCAAAATAATCAACCATGCTTGAATAGTGCAACCAAATGAATAAAATAAAAACCAAGCCATGCTTTCATCCATTCCACAAATATCTCCAAATACCACCTCATTAATCCATTTCTAAAATTGGATAAATCCAATAATGAGATGTTTCCTTCTAGAAGCATATCTTGCGAAATTACAAGAATGCCCTCACCGTATATACATACCCGTATTCGTATTCCAAAAAATACGAATACATCGAGACGAAAATAATCCAACAATATAATACTAGGATCCGGTTTAAACCAAAACCCACTAGTATTATCCGTCCGAACATCATCCGTGTAGCCAGTACACGTATGTGATCGAAACCCTGCCGTAAAACAATACGACCTCTACATCATTTTGCCTGAACCAGTGAAACCCTCTGTGTGGGACTCTAAAGACTCGACAGTACGCTGGCAGTGGGTTTAACCATAAGTCTGTCAACGGCACTAGCTGTACGTAACGGCTACCCAGGTACATGTCGAAAAGAAGGCCGACGAGCGAGCTCATCCGAACCCTTATTGAGCATGTCCGTGATAATCTTCGTGCAGTCCGGTCTGTTTGTCTAAGAGTATCGCATGTAAGGTCTAGGGGGGTAGAAAACGTCAGACCCCTAATAACCAGACAAGTCGTGTCAGTGTGGCTCAAGACCATCCAAGAATCTACTGGTCCAACCACCAGTAATTCTCAATCCGCCCTGCCCAGGGACTTATTATGTTGACCAATTGATCACATCGTGATATCGACTCCCTATATCGGGAGCGACGAATCCCTACAGTCACTCACTACCTCCATGTGGCTCAGGACTGTACCCAACTAAACCTGTTTGCACGACTTAGTAGAGCTATGGTAGGGTAGTAATCAAAGCACAGTGGGAACTCATACGAGACAAATGACGAACTCAGGTCGACAGACTATTTGCACTCATGTCACCGGAGAACTGTTATCTGACGCTAGGTATAATACCATCTAGCCAGTCCTCGGCGAGTCCTGTCCGGTGTTCTCACACCTTATGAGCACCTGTATACAATGTTAGGTGCACCTCACCAATGGCTACAAGACCAATCCATCGCCCCTCGTCAGGGTCTAGATATGTATACACTAGTCTACTCTGGAGTATCGATGCCCAGTCTCGATACTCTTATAACCAGGGTTACTTTAAGGATGTACTTATCGACTACCCAGCTCCCACATGTATGATTGCCATCACAATGCTGGTAGTCAGGCAAAGATCCTACGGGCTTTATCAATATGCATACAAGATATGAAATACAAAGTAAAAAACATCACATGTTAAGATAAAGACAACCAAATAGCGTACTATCATATCGAGCAAGATTGTCCTATACATATATATCCCTCGTATCCTATACAATGAAGGCCTCTAGGGCATACATATCCAACAATCTCCCACTTGTACTAAGGCATGTAATTGGCGCAATAAGTACCCACTGTCTGTACTAGATCCAGTTGCTGGCGTATCGCATGCCCAATATCTCGAACAGTCTCTCAAACTGGACTTGAGGGATGACCTTGGTGAATGGATCTGCCGTGTTATCTTTTGTATCCACTCTCCGCACCTCGATATCCTGGCGATCCACGATCTTCCTGATCAGGTGATACCGCCTCAAGATATGCCTGGATTTCTGATGGGACCTTGGTTCCTTCACTAAAGCTACAACCCTATTTTTATCATAATACAAGGGTATTGGATTGGCAATGGATGGAACCACCTGAAGTTCATAGATGAACTTCTTTATCCAGACTGCCTCTTTTGCGACATCGTTAGCAGCTATATACTCAGCTTCTATCGTTGAGTCTGCGACGGTGTCTTGTCTGGAACTCTTCCAACATACTGCCCTTCTATTGAGGGTAAACACATAACCCGAGATGGATTTAGAGTCATCCTTTTCACTCTGGAAGCTGTAATCGGTAAAAGCCTCGATCTGTAGGTCCCCATAACCGTATACTAAGAACATCTCCTTAGTCCATCTCAGGTACTTGAGAATGTTCTTTACCGCTATCCAATGCTTCTTATGCGGGGTTGACTGATACCTGCTTACCACAATAAGTGCGTAAGCTACGTCTGGTCTAATACATAACATTGAATACATTATAAATCTTACCGCCGAAGCGTAGGGTATAATGCTTATGCGAGCCCTCTCTTCATCAGTCTTTGGAGACATCTCTTTAGAGAGGGTGATCCTGTAACAAGCGGGTAAATTACCATGCTTGGAATCTTCCATACTAAAGCTCTTTAGTATGGTGTCAATGTACCTGGACTGTGAAAGTCCCAACAATCTTTTAGAGAAATCACGATAGATCTTAATCCCTAGAATGTAAGAGGCATTACCCAAGTCTTTCATGGAGAACTTCTGTGACAAGAAGAGCTTGACTGATTGTAGCATAGGGATGTCATTCCCTATTAGGAGTATGTTGTCAACGTATAGTATGAGAAAGACTACTGTTCCTTGTTCCCGCCAAAATTTTCGGCCAAGAGCTATTTGTTCCCTTATAAAAAAAGGAGAGAAGAAAGAGGAAAAGAATTCACGGTTAGACATCACGTGTTAAACACGTGAGCGTTTATATGCAAAGCATATAAGCGCTGAAAGAAAATAACTAAAGGCCAAACAGGCCTCACGTGCTAAACACGTGAGCGCTCATACGCAAAGCATATGAACGCTGAACATAAATAACTAATGGCTAAACAGGCCTCACGTGCTAAACACGTGAGCGCTCATATGTAAAGCATATGAGCACTAAAAATAAACTAAATAAAACAACTAATGGCCAAACAGGCCTCACGTGGTAAACACGTGAGCGCTCATATGTAAAGCATATGGGCACTAAAAATAAACAGGCAAAAACCCACACTAGGGGTCACGTGTTAAACACGTGAGTTCTTTTGCTACTCAGATGCAAAGCATGCGAGCCCCCCCCCAATTTAAAATGCTCCAATTAAAATTAAATTCTATTTGGGAAATATTTTCCCTGATTTTTCTAATATAGAAAGATCTTTCTCTAATAGAGAATCCTAGATTTAAAATCCAATGGTGATAAAATATCACCAATTAAATCATCTGATAGAATTAAATTGTATTTAGGAAATATTTTTCCGATCTTCCTCAAACTAGAAAGATCTTCTCTGTTAAATAGAGGACCTTTGGATCAAAGATCCAACGGTGATCATCTGGTAGAATAAAATTCTATCATAGAAAAATATTTTCCTAATCTTGTTAAACTAACAAGATATTTATAAGATAAGAATAAAATTCTATGTTAAACTAACGATATATCCATATGATAGAATTAAATTCTATATTAAGAAATTAAAATTCTAATCTTGTTAAAACTAACAAGATATTCATAATCTTTTAAACAAACAAGAAATTTTCTCCGTTACACAAAGAGCCTTTGGATTAAAAATCCAACAGTGAATAAAATTCACCGATTGATCTAAAAGATCATGGAATCAATCATGATCTCTCAATGTGGGATTCTATTAACAAATTGATTCTTGTTCTTCTCATATAAATAGGAGTGAGGAGAGGAGGAGACACACAGAGAGTGTCACGACCCGAAAAGAGCACGTGACTGGCACCTGAACCATATGAAATCTATAGGACTCCATCTGATCCAAGTAAGCCAAAAGCCCAGAAATCTAAAACCATTTTAAGAGTAAATAAGAAAACTGGTTTAAAGAAGTGAAGAAAACATGTTTGAAGTCAAGGTTTTTTAATAACTAAGCCGAATATGCATTTTAAAAAATGTAAAGTCCTTTCTAAAAATTTCGGCAGAGTTTCTTTTGTAAAAACTGGCCCCGAACGGGGTACAACAAGAATAACAATATATATGCAATGATAAAAGGCATCCCCAAGCGGGAGCTAGCTCTTCGTCAATTGACGGTCACAACCACACAACAATATAATATACAACGCCGAATGGCGATGATCAAAACTCAAAAAGAAATCTCCAAAAGCATGAAAACCGTAATACTACTAAGTGCGACTCTAAGGTCGAAATAATACAACACTAATATCTAAGTCTGAAACAATATACAAGTTTTGGTTGATGGAATTCTAGATACAATGAATAATACAAGTACGATGGTGGTTCTTGATGCAAAAGAACCCACCTACCAAAACAAATCACCCGCAAAAGAAGCAGTGTGCCAGAAATGCCGCAATGGAACCTGTACGGAAAACCTGCAAGAACTGTGGCACAACGGGGGTGAGTTTCCAACTCGTGAATAGAAAACATCTACAAGCAGAAACAGAATGCAAGACCTAATCCTAGGTCAAAACAATCAGTATATAATATAATCCTCAAGAGTAAGTCCGAAGAATGCCAAGGTGGCAATGTAACATCTAAACATGTATGTAGTGCCAAGAACTCAGGTAAATATTATGTCATAAGTATAGGGTATGTCTGCATGAAGTAAATATGATGAAGTATCAAAATGAATATCAATACACATATATTAGCGTCCCATTCCACTAATATTGGTGTAAGGGTATATATAACAGCGCCCTCATACCCTGTTATATATACAAATGAAGTATGATCAATGTAAATCCAGTCTGTATGTGATCAATGTCTGTATATGTGTGGATCCCGTCCACCTGTCACCCAATGACAATAAGCATCATGCATGTAAATATCGTAGAGCATATGCATGGAAATATGAGGATATAATCAAATCATGGAAATATCGTAAAACATCATGAAACCTGTGCCTAGCATCGGCACGTACATCCTCGTCTATCAGGCGCTGTCACCAAGACTGGCCCTGATAGGTACGTATCATACGCTATCTCGAAAACCCGAGTGCCCAGCTTCGACCCTCGAATTTCGACGTATCCATACGTACATACTTCGGTCGGTATCCCCACGATAACCGCCGAGTCCAAAAACTATCACCGGTAGGTAGTGCTCCCCTGCCAGGCTCACCGTCTAACATATACGAGTCTTCTTGCCCCGGGGTACCTTACCGGGTCCACCATGTACCCGCAGACGGTGCCTACTGCTCCTCGAATCGGGTTTCATATGCCACTCTCAGAACCGAGAAAACATATGGTGGACGCACTGAAATATCATATCAAGGGAAACCGGGTTTTTAAAGACAATACATATTCTGGGTTGAAATAGCCACGGTTCCCAAATTCAAAAATATCATGGAAACAACATATCTCAATGCGTATAATCAGAAAACATGATGTATGCAACATATAAAAGAATGTAAGCATATCGATATATCATGCAATACGGAATAGTGATATGCACATATTGGGGAAGCCGCTTTTTTAAAATGAATCAGTTTTAAAGAGTATCTTGCGGTTCCCAAATCTAGAAATATCATCTGTGTATGTGCAAACAAGTATGTGTACAAATATAAGTGTACAATGAGTATGTATACAAGTATGCCATGCAATGGTCGTATCCTGAATGCAACAGTACTACAGTGTAGTGACATGGCAATTATCGATGATGAAGTGTGTGAGCCGGCAAGCAAGTGTACGTGGAACATACGCATCATCGATAATGGTGCTGGTGTCCTAACAGCATGATGGTAATATAGCAATAACCCATGATATGCAATGCGAATAGTACTGAAAATGCGGAATCAAATAAAACAACGCAATAGTGAAGTGTCTACATCAATATGTATATGTCATGCGATTATGCCATTTGAAGTAAGACGAATCAGGGTTTTTAGTAAAATAAGGGCTATGGTGTTTTTAAGAAAAGATACACCTTTTTAAAGTATCCGTAGAATCCCTTTATTTTTCTTTAAGATATTCCTGATTCGTAGTTTTTGAAATAGGTATGACTCGGGTCTAGCCTAACCTCTACTATGCAAACTACTGATCTAAGTATCAGGTCAATCGGGAGGGGTATGGAAACCACCTAAATCTGAGTCGATATGTATATAGTAGTCGGTGATCCCGCCTCAGTAGTATCGCGTACGATACAATATATCATATGACCTCCTCAAGTCATGAGTGCGGATCTATCATCAATGTAAAGCTCGTACGGTAAATCATCGTACGGCATCCCAATAGCTGGGTACGGGTCAAAATCACATTCCTCTTATCAAATATCAGGTATCATTATCATCATATCACGTAATCTGGGGTACTGATCTAAGTCTAGTACAAATCAATACCATCTATAAAGTATGAATGCGGGGTAAATACACATCCAAAGCCCGCAAGAATCACATGTCATATCCCAAATACGAATCATATCAAATCACCGATCTTGCGGCACAAGGCCCAATATCATCGACTCATCACCAATGTCGTCCAATATCATCAACAAAGTGTAAGTATAAGGAATATACAAGTGTGTGCGTGTGGGTGTAAATCCATCCTAGGGTTCGCAACTAGGAACTACGCTAGTTATTTCTAACCCTAACTAACCATAACACACCTAACACAAAACCACGACACACTATAACTATCATATATAATATACATAGTATACTAACTACGGACTGCGGGGGTGCTATACGCCATCCACCCGACTTCCCCCTGTAGATATAATCTACTCACTTTGCGTTCTTCATTTGTCGACGTCGCCACGCGCCTTCTTGTTGTCCCGAAGTCTTCATGGGGTACCTACAAATTAACGTATCGAAAATACGTATCAAAACCAATTCAAAACTAAAACGGCATACGAATTCCAAAACGATACGATAAAGGGCATATAGGTTAGAACCTATGGGCACGCCATCAAAACCATCTATCAAACCTCGATATCGTCGTAAAAACGCCAAATAGTCGAGGTAAAACGAAATACGCAAATTCAGAATTGAAAATACGGAATACGGAAATACGAATCCAAAACAGCAACTAAGGAAAAATGCTCCAGATTTTACCCTAGGTCAAACTAGACAAATCTATACATGCCAGGGGCCTAAAATATACATGTAGGAGCTACAGAACAAACACGAGAAAAAATGGTGGGACCCAGGCCGCAAATTGCGGCCAAACAGATTAAATCTGCGGCCTGGAAGAGGAGGTGGGGGCTAGGGCTTTGTATGGTGGTTCTAGGGTACCTGCACATCTCACTGTCCAAACAATTTTATTTTAGAGGTCTCGGGGTGATAGCAGATTCCTAAATACAACTCCAGATTTACAGTTTTTCCCGATATCGATTTGCTAAATCCGTATTCTGGGTTTTACTCTCTAGTTTGATCCAATATAACATCACACCAGGGGTTATAACCTCTAATTACACCTCAATTCACCTTTTATTTCAGATCAAACCCTAAACCCTAACTTAAATTCTCCAAAGTCTACAAACGACACCATATCGATATGAAACTAGTATAGATGCACAAGGAAATTGAAATACTACTCTAGGGTGCAGAAATTACCTTCTTTGGCAACTCAAGAATTTTCTTGAGTTGCTCAAAGTCCTCAAGATCCCCTCTTTCTTAGTCCAATGCGATCCTCTCGAGCTTGTGAGCATGTTTTGTGAAGAGGAAATAGGGTTTCGGGGTTGGATTCAAGATGTTTTTGGAGATTGAAGAGGAGGGAAGTGAGAAGAGGAGTAGGATTAGCAGCAGCTCTCATGAGAGGGGAGAGAGAAATGAGAGTGAAGAAATGATGGGAGCATGGCTTCAAAAGAGAAAAGTTGACCTATACCTACCCCCCCCCTCTCTCTCTCATCATCATTCCATTTCCTTTTCCCTTTTCTTTTCTTCTCACTCAAATAGTGAACCCAAAAGAACAACCATGGCAATAGAAAAGTAACACAAGTGTAACAAGTGTGGAAAATGATATGTGCACATTTTTGCACAAAAAAGCCAAAAATCCAATTAGCGATTTTTAATCGCGATTAGCACTAAATTAGCATATAATTAATCATAAAAACTTTAAAATGACATAATTCCACAAAATACCCTATTTTAGAATTTTCCATAATTTTTCTAAATTTTTTTTACCATTTATTTGTATTTAATAATACTAAAATATTAAAATATTCAATAAATATTAATATTAAATTATAAAAATTCCCAAAAATAATATTTTATTATTATTTTTTTTGAGATGTTACAATCTTCCCCCCTTAAAGAAATTCGGTCCCCGAATTTAAATTTAAACCCCCAAATTCTAAAACATTTAAAAAAAATACAAAATGTCCAAGTCGTCGGGGCTCCGAAACCCTCAATATATAAAACGCATCTTAGCGCAATGCATGCGCATAAGTAATGAGCAGATAGCTCAAAATCAAAACTCCGTCAAGCATCCCGCAATCATCGGAGTCGTGATAGAGACAATGTCAAATTCAAAACAAACAAATATGGTATATCAAAATTATACGTGTATATATGAAATCTGGATGTGTAAATAGCTAAAGTAAATACATGCAAAAGTATGCGGGTACTGTCCTCTGACTAGTCCCGCTCAGTATGAAACACATAGCAATTATCATAAACGTAATGCTCCATAAGGAATAAATCTCAAAATGTATATATGAATATCCGGTACATCTGGTGCGCACGGAAATCAAAATCCATGAATGTGCCATAGAAACAACATCAAGGTGCAACGGGTGTGCACGAAACATCTGTCGTAGGCAACGTGTATGCCTGACAGCAATATCAGGTGCATTTGACATGCACGAAGAATCCCGATTCAGTGCATCTGGCGTGCACCAGAATCGTATATCAAAATACTAAAAGTGCATGAAAACTATGCTGGAAACGTAAATCACATCACTGCATGAAATATGCATGGAATCACAATCAATATCTCAAATGTAATAACTATGCGCAAAATATAAATATCCAATGGCGCAAGAAAACAAATATCATAAAACTCAGTCATCAAAACTAAATCATGCAAATAGAACGCCCAAAATACCGAAATCCAAGATGACGGATACGTGATAATCGAATCACAAAATCACAAATCACAAATACCATCGTCGGTAGTTTCTTCTTCAAGGTCGAGAAGGTGCCGGTGCATCCAATGCTAGCAGCGCAAGATATCTACTTGCCTCTTGCTCACGGTCTGGCGTCCTCTGTCTGTGGGTCTTTATCTGCTCTGTGGATTACCCATCTCACGATCCATCGGCTCATCGGCCCTGTCAGGTGTGCTAACGGGGACGATTCCGTTCTGGCACTTCTCTGATCATCTCTCGGTCAATCATCACGACCATTGCATGTCCGCACACATATCAACGACCACTCGTAAAGCAACATATCACTGGCGTCGGCCTCTGGCTCTCTGAATGCACGTGACACACCTGATCCTGGGTGCAAATATCATTGCAGTAGTGTCCTGGAAGGAATCCTACTCAAGGTCTCTTCCAATCTTGCCTATGCCGATCTGTACAGAGGCTGGTACTCTTGCATAATCCTTTCTCGTTCTCTGGTCATCTGCGTGTCCGCACACATTTCCTCGGAAACTGGCCATATCCCGATGCCTCTTTAAGCATATCCGACCCCTAAATCTTAACGGGAAGTAATAACAGCTCGTCTGCATCTCGCACGAACTTCTTGTCCCGCTTGACTGTATCATCGTCCATTGCGACGTCACGTCTCTATCTGCGTACTGCAATGTTCTCGGCTAAAATCCATCCGAAGTCTCTCGCACGGACTTAAAATCGCGTACTCTGTAGCTTCATCATTCTGTAGAAGATATCTGGCCGAACAGGTTCTCGGGAACGCATCCCAACCAACGGAGGAAAACTCAATACTCGTCCGTCCTCGATCAACTCACAACGCAACTGAGTAAGGTCCCTTATCCGAACCTGGTCAACTATCTCGTCGACGATGCCAAACTTTGGCCTGCTGGGTGTGTGCAATATGACCACTCCTGGGTCCAGATCTTCTCGTATAATATTCCAGAAAGGTCCTCTCGAGGTCTCTCTCAAATCTCACTTCTGCCGAATTTCCCGGAAGTTATTATCTTTTCTATATCCGTTTCTTGTTCCGGAACGGTAGCATACCCCTCGCGACTCCTCCTGGAAGGTATATCCATATACATTGCCTCTGCGTGCGTATCGCATCTCTGATGTCAGCGGAGTAGGACGTCATCTCATCGAAATCTCTTGCGAACTCTTTACTTCACTCTGCTTCAATGTCGACTGATTTGGACTCGTCTCATCGTGGCTGCACGGACTGCGATCCAACGGCTATGCTCGCATCTGGAGTCTCCCAAGCAGTGTGTCCCATCACATGATATCCGAATGATGTCGAAACATTCGATCGACTCGTCAGAACCTCATAATCCCCCAAGAGATCAACATCTTGAGTACAGTTTAATAGTATCGAATACATGCCACAGCGTCGGTGGTCCAGCCGTAGAAGGGCAAACCCTAGCCTCACTAATGGCACTGCGGAACTGCCGCAAACCCTAAGGTTCAAAGGCTTTCACACGGTCATTAAGTAGAGTTAGGCTTTCATTCTTCTAGAGGGTCCATAGAATCGCCTGCATGTCTTTCCGTATACTCCAAACTTGGAAAATGGGCTCCTGACATTCGATCGTCTCTGTCGACTTCCAACGTCTCCGCGTGAAGTCGTCTCTAGCTGGAAGCAATCTATCTGATGACCTCGCATCGGCAAGCGAACGAACCACATGTCCTCGTCATCTATCCTCAAGTGACTAGCGACCTTCCATCATATCTCCAAGTACAATCTCGTACTGCAATAGCTCCATCATCTGGGGCGATATCTCATCGTTCGCAGCAATAACCAGCTCGCTCATCTGCACGCTGAACAGTGCCTCAATCATCCTGAGTAAGCGACATATCAATGGTCATCTCGTCCTTGCTGGCCTGTAGCAGTAGCCTGATCCTCTGGTACCAAACGGCACGTCCGAGAAATCTCGTAAAGGTGACCCATCATACGCTCATGGCATGAAAACACAATAAGACGATGCCTCTCAATGCAATCGTAAGTCTCTGGAATGACGCCCTGGTTAGTCCTCGTCCATGACGAGCTCATGCTGCCGCAACTCTAGCCGTAGCTCTCTCTGCCCGTGTGATCGTAGCAGCAAAATCATAACCAGTATCGATGAAGATAGATCAGGAATGAATATAATACTGTGCAAGGAAATGTACATCCTAAGGCTCCTTAAGCGGAGTGGCGTGTCGTAAGTATGCCGCGGAACATACCCACGGTACGTCACTCTACTGCAGTCACCTACTCCATCAACCAAGGGTCATCCTACGCGAAGAAAGTTTGGGTCTAGTACCCCCTCGACTAAGTCTAAGTTCCGTAAGGTCAAGCCTAAGTTCCGTGTATATATAGACGCCCTAGGCTCCACATAGTCAAATTTAGACTTGAACCAAGGTTAACCTAGCGCTCTGATACCAACTTTGTCACGACCCGAAAAGAGCACGTGACTGGCACCTGAACCATATGAAATCTATAGGACTCCATCTGATCCAAGTAAGCCAAAAGCCCAGAAATCTAAAACCATTTTAAGAGTAAATAAGAAAACTGGTTTAAAGAAGTGAAGAAAACATGTTTGAAGTCAAGGTTTTTTAATAACTAAGCCGAATATGCATTTTAAAAAATGTAAAGTCCTTTCTAAAAATTTCGGCAGAGTTTCTTTTGTAAAAACTGGCCCCGAACGGGGTACAACAAGAATAACAATATATATGCAGTGATAAAAGGCATCCCCAAGAAGGAGCTAGTTCTTCGTCAATTGACGGTCACAACCACACAACAATATAATATACAACGCCGAATGGCGAGAATCAAAACTCAAAAAGAAAGCTCCAAAAGCATGAAAACCGTAATACTACTAAGCGCGACTCTAAGGTCGAAATAATACAACACTAATGTCTAAGTCTGAAACAATATACAAGTTTTGGTTGATGGAATTCTAGATACAATGAATAATACAAGTATGATGGTGGTTCTTGATGCAAAAGAACCCACCTACCAAAACAAATCACCCGCAAAAGAAGCAGTGTGCCAGAAATGCCGCAATGGAACCTGTACGGAAAACCTGCAAGAACTGTGGCACAACGGGGGTGAGTTGCCAACTCGTGCATAGAAAACATCTACAAGCAGAAACCGAATGCAAGACATAATCCTAGGTCAAAACAATCAGTATATAATATAATCCTCAAGAGTAAGTCCGAAGCATGGCAAGGTGGCAATGTAACATCTAAACATGTATGTAGTGCCAAGAACTCAGGTAAATATTATGTCATAAGTATAGGGTATGTCTGCATGAAGTAAATATGATGAAGTATCAAAATGAATATCAATACACATATATTAGCGTCCCATTCCACTAATATTGGTGTATGGGTATATATAACAGCGCCCTCATACTATGTTATATATACAAATGAAGTATGATCAATGTAAATCCAGTCTGTATGTGATCAATGTCTGTATATGTGTGGATCCCGTCCACCTGTCACCCAATGACAATAATCATCATGCATGTAAATATCGTAGAGCATATGCATGGAAATATGAGGATATAATCAAATCATGGAAATATCGTAAAACATCATGAAACCTGTGCCTAGCATCGGCACGTAAATCCTCGTCTATCAGGCGCTGTCACCAAGACTGGCCCTGATAGGTACGTATCATACGCTATCTCGAAAACCCGAGTGCCCAGCTTCGACCCTCGAATTTCGACGTATCCATATGTACATACTCCGGTCGGTATCCCCACGATAACCGCCGAGTCCAAAAACTATCACCGGTAGGTAGTGCTCCCCTGCCAGGCTCACCATCTAACATATATGAGTCTTCTTGCCCCGGGGTACCTTACCGGGTCCACCATGTACCCGCAGACGGTGCCTACCGCTCCTTGAATCGGGTTTCATATGCCACTCTCAGAACCGAGAAAACACATGGTGGACGCACTGAAATATCATATCAAGGGAAACCGGGTTTTTAAAGACAATACATATTCTCGGTTGAAATAGCCACGGTTCCCAAATCCAGAAATATCATGGAAACAACATATCTCAATGCGTATAATCAGAAAACATGATGTATTCAACATATAAAGAATGTAAGCATATCGATATATCATGCAATACGGAATAGTGATATGCACATATTGGGGAAGCCGCTCTTTTAAAATGAATCAGTTTTAAAGAGTATCTTGCGGTTCCCAAATCTAGAAATATCATCTGTGTATGTGCAAACAAGTATGTGTACAAATATAAGTGTACAATGAGTATGTATACAAGTATGCCATGCAATGGTCGTATCCTGAATGCAACAGTACTACAGTGTAGTGACATGGCAATTATCGATGATGAAGTATGTGAGCCGGCAAGCAAGTGTACGTGGAACATACGCATCATCGATAATGGTGCTGGTGTCCTAACAGCATGATGGTAATATAGCAATAACCCATGATATGCAATGCGAATAGTACTGAAAATGCGGAATCAAATAAAACAACGCAATAGTGAAGTGTCTACATCAATATGTATATGTCATGCGATTATGCCATTTGAAGTAAGACGAATCAGGGTTTTTAGTAAAATAAGGGCTACGGTGTTTTTAAGAAAAGATACACCTTTTTAAAGTATCCGTAGAATCCCTTTATTTGTCTTTAAGATATTCCTGATTCGTAGTTTTTGAAATAGGTATGACTCGGGTCTAGCCTAACCTCTACTATGCAAACTACTGATCTAAGTATCAGGTCAATCGGGAGGGGTATGGAAACCACCTAAATCTGAGTCGATATGTATATAGTAGTCGGTGATCCCGCCTCAGTAGTATCGCGTACGATAAAATATATCATATGACCTCCTCAAGTCATGAGTGCGGATCTATCATCAATGTAAAGCTCGTACGGTAAATCGTCGTACGGCATCCTAATAGCTGGGTACGGGTCAAAATCACATTCCTCTTATCAAATATCAGGTATCATTATCATCATATCACGTAATCTGGGGTACTGATCTAAGTCTAGTACAAATCAATACCATCTATAAAGTATGAATGCGGGGTAAATACACATCCAAAGCCCGCAAGAATCACATGTCATATCCCAAATACGAATCATATCAAATCACCGATCTTGCGGCACAAGGCCCAATATCATCGACTCATCACTAATGTCGTCCAATATCATCAACAAAGTGTAAGTATAAGGAATATACAAGTGTGTGCGTGTGGGTGTAAATCCATCCTAGGGTTCGCAACTAGGAACTACGCTAGTTATTTCTAACCCTAACTAACCATAACACACCTAACACAAAACCACGACACACTATAACTATCATATATATTTTACATAGTATACTAACTACGGACTGCGGGGGTGCTATACGCCATCATCCCGACTTCCCCCTGTAGATATAATCTACTCACTTTGCGTCCTTCATTTGTCGACGTCGCCACGCGCCTTCTTGTTGTCCCGAAGTCTTCATGGGGTACCTACACATTAACGTATCGCAAATGCGTATCAAAACCAATTCAAAACTAAAACGGCATACGAATCCCAAAAACGATAAGGGGCATATAGGTTAGAACCTATGGGCACGCCATCAAAACCATCTATCAAACCTCGATATCGTCGTAAAAACGCCAAATAGTCGAGGTAAAACGAAATACGCAAATTCAGAATTGAAAATACGGAATACGGAAACACGAATCCAAAACAGCAACTAAGGAAAAATGCTCCAGATTTTACCCTAGGTCAAACTAGACAAATCTATACATGCCAGGGGCCTAAAATATACATGTAGGAGCTACAGAACAAACACGAGAAAAAATGGTGGGACCCAGGCCGCAAATTGCGGCCAAACAGATTAAATCTGCGGCCTGGAAGAGGAGGTGGGGGCTAGGGCTTTGTATGGTGGTTCTAGGGTACCTGCACATCTCACTGTCCAAACAATTTTATTTTAGGGGTCTCGGGGTGATAGCAGATTTCTAAATACAACTCCAGATTTACAGTTTTTCCCGATATCGATTTGCTAAATCCGTATTCTGGGTTTTACTCTCTAGTTTGATCCAATATAACATCACACCAGGGGTTATAACCTCTAATTACACCTCAATTCACCTTTTATTTCAGATCAAACCCTAAACCCTAACTTAAATTCTCCAAAGTCCACAAACGACACCATATCGATATGAAACTAGTATAGATGCACAAGGAAATTGAAATACTACTCTAGGGTGCAGAAATTACCTTCTTTGGCAACTCAAAAATTTTCTTGAGTTGCTCAAAGTCCTCAAGATCCCCTCTTTCTTAGTCCAATGCGATCCTCTCGCGCTTGTGAGCATGTTTTGTGAAGAGGAAATGGGGTTTCGGGGTTGGATTCAAGATGTTTTTGGAGATTGAAGAGGAGGGAAGTGAGAAGAGGAGTAGGAGCAGCAGCAGCTCTCATGAGAGGGGAGAGAGAAATGAGAGTGAAGAAATGATGGGAGCATGGCTTCAAAAGAGAAAAGTTGACCTATACCTACCCTCTCTCTCTCTCATCATCATTCCATTTCCTTTTCCCTTTTCTTTTCTTCTCACTCAAATAGTGAACCCAAAAGAACAACCATGGCAATAGAAAAGTAACACAAGTGTAAAAAGTGTGGAAAATGATATGTGCATATTTTTGCACAAAAATCCAATTAGCGATTTTTAATCGCGATTAGCACTAAATTAGCATATAATTAATTATAAAAACTTTAAAATGACATAATTCCACAAAATACCCTATTTTAGAATTTTCCATAATTTTTCTAAATTTTTTTTTACCATTTATTTGTATTTAATAATACTAAAATATTAAAATATTCAATAAATATTAATATTAAATTATAAAAATTCCCAAAAATAATATTTTATTATTATTATTTTTTGAGATGTTACAGAGAGAGGGGGGAAGAAAAATACAGAGAGAATTTAATTCTCTAAAAGGAGGAGACCACCCCATAAGCTTTCCAAAGAAGCTCCCACAAAAACAAAAGAGAATTTAATTCTCAAACAAAGGGTTTAACCCTTCAAAAAAAAAGAACTTAGTTCTTTCTCTGGTTGAGGTCTGCAGAAGCAGATCTTCCCACAAGTTGAGAATTTAATTCTCATCGGAGAGATTCTGTTATGCAGATTCAAAATTTATGGGAAAGAACTAAATTCAAAGAATTTAATTCTTACAAAAGTGTTGGAGATAGTGCCCTCAGAGTCAATTATTGGATCACAGGCACGTGATTGCAATGATTGAGGGGAGGACCTATCCCGGTAGGACAGTCTTACTCGAGATGATAGTATGCTATCTGGTTTATCTTTATCATCGTGTACTGCTTTAGGTGACCTTACGAGTCGCTATTACACGTTGATAAAGCCCCTAGGATTCTTGCTTGACTTCCAGCAGTATGAGGGCGATCATATAAGTGGGAGCTGGGGTTTATAAGCACATCCTTAAATGGTCCCTAGTCGAGGGAGTTTCGAGACAGGGCATCGATTCTCCACAGTAGACTAGTGTATACAGTCGAGACCCCGACGAGGGGCGGTGGCCGGTCTCACAAGCCACTGGTGTCAGTTGGTTCACCTAAGATGTATACAGGTGCTCATTGGGTTATGAGTACACCGGACAGGACTCGCCGGGAACCTGCTAGTTGGGCATATACCAGACGTCAGATAGCAGTTCCCAGGTGACATGTGTACAGGTTAGTTCATCAACCTGGGATCGTCATTTGTCTCGTGTGAGTTCCCACTGTACTTTGATTACTACCCTACCACGGCTCAAAGGAGTCGTGCAAACAGGTTTTAGTTGGGTACAGTCCCGAGCCACATGGAGGCAGTGAGCGGATCTGCAGGGGTTCGTCTCTCCCGGTATTGGGGGTGAGGTCGTGCTGTGTCTAGGAGAGCCAGATCATGAAAAGTCCTTGGCCAAGGCAGGAGATTTGCTGGTAGGTATTCCAGTAGTATCTCAGGGTGTTCTGGGCTACACTCCGACACGACTTGTACCGCTTTTGGGGGTCTGACTTTTACCAACCCCCTAGGCCCGCCATGCGATGCTCATAGACGAACGGACCGGACTGTACGGATATTGTCACTGACAGGCTCAGTAGGGTGTCAGGATGAGTTCGCTCATCGACGTCCCTTTTGGTCAATACCTGGTGGCCCGTCACGTATTGGCTTATACCTCTGACGTGCTAGTGGTTAAATCCACAGCCACAGTATTGACGAGTCTTTAGAGTCCACCACACAGACAGTTACTCAAGTTTCGGGCGAAACGCTGTAGAGGCCGTATGGAGATATGGCAGGGTTCGATCAGATACGTGCGGTATTGCACGGATCGTGATCGGACGGATTTTACGAGCCGGCTTTGGCTTAAGCCGGATTCTAGTTTTAGATAGTGTAGTTTTGTCTCTTTGCATTTGTGTTCAGTGGGAATACAAATGCGGGCATGTATTTGCTGTAGCGGGGTTTTCCTGTAATTTATTACGGGATCGGTTTTCTGGGGTTGCCAGTTTGCATTCCGTTCCGGCCGGTTTTCTCTTTTTCCTTCCCGGTCGGACTTTTCGTTGGAGGGTGTTAATTGCAAGTTTGCAATTAACATTTTGTGAGGGGTTTCTTTGCATGAGTGTGGTTTCATAATCATGATATTCCATTTTGGTCATTCTCTTGCATTTATGAGATGGTGATTTGGTTAGGTGAGAAAAGATATTGATGTGAGATTATTTGGTTCATGCATTTTTCTCATCTTGAAATATTCCATTTTTCCACCCACTTTCTTTTGGGCCGGCCACTGTTGATAATGGGAATGAGTGTGCTGGAATTGTTATTGCATTTGTGATAATGGGGTTAATTGATATATGATTGCATTTTGTGCTAATGGGATTAATTTTATATATGGTTTTCAAGTGAGAGAGCTTGCTTTATATATTCATTTTCCAGTGAGCAAATTTGCTCTGGCCGAGCTCGTTTCTTGGATGCTCCATTCTTTTTCTAGCATGCTCCATTTCCTTTTTTAGCAAGCATCCATGAAAAAATTCTTGTGCTCAAAAATTCCTCCATCATGGCAACCTCATAACCCCAAGAGACAAGTTTTCTACACTATTTCTATAGCAAGCCTTGGACGCGTCGGCTAGCCAACTTCGCGCCCGAGTTGCCTCGGTCAAGAGGCGGGAGCCCGTAAAAGATTCCGGCTACGTGGTGCCCCTTTCCGACGAGCGAGGAGGTGACGGAGATCTGCGGGAGATCGGAGTGGAGATGAAGATCGAAGGACACGGATCGCTTGGTATACTTCTCTACTCTTTTCTTTTTGCAAGCTAGCTAGGTTAATGGCCCGATCCGGGTAAAAAGTCCGCGGTGGTGCCGTTTTGCAAAGTTCGCAAAGCTTTTGTTTTCCGCGTTTCCGGCGTCGGATCGACGGCCGGGGCGCCCCCGCGGGCTTACAATGGTATCAGAGACACGCCGTTAACCTTCCCTAGCTTGCTCTAGCGCGTTTAGAACTCGATCGAACAAAAACCCGAAAACCGTATTTTTGTGCACATGTGTTCTCTGTTAAAATTTTTTGAGCTCCTAAAATTTTTCTGGTGATTGCAGAGACATGTACAACAAATTATAAGAATTCTGGGAAAATACGATCCACTGATTCCCTACTTCGACCGCGGAAGCGCGGCCAAACCCCTGGTTTGGCCGCGCTTGCGCGGCGGAAAGGAGGAATCGTGGCACCATATTTTCCCAGTAAGCTTATGAGTTGAAAATAGGGCTTTTGGGATATTTTCTTTGGGCCCAGATTTTCTGTAAGTGCTACAGTAGTGTGTGGGGCCCACTTTGATAAATTTGTTCGATCGGATATTTTAAACATGCTAGTTCACAGTTTTTACATTATATCTGCGACCGTGAATGTCATTCGATCGATAAATCCCGTCTAACTGCTATAGCCCGGTTAGACGGATTTGCGAACGTGACTTTCACGTTGATGTTCTGTGATTGTACTGTGTTGTTGCGGATCGGTCGTGGGGGATAGCCTGGTTGCAGTGGTAGTACAGTTCTGTTTTATATGTACATTTGATTTTGCGGGGCGAGCGTCCGACATGTGGACTGCCGTCACTGCCTGTTTGTATTATTATTTTGGGGCACGACCTGGTTGCGGTCGATGTACCCGTTGTATGTATATTTTACTTTCTGTACTAGGATTACCCCGCGGAGGGGTGCACGGATAGCCGGGTTCTAGAAGGCAACAAGCCCGCATCTCATGGCATTGAGACGGAGGGGGCTTCACTCTAGAATTGGCGGGCTATTCGCCGCACTCGTAGGGGGTATAGGGTTGACCCAGGAGGGGTACCCAAGTTACCGGATTCCGTGAAGTGCTGGGTGGTCCATTCACGTTGCTGAAGGGGGCTGCCTCGCTTCAGGTTTTGGCGGGTAACTTGCCGCGCCCGTAGGGGTCTAGGATTTCATTGCACATGCTATCCACACGACCAAGGGAACGTCGGGTTTCAGCGGCTCTGTGAAACCTGGGGATCCCAGATATCTGTATTGATCTGTGTTGCTATACATTTCTGTGTTGCTTTTATCACGCCTTGAGCGAATACTATATATTGGTATATATATTAGTAGATGTTGTATATGTTTTTCATCCGCGCTAGTCCAGTCCCCGCTCTGTCGTTAGTTAGCTAACCTAACGGGTGATGACGGGACCCAGTGGCGAATGCGGATGGCATATACGTACGTCAGTATATTTTCGTTCTTTGTGGTGTGATCAATTAATGGGACTGCATTGATTCGGATCAATGCAAGATAAACAAACCTATTCTGATGTTGTTGGAACACTTTTTCAAAAAGCTGTTATTGCAAGGGCGTTCTCTTTTGTTTTGCACAGTGGTATTCATTTGGAATATCCTGCTCCTCAGTCGACGAGGCAAGGGCCGAGATCCCTTCACCGGGAGTGACCCCTTGGACAAAAGTTTACGTCAGGGTATTGACTTCACTATAGCCGATTGCTTTTGCTTTGCACCGTGGTATTCAGTTGGAATATCCTGCACCTCATTCTACGGGGAAAGAGCCGAGATCCCTTCACCGGGAGTGACCTCTTTAGCAAAGGTTTTCGTCACTATATTTTTCTAAAAAGCTATCAGTTCCTTCGACGATATCGAGTTCATTACGTTAAAGGTTTTCGCCAGAAACCATTCGTAGCCCTCCGTCGTTTCATATGGATAGTCAATAGTATTCATGCTGTGTATGTTGGCCAAAGTCAAGGCACAGTGTTTGGTAGCTATTGGGTATTCATATGCAGCATAGATAGATGCGTTGGTTTGGGACAGTCGTACTGCCATTTTGGCCAAAGTCAAGGGTATGTACGGGTGGGTTCAAATTAACCAGGAAAATGACGGGTAGAACTTGACATGTGACTTATGATATGTTGGCCAAAGTCAAGGTCATAAGAGCATGGGGCAAAAATCCACATCGGGAGTTTCAAAAGTACTGAAACTTGCCAGATATGCGCATACCTTCTGGAGTGTGATAACGTGAGCGGATTCCGTCACGTTATCATGCGATGAGAGTTGGATCCCGATTCCCACTGATGAGTTGGTTTACTCCTCGGGTTATCCCGGCTAATTCTTCTTTCAGGTTTGGGGAAGAATTTGACGTTACAGTGGGAGGTTTCCAGATTAGATAAATTGGTAACCATTCTGATCTAGGTTAGAGTGCACGCTGAGTGTTTCTTTTCTCTCTCTCTTTGGCAGCGACTATTGACCCGACCCTAGACTATGACTCAGTGACCAAGTTGACCGAACCTTCTTAACACAGGCTTTTGGATTGTCAGAGTTGCAAACCTCATTGCCACTCCTACTTTTACCCTTTTCTCCAGGACACCCCGTATTACTACGAACGTCCACTTCCATTGGACAAAACCATCGTATGGTTATATACGAACTCGAAGGACTTCGAGGATGGTTTCCGGTTCTGGAGAAAACGAATAGGACTATTCAGTTGTCTTTACCTTTTACCTTCTCTCAGGTTGCGAGTACTCCTTGGTTTAGGAGATAGTACACCTATTATGCAAATTGGATAGTCTTCTTCCAAACCTTAGGCTGGTGCCGACCGGTAGGGAATGAAGAAAGCCAATTTGCCTAAACGGTGTACAGAAGGTATTAAGTTCAGACAAAGCAAGGGATTAGTAAGAGGGCAAAGTAAATTGCGACTGCTATTCACGACCAAACCATGTACTTCTTTGTCAATCCTAAATCACCTATGAATTAAGTACATTCGGTTGTCTTTTATCCTCACCTTCTCTCGCATTGCGAGTGCTCCTCGGATTAGGACAGTACACCCATTATGCTTATTGGATAGTCTTCTTCCAAACCATAGGCTGGTGCCGAACGGTAGGGAAGGAAGAAAACCATTTGGCCTAAAGGGGTGTACAGAAGGTAATGACTAAAGACATGTAAAGGGATTTGGAGAGGTGGCAAAGAACTATACAGTTATAGTTGTGAATCTGCATAATGGAAGAGGCATTACTAAGAATACCAGGATACCCCATCGAAACATCTCAATGTTTCAGTTTCACTGTGTACTGTTAAATGAAAACTGATTTCCCAATTAGGCACTTGCTCCAGGGTATGTATTTACCAGGTATGAGTCTCACATCTGTATGGTTTTACAGATGATGAAGGGGAGTAAGTTATTGGGAATTAGGTGACCATCCTCATTATATCGGGATTCGTTGGAATTGGTGATATTTGAGGAAGCCACCTGGGTTGTTTGCCGGTCGGCAAATATTTGGTTTTGAATATCCGTTGTTGTGCACCAATTTCAAATTGATATATCTGTACGTCTATTTTTATAGAGTGAGATATACTTTTTGAAATTATGTCTATGACATTTACCTATACCAGTGAATGGTTAGGTAAGGAGCATTGAACAACGGTGTAATTCTTCTTAACCAAAAGTACAGTTTTCAACCTACGACACACAGTGAATGGGTCACTAGACTCAGGGGACTTATACAGAGTATTGTATATTGTCCAGTGTCCATTAGGACAGGGGGGTAGGTCCTCGTACTGTATTCTGTTTACTTTTAACTTCTCTAGTTCTTAGACATGTGTTTCGTAGAAACACAGGGTCTAAGTTTTGAGGAGTTATAGGTATAAGAGTAAAGTAGAGAACCAGGTATTGCAAGTATCGGGATTCTTCAAAGTGATCGAAGATGTAGATACTTGTGAATAGTATTCAGTTGATAGTAATGATTAAGAGAACTAGCTTCTTTTTCAGGTTACTCATAATTGGAAGTACTCCTAAGTTGAGTAACGCTGATCGGCCTCTCCTCCATTTACTTGACATGCACTGGAGACAGCTGCATGATTTGAATCTGGTTCAATTAAATCAGTGCCTCTGTTTCTTGGATATAGAACAGTTCATATCTTGACATTGTTAAGATACGGGGAGTTGTCCGGCTTATGCTTGAAACCAGACTCTGGACAACTCAAGGCACGTTTCAGTAGTGGCTGTTTGTGGGTTGACCCGGGCTATGACGAGGGTTGACTTTCTACCATCTGGAAGATCAATAGTGATATTGTTCTAGACTCGCCACAGTTTTATTAAAAGTGGATTTTTCAGAAAAACAGTAGTGGGAGTATGGTAGAACTGGAAGTGATTCCAGAACCACAAACGATTACTGAAGATTTCATAAGATCCTAAAGATTCAATCTGGTTTGACATTCCATTGGCCACTCCGCAGATATGGTGGGTAACCTCAGGCACTCGAGAGGTACTTCGGTATGCTCAAGGACGGTGGCAGGGAGGTTCTTGTTTACCCACACTTGCCATTGCTGTTGTTCCAGGCTGCGAGACCCGGCGGGAGGATGAGTATAGCGTCGTTCTAAACTTGCTTTAGAAGTGTACGTGTATATGACTCTGCCAGAGGGTTGTCGTAGTCAGTGGGAGCAGCGGAAGCATTGGTGGACAGTTGGCTTATATCTATTTATAGACTATAGCAGATATTGCGGAGATAGATCATCTATTTCTGATGTGACAGTCATAGGTTTGACTTCATCAGAATAGGGGATGGATCTGTTAAGAAGGTAGTAGGGTGTGATGTCCTGGTGTTTGATGACATACACAGAGTAGGAAGTGATATTCCTATACTACGATCGGTTATACTTTGGTCGTCACACGGTGGTTTCTCCACATAGGACTTGGATATTATATCAGACATTCTGGTTACTAGATTTATGGTTTTAGATCTAGATTTGGGTGGTTTCCCAATCTGGGTACTTTGACCGCATTCTATGAGTATTTAGAATGGACGACTCCTGGCACGGTAGTGTACCTGCAGGTAATGGAGTCACCCTCTCTAAAGGTGTCTTACAGACTAAAGGGGAGAGGGATACGCATGATTGACAGATCACTTGCTTAGGCAATTGAGTCAATCATGAGATGTCAAGTACCACACCAGATGTTGTTCTTGCAGTAGGTGCAATAAGTTGATATTGATCCAATCCTGGAGAAACAGTCGGAAGCAGTTTTAGAACATAAGTTGATGTTCTAGGGAATTGATAACGGCAGCCTCCTTTACGAGACGGTTATCATTCCAGGCTTCCAAGGTGACCTGGATGACAGAGTGGCTGTCAGAGTTATAGTTTTTCCTCTAACGAGGGGCAGTATTTTGGACAGGTGGTCCAGGTGGAAACTGAGGGAAGGCATGGCGCAGGATACTGAATAAGTTCAGTTGACGATACAGTCTAAGAAGTTTGGATTTGGAGTTCATTTCTGAACTAGGTCCCATCAGACATCCAGACATTCTAAGACAGGTATTGCTCATTTCGGGAGATGGCTTTCTCCACGAACTTGAGATATAGAGAGACATAGAAAGAAACATCAAAGCGGATCCACTCACTGAGGCTATTCCTCGAACGCAATAGTTTCGCAAACGAGCTTTGTGAGACTGACTAGTAGAGGAGTTGGGTGTTCGGTATCACACGGGCTGTGAGTATGCGACATCGCAATAATTAGCCTCGAGTGCAAGTGGGAGATTGTTGGAGATAGTGCCCTCAGAGTCAATTATTGGATCACAGGCACGTGATTGCAATGATTGAGGGGAGGACCTATCCCGGTAGGACAGTCTTACTCGAGATGATAGTATGCTATCTGGTTTATCTTTATCATCGTGTACTGCTTTAGGTGACCTTACGAGTCGCTATTACACGTTGATAAAGCCCCTAGGATTCTTGCTTGACTTCCAGCAGTATGAGGGCGATCATATAAGTGGGAGCTGGGGTTTATAAGCACATCCTTAAATGGTCCCTAGTCGAGGGAGTTTCGAGACAGGGCATCGATTCTCCACAGTAGACTAGTGTATACAGTCGAGACCCCGACGAGGGGCGGTGGCCGGTCTCACAAGCCACTGGTGTCAGTTGGTTCACCTAAGATGTATACAGGTGCTCATTGGGTTATGAGTACACCGGACAGGACTCGCCGGGAACCTGCTAGTTGGGCATATACCAGACGTCAGATAGCAGTTCCCAGGTGACATGTGTACAGGTTAGTTCATCGACCTGGGATCGTCATTTGTCTCGCGTGAGTTCCCACTGTACTTTGATTACTACCCTACCACGGCTCAAAGGAGTCGTGCAAACAGGTTTTAGTTGGGTACAGTCCCGAGCCACATGGAGGCAGTGAGCGGATCTGCAGGGGTTCGTCTCTCCCGGTATTGGGGGTGAGGTCGTGCTGTGTCTAGGAGAGCCAGATCATGAAAAGTCCTTGGCCAAGGCAGGAGATTTGCTGGTAGGTATTCCAGTAGTATCTCAGGGTGTTCTGGGCTACACTCCGACACGACTTGTACCGCTTTTGGGGGTCTGACTTTTACCAACCCCCTAGGCCCGCCATGCGATGCTCATAGACGAACGGACCGGACTGTACGGATATTGTCACTGACAGGCTCAGTAGGGTGTCAGGATGAGTTCGCTCATCGACGTCCCTTTTGGTCAATACCTGGTGGCCCGTCACGTATTGGCTTATACCTCTGACGTGCTAGTGGTTAAATCCACAGCCACAGTATTGACGAGTCTTTAGAGTCCACCACACAGACAGTTACTCAAGTTTCGGGCGAAACGCTGTAGAGGCCGTATGGAGATATGGCAGGGTTCGATCAGATACGTGCGGTATTGCACGGATCGTGATCGGACGGATTTTACGAGCCGGCTTTGGCTTAAGCCGGATTCTAGTTTTAGATAGTGTAGTTTTGTCTCTTTGCATTTGTGTTCAGTGGGAATACAAATGCGGGCATGTATTTGCTGTAGCGGGGTTTTCCTGTAATTTATTACGGGATCGGTTTTCTGGGGTTGCCAGTTTGCATTCCGTTCCGGCCGGTTTTCTCTTTTTCCTTCCCGGTCGGACTTTTCGTTGGAGGGTGTTAATTGCAAGTTTGCAATTAACATTTTGTGAGGGGTTTCTTTGCATGAGTGTGGTTTCATAATCATGATATTCCATTTTGGTCATTCTCTTGCATTTATGAGATGGTGATTTGGTTAGGTGAGAAAAGATATTGATGTGAGATTATTTGGTTCATGCATTTTTCTCATCTTGAAATATTCCATTTTTCCACCCACTTTCTTTTGGGCCGGCCACTGTTGATAATGGGAATGAGTGTGCTGGAATTGTTATTGCATTTGTGATAATGGGGTTAATTGATATATGATTGCATTTTGTGCTAATGGGATTAATTTTATATATGGTTTTCAAGTGAGAGAGCTTGCTTTATATATTCATTTTCCAGTGAGCAAATTTGCTCTGGCCGAGCTCGTTTCTTGGATGCTCCATTCTTTTTCTAGCATGCTCCATTTCCTTTTTTAGCAAGCATCCATGAAAAAATTCTTGTGCTCAAAAATTCCTCCATCATGGCAACCTCATAACCCCAAGAGACAAGTTTTCTACACTATTTCTATAGCAAGCCTTGGACGCGTCGGCTAGCCAACTTCGCGCCCGAGTTGCCTCGGTCAAGAGGCGGGAGCCCGTAAAAGATTCCGGCTACGTGGTGCCCCTTTCCGACGAGCGAGGAGGTGACGGAGATCTGCGGGAGATCGGAGTGGAGATGAAGATCGAAGGACACGGATCGCTTGGTATACTTCTCTACTCTTTTCTTTTTGCAAGCTAGCTAGGTTAATGGCCCGATCCGGGTAAAAAGTCCGCGGTGGTGCCGTTTTGCAAAGTTCGCAAAGCTTTTGTTTTCCGCGTTTCCGGCGTCGGATCGACGGCCGGGGCGCCCCCGCGGGCTTACAATGGTATCAGAGACACGCCGTTAACCTTCCCTAGCTTGCTCTAGCGCGTTTAGAACTCGATCGAACAAAAACCCGAAAACCGTATTTTTGTGCACATGTGTTCTCTGTTAAAATTTTTTGAGCTCCTAAAATTTTTCTGGTGATTGCAGAGACATGTACAACAAATTATAAGAATTCTGGGAAAATACGATCCACTGATTCCCTACTTCGACCGCGGAAGCGCGGCCAAACCCCTGGTTTGGCCGCGCTTGCGCGGCGGAAAGGAGGAATCGTGGCACCATATTTTCCCAGTAAGCTTATGAGTTGAAAATAGGGCTTTTGGGATATTTTCTTTGGGCCCAGATTTTCTGTAAGTGCTACAGTAGTGTGTGGGGCCCACTTTGATAAATTTGTTCGATCGGATATTTTAAACATGCTAGTTCACAGTTTTTACATTATATCTGCGACCGTGAATGTCATTCGATCGATAAATCCCGTCTAACTGCTATAGCCCGGTTAGACGGATTTGCGAACGTGACTTTCACGTTGATGTTCTGTGATTGTACTGTGTTGTTGCGGATCGGTCGTGGGGGATAGCCTGGTTGCAGTGGTAGTACAGTTCTGTTTTATATGTACATTTGATTTTGCGGGGCGAGCGTCCGACATGTGGACTGCCGTCACTGCCTGTTTGTATTATTATTTTGGGGCACGACCTGGTTGCGGTCGATGTACCCGTTGTATGTATATTTTACTTTCTGTACTAGGATTACCCCGCGGAGGGGTGCACGGATAGCCGGGTTCTAGAAGGCAACAAGCCCGCATCTCATGGCATTGAGACGGAGGGGGCTTCACTCTAGAATTGGCGGGCTATTCGCCGCACTCGTAGGGGGTATAGGGTTGACCCAGGAGGGGTACCCAAGTTACCGGATTCCGTGAAGTGCTGGGTGGTCCATTCACGTTGCTGAAGGGGGCTGCCTCGCTTCAGGTTTTGGCGGGTAACTTGCCGCGCCCGTAGGGGTCTAGGATTTCATTGCACATGCTATCCACACGACCAAGGGAACGTCGGGTTTCAGCGGCTCTGTGAAACCTGGGGATCCCAGATATCTGTATTGATCTGTGTTGCTATACATTTCTGTGTTGCTTTTATCACGCCTTGAGCGAATACTATATATTGGTATATATATTAGTAGATGTTGTATATGTTTTTCATCCGCGCTAGTCCAGTCCCCGCTCTGTCGTTAGTTAGCTAACCTAACGGGTGATGACGGGACCCAGTGGCGAATGCGGATGGCATATACGTACGTCAGTATATTTTCGTTCTTTGTGGTGTGATCAATTAATGGGACTGCATTGATTCGGATCAATGCAAGATAAACAAACCTATTCTGATGTTGTTGGAACACTTTTTCAAAAAGCTGTTATTGCAAGGGCGTTCTCTTTTGTTTTGCACAGTGGTATTCATTTGGAATATCCTGCTCCTCAGTCGACGAGGCAAGGGCCGAGATCCCTTCACCGGGAGTGACCCCTTGGACAAAAGTTTACGTCAGGGTATTGACTTCACTATAGCCGATTGCTTTTGCTTTGCACCGTGGTATTCAGTTGGAATATCCTGCACCTCATTCTACGGGGAAAGAGCCGAGATCCCTTCACCGGGAGTGACCTCTTTAGCAAAGGTTTTCGTCACTATATTTTTCTAAAAAGCTATCAGTTCCTTCGACGATATCGAGTTCATTACGTTAAAGGTTTTCGCCAGAAACCATTCGTAGCCCTCCGTCGTTTCATATGGATAGTCAATAGTATTCATGCTGTGTATGTTGGCCAAAGTCAAGGCACAGTGTTTGGTAGCTATTGGGTATTCATATGCAGCATAGATAGATGCGTTGGTTTGGGACAGTCGTACTGCCATTTTGGCCAAAGTCAAGGGTATGTACGGGTGGGTTCAAATTAACCAGGAAAATGACGGGTAGAACTTGACATGTGACTTATGATATGTTGGCCAAAGTCAAGGTCATAAGAGCATGGGGCAAAAAATCCACATCGGGAGTTTCAAAAGTACTGAAACTTGCCAGATATGCGCATACCTTCTGGAGTGTGATAACGTGAGCGGATTCCGTCACGTTATCATGCGATGAGAGTTGGATCCCGATTCCCACTGATGAGTTGGTTTACTCCTCGGGTTATCCCGGCTAATTCTTCTTTCAGGTTTGGGGAAGAATTTGACGTTACAGTGGGAGGTTTCCAGATTAGATAAATTGGTAACCATTCTGATCTAGGTTAGAGTGCACGCTGAGTGTTTCTTTTCTCTCTCTCTTTGGCAGCGACTATTGACCCGACCCTAGACTATGACTCAGTGACCAAGTTGACCGAACCTTCTTAACACAGGCTTTTGGATTGTCAGAGTTGCAAACCTCATTGCCACTCCTACTTTTACCCTTTTCTCCAGGACACCCCGTATTACTACGAACGTCCACTTCCATTGGCAAAACCATCGTATGGTTATATACGAACTCGAAGGACTTCGAGGATGGTTTCCGGTTCTGGAGAAAACGAATAGGACTATTCAGTTGTCTTTACCTTTTACCTTCTCTCAGGTTGCGAGTACTCCTTGGTTTAGGAGATAGTACACCTATTATGCAAATTGGATAGTCTTCTTCCAAACCTTAGGCTGGTGCCGACCGGTAGGGAATGAAGAAAGCCAATTTGCCTAAACGGTGTACAGAAGGTATTAAGTTCAGACAAAGCAAGGGATTAGTAAGAGGGCAAAGTAAATTGCGACTGCTATTCACGACCAAACCATGTACTTCTTTGTCAATCCTAAATCACCTATGAATTAAGTACATTCGGTTGTCTTTTATCCTCACCTTCTCTCGCATTGCGAGTGCTCCTCGGATTAGGACAGTACACCCATTATGCTTATTGGATAGTCTTCTTCCAAACCATAGGCTGGTGCCGAACGGTAGGGAAGGAAGAAAACCATTTGGCCTAAAGGGGTGTACAGAAGGTAATGACTAAAGACATGTAAAGGGATTTGGAGAGGTGGCAAAGAACTATACAGTTATAGTTGTGAATCTGCATAATGGAAGAGGCATTACTAAGAATACCAGGATACCCCATCGAAACATCTCAATGTTTCAGTTTCACTGTGTACTGTTAAATGAAAACTGATTTCCCAATTAGGCACTTGCTCCAGGGTATGTATTTACCAGGTATGAGTCTCACATCTGTATGGTTTTACAGATGATGAAGGGGAGTAAGTTATTGGGAATTAGGTGACCATCCTCATTATATCGGGATTCGTTGGAATTGGTGATATTTGAGGAAGCCACCTGGGTTGTTTGCCGGTCGGCAAATATTTGGTTTTGAATATCCGTTGTTGTGCACCAATTTCAAATTGATATATCTGTACGTCTATTTTTATAGAGTGAGATATACTTTTTGAAATTATGTCTATGACATTTACCTATACCAGTGAATGGTTAGGTAAGGAGCATTGAACAACGGTGTAATTCTTCTTAACCAAAAGTACAGTTTTCAACCTACGACACACAGTGAATGGGTCACTAGACTCAGGGGACTTATACAGAGTATTGTATATTGTCCAGTGTCCATTAGGACAGGGGGGTAGGTCCTCGTACTGTATTCTGTTTACTTTTAACTTCTCTAGTTCTTAGACATGTGTTTCGTAGAAACACAGGGTCTAAGTTTTGAGGAGTTATAGGTATAAGAGTAAAGTAGAGAACCAGGTATTGCAAGTATCGGGATTCTTCAAAGTGATCGAAGATGTAGATACTTGTGAATAGTATTCAGTTGATAGTAATGATTAAGAGAACTAGCTTCTTTTTCAGGTTACTCATAATTGGAAGTACTCCTAAGTTGAGTAACGCTGATCGGCCTCTCCTCCATTTACTTGACATGCACTGGAGACAGCTGCATGATTTGAATCTGGTTCAATTAAATCAGTGCCTCTGTTTCTTGGATATAGAACAGTTCATATCTTGACATTGTTAAGATACGGGGAGTTGTCCGGCTTATGCTTGAAACCAGACTCTGGACAACTCAAGGCACGTTTCAGTAGTGGCTGTTTGTGGGTTGACCCGGGCTATGACGAGGGTTGACTTTCTACCATCTGGAAGATCAATAGTGATATTGTTCTAGACTCGCCACAGTTTTATTAAAAGTGGATTTTTCAGAAAAACAGTAGTGGGAGTATGGTAGAACTGGAAGTGATTCCAGAACCACAAACGATTACTGAAGATTTCATAAGATCCTAAAGATTCAATCTGGTTTGACATTCCATTGGCCACTCCGCAGATATGGTGGGTAACCTCAGGCACTCGAGAGGTACTTCGGTATGCTCAAGGACGGTGGCAGGGAGGTTCTTGTTTACCCACACTTGCCATTGCTGTTGTTCCAGGCTGCGAGACCCGGCGGGAGGATGAGTATAGCGTCGTTCTAAACTTGCTTTAGAAGTGTACGTGTATATGACTCTGCCAGAGGGTTGTCGTAGTCAGTGGGAGCAGCGGAAGCATTGGTGGACAGTTGGCTTATATCTATTTATAGACTATAGCAGATATTGCGGAGATAGATCATCTATTTCTGATGTGACAGTCATAGGTTTGACTTCATCAGAATAGGGGATGGATCTGTTAAGAAGGTAGTAGGGTGTGATGTCCTGGTGTTTGATGACATACACAGAGTAGGAAGTGATATTCCTATACTACGATCGGTTATACTTTGGTCGTCACACGGTGGTTTCTCCACATAGGACTTGGATATTATATCAGACATTCTGGTTACTAGATTTATGGTTTTAGATCTAGATTTGGGTGGTTTCCCAATCTGGGTACTTTGACCGCATTCTATGAGTATTTAGAATGGACGACTCCTGGCACGGTAGTGTACCTGCAGGTAATGGAGTCACCCTCTCTAAAGGTGTCTTACAGACTAAAGGGGAGAGGGATACGCATGATTGACAGATCACTTGCTTAGGCAATTGAGTCAATCATGAGATGTCAAGTACCACACCAGATGTTGTTCTTGCAGTAGGTGCAATAAGTTGATATTGATCCAATCCTGGAGAAACAGTCGGAAGCAGTTTTAGAACATAAGTTGATGTTCTAGGGAATTGATAACGGCAGCCTCCTTTACGAGACGGTTATCATTCCAGGCTTCCAAGGTGACCTGGATGACAGAGTGGCTGTCAGAGTTATAGTTTTTCCTCTAACGAGGGGCAGTATTTTGGACAGGTGGTCCAGGTGGAAACTGAGGGAAGGCATGGCGCAGGATACTGAATAAGTTCAGTTGACGATACAGTCTAAGAAGTTTGGATTTGGAGTTCATTTCTGAACTAGGTCCCATCAGACATCCAGACATTCTAAGACAGGTATTGCTCATTTCGGGAGATGGCTTTCTCCGCGAACTTGAGATATAGAGAGACATAGAAAGAAACATCAAAGCGGATCCACTCACTGAGGCTATTCCTCGAACGCAATAGTTTCGCAAACGAGCTTTGTGAGACTGACTAGTAGAGGAGTTGGGTGTTCGGTATCACACGGGCTGTGAGTATGCGACATCGCAATAATTAGCCTCGAGTGCAAGTGGGAGATTGTTGGAGATAGTGCCCTCAGAGTCAATTATTGGATCACAGGCACGTGATTGCAATGATTGAGGGGAGGACCTATCCCGGTAGGACAGTCTTACTCGAGATGATAGTATGCTATCTGGTTTATCTTTATCATCGTGTACTGCTTTAGGTGACCTTACGAGTCGCTATTACACGTTGATAAAGCCCCTAGGATTCTTGCTTGACTTCCAGCAGTATGAGGGCGATCATATAAGTGGGAGCTGGGGTTTATAAGCACATCCTTAAATGGTCCCTAGTCGAGGGAGTTTCGAGACAGGGCATCGATTCTCCACAGTAGACTAGTGTATACAGTCGAGACCCCGACGAGGGGCGGTGGCCGGTCTCACAAGCCACTGGTGTCAGTTGGTTCACCTAAGATGTATACAGGTGCTCATTGGGTTATGAGTACACCGGACAGGACTCGCCGGGAACCTGCTAGTTGGGCATATACCAGACGTCAGATAGCAGTTCCCAGGTGACATGTGTACAGGTTAGTTCATCGACCTGGGATCGTCATTTGTCTCGCGTGAGTTCCCACTGTACTTTGATTACTACCCTACCACGGCTCAAAGGAGTCGTGCAAACAGGTTTTAGTTGGGTACAGTCCCGAGCCACATGGAGGCAGTGAGCGGATCTGCAGGGGTTCGTCTCTCCCGGTATTGGGGGTGAGGTCGTGCTGTGTCTAGGAGAGCCAGATCATGAAAAGTCCTTGGCCAAGGCAGGAGATTTGCTGGTAGGTATTCCAGTAGTATCTCAGGGTGTTCTGGGCTACACTCCGACACGACTTGTACCGCTTTTGGGGGTCTGACTTTTACCAACCCCCTAGGCCCGCCATGCGATGCTCATAGACGAACGGACCGGACTGTACGGATATTGTCACTGACAGGCTCAGTAGGGTGTCAGGATGAGTTCGCTCATCGACGTCCCTTTTGGTCAATACCTGGTGGCCCGTCACGTATTGGCTTATACCTCTGACGTGCTAGTGGTTAAATCCACAGCCACAGTATTGACGAGTCTTTAGAGTCCACCACACAGACAGTTACTCAAGTTTCGGGCGAAACGCTGTAGAGGCCGTATGGAGATATGGCAGGGTTCGATCAGATACGTGCGGTATTGCACGAATCGTGATCGGACGGATTTTACGAGCCGGCTTTGGCTTAAGCCGGATTCTAGTTTTAGATAGTGTAGTTTTGTCTCTTTGCATTTGTGTTCAGTGGGAATACAAATGCGGGCATGTATTTGCTGTAGCGGGGTTTTCCTGTAATTTATTACGGGATCGGTTTTCTGGGGTTGCCAGTTTGCATTCCGTTCCGGCCGGTTTTCTCTTTTTCCTTCCCGGTCGGACTTTTCGTTGGAGGGTGTTAATTGCAAGTTTGCAATTAACATTTTGTGAGGGGTTTCTTTGCATGAGTGTGGTTTCATAATCATGATATTCCATTTTGGTCATTCTCTTGCATTTATGAGATGGTGATTTGGTTAGGTGAGAAAAGATATTGATGTGAGATTATTTGGTTCATGCATTTTTCTCATCTTGAAATATTCCATTTTTCCACCCACTTTCTTTTGGGCCGGCCACTGTTGATAATGGGAATGAGTGTGCTGGAATTGTTATTGCATTTGTGATAATGGGGTTAATTGATATATGATTGCATTTTGTGCTAATGGGATTAATTTTATATATGGTTTTCAAGTGAGAGAGCTTGCTTTATATATTCATTTTCCAGTGAGCAAATTTGCTCTGGCCGAGCTCGTTTCTTGGATGCTCCATTCTTTTTCTAGCATGCTCCATTTCCTTTTTTAGCAAGCATCCATGAAAAAATTCTTGTGCTCAAAAATTCCTCCATCATGGCAACCTCATAACCCCAAGAGACAAGTTTTCTACACTATTTCTATAGCAAGCCTTGGACGCGTCGGCTAGCCAACTTCGCGCCCGAGTTGCCTCGGTCAAGAGGCGGGAGCCCGTAAAAGATTCCGGCTACGTGGTGCCCCTTTCCGACGAGCGAGGAGGTGACGGAGATCTGCGGGAGATCGGAGTGGAGATGAAGATCGAAGGACACGGATCGCTTGGTATACTTCTCTACTCTTTTCTTTTTGCAAGCTAGCTAGGTTAATGGCCCGATCCGGGTAAAAAGTCCGCGGTGGTGCCGTTTTGCAAAGTTCGCAAAGTTTTTGTTTTCCGCGTTTCCGGCGTCGGATCGACGGCCGGGGCGCCCCCGCGGGCTTACAAAAAGTATATAGGAATTTAATTTCTCTGATAACACTAGGGTTTAACCCTGTGAAAAGAATTTAGTTTTTATAAAACAAGAGACTTGAAATTCTCATGCACATAGAGGGAAAGACTGGTGATTCATTAGTGTTCAACACAATAATGAAACCTCACGTGTTTCCCCACGTGAGCGCCTCTGATGAACAAAAAAGAATGGCTGAGACTGAGTCACGTGTTTCACATGCGAGCGCTTAAAAGAAGAACAAGAAGTGCCTCCTAGGGCAATCACATGTTCCCACGTGACCCCTAAACAAGCACTTATACAGAAAAGGGAATAAACCCAAAGGCAACGCTCACATTTTGAGAGCACCTCACGTGTTCGCACGTGAGCATTAATGAACTAAGCGCTCAGCACTTATATGGAAAAGGAAATAGGTCCAAAACTAGCGCTCACAGTCTGAGGGCGCCTCACGTGTTCGCACGTGAGCAACACAGGGATTAAGTGTTTAACACTTATATATAAACAGGAACTTGAACCCAATGTACAACGCCATCTTTGAGGTGCCTCACGCGAGTGCCCCCAAAATCCAGTGTTTAACACTGCTTTAGAATCTCACGTGGGAACACGTGAGTGCTCGACTCCAGCCTCAAGTTGGCTAAGTTTTCTTGGGATTAAAACATCTTCGATCTCCAAATAGACCGAGCCTCTATGCTCATGACTTCCCAAACTAATTCTAGTTTCAAACTCGACTGATGACTCCTCAATTGATGATATCTCAAAATATGATTAATGATTTCTGGGCTTGACCATCGATTCATTTTCCCTCGAATAGAGAAATTGGTTCAAGGGTACATCTCTCCACACCTTTGATACATGTCGTTGTAATTTCTCAACGTCTTCAGAGAGGTGGCGGGTCCCGAAAACCAACTGCTCTTCGGTGCACTTCCCAAACTGACGTGCACACCCCAGATCAAACCACACCCCAAGCCGGGTGTCTCCCATATCATCGTTGCTCATCCTGACACGTAACAAATACACGTGCGTGCAAGATGATCTACGAACCGTAACGTCCTTAAACTAAACTCAATGGACCGTAACGTCCTTAAGCTAAACTCTACGGACCGAAAAGTCCTAAAACTAACTACGGACCGAAACGTCCTTAAGCTAAACCCCCACCTCAAAAATGGTGATCTACGGACCGAAACGTCCTTAAACTAACAACGGACCGTAACGTCCTTAAACTAAAACAATAGAGCCCAAATGCTCTTTTGTTGGATCTGAATGATCCTAAAACCCCGTTAAGTAGATCTTAGTCTCAAATTGGACTAACATATTCTTAACTAAAATTTAAGTTGATCTTACTCTCAAACGAGATTAACGATCCTTAAATCAACCCAAACCCAAATTTAAGATATACGGATTTGGACTAATCTACGCCCTACGGGCAATAACATAAATTAGTCTCCGTATACAATCCATGGGCAACCAAAATTAAAACAAACACACACGACACGAAGTGAACATCTGGAGCCGGAGAAAGTGGTTATCGCGACGCGGTTGTAGGGTTTCCTTAGCACCTCACCTAGGGTTTAGAAGCATCACACATGCGATAACAAAAATTAAAGAGGGTGCTAAGCAAACTAACCTAGGAATCGAACTAGAATAATTAGGGTAACAAGTTGCAGTATCTCATACTAGCTAGTATCTAACAATAAGTGGGAAGAAATACAACCTTTGTAGACCTCCTTTGCAACTCCTTGGATCTCCTAAACTTTGAATCGGCTAGCTCGAGCTTCTTCTACGTCCACGATAATCCACCTGGAGTACCTTTGCTCAAAACTCCTCGCTCCACTTGATCACAATGAAGATGAAGCAAAAAAACTACACCAATGGGCTAGACAAGTGTAGTATGAAGATATGGTTTTGTTCTCACATAAAAACCTTTCTTTCTTTTACCCTCACTCACTTTGGAAACTCAAGAGAGAGCTAGAGAGAGGAAGAAGAAGATGGCAACCTTGAGCTCTATTTTTTTGGATGAAGATAATGATAATGATAAAGAGAGAAAGATAAATATGATAGTGTCACGACCCGAAATAGCCCGTGACTGGCACTTGAATCATATGAAGCCTATAGGACCCCATCTAATTCAAGTAAGCCAAAAGCCCAGAAATCTAAAACCATTTTAAGGACTAAATAAGAAACTAGTTTTTAAGAAGTAAGGAAAACATGTTTTAAAAACAAGGTTTTTAAATAAGTAAGCCAAATATGCATTTTTTAAAATCTGTAGTCTTTTCTGAAAATTTCGGCAGAGTTTCCTTTGTAAATACTGGCCCCCGAACGGGGTACAACAAGAATAATATATATGCAATGATAAAAGGCATCCCCAAGCGGGAGCTAGCTCTTCGTCAATCGACGGTCACAGCCATGCAAGCAATATAATGTACAACGCCAAAGGGCGAGGATCAAAACTCAAAAAGAAACTCAAAATCAATATGAAAAACATAATACTACAACGCGTGATTCTAAGGTCGAAATAATACATAACTGGTTTTCTAAGTCTGAAACAATATACAAGTTTTGGTTGATGGAATTACTAGATACAACTGAATAATACATATACAAGGGTGGTTCTGATGCAAAAGAACCCACCTACCAATGCAATCACCAGAAAGGGACCAGTGTGCCAGAAAAGCCGCAATGGAACCTGTACGGCAAAAACCTGCAAGAACTGTGGCACAACGGGGGTGAGTTGCCAACTCGTGAATAGAAAACATCACAGAGCAGAAATCGTATGTATGACATAATCCTAGGTCAATACGATTAGTAATAATATATAAATCTCAAATGAATAAGTCTGAAGCATGATAAGCTGGCAATGTAACATCTATACATGAGTGTAGTGCCAAGTGTTCGTGCCAGTGCCTCAGGTAATAACATGTCAAAAATATAAGGTATGATCAATGTAATCAATATGAATCAATGTTAACTATAACATGAAGTCTAGTAGTATGTGGATATCATCCAACTATGTAATCAATGACTGTATGTATATGGATCTCGTCCACGTGTCACCCAATGACAATAAGCATCAAGCATGTAAATATCATAAAGCATATGCATGGAAGTATGAGGATGTAAATCAACATGTGTCGCTCGCGATATATCATAATCATGAAACCTGAGTGTCTAGCATCGACACTCGAAAATATCATGAAAACCATGCCCATCATCGGCACGTAAATCCTCATATATCTCAGGCGCCGTACACCCTGGTCGGCCCTCATATCCATCTCATGACTCCGGTCGGTATCCTCCGGATATCCGCCGAGCTCAAATACAATCACCGGTAGGTAGTGGTCCCTCAGCCAGGCTCACCATCTATATACACAGCATCCCTTTCTTACCCCGGGGTACCATACCGGGCCCACCATGTACCCGCAATCGGCCTCGCCGCCTCCTTGAATCGGGTTTCACATGTCGCTCTCAGCACCGAGAAAACACATGGTGGACGCACTGAAATATCATATCAAGGGTAACCGGGTTTTTAAAACAATTATATAATCTCTTTGAAATATCCACGGTTCCCAAATCCAGAAATATCATGGAAACAACATATCTCAATGCGTATAATCAAAAAGCATGATGTATACGACATATAAAAGAATGTAAGCATATCAACATATCATGCAATATGGAATAGTAATATGTACATATTGTGGAAAACCGCTCTTTTAAAATGAATCAGTTTTAAAGAGTATCTTGCGGTTCCCAAATCTCCAAATCAAGCGAGAAATCATCTTTGTATATGCAAATATGTATGTGTATAAGTATGCCATGCAAGGGTCATATTCTGAACGCAACAGTACTACAGTGTAGTGACATGGCAATTATCGATGATGAAGTGTGTGAGCCGGCAAGCAAGTGTACGTTGAACATACGCATCATCGATAATGGTGCTGGTGTCCTAACAGCATGGATTTGATATAACAATAATCATATTTAACATACAATGCGATGCAAACAGTAAGAATATGCGACAATGAATAATAACACAACAGTGCAGTATCTACACTAATGTATCTTTGTCATGATGTTTTGCCATTTGAAAAAAGAATCAGGGTTTTAGGAAAATAAGGGCTACGGGGTTTTTAAGAAAAGACGCGTCTTTGAAAATATCCTTAGAATCCCTTTACCTGTCTTTAAAATACTCCCGATTCGTTAGTTTTTGAAATAGGTATGACATCAACCTAGCCTAACATCTACTAGCAAAACTACAGCTCTAACTAACAAGTCAATCAGGAGGGGTATGGAAACCATCAAAATCTGAGTCGATATATATATATATATATATATATATATATATATATATATATAAGTATAATAGTCGGTGATCCCGCCTCAAGGTACCGCGTACGATACAATATCATATGACATCCTCGAGTCATGAGTGCGGATCTATCATCAATATGAAGCTCGTACGGTAAATTATCGTACGGCATCCCAAAAGCTGGGTACGGATCAATATCACATTCCTCTCATCAAATATCAGGTATCATAATCATTATATCACATGATCTAGGGTACTGATCTAAGTCTAGTACAAAACGATACCATCTACATAAATATAAATGCGTGTGTGGAACACACGTCCAAAGGCCTGCTAAAATCACATGTCGTATCCCAAATACGAATCACAATATATCACCGATCTCATGGCACTATGCCCAAACTCATCGACTCATCTCCAAATATCATCCACAATCCTCGTCACCTAGGTATATGTATAACAAAAATGCATGTGTGTGCGTGTGGGTGTAAACCTATTCTAGGGTTCGCAACTAGGAACTATACTAGTTTACTTCTATGCCCTAATCTAATCATAGTACACCTAAACTCATCTCTATATTCACGACACATAATAAGCTATCATAAATAGTATATATATACTATACTAAGTATCAGACTGCGGGGGTGCTATACGCCATCCACCCGACTTCCCCCATAGATATAATTTATTCACCTGGATCTTCGCTTGCTGTTGCCGACGTCACCACGCGCTTGCTTGTCGCCTCGAAGTCCTCGCGGGGTACCTACAAATATAACGCAATCGCAATACATATTAAAATCACATCGGAAAACCAAAACGACGCGCTAAAGACCTATAGGTAAGAACCTATGGACTACTCTTTCAAAACCACCAAATAACACCTGATATAGATGTACAAACGTCAAGTAATCAAAGTAAATCACAAATACCAAAACTTGAATTCCAAAACAACGGAAAACATAAGGCAGCAACATTGAAAACATGTTCCAGATTTTGCTTAAAGTGAAAACAATGTTCCAAAACAACACTAGGGTGATATATAGGGTATATATGACCTACTGAAGCAATCTGGGCACCTAACCTCACCAAGTTGCCGGCCACAACCCTAAGAAATCCGGCCTCCTCGGTTTTGGGAAGGAATTGGGGCCTCCAACTTGCAGGGGGGTCTCCTATGGTCTTAATTTGGTCCCTGGTATTGTTTGGTTAACTCAAAAATGTCTCGGGTCATCCCAGATATCCCTGCACACTCTAAGTTCTCACAAACCGACATGAAAGTTCCGTAATTCTGTATTTTTGGGTTTCAGGTTATGTATATGTGTTTGGTATGGGTTTAAAACATTGTAGGGGGGCTTAAGGTCACCAAACATACTCAAGTTCACCACCCTTCTCAATTTAAACCCTAACCCTCTCTAGGTTTTTCCAAAGCTCACCAAATCGCACCAAATCACAACTAAACACGAATATGGTTTAAAGTGAAGGAAAAACTACACTAAGTGTGAAGGTATTACCTCATCTAGCACCCATGAATCCTTCATAGCGCCAAAATGAAGACTTTCTTGGTCCATTGGGTAGCTAGGGGCTTGTGCACCTTTTTTGTGAAAGGGAAATGGTGTTTTGAGTTTGTTTTGGAGATGAAGTGGGGTGTTTTGTGGAGGGGAGGAAAGAGGGCAGCAGCAGCAGCTGAAGAAGAGGGAGAGAGAGGGAAGAAAATGAAGGAGATGATGAAGGGAGACCAAGTCAAGAGACCCCTCACCTCACTCTCTCTCATGCCCATACCCATATATAAAACTCTTTTCCTTTTCTTTTCTTTTCTTTTCCTTTTTCTTTCTCACCTCAATAGTAACCCCAAAATAACAAGCCATGCACCCAAAACATGTAGGAAAATGTAACAAGTGTGGAAAAAGACATGTGCACAAAACACGCTTAAAGTCCGATTAGCGATTTTTAATCGCGATTAGCACTAAATTAGCATATAATTAATCATGAAAACTTAAAAATGGCATAATTCACATAAAACACCCTCTTTTAATAATTTCTATAATTTTCCAAAATTTTTCCCAATTTATCGGTATTTAATTATACCGAAATATTAAAATATTCATTAAAAATAATATTAAATTATAAAAATTCCCAAAAATAATATTTTATTTTTTTGAAATGTTACAATCTTCCCCCCTAAAAGAAATTTGGTCCCCGAATTTAAATTTAAACCCCCAAATTCTTAAAACATTTCGATAAAAAGTCCAAGTCGTCGGGGTTCCGAAATCAACAATACATAAAACGCATTATAGCGCAATGCATGCGCATGAGTAATGAGTAAATAACTCAAAACAAAACCCCGTCAAGCATCCCGCAATCATCGGAGTCATGGTAAAGACACAAATGTCAAATCCAAAACAAAACCAATATGATATACATCAAAATTATACATGTAGATATGAAATCTATATATGTAGATAGCTAAAGGAAATGCGTGCAAAATATGTCCAGGTACTGTCCCCTGACTAGTCCTGCTCAGTACGAAAACACATAGCAAATATCATAAAAACGTACTGGTCCATAAGGAATAAATCCCTAAAATGTATATAAGAATACCATGTGCGTCTGGTGCGCACGGAAATCAAAATCCATATATGTGCCATACATGTGCACAGAAACATCATATAGGTGCAACGGGTGTGCACGAAACATCTGCCAAGGGCAACGGGCGTGCCTGATAGCAAAAAATCAGGTGCATCTGATATGCACGAAGAATCTCGATTTAGTGCATCTGGTATGCACCAAAATCGTATCTCAAAACATGCGCTCAATACGCACGAAAATCCAAATCGAATGCAAGAAGTGCAAGAAATCAATATCAATATCAAAATCAAAATCGATATGTCGAATGACATCAAATCAAAGTCATGTGCAATGTTCCCCTCCGAACGGCGGCCTGGACTTCGCGTCCGTGCCTGGGGTTCGGGGCAGATGCTATTTGGTTTCATCCGTTTATCTCTCCGAAGATGCCAAGTTGATTTATGGCACCGTGTATCGGAGGTTTAGACGGATGCGGCCGATGTAGCAGACTTCGTCAGATTCCCCCTCAGGGTGAGGGGTTTTTGATTGTGGGGACGCTCTTCCCTGCAGGCGTAAGCCTCTGCAGTTAATTACGCTACCGCATCGCGGCAACAACTTTCTCCTTCTCCAGAATGTCACTTCGTGTCGTGTGTGTTTGTTTTGTTTGTGGTTGCCCGTGGATTGTATACGGAGACTGAGTAATGCCGTCGCCCGTAGGACGTGGATTAGTCCAAATCCGTATTTACTTAGATTTGGGTTTGGTGTTTTCAGTTTAAGGATGCATTAGTCGCGTTGCGGCTAAGATCAACTTAAACGTTCGTTAAGGATATGTTAGTCCTGTTTTAGACTAAGATCAACTTAGCGTAGTGATTAATTTAATGTATGGCCATCGAGACTCGTCACCTCTCTGACGTCGTTGAAGGATTACAACGACATGTATCAGAGGAGCTCGGAGATGTACCCTCAAACCATAGTTGATTGGGAGTTTTATAATCCATTTGAATGTTTAAGGATACGTTAGCCGTGTTTGGGGCTAAGATCAACTTAAACGGGACCGTTTAGATCCGGCAAAAGAGCGTTTAGAGGCTCTATTGTTCCAGTTTAGGGACGTAGTGGTCCATTTTCCAGTTTAAGGACGTTTCGGTCCGATGTTAGTTTAGGGACGTTTCGGTCCGATATTAGTTTAAGGTCGTTTCGGTCCACGAGTTTAAGGACCCCGCGGTCCATATGGGTGTGTGGTCGTTGGGACCCGTCACCTCTTTGACGTCGTTGAGGAATTACAACGATGGATGTCAAAGGAGTTCGGAGATGTACCCTTGAACCGGTCGTGAATTGATTTAGGAGAGCAGCTGTGCTCAGTCAATTTAATTTAAGGACTTACGGCCAGAATTGGGCTAAGTCCAGTTGAAAATGTTCACATTTTGTTTGCATTTGGCCTATTAGGCCTTTGTTTGGGCTTTCCCCCTTTTTAGAATAATGCATAGCATTATTTCAGGCCATCGACTGGGCTCTGTCCTTTTTAGAATAATGCAGAGCATTGTTTTTGGTCTGTTGGACCTCTCAATTGGGCTCTGCCCTTTAAACAATGCATAGCATTATTTTTGGTCTGTTTAGACTTTTTGATTAGGCTCTGCCTTTTTAAAATAATGTGCAGTACTTCTATTTGGTCCATTTGACCTTTGATTGGGCTCTGCCCCTTAATAATGCATTGCATTTAATACTCTGACAGTGCCCCACACGACTTGTCAGGTGCTTCGCGCAATTAAAGAGCGCAAGCGCTCGTGGAGGTGACACGTGTCGCGCAGTGGAAGGCTTGCGCGACTGCGCAGACACGTGTCGCGCAGTTGTGCACTTGCGCAACAGTGCTTGCGTGACTGCGCAGACACGTTAAGTCCAAAATTTTTTATTTATTTTGGGCTTTGCCCGACTAGAAAATCAATCCAAACAGGGCTTTGCCCCTTTATTATTTTGCAATTTGATTTAGGCCAGGCCCTTTTAAATAATGGGTTGCATTTGTGCAGAACATCAAGAATTTTTCAGATTTAAGAACAAAAGTGCATAGCACTTTTAATCTAAATTTGGATCAAAGGAAAACAAGTTTTTCTTCCTGTTTTCCCTGATTTCACAGAACCAAGGGTTCATAACAAGTGCAAGGCACTATTTGTTTATTTTCATTTATTTCCCTTTTTTTTTTTTAAATCCTTTGTTCTTCAGAGATTTTTCTCTTAAAAAAGGTTTTTACCTTTCTTCTTTTTCTTGTTCTTGAATAATCTTCAAGAGTTCTCTTTTCTTCTTTTTTTTTTTGCTAGAAGTCGATTATCCAAGTTGATGCCCATCGAATGAAGTCTGGGGTCCTATTTATAGTGTTCACAAATTTGTTGAATTTGTTAACAAGATCTTTTCTGAGTGATTTTGGGAATTTTCCCACCGCTGGATCTTTGATCCAAAGGCAGAAGAAAATCTTCTGGTTTTGGAAAGAACAGAAAAGATTTCATTAAATTTTCATTTTGTTTCTGCGCAACTCCCCAATGAATGACACGTGTCGTGCAGTGGAAGGCTTGCGCAACAGTGCTTGCGCAACTGCGCAGACATGTGTCGCGCAGCGGTGCACTTGCGCAACAGTGCTTGCGCAACTGCGCAGACACGTGTCGCGCAGCGGTGCACTTGCGCAACTGCGCAGACACGTGTCGCACTGTGGACCGCTTGCGCACTGCGCAACGTACGGAATTTGAAGCGTTGCTTCAGAAAATTTGAATTTTCAAAATTCAAATGAGCCTTGCTCAGATTGGGGGAACAAATGCCCCCCCACCGTTGTGCTTACATGGCGCGACGTAAGTGCAACGGTGGCAAGCTCCTAGCCGTTGGATCATGGGGGTCATTTGAAGAGACGCAGGCGTCTATAAATAGGACCCTTGGTCCTTGGTAATTCTTTACCAATTTCAAGAATTTGAATTTCAGAGCCTTGCTCTTGCTTAGAAACTTTCAGAGCCTTGCTCTTGTACTTTCCCAAGAACTTCAAAGTTCAGCATTTAGAATCATTCTAGGTAAAAATTTAAATTAATTTTAATTAACAGAGCCTTGCTCTTGTAGATCTTTGATCTAAAGAAAACCCCTTTGGGGTTTCTTCAATAGAGCCTTGCTCTCATAGATCTTTGATCTAAAGAAAACCCCTTTGGGGTTTCATCCACAGAGCCTTGCTCTCAAAAAATTACAGAGATCTGGTTCCTGGGTTTTAACCCATGAACAGAGCCATGCTCATAGATCAAATAGAGAACTCCTAAAAGTTTTCATGGATCTTTAAGATCCCAAAAATTTTAATTCTTAGGAGTTATAATTTTTCATTACTACTACAGAGCTAGGCTCTTTTTAAGAAGCTTTATTTCTTTGAGACCAGAGTTTGACAAATGTCACTCTGTGATAGAGCTTTGCTCTAAAAAGAGGAGATTTTCTCTTTGTCTCTAGGGACTTCCCCACCAATGGGTGTATCCTATTGGGAACTTTTTATGAATTGACAGTCCCATCTAATGATGGGATTGTCTTATTAAATGATGCACATCATCCAGATTTTGTGGGTCCCCTTTTGGTCCCCTACCCACTGCATCACAGTGTGGAGCAAGATTTTTATTTATTATTATTATTATTTTTTTTAATGCCAAGCGTTAGGCCACTAATGATATATATTTTTTTTTGTCTTTCCACAGAAAACATGTCTGACGACTTGTCTTTTCCCTTCGTTCGCTCGGAAGGAGGGTTCCCCCATTCGCCAGTGGATTGGGTGGTGTTCGCTCTTATTAAAGCTCACGATCCTGAGTGCAAAAAGCTCCATCTGTGGGGAAGGTGGTATAGCCAGATCATCCAAGGCCGTCGCAGTTTTAGTTCCGCCGCGCCCTCTGAGCCCATAGTTACGATCCTTTATGCGGACAAGCCCCCGGTGGAGTATGCCGTGGAGGTTAAAAATTGGAATGCCGACGACCTCCTTCAGCCTGCAATCGGTGCCATTCCGGTGCAGCCGCCGCCGGCTATAGATATCTTGGGGAGGCGAATCTGTCAGGGTGAAGCACGCCCTTGGGGACAGGCTTATAATATTGGATTGATCCCGCGGCCGCTTGCCGGATATTTGCAATGGGCCCGTTACATTTTGGCGACGAAGAGGGCTCACCTGACGAAGATTGGTTTATACTCCGCCGTCTACGTTTCGCTTTTCGAGTATCCCTCTCCTCCGACGTGGTGGATAAAGGCCTTCATCGAACAATGGAATATCCCCACCCATACCTTCCTGACAGCGGATAGGGAAGTCTCCATCTCTCTGGAGGAATTTGTTGAGATTTCAGGTTTACCAGCGAGGGGGGAGCACTACGAGGAGCTGCTTCCTCCTGATGAGTATGTCTTTGCCACCAAGCAGTTGGTATTCGACCTAACTCCGGAAAATGCCATCCAGCATCAGCATCCGGGCTTGGTTAAGGTATTGGAGATTTATGAGGAATTGCATTTGGAATTAGGCGACCGGGGCGTCAGTTTCGCGGATTTCATTGCTCGTTTTATCCGCCCGGAATTCCTATCAGAGCAGGGCGAGAAGTTCGCTCAGCTTGCTGACCCCTTTGGTTTCGGCTTGGACCGCCGACCTTCATCGGAAGATGACCAGCGGGATTTTTATTTCCCCGGCACTGCCAGCGTCCCTTTCTCAGAGATCGCCGTTCCTGGCATGGACGAGGAGACTTTTTTCATAGGGTTTTTGGGTCTATGGCTATGCAGCTTTGCGCTTCCCATGCACCCACGCCTCATGCGGTCCTCTGTCTTTTATCCGGCGCATCGAATGGCGGCTGGTTTGCAGCTATCGGTAGGGATTGCCGGGCTGGCTTACCTTTATAATGGACTTAGCGTAGCGGCGGACGCTAATGAGCCCGGGGTACAGCCTGCTAATTTTCCGATGCACTACTTCACTTCTTGGATGGAGCTGCATGTGCGAGGGGTGTTTGGTGCTCATAAGACTCCTCCATTCTTTGATAAATTCAAACTCCCAAGAATTATGCGGTTGGTCGGGGCTTCAATTGTGGTTGCACCTCCGCGGGAGTCTAGGGGACTGCTCCTGCGTTCGCATCTAGTCGGAGCGAAGACTTCTTTTGTGGATAAGGTCATCACCATAGGCTCCGAGACCGCTAAGTCAGTGGTGTCGCTGCGTGACGACTTTAAGGGCGGGGTTTCTGTACTGAAGGCTCGGGAAATCCTTCACCTTTACTCCATTCGGCCGGGCTACCTAGTATTTAGGCAGAATAAGACGGCTCTTTTTATGAGGTATAACCCACATCGATTTGCCCGACAATCGAGTTACAATCAAGGGATCCCGATGGAGGCCTTTCTGGAAACACCCGCGGTCGGCCCAGAGGGAATAAGGAATGCTATGTATCACTTCACCCGGCTCAATACAGGCTCCTATTTTTTTATCAGTGAGCCTAGCTGTGCCCCTAAAATAATCCATCCGTATGTAGCCTGGTATGCGCATGCTATGGGCCTAATCATTTTAATGGAGAAACGCCTGCTGGTTGACCGTAGGGGTGCGCCTCCTGGTGGTGATCGCAAGGCTCCCATGCAGCCAAGGATCCAGGTCATCCCCCCGATAAAAGATGCCAGGGCTGACCGACCGCGCGTGTTGAGTCCCCCGCGGGGATTGCCACTGCCTATTACGGTGGATGCACCGCCAGCGTCCCGTGCTCCCCTGAAGACAGTTAATGTGGTATCACCAGGGTCCGGCGCAGGAGCAGAGATCGGGACCCGCCGCCCTAAAGTGGCTGCTAAGCGCAAAGCTGCTCCGGGTGGATCTAAAGCTGGCGGACAGAAGAAGAAGAAGTCCACCCTATCCCTCGACGCGATCCTCGGCTTAAAGCCTGTGGCTTCTCCCGCCGAGGCCATATGTGAATACGGTAGTAATGAGGGTTTCGTGGTAGATCCTGCGGACACCAATCTGGCTGCCGCCATTGCAGCTTCGGAGCGATCGGCTAGGCTCGAAGCGATGCTAAGCAAACTCGCTGAGTCCGGTAATCATCAGACGCTTCATTTGTCATTTTATTGCACCCTGTATTATTATTTTTAACTAACGTTTGCTCCATTTTCAACAGGTGTCTCTACTGAAGAGGCTATTGCTGCCTCCATGAAAACCTTCCAGGAGGAGGAGGAGAAGCGTGCCTTAGCAGGCGCTGGTATGTTTCACCCCTTTCTCTTTTATAAGAAAAGTTTGTTGTCTTTTTATGATGGTCAACCTAACCTTCTTTCGTTTCTTAGCAGGGGTCATATCAGTTGATGCGGGGATCCTTCCCGAGCCTGTTACTGAAGTCCCGGCTTCGTCAAAGTTGCCGCAAGAGCCTCGGCTTGACAAAACGATGAGGGATGCCCTGAAAACCTTAGAGGCTTCCCTATTCACGGACGAGGACACCTCAATTAGGGAAGCTCTAGTGGCATCCTTCTCAACGGCTTGGGAGGAGCGGAAGCGGTTGAGACGCGAAGCAAAGGCGCGTAGAGCTGCTTTGGCCGCGGGAGCGGGTCCCAGTACCATTCCTCGCGCTGACACTCCTTCTAGAGAGGCCCCTATCGCCCTGTCTACTGCTTATAGGCAAGTGGCGCACGCGGCCCGAAGTGCAAATAATAAATCCCCTTCAGGTAGCATCTCTTTCAGAACGTTGTTGTAAGAATTATTATAAAGCCATTGGCTCATATGTATTCCATCTTGCAGGACCAAGTCCGACTGAGGGGGAGGCGGAGACCGTCGGACCCCAGGAAACGGCGGAAGCGGCGCCTGCCGAACCTGAGCCGACGGTGGGCACCGTCGTCGGGGCCACGGCGCCTGAAACAGAAGTTGAAGGATCCGCCGCCGAGAAGGTCATTGATGCCGCGTCTGAAGTGGCGGCAGATGAGATGACTGTCAAGCCGAAGGCAGTAAAAGTCGAGGCTCTTGAGGCTGGAGACCTCGCGGCGACGGTGGACGAGACAACTGTGACTGCAGGACTCGAAGGAGTAGCGGGTGAGGTGGCCACGATTCCTGAGGATGAGCCAGCCGCTCCTTCTCTGGAATCTGGCAATACTCCAATCATGACCCTCTCCGCCTATATTCCCCCGCCTTCTCTAGGGCCTACAAGTGTAACAACGGTCCCTATTGAGTCGGGTGACGAGGCTACGGGCGGTGGCCTGATGTCAATGGAGGAAGGAGTTGCCTCAGTCTCGGCTGGCAGTTCGTCGGGTAAGTTTCGGGTTACTATCGTTTCCCCCCCTTTTTATATATCTTACGATCTCTTCTAACAAGCTTGTCTTTGCAGGTGCGGCCAGTGCCGACGCTCCATTGCTTGAAGGAGCACCGTCAACTACTGCTTTGGCGGTGGTCACTTCCCCGTCTTCCCTCGTGCCATCGCGGATGTTGGAAGGTATGGATTTGCGACTCACAAGTTAATCTTTTAAACATGTAGTTCATGGACTAACGCCATACCACCGCATCTTTTCAGGAGTGCTCTTCGATCATCTATATCAAGTGTTGCTCCTACACTTCTCCTTCCCATTCGAACTTGCTTATCCCTCTAGTGGCACTGGTGAGTGTACGTTCACTACAATATCTTTGTTCATCCCCTTTTTTCTAGTAATTGAATGATTTCTGACTTTTCCCTTTCTTTATCGCAGTACCACAAATCGAAGGAGGGGATGCAAGACCTGCCGCGCTACCGGCCCTTCCGGCTTTACCGTCTGTTGCTGCTGGTATAGCAAATTCCTTTTTTGGTAACCTTTAAACATCTCTTGAACCATTGTTTAACCATGTTTTGTTTTGCAGCTATTGTTCCGGCTCCGGTCTCTTTTGAGTCTCGCGTCCTTCCACCGGCGGGCCCTTTCTTGAAGCGCCCGTCTTCAAAGGGTGCTGTGATGAGTTTAGGCATGCTGAGCGGGTACATCGAAGAGCTCAACATGGACACTCTCCCTTCTGCCGTAGATTTCGCTGTGGAGGTTAATCCAATGTTGGCGGCGCTCGTAAATTTTCATAACGAAGGCGTCGTCGGATCTTGGGTTAATCACTGCAGGGAGATCGAGGCCTGTCTATACCGGCTGGAGTCGACGCACCCTTCTTCCGAAGTTTTAGCCCTGAGAACCCAACGTACAGCTTGGCTCGAGCAAAGCACTTCGCACTCTCGCCACTTGGAGCAAGAAGCAGCTTTAAGACTAAGGGAATGCCAGAAGACCTCGAACGAAACGGCCCATCTGCGCGCTGAGGTTGAGGCAAATGCCGCCCAAGTGAAGACCATCTTTGAGGGTCTCTTGGAGCGCATCTCCCACGGGCTAAACTTGAAGCGGAAGCTTGACGTAGCTGAGCGCAATATCCCAAGTCGGGAAGCTGCCTATCAAGTCGTGAGGGAGCAGCTTGCGTCGGTCTTGCAGCAACGAGCCCAAGTGGAGGCAGAGCTGGCGGTGGTAGCCGATCGGGAAAAGGCCTGGAAGGAAGTGTGCGAACAACTGATAAAGCTACTTAAGACGCTTCCTTCCCAGTAGCTGCCTTTGTATCAATATATTTGTAAAATTTTCCTTTGAAATAATATGTATCCATTCTTTATTCTTTTGTACGATTCATCTTGTATTTGATTGAAGTCAATGAATAAAGATACACATTTTCTTTTGCAATGTCTTGTATGCACTTTTTCTTTCAGCATTCTCTTATTATCAGCATGTTGTCTTTGATAAACATAATTGGCAGATAACTTAGTTTTTTTTTTTTTTTTTTTTTTTTTTTTTTAAGAGATAGCGACGGCTTAGGCCGCAGGTTCAGATCTGCCGCCTAAGGCTTTTCAACTCTATGAGCCGTGAGGGTCTCATAGAGACTTTTCTCCCTACGGATCGAGAGGATCTCGTAAGTGGATGTTCTCCTTAGGAATCGTGAGGATTCCCAAGTGTGGTTTTCTTTCATAAGTCGAAAGGATCCTATAAGAGAATTTCTCCCTCTTACGAGTCGAGAGGGCTCGTAAGCGGTTGTTTCCCTCTTTGTCGAGAATCGACTTCAGAGAGTGAGACCCGTGAATAGTATGCAAGAGATCATTTAGGATTGACTTGCAGGGTCCCATTGTTCAGGAAGCAAGTTTTTGAATCCTTACTGCCCGAGATGTGAGTCAAAGAGGCTCTCGTCACGGAGTGTTTGTATCCGTGAGTTGAGAAGTTTTGCGAGGGATTATTTGTTTCCCAAGCGCCAAGGATTATTTGTTTCCTTGGGGTTTGAAACGAGTCGATGGTTCCCACGGAGGCGCTGGTGGCTCTGCGAGTCGACGCGGATCAGGAGGCTCTCGTCAAGGAGTGTTTGTATCCGTGAGTCGAGGATTTTGCTAGGGATTATTTGTTTCCCGAGCGCCAAGGATTATTTGTGTCCTTGGGGTTTGAAACGAGTTGAGGGTTCCCACGGAGGCGCTGGTGGCTCTGCGAGTCGACGCGGATCAGGAGGCTCTCGTCAAGGAGTGTTTGTATCCGTGAGTCGAGGATTTTGCTAGGGATTATTTGTTTCCCAAGCGCCAAGGATTATTTGTTTCCTTGGGGTTTGAAACGAGTCGAGGGTTCCTACGGAGGCACTGGTGGCTCTGCGGGTCGACGCGGATCAGGAGGCTCTCGTCAAGGAGTGTTTGTATCCGTGAGTTGAGGAGTTTGCTGGGATTATTTGTTTCCCAAGCGCCAAGGATTATTTGTTTCCTTGGGGTTTGAAACGAGTCGAGGGTTCCCACGGAGGCGCTGGTGGCTCTGCGAGTCGACGCGGATCAGGAGGCTCTCGTCAAGGAGTGTTTGTATCCGTGAGTTGAGGAGTTTGCTGGGATTATTTGTTTCCCAAGCGCCAAGGATTATTTGTTTCCTTGGGGTTTGAAACGAGTCGAGGGTTCCCACGGAGGCGCTGGTGGCTCTGCGAGTCGACGCGGATCAGGAGGCTCTCGTCAAGGAGTGTTTGTATCCGTGAGTCGAGGATTTTGCTGGTGACACTGGCTTCTTCGGTTGAAATGAACCGTCGAGGTCTGGGGTTCGTCGTCTGACGGAATCCGTTGGGAAAGTACGGTTTCCTTTTTGTTTACGCCCTTGAATTGTATACAGGGATCGATGTGATCTTAACTGTAGGGCCAAGGCTTCATCATCATTTTTTTTTGTTTTATTTCCGCGATGCTCTATCATTTCAGCTTTATATCGCGAAGGTCGCGATTGCCCAATCATTTCGGCTATTTTTCGCGGTGCCCAATCATTTCGGCTATATATATTTTTTTATTTTTTTATTTATTTTTTTTTTACTCGTTGCTTTTTATTACGAGTTGCCCAATCATTTCGGCTATTTTGCATGTATACATTTTTACTTGCTGCTTTTTTTTATTGCAAGTCGCCCCATCATTTCGGCTATTTCGTATGCATGTGCGGCCTACTGGCTTTTCGCTGTAAACCTGAAATTGGACACCGATTTCGGCATCAGCACCGCTACAACTGGGATATTACCAGGAGCGAATCATCATTTGCCTCTGCCGTTGTCGAACAAAGGAGGCTTAGCAACCAGGGTTAGGGTCCTGTCAGCTAAGGCTTTCGACTTCATGAGCCGTAAGGGTCTCGTGAAGGTATTTTTCCCTACAAGTCGTGAGGATCTTGTAGGTGTATTTTCTCCTTAGGAATCGTGAGGGTTCCTAAGTGTTTTGTTCCTCTGTAAGTCGTAAGGATCCTACAGGAGGGTTTTCTTCTCATAAATCGAGGGGATTTATAAGGGTTGTTCACCATGCGAACGTATTCCCAATTACGGATGAAATTTGGCTAGGGAAATGTTTATTCGCGCCCGTGGATTGTATACAAGGGTCAATACTGAGCCACTTGTAGGGCGATATTGAAAGTTTGTGGGGGTTTGCTTAAGCACAGGTTTAGGTCTCTGTGACTTAAGACTTTCAAATCCTATGAGCCGTGAGGGTCCCATAAGAGAGTTCTCCTTACGAGTCGTGAGGATCTCGCAAGTGTGTTTTCTCCTTAGGAATCGTGGGGATCCCTAGGTGTGTTGCTCCTTTGTGAGTCGTAAGGATCTCACGCAGGTGGTTTCTCCTTATAAGGTCGAGAAGACCCTATAAGTGTCTTTTAACGAGGTTGCGCACTTTCGGGTTTTCACGAACACTCGCCGGTAGCCCTGCTGTTTTTACTCACGGGGCCCTTTCAAGTTTTCATCCGTGCCCTTTTTGCTTATGGACAAACCGTTTTTTTTTACCCTTTGTTATTGAGATCCTTTCACCCTTTGTTATTGAGATCCTGACTTTTCAACTCCCCATATTAATAATAATTACGATATTTATAACAAGTATATATGGTTTTACCAAATCCCACTCCATATATCATATGGTGTTAGCAGCATACTCATTGGTAATACCTTGCATTGCTGAACCAAGCCGTCAGCGTTCGAATCCCATACCCCACATACTTTTGTGCACTTGATTGTATCATGTTTGATAATACATGGAAATCTTTCTTCTTCTTTTTTTACGAGGTCGCGCCCTTCCAGGTTTTCACGAACACTCGCCGGTAGCCCTGCTGTTTTTACTCACGGAGCCCTTTCGGGTTTTCATCCGTGCCCTTTCTTTGCTTATGGACATACCGTTTTTTTTTTGTCAGCCTAAGGATGCTGCGGTAGTAGTTTAAAGACGTTTCGGTCTGCTATTAGTTTAAGGACATTTCGGTCCATCATTAAGGAAGGCCATTTACTGCTTATAGAGTTTGGGCTTAAGAAGATAGCGAGCGGACATAGTTGTCGTCATCTACCGTTGACCTAGGCCGTAGCTCATTAAGCGTAGTATTTCTTTAGGAAACGACCGTTTATTGGCCTAAAAGGCCTTTCACCGTGCATGTCCACGAGTAGATAGGCCTCACCCTGGTAGACCTTATCAATGATGTATGGGCCCTCATAGTTTGGCTCAAACTTTCCCCGCTTGGCACGATTGGGGATCATAGGCCTTTTGACCACTAGCACAAGTTCGCCTTGACGGAATGTCCTTGGTCGGGTCAATCTTTCATATGAGCGTGTCATCTTTGCTTTATAAGCTTCCAGATTTTGCTGTGCTATGAGCCTAGTTTCATCAAGGGCGTCAAGCTCTTCAAACCGAAGGTGAGCATTTTCTTCGTCTGTCAGCTCGTAGTGGACTGCCACTCGTAGAGAGGGTAATTCTATCTCGAGAGGGAGTACTGCTTCCGTCCCAAATACCAACGCGTACGGCGTTGTGTTTGTGGCCGTTTTAAATGTAGTTCGATATGCCCAAAGAGCCTCTTACAATCTTTCGTGCCAATCTCTCTTATTTCGTGACACTGTTTTCTTCATGATCTTCGTCAAGGTCTTGTTGAAGGCCTCAGCTAGACCGTTAGCTCGCGGATTATAAACTGAGGAATATCTCCAGTCTATATTGTGCTGCTGTGCGAAGCGGCTAATTTTATGACTTCGGTACGCTGGCCCGTTATCGGAGATGATCCGCCTCGGAGTTCCAAACCGATATATGACGTGCGTTTTGAAGAAATGAAGGATATTCTCCGTCTTCACTTCTCTCAATGGTACTGCTTCTGCCCATTTGGAGAAGTAATCAGTCGTCGCCAGGATGAAACGATGTCCCTTTGACGATGCTGGTTCGATGGGGCCGACTATGTCAGTTCCCCACATTTCGAATGGCCAACTAGCCACTGTTGGATGCAGTGGATTGGGATGCTGATGGATGAAGTCCCCATGAATTTGGCATGAGTGGCATTGCTTCGCATGTTCGATGCAGTCCTGAATCATCGTGGGCCAGTAGTAGCCCATCCGTTTTATTTTCAACTTCATCTTAGGGCCTGCTTGATGAGAACCGCAGAGTCCGTCGTGAACCTCTTGGACGACCCTTCTCGCTTCGTCAGGTCCTAGGCATCTCAGCCACAGAGAATCGAATGTCCTTTTGTATAGAGTATCGTTGACGAAGGCGAAAGACAGAGCTCGTTTCACGAGCTGATGTCTTATGGACGCTTCTTCAGGCATTCGGTGGAACTTGAAGTAATCTATGAAGACTTCTCTCCAGTCTTCGGTCTTCTCATGGTCTTTTATTTGTAGGGTTGTCTGCTCAGTCGCTCCCTTTTCTTTATATGATTCCGGAGGTATTTCTGCCGGGGCAAGCACTCGACGGCTTTGTATCACGATTCTAACGTCATCGAGGTTCTCGTCAGCCAATTCTTTAGCAAGTTTGGCCAATGCGTCCGCTTTGCTGTTTTCCGAGCGAGGTATGCTCTCCAAAGTATAGGAGGGAATTTGGGTTAGCAGTTGCTGCACTTTTTCACCGTATTTTACTAATTCCGGTTTGCACGTTTGGTAATCGCCGTTCACTTGACTGACGACCAATTGGGAGTCCCCATATATGAGGAGGCTTTCAATTCCCATATCAATGGTGATCTCGAGGCCTGCTATCAAAGCTTCATATTCAGCTTCATTATTCGTTCTCGGCTCTGTTAAGGAGAAGGCGAAGCGCATTATCCCTCCTTGTGGAGTTACAAAGATGAGGCCTACCCCCGATTTGATTATAGGGGTGTTTTGTTTGCTCTTCTTCATGGAAGATGCACCATCAAAATAGAGTTCCCATCGGGTATCACCACCGTCGATTGCATCAAACGCATGTTCGTCTGGAAGATCGCAATTTAAAGGGGAATCGGCAGGTATGGGATGCTCAGCAAGGAAGTCGGCGATGGCCTGGCCTTTTACTGTCCTGAGAGGTTGATATGTTATCGAAAATTCCATCAGGAGCAGGGCCCATTTAGCGAGTCGCCCCGTCAATATGGCTTTTGACATTAGATATTTGAGAGGGTCCACTTTCGAAATAAGACGGACTTCGTGTGCCAACGCATAGTGCCTAAGCTTTGTTATTGCGAAGATCAACGCCAGGCAGTGTTTTTCAATGGGAGAGTAGTTGCTTTCTGCCCCCAGCAGAACTCGACTTAAGTAGTAGAGTGCTCTTTCTTTCCCTTGATCGTTCTCTTGTGCCCATAATGCGCCTAAGGAACCTTCGAGGGCGGTTGTATAAAGAATGAGAGGCTTCCCCTTAACCGGAGTAGCCAACACCGGCGGGTTCTGCAGGTATTGCTTGATCTCATTCAGTGCGCTTTGGCATTTTTGATCCCAAACAAATGGGGTTCCCTTCTTCATCAGGTGACTATAAGGACGGCACTTTCCCGAAAGGTTGGCTATAAATCGCCGTATGTATGCGAGTTTCCCTTGGAGAGACCGCAGCTGTTTGAGAGTCCTCGGCGGAGGCATTTCCATGATCGCTTTAATCTTTGACGGGTCTATTTCAATACCTCGGTGTCGAACAACGAATCCCAGGAATTTGCCCGAGGAAACCCCGAACGCACATTTAAGAGGATTCATCTTCAAGTTGTATTGCCGAAGGCGTTGAAATACAGTCTTCAGATGCTCGAGATGTTCCTCGTATGATTTGCTTTTAACCACGAGATCGTCGATATAGCATTCAACGATTTCGTGTATAAGGTCGTCGAAGATCTTTGTCATGGCCCTCTGATAAGTAGCACCGGCGTTCTTCAAACCGAAGGGCATCACTTTATAACAAAATATACCAAGAGGAGTCCTGAAGGCTGTGTGCTTCTGGTCTTCTGGATGCATTTTTATCTGGTTATACCCCGATGAGCCGTCCATGAAGGAGAAAACTTCATGAGTGGATGTATTGTCTATCATCAGTTCAGTGACTGGCACTGGGAAATCATCCTTCGGGCAAGCTTTATTAAGATCCCGGAAGTCTACGCATATGCGCACTGTCCCATTTTTCTTCATCACTGGGACGATGTTGGCGATCCATTCAGGGTATTGAACCTCTTGGATAAAGCCGGAGTCTATCAGCTTTTTGACTTCCGTGTTGATGCTCATTTCGAGCTCAAGCCGCATTCTTCTCGGCGCCTGTTTGACTGGCTTGATGTTCGGGGATATTGCTAGTCTATGTACAGCGACTTCTGGATCTAGTCCTGGCATCTCGGAATAGTTCCATGCGAAGCAATCTTTATGCTGCACAAGGACGTCTTTTAACGCAGCCACCCTCTCTTCAGACAGCAGCTCGCTGACGAATGTCGGTCGTGGATCATTTATTGTCCCCGACTCGATTTTCTTGAGGTTATCTGCAGTAGTATGGATTCCATCTTCCAGCTCTTTTGGTGTTGGTGGAAATTCTAAGATTACCTCATCGCTGCTGTTTTCAAAGCACCAAGGAAGGCTGTTCATGTCCTCGGACTCTTCTTTTAATATTGTTACCACGTGGCAAGTGTGGATTTTCTGCCAATCCCAATGCGGAGTTGGTTCTATCCTTGTGTCTTCGGGTTCGTGCTTTTGCGGCGGCGCTACCCTCCAGTTGTCAGACAACGCGAATTTGCCGAGCTAATATTGGCCCTCAACCCAATTCTTAAAGGTGAAGCAATCTTCAAGCGGATGCCCTACTACTCGATGGTAAGAGCAATAATTTGGGTTGGAGACTTCGCCCGCTTGCTCAGGGTGTTTAGACTCTGGCAGAGTAAGCATTTGATGTTTTAGAGCAAGATCAAGTATTTTCCTTGTTTTGTTCCGAGGAAATGAGTATGCTCGACCCATTTTCTTCATGAGGGCTAGGTCAATAACGCTCGACTCTCGGATGCGTGGCTTCTTAGCTCTGCTTTGTGGTTGTCGAGCACCTTTTCGGCCCTTCGACTTGTTTTTGCTTTCGCGTCGAACCTTTTTTGTAGCAGGCTGACGTGGGGCAGCATCTTCGTTCTTTACTGCCTGTTGAAGGAGACGCTGTGTCTTGGCTTTCTCATAGATTGCCATTTCACGATCGTGATCGTCTCGGGCTTTTTGACTCGCATCCTTTATAAGTTTGCTCATCTGGTCTTCAGACGACGGACTGGGCAGTTTTGTATCAGGAACTTTTGCTGATTCAGGATTAGCGTCCTCCCATTGAGCGTCCGCCTCTTCATCGAAGTCATACATGGCATAACAGCTGTTTACTAGCTCCCGTTTCTTTGGCCGGATGTACCCAAGCCCTTTTGTTTCCGTTCTCCCGTTAGGCAGTTTGCATTGAGTCCCGGGAACGTTCCAGACCTTGTCATAGAATTTGGCTTTTCTAACGGTCTGTGTGAAGGACATCCCCTGGCGTTTCAGCAGTTTCCTCAAACCTTTGGTATAATATCTGGGAAGATGGATGGGCTGAAGCCTGTCGAGCGTGGGATCCGCGCCATGCCAAATTTCTTTTTCCACCTTGTTTTCTTCAGAACGGTAGAATAGGATTGCCTTCTCGCCTTTTCGTCCAGGAGGAATATAGAATGTGTGCAATTCTTCTACGCTGTTGGCGTTGAGTGCATCCAGTTCTTTGTAATGTTCAAGCGGCACCATGGTTATCTGCAGACTTCGCTCTTCATCAGCGGAAACCCGTATTGAAGGCCGAGCAGGGAATACAACATGCACTTCATCCTCTGAATCACTACCGAAGATCAATGAAGGAACGGATGGTCCTGGCCTAGTGGACTGGGATGGACCTGAATAATTTATATCCTCCTCCTCCTCGGTGTCACTGCCGAAGACAGGGATGGTAGCGTTAGTTTTATTCTCCGGTTTGTGACACCTTTCCGTGTCTTCGAAACTCGGTAAGAAGTACTTGGCATCTTCATACTTGCGAACTTCGTTCACGGAAAACGGATTCAACTCTCCCGCCACAGTGTACTCAAGGCCATCCCTAGAATACTTCATGCACTGATGCTGTGTAGAAGGGATGATATTGTACTCGTGTAGCCATGGTCGGCCGAGCAGAGCATTGTAGCACGTCTTGGCGTCTATAACATGGAATTTGATGTCTGTGACGAGCAACCCGAAGCGTAGCGTCAATATCACAGATCCAAGAGTCTTTGAGGATTGAGAGTCGAAACCGGAGATGGTGATTTTGTCTCGGGCGAGGTGTTGGACACTCATGCAAATCTCCTTTAACACTCGCACATTGAGTAAATTAACAGACGATCCGTTATCGACCAAGATTCTACCTATCTTTATGTCATGGCAGTATCCTGAGACATAAAGGGGGCGATTGTGTTCACACGTCCCGAGGAGAAGGTCTTCATCACTAAAAGCAACGTCGGCTGTGTGCACCTCTTCCAATTCATCCTTCATCTTTTGTTCGGCTAGGAAGGCTTGGAACTGGTCCGGATCTTGTAGGGCCTTAATCAAAGAATCCCTTGCCTCTTTTGATAGTAATAGGGCATCGAGAATGCTGAGTTGAGAGGGTAGCTTTCTCAGATGCGCCAAGACATTGTAATCCACTTTACTCCTCTTTGGCGGGTTCTTGGCGGTTAACTCTTCCGCGACTCGATCATCCAAGGAGATACCTTCAGAGACCTTCTCTTTCCCTTTGTCTTTTCTGTTCAAGGGTCCGAGGTTCTTTTCGGGTAATGTTCGATTGCGCAGCTGTATATTCTCGCAGGCCTTCGGTTCTTCTTCTTTTCCCGAAGTGGATTCTTTGAAGAGGGGGCCAAGTTCTAGTTCCTCATCAGAGTCGCTCCCAAATGTAGGCACTTGCGACCCGGCGGTGTTAACCATGTGACAATTGCCGGCAGTTCTTTCAAGTTCTTCGGTCGTGTTTCTTTGCTCTCGACTAATTTTACGCTTTTCCCGTTTAAAGCGTTGCTGATTAGCGACGTATCCTTGCCACCATCTACTGAAAGCCTTGCACTCTTGAGTGGAATGCGAGACCTTCTGATGATATAAGTAATAAGAGGGGTGCATTTCCACCACGCCAGTAACTTTTTCTTCAGAGGGTGGTAGATTCATGCCCATCGATATGGCCTTAGCAAACTTCTTTTTTATCTTGAATTGGATTTTGTCAGCGGTGGAGGCATTTTGTTCCAGCGGGATCATTTCAGCTCCTTCCTCAAGTCGCTGGCGCTTGGCCCTTTCGAATATAGCCGTCTCGCGTTCTCGATCAGCTTTGCTTTTCAACCGAGCTTCATTAAGAAACGCGCTAATCATTTCAACTGATAACCCTGGGGCTCTTGATCCGGCATTTGCCCCCAGAGCTTCAGTGCCAGAAGTCCCTTCATCGTTCGTGGTCGAATAAGAGATCATATGATAGCTCGCCACATATTCCTCGGATTCATCCGATGAACTTTCTCCCTCATCTTCTTTTTGGAAGACGTGATCAAGGAAATCTTGGAGCGTAATGGGAGTCCGCGCCTTTTGGTTGTACTCATCCAGTGCGTCGATTTGCTTTTGTAAGTCCGTGCGCTTGTCGCCAGGCTTCACGGGCTTCTTAGATTTCTTCTTCTTCTTTTTCGAAGATTTTGACGGCTGACTATGAGCGCTTGAACTACCACCATCGGTCTTCGGAGTCGGTCGTGGCTTCAACATCCCCTTAATAACCTGCGGTTCCAAGGGGTTCTTCCACTTGACCGCTGGACAGGTCTGAAGATCATTTAGCATTCTCCTCGTTTTGGCTGATAATACAACCTCCCAAGGAGCTTCCTCAATGACGGAGCATGTTGCCCCCGGCGTATTCGTCTCTTTAGAGGTGTGGGGCTGCGGGGGATTCACCTTCCATTTGTCAGATAGCGCAAATTTGCCCTGACGGTACTGGTTCTCAAGCCAATTCTTGAAAACGTAGCAATCCTCAATCGGATGGCCTAGCACTCGATGATAAGGGCAGTAATTGGGCTCGTTGGCGTCGTTCGGTTGCAACGGACGTTTTGGATCTGGCAGATTTATGAGTCTGTTGCACAGCGCCAGCTCGAATAGCCTCCTCGTTTTATCACGGGGGAAAGAGTAAGGGCGTCCCATCCTGTCCTCAAGGGGTACGTATGGGCGTGTATTGTTTGGACGAGCAACCGGCTTCGAGTCGCTCGGTTGTTGTTGGGCATTAGCGACAATGATCGCTTTTCCCTTTCCTTTATCGTTTCGGGAGTCCGGTTTCGGGAGAGGGGGTTTATGGCCCATCTGGTCCATCTGCGCTAATTTGTCGATCAAAGCCTGGAAGGAAGTCGGCTTGAAGAACATCATAAACTGTGAAATGGTTGCTTGTGGATCGAGGGTTCCAACAAATATTCCCACCGCTGGAGCTTCTTCTATGCGCTGTTCGCACTTCGACCATAGATTTCGCCACCGTATAGCGTACTGAACCCATGTCTCGCTGGGTTTTACCCTGGCATTGATCAGTACCGTCATCGGGGTACGCTCACTGGCACTTGCAAAACGTTGGGTGAAGAGCAGCTCCATCTCCGCAAAGGTTTTAATAGAGTCGTTGGGAAGCTCAGAATACCATTCAAACGCGGTGTCTGATAAGCTTCCAACAAACTGGCGAAGCAACAACTTGTCGTCGCCGCCGGTATTACCGCAAAGCGCCCTGAACTGGGCAACATGTTGATGGGGATTGCCGGTCCCTTTGTAAACATGAAACTTGGGAATCGTGTAACCCGGCGGGTACTTGATTTGGTCATACCAGCCTGGATACGGTCGCCCCGTTTTTACGACGTGGCCGGCTGCTTCGGCCGCGTGATGAACCTTTATTTGCTGGGCTATATATTCGTCCAGATCAGTCTTAGAGATTGTATCCTCTTTAGCCGTTGATAGAACGGGCTGAGGGTTTGATGTCTTTCCCCTATCATCTCCAAGGACGATCGGGGGTTCTTCAGTTGGGGGATCTGGTTGTATCATCATCCCTATCATGTCCTGGAAAAGGAGGCCCATACGCTGTATATTGGCTGCTTGTTCAGCAGCCTCTTTGTCTCTCTTTTCCAGTACTCGGCGGAGGAACTCGGCGTCAGTCTCTTCCTCTTGGCGTTCATCTAAGGACGTCCCAGGGTTCTCTTTTGGCTCCGTGACTGCAGCCATTGTAGTCATCATCTCCTGGAGCTTTTGTTGCTGCTCCTGAGCCTTGGTCACTGACCGGGTAAGCGGTCGGTGACCCGTAGAAGTACGACTTTCTTCCTTTCCAGAAGCCATATAGACCGTATGAACTGTTATGCCCCCTGACTTGGGGCGTTTAGGTTCACCGCTTTTAAACTTTGTCATTGTCACGGGAGCTTTCTCTGGCCTTTTCCTTTTGTGGACCTTTGAGGTTGAAGGAGCCATTGAAGTGGGCATCCTAGCATTTGTTGCCCCCTGCTGTTTAATGGGGCGGTTTTTGTCCTTTTCCACCTTTGCCTTTTTCTGGCGACGAAAGTGGTCTGAGTCAATCACGGAGTCTTGAACCCTCCGCCAAACTTTGTAAATTTTTGACGACAGCCGTTGAGAGGGCTGTTCCTGTTTTGTCTCCGGAGCTTTTTCCATAGGCGGACGAGATCTTTTCAATGTAGCAATTGGAGAGTTCTTTCTCACCTTCCTCAGCAATTCAAAGCTGTTCCCAGTTGGAACAGCAGCGTTGACCTCCACCACTGGAGCAGGTGGGGTTAGCCCTGAGGGGGAGTTGCCCCCTGCTTTCCTTATTCGTTGCCAATGGCGACGTCGCGCACGACGAGCCGTTGGGACTGGCTCGGAAATCGAGATGGTTTCTTGTTGCCCCCTGTTTGAGTGTGAGGTAACTGCCGATGTCAGCCTATCGAAGACTGATGCCTTTTGACCAGCTGGGGGAGGAATGGGAACCGTCAATCTTGTGAAGACCGACTCTCTGATGGGACAAGCCGCTTCAACGACTTCCAAAGCAGCGGCCGTTGCCCTCTTTGGGACAGCCACTTTATAGTTCTGACCTAGCCTGGTGAAAACGGAGGCTGTCGGCTTAGTAGCGGGCGACCCGTTGACAGGGGTCGTGGTAGTAGTGAGGCGGTCGAACACCGACTTCTTGTTCGCTTCCGGTACGGATATCGGCATAGAGAAGCTTGTAGGTGGGACCATGGTCCCGAAAAACAGGCCGGTGGTGGCCTGGGTCACCTGTTCAAACGGTAAAGCGAGGAAGGAGGCCGCTTGGGGCCCATATGTTACACCTCTCGGTGAGGTGGAGCGTCCGTTGCCGTGGCATTTCGAGCAGTTGGTGCAGTTGAAGGCCATTGAATCTTGAGTTCTGCACCAGACAAAAGACCAAATCTTAGCAACTTGAAATCCAAAGGCGACCATTTAACAAACCGCGATTGGTTCGCGAAGACGACACACGAAGTGTGGAGTGGAAAGAGGAAAAGGTCCCACCGGGCGTGCCAGAATCTGTTCCCCTCCGAACGGCGGCGTGGACTTCGCGTCCGTGCCTGGGGTTCGGGGCAGATGCTATTTGGTTTTATCCGTTTATCTCTCCGAAGATGCCAAGTTGATTTATGGCACCGTGTATCGGAGGTTTAGACGGATGCGGCCGATGTAGCAGACTTCGTCAGATTCCCCCTCAGGGTGAGGGGTTTTTGATTGTGGGGACGCTCTTCCCTGCAGGCGCAAGCCCCTGCAGTTAATTACGCTACCGCATCACGGTAACAAATTTCTCCTTCTCCAGAATGTCACTTCGTGTCGTGGGTGTTTGTTTTGTTTGTGGTTGCCCGTGGATTGTATACGGAGACTGAGTAATGCCGTCGCCCGTAGGACGTGGATTAGTCCAAATCCGTATTTACTTAGATTTGGGTTTGGTGTTTTCAGTTTAAGGATGCATTAGTCGCGTTGCGGCTAAGATCAACTTAAACGTTCGTTAAGAATATGTTAGTCCTGTTTTAGACTAAGATCAACTTAACATAGTGATTAATTTAATGTATGGCCATCGGGACTCGTCACCTCTCTGACGTCGTTGAAGGATTACAACGACATGTATCAGAGGAGCTCGGAGATGTACCCTCAAACCAGAGTTGATTGGGAGTTTTATAATCCATTTGAATGTTTAAGGATACGTTAGCCGTGTTTGGGGCTAAGATCAACTTAAACGGGACCGTTTAGATCCGGCAAAAGAACGTTTGGAGGCTCTATTGTTCCAGTTTAGGGACGTTTCGGTCCGATGTTAGTTTAGGGACGTTTCGGTCCGATGTTAGTTTAGGGACGTTTCGGTCCGATATTAGTTTAAGGACGTTTCGGTTCGATATTAGTTTAAGGTTGTTTCGGTCCAATATTAGTTTAAGGACGTTTCGGTCCACGAGTTTAAGGACCCCGCGGTCCATATGGGTGTGTGGTCGTTGGGACCCGTCACCTCTTTGACGTCGTTGAGGAATTACAACGATGGATGTCAAAGGAGTTCGGAGATGTACCCTTGAACCGGTCGTGAATTGATTTAAGAGAGCAGCTGTGCTCAGTCAATTTAATTTAAGAACTTACGGCCAGAATTGGGCTAAGTCCAGTTGAAAATGTTCACATTTTGTTTGCATTTGGCCTATTAGGCCTTTGTTTGGGCTTTCCCCCTTTTTAGAATAATGCATAGCATTATTTCAGGCCATCGACTGGGCTCTGCCCTTTTTAGAATAATGCAGAGCATTGTTTTTGGTCTGTTGGACCTCTCAATTGGGCTCTGCCCTTTAAACAATGCATAGCATTATTTTTGGTCTGTTTAGACTTTTTGATTAGGCTCTGCCTTTTTAAAATAATGTGCAGTACTTCTATTTGGTCCATTTGACCTTTGATTGGGCTCTGCCCCTTAATAATGCATTGCATTTAATACTCTGACAGTGCCCCACACGACTTGTCAGGTGCTTCGTGCAATTAAAGAGCGCAAGCGCTCGTGGAGGTGACACGTGTCGCGCAGTGGAAGGCTTGCGCAGCAGTGCTTGCGCGACTGCGCAGACACGTGTCGCGCAGTTGTGCACTTGCGCAACAGTGCTTGCGCGACTGCGCAGACACGTGTCGCGCAGTTGTGCACTTGCGCAACAGTGCTTGCGCGACTGCGCAGACACGTTAAGTCCAAAAAATTTTATTTATTTTGGGCTTTGCCCGACTAGAAAATCAATCCAAACAGGGCTCTGCCCCTTTATTATTTTGCAATTTGATTTGGGCTAGGCCCTTTTAAATAATGGGTTGCATTTGTGCAGAACATCAAGAATTTTTCAGATTTAAGAACAAAAGTGCATAGCACTTTTAATCTAAATTTGGATCAAAGGAAAACAAGTTTTTCTTCCTGTTTTCCCTGATTTCACAGAACCAAGGGTTCATAACAAGTGCAAGGCACTATTTGTTTATTTTCATTTATTTCCCTTTTTTTTTTAAATCCTTTGTTCTTCAGAGATTTTTCTCTTAAAAAAGGTTTTTACCTTTCTTCTTTTTCTTGTTCTTGAATAATCTCCAAGAGTTCTCTTTTCTTCTTTTTTTTTTGCTAGAAGTCGATTATCCAAGTTGATGCCCATCGAATGAAGTCTGGGGTCCTATTTATAGTGTTCACAAATTTGTTGAATTTGTTAACAAGATCTTTTCTGAGTGATTTTGGGAATTTTCCCACCGCTGGATCTTTGATCCAAAGGCAGAAGAAAATCTTCTGGTTTTGGAAAGAACAGAAAAGATTTCATTAAATTTTCATTTTGTTTCTGCGCAACTCCCCAATGAATGACACGTGTCGCGCAGTGGAAGGCTTGCGCAACAGTGCTTGCGCAACTGCGCAGACATGTGTCGCGCAGCGGTGCACTTGCGCGACAGTGCTTGCGCAACTGCGCAGACACGTGTCGCGCAGCGATGCGCTTGCGCAACTGCGCAGACACGTGTAGCACTGTGGACCGCTTGAGCGCTGCGCAACGTACGGAATTTGAAGCGTTGCTTCAGAAAATTTGAATTTTCAAAATTCAAATGAGCCTTGCTCAGATTGGGGGAACATGCAACTGCGGTGCACGAAATATAAATCCGGTGCACAAAAGGCACGAAATACAAATCTGGTGCGTTAAACGCACGAAACATAAAGCTGGTGCGACAAACGCACGAAGTATAAAACTGGTGCATCCTGTGCACAAATATGAATACCCAGTAGGTGCAACCATGGTGTACGAAAACAAATATCATAAAACTCAGTCATCAAGACTAAATCATGAGAATAGATCGCCCAAAATACCAAAATCCAAGGTGACGGATACGTGATAATCGAATCACAAATCATAAATACCGTCGTCGATATATCCTCCTTCAAAGTCGAGAAGGTGTCGGTGCATCCAATGCTAGCAGCGCAAGACATTTACGTGCCTCTTGCTCACGGTCTGGCGTCCTCTGTCGCTGGGCCCTTATCTTCTCTGTGGATTACCTATCTCGCAATCAATCGGCTCATCGGCCCTGTCAGGTGTGCTAACGGGGGCGATTCCGTTCTGGCACTTCTCTGGTCATCTCTCGGTCAATCCTCACGACCACTCGTAAAGCAGCACATCTCCGGCGCTGACCTCTGGTCCTCTGAATGCACATCGCATCTCTGATGTCAGCGGAGTGGAACATCATCTCGTCGAAATCTCGTGCGAACTCTTTACTTCACTCTGCTCCAATGTCGACTGATTCGGACTCTTCTTCTCGTGGCTGCATGGACTGCGCTCCAACGGCTCTACTCGTATCTGGAGTCTCGCAAGCAGTGTATCCCATCACATGATATCCGAAAGATGTCGAACCATCCGATCGATATGCCAAAACCTCATAATCCCTCAAGAGATCAACATCTTGGGTACAGTTTAATAGTATCGAGTACATACCACAGCATCAGTGGTCCAGCCGTAGAAGGGCAAACCCAAGCCTCACTAATGGCGCCGTGGAACTACCGCAAACCCTAAGGTTCAAAGGCTTTCACACGGTCATTATGTCGAGTTAGGGTTTCATTCTTCTAGAGGGTCCATAGAATTGCTTGCACGTCTTTCCAAATACTTTAAACTTGGAATATGGTTTCCTGACATTCGATCGTCTCTATCGACTCTCAACGAATCCGCGTAAAGTCGTCTCTAGCTGGAATCAATCTATCTGATGACCTCGCATCGGGGTAAGCGAACGAACCACATGCTAGTCCTTCATCCTTGGGTGACTAGCGACCTTCTATCATATCTCTAAATATATACTTGTGCTGCAGTAGCTCCAACACCTGGGCGATATCTCATCATTTGCTGCAACAACTGGCTCATTCGTTTGTACTCTGAACAACGTCTCAATCATCATGAATAAGCGATATATCGATGGTTATCACATTCTGGCTGGCCTCTAGCAGTAGCCTGATCCTCTGGTGCCGATCAGCACATTCAGGAAATCTCGTAACAGCGATCTGTCAAACGCTCACGTCGCGAAAACGAAATAAGACGACGCCTCTCAATGCAATCGTATGTCTCTGGAATCATGCCCTGGTCAGTCCTCATCCGTGACGAGCTCATGCTGACGCAACTCTAGCCATAGCTCTCTCTGCCCGTGTAGTCGTGGCAGGAAAAACATAACCAGTATCGATGAAGATAGATCATAAGAATGAATATAATACTATGCAAGGAAATATACATCCTAAGGTTTCTTAAGCGGAGTGGCGTGTCGTAAGTATGCCGCGGAACATACGTACGGTACGTCACTCTACTCAAGCTACCTACTCCATCAACCAAGGGTCAACCTATGTGACGAAAGTTCGGGTCTAGTACCCCCTCGACTAAGTCTAAGTTCCGTAAGGTCAAGCCTAAGTTCCGTATATATATAAACGCTCTAGGCTCCGCATAGTCAAACTTAGACTCGAACCAAGATTAACCTAGCGCTTTGATACCAACTTTGTCACGACCCGAAATAGCCCGTGACTGGCACTTGAATCATATGAAGCCTATAGAACCCCATCTAATTCAAGTAAGCCAAAAGCCCAGAAATCTAAAACCATTTTAAGGAGAAAATAAGAAACTAGTTTTTAAGAAGTAAGGAAAACATGTTTTAAAAACAAGGTTTTTAAATAAGCCAAATATGCATTTTTTAAAATCTATAGTCTTTTCTGAAAATTTCGACAGAGTTTTCTTTGTAAATACTGGACCCGAACGGGGTACAACAAGAATAATATATATGCAATGATAAAAGACATCCCCAAGCGGGAGCTAGCTCTTCGTCAATCGACGGTCACAACCACGCAAGCAATATAATGTACAACGCCAAAGGGCAAGAATCAAAACTAAAAAAGAAACTCAAAATCAACATGAAAAACATAATACTACAACGCGCGATTCTAAGGTCAAAATAATACATAACAGGTTTTCTAAATCTGAAACAATATACAAGTTTTGGTTGATGGAATTACTAGATACAACTGAACAATACATATACAAGGGTGGTTCTGATGCAAAAGAACCCACCTACCAATGCAATCACCCAGAAAGGGAGCAGTGTGCCAGAAAAGCCGCAATGGAACCTGTACGGAAAAAACCTGCAAGAACAGTGGTACAACGGGGGTGAGTTGCCAACTCGTGAATAGAAAACATCACAGAGCAGAAATCGTATGTATGACATAATCCTAGGTCAATACGATCAGTAATAATATATAAATCTCAAATGAATAAGTCTGAAGCATAATAAGATGGCAATGTAACATCTATACATGAGTGTAGTGCTAAGTGCTCGTGCCAGTGCTTCAGGTAATAACATGTCAAAAATATGAGGTATGATCAATGTAATCAATATGAATCAATGTCAAATATAATATGAAGTCTACTAGTATGTGGACATCATCCAACTATGTAATCAATGACTGTATGTATGTGGATCTCGTCCACGTGTCACCCAATGACAATAAACATCATGCATGTAAATATCATAAAGCAGACGCATGGAAGTATGAGGATGTAAATCAACATGTGTCGCTCGCGACATATCATAATCATGGAACTTGAGTGTCTATCATCGACACTCGAAAACATCATGAAAACCGTGCCCATCATCGGCACGTAAATCCTCATATATCTCAGGCGCCACACACCCTGGTCGGCCCTCATATCCATCTCATGACTTTGGTCGGTATCCTCCGGATATCCGCCGAGCTCAAATACAATCACCGGTAGGTAGTGGTCCCTCTACCAGGCTCACCGTCTATATACACAGCATCCTTTTCTTGCCCCGGGGGTACCATACCGGGCCTACCATGTACCCGCAATCGGCCTCGCCGCCTCCTCGAATCGGGTTTCACATGTCGCTCTCAGCACCGAGAAAACACATGGTGGACGCACTGAAATATCATATCAAAGGTAACCGGGTTTTTAAAACAATTATATAATCTCTTTGAAATATCCACGGTTCCCAAATTCAGAAATATCATGGAAACAACATATCTCAATGCGTATAATAAAAAAGCATGATGTATACAACATATAAAAGAATGTAAGCATATCAATATATCATGCAATATGGAATAGTAATATGCACATATTATGGAAAACCGCTCTTTTAAAATGAATCAATTTTAAAGAGTATCTTGCGGTTCCCAAATCTCCAAATCAAGCGAGAAATCATCTTTGTATATGCAAATATGTATGTGTACAAGTATGCCATGCAAGGGTCATATCCTGAACGCAACAGTACTACAGTGTAGTGACATGGTAATTATCGATGATGAAGTGTGTGAGCCGGCAAGCAAGTGTACGTGGAACATACGCATTATCGATAATGGTGCTGGTGTCTTAACAGCATGGATTTGATATAACAAAAATAATATTTAACATGCAATGTGATGCAAACAGTAAGAATATGCGACAATGAATAATAACACAACAGTACAGTATCTACATTAATTTATCTATGTCATGATGTTTTTCCATTTGAAAGAATAATCGGGGTTTTAGAAAAATAAGGGCTACGGTGTTTTTAAGAAAAGACGCGTCTTTGAAAATATCCGTAGAATCCCTTTACCTGTCTTTAAAATACTCCCGATTCGTTAGTTTTTGAAATAAGTATGACATCAACCTAGCCTAACTTCTACTAGCAAAACTACAGCTCTAACTAACAAGTCAATCAGGAGGGGTATAGAAACCACCTAAATCTGAGTCGATATATATATATATATATATATATATATATATATATATATATATATAAGTATAATAGTCGGCGATCCCGCCTCAAGGTACCGCGTACGATACAATATCATATGACATCCTCGAGTCATGAGTGCGGATCTATCATCGATATGAAGCTCGTAAGGTAAATTATCATACGGCATCCCAAAAGCTGGGTACGGGTCAATATCACATTCCTCTCATCAAATATCAGGTATCATAATCATCATATCACATGATCTAGGGTACTGATCTAAGTCTAGTACAAAACGATACGATCTACATAAATATAAATGCGTGTGTGGAACACACATCCAAAGGCCCACTAAAATCACATGTCGTATCCCAAATACGAATCACAATATATCACCGATCTCATGGCACTATGCCCAAACTCATCGACTCATCTCCAAATATCATCCACAATCCTCGTCACCTAGGTATATGTATAACAAAAATGCATGTGTGTGCGTGTGGGTGTAAACCTATTCTAGGGTTCGCAACTAGGAACTATACTAGTTTACTTCTACGCCCTAATCTAATCATAGTACACCTAAACTCATCTCTATATTCACGACACATAATAAGCTATCATAAATAGTATATATATACTATACTAAGTATCAGACTGCGGGGGTGCTATACGCCATCAACCCGACTTCCCCCATAAATATAATCTATTCACCTGGATCTTCGCTTGCCGTTTCTGACGTCGCCACGCGCTTGCTTGTCGCCTCGAAGTCCTCGCGGGGTACCTACAAATATAACGCAATCGCAATACGTATTAAAATCATATCGGAAAACCAAGACGACGCGCTAAAGACCTATAGGTTAGAACCTATGGACTACTCTTTCAAAACCACCAAATAACACCTGATATAGACGTACAAACGTCAAGTAATCGAAGTAAATCACAAATACCAAAACTTGAATTCAAAAACAACGGAAAACATAAGGCAACAACATTGAAAACATGTTCCAGATTTTGCTTAAAGTGAAAACAAAGTTCCAAAACAACACTAGGGTGATATATAGGGTACATATGACCTACTGAAGTAATCTGGGCACCTAACCTCACCAAGTGGCCGACCACAACCCTAAGAAATCCGGCTTCCTCGGTTTTGGGAAGGAATTGGGGCCTCCAACTTGCAGGGGGGTCTCCTATAGTCTTAATTTGGTCCCTGGTATTGTTTGGTTAACTCAAAAACGTCTCAGGTCATCCAAGATTTCCCTGCACACTTTAAGTTCTCAAAAACCGACATGAAAGTTCCGTAATTCTGTATTTTTGGGTTTCAGGTTATGTATATGTGTTTGGTTTGGGTTTAAAACATTGTAGGGGGCTTAAGGTCACCAAACACACTCAAGTTCACCACCCTTCTCAATTTAAACCCCAACCCTCTCTAGGTTTTTCCAAAGCTCACCAAATCGCACCAAATCACAAATAAACACAAATATGGTTTAAAGTGAAGGAAAAACTACACTAAGTGTGAAGGGATTACCTCATTAGCACCCATGAATCCTTCACAGCGCTAAAATGAAGACTTTCTTGGTCCATTGGGTAGCTAGGGGGCTTGTGCACCTTTTTTGTGAAAGGGAAATGGTGTTTTGAGTTTGTTTTGGAGATGAAGTAGGGTGTTTTGTGGAGGGGAGGAAAGAGGGCAGCAGCAGCAGCAGCTGAAGAAGAGGGAGAGAGAGGGGAGAAAATGAAGGAGATGATGAAGGGAGACCAAGTCAAGAGACCCCTCACCTCACTCTCTCTCATGCCTATACCCATATATAAAACTCTTTTCCTTTTCATTTCTTTTCTTTTCCTTTTTCCTTCTCACCTCAATAGTAACCCCAAAATAACAAGCCATGCACCCAAAACATGTAGGAAAATGTAACAAGTGTGGAAAAAGACATGTGCACAAAACACGCTTAAAGTCCGATTAGCGATTTTTAATCGCGATTAGCACTAAATTATCATATAATTAATTATGAAAACTTAAAAATGACATAATTCACATAAAACACCCTCTTTTAATAATTTTTATAATTTTCTAAATTTTTTCCCAATTTATTGGTATTTAATTATAACGAAATATTAAAATATTCATTAAAAATAATATTAAATTATAAAAATTCCCAAAAATAATATTTTATTTTTTTGAAATGTTACAGATAGATAAATATCTCATCTCAAATCATGGTCAATAAATATCTAGATATTTTAGAATGAGAGAAAAATAACAAATGAAAATGAAACCATGGTTTAAGCTAGGTCAAGTGAAGAATAGTCAACCATGATTTAAAATCAATTTTCTTTTTCTCATTCTAATAAATATAAAGATATTTATATTCCATGTGAGTCTTATATTGCCATCTTCCATGTATCATCAACCATGATACATGCATGTATGTATGTGTGTATGCATATCAACATATACATATATATTCATGCATACATCAAAAAGAAAAGGTTTATTTAAAAGAGATAAAAGTCAATATTAAATCAACACTTGATTTAATAAACCGGTCATATCTCATACGACCCGACCAATAGAAAACGCCCGATTAAAACACGGTATCATATACACGTATTCAATCGAGCTCCCGCTCATATCTCATATGCAAACCACATCGTTTCGCCTGAGCCAGGAAACTCCTGTGTGGGACTCTAAGACTCGTCAATACGCCGGCAGTAGGTGATGATCTCATCAAACACCCATAAGCCTCAAGCGGTCAGCTAAACGTAACGGCCACCCGGGTATTGAGCGATCAGAAGAAGAACAAGCGAATCTGTCAAAACTCCCGTCGAGCCAACTGGCAACACTTACCGTACAGTCCGGTCTCTTCTTCAGATATGCTGCATATCGAGTCTAGGGATGATAACGTCGACCCCAATAACTCAATAAGTCATGTCAGTATATGGCTCATAACATATCGAGAAACTACTGATAACACTTATCAGTAAATCTTAGCAGCCCTGGCCAGGGACTTCCTGTTATAGCCAATCGAGCATGGCGCAGCATCAACTCCCAATACCGGGAGAGACGAAACCCCTCCTATCGCTCATTTCCTCCATATGCCTCGAGACTGTACCTAAAATCCACCTGTTTGCATGACTCAGTAAAACCGTGGTATGGTGGAGATCAAAGTACAGTGGGAAGACACACAAGACTCTATGACGATCTCGGGTCTACAGACTAACCTGTACCAGTGTCACCTGAGAACTGCTATCCGACGTGAGATATAATACCATATAGGAGTTCTCGGTGAGTCCGTTCAGTGTACCCAGTCTCACTGAGCACCTGTATACAATCTTTGGTGTCACCACACCAGATGGATATGGGATCATCCATTGCCCATCATATAGGACAAGAATGGTATACGCTAGTCTACCCTGGAGTATCGATGCCCCGTCTCGATACAACCACGACTAGGAACATTTCAAGGATATGCTTATAAACTACAGGTGTCCCACTAGTATGATCCATATCATAATCCCAGCAGTCAAGCAACTATCCTAAGGGCTTTATTAACATGTACCAAATGAATAAAAGCATGATCAAGTGAACATGTTATGATAAAGAGTAACCAGAAAGCATACTATCATGTCGAGCAAGACTGTCCTCTGAATACACACACACACACACACACATACCAGTACATACACTATCACTATAATGGCCTCTAGGGCATACATATATCCAACAATCTTCCATTTGCACTAAGGCCAATTATTGGCGTATCTCATACCCAACATCTCAAAAAGTCGCTCATGCTGGGGCTGAGGGGGGGCCTTGGTGAATGGATCCGCAGTGTTGTCCTCTGTATCTACTCTCTTAATCTCGATCTCGTGGCGATCAACTATCTCCCGGATCAAATGATATCGCCTCAGGATGTGTCTGGACTTCTAATGGGACCTGGGCTCTTTGGCCAACGCCATAGCCCCATTATTGTCACAATACAAAGGTATTGGATCAATAATGGTTGGAACTACTCCTAGCCCCGAGATGAACTTCCTCATCCAGACGGCTTCCTTGGCAGCATCATTTGCAACAATGTACTCAGCTTCCATCGTAGAGTCTGCAACGGTATCCTGTTTGGAACTCTTCCAACTTACCGTCCCTCCGTTGAGAGTAAATGCAAACCTTGAGATAGACTTGTTGTCATCTTTATCACTCTGGAAGCTCGAATCGGTAAAGGCCTCCATTTGGAGATCCCCGTTACTATACACCAAGAACAATTCTTTAGTCCTTCGCAGGTACTTAAGAATGTTCTTCACAGCAGTCCAGTGATTCTCCCCTGGGTTTGACTGATACCTGCTTACTACACTGAGTGCATAAGCTACATCAGGGCGTGTACACAATATCGCATACATTATTGATCCTACGGCTGAAGCATAGGGAATAATGCTCATGCGAGCTCTCTCTTCATCAGACATTGGGCAATCGTCCTTGGAGAGAGTGACTCCGTGGCAAGCGGGTAAAGCATCCCGCTTAGAGTCTTCCATACTAAACCTCTTTAGGATGGTGTTGATGTACTTGTTTTGGAACAATCCCAATAACCGTTTGGATCTATCCCTATAGATCCGTATGCCCAATATGTACATGGCATCACCCAGGTCCTTCATGGAGAACCTTTGTGATAGGAATGATTTGACCGACTGTAGCATAGGAATGTCATTTCCTATCAGAAGAATGTCATCCATATACAATACGAGGAATGCGACAGTTCTCCCTACAGTCTTCTTATAAACACAAGGTTCATTTGGATTTTTGACAAAATCAAACTCTTTGATAACATCATCAAAACAGATGTTCCAACTCCGTGATGCATGCTTTAATCCATAAATGGATTTAAGCAACCTACATGCTTTCCCGCTGCTCCCACTGTCAATAAAGCCCTCTAGCTGATCTATATAAACGCATTCTTCTAAATCACCATTTAGAAATGCAGTTTTAATGTCCATCTGCCAGATTTCATAGTCGTAGTGAGCAGCAATAGCAAGTAGGATCCGAATGGATTTAAGCATGGCTATCGGAGAGAAATTCTCGTCATAGTCTAGTCCCGGTCTTTGACGAAAACCTTTCGCTACCAACATTGCCTTATAAGTCTCCACCTGTCCATCTACACCGATCTTCCTTTTAAAGATCCATTTGCACCCTACGGGTTTTATCCCATAGGGTACATCCTCCAAAGTCCATACTTTGTTGGTGTACATGGACTCCATTTCGGATCTCATGGCATCCAGCCACTTCACAGAGTCACCACTCATGATAGCTTGCTGAAAACTGGCAGGGTCATCATCATCCATGATGCAATCTTTTTTATCACCATCAATGAGAAAACCGTAGTATCTCTCCGGTGGGCGAGAAGTCCTACCAGATCTACGGAGTGGCTGAGATTCATTAGATTCTGTTGCAACATCAGGTTCAACCAAGTCTTCATTTGTAACTTGTGTTTCTAGAACCTCTTCTAGATCTACCACATTGCCATCTGCATCATTTAGAAAAATTTCATTTTCTAAAAATGTGGCATGTTGAGAAACAAACACATTTTGTTCCTCCTTGTGGTAGAATAGATATCCAAACGAATGTTTTGGATACCCCACAAATATACATTTGACCGATCGTGTCTCAAGTTTGTCCGGGTTCTGCTTTTTGACAAAAGCCGGACAACCCCATATCTTAACTCGCTTAAGAGATGGTCTCTTCCCATATCATATCTCATATGGAGTGATAGACACGGTTTTGGTAGAAACTTTGTACAACAGAAAAGCTGCAGTCTCCAATGCATGCCCCCAAAAAGAGAGAGGTAACTCAGAATCACTCATCATGGATCGTACCATATCTAATAGGGTGCGATTCCACCGCTATGACACACCGTTGTGCTGTGGTGTGTAAGGGGGAGTGATCTGAGAGAGAATCCCATTCTTTTTTAGGAAGTTCAAGAACTCAGTACTTAAATACTCTCCACATCGATCTGATCGAAGTGTCTTGATGCTCATTCCTGTTTGGTTTTCTACTTCAAGTTTATACTCCTTGAATTTCTCGAAAGTTTCAGACTTATGCTTTATCAAAAACACATGACCGAATCTTAAGAAATCATCCGTAAAAGTTATGAAGTATGAAAAACCGCCTCTTGCATGTGTAGACATTGTCCCACATACATCATTATGTATGAGGCCTAAGAGCTCAGTAGCTCGTTCTCCGTGTCCAATAAACGAAGTTTTGGTCATTTTACCTTTGAAACAAGACTGGCAAGTCGCATAAGATTTATACTCAAAAGATTTTAAATATCCATCTTTATGAAACTTGTTTAGTCTTGTTTCATTAATATGACCAAGCCTATAATACCAAAGAAAAGCTTCATTTATATCTGAAAATTTTCTTTTACTTGTGTGTTGAATGTTGAAAACTGTGTGTTGATTAAGAACGTATATCCCGTTATTAAGTGTACCACAACCAATCAACTCTTGATTTAGTTTAATGCTCCTAATATTGTGCTGCACAGAAAAATGATATCCTTCATTGTCTAACAAAGAAACGGATATAATATTACAAAGCATACTTGGTACAAATAACATGGGTTCAAAACCAATATACAACCCGACGGCAGCCCTAGGTGATACTCTCCCACTGAAACTGCATGTACATTGGAACCATTTCCAACTTGGAGAGTATGATCACCTGTCTTCAAAACTCTGCTATTTCTCAACGCCTGTACAGAATTGCAAATATAAGAACCTGAACCGATATCTATGTTAGTGTTTATGCCCTAGAGGCCATTACTGTATCATACTAGTATGTATATTACTTGATGGAAGCTTGGGATATTCACAGTTGTACAGACAATCTTGCTCAATATAGTAGTATGCTACTTGGTTTGTCTCTGCTTTAATGTGTACATGTGTGTTAATTTATTATATCACCTATACGCATTAGTAGAGCCCTTAGGATCTTTGCTTGATTACCGGCGTTGTGATGGCGATCACACTCGTGGGGGCTGGGTAATCTACAAGCACATCCTTACACTCGTTCCTGGTCGTGGGAGTATCGAGATAGGGCATTGATGCTCCGGAGTAGACTAGCGTATGCGCTTCTCATCCCAGCACGGGAGACGGTCTGTCCCACAGCCGTCGGTACGTCGTACTTGAGATAGTATGCGGGTGCTCGTTAGGTTACGAGTACACTGGACAGGACTCGTCGGGAACTGACAGGTTGGTATTATACCTATCGTCTGTTATCAGTTCCCAGGTGACATGAGTACAGCTTAGTCCGCTGACTTGACACTGGCACTTCGTCTCGAGTGTGTTCCCACTGCACTTTGATCACTACCCTACCACGGCTCAAAGGAGTCGTGCAAACAGGTAGTGGTTGGGTGCAGTCCCGAAACACTTGGAAGCAGTGCCGGTTAGACAGGATTCGTCTCTCCCGGTATTGGGGGTTGACATCGCGCTGTGTCTAGGAGAGCCATTACACGAGTAGTCCCTGGCCAGGGCAAGCGAGATATACTGGTAGGTTTCCAGTGTTATCTCAGGGTGTTTTGGGCTTCACTCCGACACGACTTGTACCGCTATTGGGGGACTGACGTTTTACCGCCCCCTAGGCCCGACATGCGATGTATCAGACGAACAGACCGGACTGTACGGAGAATGTCACATTCAGACTCAGTAGGAGTTCAGATGGGGTTCACCTCGTCAGCCTTCTTGTCGGCATCTACCTGGGGACCGTTACGCACAGCTAGTGCCGCTTGCGGTCTGTGGTTAAACCCACTGCCAGCATAGTGTCGAGTCTTTAGAGTCCCACACAGAGGGTATTCGCCTCTGGGCAAAACAGAGTAGAGGTCGCATGGTTTTGCGACAGGGTTCGTTCTCATCCGCGCACTTGTGCACGTTTGGAGTCCGGACGGATTATACTGGCAGGCTCTGGTTTGAGCCAGATACTGGTATATGTTTTGGGGTTGCTTTTATATCTCGGTATTCTTGTTCCTCGGAACGAGAATGCAGGTGTGTATGCACAGTTGCTTGAGGCGGAGGATGAGGTATTTCATTAGGGTTTCGGAACGGGTGCGTATGCACAATTGACAGTCATCATTTTCCAAACCCTAATGGATTTATGGATTATCTATTAATAATAGTAATTAAATGAGAATTATGGTATGGTTGATTTTGTTGACTTGTTGACCATGGTTGACTTGTTGACCATGGTTGAATGTTGACCACCATCATGCTTTGTAAAGATACTCCTTGATTCATGCTTACATTTCATTTAATGAAGCATGATAGTGGTCATTCCAAAACTACCATCAACTATTCTCATTTTGAATTGTTATCATTTAGATAATTCTTTTTCTTTTTGATATGGTTGCAAAAAGAAAAAGATAGCTCATTCTTTCATATCCATTCTCTCTCCTCTCTTCATCTTCTTCTTCCTCAAGCTTAAGGTGAATCCTTCTCATGAGTTGAGAATCCCTCACCTTGAAAAAGAAAGCACTCCATAGATACACTCTACTCTCTCTGGGGTTCAAGGTTTAGCAAGCCGGAGATCCTAGTTCACTCAAAGTTCGAGTTAGAGCCCAAAGGTCGAACCCTCGAGGTGGATCCATCTTCGACGGAAGAAGGCGACAAGAAGAGTACCATCAACCTCTACAAGGTTTAAAGAAGAAGGAGTTCAAGTTTAGGTATAACCATCTTCCATAGTAGCTAACTCTCTTTAGCAAGTTTGCTAGTTTAGTTTAGCAAAGATCCGGCTTTTACGGTCCATGTTACAAAGTTTAGAAAAATTTTGATTTACCGTTTCCGCAATCCCGAAAGTACCGGGAGAGGTAACGTGGACCTAACAGTGGTATCAGAGCCTAACTAAACTTAAAGTAGCTTGGTAGTGAAGTGTAACGAAGTTCGGAACCGAAAAATCACAAAACCGGAAAAACTAAAACCCTAAGTTTCTGTTGAATTTTTTTCTGCTCTAAATGAAAAACTTTATACTTGTAAATTCGGCTCAGGGTTTTGTGTGAACACCCAAGAAAAACGATGACCTAATTCATTCAAACCACCGCGGTTCCGCGGCACGAGGTAGGCATGTGCCGCGGAACCGCCACCGTTTATTGTCCTCTCTGCATCGTTTTTCGTGCAGTGTTCTTCTGGTGGGATTTTGGGATTTTTCAGATATATTATATGTGCCCAGATTTTCCAGAACAGAAATTTACTTTTGGGGTCCTATAATTCCGTATTTTTTTTCCGAACTTCGCTACACTTTGGCTATGTTGGTTATATCTGTGATGTTTGCATGTATTGAACGTCGGCTAATCGCTATAAGACGATTGGTCGGGGTTATACATGATCTGTGTTTGATATTGGAATGTGTATATGAATGTGTTGGACTGTCGCGGGTGAATAGCCGGGGTGGATGTGAGATGAGCTTTTGTTTTTCTTTCATTCATTGTAAATGTAAATTGATGTAATAATATTATTTGTTTGGCCGCACAACCGGGTCGGGGTTGTAGCCGTCATTGTATAATTCTTTTTACTGTTTTTGCTCCTAGGATAGACCCATGGAGGGGTGCACAAACTGCCAAGTACTTGGCGGGTAGTTTGCCGCACCCGTAGGGGTCTTGGGTGGGGTATTTGGCTATTCACCGCGACCGTGTAATCCGCTTTTCGTTGCAGGCTCGAAAGGATTGCGGATTGCTAGTATATCCAATGTATTCATCTGTGATCTGTAATGTCTATCATTGCTTTCTATTTAGGCGTTGCTTATGTTTTACAGCCGCGCTAGCCCAGCCCCCGCTCTGTCGTTAGTTAAGTAACCTAACGAGTGATGACGGGACCCCGTGGCGAATGCGAATGGCATAAGCGTATGTCATATTTTGGTTGTTTTCTGCAATGGTAGGATTTAAATGATGGGACGCATTAAAAGAACTAATGCAAGAAAATAAACCTAAAAGACGTTGTTGGAACAATTTTTCAAAAAGCTGTTATTGCAAGGACGTTCATTTTTGTTTTGCATCGCGGTATTCGGTTATGAATGCCCAGAACCTCAGTCGACGAGGCAAGGGCCGAGATCCCTTCACCGGGAGTGACCCCTTGGACAAAAGTTTGCGTCAGGGTAATAACTTCACTATAGTCGATTATTCTTGCTTTGCATCGAGGTATTCAATTTGGAATATCCTGCACCTCATTCGACGAGGAAAGAGCCGAGATCCCTTCACAGGGAGTGACCTCTTTAGCAAAAGGATTTCGCCACTATATTTTTCCAAAAAGGGTTATCAGGTTCCTTCAACGACATCAAGTTCATTACGTTAACGGGTTTTTCGCCAAAAACCCAGCCGTAGCCCTCCGTCATTTCCTACAAGTACTACTCAGTATTCGAGCTACGTATTTTGGCATTGTCAAGGCGTAGTGATCGGTAGCTAAGTATTGCTTGTTTGCAACCTTATTTTTCAGATTATTTAGGACAGTCGCATAGCTATGTTGGCATTGTCAAGAGTTGTGCGGGTGGGTCTAAGTTAATCAAGATAATGATGGGCCGAACTTGACTAACAGTTCATGATATGTTGGCATTGTCAAGGTCATGAATCGTTAGGGGCAAAAACCACATCGGGAGTTTCAAAAGAACTGAAACTTGCAGATTTAGCATACCTTCTGGAGTGTGGTGACTAGAGTGGATTCCATCTAGGTTATCACACAATGACAGTTGGATCCCGATCCCACTGATGAGTTGGTTTACTCTCGGGAGATTATTTCACTTAACGATCAATGCTATAAACCTAGTAGGTGTCTAGAAAGGTGTTAGCAGGGTTACGCCCCCAGGGAAAAGAGGTTCTTTAATTAAGGAACTTCGCGAAAGCGATGGAAAACCTCCCTCGAAGTACCGACACTAGCCTGGCTGAAAGGTTAAGCAAGTATTGTGACGTGAATTAAAACCCGGCTAGTTCTTCTTTTAAAAGGTTTTAAGAAGGATTTGAGGAAACAGTGGGAGACATCCTGGTTAGATAAATTAATAAACCAATCTAATCTTGCAAGAGCATACGCTGAGTGTTTCTTTTCTCTCTCTCCAGGCAGCAACCTTTTCACGCCCTAATCAAGATAATAAAATGTATCGCTTGACCGATCCGAATTCTTATTCGGGACTGGGGAAAGTTGGTTCAGCTCTAACTTGTGACAACAGTCATGAGTATGAGAATGGGAAAGAGGAAAGTATGGATTTCCAGGATACCCAGTTGAAGAAGAAGCATGGTTTTGCATCTACTTCAGGTGTTCTTGTAATTGAGAACTGTTTTACGGTCAGCCCTACCTCCTGGGTACTTGATACCGGATCAGGATCTCATATCTGTAATTTATTACAAGGACTGAGAAAAAGTAGGAAAGTTGCACCGGGTGATATGTCGCTCAGAGTAGCGAACGGAGCACAAGTTAATGCGGCAGCCGTCGGTGAATATCACCTAGTATTGCCAAATGGCAAGACTATGATTTTGAACGATTGCTACTATGTACCCTCCATGGTTTGCAACATCATATCAGTTTCTTTACTCGATAAAGATAGATATAAGTTTGTTCTTGAAAAGAATATCATGAACATTTACCTTGATAAGGTACTGGTTGCAGAGGGTACACTGTTTAATGGTATCTACGTCCTAAATCAGAATACAGTTCTCAATATACAAAACACACGCAAGAGGAAGAATTCAGATCCGAATGAATCCTACTTGTGGCATTGTAGACTTGGTCATATCGGAGAGAAAAGACTGAGTATGTTGCATAAAGATGGACTCTTGAATGCGTTCGAGTTTTCATCTTATGAAACTTGTCAGTCTTGTCTCAAAGGGAAGATGACCAAATCTCCGTTCACCGGACATGGAGAAAGAGCAAGAGAGCTCTTGGGACTCATACACAGTGATGTGTATGGTCCGATGTCTATACTTGCAAGGGGTGGGTTCTCGTACTTCATCACATTCACTGACGATCTCTCTAGGTTCGGATATGTGTATCTGATGAAACACAAATCTGAAACTTTTGAGAAATTCAAGGAATTCAGAAACAAAGTAGAGAACCAGACAGGCAAAAGTATCAAGATCCTCCGGTCTGATAGAGGAGGGGAGTACTTAAGCACGGAATTCCGAGATTACTTAAAAGAGAATGGTATTCTCTCTCAGCTCACTCCTCCTTATACACCACAGCACAACGGTGTATCGGAGAGAAGGAATCGTACCCTATTGGATATGGTTCGATCCATGATGAGTGATGCTGAGTTACCTCTTTCATTCTGGGGACTTGCGCTAGATACAGCGGCATACTTACTGAATCAGGTTCCGTCTAAATCCGTGCCTAAGACTCCATATGAAATATGGAGTGGAAAGAAACCATATCTAGAACGGATTAAGATATGGGGCTGTCCGGCCTATGTAAAAGTACAAAAACCAGACAAGCTTGAGGCACGGTCAGTTTTATGTAAATTTGTGGGATATCCTAGAAATTCTCTGGGATATCTGTTCTACCACACTGAGGAACAGAAGGTGTTCGTTGCTCGCCGCGCCACCTTTTTAGAGTGGCAATTTCTTGCAAAAGAAATAAGTGGGAGCACGGTAGAACTGGATGAAATATCTGATCCACAAACTCAAACTGAGGATTTAGCAGAACCAGAAAATTCAGTGACCCCAAACGAACCTCAGCCACTCCACAGATCTGGTAGGATTTCTCATCCGCCCGAGAGATACTACGGTTTTCTCATAGATGGGGATCGAGAGGATTGCATCTTGGAAGAAGATGACCCTACCAGTTTCAGGCAGGCCATTATCAGTAGGGACTCTGATAAGTGGCAGGAAGCAATGCAATCCGAAATGGAGTCCATGTACGCCAATAAAGTGTGGACCTTGGATATTGCTCCACCTGGGGTAAAACCCGTTGGATGCAAATGGATCTACAAAAGGAAACTTGGTGTAGATGGGCAGGTGGAAACCTATAAAGCTAGACTCGTTGCAAAAGGTTTTCGTCAAAAACCTGGTTTGGACTATGATGAGACTTTTTCTCCAGTGGCTATGCTCAAATCCATTCGGATCTTACTTGCCATTGCTGCCTTCCATGACTATGAAATCTGGCAGATGGATGTTAAGACGGCTTTCCTAAACGGTTGTTTGGAAGAGTGCGTTTACATGTATCAACCAGAAGGTTTCGTAGACAGTGGGAGCAGCGGAAGGGTGTGCAAGTTGCTTAAATCCATTTATGGATTAAAGCAGGCATCGCGGAGCTGGAACATCTGTTTTGATGAGGCAATCAAGGAATTTGATTTCATCAAGAACGAAGATGAACCCTGTGTATATAAGAAGATTGTAGGACGAATTGTCGTATTCCTAGTCTTGTACGTGGACGACATTCTTTTGATAGGAAATGATATTCCTATGCTACAATCGGTCAAGCTATTTTTGTCACAAAGGTTCTCCATGAAGGACCTGGGTGATGCCTCGTACATTCTGGGGATCAAGATCTATAGAGATAGATCCAAGAAACTGTTGGGACTTTCGCAGTCCAGGTACATAGAGACCGTACTAAAGAGATTTAGTATGGAGGATTCCAAGCGCGGTAACATACCCGCATTGCACGGAATTACCCTCTCCAAGAAGATGTCTCCTAAGACTGACGAGGAGAGGGTTCGCATGAGCACTATACCCTACGCTTCGGCGGTAGGATCTATAATGTATGCGATGCTATGTACAAGACCAGATGTAGCTTACGCGTTGAGCGCGGTAAGCCGGTATCAGTCAGACCCAGGGGAGGACCACTGGACAGCAGTGAAGAACATTCTCAAGTACCTGAGAAGGACTAAGAAGATGTTCCTGGTTTACGGTAATGGAGACCTCCGGGTCGAGTCCTTTACCGATTCAAGCTTCCAGAGTCACAAAGATGACAGCAAGTCCGTCTCGGGTTTTGTGTTTACTCTCAACGGAGGGGCGGTATGTTGGAGGAGTTCCAAGCAGGAAACCGTCGCAGACTCGACGATGGAGGCTGAATACATTGCTGCAAGCGATGCCGCAAAAGAGGCGGTCTGGATGAAGAAGTTCATTAGTGAACTTCAGGTGGTTCCGTCCATTGTTGACCCAATACCTTTGTATTGCGATAACAATGGGGCTATAGCTTTAGCGAAGGAACCAAGGTCCCATCAGAAATCCAGGCACATCTTAAGGCGGTATCACCTGATCAGGGAGATCATTGATCGACAGGAGATCGAGGTGCGGAGAGTGGACACAAAGGACAACACTGCGGACCAATTCACGAAGGCTTTACCCCAGACTCAGTTCGAGCGGCTGATCGAGATGATAGGTCTTCGATACGCCAGTACATGGCCTTAGTGCAAGTGGGAGATTGTTAGTGTTTATGCCCTAGAGGCCATTACTGTATCATACTAGTATGTATATTACTTGATGGAAGCTTGGGATATTCACAGTTGTACAGACAATCTTGCTCAATATAGTAGTATGCTACTTGGTTTGTCTCTGCTTTAATGTGTACATGTGTGTTAATTTATTATATCACCTATACGCATTAGTAGAGCCCTTAGGATCTTTGCTTGATTACCGGCGTTGTGATGGCGATCACACTCGTGGGGGCTGGGTAATCTACAAGCACATCCTTACACTCGTCCCTGGTCGTGGGAGTATCGAGATAGGGCATCGATGCTCCGGAGTAGACTAGCGTATGCGCTTCTCATCCCAGCACGGGAGACGGTCTGTCCCACAGCCGTCGGTACGTCGTACTTGAGATAGTATGCGGGTGCTCGTTAGGTTACGAGTACACTGGACAGGACTCGTCGGGAACTGACAGGTTGGTATTATACCTATCGTCAGTTATCAGTTCCCAGGTGACATGAGTACAGCTTAGTCCGCTGACTTGACACTGGCACTTCGCCTCGAGTGTGTTCCCACTGCACTTTGATCACTACCCTACCACGGCTCAAAGGAGTCGTGCAAACAGGTAGTGGTTGGGTGCAGTCCCGAAACACTTGGAGGCAGTGCCGGTTAGACAGGATTCGTCTCTCCCGGTATTGGGGGTTGACATCGCGCTGTGTCTAGGAGAGCCATTACACGAGTAGTCCCTGGCCAGGGCAAGCGAGATATACTGGTAGGTTTCCAGTGTTATCTCAGGGTGTTTTGGGCTTCACTCCGACACGACTTGTACCGCTATTGGGGGACTGATGTTTTACCGCCCCCTAGGGCCGACATGCGATGTATCAGACGAACAGACCGGACTGTACGGAGAATGTCACATTCAGACTCAGTAGGAGTTCAGATGGGGTTCACCTCGTCAGCCTTCTTGTCGGCATCTACCTGGGGACCGTTACGCACAGCTAGTGCCGCTTGCGGTCTGTGGTTAAACCCACTGCCAGCGTAGTGTCGAGTCTTTAGAGTCCCACACAGAGGGTATTCGCCTCTGGGCAAAACAGAGTAGAGGTCGCATGGTTTTGCGACAGGGTTCGTTCTCATCCGCGCACTTGTGCACGTTTGGAGTCCGGACGGATTATACTGGCAGGCTCTGGTTTGAGCCAGATACTGGTATATGTTTTGGGGTTGCTTTTATATCTCGGTATTCTTGTTCCTCGGAACGAGAATGCAGGTGTGTATGCACAGTTGCTTGAGGCGGAGGATGAGGTATTTCATTAGTGTTTCGGAAAGGGTGCGTATGCACAATTGACAGTCATCATTTTCCAAACCCTAATGGATTTATGGATTATCTATTAATAATAGTAATTAAATGAGAATTATGTTATGGTTGATTTTGTTGACTTGTTGACCATGGTTGACTTGTTGACCATGGTTGAATGTTGACCACCTTCATGCTTTGTAAAGATACTCCTTGATTCATGCTTACATTTCATTTAATGAAGCATGATAGTGGTCATTCCAAAACTACCATCAACTATTCTCATTTTGAATTGTTATCATTTAGATAATTCTTTTTCTTTTTGATATGGTTGCAAAAAGAAAAAGATAGCTCATTCTTTCATATCCATTCTCTCTCCTCTCTTCATCTTCTTCTTCCTCAAGCTTAAGGTGAATCCTTCTCATGAGTTGAGAATCCCTCACCTTGAAAAAGAAAGCACTCCATAGATACGCTCTACTCTCTCTAGGGTTCAAGGTTTAGCAAGCCGGAGATCCTAGTTCACTCAAAGTTCGAGTTAGAGCCCAAAGGTCGAACCCTCGAGGTGGATCCATCTTCGACGGAAGAAGGCGACAAGAAGAGTACCATCAACCTCTACAAGGTTTAAAGAAGAAGGAGTTCAAGTTTAGGTATAACCATCTTCCATAGTAGCTAACTCTCTTTAGCAAGTTTGCTAGTTTAGTTTAGCAAAGATCCGGCTTTTACGGTCCATGTTACAAAGTTTAGAAAAATTTTGATTTACCATTTCCGCAACCCCGAAAGTACCGGGAGAGGTAACGTGGACCTAACAATCTAATACCCAGGAAGCAGAGTTAATAGAAAAATAGTTTTCAATCACTAACACACCTGAAGCTGAAGCATCACCATGCTTCTTTTTCTTGAGTACAAGGTACTCAGTACAGTTCCGCTTCCAGTGCCCCATCTTTTTGCAGTGAAACATTCTCCCTCCCCGACTCCGCAGCTTTGGATTTTTCTTTCCCCTTCTCCTTCTTTATTCCTCCTCTCGATTTGGTGAATTTCTTCTTATTCCTTCCCTTGGCCTTGGCTTTTGGGACGGAAGAGGAAGATTGTCCAACAAGCATAAAAGGGGACTTCGCTTTCAGCGTGCTCTCCGCACTTCTCAACATATTGAGAAGTTCGGGTAGTGATTTCTCCATGTCATGCATGTTGAAATTCACTATGAATAGAGCAAAGGAGGAGGGAAGAGACTGTAGAACAATATCAGTATACTGCTCGCTATCCATTGTCCATCCGAAGTCCTCAAGCTCTTTTATAAGAGCTATCATCTTCAAAACGTGATCGCCTACTGGTATGCCAGGAGCCATCCGCATCTGAAACAACTTTCGAGATGCTTCGTATCTCAGGATCCGAGATTGCTCCCCAAACATATCTTTTGTATGGAGAAAGATGGATTGAACATCCATCTGCTCGTGTTGCTTTTGATGTGTATTGTCCATCGATGCAAGCGTGAGGCATTTGGCAGTAGCACAGTCAATATCCCAAATTTTGCGGATTTCCCTATCCGCAGTAGAAGATTCAGGTCCTGGGCTGGGCGGGGCTTTGGCGGTGAGGACATATGATACTTTATCATATGTGAGAGCAATGTTAATGTTCCTCGGTCAGTCTTTGTAGTTAGGTCCGGTCAGTTTGTTTTTATCTAGTAAAAGCTTAAGGCCTGTCATAGGTATCTGCCATTTAGAGAGAGAAAAGAATACACTCAGCGAAAGCTCTTGTAAAGATCAGATTGGTTATTATCTTGTCTAATCGATGTCTTCCACTGCTTTTATCAAATTTTCCTTAAAACCTTTAAAAAGAAAATTAGCCGAGATTAATTACATTCTACAACTTCGCTAACCGTTCAGCTAGGCTAGTGCCGGTATTTTGAGGGAGGTTCCCCGTACTTTCGCATGGACCTAATTAGAATAAACCTCGTTTTCCCAGAGGCGTAGCCCCGTTGACACCTTTCTAGACACCTAATGGGTTAGGTAATTGTAAAGTGCAAAACTTTCCCAGGAGCAACTCTTGCTCACAGTGGGATCGGGATCCTACTATCACATAGAAGGTATGCAATCTCATTGCAAATTTCAACTCTTGAAACTCCCGATATGGTTTTTACCCCTAGTACTTATGACCTTGGCTATAGTCAACATATCATAAGCACCAGTCAAGTTCTACCCGTCATTTCATGATTAACTAGACCCACCCACATGACCCTTGGCTATAGTCAACATAATCATGTGTTTGTCCTAATTAATCTCATCATATGAAGTGTAGAAAGACATCACTTAGCTACCGTACACTACGCCTTGGCTAAAGTCAACATACGTAGCACGAATACTAAGTACTCTACTTCCTAAAATGACGGAGGGTTGCGGATAGTTTTTAAGAAAACTTTTAACGTTTTGAACTTGATATTGTTGCAGAATTAAATGGGTTTAAAAAGAGTGGCTTAAGCTCCGCACTTTGAAAACTTGCTTTTTCATAAAAAGCCGGGTGGGTTTTAAATCCGATTCTACAACATCTTTTAGGTTCATTTTTTCTTTACATTAATCTCATTAATGTAGTTCCATCATTTTAAGTCCTTAAGCCATCACAGAAAAGAAACGAAAATATAACGTACGCTTATGCCACCCGCATTCGCCACATTGTTCCGTTATGCACCGTTAGGTTACTTAACTAACGGCATACCGGGACGGGGCTAGCACGGGTGCAAAACATAAGCAACGTCTATTATATATCATATATATAATATTCCATTCGTCTCAGATATATCCAGTGATCACATCACAGAATATAAGCAGCAGAAGCACATATAATATAGGATATCTAGGAGGTCCGTATTTTGTATTTAGCCATCAATAGAAAATACGGATTCCACGGTCGCGATGAATAGCCAAGCCCACACCCCTAGACCTCTACGATAACGGCAAGTGCCCCTTCCAATTCTAGAGTTTAGGAGACCCGGTCTCAACTCCTCGAGATGGCCTCCCACTGAACCCTAGAACCCGGTCACTTGTGCTCCCCTCCTTGGATCTATCCTAATGCGGAAAAGTAAATAATATACAACAATGGTGACATCATCCTCAACCCGGAAGTGCCCCAAATAAAAGAATATTACATACAATTGAATTTTACATGAATGAAAAGAAAACTCCCATCTCACATAAAACCCCCCGGCTATTCAATCACGACAATCCTGCACATCAAATCTCAGCAACACATAATATCACATATCATCAACGTAATTAAATATGTGTACCCTGATTTTCGTTGATGTATAGCAACGAAACCGGCGATACACCACATACTACATTTACGATCGCAGAAAATAAAGTGAAAAACTACAACAATTGGAATCGTAACTGCCCTTAGACAACACAAACCCGGAATATCACATATTCAAGATTTGATGCCCAACAATGTAAAGCTTGCATTTAGGTCTAATCCATGAAAACACCTTTTCAAAATAACTTGGATAATTCAACAAGATTTCCGATTACATCCAAGACCGAAATGCCAGATTTACACGCAACAAAACAAATTTGTAGATTCCAATTATTGTATCACATTCACATATACTAGGCGCAGTTAAAACGTTCGATCGAACGATCAATCACCCAAAGAATTCTCAGAAAGCTCAACACTTGAGCAGTTTTAAAATATACCAGAAACTGCTACAAGTACATACGGACCAGCACAAGAAGGCACAGTCCAAGCCTCACCAACGGCGCCGCGGAACCGCCGCAGAAAGACCTTTTTGCCGCGGTTCCGCGGTCGTTTAGTCGAGTTAGGGCTTCATTCTTCTTGTGGTCCCATTAAATACCCTGCATGATTTTCTGAGTATTTTTAATGTGAAAAAATCCAACTTTTTGAAAAAAAATTCCAGTGAGCATGTTTTAGGCGTCGTGTTTCGTTCGTTCGAGGTTTTTAACGTCATCTAGGTTACTCTAAAGCTCTAGCTTGGCTCTGATACTACTGTAGGGTTTCCTTAGCACCTCACCTAGGGTTTGGAAGCATCACACATGCCATAACAAAAATTAAAGGGGGTGCTAAGCAAACTAACTTAGGAATCGAACTAGAATAATTAGGGTAACAAGTTGTAGTATCTCATACTAGCTAGTGTCTAACACTAAGTGGGAAGAAATACAACCTTTGTAGACCTCCTTTGCAACTCCTTGGATCTCCTAAAGTTTGAACTGGCTAGCTCGAGCTTCTTCCACGTCCACGATGATCCACCCGGAGTACCTTTGCTCAAAGCTCCTTGCTCCACTTGATCACAATGAAGATGAAGCAAACAAACTACACTAATGGGCTAGACAAGTGTAGTATGATGATATGGTTTTGTTCTCACATAAAAACCCTTTCTTTCTTTTACCCTCACTCACTTTAGAAACTCAAGAGAGAGCTAGAGAGAGAAAGAAGAAGATGGCAACCTTGAGCTCTATTTTTTTTTTTGGATGAAGATAATGATAATGATAAAGAGAGAAAGATAAATATGATAAATAAATATCTCATTTCAAATCATGGTCAATAAATATCTAGATATTTTAGAATGAGAGAAAAATAACAAATGAAAATGAAACCATGGTTTAAGCAAGGTCAAGTGAAGAATAGTCAACCATGATTTAAAATCAATTTTCTTTTTCTCATTCTAATAATTATAAAGATATTTATATTCCATGTGAGTCTTATATTGCCATCTTCCATGTATCATCAACCATGATACATGCATGTATGTATGTGTGTATGCACATCAACATGTACATATATATTCATGCATACATCAAAAAGAAAAGGTTTATTTAAAAGAGATAAAAGTCAATATTAAATCAACACTTGATTTAATAAACCGGTCATATCTCATACGACCCGACCAATAGAAAATGCCCGATTAAAATACGGTATCATATACACGTATTCAATCGAGCTCCCGCGTATATCTCATATGCAAACCACATCGTTTCGCCTGAGCCAGGAAACTCCTGTGTGGGACTCTAAGACTCGTCAATACGCCGGCAGTAGGTGATGATCAAATCAAACACCCACAAGCCGCAAGCGGTCAGCTAAACGTAACGGCCACCCGGGTATTGAGCGATCAGAAGAAGAACAAGCGAACCTGTCAAAACTCCCGTCGAGCCAACTGGCAACACTTACCGTACAGTCCGGTCTCTTCGTCAGATATGCTGCATATCGAGTTTAGGGATGGTAACGTCGACCCCAATAACTCAATAAGTCATGTCGGTGTATGGCTCATAACAGATCGAGAAACTACTGATAACACTTATCAGTAAATCTCAGCAGCCCTGGCCAGGGACTTCCTGTTATAGCCAATCGAGCATGGCGCAGCATCAACTCCCAATACCGGGAGAGACGAAACCCCTCCTATCACTCATTGCCTCTATGTGCCTCGAGATTGTACCCAAAATCCACCTGTTTGCACAACTCAGTAGAGCCGTGGTAGGGTGGAGATCAAAGTACAGTGGGAGGACACACAAGACTCTATGACGATCTCGGGTCTACAGACTAACCTGTACCAATATCACCTGAGAACTGCTATCCGACATGAGATATAATACCACATAGGAGTTCTCGGCGAGTCCGTTCAGTGTACCCAGTCTCACTGAGCACCCATATATAATCTTTGGTGTCACCACATCAGATGGATATGGGATCATCCATCGCCCATCATATGGGACAAGAATGGTATACGCTACTCTACCCTAGAGTATCGTTGCCCCGTCTCGATACACCCACGACTAGGAACATTTCAAGGATATACTTATAAACTATAGGTGTCCCACTAGTATGATCCACATCATAATCCCAGTAGTCAAGCAAATATCCTAAGGGCTTTATCAACATGTACCAAATGAACAAAAGCATGATCAAGTGAACATGTCATGATAAAGAGTAACCAGATAGCATACTATCATGTCGAGCAAGACTGTCCTCTGAATACACACACACACACAAACACACACACACACACATACCAGTACATACACTATCACTATAATGGCCTCCAGGGCATACATATATCCAACAGCGGTAACGTAATTAACTGCAGGGGCTTATACCTGCTGGGAGAGCGTCCCCACAATCAAAAAACCCCTCAGAAATGTGGGGGAATCTGACGAAGTCACGCTACAATGGCCGCATCCGTCCAAACCTCCAACACACGGTGCCATAAATCAACTTGGCATCTTCGGAGAGGTGGACGGATAAACCCAAATACCATCTGCCCCCAAACTCAGGCAAGACAACCCATCCTGGTTTTGTCTCCGTTTTCGGCGGTAAACAGATTCTAGCACGCATGGTGGGACCTCTTCTTCTTTCCACTCCACACTTCGTGTGTCTTGTTTTTCCCGCGATCAGATAATCGCGGTGTATATGTTTGTAGTTGCCCTTGGGTGATGAGATACTGAAGCTGGCGTTCCGTCTTTTCCGAGAATGGCGTTTGCTTTCACTCACCGCAACTTAGGCTCTGTCACATCTGGCAGAGTCAAGTATGGGTCACTTGCAGCCTCAAATATCTGCAATCCGGCTCTTCAAGAAATCAACGGGCTTTGATTTAGGTCGATACTCCCACCTCCCACCCTTGGTGCCTCAACGCCGAGGGAGGAAGCCTAGAAGAAGTCTTCTTCCACAGGCTGGCTCCCTAAGATGCAGCTTTGCCGACGGAATCAGTCCTCAAACAACTGGCACCTGTCAAGGACTAAGGTCGACGCAGGGGGCAGAATATTCAAACTCTCAAAGGAAACAGGGGTCAGGCTCAGCAAAATCCTGAGGCTAATCAAATCCCAGCCGTAAGAAACGGTTGACGTCGATATCGACGTCATACAAAATGAGCCGGGGGCAGTTCTCCATCAGCATTGACTCCACCTACTTCAACTATGATGATGAATGCTGCTGTTCCAACCGAGAACAGCTTCGAACTGCTACAAGGGGTCAGAAAAAATTCTCCCACCGCGGTATTGAAGAAAACTCTGCAGCCCAGGGAGATCCCATGAGAGCAGAAACCACTTCGCTCCCTAATAGAACTTTCCTCATCTATATATAAGTTGGAAGAAGATGAAGGACTCAGTCATCAACCGCGGCTCTTGCCCTAAACGTCAGCCATATTCTAACAAATCCCATTTTAAATACAGGGGGACTTATCCCAAGATGGATCCTGATACAACGGTTCCCCCAAAAACCAAAGCGGCTTCTAAAAAATGGCCTAATAAAGCTCAAGTGCCCGAGGTAAACTCCGAAGGCCAAAACTCCAAACACCCCAAGTCTGCGGGAACGACAGTTCATGCAGTCCACATGGTGTACTCAAACGATGAAGTTCGAGCTTCTACTAGTCACCGACCACAAACTCGGTCCCTGACAAAAGATCAACTGCAACGTGAAAAGCTGCAGGAGATGCTCGCTCAGGCGGCAACAAACGCTAATCCATCGCCTAAGAAAAATCCCGAGGACGCACCCGAAGAAAGAGTAGAGAAGGAGTTGGATAATGATTTCCTAAAGCGCGCTTTGAAAAAGAGAGATGAAGAAGCGCAGAAATGTCCACTAAAACGAACCAGATGGCCCTTCTGATTCAAAATATGGTTGGAATGATGGTTCAATCGGAACCACTGGCAGATGAACCGCCGATAGTCGGTCTTAAAGATAAAGATAACATTTCAAATCCTCTGCAAACCTCATCAATTGCCAAAGAGGAAATGATTCCAAAAGCAAAGCTGAACGAATATATCGCTCAGCAAATCAAAGCTCACTACACCAGTGAAGCCGCAAATAGATCAATCAAGACTGGTCGACCGTATCCGACGTGGTACGATCAAACCCAGTACCTGCCAGAGTACACACTTCCATCGTTCCACATGTACAAAGGAACTGGGAATCCTCGCCAGCACATCACGTGATTTAAATCCATGTGCGGCAATTCTGGAGGAAATGACATACTACTCCTCCGACAGTTCGTCAGCGGTCTGGCGGGCATTTCCTTCGAATGGTATGCGGAACTCCCAAATGATTTCTTGAAGAGCTTTGACGAAATGGATATGCTCTTCTGTCAGGGATTCGCTAATAAGAACGAACATACTACCGTGACAGCGCTGGTCAACGAAAGGATTAGACCGAATGAGACTTGGGTTCAATATGTTACCCGATGGCGAAATCTCTGGTCAAATACGAGCAACGCATCGATAAAGTTGTAGCCATGGGAATGCTCATAGCCACCCTTGACCCAAATTCAAAGGCGTCCCCGTATATGGCCCTCTTCAAGCCGACGACCTTCTAAGAACTCATGGATAAAATGGCTCGATTGGATCAAATGGGTCAAGAATCTTTCTCATCCGATGATGTCGAGTGAAAAGCGGAGGCAAGATGGCGTTTGTCACCTACGCTCAACAAAAATAAGCGGCTCTGAAGCAACCTGTCGCCAAAATAGCGACGGCGTGGGTACTCGTTCCCCCGAGATATACACAGGGGGCATATTTCTCACTAGCGGAAGAATCTCTATGTAGAATGGTCATTTCTTCTCAAAGGACAGGAAGGATATTAATGGGCCTACAAACATGTCCTACAATCTAGTGGAATGCCCGTCTAAAAAACGGTATGTCCATAAGCAAAATGAGCACGGATGAAAACCCGAAAGGGCACCGTGAGTAAAAACAGCAGGACTGCCGGCGAGCTTGTGAAAACCCGGAAGGGCGCAATCTCGTTAAAATAAAAACACCTGCAAGGTCCTCTCAACCATGTAATGAGAAAACACCTGCGTGAGATCCTTACGACTCACAAGGGAGCAACACACTTAGGTATCCCCACGATTCCTAAGGAGAAATTACACTTACGAGATCCTCACGACTCGTAAGGAGAATTCCCCCCTATGAGACCCTCACGACTCATAGGATTCAAAAGCCTTAAGATACAGAGACCTGGACCTGTTCTTAAGCCATCGTATCCCTCAAGTTTCCCTACAGGCGGTCCATATTGACCCTTATATACAATCCACGGGCACGAATAAATATTTCTTTGCCAAAGTTCTCTAAATGGCAAGAAATGTCTCTATATGGTGAATAACACTTGTAGGTCCTCTCAAATTATAATGAGAAAACACTCTTAGAAGATCCTTATGACTTACAAGAGAAGACATCACTTAGGAATCCACATGATTCTTAAGGAGAAAATACGCCTACGAGATCCTCACGACTCGTAGGGTGAAAACCCTTTATGAGACCCTTACGGCTCATAAAGTCAAAAGTCTTAGTCGACGGGATCCTAACCCTGTCTACTAAGCCACCTTTGTCCAATTCGACATAGGCAAATGATGATTCGCTCCTGGCACTATCCCAGTTGTAGCAATACTGATGCTTAAATCGGTATCAAATTCCGAGTCCTCCTAAGGCAAATGATAAGTTGCTCCTGGTAATATCCCAGTTGTAGCAATACTGATGCCTAAACAGGTGTCAAACTCCAAGTCAACCTCTCCGGCAAATGCCGTCCCTACAACCATCTAATAAAGAAGGGGATCCCGTTCATCTAGGATCAGAAATGCCAAAGTACACGGGACGAAATCAAGTAATACCTGCAGAATCCGCCGGTACTGACCGCTCCGGTCAAGGGAAAGCCCCTTATCCTGTACACAACAGCCCTTGAAGGTTCTTTAGGCGCGCTATAAGCACAGGAGAACGACCAAGGGAAGGAGAAAGCTCTCTAGTATTTGAGTCGATTTCTTCTGGGGGCAGAAAACAACTACTCCCCTATTGAAAAGCATTGCCTGGCACAGATCTTCGTGATGATGAAGCTTCGACATTATGCCTTGGCACATGAGGTCCAACTCGTATCAAAGGTGGATCCTCTCAAATATTTGATGTCGAGAGCTATACTAACAAGAAGACTCGCTAAATGGGCCCTCCTCTTAATGGAGTCCTCGATAACGTATCGACCTCTCAGGGCAGTGAAAGGACAAGCCATTGCCGACTTTCTTGCTGAGCACCCGATACTAGCCGACTCTCCCTTAAATTGTAAATTGCCAAATGAACACACGTTCGACACAATCGACAGGGAGGAGGAAGGAAATAATGCCCGATGGGAACTCTACTTCGATGGAGTATCTTCCATGAAAAAGCAAAAGCAAAAGCAAAACACCCCCATAATTAAAACCGGGGTGAGCCTTATCTTCGTGACTCTGCAAGGAGGGATAATGCATTTCGCCCTTTCATTAACAGAGCCGAGAACAAACAATGAGGCTGAGTACGAAGTTTTGATAGCAGGTCTTGAGATTGCTGTCGACATAGGAATCGAAAACCTCCTTATATATTGTAACAACCCTAAATTTCCTATACAAGTTTTTACAAAAAAATTTCAAAAATCCATAAAGGGGTATTTTAGCCTGAGCACAAGTTATAAGTAATTATTTTGCTTTTTAATTACAAGTTAAAAGAATGTAACAACTCCATTTTTAGTGTACAAAAATTTGCTTGAAAATTAATGTATACATGGGGTATTTACATTTTCTGTAACTACTTTAAGTAATTAAATAACTCCATAATTACAAGAAGGAGCTTGTGGCTCATTGGTAATACCTTGCACTGCTGAACCAAGCCACCAGAGTTCAAATCCCATACCCCACATTATTTTTAATATTTATTTTGTTTTAAACTTTATAGAAGCCCAACAGTCCACACGAGATAACTCCCAAACTTTCTACTGAACCTGAAAAAATGAAAGTACCAGAGGCTTAACCAGGAGACCCCCTACCTTCCCATGCCCCGACTCAACCGAGTCGGTGGATCGGCCGACTCGGGCCGACGCCGCCGACCAGACTCGGCCGGACTGCCGAGTCGTCAACAAGGAAGATGGGCCTCTTGGCCTCCCCTACTCCCCTGCACACTCCATTTATTTGGACCACTTCCAGAGAGCTCATTACACCCTAATTACTACAATTTTTAATGATTTTTACATTTTTTAATTAAAAACCCTACACCTACCCTAACCCTAGCCTAACCCTATAAATACACCCCTACCCCCTACCATCTCATCCCAAAATTCTGAGCCAACTCTCTCAAAATTTCCAATAAACTTGTGTACTTTGAAAACGAGCACGAGGCGAAGCTCCGACGAAATCTACGGGCGATCATGCTAGGAACTCTCGGGGACGAATCGACGCACCGGCGATTCCTCTTCTTCCATCTCACTCTCGTGATTGTCCAAAACCGTAAGTCCCATTTTCTACCTCTCCTTTCTATTCTAAAAATACGGATTTACAAACCTGGCAGAATCGAAACAAATCCAATTTCCGATTCGGTTTCTTATAAAACTTCACTTCTCGTTAATAAAATTATACTTAAACTCTCTCATGTTGACTATTAAACACTAATCAACCAAATTGATCAAGTTTCATTTCATAAAATGATGGCTATTTCAATTTATCGTATTTTTCACTTAAATGCCACATTGTTTCAATTCTACATTTAACTCCATTAAACTTGCTATACCTTTAAGTAGATCACGAGGTAATGACCTGCCTCCTCACACACTCATATGCAACATAACACGATACCCTCGAGAACTTAAAATACGGGAAAACAAACATTTTCATTTAAATACCATTTACTTAATAAAACCATTTCTAAAAGATTTAGTATTGATTCATCTTTACAAATAATACCACTTATTATGAAAATAGGATAAGGTTGTGGGCATTCAGTCGTTTATCTAAACCTGACTTTGTGGTGTTTAGGCTAGACAAGTGAGAAAGGTAACTTTAAAAGATCCGTCTCACGGTGATTCGTGAGCGGATCTCTCCTTTCTTCACTTGTACTTGCCTGGCCACAATTGGCGGTGAAGAGACGATTTGAGGTATCTCACAACTTATTGTTTTGGACCAGTTAGGAGCAGTCTAGTTGACTTAGGAGACCCTAGAACATAGAATACGGGAAAACAATACTTTTTCATTTAAATACCATAATTAGTAAAACCGTTTTCCTTAATGATTAGTATTTATACAAATCTTTGCAAAGCGCCGCTACAACCCATTTGGGGAACCCGTTCGGGATGGTGCGGATTATCGCACATCCTCGGGCTTAGTAGTGCGAGATTCAGACCTCCGCAAGGAGTATTCGGTCTCGAAAGATTTAAAATACGACATCTTAAGAAAACGAGATTTCTAGAATATTATAGATATATACAAAAATTATTTTCATATAAATATGTAACATAAACATATCTATTTTTGAAGTATTATAAATATTCCACCTTTTCTACAATATCACAAGAATCAATTTTACACTAAAATACCATGAATTCCATATAATCAATATTACAAATAAATACCTTTATTTCTGAAATTAGGATATTTCCACTAGAAATATCACAATATAATATCTACACTCATTACAACTCTAAAGACGATTAATAAATACTTGGGGTGTGTTTTGAAAAGTATATAAAAGTATTTTTACATAAAACCCCCTCAAGTTCTATAAATTACCCTAAGGACCCTAGTAAACATAGGTTTAAGCGGGACCAATCTCTTGAGCCTCAGAGAGCCGGAGAAATGGGTACTTGCCTATCTAAGGTAGACAAATTAATAAAAACAATCAGGACTTCAATTTACTTTGCTAATTGTCTGACTCAGTTTGAGTTTCAATATAATCTGACTTGAATATGATTCAAGTACAATCTACAGTCTACAGTCTACAGTCTACAATCTACAATCTACAATCTTCAATATTACAATTCAACATGAATACATGGATCCAATTATCAATCTATACAACTTGACTGAACCGAACCATGGATATACATTCCATTTACATGGTTCTCCAGTTATTCCATTTACATGATTCTACGGTTACATCCGTTTACTGATATCATGGTTTCGGTCAGTCAACCAATTATACAATCAATACAATTTACAAGACAAATAATACAATCAAAACACTACGGGGTTTAAGGGGTAGATTGGTACGGAAGGTGTTAGAAGTGGCACGAGACTGTAAGGCTTAATACACCTAACATGAATCCAATTGCTGTTGTACCGTGGCATAAACGGTTTCTTGTACTATACTTGCCTTTAGTCCCTGGCATATAGAGACTCCTCTCGTGTACACTGGCATTCTTCTGTACCAAGTTACAAACAACAACGTTAATACAATATTACAACAAGATAATACAATTTTAAAAGATACCTTCTTATTCTGTCTATTCTACTTTCCTCTTATATTTGGGACTTACCGAGCAACTTGTTCGCTGACGACATTCTCTTTCTTTCTTCTTTGAATGTCGTCAGGTAATTTGGACATGTCAGAGATTGAGCCTACTGCCGAAGACTTGGATCTGTTTGCTGAAAACCCGGCGCTTTAGTTTCATTGTACATATTTCCTTTCAGTACTTTACATTCCTGTTATGCCATTGTTTAGGCATCGCTTTTATTTCAGTTGTATTTACTTTTCATGCATTATACAAAAGAATGTTAATAAATAAAGTTGTTGTTCAATTTATATATCTTGTCTCTTGTGTATTTATTTTTATATTGCTTAGATACGCTTAGCGTATTTGCTTCTGAGTAAATACGTAGCGGACCGGTCGTGTCCCCTTCGCCGTACACCGGGAAGCGGGGCGTGACAGGTTTTCATGGCGGCCCATGCAAGTCAGAGCTGTATGGAACTCTAAGCAATATAAAACACAAGAACCAGCAACTAAAACATTCTTTACAATTCATGTTCCTTGAATCTTACAATTTCATGTTCCTTGAATCTTACAAGAGATCATTTGACTGTCTATGGCTAAGATGCCTGGGACCAAAAGAAACAAGGAGAGTCGTCCAAGAAACTCACGATGGACTCTGCGGTTATCACCAAGCCGGGCCAAAGATGAAGCTAAAGATCAGTAATGGGTTACTATTGGCCCACAATGATTCAGGACTGTCTTGAATATGCAAAGCAGTATCATTCGTGCCAGATTCATGGGGATTTCATCCATCAGCATCCAAATCCTCTACACCCAACGGCGGTTAGCTAGCCATTCGAAATGTCGGGAACCAATATAATTGGGCCCAACGAACCAGCGTCATCCAAATTACATCGGTTCACACTGGAAACAACCGATTACTTCTCTAAGTAGGCAGAGGCAGTACCGCTATGGGAAGTGAAGACGGAGAACATCCTCCATTTCTTCAGGACACATGTCATCTATCGGTTCGGTACTCCACGATGGATTATCTTGGATAATAGGCCAGCCTACAGAAGCCATAAGATCAGCCGATTCGCACAGCAGCACAATATAGACTGGAGATACTCTTCAGTCTATAATCCCCGAGCTAACGGTCTAGCTGAACCTTTCAACAAGAGCTCGACGAAGATTATAAAGAAAACGGTGTCCAAAAATAAAAAGGATTGGCACGAGAGACTGCATGATGCTCTCTGGGCGTATCGAACCACGTTCAAAACGGCTACGAATACAACACCATACGCGTTGGTATTCGGCACGGAAGCGGTACTCCCCTTGGAAATAGAGCTACCCTCTCTACGAGTGGCGGTTCGTTACGAACTGACGGATGAAGAAAAAGCTCATCTTCGGCTTGAGGAGCTCGATGCTCTCGATGAAAATCGTCTCATGGCGCAGCAAAACCTGGAAGCTTACAAAGTAAGGATGTCGCGCTCATACGAAAGACTAACCAGGTCGAGAACATTCCGCCAAGGCGAATTCGTACTAGTTGTCAAACGACCAATGATCCCCAATCATGCCAAACGGGGGAAATTCGAGCCGAACTATGAGGGCCCATACATCATAGACAAGCTCTACCAAGGTGGGGCCTACTTGCTCATGGATATGCATGGCGAAAGACCCTTCCGGCCAATAAACGGCCGATTCCTTAAGAAGTACTATGCCTAACGAGTCACGATTCAGGTCAATGATAGATGACGACGCTTGTGTCCGCTCGCTATCTTCTTGAGTCAAAACTCTAAAAGTAGCATCCAACAGAATCTCCGTCCCAAACACGGAAACAACGGACCGTAACGTCCTTAAACTACTACGGACCGAGACGTCCTTAAACTACAACAGACCGAAACGTTCTTAAACTAACAACGGATCGAAACTGCCTTAAACTAACAACGGACCGAGATGTCCCTAAACTAACAACGGATCGTAATGTCTGTAAACTAAAACTTCACCTCCAAAACGGCGATCATGGACCGAAATGTCCCTAAACTAGTACTCTGCCCCAAACATGGTGATATCTTTTCCTGGGATTTGTATTGCAATCAAAGCTCCCACGGCAAAGACTGCACATCAAGAAAAACGGTATGTCCACAAGTGAAATGGGCATGGATGAAAACCCGAAAGGGCACCATAAGTAAAAACAGCAGGGCTACCGGCGAGCTTGTGAAAACCCGAAAAGGCGCAATCTCGTTTTAAAAAAAAGGGTATGTACACAAGCGAAATGGGCACGGATGAAAACCCGAAAGGGCTCCGTGAGTAAAAATAGCAGGGCTACTGGCGAGTTTGTGAAAACCCGAAAGGGCGCAATCTCGTTAAAATAAAAACACCTGCAAGGTCCTCTCGACCTTGTGAGGAGAAAACACTTGCATGAGATCCTTACGACTCACAAGGGAGCAACACACTTAGGGACCCCTACGATTCCTAAGGAGAAATTACACTTACGAGATCCTCACAACTCGTAAGGAGAATTCCCCCTATGAGACCCTCACGGCTCATAGGATTCAAAAGCCTTAAGTTACAGAGATCCAAACATGTCCTTAAGCCGTCATACTCCCTAAGTTGCCCTACAGGCGGTACAATGCCGGCCCTTGTATACAATCTATGGGCACAAATAAACGATTTCCCCCACCAAGTTCCACCAATGACAAGGAATGTCCTCATGTGGTGAACGACACTTATAAGTCCTCTCAACTTGTAAGGAGAAAACACTCTTGTAAGATCCTTACGACTTGCAAGAGAAAATATCACTTAGGAGTGGTCATGACTTCTAGGGAGAACCTACACCTACGGGATCCTCTCGACTTGTAGGGAGAAAACCCTTTATGAGACCCTTACGGCTCATAAAGTCAAAAACCTTAGTTGACAGGATCCTAACCCTGTCTACTAAGCCACCTTTATTCAAATCAACAATGGCAAATGATGATTCGCTCCTGGCAATATTCCAGTGGTAGTGATGCTGATGCCTGAACATGTGTCAATTTTTAAGTCCTTTCACGGCAAATGATGATTCGCTCCTGGCAATATTCCAGTCGCAGCGGTGCTGATGCCAAGATTGGTATCAGATCTCAAGTTCCATACTCGCGACAAAAATCAGCGAGCAAAAAAAATGCATATGAAATAGCCGAAATGATGGGGCAACTCGCAATAAAAATCAGCGAGCAAAATATATGCATATAAAAACAGCCGAAATGTTTGGGCAACTCGCAATAAAAAACAGCAAGTAAAAAAAAATAATAGCCGAAATGATTGGGCACCGTGATAAAAAAAAGCCGAGATGATTAGGCAATCGCGACTTTCGTGATATAAAAAAGCTGAAATAATAGAGCATCGCGGAAAGAAATAAAAAAATGATGAAACTTTTGCCCTGCAGGTGAGTCCACATCAACCCCTGTATACAATCCATAGGCATAAACGAAAAGAGAACCACATTTTCCCACCGGGCTCTATCAAAGGGAGAGTCAGATCTCGACGGCAACATCTGCAGCCTAGAGATCAATAACAGCGTTTCTTCTAACTCCAACAGGATGCAGACGAGACGTCAACAAAACGGAGCCATGGCAAAGTCCCTGGTTCCAAATCTCGACGGTTCAAAGACTGCCTAGAGATTAACAACGACGTTTCTTCTCACTCCAACAGGATGTAGACGAGACGTCAACAAAACGGAGCCATGGCAAAGTCCCTAGTTCTAAATCTTGATGGTTCAAAGACAGCCTAGAGATCAACAACGGCGTTTCTTCTCACTCCAGCAGGATGCGGATGCAACGTCAACAACCGACCCCAGGGTCAAAACCTCGGAGCCATGGCAAAGTCCATAGTTCCAAGTCTCGACGGTTCACCAACAACCCAGAGACTACCTCGGAGCCATGGCAAAGTCCCTAGTTCCAAATCTCGACGGTTCATAGACAGCCTAGAGATCAACACGGCGTTCCTTCTCACTCCAGCAGGATGCAGACGTGACGTCAACAACCGACCCCAGGGTCAAAACCTCAGAGCCATGGCAAAGTCCCTAGTTCCAAGCCTCGACGGTTCACCAACAACCTAGAGACTACCTCGGAGCCATGGTAAAGTCCCTAGTTCCAAATCTCGACGGTTCACAGACAGCCCAGAGATCAACACGGCGTTCCTTTTCACTCCAGCAGGATGCAGACGTGACGTCAACAACTAATCCCAGGGTCAAAACCTCGGAGCCATGGCAAAGTCCCTAGTTCCAAGCCTCGACGGTTCACCAACAACCTAGAGACTACCTCGGAGCCATGGCAAAGTCCCTGGTTCCAAATCTCGACGGTTTACAGACAACCTAGAGATCAACAATGACGTTCCTCCTCACTCCAACAGGATGCAGATGCGACGTCAACAAAACGGAGCCATGGCAAAGTCCCTAATTCCAAATCTCGACGGTTCACCAACAACCTAAAGACTACCTCAGAGCCATGGCAAAGTCCCTAGTTCCAAGCCTCGACGGTTCACAGACAACCTAGAGACAACCTCGACATTCGTCTCGTTACAGCAGACGCAATGCCAGCAAACGAAGCACAGGAAAATCCCTAGCTTCAGGGTCTTGGAGGCAACTCAAATAAAACCTGAAAGACTATCGGAGATCATCCTACACCAGCGCGGAGTGGTTATGACTCATCGGGGCTCCCAAACTGAGCCTAACCTCAAGTAAAAAGCGGCATGGAAAATCCCTAACACTTGCTCTTCCGACGGTAATATAACCTGGGAGATTACTTGAAGACGTCTTGTCCAGCCCCCGAAGGGATCAGAGACACGACAGTCGCGGGGCTACTCGAACAGCAAGACTGCATATCGGGGAATGCATCAGCCAATGCGACGGTACCATGAACAAAAACCTCAGTACCACAAAACCTAACGGACTTCTGTCGTAAAGAGCAGAGGTTATAACGTTAGGATATTCCTACGAGAACTTCTTGACTCGTCTCGACTCGTAGGGAAAAGAATGTTCTTGCGAGAACTTCTCGACTTGTCTCGACTCGTAGGGAAAAAACATTTTCATGAAACCCTCACGGCTCATGAAGGTGAAAAGTCTTAGGCAACGAGGATATCAACCTGTTTCCTAAGCACCGTGGCCCTACAAGCAGGTCCAAACTGACTCTTGTATATTATCCACGGGCCATATTCTCCAAAGTTGAATATCGACAAGAAGGAAAAAAAACCACTTACGAGTCCTCTCGACTTGTAATGGGGAAAATTCTCTTGTGAGATCCTTACGACTCTCAAGAGAAAACGCACATAGGAGATTCTCACAACTTCTAAGGAGAAAATACACCTGCGGGATCCTCTCGACTCGTAGGGAGAAAACCCTTTATGAGACCCTCATGGCTCATAAAGTTGAAAAGTCTTAGGTGGCAGATCCAAACCTGTTTCCGAAGTCGTCGCTGCCCTTCAAGAAGGTCTAAACTGACTCTTGTACACTATCCATGAGCCACATTCGCCAATGAAATAAAGAAGCTACTTACACGTCCTCACGATTCGTAAGGAAAAATACCCAAGTGAGATCCTTACGACTCACGGAGGCGATGAACACTTAGAAATCCTCATGATTTCTAGGGAGAATATGCACCTATGAGATCCTCTCGACTTGTAGAGAGAAAAAACCTTCTTGAGACCCTTACGGCTTATGAAGATGAAAAAAGTCTTAGGCTATAAGGACCCTAAACTTGTCTCCTAAGCCCTCAATTCTATGGCCATGCATAACTCTGCACTACTTCACCCACACACATACATACGTGGGTAAAGTAGTGGGGGGAATTTGTTCCGGCCAAAATTTTCAGCCAAGAGCTATTTGTTCCCTTATAACCCTTATAAAAAGGGGAGAGAAGAAAGAGGAAAAGAATTCATGGTTAGACATCACGTGTTAAACACGTGAAGCATATAAGCGCTGAAAGAAAATAACAAAGGGCCAAACAGGCCTCACGTGCTAAACACGTGAGCGCTCATATGCAAAGCATATGAGCGCTGAACATAAATAACTAATGGCCAAACAGGCCTCACGTGCTAAACACGTGAGCGCTCATATGTAAAGCATATGAGCGCTGAAAATAAACTAAATAAAACAATTAATGGCCAAACAGGCCTCACGTGCTAAACACGTAAGCGCTCATATGTAAAGCATATGAGCGCTGAAAATAAACAGGTTAAAACCCACACTAGGGGTCATGCGTTAAAAACATGAGTTCTCTTGCTACTCACATGCAAAGCATGTGAGCCCCCCAAATTTAAAATTCTCCAATTAAAATTAAATTCTATTTGGGAAATATTTTCCCTGATCTTTCTAATATGGAAAGATCTTTCTCTAACAGAGAATCCTGGATTTAAAATCCAATGGTGATAAAATATCACCAATTAAATCATCTGATAGAATTAAATTCTATTTAGGAAATATTTTCCTGATCTTCCTCAAACTAGAAAGATCTTCTCTATTAAACAGAGGACCTTTGGATCAAAGATCCAACGGTGATCATCTGGTAGAATAAAATTCTATCATAGGAAAATATTTTCCTAATCTTGTTAAACTAACAAGATATTTATATGATAAGAATAATATTCTATGTTAAACTAACGATATATCCATATGATAGAATTAAATTCTATATTAAGAAAATAAAATTCTAATCTTGTTAAAACTAACAAGATATTCATAATCTTGTTAAACAAACAAGAAATCTTCTCTATTACACAGAGAGCCTTTGGATTAAAAATCCAACGGTGAATAAAATTCACCGATTGATCTAAAAGATCATGGAATCAATCATGATCTCTCAATGAGAGATTCTCTTAACAAATTGATTCTTGTTCTTCTCGTATAAATAGGAGCGAAGAGAGGAGGAGACGCAGAGAGAGAGAGGGGAAGAAAAATACAGAGAGAATTTAATTCTCTAAAAGGAGGAGACCACCCCATAAGCTTTCCAAAAAAGCTCCCACAAAAACAAAAGGGAATTTAATTCTCAAACAAAGGGTTTAACCCTTCAAACAAAAGAACTTAGTTCTTCCTCTGGTTGAGGTCTGCAGAAGCAGATCTCCCCACAAGTTGAGAATTTAATTCTCATCGGGGAGATTCTGTTATGCAGATTCAAAACTTAGGAGAAAGAACTAAGTTCAAAGAATTTAATTCTTACAAAAGTATATAGAAATTTAATTCCTCTGATAACACCAGGGTTTAATCCTGTGAAAAGAATTTAGTTCTTATAAAACATGAGACTTGAAATTCTCATGCACATAGAGGGAAAGACTGGTGATTCATTAGTGTTCAACACTATAATGAAACCTCACGTGTTTCCCCACGTGAGCACCTCTGATGAAAAAAAGAATGGCTGAGACCGTGTCACGTGTTTCACACGCGAGCACCTAAAAGAAGAACAAGAAGTGCCTTCTAAGGCAGTCACGTGTTTCCACGTGACCCCCAAACAAGCACTTATACAGAAAAGAGAATAAACCCAAAGGCAGCGCTCACATTTTGAGAGCACCTCACGTGTTCGCACGTGAGCATTAATGAACTAAGCGCTCAGCACTTATATGGAAAAGGAAATAGGTCTAAAAATAGCGCTCACAGTCTGAGGGCACCTCACGTGTTCGCAAGTGAGCACCACAGGGATTAAGTGTTTAACATTTATATATAAACAAGAACTTGAACCCAATGTACAACGCCAGCTTTGAGGTGCCTCACGTGAGTGCCCCCAAAATCCAATGTTTAACACAGCTTTAGAACCTCACGTAGGAACACGTGAGTGCTCGACTCCACCCTCAAGTTGGCTAAGTCTTCTTCGGATTAAAACATATTCAATCACCAAATAGACCGAGCCTCTATGCTCATGACTTCCCAAACTAATTCCAGTTTCAAACTCGACTGGTGACTCCTCAATTGATGATGTCTCAAAATACGATTAATGATTTCTGGGCTTGACCATCGATTCCTTTTCCCTCGGATAAGGAAATTGGTTCAAGGGTACATCTCTCCACATCTCTGATACATGTCGTTGTAATTTCTCAACGTCTTCAGAGAGGTGGCGGGTCCCGAAAACCAACTGCTCTCCGGTGCACTTCGCAAACTGACGTGCACACCCCAGATCAAACCATACCCCAAGCCGGATGTCTCCCATATCATCGTTGCTCATCCCGACACATAACAAATACACGTGCGTGTAAGATGATCTACAGACCGTAACATCCTTAAACTAAACTCAACGGACCATAACGTCCATAAACTAAACTCTACGGACTGTAACGTCCTTAAACTAAGCTCTACGAACCAAAACGTCCTAAAACTAACTACGGACCGAAACGTCCTTAAACTAAACCCTCACCTCAAAAATGGTGATCTACGGACCGAAACGTCCTTAAACTAACAACAGACCGTAACGTCCTTAAACTAAAACAATAGAGCCCAAATGCTCTTTTGTTGGATCTGAATGATCCTAAAACCCCGTTAAGTAGATTTTAGTCTCAAATTGGACTAACGTATCCTTAACTAAAATTTAAGTTGATCTTAATCTTAAACGAGATTAAAGATCCTTAAATCAACCCAAACACAAATCTAAGATATACGGATTTGGACTAATCCACGCCCTACGGGTAAAAACATAAATTATACTCCGTATACAATCCACGGGCAACCAAAAATAAAACAAACACACACGACACGAAGTGATCTTATAGAGCCGGAGAAAGTGGTTATTGCGGCGCAGTAACGTAATTAACTGCAGGGGCTTGTGCCTGCAGGGAAGTGCGTCCCCACAATCAAAAAACCCCTCGCAAATGAGGGGGAATCTGACGAAGTCATGCTACAACGACTGCATCCGTCTAAACCTCCAACACACGGTGCCATAAATCAACTTGGCATCTTCGGAGAGGTGAACGGATAAACCCAAATAGCATCTTTCCCCAAACTCAGGCAAGACTACCCATTCCAGTTTCGTCTCCATTTTCGGTGGTAAACACTCCTCCTACAATCTTCCTATAAATGCATGGGTCATCTACATTTTTGACAAAGTCAAATTCTTTGACTGTCTCATCAAAGCAGATGATCCAACTCCGCGATACTTGCTTTATTCCATAAATGGATTTAAACAACTTGCACACCTTTCCACTACTCCCACTATCTAAGAAACACTCTGGCTGATCCATGTAAACACTTTCTTCTAAATTTCCATTTAGAAAAGCTATTTTCACGTCCATTTGCCAGATGTCATAGTCATGAAAGACAGCAATGGCAAGCAGGATCCGAATGGATTTAAGCATATCCACTGGAGAAAAGGTTTCATCATAGTCTAATCCAGGTCTTTGACGAAAATCCTTTGCAACAAGTCTAGCTTTGTAGGTTTCCACTTGTCCATCTGCACCAATCTTCTTCTTGAAGATCCATTTGCATCCAACTAGTTTTACTCTAGGAAGAACAACTTCCAAAGTCCATACTTTGTTGGTGTATATGGATTCCATTTCGGATCTCATAGTATCCAACCACTTCACCGAGTCTTTATTCATGATAGCCTGCTGAAAATTAGTAGGCTCATCATCATTGATAATGCAATTCTCTCGATCCCCATCTACGAGAAACCCATAGAATCTCTCAGGCGGACGAGAAAGCCTACTAGGTCTACGGAGCGGCGTCGGTTCGTCGGGCTCTATTGAAATCTGAGGTTCTACTAAGTCCTCGGCAGTAGTTTGGAGTTCTGGAATTTCTTCCAGTTCTACCACGCTCCCACTAATTTCTTTTGCAAGAAATTCGCTCTCTAAAAAGACTATGTGGTGAGCGACAAACACCTTTTGTTCTTCAGTGTGGTAGCCTAGATATCCCCTTGAATTCTTGGGGTATCCCACAAACTTGCACAAAACCGGTCGTGCCTCGAGCTTGTCCGAATTTTGCTTTTTGACAAAAGCCGGTCACCCCCATATTTTTAGATACTTGAGACATGGTCTCTTCCCACTCCACATTTCATATGGAGTGGTAGGCACAGACTTAGTTGGAAACCTATTCAATAGGTATGTTGCTGATTCCAGCGCAAAACCCCAGAAAGAAAGTGGCAACTCAGCACTACTCATCATGGAACGCACCATATCGGGTAGCGTGCGATTCCTTCTTTCTGATAGACTATTATACTGAGGTGTATATGGAGGAGTAAGCTGAGAGAGAATTCCATTCTCTTTTAAGCATTCAAGGAAACTGGTACTTAAGTATTCTTCATCCCGATCAGATCGAAGTATCTTGATACTTTTACCTGTTTGTTTCTTTACTTCATTTTTATACTCCTTGAATTTCTCAAAGGCCTTGGATTTATGCTTCATTAAGAACACATGTCCATACCTTGAGAAATCATTAGTAAAAGTGATGAAGTAGGAGTGACTGCTTCATGCATGTGTAGATATTGGACCACATACATTGCTGTGTATAAGTCCTAAGAGCTCAGTGGCTCTTTCTCCGTATCCAGTGGACAGAGATTTGGTCATCTTTCCTTTGATGCATGATTGACAAGTTTCATATGATGTATATTCAAACGGATCTAAATATCCATCTTTATACAACTTATTCAACCTTGTTTCATTAATATGACCAAGTCTACAATACCATAAGAAGGCTTGGTTTGAATCTGGAGCCTTTCTTTTGAGTGTGTTTTGGATATTGAAAACTTGATGTTGATTGAGTACGTATATGTTGTATTCCAGTGTGCCTGACCCAATCAGTTTTTTATTTAGGTGAATGTTCATGACATTTCTTTCAAGTGCAAAATTATATCCTTCATTAGATAATAAAGATACTAATATAATATTGCAAAGCATACCGGGTATACAAAAACAGCTATATAACACCAAAATGTGCTCACTAGTCAACCCCAGGTGATAATCACCTACCGCAACAGCATCAACGTTTGCTCCATTACCAACCCTGAGGGTCATATCACCTGCCTTCAGTGCTCTACGGTTTCTCAGTGCCTGCAAAGAATTACAGATGTGAGAACCAGAACCGGTATCTAGTATCCATGATGTAGAGTTCACTAAAAAATAGTTTTCGATTACGAACACACCTGAAGCAGAAGCATCAGCTTGCTTCGTGCCCTTGGCTTTGAAAGCCCTCAATCCTTCTTCCAATGCCCCTTCTTGTGACAGAAGTAGCACTCATCCCTTTCTGCTTTTACTCTTCCCGATTTATTTGTTCCCTGCACCTTTTTGACACCTCCTTTCGGTTTGGTGGTGATCTTCTTCTTCTTCCCCTTAGCTTTCTCTTTGGATTTAGAAGAAGATGATTAGCCAACAATAAGAACAGGTGTCTTCTCCTTTTTCAAGGAGCTCTCCGCTACCCTCAACATGTTGAAGAGCTTTGGAAGATCAGCTTCCATATCGTGCATGTTAAAGTTCAGCACGAACTGAGAGAAGGTGTGGGGAAGGGACTGTAGAATCAAGTCAATGTATAACTCGTTTTCCAGCACACATCCTAGGTTTGCGAGTTCCTCAATGAGACTGATCATCTTTAGGTCGTGCTCTCTTACAGGTGATCCTGGAGCTAACCTCATCTGGAATAACTTTCTTGAGGTCTCGTACCTTGCGATACGAGAGTGCTCTCCATAAAAATCTTTGCAATGGAGAAAAATGGATTTGATATCCATATCCTCGTGCTGCTTCTGGAGTTCATTATTCATGGACGCCAGCACGATGCACTTAGCTTTCTCGCAATCCAGATCCTAAGTTTTGCGGACTTCTTTGTCCGCAACTGAGGAATCTGGTCTTGGGACAGGAGGAGCAATACTGGTGAGGACGTATGCCACCTTGTCATAAGTAAGTGCAATGTTGACGTTCCTCGGCCAATATTTATATTTTGGCCCAGTCAGCATATTTTTTTTTCAAGTAGTAGTTTAAGTTCCGTCATGGTTGCTGCCAGAGAGAGAAAAGAAACACTCAGCATATTCTCTTGCAAGATTAGATTGGTTTATTATTTTATTTAATCAGGATGGCTCCCACTGTTTTCTCGAATTCTCCATCAAATCTTAAAAGGAGAACTAGTCGGGATTAACGCACGTCACAATAATTGCTTAACTTTTCGGCCAGGCTAGTGTCGGTACTTCGAGGAAGCTTTTCCAACGCTTTCATGAACTTCCTTAATTACATAATTTCTTTTCCCTGGAGGCATAGCCCCATTAACACCGTTTTAGACACCTACTTGGTTTATAGCATTGATTGTTAAGTGAAAAAATCTCCCAAGAGTAATTCTACTCATCAGTGGGATCGGGATCCAACTATCATTGTGTGATGATCTAGATGGAATCCACTCTAGTCACCACACTCCAGAAGGTATGCTAAACCTGCAAGTTTCCTTTATATTTGAAACTCCCGATGTGATTTTTGCCCCAAACTCTTATGACCTTGACGAAGGCCAACAAATCATAAGATGCAGGTCAAGTTCTTCCCTTCGTTGTCCTGATTAATTTAGACCCACCCGTACTCGCCCTTGAAGAAGGCCAACAAGGTTGTACGACTGTCCTAAACTAATGCATCTATCTATGCTACAAACAAGCAATACACCGCTACCATTCACTATGCCTTGACGAAGGCCAACAAACACAGCATGAATACGATATGCTACTCATTTGAAATGACAGAGGGCTAGGGCTGGTTTTTGGCGAAAACCGTGAACGTAATGAACTTGATATAGTTGAAGGAACGATAGCTTTGAAAAGGAGTGGCTCAAACTCCGCCTTTTTAAACGAGTGTTTTTAAAAGAACCGAGTGGGTTTTTCAAAATGTTCCAACAACATCTTTTTAGGTTTATTTCCTTGCATTAATTAATATTAATGTGGTCCCATCAATTAACCGTATAATTGTAGAAAAGAAACGAAAATAGAACGTACACTTATACCATCCGCATTCGCCATGGGTGTAACAACCCTAATTTTCTTATACACTTTTTCCATACAAATTTTTAAATTGTTTTTTTTCAAAATCCTTAAAGGGGTATTTTAACCAGAGCACAAGTTATAAGTAATTATTTTGTTTTTAATTACAAGTTACTAGAATGTAACAACTCCATTTTTAATGTACAAAGAATTGATTTAAATTCAAAGTATACTTGGAGTATTTAATGTTACTGATATCTCTTTAAGTATTTATTCCACACCATAATTACAAGAAGGAACTTGTAGCTCATACCTTGCACTGCTGAACCAAGCCACCAGAGTTTAAATCCCATACCCCACATTATTATTAATATTGTTTTTTTTTAAATCTTTAGAATACCAAGAGTTGACACGTGCATATCTCACAAAAACCCCACTACACCCAAAGATGTAACATTTTCAGGAGTTAGACAAACCGTCGGGGGGGATCCCGCCCGCCTGACTCGGCTGGGAATCGGCCAAATCGGCCTTGACTCGGTCTGCCTCAGTCCTCCAACCGAGTCACGGCTGAGTCGGCCGATTCCGGCGACGGCCCCAACATCAAACTTGTGTCTTTTCATATTCCCTATGCACCTGCAAAATTTCAGCCTCAGACCACTTCCAGAGCACTTTTAAAACCCCAATTACTCCACTTTTAATACATTTTTATACATTTTATCATATTTTTCATTTTAACCTTTCATCTACCCAAACCCTAGCCTACCCTATAAATACACCTTCTACCCTCTACCCTCTCACCCCAAAATCCTATGCCCACTCTCTCAAAAATTTTCCAAGAGTCGTGTACTTTGAAAACAAGCTCGAGGCGAAGCTCCGACGAATTCCCAGCGGAACTTCCGGCGACTGTTTTAAGGAACTACCGGCGACGACGCAATACATCGACGATCTCTCTAGTTCCCTCTCACTCTCTTATTTAATCTAAAACCCATAAGTCCCGTTCTCTCTCTCTTTCCTATTCACAAAAATACAAAATTACAAAACCCGGCGGAATCGGAACAAATCCGATTTTCGATTCGGTTTTCTATAAAATTCCACTTCTCACTAATACAATCATTATTAAAATTCCTCATGTTGACTTAAATACTAATTAAACAATTTGAACAAGTTTCATTACATAAAATGATAGCTTTCTCAAATTATCGTATTTTTCACCTAAATACCACATTGTTCAATCCTTTATTTAACCCATCAAACTTGCTATACATTTAAAGTAGATCACGAGGTAATGAACTACCTCCACACACACTTACATACAAGCTAACACGATATCATTGAAACCTTAGAATACGAGAAAACAAGCATTTACATTTAAATACCATATACTTAATAAAACTATTTCTAAAAGAGTTAGAGTTAATACACTTTTAAATAAATACATCTTATTATGAAAATACGATAAGTTGTGGACATCGGTCATTTATCTAAACCTGACTTTGTGGTGTCTAGGCTAGGCAAATGAGAAAGGTAACTTTAAAAGACCCGTCTCACGGTTATTCGTAAGCGGATCCCTCCTTTACTCACTTGTACTTACCTGGCCACAATTGGCGGTGAAGAGGCGATTTGAGGCATCTAACAACTTGTCATTTAAACCATTTAGAAATAGTATAGTTGACTTAGAAAACCCTAGAACCTAAAATACGGAAAATTGACATTTTTACAAATAAATACCATTTACTTTATAAAACCGTTTTCTAAACGATTTAGTATTTTACAATATTTGCAAAGCGCCGCTACAACCCACTTTGGGGAACCCGTTCGGGATGGTGCTGATTATCGCACATCCTCGGGCTTAGTAGTACGAGATTCAGACCTCCGCAAGGAGCATTCGGTCTCGAAAGATTTAAAATACGAGATCTGAAAAAAATGAGATTTTCTAGAATATAAAATATTTATTAAAATTATTTTTATATAAATATATGTATATTTATCCTTAAAATGCCTATTTTATTATGATATAAATATTCCACCTTTTTCTAAAAATCCCAAGAATAAATTTACACTAAAATATCATGAATTTCAAATAAATCAATATTACAGATAAATACCTTTATAAAACTAGGATATTTCCACTAGAAATGTCACAATATAAAATCCACCTCATTACAACTCTAAAGACGAATAATAAATGCTTGGGGAGTATTTTGAAAAGTATATAAAAGTATTTTACATAAAAACCCCTCAAGTTTTATAAATTACCCTAAGGACCCTAGCAATTATAAGTTTGAGAAATAATCAAGACTTCGATCTACATTTCTAATTGTCTGACTCGGGTTTGAGTCTGATTATTCTGACTTGAATATGATTCAAGTCAATCTACATTCTATAATATTCCAATTCAATATGAACGCATGAATCCATGAATCCAATTATCAATCTATACAACTTGACTGAACCGAACCATGGATATATTCCTTTTACATTGTTCTCCAGTTATTCCACTTACATGATTCTACGGTTACATCCGTTAACTGATATCATGGTTTCGGTCTGTCTTTCAATGATACACTCAATTCAAATTACAGTACAAAACAATACAAATAAAACACTACGGGGTTTAAGGGGTAGACTGGTACGGAATATGTTAAAGGTCGCACGAGATGGTCACTTAAGACGTAATTACATCCATGCCGTTGTTCCGTGGTATTATCGACGGAGCCTTGTACTACAGGTTACCAAAGTCCCCGGTGTAAGTGGGACTCCCCTCGTATACACTGGCATCTTCTGTACCAAGCTACAAATAACAGCGTTAATACAACATTACAACATTATAATACAACATTAAAAGCTACTATCTCTCTCTTACTCTCTGTCTATTTCTCTCTCATCTTTGGGACTTATCGAGCGACCTGTTCGCTGACGACATTCTATTTCTTTCTTCTTTGAATGTCGCCAGGTGGTTTGGACCCGGTAGATATCGAGCCATCTGCAGAAGACTTGGAGCAGTTTGCTGAAGAATCAGAGCTCTAGTTTCATTGTACATTTTCCATTCAGTACTTTTCATTTCAGTTGTATTTCCTTTTCATGCATTGTACAAAAGAATGTTAATAAATAAAAGTTGTTGTTTTTCTTATATCTTGTGTATTTATTTTTATATTGCTTAGATACGCTTAGCGTATTTGCTTCTGAGAAGATACGTAGCGGCCTCGTCCCGTCCCCTTCGCCGTACACCGAGAAGCGGGGCGTGACAGGTTTTGTTGGCGGCCCATGCAGGTCAGAGCTGTATGGAACCCTAAGCAATACAAAACAGAAGAACCAGCAACTAAAACATTCTTTACAGTCATATTTCTTGAATCTTACAATTTCATGTTCTTTGAATCATATACCTTGAATCTGTCCTAACCCAAAATCCCCTCATCTCTTTTACAATCTTACCGAAACCTTCGCATTCTTTCATTCCTTCACATATTCTTCACATTTTATAAACCCTTGCACCACCTTGTTATTTTTCACATACTGTCAGTACACCAGCATCAAACTTTCCTTGGATTTGTTACACCTTCCTTTTACAAATTTCGGGGACTAAATTTTTATAAGCAGGGTAGAATGCAACAACCCTAATTTTCTTATACACTTTTTCCATACAAATTTTTAAATTGTTTTTTTCAAAATCCTTAAAGGGGTATTTTAACCAGAGCACAAGTTATAAGTAATTATTTTGTTTTTAATTACAAGTTACTAGAATGTAACAACTCCATTTTTAATGTATAAAGAATTGATTTAAATTCAAAATATACTTGGAGTATTTAATATTACTGATATCCTTTTAAGTATTTATTTCACACCATAATTACAAGAAGGAGCTTGTAGCTCATTGGTAATACCTTACACTGCTGAACCAAGCCACCAGAGTTCAAATCCCATACCCCCACATTATTTTTAATATTTTTTTTTTTAAACCATTAGAATACCAAGAGTTTACACGTGCATATCTCACAAAAACCCCCACTACACCCAAAAATGTAACATTTTCAGGAGTTAGATGAACCGTCGGGGGGGATCCCGGCCGCCTGACTCGGCCGGAAATCGGCCAAATCGGCCTTAACTCGGTCTGACTCAGTCCTCCGACCGAGTCACGGCCGAGTCGGCCGATTCCGGCGACGGCCCCAACATTAAACTTGTGTCTTTTCATATTCCCTATGCACCTGCAAAATTTCAGCCTCAGACCACTTCCAGAGCTCTTTTAAAACCCCAATTACTCCACTTTTAATACATTTTTTATACATTTTATCACATTTTTCATTTTAACTTTTCATCTACCCTAACCCTAGCCTACCCTATAAATACACCTTCTACCCTCTACCCTCTCACCCCAAAATCCTGAGCCCGTTCTCTCAAAAATTTTCCAAGAGTCGTGTACTTTGAAAACAAGCTCGAGACGAAGCTCCGACGAATTCCCAGCGGAACTTCCGGCGACCTTTTTAAGGAACTACCGGCGACGACGCAATACATCGGCGATTCCTCTAGTTCCCTCTCACTCCCTTGTTTAATCTAAAACCCGTAAGTCCCGTTCTCTCTCTCTTTCCTATTCTCAAAAATACGAAATTACAAAACCCGACGGAATTGGAACAAATCCGATTTTCGATTCGGTTTTCTATAAAATTCCACTTCCCACTAATACAATCATTCTTAAAATTCCTCATGTTGACTATTAAACACTAATTAAACAATTTGAACAAGTTTCATCACATGAAATGATAGCTTTCTCAAATTATCGTATTTTTCACCTAAGTACCACATTGTTTCAATCCTTCATTTAACCCATCAAACTTGCTATACATTTAAAGTAGATCACGAGGTAATGACCTACCTCCACACACACTTACATACAACCTAACACGATACCATTGAAACCTTAGAATACGAGAAAACAAGCATTTACATTTAAATACCATATACTTAATAAAACTATTTCTAAAAGAGTTAGAGTTGATACACTTTTAAATAAATACATCTTATTATGAAAATACGATAAGTTGTGGATATCGGTCGTTTATCTAAACCTGACTTTGTGGTGTCTAGGCTAGGCAAGTGAGAAAGGTAACTTTAAAAGGCCCGTCTCACGGTGATTCGTGAGAGGATCCCTCCTTTCCTTACTTGTACTAACCTGGCCACAATTGGCGGTGAAGAGGTGATTTGAGGCATCTAACAACCTGTCGTTTAGACCATTTAGAAATAATCTAGTTGACTTAGGAAACTCTAGAACCTAAAATACGGAAAATTGATATTTTTACAAATAAATACCATTTACTTTATAAAACCGTTTTCTAAAAGATTTAGTATTTTACAATCTTTGCAAAGCGCCGCTACAACCCAGTTTGGGGAACCCGTTCGGGATGGTGCGAATTATCGCACATCCTCGGGCTTAGTAGTACGAGATTCAGACCTCGCAAGGAGCATTCGGTCTCGAAAGATTTAAAATACGGCATCTGAAGAAAATGAGATTTTCTAGAATATAAAATATTTATTAAAATTATTTTTGTATAAATATATGTATATTTATCATTAAAATACCTATTTTATTATGATATAACTATTCCACCTTTTTCTAAAAATCCCAAGAATAAATTTACACTAAAATACCATGAAATTTCAAATAAATCAATATTACAGATAAATACCTTTATAAAACTAGGATATTTCCACTAGAAATGTCACAATATAAAATCCACCAAATTACAACTCTAAAGACGAATAATAAATGCTTGGGGAGTATTTTGAAAAGTATATAAAAGTATTTTACATAAAACCCCCTCAAGTTTTATAAATTACTCTAAGGACCCTAGCAATTATAAGTTTGAGAAATAATCAAGACTTCGATCTACATTTATAATTGTCTGACTCGGGTTTGAGTCTGATTATTTTGACTTGAATATGATTCAAGTCAATCTACATTCTACAATATTCCAATTCAATATGAAAACATGAATCCATAAATCCAATTATCAATCTATACAACTTGACCGAACCGAACCATGGATATATTCCTTTTACATGGTTCTCCTGTTATTCCACTTACATGATTCTACGGTTACATCTGTTTACTGATATCATGGTTTCGGTCAGTCTTTCAATGATACACTCAATTCAAATTACCGTACAAAACAATACAAATAAAACACTACGAGGTTTAAGGGGTCGATTTGTACGGAATATGTTAAAGGTGGCACGAGGTGGTCATTTAAGACGTAATTACATACATGTCGTTGTTCCGTGGTATTATCGACGGAGCCTTGTACTACAGGTTACCAAAGTCCCCGGTGTAAGTGGGACCCCCCTCGTATACACTGCCATCTTCTGTACCAGGTTACAAATAACAGCGTTAATACAACATTACAACATTATAATACAACATTAAAAGCTACTCTCTCTCTCTCTTACTCTCTGTCTATTTCTCCCTCATCTTTGGGACTTACCGAGCGACCTGTTCGTTGACGACATTCTATTTCTTTCTTCTTTGAATGTCGTCAAGTGGTTTGGACCCGGCAGAGATCGAACCATCTGCAGAAGAGATGGAGCAGTTTGCTGAAGAATCAGAGCTCTAGTTTCATTGTACATTTTCCATTCAGTACTTTTCATTTCCTGCTATGCCATTGTTTAGGCATCGTTTTATTTCAGTTGTATTTCCTTTTCATGCATTGTATAAAAGAATGTTAATAAATAAAAGTTGTTGTTTTTCTTATATCTTGTCTCTTGTGTATTTATTTTTATATTGCTTAGATACGCTTAGCGTATTTGCTTCTGAGCAAATACGTAGCGGTCTCGTCCTGTCCCCTTCGCTGTACACCGGGAAGCGGGGCGTGGCACTGGGGCCCCGTCATATACCGTTAGGTTACTTAACTAACGGCAGAGCGAGGGCTGAACTAGCACGGGTGCAAAATATAAGCAACGTTTATTATATATATATATATCCATTCGTCTCACGCAATAATAAGCATTCCAGATTACAGAATCACAGATGAATATATTGGATATACTAGAATTTCCGTGTTTCGTTTTAACCTATAACGAAACACGGATTCCACGGTCATGATGAATAGCCAAAAAACCCCACCCTAGACCCCTACGGATACGGCAAACTACCCGCCAAATTCCCAATGTGAAGCAACCTCCCTCAATAAAATGAGTAGGCCACTCGGCACTTCAAGAACCCGGTAGTTTTTGCACCCCACCTTGGGTCTATCCTAGGAGCAAAAACAGTAAATGAAATAATACAACGATGGCTACAACCTCAACCCGGATGTGCCACATCTAATTTACAAATTACATGAATAAAAGAAAAGAAAACACTCTTCTCATATCCCCCGGCTATTCATTCACGACAATCCAATACTCCATATACACAAACCACAATCACAAACAAAGAAATGTGCAACCCCTACTAATCGATATATAGCAATTAGGGGACGTTTCGAAACACATTTAAACTGAAAGCGGACAAACGATGTTAATTTTTCGACTTCAAGACACTCCGAATTGCCCTTACTCAAAAATGACAGAATATGAATTCTGGGAAAAAACAAACAACGCTCTAAAACCTAAATCTAAGAGATTAGAACACCACAAAAACATGAAGGCAAAATATCATTTTTGAACCGGCCAAGCCGGGAAAAAGTAGGTTTTGGCCAGCAAAAGTTTAGTTGTTTTGCCTCGGTTTTCCATGGTGTTCTAGTTATAGCATATATAGTCTTCTGTAGTTGTTTAAAAAAAATTTAGAAGACTTTTAAAAATTTCCAGAAACTTGGATTTAGATCTAAACATTTCGGAGTCGTTTTGGTTTTGAAACTTTATACATCGTTAAAAACAGCTAGATAGGGTTTAAGTTGGCTCTGATACCATGTAAGTCGATGTAGCACACCCCATATGGTTAGTGGGAAAGCGGAATTTGCAAACGACGATTTTTAAATAAACAACATCGACCTAAATACCCGGATCGTTTCATAAACCCTAACTAGCAAAACTTAAGAGGGTTCTAATCTACTATGAAGAGATTTATACATTCCCGATCAAGTCCTTCGAGTCTTGTTTGTCCTTCTTTGCTCCTTCCCTTAGCACCTAGGTAGATTGACACGAACTCGGTCGCCGGTCTCCTCTTCGTCAAAGAAGATCCACCCGAGAGTCTCGGGTCCAAGCTTCAACCTCAACGAAGAAGTAACTAAGAAGTCTACTTTGCAAGAATAGACTACTAAGTAGATGTAGATAATGATCTTATGGAGTATTTTGTCTCAAAAGCCCTATGGATCACAATACATATGAGTGTTAGGGCTTGAGGATGAAGGAGGAGGAAACTTGGAGAGAGTGTGAGCTCAAGAAACAATGAGCAAGGTCTTGTAATAATGAGAGAATGGCTAAGTCTCACCAATAATTCAAGCATGGATTATTTTAGATGCAAAATAATCAACCATGCTTGAATAGTGCAACCAAATGAATAAAATAAAAACCAAGCCATGCTTTCATCCATTCTAAGAATATCTCCAAACACCACCTCATTAATCCATTTCTAAAAATGGATAAATCCAATAATGAGGTGTCTCCTTCTAGAAGCATGTCTTGCGAAATTACAAGAATGCCCTCACCGTATATACATACCCGTATTCGTATTCCGAAAAATACGAATACATCAAGACGAAAATAATCCAACAATATAATACTAGGATCCGGCTTAAACCAAAACCTACTAGTATTATCCGTCCGAACATCATCCGTGTAGCCAGTACACGTATGTGATCGAAACCCTGCCGTAAGACAATACGGGCTCTACATCGTTTCGCCTGAACCAGGGAAACCCTCTGTATAGGACTCTAAAGAATCGACAGTACGCTGGTAGTGGGTTTAACCACAAGTCCGTCAGCGGCACTAACTGTACGTAATGGCTACCCAGGTACATGTCGAAAAGAAGGCCGATGAGTGAACTCATCTGAACTCCTACTGAGCCTGTCCATGAAAATCTCCATGCAGTCCGGTCTATTCGTCTGAGAGTATCGCATATAAGGTCTAGGGGTGGAAAACGTTAGACCCCTAATAACCAGACAAGTCGTGTCAGTGTGGCTCAAGACCATCCGAGAATCTACTGGTCCAACCACCAATAATTCTCAATCCGCCCTGGCTAGGGACTTATGGTGTTGACCAACTGATCAAGGTGCGGCATCGACTCCCTATACCGGGAGTGACGAATCCCTACCAGTTGCTCAGTAACTCCATGTAGCTCGGGACTGTACCCAACTAAAACCTGGTTGCGCGACTCAGTAGAGCCGTGGTAGGGTAGTAATCAAAGCATAGTGGGAACTCACACGAGACAAATGACGACCTCGGGTCGACAGGCTATCTGCACCCATGTCACTGGAGAACTGCTATCTGACGCTAGGTATAATACCATCTAGCCAGTCCTTGGCGAGTCCTGTCCGGTGTACTCACATCCTGTGAGCACCTGTATACAATGTTAGGAGCACCTCACCAATGGCTGCGGGACCAATCCATTGCCCCTCGTCAAGGTCTAGATATGTATACACTAGTCTGCTCTGGAGTATCGATGCCCGGTCTCAATACTCCTACGACCAGGGACACTTTAAGGATGTGCCTATCAACTACCCAGCTCCCACAAGTATGATTCCCATCACAATGCTGGTAGTCAAGCAAAGATCCTATGGGCTTTATCAACATGTATATAAGATATGAAACACAAAGTAAAATACATCACATGTTAAGATAAAGACAAACCAAAGAGCGTACTATCATATCGAGCAAGATTGTCCTGTACATACATATCCCTAGAATCCTATACAATGAAGACCTCTAGGGCATACAAATCCAACAAAACGATCGAGAAAAGTAAGAAATGAAGAAGAGGAATGGGGTGGCTGTTGCGTTGGGTTCTGGGGTGGCGAGAACCGAGGTGAGATGATGGCGATGATGGGAAGCTGTCGGCGACGAGATGGTAGTGGGTTCTTGGGTTGTGATCGGGGTTGGGAAGATGACGAGGGTTGATGATGGTGGTGGTTTGTGGTGTCGGGGAGAGGAGAGTGAGGTGAGGAGGAGGGGATGGTGGTGATGGTGCTGGCGACGGCGAGTCTCCGGCGAGGTTGGGGTTTCTGAGGTTGGTGTCGCGGGTGCAGGGTTTGTCATCGGGGTTGCTGGGATGCTCGGGAAGGAGAGGATGGAGAGGAGGTGGTGAGGATGACGAGGGTGAGGTCGACGAGGATGAGAGGGCAAGGTGATCGGTGGCGGTGGCTTGGCGACGATAAGGTGACGAGAGGGAGCAGTTAGGGTTTGAGTTGGGTTCTCACGGCGACGAGAAGAAGGAAAAGAAATAGAGGAGAGAGAGGTGATGTTAAAATAATATTAGGTTTATTATATATATATATATATATAATTAGAGAGAGACAGAGGGGATAGAGAGAGAGAGAGACTGGGAAAGAGAGAGAGAGAACAGGATATAATATATTTAGTTTATATATTATATTATATATATATATAAACTGTTAGTTTTAGAAATATATTATTATATATATATTTTGGGATAATACAACTAATATCAAATTATTCCGAAAATTACCCGATCTCTTCTAAAAATCTAGTTTTTAAATGTGGAGAATATACGTAAAAGTTAAAACCATAATGCGATATCCGGTCAATAAAAATGCATACCCCCAAGTACGGATCTACGTAAATATACGATCCAAACGAGTCTGTTTTAACACTTAGGACATGAACATGATGTATGGATGCAACCATATGATATGGGGTATGATAACTGTTGGATATTGGTGCCCTCAAGGAAATTATCGTAGTTGCGGGAATGCAATTACTGAATTCGATGAGGCCCTATACCAAGAATAGTCTTACTTGAGATGATAGTGTGCTATCTGGTTTGTCTTTATCTGTCATGTTAATACAAGGTACTAGTTATCACGTATCGCAAATACATGAGATAAAACCTATAGGATCTTTGCTTTACTGCTAGGATTAGGATAAGGATCATACTAGTGGGGCCTGGTAGTTTATAAGCACATTCTTAAATGTCCCTAGTAGTAGGAGTATCGAGACAGGACATCGGTACTTTAGTTTAGACTAGTGTATATGTTTCATGACCCTGTACGGGGCAGTGGCTGATCCCATAGCCATTTGTGTTTGACACTGAGGATTGTATACATGTGCTCATTGGATGAGTTACACATGACGGACTTGCTGAGAACTCCTATTTGGTATTATACCTGTTGGATATAGTGCCCTCAAAGTTAATTATTGGATCGCAGGTACGTGATTGCAATGATTGAGGCAGGACCTATACCGTAGGACAGTCTTGCTCGAGATGATAATATGCTATCTGGTTTGTCTTTATCATCGTGTACATACTTTAGTTCACTATTGCATGTTGATAGAGCCCATAGGATTCTTGCTTGACTGCCAGCAGTATGATGGCGATCATATACGTGGGAGGTGGGGTCTATAAGCACATCCTTAAAGTGTCCCTAGTCGTAGGAGTTTCGAGACAGGGTATCGATATTCCAAAGTAGACTAGTGTATACAGTCGAGACCCCGACGAGGGGAGGTGTCCGGTCTCACAAGCCCTTGGTGACAGTTGGTTCACCTAAGATGTATACAGGTGCTCATTGGGTTATGAGTACGCCGGACAGGACTCGCCGGGAATATGCTAGTTGGTATTATACATATCGTCAGATAGCAGTTCCCAGGTGACATGTGTACAGGTTAGTCTGTCGACCTGAGATCGTCATTTGTCTCGTGTGAGTTCCCACTGTGCTTTGATTACTACCCTACCACGGCTCAAAGGAGTCGTGCAAATAGGTTTTAGTTGGGTACAGTCCCGAGCCACATAGAGGAAATGAGCGGATCGTCGGGGATTCGTCTCTCCCGGTATTGCGGGTGAGATCGTGCTGTATTTAGGAGAGCCATTACACGAAATCCCTAGCCAGGGTAATCGAGATTTACTGGTAGGTATTCCAGTAGTATCTCAGGGTGTTCTGGGCTACTCTCCGACACGACTTATACCACTATTGGGGGTCTGACGTTTACCAGCCCCCTAGGCCCTATATGCGATACTCATAGACGAACAGACCGGACTGTACAGATATTGTCACTGTCAGGCTCAGTAGGGTTTCTGGATCAGTTCACTCGTCAGCCTCTCTTCCGATCAATACATGGGAAACCGTTACGTACAGCTAGTACCTCTAACGTGCTAGTGGTTATACCCAATTCCAGTGTATTAATGAGTCATTAGAGTCCCCTACAGACAGTTTTCCAAGTTCGGGCGAAATGTTGTAGAGGCCGTATGGATATATGGCGGGGTTCGATCATATCCGTGCACTTGTGCACGGATCATGATCGGACGGATAATACTAGCGGGCTTTGGTTTAAGCCGGACCCTAGTATTATATTGTGTTGGGATATTTTTGTTTCTTTGCATTTGTATTTGGTCGGAATACAAATGCTGGTATGTATATACAGTTGTAGGGTAATCCTGTAATTCGTTACGGGGTTATTTTTGAAGTTGCCAGTTTTTCATCCCTCGGTTAAACATTAGCCTTAATATTTAATTAATTGTTTTTGATTGAGTATCTTTTTTTGTCCATATTATCATTTTTTCTCTTCTGGCTGAGCCATTCTTGTAGTGGGTGTATGACCATGCTTTCATTTAATGCTAGCATGGGTTTGTTTGGCTTGGTGGCAGCATGGGTATTAGGTGGCTCATTGTTAATTATTGTTGTTGGAGTGTGCTGGCAATATTTTTAGTGGAGGGGATTGATTTATGGTTGACATACATTCACCACTTGAACCTCTCTCTCTAACTTTTGAGAAAATCCCTAGAGAAACAATTTTCTAGCCTTGCACAGAAGTGGCCGAGTATAATTTTTGTGCAAACTCATTTTTGTTTCCTCCAAGGTCATTTTGTTTGCTCATAATTTCCAATGGAACTTCATTTACCTTCGCCCGATTCGTTGGGTGTCTTGAGACAAAATGTTCTACACTCTTCTCTACTTCATCTTGGACATATCGGCTAGCAAACTTCATATCTGAGTTGCTTCAGTTTGAAGCGGGAGCCCGTATAAAGATCCGTTGACGTGGTGCCATTTTGACGAGGAGACCGGAGAGCGGATTTCATCGGGACAGCTGCAACAAGCATGGGACGGAGATTGAAGACCAAAGGACACAGATCGATCAGTATAATCTTTCCAAACTCTTTTACAGTTTTGCTAGTTTACGGTTAATGGAACGATCTGGGTATTTGGTTGCGGTAGCGCCGGTTTTTTGTAAACAGTTTTTGTTCCGCATTTGGCGTCGGTTTGACGGCCGGGACGCCGCCGCACCCCAACATGGTATCAGAGCCAGGTTATTAACTGTTTACTAGCTTGTTCTAATGTGTTTAAAATATAGATCGACCGAATTTTCAAAACCGCATTTCCGTAGTTAAAGTTTCTGCCGAATTTTTAAAGTTGTCTAAAAATTTTTTTGGGTATATCAGAAAATCGTGCAGGCTTTTCTAAGACCCCTGAAGAAATTTGAAAGCACGATCTTACAATAACGCCGCGGAACCGTGGCAGAATAGGCTTGTTCGCCGCGGTTGCGCGGTGGAATTGTGGACTCAGCGCTTCATTTTTCTTCTGGGTGTCAGGTATATGAAATTGTGGTTTCTGAGATTTTTGTTTATGGCCCAGATTTTTTGAGTGCTGGATTCACACTTGGGACCCACTTCGGGAAATTTTGTCGATCGAAATTTTAAATGCGTTAGTTCACAGTACTTACATTTCTATCTGTGACCGTGAATGTCATTTGATCGGTAAACCTTGTCTAATTGCTATAGTTCTTTTTGGACGGGTTTACGAACGTGACATCCACGTTGATGTTCTGTGTTGTGCTGTGATGTTGCGGATTTGTCGTGGTGGATAGCTCCTGTGCAATGGTAGTGTTGTTTGGATATATTTGTACATTTGATATTGCGAGGCGAGCTTCCGACATGTGGACCGTCGTCACTGCCTGTTTGTATATTATTCTTTTAGGGCACGACCGAGTTGAGGTCGATGTACCCATTGTACATATTTTATTTTCTGTACTAGGATTACCCCGCGGTGGAGTGCACGGATAGCTGGGCTCTAGAGGGCAACGGGCCCGCATCTCATGGCTTTGAGACGAATGGGGCTTCACTCTAGAATTGGCGGGCTATTCGCCGCACTCGTTGGGGGTATAGGTTGACCCAAGGAGGGGTGCTCAAGTTACCAGATTCCGTGAAGTGCTTGGTGGTCCATTCACTTTGCTGAAGGGAGCTGCCTCGCTTCAGGTTTTGGCGGGTAACTTGCCATGCCCGTAGGGGTCTAGGTTTTCATTGCATAAGCTATCCACACGACCAGGGGAACGTCGGGTTTCAGTTGCAGCTCTATGAAACCCGGGGATCCTAGATTATCTGTATTGTTCTGTGATGCTTATTACTTTTCTGTGATGTTGCATTTATCATACCTGGAGCAATTATTATATATTGATATATATACTAGTAGATGTTGTATATGTTTTGCACCCGCGCTAGTCCAGTCCCCGCTCTGTCGTTAGTTAAGTAACCTAACGGGTGATAACGGGATCCAGTGGCGAATGCGGATGGCATATATGTACATTATATTTTCGTTCTTTTATGGTATGATTAATTGATGGGACTGCGTTGATTTTTATCAATGCAAGGAAAACAAACCTATATTTGATGTTGTTGGAACCAAATTTTCAAAAAGCTATTATTGCAAGGACATTCTCTTTTGTTTTGCACAGTGGTATTCGGTTATAAATATCCAGCACCTCATTCGACGAGGAAAGGGCCGAGATCCCTTCACCGGGAGTGACCCCTTGGACAGAGCTTTGCGTCAGTATAATTTCACTATAGTCGATTACTTTTTGCTTTGCATCGTGGTATTCAGTTTGGAATATTCTGCACCTCATTCGACGAGGAAAGAGCCGAGATCCCTTCACCGGGAGTGACCTCTTTAGCAAAGATTTTCGCTACTATATATTTATAAAAAGCTATCCGGTTCCTTCAACGATATCAAGTTCATTACGCTAAAGGTTTTTCGCCAAAAAGCAGCCGTAGCCCTCCGTCATTTCGGATAAGTAGCACATAGTATTCATGCGGTGTTTGTTGGCCAAAGTCAAGGCATCGTGTGCGGTAGCTGTGTGTTGTTTGTCCGTTGCATGGATATGCATTGGTTTAGAACAGTCATACCACTTTGTTGGCCAAAGTCAAGGGTGTGTGTGGGTGGGTCTAAATCAATCAGGACAATGACGGGTAGAACTTGACTTGCGGGTTATGATTTGTTGGCCAAAGTCAAGGTCATAAACCGCTTGGGGTAAAAACCACATCGGGAGTTTCAAACATACAGGAAACTTGCCAGGCTTGCACATACCTTCTGGAGTGTGGTGATTTGAGTGGCTTCCATCAAGTTATCATGCGATGATAGTTGGATCTCGATTCCCACTGATGAGTTGGTTTACTCCTCGGGTGATTCCGACTAATTCTTCTTTCAGGTTTGGAGAAGAATTTGAGCATACAGTGGGAGGTTTCCTGATTAGATAAAATGATTAACAATTCTGATCTATGTTTGAGTGCACGCAGAGTGTTTCTTTTCTCTCTCTCTTTGACCGCGACCATGACCCGGCCCTAGACTATAACTCAGTGCCCAAGTTAACCGAACTTTCTTAAAACATTGGATTTTGGATTGTCTGAGTTCCATACATCATTTCCACTCCTTCTTTTACCCTTTGCATTTCTCTAGAACACCCCGTATTATTACAAACATCCACTTCCATTGGATAAATCCATCGTATGGTTATATACGAACTCGGAGGATTTTCTTTGAGGAAGGATTCAGGTTCTGGAGAGATTGAATAGGACTATTCGGTTGTCTTTTCCTTTCACCTTCTCTCGGGTTGTGAGGACTCCTAGGATTAGGAGAGAGTACACCTATTACGCTTATTGGATAGTCTTCTTCCAAACCATAGGCAGGTGCCGAAAGGTAGGGAATGAAGAAAACCAATTAGCCTAAGTTGGGTGTACAGAAGGTAATAAGTAAAGACAAATAAAGGGATCAGAAAGAGGGCAAAGTAAATTGCGACTGTTAACATTCACGACCAAACCTCGTATTTCATCGCCACTCCTAATTCACCTTTGTATTTCTCCAGAACACCCCGTATCACTACGAACATCCAATTCCATTGAATAAATCTATCGTATGGTTATATACGAACTCGAAGGAACTTTTTCGATGATGGATTCTGGTTCAGGAGAAATAGGAATAAGGTTTATTCAGTTGTCTTTTATCCTTACCTTCTCTCAGGTTACGAGTGCTCCTAGGATTAGGAGAGTACACCTATTATGCTTATTGGATAGTCTTTTTCCAAACCATAGGCTGGTGCCGAATAGTAGGGAAGGAAGAAAACCACTTAGCGTAACGATGGTGTACAGAAGGTAATGAGTAAAGACAAATAAAGGGAATTGGAGAGATGGCAAGGAAATATATGGTTACAGTCATGAATCTGATAATGGAAGAGGCATTACTAGGAATACCCGGATACCCCTTCGAAACATATTCATGTTTCAGTTTCACTGTGTATTGTTAATAGAAAACTGATTTCCCAATTAAACCCTTGCTCCAGGGTATGTATTTACCAGGTATGATTCTCACATCTGTATGGTTTTACAGATGATGAGTGGGAGTAAGTTATTGGGAATTAGGTGATCATCCTCATTATATCGGAAGTCGTTGTAATTGGTGATATTTGAGGAAATCGCCTGGATACAGTTTTCAACCTATGACGCACAGAGTTTGAGTTATTCAACTCAGGGGACTTATACAAAGTATTGTATATTGTCCAGTGTCCATTAGGACAAAGGGGTTGGTCCTCGTACTGTATTATGTTTACTTATGACTTCTCAACTTTTAGACAAGTGTTTCGTAGAAATACAAGGTCCAAGTTTGAGAAGTTATAGGTGCAGGAATAAAGTAGAGAACCAGGTGTCACAAGTATCGGGATTCTTCAAGGTGACCGAAGATGTAGATATTTGTGTTTGGTATTCAGTTGATAGTAATGATTTTGAGAACTTGCTTCTCTTTCAGGTTACTCATAATTGGATGCACTTCTAAGTTGAGTAATGCTGATCGGTCTCTCTCCATTTAGTTGACTTGCACTGGAGACAGTTACATGATTTGAATCTGGTTCCAATTAAATCAGTGCCTATATTTTTATATTGTATATAGAATGGTTCATATCTTAACGTTGTTAAAGTATGGGGAGCTGTCCGGCTTATGCTTAAAACCAGACTCTGGATAACTCAAGGCACGTTTCTGTAATGGCTGTTTGTGGGTTAACCCGGGCTATGACGAGGGTTGACTTTCTACCATCCGGAAGATCAATAGTGATATTGCTCTTGACTCGCCACAAGTTTTAGTAAAATGGATTTTTTCAGAAAACGGTAGTGGGAGTATGGTAGAACTGGAAGAGATTCCAGAACCGCAAACGATTATGAAAAATTTAATATGACCTAAAGATTCAATCAGGATTGACATTCCATTAGCCACTCCGCAGATATGGTGGGTAAACTCAAGCACCCGAGAGGTACTCTGGTAGCCTCAAGGACGGTGACAGGGAGGTTCTTGTTTACCCAGACGTGACACTACTGTTGTTCCAGACTATGAGACCCGGCAGGAGGATGAGTATAGCGTCGTTCTAAACTAGCTTTAGAAGTGCACGTATATATTATTCTGCCAGAAGGTTGTTGTGGTCAGTGGAGCAGCGGAAGCATAGTGGACAAGTAGTTTATGTCTATTTATAGACTAAAGCAGATATAACGGAGATAGATCATCTATTTTTGATGTGACAGTTATGGACTTTGACTTCATCATAATAGGAGATGGATCTGTTAAGAAGGTAATAAGGTGTGATGTCCTGGTACTTAGATGACATACACATAGTAGGAAGTGAAATTCCTATACTACAATCGGTTATACTGTGGTTGTCACACAGTAGTTTTTCCACAAAGGATATGGATATAATATCAGGCATTCTGCTTACTGGATCTATGGTTTTAGATCTAAATTTGGGTAGTTTCTCAATCTGGGTACTATGACAGCATTCTAAAGGTATTTTGGAATGAACGACTCCTGGCATGGTGGTGTACCTGCAGGTGATGGAGTCACCCTCTCCAAAGGTGTCTTACAGACTAAAAGGGAGAGGGAAGTGCATGATTGGCAGATCACTTGCTTAGGCAATTGAGTTGATCATGAGATGTCAAGTACCACACCAGATGTTGTTTTTGCACTAGATGCAAAAAGTTGATATTAATCCAATCTTGGAGAAATGTTCGGAAGCAGTTTTAGAACATAAGTGGTTGTTCTGGGGATTTGATAACGACAGCCTCCTTCGGGAGACAGTATCATTCCAGGCTTCCAAGGTGACCCAGATGATAGAGTGACTGTCGGAGTTATAGTTTTCCCTTTGACGAGGGGCAGTAGTTTGGACAGGTGGTCCAAGCGAATACTGAGAGAGGCATGGTGCAGGATACTGATTAAATTCAGTTGACGATACATTCTAAGAAGTTTGCTAGATTTGGAGTTCATTTATGAACTGGGTCCCATCAGATATCCAGACATATTCTAAGACAGGTATTGCTCATTTTGGGAGATGGTTTTCTCAGCGAACTTGAGACAAAGAGAGACATAGAAAGAAATATCAGGGCAGATCCACTCACTGAGGCTATTTCTCGAAAGCAATAGTTTTGCAAACGAGCTTTGTGAAACTGATTAGTAGAGGAGTTGGATGTTCGGTATCACACGAGCTGTGAGTACGCAACATCGCAATAATTAGACTTAAGTGAAAGTGGGAGATTGTTGGATATAGTGCTCTCAAAGTCAATTACTCGATCGCAGGTACGTGATTGCAATGATTGAGGCAAGACCTATACCGATAAGACAGTCTTGCTCGAGATGATAGTATGCTATCTAGTTTGTCTTTATCATCGTGTACATGCTTTAGTTCACTATTGCATATTGATAGAGCCCATAAGATTCTTGCTTGACTGCCAGCAGTATGATAGCGATCATATACGTGGGAGCTGGGGTCTATAAGCACATCCTTAAAGTGTCCCTAGTCGTAGGAGTTTCGAGACAGGGCATCGATACTCCAAAGTAGACTAGTGTATACAGTCGAGACCTCGACGAGGGGCGGTGGCCGGTCTCACAAGCCATTGGTGTCAGTTGGTTCACCTAAGATGTATACAGGTGCTCATTGGGTTATGAGTACACCGGACAGGACTCGCCGGGAACATGGTAGTTGGTATTATACATATCGTCAGATAGCAGTTCCCAGGTGACATGTGTACAGGTTAGTCTGTCGACCTGAGATCGTCGTTTGTCTCGTGTGAGTTCCCACTGTGCTTTGATTAATACCCTACCACGGCTCAAAGGAGTCATGCAAACAGGTTTTAGTTGGGTACAGTCCCGAGCCACATGGAAGCAGTGAGCGGATCGTCGGGGATTCGTCTCTCCCGGTATTAGGGGTGAGATCGCGCTGTGTTTAGGAGAGCCATTACACGAAATACCTGGCCAGGGTAATCGAGATTTACTGGTAGGTATTCCAGTAGTATCTCAGGATGTTCTGGGCTACTCTCCGACACGACTTATACCGCTATTGGGGGTCTGACATTTACCAGCCCCCTAGGCCCTATATGCGATACTCATAGACAAACAGACCGGACTGTACGGATATTGTCACTGTCAGGCTCAGTAGGGTTTCTGGATGAGTTCGCTCGTCAGCCTCCCTTCCGATCAATACATGGGCAACCGTTACGTACAGTTAGTACCTCTGACGTGCTAGTGGTTATACATAGTGCCAGTGTATTGATGAGTCATTAGAGTCCCCCACAGACAGTTTCCCAAGTTCGGACGAAACGTTGTAGAGGCCGTATGGATATATGACGGGGTTCGATCATATCCGTGCACTTGAGCACGGATCATGATCGGACGGATAATACTAGCGGGCTTTGGTTTAAGCCGGACCCTAGTATTATATTGTGTTGGGATATTTTTGTCTCTTTGCATTTGTATTTGGTCGGAATACAAATGCAGGTATGTATATACAGTTGTGGGGTAATCCTGTAATTCGTTACGGGGTTATTTTTGAAGTTGCCAGTTTTTCATCCCTCGGTTAAACATTAGCCTTAATGTTTAATTAATTGTTTTTGATTGAGTATCCATTTTTTGGCCATATTATCATTTTTTCTCTTTTGGTCGAGCCATGCTTGTAGTGGGTGTGTGACCATGCTTTCATTTAATGCTAGCATGGGTTTGTTTGGCTTGGTGGCAGCATGGGTATTAGGTGGCTCATTGTTAACTATTGTTGTTGGAGTGTGCTGGCAATATTTTTAATGGAGGGGATTGATTTATGGTTGACATACATTCACCACTTGAACTTCTCTCTCTAACTTTTGAGAAAATCCCCAGAGAAGCAATTTTCTGGCCTTGCACAGAAGTGGCCGAGCATAATTTTTGTGCAAACTCATTTTTGTTTCCTTCAAGCTCATTTTGTTTGCTCACAATTTCCAATGGAAACTTCATTTACCTTCGCCCGATTCGTCGGGTGTCTTGAGACAAAGTGTTCTACACTCTTCTCTACTTCATCTTGGACATGTCGGCTAGCAAACTTCATGTCCGAGTTGCTTCAGTTTGAAGTGAGAGCCCGTATAAAGATTCGTTGATGTGGTGCCATTTTGACGAGGAGAGCGGAGAGTGGATTTCATCGGGACAGCCACGACAAGCATGGGACCGAGATTGAAGACCGAAGGACACGGATCGATCGGTATAATCTTTCCAAACTCTTTTACAGTTTTGCTAGTTTACGGTTAATGGAACGATCCGGGTATTTGGTTGCGGTAGCGCCGGTTTTTTGTAAAAAGTTTTTGTTCTGCATTTGGCGTCGGTTTGAAGGCCGGGGCGCCGCCGCAACCCAACAATCCCAATGTCAGATAGCAGTTCTCTGGTGACATAAGTACAGGGTAGTCCCTAGACCTGAAATCGCCACAGTGTCTCGTGTGTGTTCCCACTGTATTTTGATTACTACCCTACCACGGCTCTACTGAGTCATGCAAATAGATTTTAGTTGGGTACAGTCCCGAAGCACATAGAAGCAGTGAGTGATCGAAGGAATTCATCACTCCTGGTATTGGGAGTCGATATCGCACTGTGCAGGACACGACTATAACAAGAAGTCCATGGTAACGGCAATAGAGATAAACTGGTAAGTGTTACCAGTTGTGTCTTTTTGGTTATGAGTCCTCTGTCAGCACAAGTTATCAAGTTATTGGGGGTCTGACAGATTCTACCCCCTAGACCCGGTATGCGATACTTTTTGACAACGAGACCGGACTATACGATGACGGTCACTTATAGACTTTGTTGGGTCCATATGAGTTCGCTCGTCGACCTGCCTTTATCTTGCTCATACCTGGGTAGCCGTTACGTACAGCTAGTACCACTTACGAGCTTGTGGATTAACCCGAAAAGGGGTTGAATCTGAAAGTGTTTCAGATTCAATCGGATGCGATCCTGTATAACCTACTGCCAGTGTATTGACAGGTCTTTTAAGTCCCGCAATGAAAGTGCCTGCCCGGGAAAAACACGATGTGACGTACGTATAGGGATACGTACATGAGTTCGATAAAACATGTATATTGGATATACGTGTTCAATCGGACGACTGTTATACTAGTCGATTTCAAAGCCGGAATATCAAGTCCAGTGTTGACTTGATAACCGTATTAATGATACGGTTTTTAGTATAGTGTATATGATACACACACTCTCTACAGTATATAATACTGAGAAGATATTGATGGCATTTCGTGTATGTGATACATGATGTGTACGTGTATAGGATACATGTAATAATACTTATTTAATATATATATATATATATATATATATTTGATATATATATTAATTCCCACCATTTTGAATTATGTATAAATAAATATACAAATAAATATATATATGTAAATGTAGATATATCTTTATATATATATATATATATATATATATATTAATGTGTATATATATGATTATATATTTAATATATTTAATTAAAATGGTGGGGCCCGCCCTCTCTCTTGTGTGTTGACACACACATGAGAGAGAGTGGGAGAGAGGGCATGTGTCATGTATATACATGACATGGTTGGAAAGATTACATGACACAATTCATTTTATTTTTCACAAGCCATCACAAAAGAAATCTTCTTCTTCTTCCTCACAACATGAGCTCAAGCTCTCTTTTAAAATGGAAAGTGTTTCCATGGTGAGATTTTGCAAAAAGTAGAGAGTACCCATTATTTACATCACCTTCCTCCACACCTAGTAAGCCTCTGGAGGAAGTTACTCCAGCCGGTGACGGAGTTAGAGCTCAGGGAGTCCACTTTCGTCACGGATCATCTACGGCGAGGCAATCGGCGTACAAACGCATTCGGGACCTCACGGAGTTTAGACGGGGTTTTCCGAGATCAGCCAGACATGCTACAAAGGTTGTAGCACCTCTGAACTTTTCTTTTCGTTCTTTACATTTAGTTAGAAACTAGTACTTTGGCAATTTTGGCGTACGGTCGATTACGCTCCAACGGAATTTTTGTTTTCCGTCCGTTCCCTCTTCCGCTGCGTACACGTACGGGGCGCGCCCGTCCTTATAGTGGTATCAGAGCCAACCAAGCACTAGGAATAGCTTAGGCGACGTTTTAGTTTTGATCGACAATTTTCCGATTCCGATTTCCTAATTTAAGCCCCTTCTCTGTTCGAATTTCAAAAGTCTTTTAAATTTTTTTTAAACAACTACAGTATGTTGATTTTGATGTAAAAATGACATGAGAGAAAAATGGGGATATTTAGCCATGTTTTGGCCGGCCATACCGGTTTTCCACCGGCTAAAAAGTTTCTGTTTGCCCCCAATTTTCTCTAGGGATTAAACTTGTAGAAATAGGATTTTTGGTAATTTTTTTTCTCAGTATTGAGATTTGATCTCGTATTGTATTGGAAAGTTATTGATCAAAACTGTAACATCGTAGCGTTTCCGTATTCATGATGTTAAAGTGTTTAACTCAGTTGATACGATGATACATACTTGTTGATATGTATTTGTGAGTCTGTGATGTTCTATGTTAAGTTTGTTTGGTGTGGATTGGATCGTCGCGAAATGAATAGCCCTGTGCGTATTTGGTTGTTATGCATTTCATTTCATTCATGTTGTAGCCAAGATGTATATTCTTTTATTCGGGATGAGCGATCGACATGTGGCCGTCGTTCCCGCTTATTGTATTATTATTTGTCGGGGCTCGATCAGAATGAGATCGATGTCACTGTTGTATTAATACAGGTATTAGGATTACCCAACGGAGAAGCGCACTGGCAGCCGGATTCTAGATTGCAGTGGGTGTCCATCTCAAGGATCTGAGACCGGGTCACTCGACTCTAAGATTGGCAGGCTGCTTGCCACACTTGTAGGGGGTTAGGATAGACCCATGGAGGAGTGCACTTGTCATCGGAGTCGAGAAAGTGTTGGGTGGCCCTATCATGGTAATGATGATGGGTTGCCTAGTTTCTCGGGTTAGAGGATGACTTGCCGCACTTGTAGGGTCTGGTTTTGGCTACGCACAGGCTATTCACGCGACCGGGGTATTTCGTGCTTTGTTTGTGGCTCGAACGAAATGCGGGATTCCCAGGTGATCCGACCATTCCAAACTCTGTGATGTTGTTTTTCCTCATGCTGTAATGTGATTATTTGTGTGTGATGGTATATTTATATATGTGATATAATATATATATATATATATATATATATATATATATATATTAATGCTATATACGTTTTACATCCGCGCTAGCCCTGCCCCTGCTCTGCCGTTAGTTAAGTAACCTAATGGTGCATGACGGGGCCCCATAGCGAATGCGGATGGCGTATATATGCATTATATTTTTCCTTTTCATACTTTTCTGTGATGTTTGTGTGAGAAGGATGATACTAGATAATGAGATTATCTATTTGATGGGATTGTATTAATAGCATTATTACAAAGTAAAATAAACCTATACGTTGTAGGAGCCAATTATTTATAAAAAGGGAAATTTTAGTCAATTCTTTTTCTTTGCATTGTAGCATTTGGTTAGGAATGTCCTGCACCTCATTCGATGAGGAAAGAGCCTTGATCCCATCACTGGGAGTTCGCTCTTGGGCAAAAATTTATGTTACTAAAATTGTTTTTGTAGCCGTATTCTTTTGCTTTACGTCGTGATATTCGATTAGGAATATCCCGCACCTTATTCGATAAGGAAAAGAGTCTAGATCCCTTCACGGGGAGTTCACTCTTAAGCAAAGGTCTACGCGACTATAAACATTCAAAACCACTCGGTTCCTACGATGAGATCAAGTTCATTACGTTGATAGTTTTCTTCAAAACCATCCGTAGCCCTCTGTCAATTCAGGAAGTAGAGTACTTAGTATTCGTGCTGCGTTTGTTGACTGTGTCAAGGCGTACTGTACGGTAGCTAAGTGATGTCTTCTTGTTTGCATATTGATGTGATAGGTTATGACAGTCGTGTAACCTTGTTGACTGTGTCAAGGGTTATACGGGTGGGTCTAAATCCATCACGAAATGACGGGTTGAACTTGACCAGTAGCTTATGGTTTGTTGACTGTGTCAAGGTTATAAGATGCTAGGGGTAAAAACTAATATCAAGAGTTTCGAGTATTGAAACTTGCAATGAGATTGCATACCTTCTATGGTGGGGGTGGTTTGTTGACTGTGTCAAGGTTACCGCTCCATGATAAATTGGGCCCCGATTCCTACTGTGAGTAATAGTTACTCCAGGAAGATTTTCTATACGAAATCCCGACCAGTTCTCCATTTAGGGTTTGAAAGAGAATTTGACAGAACAGTGGGAGCCATCCTGATTAGATAAATACACCAATCTAATTTAGGTTAGAGTGCACGCGGAGTGTTTCTTTTCTCTCTCTCTTGCAGCAACCCTGGACTGACCTTAAACTAAGACTTATTAACCATATTGACCGATCTTTTTACCATCGACAGCTTTGGAATGTCTAGATTGCCCTAATCCACGACATAGTCACATTTGTCCTCATATATCCTACTTTCCCTTCTGCTAACTCCCGAATGCTCTATATTCGGTGCAGAGATCCATATTGTTTGGAAGGCGATCGTATAGTTAGATACGAACTCGATGAAACTGTTTCAGTCTGAGAATGGCCACTGGTTCTGGATTAGATGAATTGTTCTTTTGTCTGTCCCTCCTACCTTATCTCGAGCTCGAAAGCTCCTTATATATAAGGAGTGTATACCAGTTACGCTTATTGGATAGTTTTCTTCCAATCCCGAAGCTGGTGCTAAAGGAATGGAAAGGAGAAAACCAACTAACATAAGTTCGGTATACAGGAAGATAAGATGGAGAGATATCAAAAGGGGTTGAAGTGAGAAAAGGAAATTGCGACTACTGTCATAAACCTGGGCAATGAGAAAGGCAATACTGAGAATACCCGACTAACCCCACTGAAACATTTTTTATGTTTCAGATTTCCCGTGCGTCTGTGTTTTTAGAAACTATTTCTTAATAAATTCTAACTTCTGGGTATATAGATACCGGATTAGAATCCCACATCTGTAGGGTGTTACAGATGCTGAGAAGGAGCAGAGAATTGAGAATGGATGATTCTTTCCTCAAGGCCGGTTTTCGGAGCAATTGTTGCTATTGAGGAAAATCATCAGGTTTTTCCTAAACAACAAACTTTTGGTTTCTTTTAACGAAAAGAATGTTTTCAATTAACATCACATGGAAAATGAGTTAATGAACTCTAAGGAGTTATACATATTGATGTATGTTGTCCAATGTCCATACGGACAGAGGATTGGTACTAGGTATTCCAAATTGAGAATGTGATTCTCTCTCAGATTGTTGATCCGCGGGTGCGCTCCATGATAAGTAATGCTGAGTTGCCTTCTTCAATTTTGGGGATGCACTAGAAAATAGATGCATATCAATGGATATTGGTTCCACCTAAACAAGTGCCTCTGTTTTTATATGAGATATAGAATGGCGTTCATCTTAAAGTTGTTAAGATGTGGGGTTATCCGGTTTGTGTTTAAAACCATAATCCGGATAAACCCGAGGCACGTCTCAGAAATAACAGTCTGTGGGTTATCCCAAGATTTCGCGTGGGATAGCTTCTACCATTTTCAAGTTCAAAAGTGTTTTATTCTTGACTCACCACCTCCTTGGTTAAGAGATTTCTTGCAATATAAATTAGTGGAAGTATGGTAGAACTGGAAGTGATTCCAGAACCACAAACGGTTTCCGAAAGTTTGGTAGAACCTGATGATCCAATTGACCCTGACAGTCCATAGTTACTCTGCAGATCTAGTAGGTGACCTCAGCCACCCGAAAGATACTTCGGTTTTCTCAAAGACGGTGACTAGGAGGCTTGCATCATGTGATGATGACCCTGCTAGTTATCAACATGCCATAGGAAGTGGTGACTTCCGACTAATGGCTGGATGCTAATTTATCCAATTTGGACTCCATGCACTACAACAAATTATTGACTTTATTGTGTGCTCCTGAAAGGGGTAAACCCTATAAGGAGCAAGCGGATCTTTCGAGATCAGTGCAAATGGACAGGTATTAACCTAATAAAGGATAAACTTGTAGTATACAGTATTTATCAAATACTCGATGTGGATTGTGGTGATACTGTTACTTCAAAGTCTATGCTGAAGTCCATACGGATAAAATTTGCCAACTGTTATTTTCATGACTATGATATCTGGTATGAGTATGATTATAACGTCTTTCTAAATTGAATTTAGAAGTGTACGTGTATATGACTCTACCAGAGGATTGTCTTAGTCAGTGGGAGCAGCGGAAAGTGTGCAAAATTACTTAAGCCTATTTGTAGAAAAAAGCAGGCAAAACGAAGGTGGATCATCTGCTTTTGATGCAATGGTCAAAGTGTTTGACTTCATCAATATAAGAGACGAACCAGATATTTGTAAGAAAGATGTAGGGACTACTGTCAGATTCTGCATACTGATGTGGATAACATACTTTTGATAAGAAGTAATATTCCTATACTACGATTCAGTCGAACGTTGGTAGTCACTTTTGTTTCTCTTTGTCACGCCCGCTTCCCAGTATACGGAGACGGAGACGTGGCAGGCACGCGACGTATTTACTCAGAAATAAATACGTTAAGTGTAAATAAGCAATATATAAAATGCACAAGAAATGACAAGAGATATAAAATGAACAGCAACTTTTATTAACATTCATCTTACAATACACTGCTTTGAAAAGAAAAGTACAATGATATAAAACAATGCCTAAACAGTGGCATATGAAATGAAAAGTAAGTACAAGGAAAGCTAGAAATCCTGCTGCTCGGTGAACTGGTCTACGTCCTCCTGGCTAAGCTCGATTTCGAGAGAGTCCGGTCCTCCTGACGAACATTTCAAAGAAAGAAAAGACAGGAATGTCGTCGGCGAACTAGCGCTCGGTAAGTCCCAAAAGAAAGACAGGAATATCGCAAGTATTGAGAATTGAATGGTTAAGGTGTACATGTATAAGATTGCTATTCTAACGTAGTTGTTTGTAGCTTGGTACAGAAGATATCAGTTTATACGAGAGGAGTTCAATTTGCTCCGTGGACTATGGTAACAGGTAGTACAAGGCCCCGTCAAAACCAACGGGACAACGGCACGAGAGTTCATGTAGGTGTCTTTTAGTGACCATCTCGTTCCACTTCTAATACATTCTGTACCAATCTACCCCGTTAACCCCGTGTAATGTTTTATATAGATTATAATTATCAGACTTGCCGAGACCATGGATACAAGTTGTTCATGTAATCAGGTTCATGATATAAACTTGTAGTCATGTCAAGTTATAGCCATAGTTCGGTCAAGTCAAGTCTTATATTCAGATTTGATATTCAGGTTCAGGTTCAAATATGTAGGGATGCTAGACACTCTAACAAGGGTCTACGAGGCATCAACCATGCCCGATTTAAAATTTAGCCGTGCCGAACAACCCTAACCAAGGTCTTTATACTAGAGTTTAGGCGAAAACAAGCATGTTAAACATTTTAACACTAAGTGGGAGGGATTACAACCTTTGTAGATCCGGTCCTTTACTTCTTAAGCTCTGTGTAGAGGTCCCTTCGCTGCGATCATCGTGCATCCGGACTCTAGAGAGGCTCCACGAAGAGAATGATGCAAACTTGCTTCCAATCTTCGATAACAAAGATGATCTACCTTGAAATTTCATTAACACAAGCTCTCACTTACAAAATGAAGTGAACACCCTCATCTAAATGGCAAGGGTAGATGAGCATGATGAAGTAGGATTTTTGCTCTCATTTGTTTTCAATTACTCACTCATAATCATCACTTAGCAAAAAGCTAGAAAGCTTTTTCCATGAAGAAAGAAGGAAGAAGAAGATGAATAATCATTTGTGATGAATAATGAAATGTTGTCATAATCATTTATGAAACCATGGTTAACATAACCTTTGTAGAGATTTAACTAGGGCTAGGGTTTGGGTTGAGTTAAAGATGAGTCACTTAAAGTATCAACACAAATATCTTTTCCAAAACAAAAAATAAAGCTTCTAGAAACTTCTAGAAAAGCTTAACCCAAATCAAACCCTAACCATATTTAATCTCCACTAAACATGTTGCATTAATAATTATAACATGTTACAATATTATATATCACATATACAATATTTATTGTAACAAAATAAAATAATACAATTAACATATATCGCATATATATCAATGTATTACCCGAGTGAGAAAAAGAATCTTTTAGTGAGCTAATATTAGTTAATGTAATTTAATATATCATATATATTATTATACATTAAATTATCGAATCAACACTTGATCCGACAATCCGGCTATATCGCATATAACCGACTAATATATCATTTATCGATTCATCGAATCAACACTTGATTTGATGACCCGGCTGATATCAAATATCGCGAGAATAGAATACGGTATCTCATATTGCATTATCCTCGGTCCCGCACATATCACATATGTGCTCCTACTCCGTTTTGCCTGAGTCAAGAAACCTCTGTGTAGGACTCTAAAGAATCGTCAATACGTCGGCAGTAGGTGATGATCATATCAAACACCCACAAGCTGCAAGCGGTCAGCTAAACGTAACAGCCACCCAGGTATTGAGCGCTCAGAAGATCAACAATCAAGCCTGTACATTCTCCTGCGAATCCAATCAGTAACACTCCCGTACAGTCCGGTCTCGTCGTCTGATATGTCGCATATCTCGCCTAGGGGTGGTAAACGTCAGACCCCAGTAGCTTGATAAGTCGTATCGATATGAGGTCTATAACAGTTCGAGAAACTACTGGTAACACTTACCGGTAAATCTCAGCCACCCTGGCCAGGGATTTCCAGTTATAGCCAATCGAACACAGCACAACATCAACTCCCTATACCGGGAGAGACGAATCCCCTCCTATCACTCATTGCCTCCATGTGATTCGGGACTGTAACCAAAAGCCACCTTTTTGCACGCCCTCTTGGACGTGGTATGATGGAAATCAAAGCACAGTGGGAATCACACAAGACTCTATGACGATCTCGGGTCAACAGACTACTCTATACCAGTGTCACCGGAGAACTACCATCTGACGTGAGGTATAATACCATCTGGGAGTTCTCGGCGAGTCCGTCCAGTGTACCCAGTCTCTACTGAGCACCCGTACACCATCCTTGATGTCAAACACCGATGGATATGGGATCATCCATCGCCCATCATATGGACAAGATGCGTATACGCTAGTCTACTCTGGTGTATCGATGCCCTGTCTCGATACACTCTCGACTAGGAACAGTTATTGGATGTACTCGTCGACTACCGTAGCCCCACTAGTATGATCTCATCATAGTCCCAGTAGTCGAGTACATATCCTAAAGGCTTTATCAACATGCAACATAGAGACAATGAGAGTACATGTTAAGATAAAGTACAACCAGATAGCGTACTATCATGTCGAGCAAGAAAGTCCTCCCTATATATGTCCAAGCATCCATTACAATATACATCATATGTACAGTAATGGCCTCTAGGGCATACATATAACTAACAATCTCCCACTTGCACTGGGGCCATCTGTTGTGGTATCACATACCCAACAATTAACTGTGGTTGAAGTATCTCATACTCAACCATCCCATAAAAGTCTCTACTGGGAAAAAAGCCTTTGTGAGTGGATCCGCGCTGTCGTCCTCTGTGTCTACTCTCCTAACCTCGATCTCCCTGGAGATCAACCATCTCCATGATCAGGTGATACTGCCTAAGAATTATATCTGGATTTCTGATGGGACGGGGGTTCCTTGGCATAAGCCACAACTCCATTGTCATACAATGGTAGGAACGAAGTTCATCTCATGAACTTATATATATCCAGACTGCCTCTTTGGTAGCATCCTTGGTAACGATATATCGTGCCTTTAATCGTCTAGTAAGTCACGGTATCTAGCTTGGAACTCTTCCAACATACCGTCCCTCCACTGAGGGTAAAGACAATGCCTGCGACTGACATTCAGTCGTCCTTATCACCCTGGAACCTTTCCAGTGATTCTCCTCAGGATCGATTGATACCATCTCACTACAACTAATGAGAATCCTAACATCCAATTAGATCTATCTCATACATCAAAACCCAGGATTTAGGAGGTATCACTTTGATCATATATGGAGAATCCTTGTGATAAGCGGAGATTGACCGAGCGTAGCATAGGAAACTCCTTCCCTATCAAGAGTATGTCATCCACGTACTCTACGATGATCACCACCATACTCCCTACTACCTTTTTGTATATACAAGGTTCATCTACCATTTTGATGAAGTCAAACTCTTTGACTATTACATCAAAACAAATATTCCAACTCCGCGATACCTGTTTTATCACATAAAACATCTTGCACACGTTTCCGCTGCTCCCACTATCTACGAAGTCCTCTGGCTGTGTTCTTATAGACGCTTTCTTCTAAAACATCATTTAGAAAAGCAGTCATGACACCCAACCACCAGATATCGTAGTCATGGTATGTAGCCGTGGCAAGTAGGATCTGGATGGACTTAAGCATAGCTTTGAAAGTCTCAACTTTTCCATGTACACCAAGTAATCTTCTTAAGATATACTTGCTCATGATGAGGATTTAACCCTTCAGATAAAGCAACCAAAGTCCATACTTTGTTGGTGTATAAGGATTCCATCTCAGATCTCTAAGCATCCAGCCATTCTTACAGAGTCCCACTCCTGATGGCCAGCTCAAAACTAGTTGGGTCATCATCTCATGATGCAATCCTCGCTCCCACTGTCATAGAGAAACTGAAGTATCTCTCAGGTGGGTGAGGATCCCTACTAGATCGGCGGAGAGGCTGAGATTCGTTGGAAACTATTGAATCCACATTCAATAGGTATGCAGCTTCTCAAGTGCATAACTCCCAAAAGGAAATAGGAAATTCAGTAGTACTAATCATAGAGCACACCATATCACATAGGGTGCTATTGCTCCGTCCTGATATACCATCGTGCTATGGTGTATACGGAGAAGTAATACTGAGAGAGAATCTCATTCTTCTTTAGAATAGTCCAGGAATTCCGTGCTCAAGTATTCTCCTCCATGATCTCATCAAAGGACATAATACTTATACCTTTTTTTGGTTCTCTACTTCTAACTATATTCTGTGAATATCTCAAAAGCTTCGAACTTGTGTTTCAACAGGAACATATGTCTGAATCTTGAGAGATCATCAGAGAATGTAATAAAGTACAAAGAATCGGTCTTGGCATATGTAGACAGGGGATCTTCATACATCAGCATGTATCAATCCCAAGAGTTCAGTAACTCTTTCTCTGTTTCCAATAAACAGAGCTATAGTCATCTTATCTTTATGACATGACCGGCAAGTTTCACAAGATGTAAATTCAAACTAATTTAAATATGCATCTAAATGTAACTTAGCTAGTCGGGTCGCATTGATATGACCTAGTCTACAATGCCTCAAGAAGGATCCGTTCATTTCTGAACTCTTCCTCTTGTGTGTGTTCTGTATACTAAGAACTGTAGTTTGATTTAGAACGTCAATGCTTTTAGATAACGTACCTGAACCGATCAACTCTTGATATAGGAAATGTTCAAAACATTATCCAACAATACAAAATTATATCGTTCTTTACTAATAAAGAGACAGATATGATGTTGTATATTAGGTTCAGTATCTAATAACATTCGTTCAGAATCAATGTATTCTGATAATACAGGGTGATAGTGACCAACAAACTTGGCTGCAACACTTGCACCGTTTCTATCTCATGAAACTTATCACCCGTTCTCAGTTCTCTACCTATCTGTAGCCCATGTAACAAATTACATTTATGGGATCCTGATCCGGTATCTCATACCCAGGACGTAAAGGATACTGAGAAACAGTTCTCTGTAATGAACACACCCGAAGATGATGCATCAACATGCACTTTCTTCGTTTGGGCGGCACGGGAATTCTGGTAATCCCCTATTTCCTGCTCTGTCTTATAACAATTATAAGTTGGAGCGGGACCAACGTTCCTTAGCACAGTATAACAAGCGGGTTCGGTCAATATATCCGTATTATTATCTTGATTAAGGCGTGACATAGTCACAACCAGGAGAGAGAGAGAAGAAAACACTCAGCGTGCACTTTTACAAGATTAGATTGGTTATCAATTTATCTAATCAGGATGTCTCCCACTGTTTTAGTCAAATCTTCCTTCAAACCCTAAAAGGAAAGACTAGCCGGGATTAATTACACGCTACAAATTCGCCAATCTTTCGGCCAGGCCAGTGCCGGTACTTTGAGGGAGGTTCCCCATGCTTTCGCACGAACCTAATTAAAGTAAACCTCGTTTTCCCGGGGGCGTAACCCCGTTGACACCTTTCTAGACACCTACTTGCTCGACTAATTTTAATGTGTAAAACTCTCCCAGGAGTAACTCTTACTCGCAGCGAGTATCGGGATCCAACTATCTCATAGAAGGTATGCAATCTCATTGCAAATTTCAACACTTGAAATTCCCAATAATATTTTACCCCTAGCGTGCTATGACCATGACGCATGCCAAACAACCCATAGTCCACTAGTCAAGTTCAACCCGTACATTTCTTGATTGAATTAAACCTACCCGTACGACCCTTGACGCATGCCAAACAACGCCGTACGAATACCCTATCCAATCGCATCGTATGCTAGCAGATAAGCACAAGTTAGCTACCGTACACTACGCCTTGACGCATACCAAACTTCCGCAGCACGAATACTAAGTAGTACTTATCTGAAATGACGGAGGGCTACGCAGGTTTTTAAGAAAACCATGAGCGTAATGAACTTGATGTCGTTGTAGAATCGAGTGATTTTAAATGGAGTGTTTTTGAGGCTTTTCTAGTTTTGCTAAAGAGGTCACTCCCGGTGAAGGGATCGTCGGCTCTTTCCTCATCGAATAAGATGCAGGATATTTCATAAATACCGCTGTACAAAGCAAGAACTATAGAAGCAATCAAAAGACAAACTGAGTTTGTAGCATCTGCTAGTTTCACTAAAGAGGTCACTCCCGGTGAAGGGATCTCGGCTCTTTGCTTATCGAATAAGGTGCTGGATGTTCTACAAGGAACACCGCTATGCAAAGCAAGAACTAGAGCTACCAGTTTTTAAACAAGTTTCTACAACAACTTTAGGTTTCTTTTAGTTTCATTAATCTCATTAATGAAGTCCCATTTTATTATGCTTCAAAAGCATCACATTTGAAACGAAATCTGCAATATAACATATATCTCATATATATAATATAAATATTCGTCTCAGGCAGTAATATGATCTCATCACAGAACATTGCAGCAGAAGAACATATATGAAATATTGGATATACTAGGACGTCCGTGTTTTAATACGAGCCTGTATAAAACACGAATTCCACGGTCGCGATGAATAGCCAAACCCACATCCCTAGACCCCTACGAGAGCGGCAAGCAACACTGCCAATTCTAGGGTTAGGAGACCCGATCTCGACTCCTCGAGATGGTCTCCCACTGGACCCTAGAACCCGGTTACTTGTGCTTCCCGCCTTGGGTCTAACTAATGCGGAAAAATAAATAATATACAATGGTGACATCATCCTCAGCCCGGAAGTGCCCCAATAAAAGAATATTACATACAAATGAATTTTACCTGAATGAAAATAAAAACCCTCATCTCACATAAAACCCCCGGCTATTCAGAACGCGACGATCCAATATAACATATCACAACAACACATAATATCTCATATCATCAACGTAAGCATGTATGTGTATCCCGATTGTCGTTGATGTATAGCAACGAAACGGGCGATACACCACATACTACGCTTACGGTCACAGAAAAGAAAGTGTAAAACTACAACAGTTGGAATCCGCAACCTTCTTAGACATCGCATGCCTAACCAAATGAATTCCTTAAACATCGCATGCCTAACAATTATAAACCCCGCATTTTAGTCTCGATCTCGAAAACACTTTTCAATATCTAGTCGGGTAATTCAACAAGATTTCTGACATACTGATCGAATGCTCGTCGCAAACTTTAGTAGAAGGCCGCACCCCCGGATGCCGTCGACGAAGTGCACTAAGGCGGAACACCGCTGCCGCGAGCACCCGAACGGATGCTTTTGGCGACGGGGTTCTCCTACAGTCACTTGGTCGGGGCTATGGGGCGTGGCTATCTATTAAGTTTACCCGACGAGTATCCGCGTACGCTACGTGATTGCGACGGACTTTTGATCACATCAAAATTCCGTGGCAATCGATCATCTGAGACTAAACTGCTAGATTTATAACATTCAAATTAGTTATCTCATAACTACATGTGGATTCCAAATATTATATCACATTCCAGATAAATAGACAATGTTAAACTTTCCGATCGAATAATCAAACACCCAAGATTTCCTAAATAGCTCAACACTTGAGCGGAGTTCAAAAAAATATCCATCACATGCCACAGTACCGATGGTCCAGCCGTAGAAGGGTCAAGCCAACGCCTCACATGTGGCACGCCGTACTGCCCTAAACCCTAAAGTTTAGAGGCAGTTCAAGACGGTCACATAATCGAGTTAAGGTTTGTTGTCTTCTAGAGGGTCCACCGCGTTACTTGCACGACTTAGAACGTTCTTAAACTACGGAAAAATCCAACACTTGGAAATTTTCCGGCAGGGGAAAAAGTGAGTTATTGATATCCGTTCGAACCTTTTAACACGTTCTAAAAATTATCCGGACAAACTAAACGAAGTTAAATTATCCGATCGAATCAACGAGTCCCCAATACAACCCAGAAAACTCAACACTTGAGTATAATTAAAAAAATTCCCAGAAGAATTAGGAATTACCTACGGAGGTTACTGTGCAAAACACAAACCAATATGTTACTTTTTGGCCGCGGAACCGCCGCCAAAGCCATGGTACGACCGCGGTTCCGCTGTGCTTTAATGGTAATATTGGCACGTGTTTCACAGTAACTCTTGTATTTCCCTGCTGATTTTTTTGAGCATTTTTTATACAGAAAAAATCACAATTTTAGAAAATTTCCAGAGAGGGGTAGAAATCGGGGTTTTCGGGTTCGATCGGACTTTAAATTTCGTCTAGACTTTGCCTAAAGCTCTAGCTTGGCTCTGATACCACTGTAGGGTTGCTAGGCACATGCAGAAGGGTCTTCGAGGCATCAACCATGCCCGATTTAAAATTTAACCGTGCCGAACAACCCAAAGCCGGATCTTTAAACTAGAGTTTAGGCGAAAACAAGCATGTTAAACATTTTAACACTAAGTGAGAGGGATTACAGCCTTTCTAGATCCAGTCCTTCACTTCTTAAGCTCTGTGTTGAGGTTCCTTCGCTGCGATCATCATGCATCCGGACTCTAGAGAGGCTCCATGAAGAGAATGATGCAAACTTGCTTCCGATCTTCGATAACAAAGATGATCCACCTTGAAATTTCATTAACACAAGCTCTCACTCACAAAATGAAATGAACACCCTCATCTAAATGGTAAGGGTAGATGAGGATGATGAAGTAGGATTTTTGCTCTCATTTGTTTTCAATTACTCACTCATAATCATCATTTAGCAAAAAGCTAGAAAGCTTTTTCCATGAAAAAAGAAGGAAGAAGAAGATGAATAATCATTTATGATGAATAATGAAATGTTGTCATAATCATTTATGCAACCATGGTTAACATAACCTTTGTAGAGATTTAACTAGGGCTAGGGTTTGGGTTGAGTTAAAGATGAGTCACTTAAAATATCAACACAAATATCTTTTCCAAAACAAAAAAGAAAGCTTCTAGAAACTTCTAGAAAAGCTTAACCCAAATCAAACCCTAACCATGTTTAATCTCCACTAAACATGTTGCATTAATAATTATAACATGTTACAATATTATATATCACATATACAATATTTATTGTAACAAAATAAAATAATACAATTAACATATATCGCATATATATCAATGTATTACCCGAGTGAGAAAAAGAATCTTTTAGTGAGCTAATATTAGTTAATGTAATTTAATATATCATATATATTATTATATATTAAATTATTGAATCAACACTTGATCCGACAATCCGGCTATATCGCATATAACCGACTAATATATCATTTACCGATTCATCGAATCAACACTTGATCCGATGACCCGGCTGATATCAAATATCGTGAGAATAAAATATGGTATCTCATATCGTATTATCCTCGGTCCCGCACATATCACATATGTGCTCCTACTCCATTTTGCCTGAGTCAAGAAACCTCTGTGTAGGACTCTAAAGAATCGTCAATACGCCGGCAGTAGGTAATGATCATATCAAACACCCACAAGATACAAGCGGTCAGCTAAACGTAACAGCCACCCAGGTATTGAGCGCTCAGAAGATCAACAATCAAGCCTGTACATTCTTCTGCGAATCCAATCAGTAACACTCCCGTACAGTCCGGTCTCGTCGTCTGATATGTCGCATATCTCGCCTAGGGGTGGTAAACGTCAGACCCCAGTAGCTTGATAAGTCGTATCGATATAAGGTCTATAACAGTTCGAGAAACTACTGGTAACACTTACCGGTAAATCTCAGCAACCCTGGCCAGGGATTTTCAGTTATAGCCAATCGAACACAGCACAACATCAACTCCCTATACCGGGAGAGACGAATCCCCTCCTATCGCTCATTGCCTCCATGTGATTCGGGACTGTACCCAAAAGCCACCTTTTTGCACGCCCTCTTGGACGTGGTATGATGGACATCAAAGCACAGTGGGAATCACACAAGACTCTATGACGATCTCGGGTCAACAGACTACTCTATATCAGAGTCACCGGAGAACTACCATCTGACGTGAGGTATAATACCATCTGGGAGTTCTCGGGGAGTCCGTCCAGTGTACCCAGTCTCTACTGAGCACCCGTACACCATCCTTGATGTCAAACACCGATGGATATGGGATCATCCATCGCCCATCATATGGGACAAGATGCGTATACGCTAGTCTACTCTGGTGTATCGATGCCCTGTCTCGATACACCCTCGACTAGGAACAGTTATTGGATGTACTCGTCGACTACCGTGGCCCCACTAGTATGATCTCATCATAGTCCCAGTAGTCGAGCACATATCCTAAGGGCTTTATCAACATGCAACATAGAGACAATCAGAGTACATGTTAAGATAAAGTACAACCAGATAGCGTACTATCATGTCGAGCAAGAAAGTCCTCCCTATATATGTCCAAGCATCCATTACAATATACTTCATATGTACAGTAATGGCCTCTAGGGCATACATATAAGTAACAAAATATACATGTTAGAGTTTGGATTCATGTTTGAATTGGATTCTGATTTGAGTTGAATTCAAGTTTGATTTAGACTCATACTTGAGTCAGACACTGATTTGGATCCTGAATTAGGTTCGGGAGTTATCGATAAATGTTGCACATGGACGGCAGGATTTGTGTCTTTTTCAAAGGAAATTACCATTGATAACACCATTAAGTTTTCTACCTTAAATAGGCAAGCGCTCATTTTCTTTGGCTCCTTGAGGCTCAAAAGAATTGATCCCGCTTAAACCCATAGTTACTAAAGTCCTTAACAGTGTTTTATATAGTTCGAGGGGGTTTTATGAAAAATATTTTTAATATATAGTTTCAAAATAACCTCGAGAAGTTAATTATATTATTTAGGGTTTTCATAGATATGAATTTTAAGGGTTTGAGGTATTTTAGTGATAATTACCTTAACTTGAATAGTTCATGGTATTTTACTGTAAAGCTTGACTTTCGTTGGTATCTTGATTGTATTTTGATGAAACTTGTAATTCTTTCCTTTGAAAAATATAAGGTTATTATATTTTGAAAATATATGGATTTTATAATATTTATATAATTATTAAAAATTAATTTTATTATTAATTAGAAAATTGCGTTTTTTTTTAAAAATCGTATTAAAAACCTTTCAAAACCGAATGCTCCGTGAGGAGGTCTGCATATCGCTCTACTAGCCTAAGAATGTGCGATAATCCGCACCATCCAATAGCGGATCCCCTAAAAAGGGTTGTAGAGGCATATTTGCAAAGGATTTTGAAATACAATTCAAAAGAAAACTGTTTTTTATAGTAGATGGTATTTTAATGAAATATATTGTATTCGCCAAAAAAATAGGTTCAAGAGAATCATGCTATAGAACCATATGTGTTTGTGAGGGGTAGGTTATTACCCCGTGAATTTTTCTAAAGGTATAATTAACAAAAAATACTAAAAAGAGATATATGTGAAGTTCATGGTATTTTAATGTAAAAGTTAAATTAAGGTTATGTTTCATGATATTTTTGAGTGAATGTTTGTTCTAACCATTAGTTATATGTTTACAAACATGGTGAATGAATATGGATGAAGAATATGTAAGAAAAAGTGAACTTTTTAGGGTTTAGAATAAAATATCGGTATTAACTCCAATTACCGACATATTTTGAAAAAGAGAACTTTTCAAGAAGAAAAAGAGGGATAGGGAGGGACTTACAAGCTAGAAAGATGAAGGGAAAGTAGGAATAGAAAGGGTTGATGAAATTGTTTATGAGCACCACCACTGGGTTTTACTAGTATCAAGCATGCCAATTTAAAAAATTTCGGGGTACTAATCAACACTAACCTAGAATCTAAACTAGATGATTAGGGTTTTAAGTATGATATCAAAAACTATACTAAACTGAAAGAAGCTACAACCTTTGTAGACCGTGTCCTTCTCTTCAAATGCTCTGGGTAGTAGTCCCTATGACTCCACTAGGGTCCACTTGAAGTTAGATCGAGCTTCCTTTGTGATCTTCGTGCCGAAGATGATCCACCCGAAACTCCGCTAATCCAAGCTACCTCTTCACTAAACTCTTTAGTGAAGAAAACACACTAGTTCAAATTGCTAATTCAAACTAGGATGGTGAAGTAGGGGTTCAAAACTCACTAGGGTTCTCACAAGCTCAAGGTTTCACAACTCATGTGAGAGATTGAACTTGGAGGTGAAGGATGAAGAAGATGGAGAGAGCTAGAGAGGAGAACTCATCATATGAGCTCAAGTGAGGAAATGGACAAGTGTGTATCAATGACCAAGTGAAGAATGGCTTTTCTAATTCCTCACTTATTGAAGCATGGAATTTATTTCAATAAATAAACTGAACCATGCTTCAATAGTGCAAGCAAATGAATTAATAAATATAAAAGCCATGCTTCACCCTATTCCTCATTTTCCAGCTCATCATTTCTATTTTCACAAAATATAAATTCAACCATGCTTCTTTTAATACACACACACACACACATACATACATACATATATCAAATATATATATTAAGAAAATAATTAGCGAGCTAATAATATTAGTTAATATATATAATTATATCAAATATAAATATATATAATATCATTAAATCAACACTTGATTCAATAATCCAGCTATATCATATATAACCGACTAATATCATTTATCTGTATATCACATTATCAAATCAACACTTGATTCGATAATCCGATTATATCACATATACCCTGACCGATGTCAGATAACCGCCAGATTAGAATACAGTATCACATACTCGTATTTAATCAGGCCCCCCGCACATATTACCATATATGCTCTACTTCGTTTTGCTTGAACTATGAAGCCTCTGTGTGGGACTCTGAAGACTCGTCAATACGCCTGCAGTAGGTGATGATCACATCAATCACCCACAAGCCGTCAGCGGTACTAGCTAGACGTAACAGCTACCCAGGTATTGAGCGAATAGAAGATCAACAAGCAAGCTTGTCCAAACTCCCATGAAGCCTATAAGTAACACCTACCATACAGTCCAGTCTCTTCGTCTGATATATTGCATATCGAGTCTAGGGGTGAAATCGTCAGACCCCAGTAACTAGATAAGTCATGCCGATATACGGCTCATAACGGTTCGAGAAACTACTGATAACACTTACCAGTAAATCTCATCAGCCCTGGCCAGGGACAACCTGTTATAGCCAATCGAGCATAGCGCAACATCAACTCCCTATACCGGGAGAAATGAAACCCCTCCTATCGCTCATTGCCTCTATGTGACTCGGGACTGTACCCAAAATCCACCTGTTTGCATGGATCCTTTGAGCCGTGGTAGGGAGGAAATCAAGGCACAGTGGGAACCATACAAGACTCTATGACGATCTCGGGTCTACAGACTAATCGGTACCAGTGTCATCAGAGAACTGCTATCTGACGATAGGTATAGTACCAACTAGGAGTTCTCGGCGAGTCCTGTTCAGTGTAACCATTCTCTAATGAGCACCTATGTACAACCTCTGATGCCAAACACCAATGGTTATGGCATCAACCGTCGCCCCATACAGGGTCAAGAAACGTACACACTAGTCTACTCTGGAATATCGATGCCCTGTCTCGATACTCTCTCGACTAGGAACAATTAAAGGATGTGCTTGTAGACTACACAAGTTCCAGTAGTATGATCCTCATCATAGTCCTGGTAGTCAAGCAAACATCCTAAGGACTTTATCAACATGTATCAGAGAGACAGTATAATAATACTAGTATACATGTTAAGATAAAGAGCAACCAGATAGTATACTATCATGTCGAGCAAGAAAGTCCTCTATATATATGTCCAAGCATCCACTATATCATACAATAATGGCCTCTAGGGCATACATTTTCCTAACAAAAGGTTGTCGTCAGAGCGTCGTGGGGTCGCCGGAACTTGATTTCTTGCTAAATCCACTTGTACTCTTCTTGTACTTAGAAAACTTTGAGAATTTTGGCTATAATTTTCAGAATGAGGAAGGGCTAGGGTATGGGGTAGTATTTATAGTGTGGAATTAGGGTTTTGGAATTAAAAAGATGAATTAAAATGCATTAAAAAGATGATAAATAGGGAATTGAGGGGTCTCTGTTTGATTGCAGAGTAATCAAACAGTGCAGGGGAGTTCGGGGTAGGCCAAGAGACTTGTGTGCAAAACCCGGGTATCATTGCCTACGGTTCACCCGTTGGTGCCGGTTTTTAAGCGGGTTTGGCTAGTCGAATTTAGGAGATGGGCCATAGGATTTGTGCCACGTGTTCCTCTCTGTATAAATACCCTTTTGCACATGTTTATTTCTTCAGACTTTTCATTTTTTATGTTCATTGCACGTGTAAACTTTTGGGCTTCCAAAAAGTTTAAAAGAAAAATCAGAAAAAATATAATGTGTCTGATGGGGTTCGAACACAGGGGCTACGTCACAGCAGTGCAAGGCTTTACCAGTGAGCTACAAGTTGTTTCTTGCTGTTTTTAAACAAAAATTAACTTATAAATTGTACTCAGGCTTGTAAACTCATTTCTGTACATTAATTGAAAATTTTCGTACAGTAAATTCAGAGTCGTTACACTCTTTTTATGGATTATACATATGTCAATGATTCTGGTGACTAGGTCTATAGAGTTAGACCTGGTAGGGGTTTTGGGATTATCCCAATTCTGGTATAACGACACCATTCTAAAGTGGTTTAGAATGGAGGACTCTTAGTGAGGTAATGTCCCCGCAGGTAATGGGGTCACTCTCTCTAAAATGATGTCTTTCAGGACTAATGAATAGAGAGACTCGCATGAATGACATTCAACATGCTTCGGCAGTGAGGTCAATCATGCGATATTAAATACCAGACCAGATATTGCTTATACACTTGGTGTAGTAAGCAGACATTAATCTAATCCTGGAGAAACATAGGAAGAAATGAATAGCATATGAGATGTTCTTGGTGTATGGTAATGACAGCTTCCTTCGAGAGGCAATTACTGATTCCATCTTCCGTAGTGACAAGGGTGACAGAGTATCTGTTGTGAGACATTATTTTACCCTCTTATGAGGTGCAGTGAATTGGAAGAGTTCCAAACAGGATACTGGGGTAGTCAGGGTGCTTGATGCTAATTGTGAATCAGCAGTGGATACATCCTAAGCATTTGTTTGGATAAATACGTTCATTTGTGAACTAGGTCCCATCAGCTATCCAAACAATATTCTATGGCAAGTATCGCTCATTCGGAAGATAGTTGATCTCCGTGAAGTTGAGATTCAGAGAGATATAGTTAGAAACATATTAGCGGATCCACTCACTGAGGCTATTTCTCGAACACGGTTTGCGAAACTGTTAGTACAGAAGTTGAGTATGCAGTAGCACATAAGATGTGTGCATGCGATACCGCAATTTTTGGCCTTGAGTGCAAGTGGGAGATTGTTGGATATTGGTGTCCTCAAGGCAATTATCGTAGTTGCGGGAATGTAATTACTAAATTCGAGGAGGCCCTATACCAAGAACAGTCTTACTCGAGATGATAGTGTGCTATCCGGTTTGTCTTTATCTGTCATGTTAATGCAAGATACTAGTTATCACGTATCGCAAATACATGAGATAAAGCCCATAGGATATTTGCTTGACTACCAGGATTATGATAAGGATCATACTAGTGGGGCCTGGTAGTTTATAAGCACATCCTTAAATGTCCCTAGTCGTAAGAGTATCGAGATAGGGTATCGGTACTCCAGTTTAGACTAGTGTACACGTTTCATGACCCTGTACGGGGCAATGGCTGTTCCCATAGCCATTGGTGTTTGACACTGATGATTGTATACAGGTGCTCATTGGATGAATTATACTGGATGGACTCGCTGAGAACTCCTAGTTGGTATTATACCAATGTCAGATAGCAGTTCTCTGGTGACATGAGTACAGGGTAGTCCCTAGACCTGAAATCGCCACAATGTCTCATGTGTGTTCCCACTGTATTTTGATTACTACCCTACCACGGCTCTACTGAGTCGTGTAAACAGGTTTTAGTTGGGTACAGTCCCGAAGCACATGGACGCAGTGAGCGGTCAAGGGAATTTGTCACTCCCGGTATTGGGAGTCGATATCGCACTATGCAGGACACGACTATAACCAGAAGTCCGTGGCCACGGCAGTAGAGATAAACTGGTAAGTGTTACCAGTTGTATCTCTTTGGTTATGAGTCATCTGTCAGTACGACTTATCGGGTTATTGGGGGTCTGACGGATTCCATCTCCCAGACCCGGTATGCGATATTTTTTGATGAAGAGACTGGACTGTACGGTGACTGTCACTTATAGACTTTGTTGGGTCCGGATGAGTTCGCTCGTCGACCTGCCTTTATCTTGTTCATACCTGGGTAGCCATTATGTACAGCTAGTACCGCTGACGAGCTTGTGGGTTAACTCGAAAGGGGGTTGAATCTGAAAGTGTTTCAGATTCAATCGGATACGATCCTGTATAACCTACTGCCAATGTATTGACAGGTCTTTTGAGTCCCGCAATGAAAGTGCCTGCCTGGGCAAAACGCGATGTGACGTGCGTATAGGGATACATACATGAGTTCGATAAAACATGTATATTAGATATACATGTTCAATCGGACGACTGTTATACTAGCCGGTTTCAAAGCCGGAATATCAAATCAAGTGTTGACTTGATAACTGTATTAATGATACGATTTCTAGTATAGTGTATATGATACACACACTCTCTACAGTATATGATACTGAGAAGATATTGATGGCATTGTAAGTCGATACCACGTACCCCGCGGGTTCGCGGGGAGGCGGAATTTATAAAAAACAATAATAATATGCTTCGTAATATCTACTAAACACCAAGATCGATTCTAAACCTTAACTAGCTACAAGTATATGAGGTTTTAACTGCAAGTGAAAAAGTTATACCTCAAGTAACTGGTTCTTCTTGTACTCACTGTCCTCTTCTCCTGCGTGAGCTCCTTAGAATAGTATGGATAGCGCTTCCTCGTCGGCCTTCTCGAGTCGAAAACGATCCACCCGAGAGTCTGTAGATCGAGCTCCTACTTCAAAACAGAAGTAACTAGGACACCTAGTTCGCTACACTAGATGACCTAGGTGATGTAGAGAATAGAGATGGATAGGTAAGTTTCTTTTAGCTTTATTATTCTCAACACATGAGACAAAAAAAGCTAGAGGTAGAAGAAGAACTATATGAAGAAAAGCTAGTGAAAACTTAGCATGAAAATATGAGAATGAACTCTTGGTGTAAACTGAACTCTTTCTTATTTTCTCATAGAATAAACCTAATAACAAAATAATAATGGTTCAATAATCACCTTAGTGAGTCATGGGTTGAAAATACTCCATGTGTCACTAAGAGCCATGCTCAAAATTATGCATAATTCCACCTCATTTCCTCCACCTCATAATAAAATAATAATTTAACCTAAAATGATTAATAGATAATATGAGGATTAATCTTCTAGAAACATCTTTGAGCAAATTACAAAAATGCCTCTCTAGTGTACATACATACCCGTATCCGTATTCCAAAAAATACGAATACAAAAGAGACGAAAATAATCCATCAGTACAATACTAGGATCCGGCTTAAACTAAAGCCCACTAGAATTATCTGTCCGAATCATCATGCGTGCACAAGTACACGTACGTGATCAAACCCTGTTGTAAAACCATACGACCTCTACATCTTTTTCCCGATGCAGGGAAACCCTCTGTGTGGGACTCTAAAGACTCGAGACTACGCTGGCAGTGGGTTTAACCAAGAGCCACAAGTGGTACTAGCTGTATGTAATGGCTACCCAGGTATCTGTCGATAAGAAAGCCGATGAAAATAACTCATCCGAACTCCTACTGAGCCTATCTGTGACAATCTCCGTACAGTCTGGTCTGTTCGTCTAAGGGTATCGCATATCGGGCCTAGGAGGCGGTAGCCGTCAGACCCCTAATAGCGCAATAAGTCGTGCCGGGGTAGAGCCCAAACACCCTGAGAAACTACTGGAGTACCTACCAGTAAATCTCACTTGCCCTGGCCAGGGAATTTGTGTAATGGCTTTCCGAAAACAGCGCGATATTGACCCCCAATACCGGGAGAGACGAATCCTATCTAACCGCCACTGCCTCCAAGTGTTTCGGGACTGCACCCAACTACTATCTGTTTGCATAACTCAATAGAGTCATGGTAGGATAGTAATCTAAGAACAGTGGGAACACACTCGAGGCGAAGCAGCAGTGTCAAGTCAATGGACTATGCTGTACTCATGTCACCTGGGAACTGCTACCTGATGATAGGTATATTACCGACCAACGGTTCCCCATGAGTCCGTCCAGTGTAACTCATAACCTAATAAGCACCTACATACTATCTCCAGTACGACGTACTAATGGCTGTGGAACAGACCATCTCCCCTGCTGGGATGAGAAGCATATACACTAGTCTACTCTGGAGTATCGATGCCCTGTCTCGATAATCCTACGACTAGGGACCAAAATAAGGATGTGCTTATAGACTACCCAGCCCCTACTAGTGTGATTACCATCACAACGCTGGTAGTCAAGCAAAAAGATCCTAAGGGCTCTATCACTATGTATTAGCGATACGTCAAAAGAAACATATACACATATTTAGATAGAAACAAACCAAGTAGCATACTACTATATTGAGAAAGTTTGTCATAAAATCTGTGTATATCCCAAGCTTCCAAAATGTAATATACAAACTAGTACTATACAATAATGGCATTTAGAGCATATATCACTAACAGGCATTTCGTGTATGTGATACATGATGTGTACGCGTATAGGATACATATACTAATACTTATTTAATATACATATATATATATTTATATTTGATATATAAATATATATTAATTCCCGCCATTTTGAATTATGTATAAATAAATATACAAATAAATATATATATGTAAATGTATATATATATATATATATATTAATGTATATATATTATTATATATTTAATTAAAATGGTGGGGCCCGTCCTCTCTTTTGTGTGTTGACACACACATGAGAGAGATTGGGAGAGAGGGCATGTGTCATGTATATACATGACATAGTTGGAAAGATTACATGACACAATTCATTTTATTTTTCACAAGCCATCACAAAAGAAATTTTCTTCTTCTTCTTCACAACATGAGTTCAAGCTCTCTTTAAAAATGGCAAGTGTTGCCATGGTGAGATTTTGCAAACAGTAGAGAGTACCCATTGTTTGCATCGCCTTCCTCCATGCCTAGCAGGCCTCTGGAGGAAGTTATTCCAGCCGGTGACGGAGTTAGAGCTCGGACAACCCACTTTCGACGCGGATCATCTATGGTGAGGCAGTCGGCGTGCAGACGCATTCAGAAGGTCATGGAGTTTAGACGGGATCTTCCGGGATCAGCCGAACACGCTACAAAGGTTGTAGCACCTCTGAACTTTTCTTTTCGTTCTTTACATTTAGCTAGAAACTAGTGCTTGGACGATTTTGGTATACGGTCGATCGCGCTCCAACGGAATTTTTGTTTTCCGTCCGTTCCCGCTTCCGCTATGCGCACGCTCGAGGCGCGCCCTTCCTTATAATAACATGCCATGTTAAATATCAAAATATATTATTCGGTTATTATTTGTATTATTTAAAAGATATGCGGATACAAAATGTATCATGTATGTGTATAGAATCTAGATGTGCATGGATCCTCTATACTAGTAAATATATGACGTAATTTTGAACCATGATGGGTTTCAAATATGTGGGTCGGGTCGAATACTAACTACAGTTACCAAATACACTATCCGCTCTAAAAAGCAATAGTAATAGAGAAACCTGTCACAAAATTTGAAATACCCCAAATAAAAATATAGTATAACAGTGTTATGGTGTTACATTATACCCAACTACAAAAGAATTTCGTCCTCGAAATTCTCGGAACAAGAAAAGACAAGAAAACACGGATCTAAGAAAGGAGGTGTGGAAACTTCTGTCGGATCTCATCTTCACGTTCCCAAGTAGATTCTCCGTGCGAACGATTCCCGCATGAAACAAGTACTGGAGGGATAACTTTGTTCTTGAGGATCTTGTCTCGCCGATCCACAATCTCTATTTGTCTTTCTTCATATGTTAAGTCCTCCCTTACTGTCAGCTCCGAGTGATCTAGGACGTGCGTCTCATCTTGAACATACTTGCGGAGTTGAGATACATGAAACACGTCATGAACACCCGCCAAGGATGGTGGTAAAGCCAATCAATAAGCTATCTCTCCAACACGCTCGATAATACCGAAAAGCCCTACGAATCGTGGACTAAGCTTGTCTCGGCTACCAAATCGGATAACTCCTCTGGTCGGTGATATCTTCAAGAATACAATATCACCAACTGCGAACTCCAGAGGTCTTCGTCCTGTATCAGCCTAACTTTTCTGTCAATCTTGTTCCATCTTCAAATGATTTCGGATCACGTTGACTTTCTCCACTGTTTGCACAATAAGATCCGGTCCCAATAATCTTCTTTCTCTAACATTGTCCCAAAAAACTGGCGAGCGACACTTGCGGCCGTACAATGCTTCGAATGAAGCCATCTGTATAGTCGCCTGACAACTGTTATTATAAGAAAACTCCACCAAGGACAAATGATCCTCCCATAAATCCTTAAAGTCTAACATGCATGCCCTCAACATATCTTCAAGAGTTTGGATCATTCTTTCAGATTGGCCATCTGTCTGAGGATGATAGGCTATGCTAAATTTCAAGCGAGTCCCCAAATTTTCCTGTAGACTCCTCCAAAAGTGCGATAAAAATCGGGTATCATGATCGGAGACGATGCTCACAGGTATTTCATGCAATCTCACAATCTTGTGCATGTACCGTTCTGCCAAAGCCTCCGTTAACTGACCAACTCAAACTGCCTTAGTCAATCGATCAATAATCACCCAAACTGCATTATTGCCCTTTGGACTCCGTGGTAAAGCTGTCATGAAATCCATGGTTATATATTTCCACTTCCATTGAGAAATCGGAAGTGATTGCAATAAACCAGCTACCCTTTGATATTCAGCCTTAACCTGCTGACACATTTCAAGCACTTCGATACATAACGAGCAATCTCCATTTTCATGCCTTCCCACCAAAAATGTTGTCGTAGATCTTGGTACATCTTTATGCCTCCCGGATGTATGGAATATGCGGAACTATGAGCCTCCTTCATGACTTCTTCACGAACATCTCCTTTAGGCACACATAGACGACTACCATATCGTAACGAACCATCTTCATGAATTAACAAGTCCGTTTGAAGTCCCGCTTCTACCTGTTATAGAAACTTCTGCAATCTTGGATCGTGCGACTGCGCTGCTTTAATATTATCGATCAAGGTCGAATGTACTTGTAACTGCATTAACTGTCTCGAAGATTGTTGGCTATAGTGCCCTCAAGGCAATTATCATAGTCGCGGACTTATGATTATGATGATTGAGTGAGGACCTATACCGATAAAACAGTCTTACTCTAGATGATAGTATGCTATCTGGTTTGTCTTTATCATCATGTACATGTTGATAGAGCCCATAGAATTCTTGCTTGACTGCCAGCATTATGATGGCGATCATATATGTGGGAGCTGAGGTCTATAAGCACATCTTTAAATATCCCTAGTCGTAGGAGTATCAAGACCGGGCATCGATAATCCAGTGTAGACTAGTGTATACTGATCGAGACCCCGACGAGGGGCGGTGGCCAGGTCTCACAAGCCATTGGTGTTAGTTTGTTTACCTAAGATAGTATGCAGGTGCTCATTGGGTTATGAGTATACTGGACGGACTCGCCGGAAACCTGCTAGTTGGTATTATACCTATTGTCAGATAGCAGTTCCCAGGTGGCATGTGTACAGGTTAGTCTGTCGACCTGAGATCATCATTTTTCTCGTGTGAGTTCCCACTGTGCTTTGATTATTACCCTACCACGGCTCAAAGGAGTCGTGCAAACAGGTTTTAGTTGGGTATAGTCCCGAGCCACATGGAGGCAGTGATCGGATCGTTGGGGATTTGTCTCACCCGGTATTGGGGGTTGATGTCACGTTGTGTACGGATGGCCATCACCAAAAATCCGTGGCCACGGTTGACGAGAATTACCGATCCAGGATCGATAGTTTCTCAGGTGGTGATGGGTTTCATACCGACACTAAATGTCGCGTTGTTAGGGGTCTGACTTTATCCACCCCCTTAGACTCGATATGCGATACTCTTAGACGAACAGACCGGACTGTACGGATATTATCACTGTCAGGCTAGGTAGGGGTTCTGCATGAGTTTGCTCGTCGGCCTCCCTTTTCGCTCAATACCTGGGTAGCCGTTACGTACAGCTAGTGCCGCTGACGTGCTTGTGGTTAAACCCACTGCCAGCGTATTGACGAGTCTTTAGAGTGTTAGTTATATGTATGCCCTAGAGGCCATTACTATACATAGGATGTATATTGTAGTGGATGCTGGGACATATATAGGGAGGACTTTCTTGCTCGACATGATAGTATGCTATCTGGTTGCTCTTTACCTTAACGTGTATACTGATTGTCTCTCTGTTACATGTTGGTAAAGCCCTTAGGATCTGTACTTGACTACCTGGACTATGATGCGGATCATACTAGTGGGGACATGGTAGTCTATAAGTACATCCTTCACAGTCCCTAGTCGAGGGTGTATCGAGACGGGGCATCGATATACCAGAGTAGACTAGCGTGTACCTTCTCGACCCATACAGATGGGCGATGGATGATCCCATATCCATCGGTGTTTGACATCAGAGGAGATATACGGGTGCTCAGTAGAGACTGGGTACACTGGACGGACTCGCCGAGAACTCCCAGATGGTATTATACCTCACGTCAGATGGCAGTTCTCTGGTGACACTGGTACAGAGTAGTCTGTTGACCCGAGATCGTCATAGAGTCTTGTGTGGTTCCCACTGTGCTTTGATTTCCATCTTACCACGTCCAAGAGGGCGTGCAAAACGGTGGTTTTTGGGTACAGTCCCGAGTCACATGGAGGCAATGAGCGATAGGAGGGGATTCGTCTCTCCCGGTATAGGGAGTTGATGTTGCGCTGTGTTCGATTGGCTATAACAGGAAATCCCTGGCCAGGGTTGCTGAGATTTACTGGTAAGTGTTACCAGTAGTTTCTCGAACAGTTATAGACCTCATATCGACACGACTTATTGAGCTACTGGGGTCTGACGTTTACCACCCCTAGGCGAGATATGCGACATATCAGACGATCAGACCGGACTGTACGGTAGTGTTACTGGTCGGATTCACTGGAGTGTGAGCGGGCTTGCTCGTCGATCTTCAGATCGCTCAATACCTGGGTGGCCGTTACGTTTAGCAGACCGCTTGCGGCTTGTGGATGCTTGATATGATCATCATCCGCTGCCGGCGTATTGACGAGTCTTTAGAGTCCTACACAGAGGTTTCCTGGCTCAAGCGAAACGAAATAGGAGCGCATATGAGATATGTGCGGGACCGAGAATAATGCGTGTATGTGATACCGTATTCACATGTGGCACGCCGTACTGCCCCAAACCCGAAGGTTCAAAGGGCAGTTCAAGACGGTCACATAATCGAGTTAAGGTTTGTGTCTTCTAGAGGGACCATCGCGTTACTTGCACTACTCAGAACGTCTTTTAACCACACAATAATCCAACACTTAGATATTTTGGCAGGGGAAAACCTGGGTATTTTTATCCGGTCGAACTCTTTAACATATTCTACAGTTATCTGGAAAAACACTTAGACAAAGTTTGATATTCCGATCGAATTCATCGATCGGAAAGTTTGATATATTCTATTTATCCGGAATTGGATACAATAATTGGAATTCACAAAAGGTTATGAGATAACTGGATGAATGTTATAGATCTAGCAGTTTAGTTTCACAAGATATCGAAAAGAGTTTTCGATGATGGGACTAAAATGCGGGATTTATAACTGTTAGGCATGTGATGTCTAAAGAGATTGCGGATTCCAATTGTTGTAGTTTTACAATTTCTTTTCTGTGACCGTAAGTGTAGTATGTTCATATCGCCGATTTCGTTGCTATACGTCAACGACAATTGGGGTATGCATACTTACTTACGTTGATGACATGTGTTGTTATGTGTTGCTGGATATGTTATATTGGATCGTCGTATTTGAATAGCCGGGGGTTTTTATGTGAGATGAGTGTTTTTCATTTTCATTCATGTAAAAACTTGTATGTAATATTCTTTTATTGGGGCGCTTCCAGGTTGCGGGAGTTGTCACCTGTTGTATATTATTTACTTTTCCGCACTAGGATAGACCCAAGGAGGAGGGCACAAGTAACCGGGTTCTGGAGTCCAGTGGGAGACCAACTCGAGGAGTCGGGTCCGGGTCTCCTAACTCCAGAAATGGTAGGGTTGCTTGCCGCTCTCGTAGGGGTCTAGGGGTGTGGGTTTGGCTATTCATCACGACCGTGGAATCCGTGTTTTATACTGGCTCGTATTGAAAACACGGACGTCCTAGTATATCCAATATTTCATATATTTCTTCTGCTGCGATATCTGTGATGAGATCATGTGATGTTTCTGTGATGGATATAGTATATAGTATATATGATATATTATATAGACGTTACTTATGTTTTACACCCGCGCTAGCCCTGCCCTGCTCTGTCGTTAGTTACCTAACCTAACGGTGCACGAGGGGACATCGAGGCGAATGCGGATGGCATAAGTGTACGTCATATCTATCTGTGAAGTTTAGGTATTTAAATGATAGGACTTCATTAATGTGATTAATGAAATAAAAGAAACCTAAGATGTTGTAGAATCGAATTTCAAAATAAAACAGGTAGCTACAGTTCTTGCTTTGCACAGAGGTATATGTGATATATCCTGCACCTTATTCGATGAGGAAAGGACCGAGATCCCTTCACCGGGAGTGACTCCTTTAGCAATAACTGGCAGATGCTACACACTCGGTTTGTCTTTTGATTGCTTTTAAGAGTTTTTGCTTTGCACAGTGATATATATGATATATCCCGCACCTCAAATGACGAGGAAAGGACCGACGATCCCTTCACCGGGAGTGACTCCTTTAGCAAAACTAGAAAAGCCTCAAAAACACTCCATTTCAAAATTCATTCGATCCTACAACGATATCAAGTTCATTACGCAATAGGTTTTCAGAAAAACCTGTCGTAGCCCTCCGTCATTTCAGATAAGTAGTAGTTAGTATTCGTGCTGCGTTTGTTGGCCTTTGTCAAGGCGCAGTGTGCGGTAGCTAACTGGTGCTTATCTGCTTATGCATATGATGCAGATTGGATTAGGGTAGTCGTGCGACTTTGTTGACTATGTTAAGGGTCGTGCGGGTGGGTTTAATTCAATCGGGAAATGACGGGTTGAACTTGACTAGCACTTATGATTTGTTGACTATGTTAAGGTCATATAGCTGCTAGGGGCAAAATATTATCGGGAATTTCAAGTGTTGAAATTTGCAATGAGATTGCATACCTTCTATGAGATAGTTGGATCCCGATACCCGCTGCGAGTAAGTGTTACTCCTGGGAGAGTTTTATACATTACAATTAGCCGATCAAGTAGGTGTCTAGAAAGGTGTCAACGGGGTTACGCCTCTGGGAAAACGAGGTTTACATTAATTAGGTTCGTGCGAAAGCACGGGGGACCTCCCTCAAAGTACCGACACTGGCCTGGCTGAAAGATTGGCGAACTTGTAGTGTGTAATTAATCCCGGCTAGTCTTTCCTTTTAGGGTTTGAAGGAAGATTTGATAAAAAGCAGTGGGAGCCATCCTGATTAGATAAAATAAAAACCAATCTATTCTTGACAGAGCGCACGCTGAGTGTTTTCTTCTCTCTCTCTCCTGGTAGCGACCATATCACGCCTTAATCAAGATAATAATACGGAATATTGACCGAACCCGCTTGTTATACTGAGCTGGGGAACGTTGGTCCCACTCCAACTTATAATTGTTATAAGACAGAGCAGGAAATTGGGGATTACCAGAATTCCCGTGCCGCCCAAACGAAGAGAGTGCATACTGATGCATCATCTTCGGGTGTGTTCATTATACAGAACTGTTTCTCAGTATCCTTTACGTCCTGGGTATGTGATACCAGATCAGGATCCCAGATATATAATCTGTTACATAGGGCTACAAATAGGTAAAGAACTGAGAATGGGTGATAAGTTTCATGAGGCAGAAAACGGGGCAAGAGTTGCAGCCAAGTCTGTCGGTCACTGTCACCCTGTATTACCGATACATTGATTCTGAACGAATGTTATTAGATACCGAACCTGATATACAAAATCATATCAGTCTCTTTATCAGTAAAGAAATGATAAAATTTTGTATTGTTGGATAATGTTTTGAACATTTCCTATATCAAAGGTTGATCGGTTCAGGCACGTTATCTAAAAGCATTAATGTTCTAAATCAAACTACAGTTCTAAGTATATGGAACACACACAAGAGGAAGAGTTCAGAAATGAACGAATCCTTCTTGAGGTATTGTAGACTAGGTCAGATCAATGCGACCCGACTGGCTAGAGTTACATATAGATGCATATTTAAATCAGTTTGAATTTACATCTTGTGAAACTCGCCAGTCATGTCACAAAGATATAATGACACTAGCTCTGTTTATTGGAAACAGAGAAAGAGTTAGTGAACTCTTGGGATGATACATGTTGATGTATGTTAGGTCCCCTGTCTACAAATGCCAGGACTGGTTCTTTGTACTTCATTACGTTCTCTGATGATCTTTCGAGTTTCAGACCTATGTTCCTGTTGAAACACAAGTCCGAACCTTTTGAGATATTCACAGAATATAAGTTAGAAGTAGAGAACCAAAATACGGGTATAAGTATTATGTCCTTTGATGTGATCAAGGAGGAGAATACTTGAGCACGGAATTCCTGGATTATTCTAAAGGAGAATGAGATTCTCTCTCAGCATTACTCCTCCGAATACACCATAGCACGATGGTATATCGGGGCGGAGCAATCACACCCTATTTGATATGGTGTGCTCTATGATGAGTACTACTGAGTTACCTATTTCCTTTTGGGAGTTATGCACTTATGAAGTTGCATACCTATTGAATAGGGTTCAAATCAAATCAGTTGCCTACCACTTCATATGTGATATGATAAGGGAAGAGCCCATCTCTTAAGTTAGTTAAGATTTAGGGTTGTCTGGCCTATGTCTAAAAGCAAAATCCGGACAAGCTCGAGGCAAGGTCTGTTATGTAGAACTGGAAAGGTTCCAGCTATACTAAATACAGCAGATGATTTGATAAAACCAAAGGATTCAGTAGATACCAACGAACCTCAGCCTCTCCGCCGATCTAGTAGGGTTCCTCACCCACCTGAGAGATACTTCGGTTTCTCTATGACAGTGGGAGCGAGGATTACATCATGAGATGATGACCCAACTAGTTTCGAACTGGCCATCGAGAGTAAGACTCCGTAAGAATGGCTGGATGTTTAGTGATCTTAGATGGAATCCTTATACACCAGCAAAGTATGGACTTTGGCTGCTAGATCTGAAGGGTTAAATCCCCATCAGGAGCAAGTATATCTTGAGAAGATTACTTGGTGTAGATGGAAAAGTTGAGACTTTCAAAGCTAGACTTGTTAAAAGTTTTTCTTCATTGACCAGGCGTGGATCATGATGAAACCTTTTTCAAGGATCTATGCTTAAGACCATCCAGATCCTACTTACCACGGCTACATACCATGACTACGATATCTGGTGGTTGGGTGTCTTGACTGCTTTTCTAAATGATGATTTAGAAGAGAGTGTCTATAAGTACACAGCCAGAGGGCTTCGTAGACAGTGGGAGCAGCGGAAACGTGTGCAAGATGCTTTATAGGATAAAGCAGGCATCGCGGAGTTGGAACATCTGTTTTGATGAAGCAGTCAAAGAGTTTGACATCATCAAAATGGTAGATGAACCTTGTACAAACAAAAAGGTAGTAGGGAGTATGGTGATGATCCTCGTAGAGTACGTGGATGACATACTTTTGATAGGGAAGGAGTTTCCTATGCTACGCTCGATCAATCTCCGCTTATCACTATGATTCTCCACATAGGATTAAAGTGATACCTACTAAATCCTGGATTTTGGATCTATGAGATAGATCTAAATGGATGTTAGGATACTCACTAATTGTAGTGAGACGGTATCAACCGATCCTGAGGAGAATCACTGGAATGGTTCCAGGGTGATAAAGACGACTGAGTGTCAGTCACAGGCATTGTCTTTACCCTCAGTAAAGGGACGGTATGTTGGAAGAGTTCCAAGCTAGATACCGTGACATACTAGACGATAAAGGCACGATACATCGCTACTTAAGATGCTACCAAAGAGGCTGTTTGGGTGTATATTGGTTCATGAGATGAACTATGTTCCTCCCATTGTGTGACAATGGAGTTGTGGCTTATGCCAAGGAACGCCGGTCCCATCAGTGATCCAGACATATTCTAAGGCAGCATCGCCTGATCATGGAGATGGTTGATCTCCAGGGTGATCGAGGTTTGGAGAGTAGATTCTGAAGACAACACAGCGGATCCACTCACAAAGGCCTGTTCCCAAAGAGAGACTTTTAAGGGATGGTTGAGTATGAGATACTTCAAACCACTGCTACAGATGGCCCTAGTGCAAGTGGGAGATTGTTAGTTATATGTATGCCCTAGAGGCCATTACTATACATAGGATGTATATTGTAGTGGATGCTGGGACATATATAGGGAGGACTTTCTTGCTCGACATGATAGTATGCTATCTGGTTGCTCTTTACCTTAACGTGTATACTGATTGTCTCTCTGTTACATGTTGGTAAAGCCCTTAGGATCTGTACTTGACTACCTGGACTATGATGCGGATCATACTAGTGGGGACATGGTAGTCTATAAGTACATCCTTCACAGTCCCTAGTCGAGGGTGTATCGAGACGGGGCATCGATATACCAGAGTAGACTAGCGTGTACCTTCTCGACCCATACAGATGGGCGATGGATGATCCCATATCCATCGGTGTTTGACATCAGAGGAGATATACGGGTGCTCAGTAGAGACTGGGTACACTGGACGGACTCGCCGAGAACTCCCAGATGGTATTATACCTCACGTCAGATGGCAGTTCTCTGGTGACACTGGTACAGAGTAGTCTGTTGACCCGAGATCGTCATAGAGTCTTGTGTGGTTCCCACTGTGCTTTGATTTCCATCTTACCACGTCCAAGAGGGCGTGCAAAACGGTGGTTTTTGGGTACAGTCCCGAGTCACATGGAGGCAATGAGCGATAGGAGGGGATTCGTCTCTCCCGGTATAGGGAGTTGATGTTGCGCTGTGTTCGATTGGCTATAACAGGAAATCCCTGGCCAGGGTTGCTGAGATTTACTGGTAAGTGTTACCAGTAGTTTCTCGAACAGTTATAGACCTCATATCGACACGACTTATTGAGCTACTGGGGTCTGACGTTTACCACCCCTAGGCGAGATATGCGACATATCAGACGATCAGACCGGACTGTACGGTAGTGTTACTGGTCGGATTCACTGGAGTGTGAGCGGGCTTGCTCGTCGATCTTCAGATCGCTCAATACCTGGGTGGCCGTTACGTTTAGCAGACCGCTTGCGGCTTGTGGATGCTTGATATGATCATCATCCGCTGCCGGCGTATTGACGAGTCTTTAGAGTCCTACACAGAGGTTTCCTGGCTCAAGCGAAACGAAATAGGAGCGCATATGAGATATGTGCGGGACCGAGAATAATGCGTGTATGTGATACCGTATTCTATTCTCGCGATAAATATATCGAATGGTTGTATGCGATATAACCTAGTTATCGATTCAAGCGTTGATTCGATAAGCCGATATATTGTATACTAGTCGGTTGTGTGCGACATAACCGGGTCATTGAATCAAGTGTTGATTTAATGATTTAATGCATATTTATATATTTGATATATTACTTTGCATCAACTAGTATCGGTTCACTTTAGACGGATTTTCTCACTTGGTTCGTGCGCATTGCATATGCGATATGTTTTTGTGCACTTGATTGTATCATGTTTGATGATGCAAGTCAAGCTAGGGTTCAAGTGTAAAGATTAAACCTTGGTTAATGAAATGGTTAGGGTTTATTATTCATTATTCATTTATCTTATTTAATTATCTTTTTATTTTTGATAAATGTATAAAAGAAAAGAGAAAAGAATGGTTGCTAGATTTGGAGTTTAGTTGAAACTTCATGAAGCTTTGATAAAGTCAACCATACTTATCTCATCCTTAACCCTAACCATTCTCACTAACCATGATTCATTCTCTACACTTGACCATGGTTAGAATTATGATAAGAATTCATTTTCTTTTCATTTTCTATTAACTTATCATAATATCTTTCTTCTTCTTCTTCATGCTTCAAGTGAAGAAGCTTGAAGTCCATCAATGGTGATTGTTGGAAATGTGTGAGAAATCCAATTCTAAAGTCTACCCACTTCCTATTTCTTCATCCTCTACCTCTTGCCAAGTAGTAGAGTGTGTTTCCTTCACAAGTTTCATGACTTAGTGAAGGTGGAGCTTGATTCATCGATGCTTCGACGTAGATCATCTTCGGCATGGACATCGACGACCTAGCTTGCCCATTCTCCGACGAAGCCGATCCTAGAGCCCAGATTCGATTTGGACAGCGGAGAGGACCTCGTTGCGGAGCTATGGAGGTGGAGCACCGGATCTACAAAGGTTGTATTTCCGTATTTTATATAGTTAACTGTTAACTAGTTCTTGTTCGCCTAGAAATCTAGTTTACGATCCGTTGTTTAGGGTTTGTAGGCACCATAATTTTTGAAATTGCCATGGTTGATGGCTTGGGAGACCTCACTAGAGTGCCTAGGAACCCTGCATAGAGTCCCACACAGAGGGTTTCCCTGGTTCTGGCGAAATGATGTAGGAGCCGTATTGGATACGTGTAGGGTTCCGATCGATTGATGTACATTGTACTCGGACTTTCGATTGGACAGTTGATAATGCTAACCGGCTCGGGATTGAGCCGGATTATTAAATCAGGTATTGATTTAATAATTTACGTATATGTATTTCGATACGTATATTCTAGTATTATATTCTTTGTGTTATGGGATCTCTTTGGGTATTCGTATTTCGGTACGAATGCAGATATATTTACAGTAGAATGCAATCCGTATTTTTTACCGGATAACATTCTAGAAGGTGCCACCTCATTTCTTGATTTGACCATTTTATTAAAATGGTAAATGAGGTGGAAATTGCATGAGGAGGTATTGTGACAACCATGCTTGCAATAGTGCACACAAATGAATTGTTAATTCATTTGTGTTCACTATTCAAGCATGGGAGGAATTTAAAATTGGAAAAAGACTTTTAACAAAACCAAGGGTGCTAATTTCTTTTTGGAGAGTGAGTTCATTTTTGAAGCATGAAGGTTTTGTTCGTTGCTTTTTCCTTCTTGAACTCCTTCTTCATCATGAGCTTCACCTTCCTCTAGCTTTCATTTTTTTCTTCCACCTTCAAGTTTTTGAGATAGCTAACACTAAGAAACATTCACACTACATCCTAGGCTCTCTAGGGTAGCATCCTAGAGACCCTAGTTGCTCCATATGCATCATGTCGTGGAGCTAGAGCCGGAGTTATATCTCTCGGGTGGATCATCGGAGATGGAGGAAGACCGACAACCAAACTTCATCAAGGTACCGCTAGGAGCTTGGAATGAAGACCGAAGGATACGGATCAACTCGGTATAACAATTCTAGCCTCTTTTATAGTATGCTAGTTTAGGGTTTAAGGTCGATCCGTAAATCGGGTAATGGTAGCGCCAGTTCAGAAATTTTTGTTCCGCATTTTGATGGCCGGGGCACTGCCGCGACCCTTTATGGTATCAGAGCCACCCTTTAAACCCCTTACTAGCTTGTTTAAACGTGCTTAAAATATCGATCGACGGAATTTACCGAAATCACGATTCCATTTTCATAGTTTCTGCCGATTTTCAAAAGTGTTCAAAAATTATTTCCAGAGGCTTAAAAATCCGTGCTGGCTTTTTTTAGGGTACAGAAAAAATTTGGTCTCCTGATGACTCCAAGTCGCCGTGGAACCGCCGCACTTACCCCCTATTGGCAGCGGTTCCGCGGCCATTTAGTGGCGACGGGCTTCAAATTTTTTCCTGTAGCCCTCTGTCTTGGAATTGTGATTTTTGACATATTCTGTTTTGGCCCAGATTTCTGGTGCAGTGCTGGATTTGCATTTGGGGCCAATTTGGGAAATTTAGTCGATCGATATTTTAAGTGTACGTTTAACAGTACTTGCATTACTATCTGTGACCGTGAATGTCATTTGATCGGTAAACCCGTCTAACTGCTATATGTTCTTTTACATGGGTTTACGAACGTGACATTCACGTTGATGTTCTATGTTGTGCTGTGATGTTGGTTGGATCGTCATGGTGGATAGCTGTGGTGCAATGTCAGTTCAGTTTTATTTCATTTGTACATTTGATATTGCGAGGCGAGCGTCCGACATGTGGACTGTCGTCACTGCCAGTTTGTATATTATTCTTTTGGGGCACGACCGGGTTGAGGTCGATATCACCCTTGTATATTATTTTATTTTCTGTACTATAATTACGCCGCGGTGGAGTGCACGAATAGCCGAATTCTTGAGGGCAACGGGTCCGCATCTCATGCGTTGAGACGGAGGGGACCTTACTCTAGAATTGGCGGGCTATTCGCCGCACTCATAGGGGGTATAGGTTGATCCAGAAGGGGTGCCCAAGTTACCGGATTCCGTGAAGTGTTGGGTGGCCCATTCACATTGTTGAAGGGGGCTGCCTCACTTCTGGTTTAGGCAGGTAGCTTGCCACGCTCGTAGGGGTCTAGGTTTTCATTGCACAGGCTATCCACACGACAGGGAACGTCGGGTCTCATTTGCGGCTCAAGTGAAACCCGGGGCTCCAGATTATCCACCATTCTGTGATGTTTCTGTGATGTTGCTTCTGTGATGTTACTTTATATCATGCCTTGGACGATTGTTATATTTATATATATATATATATATATATATATATATATATATATAAATATACTAGTAGATGTTGTATATGTTTTGCACCCGCGCTAGCCCAGTCCCCGCTTTGTCATTAGTTAAGTAACCTAACGGGTGATGACGGGACCCAGTGGCGAATGCGGATGGCATATACGTACATTTTATTTTCGTTCTTTTCTGGTGTGATTAATTGATGGGACTGCATTGATTCTTATCAATGCAAGGATAAAACAAACCTATTTATGATGTTGTTGGAACCAAGTTTTTAAAAAAATGACATTACAAATGTTCTCTTTTGCTTTGCACAGTGGTATTCAGTTTGGAATATCCTGCACCTCATTCGACGAGGCAAGGGCCGAGATCCCTTCATCGGGAGTGACCCCTTGAGTAAAAGTTTGCGTCAACGTAATAACTTCACTATAGTCGATTACTTTTGCTTTGCATCGTGGTATTCAGTTTGGGATATCCTGCACCCCATTCTACGAGGAAAGAGCCGAGATCCCATCACCGGGAGTGACCTCTTTAGCAAAAGTTTTCGCCACTATATATTTGTAAAACCACTTGGATTCTTTCAACGAGATCAAGTTCATTACGTTAAAGGTTTTTGGCCAAAAACCAGTCGTAGCCCTCCGTCATTTCAGACTAGTATTGCTTAGTATTCGTGCTACGTATGTCGTGCATTAGCCGAGGCGTAGTGTTTGGTAGCTATGTAGTGCTTTTCTGTTGCAGAGATAATGCGATTGGTTAGGACAGTCGTACGATCATTTTGATCTTTAGTTAATGCTCGTACAGGTGGGTCTAATGCAGTCAAGATAATGATAGGTAGAACTTGACTAGGACCTTTTGACATTTTGATCTTTAGTCAAGGTCACTTGGGTCCTAGGGGTAAAAATCACATCGGGAGTTTCAAACATACAGGAAACTTGCCAGGCTTGCGCATACCTTCTGGAGTGTGGTGAATTGAGTGGTTTCCATCAAGTTATCATGCGATGATAGTTGGATCCCGATTCCCGCTGATGAGTAGGATTATTCCTCTAGTAATTCCAACTAATTCTCCTTTTGGGTTTGGAGGAGAATTTGAGAATACAGTGGGAGCCATCCAGATTAGATAAAATGATTAACCATTCTGATCTAGGTTAGAGTGCATGCTGAGTGTTTCTCTCTCTCTCTCTCTCTCTCTCTCTCTCTCTGGCTGCGACTATGACCCGACCTTTGACTAAAACTCATGAAACCAAGTTAACCGAACCTTCTTAAAACACTTTAGCTTTTGGAATGTCACGGTGTCGCATACATCATTGCCACTTCTGTATCACCTTTACATTTCTCCAGAATACCTCGTATCACTACGAACATCCACTTCCATTGGATAAATCTATCGTATAGTTACATACGAACTCGAAGGAACTTTTTCGAGGATGGATTCTGGTTCTGGAGAGATTGAATAGGATTATTCGGTTTTTTCTCTTTACCTTCTGTCAGGTTGTGAGGGCTCCTAGGATTAGGAGAGGGTACACCTATTGAGCTTATTGGATAGTCTTCTTCCAAACCATAGGCAGGTGCCAAACGGTAGGGAAGGAAGAAAACCAATTAAGCTTCAGTGTGGTGTACAGAAGATAATAAGTAAAGACATATGAAGGGATTAGAATAACGGCAAAGAAAACTGCGACTGCTATCATTCACGACGAAACCGTGTATACCCCTGCCACTCCTACATCACCTTTACATTTCTCCAGAACACCTCGTATCACTACGAACATCCACTTCCATTGGATAAATCCATCGTATGGTTATATACGAACTCGAAGGAACTTTTTCGAGGATGGATTCTGGTTCTGGAAAGATTTGATAGGATTATTCAGATGTCTTTTCTCTTTACCTTCTCTCAGGTTGCGAGGGCTCCTAAGATTAGGAGAGTACACCTATTACGCTTATTGGATAATCTTCTTCCAAACCTTAGACTAGTGCCGAAAGGTATGGAAGGAAGAAAACCAATTAGCCTAAAAGAGGTGTACAGAAGGTAACAAGTAAAGACATGATAAAGGGATTAGAGTGAGGGCAGGTAAGTATATGCTTACTGTCATGAATCAGGATAATGGAAGAGGAGTTACTAAGAATACCCGGTTACCCCTTCGAAACATTTTCATGTTTCAGTTTCACTGTGTGATGTTAATTGATAACTGTTTTCCCAGTTAGAATCTAACTCCAGGGTATGTATTTACCAGATCAGTTTCTCACATCTGTATGTTATTACAGATGGTGAGTGGGAGTAAGATATTGGGAATTGGGTGATTATATCCTCATTATATCGGAATTCATTGTAATTGGTGATACTTGAGGAAATTATCTGGATTTTGCCGGATGGCAAATATTTGGTTTTGAATATCCGTTGTTATGCACCAATTTCAAACTGATGTATCTGTACGTTTATTTTTATAAAGTGAGATATAACTTTTTGATATTATGTATGTGACATTTACCTATATCAGTTGGTGATTAGGTAAGGTGCATTCAACAGCGGTGTAATTCTTCTTAACGTACCATAGTACAGTTTTTCAACCTACAACGCACAGTGTTTGAGTTATTGAACTCAGGGGACATATACAAAGTATTGTATGTTGTCCAGTGTCCATTAAGATAATGGGGTTGGTACTCGTACTATATTCTATTTACTCATGACTTCTCTTATTTTAGACAGGTATTTCGTTGAAATGCATGGTCCAGATTTTGAGAAGTTATAGGTATAAGAATAAAGTAGAGAACCATTTGTTGGAAGTATGAGGATTCTTCGAGGAAGTCGAAGATGTAGATACTTGTGTTTGGTATTCCGTTAATAGTAATGGTTTTGAGAACTTGCTTCTCTTTCGGGTTACTCATATATGGATGCACTCCTAGTTGAGTAATGCTGATTGGCCTCAATCCATTTGGTTGATATGCACTAGAGACAGCTGCATGATTTTGAATCTGGTTCCAATTAAATTGATGCTTTTGTTTCTATATTAGATAAATATAGAATCAATTTATATCTTAACGATGTTAAGGTATAGGGAGTTGTCCGGCTGATGCTTAAAACCAGAATCCGGATAAACTCAAGGCACGTTTCAGTAATGGCTGTTTGTGGGTTATCTCGGGCTTTGACGAGGGTTAACTTTCTACCATCAGGAAGATCAATATTTATATTGTTCTTGACTCGCCACAGTTTTAGCAAAATGTTTTTTTTCAGAAAATAAAAGTGGGAGTATGGCGGAACTGGAAGTGATTCCAGAACCACAAACGATTACTGAAGATTTAATAGAACCTGAGGATTTAATTGGTTTTGACGTTCCATTAGCCACTCCGCAGATATGGTGGGTAACCTCAGGCACCCGAGAGGTACTTCGGTCTTCTCAGAGATGGTGACAGGGAGGTTCTTGTTTACCCAGACTTGCCATTGCTGCTGTTCTAGACTATAAGACCCGCAGGAGGATGAGTATGGCGTCGTTCTAAATTAGTTTTGGAAGTACACGTGTCTATGACTCTGCCAGAAGGTTGTTGTACTCAGTAGGAGCAGCGGAAGCATGGTGGGCAAGTAGCTTATGTCTATTTATAGACTAAAGCAAGTATAGCGGAAATAGATCATCTATTTTTGATGTGACAGTCATAGGCTTTGACCTCATTAGAATAGGAGATGGATCTGGTAAGAAGGTATAGAGAGTGATGTCCAGGTATTTTGGGAGGACATGCACTTGATAGGAAGAGATATTCCTATACTACGATCGGTTATGCTGTGGTTATCACAAAGTTGTTTCTCTACAGAGGATCTGGATATAATATCAGGTTTTCTGGTTACTAGATCTATGGTTTTAGATCTAGATTTGGGAAGTATCTCAATTTGGGTACTTTGACATTATTCTAAAGATATTTTAGAATGGATGACTCATGGGATGGTGGTGTACCTACAGGTGATGGAGTCACCTTCTCTAAAGGTGTCTTACAGACTAACGGGGAGAGGGATCTGCATGATTGGCATATCACTTGCTTAGGCAATTGAGTTAATCATGAAATGTCAAGTACCACACCAGATATTGCTTTTGCACTAGATACAATAAGCAGATATATTAATTCAATTCTGGAGAAACATTGAGAAGCAGTTATTGAACATAAATGGATGTTCTAGGGATATGGTAACGGCAGCCTCCTTCGGGAGACGGTTATCATTTCAGGCTTCCATGGTGACCTGGATAACAGAGTGACTGTCAGAGTTATAGTTTTTCCCTCTTCTGAGGGATAGTATGTTGGACAGGTGGTCCAATCGGATACTGAGGAAGGCATGGCGCATGTTACTGATTAAATTCAGTGGATGACACTGTCTAGGAGGTTTGCTGGATTTAGAGTTCGTTTGCGAACTGGGTCCCATCAGATATCCAGACAAATTCTAAGACAGGTATTGCTCGTTTCGGGAGATAGTTTTCTTCGCGAAGTTGAGATATAGAGAGATACAGAAAGAAACATTGGAGCGGATCCACTCACTGAAGCTATTTCTCGAACGCAATCATCTTCGCAAACGGGCTTTGCGAAACTGATTAGTAGAGAAGTTGGGTGTTCGGTATCACACGGGCTGTGAGTATGCGACATCGCAATAATTGGCCTTAAGTGCAAGTGGGAGATTGTTAGGTATAATGCCCTCAAAGCAATTATCATAGTCGCGGACTTGTGATTATGATGATTGAGTGAGGACCTATACCGATAAAACAGTCTTACTCTAGATGATAGTATGTTATCTGGTTTGTCTTTATCATCATGTACATGTTGATAGAGCCCATAGGATTCTTGCTTGACTGCCAACATTATGATGGCGATCATATATGTGGGAGCTGGGGTCTATAAGCACATCCTTAAATGTCCCTAGTCGTAGGAGTATCGAGACCGGGCATCGATACTCCAGTATAGACTAGTGTATACTGATCGAGACCCCGACGAAGGGCGGTGGCCAGGTCTCACAAGCCATTGGTGTTAGTTTGTTCACCTAAGATAGCATGCAGGTGCTCATTAGGTTATGAGTACACTGGACGGACTCGCCGGGAACCTGCTAGTTGGTATTATACCTATTGTCAGATAGCAGTTCCCAGGTGGCATGTGTACAGGTTAGTCTGTCGACCTGAGATCGTCATTTGTCTCGTGTGAGTTCCCACTGTGCTTTGATTAATTCCCTACCACGGCTCAAAGGAGTCGTGCAAACAGGTTTTAGTTGGGAACAGTCCCGGGCCACATGGAGGCAGTGATCGGATCGTCGGGGATTTGTCTCTCCCGGTATTGGGGGTTGATGTCGCGTTGTGTACGGATGGCCATCACCAAAAATCCGTGGCCACGGTGGACGAGAATTACCGATCCAGGATCGATAGTTTCTCAGGTGGTGATGGGTTTCATACCGACACTAAATGTCGCGTTGTTAGGGGTCTGACTTTATCCACCCCCTTAGACTCGATATGCGATACTCTTAGACGAACAGACCGGACTGTACGGATATTGTCACTGTCAGGCTCAGTAGGGGTTCTGCATGAGTTTGCTCGTCGGCCTCCCTTTTCGCTCAATACCTGGGTAGCCGTTACGTACAGCTAGTGCCGCTGACGTGCTTGTGGTTAAACCCACTGCCATCGTATTGACGAGTCTTTAGAGTCCCACACAGAGGGTTTCCCTGGTTCTGGCGAAATGATGTAGTAGCCGTATTGGATACGTACAGGGTTCCGATCGATTGATGTACATTGTACTCGGACTTTCGATTGGACAGTTGATAATACTAGCCGGCTCGGGATTGAGCCAGATTATTAAATCAAGTATTGATTTAATAATTTACGTATATGTATTTCGATACGTATACTCTAGTATTATATTCTTTGTGTTATGCTATCTCTTTGGGTATTCGTATTTCGGTACGAATGCAAATATATTTACAGTAGAATGCAATCCATATTTTTTACCGGATAACATTCTAGAAGGTGCCACCTCATTTCTTGATTTGACCATTTTATTAAAATGGTAAATGAGGTGGAAATTGCATGAGGAGGTATGGTGAAAACCATGCTTGCAATAATGCACACAAATGAATTGTTAATTCATTTGTGTTCACTATTCAAGCATGGGAGGAATTTAAAATTGGAAAAAGGCTTTTAACAAAACCAAGGGTGCTAATTTCTTTTTGGAGAGTGAGTTCATTTTTGAAGCATGAAGGTTTTGTTCATTGCTTTTTCCTTCTTGAACTCCTTCTTCACCATGAGCTTCACCTTCCTCTAGCTTTCATTTTTTTCTTCCACCTACAAGTTTTTGAGATAGCTAACACTAAGAAACATTCACACTACATCCTGGGCTCTTTAGGGTAGCATCCTAGAGACCCTAGTTGCTCCATATGCATCATGTCGTGGAGCTAGAGCCGGAGTTACATCCCTCGGGTGGATCATCGGAGATGGAGGAAGACCGACAACCAAACTTCATCAAGGTACCGCTAGGAGCTTGGAATGAAGACCGAAGGACATGGATCAACTCAGTATAACAATTCTAACCTCTTTTATAGTATCTAGTTTAGGGTTTAAGGTCGATCCATAAATCGGGTAATGGTAGCGCCAGTTCAGAAATTTTTGTTCTGTATTTTGGCCGCATTTTGATGGCCGGGACGCTGCCGCGACCCTTCAAAGAATTCGGTAGTACAATCTCCAATTCGAACCTTCGAAGATCAGCTATAATCTCCTTCTGTACAGTCAACATCTGTATTGCTGGCAACCGACTTAGAGCATCCGGCACTACATTAACTTTCCCCGGATGGTATTTTAGATCAAGATCATAGTCAGCCATCAGCTCTAACCATCTACGTTGCCTCATATTGAGCTCTTTCTGTGTGAACACATACTTTAGGTTTTTGTGATCGGTAAATACTTCTACCCTTTCGCCCAATAAGTAATGTCTCCAAATCTTCAAAGCAAAAATCATTGCTGCTAGTTCCAAATCATGAGTTGGGTAGTTCTTCTCATGGGTTTTCAATTGTCTCGACGTGTAGGATATAACCTTCCCATTCTGCATTAGAACACATTCCAAGCATTTCCCAGATGCGTCGCTGTGAATAACCAACCCTCCGGAACCATCTGGCACTGTCAAAATAGGAGCAGTGATCAATCTTTGCTTCAACGCTTCAAAAGCTGACGCACATTTCTCCGTCCATACGAACGGTACCTCCTTTCGTGTTAGCTTGGTCAATTGTTCTGCTATTTGAGAGAAGTTCTCTACAAACCTTCTATAATATCTGGTAAGCCTAAGAAAACTTCTGATCTCCTCTACATTCTTTGGAATTGGCCAATCATGAACAGCTGCAATCTTTTCAGGGTCAATGGCAATTCCATCTCCTGATACAACATTACCCAAGAATTTCACTTCTTCGAGCCAAAACTCGCACTTGCTCATCTTAGCATATAACTTTTCTTGTCTCAACGTTTGCAGTGCGATCTTCAAGTGTTCTGTATGCACTTCTTTGCTCCTCGAATAGACCAGAATATCATCAATAAACACTACTACGAACTGGTCCAGGTACGGTGAAAAGATTCGGTTCATCAAGTCCATAAATATTGCCGGTGCGTTAGTAACTCCAAATGGCATCACTAAGTAATCGTAATGCCCATATCGAGTTCAGAACGCTGTCTTGCAAATATCTTCTGATTTCACCCGAACTTGATGATATTCGGATCGCAAATCCAACTTTGAGAATACCCTCGCACCACTGAGTTGATCGAATAATTCGCCGATGCGAGAGATTGGGTACTTGTTCTTAATAGTCATCCGGTTTAATTCTTGATAATCGATGCACATTCTCCGGTTGCCATCCTTCTTCTTGACCAGAAGAACTGGAGCTCCCCATGGTGAATTGCTGCTACGAATCCAGCCCTTCTCAAGCAATTCGGCAATCTGTTTCTTTACCTCTTCTAGTTCCACCGGTACCATTGGATAATAAGCCTTTGAAATTGGCGCTGCTCCAGGAATAAGATCAATCGCTAACTCCACATCTCGTTTTGGCGGTAAACCCGAGATGCCCTCGAACACATCCATAAACTCCTGAACTACTGCTGGCGCTTCTTCCTTGTTTACTTCCATCGACAAAAGAACGGCACTAGTCGGCCTAGCCCTAAATTTGATCGGCCCGACAGATCTGCTACTTTCCGAAAATATAAACTCCGGATGTCTAAGAATCTGGAAAATCACTTTCTTTGCCCTACAATCGATGTGAGCATAGAAAGTGCCAAGAAAGTCCATTCCCAAGACAACATCATAGCTACCAATATCAATCACTAAGAAATCCGCGAATAACTCTCATCCGCATATAACAATCGAACAATCCTTGCACTCACCACTAGATATAATTTTCCCATTCCCAGTGTGTATGTCCCAGCAACTAGACAGGGCCGTGTGTGGAATAGAGTGCGCACTGATAAACTTGGACGACATGAAGCAATGGGATGCACCTGAATCGAATAACGCCAATGCGGGAAAATTATAAACGAGTAGGATACCTGAAACAACTTCGTCTGAAGCTTTGGCCTCCTCGGCCGTCAAAGTGAAAGCCCGTGCTTGATTAGGCCCCTGAGTAATCTGCTTCTACTGTGCTCTCAAAACATCACCCTTCAACTGAACTCTCGATGGACAAGCATGCATTCGATGATCAGCAGCTCCGCAAATCAGACACTGCCCAAGCCTTATCCGGCACTCACTCTGGAAATGCCCCAGTCGTTGGCAGTAGTCGCAAAACACACTTCTTTTCTGATCGGATACAATGGGCTTCTTCATGGGTACAATACCTCGCCTGTTCACCGGAATGCTTCTGCGTATAGGATCTCGGTTTTGCGTAAACGCCGGCTTCCACACTACGACGGCTTGCTGTTGAGTATCCTTCCCTTTCACCGATAGGCTCTGCTGCTCCCGGCTGCCTTGAGAACTTGGAAGAAGGTGGTCAATCCCAGAGATATGATGTGTCTCTGAATCTCCATATCCAAGCTACGCATAAATCTCCGTGTCCTATCTGCCTCGTTGGAAACCAAAGGCCCGCAAATCAACTGAACCGAGTCTACTCAGCCTCATGCGCATCAACGGATCCGCCATTCTGCTTCAGGCTAATAAACTTCTCTTCCATATCTTCTCGAGCATACTGCGGAAAGAACTTCTCCAAGAAACTCCACGAAAATGTTGTCCAACTGATCGGCTTAGTCAGACGGGTCTCATCTACGAGCCACCACTCACGAGCATAATCTACTAACTGGATGCGTACTACATCCACCGTTTTCTCATCTAGAATCTGCGCGGCGACGAGCAGATTCTCTGTATCGACTAGCCACTGCTCCGCTAGCAATGGCTCCTCCAATCTTGTAAATGTGGACGGACCGAGCTTTCTAAAGTCCACCACGGTTCCCTCACGCTGTGCTGGCCTGGGTGCTACTGCAACTATGGACTGCTGGACTTCCACAGACCCTCCTGGAAAGTCTCGGCCTGCCGCTGATTCAGCTCAGTTTGCCGCTTCTGGTTTTCAAGCATACCACGTACCACACCAAGCAATGTGGCGTTATCAACACGCCTCTGGTATGATCGCAAGTCTCTATCTGCCATGATTCTGAAGCCAAGACACTGAAGAGCATCAGCAACGGTAAACAGGATTCAATAAACAAGATAGCTATAGATTCAAGACTGGCAAGATAGTAATGTGGTGGGACATGTTCGTAATTCCAGGTTTTCTGGTTAGTGTATTGGGTTTAATACGCAGCTACAAAAGAACCAAATCCGATTAACCCTAAATCCTAGGGCTCTAATACCAAACAAACCCTGTCACGCCCCGCTTCCCAAGATACGTAAACACGGTACGTGACAGAGCCAACTATGCTACCTGTGGTTAGGAATCATCCCTCCACAGTCTTATTACAGCTGTCTATAGGATATCAAGAACAATAAAATATAAAAACTAGCTAACACATGTCCATCTGCCACAGTAAAAAGAGTCAAGAAAATGCATACAGCGAAAACGAATCAAGATCTAATAAAAAATATCTGAATCATGTCCCAATATAGGCTCACATCAATAAACAAAACTACTGAAATAAATAAACTAAACATCTCTAATAATACACGGTTAATTCCTCATTGCTCGGCTTGATTGCTAAAATACTCTTGATCTGTCTGCGATAAAGGTAGAAGAACTGGGCCATGCAAAACCCAGTCGTCAGTGCATCATAATATCAAAAGAATAATAATAACCAGGATAGGATGATAAAATTAAACATGAATATAAATAAATAACACCGATATAAATAGTGAGCTATGTGTATGTATGGGTGTGTGATGTGTATCCTAAATCTGTGCTTCTAGATTATCTATTCTAAAAGTCTTTGAAATCAATTAATGTAATACTCATCGTAACCCAACAGTATATATCCCGTTCATTCGCCATGGGACCACGGTAACAGTATTTATTCCGTAACGCCTGAAAACACAACAAACAAGTATTTAATCTGTAACGCCCGGAAAAACGGCAAACAATAATAATATTCTCTTAAGTTACGTTTCGGTTACATTCTTGATTTCCCCTTTCCCCCCAGGTTTGTGTTCAAGTCAGGTATTGCCAATATAATCTAATACCAACACAGGATCAAGAAAGTACATTTCTCGTCTGTGCAAACAACAAGTTACGTCCATCAGGCCAACAAGTCAGGATTGTTGGCATGAGCAATAAGATCCAAGTAACAAGTCATGCAGTGTGTCGTGAACATGTCATGTGATATATATTAACCAAATAGATACCCAATGTGAAACTGTAATCAATATCGGAACATGTTAAACACAACTGATGCTAGGATGCATATGTATCTATCTGTAATAACCATTATACATCCATTACCATGTATGATGCAAACTAGATAACATGTTGTACTGATGTAGTAGTATAATGATATCATGATGTTCCGGCATGCAACTAGATAAACGATTATCAGTACGGATACGAACGGATACCGTAAAACTGTAAATCGGTAACATTCGCTGAATAATAAAACACATGCACTATTCTTATTCATATAGATATTGATATAATATAACATAGCATGTTGCAAGTTAAAACTTGCCTGATCGGATCTCACATCGAGATACGGATGCTACGTCCGACGTCGGAATAACGGCGTGATGCAAACTTACGCGCGCAGAACTGGACCTGGCTGATCAGTGACGTGACGTGGTGTCTAGGATGGACGACGACAATGACTGGATCGTCCGGATCGTCGGCGACACGCTTAACTCCGGCGAGCCGATCGGAGAATCAAGAAACGATCAAGAAAAGCAAAAAATGAAAAATAGGAATGGGGTGGCTGTTGCGTTGGGTTCTGGGGTGGCGAGAATCGAGGTGAGATGACGCGACGATGGGCTGCCGTCGGCGGCGAGGTCCAGTCCTGCCATGGATAATAACCACAGTTACCAAATGCACTATCCGCACCAAAAATCAATAGTAATAAAGAAATCTGTCGCAAAATTTGAAATACCCCAAATAAAAATATAGTATAACAGTGCTAGGGTGTTACACATGCCCTTATTGCCATCAAAATATAATATCGAAATGGTTGAATTTTAGCAGGAAGATTTGTTATTGCGGTCATCAGCGTTTCCTTCCATTAGGCCATCCCTACAGGTTAGACGTTGCTCACTTTAATGGTCATCAAGAGCTTCTTGGGTCTCCAGCCTCATTGTCCGGAAAGAACGTGATTGCTCGGTAGGATGGTTACAATAATTTGACATTCGGGATAGATCCGGAAAAACAGGTCAAACCACCATACTGGAACAATTTAAGCATTTTCTACGAGCTTCCGTATTGGTCAATAAATTTAATGCGTCGTTGTCTGGACGTCATGCATATAGAGAAGGGAGTATCCGATCATGTACTTAACTTGTTTCTTTGTAAAAACGGAAAATCGAAAGACAACTTCCACGCTCGGATGGATCTTCAGGACTGGAAAATTAGAAGTGAATTGCATCCTAAACCGATAACGGGTAAATCAGGAAAGTTTTTACTTCCCAATGCTGCGTATCTTAGGTCACAACCGGAGAAGAAAATGTTCCTGCAGGTGTTGTATGATTTGAAAGTTCCCACAGGTTTCTCAGGATCATTTAGGAAGAAGATAAAAATTGTGAAAAACAACATCGATGGGCTGAAAAGTCATGATCACCATGTTATTATGGAGCACTTTCTCCCATTAACCCTCAGGACTTTCCTTCCCGAATCGGTTGGTCTAATAATCAATGACCTTTGTTGCTTTTTTAGATAATTGTGCGCTAAAATCTTTGATGTTGTGAAGCTGGAGAATCTAGAAAATTCTATTTCATTGATAATTTGTAAGCTTGAGCGTATTTTCCTGCCGTCGTTCTTCGATATCATAATACACCTGATGGTTCATTTTGCAACCGAGGCTAAGTTTGCCGGACCGGTACAATATCGATGGATGCTAATATATATTTTCATTTGCCCTCTTCTAAGATCAGGCTCGGGTATTAATATATATTTTCATTTGACTCATCAAATAAATTTAATATTATTTAACGCTTATAATTTAAATACATTATTTTCTTGTATTTGCAGTTGGATTACGACTTTCAGCCTGTACCCGACCCTGATCACCCTAATAGAGTGCTCAATCTTCATGCTCTTTGCCTAGGCCTCCTGAAAAACATGCAATCAAAGGTCTGATATAATAGGAACGAGCTGAAAATCGATTGCTATTTGGTATGGCTGGCGACCCCCGAGGTGGAAAGAGCGACTCTCCTACATTCTCCGGCCTTTACCAGAGTCGACGTAGATTCATGGCCTCTATTGTGCCAATATTATAACTCTTAGCGCAAACAGATTTGTAATTTAAATGTAATTCATTATTTAGTATATAATTTATTTTTTGTGTTGCTTAATTAGAAAACTAAATCTAATTGTGTTATACAGAAACAAGCCGATCAAAATAAGGAGAATAGAAAGTCGACGAAGAGGGGTCGCCCCACTTATATAGGTGGCTCGAGGAACATTACTCGTGCTATGGAGCTATCGGTAAATTATAATAGATCTATTTTGATATAATACAATATTAAGAGTTATTTTATAATATATGTAAATTTTTGGCAAATTGCAGAGAGCTCAGACCTTGGTGCAGGGTGGTACACCGAGCGTGTTGACTGCGTATCTTACCGTCCACGGCACCTCGACAGATCTCACCATGGTCGAGCTTCGATTCCCCGACACCGCTACCTAGAAATATTGCGTAAGTGTTAATATTTATTCCAATTCGAATGAAATTTTTGTTTTGATAAGTTCAAATTTAAATGATATACTTATATTTTAATGGTTAATGTGGGTGTAGGAGCGGGTGGTGGAGCAGGCGGAGGTATCGGGGATCGATTTTAGTAGACAGACTGATCCGGTCCTACTGACCCCAGTCCTAGACGCAGCACACGGAGGGCACCACGGAGATTGGGAGAGAGGCCGGGGACTGGGTCCTAACAGGGCCCATTTGAAGCCGGTCTCCACTCCGGCGGTTACTTCCCCTACCCTCCATGAGAAACGTCTGAAGTATGATGTTGCCGTCTTGAAGACCACCTTCGAGAAGTTGAAGGAGATATTGGTACGTATATTAGTTATTAGTAAAATATTATATCACATTATACATAGTAACATATGCAATATTATTAGCCTGAGCTTATTTGGTTTTAAACTTAGGTTTGATTAATCAAATTTACATAAAACTATCTAATTAAACTGAACTCTATAATCATAACCATGCCACATCTTTCTTCATTTTGGAGTTTAAAAAGTTATGATTATCCAAATTCAAAACTTAAGAAGAAAACATTTCTTTGTAAATTAGATAACTCCAAAACCAAGCATCCAATCAGAGCTATACAATTAAGGAGAGATACAGGCTTACAAGTTAGAGTAAGTATCATTTCTACCTCCACTTAAAATAAACTACGGTTTTTCAAACTAGATACCCAAACTAGGCTTAAGTCCCTAAGTATTCTTAGATTGGGGTATAAAAGTATAGTCCTGAATATGTGGAATTTCAACTTGTATAAATTCTCGTACATAACATATGAATTTCAACAGAATGCGTGGAATCTCAATAAAGCATATATAAATTCACGGTTTCGCAATAATCTGATAATGATACGAATTCGACTAAAATCTAATACACCGTTCTTGCTCGTTTATTATACAAACACAAAATTTTACAGATTCGACAGGCTACTTCGGCTGCGGCTCCACATGCATCTTCTTAGGCTGTGGCTCCGCAAGCCACTATCTCGGCTGCAGTTGCGCAGACCACTCCTATAGCTCCACAGCCCGCTCAGACTCCCGCACAGTCCGCTCCTAAATTAGTCAAATTTTTGACGACTTAGAGTTGCACCGAGGAGCAGATGCGTCAGATTACGGCGATTATCAGAGGTGGAGGAGCTGGACCGAGCTAGGCTAGCTTTATTTATATTTTTGAGCATGTATATACTTATTTGATACATATTGTATATCTTTTGGACGATATTGGTAGTTGTTTGTATGTTTACGATGATTTTAAATTGATTTCGTATTTTGTTTGTTTATTTCTTTTATATATTATACGTGGGATGTTGTTTATGAATATTTCTGTAGTTGGCTATATGATATATATATTATTGTGCACGGGACGGGGAAAAAACGGAAAGCCGCTATTTTAAAAAAAAACCTGATATAATGTCCTTACGGATTAATCCATAAGGGATACAGTTGCCCCTACGGATTAATCCGTAGGGGCACGTTTTGCCCTTACACATTTCTCCGTAGGGACAAAATATCAGAATATCTGATATTTGGTTACTACGGACTCAATAATAAGGGCAAAACTTGCCTGTACGGCTTAAGTTGTATGGGCATTTATCAGACCCTCCGGGCAACACTGTAGGAACATATATCTTATTTTATAAACTTATAAATTAAATAAAGATTATATCCCTACGGAATAATCCGGAGGGATAAATATCCCTACGGATTAAGACGTAGGGCCAATTATTACTCCATAGGGGTATGTCCACGACGAATACTTGCACTTGCGGTTTTTGGACCCATGGAGGAATTTTATGTCTCTGCGGATATATCCGTAGAGGCAGTGGTTTACCCCTATGGTTAAATCCGTAGGGGCAAATGATTATTGTAGTAGTGACAAAGGGCAAACTATGTGCTAGTTTTTGGTAATAAACCTTTTCTGTCTGAAGAAAGTTATAAAAAAAATTGATACTAACCGTGTCTCTTTCTTGCTAAACAAACATCGAAACAGAGATAAGATTGTTCATATATAAGATAATAGTAAACATCTAAAATATATTGGAGATAAGAAGAAGTGAAACAGAAGGTTTAACATGATTAGGGTTTTTTACTAAAAAGTCCTCTCATACTTCGTTAATTACTAAAAGGTCCCTCCATTGTGTTTACTTACAAGACCCCTTATATATGTAAATTGCACTAAAAACCCCTCTCTCACTGGTTTTCCATCAAAATTTTACCTTCCCGTAAAAAGATAGAGCTGGAACTTGTATTTGAATTGTTCTCTTACCTTCTAAATGTTTTAGATAGGTCTCTCTCATAAAGAGAAACGACATTCTCGCTTAGTTGAAAAGTGGGATTTACCGCAACTTAAGAATTGATCTCCTTTCAAATAAGGTTGCCCACGAATTCGAAACTTGCAATGACAACGGTACTCGACAAGTTCGTTACTGGAGTAGGTTGAGAAAGATGAGCCAGTTTTTATGATCAATTTGAGAGATCTTTGATCGAAACCCTAATCTTAAAACCAATTTAACGGAAAATTTAGGAATTTTGTGAAAAGAAGAGGTATTGTAAAGGTTTTAAAATCCTAACCCGATACTCAACGCTAGCCTACTAACGGAGTAATAGAAGATGCCAAAAAGATTCTTTTTTTGGCCTGTTAGAGGCTTTTTACATCAATTTAAATGTATGTGGGTCTTTTAAATAAATACGAAATATGGAGGGGATTTTTAGTAATTAGCAAAGTGTGGGTTTTTCCTAGTAAAATGCCCATATGATTATTTTGTTCAATAAGAATAAATAAATAGATAATAATAACTAATAATTAATTCTTCTGCCCCGCCATATGTTGTACTTGTACCAGCTTAAAACTCTCATTTGGATATCATGAGGGCATGCGAGGTTCCATAGAGACATCACCGGCTCTTTATCTCACATGATTAAATAGCAATAGTATTATTACCACTTGTTAAAAGTGGTATATATCTATCATAAAAAAATTCTATATTTCTTGTATTTACATATCAGATGAGAGAGATGCTAATATGACTAGCTACCGATAATAGAATATTTTCTCAACAAAATCAATATTAAAATGTATCAATATCCTACGGAAAAAATTAGTGTACATGGACTTTAGGCCATAAAGGACATGATCTTTTAAAATGTTGTGAAAATTGATAATTTAACCAAAATAATGAAGAAAATCTCTGTGGTTTATCTAAGAAACAACCGATATGGACCCGCTTGTTAGCCACTAGAATATAGTCGTTGCGGGTCCCATCATCATTTTCTCTCTTGCGTGTAGAAGATGGTGGTAGGTTTTCAAACTGTTAAGCTAAATTATTAATCTTTATTTTCTTTTTGTACCCTTTCAAAACTAAAATCTCAAACCAAAACACAAACAATTTCTTGCCTCTCTCGTTAACTCAACGCACCGTTCTATCATACTTTGTGCGCTCATCGCAGCACACGTCAATATCCAAAAAAAAAATTTGAATCAAAGCAAATCAATTCCTGTGATTAGTATCTACAAAACGAGGAGAAAAAAAAACATGCATATATGCTGTAAATAAAAAAAATTAAAAAAAAAAAAACCAATCCTTCTCCCCTTGCCGTGTTGCATGCATGCATCATAGGGCTGGGTCCAAGGAGATCATCATCTCATTCTCATTCCCATTCCCGACGGGCCCCACCTCCTCCTCCTCCTCCTCCTCCTCCTCGGCGACGGCCGTGGTTGTGGGGGTGGTGGTGGACCCCATGCAGTACACCACGTCCTCCGTGCTCCACCCGGCCCTCAGCAACGCCAGCGCCAGCAGCCTCACGTGCCACGCCACCCCCTCCCGGTCCCTTATCACCATCCGATCAGGGCGGTCCCCATGATCTCCATCATCCTCCGCGGCAGACGTCCCCATCATCTCCCTCACCTCCTCCTCCTCCCACCCTCCCTCTCTCAACCTCCACCCCATGTCCCTCCAACACGCGTCCTCCCCCGCCCCTCCTCCCCCCTCCGCCAGCTCCGTCCACACATCCACACTCCTCGCCGCCGTCGCCGCCCAGGCCGGCGGCGCGACCTCCACCGTCTTAAACGTCCTCCAGAAGAAATCCGCCAGATCCAACGCGGCGCACCTCACCTCCCCGCCGTAAACATAAAACACCGGGTTTCCGTTCAGCACCGGTGATGCCGGGACATAGAAATGCCGATATATCGGAACCAAGACGGGAGCTTTTTCGAGCAGATCCTTAGCCTTCTGTAGACGTTCTGCTGCTATCGAGGGACGAGGGCCCAAAGAGCGATGCCAGAACACTGTGCTTCGGGAGACGACGTTGAGGAGGGAGGAGACCGGGTACGAGAGGAGGAGGTGGAGGTGGTCAGGGGAGGAGGACCGCCAGTTCGGGAAGCCGGCGGCCACCGGGAGGCCCTCGCCTAGGATGGACCGGAGGTCCGGCGGGAACTGGAATCCGGAGGTGGACTCCACGGCGGAGATCTCGGCGTCGGTGAGGCCGGCGGCGATCGGTACGCCGCTGGATTTCAGCTGCTCGATCACCGACTTCGCGTAGGCGGCGAACGAGAAGCAGATCCGACGCCTCTGCTGCTGCTGCTGCTGCTGCTGCTTCGGATCGCATCCGGCGCCGGCGAGCTTTGTCGCCGTCGTCATCGTTGATTTAATTTTGGTAAGGGTTTTGTTGTCGAGTGATTTAAAGGTTTTTGTGTGAGAGAGAGAGACGGGGAAGGGGCAGTTTGGTAATTTGAGTGGTGCCGCTTGGGCTTATGGTGGCCCGCGGTGAGGATACGAGGGGATAGGGGATGATGGTCCAGTTTTGAGGCTCAAGCGGGGGGAATCGTAACAGAATTGCAACCGCATAGATATCTCTATGCGGGTGGATGTGCCTGTAGAGTTGTGGCTTTTGTTTTGTTGAATTTGGGCGTAACGGATGGAATGTTCTAAAAGATGCGGTTTGTCAATTTGCAAGGCCGGCTGCAAATCAGTCGACAAATGTCTTCTTCTAACCTAGAAATTGAGCATATGGTTATACATTTCTTCACTCTTCACTCTCTTTTTTAGACAAGCACGTGAGAAATGCTAGACGCATTCGGTTGTTGTCATTAGTTTGATGCATTTTGGCGGATATGAAAACCTTATCTTTTCATGCCATTTAATTGCCAGCTAATTGATTTGCATGATTAATTACACTGGAGATAGCTGTACATCATGAGGCTCGTGTATCTGTTGTAAGGGTTCATGCATAAAAGTTCATTGCTGGGTTCACGTATTTAGAGTTAATAGCTTTCCAGGAAGATGTGGAACGCCTAATATAGAATTGAACCGTGAATTATTAGAATCGGTATATCAATCTGCAATGGAAGACAAGACAAAGGGCATTGAACAACTTCGACAACAAGCCATGTGATGTTCAATTTATTTGTTTTCATTATTATTATTATTATTATTATTATTATTATTTTCTTCTGAATATTAGACAACAACTTAATGTAGGCCGAGATCTAGCCCCAGATCTCTTGCACAACCGCAAAATGTATGGCCAGCTTCTTCTATAGTTTATCTCATATGTTAGCTTCTACACGTGAGGCTCACAATTTGATCATTTGGTGGATTGATGCATAAACATATGTAAACTATATAGGGTTGGTGATTGACAAAGACCTTCAAGGACTCGAGCGTATCGTCGCATGCAATGCTGACTAAATCAATACCAAGTGTATTTGTGGGTCAATTTTGTAGCGTGTGTGATAAAGTTGAAGAATGAGGTTAGGGTGTGAGACCAAATATTAAACTGATAAACGTAAGCGTGGAATTGGACTTGAAAGTGAACCCGCAATTTGACAGCGAGGGATACACACGGCTTGACTTTGTGCCTGGACATACACAGGATTAATTTGCACGGATTCCTACAAATTTTTCCAACTTTCCTTTATTTTGGATGCGACCTTTCGGAAATCAAACCGTCGACCTTGATACCAACAAGGAGTGCAGTTTCTAACGGAAAGAACATTGAAGGAAGGAAGGAAGAAAGGAGGATTTTCACAATTGTTTAGTTATCGGAAACTTTTAGCCAATTGAACCCTTTCAATTCATTTAGAATGTATTTTCTACTAAGCATTTGTAAGTTTGGAGTTCGGACCCAATGGAATGATGAGTCGCATTATCTTTCCAGTTTAGATAATAGATTTATCACTCTTGTATGTTGGATGCTGGTCAAAAACAGTAAAAACATCCGTTCTCAATAAATTTTTCGTATTGGATCATTCATTCATTACTTCATTTCTTTCTCCACCATCATAACCCATAAGTACCAGGGACAAAACATATTTTTTCCCAAAATGAAGGCCAAAAGGAAGGGTGGAAATATCCACCAAACTTCCAGCTAAGCAAAATGTCTAGGTTTGTTTGGGTTTCGATTTCGAACACGGCGTGCATCCTGTTCACATACTATTAAAAAAAAACGAAAAATGATCACCTATATATAAATATATATTTTGACTGAAAAGAAATTCTCCAATAAAAAACATGTGCGTTTCCAGACAATCTCAATCAGCAACCACCAACAACAAACCACAAGCTTTAATGGGTTCCTCAATGTTGGAATGGGTCTGGCTCCAACTCCAAACACAATACCGCCGGTCCTAAACTAAATATGCAAGGGAGAAAAATATTTCAGTAACGAGAATAATGTGGAGGATTGTTCGATAACATTATTGAAATTTTCACAAAGGCAAGAGGAGCAGCAGTAGCTTCCAAAAGTGAAGTTTTCATGTTGACATAAAAGAAACCAAATCTTATTTAGAGCTGAACAAATTTTTCCCAGTAATGCCGTCCTAGTGATGATGCTTGACCTCGAACAGTCCATCAGGGCCTAGGAGCAAATATACCAATAAAAAATGAGGTTAGAATGAACTCGAGAAGACGGAACAAACATGCAAGGCGAGTTCCGCTGTTCTTAGCTTAAAAAACGAAAAAATTAATAAAGGTTACGGGAAAAGAGAACCAATTTTTTCTTCAAAAATGAGTGTACAAATTGATTTATTTTAGCAAAGATTAGACCTTGTAATTTGTTAAGGGGCTGTTTGTTTGTCAAGAAATGGAAGGGGGGTACTATTCACAAAAACGAAAAGGGGTGGAATCACCATTTCATCGTTTGTTTGCCAAGAATGAGAATCTCAACTTTTAGGATTTGACATCAGCTTTTTTGCAATTAAGGTCAGCATTATGGCACTTCAAATTCCGAGCTAGTTTGAGAGGAATTGGCTATTCCCAAAGACCCGTAGGATTTAAATATTTAATTTATTGGAAAATGGGTTATGGTTATCTTCCTTTTAATCATCTTTTACTTTTTTTTTAACTCTAATGATGCGACTTTCTTAAGCTCACCCCATATGGCTCTATACCAATTCCCAAAATCTAATTCCTAGTTTATTTTGAAGCAACCAAACTAAGGAATAGAACAAGGAGACAAAACATAACACGATTCCAATGTTGAAAATGGCGACAGCGTAAAGCATAGCGGTCCGCTACCAAATAGGAAAAGACGCAAATGGCGTAAAGTATAGCGTAGGCTATGAAATATATTAATATTCAATTTACAATTATAAAAATAGTTATACAAATGTAAAAAATGATAAAATTACTCTAAAAATTACGAAATTATTTTTTAAAAAAATAATCTAAGAAACTACTAAGCTACTAGCATACCATCAATTTTTTTAATGTTTAACAATTAAAGAGTTCATACTTCAATCCATCATTAATAGTTCCCAAGAACGTAATATATCCATCTACGTTATATTAATTAACAATCAACTTAAGTATTTAAAAATCAAAATAACAAAAACAAATAACTTAAGTATTTAGGACGTCATATATGCATTGTTGGCCTCAGATAGCCTCAAAAGATGTAGGCGTTGGCCTCAAAGCCCGACAATGCAACAAGATCTTGGATGTCCGACGATGGCCTTGATTGGGAAGATCTATTTAAGGGAAAGGAAGGAAGAGGTGAAAGAGTAGCGTTGATATCTTAGATGATCGATTTGAGTTTTTGAATACTTTTGTTTATGGGTTTAAGGGATTCGAGTCAGAATTTTTTTTTAAATACTTGTTAAAAGCCATATGCTCCCTAGCTTAGTTAGCCAAAGCTATATAACTTCAGGTATATAGCGTAAGCTATATATAAAAATAGAGTAAGCTATGGTGTATTCGAGTTACGTGAAATGCTATGTAACGAAATAGTTCTTGCTACACTATGTAGCGACCTATTTATACTACGTAGAGCGCTATTTTCAACTATGCACGATTCCTTGTAAACAAACAACGAAATGGTAATTCTAAAGAACAAAAAATATTTTATGGCACATCATTCCCATTTTCTAATTCCATGAGCCAAACAGACCCTAAACAAACAAACATAACCAAAACCCAGTGGCAGATCTTGGATCTTTTGTCTAGTGGGGCATGAAATCAGAAATTAATATCAAATTAAACCGAATGTTCAAAAAACAATTTGTTTGAGAGAATCGAATATGCATAAAGCAACTTCAAAGCCTCAAAAAGATACATCTCTTGACTAATATATCAAACATAATTTATTTATAAAATGTATACATCAATTTACTTAACATGGACATACAATGTTCATAAAACACAACTTTTAGTATTCCAAGTTTCTAACCCCATTATTTTTAGTATTCCAAGTTTCTAACCCCATTACTAGATGTATATAAACAGAATCAAGAATTTAATCAAATTTACAACTAACATATAAGTTAAATTGTTAAATGAGTAAATCGGAAAGTGTGAATTTATTAGAGTTACAATTAGACTTATAAATATATAAACTAAATTTGAGTTAGAGCTACGATATCATGGTGCCACAAATAACGAGTTAAAAAAATCGATTTCTTTACCACAGTACAAAAAATTAAAGTATTTTTGTCAGAAAAACGAAACCACATGTAAATATTGTGTAGGATATAAATAATTTGAGAGCATATGTTAGTAATTGGCGGTGATGGAGGCCAGGGAGCAAACCACCCTTTGAAAGAACATCTAAGTTTGCATTGGGAGCCGTGCAGGAGTGCCCGTTCCCCCTCTTCCGTAAAAAATTGCGCTCTACTTATAAGGCTGAGAAAATAATTTCTAATATAATTGTAACTGTCTATATAAAATCTTTGAACTAGAAAATTAAGCTACATAAAATCTCCTGCATATCTTTTTTGTCAAACCTTCTTCAACTAAAATCAGTGAGAATGTTTTATCTTATTACTTGATTTTAATTATCTTGTTAGAAATTTAGAGTTTAAATTATTGTTTTGATAATGAATCTAAATCTTTATCTTTATTTAATGATAACAAATATTACAAATATGAAATAGACATTATAGTTTCTAAAAGACCTTTCAAAGTATTTTCTCATCCAGAGAAAATACCTAATTAACAAATGCTATGTGGTTCTAATTCCAACTAACAAAAAACCCTGATTAGATTTGGATAGAATCTATAAAGCATGGTTCATAAATTATTCTTATAAATCAACTTAAAATAACGTTTTAATTAAATTGTTTTAAGATGGTTTCAGCATGTATGAACGCCTCAAATTATGAATAATTTTGTGATCGGTTTCTTTAGCTTATTAGGAGAATAAAAGTTGTAAAAATAAATTTTGTAGCCCATCCCCCAAGTTTAAATTCCCGGCTCCGTCCCTAGTAATCGATACGAGTATTTAGAGGGTTTTTATTTCAAAAAGTTTAATGCTAGGAATGCTAATAAATTATAATATAGAAAAGCGTCTATAATTATGAAAATAATGTAAAAATAATTGTTGCATCCACGCTTCAATCCAACAAACATAGGTGTGAACACATTAATGATTCATCTACTAGGACCACTAGGCACTTGCAAATCATGTTAAAAGGGTATTCATTTTATTCAAATGGTTTGTAAAATATATGCCAAAAAATATATAAAGACAACGGATCCACGTGAGGCAGATGTCTAACCTCGCCTCTATAATGATCCGCCCTTCTATACGTGGCCGAGAAACGAGTTAAATGGGAAAAGAATATCTTGCTCTGTACTTCATGAATAGCCGAAAAGGATCGATTGTATGTAGGGGTGTTAAAAAAGCTCAAAGCTCGGGTTGGGATCGACTTGTCAAAAATTCGGTTCCGGCCCGTTTGACAACTAAACGAACCGAACTTAAACAAAATCTAAGCTCGGTGAAACAAACGAACAAGCACGAACACGGCAGACTCGAGCTCAGCTCGTGTTCAAGCTCGGGTTTGTTTAAGGCTTGTGTAAAATTCAGTGATTTATTCTTATTTCATAATGAATATATGATTACTTATTCTTAAATTTAGATTCTAATTATTAGCTATTTGATGTTAACTAGGATATACAAGTAATAAATATTAAATCAAATATTGTTATGGGAAAATATTGAAGAGTTTAAATAATTAATAACTTTAAATTTTGTTCATAAAGTTCAAAACAAGTTTTAAACCCGTTTATTTAATTATAATAACCGCATTCCTTGTTGCTCACTTTATCAGATATATTATATAACATTGATATGATATTTTTATATATTGATGTAATTATTTATAGCTTTTTTCCAGATTTTAGATAGGCTCGCTCGGACTCAATGAAGGCTCGGCTCGGGTTCGTTTAATAAATAAACGACCCAAACTTGAACAAGTTTTTAAGCACGTTTAAATAACCGAGCTAAGCCGAACAACCTAAAACTCGACTCGTTTGGCTCGTTTAACAACCCTAATTGTAAGGAATCTACCGTGTAATTATAATGCTAGGCAACTAACATTAGAAACTAAGTCACCTAAATACCACAAAAATGCCTCACTTCTACATAGTGGTGTAATATATATTTTCGTACTTTAAAGACTTGAAGCCATTTTGACCGATATTAACCCATATTTTAGAATTGAGGGAGATGAAACACGGTACACATCGATAGATTATTGTTTTCTTTTAATTTATAAATTGATTTTTTTAACATTACATGAATGGCATATTCATTATTATTTTTTCTATAAGGTGTTTCGATCCATTTTCAATCATTACACAAAAACTTCAAGGATCATAAAAATCATTAAAGAGCATCTAAATGCAATTTAATGATTTTTTGTTTTAAAAATATTGTTGTCCGTTTAACTTTCTGGACTATTTGTAATTGTCCTTTTTTTTTCTTTCACTAAAATGTAAAAACCTGACATGCAATCAAGCTCACCCTAATACTTTATTATGCTTTCCACTTTGCATAACTCAATGACCGATTTATAGAAGTAACCACTTAGGCAATAGTTCATATTACTAGAATTATTTTACTAATATTCTGATAAAAATTCAAAGGATTCATTCATTATATATATAGTAGTTTGTAAAATTCATTATGAATGTTGAGTCCCGTTTATGGTCTTTACGGGTTTTCGATAGATGTATATGATTATGAACACTGAGAAGCCTAATCAGACCAGAACCTTCAAAATAAGGTAGCAGCCAGATACTTAACAATTAATATCCTCCAAAAAAACCGCCATCATTAAGGTTAGATCTCTAAATACTGAACATGTTATATTCCCATTGGAATAGGACAACATTAAGTGAGCGATATTCAAGGCTACTTAATTTACACATACATTTTAGAGTCAAAAATTTGCATTCTTTGGTTATTCATGGCTATTTCTACTACACATGCATTATAAAATCAATCTCAATGGAAGTTGAAGGCAATGACAATTTCTTTTTCTTTTTCTTTTGATGCATTATTCATCACGTTGCAGCTCATATACTTCTACATTTTTCACCTTTTATCTATACTTTTCCGAAACTTAATTTATCACCCCTCAAACTATAACTAATAAAGCCGGCTTATTGTTGACACAATTTTTTTTGAACCTCATGTGTTCAGATTATATATAAGTCGTATGCATCCATTAGATGATAAAATATTTGTTTGAGTCAAAAATATTGACTGCCCAAAAGCATTCAAATCGGATATTTATGAATTTGCATATCGGCTGGATTCAGATACCTATAAATTTCAGTATACTAGGCCAATTGGGGAACTAAGAATACATTTGAAAGCCCATTGACTCTAATTTCCAAAAAACCAAACGACAGGTCATTTGGACTTCCTTAAGGAAAGTTATGGCCCGATCATTGGACCCTGTGCGAGCAGATCTGAATTTCAGGTACCCTAAATCAGGAACCCTCGGTTGAATATTCCCCTATTTCAAATAAGGAAGCGGATACCCCAAATGCAATATCCAACAACCTATTTAAGTTTCCAAAAGATAGAAGGGAAACCCTTTATTTTCTTTGCAAAAAGAGTAAAGAGTGAGTAGAGTTTCCATATCTACCCTACTTAATCACAAATAGAGAAGTAATTATAAATTCTTCTCCAATAGTTTTTAGAAAAAAGTTGAGAAGAGTATCATTTTTCCTTTCATTCTCTCTTGAAAAATCAAGACGAAAAAGAAGAACGAGAGAACTGTTACAGGTTTTGAAGACTCGGAGATTCATTTTGCTCAAGGCTTTGAGAGAAAGAAGAGATCTCTCCCTCATTATTCAACAAGAGAGAAAATTCTCAACTTTCCTTTATATGTTTGGAGAAACTCTTTTTGTTCCCATCTCCAACAACAACAAGAAGAAAAGAGAATGTGGAGACTTGATGAAGACTCTTTATAATCTTTTCTTATCTTCATTTTACAGGGATACTTAGGGTCAAAGATAAAGGAATTCATAATTAAATTCTTAAAAATCAAGAACCCCTCGATGGACCTTGGAACATGATTCACTTTATGTTCTTTGACAAAATATGATTATGAAAATAGTCTCTTTAGAATATAGGGAAAACCATATGTTCTCTATAGAAATAGGAAAAACCTTATGTTCTTTATACATAATAATATTGACCATAAATTCATATTCTTCATAAATCCTAAAAATACAAGAGACTCGGCCCAAATTTTAATAAATTCAAAGCAGATTTCGGATTGAATCTGCCAGCCGAGACACAAATTAGCACCATAACTCTCTCCCGAGAGCATCAAAATCATGATCTGTTCGAAGTGTATAAAACTAACTCAATAAGCATCGAAACGAGACTATATATGAAGATAATTGACATGAAATAATGGAGTTTCGGATATCTCAAAAGGTGTTCATAAATTCGCGGGTTGAATCTGCAAGCCGAGACACATGTTAGCAAAACGGCCATAACTCTCATTCGAGAGCATCACGTCATCATCCGTTCGAAGCGTATCGCTGATTCGCGGGTTGAATCTACCGACCGAGACACATGTTAGCAAAACGGCCATAACTCTCACCCGAGAGCATCGAGTCATGATCCGTTCGAAGCGTATGAAAGCTAACTCGATAAGTTTCGAAATCAGACCATATATGAAAATAATTGACCATGAAATAATAGAGTTTTGGATATCTCAAAAGATATCCGCAGATTCGCGGGTTGAATTTGCCTACTCCGACACATGTTAGTAAAATGGTCATAACTCTCACCGGAGAGCACCAAATCGCGATCCGTTTGAAGCGTATAAAAGCGAACTCGATAAGCTTCGAAACGAAACCATATATGACGATAAACGAACGTGAAATAATAGGTTTTCGGATATCTCAAAAGATACCCGCAAATTCACGGGTCAAGTCTGCCGGCCCAGACACATCTTAGTAATATGGCTATAACTCTCACCCAAGAGCACCAAATCGCGATCCGTTTGAAGCTATGAAAGCTGACTCGATAAGCTTTGAAACAACACCATGCATAAGCATGAAAACTATAAAACTTATGCTCTTAAATGAACTTTAAACATAGAGTAAAATTCTATGTTCATTTCAAAACCAATTTGAACATAACATGATTGTGTTCATATAACTTAAGTATGGCCAAATCATTCTAACATAAGCAAATCGGACATCTTCAAAGATGTCCACAAGTGGGATCGAGTGTCTCAAAAAGATACCCACAAATAGGTAGGTTTAAAAGATACTCGCAAATTGGACATCTTCAAAGATGTCCGCAAAGTGGGATCGGGTATCCTAAAATATACCCGCAAATTGAGTATCTTGAAAGATACTCACAATTAAAATCGAGTATCTCAAAAGATAACCGCAAATCAAGTCGGATATCTTGAAACCCTCATATATTACTTTTGATCGGATATCCCTTTTAAAGATAACTGCATCTCTTTTGAATGTGGTGTGGGTTCCACTTGGAGTTGCCCTATTTATGTTCCAACTAAAATGTGTTGTGGGTCTTACACAAGATCCTGCACTTGTTCAGATTAGCTAAGTGTTGATCTTACAAAATGAAGATACACATTAAAGCTCATATTCCTTTTAAAGTATATTCATATTTCTTATATTGTATTTTGTATGAGTTTCAGGATGTAAACAAATGTGATGTATCAAAGTTGTACAAAATCAATATAAATGAAATCTCTTAATGACACCTTTCATATTGTCTTTTATTGCAAGTATACATGTATATGATGCGATCTTTATTCAAATTGATGTGATTTAAAATAGCCTAATACGGTATCCTGTCTAGGTATTTCCTAAGGCAATTGGATATAATCAACGGTAAGTGTTTACGCTTATCGGAAGTCTCGAACCTCAGGACTTTCTGATTAAATTTTTTAACTTCAAATTTGTTTTATTTAAATTCTACCTTTTTTTAACAATGCAATCGTTAGAGGTCATAACGAGGGTAAACACCTGCATCCTTCGGACTATCTTCTCTTGACTAAACATAAAATATTGGATCTTCGGTAAGACGACATACATGAAATATCTTTTCAAATCTTGGTAACTTGTGATTAAGATTCTAATCAACTTAGAATTTGCCTTTTATATACTTCTTTGTGTCCTAAGGTAAAGACTTAATTTTTGCTTTGTTCATAAGGGCAATCCTCATACATCACTAATTACCTGTGAGTGCACACCACACCACTTGGGTTACAGAATAGTTCATTTTGGAAATCTATCCTTGGCAAGATTTTAAATTTTCAAAATTAATATAAGTAAATTTTACGAATAACCATGTAGTGATTTACTCTCTTTACTGTCATCTATCACATCGAGTTGATTTCTTAACTTCTCAAAATTCGATTGCAAAAGCTAGATGATTAATATTTTGTATGGATTCAATAACAGAAAATTTCAAATATATCTCATCCACGCATGTCACCTCCTCAAACGTTTTGTTAATGCTTTGTTAACTTTGGGGTCAGCCAAGATATGATTTAAAAGAGAAAAATTGGCTGCTTGTTGATCTACTTGAATGATCCATATGCCACTAACTCAGTTGAAAGGTTAAAAGTGTTAACAAGATAAAGACGAAGGGTCTTATATGCCAGAGCCCTTTATTTATCTATTTGCAAGTATTAAGCATATTCTCCTACAACAGCATGCGTTATTTGGTTTGTTTGTGCATTATTTTTTACTCATATTTTTAGCCCAACGACTCTCGACCTACATCAATTTAGTGTCATTGATTAGATATGGTTAGAATCACTATAATAGGACCATCAACAAATTAGCATTTTAGTTACTTTAATATTGATTATTTAATTTTAATTTCATCATTTGTCAACTCATTTATTTTGTTAGCTCTTATCCAAAAATTTTACTTATTGATGTGAGTAAAGGTTTTAGAGCTTTATCTAGACAATGACCGATCATGGATTACGTATTCAAGAGAATTGTGAGACCACACCACTTTAGATGTATAAGTTATGATCTAAATGCGTCTTCTCTTCTTGCTTCTTTCTCTTCTTTCTTTTGTTTTCTGGCTTGGATGATTGCCAGCTAGGGTTTTTGACTGAAAAAGTGTAATTTCTTATTTTGTATCTCTTGAAATTGGATCTCGAGTTCGCGATGGAAAACGTTACATTGGAAAAACAATGAACATGAATGTGGGATATGATGCTATAGTGGTTGACATGAAAGCAAATCTGTGAAGAATAAATAATGAATCTTGCTCAATGTATAGCCAATCTCTAGAAATTTTGATCAATCATAAGGAATCGCAGTTTGATCCCAACCAAGAATAAAGTTTCAACCATGATCGAAGAATGAGCTACTTAATGCACACAATTCACACAAAGATGACGTTAATTGAGGACTTCTCCCCTTAAACTTTACACACTTGAAAATTATAACTAGTTAGACTCATTTGTATAAGTGTGTGTGCATATAGTCATATACATATGCATGTCATCTATTCAACACTATAGTTCATATTTTGTTAGAAACTATTTGATGTGATAGCTCGATCACCAATTAGGGTATATGTTGAATAATAGAATTACCTTAGTTAAAGTGATCAATGAGCAACTCTTCAAAAATAATTAAGATTGTGCGTGTCTACATACGAGATTAGATGATAGTTCCTACATGAAATTAAATTGACCGCCAAGGCACACAAAAGAGAACACGACCAAAATCACATTCCATGGGAAAAATGTGGAAAGCTTTCCAAAATGTTCTTTCTCCTCATCTAGGTTCCAAAGAGACCCATATTCAACCTAGAAAAGTAAAGAATGCAACGAATCTATAGATCAACCAATTATGGCATCTCCATCTAATCTATGACCATGTGTTTGCTATGAATGAGTGTTTGATACGTGTCACATAACATCTAACGCATCCAACAAAAATAGGAATTGTGCCAAAAATTGTTGATCATGTCATATCATTTGTTCCAGTATACCAATGGAAGATCTCACATGTTTCCACCCTCTATGCTTACATAATATATATCAGTCATGTCAATAATAATCACTATGCAATTCCTATCACCATTTCTTATTTAATAAACGACAAAGCTATTCATTCAAATCATTTTACCTTGAAAGTACAGGGCAACACAGGTAACCTACACAATCTAAAAAAATAATCCAAACTAAGTAAAGGGTGACATAGCTTGGAAACACCAAATTCAATCCTTATATTTGATGCTAGAGCACTGGAGTATAAAGCATCTATATAATCAACTCGATCTCCAATTTGGTAGAGAGATTGTCCAAAGCAATAGATAGTAATCTTTCCATATAACTTTAACATCCATGTTCAAAAACCAACTTTAACATGCGGATGAACTAAAAAGCAACAAATATAGCATGCAAGGACAAGAATAAGCGATGCCGATGTTCCGGACGTTTCGTTAGAGTGAGAAAATGCATTCGACAATTCAAGCTATCTTGTATAGTTAGGATTTTCTAGCTTATAATTTCTATAGCTACGCATATCAGAAATCAATAACCCTTCACCCCTTAATTCAAAAAAAGTTATTACAATATAAATACGAATAATTACCCCATGGGAACTCCTTGTTGCGAATGTGCAGATACGGGTAAGCCTGCAAAAAAAAAAGAACAGATTTACCCAATTGGGCATCACCACACAAACAAATTCAAAAAAAGAAGAAAAGAAGAAGAAAATTACCGGGGGCTCGTCATGGTGAGGGTGCCCCTTGGAGAGATTATAGATCGCAAGAGCAGTACAGCTCACGATTCCAGCGTAAGTTATCTTCTCCCATTTTGCACACTCATCTTTCAAAAAAACACAAAAAAAAAATTTATCAAAAAATATACATATGAATCAAAGACAAAGAAACCCTAACCCTAGAGATCAAAATGAAAGGATAGAGATCGTTACAAGCGTCGTCGTGATGAGCAGCTGCGGAGAAATTCTTCTTGTTGCCGAAGAGAGGGCTTGAGCTGGTCTTTGATCCACGACGAAGGAACTGAAGGCTCGATCTCGCCATTGAAGTCGCCATCGATCGCAATTTGGGGGAAATTAGGGGTTTTTTCTGATCGCTATTGGAAATTATTGTGTCTCTCTGTTATAATGATCTCGCGGTACACGATAAGAAGTGGTTGCGGGAGCAACGTACCGCGAGGTTCAGCTCCATCGGCGGGCCGGGCCGGGCCAGTAATCATAACACAATACAAAAATGCACAGCTCAGTCCATGACAAAGCCTGGTCTCCATTGTGCAACCGAAATTTAGGACAGTTGACTCTTGCTCAGCAGAAGCAAGAAGTTTTACAGCTAACTGCTCAGTTGGTACCAATTTTTTCTTCAATACGAGAGTTCCCAAGTTTGATCCATAAAAAGGGGTTGATTTCTGTAATACCCGGTCCTATTTTTTTTGTATCCGTATTTTGTAGATAAACTTTTTCCCTATTTTTCCTATTTTTCTAAATCCTATTTTCTTTTCCTAATAAATTCCTTGCTCTAATCCTAACTCAATTAAACCGTAACTCTAAAAACCTAGGCCCTAACCCCACACGCTGGCCCGGCCCTACCCACAACCCTTTCTTTTCTTCTTTTTCTTTTCCTCATTCCCTTTTCAAAATCCCCGAGACTCCTTCCTCCCCCTCTCTCTATCACACCCCGCTTCCCAGTAGATGGAAACGGTGACATGGCAAGCCCGCGACATATTTATTCTCGAAATAAATACGCTAAGCTTATATAAGCAACATAAACTAACAAGAATAAACAAAAGAATGAAATCCAACTGTAATTTATTACATTCATGATTCATAGTAGACAAAATATCTGAATACAAGATAATTAACATGATAAACCTTAACAATGAGGCATATATAAATAAGCTGAAATTAAATGAAAAACTGAATGAAACTAGACGTCCGGTTGTGATGTGAACTGGTTGTACTCTTTTTCGACCACTTCTATCTTCTCTGTCTTAATGTCACCTGACGAACATTCCAAGAATCGAAAGAAGTGGGTGGAATGCCTGTTGGAGATAGTGCCCTCAGAGTCAATTATTGGATCACAGGTACGTGATTGCAATGATTGAGGGAGGACCTATCCCGGTAGGACAGTCTTACTCGAGATGATAGTATGCTATCTGGTTTACCTTTATCATCGTGTACTGTTTTAAGTGACCTGACACGTCGCTATTACACGTTGATAGAGCCCCTAGGATTCTTGCTTGACCACCAGCAGTATGAGGGCGATCATATAAGTGGGAGCTGGGGGTCTATAAGCTTATCCTTAAACGGTCCCTAGTCGTGGGAGTTTCGAGACTGGGCATCGATACTCCATTAGTAGACTAGTGTATACAGTCGAGACCCCGACGAGGGGCGGTGGCCGGTCTCACAAGCCACTGGTGTCAGTTGGATCACCTAAGATGTATACAGGTGCTCATTGGGTTATGAGTACACCGGACAGGACTCGCCGGGAACATGCTAGTTGGTCATATACCAGACGTCAGATGGCAGTTCCCTGGTGACATGTGTGCAGGTTAGTTCATCGACCTGGGGATCGTCATTTGTCTCGTGTGAGTTCCCACTGTACTTTGATTACTACCCTACCACGGCTCAAAGGAGTCGTGCAAACAGGTTTTAGTTGGGTACAGTCCCGAGCCACATGGAGGCAGTGAGCGTATCTTCAGGGGTTCGTCTCTCCCGGTATTGGGGGTGAGGTCGTGCTGTGTCTAGGAGAGCCATTACACAAAGTCCTTGGCCAAGGCAAGGAGATTTACTGGTAGGTATTCCAGTAGTATCTCAGGGTGTTCTGGGCTACACTCCGACACGACTTGTACCGCTTTTGGGGGTCTGACTTTTACCAACCCCCTAGGCTCGCCATGCGATACTTATAGACGAACGGACCGGACTGTACGGATATTGTCACTGACAGGCTCAGTAGGGTGTCAGGCTGAGCTCGCTCACAGACGTCCCTTTTGGTCAATACCTGGTGGCCCGTTATGTATTGGCTTATACCTCTAACGTGCTAGTGGTTAAATCCACAACCAAGGTGTTGATGAGTCTTTAGAGTCCCCCACATTCAGTTACTCAGCTTTCGGGCGAAAGGTTGTAGAGGCCGTATGGAGATATGGCAAGGTCCGATCAGATACGTGCGGTATTGCACGGATCAGGATCGGACAGTTTGTACTATAGGCCGTATGGATATATGGCAGGGTTCGATCAGATACGTGCGGTATTGCACGGATCAGGATCGAACAGATATTACTAGCCGGCTTTGGTTTAAGCCGGATCCTAGTATAGTACAGTGTAGATTTTGTCTCATTGCATTTGTATTTCGGTCGGAATACAAATGCGGGTGTGTATGCACAGTATCGGGGTTTTCCTGTAATTTATTACGGGACCAGTTTTCTGGAGTTGCCAGTTTGCTTTCTGTTTCGGCCAATTTCTATTGTTCCGTTCATTGGCCGAAGATTGGTGGAGGAGGGCTTATTTACATTGTTGCAAATAAGCTTTTGTGGAAGGGGGTCTTTGCATGTTTCCTTGTATCATGATGGTGCACCATTCTTTTGACCTTGACTTGTATCTTCATGATGGCATGACTTTTAAGCCATCATGTTGATGATGGTTGGTGATTGAGTGTGGATGTATTTTGTTATCATGTTTTTTTCATGATTCCCTTTTGCATTATTGTTATGGTTGCACCACTCATTCCTTGGCTCACTCTCTCTCATTCTCTCCATTCACCTCTCATGGCCGGCCAAGCTTGGAGGAGGGGTTGCCCATTTTTGTAGTGGGGATTTTTGCTCTCTTGATGTTAGAAAAATCCCCAAGTTCCTCCACATTGTTCTTGTATCATCCCTCCACCTAAAATGGCATCTCCAAGAACCCCAAAGTGAGACTTGAGGACTACATATTCTACAGCGAACCTTGGGCACGTCGAGTAGCCGGCTTCGTGCCCGAGTTGCCTCGGCATTGAGGTGGGAGCCCGTAAAAGAAGTAGGCGATGTGGTGCGCTTCCGGCGACGGGGAGGAGACGGGACATTCCGCAGGAGATCGGGACGATGATGAGAAGACCGGAGGACTTGGATCGTCGGTATATCTCTTTCCCATCTTATAGTTTGCTAGGACTAGTTAGTGGTTCGATCCGGCTATTAGTGCGCGGCGGTTTGCCAGTTCAAGAAAATTTAAAGTTTATCACCGCTTCCGCATTCCGCCGTCGGATTGACGGCCGGGGCGCCGCCGTGCACTTACAGTGGTATTAGAGCCTCGCCATTAACTTAGTCTAGCTTTGTGTAATGTGTTTTTCAGTTCCGATCGATCGAAATGTCCAAAAACCCGTATTTGCTCACGACAGTTTTCTGTTGAATTTTTTTTGTGTCGAAAAATTTTTCAGGTTGTAAAATATTGATGTACTGGAAAATCTAAGAGCTCTGTAAAAATTCGACGAAGTAACTCCACAGTGGGAGCGCGGAACCGCCGCGAAAACCCCCTTCCCGCCGCCCTTCCGCCGCACACTGTGGAGATCACTTCACCAATTTTTTACAGAGGCCTTCTGGGCTTAAAATATGGGTTTTGGAATATTAAAATTGGGCCCAGGATTTCTGTGAGTGCTACAGTTTTGATTGGGGGCCCACTTGTTAATTTTTGATCGATCGGATATTTTAAACACATTTTTCACAGTATTTACATTATATCTGCGACCGTGAATGTCACTTGATCGGTAAATCCGGTCTAACTGCTATAGCCCGGTTAGACGGATTTGCGAACGTGACTTTCACGTTGATGTTTTGTTTTTTGCTGTGATGTTGCGGATTGGTCGTGGGGGGTAGCCTGGATGCAATGCTAGTACAGTTTTGTTGTATTATGTACATTTGATATTGCGGGGCGAGCGTCCGACATGTGGACTGCCGTCACTGCATGTTTGTATTATTATTTTGGGGCACGACCTGGTTGCGGTCGATGTACCCGTTGTATGTATATTTTACTTTCTGTACTAGGTTGCCCCGCGGAGGGGTGCACGGATAGCCGGGTTCTGGAGGGCAACAAGCCCGCATCTCATGGCATTGAGATGGAGGGGGCTTCACTCTAGGATTGGCGGGCTATTCGCCGCACTCGTAGGGGGTACAGGTTGACCCAGGAGGGGTGCCCAAGTTACCGGATTCCGTGAAGTGCTGGGTGGTCCATTCACGGAGCTGAAGGGGGCTGCCTCGCTTCAAGTTTTGGCGGGTAACTTGCCGCGCCCGTAGGGGTCTAGGTTTTCATTGCACAGGCTATCCACACGACCAGGGGAACGTCGGGTTTCAGCGGCTCTGTGAAACCCGGGGATCCCAGATATATGTATTGTTCTGTGATGCTGTTCATTTTTCTGTGATGTTGCATTTCTTTCATGCCTTGAGCGAAATATAATATATTGGTATATATATTAGTAGATGTCGTATATGTTTTGCATCCGCGCTAGTCCATTCCCCGCTCTGTCGTTAGTAAGCTAACCTAACGGGTAATGACGGGACCCAGTGGCGAATGCGGATGGCATATACGTACATCAGTATATTTTCGTTCTTTTTGGTGTGATCAATTGATGGGACTGCATTGATTCGGATCAATGCAAGTTAAAACAAACCTAATCTGATGTTGTTGGAACACTTTTCAAAAAGCTGTTATTGCAAGGACGTTTACTTTTATTTTGCATCGTGGTATTCATTGGAATATCCTGCTCCTCAGTCGACGAGGCAAGGGCCGAGATCCCTTCACCGGGAGTGACCCCTTGGACAAAAAGTTTGCGTCAGGGCATTAACTTCACTATAGCCGATTACTTTTGCTTTGCACCATGGTATTCAGTTGGAATATCCTGCACCCCATTCTACGGGGAAAGAGCCGAGATCCCTTCACCGGGAGTGACCTCTTTAGCGGAAGTTGTCGTCACTATATTTTCAAAAAGCTATCCGTTCCTTCAACGATATCAAGTTCATTACGTTAAAGGTTTTTGCCAGAAACCATTCGTAGCCCTCCGTCATTTCAGACGGGTAGCACGTAGTATTCATGCTATGTTTGTTAGCCTTCGTCAAGGCATAGTGTATGGTAGCTGCTTGTTGTCTTTCTGCAGCATAGATAGATGCGTTGGTTTGGGACAGTCGTATAGCCTTGTTGGCCTTCGTCAAGGGCTTGTGCGGGTGGGTTCAAATCAACCTGGAGAATGACGGGTAGAACTTGACATGTGACTTATGATTTGTTGGCCTTCGTCAAGGTCATAAGAGCATGGGGCAAAAATCACATCGGGAGTTTCAAAAGAACTGAAACTTGCCAGATATGCGCATACCTTCTGGAGTGTGATAGCGTGAGCGGATTCCGTCACGTTATCATGCAATGATAGTTGGATCCCGATTCCCACTGATGAGTTAGTTTACTCCTCGGGTAACCCCGACTAATTCTTCTTTCAGGTTTGGAGGAGAATTTGAGGTACAGTGGGAGGTTTCCAGATTAGATAAATTGGTGACCATTCTGATCTAGGTTAGAGTGCATGCTGAGTGTTTCTTTTCTCTCTCTCTCTTTGGCAGCGACCATTGACCCGACCCTAAGACTTTGACTCAGTGACCAAGTTGACCGAACCTTCTTAAACACCGGCTTTTGGATTGTCAGAGTTGCAAACCTCATTGCCACTCCTACTTTTACCCTTTTCTCCAGGACATCCCGTTTTACTACGAACGTCCACTTCCATTGGACAAAACCATCGTATGGTTAGATACGAACTCGAAGGAATTTATTCGAGGATGGTTTCAGGTTCTGGAGAAAACGGATAGGATTATTCAGTTGTCTTTTCCTTTTACCCTCTCTCAGGTTACGGGTACTCCTTGGTTTAGGGGTAGTACACCTATTACGCAAATTGGATTGTCTTCTTCCAAACCTTAGGCTGGTGCCGACCGGTAGGGAATGAAGAAAACCAATTAGCATAACGATGGTGTGCAGAAGGTATTAAGTTAAGACAAAGCAAGGGATTAGTAAGAGGGCAAAGTAAATTGCAACAGATATTCACGACCAAACCAAATATTTCGCTACCACTCCCACATCACCTTTGTATTTCTCCAGGACACTCCGTATCGCTACGAAGATCCACAGTTTATTTGGATACTCCATCGTATGGTTATATACGAACTCGAATGGAACTTGTTCCAGTTCGGGGATGGATTCTGGTTCAGGAGAAATAGGAAAAAGGTTTATTCGGTTGTCTTTTATCTTCACCCTCTCTCATTGCGAGTGTTCCTAGGATTGGGACAGTACACCCATTATGCTTATTGGATAGTCTTCGTCCAAACCATAGGCTGGTGCCGAACGGTAGGGAAGGAAGAAAACCATTTGGCCTAAAAGGGTGTGCAGAAGGTAAAGACTAAAGACATATGAAGGGATTTGGAGAGGTGGCAAAGAACTATACGGTTACAGTCGTGAATCTGGAAGAGGCATTACTAGGAATACCAGAATACCCCATCGGAACATTTCAATGTTTCAGTTTCACTGTGTAATGTTAAAGGAAAACTGATTTCCCGATTAGATACTTACTCCAGGGTATGTATTTACCAGGTACGATTCTCACATCTGTATGGTTTTACAGATGATGAGTGAGAGTAAGTTATTGGGAATTGGGTGATTATCCTCATTATATCGGGATTCGTTGTAATCGGTGATATTTGAGGAAATCACCTGGGCTGTTTGCCGGTCGGCAAATATTTGGTTTTGAATATCCGCTGTTATGCACCAATTTCAAATTGATATATCTGTACGTCTATTTTCATAGAGTGAGATATACCTTTCTGAAATTATGTCTACGACATTTACCTATATCAGTGGATGGTTAGGTAAGGAGCATTAAACAGCGGTGTAATTCTTCTTAACCATAAGTACAGTTTTCAACCTACGACACACAGTGAATGAGTTATCAGACTCAAGGGACTTATACAAAGGATTGTATGTTGTCCAGGGTCCATCAGGACAGAGGGCTTGGTCCTCATACTATATTCGGTTTACTTATGACTTCTCTAGTTTTTAGACAGGTGTTTCGCGGAAACACAGGGTCCAAATTTTGAGAAGTTATAGGTATTTGAATAGAGTAGAGAACCAGGTATAGCAAGTATCGGGATTCTTCAAAGAGATCGAAGATGTAGATACTTGTGTATGGTATTCAGTTGATAGTAATGATAAAGAGATCTTGCTTCTCTTTCAGGTTACTCATAATTGGAAGTATTCCTAAGTTGAGTAACGCTGATCGGCCTCCTTCCATTTAGTTGACATGCGCTGGGGACAGCTGCATGATTTGAATCTGGTTCAATTAAATCAGTGCCTCTGTTTCTATATTGGATATAGAACAGTTCATATCTTAACGATGTTAAGGTACGGGGAGTTGTCCAGTTTATGATTAAAACCAGACACTGGACAACTCAAGGCACGTTTCTGTAATGGCTGTTTGTGGGTTGACCCAGGCTATGACGAGGGTTGACTTTCTACCATCTGGATGAACAATAGCGATATTGTTCTAGACTCGCCACAGTTTTATTAAAGATGGATTTTTTCAGAAAACAGTAGTGGGAGTATGGTAGAACTGGAAGTGATTCCAGAACCACAAACGATTACTGAAGATTTAATAAGGAACCTAAAGATTCAATCTGGATTGACATTCCATTGGCCACTCCGCAGATAAGGTGGGTAACTTCAGGCACCCGAGAGGCACTACGGTAGCCTCAAGGACGGTGACAGGGAAGTTCTTGTTTACCCACAATTGCCATTGCTGTTGTTCCAGGTTACGAGACCCGGCGGGAGGATGAGTATAGCGTCGTTCTAAACCAGTTTTAGAAGTGTACGTCTATATGACTCTGCCAGAGGGTTGTCGTAGTCAGTGGGAGCAGCGGAAGCATTGGTGGACAGGTTGCTTATGTCTATTTATAGACTAGAGCAGATGTAGCGGAGATAGATCATCTATTTCTGACGTGACAGTCATGGGTTTGACTTCATCAGAATAGGGGATGGATCTGTTGAGAAGGTAGTAGGGTGTGATATCCTGGTATTTGGATGATATACACAGAGTAGGAAAAGAAACTCCTACACTACGATCGGTTATACTTTGGTCGTCACACAGTTGTTTCTCCACAAAGGAAATGGATTTTATATGAAACATACTGGTTACTAGATCTATGGTTTTAGATCTAGATTTGGGTGGTTTCCCAATCAGGGTACTTGACAGCATTCTAAGAGTATTTAGGATGGACGACTCCTGGCACGGTAGTGTACCTGCAGGTAATGGAGTCACCCTCTCCAAAGGTGTCTTACAGACTAAAGGGGAGAGGGACGGGCATGATTGGCAGATCACTTGCTCAGGCAATTGAGTCAATCGTGAGATGTCAAGTACCACACCAGATGTTGTTCTTGCACTAGATGCAATAAGTTGACATTAATCCAATCCTGGAGAAACAGTCGGAAGCAGTTTTAGAACATAAGTGGATGTTCTAGGGAGATGATAACGACAGCCTCATTCAGGAGACAGTTATCATTCCAGGCTTCCAAGGTGACATGGACGACAAGGAGGTTGTCAGAGTTATAGTTTTCCTTCTGATGAGGGGCAGTATTTTGGACAGGTGGTCCAAGGCAATACTGAGGGAGGCATGGCGTGCAGGACACTGATTAAGTTCAGTTGTCAATACAGTCTAAGAAGTTTGGATTTGGAGTTCATTTATGAGCTAGGTCCCATCAGACATCCAGACATATTCTGAGACAGGTATTGCTCTTTTCGGGAGATGGCTTTCTCCGCGAACTTGAGATATAGAGAGACATAGAAAGAAACAACTAAGCGGATCCACTCACTGAGGCTATTCCTCGAACGCAATAGTTCCGCAAACGAGCTTTGTGAGACTGACTAGTAGAGGAGTTGGATGTTCGGTATCACACGGGCTGTGAGTATGCGACATCGCAATAATTAGCCTTGAGTGCAAGTGGGAGATTGTTGGAGATAGTGCCCTCAGAGTCAATTATTGGATCACAGGTACGTGATTGCAATGATTGAGGGAGGACCTATCCCGGTAGGACAGTCTTACTCGAGATGATAGTATGCTATCTGGTTTACCTTTATCATCGTGTACTGTTTTAAGTGACCTGACACGTCGCTATTACACGTTGATAGAGCCCCTAGGATTCTTGCTTGACCACCAGCAGTATGAGGGCGATCATATAAGTGGGAGCTGGGGGTCTATAAGCTTATCCTTAAACGGTCCCTAGTCGTGGGAGTTTCGAGACTGGGCATCGATACTCCATTAGTAGACTAGTGTATACAGTCGAGACCCCGACGAGGGGCGGTGGCCGGTCTCACAAGCCACTGGTGTCAGTTGGATCACCTAAGATGTATACAGGTGCTCATTGGGTTATGAGTACACCGGACAGGACTCGCCGGGAACATGCTAGTTGGTCATATACCAGACGTCAGATGGCAGTTCCCTGGTGACATGTGTGCAGGTTAGTTCATCGACCTGGGGATCATCATTTGTCTCGTGTGAGTTCCCACTGTACTTTGATTACTACCCTACCACGGCTCAAAGGAGTCGTGCAAACAGGTTTTAGTTGGGTACAGTCCCGAGCCACATGGAGGCAGTGAGCGTATCTTCAGGGGTTCGTCTCTCCCGGTATTGGGGGTGAGGTCGTGCTGTGTCTAGGAGAGCCATTACACAAAGTCCTTGGCCAAGGCAAGGAGATTTACTGGTAGGTATTCCAGTAGTATCTCAGGGTGTTCTGGGCTACACTCCGACACGACTTGTACCGCTTTTGGGGGTCTGACTTTTACCAACCCCCTAGGCCCGCCATGCGATACTCATAGACGAACGGACCGGACTGTACGGATATTGTCACTGACAGGCTCAGTAGGGTGTCAGGCTGAGCTCGCTCACAGACGTCCCTTTTGGTCAATACCTGGTGGCCCGTTATGTATTGGCTTATACCTCTAACGTGCTAGTGGTTAAATCCACAACCAAGGTGTTGATGAGTCTTTAGAGTCCCCCACATTCAGTTACTCAGCTTTCGGACGAAAGGTTGTAGAGGCCGTATGGAGATATGGCAAGGTCCGATCAGATACGTGCGGTATTGCACGGATCAGGATCGGACAGTTTGTACTATAGGCCGTATGGATATATGGCAGGGTTCGATCAGATACGTGCGGTATTGCACGGATCAGGATCGAACAGATATTACTAGCCGGCTTTGGTTTAAGCCGGATCCTAGTATAGTACAGTGTAGATTTTGTCTCATTGCATTTGTATTTCGGTCGGAATACAAATGCGGGTGTGTATGCACAGTATCGGGGTTTTCCTGTAATTTATTACGGGACCAGTTTTCTGGAGTTGCCAGTTTGCTTTCCGTTTCGGCCAATTTCTATTGTTCCGTTCATTGGCCGAAGATTGGTGGAGGAGGGCTTATTTGCATTGTTGCAAATAAGCTTTTGTGGAAGGGGGTCTTTGCATGTTTCCTTGTATCATGATGGTGCACCATTCTTTTGACCTTGACTTGTATCTTCATGATGGCATGACTTTTAAGCCATCATGTTGATGATGGTTGGTGATTGAGTGTGGATGTATTTTGTTATCATGTTTTTTTCATGATTCCCTTTTGCATTATTGTTATGGTTGCACCACTCATTCCTTGGCTCACTCTCTCTCATTCTCTCCATTCACCTCTCATGGCCGGCCAAGCTTGGAGGAGGGGTTGCCCATTTTTGTAGCGGGGATTTTTGCTCTCTTGATGTTAGAAAAATCCCCAAGTTCCTCTACATTGTTCTTGTATCATCCCTCCACCTAAAATGGCATCTCCAAGAACCCCAAAGTGAGACTTGAGGACTACATATTCTACAGCGAACCTTGGGCACGTCGAGTAGCCGGCTTCATGCCCGAGTTGCCTCGGCATTGAGGTGGGAGCCCGTAAAAGAAGTAGGCAATGTGGTGCGCTTCCGGCGACGGGGAGGAGACGGGACATTCCGCAGGAGATCGGGACGATGATGAGAAGACCGGAGGACTTGGATCGTCGGTATATCTCTTTCCCATCTTATAGTTTGCTAGGACTAGTTAGTGGTTCGATCCGGCTATTAGTGCGCGGCGGTTTGCCAGTTCAAGAAAATTTAAAGTTTATCACCGCTTCCGCATTCCGCCATCGGATTGACTGCCGGGGCGCCGCCGTGCACTTACAATGCCCGTCAGCGAACTTGCGTTCGGTAAATCCCAAAGAATGGTGGGATGTGAAAGTATATAAATAAATATGCAAGGTGACATGTGATATAGCATGAATGGAAATAAAACATGAACAAGTATAACACGGTGATATTAATGACAACTATGTAAGCATGGTAATATAACATGAGCATAGTAAACATGTATAGCATGAATATAAATCATGAACATATAAACAAGTATGGTAGCATGCATGGTAATGTGTATGTCAACTATATCAGCATGGCAAACAAGTATAATATGGCCGTAGAGTATAGGTATAGTGAACATGAAGATAATGTAAGTGTCTTAACAGGTCTGTACTTGGGTGTGCTAATCTAACGTAAGTTCAAGGGTGAATGTCAACCAATCTCAAGAGTGTTCTCGAACCCAACAGGCTGTAATCCAGGGGTAGGGAACCATGGGCCCGAATCAAATGTTAGCAACGGGATTTCAACCCGGTGTTGAAGTATTCTAAACTCAGCAGGCTGTAATCCAGGAGTAAGGAAACACGGGCTCTCATGATAGCTTGCCTGTGTTAGTAGACATGGATTCATATTCTATAGGGACTCTTGAGATTTTGTTGGATTCACGCAAGAACTACCCCCAACACCCCGTGTTTATTAGTTTATGATTAACGTTATGAGTCTTGATCGAATCCATGAATACAAAAGGTGATGTATGATATCAAGTTTTCAAGATTGAGTTCATATAGTCATATCAAGTGCAAGTCATGCCAATTGTGTTCATGGTTCGATGTCAAGTTGGTTCAAGTGTATATACTGGGTTCAAGTATTTCATGATTGAGTCGTGTCAAGATCAAATCAATTCTAACATGTAATGATTTAATCATAAGTCATATAATTAAAAATAAATAAGCAATCATAGAATATGATATGAGATAAGTATACAAGTAACGTCCAAAATAATATTATAAATAAGTGATATGTTCGACTAATTAATCATGTCTTTTGAAATCAGAATATAAACGAAAATATAGCCTTAAGTGTTATGCACGCGTGAGTTCCAGTCTCGTATAAATACAACTACCGGTTAGGGAGATATACATGTTTCCGTATCGTCGCGCAAAACAGATCAGAATCTGTTCAGCACCGTCACATATTTTTAAAATACATTTTTAGTTAATTTTTATCAGGTTTCAGGCTACGAAGATTAATAGAAAATTGTAGGTATTTCGATATACTTATCCAAAACACAAAGATTCACGTGATTTGGATTCCTGAAACTCTAGTTATAATCATTTTAATATCAGCGTTTAAAACAGAAATTCAGATTTATAGACAGCAACTATATGTTGTATTGCAAAGCCTATATCTGGTTGTTTCATGCATTTCTAAGTAATTTAGTATACAGAAAATTATAGTTCTACCAATTGTGCATCTACACATCTAAAGTTTATCACGAACGGATATTGGAAGTTTGAGTTATGTCCAATTTAAAAACAGTGTGCGAATCAGGACAGATTCTGTCCAGATCCGTCACTAAATATTGTAACACAGTTTTCTATAATTTACGTATGTTTTCAGTAAAAACTTAAAACTAATAAAATCTAGATATTTCGATGTAGATATCTAAAATACTTGAGTTTGCTCAATTTGGATATCGGTAGATCAAATTATGTGTCTAAGAAATTGACCGATAAATGCAGTTTTCTGTTTTACGAACAGTGAATAAAAACGATCTAATTCCTAAACCGTTATACGGTTCGATCTAAAATTTTTAAAGCGTATACAAAAAAATATATTCTATCCAAGGTAATTTTCTTGAAATTTCCAGAATTAAAAATTAATTTCTAAAAATTATTTTAGAAGTAAAGGTATTGATATGTCATATGTGAGAAACGAGAAAACCATGGTATTTATTCGTAACTTCATTTTTTTTACAAACTTTAAATAAAGTAATTTTAAATACAACAACAAACGATACAATCCTAATTGGTTACTATGAAATCTTAACATATGGATTGAGAGTAATGAAAAGACTTTACAAATTATATATGTGTGTATGTTTGTGTGTGTTCATTATTTATATATGTATCCATTTAATTAATTATTTAGGGACTATGATATGACAACGGAAGTTTTTCATGGCAATATAAAGGAAATAAAGAGAAAGAGAAAGAGATGGAGGGAGGGAAAAAGAGAAGAGACTTACAGACATAAGCCGGTATTGTCACCGGACTTGTCTATCCGCCGATAGTCTCGCATTTCTAGCGAGACTTTCTTGAAAATTTCTTTGTGTTCTTCTTCTAAGACTCTAGGTGAAGAGAGAGAAGGGAGAGATAGAAAAATGTGATGAAGAAACAGAAAGAGGAGGACAAATAAAGATGGTATAACGGTGAATTGTCTATAATAATATATGCATTCAATATGGAAATTAAAAGAGAAATGAAAGGCCACCATTCATTTTAGAAATGAAAGGTCTCATTTGTAAGAAAATATTGATAAAAAAATAATTACAAGAATGGGGATTTGAACATGTGGTCTATAGAATAGCAATGCGAAGGCTTAACCAATGAGCTACAAGATTGTTCATACACATATTTAATAAGAATTAAATATATGATGTTGCTTAAAAAGAAAGTGGGGTTTTGGGCTCATAGTTTTATTAAAAAAAATGAAAATGAAATTGGATTTGAATTATAGACTGGGTTAGGTCTTATGTTTAATTTGAAAAAAGTTAAAATTTAGTTTTAAAGAAATGTGTTTGGGAAAAATAGATGAAATAATAAAATAATATATTTATATAAAAAAATATACAGAAAATACTAAGAATAAATAAATACAATATTTTACTAAAAAAAGAAAATACGGAGGTATATTAATTTTGGGGTCGTTACATTCTACCCTCCTTAAAAATAATTTCGTCCTCGAAATTACTCAAGAAGGATATTGCAATAAGGTACTGGAAAGTTAAGCATGTTGTCATTTTCGAGCTCTGTCGATCGATATTTTAACCAACTGAGCTAAAAGACCTACGAGATACAGGTAGAAAGGGTGAACAAGAGTTAAAAATTCAAAAGTCGAGAGATAGACTTCAAGGAAGCTGAAGGTGGAGTTGAAGATAGATTTAAGGAATGGGGTAGGATTCAAAAGAAAAGTCGAATGTAATAATTGGACTTCATAATTCTTGTGTTATATTGCTTACAATGTTCATGTAGAACTGACCTGCATGGGCCACCAACAAAACCTGTCACGCCCCGTTTCCCAGTAGATGGAAACGGTGGCGTAGCAAGCCCGCGACGTATTTATTCCGAGAAGGTCATTTCTCGAAATAAATACACTAAGCGTGTATAAGCATCATAAACTAACAAGAATAAACAAAAGAATGAAATCCAACTGTGATTTATTACATTCATGATTCATAGTAGACAAAATATCTGAATACAAGATATTTAATATGATTAGCCTTAACAATGAGGCATACATAAATAAGCTGAAATGAAATGAAAAACTGAATGAAACTAAACGTCCGGTTGTGATGTGAACTGGTTGTACTCTTTTTCGACCACTTCTATCTTCTCTGTCTCAATATCACCTGACGAACATTCCAAGAATAGAAAGAAGTGGGTGAAATACCCGTCAGCGAACTTGCGCTCGGTAAGTCCCCAAGAATGGTGGAATATGAAAGTATATAAATGAATATGCAAGGTGACATGTGATATAGCATGAATGGAAATAAAATATGAACAAGTATAACACGGTGATATTAATGACAACTATGTAAGTATGGCAACATAACATGAGCATAGTAAACAAGTATAGCATGAATATAAATCATGAACATATAAACAAGTATGGTAGCATGCATGGTAATGTGTATGTCAACTATATCAGCATGGCAAACAAGTATAATATGGCCGTGGAGTATAGGTATAGTGAACATGAAGTGAATGTAAGTGTCTTAACAGGTCTGTACTTAGGTGTACTAATCTAACGTAAGTTCAAGGGTGAATGTCAACTAATCTCAAGAGTGTTCTCGAACCCAACATACTGTAATCCAGGGATAGGGAACCACGAGCCCGAATCAAATGTTAGTAACGGGATTTCAACCTGGCGTTGAAGTATTCCAAACTCAGCAGGCTGTAATCCAGGAGTAAGGAAACACGGGCTCTCATGATAGCTTGCTTGTGTTACTAGACATGGATTCATGATCTACGGGGACTCTTGAGATTTTGTTGGATTCACGCATGAACTACCCCCAACACCCCGTGTTTATTAGTTTATGATTAATGTTATGAGTCTTGATCGAATTCATGAATACAAAAAAGGGATGTATAATATCAAGTTTTCAAGATTGAGTTCATGTAGTCATGTCAAGTGCAAGTCATGCCAATTGTATTCATGGTGCGATGTCAAGTTGGTTTAAGTGTACATACTGGGTTCAAGTATTCAAGATTGAGTCGTGTCAAGATCAAGTCAATTCTAACATATAATGATTTAATCATAAGTCATATAAATAAAAATAAATAAGCAATCATAGAATATGATATGAGATAAGTATACAAGTAACGTCCAAAACAATATTGTAAATAAGTGATATGTTTGACTAGTTCATCAAGTCATTTGAAATCAAAATATAAACGAAAACATAGCCTTAAGTGTTATGCACATGTGAGTTCCAGTCTCGTATAAATACGACTACCGTTTGGGGGATATACATGTTTCCGTATCGTCACGCAAAACAGATTAGAATCTGTTCAGCACCGTCACATATTTTTAAAACGCATTTTTAGTTAATTTTTATCAGGTTTCAGGCTACTAAGATTAATAGAAAATTATAGGTATTTCGATGTACTTATCCAAAACACCAAGATTCACCTGATTTGAATTCCTGAAGCTCTAGTTATGATTATTTTAAAATCAGCGTTTAAAACAGAAATTCAGATTTCTAGACAGCAACTATATGTTGTATTGCAAAGCCTATATCGGGTTGTTTCATGCATTTCTAAGTAATCTAGTATACAGAAAATTATAGTTCTATCAATTGTGCATCTACACATCTAAAATTTGTCACGAACGGAAATCGGAAATTTGAGTTATGTCCAATTTAAAAACAGTGTGCGAATCAGGATAGATTCTGTTCAATCCGTCACTAAATATTGTAACGCAGTTTTCTATAATTTACGTCGGTTTTCAGTAAAAACTTAAAACTAATAAAATCTAGATATTTCGATGTAGATATCTAAAATACTTGAGTTTACTCAATTTGGATATCGGTAAATCAAGTTATGTGTCTAAGAAGTTGACCGATAAATGCAGTTTTCTGTTTTACGAACAGTAAATAAAAAAGATATAATTCCTAAACCGTTATGCGGTTCGATCTAAAATTTTTACAGCGTATACAAAAATATATATGCTATCCAAGGTAATTTTCTTGAAATTTTCAAAATTAAAAATTAATTTCTAAAAATTAATTTAGAAGTAAATGTATTGATATGTCATATGTGAGAAACGAGAAAACCATGATATTTATTCGTAACTTCATTTTTTTTAAAAACTTTAAATAAAGTAATTTAAAATACAACCACAAACGATACAATCCTAATTGGTTACTATGAAATTTTAACATATGGATTGAGAGTAATGAAAAAGACTTTGCAAATTATATATGTGTGTATGTTTGTGTTTGTTCATTATTTATATATGTATCTATTTAATTAATTATTTAGGGACTATGATATGAAAATGAAAGTTTTTCATGGCAATATAAAAAAATAAAGAGAAAGAGAAAGAGATGGAGGGAGGGAAGGGAGAAGAGACTTACAGACACAAGCCGGTATTGTCACCGGACTTGTCTATCCGCCGATAGCCTCGCGTTTCTAGCAAGACTTTCTTGAAAACTTCTTTGTGTTCTTCTTCTAGGACTTTAGGTGAAGAAGGAGAATGGAGAGATAGAAAAATGTGAGGAAGAAAAACAAAGAGGAGGACAAATAAAGATGGTGTAATGATGAATTGTCTATAATAATATATGCATTCAACATGAGAATTAAAATAGAAGTGAAAGGCCACCATTCATTTTGGAAATGAAAAGTCTCATTTATAAGTTATGAGAAGAATAAAAAATTGATAAAAAAAATAATTGCAGGAATGAGGATTTGAACATGTGGTCTATAAAATAACAGTGCAAAGAGTTAACCAATAAGCTACAAAGTTGTTCTTACATATATTTAATAAGAATTAAATATATGATGTTGTTTAAAAAGAAAGTGGGCTTTTAGGCTTATAGTTTTATTAAAGAAAATGAAAATGAAATTGGATTTGAATTATGGGCTGGGTTATGTCTTATGTTTAATTTGAAAAAAAGTTAAAATTTAGTTTTAAAGAAATGTGTTTGGGAAAAATAGATGGAATAATAAAATAATATATTTATATAAAAAAATATACAGAAAATGCTCAGAATAAATAAATACAATATTTTACTAAATAAAGAAAATACGGAGGTATATTAATATTGGGGTCGTTATATTCTACCCTCCTTAAAAATAATTTCGTCCTCAAAATTACTCAAGAAGGATATTGCAACAAGGTACTGGAAAGTTAAGGATGATGTCGTTTTCGAGCTCCGTCGATCGATACTCTAACCAACTGAGCTAAAAGGCCTACGAGATACAAGTAGAAAGGGTGAACAAGAGTTAAAAAATTCAAAAGTCGAGAGATGGACTTCAAGGAAGCTGAAGGTGGAGTTCAAGATGGATTTAAGGAATGGGGTACGATTCAAAAGAAAAGTCGAATGTAATAATTGGACTTCATAATTCTTGTGTTATATTGCTTACGATGTTCATGTAGAACTGACCTGCATGGGCCACCAACAAAACCTGTCACGCCCCACTTCCCAGTAGATGGAAACGATGGCGTGGCAAGCCCGCGACGTATTTATTCCGAGAAGGTCATTTCTCGAAATAAATACGCTAAACATATATAAGCAACATAAACTAATAAGAATAAACAAAAGAATGAAATCCAACTGTGATTTATTACATTCATGATTTATAATAGAAAAAATATCTGAATACAAGATATTTAACATGATAAGCCTTAACAATGAGGCATACATAAATAAGCTGAACTGAAATGAAAAACTGAATGAAACTAGACGTCCGGTTGTGATGTGAACTGGTTGTACTCTTTTTCGACCACTTCTATCTTCTCTGTCTCAATGTTACCTGACGAATATTCCAAGAATAGAAAGAAGTGGGTGAAATGCCCGTCAGCGAACTTACGCTCGGTAAGTCCCCAAGAATGGTGGGATGTGAAAGTATATAAATGAATATGCAAGGTGACATGTGATATAGCATGAATAGAAATAAAATATGAACAAGCATAACACGGTGATATTAATGACACTATGTAAGCATGACAATATAACATGAGCATAGTAAACAAGTATAGCATGAATATAAATCATGAATATATAAACAAGTATGGTAGCATGCATGGTAATGTGTATGTCAACTATATCAGCATGACAAACAAGTATAATATGGCCGTGGAGTATAGGTATAGTGAATATGAAGTGAATGTAAGGGTCTTAATAGGGCTCTACTTGGGTGTACTAATCTAACGTAAGTTTAAGGGTGAATGTCAACCAATCTCAAGAGTGTTCTCGAACCCAACAGGCTGTAATCCAGGGATAGGGAATCACGGGCCCGAATAAAATGTTAGTAACTGGACTTCAACCTGGTGTTGAAGCATTCCAAACTCAACAAGCTGTAATCCAGGAGTAAGGAAACACGAGCCCTCATGATAGCTTACTTGTGTTAGTAGACACGAATTCATGATCTAGGGGGACTCTTGAGATTTTGTTGGATTCACGCATGAACTATCCCAACACCCCGTGTTTATTAGTTTATGATTAATGTTATGAGTCTTGATCGAATCCATGAATATAAAAGGTGATGTATGATATCAAGTTTTCAAGATTGAGTTCATATAGTCATGTCAAGTGCAAGTCATGCCAACTGTATTCATGGTTCAATGTCAAGTTGGTTCAAGTGTACATACTGGGTTCAAGTATTCATGATTGAGTTGTGTCAAGATCAAGTCAATTCTAACATGTAATGATTTAATCATAAGCCATATAAATAAAAATAAATAAGCAATCATAGAATATAATATGAGATAAGTATACAAGTAACGTCCAAAACAATATTGTAAATAAGTGATATGTTCGACTAGTTAATCGAGTAATTTGAAATCAGAATATAAATGAAAATATAGCCTTAAATGTTATGCACACGTTAGTTCCAGTCTCGCATAAATACGACTACCGGTTTGGGAGATATGCAAATTTCCGTATCGTCGCACAAAACAGATCAGAATCTGTTCAGCACCGTCACATATTTTTAAAACGCATTTTAGTTAATTTTTATCAGGTTTCAGGCTACGAAGATTAATTGAAAATTGTAGATCATTCGATGTAATTATCCAAAACACCAAAATTTACGTGATTTGGATTCCTGAAGCTCTAGTTATTATCATTTTAACATCAGCATTTAAAACAGAAATTCAGATTTCTAGACAGCAACTATATGTTGTATTGCAAAGCCTATATCGGGTTGTTTCATGCATTTCTAAGTAATCTAGTATACAGAAAATTATATTTCTATCAATTGTGCATCTACACATCTAAAGTTTGTCATGAACTGATATCGAAAGTTTGAGTTATGTCCAATTTAAAAATAGTGTGCGAATCAGGACAGATTCTGTCCAGATCCGTCACTAAATATTGTAACGCGGTTTTCTATAATTTACGTCGGTTTTCAGTAAAAACTTAAAACTAATAAAATCTAGATATTTCGATATAGATATCTAAAATACTTGAGTTTTCTCAATTTGGATATCGGTAGATCAAATTATGTGTCTAAGAAATTGACCGATAAATGCAGTTTTCTGTTTTACGAACAGTGAATAAAAATGATATAATTCCTAAACCGTTATACGGTTCGATCTAAAATTTTTACAGCGTATACAAAAAAAAATATTCTATCCAAGGTAATTTTCTTGAAATTTTCAGAATTAAAAATTAATTTCTAAAAATTATTTTAGAAGTAAAGGTATTGATATGTTAGATGTGAGAAACGAGAAAACCATGATATTTATTCGTAACTTCATTTTTTTTACAAACTTTAAATAAAGTAATTTAAAATACAACAACAAACGATACAATCCTAATTGGTTACTATGAAATCTTAACATATGGATTGAGAGTAATGAAAAAGACTTTACAAACCATATATGTGTGTATGTTTGTGTGTGTTCATTATTTATATATGTATCCATTTAATTAATTATTTAGGGACTATGATATGACAACGGAAGTTTTTCATGGCAATATAAAAAAAAATAAAGAGAAAGAGAAAGAGATGGAGGGAGGGAAAGAGAGAAGAGACTTACTGACACAAGCCGGTATTGTCACCGGACTTGTCTATCCGCTGATAGCCTCGCGTTTCTGGCAAGACTTTCTTGAAAACTTCTTTGTGCTCTTATTCTAGGACTCTAGGTGAAGAGGAAGAAGGGAGAGATAGAAAAATGTGAGGAAGAAAAAGAAAGAGGAGGACAAATAAAGATGGTGTAATGGTGAATTATCTATAATAATATATGCATTCAAAATGGGAATTAAAAGAGAAATGAAAGGCCACCATTCATTTTGGAAATGAAAGGTCTCATTTATAAGTTATGAGAAGAATAAAAAATTGATAAAAAAAAATAATTGCAAGAATGGGGATTTGAACATGTGGTCTATAGAATAACAATGTAAAGACTTAACTAATGAGCTACAAGATTGTTCATACACATATTTAATAAGAATTAAATATATGATGTAGCTTAAAAAGAAAGTGGGTTTTTGGGCTCATAGTTTTATTAAAGAAAATGAAAATAAAATTGGATTTGAATTATGGACTGGGTTAGGTCTTTTGTTTAATTTGAAAAAAGTTAAAATTTAGTTTTAAAGAAATGTGTTTGGGAAAAATAGATGGAATAATAAAATAATATATTTATATAAAAAATATATACAGAAAATACTAAGAATAAATAAATACAATATTTTACTAAAAAAAGAAAATACGGAGGTATATTAATATTGGGGTCGTTACACTCTCGCAAAGCTTCCCCCCACGACTCGCACAACCCACACCCCAACGTCACCACGAGATCACCCGCGCGAGATCGCCCGTGCTTGTCTCCGAGATCCCCTCAACAACTCCCCCTTCTCTCAACCGATCCCCCCTCTCTCTCTTTAAGTATCTCATCTCCTGTCTCTCTCCATCTCCCCTCACCAGCGCTCCACTGCCCCCGACCATCATCACCGCCTTCACCACACCCCTACAACCTCATCGCCTCTACCAACCCACACCCGAGCACCCACTTCCTCCTTCATTGCAACCCCACATCACCGACGCACTCCCTACAACCCCTGCACCTTCGAGCTCACCGCCACCACCCATCGTTGGCGAACCTCTTGTCAAACACAACCACTTCCGAGCCTCCAACCTTTTCTCCAAGCTCATTCCTCAGCTTCTCCTCTTCTCAGCCGACAATCTCGAGCCCTACTCCTTAACCCCTCTAGCAACCACCATCACCCGCAAGCTCCTCCACCTCCTCTCTCCTCAAACCCAACTCCAACACCGCTAGCACTCACTGAGCACCACCGCCGATCATTGTTTACTACCGAAAACTAGGAAGATAAATATCTTGTCTGAATTTAGGGGCAGATACTATATGGAACATATCCATCCATCTCTCCGAAAATACCAAGTTGATTTATGGTACCGTCTATCCGAGATTTGGATGAATGCGGCCATTGTAGCAGATTTTATCAGATTCCCCCTTATTTGTCAAGGGTTTTTTTAATTGTGGGGACGCTTTTTCCTGCAGGTGTAAACCCCTGCAGTTAATTACGTAATCACTACATGATAACAATTTTCTCCTTCTCCGTGTCGTGTCATATATATTGTTTATTTTGGGGTTGCCCTTAAATTGTATACGGAGACTAATTTTGTCATCATCCGTAGGACACGGATTAGTCCAAATCCGTACATTAGATTTGGGATTGAACCTAAACTATATCTTCTATCATCTCATAAGTTTAAGAATCGTTAATCTTGTTTTATATTAAGATCGACTTAAAATATATGATCTTGATTGATTTTTTTTAAATCAAAGAAATTTAAAACTTCAGGAACTTAGTCAGTTTTTAGACTAAACGTTGGGGTTTGTGTTACCCAACAGTGCTAAGCACCGGGCCCGGAAACTTAAGTTTCATCATAGGATATAATATCCTTCCTGCTTCAGTATTTATGTAGATATCACGTGAGTAATCTGGTTTCTTTGACGCTCACGTGCTTTTCATGTGAGTAGTTATGTCTCTTGATGTTCGCATGCCTTTCACGTGAGTAGTACTAAGCACTCGTTCACACAGCGCTCACGTAGATATCATGTGAACCGTTGTTCTCATGGTCGCTCACATGTCTTTCACATGAGTAGTGCTAAGAACTCATTCATACAACGCTTACATGGATATTACGTGATGCACATGTCTTTGGCTTCAAGTGCTCACGTGGATATCACGTGGTGCACTTCTGTTTGCTTTCTTCCCAGAGCTCACATGGATATCACGTGGCGCTTTAAGTCTCGGGCACTTGCGTGCCTTTCACGTGAGACTTTAAGTCTCGAATGCTCACGTGTCTTTCATATGGGATGTTGTTTCTATGGCTTCTTTTGAGCCCTCATGTGGATATCATGTGAGCACTAATTCATGTTTTCTTTTAAGCGCTCACATGGATATCACGTGAGACGCTGTTTCTTTGGATGCTCATATGCTAATACGTGAGTCGTTGTTTCTTGGGTTTTCACATGTCTTTCATGTGAGTCTTGCCATGTTTGTGCAAAGATTAACTCTGAAAAATTAGAGTTAAACAATGTTACGCCCTGTTTCCCAGCGTGCGCTAATTATGGCACGTGACAGAGCCAACCATGCTACCTGTGGATAGGAATCATCCCTCCACAGTCATATTACAGCTGTCTACAGGATATCACGAACAGTAAAATATAAAATCTATCTAGCACGTGTCCATTTGCCAAATTTAAAGAGTCAAGTATAAGCGGAAACGATGGTAATATCCAATAAACAACATATGGAAATACGTCCCAATATGGGCTCACATCAAGAAATAAAAGTGCGAAAAAATAAGCTAAGAGTCTAAAATCTAAACATCTCTAAACCATACATAATCAATTCTTCACTGCTCGGCTTGACGGCTAAACTACTCCTGTTCAGCCTGCGATAGAGATAGAGGAACTGGGCCATGCAAAACCTGTTAGTTGTATGTATGCCCTAGAGGCCAGTATTGTACAGATGATGTATATTATATTGGATGCTTGGACATATATAGAGAGGACTTTCTTGCTCGATATGATAGTATGCTATCTAGTTGCTCTTTATCTTAACATGTATACTTGTCTCTTGATACTGTCTTATAGTTACATGTTGGTAAAGCCCTTAGGATGTGTACTTGACTATCTGGACTATGATGCAGATCATACTAGTGGGGACAGAGTAGTCCATAAGTACATCCTTTAATGTTCCTAGTCGTAGGTGTATCGAGACAGGGCATCGATATACCAGAGTAGACTAGCGTATACGCTTCTCGACTCATGAGATGGGCGATGGATGATCCCATATCCATTGGCGTTTGACATCAGAGATGGTATACGGGTGCTCAGTGGAGACTGGGTACACTGGACGGACTCGCCGAGAACTCCCAGACTGTATTATACCTCACGTCAGATGGCAGTTCTCTGGTGACACTTGTGCAGGTTAGTCTGTAGACCCGAGATCGTCATATAGTCTTGTGTGATTCCCGCTATGCTTTGATTTCCACCTTACCACGTTCAAGAGGGCGTGCAAAACGGTGGTTTTTGGGTACAATCCCAAGTCACATGGAGGCAATGAGCGATAGGAGGGGTTTCGTCTCTCCCGGTATTGGGGGTTGATGTTGCGCTGTGCTCGATTGGCCATAACAGGGAAGTCCATGGCCAGGGCTGATTTAGAGATTTACTGGTGTTCCCCTCCGAACGGCGGCCAAGACGTGAGGACGTCTTGCCTGAGATTCGGGAAAGATGCTATTTGGTTTTATCCGTCCACCTCTCCGAAGATGTCAAGTTGATTTATGACACCGTGTATCGGAGGTTTGGACGGATGCGGCCGATGTAGCAGACTTCATCAGATTCCCCCTCGCTTGAGGGGTTTTTGATTGTGGGGACGCTCTTCCCTGCAGGCGCAAGCCCCTGCAGTTAATTACGCTACTGCATCGCGGTAACAACTTTCTCCTTCTTCAGAATTTCACTTCATGTCGTGTGTGTTTTTGTTTTGTTTGTGGTTGCCCGTGGATTGTATACGGAGACTAAGTTATGCCGTCGCCCGTAGGACGTGGATTAGTCTAAATCCGTATTTACTTAGATTTGGGTTTGGTGTTTTGGTTTAAGGATACGTTAGCCGTATTGAGGCTAAGATCGACTTAAACTTTTGTTAAGGATACGTTAGCCTAATCTCCAGACTAAGATCAACTTAACGGGATCGTTTAGATCCAACAAAAGAGCAATTGGCTCTATTGTTTAGTTTAATGACGTTGCGGCCAATTTCCAATTTCGGGACATGGTGGTCCAACATTCCCATTTGGGGACGAGCATTAGTTTAAGGACATTTCGGTCCAACATTCCCATTTTGGGATGGATATTAGTTTAGGGACGTTTCGGTCCACGAGTTTAAGGACCCCGCAGTCCATGTTGATGTGTGGTTGTCGGGACCCGTCACCTCTCTGACGTCGTTGAAAGATTACAACGATAGGAGTCAGAGGAGTTCGGAGATGTACCATCGAACTGGATGTAAATTGATTTAAGAGAGCAGCTGTGCTCGGTCAATTTAATTTGAGGACTTACGGCCATGATTGGGCTAAGTCCAGTTGAAAAAGTGTTCAACGCTTTTATTTGTCTTTAGCCTATTAGGCCCGTGCTAGGGCTTTGCCCCTTTTTAAATAATGCATTGCATTTTTTATTTTGTTTGGGCTCTGCCCATTTATAAATGAGGCAGAACATCTATTCTGTCTGGGCTCTGCATTTTATTTTGTTTGAGCTCTGCCCTTTTATAAATGATGCAGAGCATCAATTTTATTTGGGCCCTACCCTTTTATTGCATTGCAATTTATTTTGGCCTACTAGGCATTTTTGATTTGGGCCTGCCCTTTAGTAAACAATGCTTTGCATTTGTCAGGCGCTTTGCGCCAATCACTGAGCGCAAGCGCTTATGGTGATGACACGTGTCACGCAAGCGCAGTGCGCTTGCGCTGCTGACACGTGGCGCTCTCTGGTGAGTTGCGCCAATTTTAGAGAGCAAGGCTCTATCTTAAAAGCGCATAGCGCAAGTGGTTCAGGTGCTGACACGTGGCGCTCTCTGGTGGCTTGCGCCAACCTAAGAGCGCAACAGTGCAAATTTTACAAGTGCAGGGCACTGTTTAATTTCTTGATCCAATTTAGATCAAAGAAAACAAGTTTTTCTTATTTTCAGAGAACCAGTGGTTCATAAAAAAGTGTAAGGCACTATTATTATTTGATTTTTATTGAAGATTATTGATCTTGTTCTTAGATCAATGATCTATTAAAAGAAATTCTTCTATTTTATGAAGGTTTTTACCTTTTTCTTGAACTTTCTTCAGAGTTCTCTCTGTTTTGAAATTCTTGATCTCTCCCAATGTTGATGATTCTTGATGTTTATGATCTTCATCCCCCTTTGAGTTGGGGTCTAGGGATCTTTATATAGTGCCCATAGATTTGTTAAGTTTATTAAAGAGATGTTTCTCTGAGTGATTTGGGAAATTTTCCCCACCGTTGGATCTTTGATCCAAGGGCTTCTGTTTTATAGAAGACAATCTTCTTGTTTTAACAAGAACAGAAAGATCTTACTAGAATTTTAATTCTGTTTGACGCAAACGCCCCAGCGCTTGACATGTGTCACGCAGCGTAGAGCGCAGCGCAACTGCGCTTGCGCAACTGCGCTGACACGTGTCGCGCAGCGCAGTTCGCAGCGCAACTGCGCTTGCGCTGACACGTGTCGCGCAGCGCAGCGCTTGCGGCACTGCGCTTGCGCAACTGCACTGATACGTGTCGCATAGCGCAGCGCTTGCATAACTGACGCGTTGCTTCCTTTAATTTTTGTTTTAAATAGAGCCTTACTCTGATTAGGCGCGTTGTCTTGGGTGCTGCGCTGACGTACCAGCTTTTGACATGTGGCGCGTTGCGCGCAGCGCAAGGAATTTGAAGCGTTGCTTCTAATTTTGAATTTTTGAAATTCAAACAGAGCTTTGCTCTGATTGGGGGAAACAAATGCCCCCCCACCGTTGCGTTTACGTGGCCCCAAACGTGAGCGCAGCGTTGGTCAGAATCCCAACCGTTGGGAAATTGAAACGGCACCTATAAATAGGATCTTTGGTCCCTTAGATAATTTTCATCTCTTCATAAGAATTTCGTCCAGAGCCCTGCTCTTTTTGTTCAAGCGTTTTTAAGAGTTAAACTCTAGAGAATTTTTAGGTAAAAATTAATTTGGATTAAGTTAAATTAATTTTAAGAGCCTTGCTCTCAATAGATCACCGATCTAAAGAAGACCCATTTAGGGTTTCACTTAGCGGAGCTTTGCTCTATAGGTTTAAAAGGATCTAAAGAGAACTAAAGGGAATCCTATTAGGGTTCCATTAATAGAGCTTTGCTCTCTAAAAGATTTTCCTTATATTTTCTCATTTCATTAATGGAGCTTTGCTCCTTCCAAATCATATAAAAGAACTCTTAGGAGTTTTTCATTGATCTTGGAGTCTAAAGATGGCATTTTATTCCTCGGTACATTATATCGCTTTGCTTAATCAGTCTTTCTGATAATTTTGTTGATTCTCTTTCACAGAAACAATGGACGCCCACATGTACGATCTTGACGAGATCATCTCTTACGGGGACATCCGCCGACTTGGCCGTTCTCAAAATCGGGAGTTCACAAATGCGGAGTGTGCTGAAATCATGAGCCGCTTCGACGCATATAACGGTCAACTACTTCCCCGACGTTCCTCTCTCCTGAAGCTTATCATGGGAGCCATCTGGAAAGCGCTTCCCCTATTTTGTTCTGGCGTGCCGCTTGGGGCGTTGGATGCCGCCGAGGATAAGGTGCACTCGGTGTACCTGATGAACTTAATCTCGAAGAGACGACGAGACAATCTTGTCGATCTGCTGCACCAGGCCTTCCAACAGTCTGTCATACTTGCTGCTTATTGGAGGGAGGAGGACATCCGTGGGGACCCCGACGCTTGTGCTCGCGAAAGAAAGCACACTAGGATGGTTCGCCAGGCTTGGAAAATCTTAGATAAGGTTACTTTCGAGTTCCTTAATCCATGTCCTGGGTCCGAGGTTATACCGTTATAAACATTTCAATAATGTTGTTATTTATTTCTTTATGATTGTAAAAGCCCTTTTAAATATGAATGGAAAATTTTTATTTCAGCTTGTCTTATTTCTCATTCTGAGTCTTTTGCACACACATGAATGGATGTGTCTCGAACGCTTGATCAAATGCAAATCGAATGTCCTTTCTATCGCTTCCCTCTTTCTTTTATTATCAGTATACTGCTTTAGTAAACATGGTTGATAGGTGATAGAGCGAGCATCCTGTATTGGCTTCTTCAAAAGGCAGCAATGGCTTAGGCCGCAGGTTCAAATCTGCTGCCTAAGACTTTTCAACTCTATGAGCCGTGAGGGTCTTATAGAGACTTTTCTCCCTACGGATCGAGAGGATCTCATAGGTGGATTTTCTCCTTAGGAATCGTGAGGATTCCTAAGTGCGTTCTCTCTTATAAGTCGTAAGGATCTTATAAGAGAATTTTTCCCTCTTACGAGTCGAGAGGACCCATAAGCGGTTGTTTCCCTCCTCGTCGAGATTCGAGTTTGGAGAGTGAGACCCGTGGATAGTATGCAAGAGACCGTTTTGGGCCAACTTGCAGGGTCCCAATGCTTAGGGAACAAGTTTTTTAATCCTTACTGCCTAAGGCTTTATCTTACGAGTCGAGCCGCATCGAGCAGTTCTCGCAAAGACATCAGCTTCTTCACAAGTCGAGACGAATCGAGCATTTCTCGCAAGAACATCCTAACGTCACAGTTAACCTCTGCTCTTTACGACAGAAGTCCGTTAGGGTCTGTGGTATTTAGGGTTTTGGCCGTCGTACCGTCGCATCAGCTGATATATTCCTCGATAGGCAATCGTGCTGTTCGAGTAGCCCTGTGACTGCCGTGTCTCTGATCCCTTCGGGGGTTGAACAAGACGTCTTCAAGCAATCTTCCTAGGCAGTTTGACCGTCGGAAGAGCAAGTGTTAGGAATTTGCCATGCCGCTTTTTATTTGAGGTTAGGCTCATTTTGGAGAGCCTCGATGAGTCATAACCACTCCGCGCTGGTGTGGGATGATCTCCGATAGTCCTTCAGGTTTTATGTGAGTTGCCGTCAAGACCCTGAAGCTAGGAATTTGGCCTTCGCTTCGTTTGCTGGCACTGCGTCTGTTGTATCGAGACAAATGTCACGGTTGTCTCTAGGTTGTTGATGAACCGTCGAGGTTTGGAACTATGGATTTAGCCGTGGCTCCGTTAGTTTGATTGTCGCGTCTGATCCCTGCTGGAGGGAGAACGTTGAGGTGACAACTCGTCTGCTGTATCGAGACGAACGTCAAGGTGGAGCTGGGATTTTGCCGTGGCTCTGTTTATTTGATTGTCGAGTCTGATCCCTGCTGGAGTAAGAACGTTGGGTTGACATCTCGTCTGCTATATCGAGACGAATGCCGAGGTGGAGCTGGGATTTTGCCGTGGCTCCGTTTGTTTGATTGTCGCGTCTGATCCCTGTTGGAGGAAGAACGCTGGGTTGACATCTCGTCTGCTGTATCGAGACGAACGTCGCGGTTGTTTCTAGGTTGCTGGTGAACCGTCGAGATTTGGAACTAGGGATTTTTCCATGGCTCCATTTGTTTGATTGTGTTGCGTCTGCTGTGTTGAGACGAACGTCGAAGTGGTGACCATTTCGCGCTGATGTGAGATGATCTCCAGTTGTCTTTCAGGCTTTATATGGTTTGCCGTTAAGACCTTGAAGTTAGGAATTTGGCCTTTGCTTCGTTTGCTGACATTGCGTCCTCTATATCGAGACGAATGTCGCGGTTGTCTCTAGGTTGCTGGTGAACCGTCGAAATTTGGCTTCGCTTTCTGGTGGAGCCTGTTAGGAAGGTATGGTTCCCTCTTTGTTTGTGCCCCTGGATTGTATACATGGATCAATGTGATCTCACCTGTAGGGCAAAAAGTTTCATTCATCATTTTTTTGGGTATTTCCGCGATGCTCTATCGTTTCAGCTTTTATATCGCGAAGGTCGCGATTGCCCAATCATTTCGGCTATTTTTCGCGGTGCCCAATCATTTCGGCTATTTATTTTATTTTCACTCGCTGCTTTTTATTGCGAGTTGCCCCATCATTTCGGCTATTTATTTTATTTTCACTCGCTGCTTTTTATTGCGAGTTGCCCCATCATTTCGGCTATTTCATATGCATTTTTAGCTCGCTGATTTTTTTATCGCGAGTGTGGAGCTTGGAATCTGGTGCCAATCTCAGCATCAGCATCGCTACAACTGGAATATTACCAGGAGCGAATCATCATTTGCCATAAAAGGACCTGGAATTTGATACCGGTTTAGGCATCAGCATCGCTACAACTGGGACATTGCCAGGAGCGAATCATCATTTGCCTCTGTCGATGTCGAACAAAGGTGGCTTAGCGAACAGGATTAGGATCCCGTCGACTAAGGCTTTTGACTTCATGAGCCGTAAGGGTCTCATAAAGGTATTTCTCCCTACAAGTCGTGAGGATCTCGTAGGTGTGTTTTCTCCTTAGGGATCGTGAGGATTCCTAAATGTATGTTCCCCTGTAAGTCGTAAGGATCTTACAAAAGGGTTTTCTCCTTATAAGTCGAGAGGACTTACAAGGGTTGTTCACCATATGGACATATCCCTAGTCACGGGTGTGACTTGGTTAGGGAAATGTTTGTTCACGCCCGTGGATTGTATACAAGGGTCAGTATTGAACCACTTGTAGGGCAATAGTGGAAGGTTGTGGGAGTTGCTTAAGAACAGGTTCAGGTCTCTATAACTTAAGACTTTCAAATCTTATGAGCCGTGAGGGTCCCATAAGAGAGTTCTCCTTACGAGTCGTGAGGATCTCGCAAGTGTATTTTCTCCTTAGGAATCGTGAGGATACCTAAGTGTGTTGCTCCCTTGTGAGTCGTAAGGATCTCACGCGGGTGATTTCTCCTTACAAGGTCGAGAGGATCCTGTAGGTGTCCTTTAACGAGGTTGCGCCCTTTCGGGTTTTCACAAACACTCGCCGGTAGCCCTGCTGTTTTTACTCACGGAGCCCTTTCGGGTTTTCATCCGTGCCCATTTTGCTTATGGACATACCGTTTTCTTTTCTTTTTCCTTTTTTTTATTCTCTTTTTTTTTTACGAGGTCGCGCCCTTTCGGGTTTTCACGAACACTCGCCGGTAGTCCTGCTGTTTTTCTCACGGAGCCCTTTCGGTTTTTCATCCGTGCCCATTTTGCTTATGGACATACCGTTTTTATTTTTTTATTTTTTTATTTTTTTTATATATATTTTTTTACGAGGTCGCGCCCTTTCGGGTTTTCACGAACACTCGCCGGTAGCCCTGCTGTTTTTACTCACGGAGCCCTCTCGGGTTTTCATCCGTGCCCATTTTGCTTATGGACATACCATTTTTTTTTATTTTCTTTTTCTCTTTTTATTTTTTCTCGTCAGCCTGAGGATGCTGCGGTAGTAGTTTAAAGACGTTTCGGTCGTTTGCAAGTTTTAAGACATTGCGGTTCATCATTAGTTTAAGGACGTTTCGGTCCATTATCCAGTTTTAGGACGTAGTGGTCCATCATTAGTTTAAGGACGTTTCGGTCCATTATCCAGTTTTAGGACGTAGTGGTCCATCCAGGAGAAGGCTGGCTACTGCTTATAAAGTTTGAGCTTAGGAAGATAGCGAGCAGACATAGTCGTCGTCATCTATCATTGACCTAGGCAGTAACTCGCTAAGTGTAGTATTTCTTTAGGAATCGACCATTTATTGGCCTGTAAGGCCTTTCACCGTGCATATCCATGAGTAGATAGGCTCCACCCTGGTAGACCTTGTCTATGATATACGGGCCTTCATAGTTTGGCTCGAATTTTCCCCGCTTGGCGTGATTGGGGATCATAGGCCTTTTGATCACTAGCACGAGTTCACCTTGGCGGAATGTCCTCGGCCAGGTCAATCTTTCATATGAGCGCGTCATCTTTGCTTTATAGGCCTCCAGATTTTGTTGCGCTATGAGCCGGGTTTCATCAAGGGCATCAAGCTCCTCAAGCCGAAGGTGAGCATTTTCTTCGTCTTTCAGCTCGTAGTGGACCGCCACTCGTAAAGAGGGTAACTCTATCTCGAGGGGGAGTACTGCTTCTGTACCGAATACCAACGCATATGGCGTTGTGTTCGTGGCTGTCTTGAACGTAGTTCAATACGCCCAGAGAGCTTCTTGCAGTCTCTCGTGCCAGTCTTTCTTATTTCGGGACACCGTCTTCTTCATGATCTTTATCAAGGTCTTGTTGAAGGCCTCGGCTAGACCGTTAGCTCGCGGATTATAAACCGAGGAATATCTCCAGTCTATATTGTGTTGTTGCGCGAAGCGACTGATCTTGTGGCTTCTGTAAGCTGGCCCGTTATCAGAGATGATCCGTCGCGGAGTCCCAAACCGATATATGACGTGCGTCTTGAAGAAATGGAGGATATTCTCCGTTTTCACTTCTCTTAACGGTACTACTTCTGCCCATTTGGAGAAGTAGTCAGCCGTCGCCAGGATGAAACGATGTCCCCTGGACGATGCTGGTTCAATGGGGCCGACTATGTCAGTTCCCCACATTTCGAATGGCCAGCTAGCCACCGTTGGATGGAGTGGATTTGGATGTTGGTGGATGAAGTCCCTATGAATTTGACATAAGTGGCACTGCTTCGCATGCTCAAGGCAGTCTTGAATCATCATGGGCCAGTAGTAGCCCATCCGTTTGATCTTCAACTTCATCTTTGGGCCTGCTTGGTGAGAACCGCAGATTCCGTCATGAACTTCCTGAACGACTCTTTTCGCTTCGTCAGGTCCCAGACATCTCAACCACAGAGAATCAAATGACCTCTTGTACAGCGTATCATTGACGAAAGCGAAAGACAGAGCTCGTTTCATAAGCTGATGTCTTGAGGACGCATCTTCGGGCGTTCGACGGTATTTGAAGTAGTCTATAAAGACTTCTCTCCAATCCTCGGCCTTTTCCCGGTCTTTTATTTGCAGGGTCATTTGCTCAGTCGCTTCCTTCTCTTTGGATGATTCCGGAGATATTTCTGTTGGGGCAAGCACCCGACGATTTTGTACCACGATTCTTACGTCATCGAGGTTTTCGTCGGCCAGTTCTTTAGCGAGCTTGGCCAACGTGTCTGCTTTGCTATTTTCTGCACGCGGTATATTTTCCAAAGTGTAGGAAGGAATTTGGGTCAACAGTTGTTGCACTTTTTCGCCGTACTTCACCAATTCTGGCTTGCACGTCTGGTAGTCGCCATTTACTTGACTGATGATCAATTGGGAGTCTCCGTATATGGGGAGGTTTTTAATTCCTATCTCGATGGCGATCTCGAGGCCTGCTATCAAAGCTTCGTATTCGGCTTCATTATTCATCCTCGGCTCTGTCAAGGAGAAGGCAAAGCGCATTATCCCTCCTTGTGGAGTCACGAAGATAAGGCCCACCCCTGATTTGATTATAGGGGTACTTTGTTTGCGCTTCTTCATGGAAGATGCTCCATCGAAATAAAGCTCCCATCGGGTATCACCTCCATCGATCGCGTCAAACGCATGTTCGTCTGGCAGATCGTAATTCAGAGGAGAATCAGCAGGTATCGGATGCTCAGCGAGAAAGTTGGCGATGGCCTGGCTTTTCACTGCCTTGAGAGGCTGATAAGTTATCGAGAACTCCATCAAAAGTAAGGCCCATTTAGCGAGTCGCCCCGTCAATATGGCCTTCGACATTAAATATTTAAGGGGGTCCACCTTCGAAATGAGACGGACTTCATGCGCCGACGCATAGTGCCTGAGCTTTGTTATCGCGAAGATCAACGCTAGACAGTGCTTTTCGATGGGAGAATAATTACTTTCTGCCCCCAGGAGAACTCGACTTAAGTAATAGAGAGCTCTTTCTTTCCCTTGGTCGTTCTCTTGTGCCCATAATGCGCCTAAGAAACCTTCGAGGGCGGTTGTAGTCGGCGGAATCAGTCCAGAAGGAGAGTTGCCCCCAATCTTCCTTACTCGGCGCCAGTGGCATATCCCTAGTAGGAGGAGTGTTGTCTCCTGAGGGTTTTCAGCGGATTACACCCACAAAATCATGTAATAAAAGAGAGATGGTGAAAGTTATATGAAGATAAGAACTATAAAAGAAAGAACTTGGAAATAAGAGTTTTCAATTATACCAGCTTTTCAGTTGCTATTAGCCCTATCTTAATGGTCATGAAAAAATATTAGAAATCACATTATCCCTCAATAAAATATCGCCTTTAGTTTTCATTCATATCTTTCTTCAAAACATTGATCATATACCCCTACGTGTGTGAACTGGACATCCCTACACTCAGAGAATTCAATTCAAGCAATCATACTCTTGTCCATTTACCTTAGTACTTTTTAATAGATATTTAGATGGAATTTGCTCACACATTCTTCATGCGACCGTTAATACTTCTTGAGGTACTAACCGACCGATTACTCATGTGCTTGCTAATTAGATGTTTTTCCTCGTCTTGCAACACCTAAGTCTTAGCAGTGGCTCCCAAACCAGTTGGTCTAAGGCACTAGGTGATAAAGCACCCTCGCTATATTTTTTTTGCTGCCTCGGTGATAACAAAACCAGTGTTCATTTTTCTTTTCATCATTTTATCTTTTATTCTCCACTTTTATTTTCTTCATACTTTGGCTTCTAGACAAGAGCATTTCAAGGTATCCTCTACTATCCCGAGTTTCAAGATGTGTGTACGTGCGTATAGTAGGGTTTCAACGTTCAAATGTTCGGCTTCCAGAATAGGAACTATTTTTCAGGCTTATTTTTATCCTCAGATTAGCAGTTTCCTTCATCTTACTAACCCTTGGGACAACAGCTCATAGCTACTTATTACTAATTTCATTTAAGAAAACATCTAATTTTCTTGTTTTTCTTAAACTATTCCTATCTTTTAAATGTAATTTTTCACTTTCTACTCTTTTCTTATCATAATTTTTGTGTGTGCCGAGTAAGGCGTGAATAACCACAGGAGCGCTGAAAAACGACTTCTTGGGAGCTTCTTGCGATAGTACGGGAGCGCTGAAGCTCGTTGGCGGGAGCATGGTTCTGAAGGATAGCCTGGTGGTGGCTTGAGTTACCTGCTCCACTGGCCTAGTGAAAAAGAAGGCCGCTTGGGGCCCGTAGGTTACTCCTTCGGATGGGACAGAGCGAGAGCTGTTGTTACAGTTAAGCTTGTTGATTTCTTGAAGAGCTTGAATATTCTGCCCCCTGCGTCGACCTTGGTCTTTGGCATATGCCAGTTGTTTGAGGACCGATTCCGTCGGCAAGGCTGCTGCTTGATAGACATCCTCTGGGCTTCCTCCATCGGCGTTGAGGCACCTGAGGGTGGGAGGTGGGAGCATCGACCCAAAAAGAATCCCGTTGATTTCTTGAAGAGCCGGATTGCAGAGATTTGAGGCTGCAAGTGACCCATACTTGACTCCGCCGGATATGACAGAGCTTAAGTTGCCGGGGTGGGAGCAAATTCCATTCTTCATAGAGACGAAATGCCGGCTTCAATATCCACTCCACTAAGGGCAACCAAAAACATACACACCGCGATTATTTGATCGCGGGAAAAACACGACACACGAAGTGTGGAGTGGAAAGAGGAAAAGGTCCCATCGGGCGTGCCAGAATCTGTTCCCCTCCGAACGGCGGCCAAGACGTGAGGACGTCTTGCCTGAGATTCGGGGCAGATGCTATTTGGTTTTATCCGTCCACCTCTCCGAAGATGCCAAGTTGATTTATGGCACCGTGTATCGGAGGTTTGGACGGATGCGGCCGATGTAGCAGACTTCGTCAGATTCCCCCTCGCTTGAGGGGTTTTTGATTGTGGGGACGCTCTTCCCTGCAGGCGCAAGCCCCTGTAGTTAATTACGCTACCGCATCGCGGTAACAACTTTCTCCTTCTCCAGAATTTCACTTCATGTCGTGTGTGTTTGTTTTGTTTGTGGTTGCCCGTGGATTGTATACGGAGACTAAGTTATGCCGTCGCCCGTAGGACGTGGATTAGTCCAAATCCGTATTTACTTAGATTTGGGTTTGGTGTTTTGGTTTAAGGATACGTTAGCCGTATTGAGACTAAGATCAACTTAAACTTTTGTTAAGGATACGTTAGCCTAATCTCCAGACTAAGATCAACTTAACGGGATCGTTTAGATCCAACAAAAGAGCAATTGGCTATATTGTTTAGTTTAATGACGTTGCGGTCAATTTCCAGTTTAGGGACATGGTAGTCCATTGCCAGTTTAGGGACATGGTGGTCCAACATTCCCATTTGGGGACGAGCATTAGTTTAAGGACATTTCGGTCCAACATTCCCATTTTGGGATGAATATTAGTTTAGGGACATTTCGATCCACGAGTTTAAGGACCCCGCAGTCCATGTTGATGTGTGGTTGTCGGGACCCGTCACCTCTCTGACGTCGTTGAAGGATTACAACGATAGAAGTCAGAGGAGTTCAGAGATGTACCATCGAACTGGATGTAAATTGATTTAAGAGAGCAGCTGTGCTCGGTCAATTTAATTTGAGGACTTACGGCCATGATTAGGCTAAATCTAGTTGAAAAAATGTTCAACACTTTTATTTGTCTTTGGCCTATTAGGCCTGTGCTAGGGTTTTGCCCCTTTTTAAATAATGCATTGCATTTTTTATTTTGTTTGGGCTCTGCCCATTTATAAATGAGGCAGAACATCAATTCTGTCTGGGCTCTGCATTTTATTTTGTTTGAGCTCTGCCCTTTTATAAATGATGCAGAGCATCAATTTTATTTGGGCTTTACCCTTTTATTGCATTGCAATTTATTTTGGCCTACTAGGCCTTTTTGATTCGGGCCTGCCCTTTAGTAAACAATGCTTTGCATTTGTCAGGCGCTTTGCGCAAATCACTGAGCGCAAGCGCTTGTGGTAATGACACGTGTCACGCAAGCGCAGTGCGCTGCGCAAGTGCGCTGCGCTTGCGCTGCTGACACGTGGCGCGCTCTGGTGAGTTGCGACAATTTTAGAGAGCAAGGCTCTATCTTAAAAGCGCATAGTGCAAGTAGTTCAGGTGCTGACACGTGGCGCTCTCTGGTGGCTTGCGCCAACCCAAGAGCGCAATAGTGCAAATTTTACAAGTGCAGGGCACTGTTTAATTTCTTGATCCAATTTAGATCAAAGAAAACAAGTTTTTCTTGTTTTCAGAGAACCAGTGGTTCATAAAAAAGTGCAAGGCACTATTATTATTTGTGTTTTTATTGAAGATTATTGATCTTGTTCTTAGATCAATGATCTATTAGAAGAAATTCTTCTATTTTATGAAGGTTTTTACCTTTTTCTTGAACTTTCTTCAGAGTTCTCTCTGTTTTGAAATTCTTGATCTCTCCCAATGTTGATGATTCTTGATGTTTATGATCTTCATCCCCCTTTGAGTTGGGGTCTAGGGATCTTTATATAGTGCCCATAGATTTGTTAAGTTTGTTAAAGAGATCTTTCTCTGAGTGATTTGGGGAATTTTCCCCACCGTTGGATCTTTGATCCAAGGGCTTCTGTTTTATAGAAGACAATCTTCTTGTTTTAACAAGAACAGAAAGATCTTATTAGAATTTTAATTCTGTTTGACGCAAACGCCCCAGCGCTTGACACGTGTCGCGCAGCGCAGAGTGCAGCGCAACTGCGCTGACACGTGTCGCACAGCGCAGCGCTTGCGCTGACACGTGTCGCGCAGCGCTTGCGCCACTGCGCTGACACGTGTCGCGCAGCGCAGCGCTTGCGCAACTGAAGCATTGCTTTCTTTAATTTTTGTTTTAAATAGAGGCTTGCTCTGATTGGGCGCGCTGCCGTGGGCGCTACGCTGACGTACCAGCTTTTGACACGTGGCGCGTTGCGCGCAGCGCAAGAAATTTGAAGCGTTGCTTCTAATTTTGAATTTTTGAAATTCAAACAGAGGTTTTCTCTGATTGGGGGAAACAACTGGTAAGTGTTACCAGTAGTTTCTCGACCCGTTATGAGCCTCACATCGGCACGACTTATCGGTTATTGTGGTCTGACGTTTACCACCCCTAGACTTGATATGCGACATATCAGACGAGGAGACCGGACTGTACGGGAAGTGTTACCGGCAGGCTTTTACAGGAGTTGGAGCGGGCTTGCTTGCTGATCTTCTGATCGCTCAATACCCGGGTGGCCGTTACGTCCAGCTAGTACTGCTGACGGCTTGTGGGTGCTTGATGTGATCATCACCTACTGCCGGCGTATTGACGAGTCTTTAGAGTCCTATATAGAGGTTTTACTGGCTCAGGCAAAACGAAATAGGAGCACGTATGTGATATGTAAGGGACCGAGAATAATACGTGTATGTGATACCGTATTCTATTCTCGCGACTTTTTGTATCGGTCGGTTATATGTGATATAGCCGGGTTATCGAATCAAGTGTTGATTTGATAAGTCGATACATTGAATGTTAGTCGGTTATATGAGATATAACCGGATTATTAAGTCAAGTGTTGATTTAATAATTTAGTGTATAATTGTATATATGATATACTAATTTACATTAACTAACATTTATTCACTTATGAATTTTTCTCACATGTGCACAACTTTAATATATATGTGATATATATTAAAATGTGTTTTTTTTTGTATCATGGTTGTTGATACAACATTCATGGGTGTATGAGACTTATACCATGCTAATTTTATGTTGAGTTTAATGTATTTAAAGTAATTACAAAATTAGTGGAAAATTAGAAAATGCATGAAGCTTGTGGAAGCTTGTGGATGCATTGACTAAAGTCCACTAAGTTTGTTTTTACTTTGGATTTTTGTTAACCTAACCATCACACTTAGCCATGATTAAGTCTCTACATGAGTTAGTATATGATACTCACTCACCCATGGTTAGCTCACTCACTTGATCATTATCCTCATCTTTTTCTTTTGTTCATTTTCTTCTTCTTTGAGCAAAAAGAAAAAGGTTGCTAGAGTTTTAAAAGGGGAGTGAAAGATTGTGAGAAATAAAATTCTAAAGAGAACCCACTTCCTATTTCTCCATCCTCTACTAGACTAGCACTTTAGTATAGGGTGTTTGCTCCACTAATTCTCTAGTTAGTGAAGTAGTAGCTTGAGTTGATATTCCCTCGACGTAGATCATCTTCGGCCTCGAAGACTTCAAGCAAGGACGCTTCTTTCGCCTCGTGAAGCTATGCAAGAGCCCGGGAGAACCATGGTCGCAGCGAAGGGACTACAACAAGGAGCTTTAGAAGTGAAGGACCGATCTACAAAGGTTGTATTTCGTATTTACTTAGTGGTAAATGTGATTTACTTGCATGTGTAACCCTAATTATCTAGCAAAGATCTTGTTTAGGGTTGTTAGGCACGGCTAAAATTTTAATCGGGCATGGTTGATACTTTCTTAACCCTTGTTAGAGTGCCTAGTAACCCTACAGTGGTATCAGAACCTAGCTAGAGCATTAGGCGACGTGTATACGAAGTTAAAACTCCGAACGAACCCCGAAACGTCAATTTAAACCCTTCTTTGGACATTTTTTAAAACTGTGTTATTTTCAGAATTAAAAATACCTAAAAAAATCAGCAAGGAATTCTAAGAATTACCACAAAATTCGAGCCCCTAATTCCGTACATACGCCGCGGAACCGCGGTCCCACCCCACTTTAGGCGGCGGTTCCGCGGCAGTAAAAGTGAACTGTGGACAGAATTTTGTGCAGTAATATCCGTAGCTATTCCTTATATTTTCTGGGTATTTTTTATTTGACTCTATTGTTGAGTGATCTGGGGTTTATTTTGTATTCGCTGATTCGATCGGAAAATTTAAATTCGTTTTGTTTTTCGGATAATTTAGAAAGTATTAAAATGTTCGAACGGATATCATTAACTCATTTTTTCCCGGCATGAAAAACTTTCAAGTGTTGAATTTTTTCTCGAGTTTAAATCTTTCGGGAAAACGTGCAAGTAACGCGATGGACCCTCTAGAAGAACACAAACCTTAACTCGATTATATGACCGTTTTGAACTGCCTCTAAACCTTAGGGTTTGGGACAGTACGGCGTGCCACATGTGAGGCGTTGGCTTGACCCTTCTACGGCTGGACCGTTGCTACTGTGACGTATTCTGGAATTTTTGAACTCCGCTCAAGTGTTGAGCTATTAAGGAAATCTTGGGTGTTTGATTATTCGATCAGAAAGTTTAATACTGTCTATTTATTTGGAATGTCATACAATATGTGGAATTCATATAGTTAGGCACGAAATGCGAAGTATGTGATATTTCGGATTTACGATGTCTAAAGAGATTGTGGATTCCAAATGTTTTAGTTTTACACTTTCTTTTCTGCGACCGTAGGTGTAATATGTGATATCGCCGGTTTCGTTGCTATATGTCAACGACAATTAGGATACGTATATTTACTTACGTTGATGACATGTGATGTTATGTGTTGCTGGGTATGTTATATTGGATCGTCGCATTTTGAATAGCCGGGGGTTTTATGTGAGATGAGAGTTTTTTATTTTCATTCATGTAAAATTTAATGTATGTAATATTCTTTTATTGGGGCACTTCCGGGATGAGGTTGATGTCACCATTTGTATATTATTTACTTTTCCGCACTAGGATAGACCCAAGGAGGAGAGCACAAGTAACCGGGTTCTAGAGTCCAGTGGGAGACCAACTCGAGGAGTCGAGTCCGGGTCTCCTAACTCTAAAATTGGAAGGGTTGCTTGACGCTCTCGTAGGGGTCTAGGGGTGTGGGTTTGGCTATTCATCGCGACCGTGGAATCCGTGTTTTATAGAGGCTCAAAATAAAACACGGACGTCCTAGTATATCCAATGTTTCATATGTCTCTTCTGCTGCGATATCTGTGATGTGATCATTTGATATGTTGTGATAGATACTGTATATAGTATATATGATATATTATATAGACGTTACTTATGTTTTACACCCGCGCTAGCCCTGCCCCGCTCTGCCGTTAGTTACCTAAGCTAACGGTGCACGAGGGGACATCGAGGCGAATGCGGATGGTATAAGTGTACGTCGTATTTATCTGTGATGTTTAGGTGACTTAAAATGATGGGACTTCATTAATATGATTAATGAAAGGAAAGACACCTAAAAGATGTTGTAGAATCAATTTTTTCAAAAAGGGTAGCTACAGTTTTTGCTTTGCATAGCGATATATATGATATATCCTGCACCTTATTCGATGAGGAAAGAGCCGAGATCCCTTCACCGGGAGTGATCTCTTTAGCAAAACTGGCAGATGCTACAACTCTCAGTTTGTTTTTTTGAATGCTTTTAGAGTTTTACTTTGCATAGTGATATATGTGATATGTCCTGCACCTTATTCGATGAGGAAAGAGCCGAGATCCCTTCACCGGGAGTGACCTCTTTAGCAAAACTAATGAAAGCCTCAAAATCACTCCATTTCAAAATTCACTTGATTCTACAACGATATCAAGTTCATTACGCAATAGGTTTCAGAAAAACCTGTCGTAGCCCTCCGTCATTTCAGATAAGTCCTACTTAGTATTCGTGCTGCGTTTCTTGACCTCCGTCAAGGCGTAGTTGTTCCCGCCAAAAATTTCTGCGCAAAGGAGCCCAAGGTATCAAATGGCAGTGATACACTTATGAAAATGCGAACCAGTATTTTCCGGGCTGTTTTTTGACAAACTCCCGAAGGAGAAAAAGCTAAATTCTGATGGTATTGGAAGCATCTCGAAAAATCCTTCGATTTGATATATTATGGGTTTCATTATTCATTCGGGATCAAAAGTTATGGGCAAATATGCTATGCGCTGTTCCCTGATTAAAAAATCAGGAATTATCTCAATGAGGTATCACGTGCTCACACGTGACCAATGGTCACATGTTGACACGTGATAGTTGAAGCAGCGGCAAAGGACAGAGCGCGGAAAAGGATCCCATTCAGGGGGTCACGTGCTCACACGTGACTGGGGGTCACGTGCTCACACGTGACCAAAGGTCACGTGGCAACACGTGACTGGCGGTAAAAGCCTTGCTGTTCAACAGAATTAAAAAAATCATTTAAATCTTTCCAAATAGAATTAAAATTCTAAATTTCTCTAAATCTTTCCAAATGGAAAAGGATTAGGGGGACCGTTGGATTAAAAATCCAAGGGTGATTAAAAATCACCAATTTATGGAAAAATCTTAAATAAGAAAAGATCTCCCCAAATCTCACCGAAATAACAAACAGAATATCTTTGGATCTAAAATCCAACGGTGAATAAAATTCACTGAATGATATAAAGGATCATATTAATTATGAAATCAAATCAAATCTTTCAATGAGAGATTTACTAAACAAATTGATTCTTTTCCTTCTCCTATAAATAGGGGCCAAGAAAAGAAGAGAGGGGGATCTACCTTGGAGAGAAAAGAACAGAGAGAGGAGAATTTAATTCTCAACAGAGAAGAAAAGAAAGGAGAATTTAATTCTCAACAAAGAAAAACCCTAGGTGAGAAGGGAAAAAGGATCAAAACTTCAATAAAGAGAATTTAATTTTCAAAATCCAAGAGTTTAACTCTTATACAAAAAAAAACTTAGTTCTTCTTCTGGTTGAAAATCTGCACATAGCACATCTCCCTATAAGTTAAGAATTTAATTCTCATCGGGTCGAGATCCTGCCATGCAGATCCTAAACTTATAAGGGGGATTGAGTCTTGAGAATTTAATTCTCCTAAAACAAAACTAGGGTTTAACCCTAATCAAGAATTTAATTCTTTTACATACCTGGGAATTTAATTCCTTTAAAAAGAAATTAGGGTTTTACCCTAAATAAGAATTTAATTCTTTCAAAATAGGAATTTAATTCCTCGAGAATCAAAATTAGGGTTTTACCCTAAATAAGAATTTAATTCTTAAAGATAAGGAGACTTAAAAGATCTCTGTGCATGAAAAGAGCTAGGGTCACGTGCCCCACGTGACCCCTGAACAGATCCCCCAAAATGAGAAGAAGAAAGCTTTGAGGCAATGCCTCACGTGCTCTCACGTGACCCTCATTATATATGGAACAAAAGAAAAGGCAGAAACAATTCTGGGCGCTCTCACGTGACACCACGTGACCCCTAATAAATGTTCTAATAAATCAGGGCATGAGTATACATCACGTGCCCACACGTGATGGATATGAAAATTAAAAGTGTTTAACACTTGTTTGTAGAACAAAATAAAGGGGATCTGGCCCCACTTTTTGATGCCATCATGTGCTCCACGTGACCCCCGAAACAAGAAAGAAAAAGCAAAGGAAATGAAAGCTTTGGGCGCTCTCACGTGTTATCACGTGACCCCTCAGCAAATGCTTTAACAATTGGCGCACAGATCCCCATCACGTGCCAACACGTGATACTTTAAAATAGAGATGAAAAGTGTTTAACACTTATTCGCAGATTTGAGGATAAAACAAAGGAGATCTGGCTTCACATTTAGGGCGCCCTCACGTGTCACCACGTGACCCCTAATGAGCATTCTAACAGATTAGAGCGGGGGCCTCCATCACGTGCTCACACGTGATGGCCGTCAGAATTAAAAGAGTTAAACAATGATCTACAGAATAAAATAAGGGAAATCAGGGCGCTCTCACGTGTCCACACGTGACCCCTCTCTCCTTAGTGTTTAACACTAATCTGAAGACTTTGTTCCCAGTGTTTAACACTGATTTTCTTCAGTGTTTAACACTAATTTGAAATCTCTGATTACCAGTGTTTAACACTGATTTCCTTTAGTGTTTAACACTAATTTGAAAGCCCTGTTGCTAGTGTTTAACACTGATTATCTTTTAGTGTTTAACATTAACTTGTTAATCTTATTCCCAGTGTTCAACACTGTTGACCTCTAGTGTTTAACACTAGCTTTAGCCCAATTGGCTAAGTTTCTAGAGGCAAAGCCTCTCCTTCAATGGACCAACAGAGGGCCAATATTTCAAACACAATTGGACTTAGCCCAAATTGGCCATAAGTCCTCAAATCATCTTGAACTGAGCACATCTGCTCTTTCAACCAACTTATTGGTTCAAGGGTACATCTCTGAGCTCCTCTGATATTTGTCGTTGTAATCTTTCGACGTTTTCAGAGAGGTAATGGGTCCCGACAGCCATATATTTTAATGGAGTACCACGTCCCTAAACTGGAACATGGACCACCATGTCCCTAAACTGGCAGTGGACCACCATGTCCTTAAACTGGCAATGGACCACCATGTTCCTAAACTGGAACAATAGAGCCCCCAAATGCTCTTTTGTCGGATCTAAACGATCCTGTTAAGTTGATCTTAGTCTGGCAATTAGGCTAACGTATCCTTAACAAACGTTTAAGTTGATCTTAGCCTCAAATATGGCTAACGTGTCCTTAAACTAACATCCGTCCCCAAAATGGGAATGTTGGACCACCATGTCCCTAAACTGGAACAATAGAGCCCCCAAATGCTCTTTTGTCGGATCTAAACGATCTTGTTTAAGTTGATTTTAGCCTCAAATATAGCTAAGGCATTCTTAAACCTTCAAACAGACTTTAGTCACAAGTTGGACTTTAGATCCCCCAATCGATTTTGGCTCAAGGGTACATCTCTGAACTCCTCTGATATCTGTCGTTGTAATCCTTCAACGTCGTCAGAGAGGTGATGGGTCCCGACGGCCATGCATGCAATGGACCACTATGTCCCTAAACTAGAACAATAGAGCCCAAATGCTCTTTTGTCGGATCTAAACGATCCAGTTAAGTCGATCTTAGTCTCAAATCGGACTAACGCATCCTTAACAAACGTTTAAGTTGATCTTAGCCTCAAATATGGCTAACGTATCTTTAAACCAAAACCCCAAACCCAAATCTAAGAAAACACGGATTTGGACTAATCCACGTCCTACGGGCGACGAGAATAAATTAGTCTCTGTATACAATCCACGGGCAACCAAACACAAAACAAACACCCACGACACGAAGTGACCATCTGGAGAAGGAGAAAGTTGTTACCGCGATGCGGTAACGTAATTAACTGCAGGGGCTTGCGCCTGCAGGGAAGAGCGTCCCCACAATAAAAAACCCCTCAAGCGAGGGGGAATCTGACGAAGTCTGCTACATCGGACACATCCGTTTAAACCTTCGATGCATGGTGCCATAAATCAACTTAGCATTTTCGGAGAGGTAGACGGATAGCACCAATTAGCATCTGCCCCGAATCTTAGGCAAGACGTCATGTCTTGGCCGTCTTTCGGAGGGGAACAAATTCTGGCACGCCCGGTGGGACCTCTTCCTCTTTCCACTCCACACTTCGTGTGTCGTGTTCGCGAACGAATCGCGGTTTGCTGTGGTTGCCTGTGGATTCGAGGTACTAAGATTTGGTGTCTTGCTCTGTGCAGAAAACGGAAGATCAATGGCTTCAGACTGCACTACCTGCAACTGCAACTCTCGCTCCGTCCTTGCTGGAGGAGTGACTTATGGGCCCCAAGCGGCCTCCCTTTTCAAAATGCCAGTGGAGCAGGTAACTCAAGCCACTGCTGGACTATTCTTCGGGACCCTGCTCCCACCAATGAGCTTCAATGCCCCAATGACATCGCAAGAAGCTCCAAAGAAGTCGGTCTTCGATTGGCTTGCTACTGCCGCGGCCCCTCTCAACGGGTCGCCCAACTTCAATACCTCAGTTTTCAACAGACTGGGCCAGAACGTCTATAAGCCCGTGATACCCGAAGCTGCCATCCCAAAGCGGATAGCCATCCCGGCTCAAGCGGACAAAATTATTAGAAAGGCTCCTCCTTCCAAGAAGTCAATTTTTACAAGGCTGGCCATTCCGGTTGCTGCTCCAGGCGAGGTCCTCAAAACTGCTTCCCCTGCCCAGAGGTCTGTCTTTGACAGATTAGATATTGCTTCTCAACGGGTGTCAGTTTTCGACAGGCTAGCACCAATAACGGTCTCTCCTCAAAGCAGGGGGCATGACGAAGTCGCCCCTACGGCCGAAACAACTCCATCCGCACGACACGCTCGACGTCGCCACTGGCGCCGAGTAAGGAAGGCTGGGGGCAACTCCCCGTCTGGATTTACTCCACCAGCTCCAACGGTGGCGATCGATGTTGCTGTTCCAACCGGGAACAGCTTTGAGCTGCTGAACAGGGTGCACAGAAACTCTCCTACTGCAGTGCTGAAGAGATCTTCTCCACCCATGGAGAATGATACGGAAAAGAAGCTAGAGCAGCCCCCTCAACGGCTGTCCTCTAAAATTTACAAGGTCTGGCGTCAAGTCCAAGACTCCGTAATAGATCAAGACTATCTCCGCCGACAGAAAAAGATGAAGGTTCGGCAGGAGAAGAATTACTCTGTCAAGTCGGAAAAAGCAACAGCTGGATGGGTGCCCACTGCAACGGCTCCCTCAACGTCAATCACTCAAAAGAAAAGGAGGCCGCAAAAAGCCCCTGTGAACATGGCGAACCGTAAAAGCGCTGAATCTAAACGCCCCAAGTCTGGGGGCATGGTGGTGCACACTGTTTATATGGCTGCCGGAAAGGAGGAAAGCCGTGCTTCGACGGGTCACCGACCGCTCACCCGATCCCTGACAAAAGCCCAGGAGGAACAGCAGAAGTTTCAAGAGATGATGACTGCGATGGCCGCACTCACCGGGCCAAAAGAAAGCCCGGAAACATCATCAGAACAGCGTCACGAACAGGAAACTGACGCTGACTTCCTACGCAGAGTCCTCAAAAAGAAGGACAGAGAGGCAGCAGAACAAGCTGCCAACATAAAACAAATGGCGCTTCTCTTCCAAGACATGGTGAGAATGATGTTACAGCCGGACCCTCCAGCTGAAGACCCTCCGATCATTATTGAAGACGATAAAGAGGAGACATCTAATCCTCCTCCGGCTCATTCAACAGCCAAAGAGGAAACCATTTCCAAAGCTGCACTAGATGACTATATAGCTCAGCAAATACGAGCTCATCAGGCGAGTGAAGCGGCCAGCCAAGTCGTCAAAACTGGGCGACCATACCCGAGCTGGTATGACCAAATTAGTTATCCGCCGGGATATACGATCCTTAAGTTCCATGTATACAAGGTAACGGGAAATCCGCATCAGCACGTCGCTCAATTCAGAGCCTTATGTGGCAACACTGGTGGTGATGATAAACTCTTGCTCCGCCAATTCGTCGGCAGCTTATCGGAGACGGCGTTCGAGTGGTACTCTGAACTCCCAAATGACTCTGTCAAGACATTCGCAGAGATGGAGTTGCTATTCACCCAGCGTTTTGCAAGCGCTAGCGAACGCACCCCAATCACGGCATTGATCAATGCCAGGGTGAAGCCTGCAGAAACTTGGGTCCAGTATGCGATACGGTGGCGTAATCTATGGTCAAAGTGCGAGCAGCGCATCGAAGAAGCTCCTGCCGTGGGCATGTTCGTGGGTACTCTCGACCCTTAAGGGACCATCTCCCAATTCATGATGTTTTTTAAGCCGACCACCTTCCAGGCCTTGATTGACAAGCTGGCCCAAATGGACCAGGTGGGCCATGAACCATCTCCTTCAAAGACAGAGCCTTGGAATGAAAAGGGCAAAGGGAAAGCAACCTTTGTTGCCAATACTCAACAACGGTCGAGCAACTTAAAGCCGGTTGTCCATCAAAACAATATGCGTCCACGCCCATCCCTCGAGGAGAGACTGGGACGTCTTTACTCGTTTCCTCAGGATAAAACGAGAAAACTGTTCGAGCTGGCAGTGCGCAACAGACTCATCAATCTGCCGAGTCCAAAACGTCCGTTGCAACCAGGCGATGTCAACGATCCCAATTATTGCTCTTACCACCAAACGGTAAGTCACCCGATCGAGGATTGTTTCGTCTTTAAGGGGTGGATCGAAGATCAGTACCTACAAGGAAAGTTCGCGCTGTCTGAAAAGTGGAAAGTAAACCCACCACAACCGCACACTCCAAAGAAGACGGACACACCGGGGGCAACTTGTTCTTTCATTGAAGAAGCTCCGTGGGAAATCGTGCTTTTAGCAAAGACCAAAAGAACGCTGAATGAGCTTCAGACATGCCCGGCGATCAGGTGGAAGAACCCACTGGAACCCCAAATCATTGAAGGGATGCGGAAGTCGCGCCCAATTCCAAAGATCGGTGGTGATGGCCCAAGTACTGACACCCAGCCGTCGAAATCCTCAAAGAAGAAGAAGAAGAGGTCCAAAAAGCCCGTGAAGCCTGGCGACAAACGCACGGACTTACAGAAACAAATTGACGCGCTGGAAGAGTACAATCAAAAGGCGCGGACTCCCATCACACTCCAAGAGTTCCTCAACCACGCCTTTCAGGAGGAAGATGATGGAGAAAGCTCATCGGATGAATCCGAAGGATACGTGGCGAGTTGTCATGTGATCTCCCACTCATTTACGGACGATGAAAAAACTCCTTGCACTGAGAAACTGGGGGCAGAGCCTGAGCCAGAATTCGTGTGGCCGTCAGACGAAATGATCGACGATTTTCTAGATGAGATTCGTCTAAAAAGTAAAGTTGATCGGGAGCGCGAGATGGCCATATTTGAAAAGGCCAAACGCCGGCGATTGGACAAAAGGGTCGAAACACTCCCACCAGATCAAAGTACATCCGCTGCAAATGAAAGCAGGATCAAGACAAGGAAACGATTCGCCAAAGCCATATCAATGGGGATGAGGCCGCCCTCTTTTAGAGAAAATTCTCCTGGTGGTATACATTTTGATGAAACGGATGTACACCCTAACTTCTGCTTATATCATCAGAGGATCGCACATCCTACTGAAGACTGCAACTCCTTTAAGTGTTGGTGGCAAGGATATGTCGCTCACAGGCAACACTTCAACAGGACAAAGCATGAAGCTCGTAGATAGCAGAAAAATGCGACAGATAAGCGTAAAAGAATTGCCGGCAATTGTCATAGGGTTGATCCCGAGGGACCGCGAGTTCTCACATTCGGGAGCAATTCCGACGAAAAAGTAGCCCTCGGCCCTCTTTTCAAGGAGTCCATCTCTAAAACGAAAGAATTGAGGAGTTGCGAGAGCATTCAGCCTTGCAATTGCACGATACCCAGAAAAATTCTCGGCCCCGCAAACAAAGGTTCGAACAAAAAGGATAAAGGAAAGGGAAAAACGGCCTTCGTCGCCAACACTCAACAACAGTCGAGTGGCCCTAGACCGGTTGTTCGCCAAAACAACAAGCGGCAACCCCTCTATAAAAAGTTGAAACGTCCTTACTCGTTTCCCCGAGACGAAACAAGGAGGCTGTTCGAACTAGCAGTGCGTGACGGGCTTATCACTCTACAGGAGCCGAAATGCCAGCTACAACTAAATGATGTCAACAATTCTAATTATTGCCCTTACCACCAAATATTGGGCCATCCGATCAAAAACTGCTATGTCTTCAAAAACTGGGTTGAAGACCAACACCAACAGGGCAAGTTTGCGCTGTCCGAAAACTGGAAGGTGAGCCCGCCACAACCACACGCTCCGAGAAAGATGGATATACCGGGGACATCATGCTCATTCATAGGGAAAGCCCCATAGACCGAAACGTCGTTAAACTAACAACGGACCACTACGTCCTAAAACTGGATAATAGACCGAAACGTCGTTAAACTAACAACGGACCACTACGTCCTAAAACTGGATAATAGACCGAAACGTCGTTAAACTAACAACGGACCACTACGTCCTAAAACTGGATATGGACCGAAACGTCCTTAAACTAACGGCGGACCGCAATGTCCTAAAACTTGCAAATGACCGAAACGTCGTTAAACTACTACCAACCCGCAGCATTTTCAGGCCGACGTGGCAAAAAAAAAAACCGGTACGTCCACAAGCAAAATGGGCACGGATGAAAACTCGAAAGGGCTCCGTGAGTAAAAACAGCAGGGCTACCGGCGAGTGTTTGTGAAAACCCGAAAGGGTGCGACCTCGTTAAAAAAAAATAAAAAATAAAAAATAATTTTTTTAAAAAAAAGAGCGGTATGTCCATAAGCAAAGGGGGCACGGATGAAAACCCGAATGGGCTCCGTGAGTAAAAACAGCAGGGCTACCGGCGAGTGTTTGTGAAAACCCGAAAGGGCGCAACCTCGTTAAAAGACACTTATAGGGTCCTCTCGACCTTGTAAGGAGAAACCACCTGCGTGAGAACCTTACGACTCACAAGGGAGCAACACACTTAGGGATCCTCACGATTCCTAAGGAGAAATTACACTTGCGAGATCCTCACGACTCGCAAGGAGAACTCTTTTATGGGACCCTCACGGCTCATAAGATTTGAAAGTCTTAAGTTACAGAGACCTGAACCTGTTCTTAAGCAACCCCCCCCACAACCTTCGTTATTGCCCTACAAGTGGCTCAATACTGACCATTGTATACAATCCACGGGCGCGAACAAACATTTCCCTAACCAAGTCACACCCGTGACTAGGGATATGTCCATACGGTGAACAACCCTTATAAGTCCTCTCGACTTGTAAGGAGAAAACCCTTTTGTAAGATCCTTACGACTTACAGGGGAACATACACTTAGGAATCCTCACGATTTTTAAGGAGAAAACACACCTACGAGATCCTCATGACTCGTAGGGAGAAATACCTTTGTGAGATCCTTACGGCTCATGAAGTCAAAAGCCTTAGTCGACAGGATCCTAACCCTGTTTACTAAGCCACCTTTGTTCAACATCGACAGAGGCAAATGATGATTCGCTCCTGGCAATATCCCAGTTGTAGCGATGCTGATGCCTAAACCGGTATCAAATTCCAAGTCCTGTCATGGCAAATGATGATTCACTCCTGGCAATATCCCAGTTGTAGCGATGCTGATGCCTAAACCGGTATCAAATTCCAAGTCCTTTCATGGCAAATGATGATTCGCTCCTGGCAATATTCCAGTCGTAGCGATGCTGATGCTAAGATTGGCATCAGATTCCAAGTTACACACTCGAGATAAAAAAAAATCAGCGAGCCAAAAATGCATATGAAATAGCCGAAATGATGGGGCAACTTGCAACAAAATCAGCAAGTAAAAATGTATGCATACAAAAATAGCCGAAATGATTGGGCAACTCACAATAAAAAGCAGCGAGTAAATAAAACAGCCGAAATGATTGGGCAACTCGCAATAAAAAGCAGCAAGTAAAAATAAAACAAATAGCCGAAATGATTGGGCATCGCGAAAAATAGCCGAAATGATTGGGCAATCGCGACCTTCGTGATATAAAAGCTGAAATGATAGAGCATCGCGGAAAGAATAAAAAAGAAATGATGGAAAAATGAAACCTTTTTGCCCTACAGGTGATGCTACATCAATCCCTGTATACAATCCAGGGGCGAAAACAAAGAAGGAGTCGCACTCCTCCTCCCCAGGTTTTATTAGAAGAAGAAGCCGAATCTCGACGGGCCACAAATAACCTAGAGATCATCTCAACACTCGTCTCACCACAGGACACATCATCAAGCAAAGCGGAATAGCAGCAACTCCCAGTTCCATGACTCAACGATGTACTCCCACAGAGAGTCAAATCCCAACTCCGTGAAATGCGGATATAATCAACAAAATTCCTGGTCACGTGGAACGCGGATAACGTCACTCTTTGACCCCGTGGAAAACGTCCAGAGCGGATCCTGGCCCTCGCAGAGCACGGCAGTGAACCCGTGTGAAGCATCCAGAGCGGAGCCTAGTCCTCGCCTAACGCGGCAGTGAATCCGTGTGAAGCATCTAGTGCAAAATTCCTGGTCACGTGGAACACGGATAACGTCACTCTTTGACCCCATGGAAAACTTTCAGAGCGGATCCTGGTCCTCGCAGAACACGGCAGTGAACCCGTGTGAAGTATCCAGAGCGGAGCCTAGTCCTCGCCTAACGCGGCAGTAAACCCGTGTGAAGCATCTAGAGCAAAATTCCTGGTCACGTGGAACATGGATAACGTCACTCTTTGACCCCGTGGAAAACATCCAGAGCGGATCCTGGTCCTCGCAGAGCACGGCAGTGAACCCGTGTGAAGCATCCAGAGTGGAGCCTAGTCCTCGCCTAACGCGGCAGTGAACCCGTGTAAAGCATCTAGTGCAAAATTCCTGGTCACGTGGAACACGGATAACATCACTCTTTGACCCTGTGGAAAACGTCCAGAGCGGATCCTGGTCCTCGCAGAGCACGGTAGTGAACCCATGTGAAGCATCCAGAGCGGAGCCTAGTCCTCGCCTAACGCGGCAGTGAACCCGTGTGAAGCATCTAGTGCAAAATTCCTGGTCACGTGGAACATGGATAACGTCACTCTTCGACCCCGTGGAAAACATCCAGAGCGGATCCTGGTCCTCGCAGAACACGGCAGTGAACCCGTGCGAAGCATCCAGAGCTGAGCCTAGTCCTTGCCTAACGCGGCAGTGAACCCGTGTGAAGCATCTAGTGCAAAATTCCTGGTCACGTGGAACGTGGATAACGTCACTCTTTGACCCCGTGGAAAACGTCCAGAGCGGATCATGGTCCTCGCAGAGCACGGCAGTGAACCCGTGTGAAGCATCCAGAGCGGAGCCTGGTCCTCGCAGAACACGGCAGTGAACCCGTGCGAAGCATCCAGAGCGGAGCCTAGTCCTTGCTTAACATGGCAGTGAACCCGTGTGAAGCATCTAGAGCAAAATTCCTGGTCACGTGGAACGCGGATAACATCACTCTTCGACCCCGTGGGAAACATCCAGAGCGGATCCTGGTCCTCACACCAACATGGAGTGATCACCACCGCGACATTCGTCTCGATACAGCAGACGCGATACCAGCAAACGAAGCGAAGGCCAAATTCCTAGCTTTAGGGTCTTGACGGCAAGTCATATAAAGCCTGAAAGACAATCGGAGATCATCCCACACCAGCGCGGAGTGGTCACCACCTCGACGTTCGTCTCGATACAGCAGATGAAATGTCACCCCAGCGTTCTTCCCTCAGCAGGATTCGGAAGCGACAAAGCAAACGAAGCGAAGGCCAAATTCCTAGCTTCAACGTCTTGACGGTAAGTCATATAAAACCGGAAAGACAAACAGAGATCATCCCACATGGAGTGGTCACCACCACGATATTCGTCTCGATACAGCAGACGAAATGTCACTACAGCGTCCTTCCTCCAACAGGATCCGGACACAGCAAAGAAAACGAAGCGAAGGCCAAATTCCTAGCTCCAGGGTCTTAACGGTAAGTCATATAAAACCGGAAAGACAATCAGAGATCATCTCATACCAACATGGAGTGATCACCACCTCGACGTTCGTCTCGACACAGCAGACGCAACATCACCGAAAGGAGTCACGGCAAAATCCCTGGTTCCAGACCTCGACGGTTCACCAGCAACCTAGAGACAACCGCGACATTCATCTCGATACAGAGGACGCAATGCCAGCAAACGAAGCGAAGGCCAAATTCCTAACTTCAACGTCTTAACGGCAAGTCATATAAAACCGGAAAGACAATCAGAGATCATCTCATACCAACAGGAGTGATCACCACCTCGACGTTCGTCTCGACACAGCAGACGCAACATCACCGAAAGGAGTCACGGCAAAATCCCTGGTTCCAGACCTCGACGGTTCACGTGCAACCTAGAGACAACCGCGACATTCGTCTCGATACAGAGGACGCAATGCCAGCAAACGAAGCGAAGGCTAAATTCCTAGCTTCAACATCTTAACGGCAAGTCATATAAAGCCTGAAAGACCATCAGAGATCATCCCACACCAGCGTGGAGTGGTCACCACCTCGACATTCGTCTCGATATAGCAGACGAGATGTCACGACAGCGTTCTTCCTCCAACAGGATTCGCACATGACAAAGCAAACGAAGCGAAGGCCAAATTCCTAGCTTCAACGTCTTAACGGCAAGTCATATAAAGCCTGAAAGACAATCGGAGATCATCTCGAACCAATGCGGAGTAGTCCCCACCTCGACGTTCGTCTCGATACAGCAGACGCAACATCACCAAAAGGAGCCACGGCAAAATCCCTAGATCCAAATCTCGACGGTTCACCAGCAACCTAGAGACAACCGCGACATTCGTCTCGATACAGAGGACGCAATGCCAGCAAAACGAAGCAAAGGCCAAATTCCTAGCTTCAGGGTCTTAACGGCAAGTCATATAAAGCCTGAAAGACTATCGGAGATCATCCCACACCAGCGCGGAGTGGTTATGACTCATCGGGGCTCTCCAAAATGAGCTTAACCTTAAGTAAAAAGCGGCATGACAAATTCCAAGCGCTTGCTCTTCCGATGGTCAAACTGCCAAGGAGGATTGCTTGAAGACGTCTTGTCCAGCCCCCGAAGGGATCAGAGACACGGCAGTCGCAGGGTTACTCGAACAGCACAATTGCCTATCGAGGAATCTATCAGCTCATGTGATGGTACGACGGTCAAAACCCAAAGTACCACAGACCCTAACGGACTTCTGTCGTAAAGAGCAGAGGTTAACTGTGACGTTAGGATATTCTTGCGAGATCTGCTCGATCTGTTTTGACTCGTGAGGAAATTAATGTCTTTGCGAGAACTTCTCGATTTGTCTCGACTCGTGAGATAAAGCTTTAGGCAGCGGGGATTAAAAAAAACCCTGTTTCCTAAGCACTGGAGCCCTGCAAGGCGATTCAAAAACGGTCTCTTGCATACTATCCACGGGCCACACTCTCCAAAGTCGAATCTCGACTAGGAGGGAAACAACCACTTACGAGTCCTCTCGACTTATAAGCGGGAAAATTCTCTTGTGAGATCCTTACGACTTTCAAGAGAAAACACACTTAGGAGTCCTCACGACCCCTAAGGAGAAAATACACCTGCGGGATCCTTTCGACTCGTAGGGAGAAAAGTCTTTATGAGACCCTCACGGCTCGTAAAGTTGAAAAGTCTTAGGTGGCAGATCTTACCCCTGTCTTCTAAGCCATCACTGCCCTGCAAAGAGGTCTAGATGGACCATCTATGAGCCACACTTGCCAAAGCTGCATGCCACTGAAATGGAGAAGTCACTCATGAGCGTATAAACTACTTCACGCCAGAGTAAGACATAAAGAAATAAAAAGGTGCGGCTCATGGAGTTGAGAGTTTGGAAATATATCTCTTAAGAGTCGAGATTTAAGTCAATGATAAATGATGACGCTTGTGTCCGCTCGTTATCTTCTCAGATCAAGATTCTGAAAGATGTATACCAACCCGAAACTGGTCATACGCTATGCATAACTCTGCACTACTTCACCCACGTACATACTTACGTGGGCAAAGTAGTGGGGGCATTTGTTCCTGCCAAAAATTTCTGCGCAAAGGAGCCCAAGGTATCAAATGGCAGTGATACGCTTATGAAAATGCGAACCGGTATTTTCCGGGCTGTTTTTTGACAAACTCCCAAAGGAGAAAAAGCTAAATTATGATGGTATTGGAAGCATCTCGAAAAACCCTTCGATTTGATATATTATGGGCTTCATAATTCATTCGGGATCAAAAGTTATGGGCAAATATGCTATGCGCTGTTCCCTGATTAAAAAATCAGGAATTATCTCAATGAGGTATCACGTGCTCACACGTGACCAATGGTCACATGTTGACACGTGATAGTTGAAGCAGCGGCAAAGGACAGAGCGCAGAAGAGTATCCCATTCAGGGGGTCACGTGCTCACACGTGACTGGGGGTCACGTGCTCACATGTGACTAAAGGTCACGTGGCAACACGTGACTGGCGGTAAAAGCCTTGCTGTTCAACAGAATTAAAAAGATCATTTAAATCTTTTCAAATAGAATTAAAATTCTAAATTTCTCTAAATCTTTCCAAATGGAAAAGGATTAGGGGGACCGTTGGATTAAAGATCCAAGGGTGATTAAAAATCACCAATTTATGGAAAAATCTTAAATCAGGAAAGATCTCCCCAAATCTCACCGAAATAACAAACAGAATATCTTTGGATCTAAAATCCAACGGTGAATAAAATTCACTGAATGATCTAAAGGATCATATTAATTATGAAATCAAATCAAATCTTTCAATGAGAGATTTGCTAAACAAATTGATTCTTTTCCTTCTCCTATAAATAGGAGCCAAGAAAAGAAGAGAGGGGGATCTACCTTGGAGAGAAAAGAACAGAGAGAGGATAATTTAATTCTCAACAGAGAAGAAAAGAAAGGAGAATTTAATTCTCAACAAAGAAAAACCCTAGGTGAGAAGGGAAAAAGGATCAAAACTTCAATAAAGAGAATTTAATTCTCAAAATCCAAGAGTTTAACTCTTATACAAAAAAGAACTTAGTTCTTCTTCTGGTTGAAGATCTGCACAGAGCACATCTCCCCATAAGTTGAGAATTTAATTCTCATCGGGTCGAGATCCTGCCATGCAGATCCTAAACTTATAATGGGGGATTGATTTTTGAGAATTTAATTCTCCTAAAACAAAACTAGGGTTTAACCCTAATCAAGAATTTAATTCTTTTACATACCTGGGAATTTAATTCCTTTAAAAAGAAATTAGGGTTTTACCCTAAATAAGAATTTAATTCTTTCAAAATAGGAATTTAATTCCTCCAGAATCAAAATTAGGGTTTTACCCTAAATAAGAATTTAATTCTTAAAGATAAGAAGACTTAAAAGATCTCTGTGCATGAAAAGAGCTAGGGTCACGTGCCCCACGTGACCCCTGAACAGATCCCCCAAAATGAGAAGAAGAAAGCTTTGAGGCAATGCCTCACGTGCTCTCACGTGACCCTCATTATATATGGAACAAAAGAAAAGGCAGAAACAATTCTGGGCGCTCTCACGTGACGCCACGTGACCCCTAATAAATGTTCTAATAAATCAGGGCATGAGTATACATCACGTGCCCACACGTGATGGATATGAAAATTAAAAGTGTATAACACTTATTTGCAGAACAAAATAAAGGGGATCTGGCCCCACTTTTTGATGCCATCATGTGCTCCACGTGACCCCCGAAACACAGAAAGAAAAAGCAAAGGAAATGAAAGCTTTGGGCGCTCTCACGTGTTATCACGTGACCCCTCAGCAAATGCTTTAACAATTGGCGCACAGATCCTCATCACGTGCCAACACGTGATGCTCTAAAATAAAGATGAAAAGTGTTTAACACTTATTCGCAGATTTGAGAATAAAACAAAGGAGATCTGGCTCCACATTTAGGGCGCCCTCACGTGTCACCACGTGACCCCTAATGAGCATTCTAACAGACTAGAGCGGGGGCCTCCATCACGTGCTCACACGTGATGGCCGTCAGAATTAAAAGAGTTAAACACTGATCTACAGAATAAAATAAGGGAAATCAGGGCGCTCTCACGTGTCCACACGTGACCCCTCTCTCCTTAGTGTTTAACACTAATCTGAAGACTTTGTTCCCAGTGTTTAACACTGATTTTCTTCAGTGTTTAACACTAATTTGAAATCTCTGATTACCAGTGTTTAACACTGATTTGCTTTAGTGTTTAACACTAATTTTAAAGCCCTGTTTCTAGTGTTTAACACTGATTATCTTTTAGTGTTTAACATTAACTTGTTAATCATATTCCCAGTGTTCAACACTGTTGACCTCTAGTGTTTAACACTAGCTTTAGCCCAATTGGCTAAGTTTCTAGAGGCAAAGCCTCTCCTTCAATGGACCAACAGAGGGCCAATATTTCAAACACAATTGGACTTAGCTCAAATTGGCCATAAGTCCTCAAATCATCTTGAACTGAGCACATCTGCTCTTTCAACCAACTCATTGGTTCAAGGGTACATCTCTGAGCTCCTCTGATATATGTCGTTGTAATCCTTTAACGTCTTCAGAGAGGTAATGGGTCCCGACAACCATACATTTTAATGGACCACTACGTCCCTAAACTGGAACATGGACCACCACGCCCCTAAATTGGCAGTGGACCACTATGTCCCTAAACTGGCAGTGGACCACCATGTCCCTAAACTGGCAATGGACCACCATGTCCCTAAACTGGAACAATAGAGCCCCCAAATGCTCTTTTGTCGGATCTAAACGATCCTGTTAAGTTGATCTTAGTCTGGCAATTAGGCTAACGTATCCTTAACAAACGTTTAAGTTGATCTTAGCCTCAAATATGGCTAACGTGTCCTTAAACTAACATCCGTCCCCAAAATGGGAATGTTGGACCACCATGTCCCTAAACTGGAACAATAGAGCCCCCAAATGCTCTTTTGTCGGATCTAAACGATCCTGTTTAAGTTGATCTTAGCCTCAAATATGGCTAAGGCATCCTTAAACCTTCAAACAGACTTTAGTCCCAAGTTGGACTCTAGATCCCCCAATCAATTTTGGCTCAAGGGTACATCTCTGAACTCCTCTGACATCTGTCGTTGTAATCCTTCAACGTTGTCAGAGAGGTGATGGGTCCCGACGACCATGCATGCAATGGACCACTATGTCCCTAAACTAGAACAATAGAGCCCAAATGCTCTTTTGTCGGATCTAAATGATCCAGTTAAGTCGATCTTAGTCTCAAATCGGACTAACGCATCCTTAACAAACATTTAAGTTGATTTTAGCCTCAAATATGGCTAACGTATCCTTAAACCAAAACCCCAAACCCAAATCTAAGAAAACACGGATTTGGACTAATCCACGTCCTACGGGCGACGAGAATAAATTAGTCTCCGTACACAATCCACGGGCAACCAAACACAAAACAAACACCCACGACACGAAGTGACCATCTGGAGAAGGAGAAAGTTGTTACCGCGATGCGGTAACGTAATTAACTGCAGGGGCTTGCGCCTGCAGGGAAGAGCGTCCCCACAATCAAAAACCCCTCAAGCGAGGGGGAATCTGACGAAGTCTGCTACATCGGACACATCCGTTTAAACCTTCGATGCATGGTGCCATAAATCAACTTGGCATTTTCGGAGAGGTAGACGGATAGCACCAATTAGTATCTGCCCCGAATCTCAGGCAAGACGTCATGTCTTGGCTGTCTTTCGGAGGGGAACTGTCACGACCCGCAGGGTACGGAACGTGACTGGCACTTAAGTTTACGAAACGTTTAAAGACGTCCGTAAAATAAGTAAGCCAAAGCCCAGAAAACAAAACCAATTAAGCAAAAGAGTGAAGAAAACCCAATCAATTGAAAGCGAGTTATCAAATAAGTCATGTACAACCCTTTTAAAAACAATACCAATTTTTCCGAAAATTTCGGGCAGAGTCTCCTTTGTAAATACTGGCCCCCAAAATGGGTACAACAAAAATATACATGAAACCAACAAAATAGGGCATCCCCAAGCGGGAGCTAGCTCTTCGCCACAAGGCGGTCTCAAATCCCACGCAATGTAAATGACAGCAAGCATAATAATCATAATAAAGCATAAGAAAACATCATGTCGACTCAAGTGAGCTCGACCCCAAAATACAGCATAAAAGTCCCCAAACCTCACAATCTCATCTCTAGGTCAATATACAATAAATCTGGTAGAAACAGTAGATGGAGTACACTAGATACAAGAATATACAAGGTGGTACAAAATAATAACATAACCCACCCATGAGCAAATCTCGAGCTCAGGCAAAAGAGGCAAAAGGACAAGTGCGCCCGCCGCTACTGAACTGACGGAGCGGACCTGCAAAAGACTGTGGCACAACGGGGGTGAGTTGCCAACTCGTGAGTAATAAATAACATCTACAAAGGCTATCGTATGCATGCACACAAGCATCCTAGCATCTATAATACAGGTATAACTGGATGCACTAGCAGGTGGGTATACAACATCAGTGTACTAATATGTATGCAACATGAATATCTGAGGTCTCAATAGGTATATATAAGAAACATTTTATCTCTTTTTGTGTTTTGAAACTCTTTTAGAATGCCAGCATAATGTCAATGAATCGATGAAAAACGGTGTCCAGCAACGACACCCAAAAGCTGTCTCAAATCTCATAAATCCATGTCATAGTGTCTCTGGCCTCAGCCATCCGGCTGACCCATCTCAATATCAATATCTCATCCTCTCGCGGCCCCGGTCGGTATCCTCTGGATATCCGCCGTGCCCAATGAAGTCACCGGTCGGTAATCCGTCCCCTGCCAGGCTCATCGTCAGCACCACGAGCTTCTTGCCCCGGGGTACCCTACCGGGCCCATCATGTACCCGAAACGGTTCATCCAACTGCTCGAAACGGGTCTCCAAAAACCACAGCAAACTCATGGTGGACGACACTTACATCACTAGAAAACCGCAATTTACATGTTTTAAAAATATAATAAGTTTAGAAATTTTGCGGCTTTCCCCCGAAATCCAAAAATATCATAAAATCTCAAGAAGTCCTCATAAGTGCATATATCAATAATAATGAATGCATATGGTGTCAAAATCAAGTTGCGATGTGTAATTAATGGATTAGGCATGAACAATTAATATGATGAAGTACATGCACATGAATAGCAGTCCTACGGTTTCATTTTAAGGAATTAAAGGCAATAGTACCAGTTTAAGTATCAATTAGTAAAAGGTTTCAATTTAAGAGTTATCTAGTGTGGTGGCATGGCAATTACCAGGGTGTGTGTGTAAGCATGAATAGTGCTCGTGCTGCATATAAAAACCCTGGTAATGGTGCACGTGTCCTATGAAATGGTTCCGTATAGGTATGTCAATATAATGCATGGATGCAGCAAATAGTCAATTAAGTATTTCACCCCTAATTATTAACATTACTAAGAATCTTGTAAGTTACTAAAACTATCGGGCGGCTTGCGCCATCCAACGATAGTCCCCCGTAGATGTTACATCTACTCACCGGAATCCCTGGCTAGCTGTGTCCAATTACCGCCTTTCCCTTTCGCGCCGCGTCTGACGTCTCCGCGACCGAACCTGGAATTAACATCAATACCAAACATAAGGTTACATATCAAGAACGACGCAAAACCCAAACGAAACTACTAACGTTCGCTAGCTAGGTACAACGTGCACAAAGTGCGCGGAACACACGCGAAAATCGCAAAAACTGCCAAAAACGCCGATTTGATCGCCCGGCAAGACTAAAACCCGACTACCCAAAAAAAACCGCACTCACGCATCCTAAAAGTCGTAGGACAAGCCATTACAATCATCAAGATATCAAAAATAATTCATCCCATAACTTTATAACAAAACTAGTAAGCAATTGCATTCCAAAATCGATGCAAAAACCGCCGATTAGCTACAAAAGACTACAATCAAGCTTGAACATCCAACCACACTACAAGCAATCTACAAACACTAATTACAACACAATAACAATGATTCCAATTCTATTTTCCATAAACAACCATTTCTTGAATTTATAACTTAGCAAATTCCAAATCAATTTCCACACTTGAAAACTTAAATTAACACAACAAAAGCCCACATAAGAAAATTAATCTCTTAGATTAGGTTAGCAAAATAACTAGATAACAATTTATGTTTAATCAACTAAATAATGTTTTCTAAACCCTAATCAACTCATTTATCAAGCTTCAAATACCATTTTCCATACATAACCCTTTCTAGATTTTCCTAAAACAACAATTACAACTAAAATCGAACTTTTAAAGTTAACTAAATTAGCAAAATTTGAAGACTACATAACAAGGTAACCATATAGATTAGTTAAGTAACAATTAGATTAACTACAAAACAACTCAAATAACTATCATGGCTTCAAAACCCTAGTTTAAACAAACTACTCTTTTTTTTTAAACTAGATTAGAAATTAGTTAATCTTTTAACACTAAAACCATAAACTTAAAGGAATTTAGCCAAAAGAACTAACTTGATAGAAATTATACCTCAAGATCTATGGATCAAGCAAGTGATTTGCCTCTAAGGATGGCTTCCTAGCTCCAAGATTCAAGCAAGAATGGCTAAGGATAATGATAGCATAAGGATTTTGTTTGGATTTTTGAATAAAGTGTGGATTTTGATGTGTTTTTTGAAGAAATTTGAAGAAAAATGAAAAGAAAAGAGATGAAGAAGAGGAGGTTCAGGTTTCGGCCAGAATGAGGTATGGGGAGGGGTGTGGGTGAGTGGGGAAAAGTCCTTGGTCAACCCTCCAAAGTCAATGTATCATAACTTATCCATTATATTTAAAATAAAGCCATAAATTAACTAAATCAACTCAAGAAAGCAACCAAGGAAATGAGGCCAGAAATTTCTGGACTTGCACAAGGTGGGGCTGTTCTAGGGCTGAGGAAAAAGAGAGAGGGGTTTTACAAAAGAAATTTTATGCAAAAAGGCCCCCTACAAGTCAAAAATTGCAAGTTTTAGCTCAAAATTCAATAAATTCGTTTCATAACATAAAAATTTGTTAAAAATCAAAATAAATTACTAAAAATTTATGTTATCACTAGATTATAATTATCATAATTTTAGAGATTAAAATTAGTCCAGAAAAATTTGTATTTATCGCTAATTTAATGTATTTTCTTACCGGCTTAAAATAATATTAAAAAATTGAAAAATTAGGGAAAATTTTTAAACGACCAGAATTTCATAATTAACTCATTAGCTACTAAAAACAAGCAATTACCTATCTATTTTAGGTATAAATAGCCCTAAACTGCAAAATAACGAGAAAGACGGTTTTCGGAAAAATACCGAATTTTCACCGAATTTCAGGAAAACACCCAAACGACTTTTCAAGACGCTACAATCTTCCCCCCTTAAAAAAATTCGGTCCCCGAATTTAAAAATATAGCTACGCGTACCTTCGAAGAGATGGGGATATTTCCTCCTCATCTCGCCCTCAGTCTCCCAGGTAACCTCCTCGCTGCTCGGGCTACGCCAAAGGACCTTGACGGTTGGTATAATCTTCGACCTCAACTTCTTCACCTGCCGATCCAGGATGGCCACCGGCTGCTCTGCAAAAGAAAGGTCGCGCTCTAGCTGGACTGTCGGGTGCTGAATCGCATGCGAAGGGTCGTGAAGGTACTTGCGGAGCATCGAAACATGGAAGACGGGGTGAACATCGGGAAAGCTGGGAGGAAGAGCCAAACGATAAGCAACAGCGCCAACCCGCTCGAGGATCTCGAAGGGACCTACGAATCTAGGGCTAAGCTTCCCCTTTCGCCCAAAACGCATCACGCCCTTCATCGGGGAGAGTTTCAGAAAAACATGGTCGCCCACTGCGAACTCTAATCTGCGACGGCGCCTGTCTGCATAGGATTTCTGCCTGCTCTGAGCCGCTCTCATCCGGTCTCGGATCAACTGTATCTTCGCTGTCGTCTCCTCAACAAGCTGCGGCCCCAAAATGCTGCTCTCGCTGAGCTCTGTCCAACAGACGGGCGATCTGCATCTCCTCCCATACAATGCCTCGAAAGGTGCCATCTGAATAGTATCCTGGAAGCTGTTGTTGTAGGAGAACTCCACTAGAGGTAAATGACGATCCCAGCTACCACCAAAGTCTAAAACGCACGCTCTGAGCATGTCCTCGAGAGTCTGAATGGTCCGCTCTGACTGTCCGTCTGTCTGCGGATGAAACGCTGTGCTGAAGCTCAAACGAGTGCCCAAAGCCTCCTGAAGTCTCTGCCAAAGTCGGCTGGTGAACTGAGTGCCTCGATCTGACACGATACAAGTCGGTACACCATGTAGTCGTACGATCTCGTCAATATAGAGCTGAGCATACTGAGCGAAGCTGAAAGTCGTCTTCACTGGCAGGAAGTGAGCCGCTTTCGTCAATCTATCCACGATCCCCCAGATGGAGTCGTACCCTCGACTGGTCCTGGGTAGACCCACAACGAAATCCATCGAAATCTGCTCCCATTTCCACTCTGGAATGGGTAACGACTGTAGCTCTCCCGCGGGCCTCTGGTGCTCGGCCTTGACTTGCTGACAAGTCAGACATCTCGAAACGAACTCCGCAATGTCCCTCTTCATCCCGTCCCACCAGTAGGTCTCTCTCATATCATGGTACATCTTGGTGGAACCGGGGTGGACACTATACATTGATCGGTGTGCCTCCTCAAGAATGTCGCGCCGCAATTCATCAGCATCTGGTACGCACAGTCTAGATCCATACGTAAAATCCCCTGATCGTCAACCACGAACTCGGAAAATCTGCCCTGTCCCATCTGTGCCATGATCTCTGAGCAACGGTCGTCACTGCGCTGTGCCTCATATATACGGTCAAGCAACTGTGGGCGTGCACGAACATGCGCGAGCTGTCCCCCTGTCTGAGTGAACTCGAACTCAACCCGGCTGTCGCATAACATCTGCCAATCTGCTGACGACTGCCTCTGCACTGCGCGCAAAAAGGATAGACTACCCCCGGGCCTCCTACTCAACGCATCTGCCACCACATTTGCCTTGCCGGGGTGATATAAGATCTCGCAGTCGTAGTCTTTCACCAACTCCATCCAACGACGCTGTCTGAGGTTCAGGTCTCGCTGCTGAAAAATGTACTTTAAGCTCTTGTGATCGGTGAATGTCTGACACGACTCGCCGTACAGGTAATGTCGCCAAATCTTCAGTGCAAAGACCACTGCAGCCATCTCCAAATCATGAGTGGGGTAGTTCTGTTCATGCTTCTTCAACTGCCGAGAAGCATAAGCGATCACCCGGCCATGCTGCATCAATACGCATCCTAATCCCACTCGCGAAGCATCACAGTAGACAACAAATCCGCCTGATCCCGAAGGCAAAGATAATACCGGCGCCGTAGTCAAACATGTCCGTAGCTGCTGAAAACTGCGCTCGCACTCCTCTGTCCAAACGAAAGGAACTCCCTTCCGGGTCAAACTGGTCAACGGTGCAGCTATACGGGAGAAGTCCTGAACAAAACGCCTGTAGTAGCCCGCCAAGCCTAGAAAACTACGGATCTCAGTAACCGATGTAGGTCGGGGCCACTGCTGAACAGCCTCAATCTTCTTCGGGTCCACACAAATGCCATCTCTCGTAACCACGTGACCCAAGAATCCGACGCTGTCCAGCCAGAATGCACACTTGGAGAACTTCGCGAACAGCTGGTGCTCCCTCAGAGTCTGTAACGTAATCCGCAAGTGCTGCTCGTGCTCCTCTCTGCTCCGGGAGTACACCAAGATATCGTCGATAAATACGATGATGAACAAGTCAAGATACGGCCTGAATGTACGGTTCATCAAATCCATGAATGCTGCCGGGGCGTTGGTGAGTCCGAACGACATCACCAAAAACTCGTAGTGGCCGTAGCGCGTGCGGAAAGCTGTCCTCGGTATATCCTCCTGTCGAACTCGCAGCTGATGGTATCCTGATCGCAAGTCGATCCTCGAAAAATACCCCGCACCCTGAAGCTGGTCGAACAAATCATCAATGCGCGGCAACGGATATCTGTTCCGAACGGTAACTTTGTTCAGCTGGTGGTAGTCGATACATAAGCGCAAACTTCCATCCTTCTTCTTGACAAACAGGACCGGAGCACCCCACGGAGAAACACTCGGTCGAATAAGCCCCTTATCCAACAAATCCTGCAACTGATCCTTCAGCTCTCGAAGCTCTGCCGGGGCCATCCGATAAGGAGGTATAGAAATAGGCCCCGAACCGGGAATCAAATCAATGCAGAACTCAACATCGCGCTCAGGCGGTAGCCCAGGTAGCTCATCAGGGAAAACATCAGGGAACTCACAAACTACCGGGACCCGGTCCAACGGAACCTCTGCAGCTCGAGTATCCCAAATACACGCTAAGAATCCCTGACATCCCTTCCGCAAGAGCTGACCAGCGCGAAGAGACGAAATTAAGCTGGGAAGGGTGACACTGCGGTCTCCCTGAATAACAAGGACTGGCTCTCCCGGAAAGCTAAATCTGACTGCCTTCTCACGGCAGTCCACCGAAGCATAACAAGTGGCTAGCCAATCCATGCCCAGAAGCACATCAAAGTCCAACATATCGAGGAGTATCAAATCAACTGATGAATCCCTCTCCCCGATACGAACGGAACACAAACGAAATACAAAACGAGCGACAAACGACTCGCCTACCGGAGTAACAACAACAAGCGGCTGATCTAACGACGACGACTCACGGCCCAACATCGGTGCAAAGTGTGTAGAGACGTATGAATGTGTGGAACCTGGGTCGAATAATACCCGTGCGTCGAAAGAACAAACTGGCAAAGTACCTGTCACAACGGCATTGGATGCCTGCGCATCCTGCGGTGTCAAAGAAAAAACTCGGGCCTGTCCTCCACCGATAGCGGGCTGACCTCGACCTCGGCCTCTGCCTCCTCGTCCTCTCTGAACAGGACCGCCGCGTCCACGGCCTCTCGGTGCACCTAACTGGCGTGGAGCATCGCCTGGGGTAGGAAGTAGGGCTCTCTGAGGAGGGGGTGGTGATGGTGGTAGGGTCACGTGCGGAACTGTCGCTGCTCCCTGTCGTCTCACCGGACAGTCTCTGACAAGATGGTGCAAACTCCCGCACCCAAAACACCCTGGCGACGGCTGCTGCCCCTGGGGATAAGAACCATATAACTGTCCCCGCCCAAATCCTCTGCCAGGCCTATCTCTCGGAAAGAATCTGGCGCGCTGCCTCTGAGACGGTACCTCGGTGCGAATCCTCTTCGGCCCAGAAACGGCCGAAGTCTGTGATATGCGTGCCTCCATCCGCAATGCCGTATCCCTAGCAGCTGAATAAGTGTCGTAGTGCTGGGCGCCAATGGCAAGATATAGCTGGGCATCAAGTCCCTGTACGAACCTCTTCACCATCTTCTCCTCGGTATCCACCAAATACTGAGCATATCGGGATAACTGTGTAAACTGGATGTCATACTCAGACACCGTCATCCCAGGTGTCTTGACTAAGGCCTCGAAGCTGCGAGCTCTGGCGTCACGAACGCTCTCTGGAAGGAAACGGGCTAGAAAGACCGCTGTAAACTCGGCCCAAGTCATAGGCGGCAGACCCGCAGCTCGACCTCTCAAGACGGACTCCCACCATGTCTGCGCGAGACCCTCTAGTCGGAAACTCGCAAGCTCTACCCATCGATCATCCGAACATCTCAGCGAACGGCAGATCCTGGCTAAACTGTCAAGGAACGTCTGTGAGTCCTCCGCTACCTCGGTGCCGGTGAATACTGGGGGTCTCAGCCTCATGAAATCCTGTAGTGAAACCGGAATGGCCACGGTGGTAGTAGTAGGAGCAGGTATCATGGTCGTCTGTGATGTAGTAGGTACGTCATCCGGCCTCGGTGTACGACTGGCTGCAACTAGGGATCCTACCATCTGACGTAGCTCCTGCATGCCTCCCATCATCTGTCACAACTCCTCCATACCAGTCTCGAGCCTATCCATACGGCCTGGAGAAGGTGGATCGGTCTGTCCCTGGGGCGTAGGCATACCACCCTGCTCAGTCCTAGTCTCGGACGAGCCAGCTCGAATCTCGTCTCTGGCGGCAGCCCTCTGTGCCCTCGTAGCCTTCGGCGGCATAGTGACTGTTACAGGAAAACGGATAGTAAGGACAGTGCAATAGGATCATAGGATACACGGAATTGAAGAAGGAATTTTTCAAGCAAGTATATCCTAAAGTCACTTAGGCGGAGTACCGTATCGTAAGTATGCCGCGGACATACGCACGCTACGTTACCCTGCTTAAGTCACTTACTCCATCTACCAAGGGTCATCCTACACTCACACAGGTAAAACCTATCGCTCTGATACCAACTTTGTCACGACCCGCAGGGTACGGAACGTGACTGGCACTTAAGTTTACGAAACGTCTAAAGACGTCCGTAAAATAAGTAAGCCAAAGCCCAGAAAACAAAACCAATTAAGCAAAAGAGTGAAGAAAACCCAATCAATTGAAAGCGAGTTATCAAATAAGTCATGTACAACCCTTTTTAAAAACAATACCAATTTTTCCGAAAATTTCGGCAGAGTCTCCTTTGTAAATACTGGCCCCCAAAATGGGTACAACAAAAATATACATGAATCCAACAAAATAGGGCATCCCCAAGCGGGAGCTAGCTCTTCGCCAAAAGGCGGTCTCAAATCCCACGCAATGTAAATGACAGCAAGCATAATAATCATAATAAAGCATAAGAAAACATCATGTCGACTCAAGTGAGCTCGACTCCAAAATACAGCATAAAAGTCCCCAAACCTCACAGTCTCATCTCTAGGTCAATATACAATAAATCTGGTAGAAACAGTAGATGGAGTATACTAGATACAAGAATATACAAGGTGGTACAAAATAATAACATAACCCACCCATGAGCAAATCTCGAGCTCAGGCAAAAGAGGCAAAAGGACAAGTGCGCCCGCCGCTACTGAACTGACGGAGCGGACCTGCAAAAGACTGTGGCACAACGGGGGTGAGTTGCCAACCCGTGAGTAATAAATAACATCTACAAAGGCTATCGTATGCATGCACACAAGCATCCTAGCATCTATAATACAGGTATGACTGGATGCACTAGCAGGTGGGTATACAACATCAGTGTACTAATATGTATGCAACATGAATATCTGAGGTCTCAATAGGTATATATAAGAAACATTTTATCTCTTTTTGTGTTTTGAAACTCTTTTAGAATGCCAGCATAATGTCAATGAATCGACGAAAAACGGTGTCCAGCAACGACACCCAAAAGCTGTCTCAAATCTCATAAATCCATGTCATAGTGTCTCTGGCCTCAGCCATCCGGCTGACCCATCTCAATATCAATATCTCATCCTCTCGCGGCCCCGGTCGGTATCCTCTGGATATCCGCCGTGCCCAATGAAGTCACCGGTCGGTAATCCGTCCCCTGCCAGGCTCATCGTCAGCACCACGAGCTTCTTGCCCCGGGGTACCCTACCGGGCCCACCATGTACCCGAAACGGTTCATCCAACTCCTCGAAACGGGTCTCCAAAAACCACAGCAAACTCATGGTGGACGACACTTACATCACTAGAAAACTGCAATTTACATGTTTTAAAAATATAATAAGTTTAGAAATTTTGCGGCTTTCCCCCGAAATCCAGAAATATCATAAAATCTCAAGAAGTCCTCATAAGTGCATATATCAATAATAATGAATGCATATGGTGTCAAAATCAAGTTGCGATGTGTAATTAATGGATTAGGCATGAACAATTAATATGATGAAGTACATGCACATGAATAGCAGTCCTACGGTTTCATTTTAAGGAATTAAAGGCAATAGTACCAGTTTAAGTATCAATTAGTAAAAGGTTTCAATTTAAGAGTTATCTAGTGTGGTGGCATGGCAATTACCAGGGTGTGTGTGTAAGCATGAATAGTGCTCGTGCTGTATATAAAAACCCTGGTAATGGTGCAGGTGTCCTATGAAATGGTTCCGTATAGGTATGTCAATATAATGCATGGATGCAGCAAATAGTCAATTAAGTATTTCACCCCTAATTATTAACATTACTAAGGATCTTGTAAGTTACTAAAACTATCGGGCGGCTTGCGCCATCCAACGATAGTCCCCCGTAGATGTTACATCTACTCACCGGAATCCCTGGCTAGCTGTGTCCAATTACCGCCTTTCCCTTTCGCGCCGCGTCTGACGTCTCCGCGACCGAACCTGGAATTAACATCAATACCAAACATAAGGTTACATATCAAGAACGACGCAAAACCCAAACGAAACTACTAACGTTCGCTAGCTAGGTACAACGTGCACAAAGTGCGCGGAACACACGCGAAAATCGCAAAAACTGCCAAAAACGCCGATTTGATCGCCCGGCAAGACTAAAACCCGACTACCCAAAAAAAAACGCACTCACGCATCCTAAAAGTTGTAGGACAAGCCATTACAATCATCAAGATATCAAAAATAATTCATCCCATAACTTTATAACAAAACTAGTAAGCAATTGCATTCCAAAATCGGTGCAAAAACCGCCGATTGGCTACAAAAGACTACAATCAAGCTTGAACATCCAACCACACTACAAGCAATCTACAAACACTAATTACAACACAATAACAATGATTCCAATTCTATTTTCCATAAACAACTATTTCTTGAATTTATAACCTAGCAAATTCCAAATCAATTTCCACACTTGAAAACTTAAATTAACACAACAAAAGCCCACATAAGAAAATTAATCTCTTAGATTAGGTTAGCAAAATAACTAGATAACAATTTAGGTTTAATCAACTAAATAATGTTTTCTAAACCCTAATCAACTCATTTATCAAGCTTCAAATACCATTTTCCATACATAACCCTTTCTAGGTTTTCCTAAAACAACAATTACAACTAAAATCGAACTTTTAAAGTTAACTAAATTAGCAAAATTTGAAGACTACATAACAAGGTAACCATATAGATTAGTTAAGTAACAATTAGATTAACTACAAAACAACTCAAATAACTATCATGGCTTCAAAACCCTAGTTTAAACAAACTACTCTTTTTTTTTAAACTAGATTAGAAATTAGTTAATCTTTTAACACTAAAACCATAAACTTAAAGGAATTTAGCCAAAAGAACTAACTTGATAGAAATTATACCTCAAGATCTATGGATCAAGCAAGTGATTTGCCTCTAAGGATGGCTTCTTAGCTCCAAGATTCAAGCAAGAATGGCTAAGGATAATGATAGCATAAGGATTTTGTTTGGATTTTTGAATAAAGTGTGGATTTTGATGTGTTTTTTGAAGAAATTTGAAGAAAAATGAAAAGAAAAGAGATGAAGAAGAGGAGGTTCAGGTTTCGGCCAGAATGAGGTATGGGGAGGGGTGTGGGTGAGTGGGGAAAAGTCCTTGGTCAACCCTCCAAAGTCAATGTATCATAACTTATCCATTATATTTAAAATAAAGCCATAAACTAACTAAATCAACTCAAGAAAGCAACCAAGGAAATGAGGCCAGAAATTTCTGGACTTGCACAAGGTGGGGCTGTCCTAGGGCTGAGGAAAAAGAGAGAGGGGTTTTACAAAAGAAATTTTATGCAAAAAAGCCCCCTACAAGTCAAAAATTGCAAGTTTTAGCTCAAAATTCAATAAATTCGTTTCATAACATAAAAATTTGTTAAAAATCAAAATAAATTACTAAAAATTTATGTTATCACTAGATTATAATTATCATAATTTTATAGATTAAAATTAGCCCGGAAAAATTTGTATTTATCGCTAATTTAATGTATTTTCTTACCGGCTTAAAATAATATTAAAAAATTGAAAAATTAGGGAAAATTTTTAAACGACCAGAATTTCATAATTAACTCATTAGCTACTAAAAACAAGCAATTACCTATCCATTTTAGGTATAAATAGCCCTAAACTGCAAAATAACGAGAAAGACGGTTTTCGGAAAAATACCGAATTTTCACCGAATTTCAGGAAAACACCAAAACGACTTTTCAAGACGCTACAGGAACAGTAGTGTGCGGTAGCTAACCAGTATTTATCTGCTTATGCATATGATGCAGATTGGATTAGGGTAGTCGTACGACCTTGTTGACCTCCGTCAAGGATCGTGCGGGTGGGTTTGATTCATCAAGAAATGACGGGTTGAACTTGACTTGCACCCTGTGGTTTGTTGACCTCTGTCAAGGTCATGGGATGCTTGGGGCAAAATATTATCGGGAATTTCAAGTGTTGAAATTTGCAATAAGATTGCATACCTTCTATGAGATAGTTGGATCCCGATACCCACTGCGAGTAATTGTTACTTCTGGGAGAGTTTTACATAGGACAATTAGCCGATCAAGTAGGTGTCTAGAAAGGTGTCAACGGGGTTACGCCTCTGGGAAAATGAGGTTTACTTTAATTAGGTCCGTGCGAAAGCACGGGGAACCTCCCTCAAAGTACCGACACTGGCCTGGCTGAAAGATTGGCGAAATTGTAGAGTGTAATTAATCCTGGCTAGTCTTTCCTTTTAGGGTTTGAAGGAAGATTTGATAAAAACAGTGGGAGCCATCATGATTAGATAAAATAATAACCAATCTGATCTTGCAAGAGCATACGCTAAAGTGTTTTCTTCTCTCTCTCTCTCTCCAGGTAGCGACCATATCATGCCTTAATAAAGATAATAATATGGATGTATTGACTGAACCCGCATGTTATACTGTGCAGGGGAACGTTGGTTCCGTTCTTTCTTATAAGAGTTATAGGACTGAACAGGATATAGGGGAATACCAGGATTCCCATGCCACCCGAATGAAGAAAGTACATATTGATGCATTTTCTTCGGGTGTGTTCGTTACAGAGAACCGTTTCTCCATTTGCTCTACGTCCTGGGTATTAGATATCGGGTCAGGATCCCATATATGTAATCAGTTATATGGGCTTAGGAAAGGTAGAGAACTTGGAGAAGGTGATAAAGACATAAGGGTTGGAAATGGTGCAATTGTTGCAGCTAAAACAGTCGGGGAATATCACCTTGTATTACCAACTGGTAATACATTGATTCTGAACGAATGCTATTACATGCCGAACATGATATGCAACATTATGTCGGTTTCTTTACTAAGTAAAGGGGGATATAATTTTGTATTACAGGATAATGTTATGAACATTTTTCTGAACCAAAAGTTGGTTGGATCAGGCACGTTGTGCAATGGCATTTATGTTCTAAATCAATCAACAGTTCTGAGCATAACAAACACACACAAGAGGAAGAGTTCAGAACTGAACGAATCCTTCTTGTGGTATTGTAGACTGGGTCACATCAATGCGACACGACTAGCTAAGTTGCATAAAGATGGATATTTGAATCCGTTTGAATTTTCATCTTATGATACTTGCCAGTCATGTCTCAAAGAAAAGATGACCAAAGCTCCGTTTACGGGACACGGAGAAAGAGTTACCGAACTCTTGGGACTGATACATAGTGATGTATGCGGTCCCATGTCTACACATGTCAGGGATGGTTCTTCGTACTTCATTACATTCACTGACGATCTCTCTAGATTCGGATATGTGTTCCTGATGAAACACAAATCAGAAGCTTTTGAGAAATATAAAGAATATAAACAAGAAGTCGAGAACCAAACCGGGAAAAGTATTAAAATCCTTCGATCTGATCGAGGAGGTGAATACTTGAGCAATGAATTCCTAGACTTCCTAAAAGAGAATGGGATTCTCTCTCAGCTAACTCCTCTATATACACTACAGCACAATGGTGTATCAGAACGGAGGAACCGTACCTTATTAGATATGGTACGCTCTATGATGAGTATAGCCGAGTTACCTATTTCCTTCTGGGGATATGCACTGGAGACAGCAGCATACCTACTGAATAGGGTTCCTACCAAATCTGTGCCTACCACCCCATATGAGATATGGGAGGGGAAGAGACCATATCTTAATTTTATTAAAATATGGGGTTGCCCGGCCTATGTCAAAAGACAAAAACCGGACAAACTCGAGGCAAGGTCTGTTTTGTGTAAGTTTGTTGGATATCCCAAGCATTCGCGAGGGTATATCTTCTACTACAGTGAGGAATAAAGGGTGTTTGTTGCTCAACACGCCACCTTTTTAGAAAATGAATTTCTTGCAAAAGAGATTAGTGGCTCTGAGGTAGAACTGGAAGAGGTTCCAGCTGTACAAACCATAACAGAAGATTTGGTGAAACCAGAGGATTCGGTAGTTCCCGATGAACCCCAGCTACTCCGCAGATCTAGTAAGGTTCCTCACCCACCTGAGAGATACTACGGTTTTCTCATGGATGGTGGGAGCCAGGATTGCATCATGGAGGATGATGATCCAACTAGCTTCGAGCAGGCCATCACGAGTGGAAACTCAGTGAAATGGCTGGATGCAATGCGGTCCGAGATGGAATCCATGTACACCAACAAAGTATGGACTTTAGAAGATGCTCCTGAAGGGGTAAAACCCATTGGGAGCAAGTGGATCTTCAAGAAAAAATTTGGTGTAGATGGGAAAGTGGAGACTTTCAAAGCTAGACTTGTTGCAAAGGGTTTTCGTCAAAGACCAGGTGTGGATTATGACGAAACCTTTTCTCCAGTGGCTATGCTTAAATCCATCCGGATCATGCTTGCCATCGCTGCATATCATGACTATGAAATCTGGCAAATGGATGTTAAGACCGCCTTTCTAAACGGTGATTTAGAAGAGTGCGTGTATATGACTCAGCCAGAAGGCTTCGTAGATAGTGGGAGCAGCGGGAAGGTGTGCAAGCTGCTTAAATCCATTTATGGATTAAAGCAAGCATCGCGGAGTTGGAACATCTGCTTTGACGTCGTTATCAAAGAGTTTGATTTCGTCAAAAACGTAGATGAACCTTGTATCTACAAGAAGGTGGCAGAGAGTAAGGTTGTCTTCCTCGTACTGTACGTGGACGACATACTCTTGATAGGAAATGACATTACTATGCTGCAATCGGTCAAGCTCTTCTTATCACAAAGATTCTCAATGAATGTGTTAGTTATATGTATGCCCTAGAGGCCATTACTGTACATAGGATGTATATTGTAGTGGATGCTGGGACATATATAGGGAGGACTTTCTTGCTCGACATGATAGTATGCTATCTGGTTGAACTTTACCTTAACGTGTATACCGATTGTCTCTCTGTTACATGTTGCTAAAGCCCTTAGGATGTGTGCTTGACTACCTGTACTATGATGCGGATCATACTAGTGGGGACATGGTAGTCTATAAGTACATCCTTCAAAGTCCCTAGTCGTGGGTGTATCGAGACGGGGCATCGATATACCAGAGTAGACTAGCGTATACCTTCTCGACCCATACAGATGGGCGATGGATGATCCCATATCCATTGGTGTTTGACATCAGAGATGATATACGGGTGCTCAGTAGAGACTGGGTACACTGGACGGACTCGCCGAGAACTCCCAGATGGTATTATACCTCACGTCAGATGGCAGTTCTCTGGTGACACTGGTACAGAGTAGTCTGTTGACCCGAGATCGTCATAGAGTCTTGTGTGGTTCCTACTGTGCTTTGATTTCCATCTTACCACGTCCAAGAGGGCGTGCAAAACGGTGGTTTTTGGGTACAGTCCCGAGTCACATGGAGGCAATGAGCGATAGGAGGGGATTCGTCTCTCCCGGTATAGGGGGTTGATGTTGCGCTGTGTTCGATTGGCTATAACAGGAAATCCCTGGCCAGGGTTGCTGAGATTTACTGGTAAGTGTTACCAGTAGTTTCTCGAATTGTTATAGACCTCATATCGACACGACTTATTGAGCTATTGGGGTCTGACGTTTACCACCCCTAGGCGAGATATGCGACATATCAGACGATCAGACCGGACTGTACGGTAGTGTTACTGGTCGGATTCACTGGAGTGTGAGCGGGCTTGCTCGTCGATCTTCAGATCGCTCAATACCCGGGTGGCCGTTACGTTTAGCAGACCGCTTGCGGCTTGTGGGTGTTTGATATGATCATCGCCTGCTGCCGGCGTATTGACGAGTCTTTAGAGTCCTACACAGAGGTTTCCTGGCTCAAGCGAAACGAAATAGGAGCGCATACGAGATATGTGCGGGACCGAGAATAATGCGTGTATGTGATACCGTATTCCATTCTCGCGATGAATGTATCGATTAGGTTATATGCGATATACCCTAGTTATCGAATCAAAGGTTGATTCGATAAGCCGATACATAGGATACTGGTCGGTTATATGCGATATGACCGGATCGTTAAATCAAGTGTTGATTTAATGATTTAATGTATAATTATATATTTGATATATTACTTTGCATTAACTAGTATCGGTTCACTTTAAATGGATATTCTCACTCGAGTGTATGCATTGCATATGCGATATGATTTTGTGCACATGTTTGTATCATGTTTGATGATGCATGCTTTTTGGTTAAGTATAAAGAATTAAACCAAGGTTAAGTTGTTGATTAGGGTTTTACTTATTCATTTATCTTATTTATTTATTCATTTTGAATAAATTGGAAGATAAATGAATGGTGGCTACTTTTGTTTTTAGTTGAAGTTTCATGAAGCTTTGACTTGTTGACCTTTTGTTCTCATCCTTAACCCTAACCATTCAACCCAACCTTAGTCAATTCTCTACACTTAACTAAGGTTAAGATTATGATAAGTATTCTTTTATTTTTCTATTTTCAAATAACTTATCATATTCTTCATCTTCTTCTTGTTCTTCACTTCAAGAAAAAGCTTCACAAGCTTTAATGGCAAAGTGAGAATTAGAGTGAGAAATCCAATTCTAAAGTTTACCCACTTCCTATTTCTTCATCCTCTACCTCTTGCCAAGTAGTAGAGTGTGTTTCCTTCACAAGTTTTCAAGACTTGATGAAGGTGGAGCTTGATTTAGTGATGCCTCGACGTAGATCATCTTCGGCATGGACATCGACGACCTAGCTCGCTTTTTCTCCGACGAAGCCGACTCTAGAGCCCGGATTCCTTTTGGACAGCGGAGACGAATTCGTTGCGGAGCTATGGAGGTGGAGCACCGGATCTACAAAGGTTGTATTTCCGATTCTTATAGTTAAGTGTTAACTAGTTTGCTTTTTCGCCTAAACTTCTAGCCAACGATCCGTAGTCGGGTCTCTCAGCACCTAGAATTTTTGAAATTGGCATGGTCGATGCCTTGTGTGACCTCACTTGGGTGCCTAGGAACCCTACAATGGTATCAGAGCCTAGCTAGAGCCTTAGGCGAAGTCTAGACGGATTTTGAATTCCGAACGAACCCGAAACCCTATTACAAATTGCTCTCTGGACTTTTTCCAATTTCTAGAGTTTTTCCAAATTAAAAATATGCAGAGAAATCAGCAGGAAAATGTAAGGGTTACTGTAAAATTCGTACGCATAATTCCACCATTGCGCCGCGGTTCCGCGGCACGAGCATGGCTCGTGCGGCGGTTCCGCGGCCGTTTTGTCTTATGTGGCATTTTATTTTACACAGTAATTCATTGTTTTCAGTGCTGAGTTCTCTGGGTATTTTTTAAATTTTATTCAAGAGTTGAATTTTCTGGGTTGTTTTGGGGATTCGAATGTTCGATCGGATTATCAAATTTTGTCTATGTGGCTTTCCGGATAAATTTTAGAATATGTTAAAAAGTTCGACCGGATATAAATACCCAATTTTTCCCCTGTCGGGAAATTTCCAAGTGTTGGATTTTTCCGTAGTTTAACGACGTTCTAAGTAGTGCAAGTAACGCGATGGTCCCTCTAGAAGACAACAAACCTTAACTCGATTTTGTGACCGTCTTGAACTGCCCTTTGAACCTTCGGGTTTGGGGCAGTACGGCGTGCCACATGTGAGGCGTTGGCTTGACCCTTCTACGGCTGGACCGTTGGTACTGAGGCACGAACTGAATGTTGTTAGACTTATTTCATGTGTTGAGCTGTATCGGGAAAACTTGGGTGTTCGATTGTTCGATCGGAAAGTTTAACATTTTCTATTTATCTGGAATGGGATACAATAATTGGAATTCACAATAAGTTATGTGATAACTGAATGAATGTTATAAACATAGCAGTTTAGTCTCACTTGATCGGTTGCCACGGAATTTTGATGCGATCAAAAGTCTGTCGCAATCACGTAGCGTACGCGGATACTCGCCGGGTAAACTTAATAGACAGCCTCACTCCATAGCCCCGACCAAGTGACTGTAGGAGAACCCCGTCGCCGAAAGCATCCGTCTGGGTGCTCGCGGTAGCGGTGTTCCGCCTTGGTGCACTTCGTCGACGGCGTCGGGGGTGCGGCCGCCTACTGAAGTTTGCGACGAGCATTCGATCAGGATGTCGGGAATCTTGTTGAATTGCCCGACTTGATATTGAAAAGAGTTTTCGATAATGAGACTAAAATGCGAGGTTTATAATTGTTAGGCATGCGATGTCTAAGGAATTCATTTGGTCAGGCATGTGATGTCTGAGGTGGTTGCGGATTCCAACTGTTGTAGTTTTACACTTTCTTTTCTGTGACCGTAAGTGTAATATGTGATATCGCCGGTTTCGTTGCTATATGTCAACGACAATTGGGATGCGCATATTTACTTACGTTGATGACATGTGATGTTATGTGTTGCTGAATATGTTATATTGGATCGTCGTGTTTGAATAGCCGGGGTTTTTTTTATGTGAGATGAGTGTTTTTCATTTTCATTCATGTAAAAACTTGTATGTAATATTCTTTTATTGGGGCGCTTCCAGGTTGCGGAAGTTGTCACCGTTTGTATATTATTTACTTTTCCGCACTAGGATAGACCCAAGGAGGGGAGCACAAGTAACCGGGTTCTGGAGTCCAGTGGGAGACCAACTCGAGGAGTCGAGTCCGGGTCTCCTAACTCTAGAATTGGTAGGGTTGCTTGCCGCTCTCGTAGGGGTCTAGGGGTGTGGGTTTGGCTATTCATCACGACCGTGGAATCCGTGTTTTATACTGGCTCGTATTGAAAACACGGACGTCCTAGTATATCCAATATTTCATATGATTCTTCTGCTGCGATATTTGTGATCATGTGATGTTATGTGATAGATACAGTATATAGTATATATGATATATTATATAGACGTTACTTATGTTTTACACCCGCGCTAGCCCTGCCCCGCTCTGCCGTTAGTTACCTAACCTAACGGTGCACGAGGGGACATCGAGGCGAATGCGGATGGCATAAGTGTACGTCGTATTTATCTGTGATGTTTAGGTAATTAAATGATGGGACTTCATTAATGAGATTAATGAAATAAAAGAAACCTAAGATGTTGTAGAATCGAATTTCAAAATAAAACAGGTAGCTACAATTCTTGCTTTGCACAGCGGTATATACGATATATCCTGCACCTTATTCGATGAGGAAAGGACCGAGATCCCTTCACCGGGAGTGACTCCTTTAGCAATAACTGGCAGATGCTACACACTCGGTTTGTTTTTTGATTGCTTTTAAGAGTTTTTGCTTTGCACAGTGATATATATGATATATCCCGCACCTCATTCGACGAGGAAAGGACCGACGATCCCTTCACCGGGAGTGACTCCTTTAGCAAAACTAGAAAAGCCTCAAAAACACTCCATTTCAAAATTCATTTGATTCTACAACGATATCAAGTTCATTACGCAATAGGTTTTCAGAAAAACCTGTCGTAGCCCTCCGTCATTTCAGATAAGTAGTAGTTAGTATTCGTGCTACGTTTGTTGGCCTGCGTCAAGGCGTAGTGTGCGGTAGCTAACTGGTGCTTATCTGCATAAGCATATGATGTGATTGGATTAGGGTAGTCGTGCGACTTTGTTGGCCTGCGTCAAGGGTCGTGCGGGTGGGTTTAATTCAATCAGGAAATGACGGGTTGAACTTGACTAGCGGACTATGGTTTGTTAGCCTGCGTCAAGGTCATAGGACGCTAGGGGCAAAATATTATCGGGAATTTCAAGTGTTGAAATTTGCAATGAGATTGCATACCTTCTATGAGATAGTTGGATTCCGATACCCGCTGCGAGTAAGAGTTACTCCTGGGAGAGTTTTATACATTACAATTAGCCGATCAAGTAGGTGTCTAGAAAGGTGTTAACGAGGTTACGCCTCTGGGAAAATGAGGTTTACAGTAATTAGGTTCGTGCGAAAGCACGGGGGACCTCCCTCAAAGTACCGACACTGGCCTGGCTGAAAGATTGGCGAACTTGTAGTGTGTAATTAATCCCGGCTAGTCTTTCCTTTTAGGGTTTGAAGGAAGATTTGATAAAAAGCAGTGGGAGCCATCCTGATTAGATAAAATAATAACCAATCTATTCTTGCTAGAGCGCACGCTGAGTGTTTTCTTCTCTCTCTCCTGGTAGCGACCGTGTCACGCCTTAATCAAGATAATAATACGGATTATTGACCGAACCCGCTTGTTATACTGTGTTGGGGAACGTTGGTCCCGCTCCACATTATAATTGTTATAAGACAGAGCAGGAAATAGGGGATTACCAGAATTCCCGGGCCGCCCAAACGAAGAGAGTGCATGCTGATGCATCATCTTCGGGTGTGTTCATTATACAGAACTGTTTCTCAGTATCCTTTACGTCCTGGGTATGTGATACCGGATCAGGATCCCAGATATGTAATCTGTTACATAGGGCTACAGAAAGGTAGAGAACTGAGAACGGGTGATAAGTTTCATGAGGCAGAAAACGGGGCAAGAGTTGCAGCCAGGTCTGTTGGTCACTGTCACCCTGTATTACGAATACATTGATTCTGAACGAATGTTGTTAGATACCGAACCTGATATACAAAATCATATCTGTCTCTTTATTAGTAAAGAAATGATAAAATTTTGTATTGTTGGATAATGTTTTGAACATTTCCTATATCAAAAGTTGATCGGTTCAGGCACGTTATCTAAAAGCATTGATGTTCTAAATCAAACTACAGTTCTTAGTATATGGAACACACACAAGAGGAAGAGTTCAGAAATGAACGAATCCTTCTTGAGGTATTGTAGACTAGGTCAGATCAATGTGACCCGACTAGCTAGAGTTGCATAAAGATGCATATTTAAATTAGTTTGAATTTACATCTTGTGAAACTCGCCAGTCATGTCACAAAGATAAGATGACCATAGCTCCGTTTACTGGAAACAGAGAAAGAGTTAGTGAACTCTTGGGATGATACATGTTGATGTATGTAGGTCCCCTGTCTACACATGCCAAGACTGGTTCTTTATACTTCATTACGTTCTCTGATGATCTCTCAAGATTCAGACATATGTTCCTGTTGAAACATAAGTCCGAACTTTCTGAGATATTCACAGAATATAAGTTAGAAGTAGAGAACCAAAATACGGGTATAAGTATTATGTCCTTTGATGAGATCAGGGAGGAGAATACTTGTGCATAGAATTCCTGGACTATTCTAAAGAAGAATGGGATTCTCTCTCAGTATTACTCCTCCGTATACACCATAGCACGATGGTATATCAGGGCGGAGCAGATACACCCTATTTGATATGGTGTGCTCTATGATGAGTACTACTGAGTTACCTATTTCTTTTTGGGAGTTATGCACTTGAGAAGATGCATACCTATTGAATAGGGTTCAAATCAAATCAGTTGCCTACCGCTTCATATGTGATATGGACCCATATCTTAAGTTGGTTAAGATTTGGGGTTGTCCGGGCTATGTCTAAAAGCAAAATCCGGACAAGCTCGAGGCAAGATCTGTTATGTAGAACTGGAAGTGTTCCAGCTATACAAACTGCAGCTGATGATTTGAAAGAACCAAAGGATTCAATAGTTACCAACGAACCTCAACCTCTCCGCCGATCTAGTAGGGTTCCTCACCCACCTGAGAGATACTTCGGTTTCTCTATGACAGTGGGAGCGAGGATTGCATCATGAGATGATAACCCAACTAGCTTCGAACTGGCCATCAGGAGTGTGACTCTGTAAGAATGGCTGGATGCTTAGCGATCTGAGATGGAATCCTTATACACCAACAAAGTATGGACTTTGGTTGCTATATCTGAAGGGTTAAATCCCCATCAGGAGCAAGTATATCTTGAGAAGATTACTTGGTGTAGATGGAAAAGTTGAGACTTTCAAAGCTAGACTTGTTAAAGGTTTTCGTCATTGACCAGGCGTGGATAATGATGAAACCTTTTTCCAGTAGCTATGCTTAAGTCCATCCAGATTCTACTTGCCACGGCTACATACCATGACTACGATATCTGGCGGTTGGGTGTCTTGACTGCTTTTCTAAATGATGTTTTAGAAGAGGGAGTCTATAAGTACACAGCCAGAGGGCTTCGTAGACAGTGGGAGCAGCGGAAACGTGTGCAAGATGCTTTATAGGATAAAGCAGGCATCGCGGAGTTGGAACATCTGTTTTGATGAAGTAGTCAAAGAGTTTGACATCATCAAAATGGTAGATGAACCTTGTATAAACAAAAAGGTAGTAGGGAGTATGGTGGTGATCCTCGTAGAGTACGTGGATGTCATGCTCTTGATAGGGAAGGAGTTTCCTATGCTACGCTCGGTCAATCTCCGCTTATCACAATGATTCTCCATATAGGATCAAAGTGATACCTCCTAAATCCTGATGTTTGGATCTATGAGATAGATCTAATTGGATGTTAGGACTCTCACTAGTTGTAGTGAGATGGTGTCAACCGATCCTGGGGAGAATCACTGGAAGGGTTCTAGGGTGATAATGACGACTGAGTGTCCGTCACAGGCATTGTCTTTACCCTCAGTAAAGGGACGGTATGTTGGAAGAGTTCCAAGCTAGATACCGTGACATACTAGACGATAAAGGCAGGATACATCGCTACTTAAGATGCTACCAAAGAGGCTGTTTGGATGTATAATGGTTCATTAGATGAACTATGTTCCTCCTATTGTGTGACAATGGAGTTGTGGCTTTTGCCAAGGAACGTCCGTCCCATTAGTGATCCAGACTTATTCTAAGGCAGTATCACCTGATCATGGAGATGGTTGATCTCCAAGGTGATCGAGGTTAGGAGAGTAAAGTCAGAGGACAACACAGCGGATCCACTCACAAAGGCCTGTTCCCAGAGAGAGATTTTTATGGGATGGTTGAGTATGAGATACTACAACCACTGCTACAGATGGCCCTAGTGCAAGTGGGAGAATGTTAGTTATATGTATGCCCTAGAGGCCATTACTGTACATAGGATGTATATTGTAGTGGATGCTGGGACATATATAGGGAGGACTTTCTTGCTCGACATGATAGTATGCTATCTGGTTGAGCTTTACCTTAACGTGTATACCGATTGTCTCTCTGTTACATGTTGCTAAAGCCCTTAGGATGTGTGCTTGACTACCTGGACTATGATGCGGATCATACTAGTGGGGATATGGTAGTCTATAAGTACATCCTTCAAAGTCCCTAGTCGTGGGTGTATCGAGACGGGGCATCGATATACCAGAGTAGACTAGCGTATACCTTCTCGACCCATACAGATGGGCGATGGATGATCCCATATCCATTGGTGTTTGACATCAGAGATGATATACGGGTGCTCAGTAGAGACTGGGTACACTGAACGGACTCGCCGAGAACTCCCAGATGGTATTATACCTCACGTCAGATGGCAGTTCTCTGGTGACACTGGTACAGAGTAGTCTGTTGACCCGAGATCGTCATAGAGTCTTGTGTGGTTCCCACTGTGCTTTGATTTCCATCTTACCACGTCCAAGAGGGCGTGCAAAACGGTGGTTTTTGGGTACAGTCCCGAGTCACATGGAGGCAATGAGCGATAGGAGGGGATTCGTCTCTCCCGGTATAGGGGGTTGATGTTGCGCTGTGTTCGATTGGCTATAACAGGAAATCCCTGGCCAGGGTTGCTGAGATTTACTGGTAAGTGTTACCAGTAGTTTCTCGAATTGTTATAGACCTCATATCGACACGACTTATTGAGCTATTGGGGTCTGACGTTTACCACCCCTAGGCGAGATATGCGACATATCAGACGATCAGACCGGACTGTACGGTAGTGTTACTGGTCGGATTCACTGGAGTGTGAGCGGGCTTGCTCGTCGATCTTCAGATCGCTCAATACCCGGGTGGCCGTTACGTTTAGCAGACCGCTTACGGCTTGTGGGTGTTTGATATGATCATCGCCTGCTGCCGGCGTATTGACGAGTCGTTAGAGTCCTACACAGAGGTTTCCTGGCTCAAGCGAAACGAAATAGGAGCGCATACGAGATATGTGCGGGACCGAGAATAATGCGTGTATGTGATACCGTATTCCATTCTCGCGATGAATGTATCGATTAGGTTATATGCGATATACCCTAGTTATCGAATCAAAGGTTGATTCGATAAGCCGATACATAGGATACTGGTCGGTTATATGCGATATGACCGGATCGTTAAATCAAGTGTTGATTTAATGATTTAATGTATAATTATATATTTGATATATTACTTTGCATTAACTAGTATCGGTTCACTTTAAATGGATATTCTCACTCGAGTGTGCGCATTGCATATGCGATATGATTTTGTGCACATGTTTGTATCATGTTTGATGATGCATGCTTTTTGGTTAAGTATAAAGAATTAAACCAAGGTTAAGTTGTTGATTAGGGTTTTACTTATTCATTTATCTTATTTATTTATTCATTTTGAATAAATTGGAAGATAAATGAATGGTGGCTACTTTTGTTTTTAGTTGAAGTTTCATGAAGCTTTGACTTGTTGACCTTTTGTTCTCATCCTTAACCCTAACCATTCAACCCAACCTTAGTCAATTCTCTACACTTAACTAAGGTTAAGATTATGATAAGTATTCTTTTATTTTTCTATTTTCAAATAACTTATCATATTCTTCATCTTCTTCTTGTTCTTCACTTCAAGAAAAAGCTTCACAAGCTTTAATGGCAAAGTGAGAATTAGAGTGAGAAATCTAATTCTAAAGTTTACCCACTTCCTATTTCTTCATCCTCTACCTCTTGCCAAGTAGTAGAGTGTGTTTCCTTCACAAGTTTTCAAGACTTGATGAAGGTGGAGCTTGATTTAGCGATGCCTCGACGTAGATCATCTTCGGCATGGACATCGACGACCTAGCTCGCTTTTTCTCCGACGAAGCCGACTCTAGAGCCCGGATTCCTTTTGGACAGCGGAGACGACTTCGTTGCGGAGCTATGGAGGTGGAGCACCGGATCTACAAAGGTTGTATTTCCGATTCTTATAGTTAAGTGTTAACTAGTTTGCTTTTTCGCCTAAACTTCTAGCCAACGATCCGTAGTCGGGTCTCTCGGCACCTAGAATTTTTGAAATTGGCATGGTCGATGCCTTGTGTGACCTCACTTGGGTGCCTAAGAACCCTACAGAATGATCTAGGTGATGCCTCCTGCATACTGGGAATTATGATCTATAGAGATAGATCTAAAAGGATATTGGGATTGTCCCAATCCAGGTACATTGACACCATACTAAAGAGGTTTAGTATGGAAGAATCCAAGAGTGGGAACTTACCCACGATCTCTGGACTCACTCTCTCCAAAGAGATGTCTCCTGAGACTGATTTGGAGAGAGCTTGTATGCAAGGGATACCCTATGCTTCGGCTGTAGGCTCTATCATGTACGCGATGCTATGTACCAGACCCGATGTAGCATACTCACTAAGTGTAGTGAGTAGGTATCAAGCTGATCTTGGAGAGAGTCACTGGACAACTGTGAAGAGCATTCTCAAGTACTTACGAAGGACTAAGGAGATGCTCTTGGTGTATGGTAACGGAGAACTGCAAGTGGAGTCCTTTACCGATTCGAGCTTCCAGAGTGATAAGAACGACTCTAAGTCGCACTCGGGATTTGTCTTTACCCTTTACGGGGGGGCGGTTAGCTGGAAGAGTTCCAAGCAGGAAACCGTGGCAGACTCGACGATGGAGGCTGAATACATCGCTGCCAACGATGCTGCCAAAGAGGTTGTCTGGATCAAGAAGTTCATTACTGAACTTGGAGTGGTTCCATCCATTGAGCATCCAATACCTTTGTATTGCGATAACAATGGAGCGGTGGCTTTGTCCAAGGAACCCAGGTCCCATCAGCGATCCAGGCATATTCTGAGGCGGTATCACCTGATCCGGGAGATAGTTGATCGCCGGGAGATCAAGGTCAGGAGGGTTGACACGAAGAACAACACTGCGGATCCACTCACGAAGGCCATTCCCCAGATACAGTTTGAGAGACTCTTCGGGATGCTAGTTATGCGATACTACAGCAGCTGGCCCTAGTGCAAGTGGGAGATTGTTAGTTGTATGTATGCCCTAGAGGCCAGTATTGTACAGATGATGTATATTATATTGGATGCTTGGACATATATAGAGAGGACTTTCTTGATCGATATGATAGTATGCTATCTGGTTGTTCTTTATCTTAACATGTATATTTGTCTCTTGATACTGTCTTATAGTTACATGTTGGTAAAACCCTTAGGATGTGTACTTGACTATCTGGACTATGATGCAGATCATACTAGTGGGGACAGAGTAGTCCATAAGTACATCCTTTAATGTTCCTAGTCGTAGGTGTATCGAGACAGGGCATCGATATACCAGAGTAGACTAGCGTATACGCTTCTCGACCCATGAGATGGGCGATGGATGATCCCATATCTATTGGTGTTTGACATCAGAGATGGTATACGGGTACTCAGTGGAGACTGGGTACACTGGACGAACTCGCCGAGAACTCCCAGATGGTATTATACCTCACGTCAGATGGCAGTTCTCTGGTGACACTTGTGCAGGTTAGTTTGTAGACCCGAGATCGTCATAGAGTCTTGTGTGATTCCCACTATGCTTTGATTTCCACCTTACCACGTCCAAGAGGGCGTACAAAACGGTAGTTTTTGGGTACTGTCCCGAGTCACATGGAGGCAATGAGCGATAGGAGGGATTTCGTCTCTCCCGGTATTGGGGGTTGATGTTGCGCTGTGCTCGATTGGCCATAACAGGGAAGTCCCTGGCCAGGGCTGATTTAGAGATTTACTGGTAAGTGTTACCAGTAGTTTCTCGACCCGTTATGAGCCTCACATCGGCACGACTTATCGGTTATTGGGGTCTGACATTTACCACCCCTAGACTTGATATGCGACATATCAGACGAGGAGACCGGACTGTACGGGAAGTGTTACCGGCAGGCTTTTACAGGAGTTGGAGCGGGCTTGCTTGCTGATCTTCTGATCGCTCAATACCCGGGTGGCCGTTACGTCTAGCTAGTACCGCTGACGGCTTGTGGGTGCTTGATGTGATCATCACCTACTGCCGGCGTATTGACGAGTCTTTAGAGTCCTACATAGAGGTTTTACTGGCTCAGGCAAAACGAAATAGGAGCACGTATGTGATATGTAAGGGACCGAGAATAATACGTGTATGTGACACCGTATTCTATTCTCGCGACTTTTTGTATCGGTCGGTTATATGTGATATAGCCGGGTTATCGAATCAAGTGTTGATTCGATAAGTCGATACATTGAATGTTAGTCGGTTATATGAGATATAACCGGATTATTAAGTCAAGTGTTGATTTAATAATTTAGTGTATAATTGTATATATGATATACTAATTTACATTAACTAACATTTATTCACTTATGGATTTTTCTCACATGTGCACAACTTTAATATATATGCGATATATATTAAAATGTGTTTTCTTTTTGTATCATGGTTGTTGATACAACATTCAGGGGTGTATGAGAGTTATACCATGCTATTTGTTATGTTGGGTTTAATGTATTAAAGTAATTACAAAATTAGTGGAAAATTAGAAAATGCATGAAGCTTGTGGAAGCTTGTGGATGCATTGACTAAAGTCCACTAAGTTTGTTTTTACTTTGGATTTTTGTTAACCTAACCATCACACTTAGCCATGATTAAGTCTCTACATGAGTTAGTATATGATATCCACTCACCCATGGTTAGCTCACTCACTTGATCATTATCCTCATCCTTTTCTTTTGTTCATCTTCTTTTTCTTTGAGCAAAAAGAAAAAGGTTGCTAGGGTTTTAAAAGGGGAGTAAAAGATTGTGAGAAATAAAATTCTAATGAGAACCCACTTCTTATTTCTCCATCCTCTACTAGACTAGCACTTTAGTATAGGGTGTTTGCTTCACTAATTCTCTAGTTAGTGAAGTAGTAGCTTGAGTTGATATTCTCTCGACGTAGATCATCTTCGGCTTCGAAGACTTCAAGCAAGGACGCTTCTTTCGCCTCGTGAAGCCATGCAAGAGCCCGGGAGAACCATGATCGTAGCGAAGGGACTACAACAAGGAGCTTTAGAAGTGAAGGACCGATCTACAAATGTTGTATTTCATATTCACTTAGTGGTAAATGTGATTTACTTGCATGTGTAACCCTAATTATCTAGCAAAGATCTTGTTTAGGGTTGTTAGGCACGGCTAAAATTTTAATCGGGCATGGTTGATGTTTTCTTAACCCTTGTTAGAGTGCCTAGTAACCCTACAAAACCCAGATATTAGTACGTCATAATATCAAAACAATAGTAATAACCAGGATGTAACGATATAGGTAAACATAAATATAAAGAATAACACGGATATGAACTGTGAGGTATGTATGTATATGTGAAGTGCGATGAGTAACCTAAACTGTGCTACTAGGTTATCTACTCTAAAGTCTTTGAAATCAATTTAATCGATGTAACTCAATAGTATCTCGTGCATGCCTGGGACCACGGTCAAGACTCTTGGTCTGAATTCGAGACATGCCGCTAGGCAGTAAATAGATAACATGTACAGACGAAAGATATCAGCAGCATCACCCGGGGCTGGCCTAGCATGTAAAGACTGATCAGTATAAGTATCGAACTGTTGAGTTACAAGTTAGGTTTCATTATTGATTTCTCCTTACTCCTCAGGTTATGTGTTCAAGTCAGGTATTGATGATGTAAGTCTAATACTAATACAGGATCAAGCAGGTACGGGTTTGTCTATGTAGACAATAGGTTACGTCCATCAGGACAACAAGTCAGGATTATCGGCATTAGTAACAAGACCAAAGTAACAAGTAAAGTAGTGTGTCAGAACATGACATGTGATGCATATGTATCAAATAGATACCAAATGTGAAACAGTAATTAATATCAGAATCACGGTAAATAGTGCTGATGTCACTATCAGTAATAACCTATATATATACATGATTATGTATGATACAAGCTAGATAGCATGTCGCACTAATATATAAGTAACATGATATAATGAAGTTCTGGCATACAACCAGATATGCAATTGACAGTACGGATATCGAAAAACGGTAAAACTATAACATTGGATGCACAATACCACACATGTATTATTTTTATTCATATATAAATAGATATACTATAACATAGCATGTTGCAAGATAAACTTTCCTGATCGGATCTCACATTGGGGTACGTACGTCATGTTCGACGTCGGGTAAACGTTGCGATGCATACACGCACGTACAGAACTGGACTTGGCTACTCAAAGACGTGACCACGCTGGATGGTGACGATGACTGGGTCGCCCGGATTGACGGCGACGTGTGTGACTCCGGCGGCGTCAAGAACCGAGAAGCAAGAAAGAAAGAAGAAAGAAAAGAGAAGAAGGAGATGGAGGGAATGGGTTGTGGTATTGGTGATCGAGCTCTGGGTTCAGGGGACAGAGGAGAGGTGACGACGGCGACGATGGGTAGCTGTCGACGGCGAAGTTTACGATGATGGGTTCTTGGGTTTCTGAAGTTGCTGGAAAGTTGTCGGGGGCTGTAGAGATGGTTGTGGTGGTGGCCTAAAGTGTCGGGGAGTCGAGGGAGCTGAGGAGAAGGAGGAGGTGACGGTGGTTGGCTACGACGAGATCTCTGGTGATGAGATTGGGTTTCAGTAGTGCAGGAATCTCGTCGGGCTTTGGGAGCAAAGTGTTCTCGGGTCGTGAGTTGTCGGGTGCAGGGAGCTCGGGTAGAGGAAGAAGAGGGGAGGAGGTGATGATGAAGACGACGGCGAGGTGAGGATGACCGGCTGTGAGGGGTTGCTGGGTCGGTTTACAGGGAGTTCGGGTTCTGTCGTTGGTGCAGGGAATGGAGAGGAAAGGGAGAGGAGATGAGGTCGAGGGGATGATGACGAGGGCGAGGGGACGAGGAGGTTGGCGCTAGGGTTGCGACGAGGAGGTTTATGGTGTTGGGTTTTCTTGGGTTGTGGGTGCAGGGGTCGGGGTTGTGAGCTCGGAAATGGAGGAGAGGGGTGAGAGGAGGTAGTGGTGAGGGTGGTGATGGGGTTGGGATTGTGGCGGCGACGGCGAGGGATAGGGCTAGGGTTCGGGCGTGGGTTTCTTGCGGGGAAGAAGAAGAAAAATTTGAGGGGAGAGAGAGGTGTGAAGTTATAATATTTAGTTAATTAATATAAATATATATATAGGGGAGAGAGAGAGGCAGAGTGAAGAGAGAGAGGCAGAGAGAGGATTATATTTAGTTTAAAATATATTTAATATATATATTAGTGTATATATAGTAACTGTTAAGGTTTAGAAATATATTATAATATATTTTATAGGATTTATAGCTAATATCAAATATACTCCGAAAAATACCCGGGTTCTGTCGAAAATCTAGTTTTAAAATTTCAATAATATACGTGTCAGTTTAAATTATAATGCGACATCTGGTAAGATAAAATGCATACCCCCAAGAACGGATACACATAAATACACGTAGCAATCCAAACGAGTCTGTTACATCAAAATGGATATGAGCACGATGTATGGATGCACTCACAAGATATGGGGTATGATAACAGGCCATGCTAGACATTAAAAATATTATATTTGGTTATAATTTATATTATCTAAAAGAAATGCAGATGCGGCATATCATATAAGTGTGATATCAAATCTAAATGTGTACAGATCCTTAGTACTAGTAAGGATATGACGTGATCTAGAATCAAGACGGGTTTCAAACATGCGGATCGGGTCAGATGCTAACCACAGATACCAAAGCACTATCCACACCCAAAACAAGTAATAATCAAGAATAGTCACAAGATTAGAAAATACTCAAATCAAATATGGTATAGATGAACTAGGGTGTTACATTATACCCAATTACAAAAGAATTTCATCATCGAAATTCCCAGAACAAGAAAAGACAAGAAAACATGAATCTAAGAAAATAGGTATGGAAACTTCTGTCGAATCTCGTCTTCACATTCCTAAATTGAATCTCCGTGCGAACGATTCCCCCATGAACAAGTACTAGAGGGATAATCTTGTTCTTGAGAACCTTTTCTCTTCGATCCACAATCGCCATTGGTCGTTCTTCGTATGTCAAGTCCTCCCTTACTGTCAGCTCCGAGTGATCTAAGACAACAAGTCAGGTTGAAGATGAAGGTGGAGGAAGCTCAAGAAATTTAATGTGGGAGTGAAGCTAATGGTGAGGAGAATAAAAATCTCATGTGAGAATGAACCATCCAATATTTTCATCTCATCCATCTCATCCATCAAGTGTGGAAAAATAGCATGAAGAAGTGTTTTATAAAACACCATTTTCCATTTTAATATTCAACCCATGCTTGAATAGTTTGCACAAATGAATAAACAATTCATTTGTGCAACTATAGAAGCATGGTTCTCACCATACTCCCCTCTCACATTTTTCCACCTCATATCCCATTTAAAATAAATGGATAAAATCAAAATGAGGTGTCCACCTTCTAGAATGTTTTTCGTATAAATACGGATTATATTCTATTGTATATACATACATGTATTCGTACCGAAATACGAATACCCAAAGAGATATAACAACACAAGGAAAATAATACTAGAATATACATATACGTAAATTATTAAATCAATACCTGATTTAATAATCCGGCTCAAATCCAAGCCAGCTAGTATTATCAACTATCCGATCGAAAGTCCGGATACATAGTACAATCAATCGATCGGAACCCTGCATGTATCCAATACGGCTACTATATCGTTTCGCCTGAACTAGGGAAACCCTCTGTGTGGGATTCTAAAGACTTGTTAATACGCTGGCAGTGGGTTTAACCACAAGCACGTCAGCGGCACTAGCTGTACGTAACGGCTACCCAGGTATTGAGCAAAAAGAAGGCCAATGACCAAACTCATCCGATCCCCTACTGAGCCTGTCCATGACAATCTCTGTACAGTCCGGTCTGTTCATCTAAGAATATCGCATATCGGGTCTAGGGGGGTTGATAAAGTCAGACCCTTAATAACGCGATATTTCGTGTCGGTATGAAGCCCATCACCACTGAGAAACTACTGATCCAAATCAGTAATTCTCGTCTACCTTGGCCAAGGATTTCTGGTGATGGCCACCCGTGCACCGCGCGACATCAACCCCCAATACCGGGAGAGACGAATCCCTGACAATCCGCTCACTGCTCCATGTGGCTCGGGACTGTACCCAACTAAAACCTGTTTGCATGACTCTTTTGAGCCATGGTAGGGTAGTAATCAAAGTACAGTGGGAACTCATACGAGGCAAATGACGATCTCAGGTCGACAGACTAACCTGTACTCATGTCACCTGGGAACTGCTATCTGACAATAGGTATAATACCAACTAGCATATTCCCAGCGAGTCCGTCCAGTGTACTCATAACCCAATGAGCACCTGTATACTATTTTAGGTGACTAACTGACACCAATGGATTGTGAGACTGACCACCGCCCCTCGTCGGGGTCTCAAAAAGTATACACTAGTCTACTCCGGAGTATCGATACCTAGACTCGATACTCTCTCGACTAGGGACATTTAAGGATGTGCTTATAGACCACCCAGCTCCCACGTATATAATCGCCATCATAATGCTGGTAGTCAAGTAAGAATCCTATGGGCTCTATCAACATGTAACAGTGATATGTAATACCATATAATGCATGTACATGATGACAAAGACAAACCAGATAGCATACTATCATCTCGAGTAAGACTGTTCTATTCGTATAGGTCCTCCCTCATTCATCACAATCGCATGCCTGCGATTACAATAATTGACTTGAGGGCACTATAGCCAACACCTCTCTCCTCAAACCCAACTCCAACACCACTAGCACCCACTGAGCACCACCGCCGGTCATCTTATCCGGCGACCACCATGACAACACCACCAGAGACACCGTTGAGCACCACCTTTACGCCATCGTCGCCGATGAGCCTCATCTCTTTCACTCCACTGCAACCTATCACTCCGGCGAGCCACCTCTGCAACCATCGACGGAGCTATAGTGCTGCCTGAGCTCCTCGCTGTCACCGCCACTGCACAGAGCCCAAGCCAAGCCTCCCATCCCTCGAGCCCAAGTTCCTCTCCAACAATAGCTGAGCCCAAACCCTAGTCGTTGCTGCCTCTCGCCGTCGTCGCTGCCGGGACTTGTCAGTGTTTTTTCATCGTCGTCACGGTCATCAAAAGCAAGTGAATTTCTCACTTTCTTATACATGCTAATAGTATATATGTTAGATTTACATGAGTATGAAATCATATATATATATATATATATATATTGTATTTTATCGACGGACTTTAATATACGATGCATCATATATAATTGTACTGAACCGAACCCAATTCATGTCTAATATCCTATAGCAATGTCGTGTAAAATTTATATGACTTTAATCTTGTTTAATCGGTGATTGAAACAGACATTTCGATTGTTACCAATATAAATATTCCAAGTGTTCGACGCGAAACCCTAAATCAAAACTTATAAAAAACGGCGAAATTTATAATCCATAAATCCCTTTTATGATAATGGATAACATGTAAGAATTTGAGAGAAAAATATTTACTTTATCACTATGAAATGATATCTCCATTTAGTTACGTCAAATCTGAAATTTTATCGCGCATGTCGTCTTATTAAAATCATGGTAAATTAAATACCAATCTAAACGTGATGTTCTAGAGTTCTTATCGAATCCGACTAGATAAACTAGAACCCTCTGCAAATTATTATTTAATATAACCTCGATAGGATAGTGAAAGCTTGAGGGAAATACGTCTCTGGACTGCAGTCTAGAGCAGTATTTTCTGATGACACCTGATTTTAAATACCTATACATCCCTTTATAAATCTGATAATATGCGGAGTCCTATATCATTACGTATATAATTTAGTTAGATAAATAATGGTGTTGGTTTCATTTAATTTAAGTACAGTTTGATATTTTAAAGCTATTTTAGATTTTCGACATGTCCTGCAGTTTTCTAAAGTGACAGTTTATACACACCGACTTTAAACCGAGTATATCTCCCCGTGTACAGCAGCTATTATTGACCCGTCTATTGCATTGGAAACCTAACCGATAGAGCTAAATTTTATTCAACTGCAGTGCTCACTGAATCCGATCATAAACTAAAGAAAACTGTGCTTTAATTTGAACTTCCAGTTTTGAAACTACAATTCCAGCAGCTTACACCCATTCTAAAATGAACATAACTCTTTAATCGGAAAGCCTATTGATATGAAACTAATTTTAATGCTTAGATAATCAAGTATACTTCATATACCTTTTATATTGTTTTGCTCAATTCTGCACGTGTGATTTATAGTGACTTCTACAAGTTATATGATACTGGCTGCCCATAATTTAGCGAACGTTTACTTAACGCATTTCTACCACATCTTGTGATTGCTTTACACCCTTTGCTTAGTGATTGTTTACATTGAAACCCTAGCGACTGATTGCATTGTCGATTGATAAGTGTTACTGACTGGGTTGTGACAAGTACGATAGTGAAACAGTGATTGAAAGTGACACTGATAAGCGAAAACATGACTGAAAGTGAAAGCAATACATACTTATTCACAAACTATCTAATATCTGAATACATACTATAACCTGGGGAAATCGAGCTGGAATCGAACTCGTATTTAGTGAGCTACAGTGATTTATAGGATGATCATTCAATTTTAGCGATATATATACTGATTAGGTTATGGGCTTAACGGCACGGCTGAAGGGTTATGTCCCGGGCAACAGCTAACTGTAGTCTTGGAAATGCACGAGATCCTTATTAAACACGAGCATCTTCTTCTACCGATCGATTTCAATTAATATAGAGACTGATAGGTAGTGACATACATATTGCATGGATTGCTGACATGATACACAACATACTGTTCACATATACCTAATATTCCATATTCTCATGTTACTAGTTTATGTCGTTCTTCATTGCAAATACTATATGTGTGCGTGTCGCCCTGACGATCTGAGTGTGCATGCTTAGAGAACGTAGTGGACCCAGCTCAGGAGCAGGACATGTCTTACGAGATCACGGAGATTTAGACCGTGACACCAGCGTTATCGCCTTCTGCTTGCAATAAGGACATTGTTATTTCTTTTGGTTAGTAGTTTCTTTCGTTTGAATAATTGTACCCTCGAACTCTGTTGGTTAAATGTAATAAAGTTATGAATTGTAATTTATTTTACTTTTGTGTTGTGTTTACCGATTACGATGTAATAGTAGAAGACGAAGTGTGACTATGCTGGGATTATTCCCTGACCGTAGGAGCATGGTCGGCCTAATCATCCTTGTATTCCGTATTTTGGGAAGCAGGCCATGACAATTTCAAAACAAAAAAAGAGAGAAGGAAGTGTCTTGGTTTGGTTTCAGCGAGTTGAGAAAGTTTGAATGTGTTTGCAAAGAAATTTTTTATGCTACTGGAAGAGCAAGACTTTATTTTAAAATTTTCGAGTCGAATGGATAACATAATTCTCATTAAAAAATACATATTGTCCTCGTTCGATATATGGTTGCATCGAGTCTGTGTAGTTGGTAAGAAAGATAGCTGTGGCCTTCTATCTGAAGCAGCTAGAAACGAAGATGAAACTAGAAATCTAACATTTGCTATTCTTATCCACAAACAAATCGTGCATGTTTATAATGTAAAGAACTTGGAGAAATAATTATGAGAAAAACACATATAATGTAAAACAAAGCCCTTTTCTTCCAGAAACAAACTTCAATCGAACATACTTGTTCAAAATAATACGATGTATTTAACATAAACCTTACTATAATCCAAAATTAAAAATAAATACAACCCACAAAGGAAAATGCAAGCCATGAGGAGGTTAACGAGGAGCTAACACTCCAATCATCGGCATTTGAAGCCAACACTAATTTCTTTTTTATTCTAATTAACATGAGTGTTGAAAGTCAAATAGCTATTGACCAACAACTCTCTTCAACCTATGGTAAAAAATAAAATTTACTTTCAAAATCCACACCATATTCATTTTCTTCACTTCATTTATTTCTGGCAGAAACTGAGAAATCCCATGTACTGGTGGTGCTTGATCATGTCTATGCTCTTTTCTGCTCCAACCACCCCTGCAATTTTAATAAGAAAATGGAAATATATATAATTATAAATCATACCAGATATAGTTTATGTGAATATATTTCTCTCCTTTTCTTTTGGATAAATTTCTTTTTAAAAACACCATCGACATTTCGGGATCTTAGAGATACCATCAGTGAATTACTTAAAACATGCCATGAAACCCGTCCGAGCTAGCAATGCTGTCGCCCAAAATGATTAGTTTTGTTAACTCGTGCATGTGACAAGAGGACCGAATAACCCCAAAATGCCTGAACAGCCCCAAAACCGGAAAAAGGCCGATGGTGTTTTTCAAAAAATGAACACTGCCTTTTCCTTTTGGTTTTTGTGATGCTTACCCATTGTTAAAGCACTAGCAAAAATGACTGCAGAGAGGATGAAGATTATGAGAGATGCTCTTTTGAGCACTTTCACCAACTTTCTCACAAAGAATTGGCCCCAGAATCCAGCCAGCAATGACACAGAGATTAGATAAAGAGCTGCATTTTTACAAAAAAATAAATAAAATGCATCACTTTTTGTTGAGAGTATTGCTATTTGTGAACAATTAGGATCCTCTACTCTGATTTTTGTAAGAATAGCCATCGGACTTACCGTAAGGAATAGGAAATCTTCCTAAGAAGTAGAATTCTACCACCGAGAGAGACGAAGAGAACAACATCACAAATGTTGCGGTCGCGCTCGCAACCTAAAAGCAAAAAATATAAACACATGTATTATTCATAGTTGAAATTTATGCAAAAATAAGATGAAAGTTAATGAAAGAGTCTTAATAGTTAAGAACTATATCTTATTTTATAATAAAATTTGATGAGACGGACTCATAAGTAGTTCTGCAACGAATTCATCTTAATAGAGTAGTAACCTGAGGGATGACGCCGATCTCGAGGAGGAGAGGGCCGAGGATGAAGCCGCCGCCGGAGCCGAGGAGGCCGCCGACGGTCCCGCCGAGGAGCCCACAGAGAGCACAGAAGAGCAACTGGAGAGAGCTCCACTCAATCGAAGCCTCACACACGCACTCCGTGATTCCATTCATTCTTCGTTCTTTGCTCTCTCTCCATAGCTTCAACGCCTCCCCAGCAAATACTACGAACGCTGCCGGTATCTGTTCACATTATTCGGTGTTGGTGATTTTGCTAATTAGTAATGCTTGTTTAAACCATATATTATTTGCTTAAATGTTAAAAGTAGCGACATTGTAAAGTGTAGTGTTCTGCCACCAAATAGAAAAACGCAAGCAACTTAATATATAGCATAAATTAGTAAGTTTACTATTATGTTAATTTAAAATATTACAAAAAATAGTTATACTAAGAATAAAAAAAATAGTCAAATTAAATTAAGGAATGAGTTTTTTTAAATCCTCTTTTTTGGCTGTGCTTGGACACAAATAACCTGAAAAGCTATTTACCAGAGTTCTGTCTATCGTATCGGAAAGTTAGGCACGAGCAACCGACTCCTTCTCATTCTAAGCCTATAAACAAAGCTTTGGTGCAAAATTTTTAATTTCTTTCGTTTTTGTTTAATTAGGTATAATAATTGGACTATAATATTATGAATCACTTTGTCCTTTTAAGATCTTTTGAATCATTGGGGCATTCTTATAATTGGATAGTTGGTCACCTCAACTCAATCGTAATTCCAAAAATTAATAGTATTTACTTGGATGGACCTCTTTAGCAAACCGACAAGTCGTTGTCATCTTTCGGAAATAAGCTATGCCCAATCGGCTTAAGATAAAATAGTCGGAAAACAAACAAGCGTCCCTCTCCGTTTAGAAATAAGCTATGCCCAATTGGCTTAATATGAAATTTTTGATAAGGCGCAGCTTAATTTTATATCGCTCCTTTCGATTAGTAAAACATAGATTTCCACAAAACTTGAGACATGTTGAAAATTGACTGATAATGATAGATTTTATTATGTTAAATTATATAATTGCCCCAAAAGTAAGGGATGCCCCTCACTTTTAAAACCTGGAGTCTTTCCTTCGATTTTAAGACAAATAATTCAGGCTCCTAAATATTGTCTTATTAAGGCTTTCGTCGTAAGGCCCTTACATTTAGAGCAACGAGCTTTAAGTTTTCTATACTTATGCTCCTAAATATTTAAGTAAAGGACATGTATAATTTTATAGAGGTGTTCTATTTTGTTAAGTAACTCAAGCTGGACTTTCAAATAATTCAGGCTCCTAAATATTTAAATAAAGGACATGTATAATTTTATAGAGGTGTTCTATTTTGTTAAGTAACTCAAATGAGATATGGAGTGTCATCTATCTACCCTCAAAAGAGCATCACATAAGTAATTAAATATATTCTACTAATATGATGATCATTCTCCAGCAACACTAACAGAGCCGATACATTTAGAGCAACGAGCTTTAAGTTTTCTACACTTATGCAGTTATATCGATCCTTACATAGTTTACATGCCGTATCATCGAGATATTTAAGCCGAGTTAATTTGTTTTTAGGCAGAGAGGTGGCAAGATATATATACAAAATATACAGTAAAAGTTTTTCTGTCTATATATATAGTAAAATGTGTGTCACCTGCAAGATATTGATGGCCCAGAACAAGGGGCTGCAAACTTCAATGCCATTCTGCATTCATAAATAATTAAGCTTTTAGTCTAAATGCTTCATCCAAAATGTAAAATCCAAAAATAATTTGCAAATAATTTGTGTGTGTGTGTGAGAGAGAGAGAGAGAGAGAGAGGAGAGTTGCCTTGAGAATTTGGAGGAGCAAGAAACAGAACCACACAAGCAACAGCAGCAAAACTCTTTTCCACCTCAGATTCAAAAGAAATATATCCTGATTTCATTGCAAATAATTAAAATTTTCTGTTCTTTTAAAGAAATAAATAGCATGCATATATAGCTTTTAAACTTACAAGACTGGATTTCTCCACTTGAGGAAGCAAAGGCTCATACTGATCTGAATCGACAAGCACTGCACATGCCATATAACAATTAACAACTGCATAATTAACATAATCACAAATCAATCTAAGTTACCCTCTTTTGTGTCAGACTTGATCTCTTCTCTCTTCTCCATTTCCAACTGCAGCAAAATCGATATCAAAATTAGTTAATGAACTCCAATTAGTATAAAAACATACAACCAACCTTTAACAATGTCTCCTGCTTCCACATCTGGATTCCTTTGAAGAATGACCTTGATGAAGTGCCTGAAATTATATTCATCCAAAAATATATTTGTTTAAGCTCGGTTTGAACCTCAGACCTCTTGCTCAGCCGCAGCTCCGGTACTAATAAACAGAGCTTAGAGAACAAACCTATGAAGAGAATGATGATGAGGACAGTGATGAGCCAGTAAGGGAACACGACGCTGAGCTCGACCCCGATGGTGATCCCTAGCATCAACATTGGCTGAAACAGGAGCGCGAGATCGTAGTCTATTATCGGGACCTCCTTTGTCGGATGCGACACCCTGAGATTGTACCAGAACGACGACAGCGATGCTCCCATTATCATACATTTGGAGAGGGCGGCAGCCGATTTCGTGTCGAAGCCGATGATGAGGTTGAGCATGGGAACGAAGATGCCGCCGCCTCCGACCCCACCAACGGTGCCGAAAGCAGAGCCCAAGAAGCCGATAACGGTGGCGAGCACCGTATTCCAATTGAATTCCAATTCCTGATATAAATATTTAAAAAAAAAGTGAACATGTACAACAAAGTTATACAACTACATCGAAAAGACGCTTTTAAACTTAATTTCGAAATGCGTGTATAAGAAACGCGGGACTTACTGGCCAGACCCGGACGCTCCTCGAGAGGAAATGGTTTTGAGAGCCATGAGATGGAGATAGGAACAAGGCCGAACTGACGGCGACGGAGGCGGCGGCGAGGAAACACGAAACAAATCCTTTAGTGTTTCCGCCATTCAAAACTGCAACTGCATCCATGGCTCGCTTTGCTAATAAAAAAATCGATGAACTAATTAATCGAGAGAGGGGATGATGGCGACCTTGGTCTAGGACAAATAAATAGAATGCGAGGTGGATGAGTCAAGTTTGGCAAGTGATATGAATCTCATGGCAAGCAATGTTTTAAAAGAAATGAATCTAATGGCAGGTTAATTATTACCAATAAAAGAAGCGTTACCTTTTCTGAACGACCATGTGTCTGTCACCATATATATCCTAGCAAAAAGCAAAACAAACTTTCAGGGTTTTTTCAAAAAATATCTTAAGATTTTTCTTCTTAATATTTTTTTTTTGTTACAAATGTGGATGCTGAACTAGGCTGGTCAATTGGTGGGGTCTAGATCCAGACGGATCCTGACCCACTATAAGAATCCGGGTTTGGTACATGTCCATCTATCCAGACCCAAAGCCTTTTAGTGATTTAATAAATGGGTCGGATTTGGATCTCTTGGATTCGAACCCGTTTTAATAAATTTTTCTAAATCCGCTTTTGATGTACCATTTTAGGAGAAATTGAGAGATATCTTAGCCGGTGATTGTTTTAGTTCCTTAACTTTTCTATTTCTTTTTATTATAATATTAATAATAATTTTGAACTATAAATTTTTGTTGTTTTGGATATTATGAATTATAGCTTTTAAGTTAAGGAAGTCGCAAATTTGAGAAATAAATAAGAAATCATGATGATATAAGGATGATGATCTCTGTTCTTCAAGATTAATTTATATCTACATCGATTGAGGTATGTTTTCTTTAATTTTCTTCTCAATTTTTAAATATAGAATCTTAATAAAAACTATAGACATACGTGCATTGCATATGCAATAAGCCGGTATCTTATACCACAATATAAAACTAGATAAAATAAGCAATTGATTTATTTTCAGAAAAATAATAATAAATAGATAAATGGGTCTGGTCTAATAGTTTAGTCTATTCCATACATGCCAATAAGGTAAATAGATGGGTCTGGATCCGTAAAAAATAAAACGATTCCAAATCCTGGACATGCTAAACCCGACCCATTTACAAGCCTATTCTAAACTTTGTAGATTGCAAATAATTACATTTAGATTCTTTTGTCCAATTTCAATTCATTGACATATGATGTTTTGGCGAAATATTTCAATATTATACATATGTTTGGTTTTCATTGGAAAAAGCGCAAATTTTTTCGGTGGGCCAGACCTTGTTGATTTGCTATTTTTTTTTGACTATTTAGTGAAATTGTTATTGGTCTTCTCTTTGTTTCCCAGTTGAAGACGTTTATGTATAAGTTGTGAATGTAAATATGTTTTGTTTTGCTGCGTTAGCTTTAATTAAATGCAATTTCAAGGGAATGACTCATTTGGAAATTAAAATTAAAATTAAAAAGACTTAAGGTATGAAATTGAAATCAATAGAAGGCTCAGGATATTAGTTTGTAATCATATATCTATTAGTATAACACACACACACAAAAACAAAAAAAGCGGGGAAAAAAGAAAATTGGATCTAGTTTCCTAGCCCAAAAAAACGGTGGATCTAAATCCTTGGCGAGAAAAGTAGGGAAACCTCCCTATGACCAAATATCAATGTTTTTAAGTTTCTATCAATTTATTATTTTTCAATATTCCAACAATATTCTAGTAAGATAACTAGTATATTCATTAAACTACAGCATCTACATTATAACTATTATATTTAGCCGATAACTACCACACCATATCATTTCAAACTACCGCTCTTTATATTTAGTAGTTATGTAATGAGCGTAAGAGTTTTCTGATTAATATAGTGGCTATCTAGTAAACATAAAAGTTATCTACTAAATGTAGTAGGCAAAATTGAGTAAATATGTGATACATATTGTAGTTATATGCCAAAAGTTACAAAGATGATACAAGAATATTAAAAAATAATAACTGCTTGAAGGAGTCTTTTCATCTTGGGGACCTTTCCAAATTATTTGTTGGCCAAATTTGAATTGAAATCGCTAAATTAAGGCAACTTTTCCTCTCTTGGATTGAACTCCGCATTCTTGGTAAAAGAGGAACCGCCATTAGTAAAATATTATCCAATACTAGTCTATGTGGAAGTATAAAAATATTCATATTATTGTTTCATTCGATATCAATATATGAATCTTGATGTTTGCGGATTAGATTCTAGAACCATATACATACGACGAATCACACAAGCAAAATGCTTGTCTGTGTTCACAAACTTTTTTACTAACAGTTTCACAAACTTTTTTACTAACATTTTCACAAACTGTGTTCGAGAACTAGCCTCAATGAGTGGACCCGGCACAATGCTTGTCTCTGTTGCTGCCTGAATCTTAACTTTGCGGAGATCAAATATCTCCCGAACTGAGCGATACCTACCTTTGTATTTGCCTGGACAGACGATTGGATCGTGTTCATAAATGAACAATTATATCCAGCGAATTCTCAGGCGGTATCCTTTGCTGATTCACAGTCCGTATCTAGCACCATGACTACCTCAGTATCCCACTTGAAACTCTTTTCAATATACTGCTCCTCAAAAGAGGGTAAACTTAAAACCCACGACAGAAATTTTGTCATTCTTGTCACTTTGGAAGCTGGAGTCGGTTACCACCTCTTTTAGGAGGCTTCCATTATCATAGACCAAGAATATCAAATGCTCTTCATTGCCATCATATGTTTCTTTAGGATTGGATTGATATCCACATCCTATACGGAGAAACACTTGTGACCATCATTGTTTTACCGATTGTAGCATATGAACATCACTTCCCATCATGAGCATGTTATCCATATACTATATGAGGAATCTGACAACACTCTCTACTACCTTCTTACAAATACCTGGTTCATCTCTCATTTGGATGAAGTCAAATACTTTGACCGTATCATCAAAATAGACGATCTTTCTCCGCTATGCCTGCTTTAGTCTATAAATAGACTAAAACGACCTGTACACTTTCCGCTACTCCCATTGACTACGATAACCCTCTGGCAGAGTCATATACACATACACTTCTAAATCCCCATTTAGAAAGACGTTATAGTCATCCATCTACCACGTATCACAGTCATGAAAAACAGCAGTGGCAAGTTATATCTGTATGGACTTTAGCACAGACACAGAACTAATAGTTTCATCACAATCCACAATAGGTATTTGATGAAAAACTTTCACTGCATGTCTCGCCTTATTAGATTAGTACCTTTCTATTGGCATTGATCTTGAAAGATCCGCTTGCTCCCAATGGATTTTACCTCTTCAGGATCACCCAACAAAGTCTACATTTTGTTGCAGTGCATGGAGTCCGACTTGGATAATTTGGCATCCAGCCATTAGTCGGAAGTCACCACTTCCCATGGCCTACTGATAACTAGTAGAGTTATTATCACATGATGCAAGCCTCCTTGTCATCGTCAATGAGGAAACCGTAGTACCTCTCAGGTGGCTGAGGTCACCTATCAAATCTACGGCGTAGGCTAAGGTTTATCAGGGTCAAGTGAATTTTGAGGTTCTTACTAAATTTTCAGTAACCGTTTATGGTTCTGAAATCACTTCCAGTTCTACCATACTCCAATTAATTTTTTTAGCAAGAAATCTTTTTTGCAAAGAGGTGGCGAGTTAAGAACAAAACACTTTTGATTTTGCAAACTGTAGAAAGTTAAATCTTCTTCAATGCCCGGGATAACGCACAAACTGCCATTACTACAATGTGCCTTGAGTTTATCCGAATTCTAACTTTAAGCATAAGCCGGACAACTCAATATCTTAACAATCTTAAGATGATAACCCAATTTATATCACATATAGAACTTGAGGCACTGATTTAGGTGGAACTAGTATCAATTAATATGCATCTATTTCTAGTGTATCCCTAAATTGAAAAAGACGATTAAGCATTACTCATTAAGAAGCGCACCCACGGATGAGTAATCTGTGAGAGAATCAAATTCTCGATTATTAAACCACGGAATACCTAGCATAAGTATCCACATTTTCGAAGGCTTCGAAGAATCTTGATACTTCCAATATATAGTTCTCTATTTTATTCTTATATCTTATGAATTTCTCAAAATCTTTGGACTTGTTGCATTTTAACAAGAATGCATGTCTAAAACCAGAAAACTCATAGAAAAATGGAACGAAGTATGAGTACAAACCTCTTGTCCGTGCGGATATTGGACAACATACATCACTATGTATAAGTCCTATGAGTTCACTAACTCATACTCTGTATGTCGTAATTTGAAAACTGTATTTTGGTTAAAAATGTTTATCCCGTTATTCAATGCACCTTACCCAATCATCAAAATGATAAAGGCAAATGTTCATAACATAATTTTTGAAAATTTATATCCCACTTTATCAAATAAAGAGACAGATATGTTAGTTTTTAAAAGTTGGTGCATAATAATAGATATTTACATCCAAAAGTTTGCCGAAAGGCAAAACTAGGTGATTTCCCTAATAGCAACAATTGCTCCGATTTCCGATATTGAGGATCAAATCACCTTTTCATTAATCTAATCCTTCTTCGCATCTGTAACAATTTACAGATGTGAGATGTTAATTCGGTATCTATATACCCAGGAGTCAGAATTAATTGGAAAACAGTTTTCGATTACAATCACATAGAAAACATGAAATATCAAAATATTTCAACGGGTGGCCGGGTATTCGAAGTAATGTCTCTTTCATTGCCAGGGTCATAACAGTAGTTGCATTTTCCTTTCTTCTCACTTCGTCCCCTATTGTTGTCTCTCTTTCTTACCGTGTGTATAACGGACTTATACTACATGGTTTTCTTCTTACCCTTCCTTTTAGCTCTAGCATCGGGATTGGAAGAAAACTATCCAATAAGCGTAACCGGTATATTCTCCTTATTTAAGGAGCTCTCAAACTTGAGATAAGGTGGAGATGGGAGAAAAATGAATTGTATCATATACAATTCACTTTCTCCAGAACCTGCGACCATTCTCGACTGAAACAATTTCTTCGAGTTCGTATCTAACTATACGATGGCCTTCTAAGCAATATGGATCTCTGTATCAGATACATAGTGTTCTGGAGGAAGCAAAAAGAGAAGTGGAAGGGGTAAGGATATATGCGACTATGTCGTGAAAATAGGGCAATCATGACATTTCAAAGCCATTGATTATAAAAATGTTCGGTTAACTAGGTTTACGAGTTTTTAGTTTAAGGTCAGTATTAGGTCGCTGCCAGAGAGAGAGAAAAGAAACACTCGTCGTGCACTCTATCCTAGATTAGATCGGTTAATTAATTTATCTAATCTAGTCTCCTACTGTTTTTTCGAATTCTCCTTCAAACCCTAAAAGGAGAACTAGCCGGGATCATTGTCACGACCCGGAAATGGCACGTGACTTGCATGAGAATTACGAGAAATCTATAGGACCCCGCCGTAATTAAAGTAAGCCGAAGCCCAGAAATTTAAACTTTTTTGCGGAAAATAGTGGAGGTGCAGTTTTGAAACATTAGCATAAGAAATTCAAGCTTTTCTTTTAAAAGTATAAGTCATATCATATGAAAATGAAATGATTGTATACTAACTTTGAAAACATTTTCGTCCTTGAAATTTGGGCAGCACCTCCCTTGTATATTTTGATCCAAAACCACATACATGCAATAATATATACATCCCCAAGCGGGAGCTAGCTCTTCACCAATTGGCGGAAACACAACCACGCAATAAAGCATATATACGATGCCCTATGGCGAAGATCCATCACAGAAGGAATAAGTAAAACCAAGACATCATCCAGCTCAAATAAAAGACAATACACCCATCTCGCTCTAAGTCTCGAAAATAAACAAGTCTCTGTATAGGTCTACTAAATATACAAGTCTAGTTTCTGGTTTCTAATTGATGGAGATTTAACTAGATACAACAGAAATAATAGGTATAAGGGCGGTCACGATCCCATCTACAAAAGCAAAACACCCTGAAGAAGGCTGTGTGCTAGCGAGCCGCTACTGATCCGAGCGGTCGAACCTGCAAGAAAACTGTGGCACAACGGGGGTGAGTTGCCAACTCGTGAGTAGAAAATATCCGCAGGTAGAAATCGAATGAACAACGATCCCTAGGTCTTACTGTATCATGAAGGTAATACTATGGTATCTAGGATGATCATGTATGCACATGTGTACAATAAGGACGTCATGCCAGTATCAGTATATGTATCAAGTCATCTGAGTCATATGCATGTATGTATATGAATATCCAACGTGTGTCCATCAACGACACATCAACATCATAAAACATGAGTGTTCAGCATCGACACTCGAAATATCATAAAATCCGTGTCCAGCATCGACACGTAAATCCTCATATCTCAGGTGCCACATCCTCAGATCGGCCCTCATATCTATCTGATCTCACAACTCCGGTCAGTATCCTCCGGATAACCGCTTAGCCTAAACTATCACTGGTAGGTAGTGCATCCCTTGCCAGGCTCATCGTCTACTCTACGATCTTCTTTCCCAGGAGTACCTTACCGGGTCCACAATGTATCCGCAGACGGTTCCTCCTTACTCCTCAAATCGGGTATCACATAGCTCAGAACCGAGAAAACTTATAGTGGACACGAAATATCACATCACAAGAAACCGCGTTTTTAAAACAATTCATAATTTCCTTTGAAACATAACCGTTGTTCTCAAATCCAAAGATCTCATGAAAACAGCATCTCAATGCATGTAACCATAAAATACAGTATATGCAAGCATAGAACAGTACTGTAAGCATCTCAAGTATTATCATGTAAGCATGTCATGCGATAATTACTGAACAATGACTGTACTTTACAGTTAAGAGTAATACAGTGATATAACAGTTCTACTGTGTAAGTGGCATAGCAATTACCGATGATGAATGTATGAGCCGGAAAATCTGTGTATGTGTAACATGCGCATCATCGGTAATAGTGCAGGTATACTAGCAGACGATACCATATAAAGGTAATGCTGGAAACATAGTACGTATGTCACAGGGAATAATACAGCATAACATGAACGGTAATAAGATATGTAACTACCCCTGGATACATCAAATATAACCCATTATCCACTAAGGTGTTTAGAAGTAATGATTCTCCGAATCAAGACAAATCCATAAGTCGGCGATCCAGCCTCATAGTATAAGATGTGATGTAATCCTCGTACATCATCCTCGAGTCGAGAGTATGGGTCAATCATCCGGTATCATATCACGTACGGTATAATCCATCGTATGGTGTCATCAAATCAGAATAAAGATCTATCGTCCTAATACATAACATCATCTTATATTCTTATACATACATACATACATACACAAACACACACACACACACACACACACACACATATATATATATAACGATTCTCCAGCATATGTATATATATGTATAAATATATATTCTATATAATCCTCGTACATCATCCTCGAGTCGAGAGTATGGATCAATCATCCGGTATCATATCACGTACGGTATAATCCATCGTATGGTGTCATCAAATCAGAATAAAGATCTATCGTCCTAATACATAACATCATCTTATATTCTTATATACATATATACATATATATATATATATATACATATATATATATATAAAGACACACACACACATATCAACCTTATATCATATCTATATCAATCTCACATCATATCTTATCAATCTAATAACATATCTTAGCATATGTATTTATGTATTCATATCGCCTCACATCCTCATATCAAGCATATCCGCTCATGTTATCTTATTTCATCATATCCTCATATCAACATATCAACTTACGTCCTCATATCATCATGTCATCTCATACTAAATCTTTTGATCATATCTGTAAGTTCATAGCATAGGTTTCTCTAAAATATATTCTATTATCACGTCCCGAAAGTACGGAATATGACCGGCACTTAAACTACGAACGTCTCGAGGCGTACGTAATCTAAGTAAGCCGAAAACCCAGAAATCCAAACCAAGAAAAGTAGTAGAGTGAAGGAAAACCAATTAAAACAAGTGGTTTCAATAGCATAAGCCGAATTATGCGGTTTTAAAAAAAAAACATCAAACATTTCCCGAAAATTTCGGCAGAGTCTCCTTTGTAAAAACTGGCCCCCAAACGGGATACAACATGAATAGTATACGAAATCAAAAAGGCATCCCCAAGCGGGAGCTAGCTCTTCGTCAATTGACGGTCACAACTACACAAGCAATATAATATACAACGCCAAGGGCGAGGATCAAAACTCAAAAGGAAACTCAAAACCACCAGAAATCCACAGAAATATAACGCGCGACTCTAAGGTCGAAAGAATAAACATCACTGGTCTCTATCTCTGAAATAAATACATGTTTGGTTGATGGAACTTCTAGATACAACAGAATAATGATATACAAGATATATAATGGGGGTACGATACAAGTAAACCCACCTACTGGCAAGTCACCCGGAAATGGGAAGCAGTGCCAGCAAAGCCGTAATGAAACCTGTACGGCAAAACCTGCAAGAAACTGGGGCACAACGGGGGTGAGTTGCCAACTCGTGAATAGAAAAACATCTACGGAAAGAAATCGCATAAATAACGCAACCTAGGTCAATGATCATAATATATCCTCAATTATATATATAACATGCAGCCTATAACAAAGGGTAGGGTAAATATCTAACCCGAATGTAATCTCATGTGCCCGTGTCAGTGCCTCAGGTAGCAATATATCATATGAATGAGGTATGAATGCATGAAAACAGAATACATGTAAATGAAGAAACTGTCTTCATAATTTAGTGAGATTTCCTTTGTATTTTTAAAATGAGGTATCATAATAATATCAGCATAAAACAGTGCCTAACATCGGCACAAAACGTAATCCCAATATCTCGATATCTCTGTATCACAGTCTCTGAATCTCAATATCTCGAAATCTCAATGTCTCAATCACAATATCTAGGGCGCCGTCAGTCCAGACCGGCCCCTACCATCCATCTCAAGACCACGACGGTATCCTCCGGATATCCAACACGTCGGGTAATATCACCGGTCGGTAGTGCTCTCCTGCCAGGCTCAACGTCAACAACACGATCCTCTTGCCCCGGGGTACCGCACCGGGCCCACCATATACCCGAAACGGTTCCTCCACTCCTCGAATCGGGTCTCGAAATCCATCAGCAAACTCATGGTGGACGACTCATACATCATGGGAAAACCACACTTTTTATTTAAAAGAGAGGGAAGAAGCTTATACAAGTTTTGCGGTTTTCCCCCAAATCCAGAAAATCTCAAAGAAATCCGAATCCAAATCATCAATAGCATATAAACCCATGAATATAGGCATAAGAATCCATGAATACGGCGTAACAATGAATAACAGTATGCATGAAGTGACAAGTAATAACTACAATATCTAAGCTGGCATATAAGGTAAGTACACTAATATTATGTCAAACTACTAGCTATCAAGCTAAGTTAAGCAATAATATTTTCTAAGGTGTACGTGACATGGCAATTACCGATGAAGATGTGTGTGAGCCGGCAAGTAAGTGTACGTGGTACATACGCATCATCGGTAATGGTGCCGGTGTCCTAACAGCATAATGTCAACAATGCAATATGAAATAACAATGTAAGTATGCGATGCGGAGCGAGCAACCAAAATGAGCGGGAGCTAAATATTAAACAATGGTGCCATTTGAAATAACACGAATCGTGGGGTTTTGAAAATAGGGGCTACGGTGTTTTTATGAAAAGATACGTTTTTTGAAATATCCGTAGGATCCCTTGGGCTGTCTTTTAAAATACCCTCGATTCGTTAGTTTTTGAAATAGGTAAGAATCGAATCTAATCTAACAACTAAACTAAACTAAAGGGCTAAGCTAACAAGCTGGACTACAGGTAAGGAAACATCCTAATATCTGAGTCGATACATATACATACCTGTATATATATTAGTCGGTGATCCCGCCTCAATAATATCATATCCGATACCATATCTATAATCAGACATCCCAAGTCAAGAGTGCGGATCAATCATCAAAATATAGCTCGTACGTAAATCCGTCGTACGGCATCCCCAAATCTGGGTACGGGTTAATATCATATTCATCACACTATTCATCTGGTATCCTCTTTATCCAAGATCATAGTCCAGGGTACTGACCTATGTCTAGTACAATACTAATATCATCAATATAGTCATGATCTGACTACTGATCGACAGTCTCGTACAAACCGATATCATCAGCACATATCATCATCAAGGGGTATACATCGCCCAATACGGCCTAGTATCAATATCCTAGCATATCATATCTCATATCACGATCACATGTCGACCATTTTATTTATAGCACTATTCACCCATATCGTCGTTCAAAGACCCGCTATAACATCAGGACGTATCTCAAATACGAATCCTTCCATATCACCGATATCACAACCTCAACACAAATCTCATCGACTCATCTCAAACCCAAGTATTCTCCTTAAATCCGTATGTGAACACATAGTCCCATACCCATGTGAACACATAATTATATATTCCCGAATAAGCACAAATGAAAGAAAAAAGTATGCAAGTATAGGTGGTTGTGTGCATGTGTGGTGCGACCACTACTCTAGGGTTTCGCGACACTAAATCATCCAAGAACACCAAATATCCATATTATCATCAATATACTCAAACAAAATATAATCAATATATATGTGTGTGTATACGTATTCGTATACATCACCACGAACTGCGGGGGTGCTATACGCCATCCACTCGACTTCTCCCCGTAGATATAAATCTACTCACGTGGTCCTCACTCGCCGGTGCCGACGTCGCCACGCGCTTGCTTGTCGTCTCGAAGTCCACATGGGTACCTACATATCATAACGCACCGTATCGCATTAAAATCCGACTCATGATCAAAATGTCACACGAAACCCACATAGGTCAAAACCTATGGTTGTTTTTATAAAAACCCAAAATTCATTTTAAAAGCCATTTTTCCGAAAATCTAGCAAGCACAAATTACCCGTTTTAGTACAAAACTCGACGTTTGAACAAATTTAATGGCTATAATACTTATTAAACAACTTAAATAAGTCATAAGAACCATTTCCATTATTTAATCTCATTAAATTTCTTTAGCCCCAAAATTCTAGTTTACAATATACCCAAATTTTAACAATTTTATAGCAAAAATGCACAAACAACAATTTAGCTAGGATTTTCATAAACTAAAGACATTAAACCACACTTAATAATGTTAATGAAGTAAAGAAAAACCTAATTACATTTTTCTCTTAATCAAATTCAAGGTTTACAAAAACCTAGTTTGCAATTTAAGCAATTTGGACAAATTACATATAACAAGTGCAATTTAATCAACCAAACTAGGTTTTACATACATTAAGATGTTAAACTAAACCTTGCATCCCTAATGATATGATAAAAACCCTAATTGAAATCACAAACCCTTACTATATTTTTCAAAACATTCAATTAATCCCAAACTATTAACTAATTATGCTAGATTTAAAGTATCCAAACAACAATTAGACATAAGGTTAAGAATTTACCCCCACAATCATCTTGAAATCTAGCACAAATCTAGCCTCCCAAAATGCTTCGCTTCACCAAGATCCATACTAGAATGGTCAAGTAAAAATGGGTAGGGATTAGATTTTGATTTTGTGGAATTTTTGAAGCATTTTGGATGATTTTTTGATGGAATTTTGAAGAGAAAAGAGAAGAAGAAATGGAGGGGGGGGGCTGCTGCTGCTGGTTTCAGCAGAGGAAGAGGGGGGAAAAGGTGAGGGGATGATGCCAAAAGATCCAAATCAAAGCCCCTCCCAATTACCATAATACCCCCACCTACTTTACTATATATAAAAACCTTATTTTAATCCATTTCTCACATGATTTAAGGTCAAAAAGAGGGAAATAAAATTCTTGGGCTGCTACAATAGTGTGAGGCCGGCCAAGGGGAGTGAGGGTGAGTGTGAGAGACTTTACAAAAAAATTCTATGCAAAAAGACCCCCCACAATACCATATTTGCAAGTTTTAGTTCAAAATAACTATATTTTTGTTTTCCATAAAATAAATCAATTAAAACTTGAAATAAAATACTAAAAAATTATATTACAACTAGATTTTAATTAACATGATTTTAAAGATTAAAATTAGCCCATTTAAATTTGTATTTATCGCTAATTTAATGTATTTTCTTACCGGCTTAAAATAATATTAAAATAATTAATTTCGGAAAAAATTTCAGAAAATTTGAAATTTCAGCAGTGGCTCAATAAACACCAAATACTAGCAATTACATAGCTAGAATATGTATATTTAATTTTATAATAAAGATATTTGCATTTTGACTTTTTACAGAAAACCCCCTTATTTTACCGTTTTTTCGAAATTTCACCGAAACGATTTTCAAAACGTTACATCTATATATCGATTCTCCATTACTATGGTTGCGGGGGTGCTATATGCCATCCACCTGACTCCCTCGTAGATATAGATCTACTCACCTACTAGATTCTTGCTTTAGCTGAAGTCGATGAACATCTTGTTCTCCTTCGTCGTCTCGGAAGTCCATGCGAAGGTACCTACAAATCAATACACATCGTAATGATATTAAAACCAAATCCGAAAACTGATACGGCACGCGAAGTGCTCATAGGTTAGAACCTATAACTTACGCATGCAAGAATAACTAAATAACCCTTATCGTTGACGTACAAACGTACAACGATCGTGCCAAAACCCAAATACCAAAACTAAGTTTTCAGAAATCGGAAACCCAAAATCAGCAACCTAGAAAAATACTCCCAGATTCTACCCTAGGTCAAATTAGGACATTTAGCATATAAGGTTGGTCTACACAACAGATAAGAGATCCATGGTCCAAACATCACCCAAAAACATCAAGACCAGGACGCAAATTGTGACCTGGGGGAATAAAATTGTGGCCTGCAATAGGAGTTGGGGCCTCGGGCCTCTAGGGTAAATTCTATGTGGCCTGCACACCTCTCTGTGATGGGAACTTATTTTATGGAGCTCTCGAATCATAGCAGATTCTACAGAGATAACACAAATCGCCAAAAATCGATATCGGGAAAATTCTAAGTTCGTGTTTTGGGGTTCTAGTCTCATGTTTAGCCAGAATATCATCACTAATGGCTTGGGGGTCACTAACTAAAGCTCAATTGCATCTCTACTACTCAAATCACCCACTAAAATCATCCTAGAAAATTCCAAGATCATTAATCTAGCTTAATCGATCTTTAAACACGAATAGGAAGTTAAGAAACTAGATAACAAGAAGAAAAGTGAAGGTTATACCTCTTGGAGCAACTGAAGAAAATTCCAAGATGGTTGAAAGTGCTCAAAATCCAAACTTGGCTTGCTAGGGGGTGTAGGATGAGGTGGTGGTTATTTTTATTGAAGGAAGCCATGGGTTTTGATGAGGTTTTGGAGATGATTCCCATGGGTAATGAGGTGGAGGAAGAAGGAGGAGATGAAGATGAAAGAGTTAAAGGAAGAATGAAATGAAGAAGGAATGGGATAAATGAGCCATGGTCAAGAGCTATCCCCCCTCTCTCTTTCTCACTCTTATGCCCATACTCATTTGTCCTCTATGCCCCCATGTCATCTTTTGTTTTCTTTATCTTTTCACTTCCTTTTAAAAACCCAAATATCAACAAATACTAAGAAGCCATGCATGAATCAAATGCAATGTCATGGTGCACTAGACATGGTTAATACAAAAGTGGATTTGGTTTAATCATGATTAATAGTGAACTAATCAAATTTAATATAAACTTGCATATAAATAATTGCATAATTATTTATAAAATGTCCAAATCCAATAAATGCCTTATACTTAATAATTCATATTAATATCTAAATATTTTCCAAATTTTGGTATATATAATTATACCATTTTACGAAAACCCCAAATTCATACTCGAATAGTTTTTGTGAAATTTATTATTTTATTATTTAAATTACAAAAATTTTATTTTATATTTCTGAAATGTTACAATCATTTATAGAAAATCTTCTGAGAGTAACTATTACTCACACTGGGAATCGGGATCGAAACTATTATGGAGTGGTAATCTTGACGGGGTCAACAAGTTATCCTACATCATAGAAGGTATGCAATTTCATTGCAAGTTTCAACACTTGAAACTCTTGATATTGGTTTTTACCCCTGACGGCTTATGACCTTAACGAGGTCAACAAATCATAAGTCACTAGTTAAGTTCAACCCATCATTTCGTGATTGATTTTGACCCACCCGCACGACCCTTAACTATGGTCAACAAAGTCGTACGACTTTCTAAACCAATCGCATCATATGCAAACAAGAAGACATCACTTAGCTACCGCACACTACGCCTCAACGAGGTCGACAAACGTAGCACGAATAATAAGTACTCTATTTTCTGAAATGACAGAGGGCTATGGCTGGTTTTGAAGAAAACCTTTAACATAATAAACTTGATCTCATTGTAGGAACCAAATGGTTTTGCAAATTTATAGTTACGCAGATTATTGCTTAAGTGCTAATTCCCCGTGAAGGGATTAGGGCTTTTACCTCATTGAATAAGGTGCAGAATATTCCTAACTGAATACCTCCGTGCAAAACAATAGGATACGGTTATTTAATTTGCAAACTTATAGTAACACAATCTTTTGCCAAAGAGGCCACTCCCTGTGAAGAGATCTAGGCTCTTTCCTTATCGAATGAGGTGCAGGATATTCCTAACCGAATACCTCGATGCAAAGCAAAAGAATCGACTATAACACCAATATCTAATATTTGGTTTCTACAATGTGTTTTAGGTTTATTATCTTTGCATTAATCTGAATCAATGCAATCACATCATTTAGATAATCTCATTACCTAGCATCTCTTCTCCCAATCATAGAAAAGTATGAAAAGAAAATAGAATGCACATATAAGCCATCCGTATTCGCCACGGGGCCCCAGGTCTTCACCGTAAGGTTACTTAACTTATGGCAGACAAGGGCATGGCTAACGCGGGTGCAAAATGTATATGGCATTTATTTATATATACTCTATATATCATCATATATATATATATCATCACAGGCAGATAATCATCACTACAGCCAAGCGATAAATATCATCACTGGCACGTAAACATATCAAAAGCAAGTAATGAATATCAAAAAATCGGAATGGTCAGAATACCTAGGAATCTCGTGTTCCGTTCGAGCCATCAAACGAAATGTAACATTCCCCGGTCCCGTGAATAGCCCATGCGTAGCCAAAAGCAGACCTCTACGAGTACGGCAAGTTGATAGGCAATCCAAGAAACAATGCAACCCAACATCATCATCATGAGGGGGCTACTCGACACTTTCTCGAATCTGGTGACTTGAGCACTCCTCCGCGGGTCTATCCTATACCCCTTACAATCGCGGTAAGCAACCCGCCAATCCTAGACTCGAGTGACCTGATCTCAACTCCTTGAGATGGTCACCCGTTGCAATCTAGAACCCGACCACCCATGCACTTCTTCGTGGGGTAATCCTAAACCTGTATTAATACAACGGCGACAACGATCGCAACCTGATCGTGTCCCGACAAATAATAATATATCAAGTGGTGACTACGGCCACATGTGAACCACTATGCCCCAAAAATGATTATACATATAGCAGAAATGCGGCCACAAGTTGGAGCTCGTCCTAAACAAATGAATATATAAGATGGAAACAAGCATGAATGGGAATAACACTTATCGCAACATCACAATTCTGTACAGGACTATTCATTTCACGACAATCCGAACAATCCAAGCAAACCAAATACATCATATATCAACATATATCATTCAAACCAACTCAATAAACACCTTTTCGAGTTAATTTGAATCCGTAGCAAACTAATTCACAACCCACATCGGCGTGAACTTGAAATTTCAAAAACAATTGAATTCCAAGATCAACCTGGCACCGAAACCATCTCATTTCTTGCATAAAAAGAATCCCGAAAGACCTGAAAACTTCCCGAGACCCCGAGGGGACCTCGGGCACGACCCATAAGGCCTTAGTGTGCATTGGGTGCGGCCCCCAACCCATGGCCACAAAATTGTGGCCAGGGTTGGCTGCACAGCCGCGCATCCCAGCCCAACATCCGAGACCACTTTGAGGTGGTCTCTGGTGTGGGGGACCCACCTAAGCCCTAGGGGAAAACCTCTGGGTCGCCCCTGTGCCACTATGGTGAAGGGTTCTTAGTGCCCTCACCGCATGCGCCGCGGCCTATGCAGAACCGAAAAACAAAAATTTTCATGGCACTAGAAACTTAATCCCTAAAATCGTTTCAAACACTAAAACTAGTGAGGCTAAACATACAAGGTTAGGGATTACAACTTTTGATGCGTGTCCATCTAGTCATGGAAGACCTCTCTAAGCTCGTAGCCATTAGGAACGCACTTGTGAGATGACCGCCCTTGCCAAAGATGATCCACCTGAGGGAAACCGATCCAAGCTCCGACCAATACTCCAAACTCGTTAGGAATGGATTGTGGGTGATATAGGAATTTTTACACTAACTTTTTCTCTCATTTTCTTCACTCAAGTGGGAGCAAGAGGAAGGAGGAGGAGGAGAACTTAGCCAACCATGGCTACACCAAAGATAAAATGAGTGTAAGTGAGTGAGAGGGATATTCTTTTCTTTTTTAAAAACAAAAAACATGACCATTTTGTAATATAAAATGCAAACCATCCCTCTCTACATATTCCACTTTCCACCTCATCATGCCACCTGTGGGCAGCCCCCACGTGTTGAATACGTGAGCGTCTCACGTGATATCCACGTGAAGCGCTAATTCAGTCTCTTGGCAGCACCTCACGCGATATCCATGTAAGCGCACTTGCCAGTCTCTTGGCAGCGCCTCACGTGATATCCACGTGGGCGCTATAGGCCAACGCCTCACATGCAATGCACGTAAGTGTTCTTTTTGATAGAATTAAATTCTATGTAGAATTAAATTCTACGGGGGAAATACTTCCTGATCTTTCTTAAACAAGAAAGATCTTCTCTGTTAAATAGAGAATCCTTAGATCAAAGATCCTACAGGTGGTTGTAAAATCACTAATCGATCATCTGATAGAATTAAATTCTATCTTAGGAAAATATTTTCCTAATCTTGTTAAAACAAACAAGAAATCTTCTCTGTTAAATAAAGATCCTTTGGATTAAAAATCCAACGGTGAATAAAATTCACCGGTTGATCTTTAAGATCATTTCAATTGATTATGAAATCAATCATGATTTCTCAATGGGAGATTTCCTCCAACAGATTGATTTTTCTCTTCTTTTATAAATAGGAGTAAAGAGATTAAATCTCGGAGAAAGGAGACCCACCATAAGATTCTGTAAAAATTTTTTATACAGAAGGTTCTCCAAAAGCTCGCACAAAACAACAGAGAATTTAATTCTCAAAAAAGAAGAAGATTTTCCTCCCCTCAAACCTTAGGTAAAGAAAAAAGTAGAGATCAGAACATCTCCATTACCTATCATATCATATCTAAGGGTTTAACTTTTTAAAAGAACTTGGTTCTTTCTCTAGATCTGAGATCCACAAGACAAGTCTATGATAAGTTGAGAATTTAATTCTCATCGGGAAGATCTTGTTCCTGAGAACCAAAGATTTAGGGGAGAACATAAATGAAAGAACATGAAAAGGAGGGAGTTTATACTCCAGGAACTTAGTTCCTTCATAAACAAGAACTTAGTTCTTAAAGAACCTGATCCCAGATCCTCAGAATAGTGATCTTGGTGATCGTTAATGGTCAAAATACCATTAACAGAAGCTAAAATTCTCTGAAATTTTAAAAAATAAACAGAGATTAAATCTTTAAGGAAGAAGCGCCACATGTGATATCCACGTGGAGAAAATCAAACAAAAGCGCATCACGTGAAAGGCATGTGAGCACCCAAAACAACAACTCACGTGAAAGAAACGCGAGCACTCAAAAGAAACCATGAAGACAACGCCTCATGTGATATCCACGTGGGTGCTCAAAAAATACAGACGATAGCGTCTTACATGATATCCACGTGAGCGCATAGAAGCTCATAGGCTCAGCGTCTTACGTGCCATACACGTGAGAGCCCGAGGCCCATGAAGACAGTGCCTCACGTGCCTTACACGTGAGCGCCCATAAGCAAGGACTCAGCGCCTCACGTGCCATAAACATGAGCGCTTGAAAAACACCAGAGAGTCAATGCCTCACTTGATATTCACGTGAGCGCTACGTGACTGAGTGCTTAGCACTGCTGGGTGGTATAGAAACCCAATCTTAGCCCAAATTGGTTAAGTCTGTGAAGCTTAAACTTCTTATTAATTTTAAATCAACTGAGCCCATATGCTCATGATATCCAAGTTGATCTTAGTCCCATATACGACTAATGAACTTTCATCGATGATATCCAAGCTGATCATAGTCTCATATACGACTAATGATCTTCATCCCATATCTTCTAACTTAATCTTAGTCTCATACAAGACTAACGGTCCTTAGATCCACCATGTTCTCTTCCCTCATATACAGAATTTGGTTCAAGGGTACATCCTTCCACACCTCTGATATATGTCGTTGTAATTCTTCAACGTCTTCAGAGAGGTGACATGTCTAAACAATCAACAACTCCTTTGTCCCAAACACGAGAATGTTGGACCGAAACATCCTTAAACTAATATTCATCCTAAACACGGGAATGTTGGACCGAAACGTCCTTAAACTAATATTCGTCCCCAACAAGGAAATGTTGGACCGAAATGTCTTTAAACTAATATTTCGTCCCGAATACAGGAATGTTGGACCGAAATGTCCTTAATCTAATATTCGTCCCAAACACGGGAATGTTGGATTGAAATGTCCTTACATCAATATTCGTCCTAAACACATGAATATCAGACTAAAATGTCCCTAAACTAATATTAGACCGTGATATCCTTAAACAAATATATGTTTGGTCCTATGGCTGGTCTCCATATTGACCCCCGTATACAATCTATGGGCACAAACAAGCTATATTCCATCGATGTCTCCCATGGACCGTGATGTCCTTAAACTAATATATTTGAGCCCATATGCTCATTATTCCTAAGTCGATCTTAGTCTCATATATGACTAATGTAACACCAGAGCCCAATACTACTATTTTCAGTTACTGTTTGAGTATAATGTGGTACTCATTTTATTTAACTTGCTTGTTTGTTGCTTACTGTAAAATTTACTCGGCAAAGTCATTTCTACATATAACAAATTTTGGCATCTAAAATAAAATTGAAAATATTCATCTTGGCCTACTTGACACCCCTAGCCTCGTGGTAGCGTCCGTGCATTGTGTTCTCGTCCCGTTCAGTGAAACGGGCGAGTTTGGACGGCTACGCGCGCGTACATGTGTCCGTTTTGGGGGTATGCTTTTTAATCATAAAACACTTAATTTTAAAATTTGGAACCCGCTTAAAATTCTATTATTTTAATTTCAAATTTTTGGACTCGATCCGGGCGCGATTTGAAAATATTTTATTTGGCGCCAAAATCCCAAATTTTAATATTATTAAAACCATCGCATATATTTTTCTAACTAACCTGATATCTTACTGTTCATTACCTATCTTTTAAATCTTTAAATTAACCTATATATATATCCTACTATTCCTTAAAATGTTTTGAATTTTTAATTAATATTTATCCCTAACTAATGATTCCCCTTTAGCCAATCGCGTTCCTTCTAATTCCGTGGGCCCCCACCTGCATCTCTCTCTCTCTCTATCTCTCCACTTTCTCTCTCTCCCTCTTCTCTCCCTCTCTCTCTCTCTCTCCCCACCTTTTTGTAAGTGCACGGCGGCGCCCCGGCCTCCATCCCGAGGCCAAATGCGGAAGCGATGGTTAACTTTAAATTTTTCATGAACCGGCACCACCGCGCACTAAAACCCGAATCGGGCCATTAACCAGTCCTAGCTATCTAGAGAGGGAAGAGAGATATACCGACTGATCCGTGTCCTCCGGTCTTCTCATCGTCGTCCCGATCTCCCGCGGAAGCTCCGGTCTCCACCTCGTCGCCGGAAGGGCACCACGTCGCCGGCTTCTTTTACGGGCTCCCACCTCTATACCGAGGCAACTCGGGCACGAAGCTGGCGAGTCGACGTGCCCAAGGTTTGCTGCAGAATGGTGTAGAACCATGTCTCATTTGGGGTTTAGGATGTTGCCTTTTTGGTGGAGGAATGAGATGTAGTTTGGAGATGGAACTTGTGGGAATTTTGCAAAGCCAAATGAACAAAAACCCACTCTCCAATTTTGGGACAGCCCCCTTCCAAGAGCTTGGCCGGCCTCACCAAAGATGAAAGGAGATGAATGAGAGTGTGGTGAGTTTGTGTATCAAAAATGAGTCATCCAACCAATAATCCATGGGAGAGAGAGAAAAGGCTATCATGCAAAGAAATGATAGCTAGGAAAGTCCAACACTCAAACAACAATCATCACTTCCAAAAGTCATGCCATCATGAAGATAGAAGTCAAGCAAGGTCAATGGATGGTGCACCATCATGATACAATAAAATGCAAAGAACACCCTTCCAAATTGCTTATTTGCACAAATGCAAATAAGCCCTCCTCCACCAATATTCGGCCAATGAAAGATACAAATGAAAATGGCCGAAACGGAAAGCAAACTGGCAACTCCAGAAAACTGGTCCCGTAATAAATTACAGGAAAACCCCGCTACTGTGTATACACACCCGCATCTGTATTTCAACCGAATACAAATGCAATGAGACAAAATCTACACTGTACTATACTAGGATCCGGCTTAAACCAAAGCCGGCTAGTATTATCCGTTCGATCCTGATCCGTGCAATACCGCACGTATCTGATCGAACCCTGCCATATCTCCATACGGCCTCTACAGCGTTTCGCCCGAAAACTTGAGCAACTGAATGTGGGGGACTCTAAAGACTCGTCAACACCTTGGTTGTGGATTTAACCACTAGCACGTCAGAGATATAAGCCAATACGTGACGGGCCACCAGCTATTGACCAAAAGGGACGTCGATGAGCGAACTCATCCTGACACCCTACTGAGCCTGTCAGTGACAATATCCATACAGTCCGGTCCGTTCGTTTATGAGCATCGCATGGCGGGTCTAGGGGGTTGGTAAAAGTCAGACCCCCAAAAGCGGTACAAGTCGTGTCGGAGTGTAGCCCAGAACACTTTGAGATACTACTGGAATACCTACCAGTAAATCTCCTGCCTCGGCCGAGGGCTTCGTGTAATGGCTCTCCTAGACACAGCGCGACCTCACCCCCAATACCGGGAGAGACGAACCCCTGAAGATCCGCTCACCGCCTCCATGTGGCTCGGGACTGTACCCAACTAAAACCTGTTTGCACGTCTCCTTTGAGCGTGGTAGGGTAGTAATCAAAGTACAGTGGGAACTCACACGAGACAAATGACGATCCCCAGGTCGATGAACTAACCTGTACACATGTCACCAGGGAACTGCTATCTGACGTCAGGTATAAGACCAACTAGCATGTTCCCGGCGAGTCCTGTCCGGTGTACTCATAACCCAATGAGCACCTGTATACATCTTAGGTGAACCAACTAACACCAGTGGCTTGTGAGACCGGCCACCGCCCCTCGTCGGGGTCTCGACTGTATACACTAGTCTACTCTGGAGTATCGATGCCCTGTCTCGAAACTCCCACGACTAGGGACCTTTTAAGGATGTGCTTATAGACTACCAGCTCCCACTTATATGATCGCCCTCATACTGCTGGTGGTCAAGCAAGAATCCTAAGGGCTCTATCAACGTGTAATAGCGACATGTCAGGTCACCTAAAGCAGTACACGACGATAAAGATAAACCAGATAGCATACTATCATCTCGAGTAAGACTGTTCTACTAGGACAGGTCCTCCCTCAATCATTGCAATCACGTGCCTGTGATCCAATAATTGACTCTGAGGGCACTATCTCCAACAATCTCCCACTTGCACTCAAGGCTAATTATTGCGATGTCGCATACTCACAGCCCGTGTGATACCGAACACCCAACTCCTCTACTAGTCAGTCTCACAAAGCTCGTTTGCAAAACTATTGCGTTCGAGGAATAGCCTCAGTGAGTGGATCCGCTTTGATGTCTCTTTCTATGTCTCTCTATATCTCAAGTTCGCGGAGAAACCCATCTCCCGAAATGAGCAATACCTGTCTTAGAATGTGTCTGGATGTTTGATGGGACCTAGCTCATAAATGAACTCCAAATCCAAACTTCTTAGACTGTATCGTCAACTGAACTCAATCAGTATCCTGCGCCATGCCTCCCTCAGTATTGCCTTGGACCACCTGTCCAAAATACTGCCCCTCGTCAAAAGGAAAAACTATAACTCTGACAACCTCCTTGTCGTCCATGTCACCTTGGAAGCCTGGAATGATAACTGTCTCCCCAATGAGGCTGTCGTTATCATATCCCTAGAACATCTACTTATGTTCTAAAACTGCTTCCGACTGTTTCTCTAGGATAGGATCAATGTCAACTTATTGCATCTAGTGCAAGAACAACATCTGGTGTGGTACTTGACATCTCATGATTGACTCAATTGCCTGAGCAAGTGATCTGCCAATCATGCACATCCCTCTCCCCTTTAGTCTGTAAGACACCTTTAGAGAGGGTGACTCCATCACCTGCAGGTACACCACCATGCCAGGAGTCGTCCATTCTAAATACTTTTAGAATGCTGTCTAAGTACCCTGATTGGGAAACCACCCAAATATAGATCTAAAACCATAGATCTAGTAACCAGTATGTCTGATATAATATCCAAGTCCCATGTGGAGAAACCACTGTGTGACGACCAAAGTATAACCGATTGTAGTATAGGAATATCACTTCCTACTATATGTATGTCATCCAAATACCAGGACATCATACCCTACTACCTTCTTAACTGATCCATCCCCTATTCTGATGAAGTCAAACCTATGACTGTCATGTCAGAAATAGATGATCTATCTCCGCTATGTCTGCTTTAGTCTATAAATAGACATAAGCCACCTGTCCACCAATGCTTCCGCTGCTCCCACTGACTACGACAACCCTCTGGCAGAGTCATATAGACGTACACTTCTAAAGCCAGTCTAGAACGACGCTATACTCATCCTCCCGCCGGGTCTCGCAGCCTGGAACAATAGCAATGGCAAGTGTGGGTAAACAAGAACTTCCCTGTCACCGTCTTTGAGGCTACCGGAGTACCTCTCGGGTGCCTGAAGTTACCCACCGTATCTGCGGAGTGGCCAATGGAATGTCAAACCAGATTGAATCTTTAGGTTCCTTATCAAATCTTCAGTAATCGTTTGCGGTTCTGGAATCACTTCCAGTTCTACCATACTCCCACTACTGTTTTCTGAAAAAATCCATTTTTTAATAAAACTGTGGCGAGTCTAGAACAATATCGCTATTGTTCATCCAGATGGTAGAAAATCAACCCTCGTCATAGCCTGGGTCAACCTACAAACAGCCATTACAGAAAACGTGCCTTGAGTTATCCAGAGTCTGGTTTTAATTATAAGCCGGACAACTCCCCGTACCTTAACAACATTAAGATATGAACTGTTCTATATCCAATATAGAATCAGAGGCACTGATTTAATTGAACCAGATTCAAATCATGCAGCTGTCTCCAGTGCATGTCAAATAAATGGAAGGAGGCCGATCAGCGTTACTCAACTTAGGAATGCTTCCAATTATGAGTAACCTGAAAGAGAAGCAAGTTCTCTAAATCATTACTATCAACTGAATACCCTACACAAGTATCTACATCTTCGATCACTTTGAAGAATCCCGATACTTGCAATACCTGGTTCTCTACTTTATTCAAATACCTATAACTTCTCAAAATTCAGACCCTGTGTTTCCACGAAACACCTGTCTAAAAACTAGAGAAGTCATAAGTAAACCGAATATAGTACGAGGACCAACCCCTCTGTCCTGATGGAACCTGGACAACATACAATACTCTGTATAAGTCCCTTGAGTCTGATTACTCATTCACCGTGTGTCGTAGGTTGAAAACTGTACTTATGGTTAAGAAGAATTACACCGCTGTTTAATGCTCCTTACCTAACCACCCACTGATATAGGTAAATGTCATCGACATAATATCAAAAAGGTATATCTCACTCTATAAAAATAGACGTACAGATATATCAATTTGAAATTGGTGCATAACAGCGGATATTCAAAACCAAATATTTGCCGACCGGCAAACAACCCAGGCGATTTCCTCAAATATCACCAATTACAACGAATTCCGATATAATGAGGAAGATCACCTAATTCCCAATAACTTACTCCCACTCATCATCGGTAAAACCATACAGATGTGAGAATCAAACTTGGTAAATACATACCCTGGAGTAAGTATCTAATCGGGAAATCAGTTTTCTTTAACAGTACACAGCGAAGCTGAAACATTGAAATGTTTCGATGGGGTATCCCGGTATTCCTAGTAATGCCTCTTCCAGATTCACAACTGTAACCGTGTAATTCTTTGCCACCTCTCCAAATCTCTTTTTATGTCTTTAGTCATTACCTTCTGCACACCCCTTTAGGCCAAATGGTTTTCTTCCTTCCCTACCGTTCGGCACCAGCCTATGGTTTGGAAGAAGACTATCCAATAAGCATAATGGGTGTACTGCCCTAATCCTAGAAGCACTCGCAATGCGAGAGAAGGTGAAGATAAAAGACAACCGAATAAACCTTATTCCTATTTCTCCTGAATCAGAATCCATCCCCGAACTGGAACAAGTTCCTTTCGAGTTCGTATATAACCATACGATGGAGTATCCAATAAACTGTGGATCTTCGTAGTGATACGGAGTGTTCTGGAGAAATACAAAGGTGATTTGGGAGTGGTAATGAAATACCTTGTTTGGTCATGAATATCAGTTGCAATTTACTTTGCCCTCTTACTAATCCCTTGCTTTGTCTTAACTTAATACCTTCTGTACACCATCGTTAGGCTAATTGGTTTTCTTCATTCCCTACCGGTCGGCACCAGCCTATGGTTTGGAAGAAGACTATCCAATTTGCGTAATAGGTGTACTATCTCCTAAACCAAGGAGTACTCGCAACCTGAGAGAAGGTAAAAGGAAAAGACAACTGAATAGTCCTATCCGTTTCCTCCAGAACCGGAAACCATCCTCGAATTCCTTCGAGTTCGTATATAACCATACGGTGGTTTTGTCCAATGGAAATGGACGTTCGTAGTAATACGGGGTGTCCTGGAGAAAAGGGTAAAAGTAGGAGTGGCAATGAGGTTTGCAACTCTGACAATCCAAAAGCCGGTGTTTTAAGAAAGTTCGGTTAATTTTGGTCACTGAGTCATAGTCTTAGGGTCGGGTCAATGGTCGCTGCCAAAGAGAGAGAGAAAAGAAACACTCAGCGTGCACTCTATCCTAGATCAGAATGGTTACCAATTTATCTAATCTGGAAACCTCCCACTGTACCGTCAAATTCTCCTCCAAACCTGAAAGAAGAATTAGTCGGGATCACCCGAGGAGTAAACCAACTCATCAGTGGGAATCGGGATCCAACTATCATCGCATGATAACGTGACGGAATCCGCTCACGCTATCACACTCCAGAAGGTATGCGCATATCTGGCAAGTTTCAGTTTCTTTAGAAACTCCCGATGTGATTTTTGCCCCATGCTCTTATGACCTTGGCGTGAGGTCAAAATATCATAAGTCACATGTCAAGTTCTACTCATCATTGTCCAGGTTAATTTGAACCCACCCGTACATACCCTTGACGTAGGCCAAAATAGTAGTACGACTGTCCCAAACCAACGCATCTATCTATGCAACAGATAAATACCCGGCAGCTACCAAACACTATGCCTTGGCGTGAGGTCAAAATACATAGCTTGAATACTACCGAATATTTAACTGAAATGATGGAGGGCTACGAATGGTTTCTGGCGAAAACCTTTAACGTAATGAACTTGATATCGTTGAAGGAACCGGATAGCTTTTATAAAAATATAGTGACGAAAACCTTCGCTAAAGAGGTCACTCCCGGTGAAGGGATTTCGGTTCTTTCCCCGTAGAATGAGGTGCAGGATATTCCAACTGAATACCACGATGCAAAGCAAAAGTAATCGGCTATAGTGAAGTCATTGCCCTGACGCAAACTTTTTGTCCAAGGGGTCACTCCCGGTGAAGGGATCTCGGCCCTTGCCTCGTCGACTGAGGAGCAGGATATTCCAATTGAATACCACGATGCAAAACAAAAGAGAACGTCCTTGCAATAACAGCTTTTTGAAAAGTGTTCCAACAACATCAGAATAAGTTTGTTTTTAACTTGCATTGATCCGAATCAACGCAGTCCCATCAATTGATCACACCACAAAGAACGAAAATATACTGATGTACGTATATGCCATCCGCATTCACCACTGGGTCCCGTCATTATCCGTTATGTTAGCTAACTAACGACAGAGCGGGGACTGGACTAGCGCGGATGCAAAACATATACAACATCTACTAATATATATATACCAATATATTATATTTCGCTCAAGGCGTGATAAAATGCAACATCACAGAAATGTACAGCATCACAGAACAATACAGATATCTGGGATCCTCGGGTTTCACAGAGCCACTACTGAAACCCGACGTTCCCCTGGTCGTGTGGATAGCCTGTGCAATGAAATCCTAGACCCCTACGGGCGCGGCAAGTTATCCGCCAAAACCTGAAGCGAGGCAGCCCCCTTCAGCAACGTGAATGGACCACCCAGCACTTCACGAAATCCGGTAACTTGGGCACCCCTCCTGGGTCAACCTGTACCCCCTACGAGTGCGGCGAATAGCCCGCCAATCCTAGAGTGAAGCCCCCTCCGTCTCAATGCCATGAGATGCGGGCCCGTTGCCCTCTAGAACCCGGCTATCCGTGCACCCCTCCGCTGGGTAATCCTAGTACAGAAAGTAAAATATACATACAACGGGTACATCGACCGCAACCTGGCCGTGCCCCAAAATAATAATACAAACAGGCAGTGACGGCAGTCCACATGTCGGACGCTCGCCCCGCAATATCAAATGTACATAATACAACAAAAACTGTACTAGCATTGCATCCAGGCTATCCCCCACGACCGATCCGCAACATCACAGCAATACACAGAACATCAACGTGAAAATCACGTTCGCAAATCCGTCTAACCGGGCTATAGCAGTTAGACGGGATTTACCGATCAAGTGACATTCACGGTCGCAGATATAATGTAAATACTGTGAAATAATGTGTTTTAAAATATCCGATCGATCAAATTTACCAAGTGGGCCCCCAAGTACTACTGTAGCACATCAAGAAATTCTGGGCCCAAAATTAATATTCCAAAACCCCTATTTTCATCACAGGAGGCCTCTGTAAAAAATTGGTGCACTGATCACTCAAAACAGCGGCGGAACCGCGGCCCAAGCATGGGTTTGGCCGCGGTTCCGCGGTCGAATAATGAGATCTCGCCACCAAATTTTTACAGTAGGCTTATAATTCCATGCACAGTATTCTGAGACTACATGAAAAATTTTCCGAGACAAAAAGATTTCGACAGAAAACTGTTGTTTTGAAAAACACGGTTTTGGAACATTTGTTCGATCGGAAGTGAAAAACACATTAGACAAAGCTAGACTAGGTTAATGGCGAGACTCTGATACCACTGTAAGTGCACGGCGGCGCCCCGGCCTCCTTCCCGAGGCCAAATGCGGAAGCGATAGTTAACTTTAAATTTTTCATGAACCGGCACCACCGCGCACTAAAACCCGGATCGGGCCATTAACTAGTCCTAGCTATCTAGAGAGGGAAGAGAGATATACCGACTGATCCGTGTCCTCCGGTCTTCTCGTCGTCGTCCCGATCTCCCGCGGAAGCTCCGGTCTCCACCTCGTCGCCGGAAGGGCACCACGTCGCCGGCTTCTTTTACGGGCTCCCACCTCTATACCGAGGCAACTCGGGCACGAAGCTGGCGAGTCGACGTGCCCAAGGTTTGCTACAGAATGGTGTAGAACCATGTCTCATTTGGGGTTTAGGATGTTGCCCTTTTGGTGGAGGAATGAGATGTAGTTTGGAGATGGAACTTGTGGGAATTTTGCAAAGCCAAATGAACAAAAACCCACTCTCCAATTTTGGGACAGCCCCCTTCCAAGAGCTTGGCCGGCCTCACCAAAGATGAGAGGAGATGAATGAGAGTGTGGTGAGTTTGTGTATCAAAAATGAGTCATCCAACCAATAATCCATGGGAGAGAGAGAAAAGGCTATCATGCAAAGAAATGATAGCTAGGAAAGTCCAACACTCAAACAACAATCATCACTTCCAAAAGTCATGCCATCATGAAGATAGAATTCAAGCAAGGTCAATGGATGGTGCACCATCATGATACAATAAAATGCAAAGAACACCCTTCCAAATTGCTTATTTGCACAAATGCAAATAAGCCCTCCTCCACCAATCTTCGGCCAATGAAAGATACAAATGAAAATGGCCGAAACGGAAAGCAAACTGGCAACTCCAGAAAACTGGTCCCGTAATAAATTACAGGAAAACCCCGCTACTGTGTATACACACCCGCATCTGTATTTCAACCGAATACAAATGCAATGAGACAAAATCTACACTGTACTATACTAGGATCCGGCTTAAACCAAAGCCGGCTAGTATTATCCGTTCGATCCTGATCCGTGCAATACCGCACGTATCTGATCGAACCCTGCCATATCTCCATACGGCCTCTACAGCGTTTCGCCCGAAAACTTGAGCAACTGAATGTGGGGGACTCTAAAGACTCGTCAACACCTTGGTTGCGGATTTAACTACTAGCACGTCAGAGTTATAAGCCAATACGTGACGGGCCACCAGCTATTGACCAAAAGGGACGTCGATGAGCGAACTCATCCTGACACCCTACTGAGCCTGTCAGTGACAATATCCGTACAGTCCGGTCCGTTCGTCTATGAGCATCGCATGGCGGGCCTAGGGGGTTGGTAAAAGTCAGACCCCCAAAAGCGGTACAAGTCGTGTCGGAGTGTAGCCCAGAACACCCTGAGATACTACTGGAATACCTACCAGTAAATCTCCTGCCTCGGCCGAGGGCTTCGTGTAATGGCTCTCCTAGACACAGCGCGACCTCACCCCCAATACCGGGAGAGACGAACCCCTGAAGATCCGCTCACCGCCTCCATGTGGCTCGGGACTGTACCCAACTAAAACCTGTTTGCACGTCTCCTTTGAGTGTGGTAGGGTAGTATTCAAAGTACAGTGGGAACTCACACGAGACAAATGACGATCCCCAGGTCGATGAACTAACCTGTACACATGTCACCAGGGAACTGCTATCTGACGTCAGGTATAAGACCAACTAGCATGTTCCCGGCGAGTCCTGTCCGGTGTACTCATAACCCAATGAGCACCTGTATACATCTTAGGTGAACCAACTAACACCAGTGGCTTGTGAGACCGGCCACCGCCCCTCGTCGGGGTCTCGACTGTATACACTAGTCTACTATGGAGTATCGATGCCCTGTCTCGAAACTCCCACGACTAGGGACCTTTTAAGGATGTGCTTATAGACTACCAGCTCCCACTTATATGATCGCCCTCATACTGCTGGTGGTCAAGCAAGAATTCTAGGGGCTCTATCAACGTGTAATAGCGACATGTCAGGTCACCTAAAGCAGTACACGACGATAAAGATAAACCATATAGCATACTATCATCTCGAGTAAGACTGTTCTACTAGGACAGGTCCTCCCTCAATCATTGCAATCACGTGCCTGTGATCCAATAATTGACTCTGAGGGCACTATCTCCAACAATTTTCTCTCTCTCTCTCCACCTTTTCTCTCTCTCTCTCATATATTCTCTCGTATTTCTCTTTATCATTCTTTCTCTTCTTGCTTCATGTCTAGTTTCTCATTTTTTTAACTGTTCTTTTGTTGCCGGAATTCCGTCGTGCCGGTGACGCTTCTCGACGTTCCAGCGAGGTGCCCCGACCCATGTGGTTGCTTTGTTCGTCGTTTGGGTTCATTCCGTGAACCGTGCGCCCGTCGCGAGTTTTCCCCGCCGACGGTTAATGTTCCGTTTTCCCGATTCGCGACCCGTCGAGGCAAGTTAATCTTGCTACATGCTATATAATTCATTTTATACCTATTTAAATAAATACCATACCTATAGTTTAAATCTAGTGCCCCATGTTTAATTTTATAACGTTTCGATGTTCCGTTTGCATCCGTTTATATCATATTAAATCTAGATCATGAAAACTTATCTTGTGACATACTAGATTACATTATACCGCATCCATATCAATTAAAATATACATCATCGTAATATTTCTTATTATTATCTTTAATTAGTTTATAATCTGCATTTTATGATATTATATATTTAAAATATTATAGTTTACACATGAAACGTCGTTGAAAAAGCGGATACGACAAATCTGAAATTTACTGTACACCTTACCGTATAAAATTCATTATAAATCATAGAAAAATTATTAGTATACGTTCTTTAGTTCGTTACGAAGCTAACTCAGAATACTATAACTCTATGAAATATTTACTTGCAAAATAAATTGTTTAAATAACATAAAATGCAAATGAAAATGTCTCCAAACTGCTGTCTAGGGAAATTCCAGCAGCAAGCTTTCAATTTCGCATGTTCATAACTTTTTGTAGGGACAACCTGAGATGCTTATACTTATAAAAATGACAACCTTATTGAATTATCTTTGTTTTGGTATAAGACACGTTCTTTTTGGAGAACGTTTGTTATTTTTAAGCTATTTTACAAATTAGGGTGACGCTGAATTTCTGAACGGAACTTTCTTGTGCATGGTTAATCAATATCACTTTTATAGTTATTAATCGCTTTGAATATGCTATCCATATTAATATTATTATATCAATATTTATATCACATATTGCTTAGTTGTACATCCCACATTACCATTTTATAGTTTTATAACTTTTCGGATACCCGTTTGCATCCATCGCATTTAAGATACATATAATTGCATCCATAGATCACATTACTACATAATAATGTGATATTAACACTCCATGTTTAATAAATTGCATCCTAATTAATATTGGAACTATAAATGTAACCCTAATCGATAACTGTGCATCCATATCCTTGAAATTATATATATTTGCATATCATATTACATGTTCCAGTTTATTGTTCTGATAGTACTCATGCTTGTTTATTTATACATATGCTTATATTAGTTTGATTATGAGCACCCACATGACATCTTGTGCTTCCTGACATGACCTGATACACTTCCTACTTGACATGACATGGTACCGTACACTCTTGACATGACATGACACCTTTATACATTACTTGACTTGACCTGTTGTACCATGGCTTTACCTGTTACCTGATCTTGTGTCTAATGCCAACAAACATAACATGTAGTCCTCATGGACCGTTCCTGTTGTCTATCCAGACAAACCTGCCTTTACCTGATCCTGTGTTGGCATTAGTTCTTGACTACTGAATACCTGACTTGACATACATAACTTGGGGGTATGGGGAAATCAAAAGTGAAACCTGACTTGTAACTCAACAGTTCGATACCTGTTCTGATCAGTCTTACGGGCTAGGCCAGCCCCGGAGTGATGATGCTGACATCACTCGCCCATCCTGCTACCTGTTACTGCCTAGCGGCACGTCTCGGATTCAGCCCCGAGGGACTTGACCGTGGTCCCGGGCATGCACGGGATACTATTGAGTTACATCGATGATTCATCAATTGATTTCAAAGACTTTAGAATAGAAAACCTGATAGAACAGTTTAGTTTACCCACTGCACGCTACCATGTACTGGTATGATTCATATTATTGTTATTCTTGCTGTATTCATGTTTATATTACATTGCCTGCTACACTGTTCATATTATATTACTTGATGACATGACGCGCTGACGTCTGGGTTTTGCATGGCCCAGATTCCGTACCGCTGTTGCAGTCCGAGCAGGAGTACTTCAGCCAGCAGGCTGAGATGTGAGTTCAGTAGTAGTTAGTTTTATTTCATGCATTTATTTCCTGATGTGAGCCCGCATTATGGGACACACTTTTCAGTTATTTGTATTGGATCATTTGCTTCCGCATTTATTTATTATTGACTCCTGTTATTCTGGATTATGGACATGTTTTAGATAGCTTTATCTTGTTCTTGATATCTCTACAGCCGTAATATGACTGTGGATGGATACTTCCTACCCACAGGTAGCATGGTTGGCTATGTCACATGCCCAATCTAGCGTACTCTGGGAAGCGGAGCGTGACAACTAATGATCCTTAGATCAAAATAAACTGATGGACCTCATTTATATGAGATCTGCGTCCTAAGTTCAAAACCCTAAATCTAATATACGGATTTGGACTAATCCGTACCCTACGGGCATGACATAAATTAGTCTCCTTATACAATCCAAGGGCAACCTCATAATAAACAAATATAACACGACATGAAGTGATCTGCCTGGAGCAGGTGAAAGTTGTTATCACAACGCGATAAAATAATTAACTGCAGGGGTTTACACTTGCAGAGAAGAGCGTCCTCACAATAAAAAATCCCTCATAAATGCGGGGGAATCTGATAAGTCTTCTACATCGTTCGCATCTATCCAAATCACTAATATACAGTGCTATAAATCGACTTGGTATTTTCGGAGAGGTGGGTGGATATGTTCATATAGTATCTGCCCCCAAATTCAGGCTAGACGTTTCCGCGTCGCACTCCAGTCTTCGGTGGTAAACACCACCTAATTAATTGATTTTCCATTTAGAAAAATCAATAATGAGGCGTCCTTCTTCTAAAAGCATTCCTGTATAAATACGGAATACTTCTCCCGGTATACGTACATATACGCATATCCGTATAAAAAAATACGGATAGCACCAAAGAAAGAAAATGAGTAGTGAACAATAATACTAAACTATATATATCAATATATATATTATTAAATCAAAGCCTGATTTAATAATCCTGCTTAATCCTAAGCCGGCTAGTATTATTAACCGTCCGATTAAAGTCCGTGTATCCCGTACATGTATTTAATCGGACCCCTGCACGTACCAACGTACGGCCTCTACATCCATCGTCTGAATCGGAAAAACCTTCTGTGTGGGACTTTAAAGACTCGACAATACACTGGCAATGAGTTTAACCAAAGGCACGTCAGCGGTACTAAGTGTATGTAACGACTACCCAGGTATTTGCCGGGAGGGGGTTCGACAATCAAGTACATTCTTACCCTACTGAGCCTGAATGTGACAGTCTCAGTACAGTACAGTCTCTCATCTAAGAGTATCGCATACCAGGTCTAGAGGGTAGTATTGTCAGACCCCTAATAACCTTATAAGTCGTGCCGGTGTCAAGCCCATCACCTACCGAGAAACCACTGAACAACTATCAGTAAATCTCATCCACTTTGGCCAGAGATTTTTGGTGATAGCCAACCAAACACAGCGCTACATCGACTCCTAATACCAGGAGAGACAGATTCTTGACGATCGCTCACTGCCTCCATGTGGCTTGGGACTGTATCCAACTAAAACCTGTTTGCACGACTCTTTTGAGCCGTGGTAGGATAGTAATCTAAGTACACTGGTAACTCATACGAGACAAATGATGATCTTAGGTCAAAGAACTACACTATACTCATGTCACCTGAAAACTGCTATCTGACAATAGGTATAATAATAACCAATAGTTCCCGGTGAGTTTGTTCAGTGTACTGACCTCTAATGAGTACCTATATACTATCATAGGTGACTCAACACTAATAGGTTGTGAGACTGGATACTGCCTCGGGGTCTAGAAACGTATACAATAGTCTACTCCGGAATATCGATACCCAGTCTCGATACTCCCATGACTAGGGATATTTAAGAATGTGCTTATAGACTACCCAGCTCCCACGTATATGATCGCCATCATAATGCTGGTAGTCATGTAAGAATCCTATGAGCTTCATCAAAGATGAAGATAAATCAGATAGCATACTATCATCTTGAGCAAGACCGTTCTATCTGTATAGGACCGCCTTCAATTATCATAATCGCCTACCTACAATTACAATAATTGCCTTGAGGGCATTATATCCAACAATCTACTACTTTCACTTAAGGCGAATTATTATGGTATTGCATAACCACATCCCGTATGCTACTGAATACCTTTTACTAATCAGTTTCGCAAAGCACGTTTGAGAAACACCTGTGTTCGAGAAATAGCCTCAGTTAATGGATCTGCCATAATATTCTAACATCATCTTTCTACATCTTAATTTCGCGGAGATCAACAATCTCCCGAACTGAGGATACCCCACCTCAAGAATTTTTCTGGACACATGTAGGGACCAAGTTCATAAATGAACAATTTTATCCAACAAGCTTCTTAGACTGTATCTTCCGCTGAATTTAATCAGCATCCTACGCCAAGCCCATCTTAGTATCTTGCTTGGAAACTTATCCAATATACTTCCCCTCAGAAGAGGGTAAACTTATAATTCTGACATCCACTCTGTCATCCAAGTCACCTGGGAAGCCTTAACCGGTAACCGCCTCCCGTAGAAGTCCTCCATTACCAAACACCAAGAACATCCTCTTATGTTCTTACTGCTTCCCACTGTTTCTCCAGGGTCTGATTAATATCTGTGATTGATGTGAAAGAAGTGTTTATCGTAACCGCAATCAATAACGATGTCGCTCGTAGCTAGCCGAGATGAGTACAGGTCGTCCTCAGGGAAACGTGAAACCTTTTACTTGCTTTAGACGAGTTGATTGAAAATAGGGAGGATAGTTTTTAGATCTATGTTCAACACGAATGTAGGATCTATAAAGAAAAGGCATGTAAGGTTCATAGAATTTAGTAGTAATGGATGATTAATTAAAGATGACTCCTTTTATGTTTTAATAGATTTAAAACTAGATCGATAGTGATGAATGTGGATTATGGTTCTTTTGGAAGAAACTAGGGCTTCCCCACTCTTAACCCTTATCCTTGCATTGATCTCTATTCATGTCTAGCCTTTACCAAAACAATTGTTAATCTAATCTTAAATTGCTGTTGAGACTATCAATAAATTGGTAGCGCGCCCGATAAGGATGTTAACAATTACTTTGCTAAAGTTTATAAACTTTATATGATGTAAAAGGATAAGAGATTTTATCATTCATTGACCTACTCTAATCCTATGAACCTTAGCAAGCTAGGAATTACTCATGCATGGTTGAGATAGAAGAGAAGATGAAGAAGGAGATCATATTGTAAATGCAGAAAGTAAAATGCAAAGAATTAAACTAAAGATCTACCTTTTTATTAATCAATTATCATTTACAAATCCGTCGAGTTTAGAATACAAGAACCCTAGTTTATGCTCCCGATCTTTGTCTCGTAGGAAGTAGATGAACAGCTGATGATCAACCTGGATGCGTGGATCGTCTTGGACCTTTTGATCTCTTTGGTTTGATTTGCTTCGTGTAAAAGGTGATAGTCCTCTAAGTTTAGCCCTCGGTCCTTTATATAGCTCAGAAGCAGAAACCCTAGTTGCCTAATATGGTGATTTCCTATTGCGATCATACTGAGAAAATCTCAGATCCTACGGCCACGATACTACCGCGGATCCGCCGCGAATAGGGTATATTGGCCGCAGTTGGGCAGCTCTTTGGTGGTATCAGGATTCCAAATTTCTGGTGCTGCCTTATGTTGACACGTGGAGATTGTTGTGATGTCTAGAATCTTTAAATCTTCTTTGAGTCTCTGCCATTCATGATTTTACGATTGGATTCAACTTTATCGGCATATTTCATTCCCGACATCTTGGATATCTCAATCTCCAGACCTGAGCTAAATCTGCACAATATCTCAATTCATAGTATTAGTAATATTTGTTATTTATTTTTAGATATTATCCTAACCATTTTATATGATATTTCATTGATTAGGGATATTTGATATGACATGCATAATAAAAATATTATATGCATATATTTTCCTTCATAATGTTAATTATAATATATAAACTTATGATAAAAAGTAAATTTGCAGATAAACCCACATATATTCTATATTTATAATAAATACCTTTAAATATTTAAGAAAAGTAAGGAAAATGTTATATCAATTGTGCAATATTTTCAACTGAACAAATTGTTAGTGTATATGCCCTAGAGGCCATTACTGTATTATACTAGCTTGCATATTACTTGATGGAAGCTTGGGATATTCACAGTTGTATAAACAATCTTGCTCAAAATGGTAGTATGCTACTTGGTTTGTTTCTACTTTAATATGTGCATGTGTTTATTTTAGCATGTCGCTTATACATATTAGTAGAGCCCTTAGGATCTTTGCTTGATTACCAGCGTTGTGATGGCAGTCACACTTGTGGGGGCTGGGTAATCTATAAGCACATCCTTATATAGGTCCCTAGTCGTAGGACTATCGAGACAGGACATCGATACTCCGGAGTAGACTAGCGTATGCGCTTCTCATCCCAGCAGGGGAGATGGTCTGTCCCACAACCATCAGTACGTCGTACTGGAGATAGTATGCAGGTGCTCGTTAGGTTACGAGTACACTGGACATGACTCGTCGGGAACTGTTGGTTGGTATCATACCTATCGTCAGTTATCAGTTCCCAGGTGACATGAGTACAGCTTAGTCCGCTGACTTGACACCGTCACTTCGCCTCGAGTGTGTTCCTACTGTACTTTGATTACTACCCTACCACGGCTCAAAGGAGTCATGCAAACAGGTAGTAGTTGGGTGCAGTCCCGAAGCACTTGGAGGCAGTGACGGTTAGACAGGATTCGTCTCTCCCGGTATTTGGGGTTGATATCGCGCTGTGTCTAGGAGAGCCATTACACACAGTCGTTCCTGGCCAGGGCAAGCGAGATATACTGGTAGGTTTCCAGTGTTATCACAGGGTGTTCTAGGCAACACTCCGACACGACTTGTACCGCTATTAGGGGACTGGCGTTTACCACCCCCTAGGCCCGCCATGCGATATTCTCAGACGAACGGACCGGACTGTACGGAGATTGTCACATTCAGGCTCAGTAGGAGTTCGGATGGGTTTACCTCATCGGCCTTCTTATCGACATCTACCTGAGGACTGTTACGTACAGCTAGTGCCGCTTGCAGTCTGTGGTTAAACCCACTGCCAGCGTAGTGTCGAGTCTTTAGAGTCCCACACAGAGAGTTTCCCTGCACTGAGTGAAACTTGTAGAGGCCGTATGGTTTTACGGCAGGGCTACGATCGCTTACGTGCACTTGTGTGTGTTTGTTGTTCGGGCAGACAATACTTGAGGGCTTTGGTTTAAGCCGGATCCTAGTATTGTATGGATGGATTTGTTTTGTCTTCTGTGCATTCGCATTCTACGGAATGCAGGTGCGGGTGTGTTTGCACAGTTGTGAGGAGCGAAGAAGAAGGAGGTGCCTCATTAGGGTTTTGACAGTTGATTCAGTCAAAACCATTATGAGGCGGACTCATTAGGGTTTTGGCAGTTGGTTCGGTCAAAACCATTATGAGCCGGGGACATTATTTACTAATCTTTTTAGTGATAATTATGTTATGGTTAATTGCTTTGACCATTTGACCACACTTGACTTTGTTGACCGTTTGACCAAAGTTGATTTGGACCTTCATGAGAGGTCTAGAGTATTCTTTGGTTTTCTTTTTATTTATGAGATGAAAATGGTCAAGTCAAATGTAGCCATCAACTTTATCATGAAAGGATTAGTAATTATGATGTTTATGGATTATTGCAACCATGGTTCATTTTTCTTTAGTTCATTATTCTTTTTTCATTCTCTCACTTGATATGAGAAAGCTCCATGGTTCTCCTTCTTCTTCTTCCTCTTGATATTTCCTTTGATCTCATGAGTTGAGAGAAAAAGGATCCAAATGGACAAACACATCCATCTACCTCTTCTATACAACCTAGGACATCAAGCCTAGCAACCTTGTTGCCCTAGTTGCCTCGGCTCGAGGTGGACCTCGGAACACAACTCTCGGGTGGATCGTCTTCGACTCAAGAAGGCCGCGGAGGTGATCAAGATCCGGATCGATCCTCGAAGCTTAGATGGATGAGCAGGACAGCGGAGAGAAGACCCGAAGGACCGGTATCGTGAGGTATAATCTCTATGACATAGTAGATAGAACCTCATATAGTTTGCTAGGTTTCGTTTAGCAAAGATCCTTTCTTTTAGTCCATGTTGCTTTGTGTTCAAAAATCGTTTTTTACCATTTCCGCCTCCCTGTAAGAACCGGGGTGAGCAACGTGGACTTACAGTGGTATCAGAGCCTAGCTAAACACAAACTAGCATGTTAGCAAAGTATTTAGAATTTCGATCGGAAAAAATCGCAAAACACGTCCGGAAAAACCAACTTTCTGCCGATTTTCAAAACAGCTCTAAAAATAATTTGACATACATGAAAAATCGGCTCAGGGTTTTCTAAAAACACCCACCAAAAACGTTCCAGTGAATCGGTCAACGCGGAACCGCGGCAAGAACATGCTTCTTGCCGCGGATCCGCGGCCGAGTTGACTCGGCCGTGGGTCATTTTTGGTGCAGTGTTCATACTGTGATGTTTTAGGATTTTTGTGATAGTTTGTTTCTGCCCAGAATTTCCAGAGAACAAATTTGTGTTTGGGGTGGTTACAAATCCGTATTTTGATCGAAATTCCGTAGACTTTGGCTAATGGATTTTATCTGTGATGTGATATATGTATTGAACGTCTGCTAATCGCTATACGTCGATTAGTGGGGGTTATACATATCTGTGATCTGTAATGTTGATGGTTTGTGTATATGAACTCGTTGGATTGTCACGGATGAATAGCCGGGGGGATGTGAGATGAGAGTTTCTTTTTCTTTCATTCAATGTAAAATTTGTAATTGATGTAATATTATTTTATAGCCGCACATCCGGGATGAGCTTGTAGCCGCCATTGTATAATTTCTTTTACTGTTTTTGCTCCTAGGATAGACCCAAGGTGGGGTGCACAAACTACCGGGTATCTCGAAGTGCCGAGTGGCTTACTCACGTTGTTGAGGGAGGTTGCTTCACTTCGGATACTTGGCGGGTAGTTTGCCGCACCCGTAGGGGTCTAGGGAGGGGTATTGGCTATTCATCGTGACCGTGTAATCCGTCTTTCGTTGCAGGCTCGAACGAAACGCGGATTCCTAGTATATCCAAAGTGTTCATCTGTGATCTGGAATGGCTATCATTGCATCTGACGAATGTATATATCTATATATGATATCTATTTAGGCGTTGCTTATGTTTTGCATCCGCGCTAGTTCTGCCCCCGCTCTGTCGTTAGTTAAGTAACCTAACGGGTGATGACGGGACCCCGTGGAGAATGTGGATGGAATAAGCGTACGTCATATTTTCATTATTTTCTGCAATGGTAGGATTAAAGATGGGACACATTAAAATTAATGCAAGAAAATAAACCAAAGTGAAGTCATTGGAACACTTTCAAAACCACTCGGTTCTTTTCAAAACCAACTTTTAAACGTAGAGCTTGAACCACTCCTTTTAAAAGCTATCTCGTTCCATCGATTATATCAAGTTCACTACGTTCACGGTTTCTCCAAAACCATTCGTAGCACTCCATCATTTCAGTTAAATATTCGGTAGTATTCAAGCTATGTATTTTGACCTACGCCAAGGCATAGTGATTGGTAGCTGCCGGATATTTATCTGTAGCATAGATAGATGCGTTGGTTTGGGACAGTCGTACTACTATTTTGGCCTACGTCAAGGGTATGTACGGGTGTGTTCAAATTAACCTGGATAATGATGGGTAGAACTTGACACGTGACTTATGATATTTTGGCCTACGTCAAGGTCATAAGAGCATGGGGCAAAAATCCACATCGGGAGTTTCTAAAGAAACTGAAACTTGCTAGTGCTGCATACCATTTGGAGTGTGATGATTCTGGTAGGATTCCTTCAGTTTTATCACACGATGATATTTGGATCCCGATCCTACTGTGAGTATATGGTACTCCTCGGGAACTTTCTCACTTAACGATCAATGCTATAAACCATGTAGGTGTCTAGAAAGGTGTTAGCGGGGCTACGCCCCCAGGGAAAAGAGGTTCTTTAATTAAGGAACTTCGCGAAAGCGTTGGAAAACCTCCCTCGAAGTACCGACACTGGCCTGGCTGAACGGTTAAGCAAGTATTGTACGGTGAGATTGATCCTGACTAATTCTTCCTTTATGGTTTGAGGAGGGATTCGAGAGATAGTGGGAGTCATCCTGTTTAGATAAATTAAAAACCAATCTAAACTTGCAAGAGTATCATGCTGAGTGTTTTCTTCTCTCTCTCTTAGTTGCAGCGACCCAGTGACCACTGTAAGTCTACGCTAGCGCCCCGGCCGTCTACAGACGCCAAATGCGGAACAAAAACTTTTTAACTGGCGCTATCGTATACTTTAACCCGGATCTGCCATTATTGCTAAACTAACAAACTGTAAAGAGTGTAGAAAGGTTATACCGAATGATCCGAGTCCTTCGTTCTTTAACCATCATCTCACGCTCCGTTGCGGCTGCTCTAATCTCTTCGATCTCCGATCTGCTCATCCAGGTGGCACCACATCACTGATTCTTTAAACGGGCTCCCGCCTCTGACTCGAGGCAACTCGGTCGTCAAGTTTGCTAAAAGAGACGACCAAGATTGATGTAGAGAATGAGTAGATGACTTTGTCTCGCTTCGTCCAAATCCGTGGAGGATCGGGTGATGGAATGAAATGAGCTGTGAAATTCCATACACCGATAAAACCTATCATAATCTTTTCAAGTGAAAACTCAAGCAAGTGAGAGAGAGAGGAGGGGCCGGCCATATATAGGTGGAGGGAGGTGAGTGTAGGAGAGGGGAGAGTAACCTTAAGCAAATATCATGTGTGAACACAAAATAAAATATCTTAAGGAAAACAAAACCTCATTGAAATCAAAGCATGAGTCATTAACCTTGTCACCAATTTCTAGAACCTTCTAGAACCTTCTAGAAGCATGACTCACTCTCATCCAAGAAAAGATAAATCCGTCTTTAACCGAATGTTAAAAGACGGCTGATAGAAAACTGGAAACTGGCAACTTCCAAAAGTGATCCTGAAACGAATTTCAGGACAACCCCGAAACTGTATAAATATACCCGCATTTGTATTACGACCGAATACAAATGCAACTGAGACAAAGATATTATACCTACTCAATATAATACTCGGATCCGGCTTAAACCAAAGCCGACCAGTATCATCTGCCCGAAAAATAACACGTGCGTAAACGCACGTGCATTTTCCGAACCCTGCCATAAAACCATACGGCCTCTACAACGTTTCGCCCGAACTTGGGAAACTGTCTGTGGGGGACTCTAATGACTCGTCAGTACCCTGGCAGTGGGTTTAACCACAAACCGTCAGCGGCACTAGCTATGCGTAACGGCTGCCCATGGACTGACCTCAAGGGAGGCCGATGAGCGAACTCAAGGGAGGCCGATGAGCGAACTCATCCGGAAACCGTACTGAGCCTAACAGTGACAATGTATATACAGTCCGGTCCGTTCGTCAATGAGTATCGCATATCCGCCTAGGGGGCTAGTAACGTCAGACCCCCAGAAGCAGTATAAGTCGTGTCGGAGTGTAGCCCAATAACACCCTGAGATACTACTGGAGTACCTACCAGTAAATCTCCTGCCATGGCCATGGACTTTGTGTAATGGCTCTCCTAGACACAGCACGACCTCGCCCCCAATACCGGGAGAGACGAATCCCCTGCCGATCCGCTCACGTGCCTCCATATGGCTCGGGACTGTACCCAAAAGCTACCTGTTTGCACGACTCCTTTGAGCCGTGGTAGGGTAGAAATCAAAGCACAGTGGGAACTCACACGAGACAAATGACGACCTCAGGTCAATGAACTAACCTGTACACATGTCACCTGGGAACTGCTATCTGACGATAGGTATAGTACTAACTAGCAGATTCCCGGCGAGTCCTGTCCGGTGTACTCATAACCCAATGAGCACCCGTATACATCTTAGGTGATCCAACTGACACCAGTGGCTTGTGAGACCGGCCACTGCCCCTCGTCGGGGTCTCGACTGTATACACTAGTCTACTCCGGAGTATCGATGCCCTGTCTCGAAACTCCCACGACTAGGGACCACAATTAAGGATATGCATATAAACTACCCAACTCTCACGTATATGATCGCCGTCATACAGTTGGTAGTAAAGCAAGATCCTAAGAGCTCTATCAAAGTGTAACATGTAATCAGTCACCTGAACATGTACACGACTGATAAAGGCAAACCAGATAGCATACTATCATCTCGAGCAAGACTGTCCTACCGGTATAGGTCCTCCGCAATCATTGCAATCACGTACCTGCGATCCAATAATTGACTATGAGGGCACTATCTCCAACAATCTCCCACTTGCACTCAAGGCTAATTATTGCAATGTTGACTACTCACAGCCCGTGTGAAACCGAACATCCAACTCCTCTACTAATCAGTTTCACAAAGCCCGTTTGTAAAACTATTGTGTTCGAGAAATAGCCTCAGTGAGTGGATCCGCCTAGATGTTTCTTTCAATATCTCTCTTAATCTCAAGTTCGCAGAGAAAGCCATCTCCCGAATTGAGTAATACCTGTCTTAGAATATGTCTGGATTTCTGATGGGACCTTGTTCATAAATGAACTCCAAATCCAAACTTCTTAGACTGTATCGATCACTGAACCTAATCAGTATCCGGCACCATGCCACCCACAGTATCCTCTTGGACCACCTGTCCATAATACTGTCCCTCTTCGTCAGAGGGAAAAACTATAACTCTGACAATCACTCTGTCAACCATGTCACCTTTGAAGCCTGGAATGATGATCGTCTCCCGAAGGAGGCTGCCGTCATCAACTCCGTAGAACATGTACTTATGTTCTAAAACTGCTTCTTTATGTTTCTCCAGGATTGGATTAATACAAACTTATTGCATCTAGTGCAAAAACAACATTTGGTGTGGTACTTGACATCTCATGATTGACTCAATTGCCTAAGCAAGTGATATGCCAATCATGCACAGCCCTCTCCCCTTTAGTCTATACGACAGCTTTAGAGAGGGTGACTCCATCACCTGCAGGTACACTACCATGCTAGGAGTCAACTATTCTAAAAACCATTAGAATATCTGTCAAAGTACCCACATTGGGAAACTACCCAAATCCAAATCTAAAACCATAGATCTAGAAACCAGAATGTCAAGTATTATATCCATATCCTGTCTGGAGAAACACCTGTGTGACGACCACAGTACAACCGATCGTAGTATAGGAATTTTACTTCCCACTCTGTGTATGTCATCCAGATACCATGACATCACACCCTACTACTTTCTTAACAGATCCATCCCCTATTCTGATTGAAGTCAAACCCATGACTGTCACATCAAAATTAGATGATCTATCTCCGCTATAACTGCTCTAGTCTATAAATAGACATAAGCTACTTGCCCACCATGCTTCCGCTGCTCCCACTGACTACGACAACCCTCCTACCGGGTCTCATATCCTGGAACAACAGTAGTGTCAAGTCTGGGTAGATAATAACCTCCCTGTCACCGTCCTTGAGGCTACCGAAGTACCTCTCGGGTGTCTGAGGTTACCCACCATATCTGCGGAGTGGCTATTGGAATGTCAAACCTGATTGAATATATAGGTCCTATTAAATTTTCCGTAATCGTTCGCGGTTCTGGAATCACTTCCAGTTCTACCATACTCCCACTACTGTTTTCTGAAAAAGATTCATTTTAATAAAACTGTGGCGAGTCAAGAACAATATCACTATTGATCTTCCAAATGGTAGAATATCAACCCTCGTCATAGCCAGGGTCAACCCACAAACAGCCATTACAGAAACGTGCCCTGAGTTATCCAGAGTCTGGTTTTAAACATAAGCTGGACAACTCCCCGTACCTTAACATCTTTTAAGGTACGATCCATTCTATATCCAATACAGAAACTTTGGCACTTATTTAATTGGAACCATATTCAAATCATGCAGCTGTCTCCAGTGCATATCACTTTAATGGAAAGAGGCTAATCAGCATTACTCAACTTAGGAATCCATCCAATTATGAGTAACCTGAAAGAGAAACAAGTTTCTCTAAACCATTACTATCATCTGAATACCAATCACAAGAATCTACATCTTCGATCTCTTTGAAGAATCCCGATACTTGTGACACCTGGTTCTCTACTTTGTTCTTATACCCACAACTTCTCAAAACTTAGACCTTGTATTTCTACGAAACACTTGTCTAAAAACTAGAGAAGTTATAAGTAAACAGAACATAGTACGAGGACCTACCCCTTTGTCCTGATGGACACTGGACAACATACAATACTCTGTATAAGTCCGCTGAGTTGAATAACTCAAAATCTGTGTGTCGTAGGTTGAAAACTGTACCCTGGCGATTTCCTCAAATATCACGAATTACAACGAATTCCGATATAATGAGGATAATCACCTAATTCCCAATAACTTACTCCCACTCATCATCTGTAAAACCATACAGATATGAGAATGAAACCTGGTAAATACATACCCTTGGAGTGAGTGTCTAATCGGGAAAACAGTTTTTCTTTAACAATGCACTGAAACATGAAAATGTTTCGTAGGGGTATCCTGGTATTCATAGCAATGCCTCTTCCATAATCCAATTCATGACTTCAACCGTATATTTTATTGCCATCTCTCCAAATCCCTTTATTTGTCTTTAGTCGTTAGCTTCTGTACACCATCGTTAGGCTAAATGGTTTTCTTCCTTCCCTACCGTTCGGCACCAGCCTATGGTTTGGAAGAAGACTATCCTGTAAGCATAATAGGTGTACCCTCCTAAACCAAGGAGTACTCGCATCTCGAGAGAAGGTGATGATAAAAGACAACTGAATAATACCTTATTCTTTTTAAAGGTGAAATAAGAGTGGCGATGAAGTACGCGGTTTGGTCGTGAATGATAACAGTCGCAATTTACTTTGCCCTCTTTCTAATCCCTTTATTTTGTCTTTACATATTACCTTCTGCACACCCTACTTAGGCTAATTGGTTTTCTTCATTCCCTACCTTTCGGCACCTGCCTATGGTTTGGAATAAGACTATCCAATAAGCGTAATAGGTGTACTCTCCTAAACTAAGGAGCCCTCGCAACCTGAGAGAAGGTGATAATAAAAGACAACTGAATAAACCAATTCTATTTCTCCTGAACCTGGATCCATCCTCGAAGAAGTCCCTTCGAGTTCGTATATAACCATACGATGGATCTATCCAATGGAAGTGGATGTCCGTAGTAATACGGGTGTTCTGAGAAATTCAAAGGGTAGAAGAAGGAGTGGCAATGACTTATGCAACATAGACAATCCAAAAGCCAGTATTTTAAGAAGGTTCGGTCAACTTGGTCACTGAGTCATAGTCTAGGGTCGGTCAAAGGTCGCTGCCAAAGAGAGAGAGAAAAGAAACACTCTGCGTGCACTCTAACCTAGATCAGAATGGTTATCACTTTATCTAATCCGGAAACCTCCCACTGTCCTGTCAAATTCTCCTCCAAACCTAAAGAAGAATCAATCGGGATCACCCGAAGAGTAAACCAACTCATCAGTGGGAATCAGGATCCAACTCTCATTGCATGATAACGTGATGGAATGCATCCACGTTACTCATACTCCAGAAGGTATGTGCATACTTGGCAAGTTTCAGTTTCTTTAGAAACTCCCGATAAGATTTTTGCCCCATGCTCTTATAACCTTGGCGTTGGTCAAAATGTCATAAGTCACATGCCAAGTTCTACCCGTCACTATCTTGTCAATTTGAACCCACCCGCACATGCCCTTGACGTTGGCCAAAATGGCAGAACGACTGTCCCAAACCAACTCATCTATCTATGCAACAATTGAATACCCAGCAGCTACCAAACACTATGCCTTGGCGTTGGTCAAAATACATAGCTTGAATACTACTGAATACCCAAAAGAAGTGACGGAGGGCTACGGCTGGTTTTTGGCGAAAAACCTTTAACGTAGTGAACTTGATATCACTGAAGGAACCTGATAGCTTTTTTTAAAATATAGTGGCGAAAAACCTTTTGCTAAAGAGGTCATTCCCGGTGAAGGGATCTCGGCTCTTTCCTCGTGGAATGAGGTGCAGGATATTCCACTGAATACCGCTATGCAAAGCAACTTGTAATCGACTATAGTGAAGTTATTACCCTGACGCAAACTTCTGCCCAAGGGGTCAGTCCCGGTGAAGGGATATCGGCCCTTGCCCCGTCGAATGAGGTGCAGGATATTCCACTGAATACCGCTATGCAAAACAAAAGGAAACGTCTTTGCAATAACACTTTTTAAATTTGTTCCAACAACTACAAACAGGTTTGTTTAACTTTTTGCATTGATCAGAATCAACGCAGTCCCATCAATAAATCACACCAGAAAAGAACGAAAATAAAATGTACGTATATGCCATCCGCATTCGTCACTGGGTCCCGTCATCACTCGTTAGGTTACTTAACTAACGACAGAGCGGGGACTGGACTAGCGCGGGTGTAAAACATATACAACATCTAATAGTATATAAACCAATATACAATAATCGCTCCAGGCATGATAATATGCAACATTACAGAAAAGTAATAAGCATTACAGAACAATACAGATAATCTGGGATCCCCGGGTTTCACAGAGCCGCTGCTGAAACCCGACGTTCCCCTGTCGTGTGGATAGCCTGTGCAATGAAACCTAGACCCCTACGGGTGCGGCAAGTTACCCGCCAAAACCTGAAGCGAGGTAGTCCCCACAGCATAGTGAATGGAACACCCGGCACTTCACGGAATCCGGTAATCTTGGGCACCCCTCCTTGGGTCAACCTGTACCCCCTACGAGTGCGGCGAATAGTCTGCCAATTCTAGAGTGGGACCCCTCTGCCTCTCAAAGCCATGAGATGCGGACCCGTTGCCCTCCAGAATCCGGCTATCCGTGCACTCCGTCGCGGGGCAAAACCTAGTACAGTAATGAAAAATAGTACAACAGGTACATCGACCGCAACCTGGTCGTGCCCCAAAAGAATATTATACAACAGGCAGTGACGGCAGTCCACATGTTGGACGCTCGCCCCGCAATATCAAATGTACAAATAAATTCAAACTGCACTATCATTGCACACTGCTATCCACCACGACAAATCCGCAACATCACAGCACAACACAGAACATCAACGCGAATGTCACGTTCGCAAACCCGTCTAAAAGAACTATAGCAATCAGACACGGTTTACCGATCAAATGACATTCCCGGTCGGAGATATAATGTAAGCACTGTAAACTAACATGTTTAAATTTCGATCGACTAAATATCACAAAGTGGGCCCCACGCAAATCTGCAGAACAGTAACAAAACCTGGGCCCAAAAGATATATGCTAAAACCCCCAATTTCCAGAGGGGAACACACTGTACAAATTTGGGGGCATGATCGCTCAGAACGGCCGCGGATGCGCGGCCAAACCATGGGTTTGGCCGCGTTTCCGCGGCTGTCTTGTCGACTCACGTGCTCAAATTTGTACGTCGTTCTTAAAAAACCCTGCACAGTTTTCTGAGATGTGTGAAATATTTTTAGGACACCGTTTAAAAACAACAGAAACTGTCAAGCTTGGATTTTGCAGTTTTTGATTTCCGGTTCGATCGATGTTTTAAACGCGTTAGCACAAGTTAGTATAGCAAAATGGTGAGGCTCTGATACCACTGTAAGTCTACGCTAGCGCCCCGGCCGTCTACAGACGCCAAATGCGGAACAAAAACTTTTTAACTGGCGCTATCGTATACTTTAACCCGGATCTGCCATTATTGCTAAACTAACAAACTGTAAAGAGTGTAGAAAGGTTATACCGAACGATCCGAGTCCTTCGTTCTTTAACCATCATCCCACGCTCCGTTGCGGCTGCTCTAATCTCTTCGATCTCCGATCTGCTCATCCAGGTGGCACCACGTCACTGATTCTTTAAACGGGCTCCCGCCTCTGACTCGAGGCAACTCGGTCGTCAAGTTTGCTAAAAGAGACGACCAAGATTGATGTAGAGAATGAGTAGATGACTTTGTCTCGCTTCGTCCAAATCCGTGAACGATCGGTTAATGAAGTTGCCGAGGGAATCGGGTGATGGAATGAAATGAGCTGTGAAATTCCATACACCGATAAAACCTATCATAATCTTTTCAAGTGAAAACTCAAGCAAGTGAGAGAGAGAGGAGGGGCCGGCCATATATAGGTGGAGGGAGGTGAGTGTAGGAGAGGGGAGAGTAACCTTAAGCAAATATCATGTGTGAACACAAAATAAAATATCTTAAGGAAAACAAAACCTCATTGAAATCAAAGCATGAGTCATTAACCTTGTCACCAATTTCTAGAACCTTCTAGAACCTTCTAGGAGCATGACTCACTCTCATCCAAGAAAAGATAAATCCGTCTTTAACCGAATGTTAAAAGACGGCTGATAGAAAACTGGAAACTGGCAACTTCCAAAAGTGATCCTGAAACGAATTTCAGGACAACCCCGAAACTGTATAAATATACCCGCATTTGTATTATGACCGAATACAAATGCAACTGAGACAAAGATATTATACCTACTCAATATAATACTCGGATCCGGCTTAAACCAAAGCCGACCAGTATCATCTGCCCGAAAAATAACACGTGCGTAAACGCACGTGCATTTTCCGAACCCTGCCATAAAACCATACGGCCTCTACAACGTTTCGCCCGAACTTGGGAAACTGTCTGTGGGGGACTCTAATGACTCGTCAGTACCCTGGCAGTGGGTTTAACCATAAACCGTCAGCGGCACTAGCTATGCGTAACGGCTGCCCATGGACTGACCTCAAGGGAGGACGATGAGCGAACTCATCCGGAAACCGTACTGAGCCTAACAGTGACAATGTATATACAGTCCGGTCCGTTCGTCAATGAGTATCGCATATCCGCCTAGGGGGCTAGTAACGTCAGACCCCCAGAAGCAGTATAAGTCATGTCGGAGTGTAGCCCAATAACACCCTGAGATACTACTGGAGTACCTACCAGTAAATCTCCTGCCATGGCCATGGACTTTGTGTAATGGCTCTCCTAGACACAGCACGACCTCGCCCCCAATACCGGGAGAGACGAATCCCCTGCCGATCCGCTCACGTGCCTCCATATGGCTCGGGACTGTACCCAAAAGCTACCTGTTTGCATGACTCCTTTGAGCCGTGGTAGGGTAGAAATCAAAGCACAGTGGGAACTCACACGAGACAAATGACGACCTCAGGTCGATGAACTAACCTGTACACATGTCACCTGGGAACTGCTATCTGACGATAGGTATAGTACTAACTAGCAGATTCCTGGCGAGTCCTGTCCGGTGTACTCATAACCCAATGAGCACCTGTATACATCTTAGGTGATCCAACTGACACCAGTGGCTTGTGAGACCGGCCACTGCCCCTCGTCGGGGTCTCGACTGTATACACTAGTCTACTCCGGAGTATCGATGCCCTGTCTCGAAACTCCCACGACTAGGGACCACAATTAAGGATATGCATATAAACTACCCAACTCTCACGTATATGATCGCCGTCATACAGTTGGTAGTAAAGCAAGATCCTAAGGGCTCTATCAAAGTGTAACATGTAATCAGTCACCTGAACATGTACACGACTGATAAAGGCAAACCAGATAGCATACTATCATCTCGAGCAAGACTGTCCTACCGGTATAGGTCCTCCGCAATCATTGCAATCACGTATCTGCGATCCAATAATTGACTATGAGGGCACTATCTCCAACAACCACATATAGGTTACATCTAGATAATAAAATGACTGAATCTGACTGTTATGACTGGCAAAGGTCAGTCCAGATGTCCATTGCCCATGACAAGCTGGGACACCTCTTAACTAATCCAACCCCTGCCGTCTCAGGACCAGTTTCCCCTGTCACGGATATTGATATCCGTAAGACATCGGAAAAAGATTGTGCGAAAGCCAAGTGCCTCGTGTTAGCCTCAGTTAATGGTGCATACCAGAGGCAGCACGAGAAGATGGACTCAGTTTCTGTCTTCCTCCATAACAAAGATTTATATGGAGAGCAATCTCGTATCGCAAGATATGATACCTCGAACGAATTTCTTCAAGCGAGGTTGGCTATCGGGTCATCTGTAGGGGGCAACATCCTTACAGAGACTAGCTATTTAGAGCTCACGGACCTGAAGACCACGTTGAAGAAAGGGTCAGATGCTGACTTGATTCTACAGTCTCTACCTTCTATCCTGAAAGAAACCAGGGAAGTAGAAGGAAAGGGAAGGGCAAAAGTTTCGGGACTGGATGTAGTAAAAGTGGGACGTTCCTATTGTTACGGGAATGAACATTGGCAGAAAGATTGCAGGGCTAGCAAAGCCAGTAGCCAGGATTCGAAGCACGTTGTGGCTTCGACTTCGGGTGTGTTTGTAATAGAGAACTGTATGTCAGTTAACCCTACTTCCTGGGTATTGGATACCGAATCAGGATCTCACATCTGTAATTCGTTACAGGCTCTGAGAAACCGTAGAGTTATCAAGATAGGTGATATGACTCTCAGGGTTGCTAACGGAATGAGCATGAACGCTGAATCCGTAGGGGAATATCATCTTGGACTGACAACTGGGCAGATATTGATTTTGCATAACTGTTTGTATATACCAGGTGCGACTTGTAATATCATATCTGTATCTTTACTTTCTAAGGAAGGATATGATTTTACTTTTGTAAGCGATGTGATCCACATCCACCTAAATCAAGTTCTGATTGGGTCAGGTACATTAAATAACGGGATATACGTATTGAATCAAGCTCAGATTTTCAGTGTCCAGAACACACTTAAAAGAAAGTCTCCGGAATTAAATCAGGCTTTCTTATGGCATTGTAGACTGGGTCACATCAATGAGAGAAGGCTGACGAAGTTACATACGGAAGGATATTTGGATCCATTCAAATATCAATCATATGCAACTTGTCAATCCTGTCTCAAAGGAAAGATGATAAAGACTCCGTTCACTGGACACGGAGTAAGAGCAAGCGAGCTCTTGGGACTCGTACACAGCGATGTATGCGGTCCAATGTCTACACATGCGTGAAGTGGTTATTTTTACTTCATTACTTTTACGGATGACTTTTCAAGGTTCAGATATGTCTTCTTAATGAAACATAAATCTGAAGCCTTTGGAAAATTCCAGGAATACAAGAATGAAGTAGAAAAACAAACAGGCAAAAGTATCAAGACACTAAGATCTGATCGAGGTGGTGAATATTTGAGTGCCGAGTTCCTGGATTACCTAAAAGAGAATGGAATTCTCTCTCAGCTTACTCCTCCATACACTCCGCAACATAACGGTGTATCGGAGAGACGGAACCGAACCCTATTGGATATGGCGCTTCCATGATGAGTAACGCTGAGTTACCGCGATCATTCTGGGGATATGCACTAGAATCAGCTGCATATCTTTTGAACCGAGTTCCAACTAAGACTGTGCCTACCACACCATATCAGATATGGAGTGGGAAGAAACCCTATTTTCAATATCTGAAGATTTGGGGATGTCCAGCTTTTGTCAAAAAGCAGCATGCGGACAAACTCGAGGCACGCTCAATATAGTGCAAGTTTGTGGGATACCCAAAGAACTCCAGGGGGTATCTTTTCTATTACGCAGAAGAACAAAAGGCCTTTGTCTTTCGTAATGCCCACTTTCTGGAACATCAGTTCTTAGAAAAAGAAATAAGTGGGAGCGCAATAGAGCTGGAAGAAATTCCAGAACCACAAACTATTACTGAAAGCTTAGTAGAACCAGAGGGTTCGAAAGAAGTGGACATTCCTACGCCGCTCCGCAGGAGTAGTAGGCAGTCTCATCCGCTCGAGAGATACTACGGTTTTCTCATAGACGGGGATATAGAGGATTGCACCATTGACTATGGTGAGCCTCCTAGCTTCTAGCAGGCCATTCAGAGCGGTGACTCAGTAAAATGGCTGGATGCAATGCGGACCGAGATGGAGTCCATGTACACCAACAAAGTTTGGACTTTGGACTTTGCTCCAGAAGGGGTAAAACCCGTAGGCTGCAAATGGATCTTCAGAAAGAAGATTGGTGTAGATGGGCAGGTTGAAACCTATAAAGCTAGACTTGTTGCAAAGGGTTTTCGTCAAAGACCTGGTTTAGACTATGACGAGACCTTTTCTCCAGTGGCTATGCTCAAATCCATTCAGATCCTTCTTGCCATTGCTGCCTTCCACGATTATGAAATCTGGCAGATGGACGTAAAGACGGCTTTCCTAAATGGAAATTTAGAAGAGTACGTCTATATGGATCAGCCGGAGGGATTCATTCAGAGTGGGAGCAGCGGTAAAGTGTGCAAGTTGCTCAAGTCTATCTATGGACTGAAGCAGGCATCGCGGAGTTGGAACATCTGCTTTGATGATACTGTCAAAGAATTCGGCTTTATCAAAAACCCAGATGAACCATGCATTTACAGTAAGATTGTAGGAATAACTGTGATATTCCTCGTCTTGTACGTGGATGACATTCTCCTAATAGAAAATGATATTCCTATGCTACAATCAGTCAAAGGATTCTTGTCACAGAGGTTCTCCATGAAGGACCTGGGCGATGCCAACTACATTCTGGGGATCCAGATCTATCGTGATAGATCTAAGAGGATGTTGAGACTTTCACAGTCCAGGTACATCGACACCATACTGAAAAGATTCAGTATGGAAGATTCCAAGCGCGGTAATTTACCGGCTTGTCACGGGATCACCTTCTCCAAAGAGATGTCTCCCAAGAATGATTTGGAAAGGGATCGCATGTCTATTATACCCTACGCTTCTGCGGTAGGCTCTATAATGTATGCGATGTTATGTACCAGACCAGATGTAGCATACGCATTGAGCGTTGTAAGCCAGTATCAGTCGGACCCAGGGGAGAAACACTGGATAGCAGTAAAGAACATTCTCAAGTACCTGAGAAGGACTAAGGAGATGTTCTTGGTGTATGGTGGAAAAGACCTCCAGATCGAGGCCTTTGCTGACTCCAGCTTTCAGAGTGACAAGGATGACTCCAAGTCCATGTCGGGTTATGTCTTTACCCTCAATGGAGGGACGGTTTGCTGGAAGAGTTCCAAGCAGGAAACCGTTGCTGGCTCAACTATGGAAGCGGAGTACATAGCTGCTTGCGATGCCGCAAAGGAAGCTGTCTGGATGAAGAAGTTCCTCACGGAGCTTCAGGTGGTTCCTACCATTGTTGATCCAATACCGCTGTATTGTGACAACAACGGCGCTATAGCTTTAGCGAAGGAACCCAGGTCCCATCAGAAGTCCAAGCACATTTTGAGGCGGTACCACCTGATCAGGGAGATCGTAGATCGCCGGGAGATCGAGGTGAAGAGAGTAAATTCGGAGAATAACACTGCAGATTCACTCACGAAGGCCCTACCCCAGACTCAGTTCGAGCGGCTGATCGAGATGATAGGTCTTCGATACGCCAGTACATGGCCTTAGTGCAAGTGGGAGATTGTTAGTGTATATGCCCTAGAGGCCATTACTGTATCATACTAGCTTGTATATTACTTGATGGAAGCTTGGGATATTCACAGTTGTATAAACAATCTTGCTCAAAATGGTAGTATGCTACTTGGTTTGTTTCTACTTTAATATGTGCATGTGTTTCTTTTAGCATGTCGCTTATACATATTAGTAGAGCCCTTAGGATCTTTGCTTGATTACCAGCGTTGTGATGACAATCACACTTGTGGGGGCTGGGTAATCTATAAGCACATCCTTATACAGGTCCCTAGTAGTAGGACTATCGAGACAGGGCATCGATACTCCGGAGTAGACTAGCGTATGCGCTTCTCATCCCAGTAGGGGAGATGGTCTGTCCCACAACCATCAGTACGTCGTATTGGAGATAGTATGCAGGTGCTCGTTAGGTTACGAGTATACTGGACAGGACTCGTCGGGAACTGTTGGTTGGTATCATACCTATCGTCAGTTATCAGTTCCCAGGTGACATGAGTACAGCTTAGTCCGTTGACTTGACACCGTCACTTCGTCTAGAGTGTGTTCCTATTGTACTTTGATTACTACCCTACCACGGCTCAAAGGAGTCGTGCAAACAGGTAGGAGTTGGGTGCAGTCCCGAAGCACTTGGAGGCAGTGACGGTTAGACATGATTCGTCTCTCCTGGTATTGGGGGTTGATATCGCGCTGTGTCTAGGAGATCCATTACACACAGTCGTCCCTGGCCAGGGCAAGTGAGATATACTGGTAGCTCCAGTGTTATCTCAGGGTGTTCTGGGCTACACTCCGACATGACTTGTACCGCTATTAGGGGACTGACATTTACCACCCCTAGGCCTGCCATGCGATATTCTCAGACGAACGGACTGGACTGTACGGAGATTGTCATATTCAGGCTCAGTAGGAGTTCGGATGGTTTACCTCATCGGCCTTCTTATCGACATCTACCTGGGGACTGTTACGTACAGCTAGTGCCGCTTGCGGTCTGTGGTTAAACCTACTGCCAGCGTAGTGTCGAGTCTTTAGAGTCCCACACAGAGAGTTTCCCTGCACTGAACGAAACGTGTAGAGGCCGTATGATTTTACGGCAGGGCTACGATCGCTTACGTGCACTTGTGTGCGTTTGCTGTTCGGGCAGACAATACTTGTGGGCTTTGGTTTAAGCCGGATCCTAGTATTGTATGGATGGATTTGTTTTGTCTTCTGTGCATTCACATTCTACGGAATGCGGGTGCGGGGTGTGTATGCACAGTTGTGAGGAGCGAAGAAGAAGGAGGTGCTTCATTAGGGTTTTGACAGTTGATTCGGTCAAAACCATTATGTGGCAGGCTCATTAGGGTTTTGACAGTTGATTCGGTCAAAACCATTATGAGGCAGACTCATTAGGGTTTTGGCAATTGGTTCGGTCAAAACCATTATGAGCCGGAGATATTATTTACTAATCTTTTTAGTGATAATTATGTTATGGCTAATTGCTTTGACCATTTGACCACACTTGACTTTGTTGACAGTTGGACCAAAGTTGACTTGGACCTTCATAAGAGGTCTAGAGTATTCTTTGGTTTTCTTTTTATTTATGAGATGAAAATGGTCAAGTCAAATGTAGCCATCAACTTTATCATGAAAGGATTAGTAATTATGATGTTTATGGATTATTGCAACCATGGTTCATTTTTCTTTAGTTCATTATTCTTTTCTCATTCTCTCACTTGATATGAGAAAGCTCCATGGTTCTCCTTCTTCTTCTTCTTCTTGATATTTCCTTTGATCTAATGTGTTGAGAGAAAAAGGATCCAAATAGACAAACACATCCATCTACCTCTTCTACACAACTTAGGACATCAAGCCTAGCAACCTTGTTGCCCTAGTTGCCTCGGCTCGAGATGGAGCTCGGAACACAACTCTCGGGTGGATCGTCTTCGACTCAAGAAGGCCGCGGAGGTGATCAAGATCCGGATCGATCCTCGGAGCTTAGATGGACGAGCAGGACAGCGGAGAGAAGACCCGAAGGACCGGTATCATGAGGTATAATCTCTATGACATAGTAGATAGAACCTCATATAGTTTGCTAGGTTTTGTTTAGCAAGTATCCTTTCTTTTAGTCCATATTGCTTTGTGTTCAAAAATCGTTTTTTACCGTTTCCGCCTTCCCGTAAGAACCGGGGTGAGCAACGTGGACTTACACAAATACCCCCTAAACTAAACTTTGATCATCCCGAGCAAACTAGTTATTCAAGAAAGGGAGAAAAAAGGAAAATAAAAACCTAGTACACTTTCGGAGGCAATACGATTGTACTGAGCACGTGCAAAAAGTCTTTAAATCTCTAGGTGTCCCTAGTAGGAAGGGTATTTTCTCCTGAGGATTTTTAGCGGATTACACCCGCAAAATCCCATAATAAAAGAGAGAAGATGAAAATTACATACAAAGATAAGAACTATAAAAGAAAGAACTTGAAAATAAGAGTTTCCAACTACACCAGCTTTTCAATTGCTAAGGGCCCTATCTTAATGGTCGTGAAAAGATATTAGAAGTCACATCATCCCTCAATAAAATATCGCCTTTAGTCTTCTTCCCTTCCTTTCTTCCAAATATCGATCATATACCCCTACATGTGTGTAAATGACATCCCTACACTTAGAGAATTCAATTCAAGCTATCATACTCTTGTCCATCTTCCTTAGTACTTTTTAGTCGGTGAATATTTTAGATGGAATTGCTCACACATTCTTCATACGACCGTTATTACTTCTTGAGCTACTAACCGACCGATTACTAAATGTGCTCACTTATTAAGGCGTAATTAGCGATTTCTCCGTCTTCCAACACCTAAGGCTTAGCAGTGGCTCCCAAACCAGTTGGTCTAAGGCACTAGGTGATAAAGCACCCTCGCTATATTTTTTTCATGCTTCCTTAAGAAATTATAAAACCAGTGTTCATTTTTCTTCACCATTTTTTTCTTTATATTTATATTTTTCTTCATACCAAGGCTTTTAAACATGAGTATTTCATGGTATCCTCTACTATCCCAAGTTTCAAAATATGTGCAAGTGTATATAGTAGAGTATCAACGTTCAAATGTTTGGACTCAAGAATAGGGATTATTTTTCAGACTCAGATCTATCCTCAGAATAGTAATTCCCTTCATCTTACTAACCCTTGGGACAACAGCTCATGACTACTTATTACTAGCTTCGGTTAAGAAAATATCTAACTTTCTTACTTTTCTTAAACTATTCTTATTTTTCATATGTAAATTTTCACTTTCTAACTTTTATTATCAAAAGAATATTTTTATACACTCAAATTTTTTTTTATATATAGTGCCTAGTGCCAATTGTCATATCAGTATTCAAACCTTCCCCCAAACCTGTTTTCAGCAGTGTCCTCACTGATGTTGTTCTTTGAGCGCATATACATGTATACTTGGGAGGAAAATAATAGGGGTGAAATAATAGTTAAATGAAAACTACCCCCAAACTTGTTCTTTGGCACGCACGGATATTCAGTTATATCTTAACTCACTCACCTCTATTCTTAAATGAAACAGTGTTATGGAAATATGGAGGTGAGGCGGAGGAAGATTAGTTATGATACAACGGCTCCTGTAAAAACAGGAGCTCCTCCGCTGGGTCAGCGAAAAATACGGTTTTAATCTATGCCCATTTACTTTAAAAATAAAACCGTTTTTAACATTTTCAATATTCACTGCACCATGCGGGTACACATACCGCACCATAAAAGGTCTTTTCCAACGAGATCTTAGCTTACCTGGATGAAGGTGGAGACGAGAATTGTAAAGAAGAACTTATTATCCAGGTGTGAAAGTTTTTCTAAAAAGGTTTTTATCGTGGAACACTTTAGTCCGGTTCTTTACTATAACCGCATTATCGTAAGCTTCATCGTGAAGTTCACTTATCTCATTTAATTGCAGCTTCCGACAGCTGTTGGCTTGATCAAAATCAAAATTAAGATCTTTAATATCCCACATTGCTTTATGTTTGATCTCGACAGGAAGGTGGTAAGCCTTCCCAAACACAATTCGGTATGGAGACATACCAAGATCGGTCTTATAAGCGGTGCGGAATGCCCAAAGGGTATCCGTCAATTTGGTGGATCAATCTTTACAGTTCTTAGAAACCGTTTTCTCCAAAATTTGTTTGATCTTTCGATTGGAGATCTCAGCTTGCCCGCTCGTTTGGGGATGATAGGGCATAAAAAGCTTGTGGTTGATTGAATATTTTCTCATCAAAGTCTCTAAAGGCCGATTACAGAAATGCGTCCTGTTGTCGCTAATTATAGGACGAGGGTATCCAAATCGTGAAAAGATATTTTCTTTAAGGAACTTAATAACAACCTTGTTGTCATTAATGCGAAACAGTATTGTTTCCACCCATTTAGAGACATAATCAATCGCAAGTAAGATGTATAAATTCCCAAAAGAGTTGGGAAAATGGCCCATAAAATCAATTCCTCAAACGTTAAATATCTCCACAACCAAGATAGGTTGGAGCGACATCTCATTTCTCCGTGAAATTCGACCCACGTGTTGACACCGAGGACAAATTTTGCAATGATCATATGCATTTTTAAATAATGTTGGCCAATAAAAACCATATTGCAAAACTTTCTCCGCCGTTTTACGTGGACCAAAGTGACCGTCGCATGCCTGATCATGGAAGAAAGACAAAACACTCTTGAATTCATCATTAGGGACACATCGGCGAATGATTTGATCAGAACAATACTTAAACAAATAAGGTTCATCCCAGTAAAAATATTTTACTTGAGATAGAAATCGATGATTGTCTTGTTTCGACCAATCGCTAGGTATAAGTCCCGTTGCTAGATAATTCACAATATCCACGAACCAAGGTTCGCAGGATACGGTCAAGAGCTGTTCATCAAGAAAGGAGTCGTTTATTGGCAAGGTCAACGCTGGTGAAAAAGAGATGCGTGAAAGATGGTCGGTTACCGCGTTTTCACATCCACTCTTATTTAGTATGACAAGATCAAAATCATATAACAACAAGATCCAATGTATAAGCCTGGCTTTAGCATCCTTCTTTGATAAAAAATGTCGTAGGGCAGAGTGATCGGTGTAAACCACTATAGGCGAGCCAATCAAGTAGGGCCTGAATTTTTCTAATGCAAATACAACTGCCAAGAGTTCTTTCTCGGTAGTTGTATAATTTATTTGGGCATCGTTCAAGGTCCTACTTACATAGTAAATTATATGTGGTATCTTATCAATGTGATGTCCTAAGATTGCACCAATAGCAAAATATAATGCATCACACATAAGCTCGAAAGGGGGGTTTCAATCCGGAGAGGACAGAACGGGAGCTGTAGTGAGGGAACTTTTAAGTGATTCAAAAGCAACCTCACAATTCGAATTGAAGTGAAATGTTGTATCTTTGGCCAAGAGAAGAGTTAAGGGTCTAGCAATTTTGCTAAAGTCTTTAATGAATCTCCTATAAAATCCTGCATGACTAAGGAAGAATCATACATCTTTGACGTATTTGGGAGGAGGTTCGTTATGGATGACATCTATTTTAGCTCTGTCTACCTCCATACCTTTTCATGAAATGATATGCCTAAGGACTATACCTTCTTGAACCATGAAATGACATTTTCCCCAATTCAAAGTTAAATTCTTATTCTTACAGCGGGTAAGAACAGCATTAAGATGACATAGGCATTCCTCAAAGGAGTCCCAAAATATAGAGAAATTGTCCATAAATATCTCCAGAAAATTCTCGACCATGTCCGAGAATATCCTCATTATACACTGCTGAAATGTAGCGGGAGCGTTGTATAACCCAAAGGGCATACATCTATAAGCAAAAGTACCGAAAGGAAAAGTAAATGTTGTTTTATCTCGATGCTTTTTAGCGATGGGGATTTGGTTATAGCCGGAGTATCCGTCCAAGAAATAGTAGTATTCATGCCCGGCTAATTGTTCTAACATTTGGTCAATGAAAGGTAGAGGGAAGTGATCTTTCCTCGTTGCGGTATTAAGTTTTCTATAATCAATGCATACCCGCCACCCAGTTTGGGTGCAGGTTTGGATCAACTCATTAGTCTTATTAGTTATGACTATGATGCCAGACTTTTTAGGACCACATTAATAGGACTTACCCATTGGCTATCAGATATTGGGTAAATTATACCACTATCTAGGCACTTGACGATTTCTTTCTTTACCATCTTCTTCATAACGGGATTTAACCGTCTTTGTGGGTCTCGGGCTGGTTTGGTTTCATCCATCAAATGTATATGATGTTCAACAATCAAGAGACTAATTTCTTTGATGTCCACCATTGTCCAACCAAAAACTTGCCGATTTGATCTTAAGACCAACAAAAGAGCGCTCTCTTGCTCTAAACCTAGAAAAGCAGATATAATCATGGATAAAGACTCATTCTCACTTAAATATGCATATTTAAGATGAGAAGGTAGCGGGTTGAGATCTAGTTCCGGCGGAGAGACGATAGAAGGTAGGGTAGGGGAATTATACTCGGACTCCCTAAGAGGTTCATAACTAGCGTAGAATATAGACTCAGAAAGCTCAACTGACTTTTGCGACGAGTCAAAGGATTCGAACTCGGGGGTGGAATCATCAAAGGTGTCCTCAATAGTATGGTCATTTTCTAGATCAAACAATGACTCACTAGTGTCGTTGAGATCATTATAGCAAAGTTCCTAAAGTTCGCAGTTATCGAAAGCTATCTCGTTGACAGAACATATATCGATTAGATGAGCAGAAGGTTCAGATGGTTGACTTCCTAGCTTGTAAATGTTAAGCTCAATTGTCATCTTCCCGAAGGATAGGTTCATAGAACCGTTACGACAATTTATCATAGAGTTGGAAGTTGCTACAAAAGGCCGACCGAGAATCATCGGGATTTGGTTTCGTGGGTTCGCCACAGGCCGTGTATCTAAAACAATAAATTCCACAGAGAATATAAATTCCCCGAATTTGATTAACACGTCCTCTAGCTCACCCCTAGGTTGGGTGATAGATTGATCGGCCATCTGGAGAGTGCAGTGTGCAGGTTTCAACTCTCCCATACCTAGCTGCTCATAGACAGAATACGGGAGCAAGTTAACACTAGCGCCTAGGTCAAGTAGAGCAAGATTGATGCTTTTACCCCCAATAGTTATAGATATTGTAGGAAAACTGGGGTCCTTACGTTTCTTAGGCAATTGTTGGGTAAAAGCCGTGCTCACATTGCTGGTTAAGAACACCTTTCTTGGCACTTGAGTTTTCCTCTTCCTAGTGCATTAGTCCTTAAGGATTTTCTCATAAGACGGAACTTGTTGAATAACATCTAGAAGAGGAATATTTATGTTAACTTGCTTAAACATTTCTATAATCTTCTCCATTTTTGCATTAGGTTTGCTGGCTCTCAACCTGTTAGGAAAAGGAGCTTTATCAATAAGGGTTGGGTCCAACATTGGTGGAGAAGTTTGTAGGGATGGAATCGATCCCAGGATTGGAGTTGGAATCATTTTAGGTTGACTCAAGGGAGTGGGTGGGGGGTTTGAACCTAGTGGGAAATGGAGAATAGGTTCAGAAGAAGATGGTAGGCTAGACGAATTAAGATTAGAAGAAGAAGAAGCCGGGGTTTTATCTAATTCAACATCATCAACCTGTTCACCGAATTGATTGTTCAACACTCTTCCCAATCTCAACGTGGTTACGACACTCACATTATGACTTTGTGAGTGGCCAGGATTCGGTAGAGGTTGAGATGGAAGTTTCCCTTTCCCTCTCTCATTCATCGCGGTATTTAACTGTGGAACTTGTGCTTCTATCGATTTTATACTTTCACAATGGGAAGCGGTGTGCTGCACTAACGTTTGGATAGAAGATGTTAAAATAGCCGTCGTTTGCGTGGAATGTTTAATGAACGTTTCCAGGATACGTTCGAGTGCAGAGGATTTTTCGGTACCAGCCATTGGGAAAGAATTATTATAAGTTGTAGAGTTATTGGCCGGATTTTGAAAAGTTTGCGGTGAAAGGGGTGCTGATTCTGTTGTGGTTGTTGATGTTGCTGTGGAGGAGTCCTTTGATAGTTATTTTGGATTGGGAATGGATTTTGATTTTGAGTTTGGTTTTGGTTCCAAGCAAAATTAGGATGATTCCTCCATCCCTGATTGTATGTGGAAGAATAAGTATCGTTTCTAGGTCGTTGCTGAAAATCAACATTAGTTTGTTCTTGACCTTGAAACGGTGGACTCAAAGGACATTTTTCCGTCAAATGTGATGGGTCGGAACAGCAACCACATAAGGTTTTGGGGAGCATAACCTGGTTTAGGAAGGCTGATGAGAATTCGATAGCATCGAGTTTCTTTTGCATTGCGGCCATTTCGGCTTTTACTGCGATGGAAACATCGAGCTGATGGATACCTTCCCTAGATGAAGTTAGTCTAACGCTTTCCAACTGTAAGGTTTGTTCGGTGAGATCTTCCAGGAATTGCCAAGTTTCACCATCGTCTTTAGAGATGAAATGGCATTGACAAATGGTTTCAAGTATCTGTTTTGTTGTTGGATTAACACACTCATATATAATTTGACAAAGGTCCCATCTATTAATTCCGTGATGAGGGCATTGGACTAGCAGATCTTTAAACCGTTCAAAACATTTCCAAAATCGTTCATTGGGAAGCTGGGTAAACTAGTTAATCTCACTTTGAACCCGGGCGGTCTTATGATTGGGATAAATTTTTTTAAGGAATGCTATAACGAATTCATCCCAATTCGCAATAGAGTGTGCGACAGTGTTATAAATCCATTTTTCTGCTAGATCGCACAAGGTAAAAGGGAGAAGACGTAATCTCATAGCATCCACTGAAAGTTGTGAAGTGCCCATCATTGCGCATACGTTTTCGAATTTGGTGATAAAAACATATGAGTCTTCGGACTCAAGCACGTGAAATTTGGGCAACAGGTTGATGAAATGGGGTTTAATTTCAAAATTATCCCCATTGGCTGGTGGAATAGATAGACAAGTAGGAAGGCGACTAGTGGCATCTCTCTTGAAGGGAGATGCACGGTGGATTCTGCGTACCTACGGGTGGTGGCAGGGGTGTGTTGGTAAAATCTGATGGAGAACCTTCCATCTCGGTCAATGTGGTGGGTGGAAAGGAAAAAGAAGATAAGAAGTACTGACTTCGGAGTCGATAATAGAAATGCGGACAAGACGGGTACTATAATCCCGTGTCCAGCCGATCATGCACTAAGCGGGTTTAGCGCATATGGTAGCGTATGTGAGAATCAATTTAAAAAGGTCTGTTTTGAAAAGGTGTCGGACTTGAGGCTTGACTCAACAAATCACAAAATGCACAATCAACCCTAGAACTAAGGTCACCTAGGTCAAGCACTAGACCGCTCATAGACTTCCAAAGGACAAGTCGCAGGATCAATCCTCTACCACCTCTTTATCGCTCTTGTAGCCAGGTAAGTGCCAGGTAAGTGGAAGGTATTTGCTATACGAATCACCCAAAATAGAGAGCCTAATTAATTAACCACTTTCTTTAGTCACACTTGCCTAGACACCACAAGAGAGATGCGGATAAGAAATAGATTACCCACGATCTTTTTCTGTCCTAATTAAACGCGACGGTCCTTAGAGCCTTGGTCAAGATATCTTTTAATTAATGTAGGGTTATGCGGATGCTTATTTTGTGATTTGTATAGGAAGGGTGATGATATCCCCACCTAATCTGAATTTTGGTCTTGCCCCTTAAAGTCCGGTTAAAATATGCACAAATAAATCAATATCAAAACACGCAAAAAAGATTTTTGAGTGGCGCTTTTTGCAAAGAATCCTTCAGAAAATTCAAATTATTGGATTTTAGAGGAGAGAGAAAGATATGAGGAAAATACCAGAGGAGTTTGGATACCTAACTCCACCAAGCCGCCGCCTAACCGCGGCTAAAATGATGCTTCTGCCATGGTTCCGCCGCGCAATGGTGGGGTCTTCCTCCAATTTTTTCTACAGTGCCTCTTTTGCTCCTATGGTCCTCTCCGAAAGTCTCTGAATCTCAAATTCTTGCTTCTGTTACTCCAGATTCCCCTGCAAAAGTTACACAATAATCGTTAAATACATAATATGCGGTTTTGTTTTATTTTTATGATATGGATCAAATAAGAATTTGACCTGAATAGCAAGAAAAAAAATTACGCACGTATCCCCGGCAACGGCGCCATTTGATTAATGTGAAAGAAGTGTTTGTCGTAACCACAATCAATAACGGTGTCGCTCGTAGCTAGCTGAGATCGGTACGGGTCATCCTCAGGGAAATGTGGAACCTTTTACTTGCTTTAGACGAGTTGATTGAAAATAGGGAGGATAGTTTTTAGATCTATGTTGAACACGGATGTAGGATCTATAAAGAAGAGGCTTGTAGGGTTCATAGAATTTAGTAGTAATGAATGATTAATTAAAGATGACTCCTTTTATCTTTTAATAGATTTAAAATTAGATCAATACTGATGAATGTGGATTAGGGTTCTTTTGGAAGAAACTAGGGTTTCCCCACTCTTAACCCTTATCCTTGCATTGATCTCTATTAATGTCTAGCCTTTACAAAAACAATTGTTAATCTAATCTCAAATCGCGGTCTAGACTATCAATAAATTGGTAGCGCGCCCGATAAGGATGTTAAAAATTCTTTTGCTAAAGTTTATAAATTTTATAAGATGTAAAAGGAGTTTAGAGATTTTATCATCCATTGACCTACCCTAATCCTACGAACCCTAGCAAGCTAGGAATTACTCACGCATGGTTGAGATAGAAGAGAAGACGAAGAAGGAGATTATATTGTAAATGCAGAAAGTTGTTGGGATACCTACAATGGCAGCAAGGTTTCGGGAGGCATCATCCATGCCATGTTAAAATTTTGCTATTGAAGATAACCCTAAACCTAGGAACTTTAACTAGAGAATCAAACAAAACATCGAAGCAAACAACTTTACTTCTAAGAGTTAGGGATTACAACCTTTGTAGTCTGTTCCTTCACTTCATAAGCTCCGAGTTGAGGTCCCTTCAATGCAATCATCAAGTAGAGAGGCTCCATGAAGAGAATGATGCAACCTTGCTTCTAATCTCACTAATCCAAGATGATCTACCTTGAAGAATCTAAAACCCAAGCTCTTGCTTCACTAATCAAGTATTAGTAAAGCAAACACCCTAATATAAGTGGCTAGAATAGATGAGGATAATGAAGTAGGAATTTTGCTCTCTTTTGTTTTCAATTTCTCACAAAATATCATCACAAATCCAAAAGCTAGAAAGCTTTCAAGAGAAAGAAGAAGAAGAAATCATTTTTTTGATGAATAATGAATTATTGTTTGAGGTTAGAATTGCAACCATGGGTTAAAAATGACATCCTTAAAGCTTGTAGAGAATAAACCATGGTTAGAGGTTTGGGTTGGGTTAACAAATATCTCACCAAAATATCATAGAATGAGAACAAAAGTCAAAGCTTCAAGAAGCTTCCACAAAGCTCATCCAAAACTTTAACCCTAATCCAAACCCTAACATGTTTTATTCTCAAAACCCTAGTTGCAATTTTAACCCTAACATGTTACAATATTATATATCACATATAATATATAATGTAACAAAAGAAAATAATACAATTAACATATATCGCATATACATCAATGTATTATCCAGTGAGAAAAAGAATCAATAAAGCGAGCTTATATTAGTTAATGAAACGTAATATATCTCATATATAATTATACATTAGATTATCTAATCAACACTTGATGCGATAATCCGGCTATATTACATATAACCGACTAATATAACCTGTATCAGTTCATCGAATCAACACTTGATCCGATGACCTGGCTATATCACATATACCCGGCAGATATCACATATCGCGAGAATCTAATACGGTATCACATACACGTATTATTCTCGGTCCCGCACACATTACATATGTGCTCCTACCCCGTTTTGTTTGAGCCAGGAAACCTATGTGTAGGACTCTAAAGAATCATCAATACGCCGGCAGTAGGTGATGATCATATCAAACACCCACAAGATGCAAGCGGTCAGCTAAACGTAACAGCCACCCAGGTATTGAGCGATCAGAAAATCAACAAGCAAGCCTGTACATTGTCCTGTGAATCCAATCAGTAACACCCCCGTACAGTCCGGTCTCTTCGTCTGATATGTCGCATATCCAGTCTAGGGGTGGTAAACGTCAGACCCAGGTAACCGATAAGTCGTGTCGATATGAGGTCCATAACAGTTCGAAAAACTACTGATAACAGTTACCAGTAAATCTCAGCAACCATGGCCATGGATTTCCAGTTATAGCCAATCGAACACAGCGCAACATCAACTCCCAATACCGGGAGAGATGAAACCTCTCCTATTTCTCATTGCCTCCATGTGATTCGGGACTGTACCCAAAGCTACCGTTTTGCACGTTCTCTTGAATGTGGTAAGGTGGAAATCAAACCACAGTGGGAATCACACAAGACTCTATGACGATCTCGGTTCTACAGACTAACCTATACCAGTGTCACCAGAGAACTGCCATCTGACGTAAGGTATAATACCATATGGGAGTTCTCGGTGTGTTCGTCCAGTGTACCCAGTTTCCACTGAGCACCCGTATACTTTCTCTGATGTCAAACACCAATGGATATGGGATCATCCATCGCCCATCTACATGGGTCGAGAAGCATACGCTAGTCTACTCTGGTATATCGATGCCCTGTCTCGATACACCTACTGTTAGTTATATGTATGCCCTAGAGGCCATTACTATACATAGGATGTATATTGTAGTGGATGCTTGGACATATATAGGGAGGACTTTCTTGCTCAACATGATAGTATGCTATCTGGTTGATCTTTACCTTAACGTGTACACTGATTGTCTCTCTGTTACATGTTGGTAAAGCCCTTAGGATGTGTACTTGACTACCTGGACTATGATGCGGATCATACTAGTGGGGACATGGTAGTCCATAAGTACATCCTTCAAGGTCCCTAGTCGTGGGTGTATCGAGACGGGGCATCGATATACCAGAGTAGACTAGCGTATACCTTCTCGACCCATACAGATGGGCGATGGATGATCCCATATCCATTGGTGTTTGATATCGGAGATGATATACGGGAGCTCAGTGGAGACTGGGTACACTGGACGGACCCGCCGAGAACTCCCAGACGGTATTATACCTTACGTCAGATGGCAGTTCTCTGGTGACACTGGTACAGAGTAGTCTGTTGATCCGAGATCGTCATAGAGTCTTGTGTGGTTCCCACTGTACTTTGATTTCCACCTTACCATGTCCAAGAGGGCGTGCAAAATGGTGGTTTTTGGGTACAGTCCCGAATCACATGGAGGCAATGAGCGATAGGAGGGGATTCTTCTCTCCCGGTATAGGGAGTTGATGTTGCGCAGTGTTCGATTGGCTATAACCGGAAATCCCTGGCCAGGGTTGCTGAGATTTACTGGTAAGTGTTACCAGTAGTTTCTCGAACTGTTATAGGCCTAATATCGACACGACTTATCGAGCTACTGGGGTCTGACGTTTACCACCCCTAGGCGAGATATGCGACATATCAGACGAACAGACCGGACTGTACGGTAAGTGTTACTGGTTGGATTCACAGGAGTGTGAGCGGGCTTGCTCGTCGATCTTCTGATCACTCAATACCCGGGTGGCCGTTACGTTTAGCAGACCGCTTGCGGCTTGTGGGTGTTTGATATGATCATCACCTGCTGCTGGCGTATTGACGAGTCTTTAGAGTCCTACACAGAGGTTTCCTGGCTCAAGCGAAACGAAATAGGAGAACATATGAGATATGTGCGGGACCGAGAATAATGCGTATATGTGATACCGTATTCTATTCTCGCGATGAATGTATCGATTGGTTGTATGCGATATAACCTAGTTATCGAATCGAGGATTGATTCGATAAGCCGATACATTAGATATTAGTCGGTCATATGCGATATGACCGGATCGTTAAATCAAGCGTTGATTTAATGATTTAATGCATAATTATATATTTGATATATTACTTTGCATTAACTAGTATTGGTTCACTTAAAAAGGATTTTCTCACTTGATGTGCACATTGTATATGTGATATACTTTTGTGCATTTGATTGTATCATATTTGATGATACATGAAAGTTTGTGTGTTTGGTTTAAACCATGGTTGGTCAATGGTTAGGCTTTCATTTGCTTCATTTACTTATTCATTTATTTATTTATTCATTTGAAAAGATAAATAGAATGGTGGCTTTTTGTTTCTTTCATGAAACTTCATGAAGTGTTGAAAGCTTGACCATTTTGTTTGTTTCCTTTAACCTAACCATTCAACCTAACCATGGTTTATTCTCTACACCTAACTATGGTTGCCATTATGATAAGTATCATATTATTTCTATTTTATAAAATACTCATCATATTCTTCTCTTCTTCTTCTTCTTCATGAAGATGAAGAAAACCTTTGCTACCATTAACGGCAATTTGATGAAATGAGTGAGAAACCCAATTCTAAAGTGAACCCACTTCCTGTTTCTTCATCCTCTACTACTTGCCAAGTAGTATAGGGTGTTTTCTTCATAAGTTTCATGGCTTGGTGAAGTTGGAGCTTGATCTTGTGTTGCCTCGACGTAGATCATCTTCGGCATCGAAGTCGACGACCTAGCCCGCCCATTTCTCCGATGAAGCCGACGCTAGAGCCCGGGATCCGATGATCGCAGCGAGGAGAAATCATCACGGAGCTATGGAGGTGGAGGACCGGATCTACAAAGGTTTTATTTTCGGTTCACTCTTAGTTAAGTTGTTAACTAGTTATCGTTTTCGCTTAAACTCTAGTCAACGATCCGTATTAGGGTTTCTCGGCACTTGTAATTTTTGAAATTGGCATGGTTGATGCCTTGTGAGACCTCATTAGTGTGCCTAGGAACCCTACAGTGGTATCAGAGCCTAGCTAGAGCCTTAGGCGATGCGTAGACGGAGTTAGAAGTCCGATCGAACCGAAACCCTAACACATAGTTGCTCTCTGGACATTTTTTAAAAACTGGGTTTTTTTCCATATTAAAAATTCTTAAAAAATTCAGCAGGACGTTCTAAGAATTACTGTGCAAAAATGACCAAAAGATATGATTAAAGCGCGGCGGAACCGCGGCAGAAGCATGGCTTCTGCGGCGGTTCCGCGGCCAAAATATCTCTTCTTGAAACACTGTTTGCACAGTAATGTCTTATTTTGTTTGCTGTATTTTCTGGGAATTTTTAATATTTATTCAAGAGTTGAGTTTTCTGGGGTTGTTTTGGGAACTCGTGGATTCGATCGGATTGTCTAATCTTGTCTATGTGTTTTCCGGATAATTATTGAATATGTTAAAAAGTTCGACCGGATATAAATACCCACCTTTTCCCCTGTCGGGAAATTTCTAAGTGTTGGATCTTTCCGTGGTTTAATAACGTTCTAAGTAGTGCAAGTAACGCGATGGATCCTCTAAAAGACAACAAACCTTAACTCGATTATGTGACCGTCTTGAACTGCCCTTTGAACCTTCCGGTTTGGGGCAGTACGGCGTGCCACATGTGAGGCGTTGGCTTGACCCTTCTACGGCTGGACCGTTGGTACTGAGGCATGAACTGGATGTTTTTAAACTTGTTTCATGTGTTGAGCTGTTTCGGGAAAACTTGGGTGTTTGACTGTTCGATCGGAAAGTTTAACATTTTCTGTTTATCTGGAATGTGATACAATACTTGGAATCCACAAGTAGTTATAAGATAACTGGAATGAATATTATAAACATAGCAGTTTAGTCTCACTTGATCGGTTGCCACGGAATTTTGATGCGATCAAAAGTCCGTCGCAATCACGTAGTGTACGCGGATACTCGCCGGGTAAACTTAATAGACAGCCTCGTCCCATAGCCCCGACCAAGTGACTGTAGGAGAACCCCGTCGCCGAAAGCATTCGTTCGGGTGCTCCCGGTAGCGGTGTTCCGCCTTGGTGCACTTCGTCGACGGTATCGGGGGTGCGGCCGTCTACTAAAGTTTGCGACGAGTATTCGATCAGGATGTCGGGAATCTTGTTGAATTGCCCGACTTGATATTGAAAAGTGTTTTCGATTTTGAGACTAAAATGCGGGGTTTATAATTGTTAGGCATGCGATATCTAAGTAATTCATTTGTTTAGGCATGTGATGTCTAAGGAGGTTGCGGATTCCAACTGTTGTAGTTTTACACTTTCTTTTCTGTGACCGTAAGTGTAATATGTGATATCGCCGGTTTCGTTGCTATATGTCAACGACAATTGGGATGCGCATATTTACTTACGTTGATGACATGTGATGTTATGTGTTGCGGGATATGTTATATTGGATCGTCGTGTTTGAATAGTCGGGTTTTTTTTATGTGAGATGAGTGTTTTTTCATTTTCATTCATGTAAAAAACTTGTATGTAATATTCTTTTATTGGGGAACTTCTAGGTTGCGGATGATGTCACCATTTGTATATTATTTACTTTTCTGCACTAGGATAGACCCAAGGAGGAGGGCACAAGTAACCGGGTTCTAGGGTCCAGTGGGAGACCAACTCGAGGAGTCGAGTCCGGGTCTCCTAACCCTAGAATTGGTAGGGTTGCTTGCCGCTCTCGTAGGGGTCTAGGGGTGTGGGATTGGCTATTCATCACGACCGTGGAATCCGTGTTTTATACTGGCTCGTATTGAAAACACGGACATTGAAAACACGGACGTCCTAGTATATCCAATATTTCATATGATATTTTCTGCTGCGTTATCTGTGATGTGATCATGTGATTTGTTCAGATAGATATAGTATATAGTATATATGATATATTATATAGACATTGCTTATGTTTTACACCCGCACTAGCCCTGCCTCGCTCTGGCGTTAGTTACCTAACCTAACGGTGTAGACAGGACATCGAGGCGAATGCGGATGGCATAAGCATACGTTATATTTATCTGTGATGTTTAGGTGGACTTAAATGATGGGATATTCATTAATGAGATTAATGAAAGAAAATAAACCTAATTGATGTTGTGAAATCGAATTTCAAAATAAAAACAGGTAGCTACAGTTCTTGCTTTGCATCGCGGTGTTCATTGTAGAACATCCTGCACCTTATTCGATGAGGAAAGGACCGAGATCCCTTCACCGGGAGTGACTCCTTTAGCAATAACTGGCAGATGCTATACACTCGGTTTGTCTTTTGATTGCTTTTAAGAGTTTTTGCTTTGCACAGTGATATATATGATATATCCCGCACCTCATTCGACGAGGAAAGGGCCGACGATCCCTTCACCGGGAGTGACCCCTTTAGCAAAACTAGAAAAGCCTCAAAAGCACTCCATTTTAAAATCATTTGATTCTGCAACGATATCAAGTTCATTATGCAATAGGTTTTCAGAAAAACCTGTCGTAGTCCTCCGTCATTTTAGATAAGTCCTACTTAGTATTCGTGCTACGTTTGTTGACCTCCGTCAAGGCGTAGTGTGCGGTGGCTAACTAGTATTTATCTGCTTATGCATATGATGCAGATTGGATTAGGGTAGTCGTGCGGCCTTGTTGACCTCCGTCAAGGGTCCTACGGGTGGGTTTAATTCGATCAAGAAATGACGGGTTGAACTTGACTAGTAGCCTATGGTTTGTTGACCTCCGTCAAGGTCATAGGACGCTAGGAGCAAAATTATCGGGAATTTCAAGTGTTGAAATTTGCAATGAGATTGCATACCTTCTATGAGATAGTTGGATCCCGATACCCACTGCGAGTAATTGTTACTCCTGGGAGAGTTTTACACATTACAATTAGCCGATCAAGTAGGTGTCTAGAAAGGTGTCAACGGGGTTACGCTTCTGGGAAAACGGGATTTACATTAATTAGGTTCGTACGAAAGCACGGGGGACCTCCCTCAAAGTACCGACACTGGCCTGGCTGAAAGATTGGCGAACTTGTAGTGTGTAATTAATCCCGGCTAGTCTTTCCTTTTAGGGTTTGAAGGAAGATTTGATAAAAACAGTGGGAGCTATCCTGATTAGATTAAATTATAACCAATCTGATCTTGCAAGAGCGTACGCTGAGTGTTTTCTTCTCTCTCTCTCCAGGTAGCGACCATATCACGCCTTAATCAAGATAAAAATACGGATTATTGACCGAACCCGCTTGTTATACTGAGCTGGGGAACGTTGGTCCCGCTCCCACTTATAATTGTTATAAGACAGAGCATGAAATAAGGGAATACCAGATTTCCCGTGCCGCCCAAACGAAGAAAGTGCATGCTGATGCATCATCTTCGGGTGTGTTCTTTACACAGAACTGTTTCTCTGTATCCTTTACGTCCTGGGTATGTGATACCGGATCAGGATCCCGCATATGTAATTTGTTACATGGGCTACAGACAGGTAAAGAACTGAGAACGGGTGATAAGTTTCATGAGGCAGAAAATGGGGCAAGTGTTGCAGCCAAGTCTGTTGGTCACTGTCACCCTGTATTACCAATACATTGATTCTGAACGAATGTTATTAGATACCGAACCTGATATACAAAATCATATCACTCTCTTTATTAGTAAAGAAATGATAAAATTTTGTATTGTTGGATAATGTTTTGAACATTTCCTATATCAAAAGTTGATCGGTTCAGGCACGTTATCTAAAAGTATTGACGTTCTAAGTCAAACTACAGTTCTAAGTATACAGAATACACACAAGAGGAAGAGTTCAGAAATGAACGAATCCTTCTTTAGGCATTGTAGACTAGGTCATATCAATGCGACCCGACTAGCTGAAGTTACTTGTAGATGCATATTTAAATCATTTTGAATTTACATCTTGTGAAACTTGCAAGTCATGTCACAAAGATATAATGACACCAGCTCTGTTTATTGGAAACAGAGAAAGAGTTAGTGAACTCTTGGGATGATACATGTTGATGTATAAAGGTCCCCTGTCTACACATGCCAAGACCGGTTCTTTGTACTTCATTACATTCTCTGATAATCTCTCTAGATTCAGACATATGTTCCTGTTGAAACACAAGTCTGAACCTTTTGAGATATTCACGGAATATAAGTTAGAAGTAGAGAACCAAAATGAGGGTATAAGTATTATGTCCTTTGAAGAGATCAGGGAGGAGAATACTTGAGCACGGAATTCCTGGAATATTTTAAAGGAGAATGAGATTCTCTCTCAGCATTACTCCTCCGTATGCACCATAGCACGATGGTATATCAGGGCGGAGCAATTGCACCCTATTCGATATGGTGCGCTCTATGATGAGTACTACTGAGTTACCTGTTTCCTTTTGGGAGTTATGCACTTGAGAAGATGCATACCTATTGAATAGGGTTTGAATCAGATCACAGCCTACCACTCCATATGAGATCTGGTATGGGAAGAGCCCATGTCTTAAGCAAGTTAAGATTTGGGGTTGTCCGGCCTATGTCTAAAAGCAAAATCCGGACAAGCTCGAGGCAAGGTCAGTCATGTAAAACTGGAAAGGTTCCAGCTATACAAACTACAGCAGATGATTTGGTAGAACCAAAGGATTCAGTAGATACCAACGAACCTCAGCCTCTCCGCCGATCTAGTAGGGTTTCTCACCCACCTGAGAGATACTTCTTTTTCTCTATGACAGTGGGAGCGAGGATTGCATCATGAGATGATGACCCAACTAGTTTCGAGCTGGCCATCAGGAGTGAGACTCTGTCAGAATGGCTGGATGCTTAGTGATTTGAGATGGAATCCTTATACACCAACAAAGTATGGACTTTGGTTGCTATATCTGAAGGGTTAAATCCCTATCAGGAGCAAGTATATCTTGAGAAGATTACTTGGTGTAGATGGAAAAGTTGAGACTTTCAAAGCTAGACTTGTTAAAGGTTTTCGTTATCGACCAAGGGTGGATAATGATGAAACCTTTTCCAGTGGCTGTGCTTAAGTCCATCCGGATCCTACTTGCCACAGCTGCATACCATGACTACGATATCTGGTGGTTGGGTGTCATGACTGCTTTTCTAAATGATGTTTTAGAAGAGAACGTCTGTAAGTACACAGCCAGAGGGCTTCGTAGACAGTGGGAGCAGCGGAAACGTGTGCAAGTTTCTTTATAGGATAAAGCAGACATCGCGGAGTTGGAACGTCTGTTTTGATGTAGTTGTCAAAAAGTTTGACTTCATCAAAATGGTAGATGAACCTTGTATATACAAAAAGGTAGTAGGGAGTATGGTGGTGATCCTCGTAGAGTATGTGGATGACATACTCTTGATAAGAAAGGAGTTTCCTATGCTACGCTCGGTCAATCTCCGCTTATCACAAGGATTCTCCGTATAGGATCAAAGTGATACCTCCTAAATCCTGAGTTTTGATCTATGAGATAGAAGTAACTGGATGTTAGGATTCTCACTAGTTGTAGTGAGATGGTATTAATCGATCCTGGGGAGAATCACTGGAAAGGTTCCAGAGTGATAAGGACGACTGAATGTCAGTCACAGGCATTGCCTTTACCCTCAGTTGAGGGACGGTATGTTGGAAGAGTTCCAAGCTAAATACCGTGGCTTACTAGACGATAAAGGCAGGATACATCGCTACTTAAGATACTACCAAAGAGGCAATCTGGATGTATATTTGTTCATAAGATGAACTTAGTTCCTCCCATTGTGTGACAATGGAGTTGTGGCTTATGCCCAGGAACGTCCGTCCCATCAGGGATCCAGACATATTCTAAGGCAAGTGTCACCTGATCATGGAGATGGTTGATTTCCAGGGGATCGAGGTAAGGAGAGTTGACTCAAAGGACAACACGGCGGATCCACTCACGAAGGCCTTTTTCCAGAGAGAGACTTTTATGGGATGGTTGAGTATGAGATACTATAACCAATGCTATTAGATGGCCCTAGTGCAAGTGGGAGATTGCTAGTTATATGTATGCCCTAGAGGCCATTACTATACATAGGATGTATATTGTAGTGGATGCTTGGACATATATAGGGAGGACTTTCTTGCTCGACATGATAGTATGCTATCTGGTTGATCTTTACCTTAACGTGTACACTGATTGTCTCTCTGTTACATGTTGGTAAAGCCCTTAGGATGTGTACTTGACTACCTGGACTATGATGCGGATCATACTAGTGGGGACATGGTAGTCCATAAGTACATCCTTCAAGGTCCCTAGTCATGGGTGTATCGAGACGGGGCATCGATATACCAGAGTAGACTAGCGTATACCTTCTCGACCCATACAGATGGGCGATGGATGATCCCATATCCATTGGTGTTTGACATCGGAGATGATATACGGGTGCTCAGTGGAGACTGGGTACACTGGACGGACTCGCCGAGAACTCCCAGATGGTATTATACCTTACGTCAGATGGCAGTTCTCTGGTGACACTGGTAAAGAGTAGTCTGTTGACCCGAGATCGTCATAGAGTCTTGTGTGGTTCCCACTGTGCTTTGATTTCCACCTTACCACGTCCAAGAGGGCGTGCAAAATGGTGGTTTTTGGGTACAGTCCCGAATCACATGGAGGCAATGAGCGATAGGAGGGGATTCTTCTCTCCCGGTATAGGGAGTTGATGTTGCGCAGTGTTCGATTGGCTATAACCGGAAATCCCTGGCCAGGGTTGCTGAGATTTACTGGTAAGTGTTACCAGTAGTTTCTCGAACTGTTATAGACCTAATATCGACACGACTTATCGAGCTACTGGGGTCTGACGTTTACCACCCCTAGGCGAGATATGCGACATATCAGACGAACAGACCGGACTGTACGGTAAGTGTTACTGGTTGGATTCACAGGAGTGTGGGCGGGCTTGCTCGTCGATCTTCTGATCGCTCAATACCCGGGTGGCCGTTATGTTTAGCAGACCGCTTGCGGCTTGTGGGTGTTTGATATGATCATCACCTGCTGCCGGCGTATTGACGAGTCTTTAGAGTCCTACACAGAGGTTTCCTGGCTCAAGCGAAATGAAATAGGAGCACATATGAGATATGTGCGGGACCGAGAATAATGCGTATATGTGATACCGTATTCTATTCTCGCGATGAATGTATCGATTGGTTGTATGCGATATAACCTAGTTATCGAATCGAGGATTGATTCGATAAGCCGATACATTGGATATTAGTCGGTCATATGCGATATGACCGGATCGTTAAATCAAGCGTTGATTTAATGATTTAATGCATAATTATATATTTGATATATTACTTTGCATTAACTAGTATTGGTTCACTTAAAAAGGATTTTCTCACTTGATGTGCACATTGTATATGTGATATACTTTTGTGCATTTGATTGTATCATGTTTGATGATACATGAAAGTTTGTGTGTTTGGTTTAAACCATGGTTGGTCAATGTTTATGTTTTCATTTGCTTCATTTACTTATTCATTTATTTATTTATTCATTTGAAAAGATAAATAGAATGGTGGCTTTTTGTTTCTTTCATGAAACTTCATGAAGTGTTGAAAGCTTGACCATTTTGTTTGTTTCCTTTAACCTAACCATTCAACCTAACCATGGTTTATTCTCTACACCTAACTATGGTTGCCATTATGATAAGTATCATATTATTTCTATCTTATAAAATACTCATCATATTCTTCTTTTCTTCTTCTTCTTCATGAAGATGAAGAAAACCTTTGCTACCATTAATGGCAACTTGATGAAATGAGTGAGAAACCCAATTCTAAAGTGAACCCACTTCCTGTTTCTTCATCCTCTACCACTTGCCAAGTAGTATAGGGTGTTTTCTTCACAAGTTTCATGGCTTGGTGAAGTTGGAGCTTGATCTTGTGTTGCCTCGACGTAGATCATCTTCGGCATCGAAGTCGACGACCTAGCCCGCCCATTTCTCCGATGAAGCCGACGCTAGAGCCCGGGATCCGATGATCGCAGCGAGGAGACATCATTACGGAGCTATGGAGGTAGAGGACCGGATCTACAAAGGTTGTATTTTCGGTTCACTCTTAGTTAAGTTGTTAACTAGTTATCGTTTTCGCTTAAACTCTAGTCAACGATCCGTAGTAGGGTTTCTCGGCACTTGTAATTTTTGAAATTGGCATGGTTGATGCCTTATGAGACCTCATTAGTGTGCCTAGGAACCCTACACCTACGACTAGGAACATTTGAAGGATGTACTTAGTGACTACACTGTCCCCACTAGTATGATCTGCATCATAGTCCTAGTAGTCAAGTACTCATCCTAAGGGCTTTATCAACATATAACATAGAGACAATTAGAGTACATGTTAAGATAAAGAGCAACCAGATAACATACTATCATGTCGAGAAAGAAAGCCCTCCATATATATGTCCAAGCATCCACTATAATATACATCGTGTGTACAGTAATGGCCTCTAGGGCATACATATCACTAACAAAAGTAATGCAAAAAGTAAAATGCAAAGAATTAAAATAAAGATCTACCTTTTTATTAATCAACTATCATTTGCAAATCCGTCGAATTTAGAGTACAAGAACCCTAGTTTAAGCTCCCGATCTTTGTCTCGTAGGAAGTAGATGAACAACTGATGATCAATGATTGATCTGTAATTTTGTGTAAAAGAAAAAGTAGTAGTAAAATAACCGCAATCAACACGGCGTCGTGTGTAGCTTAGCTGTGGTGAATACGGGTCGTCAACTGGGATTCGTGGAATTTTATAGTTCCTGCTTTAGATCGGTTGAAAGAAATAGAAAAGAGAAATTAAAGAGAATCAAGAAAGTAGTTTCAAGAAAATCAAGGAAATAGATTCAAGAAAATCAAGAAAATGTTTCAAGATTGAATTATCAAGAAAATGGTTTCGAGATCTAATTGAATTATCAAGAAAATTTATATGAAGAAGGCTTGTAGGATTCGATTGGATTTAGTAGCCATGGATGACTAATAAAGATTACTCATCTTATCTATTGATATATTTAAAAATAGATTGATGGCGGTAAATGAGGATTAGGGTTCTTTGGAAGAAACTAGGCTTTCTCCTCTATTGACTCTTTTCCTTTTATTGATCTCCATTCGCGTCTAGCCCTAAACAAAAGGTTCGTCAATCCTATCTCAAATCATTGTCGCGATTATCAAGAAATTAATGTCATGCCCGATAAGGATGTTGACGATTCTTTTGCTAAAGTTTATAAACTTCATAAGACTTAAAAGGAGTATAGAATTTTCTTACCCATTGATCTACCTTAATCCTACGAATCCTATCAAACGGAGAATTACTCGCACATCATGAAAATAAAAGAAGAAATAGAGAAAGAATTCATAATGTGGAAATTAAAAGAAAGCGAAATTAAAACTAATGATCTATCTTTATTACTCAACTTCACAATACATTTCTTTGAGTTTATATTACAAGAGGAAGAAGAATTGCTTTCGATCTCTGCCTCGAAGAAGTAAATGTTTCGTCGATTACGTCGCTTGATCACCTCGAATCGTGGACCTGTCTTGGATCGCTTGTTCGTTGACGGTGATTGGCTTCGTTTAAAGGAGACTTGATTGATTGATCTTAGATCCCCTTTTTGATATTGGATTTGATCTTGAATTTGATATAGAGATTTGTTGGCTCTTTTCTTGATTTTATTTGAAAAGATTAGATCCCTATTGGATGTAGCCCTTGATCCTTTTTATAGCCCATATCCAGTAACAGAAAATCCCAACAAACTAAGTTTGTTGCACAGAAGCTTTCAGAAGAATCTTGAACCCTAACTCCTCTTCTTGACCGCTGAACCACGGCAACCCGGCCGACTCGGCTGCAGATCGGCCGCGACTCGGTGGCTTCTTGGCTTCATTCTTCTGGAATCTTCTCTTGTTAATATTTGGGTATTTATTTGATGTCTGGAACCTTCTTATCTTTTCTGAGTCTCTACCCGTATTTAATTCTTCGACTTTCTTTACTTTATTAGCAGATTCTTGATTCCGGATATCAGACCTGAGCTAAATTTGCATAAAATCTCAATGAAGAATGTTAGTTATGTTTGAGATACAAAATATTATGCGTAAAATATTAAACATACAATTTCCTTCATAATGTTGATTATAATATATAAACAGATGGTAAATGGTATTTTGTGGATGAACTTCTAATATGTGTTATATTTATAACAAACACCTTTAGATAATTAAGAAAAGCAAGGAAATTGTCATGTTAAAAGTGCACTATTTTCGACTGAACAAATACCCCAAACTTGACTTTGATCGTCCCGAGAAAACTATTTATTCTAGAGAAGGAGAAAAGAAATTTGAAAGAAAAAAGAACAAACTAACTAGCACACTTTCGTAGGCAACACGATTGCACTGAGCACGTGCAACAAGCCGTTATACCTCTAGGTGTCCCTAGTAGGAGGAGTGTTGTCTCCTGAGGGTTTTCTGCGGATTACACCTGTTTCCTGATTTAAAATCAGGAAAGCCTACGGAAGAGGCATCACGTGCTAGCACGTGACCAGTAGTCACGTGTTGGCACGTGGCATTTAAAAGCAGCGGCAAAGGCAGATTCACTCCCTGATTAAATCAAAGAAAAGGCTCCAGAAAAGGTCACGTGCTCATACGCGACCAGGGGTCACGTGTTGGCACGTGACGGTTGAACAACGGCTAGAAAACAGAGCGCAAAAGGAGAAGAAAAGCTCGTTCCAGGGGGTCACGTGCCTACACGTGACCAAGGGTCGCGTGGTCACACGTGACCGGCTTTCAAAGCTTCTCAATTTAACAGAATTAAATTCTGAAGAGCATTCAAATCTTTCCAAAGGAGAATGATTATATGGAACCGATTGGATTAAAAATTTAAAGGTGATTAAATATCACCTATTTATGGAAAAATCTTGAACTTAGAAAGATTTCCCCTTAAAATCTAACCGAAATAACAAAGGAATATCTTTGGATTTAAAATCCAATGGTGAATAAAATTCACCTAATAATCCAAAGGTCCAGATGAATGATGAATGTAAATCAAATCTCTCAATAAACAAATCAAATCTCTCAATGAAAGATTCACTAAAACTGATTGATTCTCTTCCTTCTCCTATAAATAGGAGCCAGGAAAATACAGAGAAAGGGTCATATATACAGAGACAGAGAGAGAGAGAGAAATAGAGCCTTGAGACTTTGGAAGAATTTGATCTTCTGCAGAAGAAAACCTTAGGTAAGAAAGGAGAGGCTTTTAAAAAAAAGAGAATTTAACTCTCAAAAGAGTTTAACTCTTATATATAAAAAAGAGAGGAAGAACTTAGTCCTTTCTCTAGTAGAGGATCTGCAAAGAGCACATCTCCCCATGAATTGAGAATTTAATTCTCATTGGGTTGAGATCCTGCCATGCAGATCCAAAACATAGAGAGGGAATGGAAGTTTGAGAATTTAATTCTCACAGAATTATAGGAATTTAATTCCTTTGAGAAGAAATTAGGGTTTAACCCTATGTTATAGGAATTTAATTCCTTCAAAATGGGCAGAACTAGGGTTTAACCTTAATTGAGAAACTTAACCTTCTCAAACTCACAGGAATTTAATTCCCTTAGAGAAGAAATTAGGGTTTCACCCTATGCCAGAACTTAATTCTTCATATATATGGGAATTTAATTCCTATAGAATATAAATTAGGGTTTAACCCTATCTAAGAATATAATTCTTTAAAAGAAAGGGGGAATTTAATGAAGAATTTAATTCTTAAAAAAAAGATAAACACATCTTCAAACAGGTAAAGAACCAGAGTCACGTGCTACAACGTGACCCATGTAAAGATACACAGAAAAGAGCTTTGAGGCAACGCCTCACGTGCCCCACGTGACCTCTGGAGCACACACAGAAAAAGCAAAAGAAATAGGAAAGAGCTCCAGGGCGCTCTCACGTGCTCCCACGTGACCCCTTGGTTGAAGCTCTAACAAACAAACACCCAAAATCCCATCACGTGACAGCACGTGATGCTCCAAAGTATTCAATACTTGTGGCAGAACAAAATAAGGGGCAGCAGGGCGCTCTCACGTGCTACCACGTGACCCCTCTTGCCTTAGTGTTTAACACTAAATTGAAACCTCTGTATCCAGTGTTTAACACTGATTTGCCTTAGTGTTTAACACTAATTGAAAAACTCTATTTACAGTGTTTAACACTGATTTTCTTATTGTTTAACACTAAATTAAAATCTCTGTTAGCAATGTTTAACACTGATTTCTCAGTGTTTAACACTAAATTAAAATCTCTGTCTCCAGTGTTTAACACTGATTTGCTTTAGTGTTAAACACTAGTTTGGAATCTCCATTTCCAGTGTTTAACACTGACTTGTTTTAGTGTTTAACACTAATCTGAAAGCCATGTTGCTAGTGTTTAACACTAACTATCTCTTAGTGTTAAATACTAACTTATCAATCTCATTCCCAGTGTTCAACACTGTCGGTCTCTAGTGTTCAAACACTGGCTTTAGCCCAATTGGCTAAGTTTCTAGAGGCAAAGCCTCTTCTTCAATGAGCCAACAGAGGGTCAATATCCTAAACATGATTGGACTTAGCCCAAGATGGCCATAAGTCCTCAATTCAAACTTAACTGGGCCAATGGGCTCATAATATAATTAATTGGTCTTGGTCCCAAATTGGGCCAAAGACTATTTAATCTACTTTGGTTCAAGGGTACATCTCTTCACTTCTTTGATACTTGGCGTTGTAATTCCTCAACGTCGTCTGAGAGGTGACGGGTCCCGATGACCACACATTGACACGGACTGTGGGGTCCTTAAACTCATGGACTATGACGTCCTTAACCTTGACTCGGATGTCTTAAAACTAATGCCGGACTGTGGAGTCCTTAAATCCACGGACTATGATGTCCTTAACCTTGACCGGAACGTCTTAAAACTAACAACGGACTATGACGTCCTTAACCTTGACCGTGATGTCTTAAAACTAATGCCGGACTATGGAGTCCTTAAATCCACGAACTATGATGTCCTTAACCTTGACCGCAACGTCTTAAAACTAACATTGGACCGCAATGTCCTTAAACTACCTATTGACCGCAATGTCATTAAACTAAACAACAGGGCTCCCATAATTGCTCTCTTGTTGGATCTAAACGATCCCGTTAAGTCGATCTTAGTCTAAAAACTAGACTAACGTATCCTTAACAAACGTTTAAGTCGATCTTAGTCTCAAACGGGACTGACGTATCCTTAAACCCAAACCCCCAAACCCAAATCTAAGATAATACGGATTTGGACTAGTCCACGCCCTACGGGCGATGACATAACTCAGTCTCCGTATACAATCCACGGGCAACCAAACACAAAATAAACACACACGACATGAAGTGACCATCTGGAGAAGGAGAAAGTGGTTACCGCAGTGCGGTAGCGTAATTAACTGTAGGGGCTTGCGCTTGCAGGGAAGAGCGTCCCCACAATCAAAAACCCCTCAAGCGAGGGGGAATCTGACGAAGTCTGCTATATCAGACGCATCCGTTTAAACCTTCGATACACGGTGCCATAAATCAACTTGGCATTTTCGGAGAGGTAGACGGATAGCACCAATTAGCATCTGCCCCGAATCTCAGGCAAGACGTCCGTCGCGCCGTCTTTCGGAGGGGAACAGATTCTGGCACGCCCGGTGGGACCTCTTCCTCTTTCCACTCCACACTTCGTGTGTCGTGTTCGCGAACCAAACACGGTTCGCTAATGGTTGCCCTTGGGTTTCAAGGTACTAAGATTTGGCGTTTTGCTTATTGCAGAAAGCAAAGAATCAATGGCTTCCACTTGTGCGAAATGCTCCAACTGCAACTGCGACCGGTGCTCCGCCTCGCCTGGTGGTATAGCCTACGGGCCCCAAGCTGCTTTGTTGTTCACAATACCCGTGGAACAGGTCACTCGAGCCACCACAGGGTTGTTTTTCGGGACCATGCTCCCGCCAATGAGCTTCACCTCTCCTATGCTGACACCGGAAGCTCCCAAGAAGTCGGTCTTTGATCGGCTTACACCTACCGCGGTCCCTCTCAACGGGCCGCCCAACACCAGCGCCTCGGTCTTCTCCAGACTGGGCCAGAGCTCCTGTGGGCCCGTAATAGAGCCTGCAATCCCAGAGAAGGCTGCTCCTAAGAAAATAACCAATCCTGCTCCTGAAGTCGTCAAGGCGGCTTCTCCTGCCAAGAAGTTGGTCTTTACAAGATTGACTGTTCCAGCTCCTGCTCCTGCTACCCAAAGGACATCGGTCTTTAATAGGCTAACACCAGCAGCGACCCCCCACCTACACAGGGGGCAAGACGAGACTATTGCCCTCACCGGGCCGATTCCATCAGCACGACACGCTCGACGTCGTAACTGGCGCCGAGTGAGGAAGGCCGGAGGCAACTCCCCTTTTGGGCTAACTCCTCCAGCCCCGACGGCAGAAGTTAATGTTGCTGTGCCAACTGGGAACAGCTTTGAGATGCTAAATAAGGTGCGTAGGAATTCTCCTACCGCGGTGCTAAAGAGGTCTCCCCCTCCGCTGAAAAAGGCTGTGGAAGTAAAGCCAGAACAACCCCAATCTCCTCAACGGCTGTCCTCCCAAATCTATAAAGTCTGGTGGCAGACCCGAGACTCGGTGATCGATCCAAATTTCTCCCGCCAGCACAAGAAGCTGAAAATCCAACAGGAAGTCAGTCATCAGGCTAAGCCACGAATAGCTGTCTGGGTGCCCATCTCAACGGCCCCCTCAACTTCCACTGCTCATAAAAAGAGGAGGCCGGAGAAGATCCCCGGGCCTGCAACGAGAGCTAAAAGCGCTGAGCCCAGACACCCTAAGGCTGGGGGCAGGATGGTCCACACTGTATACATGGCGTCGGGGAAGGAAGACAGCCGTGCGTCTACAGGTCATAGACCGCTTACACGGTCGGTGACCAAAGCTCAGGAGCAACAGCAAAAGCTCCAGGAAATGATGATCGCAATGGCCGCGCTTACTGGGCCGAAAGAAAGCCCCGAGGCATCCTCGGATCAGCAGCAAGAACAGGAAACCGACGCTGAGTTCCTTCGGAGGATATTGGAAAAGAAAGATAAAGAGGCTGCGGAACAAGCGGCCAATATAAAGCAAATAGCCCACTTATTTCAAGACATGGTTGGGATGATGATTCAACAAGATCCTCCCGCTAAAGATCCCCCGACCGTCCTCGAAGATGATAGAGGAGAAACGTCGAATCCACCACCGGCTCTTTCAACGGCCAAGGAGGAGACAATCTCCAAGGCTGACTTGGACGACTATATAGCCCAGCAGATCCGGGTTCATCATGCGACTGAGGCAGCTGGTCAAGTCGTAAAAATGGGGTGACCGTATCCAAGCTGGTACGACCAAATCAAATATCCGCCGGGTTATACAATACCGAAATTCCATGTGTATAAGGGGACTGGAAATCCCCACCAACATGTTGCCCAGTTCAGGGCCCTTTGCGGTAACACCGGCGGTGATGATAAACTGTTGCTTCGCCAGTTCGTGGGCAGCTTATCAGAAACAGCGTTCGAATAGTATTCGGAACTCCCGAACGATTCTATTAAGACATTCGCTGAAATGGAGTTGCTATTCACTCAGCGATTCGCAAGCGCCAGCGAACGCACCCCGATAACGGCATTGATTAATGCCAGGGTGAAACCAGGCGAAACGTGGGTCCAGTATGCTATACGCTGGCGAAATCTGTGGTCGAAATGCGAGCAACGCATTGAGGAAGCACCCACGGTGGGCATGTTCGTGGGAACCCTAGACCCTCATGCAACTATTTCCCAGTTCATGTTGTTCTTTAAGCCAACCACGTTCTAGGCTTTGATCGACAAGTTGGCCCAGATGGACCAGATGGGTCACAGACCGTCTCCCCCGAAGCCAGAACCCCGGAATGATAAGGGTAAAGGGAAGGCAACCTTCGTCGCGAATGCTCAGCAGCAACCCAGTGCCTCAAAGCTAGTGGATCAGTTGGAAGAAAGACGGCGGTATTATAATGAGAAGATGAAGCGTCCCTACTCGTTCCCGCGGGACAAGACGAAACGGTTATTCGAGCTGGCGGTACACAACGGGCTTATAAACTTGCCAAATCCGAGGCGACCGCCACAACCTACTGAGGTGAATAACCCCAATTATTACCCTTACCATCAAACGGTAAGCCATCCGATTAAGGATTGCTTCATCTTCAAAGGATGGATTGAGGATCAATACCTCCAGGGAAAGTTTGCGCTGTCCGAAAAGTGGAAGGTGAACCTGCCACAACCGCATACTCCTAAGAAAGCGAATACACCGGGGGCAACCTGTTCTTTCATTGAAGAAGCTCCATGGGAGGTCGTGCTATTAGCTAAAACCAAAAAGATGCTGAGTGATCTTCATGCATGCCCAACAGTCGAATGGAAGAACCCGCTCGAACCTCAAATCATCGAAGGGATGTTGAAGCCGTGCCCAACTACAAAGATCGGTGGTGATGGCCTAAGTACTCACACCCAACCGTCAAAATATTCGAAGAAAAAGAAGAAGAAGTCCAAGAAGCCCGTGAAGCCTGGAGACAAGCGCACGGATTTGCAGAAACAGATTGACGCGCTGGAGGAGTACAATCAAAAGGCGGGGACTCCCGTTACACTCCAAGAGTTCTTCAACCACGTCTTTCAGGAGGAAGATGATGGAGAAAGCTCGTCGGATGAATCCGAGGGATATGTGGCGAGTTGTCATGTGATTTCCCACTCATTTACGGACAATGAGAAAACTCTTGGCACTGGGAACTGGGGGCACACCCTGAGCCAGAACTTGTATGTCCAACAGATGAAATGATCGACGCCTTTCTAGATGAGATTCGTTTGAAAAGTAAAGCCGACCAGGAGCGTGAGATGGCTACATCGGAAGGAGCTAAACGCAAGCGACTAAACCAAAGAGTCGAAGCACCCCCGCCAGATCAAAAGACATACGATGCGAATAAAAACGTATTCAAGACGAGGAAAAGGTTTGCCAAAGCCATGTCAATGGGAATGAAGCTACCACCCTCGGAAGAAAACACATTTGATGGGGCGTAGAGGCACCCTAATTATTGCGCATATCATCGGAAGATTTCGCACCCCATTGAGGAGTGCGACGCTTTTAAGATGTGGTGGCAGGGATATGTTGCTCACCGGCAACATTTTAAGCGCATGAAACACAAGACTCGTCGGGAGAAAAGAAGTACTACCGACAGGCACAGAAGAACTACCGGCAACTGTTATGTGGTCAACTCCGGAGGGTCACAAGTTCTCACCTTTGGGAGCGACTCTGATGAGGAAATGGCTCTAGGCCCTCTCTTTAAAGAGTCCGTCTTTGGGAAAGAGGAAGAACCGGAGGCCTGCGAGAACATTCAGCTGCGCAATCGCACACTCCCGGAAAAGAATCTCGGACCTGCGAATAGAAAAGATAAGGGAAAGGAGAAGGTCACTGAGGATATCGCCTTAGATGACCAAGTCATGAAAGAGTTGGCTGCCAAAGATCCCCCCAGGAAGGGTTAGGTGGACTACAATATCCTAGCACACCTAAGGAAGCTACCTTCGCAGCTCAGCATTCTCGATGCCCTCCTATTATCGAAAGAAGCAAGAGATTCATTAATTAAGGCGTTACAAGAACCCGAGCAATTCCAAGCCTTCCTCGCCGCAGAGAGGATAAAGGATGAACTGGAAGAAGTGCACACGGCCGACATCACTTTCGGTGACGAAGACCTTCTCCTCGGGACGTGCGACCACAACCGTCCCCTATACGTTTCCGGATATTGCCATGATATCAAGATAGGAAAAATCCTGGTTGATAATGGATCCTCCGTCAATCTCCTTAATGTTCGGGTGTTGAAGGAAATCTGCATGAGCGTGCAGCACCTCGCTTGTGACAAAATTACCATCTCCGGTTTCGACTCCCAGTCATCACGAACTCTCGGATCCGTGATATTAACATTACGCTTTGGACTACTCGTCACGGACATCAAGTTTCACGTCATTGACGCCAAGATCTGCTACAACGCCTTACTCGGCCGACCATGGTTACACGAGTACAACATCATCCCTTCTACACAACATCAGTGTATGAAGTATTTCAAGGATGGTCTCGAGTACACCGTAACAGGTGAGCTGAACCCATTCTCCGTGAACGAAGTCCGCAAGTACGAAGATGCAAAGTACTTTTTTCCAGACTTCGAGGATACAGAAAGGTGTCGCAAACCGGAAAACAAAGCCGCCGCCACAATCCCTGTTTTCGGAAGCGATACCGAAGAAGAAGAAGAGATAGTTTACGCTGGTCCGTCTTGACGCAACAACCCGGGACCGTCCGCCCCCATATTGATCTTCGGAAGTGACTCGGAAGATGAGGTTAATGCCGTGTTCTCCAGTCGGCCATCAATACAAGCATCCCCTGGCGATGATCAGAGTTCGCAAGTCACCATGGTGCCGCGGGAACACTACAAAGATCTTGACGCACTTGAAGCTTACAATGTGCAGGACCTGCGGACGTTTTACGTCCCTCCCAGGCGAAAGGGTGAAAAGGCGATCCTATTCTACCAATCCACGGAAACAAGGGTGGAGAAAGAGATATAGCATGACACGGATGCTACACTTGACAGGCTCCAACCCATCCGTTTGCCCAGATACTATACAGACGGGTTGAAAAGGCTATTGAAGCGCCAAGGGGTACCCTTAAAGCAGACTATTCGACAAGCTCGATTCTACAACAGGGTTTGGGATGTCCCTGGGACTCAGCGCAAACTGCCCAACGGAAGAATGGAAATGCTTGGGCTTGGATATATGAGATCTGGGAAACGGGAATGAGTCCACGGTAGCTACGCCATATATAATTTCGATGAAGAAGAGGACGCCCTGTCGGGAAATGCCAACCCCTCATCAAAACTAGATCCCACGATCGAAGTGCCGAGTCCGTCGTTTGAAGAACGAATGGACAAGCTTATCAGGAAAGCGGGTCAAAAAGCTCGGGAAGACCACAACCGCGAGATGGCCATCTACGAGAGGGCCAGGATGCAACGTCTGTTTCAACAGACTGCAAAAGACGAAGATGCTCCTCCCTGCCAACCCGTCGCGCAAAAGGCTCGACGTAGAGGCAGAAGTAAGTCAAAAAGTAGAAAAGGAAGCCGACAACAACAATGCAGGATTAAAGAGTCATGTGATCGGGAATTGCGCGGTCTGGATTTGTCTCTGGTGAAGAAGATGGGTCGAGCGCATTCCTTCCCTCAAGAAAAGACGAAGAAGATACTCGATCTCGCTATGAAGCATCGAATGATTACACTTCCGGAGTCTAAGCACCCTGAGCAGGCTAACAAGGTCTCTTATCCGGGCTATTGCTCTTATCACCGAGCCATAGGACACCCTATTGAAGACTGCTTCACATTTAAAAACTGGGTCGAAGACCAGTACCAGCAAGGCAGGTTTGCTTTATCCAGCAGCTGGAGGATAACGCCGCCACAAAAGCACGAACCCAAAGCCATAAGAGCAGAACCAGATCCACATCAGTCTTGGAAGCGAGCTCGTCCTTGTCATATGATAATAATATCAAAAGGAGAGCCCGAGAATATGGATGACCTCCTTTGGTGCTTCGAAAACAATGACAACAAGGTAATCTCAGAATTTCCACCAGCACCGAAAGAGCTGGAAGATGGCATACATACCACTGCAGATAACCTCAAGAAGATTGAGTTGGGGTCGGAAGACGATCCGCGACCGACATTCGTCAGCGAGCTGCTATCTGAAGAAAGGGTGGTTGCGTTAAAGGACGTGCTTCTACAGCATAAAGATTGCTTCGCGTGGAACTATTCCGAGATCCCAGGATTAGATCCAGAGATTGCTGTGCATAAATTAGCAATATCCCCGGATATCAAGCCAGTCAAGCAGGAGCCGAGAAGGATGCGGCTCGAGCTTGAGATGAGCATTAACGCCGAGGTCAAGAAGCTGATCGATTCTGGGTTTATCCAGGAGGTACAGTATCCTGACTGGGTTGCCAACATCATCCCGGAGATGAAGAAAAATGGGACAGTACGCATATGTGTGGATTTCCGAGATCTCAATAAAGCCTGCCCGAAGGACGATTTCCCAGTGCCGGTCACCGAACTGATGATAGACAATACGTCCACTCATGAGGTTTTCTCCTTTATGGACGGTTCATCAGGGTACAATCAGATAAAGTGCATCCCGAAGACCAGAAGCACACCGCTTTCCGGACTCCTTTGGGTATATTCTGCTACAAAGTTATGCCTTTCGGTTTAAAGAATGCCGGCACCACCCAACTTCGAGATGCAACATTGGAGAAGATTGTGGGGACGGATTCGATCCCAAAACTGGAGTGGGAATCGACTTAGATAGATTTGGCGAAATGGGTGAAGGGTTCGAGCCTTGGGGAAAACGGAGAATAGGCTCGGGTGAAGGTGGGAGACTAGACGAAATAGGGGAAGAAGAAGAAGCTGGGGTATCATTGGTGTCACTATCATCACCTTGCTCACCCACTCGGTTATTCAGCACTTTTCCCGATCTCAACGTGGTAACAGCACTCACATTATAACTTTATGAGTGGCCAGGATTAGGTATGGGTTGAGATGGGAGTTTCCCTTTCTCTCTCGCACTCATTGCGGCGTTTAATTGTGCGATTTGGTTTTCTATTGATTTAATACTCTCACCATGGAAGGCGGAGTTTTTCGTTAGGGTATCAATAGAAGACCTCATCTCAGCCGAAATTTGCATGGATTGTTTCATGAACATATCCAAAGTTTGTGCAAGTGAGTTGTCAGTACCGGTCACTTGTTGTGTAGAAGTGTTGGCCGGATTTTGAAAATTTTGTGACTGAAAGGGGGGCTGATTCTGTGGTTGTGGGTGCTGTGGAGGAGGTCTTTGATAATTGCTTTGTTGGTTTTGGTTCCAAGCAAAGTTAGGATGATTCCTCCATCCTTGATTATATGTGGAAGAATAAGGATCGTTTCTAGGTCGCTGCTGAAAAGTAGCATTAGCTTGAAACGATGCATTCATAGGACATTCTTCCGTTAAGTGTGAAGGATCCGAACAGCAACCACAGACGGTCTTAGGAAGCGTGATCTAATTTAGGGAGAATGATGAGAACTTGTTTTCAATAGGGTCGAGTTTCTTTTGTATAGCTGCCATTTCGGCTTTTACTGCGATAGAAATATCGAGCTGGTGAATACCTCCCTTAGTTGAAGGTGGTCTTACGCTTTTCCACTGCAACGTGTGTTCTTCTAGATCTTCCAGATATTTCCATGCTTCACCATCATCTTTAGACATGAATTGCATTGACACATTGTTTCAAGCATCTGCTTTGTCGCTGGATTAATGCCCTCATATATAATCCGACATAAATCCCATCTTTGTATTCCGTGATGGGAGCATTGGACAAGCAGATTTTTGAAACGTTCAAAACACTTCCAAAATGGTTCATTGGGAAGCTGGGTGAACTGGTTGATCTCGCTTCTAATGTGGGCAGTCTTATGATTTGGGTAAAACTTCTTAAGAAATGCTATGACGAATTCGTCCCAATTAGTGATAGAGTGTGCGGCAGTATTGTAAAGCCATTTTTCTGCCAAGTCGCACAGTGTGAATGGGAGAAGACGTAAGCGCATAGCATCTAAAGTCAATTGTGAAGTACCCATCATTGCGCATACGTTTTCGAATTTGGTGATGAAAACGTACGCGTCTTCCGACTCAAGCCCGTGAAATTTGGGCAGCAGATTGATGTAGTAGGGTTTAATTTCGAAATTATCCCCGTTAGGTGGTGGAAGAGATAGACAAGTGGGAAGGGGACCACGAATAGGATAGCATCTCTCTTGGAGAGAGATGCGCGGTGGATTCTGCTCACCTACGGGCGGTGGCAGCGTGGTGTTATAATTAGATGGAGTGCCGTCCATCACGGTCGATGTGGTGTGTGGTGGGGGAAAAGAAGATGAAGAAGTACCGACTTCGGCGTCGATAGCAGGAACACGGACAAGACGGGCACTAGGATCCCGTGTCCAGCTGAGCATGCACTAAGCGGGTTTAGTGCAAGTGGCAGCGTGTGTGTGGTTTAAAAATTGGTTTGTTTTTGAAAAAGTGGGACTCAAGACAAATCACCCTAAGATGCACAAGCAACCCTAGAACTAAGGTCACCTAGGTCCAGTCTCTAGACCGCTCCTAGACTTCCAAAGGACAAGCCGCAGGATGAATCCTCTACCGCCTCCGTACTACCCTTGTAGCCAGGTAAGTGCCAGGTAAGTGGGAAGGAACCACGTCGTGGGCCTAATTAAAAACCACTAGCCTTTGTCACACTTGCCTAGGCACTACGAAAGTAATGCGGATAAACGATAGATTACCCACGACCTTCCTCTGTCCTTATTGAGCGCGACAGTCCTTAGAGTCTGGTCTAGATATTTTTTAAATTAATGAAGGGTTGATCTATATGCTCGGTTTGTGATTTGTGGGGCTTAGGAAGGGTGATGAAATCCCCACCTAATCTTGATTTGGTCTTTACCCCTTAAAGTCCGTATTAAATATGCAAAACAAAACCAATCACAAAACTTTTGCAAAAAGATTTTTGTTTTAGCGGCGCAATTTTGCAAAGAATCCTGCAGAAAATAGATTTTATTGGATTTGAGAGGAGAGAGAAGGAGTTAAGAAAGATACCAGAGAAGTGTGAAACCCTAGATCTCCTGTTTCCTCAAGTCCGTGACTCCAGATTCCCTCGCAAAATTCACACACAAATCGTTAAATATGCAATTTGCAGTTTTGTTTTAATAATGATATGGATCGTCTAAGAATTCAACACAAATAGTAAGAATAAAATATTACGCACGTATCCCCGGCAACGGCGCCATTTGATTGACACGAAAGAGTGTGTGTTTGTAGTTAACCGCAATCAATAACGGTGTCGCGCGTAGCTAGACCGAGATGAGTACGGGTCGTCCTCTGGGAAACGTGGAATCTTTTATTCTTACTTTAGATGTGTTGAGAAAGAGAGGAGGGATAAAGAATTTTTATAGAATGGTTTCTAGATCTACGTTAAACAAGAATGTAAAATATAGATCTAGATTATTTTAGAGATGTAGATAATATAATAAGAGGGCTTGTAGGGTTCGTTAGGATTTAGTAGTTATGGACGATTAATTAAAAGTTACCATTTTTATCCATTAATAGATTTAGAACTAGAACGACGGTGATGCGTGTAGATTACGGTTTCTGGAGGGAAAAGGAATCCCACTCTTAACCCTTACCCCGACACGGAACTCCGTTCATATCTAGCCTTTACCAAAACAATCATTAATCTAATCTCTAATCGCGGTCGGAACTAGCAAAGAATTGCTAGCGCGCCGGATTAAGATGTTAATGATTCTTTTGATAAAGTTCCTAAACTTTATAGGACTTAAAAAGGGTTTAGTTATTTTCATCGTCCATTAGCCTACCCTAATCCTACGAACCCTAACAAGCGGAGAATTACTCGCGCATGTTGGGAGAAGAAGATGAAAAGAAAGAGATGGAAAACATAATGTAAGAAAAGCAATTAAATAAAATAACTACCTTTATTAATCGACTTGATCAAGCTACACTTTAATCCGTAGAAAATGATTACAAACTAGTTGCTTCTCGATCTTTCCTAAGGAGGTAGTCGAACAGTCGATGATCAGCCTGGATGCGTGAGCGTCTGGAGCTTCGTGATCTCTTCGGCTTGATAGATTTTCCAAGAGGCCCTCGGTGCCCTTTTATAGTGCAAAGCCAGAATCTTTTAGTTGGAAACTTGGTAAAATTCATCAGAGATTTACTCCACAAAATTTTAGCACACAATCTCTCTAGATTGCCGCGGATCCGCGGCCAACAGGGGGGTTTGGCCGCGGTTCCGCAGCCAATGGTGAGGATCTCTTCACCAATTTTCTTGGGCTCTCTGATTTTGACATTTGGCAATCCTAGACATCTTTAGAATTCAGAAATCTTCTCTCGGTTGCTTCCAGGCTTGGTCTCCAAGTTTTGCTTCTTAATTTGGCAAGTTTTCTTCAACAACTTGATTTGTTTGATAAATTCTTCATAACAACTTGGAAATATTCTGCACAACAACTCAAATAAGATTTTAGTAGACTTTGTTCTACTAGGATTAGGTCAATAATATTTGCATACATTTTCCTACCAAATGATAATTAAAATATATTAACACATGGAAAATAATGTTTTTACACATAGACCCTCATATGTATAATATATTATAATAAAGTCCTTTTTTAATATGAAAATGGTAGGAAAAATGTAATACAAATGTGCAGTTTTATCAACTGAACATCCACTCATGAGGTTTTCTCCTTTATGGACGGTTCATCAGGGTACAATCAGATAAAGTTCATCCCGAAGACCAGAAGCACACCGCTTTCCGGACTCCTTTGGGTATATTTTGCTACAAAGTTATGCCTTTCGGTTTAAAGAATGCCGGCACCACCTATCAGAGGGCCATGACAAAGATCTTCGATGATCTCATACATGAAATCGTTGAGTGCTATATCGACGACCTCGTAGTGAAGAGCATGTCATACGAAGAGCATTTAGAGCATCTGCAGACTGTATTTCAACGCCTTCGGCAATATAATTTGAAGATGAATCCCCTCAAATGCGCGTTCGGAGTCTCCTCGGGTAAAATCCTGGAATTCATCATCCGACACCGAGGTATCGAAATAGATCCATCTAAGATCAAGGCGATCATGGAAATGCCACCGCCGAGGACTCTCAAACAATTGCGGTCTCTCCAAGGAAAGCTCGCTTACATCCGGCGATTTATAGCCAACCTGTCAGGCAAGTGCCATCCTTACAGCCACCTGATGAAGAAGGGAACCCCGTTCGTCTGGGACCAAAAATGCCAGAGTGCGCTAGATGAGATCAAGCAGTACCTGCAGAACCCGCCGGTGTTAGCTGCTCCAGTCAAGGGAAAGCCCCTTATACTTTATACAACAGCCCTTGACGGTTCCTTAGGCGCATTATGGGCGCAAGAAAACGACCAAGGGAAGGAGAGAGCGCTCTACTATTTAAGCCGAGTTCTTCTGGGGGCAGAAAGCAATTACTCCCCTATCGAAAAACATTGCCTGGCGTTAATCTTCGCGATAACAAAACTCCGGCACTATGCATTGGCACATGAAGTCCGTCTTATATCATAGGTGGACCCCCTCAAATATCTAATGTCAAAGGCCATATTGACAGGGAGACTCGCTAAATAGGCCCTGCTCTTGATGGAGTTTTCAATAACCTATCAGCCTCTTAAGACAGTGAAAGGCCAGGCCATCGCCGACTTCCTTGCTGAGCATCCAGTACCTGCCGGTTCTCCTCTGAATTGCTATTTGCCAGACGAATATGCGTTTGACGCGATCGACGGTGGTGATACCCGATGGGAGCTTTATTTCGATGGAGCGTCCTCCATAAAGAAGCGCAAACAAAGTACCCCTATAATCAAGTCGGGGGTAGGCCTTATCTTCGTGACTCCACAAGGAGGGATAATGTGCTTTGCTTTCTCTTTAACAGAACCGAGGACGAATAACGAAGCTGAATATGAAGCCTTGATAGCAGGTCTCGAGGTCGCCATCGACATGGGAATTGAAAACCTCCTTATATACGGAGACTCTCAGCTGGTCGTTAGTCAAGTAAACGGCGACTACCAAACGTGCAAACCGGAGTTGGTGCAGTACGGGGAAAAGGTGCAACAACTGTTGACCCAGATTCCTTCCTATACTTTGGAAATCATACCGCGCGCGGAAAACAGCAAAGCAGACGCGTTGGCCAAGCTCGCTAAAGAATTGGCTGACGAGAACCTCGATGACGTAAGGATCGTAGTACAAAGTCGTCGGGTACTTGCCCCAGCAGAAATACCCCCGGAATCATCTGAAGAAATGGGAGCGACTGAACAGACGACCTTGCAAATAAAAGACCGGGAAAAGGCTGAGGAATGGAGAAAAGTCTTTATAGACTACTTCAAATACCGTCGAACGCCCGAGGACGCGTCTTCAAGACATCAGCTCATGAAACGAGCTCTGTCTTTCGCCTTCGTCAACAACACTCTGTATAAGAGGTCGTTTGATTCTCTGTGGTTGAGATGTCTGGGACCCGACGAAGCAGAAAGAGTCGTTCAGGAAGTTCATGACGGACTTTGTGGTTCTCACCAGGCGGGCCCGAAGATGAAGTTGAAGATCAAACGGATGGGCTACTACTGGCCCATAATGATTCAGGACTGCCTCGAATATGCGAAGCAATGCCACTCATGCCAAATCCATGGGGACTTCATCCACCAACATCTAAATCCATTACATCCAACGGTGGCTAGCTGGCCGTTTGAGATGTGGGGAATTGACATAGTCGGCCCCATCGAACCAGTATCGTCTAGAGAACATCGTTTCATCCTGGAGACGACTGATTACTTCTCCAAATGGGCGGAGGCAGTACCACTGAGGGAAGTGAAGACGGAGAATATCCTCCACATTTTCAAGACGCACGTCATTTATCGGTTTGGAACTCCGCGACGGATCATTTCCGATAATGGGCCAGCTTACAGAAGCCACAAGGTCAGTCGCTTCGCGCAACAACACAATATAGACTGGAGGTATTCTTCGGTTTATAATCCACGAGCTAACGGTCTAGCTGAGGCCTTCAACAAGACCTTGACAAAGATCATAAAAAAGGCGGTGTCCTGAAACAAGAAGGACTGGCATGAGAGACTGCAAGAAGCTCTTTGGGCATATCGAACTACGTTCAAGACGGCCACGAGCACGACGCCATACGCATTGGTATTCGGTACGGAAGCAGTACTCCCCCTCGAGATAGAGCTACCTTCTCTACGAGTGGCAGTCCACTGAGAGTTGACGAGCGAAGAAAATGCTCACCTTCGGCTAGAAGAGCTTGATGCCCTTGATGAAACACGGCTCATAGCACAACAAAACCTAGAGGCTTACAAAGCGAAAATGACACGCTCGTATGAAAGATTGACCAGGCCGAGGACATTCCGCCAAGGCGAACTCGTGCTAGTGGTCAAAAGGCCTATAATCCCCAATCGCGCCAAGCGGGGAAAATTCGAGCCGAACTACGAAGGCCCGTACATCATAGACAAGGTCTACCAGGGTGGAGCCTATCTACTCATGGACATGCACGGTGAAAGGCCTTTCAGGACAATAAACGGTCGCTTCCTAAAGAACTACTACGCTTAATAAGCCACAGCCTAGGTCAATGATAGATGATGACAACTATGTCCGCTCGCTATTTTCCTAAGCTCAAGCTCTATAAGTAGTAGCCGGCCCTCTACACAATGGACCGAAATGTCTTTAAACTAAAGATGGACCGAAACGTCCTTAAACTAAAAACGGACCGAAACGTCCTTAAACTAATGACGGACCGAAACGTCCTTAAAACTACTACCGCAGCATTCTTAGGCTGACGAGATGAAAAAAAAACAATAAATAAATAAAAAAATAATAAAAAAATAAAAACGGTATGTCCATAAGCAAAAAGGGCACGGATGAAAACCCGAAAGGGCTCCGTGAGTAAAAACAGCAGGGCTACCGGCGAGTGTTCGTGAAAACCCGAAAGGGCGCGACCTCGTAAAAAAAAAAAGAAGAAAAAATATATAATAATAACGGTATGTCCATAAGCAAAATGGGCACGGATGAAAACCCGAAAGGGCTCCATGAGTAAAAACAGCAGGACTACCGGCGAGTGTTTGTGAAAACCCGAAAGGGCGCAACCTCGTTAAAGGACACTTGCAGGGTCCTCACGACCTTGTAAGGAGAAACCACTCGCGTGAGATCCTTACGACTCACAAGGGAGCAACACACTTAGGGATTCCCACGATTCCTAAGGAGAAAATAAACTTGCGAGATCCTCACGACTCGCAAGGAGAACTCTCTTATGGGACCCTCACGGCTCATAAGACTTGAAAGTCTTAAGTTACAGAGACCTAAACCTGTGCTTAAGCAAAATCCCCCATAACCTTCGACAATGCCCTACAAGCGGCTCATACTGACCCTTATATACAATCTACGGGCGCGAATAAACATTTCCCCAGCAAAGTCCCACCCGTGACTAGGGATATGTCCATATAGTGAACAACCCTTATAAGTCCTCTCGACTTATAAGGAGAAAGCCCTCTTGTAGGATCCTTAGGACTTACAGAGGAATATACACTTAGGAATCCTCACGATTCCTAGGGAGAAAATACACCTACAAGATCCTCACGACTTATAGGGAGAAATACCTTTGTGAGACTCTTACGGCTCATGAAGTCAAAAGCCTTAGTCGACAGGACCCTAACCCTGTTTGCTAAGCCACCTTTGTTCAACATCGACAGAGGCAGATGATGATTCGCTCCTGGCCATATCCCAGTTGTAGCGGTGCTGATGCCGAAATCGGTGTCTAATTTCAGGTTTATGGCGAAAAGCCAGTAGGCCGCACGTGCATACGAAATAGCCGAAATGATGGGGCAACTTGCAATAAAAAGCAGCAAGTAAAAATGCATGCACGCAAAATAGCCGAAATGATGGGGCAACTCGCAATAAAAAGCAGCGAGTAAAAATGAAATAAATAGCCGAAATGATTGGGCACCGCGAAATAAATAGCCGAAATGATAGGGCAATCGCGACCTTCGCGATATAAAAGCTGAAATGATAGAGCATCGCGGAAAAAGAAATAAAATAAAAAAGTTTTTAATTTATGCCCTACAAGTGATGTTACATCACACCCTGTATACAATCCAAGGGCGTAAACAAAGAAGTGACCATACTCCTCCCCCGGGTCTCATCATAAGAAGAAGCCAAATCTCGACGGGTCGCAAGTGACCTAGAGATCATCTCAACACTCGTCTCGTAAAAACGAAAACAACTTCAAGAGAAACGGAACATCGGCAACTCCCAGTTCCATGGCTCGGTGATATACTGATCACCGAAAAGTCAAATCCCAATTCCGTGAAATGCGGATACAATCAACAAAATTCCTGGTTACGTGGAACGCGGATAACGTCACTCTTTGACCCCGTGGAAAACGTCCAGAGCGGATCCTGGTCCTCGCAGAGCACGACAGTGAACCCGTGTGAAGCATCCAGAGCGGAGCCTAGTCCTCGCCGAACACGGCAGTGAACCCGTATGAAGTATCTAGTGCAAAATTCCTGGTTACGTGGAACGCGGATAACGTCACTCTTTGACCCCGTGGAAAACGTCCAGAGCGGATCCTGGTCCTCGCAGAGCACGACAGTGAACCCGTGTGAAGCATCCAGAGCGGAGCCTAGTCCTCGCCGAACACGACAGTGAACCCGTGTGAAGCATCTAGTGCAAAATTCCTGGTTACGTGGAACGTGGATAACGTCACTCTTTGACCCCGTGGAAAACGTCCAGAGCGGATCCTCGTCCTCGCAGAGCACGGCAGTGAACCCGTGTGAAGCATCTAGAGCGGAGCCTAGTCCTCGCCAAGTATGGCAGTGAACCCGTGTGAAGCATCTAGTGCAAAATTCCTGATTACGTGGAACGCGGATAACGTCACTCTTTGACCCCGTGGAAAACGTCCAGAGCAGATTCTGGTCCTCGCAGAGCACGGCAGTGAACCCGTGTAAAGCATCCAGAGCGGAGCCTAGTCCTCGCCGAACACGGCAGTGAACCCGTGTGAAGCATCTAGTGCAAAATTCCTGGTCACGTGGAACGCGGATAATGTCACTCTTTGACCCCGCGAAAAACGCCCAGAGCGGAGCCTGGTCCTCGCGAAGCACGGCAGTGAACCCGTGTAAAGCATCCAGAGCAAACACCGGACTGTGGAGTCCTTAAAATCCATGGACTATGATGTCCTTAACCTCGACCGTAATGTCTTAAAACTAACGATCAACCACACTGATTCTGTACTGATTCTACCTTGGTTTAAGGGTACATCTCTTCACTCCTTTGATACTTGGCGTTGTAATTCCTCAACGTCTTCAAAGAGGTGACGGGTCCCTGCAACCACACATTGGACTGTGGAGTCCTTAAATCCACGGACTATGATGTCCTTAACCTTGACCGTAATGTCTTAAAACTAACATCGGATTGTGGAGTCCTTAAATCCACGGACTATGATGTCCTTAATGTTGACCGTGATGTCTTAAAACTAACATCGGGCTGTGGAGTCCTTAAATCCACGGACTATGATGTCCTTAACCTTGACCGTGATGTCTTAAAACTAATATCGGACTGTGGAGTCCTTAAATCCACGGACTATGAAGTCCTTAACCTCGACCGGGATGTCTTAAAACTAACATTGGACTGTGGAGTCCTTAAATCCACGGACTATGAGGTCCTTAACCTTGACCGCGACGTCTTTAAACTACGATACCTTGAGAAGTATTTCAGAGCAACCCCTGACCCCGTGAAACACGGATAAGGGTGACCACACCCAGAACTTGCCGGTCCTCACGACCTGTAAGGAAGAAAACTCTCTTGTGAGATCCTTACGACTCTCAAGGGAAAACCCGCTTAAGAATCCTCACGATTCTTAAGAAGAACTCACACCTACGGGATCCTCTCGACCTGTAGGGAGAAAAACTCTTTGTGAGACCCTCATGGCTCATAAAGCTCAAAAGTTTTAGGAGGCAGATCTTAACCCTGAATCCTAAGCCATCGCTGCCCCGCAAAGAGACCAAGATAAATTGTCCGCAAAGCACATTCAATAAAAAGAGACACATCATCGAGAAGAAATATATATGTCTTTTATTCATAACCAAAATGGATACAAAGTACAATTCATGAAAGAACAAAAAGAAAATACTCTCGTTCAGGAGTATGTACAAAAAAGAAAGGAAAAGATACAAGTCTTCAAGCCGGCGGGCGATTTAGCAATCTGGTTAGCTCATCCTGCTTTTGCTGGGCCGCAGCTTCACGATCTAGGATCGCCAGGAGACGGGCCTCTGCCTGAGCCTGCTGGGCCTGATATGAGGCAAGCCGACCTTCAAGCTTTTTCTCTGTGGCCTTGTGAGCCTCGACCCTCTCGCGAGTGAACACGACAGCCTTATCAAGAGCCACCACTTCTTTGATAGACTCTTGAAGCACCCGTCAGAGCTCATACGCTTTGTTGGCTTTGGCTGTGAGGCTGGTCTGAAACTCGCTCAATGCCTTGGAGGCCAACTCCCTTTCTGAGAATTTACGGCCAAGCCTCTTCTCGCATGACGTCATATTTGCCGCGCACCGTGCTATCAGCCCCCGCAACTCCGCTTTTGCAGCCACAGCTTCCGAGAAAAGGCGAGAACACTCAAGGGCGTGCAAGCAAGCCTCCACCTGCCGACAGAACTCTACCTAGACTCACATCACCTCTTCGCTATGGTAGGTGGCAAGAAAAGGAAGAGAACCGTTGGCTTCGACGGCAAGCGCTTCAGCTGTATTCGCGCTGCCAGCACGGAGCTCCTCAATCAAAGATGATAAGGAGACGAGGCTTAACCGGGCCAAGCGTTCTAAAGCCCGCAAAGCATAAGGGCCGGGCAGCATCACGATGCGCGATTCCAACGCTATGGAGACTGGCAGGGCTGTTCAAATTTGAAAGATGTCAATAAAATTCTTAAGCAAAAGAACAAATGGGATTATAATGAAATGTCACTTGCCGACAGTCATGCAAGTAGGAGCTGAAGGTTCCCCTGGCCCTTCAATGACCTCGACCTCGTCGTCAGCTTCCAAAACTATAAGAGACATCAACGTCATTTCGCAAAAATGGCAACAATGCTATAGTAAAAAAAAAATGGCGAATGACGCTAACCTTGCCCAGAGGAAAGGACAATGCGCTGAGGGGAGATCGCCTGCGGAGCTGCCATCTCCAATAAACGTTGAAACGATTGCCGAGGCGACAAATCAGCGATAGAGGCCACCAGCCCGCACAATTCTGGGGAAAACAAAAGAGTTCAGACCACGGAAAGATTGCTAATTTAGAATGCAGAAGGTTACCTTCAACACTCCTCCCGTTCTGAGCCGGGGGATAGCAGCTTCGACGGCCTCTGCCATGACCTCGGGCTCCAATAAAGGGAGGGTAGTCCCGACTACCTCCATCTCAGCCTTTGGGCCGCCTTCGGGAAGAGCCGTTGGAGCGGTAACCTCCAAAGGAGCAAGCACTCCATGATCAAGAGCCGCCACTGGAGGCCCTACCATAAGAGGAGCAGCTTCATCTGCCCCCTCCACATCGAGCAATGCTTCATCGGGAATGTCAATAGGCTTTAGCTTCAATAAGCCCGTGGGGACTTCCTCCATCGTCGAAGATTCAATTCACACAAGAATAAGGATGCATACATACAGGCGTAAACAATCTGAAAAGCTACAAAGAAGAACAAAAACACACCGATGCGCAGGGAAGCCTTCAATATGGCTTCTTCAAGCCGATGCTCCTTCTTAAGGAGGCGTGCTCGCCGGGGTTCGAGGGTAGACTCATGACCGCCGGTCCACAAAGAAAGCGCGTCCGCTGCATCCTCTGAAGCGGCCTGCTTTAGGGCCCTTTCCTCCATTCCTCCAAAGGGCCGATAAACCGCCGCTGAATCCATGAGGGTTCTTCGTAAAAGATTACAGTAGGATAGGGCTTCTTCGGAACCCTGGCGTTCTGAGACGCGTCTTTGGAACGTCTTATAGCCTCAGCCAACCGTGCGGCTTCCTCGGCGGCCGAACTCGGGAAAAGTAGTCCAGCGTCTGATTCCGGCAAGGCCAACGGCTCATCTTCAAGAATAGGCTCAGACTCTGTTAAAGAGTCGAGCAAGTTAGTAGCAACCTTCCTGTGATGCTTGGGCCCAGAACCGGTCGCCAAAGACGACCGCTTCCTTCCCCGCGGAGCCGTAGTACGACGCCGGCCGACATCACCTTCGACACCCTCATCCCTGTCACCCTCACCCGGTGCCACAACCGGGGAAGACACCGCCATTGTCGATGCCACAGAGTGCGGTGCTGCCTCGGGAAGTGGTGCTGCCACCGGAGCCCGTCTACCCCGCGACCGAGTACCCGGGGGTATACCAGCTGTTAGAGTGAGATCCACCCCCGACTCCCCTGGAATAAGCGCGGTGCCAGTATCCCTCAGAGGAAAGAGGACCGGAGCGCGCGGTCGCAGTGTAGCTCCCGCGGCCGAAACTTGAGTAGGGGCACCGTAACCAAGAAGTACCCTTCTTTCCTCAATAATAACCGGGTTGATTCGATGGAGATACCAACCTGTGAACGACCCCACGCATCGGGGGATGTAATCACCATCAGGAATTATGAACTGAGAGCCGGTGTTCAGCCTCACAAAATGATGGGCGGCATCTCGAACGGCCTCGAGCGAAGGAACCGGCGCGACTATGAAAGCCTCGAACGGGACACCCTGATCATAGCCAAACTGCCGAGCAAAGCGGTGCGGATTGTACCGCATGAAAAGGGCCGCGCTATCCTGACGGAATACCAGATAACTCGGTCTAATTGTGTATAAGCGCGCGGCCTCCCGGGGTCTTAAAGAGGGCGCGTTATCTTCTGACCGGTCCCAAAGCGGCTGGGACGAACCCGCGGAAGAAGATAAGACCCGATCATTAAATACTAACCCACCAGCAGTGGCGTAAGGAGTAATCAACACCCGAATAGCCCCGAATTGAGTCGGGTCAGCGGCAGAAGCATCCACCAATCGCATAAGCCGAGGGAAAGTATAGGCGTCGTAAAATGCAGGCCTTTGATGCATAGCGAAAGCACCTAAGCCATGCATTTTGATCCAAGACGTAAAATAATGAAGCGAAAAGTTTACCACATCCACGCCAGGAGTGGAAGTGTTAGCTGCGGTGCCCAGCCCGTGATAGAGATGCGCCAACGATGGGATGCCAATGGCCAGCCTCGTTCCCTCAACTATACGGTGAGCCGGATAGATGACCGAAGCTCTCATAAAGCGGGGATGCATAGGGATAACAAACCAGCTGAGCCAGACACTGATGAACCCAACGAAGAATGTCTCCTCATCCATGCCGGGAGCTGCGATGGATTCGAAAGACGTCGACGACATTATGGGGATGTAGTATTGCGGCAGATCCGATTCATTAGTCGGCAGCTTCTTCGGACCAAACCCAAAGGGGTCTTTGATGTTTTCAAACTTCGGAGCCGTCTTCGATAAGACGCCCTCGCGAAGGAAACAGGCAATGAATCTCTTGAAAGTAACGCCCTGCTCCTCAGATTCGGTGAACAATCGATCAAAGATACTTAGCACCTTGATCAGGGACGCTTGTAGCGGACGGCGTTCTCAACAGCTTTGCCGTCAAGCGGTGCGGGCTCGGGTTCAAAGACATATTCATCAGAGGGCAGCAACTCCTCATAAAGCGTTCCTCGAATTGGCAGCCCCGAGATCTCATAAAATTCCCCCAAAGAGATCGAAACCTCTCTGTCCCCCAGAAGAAAAGTGTTGGTGGGGTGATTCCGTTGATTCAAGAACGCCTTAACCCACCATACATGCAGGGATTGATAATGGAAAAGTGACGCATATATCGCCTGGTAGAGTCCGACCTTCTGCAGCCGCGCACGATGGGTGGCAAGGATATAGCGAGCCCAGAGGATGTAGCTCGTAGGGTGTCGAGGAGTGAGCCCTATCTTATAAATCTGTCCCCAGGGTGGGCCTCACCCTGACAAATACATCGTCCCAGAATATCTATAGCTGGGATCGGATGGTTCGGGATACCGGTCGTCGAAGGCTTAAGTCGTCCCGTTGGAGTCCAATTTGGCATCTCCACAGCGAAAACCATCCTCGGAGGGTCCATCGGCAAAAACGGGAAAGTAGGCTCTGTCGGTACTGCGCAAAGGAAACTCCGGCGACCCTGGATGATGTGACTGTACCAAGATCCCCATAGAAGTAGGTTGGTACAGTTCGGGTCATGAGCCCGGATCATCGCCATCGCTTCCTCGTCAGATGGTGATTGAGGAAAAGCGGCCTCCGAGCGAGTGAAGGGAAAGCACGGAGCAGAAGCCATTGCACCTGAAATAAAGTAAAAGAAAACTGTCAAAAGCAAAGCAGCAATATATATACATGCATGAACATGAAGACAGTTGAAGAAAGCGATAGCAGACTCTTTTTATGGGACCATTGGCTACAAAACACATGGGCCCCACAGAATCAGGATGACGGCTCATTAATAATGAGATTAAGCAGTTGTAATAAGACAAAGGGGATATCCTCATTAAATAGGAAGTGGGTTTCAAGTGGCCCTGCACATCCCCTAGAAGACAAATCTAACTTGGACTCTACAACAAATCAAATGGGATCAAGGAAATTAAATTCCCACAGAAGACATCATTGCAAGCTTCTGCTCCATTAATTACAGAAGGACAACCTAGGGCAAAGAGACCCTAAGAAGCCTCCATGGGAAGAACTTAGTTCTTCACAGGAATTAAATTCCTTTTGAAAAGGGCAATTAAATTCCCAGAAACATGTTTTCTGTGAACGGAGTTAAACTCCATGGATAATCACCATCATTTCCCTAAAGATCATCTAAACCCTAAGAGATCTACTGTTGAAGGTTAAATGGTTTCATATTTTGGTTAAAAAACTTGAAGAAAAATGGGTTCTTTGTTAAAAAAGGAGTGAAACCCTTGATATGGATTTAAAATCCAGAGAGTTTTGTTAAAATGAAGGTGCTTCGATCACAATTACCTGAAAAAAAGGGGTCTCTTGAACAGAGTTAAACTCTGAAAAGTTTGAAGCAGAGAACTAAGCTCTGGAAACGAGAATTAAATTCTCAAGAAAAAAGTTCTCAAAGGAAGAAGATGAGCAAAGTGGAGGCTCTTCTGAAAGGACATGGGCATTTATAGGATGGGATGGAAAACGCTTCATCTCCCCGATTCCGTAGATGGATCCAACGGTCACCAAAGTGACAGCGTTGCACTCACGTGCGGACACGTGAGAGCAACGCTGTGGGGGCATTTGTTTCCTGATTTAAAATCAGGAAAGCCTACGGAAGAGGCATCACGTGCTAGCACGTGACCAGTAGTCACGTGTTGGCACATGACATTTAAAAGCAGCGGCAAAGGCAGATTCACTCCCTGATTAAATCAAAGAAAAGGCTCCAGAAAAGGTCGCATGCTCACACGTGACCAGGGGTCACGTGTTGGCACGTGACGGTTGAACAGCGGCTAGAAAACAGAGCGCAAAAGGAGAAGAAAAGCTCGTTCCAGGGGGTCACGTGCCTACATGTGACCAAGGGTCACGTGGTCACACGTGACTGGCTTTCAAAGCCTCTCTATTTAACAGAATTAAATTCTGAAGAGCATTCAAATCTTTCCAAAGGAGAATGATTATTTGGAACCGATTGGATTGCAAATCTAAAGGTGATTAAATATCACCTATTTATGGAAAATCTTGAACTTAGAAAGATTTCCCCTTAAAATCTAACCGAAATAACAAAAGAATATCTTTGGATTTAAAATCCAATGGTGAATAAAATTCACCTAATAATCCAAAGGTCCAGATGAATGATGAATGTAAATCAAATCTCTCAATAAACAAATCAAATCTCTTAATGAAAGATTCACTAAAACCGATTGATTCTCTTCCTTCTCCTATAAATAGGAGCCAGGAAAATACAGAGAAAGGGACATATATACAGAGACAGAGGGAGAGAGAGAAATAGAGCCTTGAGACTTTGGAAGAATTTGATCTTCTGCAGAAGAAAACCTTAGGTAAGAAAGGAGAGGCTTTTAAAAAAAAAGAGAATTTAACTCTCAAAAGAGTTTAACTCTTATATATAAAAAAAAGGAAGAACTTAGTCCTTTCTCTAGTAGAGGATCTGCAAAGAGCACATCTCCCCATGAATTGAGAATTTAATTCTCATTGGGTTGAGATCCTGCCATGCAGATCCAAATCATAGAGAGCGAATGGAAGTTTGAGAATTTAATTCTCACAGAATTATAGGAATTTAATTCCTTTGAGAAGAAATTAGGGTTTAACCCTATGTTATAGGAATTTAATTCCTTCAAAATGGGCAGAACTAGGGTTTAACCCTAATTGAGAAACTTAACCTTCTCAAACTCACAGGAATTTAATTCCCTTAGAGAAGAAATTAGGGTTTCACCCTATGCCAGTACTTAATTCTTCATATATATGGGAATTTAATTCCTACAGAATGTAAATTAGGGTTTAACCCTATCTAAGAATATAATTCTTTAAAAGAAAGAGGGAATTTAATGAAGAATTTTATTCTTAAAAAAAAGATAAACACATCTTCAAACAGGTAAAGAACCAGGGGTCACGTGCTACCACGTGACCCCTGTAAAGATACACAGAAAAGAGCTTTGAGGCAACGCCTCACGTGCCCCATGTGACCTCTGGAGCACACAGAGAAAAAACAAAAGAAATAGGAAAGAGCTCTAGGGCGCTCTCACGTGCTCCCACGTGACCCCTTGGTTGAAGCTCTAACAAACAAACACCCAAATTCCCATCACGTGACAGCACGTGATACTCCAAAGTATTGAATACTTGTGGCAGAACAAAATAAGGGGCAGCAGGGCGCTCTCACGTGCTACCACGTGACCCCTCTTGCCTTAGTGTTTAACACTAAATTGAAACCTCTGTATCCAGTGTTTAACACTAATTGAAAAACTCTATTTACATTGTTTAACACTGATTTTCTTATTGTTTAACACTAAATTAAAATCTCTGTTAGCAATGTTTAACACTGATTTCTCAGTGTTTAACACTAAATTAAAATCTCTGTCTCCTGTGTTTAACACTGATTTGCTTTAGTGTTAAACACTAGTTTGGAATCTCCATTTCCAGTGTTTAACACTGATTTGTTTTAGTGTTTAACACTAATCTGAAATCCATGTTGCTAGTGTTTAACACTAACTATCTCTTAGTGTTAAACACTAACTTATCAATCTCATTCCCAGTGTTCAACACTGTCGGTCTCTAGTGTTCAAACACTGGCCTTAGCCCAATTGGCTAAGTTTCTAGAGGCAAAGCCTCTTCTTCAATGAGCCAACAGAGGGTCAATATCCTAAACTTGATTGGACTTAGCCCAAGATGGCTATAAGTGCTCAATTCAAACTTAACTGGGCCAATGAGCTCATAATATAATTAATTGGTCTTGGTCCCAAATTGGGCTAAAGACTATTTAATCTACTTTGGTTCAAGGGTACATCTCTTCACTCCTTTGATACTTGGCGTTGTAATTCCTCAACGTCGTCAGAGAGGTGACGGGTCCCGATGACCACACATTGACACGGACTGTGGGGTCCTTAAACTCATGGACTATGACGTCCTTAACCTTGACCGGGATGTCTTAAAACTAATGCCGGACTGTGGAGTCCTTAAATCCACGGACTATGATGTCCTTAACCTTGACCGGAACGTCTTAAAACTAACAACGGACTATGACGTCCTTAACCTTGACCGTGATGTCTTAAAACTAATGCCGGACTGTGGAGTCCTTAAATCCACGGACTATGATGTCCTTAACCTTGACCGCAACGTCTTAAAACTAACATTGGACCGCAATGTCCTTAAACTACCTATTGACCGCAATGTCATTAAACTAAACAACAGGGCTCCCTTAATTGCTCTCTTGTTGGATCTAAACGATCCCGTTAAGTCGATCTTAGTCTAAAAACTAGACTAACGTATCCTTAACAAACGTTTAAGTCGATCTTAGTCTCAAACAGGACTGATGTATCCTTAAACCCAAACCCCCAAACCCAAATCTAAGATAATACGGATTTGGACTAGTCCACGCCCTACGGGCGACGACATAACTCAGTCTCCGTATACAATACACGGGCAACCAAACACAAAATAAACACACACGACACGAAGTGACCATCTGGAGAAGGAGAAAGTGGTTACCGCAGTGCGGTAGCGTAATTAACTGCAGGGGCTTGCGCCTGCAGGGAAGAGCGTCCCCACAATCAAAAACCCCTCAAGCGAGGGGGAATCTGACGAAGTCTGCAACATCGGACGCATCCGTTTAAACCTTCGATACACGGTGCCATAAATCAACTTGGCATTTTCGGAGAGGTAGACGGATAGCACCAATTAGCATCTGCCCCGAATCTCAAGCAAGACGTCCGTCGCGCCGTCTTTCGGAGGGGAACAACACCTACAAAATCCTATAATAAAAGAAAGATGGTGAAAGTTACATATAAAGATAAGACCTATAAAAGAAAGAACTTGAAAATAAGAGTTTCCAACTACACTAGCTTTTCGGTTATTATGAGCCCTATCTTTGTTGGATATGTATGCCCTAGAGGCCATTATTGTATAGTACTAGTTTGTATAATACATTTTGGAGGCTTGGGATATATATACGGGTTTACGACAGTCTTGCTCGATATAGTAGTATGCTACTTGGTTTGTTTCTATCTTAATATGTGTATATGTTTCTTTTAACATATCGCTAATACATATTGATGGATCCCTTAGGATCTTTGCTTGACTACCGGCGTTGTGATGGCGATCACACTAGTGGGAGCTGGGTAATCTACAAGCACATCCTTATACCGGTCCCTAGTCGTAGGATTATCGAGACAGGGCATCGATACTCCGGAGTAGACTAGCGTATGCGCTTCTCATACCAGCAGGGGAGATGGTCTGTCCCACAACTGTCAGTACGTCGTACTTGAGATAGTATGCGGGTGCTCGTTAGGTTATGAGTACACTGGACATGACTCGTCGGGAACTGTTGGTTGGTACTATACCTATCGTCAGTTATCAGTTCCCAGGTGACATGAGTACAGCTTAGTCCGCTGACATGACATTGTCACTTCGCCTTGAGTGTGTTCCCACTGTTCTTAGATTACTACCCTACCACGGCTCTACTGAGTCGTGCAAACAGGTAGTAGTTGGGTGCAATACCGAAACACTTGGAGGCAGTGACGGTTAGACAGGATTTGTCTCTCCCGGTGTTGGGAGTTGATATCGCGCTGTGTCTAGGAGAGCCATTACACATAGTCGTCCCTGGCCAGGGCAAGCGAGAATTACCGGTAGGTTTTCCAGTAGATTCTCAGGGTGTTTTGGGCTACACTCCGACACGACTTTACCGCTATTAGGGGACTGACGTTTACCGCCCCCTAGGCCCGCCATGCGATATTCTCAGACAAACAGACCGGACTGTACGGAGATTGTCACATTCAGGCTCGGTAGGAGTTCGGATGGGTTCACCTCATCAGTCTTCTTATCGGCATCTACCTGGGGACCGTTACGTACAGCTAGTACCGCTTGCAGCCTGTGGTTGAACCCACTGCCAGCGTAGTGTCGAGTCTTTAGAGTCCCACACAGAGGGCTATTCGCTTTTGGGCAAAACAGAGTAGAGGTCGCATGGTTTTGCGACAGGGTCCGTTCACATCCGCGCACTTATGCACGTTTGGTGTCCGGGAAGTTATTACTAGCGGGCTTTGGTTTAAGCCAGATCCTAGTATATGTTTTGGGATTGGTTTTATCTCATTGAATTCGTGTTCCTCGGAACACGGATGCGGGTGTGTATGCACAGTTGACAGAGGCAGAGGCAGAGGATTCTCATTAGGGTTGTTGACCGTTGACTTTTTCTTAACCCTAATGAGAATGAAGAATATGGTTAATAATATTAATTAAGGATAATTGTGCCATGGTTAGGGTTGTTGACAATTTGACTTTTGTTGACTTGTTGACTTTGTTGACCGGTTGACCATTGTGGACTTGTTGACCATCATCATTTCATTTAAAAGATGCTTCTTGTTCTTTGAAAAATGCATTAAATGAATGAAATGATTATGGTCATTCATAAAGTAACCATCACATTTCTTAATCATTATTATTATTACCGTTATTCCAAATATGAGAGAATGGTTGTAAAAAATTATCTCATTCTCACTTGCTCACTCTCTCTCCCCCAAAGCTCATCCTCTTCCTCTCTCTCAAAGCTCTCATGTCTCATGTGTTGAGAACCATGAGCTATTGAGATAAAGCCACTAAAACTCCACTCTACTCACTCTAGAGTTCTAGGTTTAGCAAGCCAAGCACTTTAGTTGCCTCTAGGTTGAGGTAGGAGCTCAAAGTAGAGGCCTTCGGGTGGATCCTTCTTCGACAAAGAGAAGACTACGAGGTGGAGCCGTTCAAGCCACTCCAAGGAGCAAGAAGAGAAGGAGTTCAAGACCTAGGTATAACCCCCTAACCGAGTAGTTAAACTTGTAGTTAGTTTGCTAGGTTTTTGTTTAGCAAAGATCCACTTTTTAGTCCATGTTGCCTTGTATCAAAAAATCGTTTTTTACCGTTTCCGCCTCCCCGTAAGAACCGGGATGGGTAATGTGGACCTAACAGTGGTATCAAAACCTAGCTAAACAACAACTAGCATGTTAGCAAAGTATTTAGAATTTCGATCCGAGAAAAAATCGCAAAACACGTCCGAAAACTAAACTTTCTGTCGATTTTTAAACCTGCTCCAAAAATAATTCCACATACCTTAAAAATCGGCTCAGGGTTTTTTAAGAACATACAGCAAAAATGAGCCACTGACTCGGTCAACTCACCGCGGAACCGCGGCTAAACCATGCGTTTAGCCACGGATCCGCGGCCGAGTTGACTCGGCCGCGACTCGTCTTTGCTGCAGTTTACTCAGTGTTCTGTTTTAGGATTTTTAGGATATTTTGTTTCTGCCCAGAATTTCCAGAGAACAAAGTTGTGTTTGGGGTGGTTGCAAATTCGTATTTTTGATCGAAGTTCTGTAGACTTTAGCTAATGAGTTATATCTGTGATGTGATATATGCACTGAACGTCAACTAATCGCTATACGTCGATTAGTAGGGGTTGTGCATATCTGTGATCTATAATGTTGATGGATTGTGTATATGAACTCGTTGGATTGTCACGGATGAATAGTCGGGGGTTGTGAGATGAGATTTTTCTTTATCTTTCATTTGATGTAATATGTAAATTGATGTAATATTATTTCTATGGCCGCACATCCGGGAAGAGGTTGTAGCCGCCATTGTATATTATTTCTTTTACTGTTTTTGCTCCTAGGATAGACCCAAGGTGGGGTGCACAAACTACCGGGTACTTCGAAGTGCCGAGTGTCCTACTCACGTTGTTGAGGGAGGTTGCTTCACTTCGGGTACTTGGCGCGTAGTTTGCCGCATAGGGGTCTAGGGTAGGGTTTGTCTATTCATCGCGACCGTGTAATCCGTCTTTCGTTGCAGGCTCGAACGAAACGCGGATTCCTAGTATATCCAATGTGTTCATCTGTGATCTGGAATGCCTATCATTGCATCTGAAGAATGTATATATCTATATCTGATATCTAGTAGGCGTTGCTTATGTTTTGCATCCGCGCTAGTCCAGCCCCCGCTCTGTCGTTAGTTAAGTAACCTAACGGGTGATGACGGGGCCTCGTGGCGAATGCAGATGGTATAAGCGTACGTCATATTTTCGTTGTTTTCTGCAATGGTAGGATTAACTGATGGGACACATTAAATTAATGTAAGAAAACAAACCTAAAAGACGTTGTTGGAACAATTTTCAAAAAGCTGTTATTGCAAGGACGTTCTCTTTTGTTTTGCACAGAGGTATTTGGTTATGAATGCCCAGCATCTCATTCGACGAGGCAAGGGCTGAGATCCCTTCATCGGGAGTGACCCCTTGGACAAAAGTTTGCGTCAGGGTAATAACTTCATTATAGTCAATTATTCTTTCTTTGCATCGAGGTATTCGGTTTGGAATATCCTCCACCTCATTCGACGAGGAAAGAGCCGAGATCCCTTCACAGGGAGTGACCTCTTTAGCAAAAGTTATCGTCACTATAATTTTAAAAAGGTTATCAGGTTCTTTCAACGATATCAAGTTCATTACGTTAACGGGTTTTTCGCCAAAAACCCAGTCGTAGCCCTCCGTCATTTCCTACAAGTACTACTTAGTATTCGAGCTACGTATTTTGGTATTGTCAAGGCATAGTGATCGGTAGCTAAGTATTGCTTGTTTGCAGTTTTGTTTTTCAGATTATTTAGGACAGTCGCATAGCTATGTTGGCATTGTCAAGAGATATGCCGGTGGGTCTAAGTTAAGCAAGATAATGACGGGCTGAACTTGACTAGCGGTTTATGATATGTTGGCATTGTCAAGGTCATAAACCGTTAGGGGCAAAAATCCACATCGGGAGTTTCTAAAGAAACTGAAACTTGCAGATTTAGCATACCTTCTGGAGTGTGGTGACTAGAGTGGATTCCATCTAGGTAACCACACAATGATAGTTGGATCCCGATCCCACTGATGAGTTGGATTACTCTCGGGAGATTATTTCACTTAACAATCAATGCTATAAACCAAGTAGGTGTCTAGAACGGTGTTAGCGGGGCTACGCCTTCAGGGAAAAGAGGTTATTTAATTAAGGAACTTCACGAAAGCGTTGTAAAACCTCCCTCGAAGTACCAACACTAGCATGGCTGAAAGGTTAAGCAAATATTGTGACGTGCGATTAATCCTGACTAGTTCTTCTTTTAGGGTTTGAAGAAGAATTTGAGAAAACAGTGGGAGCCATCCTGATTAGATAAATTAATAAACCAATCTAATCTTGCAAGAGCGCATGCTGAGTGTTTCTTTTCTCTTTCTCCAGGTAGCAACCATTTCACGTCCTAATCAAGATAATAAAATGTATCGCTTGACCGATCCGAATTCTTATTCGGGGCTGGGGAACGCCGGTTCGGCTCTAACTTGTGACAACAGTCATAAGTATGAGCAAGGGAAAGAGGATTGTATGGATTCCAAGGATACCCAGTTGAAGAAGAAGCATAGTTTTGCATCTACTTCAGGTGTTCTTGTAATTGAGAACTGCTTTACGGTCAGCCCTACCTCCTGGGTACTTGATACCGGATCAGGATCTCATATCTTTAATTTATTGCAGGGACTGAGAAAAAGTAGGAAAGTTGCATCTGGTGATATGTCGCTCAAGGTAGCGAACGGAGCACAAGTTAATGCTGCAGCCGTCGGTGAATATCACCTAGTGTTGCCAAATGGCAATACTATGATTTTGAACGATTGCTACTATGTACCTTCCATGGTTTGCAACATTATATCAGTTTCTTTACTCAATAAAGATGGATATAACTTTGTTCTTGATAGAAATATCATGAACATTTACCTTCATTAGGCACTGGTTGCAGAAGGTACACTGTGTAATGGTATCTATGTTCTAAATCAGAATACAGTTCTCAATGTACAAAACACACGCAAGAGGAAGAGTTCAGATACGAACGAATTCTACTTATGGCATTCTAGACTTGGTCATATCGGAGAGAAAAGACTAAGTAAGCTGCATAAAGATGGACTCTTGAATACGTTCGAGTTTTCATCTTATGAAACTTGTCAATCTTGTCTCAAAGGAAAGATGACCAAATCTCTATTCATCGGACATGGAGAAAGGGCAGCAAAGCTCTTGGGACTCATACATAGTGATGTATGTGGTCCAATGTCTATACATGCAAGGGGTGGGTTCTCGTACTTCATCACATTCACTGACGATCTTTCTAGGTTCAAATATGTGTATCTGATGAAACACAAATCTGAAACTTTTGAGAAATTCAAGGAATTCAGAAACGGAGTAGAAAACCAGACAAGAAAAAGTATCAAGATCCTCCGGTCTGATAGAGGAGGGGAGTACTTAAGCACGGAATTCCTAGATTTCTTAAAAGAGAATGGTATTCTCTCTTAGCTTACTCTCCCTTATACACCACAGCACAACGGTGTATCGGAGAGGAGGAATCGTACCCTATTAGATATGGTTCGCTCCATGATGAGTAATGCTGAGTTACCTCTTTCATTCTGGGGACTTGCGCTAGAAACAGCAACATACTTACTGAATCAGGTTTCGTCTAAATCTGTGCCTAAGACTCCATATGTAATATGGAGTGGTAAAAGACCGTATCTTGAACGTATTAATATATGGGGTTGTCCGGCCTATGTGAAAGTACAAAATCCGGACAAGCTTAAAGCACGATCAGTTTTGTGTAATTTTATGGGATATTCTAGAAATTCTCTGGGATATTTGTTCTACCAGACTGAGGAACAGAAGGTGTTCGTTGCTCGTCGCGCCACCTTTTTAGAGTGGCAATTTCTCGCAAAAGAAATAAGTGGGAGCATGGTAGAACTGGATGAAATATCTGATCCACAAACTCAAACTGAGGATTTAGCAGAACCAGAAAATTCAATAGTCCCAGACGCACCTCAGCCACTCTGCAGATCTGGTAGGATTTCTCATCCGCCCGAGAGATACTACGGTTTTCTCATAGACGGGGATCGAGAGGATTGCATCTTGGAAGAAGATGACCCTACCAGTTTCAGGCAGGCCATTATCAGTAGGGACTCTGATAAGTGGCTGGAAGCTATGCAATCCGAAATGGAGTCCATGTACACCAATAAAGTGTGGACCTTGGATATTGCTCCACCTGGGGTAAAACCCGTTGGATGCAAATGGATCTACAAAAGAAAACTTGGTGTAGATGGGCAGGTGAAAACCTATAAGGCTAGGCTCGTTGCAAAAGGTTTTCGTCAAAGACCTGGTGTGGACTATGACGAAACTTTTTCTCCAGTGGCTATGCTCAAATCCATTCGGATCCTACTTTCCATTGCTGCCTTCCATGACTATGAAATCTGGTAGATGGACATTAAAACGGCTTTTCTAAATGGCTGTTTGGAAGAGTGCGTTTACATGGATCAGCCAGAAGGTTTCATAGACAGTGAGAGCAGCAGGAAGGTGTGCAAGTTGCTTAAATCCATTTATGGATTAAAGCAGGCATCGCGGGGCTGGAACATCTGTTTTGATGAGGCAATCAAGGAATTTGATTTCATCAAAAACGAAGATGAACCTTGTGTCTATAAGAATATTGTAGGACGAACTGTCGTGTTCCTAGTCTTGTACATGGAAGACATTCTTTTGATAGGAAATGACATTCCTATGCTACAATCGGTCAAACTATTCTTGTCACAACGGTTCTCCATGAAGGACCTGGGTGATGCCTCGTACATTCTGGGGATAAAGATCTACAGAGATAGATCCAAGAGACTACTAGGACTTTCGCAGTCCAGGAACATAGAGACCGTACTAAAGAGATTTAGTATGGAAGATTCCAAGCGTGGTAACATACCCGCATTGCACGGAATCACCCTCTCCAAGAAGATGTCTCCTAAGACTGACGAGGAGAGGGTTCGCATGAGCACCATACCCTACGTTTCGGCGGTAGGATCTATAATGTATGTTATGCTATGTACAAGACCAAATGTAGCTTACGCGCTGAGCGTGGTGAGCCGGTATCAGTCAGACCCAGGTGAGGACCACTGGATGGCAGTGAAGAACATTCTCAAGTACCTGAGAAGGACTAAGGAGATGTTCCTGGTTTACGGTAATGAAGACCTCAGGGTTGAGTCCTTTACCGATTCAAGCTTCCAGAGTGACAAAGATGACAACAAGTCTGTCTCGGGTTTTGTGTTTACCCTCAACGGAGGGGCGGTGTGTTGGAGGAGTTCCAAACAGGATACCGTCGCAGACTCGACGATGGAGGCTGAATACATTGCTGCAAGCGATGCCGCAAAAGAAGCGGTCTGGATGAAGAAGTTCATTAGTGAAATTCAGGTGGTTCCGTCCATTGTTGACCCAATACCTTTGTATTGCGATAACAAGGGGGCTATAGCTTTAGCGAAGGAACCAAGGTCCTATCAGAAATCTAGACATATCTTAAGGCGGTATCACCTGATCAGGGAGATCATTGGTCGCCAGGAGATCGAGGTACGGAGAGTGGACACAAAAGACAACACGGCGGATCCATACACAAAGGCCCTCCCTTAAACACATTTTGAGCGACTTTTTGAGCTATTGGGTATGCGGTACGCCAGCAGCTGGCCTTAGAGCAGACGTTGGGTATGCGGTACACCAATTACTAGCCTTTAGTGCAAGTGGGAGATTGTTGGATATGTATGCCCTAGAGGCCATTATTGTATAGTACTAGTTTGTTTAATATATTTTGGAGGCTTGGGATATATATACGGGTTTACGACAGTCTTGCTCGATATAGTAGTATGCTACTTGGTTTGTTTCTATTGCTAATACATATTGATGGAGCCCTTGGGATCTTTGCTTGACTACCGGCGTTGTGATGGCGATCACACTAGTGGGGGCTGGGTTATCTACAAGCACATCCTTATACAGGTCCCTAGTCGTAGGATTATCGAGACAGGGCATCGATACTCCGGAGTAGACTAGCGTATGCGCTTCTCATCCCAGCAGGGGAGATGGTCTGTCCCACAGCCGTCAGTACGTCGTACTTGAGATAGTATGCGGGTGCTCGTTAGGTTACGAGTACACTGGACACCGAAGCACTTGGAGGTAGTGACGGTTAGACAGGATTCGTCTCTCCCGGTATTGGGAGTTGATATCGCGCTGTGTCTAGGAGAGCCATTACACATAGTCGTCCCTGGCCAGGGCAAGAAAGAATTACTGGTAGTTTTTCCAGTAGATTCTCAGGGTGTTTTGGGCTACACCCCGACACGACTTGTACCGCTATTAGGGGACTGACGTTTACCGCCCCTAGGCCCGCCATGCAATATTCTCAGACGAACAGACCGGACTGTACGGAGATTGTCACATTCAGGCTCAGTAGGAGTTCGGATGGGTTCACCTCATCAGTCTTCTTATCGGCATCTACCTGGGGACCGTTACGTACAGCTAGTACCGCTTGCGGCCTGTGGTTAAACCCACTGCCAGCGTAGTGTCGAGTCTTTAGAGTCCCACACAGAGGGCTATTCGCTTTTGTGCAAAACAGAGTAGAGGTCGCATGGTTTTGCGACAGGGTTCGTTCACATCCGCGCACTTATGCACGTTTGGTGTCCGGGCACTTATTACTAGCGGGCATTGGTTTAAGCCAGATCCTAGTATATGTTTTGGGATTGGTTTTATCTCATTGAACTCGTGTTCCTCGGAACACGGATGCGGGTGTGTATGCACAGTTGACAGAGGCAGAGGCAAAGGATTCTCATTAGGGTTGTTGACCGTTGACTTTTTCCTAACCCTAATGAGAATGAGGAATATGGTTAATAATATTAATTAAGGATAATTGTGCCATGGTTAGGGTTGTTGACAATTTGACTTTTGTTGACTTGTTGACTTTGTTGACCGGTTGACCATTGTGGACTTGTTGACCATCATCATTTCATATAAAAGATGCTTCTTGTTCTTTGAAAAATGCATTAAATGAATGAAATGATTATGGTCATTCTTAAAGTAACCATCACATTTCTTAATCATTATTATTATTACCATTATTCCAAATATGAGAGAATGGTTGTAAAAAATTATCTCATTCTCACTTGCTCACTCTCTTCCCCCCAAAGCTCATCCTCTTCCCTTCTCTCAAAGCTCTCATGTCTCATGTGTTGAGAACCATGAGCTATTGAGATAAAGCCACTAAAACTCCACTCTACTCACTCTAGAGTTCTAGGTTTAGCAAGCCAAGCACTTTAGTTGCCTCTAGGTTGAGGTAGGAGCTCAAAGTAGAGGCCTTCGGGTGGATCCTTCTTCGACAAAGAGAAGACTACGAGGTGTAGCCATTCAAGCCACTCCAAGGAGCAAGAAGAGAAGGAGTTCAAGACCTATGTATAACCCCCTAACCGAGTAGTTAAACTTGTAGTTAGTTTGCTAGGTTTTTGTTTAGCAAAGATCCTATTTTTAGTCCATGTTGCCTTGTATCAAAAAATCGTTTTTTACCGTTTCCGCCTCCCCGTAAGAACCGGGGTGGGTAACGTGGACCTAACAATCTTAATGGTCATGAAAAGATGTTAGAAATCACATCATTCCTCAATAAAAAATCGCCTTTAGTCTTCCTCCGTACCTTTCTTCCAAACACCGATCATATACCCCTACGTGTGTGTAAAAGATATCCCAACACTCGGAGAATTCAATTCAAGCTATCATACTCTTGTCCATCCATCTCAGTACTTTTTAGTCGGTGAATATTTTGGATGGAATTGCTCACAAACTCTTCATGCGACCGTTAATACTTCTTGAGGTACTAACCGAACGATTACTAAATGTGTCACTTATTAGGCGTAATTAGCAATTTTCTTGTCTTGCAACACCTAAGGCTTAACAGTGGCTCTCAAACCAGTTGGTCTAAGGCACTAGGTGATAAAGCATCCTCGCTATATTTTTTTTATGCTGTCCTGGTGATTACAAAACCGGTGTTCATTTTTCTTTACCATTTTATACTTTATGCTTCATTTTATATTTTCTTCGTACTTTGGCTTTTAAACAAGAGCATTTCAAGGTATCCTCTACTATCCCGAGTTTTAAGAGATGTGTAAGTGCGTATAGTAGGATATCAACGTTCAAATGTTTGGCCTCAAGAATAGAGGCTATTTTTCATACTTATTTTTACCCTCAGATTAGTGACTTCCTTCATCTTACTAACCCTTGGGACAACGGCTCATAACTACTTATTACTAGTTTCGTTTAAGAAAATATCTAACTTTCTTGTTTTTCTCAAACTCTTCCAATCTTTTGAATGTGATTTTTCACTTTCTAATCTTTCATTATTAAAGAAATTTTTTTGTGCTTATGCAAAGTGTAATGCAAAAGTAATGCGTAAATAAGCACAAATCTCCCCCAAACCTGTTTACAGCAGTGTCCTCACTGTTGTCATCTTTTAAATCTTAAAACCTATAGACTTGAGAGGAAAAATTATTAACGGGGATAAAAGATAAATGAACATGCAAACCTCCCCCAAACATATTTTTGGCTCACAATTTTATGTACAAATTTTATTTTGAAGAGCCAAAATATTCCCCCCCCAAACTTGAGTTAAACAATATTAAGCTTTTAAAATTATAAGAGGGGGGGGGGTAAAGTTACTGGTCAATATAAATCTTTACAAAGACCAAAAGTCAATACCAACCATTCGAATATTTTATCAATGTAACGCACCGGTTGGTGGAAGAACATTTTATATATAGCCAAGAAGAAGTGGGGAAGAGATAAGTGGTATAATTGAACGGGTTTGCGTTTCGATTTGTAGAGACGAAATAATGATGATGGATTACTCACATTCTTGTTATTGATAAGAAGAAGGGGTGGTGGTTCAACTTCTTTGTTTTGGGGTTGATTCATCATAACTCCCATGTCTTCTATGAATGCGAGTTCATCAGCGAAAATTTCTTCAAAGCTTTCATCGATATCCCGAAGAATAATCTCATCGGAAAGAACGGGATGATACTCAGACTCCATAAAAGGTTCATAATAAGCGTTAGATGTTGACCCGGACAGCTTGATAGAAGGGTTTGTATGTGTATAATAAATAACGGGGTCAAACAACAATGTATTAAGGGAGTCCATATCAGTATCGTGAAGTTGTTCTAATTTGCTGCTGTCGGAATCCATCATTTCTACAGAACATACTTGAGTATAAGGTTCGGAGGGTTCACTTTCCAACTTGTAAATGTTAATCTCAATTGATATCTTCCCGAAGGATAGGTTCATAGAGCCGTTTCGACAATTGATTACAACGTTGGAAGTAGCTAAAAAGGGCCGACCTAGAATCACCGGAATTTGGTTCCGTGGGTTTGCTGTAGGCTGTGTATCTAAAACAATGAAGTCCACAGGGAATATAAATTCCCCGACTTTGATTAACACACCATCTAGCTCACCCCTAGGTTGGGTGATAGATCGATCTGCCATTTGTTGAGTGCAGTGCGACGGTTTTAACTCTCCGATACCTAATTGCTCATATATAGAATATGGAAGCAAGTTAACACTAGCACCTAAATCGAGTAGAGCACGATCGATTTTTTTACCCCCAATAGAAATAGATATTGTAGGACTCCCGGGGTCCTTTCGTTTCTTGGGTAGTTGTTGTGTAAAAGCAGTGCTCACATTACTCACAATGAATACCTTTTTCGGCACTTGAGTTTTTATCTTCCTAGTGCACAAGTCCTTAAGTATTTTCGCATAAGCCGGAAATTGTTGTATAGCATCTAGGAGAGGGATATTTATGTTAACCTGTTTAAACATTTCCATAATCTTCTCCATTTGTGGACCTGGTTTATTTCCCCTTAACCTGCTTGGAGAAGGAGCTTTATCAATAAGTTTAGGATCCAACATTCGTGGAGAAGTTTGTGGGGATGGAATTAATCCCAGAATTGGAGTTGGGATCGTGTTTGGTTGACTCAAGGAGGTGGGCGGAGGGTTCGAGCTAGGGAAAAATGGAGAATAGGCTCGGAAGAAGATGGTAGATTAGACGAAATATGGTTAGAAGTGGAAGCCGGGGTATTATTGATTGAATCCTTATTATCAACCTGTTCACCGACTTGGTTGTTCAGCACTCTTCCAGATCTCAACGTGGTAATGGCATTCACATTATAATGTTGTGAGTGGCCAGAATTCGGTAGGGGTTGAGATGGAAATTTCCCTTTCTCTTTAGCACTCATCGCAGCATTTAACTGGCAATTTATGCTTCTATTGATTTTATACTCTCACCGTGGGAGGCGGAGTCCTTCGTTATTGTTTCGATAGAAGACTTTATATCAGCCGAAATTTGCATGGAATGTTTCATAAACAAATCCAAGGTTCGTTCAAGTACAGAGGAGTTTTCGGTACCGGCCGTTTGGAAAGAATTATTATAAGGTGTAGAATTGTTGGCCGGATTTTGAAAAGTTTGTGGTTGAAAGGGGTGCTGACTCTGTGGTGGTTGTTGTTGCTGTGGAGGAACCCTTTGATAGTTATTTTGGTTTGGAATCGTATTTTGAGTTTGAGTTTGGTGTTGGTTCCAAGCAAAATTAGGGTGATCCTCCAACCCTGACTATATGTTGAAGAATAAGGATCGTTTCTAGGTCGTCGTTGAAAAGCAGCATTAGTGTGTTCTTGACCTTGAAACGGAGAATTAAAATACATTCTTCCGTCAGATGTGATGGATCGGAACAACATCCACACATGGTTTTAGAGAGCGTCACCTGGTTTAAGGAGGCTAATAAAAATTTGTTTTCCATAACTTCGAGTTTCTTTTGCATCGCTGCCATTTCGGTTTTTACTACGATGGAAACATCGAGTTGATGGATACTTCCCCTAGATGATGGTGGTCTAATGCTTTCCCACTGCAAAGTATTTTCAGCAAGATCTCCCAGGTATTGCCAAGCTTCACCATCGTCTTTGGACATGAAATTGCATTGACACATGGTTTCAAGCATCTGCTTTGTTGCTGGAGTAATGCCCTCATATATAACTCGGCACAGATCCCATCTATGGATTCCGTGATGAGGATATTGGACAGGCAGATCTTTGAACCGTTCAAATCATTTCCAAAATGGTTCATTGGGAAGCCGGGTAAACTAGTTGATTTCGCTCCGAACACAGGCGGTCTTATGATCAAGATAAAATTTCTTAAGGAATGCTACAACGAATTCGTCCTATTTGGCAATAGAGTGTGCGGTTGTGTTATAAAGCCATTTTTCGGCTCAATCGAACAAAGTAAATGGGAGAAGACGTAAATGCATAGCATCCACAGAAAGTTATGAAGTGCCCATCATAGCACATACGTTTTCGAATTTGGTGATAAAAACGTATGCGTCTTCAGACTCAAGACCGTGAAATTTAGGTAAAAGGTTGATAAAGTGTGGTTTGATTTCAAAATTATCCCCATTGGCTGGTGGAATAGAAAGACAAGTAGGAAGGGGACCACGTATAGGGTAGCATCTTTCTTGGAGAGAGATTTGCGGTGGATTCTGCACACCTGCGGGTGGTGGCAGAGTGGTGTTATTAAAATTTGATGGAGAACCGTCCATCTCGATCGATATTGTGAGTGGGGAGGAAAAAGAAGATGAAGAAGTACCGACTTCGGAGTCGATAAAAGAAACGCGGACAAGACGGACACTAGAATCCCATATCTAGCCGAGCATGCACTAAGCGGGTTTAGCGCAAGTGGCAGCATTTGTGAGAATTACGTAAAAAGAAAGGTTTGTTTTTGAAAAAATTCGGACTTAGACAAATCACAAAAATGCACAATCAACCCAAGATCTAAGGTCACCTAGGTCGAGTCACTAGACCGCTCCTAGAGTTCCAGAGGACAAATCATAGGATCAATCCTCTACTACCTCTTTATCCCTCTTGTGACCAGGTAAGTGCCAGGTAAGCAGGAGGTATCCGCTATACGAATCACTGAAATAGCGGGCCTAATTAAGTAACCACTTTCCTTAGACACACTTTCCTAGACACCACAAAAGAAATGCAGATAAGCAGTAGATTATCCACGACCCTCCTCTGTCCTTAATAAGCGCGACGGTCCTCAGAGTCTTGGTCTAGTTATTTTTTAATTAATGAAGGGTGATGTGGATGCTAGTTTTGTGATTTGTGGGCTTAGGAAGGGTAATGAAATCCCCACCTAATCTGAATTTGGTCTTTGCCCCTTAATTTTCCATATTACAATATGCAAAAACAACCCAAAAACAAAACACGCAACAAGAATTTTTTAAGCGGCGAATTTTTGTAAAGAATCCTGCAGAAAAATTGTTATTGGACTTTGCAGAGAAGAGAGAAGAAGATAGAAAATATACCGGAGAGACTAGAAGCCCTAAGTCACCCAATCCACCACGGTTCGGCCGTGAGAATGGCTTTCTTGCCGCGGTTTCGCGGCCAACCTGATGGTTCTTGAAATTCTTTTTTCTACAGTTGCTTCTCTTGCTCCTATGGTCTTGATAAATGCTTCTGAATCTTTATCTCCCTGCTATAATGTAACATTCCAAAATAATAAAATATTATTTTTAGGAATTTTTATAATTTAATATTATTTTATTGATTATTTTAATATTAAATTTATAATTAAATATCGATAAATGGGAAAAATTTTGAAAAAAATATGGAAAATTCAAAAATTATGTATTCTATGGAAATTAGTCATTTTTAAGTTTTTATGAGCATTTATATACTAATTTAGTGCTAATCGCGATTAAAAATCGCTAATCGGATTTTTTTGGCTTTTTGTGCAAAACTTGCACATATCATTTTTTGGACTTGTGTCACATTTTTCCTACCATTGGTGTTATGGGTCTACTATTTGAGTGAGAAAGAAAAGAAAATAAAAGGAAAAAGGAAATGGAATGATGATGAGAGAGAGGGTGGGTAGGTATAGGTCAACCTTTACTTTTTGAAGCACACCCTTATCATTCCTCACACCCATTTTTCTCTCCCCTCTCCTAGATCTGCTGCTGCTGCTGCTCCCTTCCTTCTTCTTCCTCCTCCTTCAAATCCCCCAAAACACCATTAAAACAAACTCAAAACCCCATATCGCTTTCACAAAAAGTGTGCACAAGCTCACAAGCTTTAGAATGGACCAAGAAAGTTGGTGTTTTGGTGCTGTGGGAAGATTCTTGAGTCTCTATTGAGGTAATTCCTTCACAAATATTGTAGTATTTCAAGTGATTTAGCCTCTTTTAAAGTTTAGTGTCGTTTTGTCGAGGTTTTATACACTTTGGAAAACCCTAGAGAGGGTTAGGGTAAACTTGAGTTGTGGCTATGCAATTGGACTCTAATGGTGACCTTAGACCCCATATTGACCAAAACACTGGCCTAGCACAACCTGAAACCTAAAAATACGGAATTACGGAACTTTTCATGTCGGTTCGTGTGATCTGTGAAGGTGTTCTGGAATCTGGAGCGACCCGGGGTCACCAAAAATAAAATTGAGCTGACAGTGAGTCGTGCAGGCACCTAGGAAGCTACCACCAAGACCCGAGCCCCTAACTCAAACCTACAGCCGCAAATTTAATCATTCTGGCCGCAATTTGCGGCCAGAGTAGAGGGGAATGGGTCCATTTTTGTTCCAGGGCTCATTTTGCACTAAATTAGACCCCTCCTATATGCAGTTTTGGCTAATTGTCATCTGGGGAAAATCTGGGAGCATTTTGGTGTGTTTTAGGCGATGTTTTATGTATTTTTAAATGCACTTTCTTGATATTTGGATTTGTATTTGGTTGTCGGGTGTTCGTACATCGACAACAGGGGTTGTTTGTTGGATTTGCATGTTTGGGCCATAGGTTCCAACCTATGAGCACACTGTGCGCTGTATCGGTTTTCTGCCTTGATTTTCATACACATTGCTATGGTTGATCATTGTAGGTACCTTCACGTGGATTCCGAGGCGACGGAGCATGGCGTTATCGACACCGACGCGCAGGATACAGGTGAGTAGATTTATATCTACGGGGGGAAGTCGGGTGGATGGCGTATAGCACCCCCGCAGTTCGTGGTGATGTATACGAATACGTATACACATAGATATTGATTATATGTTGTTGAGATTATTGATGATAAGATGGATATTTGTTATTTTTGGATTGGTTTAGTGTAGTTGCGAAACCCTAGAGTAGTGGTCGCACTCACACACGCACGCACACACATATTTGCATACATTCTTTCTTTCATATGTGCGTATGGGAATATATATTTATGTGTTCACATAGATATGGGACTATGTGTTCATATACTGGATTTGAGAATGGTATTTGGAATTTGAGATGAGTCGACCAGATTGGCTTGAGGCCAGGAGATCGGTGATGTGATTTGGTTCGTATTGAGATACGACATGATGTTTTAGCGGGTCTTTTGACGTAATGATTCTTACACCTGCATGCATTCATAATTGGTATCGATATTGTACTAGACGTAGGTCATTATCCCGGATCATGATATTTGATAAAGAAGATACCAGATGAATAGTGTGATTGATGTGACTTTGACCCGTACCCAGATTAGGATGCCGTACGACGGATTTACGTACGAGCTATATATTGATGATTGATCCGCACTCTTGATTTGGGATGTCTGATTATAGATATGGTATCGGATATGATATTATTGAGGCGGGATCACCGACTATACATATATAGGTATATATATGTATCGACTCAGATGTTAGGCGCTTTCCTTACCTGTAGTCCAGCTTGTTAGCTTAGCCCTTTAGTTTAGTTGTTAGATTAGATTCGATTTTTACCTATTTCAAAAAAACTAACGAATCGTGGGTATTTTAAAAGGCAGCCCAAGGGATCCTACGGATATTTCAAAAGACGTATCTTTTCATAAAAACACCGTAGCCCCTATTTTCAAAACCCCATGATTCGTGTTATTTCAAAAGGCACCATTTGTAGGACTTATATTAGATTAATGCAGGTTAGTTACAGTTGCGTCTAGTATTCAGCTACCGCTTATTATTGTGGTTCGCTTCGCATCGCATACTTATGTTATAATTTCTTATTGCAATGTTGATATCATATTGTTAGGACACCAGCACCATTACCGATGATGCGTATGTACCACGTACACTTACTTGCCGGCTCACACACATCTTCATCGGTAATTGCCATGTCACGTACACCTTAGAAAATATTAGTGCTTGACTTAGCTTGTTAGTTAGCAATTTGACATGATATTAGTGTACATGCCTTATATGCCAGCTTAACATTGTAGTTATTACTTGTCACTTCATTCATACTGTTATTCATTGTTATGCCTATATTCATGGTTTTACATGCTATTGATGATTTGGATTTGGATTTCCATGAAATTTTCTGGATTTGGGGGGAAAACCGCAAAACTTATATAAACTGATTTCTCTCTTTTTAAATAAAAAGTGCGGCTTTTCCCATGATGTATGAGTCGTCCACCATGAGTTTGCTGATGGATTTCGAGACCCGATTCGAGGAGACGGATGAACCGATTCGGGTACATGGTGGACCCGGTAAGGTACCCCGGGGCAAGAAGCGCGTGATGATGACGATGTGAGCCTGGCAGGGGAGCACTACCTACCGGTGATTTTACCCGACGCGTCGGATATCCGGAGGATACCGTCGTGGTCTTGAGATGGATGGTAGGGGCCGGTCTGGACTGACGGCGCCCTAGATATTGTGATTGAGACATTGAGATTTCGAGATATTGAGGTACAGAGACCGTGATACAGAGATATCGAGATATTGGGATTTCGTTTTGTGCCGATGCTAGGCACTGTTTTATGTTGATTTCATTATGATACCTCATTTTAAAAATACAAAGAAAATCTCACTAAATTATGAAAACAGTTCTTCATTTACATGTATTCTGTTTTCATGCATTCATACCTCATTCATATGATATATTGCTACCTGAGGCACTGACACGGGCACATGAGATTACACTCGGGTTAGATATTTACCCTAGTCATTGTTATTGACTGCTGGTTTTATTTGAGGATTATATATATATTGATCGTATGACCTAGGATTGCGTCATACATGCGATTTCTTTTCGTAGATGTTTTTTCTATTCACGAGTTGGCAACTCACCCCCGTTGTGCCCCAGTTTCTTGCAGGTTTCGCCGTACAGGTTTCTTTACGGCTTTGCGGGTACAGTTTCGTTCGGGTGATTTGCTAGTAGGTGGGTTTATTTGTATCGTACCCATCATTATACATTGTATATTATTATTCAGTTGTATCTAGAAGTTCCATCAACCAAACATGTATTTATTTCAGAGATAGAGACCAGTGTTGTTTATTCTATCGACCTTAGAGTCGCGCTTTGTATTTATACGGATTTCATGCTGTTTTGAGTTTTCTTTTCTGTTGTGATCCTCGCCTTTCGGCGTTGTATATTTTATTGCTTGCGTGGTTGTGACCGTCGATTGACGAAGAGCTAGCTCTCGCTTGGGGATGCCTTTAATTTTTATATATATGCTTTATCAGGTTTTGTACCCGTTTGGGGTCAGTTTTACAAAGGAAACTCTGCCGAAATTTTTGGAAAAGACTTATGATTTTAAAACGCATACTTCGGCATATGTTGCAAACTAGTTGATTTAAAATGGTTTTCCTACTCTCTACTACTCTTCTTGGTTTGGATTTCTGGGTTTTCGGCTTACTTAAAATACGTGCGCCTTGAGACGTTCGTAGTTTAAGTGCCGGTCATGTTCCGTACTTTCGGGTCATGACATATAATGATTCCATATCCCCTTGCAAAAATTCACACACTAATCGTTAAGCACAAGATGCGTTCTCGATTTATATTTTGATGGAATAATAATATTTCAACCCAAATAGCAAGAAATAAAAAATTACGCACGGATCCCCGGCAACGACGGCATTTGATTGATCGTTTATTTTTGGACAAAAGAAAAGAAGTTTTGTTTAGAAGTTTTAGTAAAGTAACTGCAATCAACACAGCATCGCGTGTAGCTTAGCTGTGGTGATACGGATCGTCCTCTGGGAATCGTGGAATTTTATAGTTCTTACTTTAGATCGGTTGAAAGAAATAGAAAAGAGAAAATAAAGAGAATCAAGAAAGTAGTTTCAAGAAAATCAAGAAAATAGTTTCAAGAAAATCAAGAAAATGTTTCAAGATTGAATTATCAAGAAAATGGTTTCAAGATCTTATTGAATTATCAAGAAAATTTATATGAAGAGGGCTTGTAGGATTCGATTGGATTTAGTATCCATGGATGACTAATAAAGATTACTCCTCTTATCTATTGATAGATTTAAAACTAGATTGATGGCGATAAATGAGAATTAGGGTTCTTTGGAAGAAACTAGGGTTTCTCCTCTATTGACCCTTGTCCTTTCATTGATCTCCATTCGTGTCTAGCCCTTAACAAAAAGGATCGTCAATCTTATCTCAAATCATGGTCGCGATTATCAAGAAATTAATGTCACGCCCGATAAGGATGTTTACGATTCTTTTGCTAAAGTTTATAAACTTCATAAGACTTAAAAGGAGTATAGAATTTTCTTACCCATTGATATATCTTAATCCTACGAATCCTATCAAACGGAGAATTACTCGTACATCATGAAATAAAAGAAGAAATAGAGAAAGAATTCATAATGTAGAAATTAAAAGAAAGCGAAATTAAAACTAATGATTTATCTTTATTACTCAACTTCACAATACATTTCTTTGAGTTTAGATTACAAGAGGAAGAAGAATTGCTCTCGATCTCTGCCTCGAAAAAGTAAATGTTCCGTCGATTACGTCGCTTGATCACCTCGAATCGTGGACCTATCTTGGATTGCTTGTACGTTGACGGTGATTGGTTTCGTGTAAAAGAGACTTGATTGATTGATCGCTTGATGGATTTCTCGATGATTTCTTGATCATGGATCTCAAGATCGAAGATTCTTGATCTTAGATCTTAGATCCCCTTTTTGATATTGGATTTGATCTTGAATTTGATGTAGAGATTTTTTTTGGCTCTTTTCTTGATTTTATTTGAAGAGATTGGATCCCCATTGGATGTAGCCCTCGGTCCTTTTTATAGCCCCAAATCCAGTAACAGAAAATCCCAACAAACTATGTTTGTTGCACGGAAGCTTCCAGAAGAATCTTGAACCTTAACTCCTCTTCTTGATCACTGAACCGCGGCAACTCGGCCGACTCGGCTGCGGATCGGCCGCGAATCGGTGGGTTCTTGGCTTCATTCTTCTGGAATTTTCTCTTGTTAATATTTGTTTATTTATTTGATGTCTGGAACCTTCTTATCTTTTCTGAGTCTCTGCCTGTATTTGATTCTTCGACTTTCTTTACTTTATCGACATATTCTTGATTCCAGATATCAGACCTGAACAAAATTTGCACAATATCTCAATGAAGAATGTTAGTTATGTTTGAGATACAAAATATTATGCGTAAAATATTAAACATAAAATTTCCTTCATAATGTTGATTATAATATATAAACACATGGTAAATGGTATTTTACGGATGAACTTCTAATATGCGTTATATTTATAACAAACACCTTTATATGATTAAGAAAAGTATGGAAATTGTCATGTTAAAAGTGCACTATTTTCGACTGAACAATCAACCTGGATGCGTGGATCGTCTTGGACCTCTTGATCTCTTCGGTTTGATTTGCTTCTTGTAAAAGGTGATAGTCCTCTAAGTTTAGCCCTCAGTCGTTTATATAGCTTAGAAGCAGAAACCCTAATTGCCTAATATGGTGATTTCCTATTGCGATCATACTGAGAAAATTTCAGATCCTACGACCACGATACGACCGTGGATCCGCCGCGAATACGGTATATTGGCTGCGGTTGGGCGGCTCTTTGGTGGCATCAGGATTCTAAATTTCTGGTGCCGCCTCATGTTGACACGTGGAGATTGTTGTGATGTCTGGAATCTTTAAATCTTCTCCGAGTCTCTGCCATTCATGATTTTACGATTAGATTCAACTTTATTGGCAGGTTTCATTCCCGACATCTTAGATATCTCAATCTCGAGACCTGAGCTAAATCTGCACAATATCTCAATTCATAGTATTAGTAATATTTGTTATTTATTTTGAGATATTATCCTAACCATTTTATATGATATTTCATTGATTAGGGATATTTGATATGACATGCATAATAAAAATATTATATAAATATTATATGCATATATTTTCCTTCATAATATTAATTATAATATATAAATATATGATAAAGAGTAAATTTGCAGATAAACCCACATATGTTCTATATTTATAATAAACACCTTTAAATATTTAAAAAAAAGTAAGGAAAATGTTATATCAAGTGTGCAATATTTTCGACTAAAAAATCTGCTTACTATATCAAGTTCAGAAGCAATATCTAGTCTAGTACATGATATCGTATGATTGACTCAATTGCCTAAGCAAGTGACATGTCATTCATACAATTTCCTCTTCTCATCAGTCTAGAAGACATCTCTTTAGAGAAGGTGGCTCCATTACCTGCAGGTAAACTACCATGCCAGGAGTCGTCCATTCTAAAACACTTTAGAATGCTGTCCAAGCACTCGTATTGGGACACTTCCTAAATCTAGATAAATCTAGTCACCAGAATCCCTGATATAATATCCCTATCTTTTGTGAAGAAACACCCGTGACAATCAAAGTTTGGCCGATTGTAGTATAGGAATATCACTTCCTATGTGGAGTATGTTATCCCTATGTCATATGATACTACTCCCTACACCCTTCTTACTAGGTTCATCTGTTATTTTGACAAAGTCAAATACCTTAACTATCAATACAGATGATCCATCTCCGCAATGCCTGCTTTAGTCTATAAATAGACAAAAGCCACTTGCACACCTTCCGCTGCTCCCACTGACTAATATAACTCTCTGGCAGAGTCGTATACATGTGCACTTATAAATTACCATTTAGAAAGATGGTATAATCATCCAGCTGCCAGTTCTTGTAGTCACGAATAGGAGCAGTGGCAAGTCATATCCGTATGGACTTTTAGCTTTGATACTGAAGTAAAAGTTTCATCATAATCCACGCCAGGTATTTGATGATAACATTTCACCACAAGTCCGGCTTTATTAGGTTAATACCTTTCCACCTGCACAGATCTCGAAAGATCTACTTGCTCCTAATGGGTTTTACCCCTTCATAAGCACCCAGCAAATTCTATAATTTACTGAAGTGCGTGGAGTCCAACTTGAATATAATGCATCTGGTCACCTGGAAGTCACCACTTCCTATAACCTACTGATAACTAGTAGAACCATCATCTTCATGATGCTGACTTCCCTGTCACCGCCTACAAGCATACCAAAGTATTTTTCGGGTGGGTGATGTTGGGATTTGCTAGCACCCTGGCTATCTACCGTAGCCGATGCGGAACAAAAATAGTGTTTAAAAATTTTGGCGCTAAAAACCCGTCCTAGAAACGAACCATAAGCCTAAAACTAGCAACAAAAGATAGAAGTGTTATACCGAATGATTTGTTTCCTTCGGTCTTCTACCCTCTTCTTTGGCTCCTTGAGGTCTCCTCGATCGAGCTTAGCCACCGTCTTCCTCCGTCATAGATGATCCACCTGAGGGATATAGCTCATGGCTCTAGCTCCACACTAAGAATCTAATAAAGTAACTAGGGACTCTAGGTTGCTAATCTAGAGTGCCTAGGGATGTAGTGAGTTGCTCTAACTGTGTATCTATCTCTCTTCTACCTTTAATTCTCAACACATGATATAGTAGGGTAGAAGATGAAGAAGGAGGAGGAGGGGCTCAAGAAAGGTAGTGAAGAGAAGAAGCAAAATGGTGAGAGTCTTTTTCTAAATGACCATCCGTCAAGTGAGAGAAAATATGAAGCAAGATTTTGTAAAACCATTTTTTCAATAAACATAATGCAACCATACTTGAATAGTTTGCACAAATGAATTAATAATTCATTTGTCAACACTATTCAAGCATGGTTCTCACCATTCTCCCTTCATCACCTTTACATCTCATTTCCATTTAAATAAATAAATGGATAATCCAAAATGAGGTGTCCACCTTCTAGAATGTTTTCCATATAAATATAGATTACACTCAACTGTATATACATACATTTATTCATACCAAAATACGAATATTCAAAGAAATAGAATAACACAAAGAACATAATACTAGAATATACATATCAAAATACATATACGTAAATTATTAAATCAATACCTGATTTAATAATCCGGCTCAATCTCGAGCCGGCTAGTATTATCAACCGTCCGATCGAAAGTCTGGATAACTAGTACAATCATTCAATCGGAACCCCACACGTATCAAAATACGGCTACTACATCATTTTGCATGAACCAGGGAATCCCACCGTGTGGGACTCTAAAGACTCGTCAATACGCTGGCAGTGGGTTTTAACCATAAGCACGTCAACGGCTCTAGCTGTACGTAACGGCTACCCAGGTATTGAGAGAATGCAAGGCCGATGAGCAAACTCATCCGAACCCCTACCGAGCCTGTTTGTGACAATCTCCATACAGTACGGTCTGTTCGTCTAAGAGTATCGCATATCGGGTCTAAGGGGTGGATAAAGTCAGACCCCTAATAACGCGATATTTCGTGTCAGTGTGAAACCCATCACTCACTGAGAAACCACTGATCTAAATCAGTAATTCTCGTCTACCTTGGCCAAGGATTTCTGGTGATGGCCATCCGTGCACAGCATGACATCAACCCCCAATACCAGGAGAGACGAATCCACGACGATCCACTCACTGCCTCCATGTGGCTCGGAACTGTACCCAACTAAAACCTGTTTGCATAACTCCTTTGAGCCGTAGTAGGGTAGTAATCAAAGCACAATAGGAACTCACACGAGACAAATGATGATCTCAGGTCGACAGACTAACCTGTACTCATGTCACCTGAGAATTGCTATCTGAAAATATGTATAATACCAACTAGCATGTTCCCGGCGAGTCCGTCCAGTGTAACTCATAACCCATTGAGCACCTGTACACTATTTTAGGTGACTAACTGAGACCAATGGCTTGTGAGACCGACCATCGCTCCTCACCGGGGTCTCGAAATGTATACACTAGTCTATTCCGGAGTATCTATGCCCAGTCTCGATGATCCCTCGACTAGGGAAATTTAAGGATGGACTTATAGAACACCCAGCTCCCATATATATGATCGCCATCATAATGCTGGTAGTTAAGCAAGAATCTTATGAGCTCTATCAATATGTAATAGTGATCTGTAATACCACATAATACATGTACATGATGATAAAGACTAACCAGATAGCATACTATCATTTTGAGTAAGCTTTTCTACCCGTATAGGTCCTCCCTCAATCATCATAATCGCGTGCCTGCGATTACAATAATTGACTTGAGGGCACTATAACCAACAATCTCCCACTTGCACTTAAGGCTAATTATTACGGTGTCGCATACTCATATCCGTATCTACCACTGAATTTAATCAGTATCCTGTGCCATGCCTTCCTCAGTATCCGCTTGGACCGCCTATCCAATATACTGCCCCTCAAAAGAAGGAAAACTATAACTCTGACAGTCACTCTGTCATCCAGGTCACCTTGGAAGCCTGAAATGATAACCGCCTCCTGAAGGAGTCTGCTGTTACCATATACCAAGAACATCCACTTATGTCCATAACTGCTTCTTAATGTTTCTCCAGGATTGGATTACTATATACTTATTGCAGCCAGTGCAAAAGCAATATCTGGTGTGGTACTTGACATCTCATGATTGACTCAATTGCCTAAACAAGAGATATGTCAATCATGCAAATCCCTTCCCTCATCAGTCTAGAAGACATCTCTTTAGAGAGGGTGACTCCATCACTTGTGGGTACATCACCACGCCAAGAGTCGTCCATTCTAAAACACTTTAGAATAGTGTCATATACCCGAATTGGGACACTTCCCAAATCTAGATCTAAAACCATAGATCTAGTGACCAGAATCCCTGATATTTTATCCATATCCTATGTGGAGAAACACCTTGTGACAACCACAGTATAACCGATCGTAGTATAGGAAGATCACCTCCTATCAAAAGCATTTCATCCAAATACTAGGATATGGCTTCCTACTATTTTCTTACCAGGTCCATCTGTTATTCTGATGAAATCAAACTTTATGACCGTCACATCAAAACTGGATGATCTATCTTCGCCATACTTGTTTTAGTCTATAAATAGACATAAGCTACTTGCCCAACATGCTTCCGCTGCTCCCACTGACTGCAACAACCCTCTGGCAGAGTCATATACACGTGTACTTCTAAAGCTAATTCAGAACGACGTTATAGTCATCCACCTACCAGATCTCATAGTCTAGGATAGCAGTAGTGGCAAGCTTGGGTCATCAAAACCTCCTAGTCACCGTCTTTGAGGAGACCGAAGTACCTCTTGGGTGGCTGAGGTTACCTACCAAATCTGCGAAGTGGCTAATGTATTATTGAATCCAATTGAATCTTTAGGTTATACTAAATTTTCAGTAATCGTTTGTGGTTCTGGAATCACTTCCAGCTCTACCATACTCCCACTATTGTTTTCTGAAAAGAATTCATTTTACTAAAACGGGTGGCGAGTCAAGAAAAATATAACTATTGATCCTCAAAATGGTAGAGTGTTAACCTTCGTCAATGCCCGGGATAACCCATAAACTGCCATTACTGAAACGTGTGTAGAGTTTATCCAGATTCTGGTTTTAAGTATAATCCGGATTACTCCATATACCTTAACATCGTTAAGATATGAATCCATTCTATATCGAATATAGAAAGAAAGGCACCAATGTAATTGGAACCGGATTCAAAAATCAAGCAGCCATTTCCAGTGCATATCGACTAAATGGAAGAAGGCCAAGCATAATTACTCATCAAGGAGCGTACTCACGGATGAGTAACCTGAGAGAGAAGCAAGTTCTCAAATATATTACTTACAACTGATTACCTAGCATAAGTATCTATATCTTCGATCACCTCGAAGAATCTTGATACTTACAATATATGGTTCTCTACTTTATTCTTATAACTATAACAACTCAAAATTTGGACCTTGTATTTCAACGAAATACTTGTCTAAAACTAGAGAAGTCATAAGTAAAAAGAATATAGTACGAGTACTAAACCCTTTGTCCTAATGGACATCGGACAACATACAATACTTTGTATAAGTCCTCTGAGTTTAATAACTCAAACCTTATGCGTCGTAGGTTGAAAATTGTGTTATGGTTAAGAAGAATTACACCATTGTTGAATGCACCTTACCTAACCATCAAATGATATAGGTAAATATCATAAACATAATTTCAAAAAGTTATATCTCACTTTATAAACATACAGATATATCGGTTTGAAACAGGTGCATAACAACGGATATTCAAAACCAAATATTTGCCATTAGGCAAGACCCAGGTGATTTCCTCAAATATCGCCAATTACAAAGAATTCTGATATATAGAGGATCTAATCAGCCAATTCCTAATATCTTACTCCCACTCAGCATCTGTAACGCCATACAGATGTAAGAATCAAGTCTGGTAAATACATACCCTGGAGTCAGAATCTAATTGGGAAAACAATTTTCAATTAACACTGCACAGTAAAACTGAAACATGAAAATGTTTCGAAGGGATGGTTGGGTATTTCTAGTAATATCTCTTCCACTATTCAGATTCATGAAAGTAACCATATATTTCCATGCCCTCACTCTAATCCTTTCATATGTCTTTACTTCTTACCTTCTGTACACCATACTTAAGCTAATTGGTTTTCTTCCTTTCCTACCTTTCGGCACCAGCCTAAGGTTTGGAAGAAGACTATCCAATAAGTGTAATAGGTGTACTCTCCTAATACTAGGAGCTCTTGCAATCACAGAGAAGGTAAAGAAAAAAGACAACTGAATAATCGTATTCAATTTCTCCAGAACCGAAAACCATCCTCGAAAAGAAACAAGTTTCTTCGAGTTCGTACGTAAGAATACAATGGCATACCTAAGCAATATGGATCTTCGTAGTGATACAGAGTGTTCTGGAAATATGCAAAGGGGAAGTAGGAGTGGTAGGGATATACGCGGCTTCGTTATGAATGACAGTAGTTGCAATTTTCGTTGACCTCATACTAAATCTTTTTATATGTTTTTACTTATTACCTTCTGTACACAACACTTAGGCTAATTGGTTTTCTTCCTTCCCTACCTTTCGGCAACTGCTTATGCTTTGGAAGATGACTATCCAATAAGCGTAATAGGTGTACTCTCCTAATACTAGAAGCCCTCATAACCTGAGAGAAGGTAAAGAGAAAAGACAACCGAATAATCCTATTCAATTTCTTCAGAACCGGAATCCATCCTCAAACAGAAACAAGTTTCTTCGAGTTCGTATGTAACTATTGAAAGTGTACCCTAGCACCACCATAAGGTTAAAACCGGCATCAAGTATGCAATTTTCAAATTTACATGGTGCTAAGCTACACTATCCAAAGATCTAACTAGATTATTAGGGTTTAAGTTGATGATATCACAAACTACACTAAGTGAAGAATGCTACAACCTTTATAGACCAATGCCTTCACTTCTAAAACTCTGGGTTATAGTCCCTACGACTCCTCGTAGCTCCACTTGAAGAAGTGCACGAACTTGCTTCACGATCTTCGTTTTGAAAATGATCCACTCGAAATTTCTCTAATACAAGCTACCTCTTTACTAAACTTTCTTTAGTGAAGGAAACACCCTAAACTCAAGTGCTAATCAAGTGTAGGATGGTGAAATAGGGGTATTAAACTCACTAGGTTTGTCTAAAGCCCTATGGTTCACATCACATGTGAGGGTTTGGGCTTGGAGAGGGAGGAAGAAGAAGATGGAGAGAGCTATAGAATGAACTCAAGAAAAATGAACAAGTGAAGAATGGCTTTCACAAAACCCACACTTATTGAAGTATGGAATAAACCTCAATATAAAATAGCTACCATGCTTCATTAATGAAGCTAAACTAATAAAAAAATACATGAGCCATGCTTCACACCCATGCCACAAATATCTCTCCTTTTCCATCTCATTTTTTCTATTTTCTCAAAATAGAAAATCCATGCCATGCTTCATAACACACACACACATACACATCATATATACATATATTAACACACACACACACACACACACACACACACACACACATATTAAGAAAACAATATAATTAGTGAGCAATAATATTAGTTAATATATAATTATATCAAATATAAATATATATCATATTATTAAATTAACACTTGATTCAATAATCCGGTTATATTACATATAACCGACTAATATCATTTATCTGTATATCACATTATCAAATCAACACTTGATTCAATAATCCGGTTATATCACATATAACCTAACCGATATCAAATTACCGCCAGATTAAAATATGGTATCACATACTCGTATTTAATCAGGCCCCCCCGCACATATCAATATATGTGCCCTACTTCGTTTCGCTTGAACTAGGAAATCTCTGTGTGGGACTCTAAAGAATCGTCAATACGCCAGCAGTAGGTAATGATTACATCAGTTACCTACAAGCCATCAGCGGTACTAGCTGGACGTAACGGCTACCCAGGTATTGAGAGAATAGAAAATCAACAAGAAAGCTTGTCCAAACTCCCATGAAGCCTATAAGTAACACTTACCGTACAGTTCGGTCTCTTCGTTTGATATGTCGTATATTGAGTCTAGGGGTGGAATCGTCAGACCCCAGTAACTTGATAATTCATGCCAATGTATAGCTCATAACAGTTCGAGAAACTACTGATAACACTTACTGGTAAATCTCATCAGCCCTGACCAGGGACTTACTGTTATAGCTAATCGAGCACAGCGCAACATCAACTCCCTATACCGAAAGAGATGAAACCCCTCCTATCGCTCACTGTTTTCATGTGACTCGGGACTGTACCCAAAATCTACATGTTTGCACGACTCCTTTGTGCCATGGTAGGGAGGAAATCAAAGCATAGTGGGAGCCACACAAGACACTATGACGATCTCGGGTCTACAGACTAACCTGTACCAATGTCACCAGAGAACTTCTCTCTGATGATAGGTATGGTACCATCTAGGAGTTCTCGACGAGTCCTGTTCGGTGTACCCATTCTCTAATGAGCACCTGTGTACAATTTTTGATGTCAAACACCAATGGTTATAGAATCAACCATCACCCCATACAGGTTCAAAAAATATACACACTAGTCTACTCTGGAATATAGATGCCCTGTCTCGATATCCCCTCGACTAGGAACAATTAAAGGATGTGCTTGTGGACTACACAAGTCCTAATATTATGACCCGTATCATAGTCCTGGTAGTCAAGCAAATATCCTAAGGGCTTTATCAACATGTATCAGAGAGATAGTATAATAATACAAGTGTACATGTTAAGATAAAGAGCAATCAGATAGCATACTATCATGTCGAGCAAGAAAGTCCTCTATATATATGTCCAAGCATCCACTATATCATACAATAATGGCATCTAGGGCATACACATTCCTAACAATCTCCCACATACACTAAAGTCAGTTGTTGTAGTATCTCATACCCAACATCCCAAAAAGTCTCTCAAACTGCGTCTGGGGGAGGGCCTTCGTGAGTGGATTTGCTATGTTGTCCTTCGTATTAACTCTCCTGACCTCGATCTTCCTTCGATCAACTATCTCCCGGATCAGGTGATACTGCCTAAGAATATGTCTAGATCGCTGATGGGACCGGGGTTCCTTGGCTAAAGCCACAGCTCTATTATTATCACAATACATAGGTATTGAATGCTTATTGGTTGGAACCACACTAAGTTCAGCTATGAACTTCTTCATCCAGACAGCTTCTTTGGCAGTATCTTTGGTAGCGATGTATTCAGCTTCCATCGTCGAGTCTGCTACGGTATCTTTCTTGGAACTCTTCCAACATACCGCCCCTCCATTGAGCATGAAAACAAAACCCAAGACCGACTTACTGTCGTCTTTATCACTCTGGAAGCTCGAATCGGTAAAGGACTCCACCTGGAGTTCACCGTTACTATACACCAAGAACATATCTGTTTACCGCTGAAAGCCGGGAAAGACAAACGTCTTGCCTGAATTTGGGGGTAGATGCTATTTGGGTTTATCCGTCCACCTCTCCGAAGATGCCAAGTTAATTTATGGTACCGTGTATCGGAGGTTTGGACGGATGCGGCCGTTGTAGCAGACTTCGTCAGATTCCACCTCGTTGTGAGGATTTTTTTAATTGTGGGGACGCTTTTCCATGCAAGCGCAAGCCCCTGCAGTTAATTACGTTACCGCGTAGCAATAACCACTTTCTCCTGCTCCAAATGTTCACTTCGTGTCGTGTGTGTTTGTTTTATTTTTGGTTGCCCGTGGATTGTATACGAAGACTAATTTGTGTTGTAGCCTGTAGGGCGTGGATTAGTCCAAATCCCTATTTTCTTAGATTTGGGTTTGGTTTTATTCAAGGATCGTTAATCTCGTTTGGGATTAAGATCAACTTAAACGTTTGTTGAGGACACGTTAGTCTAATTTTAGGCTAAGATCTACTCAGCAGGATTTTTGGGATCATCCAGACCCAACAAAAGAGCATTTGGGCTCTATTGCTTTAGTTTAAGGACGTTATGGTCTATTGTTAGCTTAAGGACGTTGCAGTCCGTAGCTTAGTTTAAGGACGTTGCGGTCCGTAGGTCACCATTTTTGGGATGAGAGTTTAGTTTAAGGACGTTTCGGTCCACAGCTAGTTTAAGGACATTGCGGTCCATTGTAATGTGCTCATGAGTTTGGGAGTGCACCCAAGAGCTGTTGGTTGTTGGGACCCTCCACCTCTCTAGAGACGTTGAAGAATTACAACGACATGTATCACAGGTATGGAGAGATGTACCCTTGAACCAAATTCCAGACTAAGGGGAGAGATCATGGTGGACCATCTAAGAATCATTAGTCATTTTTAGGAAACTAAGATTAACTTAGGAGATATGTGATGGACATCATTCTGATCAATTAGTTTGAGAAGTCATGAGCATAGAGGCTCAGTATATTTAGAGATCCAAGACGTTTTAATCTCAAGAGGACTTAGCCAGTTTGGGGCTGAAGTTGGCTTCTTTTAGTGTTAAACGCTAACATATGCTCGATGCTCACGTGCTCTCACGTGTGTCTCTAAAGCAGTGTTAAATACTGAAATTTGGGGCGCTCACGTATGGCACGTGAGGCGCCTGAAAGTTGGCCCTGTATACTTGGGTCCAAATTCCCATCTGTATATAAGTGTTAAACACTTAAATCTTGTGACCATCACGTATGGGCACGTGAGGCGCCCCAAAGTTGGGCACTACCTCTCTGGATTTATTCTCTCTTTCTTTATAAGTGCTAAGCACTATTAGGGGTCACGTGTGGGCATATGAGGCTCCCCAAAGTTGGGAACTGTCTTTGGTTTATTCTCCATTCCTTTATAAGTGCTAAGCACTATTGGGGGTCATGTATGGGCCCGTGAGGCGATCTCAGTTGTTTTTTTATGCAGGGTTAAACCCTAGTTTTGTCAGAGGAATTGAATTCCTATATCTTTTGGAAGAATTAAATTCTTCAAACTTAGTTCTTTTCTCTAAGTTTTGGGACTGCATGACAGAATCTCCCCGACGAGAATTAAATTCTCAACTTGTGGGGAGATCTGCTTCTACAGACCTCAACTAGAGGAAGAACTAAGTTCTTGTTTGGAAGAGTTAAACTCTTGTAAGAGGAGATAAAATGTTCTCTACGTCTTTTTTTTCTTACCTAGGCTTTCTTTTCTTCAAAGAGAACTCTTCTTTTTCTTTTTTTGTTTCTCAAATCTTATGGGGGGTCTCCTCTATCTCAGACTTGAAGTCTAAGGTCCTTTATATAGTAGAGGTAGATTTGTTGATTCAGTTAAGGAAATCTCTCATTGAGATATCCTTAATTGATTTGGGGATTTTATCCACCGTTGGATCTTTGACCCAAGGACTTCTATTTTACAGAAGGTATTTTTCTTGTTTTTAACACGATTGGGAAAATATTTTCCCATACAGACCTTATTCTGTAGCTTGGTGATTTTTAATCACCATTCGATTTTTAATCCAACGGTGCTCTGTTTTACATAGCGTAATCTTTCTTATTTAGAAATATCTAAGAAAATATTTTCCAAATAGGGTTTTGATCCCTTTTATTTAGAATTTAATTCTATCAGATTGTAAGGTGATTAGGAACCCTTACGTATAGCACATGACCCCCTCATAGAATTAAACTGGTTTGCTTATATGCAGCATCCCCAAAGAAAAGGCATCAGGTGTTGGCACGTGAGCTGATGCTCAGAAATTTCACGTGTGGCACGTGACCCTTACGAAGTTAAGCCCAACAAAGAGTATCACGTGCTGACACGCGAGCTTCTCTGGCCTATTATTTTTTTTAGGAAGGCGCATATATATTTTGTATATAGATGCTCTCGTGTTTGCATGTGGTGTTTTATTAGTAGAAATTTTATATCTCTTTCTTTTTCTTTCTTCTCTCTCTTTTTTATAAGGGTTATAAGGAAACAAATAGCTCTTGGCCGAAAATTTCAGCGGGAACAAATGCGCCCCACTAGTTTGCCCACGTAAGTATGTACGTGGGTGAAGTAGTACAGAGTTATCCATGGCCATAGAATTGAGGGCTTAGGAGACAAGTTTAGGGTCCTTGTAGCCTAAGAATTTTTTCATCTTCATAAGTCGTAGGGGTCTCAAGAAGGTTTTTTCTCCCTACAAGTCGAGAGGATCTCATAGGTGCAGATTCTTCCTAGAAATCATGAGGATTTCTAAGTGTTTATCGCCTTCGTGAGTCGTGAGGATCTCACTCGGGTATTTTTCCTTACGAATCGTGAGGATCCGTAAGTAGCTTCTTTATTTCATTGGCGAATATGGCTTTGGCAAATGTGGCCCGTAGATAGTCACCTCCTTGTAGGGCCGCAATGGTTTAGGAAATAGGTTTGGATCTGTCGCCTAAGACTTTTCAACTTTAAGAGCCGTGAGGGTCTCATAAAGACTTTTCTCCCTACGAGTCGAGAGGATCCCATAGGTGTATTTTCTCCTTAGGAGTCGTGAGGACACCTAAGTGCATTTTCTCTTGAGAGTCGTAAGGATCTCACAAGAGAATTTTCCCCCTTATAAGTCAAGAGGACTCATAAGTGGTTTTTTCCCTCCTTGTCGATATTCTACTTTGGAGAGTGTGGCCCGTGAATAGTATGCAATAGTCCATCTTGGACCGACTTGCAAGGCAGCGATGGCTTAAGAAACAGGTTCAGATCTACCGCCTAAAACTTTTCAACTTTATGAGCCGTGAGGGTCTCATAAGACTTTTCTCCCTACGAGTCGAGAGGATCCCGTAGGTGTATTTTCTCCTTAGGACTCGTGAGGACTCTTAAGTGCGTTTTCTCATGAGAGTCATAAGGATCCCACAGGAGAATTTCCCCCTTTACAAGTCGAGAGGACTCGTAAGTGATTTTTTCCCTCCTTGTCAATATTTGACTTTGGAGAGTGTGGTCCGTGGATAGTGTATAATAGTCCATCTTAGACTTAATTGCAGGCCCCCAGTGCTTAGGAAACAGGTCCTTATCCCCGTTGCTTAATGCTTTTCCCTACGAGTCAAGACGAGTCAAGAAGTTCTCGCAGGAACATTATTTTCCCCACGAGTCGAGATGAATCGAGAAGTTCTCGCAAGGATGTCCTAACGTCACAGTTAACTCCTGCTAATAGAAGCCTGTTAGGGTCTGTGGACTAGGGTTTTTTACCTATCGTACCGTCGCGTTGGCCGGCGTATTCCTCGATACGCAATCTTGCTGTTCGAGTAGCCCCGCGATTGTCGTGTCTCTGATCTTTTCGGGGGCTGGACAAGACATCTTCAAGTAATCTTCCAGGTGATATTACCGTCGAAAGAGCAAGCATTAGGGATATACCATGTCGCTTTTTACTTGAGGTTAGGATCAGTTTGGGAGCCCCGATGAGTCATGACCACTCCGTGCTGGAGTGGGATGATCTCCGATAGTCTTTCAGGTCTCATTTGAGTTGCCGTCAAGACCCTAAAGCTAGGGATCTTCCTTTACTTCGTTTGTTGACATTGTGTCTGTAATATTGCGATGAATGTCGAGGTTGTCTCTGGGTTTTCTGTGAAATGTCAAGATTTGGAACTAGGGGAATTTTCCTTGGCTTCGTTTGTTGATGCCGTGTCTGTATCCTGCTGGAGGGAGGAAGAACGCTATTGTTGATCTCTAGGCTGTGGATGCTGCCGTCGAGACTTGGAACTAGGGACTCTGCCATGGATCCGAGGTAGTCTCTAGGTTGTCTGTGAACCGTCGAGATTTGGAACTAAGGGACTTTACCATGGCTCCGTTTGTTGATGTCGCGTCTACATCCTGCTGGAGGGAGGAAGAACGCTGCTATTGATCTCTAGGCCGTGAATGCCGCCGTCGAGACTTGGAACTAGGGACTCTGCTATGGCTCCGAGGTAGTCTCTAGGTTGTCTGTGAACCATCGAGATTTAGAACTAGGGGACTTTGCCGTGGCTCCGAGGTGGTCTCTAGGTTATCTGTGAACCGTCAAGATTTGGAACTAGGGGACTCTGCCGTGGCTCCGAGGTAGTCTCTAGGCTGTCCGTGAACCGTCAAGATTTGGAACTAGGGGACTTTGCCATGGCTCCGAGGTAGTCTCTAGGCTGTCTGTGAACCGTCGAGATTTGGAACTAGGGAACTTTGTCATGGCTCCGTTTTTTTTGATGTTGCGTCTGCATCCTGCTGGAATGAGGAAGAACGCTGTTGTTGATCTCTAGGCTGTTGATGAACTATCGAGACTTGGACCTAGGGACTCTGCCATGGCTCTGCTTTGTTGATGTTGCGTCTGCATCCGGTTGGAGTGAGAAGAAACGCCGTTGTTGATCTCTAGGTTGTAGATGTTGCCATCGAGACTTGGAACTAGGGACTTTGCCATGTCTCCGCTTTGTTGACGTTGCGTCTGCATCCGGTTGGAGTGAGAAGAAACGTCGTTGTTGATCTTTAGGCTGTAGATATTGCCGTCGAGACTTGGAACTAAGGACTCTGCCATGGCTCCGCTTTGTTGATGTTGCATCTACATCCGGTTGGAGTGAGAAGAAATGTCGTTGTTGATCTCTAGGCTGTCGATGAACCATCGAGATTTGGAACTAGGGACTCTGCCACGGCTCCGCTTTGTTGACGTCCCGTCTGCATCCGGTTGGAATGAGAAAGTACGCCGGGTAGTCTTTAGGTTGCATGTCAACCGTCAAGGCTTGGAGCCAGGAATTTGCCATGGCTCCACTTTGTTTCGACCCTAGGGTCGGTTGTTGACGTTACGTCTTCCGCCTGTTGGACTGAGAAGGAACGCCAGGTTGGAGCTAGGGTTTTGCCATCACTCCTTGGAGCTTTGTTGACGTCACGTTTACACTCTGTTGGAATGCCGAGCTGATCTTTAGGCCGTAGATGTTGCCGTCGAGATCTGGCCCTCCTTCTGAAGAAGCCTGGTGGGACAATATTGTTCCCTTTTCGTTTGTGCCCATGGATTGTATACAGGGGTCGATGTGATCTCACCTGCAGTGCAAAAGTTTCATTTAATTTTTTTATTTCTTTCTACGATGCTCTATCAGTTCAGCTTTTTATATCGTGAAAGTCGCGATTGCCCAATCATTTCGGCTTTTTGTCGCGGTGCCCAATCATTTCGGCTATTTTTTTACTCTCTGATTTTTATTGTGAGTTGCCCAAACATTTCGGCTATTTTATCTGCATATATTTTACCCGCTGATTTTTATTGCGAGTTGCCCCATCATTTCGGCTATTTCATATGCATTTTTGCTCGCTGATTTTTTATGCGAGTATAGAACTTGAGTTCTGATACCAATCTTGGCATTAGCACCTTTGCCAATGGAATATTGCCAGGAGCGAATCATCATTTGCTATGAAAGGACTTGGAATTTGATACCAATCTAGGCATCAGTATCGCTACCATTGGGATTGTTGCCAGGAGCGAATCATCATTTGCCTTTGTCGATTCGAACAAAGGTGGGTTAGCAAACAGGGTTAGGATCCTGTCGACTAAGGCTTTTGACTTCATGAGCCGTAAGGGTCTCATAAAGGTGTTTCTCCCTATGAGTCATGAGGATCTCATATGTGTGTTTTCTTCTTAGGAGTCGTTAGGATTCCTAAGTATGTGTTCTCTTATAAATCGTAAGGATCTTACAAGAGTGTTTTCACCTTATAAGTCGAGAGGACTTACAAGTGTCGTTTACCACATGCGGACATCCCTCATCATTGGTGGGACTTGGTGAGGGAACGTTCGTTTGTGCCCGTGGATTGTATACAAGGGTCAATATTGAACCGTTTGTAGGGCAGCTTGGGGAGTGTAATGGCTTAAGAACAGGTTCAGATCCCTGTAGCCTAAGGCTTTTGAATCCTACGAGCTATGAGGGTATCATAGGGGGAATTCACCTTACAAGTCGTGAGGATATTGTAAGTGTAATTTCTCCTTAGGAATCGTGGGGATCCCTAAGTGTGTTGTTCCATTTTGTGAGTTGTAAGGATCTCACGCAGGCGTTTTTTCTCAGGAGGTCGAGAGGAACTTGTAGGTGTCTTTATTTTAACAAGAGTGCGCCCTTTTGGGTTTTCACAAACTCGCCGGTAGCCGTTGTTTTTACTCACGGTGCCTTTTCGGGTTTTCATCCGTGTCCATTTCGCTTGTGGACATACCTTTTTTTTACTCCCCCGTTTGCCAATGGCATTTAAGGGGGACTTCTCCACCGGGGTGGCTGTGTAGCCAGAGGGACTTAAGTTGCAATCCTCGCTGCTGGGACTTGTGGACCTGGATTCCACTGTCGCCATGTTTTGATATGGCGTATTTAGTTTAAAGACATTGCGGTCCATTGTTAGTTTAAAGACATCTCGGTCCATTGTTAGTTTAAAGACATCTCGGTCCAATGTTAGTTTAGGGACATCTCGGTCTCGGTCTAATGTTAGTTTAGGGACATCTTGGTCCATTGTTAGTTTAGGGACATCTCGGTCCATTATTAGTTTAAGGACGTTGCGGTCCGTCGGGATTTTGAGGCGAGGTTTTGCCGGGTACTACTTATAGAGTTTAGACTTAGGAAGACAGTGAGCAGACACGAGTGTCGTCGTCCATCATTAACCCGAGCCGTGACTTTTCAAGCATAGTATTTCTTAAGGAACCGGCCGTTTATTGGCCGGAAGGGTCTTTCACCATGCATATCCATGAGCAAGTAGGCATCACCTTGGTAGACCTTGTCTATGATGTACGGGCCCTTATAGTTCGGCTCGAATTTCCCCCGTTTAGCACGATTGGGGATCATAGGTCTTTTACAACTAGCACTAGTTCGCCTTGGCAGAATGTTCTCGGCCCAGTCAATCTTTCGTATGAGCGCATCATCCTTACTTTGTAAGCTTCTAGGTTTTATTGTGCCACGAGACGAGTTTCATCGAGGGCATCGAGCTCTTCAAGCCGAAGATGGGCATTTTCTTCATTTATCAGCTCGTATCGAATTGCTACTCGTAGAGAGGGTAGCTCTATCTCCAAGGGAAGTACTGCTTCCGTGCCGAATACCAACGCGAATGGCGTTGTATTCATGGCCGTCTTGAATGTGGTCCGATAAATCCAAAGAGCTTCATGCAATCTCTCACGCCAGTCCTTTTTATTTCTGGACACCGTTTTCTTTATAATCTTTGTCAAGGTCTTGTTGAAAGCCTCAGCTAGACCTTTATCTCGGGATTATAGACCGAAGAGTATCTTCAATCTATTTTATGCTGCTGTGCGAAGCGGCTGATCTTATGGCTTCTGTAGGCCGGCCCATTATCCGAGATGATCCGTCGCAGAGTGCCGAACTGGTAGATGACATGTGTGTCTTGAAGAAATGGAGGATGTTCTCCGTCTTCACCTCTCTTAGCAGTATTGTTTCTGCCCACTTGGAGAAGTAATCGGTTGTTGCTAGTATGAACCGATGTCCCTTAGATGATGCCGGTTCGATGGGCCCAATTATATCGGTTCCCTACATTTCGAATGGCCAGCTAGCTAGTGTTGGGTGCAGCGGATTCGGATGTTAGTGGATGAAGTCCCCATGAATTTGGCACGAGTGACACTGCTTTGCATATTCGAGACAGTCTTGAATCATTATGGGCCAGTAGTAGCCCATTCTATTGATCTTCAGCTTCATCTTGGGTCCAGCCTGATGGGAACCGCAGAGTCCGTCGTGAGTTTCTTGGAAGACCTTCCTCGCTTCTTCTGGTCCCAAGCATCTCAGCCACAAAGAGTCGAATGATCTCTTATATAGAGTATCATTGACGAAGGTGAAAGACAGAGCTCGTTTCGTGAGCTGATGTCTCGAAGATGCATTTTTGGGTGTTCGATGGGATTTGAAGTAGTCTATAAAGACTTCTCTCCAATTCTTAGCCTTTTCTTCCTCTATTTGGAGGACCGTTTGTTCAGTCGCTCCCTTTCTTTCAAACGACTTCTAATATATTTCTGCTGGCGCGAGAATCTGGCGGCTTTGCACAATGATCCTTACGTCATCGAGGTTTTCGTTGGATAATTCTTTAGCGAGCTTGGCTAATGCATCCACCTTGCTATTTTCCGCCCACGGTATGATTTCTAAGACGTAGGAGGGAATTTGAATAAGCAGTTACTGCACTCTTTCACCATACCTGATCAGTTCTGGCTTGCATGTCTGGTAGTCGCCATTTACTTGGCTAACAACCAGCTAGGAGTCTCCATATACGAGGAGGCTTTCGATTCCCATGTCGAAACAATCTCAAGACCTGCTATCAAAGCTTCATACTCAGCCTCATTGTTTGTTCTTGGTTCTGTTAATGAAAGGGCGAAATGCATTATCCCTTCTTGTGGAGTCACAAAGATAAGGCCCACCACGGCTTTAATCATGGGGGTATTTTGCTTTCGCTTTTTCAGGGAGGATGCTCTATCAAAGTAGAGTTCCCATCGGGTATCACTCCCTTCTTTCTCCCAGTCGATTGCGTCAAACGCGTGTTCGTCCGACAACTTACAGTTCAAGGGAGAGTCGGCGGGTATCGGATGCTCTGCGAGAAAGTCGACGATGGCTTGGCCTTTTATTGCCTTGAGGGGTCGATATACTATCGAGAAATCCATCAAGAAGAGGGCCCATTTGGCAAGCCTTCCTGTTAACATGGCTCTTGACATCAAATACTTGAGAGGATCCACCTTTGATATGAGATGGACCTCATGTGCCAGGGCATAATGTCGAAGCTTCATTATCGTGAAGATCAGCGCCAGGCAATGCTTTTCGATGGGGGAGTAATTCTTTTCTGCCCCCGGAAGAACTCGATTCAAATAGTAGAGAGCTCTCTCCTTCCCCTGGTTGTTCTCCTGTGCCCATAGTGCACCTAAAGAACCTTCAAGGGCTGTTGTGTACAGGATGAGGGCTTTCCCTTGACCGGATCGGTCAGTACCGGTGGGTTCTGCAGATATTGCTTGATTTCGTCCAGTGCACTTTGGCATTTACGATCCCAAACGAACGGGGTCCCTTTCTTCATTAGATGGCTATAGAGGCTGCATTTTCCGGAGAGGTTAGCTATGAACCGTCGGATATACGTGAGCTTCCTTTGGAGAGACCGTAGTTGTTTGAAAGTTCTTGGCGTGGGCATTTCCATAATCGCCTTGATCTTTGATGGGTCTATTTCGATGCCTCGATGTCGTACGATAAATCCTCGGAATTTACCCGAGGAGACTCCAAACGCGCATTTCAGAGGGTTCATTTTCAGATTATATTTCCGAAGATGCTGGAACACTATTTTCAAATGCTCCCAGTATTCCTCATATGATTTGCTTTTAACTACGAGGACGTCGATATAACATTCGACAATCTCATGTATGAGATCATCGAAGATCTTTGTCATGGCCCTCTGGTAGATGGCGCCAGTGTTCTTTAGATCAAAGGGCATCACTTTGTAGCAGAATATGCCTAGCGGAGTCCAGAAAGTAGTGTGCTTTTGTTCTTCAGGATGCAACTTTATTTGATTATACCCCGAAGATCCATCCATGAAGGAGAAGACTTCATGGGTGGATGTGTTATCGATCATCAGCTCGGTAACAGGCATTGGGAAGTCTTCCTTCGGACAAGCTTTGTTGAGATCCCAAAAATCTACGCAGATGTGTACTGTCCTATTTTTCTTTATTACCGGAACGATATTGGCTATCCAGTCAGGGTATTGAACTTCTTGGATGAAGCCGGAGTCGATTAGCTTCTTGACTTCGGCATTGATATTCATCTCAAGCTCGAGCCGCATTCTTCTTGGTGCTTGTTTGACTGGCTTGACGTCCGGTGATATTGCCAGTTTATACACGGCTATTTTAGGATCTAGTCCCGGCATCTCGGAACAGTTCCACGCGAAGCAGCCTTTATACTGCATAAGCACATCTTTTAATGTAGCCATCTGCTTTTCAGACAATAGCTCACTGACGAACGTTGGCCTTGGCTCGTTTGCCGTCCCCAAGTCGATTTTTCTCAGGTTGTCTGCTGTGGTGTGTATCCCATCTTCCAACTCTTTTGGCGCCGGTGGAAATTCTGAGATCACCTCGTTCTCATCTTCATTTGCGAAGCACTGGGAGAGGTCGTCCATATTCTCGTGCTCTCTTTCCTTTGAGAATGTTATCATATGGCAGGTACGAGCTCGTTTCCAAGCTCGATACTGATATAGACTTTCCCTCACAGTGTTGGTTGCTCCCGGCTCATACTTTCGTGGCGGGGCTACCCTCCAACTGTCGGATAGAGCAAACCTGCCTTGTTGATACTAATCTTCAACCCAGTCTTTAAAGGTGAGGCAGTCTTCAAGAGGATGTCCCATTACTCGGTGGTAGGAGCAATAATCCGGGTGATGGACCTCGTTTATCTGTTCGGCATATCGAGACTCCGGGAGCATCATCATTTGATGTTTCATGACAAGGTTGAATATTTTCCTTGTCTTGTCTTGAGGGAAAGAGTACTCCCGAACTATCTTCTTCATCAGTGATGAATTCCAGCGGACCTTTTCTTGATCGCGCGGCTTCTTGGATTCGCTTCGCTATTCTTGAGCGTCATTCCCGTTCTTCACCTTGATTTTGCTTCAACATCGGGCTTTTTTCTTGCCACGAGAGCGCACAACAGGCTGGGGGTGAAGGGCATCGTCATCCTCCATAGCCTGCTAAATGAGACGTTGCATCCTGGCTTTATCATAAATGGCCATTTTGCGGCTATGGTCATCCCGAATCTTTTGACCCGCTTCTCTTATTAGCTTGTCAATCTGTTCTTCGAATGACGGGCTTGGTATTCTTACGGTGGGATCTCTCTTATGTTCGACGTCAACGCTATCTGGAAATGCATTCGCTTTTCTATCGGAGTTATTTATGACATGGCAGCCATGAAATCGCTCCCGTTTATTGGACCGAACATATCCAAGGCCAGTCGTCTCCATTCTCCCATTGGATATCTTCCGCTGAGTCTCGGGAACGTCCCAAATCTTGTTATGGAACTGGGCTTGTCGAGCAGTCTGTTTGAAGGGTACACCTTGGCATCTCAATAGCCTTTTCAGTCCTTTTGAATAGTACCTGTGCAGGCGGATTGGTTGAAGCCTATCGAGCGCAGGTTCGGCATCGTGCCGTACCACTTTCTCCACTTTAGTCTCGGTGGATTGATAGAAAAGGATCTCCTTTTCACTTCATTGCCTAGGAGGGATGTAGAAGGTCTGCAGCTCTTGCATGTTGTACGTATCAAGTGCATCAAGTTCTTTGTAATGCCGCTGCGGAACCATGGTAATCTGTAAACTCTGGTCAGCTCCAGCAAAGGTCTGCATTGACGGGTGGACGGAGAACACTGTGTTGGCCTCGTCTTCAGAGTCACTGTCAAAGACAAAAATAGGAGTAGATGGTTCTGGCCTGTTGCCTTGGGGTTGTCCCGAGTAGACCATCTCTTCATCCTCTTCGGTATCGCTCCCAAATATCGGGATAGTAGTGATGGATTTTTTTTATTCTCCGGTTTGCGACATCTTTCCATGTCTTCGAAGTCTGGTAAGAAGTACATGGTGTCTTCATATTTGCGGACTTCATTTATGGAGAATGGGTTCAGCTCCCCTGTAACTGTGTACTCGAGGCCGTCCTTGAAGTACTTCATACACTGATTTGTGTAGAAGGAATGATGTTGTACTCATGCAACCAAGGCCTGCCGAGCAAAGCATTGTAGCAAGTCTTGGCGTCAATAACATGGAACTTGATATCCGTGACGAGCAGCCCGAAGCGTAATGTCAGTATTACAGACCCGAGCGTTTGTGATGATTGGGAGTCAAAACCGGAGATGGTAATTTTATCTCGAGATAAGTGTTGTACATTCATGCAAATCTCCTTCAACACTCTTACATTGAGAAGGTTGACGGAGGATCCGTTGTCAACCAGGATCTTCCCTATCTTGATATCATGACAATACCCGGTTACATATAGCGGACGGTTGTGCTCGCATGTTCCGAGAAGGAGGTTTTCATCGCTGAAGGTGATATCAGCCGTGTGGACTTCTTCCAGCTCGTCCTTCATCTTTTCTTCCACCAGGAAGGCTTGAAACTGGTCGGGCTCTTGTAACACCTTGATCAGGGAATCTCGTGCCTCTTTAGACAGGAGAAGGGCATCCAAAATACACAATTGGGAGGGTATCTTCCTCAGATTTTCCAGGACATTGTAATCCACCTTGTTCTTTTTAGGCGGGTCCTTGTCTGTGAGTTCTTCAACGACTCTATCCTCGAGGGAAATCTCCTCAGGGACTTTTTTCTTCCCTTTGTCTCTTTTGCCCGGGCTTTTGTTTGAGGGTCCGAGATTCATTTTAGGCAACGTACGATTAAGCGGCTGAATGTTCTCACAGTTCTTCATCTCTTTTTCTTTTTTAGAGGTGGATTCCTTAAAGAGAGGGCCGAGGGCTATTTCATCGTCAGAATCGCACCCGAAGGTAAGAACTTGAGATTTTGCTCTTGTCGAACTGGTATCAACCATATGACAGTTGCCAGCCGTTCCTTCACGCTTGTTTGTCATGCTTCTCTGTTCCTGACGGGCTTTGCGCTTCATTCGCTTGAAGTGTTGTTGATGGGCAACATATCCCTGCCACCACTCCTTGAAGGCATTGCACTCTTCGGTAGGGTGCGTGACCTTCCGATGGTACAAGCAGTAGTTCGGATGTACATCTACTTCCTCAAGGCACGTACTCCCAGGAGTATTTCCATCGAAAGATGGGAGCTTCATTCCCATTGACAAGGCTTTGGCGAACCGTTTCCCCTTCTTAAATTTGCTTTTGTCTGCCGCGGGTATTCTTTGATCAGGTTGCAGTGCTTTGTGACTTATCCCTACTGCGGCTTCTTGACGCCGATGCTTGGCCTTTTTGTATATGTCCGTTTCACATTCTCGGTTAACTTTGCTCTTTTGGAGGGCTTCGTTCAGCAGCCTGTCGATCAGGTCGTCTGACGGTTCCTCGGATTTTAGGGCCGGTTCTGCCCCTAGCTTCTCTATGTTATTTTCTAATGCCGATGGAGTTTCTTTGTCATTCACTGACGAGTGAAAGATCATGTGACAGCTTGCTACATAATCCTCGGGTTCTTTCGACGAATTGTCTCCTTCGTCAATGTCACTATCTCCGTTCTCAAGAACATGCTTGAAGAATTCTTCCAGTGTGACTGGGGTCTGTGCCTTTTGGTTGTATTCTTCCAGTGCGTCGATATATTTTTGCAGACTCGTACGATTGCCGTCGAGCTGCACGGGCTTCTTGGCCTTCTTCTTTTTCTCTGAAGACTTCGGAGGCTTGGCCTGGAGGTTTTGCCCATCGTTACCAACTTTGGGCATTGGGCACAGTTTCAGCATTCCGTTAATAATCTCAGGCTCCAGCGGGCTTTTCCACCTAATCACCGGACATGCTTGAAGATCCTTCAGCATTCTTTTAGTTTTAGCCGAAAGGACAACTTCCCACGGAGTTCCTCTATAAATGAGTATGATTCCCCCGGCATATCCACCTTTTTAGGAGCGTGCTGTTGTGGCGGGTTTACCTTCCAGTTTTCGGACAGAGCGAACTTACCCTGTTGGTACTGGTCTTCCACCCAGTTTTTGATGACGTAGCAATCTTCGATTGGGTGGCTCACTATTCGGTGGTAGGGCAGTAATTGGGATTATTGACGTCGCCCGGTTGTAGTGGGTGTCTCGGATCCGACAAAGTGATGAGCCTATTGCACACCGCTAGTTCGAACAGCCTCCTTGTTTTATCCCGGGGGAACGAGTAAGGACGTCTCAACTTTTCTTGGAGGGATCCTAGTTTGTTGTTTTGGCAAGCTACCGGTTTTGGGTCACTCGGTTGTTGTTGACCGTTGGCGACGAAGGTTGCTTTACCTTTGCTGTTTTCATTCCGAAGATCCGTCTTTGAAGAGGACGGCCTGTGACCCATCTGGTCCATTTGGGCCAGCTTGTCAATCAAGGCCTGGAAGGTGGTCGGCTTGAAGAACATCATAAATTGGGATATAGTTGCCTGAGGGTCAAGGGTCCCGACGAACATACCCACGGCAGGAGCTTCTTCTATGCGTTGTTCGCATTTTGACCATAGGTTCTGCCACCGAATTGTTAGTTATGTATATGCCCTAGAGGCCATTGTTGTACATATGATGTATATTATAATGGATGCTTGGATATATATAGAGAGGACTTTCTTGCTCGACATGATAGTATGCTATTTGGTTTCACTTTATCTTAACATGTTGACTTGTATTGGTTTATTGTCTTACTCTCACATGTTGATAAAGCCCTTAGGATCTGTACTCGACTACTGAGACTATGATGAGATCATACTAGTGGGGCCATGGTAGTCGATGAGTACATCCTATAACTGTTCCTAGTCGAGGGTATGTCGAGACAGGGCATCGATACACTAGAGTAGACTAGCGTATACGCATGTTGACCCATATGATGGGCGATGGATGATCCCATATCCATCGGTGTTTGACATCAAGGATGGTGTACGAATGCTCAGTGGAGACTGGGTACACTGGACGGACTCGCCGAGAACTCCCAGATGGTGATATACCACACGTCAGATGGCAGTTCTCCGGTAACACTGGTACAGGATAGTCTGTAGATCCGAGATCGTCATAGAGTCTTGTGTGATTCCTACTGTGCTTTGATTTCCACCTTACCACGTCCAAGAGGGCGTGCAAAACGGTGGCTTTTAGGTGCAGTCCCGAATCACATGGAGGCAATGAGCGATAGGAGGGGATTCGTCTCTCCCGGTATATGGAGTTGATGTTGTGCTGTGTTCGATTGGTTATAACTGGAATTCTCTGGCCAGGGCTGATATAGAGATTTACTGGTAAGTGTTACCAGTAGTTTCTCGACCCGTTATGAGCCTCAAATCGACACGACTTATCGGTTACTGGGGTCTGACGTATACCACCCCTAGACTTGATATGCGACATATCAGACAATGAGACCGGACTGTACGAGAGTGTTACTGATTGGATTCACAGGAGAATGTACATGCTAGCTTGTTGATCTTCTGATCGCTCAATACCTGGGTGGTTATTACGTTTAGCTAACCGCTTGCAGCTTGTGGGTGTTTGATATGATCATCACCTGCTACCGGCGTATTGACGATTCTTTAGAGTCATACACAGAGGTTTCTTGACTCAGGCAAAACGGAGTAGGGCACATATGTGATATGTCCACGACCGAGGATAATGCCATATGAGATACCGTATTATATTCTCGCGATATTTAGATATGAGCCGGGTAATCTGATCAAGTGTTGATTCGATGAATCGGTACATGATATATTAGTCGGTTATATTCGATATAGCCGGATTGTCGGATCAAGTGTTGATTCAATAATTTAATGTATAATAATATATATGATATATTACATTACATTATCTAATATTGGCTCGCTTTATTATTTCATTTTCTCACCGGATAATACATTGATATATATGCGATATATGTTAATTGTATTATTTTCTTTTGTTACAAATATATAATATATATGTGATATATATTATTGTAACATGATATGATTATTAATGCAACATGTTTAGTGGAGATTAAACAAGGTTAGGGTTTGAATTGGGTTAGTTCTTTCATGCACCTTCTAGAAGGATTTCTTTTGTCATGAGCTTAGATATTATGGTTGATATTTTCTAGTGACTCGTTGTTTAACTCAACCCAAATCCTAGCCCTAGTTAATTCTCTACATGAGTAATCCTTGTCATCCTTGACCATGGTTGCATTATTAATCATATATCATTTCATTATTCATCACAAAAGAAATTAATTCATTATTCATCTTCTTCTTCAACCTTGAGGTTTGAGAAAGCTTACTAGGTTTTCATTTTGTGATGATTTCATGTGAGAATTTGATATAAAAAGAAAGCATAAATACTACTCCATCATCCTCATCTAATCTAGCCAATTAGATTAGGGTGTTCACCTCATTAGAGTGAGAGAGCTTGAGTTATAGAAACTTCGACGTAGATCATCGGAGAAAAGGAACACTACAAGCTAGCATGGATCGTTCGAGTCATGGAGTCTCTCTTGAGTCCGGAAGATCGTGGATCGCGGCGAAGGGACTTCTACTCGGAGCTTATGAAGTGAAGGAGCGGACTACAAATCTTGTAATCCCTCACACTTAGTTGTAAAGATGTTTATTTGCATGTTAAACCCTAATAATCTAGCAAAGATCCCGGCTTTGGGTTGTTCGGCACGTCTAAATTTTTATTCGGGCATGGTTGATACCTTATTAACCCTTGTATGACTGCCTAGGAACCCTACAGTGGTATCAGAGCCAAGCTAGAGCATTAGACGACGTGTATACGAAGTTAAAACTCCGATCGAACCCCGAAACGTCGATTTGACTCCCTCTCTGGAAAATTTTTAAAAATGTGATTTTTTCTATATTAAAAATACCTAAAAAAACCAGCAGGGAATTATAAGTATCACTTTGAAAAACGAGGAGGTAAACCGTACGGACCGCCACGGAACCGCGGCAGTACCTTGCTTGTGCCGCGGATCCGCGGCCGTAGGGTTTGACTTTTCTTTTGGCACAGTAATACCCGTAGCTATTAGTGCATATTTCTGGGTATTTTTAATCTGACTCAAGTGTTGAGTGTTCTGGGGATTATTTTGAATTCGTTGATTCGATCGGAAAATTTAATTTCGTTCTTTTTCCGGATAATTTAAAAACTGTTAAAATGTTCGAACGGATATCATTAACTCACTTTTTCCCGGCACGAAAAACTTTCAAGTGTTGAATTTTTCTTGGGTTTAAATCTTTCGGAAAAACGTGCAAGTAACGCGGTGGTCCTTCTAGAAGAACAAAAATCTTAACTCGATTATGTGACCGTCTGAACCGCCTCTAAACCTTAGGGTTTGGGGCAGTACGGCGTGCCACATGTGAGGCGTTGGCTTGACCCTTCTACGGCTGGACTATTGATACTGTGACATATTCTGGGATTATTTGAACTCCGCTCAAGTGTTGAGCTATTTAGGAAATCTTGGGTATTTGATTACCCGATCGGAAAGTTTAATACTGTCTATTTATCTGGAATGCGATACAATATGCGTAATTCATATAGTTAGGCATGAAATGCGAAGTATGTGATATTTCGGATTTATAATGTCTAAAGTGATTGTGGATTCCAAATGTTGTAGTTTTACAATTTCATTTCTGTGACCGTAAGTGTAGTATGTAGTTGTTTTGCCGGTTTTCATTGCTATACATCAACGACGATCGGTGTATGCATACTTACTTACGTTGATGATATGTGATATTATGTGTTGCTGTGATATGTTATATTGGATCTTCGTGTTCTGAATAGCCGGGGGTTTTATGTGAGATGAGGGTTTTTATTTTCATTCATGTAAAATTCATTTGTATGTAATATTCTTTTATTGGGGCACTTCCGGGATGAGGTTGATGTCACCAGTGCATATTATTTACTTTTCCGCATTAGGTAGACCCAAGGAGAGGAGCACAAGTAACCGGGTTCTAAGGTCCAGTGGGAGGCCATCTCGAGGAGTCGAGACCGGGTCTCCTAACCTTAGAATTGGCAGTGTTACTTGCCGCTCTCGTAGGGGTTTAGGGATGTGGGTTTGGCTATTCATCGTGACCGTAGAATCTGTGTTTTATTCCGGCTCGTATTAAAAACACGGACATCCTAGTATATCCAATATTTCATATATGTTCTTCTGCTGCAATGTTCTGTGATGAGATCATATTACTGCCTGAGACGAATGCTTATACTATATATATATGCTGATATATAAATATTACTGCTTTCGTTTTTTCTGTGATGCTTAGGAAGCATAAGCTGACAGGATTTATTAATGAGATTAATAAAAGAAAAGAAACCTAAAAGATGTTGTAGAATCAAAACTTTATAAAAAGGGTAGCGACAGTTTTGCTTTGCATAGCGGTATATATGATATACCCTGCACCTTATTCGATGAGGAAAGAGCCAAGATCCCTTCATCAGGAGTGACCTCTTTAGCGAAACTGGCAGATGCTACAAACTTGCGGTTTAGTTTTTGACAGCTTATATAGTTCTTGCTTTGCACAGCGGTATATATGATATATCCTGCACCTTATTCGATGGGGAAAGAGCCGAGATCCCTTCACCGGGAGTGACCTCTTTAGTGAAAATAGAAAAGCCTAAAAAACGCTCCTTTTTCAAAAACCACTTGATTCTATGACGATATCAAGTTCATTATGCTCATGGTTTTCTGAAAAACCTGCGTAGCCCTCCGACATTTCAGATAGGTAATACTTAGTATTCGTGCTGCGTTTGTTGGCTTTCGTCAAGGCGTAGTGTGCGGTAGCTAACTATTGCTTATCTGTAACATATGATGAGATGGGTTAGGGTAGTCGCGCTGTACGTGCACGGCGGCGCCCCGGTCGTCAATCCGACGGCCAAATGCGGAAGCGGTGATAAACTTTAATTTTGCGAACTTAGCAAACTGGCACCACTGCGCACTAAACCCTGGATCGGGCCATTAAACTAGATCTAGCTAACTACAAGATGGGAAGAGATATACTGAGTGATCCGAGTCCTCCGGTCTTCTCGTCGTCGTCCCGATCTCTTGCGGAAACTCCGGTCGTCGCCTGCTCGCCGGAAGGGCACCACATCGCCTGCATCTTTTACGGGCTCCCACCTCAATACCGAGGCAACTCGGGAAGGAAGCTGGCAAGTCGACATGCCCAAGATATGCTGTAGAATGTGTAGGGTAGAGGCTATGTCTCATTTGGGGTTTTGTTGCCATGACGATGGAGGAATCAAGAATAAAGAAAAATGGTGCTTGCATTTTTCCTAGCATGAAAAGAGATCAAGAAAAATGCCACACTCAAATGAAACACTCTCTCACTCCCTCAATTTGTGGCCGGCCTCATCAAGAGAATGGTGGAGGGAAAAATGAAATCAACCATCATAAAACCAAGAAGGAGAGTGAGTGTAGTAAAAGTAGAAAGGTGACCATAAACAAAACATCATGATTACAAACTTACATCAAACCCATACCCTCTCTTATCTCAATTAATGCAAGTGATGGTGCATCAAAAGAAAAGATGGAAAGGGAATCTAAAGATGCTATCATAATCTCTCATCTCACAAATAAACCCTCCACAAAATGTTATTTGCAAACACCCCCTCCATCGGAAAAGTCCGGCCGGGAAAGAACAAAGGAAAACCGGCCGGAACGGAATGCAAACTGGCAACTCCAGAAAACTGGTCCCGTAATAAATTACAGGAAAACCCCGATACTGTGCATACACACCCGCATCTGTATTCCGACCGGATACAAATGCAATGAGACAAAACTATACTGTACTATACTAGGATCCGGCTTAAACCAAAACCGGCTAGTATTATCCATTCGATCCTGATCCGTGCAATACCGCACGTATCTGATCGAACCGTGCCATATATCCATACGGCCTCCAGTACTAACGGTCCGATCCTGATCCGTGCAATACCGCACGTATCTGATCGGACCCTGCCATATCTCCATACGGCCTCTACAGCATTTCGTCCGAAAGCTTGAGTAACTGAAAGTGTGGTGGACTCTAAAGACTCGTCAATACTATGGTTGTGGATTTAACCACCAGCACGTCAGAGGTATAAGCCAATACGTGACGGGCCACCAGCTATTGACCAAAAGGGACGTCGATGAGCGAACTCATCCTGACCCCCTACTGAGCCTGTCAGTGACAATATCCGTCCAGTCCGGTCCGTTCGTCTATGAGCATCGCATGTCGGGCCTAGGGGGTTAGTAAAAGTCAGACCCCCAAAAGCGGTACAAGTCGTGTCGGGGTGAAGCCCAGAACACCCTGAGATACTACTGGAATACCTACCAGTAAAACTCCTGCCTCGGCCGAGGGCTTTGTGTAATGGCTCTCCTAGACACAGCGCGACCTCACCCCCAATACCGGGAGAGACGAACCCCTGCAGATCCGCTCACTGCCTCCATGTGGCTCGGGACTGTACCCAACTAAAACCTGTTTGCATGACTCCTTTGAGCCGTGGTAGGGTAGTAATCAAAGCACAGTGGGAACTCACACGAGACAAATGACGATCTCAGGTCGATGAACTAACCTGTACACATGTCACCTGGGAACTGCTATCTGACGTATGGTATAATCCCAACTAGCAGGTTCCCGGCGAGTCCAGTCCGGTGTACTCATAACCCAACGAGCACCTGTATACATCTTAGGTGAACCAACTGACACCAGTGGCTTGTGAGACCGGCCACCGCCCCTCGTCGGGGTCTCGACTGTATACACTAGTCTACTCTGGAGAATCGATGCCCTGTCTCGAAACTCCCACGACTAGGGACCTTTTAAGGATGTGCTTATAGACCACCAGCTCTTACGTATATGATCGCCCTCATACTGCTGGCAGTCAAGCAAGAATCCTAAGGGCTCTATCAGTGTGTAATAGCGACCTGTAAGGTCACCTGAAGCAGTACACGATGATAAAGGTAAACCAGATAGCATACTATCATCTCGAGTAAGACTGTCCTCCTGGGATAGGTCCTCCCTCAATCATTGCAATCACGTGCCTGTGATCCAATAATTGACTCTGAGGGCACTATCTCCAACAATCTCCCACTTGCACTCAAGGCTAATTATTGCGATGTCGCATACTCACAGCCCGTGTGATACCGAACACCCAACTCCTCTACTAGTCAGTCTCACAAAGCTCGTTTGCAAAACTATAGCGTTCGAGGAATAGCCTCAGTGAGTGGATCCGCTGTGATGTTTCTTTCTATGTCTCTCTATATCTCAAGTTCGCAGAGAAAGCTATCTCCCGAAATGAGCAATACCTGTCTTAGAATGTGTCTGGATATCTGATGGGACCTAGCTCATAAATGAACTCCAAATCCAAACTTCTTAGACTGTATCGATGACTGAACTTAATCAGTACCCAGCGCCATGCCTCCCTCAGTATTGCCTTGGACCACCTGTCCAAAATACTGCCCCTCGTCAGAAGGAGAAACTATAACTCTGACAGCCACTCTGCCATCCATGTCACCTTGGAAGCGTGGAATGATAACCGTCTCCTAAAAGAGACTGCCGTTATTAAATTCCTAGAACATTCACTTATGTTCTAAAACTGCTTCCGACTGTTTCTCCAGGATTGGATTAATATCAACTTATTGCACCTACTGCAAGAACAACATCTGGCGTGGTACTTGACATCTCATGATTGACTCAATTGCCTAAGCAAGTGATCTGTCAATCATGCGTATCCCTCTCCCCTTTAGTCTGTAAGACACCTTTAGAGAGGGTGACTCCATTACCTACAGGTGTATTACCGTGCCAGGAGTCGTCCATTCTAAATACTCATAGAATGCTGTCAAGGTACCCAGATTAGGAAACCACCCAAATCTAGATCTAAAACTATAGATCTAGTAACCAGAATGTTTGATATAATATCCAAGTCCTGTGTGGAGAAAACACTGTGTGACAACCAAAGTATAACCGATCGTAGTATAGGAATATCATTTCCTACTCTGTGTATGTCATCCAAATACCAGGACATCACACCCTACTACCTTCTTAACAGATCCATCCCTTATTCTGATGAAGTCAAACCTATGACTGTCATCAGAAATAGATGATCTATCTCCGCTATATCTGCTTCAGTCAATAAGTAGACATAAGCTACCTGTCCACCAATGCTTCCGCTGCTCCCACTGACTACGTCAACCCTCTGGCAGAGTCATATACACGTACACTTCTGAAGCTAGTTCAGAACGACGCTATACTCATCCTCCTGCCGGGTCTCGCAGCCTGGAACAACAGCAATGGCAAGTGTGGGTAAACAAGAACTTCCCTGTCACCGTCCTTGAGGCTACCGGAGTACCTCTCGGGTGCCTGAAGTTACCCACCGTATCTGCGGAGTGGCCAATGGAATGTCAAACCAGATTGAATCTTTAGGTTCCTTATCAAATCTTCAGTAATCGTTTGCGGTTCTGGAATCACTTCCAGTTCTACCATACTCCCACTACTGTTTTCTGAAAAGCCATTTTTATTAAAACTGTGGCGAGTCTAGAACAATATTACTATTGATCTCCCAGATAGTAGAAAGTCAACCCTCGTCATAGCCTGGGTCAACCCACAAACAGCCATTACAGAAACGTGCCTCGAGTTGTCCAGTGTCTGGTTTTAATCATAAGCCGGACAACTCCCCGTACCTTAACATCGTTAAGATATGAACTGTTCTATATCCAATATAGAACCAGAGGCACTGATTTAATTGAACCAGATTCAAATCATGCAGCTGTCTCCAGTGCATGTTAACTGAATGGAAGGAGGCCGATCAGCGTTATTCAACTTAGGAATGCTTCCAATTATGAGTAACCTGAAAGAGAAGCAAGTTCTCTCAATCATTACTATCAACTGAACACCATGCACAAGTATCTACATCTTCGATCGTCTTGAAGAATCCCGATACTTGCAATACCTGGTTCTCTACTTTATTCATATACCCATAACTTCTCAAAACATGGACCCTGTGTTTCTACGAAACACTTGTCTAAGTACTAGAGAAGTTATAAGTAAGAAGAATATAGTACGAGGACCATCCCCTCTGTCCTAATGGACACTGGACAATACACAATACTCTATATAAGTCCCCTGAGTCTAATAACTCATTCACTGTGCGTCGTAGCTTGAAAACTGTACTTATGGTTAAGAAGAATTACACCGCTGTTCAATGCTCCTTACCTAACCATCCACTGATATAGGTAAATGTCATAGACATAATTTCAAAAAGGTACATCTCACTCTATAAAAATAGACATACAGATATATTAATTTGAAATTGGTGCATAGCAACGGATATTCAAAACCAAATATTTGCCGACCGGCAAACAACCCAGGTGGCTTCCTCAAATATCACCAATTACAACGAATCCCGATATAATGAGGATGGTCACCTAATTCCCAATAACTTACTCCCACTCATCATCTGTAAAACCATACAGATGTGAGAATCCAACCTGGTAAATACATACCCTGGAGCAAGTGTCTAATCGGGAAATCAGTTTTCTTTTAACAGTATACAGTTGAACTGAAACATTGAAATGTTTCGATGGGGTATCCTGGTATTCCTAGTAATGCCTCTACCATTATCCAGATTCACAACTGTAACCGTATATCTCTTTGCCATCTGTCCAAATCCCTTTATATGTCATTAGTCATTACCGTCTTCACACCCCTTTAGGCCAAATGGTTTTCTTCCTTCCCTACCGTTCGGCACCAGCCTATGGTTTGGAAGAAGACTATCTAATAAGCATAAAAGGTGTACTGTCCTAATCCTAGGAGCACTCGCAAAGCGAGAGAAGGTGAAGATAAAAGACAACCGAATAAACCTTATTCCTATTTCTCCTGAACCAGAATCCATCCCCGAACTGGAACAAGTTCCTTTCGAGTTCGTATATAACCATACGATGGATTATCCAATAAACTTGGGATCTTCGTAGTGATACGGAGTGTCCTGGAGAAATACAAAGGTGATTTAGGATTGGCGAAGAAATACTTGGTTCGGTCGTGAATAGCAGTCGCAATTTACTTTGCCCTCTTACTAATCCCTTGCTTTGTCTTAACTTAATACCTTCTGTACACCATCGTTATGCTAATTGGTTTTCTTCATTCCCCACCGTTCGGCACCTGCCTAAGGTTTGGAAGAAGACTATCCAATTTGCGTAATAGGTGTACTATCTCCTAAACCAAGGAGTACTCGCAATGAGAGAAGGTGAAAAGAAAAGACAACTGAATAATCCTATTCGTTTTCTCCAGAACCAGAAACCATCCTCGAAGTCCTTAGAGTTCGTATATAACCATACGATGGTTTTGTCCAATGGAAGTGGACGTTCGTAGTAATACGGGGTGTCCTGGAGAAAAGGGTAAAAGTAGGAGTGGCAATGAGGTTTGCAACTCTGACAATCCAAAAGCCTGTGTTAAGAAGGTTCGGTCAACTTGGTCACTGAGTCATAATCCAGGGTCGGGTCAATGGTCGCTGCCAAAGAGAGAGAGAAAAAAAACACTCATCGTGCACTCTAACCTAGATCAGAATGGTTATCACTTTATCTAATCTGGAAACCTCCCACTGTAACCTCAAATTCTTCCCCAAACCAGAAAGAAGAATTAGTCGGGGTCACCCGAGGAGTAAACCAACTCATCAGTGGGAATCGGGATCCAACTATCATCGTATGATAACTTGACGGAATCCACTCAAGTCACCACACTCCAGAAGGTATGCGCATATCTGGCAAGTTTCAGTTCTTTTGAAACTCCCGATGTGATTTTTACCCCTAGGACCCAAGTGACCTTGACACAGTCAACAAATCAAAGAGTCCTAGTCAAGTTCAACCCGTCATTATCCTGGATTGCATTAAACCCACCCGTACGAGCCCTTGACACAGTCAACAAGGCCGCACGACTGTCCTAACCAATCCCATTAATATGCTACAAACAAACACTACTTAGCTACCACACACTACGCCTTGACACAGTCAACAAACGCAGCACGAATACTAAGTAATACTTGTAAGAAATGACGGAGGGCTACGTCTAGATTTTGGCGAAAAACTTTTAACGTAATGAACTTGATATCGTTGAAGGAACTGCATATCTTTTTATAAAAATATAGTAACGAAAACCTTTGCTAAAGAGGTCACTCCCGGTGAAGGGATCTCGGCTCTTTCCCCGTAGAATGAGGTGCAGAATATTCCAACTGAATACCACGATGCAAAGCAAAAGTAATCGGCTATAGTGAAGTTATTGCCCTGACGCAAATTTTTGTCCAAGGGATCACTCCCGGTGAAGGGATCTTGGCCCTTGCCTCGTCGACTGAGGAGCAGGATATTCCAAATGAATACCACGATGCAAAACAAAAGTGAACGTCCTTGCAATAACAGCTTTTTGAAAAGTGTTCCAACAACATCAGAATAGGTTTGTTTATCTTGCATTGATCCGAATCAACGCAGTCCCATCAATTGATCACACCACAAAGAACGAAAATATACTGATGTACGTATATGCCATCCGCATTCGCCACTGGGTCCCGTCATTACCCGTTAGGTTAGCTAACTAACGACAGAGCGGGGACTGGACTAGCGCGGATGTAAAACATATACAACATCTACTAATGTATATACCAATATATATAGTATTTCGCTCAAGGCGTGAATAAAATGCAGCATCAAAGAAATGTACAGCATCACAGAACAAAACAGATATCTGGGATCCCCGGGTTTCACAGAGCCACTACTGAAACCCGACGTTCCCCTGGTTGTGTGGATAGCCTGTGCAATGAAAACCTAGACCCCTACGGGCGCGGCAAGTCACCCGCCAAAACCTGAAGCGAGGCACCCTCCTTCAGCACCGTGAATGGACCACCCAGCACTTCACGGAATCCGGTAACTTGGGCACCCCTCCTGGGTCAACCTGTACCCCCTACGAGTGCGGCGAATAGCCCGCCAATCCTAGAGTGAAGCCCCCTCCGTCTCAATGCCATGAGATGCGGGCTTGTTGCCCTCCAGAACCCGGCTATCCGTGCACCCCACCGCGGGGTAATCCTAGTACAGAAAGTAAAATATACATACAACGGGTACATCGACCGCAACCAGGTCGTGCCCCAAAAGAATAATACAAACAGGCAGTGACGGCAGTCCATATGTCGGACGCTCGCCCCGCAATATCAAATGTACATAATACAACAAAACTGTACTAGCATTGCATCCAGGCTATCCCCCACGACCGATCCGCAACATCACAGCAAAAACACAGAACATCAACGTGAAAGTCACGTTCGCAAATCCGTCTAACCGGGCTATAGCAGTTAGACAGGATTTACCGATCAAGTGACATTCACGGTCGCAGATATAATGTAAATACTGTGAAAAATGTGTTTAAAATATCCGATCGATCAAATTTTAACAAGTGGGCCCCTAAGCAATACTGTAGCACTCACAGAATATCTGGGCCCAAGTTTAATATTCCAAAACCCCTAAAATATGCCCAGAAGCCCACTGGAAAAAATTGATGCAGCGAGGACACCAATGTGCGGCGGAACCGCGGCCCAAGGGGGTGTTTGGCCGCGGTTCCGCGCTTCAGTGGTCGATTCACTGTATCGAATTTTTACAGAAGTCTTAGAATTTTTTTTACATCAGTTTTCTACAACCTGAAAAAATTTTAGAGCCAGAAAAAATTCGACAGAAAACTGATGTGGGGAAAATGTGGTTTTTTGGAATTTTGGTCGATCGGAAATGCAAACACATCAAACAAAGCTAGACGAAGTTAATGGCGAGGCTCTGATACCACTGTAAGTGCACGGCGGCGCCCCGGTCGTCAATCCGACGGCCAAATGCGGAAGCGGTGATAAACTTTAATTTTGCGAACTTAGCAAACTGGCACCACCGCGCACTAAACCCCGGATCGGGCCATTAAACTAGATCTAGCTAACTACAAGATGGGAAGAGATATACCGAGTGATCCGAGTCCTCCGGTCTTCTCGTCGTCGTCCCGATCTCTTGCGGAAACTCCGGTCGTCGCCTCCTCGCCGGAAGGGCACCACATCGCCTGCATCTTTTACGGGCTCCCACCTCAATACCGAGGCAACTCGGGCAGAAAGCTGGCAAGTCGACATGCCCAAGATATGCTGTAGAATGTGTAGGGTAGAGGCTATGTCTCATTTGGGGTTTTGTTGCCATGACGATGGAGGAATCAAGAATAAAGAAAAATGGTGCTTGCATTTTTCCTAGCATGAAAAGAGATCAAGAAAAATGCCACACTCAAATGAAACACTCTCTCACTCCCTCAATTTGTGGCCGGCCTCATCAAGAGAATGGTGGAAGGAAAAATGAAATCAACCATCATAAAACCAAGAAGGAGAGTGAGTGTAGTAAAAGTAGAAAGGTGACCATAAACAAAACATCATGATTACAAACTTACATCAAACCCATACCCTCTCTTATCTCAATTAATGCAAGTGATGGTGCATCAAAAGAAAAGATGGAAAGGGAATCTAAAGATGCTATCATAATCTCTCATCTCACAAATAAACCCTCCACAAAATGTTATTTGCAAACAACCCCCTCCATCGGAAAAGTCCGGCCGGGAAAGAACAAAGGAAAACCGGCCGGAACGGAATGCAAACTGGCAACTCCAGAAAACTGGTCCCGTAATAAATTACAGGAAAACCCCGATACTGTGCATACACACCCGCATCTGTATTCCGACCGGATACAAATGCAATGAGACAAAACTACACTGTACTATACTAGGATCCGGCTTAAACCAAAACCGGCTAGTATTATCCGTTCGATCCTGATCCGTGCAATACCGCACGTATCTGATCGAACCGTGCCATATATCCATACGGCCTCCAGTACTAACGGTCCGATCCTGATCCGTGCAATACCGCACGTATCTGATCGGACCCTGCCATATCTCCATACGGCCTCTACAGCGTTTCGCCCGAAAGCTTGAGTAACTGAAAGTGTGGTGGACTCTAAAGACTCGTCAATACTATGGTTGTGGATTTAACCACCAGCACGTCAGAGGTATAAGCCAATACGTGACGGGCCACCAGCTATTGACCAAAAGGGACGTCGATGAGCGAACTCATCCTGACCCCCTACTGAGCCTGTCAGTGACAATATCCGTACAGTCCGGTCCGTTCGTCTATGAGCATCGCATGTCGGGCCTAGGGGGTTAGTAAAAGTCAGACCCCCAAAAGCGGTACAAGTCATGTCGGAGTGAAGCCCAGAACACCCTGAGATACTACTGGAATACCTACCAGTAAAACTCCTGCCTCGGCCGAGGGCTTTGTGTAATGGCTCTCCTAGACACAGTGCGACCTCACCCCCAATACCGGGAGAGACGAACCCCTGCAGATCCGCTCACTGCCTCCATGTGGCTCGGGACTGTACCCAACTAAAACCTGTTTGCACGACTCCTTTGAGCCATGGTAGGGTAGTAATCAAAGCACAGTGGGAACTCACACGAGTCAAATGACGATCTCAGGTCGATGAACTAACCTGTACACATGTCACCTGGGAACTGCTATCTGACGTATGGTATAATCCCAACTAGCAGGTTCCCGGCGAGTCCTGTCCGGTGTACTCATAACCCAACGAGCAGCTGTATACATCTTAGGTGAACCAACTGACACCAGTGGCTTGTGAGACCGGCCACCGCCCCTCGTCGGGGTCTCGACTGTATACACTAGTCTACTCTGGAGAATCGATGCCCTGTCTCGAAACTCCCACGACTAAGGACCTTTTAAGGATGTGCTTATAGACCACCAGCTCTCACGTATATGATCGCCCTCATACTGCTGGCAGTCAAGCAAGAATCCTAGGGGCTCTATCAGCGTGTAATAGCGACCTGTAAGGTCACCTGAAGCAGTACACGATGATAAAGGTAAACCAGATAGCATATTATCATCTCGAGTAAGACTGTCCTCCTGGGATAGGTCCTCCCTCAATCATTGCAATCACGTGCCTGTGATCCAATAATTGACTCTGAGGGCACTATCTCCAACACGCGCGGCTTTGCTGGCTTTTGTCAAGGGACGTACGGCTGGGTTTAATTCAATCAAGAAATGTACGGGTTGAACTTGACTAGCGGACTATGGTTTGTTGGCATTCGTCAAGGTCATAGCATGTTAGGAGTAAAAGCATAATCGGGAATTTCAAGTATTGAAATTTGCAATGAGACTGCATACCTCCTATGAGATAGTTGGATCCCGATACCTACTGCGAGTAAGGGTTACTCCTGGGAGAGTTTTACACAGGACAATTAGCCGATCAAGTAGGTGTCTAGAAAAGTGTTAATGGGGTTATGCCTCTGGGAAAACGAGGTTTACTTTAATTAGGTCCGTGCGAAAGCACGGGGAACCTCCCTCAAGTACCGACACTGATCTGGCTAAAAGATTGGCAAAATTGTAGGGTGTAATTAATCCCGGCTAATCTACCTTTTAGGGTTTGAAGGAAGATTTGATAAAAACAGTGGGAGACATCCTGATTAGATAAGATAATAACCAATCTAATCTTTCAAGAGCATACGCTAAAGTGTTTTCTTCTCTCTCTCTCTCCAGGTAGCGACCATGTCAGGCCATAATCAAGATAATAATATGGATGTATTGACTAAAACCGCTTATTATACTGAGCAGGGGAACGTTGGACCCGTTCTATCTTGTAAGTGTTATAAGACTGAACAAGGAATAGGAGAATATCTGGATTCTCACACTGCCCAAACGGAGAACATGCATGTTGATGCACCTTCTTTGGGAGTGTTAGTTATTGAGAACTGTTTCTCAGTTCACCCTACGTCCTGGGTATTAGATACCGGATCGGGATCCCACATATGTAAATTGTTACATGGGCTACGTAAAGGTAGAGAACTGGGAAAATGTGATCATTCCGTTCAAGTAGGGAATGGTGCAAGTATTGCAGCCAAAGCAGTTAGAGAATATCACCTAGTATTACCAAGTCATAATACACTGATTCTGAATGAGTGCTATTATATACCGAACATGATGTGCAACATTATATCAGTTTCTTTATTAAGTAAAGAAGGATATAATTTTGTAGTACAGGATAATGTTATGAACATCTTCCTAGATCAAAAGTTGATTGCATCAGGCTCGTTACATAATGGAATATTCATTCTCAATCAAAATACAGTCCTTAATATACAAAACAAACACAAGAGGAAGAGTTCAGAAATGAATGAATCCTTCTTGTGGCATTATATACTTGGTCATATCAATGCGACACGGCTAGCTAAGTTACATAAGGATGGATATTTGAATCCGTTCGAATTATCATCTTATGATACTTGCCATTCATGTCTCAAAGGAAAAATGACCAAAACTCCGTTTAGTGGACACGGAAAAAGAGTTACGGAACTCTTAGGACTGGTACATAGTGATGTGTGCGGTCCTATGTCTACGCATGCCAGGAACGGTTTTTCCTACTTCATTACATTCACTGACGATCTCTCTAGATACAGACATGTATTCCTGATGAAACACAAGTCTGAAGCTTTTGAGAAATTTGGAGAATATAAGCATGAAGTAGAGAACCAAACGGGCAAAAGTATTAAGATCCTTCGATCTGATCGAGGAGGAGAATACTTGAGCAATGATTTTCTGGATTATCTAAAAGAGAATGTGATTCTCTCTCAGCTTACTCCTCCTTATACACCACAGCACAACGGTGTATCGGAACGGAGGAATCGCAGCCTATTAGATATGGTATGCTCTATCATGAGTGATGCTGAGTTACCTATTTCCTTTTGGGGGTATGCGCTTGAGACAGCCATACACATATTGAATATGGTTCTTACCAAATCAGTGCCTACCACCCCATATGAGATATGGAAAGGGAAGAGACCATCTCTTAAGTATGTTAAGATATGGGGTTGTCCGGCCTATATCAAAGGCTAAATCCGGACAAACTCGAGGCAAAGTCTGTCCTATGTAAGTTTGTAGGATATCCCAAGAACTCCAAGGGTATATCTTCTACCACACTGACGAACAAAAGGTGTTTGTTTCTCGACATGCCACCTTTTTAGAAAAGGAATTTCTTGCAAAAGAAATTTGTGGCGAGGAGGTAGAACTGGAAGAAGTTCCAGCAACACAAACTACGACAGATGATTTGGTAGAACCAGAGGATTCAGTAGTTCCCGACGAACCCCGGCCTCTCCGCCGATCTAGCAGGGTTTCTCATCCACCTGAGAGATACTACGGTTTTCTCATAGATGGTGGAAGCGAGGATTGCATCATGGAAGATGATGACCCGACTAGTTTCGACCAGGCCATCACGAGTGGTGACTCTGTGAAATGGCTGGTTGCAATGCGATCTGAGATGGAATCCATGTACACCAACAAAGTATGGACTTTGGAAAATGCTCTTGAAGGGGTAAAACCCATTGGGAGCAAGTGGATCTTTAAAAAGAAAATTGGTGTAGATGGAAAAGTTGAGACTTTCAAAGATAGACTTGTTGCAAAGGGTTTTCGTCAACGACCAGGTGTGGATTATGACGAAACATTTTCTCCAGTGGCTATGCTTAAGTCCATCCGGATCTTACTTGCCATTGCTGCATACCATGACTACGAAATCTGGCAAATGGATGTTAAGACCGCCTTTCTAAACGGTGATTTAGAAGAGTGCGTGTACATGACTCAGCCAGAGGGCCTCGTAGATAGTGGGAGCAGCGGAAAGGTGTGTAAGCTGCTTAAATCCATTTATGGGTTAAAGCAAGTATCGCGGAGTTGGAACATCTGTTTTGATATTGTAGTCAAAGAGTTTGACTTCATCAAAAATATAGATGAACCTTGTATCTATAAGAAGGTAGCAGAGAGTAAGGTAGTCTTCCTCGTATTGTACGTCGATGACATATTCTTGATAGGAAATGATGTTCCTATACTGCAATCAGTCAAGCTCTTCTTATCACAAAGATTCTCAATGAAAGATCTAGGTGATGCCTCCTGCATATTGGGAATCATGATCTATATAGATAAATCAAAATGGATACTGGGATTGTCCCAATCCAGGTATATTGACACCATATTAAAGAGGTTTAGTATGGAAGAATCCAAGCGTGGGAACCAACCCACGATCTCTGGACTCACTCTCTCTAAAGAGATGTCTCCTAAGACTGATTTGGAGAGAGCTTGCAGGCAAGTGATACCCTATGCTTCGGCAGTAGGCTCTATCATGTATGCGATGCTATGCACCAGACCCGATGTAGCATACTCACTAAGTGTAGTGAGTCGGTATCAAGCAGATCTTGGAGAGAGTCACTGGACAGTTGTGAAGAACATTCTCAAGTACTTGCGAAGGACTAAGGAGATGTTCTTGGTGTATGGTAACGAAGAACTCCAGGTGGAGTCCTTTACCGATTCCAGCTTCCAAAGTGATAAGGACGACTCTAAGTCGCACTCGAGATTTGTCTTTACCCTCAATGGAGGGGCGGTATGTTGGAAGAGTTCCAAACAGGATACCGTTGCAGACTCGACGATGGAGACTGAATACATCGCTGCCAACGATGCTGCCAAAGAGGCTGTCTGGATAAAGAAGTTCATTAGTGAACTTGGTATGGTTCCATCCATTGAACATCCAATACCTCTGTATTGCGATAACAATGGAGTTGTGTCTTTAGCCAAGGAACCCAGGTCCCATCAAAAGTCCAGACATATTTTGAGGCGGTATCACCTGATCAGGGAGATAGTTGATCGCCGGGAGATCGAGGTCAGGAGAGTAGATATGAAGGACAACACAGCGGATCCACTCACGAAGGCCATTCCCCAGATACAGTTTGAGAGATTATTCGGGATGTTAGGTATGAGATACTACAGCAGCTGGCCTCAGTGCAAGTGGGAGATTGTTAGTTATGTATATGCCCTAGAGGCCATTGTTGTACATATGATGTATATTATAATGGATGCTTGGATATATATAGAGAGGAATTTCTTGCTCGACATGATAGTATGCTATTTGGTTTCACTTTATCTTAACATGTTGACTTGTATTGGTTTACTGTCTTACTCTCACATGTTGATAAAGCCCTTAGGATCTGTACTCGACTACTGGGACTATGATAAGATCATACTAGTGGGACATGGTAGTCGATGAGTACATCCTATAACTGTTTCTAGTCGAGGGTGTGTCGAGACAGGGCATCGATACACCAGAGTAGACTAGCGTATACGCATCTTGACCCATATGATGGGCGATGGATGATCCCAAATCCATCGGTGTTTGACATCAATGATGGTGTACGGGTGCTCAGTGGAGACTGGGTACACTGGACGGACTCGCCGAAAACTCCCAGATGGTGATATACCACACGTCAGATGGCAGTTCTCCGGTAACACTGGTACAGGGTAGTCTGTAAACCTGAGATCGTCATAAAGTCTTGTGTGATTCCCACCGTGCTTTGATTTCCAACTTACCACGTCCAAGAAGGCGTGCAAAACGGCGGCTTTTGGGTGCAGTCCCGAATCATATGGAGGCAATGAGTGATAGGAGGGGATTCGTCTTTCCCGGTATAGGGAGTTGATGTTGTGCTGTGTTCGATTGGCTATAACTGGAAGTCCCTGGCCAGGGCTAATATAGAGATTTACTGGTAAGTGTTACCAGTAGTTTCTCGACCCATTATGAGCCTCACATCGACACGACTTATCGGTTACTGGGGTCTGACATATACCACCCCTAGACTTGATATGTGACATATCAGTTGATGAGACCAGATTGTACGAGAGTGTTACTGATTGGATTCACAGGAGAATGTACAGGCTAGCTTGTTGATCTTCTGATCGCTCAATACCTGGGTGGCTGTTATGTTTAGCTGACCGCTTGCAGCTTGTGGGTTTTTGATATGATCATTACCTGCTACCGGCGTATTGAAGATTCTTTAGAGTCCTACACAGAGGTTTGTTGACTTAGGCAAAACGGAGTAGGGCACATATGTGATATGTGCACGACCGAGGATAATGCGATATGAGATACCATATTATATTCTCGCGATATTTAGATATGAGCCGGGTCATCGGATCAAGTGTTGATTCGATGAATCGGTATATGATATATTAGTCGGTTATATTCGATATAGCCGGATTGTCGGATCAAGTGTTTATTGGATAATTTAATGTATAATAATATATATGATATATTGCATTACATTATCTAATATTGGTTCGCTTTATTATTTCATTTTCTCACCGGATAATATATTGATATATATGCGATATATGTTAATTGTATTATTTTTTTTTGTTATAAATATATAATATATATGTGATATATATTATTGTAACATGATATGATTATTAATGCAACATATTTAGTGGAGATTAAACAAGGTTAGGGTTTGAATTGGGTTAGTTCTTTCATGCACCTTCTAGAAGGATTTCTTTTGTCATGAGCTTAGATATTATGGTTGATATTTTCTAGTGACTCATTGTTTAACTCAACCCAAACCCTAGCCCTAGTTAATTCTCTACATGAGTTATCCTTGTCATCCTTGACCATGGTTGCATTATTAATCATATATCATTTCATTATTCATCACAAAAGGAATTAATTCATTATTCATCTTCTTCTTCAACCTTGAGCTTTGAGAAAGTTTACCAGGTTTTCATTTTGTGATGATATCATGTGAGAATTTGATATAAAAAGAAAACATAAATCCTACTCTATCATCCTCATCTAATCTAGCCAATTAGATTAGGGTGTTCACCTCATTAGAGTGAGAGAGCTTGAGTTATAGAAACTTCGACGTAGATCATCGGAGAAAAGGAACACTACAAGCTAGCATGGATCGTTCGAGTCGTGGAGCCTCTCTTAAGTCCGGGAGATCGTGGATCGCGGCGAAGGGACTTCTACTCGGAGCTTATGAAGTGAAGGAGCGGACTACAAAGGTTGTAATCCCTCACACTTAGTTGTAAAGATGTTTACTTGCATGTTAAACCCTAATAATCTAGCAAAGATCCCGGCTTTGGGTTGTTCGGCACGTCTAAATTTTTATTCGGGCATGGTTGATGCCTTATTAACCCTTGTATGACTGCCTAGGAACCTTATACGAATTACGTACTGAACCCAGGTTTCTCCCGGCTTCACCTTGGCATTGATTAATGCCGTAATTGGGGTGCGCTCGCTCGCGCTTGCGAACCGCTGTGTGAACAGTAGCTCCATTTCTGTAAATGTCTTGATGGAGTCATTCGGAAGCTCCGAATACCATTCAAATGCTGTCTCCGACAAGCTGCCATCAAATTGGCGGAGCAATAGTTTATCATCGCCCCTGGTATTACCGCACAGAGCTCTGAATTGAGCAACGTGCTAGTGTGGATTGTTCATCCCCTTATACACATGGAACTTAGGGATCGTGTATCCCGGCGGGTACTTAATTTGATCGTACCAGCCTGGATAAGGTCGCCCAGTTCTGACGACTTGGCTGGCCGCTTCACTCGCTTGATGAGCTCGTATTTATTTAGCTATGTAGTCATCAAGTGTAGCCTTGGAAATTGTCTCTTCTTGGGCTACTGATACAGCCGGAGGAGGGTTTGACGTTTCCCCTCTGTCATCTTCGATAATTATCGGAGGGACTTCGGCTGGAGGTTCTGGCTGGATCATCATCTCCACCATGTTTTGGAACAGAAGCGCCATTTATTTTATATTAGCCGCTTATTCCGCGGCCTCTTTGTCTTTCTTTTCAAGCACCCTCCGTAGGAAGTCGGTGTCGGTCTCCTGCTCCTGGCGTTGTTCCGATGATGCTTCCGGGCTTTCTTTCTGCCCAGTGAGTGCGGTCATCCTTGTCAACATCTCCTGGAGCTTTTGTTGTTGCTCCTGAGCCTTTGTTATAGACTATGTAAGTGGTCGATGACCCGTGGAAGTACGGCTTTCCTATTTCCCGAAAGTCAAGTACACCGTGTGTACCACTATGGCCCCAGACTTGGGGCATTTGGGTCCACTGCCTTTGAAATTTATCACAGGCATGGGGATTTTCTCCGGCCTTCTCCTCTTATGGGAGGTCGAAGTTGAGGGGGCCGTTGCAGCAGGAACCCACGCAGATGGTACCTTCCATGGTATGACAGAGGGATGGTCCTCCTCTTGCCGAGTCTTCGTCTTCTTCAGCCGGCGAGAATAATCTTTGTCAATCACAGAGTTTTGGACTTTCCGCCAAACTCTGTGGATCTTGGAGGACAACCGCTGAGGAGGCTGTTCCGGCTTCACCTGTGTCATGTTTCAGCCGGCGGAGAAGACTTCTTCAATATGGCGGTTGGAGAGTTCTTGCGTACCCTCCTGAGCAGCTCGAAGATATTCCCAGTTGGAACAGCAGTGTCAATTTCCACCATTGGAGCTGGTGGGGTAAGTCCAGAGGGGGAGTTGCCCCTAGCTTTCCTCACTCGGCGCCAGTGGCGACGTCGAGCATGTCTTGCGTATGGGATTACCTCAGTTGTAGAAGCGACCTCGTTATGCCCCTTGCTTTGATGAGAGGCTGTTGTTGGTGTCAGCCTGTCGAAGAGTGTCGTCTGTTGAGAGGGAACGTATAACCTGTCGAAGACTGACTCTCGAGTAGGGGAAGCACTTGTAACGACCTCACCTGCAGCAGGAGTTGGAACGGCCAATCTTGCGAAAACCGATCCTCTAGCCGGAGAAGCCCTTTTGACTACTTCGTCTGTCGGAACAGGAATGGATATCCGCTTCGGGACAACCCCTTCAGGTATGGCGAGCCTCCTTATGGACTCACTTGAGCTTAGGCTCAGCCTGTTAAAGACTGAGGCGTTGGAATTGGACGACCCGTTGAGAGGGGCCGCGGTAGTTGTAAGCCGATTGAAGACCGACTTCTTTAGAGCCTCATGTGATATTACTGAAGCATTGAAGCTCATTGGCGGGAGCATGGTCCCGAAGAACAGTCCAGTGGTGTCCTGAGTCACCTATTCCACCAGTATTGAAAAGATGGAGGCCGCTTGGGGCCCATAGGTCACTCCTCCAGCGGGGACAGAGTGGGTGTTGCTGTTGCTGTTAGTGCAGCTGGAGGCCATCGATGTTATCTCCTTTTCTGCATGGAGCAAGACACCAAATCTTAGTACCTCGAATCCAAAAGCAACCATATTAAACCGCGATTCGTTCGCGAACATGGCACATGAAGTGTGGAGTTGAAAAAGGAAAAGGCCCCACCGGGCATGCCAGAATCTGTTTACTACCGAAAGCCGGAAAAGACAAACGTCTTGCCTGAATTTAGGGGCAGATACTATTTAGGATTATCCGTCCACCTCTCTGAGGATGCCAAGTTAATTTTTGGCACCGTGTATCGGAGGTTTGGACGGATGCGGCCGTTGTAGCAGATTTCGTCAGATTCCCCCTCGTTGTGAAGGTTTTTTTTTATTGTGGGGACGCTCTTCCTTGCAGGCGCAAGTCCCTGCAGTTAATTACGTTACCGCGTAGCGATAACCACTTTCTCCTATTCCAGATGTTCACTTCGTGTCATGTGTGTTTGTTTTATTTTTGGTTGCCCGTGGATTGTATACGAAGACTAATTTGTGTTGTCGCCCGTAGGGCATGGATTAGTCCAAATCCGTATTTTCTTAGATTTGGGTTTGGTTTGATTTAAGGATCGTTAATCTCGTTTGGGATTAAGATCAACTTAAACGTTTATTAAGGACACGTTAGTCTAATTTTAGACTAAGATCTACTCAGCAGGATTTTTGGGATCATTCAGACCCAACAAAGAGCATTTGGGCTCTATTGCTTTAGTTTAAGGACGTTGCGGTCCGTTGCTAGTTTAAGGACGTTGCGGTCCGTAGCTTAGTTTAAGGACGTTGCGGTCCGTAGGTCACCATTTTTGGGATGAGAGTTTAGTTTAAGGACATTGCGGTCCACAGCTAGTTTAAGGACTTTGTGGTCCATTGTAATGTGCTTATAGGTTTGGGAGTGCACCCAAGAGCTATTGGTTGTCGGTACCCTCCACCTCTCTAAAGACGTTGAAGAATTACAACGACATGTATCAGAGGTATGGAGAGATGCCCTTGAACCAAATTCCAGACCGAGGGGAGAGATCATGTAGACCATCTAAGAATCATTAGTCATTTTTGGGAAACTAAGATTAACTTAGGAGATATGTGATGGACATCGTTCTGATCAATTAGTTTGAGAAGTCATGAGCATAGAGGCTCAGTCTATTTGGAGATCCAAGACGTTTTAATCTCAAGAGGATTTAGCTAGTTTGGGGCTGAAGTTGGCTTCTTCTAGTGTTAAACGCTAACATATGCTCGGTGCTTACGTGCTCTCACGTGAGTCTCTAAAGCAGTGTTAAACACTGAAATTTGGGGCGCTCACGTGTAGCACGTAAGGCACCTGAAAGTTGGCACTGTATACTTGGGTCCAAATCCCCATCTGTATATAAGTGTTAAACACTTAAATCTTGTGACCATTACGTATGGACACGTGTGGCACCCCAAAGTTGGGCACTACCTCTCTGGATTTATTCCCTCTTCCTTTATAAGTGCTAAGCACTATTAGGGGTTACGTGTTGGCACGTGAGGCGTCTTAAAGTTGGGAACTGTCTTTCGTTTATCCCCCCTTCTTTTATAAGTGCTAAGCACTATTGAGGGTCACATGTGGGCACGTGAGGCGATCTTAGTTGTTTTTTTTATGCAGGGTTAAACCCTAGTTTTGTCAGAGGAATTGAATTTCTATATCTTTTGGAAGAATTAAATTCTTCAAACTTAGTTCTTTCCTCTAAGTTTTGGGACATCATGATAGAATCTCCCTGATGAGAATTAAATTCTCAACTTGTGTGGAGATCTGCTTCTGCAGACCTCAACCAGAGGAAGAACTAAGTTCTTGTTTGGAAGAGTTAAACTCTTGTAAGAAGAGATAAAATGATCTCTATATCTTTTTTTCTTACCAAGGTTTCTTTTCTTCAAAGAGAACTCTTCTTCTTCTTTTTTGTTTCTCAAATCTTATGGGGGGTCCCCTCTCTCTCAGACTTGAAGTCTAAGGTCCTTTATATAGTAGAGGTAGATTTGTTGATTCAGTTAAGAAAATCTCTTATTGAGAGATTCTTAATTGATTTGGGGATTTTATCCACCGTTGGATCTTTGACCCAAGGACTTCTGTTTTACAGAAGATATTTTTCTTTTTTTTAACAAGATTGGAGAAATATTTTCCCATACAGAGCTTATTATGTAGCTTGGTGATTTTTAATTACCATAGGATTTTTAATCCAACGGTGCTCTGTTTTATAGAGCGTAATCTTTCTTGTTTAAGGAAATATTTTCCAAATAGGGTTTTGATCCCTTTTATTTAGAATTTAATTCTATCATCTTGGAAGGTGATTAGGAACACTAATGTGTAGCATGTGACCCCCTCGTAGAATTAAACTGATTTTCTTATATGCAGCAGCCCCAGAGAAAGGGCATCACGGGTTAGCACGTGAGCTGATGCTCAGAAATGTCATGTGTGGCACATGACCCCTACGAAATTAAGCCCAACAAAGAGCATCACGTGCTGACACGTGAGCTTCTCTGGCCTGTTATTTGTTTTAGGAAGGCACCTATATACTTTGTATATAGATGCTCGCGTGCTTGCACGTGATGTTTTATTATTGGAAATTTTCCATCACTTTTTCTCTGTTTCTTCTCTCCTTTTTTATAAGGGTTATAAGGAAACAAATAGCTCTTGGCCGAAAATTTTGGCGGGAACAATCTCTTTAGTCCTTCTCAAGTACTTAAGAATGTTCTTCACAGCTGTCAAGTGCTTTTCCCCAGGATCTGATTGATACCTATTCACTACACCTAGTGAGTAAACTACATCCGGTCTAGTACATAAAATCGCATCATGATTGACTCGACCGCCGAAGCATAGAGTATCCCTTGGATGCGAGCCCTCTCCAAATCATTCTTGGGAGACATCTTTTTGGATAGAGTGATTTCTGAACAAGCGGGTAAATTACCAAGCTTAGAACCTTCCATACTAAACCTCTTTAGTATGGTGTCAATGTACCTGGATTGGGACAATCCCAACATCCTTTTAAATCTATCTCTATAGATCTTAATCCCTAAGATGTAGGAGGTATCACCAAGATCTTTCATGGAGAACTTGTGTGATAAGAAGTGCTTGACCGAGTGTATCATATGAACATCGTTTCCTATCAAGAGTATGTCATCCACGTACAATACGAGGAAGATAACCTTACTCTCTGCAACCTTTTTGTATATTCAAGGTTCATCTACGTTTTTGATGAAGTCAAACTCTTTGATAGCTTCATAAAAATAGATGTTCCAGCTCCGCGATATCTGCTTTAATCCGTAGATTGATTTAAGCAGCTTGCAAACGCTTTTGCTGCTCCTACTGTCTACGAAGCCCTCTGGCTGTGTCATGTAGACGCTCTCTTCTAAATCACCATTTAGAAAAGTGGTCTTGACATCCATCTTCCAGATTTCGTAGTCATGGTATGCAGCAATGGCAAGTAGGATCCTGATGGACTTAAGCATAGCAACAGGAGAAAATGTTACATCATAATCGACACATGGTCGTTGACGAAAACCTTTTGCTACAAGTCTAGTTTTGAAGGTTTCAACCTTTCCATCTACACCAATTTTCTTCTTAAAGATCAACTTGCTCCCGATAGGTTTTACCCCTTCAGGAGCAACTTCCAAAGTCCATACTTTGTTGGTGTACATGGATTCCATCTCAGATCATATAGCATCCAGCCATTTCAAAGAGTCCCCATTTGTGATGGCCTGCTCGAAACTAGTTAGGTCATCATCTTCCATGATGCAATCCTCACTCCCACCTTCTATGAGAAAACCGTAGTATCCTTCAGGTGGATGAGGAACCCTACTAGATCTACGGAGTGGCTAAGGTTCGTCGGATACTATTGGATCCTCCGGTTCTATTAAATCGTCAGTTGTAGTTTGTGCAGCTGGAACTTCTTCCAGTTCTACCTCATTACCACTAATTTCTTTCATAAGAAATTCCTTTTCTAAAAAGGTGGCATGTTGAGCAACAAATATTTTTTGTTCCTCACAATGGTAGAAAAGGTATCCATGCGAATTCTTTAGATACCCCCACAAACTTGCAAAGAACTGACCTTGCATCGAGCTTGTCCGGATTTTGCTTTTTGACATAGGCCGGACAACCTCATATCTTAACTCGTTTAAGATATGGTCTCTTTCCACTCCATATCTCATAAGGTGTTTTAGGCACAGATTTTTATGGAACTTGATTCAATAGGTATGCAGCCGTCTCAAGCGCATAACCCCAAAAATAAATAGGTAACCCAGCAGTACTCATCATAGAGCGCACTATATCTAATAGGGTGTGATTTCTCCACTCTGATACACCGTTGTGCTATGGTGTATACGGAGGATTAAGGTGAGAGAGAATCCCATTCTCTTTTAAATAGTAACGGAATTCCGTGCTCAAGTATTCTCCTTCCCGATCAGATCGAAGGATTTTAATACTTTTACCCGTTTGGTTCTCCACTTCGCACTTATATTACTTGAATTTCTCAAATGATTCAGATTTGTGTTTCATCAGGAACACATGTCTGTATCTTGAGAGATCATTGGTGAATATAATGAAGTATGAGGAACCATTCCTGGCATGTGTATACATAGGACTGCATACATCACTATGTATCGGTCCTAAGAGTTTAATAGCACTTTCTCCGTATCCAATAAACGGAGTTTTGGTCATTTTACCTTTGAGACATGACTGGCAAGTTTCATAAGATGTGAATTTAAACTGATTCAAATATCCATCTTTATGCAATTTAGCTAGTCTTGTCGCATTGATATGACCTAGTCTACAATGCCAAAAGAAGGCTTCGTTCATTTCTGAACTTTTCCTCTTGTGTGGTCTGTATGTTTAGAACTGTAGTTTGATTTAGAACGTGTATACCGTTGCATAACATACCAAACCCAATCAACACTTGATTTAGAAAAATGTTCATGACATTATCCTCCAATACAAAGTTATATCCTTCTTTATGTAATAAAAAATGATATAATATTGCACATCATATTTGGTACGTAATAACAGTCGTTCAGAATTATTGTATTACCATTTGGTAATATTAGGTGATATTCGCTAACAGCTTTGGCTGCAACAATTGCTCCATTCCCTACTTTTAGAGACATATCACCCTTTCCAGTTCTCTACCTCTTCTTAGCCCTTGTGACAAATTACATACGTGGGATCCTGATCCGGTATCCAATACCCAGAACGTAGAGCAAACTGAGAAATAGTTCTCGGTAATGAACATTCCCAAAGAAGATGCATCAGCATGCTCCTTCTTCGTTCGGGTGGCGTAGGAATCCGGGCATTCCCCTATTCCTTGCTCAGACTTATGATAGTTATAAGATAGAGCGGAACCAACATACTTTAGCCCAGTTGAATAACTGGGTTCGGTCAATACATCCATATTATTATCTTGATTAAGGTGTGTCATTGGTCGCTACCTAGAGAGATAACGCTCTTTGCAAGATTAGATTGGCTATTATCTTATCTAACCAGGATAGCTCCCACTGTTTTTATCAAATCTTCTTTCAAACCATAAAAGGTAAGATTAGCTGGGATTAATTACACCCTACAAGTTCGCCAATCGGTCAGCCAAGCAGGTATTGGTACTCCGAGGGAGTCTTCCCATACTTTCGCATGGAACTAATTAAATAACCTCGTTTCCACAGGGGCATAACCCCGTTAACACCTTTCTTAGATACCTACTGGATCAGCTAATTGTAAAGTGGAAAACTCTCCCAGGAGTAACACTTACTCGTAGTGGGTATCGGGATTAACTATCTCATAGAAAGTATGTAATCTCATTGCAAATTTCAACACTTGAAATTCCCAATATCCGTTTTTACCCAAGCGATTTATGACCTTGACAAGGTCAATAAACCATAAACCGCAAGTCAAGTTCAACCCGTTCATTTCGCAATTGAATTAAACCCACCCGCACAACCCTTGACAAGGTCAACAAGGCCGTACGACTACCCTAATCCAATCGCATCATATGCGGCAGATAAGAACTAATTAGCTACCGCACACTACGCCTTGACAAGGTCAACAAACACAGCGCGAATACTAAATAGCACTTATCTAAAATGATGGAGGGCTACGACTGGTTTTGTAGAAAATCTTTAACGTAATGAACTTGATATCGTTGTAGAATCCAGTAATTTGAAAATGAGTATTTTTTGTAGCTTTTTCTAGTTTTGCTAAAGAGGTTACTCCCGGTGAAGGGATCTCAGCTCTTTCCTCATCGAATGAGGTGCTGGATATTCATCAAGAAATACCACTATGCAAAGCAAGAACTAGTGAAGCTAGCAAAACAAAACCGAGTGGGTTATAGTATTTGCTAGTTTTGCTAAAGAGGTCACTCCCGGTGAAGGGATCTCGGCTCTTTCCTCATCGAATGAGGTGCCGGATATTCATCAAGGAATACCACTATGGAAAGCAAGAACTAGAGCTACCTTTTCAAAAATTTTGATTCTACAACATCTTTAGGTTTCTTTTCTTTCCATTAATCTCATTAATGAACTCCCATCATTTACGTTTCCCTAAACATCATAGAAAAGAAACGAAAATTGAACGTACGCTTATACCATTTGCATTCACCACGGTGCCCCGTCATGCACCGTTAGGTTACTTAAGTAACGGCAGAGCAGGAGCTGGACTAGCGCGGGTGCAAAACATAAGCAACATTTATTATATATATCATATATATATAGCATTCGTTTCACGTAGTTATATGATCACATCACAAAACACAAGTAGCAGAAGTCAACATATGAAATATTGGATATACTAGGAGGTCCGTGTTTTAAATTCAGCCAGTAATGAAAAACACGGATTCTACGGTCATGATGAATAGCCAAACCCACATCCCTAGACCCCTACGAGAGCAGCAAGCAACCCTGCCAATTCTAAAGTTAGGAGACCCGGTCTCGACTCCTCGAGATGGTCTCCCACTGGACTCTAGAACCCGGTTACTTGTGCTCCCCGCCTTGGGTCTTTCCTAATATGGAAAAGTAAATAATATATATCAATGGTGACACCATCCTCAACCCGGAAGTGTCCCAATAAAAGAATATTACATACAATTTTTACATGAATGAAAATAGAAAAATCTCATATCACATAAAAAAAACCCGGCTATTCAATCACGACGATCCAATATAACATATCACAGCAACACATAACATCACATGTCATCAACGTAAGTAAACATGCATATCGCGAATTCCGTTGACATATAACAATGAGACCGGGGATACACCACATATTACACTTACAGTCGCAGAAAATAAATAAAAAACTACAATATTTAGAATACGCAAACTCCTTAGACATCATAAAACCGGAATATCTCATATTCCAAATTTCATGCCTAACCCTATAAACATTGCATTTTAGTCTCAAACTGAAAACGCTTTTCAATAAGCAGTCGGATAATTCAACAAAATTCTCGACTAACTGTTTGCGTACTATACGCGATTACGACGAAGTTTTGATCCGAATCGAAATTCTGTGGCAATCGATCAACCGAGACTAAAACGCTAGATTTATAAAATACTAATTAGTTTTCACAAAACTAATTATTGTGCATTCTAAATATTGTATCACATATCATAATAATCTAGACGACGTTAAATATTTCGATCGAATTATCAAACACCCACAAATCACAGCGACCTCAACAACTCGAGTCTAACTAAAAATACCAAAAAAGTACCAAATATCAGAATGGAGCAGCACAAGAGACACGATATCGCAATCCTTTAAACTTGCGGCGAAACCGCGGCCAAACTAGGGTTTAGGTTGCGGTTCCGCGGCGGTTTAAATGAATTGGATCCTCATTTTTTTTGAGGATCCATAAAATACCTGTTCACACCATAATATTGCATTATTATATTCCCCATTCTTATTCTTTTTATAAATAAACAGGTACTTTTGACGCATGTCTGCTACATGTTACAGGTTACAGGTTCTTGGACAGGAAACAGTGAAAACGATGTAAAGACGATGAAAATATGGACTTTTGACCAACAAATGGGAGGATCTTAGTCAAGCCTACATCGAAAGACAGTTCATAATTAACAAGGCAACTCAAGGTCCAAAAATACAAAGCGGACGGTTAAAAATCCATTGCAAATGGTTCACTGAAGATCTGGAGCTAATGTAGATGTCCAATTGATAAAAGAACCAAAGAACCAGAAGCCCAAAAAGACCCAAAACAAAACCATGAATTTTCAGCATCCAAGCCTGCCAAAGGGCCGCGGAACCGCGGCCCAAGCCCACCATTGCCGCGGTTCCGCGGCCAGAAGAAGACAAAATAAAAATAATTTTTTATCAAAAGTTTGTTGCGGTGTTGAAAAGTTTTCCTGAGGGTATATTTGTAATTTTAGACATGCGGATCAAAATGTAACCTAGGGTTTCTATTTCCTATAAATAGAACTCTAGATCTTTGTAAACTTTATACCTCCCTTTAATGAATAAAATTTAGAAATCTTTTGGAGAGCATCGGTGTTTCTTCTCCATTCAGAAATTCAGATCTGACAACCCTGCATGGATGATTGGAGGGATGCATCTGTAAGTAATTTAATTTCTTGCCTTAGTGTAGATTTAAATTCCTTTCCCTAGGTAGATTTAATTTCATGCCCTAGGAACTTGTTTAGGGTTTAGCTTTTGGGAAGGATTTTGAGAGATGAGATCTCTCATCCCTTTCTTACCCACCAAATATTTACAATAGGACTCCACGCATACATGCACATACCGCTCCCTACGGCACTCTATCCCTCGAGGTAGCGGTGATACCGTAGTATAAAGGCCCGGGTGTGATGTTTTCCATGGAGGTTAGGGTAAGGATCTCTAAAGGAAGGACAAGAACCTAGAGGAAGGAACACCTTCCCGAACGGATCTAATCCACTTTATTGATAATTACCATAACTCCTCATTGATCTTCATTCGGGTATTGAAAGCGGTGAGATTTAATTATATTTCCAAACCATCCCTAAACCTAGCCCTAGCAAGAGTAGATCTAGATAATTGCCCTAGGATAATTTAGGTTTTTAGATTTAATAATCTGTCCGAACACCTTTCGGAATTAACTCGTAAGAACGAATCGGAAACTCACAACATCCCTGTGGACCGACCCGTACTCACCGGCTAGCTGCAAAGCGACGCCGTTCTTGATTGCGGTTTACAAATAGTTTTGATCTATCTTTTAGAAAGCGCAAGCACGCTGAATCACTCAAATCAAATGGCGCCGTTGCCGGGGATGGCGTAGAATTTTCTTTTCGCAATTTCGGGTTAATCATAAAATTTAAAAATTCATAAAAATCTGAAAAATCAAAAAATATATAAAAATATATATCATTTGTTATTTTTGGAAGGGATACTTTGGGTTGAATTTTTTGCAGGATATACAGAATCGGATCTGGAAAATTCCAGAAAGCGAAACAGAAAAAGGGGTATCGGAACAGAAGGGATTTTAACTAACAGAAGAGTACAAAAATTTTGGAGCCCCAAATCCCCTATCCCGCCGCGATTCCGCGGCCAAAACCCACCTTAGGCCGCGGAACCGCGACCATCTTGTCGATTCGTCGCACCAATGGACGAGAGTATGATTGCTTGATTTGAATTTCCAAGTGTAGGGGTGATCTATACACACGTAGGTATATGTGATTGGAATTTAGATAAGAGAGAGGAATGAAAAATAGAACTTATATCTTTAATAGAGTTGATAGAAATTCCTAAGTGGAGATGAAATCCTAGAAGGAAGACTTAAGAGATGCCGAAAGCTAAGTAATTCTATAGAACATATATAATCTTAAGTTAGGTGATGAGGAAGTGTGAAGAATATGGGTGGATAATTTGCGAGTCAAAAGATAATAGAATTCTTTGTTAGAAAACCTAATTGGAGAACAAAAGTCAATGGGCCGAGTTGATAGGATTTTGTGGGTGTAATCCGATGAAAACCCTCAGGAGACAACACTCCTCCTACTAGGGACACCTAGAGGTTTAACGGCTTGTTGCACGAGCTCAGTGCAATCGCGTTTCCCTGCGAAAGTGCGGTTAGGATTTTAGTGAATAAAAATAAGTTTGCTCGAGGACGAGCAAAAGATAAGTTTGGGGGTATTTGTTCACACCATAATATTGTATTATTATATTCCCCATTCTTATTCTTTTTATAAATAAACGGGTGCTTTTGACGCATGTCTGCTACATGTTACAGGTTACAGGTTCTTGGACAGGAAGCAGTGAAAACGATGAAAAGACGATGCAAAAGTGGATTTTGACCGACAAACAGAGAATCTTGATCAAGCCTACATAAGGAACAATTCACAAAGCAAGATTCAAGACATCGACTCAAAGCGAACGGTTAAAAATCCATTGCAAATTGTTCACTGAAGATCTGGAACCAACCTAGAACCCCAAATGGAAAAAGATATATAGATACAGGAAGCCCAAAATGATCAGAAGCTGCAGCCCAAAATTCAAAGCCCAATCTTCTTAGTTGACCGCGGAACCGCGGCCAAACAGGGCCCTGGGCCGCGGTTCCGCGGTGGAGTGGAGCAGTTAGAGAATAAAATTTTTACCATAATTCTTTATGTCTTTGACCGGTCTTCCTAAGCGCTATTTTTGTAATTGTAGACATGCGAATCAGATGTAACCTAGGGTTTCCTATCCTTTATAAATAGGAACTCTAAAAATTGTAAACTTTATGCCTCCTTTTAATAAAAATTCCAAAATTCTTTATGGAGAGCATCAGTGCCTCTCTTCAATTCTGAAATTCAGATCTGACAACCCTGCATGGATGATTGGAGAAATGCATCTGTAAAGTAAGTAGATTTGTTTATTTTCTTGCCCTAGATAATTTCAATTCATGCCCTAGATTAAATTTATTTTTCTGCCCTAGTATAGATTTTATTTCTATGCCCTAGTTATAACTTTCAATTAATTGCCCTAGGCAGAATTATTTAGGATTTTGGATTTAATAATCAATCCGAACACCATTCGGAATTAACTCGTAAGAACGAATCGGAAATTCACAACATCCCTGTGGACCGACCCGTACTCACCGGCTAGCTGCAAAGCGACGCCGTTCTTGATTGCGGTTACAAATATTTTTGATCTATCTTTTAGAAAGCGCAAGCACGCTAAATCACTCAAATCAAATGGCGTCGTTGCCGGGGATGGCGTAGAATTTTCTTTTCGCAATTTCGGGTTAATCATAAAATTTAAAAATTCATAAAAATCTGAAAAATCAAAAAAATATATAAAAATATATATCATTTGTTATTTTTGGAAGGGATACTTTGGGTTGAATTTTTTGCAGGATATACAGAATCGGATCTGGAAAATTCCAGAAAGCGAAACAGAAAAAGGGGTATCGGAACAGAAGGGATTTTAACTAACAGAAGAGTACAAAAATTTTGGAGCCCCAAATCCCCTATCCCGCCGCGATTCCGCGGCCAAAACCCACCTTAGGCCGTGGAACCGTGGCCATCTTGTCGATTCGTCGCACCAAAAAAAATTCTGGGGCACTGTGCCGTTAATGTGACCGCGAAATCGCGGTGGGAGCCACGTTTTGCCGCGGAAGGGCGGTGGAATTGTGACATCATCAGACCAACTTTGCTCTGTAAGATCTTCTGTTCATCCTCTGTATATCTTGAAATATATTTTCTGGAAATGCCTGCAGAATTTTGTGCACTTTAGAAATATATTCCCTTCCAAATAACGATCTTGTGCAGGATTTTTGGGCCCCGCTTGAAATAAAATAGATTGCAAGTAATATTTTGTTGTTGCATATCTTTTCTATAAAATATTTTGCTGTTGCATATCTTTTCTCTAAAAATCTTTTTGTAACAAAATTTTTCCAAATAAAGAGAAAGAAAAAATCAATGAAAAAATGAAAATAAAAAGGACAAATATTTTATAGAACTTGCAAAATTTTTTAGCCCCAAATAAATCCTTGCACCATCCAACCTTCCTTCTTGTCCCTTTCTTCTTCTAACATGGGTACCCCACACAATAAATCATTAGCCGAACTTTGGTATCCCGAACCTAATTTTGCGTCATATGTTAATTTGTTCAGTCAATTTAAAAACGATCCCTCCATGCCTAAAAAATCTTTGAAAGATCACATAGAGGCGTCTAGGAGAAAAGTTTGACTTTTCAACCTACTTTGTGTCAACCGAGTCAACCTTTACCACCTACATATATTGATACCACTTCTTCAAGTCCTTCTGTCACTCCTAGGCCGATGTCCATTGCTGAGCACATTGCTCAATCTCGCAGCCGATCTTTCACCCCTCTCCACACATCTAGTTCTAGGGATCCACAAGATTATTCACATTTTTATCCACATGTAGACCCTACCCCTGTCCTACCACCCACTTCCTACCAGTCCTACCCGACCTTCCCACCTTCACTAGACACTGCTTCTACACAGCCTTTTGAGAGTTTCACATATCCAAACAATTTCGAATCTTTTGCCGAAACCCCTTTACCACCAAAGTCTAGTTTGGAAGAGGCGTTGGAGGCGTATATCACAGCAACAAACAAAATGGTTAGGAATGTGGAAGCGTCCGTGGCCGCCCTTATGCAAACTGCTGAACCGGTAGCTAGTGTCCCGCTAGCTCCAAATTTTTCGATGTATGAGGCGGCAGTTGGACAGAGTGAGAATGAGAGAGGATTTTCAAATCAAACCTACCCTTACCCAATTGAAGCCCACAACTCCTGTTTTCCATCGATTGCCCTAAATAGTTCACCTGTTGAAAATAAAAATGAGTTGTGTGATTTTGTAGTGTTTGATTTGCCAGATTGTGAGGAACCCCTTTCGAGTGAAACCGCACCTAATCCTTTCGATCTTTACACCTCCCATCTAGAACCTAAATCGATAGATATCCATGCTTTTGATGAGGTGTCTAAAGAAATTGATTTTCACTTGATTGAGGATATAGACGCCGGGAATATTTTGGATGATGAACCTGTCGATTTAAGTGAAATTTTATGTTCAAATCATCATCCTGAGTTATTAAATGTTTCTCCCGAATCTCATATGCGTCTAGATTTTGATGATAATGGCATGGATGAGTTGAATATTGAGGAGAATTATGAGTTGAATATTGAGGAGAATTATGAGTTGAATATTGAGGAGAATAGTGAGGATCATATTGAGGTTGAACCATTTTTCTTTGATGTGTCGGATTTTCCAATTCATTCTCTTGAACCTTTACCTAAATCACCTTCCCTCCTTCCCATCGTTCCGACCCCGCTTGAAGACTGTGAGCTTGAAAACTTTTCCTTTGAATCTGACACAGTTCTCACAGCCGATGACACGTACGAGTGTTTCACTTTTTCGGACGATATTGAAGTCTCACCGTCCGAGTTTGAGTCCTTTGCATTTTCAGATGAGTTAGTTAATCCATCAGACTCGGTTGCTTACAGTCGTTTCGAACCATTGATGGAATCTTTCCAGTTCGACACAGTTTACTACGGTGAGAATGAGACTATCCCTAATTCACTCCCTTTCGTCCTTCCTAGTGTTCCGACCGAACAAGAGACCGTTACGCTTTCATCTCCAATACCAAGTTCGGCGTACCCATGTTTTCTTGCGAATCTTGAGGGATTTGACCCTATTTCCCGACGGGTTGATAGGTTAGCGTAATCGCTTTTAACACATCGGTCATCACACATTGCGCTAATTTATTCACTCAATTTACACCCTCAAGATCGTACTCCACTTCCTTCTTCTTTTCGCCATTTTTCTCCCCCACCGAGACCATATTCTACCATTCTTCTTTCCACACGGTCTCGCGTGCTTCTCATTTTCTTGCACCAACTATACCATTTCCACGATAAGATTTTTGAATGGTTGGTGCTAACTTTTGGCTTGTGCAAGGCCAAGCTTAAGTTTGGGGGGAAACTTTGTATATATGTATATATCTTTTTGTTTTCTTTTTCTATAAAAAATAAAAAAAAAATTCAAAACAAAAAAAAGATAAAAAAATTGTAAATAAATAAACAGGGGAGTGCCGACATTTTGACCCTCTTGGTTTAGTATGACAGTGAGGACACTGTCAAGTTCAAGTTTGGGGGTATGCTCGGTACGTCTTCTTCCTTCGCATTCATTTATACATATTTTTGCATTTGCATATTTATTTGAAAACCCATAAAAATTTGAAAAATTTCAAAAATTATAAAAATTATTGTATTCAATTTTGGCTAATTGACTTGAGTTTGACAAATAGGTTAACTGGTTAGGAACAACTAGATCTTAGACTTAGTAAATTAAAAACCCTAAAAATAACATTCCTCAAAGTTTAACGGTAGAAAGTATATGCCTTGTAGTTTATTTAGAAATAGGCAAATTTTGGGTTCACTTCTTGGGCTAAGTCAAAATGAGGGAAGAGTATTGATGTTCTTATTAGAGTATAAGTTTGAAAAATATTTCCTAATTTAAGTCTAGATTCTGAAAACGTATACCCTACAATTTGCACAATCACGCACCTTGAAGCTTGGAATAGTAGAAGAGACCTTGAAATGCTCTTGTCTAAAGTCCTTAGCACAATGAAAATAAAAGGAAAAAAAGTGAATAAAGAAAAAAATGGACACTGGTTTTTGTGATTACTTAAGGCTGCAAAAATAGAAAAATACTTAGCGAGGGTGCTTCATCACCTAGTGCCTTAGACTAACTGGTTTGGGAGTCACTGCTAAAAGCCTTGGGTGTTGCAAAACTAGGAAGTACGCTTTAAAGTGCTAACGCATCTTGTAATCGGTTGTTGGTACCTCAAGAAGTATTAACGGTCGCATGAAGGGTGTGTAAGCGGAAATTCAATTAAAAATTCACCTACTAATAAGTACTTTGGACAACGGACGAGAGTATGATTGCTTGATTTGAATTTCCAAGTGTAGGGGTGATCTATACACACACGTAGGGGTATGTGATTGGAATTTAGATAAGATAGAGGAATGAAAGATAGAACTTATATCTTTAATAGAGTTGATAGAAATTCCTAAGTAGAGATGGAACTCTAGAAGGAAAACTTAGGAAATGCCGAAAGCTAAGTAGATCTGCAAGATATATATAATCTTAAGTTAAATGATGAGGAAGTGTGAAGAATATGGGTGGATAATTTACAAGTAAAAGATAATAGAATTCTTAGTTAGAAAACCTAATTGGAGAATAAAAGTCAAAAAGCCAAATTGATAGGATTTTGTGGGTGTAATCCGCTAAAAACCCTCAGGAGACAACACTCCTCCTACTAGGGACACCTAGAGGTTTAACGGCTTGTTGCACGTGCTCAGTGCAATCGCGTTTCCCTGCGAAAGTGTGGTTAGGATTTTAGTGAATAAAAATAAGTTTGCTCGAGGACGAGCAAAAGATAAGTTTGGGGGTATTTGTTCACACCATAAAATTGCATTATTATATTCCCCATTCTTATTCTTTATATAAATAAACAGGTACTTTTGACGCATGTCTGCTACATGTTACAGGTTACAGGTTCTTGGACAGGAAACAATGAAAACGATGTAAAGACGATGAAAATATGGACTTTTGACCAACAAATGGGAGGATCTTAGTCAAGCCTACATCGAAAGACAGTTCATAATTAACAAGGCAACTCAAGGTCCAAAAATACAAAGCGGACGGTTAAAAATCCATTGCAAATGGTTCACTGAAGATCTGGAGCTAATGTAGATGTCCAATTGATAAAAGAACCAAAGAACCAGAAGCCCAAAAAGACCCAAAACAAAACCATGAATTTTCAGCATCCAAGCCTGCCAAAGGGCCGCGGAACCGCGGCCAGAAGAAGACAAAATAAAAATAATTTTTTATCAAAAGTTTGTTGCGGTGCTGAAAAGTTTTCCTGAGGGTATATTTGTAATTTTAGACATGCGGATCAAAATGTAACCTAGGGTTTCTATTTCCTATAAATAGAACTCTAGATCTTTGTAAACTTTATGCCTCCCTTTAATGAATAAAATTTAGAAATCTTTTGGAGAGCATCGGTGTTTCTTCTCCATTCAGAAATTCAGATCTGACAACCCTGCATGGATGATTGGAAGGATGCATCTGTAAGAAATTTAATTTCTTGCCTTAGTGTAGATTTAAATTCCTTGCCCTAGGTAGATTTAATTTCATGCCCTAGGAACTTGTTTAGGGTTTAGCTTTTGGGAAGGATTTTGAGAGATGAGATCTCTCATCCCTTTCTTACCCACCAAATATTTACAATAGGACTCCATGCATACATGCACATACCGCTCCCTACGGCACTCTATCCCTCGAGGTAGCGGTGATACCGTAGTATAAAGGCCCGGGTGTGATGTTTTCCATGGAGGTTAGGGTAAGGATCTCTAAAGGAAGGACAAGAACCTAGAGGAAGGAACACCTTCCCGAACGGATCTAATCCACTTTATTGATAATTACCATAACTCCTCACTGATCTTCATTCGGGTATTGAAAACGGTGAGATTTAATTACATTTCCAAACCATCCCTAAACCTAGCCCTAGCAAGAGTAGATCTAGATAATTGCCCTAGGATAATTTAGGTTTTTAGATTTAATAATCTGTCCGAACACCTTTTTGAATTAACTCGTAAGAACGAATCGGAAACTCACAACATCCCTGTGGACCGACCCGTACTCACCGGCTAGCTGCAAAGCGACGCCGTTCTTGATTGCGGTTTACAAATAGTTTTGATCTATCTTTTAGAAAGCGCAAGCACGCTGAATCACTCAAATCAAATGGCGCCGTTGCCGGGGATGGCGTAGAATTTTCTTTTCGCAATTTCGGGTTAATCATAAAATTTAAAAATTCATAAAAATCTGAAAAATCAAAAAATATATAAAAATATATATCATTTGTTATTTTTGGAAGGGATACTTTGGGTTGAATTTTTTGCAGGATATACAGAATCGGATCTGGAAAATTCCAGAAAGCGAAACAGAAAAAGGGGTATCGGAACAGAAGTGATTTTAACTAACAGAAGAGTACAAAAATTTTGGAGCCCCAAATCCCCTATCCCGCCGCGATTCCGCGGCCAAAACCCACCTTAGGCCGCAGAACCGCGGCCATCTTGTCGATTCGTCGCACCAATGGACGAGAGTATGATTGCTTGATTTGAATTTCCAAGTGTAGGGGTGATCTATACACACGTAGGTATATGTGATTGGAATTTAGATAAGAGAGAGGAATGAAAAATAGAACTTATATCTTTAATAGAGTTGATAGAAATTCCTAAGTGGAGATGAAATCCTAGAAGGAAGACTTAAGAGATGCCGAAAGCTAAGTAATTCTATAGAACATATATAATCTTAAGTTAGGTGATGAGGAAGTGTGAAGAATATGGGTGGATAATTTGCGAGTCAAAAGATAATAGAATTCCTTGTTAGAAAACCTAATTGGAGAACAAAAGTCAATGGGCCGAGTTGATAGGATTTTGTGGGTGTAATCCGATGAAAACCCTCAGGAGACAACACTCCTCCTACTAGGGACACCTAGAGGTTTAACGGCTTGTTGCACGAGCTCAGTGCAATCGCGTTTCCCTGCGAAAGTGCGGTTAGGATTTTAGTGAATAAAAATAAGTTTGCTCGAGGACGAGCAAAAGATAAGTTTGGGGGTATTTGTTCACACCATAATATTGTATTATTATATTCCCCATTCTTATTCTTTTTATAAATAAACGGGTGCTTTTGACGCATGTCTGCTACATGTTACAGGTTACAGGTTCTTGGACAAGAAGCAGTGAAAACGATGAAAAGATGATGCAAAAGTGGATTTTGACCGACAAACAGAGAATCTTGATCAAGCCTACATAAGGAACAATTCACAAAGCAAGATTCAAGACATCGACTCAAAGCGAACGGTTAAAAATCCATTGCAAATTGTTCACTGAAGATCTGGAACCAACCTAGAAGCCCAAATGGAAAAAGATATATAGATACAGGAAGCCCAAAATGATCAGAAGCTGCAGCCCAAAATTCAAAGCCCAATCTTCTTAGTTGACCGCGGAACCGCGGCCAAACAGGGTCCTGGGCCGCGGTTCCGCGGTGGAGTGGAGCAGTTAGAGAATAAAATTTTTACCATAATTCTTTATGTCTTTGGCCGGTCTTCCTAAGGGCTATTTTTGTAATTGTAGACATGCGAATCAGATGTAACCTAGGGTTTCCTATCCTTTATAAATAGGAACTCTAAAAATTGTAAACTTTATGCCTCCTTTTAATAAAAATTCCAAAATTCTTTATGGAGAGCATCAGTGCCTCTCTTCAATTCTGAAATTCAGATCTGACAACCCTGCATGGATGATTGGAGAAATGCATCTGTAAAGTAAGTAGATTTGTTTATTTTCTTGCCCTAGATAATTTCAATTCATGCCCTAAATTAAATTTATTTTTCTGCCCTAGTATAGATTTTATTTCTATGCCCTAGTTATAACTTTCAATTAATTGCCCTAGGCAGAATTATTTAGGATTTTGGATTTAATAATCAATCCGAACACCATTCGGAATTAACTCGTAAGAACGAATCGGAAATTCACAACATCCCTGTGGACCGACCCGTACTCACCGGCTAGCTGCAAAGCGACGCCGTTCTTGATTGCGGTTACAAATATTTTTGATCTATCTTTTAGAAAGCGCAAGCACGCTAAATTACTCAAATCAAATGGCACCGTTGCCGGGGATGGTGTAGAATTTTCTTTTCGCAATTTCGGGTTAATCATAAAATTTAAAAATTCATAAAAATCTGAAAAATCAAAAAAATATATAAAAATATATATCATTTGTTATTTTTGGAAGGGATACTTTGGGTTGAATTTTTTGCAGGATATACAGAATCGGATCTGGAAAATTCCAGAAAGCGAAACAGAAAAAGGGGTATCGGAACAGAAGGGATTTTAACTAACAGAAGAGTACAAAAATTTTGGAGCCCCAAATCCCCTATCCCGCCGCGATTCCGCGGCCAAAACCCACCTTAGGCCGTGGAACCGTGGCCATCTTGTCGATTCGTCGCACCAAAAAAAATTCTGGGGCACTGTGCAGTTAATGTGACCGCGAAATCGCGGTGGGAGCCACGTTTTGCCGCGGAAGGGCGGTGGAATTGTGACATCATCAGACCAACTTTGCTCTGTAAGATCTTCTGTTCATCCTCTGTATATTTTGAAATATATTTTCTGGAAATGCCTGCAGAATTTTGTGCACTTTAGAAATATATTCCCTTCCAAATAACGATCTTGTGCAGGATTTTTGGGCCCCGCTTGAAATAAAATAGATTGCAAGTAATATTTTGTTGTTGCATATCTTTTCTATAAAATATTTTGCTGTTGCATATCTTTTCTCTAAAAATCTTTTTGCAACAAAATTTTTCCAAATAAAGAGAAAGAAAAAATCAATGAAAAAATGAAAATAAAAAGGACAAATATTTTATAGAACTTGCAAAATTTTTTAGCCCCAAATAAATCCTTGCACCATCCAACCTTCCTTCTTGTCCCTTTCTTCTTCTAACATGGGTACCCCACACAATAAATCATTAGCCGAACTTTAGTATCCCGAACCTAATTTTGCGTCATATGTTAATTTGTTCGGTCAATTTAAAAACGATCTCTCCATGCCTAAAAAATCTTTGAAAGATCACATAGAGGCGTCTAGGAGAAAAGTTTGACTTTTCAACCTACTTTGTGTCAACCGAGTCAACCTTTACCACCTACATATGTTGATACCACTTCTTCAAGTCCTTCTGTCACTCCTAGGCCGATGTCCATTGCTGAGCACATTGCTCAATCTCGCAGCCGATCTTTCACCCCTCTCCACACATCTAGTTCTAGGGATCCACAAGATTATTCACATTTTTATCCACATGTAGACCCTACCCCTGTCCTACCACCCACTTCCTACCAGTCCTACCCGACCTTCCCACCTTCACTAGACACTGCTTCTACACAGCCTTTTGAGAGTTTCACATATCCAAACAATTTCGAATCTTTTGCCGAAACCCCTTTACCACCAAAGTCTAGTTTGGAAGAGGCGTTGGAGGCGTATATCACAGCAACAAACAAAATGGTTAGGAATGTGGAAGCGTCCGTGGCCGCCCTTATGCAAACTGCTGAACCGGTAGCTAGTGTCCCGCTAGCTCCAAATTTTTCGATGTATGAGGCGGCAGTTGGACAGAGTGAGAATGAGAGAGGATTTTCAAATCAAACCTACCCTTACCCAATTGAAGCCCACAACTCCTGTTTTCCATCGATTGCCCTAAATAGTTCACCTGTTGAAAATAAAAATGAGTTGTGTGATTTTGTAGTGTTTGATTTGCCAGATTGTGAGGAACCCCTTTCGAGTGAAACCGCACCTAATCCTTTCGATCTTTACACCTCCCATCTAGAACCTAAATCGATAGATATCCATGCTTTTGATGAGGTGTCTAAAGAAATTGATTTTCACTTGATTGAGGATATAGACGCCGGGAATATTTTGGATGATGAACCTGTCGATTTAAGTGAAATTTTATGTTCAAATCATCATCCTGAGTTATTAAATGTTTCTCCCGAATCTCATATGCGTCTAGATTTTGATGATAATGGCATGGATGAGTTGAATATTGAGGAGAATTATGAGTTGAATATTGAGGAGAATTATGAGTTGAATATTGAGGAGAATAGTGAGGATCATATTGAGGTTGAACCATTTTTCTTTGATGTGTCGGATTTTCCAATTCATCCTCTTGAACCTTTACCTAAATCACCTTCCCTCCTTCCCATCGTTCCGACCCCGCTTGAAGACTGTGAGCTTGAAAACTTTTCCTTTGAATCTGACACAATTCTCACAGCCGATGACACGTACGAGTGTTTCACTTTTTCAGACGATATTGAAGTCTCACCGTCCGAGTTTGAGTCCTTTGCATTTTCAGATGAGTTAGTTAATCCATCAGACTCGGTTGCTTACAGTCGTTTCGAACCATTGATGGAATCTTTCCAGTTCGACACAGTTTACTACGGTGAGAATGAGACTATCCCTAATTCACTCCCTTTCGTCCTTCCTAGTGTTCCGACCGAACAAGAGACCGTTACGCTTTCATCTCCAATACCAAGTTCGGCGTACCCATGTTTTCTTGCGAATCTTGAGGGATTTGACCCCATTTCCCGACGGGTTGATAGGTTAGCGTAATCGCTTTTAACACATCGGTCATCACACATTGCGCTAATTTATTCACTCAATTTACACCCTCAAGATCGTACTCCACTTCCTTCTTCTTTTCGCCATTTTTCTCCCCCACCGAGACCATATTCTACCATTCTTCTTTCCACACGGTCTCGCGTGCTTCTCATTTTCTTGCACCAACTATACCATTTCCACAATAAGATTTTTGAATGGTTGGTGCTAACTTTTGGCTTGTGCAAGGCCAAGCTTAAGTTTGGGGGGAAACTTTGTATATATGTATATATCTTTTTGTTTTCTTTTTCTATAAAAAATAAAAAAAAATTCAAAACAAAAAAAAGATAAAAAAATTGTAAATAAATAAACAGGGGAGTGCCGACATTTTGACCCTCTTGGTTTAGTATGACAGTGAGGACACTGTCAAGTTCAAGTTTGGGGGTATGCTCGGTACGTCTTCTTCCTTCGCATTCATTTATACATATTTTTGCATTTGCATATTTATTTGAAAACCCATAAAAATTTGAAAAATTTCAAAAATTATAAAAATTATTGTATTCAATTTTGGCTAATTGACTTGAGTTTGACAAATAGGTTAACTGGTTAGGAACAACTAGATCTTAGACTTAGTAAATTAAAAACCCTAAAAATAACATTCCTCAAAGTTTAACGGTAGAAAGTATATGCCTTGTAGTTTATTTAGAAATAGGCAAATTTTGGGTTCACTTCTTGGGCTAAGTCAAAATGAGGGAAGAGTATTGATGTTCTTATTAGAGTATAAGTTTGAAAAATATTTCCTAATTTAAGTCTAGATTCTGAAAACGTATACCCTACAATTTGCACAATCACGCACCTTGAAGCTTGGAATAGTAGAAGAGACCTTGAAATGCTCTTGTCTAAAGTCCTTAGCACAATGAAAATAAAAGGAAAAAAAGTGAATAAAGAAAAAAATGGACACTGGTTTTTGTGATTACTTAAGGCTGCAAAAATAGAAAAATACTTAGCGAGGGTGCTTCATCACCTAGTGCCTTAGACTAACTGGTTTGGGAGTCACTGCTAAAAGCCTTGGGTGTTGCAAAACTAGGAAGTACGCTTTAAAGTGCTAACGCATCTTGTAATCGGTTGTTGGTACCTCAAGAAGTATTAACGGTCGCATGAAGGGTGTGTAAGCGGAAATTCAATTAAAAATTCACCTACTAATAAGTACTTTGGACAACGGACGAGAGTATGATTGCTTGATTTGAATTTCCAAGTGTAGGGGTGATCTATACACACACGTAGGGGTATGTGATTGGAATTTAGATAAGATAGAGGAATGAAAGATAGAACTTGTATCTTTAATAGAGTTGATAGAAATTCCTAAGTAGAGATGGAACTCTAGAAGGAAAACTTAGGAAATGCCGAAAGCTAAGTAGATCTGCAAGATATATATAATCTTAAGTTAAATGATGAGGAAGTGTGAAGAATATGGGTGGATAATTTACAAGTAAAAGATAATAGAATTCTTAGTTAGAAAACCTAATTGGAGAATAAAAGTCAAAAAGCCAAATTGATAGGATTTTGTGGGTGTAATCCGCTGAAAACCCTCAGGAGACAACACTCCTCCTACTAGGGACACCTAGAGGTTTAACGGCTTGTTGCACGTGCTCAGTGCAATTGCGTTTCCCTGCGAAAGTGTGGTTAGGATTTTAGTGAATAAAAATAAGTTTGCTCGAGGACGAGCAAAAGATAAGTTTGGGGGTATTTGTTCACACCATAAAATTGCATTATTATATTCCCCATTCTTATTCTTTTTATAAATAAACAGGTACTTTTGACGCATGTCTGCTACATGTTACAGGTTACAGGTTCTTGGACAGGAAACAGTGAAAACGATGTAAAGACGATGAAAATATGGACTTTTGACCAACAAATGGGAGGATCTTAGTCAAGCCTACATCGAAAGACAGTTCATAATTAACAAGGCAACTCAAGGTCCAAAAATACAAAGCGGACGGTTAAAAATCCATTGCAAATGGTTCACTGAAGATCTGGAGCTAATGTAGATGTCCAATTGATAAAAGAACCAAAGAACCAGAAGCCCAAAAAGACCCAAAACAAAACCATGAATTTTCAGCATCCAAGCCTGCCAAAGGGCCGCGGAACCGCGGCCCAAGCCCACCATTGCCGCGGTTCCGCGGCCAGAAGAAGACAAAATAAAAATAATTTTTTATCAAAAGTTTGTTGCGGTGCTGAAAAGTTTTCCTGAGGGTATATTTGTAATTTTAGACATGCGGATCAAAATGTAACCTAGGGTTTCTATTTCCTATAAATAGAACTCTAGATCTTTGTAAACTTTATGCCTCCCTTTAATGAATAAAATTTAGAAATCTTTTGGAGAGCACCGGTGTTTCTTCTCCATTCAGAAATTCAGATCTGACAACCCTGCATGGATGATTGGAGGGATGCATCTGTAAGTAATTTAATTTCTTGCCTTAGTGTAGATTTAAATTCCTTGCCCTAGGTAGATTTAATTTCATGCCCTAGGAACTTGTTTAGGGTTTAGCTTTTGGGAAGGATTTTGAGAGATGAGATCTCTCATCCCTTTCTTACCCACCAAATATTTACAATAGGACTCCATGCATACATGCACATACCGCTCCCTACGGCACTCTATCCCTCGAGGTAGCGGTGATACCGTAGTATAAAGGCCCGGGTGTGATGTTTTCCATGGAGGTTAGGGTAAGGATCTCTAAAGGAAGGACAAGAACCTAGAGGAAGGAACACCTTCCCGAACGGATCTAATCCACTTTATTGATAATTACCATAACTCCTCACTGATCTTCATTCGGGTATTGAAAGCGGTGAGATTTAATTACATTTCCAAACCATCCCTAAACCTAGCCCTAGCAAGAGTAGATCTAGATAATTGCCCTAGGATAATTTAGGTTTTTAGATTTAATAATCTGTCCGAACACCTTTCGGAATTAACTCGTAAGAACGAATCGGAAACTCACAACATCCCTGTGGACCGACCCGTACTCACCGGCTAGCTGCAAAGCGACGCCGTTCTTGATTGCGGTTTACAAATATTTTTGATCTATCTTTTAGAAAGCGCAAGCACGCTGAATCACTCAAATCAATACCTGCACGATTTTTTGACTATTTTTAATTTGGAAAATCTCAACTTTTGAAAAATGGACAGAAACTTGATAAAAAATGGGTTTCGAAGTTCGATTGAGCACTTTAAAGTCGCGTAGACTTCCCCTAATGTTCTAGCTTGGCTCTGATACCATGAAAGTGTACCCTAGCACCACCACAAGGTTAAAACCGGCATCAAGCATGCAATTTTCAAATTTACATGGTGCTAAGCTACACTATCCAAAGATCTAACTAGATTATTAGGGTTTAAGTTGATGATATCACAAACTACACTAAGTGAAGAATGCTACAACCTTTGTAGACCAAGTCCTTCACTTCTACAGCTCCGGGTTGTAGTCCCTACGACTCCTCGTATCTTCACTTCAAGAAGTGCACGAATTTACTTCGCGATCTTTGTGTCGAAGATGATCCACCCGAAATTTCACCAATACAAGCTACCTCTTCACTAAACATTCTTTAGTGAAAGAAACACCCTAAACTCAAGTGCTAATCAGGTGTAGGATGGTGAAGTAGGGATGTTAAGCTCACTAGGTTTTTCCAAAGCCCTATGGTTCACATCACATGTGAGGGTTAGGGCTTGGAGAGAGAGGAAGAAGAAGATGGAGAGAGCTAGAGAATGAACTCAAGAAAAATGAACAAGTGAAGAATGGCTTTCACAAAACCCTCACTTATTGAAGCATGGAATAAACCTCAATATAAAATAGCTACCATGCTTCAATAGTGAAGCCAAACTAATAAAAAAATACATGAGCCCTGCTTCACACCCATGCCACAAATATCTCTCCTTTTCCACCTCATTTTTCTATTTTCTCAAAATAGAAAATCCATGCGATGCTTCATAATATATATATATAATTCATAATATATATATATATATATATATATATATAATGGAGGAAAGAGGCCATAAGAGGGGATTTCCTCCTATGGCGTCGAAAAAATACAACCTCCACCATTTTTTCCGACGATCGGCATCCATCTTCATTATCGTTGTCATCTAAGATGTGCATACACAAAATTTCATGTGATTCCACCAATTTTTCACCGTTGAATTAGCAATATAAAAAGTTCTATTATCGGTAAACCATTAATTTTGCACCAACTAAATCAACGGTAAAATAAATGGTATAATCACATGAAATTTAGTTTATCCACATCCTAGATGATGAAGATGGAGGTGATGTATGCCGATCGTTGAAAAAATCATGGAGGGTGCATTTTTCCAACGCCATAAGAGGAAATTCCCTCTTATAGCACCTTTTCTCCATTAACCCCATACACACACAAACACACGCACATCATATATACATATTAAGAAAACAATATAATTAGTGAGCAATAATATTAGTTAATATATAATTATATCAAATATAAATATATATCATATTATCAAATCAACACTTGATTCAATAATCCGGTTATATCATATATAACCGACTAATATTATTTATCTGTATATCACATTATCAAATCAACACTTAATTCAATAATCCGGTTATATCACATATAACCTAACTGATATCAAATTACTGCCAGATTAAAATACGGTATCACATACTCGTATTTAATCAGGCCACTGCACATATCAACATATGTGCCCTACTTCATTTCGCTTGAACTAGTAAATCTCTGTATGGGACTCTAAAGACTCGTCAATACGCTAGCAGTAGGTAATGATCACATCAGTTACCTACAAGCCATCAGCGGTACTAGCTAGATGTAACGGCTACTCAGGTATTGAGTGAATAGAAGATCAACAAGCAAGCTTGTCCAAACTCCTATGAAGCCTATAAGTAACACTTACCATACAGTCCGGTCTCTTTGTCTGATATGTTGCATATAAAGTTTAAGGGTGGAATCGTCAGACCCTGGTAACTTGATAATTCATGCCGATGTATAGCTCATAACGGTTTGAGAAACTACTGATAACACTTACCAGTAAATCTCATCAGCCCTGGCCAGGGACTTACTATTATAGCTAATCGAGCATAGCGTAACATTAACTCCTTATACCGAGAGAGACGAAACCCTTCCTATCGCTCACTGCCTCCATGTGATTCAGGACTGTACCCAAAATCCACCTATTTGCACGACTCCTTTGAGCCGTGGTAGGGAGTAAATCAAAGCACAGTGGGAGACACACAAGACACTATGACGATCTCGGCTCTACAGACTAATCTGTACCAGTATCACCAGATTATTGCTATCTGACGATAGGTACAGTACCATCTAGGAGTTCTCAGCGAGTCCTGTTCGGTGTACCCATTCTCTAATGAGCACCTATGTACAATCTTTAATGTCAAACACCAATGGTTATGGGATTAACATCGTCCCATACAGGGTCAAGAAACGTACACACTAGTCTACTCTGGAATATCGATGCCCTGTCTCGATATCCCTTCGACTAGGAACAATTAAAGGATGTGTTTGTGGACTACACAAGTCCCAGTAGTATGATCCGCATCATAGTCCTGGTAGTCAAGCAAACATTCTAAGGGCTTTATCAACATGTATCAGAGAGATAGTATAATAATACAAGTGTACATGTTAAGATAAAGAGCAACCAGATAGCATACTATCATGTCGAGCAAGAAAGTCCTCTATATATATGTCCAAGCATCCATTATATCATACAATAATGGCCTCTAGGGCATACATATTCCTAACAACTATACGATGGAATATCCAAACAATATGGATTTTCGTAGTGATACAGAGTGTTCCGGAGAAATGCAAATGGAAAGTAGGAGCGGCAGGGATATATGCGACTTAATGACAATCCAAAAGCCAAAGTGTTTTAAGAAGGTTCGATTAACTTGGTTCAAGAGTTTTAGTTTAAGGTCAGGCCATGGTCGCTTCCAAAGAGAGAGAGAAAAGAAACACTCAGCGTGTACTCTAATCTAGATTAGATTGGTTAATCACTTTATCTAATCAGGCTGGCTCTCACTGTTTTCTCGAATTCTCCTTCAAACCTTAAAAGGAGAATTCGTCATGACCATCTGAAAATCACCCGAGAAGTAACACCTACTCATCAGTAGGAATCGGGATCCAACTATCATCGCATGATAACTTGATCGAAGCCACTCAAGTCACCACACTCCAGAAGGTATGTGCATGCCTGGAAAGTTTCCTTGATGTTTGAAACTACCGATGTGGTTTTTGCCCCTAGAACCCAAGTTACATTGACGAATAATCAACAAATCAAAAGGTCCTAGTCAAGTTCAACCCTTCATTATCCAAGATTGCATTAGACCCAACCGCATGACCCTTGATGAATAATCAACAATGTCACACGATCGTCCTAACCAATCGCATTATCTATGCCGCAGACAATCATTACTCAGCTACCGTACACTATGCCTTAAGAATAATCAACAAACGCAACACGAATACTAAGTAGTAATTATTTGAAATGATGGAGGGCTATGGCTGGTTTTTGGCGAAAAACCTTTAACGTAATGAACTTGATATCGTTGAAGGAACCTAGTGGTTTTACAAATATATAGTGGCATAAACTTTTGCTAATGAGGTCACTCCCTATGATGAGATCTCAGCTCTTTCATCATCGAATGAGGTGTTGGATATTCATAACTGAATACCACTATTCAAAGCAAAAGAATCAACTATAGTGAAGTTATTACAATGACACAAACTTTTCCCAAGAGGTCACTCCCCATGAAGGGATCTTGGCTCTTGTCTCGTCGAATGAAATGCTGGATATTCAGAACCGAATACCGCTGTGCAAAGCAAAAAGAAAAGTCTGTAATAACAGTTTTCAAAAATTGGTTCCAACAACATCATTTAGGTTTATTTTTCCTTGTATTAATCAAAATTAACGCAGTCCCATCAATTTATCCATATCACACTAGAAAAGAACGAAAATATAATGTACATATATACCATCCGCGTTTGCCACGGGGCCCGTCATGCACCGTTAGGTTACTTAACTAACGGCAAAGCGGGGGCTGGACTAGCGCGGATGCAAAACATAAACAAAATCTACTGATATATATATAACATTCGTCCTAGGCATGATATAAGCAATATCACAAAAAAGCGATAAGCAACACAGAATAACGGATAATCTAGGAGCCCCGGGTTTCCTTTGAGCCGCAAATGAAACCCGACGTTCTCCAGTTGTGTAGATAGCCTGTGCAATGTATAACTAAGACCCCTATGAGTGCGGCAAGTTACTTGTCAATCCCAAAATTTAAGCAACCCTAATCAATAAAGTAACTGGGCCACCCAGCACTTCACGGAATCCGGTAACTTGAGCACCCATCCGTGGGTCATCCTATATCCCCTACGAGTGCGGCGAATAGCCTGCTAATTCTAGAGTAAGGCCCCCTCCGTCTCAACGCCATGAGATGCGGGACCGTTGCGCTCTAGAACCCGGCTACTTGAGCACTCTATCGTGGGGTAATCCTAGTACAGAAAAGAAAAGCATATATTCAATGGCGAAATCGACCTCAACACGGTCATGCCCTAATAAAAGAATATACAATCTGGCAGAGACGGCTGTCCACATGTCGGACGCTCGCCCCGCAATAACGAATATACAAATGAATCTGAACTGTACTACTTGCACTATAAGCTATCCATCACGACAATCCATCCATAATATCAACACAATCATAGAACATCAACATGAATATCATGTTAGTAAACCCGTCTAGTTTAACATATAGCAACTAGTCGGTTTGTACCGCTCAATGATATTCACGGTCGCAGCTATTAACATATGCACTGATAAACACGTATTCAAAATTTCGATCGACTAAAACTTTTCCACATTGGCTATAAATGCAAACCAACACTCAAACAAATCTAGGCCAAAACCAAATATCCCAAAAATCATATTTCCATGAACTAGAGCCCAAGAAAAATTTTAGAGCACTGTAGCCCAAAAAGGGCCACGGTTCTGCCGCAAAATGTGCCATTTTGCTTCTGTTCCGCGGTCGTCTTTTGGGATAAGGTGCCCAAAATTTTTTCTTAGCTCTATTTTTGCTTGCACATAATTTTAATACAACTTGAAATTTTTTTTGAACAACTTTGAAATTCGAACAACAAACAACAGTTTTGGAAATACGATTCGGAAAATTCCGTCGATCGAAACTTTAAACTTGTGCAAACTAGCTAGTAAAGGTTTATGGGGTTGCTCTAATACCAAGTTGGGGTTTTCTAGCACCCTGGCCATCTACCGTGGTCGATACGGAACAAAAATGGTGTTTAAAAATTTTGGCGCCAAAAATCCGTCTTAGAAACGAACCATAAATCTAAAACTAGCAACAAAAGATAGAAGTGTTATACTGAATGATTTGTGTCCTTCGGTCTTCTACCCTCTTCTTTAGCTCTTTGAGGTCCCTTCGATCGAGCTTGGCCGCCGATCTTCCTCTATCGAAGATGATCCACCCGAAGGATGTAGCTCATGGCTCTAGCTCTACACTAAGAATTTAGTGAAGCAACTAGGGACTTTAGATTGCTAATCTAGAGTGCCTAGGGATGTAGTGAGTTACTCTAACTGTGTATCTATCTCTCTTCTACCCTTGATTCTCAACACATGAGATATTAGGGTAGAAGATGAAGAAGAAGGAGGAGGAGCTCAAGAAAGGTAGTGAAGAGAAGAAGCAAAATAGTGAGAGTCTTTTTTCCAAATGACCATACATCAAGTGAGAGAAAATATGAAGCAAGATTTTGTAAGACCATTTTTTCAATATAAACATAATGCAACCATACTTGAATAGTTTGCACAAAAAAGCATGGTTCTCACCATTCTCTCTTCATCACCTTTACACCCCATTTCCATTTAAATAAATAAATGGATAATCCAAAATGAGATGTCCACCTTCTAGAATATTTTCCGTATAAATATGGATTACACTCAACTATATATACATACCTGTATTTGTACCAAAATACGAATACCCAAAGAGATAGAATAACACAAAGAACATAATACTATAATATACATATCGAAATACATATACTTAAATTATTAAATCAATACCTGATTTAATAATCCGGCTCAATCCCGAACCGGATAGTATTATCAAGCTAGTATTATCAACCGTCCGATCGAAAGTCCGGATAACTAGTATAATCATTCGATCGGAACCCTGCACATATCAAAATATGGCTACTACATCATTTTTCCTGAACTAGGGAAACCCTCTGTATGGGACTCTAAAGACTCGTTAATACGTTGGCAGTGGGTTTAACCACAAGCACGTCAGCGGCACTAGCTGTACGTAACGACTATCCAGGTATTGAGCGAAAGGAAGGCCGACGAGCAAACTCATCCGAACCCGTACTGAGCCTGTCTATGACAATCTCCATACAGTCCGGTCTGTTCATCTAAGAGTATCGCATATCGGGTCTAAGGGGTGGATAAAGTCAGACCCCTAATAACGCAATATTTCATATCAGTGTGAAGCACATCACCTACTGAGAAACTATTGATCCAAATCAGTAACGTCTACCTTGGCCAAAGATTTTTGGTGATGGCCACCCGTGCACAGCGTGATATCAACCCCCAATACCGGGAGAGACAAATCCTCGAAAATCCGCTCACTGCCTCCATATTGCTCAGGAATGTACCCAACTAAAACATGTTTGCATGACTCCTTTGAGCCGTGGTATGGTAGTAATCAAAGCACGGTAGGAATTCACACTGGACAAATGACGATTTCATATCGACAGACTAACCTATACTCATGTCACCTGAGAACCGCTATCTGACAATAGGTATAATACCAACTAGCATATTCCCGGCGAGTCCGTCCAGTGTAACTCATAATCCAATGAGCACCTATATACTATTTTAGGTGACTAACTGACACCAATGGATTGTGAGACTAGCCACCTCCCCTCGTCGAGTTCTCGAAATGTATACACTAGTCTACTCTGGAGTATTGATGCCCAGTCTCGATACTCTCTCGACTAGGGACATTTAAAAATGTGCTTATAGACCACCCAACTCCCATGTATACGATCGCCATCATAATGCTGGTAGTCAAGCAAGAATCTTATGAGATCTATCAACATGTAATAGTGATCTGTAATACCACATAATATATGTACATGATGATAAAGACAAACCATATAGCATGTTATCATTTTGAGTAAGACTGTTCACCCGTATAGGTCCTCCAATCATCACAATCGCGTGCCTGCATTTACAATAATTGACTTGAGGGCACTATAGCCAACAGCTGAGGTCCCTTACTAATATCCGCGGAGTGGCTAATGTCTTTCAAGTCCAATTGAATTCTTAGGTTCTACTAAATTTTTAGTAACCGTTTGTGGTTCTAGAATCACATCCAGCCCTACTATACTCTCACTAGTTTCTTTGAAAAGAAGTCCTTTTATAAAAATGTGGCGAATCAGGAACAATACAACTATTGATCTTGAAAATGGTAGAAGTTAAAATCTTGCTAAAAGCTTGGAATAACTCATAAACAGTCATTACTGAAATGTGCCTTGAGTTTATCCAGATTCTGCATTTAAAAAGAAAATGGATAACTCCATATCTTAATATTCTTAAGATATGTAACCCTTCTATATCCATATAGAACTTAAAGCACTTGTTTACCCCAATCAGAGCAAAGTTCTTTTCAAATTCCAAGACGGGAGATGAAGCAACGCTTCTGTTTTCCCCAATCAGAGCAAAACTCTGCTTTGAAATTGAAGTTAAAATTAAGAGTTGAAATAATTGAAGCGACGCTTCAAATTCCCTGCGCTGCGCCCAAGACAGCGCACCCAATCAGAGCAAGCCTCTATTTAAAATAAAAATAAAGGAAGCAACGCTTCAGGCAACTTGCGCTCTGCGCTGCGCGACACGTGTCAGCGCAGTCGCGCTGCGCTCTGCGCTGCGCGACACGTGTCAAGCGCACATGCGCTTGCGCCAGCTGTGCCAGCACTAAAACAGAATTAAAATTCCAGAGAGATCTTTCTGATCTTATTAAAACAATAAAATTCTCTTCTGTAAAATAGAAGCCCTTGGATCAAAGATCCAACGGTAGGGAAAAATCCCTAAATCACTCAGAGAAAGATCTCTTTAACTGATTTAAACAAATCAATTGGCACTATAAAAAGGCCCCTAGACTCCAAGTCTAAAACATACCCCTAGACTCCAAGTCTAAAACATACAGAGAGAACTCACAGAAATCTTCTGAAAACTTTGAGAAAGAACTCAGAAAAAGAAGGTAAACCTTTTTAAAGAAGAATTTTCTTCTATAAAGATCAATGATCTAAGAACAAGATCAAGATCTTCAATTAAAAAGGAAAAAAGATCAAAATGACAAAAGATAAAAAGAAGTATTACTTCACAGATCATTTGATCTACATAAAGGCATTGCCTTTTGATGAACTATTGGTTCTGGAATCTTAAAAGATTCTTTTCTTTGATCCAAAATTAGATCAAGATATTAAACAGTGCCCTGCACTTGTAAAATTTGCACTGTTGCACTCTTGGGTTGGCGCAAGCCACCAGAGAGCGCCGCGTGTCAGCCCCAGAGCAAACTGTGCCTTGCGCTTTACAAACAGAACATTGCTCTCTTAAAATTGGCGCACTGCATCAGAGCGCGCCACGTGTCAGCCCCAGAGCAAACTGCGCCTTGCGCTTTACAAACAGAGCACTGCTCTCTTAAAATTGGCGCACTGCACTAGAGCGCGCCACGTGTCAGCAGCGCAATAGCGCAGCGCACTAGCGCAGCGCACTACACTTGCGCTCACCAGAGCATGACACGTGTCACCTCCACATGCGCTTGCGCTCATTAATTGGCGCAAAGCGCCTAACAGGCCACGTGGCGCACTGTCAGACCATTAATGCTTTGCATTATTTAAAGAGGGACAGAGCCCAATTAAAAGGGCCTAACAGGCCTAATAAAATGCAATGCATTATTAAAAAAGGGGCAGAGCCCAAACAAAGGTCTGTCAGACCAAAACAGATGCTGTGCATCATTCTAAAGGTCTATCAGACCAAACAAAAATGCACTGCATTATTAAAAAGGCAGAGCCCAATCAAAGGCCTAACAGGCCAAATGCAAATAAAATGTTGAACATTTTCAACTGGACTTAGCCCAATTCTGGCCGTAAGTCCTCAAATTAAATTGAACTGAGCATGACTGCTCTCTTAAATCAATTTACATCCGGTTCAAGGGTACATCTCTGAACTCCTCTAACATCTGTCGTTGTAATCCTTCAACGTCGTCAGAGAGGTGATAGGTCCCGACGGCCATACATGCAATGGACCACTAAGTCCCTAAACTGGAACAATAGAGCCCCTAAATGCTCCTTTGTCGAATCTAAATGATCTCGTTTAAGTTGATCTTAGCCTCAAATATGGCTAACATATCCTTAAACCTTCAAACAGATTTTAGTCCCAGGGTACATCTCTGAACTCCTCTGACACCTGTCGTTGTAATCCTTCAACGTCGTCAGAGAGGTGATGTGTCCCGACGGCCATACATGCAATGGACCACTATGTCCCTAAACTGGAACAATAAAGCCCCCAAATGCTCCTTTGTCGGATCTAAACGATCTCGTTTAAGTTGATCTTAACCTCAAATATGGCTAACGTATTCTTAAACCTTCGAACAGACTTTAGTCCCATGGTACATCTCTGAACTCCTCTGACACCTGTCGTTGTAATTCTTCAACATCGTCAGAGAGGTGATGGGTCCCGACGGCCATACATGCAATGGACCACTATGTCCCTAAACTGGAACAATAGAGCCCCCAAATGCTCTTTTGTCGGATCTAAACTATCCCGTTAAGTTGATCTTAGTCTCATATCAGACTAACGTATCCTTAACAAACGTTTGAGTTGATCTTAGTCTCAAAATATGGCTAACGTATCCTCAAACCAAAACCCCAAACCCAAATCTAAGAAAATACGGATTTGGACTAATCCACGTCCTACGGGCGATGACATAAATTAGTCTCCATATACAATCCACGGGCAACCACAAACAAAACAAACACCCACGACACGAAGTGAAATTCTGGAGAAGGAGAAAGTGGTTAACGCGACGCGGTAGCGTAATTAACTGCAGGGGCTTGCGCCTGCAGGGAAGAGCGTCCCCACAATAAAAAACCCCCTCGAACGAGGGGGAATCTGATGAAGTCTGCTACATCGGCCACATCCATCTAAACCTCCGATACACGGTGCCATAAATCAACTTGGCATCTTCGGAGAGGTGGACGGATAAAACCAAATAGCATCTGCCTCGAATCTCAGGCAAGACGGACCTACGCGGTCACATCTCTGTATTCGGAGGGGGACAGCACTAATTTAGATGGAACCATACTCAATTGACATACAGCTGTTTCCAGTGCATATCAGCTAAATGGAATATAACCATACAACATTACTCATCAATGAGCGTACCCACGGATGAGTAACCTGTGAGAGAATCAAATTCTCAATATTACTACGATGGAATACCGAGCATAAGTATCTCCATCTTCGATCACCTCAAAGAATTCTAATACTTTCAACGTATGGTTTTTTACTTTATTCTTATACCTATATACTTCTTAAACTTTTGGACCATGCATTTCAACGAATGTGTGTCTAAAATAAAAGAACTCATAGATAATCTGAATAGAGTAATAGTACCAACCCCTTATCCCGAAGAACACTGGACAACTTACATTACTCTGTATATGTCCCAAGAGTATATCAACTCAAATTCCGTGTGATGTAAATTGATAACTATATTTTGGTTAAGAACGTCCATATTGTTATTCAATGCACTTTACCTTATTCTCAACTGATAAAGGTAAATGTTTAGAACACAATTTTCAAAAATTATATCCCACTTTATAAAAATAAAGATACAGATATATTATTTTAAAAATTGGTGCATAACAACGGTTATTCAAAACCAAATGTTTGCCATAAGGCAAAACCAGGTGATTTAATCCAATATCGCAAATTGCTACAAATTTCGACATAGAAGATCAAACTACCTATTTCCAAATATTCTACTCCTCCTCAGCATCTGTAAAATCCTACAGATGTGAGATTCAAATGCGGTATACATATACCCGAGAGTCAGAATCAATTGGGAAAACATTTTTCAATTACAATTACACAGAAAATGAAACATAAGAATGTTTCGAGGAGGTGGCCGGGTATTCCTAGCAATGCCTTCTCCATTATCTAGATTCATGAAAGTAGTCGTAATTTCCTATGCTCTCACTTCAATCCTACTATATGTCTCTATCTCTTACCTTCTGTACACCACACTTTAGGCTAATTGGTTTTCTTCCTTCCCTACCTCTCGACACCTGCCTAAGATTTGGAAGAAGATTATCCAATAAGCGTAATAGGTGTACTCTCTTAATACAAGGAGCTTTCACAACCTGGGAGAAGGTAACCGATAGAGACAACCGAATAATCCTATTCAATTTCTTCAAAACCTGTAGCCATCCTCGAATGAAGCAACTTCTTCGAGTTCGTATGTAACTATACGAGATGGTCATTCCAAGCAATATAGATCTTCATAGTGATATGAAGTGTTCTGAAGAAATGCAAAGGGTAACATAGGAGTAGTAGCGATATATGCTACTTTGTCGTCGAATTATGACAATCTAAAGCCAAAATGTGTAAAAAGGTCTGGTTAACTTGGTAATGAATCTTTAGTTTAAGGTCGGTCATGGGTCGCAAACTTGAGAGAGAGGAAATAAATACTCGGCGTGCACTCTAATCTGGATTAGATTGGTTGATCACTTTAACTAATCAGGATGGCTCCCACCGTTTCCTCGAATTCTCTTTCAAACCCTAAAATGGAGAAATAGTTGGGATCATATACATCTTACAAGTTCCCAATCCGTTCATCTAGGCCAGTGTTGGTACTCCGAGGGAGGTCCTTCGTGTTTTCGCACGAATCCAATTGAATAACCCCGTTTCCGCAGAGGTGTAACCCCGTTAACACTTTCTAGACACCTAATAGGTTAGCTAATTATGAACTGAAAATCTCCCGAGGAGTAATACCTACTCATTAGTGGGAATCGGGACCCAACTATCATTGCATGATAATTTTGACGGAAGCCGACCAAAATTACCACACTCCAGAAGGTATGTGCAAACTTGGCAAGTTTCCCTTATATTTGAAACTTCCGCTATGGTTTTTTCCCCTAGCGGCTTATGACCTTGAGAAGGTCAACAAACCATAATTCACTAGTCAAGTTCAACCCGTCATTATCCTGAATTAATCTAAACCCACCCGCACAAGCCCTTGACAAGGTCAAGAAGGCCGCATGACTGTCCTAGATAATTTCATCACCATGCAATAGAAAAGCACTACAGAGATACCGAACACTAATCCTTGACAAGTTCAACAAACGTAGCACGAATACTAAGCAATACTAATCTGAAATGAAGGAGGGCTACGGCTAGTTTTAGCGAAAAACTGTTAACATAATGAACTTAATATCGTTGATTGAACTCGAGTGGCTTTGAAAAGGAGTATTTTAGGCTCCGCTTTTAAAACTAGTAACATAAACTTTTGATTAAGAGAGAACTCCTCGTGAAGGGATCAAGACTCTTTCCTCATAGAATGAGGTGCAGAATATTCCTAACCGAATACCTCTATGCAAAGTAAAAGAATATGACTATTGTTTTGAAGAAAACCGAGTAGTTTTAAAATTTGGTTCTGACAACATCATTTAGGTTTATTTTCCTTGCATCATACATATAATGCGTTCCCATCATTACAAGTTTCCAAGCCACACCAGAAACAACCAAAATAATATGCTTTTATATACCATCTGAATTGCCACATGGTCCCGGGTCTTCACCGTAAGATTACTTAACTTATGGCAGGGCGGGGACAGGGCTAGCGCATATGCAAAATATATAGAAGCATCTACTTATATATATATATATATATATATATATATATATCATCGCAGGCAAGAATAAGCATCACAGGCAGATAATAACCATCACAGGCATGCGAACAATAATATGGAATGGCGGATGGACTAGGAGCCCTGTGTTTCATTTGAGCTTCATATAAAACGTGACGTACCCCGGTCGTGTGGATAGCCCGTACAAAGTCGATCCTAACCCCTACGAGCGCGGCGAGCCATCCGCCAATCCTAGAAATAGGCAACACGATCTCAACTCCATGAGATGGGTACCCTTTGAATTCTGGAATCTGGTGACTCGTGCTCTCCTTTGCGGGGTAATCCTAGTACAGAAATGAACACACACACAAAACGGTGATATCGACCGCATCCTGGTCGTGCCCCAATGAAAGAATATACATAATATGGAAACGACAGCCATAAGTTGGAGCTCGTCCCGAACAAATGAATATACAACACTTGATAAATAAAACTGCACTAAACCATTGCACGATGGGCTATCTACGACGACAATCCACTCAAACCATAGTCAGATATATATAACAGTAAGAGGCAAGAAACTACAAGTGTGCAATCCCGTCTAAATAAACATATAGCAATCAGACGACATTTAACAACACACATACAAACTACGGATCAATAAACAATGCTAAAATTTCAATCGAAAGCTTTTCTGTGATTTCCCAAATTGAAAAACATCACAAAACAAAATCTGGGCAAAATTAAACAAGTCTAAAATTTCTAATTCCACGTATCCAAGCAATTGAAGAAAAATGGGGCCAAACAACAATAAAAAAAAACCGCCAGTGTGGGGGAAAATCCTATTTTTAGCGGTTTTTCCTTGTTGTTTGGTCTCGTTTTTGTTCTGGGTAATTTATAATTCAAGAAGAGACTTCTGCACTTGTTTAAATTTTTTTAAAAGATTTTAAAAATCCCAACAGAAACTTAGATACTTGGTATGAGTCACAGAAAAATTTCGGTTTCGAAAATAAAACATTGTCTAAGCTAGTTCTAGTGTTTGGGTTGGCTCTGATACCATTGAAGGGTTCCTAGTGCCCTCGTCACATGAGCCGCGGTCGATGTGGAGCCGAAAAATGAAAATTTTCACGGCACTAGAAACCTAATCCTTAGAATCGTTTCAAACACTAAAATCTAGTGAGACTAAGCATACAAGGTTAAGGATTACAACCTTTGATGCGTGTCCACCTAATTGTGGAAGACCCATCCAAGCTCATAGCCGTTGGGAACGTGCTTGTGAGGTGACCGCCCTTGCCGAAAATGATCCACCTGAGGGAAACCAATCCAAGTTTCGACCGACGCTCCAAACTCGTTAGGAATGGATTATGGGTGATATAAGAATTTTTCCACTAGGGTTTTTTCTCGTTTTCTTCAATCAAGAGGGAGCAAGAGGAAGAAGAAGGAGGAGGAGAACTTAGAAAACCATGGCTACACCAAAGATAAAATGAGTGTAAGTGAGTGAGAAGGATATTCTTTTCGTTCTTTAAAACAAAAGACATGACCATTTTGTAATATAAAATGCAAACCATCCCTCTCTACATACTCCACTTTCCACCTCATCATGCCACCTAATTTATTGATTTTCCATTTAGGAAAATCAATAATGAGGTGTTCTCATTATAGAAGCATTCCCGTATAAATATAGAATACTTCTCCTAGTATATATATCGCTACATATATGCATATCCGTATAAAAAAAATACGGATGGCACCAAAGAGAGAAAATGAATAGTGAACAATAATACTAATATACATATATATATATATATATATATATATATTATTAAATCAAAACCTAATTTAATAATCCGTCTTACCCCTAGCCGGCTAGTATTATCAACCGTCCGATTAAAGTCCGTGTATCTCGTGCACGTATTTAATCGGAAACCTGTACGTACCAACGTACGGTCTCTACATCTATCGCCTGGACTGGGAAAACCCTCTGTATGGGAATTTAAAGACTCAGCAATACACTGGCAGTGAGTTTAACCATAAGCACGTCAGCGACACTAGCTGTACGTAACAACTACCTAGGTACTTTCCGCGACAATCAAGTACGTCCTTACCCTACTGAGCCTGAATATGACCGTCTCCATATAGTATGGTCTTTTCGTCTAAGAGTTGTTAGGAATATGTATGCCCTAGAGGCCATTATTGTATGATATAGTGGATGCTTAGACATATATATAGAGAATTTTCTTGCTCGGCATGATAGTATACTATCTGGTTGCTCTTTATGTTAACATGTACACGTGTATTATTATTCTGTCTCTCTGATACATGTTGATAAAGCCATTAGGATGTATTCTTGACTACCACGACTATGATGCGGATCATACTACTGGGACTTGTGTAGTCTACAAGCACATCCTTTAATTGTTCCTAGTCAAGAGAGTATCGAAACAGGGCATCGATATTCCTGAGTAGACTAGTGTGTACATTTCTTGACCCTGTATGGGGCGATGGTTGATCCCATAACCATTGGTGTTCGACATCAAATATTGTATACAGGTGCTCATTAGAGAATTGGTACACTGAACAGGACTCGCCGAGAACTCCTAGTTGGTACTATACCTATCGTCAGATAGTAGTTCTCTGGTGACACTGGTACAAGTTAGTCTGTAGACCCGAGATCATCATAGTATCTTATGTGGTTCCCAATGTTCTTTGATTTCCTCCCTACCATGGCTTAAAGGAGTCATGCAAACAGGTGGATTTTGGGTATAGGCCCGAGTCACATGGAGGCAGTGAGCGATAGGAAGGGTTTCGTCTCTTCCAGTATTGGGAGTTGATGTTGAGTTATACTCGATTGGTTATAACAGTAAGTCCCTGGCCAGGGCTGATGAGATTTACTGGTAAGAGTTATCAGTAGTTTCTCAAACCGTTATGAGCCATACATCAGCATGACTTATCAAGTTACCGGGGTCTGATGATTCCACCCCTAGACTCGATATGCGACATATCAGACGAAGAGATCGGACTGTACGGTAAGTGTTATTTATAGGCTTCATGGGAGTTTGGACAAGTTTGCTTGTTGATCTTCTATTCGCTCAATACCTGGATAACCGTTACGTCTACCTAGTACCGCTGACGGTTTATGGGTAACTGATGTAATCATTATCTACTGCTAGCGTATTAACGAGTCTTTAAAGTTCTATACAGAGGTTTTCTAGTTCAAGCGAAACGAAGTAGGGCACATATGCTCATATATGCGGGGGGCCTGATTAAATACGAGTATGTGATACCGTATTCTAATATGGCAGTTATTTGATATCGGTTAGGTTATATGTGATATAACCGGATTATTGAATCAAGTGTTGATTTGATAATGTGATATACAGATAAATGATATTAGTCGGTTATATGTTATATAACAGGATTATTAAATAAAGTTTTGATTTAATAATTTGATATATATTTATATTTGAAATAATTATATGTTAACTAATATTATTGCTCACTAATTATTTTCTTAATATATATATTAATATATATATATATATATATTTGATATATGTATATGTATATATATTTGATATATGTATATATATATATGTATATGTATATATATTTGATATATATGTATATATATATATATATTATATGAAGCATGGTTGATTTTCTATTTTATGAAAATAGAAAATGAGGTGAAAAATGGGGAGACTTTTGAGGGATGGGCAAAGCATGGCTTTTATCATTAGTTTATTACTCTTGACTCACTATTCAAGCATGGTTGCAATTTATTATTGCAATTTATTCCATGCTTGAATAAGTGAGGTCAAGGGTGTAGCCAATCAACACCCATTTCCTTCTTCACTCACTTATGTTAGTTCATGCCTTAGCCATTTTGAGCTCTCTCCAATTTTTCATCTTCTTCTTCCTCTTCTACAAAACCCTAACTCTCACGTGTGATGTGAATCATAGGGTTTTTACATAAATCCTTGTGAGCTTAGGACCCCTACTTTACCATTCTACACTAGATTAGCACTTTGGTGTAGTGTGTTTTTTCATTAAAGATAGTTTAGTGAAGAGATAGTTTGGATCAGAGGAGCTTCGGGTGGATCATCTTCGGCACGAAGATCACAAAAGAAGCTCGATCTAACTTCAAGTGGAGCCTAGTGGAGTTGCGTGGACTACTACACGGAGCTTTTGAAGAGAAGGACATGGTCTACAAAGGTTGTATCATTCTTCTCTTAGTGTAAAGATTTTTATATATCATGCTAAACCTTAACTATCTAGTTTGATCATAGGTTAGTCTAGCTTAGCACCCTAAATATTTTAAAGTTACATGCTTGATACCGGTTTTAACCTCATGCTGGTGCTAGGGTAGACTTTCAAGAGTATCGCATACCAGGCCTAGGGGATGGTATTGTCAGACCCTTAATAACCTGATAAGTCGTGCTGGTGTCAAGCTCATCACCTACCGAGAAACCACTGAACAACTATCAGTTTATCTCATCCACTCTGGCAGAGATTTCTGGTGATAGCCAACCGAACACTGCGCAACATCGACTCCTAATACCAGGAGAGACGGATCCCCGACGATCACTCACCGCCTCCATGTGGCTCGGACTGTATCCAACTAAAACCTATTTACACGAGTCCTTTGAGCCATGGTAGGGTAGTAATCTAAGTACAGTGGTAACTTACACGAGACAAATGATGATCTCAAGTCAAAGGACTACTCTGTACTTATGTCACCTGAGAACTGCTATTTGACAATAGGTATAATACCAACTAGTAGTTCTCGGCGAGTCCTTCCAGTGTAGTGACTTCTAGTGAGCACATTTATACTATCTTAGGTGAATCAACACCAATGACTTATGAGATCATCCACCGCCTCCCATCGGTGTTTAGAAACGTATACACTAGTCTATTCCGAAATATCGATGCCCAGTCTCAATACTCCCAGGGCTAGGGACATTTAAGGATGTGCTTATAGACTATCCAGCTCCCACGTATATGATCGTCATCATAATGCTGGTAGTCAAGCAAGAATCCTATGGGCTTCATCAATGATGAATATAAACCGGATAGCATACTATCATCTCAAGCAAGATCGTTCTATCTATATAGGTCCTCTTTCAATTATCATAATCGCCTACCTGCAATTACAATAATTACCTTGAGGGCACTATATCCAGCACACGGGGCTCTCGGTCCAAACCGTGAGCCCCGAGACGCGAGAAATAGCGACAAATTTAATGGTTTCAATGGCTGAAAATTTGGACAACCACCAATTTTAAAGAAGGGTTTGAAAACGTGGGGTTTTAAATCAATTTGCCATAAATTACAATTGCAAGTATTTGATTAGGCTCTGATATCACTGTAGGGTTTCGGTTCTAGGGTCGTGACATTCACGGACCGCAGCAGAAATAGACAACAATAATTTTTTAAACATAGAACCAAAACCTAACTAAGATCATCAAATAGATGCAATTGAAAAAAGAAAAAAGAGCAAGTTTAGAGCGTTACAATTTTTGTAGCGCGTTAGCCATCTCTCCTTAGACTCCGGCTAGTCTCCATGAAGCCCGGAACAACTTTACTCGGTGATCCACCTTGAGATAACTCCAGCACAAGTTTTAGCTTCAAATTGATCTGATCAAAATGAAGCAATCCACTAATAAAACTTTCTAAGGATGATTAGTAAGAGATGTAGAATAATTAGCTCACTAATTTACTTCTCTTTTCTTTTCTCTTCTTACTTGAGAAAAAACTCAAGTGAAGAATCCATGGAGATGATTATTAGAAGATGAGGTTCAAGATGAGAACAAAAACAAATCCAAAATCCAAAATGAGTCATCAAAGAAAACACCTCAAGCATTCTATAAGCCTCCATTTTCCATGACTAATTGTCTTTTGAAATTAAACAAAAGAATAAGAATGTTCTCATCATAACCATATGAGACTTATACACCCATATCATATGTATCAATATACATATCACAATATTTATATCAAATATAAATATTAATAAAGAGAAGGGAAAAAAGAAAATAATAAAGAGGGCATGATATTAGTTGATATATAAATATACATTTAATTATTAAATCAACACTTGATTTAATAATCCGGTTATATCATATATATACCGGCTAATATCAATAAACACCCGATTAAAATACGCGTACAAATACACGCGTTTAATCGAACTTTTGCACGTATCCCTCTACGTGCCTTATATTGTTTCGCATGTGCTAGGAAACCTCTGTGTGGGACTCTAAATACTTTACAATACGCTGGCAGTAGGTTAGGATCATATCCATAGCCTACAAGCACATTAGCGGTACTAGCTGCACGTAACGGTTACCCGGTTATTGATCGAAAGAAGGTCAACGAGCAAGCTCATATGGACCCTGCAAAGTCTATCAATGACATCATCATACAGTCCGATCTTCTTGTCTAAGAGTATCGCATATCGAGTCCAGGGTTTGGAATCTGTCAGACCCCAATAATTCGATAAGTCATATGACAGAGGACTCATAACCAATCAGAGATACAACTGATAACACTTATCAGTTTATCTCCACTACGGGGGCCACCGACTTGTGGTTGTAGTCATGTCCTTCACAGCACGATATCAAATCCCTATATCGGGAGAGACGAATCCTCTCGACTGCTCACTGGCTCCACGTGCTTCGGGACTATACCCAACAAAAACCTGTTTGCATGACTCCTTTAAGCCGTGGTATGATAAAATTCAAAGTATAGTAGGAACACACATGAGACACTATGGCGATCTCAGGTCCTAGGGACTACCCTGTACTCATATCACCAGAGAACTGCTATCTGATATTGGTATATTACCAACTAGGAGTTCTCGGTGAGTCCGTCCATATAACTCATCCAATGAGCACCTGTATACAATTCTCGATGTCAAACACCAATAGCTGCAGGATCAGCTATCGCTCTCCAACCGGGTCAGAAAACATACACACTAGTCTAAACTGGAGTACCGATACCCAGTCTCGATACTCTTATGACTAGGGACATTTAAGGATGGGCTTATCGACTACCTAGGCCCCATTAGTATGATCTCCATCATTGTCTTGGTAGTCAAGCAAAATCCTAGGGGTTTTATCTCATGTCTAAACGATACATGATAATGAATAAATGCATCACATGAAAGATAAAGACAAACCATATATCATACTATCATCTCAAATAAGACTGTTCTCTCGTATAGGTCCTCCTTCAATTACATTAATTGCCTTGAGGGCACCTATATCTAATACAATGCATGAGAGAACATTGTTTAGCAGATAATGTGATGTATAACGTTATGAAGGAAACTTCTGCGATAAGTTTTTGGTTGAAACTGGAGTGCTTATACATGACAAAGTTGTTGTCAAACAAACTATATTTGAAGAAGCAACTATATGGTTTACGCATGAAGGAAGGGACTCCTATTTATGACCACCTAAACAGCTTCAACAAGATGGTATCGATCTTTTATGCCTTGAAGTCAAGTTAGAGGAAGAGGACCAAGCGCTATTGCTCCTATCTTCACTTCCAAATTTGTATGAACACTTGGTGACAACGATCCTTTATGGGAAGGAGACTCTCAAGATGAAGGAGGTTACAACGACTCTTTTGAACAATGAGATCATGAAGAAATCAAATCCATCAAAGGAGTCATCAGGGTTGTTCGCCGGTGAAAAGGGAAGATTGAAGAAGGGGGAAATCCAAATCATCCGGGCAAGAGAACTGTCACGACCCAATTTAGGCACGCAACCGGCATATAAATCTCGCAACGTCTAAAGGCGTAACGAAATTCAAGTAAGCCGAAAACCCAGAAATCTAAACCGTGAATTGATGTAGAGTGGTAAAACATTAGTTTCAAAATATCAAATCTTTTTTAAATCTCAAGTTGTTACTAAAAATTTCGGCATCTTTTCTTTTGTAAAAACTGATCCGAAAACGGATACAAAACATGATATATAAAAATAGCATCCCCAATAGGGAGTAAATCTCACGCCTAAGGCCAGAACACAAGCACAACAAATATACGACGCCAAAGGCGAAGAAATAAGCGAATATGAAAAGAACACCATCGCAACATAATATACAAATATCGAATCTCTTAGTATCATCTCTAAATCAATACATACATATGGTAGATGGAGAGTACTAGATACAAGGATAAGAGTACAAATAGAAAGCATATGAATACTTTCCCCCACCTACAAAATATATCGAGCCCAAAAGTAGCAGTATCTGCAGAAATAGAAGAAGTGGAATGCCCCGCCATGAATACACTGACGATCATCCCTATAAGACACTGTGGCACAACCGGGGAGAGTATCCAGCTTGTGAGTAGTAAATAACATCATACGTGTAATCGCAAGCATGCACGAAATAGCAACAATTCCAAATATGAGGTTATGATATCATATGTATAACAGCGTGAATGCAGTATAATCATGAGCACGGTACAACATTAGGATGCAACAACTACATGAACAGAGCATGTCATAATAAGTCCTGAATGTGAAGTACAACTGCGATACCATCAATAAATCATCATAAAAACCAGTGTAAATCAACGACACAAAAATCCCAATATCTCAGGCACCGTCACTCTGATCGGCCCCCACATCCATCTCATTATATAACTCCGAACGGTATCCCCCGGATATCCGCTGAGTTCCTATACAGTCACCGGTAGGTAGGGCTCCCCTGCTGGGCTCATCGTCTTTCTATACGATCTTCTTGCCCCGGGGTACCTTACCGGGCCCACCATGTACCCGCAGACGGTTCCTCCTCACTCCTCGAATCGGGTATACTTATAACTCAGAATCGAGAACACCTATGGTGGACATCAAATATCATATCAAGAAAACCGCAAATCTCATGAAACATCATATTAGAACATGGTATTAATAGCAATGTATGTATGATGCTGACATGATGCGTACTAGTACAATAACAAGAGTATAACTACCATTTAAGAATGTAATACAATATGGTTATTCATGGCAATTTCTATAGTGTGTGTATCATGGCAATTACCAACAATGTGTGTGGGCATATGTATCAGTGCCGGTACGACATGGACCGTCGGTAATAGTGCAGTGTCCTACTAAGGATATGTCAATGCATAACATGTAATGGGATGCACACTATGATACTCATGCACAATCACAAATGTATAAGCATACAATATAGAGTGTGTAACAGAATCTCGCCATCGGTGCTTAACGCCATACAAGTGATTTTCTCCATAGATGTTAAATCTACTCATAGAAACGGTCTTGAGATATATGAATCCGACCACCTCCTTCTTCTTCGTAGCTGCATCCGAAGTCCCCGCAAATGATCCTAGCACCACACAAAACCATAACGCCTGAGGTTAATAAATTTTCCGATAAGACACGGACACATACGCAAAATTAACAAACCAACCCCTACAAGCTACCACGTGTTAACTTAGCGGGCTAAACATGTGCAGCGATATCCTAGACCACCCCTAAGGCTGCTAACTATACGAAAAAACTAAACGAGAGTCGGATAAATCTGTATTGCATATTATCGAAACACTTGAAAAATAGCAAAATAGTCCCAGATATTCCTATACAAGCAATTAGGGAAAATTGCATATTCCAAATGCATACATATAGTCCCAGAGAACCCACGACCAAGACTCACACCCAAACTCCCCCTACTATCCGCAATTTGCTGACAGATCTAATAAATCTGTGGCCTAGAAAAAGAAGGATGGGCTCAGGTTTTGGGGTTGTGTTTGTGGCTCCTAAACTAGCTCTCAGTGATGACAAGTTCCCAAAAAGACATCTGGGTTGATAGCAGATTCAAACTGAAACCGAAGGCTTAAAAAAAAACAATATCAACCACTAAACCAAAACATTAAGGTATATTAGTGAAACTAGATAACAAGATGAGTTCCCTTAGAGCCTAATTAAGGGGTTTATATCATTACCTCACAAAAACTTGGAAGAAACCCTAGCCATGCAAGCTCCAAGGAATCTCAAGAGGGTTAAACATGATTAATGGAGGGTTTAGTGAAGTTTTATGGTGGTTTAGGCTCAAGGTTGAGATGGGAAAATTTTCAAGAGAGGGATTTTGAAAGAAGAAGAGGAAGAAGAAGAAGAAGGGAAGAATGAGAAATGAGGGTTGAAGGTTGAGAGAGAGATGAGGGTTGAGGGTTGACTCTTGAGAACCATGCTCTCTCTCTCTCTCTCTTCATTAAATGCCCCCTCACATCCTTGTCTCCCCATGCCTTCTTGTATCCCCATACCTCCATTTTTTACTCTTTTCTTTTTAAAATAAAAACTAAAACCTTTTCATTTACTTAAAATATATATAACATAAAGATATGGTTAATGTGCCACGGCTAGCCAAACATGATTAGCATATCCTTAATGCTATATTATTATCCACATGTGTGTGCCTAAAAAATACAGCAAGTACATAAATAATTAAATAAAATATTAATTAATTATATAAAATATGTGAAAAATAATTATTATTTTAGTTTATCAAAAACCTATATTATATCGCTTAGTTAACTCTAATCGCGTTTTAAGGTGTTACAATCTTCCCCCTTAAAGAAATTCGGTCCTCGAATTTAAAATCTAACCACGCGTACCTTTAAAGAGATGGGGAAATTTCTTCCGCGTCTCGCTCTCGGCTTCCTATGTGACCTCCTCGCTGTTCGGGCCATGCCAAAGAACTTTCACAATGGTAAAACCTTTGACCGAAGTTTCTTCACCATCCGGTCCAGGATAACTACCGGCTGCTCGGTGAAGGAAAGATCGCGCTCCAGCTGGATCGTCTGGTGCCGTATCGCGTGAAAAGGGTCATGAAGGTACTTGTGAAGCATTGATACATGAAATATAGGGTGTACATTCGTAAAATTGGGCGGAAGTGCCAACGATAGGCAACGATACCGACTCACTCAAGGATCTCGAAAGGACCTACAAGAACTAAGCTTCCCTTTTTTTTCTGAACCTCATTACACCCTTCATCGGGGAGACTTGTAAGAAAACATAATCACCCACTGTGAGCTCAAGTCTGCGACGACGACGGTCGGTATAAGAATTCTGCCTGTACTGGGCTGCTCTCATCCTGTCCTGAATCAACTGGATCTTCTCCGTAGTCTGCAGAACTAGCTGCGGTCCCAAAATCCTGCTCTCGCTGAGTTCGGTCCAACAGAATGGCAATCGACACTTTCTCCCATACAAGTCCTTGAAAGGTGCCATCTGAATCGTCTCCTAATAACTGTTATTATAGGAGAATTCTATCAAGGGCAAGTGACGATTCCAACTGCTACCAAAATTAAGCACGCACGCCCGAAGCATATCCTCGAGATTCTGTATAGTCCGCTCTGACTGACCATCGGTCTGCGGATGGAAAGTGGTGCTGAAACTCAAACGGGTACCCAAATCTTCCTGATGTTTCTGCCAAAGACGGCTGGTAAACTGGGTGTCTCTGTCGGATACAATGCATGTTGAAACGCCATGCAATCGGATAATCTCATCAATATACAGTTGAGCATACTGAGCAAACCCATAAGTGGTCTTCACTGGGATGAAATGAACTGATTTCGTCAACCGGTCTACAATCACCGAAATAGAGTCATATCCTCGACCGGACCTCAGTAGACCCACAACGAAATCCATGGAGATCTGCTCCCATTTCCACTCCAGAATAGGCAAAGGCTGTAACTCTCCTGCTGGCCTCTGATACTCGGCCATGACTTGCTGGCAAGTCAGGCACCTCGAAACAAAATCAGAAACATCACTCTTCATCCCTTCCTACCAGTAGATATCTCCCAAATCACAATACATCTTGGTGGAACCTGGATGAACGCTGTATGCTGACTAATGAGCCTCCTCTAGGATCTCGCGTCTCAGCCCCTCAAAATCTGATACACATAGACAAGTCCCAAATTGTAACACTCACTGGCCATCAATCACAAATTCCGAATCTTTTCCCTGCCGAACATGCTCCATAATCTCAGGCAAACGAGCATCGTCGAATTATGCCTCTCGGATGCGATCGATTAGAAGTGGACAGGCGCAGACATGAGCAAGCTGTCCCCCGGTGGAAGTGAACTCAAACTGTACTCTACTGTCATATAAGATCTTCCAATCTGTAGAAGGCTGTCTCTGAACCGCGCTCAAATGGAACAAGCTACCTCCGAGCGTACGACTCAAAACATCAGCTACCACATACGCCTTTCCCTGGTGATAAAGGATTTCATAATTATAATCCTTTACAAGCTCCATCCAATGGCGCTGCCTCAAATTCAGATCCCGCTGGTTGAAGATGTACTGTAAGCTCTTATGGTCCGTAAAGATCTGACACGACTCTCCGTACAAGTAATGTCTCCAAATCTTGAGCACAAAGACCACCACAGCAATCTCTAGATCGTGAGTGGGATAGTTCTGCTCATGCTTCTTCAACTTCCGAGAAGAATAAGCGATAACTCTGTTATGCTGTATCAGCACACAACCTAGACCCACTCGAGAAGCATCACAATAAACAACATAGCCGCGTAATCCTGAAGGCAAAGATAGAATTGTTGCAGTCGTCAAACGAGTCTTCAACTGCTGAAAACTCTGCTCACTTGCCTCAGTCCAAAGAAAAGAAACTCCCTTCTGGGTCAATCCTGTCAGCGGTGTAGCGGTACTGGAGAAATCCTACACGAAACGGCGGTAATAGCAGGCTAAGCCTAAGAATCTGCGGACCTCTGTCACGGAAATAGGTGTAACGTTTTAAAAATAATTAAATAAATAATTAAATGAATAAAAATGAAGTGGGAAATGGGGGGGCTGCCATGGGGTTGTGGCCGGCCTTTGTTGGTTGTGAGGGAGAGAAAAAAGAGAGTGTGATATTGTGTAGAAGTTTCAAGAGAAGAAACATCACTTAAAAGTCTTTTCATGCTTTTATTTATTTATTTTTTTATTTCTTTACTATAGCAACTCAAGAAAGCTCTAGAAAAATGGAAAAATTTGCAAATAAATTTTGCATGATACACACTAAATTCTAATATGCCATGGTTCATTTTTACAAATTAAAATCATTCAAATTTGTAATTTACACTAATTTAGTGTAAAAATAAAGCTTATGTTAATATTTAAAATAATTAATTTAGGAAAAATATTTAATTAAACTAAAAATTTATAAGTGGCTAAATAAACACCATTTATTAGTAATTACATAATTAAAATAGTTATTTTTGAAATTATAATGAAAAACAATCACGGTTTAGTTTTATGAAAAATACATTTTACTTTACCGAAAATCACAAAATTCACTTAAACAATTTTATTCATTTAATTATTTATTTAATTATTTTTAAAACGTTACAATCTTCCCCCCTTTAAGAAATTCGGTCTCCGAATTTAAATTAAAACTCCCCTTCCAAATACTAAAACACTTAGCAAACACTCAAATCGTCGGAGCTTCGAAATCATCAATACATAACTAAAATCAACTCCGTCAAGCATAACGCAATCATCGGAGTTATGGCGAGAATAAAATATCAAAACCCAATATGAAAACCATCATAATATACATCAATCTATAACTTATATATAGTTCGCATCCTAGTAAATTCGCCTAAACATCATAATAAAGAAGTATACAAAACCCCTCTTGAAAATCGCCGTGCAATGCACGTGTCACGGCATAAGTAGCGGACGTTTAATTTTAAAAAAATAGCTATATATATATATATATATATATATCTTTTATTTAACATACACGTCCCTCCTGGTTACTAAATCAAATAATAATGATTATGAAAACATACTGCTCAAACTGAAATCAATCCCAATCACATCAATAAAATATCATGTGCGTCTGGTGCGCACTGAAATCGAAACCAAATACAGATACCATGAATACACACAACAACAAAACTAAGTGCAACAGGTGTGCACCAAAAACATCTGTCGAGTGCAACGGGCGTGCACGACTCAATATCAGGTGCATCTAATCTGCACAAAACCCCGATTTAGTGCATCTGGTGTGCACAAAATCGCATCAAGTGCGCCAAGTATGCGCAAGAATCCTAATCAGGTGCACATGGTGCACGAAAACATACATCGAATATCAAAATCGAAATCACATCACAAAAATGCATGAAAACTAGGTCGAAACATATGTCAAAATCATGTGTAACCCCTATGCACGAAATCAAATCAAAAATCTCAAAATATATAAAACCAGATAAAGTGTACTGGGTGTGTACTAAACAACATCAATACAACTGATATATGAAACACAAATAGAATGTAATGAAGGTACACATAAGAAATACCAATCGTAGAACAAAATCCTCAAAATACCAAAATCCAATAACAGAAATATGAAATTCAAATCACCAAGTCACATCGTAATCACTATCGTCAATGTGTGCCTCTTTCCTCTGATGTCTGCTGCTTCAAACTTGTCTCTTCATAAGTGTGGTGACTGTGCTACCAACGGCAATACTCACATCTAGAGTCTCCCACGTAGTCGATCCCTTCACCTGATATTCGGACTACATTAAACTTTTCGATCGATCCATCAAAATCCCAAAATTCCCCGAGAGCTCAACACTCAAGTACAGCTTAAAAATATCCGGTACATACCCCAGCATCGATGATCCAGCCGTAGAAGGGCAAACCCAAGCCTCACTAATGGCACCGCGGAACTGCCGTAAACCCTAAGGTTCAAGGGCGTTCTCGTGGTCATTATGTCGAGTTAGGGTTTCATTCTTCTAGAGGGTCCATCGAAATACCTGCATGTTCTTCCAAATACTTTAAACTTGGGAAAATGGTTTTCTGATAATCGTTCGAACCCTTTAACTTCATCCGGACGGCATGTGAATACCCTTCGTCCGCACGCTAAGCAATGCTTCAATCCTCAAGAATAACCAATACTCTAATGGTTATCGCATTCGAGCCGCAGCTCCCTCTGCCAGTGTGCCCGTGGTAACAGTAACCACCCTCTAACATTGACGAAGATAGATCAAAAGAACGAATGGAATACGGTGCAAACAATTGTACATCCTAAGGCTCCTTAAGCAGAGTAGCGTATCGTAAGTATGCCGCGGACCATACCCACGGTACGTTACTCTACCTAAATCGCCTACTCCATCAACCAAGGATCACCTAGACTTATACAAGGTTAAACCTAGCGCTCTGATACCAACTTTGTCACGATTCGAAAGTACGGAACGTGACCGGCACTTAGATTACGAAGCGTCTAGAGGCGCCACGTAACCTAAGTAAGCCGAAACCCAGAAATCTAAACCATATAAAAGAAGAAGAAGTAAAAGAAACATGAAGAAAAACAAGTTTAAAAGTATCAGCAAATTTTCCCAAAAATTTCGGCAGAGTCTCCTCTGTAAAAACTGGCCCCCAAACGGGTGCAACAAGTATAATATACATAAACAATAAAAAACATCCCCAAACGGGTGCTAGCTCAATGCCAACTGGCGGAAACAACCACAACAAGCACATTAATATACAACGCCAAAGAGCGAGGCTCAAAACTCAAAAGAAAACAAAACCACCAGATCAGAATAATACATGCGCGACTCTAAGGTCGAAATAAAAGACTGGTCCAATAAACTTATCAAGTAATACAAGTATGGTTGATGGATCTTACTAGATACAAATGAAAGAATAAAAGTACAATGGTGGTTCGGATACAAGTGAACCAACCTACCGTGCAAATCACCCTGAAAGAATAGATGTGCCAGCAAGCTGCCAGGGAAACCTGTACACCGAACCTGTAATAAAATTTGGCACAACGGGGGTGAGTTGCCAACTCGTGAGTAGAAGACATCTACGAAAAGAAATCGAATGCACGACGCTATCCTAGGTCAAAATAATACACTATTATATCCCAATCATCTAGTAATAGCAGGGTAAAACTACGTGTAAATGCAGATACTCCGTGCTCGTGTCAGTGCCTCATATAATACTATGTCATATGAAAGGATATGCATGCATCATGAATATAAAATAACCAATCCTGAAATCCAGAAATATCTGTATAAGAAATCTTTAGCTGTTATCATAGTAAAATGTGTATAAGAATCTGAAATCTCAACAATGAAATCCATGGAAATCCGTGTCAAGCATCGACACAACACATGTAATCTCAAGTCTCAATATCTCGGGCTCCGTCAGTCCGGATCGGCCCATATCATCAAATCTCACGACAACGGTCGGTATCCTCCGGATATCCGCCGCGCCAGACATCACCGGTAGGTAGCCTTCCCCTGCCAGGCTCATCGTCTACAACTCGATCTTCTTGCCCCGGGGTACCATACCGGGCCCACCATGTACCCGAGACGGTTCATCCACTCCTCGAATCGGGTCTCGAAATCCATCAGAAAACATGAAATCTTATGGTGGACGACACATACATCACGAGAAAACCACATCTTATATTTTAAAAAGAGAGGAGGAGAGAGAAAAGTTTTTATATATTCTTGCGATTTTCCCCAAAATCCAGAAATCTCATAGAAATCCAAATCTCAAAATCATGAGTAAGTAAATGATAAGTGTCGGCATATGCCCATAATATTGCATGATAACATGAAAATATGAATGCATGAATGTCTAAGTAATAAATATCATGTATATACTAACATCAGAGAATAATCACAATATTATATCGGTCTAGTTGTTAACTGATTCTATCCATAAAAGACAATATGATCTAAAGTGTACGTGATATAGCAATTACCGATGATGATGTGTGTGAGCCGGCAAATAAGTGTGCGTGGAATATGCGCATCATCGGTAATGGTGCTGGTGTCCTAACAGGTATGGTTTATACTGATTATAGCAACATATGTAAGAACATGCACCATGATGATTACAGTATGAATGTAAAAACAGATGTGCATTATCCACCCCTCTGCGACATACGAGTACTACTATCACTATATGAATCGAACCTAAACTAGTGTCCATCTAACCTCCTAAGGAACTTAACCTAAGAAACTAGTCAATAAGAAACAAGAGTCTACCTAAGGTCTGAATCAATATCTCTAATAGTCGGCGATCCAGCCTCAATAGCGTCACGTACGAAGTACGGCTTCCTCGAACCAAGAGTGCGGATCAATCATCATATCTATGCCTCGTACGGTAAAATCCATCGTACGGCATCCCAATATCGGGGTACGGGTCAAGTATCTCCTAGGTGTCTCATTATTCGTATAATGTCATCACCAACACATCTCATGATCAAGGTGCTAAACTGTAATCGCCTATATCAATCATATATCATTGCCATCATAATATGCATCATTAGTTTATCCTCAGAAATATCATGTCATATGTATCATATTGTGATTAAGTCATACTGATATCATATCGTCATCAAGTCACACCTATATGATATCAACATCAGGTCACACCTATATGATATCGACATCAGGTCACACCTATATGATGTCGTAATCAAGTCATACGTATCCCATATGGTGATCAATCATAAATTACAGTCCGGGTACTATTCTAGAGTCCCATGTACCTCAATATCATCACTACCCATTATAATTTATGTACACATGTTCATTATCTCATTCTCTAATGATCTGCTAACACTTGATACGACTGTATAGCCAAGAATCACGGCATCAAGCCCAGTTATACTATTTCATCATACCTCGGATATCATATCACATCAATGAATCCCATATACGTGTTGTATATATATGTATATACCTATACCTAGTTCTATATATATACACATACACGTATACCCCATGTCGAGTTTCAGTGTGTGCGTGTGTGTGTTTCTATCTGAAACCTACGAATCTCTTCCAAGATATTCATCCTCTGATATGGTCTTCCTAAATCAGTCTAATCCAGCCTAGGGTCATTACTAGGGTCCTACACATTAAGAATCTAGGGTCACATCTGGTTTCCTAATGACAATACATAATATCCCTATTCTACGTTGCGGGGGTGCTAAACGCCATCCACCCGACTTCCCCCCGTAGATATGCATCTACTCACCTGGTCCATGTCTACCGAAGACGGTGTCGCCATCCTCCTCTTCATCGCCCGCAGTCCACGTGAGGGGTACCTAAACGCAAACATATAAATAGCATCGTAAACTGAATCACATACAAAAGTCAAAACAACGCAAGGAACAAGCATAGGTTAAAACCTGTGTCCCGTCCACGCAAAAGCACCAAATATCGCTCGATATCGGCGTACAATCACCGATGGATCGAGATAAACATCAACAAATAACTCGTAGTTTTAAAACACATTACTTATATTATAAAACATGATTAAATCCATCGAAACCTTAAAATCTATTAAACCATCCAATTTCGTAAAAACCGAAAATGCCAATTTACCGTTTTTCATCAAAACTTGACATTTAAATGAAACCAATGGTTATAAAACTCATTAAATAGCATAACTAGACTATACAAACCATTACTACATTTTTATTACACAAATTTGTATAAATTTGAAATTTCTAGTTTGCAACCTTTAACAATTTTCAACATTTTTCAAGCAAAATACCACAATTCCACCACAAAACATGATTTTGCATGAATTAATGTCTTAAACTACAATTCATGATGATAATGATATAATGAAACCATAATTATATTTTAAATCCCTTTTATTTAGAAACTTCCAAAATCTAGTTTACAAAATAATAGTATTTTATTACTATTTTCCAATTATCAAAGGAGACTAGTGATCAAACTAAGTTTTTTTCTTTCCAATAACATGCTAATATTCTCACTAAAACTGCAATCTAATGATAGCAACCTCAATTAGAATTTTATTTTACCCACAAATACATCTTATAAAAAACTAGTTAGCTAAAAAGTATAATTAAATCAATTTTAGATTAACAATTTACAACATATCATCCCTACAAGAATTTCCACTTCTAAATATGTTAAACTAGTTATTATAACCCTCATTAATTAATAAAAATCACAACTTGATTTTTCAAACCCTAACTTGAATTTTAAAAGTAGTAAATAGAATTAACATATTAAATCTAATTAAGCTTAAATGAACATCTAATAACAATAAATCAAAAGAAAGAAATTTATACCTCCAAACCATGAAATCCAAACATGAAATAAGCCTCCAAAATGCATGCTTTCCATCTCCAAAATCCATGTAAAAATGAGCAAGGAATAAAGGGTATGAAATAAATAGGATTTTGTGGAATTTTAATTGAATTTTTGAACTATTTTTGATGAATTTTGAATAAAAATGAAGTGGGAAATGGGGGGGGCTGCCATGGGGTTGTGGCCGGCCTTTGTTGGTTGTGAGGGAGAGAAAGAAGAGAAAATAGTTCAAAAATTCAATTAAAATTCCACAAAATCCTATTTATTTCATACCCTTTATTCCTTGCTCATTTTTACATGGATTTTGGAGATGGAAAGCATGCATTTGGAGGCTTATTTCATGTTTGGATTTCATGGTTTGGAGGTATAAATTTCTTTCTTTTGATTTATTGTTATTAGATGTTCATTTAAGCTTAATTAGATTTAATATGTTAATTCTATTTACTACTTTTAAAATTCAAGTTAGGGTTTGAAAAATCAAGTTGTGATTTTTATTAATTAATGAGGGTTATAATAACTAGTTTAACATATTTAGAAGTGGAAATTCTTGTAGGGATGATATGTTGTAAATTGTTAATCTAAAATTGATTTAATTATACTTTTTAGCTAACTAGTTTTTTATAAGATGTATTTGTGGGTAAAATAAAATTCTAATTGAGGTTGCTATCATTAGATTGTAGTTTTAGTGAGAATATTAGCATGTTATTGGAAAGAAAAAAACTTAGTTTGATCACTAGTCTCCTTTGATAATTGGAAAATAGTAATAAAATACTATTATTTTGTAAACTAGATTTTGGAAATTTCTAAATAAAAGGGATTTAAAATATAATTATGGTTTCATTATATCATTATCATCATGAATTGTAGTTTAAGACATTAATTCATGCAAAATCATGTTTTGTGGTGGAATTGTGGTATTTTGCTTGAAAAATGTTGAAAATTGTTAAAGGTTGCAAACTAGAAATTTCAAATTTATACAAATTTGTGTAATAAAAATGTAGTAATGGTTTGTATAGTCTAGTTATGCTATTTAATGAGTTTTATAACCATTGGTTTCATTTAAATGTCAAGTTTTGATGAAAAACGGTAAATTGGCATTTTCGGTTTTTACGAAATTGGATGGTTTAATAGATTTTAAGGTTTCGATGGATTTAATCATGTTTTATAATATAAGTAATGTGTTTTAAAACTACGAGTTATTTGTTGATGTTTATCTCGATCCATCGGTGATTGTACGCCGATATCGAGCGATATTTGGTGCTTTTGCGTGGACGGGACATAGGTTTTAACCTATGCTTGTTCCGTGCGTTGTTTTGACTTTTGTATGTGATTCAGTTTACGATGCTATTTATATGTTTGCGTTTAGGTACCCCTCACGTGGACTGCGGGCGATGAAGAGGAGGATGGCGACACCGTCTTCGGCAGACATGGACCAGGTGAGTAGATGCATATCTACGGGGGAAAGTCGGGTGGATGGCGTTTAGCACCCCCGCAACGTAGAATAGGGATAGTACGTATTGTCATTAGGAAACCAGATGTGACCCTAGATTCTTAATGTGTAGGACCCTAGTAATGACCCTAGGCTGGATTAGACTGATTTAGGAAGACCATATCAGAGGATGAATATCTTGGAAGAGGTTCGTAGGTTTCAGATAGGATCACACACACGCACACACTGAAACTCGACATGGGGTATACGTGTATGTGTATATATATAGAACTAGGTATAGGTATATACATATATATACAACACGTATATGGGATTCATTGATGTGATATGATATCCGAGGTATGATGAAATAGTATAACTGGGCTTGATGCCGTGATTCTTGGCTATACAGTCGTATCAAGTGTTAGCAGATCATTAGAGAATGAGATAATGAACATGTGTACATAAATTATAATGGGTAGTGATGATATTGAGGTACATGGGACTCTAAAATAGTACCCGGACTGTAATTTGTGATTGATCACCATATGGGATACGTATGACTTGATTACGACATCATATAGGTGTGACCTGATGTCGATATCATATAGGTGTGACCTGATGTTGATATCATATAGGTGTGACTTGATGACGATATGATATCAGTATGACTTAATCACAATATGATACATATGACATGATATTTCTGAGGATAAACTAATGATGCATATTATGATGGCAATGATATATGATTGATGTAGGCGATTACAGTTTAGCACCTTGATCATGAGATGTGTTGGTGATGACATTATACGAATAATGAGACACCTAGGAGATACTTGACCCGTACCCCGATATTGGGATGCCGTACGATGGATTTTACCGTACGAGGCATAAATATGATGATTGATCCGCACTCTTGGTTCGAGGAAGCCGTACTTCGTACGTGACGCTATTGAGGCTGGATCGCCGACTATTAGAGATATTGATTCAGACCTTAGGTAGACTCTTGTTTCTTATTGACTAGTTTCTTAGGTTAAGTTCCTTAGGAGGTTAGATGGACACTAGTTTAGGTTCGATTCATATAGTGATAGTAGTACTCGTATGTCGCAGAGGGGTGGATAATGCACATCTGTCTTTACATTCATACTGTAATCATCATGGTGCATGTTCTTACATATGTTGCTATAATCAGTATAAACCATACCTGTTAGGACACCAGCACCATTACCGATGATGCGCATATTCCACGCACACTTATTTGCCGGCTCACACACATCATCATCGGTAATTGCTATGTCACGTACACTTTAGATCATATTGTCTTTTATGGATAGAATCAGTTAACAACTAGACCGATATAATATTGTGATTATTCTCTGATGTTAGTATATACATGATATTTATTACTTAGACATTCATGCATTCATATTTTCATGTTATCATGCAATATTATGGGCATATGCCGACACTTATCATTTACTTACTCATGATTTTGAGATTTGGATTTCTATGAGATTTCTGGATTTTGGGAAAAATCGCAAGAATATATAAAAACTTCTCTCTCTCCTCCTCTCTTTTTAAAATATAAGATGCGGTTTTCTCATGATGTATGTGTCGTCCACCATAAGATTTCATGTTTTCTGATGGATTTCGAGACTCGATTCGAGGAGTGGATGAACCGTCTCGGGTACATGGTGGGCCCGGTATGGTACCCCGGGGCAAGAAGATCGAGTTGTAGACGATAAGCCTGGCAGGGGAAGGCTACCTACCGGTGATGTCTGGCGCGGCGGATATCCGGAGGATACCGACCGTTGTTGTGAGATTTGATGATATGGGCCGATCCGGACTGACGGAGCCCGAGATATTGAGACTTGAGATTACATGTATTGTGTCGATGCTTGACACGGATTTCCATGGATTTCATTGTTGAGATTTCAGATTCTTATACACATTTTACTATGATAACAGCTAAAGATTTCTTATACATATATTTATGGATTTCAGGATTGGTTATTTTATATTCATGATGCATGCATATCCTTTCATATGACATAGTATTATATGAGGCACTGACACGAGCACGGAGTATCTGCATTTACACGTAGTTTTACCCTGCTATTACTAGATGATTGGGATATAATAGTGTATTATTTTGACCTAGGATAGCGTCGTGCATTCGATTTCTTTTCGTAGATGTCTTCTACTCACGAGTTGGCAACTCACCCCCGTTGTGCCAAATTTTATTACAGGTTCGGTGTACAGGTTTCCCTGGCAGCTTGCTGGCACATCTATTCTTTCAGGGTGATTTGCACGGTAGGTTGGTTCACTTGTATCCGAACCACCATTGTACTTTTATTCTTTCATTTGTATCTAGTAAGCTCCATCAACCATACTTGTATTACTTGATAAGTTTATTGGACCAGTCTTTTATTTCGACCTTAGAGTCGCGCATGTATTATTCTGATCTGGTGGTTTTGTTTTCTTTTGAGTTTTGAGCCTCGCCCTTTGGCGTTGTATATTAATGTGCTTGTTGTGGTTGTTTCCGCCAGTTGGCGTTGAGCTAGCACCCGTTTGGGGATGCTTTTTATTGTTTATGTATATTATACTTGTTGCACCCGTTTGGGGGCCAGTTTTTACAGAGGAGACTCTGCCGAAATTTTTGGGAAAATTTGCTGATACTTTTAAACTTGTTTTTCTTCATGTTTCTTTTACTTCTTCTTCTTTTATATGGTTTAGATTTCTGGGTTTCGGCTTACTTAGGTTACGTGGCGCCTCTAGACGCTTCGTAATCTAAGTGCCGGTCACGTTCCGTACTTTTGGGTCGGGACAATAGGTCTGGGCCAATGCTGTATGGCCTCAATCTTCTTCGGGTCTACATGTATACCGTCTCTCATAATCACATGTGTAAGTCGATGTACAACACCCAGTACTTGTGGGGAGGCGGAATTTTCAAAAACGAACTTGTTTAGTGAACAAACATCGACTAACCGCTTGAATCGAAGCTAAACGATAACTAACTAAAAACATAGAGTTTCTATGCTACTATGTTTAGGGATTATACCTAATGAATCGTGTCCTTCGTCTTTGCGAACTCCACCTCCTCCTCGGCCTTCTCGAAGTAGTAGACGATCCACCCGAGAGCTTTACTCCAAGCTTAGCCTCTAAACTTGAGGCAACTAACCTTCTTTAAGTGCTAATCAAAGAAGCTAGGTGATATAGAGTGAGAGTTATGGTTTAATTAGTCTAACTAATCCTTGTACTCAACACATGAGAGGGGAGGATTAGGGTTTGAAGAGGGAGAGCTTGAGGAGAGAGAAGGTGAAGATAATAGTGAAGTGAGAAGAATGAGTTATCATAATATATATCAAGCATTTCTTTTTATCAAGAAAAGAAAAGAAATCATTTTACAACCATGCTTGATAAATATCTTGTGGTGATTCATCTCCATGAGTCATTAAGCAATTATGAAGCATTAATGACATGGATGAATCATCCATATGACTCACTAATCTCATTCAATGTATATGCCACCTAAACCTCCTTAGTCACCATCTTCTAGAAGCTTCTCGCGCAATTACGAGAACGCCCCTCCTTTCCGCAAAAATTCGGAAAAACTTTAGACTGTATAAATCCAATAACCGGATACCAGCAACTGGCTTAAACCAAAGCCGACTGGTAAAAACTGTCCGAAAGTCGTACGTGCGTAAACACACGTATGCGTCCGAACCCTTTTCGTAAAACCATACGACCTCTATATCGTTTCTCCTGGAGTAGGGAAACTCTCTGTGTGGGACTCTAGAGACTCGACTACTACGCTGGCAGTGGGTTTAACCACAGACCGCAAGCGGCACTAGCTGTACGTAACGGTCCCCAGGTAGATGTCGATAAGAAGGCCGATGAGGAAACCCATCCGAACTCCTACTGAGTCTAATGTGACAATCTCCATACAGTCCGGTCCGTTCGTCTAAGACTATCGCATATCGGGCCTAGGGGGCGGCAAGCGTCAGTCCCCTAATAGCGGTATAAGTTGTGTCGGAGCGAAGCCTATTACACCCTGAGAAACTACTGGAACCTACCGGCAAATCTCGCTTGCCCTGGCCAGGGACTTTGCGTAATGGCTCTCTGACACAGCGCGATATCAACCCCCAATACCGGGAGAGACGAATCCTGTCTAACTGCCACTGCCTCCAAGTGCTCGGGACTGCACCCAACTGCTACCTGTTTACACGACTCCTTTGAGCCGTGGTAGGGTAGAAATCTAAGAACAGTGGGACACACTTGAGGCGAAGTAGCAGTGTCAAGTCTGCGGACTATGCTGTACTCATATCACCTGGGAACTGTTCACTGACGACTGGTATAAAACCAACCAACAGTTCCCTGTGAGTCCTGTCCGGTGTACCCGTAACCTAACGAGCACCTGCATACTATCTCCAGTACGACGTACTGACGGCTGTGGGACAGACCATCTCCCCAACCGGGATGAGAAGCGTGCACACTAGTCTACTTCGGAGTATCGATGCCCTGTCTCGATAATCCAACGACTAGGGACCTGAATAAGGATGTGCTTGTAGACTACCCAGCCCCCACTAGTGTGACTGCCATCACAACGCCGGTAGTCAAGCAAGATCCTAAGAGCTCTATCAATACGTATACTCACATATTAAGATAGAAAAACTAAGTAGCATACTACCATGTTTAGCAAGACTGTCATATACATGTGAATATCCCAAGCTTCCATTAAGTAATATACAAACTAGTATGATACAGTAATGGCCTTCTAGGGCATAAACACTAACAATCTCCCACTTGCACTAGGGCCATGTACTGGCGTATCGAAGACCGATGATCTCGAGTAGCCTCTCGAACTGAATCTGAGGTAGGGCCTTTGTGAATGGATCAGCAATGTTCTCTTCAGAATCAACTCTCCGAACCTCGATCTCCTGACGATCAATGATCTCCCTGAACAGGTGATACCGCCTTAAGATGTGTCTGGACTTCTGATGGGACCTTGGTTCCTTCGCTAAAGCTATAGCTCCGTTGTTGTCGCAATACAGAGGTATTGGATCAACTATGGTAGGAACCACCTGAAGTTCTGTTAGGAACTTCTTCATCCAGACTGCTTCTTTTGCGGCATCGCAAGCAACTATATACTCCGCTTCCATCGTTGAGTCAGCAACGGTGTCCTGCTTAGAGCTCTTCCAGCACACCGCCCCTCCATTGAGGGTAAAGACATAACCCGACATGGACTTGGAATCGTCCTTATCACTTTGGAAGCCGGAATCAGCAAAGGCCTCCAACCTGAGGTCTTTTCCGCCGTAAACCAAGAATATCTCCTTAGTCCTTCTCAGGTACTTGAGAATGTTCTTTACTGCTATCCAGTGCTTCTCCCCTGGGTCTGACTGATACCGGCTTACCACGCTTAGTGCGTAAGCTACATCTGGTCTGGTGCACAACATCGCATACATTATAGAGCCTACTGCAGAAGCGTAGGGTATAATAGACATGCGTTCCCTTTCCAAATCAGTCTTGGGAGACATCTCTTTGGAGAGGGTGATTCCGTGACAAGCCGGTAGATTACCGCGCTTAGAATCTTCCATACTGAATCTTTTCAGTACAGTGTCGATATACCTGGACTGCGAAAGTCCCAACATCCTCTTGGATCTATCACGATAGATCCGGATCCCCAGAATGTAAGAGGCATCACCCAGGTCCTTCATGGAGAACCTGTGTGACAAGAATCTTTTGACAGATTGTAGCATAGGAATGTCATTTCCTATCAATAGAATGTCATCCACGTACAAGACGAGGAATACGACACTTCTGGATACAACTTTACTATATATACACGGTTCATCTGGATTTTTGATAAAGTCATATTCTTTGACTGTCTCATCAAAACAGATGTTCCAACACCGCGATGCCTGCATTAGTCCATAAATGGACTTAAGCAGCTTGCATACTTTCCCGCTGCTCCCACTCTGATTAAAACCCTCTGGCTGATCCATATAGACGCTCTCTTCTAAATTTCCATTCAGAAAAGCCGTCTTTACGTCCATCTGCCAGATTTCATAATCATGGAAGGCAGCAATAGCAAGAAGGACCCGAATGGATTTGAGCATAGCCACTGGAGAAAAAGTTTCGTCATGGTCCAAACCAGGTCTTTGACGAAAACCCTTTGCAACAAGTCTAGCCTTATAGGTTTCCACCTGTCCATCTACACCAATCTTTTTCTTGAAGATCCATTTGCATCCTATGGGTTTTACCCTATCTGGAGCAAAGTCCAAAGTCCATACTTTGTTGGTGTACATGGACTCCATTTCGGTCCGCATTGCATCTAGCCATCGTACCGAGTCGCAGCTCTGGATGGCCTGCTGGAAGTCAGTAGGTTCATCATCATCTATGATGCAATCCTCTCTATCTCCATCTATGAGAAAACCGTAGTATCTCTTAGGCGGATGAGACGGCCTACTACTCCTGCGGAGGGGTGCGGGAATGTCCTGTTCTTCTTGAACTTCTGGTTCTACCAAACTTTCAGTAACAGCTTGTGGTTCTGGAATTTCTTCCAGTTCTACTGCGCTCCCACTCTTCTGATTTTCTAAAAATTCAGTTTCTAAGAAGTGGGCATGACGAGAAACAAAAACCTTTTGTTCCTCTGCGTAATAGAAATAATATCCCTTGGAGTTCTTTGGATATCCCACAAGCTTACACTGTACTGAGCGTGCCTCGAGCTTGTCCGAATGCTGCTTTTTTACAAAAGCTGGACACCCCCATGTCCTAAAATGTTTTAGACAGGGTTTCTTCCCACTCCACATCTGATATGGTGTGGTAGGCACAGTCTTGGTTGGAACCTGGTTTAAAAGATATGCCGCTGATTCTAGCGCATAACCCCAGAAAGATCGCGGTAACTCAGCATTACTCATCATGGATCGTACCATATCCAATAGGGTTCGATTCCGTCTCTCCGATACACCGTTGTGCTGTGGAGTGTATGGAGGAGTAAGCTGAGAGAGAATTCCTTTCTCCTTTAGGTAACCTAGGAACTCGGCGCTTAAGTATTCTCCACCTCGATCAGATCTCAGTATCTTAATACTTTTGCCTGTTTGGTTTTCCGCTTCACTCTTGTATTCCAGGAATTTCTCAAAGGCCTCGGATTTATGTTTCATTAAGAAAACATGTCCATACCTAGAGAAATCATCTGTAAAAATAATGAAGTATGAATAACCACCTCTCGCATGTGTAGACATTGGACCACATACATCGCTGTGTATGAGTCCTAAGAGCTCGCTCGCTCTTACTCCTTGTCTAGTAAATGGAGTCTTTGTCATCTTTCCTTTGAGACAAGATTGACAAGTGTCATAGGTTTGATATTCGAACGAGTCCAAATATCCTTCTCTATGCAACTTAGTCAACCTTCTCTCATTGATGTGACCCAGTCTACAATGCCATAAGAAAGCTTTATTTGAATCTGGAGACTTTCTTTTTAGTGTGTTCTGGACATTGAAAATTTGGAGTTGGTTTAAAACATATATACCGTTATTTAATGTACCGGACCCAATCAAACCATGATTAAGGTGGATGTTGACAACATCTCTTACAAACGTGAAATCATAACCTTTATTTGATAACAAGGAAACTGATATGATATTACACGTTAAGCTTGGTACAAAATAACAGTTATGTAAAACCAAAATGTGTCCACTCGTCAATCCTAGGTGATAATCCCCGACGGACGCAGCTCCCACGCTAGCTCCGTTAGCAACCTTTAGGGTCATATCACCTTCCTTCAGCACTCTACGGTTTCTAAGTGCTTGCAATGAATTGCAAATATGAGATCCTGATCCGGTATCCAATACCCAGGAAGTAGAGTTGATCGACAGACAATTCTCAATTACAAACACACCTGAAGTCGAAGCCACAGCTTGCTTCGGTTCCTGGTTCTTGGCGTTCCACGCCTTGCAATCCTTCTTCCAGTGCCCTTTCCTGTGATAATGGAAGCACTCATCCTGGCCCACTACCGGTACCGCAAACTTTTTCTTTCCCTTCCCTCCCACCTTACTAACACCTCCTCTAGGTCTGGGGACGGCCTTCTTCTTCCTTCCTTTGGCCCTATCCTTGGACCCGGAAGAAGATGCACCGCCAACAAACATAGCGGGTATTTCCCTTGCCTTCTGCAAGGTGCCCTCTGCACTCCTTAACATGTTCAGGAGTTCCGGAAGTTCAACTTCTTTTCTTTGAAGGTTGAAGTTCAGGATAAACTGGGCGTAGGTGGGAGGAAGGGACTGGAGAATAAGGTCTCTATAGAGCTCATTTTCCAAAGTCGTCCCAAGGTCTGCGAGCTCTTCAATATAGCCGATCATCTTTAGGACATGTTCTCCTACTGATGACCCGACTGTTAGTGTATATGCCCTAGAGGCCATTACTGTATCATACTAGTTTGTATATTACTTGATGGAAGCTTGGGATATTCACCTTGTATAAACAATCTTGCTCAATATAGTAGTATGCTACTTGGTTTGTTTCTACTTCAATGTGTACTTGTGTTTATTTCAGTATATCACTTATACGCATTAGTGGAGCCCTTAGGATCTTTGCTTGATTACCAGCGTTGTGATGGCAGTCACACTAGTGGGGGCTGGGTAATCTATAAGCACATCCTTATACAGGTCCCTAGTCGCAGGACTATCGAGACAGGGCATCGATACTCCGGAGTAGACTAGCGTATGCGCTTCTCATCCCAGTATGGGAGATGGTCTGTCCCACAGCCATCAGTACGTCGTACTGGAGATAGTATACGGGTGCTCGTTAGGTTACGAGTACACTGGACAGGACTCGTCGGGAACTGACAGGTTGGTACTATACCTATCGTCAGTTATCAGTTCCCAGGTGACATGAGTACAGCTTAGTCCGCTGACTTGACACTGGCACTTCGCCTCGAGTGTGTTCCCACTGCACTTTGATCACTACCCTACCACGGCTGAAAGGAGTCGTGCAAACAGGTGGTGGTTGGGTGCAGTCCCGAAGCACTTGGAGGCAGTGACGGTTAGAAAGGATTCGTCTCTCCCGGTATTGGGGGTTGACATCGCGCTGTGTCTAGGAGAGCCATTACACGAGTAGTCCCTGGCCAGGGCAAGCGAGATATACTGGTAGGTTTCCAGTGTTATCTCAGGGTGTTTTGGGCTTCACTCCGACACGACTTGTACCGCTATTGGGGGACTGACGTTTTGCCGCCCCCTAGGCCCGACATGCGATGTATCAGACGAACAGACCGGACTGTACGGAGACTGTCACATTCAGACTCAGTAGGAGTTCAGATGGGGTTTCACCTCGTCAGCCTTCTTGTCGACATCTACCTGGGGACCGTTACGCACAGCTAGTGCCGCTTGCGGTCTGTGGTTAAACCCACTGCCAGCGTAGTGTCGAGTCTTTAGAGTCCCACACAAAGGGTATTCGCCTCTGGGCAAAACAGAGTAGAGGTCGCATGGTTTTGCGACAGGGTTCGTTCTCATCCGCGCACTTGTGCACATTTGGAGTCCGGACGGATTATACTGGCAGGCTCTGGTTTGAGCCAGATACTGGTATATGTTTTGGGGTTGCTTTTATCTCAGTATTCATGTTCCTCGGAACAATGATGCAGGTGTGTATGCACGGTTATTTGAGGAAGAGGAAGATGACTTTCATTAGGGTTTCGGAACGGGTGCGTATGCACAGTTGACAGTCGTCTTTTTCCAAACCCTAATGGATTTGTATTATATCAATTAATAATATATAATAAAATGAAATTGTGTCATGGTTGGTTTTTTGTTGACTTGTTGACCATGGTTGACTTGTTGACCATGGTTGAAGCTTTGACCATCATCATTACAAAAGAAAGATGCTCTTTGATTCTAGCAAATTCATTTAATGTTTGAAATGATAATGGTCATTCTAAAACTTTCCATCAACCTTTTCATTTTCATTATTATTATTATTGATAATTCTTTTTCTTTTGCATTATGGTTGCAAGAAAGAAAAAGGATAGCTCATTCTATCATATTCATTCTCTCTCTTCACTTCATCTTCTTCTTCCTCTAGCTAAAGAGAAACCTTCTCATGTGTTGAGAATCCTTCTCTTTAAAAAGAAAAGCACCCCTTAGACACTCTCTACTTATTCTAGGTTCAAGGTTTAGCAAGCCGGAAACCCTAGTTCACTCAAAGCACGAGGAAGAGCTCAAAGGTTGAACTCTCGAGGTGGATCCATCTTCGACGGAAGAAGGCGACAAAAAGAGAACCATCAACCTCTACAAAGTTTGAAGAAGAAGGAGATCAAGTCTAGGTATAACCATCTTCATCCGAGTAGCTAACTCTCTTTAGCAAAGTATGCTAGTTTTAGTTTAGTTAAAGATCCCGACTTTGCTTAGTCCATGTTGCCCCTTGCGCTAAAAATTTGATTTTTATACCGTTTCTGCCTCGCCGTAAGAACCGGGGGTCGCAACGTGGACTTACAGTGGTATCAGAGCCTAACTAAACTTAAACTAGCTTGGTAGTGAAGTGTAGCGAAGTTCGGAACCGAAAAAAATCACAAAACCGGAAAAACAAAACCCTAAGTTTCTGTTGAAATTTTTTCTGCTCTAAATGAAATACTTTATACTTGTAAATTCGGCTCAGGGTTTTGTGTGAACACCCAAGAAAAACGATGCAGTGATTCGTTCAAACCGCCGCGCTTCCGCCGCACGAGGTAGGTATGTGCCGCGGAAGCGCCGCGCTTTGTCGTCTTCTGTGCATCGTTTTTCGTGCAGTGTGTGTCTGTGTTGGTTTTGGGATTTTTAAAATATATTATATGTGCCCAGATTTTCCAGAACTGAAATTCACTTTTGGGGTCCTATAATTCCGTATTTTTTTTCCGAACTTCACTGCACTTTGACTATGATGGTTATATCTGTGATGCTTGCATGTATTGAACGTCGGCTAATCGCTATAAGACGATTAGTCGGGGTTATACATGATCTGTGTTTGACATTGGAATGTGTATATGAATATGTTGGACTGTCGCGGGTGAATAGCCGGGGTGGATGTGAGATGAGCTTTTGTTTTTCTTTCATTCATTGTAAATGTAAATTGATGTAATAATTATTATTTGTTTGGCCGCACAACCGGGTCGGGGTTGTAGCCGTCATTGTATAATTCTTTTTACTGTTTTGCTCCTAGGATAGACCCATGGAGGGGTGCACAAACTGCCGGGTACTTGGCGGGTAGTTTGCCGCACCCGTAGGGGTCTTGGGTGGGGTATTTGGCTATTCACCGCGACCGTGTAATCCGCTTTTCATTGCAGGCTCGAAAGGATTGCGGATTGCTAGTATATCCAATGTATTCATCTGTGATCTGTAATGTCTATCATTGCTTTCTATTTAGGCGTTGCTTATGTTTTACAGCCGCGCTAGCCCAGCCCCCGCTCTGTCGTTAGTTAAGTAACCTAACGAGTGATGACGGGACCCCGTGGCGAATGCGAATGGCATAAGCGTACGTCATATTTTGGTTGTTTTCTGCAATGGTAGGATTAAATGATGGGACGCATTAAAAGAACTAATGCAAGAATATCACGCATTAAAGAACTAATACAAGATAATAAACCAAGTTTAAGTCGATGGAACACTTTCGGAAAACCACTCGGTTCTTTTCAAAACTAACTTTTAAATGCGGAGCTTGAGCCACTCCTTCTAAAAGCTATCTCGTTCCATCGATTATATCAAGTTCACTACGTTCACGGTTTTATCAAAACCATCCGTAGCCCTCCGTCGTTTCATATGAATATTCAACAGTATTCAAGCTGTGTTTGTTGGCCTTAGTCAAGGCACAGTGTTTGGTAGCTGCTGGGTATTCATATGTTGCATAGATAGAATGCGTTGGTTTGGGACAGTCGTATTGCCTTGTTGGCCATAGTCAAGGGTATATACGGGTGGGTTCAAATTAACCTGGATAACGACGGGAAGAACTTGACATGTGACTTATGATTTGTTGGCCTTAGTCAAGGTCATAAGAGCATGGGGCAAAAATCCACATCGGGAGTTTCATAAGTACTGAAACTTGCTAGATTTGCATACCATTTGGAGTGTGATGATTATGGTAGGATTCCTTCATTTTCGTCACGCGATGATATTTGGATCCCGATCCTACTGTGAGTATATGCTACTCCTCGGGAAATTTTCTCACTAAACGATCAATGCTATAAACCTAGTAGGTGCCTAGAAAGGTGTTAGCGGGGCTACGCCCCCAGGGAAAAGAGGTTCTTAAATTAAGGAACTTCGTGAAAGCGTTGGAAAACCTCCCTCGAAGTACCGACACTGGCCTGGCTGAACGGTTAAGCAAGTATTGTACGGTGGGATTGATCCCGGCTAATTCTTCCTTTGTGGTTTGAGGAGGGATTCGAGAGACAGTGGGAGCCATCCTGTTTAGACAAATTAAAAACCATTCTAAACTTGCAAGAGCATCGTGCTAAGTGTTTCTTCTCTCCCCCTGCAGCGACCAAATCGAAATGACTGGACTTAAGTTACTTCTAGATAAAAACATACTGACAGGGCCAAACTACAAAGATTGGCTCAGGAATGTCAAATTGGCAATCGCTTACGACAAGCTGGGGTATCTTCTAACCACCAAAGCTCCCCCCGTCCTAGGTCCCACCTCCAGCGTCGCGGATAAGGAAATCCGTACGACTTGGGAGATTGACAGCGCGAAGGCCAGGTGCCTCGTACTTGCCTCGATGGACAACGACCATCAGAGGAGGCACGAGAATATGGATTTGGAATCCATATTTCTTCATACAAAAGAACTGTATGGAGAGCAGTCTCGTATCGCAAGATACGAAGTGTCGAAGAAGTTATTTTCGACAAAGTTGGCCGTCGGATCATCGGTAGCGGACCACGTGCTTAAGATGATTGGCTACACTGAGGAGCTCGCAGAACTTGGGACCACGTTGGACAGTGAACTCTATACGGATATAATTCTCCAGTCCCTTCCATCCACTTACGCCCAGTTCATACTGAATTTCAACTTGCAAGAAAAGGAAGTTGAACTTTCAGAACTCCTCAACCTGCTGAGGAGCGCAGAGGGCACCCTACAGAAGGGTAGGGATACACCCGCTTTGTTTGTAGGAGGATCTTCTTCCTCTAGGTCCAAGGCGAAAGCCAAGGGAAAGAGGAAGAAAGCCCCCGCCAAACCAAGAGGCGGTGTTAGTAAAGTGGGTACGAAGGGAAAGGAAAAGGCAACAAAGATTGCGGGGAAGCTTATTGGAAAGGAAGAGTGCTTCTATTGTCATAAGAGTGGACACTGGAAGAAAGATTGCAGGGCTTGGAAAGCCAGGACACAGGAACTGAAGCAGGTTGCGGCTTCAGCTTCAGGTGTGTATGTTATTGAAAACTGTCTTTCTATAAACTCTACTTCCTGGGTATTGGATACCGGATCAGGATCTCATATCTGTAATTCTTTGCAGGCGTTGAGAAACCGTAGGTTTTTGAAGGCAGGTGACATGACCCTCAGAGTTGCGAACGGAGCTAGCATGGATGCTAAAGCCGTGGGGGACTATCACCTGGGAATGACAGATGGGCATGTTTTGGTTTTGCGTAATTGCTTTTTTGTACCCAACGCAACTTGTAATATCATTTCTGTATCTTTGGTTTCTAAAGAAGGTTATGAATTTGCGTTTGTAAGTAATGTTGTAAACATTCACCTTAATCAAGTTCTGATTGGGTCAGGTACACTGAGCAATGGTATATACGTATTAAACCAACCACAGATTTTCAATATCCAGAATACACACAAAAGAAAGTCTCCAGATATCAATCAGGCTTTCTTATGGCATTGTAGACTGGGTCACATCAATGAGACACGGTTGACTAAGTTACATAAAGAAGGATACTTGGATCCGTTCGAGTATCAGTCTTATGCCACTTGTGAATCTTGTCTCATGGGAAAGATGACAAAGACTCCGTTCACTGGACACGGAGAAAGAGCGAGCGAGCTCTTAGGACTCATACACAGTGACGTGTGTGGTCCAATGTCTACACATGCGAGAAGCGGTTATTCATACTTCATTACTTTCACAGACGATTTCTCTAGGTATGGACATGTCTTCTTAATGAAGCACAAATCCGAGGCCTTTGAGAAATTTCGGGATTACAAGAATGAAGTTGAAAAACAAACAGGCAAAAGTATCAAGATCCTAAGATCGGATCGAGGTGGTGAATACTTGAGTGCCGAGTTCCTGGACTATTTAAAAGAGAATGGTATTCTCTCTCAGCATACTCCTCCATACACTCCGCAACATAACGGTGTATCAGAAAGGAGGAATCGAACCCTATTGGATATGGTTCGTTCCATGATGAGTAAGGCTGAGTTACCGCGATCTTTCTGAGGATATGCACTAGAAACAGCTGCACATCTCTTGAACCAAGTTCCTACTAAGACTGTGCCTACCACACCATATCAGATGTGGAGTGGGAAGAAACCCTGTCTTAAAGCTTTTAAGACATGGGGATGTCCGGCTTTTGTAAAAAAGCAGCATGCGGACAAGCTCGAGGCACGCTCAGTACAGTGCAAGTTTGTGGGATACCCAAAGAACTCCAAGGGGTATCTATTCTATTACGCAGAGGAGCAAAAAGTCATTGTTTCTCGTCATGCCCACTTCTTGGAAACTGAGTTTTTGGAAAATCAGATAAGTGGGAGCGCAGTAGAACTGGATGAAATTCCAGAACCTCAGACTATTACTGAAAGCTTAGTGGAACCAGAGGGTTCAAAAGAACACGACATTCCTATGCCGCTCCGTAGGAGTAGTAGGCAGTCTCATCCGCCCGAGAGATACTGCGGTTTTCTCATAGACGGGGATAGAGAGGATTGCATCATAGATTATGATGAGCCTACTAGCTTCCAGCAGGCCATTCAGAGCATTGACTCGGTAAAATGGCTGGATGCAATGCGGACCGAAATGGAGTCCATGTACACCAACAAAGTATGGACGTTGGACATTGCTCCAGACGGGGTAAAACCCGTAGGATGCAAGTGGATCTTCAAAAGGAAGATTGGTGTAGATGGACAGGTTGAGACCTATAAAGCTAGACTTGTAGCAAAGGGTTTCCGTCAAAGACCTGGCTTGGACTATGACGAAACCTTTTCTCCAGTAGCTATGCTGAAATCCATTCGGATCCTTCTTGCCATTGCTGCCTTCCACGATTATGAGATTTGGCAGATGGACGTAAAAACCGCTTTTCTAAATGGAAATTTAGAGGAATGTGTCTATATGGATCAACCAGAGGGTTTCATTCAGAGTGGGAGCAGCGGAAAGGTGTGCAAGTTGCTTAAGTCCATTTATGGACTAAAGCAGGCGTCGCGGAGTTGGAACATCTGTTTTGATGAGACGGTCAAGGAATTTGACTTTATCAAAAATCCAGATGAACCATGCATCTATAGTAGATTTGTAGCGAGAACTGTAGTATTCCTTGTTTTATACGTGGATGACATTCTCTTAATAGGAAATGACATTCCTATGCTACAATCTGTCAAGGGTTTCTTGTCACACAGGTTCTCCATGAAAGACCTGGGTGATGCCTCTTACATCCTGGGGATCCGGATCCATCGTGATAGATCCAAGAGGATATTAGGACTTTCACAGTCCAGGTACATCGACACCGTACTGAAAAGATTCAGTATGGAAGATTCCAAGCGCGGTAACCTACCGGCTTGTCACGGGATCACCCTCTCTAAAGAGATGTCTCCCAAGACTGATTTGGAGAGGGATCGCATGTCTATTATACCCTACGCTTCTGCGGTAGGCTCTATAATGTATGCGATGTTGTGTACCAGACCGGATGTAGCTTATGCACTGAGTGTAGTAAGCCGGTATCAGTCAAACCCTGGGGAGAAACATTGGATAGCAGTAAAGAACATTCTCAAGTACCTGAGAAGGACTAAGGAGATGTTCTTGGTGTATGGCGGAAAAGACCTCCAGATCGAGGCCTTTGCTGACTCCAGCTTCCAGAGTGACAAGGATGATTCCAAGTCCATGTCGGGTTTTGTCTTTACTCTCAATGGAGGGGTGGTGTGTTGGAAGAGTTCCAAACAGGAAACCGTTGCAGACTCGACTATGGAAGCGGAATACATCGCTGCATCTGATGCCGCAAAAGAAGCTGTCTGGATGAGGAAGTTCTTAAAAGAACTTCAGGTGGTTCCGTCCATTGTTGACCCAGTACCTCTGTATTGCGACAACAACGGGGCTATAGCTTTAGCAAAGGAACCCAGGTCCCATCAGAGATCCAGGCACATCTTGAGGCGGTATCACCTGATCAGGGAGATCGTGGATCGCAAGGAGATCGAGGTTCGGAGGGTTGCTTCAGAAGAGAACACTGCAGATCCATTCACCAAGGCCTTACCCCAGACTCAGTTCGAGCGGCTGATCGAGATGATAGGTCTTCGATACGCCAGTACATGGCCTTAGTGCAAGTGGGAGATTGTTAGTGTATATGCCCTAGAGGCCATTACTGTATCATACTAGTTTGTATATTACTTGATGGAAGCTTGGGATATTCACCTTGTATAAACAATCTTGCTCAATATAGTAGTATGCTACTTGGTTTGTTTCTACTTCAATGTGTACTTGTGTTTATTTCAGTATATCACTTATACGCATTAGTGGAGCCCTTAGGATCTTTGCTTGATTACCAGCGTTGTGATGGCAGTCACACTAGTGGGGGCTGGGTAATCTATAAGCACATCCTTATACAGGTCCCTAGTCGCAGGACTATCGAGACAGGGCATCGATACTCCGGAGTAGACTAGCGTATGCGCTTCTCATCCCAGTATGGGAGATGGTCTGTCCCACAGCCATCAGTACGTCGTACTGGAGATAGTATACGGTTGCTCGTTAGGTTACGAGTACACTGGACAGGACTCGTCGGGAACTGACAGGTTGGTACTATACCTATCGTCAGTTATCAGTTCCCAGGTGACATGAGTACAGCTTAGTCCGCTGACTTGACACTGGCACTTCGCCTCGAGTGTGTTCCCACTGCACTTTGATCACTACCCTACCACGGCTCAAAGGAGTCGTGCAAACAGGTGGTGGTTGGGTGCAGTCCCGAAGCACTTGGAGGCAGTGACGGTTAGAAAGGATTCGTCTCTCCCGGTATTGGGGGTTGACATCGCGCTGTGTCTAGGAGAGCCATTACACGAGTAGTCCCTGGCCAGGGCAAGCGAGATATACTGGTAGGTTTCCAGTGTTATCTCAGGGTGTTTTGGGCTTCACTCCGACATGACTTGTACCGCTATTGGGGGACTGACGTTTTACCGCCCCCTAGGCCCGACATGCGATGTATCAGACGAACAGACCGGACTGTACGGAGACTGTCACATTCAGACTCAGTAGGAGTTCAGATGGGGTTTCACCTCGTCAGCCTTCTTGTCGACATCTACCTGGGGACCGTTACGCACAGCTAGTGCCGCTTGCGGTCTGTGGTTAAACCCACTGCCAGCGTAGTGTCGAGTCTTTAGAGTCCCACACAGAGGGTATTCGCCTCTGGGCAAAACAGAGTAGAGGTCGCATGGTTTTGCGACAGGGTTCGTTCTCATCCGCGCACTTGTGCACGTTTGGAGTCCGGACGGATTATACTGGCAGGCTCTGGTTTGAGCCAGATACTGGTATATGTTTTGGGGTTGCTTTTATCTCAGTATTCATGTTCCTCGGAACAATGATGCAGGTGTGTATGCACGGTTATTTGAGGAAGAGGAAGATGACTTTCATTAGGGTTTCGGAACGGGTGCGTATGCACAGTTGACAGTCGTCTTTTTCCAAACCCTAATGGATTTGTATTATATCAATTAATAATATATAATAAAATGAAATTGTGTCATGGTTGGTTTTTTGTTGACTTGTTGACCATGGTTGACTTGTTGACCATGGTTGAAGCTTTGACCATCATCATTACAAAAGAAAGATGCTCTTTGATTCTAGCAAATTCATTTAATGTTTGAAATGATAATGGTCATTCTAAAACTTTCCATCAACCTTTTCATTTTCATTATTATTATTATTGATAATTCTTTTTCTTTTGCATTATGGTTGCAAGAAAGAAAAAGGATAGCTCATTCTATCATATTCATTCTCTCTCTTCACTTCATCTTCTTCTTCCTCTAGCTAAAGAGAAACCTTCTCATGTGTTGAGAATCCTTCTCTTTAAAAAGAAAAGCACCCCTTAGACACTCTCTACTTATTCTAGGTTCAAGGTTTAGCAAGCCGGAAACCCTAGTTCACTCAAAGCACGAGGAAGAGCCCAAAGGTTGAACTCTCGAGGTGGATCCATCTTCGACGGAAGAAGGCGACAAAAAGAGAACCATCAACCTCTACAAAGTTTGAAGAAGAAGGAGATCAAGTCTAGGTATAACCATCTTCATCCGAGTAGCTAACTCTCTTTAGCAAAGTATGCTAGTTTTAGTTTAGTTAAAGATCCCGACTTTGCTTAGTCCATGTTGCCCCTTGCGCTAAAAATTTGATTTTTATACCGTTTCCGCCTCCCCGTAAGAACCGGGGGTCGCAACGTGGACTTACACCGACAGCCAACCTCGCTCGAAACAAGTTCTTACAGGTCTCGTATCTTGCTATACGAGATTGCTCTCCTTAAAGTTCCTTTGTATGGAGAAATATGCCATCAAGGCCCATATTCTCGTGCCTCCTCTGATGTTCATTGTTCATTGAGTCAAGCACGATGCACTTGGCTTTCGCGCAATCTAAATCCCAGGTTTTGCGGATTTCCTTATCCGCATTGCTGGATTTGGGACCAGGGACAGCAGGTGCCGTAGCGGTGAGGACGTACCCCAATTTGTCATAGGTCAAAGCCATTTTGACATTCCGCAGCCAATCTTTATAGTTTGGCCCTGTCAGTATATTTTTCTCTAAAAGTAACTTAAGTCCAGTCATTTTCAGGGTCGCTGCAATTAGGAGAGAGAGAAGAAAACTCTTTAGCATGATGCTCTTGCAGGTTTAGAGTGGTTTTTAGTTTATCTAAACTGGATGGCTCCCACTGTTTCTCGAATCCTTCCTCAAACCATAAAAGAAGAATTAGCCAGGACTAATCTCACTGTACAATTCTTGCTTAACCGTTCAGCCAGGCCAGTGTCGATACTTTGAGGGAGGTTTTCCAACGCTTTCGCGAAGTTCCTTAATTAAATAATCTCTTTTCTCTGGGGGCGTAACCCCGCTGACACCTTTCTGGACACCTACTAGGTTTATAGCATTGATCGTTAAGTGACGAATATCCTGATAAGTAGCATATACTCACAGTAGGATCAGGATCCAAATATCATCGTATGATAATGTTGAAGGAATCCTACCAACATTCATCAAACTCCAAATGGTATGCATCTCTTTGCAAATTTCAGTTTCTTTAGAAATTCCTGATATTGATTTTTGCCCCATATTCTTATGATCTTGACTAAGGGCCAACAAATCATAAGTCACATGTCAAGTTCTACCCATCATTATCCTGTTGATTTGAACCCATCCGTATATACTCTTGACTAAGGGCCAAACAAAGTAATACGAGTGTCCCAAACCAACTCATCTATCTATGCAACAAATGAATACCCCAGCAGCTACCAATCACTATGTCTTGACTAAGGGTCAAACAAACATAGCTTGAATACTACTGACCATTCATAAGAAATGACGGAGGGCTACGACTGGTTTTGGCGAAACCGTGAACGTAGTGAACTTGATATAACCGAAGGAACCTGATAGCTTTTAAAAGGAGTGGTTAAAGCTCCGCATTTAAAAATATCTGTTTTTAAAATTAACCGAGTGGTTTCTTTTAAATTGTTCCAATGATTTAAACTTTGGTTTGTTTTTCTTTGCATTATAGATAATGCGTCCCATCATTAACCTATCATTGCAGAAAACAACGAAAATACAACGTCCTCTTATGCCATCCGCATTCGCCACGGGGTCCCGTCATCACCCGTTAGGTTACTTAACTAATGACAGAGCGGGGGCTGGGCTAGCGCGGGTGTAAAACATAAGTGACGTCTAAATAGCTATCATATATAGATATTGTACATTCGTCAGACGCAATAATAGGCATTCCAGATCACAGATGAACTTTATTGGATTTGCAAGTAATCCGTGTTTGTTTTGAGCCTGCAACAAAAGACGGATTACACAGATGTGATGAATAGCCATTACCCCACCCAAGACCCCAACGGGTACGGCAAACTACCCGCCCGGCAGTTTGTGCACCCCACCTTGGGTCTGTCCTAGGAGCAAAAACAGTAAAAATGAAATAATACAACGGTGGCTACAACCGCAACCTGGATGTGCCCCGCAAAATAATATTACAACAAATTACATTTACATCAAATGAATTAAATAATAACCCATCACATAACCCCGGCTATACATCACAACAGTCCAACACAGTTCATATCCACAAACAGTAAAAACCATTACAGAAATGTGCAACCACCTGCCAACCGACATACTAGCAGTTAGGGGAGGTTTACGAACACATTATACAAACACAGATATAATCCAACAAGCAAATACTGTATAATTTCGATCGATTAAACACTTTTAATTTTGCTCCAATACTTCTCTGTAAATCTGAAACCTGAGCAAAAATAAAATATTCCAGAAAATACCAAATATCACAGAGAAGCAACACAGGAAATAATACAACGGTGGCTACAACACCCCAGTACTTGTGGGGAGGCGGAATTTTCAAAAACGAACTTGTTTAGTGAACAAACATCGACTAACCGCTTGAATCGAAGCTAAACGATAACTAACTACAAACATAGAGTTTCTATGCTACTATGTTTAGGGATTATACCTAATGAATCGTGTCCTTCGTCTTTGCGAACTCCACCTCCTCCTCGGCCTTCTCGAAGTAGTAGACGATCCACCCAAGAGCTTTACTCCAAGCTTAGCCTCTAAACTTGAGGCAACTAACCTTCTTTAAGTGCTAATCAAAGAAGCTAGGTGATATAGAGTGAGGGTTATGGTTTAATTAGTCTAACTAATCCTTGTACTCAACACATGAGAGGGGAGGATTAGGGTTTGAAGAGGGAGAGCTTGAGGAGAGAGAAGGTGAAGATAATAGTGAAGTGAGAAGAATGAGTTATCATAATATATATCAAGCATTTCTTTTTATCAAGAAAAGAAAAGAAATCATTTTACAACCATGCTTGATAAATATCTTGTGGTGATTCATCTCCATGAGTCATTAAGAAATTATGAAGCATTAATGACATGGATGAATCATCCATATGACTCACTAATCTCATTCAATGTATATGCCACCTAAACCTTCTTAGTCACCATCTTCTAGAAGCTTCTCGCGCAATTACGAGAACGCCCCTACTTTCCGCAAAAATACGGAAAAACTTTAGACTGTATAAATCCAATAACCGGATACCAGCAACTGGCTTAAACCAAAGCCGACTGGTAAAAACTGTCCGAAAGTCGTACGTACGTAAACACACGTATGCGTCCGAACCCTTGTCGTAAAACCATACGACCTCTATATCGTTTCGCCTGGAGTAGGGAAACTCTCTGTGTGGGACTCTAGAGACTCGACTACTACGCTGGCAGTGGGTTTAACCACAGACCGCAAGCGGCACTAGCTGTACGTAACGGTCCCCAGGTAGATGTCGATAAGAAGGCCGATGAGGAAACCCATCCGAACTCCTACTGAGTCTAATGTGACAATCTCCATACAGTCCGGTCCGTTCGTCTAAGACTATCGCATATCGGGCCTAGGGGGCGGCAAGCGTCAGTCCCCTAATAGCTGTATAAGTTGTGTCGGAGCGAAGCCCATTACACCCTGAGAAACTACTGGAACCTACCAGCAAATCTCGCTTGCCCTGGCCAGGGACTTTGCGTAATGGCTCTCTGACACAGCGCGATATCAACCCCCAATACCGGGAGAGACGAATCCTGTCTAACCGCCACTGCCTCCAAGTGCTCGGGACTGCACCCAACTGCTACCTGTTTGCACGACTCCTTTGAGCCGTGGTAGGGTAGAAATCTAAGAACAGTGGGACACACTCGAGGCGAAGTAGCAGTGTCAAGTCTGCGGACTATGCTGTACTCATGTCACCTGGGAACTGTTCACTGACGACTGGTATAAAACCAACCAACAGTTCCCTGTGAGTCCTGTCCGGTGTACCCGTAACCTAACGAGCACCTGCATACTATCTCCAGTACAACATACTGACGGCTGTGGGACAGACCATCTCCCCAACCGGGATGAGAAGCGTACACACTAGTCTACTCCGGAGTATCGATGCCCTGTCTCAATAATCCAACGACTAGGGATCTGAATAAAGATGTGCTTGTAGACTACCCAGCCCCCACTAGTGTGACTGCCATCACAACGCCGGTAGTCAAGCAAGATCCTAAGAGCTCTATCAATACGTATACTCACATATTAAGATAGAAAAACCAAGTAGCATACTACCATGTTTAGCAAGACTGTCATATACATGTGAATATCCCAAGCTTCCATTAAGTAATATACAAACTAGTATGATACATTAATGGCCTTCTAGGGCATAAACACTAACAACATGATCCCAAAAGTCAACACTGTCGAGCCAGAAAGCACACTTCATGAATTTAGCAAACAGCTGGTGCTCTCTCAATGTCTGCAAAGTAATCCTCAAGTGTTGCTTATGCTCCTCTCGACTTCTGGAGTAGAACAGAATGTCGTCAATGAATATGATAATAAACTGGTCAAGGAACGTCCTGAAGATCCGGTTCATCAAATCCATGAACGTTGCTGTGGTATTGGTGAGCCCGAATGACATCACCAAGAACTCATAATGCCCTTAGTGCGTACGAAAAGAAGTCTTCGGAATGTCATCATTCCGGACCTATAACTGATGATAACCTGACCTCAAATCAATTTTGGAAAAGTATCCTGCTCTCTGGAGCTGATCGAATAAATCTTCGATATGAGGTAAATGATACCTATTCCGCACCGTAACTTAGTTCAATTGACGATAATTGATAAACAATCTCAAACTGCCGTCCATCTTCTAAACGAACTGGACAGGAGCTCCTCAAGGGGACACACTCAGACGAATAAGTCCCTTGTCAAGAAAATCTTGCAACTAATCCTTAAGCTTTTTATGCTCCACCGGGGCCATCCGATAAGGCGGTATAGAAATAGGCCTTGTGCCGGGAATCAAATCGATGCAAAACTCAACATCGCGCTCTGGCGGCAATCCAGGTAATTCATCAGGAAATATATCGGGAAACTCTTTCACAATCGGAATTTGATCCAACGGATCAGCTGTGGCTCCAGTATGACAAATATAAGCTAAGAATCCCCAACATCCTTTCCCCAAGAGTCGAGTAGCGCAAAGGGAAGAAATCAAACTTTGAAGGGCGGCACTGCGGTCCCTGTGCACAATAAGAACTGACTCTCCCAGAAAACAAAACCTGACCGCCTTCTCACGGCAATCCACGGACGCATAGCAAGTAGCTAACCAGTCCACGCCGAGGAGAACGTCAAAGTCCAACATATCAAGAAGGATCAAATCGATGGAAGAATCTCTATCTCCAATACGAACGGTGCACGATCGAAACACATGTCTAGCAACAAAAGACTCTCCAACGGGAGTAATCACAACGAGCGGCCAATCCAACAAAGACAAATCTTAGCCTAACCTCGGTACAAAGTGCGTAGATACATAAGAGTGCATAGAACCAGGGTCGAAAAATATGCGTGCATCGAAAGTACACACTGAAAGAGTACTTGTCACAACTGCATTCAATGCATGTGCATCCTGAGGAGTCAAAGCAAAAACTCGGAACTGTCCTTTACCACTTCCACCTTGTCCTCTATGAACAAGACCGCTACGACCACGACCTCTCTGAGCATCAATCAGGCATGAAGTAACGACGGGCGTAGGAGGATATGCTCTCTGAGGAGGAGAAGGTGGTAAGGTAACATGTGGAACTGCTACCTCATCCTAGCGTCTCTCAATACAATCCCTGATGCGGTGATACAGACTCCCACATCGAAAACATCCCGACGACGGCTGCTGTTGGGTCTCAAGCCTCTGCTACCATCACGACCTAGAAAGAATCCTCCGCGGCCTCTGCCAAACTGTCTCTGAGCTGATACACCAGTACGAATCCGCTTCGGTCCCGGAACAGCCATAGTCTCGGCAATATGCTCCTATACTAGTAGGGCTATGTCCATCGCTGCTGCATATGTATCAAAGTGCTGGGCGCAAATAGAGTGGAACAACCATGTATCAAGGCCTCGCACGAACCTCTTGACGCGCTTCTCTTCAGTATCCACCAAATATGGAGCATATATGGATAGCTGGGTGAACTGGATATCATACTCGGCCACTGTCATACCTGAAGTTTAGCGCAGAGACTCAAAGCTGCGAGCTTGGGTATCCCTGACGCTCTGTGGAAGGAAACGAGCAAGAAAAACCATTGCGAACTCATCCCAAGTCATAGGAGGAAGACCTACGGCTCGGCCTCTCTCGATAGACTCAGACCAAGTCTGGGCAAGACCCTCCAGACGAAAACTGGAAAACTCGACTGATCTCACATCGGAACATTCCAGGGAACGACAAATCCGGGCCATCCTGTCGAGGAACGACTGCAAATCCTCTGTTGCGTCTGTGCCAGTGAAAACCGGAGGTTTCAGCCTCATAAACTCTGATAATGAAATGGCAATAGTCTCGGTAGCGGCTGGTACAACTATCTGAGCAATAGGTACAATCACGATCCCCATAGTAGGTAGAACAACATCTGATCTCTGTGCTTGACTGGTCTGAACCAAAGATCCAACCATCTGATGTAAGTCCTGAATACTGGCCTCTAGCCTAGCAATCCGTCCTAGAGAGGGTGGATCAATCTGCTCCTGAGGAATAGGCGTACCGCCCTGGTCGGCCCTCATCTCAGACGAGCCTTCCCTGACCTCGTCTCTAGCGGTAGCCCTCTGGGCCCTCGTAGTTTTTGGCGGCACAGTGGCTGGAACGAGAAACAAGATTCGATAAGAATAAAGAAATCGAATCATAAAGATACATGGAATCAAGAAAAGAATTACAAGAAAACATGTCCTAAGGTCACTTAGGCGGAGTATCGTGTCATAAGTATGCCGCGGAACATACACACGCTATGTCACTCTGCTTAAGCTACCTACTTTATCGTACCAAGGGTCATCCTACACTCCGAAAGGTAAAACCTAACGCTTTGATACCAATTTTGTCACGACCCAATTTAAGCATGCAACCAACACTTAAATCTCGCAATGTCTAAAAGCGTAACGAAATTCATGTAAGCCGAAAACCCAGTAATCTAAACTGTTAATTGATGTAGAGTGGTAAAACATTAGTTTCAGAATATCATATCTCTTTTTAAAATCTTAAGTTGTTACTAAAAATTTCGGCAACTTTTCTTTTGTAAAAACTGATCCGAAAACGGATACAAAACATGATATATAAAAATAGCGTCCCCATTAAGGAGTAAATATCACGCCTAAGGGCAGAATACAACCACAACAAATATACGACGCCAAAGGCGAAGAAATAAGCGAATATGAAAAGAAAAATCATCGCAACATAATATACAAATATCGAATCTCATAGTTTCGTCTCTAAGTCAATACATACATATGGTAGATGGAGACTACTAGATTCAAAGATAAGAGTACAAATAGAAAGCACATGAATACTCGCCACCCACCTACAAAATATATCAAGCCCAAAAGTAGCAGTATCCTCAGAAATAGAAGAAGTGGAGTGCCCCGCCGCGACTACACTGAGCATTAGCCATGCAAGACACTGTGGCATAACGGGGGTGAGTTGCCAGCTCATGAGTAGTAAATAATATCATACGTGTAATCGCAAGCATGAACGAAATAGCGACAATTCCTAATATGAGGTTATGATGGTATATGTATAACAGTGTGAATGTAGTATAATCATGAGCAAGGTACAACATCAAGATGCAACAACTACATGAACAAAGCATGTCATAATAAGTCCTGAATGTGAAATACAACTGCGATACCATCAATAAATTATCATAAAAACCGGTGTCAATCAACGACACACAAATCCTAATATCTCAGGCACCATCATTTTGATCGGCCTTCATATCCATCTCATCATATAACTCCGAACGGTATCCTCCGGATGTCCACCGAGTTCTCATACAGTTACTGGCAGGTAGTGCTCCCCTACTGGGCTCATTGCCGTTCTATACGATCTTCTTACCCCGGGGTACCATACCGGGCTTACCATGTACCCGCAGACGGTTTCTCTTCACTTCTCGAATCGGGTATACTCGTAACTCAGAACCGAGAACACCCATGGTAGACATCAAATATCATGTCAGGAAAACCGCAAATCTCATTAAACATCATATGAGAATATGGTACTAATAGCAATGTATGTATGATGCTGACATGAAGTGTACTAGTACAATAACGAGAGTATAACTACCATTTAAGAATGTAATGCAATATGGTTATTCATGGCAATTTCTATAGTGTGCGTACCATGGCAATTACCAACAATGTGTGTGAGCATATGAATCAGTGCTGGTGCGACATGAACCGTCGGTAATAGTGCAGTGTCGTACTGAGGATATGTCAATGCATAACATGTAATGGAATGCACACTATGATACTCATGCACAATCACAAATGTATAAGCATACAGTATAGAGTTTGTCGGCGCTTAACGCCATACAAGGGATTTCCCCCGTAGATGTTAAATCTACTCACCAGAACGATCTCAAGCTATATAAATCCGACCACCTCCTTCCCCTTCCTAGCTGCATCCGAACTCTTCGTAAACGATCCTAGCACCACACAAAACCATAATGCGTGAGGTTAATAAATTTTCCGATAAGACACGGACACATACGCAAAATTAACGAACCAACACCCACAAGCTACCACGTGTTAGGTTAGCGGGCTAAACGTGTGCAGCGACATCCTAGACCACCCAAAAGGCTGATAACCACATGAAACACCTAAACGAGAGTTAGATAAATCCGTATCGCATATTATCGAAACATTTGAAAAATAACAAAACAGTCTCAGATATTCCTATACAAGCAATTAGGGAAAATTGCATATTCCATATGCCTACATATAGTCCCAAAGCTTGCTGATGTTTCTGCCAAAGACGGCTGGTAAACTGGGTGTCTCTGTTGGATACAATGCATGTTGAAACGCCATGCAATCGGATAATCTCATCAATATACAGCTGAGCATACTGAGCAAACCCATAAGTGGTCTTCACTGGGATGAAATGAACTGATTTCGTCAACCGGTCTACAACCACCGAAATAGAGTCATATTCTTGACCGGACCTCGGTAGACCCACAACGAAATCCATGGAGATCTGCTCCCATTTCCACTCCGGAATAGGCAAAGGCTGTAACTCTCCTGCCGGCCTCTGATGCTCGGCCATGACTTGCTGGCAAGTCAGGCACCTCGAAACAAAATCAGAAACATCACTCATCATCCCTTCCTACCAGTAGATATCTCTCAAATCACGATACATCTTGGTGGAACCTGGATGAACGCTGTATGCTGACTAATGAGCCTCTTCTAGGATCTCGCGTCTCAGCCCCTCAAAATCTGATACACATAGACAAGTCCCAAATTGTAACACTCACTGGCCATCAATCACAAATTCCGAATCTTTTCCCTGCCGAACATGCTCCATAATCTCAGGCAAACGAGCATCGTCGAATTATGCCTCTCGGATGCGATCGAGTAAAAGTGGACAGGCGCAGACATGAGCAAGTTGTCCCCCGGTGGAAGTGAACTCAAACTGTACTCTATTGTCATATAAGATCTGCCAATCTGTAGAAGGCTGTCTCTGAACCGCGCTCAAATGGAATAAGCTACCTCCGGGCGTACGACTCAAAACATCAACTACCACATACGACTTTCCCTGGTGATAAAGGATTTCATAATTATAATCCTTTACAAGCTCCATCCAATGGCGCTGCCTCAAATTCAGATCCCGCTGGTTGAAGACGTACTGTAAGCTCTTATGGTCCGTAAAGATCTGACATGACTCTCCGTACAAGTAATGTCTCCAAATCTTGAGCACAAAGACCACCACAGCAATCTCTAGATCGTGAGTGGGATAGTTCTACTCATGCTTCTTCAACTTCCGAGAAGAATAAGCGATAACTCTGTTATGCTGTATCAGCACACAACCTAGACCCACTCGAGAAGCATCACAAAAAACAACATAGCCGCGTAATCCTGAAGGCAAAGATAGAATTGTTGCAGTCGTCAAACGAGTCTTCAACTGCTGAAAACTCTGCTCGCTTGCCTCAGTCCAAAGAAAAGAAACTCCCTTCTGGGTCAATCCTGTCAGCGGTGTAGCGATACTAGAGAAATCCTGCACGAAACGGCAGTAATAGCAGGCTAAGCCTAAGAATCTGAGAACCTCTGTCACGGAAATAGGTCTGGGCCAATGCTGTATGGCCTCAATCTTCTTCGGGTCTACACGTATACCGTCTCTCATAATCACATGATCCCAAAAGTCAACACTGTCAAGCCAGAAAGCACACTTCATGAATTTAGAAAATAGGCGGTGCTCTCTCAATGTCTGCAAAGTAATCCTCAAGTGTTGCTTATGCTCCTCTCGACTTCTGGAGTAGACCAGAATGTCGTCAATGAATATGATAATAAACTGGTCAAGGAACATCCTGAAGATCCGGTTCATCAAATCCATGAACGCTGCTGTGGTATTGGTGAGCCCGAATGACATCACCAAGAACTCATAATGCCCTTAGTGCGTACGAAAAGAACTCTTCGGAATGTCATCATTCCGGACCTATAACTGATGATAACCTGACCTCAAATCAATTTTGGAAAAGTATCCTGCTCTCTGGAGCTGATCGAATAAATCTTCGATATGAGGTAAATGATACCTATTCCGCACCGTAACTTAGTTCAATTGACGATAATTGATAAACAATCTCAAACTGCCGTCCATCTTCTAAACGAACTGGACAGGAGCACCTCAAGGGGACACACTCAGATGAATAAGTCCCTTGTCAAGAAAATCTTGCAACTAATCCTTAAGCTTTTTATGCTCCACCGGGGCCATCCGATAAGGCGGTATAGAAATAGGCCTTGTGCCGGGAATCAAATCGATGCAAAACTCAACATCGCGCTCTGGCGGCAATCCAGGTAATTCATCAGGAAATATATCGGGAAACTCTTTCACAATCGAAATTTGATCCAACGGATCAGCTGTGGCTCCAGTATGACAAATATAAGCTAAGAATCCCCAACATCCTTTCCCCAAGAGTCGAGTAGCGCAAAGGGAAGAAATCAAACTTTGAAGGGCGGCACTGCGGTCCCTGTGCAAAATAAGAACCGACTCTCCCAGAAAACAAAACCTGACCGCCTTCTCATGGCAATCCACGGACGCATAGCAAGTAGCTAACCAGTCCACGCCGAGGAGAACGTCAAAGTCCAACATATCAAGAAGGATCAAATCGATGGAAGAATCTCTATCTCCAATAAGAACGGTGCACGATCGAAACACATGTCTAGCAACAAAAGACTCTCCAACGGGAGTAATCACAACGAGCGGCCAATCCATCAAAGACAAATCTTAGCCTAACCTCGGTACGAAGTGCGTAGATACATAAGAGTGCATAGAACCAGGGTCGAAAAATATGCGTGCATCGAAAGTACACACCGAAAGAGTACTTGTCACAACTGCATTCGATGCATGTGCATCTTGAGGAGTCAAAGCAAAAACTCGGAACTGTCCTTTACCTCTGCCACCTTGTCCTCTATGAACAAGACCGCCACGACCATGACCCCTCTGAGCATCAATCAGGCATGAAGTAACGACGGGCGTAGGAGGATATGCTCTCTGAGGAGGATAAGGTGGTAAGGTAACATGTGGAACTGCTGCCTCATCCTAGCGTCTCTCAATACAATCCCTGATGTGGTGATACAGACTCCCACATCGAAAACATCCCGACGACGGCTGCTGTTGGGTCTCAAGCCTCTGCTACCATCATGACCTAGAAAGAATCCTCCGCGGTCTCTGCCAAACTGTCTCTGAGCTGATACACCAGTACGAATCCGCTTCGGTCCCGGAACAGCCATAGTCTCGGCAATATGCTCCTATACTAGTAGGGCTATGTCCATCGCTGCTGCATATCTATCAAAGTGCTGGGCACAAATAGAGTGGAACAACCATGTATCAAGGCCTCGCACGAACCTCTTGACGCGCTTCTCTTCAGTATCCACCAAATATGGAGCATATATGGATAGCTGGGTGAACTGGATATCATACTCGGCCACTGTCATACCTGAAGTTTAGCGCAGAGACTCAAAGCTGCGAGCTTGGGTATCCCTGACGCTCTGTGGAAGGAAACGAGCAAGAAAAACCATTGCGAACTCATCCCAAGTCATAGGAGGAAGACCTACGGCTCGGCCTCTCTCGATAGACTCAGACCAAGTCTGGGCAAGACCCTCAAGACGAAAACTGGAAAACTCGACTGATCTCACATCGGAACATTCCAGGGAACGATAAATCCGGGCCATCCTGTCAAGGAACGACTGCAAATCCTCTGTTGCGTCTGTTCCAGTGAAAACCGGAGGTTTCAGCCTCATAAACTCTGATAATGAAATGACAATAGTCTCGGTAGCGGCTGGTACAACTATCTGAGCAATAGGTACAATCACGGTCCCTATAGTAGGTAGAACAACATTTGATCTCTGTGCTCGACTGGTCTGAACCAAAGATCCAACCATCTGACGTAAGTCCTGAATACTGGCCTCTAGCTTAGCAATCCGTCCTGGAGAGGGTGGATCAATCTGCTCCTGAGGAATAGGCGTACCGCCCTGGTCGGCCCTCATCTCAGACGAGCCTTCCCTGACCTCGTCTCTAGCGATAGCCCTCTAGGCCCTCGTAGTTTTTGGCGGCACAGTGGCTGGAACGAGAAAAAAGATTCGATAAGAACATAGAAATCGAATCATAAAGATACATGCATTCAAGGAAAGAATTACAAGCAAACATGTCCAAAGGTCACTTAGGCGGAGTATCGTGTCATAAGTATGCCGCGGAACATACACACGCTATGTCACTCTGCTTAAGCTACCTACTTTATCGTACCAAGGGTCGTCCTACACTCCGAAAGGTAAAACCTAACGCTTTGATACCAATTTTGTCACGACCCAATTTAAGCATGCAACCAACACTTAAATCTCGCAATGTCTAAAGGCGTAACGAAATTCAAGTAAGCCGAAAACCCAGAAATCTAAACTGTTAATTGATGTAGAGTGGTAAAACATTAGTTTCAGAATATCATATCTCTTTTTAAAATCTTAAGTTGTTACTAAAAATTTCGGCAACATTTCTTTTGTAAAAACTGATCCGAAAACGGATAAAAAACATGATATATAAAAATAGCGTCCCCATTAAGGAGTAAATATCACGCCTAAGGGCAGAACACAACCACAACAAATATACAACGCCAAAGGCGAAGAAATAAGTGAATATGAAAAGAAAAATCATCGCAACATAATATACAAATATCGAATCTCATAGTTTCGTCTCTAAGTCAATACATACATATGGTAGATGGAGACTACTAGATTCAAAGATAAGAGTACAAATAGAAAGCACATGAATACTCGCCACCCACCTACAAAATATATCAAGCCCAAAAGTAGCAGTATCCTCAGAAATAGAAGAAGTGGAGTGCCCCGCCGCGACTACACTGAGCATTAGCCATGCAAGACACTGTGGCATAACGGGGGTGAGTTGCCAGCTCATGAGTAGTAAATAATATCATACGTGTAATCGCAAGCATGAACGAAATAGCGACAATTCCTAATATGAGGTTATGATGGTATATGTATAACAGTGTGAATGTAGTATAATCATGAGCAAGGTACAACATCAAGATGCAACAACTACATGAACAAAGCATGTCATAATAAGTCCTGAATGTGAAATACAACTGCGATACCATCAATAAATTATCATAAAAACCGGTGTCAATCAACGACACACAAATCCTAATATCTCAGGCACCATCATTTTGATCGGCCTTCATATCCATCTCATCATATAACTCCGAACGGTATCCTCCGGATGTCCACCGAGTTCTCATACAGTCACTGGTAGGTAGTGCTCCCCTACTGGGCTCATTGCCGTTCTATACGATCTTCTTACCCCGGGGTACTATACCGGGCTTACCATGTACCCGCAGACGGTTTCTCTTCACTTCTCGAATCGGGTATACTCGTAACTCAGAACCGAGAACACTCATGGTAGACATCAAATATCATGTCAGGAAAACCGCAAATCTCATTAAACATCATAGGAGAATATGGTACTAATAGCAATGTATGTATGATGCTGACATGAAGTGTACTAGTACAATAACGAGAGTATAACTACCATTTAAGAATGTAATGCATTATGGTTATTCATAGCAATTTCTATAGTGTGCGTACCATGGCAATTACCAACAATGTGTGTGAGCATATGAATCAGTGCTGGTGCGACATGAACCGTCGGTAATAGTGCAGTGTCCTACTGAGGATATGTCAATGCATAACATGTAATGGAATGCACACTATGATACTCATGCACAATCACAAATGTATAAGCATACAGTATAGAGTTTGTAAAGAGAATCTCGCCATCGGCGCTTAACGCCATACAAGGCATTTCCCCCGTAGATGTTAAATCTACTCACCAGAACGGTCTCAAGCTATATAAATCGGACCACCTCCTTCCCCTTCCTAGCTGCATCCGAACTCTTCGCAAACGATCCTAGCACCACACAAAACCATAACGCGTGAGGTTAATAAATTTTCCGATAAGACACGGACACATACGCAAAATTAACGAACCAACACCCACAAGCTACCACGTGTTAGGTTAGCGGGCTAAACGTGTGCAGCGACATCCTAGACCACCCAAAAGGCTGATAACCACATGAAACACCTAAACGAGAGTTAGATAAATCCGTATCGCATATTATCGAAACATTTGAAGAATAACAAAACAGTCTCAGATATTCCTATACAAGCAATTAGGGAAAATTGCATATTCCATATGCCTACATATAGTCCCAGAGAACCTACGACCAAGACTCACACCCAAACTCCCCCTACTAGCCGCAATTTGCAGCCAGATCTAATAAATCTGCGGTCTAGAAAAAGAGGGATGGGCTCAGGTTTTGGGGTTGTGTTCGTGGCTCTTAGACTAGCTCTCAGTGATGGAAACTTCCCAAAAAGACATCTGGGTTGATAGCAGATTCGAGTTGAAACCCTATGCTTAAACAAAAATGATATTAACCGCTAAACCAAAACATTAAGATATATTAATGAATCTAGATAACAAGACGACTTCCTTTAAAGCCTAATTAAGGGTTTTAGATCATCACCTCATCAAAACTTGGAAGAAACCCTAGCCATGTAAGCTCCAAGGCATCTCAAGAAGGTTAAACATGATTAATAGAGGGTTTAGTGAAGTTTTATAGTGGTTTAGGCTCAAGGTTGAGATGGGAAAATTTTCAAGAGAGGGATTTTGAAAGAAGAAGAGGAAGAAGAAGAAGAAGAAGAAGAAGAAGAAATAAGAGTTGAGTGTTGAGAGAGAGATGAGGGTTGAAGGTTGACTCTTGAGAGCCATGTTGTCTCTCTCTTCATTAAATGCCCCCCTCACATCCTTGTCCCCCCCTCCATGCCTTCATGTCTCCCCATACATTCATTTTTTACTCTTTTCTTTTTAAAATAAAAACTAAAACCTTTTCATTTACTTAAAAAATATATATAACATAAAGATATGGTTAATGTGCCATGGCTAGCTAAACATGATTAGCATATCCTTAATGTTAGATTATCATGCACATGTGTGCGCCTAAAAAATACATCAAGTGCATAAATAATTATATAAAATATTAATTAATTATATAAAATATGTGAAAATAATTATTAGTTATGTTTATCAAAAACCCATATTATATCGCTTAATTAACTCTAATCGCATTTTAAGGTGTTACAAGAACGGACCATGCTTCATTTGCAAACAGTTGGGGCATTTAAAGAAGCAATGCTAAAAATATAAGCAGTGGTTGGAGAAGAAGAGTAAATATGCCAATTCAAAGGATTCGGATCAAGTTAGTGTTGCGACCGAAGTAGAAGAAGATCCATGTTATGTACTAGCAGTACATGCAGAGCCGGCAAATTCTGATGCTTGGATCCTTGATTTTGGATGTTCATAGAACATGTGTCCGAAGAAGAAGCTGTTCGATATCTATAAAGAGTTCAATGGTAACAGTGTTCTTATGGGGAACAATATGGCGCGCAAGGCCATTGGCATAGGGAACATCAAATTCTGCATGTTTGATGAGGGTGGTGCGAAAGCTTGTGAATGTGTGACACATTTCAGAATTAAAGAAGAACCTGATTACTTTTGGAGCATTAGATGCGACATGATGTAAATTCGTTGGTCAAGATGGAGTATTAAAGGTTGTCAAGGGTGCCCTAATGGTTATGAAGGGATAACGACTAAAGAATTTATATCGTTTGGACGGCAGCACAGTGACTGATGATGCGGTCGTATCTACGGAGAAACAAGTGGAGGATACCGTAAAACTATGTCATATGCGCCTTGGCCACATGAGTGAGAGGGGGCTTCATGAGTTACACGGAAGCGAGTTGCTGAAAGGTGTTATCTTGTGCAAGTTAGATTTCTGTGAATTTTGTACGATGGGGAAGCAATATAAGGTCGGCTTCAAGCAAGACGTGTACAAGACCGAAGGACTCCTCGATTATACTCACCCAGACATATGAGGACCATCGCCGGTTGCATCAAACGGAGGTGCCGTGTATTATGCCATTTTCATTGACGATTTCTCACGGAAGGTATGGGTTTACTTTCTCAAACATAAGTTATATGTGTTTGACAGATTTAAGGAGTAGAAAGCAGCCGTAGAGAAGCAAAAAAAGGCGACCTGTGAAGTATTTGCGGGCAGATAATGGAGATGAATACACCTCAAAGGAGTTTATGGAATTTTGTAAAGATCAGGGCATACAGCGGCAATGGACTGTTCCAGGACATCCAGAGCAGAATGGGGGTAGCGGAGCGCATGAACATGGCACTATTAGAGAGAGCCAGAAGTATGTGATTTTAATCCGGACTTTCGGAGGACTTCTGGGTAGAGGCGGTGAGTCATGCGTGCTATTTGACCTACAGGTCTCCATCAACGGTCATAAATCTTCATATCTCATAAGAAGTATAGACAGGAGAGCCAGTCAGTTACGATTCATTACAGGTGTTTAGGTGCCATGCTTATTCTCTCATGGATCGGAACGAAAGAACCAAGCTGGAATCAAATTCTAAAATTTGTGTTTTCTTGAGATTCAAACTTGGTGTTAAAAGTTACAAGTTATGCGTTCTCAAAAACAAAAAGGCGTTCACTAGCTAAGATGTGATCTTCGATGACTATTCCATATTGAAAGATGTGGCTGGAGATAATAAGGAGGCATGTGGAGCATTAAGGGACAATAATTCGGTGGAGGTGGAGTTATCTGGCGCTCACAAGGTTACAGACACAGAAGCACAATTACAGCCTATTGATGTGGAGGTGGATGGAAAGATTTCGGAGATAGAAGGTGTAGACCAACCCCAACAGGGCGCACAGGCAATGGCATTAAGGTGATCAACACGTACGCATAAGGTACCGGTTAGATACGGTTTTGAAGATATGGCTGCATTTGTCTAGTCACTAAAAGCAGAGATCCTAGCTCTTATCATAAGGCCATTGGGCAAGAGCATAGTGATCGATGGACTGTAGCGATGATGGAGGAGATAGAGTCACTTTGAAAGAACAGTATGTGAAGATTGAAAGAGCTACCGAAAGATAAAAGGGCTATTGGCTGCAAGTAGGTAAACAAAAAAGGAAAATGAGCAATACAAGACACGTTTAGTTGTGAAGGGTTTTGCTCAGAAGGAGAGGGTTGACTACAACGAGATTTTCTTGCTGGTAGTTAAGCATACGTCTATTCGAGTGTTGTTAGCGATGGTAGCTACTCAAGATTTTGAATTGGAGCAAATGGACGTGAAAACGACATTTCTACATGGGGAGTTGGAAGAGACGATCTTCATGAAGTAACCTAAAGGATTTATAGAGCCCGACAAGGATGATCATGTATGTGAACTCAAGCGGTCTTTATATGGGTTGAAGCAATCTCCCAGGCAGTGGTACAAGCATTTCGATTCATTCATGAAGAAGACCAATTACTCTCGATGTGAGTATGATAGCTGCGTATACTTGAAGCGACTTAAGGATGAGTCATCAACATATCTATTTTTATATGTCGATGACATGTTGATCATGGCTAAGAGTATGGAGGAAATAAAGACGCTCAAAGCATCTTTGAGCACATAATTTGACATAAAGAACTTAGGTGAATCGAAGAAGATTCTTTGGATGGAAATTTTTCGAGACAGAAAGGCTGGAAAGCTGTGGCAATCCCAAGTTAGATATATAGAGAAGGTGTTGGAGAGATTCAACATGAAGAACTCTAGATCGGTGAGTACCCTTATCGTCGGTCATTTCAAGTTATCCTCGAAGGAGTGTCCGAAATCAGTGGAAGAGGAGGAAAAGATGTCTCGAGTACCATATGTAATGTTGGCTATAGTGTCCTCAAAGTCAATTATTGGATCGCAGGCACGTGATTGCAATAATTAAGGGAGGACCTATACCGGTAGGACAGTCTTACTCGAGATGATGGTATGCTATCTGGTTTGTCTTTATCATCGTGTACATGCTTTAGGTGACATTACAGATCACTATTACACGTTGATAGAGCCCTTAAGATTCTTGCTTGACTACCAGCAGTATAATGGCGATCATATACGTGAGAGTTGGGTAGTCTATAAGCACATCCTTAAAGTGTTCCTAGTCATGGGAGTTTCAAGACTGGGCATCAATACTCCGAGAGTAGACTAGTGTATATGGATCGAGACCCCGACGAGGGGCGGTGGCCGGTTTCACAAGCCATTGGTGTCAGTTGGTTCACCTAAGATAGTATACAAGTGCTCATTGGGTTATGAATACACCGGACAGACTCGCCAGGAACATGCTAGTTGGTATTATACCTATCATCAGATAACAGTTCCCTGGTGACATGTATACAGGTTATTCTATCGACCTGATATCATTATTTGTCTCGTGTGAGTTCCCACTGTGCTTTGATTACTACCCTACCATGGCTTAAAAGAGTCATGCAAACAGGTTTTAGTTGGGTACAGTCCCAAGCCACATGGAGGTAGTGAGCGGATCGGCAGGGGATTCGTCTCTCCCGGTGTTGGGGGTGATATCGCGCTGTGTTTGGAGAGCCATTACATAAAGTCCCTAGCCAGGGCAAGCGAGATTTACTTGTAGGTATTCCAGTAGTTTCTCAGGTTGTTCTAAGTGTAAGTCCATGCTACCTCTCCCAGTACTTTCGGGCATGCGGAATTTGGTGAAAAACAATTTTCTAGAGGTGGTAACATGGACTCAAAACCGGATCTTTGTTAAATATCTAACTAACAACCTAACTAGGAGTTTTTAACTACTCGGTTAGGGGGTTATACCTTTCTTACTTGAACTCCTTCATCTTCAAACCTCGATGGTTGTCCGGATCGGCTTCACCCCGTCGTCTCCTTGCGCCGAAGATCGATCCACCTGAAAGCTTCTACCTTTGGCTTCTTCTTCGAACTTTGAAGAAACTAGTTCACTCGGTTTGCTAAACCTTATGAACTAGAATGAGTAGAGGAGAGTGTGTTGGGATTTTCTCTATGGTTCTTGGTTCTCAACACATGAGACATGTGAACCATAGACTAAAGAGAGGGAGAGCAAGAGGAAGGAGATGAGAGCTCAAGAACACAAGAGAGAGAATGAAAATGATAGAATGAGCAAGACTTTTCTCACTTGGCTTGTAGGGTTGCTAGGCACGCGCACAAGGGTCTACGAGGCATCAACCATGCCCGATTAAAAATTTAGCCGTGCCGAACAACCCGAATACGGAACTTTAAACTAGAGATTAGGCGAAAACAAGCATGTTAACAACTTTAACACTAAGTGAGAGGGATTACAACCTTTGTAGATCCGGTCCTTCACTTCATATGCTCCGTGTTGTGGTCCCTTCGCTGCGATCATCGGGATCCGGACTCTCGAGAGGCTCCACGAAGAGAAAGACGCAACCTTTGCTTCCGATCTTCGATACTAAGATGATCTACCTTGAAGTTTCTTTAACACAAGCTAACACTCATGAAATGATGTGAACACCCTCATCTAAATGGCAAGGGAAGATGAGGATGATGAAGTAGGATTTTTGCTCTCTTTATTTATCTTTTTCTCATATTTATCCATCACAAAAATCAAAGCAAGAAACCATTTCAAGCAAAGAAGAAGAAGGAAGAAGATGATGACTAATATTAGAATCCTTTTGTGATGAATAGGAAACGAAATGATATGATGAATAATGTAACCATGGTCAAACTAACCCTTGTAGAGATTTGACTAAGGTTAAAGGTTTGGTTAGGTTAAGGAAATATCTAGCATAATATCTTAACAAAGACAAAGAAAGAAAGCTTCTAGAAACTTCTAGAAAACCTTAACCCTAATCAAACCCTAACCATGTTTAATCTCTACTAAACAAGTTGCATTAGTTATCATATCATGTTACAATATTATATATCACATATATAATATTTATCGTAACAAAATAAAATAATACATTTAACATATATCGCATATATATCAATGTATTACCCGAGTGAGAAAAAGAATCTTTTAGTGAGCAAATATTAGTTAATGCAATTTAATATATCAAATATATTATTATACATTAAATTATCGAATCAACACTTGATCCGACAATCCGGCTATATCGCATATAACCGACTAATATTTATCCGTACCGATTCATCGAATCAACACTTGATCCGATGACCCGGCTGATATCAAATATCGCGAGAATAGAATATGGTATCACATATCGCATTATCCTCGGTCCCGCACATATCACATATGTGCCCCTACTCCGTTTTGCCTGAGTCAAGAAACCTCTGTGTAGGACTCTAAAGAATCGTCAATACGCCGGCAGTAGGTGATGATCATATCAAACACCCACAAGCTGCAAGCGGTCAGCTAAATGTAACAGCTACCCAGGTATTGAGCGCTCAGAAGATCAACAAGCAAGCCTGTACATTCTCCTGTGAATCCAAACAGTAACACTCCCGTACAGTCCGGTCTCGTCGTCTGATATGTTGCATATCTCGCCTAGGGGTAGTAAACGTCAGACCCCAGTAGCTTGATAAGTCGTGTCGATTTGAGGTCTATAACAGTTCGAGAAACTACTGATAACACTTACCAGTAAATCTCAGCAACCCTGGCCAGGGATTTCCGGTTATAGCCAATCTAACACATCACAACATCAACTCCCTATACCGGGAGAGACGAATCCCCTCGTATCGCTCATTGCCTCCATATGACTCGGGACTGTACCCAAAAGCCACCTTTTTGCACGCCCTCTTGGACGTGGTATGATGGAAATCAAAGCACAGTGGGAATCACACAAGACTCTATGACGATCTCGGGTCGACAGACTACTCTGTACCAGTGTCACCGAAGAACTGCCATCTGACGTATGGTATAATACCATCTGGGAGTTCTCGGTGAGTCCGTCCAGTGTACCCAGTCTCCACTGAGCACCTGTACACCATCCTTGATGTCAAACACCGATGGATATGGGATCATCCATCGCCCATCATATGGGTCAAGATACGTATACGCTAGTCTACTCTGGTGTATCGATGCCCTGTCTCGATACACCCTCGACTAGGAACAGTTATAGGATGTACTCGTCGACTACCGTGGCCCCACTAGTATGATCTCATCATAGTCCCAGTAGTCGAGTACATATCCTAAGGGCTTTATCAACATGTAATATAGAGACAGTCAGAGTACATGTTAAGATAATGTACAACCAGATAGCATACTATCATGTCGAGCAAGAAAGTCCTCCCTATATATGTCCTAGCATCCACTACAATATACATCGTATGTACAGTAATGGCCTCTAGGGCATACATATAACTAACAATCTCCCACTTGCACTAGGGCCATCTGTTATGGTATCGCATACCCAACAATTAGCTGCGGTTGAAGTATCTCATACTCAACCATCCCATAAAAGTCTCTACTGGGAAAAAGGCCTTCATGAGTGGATCCGCGCTGTTGTCCTCTGTGTCTACTCTCCTAACCTCGATCTCCCTGGAGATCATCCATCTCCATGATCAGGTGATACTGCCTAAGAATTATATCTGGATTTCTGATGGGACGGTAGTTCCTTGGCTGAAGCCACAACTCCATTGTCACACAATGGTAGGAACGAAGTTCATCTTATGAACTTATATATATCCAGACTGCCTCTTTTGTAGCATCCTTGGTAACGATGTATCTTGCCTTTAATCGTCTAGCATGTCACGGTATCTTAGCTTGAAACTCTTCCAACATACCGTCCCTCCACTGAGGGTAAAGACAATGCCTGCGACTGACATTCAGTCGTCCTTATCAGCCTGGAACCTTTTCAGTGATTCTCCCCAGGATCGATTGATACCATCTCACTACAACTAGTGAGAATCCTAACATCCAATTAGATCTATCTCATAGATCCAAAATCCCGGATTTAGGAGGTATCACTTTGATCCTATATGGAGAATCCTTGTGATAAGCGGAGATTGACCGAGCGTAGCATAGGAAACTCCTTCCCTATCAAGAGTATGTCATCTACGTACTCTACGAGGATCACCACCATACTCTCTATTACCTTTTTGTATATACAAGGTTCATCTACCATTTTGATGAAGTCATTGACTACCACATCAAAACAGATGTTCCAACTCCGTGATGCCTGTTTTATCATATAAAACATCTTGCACACATTTCCGCTGCTCCCACTGTCTACGAAGCCCTCTGGCTGTGTACTTATAGACGTTCTCTTCTAAAACATCACTTAGAAAAGCAGTCATGACACCCAACCACCAGATATCGTAGTCATGGTATGTAGCCGTGGCAAGTAGGATCTGGATGGACCTAAGCATAGCTTTGGAAGTCTCAACTTTTCCATGTACACCAAGTAATCTTCTCAAGATATACTCGCTCCCGATGGGGATTTAACCCTTCAGATAAAGCAACCAAAGTCCATACTTTGTTGGTGTATAAGGATTCCATCTCAGATCGATAAGCATCCAGCCATTCTTACAGAGTCCCACTCCTGATGGCCAGCTCGAAACTAGTTGGGTCATCATCTCATGATGCAATCCTCGCTCCCACTGTCATAAAGAAACCGAAGTATCTCTCAGGTGGGTAAGGAACCCTGCTAGATCGGCGGAGAGGCTGAGGTTCGTTGGAAACTATTGAATTTTTTGGTTCTACCAAATCATCAGCTGCATTTTGTATAGCTGGAACCTTTCCAGTTGTACATAACAGACCTTGCCTCGAGCTTGTCCGGATTTTGCTTTTAAACATAGGCCGGACAACCCCAAATCTTAACTAACTTAAGATATGGGCTCTTCCCTTTCCATATCACATATGAAGCGGTAGGCAACTGATTTGATTTGAACCCTATTCAATAGGTATGCAGCTTCTCAAGTGCATAACTCCCAAAAGGAAATAGGAAACTCAGTAGTACTCATCATAGAGCACACCATATCACATAGGGTGCTATTGCTCCGCCCCGATACACCGACGTACTGTGGTGTATACGGAGGAGTAATGCTGAGAGAGAATCTCATTCTCCTTTAGAATAGTCCAGGAATTCCGTGCTTAAGTATTCTCCTCCTTGATCACATCATAGGACATAATACTTATACCCGTATTTTGGTTCTTTACTTCTAACTTATATTCTGTGAATATCTCAAAAGGTTCGGACTTGTGTTTCAGCAGGAACATATGTCTGAATCTTGAGAGGTTATCAGAGAATGTAAAGAAGTACAAAGAACCGATCTTGGCGTATGTAGACAGAGGACTTTCATACATCAGCATGTATTAATCCCAAAAGTTCACTAACTCTTTCTCTGTTTCCAACAAACAGAGCTGTGGTCATCTTATCTTTGTGACATGACTGGCAAGTTTCACAAGATGTAAATTCAAACTAATTTAAATATGCATCTATATGTAACTTCAGCCAGTCGGATCACATTGATATGACCTAGTCTACAATGCCTCAAGAAGGATTCGTTCATTTCTGAACTCTTCCTCTTGTGTGTTTTCCGTATACTAAGAACTGTAATTTGATTTAGAACGTCAATGCTTTTAGATAACGTGCCTGAACCGATCAACTCTTGATATAGGAAATGTTCAAAACATTATCCAACAATACAAAATTATATTCTTTCTTTACTAATAAAGAGACTGATATGATTTTGTATATCGGGTTCGGTATCTAATAACATTTATTCAGAATCAATGCATTCTGGTAATATAGGGTGAGAGTGACCAACAGACTTGGCTGCAACACTTGCACCGTTTTCTGTCTCATGAAACTTATCACCCGTTCTCAGTTCTCTACCTATCTGTAGCCCATGTAACAGATTACATATACGGGATCCTGATCCGGTATCACATACCCAGGACGTAAAGGATACTGAGAAACAGTTCTCTGTAATGAACACACCCGAAGATGATGCATCAGCATGCACTTTCTTCGTTTGGGCGGCACGGGAAATCTGGTATTCCCTAATTTCCTGCTCTGTCTTATAACAATTATAAGTTGGAGCGGGACCAACGTTCCCCAGCTCAGTATAACAAGCGGGTTCGGTCAAATATTTCCGTTTTATTATCTTGATTAAGGCGTGATATAGTCGCTACCTGGAGAGAGAGAAGAAAACACTCAGCGTATGCTCTTACAAGATTAGATTGGTTATCTAATATATCTAATCAGGATGTCTCCCACTGTTTTAATCAAATCTTCCTTCAAACCCTAAAAGGAAAGATTAGCCGGGATTAATTACACCCTACAAGTTCGCCAATCTTTCAGCCAGGCCAGTGTCGGTACTTTGAGGGAGGTCCCCCGTGCTGTCGCACGAACCTAATTAAAGTAAACCTCGTTTTCCCAGGGGCGTAACCCCGTTGACACCTTTCTAGACACCTACCTGATCGGCTAATTGTAATGTGTAAAACTCTCCCAGGAGTAACTCTTACTCGCAGCGGGTATCGGGATCCAACTATCTCATAGAAGGTATGCAATCTCATTGCAAATTTCAACACTTGAAATTCCCAATAGTATTTTGCCCCTAGCATCTTATGACCTTGGCTAAGGTCAACAAATCGTAAGTGCTAGCCAAGTTCAACTCGTCATTTCCCGATTGAATTAAACCCACCCGCACGACCCTTGGCTAAGGTCAACAAAGCCGCACGACTACCCTAACTCAATCGCATCATATGCTTATACAGATAAGCACTAATTAGCTACCGCACACTACGCCTTGGCTAAGGTCAACAAACGCAACACGAATACTAAGAAGTACTTATCTGAAATGACGGAGGGCTACGACCGGTTTTTTTATGAAAACCCTTTGCGTAATGAACTTGATATCGTTGTAGAATCGAGTGATTTTAAATGGAATGTTTTTGAGGCTTTTCTAGTTTTGCTAAAGGGGTCACTCCCGGTGAAGGGATCGTCGGCCCTTTCCTCATCGAATAAGGTGCAGGATATTTCACAAATATCACTATGCAAAGCAGAAACTATAGAAGCAATCAAAAGACAAACCGAGTTTGTAGTATCTGCCAGTTATTGCTAAAGGAGTCACTCCCGGTGAAGGGATCTCGGTCCTTTCCTTATCGAATAAGGTGCTGATGTTCTACAAGGAACACCGCTATGCAAAGCAACAACTAGAGCTACCAGTTTTTATAAACAAGTTTCTACAACATCTTAGGTTTCTTTTAGTTCATTAATCTCATTAATGAAGTCCCATTTTAATATGCTTCACAAGCATCTCTTTTGAAACGAAATCTGCAATATAACATATATCTCATATATATAATATAAACATTTGTCTCAGGCAGTAATATAATCTCATCACAGAACATTGCAGCAGAAGAACATATATGAAATATTGGATATACTAGGATGTCCGTGTTTTCAATACGAGCCTGTATAAAACACGGATTCCACGGTCGCGATGAATAGCCAAACCCACATCCCTAGACCCCTACGAGAGCGGCAAGTAACACTGCCAATTCTAGGGTTAGGAGACCCGGTCTCGACTCCTCGAGATGGTCTCCCACTGGACCCTAGAACCCGGTTACTTGTGCTCCCCGCCTTGGGTCTACCTAATGCGGAAAAATAAATAATATACAACGGTGACATCTTCCGCTACCTGGAAGTGCCCCAATAAAAGAATATTACATACAAATGAATTTTACATGAATGAAAAAGAAAAACTCTCATCTCACATAAAACCCCCGGCTATTCAAACGCGACGATCCAATACAACATATCACAGCAACACATAATATCTCATATCATCAACGTAAGCAAGTATGCGTATCCCGATTGTCGTTGATGTATAGCAACGAAGCCCGCGATACACCACATACTACGCTTACGGTCACAGAAAAGAAAGTGTAAAACTACAACAGTTGGAATCCGCAACTTCTTTAGACATCGCATGCCTAACCAAATGAATACCTTTAGACATCGCATGCCTAACAATTATAAACCCCGCATTTTAGTCTCATTATCGAAAACTCTTTTCAATATCAAGTCGGGCAATTCAACAAGATTCCCGACGTCCTGATCGAATGCTCGTCGCAAACTTTAGTAGACGGCCGCACCCCCGATACCGTCGACGAAGTGCACCAAGGCGGAACACCGCTACCGGGAGTACCCGAACGGATGCTTTCGGCGACGGGGTTCTCCTACAGTCACTTGGTCGGGGCTATGGAGTGAGGCTGTCTATTAAGTTTACCCGGCGAGTATCCGCGTATGCTACGTAATTGCGACGGACTTTTGATCACATCAAAATTCCGTGACAACCGATCATCTGAGACTAAACTGCTATGTCTATAATATTCAAATCAGTTATCTCATAACTACCTGTGGATTCCAAATATTGTATCACATTCCAGATAAATAGAAAAAGTTAAACTTTCCGATCGAATCATCAAGCACCCAAGATTTCCCCACATGAAATCAGTTTAAAAACATCCATCACATGCCACAGTACCAATGGTCCAGCCGTAGAAGGGTCAAGCCAACGCCTCACATGTGGCACGCCATACTGCCCCAAACCCTAAGGTTCAAAGGGCAGTTCAAGACGGTCACATAATCGAGTTAAGGTTTGTTGTCTTCTAGAGGGTCCACCGAGTTACTTGCATGACTTAGAACATTCTTAAACACGAGGAAAAATCCAACTTTTGAAAAATTTTCCAACAGGGGAAAAAGTGAGTTATTGATATCTGTTCGAACATTTTAACAGTTTCTAAAAATTATCCGGAAAACCACATAGACAAAATTAGACATCCCGGTCGAAACATCGAATCCCCAAAACAACCCCAGAAAATTCAACTCTTGAATAAATATTAAAAATTCCCAGAAAATCCAGCATAATAAAATAGGAGTTACTGTGCAAACAGAAATTGATGACGTCATCATTTCGCCGCGGAACCGCTGCAGAATGCATGCTTCTGCCGCGGTTCCGCCGCGCTTTATACTGTTCATCGAAAACTTTTTGCAGCGTAATTCTTATAATTCCCTGCTGAATTTTTTAAGCATTTTTAATGTGGAAAAATCCCAGTTTTTAGAAAAAGTCCAGAGAGCGGGTTTTATCGGGGTTTCGGGTTTCGATCGGACTTTAAACTTCGTCTAGACTTCGCCTAAAGCTCTAGCTTGGCTCTGATACCACTGTAGGGTTGCTAGGCATGCCCACAAGGGTCTACGAGGCATCAACCATGCCCGATTAAAAATTTAGCCATGCCGAACAACCCGAATACGGAACTTTAAACTAGAGATTAGGCGAAAACAAGCATGTTAACAACTTTAACACTAAGTGAGAGGGATTACAACCTTTGTAGATCCGGTCCTTCACTTCATATGCTCCGTGTTGTGGTCCCTTCGCTGCGATCATCAGGATCCGGACTCTCAAGAGGCTCCACGAAGAGAAAGACGCAACCTTTGCTTCCGATCTTCGATACTAAGATGATCTACCTTGAAGTTTCTTTAACACAAGCTAACACTCATGAAATGATGTGAACACCCTCATCTAAATGGCAAGGGAAGATGAGGATGATGAAGTAGGATTTTTGCTCTCTTTATTTATCTTTTTCTCATATTTATCCATCACAAAAATCAAAGCAAGAAACCATTTCAAACAAAGAAGAAGAAGGAAGAAGATGATGAATAATATTAGAATCCTTTTGTGATGAATAGGAAAAGAAATGAGATGATGAATAATGTAACCATGGTCAAACTAACCCTTGTAGAGATTTGACTAAGGTTAAAGGTTTGGTTAGGTTAAGGAAATATCTAGCATAATATCTTAACAAAGACAAAGAAAGAAAGCTTCTAGAAACTTCTAGAAAACCTTAACCCTAATCAAACCCTAACCATGTTTAATCTCTACTAAACAAGTTGCATTAGTTATCATATCATGTTACAATATTATATATCACATATATAATATTTATCGTAACAAAATAAAATAATACATTTAACATATATCGCATATATATCAATGTATTACCCGAGTGAGAAAAAGAATCTTTTAGTGAGCAAATATTAGTTAATGCAATTTAATATATCAAATATATTATTATACATTAAATTATCGAATCAACACTTGATCCGACAATCCGGCTATATCGCATATAACCGACTAATATTTATCCGTACCGATTCATCGAATCAACACTTGATCCGATGACCCGGCTGATATCAAATATCGCGAGAATAGAATACGGTATCACATATCGCATTATCCTCGGTCCCGCACATATCACATATGTGCCCCTACTCCGTTTTGCCTGAGTCAAGAAACCTCTGTGTAGGACTCTAAAGAATCGTCAATACGCCGGCAGTAGGTGATGATCATATCAAACACCCACAAGCTGCAAGCAGTCAGCTAAACGTAACAGCTACCCAGGTATTGAGCGCTCAGAAGATCAACAAGCAAGCCTGTACATTCTCCTGCGAATCCAAACAGTAACACTCCCGTACAGTCCGGTCTCGTCGTCTGATATGTTGCATATCTCGCCTAGGGGTGGTAAACGTCAGACCCCAGTAGCTTGATAAGTCGTGTCGATTTGAGGTCTATAACAGTTCAAGAAACTACTGATAACACTTACCAGTAAATCTCAGCAACCCTGGCCAGGGATTTCCGGTTATAGCCAATCTAACACAGCACAACATCAACTCCCTATAGCGGGAGAGACGAATCCCCTCCTATCGCTCATTGCCTCCATATGATTCGGGACTGTACCCAAAAGCCACCTTTTTGCACGCCCTCTTGGACGTGGTATGATGGAAATCAAAGCACAGTGGGAGTCACACAAGACTCTATGACGATCTCGGGTCGACAGACTACTCTGTACCAGTGTCACCGAAGAACTGCCATCTGACGTATGGTATAATACCATCTGGGAGTTCTCGGCGAGTCCGTCCAGTGTACCCAGTCTCCACTGAGCACCCGTACACCATCCTTGATGTCAAACACCGATGGATATGGGATCATCCATCGCCCATCATATGGGTCAAGATGCGTATACGCTAGTCTACTCTGGTGTATCGATGCCCTGTCTCGATACACCCTCGACTAGGAACAGTTATAGGATGTACTCGTCGACTACCGTGGCCCTACTAGTATGATCTCATCATAGTCCCAGTAGTCGAGTACATATCCTAAGGGCTTTATCAACATGTAACATAGAGACAATCAGAGTACATGTTAAGATAAAGTACAACCAGATAGCATACTATCATGTCGAGCAAGAAAGTCCTCCCTATATATGTCCTAGCATCCACTACAATATACATCGTATGTACAGTAATGGCCTCTAGGGCATACATATAACTAACATGGCTCTCATAATCCAAAACCATCATCACAAAAATAGTAATCAAGTATTGTGTAAATGGTTTAAGTCAAAATGGCTATATCATTTCATGCACTCATATTACACAAGAGAACAAGCAAGTGAAAAGTCTTTGCCATGAAATGATAGCCATTGTCATCATGATGGTCAACTAGTCCAACCTAGTCAACCGGTCAACAAAGTCAACAAGTCAACAAAGTCAACCCCTCAACAACCATGTCACCACAATACTTAATTAATATTATTGTTAATCATATATCGTATTCTCATTAGGGTTGAGCAAAAAGTCAATAGTCAACAGTCAACGGTCAACAACCCTAATGAGAATCCTCTGCCTCTGTCTCCCCGTCAACTGTGCATACACACCCGCATCCGCGTTCCGAGGAACACGAATACAAACTGGATAAAACCAATCCCAATACGTACACTAGGATCTGGCTTAAACCAAAGCCCTCTAGTGTAAACTGTCCGGACACTAAACGTGCACAAGTGCACGGATGTGACTGAACCCTGTCGCAAAACCATGCGACCTGTCGCAAAACCATGCGACCTCTACTCTTTTGCCTAAAGGCGAATAGCTTTCTGTGTGGGACTCTAAAGACTCGACACTACGCTGGCAGTGGGTTTAACCACAGAGCTCAAGCGGCACTAGCTGTGCGTAATGGTCCCCAGGTAGATGCCGACAAGAAGACTGACGAGGTGAACCCATCTGAACTCCTACTGAGCCTGAATGTGACAATCTCCGTACAATCCGGTCTGTTCGTCTGATACATCGCATGGCGGGCCTAGGGGGCGGTAAACGTCAGTCCCCTAATAGCGGTACAAGTCGTGTCGGAGTGAAGCCCAATACACCCTGAGATAACACTGGAAGCCTACCAGTATATTCCGCTTGCCCTGGCCAGGGACTACTCGTGTAATGGCTCTCCTAGACACAGCGCGATGTCAACCCCCAATACCGGGAGAGACGAATCCTGTCTAACCGTCACTGCCTCCAAGTGCTTCGGGACTGCACCCAACTACTACCTGTTTGCACGACTCCTTTGAGCCGTGGTAGGGTAGTAATCAAAGTACAGTGGGAACACACTCGAGGCGAAGTGACAGTGTCAAGTCAGCGGACTAAGCTGTACTCATGTCACCTGGGAACTGATAACTGACGATAGGTATAATACCAACCGGTCAGTTCCCGACGAGTCATGTCCAGTGTACTCGTAACCCAACGAGCACCCGCATACTATCTCCAGTACGACGTACTGACGGCTGTGGGACAGACCGTCTTCTACACTGGGATGAGAAGCGCATGCGCCAGTCTACTCCGGAGTATCGATGCCCTGTCTCGATAGTCCTGCGACTAGGGACCTGCATAAGGATGTGCTTATAGATTACCCAGCCCCACTAGTGTGACTGCCATCACAACGCTGGTAATCAAGCAAAGATCCTAAGGGCTCCACTAATGCGTATAGGTGATATAACAAACACATGTACACATTGAAGTAGAAACAAACCAAGTAGCATACTACTATTTTGAGCAAGATTGTATTATACAAGGTGAATATCCCAAGCTTCCATTAAGTAATATACAAACTAGTATGATACAGTAATGGTCTCTAGGACATATACGCTAACAATCTCCCACTTGCACTAAGGGCATGTACTGGCGTATCGAAGACCTATCATCTCGATCAGCCGTTCGAACTGAGTCTGGGGCAAGACCTTGGTGAATGGATCTGCAGTGTTATCTTCTGAAGCAACCCTCCGAACCTCGATCTCCTGGCGATCCACGATCTCCCTGATCAGGTGATACCGCCTCAAGATGTGTCTGGATCTCTGATGGGACCTGGGTTCCTTCGCTAAAGCTATAGCCCCGTTGTTGTCGCAATACAAAGGTATTAGATCAACAATGGACGGAACCACCTGAAGTTCTTTCAAGAACTTCCTCATCCAGACAGCTTCCTTTGCGGCATCAGATGCAGCGATGTATTCCGCTTCCATGGTCGAGTCTGCAACGGTTTCCTGTTTGGAACTCTTCCAACACACCGCCCCTCCATTGAGGGTAAAGACAAAACCCGACATGGACTTGGAATCATCCTTGTCACTCTGGAAGCTGGAGTCAGCAAAGGCCTCGATCTGGAGGTCCTTTCCGCCATACACCAAGAACATCTCCTTAGTCCTTCTCAGGTACTTGAGAATGTTCTTTACCGCTATCCAGTGTTTCTCCCCAGGGTTTGACTGATACCGGCTTACCACACTCAGTGCATAAGCTACATCCGGTCTGGTACACAACATCGCATACATTATAGAGCCTACCGCAGAAGCGTAGGGTATAATAGACATACGATCCCTCTCCAAATCAGTCTTGGGAGACATCTCTTTAGAGAGGGTGATCCCGTGACAAGCCGGTAGGTTACCGCGCTTGGAATCTTCCATACTGAATCTCTTCAGTATGGTGTCGATGTACCTGGACTGTGAAAATCCTAATATTCTCTTGGGTCTATCACGATGGATCCGGATCCCCAGGATGTATGAGGCATCACCCAGGTCTTTCATGGAGAACCTGTGTGACAAGAACCCCTTGACAGATTGTAGCATAGGAATGTCATTTCCTATTAAGAGAATGTCATCCACGTATAAAACGAGGAATACTACAGTTCTCGCTACAAATCTACTGTAGATGCATGGTTCATCTGGATTTTTGATAAAGCCAAATTCCTTGACCGTCTCATCAAAGCAGATGTTCCAACTCCGCGATGCCTGCTTTAGTCCATAGAAGGACTTAAGCAACTTGCACACCTTTCCGCTGCTCCCACTCTGAAGGAAACCCTCTGGTTGGTCCATATAGACACACTCCTCTAAATTTCCATTTAGAAAAGCGGTCTTTACGTCCATTTGCCAGATCTCATAATCGTGGAAGGCAGCAATGGCAAGAAGGATCCGAATGGATTTCAGCATAGCCACAGGAGAAAAGGTTTCGTCATAGTCCAAGCCAGGTCTTTGACGGAAACCCTTTGCAACAAGTCTAGCTTTATAGGTCTCAACCTGTCCATCTACACCAATCTTCCTTTTGAAGATCCACTTGCATCCTACGGGTTTTACCCCGTCTGGAGCAATGTCCAACGTCCATACCTTGTTGGTGTACATGGACTCCATTTTGGTCCGCATTGCATCCAGCCATTTTACTGAGTCAACGCTCTGAACGGCCTGCTGGAAGATAGTAGGCTCATCATAATCTATGATGCAATCCTCTCTATCCCGTCTATGAGAAAACCGCAGTATCTCTCGGGCGGATGAGACTGCCTACTACTCCTGCGGAGCGGCGCAGGAATGTCCTGTTCTTTTGAACCCTCTGGTTCCACTAAGCTTTCAGTAATAGTCTGTGGTTCTGGAATTTCTTCCAGTTCTACTGCGCTCCCACTAATTTCCTTTTCCAAGAACTGGTGTTCTAGAAAGTGGGCATTACGAGAAACAAGGACTTTTTGTTCCTCTGCGTGGTAGAAAAGATACACCCTGGTGTTCTTTGGGTATCTAACAAACTTGCACAGTACTGAGCGTGCCTCGAGTTTGTCCGCATGCTGCTTTTTGACAAAAGCTGGACACTCCCAGATCTTCAGATATTGAAGATAGGGTTTCTTCCCACTCCATAACTCATATGGTGTGGTAGGCACAGTCTTAGTGGAAACTCGGTTCAAAAGGTATGCGGCTGATTCTAGCGCATACCCCCAGAATGATCGCGGTAACTCAGCGTTACTCATCATGGACCGTACCATATCCAATAGGGTTCGGTTCCGTCTCTCCGATACACCGTTATGTTGCGGAGTGTATGGAGGAGTAAGCTGAGAGAGAATTCCGTTCTTTTTTAAATAGTCCAGGAACTCAGCACTCAAGTATTCACCACCTCGATCCGATCTTAGGATCTTGATACTTTTGCCGGTTTGTTTTTCTACTTCATTCTTATATTCCTGGAATTTTCCAAAGGCTTCGGACTTATGTTTCATTAAGAAGACATGTCCGAATCTTGAAAAATCATCCGTAAAAGTAATGAAGTAAGAAAAACCGCTTCGCGCATGTGTAGACATTGGACCGCACATGTCGCTGTGTACGAGTCCCAAGAGCTCGCTCGCTCTTACTCCGTGTCCAGTGAACGGAGTCTTTGTCATCTTTCCTTTAAGACAGGATTGACAAGTGCCATACGATTGATATTAGAACGGATTCAAATATCCTTCTGTATGTAACTTCGTCAACCTTCTCTCATTGATGTGACCCAGTCTACAATGCCACAAGAAAGTCTGATTTATTTCCGGAGACTTTCTTTTGTATGTATTCTGGACATTGAAAATCTGTGGTTGGTTTAACACGTATATACCATTGCTTAATGTACCTGACCCAATCAGAACTTGATTAAGGTGAATGTTTACAACATTACTTACAAACGCAAATTCATAACCTTCTTTAGAAACCAAAGATACAGAAATGATATTACAAGTTGCGTTGGGTACAAAAAAGCAATTACGCAAAACCAAAACATGTCCATCTGACATTCCCAGGTGATAGTCCCCCACGGCCTTAGCATCCATGCTAGCTCCGTTTGCAACTTTGAGGGTCATGTCACCTGCCTTCAAAACCCTACGGTTTCTCAACGCCTGCAAAGAATTACAGATATGAGATCCTGATCCGGTATCCAATACCCAGGAAGTAGAGTTTATTGAAAGACAGTTTTCAATAACATACACACCTGAAGCTGAAGCTGCAACCTGCTTCAATTCCTGTGTCCTGGCTTTCCAAGCCCTGCAATCATTCTTCCAGTGTCCTTTCTTATGACAATAGAAGCATTCTTCCTTATCCACAAGCTTTCCCACTTTCTTTGTTGCTTTTGCCTTTCCCTTCGTATCCACTTTACTAACACCGCCCCTTGGTTTGGCGGGGGCTTTCTTCTTCTTTCCCTTGGTTTTCGCCTTGAACCTAGAAGAGGAAGATCCTCCTACAAACAAAGTGGATGTTTCCCTACCTTTTTGTAGGGTGTCCTCTGCGCTCCTCAGCATGTTGAGGAGTTCTGAAAGTTCAACTTCCTTTTCTTGTAAGTTGAAGTTCAGTATAAACTGGGCGTAAGTGGAAGGAAGGGACTGGAGAATCAAGTCCGTATAGAGCTCATTCTCCAACGTGGTCCCAAGGTCCGCGAGCTCCTCAATGTAGCCAATCATCTTAAGCACGTGTTCCGCTACCGATGATCCGACGGCCAATCTTGTCGAAAATAACTTCTTCGACACTTCGTATCTTGCGATACGAGATTGCTCTCCATACAGTTCTTTTGTATGAAGAAATATGGATTCGAGGTCCATATTCTCGTGCCTCCTCTGATGTTCGTTGTCCATAGAGGCAAGCACGAGGCACTTGGCCTTCGCGCAGTCTAGTTCCCAGGTCTTACGGATTTCCTTATCCGCGAGGTTGGTTTTGGGACCTGGGACAGGGGGAGCTTTGGTGGTAAGAAGATACCCCAGCTTGTCGTAAGTGATTGCCATCTTGACATTCCTGAGCCAATCTTTGTAGTTTGGCCCTGTCAGTATGTTTTTATCTAGAAGTAACTTAAGTCCAGTCATGTCGATTGGTCGCTGCAATTAGGAGAGAGAAGAAACACTCAGCTTGATGCTCTTGCAAGTTTAGAATGGTTTTTAATTTGTCTAAACAGGATGGCTCCCACTGTTTCTCGAATCCCTCCTCAAACCAAAAAGGAAGAATTAGTCAGGATCAATCTCACCGTACAATACTTGCTTAACCGTTCGGCCAGGCTGGTGTCGGTACTTCGAGGGAGGTTTACCAACGCTTTCGCGAAGTTCCTTAATTAAATAATCTCTTTTCCCTGGGGGCGTAGCCCCGCTAACACCTTTCTAGACACCTACTTGGTTTATAGTATTGATCGTTAAGTGAGAAATTTCCCGAGGAGTAGCATATACTCACAGTAGGATCGGGATCCAAATATCATCGCGTGACGAAACTGAAGAAATCCTACCAGAATCATCACACTCCAAATGGTATGCAACTCTAGCAAGTTTCAGTACTTATGAAACTCCCGATGTGGATTTTTGCCCCATGCTCTTATGACCTTGGCGTGAGGTCAAAATGTCATAAGTCACATGTCAAGTTCTTCCCATCATTATCCAGGTTAATTTGAACCCACCCGTACCTACCCTTGACGTAGGCCAAAATGGCAGTACGGCTGTCCCAAACCAACGCATTCTATCTGTGCAACAGATAAATATCCGGCAGCTACCAATCACTATGCCTTGGCGTGAGGTCAAAATACATAGCTTGAATACTACCGAATTTTTAACTGAAATGATGGAGGGCTACGAATGGTTTTGGCTAAACCGTGAACGTAGTAAACTTGATATAATCGATGGAACGAGATAGCTTTTAAAAGGAGTGGCTCAAGCTCCGCATTTAAAAGTTAGTTTTGAAAAGAACCGAGTGGTTTTTCGAAAGTGTTCCAACGACTTTAACTTGGTTTATTTTCTTGCATTAGTTCTTTTAATACGTGATATTCTTGCATTGGTTCTTTTAATGCGTCCCATCATTTAATCCTACCATTGCAGAAAACAACCAAAATATGACGTACGCTTATGCCATTTGCATTCGCCACGGGGCCCCGTCATTACCCGTTAGGTTACTTAACTAACGACAGAGCGGGGGCTGGGCTAGCGCGGCTGTAAAACATAAGCAACGCCTAAATAATATCATATATAGATATACTGCAATGATAGCCATTTCAGATCACAGATGAACACATTGGATATACTAGGAATCCGCAATTCATACGAGTCTGTAACGAAAAGCAGATTACACGGTCGCGATGAATAGCCAATACCCCACCTAAGACCCCTACGGGTGCGGCAAACTACCCGCCAAGTACCCGAAGCGAAGCAACCTCCCTCAACTCCGTGAGTAGGCCACTCGGCACTTCGGCATACCCGGTAGTTTGTGCACCCCCTCCATGGGTCTATCCTAGGAGCAAAAACAGTAAAAAGAAATTATACAATGACGGCTACAACCCCGACCCGGTTGTGCGGCCATACAAATAATTATTACATCAATTTACAAATTTACATGAATTGAAAGAAAAGAAAACTCTCGTCTCACAACCCTCGGCTATTCACCCGCGACAATCCAATGAATTCATATACACATTCCAACGACATTACAGATCACAGATTTGTATAACCCCCACTAATCGACATACAGAGATTAGCAGACGTTCAATACAAATATCACATCACAGAAAAACCCGTCAGCTTAAGTCTTTTAGAAGTTCGATCAAAAATACGGATTTTCAGGCCCCAAACACAAAATTTTCGTTCTGGAAAATCTGGGCAGAAAATACATATTCCAAAAATCCCAAAATACCCCTATGAACAAACTGCAAAAATAAAACCCCACGACCGAGTCAACTCGGCCGCGGTTCCGCGGCGGGAGCAAGCTCCCGCCGCGGAAACGCGGTGCGTTGATCAATTCAGTGGGTCGAATTTTTGCAGTTTCTCCTAAAAACCCTGAGTCGATTTTTGGTATATCTCAAATAATTTTTGCAGCACTTTGAAAATCGACAGAAAGTTTGAAATCCGGGTGTATTTCGCGACTTTTTCTTCGATCGAATTTCTAGTTACTATGCTAACATGTTAGGTAGTGTTTAACTAGGCTCTGATACCACTGTAAGTCCATGCTACCTCTCCCGGTACTTTCGGGCATGCGGAATTTGGTGAAAAACAATTTTCTAGAGGTGGTAACATGGACTCAAAACCGGATCTTTGTTAAACATCTAACTAACAACCTAACTAGGAGTTGTTAACTACTCGGTTAGGGGGTTATACCTTTCTTACTTGAACTCCTTCATCTTCAAACCTCGATGGTTGTCCGGATCGGCTTCACCCCGTCGTCTCCTTACGCCAAAGATCGATCCACCTGAAAGCTTCTACCTTTGGCTTCTTCTTCGAACTTTGAAGAAACTAGTTCACTCGGTTTGCTAAACCTTGTGAACTAGAATGAGTAGAGGAGAGTGTGTTGGGATTTTCTCTATGGTTCTTGGTTCTCAACACATGAGACAAGTGAACCACAGACTAAAGAAAGGGAGAGCAAGAGGAAGGAGATGAGAGCTCAAGAACACAAGAGAGAGAATGAAAATGATAGAATGAGCAAGACTTTTCTCACTTGGCTCTCATAATCCAAAACCATCATCACAAAAATAGTAATCAAGTATTGTGTAAATGGTTTAAGTCAAAATGGCTATATCATTTCATGCACTCATATTACACAAGAGAACAAGCAAGTGAAAAGTCTTTGCCATGAAATGATAGCCATTGTCATCATGATGGTCAACTAGTCCAACCTAGTCAACCGGTCAACAAAGTCAACAAGTCAACAAAGTCAACCCCTCAACAACCATGTCACCACAATACTTAATTAATATTATTGTTAATCATATATCATATTCTCATTAGGGTTGAGCAAAAAGTCAATAGTCAACAGTCAACGGTCAACAACCCTAATGAGAATCCTCTGCCTCTGTCTCCCCGTCAACTGTGCATACACACCCGCATCCGCGTTCCGAGGAACACGAATACAAACTGGATAAAACCAATCCCAATACGTACACTAGGATCTGGCTTAAACCAAAGCCCTCTAGTGTAAACTGTCCGGACACTAAACGTGCACAAGTGCACGGATGTGACTGAACCCTGTCGCAAAACCATGCGACCTGTCGCAAAACCATGCGACCTCTACTCTTTTGCCTAAAGGCGAATAGCTTTCTGTGTGGGACTCTAAAGACTCGACACTACGCTGGCAGTGGGTTTAACCACAGAGCTCAAGCGGCACTAGCTGTGCGTAAGGGTCCCCAGGTAGATGCCGACAAGAAGACTGACGAGGTGAAACCCATCTGAACTCCTACTGAGCCTGAATGTGACAATCTCCGTACAATCCGGTCTGTTCGTCTGATACATCGCATGGCGGGCCTAGGGGGCGGTAAACGTCAGTCCCCTAATAGCGGTACAAGTCGTGTCGGAGTGAAGCCCAATACACCCTGAGATAACACTGGAAGCCTACCAGTATATTCCGCTTGCCCTGGCCAGGGACTACTCGTGTAATGGCTCTCCTAGACACAGCGCGATGTCAACCCCCAATACCGGGAGAGACGAATCCTGTCTAACCATCACTGCCTCCAAGTGCTTCGGGACTGCACCCAACTACTACCTGTTTGCACGACTCCTTTGAGCCGTGGTAGGGTAGTAATCAAAGTACAATGGGAACACACTCGAGGCGAAGTGACAGTGTCAAGTCAACGGACTAAGCTGTACTCATGTCACCTGGGAACTGATAACTGACGATAGGTATAATACCAACCGGTCAGTTCCCGACGAGTCATGTCCAGTGTACTCGTAACCCAACGAGCACCCGCATACTATCTCCAGTACGACGTACTGACAGCTGTGGGACAGACCGTCTCCCATACTGGGATGAGAAGCGCATGCGCCAGTCTACTCCGGAGTATCGATGCCCTGTCTCGATAGTCCTGCGACTAGGGACCTGCATAAGGATGTGCTTATAGATTACGCAGCCCCACTAGTGTGACTGCCATCACAACGCTGGTAATCAAGCAAAGATCCTAAGGGCTCCACTAATGCGTATAGGTGATATAACAAACACATGTACACATTGAAGTAGAAACAAACCAAGTAGCATACTACTATTTTGAGCAAGATTGTATTATACAAGGTGAATATCCCAAGCTTCCATTAAGTAATATACAAACTAGTATGATACAGTAATGGCCTCTAGGGCATATACACTAACACTAAGCCACACTTCGACACGACTTATACTGCTATTGGGGGTCTGACGTTTACCAGCCCTTAGGCCCGATATGCGATACTCATAGACGAACGGACCGGACTATACGGATATTGTCACTGACAGGCTCAGTAGGGTTTCAGGATGAGTTCGCTCATCGGCCTCCCTTTTGCTCACTACCTGGGCAGCCGTTACGTACAGCTAGTGTCACTGACGTGCTTGTGGTTAAACCCACTGCCAGCGTATTGACGAGTCTTTAAAGTCCCCCACAGAAAGTTTCCCAAGTTTGGGCGAAACGTTGTAGAGGCCGTATGGTTTTATGGCAGGGTTCGATCATATACGTGCACTTGTGCATGGATCATGGTCGGACGGATCATACTGGTGGGCTTTGGTTTAAGCTGGATCCTAGTATTAGATTGTTGGATTATTTTTGTCTCGTTGTATTCGTATTCAATCGGAATGCGGATGCAGGTATGTATATACAGATGAGGGGTATTCTTGTGATCTGTCACGAGTTTACTTTAGAAGATGCCATTCTATTTATTGTTTTAAACATTTGGATTAATGTTTATTAAGTGGAAATTGTGAGTGCAAGTCTTGACCAAGAGCATTAAATGTGGCATGTGCTTTTTTGGCGACTCATGGTGTGATTTCTTGTGCCATATCTATTCTTTTGATTGATTATTGTGTGGGATTAACATGTGAAGAGAGAGAGGGAAGCCATATGAGGCAAGGGTTTGGTCTTGAGTTGATTATTGAGACCTCTCACATTTTATCTCACACAATAAGTAAGCTCTTTTTCTTCACTAGCTTTTTCTTGAGCTCACAACTTCCATCAATGGCTTCTTCTTCAACGTCCACTCTATCCCTTTCATGAGTTGAGAATCCTAAAGTGTATTGAGACAAAGTAATCACACACTATCTCTACTTCATCTTGGGCATCTTGGTTGGCAAATTAGTTGCTCGAGTTGATTCGGTTTTTGAAGAGGGAGCCCGTATAAAGAATTCTCGACGTAGAGCCTCTTCGACAAGCGAGACCGGAGAGCGAACTTCGTCGGGGCAGCCGCAAGGAGCATGGCGCTGAGATTGAAGACCGAAGGACACGGATCGATCGGTATAATCTCTCCAAACTCTTTTTTGTATTACTAGTATAGGGTTAATGGCACGATCCGGGTTTTAGGGTTACGTTAGCGCCAGTTTATAAAAGTTTTTGTTCCGCATTTGGCCTTGGAAAGACGGCCGGGGCGCTGCCGTAGCCTTACATGGTATCTTAGCCAATCCATTAACCCTAATAACTAGTTTGCACAAGGTTAAAATCTCGATTGACAAATTTTTCCGAATCACGAATCTATGTTCATGTGCTTGCTGTCGATTTTCAAAGTTGTTCTAAATTTTTTTTGGGTACCTTAGAATTATGTGCAGGCAAAACTAGAGCTAAAGAAAAAATTTGGAGACCTAATTCCAAAATTACGCTGCGGAACCGGAGTACAATGTCGCATTTTGCGGCCCTTCCGCCGTGCTTTTTGGGCTACAGTACGCCAAAAGTTTTCTGGGGCTCGAGTTCATGAAAATATGATTTTTGTGATATATAGTTTTGGCCTAGATTTGTTTGAGTGCTGAATTTACATTTGAGGCCTATATGGAAAAGTTTAGTCGATCGAAATTTTAAATGTTTATTTTTCAGTACTTGCATTACTATCTGCGACCGTGAATGCCATTTGATGGGTACAACTTGTCTAATTGCTATATATTCTTTTAGACAAGTTTGCGAACGTGACATTCACGTTGACGTTCTGTCTTGCGCTGTATTGTTGCGGATTTGTCGTGGTGGATAGCTTGGGAGCAATGTTAGTACAATTTAGTTTTATTTGTACATTTGATATCGCGGAGCGTGTTCATATCAGAATTTTGCATTATGATATCACCCATTCTTAATCATATTACACATAAATAGGTGCTTTTGATCCATGTCTGCTAAATAGTTGCAGGTTACAGGTTCTCAGAACAATACAATAAAATTCAAGAAAATACGTTACAATAGTGAGACTACGACCAACAATAGATGAATTCATATGATGCCGCCTACCAGTTCAAGGAACAAAAGAAGATCAACAAACAGTTCAATTGCACAAAGCACAAGGGCAGCACAAGATTCAAGACTTCAACGTGAAGCTTACGGTAAAAGTCCACAAATTCTGCACTGTTGGAAATTTGGAAGAGAATTGAAGAGATTCTGAGAGACTAAGTGAAGAAAACAGAAGATAAAAGCAACTTGAAGAAACCCTAAAGAATTGGGCCCATGAGCCCACCAAATGGCCGCGGATCCGCTACCAAAAAGACATTTCTGCCGCGGAACCACGGCCGTGCAATGCACGTGTCGGTGCAGGTGTCGGTGCTTTGACTCGGTCTTTGGGGTTGTTTTGTAATTTCATGTATGGATCAGAATGTAAACCTAGGGTTTTTCCTATCTATAAATAGGAGGGCTCAAAGCCAAATAAAGGGGTGCCTCTTTTGGGTGCCTTATTTGAGATGACTCTTTTTATTTTCTAGTCTAAAATTTCATTCCATTGTAATCGTTTAGAGGTCATCAATAAAGGTATTTTTATTTTTTACCGTGCATTCTTTTATCTGAATTTAATTCCTGGAATTTTTATCTGTCTTTTATTATCTGCAACTTAGGTTATTAATTAAAAATGCATAAAAATGAATTCTTTTGTCACTTTCCTAATGAGTGAGTAATTCCTCACTTGTTAGGGTTAGGAGAGAGAAGGTTTGAGAGAAGGAAATCTCTCTCACTCCTTTCTTTGCCCATATAATTTTTAATTAGGACTCTATTTAATTCAACCATACACCACTCACTACGGCACCCTATCCTACGACATAGCGGTGATTCCCTAGTTAGACCGGTTGTGGTTGATTTAAATAGAGGTTAGGGCTAAGAGTTAAGAAAGGACGGACAAGGACAAAAGGGAAGAAATGAAGTTTCTTCCTAGTCGTGCTAATTCCCTTTGTTGACTATTACCCTAACACCTAAATTCTTCATTAGGGCACAGAAAGCAGTGAGTAGATTCTCTTTTCCGAACTAACCAAATCCTAACCCTAGCAAGCCTTTAAATCAATTTAATCTCATTCTTAGATCTTAAAACAAAACCGACTTGATTGGATTAACTCGTTAGAACATAAAGAAAAGGAATCCATCTCCCTGTGGACTGACCTGTACTCAATCGGCTAGCTACCAAGCGACACCGTTATTGATTGCGGTATTCTTACTTTGATTTTTAAAACGCATGTACCCAAAAGAACGATAAATCAAATGGCGCCGTTGCCGGGGAGACGGTAGTCTTTTTCTTTGTGTAATTTCGGGTTAAAAAATATATTAATAATTTAAAAATTATAAAAATTGAAAAATTTTAAAACAAAAAAATAAAATAAAATAAAATAAAATTCATCTTGTTCTTTTTGAAAGGTATTGTGTGAATTGCGCAGGAAAAGAAGATGGACTGATTCAGATCTGGAAAAAGCCAGTGAACAAATCAACAAACAGAAGATCTGAACAGACAGAGGAGAATCACAACAGACAACAGAAAAATTTTGAAGATCCAAACCAATTTAACCACCGCGGAACCGCGGCGGATTCAAGCGTTTGACCGCGGAACCGCGGTCAACTGCTGACATCAGCACCCCAAAATTTTCTGTAAGTATTTTTGTCCCTTCTCCTACCCTGAGCTCCACTGAAAATTTTTCCTGCAGGGTTCTTTGCGCAAAAATCTTTCTCCCTCTCCAATAAATTGTTTTTGTGCAGGATTTTTTTTGCTGCCAAATAAAAAAAAAATTGCAAGTGTTTCTGGCGTGTTAACTGCTTTGCATAATTAATACGGACTTTAAGGGGCTATAACTCTAATTAAGATTGGGTGGGAATTTCATTACCCTTCCTAAGACCCCAGAAATCACTAAAAGCATACGCATCACTCTTGAGCTTAATTAAAAAATATTTAGACTCAGCCAACTAAGGACTGTCGTGCTTATTAGGACAGAGGAAGGTTGTGGGCAATCGGTCGTTTATCTAAACCTGACTTTATGGTGCCTAGGCTAGACAAGTGAGAAAGGTAATTTTATGTTAGTGTTTATGCCCTAGAGGCCATTACTGTATCATACTAGTTTGTATATTTCTTAATGGAAGCTTAGGATATTCATAGTTGTATTGACAGTCTTGCTAAAAATGGTAGTATGCTACTTGGTTTGAGTCTACTTTAATATGTGCATATGTTTCTTTTAACGTATCGCTTATACATATTAGTAAAGCCCTTAGGATCTTTGCTTGATTACCAGCGTTATGATGGCAGCCACACTAATAGGGGCTGGGTAGTCTATAAGCAACATCCTATACAGGTCCCTGGTCGTAGGATTATCGAGACAGGGCATCGATACGCCAGAGTAAACTGATGTATACGCTTCTCATCCCGGCATAGGGAGATGGTCTGTCCCACAGCCATCAATACGTCGTACTGGAGGTAGTATGCAAGTGCTCATTAGGTTACAGGTACCGGGAACTGCAGGTTGGATTTATACCCATCGTCAGATAGCAGTTCCCAGGTGACATGAGTACAGCTTAGTCCATCGACTTGACACTGCTACTTTGCCTCGGGTGTGTTCCTACTGTACTTACATTACTACCCTACCACAGCTCAAAGGAGTCATGTAAACAGGTAGTAGTTGGGTGCAGTCCTGAAGCACTTGGAGGCAGTGGCGGTTAGACAGGATTCGTCTCTCCCGGTATTGGGAGTTGATATCGCGCTGTGTATGGAGAGCCATTACGCAAAGTCTCTGGCCAGGGCAAGCGAGATTTACTGGTAGCTTCCAGTAGTTTCTCAAGGTGTAATGGGCTTCACTCCGACACGCTTTATACCGCTATTAGGGGTCTGACGTTTACCGCCCCCTAGGCCCGATATGCGATAGTCCTAGATGAAAAGACCGGACTGTACGGAGATTGTCACATCAGGCTCAGTAGGAGTTCGGATGGGTTTCCTCATCGTCCTTCTTATCGACATCTACCTGGGGACCTTTACGTAAAGCCAGTACCGCTTGCGGCCTGTGGTTAAACCCACTGCCAGCGTAGTGTCGAGTTTTTAGAGTCCCACACAGAGAGTTTTTCTGCACCGGGAAAAAGATGTAGAGGCCGTATGGTTTTACGGCAGGGCCGCGATCACTTACGTACACTAGTGCGCATATTATGATTGGGCAGATAATACTAGCGGGCTTTGGTTTAAGCCAGATTCTGGTATTATACAGATGGATTTATTCAGTCAAAGATTATCCGTATTTTTCGGAAATACGGATGGGAGGGGCAGTCTCGTAATTTGTCGGGAAGGTTCTAGAATAAGATGACTCATTTGTATTTATTTCTTTTTAGGATTTAAACAAATGAGGTGGAGAGATAAAGTGTAGTTTTCATTAAATGGATAATGACTCATAAGATGATTATCTCAAATGAATTAGATGAAGCATGCTTGATATTATGATAGATATTTGTTATGATATTTTGATGCTTCATATTATTCTAAGATGAAACATTATTCATATCATTATCACAAAAGCTTTCTCTCTCCTAAAGTTTTCATCTTCTTCCTTAAAACCCTAATAGCTCTCATGAGTTGAGAATCCTAGGGTTTAAGTGACTAAGTAATCCATCTAATTACTCTACACCCTCTAGGACTTCTAGATTAGCGATCTAGAAGCCGTAGTTATCTCAGATTCGAGATAGGAGCTCGGACTATAGACTCTCGGGTGGATCGTCTTTGACTCGAGGAGGCCGTTGAGGTGCTCATGTTCCATAGAGCCTACGAGGTACGGAGGATAGCGATGAAGACCCGAAGGACAAGTAACGTGAGGTATAACTTCGAATCTGAGTAATTAAACCTCTCGTAGTTTGCTAGTAATGGTTTAGATACGATCCGTGTGCTCAAGTCCGTGTTATGAAGCTTTGATAATTGTTTTTCATATATTCCGCCTCCCCGCAAGCTCATGGGGTGCGTGACATGGACTTACAGCGGTATCAGAGACTACTAAACCTTTACTAGCTTGTTAGCAACTAATTAGAACTTCGATCGTCAGAAAAACACGAAAACATAACCCCGGACCCCTCAAGTTTCTGTCAATTTTAAACGTGTCGAAAAAATTATTTGATAGGTATGAAAATTCACAGCAGGGAATTCTAAGAACACTGGAGAAATACGAGGAGATAACTCGTTTGGACTGCTACGGAAGCGCGGCGGATTGGTGCGATTCGCCGCGGATCCGCGACCGAGTCAACTCAGAGTTGACTCATATTTGCACAGTAACTCTTATTTTATGGTTTTTTGTTTTCCTGTATATTCTATTTCTTCCCAGGTTATTTCAGTGCTGGCTTGCACATAGGGTAGAGACGGAAAAAGGTTGTCGATCGAAATTCTAAGTTATTTGCTAATCTAGTTATATATGTGATGTTTAATGTGTTCGTAAACCTCCCCTAATTGCTAGTATGCCGGTTAGCAGGGGATTGCACATTTCTGTAATGGTTTTTACTGGTTTGTGTATATGAACTTGATTGGATCGTTGTGATGATTAGCCGGGGTTTGAGATGAGTTTTTATATTCTTTCATTCGATATAAATTGTAATATGATGTAATATTTTTTTGCAGGGCACATCCGGGCTGAGGTTGTAGCCACCGTTGTATTATTTCATTTGCTGTTTTATGCTCCTAGGATAGACCCAAGGTGGGGTGCACAAACTACCGGGTACTTTGAAGTGTTTAGTGGCCTACTCACGTTGTTGAGGGAGACTGCTTCACTTCGGGTACTTGGCGGGTAGTTTGCCGTACCCGTAGGGGTCTAGGGTGGGGTAATGGCTATTCATCACAACCGTGTAATCCGTCTTTCGTTGCAGGCCCAAGGAAACGCGGATTGCTTGTATATCCAATAATGTTCATATGTGATCTGGAATGCCTATTATTGCGTCTGACGAATGTACAATATCTATATATGATATCTAGCGTTACTTATGTTTAACACCCGCGCTAACCCAGCCCCCGCTCTGTCGTTAGTTAAGTAACCTAATGGGTGAATGACGGGACCCAGTAGCGAATGCGGATGGCATAAGAGGACGTTGTATTTTCGTTGTTTTCTGCAATGATAGGTTAATTGATGGGACGCATTATATTAATGCAAAGAAAACAAACCAAAGTTGAATTGTTGGAACAAATTTAAAAAAAACCACTCGGTTATTTTAAAAGAGCAGAATTTTTTAATTGCGGAGCTTTAACCACTCCTTTTAAAAAGCTATCAGGTTCCTTCGATTATATCAAGTTCACTACGTTCACGGTTTCGCCAAAACCAGTCGTAGCCTTCCGTCATTTCTTATGGATGGTCAGTAGTATTCAAGCTATGTTTGTTGGCCTTCGTCAAGGCATAGTGTTTGGTAGCTGCTGGGGTATTCATTTGTTGCATAGATAGATGAGTTGGTTTGGGACAGTCGTATTATCTTGTTGGCCTTCGTCAAGGGTATGTACGGGTGGGTTCAAATTAACAAGATAATGATGGGCAGAACTTGACACGTGACTTATGATTTGTTGGCCTTCGTCAAGGTCATAAGAGCATGGGGCAAAAATCCACATCGGGAGTTTCTAAAGAAACTGAAACTTGCTAGTGTTGCATACCATTTGGAGTTTGATGAATGTTGGTAGGATTCCTTCAGCATTATCACACGATGATATTTAGATCCCGATCCTACTGTGAGTATCCGCTACTCATAAGGAGATTCGTCACTTAACGATCAATGCTATAAACCAAGTAGGTGTCTAGAACAGTGTCAGCGGGGCTACGCCTCCAGAGAAAAGAGGTTGTTTAATTAAGGAATTTCGCAAAAGCGTCGTAAAACCTCCCTCGAAGTACCGACACTAGCCTGGCTGAACGGTTAAGCAAGTATTGTACGGTGAGATCAGTCCTGGCTAATTCTTCTTTTATGGTTTGAGGAAGGATTCGAGAAACAGTGGGAGCCATCCAATTTAGATAAATTAAAAACCACTCTAAACTTGCAAGAGCATCATGCTAAAGTGTTCTCTCTCTCTCTCATTGCAGCGACCTTGTGACCATGACTAGGTTACATCTAAATAACAAAATGACTGAATCTGACATTTATGATTGGCAAAGGTCTGTCCAGATATCCATTGCCTATGACAAGCTGGACCACCCTATTACTACTCAAGCCCCCACTGTCCCAGGTCCAGTTTCCACCATCGCGGATATGGATATCTGTAACACCCGAGTTCACTTATACCAATTCCAGTTCCGTATTTAATTATCCGTGGTCCTTCTTGATTTATCGTGTTTGGGGTGCGAATGGTAGGTTACATTTTACATTGCATTCGACCCGACCCGCTTGCTTGAACTTGATTGATTTATATTTATAGGTTGCCCTGGTTTGTTGCATTGACACATGCATCTAGTACACTGCATATTGGCATTTCATCGGACATCGCATGCTTTATCATATAACTTTTAAGTCACGGAAAATAAATTAAAATTGCATTTCATAGCCTGCATGGTACCCCTAACCCCGTGGTAGCGTTCGCGCACCTTGTTCTCGTCCCGTTCAGTGAAACAGACGTGTTTGGATGGCTACGCGCACATGCGTGCATCCGTTCTTGGGGGTATGCTTTTTCTTTAACTGAGCATTCATTTTGTAATTTGGAAGCTGCATATAATTTTCATATTTTAAACCTGAAATTTTAGACCCGACCTGGACGTGTTTTGGAGTAAGTTTGTGTTCGCCAAAATCTCTAAACGGACTAATAATATAATATTATATTCTAATATAACTGCTTTTACACCTTAATCTAACCAGAATATATATTCATATATATTCTTAACAATCAATCCTGGGCATCCACGCCCACTCTCTGTCTCTCTCTCCTCTCTCTCTTCTACTATAATATTCTATGTTTCCTTTAAATCTTTTCTTCAACCAAACCATATCTCACACCCACGTACCCTTCTCTCTCCTCGCTCATCTTCTTCCTCCTTTCCCACGCGAAGCGTGAACCCATCTCCCGAGCACTAAGAACCCTCATCTCGCCGGAAAACTTCACCATTCCCATCACCGGCACCTCCTCGCCGGAGACCTTCACCCCACAGTCACCCCCTGGTCTTCTTCTCTAAATCCAGTGCAACCAAACCCCACTCCTCCTCTTATTCTTCCTCTTTCTTTTCTCTTCTTTTATTTTCTTTCTTGGATTCTTGATCTCCGTTTTCCGTAGTTTGCCGGAGCCGGGATCGTCGTCGACGATCCAGACGACCCAGAGGAAGTGCCTTGGCTGCGTCATCACCCTCATGCGTTGCTTGGACCCGTTCCGTGTGCCGTGCGTGCGTCGCGACTTTGCCGACATCGGACACATATCCGTTTCACGTTCCGTCCAGGAAAGTTAATCTTGCTACATGCTACTATAACATCTATATATATATTTATTTCATGTTTAAGATTGTAAGTGGAATCTAAGGCTGTTAATCTTCATTATTGCATTTCGATGTCAGAATATATCATAGTAGACTCAGATCTTAAATCATAATTCGTTGCATGTTAGAGCACCATATTGTATACCCACATCCGTGTTTAATTTGCTTACTAATTAACTGCATAACTCCTAGCACCTTTAAATAGCTTCCACCCCGAATACCCAGTGGCATTAATTGAACTTATCTTATATATCATTGCATCTCTAGAGTATTTAGTATGTATTAACATGATTGTAACATTCATATGTGTTCTGCTGTATTCAGATAAGGTTGAAACCATCTATTAAATACAAACTGATAACTGTGCATCTACATACTTTAATCTGTACCTGACTGCATTTCACGTTATAAATTCCAGCTTGTTGATTCTATTAATACACATGCTTGTTCTGTATGTCATGAATATGCTAGTTGATCTTGAGTACCCACCTGATATCTTGTACACCCCTGACATGACAAGACACATTTATGCATTACCTGACCCGACATGGTACCGTACACTACTTGACTTGACCTGATGTACCATGACTTGACCCGTTACCTGATCTTGTGCTTAATGCCAACAAACCTGACATGTAGTCCTTATGGACCGTTCCTGTTGTCTATCCAGACAAACCTGTTTATCTGATCCTGTGTTGGCATTAGTTCTTGATTACGGAATACCTGACTTGACATACACATATAACTTGGGGGTATGGGGAAATTAAAGGTGAAACCTGACTTGTAACTCAACAGTTCGCTACTTGTTATGATCAGTTTTAGAGGCTAGGCCCGCCTCGGACGATGCTGCTGACATCGTTGGTCTGTACTCCTTTCCTGTTAGTGCCTAGCGGCACGTCTCGGTTTCAGCCCGAGAGTCTGTAGACCGTGGTCCCGGGCATGCACGGGATACTATTGAGTTACATCGATGATTCATCAATTTGATTTCAAAGACTTTAGAACAGAAAACCTGATATAACAGTTTAGTTTACCTATTGCACACTACCCTGCACTGCTCTGATTTATATTACTGTTACCCTTGCTTATTTCATGTTTACATTCGCATCGCCTGTTACACTGTTCATATTTTATTACTTGATGACATGACGCGCTGACGTCTGGGTTTTGCATGGCCCAGATTCTTCTACCTTGTTGCAGACTGATTAAGAGTATTGCCGCTGTTAGACGAGCGGTGAGGTTCCTGTCGGTATGTAGTTTCACTCCCAAGTGTTTCATTTATTGTATCTTTTGACTTCCGCATATTTCTATTTCTTGACTCTTTTACTCTGGCTTATGGACATGTACTAGATAGTTAGTTTACTTTCCTGTTCTTGATATCTCTACAGCCGTAATGTGACTGTGGAAGGATTTTTCCTATCCACAGGTAGCATAGTTGGCTATGTCACGTGCCCATCTTAGCGTACTCTGGGAAGCGGGGCGTGACATGGTTCTTTTGGTATCAGATCCATAAGATATAGGTTAGTCGGGTTGATTCTTTTGTAGTTGGGTATTGTACCCAATACACGAATCAGAATACCCGTGTTTAGGAAACATGTCCTGCCACCTTGCCGTTTTACCGTTTTGAATCAAGTTCTTCCTGATTACATCTTTTACGATGTGCAAACTTCCTTGCATATCGACTCGAACACCTGATTCCTTGGTATCTCTAGGACTTGGGCGACTTGGGTGGAGTTATGTAATTGTGCCCATGAACTGCAGCATGGTTACAATGCGGTACTCTATTTAAGTAACTTAGAGTCCTGGCCTTGATTCACTTCCGTATTCCGTGATCGTTATATTACCTTGCTTCGCTGGGTTTCATTACTTACCAGTTCTTGTTTTATCGCCAACATGAATCATGGTTATCGTGCTTAATCCTCTTCAGTATCTGGACTTCGGATGAAGTCACCTCGGTATCTTACTCGTTCTTGTTTTTTTTTCCGCTTTAGGACTATTCAATCCTGGTGCATTTCCTTGTTGTTGTTGTCTTGGGGAATGGGATTTCGCGGCACTTTTCACGCTCATATTGATTGTAAGGAAGGGAAGTTGATTCTCCAATTTCCCGGACATTCGGAAGTTGTTTTGCTGGAGGAAGAAGTTCTGTCGGCCAGTCGAGTTAGGGCTAGGCCTACAAACAAGGTTCTTTCGTCAATGGCAGTGGATAAGGAAGAAGCGCCGGCTATATTGGAGAGTTTCATGGAAGCGTGAAGACATAATAGGTTTACCGCCGAAGCGAGACGTGGAGTTCGCGATCGATCTTGTTCCTGGTGCAGTGCCAATCTCAAAGGCGTATTATCCTTTGGCACCAGTGGAGTTGGAAGAAGTCAAGAAGCAGGTTGCTGAATTACTTGAGAAGGGTTGGCTTCGCAGCAGTAACTCATCTTGAGGAGCTCCAGTTCTCCTAGTAAAGAAGATGATGTCACAAGGAGGATGTGCATCGATTGTCGAGAATTAAGCCGGGTGACTATTAAGAACCAGCATCCGATCCCTCGTATTGGCGAATTATTTGAGCAGCTTAGTGGCGTGAGGGTATTCTCGAAGCTGGATTTGTGATCCAGATATCATCAGGTCCGAGTTCAATCAGAAGATACTTGCAAGACTGCGTTCCGAACTCAGTATGGACATTACGAGTATTAGTGATGCCCTTCGGAGTAACGAATACACCGGCAACATTTATGGACTTGATGAACGGAATCTTTTCACCATTCTTGGACCAGTTTTAGTAATGGTCATAGAAGATATTCTGGTCTACTCGAGGAGAATTGAAGAGCATGCAGAACACTTGAAGATCTCACTGCAGATATTGAGGAGAGAAAGATTGTATGCGAAGATGAGCAAGTGCGAGTTTTGGCTTGAAGAAGTAAAGTTTTGGGGCATATCGTAGCTGGAGATGGAATCGCCGGTTATCCAGGGAAGATTGCGACAGTTCAAGACTGGCCGATTCCGAAGAACGTTGTAGAAATCAGAAGTTTTCTTGGACTTGCAGGATACTATAGGAGGTTCGTGAGGAATTTTGCTCGTTTGGGCTGAGCCTCTGACCAAGCTTACGCACAAGAAAGGACCATTTATGTGGACGAATAAGTGTGCGTCAGCCCTTGAGGCGTTGGAGCAAGGTTTGTTAACTGCTTTTGTTTTGACCGTACCAGACGGTTCCGGAGGACTGGTGATTCACAGCGACGCATCTGGAAAAGTATTGGGATGTGTATTGATACAGCATGAGAAGGATGTAGATTACGCGCTCAAACAGTTGAAGACCCATGAGAAGAATCACTCAACTCATGACTTGAACCTTGCGGCTGGGATTTTCTCATTGAAGATTTGGAGACACTACTTTTAGGCGAAAGAGGTCGAAATATTCACCGATCACAAAAAAAAGCCTAAAGTACGTGTTCACTCAGAAGGAGCTATTCGTGAGACAGCGAAGATGGTTGAAACTGATGGCTGACTACGATCTTGATCTTAAGTACCATCCGGGGAAGCTTAATGTCGTACCGGATGCGCTCAGTCGGTTACCAGCAATTCAGATGTTGACTACGCGGAAGGAACTCGTTGAAGAATTTCGAGGATTTGATTTGGAGGTTATGCTACAGCATTCATCGGGACAGTTGATGCAGCTGCAAGTACATTCGTCGTTGATCGAGAATATTAAAGCAGCGCAACACAGGATCCTAGATTGCAAAGGTTTCGAGAACAGGTTGACGCTGGACTGCGAACATATTTATTGATCCACGAAGATGGTTCGTTGAGGTATGATAGCCGTTGTGTGTGCCAAAGGGAGATATTCGTGAAGAGCTTATGAAGGAGGCACACAATTCAGCTTATTCCGTACATCCAGGAGGCACAAGGATGTACCGTGATATACGATAGCATTTCTGGTAGGAAGGTTTGAAATGGGAAATTGCTCGCTTTGTGGCAAAATGCTTGGTGTGTCAGCAGGTTAAGGCTGAACATCGGAGGGCCACTGGTTTATTGCAACTATTTCCGATTCCTCAATCGAAGTGGGAACATATGACCATGGATTTCGTGACGGCTTCATCGCAGAGTCCAAAGGGCAATAATGCAGTTTGGGGACCGTTGATCGTTTGACCAAAGCAGCTCATTTCATACCATTTCGAGTTAGTCAATAATCAGAAGCGTTGGCAGAATAGTACATGCTGGAGATTGTAAGATTGCATGGAGTACCGGTGAGTATCGTGTCCGACCGTGACACTCGTTTCTTATCGCACTTATGGAAGAACTTACGGGAAAGTTTGGGGACTCAATTGAAGTTTAGCACAGCATATCGTCATCAGACCGATGGCCAGTCGGAGAGAACGATCCAAACTCTTGAATACATGTTGAGAGCTTACATGTTAGACCTCAAGAGTTCATGGGAGGATCAGCTACGCTTGGTGGAGTTTCATACGACAACAGTTTCCCAGGCGACTATTCAGATGGCTCCATTCGAAGCTTTGTATGGTTGCAAGTGTCGTTCACCTGTTCGTTGGGACGAGGTTGGAGAACGAGGATTGTTGGGACCAGATTTGATCGTGCAAACAGTTGAGAAGGTTAACACTATCCGGAATCTTATGAAAGCAGCATAGGACCGACAAAAGAGTTGGGCGGATACATCGAGAAGACCTCTAGAGTTCACTGTTGGTGATTTGGTATTCTTGAAGATATCACCGACTAGAGGGGTTATCCGTTCGGAAGTCGAGGAAAGCTTAGTCCTCGATTCATTGGACCTTTTGAGTTTTTGGAGCGTATTCGAGAAGTGGCATATCGTTTGGCGTTACCGCAACCCTTGGCGATGTTCATGGAGTGTTTCATGTATCTCAACTCCGTAAGTATGTACGAGATGAAACACATGTTGGGTCACTCGAAGCTGACTGTCTAAGTAGATTTGACTTTGGAGGAGCGACCGATATCGATTATGGATCGAAGAGAAAAGGTTCTTAAGAACAAGGTTATCCCTCTTGTACTTGTTTCTTGGGGTAATCACTCATATGGAGAATCAACTTGGAAACGAGAAGACGAAACCCGACAGAAGTTTCTACATCTAGTATTGTAGCTTCTTGATTGTTTTTCCTTTCTTGTTCTTGGAATTTCGAGGACGAAATCCTTTTGTAGTTGGGTATAATGTAACACCCGAGTTCACTTATACCAATTCCAGTTCCGTATTTAATTATCCGTGGTCCTTCTTGATTTATCGTGTTTGGGGTGCGAATGGTAGGTTACATTTTACATTGCATTCGACCCGACCTGCTTGCTTAAACTTGATTGATTTATATTTATAGGTTGCCCTGGTTTGTTGCATTGACACGTGCATCTAGTATACACTGCATATTGGCATTTCATCGGACATCGCATGTTTTATCATATAACTTTTAAGTCACGGAAAATAAATTAAAATTGCATTTCATAGCCTGCATGGTACCCCTAACCCCGTGGTAGCGTCCGCGCACCTTGTTCTCGTCCCGTTCAGTGAAACGGACGTGTTTGGATGGCTACGCGCACATGCGTGCATCCGTTCTTGGGGGTATGCTTTTTCTTTAACTGAGCATTCATTTTGTAATTTGGAAGCTGCATATAATTTTCATATTTTAAACCTGAAATTTTAGACCCGACCCGGGCGTGTTTTGGAGTAAGTTTGTGTTCGCCAAAATCTCTAAACGGACTAATAATATAATATTATATTCTAATATAACTGCTTTTACACCTTAATCTAACCAGAATATATATTCATATATATTCTTAACAATCAATCCTGAGCATCCACGCCCACTCTTTGTCTCTCTCTCCTCTCTCTCTTCTACTATAACATTCTATTTTTCCTTTAAATCTTTTCTTCAACCAAACCATATCTCACACCCACGTACCCTTCTCTCTCCTCGCTCATCTTCTTCCTCCTTTCCCACGTGAAGCGTGAACCCATCTCCCAAGCGCCAAGAACCCTCATCTCGCCGGAAAACTTCACCATTCCCATCACCGGCACCTCCTCGCCGGAGACCTTCACCCCACAGTCACCCCCTGGTCTTCCTATCTAAATCCAGTGCAACCAAACCCCACTCCTCCTCTTATTCTTCCTCTTTCTTTTCTCTTCTTTTCTTTTCTTTCTTGGATTCTTGATCTCCGTTTTCCGTAGTTTGCCGGAGCCGGGATCGTCGCCGACGATCCAGACGACCCAGAGGAAGTGCCTTGGCTGCGTCATCACACTCATGCGTTGCTTGGACCCGTTCCGTGTGTCGTGCGTGCGTCGCGACTTTGCCGACATCGGACACATATCCGTTTCACGTTCCGTCCAGGCAAGTTAATCTTGCTACATGCTACTATAACATCTATATATTTATTTATTTCATGTTTAAGATTGTAAGTGGAATCTAAGGCTGTTAATCTTCATTATTGCATTTCGATGTCAGAATATATCATAGTAGACTCAGATCTTAAATCATAATTCGTTGCATGTTAGAGTACCATATTGTATACCCACATCCGTGTTTAATTTGCTTACTAATTAACTGCATAACTCCTAGCACCTTTAAATAGCTTCCACCCCGAATACCCAGTGGCATTAATTGAACTTATCTTATATATCATTGCATCTCTAGAGTATTTAGTACGTATTAACATGATTGTAACATTCATATGTGTTCTGCTGTATTCAGATAAGGTTGAAACTATCTATTAAATACAAACTGATAACTGTGCATCTACATACTTTAATCTGTACCTGACTGCATTTCACGTTATAAATTCCAGCTTGTTGATTCTATTAATACACATGCTTGTTCTGTATGTCATGAATATGCTAGTTGATCTTGAGTACCCACATGATATCTTGTACACCCCTGACATGACAAGACACATTTATGCATTACCTGACCCGACATGGTACCGTACACTACTTGACTTGACCTGATGTACCATGACTTGACCCGTTACCTGATCTTGTGCCTAATGCCAACAAACCTGACATGTAGTCCTCATGGACCGTTCCTGTTGTCTATCCAGACAAACCTGTTTATCTGATCCTGTGTTGGCATTAGTTCTTGATTACGGAATACCTGACTTGACATACACATATAACTTGGGGGTATGGGGAAATCAAAGGTGAAACCTGACTTGTAACTCAACAGTTCGCTACTTGTTATGATCAGTTTTAGAGGCTAAGTCCGCCTCGTGACGATGCTGCTGACATCGTTGGTCTGTACTCCTTTCCTGTTAGTGCCTAGCGGCACATCTCGGTTTCAGCCCGAGAGTCTGTAGACCGTGGTCCCGGGCATGCACGGGATACTATTGAGTTACATCGATGATTCATCAATTTGATTTCAAAGACTTTAGAACAGAAAACCTGATAGAACAGTTTAGTTTACCTATTGCACACTACCCTGCACTGCTTTGATTTATATTACTGTTACCCTTGCTTATTTCATGTTTACATTCGCATCGCCTGTTACACTGTTCATATTTTATTACTTGATGACATGACGCACTGACGTCTGGGTTTTGCATGGCCCAGATTCTTCTACCTTGTTGCAGACTGATTAGGAGTATTGCCGCTGTTAAACGAGCGGTGAGGTTCCTGTCGGTATGTAGTTTCACTCCCAGGTGTTTCATTTATTGTATCTTTTGGCTTCCGCATATTGCTATTTCTTGACTCTTTTACTCTGGCTTATGGACATGTACTAGATAGTTAGTTTACTTTCCTGTTCTTGATATCTCTACAGCCGTAATGTGACTGTGGAAGGATTTTTCCTATCCACAGGTAGCATGGTTGGCTATGTCACGTGCCCATCTTAGCGTACTCTGGGAAGCGGGGCGTGACAATATCCGTCAGACAAGGGAAAAGGATAGTGCGAATGCCAAGTGCCTCGTGTTGGCTTCAGTTGATGGTGTATACCAGAAGCAGCACGAGAAGATGGACTTAGTTTCCATCTTTCTCCATAACAAAGGTTTATATGGAGAGCAATCTCGTATCGCAAGATATGAGATCTCGAACGAATTGCTTCAAGTGAGGTTGGCTGTCGGGTCATCTGTAGGGGACGACGTCCTTAAGATAACTAGCTATATTGATGAGCTCACGAACCTGGAGACCACGTTGGGAAACACGTCATGCGCTGACTTATTTCCACAGTCCCCACCCTCCACTTACACCCTGAAAGAAACCAGGGAGACACCCGCTCTGCTTAATGGGGGGCCTTCTTCTTCTGCATCCAGGGCGAAAGAAAAGGGTGAAAAGAAGAAGACCTCCACAAAGCCGATATACGGTGTCAGTAAAGTAGAAGGAAAGGAAAGAGTAAAAGTTTTGGGACTTGGTGTAGGTAAGGAGGGATGTTCATATTGTTATGGGAACGGGCATTGGCAGAAGGATTACAGGGCTTTGGAAGCCAGTAGCCATGATACAAAGCATGTTGTGGCTTCGGCCTCGAGTGTGTATGTAATTGAGAACTGTATGTCAATTAACTCTACTTCCTGGGTACTAGATTCTGGAGCAGGATCTCATATCTGTAATTCATTACATGCTTTGAGAAACTGTAGAGTTATCAGGGTAGGTGATTTGTCTCTCAGAGTTGCAAACGGAATGAGCGTGGACGCTGAATCCGTGGGAGAATATCGCCTAGGTTTAATAAGTGGGCAGATATTGATTCTACGTAACTGTTTGTATGTACCTAGTTTGACTTTTAATATCATATCAGTGTCCTCACTTTCGAGAGTGGGATATGATTTTACATTCGTAAGCGATGCAGTTCACATCCACCTAAATCAAGTTCTGATTGGGTCCGGTACATTAGATGACGGTATATACGTATTGAATCAAGCTCAGGTTTTCAATATCTAGAACACACTTAAAAGAAAGTCTCCAGAAATAAATCAGGCTTTCTTATGGCATTGTAGACCAGGTCACATCAATGAAACACGATTAACTAAGTTACATAGAGAAGGATATTTGAATCCGTTCGAATATCAATCTTATGCTACTTGTGAATCTTGTCTCATGGGAAAGATGACAAAGACTCCGTTTACTGGACACGGAGTAAGAGTGAGCGAGCTCTTGGGACTCATACACAGCGATGTATGTGGTCCAATGTCTACACATGCGCGAGGTGGTTATTCCTACTTCATTACTTTTACGGATGATTTCTCTAGGTATGGACATATCTTCTTGATGAAGCATAAATCCGAGGCCTTTGAGAAATTCCAAGAATACAAGAATGAAGTGGAAAACCAAGCAGGCAAAAGTATCAAGACACTGAGATCTGATCGAGGTGGTGAATACTTAAGTGCCGAGTTCCTGGGTTACTTAAAAGAGAATGGAATTCTCTCTCAGCTTACTCCTCCATACACACCACAACACAACGGTGTATCGGAAAGGAGGAATCGAACCCTATTGGATATGGTTTGTTCCATGATGAGTAAGGCTGAGTTACCGCGATCTTTCTGGGGTTATGCACTAGAATCAGCTGTATATCTTTTGAACAAGGTTCCAACCAAGACTGTGCCTACCACACTATATCAGATGTGGAGTGGGAAGAAACCCTATCTTCAGTACCTGAAGACATGGGAATGTCCAGCTTTTGTAAAAAGCAGCATCCGGACAAGCTCGAGGCACGCTCAGTACAGTGTAAGTTTGTGGGATATCCAAAGAACTCCAAGGGGTATTATTTTTATTACGCAGAGGAACAAAAGGTTTTTGTTTCTCGTCATGCCCACTTCTTGGAAGCTGAATTTTGAGAAAATCAGAAGAGTGGGAACGCAATAGAACTGGAAGAAATTCAAGAACCACAAGTTGTTAATGAAAGTATGGTAGAACCAGAAATTTCAGAAGAAAGGGACATACCAGCGCCTATCCGAAGAAGTAGTAGGCAGTCTAATCTGCCCGAGAGATACTACGGTTTTCTCATAGACGGGGATCGAGAAGATTGCATCATTAATAATGATGACCCTACTAGCTTCCAGCAAGCCATTCAGAGCGGCGACTCGGTAAAATGGCTAGATGCAATGCGGACCGAAATGGAGTCCATGTACACTAACAAAGTATGGACTTTGGACATTGCTCCAGATGGGGTAAAACCCGTAGAATGCAAATGGATCTTCAGAAAGAAGATTGGTATAGATGGACAGGTTGAAACCTATAAGGCTAGACTTGTTGCAAAGGGTTTTCGTCAAAGACCTGGTTTGGACTATGATGAAACCTTTTCTCCAGTGGCTATGCTCAAATCCATTCGGGGCCTTCTTGCCATTGTTGCCTTCCACGATTATGAGATCTGGCAGATGGACGTAAAGACGGCCTTTCTAAATGGTAATTTGGAAGAGTGTGTCTATATGGATCAGCCAGAGGGATTCATTCAGAGTGGGAGCAGCGGTAAAGTGTGCAAGTTGCTTAAGTCCATTTATGGACTAAAGCAGGCATCGTGGAGTTGGAACATCTGTTTTGATGATACTGTCAAAGAATTCGACTTTATCAAGAATCCAGATGAACCATGCATATACAGTAAGATTGTAGGGAGAGTTGTAGTATTCCTCATCTTGTACGCGGATGACATTCTCCTAATAGGAAATGATGTTCCTATTCTACAGTCAGTCAAAGGATTCTTTTCACAGAAGTTCTCCATGAAGGACCTGGGTGATACCGCCTACATTCTGAGGATCCAGATCTATCGTGATAGATCAAAGAGGATGTTGGGACTTTCGCAGTCCAAGTACATAGACACCATATTGAAAAGATTCAGTATGGAAGATTCTAAGCGCGGTAACCTACCGTCTTGTCATGGAATCAACCTCTCCAAAGAGATGTCTCCCAAGACTGATTTGGAAAGGGATTGCATGTCGATTATACCCTACGCTTCTGCGGTAGGCTCTATAATGTATGCGATATTATGTACCAGACCAGATGTAGCATACACGTTGAGCGTTGTAAGCCGGTATCAGGCAAACCCAGGGGAGAAGCACTGGATAGCAGTAAAGAACATTCTCAAGTACCTGAGGAGGACTAAGGAGATGTTCTTGGTGTATGGCAGAAAAGACCTTCAGATCGTGGCCTTTGCTGACTCCAGCTTCCAGAGTGACAAGGATAACTCCAAGTCCATGTCGGGTTATGTCTTTACCCTCAATGGAGGGGCGGTCTGTTGGAAGAGTTCCAAGCAGGACACTGTTGCTGTCTTAACGATGGAAGCGGAGTACATAGCTGCTTGCAATGCCGCAAAAGAAGCTGTATGGATGAAGAAGTTCCTAACAGAACTTCAGGTAGTTCCTACCAGTATTGATCCAATACCTCTGTATTGCGACAACAATGGCGCTATAGCTTTAGCGAAGGAACCCAGATCCTATCAGAAGTCCATACACATCTTAAGGCAGTATCACCTGATCAGGGAGATCATAGATCGCCGGGAGATCGAGGTAAAGAGAGTAGATACGGAGAATAACACTGCTGATCCATTCACAAAGGCCATTCCTCAGACGCAGTTCGAGAGGCTATTCGAGATGATAGGTCTGCGATATACCAATACATGGCCCTAGTGCAAGTGGGAGATTGTTAGTGTTTATGCCCTAGAGGCCATTACTGTATCATACTAGTTTGTATATTACTTAATGGAAGCTTGGGATATTCACAGTTGTATTGACAGTCTTGCTAAAAATGGTAGTATGCTACTAGGTTTGAGTCTACTTTAATATGTGCATATGTTTCTTTTAACGTATCGCTTATACATATTATTAGAGCCCTTAGGATCTTTGCTTGATTACCAGCATTGTGATGGCAGTCACACTAGTGGGGGCTGGGTAGTCTATAAGCAACATCCTATACAGGTCCCTGGTCGTAGGATTATCGAGACAGGGTATCGATACTCCGGAGTAGACTGGTGTATACGCTTCTCATCCCAGCATAGGGAGATGGTCTGTCCCACAGCCATCAGTACGTCATACTGGAGATAGTATGCAAGTGCTCGTTAGGTTATGGGTACACCGGACAGGACTTACCGGGAACTGCAAGTTGGATTTATACCCATCGTCAGATAGCAATTCCCAGGTGACATGAGTACAGCTTAGTCCGTCGACTTGACACTGCTACTTCGCCTCGGGTGTGTTCCCACTGTACTTAGATTACTACCCTACCACGGCTCAAAGGAGTCGTGCAAACAGGTAGTAGTTGGGTGCAGTCCCGAAGCACTTGGAAGCAGTGGCGGTTAGACAGGATTCGTCTCTCCCGGTATTGGGGGTTGATATCGCGCTGTGTATGAAGAGCCATTACGCAAAGTCCCTGGCAGGGCAAGAGAGATTTACTAGTAGCTTCCAGTAGTTTCTCAAGGTGTAATGGGCTTCACTCCGACACAACTTATACCGCTATTAGGGGTGTGACGTTTACCGCCCCCTAGGCCCGATATGCGATAGTCCTAGACGAACAGACTGGACTGTACGGAGATTGTCACATCAGGCTCCGTAGGAGTTCGGATGGGTTTCCTCATCGTCCTTCTTATCGACATCTACCTGGGGACCATTACGTACAGCTAGTACCGCTTGCGGACTGTGGTTAAACCCACTGCCAACGTAGTGTCGAGTTTTTAGAGTCCCACACAGAGAGTTTCCCTGCACCGGGAAAAAGGTGTAGAGGCCGTATGGTTTTACGGCAGGGCCGCGATCACTTACGTACACTAGTGCACATATTATGATCGGGCAGATAATACTAGCGGGTTTTGGTTTAAGCCAGATTCTGGTATTATACAGATGGATTTATTCAGTCAAAGATTATCCATGTTTTTCGGAAATACGGATGGGAGGGGCAGTCTCGTAATTTGTCGGTAAGGTTCTAGAAGAAGATGACTCATTTGTATTTATTTCTTTTTAGGATTTAAACAAATAAGGTGGAGAGATAAAGTGTAGGTTTTCATTAAATGGATAATGACTCATAAGATGATTCATCTCAAATGAATTAGATGAAGCATGCTTGATATTATGATAGATATTTGTTATTATATTTTGATGCTTCATATTATTCTAAGATGAGACATTATTCATATCATTATCACAAAAGCTTTCTCTCTCCTAAAGTTTTCATCTTCTTCCTCAAAACCCTAATAGCTCTCATGAGTTGAGAATCATAGGGTTTAAGTGACTAAGTAATCCATCTAATTACTCTACACCCTCTAGGACTTCTAGATTAGCGACCTAGAAGCCGTAGTTATCTCAGATTCGAGATAGAAGCTCGGACTATAGACTCTCGGGTGGATCGTCTTTGACTCAAGGAGGCCGTTGAGGTGCTCATGTTCCATAGAGCCTACGAGGTACGGAGGATAGCGATGAAGACCCGAAGGACAAGTAACGTGAGGTATAACTTCGAATCCGAGTAGTTAAACCTCTCGTAGTTTGCTAGTAATGGTTTAGATACGATCCGTGTGCTCAAGTCCGTGTTATGAAGCTTTGATAATTGTTTTTCATATATTCCGCCTCCCCGCAAGCTCATGGGGTACGTGACATGGACTTACATTTTAAAAGGCCCGTCTCACGGTGATTCGTGAGCGGATCCCTACTTTCTTCACTTGTGTTTACCTGGCCACAATTGGCGGTGAAGAGGCGATTTGAGGGATATCTCACAACTTATCGCTTTGGAACAGTTAGGAGCAGTCAAGTTGACTTAGGAGACTCTAGCTCTAGGCTTGATTGTGCATGTAAAAATTGTGATTGTTTGAAATTATGTCGTAGTTCCATACAAATTTTTGCAAAACTCTTTCTAAAAAAACACTTTCAAAAATTTCAAAACTCCAAAAACAAACAATTTCTTTTAAATAAATTTTTAAAAAAAAATAAAAATAAAAAAAATCATCACATTCTTTTTCTTCTCCTTTCTCACATCATGGGTACCCTACCTCGCAAAACTCTTGCCGAACTTTGTTACTCTCAACCAGACATTACTTCCTTGTTTTGGTCGAATTTCAGACGACCCTTCCATGCCCAAAATTTCTTTGAAAGATCGAATAGACGCGTCAAGGAGAAACAGTTGGACTCCGCAATCCACTTTGTATCAACTGTTTCAACCTTCACCACCTTCTTACGTTGATACCCCTTTTGAGAGTCCGGTGGTAACTCCGAAACCCATGTCTATTGCTGAACATATTGAACAATCTCATAGCCGATCTTTCACTCCTTTCAACACTTTCAGTTCTTGGGATCAACAATTCCATTCACCTTTTTATCTAAATGTTGATCCTCAAACTGTCTAACCATTCAATCCATCTTACCCAACTGTTGCACCTTCCCTAGACATTGCTTCTACATAGCCATTTAGGAGTTTCCAGAATCCAAACAACTTTGAATCTTTTACTGAAACCCCTTCACAACCCATGTCTAGTCTGGAACAGTCTTTGGAAGATTTTATGGCAACGTCAAGACAACATATGATGGATCTGAATGCGTTCATGACCGCCCTTATACAACCTCGTGACCCGGTAGCTAGTTTCCAACTATCTCCAAATTTTCCAATGTATGATGAGGCGGTTGGACAGATTGAGAATTTGAGTGGTTAGAGTGAGTTGTACACACTTCCAAATCAAACCTACCCATCCCTAATTGAATCTTATAACTCCGGTTTTGAATGTATATCAAGTGTTCCAAATGATTCACCAGTTGAAGATAAAACGTCTAATGAATTGTGCAACTTTGTAGTGTTTGATTTACCTGATTGTGAAAGGTCCCTTTCGAGTGAAATCACAACCAATCCTTTTGACCTCTACACCTCCACTCTAGAACCTGAATTGATTAATATCCATGCTTTTGATGAGGTGTCTGAGAAATTTATTTTTCACTTGATCGAGGATATTGACGCTAGGAATATTTTAGATGATGAACCCACAAATTTGGGTGAGTTTTTCCAATTCATCATCCCGAGACATTAAATGTTTTTCCTGAACTTATATGCGTCTTGAATTTGATGACAATTGCATGGATAAGCTAAATTTTGAGGAGAGTATTGAGGATAGTATTAAGGATGCACCAGTTTTGTTTGATGAGTCGGATTTTCCAATTCATCCTCCTAAATCTTTAACTGTTACACTTCCTAAATCAATCCCCTTCATCCTTTCTATCATTCCGACCGTGCAAGAAACCGTATCCCTTTCATTTTCAATGTCTGCTTTACCAAGTTCGACGTACCCATGTTTTCACACGAATCTTGAGGGATTTGACCTCATTTCTTAGTGGGTTGATAGATTAGCACATTCACTTTTTACACATCGGTCATTACAAATTGTGCTAATTTATACACTCCATCTCCACCCTCAAGTTCGTACTCAACTTCTTTCTCCCACTTTCTCAGGTTCCTCTTCTATTCTTCCTATAATTTCAGTGAGTGTTGATGAATCACAATCCGATAATTCAAGTTTGATCATTCCAGAAAGCCAGCTTGATTTGGATACTTTTGAAAATGAGGTAGATGATTTTTTCGAGTCTCCTACCTCCATAATTTTTGACAAATCAAGTATGATAAATTCTGGCACAAAACTTACTAACATCAAAATGTTCAATTATATCGATGAGAGTTTTGAAGAACTTTTTGCTGACGAACTTGCATTCCTAAACGACACGGATTTTGTCATTAATCAACCCCCGCCTGAAGAAGTCGAACCACCACCATTTCTTTTTCCCTTCCGCCATTCTTCTCCTCTACCGAGACTGTATACTACTTCTATCTCCACATGGTCTCGTGTGTTTCTCATTTCTTTTCTCTACACTCCATTCTTTCACCAACCGCACCATTATAACGATAAAATTTTTGAATGGTTGGTGCTAACCTTTGGCCTGCGTAAGGCCTTGTATAGCTTGATACTGTATTTTTTCTCCTCCCTAACTCTGAACTTTAATACTTCAATAGTGGAAACACCGTTTCACTTATGTTTGGGGGGGGGGCTTTTGTGTATATATATATATATTGTTTTCTTTTTCTGTTAATAATAAAAAAAACAGAGAAGTGCCGACAATTTTGATCTTCTTGGTGTAGCCTGACAGTGAGGACACTGTCAAGTTTATGTTTGGGGGTGTGCTCGGTAAGCTTTCTTACTTCACATTCATATGTATATTTTTGCATTTGCATACTTATTTTAAAACCCATAAAAATTGAAAATTTTTAAAAATTAAAAAATTAAAAAGTTCAATTTTGGCCATATTTAACATGACGGTTGAATAGTAGGGAATAACTAAATCCTAAACTTAGTAAATTAAAAACCCTAAAAATAACCTTTCTTAAAGTTTAACTGTAGAAAATATATGTTCTTGTAGTTTATTTAGAAGTAGGAAAATTTTGAGTTCAGTTCTTGGGCTAAGTCAAAACAAGGGAAGAATATTGAAATTTTTATTGAAGTGTAAGTCTAAAAAATAATTCCAAACTTTTAGTCTAAATTCTGAAAATATATACCCTACAACTCGCACATACACGCACCTTGAAACTCGGGATAGTAGAGGATACCTTAAAATACTCGTGTCTAAAATCCTTAGTATAAAGGAAAATAAAACAAAAGTACAAGAGTGAATAAAGAGATATAAAAAAATGAACACTGGTTTTGTAATTACTTAAGGCTGCATAAATAAAAAATATATAGCGAGGGTGCTTTATCACCTAGTGCCTTAGACCAACTGGTTTGGGAGTCACTGCTAAAGCCTTAGGTATTACAAGACGAGGAATTACGTCTTAATGCGCGAACATATTTTGTAATCGGTCGTTAGTATCTCAAGAAGTATTAACGGTCGCATGAAGAATGTGTGTGCAAATTCATCTAAAATTCCCCAACTAAAAGTACTTTGGACGATGAACAAGAGTATGATAGCTTGAATTAAATTTCCAAGTGTAGGGGCGATACATACACACACGTAGGAGTATATGATTGGGGTTTTGATGAGAGATAGGAATGAAAGATAGGGCTTATATTTTTAGTAGAGATGATAAAAATTCTTAAGTTGAGATGGAACCTTAGAAGGAAAATTCAAGAGATGCTAAAAGCTGAATAAATTTACAGAACATATACGATCTTAAGTTAAATAATAAGTAAGTATGAAAAATACGGGTTGAAAATTTCTAAGTTGAAGATAATAGAATTTCTTGCTAGAATATCAAATTGAAGAATGAAAGTTAACAGGACAAATTGATCGGATTTTGTGGGTAGTATCCGCTGAAAACCCTCAGGAGACAACACTCCTCCTATTAGGGACACCTAGGGGTTTAATGGCTTGTTGCACGAGCTCAGTGCGATTGTGATTCCCTGCGAAAGTGAGGTTAGGATTTTTCGAGAATAAATTGGCTTTGCTCGGGACGAGCAAAAGATAAGTTTGGGGGTATTTGCTCATATCAGAATTTTGCATTATTATATCACCCATTCTTAATCATATTACAAATAAATAGGTGCTTTTGATCCATGTCTGCTAAATAGTTGCAGGTTACAGGTTCTCAGAACAATACAGTGAAATTCAAGAAAATACGTTACAATAGTAAGACTACGACCAACAATAGATGAATCCATATGATGCCGCCTACCAGTTCAAGGAACAAAAGAAGATCAGCAAATGGTTCAATTGCACAAAGCACAAGGGCAGCACAAGATTCAAGACTTCAACACGAAGCTTACGGTAAAAATCCACAAATTCTGCACTGTTTGAAATCTGGAAGAGAATTGAAGAGATTCTGAGAGACCAAGTGAAGAAAACAGAAGATAAAAGCAACTTGAAGAAACCCTAAAGAATTGGGCCTATGAGCCCACTAAATGGCCGCGGATCTGCAGCCAAAAAGGCATTTCTACCGCGGAACCACAGCCGTGCAATGCACGTGTCGGTGCAGGTGTCGGTGCTTCGACTCGGTCTTTGGGGTTGTTTTGTAATTTCATGTATGGATCAGAATGTAAACCTAGGGTTTTTCCTATCTATAAATAGGAGGGCTCAAAACCAAATAAAGGGATGCCTCTTTTGGGTGCCTCTTTTGAGATGCCTCTTTTTATTTTCTAGTCTAAAATTTCATTCCATTGTAATCGTTTAGAGGTCATCAATAAAGGTATTTTTATTTTATATCGTGCATTCTTTTATCTGAATTTAATTCCTGGAATTTTTATCTGTCTTTTATTATCTGCAACTTAGGTTATTAATTAAAAATACATAAAAATGAATTCTTTTGTCACTTTCCTAATGAGTGAGTAATTCCTCACTTGTTAGGGTTAGGAGAGGGAAGGTTTGAGAGAAGAAAATCTCTCTCACTTCTTTCTTTACCCATATAATTTTTAATTAAGACTCTATTTAATTCAACCACACACCGCTCACTACGGCACCCTATCCTACGAGATAGCGGTGATTCCCTAGTTAGACCGGTTGTGGTTGATTTAAATAGAGGTTAGGGCTAAGAGTTAAGAAAGGACGGACAAGGACCAAAGGGAAGAAACGAAGTTTCTTCCTAGTCGTGCTAATTCCCTTTGTTGACTATTACCCTAACACCTAAATTCTTCATTAGGGCACAGAAAGCAGTGAGTAGAATCTCTTTTCCAAACTAACCAAATCCTAACCTTAGCAAGCCTTTAAATCAATTTAATCTTATTCTTAGATCTTAAAACAAAACCGACTTGATCGGATTAACTCGTTAGAACATAAAGAAATGGAATCCATCTCCCTGTGGACCGATCCGTACTCAACCAGCTAGCTACCAACTGACACCATTATTGATTGCGGTATTCTTACTTTGATTTTTAAAATGCACATACGCAAAAAAACGATCAATCAGCGAGCGTCCGACATATGGACTGTCGTCACTGCCTGTTTGTATATTATTCTTTTGGGGAACGACCGGGTTGAGGTCGATGTCACCGTTGTACATATTTTCTTTTCTGTACTAGGATTACCCTGCGGTGGAGTGCATGGATAGCCGGGTTCTAGAGGGCAACAGGCCCGCATCTCATGGCTTTGAGAAGGAGGGGGTTTCACTCTGGAATTGGCGGGCTATTCGCCGCACTCGTAGGGGTACAGGTTGACCCAAGGTGGGGTGCTCAAGTTACCGGATTCCGTGAAGTGCTGGGTGGTCCATTCACTTTGCTGAAGGGGCTGCCTCGCTTCAAGTATTGGCGGGTAACTTTCCGCACTCGTAGGGGTCTAGGTTTTCATTGCACAGGCTATCCACACGACCAGGGGAACGTCGGGTTTCACTTGTGGCTCAAAAGAAACCCAGGGCTCCTATATTATCTGTATTGTTCTGTGATGCTTATTACTTTTCTGTGATGTTGCATTTATCACGCCTGGAGCAATTTATATATATTGATATAAATACTATTTGGTGTTGTATATATTTTACACCCGCGCTAGTCCAGTTCTCGCTCTGTCGTTACTTAAGTAACCTAACGGGTGATGACGGGACTCAGTGGCAAATGCGGATGGCATATGCTTACATTATATTTTCACTCTTTTGTAGTGTGATCAATTGATGAGACCGCATTGATTCAGATCAATGCAAGGACAACAGACCTATTTGATGTTGTTGGAACAATTTTCAAAAAGCTGTTATTATAAGGACGTTTTCTTTTGTTTTGCATAGAGGTATTCGGTTATGAATATCCAGCATCTCATTTAACGAGGCAAGGGCCGAGATCCCTTCTTCGGGAGTGACCACTTGGATAGAGGTTTATGTCAGGGTAATAACTTCACTATAGTCGATTACTTTTTGCTTTGCATCGCGGTATTCAGTTGGAATATCCTGCACCTCATTCTACGGGGAAAGAGCCGAGATCCCTTCACCGGGAGTGGCCCCTTTAGCAAAGGTTTTCACCACTATATTTTTGTAAAAAGCTATCCGGTTCCTTCAACGATATCAAGTTCATTACGTTAAAGGTTTTTCGCCAAAAACCATTTGTAGCCCTCCGTCATTTCAGACGGGTAGCACTTAGTATTCATGCTATGTATGTTGGCCTTCGTCAAGGCATAATGTATGGTAGCTATTTGTTACTTTTCTGTTGCATAGATAGATGCGTTGGTTTAGGACAGCCGTACTACTATTTTGGCCTGCGTCAAGGGTGGGTACGGGTGGGTTCAAATTAACCTGGATAATGACGGGTAGAACTTAACATGTGACTTATGATATGTTGGCCTTCGTCAAGGTCATAAGAGCATGGGTAAAAATCACATCGGGGGTTTCTAAAGAAACTGAAACTTTCCAGGCATGCGCATACTTTTTGGAGTGTGATAACGTGAGTGGATTTCATCACGTTATCATGCGATGATAATTGGATCCCGATTCCCACTGATGAGTTGGTTTACTCTTCGGGTGATCCCGACTAATTCTTCTTTCAGGTTTGGAGGAGACTTTGAGGATACAGTAGGAGACATCCTGATTAGATAAAGTGATTAACCATTCTGATTTAGTTTAGAGTGCACGCAGAGTGTTTCTTTTCTCTCTCTTTGGCAGCGACCATGGCCCGACCCTAGACTATGACTCAGTGACCAAGTTAACCGAACTTTCTTAAAACACTGGCTTTTGGATTGTCTGAATTGCATACATCATTGCCACTCCTTCTTTTACCCTTTGCATTTCTCCAGAACACCCCGTATCACTACGAACATCCACTTCCATTGGATAAATCCATCGTATAGTTACATACGAACTCGAAGGAACTTGTTCCAGATTCGAGAATGGATTCTGGTTCTGGAGAGATTGAATAGGACTATTCTGTTGTCTTTTCTTTTTACCTTCTCTCAAGTTATGAGGGCTCCTAGGATTAGAAGAGGGTACACCTATTACGCTTATTGGATAATCTTCTTCCAAACCATAGGCAGGTGCCGAAAGGTAGGAAATGAAGAAAACCAATTAGCCTAAATGTGGTGTACAGAAGGTAATAAGTAAAGAAAATTAAAGGGATTAGAAAGAGGGCTAAGTAAATTGCGACTGCTATCATTCACGACCAAACCACATATTTCATCGCCACTGCTACTTCACCTTTGTATTTCTCCAAAACACCCCGTATCACTACGAACATCCACTTCCATTGGATAAATCCATCGTATGGTTATATACGAACTCGAAGGAACTTGTTCCAGTTCGAGGATGGATTCTAGTTTAGGAGAAATAGGAATAAGATTTATTCAGTTGTCTTTTATCTTTACCTTCTCTCAGGTTGCGAGTTCTCCTAGGATTAGGACAGTACACCTATTACGCTTATTGGATAGTCTTCTTCCAAACCATAGGCTGGTGCCGAACAGTAAGGAAGGAAGAAAACCATTTAACCTAACGATGGTGTACAGAAGGTAATGAGTAAAGACAAATAAAGGGATTTAGAAAGATGGCAAGGAAATATAAGGTTACAGTCATGAATCTGGATAGTGGAAGAGGCATTACTAGGAATACCCGGATACCCCTTTGAAATATATTCATGTTTCAGTTTTACTATGCATTGTTAATAGAAAACCGATTTCCCAATTAGATCCTTACTCCAGGGTATGTATTTACCAGGTATGATTCTCACATCTGTATGGTTTTACAGATGATGAGTGGGAGTAAGTTATTGGGAATTATGTGATCATCCTCATTATATCGGGATTCGTTGTAATTGGTGATATTTGAGGAAATCGCCTGGGTTTTTTGCCGGACGACAAATATTTGGTTTTGAATGTCTGTTGTTATACACCAATTTCAAACTGATATATCTGTACGTTTATTTTATAAAGTGAGATATAACCTTTTGAAATTATTTCCATGACATTTACCTATATCAGTTGATGGTTAGGTAAGGAGTATTAAACAGCGGTGTAATTTTTCTTAACCATAGTACAGTTTTCAATCTACGACGCACAGGGTATGAGTTATTAAACTCAGGGGACTTATACAAAGTATTGTATGTTGTCCAGTGTCCATTAGGACAGAGAGGTTGGTCCTTATACTATATTCTGTTTACTTATGACTTCTCAAGTTTTAGACACGTGTTTCGTAGAAATACAAGGTCCAAGTTTTGAGAAGTTATAGGTATAAGAGTAAAGTAGAGAACCATGTATTGCAAGTATCAGGATTCTTCAAGGTGATCGAAGATGTAGATACTTGTGATTTGTATTCAGTTGATAGTAATGGTTTTGAGAAACTTGTTTCTCTTTCAGGTTACTCATATTTGGATGCTCTCCAAGTTGAGTAATGCTGATCGGCCTCTTTCCTTTTGGTTGACATTCACTGGAGACAGCTGCATGATTTGAATCTGGTTTCAATTAAATCAGTACCTCTGTTTCAATATTGTATATAGAATGGTTCATATCTTAACGATATTAAGGTATATGGAGTTGTCCGGCTTATGCTTAAAACCAGACTTTGGATAACTCAAGGTACATTTCAGTAGTGGCAGTTTATGACGGGGGTTAACTTTCTACTATCTGGAAGACCAATAGTGATATTGTTTTTAACTTGCCACAGTTTTAGTAAAATGGACTTTTTCAGAAAACAGTAGTGGGAGTATGGTAGAACTGGATGAGATTCCAGAATCACAAACGATTACTGAAATTTAATAGAATCTAAAGGTTCAATCGGTTTTGACATTCCATTAGCCACTCCGCAGATATGGTGGGTAACCTCAGGCGCCTGAGAGGTACTTCGGTATTCTAAAAAACGGTGACAGGGAGGTTCTTGTTTACCCAGACTTGCCATTACTGTTGTTCCAGAATATGAGACCCGGCAGGAGGATGAGTATAGCGTCGTTCTAAACTAGCTTTAGAAGTACACGTGTATATGATTCTGCCAGAAGGTTGTTGTGGTCAGTGGGAGCAGCGGAAGTATAGTGAACAAGTAGCTTATGTCTATTTATAGACTAAAACAGATATAGCGGAGATAGATCATCTATTTTTGATATGACAGTCATAGGTTCTGACTTCATTAGAATAGGGGATGGATCTGTTAAGAAGGTAGTAGGGTGTGATGTCCTGGTATTTGGATGACATATACATAGTAGGAAGTAAAATTCCTATACTACGATCGGTTATACTGTGGTTGTCATACAGTGGTTTCTCCATATAGGATATGGATATAATATCAGGCATTCTGGTTACTAGATCTAGATTTGGGAAGTGTCCAAATCTGGGTACTTAGACAGTATTCTAAAGGTGTTTTAGAATGGACGACTCCTGGCATGGTGCTGTACCTGCAGGTGATGGAATCACCCTCTCTAAAGGTGTCTTACAGACTAAAGGAGAGAGAGATGTGCATGATTGGCATATCACTTGCTTAGGCAATTGAGTTGATCATAAGATGTCAAGTACCACACCAGATGTTGTTTTTGCACTAGATACAATAAGTTTATATTAATCCAATCCTGGAGAAACGTTCGGAAGCAATTTTTGAGCATAAGGGGATGTTCTAGGGATATGATAACGGCGGCCTTCTTCGGGAGACGGTTATCATTCCAAGCTTCTAAGGTGACTTGGATGACAGAGTGACTGTCAGAGTTATAGAATTTCCTCTGTGAGGGGCAGTAGTTTGGACAGATAGTCCAAGCGGATACTGAGGGAGGCATGGTGCAGGATACTGATTAAATTCAGTTGACGATACAGTCTAAGATGTAAACTGGATTTGGAGTTCATTTGTGAACTGGGTCCCATCAGATATCCAGACATATTCTAAGACAGGTATTGCTCATTTCGGGAGATGGGTTTCTCCGCGGACTTAAGATAAAGAGAGACATAGAAAGAAACACCAGGGCGGATCCAATCACTGAGGCTATTTCTCGAACGCAATAGTTTCACAAACAAGCTTTGTGAGACTGATCAATAGAGAAGTTGGGTGTTCGGTATCACACGGGCTGTGAGTATGCGACATCGTAATAATTAGCCTTAAGTGCAAGTGGGAGATTGTTGGCTATAGTGCCCTTAAAATCAATTATTAGATCGCAGGCACGTAATTGCAATGATTGAGGGAGGACCTATACCGGTAGGACATTCTTACTCGAGATGATAGTATGCTATCTGGTTTGTCTTTATCATCATGTACATATTTTAGGTGACATTACAGATCACTATTACACATTGATAGAGCCCTTAGGATTCTTACTTGACTACCAGCAGTATGATAGCGATCATATACGTAAGAGTTGGGCAGTCTATAAGCACATCCTTAAAGTGTCCCTAGTCGTGGGAGTTTCGAGACTGGGCATCGATACTCCGAGAGTAGACTAGTGTATACGGATCGAGACCCCGACGAGGGGCGGTGGCTGGTCTCACAAGCCATTGGTGTCAGTTGGTTCACCTAAGATAGTATACAGGTGCTCATTGGGTTACGAGTACACCAGACACTCGCTAGGAACATGCTAGTTGGAATTATACCTATCGTCAGATAGCAGTTCCCTGGTAACATGTGTACAGTTTTGTCACGACCCGCAGGGTACGGAACGTGACTGGCACTTAAGTTTACGAAACGTCTAAAGACGTCCGTAAAATAAGTAAGCCAAAGCCCAGAAAACAAAACTAATTAAGCAAAAGAGTGAAGAAAACCCAATCAATTGAAAGCGAGTTATCAAATAAGTCATGTACAACCCTTTTTAAAAACAATACCAATTTTTCCGAAAATTTCGGCAGAGTCTCCTTTGTAAATACTGGCCCCCAAAATGGGTACAACAAAAATATACATGAATCCAACAAAATAGGGCATCCCCAAGCGGGAGCTAGCTCTTCGCCACAAGGCGGTCACAAATCCCACGCAATGTAAATGACAGCAAGCATAATAATCATAATAAAGCATAAGAAAACATCATGTCGACTCAAGTGAGCTCGACCCCAAAATACAGCATAAAAGTCCCCAAACCTCACAGTCTCATCTCTAGGTCAATATACAATAAATCTGGTAGAAACAGTAGATGGAGTACACTAGATACAAGAATATACAAGGTGGTACAAAATAATAACATAACCCACCTATGAGCAAATCTCGAGCTCAGGCAAAAGAGGCAAAAGAACAAGTGCGCCAGCCGCTACTGAACTGACGGAGCGGACCTGCAAAAGACTGTGGCACAACGGGGGTGAGTTGCCAACTCGTGAGTAATAAATAACATCTACAAAAGCTATCGTATGCATGCACACAAGCATCCTAGCATCTAAAATACAGGTATGACGGGATGCACTAGCAGGTGTGTATACAACATCAGTGTACTAATATGTATGCAACATGAAAATCTGAGGTCTCAATAGGTATATATAAGAAACATTTTATCTCTTTTTGTTTTTGAAACTCTTTTAGAATGCCAGCATAATACTCAAAGAATCGACGAGAACCGGTGTCCAGCAACGACACCCAAAAGCTGTCTCAAATCTCATAAAAGTATCTCTGGCCTCAGCCGTCCGGCTGACCCATCTCAAATATCAATATCTCATCATCTAGCGGCCACGGTCGGTATCCTCTGGATATCCGCCGTCCCAAACAGTCACCGGTAGGTAATCCGTCCCCTGCCAGGCTCAACGTCATCACCACATTCCTCTTGCCCCGAGGTACCTTACCGGGCCCACCATGTACCCGTGCCGGTTCCTCCACTCCTCGACACGGATTTCCAAAACCACAGCAAACTCATGGTGGACGACACTTACATCACTAGAAAACCGCAATTTACATATTTAAAAAAAAATATAATAAGTTTAGAAATCTTGCGGCTTTCCCCCGAAATCCAGCAATATCATAAAATCTCAAGAAATCCTCATAAGTGCATATATCAATGATAATGAATGCATATGGTATCAATAATCAAGTTGCGATGTGTGATTAATGTATTAAGCATGAACAATTAATATGATGAAGTACATGCACATGAATAGCAATCCTACGGTTTCATTTTAAGGAATTAAAGGCAATAGCACAAGTTTAAGTATCAATTAGTAAAAGGTTTCAATTTAAAGGTTATCTAGTGTGGTGGCATGGCAATTACCAGGGTGTGTGTGTAAGCATGAATAGTGCTCGTGCTGCATATAAAAACCCTGGTAATGGTGCAGGTGTCCTATAAAAAGGTTTCGTATAGGTATGTCAATATAATGCATGGATGCAGCAAATAGTCAAATAAGTATTTCACCCCTAATTACTAACATCACTAAGGGTCTTGTAAGTTACTAAAACTATCGGGCGGCTTGCGCCATCCAACGATAGTCCCCCGTAGATGTTACATCTACTCACCGGAATCCCTGGCTAGCTGTGTCCAATCACCGCTTTCCCCTTTCGCGCCGCGTCTGATGTCTCCGCGACCGAACCTGGAATTAACATCAATACCAAACATAAGGTTACATATCAAGAACGACGCAAAACCCAAACGAAACTACTAACGTTCGCTAGCTAGGTACAACGTGCACAAAGTGCGCGGAACACACGCGAAAATCGCAAAAACTGCCAAAAAAACGCCGATTTGGTCGCCCGGCAAAACTAAAACCCGACTACCCAAAAATCCGCACTCACGCATCCTAAAATTCGTAGGACAAGCCATTACAATCATCAAGATATCAAAAATAATTCATCACATAACTTTATAACAAAACTAGTAAGCATTTGCATTCCAAAATCGGTGCAAAAATCGCCGATTTGCGACAAAACGACTACAATCTAGCATAATCACCCAAGTCACACCATTAGATAACCACTACACAAAATTTCAACACATTAACCATGCTCCAAAACCTAAATTCCACAACCAACCCTTTCTTGATTTTTCTCAAAAGCAATTGCAAATCAAAATCCATACTAGAAAAACTTAACTAACACTAATTTCAAACCCAATTAGCAAGTTAACCTTCTAGATTAGGTTAGCAAAACAACTAGATAACAAATTAGGTTTAATCAACTAAATAATGGTTTCTAAACCTTAATCAACTCACTAATCATGCTTCACAACCCAATCCATACATAAACCCTCTCTTGAAAATCCTAAAACAACAATTTACAACCAAATCACACTTCTAAAATTAACTAAATTAGCATAATTGAAGACTACATAAACAAGGTGACCATATAGATTAGTTAATTAACAACTAGATTAACTATAAAACAATCTAATTAACTATCATGGCTTCAAAACCCTAATTTAAACAAACTACTCTTTTTAAAAAAAAACAAGATTAGAAATTAGCTAACTTTTAACACTAAACCATGCAATTAAAGGAATTTAGCAAAAAAAAGAAAGTAACTTGATGGAATTTATACCTCAAGATCTATGGATCAAGCAAGTGATTTGCCTCTAAGGATGGCTTCCTAGCTCCAAGATTCAAGCAAGAATGGCTAAGGATAATGATAGCATAAGGATTTTGTTTGGATTTTTGAATTAATCATGGATTTTGATGTGGTTTTTTGAAGAAAATTGAAGAAAAATGAAAAGAAAAGAGATGAAGAAGAGAGGGTTCAGGTTTCGGCCAGAGGAGGTAAGGGGGAGGGGTGTGGGTGAGTGGGGAAAGTCAATGGTCAAGTCTCCAAAGTCAAATGCACCATACCTTATTCATTATAATTAAAATAAAGCCATAAACTAACTAAATCAACTCAAGAAAGCAACCAAGGAAATGAGGCCAGAAATTTCTGGACTTGCACAAGGTGGGGCTGTCCTAGGGCTGAGGAAAAAGAGAGAGGGGTTTTATAAAAGAAATTTTATGCAAAAAGGCCCCCTACAAGTCAAAAATTGCAAGTTTTAGCTCAAAATTCAATAAATTCGTTTCATATCATAAAAATTTGTTAAAAATCAAAATAAATTACTAAAAATTTATGTTACCACTAGATTTTAATTATCATAATTTTAGAGATTAAAATTAGCCCGGAAAAATTTATATTTATCGCTAATTTAATGTATTTTCTTACCGGCTTAAAATAATATTAAAAAATTGAAAAATTAGGGAAAATTTTTAAACGACCAGAATTTAATAATTAACTCATTAGCTACTAAAAAAAAGCAATTACCTATCCATTTTAGGTATAATTAGCCCTAAACTGCAAAATAACAAAAAAGACGGTTTTCGGAAAAATACCGAATTTTCACCGAATTTCAGGAAAACACCAAAATGACTTTTCAAGACGCTACAATCTTCCCCCCTTAAAGAAATTCGGTCCCCGAATTTTAAAAAAAATATAGCTACGCGTACCTTCAAAGAGATGGGGATATTTCTTCCTCATCTCGCCCTCGGTCTCCCAGGTAACCTCCTCGCTGCTCGGGCTACGCCAAAGGACCTTGACGGTTGGTATAATCTTCAACCTCAACTTCTTCACCTGCCGATCCAGGATGGCCACCGGCTGCTCTGCAAAAGAAAGGTCGCGCTCTAGCTGGACTGTCGGGTGCTGAATCGCATGCGAAGGGTCGTGAAGGTACTTGCGGAGCATCGAAACATGGAAGACGGGGTGAACATCGGGAAAGCTGGGTGGAAGAGCCAAACGATATGCAACAGCGCCAACCCGCTCGAGGATCTCGAAGGGACCTATGAATCTAGGGCTAAGCTTCCCCTTTCGCCCAAAACGCATCACGCCCTTCATCGGAGAGACTTTCAGAAAAACATGGTCGCCAACTGCGAACTCTAATCTGCGACGGCGCCTGTCTGCATACGATTTCTGTCTGCTCTGAGCTGCCCTCATCCGGTCTCGAATCAACTGTACCTTCGCTGTCATCTCCTCAACAAGCTGCGGCCCCAAAATGCTGCTCTCGCTGAGCTCTGTCCAACAAACGGGCGATCTGCATCTCCTCCCATACAATGCCTCGAAAGGTGCCATCTGAATAGTATTCTGGAAGCTGTTGTTGTAGGAGAACTCCACTAGAGGTAAATGACGATCTCAGCTACCACCAAAGTCTAAAACGCACGCTCTGAGCATGTCCTCGAGAGTCTGAATGGTCCGCTCTGACTGTCCGTCTGTCTGCGGATGAAACGCTGTGCTGAAGCTCAAACGAGTGCCTAAAGCCTCCTGAAGTCTCTGCCAAAGTCGGCTGGTGAACTGAGTGCCTCGATCTGACACGATACAAGTCGGTACGCCATATAGTCGCACGATCTCGTCAATATAGAGCTGAGCATACTGAGCGAAGCTGGAAGTCGTCTTCACTGGAAGGAAGTGAGCCGCTTTCGTCAATCTATCCACGATCACCCAGATGGATTCGTACCCTCGACTGGTCCTGGGTAGACCCACAACGAAATCCATCGAAATCTGTTCCCATTTCCACTCTGGAATGGGTAACGGCTGTAGCTCTCCTGCGGGCCTCTGGTGCTCGGCCTTGACTTGCTGACAAGTCAGGCATCTCGAAACGAACTCCGCAATGTCCCTCTTCATCCCGTCCCACCAGTAGGTCTCTCTCATATCATGGTACATCTTGGTGGAACCGGGGTGGACACTATACACTGATCGGTGTGCCTCCTCAAGAATGTCGCGCCGCAATCCATCAGCATCTGGTACGCACAGTCTAGATCCATATCGTAAAATCCCCTGATCGTCAACCACGAACTCGGAAAATCTGCCCTGTCCCATCTGTGCCATGATCTCTGAGCAACGGTCGTCACTGCGCTGTGCCTCACATATACGGTCAAGCAACTGTGGGCGTGCACGAACATGCGCGAGCTGTCCCCCTGTCTGAGTGAACTCGAACTCAACTCGGCTGTCGCAAAACATCTGCCAATCTGCTGACGACTGCCTCTGCACTGCGCGCAAAAAGGATAGACTACCCCCGGGCCTCCTACTCAACGCATCTGCCACCACATTCGCCTTGCCTGGGTGATATAAGATCTCGCAGTCGTAGTCTTTCACCAACTCCATCCAACGACGCTGTCTGAGGTTCAGGTCTCGCTACTGAAATATGTACTTTAAGATCTTGTGATCGGTGAATATCTGACACGACTCGCCGTAAAGGTAATGTCGCCAAATCTTCAGTGCAAAGACCACTGCAGCCATCTCCAAATCATGAGTGGGGTAGTTCTGTTCATGCTTCTTCAACTGCCGAGAAGCATAAGCGATCACCCGGCCATGCTGCATCAATACGCATCCTAATCCCACTCGCGAAGCATCACAGTAGACAACAAATCCGCCTGATCCCGAAGGTAAAGATAATACCGGCGCCGTAGTTAAACAAGTCCGTAGCTGCTGAAAACTGCGCTCACACTCCTCTGTCCAAACGAAAGGAACTCCCTTCCGGGTCAAACCGGTCAACGGTGCAGCTATACGGGAGAAGTCCTGAACAAAACGCCTGTAGTAGCCCGCCAAGCCTAGAAAACTACGGATCTCAGTCACCGATGTAGGTCGGGGCGACTGCTGAACAGCCTCAATCTTCTTCGGGTCCACACAAATGCCGTCTCTCGTAACCACGTGACCCAAGAATTCGACGCTGTCCAGCCAGAATGCACACTTGGAGAACTTCGCGAACAGCTGGTGCTCCCTCAGAGTCTGTAACGTAATCCGCAAGTGCTGCTCGTGCTCCTCTCTTCTCCGGGAGTACACCAAGATATCTTCGATAAACACGATGATGAACAAGTCAAGATACGGCCTGAATGTACGGTTCATCAAATCCATGAATGCTGCTGGGGCGTTGGTGAGTCCGAACGACATCACCAAAAACTCGTAGTGGCCGTAGCGCGTGCGGAAAGCTGTCCTCGGTATATCCTCCTGTCGAACTCGCAGCTGATGGTATCCTGATCGCAAGTCGATCCTCGAAAAATACCCCGCACCCTGAAGCTGGTCGAACAAATCATCAATGCGCGGCAACGGATATCTGTTCCGAACGGTAACTTTGTTCAGCTGGCGGTAGTCGATACATAAACGCAAACTTCCATCCTTCTTCTTGACAAACAGGACCGGAGCACCCCACGGAGAAACACTAGGTCGAATAAGCCCCTTATCTAACAAATCCTGCAACTGATCCTTCAGCTCTCGAAGCTCCGCCGGGGCCATCCGATAAGGCGGTATAGAAATAGGCCCCGAGCCGGGAATCAAATCAATGCAGAACTCAACATCGCGCTCAGGCGGTAGCCCAGGTAGCTCATCAGGGAAAACATCAGGGAACTCACAAACTACCGGGACCCGGTCCAACGGAACCTCTGCAGCTCGAGTATCACAAATACACGCTAAGAATCCCTGACATCCCTTCCGCAAGAGCTGACCAGCGCGAAGAGACGAAATTAAGCTGGGAAGGGTGACACTGCGGTCTCCCTGAATAACAAGGACTGGCTCTCCCGGAAAGCTAAATCTGACTGCCTTCTCACGGCAGTCCACCGAAGCATAACAAGTGGCTAGCCAATCCATGCCCAGAAGCACATCAAAGTCCAACATATCGAGGAGTATCAAATCAACTGATGAATCCCTCTCCCCGATACGAACGGAACACAAACGAAAAACAAAACGAGCGACAAACGACTCGCCTACCGGAGTACTAACAACAAGCGGCTGATCTAACGACGACTCACGGCCCAACATCGGTGCAAAGTGTGTAGAGACGTACGAATGTGTGGAACCTGGGTCGAATAATACCCGTGCGTCGAAAGAACAAACTGGCAAGGTACCTGTCACAACGGCATTGGATGCCTGCGCATCCTGCGGTGTCAAAGCAAAAACTCGGGCCTGTCCTCCACCGATAGCGGGCTGACCTCGTCCTCGGCCTCTGCCTCCTCGTCCTCTCTGAACAGGACCGCCGCGTCCACGGCCTCTGGGTGCACCTAACTGGCGTGGAGCATCGCCTGGGGTAGGAAGTAGGGCTCTCTGAGGAGGGGGTGGTGATGGTGGTAGGGTCACATGCGGAACTGTCGCTGCTCCCTGTCGTCTCACCGGACAGTCTCTGACAAGATGGTGCAGACTTCCGCACCCAAAACATCCTGGCGACGGCTGCTTCCCCTGGGGATAAGAACCATATAACTGTCCCCGCCCAAATCCTCTGCCAGGCCTATCTCTCGGAAAGAATCTGGCGCGCTGCCTCTGAGATGGTACATCGGTGCGCATCCTCTTCGGCCCAGAAACGGCCGAAGTCCGTGATATGCGTGCCTCCATCCGCAATGCCGTATCCATAGCCGCTGAATAAGTGTCGTAGTGCTGGGCGCCAATGGCAAGATATAGCTGGGCATCAAGTCCCTGTACGAACCTCTTCACCATCTTCTCCTCGGTATCCACCAAATACTGAGCATATCGGGATAACTGTGTAAACTGGATGTCATACTCAGACACCGTCATCCCAGGTGTCTTGACTAAGGCCTCGAAGCTGCGAGCTCTGGCGTCACGAACGCTCTCTGGAAGGAAACGGGCTAGAAAGACCGCTGTAAACTCGGCCCAAGTCATAGGCGGTAGACCTGCAGCTCGACCTCTCAAGACTGACTCCCACCATGTCTGCGCGAGACCCTCTAGTCGGAAACTCGCAAGCTCTACCCATCGATCATCCGAACATCTCAGCGAACGGCAGATCCTGGCTAAACTGTCAAGGAACGTCTGTGGGTCCTCCGCTGCCTCGGTGCCGGTGAATACTGGAGGTCTCAGCCTCATGAAATCCTGTAGTGAAACCGGGATGGCCACGGTGGTAGTAGTAGGAGCAGGTATCATGGTCGTCTGTGATGTAGTAGGTACGTCATCCGGCCTCGGTGTACGACTGGCTGCAACTAGAGATCCTACCATCTGACGTAGCTCCTGCATGCCTCCCATCATCTGTCGCAACTCCTCCATACCGGTCTCGAGCCTATCCATACGGCCTGGGGAAGGTGGATCGGTCTGTCCCTGTGGCGTAGGCATACCACCCTGCTCAGTCCTAGTCTCGGACGAGCTAGCTTGAATCTCGTCTCTGGCGGCAGCCCTCTGTGCCCTCGTAGCCTTCGGCGGCATAGTGGCTGTTACAGGAAAACGGATAGTAAGGACAGTGCACTAGGATCATAGGATACACGGAATTGAAGAAGGAATTTTTCAAGCAAGTATATCCTAAAGTCACTTAGGCGGAGTATCGTATCGTAAGTATGCCGCGGACATACGCACGCTACGTTACCCTGCTTAAGTCACTTACTCCATCTACCAAGGGTCATCCTACACTCAAAAAGGTAAAACCTATCGCTCTGATACCAACTTTGTCACGACCCGCAGGGTACGGAACGTGACTGGCACTTAATTTTACGAAACGTCTAAAGACGTCCGTAAAATAAGTAAGCCAAAGCCCAGAAAACAAAACCAATTAAGCAAAAGAGTGAAGAAAACCCAATCAATTGAAAGCGAGTTATCAAATAAGTCATGTACAACCCTTTTTAAAAACAATACCAATTTTTCCAAAAATTTCGGCAGAGTCTCCTTTGTAAATACTGGCCCCCAAAATGGGTACAACAAAAATATACATGAATCCAACAAAATAGGGCATCCCCAAGCGGGAGCTAGCTCTTCGCCACAAGGTGGTCACAAATCCCACGCAATGTAAATGACAGCAAGCATAATAATCATAATAAAGCATAAGAAAACATCATGTCGACTCAAGTGAGCTCGACCCCAAAATACAGCATAAAAGTCCCCAAACCTCACAGTCTCATCTCTAGGTCAATATACAATAAATCTGGTAGAAACAGTAGATGGAGTACACTAGATACAAGAATATACAAGGTGGTACAAAATAATAACATAACCCACCTATGAGCAAATCTCGAGCTCAGGCAAAAGAGGCAAAAGAACAAGTGCGCCAGCCGCTACTGAACTGACGGAGCGGACCTGCAAAAGACTGTGGCACAACGGGGGTGAGTTGCCAACTCATGAGTAATAAATAACATCTACAAAGGCTATCGTATGCATGCACACAAGCATCCTAGCATCTAAAATACAGGTATGACGGGATGCACTAGCAGGTGTGTATACAACATCAGTGTACTAATATGTATGCAACATGAAAATCTGAGGTCTCAATAGGTATATATAAGAAACATTTTATCTCTTTTTGTTTTTGAAACTCTTTTAGAATGCCAGCATAATACTCAAAGAATCGACGAGAACCGGTGTCCAGCAACGACACCCAAAAGCTGTCTCAAATCTCATAAAAGTATCTCTGGCCTCAGCTGTCCGGCTGACCCATCTCAAATATCAATATCTCATCATCTAGCGGCCACGGTCGGTATCCTCTGGATATCCGCCGTCCCAAACAGTCACCGGTAGGTAATCCGTCCCCTGCCAGGCTCAACGTCATCACCACATTCCTCTTGTCCCGGGGTACCTTACCGGGCCCACCATGTACCCGTGCCGGTTCCTCCACTCCTCGACACGGATTTCCAAAACCACAGCAAACTCATGGTGGACGACACTTACATCACTAGAAAACCGCAATTTACATATTTAAAAATATATATAATAAGTTTAGAAATCTTGCGGCTTTCCCCCGAAATCCAGCAATATCATAAAATCTCAAGAAATCCTCATAAGTGCATATATCAATGATAATGAATGCATATGGTATCAATAATCAAGTTGCGATGTGTGATTAATGTATTAAGCATGAACAATTAATATGATGAAGTACATGCACATGAATAGCAATCCTACGGTTTCATTTTAAGGAATTAAAGGCAATAGCACAAGTTTAAGTATCAATTAGTAAAAGGTTTCAATTTAAAGGTTATCTAGTGTGGTGGCATGGCAATTACCAGGGTGTGTGTGTAAGCATGAATAGTGCTCGTGCTGCATATAAAAACCCTGGCAATGGTGCAGGTGTCCTATAAAAAGGTTTCGTATAGGTATGTCAATATAATGCATGGATGCAGCAAATAGTCAAATAAGTATTTCTCCCCTAATTACTAACATCACTAAGGGTCTTGTAAGTTACTAAAACTATCAGGCGGCTTGCGCCATCCAACGATAGTCCCCCGTAGATGTTACATCTACTCACCGGAATCCCTGGCTAGCTGTGTCCAATCACCGCTTTCCCCTTTCGCGCCGCGTCTGACGTCTCCGCGACCGAACCTGGAATTAACATCAATACCAAACATAAGGTTACATATCAAGAACGACGCAAAACCCAAACGAAACTACTAACGTTCGCTAGCTAGGTACAACGTGCACAAAGTGCGCGGAACACACGCGAAAATCGCAAAAACTGCCAAAAAACGCCGATTTGGTCGCCCGGCAAAACTAAAACCCGACTACCCAAAAATCCGCACTCACGCATCCTAAAAGTCGTAGGACAAGCCATTACAATCATCAAGATATCAAAAATAATTCATCACATAACTTTATAACAAAACTAGTAAGCATTTGCATTCCAAAATCGGTGCAAAAATCGCCGATTTGCGACAAAACGACTACAATCTAGCATAATCACCCAAGTCACACCATTAGATAACCACTACACAAAATTTCAACACATTAACCATGCTCCAAAACCTAAATTCCACAACCAACCCTTTCTTGATTTTTCTCAAAAGCAATTGCAAATCAAAATCCATACTAGAAAAACTTAACTAACACTAATTTCAAACCCAATTAGCAAGTTAACCTTCTAGATTAGGTTAGCAAAACAACTAGATAACAAATTAGGTTTAATCAACTAAATAATGGTTTCTAAACCTTAATCAACTCACTAATCATGCTTCACAACCCAATCCATACATAAACCCTCTCTTGAAAATCCTAAAACAACAATTTACAACCAAATCACACTTCTAAAATTAACTAAATTAGCATAATTGAAGACTACATAAACAAGGTGACCATATAGATTAGTTAATTAACAACTAGATTAACTATAAAACAATCTAATTAACTATCATGGCTTCAAAACCCTAATTTAAACAAACTACTCTTTTGTTAAAAAAACAAGATTAGAAATTAGCTAACTTTTAACACTAAACCATGCAATTAAAGGAATTTAGCAAAAAAAAGAAAGTAACTTGATGGAATTTATACCTCAAGATCTATGGATCAAGCAAGTGATTTGCCTCTAAGGATGGCTTCCTAGCTCCAAGATTCAAGCAAGAATGGCTAAGGATAATGATAGCATAAGGATTTTGTTTGGATTTTTGAATTAATCATGGATTTTGATGTGGTTTTTTGAAGAAAATTGAAGAAAAATGAAAAGAAAAGAGATGAAGAAGAGAGGGTTCAGGTTTCGGCCAGAGGAGGTAAGGGGGAGGGGTGTGGGTGAGTGGGGAAAGTCAATGGTCAAGTCTCCAAAGTCAAATGCACCATACCTTATTCATTATAATTAAAATAAAGCCATAAACTAACTAAATCAACTCAAGAAAGCAACCAAGGAAATGAGGCCAGAAATTTCTGGACTTGCACAAGGTGGGGCTGTCCTAGGGCTGAGGAAAAAGAGAGAGGGGTTTTACAAAAGAAATTTTATGCAAAAAGGCCCCCTACAAGTCAAAAATTGCAAGTTTTAGCTCAAAATTCAATAAATTCGTTTCATATCATAAAAATTTGTTAAAAATCAAAATAAATTACTAAAAATTTATGTTACCACTAGATTTTAATTATCATAATTTTAGAGATTAAAATTAGCCCGGAAAAATTTGTATTTATCGCTAATTTAATGTATTTTCTTACCGGCTTAAAATAATATTAAAAAATTGAAAAATTAGGGAAAATTTTTAAACGACCAGAATTTCATAATTAACTCATTAGCTACTAAAAATAAGCAATTACCTATCCATTTTAGGTATAATTAGCCCTAAACTGCAAAATAACAAGAAAGACGGTTTTCGGAAAAATACCGAATTTCAGGAAAACACCAAAACGACTTTTCAAGACGCTACAAGTTTAGTTTATCGACCTGAGAACGTCATTTGTCTCGTGTGAGTTCCCTATGTTCTTTGATTATTACCCTACCACGGCTCAAACGAGTCATGCAAACAGGTTTTAGTTGGGTACAGTCCCGAGCCACATGGAGGCAGTGAGCCGATCAGCAGGGGATTCGTCTCTCCCGGTATTGGGGGTGATATCGCGCTGTGTCTGGAGACCCATTACACAAAGTCACTGGTCAGGACAAGTGAGATTTAGTGGTAGGTATTCTAGTAGTTTCTCAGGATGTTCTGGGCTACATTCCGACACGACTTATACCGCTATTGGGGATCTGACCTTTACCAACGCCCTAGGCCCGATATGCGATACTCATAGACGAACGGACCGGACTATACGGATATTGTCACTGACAGGCTCAGCAGGGTTTCAGGATGAGTTCGCTCATCGGCCTCCCTTTTGCTCAATACCTGGGCAGCCGTTACGTACAGCTAGTGCTACCGACGTGCTTGTGGTTAAACCCACTGCCAGCATATTGACGAGTCTTTAGAGTCCCCCATAGAAAATTTCCCAAGTTCAGGCGAAATGTTGTAGAGGCCGTATGGTTTTATGGCAGAGTTCGATCATATACGTGCACTTGTGCACAGATCATGATCGGACGGATCATACTAGTGGGCTTTGGTTTAAGCCGGATCTTAGTATTAGATTGTTGGATTATTTTCGTCTCATTGTATTCGTATTCGGTCGGAATGTGGATGCAGGTATGTATATACAGATGAGGGGTATTCTTGTGATCCGTCACGAGTTTACTTTAGAAGATATCATTCTATTTATTATTTTAAACATTTGGATTAATGTTTATTAAGTGGAAATTATGATTGCAAGTCTTGACCAAGAGCATTAAATGTGGCATGTGTTTTTTTGGTGACTCATGGTATGTTTTCTTATGCCATGTTTATTCTCTTTATTGATTATTGTATGGGAATAACATGTGAAGAGAGAGAGAGAGAGGGCAGCCATATGAGGCATGGGTTTGGTCTTGAGTTGATTATTGAAACCTCTTATATTTTATCTCACACAATAAGCAAGCTCTTTTTCTTCAGTAGCTTTTTCTTGAGCTCACAACTTTCATCAATGGCTTCTTCTTCAACCTCCACTCTATCCCTCTCATAAGTTGAGAATCCTAGAGTGTATTGAGACAAAGTAATCACACACTATCTCTACTTCATCTTGGGCACCTAGGTTGGCAAACTAGTTGCTCGAGTTGCTTCGGTTTTTGAAGTGGGAGCCCGTATAAGGAATCCTCGAAGTGGAGCCTCTTCGACAAGCGAAACCGGAGAGCGAACTTCGTCGGGGCAGCCGCGAGGAGCATGGCGCAGATATTGAAGACCGAAGGACACGGATCGATCGGTATAATCTCTCCAAACTCTTTTCTGTATTACTAGTATACGGTTAATGGCATGATCCGGGTTTTAGGGTTACGTTAGCGCCAGTTTATAAAAGCTTTTGTTCTGCATTTGGCCTCGGAAGGACGGCCGGGGCGCTGCCGTAGCCTTACATGTAAGTGTAATAGGATCGCTAATATACGCTATGGTATGCACACGTCCACACATATCCTATACGGTAAGTCTGGTTAGCCGCTATATGTCAAATTCATGGAAGCTTCATTGGGAAGCTGTAAAGTGGATACGTCGGTATCTAAAGGGATCTAAAGACCTTGGTTTATTCTTTCACAAGTCAAAAGATAAATCGAGCCAGCTGCAAGGATATGTATATGCGGATTACACTGGGGACTTAGACAAAAAAAGATCTCTTATAGGTTATATATATACAGTTGCAAAATCTCCTATCAGTTGGAAGTCGACACTTCAGGATACCATGACACTCTCAATAACGGAGGCAAAATACATTTCAGGATACTGCGGCGGCGGAAGCATTTAAAAAGCTCTTGTGGTTAAAGGGCCTAGTTGGCAATTTCAGGTTCGATAAGGAGCTGGTTCCTTTATTTTGTGACAGTTAAAACGCCATTCACTTAGTGAAGAATCAAGTATACCATAGTCGAACTAAGCATATCGATGTGCGGTATCACAAGATAAGGGAGTGGGTCGAAAAGGAGATCGACTTGATAAAGATAGATATTAAAGTGAATCCGGTGAACATGCTAACGTAGGTCATTCCTGCAGAGAAGTTCAAGTCTACCTTGATTTCTATTCAAGTACTCAAATGTGAGGAAGGGCGATCTCGGTAGGAAGGTTGCAAACCGGTTTCTCAGTTCTGGTTAAAAAACGGTGATAACATCAGTTTCGCAATTCTGAAGAAAGATTGTGCCAGCGGGGGAAACGGGAGAACAACTAAAGCAACCCTAAAAGATACAAGACGAAAGGCGACATATTTTCAAGGTGGCTATAAGAAAATACGAGCTAAGATAGAGATTGTTGTGAAGATGTCTCATATTTTTCTCAAAACTGCACATCCAATGAAGGTACAGATATCTTCCCATAGGTGACAGACGTCTGGCATCTAAAGTCCAGAGCTGTCGGGACCCGGTTCTTGCTCACGGAGCAAAGTGCCACACGGAACAAAGTGCCACGCCAAGTGTCATGTTAAGTGGGCAGGAGCCACCTCTTGAATCCGTGGGGGCCACCTCTTGAGTCCGTAGGACCCGCTGTAGAACAATGAGAAATCTTCGGAATACATTCCGAAAGGGGACAGATCTGTACTATAAATGGAATGATACCACTCTTCATTACAGAGGCGCTTTTTAAGTAAATCGGAACTATATGAGCTTAAGAACTCCGTAGTTAAGCGTGATCGGTCCAGGGAAGTCTTGGGATGGGTGACCTCCTGGAAAGTGGCCCCTGGTCGGGTCCAATTCATCCCGAAGGACAAAACCGTGCGGCTTCGTCCAGAGCGGAAAATACTCTCTGTATTGGGGGTGGGGCATGACAGAATGGTATTAGAGCTGGTTCCTCAATAGTAGGTCTGTGATTCGAGGACGAACCATTGTTCAAAAGTGGGGAGAATGTCGGGACCCGGTTCTTGCTCATAGAGCAAAGTGCCACACGGAACAAAGTGCCATGCCAAGTGTCATGTTAAGTGGGCGGGGGCTACCTCTTGAATCTGTGGGGGCCACTTCTTGAGTCCGTGGGACCCACTGTAGAACAATGGGGAATTTTTGGAATACATTCCGAAAGGGGACAGATTTGTATTATAAATGGAATGATACCACTCTTTAATACAGAGGCGCTTTTTAAGTGAATCGGAACTATAGGAGCTTAAGAACTCCGTAGTTAAGCGTGCTCGGGCCAGGGAAGTCTTGGGATGGATGACCTCCTAGGAAGTGGCTCATGGTCGGGTCCGGTTCATCCCCAAGGACAAAACCGTGCGGCTTTGTCCAGAGCGGACAATACTCTCTGTATTGGGAGTAGGGCATGACAAGAGCCCAGCACAGGGGACAGACGTCTGCCCACAGGGGACAGACGTCTGGTCGAAGCCCGGGCTATTTGCTGTTAATCGGAATAGACGTTCGCCACATAAGGACAGACATCTGTAAGCACTGCAGGAAGATGTTTGCTCCAAGGGACAGACGTCTGTTCGGCAATAATAGCGTATTTCAGATTCGAGATTTAACTCGAAAATCAGGTTTTTGGTGGCTGTTTTGTAATTTCTGAGATCTTAAATTATAGAGGCTAAATTTTAGGGTTATATATTAGGATTAACTTTGGAGAGTTTAGATCATAAAGTAAAAAGAGTAAACAACTTCTTAATAAAAGATCTACACTATTGAACGTGAAGGAGAATTTGTATAAGGAGAGAGCTCTCATTGGAGATCATAAGGAGAGAGAGTAATAATTTTCTGTAAGGTTTTCTTCTTTTTAAGTTTTAATAAAAGTTCTTCCAGTTTCGTCCAAATCTCTTTTGTTATTTTTATTACGGTTTGTATCCAATTTTCTTTTGTTATTTCGTCTATAAGGTTTTCCGCTGCGTTACTGATTGGTCTTGCGGCAGCAACATTGGTCAGGTTTATGGTTCGGACAGATGGGTTTAACACTAAACCCATACCCAATCCGAATTTTTTCATCTTATTTTCAACCCGTTCGATCGAGTTCGGACGGCTATGGAATGTTTAAGAAACCAGAAAAATCGGATCGGGCTCAGATCAAATCCAACTCGACTTTCACCCCTATACACAACACACAAGCACATGCACACAAGGGACCCATGGATTTTCCTGAAAGTGTTAATTTGTGGCCACTTCCTCTTTGGAGTTTCTGAGGTTTGAACCTCGCACTCTCTCCGAGCCGGAAAGTGCCCAAACCAACTGAGCTATTGAGGATGGACCAAAAAAAAACATCCTCCGCTTACAACATTAGGGGAGGGGGAGGGGAGGAGGGGGGGGGGAGGACAAGCTAATGTTTATCTCTTTCATAAATTCCAAAACCGTTTTCATAAAATGGAGCAATTATGTGCCTTTTCCAAGTTATCCTTCATTTCGTCTGACTTGGAATATGCTGCGACTCAATACTGAACATTATCTCGCACAATGATTTGCCTTTAATTTTTAAAATCAAATAATTATTTAAATTTACACCAACCTAAAAAAGCCAAAGAATATTGAGGATCCATCCAAAGCTATTTTCTCAATTGAAATATGGTAGAGTTGCAATCCTGAAGCCCCTTGACATTCTAATTCATATCTTCACTCTCATATGGCATTTTAAAAAATAGATATATGCATCGTCGGTTTCTTTAGCGATCTGCAAAAGACACAAACCGATCTTCTTTCCAACTTTAAGTTTCAAATGCGATCTCGCCAAGAATCGTCTATTTAGAAGAAGACAGAAAAAAAAATCTCCACCTTCATATATGTGATTTGCTGATTGTTGTTCACTGTAAGCCTATATATTTGGTAGTTTCCTAATGGTTTTTAATAGGGGTTTTTTCGGTACCGGTTCGTAAGCCCTAACCTAAGCACACAAACACACACAACACACACGTACTGAGGAGACCCACGAATTTGCCCTAAAAATATTAATTTATGATCACTTTCCGTCTCTGGGGTTCTTGGGGTTCAAACCCATATTCTCTCTTTAAGAGAGAAAGTGTCCATACCAATTGAGCTACTGCTCATTGGTTCTCTAATAGTATTGGTTCTTAATTATTAGTGTCTGTATATTAAAGACGAATGTTTTAAATATAAATCATATTATATTTATAATCATAAATAAAAAAATAAAAAAATATTGATAGAATGGCTGCAAATAGGGCACGTGGGCCTTTGACAAGTCTATTTTGATGATTCTTTTGAGTTGTCACAAGCTAGAATATTATTTCAAATGACTATGTTATGTGATTAATAAACACCGATTATGATGTGATCGTTGGATAATTATGTTCAGTTGTTAGCATATAACGATGATACATCTATTATTCTAATTAATATTGTGTACAACGATCTTGAATTTTTATGAAATTAATTCCTCAAAGTTCAATCCTTGTGTGTGCGGTACAATCATAAAAAAGTTTGCTTGTGTAAGAATTCCCAAAGCACGCTTAGTTACTAGTTAATTAGAATGCTTTTCTTAATTTATATAAAAGGACAGTATATTATAACAAAAAAAAAATTAATTATAGAAAAAAGTTAATTCCTCTTTTTTTGTTAATTTATATAAAATGATAGTATAGTTGTTTTCTAATTTTTCGTTAACATCGGTATGGTAATTTTGCGATATTCTGAAAGTTCATGATAACACTTCATCATTTTAAAAGTTCAGGATACCACTCTTAGAAAATGCCCAAAGTTTATGGTAAGAAGTTAAAATTCAGTCTAGATTAAATGATGGAAAATAGTGTTATATGTTGAGATTAAATGGAAACTTATTTGAGAAAAAGAATCTCAATAACCATATGTATGCCAAATAGATGCAGTTCACCACAAATAAATAAATATCCCTTGTCATGTTGTTAACCCTTGTCAGTTTCCGAATAGTCAAGTACAAACTGAAGTCTGCCACCTCCAACAAAAGAATAAATTATACGGTCGCAGTCGAATATTTGGTTTTAAATACTTCTGCATCTATTTGAGGTTTTAAATACTTCTGCATCTTTATAATGTAATCGTATAATCAATCGTGAAGGCTATAATTCGTTTGAGGTTCAGAAACACTTCTGCATTTAATTATAGGCATGAGATTGATGTTAAATATAGATTTACGTTATAAAGATCATCTCTCTGTTCCATCAATCTGATCAATTTAGAAATACATAAACAAATAAGACACAATGCTACTGTTATATGAGTTTCACCATCGAACTTTTCCTATTTCTCTTCTTCTCCTTGAAGCTTAGTTGAAAAACGAGTTAATATTTCTCTACCATAAAAAACAATTAATTGAAGGGTTTTTTTGATATTGCCTTCTCGAAAATTGACTATTTTCAAATATCACACCCAATATGGCTGTTTGCCTCAAACCCATTTGAAAATATTAACTCAACTAAAAAATTCACTCCGGTTCAGTTTCAGTTGGTCAACGTTCTTTGACCGTCTATAACTGCCGTTAGTAGTGTACAATGGTTAAAATACCCCTCCAATGGCTATAACTTAGCTGATGACAACTCCTCCTCTATCTCCTTCGATTTCTCTCCTCTCTCCATCGAAATCTCTTCTCTCCACCCCCCCCCCCCCCCCCGTTCACCCTCCTCGTCGATTCTCACCTCTCTCTCCTCTTTCGCCAGATCTTTTCTCTCTTCTCCTCTCTCTCCAGATCTTTTCTCTCTTCTCTTTCCTTCGTAATTTCTCAATTCTCTGTGTTATCTTTTGTTCCTCTCTTCACTTTTCTTTAATTTTGGTTCTTAATTACTGTTTTCTATCTTGTAGTTTAGAATTACTATAAGATAATCAATAGTCAATGTTCAGTTTCAAGCCAGCAAGTGTTATGCAATTGTGGTGTGCCTGCGAAGTTGAATTTTTGCAAAAAAGAGTATCAATATAAAGGCAAATGGTTTTATGGATGTCATAAATATCCTCATGGTTGTCGTTATCTAGTTTAGAAGAGAGATGATGAAGAATCAGATTCTAAAGTCGAAAAAGAGAGTTTTTTAATGGATGGTCGACTGAAGAAGGTAGAAAAGAAGATTGAAGCTAAAATTGAACTAGAGAAGAAGACACATCTGAAATTGCAGAAACAAATGTATGTACTTAAAGTGATTCTTGGTGTAGTAATTTTGCAGTTAGTCCCTACAATTTTTAAATCATGAACGAGACTTACTTTAAGAATGTCATCAATGTGTCTTGAATGAAATGTTTTGTTAAAGAATGTTTTAATTCAATGTCCATAACTTAATCATCTTGATTTGGTAGCATCATACATTATGCAATGAATGTACAGAAAGTTGATATCCTAGCTTGTGGATTTGGCAACACCCAGACTTGATACACATTTAAGATAACAAAAAAGTTTAAAAATTTGAGGGGCTAGCAATGAAGTCTGAGTGTCTAGCGAAAATGAAGTTAGGCCAAAAATCTGAATTATAATGCCAAATTTGAGTTTCACAATGAGACATTTCAGTTCATTCTCAAGTTCAAAATCCGCTCAAACTCCACAATGCATTACAATCTCCATCTTTATCTCCAAGGCTTCTTAGACAATGACAAGCCTTTTCCTCGGCTTGTTTCTAATTTACCCTTACCTCTTGCAGCTGAAATAGTTTTTTTGGACTTAAGCTGATTTGAAAGTTTTCTATGTTCCTACCATCAATATGTTGATCATTAGAAGGTCCCCTAGCAATAATGGTTTCCTGAGTGTAAATTTCTGTTTGTTGTAGCACAGGTTGTTGAGTCAATATATAATCATTTTGATTTGCCCATTGCAAATCATCAAACTGATGTGAGTACTCTGCATTTGAACTTTCCCCGACACCCTGATGCACAAGCTGCTCTGAATTCATTCTATGTGCACTAGTTCCTCTATGATGCACTTGGTGTTGTGGGTTCAATGCACTTTCATTTGATCCCTCTCTATTATGCAGTTGCTGTGAGTGTATTCTATCCACTTGAGTTTTCTGTTTCTTTCTACCTCTTCCTGATGTCTTGAAGAATAAAATATAGAGTTAAGTTGATTATGATACCAAGTGTTGATCATTAATGAGGCACTGAGTATTGATAAAACTGCATATAATGCTGATATGTGTATGTGAACCAAATATCACATTGAATACTATATTTCCATGTGAACCCTGTCAATGATCATTTTGACATCTTGTGCATGTCAGATAATAGTGATATGTGCATGTGAACCAAACATCACATTGAACACTTTGTGCATGTGAACCCTATATGGACCTGTGAACCCTCCATGGTCACTTGTGATGTTTTGTTTCTAGCGCTAGACTTAGATTATAGAATAAATTTCCTATAAATACTGAACCAAGATGAGCAAGAGCATCATGCTAGCAACCTTGTTTGTGACCCTTCATCTAAAGAGTTTCTTCAAAGTCATCTCTTCCATGTTGTTTTCCATAAGTGTAGGATGAGTGTGGCAACTTCAGTTAAATTCCCTTTAGTTATTTCATGGATTAATTCTATGTATGCATCTTAAAAGAGTTATAGTGGACTACTAAATAGGGACCGACCGAGGAAAAGTCTAGAACAATTCGTGGGAAATTGCAGGTAAAATATATAGGGGACTACTAACATGGTCCTTAATTTTAGATCAACTCGAGTCCCCAAGGCTGTTAGGAGCTCTTCTTCTTTTAGTAGATATACACTAGAGCTTGGGTTGCGTGTACGTTTTCATAGCCCATAAATTAAAGCTGCGGAAAGATTGATAGCGGCCCCTCCCATGAAATCGTTTGCTTTGAGGACACAAAACCCAAGAGCTCACTTCAATCCATTGTTAATATGATTGTTGCAAATTGTAAACTTTGTTGTATTGTATTAAGTAAATGATATACTTAGTTTATTATTTAACACAATATGTATATGAGAACCCTTGATTAAAATATTCAAGGCATGCTAGCATGTTAGTCCTTTACTGCATTATTAAATAGGCTATGATACATATGACAGTACTTTGCAGTTTGTGATGGTCCTCTCTTCCTTGTTTTCCTACCTCTTTTTAATGCAGTGGACCTTAATAAATAAGAAAGAGAAGTATGAGTTGAACAAATTTACTTTATGAAAATTCAGAATTCAAAATTACTGGAAGTAAACGGAACTAATAAAGTCAAAATTTTATTTGTGACTCTATGGGATTGTCTTCTGCTGCTTGAGTCTTTGTTATGATCTCAACCCATACATCTTTTGCACTGATATGCTTTTCTAGACTTCTTCACTCCATGCTTATTTTCATCCTTTATTCTTTGGTTTTTTGGTCTTCCCCTTGATCTTTTATTGTGGGGAGGACCTACTTTTTTGGAAAGTCCACTTTCATCCATTCCTCCTTAGAAGGTAGTATCTTTACATGTTCAATATATGCCTCCATGTAGCTATGACGCAATTTGAAGAGAAGATAGGGTAAGCCATCAAAACAAAGTGAATAAAATGCTATAATATAATATAACTGAATATAGTATACTTAGTTACTTTTTCAAAAGAATTTACCTTGATGTATGATACTATTTATCCACATAATCTGGCCAATGAATATTCCCGATCTCACATAACACAGACATAGCATGCAAACACGGCAAACCAGTCATTTGCCATCTTCTACATGAGCACTCCTTAAATTGAATGTTTACAAGTTTTCTCATATTGCCATCATTCACTTCATACTCATGCTCATCTGCGCTGTGGACTTGATGATTTGTTTGTGTTATGATCTGTTCTTTAATCCATCTATCTGCATTTGGAACCAAATCATATTTTCATTTTTCTGCTTGAGATTTTCTTAACACCATCTTTCTCATAATTTTAGACCTTATATTATCTACCAGATCACATATTGGTAGGCTTCTTACATCTAGAACCCATGCATTAAATCTATAAGGAGGTCGTGCTCGCTGGACGGGTTTTAAAAACTTTGCAAAAGCGGAAAAACGAAAATATCCAAGCGAACAAGACATCCTAAACCTAGAATTCTACCATTGACTTGTTGGATATAGTGCCCTCAGAGTCAATTATTGGATCACAGGCACGTGATTGCAATGATTGAGGGAGGACCTATACCGGTAGGGCAATCTTACTCAGGATGATTGTATACTATCTGGTTTGTCTTTATCATCATGTACATACTTTAGGTGATATTGTGGTTCACTATTACACGTTGATAGAGAATAGTATGCTACCATGGTTTATCTTTATCATCGTGTACTGCTTTAGGTGACCTTACAGGTGACTATTGCACGTTGATAGAGCCCATAGGTTCTTGCTTGACTACCGGCAGTATGATGGCGATCATATACGTGAGAGTTGGGTAGTCTATAAGCACATCCTTAAAGTGGTCCCTAGTCGTGGGAGTTTCGAGACTGGGCATCGATACTCCATTAGTAGATAGTGTATACAGTCGAGACCCCAACGAGGGGCGGTGGACGGTCTCACAAGCCATTGGTGTCAGTTGGATCACCTAAGATGTATACAGGTGCTCATTAGGTTATGAGTACACCGGACAGGACTCGTCGGGAACATGCTAGTTGGTATTATACCTGACGTCAGATAGAAGTTCCCTGGTGACATGTGTACAGGTTAGTTCATCGACCTGAGATCGTCATTTGTCTCGTGTGAGTTCCCACTGTGCTTTGATTACTACCCTACCATGGCTCAAAGGAGTCGTGCAAACAGGTTTTAGTTGGGTACAGTCCCGAGCCACATGGAGTCAGTGAGCGGATCGGCAGGGGTTTCGTCTCTCCCGGTATTGGGGGTGAGATCGTGCTGTGTCTAGGAGAGCCATTACACGAAGTCTTTGGCCAAGGCAGGAGATTTACTGGTAGATATTCCAGTAGTATCTCAGGGTGTTCTGGGCTACACTCCGACACGACTTGTACCGCTTTTGGGGGTCTGACTTTTACCAACCCCCTAGGCCCGACATGCGATGCTCATAGACGAACGGACCGGACTGTACGGATATTGTCACTGACAGGCTCAGTAGGGTGTCAGGATGAGTTCGCTCATCGACCTCCCTTTTGGTCAATACCTGGTAGCCCGTTACGTACAGCTAGTACCACTGACATGCTAGTGGTTAAATCCACAGCCAAAATATTGATGAGTCTTTAGAGTCCCCCACAGACAGTTTCTCAAGTTTCGGGCGAAACGTTGTAGAGGCCATATGATATATGGCAGGGTCCGATCATATACGTGCAGTAGTGCACGGATCATGATCGGGCGGATCATACTAGTGGGCTTTGGTTTAAGCCGGATCCTAGTATTAGATTTGTTGGATTACTTTAGTCTCATCGCATTTGCATTCAGTCGGAATGCGGGTGCAGGTATGTATATACAGGTGAGGGGTATCCTTGTGATCCGTCACGAGTTTATTTTAGATGTTGCCGTATCTTTTTGTTGTTGCAAACATTTGGATTAATGTTTGCATATGGAAATAATGAGCGAGATTTCATCATGAGATGCATTTAATGTGACATGGACATATATGGTGACTCATGGTCTCCTTTTGTGTGTAAATGTCACATTATGAGCTTGTTTTGTGTTTATATGATGAGAAGAGAGAGAAAGAGAGGGGCTGCCTTGATCAAGAGTTTGGTTTTGTATTTTTAAAACTCACTCTCTCTCATTTTATCATAACACAAGAAAAGAAAAGAAGAAAAAGCTTCTCCTCCTTCTTCTTCCTCTAGCTCTTGACCTCCATTAATGGCAACACCTTCAACCTCCATCCAAGCAATGGATGCAAGAGACAAAGTGATCACAAACATTCTCTACAACACCTTGGACACGTCGGCTAGCACACTTCGTGCCTGAGTTGCTTCGGATGAAGCGGAAGCCCATAAAAAGACTCGTAGATGTGGTGCCCTTTCCGACGAGGAGATCAAGACCGGAGTTGCCGCGAGGAGCTTGGGATGGTGTCTAAAGATCGAAGGACACGGATCGATCGGTATAGCCTTTCTATCCCTTCTCTAGATAGCTAGTAGTAGGTTAATGGTTCGATCCGGATTTTAAGCATACGATAGCGCCAGTTTCAAGTTAAGAAAAATTTTTTGTTTCTGCATTTTGGCCTAGGACAGACGGTCGGGACGCTACCATAGACTTACATGGTATCAGAGCCACGCCATTAACCTTTACTAGTGATTGATACATGAAAAGTGTTTGTTTGTAGTTAACCACAATCAATAACGGTGTCGCATGTAGCTAGACCGAGATGAGTACGGGTCGTCCTCTGAGAAACGTGGAACTTTTACTTTTACTTTAGATGTGTTGAGAAAGAGAGGAGGGATAAAAGAATTTTTATAGAATGGTTTCTAGATCTACGTTAAACAAGAATGTAAAATATAGATCTAGATTATTTTAGAGATGTAGATAATATAATAAGAGGGCTTGTAGGGTTCGTTAGGATTTAGTAGTTATGGATGATTAATTAAAAGTTACCCTTTTTATCCATTAATAGATTTAGAACTAAAACGACGGTGATGCGTGTAGATTAGGGTTTCTGGAGGGAAAAGGTGTTAGTTATATGTATGCCCTAGAGGCCATTACTATACATAGGATGTATATTGTAGTGGATGCTGGGACATATATAGGGAGGACTTTCTTGCTCGACATGATAGTATGCTATCTGGTTGATCTTTACCTTAACGTGTACACTGATTGTCTCTCTGTTACATGTTGGTAAAGCCCTTAGGATGTGTACTTGACTACCTGGACTATGATGCGGATCATACTAGTGGGGACATGGTAGTCTATAAGTACATCCTTCAAAGTCCCTAGTCGAGGGTGTATCGAGACGGGGCATCGATATACCAGATTAGACTAGCGTGTACCTTCTCGACCCATACAGATGGGTGATGGATGATCCCATATCCATTGGTGTTTGACATCAGAGATGATATACGGGTGCTCAGTAGAGACTGGGTACACTGGACGGACTCGCCGAGAACTCCCAGATGGTATTATACCTCACGTCAGATGGCGGTTCTCTGGTGACACTGGTACAGAGTAGTCTGTTGACCCGAGATCGTCATAGAGTCTTGTGTGGTTCCCACTGTGCTTTGATTTCCATCTTACCACGTCCAAGAGGGCGTGCAAAACGGTGGTTTTTGGGTACAGTCCCGAGTCACATGGAGGCAATGAGCGATAGGAGGGGATTCGTCTCTCCCGGTATAGGGAGTTGATGTTGCGCTGTGTTCGATTGGCTATAACAGGAAATCCCTAGCCAGGGTTGCTGAGATTTACTGGTAAGTGTTACCAGTAGTTTCTCGAATTGTTATAGACCTCATATCGACACGACTTATCGAGCTATTGGGGTCTGACGTTTACCACCCCTAGGCGAGATATGCGACATATCAGACGGACAGACCGGACTGTACGGTAGTGTTACTGGTTGGATTCACTGGAGTGTGAGCGGGCTTGCTCGTCGATCTTCAGATCGCTCAATACCCGGGTGGCCGTTACGTTTAGCAGACCGCTTGCGGCTTGTGGGTGTTTGATATGATCATCACCTGCTGCCGGCGTATTGACGAGTCTTTAGAGTCCTACACAGAGGTTTCCTGGCTCAAGCGAAACGAAATAGGAGCGCATATGAGATATGTGCGGGACCGAGAATAATACGTGTATGTGATACCGTATTCTATTCTCGTGATGAATGTGTCGAATGGTTGTATGCGATATAACCTAGTTATCGAATCAAGGATTGATTCGATAAGCCGATACATTGTATACTAGTCGGTTGTGTGCGACATGACCGGATCATTGAATCAAGTGTTGATTTAATGATTTAATGCATAATTATATATTTGATATATTACTTTGCATTAACTAGTATCGGTTCACTTTAAATGTATTTTCTCACTCGGGTGTGCACATTTCATATGCGATATGATTTGTGCACTTGCTTGTATCATGTTTGATGGTGCATGCCCTTTTTGTTAAGTGTATAGAATTAAATCTTGGTTAATGGAATGGTTAGGGTTTACTATTTGATTATTCATTTTATTCATTTGTTTATTTCTTTTTGGAAAAGAAAAAATTGCATGATAAAATGGTGGCATTTTTGTTTCATTCATGAAGCTTCATGAATACTTTGACCATTGCAACCATTTTGTCATCTTGTAAAAACCTAACCATTCACTAACCATGATCAATTCTCTACATTAAACCATGGTTACTATTATGATAAGGATGGTTTTTCTTTTCTTAAAAAAGACAATTCTTATCATAATATTCTTCTTCTTCTTCCTTCAACTCAAGAAGAAAACCTAAGGTCCATCAATGGTGATTGATGATTAAGAGTGAGAAATCCAATTCTAAAGTCTACCCACTTCCTATTTCTTCATCCTCTACCTCTTGCCAAGTAGTAGAGTATGTTTCCTTCATAAGTTTTTAGGGCTTGGTGAAGGTGGAGCTTGATTTAGCGATGCCTCGACGTAGATCATCTTCGGCATGGACATCGACGACCTAGCTCGCTTTTTCTCCGACGAAGCCGACTCTAGAGCCCGGATTCCTTTTGGACAGCGGAGACGACTTCGTTGCGGAGCTATGGAGGTGGAGCACCGGATCTACAAAGGTTGTATTTCCGATATCCCATTAGTTAAGTTGTTAACTAGATTGTTTTTCGCCTAGATTTCTAGCCGACGATCCGTTCTAGGGTCTCTCGGCACCGTTAAAATTTGAAATTGGCATGTTCGATGCCTTGTGAGACCTCTAGTGTGTGCCTAGGAACCCTTCAAAAGGAATCCCACTCTTAACCCTTATCTCGACACGGAACTCCGTTCATATCTAGCCTTTACCAAAACAATCATTAATCTAATCTCTAATCGCGGTCGGAACTAGCAAAGAATTACTAGCGCGCCCGATTAGGATGTTAATGATTCTTTTGATAAAGTTCCTAAACTTTATAGGACTTAAAAAGGGTTTAATTATTTTCATTGTCCATTAGCCTACCCTAATCCTACGAACCCTAACAAGCGGAGAATTACTCGCGCATGTTGGGAGAAGAAGATGAAAAGACAAAGAGGGAAAACATAATGTAAAATGCAAAGACAATTAAATAAAATAACTACCTTTATTAATCGACTTGAACAAACTACACTTTAATCCGTAGAAAATGATTACAAACAAGTTGCTTCTCGATCTTTCCTAAGGAGGTAGTCGAACAGTCGATGATCAGCCTGGATGCGTGAGCGTCGGGAGCTTCGTGATCTCTTCGGCTTGATAGCTTTTCCAAGAGGCTCTCGGTGCCCTTTTATAGTGCAAAGCCAGAATCTTTAGGTTGGAAACTTGGTAAAATATAACAAAGATTCACCCTGGAAAATCTAGGCTCCCAACTCCATATAAGTGCGGCGGATCCGTGGCCAACAGGGGGGTTTGGCCGCGGTTCAGCGGCCAATGGTGAGGATCTCTTCAGCAATTTTCTTGGGCTCTCTGATTTTGACATTTGGCAATCCTAGGCATCTTTAGAATTCAGAAATCTTCTCTCGGTTGCTTCCAGACTTGGTCTCCAAGTTTTGCTTCTTAATTTGGCAAGTCTTCTTCAACAACTTGATTTGTTTGATAAATTCTTCATAACAACTTGGAAATATTCTGCACAACAACTCAAATAAGATTTTAGTAGACTTTGTTCTACTAGGATTAGATCAATAAAATTTGCATACAGTTTCCTACCAAATGATAATTAAAATATATTAACACATGGAAAATAATGTTTTTACACATAAACCCTCATATGTATAATATATTATAATAAAGTCCTTTTTAATATGAAAATGGTAGGAAAAATGTAATAACAAATGTGCAGTTTTATCAACTGAACAAATACCCCCAAACTTATCTTTGATCGTCCCGAGCAAACTAGTTTATTCAAGAGGAGAAAAGGAAAGGAGAAAATTAAGCACACTTTCGTAAGCAGACACGATTGCACTGAGCACGTGCAACAAGCTGTTAAACCTCTAGGTGTCCCTAGTAGGAGGAGTGTTGTCTCCTGAGGGTTTTCAGCGGATTACACCCACAAAATCCTATAACAAAAGAAAGATGGTGAAATTTACATATAAAGATAAAAACCATAAAAGAAAGGCCTTGAAAATAAGAGTTTCCAACTATACTAGCTTTTCAGTTGTCATGAGCCCTATCTTAATAGTCATGAAAAAAAATGTTAGAAATCACATCATCTCTCAATAAAACATCGTCTTTATTCTTTATTCCTATCTTTCATCCAAACATTGATCATAGAACCCCACGTGTGTGAAATGGACATCCCTACACTCGGAGAATTCAATTCAAGCTATCATACTCTTGTCCATCTACCTTAGTACTTTTTAATTTTATGAATATTTAGATTTGCTCACACATTTTCATGCGACCGTTAATACTTCTTGAGGTACTAACCGACCGATTACTCATGTGCTTGCTGATTAGGTGATAATATTTTCCTCGTCTTGCACCACCTAAGGCTTAGCAGTGACTCCCAGACCAGTTGGCCTTAGGGCACTAGGTGAAGAGGCACCCTCGCTATATTTTTTTATTGCTGCCTTGGCGATACAAAACCAGTGTTCATTTTTTTTTCTTTCACCATTTTTATATTTTCTTCATTTTTTTTTCATTTCCTTCATACTTAGGCTTTTAGACAAGAGCATTTCAAGGTATCCTCTACTATCCCGAGTTTCAAGACGTGTGTAAGTGCGTATAGTAGGGTATCAACATTCAAATATTTGGTTTCCAGAATAGAAACTATTTTTCAGACTTATTTTTATCCTCAGATTAGTGACTTCCTTCATTTTACTAACTCTTGGGACAACAGCTCATAACTACTTATTACCAGTTCGTATAAGAAAACTTCCAATTTTCTTGGTTTTCTTAAACTATTCCTATCTTTTTGATGTAACTTTTCACTTTCTACTCTTTTCTTATAAAAAAATTTTTTTTTTTTAATTCCCGGTGTCAAAGATAATTTAGTGAATACAAACCTCCTCCCCGAAACCTGTTTTCAGCAGTGTCCTCACTGATGTAGCCTTTTGAGAACATGGACCTGTATACTAAGGGAGAGATACAAGGGGTAAAATAATAATTAAATAAAAAATTCCCCCAAACTTATTCTTTGACACGCACAGATATTCAATCAAATCATTTTTCACTCACCTCCATTCTTAAAATGTGAAAAAGTTACCAAAACATTGAGGTGAGGCGGAGGAAATTTAGTTTTGATAAAGCGGCTCCTGTAAAAACAGGAGCTCCTCCGCGGGGTCAGCAGAAAAATACGGTTTTAATCTATGCCCATTTACTTTAAAAATTGAACCGTTTTTCAAATTTTCGATTTCAACTGCCCCGTGCGGGTGTACATACCGCACCACAAAAGGTCCTTTCCAACGAGATTTAAGCTTATCCGGATGAAGATGGAGACGGGAATCATAAAGAAGGACTTGTTGCCCCGATGTGAAGGTTTTTCTAAAAAGATTTTTATCGTGGAACACTTTAGTCCTATTCTTTACTATCACCGCATTATCGTAAGCTTCATCGCGGAGTTCGCTTAGCTCATTCAATTGCAGCTTCCGATAGCTGCCTGCATGATCAAGATCAAAATTAAGCTCTTTAATAGGCCACATTGCCTTATGTTCAATCTCGACAGGAAGGTGGCATGCCTTCCCAAACACAAGGCGGTATGGAGACATACCAAGATCGGTCTTATAAGCGGTGCGGAATGCCCAAAGAGCATCCGTCAATTTGGTTGACCAATTTTTACGGTTCTTAGAAACCGTTTTCTCCCATATCTGTTTGATCTGCCTATTTGAGATCTCAGCCTGCCCGCTTGTTTGGGGGTGATAGGGCGTAGAAAGCTTGTGGGTGATTGAATATTTCCGCATTAAGGCCTCGAAAGACCTATTGCAGAAATGTGTCCCGTTGTCGCTAATGATAGCACGAAGGTGTCCGAATCGCGAAAAGATATTTTCTTTAAGGAACTTAATGACAACTTTGTTGTCATTAGTGCGACACGGTATAGCTTCGACCCACTTTGAGACATAATCAACCGCTAACAAGATATATAGATTCCCAAAGGAGTTAGGAAAAGGGCCCATAAAATCAATACCCCAAACATCAAATATTTCCACAACCAATATAGGTTGGAGCGGTATCTCATTCCTTCGTGAAATCCGACCCAAATGCTGACATCGCGGACAAGTTTTGCAATGTTCAAATGCATCTTTAAATAATGTTGGCCAATAAAAGCCACATTGCAAAACTTTCTCCGCCGTTTTTCGAGGTCCAAAATGACCGCCGCATGCCTGATCATGACAAAATGATAACACGCTCTTGAATTCATCGTTAGGGACACACCTGCGAATGATTTGATCGGAACAATACTTGAATAGATATGGTTCATCCCAGTAAAAATATTTTACTTGGGATAAAAATCGAAGTTTGTCTTGTTTCGACCAATTGCTAGGTATAAGTCCCGTCGCAAGATAGTTCACGATATCCACAAACCAAGGTTCGTAGGATACATTCAAGAGCTGTTCGTCGGGAAATGAGTCATTTATCGGCACGGTCACAGTTGGCGAAGAAGTGATGCATGAAAGATGGTCGGCTACAACGTTTTCACATCCACTCTTGTCTTTGATGACAAGATCAAATTCTTGTAACAATAGCATCCAACGTATTAGCCTGGCCTTCGCATCCTTCTTCGATAAAAGATGTCGTAGGGCGGAGTGATCTGTGTAAACCACAATAGGCGAGCCAATCAAGTAGGGCCTGAATTTCTCTAATACAAATACAACTGCCAAGAGTTCTTTCTCGGTAGTTGTGTAATTTATTTGTGTATCATTCAAGGTCCTACTTGCATAGTAAATTACATGTGGCATCTTATCAATATGTTGTCCTAAGACAGCACCAATAGCAAAATCTGATGCATCACACATAAGCTCGAACGGGTGGTTCCAATCCGGAGATGATAAAACAGGGGCTGTAGTGAGTGATTCTTTAAGCGATTCAAAAGCAGCCTCACAATCCGAATCGAAGTGAAAAGCAGTGTCCTTGGCCAATAGAAGGGTTAAGGGTCTAGCAATTTTGCTAAAGTCCTTAATAAATCTCCTATAAAATCCTGCATGGCCAAGGAAGGATCGTATATCTTTGACGCAATTGGGACGATGGAGGTTTTGAATGACATCTATTTTAGCTCTGTCAACCTCAATGCCTTTATGTGAAATTATATGGCCAAGTACAATACCTTCTTGGACCATAAAATGGCATTTTTCCCAATTCAAAGTCAAGTTCTTATCCTTACAGCGGGTAAGAACAGCGTCAAGATTACGAAGGCAGTCCTCAAAGGAGTCCCCAAAAATGGAGAAATCGTCCATAAAAATTTCTAGAAAATTTTCCACCATATCTGAAAATATCCCCATCATGCACCGCTGAAATGTAGCGGGAGCGTTGCATAACCCAAAGGGCATGCGTCTATAAGCAAAAGTTCCGAAAGGACAAGTAAAAGTGGTTTTATCTTGATCCTTTTCGGCGATGGGGACCTGGTTATAGCCAGAGTATCCGTCCAAGAAACAGTAGTATTCGTGTCCCGCTAATCGTTCTAACATCTGGTCAATGAAAGGTAGAGGGAAGTGATCTTTCCTCGTCGCGGCATTGAGTTTTCTGTAATCAATACATACGCGCCACCCAGTTTGGGTGCGTGTTTGGATTAACTCATTAGCCTCATTAGTGATGACCGTGATGCCAGACTTTTTAGGGACCACATGAATTGGACTTACCCATTGGCTATCAGATATGGGGTAAATTATTCCACTATCAAGGCACTTGACGATTTCTTTCTTTACCGCCTCCTTCATAACGGGATTTAGCCGTCTTTGTGGGTCTCGGGTTGGTTGGCTTCATCCATCAGATGTATGTTATGTTCAACAATTAAGGGACTAATCCCTTTGATGTCGGCCATCGTCCAACCAAATGCTTGCCGATTCGATCTCAACACTGCCAAAAGTGCATTCTCTTGCTCTAAGGCTAGAGAAGCGGATATAATCACTGGCAAAGTCCCATTCTCTCCTAAATATGCATATTTAAGATGAGAAGGTAGCGGTTTGAGATCAAGAATTGGCGGAGAGACAATAGAAGGTGGGGTAAGCGAATGATATTCGGACTCCCGAAGAGGTTCAAAACTTGCATAAGATAGTGACTCGGAAAGTGCTGCTGACTTTTGCAACGAGTCAACGGGTTCAATCTCAAGGTCGGACTCATTGAACATATCCTCACTGTGAAGTGGTGCAAGGTCAAACGATGCCTCATTAGTGTTGTCGAGAACATCAAAGTAAAGTTCCTCATCCATGCAGCTTTCGGAAGCTATCTCGTGGATGGAATAAACATCCAGCAAATGAGCAGAAGGTTCTGATGGCTGACTTCCTAGCTTGTAAATATTAAGCTCAATTGTCATTTTCCCGAAGGATAAGTTCATAGAACCGTTACGACAATTAATTACAGCGTTAGAAGTTGCTAGGAAGGGTCGACCAAGTATCACCGGGATTTGATTACGTGGGTTTGCCACAGGTTGTGTATCTAAAACAATAAAGTCCACGGGAAATATGAATTCCCCGACTTTAATCAACACATCCTCTAGTTCGCCCCGAGGTTTGGTGATAGATCGGTCTGCCATTTGGAGAGTACAATAGGCGGGTTTTAACTCTCCAATTCCGAACTACTCGTATACTGAATAAGGAAGCAAGTTGACGCTAGCGCCTAGATCGAGTAAAGCACGATTTATATTTTTACCCCCAATAGAAATAGAGATTGTAGGACAGCCGGGGTCCTTACGTTTCTTTGGTATTTGTTGGGTAAAAGCTGTGCTAACATTACTCATCATGAAAACCTTTTTAGGCACTTGAGTTTTTCTCTTCCTAGTGCACAAGTCTTTAAGGATTCTTGCATAAGATGGGACTTGTTGAATAGCATCTAGGAGAGGAATATTCACGCTAACTTGCTTAAACATTTCCACAATCTTCTCCATTTGCGGGTTAGGTATGTTGGCCCTTAATCAGTTTGGAAATAGAGCTCGATCAATAAGTTTTGGGTCCAACGTTTGTTGAGAAGATTGTGGCGACGGATTCGATCCCAAAATTGGAGTGGGCATCGACTTAGATAGATTTGGCAAAATGTTCGAGCTTTGGGGAAAACGGAGAATAGGCTCGGATGAAGGTGGGGGACTAGACGAATTAGGGGAAGAAGAAGAAGAAGCTGGGGTATCAAATGTGTCACTATCATCAAATTGCTCACCCACTTGGTTATTCAGCACTCTCCCCGATCTCAACGTAGTAATGGCATTCACATTATGACTTTGTGAATGGCTAGGATTCGGGAGGGGTTGAGATGGGAGTTTCCCTTTCTCTCTCGCACTCATTGCGGTGTTTAACTGTGCAATTTGGTTTTCTATTGATTTGATACTCTCACCATGGGAGGAAGAGTTTTTCGTTAGGGTATCAATAGAAGACCTCATCTCAGCCGAAATTTGCATGGATTGTTTCATGAACATATCCAAAGTTTGTGCAAGTGAGTTGTCAGTACCGGCCACTTGTGGTGTAGAAATGTTGGCCGGATTTTGGAAATTCTGTGACTGAAAGGGGGGCTGATTCTGTGGTTGTGGTTGCTGTGGAGGAGGTCTTTGATAATTGCTTTGTTGGTTTTGGTTCCAAGCAAAGTTAGGATGATTCCTCCATCCTTGATTGTACGTGGAAGAATAAGGGTCGTTTCTAGGTCGCTGCTGAAAAGCAGCATTAGCTTGAAACGATGCATTCATAGGACATTCTTCCGTTAAGTGTGAAGGATCCGAACAGCAACCACAGACGGTCTTAGGAAGCGTGACCTGATTTAGGGAGAATGATGAAAATTTGTTCTCAATAGCGTCGAGTTTCTTCTGTATCGCTGCCATTTCGGCTTTTACTGCGATAGAAATATCGAGCTGGTGAATACCTCCCTTAGTTGAAGGTGGTCTTACGCTTTCCCACTGCAAAGTGCTTTCTGCGAGATCTTCCAGATATTTCCATGCTTCACCGTCATCTTTAGACATGAAATTGCATTGACACATTGTTTCAAGCATCTACTTTGTCGCTGGATTAATGCCCTCATATATAATCCGACATAAATCCCATCTTTGTATTCCGTGATGGGGGCATTGGACAAGCAGATCTTTGAAACGTTCAAAGCACTTCCAAAATGGTTCATTGGAAAGCTGGGTGAACTGGTTGATCTCGCTCCTAATGTGGGCAGTCTTATGGTTTGGGTAAAACTTCTTAAGAAATACTATGATGAATTCGTCCCAATTAGTGATAGAGTGTGCGATAGTATTACAAAGCCATTTTTCTGCCAAGTCGCACTGTATGAATGGGAGAAGACGTAAGCGCATAACATCTAAAGTCAATTGTGAAGTACCCATCATTGCGTATGCGTTTTCGAATTTGGTGATGAAAACATACGCGTCTTCCGACTCAAGGCCATGAAATTTGGGCAGCAGATTGATGTAGTGGGGTTTAATTTCGAAATTATCCCCGTTCGGTGGTGGAAGAGATAGACAAGTAGGAAGAGGACCACGGATAGGATAGCATCTCTCTTGGCGAGAGATGCGCGGTGGATTCTGCGCACCTACGGGCGGTGGCAGCGTGGTGTTATATTCTGATGGAGTGCCGTCCATCTCGGTCGATGTGGTGTGTGGTGGGGGAAAAGAAGATGAAGAAGTACCGACTTCGGCGTCGATAGCAGGAACGCGGACAAGACGGGCACTAGGATCCCGTGTCCAGCCGAGCATGCACTAAGCGGGTTTAGTGCAAGTGGCAGCGTGTGTGTGATTTAAAATTGGCTTGTTTTGAAAAAGTGGGACTCAAGACAAATCACCCTAAGATGCACAAGCAACCCTAGAACTAAGGTCACCTAGGTCCAGTCTCTAGACCGCTCCTAGACTTCCAAAGGACAAGCCGCAGGATCAATCCTCTACCGCCTCCGTATTACCCTTGTAGCCAGGTAAGTGCCAGGTAAGTGGGAAGGAACCACGTCGTGGGCCTAATTAAAAACCACTATCCTTTGACACACTTGCCTAGGCACTACAAAAGTAATGCGGATAAACGATAGATTACCCACGACCTTCCTCTGTCCTTATTGAGCGCGACAGTCCTTAGAGTCTGGTCTAGATATTTTTTAAATTAATGAAGGGTTGATCTATATGCTCGGTTTGTGATTTGTGGGGCTTAGGAAGGGTGATGAAATCCCCACCTAATCTTGATTTGGTCTTTGCCCCTTAAAGTCCGTATTAAATATGCAAAACAAAACCAATCACAAAACTTTTGCAAAAAGATTTTTTTTTTAGCGGCGCAATTTTTCAAAGAATCCTGCAGAAAATAGATTTTATTGGATTTGAGGAGAGAGAGAAGGAGTTGAGAAAGATACCAGAGAAGATTGATTCCCTAATTCCTCCAAATAGCCGCGATTCCGCCGCAGAAGGGGTGCTTTTGCCGCGGTTCCGCCGCGTGGCAGAAGGAACAGTTGATGAAATTTTTTGTATAGCCTTCTGTGCTCCTCTGGATCTCTAAAAATGTCTCTGTTTCCTGTTCTCCTTAATTCTGTGACTCCAGATCTCCTTGCAAAAATTCACGCACAAATCGTTAAATATGCAATTTGCAGTTTTGTTTTAATAATGATATGGCTCGTCTAAGAATTCAACACAAATAGTAAAAATAAAAAATTACGCATGTATCCCCGGCAACGGCGCCATTTGATTGATACGTGAAAAGTGTTTGTTTGTAGTTAACCGCAATCAATAATGGTGTCGCATGTAGCTAGACCGAGATGAGTACGGGTCGTCCTCTGGGAAACGTGGAACTTTTACTTTTACTTTAGATGTGTTGAGAAAGAGAGGAGGGATAAAAGAATTTTTATAGAATGGTTTATAGATCTACGTTAAACAAGAATGTAAAATATAGATCTAGATTATTTTAGAGATGTAGATAATATAATAAGAGGGCTTGTAGGGTTCGTTAGGATTTAGTAGTTATAGATGATTAATTAAAAGTTACCCTTTTTATCCATTAATAGATTTAGAACTAAAACGACGGTGATGCGTGTAGATTAGGGTTTCTGGAGGGAAAAGGAATCCCACTCTTAACCCTTATCTCGACACGGAACTCCGTTCATATCTAGCCTTTACCAAAACAATCATTAATCTAATCTCTAATCACGGTCGGAACTAGCAAAGAATTACTAGCGCGCCCGATTAGGATGTTAATGATTCTTTTGATAAAGTTCCTAAACTTTATAGGACTTAAAAAGGGTTTAATTATTTTCATCGTCCATTAGCCTACCCTAATCCTACGAACCCTAACAAGCGGAGAATTACTCGCGCATGTTGGGAGAAGAAGATGAAAAGACAAAGAGGGAAAACATAATGTAAAATGCGAAGACAATTAAATAAAATAACTACCTTTATTAATCGACTTGAACAAACTACACTTTAATCCGTAGAAAATGATTACAAACTAGTTGCTTCTCGATCTTTCCTAAGGAGGTAGTCGAACAGTCGATGATCAGCCTGGATGCGTGAGCGTCGGGAGCTTCGTGATCTCTTCGGCTTGATAGCTTTTCCAAGAGGCTCTCGGTGCCCTTTTATAGTGCAAAGCCAGAATCTTTAGGTTGGAAACTTGGTAAAATATAGCAAAGATTCACCCTGGAAAATCTAGGCTCCCAACTCCATATAAGTGCGGCGGATCCGCGGCCAACAGAGGGGTTTGGCCGCGGTTCCACGGCCAATGGTGAGGATCTCTTCACCAATTTTCTTGGGCTCTCTGATTTTGACATTTGGCAATCCTAGGCATCTTTAGAATTCAGAAATCTTCTCTCGGTTGCTTCCAGACTTGGTCTCCAAGTTTTGCTTCTTAATTTGGCAAGTCTTCAACAACTTGATTTGTTTGATAAATTCTTCATAACAACTTGGAAATATTCTGCACAACAACTCAAATAAGATTTTAGTAGACTTTGTTCTACTAGGATTAGATCAATAAAATTTGCATACATTTTCCTATCAAATGATAATTAAAATATATTAACACATGGAAAATAATGTTTTTACACATAAACCCTCATATGTATAATATATTATAATAAAGTCCTTTTTTAATATGAAAATGGTAGGAAAAATGTAATAACAAATGTGCAGTTTTATCAACTGAACAACTAGCTTGCTTTAGCGTGTTTAGAACTTCGATCGAACGAAATTTCCAAAAACCGCGTTTCCAATTGTTCAGTTTCTGTCGAATTTGTTTTGTGCTCTAAAATTTTTTTTGGGCATGTCAGAAAATCAAGCAGGCTTTTTTAAGAGAACTGAAAAAATTTGGTGGGCTGATTTCACTGTAGCGCGGCGGATCCGCGGCCGTACCCACGTTTTGGCCGCGGATACGCCGCCGTACTGTAGCCACAGTGCACGAAATTTTCTGAGGTGGTCTCTGACTTGGAAATGTGGTTTCTGGTATTTTTTGTTTGGGCCCAGATTTGTCTGAGTACTGGGTATTGTACTTGGGGCCCACTTCGGGAAATTTTGTAAATACTGTGAACTAACATATTTAAAATTTTGTCGATCGAAAATTTTAAACATGTTAGTTCACAGTATTTACATTATATCTGCGACCGTGAATGTCATTTGATCAGTAAATCTTGTCTAATTGCTATAGCCCTTTTAGATGGATTTGCGAACGTGACATTCACGTTGATGTTCTGTGTTGTGCTGTAATGTTGCGGATTTGTCGTGGTGGATAGCCTAGATGCAATGTTAGTACAGTTTGGTTGTATTTGTACATTTGATATTGCGGGGCGAGCGTCCGATATGTGGACTGCCGTCACTGCCTGTTTGTATATTATTCTTTTGGGGCACGACCGGGCTGAGGTCGATGTACCCGTTGTATATTTTACTTTCTATACTAGAATTACCCCGCGGTGGGGTGCACGGATAGCCGGGTTCTAGAGGGCAACGGGCCCGCATCTCATGGCTTTGAGACGGAGGGGGCTTTACTCTAGAATTGGCGGGCTATTCACCGCACTCGTAGGGGGTATAGGTTGACCCAAGGAGGGTGCTCAAGTTACCGGATTCCGTGAAGTGCTGGGTGGTCCATTCACGTTGTTGAAGGGGTGCTGCCTCGCTTCAGGTTTTGGCGGGTAACTTGCCGCGCCCGTAGGGGTCTAGGATTTCATTGCACAGGCTATCCACACGACCAGGGAAATGTCGGGTTTCAGTAGTGGCTCTATGAAACCCGGGGATCCCAGATTATCTATATTGTTCTGTGATGCTTATTACATTTCTGTGATGTTGCATTTTATTACGCCATGAGCGAATATTATATATTGATATATATACTAGTAGATGTTGTATATGTTTTACACCCGCGCTAGTCCAGTCCCCGCTCTGTCGTTAGTTAAGTAACCTAACGGGTGATGACGGGACCCAGTAGCGAATGCGGATGGCATATACGTACATCATATTTTCGTTCTTTTGTGGTGTGATTAATTGATGGGACTGCATTGATTCGGATCAATGCAAGCTAAACAAACCTATTCTGATGTTGTTGGAACATTTTTTTAAAAAAGCTGTTATTGCAAGGACGTTCTCTTTTGTTTTGCACAGTGGTATTCGGTTATGAATATCCAGCACCTCAGTCGACGAGGCAAGGGCCGAGATCCCTTCACCGGGAGTGACCTTTTGGACAGAAGTTTGTGTCAGGGTAATAACTTCACTATAGCTGATTGCCTTTTTGCTTTGCATCGTGGTATTCAGTTGGAATATCCTGCACCTCATTCTACGGGGAAAGAGCCGAGATCGCTTCACCGGGAGTGACCTCTTTAGCAAAGGTTTTCGCCACTATATTTTTATAAAAAGCTATCCGGTTCCTTCAACGATATCAAGTTCATTACGTTGAAGGTTTTTCGCCTAAAACCAACCGTAACCCTCCGTCATTTCAGATTAGTATTGCTTAGTATTCGTGCTACGTATGTCGTGCTCAGCCGAGGCGTAGTGTGCGGTAGCTCTGTAATGCTTTTCTGTCTTATGGATATGTGATTGGTTAGGACAGTCGTACGGTCATTTTGGCTCAGTCAAGGACTCGTGCGGGTGGGTCTAATGCAATCAAGATAATGACGGGTTGAACTTGGTTAGGATCCTTTGATATGTTGGCTCAGTCAAGGTCACTTGGGTCTTAGGGGTAAAAACATACGTCGGGAGTTTCTAAAGAAACTGAAACTTGCCAGGCATGCGCATATCTTCTGGAGTGTGATAACGTGAGTGGATTCTATCACGTTATCATGCGATGATAGTTGGATCCCGATTCCCACTGATGAGTTGGTTTACTCCTCGGGTGATCCCGACTAATTCTTCTTTCAGGTTTGGAGGAGAATTTGAGGTTACAGTGGGAGGTTTCCTGATTAGATAAAGTGATAACCATTCTGATTTAGGTTAGAGTGCACGCAGAGTGTTTCTTTTCTCTCTCTCTTTGGCAGCGACCATGACCCGACCCTAGACTATGACTCAGTGACCAAGTTAACCGAACTTTCATAAAACATTAGCTTTTGGATTGTCAGAGTTGCATACCTCATTGCCACTCCTACTCTTACCCTTTTCTCCAGAACACCCCGTATTACTACGAACATCCATTTCCATTGGATAAAACTATCGTATGGTTATATACTAACTCGAAGGAACTTGTTCCAGATTCGAGGATGGTTTCCAGTTCTGGAGAAAACGAATAGGACTATTCAGTTGTCTTTTCCTTTTACCTTCTCTCAGGTTGCGAGTGCTCCTTGGATTAGGACGGTACACCTATTATGCTAATTGGATAGTCTTCTTCCAAACCATAGGCAGGTGCCGAACGGTAGGGAATGAAGAAAACCATTTAGCCTAACGATGGTGTACAGAAAGTAATAAGTTAAGACAAATAAAGGGATTAGTAAGAGGGCAAAGTAAATTGCGACTGCTATTCACGACCAAACCAAGTATTTCTTCGCCAATCCTACATCACCTTTGTATTTCTCCAGAACACTCTGTATCACTACGAAGATCCACAGTTTTTTGGATACTCCATCGTATGGTTATATACGAACTCGAAGGAACTTGTTCCAGTTCGGGGATGGATTCTGGTTCAGGAGAAATAGGAATAAGGTTTTATTCAGTTGTCTTTTATCTTTACCTTCTCTCGGATTGCGAGTACTCCTAGGATTAGGAGAGTACACCCATTATGCTTATTGGATAGTCTTCTTCCAAACTATAGGCTGGTGCCGAACGGTAGGGAGGGAAGAAAACCATTTAGCCTAAAGGGGTGTACAAAAGGTAATGACTAAAGACATATAAAGGGATTTGGAGAGATGGAAAAGAAATATACGGTTACAGTTGTGAATCTGATAATGGAAGAGTCATTACTAGGAATACCCGGATACCCCTTCGAAACATTTATATGTTTTAGTTTCACTGTGTATTGTTAAAAGAAAACTGATTTCCTAATTAGTCCTTGCTCCAGGGTATGTATTTACCAGGTTTGATTCTTACATCTGTATGGTTTTACAGATGATGAGTGGGAGTAAGTTATTGGGAATTGGGTGATCATCCTCATTATATCGGGATTCGTTGTAATTGGTGATATTTGAGGAAATCGCCTGGGTTGTTTGCTGGACGGCAAATATTTGGTTTTGAATATCCGTTGTAATGCATCAATTTCAAATTGATATATCTGTACGTTTATTTTTATAAAGTGAGATATAAATTTTTGAAATTATGTCTATGACATTTACCTATATCAGTGGATGGTTAGGTAAGGAGCATTAAACAGCGGTGTAATTCTTCTTAACTATAAGTATAGTTTTCAACTTACGACACGCAGGGAATGAGTTATTAGACTCAGGGGACTTATACAGAGTATTGTATGTTGTCTAGTGTCCATTAGGACAGAGGGGTTGGTCCTCGTACTATATTCTGTTTACTTGTGAGTTCTCTAGTTTTTAGACAAGTGTTTCGTGAAATGCAAGGTCTAAGTTTTGAGAAGTTATGGGTATAAGAATAGAGTAGAGAACCAGATGTTGCAAGTATCAGGATTCTTCAAGATGATCGAAGATGTGGATACTTGTGTATGGTATTCATTTGATAGTAATGATTATGAGAACTTGCTTCTCTTTCAGGTTACTCATATCTGGATGTATTCCTAAGTTGAGTAATGCTGATCGGCCTCTCTCCAATTAGTTGACATGCACTGGAGATAGCTGCATGATTTGAATCTGGTTCCAATTAAATCAGTGCCTCTATTTCTATATTGGATATAGAACAGTTCATATCTTAACGATGTTAAGGTACGGGGAGTTGTCCGGCTTATGCTTAAAACCAGACTCTGGATAACTTAAGGCACGTTTCTGTAATGGCTGTTTGTGGGTTGACCCGGGCTATGACGAGGGTTGACTTTCTACCATCTGGAAGATCAATAGTGATATTGTTCTTGACTCGCCACAGTTTTAATAAAAATGGATTTTTTCAGAAAACAGTAGTGGGAGTATGGTAGAACTGGAAGTGATTCCAGAACCGCAAACGATTACTGAATATTTGATAAGAACCTAAAGATTCAATCTAGTTTGACATTCCATTGGCCACTCCGCAGACATGGTGGGTAACCTCAGGCACCCGAGAGGTACTTCGGTAGCCTCAAGGACAGTGACAGGGAGGTTCTTGTTTACCCAGACTTGCCATTGCTGTTGTTCCAGACTATGAGACCCGGCAGGAGGATGAGTATAGTGTCGTTCTGAATTGGCTTTAGAAGTGCACGTGTATATGACTCTGCCAGAGGGTTGTCGTAGTCAGTGGGAGCAGCGGAAGCATTGGTGGACAAGTAGCTTGTGTCTATTTATAGACTAAAGCAGATATAGCGGAGATAGATCGTCTATTTTCTGATGTGACAGTCATAGGTTTGACTTCATCAGAATAGGAGATGGATCTGTTAAGAAGGTAGTAGGGTGTGATGTCCTGGTATTTGGATGACATACACAGAGTAGGAAGTGATATTCCTATACTACGATCGGTTATACTTTGGTTGTCACACAGTGGTTTCTCCATATAGGAATTGGATATTATATCAGACATTCTGGTTACTAGATCTATGGTTTTAGATCTAGATTTGGGAAGTGTCCCAATCAGGGTACTTAGACAGCATTCTAAAGGCATTTAGAATGGACGACTCCAGGCATGGTAGTGTACCTACAGGTGATGAAGTCACCCTCTCTAAAGGTGTCTTACAGACTAAAGGGGAGAGGGATATGCATGATTGGAAGATCACTTGTTTAGGCAATTGAGTCAATCATGAGATGTCAAGTACCACATCAGATGTTGTTTTTTGCACTAGATGCAATAAGTTGATATCAATCCTATCCTGGAGAAACGTTCGGAAGCAGTTTTAGAACATAAGTGGATGTTCTAGGGATATGATAACAACAGCCTCTTTTAGGAGACAGTTATCATTCCAGGCTTCCAAGGTGACATGGATGACTGTCAGAGTTATAGTTTTCCCTCTGACGAGGGGCAGTAGTTTGGACAGGTGGTCCAAGCGGATACTGAGGGAGGCATGGCGCAGGATACTGATTAAATTCAGTTGACGATACAGTCTAAGAAGTTTGGATTTAGAGTTCATTTATGAGCTAGGTCCCATCAGATATCCAGACATATTCTAAGACAGGTATTGCTCATTTCGGGAGATGGCTTTCTCCGCGAACTTGAGATAAAGAGAGACATAGAAAGAAACATCAGAGCGGATCCACTAACTGAGGCTATTCCTCGAACGCAATAGTTTCACAAACGTGCTTTGTGAGACTGATCAGTAGAGGAGTTGGGTGTTCGGTATCACACGGGCTGTGAGTATGCGACATCGCAATAATTAGCCTTGAGTGCAATTGGGAGATTGTTGGATATAGTGCCCTCAGAGTCAATTATTGGATCACAGGCATGTGGTTGCAATGATTGAGGGAGGACCTATGCCGGTAGGACAATCATACTCAGGATGATTGTATACTATCTGGTTTGTCTTTATCATCGTGTATATGCTTTAGGTGACATTGTGGTTCACTATTACACGTTGATAGAGAATAGTATGCTACCATGATTTATCTTTATCATCGTGTACTGCTTTAGGTGACCTTACAGGTCACTATTGCACGTTGATAGAGCCCATAGGATTCTTGCTTGACTACCAGCAGTATGATGGCGATCATATACGTGAGAGTTGGGTAGTCTATAAGCACATCCTTAAAGTGGTCCCTAGTCGTGGGAGTTTTGAGACTGGGCATCGATACTCCATTAGTAGACTAGTGTATACAGTCGAGACTCCGACGAGGGGCGGTAGCCGGTCTCACAAGCCATTGGTGTCAGTTGGATCACCTAAGATGTATACAAGTGCTCATTGGGTTATGAGTACACCGGACAGGACTCGCCGGGAACATGGTAGTTGGTATTATACCTGACGTTAGATAGCAGTTCCCTGGTGACATGTGTACAGGTTAGTTCATCGACCTGAGATCGTCATTTGTCTCGTGTGAGTTCCTACTGTGCTTTGATTACTACCCTACCACGGCTCAAAGGAGTCGTGCAAACAGGTTTTAGTTGGGTACAGTCCCGAGATACATGGAGGCAGTGAGCGGATCGGCAGGGGTTTCGTCTCTCCCGGTATTAGGGGTGAGATCGCGCTGTGTCTAGGAGAGCCATTACACGAAGTCCTTGTCCAAGGCAGGAGATTTACTGGTAGGTATTCCAGTAGTATCTCAGGGTGTTCTGGGCTACACTCCGACACGACTTGTACCGCTTTTGGGGGTCTGACTTTTACCAACCCCCTAGGCCCGACATGCGATGCTCATAGACGAACGGACCGGACTGTACGGATATTGTCACTGACAGGCTCAGTAGGGTGTCAGGATGAGTTCGCTCATCGACCTCCCTTTTGGTCAATACCTGGTAGCCCATTACGTACAGCTAGTACCACTGACGTGCTAGTGGTTAAATCCACAGCCAAAGTATTGACGAGTCTTTAGAGTCCCCCACAGACAGTTTCTCAAGTTTCGGGCGAAACGTTGTAGAGGCCGTATGATATATAGCAGGGCCCGATCATATACGTGCAGTAGTGCACGGATCATGATCGGACGAATCATACTAGTGGGCTTTGGTTTAAGCCGGATCCTAGTATTAGATTTGTTGGATTACTTTAGTCTCATCGCATTTGCATTCAGTCGAAATGCGTGTGCAGGTATGTATATACAGGTGAGGGGTATCCTTGTGATCCATCACGAGTTTACTTTAGATGTTGCCGTATCTTTTTGTTGTTGCAAACATTTGGATTAATGTTTGCATATGGAAATAATGAGCTAGATTTCATCATGAGATGCATTTAATGTGACATGGGCATATATGGTGACTCATGGTCTCTTTTTGTGTATAAATGTCACATTATGAGTTTGTTTTGTGTTTATATGATGAGAAGAGAGAGAGAGAGGGGCTGCCTTGATCAAGAGTTTGGTTTTGTATTTTTAAAACTCACACTCTCTCATTTTATCATAACAGAAGAAAAGAAAAGAAGAAAAAGCTTCTCCTCCTTCTTCTTCCTCTAGCTCTTGACCTCCATTAATGGCAACACCTTCAACCTACATCCAAGCAATGGATGCAAGAGACAAAGTGATCACAAACATTCTCTACAACACCTTGTACACGTCAGCTAGCACACTTCGTGCCCGAGTTTCTTCGGATGAAGCGGGAGCCCGTAAAAAGACTCTTAGATGTGGTGCCCTTTCCGACGAGGAGATCAAGACCGGAGTTGCCGCGAGGAGTTTGGGATGGTGGCCAAAGACCGAAGGACACAGATCGATCGGTATAGCCTTTCTATCCCTTCTCTAGATAGCTAGTAGTAGGTTAATGGTTCGATCCGGGTTTTAAGCATACGATAGCGCCGGTTTCAAGTTAAGAAAAAGTTTTTGTTTCCGCATTTTGGCCTCGGACAGACGGCCGGGGCGCTACTGTAGACTTACATGACTCTACTAGCTTGCAAACAATAAAGTAACTAGATTTAAGAATATACAACCTTTGAAACATTTTCAATTACTTCAAAGGTTGAATCCCTGACTCCAGCTAAGCTCCGAGGCGCTCTGGATCGTGCTTGATCTCCGATCGGCTCCATCGAAGATGATCCACGTGAAAGCCACCGGTTCTAGTTTCATCTTCAATCCAATTGAGAAAAACTCTCATATGATCTTTGCTAGAGATGAGATGAGAGAGATGTAGAATAAGAATGGTGAACTCTCAAAAACCTGTCTTTCTTTCTTTCCTTTCTTTTATTTCTCTCTTGGTGGGTGAGAGAGAAAACCCAAAAAAAAACAAATGGATTTCTTGTGTGAGTAATGTGGAGATCCTTCTCACATATTACACATCATTTTATCTTTCATCCACACATGTCACCTTGCATGACAAGTGAGTGCTCACAAGTTCACACATAATATATGTGACATGCAATAATCAACAAAGAAAATAATAAAGAGGAAAAAGAATATATATATATATATATATATACACATATATATATGTATGTATGTATAAACTCATTATACATATAAATATAAGTGCAAGAAAAAATTATGTAACCATTACATAAAAGAGAGTGAGAATATCATGTTAATACTAGTTTATATGTAACAACTCCAATTTCAATATACATAAATTGTTTAAAAGTTAATGTACAATTGGGGTATTTGCAAATCCTATGAATTCTATAAGAATTTGTTTTGCTTTTGAACAGAAAGAAAGAGCTTGTAGCTCACTGGTAAAGCCTTGCACTGCTATTACAAAGCACCAGAGTTCGAATCCCATCAGCCACATTATCTTTTTGTTTTATTTTCTTTTAATTTTTTTAGAAGCCTAAGAGTCTACACGTGCACTACACGTAAATTGAAGAGTCACACTTTAAACAAACACATACACTGAAGTATACCAAACGACCCCAACACTTTGCACCAAACCCAACCCACATCCGTCGTTACAAAACTGGCGACATTGGAAAAAACCCAGGCACCGCCGGTCTCCCCTGTCCCTAGTGCTCCCATATTTTGCAATCTTTCAGCTACCCCACTCCTTTCACACTGCTTGTTTTCTCTGCATTCACACAGAGAACTTAAATCACCCATTTAAATCCTTTTAAATGCATTTTAATTCTCAAATTCATCACCCCCTAAACCCTAATTTCCCCTATAAATACCCACTCCATTTTACACCCCTCTCACTCAGAATTCTATTACAAAAACTATACCAAATTCCCAAGTCTTTTAGTGTACAAGTGGAGGGCGGAGGGCGAAACTCCGACGAACTTTCGAGGAAATTTCGGCGACGAAACGACGTCCCGAAGCTTTCTTTAGGACCCTCTCTCTCCTCTTGACCCCAAGCCTGTAATTCCCATTTCCCCCTCTCATCTTCATCTTTAAAAAGTTTCTTTTCCAAAACCCGACGGAAGCGGAGTTAGTCCGACTTTCGATTCGGTTTTCTTTAAAAACTACACATTTCTTTAACAAGATAAAACCATATTCTTATATGTTGATTAATGAACATTAACAAACTCAATAAGAAAAATTTCACATCAAAATAATCATTTTTGTGACATTTATCGAACTTTTACATAAAAATATCTCAAACTATTCATTTAGACATTATAACCTTTATTCCTTGCTATACCTTTAGATAATTCACGAGGTAATGACCTACCTCATCACAACACACATCTATATCATAGCACGATGAAGTTTGGAACAATAGAATACGGGAAAATACGACTTTACAAATAAATACCCTAAACTTACAAAACCGTTTTCTATAAAAAGATGTATTAAACATTTCCATGCAATTACGCCTCTACAACCCATTTTGGGGACCCCGTTCGGGACAGTGCGGATTATCGCACATTCTTGGGTTTAGTAGAGCGGGATGCAGACCTCCGCAAGGAGCATTTGATCTCGATGGAATTTTTATGCATTTTTATTTAGAAAATGAGATTTTTACAGGAAAATAAATAAATTATTTTCATTAAATGTGTGTATATATATATATTATCAAAATATCTATTTTTAATTATATAAATATTCCAAGTTTTCTAAAATCAAAGGAATCACTATTACATGAAAATACCATCCAAATACAACACAAGTACAATATTTCAAGAAAATACCATATACTATGAAACTAGGTTCTATTCACTAGGAATTTCATATTATAAAATATACATTTATGAAAACCCTAAATACAATAATTAAATGTTTGAGGTGTATTTTGAAATTATGCCAAAACTATTTTTACATAAAACCCCCTCAAGTTATACTAAATTACAATAAGGACCCTGGTAAACATAGGTTGAAGCGGGACCAGTCTTTTGAGCCTCAGGGAGCCGGAGATATGGGCACTTTCCTATTTAAGGTAGACAATCTAATAAACGGTGTTATCAACACGGTAATTGTCTTGGAAAAAGACACAAATCCTGTCGTCCATGTGCAACAGTTACCGATAACACCAAAACCTAATTCAGGACTTCAATTTCTTTTATAAATTGTCTGACTCAGACCGAGTCTCAATCTAATCAATCTGACTTGAATACGATTTAAGTATAAACTATAATTCAATATGAATCCATATATTCAATCTATTCAATCTATACAACTTGACTGAACCGATCTATGGATATACTCTGTCTACATGACTCTCCATTTATATCCATTCCATTTATCGATATCAAGGTTTCGGCAAGTCATCCATATACAATTTATAATACAATACAATACAATACAATCAATACAAACAATACAATCAAGACATCGTGGGGTTTATAAGGGGTAGATTGGTACGGAATGTGTTAAAAGTGGCACGAGACTGTAACCATAATACTTCTAACCTGAATTTCTATTGCCGTTGTACCGTGGCTAAACGGTTCCTTGTGCTCTGTATACCTTAGTCTCTGGAATAGTGGGACTCCTCTCGTATACACTGGCATTTTCTGTACCAAACTACAAACAACAGCGTTAGCAATATAATACAACTTTAAAAGTTACATTCTTCTTCTGTCTATTCTGTATATACTTATTCTTTGGGACTTACCGAGCGATTGTTCGCTGACGACATTCCTTTTTCTTCTTTCTTTGGAATGTTGTCAGGTGGATCGGACCTTCTGAAGATAGAGCCCACCAGCGAGGACTTGGATCGGCTAACTTTTGATCCAGAGCTCTAGTTTACTTGTACATGTCATTTTCATTTCTGTTATGCCACTGTTTAGGCATTGCTTTCATTCCATATATTTACTTTTCATTGTATTGTAAAAAGAATGTTAATAAATAAAGTTGCTTTTCATTTACATCTTGTCTCTTGTGTACATTTTATTTTATATTGCTTAGAAACGTTTAGCGTGTTTACTTCTGAGTAAATATGTCGTGTGACCCGTCGCGTCCTCTGCCCGTACACTGGGAAGCGAGGTGTGACAGGTTTTGTTGGTGGCCCATGCAGGTCGACTCTGGGTGGACATACAGGTCAGCTCTGTATGGATATGCAGGTCTGTTCTGCGTGGAAAACCTAAGCAATATAACACAAGAACCAGCAACTGAAATCATTATTTACAATTCATATTCCTTGTGTCACGCCCCGCTTCCCGGTATACGGCGAAGAGGACGCGGCGAGGCCCATACGTATTTACTCTGAAGTAAATACGCTAAGCGTATCTAAGCAATATAAAAGTAAGCACAAGAGACAAGAGATATAAACTGAACAACAACTTTATTTATTAACATTCTTTTGTACAATGCATGAAAAGTAAATACAACTGAATCAAAAGCAATGCCTGAACAATGGCATAACAGGAACTGAAAAGTACTGAATGGAAAGTGTACAATGACTAGAGCTCGGGGTCTCCACTGAACTGGTCCAAGTTTTCAGCAGTGGGATTGTTCTCTGACGGGTCCAAAACACCTGACGACATTCAAAGAAGAAAGAAATAGAATGTCGTCAGCGAACAGGTCGCTCGGTAAGTCCCAAAGATAAGAGGAGAAATAGAATAGACAGAGAGTAAGAGAGAGAGAGAGAGTAGCTTTTACAGTTGTATTATATTGTTATATTATTGTATTTAGTGTTAACGCTGTTGTTTATAGCTTGGTACAGAAGGATGCCAGTGTATATAAGAGGAGTCTCACTTGCCCCGGAGACCAAGGTATCAGGAACTCAAGGAACCGTTTATGCCACGGTACAACAACAACCGGATTCATGTTAGGTGTCTTAATCTTACCGTCTCGTGCCACTTTTAACACCTTCCGTACCAATCTACCCCTTAAACCCCATAGTGTTTTGATTGTATTGTTGTATTGTGTTAGCTTGCATTGTAAACTGTATAGATTGTATAATTGGATGATTGACCAAAACCATTATATCAGTAAACGGATGTAACTGTATAATCATGTCAATGGAATATCTGGAGAATCATGTAAACTGATGTATATCCATGGTTCGGTTCAGTCAAGTTGTATAGATTGATAATTGGATTCATGGATTCATATTGAATTGTAATATTGAAGCTTGTAGATTATAGATTGTAAACTGTAGATTGTAAATTATAGATTGTACTTGAATCATATTCAAGTCAGATTATACTGAGACTCAAACTGAGTCAGACAATTAGAAAGTAAATTGAAGTCCTGATTGTTTTTATTACTTTGTCTACCTTAAATAGGCAAGCACCCACTTCTCCGGCTCCCTGAAGCTCAAGAGATTGGTTCCGCTTAAACCTATGTTTACTAGTGTCCTTAGGGTAATTTATAGAACTTGAGAGGGTTTTATGTAAAAATACCTTTATATACTTTTCAAAATACACCTCAAGTATTTATTATTCGTCTTAAGAGTTGTAATGAATGTGGATTTTGGTATTGTGATATTTCTAGTGAAAATATCCTAATTTCAGAAATAAAGGTATTTATTTGTAATATTGATTTGTTTGGAATTCATGGTATTTTAGTGTAAAATTTATTCTTGTGATTTTTAGAAAAAGTGGAATATTTATATCATAATAAAATAGGTATTTTAATGATAATATACATATATTTATACAAAAATAATTTTAATATATTTTTTTATATTCTAAAAATCTCATTTTCTTAAGATGTCGTATTTTAAATCTTTCGAGACTGAATGCTCCTTGCGTAGGTCTGAATCTCACACTACTAAACCCGAGGATGTGTGATAATCCGCACCATCCCGAACGGGTTCCCTAAAATGGGTTGTAGCGGCGCTTTGCAAAGATTTGCATAAATACTAAATCTTTTAGAAAACGGTTTTATGAAGTAAATGGTATTTATTTGTAAAGATGTAAATTTTCCGTATTCTATGTTCTAGGGTCTCCTAAGTCAACTAGACTGTTCCTAAATGGTTCAAAGCGACAAGTTGTGAGATGCCTCAAATCGCCTCTTCACCGCCAATTGTGGCCAGATTAGTACAAGTGAAGAAAGGAGGGATCCGCTCACGAATCACCGTGAAACGAGCCTTTTAAAGTTACCTTTCTCACTTGCCTAGCCTAAACACCACAAAGTCAGGTTTAGATAAACGACTGATATCCACAACTTATCCTATTTTCATAATAAGTGGTATTTATTTAAAAAGTGTATCAATACTAAATCTTTTTAGAAATGGTTTTATTAAGTAAAGGATATTTAAATGAAAATGTTTGTTTTCTCGTATTCTAAATTTTCGATGGTATCATGTTAGGTTGTATATGAGTGTGTGAGGAGGTAGGTCGTTACCTCGTGATCTACTTTAAAGGATAGCAAGTTTAATAGAGTTAAATGTAGAATTTAAACAATGTGGTATTTAAGTGAAAAAATACGATAAATTGGAATAGCCATCATTTTATGTAATGAAACTTGATCAATTTGTTTGATTAGTGTTTGATAGTCAACATGAGGAAATTTAAGTATGCTTGTATTAATGAGAAGTGGAATTATATAGGAAACCGAATCGGAAATCGGATTTGTTCCGATTCCGTCGGGTTTTGTAAATCCGTATTTTTAGATAGAAGAGATAGGTAGAAATTGGGACTTACGGGTTTTAGGACACACAAGAGGGTGAGAGGAAAGTAGTGGAATCACCGATGTGTTGCGTCATCGCCGGGAGTTCCTAGGACGATCGCCGGAAGTTTGCCGGGAAATTCGCCGTAGCTTCGCCTCAAGCTCGTTTTCAAAGTGCACAAGATTCTTGGAAATTTTTTTAGAGAGTTGGCTCAGAAATGTGAGTGAGAGGGTAGAGGGTAGGGTGGTATTTATAGGGTTAGGCTAGGTGAAGAGTTTAATTGAAAAAAATGTAAAAATATATAAAATGTATTAAAAATTGGAGTAAATGGGGCTTTCTGAATTCTCTGGAACCGATCTGGGAATTTGAAGTATATAAGGGGGTTAAGGAACTCAAAAGGCACAACTTTCATCTTGGGGACTCGGCCGTCCGGCAGAGTCCGGCCGGCGGCGCACGCCCGAGTCCGCCGGTCCGCCGGCCGACTCGGCCGAGTCGAGGCATGGAAAGGTGGGGGGTCCTCTGGTGTAGCCAATGGTACTTTCAGTTTTTCAGGTTCAGTTCAAAGTTTGGGAGTTATCTCAGGTGGACTGTTGGGCTTCCATAAAATTTAAAATAAAATAAATATTAAAAATAATGTGGGGCAGGAAATTTGAACTCTGGTGGCTTGGTTCAGCAGTGCAAGGTATTACCAATGAGCCACAAGCTCCTTTTTGTAATTAAATTGCTAATTAATTACTTAAGTCTTGTGCTCAGGCAATAAATACCCCTTTATGGATTTTGAAAAAAAAAATTTGAAAAAATTTGTATAGGAAAATTAGGGTTGTTACACCTTGAATCTTCAAATTTCATCTGTCCTAACCCAAATTTTTCTTTCAAGGTTATAGATTCCCCAAACAACACCAGCACCAACTTCAACAACACTCCACCACTACTACCAATTACACCTGCCGTAGCTGCTCCGATCAATGAGCAGACAGTACTGCTTGAGGCAATCCGCAGCCTCCTGGAGGGACAGCAGCGGCAGACTGCTATCTTGATGAACCTTCCTGAGGCAGAAGCACATGGGGTGAAGCAATTAAGGGCATTGCACCCAAAGCAATTCTCAGAAAGAGAGAGGCCTCCAGAAGCTGAGGAATGTGCTCAAAGTATTGAAGATGACCTGGCAGCGGCACAAGTGCCAGAGATAGCTTGGGTTCGAGTTGCAAAACTGCAGCTCATTGATAATGCACAGGTATGGTGGAAGGCGGAAGAAAGCTGTCTCACCCAAATGATCAAATGGAGGAATTTTCGCGACATGTTCGACGCGAATGTAACGTTTTAAAAATAAATAAATAAATAAAATCCTTTAGGTGAATTTTCTGATAATCGGTAAAATAAACCGTATTTTCCGTAAAACTCAACTACAGTTATTTTTCAATATAAGTTTAAATATGCCTATTTTAACTATGTAATTACTAGTAAATGGTGTTTATTTAGTGACTTATAAATTATTATTTTACTAAAATATTTTCCGTAATTAATTAAATTCAAATATTAATATAAGCTTTTAATTATACATTAAATTAGTGTAAATTACAAATTAGAAATGGGTAAATTTTACAAGTGAGCCATGACATATTAGAATCTAGTTTGTAGCATGCTCTTCTCTTCTTGATTTGTCTTCTAATTTCTAGACTTTTCTAGGTCAAATAAATAAAGAAAATAAATAAAAATGTAATAATTAGTGATAAGACTTAAAAGGGTTAATTATTTGGGAAGTTTCTACACAAAATCACACACACCCACACCTCTCTCTCTTCCTCTCCTAAGCTGGCCAAGCCTCTTCGTTGATGCCCAAAAATTTTTCCCACTTCAATTCTTCTCAAAAACTCTTCAAAAATTCATCAAAAATCCAAATTAAAACCTTAAATTCCTAATTTATCCTATACCCACTATTCTTTGTTTATCTAGCATGGATCTTAGAGCATGAAACCATTCTTTTGGAGGCAAGTTTTCATGTTTGGATTTCATATGTTGATGTATAATCCTAAGCCCTTGGTTTGATTGTTAGAAAATTACTTAATTTAGCTTATTAAGTGTTTAATTAGGTTTTAAATTGGTTCTAATTGCTAAATTAAAACTTCAAGAAAGGGTTTTTAAATCAAATTAGGGGTTTTATCATTGGGTATTGATCTTAATATGTAGTTTAACATGTTAGGTAATGCTAAACCTAATCTAGAAGCTAAATTGTAAATTGTTACAATTAATTTGTCCAAATTGCTTAATTGTTGTAAACTAGGTTTTTGTAAAATATCTATATAGGTGAGATAATATTCTAGGGAGAATTTTTATCAATTATTCATGGTTTTAATGAGGAGATTAACATGTTAATGGAATGCAAAACCTAATCTAGTTACTAGTTGCTAATTGTTAGTTTAAAAATTGTGATAATTATGTTATTTTGCTAACTAGGTTTTTAGAAATTGATTAAATAATTGAGAGAAAAATCTAATTAGGGTATTCATGACATTATTAATATTATAAGTTATAGTTTAATACTTTAGATCGTGCAAAACCAAGTTTAATTGTTGTTTGTACATTTTTACTTTGAAATTGTTAAAATTGGATAAATTTGCAAACTAGAATTTTGGGTTTAATACAAATTGATGAGATTAAATTATGGTGATGGTTTGTATGACTTGGTTATAATATTTAGTGAATATTATGGCCATTAGTTTTGTTAAAACATCAAGTTTCGAATTAAAACGAAAATTAAGTGCTTTCTAGGTTTTCGGAAATAAATCGATTTGATTTATTTTGAGGTTTTGATGAGTTGCAATCTATTTCGTATTATAATTAGTGATTTATGAAACCATGATTGGTGTGTTTGGGTTTTTCTCGATCAATCAGCGTTTGTACGCCGATGTCGAGGGTTATTTGGTTATTTTGCATGAGCGGGTCATAGGTTTTAACCTATGCGTGTTTCGTGCGCTGTTTTGGTTCTGTCCGTGATTTCGGTTTACGATATTATATATGTTTGCGTATAGGTACCTCTCACGTGGACTTCGGACGATGAAGAAGAGGATGGCGGCATCGACTTTGGCAGACAAGGACCAGGTGAGTAGACATATATCTACGGGGGAAGTCGGGTGGATGGCGTATAGCACCCCCGTAAACGTAGAATAAGGATATTACATATTATTATTAGGAAGTCGGACGTGATCTTAGATTCTTGGCGAGTAGGGTGCCATTGAAGACTTTAAGTTGGATTAGACTGATTTAGAAAGATTTAACCAGAGGATGATTGCCTTGGAAGGAATTCGTAGGTTTCATGTAGACACACACACGCACGCACACATACACTTGACTTGGTGTGTGTGTGTGTGTGTCTATATATATGAATGTGTGTAGGTTTCTATATGTATATGTATATATATATATATATATATATATGAATGTGTGTAGGTTTCTATATGTATGTATGTATATATATGTATATGTATATGTATATATATATAACATATACACGTGATATGAGGATGTTATATGATACCTGGGGATGAGTCGATATGACTGGGTATGATACTGTGAGATATAGATATACGATCGGGTATGATATGAGATGTACTATGATATTAGCGGATCGTTGGGAAATGAGAAAATGTATATTTATACATAAACGATAATAGGTGATGATGACATTGAAATGTACGAGACTCTAGAATAGAACCCGGATTGTAATATGTGACTTAATCACGATATGATATATGACATGATATTTTAGTGGATCATTTGACGATGTATATTTACACAGACAATGATATATGTTTGATGATATTAGGATATATACGATTATAGTACAGTACCCTTGATCATGATATTGTTTGATGATGATACTATACGAACGATGATGTATATATGTGATAGTTGACCCGTATCCCGATTTTGGGAAGCCGTACGATGGATATTACCGTACGAGGTATAGATGTGATGATTGATCCGCACTCGTGACTCGAGGAAGTCGTACTACGTACGTGACGCTATTGAGGCTGGATCGCCGACTACTTGAGATATCGACTCAGACCTTAGTAGGATTCTTCTTACCTTTCGACTAGTGTCTTTAGTTAGTTCCTTAGTTGGTTAGGTAGATCTTAGTTTAGGCACGAGTCATACTTATTTTAAAACTAATGAATCGTGTTTTTTTCAAACAACAAACTGTATGACTCGTAATTAGTATGTATTTTCTAGTTGTGCGTTTACTACACATTCACCGTTATATTCATGTTCTGTTCATCGCATTGCATATTCATACATATGTTTCTTTAGCTAATATGAAACTCTGCCTGTTAGGACACCAGCACCATTACCGATGATGCGCATGTTCCACGTACATTTAATTGCCGGCTCACACACATCATCATCGGTAATTTCCATGTCACGTATACTTTAGAACATATTATCTTTTATTGATATAATCAGCTAAATGCTAGTATAATATAATACTGTGTGATTACTCTCATGTGCTAGTTTAGACATTGCATTTATTACTTAGACACTTCATGCATTCACATTTTCGTATTATCATGCAGTATTTTGGGGCTTATGCCGATACTCATTATTTACTTACTCATGATTTTGGGGATTTTGGATTTCTATGAGATTTATGGATTTTGGGGAAAACCGCAAGAATATATATGAAAACTTCTCTCTCTCTCTCCCCCTCTCATTTTAAAATACATGTTGTGGTTTTCTCGTGATGTATGTGTCGTCCACCATGAGATTTCATGTTTTCTGTTGGATTTCGAGACCCGATTCGAAGAGTGGATGAACTGTCTCGGGTACATAGTGGGCCCGGTATGGTATCCCGGAGAAAGAAGCTCGAGTTGTAGACGATGAGCCTGGCAGGGGAAGACTACCTACCGGTGATGTCTGGGGCGGCGGATATCCGGAGGATACCGACCGTTGTCGTGAGATTTGATGATATGGGCCGATCCGGATTGACGGAGCCCGAGATATTGAGACTATGAGGTATTGAGACCTTGAGATTTACATGTTTTGTGTCGATGCTTGACACGGATTTCCATGGATTCATTGATGATGTTTCAGATTACAATACAAATTTTACTATGATAAAAGTTAAAGATTTCTTATACAGATATATCCAGATTTCATGGTTGATTGTTTTATATTCATGGTGCATGCATACTCATACACATACATGTTAATACTTGAGGCACTGACACGAGCACTGAGCATTGCACTTACGCATAGAGTATTACCCTGCCACTACTAGATGACTAGTGTTATATTAAGTATATTATTATGACCTAGGAGATCGTCGTGCATGCGATTTCTACTAGCAGATGTTTTCTACTCACGAGTTGGCAACTCACCCCGTTGTGCCAAATTTTCTTACAGGTTTCGATGTACAGGTTTCCTTGGCAGCTTGCTGGCACATCATTTCATTCAGGGTGATTTGTTTGGTAGGTTGGTTCACTTGTATCAGGACCGCCGTTGTACATTTATTTATTTCATTTGTATCTAGTAAGCTCCATCAACCAGACTTGTATTACTTGATAGATTTAGAAGACCAGTTGTTTAATTTCGACCTTAAAGTCGCGCTTGTATTATTATGGTTTTCTGGTGGTTTTGATGGTTTTCTTTGTGTTTGATCCTCGCCCTTCGGCGATGTATATTATATTGCTTGCGTGGTTGTGACCGCCAATTGGCGAAAAGCTAGCTCCCGCTTGGGGATGCCTTTTTATTATTGCTTATGTATATATTCTTATTTGTACCCGTTTGGGGCCAGTTTTTACAAAGGAGACCCTGCTGAAATTTTTGAGAAATTTGATGTTGTTTTTAAAAACATGTTTTCTTTCACTTCTTCTTTTAAATGGTTTAGATTTCTGGGCTTCGGCTTGCTTAGATTACGTTACGCCTTTAGACGTTTCGTAATTTAAGTGCCGGTCACGTTCCGTACCTTCGGGTCGTGACAGCGAAATACTTCCCTGAGACTGCTAGATTCGATATGGAACAGGAGTTCATCCACTTACAACAGGGTTCAATGTGGACCAAATCCGTGGATGAGTATGATACTGAGTTTACCATGCTCAGTCGGTAAGATATGTCTCTATATTTCGATTTTCAAATATCACATACTACACAGCTAATACAATACCTTAACAGATTCGCGGCACTCCTAATACCAACGTATGAGATCAGAGCCTGACGATTTCAACAAGGGTTAGATCCGGAGATCCAAGCTGCGTTAGCTACAGGGGATTTCTGTACTCATGAATTGGCTCTGAAAGCAGCCTGTCGATTTGAGGCGGTGGTAAAGATGAGGGGCAGACCTCAATCTGCCAGAGTTAAGCGCCCTGCCAACCAAATGACAAGAGGAGCCTCTTCAAGGCCGCCATTTGTGCCAAGAAGATCGGGAGTACCGAACAACCGACCTAGCCTAGCCTTTTGCACATACTGCAGGAGAGATGGACATCTGATGAAGGACTGCCGGCGTGCGAATAATCTTTGCTTAGTCTGTGGATCACCCGCACTTGATATTGGGTCTTTTCCTCGTAGACACAACCCTCATGCTGCACCCAGGCCAGCGATCACTTACCAGCAGCGTCCAGCCATTCAGGAACCTGCTCCGAGACTTGCACTACCTGCTCTACCTCCTCATGGACCGACTGCACCTCCTCCTCATCAGTTCCATCATGCTCAACGAAACGTACCTCAAGGACCAAGGAACGGACAGGGGAATGCTCCTCCAGCAAGGAGGAATGTGCCGAGGCGACAGGCTTTCACAATGACTGTGGAAGAAACTGAAGCCACCGGCTAAGTCATTACCGGTAACACTTCTCCATCAAGCTTTATTTCCATCTCTATATACCTATAGACATTTTCCCTTATACCTAAAACATAACCTACATAACTTAGGTACAATCTTAGTAGCTTCACTTCCTGCACTCGCACTCTTTGATACCGGAGCATATCATTGCTTTAAGTCGCAACGGTTCGTCCGAACTCATGCGATACCAGTCAAACCCCTCGTATCCAGCTGGAATGTCAGTTCAGGGAACGACGTTCTAAAAGCAGTAATGGGATACGACCTGTGTCCAGTGGTCGTCTGCAGCAGAGAATTCTATGCTGACTTCAAGGAGCTGGACATACCGAACTTCGATGTGGTTCTAGGTATGGATTGGCTAGGAACCTTCTACGCTGCCATCGACTGTCTTCAAAGGAGGGTAGTATTCGAGATTCCAGACCATCCGGTATTCTATTTCAAAAGTGGAGACCGTACCCTGGAGCCAAGTATTTACAAGGAGAAACCAAAGAAGGCAGTGATTGCGGCAATTCAAGCGGAGGAAGGATCAAAGCCAGAAGTAGGTCGAGAGTTCGACGATGTGTTTCCTGACGATATATCAGGTTTGCCTCGCGATCGAGCTCTTGAATTCATCATTGACTTAGCACCAGGAGCATAACTGGTGATTAAAGCACCGTATCGGTTAAGTCTGGAAGGATTGAAGGAAGTCCGAACTCAGTTGGATGAATTATTGGCGAAAGGATGGATTCGTCCCAGCACTTCAAGTTGGGGATCACCAGTTCTGCTCGTGAAGAAGAAGGAAGGTTCATACGGAATGTGCATCGATTATAGAGCCTTGAACGAAGTAACGATAAAGAACAAGTATCCACTCCCGCGCATCGATGATATGTTCAATCAGCTAAGTGGATCTTGTGTTTTCTCCACGTTAGATCTTCGTTCAGGTTATCATCAGGTGAAGGTCAAAGAATCTGATATCCATAAAACGACATTCAGAACACGCTATGGTCATTACGAATTTCTTATGATGCCATTTGGAGTGACCAACGCACCAGCAATATTCATGAACCTAATGAATCAAGTTTTTCGGGAGTACCTAGACATGTTTGTTGTCATCTTCATCGACGACATCATGGTGTATTCTAAGAGTCGGAAGGAACACGCCGAACACCTACGAATTGTCTTGGAAACGCTACGAAAGTATCAACTCTATGCCAAATACAGCAAATGCGAGTTTTGGCTAGATCAAGTTAGTTTTCTTGGACATATTGTATCAGGCAAAGGAATTTCTGTGGATCCAGCGAAAGTTTCAGCAGTAAGCGAATGGTCGACACCAAAATCTGTGAAGGACATTCGAACTTTCTTGGGTCTAGCAGGATATTACAAAAGGTTCATTGAAGGATTTTCGAAGATTGTAACACCCCTGACCAAGCTTACACGTAAAGATGAAGAATTCGTGTGGTCAGAAGCATGCGAACAAGATTTTGTAGAACTCAAGTTAAGATTGACATCAGCACCTATCCTTGTCATACCGGACCAATCTGGAGGTTTTGAAGTGCATTGCGATGCATCCGGTAAGGGATTAGGATGTATTCTACATCAGCGCGGTAAGGTTGTAGTTTATGCTTCAAGACAACTGAAGATTCATGAGCGCAATTATCCGACGCATGATTTAGAGTTGGCAGCCGTAATCTTTTCTCTTAAGATTTGGCGCCATTATCTTCTTGGTGAACGAGTGGACATATACACAGATCACAAAAGTCTAAAATATGTGTTTATTGAATATGCGGCAGAGAAGATGGTTAGAACTCATGGCGGACTTTGACATCAACCTGCAATATCACCCAGGGAAGGTGAACGTAGTACCTGATGCCCTCAGTTGCCAACCATTAGCAATGAATCTCACCGCTCAGTGGAAGCTTCAACAAGACTTACATCAAATGGAGATTGAAGTAGTTATGCCAGGTAACGCTTCAAGTTTGATGAACTTACAAGTTCAATCTACCATTGTCAATCAGATCAAAGCAGCTCAAACAAGTGATGCTAAGTTGCAAAAGATCAGAGAACAAGTAGAGAATGGACTTAGAACATACTTCATCATCCATGAAGATGGATCTTTGAGATACGGCAGCAGATTGCGTGTACCAAAAGTTTTTGTTCGGGAAGAGTTAATGAAAGAAGCTCACAACTCTCCCTACTCAGTACACCCTGGAGGTACAAAGATGTACAAGGATCTACGTCAGAATTACTGGTGGTATGGAATGAAGCATGAAGTACCCAGAAGCATCGCTAAATGCTTGGTGTGTGAACAAGAAAAGGCTGAACATCACAGGACAACTGGTTTACTTCAACCATTACCTATCCCAGAATGGAAGTGGCAACACATCACGATGGATTTTTTGACTGCACTTCTTCGCAGCATAAAGGGTAATGATGCGGTATGGGTTATTGTGGATCGACTCACAAAGTTGGCTCACTTCATCCCATTTCAAGTTAGCCAATCTACTGAGACATTAGCAAGGAAATACATGGAGGTAAGAATCTAAATAAGATTTAAACTCTTCATAAATGTACTATCTCTGATACCCATGAACTCATGTAGGAAATCGTGAGACTTCATGGAGTACAGGTCTGCATTGTCTCCAATCGTGACACCAGGTTTCGATCACAGTTTTGGAAGAGTCTGCAAGTGAGCTTGGGAACAAGTCCGAACTTCAGCACAGCTTATCATCCACAAACAGATGGTCAGTCTGAGCGAACTATTCAGATCTTAGAGGATATGCTAAGAGCGTGTATGCTAGACTTCGGAGGATCGTGGTAAGATCACCTACATCTTGTGGAGTTTTCATATAACAACAGCTACCAAGAAAGTATAGGAATGGTACCTTTTGCAGAACTTTATGGAAGGAAATGTCAATCTCCATTAAGTTGGGACGATATCGGAGATAGAAAACTCCTTGGACCTGAGATGATAGTAGCAACGTTTGACGTAGTTCGTACTATCAGGGAAAGAATGCGCATAGCCCAAGATCGACAGAAGCACTGGACTGATGCAAAGCGCCGTCATTTGGAGTTCCATCTGGGAGATCATGTATTTCTGAAGATATCTCCGAACCGTGGAGTGATCCGTTTTAGAAGAAGGGGTAAGCTTAGTCCAAGGTATATTAGACCGTTCGACATACTCGAAAGAGTCGGTGAAGTGGCTTATCGCTTGGCACTTCCACCTTCATTGGAAGCAGTGCACAATGTGTTCCACATATCCCAACTCAGAAGGTATGTGAGTGACCCCAGCCATATTCTTGATCATTCCGAGCTCACTGTACAGCCAGATTTATCTTGTGAGCAACAACCTGTTAAGATCCTGGATAGAAAAGTGATGTCACTTCGGAACAAGGAAGTCAACTTGGTTCAAGTGATGTGGAGAAAGGACACACCAGGAGAATCAACGTGGGAAAGTGAAGATGAGATGCGTGCAAGATATCCTCACTTATTTGTAAACTAGTCCTTAAATTAAATTGTAAATTTTGAGGACGAAATTTTTGTAAGGAGGGTAAACTATAACAACTTCAATTTCAATGTACATAAATTGTTTAAAAGTTAATGTACAATTGGGGTATTTGTAAATCCCGTGAATGCTATAAGAATTTGTTTTGCTTTTGAACAGCAAGAAAGAGCTTGTAGCTCACTGGTAAAGCCTTGCACTGCTGTTATAAAGCACCAGAGTTCGAATCCCATCAGCCACATTATCTTTTTGTTTTATTTTCTTTTAATTTTTTTAGAAACCCAAGAGTCTACACGTGCACTACATGTAAACTGAAGAGTTACACTTTAAACAAACACATACATTGAAGAATACCAAACGACCCCAACACTTTGCACCAAACCCAACCCACATCTGTCGGTACAAAACCGGCGACATTGGTAAAAAGCACGGCACCGCCGGTATCCCCCGTCCCTATTGCTCCCATAATTAAACCCCTGCAACCTTTCAGCTACCCCACTCCTTTCACACTGCTTGTTTTCTCTGCATTCACACAAAGAACTTAAATAACCCATTTAATTCCTTTTAAATGCATTTTAATTCTCAAATTCATCACCCCCTAAACCCTAATGTCCCCTATAAATACCCACTCCATTTTACACCCCTCTCACTCAGAATTCTATTACAAAAACTATACCAAATTCCTAAGTCTTTTAGTGTACAAGTGGAGTTAGCGAAGGGTGAAGCTTCGACGAACTTCCAAGGAGATTCCAGCGAAAAAACGACGCTCCGGAACTTTCTTTAGGAACCCCTCTCTCTCCTCTTGACCCCAAGCCTGTAAGTCCCATTTCCCCCTCTCATCTTCATCTTTAAAAAGTTTCTTTTCCAAAACCCGACGGAAGCGGAGTTAGTCCGACTTCTGATTCAGTTTTCTTTAAAAACTACACATTTCTTTAACAAGATAAAACCATATTCTTATATGTTGATTAATGAACATTAAAAAACTCAATAAGATAAATTTCACATCAAAATAATCATTTTGGTGACATTTATCGCACTTTTACATAAAAATACCACAAACTATTCATTTAGACATTATAACCTTTATTCCTTGCTATACCTTTAGATAGTTCACGAGGTAATGACCTACCTCATCACAAAACATATCTCTATCATAACACGATGAAGTTTGGAATAATAGAATACGTGAAAATATGACTTTACAAATAAATACCCTAAACTTACAAAACCGTTTTTTATAAAAAGATGTATTAAATATTTCCATGCAATTACGCCTCTACAACCCATTTTGGAGACCTCGTTCGGGACGGTGTGGATTATCGCACATCCTCGGGTTTAGTAGAGCGAGATGTAGACCTCCGCAAGGAGCATTCGAGCTTGATGGAATTTTTATGCATTTTTATTTAGAATATGAGATTTCTACAAGAAAATAAATAAATTATTTTCATTAAATATATATATATATATATCTATTATCAAAATATCTATTTTTAATTATATAAATATTCCAAGTTTTCTAAAATCAAAGGAATCACTATTACATGAAAATACCATCCAAATACAACACAAGTACAATATTTCAAGAAAATACCATATACTATGAAATTAGGTTCTATTCACTAGGAATTTCATATTATAAAATATACATCTATGAAAACCCTAAAAATGATAATTAAATACTTGATGTGTATTTTAAAATTACGCCAAAACTATTTTTACATAAACCCCCTCAAGTTATACTAAATTACAATAAGAAGCCTAGTAAACATAGGTTGAAGCGGGACCGGTCTCTTGAGCCTCAGAGAGTCGGAGATATGGGTGCTTGCCTATTTAAGGTAGACAATCTAATAAACGGTGTTATCAACACGGTAATTTTCTTGGAAAAAGATACAAATCCTGCCGTCCATGTGCAGCAGTTACCGATAACACCAAAACTTAATTCAGGACTTCAATTTCTTTTCTAAATTGTCTGAATCAGACCGAGTCTCAATATAATCAATCTGAATTGAATATTATTCAAGTATAAACTACAATTCAATATAAATCCATATGTTCAATCTATTCAATCTATACAACTTGACTGAACCGAACCATGGATATACTCTGTCTATATGACTCTCCATTTATATCCATTCCATTTACCAATATCATGGTTTCGACAAGTAATCCATATACAATTTACAATACAATACAATACAATACAATACAATCAATACAAACAATATAATCAACATATCATGGGGTTTATAAGGGGTAGATTGGTACGAAAGGTGTTAAAAGTGGCACGAGACTGTAACCATAATACACCTAACCTGAATCTCCATTGCCGTTGTACCTTGGCTGAACTGTTCCTTGTGCTCCATATACCTTAGTCTCCGGAATAGTGGGACTCCTCTCGTATACACTGGCATTTTCTGTACCAAACTACAAACAACAACGTTAACAATATAATACAACTTTAAAAGTTACATTCTTCTTCTGTTTATTCTGTCTATACTTATTCTTTGGGACTTACCGAGCGATTGTTCGTTGACGACATTCTTTTTTTTTCTTTCTTTGGAATGTTGTCAGGTGGATCGGACCTTCTGGAGACAGAGCCCACCAGCGAGGACTTGGATCAGCTAGCCTTTGACTCAGAGCTCTAGTTTACTTGTACATGTCATTTTCATTTCAGTTATGCCACTGTTTAGGCATTGCTTTCATTCCATGTATTTACTTTTCATTGTATTATAAAAAGAATGTTAATAAATAAAGTTGCTGTTCATTTACATCTTGTTTTTTGTGTACATTTTATTTTATATTGCTTAGATATGCTTAGCATGTTTACTTCTGAGCAAATACGTCGCGTGACCCGTCGCGTCCTCTGCCCGTACACTAGGAAGCGGGGCGTGACATTATGTATGCATCATCATATATAAGTAATATCATCAAATCAACACTTGATTTAATGACCCGGTTCAATCATAAACCAGCTAGTATCATCTGTCCGATTAATACATGTAGTATTACATACACATATTTAATTGGACTCCGCACGCATCGCCGTACGTGCACTACATCATTTTGCTAGAACGGAAAAACCCTCTGTGTGAGACTCCAAACATTAGACAATACGCTGGCAGTAGGTCAGGATCAATCCGATTGATCTGAAATACTTTCAGATCAATCCCCCACCGGGTTAACCTACAAGAACGTTAGCGATACTCGCTATACATAATGGCTATCCAGGTGTGAACGAAAAACTGGTCGACAAGCAAGTTCGTCCGTACCCTGCAAGTGCCTATCAGTGACATTCACGGTACAATCCGGTCTCTTCGTCTAAGACTGTCGCATACCGGGTCTGGGAAGCAGAAACCGTCAGACTACCAATAACCCAATAAGTCATGCTGACATCAAGCTCATGTCAATCAGTGAATTTACTGATAACATATATCAGTAAATCTCGTCTGATTTGGCCAAAGACTTATGGTTATAGCCAGCCGTGCACAGTGCGAAATCAACTCCCTATACCGGGAGAGACGAATTCCCTCGACCGCTCACTGCCTCCATGTGCTTCGAGACTATACCCAACTAAACCCCGTTTTCACGACTCTTTAAAGCCGTGGTAGGGTAGTAATCTAAGTACAGTAGGAACATACACAAGACACTATGGAGATCTCACGTCTAGGGACAACCATGTACTCATGTCATCAGAGAACTGCTATTTGACGATTGGTATAATACCATCTAGGAGTTCTCGGCGAGTCCATCCAGTGTAACTCATCCAATGAGCACATATATACAATCATCGGTGTCAAACACCAATGGCTATGGGATCATCCATCACCCCATATAGGGTCATGAAACGTATACACTACTCTAAACTAGAGTACCGATGCCTAGTCTCGATACTCCTATGACTAGGGAATTTTAAGGATGTGCTTATAGACTTCTGAGGCCCCACTAGTATGATCCCTATCATAATCCTGGTAGTCAAGCAAAGATCCCATATGCTTTAGCATCATGTAGTAGTGATACGTTATAGCAAGTAAAACGTATACTTATGAATGATAAATACAAACCAGATAGCGTACTATCATCTCGAGCAAGACCGTTATTGGTATAGGCCCTTCTCAAATTTAGTAATTGCATTCCTGCAACTATGATAATTGCCTTGAGGGCATCTATATCCAACAAAATTTCTTACTCAAGTTTTTGGTGATGTGATGATTCTTTGATATTATTCTGAATTTTGATCTGCTCCACTCCCACCGTGACTTCCCATTTCTATCTTTTCCTTTCCTGCTAAGCTCTACAAATCCATCATCTGACTTCTCCCCCAGTTCCATCATAAATTGTGCATGATCTGTCTCTGAGAAGCTCCTAGCTGCAGTCCAAACAACACTTTCATAGAAAACTCCATGGTATGTTTTTTTGAAAGAATTCCAAAGATGTCTCATGCACACCTTATACTCAGCCTTTGGCATGACAGACTGTAGAGCATTATCTAACCCTTTCTCCAGTTCACTCATTATTGTAAGATGATCAACATCTCCATCCAATAGTTCTTTCAGGTTTGAAACAAACCATGTCCATGATTCACTGCATTCCCCTTCAACAACAGCAAAATATAAGGTATACAATCCATTATTTGCGTCTAGAGCATTGCCTGAAAGCAAAATACCCAGATACTTACCCCTAAGATGGCAACCGTCCAATCTAATGAAAGGCCTACAAGCACTTTTGAAGCCCAACACACATTGTCTAAAAGTGACAAACATTCTAGAGAAGGCATCATCATCACATATACTATACACAACATGACTTCCTTTATTTCTGCTGATAAGCTCTGCTTGGGGGCTTGGTACATGTTTGTAATTCTCATCTACATTCCCAAAAACAATCTCCCTTACCTTTTCTCTAGCTCTCCACAACCTATTATAGGGGATCCCACCAAGCTGATATTTTTCTCTAATAAACTACCCAATATTTTTAGGAAGAAAATCTCTGTTTTGCTTGATTTTTCCTAAAATCTGATTAGCTATCCAATTAGTACTTGCTTGAGAATTCTCTCCCCTGTTGATACCAAAATAGGAATGTTTAGGATTCATTTTAGTGACCTCCACTGTTTCTTTGTCCTGTCTCCACCGATAAGCTCTTACCCTCCATGGACACTTCTTTGTAGCACAAACCATAACCCATCTTGTTCCATCATTTATTTCATACTTTTCTTGAAAACTGTGTTTAATTGCATGTTGTTTTATACTCATTCTGAACTCTGTCTTGTTCTTAAATCTCCTTCCTATTTCTATTATAGGATCATCCTCATTGACATCCCATATTATCCCTTCATAACTCTGACAGTTATCTACATTCCCAACTTTATCATCATCAATCCAATCATTATCACTGTCACGAAGGTCATGGTAGTTATCCTCAGAATAGCAATCATTTGCATCATCTTCAACTAACTCTTCATCCTTATATTCTTCATATTCCATAACCACATAATGTAATTCCTCATTCAAAACTGCTCTATGCTTCTTCTTCTCAGCTCTAGTTATACTACCGGTTCCTCTTGTATTTGTTCTTCTCTTGTCACTACCCTGCTGTACTGAAGGTTGCGGGTCTTCAGTGTCTTGCCTTACAGTTTGAGAGGCTTACATTGCACTTTGAGGGGCTTCCACTGAAGTTTGAGGGGCTTACATTGCACTTTGAGGGGCTAGTAATGAAGTTTGAATGTCTGGCATTGCAGGGCCTTGCATTGAAGCTTGACGGTCTTGAGGGGCTTGCATTGCAGATTGAGGAGAAGATTGTTGTGAAGGGCTTTTGATAAATCTTGAAATTCTTTTAGGAGAAAGAATCTGTGGATGCTTTTGTTTTGATAGAGAGTGTTCATATGGTTTCACCTCATGTGACATGAATAGCTGACACTTCCCTAAATGCATATGAGCATGAAGCATATCCAAGTAACCTTTTTCAGTCTTAATACTTTTATAGTGTGGAGGATCAACATTTAGAAGAACATAGGCAAATCTAAGTTTAAATCTCCCTGTCCAAGGCAACCCCAAATTGATTTTAGCAATTAGGTCTTTTAGATTTATCTTATCAATCTCCACTCTAATAGATTTCTATTACCCGCACTCATATTTTACCCTTTTAGTTTTTGGAATATTCTTCCAGTAACCACTATGTCTTAACAGTATCTCAAAATCAACATCCATGTCTACCCGCATGCAAGGAATTTTCACATACTAAATATCAAATTAACACACATGTGTTGTTAAAAACAATGCTTTCATAGACTCTTAATATCAAATTAACCCACATTTGAGGAGTAAAAAACTATGTAGTTCTAAAGTTAATATAGCAATTATCTGCATATGAACATGAAGTATATCCACAACCAATTAACCCGCATTTAAACAACAATTTGTTCTATGTAGTTCTAAAGTGTATAAATGCTTGTTCTTTGAAAGCTCCAATTCACTGAAAACAATCATTTGCATATATGGTGCTTGTTCTTTAAAGAGAAATTCATAAATAGCAATCATTTGCTTGTTCTAAAGTGAATATATGGTGTTTATCCCATCTATTATCATAGACAATATCAAACCGGTTCTTGATAATTTTTATACCCGATCCGAAATTTAAAACCTAAACCTGAAACCTGTCTAAACCCAAACCGGTTTGCAGTATGTTATACCCAAATATGTGTTGGATCTTGTGGATGTTTTTTGTAAAAAAAATGGGTGAAGTTTCAAACTATATATTATATATTATTTGTTTTGAATAATAATAAAAAACTATAGTAGCCCAGTTGGTTTGCAAGTGTTTTGCTACACAAGAGGTCAGCGGTTCAAATCTTCCCGTAGGCAAAAACAATTAATTAATTAATCACAAGTAATACTCGGGTCGTGGGCCATGGATCGAGATCGGGATTGGGCCAATCGGGCTGAGGATCGTGGTTGCTTGTGTCTTAGTTAGAAGTCGCGTTGGCACTCACATGGCTGCTTCGCAGGAGGATTGAGGCTCTTGGGCTATTCTGGGCAGTTCGGGTTGATTAAGTGGAGACTGTTGGGCTGGTTATCTCTTACAAAGTGTTGTAACTGACGAGGTCTTTGGGTCTAAGATCTCTATATAGAGAGAGCTTAGACCATAGAGCAAAGAGGTTAGAAAAATTGCAGAACAAAACTATCTTCATAGTTCTTGAAAGAGGAAGAACATAAAACTATTTTCATAGTTCATCGAAGAAAACCGAGAACTATTTCTATAGTTCTTCAGGTTTCTGAAACTGAACTTCAAAAACTGAATAGAAATATAGAACTACTTGTAGTTCTATTCTAATCAGATCTGAGTAGGAATTCCATCATAATCAGAAGAATTCAGTTGAATTGAGAATAAAGAATCTTAATTCACAACTCCATAGAATATTGTGAAAATTTCTACTTGAGGCTCTTGGGCTATTCTGGACAATTCGGGTTGATTAAGTGGAGAAAGTTGGGCTGGTTATCTCTTACAAAGAGTTGTAACCGATGAGGTCTTTGGGCTGGGTCTGAGATCTCTATATAGAGAGCTTAGACCATAGAGCAAAGAGGTTAGAAAAATTGCAGAACAGAACTATCTTTATAGTTCTTGAAAGATGAAGAACATAAAACTATTTTCATAGTTCATCGAAGAAAACAGAGAACTATTTCTATAGTTCTTCAGGGCTCTAAAACTGAACTTCAAAAACTGAATAGAAATATAGAACTACTTGTAGTTCTTTTCTAATCGGATCTGAATAGGAATTCCATCCTAATCAGAAGAATTCAATTGAATTGAGAATATAGAATCTCAATTCACAACTCTTTAGAATATTGTGAAAATTTCTAGTTTTAAAACTCCTGAAAGTATTGCAAAGTGCTTTCGTTAATCAACCCAGAACCAGAGAGCTCTTCCTGTGCGCCATCGGATCGTCCATTGCGGCCAGAATCGAGTTGCTAGTTGTTGCACACCAGAACTAATAGTTGTTGTTCCTGGGATAGATCGACTTTGTGATCTTTACACCGAAGTAGGCTGAATTTGCTTTAAGCTCCGCGTCACCGAACACACAACAACTCTCGATTCATTTAGCAATAGATTTTTTCGGTTTACTTGCAGAATTTTTTAAAAATTCTAACGTCCATTTTCTCACCTACTCCAACAATCTTAAAGCAGATTTCGAACAATTTGAAATTGACGCTGCAAGAACTATGGGACTTGAATACCTAAAACTCGAGAGTTTTGATGGAAGCAACTTTAACACTTAGCGTCGCAAAACGATATTTAGGATGCAACTCTTAAATAATTTTTTATGTTGTCTCAGAAGACAATCCGAACTTGAGGATGACGGGGATAAAAAAGCTGAAGAGAAATAGAAGTGTGATAACCATTTCTGCATGAGCTACCTCCTCAATTGCTTCGCCAACGCCTATTCTCGCGAATCTTCTGCGAAGGAGATCTGGGACTTGTTGGAAAAGCAGTACAAGGATGAGGAGAAATTGTCAAAAACTCATTTGATCGATAGATTTCTCGACCTCAAATTTGAAGATGATAAAGAACTGCTCCCTCAAGTTAAAAAACTTGAAAAACTTGTAATAAAATTAAAAGATGAGAAAATTGTATTGGTTAATACTTATATTGCAGGTGCTATCATTAACAAACTCCCCCTTCATGAATGTCGTTTTCAACGGACATTCATAGAAGGAAAATGCAGGTTTTCTTGGACGACCTCAAGTGGTATATCCGCATTGAAGATGAAATTCATACTCATTCTAAAAACAAGTTGCTTATCAAGAAAAAGGTATAAGCAAATCTGGTTTCTTCCAAACTGGATTTCAAGAAGAAAAAGAAGAACTTCAAGAACATGAGTAAGAAGACTTTCAATCTGAATTTTCAGAAGAAAGACTTCAAGAAGGACGGTTGCTTCAATTGTGGCAAGCTGGGTCATTTCGCCAAGGACTACAAAGGGCCTAAGAAGGACAAGAAAGAGAATATTAATCAGGTCATGTAGGTTTAGAACTTTGTTGCGATGATCTCTCTGATACAACACTCCTCCAACAAAGACTGGTGGCTTGATACCGAGGTTACCTGTTGTTGATATGCTAAACTCGACCAAATCGGGTTGTTTTACATACTATATAGTAGTATGGGAAAATGAGTGTTTTCTTGTTTTAAAAATCATTTTGAGTGTCATAAACACAATTTGTGAGAAAATGAGTTCAAAATTTTTTTAAAACATTTTTTGGGATTTATTTAAGTTTATTTAGGGTATTTTGATGAAAAACTAGAGCAACAGTTGCCCATGCGTTGGGTCACCACACGCATGGAGAACTGTTACAATTTTAAATCCCTAAAAATCAATTTTTTGATGATTTCTAAAAGCTTTCCTCTAACAAGTGTCCATGCGTTGGGTCACCTAACGCATGGACACTTAAAACAATTTTTTCAACAAGAAAATAGTTTTGGCCGACTTTTAAACTAATTTCCAAAGGAACAATTGTCCATGTGTGTCATGACCTAACACATGGACACCTAGAACCCACTTCTCGGCTAGTTACAACAATTTTTTCTAACAGTGCGAACAGTTTTTGAGGACAAAGTGTCCATGCGTGAGGTAAACCCACGCATGGAGACTTGATATCCAAAATTTCAGTGTTTTCAACAGTATTTTTAACAAAACTCAACAAGATTTTTGGAATAAGTGTCCATGCGCAGGATGACCCAACACATGGAAACCTATACGGCTGAAACAGCCCAAAACAACCAGATTTTCAGTTATTTGATCCCAAATGCAATAAATAGAGCCCCAGAGCCCTCATTTATTCTCATCCCGAAATTCAATAGCGTAGAGCTAATTTCAAGACTCCAAAATTCTCAAGCAAGCAAACGACGAAGCTCTGTGGGGTCTGGAAGAGGTGCAACATAGCGACTCTTTTGAAAACAGGCTTTATCTTCCCCCATCCTTTTTATTCTTCACTTGCATATTAGATCTAGATCTCCTATCATAAAAATCATCTTTTTTTATTATAAAAATAATATATTTCAAAACTGTATCATGCATCTTAATCAACAAAACCCATTGGGATAGGGATAAGTCATTTTCCCGGCTGTTAGGCTGGTAAGTTCAAATTGCCCATTTTGTTTATTTCATTTGTATGTGTTTGAATAAGGGGCTACACCGCATATCATCATGATTTCTACACTATTTTTTTGACAGGGAAATAGGGAAGCAACAACCGACGAAGTTAGGAGCCTCTTGAAGTGCAGGCGCTTGTAAGGAAAGTTACCGAACCAACAACACAATTTTCTATACCAAAGGTTTCCGGCGGGCCCAAGCAAATCTGCAGGTGGTGATCATGATCAAAGAACATCAAGTCAAGAGAGAGAATCCGTTATGCCAAAAGGACACAGGGATTTTCGATCCTTCGATATCCACATAGCCATTGTGATGGGACAACTGCACGCATAATAGCTCTGTCGGTATCACTTTCCTTTTCCATCCCTTACAAAGTGTAGTTTTCGAAAAAAAGATTTAATTAATTAATTAATTATTGAATTTTCGGATTTAAATAAATAATTAATTATTTAATCCAAAAAAACCTATCTATTCTCGGTGAATAGGGGTTATCTTGTGTGCGCTTTCAATTTTGTGTGCTTGCATGTATGCTAGAATAGGAACATTCCTGTTTAATGATCAAAGTTTTGGGTCCCTGTCTATTTTCGGTGAATAGGGGTTAACGACCCAAGTTACGGACATGCAAGACTTCCACTTATAGGGTGAGACTAGCCTCCCTAGTGGTCATAACAACTTTTATCCCGAAGCAGTTAACGTACATCTAGGATTGAGTAGTATGGGGACATCATCTAGAAACCAAAACCATAAACACAACACAAAGAATGCTTGCATGCCGCATCTAACTAACGATAATTTCTTCCCGCTTAGTTCTAGAACTTATCAATAGGATTAAATGAGAACAATAAGAAAATTTTGTGTGAACATTGTAATGCATGTGTTTATAAGCAAAATGGGTGTGAGAAAGTGATTTGTGAATTTTGTAAGGCATGGAATTATAAATGCCATATGTGCGAGGAAAGAGAGATTAGTGATGGAGATTTTTATTGTTCTCTAAATTTTAACCGCAAGTATACAGTTGTTCGCAATAGTACTTACGGATCGATCCACATGGAGGTGTTGAGAATTCTAATTAATTCTAAAACAAGTTAAAATAAAAGATTTAATTATTTAACTAAACTAATTAAAAGTGCAAGTTTAAAATAAAAACGGGTTTCAAATAATTAAGCGAGCCTAGGGTGTCGAATTACCTTTACTATCATGATATTTTATATGATTTCTATCATTTTCAAATTCGCATGTTTAAATTCGTTACTATCAATTATATAAAAGTATAGAGTAATCTAGTTTCACACTGAAATATCAATCAACGAAAGATTAAATCATACGTCTAGAGATCAACCCTATCAATCACACCACATCATCTAGCAAAAGAATTTAAACATAATATTCTAATTAATATAGCAATAGTTAGATCTACCTTTATACTAAATAAACACAAAGGTTGTCAATCAATAGTTTTCCTCATTTTATCGGCATAGCCTAATTTACCCTAAATCAATTAGGTTGAATCTACCATGATAAAAATTATATCTTACCTTCCCTAATTAGTTTTCTAGGTTGTCAATCTATCATAAAACTAACTTGTTTTTCAGTGTTGTCACCTTTTTCTAAACCTATTCAAGAACGTCAATCTATCATCATAAGATCTAGTTTATCAGCATGATGACAAAAAGTGGAATTTTTAATCAAAAGAAACTCACAATAAAATGATAGAAAAAGATAGAGAAATTGAAACTACACAACCATGATAGCAAGTATAATTCTAACCTTAGATAACAATTTAGCGACTCATGATATGAGAAAAAGAAATAATAAAATAAAATACTTCCATATCAGAAAGCAATTACAAAACTTGATCTCTCCAAAATAAAAACCCAAATTTTAAAGCTAAGAGAGAGATGAAACCCTATTGAACTATAAAGAGGTATTTATATGGTTTTTTTAGAATCGAAATATGCATTATAAAAGAATAGAGAATATCAAATTTTCCTAAAAATCTTAACTCCTATCTCTGATAACTTTCGGCTGAAATAAATTATATGGCACTTTTGGCCGAAATTTTGGAGATTTGGATCTTCTGGTTATTTTCATGTTGTGTGATTTGATCTTGAGATCTTTAGTTTTTATTTCATTTTTTGATAATCGATTCTCTGTTTTCTGTTTAGCTTCAATCAAGTCTCCATTCGACGCACGTAATCATTCTTTTGCGCACTTTTCCCTTTAAACCCTGTAACCTGTAATAATTGACAAAACATACCCGGAATAATATAAAATAGACAAAATAAAGATAAATATAGTTATATAAATATGCATTAAAATGCATCAATCAATTAGTATTAGGTCCAGTGATGATAATCCTAGGTCTAGTCGAAATGATCCATGCCATATGACGGCTCGATCCAAAGCACATACAATGACATGTCAATCAGGTCAAAGAGGAATTTTAAGCCCAATTCAAATCCAATTTGTCAACTCGCATTGAACAAGATATTCAAACTCATGCATACAAACCAGTCGAATACGCTTCATTTATATCCGATCCGACCGAAGAAAAAGCATATGCAATGACGTTCAAATCGAACCCAAAAGAGATCCAAGCCCAATGCGAGCTCTAACAACCAACATTCAAAGAATTCCAAATTTTCATTCATTCGATCGAAGATCATACACTCTCGTCAAACTCAATCAAAGGGATCAAATCTAGTCCAATCAAAGAAGAAGATCAAGCGCACATTGATTGGTGTATTTTAATGCACATTTATATAGCCATATTTATCGTTATTTTTTCTATGTTATGCTGTTCCGGATATGTTTTATCAAATATTGCAGATTACAGGGCTAAAAGGGAAAAGTACTCAAAATACGTATTGTGTGCGTTAGATGTGGACTTACTAAAGCTTAAACAGAGACACGAGAGCAATTTATCAAAAACAGCATGTGGAACAAGATTCACAAAGTCGAGAAAAATGTAATGAAAAAAATCTGGAGGCCAAATCTTACAAAAAACCGGCCGAAACTGAAATTCCAGTGGATTTGGGCCGGTTTTCTAGAGAGTTAGAGGTTGAGATTTTTTTTCCTTCTGTTTAGAATTTCATCCTCTGTTTGGAAACACTCTTAGATTTTTGTAGATTCTCGTATCTTCTGTAAACCACAATTAGATTTTCCCAAAGTCCTATATATTCTGCTCTAATTTATATTAGGGTTTCATCTCTCTATGAGTTAATTGTTTTAGTTTTTGGGAGAGATCAATGATATTTTTGATAGTTATTCTTAATATGAAGTTTGTTTATTTGCTTATTATTTCTTCTATTATGAATAACTAATTTATTTTTTGGGGTTCTTGAGTTATACTTGATATGATTAGTGTTTGATTTCTTTTCTCTATTCTTTTCTATTTATGCTTCATGATGAATCTCTTTGATTTAAATTAAGTCTTTTTGATGCTATGCTAATATACTAAATAAATCGATCCATGATTTATAACCATAAGGTTTTAGGGAAAGATAGTATCACCAATAAACTAGTTATTCTTATAATAGATTGGTGACCTTGTAGATTAACCAGGGAAGATAAAAATGGAATTTTTATCATAGTTAATTCAACCTAGTTAATATAGGGTAGATTAGGTTATGCCAACAAAACAAGATAAATCATTGATTGACAACTATGAGTTTATTAAGTATAAGGGAATATCTAACTATTGCTATATTAATTAGAACTTGATATTTAAATTTATTGCTATATAATTTTACAGATTGACAGGGTATTGCTATGATCATATAATTTATGCTTTCTTGATTGATTGATATTTTATCAAGATGAATGTATTCTCTATACTTTCTTGCAATTTTTAGGTAATGAATTTAAATATGGAAAGTAGAGAAGGATAGAAATCTTATAAAACACTATGATTAGTAAAGGTAATTAAAAACCTTAGGCATTTCTATTTATTTGAATCTTATCTTTTAAAATTGCATTTTAATTTCACCTATTTGCTTTTTAATTAATTTAATCAAATCAATCAATCTTTTATTTTAATTCATTTTAAAATTAATTAGAATTATCATGCCTCTCTGTGGTACAATCCGTTTTAAAATTAAATTAAGTCTTTTAAAATTAATAAATCAATCTTTTATAACTGATTAACTGTGCACTTGCGGTTAAATTTGATAGACTATATGTAACACCCTAGCATGTACTTACAATATTAATTGGTATTTTAAAACTTGCTTTATTTTATTCTTTTGGTTTGCGATCGATTCGAATAGTAGAGCTAGTTATCCGACCTAACCCGCATGTCTGAAACCTACTGTGGTGCTAGATTATATCAAATATTTACCGATAACTAAATCCATGTGAATCTAGTATAATATATTTATATATAATATCTAAATCACCATATATCTTTTGGGTAGCCACAAGTTAAGGATAATTTGTAATTGTTAGCTGTCATCATATGGTTGTCATCCCATATCTTATTTTGTTTTTATCTTTTACGTTTATATCTCAAGATATCTAATATCAAATATTTACTAAATCTAGATATATTTTTAGAATACTTTTAAATTGTAAATTAGGGGTATGAGTTATTTAAAATATATTCTTGCATTATTGTTGAGAAGTTTACGGATGTGAATTATTTTCCAAAATATATTTTTGATGATATTTTGGTGGAGATTGATTGTAATTTGATATTATCGATATATATTAAAACTAATATATATTTATAATATAATTTAAACTATATATAAATATATAATATACTATATATTTTTATATTAAACATAAAATCTCTCTTTCTCTCCACATAACATATCCCTTTCTCTCTCTCCTCTAACTATATTTCTCGCTCATCAATTTATATATTCTCCTTCTTCGTTCTTCAAGCTCACACCCATTCTCGCCGATGCAACTCCAGCTGTATCCTAGAAGCTTAACCGAGCCATCAAAACTTGGTATTGATTTGTATAGTATCATGTTGCTTCCGTTCATCGCATTTGTTTCGAGGCAAGTTTAGAACTTGCTACATGCTATACTTTACGTAATTCACTTATATGTTGTCATACTATTATTATTATTATCATATAACTATATCTATATAATTTATACACCGTAGTGATTTAACGTTAATCAATTTTATAATATACAGTGTATGCAAGTTTACAACTTGCGACATGCTATAATTATATCTATAAATATATATATCGTTGTAATATTTCTTATTACTATCAGTATACCGTTTATATCTATATAATCCGTATATCATTAATTAGTTTATAATCTGCATTTTATAAATTTATGCAAAATATAGTTTGAAAATATTATAGTTTACATATGAAATGTCGTCGCCAAGCGGATATGACAAATCTGGAATTTACTGTATACCTTACCTTATAAAATTCATTATAAATCATAGAAAAATCATTAGCACATGTTCTTTAGTTCGTTGCGAAGCTAACTCAGAATACTATAACTCTGTAAATATTTACTTGCAAAATTAATATTTTAGATAACGTAAACTGTAAATGAAAGTACTTCTGTACCGCTGACCAGGGAAATTCCAGCAGCAAATATTCAATTTCGAACATTCATAAATTTTTGTAGGAACAACTTGAGATATTTAACTTATAAAAATGAAAACCTTATTGAATTAGCTTTTTTTGGTATATGACACGTCCCTTTTGGAGAAAGTTTGTTATTTTTAAGATATTTTACAAATCAGGATGATACTGAATTTCTGAACGGAACTTCCTTATGCGTGGTTAATGAACACTACTTTTATAGTTATTAATTGAATTGAATATGCTATCCCTGTTAATGCTATTATCTTGATCTTGTACATTATATGATTATGTTATCCTTAACATGCTTGTAACTTGACAAACTCTACAATTTTTGTTAGCATGTTAATACCTGTTGACTATAATACTTACCGATACCAACAATCTTGACTTATTATTCTGATTGACCTGACTTGTTATCTTGCTAGAAAAGAACAATATACGATTGTTCCTTTATTGGCATTAGGTAGACATTCTATTGATACCTGACTTGAACACGAAACCTGGGGGAAAAGGGGAAATCAATAATGAAATCCGACTTCTAACTCAATAGTTTACTACTTTCCAGAGACTGATCAGTCGATACGGGCTTCAGGCCCCGAAATGATGATACTGATATCATTCGTTTGTACATGATATTGTTTTTAGTGCCTAGCGGCATGTCTCGGATTCAGCCCTGAGGGTCATGACCGTGGTCCCGGGCACTCACGGGATACTATTGAGTTACATTGAGAATTCCATTAATTGGTTTCAAATACCGTTAGGATAAATATTCTAGTAACACAGACTTTAGGATACATGTGACATACCTATAGCCTATTGATATATCACCTGTGATGGTTTGTTTATAATTATACTTTATTTTGCACATAATACCCTGTATGGTACATTGCTCAGTTTATTATTATGATATTTACGACGCACTGACGTTTGGGTTTTGCATGGCCCAAATACTTAACTTAGCATATGAGTACTTTGATAGGATAGCCAATCAGTGAGTACCATCTCACTGATATAGCTCTTTTTGATGATTAGTTATTATTTAGATCTTTATTGCTTCCGCTGCTATTTCCTGTTATCGTTTTGTTGGCTATAGTGCCCTCAAGTCAATTATTGGATCACAGGCATATGATTGCAATGATTGAGAGATGACCTATACCGGTAGAACAGTTTTACTCGAGATGATAGTATGTTATCTGCTTTGTCTTTATCATCGTGTATATGCTTCAGATGACATTATAGATCACTATTACACGTTGATAGAGCCCATAGGATTCTTGCTTGACTACCAGCAGTATGATGGCGATCATATACGTGAGAGTTGGGTAGTCTATAAGCACATCCTTAAAGTGTCCCTAGTCGTGGGAGTTTCGAGACTGGGCATCGATACTCCATGAGTAGACTAGTGTATACGGATCGAGATCCCGACGAGGGGCGGTGGCTGGTATCACAAGCCATTGGTGTCAGTTGGTTCACCTAAGATAGTATACAGGTGTTCATTGGGTTATGAGTACACCGGAAGGACTCGCAGGGGCACTGCTGATTGGTACTATACCAATCGTCAGGAGCAGTTCCCAGGTGACATGAGTACAGCTTAGTCCATTGACTTGACACTGCTATTTTGCCTCAAGTGTGTTCCCACTGTTCTTTGATTGCTACCCTACCACGGCTCAATGGAGTCGTACAAACAGGTAGTGGTTGGGTGCAGTCCCGAAGCACTTGGAGGCAGTGGCGGTTAGATAGGATTCATCTCTCCCGGTATTGGGGGTTGATATCGCGCTGTATTTGGAGAGCCATTACACAAAGTCCTTGGCCAAGGCAAGTGAGATTTACTGGTAGGTATTCCAGTAGTTTCTCAAGTTGTTCTTGGCTACACTCCGACACGATATATACCGCTATTGGGGGTCTGACGTTTACCATCCCCTTAGGCCTGATATGCGATACTCATAGATGAACAGACCGGACTGTACGGAGATTGTCACAGATAGGCTCAGTAGGGTTTCAGGATGAGTTCGCTTGTTGGCCTCCCTTTCGCTCAATACATGGGCAGCCGTTACGTACAGCTAGTGCCACTGACGTGCTTGTGGTTAAACCCACTGCCAGCGTATTGACGAGTCTTTAGAGTCTCCCACAGAAAGTTTCCCAAGTTCGGGCGAAACGTTGTAGAGGTCGTATGGTTTTATGGCAGGGTTCGATCATATGCGTGCGCTTGTGCACGGATCATGATCGGACGGATCATACTTGTGGGCTTTGGTTTAAGCCGGATCCTAGTATTAGATTGTTGGATTACTTTCGTCTTATAGTATTCGTATTCAGTCGGAATACGGATGCAGGTATGTATATATAGATGATGGGTATTTTTGTAATCCGTTATAAGATTACTTTTGAAGATGCCATTTCTTTTTCTAATGTTAAACATTTAGGGTTTTGTTTTTAAATGTTTAATATTAATGATGAGGTGGAAAGTGTGAGCATGGGCTTGGCATGGTGCATTTATTATGGCTTGAGCCATGCTTTATTGTTTAATGATTTTGATTGTGAGATATTTTTGGAGAGGGGGCAGTTCATTTGAGGTCATGGGATTTTTCCTAAGAGGCTACACTCTCAAAAATACCTCACAACATCACATGAAAAAATTGAGCAGCCACTACTTTTCTTTGGTTACCATTTTCTTGTGCCAAGTTCTTGAGCTCACACTTGCTACTCACCATGTGCATTCTTCTTCACCTCCACCCTATCCCTCTCATGTGTTGAGAATCCTAGGGTGATTGAGACAAAGTAATCACACACTATCTCTACTTCATCTTGGACATGCCGGCTGGCAAACTTCATGTCCGAGTTGCTTCGGTTTGAAGTGGGAGCCCGTATAAAGAATCCTCAACGTGGAGCCACTTAGACGAGCGAGATCGGAGAGTGAACTTCGTTGGAGCAGCCGCAACTAGCAAGGGACAGAGATTGAAGACCGAAGGACACGGATCGATCGGTATAATCTCTAAACCACTTTACAGTTAGCTAGCATACGATTAATGGCACGATCCGGGTTTTAGGGTTACGTTAGCGCCAGTTTGAAAAGTTTTTGTTCCGCGTTTGGCCTCGGATTGAGGGCCGGGGCACTGCCGTAACCCAACATGTTTATGGCTATTGGACATGTTTAGAGATAAAAAGTTATATTATTTTTCTTGATTACTGATAGACAGCCGTAATGTGACTATGGGAGGATATTTTCTTGCCGTAGATAATATGGATGGCTTTGTTACGTTCCTGATTTTATGTATTTTCATAAGCGGGGTATGACAAGGTTTTGTTGGTATCAGAGATAGGTTTTATGATAGATGGGCTTGGTTCAATTTGTAGTTGAGGTATGGTACCCAATATATTGTCCTTAAGACCCAGAATTTTAGGAACATATCCCGCCACATTATTGTCTTATCATTCAAATTCTTGAATCTTACATTTCCTTTAAACTCTTTTATCTTGACGATATGGAAATGACATTGCATTTCAACTTGGAATCCTCCTGATTCCTTATCATTTCTCCCCCTTATTCCTTCGATTCTAATACTAGGATTTGGGTGACTTAGATGGAGTTATGTGATTGTAACTAGGTACCGCGGCATAGTTACAATGTGATACTCTATTTAGGTAACCTGAAGTCCTATTTTGATTCATTTTCTTGACTTATGTTCATGGTACTACCTCGTCTTCTCTCGGTTTCATTGCTTATGAGTTTATGTCTTTTCGTGAACTTGAATCCAACGACCACGATATATCTTTCCCCTTGTCCCATAGTAACCAGTCCATCTGCGTTTCGAAGAATAAGAAGAAACACAGGAGAGCATATGATGATTGCAGTAGTACAGACCGCTTCAAGACCGATCAGATGTAAGATGTTTTGATTAAAGAAGTTCTGACGAATCCGCCTCAGTTTATCGGAGTAGCGCAGCGGAAGTATGGTTGGCTGTTAACCTATGAGTCATAAAACAGACCTGTAAATTCATAGTGAAGGGAACTGTTTGTGTGTGTGCCGGAGGTGAAATTCGTAAACAAGTTGCAGATAAAGTGCTGATAACAGTTCGGGATTTCATGGATGTGTTCAAGAACATCTTGAGTTTACCGTCAAAATGAGATATGGAGTTCACGATTGATCTTATTTCTGTACCAATGCCAATTAGAAGGCTTTTATCCGATGTCACCGGTGGAACTGGAAGAGGTAAAGAGACAAGTTTATGAGTTATTAGAGAAGGGTTGGATTCGCAGCAGTGGTTCACCATAGGGAGCTCCAGTTCTTCTAGTCAAGAAGAAAGATAGCACGCGGAGGATGTGCATCGAATATCGAGAGTTAAATCGGGTGACTATTAAGAATAAGTACCCAATTCCTCACATAGGCGAATTATTCGATCACCTCAGTGGCATAAGAGTATTCTCGAAGCTAGATTTGCGATCAGAGTATCTCTAAGTTCGGGTGAAATCAGAAGACATTTGCAAGATAGTGTTCCAAACTCGATATGGGCATTACAAGTATTTAGTTATGCCATTTGGAGTTACTAATGCACCGGCGATATTTATGGACTTGATGAACCGAATCTTTTCACCATTTCTACATCAGTTCATGGTAGTATTCATTGATGATATTTTGGTTTGTTCAAGGAGAAAAGAAGAGCATGAAGAACACTTGAGAGTCGCACCGTAGACGTTGAAACAAGGAGAATTATATGCTAAGATGAGCAAGTGCGAGTTTTGGTTTGAAGAAGTGAAGTTCTTGGGTTATGTTGTATCCGGAGATGGAATTGCAGTTGACCCCGGAAAGATTGCAGCTGTTCACGATTGGCCAATTCTAAGGAATGTAGGGGAGATCAGAAGTTTCCTTAGGCATGTTGGATACTATAGAAGGTTTGTGGAGAACTTCGCTCGAATAGAAGAACCATTGACCAAGCTAACACGTAAAGAGGTACCGTTCGTATGGACTGAGAAGTATGCGTCGGCTTTTGAAGCGCTGAAGCAAAGATTGAAAACCGCTCCTATTTTAACAGTGCCAAATGTTTCTGGAGGATTAGTTATTCACAGCGACGCATCTGGGAAAGGCTTGGGATGTGTTTTGATGCAGCATGGAAAGGTTGTAGCCTATGGGTTGAGGTAATTGAAGACTCATGAAAATATCTACCCAACTCATGACTTGGAGCTAGCATTAGTTATTTTTGCGCTGAAAATTTGGAGGCACTACTTATTAGGCGAAAGGGTAGAAGTGTTCACTGATCATAAGAGCCTAAAGTACGTGTTCACACAGAAAGAGCTCAATATGTGACAGCGTAGATGGTTGGAGCTGATGGCCGACTATAATCTTGATCTAAAGTATTATCCGGGGAAAGTTAATATAATGCCGGATGCTTTAAGTCGGTTGCCAGCGATACGGATGTTGACTTCACAGAAGGAGATTATAGCGGATTTTTAGAAATTCGAGTTAGAGATCGTACTACCAGATTCTTCAGGACAGTTTATGCAGTTGCAAGTACGGTCATCGTTGATTGATGCATTAAGGTAGCGCAGTTGCACAATCCTAGATTGCAATGATTTTGAGGACAAGTAGAGGCAGGACTTCAATTGGATTTATTGATTCATGAAGATTGTTCTTTGAGGTATGAGAGTCGTTTGTGTGTGCCTAAAAGAGATGTTCGTGAAGAAGTCATGAAGGAAGCTCATAGTTCCGCATATTCAGTACATCCAGGTGGAACGAAGATGTATAGAGATTTGCGATAACATTTTTGGTGGGAAGGCATGAAAAGAGAGATTGCTCGTTACGTGTTGATGTGCTTGGTGTGTCAGCAAATCAAGGCTGAACATCAGAGGGTAGTTAGTTTGTTACAACCACTTCCGATCCCTCAGTGGAAGTGGAAACATATAACTATGGATTTCGTGATAGCCTTATCACAAAGTCCAAAGGGCTATAACGCGGTATGGGTGATTGTCGATCGACTAACTAAGGCAGCTCATTTTATACCATTTCAAGTTGGTCAGTCGATGGAGGGTTTAGCAGAGCGGTACATGCAGGAGAGTGTGAGATTGCATGGATTTCCGGTGAGTATTGTTTCTGATCGTGATACCCGGTTCCTATCGCATTTTTGGAGGAGTCTATAAGAAAGTTTGGAAACTCGCTTGAAGTTTAGTACATTCTATCATCCGCAGACAGATAGACAGTCCGAGAGAACGATCTAAACTCTTGAAGAAATGTTGAAAGCTTGCATGTTAGACTTCAAGGGTTCGTGAGAGGATCATTTACATTTAGTAGAGTTTTCATAAAATGACAGTTTTCAGGTGACTATACAGATGACTCCATTCGAAGTATTGTACGGTCATAAGTGTTGCCCGCCTGTTTGTTGGGACGACATTGGTGAAAGAAGATTGTTGGGACTGGAACTCATTGTACAAACTATGGAGAAACTTGATTCTTGATCATATGAAAGTGGCACAGGATCGACAAAAAAGTTGGGCTGATACCGGAAGAAGACTTTTGGAGTTTACTGTTGGTGATCTTGTGTTCTTAAAGATGTCATCTGTTAGTTATATGTATGCCCCAGAGGCCATTACTGTACATACGATGTATATTGTAGTGGATGCTGGGATATATATAGGGAGGACTTTCTTGCTCGACATGATAGTATGCTATCTGGTTGTACTTTATCTTAACATGTACTCTGATTGTCTCTATTACATGTTGATAAAGCCCTTAGGATATGTACTCGACTACAGGGACTATGATGAGATCATACTAGTAGGGCCACGGTAGTCGACGAGTACATCCTATAATTGTTCCAAGTCGAGGGTGTATCGAGACATGGCATCGATGCACCAGAGTAGACTAGCGTATACGCATCTTGACCCATATGATGGGCGATGGATGATCCCATATCCATCGGTGTTTGACATCAAGGATGGTGTACGGGTGCTCAGTGGAGACTGGGTATACTGGACGGACTTGCCGAGAACTCCCAGATGGTATTATACTTCACGTCAGATGGCAGTTCTCCGGTGACACTGGTACAGAGTAGTCTGTTGACCCGAGATCGTCATAGAGTCTTGTGTGATTCCCACTGTGCTTTGATTTCCATCATACCACGTCCAAGAGGGCATGCAAAAAGGCGGCTTTTGGGTACAGTCCCGAATCACATGGAGGCAATGAGCGATAGGAGGGGATTCGTCTCTCCCGGTATAGGGAGTTGATGTTGCGCTGTGTTCGATTGGCTATAGCTGGAAATCCCTGGCCAGGGTTGCTGAGATTTACTGGTAAGTGTTACCAGTGGTTTCTCGAACTGTTATAGTCCTCATATCGACACGACTTATCAAGCTACTGGGGTCTGACGTTTACTACCCCTAGGCGAGATATGCGACATATCAGACGACGAGACCGGACTGTACGGGAGTGTTACTGATTGGATTCGCGGGAGTATGAGCAGGCTTGCCCGTTGATCTTCTGATCGCTCAATACCCGGGTGGCCGTTACGTTTAGCAGACCGCTTGTGGCTTGTGGGTGTTTGATATGATCATCACCTACTGCCGGCGTATTGACGAGTCTTTAGAGTCCTACACAGAGGTTTCCTAGCTCAAGCAAAACGAAATAGGAGCGCATATGAGATATGTGCGGGATCGAGAATAATACCAGTATGTGATACTGTATTCTATTCTCGCGATTTGTATCATCGGTCGGTTATATGAGATATAGCCGGGTTACCGAATCAAGTGTTGATTCGATACATTGATACACTTGATATTAGTCGGTTATATGCGATATGACCGGATCATTAAATCAAGTGTTGATTTAATAATTTAATGTATAATTATATATTTGATATATTACTTTACATTAACTAGTATTTTTTCACTTAAGATTGATTTTCTCACTTAATGTGCACAAGTTGTATATGTGATATATTTTTGTGCACTAGATTGTATCATGTTTGATGATACATGCAAACTTGGGTGTGTGTATGACTTACACCATGTTTAGGTTAATGGTTTGGGTTTTTATTTTGTTTTGGAAAAACAAAATGGTGATTTTCTTTGTCTTTGCTTGAAGCTTCATGAAGCTTTCAAGCATCTTTGACAAAGTCTAACCATTTTGTTTTGCATGAGATTTTCATTAACCTAACCATTAACTTAAACTCTAGTTTAATCTCTACAAAGGTTAACTCACCTATGGTTGCAATATGATAGACTTCACTTGATTATTCTTTTGTGATATTCATTATTCATTCATATTCTTTTCTTTCTTCTTCTTCTTCTTTAAGAAGAAGAAAGCTTGCTAGAATTTTTCAAGTGGAGATTAAGAGTGAGAAATCCAAATCTAAAGTGAACCCATTTCCTATTTCATCATCCTCTAGTACTTGCCATTTAGTTTAGGGTGTTCTCTTCACAAAGTTCTTGACCTAGCGAAGATGGAGCTTGGGTTTGAGTTTTCTCGACGTAGATCATCTTCGGTCTCGAAGTCAACGACCTAGCCCGCTCATTTCTCCGAAGAAACCATCGCTTGAGTCCGGGATCCCGATGATCGCAGCGAAGGGACGTCAACACGGAGCTTTAGAAGTGAAGGACCGGATCTACAAAGGTTGTAATCCCTTTCGCTTGTAGTTAAAATGTTTAACTTGCTAGTTTTCGCATAATCTCTAGTATACGATCTTGGTTAGGGTTGTTCGGCACGGCTAATTTTTGAATCGGTCATGGTTGATGCCTTGTAGAACCTTGTTAGAGTGCCTTGGAACCCTACAGTGGTATCAGAGCCAAGCTAGAGCTTTAGGCGAAGTCTAGGCGAAGTTTAAAGTCCGATCGAACCCGAAAACCCCGATGTAAACCCTTCTCTGTACATTTTTTGAAAATGTGATTTGTTATGAATTAAAAATGCTCAGAAAAACATGCAGGAAAAAATAAGAATTACTGTGAAGTACGGTCCACTAAGTCCTTGAAATGACCGCCGAACCGCGGCCAAACCAAGGGTTTGCGGCGGTTCCGCGGCCAAAATTATGACTTAGTCCCTCATACTTCATATATTTATTCTTAGGTCCTTTCTTGTCAATTTTTTCTGGGAATTTTTTAATTCCACTCAAGTGTTGAGTTTTCTTAGGGTTGTATTGGGGACTCGTTGATTCGATCGGATAATTTAACTTTGTTTAGTTTGTCCGGATAATTTTAGAAAGTGTTAAAAAGTTCGACCGGACATCAATAACTCACTTTTTCCCCTGCCGGAAAATTTCCAAGTGTTGGATTTTTCCGAAGTTTAAGAACGTTCTAAATCGTGCAAGTTACTTGATGGACCCTCTAGAAGACAACAAACCTTAACTCGATTATATGACCGTCTTGAACTGCTTTTTGAACCTTAGGGTTTGGGGCGGTACGGCGTGTCACATGTGAGGCGTTGGCTTGACCCTTCTACGGCTGGACCATTGGTACTGTGGCATGTGATGGATGTTTTTAAACTCCCCTCAAGTGTTGAGAATTATTTGGGAAACCTTGGGTGTTTGATTATTCGATCGGAAAGTTTAACATTGTTTATTTATCTGGAATGTGATACAATATTTGGAATCCACAAGTAGTTATGAGATAACTAATTTGATTGTTATAAACATAGCAGTTTAGTCTCATTTGATCGGTTGCCACGGGATTTTGATGTCATCAAAAGTCCGTCGCAATCATGTAGCGTACGCGGATACTCGCCGGATAAACTTAATAGACAGCCACGCCCCATAGCCCCGACCAAGTGACTGTAGGAGAACCCCGTCGCCAAAAGCATCCATTCGGGTGCTCGCGGCAGCGGTGTTCCGCCCTAGTGCACTTCGTCGACGGCATCCGGGGGGTGCGGCCGTCTACCAAAGTTTGCGACGAGCATTCGATCAGGATGTCGGGAATCTTGTTGAATTGCCCGACTAGATAATGAAAAGTGTTTTCGATATAGAGACTAAAATGCGGGGTTTATAATTGTTAGGCATGTGATGTCTAAGGAGGTTGCGGATTCCAACTGTTGTAGTTTTACACTTTCTTTTCTGCGACCGTAAGTGTAATATGCGATATCGCCGGTTTCGTTGCTATATGTCAACGACAATTGGGATGGGCATATTTACTTACGTTTGTGACATGTGATGTTATGTGTTGCTGGATATGTTATATTGGATCGTCGGGTTTTGAATAGCCGGGGGTTTTATGTGAGATGAGGGTTTTTTTATTTTCATTCATGTAAAATCAAATGTATGTAATATTCTTTTATTGGGGCACTTCCGGGATGAGGTTGATGTCACCATTTGTATATTATTTACTTTTCCGCACTAGGATAGACCCAAGGAGGAGAGCATAAGTAACCGAGTTCTAGTGTCCAGTGGGAGACCAACTCGAGGAGTCGAATCCGGGTCTCCTAACTCTAGAATTGGTAGGGTTGCTTACCGCTCTCGTAGGGGTCTAGGGGTATGGGTTTGGCTATTCATTGCAACCATGGAATCCGTGTTTTATAGAGGCTCAAAATAAAACACGGACGTCCTAGTATATCCAATGTTTCATATGTTTCTTCTGCTGCGATATCTGTGATGTGATCATTTGATATGTTGTGATAGATACTGTATATAGTATATATAATATATTATATAGACGTTACTTATGTTTTGCACTCGCGCTAGCCCTGCCCCGCTCTGCCGTTAGTTACCTAACCTAACGGTGCACGAGGGGACATCGAGGCGAATGCGGATGGCATAAGTGTACGTCGTATTTATCTATGATGTTTAGGTGACTTAAATGATGGGACTTCATTAATGTGATTAATGAAAGAAAAGAAACCTAAAAGATGTTGTGGAATCGAATTTTCAAAAACAGGTAGCTACAGTTCTTGCTTTGCATCGCGGTGTTCCTTGTAGAACATCCTGCACCTTATTCGATAAGGAAAGGGTCGAGATCCCTTCACCGGGAGTGACCCCTTTAGCAATAACTAGCAGATGCTACACACTCGGTTTGTCTTTTGATTGCTTCTATAGTTCTTGCTTTGCATAGTGATATTTGTTAAATATCCTACACCTTATTCGATGAGAAAAGGGCCGACGATCCCTTCACCGGGAGTGACCCCTTTAGCAAAACTAGAAAAGCCTCAAAAACACTCCATTTAAAATCATTTGATTCTACAACGATATCAAGTTCATTACGCAATAGGTTTCAGAAAAACCTGTCGTAGCCCTCCGTCATTTCAGATAAGTCCCACTTAGTATTCGTGCTGCGTTTGTTGGCCTTTGTCAAGGCGTAGTGTGCGGTAGCTGAATAGTACTTATCTGCTTATGCATATGATGCAGATTGGATTAGGCTAGTCGTGCGACCTTGTTGGCCTTTGTCAAGGGCCGTGCGGGTGAGTTTAATTCAATCAGGAAATGACGGGTTGAACTTGACTAGCAGCCTATGGTTTGTTGGCCTTTGTCAAGGTCATAGGAGGCTAAGGGTAAAATATTATCGGGAATTTCAAGTGTTGAAATTTGCAATGAGATTGCATACCTTCTATGAGATAGTTGGATCCCGATACCCGCTACGGGTAAGAGTTACTCCTGGGAGAGTTTTACATATTACAATTAGCCGATCAAGTAGGTGTCTAGAAAGGTGTTAACGAGGTTACGCCTCTGGGAAAACGAGGTTTACTTTAATTAGGTTCATGCGAAAGCATGGGGGACCTCCCTCAAAGTACCGACACTGGCCTGGCTGAAAGATTGGCGAACTTGTAGCGTGTAATTAATCCCGGCTAATCTTTCCTTTTAGGGTTTGAAGGAAGATTTGATAAAAACAGTGGGAGCCATCCTGATTAGATAAAATAATAACCAATCTGATCTTGCAAGAGCATACGCTGAGTGTTTTCTTCACACTCTCTCTCCAGGTAGCGACCATATCACGCCTTAATCAAGATAATAAAATGGATGAATTGACCGAACCCACTTGTTATACTGAGCTGGGGAACGTTGGTCCCGCTCCAACTTATAATTATTATAAGACAGAGCAGGAAATTGGGGAATACCAGATTTCCCGTGCCGCCCAAACGAAGAAAGTGCATGCTGATGCATCTTCTTCGGGTGTGTTTATTACAGAGAACTGTTTCTCAGTATTCTTTACGTCCTGGGTATGAGATACCGGATCAGGATCCCGCATATATAATCTGTTACATGGGCTACAGATAGGTAGAGAACTGAGAACAGGTGATAAGTTTTATGAGACAGAAAACGGTGCAAGTGTTGCAGCCAAGTCTGTTGGTCACTGTCACCCTGTATTACCAGAATACATTGATTCTGAATGAATGTTATTAGATACCGAACCTGATATACAACATCATATCAATCTCTTTATTAGTAAAGAAGGATATAATTTTATATTGTTGGATAATGTTTTGAACATTTCCTATATCAAGAGTTGATCGGTTCAGGCACGTTATCTAAAAGCATTGATGTTCTAAATCAAACTACAGTTCTTAGTATACAGAACACACACGAGAGGAAGATTTCAGAAATGAACGAATCCTTCTTGAGGCATTATAGACTAGGTCATATCAATGCGACCCGACTAGCTGAAGTTACATTAAGATGCATATTTAAATTAGTTTGAATTTACATCTTATGAAACTTGCCGGTCATGTCACAAAGATAAGATGACCATAGCTCTGTTTATAGGAAACAGAGAAAGAGTTACTAAACTCTTGGGATTGATACATGCTGATGTATGAAAGTCCCCTGTCTATACATACCAAGACCGGTTCTTTGTACTTCATTACATTCTCTGATGATCTCTCAAGATTCAGACATATGTTCCTGTTGAAACATAAGTCCGAAGCTTTTGAGATATTCACAGAATATAAGTTAGAAGTAGAGAACCAAAATACGGGTATAAGTATTATGTCCTTTGATGAGATCAAGGAGGAGAATACATGAGCACGGAATTCCTGGACTATTCTAAAGGAGAATGAGATTCTCTCTCAGCATTACTCCTCCGTATACACCACAGCACGTCGGTGTATCGAGGCGGAGCAATAGCACCCTATGTGATATAGTGTGCTCTATGATGAGTACTACTGAGTTTCCTATTTCCTTTTGGGAGTTATGCACTTGAGAAGCTGCATACCTATTGAATAGGATTCAAATCAAATCAGTTGCCTATCACTTCATATGTGATATGGAAAGGGAAGAGCCCATATCTTAAGTTTGTTAAGATTTGGGGTTGTCCGGCCTATGTCTAAAAAGAAAAATCCGGACAAGCTCGAGACAAAGTCAGATCTGTGGAAGTTTATTGGATATCCCAAGCATTCGCAAGGGAATATCTTCTACCAAACCGAGAAACAAAAGTGTTTTAATTCTCAACATGCCACCTTTGTGAAAGGGAATTTCTTGTGGAAGGAATTATTGGTCATGAGGTAGAACTGGAAAGAGTTCCAGCTATACAAACTACAGCAGATTATTTGATAGAACCAAAGGATTTAATAGTAACCAACGAACCTCAGCCTCTCCGCCGATCTAGTAGGGTTCCTCACCCACCTGAGAGATATTTTGGTTTCTCTATGACCGTGGGAGTGAGGATTGCATCATGAGATGATGACCCAACTAGTTTTGAGCTGTCCATCAGGAGTGGGACTCTGTAAGAATGGCTGGATGCTTATTGATCTGAGATGGAATCCTTATACACCAACAAAGTATGGACTTTGGTTGCTTTATCTGAAGGGTTAAATCCCCATCAGGAGCAAGTATATCTTGAGAATATTACTTGGTGTACATGGAAAAGTTGAGACTTTCAAAGCTATGCTTAAGTCCATCCAGATCCTACTTGCCACGGCTGCATACCATGACTACGATATCTGGCGGTTGGGTGTCATGATAGTTTTTCTAAATGATGTTTTAGAAGAGAGCGTCTATAAGTACACAGCCAGAGGGCTTCGTAGACAGTGGGAGCAGCGGAAACGTGTGCAAGATGTTTTATGTGATAAAGCAGGCATCGCGGAGTTGGAACGTCTGTTTTGATGTGGTAGTCAAAGAGTTTGACTTCATCAAAATGGTAGATGAACCTTGTATATACAAGAAGGTAGTAGGGAGTATGGTGGTGATCCTCGTAGAGTATGTGGATGACACACTATTGATAGGGAAGGAGTTTCCTATGCTACGCTCGGTCAATCTCCGCTTATCACAAGGATTCTCCATTTAGGATCAAGATGATACCTCCTAAATCCTGGGTTTTAGATCTATGAGATAGATCTAATTGGAAGTTAGGATTCTCACTAGTTGTAGTGAGATGGTATCAATGGATCCTGGGGAGAATCACTGGAAAGGTTCCAGGGTGATAAGGACGACTGAATGTCAGTCACAGGCTTATTTATACCCTCACTGGAGGGACGGTATGTTGGAAGAGTTCCAAGCTAAATACCATGACATACTAGACGATTAAAGGCAAGATACATCGTTACCAAGGATGCTACCAAAGAGGCAGTCTGGATATATAAGTTCATGAGATGAACTTCGTTCCTACCATTGTGTGAAAATGGAGTTATGGCTTTTGCCAAGGAACCCCCGTCCCATCAGAAATCCAGATATAATTCTTAGGCAGTATCACCTGATCATGGAGATGGTTGATATCCAGGCAGATTGAGGTTAGGAGAGTAAACACAGAGGACAACAGCGCGGATCCACTCACAAAGGCCTTTTCCCCAGTAGAGACTTTTATGGGATGGTTGAGTATGAGATACTTCAACCACAGCTAATTGTTGGGTATGTGATACCACAACAGATGGCCCTAGTGCAAGTGGGAGATTGTTAGTTATATGTATGCCCTAGAGGCCATTACTGTACATACGATGTATGTTGTAGTGGATGCTGGGACATATATAGGGAGGACTTTCTTGCTCGACATGATAGTATGCTATCTGGTTATACTTTATCTTAACATGTACTCTGATTGTCTCTATTACATGTTGATAAAGCCCTTAGGATATGTACTCAACTACAGGGACTATGATGAGATCATACTAGTGGGGCCACGGTAATCGACGAGTACATCCTATAATTGTTCCTAGTCAAGGGTGTATCGAGACAGGGCATCGATGCACCAGAGTAGAGTAGCGTATACGCATCTTGACCCATATGATGGGCGATGGATGATCCCATATCCATCGGTGTTTGACATCAAGGATGGTGTACGGGTGCTCAGTGGAGACTGGGTACACTGGACGGACTCACCGAGAACTCCCAGATGGTATTATACTTCACGTCAGATGGCAGTTCTCCGGTGACACTGGTACAGAGTAGTCTGTTGACCCGAGATCGTCATAGAGTCTTGTGTGATTCCCACTGTGCTTTGATTTCCATCATACCATGTCCAAGAGGGCGTGCAAAAAGGTGGCTTTTGGGTACAGTCCCGAATCACATGGAGGCAATGAGCGATAGGAGGGGATTCGTCTCTCCCGGTATAGGGAGTTGATGTTGCTCTGTGTTCGATTGGCTATAGCTGGAAATCCCTGGCCAGGGTTGCTGAGATTTACTGGTAAGTGTTACCAGTGGTTTCTCGAATTGTAATAGACCTCATATCGACATGAATTATCAAGCTACCGGGGTCTGACGTTTACCACCCCTAGGCGAGATATGCGACATATCAGACGACGAGACCGGACTGTACGGGAGTGTTACTGATTGGATTCGCGGTGTGAGCAGGCTTGCTCGTTGATCTTATGATCGCTCAATACCCGGGTGGCCGTTACGTTTAGCAGACCGCTTACGGCTTGTGGGTGTTTTATATGATCATCACCTACTGCCGGCGTATTGACGAGTCTTTAGAGTCCTACACAGAGATTTCCTAGCTCAAGCGAAACGAAATAGGAGCGCATATGAGATATATGCGGGACCGAGAATAATACCAGTATGTGATACTGTATTCTATTCTCGCGATTTGTATCATCGGTCGGTTATATGAGATATAGCCGGGTTACCGAATCAAGTGTTGATTCGATACATTGATACACTTGATATTAGTCGGTTATATGCGATATGACCGGATCATTAAATCAAGTGTTGATTTAATGATTTAATGTATAATTATATATTTGATATATTACTTTACATTAACTAGTATTTGTTCACTTAAGATTGATTTTCTCACTTGATGTGCACAAGTTGTATATGTGATATATTTTTGTGCACTAGATTGTATCATGTTTGATGATACATGCAAACTTGGGTGTGTGTATGACTTACACCATGTTTAGGTTAATGGTTTAGGTTTTTATTTTGTTTTGGAAAAACAAAATGGTGATTTTCTTTGTCTTTGCTTGAAGCTTCATGAAGCTTTCAAGCATCTTTGACAAAGTCTAACCATTTTGTTTTGCATGAGATTTTCATTAATCTAACCATTAACTTAAACTCTAGTTTAATCTCTATAAAGGTTAACTCACTCATGGTTGCAATATGATAGACTTCACTTGATTATTCTTTTGTGATATTCATTATTCATTCATATTCTTTTCTTTCTTCTTCTTCTTCTTTAAGAAGAAGAAAGCTTGCTAGAATTTTTCAAGTGGAGATTAAGAGTGAGAAATCCAAATCTAAAGTGAACCCATTTCCTATTTCATCATCCTCTAGTACTTGCCATTTAGTTTAGGGTGTTCTCTTCACAAAGTTCTTGACCTAGAGAAGATGGAGCTTGGGTTTGAGTTTTCTCGACGTAGATCATCTTCGGTCTCGAAGTCAACGACCTAGCCCGCTCATTTCTCCGAAGAAACCATCGCTAGAGTCCGGGATCCCGATGATCGCAGCGAAGGGACGTCAACACGGAGCTTTAGAAGTGAAGGACCGGATCTACAAAGGTTGTAATCCCTTTCACTTGTAGTTAAAATGTTTAACTTGCTAGTTTTCGCATAATCTCTAGTATACGATCTTGGTTAAGGTTGTTCGGCAGGGCTAATTTTTGAATCGGGCATGGTTGATGCCTTGTAGAACCTTGTTTAGTGCCTAGGAACCCTACATCATCGACTAGGGGTGTAATCCGATTTGGTAGTCGAGGCAAGCTTAGTTCTCGATTCGTGGGGCCTTTCGATATCATTGAGCAAGTGGAGAGGTAGCTTATCGATTGGCTTTACCACCATCCTTGGCGGGTGTTCATGATGTGTTTCATGTATCTCAACTCCGCATGTATGTTCGAGATGAAACGCACGTCCTTGATTACTCGGAACTGACAGTGAGAGACTATTTAACTTATGAAGAGCAACCGATGGCTATTGTAGATCGACGAGAAAAGGTTCTCAAGAACAAAGTAATCTCTTTAGTACTTGTTTTGTGGGGGAATCGTTCGCATGGAGAATCTACTTGGGAACATGAAGAAGAGATTCGACAAAATTTTCCACACCTCTTTCTTTAGATCCATATCTTTATTGTCCTTGTTTTTTCCTGTTTCATGAATTTCGAGAACGAAATTCTTTTGTAGTTGGGTATAATGTAACACCCTAGCACGTTCTTATAATATTAATTGGTATTTTAAAACTTGCTTTATTTTATTCTTTTGGGTTGCGATCGATTCGAATACTAGAGGTAGTTATCCGACCCAACCCGCATGTCTGAAACCGACTATGGTGTTAGATTAGATCTAATATTTACCGATAAACAAAATCCATGTGAATGTAGTATAATATATCTATATATAATATCTAAATCACCATAAATCTTTTGGGTAGCTACAAGTTAAGGATAATTTGTAATTGTTAACTTTCATCGTATGGTTGCTATCCCATATCTTATTTTTCTTTTATCTTTTACGTCTAAATCTCAAGATATCTAATATCAGATATTTACTAAATCTAAATATATTTTTAGAATCTTTTTAAATCTTAAATTAGGGGTATGAGTTATTTAAAATATATTCTTGTATTATGGTTGAGAAGTTTACGTTTGTGAATTATTTTCCAAAATATATTTTCGATAAGATCTTGGTGGAGATTGGTTGTAGTTTAATATTATCTATATGCATTAAAACTAATATATATTTATCATCTAATTTAAACTATATATATAATATATATATATATATACTATATATTTTTATATTAAACACAAAACTTCTCTTTCTTTGTCTTTCTCTTTCTCCACATAACATATCTCTTTCTCTTTCTCCTCTAACTAAATCTCTCCCTCATCAATTTATATATTCTCCTTCTTCGTTCATCAAGCCTACACTCATCCTCGCCGACGCAACTCTATCCATACCTTAGAATCTTAACCGAGCCATCAAAACTTGGTGTTGATTTGTATAGCGTCATGTTGCTTCCGTTCATCGCGTTTGTTTCGAGACAAGTTTACAACTTGCTACATGCTTTGCTTTACGTAATTTACTTATATGTTGTAGTACTATTATTATTATTATTATTATTATTATTATTATTATTATTATACAACTATAATTATATACTTTATACACCGTAGTGATTTAACGTTAATCAGTTTTATAATATACAGTGTATGCAAGTTTACAACTTGGGACATGCTATAATTATATCTATAAATATATATATATCGTCGTAATATTTCTTATTACTATCATTATACCATTTATCTCTATATAACCCATATATCATTAATTAGTTTATAATCTATATTTTATAACGTTATGCAAAATATAGTTTGAAAATATTATAGTTTACATATGAAACGTTGTCGCCAAGCGGATATGATAAATCTAGAATTTACTGTACACCTTACCTTATAAAATTCAGTATAAATCATAGAAAAATCATTAGCACATGTTCTTTAGTTCGTTGAGAAGATAACTCGGAATACTATAACTCTGTGAAATATTTACTTGCAAAATAAGTTGTTTAAATAACGTAAACTGTAAATGAAAGTATCTCTGAACTACTGCCCAGGGAAATTTCAGCAGCAATCAAGTTCGAAAGTTCATAACTTTTTGTAGGAACAATCTGAGATACTTTAACTTATATAAATGAAAACCTTATTGAATTAGCTTTGTTTTAGTATATGACATGTACCTTTGGGAGAACGTATGTTATTTTTAAGCTATTTTACAAATCAGGGTGATGTTGAATTTCTGAACGGAACTTCCCTATGCGTGGTTAATCAAAACCACTTTTATAGTTATTAATCGGATTGAATATGCTATCCCTGTTAATGCTATTATCTTGATCTTGTACATGATATGATTAAGTTATCCTTGACATGCTTGTAACCTGCGAGACTGTACTATTTTTTTATCATGTTAATACATGTTGCCTGTAATACTTACCGACGTCAACAATCTTGACTTGTTATCCTGATTGACCTGACTTGTTATCTTGCTAGACAAGAACAGTACATGATTGTTCCTGTATCGGCATTATGTAGACATTCTATTGATACCTGACTTGAACACGAAACCTAGGAGAAAAAGGGAAATCAATAATGAAACCCGAGTTGTAACTCAACAGTTCACTACTTTCCAGAGACTGATCAGTCGATACGGGCTTCAGGCCCCGGAATGATGATGCTTACATCATTCTTCTGTACATGATATTGTTTTTACTGCCTAGCGGCACGTCTCGGATTCAGCCTCGATAGTCATGACCGTGGTTCCGGGCGCGCACGGGATACTATTGAGTTACATCGATGATTCCATTAATTGGTTTCAAATACCGTTAGGATAGATAATCTAGAAACACAGATTTTAGGATACACGTGATATACCTATAGCCTGCTGATATATCACGTGTGATGGGTTTTTTATAATTATATATTATTTTGCATATAATACCCTGAATGGTACATTGCTCAGTTTATTATTATGATATTTATGACGCACTGATGTCTGGGTTTTGCATGGCCCAGATACTGTTAGTTATGTATATGCCCTAGAGGCCATTATTGTACATATGATGTATATTGTAGTGGATGCTTGGATATATATAGAGAGGACTTTCTTTCTCGACATGATAGTATGCTATCTGGTTTCACTTTGTCTAAACATGTTGACTTGTATTGTGTTACTGTCTTGCTCTCACATGTTGATAAAGCCCTTAGGATATGTACTTGACTACTAGGACTATGATGGAGATCATACTAGTGGGCCAGGGTAGTCCACGAGTACATCCTATAATTGTTCCTACTCGAGGGTGTATCGAGACAGGGCATCGATACTCCAAGGTAGACTAGCGTATACGCATCTAGACCCATATGATGGGCGATGGATGATCCCACATCCATTGGTGTTTGACATCAAAGATGGTATACGGGTGCTCAATGGAGACTGAGTACACTGAACGGACTCGCCGAGAACTCCTAGATGGTATTATACCTATCGTCAGATAGCAGTTCTCTGGTGACACTAGTACAGGTTAGTCTGTAGACCCGAGATCGTCATAGAGACTTATGTGATTCCTACTGTGCTTTGATTTCCACCTTACTACGTATAAGAGGACGTGCAAAATGGTGGCTTTTTGGTACAGTCCCGAATCACATGGAGGCAATGAGCGATTGGAGGGATTTTGTCTCTCCCGGTATTGGGGGTTGATGTTGCGATGTGCTCGATTGGCTATAACTGGAAGTCCCTGGCCAGGGCTGATATGGAGATCTACTGGTAAGTGTTATCAGTAGTTTCTCGATCCGTTATGAACCTCACATCGACACGACTTATCGGTTACTGGGGTCTGACGTTTACCACCCCTACACTGGATATGCGACATATCAGACGAAGTGATCGGACTGTACGTTAGTGTTACTGATTGGATTCATATGAGTGTGAGCAGGCTTGCTTGTTGATCTTTTGATCGCTCAATACCCAGGTGGCCGTTACGTTTAGCTGACCGCTTGCGGCTTGTGGGTGTTTGATATGATCATCACCTACTGCCAGTGTATTGACGAGTCTTTAGAGTCCTACACAGAGGTTTCCTGGCTCAGGAGAAACGTAGGAGCACATATGTGATATGTGCGGGACCGAGATTGATACGTGTATGTGATACCGTATTCTATTCTCGCGATATGTGATATCGACCGGTTATATGTGATATAGCCGGGTCATCGGATCAAGTGTTGATTCGATGAAATAATACATTTTATATTAGTTGGTTATATGTGATATAGCCGGATTATCGGATCAAGTGTTGATTCGATAATTTAATGTATAATTATATATTTGATATATTAAATTACATTAACTAATATATGCTCACTTAAGTATTTCTTTTTCTCACTTTGGATGCATTTAACATATATGTGATATATGTTTATTGTATTCTTTTCTTTTATTACAAAATTATATATATGCGATATGTATAATTTTAACATGCTAGGTTATACATGCAACTAAGGTTTTTGAGAATCATACCATATATATGATAATGGTTAGATTTATTATATTTTAGATAAATCAAAATTGTGTGGATTATGCTAAGATATTTATCTTGTTGACTAAGTCCACCCTTCTTGATATTTCTAAGATATTTTTTAACCTAATCCTAATCACTAACCATGGTCTATTCTCTACAATGGTTAAGCCATGATACTAACCCAAGGTTGCATTTCTAACCTCAATAACAATTCACATTTTCTCTTGATCACTTGAGCTTCTTCTTCTTCATTCTAGCTTTCTTGATGTTGAGCACTTGATTAAAAATAGTGAGATATTAAATTCTAAAGTGAGCAAAATTCCTACTTCATCATCCTCTTCTATACTAGCCATTTAGATTAGGGTGTTAGCTTCACAAATTTCATATTAGTGAAGTGAAAGCTTGAGTTTGTGTTTTCTCGACGTAGATCATCTTGGATAGTGAAGACTTCAAGCAAGGATGCATTATTCACTTCATGGAGCCTCTCAAGAGTTTAGGAGCTTGATGATCACAGTGAAGGGACCACGACTTGGAGCTATAGAAGTGAAGGAGAGGACTACAAAGGTTGTAATCCCTAATCACTTAGAAGTAAAGATTTTTACTTGATGTTTCGATTTGATTCTCTAGTTAAAGATCTTATTTAGGGTTGTTTAAGCATGGCAAAAATTTTAATTTGGCATGGATGATGCCATCCGAAACCTTGCTGTCATGCTTAGGAACCCTAAAGATACTTGACTTAGTATGTGAGTACTTCGACAGGATCGCCGATCAATGAGAACCATCTCACTAATATAGCTCTTATTGATGGTTAGTTATTCTTTGAATTTTTATTGCTTCCGCTACAATTTCCTGTTATCGTTTATGGCTATTGGACATGTTTAGATATAGACAGTTATATTATTGCTCTTGATTACTGATAGATAGCCGTAATGTGACTATGGGAGGATATTTCCTTACCGTACGTAGTATGGCTGGCTTTGTTACGTTCCCAATTTTATGTATTTTCGGAAGCGGGGCATGATAAGGTTTTGTTGGTATCAGAGACATAGGTTTTAGGTTAGCTGGGCTTGGTTCAATTTGTAGTTGGGTATGGTACCCAATATATTGTCATTAAGACCCAGAATTTTAGGAATATGTCCTGCCACATTATTTCTTGTCATTCAAATTCTTAAATCTCATCTTTCCCTTAAACTCTTTTATCTCGACGATATGGAAATGAAACTGCATCTTAACTTGGAATCCTCTTGATTCCTTATTGTTTCTCCCCCTTATTCCTTCGATTCTGATACTAGGATTTAGGCGACTTGGATGGAGTTATGTGATTGTAACTATGCACCGCGACATAGTTACAATGCGATACTCTATTTAGGTAACCTAAATTCCTATTTTGATTCATTTTCTTGACTTATGTTCGTGGTACTACCCTGTCTTCTCTCGGTTTCATTGCATACGAGTTTATGTCTTATCGCGAACTTGAATCCAACGACCACAATATATCTTTCCCTTTGTCCTGTAGTAACTAGTTCGTCTGCGTTTCGAAGAACAAGAAGAAACACAGGAGAGCATATGATGATTGCAGTACTACAGACCGCTTCAAGACCAATAAGATGTAAGATATTTTGATTAAAGAAGTTCTGACGAACCCGCCTCAGTTTATCAGAGTAGCGCAACGGAAGTGTGGTTGGCTGTTAACCCACGAGTCGTAGAACAAACCTGTAAATTCATAGTGAAGGGAACTGTTTGTGTGTGTGCCGGATGGTGAAATTCATAAACATGTGGTAGATAAAGCGCTGATAGCAGTTCGGGATTTCATGGATTTGTTCAAAAACATCTTGAGTTTACTGTCAAAACGAGATGTGGAGTTTGCGATTGATCTTATTCTTGTAACAACGCCAATTCGAAGGCTTTTATCCGATGTCACCGGTGGAACTGGAAGAGGTAAAGAGACAAGTTTTTGAGTTATTAGAGAAGGGTTGGATTCGCAGCAGTGGTTCACTATGGGGAGCTCTGGTTCTTCTAGTTAAGAAGAAAGATGGCACACAGAGGATGTGCATTGACTATCGAAAGTTAAATTGGGTGACTATTAAGAATAAGTACCCAATTTCTCCCATAGGCGAATTATTCGATCAGCTCAGTGGCATACTTATGCACAAACTCAAAATGCAACTCCTTCTGTAGGGTTCAATCATAACTCCTTCGCTCCGAATGGGGCCTACAACACTTTTAGTTCATCAAAACCTTCTTTGGCATCAAATGCCAATTTCATTGGAAATATTCCTTCTAAAGAATATTTTCCTAATGCTAGGTTCAATCCGTACACTTCTCCTCCACAGCCATCCAAAATCTCCTTTCTTCAAAATGAAACAAAAAATGTGTATGCTATTAACGAAGAATACAATGTGGTACCACACACAAATGCACGTGATGCCTCTCACTTCGAAGCAGGGGCACACACCAATTATCTAACGTGTGATTTTGTCTTAGATCTAATCCTGGAACATGCAGGAACAACGATGTACATGTATCGAACTTTCAATGATTTCTGTGGGTTTCAAGATTTCAAACTTCAAAAAGGTTTCAAATACTCGAGGATTCCAACGTACAATGGAACCTTTGATCCAGATATATGGATTCACACATTTTGCGAAATGGCACGTTCTTATGTCGACAACGTGGGTCTGACTATTCATTTATTCCAAAGATATCTAGAAAGTAAGGTGCAAAAATGGCTTTCAAATGTCAATCTAGAGACACTTGCCAACCGTGATAGACTCATCAATGCTTTCCGTCTCCACTTCCATGGGCATGTTGACTATGTTCCTAGACTTGTCGATCTCACTGAGCTAATGATGAAACCTAATGAAGAATTTATGGTCTTTATGACTAGATGGCGCGATATGCATTCGAGGTCTGGTTTGCACATTTCTGAAAAGCAAGTTGTCGACATCCTTATCCACAATTTCGAACAGAACCTTCGCTTCATGCTATCAATCGCGAAATGCAACAGCTATGCCAAGTTGTATGAAGAAGGTCTAAATTTGCAACGGTTATTACGAAATAGAGTTATGTCCATGGTTACGACTCCATACATTGAGGAGGCCTTGGAAGAATCTGAGAGTGAAGTTGAGGAAATTGAAGAATCGGAGAATGAAAATTTGGTCGACGAATTTCAAAACTAAGCGGACCCGCAAGAACAGATTCAATCGTATCAGCGGCAGTTGACATGCTCAATTCAATCAAGTTATCAACCTCCTCGACATCAAGCTCATCAACACCAACCAACATATCAAGCTCCTCAAAATCAAACTCCTCGACGTCAGATAGTGTACCAAGTTCCTCCACAACAATGCGTTCAAGCTCCAAATATTCAAATGGTGAATCAAAGTGATGCAAAATCTTCTATTCTCGAAGTAAGCAAACCACGAAGAAACGGTTTAGGCCGGACTAGCTATCCTCTATTGTCCGAAAGTTTCATTGAAGCCTTCAACTTTCTCAACACCTATGATGCTATCAAGTTACCACCACCACTTCGAGCGACCTCGCCCAACGCCGACCTCACCAAATTTTGCAATTACCACAAATTCGAAGGACACAATCTTAAGGAGTGAAATGTTGCAAGGGAAGCAATTTATGATCTATATGAAGCTCAAGCTATCCTATGGGATTTGATCAAGGCCAAAAATGGCAGAGTTGCACCAAACCCTCTGTTAAAAGCAGCTACGGTATCAAATTCAGTACAAGCGCCACACATTCCTTCACATGCAATTAATACGTCACATACAAGTCACCTCAAAATTGGTGGTATGAGTAATATCCCGGATCTGGAAGACTAAAAGCAGTTGCGAGATCTTCATCAATCGTCAAATGGTATGGAGCAAACAATCAATCGGTAATCTCAAAATCTTCAACTCCTATATCAATTAGTAACACCCCTAGTACCGCGACAAGGGACAAAATGGATAACGAAGACATTCATTCAATGAGAGAAGCACAAAGACTATTCGGTGATGGAACCATCAAGTCAAAGCATTCATCTATTGCAAGATGTGAAAAATAGCCCTACGAAGAAAGAAGAAAGTACAAATGAAGTTGCTAAGCCCTTAGAGGAGACAAAAATCCAATTCGAGCTTCCATTAGTAAAATGTGCTCATATCCATCAAGAAAACCTTAAAATTTCACAAATAGAACATCATGATACAACGCCAAATAGCTCAAAAAACGCTATGTTCAAAGATCAAATTCTACCCATCGAAGAAGAGAAGTTAGAACTATCTTGTTGTTGGGCCATTCCAGTTATCGGATCTCATACGTTCTCTTCGACATCGTTCGTGGTAGATATTTCTCTTAGCATTACGCATCCTACTACGATCAAATACTATGATCAAAAACTATGAAGAGAAGGTTGAAAAGGAGCATCAAAGTGCCGCATCCAAATTCCATCAACCAACTATTTGCGAGGAATACATGCACATCAAGCTAGCGATAACATTTTCAAATGAGCCCTCAGGGTTCACGTTCATTCACGAAAGAAACTGGAACAATCACATGAAGCATTCGAAGATTTTTCTTGATCAAGTTATCCAAAAGCTTCCTTGACAAGAGCCAAACAATTGTTCTTTGCTCAATTTTTCAAAAACATCAACTAGCGCAATTGCAATAGAAGAAGGGGCATCTCCTTAAGCAATTCGACGATTTCGAAGATGAGCTTGACGTTTTCTAAGAAGCAGAAAGATGTTCTAGAACTCAACGATAAAAGTCTCATACCTCGACCATCTTTTCAGGAATCCAATCTGGAGGTTTACTATGAAGCAGAAGAAGCTCTAGAACTCAATGAAGAAGAATATGATAAAGTTTCCACACCTCTACTCTCTTTTCAAGCAGGAGACACAAGTTCGATGAAATATGAAGATGGATCGTGATCCACTTTTCGTAATACACTAATGTCAAGGTTAAGCTTGAGCTTTCAAGAAACACAGCTGCCGACAGTTCATGCTGAAATTTCCTACAAGGGTCAGTCACAAGAACTCAATGATCCATGCATACATAAGAAGCAAAAGAAGAAGAAGAAAAACAAAGTTCAGGTTTCTCGAGATAATCATCTCCATACTTCTTGCTGGCGTCTTTCTAAGCATACATGTTCTAGAACCATGCAAGTCATGCTATAACGAGCAATTTCAAGCTTTCCGCGTCAACTTCCAAGATATATTCCTTACAAACAACAAAATGCGGGCATTGCCACATGTAGAAGCCTACAACCTAGCACTATACGATGGACTACGATCCATCATACTAGCTAATTCTCTGGCAGAAGATCCAATCTGTGATTCCGCAAAGAAGATAATCAACTCTCACAAGTCAAATAGGCTTTCTCTCGCCTTCTAATCTCGAATAGTGCAAACACCCTTCACACATCATCATAGAACAATGGTAATCTATCCAACGAATCAAGAGCTCAAAGTCCACTCTATGCTACTCGACTTTCATAACAAATTCAATCAAGGTGAACTCGTTCTACTCAAAAGTGTTGGAGATAGTGCCCTCATAGTCAATTATTGGATCGCAGGTACGTGATTGCAATGATTGCGGAGGACCTATCCCGGTAGTTCAGTCTTACTCGAGATGATAGTATGCTATCTGGTTTGCCTTTATCAGTCGTGTACATGTTCAGGTGACTGATTGCATGTTACACTTTGATAGAGCCCTTAGGATCTTGCTTTACTGCCAACAGTATGATGGCGATCATATACGTGAGAGTTGGGTAGTTTATATGCATATCCTTAATTGTGGTCCCTAGTCGTGGGAGTTTCGAGACAGGGCATCGATACTCCGGAGTAGACTAGTGTATACAGTCGAGACCCCGACGAGGGGCGGTGGCCGGTCTCACAAGCCACTGGTGTCAGTTGGATCACCTAAGATGTATACAGGTGCTCATTGGGTTATGAATACACCGGACAGGACTCGCCGGGAATCTGCTAGTTAGTACTATACCTATCGTCAGATAGCAGTTCCCTGGTGACATGTGTACAGGTTAGTTCATCGACCTGAGGTCGTCATTTGTCTCGTGTGAGTTCCCACTGTGCTTTGATTTCTACCCTACCACGGCTCAAAGGAGTCGTGCAAACAGGTAGCTTTTGGGTACAGTCCCGAGCCATATGGAGGCACGTGAGCGGATCGGCAGGGGATTCGTCTCTCCCGGTATTGGGGGCGAGATCGTGCTGTGTCTAGGAGAGCCATTACACATAGCCCACGGCCGTGGCAGGAGATTTACTGGTAGGTACTCCAGTAGTATCTCAGGGTGTTATTGGGCTACACTCCGACACGACTTATACTGCTTCTGGGGGTCTGACGTTACTAGCCCCCTAGGCGGATATGCGATACTCATTGACGAACGGACCGGACTGTATATACATTGTCACTGTTAGGCTCAGTAGGGTTTCCGGATGTGTTAGCTCATCGGCCACCCTTGAGTTCGCTCATCGGCCTCCCTTAAGGTCAGTCCATGGGCAACCGTTATGCATAGCTAGTGCCGCTGACGGTTTGTGGTTAAACTCACTGCCAGGGTACTGAAGAGTCATTAGAGTCCCCCACAGACAGTTTTCCAAGTTCGGGCGAAACGTTGTAGAGGCCGTATGGTTTTATGGCAGGGTTCGGAAAATGCACGTGCGTTTACGCACGTGTTATTTTTCGGGCAGATGATACTGGTCGGCTTTGGTTTAAGCCGGATCCGAGTATTATATTGAGTAGGTATAATATCTTTGTCTCAGTTGCATTTGTATTCGGTCGTAATACAAATGCGGGTATATTTATACAGTTTCGGGGTTATCCTGAAAGTCGTTTCGGGATCACTTTTGGAAGTTGCCAGTTTCCAGTTTTCTATCAGCCGTCTTTTAACATTCGGTTAAAGACGGATTTATCTTTTCTTGGATGAGAGTGACTCAGTGTTCTAGAAGATTCTAGATGAGGTGACTAGGATTACTTGGTGTTGATTTTTCATTGGATGCATTTAAGGGTTCATTAATGCATGATGACTAGGTTTGTGAGTCATGCTTTAACCTTAATGCTTTTTGGATTGCTTAAGATCTTTTGTCATGATAAGGTTACATGCTATGGTCACCTCCCTCCTCCTACCATCACCTCCCTCTTTGCATAAATATGGCCGGCCCTCTCTCTCCTCCCTAACTTGCTTGCTTGATTAATTTTGTAGAAAAGATATGATAGTATTTGGGTGCATGGAAATTTCATTACTTCATTTCTTTCCATCACCCAATTTCCTCGGCAACTTCATTAACCGATCGTCCACGGTTTTGGACGAAGTGAGACAAAGTCATCTACTCATTCTCTACATCATTCTTGGTCGTCTCTTTTAGCAAACTTGACGATCGAGTTGCCTCGAGTCAGAGGCGGGAGCCCGTTTAAAGAATCGGTGATGTGGTGTCACCTCGACGAGGATATCGGAGTTCGACGAGATCGGAGCAACCGCAACGGAGCGTGGGATGATGGTTAAAGAACGAAGGACTCGGATCGTTCGGTATAACCTTTCTACACTCTTTACAGTTTGTTAGTTTAGCAATAATGGCAGATCCGGGTTAAAGTATACGATAGCGTCAGTTAAAAAGTTTTTGTTCCGCATTTGGCGTCTGTAGACGGCCGGGGCGCTAGCGTAGACTTACAGTGGTATCAGAGCCTAACCATTTTGCTATACTAACTTGTGCTAACGCGTTTAAAAGATCGATCGAACCGGAAATCGAAAATTGCAAAATCCTACCTTGACAGTTTCTGTTGATTTTAAATGGTCTCAAAAATTAATTCTACATGTCTTAAAAATCTGTGCAGGGTTTTTTAAGCGCACGGACAAAATTTGAGCATGTGATCTCACCAGAGCGCCGCGGATTAGCGGCCAAACCCATGGTTTGGCCGTGCATCCGCGGCCGTTATAGGGGATCAGTGCACCAAATTTTTTCTGTGTGTTCTCTGTTGGATTTTGGGGTTTTTGGTAAATATCGTTTTGGCCCAGGTTTTGTTACTGTTCACCAGTAAGCAGTGGGGCCCACTTTTTGATATTTGGTCGATCGAAATTTAAACACGTTAGTTTACAGTGCTTATATTATATCTCCGACCGGGAATGTCATTTGATCGGTAAACCGCGTTTGATTGCTATAGTTCTTTTAGACGGGTTTGCGAACATGGCATTCGCGTTGATGTTCTGTGTTGTGCTGTGTTGTTGCGGATTTGTCGTGGTGGATAGCAGTGTGCAATGGTAGTACAGTTTGAGTTTATTTGTACATTTGATATTGCGCGGCGAGCGTCCAACATGTGGACTGCCGTCACTGCCTGTTGTATAATATTCTTTTGGGGCACGACCAGGTTGCGGTCGATGTACCTATTGTACTATTTTTCATTACTGTACTAGGTTTTGCCCCGCGACGGAGTGCACGGATAGCCGGGTTCTGGAGAGCAACGGGTCCGCATTTCATGGCTTTGAGAGGTAGAGGGTCCCCACTCTAGAATTGGCAGACTATTCGCCGCACTCGTAGGGAGTACAGGTTGACCCAAGGAGGGGTGCTCAATTTACCGGATTCCGTGAAGTGCCGGGTGTTCCATTCACTATGCTGTGGGGACTACCTCGCTTCAAGTTTTGGCGGGTAACTTGCCGCACCCGTAGGGGTCTAGGTTTCATTGCACAGGCTATCCACACGACAGGGGAACGTCGGGTTTCAGCAGCGGCTCTGTGAAACCCGGGGATCCCAGATATCTGTATTGTTCTGTGATACTTATTACTTTTCTGTAATGTTGCATATTATCACGCCTGGAGCGATTATTGTATATTGGTTTATATACTATTAGATGTTGTATATGTTTTACACCCGCGCTAGTCCAGTCCCCGCTCTGTCGTTAGTTAAGTAACCTAACGGGTGATGACGGGACCCAGTGACGAATGCGGATGGCATATACGTACATTTTATTTTCGTTCTTTTCTGGTGTGATTGATTGATGGGACTGCGTTGATTCTGATCAATGCAAAGTAAAACAAACCTGTTTTAGTTGTTGGAACAAATTTAAAAAGTGTTATTGCAAAGACGTTTTCTTTTGTTATGCATAGAGATATTCGGTTGGAATATCCTGCACCTCATTCGACGGGGCAAGGGCTGATATCCCTTCACCGGGACTGACCCCTTGGGCAGAAGTTTGCGTCAGGGTAATAACTTCACTATAGTCGATTACATGTTTCTTTGCATAGCGGTATTCAGTGGAATATCCTGCACCTCATTCCACGAGGAAAGAGCCGAGATCCCTTCACCGGGAGTGACCTCTTTAGCAAAAGGTTTTCGCTACTATATTTTAAAAAGCTATCAGGTTCCTTCAGCGATATCAAGTTCACTACGTTAAAGGTTTTTCGCCAAAAACCAGCCATAGCCCTCCGTCACTTCTTTTGAGTATTCAGTAGTATTCAAGCTATGTATTTTAGCCAAAGTTAAGGCATAGTGTTTGGTAGCTGCTGGGTATTTCAATTGTTGCATAGATAGATGAGTTAGTTTGGGACAGTCGTTCTGCCGATTGGCCAAAGTCAGGGGCATGTGCGGGTGGGTTCAAATTGACAAGATAGTGATGGGTAGAACTTGGCATGTGACTTATGACATTTTGACCAAAGCCAAGGTTATAAGAGCATAGGGCAAAAATCATATCGGGAGTTTCTAAAGAAACTGAAACTTGCCAAGTATGCGCATACCTTCTGGAGTATGGGTAACGTGGATGCATTCCATCATGTTATCATACGATGAGAGTTGGATCCCGATTCCCACTGATGAGTTGGTTTACTCTTCGGGTGATCCCGATTGATTCTTCTTTAGGTTTGGAGGAGAATTTGACAGGGCAGTGGGAGGTTTCCGGATTAGATAAAGTTATAACCATTCTGATCTAGGTTAGAGTGCACGCAGAGTGTTTCTTTTCTCTCTCTCTCTTTGGCAGCGACCTTTGACCGACCCTAGACTACAACTCAGTGACCAAGTTGACCGAACCTTCTTAAAATACTGGCTTTTGGATTGTCTATGTTGCATAAGTCATTGCCACTCCTTCTTTTACCCTTTGAATTTCTCAGAACACCCGTATTACTACGGATATCCACTTCCATTGGATAGATCCATCGTATGGTTAAATACGAACTCAAAGGGACTTCTTCGAGGATGGATCCAGGTTCAGGAGAAATAGAATTGGTTTATTCAGTTGCCTTTTATTATCACCTTCTCTCAGGTTGCGAGGGCTCCTTGGTTTAGGAGAGTACACCTATTATGCTTATTGGATAGTCTTATTCCAAACCATAAGGTAGGGAATGAAGAAAACCAATTAGCCTAAGTAGGGTGTGCAGAAGGTAATATGTAAAGACAAAATAAAGGGATTAAAAAGAGGGCAAAGTAAATTGCGACTGATATCATTCACGACCAAACCGCGTACTTCATCGCCACTCCTATTTCACCTTTAAAGGAATAAGGTATTATTCAGCTGTCTTTTATCATCACCTTCTCTCGAGATGCGAGTACTCCTTGGTTTAGGAGGGTACACCTATTATGCTTACTGGATAGTCTTCTTCCAAACCATAGGCTGGTGCCGAACGGTAGGGAAGGAAGAAAACCATTTAGCCTAACGATGGTGTACAGAAGGTAACGACTAAAGACAAATAAAGTGATTTTTGGAGAGATGGCAATAAAATATACGGTTAAAGTCATGAATTAGATTATGGAAGAGGCATTGCTATGAATACCAGGATACCCCTACGAAACATTTTCATGTTTCAGTGCATTGTTAAAGAAAAACTGTTTTCCCGATTAGACACTTACTCTAAGGGTATGTATTTACCAGGTTTCATTCTCATATCTGTATGGTTTTACAGATGATGAGTGGGAGTAAGATATTGGGAATAAGGTGATCATCCTCATTATATCGGAGTTCGTTGTAATTGGTGATATTTGAGGAAATCGCCAGGGTACAGTTTTCAACCTACGATGCACAGGTTTTGAGTTGTTTAACTCAGCGGACTTATACAGAGTATTGTATGTTGTCCAAGTGTCCATCAGGATAAAGGGGTAGGTCCTCGTACTATATTCTGTTTACTTATAACTTCTCTAGTATTTAGACGAGTGTTTCGTAGAAATACAAGGTCTAAGTTTTGAGAAGTTGTGGGTATAAGAATAAAGTAGAGAACCAGGTATCACAAGTATCGGGATTCTTCAAAGAGATCGAAGATGTAGATTCTTGTGATTGGTATTCAGATGATAGTGATGGTTTTGAGAAACGTATTTCTCTTTCAGGTTACTCATAATTGGATGGATTCCTAAGTTGAGTAATGCTGATTAGCCTCTTTCCATTAAGATGATATGCACTGGAGACAGCTGCATGATTTGAATATGGTTCCAATTAAATAAGTGCCAAAGTTTCTGTATTGGATATAGAATGGATCGTACCTTAAAAGAAATTAAGGTACGGGGAGTTGTCCAGCTTATGCTTAAAACCAGACTCTGGATAACTCAGGGCACGTTTCTGTAGTGGCTGTTTGTGGGTTGACCCTGGCTATGTCGAGGGTTGATATTCTACCATTTGGAAGATCAATAGTGACATTGTTCTTAACTCGCCACAGTTTTAGTAAAATGGATCTTTTTCAGAAAATAATAGTGGGAGTATGGTAGAACTGGAAGTGATTCCAGAACCGCGAACGATTACAGAAAATTTAGTAGGACCTATATATTCAATCAGGTTTGACATTCCAATAGCCACTCCGCAGATTTGGTGGGTAACCTCAGACACCCGAGAGGTACTTCGGTGTCCTCAAGGACGGTGACAGGGAGGTTCTTATCTACCCAGACTTGACACTACTGTTGTTCCAGACTATGAGACCAGGCAGGAGGATAAGTATAGCGTTGTTCTAAACTAGCTTTAGAAGTGTACGTGTATATTATTCTGCCAGAGGGTTGTCATATTCAGTGGGAGCAGCGGAAGCATAGTGGGCAAGTAGCTTATGTCTATTTATAGACTAGAGCAGTTATAGCGGAGATAGATCATCTAATTTTAATGTGAAAGTCATAGGTTTGACTTCATCAGAATAGGGGATGGATCTGTTAAGAAGGTAGTAGGGTGTGATGTCATGGTATTTGGATGACATACACAGAGTAGGAAGTAAAATTCCTATACTACGATCGGTTGTACTCTGATCGTCACACAGTTGTTTCTCCATACAGGATATGGATATAATATTTGACATTCTGGTTTCTAGATCTATAGTTTTAGATCTGGATTTGGGTAGTTTCCCAATGTGGGTACTTTGACAGATATTCTAATGGTTTTTAGAATAGTTGACTCCTAGCATGGTAGTGTACCTGCAGGTGATGGAGTCACCCTCTCTAAAGGTGTCGTATAGACTAAAGGGGAGAGGGATGTGCATGATTGGCAGATCACTTGCTTAGGTAATTGAGTCAATCATGAGATGTCAAGTACCGCACCAAATGTTGTTTTTGCACTAGATGCAATAAGTTTGTATTAATCCAATCCTGGAGAAACATAAGGAAGCAGTTTTAGAACATTAGTACATGTTCTACGGATTTGATAACGGCAGCCTCTTTCGGGAGACGGTTATCATTCCAGGCTTCAAAGGTGACATGGATGACAGAGTGATTGTCAGAGTTTTAGTTTTCCCTCTGACGAGGGACAGTATTATGGACAGGTGGTTCCAGAGGATACTGTGGGTGGCATGGTGCCGGATACTGATTAGGTTCAGTGATCCATACAGTCTAAGAAGTTTGGATATGGAGTTCATTTATGAACTAAGGTCCTATCAGATATCCAGACATATTCTAAGACAGGTACTACTTAATTCGGGAGATGGCTTTCTCTGCGAACTTGAGATTAAGAGAGATATAGAAAGATACTTCTAGGCGGATCCACTCACTGAGGCTATTTCTCGAACACAATAGTTTTACAAACGGGCTTTGTGAAACTGATTAGTAGAGGAGTTGGATGTTCGGTTTCACACGGGCTGTGAGTAGTCGACATCGCAATATTAGCCTTGAGTGCAAGTGGGAGATTGTTGGAGATAGTGCCCTCATAGTAAATTATTGGATCGCAGGTACGTGATTGCAATGATTGCGGAGGACCTATCCCGGTAGTTCAGTCTTACTCGAGATGATAGTATGCTATCTGGTTTGCCTTTATCAGTCGTGTACATGTTCAGGTGACTGATTGCATGTTACACTTTGATAGAGCCCTTAGGATCTTGCTTTACTGCCAACAGTATGATGGCGATCATATACGTGAGAGTTGGGTAGTTTATATGCATATCCTTAATTGTGGTCCCTAGTCGTGGGAGTTTCGAGACAGGGCATCGATACTCCGGAGTAGACTTGTGTATACAGTCGAGACCCCGACGAGGGGCGGTGGCCGGTCTCACAAGCCACTGGTGTCAGTTGGATCACCTAAGATGTATACAGGTGCTCATTGGGTTATGAGTACACCGGACAGGACTCGCCGGGAATCTGCTAGTTAGTACTATACCTATCGTCAGATAGCAGTTCCCTGGTGACATGTGTACAGGTTAGTTCATCGACCTGAGGTCGTCATTTGTCTCGTGTGAGTTCTCACTGTGCTTTGATTTCTACCCTACCACGGCTCAAAGGAGTCATGCAAACAGGTAGCTTTTGGGTACAGTCCCGAGCCATATGGAGGCACGTGAGCGGATCGGCAGGGGATTCGTCTCTCCCGGTATTGGGGGCGAGATCGTGCTGTGTCTAGGAGAGCCATTACACATAGCCCACGGCCGTGGCAGGAGATTTACTGGTAGGTACTCCAGTAGTATCTCAGGGTGTTATTGGGCTACACTCCGACACGACTTATACTGCTTCTGGGGGTCTGACGTTACTAGCCCCCTAGGAGGATATGCGATACTCATTGACGAACGGACCGGACTGTATATACATTGTCACTGTTAGGCTCAGTAGGGTTTCCGGATGTGTTAGCTCATCGGCCACCCTTGAGTTCGCTCATCGGCCTCCCTTAAGGTCAGTCCATGGGCAACCGTTATGCATAGCTAGTGCCGCTGACGGTTTGTGGTTAAACTCACTGCCAGGGTACTGAAGAGTCATTAGAGTCCCCCACAGACAGTTTCCCAAGTTCGGGCGAAACGTTGTAGAGGCCGTATGGTTTTATGGCAGGGTTCGGAAAAGGCACGTGCGTTTACGCACGTGTTATTTTTCGGGCAGATGATACTGGTCGGCTTTGGTTTAAGCCGGATCCGAGTATTATATTGAGTAGGTATAATATCTTTGTCTCAGTTGCATTTGTATTCGGTCGTAATACACATGCGGGTATATTTATACAGTTTCGGGGTTATCCTGAAAGTCGTTTCGGGATCACTTTTGGAAGTTGCCAGTTTCCAGTTTTCTATCAGCCGTCTTTTAACATTCGGTTAAAGACGGATTTATCTTTTCTTGGATGAGAGTGACTCAGTGTTCTAGAAGATTCTAGATGAGGTGACTAGGATTACTTGGTGTTGATTTTTCATTGGATGCATTTAAGGGTTCATTAATGCATGATGACTAGGTTTGTGAGTCATGCTTTAACCTTAATGCTTTTTGGATTGCTTAAGATCTTTTGTCATGATAAGGTTACATGCTATGGTCACCTCCCTCCTCCTACCATCACCTCCCTCCTTGCTTAAATATGGCCGGCCCTCTCTCTCCTCCCTAACTTGCTTGCTTGATTAATTTTGTAGAAAAGATATGATAGTATTTGGGTGCATGGAAATTTCATTACTTCATTTCTTTCCATCACCCAATTTCCTCGGCAACTTCATTAACCGATCGTCCACGGTTTTGGACGAAGTGAGACAAAGTCATCTACTCATTCTCTACATCATTCTTGGTCATCTCTTTTAGCAAACTTGACGATCGAGTTGCCTCGAGTCAGAGGCGGGAGCCCGTTTAAAGAATCGGTGATGTGGTGTCACCTCGACGAGGATATCGGAGTTCGACGAGATCGGAGCAACCGCAACGGAGCGTGGGATGATGGTTAAAGAACGAAGGACTCGGATCGTTCGGTATAACCTTTCTACACTCTTTACAGTTTGTTAGTTTAGCAATAATGGCAGATCCGGGTTAAAGTATACGATAGCGCCAGTTAAAAAGTTTTTGTTCCGCATTTGGCGTCTGTAGACGGCCGGGGCGCTAGCGTAGACTTACAAAAAGTCCTTCTCAGCTTAAATAGACCCCAACATAGGAAGGATCATTCATCAATCAAGGGGTCCACTATGGAAATAATTCTAAATTAATTAATGCAAATGAAGATGAACTATCGCTTCCTTGTGATGCGACTTACCGGCAATGGTACCCTCCATGAAGGATTTCTCTTGAATTGGAAATAGGCCTTTGACTCTTAGCTAACTATAAAATGTAAGCTAGGGTTAATGGATGCAATAAGGTCAATTACAAGTTTGGTCGAAAGATTATACCTATTTTTGACTTAATCTCCAACAAATAGAATTTTAGAAAACAATAATTTAATGCCACCAGATTTGACGAAACATTCACTAGCTAATTTCCGCCTTTTTTAAATGACAAGACCTAGGTGGATCATTCCCTACCCGAAGAAAAATGTTGAGATATGAAAGATAGAAAAATTGATAAAAGATATACCGAAACATGATAAAACAACACTCAAACTAATCAGATTGCAAATGCGTGTGGATGTCTCTTTGTTTCACCCCCGTTAAGCAAGTGTTCTCTCTGGGTTAAAAGTCCTAACGGTTCCTCGTCTGAGAATAATCTTAGCCTCCGAAAAAATAATTCATACAAAATTATTCATTGATTAAAAGATTAGTTATGAACCAAAATCTAAAACATTGACTCCATTATAAAAGAATGAAAAGCTTATGAGCTGTCCATCTCTACCCACATCAATGAAATGAATGCCTAATCGGTTTAAGTGACAATTAAAATTTAACTATAGTGGTGCGACCTTGCAAAAGATTAAACCAAGTTAGGAAATAATCCAAAACTAAACTTTGTTTCCCTACCTGAACTCTGAAAAATTCTTATGAATCTGCTTGCATCAACTAGAATGCTAAGACAAAATTGCCTATTTCCAACAAAAGAGGACTCCCAAATGGAAGTCTCTCATAAGGGAGTCAAATGATTCCTCTTCACTTTACCGCTTGCAAATATTTCCGCAACGTCCGAAGACGTTAAACTACGGCTCTGTTGGGGTTAAAAATTACACCCTGGTTGACCAACTCAAAGTCAGTCAACCCCCAGCCAAGTGGGCCCAAGCCCAAGCAAGCGGGTCTAAGCCCATGTCAAGTGGGTCCAAGCCCAAGTTAAGACTAATCATGGAAGGGACCGGCCCCATGACAAAAAGAATGAAGCAATAAATTAGTTTAATGTAATTTGTTAGAAATAAATGTATAGAAAATGGGCCAAAAACCAAAATTTTGTAAACCCCATGGCTTATGTGCAAAAAAAAAAATAAGCACATGAGGTATGGGGAGGCACACGTGCCATTTGGAAAAGCCTAAGGGGCTATATGTAAAGTGTGTAGCCTATATAAGGCAAACATAACAAGAAATCAGGAAGGAATTTCATTTACTCATAATTTCTAGGGTTCTATGCCTCCTTCTTCTTCAAGGTTCTAAACCTTCTTCTTTTTTTTTTGAATTAAATCAAGAGTTTAACTTTTCTTTTCCGAAAAAGAAATAGTTTTTCACCATAAAACCCTTGGAGAGGAGTTCAAACCTCCCATCAAATTCTAAAAGGGGAGATTTTTAAATCTCACCATCCTTTTTCTCCAAGATCCAACTAACAGAGAAGAGAAAGAAGGAGACTCATCTCCAAAAATCTCATTTTGGGAGGATCCAAGGCTCAAGGGAGGATCCAAGACTCAAGGGAGAAGAAAGGGATCCCTTTTCATTATCTCCGAAAATCAATTGGGAGTTTAACTCCAAATAAGAATCTCTTCTTTAGGAGTTTAATTCCAAACCAATCTTTGAGGAACTCAACTCCAAGATCCAAATTCTCCAAGGAGTTTAACCCCAAAATCTAGATCTTTTAGGAGTTTAACTCCAAATAAAAACCTTTCTTCTTCTAGGAGTTTAACTCCAAAGTCCTTCCGGAGTTTAACTCCCAGTCTAGGGGCTAAGCCTCTTTTTCTGCTGGCACCCAGCGGCCGTGTGCCGGATGCATGACCCGCTGGCGCCCAGTGCCCACATGCAGGACGCGTGACCTGCTGGCGTCCAGTGCCCACGCGCCACGCACATGACCGGCTAGCGCTCAACGGCCACGTGTCATCTCATGCGTCCTTAGGACGCTCCTCACCCTTCGTTTTCCCACACGTTTCAGACTCGAAACACTTCCCCCGTTAAAATAATTTCTAACGAGGTGTTGCCCAGCACCCCGCAAGGGGGCTGCTAGCCCTCTTGACCCTCAGCCTGCTATCCAGGTAGCGGGACCCCTATAAAAATTCTGCAATGCCCCGATATGCCCGAAGCACCCTTAAACTTTTTTTCCAAACACAACACACACATATTGCATATTGAGTGCGCATGATCTGTTTAACTTGTTAATCGAAGGTTCTCTCGCTCCAAAAGCGAGGGGTAATTAACGAAAGCTTAGTCCGCGGCTGCCCGAGATTCGGATCCTCACAACCATTAAACCCCGGCCTACCCCAGACAAGGGGAATCTGTAATATGCCTGACAAGCGACGCGCATTTCTATCTCAATAGTGTGATAAAAAACACTCTACAGTCTCTTAACCGAGTATGAGGTGTATGTTATCGATGACTGAACGGCAGAACCCAGCTGGAATAGGGTGCGAAACAACTCCTGAAAATCATTTACACGAGATAGCATATACCAAAGCCCTCCTTGTCCAGATAGAACAGAAAGTTTGATATATATATATTTATATGTATGTATATATATATATGTATGTATGTATATATGTATGTATATATGTGTGTGTGTGTGTATATATATATATATATATATATATATATATATATATATATATATATATATATATATATATATATATATGCCAATCAATCAAGTCAATGGGCATTGCCTTAAAAACTTCTTGAGTTCAACAAGGAAGTTCCCCTCCACCACTTCAATATCCTTTCCGCTCTCGTCTTAATCACCTATCTCTAGATCGATGATGAAAGACTTGAGCCTTTCTTACAGCTATGATGGAATGATTGACCCACTTGGTCGATTGAGTCTATAGGAAACCCTAGATATCTTGAGCCAAAAAGAACACCCCATAACACGGTCCACTCGCTGTATCATGCAAATATACCTGCTGAACTTACTGACTCTCTTCTTAAGTGTGCAGGAAATATGGCGAATTAGCGCCAAATTAAGAAATGAGATCCATACAAGTACGACATGTACTGTCAAGATGAAAGTATTCCTAGAGGGGGTGAATAGGAATATGCTACTGAAATTACCAAATAAAAAATTATACTACACTTGCAAATAGAAAATCACAATTGAATAGCTTAGCAAACGATATACCGATGAGATAAGAGACTAAGCAAGTCTACAATTATGATCAATGAACATATAGCAAGCAAGAACAATATCAAGTATAGCAATGAGCATATAGAGCGGAAGATCATAAGCATGCAATTTCTAAGCTAATAAACAATATAAAGCCAGAGAGAAATTGCAAACGCAAACGCGGGCTTTCATAATAGTTCAGGAGATCCTCTATTCCACTTTCTTTAGGAGCACGAGCCCGTTCCACTAAACACATCTCCACCGATACAATTATGTTGCGCACCCGCAACTAAACAAGTCCCTCGACATACGAGTGAATCTTCTCTCTTACAAGATTCTCTCCCTTACAAAGGCAACCTTGCACTCAAGAATTCTCACATAAAGAAAGAAAAACTTCTCTCACTCAACTCCCTTACAAAGACACTCTAGCACTCTAGAGTTCTCACACAAAAGAAGAAGAGGGTTAAAATTGAAGCATAAATACTCTCAATATAGTTTTACAATGAAGCATTGATACTCAAGAAGATGGATAGAAAATTAGAAGCACTTGTGTGTGTGCTTGTGAAAGATTGGATAAGAAAATCAAAAACTATTTTAAAATCTCACAAGATGTGGGATTTTTCTCTCTTGATCACTTGGGGGGTTATTGGTTCTGGACTTTTCATTTGGACTTAGACTTTTTTGTGAACTTTACATTTTTGTGTTATTGGTTCTGGACTTGAAATTGGACTTTACCTTTTTATGTTATTGGTTGCTTGGATTTGGAAATGGGTTGGGCTCTTTAAATCCTAGTTTTCAGTCCTACTATATAACCTCCCTTCTAAAAATGTACAAGAAAAGAAGAGAAGGGTGTGCCCAAACCCCCTTGGACTCTTTCAAATTATCCCTCAACAACCCTATCCCTAGCTCTCCTCGTCCTTATCTCCTGCACCCAATTCCCCGGTGCCCTCTCCCGTCCCCGCTCCTACCATGGCCCTACCTGTCCTATGCTACTGTCCCCTCACCCGCTCCCTCTACAGCCCCCATCGTCGCTCCCCCAACCCCCGCCCTTCTGTGGCCTTCACAACCTCCCCGCCGGCACTGCCACCATCCACTTTCCTTGGCGCCGCTCCCCTGCCGATGATCTCAACGCTGCCCGCTGGATCCGCATTCATAGATGTGAGGAAGGATTTAAGGTTAGGGGTGAAGACTGTGGGGAGTTTGATGAAGGCTGGGGTTTTAGGGTGGGAGATTGAGAGGATTAGGAATCATTTTTTGGTGTAGGTTTGGTTTGGTGCTTGTGTTTCCTTTCCTTTGTTGAATTTGCAAGAGTGTTATGTTTTGATTTTGTATTGTAGATTTTTGAGGTTTGATGAGATTGGAGTTCAAATGGGCATTTCATTAAACAGCTGCTGAGCAGAGAGAAATTTTATGGTGTGTGTTCTGTTGGTTAATTTACTTATCCTTTTATTTTCCTTATTGCTGTTATTATTGTTGTTAATTTTAAGGTTTTTAGAGTGGAAGTGGACTGATGACGGTGGTGGTGGTGATTTATTTGTGTCTTGTAATATTATTTGTTTTTTAATTTATTGAACATTAGTAGTTTGTTATTTAACATTGGTGATGATGCTATTTATTTTTTGTGTTATTTCTTCATTTAATAATATGCATTAAATAATAATATATCATAAATAATATTATGAATTTTAGAGTGGAGGTGGACTGATGACGGTGGTGGTGGTGATTTATTTGTGTCTTGTAATATTATTTGTTTTTTAATTTATTGAACATTAGTAGTTTGCTGATGATGCTATTTATTTTTTGTGTTATTTCTTCATTTAATAATATGCATTAAATAATAATATATCATTAATAATATTATTTAAATATAAAATTATTTAGTATTACTCAATTTTTTATTGTAAGAATAATGACATGTCATAAAATTAAAATATAAGAATAATACTATGTTATACGAAGTCCTACAATATTGTCTAAGTTCAAGTCCAAGAAAAAATCAAAATCCAAGAAAAAGTTTAAGGAAAAGTCCAAGTCCAAGTAAAAGTCCTATTAGGATAATTGTCCTACTAGAACTTAAGAATCCAAAACCAATAACGGGCCTTTAGGAATTTTGTAACTGAAATATTGAGCGATTAGAGCTCAAAAAACAAACCCAAAACTCTTTTATAGCCCCACACAAAAAACTAGCCGTTTTAAGTCAAAATCAATAATCAACAGCATCGAAAGACGTTTGAAGAAGATTTGAGCAAACGTCTGTCGCTAAAGACAAAAGACTCCCATGGCTATAAACGGTCAAATTTTACAAAACATTTTAACTGCAGACGTCTGAAGTTCAAATAGGGTAGACATCTGAACAAGAGAAGTTTTGGCTAAAATATAACATCAGACGTCTTCCCCGTTGAACAACAGACGTCTGTGTTCCTCACTGAAAAGCACAGAACGCAAATCAGAAGTCTGAAGTTCAAATAGGCAGACGTCTAAAGTTTAAAAATTCCATTTGAAATCCTTTATCAGATGTCTGGTCCATTGACCTTCAGACGTCTGTCTCATCTTAATTTTGAAAAACATATATGTTACATCAGATATCAACAGTGCACAGACGTCTGAACTTCAACAAGGAAGATGCCTGGCCAAGCACAAAAAGCAAAAGTTTGGGTTTTTTATAAAAAAGAAAACTTTAAACTCGAAAACCCAATGATTGTAAAACTTATATGCTATTGTGTGTGAGTGTTCAAGGGCTTAATTGATAATAACTATATTCAATAGAGTACATACATAGAATCCTATGTCGATGTAGCATTTCTTCGAAATCTTGAATTTTTGACATTTTAACACAAGCTCTTGAAACTTTGGCGCTTCGTTTGAATTTTGCGTTGGTCATTGATCTTCAATTAGTTTCAACACTTGACACTTCAAACTTGAACACGCCATTCCACTCACTTGCGTCTTGAAGTCGATATTTGATCTTCAATTGAACTTTGCTCCGACTTCGACGCTTCAATACTTGGACTTTGGCTTCTAGCTTCTCGAAGCTATTCGTAGCTTGAATTATGGAAATATTGTTTCTTGGCTACGTAGCTTGAACTCATGAAGCTTGATATGCAAGTTGAGAAGCTCTCGTCAATATCCTCCAACCTCCAATAGATTTTCTGTTTAAGCTCAATATTCTCCATCCTCCATCAAACGCTTGTGTCGTGAGATATTCGATATCCTGAAAAACAATCTCAAAACGAAAAAGCACATCATATACAGTTTTATGAAATAAATAAGATGTAAACACAAGTATATGAATACACATTCTTTTGATATCACAAACATGGATAGTATATCAATATCAAGATATAAAACAAACTCAAAGCATGAGATATTGGTATACTATATATATATATATGATATATGAAAACCAAGATAAACGAGCGCACACGAGTGCGCGTGCACACACATATATATTATGAAACATCGAAACTATGAATGAGAATAATATATCGATATCAAAGAATATATCACAAGTAAAGTATGTCGATATTGATATATTATTCGATATACACAAGATACAAGATATGCAAAGTAAACATGAAGTGTATGCAAATTTAGTGTCGATGGAATAATCAAGATAAAGCAAGTGACACTAAATAAATTATTCATGTTTAATTTATCATCAAAACTAAATAAAAGGATCATCAAAATTCATAAGCTATCAATCCCCCTCTTTTTGTTGATGGAAAAACATGAATAGGAAATAGTATATCTATATCAAATAAAACCAAATATCCGATATCGATATAATAAAACTCGTATTATTCTCACCCTTTTTGATATAATAAAAAAGGGTATTTAGAGAATTTAGAACGTTTGAACTACCCCCCTAAACATATACGTACACTTAGCGAATCAAACGTTTGAATCACTCCCAATGCATAGGAGAACACTAGGAGATGGATACGAGCATAAGTAAAATGTAAATTTTGAAAATGAAGCTTAACTCGTATCTAAATGCATGTATATAAGAGATATGCAAAGTAAATGAAGTATACATACACAAATATCCACATGAAAAAAATATAAATAAGTTCTAATAGCATGTGGAGGGAAGTATGAGTTGATACCAATTAACAAGGAATAATTTTGAAAACGGAGCTCAACTCATACAAAAAGTATGTTTTGAAAACGATATACAAAGAAAATCTTAAGAACATGCGCTAACTCATAAAAAGTAAAACAAGTTTTGAAACTTATGAGTTAGAAAACATATCTTAATATAAACCATAGGATATTAATGAAAAACATAATCATATTACGCAAGTACAAAGTGTGTGCATGTTTCTTTAAAAGCATGAAATTTTAAAATATGCGCAACACAAGAATTAAGAAGTAAATACAAAAAATTAACCTCATAAGCGTGAGATTTACCTCCTTAAACGCTTGAATCTCCTAAGTGCGAGAAGTAAGCCTAAACGATCGATTCATGTGTCAAATCTCACAATCACTTGAATACCAAACCATTAGAGCTCAAAAGTAATATATGATGGAATACAAGTGATAGAATTTAATGATCTAACTCATGAATAAATCTAAGCCAATCATATGAAAAAGATAAACAAGTTATACTAGCATGTGAAGGCAAGCAACTCACATAACAAAGATACCAATTGAAGGCAATATGATACCAATTGGAAAAAATTGAAAACCGTATGTAAGTGAAAGCATGAGTAATTTTCTTATCCTAAGTATCGATTTCCCGGTGAAGGTGTTAGTTGTATGTATGCCCTAGAGGCCAGTATTGTACAGATGTTGTATATTATATTGGATGCTTGGACATATATAGAGATGACTTTCTTGCTCGATATGATAGTATGCTATCTGGTTGCTCTTTATCTTAACATGTACACTAGTCTCTTTATACTGTCTTATAGTTACATGTTGGTAAAGCCCTTAGGATGTGTACTTGACTACCTGGACTATGATGCAGATCATACTAGTGGGGACATGGTAGTCTATAAGTACATCCTTCAAGGTCCCTAGTCGTGGGTGTATCGAGACGGGGCATCGATATACCAGAGTAGACTAGCGTATACGCTTCTCGACCCATGTGATGGGCGATGGATGATCCCATATCCATTGGTGTTTGACATCAGAGATGGTATACGGGTGCTCAGTGGAGACTGGATACACTGGACGGACTCGCCGAGAACTCCCAGATGGTATTATACCTCACGTCAGATGGCAGTTCTCAGGTGACACTTGTACAGGTTAGTCTGTAGACCCGAGATCGTCATAGAGTCTTGTGTGATTTCCACTGTGCTTTGATCTCCACCTTACCACGTCCATGAGGGCGTGCAAAACGGTGGTCTTTGGGCACAGTCCCGAGTCACATGGAGGCAATGAGCGATAGGAGGGGTTTCGTCTCTCCCGGTATTGGGGGTTGATGTTGCGCAGTGCTCGATTGGCCGTAGCAGGGAAGTCCCTGGCCAGGGCTGATCAGAGATTTGCTGGTAAGTGTTACCAGTAGTTTCTCGACCCGTTATGAGCCTCACATCGGCACGACTTATCGAGTATTGGGGTCTGACGTATACCACCCCTAGACTTGCTATGCGACGTATCAGACGAAGAGACCGGACTGTATGGTAAGTGTTACTGGTCGGATTCACAGGAGTGTGAGCGGGCTAGCTCGTCGATCTTCTGATCGCTCAATACCCGGATGGCCGTTACGTTTAGCAGACCGCTTGCGGCTTGTGGGTGCTTGATATGATCATCATCTGCTACCGGCGTATTGACGAGTCTTTAGAGTCCTACACAGAGGTTTCCTGGTTCAAGCGAAACGAAATAGGAGCGCATATGAGATATGTGCAGGACCGAGAATAATGCGTGTATGTGATACCACATTTCATTCTCGCGATATATGTTTCGATTGGTTATATTCGATATGACCTAGTTATCGAATCATTGATTCGATAAATCGATACATTGAATACTAGTCGGTTATGTGCGACATGACCGGATCATTGAATCAAATGTTGATTTAATGATTTAATGTATAATTATATATTTGATATATTACTTTGAATTAACTAGTATTGGTTCATTTTAAATGGATTTTCTCACTTGATGTACATGTTGTATATGTGATATACTTTAGTCCACATCTTTGTATCATGTTTGATGATACTTGCTCATTAGGTTAAGTGTGAAGAATTAAACCATGGTTAAGAGATGATTAGGGTTTTGACTTTTTATTTATTTATTTGCTTATTTATTTAAAAGAGTTTTAGATGAGAATGGTGGCTTTCTTTGTCTCTTGTTGAAGTTTCTTGAAGCTTTGACAAAGTCCACCATCCTTATCTCATCCATAACCCTAACCATTCTTTCTAACCTTGGTTTATTCTCTACACTTGACCATGGTCAAGATATGATAAGTATTCATATTAGTTTCATTTTTAAAATATAAGACTTATCATTCTTTCTTGACCTTCATCTTCTTCTTCAAGAAAAGCTTAAGGTGCAACAATGGCAACTTGAGCTAAAGTGAGATAAATCCAATTCTAAAGTGAACCCACCTCCTATTTCTTCACCCTTTACCTCTTGCCAAGTTATTTTGGGTGTTTTCTTCACAAGTTTCACAACTTTATGAAGTCGGAGCTTGAACTAGTGCAACCTCGACGTAGATCGTCTTTGACACAAAGCCGACGACCTAGCTTGCCCGTTTCTCCGATGAAGCCAACGTTCGAGTTTGGGAATCGAGATGGACAGCGAGAGGATGCTTTCGTGGAGCCAAGGAAGAGGATAACCGGATCTACAAAGGTTGTAGAATCTAACCTTTAGTTAAAATGTTAACTAGATTTATATTTCGCCTAGAATTCTAGCGACGATCCGTAGTCTAGGGTTTCTCGGCACCATTTTTTTTTTGAAATTGGCATGTTCGATGCCTTGTGAGACCTCACTAGGGTGCCTCGGAACCTTTCACTGGTATCAGAGCCTAGCTAGAGCCTTAGGCGAAGTCTAGACGCGATTTGAAGCCCGAACGAACCCGAAACCCTAAACTTATCTTGCTCTCTGGACTTTTTCCAAAAAGTGGGATTTTTCAATATTAAAAATATGCAGAAAAATAAGCAGGAAATTATAAGGTTTACTGTGAAATTTGTGGGTGTAATTCCACTATTCAAGCGCGGATCCGCGGCATGAGCATGGCTCATGCGGCGGATCCGCGGTCGTACGGCCTAATTATTTAAAGGATTTTACACAGTAATCCTTAATTTCCAGTGGTGATTTTCCTGGGTATTTTTAATAATTATTCAAGAGTTGAATTTTCTGGGGTTGCTTTGGGGATTCGGTGTTTCGATCGGGGTATCAAATTTCGTCTTTGTGTTTTTCCGGATAATTTTTAGAATATGTTAGAAAGTTCGACCGGATATAAATACCCAATTTTTCCCCTGTCGGGAAATTTCCAAGTGTTAGATTTTTCCGTAGTTTAACGACGTTCTAAGTAGTGCAAGTAACGCGATGGACCCTCTAGAAGACAACAAACCTTAACTCGATTATGTGACCGTCTTGAACTGCCCTTTGAACCTTCGGGTTTGGGGCAGTACGGCGTGCCACATGTGAGGCGTTGGCTTGACCCTTCTACGGCTGGACCGTCGGTACTGAGGCACGAACTGAATGTAGTTAGACTTATTTCATGTGTTGGACTGTATCGGGAAAACTTGGGTATTCGACTGTTCGATCGGAAAGTTTAACATTTTCTGTTTATCTGGAATGTGATACAATAATTAGAATTCACAAACAGTTATGAGATAACTGAATGAATGTTATAAATTTAGCAGTTTAGTCCCATATGATATTGAAAAGAGTTTTCGATAATGAGACTAAAATGCGGGATTTATATCTGTTAGGCATGTGATGTCTAAGTATTTCATTTGATTAGGCATGCGATGTCTGAAGATGTTGCGGATTCCAATTGTTGTAGTTTTACACTTTTTTTTCTGTGACCGTAAGTGTAGTATGTTCATATCGCCGGTTTCGTTGCTATACGTCAACGACAATTGGGGTATGCATACTTACTTACGTTGATGACATGTGATGTTATGTGTTGCTGGATATATTATATTGGATCGTCGTATTCGAATAGCCGGGGTTTTTTATGTGAGATGAGTGTTTTTCATTTTCATTCATGTAAAAAACTTGTATGTAATATTCTTTTATTTAGGGCACTTCCAGGTAGCGGAAGATGTCACCCTTTGTATATTATTTACTTTTCCGCATTAGGATAGACCCAAGGAGGGGAGCACAAGTAACCGGGTTCTGGGGTCCAGTGGGAGACCAACTCGAGGAGTTGAGTCCGGGTCTCCTAACCTTAGAATTGGCAGGGTTGCTTGCCGCTCTCGTAGGGGTCTAGGGGTGTGGGATTGGCTATTCATCACGACCGTGGAATCCGTGTTTTATACTGGCTCGTATTGAAAACACGGACGTCCTAGTATATCCAATATTTCATATGTTTATTCTGCTGCGATATCTGTGTTGTGACTCTGTGATGGATATAGTATATAGTATATATGATATATTATATAGACGTTACTTATGTTTTACACCCGCGCTAGCCCTGCCCTGCTCTGTCGTTAGTTACCTAACCTAACGGTGCACGAGGGGGCATCGAGGCGAATGCGGATGGCATAAGTGTACGTCATATCTATCTGTGATGTTTAGGTACTTAAATGATGGGACTTCATTAATGTGATTAATGAAAGAAAAGAAACCTAAGATGTTGTAGAATCAAATTTTAAAACAAAACAGGTAGCTACAGTTCTTGCTTTGCATAGCGGTATATATGATATACCCTGCACCTTATTCGATGAGGAAAGGACCGAGATCCCTTCACCGGGAGTGACTCCTTTAGCAATAACTGGCAGATGCTACACACTCGGTTTGCTTTTGACTGCTTTTGGGTTTTTGCTTTGCACAGCGATATATATGATATATCTCGCACCTCATTCGACGAGGAAAGGACCGAGATCCCTTCACCGGGAGTGACTCCTTTAGCAAAACTAGAAAAGCCTCAAAATCACTCCATTTCAAAAACTTCATTTGATTCTACAACGATATCAAGTTCATTACGCAATAGGTTTTCAGAAAACCTGTCGTAGCCCTCCGTCATTTCAGATAAATTACATATAGTATTCGTGCTACATTTGTTGGCTTTCGTCAAGGTGTAGTGTGCGGTAGCTATGTGCTGTTTATCTGCTGCATATGATGCGACTGGATTAGGGTAGTCGTACGGCTTTGTTGGCTTTCGTCAAGGGTCGTGCGGGTGGGTTTAATTCAGTCAAGAAATGTACAGGTTGGACTTGACTAGCGGGCTGTGGTTTGTTAGCTTTCGTCAAGATCATAGCACGCTAGGGGCAAAAGCATTATCGGGAATTTCAAGTGTTGAAATTTGCAATGAGATTGCATACCTTCTATGAGATAGTTGGATCCCGATACCCACTGCGAGTAAGAGTTACTCCTGGAAGAGTTTTACACATTACAATTAGCCGATCAAGTAGGTGTCTAGAAAGGTGTTAACGAGGTTACGCCTCTGAGAAAACGAGGTTTACATTAATTAGGTTCGTGCGAAAGCACGGGGGACCTCCCTCAAAGTACCGACACTGGCCTGGCTGAAAGATTGGCGAACTTGTAGTGTGTAATTAATCCCGGCTAGTCTTTCCTTTTAGGGTTTGGAGGAAGATTTGATAAAAAGCAGTGGGAGCCATCCTGATTAGATAAGATAATAACCAATCTGATCTTGCACGAGCATACGCTAAAGTGTTTTCTTCTCTCTCTCTCCAGGTAGCGACCATTTCATGCCTTAATGAAGATAATAATATGGATGTATTGACCGAACCCGCATGTTATACTGTGCTGGGGAACGTTGGTTCCGTTCTTTCATATAAGAGTTATATGAATGAACAGGAAATAGGGGAATACCAGGATTCCCATGCCACCCGGATGAGGAAAGTACATGTTGATACATTTTCTTCGGGTGTGTTCGTTACAGAGAACTGTTTCTCCATTTGCTCTACGTCCTGGGTATTAGATACCGGGTCAGGATCCCATATATGTAATCAGTTACATGGGCTTAGGAAAGGTAGAGAACTTGGAGAAGGTGATAAAGACATTAGAGTCGGAAATGGCGCAATTGTTGCAGCTAAGACTGTCGGGGAATATCACCTTGTATTACCAACTGGTAATACATTGGTTCTGAACGAATGCTATTACATGCCGAACCTGATATGCAACATTATATCGGTTTCTTTATTAAGCAAAGAAGGATATAATTTTGTATTACAGGACAATGTTTTGAACATTTTCCGTAACCAAAAGTTGGTTGGATCAGGCACGTTATGCAATGGCATTTATGTTCTAAATCAATCAACAGTTCTGAGCATAACGAACACACACAAGAGGAAGAGTTCTGAACTCAACGAATCCTTCTTGTGGCATTGTAGACTGGGTCACATCAATGTGATACGACTGGCTAAGTTGCATAAGGATGGATATTTGAAACCTTTCGAATTTTCATCTTATGACACTTGCCAGTCATGTCTCAAAGGCAAGATGACCAAAACTCCGTTTACGGGACACGGAGAAAGAGTTACCGAACTCTTGGGACTGATACATAGTGATGTATGCGGTCCAATGTCTACACATGCCAGGGATGGTTCTTCGTACTTCATTACATTCACTGACGATCTCTCAAGATACGGACATGTGTACTTGATAAGACACAAGTCTGAAGCTTTTGAGAAATTTAGAGAATATAAACAAGAAGTCGAAAACCAAACCGGAAAAAGTATTAAAATCCTTCGATCTGATCGAGGAGGTGAATACTTGAGCAATGAATTCCTGGACTTCCTAAAAGAGAATGGGATTCTCTCTCAGCTGACTCCTCCATATACACCACAGCACAACGGTGTATCAGAACGGAGGAACCGCACCCTATTAGATATGGTGCGCTCTATGATGAGCACAGCTGAGTTACCTATATCCTTCTGGGGGTATGCGCTTGAGACAGCCATACATCTACTGAATATGGTCCCCACCAAATCAGTGCCTACCACTCCATATGAGATATGGAAAGGGAAGAGACCATGTCTTAACTATGTTAAGATATGGGGTTGTCCAGCCTATGTCAAACGACAAAATCCGGACAAACTCGAGGCACGGTCTGTTCTATGCAAATTTGTAGGATATCCCAAGAATTCTCAAGGGTATATCTTCTACCACCCTGAGGAACAAAGAGTATTTGTTTCTCGGCATGCCACCTTCTTAGAAAAGGAATTTCTTGAAAAAGAGATTAGTGGTCATGAGGTAGAACTGGAAGAAGTTCCAGCTGCAGAAGCTACAACAGAAGATCTGGTGGAACCAGAGGATTCCGTAGTTCCCGATGAACCCCAGCCACTCCGCCGATCTAGTAGGGTTTCTCGTCCACCTGAGAGATACTACGGTTTTCTCATTGATGGTGGGAGCGAGGATTGCATCATGGAGGATGATGACCCAACTAGCTTCGAGCAGGCCATCACGAGTGGGGACTCAGTGAAATGGCTGGATGCTATGCGGTCCGAGATGGAATCCATGTACACCAACAAAGTATGGACTTTGGAAGTTGCTCCTGAAGGGGTAAAACCCATTGGGAGCAAGTGGATCTTCAAAAAGAAACTTGGTGTAGATGGGAAAGTGGAGACTTTCAAAGCTAGACTTGTAGCAAAGGGTTTTCGTCAAAGACCAGGTGTGGACTATGACGAGACCTTTTCTCCAGTGGCTATGCTTAAATCCATCCGAATCATGCTTGCCATTGCTGCCTTTCATGACTACGAAATCTGGCAAATGGATGTTAAGACCGCCTTTCTAAATGGTGATTTAGAAGAGTGCGTGTACATGACTCAGCCAGAGGGCTTCGTAGACAGTGGGAGCAGCGGGAAGGTGTGCAAGCTGCTTAAATCCATTTATGGATTAAAGCAAGCATCGCGGAGTTGGAACATCTGCTTTGACGTCGTTATCAAAGAGTTTGATTTCGTCAAAAATCCAGATGAACCTTGTATCTACAAGAAGGTGGCAGAGAGTAAGGTTGTCTTCCTCGTATTGTACGTGGACGACATACTCTTGATAGGAAATGATATTCCTATGCTGCAAGCGGTCAAGCTCTTCTTATCATAAAGATTCTCAATGAAAGATCTTGGTGATGCCTCCTGCATATTGGGAATTAGGATCTATAGAGATAGATCCAAACGGATTTTGGGATTGTCCCAATCCAGGTACATTGACACCATACTAAAGAGGTTTAGTATGGAAGAGTCCAAGCGTGGGAACTTACCCACGATCTCTGGAGTCACTCTCTCCAAAGAGATGTCTCCCAAGACTGATTTGGAGAGAGCTCGCATGCAAGGGATACCCTATGCTTCGGCAGTAGGCTCTATCATGTATGCGATGCTATGTACCAGACCCGATGTAGCATACTCACTAAGTGTAGTGAGCAGGTATCAAGCTGATCCTGGAGAGAGTCACTGGACAGCTGTGAAGAGCATTCTCAAGTACTTGCGAAGGACTAGAGATATGTTCTTGGTGTATGGTAACGGAGAGCTCCAAGTGGAGTCCTTTACCGATTCGAGCTTCCAGAGTGATAAGGATGACTCTAAGTCGCAGTCGGGCTTTGTCTTTACCCTTTACGGAGGGGCGGTTAGCTGGAAGAGTTCCAAGCAGGAAACCGTGGCAGACTCGACGATGGAGGCTGAATACATCGCTGCCAACGATGCTGCCAAAGAGGCTGTCTGGATCAAGAAGTTCATTACTGAACTTGGTGTGGTTCCATCCATTGAGCATCCAATACCTTTGTATTGCGATAACAATGGAGCGGTGGCTTTGGCAAAGGAACCCAGGTCCCATCAGCGGTCCAGGCATATTCTGAGGCGGTATCACCTGATCCGGGAGATAATTGATCGCCGGGAGATCGAGGTCAGGAGGGTTGACATGAAGAACAACACGGCGGATCCACTCACGAAGGCCATTCCCTAGATACAGTTTGAGAGACTCTTCGGGATGCTCGGTATGCGATACTACAGCAGCTGGCCTTAGTGCAAGTGGGAGATTGTTAGTTGTATGTATGCCCTAGAGGCCAGTATTGTACAGATGTTGTATATTATATTGGATGCTTGGACATATATAGAGATGACTTTCTTGCTCGATATGATAGTATGCTATCTGGTTGCTCTTTATCTTAACATGTACACTAGTCTCTTTATACTGTCTTATAGTTACATGTTGGTAAAGCCCTTAGGATGTGTACTTGACTACCTGGACTATGATGCAGATCATACTAGTGGGGACATGGTAGTCTATAAGTACATCCTTCAAGGTCCCTAGTCGTGGGTGTATCGAGACGGGGCATCGATATACCAGAGTAGACTAGCGTATACGCTTCTCGACCCATGTGATGGGCGATGGATGATCCCATATCCATTGGTGTTTGACATCAGAGATGGTATACGGGTGCTCAGTGGAGACTGGGTACACTGGACGGACTCGCCGAGAACTCCCAGATGGTATTATACCTCACGTCAGATGGCAGTTCTCAGGTGACACTTGTACAGGTTAGTCTGTAGACCCGAGATCGTCATAGAGTCTTGTGTGATTACCACTGTGCTTTGATCTCCACCTTACCACGTCCATGAGGGCATGCAAAACGGTGGTCTTTGGGCACAGTCCCGAGTCACATGGAGGCAATGAGCGATAGGAGGGGTTTCGTCTCTCCCGGTATTGGGGGTTGATGTTGCGCAGTGCTCGATTGGCCGTAGCAGGGAAGTCCCTGGCCAGGGCTGATCAGAGATTTGCTGGTAAGTGTTACCAGTAGTTTCTCGACCCGTTATGAGCCTCACATCGGCACGACTTATCGAGTATTGGGGTCTGACGTATACCACCCCTAGACTTGATATGCGACGTATCAGACGAAGAGACCGGACTGTATGGTAAGTGTTACTGGTCGGATTCACAGGAGTGTGAGCGGGCTAGCTCGTCGATCTTCTGATCGCTCAATACCCGGATGGCCGTTACGTTTAGCAGACCGCTTGCGGCTTGTGGGTGCTTGATATGATCATTATCTGCTACCGGCGTATTGACGAGTCTTTAGAATCCTACACAGAGGTTTCCTGGTTCAAGCGAAACGAAATAGGAGCGCATATGAGATATGTGCAGGACCGAGAATAATGCGTGTATGTGATACCTCATTTCATTCTCGCGATATATGTTTCGATTGGTTATATTCGATATGACCTAGTTATCGAATCATTGATTCGATAAATCGATACATTGAATACTAGTCGGTTATGTGCGACATGACCGGATCATTGAATCAAATGTTGATTTAATGATTTAATGTATAATTATATATTTGATATATTACTTTGCATTAACTAGTATTGGTTCATTTTAAATGGATTTTCTCACTTTATGTACATGTTGTATATGTGATATACTTTAGTGCACATCTTTGTATCATGTTTGATGATACTTGCTCATTAGGTTAAGTGTGAAGAATTAAACCATGGTTAAGAGATGATTAGGGTTTTGACTTTTTATTTATTTATTTGCTTATTTATTTAAAAGAGTTTTAGATGAGAATGGTGGCTTTCTTTGTCTCTTGTTGAAGTTTCTTGAAGCTTTGACAAAGTCCACCATCCTTATCTCATCCTTAACCCTAACCATTCTTTCTAACCTTGGTTTATTCTCTACACTTGACCATGGTCAAGATATGATAAGTATTCATATTAGTTTCATTTTTAAAATATAAGACTTATCATTCTTTCTTGACCTTCATCTTCTTCTTCAAGAAAAGCTTAAGGTGCAACAATGGCAACTTGAGCTAAAGTGAGATAAATCCAATTCTAAAGTGAACCCACCTCCTATTTCTTCACCCTTTACATCTTGCCAAGTTGTTTTGGGTGTTTTCTTCACAAGTTTCACAACTTTGTGAAGTCGGAGCTTGAACTAGTGCAACCTCGACGTAGATCGTCTTTGACACAAAGCCGACGACCTAGCTTGCCCGTTTCTCCGATGAAGCCAACGTTCGAGTTTGGGAATCGAGATAGACAGCGAGAGGATGCTTTCGTGGAGCCAAGGAAGAGGATAACCGGATCTACAAAGGTTGTAGAATCTAACCTTTAGTTAAAATGTTAACTAGATTTATATTTCGCCTAGAATTCTAGCGACGATCCGTAGTCTAGGGTTTCTCGGCACCATTTTTTTTTTGAAATTGGCATGTTCGATGCCTTGTGAGACCTCACTAGGGTGCCTAGGAACCTTTCAGAAGGGTCTCTAATTCTCTCCGCTATACCTGTAAGATTCATTGTAATTAACGGAATCCCCAAGTGGGTCCCCTAAAAGGGTTGCAAAAACCATTTGGCAAGACAAGCTAAGAATTCAATTCCAATGAATAATTCTACTCATGAAAGAAGGTGTGTGCAATCATAAATAAGCAAGTTTAACTACAAACACTCTAAACAAGGCACAAAGCAAAGATACCAATTGAAAAATTGATTCAAGTTAAAAACAAGTGCTAAATTATATCCTTATGAAAAAGATTTAAACAATTTAAAGCTATATGGATACAAACTCTCACTTATAAATTTAAAGACACATTATAAGCAAGTGGGGGTGGTTTATTGAAAGAAAACACAAGATACGTAAATCTAAATCAAGTTTTCAAACCATATTGTGCTCAAATTTAATAAATAGCAAGTTTAAAGAAAATTGATCACAAGAAATCATACATGAGCATGAGAATGATACCAATTTGTAAATATCATATGGATGGAATCTCATACATGAGCAAATGCACAAAACAATATACAAGATAACATTCCATCATAAGGGGTATATCTAGATATCATACACAATTAGAATATCAACAATTAAGCACAAATGAATAACGATGTTCTAAAAGAGTATGGTATATAAGGAATACGATACCCCACAAATTGACGAGTCAAGCAAATATTTCCATTGTGTTGCTCTTGCTCATCATGACTCTGAATCCCTTAAATCGTCAATTTGTTCATACCTACAAAATAAGATATGGAAGAGAATTTCGGTATCCAAACTTTCTTGGATCCAATTGAATTAACCTTTGGAACCCATCTAACATTGGCATGTGAAGATATATTATATGCAAATGTGAAGTGTCCATGTGAACCATAAGAATAACAAGTGTGAGTGTGTGCATGCATGGATCTAGAAGTGTCAACTAAGGCATGAGAAGAAGCAAGTTTATGACGCGCATGCTTTTTGAAAGTTTGTCTTGAACTAAATCTATAAAGATATGCATGAGATTTAGTATGATAACAAGCATGTTTGACACGTCTAGAAGAAGAGGGCTTTTGAAACTTAGAAGATTTAAAACTAACACTTCTTCGGTTTAAAACAATCTTTTCCATGCTAACTAAATAATCAAAATTTGAAAACTTAGCAAGGGAAGAACTCAAAATCTCATTTTTCTTCTTGAAAGAATCATTTTCCAAAACACGTGATTCTTGAGATAAAATAGATGATTTCAAAATATCGATCTCACTTTTAGAACTTGAAATCAAATCGATATTTTCTTTTCTCAATATTTCGCAAGATAAGAGCAAGTTCTCGTTTTCTTTTCTAAGAGAAGAAAAACCAAAACCAATGCATCATGAGAATTAAGAGAAGTTTTCAACAAATCAATATCACATTTAAAACTTAAAATCATATCATCATTTTCCTTTCTGAATGTATTGCAAGTGGAAACCAAATTTTCATTTTCTATTTTCAAAGAATCAATAGAAACACGTTGTAAATCAAGTTTTGAAAGTAGCTCATTCTTCTTAACTTCTAATCTATCAATTAAAATGGTTTGAGAATCTTGAGTGGAAGTTAAAGCGCTTCATTTGGAAATCAAGTTTTTGTTCAAAATCTTAAAGGAATTGCAAAACGAAATCAATTCATTTTTCTCATCAATGAGAGATGAATTTTTCTCATCTAACAAGTCATTTCTAGAAGCCATCAAATTGAAACTACAATGTATAGTATTGAAAGCAATTAGAAATTGATCATGGGTAAGTATGCAATAATCGAAAGATGGTTTACTTACAACCCCAAGGTCAAGACACCCCTTTTCCGACTCTATAGAGTTGGATTGTCTCTTTTGATTCGCTTTTTGTTGAGGTGCATCCAAGTTCGCTATTCTCGTTCTCTTGGAAATCTCTTCTTTATTGCAAACGTCTTACTCTCCATAGATATTCTCCAAGGAGCACCCCAATTCATGTTCCGTATTACAAGAAGAGACATGTTTAAGAACATCGACATTTAAAGCACAATGCAAAACTTTTAAAGCTTTAATGTTCAAAACAAAAAGTCCTTTTCATGAGCACTCCATAAAGATTTAGCAATAGATGGAATAGATTACTCACGGTCAATAATTAACCATATACTCCTACCAAGAGATTCTAAAAAGCATTGCATCATAATTTTCCAAAAATCAAATTTTGAACCATCAAAATATGGAGGGTTATGAATAGATGGTTCAGCACGATAAGAGCAAGATGGTAAAGATGATGCCATAGGATCTACTCTAGGATGTTAAGCCTAACAAAAGAGGACCAAATTCTGATACCAATTGAAAGTATTCTTAGAGGGGGGTGAATAGGAATATGCAACCGAAATGCCCAAATAAAAAATTATACTAAACTTGCAAATACATAATCACAATTGAATAGCTTAGCAAATGATATACCAATGAGATAAGAGACTAAAAAAGTATACAATTGTGAAAAATGAATATATAGCAAGCAAGAACAATATCAAGTATAGCAATGAGCATATAGAGCAGAAGATCATAAGCATGCAATTTCTAAGCTAATAAGCAATACAAAGCAAGAGAGAAATTGCAAACGCAAACGCGAGCTTATATAATAGTTCGGGAGATCCCCCAGTCCACTTTCTTTAGGCGCACGAGCTGAAGAAACTAGTGCACTATAGGTAGCAATTTTAAAATAAGTAATCATAAGGTTTTAAAAGAATCTAGAGAGCAATTGTTCCAGCCATAAGAATGTATGCTAAAGATTACTACTTGAAACAAAAAAGAGAGCAAGTTTTAGCTACTAGGTTGAAACTACAACCTTTGTAGTATATTCAAGTACTCCCAAATTTTATTGGACTCCATTGTAGGCTCTTAGAAACTCCATAGAACAAGCTTGCATGAACATCTCACTATCAAAGATTATCCACCTTGAGGAGTTCCAAACTTTGGCTTCACTTCAAGAGAAGAACTTGAGCTTGAAGTTGCTAACTCCAACCCTCAAGTGATGTAGCAACTACTCTTTTTATCTCTCTAATTTATTTACGATTTCTTAGAGTTTCTAGAAATCAAGAGGAGGAAGAAGAAGAAAGAGGCTCTTGAGCTTTTTCAAGAGAAAGAATACAACTAAAATTATGTTGAGAATAATCTAAATGGTTAGAATATAAACATTATCCATATTCTCTACATAATCTTAGCCCTCTATTCTCATCAACCTTTACAAGTGTCAAACCTCTTCTCTCCTCTTCACTTGTCGCTATAGAATGCTTAGGAATTGTTAACATAAGCTAAGGCACAAGATAAGCTAAAAGAGAACCCCAAAAGAATCCAAAACCAATTTTAGGAAAAAAAATAATTCTATGTGTGTATGTGTGTATGATGGCTTATGGATTTTCATAATCCTACTATTTTGTTTTGATAATGTTATATAATATTAATAGATCTATACATATGATTCATATTGTATATTTTATAACACTGTATATGAGCTTGCTCGTGTTTGAGAAAGATTTCAGGATATCAATTGATACAAGCCTATGATGGAGGATGCAGGAAATTGAGCGAAAACGACAAATATATTGGAGGTTGGAGGATAATGGACTAGAGCTCCTCAATGATCACATTCAAGTAATGAAGCTAAGGAGCCAAAGTCCAACTTTAAAGAATTCAAGAATCGAAGAAATCGAAGAAATCAAGAGTTCGAGCTACAAGTGTATTCTCTAGGAAATCGATGTAAGTACTTCATGATTTATAAGATTAGCATGAAAAAGCTCAAACAAATACACTATTGCATGCATGAAATCTTTGGGCAGAACTTCGCAAAGTTTTTCATTCAAAACGTTTTTCAATTTCAAGTTCAAAATTTTCCGTGCATTCCTTCTTCAGACGTCTGTCCTAGTCTTATTCAGACGTCTGCACACTATTGTAAAATATGCACAAGTTTTGAAATATCAGTTTCTTCTTCAGAACAAATGTCTGAAGCATGCCAGAACAAACGTTTGGTTGTTCTCTGGATTTCAATGTTTAAAACTTTTGACGGAAAAATGTATGTCCATACTTCTTCATACGTCTATTTGTTCTCCGAATTTTCATTGGCTTAAAACTCTTTAAGAACAAATGTCTGTCAAACCTTTTTCAGACGTCTGGTTGTTCTCCATCTTTTCATGACATTCAAATTTTTTGTGAGAACAAACGTCTGAACCTTACTGGCACAAACGTATGAAGGTTAAAAACTTTGAAAATCTTTTCTTCTTCATACATGTGTCACTTGTTCTTCAAACGTCTGGTTGTTTTCTGTACTTTCATTGGCCATGTTTTGAAAACCACGACAAACGTCTGAAGCTTATGACGACATCTGAAACTATTTTTATTTGAAAAATATTATCGTTACGAATATTTAATGCTATAATAGCTAGTTTTATTTTTCTTTCAGATGTCTGTCCTCTTGGCCTTCAGACGTCTGTTCTTCTGTCCGAGGCATAATAAATGTATGTACTTGTTTGATTTTTAGGTAGGGTTTAAAACAGATTCTTGTGTAGTTATTGCACAACAACTATTTTGAAAATTGCATTCATTCTTTGAGTTCATCCTCACCCACCAAAAGAAAAAGAAAACACTTAAGATTTAATTGCAAATCTAATACTCCATTGAAGTATTCTAGATCTTGAATTTTAAACTCTTGAGAGAGTATCTTGGATTGTAATCTTCTTCTTCTTCTTCTCTCTTTGTGTGGAATGCTTCGTTCGGCCTGCCTTATTATATGGCATAGAATGTTGGGCTCCTAAGAAGTATCTGTTAGTCAATGTTGCGCACCCCATGTGTTCGCGGGGAGGCAAAATTAGCAAAAAATGATTTTTACGGGCTTTGCAACATCAACTTTAAGCAAGGATCGAACATAAAACCCTAGCTAGCAAACTATATGAGGTTTAACTACTCGGATGAATGTTATACCTCGTAGTATCGTGTCCTTCTTGTCTTCTCGCTGTCCTCCTTCACCTCGCGAGCTCCTTGGAGTGGAAATGGATAGCACTTCCTCGTCGGCTTCTCGAAGTCGAAGAAGATCCACCCGAGAGTTCCAACCTTGAGCTTAACCTCCAAGTTGAGGCAACTAGATCACTTGGTGTGCTAAAATAAATAACCTAGAATGATTAGAGTGCGATTTTGGGTAGCTTAGTCTCACTAACCCTTGATTCTCAACACATGAGACACTAGGGTTTTGAGAGGAAGAAGAAGAGAGTGAACTTGAGGAAAGAGAAAATGATTTTTGATAATGATAATTGAAAATGAGATGGCTAGCTTGACATGACCACAAGCATGGCATAATAAAATATCTCATCAAAATATCTAGGTAACAAAATATCTCACAAAAATATCTAAGTCAAATAGTCAAATCAAGTCAAGTGGTCAAACTAAGTTAAGTGGTCAAACCAAGTCAAGAAGTCAAGAACAAGTAGCCATGCCACAATTATCATTTGCAAAAATAAAAAATACTTTTCTCCACCTCATAATTGTTTTAATCAAGTCAATAGTCAAAACCCTAATGAAGTGTATCCTTCTATACCCCTCTAATCCGTATATACATACCCGCATCCGTGTTCCGAGAAACACGAACACAATGAGGCGAAACTAATCCAATAATCAAATACTAGGATCCGGCTTAAACCAAAGCCCACTAGTATTGTCCGATCGAACATCACACGCGCAAAAGTACACGTATGTGAACGAACCCTGTCGTAAAACCATATGACCTCTACATCGTTTCGCTCGAAGCAGGGAAACCCTCTGTGTGGGACTCTAAAGACTCAACAGTACGCTGGCAGTGGATTTAACCACAAGCACGTCAGCGGTACTAGCTGCACGTAATGGCTACCCAGGTATCTGTCGATAAGAAGGCCGACGAGCAAGCTTATCCAAACTCCTACTGAGCCTGTTTGTGGAAATCTCCGTACAGTCCGGTCTGTTCGTCTAAGAGTATCGTATATCGGGTCTAGGAGGCGGTAAACGTTAGACCCCTAATAGAGCAATAAGTCGTGTCGGAGTACAGTCCAAAACACCCTGAGAAACTATTGGAGTACCTACCAGTAAATCTCGCTCGCCCTGGCTAGGGACTTTGTGTAATGGCTTTCCGAACACAGCGCGACATCAACCTCCAATACCGGGAGAGACGAATCCTATCTAACCGCCACTGCCTCCAAGTGCTTCGGGACTGCACCCAACTACTACCTGTTTGCATGACTCAATAGAACCGTGGTAGGGTAGCAATCTAAGAACAGTGGGAACACACTTGAGGCGAAGTAGCAGTGTCAAGTCAACGGACTAAGTTGTACTCATGTCACCTGGGAACTGCTACCTGACGATAGGTATAGTACCAACCAGCAGTACCCCACGGGTTCGTCCAGTGTAACTCATAACCCAATGAGCACCTGCATACTATATCTAGTACGGCGTACTGATGGTTGTGGGACAGACCATCTTCCCTGCTGGGATGAGAAGCGTATACACTAGTCTACTCTGGAGTATCGATGCCCTGTCTCGATAATCCTACGACTAGGGACCTGTATAAGGATGTGCTTATAGACTACCCAGCCCCCACTAGTGTGACTGCCATCACAACGCTGGTAGTCAAGCAAAAATCCTAAGGGCTCTATCAATATGTATTAGCAATACGTCAAAAGAAACATATACACATATTTAGATAGATACAAACCAAGTAGCATACTACCATATCGAGCAAGACTGTTATAAAAATCTGTGTATATATCCCAAGCTTCCAAAATGTAATATACAAACTAGTAGTATACAATAATGGCCTCTAGGGAATATTACACTAACAATCTCCCACTTGCACTAAGGCCATGTGCTGGCATATCGCAGACCTATCATCTCGAATAGCCTTTTGAACTGTGTCTTAGAGATGACCTTTGTGAATGGATCTGCAGTGTTGTCCTCCATAGCAACTCTCCTCACTTCGATCTCCCAGCGATCCACGATCTTCCTGATCAGGTGATACTTCCTCAAGATGTGTCTGGACTTCTGATGGGACCTGGGTTCCTTTGCTAAAGCTATAGCCCCGTTGTTGTCATAATACAGAGGTATTGGATCAACAATGGACGGAACCACCTGAAGTTCTGTTAAGAACTTCCTCATCCAGACTGCTTCTTTTGCGGCATTAGAAGCTGCGATATACTCCGCTTTCATCGTCGAGTCAGCAACGGTGTCTTGCTTGGAACTCTTCCAACAGACCGCCTCTCCATTGAGGGTAAAGACATAACCCAACATGGATTTAGAGTCATCCTTGTCACTCTGGAAGCTGGAGTCAGCAAAGGCCTCGATCTGGAGGTCCTTTCTGCCCTATACCAAGAACATTTCCTTAGTCCTTCTCAGGTACTTGAGAATGTTCTTTACTGCTATCCAGTGCTTCTCCCCAGGGTTTGAGTGATACAAGCTTACCACGCTCAGTGCGTAAGCAACATCTGGTCTGGTACACAACATCGTATACATTATAGATCCTACCGCAGAAGCGTAGGGTATAATAGACATGCGATCCCTTTCCAAATCAGACTTGGGAGACATCTTTTTGGAGAGGGTGATTCCGTGACAAGCCGGTAAATTACCGCGCTTTGAATCTTCCATACTGAATCTCTTTAGTTTGGTGTCGATGTACCTGGACTGTGAAAGTCCCAACATCCTTTTAGATGTATCACGATAGATCTGGATCCCCAGAATGTAAGAGGCATCACCCATGTCTTTCATAGAAAACTTATGTGATAAGAATCCTTTGACATATTGTAGCATAGGAATGCCATTTCCTATCAAGAGAATGTCATCCACGTACAAAACGAGGAATACTACAGTTCTTGCTCCAATCTTACTATAAATGCACGGCTCATTTGGATATTTGATAAAGTCAAATTCTTTGACCGTCTCATCAAACAGATGTTCCAACTCCGCGATGCCTGCTTTAGTCCATAAATAGACTTAAGCAATTTGCACACTTTCCCGCTGCCCCCACTCTGAATGAAAACCTCTGGCTGGTCCATATAGACGCACTCTTCCAAATGTCCATTTAGAAAAGCGGTCTTTACGTCCATTTGCCAAATCTCATAATCGTGGAATGCAGCAATGGCAAGAAGGATCCGAATGGATTTGAGCATAGCCACTGGAGAAAAGGTTTCATCATAGTCCAAACCAGGTCTTTGATGAAATCCTTTAGAAACAAGTCTAGCCTTATAGGTTTCAACCTGTCCATCTACACCAATCTTCTTTCTGAAGATCCATTTGCAGCCTGTTTCCCCCCAATAATAGAAGAGCAAGGCTCTGTTCAAAATTTGAAAAGAGGCAGCTCCTCACGTCCCTTGCACGAGGGCGCCAGCGCCGAGAGTTAAAAAACTTTGAGGCATCGCCTCACGTGCCTTGCATGAGGGCGCCAGCACCGAGAGTTAAAAAATCAGAGGCAGCGCCTTATATGCCTTGCACGAGGGCGCTAGCGCCGAAAGTTGAAAACTCTGAGGCAACGCCTTACGTGCTTTACACGAGGGTGCCAGCTCCGAGAGTTAAAAACTCTGAGGTAGCGCCTCACGTGCCCTGCAAGAGGGCGCCGACGCCAGAACTAAAAGTTCTTTGCCGTTGGATCTTTGAGATGATAAATCATCAAAATACACAATTAAATTCTGTTGAGGAAATATTCCTCAAATCTTTCTAAACAAGAAAGATTACGCTCTGTAAAATAGAGCACCTTTGGATTAATGATCTAATGGTGATTAAAAAATCACCAAGCTACAGAATAAGCTCTGTATGGGAAAATATTTCCCCAATCTTTCTAATCAAGAAAGATCACGCTCTGTAAAACAGAGCACCGTTGGATTAAAGATCCAATGGTGATTAAAAATCACGAAGCTATAGAATAAGCTCTGTATGGAAAATATTTTCCCAATCTTGTTAAAAACAAGAAAAATATCTTCTGTAAAACAGAAGTCCTTGGATCAAAGATCCAACGGTGGATAAAATCCCCAAATCAATTAAGGATCTCTCAATGAGAGATTTCTTTAACTAAATCAACAAACTTGCCTCCACTATATAAAGGCCCCAAGAATTCAAGTCTTGTACAGAAGACCCCCTATAAACTTCAAGTTAAAAAAAAGAAGAGCAAAAAAAAAGCTTTAAGAGAGAAGAAGGAAGAAGACCTTTCTTCAAGGTAAAAATGAAAAGATAATAGAGATTATAGTATCTCATCTGCATATCCGAGGGTTTAACCCTCATAAAGAACATAGTTCTTTCCCTGGATTAGAGATTCATGAGACAAGTCTCCCACAAATGAGAATTTAATTCTCATGGGGATGAATTTGTTCTTGGGGATCGAAGATCCAGGGGAGAACAGAGAATTAAACTCTTGAGAAAGATGCATAAAGAAAGAAACAGCGCCTCACGTGCCCCTCACGTGGGCGCTGCTCAAATAAAGATTGCTTAGCACTCAATGGTTGGCGCTCAGCGCCAAGCGCCTCATGTGGACGCTGCTCAAATAAAGAGTGCTTAGCACTCAATGGTTGGCGCTCAGCGCCAAGCGCCTCACGTACCCCTCACGTGGACGCTGCTCAAATAAAGAGTGCTTAGCACTCAAGGGTTGGTGCTCAGCGCCAAGTGCCTCACGTGCCCCTCACGTGGGCGCTGTTTAACATAAAGTGCTATGCACTCATCAAATAGAGCCCAGCGCCATAAAGAGTGTTTAACACTCCATAAAAAAAAGGAGAGGATAAAGTAAAGGGTTAGCGTCAGAGCCCATATCAATGCTCAGCATTGTTTGCACAGAAAAGGGACTGAGCCCAAACAAGTGTTTAACACTTTATTCAAAGACTAAGTGGGCTAAGTCCAAGTTGACCAAAAGTCCCTAATTCAGATCAACCGAGCCCATGTGCTCACCATTTTCCAAATTGGTCTCAGTCCTAAACACGACTATTGATCTTCCAACGGACATTGGTTCAATGATACATCTCCTCACACCTCTGATAAATGTCGTTGTAATTCTTCAGTATCTTCAGAGAGGTGGTGGGTCCCGATAACCAACAACTCTTCAGTGTACTCCCAAATTGACGGGCACATTCCAATACGGACCGCAACGTTCTTAAACTAGCTATGGACCATAACGTCCTTAAACTGCTATGGACCGTAATGTCCTTAAACTAAAACAATATAGAGTCCAAACGCTCTTTTGTTGGGTCTGAACGATCCAAAACCCCTACTGAGACGATCTTAGTCTAAAATTAGACTAACGTATCCTCAACAAACATTTAAGTCGATCTTAATCCCAAACGAGATTAACGATCCTTAAATCAAACCAAACCCAAGTCTAAGAAAATACAGATTTTGACTAATACCCTACGGACGACAACATAAATTAGTCTCCGTATACAATCCACGGGCAACCAAAAATAAAATAAACACACACGACACGAAGTGAACATCTGGAGCAGGAGAAAGTGGTTACCGTGATGCGGCAACGTAATTAACTGCAGAGGCTTGCGCCTGCAAGAAAGAGCGTCCCCACAATAAAAAAAACCTCACAACAAGGGGGAATCTGACGAAGTCCACTGCAATGGCCACATCCGTCTAAACCTCCGAAACACCGTGCCATAAATCAACTTGGCATCTTTGGAGAGGTGGACGGATAAATCTAAATAGCATCTGCCCCTAAATTCAGGCAAGACGTTTGTCTTCCTGGCTTTCGGCGGTAAACAGATTCTAGCATGCTCGGTGGGACCTCTTCCTCTTTCCACTCCACACTTCATGTGTCGTGTTCGCGAACGAATCGCGGTTTAATATGGTTGCCCCTGGATTCGAGGTACTAAGATTTGGTGTCTTTCTTCATGCAGAAGAGAAGATGACATCGATGGCTTCCAACTGTACCAATTGCAATAACAACTCCCACTCCGACCTTGCTGGAGGAGTAACCTATGGGCCCCAAGCGGCCTCCATCTTCTCAATGCCAGTGGAACAGGTGACTCAGGCCACCACTGGACTGTTCTTCGGGGCCATGCTCCCGCCAATGAGCTTCAATGCTTCAATATCATCACAGGAGGCTCCAAAGAAGTCGGTCTTCAATCGGCTTGCAACTACCACGGCCACTCTCAATAGGTCGTCCAAGTCTGCCGCCTCAGTCTTCGATAGGCTAAGCCAAAGCTCAAGTGGGCCTGCGAAGAAGACCACGATACCTGAAGGGGTTATCCCGAAGCGGGTAGCCATTCCATCTCTGGTAGACGAAGTCACCAAAGGGGCTTCTCCTTTTAAGGGATCGGTCTTCACAAGACTGGCCGTTCCAACTCCTGCTGTAGGCGAGGTCATTAAAAATGCTTCCCCTGCTAAAAAGTTGGCCTTTGCAAGATTGATCGTTCCCTCTCAGCGGATGTCGGTCTTCGACAGGATGACACCCACAACACCTGATCAGAGTAGGGGGCATGACGAAGCCACTCCTGTAACTGAACCATTCCCATCTGCACGACATGCTCAACGTCGCCACTGGCGCCGAGTAAGGAAGGCTGGGGGCAGTTCCCCCTCTGGACTTACCCCAACATCTCCAATAGTGGAAATTGATGCTGCTGTTCTAACTAAGAACAGTTTTGAGCTGCTCAAGAGGGTGCGCAAGAACTCTCTAACTGCGATACTGAAGAAGTCTCCTCCGCCTGTTGAAAACACAACACAGGTGAAGCCGGAACATCCTCCTCAGCGATTGTCCTTCAAGATCCACAGAGTTTGGCGGAAAGTCCAAGACTCTGTAATTGACAAAGATTACTCTCACTGGCTGAAGAAGACGAAGGCTCGGCAAGAGGAGGACCATCCTTCCGCCGTACCATGAAAGGTATCGTTTGCATGGGTGCCTGCCGCAACGGCCCCCTCAACTTCGATCTCCCATAAGAGGAGAAGGCCGGAGAAGATCCCCATGCTGGCAGCAAAGATCAAAGGCAGTGGACCTAAACGCCCCAAGTCTGGGGGCATGGTAGTACACACGGTATACATGGCTTCCAGGAAGGAGGAAAGCCGTACTTCCACGGGTCATCGACCACTCACACGATCGGTGACAAAAGCTCAGGAGCAACAACAGAAGCTCCAAGAGATGTTGACGAGGATGTCCGCACTCACCGGGCAGAAAGAAAGCCCGGAAGATCGTCGGAGCAACGCCAGGAGCAGGAGACCGACACCGAATTCCTACGGAGGGTGCTTGAAAAGAAGGACAAGGAGGTCGCGGAACAAGCGGCTAATATAAAACAAATGGCACTTCTGTTCCAAGACATGGTGGGGATGATGATCCAGCCGGATCCTCCGGCCGAAGACCCTACAATAATCATTGAAGACGACAGATGGGAGACATTAAACCCTCTTCCGGCTTTATCAACAGCCAGGGAGGAGACGATCTCCAAAGCTACCCTTGATGACTACATAGCTCAACAAATACGAGCTCATCAAGCGAACGAAGCGGCAGGCCAGGTCGTTAGAACTGGGCGACTTATCCAGGCTGGTACGACCAAATTAAGAACCCGCCAGGATATACGATCCCCAAATTCCATGTGTATAAGGGGACGGGCAATCCGCACCAGCACGTTGCTCAATTCAGAGCTTTGTGCGGTAACACCGGGGGCGATGACAAACTATTGCTTCGCCAATTTGTCGGCAGCTTGGCGGAGAATGCATTTGAATGGTATTTGGAGCTTCCAAATGACTCCATTAAGACATTTACGGAGATGGAACTACTTTTCACACAACGGTTTGCAAGCACAAGAGAGCGCACCCCAATCACGGCATTAATCAATGCTAGGGTGAAGCCGGGAGAAACCTGGGTTCAGTACGCAATTCGGTGGCGGAACCTATGGTCAAAATGTAAACAGCGCATAGAAGAAGCTCCTGCTATGGGCATGTTCGTAGGGACCCTTGATCTTCAGGCAACTATATCCCAGTTTATGATGTTCCTCAAGCCAACCACCTTCCAGGCCTTGATTGACAAGCTGGCCCAAATGGACCAGATGGGCCATAGGCCGTCTTCTTCAAAGACAGATCTTCGGAATGAAAAGGGCAAAGGGAAAGCGACCTTCGTCGCCAACGCTCAACAACAACTGAGTGACCCGAAACCGGTTGCTCGCTAAAACGAAAAACCAAGAACCCTCGAAGAAAAGTTGCGACGTCCTTAATCGTTCCCCCGGGATAAAACGAGGAGACTATTCGAACTGGCAGTGCGCAACATGCTCATCACTCTGCCAGATCCGAGACGCCCACTGTAATCAGGTAACGTCAACAATCCTAATTACTGCCCCTACCACCGAATAGTAGGCCATCCAATCGAAGATTGCTACATCTTCAAAAACTGGGTTGAAGACCAGTACCAACAGGGCAAGTTCGAGCTGTTCGAAAACTGGAAGGTAAACCCGCCGCAGCAGCACGCTCCTAAAAAGGTGGATACGCCGGGGGCATCATGCTCATTTGTAGAAGAAGCTCCGTGGGAAGTGGTCCTTTCAGCTAAAACTAAAAGAATGCTGAAGGATCTTCAAGCATGTCCAGCGATTAGGTGGAAGAGCCCGCCGGAGCCTGAGATTATTGACGGAATGCTGAAGCCGCGCCCAACGCCGAAAGTTATTAATGATGGGCAAAACCTCTAGGCAAAGCCTCCGAAATCTTTAAAGAAAAAGAAGAAGGCCAAGAAGCCCGTGCAGCTCGACGGAAATCGTACGGGTCTGCAAAAGTACATCGACGCACTAGAGGAATACAACCAAAAAGCGCGGACCCCAGTCACACTGGAAGAATTCCTCAAGCATATTCTTGAGAACGGAGATAGTGACATTGATGAAGGAGACGACTCGTCAGAAGAACCAGAGGATTATGTGGCGAGTTGCCACATGATCTCTCACTCGTCGACAAGTAGCGAAGAAGCTTCTGACGTAGAGAAACTGGGGGCAAATCCAGAACCAAAATCCCTGGAACCGTCAGATGACCTGATCGACAAGCTGCTGAGTGAAGCCCTTCAAAAGAGCAAAGCTGACCGAGGACGTGAAACGGCCATATACGAAAATGCCAAGCGTCGGCGTCAAGCTGAAGAAGCTCCGGTAATGAGAAGTCATAAAGTACCCCAACTGGATCAAAGCGTGCTTGCCACCAGCAAAAGTAGAATCAAGATAAGGAAGCAGTTCGCCAAAGCTCTGTCAATGGGAATGAAGCTGCCACTTTTCGAAGAAAATACTTTCGGGAGTATCTGCCCCGAAGAAGTGGATGTACATCCGAACTACTACTTGTACCATCGGAAGGTCACGCACCCTACCGAAAAGTGCAATGCCTTCAAGAAGTGGCGGCAAGGATATGTTGCCCATCAACAACACTTCAAGCGGATGAAGCGCAAAGCCCGTCGGGAACAGAGAAGCGCGACGGACGAGCATGAAGGAACAGCCTTTAATTGTCATATGGTTGATGCCATCCCAACAGAAAGGAAGTCTCAAGTTCTTACCTTCGGGTGTGATTCAGACAAAGAAATGGCCCTCGGCCCTCTCTTCAAGGAATCCACCTTCGGAAAAAAGAAGAGATGAGGAATTGTGAGAACATTCAGCTGCGTAACCGTACGTTGCCTGAAAAGAATCATGGACCCTCAAACAAAGGTTCGGGCAAAAGGGACAAAGGGAAGGAAAAAGTCCCTGAGGAGATTGTTCTCGATGATAGAGTTGTCGAAGAGCTCATAGTCAAAGACCCGCTCAAGAAGAACAAGGTGGATTACAATATCCTGGCATATCTGAGAAAGATACCCTCACAATTGAGTATCTTGGATGCCCTTCTCCTGTCTAAAGAGGTAGGAGATTCCCTAATCAAGATGTCACAAGAGCCCGACCAGTTTCAAGCCTTCCTTGCAGAAGAAAAGATAAAGGACGAGCTGGAAGAAGTCTACACGGCTGACATCACCTTCAGCGAAGAAGATCTTCTCCTCGGAACGTGCGAGCACAGCCGTCCGCTGTATGTAACCGGGTATTGTCACGATATCAAGATAGGGAAGATTCTGGTCGACAATGGGTCCTCCGTCACCCTTCTCAATGTAAGAGTGTTGAAGGAGATTTGCATGAATGTGCAGCACTTGGCTTAGGATAAAATTACCATCTCCAGTTTTGACTCCCAATCATCACAAACGCTCGGGTCTGTAATACTGACATTACGCTTCGGGCTGCTCGTCACTGAAATCAAGTTCCATGTTATTGACACCAAGACTTGCTATAATGCTTTGCTCGGTAGGCCTTGGTTACATGAGTACAATATCATTCGTTCTACACAACACCAGTATATGAAGTACTTCAAGGATGGCCTCGAGTACACAGTTACATGGGAGCTGAATCCATTCTCCATAAATGAAGTCCGCAAATATGAAGACACCAAGTACTTCTTACCAGACTTCTAAGACATGGAAAGATGTCGCAAACCAGAGAGCAAGCAAAAAACCATCGCCACTATCCCGATATTTGGGAGCGATACCGAAGAGGATGAAGAGATGGTCTGCTTGGGATAACCCTAAGGCAACAGGCCAGGACCATCCACTCCTATTTTGGTCTTTGGCAGTGACTCTGAAGACGAGGCCAACGCAGTGTTCGCCGTCCGCCCGTCAATGCAGACCTTTTCTGGAGCTGACCAGAGTTTACAGGTTACCCTGGTTCCGCGGCGGAATTACAAAGAACTTGATGCACTTGATACGTACAGCGTGTAAGAGCTACAGACCTTCTATATCCCTCCTCGCCAAAGAAGTGAGAAGGCGATACTTTTCAACCAATCCACGGAGACTAAAGTGGAGAAAGAAGTATGGCACGGTGCCGAACCTGCGCTCGACAGGCTTCAACCAATCCGGCTGCCCAGATACTACGCAGAGGGACTGAAAAGGCTATTGAGACGCTAAAGTGTACCCTTCAAGCAGACCGCTCGACAAGACAAATTTTATAACAAGATTTGGGACGTTCCTGGGACTCAGCGGAAGATACCCAACGGGAGAATGGAGACGACTGGCCTTAGATACGTTCGGTCTAATAAACGGGAGCGGTTCCATGGCTTCCATGTCATAAATAACTCCGGTGGAGAAGCGAATGCATTTCCGGACAGCGTTGATGTTGAACCAGAGCGAGATCCAACCAAGAGAATACCAAGCCCGTCATTCGAAGAACAGATTGACAAGCTGATGAGAGAAGCGGGTCAAAAGGTTCGGGATGATCATAGCCGCGAAATGGCCATTTACGAGAAAGCCAGGACGCAGCGTATCATTCAGCAGGCTACGGGAGGAGAAGACGATGATTCCTTTCACCCTCAGCCTGCTATGCGCTCTCACGGCAAGGAAAAAGTCCGACGCAAAAGCAATGACAAGATCAAGAACGGGGACGGCGTTCAAAGACAGCGAAGCAGATCCAAGAAGCCACGCCAGCGAGAAAAAGTCAGCTGGAACCCGTCTTTTATGAAGAAGATGGGTCGGGAGTACTCTTTCCCTCAAGACAAGACAAGGAAAAGATTCAACCTTGTCATGAAGTATCAAATGATGATGCTCCTAGAGTCTCGATACCCCAAACAGATAAACAAGGTCCATCACCCGGATTATTGTTCCTACCACCGAGTAGTGGGACATCCTCTTGAAGACTGCTTCACCTTCAAAGACTGGGTTGAAGATCAGTATTAGCAAGGCAAGTTTGCTCTATCCGACTGTTAGAGGGTAGCCCCGCCATGAAAGCATGAGCTAAGAGCAACCTACACTGCGAGGGAAAGTCTAGATGAACATCGAGCTTGAAAACGAGCTAGTACCTGCCATATGATAACATTCTCAAAGGAAGGAGAGCACGAGAATGCGAACGACCTCTCCCAGTGTTTCGCAAATGAAGATGAGAACGAGGTGATCTCAGAATTTCCACCGGCGCCAAAAGAGCTGGAAGATGGGATACACACCACAACAGACAACTTGAGAAGAATCGACTTGGGGACGTTAAACGATCCAAGGCCAACGTTCGTCAGTGAGCTGCTGTCTGAGAAACAGGTGGACACATTAAAGGAAGTGCTTATGTAGTATAAAGACTGTTTCTCATGGAACTATTCCGAGATGCCGGGATTAGATCCAGAGATAGCTATGCATAAACAGACGATATCGTCGGATGTCAAGCCAGTCAAACAAGCGCCAAGAAGAATGCGGCTCAAGCTTGAGATGAGTATCAATGCCGAAGTAAAGAAGCTAATCGACTCCGGCTTCATCCAAGAAGTTCAATACCGTGACTGGATCGCCAATATCATTCCGGTAATGAAGAAAAAAGGGACAGTACGCATCTGCGTAGATTTCCGGGATCTCAACAAAGCTTATCTGAAAGATGACTTCCCAGTGCCAGTTACCGAGCTGATGATCGATCACACATCTACCCATGAAGTCTTCTCCTTCATGGACGGATCCTCAGGGTACAACCAAATCAAGATGCATCCTGAAGACAAAAGCACATTGCTTTCCGGACTCCGTTGGGCATATTCTGCTACAAAGTGATGCCCTTTGGTCTGAAGAACGCTGGCGCCACCTACCAGAGGGCCATGACAAAGATCTTCGATGACCTTGTACATGATATTGTTGAATGTTATATCGACGGCCTCGTGGTGAAGAGCAAATCATACGAGGAATACTGGGAGCATTTGAAAATAGCGTTCCAACGTCTTCGGAAATATAATCTGAAGATGAACCCTCTGAAATGCACGTTTGGAGTTTCCTCAGGCAAATTCCTAGGATTCATCGTACGACACCGGGGCATCGAAATAGACCCATCAAAGATTAAGGTGATTATGGAAATGCCCGTGCCAAGAACTCTCAAACAACTGCGATTTTTTCAAGGAAAGCTCGCGTATATCCGACGGTTCATAGCTAACCTCTTCGGCAAATGCCGCCCCTACAGCCATCTAATGAAGAAGGGGACCCCATTCGTTTGGGATCGTAAATGCCAAAATGCACTGGACGAAATCAAGAAATATCTACAGAACCCGCCGGTACTGACCGCTCCAGTCAAGGGAAAGCCTCTCATCCTATACACAATAGCCCTTGAAGGTTCTTTATGCGCGCTATGGGCATAGGAGAACGACCAGGGGAAGGAGAGAGCTTTCTACTATTTGAGTCGAGTTCTCCTGGGGGAAGAAAATAACTACTCCCCTATCGAAAATCATTTCCTGACACTTATCTTCGCGATAACGAAGCTTCGACATTATGCATTGGCATATGAGGTCCAACTCATATCAAAGGTGGATCCTCTCAAGTATTTGATATCAAGAGCCATGCTAACGGGAAGGCTTGCCAAATGTGCCCTCCTCTTGATGGAGTTCTCGATAGTATATCGACCCCTCAAGGCAATAAAAGGCCATGCCATCGCCGACTTACTCGCTGAACATCCGATACCTGCAGACTCTCCCTTGAAATGCGAGTTACCGGCACGCGTTTGATGCAATTGATGGGGAGAAAGAAGAGAATGATATCCGATGGGAACTCTACTTCGATGGAGCGTCCTCCTTGAAGAAGCGAAAGCAAAACACCCCCATGATTAAAGCCGGGGTGGGCCTTATCTTTGTGACTCCACAAGGAGGGATAATGCATTTTGCCCTATCTTTAACTGAGCCGAGAACAAACAATGAGGCTGAGTATGAAGCTTTGATAGCAGGTCTTGAGATTGCTGTCGACATGGGCGTCGAAAACTTCCTCATATATGGAGACTCCCAGCTGGTCGTTAGCCAAATAAATGGCGACTACCAGACGTGCAAACCAGAACTGATCAGGTATGGTGAAAGAGTGAAGCAACTGTTAATGTAAATCTCCTCCTACACCCTGGAAAGCATACCGCGTGCGGAAAAAAGTAAGGCGGATGCGTTATCCAAGCTCGCTAAAGAACTGGCCGACGAAAACCTCGATGACATAAGGATCATTGTGCAAAGCTGCCGGATTCTCGCGCCAACAGAGATATCTCTGAAGACGTCTAAAGCAGGGGAGGCGACAAAACAAGCGGCTTTCCAAGTAGAGGACTAAGAAAGGGCTGTGGATTGGGGAGAAGTCTTCATAGACTACTTCAAATCCCATCGAACGCCCAATAATGCATCGTCGAGACATCAGCTCATGAAGCGAGCTTTGTCCTTTGCCTTCGTCAATGATACTCTATATAAGAGATCATTCAATTGTTTGTGGTTAAGGTGTCTGGGGCCAGAAGAATCAAGGAGAGTTGTCCAAGAAACTCACGACGGACTCTGCGGTTCTCATCAGGCTGGGCCCAAGATGAAGTTGAAGATCAAAAGAATGGGCTATTACTGGCCCACAATGATTCATGAATGTCTCAAATATATGAAGCAGTGTCACTCGTGCCAAATTCATGGGGACTTCTTCCACCAGCATCCGAATCCGCTACACCCAACACTGACTAGCTGGCCATTCGAAATATGGGGAACCGATATAATTAGGTCCATCGAACCGGCATCATCCAAGGGACGTCGGTTCATACTAGCACAACAGATTACTTCTTCAAATGGGTAGAAGCAATACTGCTAAGAGAGGTGAAGACGGAGAACATCCTCCATTTCTTCAGAACACATGTCATCTACCGATTCGGCGCTCCGCGACGGATCATCTCAGATAATGGGCTGGCCTACAGAAACCATAAGATCAGCCGCTTCGCACAGCAGCATAAAATAGATTGGAGATACTTTTCGGTCTATAATCCCCAAGCTAACGGTCTAGCTGAGGCTTTCAACAAGACCTTGACAAAGATCATAAAGAAAACGATGTCCAGAAATAAAAAGGACTAGCACAAGAGATTGCATGAAGCTCTCTGGGCCTATCAGACCACGTTCAAGATGGCCATGAACACAACGCCATTTGCGTTAGTATTCGGCACGGAAACGGTACTTCCCTTGGAGATAGAGCTACCCTCTCTGCGAGTGGCGGTTCGGTACGAACTGACGGATGAAGAAAATGCCCATCTTCGGCTTGAGGAACTAGACGCCCTTGATGAAACTCGTCTCATGGCGCAGCAAAACCTAGAATCTTACAAAGAAAGGATGACGCGCTCATACGAAAGATAGACTAGGCCGAGAAAATTCCGCCAAGGCGAACTCGTGCTAGTCGTAAAAAGACCTATGTTCCCCAATCGTGCTAAACGGGGGAAATTCGAGCCGAACTATGAGGGCCCGTACATCATAGACAAGGTCTACCAAGGCGGGGCCTACTTGCTCATGGATATGCATGGCGAAAGACCCTTCCGGTCAATAAACGGCCTGTTCCTAAAGAAATACTATGCTTGACAAGTTACGACTCAGGTTAATGATGGATGACGACGCTTGTGTTCGCTTGCTATGTTCCTGAGTCCAAACTCTATAAGTAGTATCTAGCGAAACCTCGCCTCAAAATCCCCTACGGATCGTAACTTCCTTAAACTAGCTATGGACCAAGATATCCTTAAACTAACATTGGACCGAGATGTCTTTAAACTAACAACGGACCGAGATGTCCCTAAACTAACAACGTCGCCTTAAACACGGCGATAGTGGAGTGCAAGTCCATAAGTCCCAGCAATGAGGACTGTAACTCAAATCCCACCGCAAACAAATGGGTCACATGCGGCGAAACTATTCTCGAGAGTTTCACCGTAAAAAAACGGTACGTCCAAAAGCAAAATTGGCACGGATGAAAACCCGAAAGGGCTCCGTGAGTAAAAACAGCAGGACTGCCGGCGAGTTCGTGAAAACCCGAAAGGGCGCAGACTCGTAAAAAAAATTCATGCACACTTGCGAGGTCCTCTCGACCTTGTGAGGAGAAAGCACCTGCGTGGGATCCTTACGACTCACAAGGGAGCAACACACTTATGGATCCCCACGATTCCTTAGGAGAAATTACACTTATGAGATCCTCACGCCTCGTAAGGAGAATCCCCCTTATGAGACCCTCACGGCTCATAGGATTCGAAATCCTTAAATACAGGGACCTAAACCTGTTCTTAAGCCATCACATTCCCCAAGTTGCCCTACAGGCGGTCCGATATCGGCCCTTGTATACAATCCACGGCCACAAATAAACGTTTCCCCCACCAAGTCCCACCAACGACGAGGAATGTCCTCATGTGGTGAACGACATTTGTAAGTCCTCTCGACTTATAAGGAGAAAACACTCTTATAAGATCCTTACGACTTATAAGAGAACACACATTTAGGAATCCTCACGACTCCTAAGGAGAAAACACACCTACGAGATCCTCACGACTCGTAGGGAGGAACACCTTTATGAGACCCTTACGGCTCATGAAGTCAAAAAGCCATAGTCGACAGGATCCTAACCCTGTTTGCTAAGCCACCTTTGTTCGAATCGACAAAAGCAAATGATGATTCGCTCCTGGCAACATTCCAATGGTAGCGATGCTGATGCCCAAGATTGGTATAAAATTTCGAGCTTTTTTATGGCAAATGATAATTCGCTCTTGGCAATATTCCAGCCGCAGCGATGCTGATGCCAAAATTGGTGTCAGATCTCAAGTTCCATACTCCCAATAACAATTAGCGAGCAAAAATGCATATGAAATCGCTGAAATGATAGGGCAACTCGCAACAAAAATCAGCGGGTAAAATTTATACATATAAAAATAGCTGAAATGATTGGGCAACTCACAATAAAAAGCAGCGAGTAAAGAAAAAGAGAAATAGCCGAAATGATTGGGCACCGCGAAAAAATAGACGAAATGATTGGGTAATCGCGACGTTCGCGATATAAAAAGCTGAAACGATAGAGCATTGCGGAAAGAAATAAAAAGTGAATTGAAATTTTTTCCCTACAGGTGAGATCACATTGACCCCTGTATACAATCCATGGGCACAAACGAAAAGGGAACCACATTGTTCCACCAGGCTTCATCAAAGGGAAGCTAGATCTCGATGGCTACACCTACAGCCTAGAAATCAACAATGACGTTCCTTCTCGTTCCAACCAGAAGCAGATACGATGTCAGCAAAATGGAGCCACGACAAAGTCCCCTAGTTCCAAATCTCGATGGTTCACGGATAACCTAGAGACTACCTCGAAGCCATGGCAGTATAACACCTTAGAGTGTGATTAGTAGCTAATTATACTTTAATGTGTGGTTTTTAGTAAAAAATTTACCAAAACGATTTTAAAATATTTTATCAAAATTTATGAATATTTTATTAGATTTTAATTAGGTTTGTACACACATGTGCATGTAAACTAGGGTTAAGTTTAGGGTTAAACCATGTTTAGACAACTGTGGTGGACTAACTCATTCTTATTAGGTTAATTTGAATTTCCTTAAGTGTATTAGTTTTTCTCTTAAAAAAAAGAAAGGAAATGAATTTTTGCTTTGTAGGTTGACTTGTAGAGAGAGAGAGAAAGGGCATGATGGCTTGAGCCATGCTTGCAATTAATGAGGAGAGAGAGAGGGGGGAAGGGCGTTGACTCTCATAATCTCTCATTTCTTTTGCAAACACTCACACAGTCTCTTTCTCACATCTCTCTCCCTCTCATTCACACACACACACACACTCAGCAGGCGGCAGCAGCAGCAGCACACAGCAGCAGCAGAAGCAAGCAGCGGCAGCACTAAGCAACAGCAGCAACAGCAAACAGCAGCAGCAGCAGCATCCTCAGCAACAGCAGCAACATTGCAACAGCTCCTCCTTCTCTTCTTCTTCTCCTTCCTCCTGTATCCTAGGATCAAGTGGGGTATAATCTCTAAACTCAACTCCTTTTTGCTAAGCTTATATGTTATTTAGCTTCGGATAGTGTTTAATATGAGTTTTTGGTGCTAGTTTGTAGTTTAATTGGGTTTTTGGCCAAGTTAGAGTTTTTATGGCTTAATTAACTTAGGTAGGTGTTATTAGTGCTGTGTTAACCTAGTAGTATTACTAGATTTAGCTAAATCACCTTAAAGTCTCAAACTTGAAATTTTAAAATACGGTTTTGGAGCAAAATGTAGGATATCCGAGATCTGCTACAACTGTGATCATTTTCTAGCATAGTAAACATGTTCAGAATTGTATGCAGGCCTTACTGAGTGTTGTGTTGATTTTCAAGCCCACCCCTTCCCAAAAATTCGACGACTTCCCCCATGATTCCGGCGTCGCCGGCTTACCTGTGCAATTGGGTGTTGGTGCTTGGGCTAGTGGTGTCTGTGGGTGTTTGTCTGGGTTTGGTATTATTTACTTTCTCTAATTGTTTGTAGGTAGAAATCTGGGAGAGTTTGGGTTAGTTTTAGTATTTCGTGGACTTTGACGATAATTTGGTGGTTTAATTGAAAAATAGGATGATTCAGGGTGATTATAGTTAGATCAGCTCTAATTTGTGCTGGTGGTATCACTTAAGTCAAGTAATTTCACCTAATATCACTTGTGCACCCTATTGTTGCAAACTAGGTGTTTTAAAACGGTTTTAAACTAAACTTTATGATACATAAAATTTGCTGAATCTAGGGTTGTAATTTTAGTAAGCAAACATATACACTAGGCTATGAATTGTGCTAGGATCATAGTGTAGAAACCTGGACCCCTTCCACCGTTTTTTGGCCGATACCCTACCCATAGCCGCCGGCCCAATTGCTTGGGAATTTGTTGGAGTTTTGCAGGTAGTTGTCTATAGGTATTGTGAGAGGTTTGGTCTTGTTTGATTTTCTTGTTTATGCTCCACATTAAATCTGGGACCTGTTTACTTATTATTTGCGTAGCGGGACTTGCGCGACACGTACGATACGAGTTGAATTGGTTTGCTGTGTATCACAGCGTGTCGCTGTGTGCCACAGCGTGTCGCGTTGGGTTTTGGTGTATCCACACACGTTACGTATGCACGCACGCGTTTAGTTCGCGACGCGAGTTTCTCGTTTGGTTTTAATATCGCATCTTTGCAGGATTTTAGCTTATGTGTATTCTTTGTGTAAATTCTGGGTTCGCAGGCGGGTACGTCGGATGCCGTAAAGAAAGGGAAGCAGATAGTCGGCTACACTTAGCACGAGATCAGGTGAGTAGATTTAACAACTACGGGGAAATCGCCCGTATGGCGTTAAGCGTCAGGGCATGATAGGATATCGTAGTCGTGTGTACATTTATATGTATATTGCTCGTGCATACATACTATTGTAGCATACCATCTTTTGTTGCATATAGAAATGGTAGTTATATAACACCGCACTGTCACTAACGGTTCAAGCTGCACGAGCACTATTTGTATGTTACACTCACACCGTTAGTGATTGCCATGATACTCGCACTATAGGATTGCTACGAACCATACATCATTTTGATTACCGCATCACTGATGATTACACTTTGATATATTCATATTGCGCACATACACATTGTATACCTATATTGGTGCACACATACATTGATATATCCATATTGCGCACATACACATTGTATATCCATATTGGTGCACACATACTTTGATATATTCATATTGCGCACATACACATTGTATACCCATATTGGTGCACACATACATTGATATATCCATATTGCACACATACACATTGTATATCCATACTGGTGCACACATACATTGATATATCCATACTTGCGCATATACACATTATATATCCACATTGGTGCACATATACATTGATACCTTCATACATGCGTATATATCCACTTGCACATCCATACCTATATACATACATATTTCACATACATGGATGATACTGGCTTTGATTTCTAGAAAATGGGAACCGCATGAGATATTTTCAAAACTGGATCCATTTAAAAGAGCGGTTTCCCCTTTTTACTCTTAGTGGCATACGACACATTGCATGGATTTACGCATTGAGTTTTGGATTTCCTTTGATTTCTGGATTTGAGAACCGTGGTATTATTTTGAGAAAACATGCTCTGTTTTGAAAACCCGGTTTCTCTTGATATGATATTTCAGTGCGTCCACCATGCGTTTTCTCGTTTCTGAGACCTGTGATGTGTGAACCCGAATCGAGGAGCTGGATGAGGCCGATTACGGGTACATGGTGGACCTGGTATGGTACCCCGGGGCAAGAAAGGGATGCTGTGTATACCGACGGTGAGCCTGGCAGAGGGACTACTACCTACCGGTGATTGGTTGGACCTGGCGGTTATCCGGAGGATACTGACCAGAGTTATGAGATAGATACGGGATGACCCGTACTGCCGGGGCCGAGGGCCGATTCCGCAGACGGAGCCCGTGGGCCGATCCGGACTGACGGAGCCCGATACATGAGGATTTGTGTGTCGATGCTTGACACGATTATTTCATGATATTTTCGAGTGCCGATGTTGGGCACTCACGATTCCATGAGATTTACAGGATTTGAGGGCCGATTAGAGTGACGGCGCCTGAGTTTTTATTGGGATTTGGGGTGTATTTGATCGACACCGGGTATTTTTTCCACGTTGATGATCAGTGTAGATATTTTATCCCATGCTCAACATTCATTGTTATGCATTGCATCATGTAGTCGTAGTACCTGATAGAGTACTTTGGCATGATTATTGCATACCCTGCTCATCATATATAGATGTTATTAGATTGCACTTGTTATGCATGATTATTGCATACCCAGCTCATCATATAGATGTTATCTGTTTACACATGTTAGAGTATCGCAGCACGTGCATACTCGCGATTATCTTTATATGTTATCTACTATTCACGAGTTGGCAACTCACCCCCGTTGTGCCACAGTGTTTGCAGGTTGCCCCTCAGAGTAGTTGCGGCAGGGCTACTTCCTTGTATCTTTTTGCTACGGATACCACTGCAGTTGGCGTGGGAGCCGTTTGCTTATAGGTGGGTTTTTGCGGTATTCGTTTATTTTCAATTTGTACATTCTATTGTATGTAGTACTCTCCATCTACCATTTCATGTATTGACTTAGAGACCAGTTGTGAGGGCGATGTATATTATTTTGTACTCTGGTGTCGAGCTCGTGTGAACCGACTTTATTTATACAGTTTCATCTTTTATGCTGTTTTACTGATATTGTCCATTTCTTCGCTACGACGTCGTATATTATCATTGTGATGGTTGTTTCCGCCGTTGGGCGTGATTGCTCCCGTTTGGGGATGCTTTATTCTTATTATATGCCATTTTTACTTATATCATGTCTTGTACCCGTTTTCGGGGCCCGTTTTTACAAAGGAGGTGCTGCCGAAATTCTTAAGAAAATAACTTAAACTTTAAAGATTTTTACTCGAGTTTTCTAAATGTTTTAAACCAATGTTTCCAACACTCACTACTTTTAATGGTTTTGATTTCTGGGTTTCGGCTTACTTAGTCGCGTTACGCATGTAGACGTTACATCGTTAAGTGCTGGTCACGGGCCGAACTTTGGGTCGTGACAAAGTTGGTATCAGAGCGTAGGTTTTACCTTTCGAAGTGTAGGATGACCCTGGTATGATGGAGTAGGTAGCTGAAGCAGAGTGGCGTAGCGTGTGTATGTTCCGCGGCATACTCACGATACGGTACTCCACCTAAGTGACTTTAGGACTTATTGATTGAAATTCCTTCATGGTTATATACATTCTTGTGATTCGATTTCCGTATCCTTATCGAATCCTATTTTCTTTTCAGCCATTATGCCGCCAAAGAGTACGAGGGCGCAGAGAGCGGCCGCAAGAGCCGAGATTAGAGTTGACTCATCTGAGACGAAGACTGACCCGGGCAGTACACCCGTTGTACCAGAGCAGACTGTTCCTCCTTCGGCAGATCAGATCGCCATGCTAGGGGCCGGTATGCAGGAGATGCGCCAGATGATAGGGTCGTTAGTCGAGACGCTTCGAGTGCAGCGACCAGAGGTAGTTCCACCCGTTACGGGGACCGCGATGGTACCTACAGTACAGGCAGTTGCCCCTGCAGCTACAGAGGTTATTACGGTATCACTATCAGAGTTTATGAGGCTAAAGCCTCCGGTCTTCACAGGCACCGATGCAGCCGAGGACCCATAGTTATTTATCGACAGGATGGCCCGGATATGTCGTTCACTCAGATGCTCAGATGCGAGATGGGTGGAGTTCGTGAGCTTTCGCCTGGAAGGTCTTGCGCAGAAGTGGTGCGAGTCGGTAGAAAAGGGCAGAGCAGCAGGTCTTCCTCCTATGACCTGGACCGAGTTTATGACGGTATTTCTAGCCCGTTTCCTTCCCCAGAGTGTCAGGGATGCCGGAGCGCGCAGGTTCGAGTCATTACACCAGACGCCGGATATGACGGTGGTGGAGTATGATGTGCAGTTCACCGAGCTATCTGTTTATGCCCTGTATTCAGTGGCTACTGAGGAGATGCGAGTCAAGAGGTTTGTTTGAGGCTTGCTTACCCCACTGTTTCTTGCGATTAGTGCACAACATTGCGAGACTTTTGCAGCAGCTGTAGACGCAACCCTATTAGTCGAGGAGCGCCTTGCTGAGACTTCGGTAGTTCCAGGGCCGAAGAGAGTTCGTACAGATACGTCAGCACAGAGACAGCCGTTTAGGCGCCGCGACAGGTTCCGTTCAGGTACGGGGGGTAGCGGAGGCTCGAGACGAGGTCAGCTATTTAGCTCTTATCCCTAGGAGGGTCAGCCGGCACCATCCAGATATTTCCGATGCGGGAGTACTTATCATCGTGTGCGAGATTGTCCGGAGCCACATGAGGGCGAGACAGCCGTACCACATGTCACGTTTCTACCTTCTCCACCCCAGAGGGCGTTGCCTATTGTACCTACTGTTGCTCCATGTCAGACTCATGTGTAGAGAGGTCATGGTCGCGGAGGGTTTGCTTATAGAGGACGAGATGGTCGAGGCAGAGGACAGCCAGCTGCCGGCAAAGGACAGCCAGTCACCAGTAGGGGACCGCCAGTCGCAGGTAGAGGACAGGTACGTGTATTCGCTTTGACGCATCAGGACGCGCAGGCGTCCAATGTAGTGGTCTCAGGTACCCTTTTAGTATGTTCTGTTGACGCACACGTGTTGTTTGATCCGGGATCCACGCACTCATACGTTTCCACACACTTTGTGCCGAGTTTGGGTAGAGAGTCTGGTTTACTTGATCAGCCGCTTGCTGTGACCACTCCTGTGGGCGAGTCGTTTATTGCTAGACACGTGTTCCGATCGTGTGTTGTCCGTATTGGCGAGAGAGAGTTGCCTGTCGACTTGATCCTTCTTGAGATGTTGGACTTCGACGTTCTTCTGGGCATGGATTGGTTAGCCACGTGCTATGCGTCTGTGGACTGCCGCGAGAAGACAGTTAGGTTTTGTTTTCCCGGCGAGTCGGCTTTTGTTGTGCAGGGGGACCGTTGTGCCGCCGCTCACAGTTTAATTTCTTCTCTTCGCGCTGGACAGCTTTTGAGGAAGGGATGTTAGGGATTTCTAGCCTATGTTTGCGATACTAGAGCTACAGAGGTTCCGTTGGACCAGGTTCCGATTGTTAATGAGTTCCCTGACGAGCTTCCTGGGCTACCGCCTGAGCGCGATATTGTTTTCTGCATTGACTTGATTCCCAGCACGGGGCCTATTTCCATACTGCCTTATCGGATGGCCCCGGCGGAGCATAGAGAGTTGAAAGGTTAGTTGCAAGATTTGCTGGATAAGGGGCTCATTCGACCCAGTGTGTCTCCTTGGGGTGCTCTAGTCCTGTTTGTCAAGAAGAAGGACGGTAGTTTGCGCTTGTGTATAGACTACCGCCAGCTGAATAGGGTTACCGTGCGGAACAGATATCCGTTACCATGCATCGATGACTTGTTCGACCAGCTTCAGGGTGCAGGATACTTTTCGAGGATCAACTTGCGATCAGGCTACCATCAGTTGCGGGTTCAACAGGAGGATATTCCGAGAACGGCTTTTTGCACGCGTTACGGCCATTATGAGTTTTTGGTGATGTCGTTCGGACTCACTAATGCCCCAGCAACATTTATGGACTTGATGAACCGTATTTTCAGGCTGTATCTTGATCTGTTCATCATCGTATTCATTGACGAAATTTTGGTGTATTCCCGGAGCCGAGAGGAGCATGAGCAGCTCCTGCAAATCACATTGCAGACTTTGAGGGAGCACCAGCTGTTCACAAAATTCTCCAAGTGCGCGTTTTGGCTTGACAACATAGATTTCTTGGGTCACGTGATTATGCGAGATGGTATATGTGTGGACCCGAAGAAGATCGAGGCCGTTCAGCATTGGCCCAGACCGACATCAGTTACGTAGATCCGCAGTTTCCTAGGACTGGCAGGCTACTACCGACGATTTGTACAGGACTTCTCCTGTATTGCTGCACCGTTGACCGGGTTGACCCGGAAGGGAGTTCCTTTTGACTGGACGGAGGCGTGCGAGCATAGCTTTCAGCAGTTGCAGACCTGTTTGACTACGGCGCCGGTGTTATCATTGCCTTCAGGATCGGGCGGATTTATGGTCTATTGTGACGCTTCTCGAGTGGGGATAGGGTGCGTATTGATGCAGCACGGCAGGGTGATCGTGTATGCTTCTCGGCAGCTGAAGAAACACGAACAGAACTACCCCACTCATGATTTGGAGATAGCTGCAGTGGTCTTTGCACTCAAGATCTGGCTACATTACCTATACGGCGAGTCGTGTCAGATATTCACTGATCACAAGAGCTTGAAGTACATATTTTAGCAGCGAGACCTGAATCTGAGACAGCGATGTTGGATGGAGTTAGTGAAGGACTATGATTGTGAGATCCTTTATCACCCGGGTAAGGCGAATGTAGTGGTGGATGCTTTGAGTAGGAGGCCCGGGGGTAGTCTATCTTGTTTGAGCGCAGTGCAGAGGCAGTCGTCGGCAGATTGGCAGAATTTATGCAACAGCCGAGTGCAGTTCGAGTTCACTCAGATCGGGGGACAACTTGCGCATGTTCGTGCACGCCCACAGTTGCTTGACCGTATACATGAGGCACAGTACAGTGATGACCGTTGTTCAGAGATCATGGCACATATTGGACAGAGCAGATTTTCCGAGTTCGTGATTGATGATCAGGGGATACTACGATTTGGGACTAGGCTGTGCGTACCAGATGCTGAGGGACTGCGGCGTGAGATTCTTGAGGAGGTACATCGATCGGTATAAAGTGTTCATCCGGGTTCCACCAAGATGTACCATGATATGAGAGATGTTTACTGGTAGGACGGAATGAAGAGGGACGTCACAGACTTCGTGTCAAGATGACTGACTTGTCAGCAAGTCAAAGCCGAGCACCAGAGGCCTGCGGGAGAGCTACAGCCGTTACCCATTCTGGAGTGGAAATGGGAGCAGATTTCTATGGACTTCATTATGGGTCTACCCAGGACTAGTCGAGGGTATGACTCCATTTGGGTGATCGTGGATCAATTGACGAAAGCGTCTCACTTCCTGCCGGTGAAGAAAACTTTCAGATTTGCTCAGTATGCCCAGATATACATCGACGAGATCATACGACTGCATGGAGTCCCGACATGTATCGTGTCCGACAGAGGCTCCCAGTTTACCAGCCGATCATGGCAGAGGCTTCAGGAGGCTTTGGGCACCCGCTTGAGTTTCAGCACAGCATTTCATCTGCAGACCGACGGCCAGTCGGAGCGGACAATTCAGACTCTCGAGGACATGCTCCGAGCATGCGTTTTAGACTTTGGTGGTAGCTGGGATCATCATTTACCCTTGGTGGAGTTCTCCTACAACAATAGTTTCCAGGATACTATTCAGATGGCACCTTTCGAGGTCTTGTATGGGAGGAGATGTAGATTGCCCGTTTGTTGGACAGAGCTCAGTGAGAGCAATATTTTGGGGCCGCAGATCGTACAGGAGACGACCGAGAAGATACAGTTGATTCGAGATAGGATGAGGACAGCTCAGAGTAGGCAGAAGTCGTATGCTGATAGACGCCATCGCAGCTTAGAGTTCGCAGTTGGCGATCATGTTTTTCTGAGGGTCTCTCCGATGAAAGGCGTGATGAGATTTGGACGGAAGGGGAAGCTTAGACCCAGATTTATAGGTCCCTTAGAGATCCTCGAGCATGCGGGTGCAGTGGCATATCATTTGGCTCTTCCACCCGACTTCCCGGATGTTCACCCCGTATTCCACGTGTCGATGCTTTGCAGATACCTGCATGATCTTTCTCACATGATTCAGCATCAGACGTTCAGCTCGAGCATGATCTTTCGTTCACCGAGCAGCCAGTAGTGATATTGGACCGGCAGGTGAAGAAACTTCGATCAAAGGTCTTGCCATCTGTGAAGGTGCTTTGGCGTAGCCCAAATGGTGAAGAGATTACTTGGGATGCCGAGGACGAGATGCGGAAGGAATTCTCTCATCTCTTTGAAGGTACGCATAGCTATATTTTTTTTAAATTCGGGGACGAATTTCTTTAAGGGTGAAAGATTGTAACACTTTAGAGTGTGATTAGTAGCTAATTATACATTAATGTGTGGTTTTTAGTAAAAAGTTTACCAAAACGATTTTCAAATATTTTATCAAAATTTATGAATATTTTATTAGAATTTAATTAGGCTTGCACACACATATGCATGTAAAATAGGGTTAAGTTTAGGGTTAAACCATGTTTAGACAACCATGGTGGACCAACCCATTCTTATTAGGTTAATTTGAATTTCTTTAAGTGTATTAGTTTTTCTCTTAAAAAAAGAAGAAAGGAAATGAATTTTTGCTTTGTAGGTTGACTTGGAGAGAGAGAGAGAGAAAGGGCATGATGGCTTGAGCCATGCTTGCAATTAATGAGGAGAGAGAAAGGGGGGTTGACTCTCATAATCTCTCATTTCTTTTGCAAACACTCACACACTCTCTTTCTCACATCTCTCTCCCTCTCATTCACACACACACACACTCAGCAGGCAGCAGCAGCAGCAGCACACAGCAGCAGCAGAAGAAAGCAGCAGCAGCAGAAGAAAGCAGCAGCAGCAACAGCAAAAGTAGCAGCAGCATCGGCATCCTCAGCAACAGCAGCAGCATTGCAACAGCTCCTCCTTCTTTTCTTCTTCTCCTTCCTCCTGCATCCTAGGATCAAGTGGGGTATAATCTCTAAACTCAACTCCTTTTTGCTAAGCTTATATGTTATTTAGCTTCGGTTAGTGTTTAATATGAGTTTTTGGTGCTAGTTTGTAGTTTATGTGGGTTTTTGGCTAAGTTAGAGTTTTTATGGCTTAATTAACTTAGGTAAGTGTTATTAGTGCTGTGTTAACCTAGTAGTATCACTAGATTTAGCTAAATCACCTTAAAGTCGCAAACTTGAAATTTTAAAATACGGTTTTGGAGCAAAATGTAGGATATCCGAGATCTGCTACAACTGTGATCATTTTCTAGCTTAGCAAACATGTTCAGAATTGTATGCAGGCCTCACTGAGTGTTGTGTTGGTTTTCGAACCCACCCCCTTCCCAAAAATCCGGCGACCTCCTCCATGATTCCGGCGTCGCCGGCCTACCTGTGCAATTGGGTGTTGGTGCTTGGGCTAGTGGTGTCTGTGGGTGTTTGTCTGGGTTTGGTATTATTTACTTTCTCTAATTGTTTGCAGGTAGAAATCTGGGAGAGTTTGGGTTAGTTTTAGTATTTCGTGGACTTTGATGATAATTTGGTGGTTTAATTGAAAAATAGGATGATTCAGGGTGATTATAATTAGATCAGCTCTAATTTGTGCTGGTGGTATCACTTAAGTCAAGTAATTTCACCTAATATCACTTGTACACCCTATTGTTGCAAACTAGGTGTTTTAAAACGGTTTTAAACTAAACTTTATGATACATAAAATCTGCTGTATCTAGGGCAGTGATTTTAGTAAGAAAACATATACACTAGGCTATGAATTGTGCTAGGATCATAGTGTAGAAACCTGGACCCCTTCCACCGGTTTTTGGCCGATACCCTACCCATAGCCGCCGGCCTAATTGCTTGGGAATTTGTTAGAGTTTTGCGGGTAGTTGTCTATAGGTATTGTGAGAGGTTAGGTCTTATTTGATTTTCTTGTTGCTGCTCCAGATTAAATCTGAGACCTGTTTACCTATTATTTGCGTAGCGGGACTTGCGCGACACGTACGATACGAGTTGAGTTGGTTTGCTGTGTATCACAGCGTGTCGCTGTGTGCCACAGCGTGTCGCGTTGGGTTTTAGCGTATACATACATGTTACGTATACACGCACGCGTTTAGTTCGCGACGCGAGTTTCTCGTTTGGTTTTAATATCGCGTATTTGCAGGATTTTAGCTTATGTGTATTCTTTGTGTAAATTCTAGGTTCGTATGACGGATGCACACATCCATACCTATATACATACATATTTCACATACATGGATGATACTGGCTTTGATTTCTAGAAAATGGGAACCGCATGAGATATTTTCAAAACTGGATTTATTTAAAAGAGCGGTTTTTCCTTTTTACTCTTAGTGACATACGACACATTTCATGGATTTATGCATTGAGTTTTGGATTTCCTTTGATTTCTGGATTTGAGAACTGTGGTATTATTTTGAGAAAACATGCTCTGTTTTGAAAACCCGGTTTCTCTTGATATGATATTTCAGTGCGTCCACTATGCGTTTCTCGGTTCTGAGACGTGTGATGTGTGAACCCAAATCGAGGAGCTGGATGAGGCCGATTACGGGTATATGGTGGACCCGGTATGGTACCCCGGGGCAAGAAAGGGATGCTGTGTATACAGACGGTGAGCCTGGCAGAGGGACTACTACCTACCGGTGATTGGTTGGACCTGGCGGTTATCCGGAGGATACTGACCAGAATTGAGAGATGGATACGGGATGACCCGTACTGCCGGGGCCGAGGGCCGATTCCGCAGACGGAGCCCGTGGGCCGATCCGGACTGACGGAGCCTGATACATGAGGATTTGCGTGTCGATGCTTGATATGATTATTTCATGATATTTTCGAGTGCCGATGTTGGGCACTTACGATTCCATGAGATTTACAGGATTTGAAGGCCGATTAGAGTGACGGCGCCTGAGTTTTTACTGGGATTTGGGGTGTATTTGATGGACACCGGGTATTTTTTCCACATTGATGATCCGTGTAGATATTTTATCCCATGCTCAGCATTCATTGTTATGCATTGCATCATGTAGTCGTAGTACCTGATAGAGTACTTTGGCATGATTATTGCATACCCTGCTCATCATATATAGATGTTATTAGATTGCACTTGTTATGCATGATTATTGCGTACCTAGCTCATCATATATAGATGTTATCTGTTTACATATGTTAGAGTATCGCAGCACGTGCATACTCGCGATTACCTTTATATGTTATCTACTATTCACGAGTTGGCAACTCACCCCCGTTGTGCCACAGTGTTTGCAGGTTGCCCCTCAGAGTAGTTGCGGCAGGGCTACTTCCTTGTATCTTTTTGCTAAGGATACCACTGCAGTTGGCGCGGGAGCCGTTTGCTTATAGGTGGGTTTTTGCGGTATCTGTTTATTTTCCATTTGTACATTCTATTATATCTAGTACTCTCTATCTACCATTTCATGTATTGACTTAGAGACCAGTTGTGAGGGCGATGTATATTATTTTGTACTCTGGTGTCGAGCTCGTGTGAACCGACTTTATTTATACAGTTTCATCTTTTATGCTGTTTTACTGATATTGTCCATTTCTTCGCTACGACGTCGTATATTATCATTGTGATGGTTGTTTCCGCCGTTGGGCGTGATTGCTCCCGTTTGGGGATGCTTTATTCTTATTATATGCCATTTTTACTTATATCATGTCTTGTACCCGTTTTCGGGGCCCGTTTTTACAAAGGAGGTGCTGCCGAAATTCTTAAGAAAATAACTTAAACTTTAAAGATTTTTACTCGAGTTTTCTAAATGTTTTAAACCAATGTTTCCAACACTCACTACTTTTAATGGTTTTGATTTCTGGGTTTCGGCTTACTTAGTCGCGTTACGCCTGTAGACGTTACGTGGTTAAGTTCCGGTCACTGGCCGAAATTTGGGTCGTGACAGGCAGAGTCCCTAGTTCCAAGTTTCAACGACAGCATCCACAGCCTAGAGATCAACAACAACCTTCTTTCTCCCTCCAGCAGAATATAGACGCGACATCAACAAACGGAGCCATGACAAAGTCCCTTAGTTCCAAATCTCGACGGTTCACAGATAGCCCAGAGGCAATCTCAACATTCGTTGCAATATTGCAGACACAATGTCAACAAATGAAGCAAAGTAAGATTCCTAGCTTCAGGGTCTTGACGGCAACTCAAATGGGACCTGAAAGACCATCAGAGATCATCCTACTCCAGCACGGAGTGGTCATGACTCATCGGGGCTCCCAAACTGAGCTTAACCTCATGTAAAAAGTGACATGGAATATCCCTAACGCTTGATCTTTCGACGGTAATATCACCTAGAAGATTACTTGAAGACGCCTTGTCCAGCCCCCGAAGGGATCAGATACACGACAGTCGTGGGGCTACCCGAACAGCAAGATTGCATATCGGGGAATATATCGGCCAACGCGACGGTGCGACGGGTAAAAAACCCTAGTACCACAGACCCTAACGGACTTCTATTAGTAGGAGTTAACTGTGACGTTAGGACTCCCTTGCGAGAACTTCTCGATTCGTCTCGACTCGTGAGGAAATTAGTGTCCTTGCGAGAACTTCTCGACTCGTAGGAAAAAGCTTTAGGCAATAGGGATAAAGACCTGTTTCCTAAGCACTGGGGCCCTGCAAGTCGTCCAAAATGGACTATTGCATACTATTCAAGGGCCACACTCTCCAAAGTCGAATATCGACAAGGAGGGAAACAACCACTTAAGAGTCCTCTCGACTTGTAAGGGGGAAAATTTTGTTGTGAGATCCTTACGACTCTCAAGAGAAAACACACACTTAGGAGTCCTCATGACTCCTAAGGAGAAAATACACCTACGGGATCATCTCGACTCGTAGGGAGAAAAGTCTTTATGAGACCCTCATGGCTCATAAAGTTGAAAAGTCTTAGGCGGCAGATCTGAACCTGTCTTTTAAGCCATCGCTGCCCGGCAAGGAGATCAAGATAGAATATCTACAAGACGCATTTGCTAAAGGGACATGCCAATATGAAATAAAATATGTCTTTTATTCATGAATGCAAGTGAATACAAGATACATTTCACAAAGGAATCTAAATGAATACATGTTATTCATAAATCGTAAGATTACAGTCAATAAAAAAAGGGGGTACAAAGACGGTTATTGAGGAGAAGGTGTCTTCAACAAAACAGCAAGCTGCTCGCGCGCTCCTCTCAATCCTTTCTCATGATCAGCCACCGTGGCCGACTCCGCTTCAACCTGAGCCCGTTGCCGTAAATAGGACAAAAGCTTCCCATCGGCTTATAGTATGGCTGCTTCACAGTCTTGCATTACCCTCTCGGCGAAGTCAAGCGTCCGCCTCAGCATCAACCCATCCGAAATACATCTCTGGAGATTGTCAAAAACAGCTTATAGCTGTGCAGTATTCGCTTCAATCTGGGCGTGCAGTCGGACGGATTCGTTGGAAGCCACCTCTTATTCCTTTCGTCTCAGGGTCGCCTCTTGTTCAAAATGGCGAATGAAAGGAACATTATGCTCCATTCAAGCAGCCCGCTGAGAGTTCGAAGTTAATACTTCAGCGGCTGGATGCTGGAGCTCAATCTCGTGCAGGCAATCCTCGATCTTTCTGCAATAATCAACCCAAGAGCCGACAATAGCTTCATCATGGAAATTCACGATTGTCGTCAGCATTGGATTGACTTCCATGGCAAAATCCGTAGCAGAAGTGAGGGCCTCGGCATTGAGATACTCAATGAATTCGCTCAACGTTCGCTGGCTATTTGTGGCGCCCCTGGAAGACATGCGTTTAGCAAAGGGCCCTGCGGGCATTGGAATGCGAGACTTGAAAGGAGCTGGAGCTGGCGTAATTGCTGCAAAAATGAATTAGGGATAAAAGGTCGACTTGGGGAATAAAGAAAACACATCAGCAGTGAAGTCTTTTATACCGGCTGTGAAAAGCAGCAGGATAGGGAGTACCAGAGGCACTGCTATTCTCTCGTCTCCTCCTCTGACCCATGACGCTATGATCAACATGAAGAAAACTTAGCAACAATACGTCTATTCGTAAAAGAAAGGAAGAGACGTCAGTTGAAGAATATACTAACCAATACCAGGAGGCGGAACGACTTCCGACTGGAAGGAGAAATGCGGGTTCAACACCTGCTATAGGTGATCGAAAAGGATTCCTGCAGACTTGTGACAATATACTGTTAATACAAGGAGGATGGTACCCACAGTAAAACAGATAAGTCGCAAACCCATACCTTCCAATATTTGAGAGGGTACGGAAGAAAGCGAGGGGACAGCGACCATCAGACCGGCGACCGGTGACACTTCTTCAGACGTCACAGCCTCAGGGTTCACCGCACCTATACTCAAGACAAACAAATTATCATTAGAAGGGATGAATAAGACTGAAAAACGCGAAATAGCGACCCAGTGATTACCCGATAAATCATGGACCGAAACCATGACGGAGGCATCACCGAGTGTAATGGCTTCTTCGCTCTCTCTCGGAGGAGTAGATTCCGCGCCCATAGCTTATCCCCTGACTCAATGAGGGCCGTCGTGATGGTTGCGACGCCCGCCGATACCAAGGAGCCACAGAGAGAGAGAGAGAGAGAGCAGCGGTCTGGACGGTCCCGGATTCCCGGGAAAGAGTAGCCACTTCGGGCTGTGTAGTCGCCAGCGTTTCTCCTGCTATCCCATCATCAGGACTTGGTCTTGCAGGAAATGAGTATATCAGAATTTGAATATTGAGTTCTAATAAAAAGACGGGGCATTACATTACCTCGAAGTAACTTTCCAGTTTCTTCATGAGTCGCGCGTGCAACCTGTCTATGGGCAGTAGACAAGGCAGCTGGAACATCCACCAAAGGAATATCAACAGATGGAGTATTACTTAAGCCTGCACCTACGGCCAATACGGCATCGTGCTCCTTTGCTACACGCTTCCTACGCTTCCTTTCGGTATGGGCCGTGAGAAATGACCTCCTCAAGACTTACGACAGGGGAATGTCGTCATCCGAACCAAGCTCTGCTTCCGGAGCTGATACGGCATCCATCATCGGCTGTGTCAGCAAAGCCTCCTGTGGTAACCCTGGGAGGGTTGTGGTCACGGTAGCTGGTTTCAAGGGTTCCGCTGCATCGCCACTCGGGATCGGGACTGCATTCGGAATGACCTGAGTTGAGGTAGTCCCTGCAACAAGATGAAAGAGCGGGTCAGAGCATGAACAAAAAAGAATAAAGGCATAATGAACTGAATTTTACCAAGGCCCAAAGAAGCGCGAAGCCTCTCTTCCTCCACGAACGTCCGGAGGGAAGCCGCGAGAGCCTTTTCGGCAGAAATACCTGTGGAAAAAGAAAGAGTCAATACAAACATAACAAAGAGAAAAGAGATAACCGCGGAAGAACATAACTGAAAGTATACCTGATTTCGCAATAGTAATCAGCGCCGCTTCTTCGCGAGCTAGTCGCTCAGAATCTATAAGGGCAGCCTAGAGATCAGTATCATCCGCAGGCGCGATGAATAAACCCTCATTTGTCCCGTACTTGCACAAACCCTCGCTATATGGAGCATGTGGCTCCTGGCCAAATATGACATCGGCAGAGAATAGCGACTACTTCTTTTTCTACGAGCGGACGCCGACGAATGATGACAAGAGCTTGTGCTTGACGGGCATTTTCGGGCGACGGGTCCCAATTTCTGCACCAACGCCGGATTTTGGGGACGCTACAGATACCATTTCTACAGGAACACGGGGTGGAGGCTTCTCAGGGAAGGCGCGCGGGACCACAACCGCAGCAGCTTCTCTTAAATAAGGACGAACGGTGGTCCGTCGCTTCAAAGGAACTGCCGGGTTACCAGCTGGGATAGCATCCTTATGATCAAGTAATAGACGCCTCTCTTCCCTGATAACAGCACCTGTCGCATGCTGATACCACGCCACGTAGACATTCGAAGCTTTCGGCACGTAGCTTGGCTCGCTGATGAGAAAGTTAGAACCCGTATTTAGCCACATAAAGTGATGCAGCGCGCTGCGGATACCCTCTTCTGTAGCAACCGGCTCGGCTAAGAAAGCCTCGAGCGGGACACCCTGATCATAGCCCGACTATTGAGAGAAACGGTGCAGGTTATACCTCATGAACAATGCCGAGGCGCCTTGCCTGAACACCAGAAAGCCTCTCCTAATCGAATATAAGTGCAGGATCTCCCGAGCCTTCAACGTAGGACCCCCTCTTTGAAAGTATCACGCAGCGGTTGGACTGCCTTGGTAGATTCCTTGCCGATAGTTAAGACTCTATCGATAAAAGTTATACTATCCCCAACCATACGCGGGCGAAGGACCAGACGTCGAGCCTCTCGCTGCGACGGATCTACTGCGGAAGCATCAACTACAAATATGACCCGGGGAAAGTTATAGCTGTCGTTGAAACGGGGCCATTTGTGGACTCCAAAAGCACCAAGCACGTGCATTTTGACCTAGGACGTAAAGTAGTGCAACGGAAGATGTACAGGTTTTACCCCACGTTGAGTAGTATCCGCTGCTAAGCTCAGGCCGTGGTATAGATGAGCCAACCCCGCAATCCCAACGGCCATACGCGTCCCCGCAACAATGCGGTGGGCTGGATAAAAGACAGATGGCCTCATGTAGCGAGGGTGCATCAGAAGCAAAAACCAGCTCAACTACAGGTCGATAAACCCCAAGAAGAACGTCTCTTCATCGACATCTAAAGCAGTAAGCTTTGCGAAAGGAACAACCGGGGTGTCCGGAATGAAGAAGCTTCTTAAATCTGCTTCCGCCGTCGGCTGGTTATCCAAACCGAAACCAAACGGGTCGTCAAGCTTGGCGAATTTCGTGGCTTGTTTTGATAAGACTTCTGAGAGAAGAAAGCGAGCGTTGAAGTCTATGAAGCTGACTCCATGCCCCCCAGACTCTAAAAATAGACTCTCATAAATGTTCAACACCCTGATTAGACCCAGGAATCGATATTGAACGGCATTCTCCGGGGTAAGGCCCATCACCACTGATTTGGTGGCGAAAATGTATTCGTCGGGGGGTAGTATCTTCTCCTAATGTTCCCCTCTGACGGGTAAGCCGGAGATCTCCGCGAACTCCTCCACGAAAATTGAAACTTCCCGATCCGATAAAAGAAAGGTGTGATTCGGGATGTTCCATTGTTCTAAGAAAACTCTGACCCACCATACAGGGGGCACGGAATACTGGAAAAAAGACGCATAAATTGCGGGGTACAACTCAAGCTTCAGCAACAGCGACTTCTTGGCCGACAGGATGTATCGAGCCCACTGCAGGTAGCCGGCTGAATGGCGAGGAGTCAAACCAATCATATATACTTGTCCCCAAGGGTGCGACTCGCCTTGACATATTCGTCGCCCCAAGATATATAAAGCCATCGGAGGCTGTACGGGTATTGAAGCCATAGAAGGCTGAAGATGACCTTCCGAGGTCCAGTTAACCTCCTCTACAGCGTAATTCACTTGAGGCGAGTCGCCGTAGTGAATTTCTGAAATGGGCTCTGAGGGTACTGCACAAGAAAAACTGTGCCGACCTGGATAATCTGATTGTACCATGAGCCTCATAGATGAAGAGATTTCTGCTCTGGATCGTGATATTTAATGAGCGCGAAGACTTCCCGATCCACGGGCACGTCAGCGAAGGCGCTCTCTGAACGAACAAAAGGAAATGAAGAATCGAAAGCCATAGTACCTGCACGAAAAAAGGCAAGGTTAGTTGCCAACGCTATAATCTGAATTTTGACACTTGGTACTTTAAAATTGTACCACACTGCAATGCAGGAGAAAGGGACCAAGGGGGACCCACAAAATCAAAGTGACGGCTCATCATTGATGAGACAATCACTCATTAAGGAGGGAATCCTAAAAGGATTCTCATTTAATGAGAAACTCATTGGGCTAAGGAGTTGAACTCCCTCGAGAGCAGTGCTCTGCAGACAGAAATCATATCTGTCAAATGTAATTAAGAGGGGAATAAAATTCCCCAAAAATTTCTAAAGAGCTATGCTCTGTAAAAGCAATGGTACAAGGTAAAACCCCAAGATCATTAAAGATCTGAAGTACAAATCCTAGAAACTCTAAGTGTTCTTCATTAAAGGGTAAAGAAAACTTAAAAAAGATCTTTTAGATCTATGATCTAAGAACAGAAAAGCTCTGTTTTCATTTAACAGGTTAAGAAACCCTAAAAACATCTTTAAGGTCTGTGATCTAAGAAGAGCAGAGCTCTGTTTAATGGGTTTGAGCATAATCCTTACCAAATTTTTGGACAAAGTTCTAACTCTAAAAGAGTTTCCTTAGGCAGAGATCTAAGCTCTGAAAAAGTGAATTAAATTCTCAGAAGAACAAAGAAGAGAAGAAGATGGACAGCGGTCGTCTCAAGGGCCAAAGGCCCTACTTATAGGCAGGGGAAGCCGATCCAACTTCCAAGAAGATCCAACGGTACAAACGCTGCACCCATGTGTGAGCCACGTATGCGCAACGGTGGGGGGCATTTGTTTCCCCCTAATAATAGAAGAGCAAGGCTCTGTTCAAAATTTGAAAAGAGACAGCGCCTCACGTGCCTTGTATGAGGGCGCCAACACTGAGAGTTAAAAAACTCAGAGGCAGCGCCTCACGTGCCTTGCACGAGGGCGCCAGCGCCGAGAGTTAAAAACTCAGAGCCAGCGCCTCACGTGCCCCGCACGAGGGCGCCGGAGCCAGAACTAAAAGTTCTCTGCCGTTGGATCAAAGATCCAACGGAGATGATAAATCATCAAAATACATAATTAAATTCTGTTGAGGAAATATTCCTCAAATCTTTCTAAATAAGAAAGATTACGCTCTGTAAAACAGAGCACCGTTGGATTAAAGATCCAATGGTGATTAAAAAATCACCAAGCTACAGAATAAGCTCTGTATGAAAAAATATTTCCCCAATCTTTCTAAATAAGAAAGATTACGCTCTGTAAAACAGAGCACCGTTGGATTAAAAATCCAATGGTGATTAAAAATCACGAAGCTACAGAATAAGCTCTGTATGGAAAATATTTTCCCAATCTTGTTAAAAACAAGAAAAATATTTTCTGTAAAACAGAAGTCCTTGGATCAAAAATCCAACGGTGAGTAAAATCCCCAAATCAATTAAGAATCTCTCAATGAGAGACTTCTTTAACTAAATCAACAAACTTGCCTCCACTATATAAAGGCCCCAATACTTCAAGTCTTATACAGAAGAACCCCCCATAAACTTCAAGTTAAAAAAAGAAGAGCAAAAAAAAGTATTAAGAGAGAAGAAGGAAGAAGAACTTTCTTCAAGGTAAAAAAATAGATAATAGAGATCATAGTATCTCATCTGCATATTCGAGGGTTTAACCATCATAAAGAACATGGTTCTTTCCCTAGATTTGAGATCCATGAGATAAGTCTCCCACAAATGAGAATTTAATTCTCATGGGGATGAATTTGTTCTTGGGGATCGAAGATCCAGGGGAGAACAGAGAATTGAACTCTTCAGAACGATGCATAAAGAAAGAAACAGCGCCAAGCGCCTCACGTGCCCCTCACGTGGGCGCTGCTCAAATAAAGAGTGCTTAGCACTCAATGGTTGGCGCTCAGCGCAAAGCGCCTCACATGCCTCTCACGTGGGTGCTGCTCAAATAAAGAGTACTTAGCACTCAATGGTTGGCGCTCAGCGCCAAGCGCCTCACGTGCTCCTCACGTGGTTGTTGCTCAAATAAAGAGTGCTTGGCACTCATTGGTTGGTGCTCAGCGCCAAGCGCTTCACGTGCCCCTCACGTGGGCGTTGTTTAATATAAAGTGCTCTGCACTTAGCAAATAGAGCCAGCGCCATAAAGAGTGTTTAACGCTCCATACAAAACAAAAAAAGGAGAGGATAAAGTAAAGGGTGAGCTTCAGAGCCTATATCAATGCTCAGCATTGTTTGCACAGAAAAGGAACTGAGCCCAAACAAGTGTTTAACACTTTATTCAAAGACTAAGTGGGCTAAGTCCAAGTTGACCAAAAGTCCTTTATTCAGATCAACCGAGCCTATGTGCTCACCATTTTCCAAATTGGTCTTAGTCCCAAACACGACTATTGATCTTCCAATGGACATTGGTTCAAGGGTACATCTCCTCACACCTCTGATAAATGTCGTTGTTATTCTTTAGCGTCTTCAGAGAGGTGGTGGGTCCTGATAGCCAACAAACTCTTTAGTGTACTCCCAAATTGACGGGCACATCCCAATACGGATTGCAACATCCTTAAACTAGCAATGGACCGTAACGTCCTTAAATTACTATAGACTGTAACTGTTGCGCCACGGCAGCGCCCCGGCCGTCTATCCGAGGCCAAAATGCGGAATCAAAATTTTCTTAACTTTTAAACTGGCGCTACCGCGGACAATATACCCGGATCGTAACCATTAACCGATACTAGCAAACAAGAGAAAGGGTGAGAGATATACCGAGTGATCTGAGTCCTCCGGTCTTCTCGTCGTCGTCCCGATCTCCCGCGGAAACTCCGGTCGTCGCCTCCTTGCCGGAAGGGCACCACATCGTCTGCATCTTTTACGGGCTCCCACCTCAATACCGAGGCAACTCGGGTACGAAGCTGGCTAGTCGACGTGCCCAAGATTTGTTGTAGAATGTAGTGTAGATGATGCTAGTCTCATTTGGGGTAATGAAGTTGCCATTGGATGGAGGGAAGTAATGAACAAAATGGAGATGAACTTTGGTGTATACAAATGAGATGATAATTTTCCCACTCTACAAAATGAAAAATCCCTCATCCATCCTCCCAAAGTGGCCGGCCAAGATGTGTGGAAATGGTGGTGAGAAATCACAAAACAAGAAGGAAGGTAAGTGTAGGAAAAAGGAATGGGTGACCACATCCAAACATTATTATTACAAACATACATCCAAACCTTAACCTTTCAAATCTCATTTAATGCAAGAGATGGTGCAAATGAAAAGATGCTATCATAATCAAAACATTTGCAAGAAACCCCTCTACAATGTGTTATTTGCAAACTTGCAAATAACACCCTCCATCGGAAAAGTCCGGCCGGGAAAGAACAAAGGAAAACCGGCCGGAACGGAATGCAAACTGGCAACTCCAGAAAACTGGTCCCGTAATAAATTACAGGAAAACCCCGATACTGTGCATACACACCCGCATCTGTATTCCTACCGGATACAAATGCAATGAGACAAAATTTACACTGTACTAAACTAGGATCCGGCTTAAACTAAAGCCGGCTAGTAATGTTCGGCCGATCCTGATCCGTGCAATACCGCACGTATCTGATCGAACCCTGCCATATAACCATACGGCCACTAGTACAAACCGTCCGATCCTGATCCGTGCAATACCACACGTATCTGATCGGACCCTGCCATATCTCCATACGGCCTCTACAGCGTTTCGCCCGAAAGCTTGAGTAACTGAAGTGTGGTGGACTCTAAAGACTCGTCAATACTATGGCTGTGGATTTAACCACTAGCACGTCAGAGGTATAAGCCAATACGTGACGGGCCACCAGCTATTGACCAAAAGGGACGTCGATGAGCGAACTCATCCTGACACCCTACTGAGCCTGTCAGTGACAATATCCGTACAGTCCGGTTCGTTCGTCTATGAGCATCGCATGGCGGGCCTAGGGGGTTGGTAAAAGTCAGACCCCCAAAGGCGGTACAAGTCATGTCAGAGTGTAGCCCAGAACGCCCTGAGATACTACTGGAATACCTACCAGTAAATCTCCTGCCTCGGCCGAGGGCTTTGCGTAATGGCTCTCCTAGACACAGCGCGACCTCACCCCCAATACCGGGAGAGACGAACCCCTGCAGATCCGCTCACTGCCTCCATGTGGCTCGGGACTGTACCCAACTAAAACCTGTTTGCACGACTTCTTTGAGCCGTGGTAGGGTAGTAATCAAAGCACAGTGGGAACTCACACGAGACAAATGACGATCTCAGATCGATGAACTAACCTGTACATATGTCACCTGGGAACTGCTATCTGACGTCTGGTATAATCCCAACTGGCAGGTTCCCGGCGAGTCCTGTCCGGTGTACTCATAACCCAATGAGCACCTGTATACATCTTAGGTGAACCAACTGACACCAGTGGCTTGTGAGACCGGCCACCGCCCCTCGTCGGGGTCTCGACTGTATACACTAGTCTACTAATGGAGTATCGATGCCCTGTCTCGAAACTCCCACGACTAGGGACCTTTTAAGGATGTGCTTATAGACCCCAGCTCCCACGTGTATGATCGCCATCATACTGCTGGTCATCAAGCATAGAATCCTAGGGGCTCTATCAATGTGTAATAGCGACCTGTAAGGTCACCTGAAACAGTACACGATGATAAAGGTAAACCAGATAGCATACTATCATCTCGAGTAAGACTGTCGTCCCGGGATAGGTCCTCCCTCAATCATTGCAATCACGTGCCTGTGATCCAATAGTTTACTCTGAGGGCACTATCTCCAACAATCTCCCACTTGCACTCAAGGCTAATTATTGCGATGTCACATACTCACAGCCCGTGTGATACCGAACACCCAACTCCTCTACTAGTCAGTCTCACAAAGCTCGTTTGCGAAACTATTGCGTTCGAGGAACAGCCTCAGTGAGTGGATCCGCTGTGATGTTTCTTTCTATGTCTCTCTATATCTCAAGTTCGCGGAGAAAGCCATCTCCCGAAATGAGCAATACCTGTCTTAGAATATGTCTGGATATCTGATGGGACCTAGCTCATAAATGAACTCCAAATCCAAAATTCTTAGACTGTATCGATAACTGAACTTAATCAGTACCCAGCGCCATGCCTCCCTCAGTATCGCCTTGGACCACCTGTCCAAAATACTGCCCCTCGTCAGAAGGAGAAACTATAACTCTGACAGCCACTCTGCTATCCATGTCACCTTGGAAGCCTGGAATGATAACCGTCTCCTAAAAGAGGCTGTCGTTATCATATCCCTAGAACACGCACTTATGTCCTAAAACTGCTTCCGATTGTTTCTCCAGGATTGGATTAATATCAACTTATTGCATCTACTGCAAGAACAACATCTGGTGTGGTACTTGACATCTCATGACTGACTCAATTGCCTAAGCAAGTGATCTGTCAATCATGCGTATCCCTCTCCTCTTTAGTCTGTAAGACACCTTTTAGAGAGGGTGACTCCATTACCTGCAGGTGTACTACCGTGCCAGGAGTCGTCCATTCTAAATACTCATAGAATGCTGTCAAGGTACCCAGATTAGGAAACCACCCAAATCTAGATCTAAAACTATACATCTAGTAACCAGAATGTCTGATATAATATCCAAGTCCTGTGTGGAGAAAACACTGTGTGACAACCAAAATATAACCGATCGTAGTATAGGAATATCACTTCCTACTCTGTGTATGTCATCAAATACCAGGACATCACACCCTACTACCTTCTTAACAGATCCATCCCCTATTCTGATGACGTCAAACCTATGACTGTCACATCAGAAATAGATGATCTATCTCCGCTATATCTGCTTTAGTCTATAAGTAGACATAAGCTACCTGTCCACCAATGCTTCCGCTGCTCCCACTGACTACGACAACCCTCTGGCAGAGTCATATAGACGCGCACTTCTAAAGCTAGTTTAGAACGACGCTATACTCATCCTCCTGCCGGGTCTCGCAGCCTGGAACAACAACAATGGCAAGTGTGGGTACACAAGAACTTCCCTGTCACCGTCCTTGAGGCTACCTGAGTGCCTCTCGGGTGCCTGAAGTTACCCACCTTATCTGCGGAGTGGCCAATGGAATGTCAAATCAGATTGAATCTTTAGGTTCCTTATCAAATCTTCAGTAATCGTTTGCGGTTCTGGAATCGCTTCCAGTTCTACCATACTCCCACTACTGTTTTCTGAAAAATAACCATTTCTTTTTAAAATGTGGCGAGTTAAGAACAATATCACTATTGATCTTCCAGATGGTAGAAAGTCAACCCTCGTCATAGCCTGGGTCAACCCACAAACAGCCATTACAGAAACGTGCCTTGAGTTGTCCAGTGTCTGGTTTTAATCATAAGCCGGACAACTCCCCGTATCTTAACATCGTTAAGATATGAACTGTTCTATATCCAATATAGAACCAGAGGCACTGATTTAAATGAACCAGATTCAAATCATGCAGCTGTCTCCAGTGCATGTCAACTAAATGGAGAGAGGCCGATCAGCGTTACACAACTTAGGAATGCTTCCAATTATGAGTAACCTGAAAGAGAAGCAATTTTTCTTTATCATTACTATCAACTGAATACCATACACAAGTATCCACATCTTCGATCACCTTGAAGAATCCCGATACTTGCTACACCTGGTTCTCTACTCTATTCAAATACCTATAACTCCTCAAAACTTAGACCCTGTGTTTCTACGAAACACATGTCTAAGAACTAGAGAAGTTAAAAGTAAACAGAATATAATATGAGGACCAACCCCTCTGTCCTAATGGACACTGGACAACATACAATACTCTGTATAAGTCCGCTGAGTCTAACAACTCTTTCACTGTGCGTCGTAGGTTGAAAACTGTACTTATGGTTAAGAAGAATTACACCGCTGTTTGATGCTCCTTACCTAACCATCCACTGATATAGGTAAATGTCATCGACATAATATCAAAAGGTATATCTCACTCTATGAAAATAGACGTACAGATATATCAATTTGAAATTGGTGCACAACAGCGGATATTCAAAACCAAATATTTGCCGACCGGCAAACAGCCCAGGTGATCTCCTCAAATATCACCGATTACAACGAATCCCGATATAATGAGGATGATCACCCAATTCCCAATAACTTACTCCCACTCATCATCTGTAAAACCATACAGATGTGAGAGTCAAACCTGGTAAATACATACCCTGGAGCAAGTGTCTAATCGGGAAATCAGTTTTCTTTTAACAGTACACAGTTGAACTGAAACATTGAAATGTTTCGATGGGGTATCCTGGTATTCCTAGTAATGCCTCTACCATTATCCAGATTCACAACTATAACCGTATAATTCTTTGCCACCTCTCCAAATCCTTTTATATGTCTTTAGTCATTACCTTCTGCACACCCCTTTAGGCCAAATGGTTTTCTTCCTTCCCTACCGTTCGGCACCAGCCTATGGTTTGGAAGAAGACTATCTAATAAGCATAATGGGTGTACTGTCCTAATCCTAGGAACACTCGCAATGCGAGAGAAGGTGAAGATAAAAGACAACCGAATAAACCTTATTCCTATTTCTCCTGGACCAGTATCCATCCCCGAACTGGAACAAGTTCCTTTCGAGTTCGTATATAACCATACGATGGAGTATCCAATAAACTGTGGATCTTCGTAGTGATACGGAGTGTCCTGGAGAAATACAAAGGTGATTTAGGATTGACGAAGAAATACTTGGTTTGGTCGTGAATATCAGTCGCAATTTACTTTGCCCTCTTACTAATCTCTTGCTTTGTCTTAATCTTAATACCTTCTGCACACCATCGTTATGCTAATTGGTTTTCTTCATTCCCCACCATTCGGCACCAGCCTAAGGTTTGGAAGAAGACTATCCAATTTGCATAATAGGTGTACTATCTCCTAAACCAAGGAGTACTCGTAATAAGAGAAGGTGAAAAGAAAAGACAACTGAATAATCCTATTCGTTTTCTCCAGAACCAGAAACCATCCTCGAAGTCCTTCGAGTTCGTATATAACCATACGATGGTTTTGTCCAATGGAAGTGGACGTTCGTAGTAATACGGGGTGTCCTGGAGAAAAGGGTAAAAGTAGGAGTGGTAATGAGGTTTGCAACTCTGACAATCCAAAAGCCAGTGTTAAGAAGGTTCGGTCAACTTGGTCACTGAGTCATAGTCCAGGGTCGGGTCAATGGTCGCTGCCAAAAAGAGAGAGAAAAGAAACACTCAGCGTGCACTCTAACCTAGATCAGAATGGTTATCACTTTATCTAATCTGGAAACCTCCCACTGTAACGTCAAATTCTTCCCCAAACCTGAAAGAAGAATTAGCCGGGATCACCCGAGGAGTAAACTAACTCATCAGTGGGGATCGGGATCCAACTATCATCGCATGACAACGTGACGGAATCCACTCACATTATCACACTCCAGAAGGTATGCGCATGTCTGGCAAGTTTCAGTTCTTTTGAAACTCCCGATGTGATTCTTACCCCTAGGACCCAAGTGACCTTGACACAGTCAACAAATCAAAGAGTCCTAGTCAAGTTCAACCCGTCATTATCCTGGATTGCATTAAACCCACCCGTACGAGCCCTTGACACAGTCAACAAGGCCGCACGACTGTCCTAACCAATCCCATTAATATGCTACAGACAAACACTACTTAGCTACCGCACACTACGCCTTGATACAGTCAACAAACACAGCACGAATACTAAGTAATACTTGTAAGAAATGACGGAGGGCTACGTGTAGTTTTTGGCGAAAAACCTTTAACGTAATGAACTTAATATTGTTGAAGGAACTGCATAGCCTTTTTAGAAAATATAGTGACGAAAACCTTTACTAAAGAGGTCACTCCCGGTGAAGGGATCTCGGCTCTTTCCCCGTAGAATGAGGTGCAGGATATTCCAACTGAATACCACGATGCAAAGCAAAAGTAATCGGCTATAGTGAAGTTAATTCCCTGACGCAAACTTCTGTCCAAGGGGTCACTCCCGGTGAAGGGATCTCGGCCCTTGCCTCGTCGACTGAGGAGCAGGATATTCCAAATGAATACCACTATGCAAAACAAAAGAGAACGTCCTTGCAATAACAGCTTTTTGAAAAAGTGTTCCAACAACATCAGATTAGGTTTGTTTATTTTGCATTGATCCGAATCAATGCAGTCCCATCAATTGATCACACCACAAAGAACGAAAATATACTGACGTACGTATATGCCATCCGCATTCGCCACTGGGTCCCGTCATCACCCGTTAGGTTAGCTAACTAACGGCAGAGCGGGGACTGGACTAGCGCGGATAAAAAACATATACAACATCTACTAATATATATACCAATATATAGTATTTCGCTCAAGGCGTGATAAGAATGCAACATCACAGAAATGTACAGCATCACAGAACAATACAGATATCTGGAAGCCCCGGGTTTCACAGAGCCGCTGCTGAAACCCGACGTTCCCCTGATCGTGTGGATAGCCTGTGCAATGAAAACCTAGACCCCTACGGGCGCGGCAAGTCACCCGCCAAAACCTGAAGCGAGGCAGCCCCCTTCAGCACCGTGAATGGACCACCCAGCACTTCACGGAATCCGGTAACTTGGGCACCCCTCCTGGGTCAACCTGTACCCCCTACGAGTGCGGCGAACAGCCCGCCAATCCTAGAGTGGAGCCCCCTCCGTCTCATTGCCCTGAGATGCGGGCCCGTTGCCTTCTAGAACCCGGCTATCCATGCACCCCTCCTGCGGGGTAACCCTAGTACAGAAAGTAAAAATATACATACACCGGGTACATCGACCGCAACCAGGTCGTGCCCCAAAAGAATAATACAAACAGGCAGTGACGGCAGTCCACATGTCGAACGCTCGCCCCGCAATACCAAATGTACATATAAAACAAACTGTACTAGCATTGCATCCAGGCTATCCCCCACGACCGATCCGCAACATCACAACATAAACACAGAACATCAACGTGAAAATCACGTTCGCAAATCCGTCTAACCGGGCTATAGCAGTTAGACAGGATTTACCGATCAAGTGATATTCACGGTCGCAGATATAATGTAAATACTGTGAAATAATGTGTTTAAAATATCCGATCGATCAAAAATTAACAAGTGGGCCCCCAAGTAATACTGTAGCACTCACAGAAATTCTGGGCCCAATTTTAATATTCCAAAACCCCTATTTTTAGCCCACAAGCCCACTGCAAAAAAATGATGACATGATCCCTCATTCATGCGGCGGATCCGCGGCCTCCAGAGTGGTAATGGCCGCGCTTCCGCGGTCGTACGGAGGGATCATGTTGTCGAATTTTCCCAGTGTTCTTAGAACTCCCTGCACATCATTCTGAGACAACCTGAAAAATTTTTCGAGACCAAAAAATTTCAACAGAAAACTGATGTGAACAAAATGCAAGTTTTTGGAATTTTGGTCGATCGGAAATGCAAAACACATTAGAACAAGCTAGGCAAGGTTAATGGCCTGGCTCTGATACCATGTTGCGCCACGGCAGCGCCCCGGCCGTCTATCCGAGGCCAAAATGCGGAATCAAAATTTTCTTAACTTTTAAACTGGCGCTACCGCGGACAATATACCCGGATCGTAACCATTAACTGATACTAGCAAACAAGAGAAAGGGTGAGAGATATACCGAGTGATCCGAGTCCTCCGGTCTTCTCGTCGTCGTCCCGATCTCCCGCGGAAACTCCGGTCGTCGCCTCCTTGCCGGAAGGGCACCACATCGTCTGCATCTTTTACGGGCTCCCACCTCAATACCGAGGCAACTCGGGCACGAAGCTGGCTAGTCGACGTGCCCAAGATTTGCTGTAGAATGTAGTGTAGATGATGCTAGTCTCATTTGGGGTAATGAAGTTGCCATTGGATGGAGGGAAGTAATGAACAAAATGGAGATGAACTTTGGTGTATACAAATGAGATGATAATTTTCCCACTCTACAAAATGAAAAATCCCTCATCCATCCTCCCAAAGTGGCCGGCCAAGATGTGTGGAAATGGTGGTGAGAAATCACAAAACAAGAAGGAAGGTAAGTGTAGGAAAAAGGAATGGGTGACCACATCCAAACATTATCATTACAAACATACATCCAAACCTTAACCTTTCAAATCTCATTTAATGCAAGAGATGGTGCAAATGAAAAGATGCTATCATAATCAAAGCATTTGCAAGAAACCCCTCCACAATGTGTTATTTGCAAACTTGCAAATAACACCCTCCATCGGAAAAGTCCGGCCGGGAAAGAACAAAGGAAAACCGGCCGGAACGGAATGCAAACTGGCAACTCCAGAAAACTGGTCCCGTAATAAATTACAGGAAAACCCCGATACTGTGCATACACACCCGCATCTGTATTCCTACCGGATACAAATGCAATGAGACAAAATCTACACTGTACTAAACTAGGATCCAGCTTAAACCAAAGCCGGCTAGTAATGTTCGTCCGATCCTGATCCGTGCAATACCGCACGTATCTGATCGAACCCTGCCATATAACCATACGGCCACTAGTACAAACCGTCCGATCCTGATCCGTGCAATACCGCACGTATCTGATCGGACCCTGCCATATCTCCATACGGCCTCTATAGCGTTTCGCCCGAAAGCTTGAGTAACTGAAAGTGTGGTGGACTCTAAAGACTCGTCAATACTATGGCTGTGGATTTAACCACTAGCACGTCAGAGGTATAAGCCAATACGTGACGGGCCACCAGCTATTGACCAAAAGGGACGTCGATGAGCGAACTCATCCTGACACCCTACTGAGCCTGTCAGTGACAATATCCGTACAGTCCGGTCCGTTCGTCTATGAGCATCGCATGGCGGGCCTAGGGGGTTGGTAAAAGTCAGACCCCCAAAGGCGGTACAAGTCGTGTCGGAGTGTAGCCCAGAACGCCCTGAGATACTACTGGAATACCTACCAGTAAATCTCCTGCCTCGGCCAAGGGCTTTGCGTAATTGCTCTCCTAGACACAGCGCGACCTCACCCCCAATACCGGGAGAGACGAACCCCTGCAGATCCGCTCACTGCCTCCATGTGGCTCGGGACTGTACCCAACTAAAACCTGTTTGCACGACTCCTTTGAGCCGTGGTAGGGTAGTAATCAAAGCACAGTGGGAACTCACACGAGACAAATGACGATCTCAAGTCGATGAACTAACCTGTACACATGTCACCTAAGAACTGCTATCTGACGTCTGGTATAATCCCAACTGGCAGGTTCCCGGCGAGTCCTGTCCGGTGTACTCATAACCCAATGAGCACCTGTATACATCTTAGGTGAACCAACTGACACCAGTGGCTTGTGAGACCGGCCACCGCCCCTCGTCGGGGTCTCGACTGTATACACTAGTCTACTAATGGAGTATCGATGCCCTGTCTCGAAACTCCCACGACTAGGGACCTTTTAAGGATGTGCTTATAGACCTCAGCTCCCACGTGTATGATCGCCATCATACTGCTGGTCATCAAGCAAGAATCCTAGGGGCTCTATCAATGTGTAATAGCGACCTGTAAGGTCACCTGAAACAGTACACGATGATAAAGGTAAACCAGATAGCATACTATCATCTCGAGTAAGACTGTCGTCCCGGGATAGGTCCTCCCTCAATCATTGCAATCACGTGCCTGTGATCCAATAATTTACTCTGAGGGCACTATCTCCAACAGTAACGTCCTTAAACTAAAACAATATAGAGTCCAAACGCTCTTCTGTTGCGTCTGAACGATCCAAAACCCCTACTGAGTAGATCTTAATCTAAAATTAGACTACGTATCCTCAACAAACATTTAAGTCGATCTATCCCAAATAAGATTAACGATCCTTAAATCAAACTAAACCCAAATCTAAGAAAATACGGATTTGGACTAATCCACGCCCTACTGGCGACAACATAAATTAGTCTCCGCATACAATCTACAGGCAACCAAAAATTAAACAAACACACACGACACGAAGTGAACATCTGGAGCAGGAGAAAGTGGTTACCGTGATGCGGTAACGTAATTAACTGCAGGGGCTTGCGCCTGCAGGGAAGAGCATTCCCACAATCAAAAACCCTTCACAACGAGGGGGAATCTGACGAAGTCCGCTACAACGGCCGCATCCGTCTAAACCTTCGAAATACGGTGCCATAAATCAACTTGGTGTCTTCGGAGAGGTAGACAGATAAATCCAAATAGCATCTGCCCCTAAATTTAGGCAAGACGTCTTTCTTCCCGGATTTCGGCAGTAAACATAGCTTATAGGTTTTACCCCTTCTGGAGCAATGTCTAAAGTCCATACTTTGTTGGTGTACATGGACTCCATCTCGGTACGCATTGCATCCAGCCATTTTACCGAGTCTGTGCTCTGAATGGCTTGCTGGAAGTTAGTTGGCTCATCATTATCAATGATGCAATCCTCTCTATCCCCGTCTACGAGAAAACCGTAGTATCTCTCGGGAGGATGAGACAGCCTACTACTCCTGCGGAGTGGCGCGGGAATGTCCTGTTCTTCTGAAACTTCTGGTTCTACCAAGCTTTCAGTTATAGCTTGTGGTTCTAGAATTTCTTCCAGATCTATTGCGCTCCCACTAGTTTCTTTTTCTAAAAATTGATGTTCCAAAAAGTGGGCATGACGAGAAACAAAAACTTTTTGTTCCTCTGCGCAATAGAAAAGAAACCCCTTAGAGTTCTTTGTGTATCCCACAAACATACACACTACTGAGCGAGCCTCGAGTTTGTCCGCATGCTGCTTTTTGACAAAAGTTGGACATCCCCATATCTTCAGATATTGAAGATAGGGTTTCTTCCCACTCCACATCTGATATGGTGTGGTAGGCACAGTCTTGGTAGGAACCTTGTTCAAAAGATATGCAGCTGATTCTAGTGCATAGTCCCAGAATGATCGCGGTAACTCAGCGTTACTCATCATGGAACATACCATATGCAATAAGGTTCGGTTCCGTCTCTCCGATACACCGTTGTGTTGTGGTGTGTATGGAGGAGTAAGCTGAGAGAGAATTCCATTCTCTTTTAGGTAATCCAGGAACTCGGCACTCAAGTATTCATCACCTCGATCAGATCTTAGTGTCTTGCTACTTTTGCCTATTTGTTTTTCCACTTCATTCTTATATTCTCGGAATTTCTCAAAGGCCTCGGATTTATGTTTCATCAAGAAGACATGTCCATACCTAGAGAAATCATCTGTAAAAGTTATGAAATAGGAATAACCACTTCTTACATGTGTAGACATTAGACCACACACGTCGCTGTGTATGAGTCCCAAGAGCTCACTCGCTCTTACTCCGTGTCTAGTGAATGGAGTCTTTGTCATCTTTCCTTTGAGACATGATTGGCAAGTTACATAAGATTGATATTCGAACGGATCCAAATATCCTTCTTTTTGTAACTTGGTTAACCTTGTTTCATTGATGTGACCCATTCTACAATGCCATAATAAAGCTTGATTTAATTCTGGAGTCTTTCTTTTATGTGTGTTCTGGACATTGAAAATTTGTAGTTGGTTTAATACGTATATACCGTTGTTTAGTGTCCCCGACCCAATCAGACCATGATTAAGATGGATGTTTACAACATCGCTTACAAATGTAAGATCATAACCTTCTTTTGATAACAAAGATACAGAAATGATATTATAAGTCAAAGTAGGTACATAAAAACAGTTGCGCAAAACCAAAATATGTCCACTCGTCAATCCTAGGTGATATTCCCCCTACGGACACAGCATCCACGCTCGCTCCGTTAGCAACCCTGAGGGTTATATCACCGGTCTTCAGAACTCTACGGCTTCTCAGTGCCTGCAAAGAATTACAGATATGAGATCCTGATCCGGTATCCAATACCCAGGAAGTAGAGTTGATTAACATACAATTTTCAATTACAAACACACTTGAAGCCGAAGCCACAACTTGCTTCGGGTCCTGGTTCTTGGCTTTCCAAGCCCTGCAATCTTTCTTCCAATAGCCCTTTTTATGACAGTAGAAGCATTCTTCCTTTCCTACTGTCGGCACCGACACTTTTGCCTTGCCCTTTGCTTCCACCTTACTAACACCGCCTCTCGGCTTGGTGGGGGCCTTCTTCTTCTTTCCTTTGGCTTTCGCCTTGGATCTAGAAGAGGAAGCTCTACCAACAAGCAGAGCGGGTGTTTTCTTGGATTTCTTCAGGGTGCCCTTAGCACTCCTCAACATGTTGAGGAGTTCCGGAAGTTCAACTTCTTTACCTTGAATATTAAAATTCAAGATAAACTGGGCGTAGGTGGAAGGAAGGGACTGGAGAATCAAGTCTGTATACAGCTCGTTCTCTAACGTGGTCCCAAGGTCCGCAAGCTCCTCAATGTAGCCAATCATCTTAAGGACGTGTTCCCCTACAGATGATCCGACAGCCAACCTCGCCTGAAATAGCTTCTTTGAGTTCTCGTATCTTGCGATACGAGATTGCTCTCCATATAATTCCTTGGTATGGAGGAATATGGATTCAAGATCCATATTCTCGTGCCGCCTCTGGTGTTCATTGTCCATGAAGGCCAGTACGAGGCACATGGCTTTCGCGCAATCAATTTCCCAGGTTTTACGGATTTCCTTATCCGCGACGCTGGAATCTGGACCTGGGATAGCGGGGGCTTTAGTAATAAGAACATAGCCCAATTTGTCATAAGTGATTGCATCTTGACATTCCTGAACCAATTTTTATAGTTTGGCCCTGCCAATATATTTTTATCTAATAGTAATTTAAGGCCCGTCATGTTTGGTCGCTGCAATTAGGAGAGAGAGAAAAAACACTTTAGCATGATCCTCTTCCAAATTTAGATTGGATTTTAGTTTATCTAAACAGGATGGCTCCCACTGTTTCTCGAATCCTTCCTCAAACCATAAAAGAAGAATTAGTCAGGATTAATCTCACCGTACAATACTTGCTTAACCGTTCAGCCAGGCCAGTGTTGGTACTTCGAGGGAGGTTTTACGACGCTTTCGCGAAATTCCTTAATTAAATAACCTCTTTTCCCTTGGGGCGTAACCCCGCTAACACCTTTCTAGATAGCTACTTGGTTTATAGCATTGATCGTTAAGTGAAAAAATCTCCCCAGGAGTAGCATATACTCATAGTAGGATTGGGATCCAAATGTCATCGTGTGATAAAGTTGAAGGAATCCTACCAAAATTATCACACTCCAAATGGTATGCAATACTAGCAAGTTTCAGTTTCTTTAGAAACTCCCGATGTGGATTTTTGTTCCATGCTCTTATGACCTTGACGAAGGCCAACATATCATAAGTCATATGTTAAGTTCTACCCATCGTTGTCCAGGTTAATTTGAACCACCCGTACATACCCTTGACGAAGGCCAAAATAGCAGTACGACTGTCCCAAACCAAAGCATCTATTTATACCACAGATAAATATTCAGCAGCTACCAATCACTATACCTTGGCGAAGGTCAAAATACATAGCTTGAATACTACTGAATATCCAACTGAAATGACGGAGGGTTATGAATGGTTTTGGCGAAACCGTGAACGTAGTGAACTTGATATAATCGAAAGAACCTGATAGCTTTTAAAAGGAGTGGTTTAAGCTCCGCATTTTAAAAGTTTTGCTGTTTTGAAAAAACCGAGTGGTTTTGAAATTGTTCCAACGATTCAAATTTGGTTTGTTTGCTTAGCATTAATGTAATGCAGTCCCATCAATTAACCTACCATTGCAGAAAAGAACTAAAATATAACGTACGCTTATGCCATCCGCATTCGCCATGGGGCCCCGTCATTACCTGTTAGGTTACTTAACTAACGACAGAGCGGAGGCTGGACTAGCGCGGATGCAAAACATAAGCAACGTCTATTATATAATACATATATAATAATATCCATTCGTCAGACGCAATGATAGGCATTCCAGATCATAGATGAACACATTGGATATACTAGGAATTCCGCATTTTGTTTTGAGCCTGTAACGAAAGACAGATTCCACGGTCGTGATGAATAGCCAAACCCCATCCTAGACCCCTACGTGTGCGGAAAACTACATGCCAAATACCCGAAGTGAAGCAACCTCCCTCAACAAAGTGAGTAGGCCACTCGGCACTTCAAAGTACTCGATAGTTTGTTCACTCCACCTTGGGTCTATCCTAGGAGCAAAAACAGTAAAAGAAATAATACAACGGTGACTACAAGCTCAACTCGGATGTGCCTCGAAAAAATATTATTACATCACTTTACAAATTTTACATCGAATGAAAGAATGAAAACCCTCATCTCACATCCCCGGCTACTCATTCACGACGATCCAACAAGTTCATATACACAAACCAACAAAATATCATCACAGATATGTGCAACCCCAACTAATCGACGTATAGCAATTAGTCGACGTTTCCAAACACATATATACAACACAGATCTTGTAAAGTAACTATGACAATAGAATTCTGCATGCAATTAGCAAACTTAAACAATTTTCCAAGACATGAAAATCCAGTGAGCTAAAGTTCCAAAATCGATAGTTTTGAGCCAATCTAGGAGTCAAAACGAACTCGAAACCCGCCCGAATCTTCACAGAGGTGAAGAAAAAAGTATTAACATTGAATGGGGGGCCTTGGGGGGGTATCCACCCCTAGGGGCCACTATGAGGTGGCCCCCAAAGGAAGGCAGACCCGAGAGCACCAATTCCTGGTGCTCTCGGGTCACCATCCCCCAAGGCCACCAAGTGGTGGTCTTAGGGGTAGTCCCGGCCGTTGCCCCCCCGGGGTATCCCCGGGGTGCGTACGCTTCACCTCGCATCTTCTCGGTTTAAACCGTGAGCCCGCGGGGTGCGCAAACAACTCAAAATATCACTTTTGAAAATTGTTTTTGTCGACAGTTTTTCCGCGACAAAAACGGCGGAATTCTAACATCGATACAAGTTATCTAGGGTTTATGAGAGGCTCTGATACCACTGTTAGTCAATGTTGCGCACCCTACATGTTCGTGGGGAGGCGGAATTAGCAAAAAATGATTTTTATGGGCTTCGCAACATCAACTTTAAGCAAGGATCGAACATAAAACCCTAGCTAGCAAACTATATGAGGTTTAACTACTCAGATGAATGTTATACCTCATAGTATCGTGTCCTTCTTGTCTTCTCACTGTCCTCCTTCACCTCGCGAGCTCCTTGGAGTGGGAATGGATAGCACCTTCTCGTCGGCTTCTCGAAGTCGAAGAAGATCCACCCGAGAGTTCCAACCTTGAGCTTAACCTCCAAGTTGAGGCAACTAGATCACTTAGTGTGCTAAACTAAGTAACCTAGAATGACCAGCGGTACTAGCTGCACGTAATGGCTAACTAGGTATCTGTCGATAAGAAGGCCGACGAGAAAGATCATCCAAACTCCTACCGAGCCTGTCTGTAGCAATCTCCGTACAGTCCGGTCTGTTCGTCTAAGAGTATCGCATGTTGGGCCTAGGGGGTGGTAAACGTCAGAACCCTAATAGAGCAATAAGTCATGTCGGAGTACAGCCCAAAACACCCTGAGAAACTACTGGAGTACCTACCAGTAAATCTCGCTTGCCCTGGCCAGGGTCTTTGTGTAATGGCTTTCCGAACACAGCGCGACATCAACCCCCAATATCGGGGGAGATGAATCCTATCTAACCGCCACTGCCTCTAAGTGTTTTGGGATTGCACCCAACTACTACCTGTTTGCATGACTCAATAGAGCCGTGGTAGGGCGGCAATATAAGAATAGTGGTGTTTACCGCCGAAAATGGGAGACGAGACCGTGTAGGTCGTCTTGCCTGAATTAGGGGGCAGATGCTATTTGGTTTTATCCGTCCACCTCTCCGAAGATGCCAAGTTGATTTATGGCACCGTATATCGAAGTTGTAGATGGATACGGCCGTTGTAGCAGACTTTGTCAGATTCCTCCTCATTATGAGGGGTTTTTGATTGTGGGGACACTCTTCCCTGCAGGCACAAGCCCCTGCAGTTAATTATGCTACCGCGTCGTGGTAACCACTTTCTCCTTCTCCAGATGGTCACTTTGTGACGTGTGTGTTTGTTTTATTTTTGGTTGCCCATGGATTGTATACGGAGACTAATTTATGTGGTCGCCCGTAGGGCGTGGATTAGTCAAAATCCGTATTTTCTTAGATTTGGGTTTGGTTTGGTTTAAGGCTCGTTAATCTTTCTGAGATTAAGATCAACTTAAACGTTTGTTAAGGATACGTTAGTTTAATTTTAGACTAGGATCTACTCAACGAGGTTTTAGGATCATTTAGATCCAACGACAGAGTATTTAGGCTCTATCGTCTTAGTTTGACAGAGTATTTGGGCTCTATCGTCTTAGTTTTAGGGACATTGCAGTCCATAAGTTTAAAGACATCATAGTCTGTGGGGGTTTAGTTTAGGGACGCCGCGGTCCATAAGTTTAAGGAAGTCATAGTCCATGAGTTTAAGGATCTCATAGTCCGTAAAGTTTATGGACATCATAGTCCATGAGTTTAAGAACCTCATAGTCCAGTTTAAAGACGTCATAGTCTGTGAGATTTTGGTTTAACCGTTTGGGGATGCGCCAAAAGTTATTGGTTATTAGGACCCTCCATCTCTCTGAAAACGTTGAAGAATTACAACGACATATATCAGAGGTATGAAGAGATGTACCCTTGAACCAATGTCCCGACTTGGGGGAATGGGATGAACATCAGTTTAGATGTCATTTGTTGGGAGCTCATTAGCTATCTTTGAAACTGAGATTGGTTTTGGAGACCCTGAGCATAAAGGGCTCAATTGATGTTCCTTGGAAAATTTGGTCTGCATCTGGCTAGTGTTAGCCTTTCATAGTGTTCAACACTAACATATTTATTCAGCGCTCACGTCCTCCCACGTGAGGTGTTTGAAATAGTGTTAAACACTAAAATTCTGAGGTGCTCATGTGGGGTCACGTGAGGCGCACGAAACAATGCCGAACTTCAAGAATTTGAAGCGCTGCCTCTTTGGGCTTATTCTTTTATTCTTTTCTGAGCGCTAAGCACTGCTGGGTCATGTGAGATCATGTGAGGCGACCCAAAAGTGGGAACTGCCTCCGATTTAATCTCTTTCTTACTTTGTAAGTGCCAAGCATTATCATGGGGTCACGTGTGATTACGTGAGCCAATCTCGATTGTTCTCTTTTGTTCATCAAAGGCATTCACATGGGAGCACGTGATCGGCTATTATCATGCTGGGTGCCAATCCTTTTACGTGCATGGAGATCCTGAGTTTTGAGACCTTCAAGCCCACTGTTTTATGAGAATTGGATTCTTAAGACTTAGTTTTTCTCTTAGGTTTGGGATCTGTATGACAGAATTTCCCCGATGAGAATTAAATTCTCAACTTGTGGGGAGATCTGCTTCTGCAGATTTTTTACCATAAGGGAGAACTAAGTTCTCATATGAAGGGTTAAACCCGTGTTTCATCAGAGGAATTAAATTCCTATATACTTTTATGGGAGAATTAAATTCTCTGAACTTAGATCTCCCTCTAGGTTTTGGATCTGCATGGCAAAATCTCCCCGATGAGAATTAAATTCTAAACTTGTGGGGAGATCTACTTCTGTAGATCTTAACCAGAGGAAGAACTAAGTTCTTATTAGAAGAGTTAAACTCTTATGGAGGTGAAAGAAACGAAATATTCTCTGTGTTTTGTTCCTTCTCCTATGTCGGGTTTTTCTTTCTGTTTCTTTCTCTTCTAAGGACCTGAAAATTTCTCTCTTTTTTTCTTCTTGTATTCTCAAAACTTCACCCCTTTTTTTATGTTTCTTTGCTCTTATTTATAGGAGAAAGAAGGGAATCAATTTTGTTTAGAAAATCTCTCATTGAGAGATTTTGATCAACCAAAATGATCTTTTAGATCAATCGGTGAATTTTATCTACCGTTGGATTTTTAATCCGAGGGCTTCCGTTTTACAGAAGTTATTTCTTTTGTTGTTCTTAACAAGTTTAGGAAGATATTTCCTTGTACAGAATTTTCTGTAGATTGGTGATTTTAATCACCATTGGATCTTTAATCCAACGACGCTCTGTTTTACAGAACGTAATCTTTCTTGTTTAGAAAGGTCCAAGGAAATATATTCCAAATAAGGCTTTTGGTCCCTTTTAATTAGAATTTGCTTTTATTGGTTCTGCAGGCATAGGGGTCTATCACGTGTAGCACGTGGCCCCACCAAACTAAGTCCACCAAATGGTGTCACGTGCTATCACGTGAGCTTTTTGTCCTACTTGTTTGCTTTATTCAGGTGCCTGTATTTCTTGCTTATAGAGGTCAAGTGTCTGCACGTGAGGTTTAGTTTTGGCTTAGTTTTGTTAAACGAAGCGCCTATCATGTGTGGGCATGTGATGCTCCACTTGGGGGCTTTTCCCGTTGCTTTTCTATATTATTTTTTTATTCAGTTTCCATGAGGGAACAAATGCCCCCACAGCGTTGTTCTCACGTGGTTTGCACGTGAGTGCAACGCTATCACTTTTACAGCCGTTGGATTGTCTAGGGGAGCGGGGAGGTGGACCGCCCTTGTCATGTCTTATAAATGCAAGGGTTTGGTTCCTTAGGCAGCCACTGTTCCTTTCATCTTCTTCCTATTTTATTTTCTTTGAGAATTCAATTCTCTTTCTCAGAGCTTAGTTCTCTGTCATTGCAAATCCAGAGTTAAACTCTATCAAAAGAAGCCATTTTTCAGGTAACGCTTTGTTCATCATAAAACTTTCCTTCTTTGAGAAAGCCCCTGGATTTTAAATCCACCATGAGAGCTTTGCTCTCCTCAGAAACCCATCCTCCAAAGATGTGATCTTTGAGCGATAACTTCCATATCTCGACAATTTCCCTCTGATTTTTAGGATTCATGGGATTTTTGTTTCTCATGTATTTTTATGGATTCTTGGAATTTAATTCCATTACATAAAGGAATTTAATTCCTCTGGCGAAGAGCTTAGCTCTGAAATACTTTCGGGAATTTTATTCCCTGGTGTTCTTGAAAATCTTTTCATAGGGTTTTACCCTTATTCGCACAGATTTGAATTTTGTTGGTAGCTTAACAGAACTTATCTTCCCAAGAATTTATTTGAATCCCAATGCTTCTTTAATGAGGGTCTTCTATTATCCTCGTAATGATCCCCTTGTCTCATCATTGGTGAGCCGCCATATTGATTTTGTGGGGTCCGTGTGTCATGTAGGCAGTGGTCCCGCAAAACAGATATTTTGTCGTCTTCTTTTGTTACTATACATACATACATACATACATACATACATATATACATATATATATATATACATATATACATATATATATATATACATATATATATATATATATGTATATTTATATGTGGGGCTCCACTAGTGGTCTTTTCCTTTTCTCTATTTCAGGACCAATGGCTTCTCTCCCTTACTTCCCTTTTACTCGCTCAGATGCTGCTTTTCCGCAATCGCCGTCAGACAAAGAAGCAATACCGATGATTCGGGCCCATGACAAGACTTTACTAATTTGCTCTTATGGGGTACCTGGTATGTGCATATCATTCGGGGCCGCCGCAGCTTTCTTTGCGAGGTGCCAACAGAGCCTCTTCGCCCATTCCTGCCGATGGAGCGTCCGTAGATTTCCTTTGCAGTGGAGGTGATGGATTGGACTCCTATAGGCTGGCTTGAGCCGTCGAAAGCCGGGATACCAAACTAGCCTTTGCCAGCCATAGACATCTTGGGGCGTCGTATTTGCCAAGGTGAAGCCCAGCCCTGGGGACAAGTCTATAAGATAGGGCTTACCCCTCGCCATCCAACGGGCTATCTTCTCTGGGCTCGCTATATCTTGTCCGCTCATCGTGCTTGACTGCAGAAGGTCGGGCTTTATCAGGCGGTGTACGTGTCTCTCTTTCATTATCAGTCTCCCCATGTCTGGTGGGTTAAAGATTTCCTAAATCAATGGAATCTCCCACCAACACTTTCTTACTAGGGGATCGCGAGGTCTCGATTTCTCTGGAAGAGTTTCGCGAGATCTCTGGATTGCCGATCAGGGGAGAGTACTATGAAGAATTGCTGCCTCCCGATGAGTATGCATTCGCAACTGTGCCTGCTATGCTTGACGGCTTATCGGCCGAAAATGTCGTCCGTCATAAGTATCCAAGTCTAATCAAGACTCTAGGTATTTTCGAGAAGCTGTTCACGGAGTCAGAGAAGTAGGGCGTCACTTTTAAGAGTTTTATCGCCCGCTTCCTTTGTGAAGATGTCCTATCAAAGGAGGCTCCGAAATTCGTGAATATTAACGACCCCTTCGGGTTTGGGCTAAATAAGCTACTGGCCAAAGAAAAAGATTTACCATAGTTTTACATCCCAATCTTGTCGGCCGTATCTTTTGATTCGATTGCGGCTCCCAGCATGGATGAAGAGACCTTCTTTGTCGGTTTTATCAGCCTTTGGCTTAGTTGGTTTTCCGTTCCAACGCATCGTTGCTTCATGAGAGCCTTGGTCATTTATCCTGCTCATCGCGTTGCCGAAGGGACATGACTGGCTGTGGGTATTGCGGGGTTATCGCACTTGTACCATAGGCTGAGCACTGCAGCCAATACCTCGACCCCGGGTATGGATGTGGTGAGTTTCTTTCTTCATTATTTTACGTCGTGGATTGAGATGCACGTGTTAGGGGAATTCGCTGCGCACCAGAGACCGGGTTTCTATGATGCTTATACCTTCCTGCGGCTCATGAGGTTGGTGGACGCTTCTGCTCCTGATCCGACTCAGTTAGGGGCCCTTCGTGTGCTGCTTAACCCTTATGCCAACGAAGGCGGGATGGTAATCAATGACCGAGTCCTCTCTGCTCCTTCGGGATCTATTCAACAGCTGTTCGATTTATCGAAATGGGGAACACCATCCTTGAATCTTAGGGAAGCCATGCACTTGTATTCGATTAGGCCGGGTTATTTGGTGTTCCGTTGAAATGATACGGTTCTTTTTATGAGGTATAATCCGCACCGCTTTGCCAGGCAATTGGGTTATAACCAGGGTGTTCCCTTTGAGGCATTCATGGTGGAGCCTAACTCGTCTTTGGGAGTTGTTCGTGACGCCACCCATCACTTCATGCAGTTGAACACCGGCTCTCGCTTCATGATCCCTGAGTCCGACTACATTCTAAGGTATGTGGGGGCTTTTGCGGGTTGGTACCGCCACCGAGTTGGTCCCATCATTGCCGAGGAGAAGAGGATACTCTTTGGACATAGAGCTCCCGCCCCAATACAGGCTATGGGAGTCCCGCCGCGACCGCGGATAGTGGTTCGCCCTCCCTTGAGGGGTACTGGTGCCTTACTTATTCCTGAGGCGGCGGATGCGAACTTGACTCCTCCCACAATTGGTATATCGATGCACACTAGAGCTCAGGCAAGGGCTTCTGATAAGGCGCCAGTAGTAGTTTCATCAGTTGCGGTGTCATCAATAGCAGTGTCATCATCGGTAGCACAGCCAAAAGTGGATACTGGAGGCGAGGTTGGGCAGCGCCGTATCAAAGCGCCAAAAGGGAAGAAACGATCTTCCTCCTCTAGTGTCAGCTCTGGCTTGAAAAGGAGGAAGAAGACGGTTACCGGTCTGCTCGACCTTATGCTTGAACCTGAAGTTGTTGCTCAAGACGAACCCATATCCATGTAAGAGCCGGATGATGGTCTTTTTTTTCCGGGTTCATCTGCCGAGGAAGCCGCACAATTGGCCGAGGCTATAAGGCGCTCATAGGATGAAACTGAGAATGTGAGTGTTCCGAAGAGTCCTTATCCTGCCGTTATATTCTACGAAGATCCCCCATCAATACGGAGAATATTTATAGGTCCCTTGCAATAGGGAGAAGAGATAGCTCTCAAGCAGCCTATCTCAGCCGCTTCCGAAGATGAGTTGTCATTGTGGAACGGTGGCCACGAATCTACATTTGAACCTCGGCGAGCATACCTCTTCAGGAAGGAACGTCGGCTTGAAAAACCCACACTAGAGGCATCCTGGCATAACGGTATGCATGATTTCTGTATTTTTCCTTTGGCAAGTAATTTGTATCGCTTTTTATGTCATCTTATCTTTGTAAACTTTGCAGGGACTTCAGCAATGGCAGAGAATCAGAGCGCATGTCGCGTCCTGACTGTGGACTCTGTAAATATCCCCGATGAGATACCAGTAGGTATGGAGGAGGTCGTTACAGTTGCTATTCCTGCTGCGGAGCTTCCTTCGGTTGCCTCTGTTCCCCCGGTGTCCGTTCTCCCGAAAGAGGTGCCCTTACCGGTCGTAGATTTAATGGACCTTTTCGGTGATGGCCTGGAAATTGTGGAACAGGTAATTGAGATCGCCGTCCCTGAAGTGGCGGCCGTTGCCCCTCAACTGGAAGCTTTCACACCAGCAAATGTCTCCGATGATGTTCCTGAGGGAATGGAGGAAGCTGCCGAAGCTGCTATCCCTCCGGCTCAAGGCGGGAAGAGTATCGAAGGTAGTCTCTTATTTTGCTTTAATGATCTTTCTATTATCTAACTCGTTTTGTCTTTTCAGAATTGCGAGGATTGGCAGCGTCCATCGTGAATTTATCTCCCAGAAAATCCTTTCAGCGTCTGCTCGAGATGGCCACCCTACAGGCAATATCCCCACAAAGCATCGTCCTATCTTCTGGGCAAGGATGGTGTGATCTGACCCCTTCATCGTATTATTATTATTTTGTATAATGATGCCGATATGTCTTCTGCAGTTCTGGAAGCTGATGACGAAGTTGAGATCCTCGACGGGCTTGGGGATTTGTCCAATCCTCCTTGCATCACCGTGGGTAAGTAAGACTTTGACGTCGCTTTATATATTCTTTGGGCGTAAATCTCATAGATTGTTCATGGATCTTGACAGCCTTGCCCTCTCTTGTCCCGCTGGGGTCTCGCATCATTATTCCACCAAGCCTTTATGCCCTACGCGCATCTGAACGGATGGTGAAGCAAAGCCTTCACTCCTTGTCATCTCTCATCGAAGATCTTCGTGCTGGTAGCTCGATCACAGCCGAAGAATTTGCTGCCGAAGCCAACATTTCTCTGCCCTTTCTTGCCGCCTACCATGATGAAACGTTGGTGCATGTCTGGGTCGAGTTTTGTCATCGAGTGGAGGCTTGTTTACATGATCTCGAGTGCACACGCCTTCCCTCTGAGGTTTTGGCTGCAAAGACGAGCTTGCGAGGGCTGATTGAACGGTGCGCCGTGAATCTTCAATCATGTGAGAAGAGGCTTAACCGGAAATTCTTGGAGGGGGAACCGGCCTCGAATTCTTTGGGGGAGCTTCATGCTGAGCTCACTGCTAAGACCACCCGTGCGTACGAACTTTTGCAGTGCTCCAAGAAGCTATTAGGGAGGTGGTGGCTGTTAATAAAGCCGTCATCTTTACTCGCGAGATGGTCGAAGCTCACAAAGTTGCCGGAAGGGAGCTTGAGATTCGTCTCGCCTCGTATCAGGCTCAACAGTCTCAGGCGAAGACCCGTCTCGTGGCAATAACCAAGCTTGAAGCCGAGGCCCAGCGGAAGGGCGATGAATTGAGGAGCTTATTATGCTGTCCGCCGGCTTAAAGAATTCTTGTAAAAATTTTCTTTTCTTGTATCCACTCATGAATGAGAGGGAATTTTGTATTCATTTTGATTCTTTTTACAATATGTATCTTGTATGCACTTTGAATTCATGAATGAAAGACATATATTTTTTTTTATCTCGTGCTTGCATGTAGCTCTGATAAATGTAGTCCATATGTATTTTATCTGGATCTTTTTTGCAAGGTAGTGATGGCTTAGGAAACATGTCTGGATCTGCCTCCTAAGACTTTTCAACTTTATGAGCCGTGAGGGTCTTATAAAGACTTTTCTCCCTACGAGTCGAGAGGATTCCGTAGGTGTATTTTCTCCTTAGGAATCGTGAGGATTCCTAAGTGCGTTCTCTTGAGAGTCGTAAGGATCTCACAAGAGAACTTTCTTTTTATGGGTTGTTAGGTTTATGTCCGAGTCGAAGCATTGCTTTACGACGGGGGAATTGTGGGTTGATGTATTTCCGAGATGGAGCATTGCACCGGCAGGGGTGTTAAGAGTTAACATGTATCCGAGTCGAAGCGTTGCTTGACGACAGGGGGGTCAGGGGTTGACATGTATCCGAGTCGAAGCGTTGCTTTACGACAGGGAGGTCAGGGTTTGACATGTATCCGAGTCGAAGCGTCGCTTTACGACAGGGAGGTCAGGGGTTGACATGTATCCGAGTCGAAGCGTTGCTTTACGACAGGGAGGTCAGGGGTTGACATGTATCCGTGCCGAAGCGTTGCTTTACGACAGGGAGCTCAGAGGTTGACATGTATCCGTGTCGAAGCATTGCTTTGACGACATGGAGGTCAGGGGTTGACATGTATCTGAGTCAAAGCATCGCTTTACGACAAGGAGGTCAGGGGTTGATATGTATCCGAGCAGAAGCGTTGCTTGACGACAGGGAGGTCAGGGGTTGACATGTATCTGAGTCGAAGCATTGATTGACGACAGGGAGGTCAGGGGTTGACATGTATCCGAGTCGAAGCATTACTTGACGACAGCGAGGTCAGGGGTTGATATGTATCCGAGTCGAAGCATTGCTTAACGATAGGGAGGTCAGGGGTTGACATGTATCCGAGTCGAAGCATTGCTTTACGACAAGGAGGTCAGGGTTTACATGTATCCGAGTCGAAGCATTGCTTTATGACAAGGAGGTCAGGGTTTGACATGTATCCGAGTCGAAGCATTGCTTTACGACAGGGAGGTCAGGGGTTAACATTTATCCGTGCCGAAGCGTTGCTTGACGACAGGGAGGTCAGGGTTTGACATGTATCCGAGTCGAAGCATTGCTTTACGAAAGGGAGGTCAGGGGTTGACACGTATCCGTGCCGAAGCGTTGCTTGACGAAAGGGAGGTCATTGGCTGAATCTAAGTTGTTTGTGAACCGTAGAGTCTTGGAACTGGGGATTTTGCCGTGGCTCCAATTGGTGATGTCGCGTTCGTTTCTTGCTGGCATGAGGAGGAACGCCGTTGTTGTTCTCAAGGCTGTAGGCGTGGCCGCCGAGATTTGGAACTAGAGACTTTTCCATGGCTCCGATTGGTTGCGGCCCTAAGGCCGGTTGTTGACGTTACTGTTGGATATATGTATGCCCTAGAGGCCATTATGTGATAGTGTATGTACTGATGTGTATATATATATGTATTCAGAGGATAGTCTTGCTCGACATGATAGTATGCTATCTGGTTTCTCTTTATCATATGTTCTCTTGATCATGTTTTTAATCATTTGGTACATGTTGATAAAGCCCTAAGGATATTGGCTTGACTACTAGGATTATGATGTGGAGCATACTAGTGGGACACCTGTAGTTTATAAGCATATCCTTGAAATGTTCCTAGTCGTAGGTATATCGAGACAGGGCATCGATATTCCAGTGTAGACTAGCGTATGCTGTTCTTGTTCCATATGATGGGCGATAGATGATCCCATATCCGTATGGTGTGTTGACACCAAAGATTGTATACGGGTGCTCAGTGAGACTGGGTACACTGAACGGACTCACCAAGAAATCCTATATGGTATTATATCATACGTCGGATAGCAGTTCTCAGGTGACACTAGTACAGGTTAGTCTGTAGACCCGAGATCGCCATAGAGTCTTGTGTGTCCTCCCACTGTACTTTGATCTCCACCCTACTACGGCTCTACTGAGGCATACAAACAGGTGGATTTTGGGAACAATCCTGAGGCATATGGAGGCAATGAGCGATAGGAGGGGTTTCGTCTCTCCCGGTATTGGGGGTTGATGCTGTGCTATGCACGATTGGCTATAACAGGAAGTCCCTGGCCATGGCTGCTGAGATATTACTGATAAGTGTTATCAGTAGTTTCTCTATCTGTTGTAGACCATATACCAGCATGACTTATTGAGTTATTAGGGTCGACAATTCCATCCCTAGACTCGATATGCAGCATATCTGACGAAGAGACCGGACTGTACGGTAAGTGTTGCCAGTTGGATTGACGGGAGTTTTGACAGGTTCGCTTGTTCTTTTTCTGATCGCTCAATACCCGAATGGCCATTACGTTTAGCTGACTGCTTGCGGCTTGTAGGTGTTTGATATGATCATCACCTACTGCTGGCGTATTGACGAGTCTTAGAGTCTCACACAGAAGTTTCCTGGCTCAGGCGAAACGATGTGGTGTGCATATGAGATATGTGCGGGAGCTTGATTAAATACGTGTATATGATACCGTATTTTAATCGAGCGTTTTATATTAGTCGGGTCGTATGAGATATGACCGGTTTATTAAATCAAGTGTTGATTTAATATTAACTTTTATCTCATTTATTTAAACCCTTTTTCTTTAGATGGATGCATGAATGTATATGTACATGTTGATGTGCATACACACATACATACATGCATTTGTATCATGGTTGATGATACAATATAGATGGCAATATAAGACTCACATGGTTCATATTTATATATATGGATATTTTTGTTTTAAGTTAAAGATAAAGGAAATTAAATTAATGACTCATTTCTTCACAAATGACTCATTGTTTCTACACACTTCCATGGTTGACCTTTGACTTAACCTTGGTTAATTTCCTTTGCTCTTTAACTCATCACAAAATATCTAGATATTATTATTAACCATGGTTTGTTTTATGATATTTATCTCTCTCTCTCTCTCTCATTATTATTATGAGATCATTATTCATCCAAAAGAAAATATTGCCATCTTCATCTTCCTCTCTCTAGCTCTTTCTCTTGAGTTCTAAAATTGAGTGAGGTTAAAAGAAAGAAAGGGTTTTAAGTGAGAACCTAAACCACTTCATCATCCTACACATCTCTATCTACTTTGTGTGGGGTGTTTGCTTCAAGGATTTCATTGATCAAGTGACGCAACAAGTTTTGAGCAAAGGACTTCGGGTGGATCGTCGTGGACTTGGAAGCGTTCAAGCGAGCCGTTACAAACCTTAGGAGATCCAAGGAGTTGCCCTAGGAGGTCTACAAAGGTTGTAGTCTCTCCACTTAGTGTTAGATAATCTTTAATATATGATACTGTTAATTGTTACTCATTAATTCTAGTTCGATTCCTAGTTAAGTTTGCTTAGCACCTTTTAAAAATTAAATTGTGGCATGTGTGATACTTTCAAACCCTATATGAGGCACTAAGGAAACCCTACAGCGGTATCAGAGATAAGCTAGAGCTTTAGAGTAACCTAGACGACGTTAAAAACCTCGAACGAAAGAAATACGATGCCCGGGGGTTGCTCTCTGGACATTTTTCAAAAACGTGGATTTTTTCACATTAAAAATACTTAAAAAATTCAGCAGGGTATTTTATGGGCCCACAAGAAATACGAACCCCTATCTCCACTAAAGGACCGCAGAACCGCGGCAGGAATGGACATTCCGCGGCGGTTCCGCGGCGCCTTTGCTGTAGGTGGGGCTGTACTTTCTTGAGCTAGCCCGTATGTACTTTGTGCAGTTTCTGGTAATTTTTAAAACTGCTCAAGTGTTGAGCTTTCTGAGAAGTCTTTTGGTGTTTAATCGTTCGATCGAATGTTTTAATTGCGCCTAGTTTATTAGTATGTGATTGATTTGAGTCGATTTAGCGTGCTTGCGCTTTCTAAAAGATAGATCAAAAATATTTGTAACCGCAATCAAGAACGGCGTCGCTTTGCAGCTAGCCGGTGAGTACGGGTCGGTCCACAGGGATGTTGTGAATCTCCGATTCGTTCTTACGAGTTAATTCCGAAGGGTGTTCGGAGTTGTTATTAAATCTAAAATCCTAATTAACCTAGGGCAATTATCTAGATCTATTCTTGCTAGGGTTAGGTTTAGGGATGGTTTGGAAATGCAATTAAATCTCAACGCTTTCTATACCCGAATGAAGATCTGTGAGGAGTTATGGTAATTATCAATAAAGGGGATTAGATCCATTCGGGAAGGTGTTCCTTCCTCTAGGTTCTTGTCCTTCCTTTAGAGATTCTTACCCTAACCTCCATGGAAAACGCGCGCAACCGGGCTTTTACACTACGGTATCATCGGTACCTCGAGGGGTAGGATGCCGTAGGGCGCGGTATGTGCGTGTATGCATGGAGTCCTATTGTAAATATTTGGTGGGTAAGAAAGGGATGAGAGATCTCATCTCTCATAATCCTTCCCCAAAGCTAAATCCTAAACAAGTTCCTAGGGCATGAAATTAAATCTACCTAGGGCAAAGAATTGAAATCTACACTAGGGTGAGAAATTAAATCTACTTACAGATGCATCCCTCCAATCATCCATGCAGGGTTGTCAGATCTGAATTTCTGAATGGAAAGGAAACACCGATGCTCTCCAAAAAGAGATCTGGAATTTATTATTAAAAGGAGGCATAAAGTTTACAATTTTTAGAGTTCCTATTTATAGAGAATAGGAAACCCTAGGGTTACAATGACTCGCATGTCTATAATTACAAAAATAGCCCTGGAAAGACCAGTCAACGCCGCCACAAAAATATGGAAAAATTTTGCGCTCCTAACTACACTACCATGCCGCGGAACCGCGGCCTTAGGCCCTGTTTGGCCGCGGTTCCGCGGTCAACAAGAAGCCTTGGATGCTGTAATTTTCTGTGTTGTCTTCTGGTGACTTTGTCTTCCTGTTTCTCTATGTCTTTTTCCATTTGGGCTTCTAGGTTGGTTCCAGATCTTCAGTGAACAATTTGCAATGGCTTTTTAACCATTTGCCTTGACATTTTGGGATCTTGCGTTGCCTTGTTAATTGTGAACTGTCTTTCGATGTAGGCTTGACAAAGATCCTCCTATTTGTTGGTCAAAGTCCACTTTTGCATCGTCTTTTCATCGTTTTCACTGTTTTAGATCCACGAACCTGTAACCTGTAACATGTAGCAGACATGCGTCAAAAGCACCTATTTATTTATAAAACGAATAAGAATTGGGGAATATGAATTGCAATATTATGATATGAATAAATACCCCCAAACTTATCTTTTGCTCGTCCTCGAGCAAACTTATTATTTTATTCTCGATAAAACCTAACCGCACTTTCGCATGGAAACGCGATTGCACTGAGCTCGTGCAACAAGCCGTTAAACCTCTAGGTGTCCCTAGTAGGAGGAGTGTTGTCTCCTGAGGGTTTTCAGCGGATTACACCCACAAAATCCTATCAATTCGGCCCATTGACTTTTGTTCTCCAATTAGGTTTTCTAACTAAGAATTCTATTATCATCGACCCGCAAATTATCCACCCATATTCTTCACACTTCCTCATTATTTAACTTAAGATTATATATGTTATGTAGACCTACTTAGCCTTCGGCATCTCGTAAGTTTTCCTTCTAAAGTTCCATCTCCACTTAGGAATTTCTATCAACTCTACTAAAGATACAAATTCTATTTTTCATTTCTTTCTCTCATCTAAATCCCAATCACATATCCCTACGTGTGTGTAAATATCACCCCTGCACTTGGAAATTCAAATCAAGCAATCATGTCCTTGTCCGTTGTCTAAAGTACTTATTAGTTGGTGAATTTAAATGAATCTTGCTTACACATCCATCATGCGACCGTTAATACTTCTTGAGGTACCAACAACCGATTACAAGATGTGTTTGCACTTTAAAGCGTAAATCCTAGTCTTGTAACACCCAAGGCTTTAGCAGTGACTCCCAAACCAGTTGGTCTAAGGCACTAGGTGATGAAGCACCCTCGCTAAATATTTTTCTATTTTTACAGCCTTAAGTAATCACAAAAACCAGTGTTCATTTTGTTTTCTTTATTCACACTTATATATATATATATATATTTGGCATTTTCATTGTACTAAGGACTTTTAGATAAGAGCATTTCAAGGTCTCTTCTATTATTCCAAGTTTCAAGGTGCGTGATAGTGCAAATTATAGGGTATACATTTTCAGAATTTAGACTTAAGCTAGGAACTATTTTTCAAACTTATACTCTAATAAGAACATCAATACTCTTCCCTTATTTTGACTTAGCCTAAGAAATGAACCCAAAATTTGCCTATTTCTAAATAAACTACAAAGACATATACTCTCTACCATTAAACTTTAAGGAAGGTTATTTTTAGGGTTTTTAATTCACTAAGTCTAAGATCTAGTTGTTCCTAGCCAGTTAACCTATTTGTCAAACACAAGTCAATTAGCCAAAATTGAATACATAAATTTTTATAATTTTTGAAAATTTTCAACTTTTATGGTTTTTCAAATAAGTATGCAAATGCAAAAATATGTACAAATGAATGCGAAGGAAGAAGACTTACCGAGCATATCCCCAAACTTGAACTTGACAGTGTCCTCACTGTCATACTAAACCAAGAGGGTCAAAATGTCGGCACTCCCCTTTTTATTTATTTACAATTTTTTTAAAAATATTTTTTTAATGTTTTGAAATTTTTTTAAATTTTTTTATAGAAAAAGAAAACAAATATATATATACATATATACAACAAGGTCCCTCCCAAACTTAAGCTTGGCCTTACACAAGCCAAAGGTTAGCACCAACCATTCAAAGATCTTATCATGGTAGTGGTATAGTTGGTGCAAGAATGGGGTGTGGATGAAAGAAATGAGAAACACGCGAGACCGTGTGGAAAGAAGAATGGTAGAATATGGTCTCGGTGGGGGAGAAGAAGGGCGGAAAGGAGAAAGAAGAGTCGCGCGATCTTGAGGGTGTAAATCGAGTGAATAAATTAGCGCAATATGTGATGACCGATATGTTATAAGCGATTGCGCTAACCTATCAACCCATCGAGAAATGGGATCAAATCCCTCAAGATTCGCAAGAAAACATGGGTACGCCGAACTTGGTATTTGAGATGAAAGCGTAACGGTCACTTGCACGGTCGGAACAATAGGAAGGAGGGAGGGTGATATAACAGTCAAAGGTTCAGGAGGCTGAATTGGAAAATCCGACACATTAAACAAAAATGGTTCAACCTCAATATTATCCTCAAAACTCTCCTCAATATTATCCTTATAATTTTCCTCAAAATTTAACTCATCCATGCCATTATCATCAAAGTCAAGACGCATATGAGATTCGGGAGAGACATCTAATAACTCAGGATGATGATTTAAACATAAAATTTCAATCAAATCGACAGGTTCATCATCCGAAATATTCCCGGCGTCTATATCCTCAATCAAGTGAAAATTAATTTCTTTAGACACCTCATCAAAAGCATGGATATCTATCGATTTAGGTTCTAGATGGGAGGTGTAAAGATCGAAAGGATTAGGTGCGGTTTCACTCGAAAGGGGTTCCTCATAATCTGGCAAATCAAACACTACAAAATCACACAACTCATTTTTATTTTCAACAGGTGAACTATGTAGGGCAATCGATGGAAAACAGGAGTTGTGGGCCTCAATTGGGTACGGGTAGGTTTGATTTGAAAATCCTCTCACATTCTCACTCTGTCCAATCGCCTCCTTATGCATTAAATTTTTTTGAGCTAGCGGGAAACTAGCTACCGGTTCACTAGGTTGCATAAGGGCGGCCACGGACGCTTCCACATTCCTAGTCATTTTATTTGTTGCTACAATATACGCCTCCAACGACTCTTCCAAACTAGACTTATGTGGTGAGGGGGTTTCGGTAAAAGATTCGAAATTGGTTGGATATGTGAAACTCCCTAATGGCTGTGTCGAAACAGTGTCTAGTGAGGGTGGAAAGGTCAGGTATGACTGGTAGGAAGTGGGTGGTTGGACAGGGGTAGGGTCAACATGTGGATAAAAAGGTGAATAGTCTTGTTGATCCCTAGAACTAGATGAGTGGAGAGGGGTGAAAGATCGACTGCGAGATTGAGCAATATGCTCAGCAATGGATATCGGCTTAGAAGTTACAGCAGGACTTGGAAAAGTGGTGTCAACATATGTAGGTGGTAAAGATGGACTTGGTTGACACAAAGTGGGTTGAAAAGTCAAACTATTTCTCCTAGACGCCTCTATTTGATCTTTCAAAGATCTTTTAGGCAAGGAAGGATTGTCTTTAAATTGACCGAACAAATTGACGTATGACGCAAAATTAGGTTCGGGATACCAAAGTTCGGCTAATGATTTATTGTGTGGGGTACCCATGTTAGAAGAAAGGGTGAAAAGAAGGAAGGTTTGTGGTGCAAGGATCTAATTGCGGCCAAATTTTTTTGCAAGTTTCTACAAAATTTTCCTTATTCTTTTTTTTTATTTTTCTCTTTATTAGGAAAAATTTGTTGCAAAAAGATTTTCAACACAAGATATGCAACAGCAAAATATTACTTGCAATCTAATTTCATTTTAAGCAAGGCACAAAAATCCTGCACAAGATCGTTATTTGGAAGGGAAAGATTTTTTTTCAAGCGCACAAAATCTTGTAGGAATTTCCAGAAAAGATATATGGGGATTTACAGAGGGGAGAATTAGAAATCAAACCGTGCAAAAATTTTGCGATGAACAGTCAAAAAGGCCGCGGTTCCAAGGTTTTAGGCGCCTCATGGCCGCGTTTCCGCGGTTGTTCTGCCGGATCGGGTCCTGAAAAAATTGTACGGCTCTGTGGTGGCAATCTACCTCTGTTCTGATGTACCCTTTTCTGATTTGCCTTCTGGAAATCTACAGATCCGTCTTTGTATATCCTGCAAAAATTCAAACAACAAAGTATCCTTTCCAAAAATAACAATTGATATATTTTTATAATTTTTGAGATTTTTGAGATTTTTATGATTTTTTTAATTTTTTTTTTGATTAACCCGAAATTGCGAAAAGGAAATTTCTACGCCATCCCCGGCAACGACGCCATTTGATTTGAGTCGATTTAGCGTGTTTGCGCTTTCTAAAAGATAGATCAAAAATATTTGTAACCGCAATCAAGAACGGCGTCGCTTTGCAGCTAGCCGGTGAGTACGGGTCGGTCCACAGGGATGTTGTGAATCTCCGATTCGTTCTTACGAGTTAATTCCGAAGGGTGTTCGGAGTTGTTATTAAATCTAAAAACCTAATTAACCTAGGGAAATTATCTAGATCTATTCTTGCTAGGGTTAGGTTTAGGGATGGTTTGGAAATGCAATTAAATCTCAACGCTTTCTATACCCGAATGAAGATCTGTGAGGAGTTAGGGTAATTATCAATAAAGGGGATTAGATCCATTCGGGAAGGTGTTCCTTCCTCTAGGTTCTTGTCCTTCCTTTAGAGATCCTTACCCTAACCTCCATGGAAAACGCGCGCAACCGGGCTTTTACACTAAGGTATCATCGGTACCTCGAGGGGTAGGATGCCGTAGGGCGCGGTATGTGCGTGTATGCATGGAGTCCTATTGTAAATATTTGGTGGGTAAGAAAGGGATGAGAGATCTCATCTCTCATAATCCTTCCCCAAAGCTAAATCCTAAACAAGTTCCTAGGGCATGAAATTAAATCTACCTAGGGCAAAGAATTGAAATCTACACTAGGGCGAGAAATTAAATCTACTTACAGATGCATCCCTCCAATCATCCATGCAGGGTTGTCAGATATGAATTTCTGAATGGAAAGGAAACACCGATGCTCTCCAAAAAGAGATCTGGAATTTATTATTAAAAGGAGGCATAAAGTTTACAATTTGTAGAGTTCCTATTTATAGAGAATAGGAAACCCTAGGGTTACAATGACTCGCATGTCTATAATTACAAAAATAGCCCTGGAAAGACCAGTCAACGCCGCCACAAAAATATGGAAAAATTTTGCGCTCCTAACTACACTACCATGCCGCGGAACCGCGGCCCTAGGCCCTGTTTGGCCGCGGTTCCGCGGTCAACAAGAAGCCTTGGATGCTGTAATTTTCTGTGTTGTCTTCTGGTGACTTTGTCTTCCTGTTTCTATATGTCTTTTTCCATTTGGGCTTCTAGGTTGGTTCCAGATCTTCAGTGAACAATTTGCAATGGATTTTTAACCGTTTGCCTTGACATTTTGGGATCTTGCGTTGCCTTGTTAATTGTGAACTGTCTTTCGATGTAGGCTTGACTAAGATCATCCTATTTGTTGGTCAAAGTCCACTTTTGCATCGTCTTTTCATCGTTTTCACTGTTTTAGATCCACGAACCTGTAACCTGTAACATGTAGCAGACATACGTCAAAAGCACCTGTTTATTTATAAAACGAATAAGAATTGGGGAATATGAATTGCAATATTATGATATGAACAGTGATACAATAATTGGAATCTACAAATTTGTTTATTGCGTGTAAATTTAGCAGTTCGGTCTCGGGAATAATCGGAAATATTGTTGAATTATCCGGCTTATTTTGAAAAGGTGTTTTCATGGGTGAGATCTAAATGCGAGCTTTACATTGTTAGGCATGAAATCTTGTATATGTGATATTCCAGGTTTGTGTTGTCTAAAGGCAGTTACGATTCCAATTGTTGTAGTTTTTCATTTTATTTCTCTGTGACCGTAAGTGTAGTATGTGGTGTATCGCCGGTTTCGTTGCTATACATCAACGACAATCGGGGTACGCATACTTACTTACGTTGATGATATATGATATTATGTGTTGCTGAGATTTGATATGCAGGATTTCCGTGATTGAATAGCCGGGGTTTTTATGTGAGATGAGAGTTTTCTTTTCATTCATGTAAAATTAAATTGTATGTAATATTCTTTTATTTGGGGCACTTCCGGGTTGAGGTTGATGTCACCAGTGTTGTATATTATTTATTTTTCCGCATTAGGATAGACCCAAGGAGGAGGGCACAAGTGACCGGGTTCTAGGGTTCAGTGGGAGGCCATCTCGAGGAGTCGAGACCAGGTCTCCTAAACTCCAGAATTGGCAGGGTCACTTGCCGCCCTCGTAGGGGTCTAAGGGTGTGGGCTTGGCTATTCATCACGACCGTGGAATCTGTATTTTCTATTGCTGGCTAAATACAAAATACGGACATCCTAGATATCCTATATTAAATGTGCTTCTGCTGCTTATTTGATGTGCTCATTTAATTTATATCTGAGACGAATGCAATATTATATATATGATATATAATAGATGTTGCTTATGTTTTGCACCCGCGCTAACCCCGTCCTGGTATGCCGTTAGTTAAGTAACCTAACGGTGCATATCAGGACACTGTGGCGAATGCGAGTGGCATAAGCGTACGTTATATTTTCGTTTCTTTCTGTGATGGCTTAGGATTTAAATGATGGGACTACATTAATGAGATTAATGTAAAGATAAATGAACCTAAAAAGATGTTGTAGAATCGGATTTGAAACACACTCGGCCTTTTATGAAAAAGCAAGTTTCAAAAAAAAATACGGAGCTTAAGCCACTCCTTTTAAACCCATTGGATTCTATAACGATATCAAGTTCAAAGCGTTAAAAGTTTTCTTAAAAATTATCCGCAACCCTCCGTCATTTTAGGAAGTAGAGTACTTAGTATTCGTGCTGCGTATTTTGACTTTAGTTAAGGCGCAGTGTACGGTAGCTGAGTGATGTCTTCCTACACTGCATATGATGCAGATTAGTTAGGACATTCATATGATCATGTTGACTTTAGTTAAGGGTCATATGGGTGGGTCTAGTTAATCACGAAATGACGGGAAGAACTTGACTGGTACTTATGATATGTTGACTATAGTTAAGGTCATGAGTACTAGGGGTTATCGGGAATTTCAAGAGTTGAAATTTACAATGAGATTGTATACCTTCTATAAGATAGTAGGATCCCGATCCCACTGCGAGCAAAATTTGCTCCCGGGAGAATTTTGCACTTTACAATTAGCTAACTCAGTAGGTGTCAAGAAAGGTGTCAAATGGGCTACGCCTCTGGGAAGACGAGGTTTATTTTAATTAGGTCCGTGCGAAAGCACGGGGAACCTCCCTCAAGTACTGGCGCCGGCCTGGCTGAACGGTTAGCGAAGTTGTAGAATGTAATTAATCCCGGCTAGTTTTCTTTTTAAAAGGTTTTAAAGAAAATTTGATAAAAACAGTGGGAGACATCGATTAGACAAGATAATAACCAATCTAATCTTTGTAAGAGCTTTCGCTGAGTGTATTCTTTTCTCTCTCTTAACAGCAGATACAAATGTCAGGACTCAAGCTTCTATTAGATAAAAATAAACTGAATGGGACCAATTATAAAGATTGACTGAGGAATCTCAACATTGCCTTATCTTATGATAAGGTACCATATGTCCTCACCGCTCCAACCCCGTCCAGCCCAGTTCCTAAATCTTCAGTTGCGGATAAGGAAATCCGCAAGACATGGGATGCTGATTGTTCTATGGCCAAATGCCTCGCGCTTGCATCGATGGATAACACACATCAGAAGCAGCACGAGAATATGGACGTGCAATCCATATTCCTCCATACAAAAGAGTTGTATGGAGAGCAATGTCGCGTATTACGATACGAAGCATCTAGAAAGCTGTTTCAGATGTGAATGGCCACTGGCACAGTAGTAGGAGACCACGTTCTGAAGATGATAGCTCTCATAGAAGAGCTTGAGGACCTTGGGTGGACAATGGACAATGAGCAATATACGGATATTATTCTGCAGTCTCTCCCCTCCACCTTTGCTCAGTTCATCGTTAACTTCAACATGCACAACATGGAGAAGGAACTACCTGAACTCCTTAATATGTTATGGAGTGCAGAGAGCACAATGAAGTCAGTAAAGACTCCCATTTTGGGTCCTGGGATTTTTTCCTCCTCTTGCCCGAAGGCTAAGGCCAAGGGAAAGATGAAGAAGAAACCCACCAAACCAAAGGGAGAAGTCAAAAAGGTTAAGGGGAAAGACAAGTCCAAGGTTGGGGAATCGGGGAAAGGAGAATGTTTCCACTGCAAGAAGACGGGACACTGGAAGCGGAACTGTACTGAGTACCTTGAACTCAAGAAGAAGCATGGTGATGCTTCAGCTTCAGGTGTGTTCGTGATTGAAAACTGTTTTTTTATTAACTCTGCTTCCTGGGTATTAGATACCGGTTCGGGTTCTTATATTTGCAATTCTGTGCAGGCGTTGAGAAATAGCAGAGTTTTGAAGACAGGTGATCATACTCTGCAGGTTGGAAATGGTTCCAATGTAAATGCAGTTTCAGTGGGAGAGTATCACCTAGGGTTGCCGTCGGGTTGTATATTGGTTTTGAACCCATGTTATTTTGTGCCAAGTATGCTTTGTAATATTATATCCGTTTCCTTGTTAGACAATGAAGGATATCATTTTGCTGTGCAACACAATGTTATGAACATTAGACTTAATCAAGAGTTGATTGGTTGTGGTACACTAAATAACGGGATATACGTCCTTAATCAACACAAAATTTTCAACATTCAACACACAAATAAAAGAAAATTTTCAGATATAAATGAAGCTTTTCTTTGGCATTGTAGACTTTGTCATATTAATGAAACAAGACTAAACAAGCTTCATAAAGATGGATATTTAAATTCTTTTGAGTATAAATCTTATGCAATTTGCCAGTCTTGTATCAAAGGTAAAATGACCAAAACTCCATTTACTAGACACGGAGAAAGAGCTACTGAGCTCCTAGGCCTCATACATAGTGATGTATGTGGGCCAATGTCTACACATGCAAGAGGCGGTTTTTCCTACTTCATAACTTTTACTGATGGTTTCTTAAGATTTGGTCATGTGTTTTTGATAAAACATAAATTTGAAGCTTTCGAGAAATTCAAGGAGTACAAACTTGAAGTAGAAAACCAAACAGGAATGAGAATCAAGATACTTCGATCAGATCGAGGTGGAGAGTACTTAAGTACTGAATTCTTGGACTTCCTAAAAGAGAATAGGATTCTCTCTCAGCCCACTCCCCCTTACACACCACAACACAACGGTGTGTCAGAGCGACGGAATCGTACCTTATTAGATATGGTACGATCCATGATGAGTGATTCTGAGTTACCCCTCTCCTTTTGGGGGCATGCATTGGAAACTGCAGCTTTTCTGTTAAACAAAGTTCCAACCAAGACCGTGTCTACCACTCCATATGAGATATGGCATGGGAAGAGGCCATCTCTTAAACGAGTTAAGATTTGGGGTTGTCCGTCTTTTGTCAAAAAGCAGAATCCAGACAAACTAGAGACACGATCGGTCAAATGTATATTTGTGGGATATCCAAAACATTCGTTTGGGTATCTTTTCTACCATAAGGAGGAATAAAAGGTGTTTGTTTCTCAGTATGCCACATTTTTAGAAAATGAGATTTTTCTAAATGATACTGATGGCAATGTGGTAGATCTAGAAGAGGTTCTAGAAACACAAGTTACAAATGACGACTTGGCTGAAACTGATATTTTAACAGAATCTAATGAACCTCAACCACTCCGTAGATCTGGTAGGACTTCTCGCCCACCGGAGAGATACTACGGTTTTCTCATTGATGGTGATAGAGAAGATTGCATCATGGATGATGATGATCCTGCCAATTTTCATCAAGCTATCACGAGTGGTGACTCTGTGAAATGGCTGGATGCCATGAGATCTGAAATGGAGTCCATGTACACCAACAAAGTATGGACTTTGGAAGATGTACCCTCCGGGATAAAACCTGTAGGCTGCAAATGGATCTTTAAAAGAAAGATCGGAGTAGATGGACAGGTGGAGACCTATAAGGCAAGGTTGGTAGCAAAAGGTTTTCGTCAAAGACCAGGTTTGGACTATGACGAGACTTTCTCTCCGGTAGCCATGCTTAAAACTATTCGGATCCTACTTGCTATTGCTGCTCACTACGACTATGAAATCTGGCAGATGGACGTTAAAACTGCATTTCTAAATTGAGATTTAGATGAATGCGTTTATATGTGTTAGTGTATATGCCCTTGAGGCCATTACTGTATCATACTGGTTTGTATATTACTTGATGGAAGCTTGGTATATTCACAGTTCTATAGACAATCTTGCTCGAAATGGTAGTATGCTACTTGGTTTGTTTCTACTTCAATGTGTGCATGTGTTTCTTTTAGCATATCGCCTATACACATTAGTAGAGCCCTTAGGATCTTTGCTTGATTACCAGCGTTGTGATGGCAGTCACACTAGTGGGGCTGGGTAATCTACAAGCACATCCTTATACAGGTCCCTAGTCGTTGGATTATTGAGACGGGGCATCGATACTCCGGAGTAGACTAGCGTATGCGCTTCTCATCCCAGCAGGGGAGATGGTCTGTCCCATAGCCGTCAGTACGTCATACTTGAGATAGTATGCGGGTGCTCGTTAGGTTACGAGTACACTGGACAGGACTCGTCGGGAACTGTTGGTTGGTATTATACCTATCGTCAGTTATCAGTTCCCAGATGACATGAGTACAGCTTAGTCCGCTGACTTGACACCGTCACTTCACTTCGAGTGTGTTCCCACTGTTCTTTGATTACTACCCTACCACGGCTTAAAGGATCGTGCAAACAGGTAGTAGTTGGGTGCAGTCCCGAAGCACTTGGAGGCAGTGACGGTTAGACAGGATTCGTCTCTCCCGGTATTGGGGGTTGATATTGCGCTGTGTCTAGGAGAGCATTACACAAAGTCCCTGGCCAGGTCAAGCGAGATATACTGGTAGGTTTCCAGTGTTATCTCAGGGTGTTCTGGGCTACACTCCGACACGACTTGTACCGCTATTAGAGGACCGACGTTTACCACCCCTAGGCCCGCCATGCGATATTCTCAGATGAACAGAACGGACTGTACGGAGATTGTCACATTCAGGCTCAGTAGGAGTTCGGATGGGTTTACCTCATCAGCCTTCTTATCGACATCTACCTGGGGACCGTTACGTACAGCTAGTGCCGCTTGCGTTCTGTGGTTAAACCCACTGCCAGCGTAGTGTCGAGTCTTTAGAGTCCCACACAGAGAGTTTCCCTGCACTGAGCGAAAGGTGTAGAGGCCGTATGGTTTTACGGCAAGGCTACGATCACTTACGTACATTTGTGCGCGTATGCTGTTCGGGCAGACAATACTCTTTGGTTTAAGCCGGATCCTAGTATTGTATTGATGGATTAGTTTTGTCTTCTGTGCATTCGCATTCTACGGAATGCGGATGCGGGTGTGTATGCACAGTTGTGAGGAGCGAAGAAGAAGGAGATGCCTCATTAGGGTTTTGACAGTTGATTCGGTCAAAACCATTATGAGGCGGGCTCATTAGGGTTTTGACAGTTGGTTCGGTCAAAACCATTATGAGCCTGGACATTATTTACGAATCTTTTTAATGATAATTATGTTATGGCTAATTGCTTTGACCATTTGACCATACTTGACTTGGTTAACCATTTGACCAAAGTTGACTAGGTTCTTCATGTGAGGTCTAAAGTCTTCTTTCTGGTTTTGATTTTATTTTTGTGATGAAAATGGTCAAGTCAAGGTAGCCATCCACTTTATCTTGAAAAGATTAGTGATGATGATTTTTTATGGATTATTATTCCATGGTTCATTATTCTTGGTTCATAATCTTTTTCTCATTCTCTCTCTTGAAATGAGAAGCTCCATGGTTGCTCCTTCATCTTCCTCCTCTTGATTTTTCCTTTGATCTCATGTGTTGAGAAAATAAGGAAGTAAATTGACAAACACATCCATCTTCTTCTTCTACATAACCTAGGACATCAAGCTTAGCAACTTTGTTGCCCTAGTTACCTCGGCTTGAGGTGGAGCTCGGAACACAAACTCTCGGGTGGATCGTCTTTGACTCAAGGAGGCCGCGGAGGTGACCAAGATCCGGATCGATCCTCGGAGCTTGGATGGACGAGTAAGACAGCGGAGAGAAGACCCGAAGGACCGGTTTCGTGAGGTATAATCTCTATGACATAGTAGATAGAACCTCATGTAGTTTGCTAGGTTTTTGTTTAGCAAAGATCCTCTTTTTAGTCCATGTTGCCATGTGTCAAAAAAATATTTTTTTACCGTTTCCGCCTCCCAGTAAGAACCAGGGTGGGCAACGTGGACTTACAATATGGATCAGCCAGAGGGCTTCATTGACAGTGGGAGCAGCGGAAAAGCATGTAAGTTTCTTAAATCCATATATGGATTGAAGCAGGCATCACGGAGTTGGAACATCTGTTTTGATGATGTTATCAAAGAGTTTGATTTCATCAAAAATCCAGATGAACCTTGTGTTTATAAAAAGACTGTAGGGAGATCTGTCGCATTCCTCGTATTGTACGTGGATGACATACTTCTGATAGGAAATGATATTCTTATGCTACAGTCAATCAAATCATTCTTATCACAAAGGTTCTCTATGAAGGACCTGGATGATGTCACATACATATTGGGCATACGGATCTATAGGGATAGATCTAAACGGTTGTTGGGATTGTCCAAAACCAAGTACATTAACACCATCCTAAAGAGCTTTAGTATGGAAGACTCCAAGCGGGGTGCCTTACCCGCTTGCCACAAAGTCACTCTCTCCAAGGACGATTGCCTAAAGTCTGATATAGAGAGAGCTCGCATGAGCATTATTCCCAATGCTTCGGCAGTAGGATCGATAATGTATGTGATGTTATGTACACGCCCTGATGTTGCTTATGCACTTAGTGTAGTAAGCAGGTATCAGTCAAACCCAGGGGAGAATCATTGGACTGCTGTGAAGAACATTCTTAAGTACTTGCGAAGGACTAAAGAATTGTTCTTGGTGTATGGTAACGGGGATCTCCAAATGGAGGCCTTTACCGATTCGAGCTTCCAGAGTGACAAGGATGACAGCAAGTCTATCTCAGGGTTTGCATTTACCCTCAATGGAGGGACGGTGAGTTGGAAGAGTTCCAAACAGGATACCGTTGCAGACTCAACGATGGAAGCTGAGTACATTGCTGCAAATGATGCTGCCAAGGAAGCCGTCTGGATGAGGAAGTTCATCTCGGAGCTAGGAGTAGTTCCAACCATTATTGATCCAATACCTTTGTATTGTGACAATAATGGGGCTATGGCGTTGGCCAAAGAGCCCAGGTCCCATCAGAAGTCCAGACACATCCTGAGGCAATATCATCTGATCCGGGAGATAGTTGATCGACACGAGATCGAGATTAAGAGAGTAGATACAAAGAACAACGCTGCGGATCCATTCACCAAGGCCTTCCCTCAGCCGCAGCATGAGCGACTTTTTGAGATGTTGGGTATGAGATACGCCAATAATTGGCCTTAGTACTAGTGGGAGATTGTTGGATATATGTATGCCATAGAGGCCATTATGTGATAGTGTATGTACTGATGTGTATATATATATGTATTCAGAGGACAGTCTTGCTCGACATGATAGTATGCTATCTGGTTTCTCTTTATCATATGTTCTCTTGATCATGTTTTTACTCATTTGGTATATGTTGATAAAGCCCTAAGGATATTGGCTTGACTACTAGGATTATGATGTGGATCATACTAGTGGGACACCTGTAGTTTATAAGCATATCCTTGAAATGTTCCTAGTCATAGGTATATCGAGACAGGGCATCGATATTCCAGTGTAGACTAGCGTAAGCTGTTCTTGTTCTATATGATGGGTGATGGATGATCCCATATCCGTCTGGTGTGTTGACACCAAAGATTGTATATGGGTGCTCAGTGAGACTGGGTACACTGAACGAACTCACCGAGAAATCCTATATGGTATTATATCATACGTCGGATAGCAGTTCTCAGGTGACACTAGTACAGGTTAGTCTGTAGACCCGAGATCGCCATAGAGTCTTGTGTGTCCTCCCACTGTACTTTGATCTCCACCCTACTACGGCTCTACTGAGTCGTACAAACAGGTGGATTTTGGGTACAGTCCCGAGGCATATGGAGGCAATGAGCGATAGGAGGGGTTTCGTCTCTCCCGGTATTGGGGGTTGATGCTGTGCTATGCACGATTGGCTATAACAGGAAGTCCCTGGCCAGGGCTGTTGAGATATTACTGATAAGTGTTATCAGTAGTTTCTCTGTCTGTTGTAGACCATATACCGGCATGACTTATTGAGTTATTAGGGTCGACGATTCCATCCCTAGACTCGATATGCAGCATATCTGACGAAGAGACCGGACTGTACGGTAAGTGTTGCCAGTTGGATTGACGGGAGTTTTGACAGGTTCGCTTGTTCTTCTTCTGATCGCTCAATACCCGGATGGCCGTTACGTTTAGCTGACCGCTTGCGGCTTGTAGGTGTTTGGTATGATCATCACCTACTGCTGGCATATTGACGAGTCTTAGAGTCCCACACAGAAGTTTCCTGGCTCAGGCGAAACGATGTGGTGTGCATATGAGATATGTGCGGGAGCTTGATTAAATACGTGTATATGATACCGTATTTTAATCGGGCGTTTTATATTAGTCGGGTCGTATGAGATATGACCGGTTTATTAAATCAAGTGTTGATTTAATATTGACTTTTATCTCATTTATTTAAACCCTTTTTCTTTAGATGGATGCATGCATGTATATGTACATGTTGATGTGCATACACACATACATACATGCATTTGTATCATGGGTTATGATACAACATAGATGGCAATATAAGACTCACATGGTTCATATTTATATATATGGATATTTTTGTTTTAAGTTAAAGATAAAGGAAATTAAATTAATGACTCATTTCTTCACAAATGACTCATTGTTTCTACACACTTCCATGTTGACCTTTGACTCAACCTTGGTTAATTTCCTTTGCTCTTTAACTCATCACAAAATATCTAGATATTATTATTAACCATGGTTTGTTTTATGATATTTATCTCTCTCTCTCTCTCTCATTATTATTATGAGATCATTATTCATCCAAAAGAAAATATTGCCATCTTCATCTTCCTCTCTCTAGCTCTCTCTCTTGAGTTCTAAAATTGAGTGAGGTTAAAAGAAAGAAAGGTTTTTAAGTGAGAACCTAAACCACTTCATCATCCTACACATCTCTAGCTACTTTGTATGGGGTGTTTGCTTCAAGGATTTCATAGATCAAGTGAAGCAACAAGCTTTGAGCAAAGGATTTCGGGTGGATCGTCGTGGACTTGGAAGCGTTTAAGCGAGCCGTTCCAAACCTTAGGAGATCCAAGGAGTTGCCCTAGGAGGTTTACAAAGGTTGTAGTCTCTCCACTTAGTGTTAGATAATCTTTAATATGTGATACTATTAATTGTTACTCAATAATTCTAGTTCGATTCCTAGTTAAGTTTTCTTAGCACCTCTTAAAAATTAAATTGTGGCATGTGTGATGCTTCCAAACCCTATATGAGGCACTAAGGAAACCCTACAGTTACATCTGCATCCTGCTGGAGTTGAGAAGGAACGTCGTGTTGGTCTTCTGGGATGCAGATGTTGCCGTCGAGATCTGATTCTCTCTTTGACAAGGTCTGGTGGGGAAATGGATTGTATACAGGGGGCGATGTGGACTCACCTGCAGGGAATAAGTTTCATTTTTTTATTTCTTTCCGCGATGCTCTATCATTTCAGCTTTTTATATCGCGAAGGTGGCGATTGCCCAATCATTTCGGCTATTTTTCGTGGTGCCCAATCATTTCGGCCATTTTTTCTTTTTACTCGCTGCTTTTTACTACGAGTTGTCCAATCATTTCGGCTATTTCGTATGCATATATTTTTTTTACTTGCCCATTTTGCTGCAAATTGCCCTATCATTTCGGTTATTTCATATGCATTTGTGGGTCGTTGACTTTTCGCAGCGAGTTTGGGATTTGGATCTGATACCTATTTAGGCATCAGCATCGCTACAACTGGGATATGGCCAGGAGCGAATCATCATTTGCCTTTGTTGGATCGAACAAAGGTGGCTTAGCAAACATGGTTAAGATCCTGTCGACTAAGGCTTTTGACTTCATGAGCCGTAAGGGTCTGATAAAGGTATTTCTCCCTGCGAGTCGTGAGGAACTCGTAGTTGTGTGTTCTCCTTAGAAGTCATGAGGACTTCTAAGTGCGTGTTCTCTTATAAGTCGTAAAGATCTCACAAGAGTGTTTTCTCCTTATAAGTCGAGAGGGCTTACAAGTGTTTATTCACCGAATAGGGGGACTTCCCGCCATTGGTGGAACTTGGTGGAGGAGACGTTTATTTGTGCCCGTGGATTGTATACAAGGGTCAGTATTGAACCGCTTGTAGGGCAATCTGTGGAATGTGATGGCTTAAGAACATGTTTAGATCCCTGTTGCTTAAGGCTTTTGAACCTATGAGCCGTGAGGGTCTCATAAGGGCATTCTCCTAACGAGTCGTGAGGATCTCGTAAGTGTAATTTCTCCTCAGGAATCGTAGGGATCCCTAAGTGTGTTGCTCCTTTGTGAGTCGTAAGGATCTCACGCAGGTATTTTCTCTTTACAAGGTCGAGAGGCCCTTGCATGTGTCTTTTAACGAGATTGCGCCCTTTCGGGTTTTCACAAACTCGCCGGTAGCCCTGCTGTTTTTACTCATGGAGCCCTTTTGGGTTTTCATCCATGCCCATTTCGCTTATGGATGTACCCTTTTTTTGCGTCAGCCCAATGATGCTGCGGTTTGTAGTAGCTTAAAGACATTTCGGTCCGTTGTTAGTTTCAGGACATTGCGGTCCGTAGCTAGTTTTAGGACATTACAGTACATTGTTAGTTTTAGGACATTACGGTTCATTGTTAGTTTAAGGACATTACGGTCCATTGTTAGTTTTAAGAAATTACGGTCGATTGTTAGTTTTAGGACATTACGGTCCATAGCTAGTTTAAGGACATTACAGTCCATTGTTGCCATTTTGGAGACAATGGTTTCGCCGGATACTACTTATAGAGTTTGGGCTTGGGGAGATAGCGAGCGGACATAGGCGTCGTCATCTATCGTTAAGCTAGGCCGTGACTCGTCAAGCATAGTACTTCTTAAGGAATCGGCCGTTTATTGGTCGGAAGGGTTTCACCATGCATATTCATGAGCAAGTAAGCCCCACCTTGATAGACTTTGTCTATGATGTACGGGCCTTCATAATTTGGCTCGAATTTCCTCCGTTTGGCACAATTAGGGATCATAGATCTCTTGACCACTAGCACAAGTTCGCCTTGGCGGAATGTTCTCGGCATAGTCAGTCTCTCGTATGAACGTGTCATCTTTGCTTTGTAAGTCTCCAAGTTTTGCCGTGCCCTGAGCCGGGTTTCGTCAAGGGCGTCGAGCTCCTCAAGCCGAAGATGAGCATTCTCTTCGTCTATTAGCTCGTAACGAACCGCCACTCGTAGGGAGGGCAGCTCTATCTCCAAGGGGAGTACTGCTTCTGTGCCAAATACCAACGCATATGGCGTTGTATTGGTGGTCGTTTTGAACGTAGTCCGATACGCCCAGAGAGCTTCATGCAGTTTCTCGTACCAGTCCTTTTTATTTCTGGACACCATCTTCTTTATGATCTTCGTCAAGGTCTTGTTGAAAGCCTCAGCTAGACCGTTAGCTTGGGGATTATAGACCGAAGAGTATCTCCTGTCTATGCTATGTTGTTGTGCGAAGCGGCTGATTTTGTGACTTCTATAGGCTGGCCCATTATCGGAGATGATCCGTCGCGGAGTGCCGAACCGATAGATGACATGTGTCTTGAAGAAATGGAGGATATTCTCTGTCTTCACTTCTCTTAGCGGCACTGCTTCTTCCTACTTAGAGAAGTAATCGGTTGTCGCCAATATGAACCGATGTCCTCTGGATGACGCTGGTTCGATGGGCCCAATTATGTCGGTTCCCCACATTTCGAACATCCAGCTAGCCATTGTTGGGTGTAGCGGGTTTGGATGCTGGTGGATAAAGTCTCTATGAATTTGGCATGAGTGGCACTGCTTTGCGTACTCGAGACAATCCTGAATCATCGTGGGCCAGTAGTAGCCCATCCTTTTGATCTTCAGCTTTATCTTTGGTCTAGCTTGATGAGAACCGCAGAGTCCGTCGTGAGTTTCTTGAATGACTCTCCTTGCTTCTTCCGGTCTCAGGCATCTTAGCCATAGAGAGTCGAATGATCTCTTATATAGAGTATCATTGATGAAGGCAAAAGACAGAACTCGTTTAATGAGCTGATGTCTTGAGGACGCATCTTCAGGTGCTCGATGGGATTTGAAGTAGTCTATAAAGACTTCTCTCAAATCCTTAGCCTTTTCCTGATCTTTTATTTGTAGGGCCGTTTGCTTGGTCGCTCCCTTTTCTTCGAACGACTCCGGAGATATTTCTTCCGGTGCAAGAATCTGACGGCTTTACACAACGATCCTTACGTCATCGAAGTTTTCGTCAGCCAGTTCTTTAGCAAGTTTGGCTAATGATCCGCTTTGCTATTTTCTGTACGCGGTATGCTTTCCAGAACGTAGGAAGGAATTTGAGTCAGCAACTGTTGTACTCTCTCGCCGTACTTCACCAACTCTTGTTTGCACGTTCGATAGTCATCGTTTACTTGACTAACGACCAGCTGGGAGTCTCCGCATATGAGGAGGTTTTCGATTCCCATGTCGACGGCGATCTCAAGACCTGCTATCAAAGCTTCATATTCGGCTTCATTGTTTGTCCTCGGCTCTGTCAAGGAAAAGGCAAAGCGCATTATCCCTCCTTGCGGAGTCAAGAAGATAATGCCTACCCCCGATTTAATTATGGGGGAGGTGTGCTTTCTCTTCTTCATGGAAGATGCCCCATCGAAGTAAAGTTCCCATCGGGTGTCACTCTCTCCTTTCTCCCTGTCGATCGTGTCAAACGTGTGCTCGTCTGGCAGTTCATAATTTAGGAGTGAATTGGCAGGTATCAGATGCTCAGCGACGAAGTCGGCAATGGCCTGGCCTTTCACTGCCTTGAGGGGTCGGTATGTTATCGAGAATTCCATTAAGAGTAGGGCCCATTTAGCGAGCCGTCCCGTTAGTATGGCTCTTGATATCAAGTATTTGAGAGGATCCACTTTTGATAAGAGATGGACCTCATGTGCCAAAGCGTAATGCCGAAGCTTCGTTACTGTAAAGATTAACGCCAGGAAGTGTTTTTCGATGGGGGAGTAGTTGTTTTCTGCCCCTAGGAGAACTCGACTCAAATAGTAGAGGGCTCTCTCTTTCCCTTGGTCGTTCTCCTGTGCCCATAACGCGCCTAACGAACCTTCAAGGGCTGTTGTGTACAGAATGAGGGGTTTTCCCTTGACTGGAGCGGTCAGTACCGGCGGATTCTTTAGGTATCACTTGATTTCATCCAGTGCGCTTTAGCATTTGCGATCCCAGACGAACGGGGTCCCCTTCTTCATCAGGTGACTGTAGGGGCGGCATTTGCCGGAGAGATTGGCCATGAACCGTCGGATATATGCGAGCTTTCCTTGGAGAGATCACAGTTTCTTGAGAGTTCTTGGCGGAGGCATTTCCATGATCGCCTTGATCTTCGACAGGTGTATCTCGATCCCCCGTTGTCGTACGATGAATCCTAGGAATTTACCCGAGGAAACTCCGAACGCGCATTTGAGAAGGTTCATCTTCAGGTTGTATTTCCGAAGACATTGGAATACTATCTTTAAATGCTCACAATGCTCCTCATGCGATTTTCTTTTCACTACGAGGTCGTCGATGTAGCATTCGACGATTTCATGTATAAGGTCATCAAAAATCTTCGTCATGGCCCTCTGATAAGTAACACCGGTGTTCTTCAGACCGGAAGGCATCACTTTGTAGCAGAATATTCCCAGAGGGGTCCGGAAAGCGGTATGCTTATGGTCTTCGGGATGCATTTTTATTTGATTGTACCCTAATGAGCCATCTATAAAGGAGAAGAATTCGTGAGTGGACGTGTTGTCTATCATCAGCTCGGTGACAGGTACTGGGAAGTTATCTTTCGGACAAGCTTTGTTGAGATCCCGAAAGTCTACGCACATGCGCACCGTCCCATTGTTCTTCATCACTGGGACGATATCGGTGATCTAGTCAGGGTACTGAACTTCTTGGATGAATGCAGAGTCGATTAGTTTCTTGACCTCGGCGTTGACGCTCATCTCAAGCACGAGCCGCATTCTTGTTGGTGCTTGTTTGACTGGCTTGACGTCCGGAGATATCGCCAATTTATGCACCGCTATCTCTGGATCTAGCCCTAGCATCTCGGAATAGTTCCATGCGAAGCAGTCTTTATACTGCATGAGCACGTCCTTTAGCGCAGCTACCTGTTCTTCGGACAGCAGCTCATTGACGAACGTAGGCCGCGGGTCGTCTGTCATCCATAAGTCGATTCTCCTTAGGTTGTCCGCAGTAGTATTTATTCCATCTTCCATTTCTTTTGGCGCTGGTGGAAATTCTGAGAACAACTCCTCTTTATCCTCATTTTCGAAGCACCAGGAGAGGTCATCCATATGGTCGGGCACTCCTTCTTCTGATAGCATTATTACGTGACAGGTACGAGATCGTTTCCAAGACCGATGTTGATCAGGTTCTACTCTTGCCATATACGTTGCTTTTGGCTCGTGTTTTTGTGGTGGGGTTACCCTCCATCTGTCGGATAGAGCGAACCTGCCGAGTTGATACTAGTCTTCTACCCAGTCTTTGAAGGTGAAGCAGTCTTCAAGAGGATGTCCTATCGCTCGGTGATAGGAACAATAATCCGGTTGATGAACCTCGTTGCATGATCGGGGTGCCGAGACTCCGGGATGTCATCATTTGATGTTGCATAACAAGGCCAAAGATTCTCCTTGTCTTGTCTTGAGGGAAAGAATATGCTCGACCCATCTTTTTCATAAGAGATGGATTCCGTCTTCTCAATTCTCGATCGCATGGCTTCTTGAACCCGCTTTGCCGCTGTCGAACGTTTTTTCCGTTCTTTAGTTTGTTTTTTCCTCCGTGTCGGGTCTTCTGTATGACGGGCTGGCGACGAAGGGCATCGTCATTCTCCATAGCCTGCTGAAAGAGGCACTGCGTCTTAGCCTTCTCGTAGATGGCCATTTCGCGGCTGTGGTCGTTCTGAACCTTTTGACTCGCTTCCCGTACTAGCTTGTCCATCTGTTTTTCAAATAATGGACTCGGCATTTTTATAGCAGGACCTCGTTTTGGTTCATCGTCGGCATCTTTTAAAAGAGCATCTTCTTTTTCATCAAGGTCCTTTATGACATGGCAACCATAGGACTGTTCCTGTTACTTAGACTGGACATATCCAAGCCCGATCGTTTTCATTTTTCCGTTAGGCAATTTTCCCTGCGTTCCAGGAACGTTCCAAATCCTGTTGTAGAACTGAGCTTGTCGAAGAGTTTGTTTGAATGATACACCTTGGCGTCTTAATAACCTTTTCAATCCTTCGGTGTAGTATCTGGGCAGACGAATGGGTTGGAGCCTGTCAAGCGCGGGTTCGGCACCACGCCAGACTTCTTTTTCGTCTTTAGTCTCCGTGGATCGATAGAATAGGATCGCCGTTTCACCTCTACACCTGGGAGGGACATAGAATGTTTGTAGCTCTTGCACACTATATGTCTCCAGCACATCAAGCTCTCTGTAGTGCTAAGGCGGAACCATGGCAATTTGCAAACTCTGATCATCTCCAGTGAAGGCCGGTATTGATGGACGGACCGAGAACACTCTGTTGACTTCGTCTTCAGAGTCACTGCCAAAGACCAGAATAGTAGCAGATGGTCCCAGCCTGTTGCATTGGGACGACCCCGAATAGACTATCTTTTCTTCCTCCTCGGTATCGCTCCCGAAGACCGGAATAGTGGTGATAGCTTTCTTCTTATTCTCCGGCCTGTGGCATCTTTTCGTATCTTCAAAGTCTAGTAAGAAATACTTTGCATCTTCGTACTTTCGGACTTCACTCACGGAGAATGGGTTCAGCTCCCCTGTCACGGTATACTCGAGACCATATTTGAAGTACTTCATACACTGATGTTGTGTAGAAGGGATGATGTTGTACTCGTGTAACCAAAGCCTGCCGAGCAAAGCGTTGTAGCAGGTCTTGGCGTCAATGACATGAAATTTGATGTCAGTGACGAGCAGCCCAAAGCGTAACGTCAGTATCACAGACTCGAGCGTCCGTGATGACTGGGAGTCGAACCCGAAGATGGTGATTTTATCCCGAGCGAGGTGTTGAACGCTCATGCAGATTTCTTTTAGTACCCTCACATTCAGGAGGTTGACAAAGGACCCGTTGTCAACTAGGATCTTCCTTATCTTGATGTCATGGCAGTATCCGGTGACATACATGGGACGGTTGTGCTCGCACGTTCCGAGGAGGAGATCTTCATCGCCGAAAGTGATGTCAGCGGTGTGTACTTATTCCAGCTCATCTTTCATCTTTTCTTCGGTAAGGAAAGCTTGGAACTGCTCGGGCTCTTGTAGTGCCTTGATCAAAGAATCTCTTGCCTCTTTAGATAGCAGAAGGGCATCGAGAATGCTTAGCTGCGAGGGTATCTTCCTCAGGTGTGCCAGAATGTTGTAGTCCACCTTGTTTTTCCTGGGTGGGTCCTTGGCCGCAAGCTCTTCGACGACTCGGTCATTAAGGGCGATATCATCAGGGTCTTTTTCTTTCCCCTTATCTTTTTTGTTCGATCCCTTGTTTGTGGGTCCAAGATTCTTTTCGGGTAACGTGTGATTGCGCAGCTGAATGTTCTCGCAAGTCTTCATCTCTTTTGTTCCAAAGATGGATTCCTTGAAGAGAGGGCCGAGGGATATTTCTTCATCAGAATCGCTCCCGAAGGTGAGAACTTGCGATCCTCCGGGATCAACCATGTGACAGTTGTCGGCAGTTCTTTTTCGTTCATCTGTCGTGCTCCTCTGCTCTCGATGAGTTTTGCGCTTCATCCGCTTGAAATGCTGCCGATGAGCAACGTATCCCTGCCACCAATATTTAAAGGCCATTCATTCCTCGGTAGGGTGTGAGATCCACCGATGGTATAAGCAGTAGCTTGGATGTGCATCTAGTTCGTCGGGGAACGTATTTTCTGAAGTGTTTTCTTTGAAAGGTGGTGATTGTCGTGATTTAGTGCGTGTGTGCGCTTTTAAAAGATGAATCAAAAATATTTACCGCAATCAAGAACGGCGTCGCTTGGTAGCTTGCCGGTGAGTACGGGTCGGTCCACAGGGATTTTGTGTATTTTCAGTTTGTTCTAACGAGTTAATTCCAATTGGGGTTAGATTGATTATCACTAAAAACTGAAATGAGTTTGATTAGGATTAAAATCTTGCTAGGGTTAGGTTTAGGTTAAATTTGTAAATTCAATATTTCTCACCGCTTTCTATGCCCTAATTAAGATCTATTTAGGTGTTATGGTAATAATTAATAAAGTGGATTAGTACCATCAGGAAGAAACTAGGTTTCTTCCTCTAGGTCCTTGTCCGTCTTTTCTTAATTCTTACCCTAACCTCCATGGAAAACATACACAACCGGTCTTTTAAACTACGATATCACCGCTACCTCGTGGGATAGGGTGCCATAGTGAGCGGTGTGTGTATGTATGCATAGAGTCCTATTTAAAATGTATGACGGGAAAAAAAGGGGTGAGAGATTTTCATCTCTCAAACCTTCCCTATTCCTAACCCTAACAAGTGAGGAACTACTCACTCATTAGGGAATTGTTAAAAGATTTTATTTTTATGATTGTTTTTAATAACCTAATTATCTAATCTACGGAAGATAAATAAAATCTAAACTAGGGCAGATAAATAAAAGTTATACTAGGGAAGCAAGGAAAATTAAACTAAGGCAAGGTAAATAAAACGACTTACTTTTTATTTGATGCACTCTTCAAACATTACAGGAATTTAAAATTCTGAATTTGATAATTAAAATGAGGCACAAGAAGAGGCATGCTCCAAAAAGAGCTTTAGGGTTTCTATTTATAGATTATAGAAACCCTAGGGTTTACATCTGATCCCTATCTGCATTTACAAAACTACCCTGAGAAGCCTAGTCAACGCACCGCCGCCGCCGACAACTTTGCACCGACACGTGCTCTATATGGCCGCGGATCCGCGGCCAGAAGGCATGTTTGGCTGGGGTTCCGCGGCCATATTGTGGGTTCTTGGTCTCTGTTTCTCTGGTAATTTTCATGTTGCTTTTTACTTGATTTTTCTTCACTTGGTTCTTCAGAATGTCTTCTAGTTTCTTCCAGATTTCCACAGTGCATAATGTCGTGGACTTTTACCGTTTGCTTCGTGTCGAAGTCTTGAACCTTGCGCTGCCTTTGTACTTTGTGAATTTGTTCATTGATCTTCATTTTTCCCTCAAACTGTAGGCATGATCAAGATTCTTCTATTTGTTGGTCGTAGTCTCACTTTTGTATTGTCTTTTCATCATTTTCACTGTTTTGTTCCGAGAACCTGTAACCTGCAACTATGTAGCAGACATGGATCAAAAGCACCTGTTTATTTGTAAAATGAATAAGAATGGGGAATATAATAATACAAAATTATGATATGAACAAATACCCCCAAACTTATCTTTTGCTCTTCCTCGAGCAAAACTAGTTTATTCTCGAAAAAGACCTAACCTCACTTTCGCAGGGAAACGCGATTGCACTGAGTTCGTGCAACAAGTCGTTAAACCTCTAGGTGTCCCTAGTAGGAGGAGTGTTGTCTCTTGAGGGTTTTCAGCGGATACTACCAACAAAATCCTATCAATTTGGCCTATTAATTTTTATTCTCCAATTCGGTTTTCTAACAAGAAATTCTATTATGTTCGACTCAGAAATTATCAACCCGTATTTTTCACGCTTCCTTATCTTTTAACTTAAGATTGTATATGTTTTGTAAATTTACTCGTGCAACAAGTAATTACAATACCAGTGTTCATTTTTTTTTATATCTCTTTATTCACACTTATAATTTTATTTTCCTTCATACTAAGGATTTTAGACAAGAGCATTTCAAGGTCTCCTCTACTATTCCAAGTTTCAAGGTTCGTGTTTGTGCAAGTTGTAGGGTATATATTTTCAGAATTTAGACTTAAGCTTAGGGATTATTTTCAGACTTACACTTTAATAAAAGTTTCAGTACTCTTCTTTTATTTTGACTTAGCCTAAGAAGTGAAATCAAAATTTGGCTATTTCTAAGTAAACTACAAGGACATATATTTTCTACAGTTAAATTTTAATAAAGGTTAGTTTTAGGGTTTTAAATTTACTAAGTTTAGAATCTAGTTTTTTCCCTACTATTCAACCGTCATGTTGAACTTAAGTCAAATATGGCCAAAATTGAACTTTTCAATTTTTATAATTTTTAATTTTTTTTTTTGATTTTTATGGATTTTAAAATAAGTATGCAAATGCAAAAATGTACATATGAATGCGAAGAAAGAAACCTTACCGAGCACACCCCCAAACTTAAACTTGACAGTGTCCTCACTGTCATGCCACACCAAGAGGGTCAAAAATGTCGGCACTCCCCAGTTTATTTATTTATTTTTTAATATTTTTTTTATTGTTAAAAGAAAAACAAAATATATATACAAAAAGGTCCCCCCAAACTTAAGTGAGACAGTGTTTCCACTGTTTAAGTGTTAAAATTCAGAGTTAGGGAGGAGAAAAACACAGTATCAAGCTATACAAGGCCTTACACAGGCCAAAGGTTAGCACCAACCATTCAAAAATTTTATCGTTATAATGGTGTGGTTGGTGAAAGAATGAAGTGTAGAGAAAAGAAATGAGAAACATACGAGACCGTATGGGAAGAAAGGTGGAATATGGTCTCGGTATATTAGGAGAAGAATGGCGGAAGAGAGAAAGAAGTGTTGTACGAACTTGAGAGTGTAAATTGAGTGAATAAATTAGCACAACTTGTGATGACCGATGTGTTACAAGCGATTGTGCTAATCTATCAACCCGTCGAGAAATGGGGTCAAATCCCTCAAGATTCACGAGAAAACATGGGTACATTGAACTTGGTAAACCAGACATTGAAAATGGAAGTGTGACGGATTCTTGCGCGGTCGAAACGATGGAAAGGACGAAAGGGAGTGATTTAGGAAGGGTCTCATTCTCACCTAAGTAAGCGTATGTAAGGTAAGACGGCAACAGCTTGAGTTCGAGTTTCAGAGGTGAAACAATTGAAGGTGAAATTGGTGAAACTATCTCGAACTCGAAGGATTCCATCAATGGTTCGAAATGACTGTACGCAACCGAGTCTGATGGTTCAACTAACTCGTCTGAAAATTCAAAGGACTCAAACTCGGGCGGTGAGTCTTCAAAATCGTCCGAAAAAGTGAAACACTCGTAATCGTTATCGGTTGTGAGAACTGAGTCAGATTCAAAGAGGAACGCACTAGTGGCGTCAAAACTGCTGTGATCGAACAGAAATTTTTCAAGCTCACAGTCCTCCTGCGTGATCTCTTGCGTCGTCAGAACGATGGAAAGGATGAAGGGGGATGATTTAGGAAGTATAACAGTTAAAGGTTTAGGAGGATGAATTGGAAAATCCTACTCATCAAACAAAACTGGTTTATCCTCAATACTATCCTCAATACTCTCCTCAATACTATCCTCATAATTCTCCTCAAAAGTTATCTCATCCATGCAATTATCATCAAAATCAAGACGCATATGAAGTTCGGGAGAAACATTTAATGACTCGGGATAATGAATTGGAGAGAAAAATTCAGTCAAATCTGCGGGTTCATCATCCAAAATATTCCCTGCGTCAATATCCTCAATCAAGTGAAAATCAATTTTTTCGGACACCTCATCAAAAGCATGGATATTTATCAATTCAGCTTCTAGATTGGAGGTGTAGAGGTCGAAAGGATTGGTGATGGTTTCATTCAAAAGGGACCCTTCACAATCTGGCAAATCAAGCACTACAAAATCGCACAACTCATTAAACGTTTTATTTTCAACTGGTGAATCATTTGGGACACTTGATAGACATTCAAAACCGGAGTTATGGGATACAATTGGTGATGGGAAGGTTTGATTTGGAAGGGTGCACAGTTCACTCTCTCCACTCAAATTCTCAATCTGTCCAACCGCCTCATCATACATTAGAATTTTTGGAGCTAGTTGGAAACTAGCTACCAGGTCACTAGGTTGCATAAGGGCGGCAATGGATGCATCCAAATTCCTTATCTGTTGGTTTGTCGCTACAATATAAGCTTCCAACGACTGTTCCAGACAAGACATGAGTTTTGAAGGGGTTTCAGTAAAAGATTCAAAGTTGTTTGGATACGTGAAACTCCCAAATGGTTGTGTAGAAGCAATGTCTAGGGAAGGTGTGAAAGTCGGGTAGGACTGGTAGGAATTGAATGGTTGGACATGAGTAGGATCAACATTTGGATAAAAAGGTGAATGTACTTGTTGATCCCAAGAACTGGAAGTGTTGAAAGGAGTGAAAGATCGGTTACGAGCTTGTTCAATATGTTCAGCAATAGACATGGGTTTCGGAGTTACAACAGGACTCGAAAAAGGAGTATCAACGTAAGAAGGTGGTGAAGGTTGAAATGGTTGATACAAAACGGATTGCGGAGTCAAACTGTTTCTCCTAGACGCTTCTATTCGATCTTTCAAAGAAATTTTGGGCATGAAGGGGTCGTTCGTAATTCGACCAAAATAATTCGCGTAGGAAGCAATGTTTGGATGAGAGTACTAAAGTTCGGCAAGAGTTTTACGAGGTGGGGTACCCATGATATAAGAAAGGAGAAGAAAAAGAATGTCGGTGCAAATGGGTGTAAGTGGGGTGCAACGGATTTCTTAGCGACAAATTGGCAAGTTTTTGTAAAAACTTTCTGTTTTGTGTTTTTTTATATAAGGAGCTTTTTTTTTGCAAAAAGATTTTTAATAATAAGCTTAGACACACGTTCAACCAATCACAATATGCACAATTAAGCCTAGATCTAGGGTCTCCTAGGTCAAGTAGACTGCTCCTAACTGTTCCAAAGGGCAAGTTGCGAGGTCCTCAAATCGCCTCTTCACCGCCAATTGTGGCCAGGTAAGCACAAGTAAAGAAAGGAGGGATCCGCTCACGAATCACCGTGAGACGGGCCTTTTAAAGTTACCTTTCCCCACTTGTCTAGCCTAGGCACCACAAAGTCTGGTTTAGATAAACGATAGATGCCTACAACTATTCCTTTTTCTTTTTGAGCGCGACAGTCCTTAAGACCGAGTCTAATCTTTTTTAATTAACTCGATGGTCAATGCAATATGCTTTTTGTGATTTTTGGGGTCCTAGGAAGGGTAATGAAATCCCCACCCAATCTGAATTGGTGTAAAAGCCTCTTAAAGTCAATTTTAAAGATGCAAAGCAGTAAACACAATCAAACACTTGCCAAATTTTTTTTATTGCGGCGCAAAGAATCCTGTACAAGATCAAGTTATTGGAAAAGGGAGAGAAGTTTTTGCGCAAAGAACCCTGCAGGAAATTTTTCAGAGGATATCAGGGGGTTTAGAAGAAGAAAAGAAAGCTTACAGAGGGGTTTTGGCTTGCTGACGTCAGCAAGGCTCCGCGGTTCCGCGGCTAAATGTTGCCTTTGACCGCGGTTCCGCGGTCAAATCATTGGTTCAGATCCCCAAATCTTTTCTGTTTTTCTGTTCTGATTATCCTCTGCTTGTTCAGATCTGCTGTTTGCTGTTTTGCTCTCTGGATTTTTCCAGATCTGAATCTGTTCTTCGATCCTGCATAATTCAAAAGAATACCCTTCAAAAAAATAACAAGATGTTAAATTTTTATATTTTTTAATTTTTCAGTTTTTATGATTTTTCAATTTTTATATTAACCCGAAATTACAAAAAGAAAATAACTACGCCATCCCTGGCAACGGCGCCATTTGATTGTCATGATTTAGTATGTGTGCGCGCTTTTAAAAGATGAATAAAAAATATTTACCGCAATCAATAATGGCGTCGCTTGGTAGCTAGCCGGTGAGTACGGGTCGGTCCACAGGGATTTTGTGTATTTTCAATTTGTTCTAATGAGTTAATTCCAATTAGGGTTGGATTGATTATCACTAAAAACTAAAATGAGTTTGATTAGGATTAAAATCTTGCTAGGGTTAGGTTTAGGTTAAATTTGGAAATTCAATATTTCTCACCGCTTTCTATGCCTTAATTAAGATCTATTTAGGTGTTATGGTAATAATTAATAAAGTGGATTAGTACCATCGGGAAGAAACTAGGTTTCTTCCTCTAGGTCCTTGTCCGTCCTTTCTTAATTCTTACCCTAACCTCCATGGAAAACATACACAACCGGTCTTTTAAACTACGGTATCACCGCTACCTCGTGGGATAGGGTGCTATAGTGAGCGGTGTGTGTATGTATGCATAGAGTCCTATTTAAAATGTATGACGGGAAAGAAAGGGGTGAGAGATTTTCATCTCTCAAACCTTCCTTATTCCTAACCCTAACAAGTGAGGAACTACTCACTCATTAGGGAATTGTTAAATGATTTCATTTTTATGATTGTTTTTAATAACCTAATTATCTAATCTACGGAAGATAAATAAAATCTAAACTAGTGCAGATAAATAAAAGTTATACTAGGGCAGAAAGGAAAATTAAAATAAGGCAAGGTAAATAAAACGACTTACTTTTTATTTGATGCACTCTTCAAACATTACAGGAATTTAAAATTCTGAATTTGATAATTAAAATGAGGCACAAGAAGAGGCATGCTCCAAAAAGAGCTTTAGGGTTTCTATTTATAGATTATAGAAACCCTAGGGTTTACATCTGATCCCTATCTGCATTTACAAAACTACCCTGAGAAGCCTAGTCAACGCATCGCCGCCACCGACAACTTTGCACCAACACGTGCTCTATATAGACGCGGATCCGCGGCCAGAAGGCATGTTTGGCCGCAGTTCCGCGGCCATATTGTGGGTTCTTGGTCTCTGTTTCTCTGGTAATTTTTATGTTGCTTTTTACTTGATTTTTCTTCACTTGGTTCTTCAGAATGTCTTCTAGTTTCTTCCAGATTTCCACAGTGCATAATGTCGTGGACTTTTACCATTTTCTTCGTGTCGAAGTCTTGAACCTTGCGCTGCCTTTGTACTTTGTGAATTTGTTCATTGATCTTCATTTGTCCCTCAAACTGTAGGCATGATCAAGATTCTTCTATTTGTTGGTCGTAGTCTCACTTTTGTATCGTATTTTCATCATTTTCACTGTTTCGTTCTGAGAACCTGTAACCTGCAACTATGTAGCAGACATGGATCAAAAGAACCTGTTTATTTGTAAAATGAAAAAGAATGGGGAATATAATAATGCAAAATTATGATATGAACAGGCGGCAACTTCATTCCCATTGACAGGGCTTTAGCGAATTGCTTCCTTGTCTTAAACCTGCTTTTGCTGGCAGCAGAAGTGCTTCTATCCGGTTGGGGTACTATATGGCTTCTCAGTACCGGAGGTTCTTTAACGTGACGCCGACGCTTGGCCCTTTTATATATGGCCGTTTCACGCTCTCGGTCAGATTTGTTTTTTTTTGACGGCCCTCGTTCAGCAACATATCAATCATCTCATCTGACGGTTCTAAGAGTTCCGGTTCGGGATCTGCCCCCAGTTTCTCTGCATCAGGAGCTTCTTCACCATCTATTGACGAGTGAGAGATCATGTGGCAGCTTGCCACATAATCTTCGAGCGCTTCTGAAGAATTGTCTCCTTCATCAGTTTCGTCGGCTTCATTCTCAAGAACATGCTTAAAGAATTCATCCAACGTGATTGGGGTCCTTACCTTCTGGTTATATTCTTCTAGTGCATCGATATATTTCTGTAGACCTGTACGGCTATCGTCGGGTTGGACGAGCTTCTTGGCCTTCTTCTTTTTAGACTTTGGAGGCTTGACTTGAATGTTTTGTCCACCATCACCGTCTTTCAGCGTTGGGCGCGGCTTCAGCCTCCCCTCAATAATCTTGTGCTCCAGCGGGCTTTTCCACCTGATCGCCGGGCATGTTTGGAGATCCTTTAGCATTCTTTTTGTATTGGCTGAAAGAGCGACCTCCCATGGAGTTTCTTCTATAAAAGAGCATGATGCCCCCAGCGTGTCCACCTTTTTAAGAACGTGCGGCTTGGGTGGGCTTACTTTCCAATTCTCCAACAGCGCGAATTTGCCCTGTTGGTATTGGTCCTCAATCCAGCCTTTAAAGATGAAGCAATTTTCGATTGGATGGCCTACTACTTGGTGATAGGGGCAATAATTCGGATTGTTGGCGTCGCTTGGTTCCAGCGGACATCTTGGATCTGGCAGATTGATGAGCCTGTTGCGCACTGCCAACTCGAACTGTCTCCCTGTTTTATCCCGGAGAAACAGTAAGGGCGTTTTAGCTTCTCATTGATGAATCGTTGTCTATCGTTTTGGCGATCAGCTGGTTTTGAACCACTGGGCTGCTGTTGAGCGTTGGCGACAAACGTTGCTTTCCCTTTCCCCTTTTCGTTTTGAGGCTCCATTTTCGAGGAAGACGGTCTATGGCCCATCTGATCCATTTGGGCCAGCTTGTCAATAAAGGCCTGGAAGATGGTCGGCTTGAAGAACATCATAAATTGAGATATGGTCGCCTAAGGATCAAGGGTTCCCACAAATATGCCCACGGCAGGAGCTTCCTCTATGCGCTGTTCACACCTTGACCATAGGTTCCGCCACCGTATTGCATACAGAACCCATGTTTCTCCCGGCTTCACCCCGGCATTGATCAATACCGTGATTGGGGTACGTTCGCTAGCACTTGCGAACCTTTGTGTAAACAATAGCTCCATTTCTGCAAATGTCTTGACAGAGTCATTCGGTAGCTCGGAATACCACTCGAATACTATCTCCGACAAGCTGCTAACAAACTGGCGAAGCAGCAGTTTGTCGTCACCCCCAGTATTACCGCACAGGGCTCTCAATTGAGCAACGTGCTGGTGTGGATTACCCGTCCCTTTATACACATAGAATTTAGGGATCGTGTATCCCGGCGGGTACTTTATTTGGTCGTACCAACCCGAATAGGGTCGTCCAGTCTTGACGATTTGGCCAGCCGCTTCACTCGCCTGATGAGCTCGTATCTGTTGAGCTATATAGTCGTCAAGGGCGGCTTTGGAGATGGTCTCTTCCTTGGCTGCTGATAGAGCCGGAAGAGAGTTCGATGTCTCCCCTCTGTCGTCTTCAAGGATAATCGGGGGTCTTCAACTGGAGGATCTGGCTGTATCATCATCCCGACCATATCTTAGAATAAAATCGCCATTTGTTTTATTTTGGCCGCTTGTTCCGTGGCCTCTTTGTTTTTATTCTCGAGGATCTTGCGGAGGAACTCGGCATCGGTTTCCTGATCCTGACGCTGCTCCGATGATGTTTCCAGGCTTGCTTTTGACCCAGTGAGTGCGGCCATGGTTATCAGCATCTCTTGGAGCTTTTGTTGCTGTTGCTCCTGAGCCTTAGTTACTGACTGCGTGAGTGGTCGATGACCCGTGGAGATACGGCTATCCTCTTTTCCGGAAGCCATGTAGATGGTGTGCACCACCATGCCCCCAGACTTAGGGCATTTAGGTTCAGTGCTATTGAGATTCGTCGCAGACACCGGGATTTTCTCCGGCCTTCTCCTTTTGTGGGCGGTCGAAGTTGAGGGGGCCGTTGTAGTGGGCACCCAAGTAGACGACACCTTCTGTTGTACGACAGGGTGGTGCTTCTCTTGCCGAACTTTCATCTTCTTCGGTCGGCGGGAGTAGTCTTGGTTGATCACCGAGTCTTGGACCGTTCGCCAGACCCTATGAATTTTAGAGGACAGCCGCTGAGGGGGCTTCTCTGGAATTGCCTTTATAACGTCCTCCACAGGTGGAGGAGATCTTTTTAGCACAGCAGCCAGAGTGTTCTTGCGCACCTACTTGAGTGGTTCAAAGCTGTTCCCGGTTGAAACAGCAGCATCGACTTCCACGGTTGGAGCCGGCGGAGTTAGTCCAGAAGGGGAACTACCCCCAGCTTTGCTCACTCGGCGCCAGTGGCGACGTCGAGCGTGTCTTGCAGATGGTACTGGCTTAGTTACGGAGGTGTCTTCATCATGCTTCATGCTTTGATGAGAAACTGTCGTTGGCGTCAGCCTGTCAAAGACTGACGTCTGTTGAGAGGGGATGGCCAACCTGTCGAAGGCAGACTTCCGAGCAGGGGTAGCAACCTTGGTGACTTCGCCTAGAGCGGGAGTTGAAACGGACAGTCTTGTGAAGACCGACCCCTTAGTAGGGGTAGTCTCTCTGATGACTTCATTTGCTGGAGCAAGGATAGCTATCTGTTTCGGGATAACCCCTTCAAGTATTGCAGGCTTCTTCACAGGCCCATTGGAGCATTGGCCCAGTTTGTTAAAGACCGAGGCGTTGGATTTGGGCGACCCGTTGAGAGGGGCCGCGGTAGTTGCAAGCCGATCAAAGACCGACTTCTTCGGAGCTTCTTGCGATGGTACTGGGGTGTTGAAGCTCATTGGTGGGAACATAGTCCCGAAGAACAACCCAGTGGTGGCTTGCGTCACCTGTTCCACTGGCATCGTGAAAATGGAGGCCGCTTGATGCCCATAGGTCACTCCTCCATCAAGGACGGAGTGGGAGTTGTTGCAGTTGGTGCAGTTGAGAGCCATTTTCTCTGCATGGGAGCAAGACACCAAATCTTAGTACCTTGAATCCAGGGGAAACTACATTAAACCGCGATTCGTTCGCGAACACGACACACGAAGTGTGGAGTGGAATGAGGAAAAGGTCCCACCGGGCGTGCCATAATCTGTTTACCGCCGAAAATGGGAGACGAGACCGCGTAGGTCGTCTTGCCTGAATTAGGGGGAAGATGCTATTTGGTTTTATCCGTCCACCTCTCCGAAGATGCCAAGTTGATTTATGGCACCGTATTGTTAGTGTATATGCCCTAGGGGCCATTATTGTATCATACTAGTTTGTATATTACTTAATGGAAGCTTGGGATATTCACATGTATATAACAGTCTTGCTAAACATGGTAGTATGCTACTTGGTTTTTCTATCTTAATATGTGAGTATACGTACTGATAGAGCTCTTAGGATCTTGCTTGACTACCAGCGTTGTGATGGCAGTCACACTATGGGGGGCTGGGTAGTCTACAAGCACATCCTTATTCAGGTCCCTAGTCGTAGGATTATCGAGACAGGGCATCGATACTCCGGAGTAGACTAGTGTGTACGCTTCTCATCCCAGTTGGGGAGATGGTCTGTCCCACAGCCGTCAGTACGTCGTACTGGAGATAGTATACAGGTGCTCGTTGGGTTACGGGTACACCGGACAGGACTCGCAGGGAACTGTTGGTTGGGTTTTTATACCAGTCGTCAGTTAACAGTTCCCAGGTGACATGAGTACAGCATAGTCCGCAGACTTGACACTGCTACTTCGCCTCGAGTGTGTCCCACTGTTCTTAGATTGCTACCCTACCACGGCTCAAAGGAGTCGTGCAAACAGGTAGCAGTTGGGTGCAGTCCCGAGCACTTGGAGGCAGTGGCGGTTAGACAGGATTCGTCTCTCCCGGTATTGGGGGTTGACATCGCGCTATGTCAGAGAGCCATTACGCAAAGTCCCTGGCCAGGGCAAGCGAGATTTGCTGGTAGGTTCCAGTAGTTTCTCAGGGTGTAATGGGCTTCGCTCCGACACGACTTATACCGCTATTTAGGGACTGACGCTTGCCGCCCCCTAAGCCCGATATGCGATAGTCTTAGACGAACAGACCGGACTGTACGGAGATTGTCACATCAGGCTCAGTAGGAGTTCGGATGGGTTTCCTCATCGGCCTTCTTATCGACATCTACCTGGGGACCGTTACGTACAGCTAGTGCCGCTTGCGGTCTGTGGTTAAACCCACTGCCAGCGTAGTATTCGAGTCATTAGAGTCCCACACAGAGAGTTTCCCTGCTCCAGGCGAAACGATATAGAGGTCGTATGGTTTTACGACAAGGGTTCGGACGCATACGTGTGTTTACACACGTACGACTTTTCGGACAGTTTTTACTAGTCGGCTTTAGTTTAAGCCAGATTCTAGTATCGGGATATTGGATTTATACAGTCTAAAGTTTTTCCGTGTTTTCACGGATAGGAGGGGCGTTCTCGTAATTTTACGAGAAGCTTCTAGAAGATGATGACTTGGGGGTGTAGGTGTCATTAGCATTAAATGAGATTAGTGAGTCATATGAGTGATTCATCCATGTCATTAATGCATCATAAATGCTTAATGACTTATGGAGATGAATCACCCATTGATATTTATCAAGCATGGTTGTAAATCCTTTATTTTCTTTTATTGGATAATGATAATGCTTGATATATATTATATTAGATCATTATCTCATCTCACTCTCATGCTCACCTTCTCTTTCCTCAAGTTCTCTCTCTTCAAACCCTAATCCTCCCCTCTCATGTGTTGAGATCAAGGATTAGATTAGACTACTTAATCCATAACCCTTCTCTATATCACCTAGGTTACTTAGATTAGCACTTTAAGAAACCTAGTTACTTCTAGTTTGAGGTAAAGCTTAAAGCAAAGCTCTCGGGTGGATCGTCTAGTACTTGGAGAAGGCCGAGGAGGAGGTGGAGAACGTAAAGACGAAGGACACGGTTCTTTTGGTATAATCTCTTTTCATAGTAGTTGTTAACTTCTATGATACTTGTTAGTTATAGTTTAGCTTCGATTCATGCGGTTAGTCGATGTTTAAGCAAAGAACAAGATCATTTTTCATATTTCCGCCTCCCCGCAAGTCGTGGGGTGTTGCATATCGACTTACACGTATATCTAAGGTGTAGACGGATACGGCCGTTGTAGTAGACTTCGTCAGATTCCCCCTTATTGTGAGGGGTTTTTGATTGTGGGGACGCTCCCTGCAGTTGCAAGCCCCTGCAGTTAATTATGCTACCGCGTCGCGGTAACCACTTTCTCCTTCTCCAGATGGTCACTTCGTGTCGTGTGTGTTTGTTTTATTTTTGGTTGCCCGTGGATTGTATACGGAGACTAATTTATGTGGTCGCCCGTAGGGCGTTGATTAGTCCAAATCCATAATTTCTTAGATTTGGGTTTGGTTTGGTTTAAGGCTCGTTAATGTCTTTGAGATTAAGATCAACTTAAACGTTTGTTAAGGATACGTTAGTCTAATTTTAGACTAAGATTTACTCAACGGGGTTTTGGGATCATTTAGATCCAACGACAGAGTATTTGGGCTCTATCGTCTTAGTTTGACAGAGTATTTGGGCTCTATCATCATAGTTTTAGGGACATTGCAGTCTATAAGTTTAAAGACATCATAGTCTGTGGGGGTTTAGTTTAGGGACGTCGCGGTCCATAAGTTTAAGGACGATATAGTCCATGAGTTTAAGAACCTCATAGTCCGTAAAGTTTAAGGACATCATATTCCATGAGTTTAAGGACCTCATAGTCCAGTTTAAAGACGTCATAGTCTGTGAGATTTTGGTTTAACCGTTTGGGGATGCGCCAAAAGTTATTGCTTATTGGAACCCTTCATCTCTCTGAAGACGTTGAAGAATTACAACGACATATATCAGAGGTATGAAGAGATGTACTCTTGAACCAATGTCCCGATTTGGGGGAATGGGATGCACATCAATTTAGATGTCATTTGTTGGGAGCTCATTAGCTATCTTTGGAACTGAGATCGGTTTTAGAGACCCTGAGCATAAAGGGCTCAATTGATGGTCCTTGGAAAATTTGGTCTGCATCTGGTTAATATTAGCCTTTCATAGTGTTCAACACTAACATATTTATTCAGCGATCACGTGCTCCTACGTGAGGTGTTTAAAATAGTGTTAAACACTAAAATTATGAGGTGCTCACGTGCGGTCATATGAGGCACACGAAACAATGCTGAACTTCAAGAATTTGAAGCGCTGCCTCTTTGGGCTTATTCTTTTATTCTTTTCTGAGCGCTAAGCACTGCTGGGTCACGTGAGATCACGTGAGGCAACCAAAAAGTGGGAACTGCCTCCGATTTATTCTTTTTCTTACTTTGTAAGTGCCAAGCATTACCATGGGGTCACGTGTGATCACGTGAGCCAATCTCAATTGTTCTCTTTTGTTCATTAAAGGCGCTCACGTGGGAGCACGTGATCGGCTATTATCATACTGAGTACCAATCCTTTTACGCGCATGGAGATCCTGAGTTTTGAGACCTTCAAGCCCACTGTTTTATGAGAATTGGATTCTTAAGACTTAGTTTTCTCTTAGGTTTGGGATCTGTATGACAGAATTTCCCCGATGAGAATTAAATTCTCAACTTGTGGGGAGATCTGCTTCTGCAGATTTTTTACCATAAAGGAGAACTAAGTTCTCATATGAAGGGTTAAACCCTTGTTTCATCAGAGGAATTAAATTCATAGGAATTAAATTCATATATACTTTTATGGGAGAATTAAATTCTATGAACTTAGATCTCCCTCTAGGTTTTGGATCTGCATGGCAAAATCTCCCCGATGAGAATTAAATTCTAAACTTGTGGGGAGATCTGCTTCTGCAGATCTTAACCAGAGGAAGAACTAAGTTCTTATTAGAAGAGTTAAACTCTTATGGAGGTGAAAGAAATTAGATATTCTCTGTGTTTTGTTCCTTCTCCTACCTCGGGTTTTTCTTTCTGTTTCTTTCTCTTCTAAGAACCTGAAAACTTCTCTCTTTTTTTCTTCTTGTATTCTCAAAACTTCACCCTTTTTTTATGTTTCTTTGCTCTTATTTATAGGAGAAAGAAGGGAATCAATTTTATTTAGAAACTCTCTCATTGAGAGATTTTGATCAACCAAAATGATCTATTAGATCAATCGGTGAATTTTATCCTCCGTTGGATTTTTAATCCGAGGGCTTCCTTTTTACAGAAGTTATTTCTTTTGTTGTTCTTAACAAGTTTAGGAAGATACTTCCTTGCACAGAATTTTTTGTAGATTGGTGACTTTTAATCACCATTGGATCTTTAATCCAACGGCGCTCTGTTTTAAAGAATGTAATCTTTCTTGTTTAGAAAGGTCCAAGGAAATATTTTCCAAATAAGGCTTTTGGTCCCTTTTAATTAGAATTTGCTTTTATTGGTTCAGCAGGCATAAGGGTCTATCACGTGTAGCACGTGATCCCACCAAACTAAGCCCACCAAAATGTGTCACATGCTATCACGTGAGCTACTTTTTGTCCCACTTGTTTGCTTTATTCAGGCACCTGTATTTTTTGCTTATAGAGGTCATGTGTCTACACGTGAGGTTTAGTTTTGGCTTAGTTTTGTTAAATGAAGCGCCTATCACGTGTGGGCACGTGATGCTCCACTTAGGGGGCTTTTCCCGTTGCTTTTCTATATTATTTTTTTATTCAGTTTCCATGAGGGAACAAGTGGGAACACACTTGAGGCGAAGTAGCAGTGTCAAGTCAACGGACTAAGCTGCACTCATATCACCTGGGAACTGCTACCTAACGATAGGTATAGTACCAACTAGCAGTACCCCACGAGTCCGTCCAGTGTAACTCATAACCCATTGAGCACCTGCATACTATCTCCAGTATGGCATACTGCTGGCTGTGGGACAGACCATCTCCCCTGCTGGGATAAGAAGCGTATACACTAGTCTACTCTGGAGTATCGATACCCAGTCTCGATAATCCTACGACTAGGGACCTGTAAAAGGATGTGCTTATAGACTACCCAACCCCCATTAGTGTGACTGCCATCACAACGCTGGTAGTCAAGCAAAGATCCTAAGGGCTCTATCAATATGTATTAGCGATACGTCAAAAGAAACATATACACATATTTAGATAGATACAAACCAAGTAGCATACTACCATATTGAGCATGAATGTTATAAAAATTCGTGTATATATCGCAAGCTTCCAAAATGGAATATACAAACTAGTACTATACAATAATGTCCTCTGGAACATATTACACTAACAGTATCATACACAGAAGACGCACATAGCGGAGATGCGAATGCATCGTTGGATGCGTAGTAACACTAGAAAAGATAAGGTGTGAAATGAGGATATTCATGCAAAAGTTGGTGTAGCACCTGTAGAGGAGAAGATGTGGGAAAACCGGCTAAGATGGTTTGGTCATGTACGACGCAGACCTATGGAAGCACCGGTTCGACGAATGGATACTATCGATATAGGCAAGGAGACTGAAGAAAACATGGATGGAGGTGATACGAAAAGATATGGTTTCCAAAGGCCTCAATGAAAGTATATTATTCGATAGGAGTGAGTGGAGGCGAAGGATTCATATGCTGGACCCGGCGTGATTCTCATGTTGGTTCATGTAGCCTACCCGGTATGCTTGGGATAAAAGGCTCAGTTGTTGTTGTTGTTGTTGTTCTCTCTTTGTGTGGAATCTCTTGAGTGCAGGAGAGTTCTTATAAGTGAGGAGAAGTGTTGTAAAGAGAGTCACTCATGTGTCAAGCGATGTGTTGTTGCAGGAGTGTAACGTGTTGGTCTCGGTGGAGACGTGATTAAGTGGAATGGGCTTATCGCCTAAAGAAAGGGGACTGGGGGAACTATCGAACTTCTCCAAATCGCCTGTGTTTGCATTTTGTTTCTCTCTTGTCATCTCTTACTTGCATATTATCTTGTGCTATATTTGTGTTTCTTTTTATATTGTAAGTAGAATTTTTAATTTTTGGATGTTGTTAGTATAATCTTATTCACCCTCTCTTTAGGATTATTTCAATTAGTATCAGTGCAAGGTGCTCTTTTTTGTTAGGATTAAAATCATAGAGAGATCCTATGACCTCATCTTCTTTACATAGTATGGAACACTCCTAATCCATCACCAAACCACCATATTTTGATGGTATTAACTTTACCATTTGGAAAGTTAAGATGGAGCGCTTTTTAGAATAAAAAAGTAAAGATGTGTGGAGATACAATTTTTTGAAGTAACGTTGTTGATAAAAAGGCTTATGAAACTAATCATAAAACCAAGTTTGCTTTCTTTTCTTGTCTTAACGAAAATAATTTAGTTTGTGTTATTGAATGTAAAAGTGTTTTTTCCATGTGGAAAAATTTATTAGTTGCTCATGAAGCAAGTTCCAATGTTAAGAGAGCTAAAATTGATCTTTTGAAAACGGACTATGAAAATTTTCGAATGTTGCCCGATAAAAACATTGATGATATGTTTAGTCATTTTATTTGCATCACTAATCCTCTTGACTCCGTGTTAGATGATCCATGAAGAATGAGGAAAAGGTGAGGAAGATACTTCAATCACTCACCAAGAAATGGCAAATAAAGACGACTACTCTCCAGGAGATAGCTGACATTGAGGTCATGTCTTTTGAAGGGCTTCAAGGAAATCTCAAAACTTCTGATATTGAACTCAAAGCCTACGACTTAGAAGTTGAAAAAGTGGAGAAGAAAGACAATCTTAAGAACATCGCTCTCAAGGCTATATCCAAAGCGTCATCCAAATCCAAAGCTCTATCCAAATCATGCGAAGATGATGAACTTAGTGGATACGATGAGGATATTGCTCTTAAGACATGTCAATTCAATAAATTCCTCAAGTTTCGAAGAAATTTCAATAGAGGAACCTTTTCAAGAGATCGTCCCTACAACAACAACAAGGATATTGGACCTTGCTTCAAGTGTAGGAAGCTCGGTCATCTCGTTGCCAATTGCCCCCTCAATAACAAGATGACCAAATCGGAGAGCCTTCAATGCAAGAACGCGAGACGGGTCGGAAGAGAGCGATAATGAAGATCGTCCATCCGATCAGGAAATAGCGAACATGTGCTTCATGGCATATGAGGGTGATGCAATTGATAATCTTGACTCATATAACTTTGAAGAACTTCTTGAAACCTTTGGAACTTTACATGATACTTATTCCAAACTCCAATCTAAGTATTCCATTACCAAAAAGAAAATTGCTTATCTTGAAAATGAAAGTTCTTCTATTAAATCTTATGGTTGTGAGAGTTTAAAACTTGAGAACGAAAAATTTTTGTCTCAAATTGCTTCTTTAAATAGTTCTCTCGAAAATGTTAATTTCAAAAATGAGAGACTCACTTCCACTTTTGCGGCTCTCAAGTGCAAATATGGTTCTTTGACTATTACTCATAATGCTATGTTGCTTGATGTTGATAAAATGAAGCTTAAGATTAATGATCTTGATGCCACTCTTCACAAGTTTTCCACTAGCAAAATTTCTCTTAATAACATGATAGGCAATTTAAATGTTTCTAATAAAAAGAATGGAATTGGTTTTCAACATGCATCACTATATCATGCTAGTGGCCCCAAACCAACATATGATAAGGCTTCATTTAAGACTACTTTTGTTAAGGCTGCTTCTTCGCATGCATATACTTCTTATGATAACCATGCTCATCATATACATGCTCTTATATCATATGATCGTAATACCAGATTTTCTCATGCTCCAAGTTTTAGAAAATCCATTGCTAGAACTACTAGTGTTAAGACTCCTACTTCACATCATCATCATACCAAACACACACATGCACCCTACACATTCTAGAACTAGTAATGTTGTGTGTAACTCTTGTGGCCATATTGGGCATATCTTTTACCATTGCAAAACATGATCTTTAAAGAATTTGATTTGAGTTCCAAAGACTAACCCTCGTAGACCCACTAAGACTTGGGTACCGAAAGTTATATTTATTTCATCTTCTATAGGTACCCCGCAAGTCACGACGTGAAGATCAATGGTACCTTGATAGTGGTTGCTCAAGGCATATGACCGGAAAATTTAAGTGCTTTGCAACCCTATCAAGAGAGGAAGGTGGCATGGTCACTTTTGGAGATGATGGTAAAAATAAAATTATCGGTAAAAATAATATCACGTTTAATGCTACTATTTTAGAAGACGTTCTTCTTGTTGATAGTTTAAAATATAATTTTCTAAGTATTAGTAAATTTTGTGATAAAGTCTTTAAAGTTGTTTTTGATGAAAAGTTTGGAAAAGTCCTTGATTCAAAAGCTGAGATGAAACTTTGTGGAAAAAGAAATGGTAATGTTTATTCTATTGACGCTTGTGATATTTTAATGAAAATTTTGAGTGTTTAAGTGTTGTAGAAGATAATAGTTGGTTATGGTACCGAAGGCTTGGAAATCCTTCCATAAACCTACTCTCGAACATCACAAACAAGGACTTGGCCATTGGCATACAAAAACTCAACTTTGCAAGAGATAAGGTATGTGATGCATGCCAAATGGGTAAGCAAGTCAAGAGCTCGTTCAAGCCGAAAGTTGCGGTATCAACTTTTAACCATCCTGAGTTAATTCATATTAATTTATTTGGTCCTTCAAGGACTTTGAGTTTTTGTGGTAAATCTTATTCATTTGTTATTATTGATGATTTTCAAGATTTACTTGGGTTCTTTTTCTTACCAACAAAAGTGATGCCTTTGTTGCTTTCAAAACTTTCTTTAATGAAGTGCAAAATGAAAAACAACTTTCTATTATTTAAATCCGTAGTGATCACGGAGGTGAATTTCAAAATGCTTTCTTTGAAGATTTTTGTAATGATCGTGGGGTTAAACATGAATTTTCTTGTCCTAAAACTTCACAACAAAATGGAGTCGTTGAACGGAAAAATCGATCTCTTCAAGAAATGGCTAGGACAATACTAAATGAATATAGTTTACCTCACTATTTTTGGACCGAAGCGGTTAATACCGCATCGTATATTATAAATAGGGTTGTTATTCGTAAAGAACTTGAGAAAACTCCTTACAAATTGTATTATGGTAGAAAACCCAACATTGGTTATTTTAATGTTTTCGAGAGCAAGTGTTATATTTTAAATAGTAAAGAACCTTTTGGAAAATTTGAAGAAAAAAGTGATTTGGATATTTTTCTTGGCTACTCTTCCACTAGTAAAGCTTATCGTATTTTTAATAAAATCTCTAACATTATGGAAGAGAGTATGCATGTTAAGTTTGATGAAACTAATCCTTTTGCCAAGAATGTTGTAGCAGTTGAGAAAGAAGATGATGAAGTGGTTCGAGCTCGCTTGGAGGAACTTGACATCTCAAAAGAAGATTCTAAAAAGGAGCCTCCTTCAAATATAGTATTCGATGTGGATGATGAATCGGTACCAACCTTACCGAAAGATTGGAGATACAACAAGAATTATCGACCAACTCAAATCATCGGTGATGTGACAAAGGGGGTAACCACTCGTTCTCATAATCCAAATTTCTTTGCTAACATATCTTTCTTGTCTTATATTGAACCTAAGAATACTAAAAAAACTATCATGGATGAGAATTGGGTTTGTTCTATGCAAGAGGAATTTGTTCAATTTGAACGCAACAATGTGTGGATGTTGGTTTCTAAGCCTATTAATAGACACATTATAGGTACAAAATGGGTCTTCAAGAAAAAACTTCAAGAACAAACTTGATGAATTTGGTGTGATCACAAGAATAAGGTAAGACTCGTAGTACAAAGTTACAATCAAGAAAAAGCATGCAAAAAGTGTTTGAAATGAGCATGATGGGTGAGCTCAATTATTTTCTTGCACTCTAAATCAAGCAACTCAAGGATGACATCTTCATAAATCAAGCCAAGTACACAAAGGAGCTTATTAAGAAGTTTGATCTTGAAGATGTGAAGCCAAGCAACACTCCAATTGCCACTACAATAAACTATTTAAAAGATGAATCCAATAAGAATGTGGACATCAATAAATATCACGGTATAATTGGTATTTTACTTTACTTAATCTCTAGTAGACCCGATATAATGTTTAGTGTTTGCTTGTGTACTCGTTTCCAATCGTGTCCAAAGTAATCGCATCTAAGTACGGTAAAAAGTGTTGCACCAAGGGCTCTGTACCACAATTTTGCAAGCAAGCATGCATAACAATTTTAAAAATTAGAAAACTCCAAGTCAAATAACAAAGGAACATTACTAGAATACCAAACTAGAATACCAGAAAAACCATACAAGGTTGAAATTATGTCACGCCCCTCTTCCCAAAATACGGGATCCAGGAGGCAACTAGGCCAGCCATACTCCTACGGTCAGGGAACAATCCCGCCGTAGTCACACTTCGGTTTCTCGTATTATATGGTAATTAGTAAACACAACACAGAAGTAAAGAAAATACATCACTAGTTTATTACATCAAATTTCATTATTCACAGTTTACAATAGTTCGAAAGAAAAGGAAACTACTAACCAAGTGCGAATACAAGGTTGATTTATGGAAAGCGGTAGTACTGATGGTACAACCATCTAGATCTCTGCAAGCTCGAATGATAGGTCTGACTCCTAAACTAGGTCCTTTTCAACCTCTGAGTATGCATACTCAGGTCATCAGAGCGACGCAATAGCAATAATAAGATAAAAAAATGAGGCATGTAATAAAAGTAATAAAAGTGGGGATAGTGAATGCAAGTAATTGATATGTCTACAATTAATGCAATGTATGCCCTGTGTTCTTACTGGTCTCTAATTCAATTTTGAAATCGAGTTTGCGAAAAGGAGTGATCATGTTTAACGAGAGTCTCATGCGTACCCGAGACTACGGCCCACTGTTGCCCGAGACATAACCCTGTCAGCCAGACCGCTAAGTCCAAACCTAATATATATAAGAGTCATTGTTCGAATGATCATCCTCTAAATCGTTAACCTCTCTAAATATAAGTTCCTTTCCACTTTGATTTTCCCTTTTCCTCAGGTTTCACTATCTATAAGTATGGTCTAGTTGTGTACAAGTACGCACTAATAACACTGCTCTATTCATTATTCACTGTACTGTTCACTATCACGAATCGTTCACTTTTCACGGGCGTACTTGAAACAACTAAACTGATAAAACTCACGTTCGATAATGCAATATACACTAAGAATTATAAGGGCGCTCACTATCGGTAAAGGTATCACAGTAGGGTGAATATGTGAATCATGCCGCTAAGCAAGTCATATGCAACAAGTCATTACGCGTCTTAGGAATTTAGAAAAATAATCAAATCAAATCATATGATCATAACTAAGCAAAATGATACTGAAGGGGTAGAAAGTAAACTTAATTATAAATTCAACGAAAATGGTTTCAAGTCAAATGGGTTTCGGGTTTGTGAATTACGGTCATTTCTTTTTATGTGTTCTTTGCTGGAAATTCAGTTCCTGAACTGGATGTCCGTTTCGTAACACAGTTTTCACCCTGTTGGGATCATAATTAGGCAACGCTATCTATTAATTAGGTTTCCAACTCAACAGACGGATCGACAATATCTGCTCTTTGCTGGAAGATATGCATTGTTTAAGATCAAGATATATGTTCTGTCCCTGCTTGGGACTACAGTACGTATCGATAATTTAAAAGATAATTAAAATAGCAAACAACAGTAAAAAAGAATGAAACCACCACCAATAGTTAGCTAACAGAATAATCTTCGCAAAGGTATAGGGTTCCATATAATATCATTTTCACACAGAGTTGTAAAAACCTTTAATTCCTGGTGTCGACAAACAGTACTGCTCTGTACTGCAGTCCAGAGCCGTACTCCCAAACAGTTTTCGACATCGTGTTAAAACTGAAATAGAATATAAATTACAGAGGGTTCTAGGTTGTCGAGTCGGATTCGATAAGAGCCCTCGAACACTGCATTCCATTATGTATCCAAATTTATATGATTTTCACAAGTTGGGTGTACGGGGAAATTTCAGATTTGGTGAATCTAATTAGGGGTGACATTTCATGGTATTAGGATCCGTATTTTCATTCCAACTTTTTACATATCATCCATTATCACTAAAGTAATCTAGTAGACCTATGTTCCGCCATATTTGATTTAGATTTTGCATCGAGTATTTAACCGGTGTACACTAGTAACGAGCGAACCCGATTAATTCATGAAAAACCCAAATGATATTCATATGATCAGTATACCTAATATGAGTTCGACCCAATATGAACAAACACGATGGCTCAAAGTATGTGTGTTCGATTAAACTCATTGCTACAAAAGTAACGATATATCTACGTACGATAACCCATATACGTATATATCTATATATACGATTATATAATGAAATAAAATAATATTATAAACTACAGTAGCATGATTTGCAAGGGAAGGGGGATTCCACTTGCCTTGGGTCGCTGCTACAGAAGCGACACGACGTGCAGGGTTCTTCTCGACACACGAGACAGCGCGATACTGGACACGGTGCGTGGCGTGTGCGCGATGCGTGGGGATCCGGTACTGGACATGGTGGTGACACGAGCATGGAACGGTAGTGAGTTTGGTCATAGTTCGGTGCAAGGTGCGGGTGTGGCACGGCGCGATGCGGGAGTGGGCCCGTGGGTGGTGTGGTGCTGGGTACGTAGTGGATGCTGTCGTGGCATGGAAAGGGTACGGTGATGGTCATGGGCCGGGCACGGTGCGCCACTGGTACAGGACACGGTGTGGTTTGGGACCGGGTATGCTGTGGGCATGGGGAGGACACCTGTGAGTTGGTGGTGCTGGGGTGATGGAGGTGTCTCCGGCGACGTCTTACAGCGACATGGCGGCACAGGGAGTGGTGATGGCGATGGTGCTCGGCTCGTCGGCGGTCAGGGGAAGCTCCGACGAGGTGATGGGGCAGCAAGGTGGTCTCGGGAGCAGTGGATGAGGCGCTCGAGGCCAGTGGGCGATGGCGGTGGTCGGCGCTGAGCGGGAAAAGAGAGGAGGTCATGTGGTGGCATGGAAGGGATGGCTCCGACATGGTGGGGAGCTCGAGCAGCGGCGAGTGGTGGTTGGGTGCGGAGCTGAAGGTGGTGGGGACGTCGGGGAGTTGTTTGGGTCGTCGACAACGAGTTGATGGCTCGAATGAAGCCAGTGGAGGGTCACGGACAATGGAAATGGTGACAGTGCGGTGTTGTGGCGGTTTCTCGACTGGAAGAGAGGGCTTTGGGTCGGCTGGAACTTGCGAGGGTGCTAGCGGTGGAGGAGGTTGCCGTGGTGGCAGCAGCATGATGGGGCGGTGATGGCGGCGCGGCTCCAATGAGGTTTAGGAAGGGTTTTAGGGGATAAAATGAGAGGGGGAAAGAGATTAAGAAATGTGAGAGAGAGTTAGCGAGAGAGAGAGAGATGCACTGTAGAGAGGGGGAGAGAGATCGAGATGAGAGAGAGTGTGTGTTTAAAGAGAGAGAGAGAGAGATAGAGAATTAATGTGATTAAATAAGAATTAATAGGATATATTTGGGTATTATGGAGATTAAATGGGAATTAAGTGGGTTTAAATGGGGGAAATTCAAAAAGAAGGTGGCAGTTGGGGGAGAGGAGTGGGTTTGGGATAGTGGGGCTTGGGCTTTGGGTTTGGGTAGGATTTTGAATTTTGTGATTGGGTTGTAGGATTGGGGTAGGATATAGTTTAAGAAATAAATATTAGGGTATTAACAATTAGATTAGAGTTTGGAAAAAAATATTTGAGATTTAAATTAGGAAAAATAAAATAATTGGAAGGAATATATTTGGAGCAAATTAAATAGAAAGATATAGGAAAAATTATTACTAAAATACGAATAATACGTACACAGGGAAACCGGTTATTACATCATACCACCCTTACAAAAATGTCGTCATCGAAATTAAGGAATGAAAACAAGCAAAAATACAAAAGACCACACGAAAAAATGTGGGAATCGCAAACGGATATCCTCCTCACATTCCCAGGTGGATTTCTCAGGTGAACGACCACCCCAAGACACTCGGACTAACGGAATGACTTTATTCTTCAGTACCTTCTCCCTGCGATCAAATATAGTAGTAGGCTGCTCCACATATGATAAGTCGGTACCCAAAGTCAATTCTGAATGATCGAGAACGTGACTGTTATCTCGAATGCAGCGCCGCAACTGTGACACATGAAATGTGTTGTGTATGCCAGCTAACGATGGAGGTAAGGTAAGTCGGTAACCCACTTCCCCTACTCGCTCTAGTATCTCGTATGGTCCAATGAATCGAGGACTGAGTTTCCCGTGACTCCAAAATCTGATAACACCGCAGATAGGTGAAATCTTCAGGAATGCATGATCATTGACTTCAAATTCTAACGATCTCCTGTTGGCATCTACCCAACTCTTCTGTCGGTCCTGAGCCGTTTTAATGCGCTGTCTAATCATCTGGACCTTGTCTACCTTCTGAACTATAAGCTCAGGGCCCAGTAATCTTCGCTCACCAACATCATCCCAACAAACGGGGGATCGACATTTCCACCCATAAAGTGCTTCCAACGGATCCATCTGGATGCTAGCTTAGAAACTGTTGTTATAAGAAAACTCCACTAGATGGAGGTGATCCTCCCGAGAACCCTGAAAGTCTAGCATGCAAGCCATCAACATTTTCTCGAGCGTCTGAATAGTATGCTTGGACTGTCCGTCCGTCTGTGGATGGTAAGCCGTGCTGAACTTGAGACGTGTACCCAAACTCTCCTGTAAGCTCTTCCAAAAGTGCGAAACGAATCTGGTGTCCCGATCTGATACTATGATGACCGGAACTTCATGAAGCCGCACTACTTCCTGCATGTACTTCTCCACAAGTGACTCTATCGACTGTCCCACTCGGAAAGGTATAAAGTGTGCTGCTTTCGTAAGATGGTCGACGATAACCTAAACGACGTTGTTGCCTCTTGGACTCCGTGGTAAAGCAGTCACGAAATCCATAGTGATGTGCTCCCATTTCCATTCAGGTATCTGAAGCGGTTGTAACAACCCCGCTGTCCTCTGGTGTTCAGCTTTTACTTGTTGGAATACTAAACACTTGGAAACAAACCGTGCAATCTCTTGCTTCATCCCGTTCCACCAATAATGTTGTCTCAGATCTCGATACATCTTCGTGCCTCCCGGATGCACTGAATAAGCTGAACTATAAGCCTCAACTAGTACTTCTTAAGAAACCGTCTCGGTGTATAAGTAAATCTGTCCTCAACCCGGCTTCTACCTGCTCTCTGAACTTCTGTAATCGAGGATCATCAGCCTGTGCAGCCTTAATATGATCTACAAGTGAAGACTGCATCTGTAATTGCCAAATCTTCCCGGTTGCACTCGGTGTAACAATCTCTAGTTCGAGCTTCTGAAAGTCCTCAATGATGCTCCTCTGACTGGTCAACATCATGACCGCAGGCTTGCGACTGAGAGCGTTGGGTATGACATTTACTTTCCCTGGATGGTACTGTAAGTCTAAGTCCTAGTCCGCCATTAGTTCTAGCCATCGGCGTTGCCGAATATTTAATTCCTTCTGAGTGAAAACGTATTTCAAACTCTTGTGATCCGTGTACACTTCCACTTTTTCTTCTAAAAGGTAATGTCTCCAGATAATCAAGGAGAAAACCACTACCGCTAACTCCAAGTCATGAGTTGGGTAGTTCTTCTCGTGATTCTTCAGTTGTCGTGAGGCATAACCAACTACCCGACCGTGAACATAGCCTAAGCCTTTCCCTGAAGCATCGCTGTGTATCACCAAACCACCTGAATTATCCGGCACTGTAAAAATAGGGGACATGGTCAACTTTTGTTTCAGCAATTCAAAAGCATGTGCACATTCCTCTGACCACACATAAGGCACTTTCTTCCGTGTAAGTTTGTCAAAGGTTCAGTAATTCTTGCAATGTCCTGAACGAAACGCCGATAATATCATGCCAATCCTAGGAAGCTTCTGATTTTCGCCACTGACTTCGGTGTTGGCCAATCTTTAATAGATTCTATCTTTGCTGGGTCTACAGAAATTCCTTCGCCCGAAACAATGTGTCCTAAGAACTGCACTTTGTCGAGCCAGAACTCACACTTGCTCAATTTTACGTATAGGTTCTCTTCCCGCAAAATTTGTAGTACAGTTCGCAAATGTTTGGCATGCTCCTTTCGAGTTTTGGAGTAGACTAGTATGTCGTCGATGAAAACAACAACAAATGTGTCCAAGTATTTTTCAAATACTCTGTTCATCAGATCCATGAATATTGCTGGAGCATTAGTAACACCGAAAGACATCACAAGAAACTCATAATGCCCGTATCGGGTTTGGAAAGCCGTCTTGCATATATCTTCAGTCGTTACTCTGACCTGGTGATAACCCGAACGAAGATCCAGCTTCGAATATACCTTGGCACCACCCAATTGATCAAATAAGCCGTCGATGCGTGGAATAGGGTATTTTTTCTTTATCGTCACTCTGTTCAGCTCACGGTATTCTATGCCTATCCATAGAGATCCATCCTTCTTCTTCACCAACAAGACTGGTGCACCCCACGACGAAGTGCTTGGGCGAATGAATCCCTTACCCAGGAGATCTCCTATTTGCTTCTTCAATTCTGCCAATTCAACTGGTGCCATTATGTACGTTGCTTTAGAAACTGGTGATGTACCTGGAATCAGGTCGATTGAGAATCCCAAGACGCGAGGAGGTGATAGACCTGGTAAATCTTCAGGTAATACATCAAGAAAATCCCGAACGATCTCTGGTGCTGGGTTTCTATCAATCTCCATAGCCGTCAACACCTTCAGTTTGGCTCTATACTTGGCTGGCTCCAAAGATTTGCTTCCACCTTCGGAAACAAACTCAGGGTGATTGGGAATGCGGAAAGTCACATTCCTAGCTCAGCAATCGATGATCGCATGGAATGTACTCATCCAATCCATCCTGAGAATTGCTTCATTGCTTCATGTCCCGATTAAAAGGAAATTCGCATAGAATTCCCTACTGCACACTATAACTAGACAAGATCTACATTCTTGACTAGACACTATAATACCATTACCTATATGTATTTCCCATCCCTTGGTCAATGGTTCATGTGGTATGGAGTGGGTTTCGATGAAATGTGCAGATATGAAACAATGTGATGCTCCAGAATCAAATAGTACTATAGCTGGCATAGAATGAATGAGTAGAGTACATGTAACAACTTCTACTGAGGCCTCTACCTGCTCGGCAGTTAGGGTGAAAGCCCGCCCTTGACCATGCGACCTCTGCTGCTGTGGTCCAGATCCTCCCTGTAACTCTATTCGTTGAGGGCAACCACTAACCCTATGCTGGCTAGATCCACAAATCAAACATTTTCCCTTGGCACGGCGACAGTCTTTCTGGGTATGTCTGTCCCTGTGACAATAACCACAGACTAAAACCTTCCTCTGTGGTTGTTGCTGGGGCACGAAGGGACGCTTCATCGGCGGCGTCCCTGGCCTGAGAACTGTTAGGAATATGTATACCCTAGAGGCCATTATTGTTGATATAGTGGATGCTTGGACATATATAGAGAGGATTTTCTTGCTCGACATGATAGTATGCTATCTGGTTACCTTTATCTTAACATGTAGACTGGTATTTTACTGTCTGTCTCTTGCCTGTTGATAAAGCCCTTAGGATATGTACTTGACTACCAGGATTATGATGAGATCATACTAGTGGGGACAGGGTGGTCCAAAAGTACATCCTTTAACTATTCCTAGTCGAGAGGATATCGAGACTGGGCATCGATATTCCAGAGTAGCCTAGTGTGTACATTTCTTGTCCCTTGGAGGGCGATGGTTGATCCTACAACCATCGGTGTGTGACTTCAAAGATTGTACACATGTGCTCATTAGAGAATGGGTACACCGAACGGACTCGCCAATGACTCTTAGTTAGTAGTATACCTATCGTCAGATAGCATTCCTCTAGTGACATTGGTACAGATTAGTCTGTAGACCCGAGATCGTCATGGAGTCTTGTGTGGCTCCCACTGTGCTTTGATTTCCTCCCTACCACGCTCAAGAGGAGTTGTGCAAACAGGTGGATTTTGGGAACAGTCCCGAGTCACATGGAGGCAATGAGCAATAGGAGGGGTTTCGTCTCTCCCGGTATTGGGGGTTGATGTTGCGCTATGCTCGATTGGCTATAACTGGAAGTCCCTGGCCAGGGCTGCTGCTGAGATTTACTGATAAGAGCTATCGGTAGTTTCTCAAACCGTTATAGGCCAGACATCGGCATGACTTATCACGTTACTGGGGTCTGACGTTTACCACCCATAGACATGATATACGATATATCAGACGAAGAGACCGGACTGTAAGGTAGTGTTACTGATAGGCTTCATGGAGAGCATGGACAAGCTTGCTTGTTGATCTTCATATCGCTCAATACCCAGGTAGCCATTACATCCAACTAGTACCACTGACGGCTTGTAGGTGATTGATGTGATCATCACCTATTGCTGGCGTATTGACGAGTCTTTAGAGTCCCACATAAAAGTTCCCTGGTTCAAGCGAAACGAAGGAGGACACATATGTGATATGTGTGAGGGCTTGATTAAATACGTGTGTGTGATACCATATTGTAATCTGGCAGTTATCTATTATCGAGTTAGGTTATGTGTGATATAACCAGATTATCAAATCAAGTGTTGATTTGATAATGTGATACACAGATAAATGATATTAGTCGGTCATATGTGATATAACTGGATTATTAAATCAAGTGTTGATTTAATAATGTGATATATATTATATGTGATATAATTATATCTTAACTAATATCATTAGCTCACTAATTATTCTGCATAATATATATATATATATATTAATATATATGATATATATATATATATAATAATGAAGCATGGCTTATTTTCTATTTCTGAGAAAAATAGAAATGAGGTGGAAAATGATAGCATGGTTTCAAGTATGGCATTTTCTTTTGTTTATTCATCTTGACTCACTATTCAAGCATGGTTGCAATTTTATATTGCTATTTTTTCTATGCTTGAATGAGTGAGGGTCAAGGGGTTGCCATTCACTCAACTAATTCTCAACACTTAGCCATTCTTGCAAGTGTTGCTCTTATGCTCTCATGCTCTCTTCTTCTTCTTCCTCTTCACCATTATTCAAGCTTCAACCCTCACATATGATGTGAATCATGAATCTTGAACACAAACTAGTGAGCAAACCAAATCCCCGACTTCACCATCCTACACTTGACTAGCGATCAAGTATAGAGTGTTTTCTACACTAAAAGAGTTTGGTGTAGAGGTAGCTTGAGTTGGAGGGACTTCGCGTGGATCATCTTCGGCACGAAGGTCCTCAGAGGAAGCTCGTTCAAACCCTCAAGTGGAGCCTAGTGGAGTCGCGTGGACTACTACACGGAGCATATGAAATGAAGGACTCGATCTACGAGGTTATAGGCATCTTCACTTCCTTTAGTTTACATATCATCATAGATTAACCCTAATATTCTAGTTACGATCTTGTCAAGTCTAGCCTAGCACTCGAAAATTTAAAATCCGGCATGGTTGATGCCACTAGGACCTCATGGCGGTGCTACGGTAGACTTTCAAGAACTGGTATGACCCCTCAGGACGATGTATGAGTACGTGTCGGGATAATTGAGGGCCTCCTGTCACTCGAGCTGGGGCCTTTGAATTTATTGATTAGCTTCTCTTGAATTCGTGCAGCGTTGAGCACCTGCATGAAAGTCTGCAACTCGAGAGACGCAATTAACTATTGCAGCTCAAATTCAAATCCATGCAAGAAACTTCGGGCCCTGGTGACCTCTGAAGCGACCATATGAAGCGAATCGGCTCAGACGGTTAAACTCTGCCGCATATACATCAACGGGGCGGCCGTTTTGCTTCAGCAAGATAAATCTTTCTTCCATTTCTGCCTTGGTGGTGGAGGGGAAATAGTGGTCTAAGAAGCATTCTTTGAACTTGCTCTACTCAATTGGCTCATTGAGACTGGTTTCTTCGACGGACAACTAAGTATGGGCTTCGTCCTCTAGCTGAATCTTTATCACGTTCGCTTTCTCTTCATCGGGGACCCGTGTGGCCGTCAGTAGGTTCTCCACATTGACCATCCATTGCTCGGCCTCGAGTGGTTCAGCTAGCCCTTTAAACACAGCCGGGTGTAGCCTCGGGAAATCCGACACAGTGCCAGCTCTGGAAAGTGTGTCTGGTGCAGCGGCGCCCTCGGGGGCGGCAATAAGAGTGGAGGGTCCTCCTAATGTGGTAATTGCTCTGAGACCCTCGGTAAGAAGGTCTGTCTTCCTCTCTTAGGCTTCTACGAAGGTCATCAGTGCGTTCAGGATCCTCTTTGTACGATCCTGAGAACTAGAGTCCGTGGAGAGATCATTCGGGGAAGTCATGTCGCTGGAAGATAGATGAATGGTCATGATTAGATACAAGGATGAATGTGAAAGATGGTGAAGTGAAAATAATATAATAAAGTGTAGTTAATTTATCTCTTAATACTAAATCCTGGCGCTCTGATACCAACAAAACCATGTCACGCCTCGCTTCCTAAAATACGGGATACGGGAGGCGACTAGGCCAGCCATACTCTTACGGTCAGGGAACAATCCCGCCGTAGTCACACTTCGGTTTCTAGCATTACATGGTAATCAGTAAATACAACACAGATGTAAAGGAAACACATCATTAGTTTATTACATCAAATTTCATTGTTCACGGTTTACAGTAGTTCAAAAGAAAAGGAAATTACTAATCAAGTGCAAATACAAGGTTGATTTATAGAAAGCGGTAGAAGTACTGATGGTATGACCGTCTAGATCTCTGCGAGCTCAAATGATAGGTCTAACTCCTGAACTAGGTCCTTTCCAAGCTCTGAGCATGCATACCCAGGTCGTCAGAGCGACACAATAGAAATAATATGATAACAATGATGAGGCATGTAATAAAAGTAATAACAGTAGGGATAGTGAATGCAAGTAATCGATATGTCTACAATCAATGGAATGTATGCCCTGTGTTCCTACTGGTCTCTAAGTCAATTTTGAAATTGAGTTTGCAGAAAGGAGTGATCATGTTTAACGAGGGTCTCATGTGTATCCGAGACTATGGCCCACTGTTGCCCGGGACATAACCCTGTCAGCCAGACCGCTAAGTCCAAACCTAATATATATAAGATTCGTTGTTCGAATGATCATCCTCTAAATCGTTAACCTCGTTGAATACAAGTTCCTTTCCACTTCAATTTTCTCTTTTCCCCAGGTTTCACTATCTATAAGTATGGTCTAGTTGTGTACAAGTACGCACCAATAACACTGCTCTATTCACTATTCACTGTACCGTTCACTATCACGAATCGTTCACTTTTCATTGGTGTACTCGAAACAACTAAATCGATACCACTCACGTTCGACAATACAATATACACTAAGAATTAATAAGGGAGATTACTATCGCTAACGGTATAGTAGGGTGAATATGTGAATCATACCGCTAAGTAAGTCATATGCAATAAGTCATTACGCGTCTTAGGAATTTAGAAAAATAATCACATAAAATCAAACAATCATAATTAAGTGAAATGATACCAAAGGGTAGAAATTAAACTTAATTAGAAATTCAACGAAATTGGTTTCAAGTAAAATGGGTTTCGGGTTTGTGAATTACGGTCATTTCTTTTTAAGTGTTCTCTGCTGGAAATTCAGTTCCTGAACTGGAAGTCCATTTCGCAACATAGTTTTCACCCTGTTGTGATCATAATTAAGCGATGCTAGAGTTGGGAAATATTTATTTCTATTAATTAGGTTTCCAACTCAACAGACGGATTGACAATATCCGCTCTGTGCTGGAAGATATGCATTGTTTAAGATCAAGGTATATGTTCTGTCCCTGCGTGGGACTGCAGTACGTATCGATGATTTAAAAGATAATTAAAATAGCAAACAATATAAAGATGAATGGAACCACCACCAATAGTTAGCTAACAAAATAATCTTTGCAATGGTATAGAGTTCTGTATAATATCATTTTCACACAGAGTTTTAAAAACCTTTTATTCCAGGTGTCGACAAATGGTACTGCTCTGGACTGCAGTCCAGAGCTGCACTCCTAAATAGTTTTCATCATCGTGTTAAAACAGAAACGGAATATAAATTATAGGGGGTTCTAGGTTTTCGAGTCGTCTTTGATACGACCCTCGAACACTGCATTCCAGTATGTATCCAAATTTCTATGATTTACACAAATTAGGAGTACGGGGAAATTTCAGATTTGGTGAATCTAATTAGGGGTAACATTTCATGGTATTAGGGTCCGTATTTTCATTCCAAATTTTTACATATCATCCATTATCACTAAATTAATCTAGTAGACCTATGTTCCTCCATATTTGATTTAGATTTCGCATCGAGTACTTAGCCGGTGTACACTAGTAAGGAGAGAACCCGATTAATTCATGAAAAACCCAAATGATATTCATATGATCAGTATACCTAATATGAGTTCGACCCAATATGAACAAACACGATAGCTCAAAGTATGTGTGTTCGATTAAACTCATTGCTATAAAAGTAACGATATATCTACATACGATAACCCATATACGTTTATATCTATATATACGATTATATAATGATATCAAATAATGTTATAAACTACAGTAGCATGATTTGCAAAGGAAGGGGATTCCACTTGCCTTGGGTCGCTGATATAGAAGTGACGCGATGGGTAAGGTTTGTCTCGATACACGAGACGACACGATACTGGACACGGTGCGTGGCGTGTGCGCGATGCATGGCGATCCGGCACTGGACGTGGTGGTGACACGAGCGTGGCACGGTAGTGAGCACGGTCGTGGTTCAGTGCGTGGTGCGGGTGTGGCACGGCACGGCGTGGGAGTGGGCCCGTGGGTGGTGCGTTGCTGGGTACGGAGTGGGTGCTGTCATGGTAGGGAAAGGGCACGGTGATGGGCATGGGCCGAGCACAATGCGCCACCGGTACAGGGCATGGTGTGGTTTAGGACCGGGCATGCAGTGGGCACGGGGAGGCCGCCGGTGAGATGGTGGTGCTGGGGTGATGGAGGTGGCTCCAGCGATGTATTGCAGCAATGTGGCGGCACAGGGAGTGGTGATGGCGATGGTGCTCAGCCAGTCGGCGGTCAGAGGAAGCTCCGACGAGGTGATGGGGCAGCAAGGTGGTCTCGAGAGCAGTGGAGGAGGCGCTCAGGGCCAGCGGGCGATGGCGGTGGTCGGCGTTGAGCAGGAAAAGAGAGGAGGTCAAGTGGTGGAGCGGCAGGGATGGCTCCGACATGGTGAGGAGCTCGAGCGGCGGTGAGTGGTGGTTGGGTGTGAAGCTGATGGTGGTGGGGACGATGGGGAGCTGCTTGGGTTGTCGACGACGAGTAGATGGCTTGACTGGAGGCAGTGGGGTCACGGACAATGGGAATGGTGACGATAAGGTGCAGTGGCGGTTGCTCGATTGGAGGCGAGGGCTTTGGTGTCGGTTGGAGCTTGCAAGGGCGCTAGCGTTGGAGGAGGTTACCGTGGTGGTGGGGGCACGATGGAGCAATGATAGCGGCGAGGCTCCAGTGAGGTTTGGGAGGGGTTTTGAAGGAGAAAATGTGAGGGAGTGAAAGATCGAGAAAAGCGAGAGAGATTGAGTTAGCGAGCGAGAGAGAGAGAGAGAGATGCACTATAGAAAGGGAGAGAAAGATCGAGATGAGAGAGAGAGAGTGTTTGAAGAGAGAGAGGGAAAATTAATGTGATTAAATAAGAATTAATAGGACATATTTTGGTATTAAGGAGATTAATTGGGAGTTAAGTGGGTTTAAATGGGGGAAATTCAAAAAGAAGATGGCAATTGGGGGAAGGGAGTGGGTTTGGGATAGTGGGGCTTGGGCTTTGGGTTAGGGTGAGATTTTGAATTTTGTGATTGAGTTGTAGGCTTGGGGTACGATATAGTTTAAGAAATAAATAGTAGGGTATTAACAATCAGATTAGAGTTTAGAAAAAAAATATTTGAGATTTAAATTAGGAAAAATAAAATAATTGGAAGGAATATATTTGGAGCAAATTAAATAGAAAGATATAAGAAAAATTATTACTAAAATATAAATAATACGTACACAGGGAAACTGGTTATTATAAATTATAATATTTGTATCATTTTCATTTGCTTCAATTTGTGTTGGATCCTAGCTAAACTCCTTGGATGTGTGCACAATCTTGGTGAAGACCTCCCCACATCATAGATGATCCACTTGAGAAAATCCTTCTCTTGCTCCAACTTCACCTCAAGCTCCAAGCATATGTGAAGTAACTAACTTGATTAGTTTGCTAAGCTAATCAATCTAGGGATGTAGTGATAACCCTAATTATTTTCTCATGAAAACCATTTCCTTTTCATTTTCTCTTTGTATTTGGAGAAGGAAGAAGAAGAGCTATGGAAAAGAGAAGAGAGTGTAGGAATTCTTATGAAAATAAAACTTAACCATTTTTCAAATGGTTACTAGTTTTTAGTCCAAAACAGAAACCAATCTCTACCATTCAATTTCCATGTGTCCCATCCACTTGTCCATAAAAGAAGAGTGGTTAATGTTGTGCTATGCCCATGGAACAAGTTAGTTTAAAGAGAATTAAAAGGAAAAAGGAAAAACATAAAACATAAAAAAAACTAATATATAATTATATATATATATATATATATATGTTTATGTAATTTTCTAATGTATTAAAAATAAATTAATGAGACATAAATAAAGAGTGATTTTATATACTAGCAAATACATATATAAAATACACGTATAATCAAATTAAATAGCACTTGATTTAATATCCGTTTTTCTAAAAGACCGGCTAGTATATACAAAAGTCCGATTACTATCAGTGTACTAAATACCTAGTTTTAATCGCCCTTAAGTATGTATCCAATACGCACATCTACATCATATCGCTAGAGTCGGAAAAACTTCTGTGTGGGACTCTAAATACTCGACAATACACTGGCAGTGGGTTTAACCATAAGCACGTCAGCGGCACTAACTGTATGTAACCGCTAAACAGGTATTGAACGAAACGAAGGTCGACAAGAAAAACCCGTCAAAACCCCTACTGAGCCTATAAACGACAGTCTTTGTACAGTCCGGTCTCGTCTAAGAGTATCGCATATAGGGTATAGGGGGTGGATAAAGTCAGAACCCTAATAATGTGATAAGTCATGTCGGTGTGAGGCCTATCAACCATTGAGAAACTACCGATCCAAATCAGTAAATCTCGTCTACCTTGGCCAAAGATTTCTAGTGATGGCCACCCATGCACAGAGCGACATCTACCCCCAATACCGGAAGAGAAGAATCCCTGACTATTTACTCACTACCTCCATGCGGCTCGGGACTGTACACAACTAAAACCTGTTTGCATGACTCCTTTGATCCGTGATAGGGTAGTAATCAAAGCACAATGGGAACTCACACGAGATAAATGACGATCTCAGGTCGACAGACTAATCTGTACTCATGTCACCGGAGAACTGCTATCTAATAATATGTATAATGCCATCTAGCATGTTCCCGGCGAGTTTGTTCAGTGTAACTCATAACCCAATGAGCACATGTATACAGTCTTTGGTGACTAACTAACACCAATGGCTGTGAGACCGGCCATCGCCCCTCGTCGGAGTCAAGAAACATATACACTAGTCTACTATGGAATATCGATACCCAGTATCGATATTCCCATGGCTAGGGACATTTAAGGATTTGCTTATAAACTACCCGGCTTCACTTATATGATCGCCATCATAACCGTGGTAGTCAAGCAAGAATATTATGGGCTTTATCAACATGTAATAGTGATCTATAATACCACATAATGCATGTACATGATGATAAAGTCAAACCAAATAGCATACTACTATCTCGAGTAAGATTGTTCCACCTGTATAGGTCCTCCCTCAATCATCATAATCGCCTGCCTGCGATTACAATAATTGTCTTGAGGGCACTGTAACCAACAATCTCCCATTTGCACTTAAGGCTAATTATTGCGGTATCGCGTACTCACAGCCCATGTGCTACCGAATACACAACTTCTCTACTAATCAGATTCACAAACCGTGTTTTTGAAACATTCATGTTCGAGAAATATCCTCAATAAGTGGATCTGCTACAATGTTTCTATCTTTATCTCAACTTCGCGGAGAACAACTATCTCCCGAAAATGAGCGATACCTCTCTTAGAACTTTTCTGGATATCTGATGGGACCTAGTTCATAACATGAACACCAAATGCAACAAACTTCTTAGACTGTATCAAATTGCTGATGTAATCAGCACCTAGTGCCATGACTACCTCAGTATCCTGCTTGGAAACCTATCCAGTACACTGCACCTCAAAAGATGGCAAACTATTAACTCTGACAGCCACTCTGTCATCCAGGTCACTTTAGAAGCCTGAAACAATAACCGCCTCCTACAGGAGGCTGCTGTTACCATATACTAAGAACATCCTCTTATGTTCATAACTACATCCCTTTGTTTCTCCAGGATTGGATTAATATTTGCTTACTACATCATATGCAAAAGTAATATCTGGTCTGGTACTTGACATCGCATGATTGACTAAATTGCCTAAACAAGTGATATGTAAATCATGCAAATCCCTTCTCCTCATCAGTCTAGAAGACATCTCTTTAGAGTGCATGACTCCATCACCTGCGTGTGCACTACTACGCCAAGAGTCGTTCATTCTAAAATACTTTAGAATAATGTCAAAGTACCCGAATTGGGACACTTTCCAAATCTAAATCTAAAACCATAGATCTAGTTACCAGAATCCTTGATATTTTATCCAGATCCTTTATGGAGAAGCACATGTGACAACCATAGTATAACCGATCATAGTATAGGAACATCACTTCCTATCAGGAACACGTCATCCAAATACCAAGACATCACCCCCTACTACCCACCAGGTCCATCTGTTATTCTGATGAAGTTAGACTCTATGGCTGCCACATCAAAAAATAGATGATCTATCTCCGCTATACTTGCATTAGTCTATAAATAAACATAAGTTACTGGCCCACCATGCTTCCGCTGCTCCTATTGACTACAACAACTCTCTAGCAGAATCATATATACGTACACTTCTAAAGATGATTTAAAATGACGTTATAGTCATCCAGCTGCCAGATCTCAAAGTCTAGGACAACAATAGTGCCAAGCTAGGGTCATCATCGTCATGATGCATACCTCCCTACCACCGTCTATGAGAAAACCAAAGTACCACTCGGGCGACTGAGGTTACCCACTAAATCTACGGAGCGGCTACTATATTGTCGAATCCAATTGAATCCTTAGGTTCTACTGAATTTTCAGTAACCGCTTGTAGTTCTGGAATCACTTCCAGTTCTACCATACTCCCACTAATGTTTTCTAAAAAATCATTTTACTAAAATGGTGGCGAGTCAAGAATAATATAACTATTGATCCTGCAAATAGTAGAATGTTAACACTCATCTAAGCCCGGGATAACCCACAAACTGCCATTACTGAAACGTGCCTTGAGTTTATCCGGATTCTAGTTTTAAGCATAAACCGGAAAACTCCATATACCTTAACATCATTAAGATATGAATTTATTCTATATCAAATATAAAAACAAAGGTAGTAATTTAATTAGAACCAGATTCAAAAATTATGCAGTTGTTTCTAGAGCATATCGACTAAATAGAAAAAGGCCATGCAGTAATATTCATCAAGGAGCGAACCCACGGATGAGTAACCTGAGAGAGAAGCAAATTCTAAAATATATTACTTCCGACGTGTCACGACCCAGAATTGGCACGTGACCGGCACGAGAATCACGTGAGGTCTAAAGGACCCCGCCGTAATTCAAGTAAGCCGAAGCATAGAAATCTAAACCTTTTTCGGAAAATAATGGAGGTACAGTTTTGAAATATCGGCATAATGAATTCAAATTCTTCTTTAAAAATATAAGTAATATTATATGAAAATGCCATGATTTTTATACTATCTTTGAAAACATTTTCGTCCTTGAAATTTGGGCAGCACCTCCCTTGTAAATTTTGATTCAAAACCAATACATAACAATATATATAGGCATCCCCAAACGGGAGCTAGCTCTTCGCCAATTGGCGGAATCATAATCACACACAATACATATATATGACACCCCTAGGTGAAGATCAATCACAGAAAGAAAGTAAAGAAGACCACGACATCATCCTTATCAAATAAAAGACAATACACCCATCTCGCTTTAAGTCTCAAAAAAATATACAAGTCTGGTGTCTAGGTCTACCAAATATATATAGCCCAGTTGATGGAGCTTTTAACTAGATATAACAAAATAAATATATACAAAGGTGGTCACGATCCAAATGTGTACCACACCTACCAATGCAAATCACCCAGAAGCAAGTTGTGTTCCAGCGGGCCGCTACATATCTGAGCGGTCGATCTTGAAAGAAAACTGTGGCATAACGGGGGTAAGTTGCTAACTCGTGAGTAGAAAATATCAACAGGTAGAAATCGAATGTACAACGATCCCTAGGTCATACTGTAACATGAAGGTAAAACTATAGTATCTAGGGTGACCGTGTATACATATGTGTACAATAATGATATCGTGCCAGTATCGGTATATAGTGATAAGCCATCTGAATTATATGCATGTATGCATGTGTATATCCAACGTGTGTCCATCAACGACACATCAAATCATCATGAAATCTGAGTGTCCGGTATCGACACTCAAAAATATCATAAAACACGTGTCCAGCACGACACGTAAATCCTCATATCTCGGGCGCCGTTTCGTCGGATCAGCCCGCATATCCATTTGATCTCACGAATCCGGTCGGTATCTGATTGATCTGATTTAAAGTGTGTTTGTAGAATAACTGCAATTAATAACGGTGTTGCGTGTAGCTAAACCGAGATGAGTACGGGTCGTCATCAGGGAAACGTTGAATCTTTTAATCTTACTTTAGGCGTGTTGAAAAAGAGAGAGGAAGAATAAAGAATGGTTGTAGGTTCTGAATCTACGTTAAACACGGATGCAAAATATAGATCTAGATTAACTATGGATGTAGGTTTTATAGTAGAAGGGGGCTTGTAGGGTTCGTTAAGATTTAGTAGTCATGGATGATTAATTAAAGATTACTCTTTTTATCCTTTAATAGATTTAAAACTAGATCGACAGTGATGCATGTATATTAGGCTTTCTGGAGGGATAAGGGTTCCCACTCTTAACCCCTATCTTGACATGGATCTCCGTTCATGTCTAGCCTTTACCAAAAAAATTGTTAATCTAATCTCTAATCATGGTCGTGACTATCAATGAATTGATAGCGCGCCCAATTAGGATGTTAATTATACTTTTGGTAAAGTTTATAAACTTTATAGGATGCAAAAAGAGTTTAAGAATCTTCATCATCCATTAATCTACCCTAATCCTATGAACCCTAACAAGCAAAGAATTACTCGCGCATGTTGGGAAAAGAAAAGATAGAGTGGGAAATCATATTGAAAGTACAAAGAAATAAAATAAGAAAACAACCACCTTTATTAATCAACAAGATCAATTACACTTTGTTCCCTTAGAAAATGATTACAAAATGCTAGTTTGTTTCTCGATCTCTTCTAAGGAGGTAGATGAACCGTTGATGATCAAACAGGATTCTTGAGCCATCGTGGACTTCGGGATCGCATCGGTTTGATAAATTTTCTAAGAGGCTCTCGGTTCTATTTATAGTCACAGAAGTTGAAAACCCTAAATCGTGTTAGTTAGGGTCTGTTGATAAAATCCTGCGTAGAAAATCCAATATCCCAACTCCCCTAACAGGCCGCGGATCCATCGCCAATAGTGGGTTTTGGCCGCGGAACCGCCGCTCTCTGGTGGGATCTTGGGCTCCAATTTCTGGGGCTTCATCTCTGTAGCACTTGGTGATCTTTTGAATATCTAGACTTTGAAAATCTTCTCTACGTTTCTTCCAGAATTGGTTTCTTCAATTTACTTGAATATCTTCGGCAGATTTGATCTTGCCAACTCGGATTTCCTTGATTTCAGTCATGATATAATTTCTGCACAATTATCTCAATAAATGATGTCAGTAGAATTTATTTTTATTGAGATATTATCTTAACCATTTGTCATGATATTTTAGTTTTAAGAGAATTGGTCAAAAATATTTGATATGGTATGCATATTTAAATGGACTAAATATTACATAGATATTATATGCTTACATTTTCCTTCATAATATTAATTATAATATATAAACATATGAAAATAGTATTTTTACAGATAAACCATCATATGTGTCATATTTATAATAAACCCCTTTTTATTATATAAAAATAGTAAGGAAAATGTCATATCAAATGCACAATATTTTCAACTGAACAAATACCCCCAAACATAACTTTGATCGTCCCGAGTAAACTTGTTATTCACGAGAAGGAGAAAAAGAAAAAAAACCTAAGTAGCACATTTTCGTAGGCAACACGATTTCACTGAGTATGTGCAACAAGCCGTTAAACCTCTAGGTGTCCCTAGTAGGAGGAGTGTTGTCTCCTGAGGGTTTTCAGTTGATTACACCCACAAAATCCTATAATACAAAAAAATGGTGAAACTTACATATAAAGATAAGAATTATAAAAGAAAGAACTTGAAAATAGGAGTTTCCAACTATACCAGCTTTTCAGTTGCTATGAGCCCTATCTTAATGGTCGTGAAAAAATGTTAGAAATCACATCATCCCTTAATAAAAAATCGCTTTTAGTCTTCCTCCCTATCTTTCTTCCAAATATTGATCATATACCCCTACGTGTGTGTAAAAGACATCCTTACACTTAGAGAATTCAATTCAAGCTATCATACTCTTGTCCATCTTCCAAAGTACATTTTAGTCGGTGAATTTTTTTATGAAATTGTTCACACATCCTTTATGCGACCGTTAATACTTCTTGAAGTACTAACCAACCAATTACTAAATGTGCTCGCGCATTTAGACGTAATTCCTCATTTCGCAACACCTAAGGCTTAGCAGTGGCTCCCAAACCAGTTGGTCTAAGGCACTAGGTGATAAAGCACCCTCGCTATATTTTTTTATGCTGCCTTAAGCAATTACAAAATCAGTGTTCACTTTTTTCAATCACCACTTATACTTTTTTTCCCTTCATACTAAGGCTTGTAGACAAGAGCATTTCAAGGTATCCTCTACTATCCTAAATTTCAAGATGTGTGTAAGTACGTATAGTGGGGTATCAACGTTCAAATGTTTGGCCTCAAGAATAGGGACTATTTTTCATACTTATTTTTATCCTCAGATTAGTAATTTCCTTTATCTTACTAACCCTTGGGACAACGGCTCATAACTACTTATTACTAGTTTCGTTTAAGAAAACATCTAACTTTCTTGCTTTTCTCAAACTATTTCTATCTTTCATATGCAAATTTTCACTTTCAAACTTTCATTATCAATTTTTTTTTTGCATATATATATTATAATGCAAAATAATGCGTGAATAAGAACAAACCTCCCCCAAAACTGTTTTCAGCAGTGTCCTCACTGATTTCATCTGTTGAGCTTAAAAAAACTCTAGATTTAGGAGAAAAAGTTAGAATCGGGGACAAGAAATAATGAAAGTGAAATCCTCCCCCAAACTTATTTTTGGCTCACAAAAATTTCCTTTTTAAGAGCCAAACTATTCCCCCCCAAACTTAAGTAAAATAGTATTAAGCAATTAAAATTACTGGGGAGGGGGTTAAAATTATTAGTCAAAATAAAGCCTTACAAAGACTAAAAGTCAATACCAACCATTCAAAAATTTTATCGATGTAACGCACTGTTTGGTGGAAAATAAGAGATTTGAAGAAGTGGGGAGATAGGAGGCGGTATGGTTTACGTCTCGGTTGATAGAGACGAAACGGTAATAGTGAACGGAAACGAGAATGTGGATGATTAGGAATGGAAAAAATGGTCACATTCTCGTAATGGATAAGAAGAAATGGTGGTGGTTCAACTTCTTCAGGTGGAGGTTGATTAATCACAAAATTCGGGTCATTTAGGAATGCGAGTTCGTCGGCGAAAATGTCGTCGAAACTTTCATCGATGGTCCGATTGAACGTTTCAATGTCAATAAGTGTCGCGCCAGAATTCAAAATACTTGATTTGTCAAAAATTATGGAGTTAGTGTCACGTCCCGAAAGTACGGAACATGACCGGCACTTAAACTACGAAACATCTCGAGGCGTACGTAATCTAAGTAAGCCGAAACCCAGAAATCCAAACCAAGAAAAGTAGTAGAGTGAAGGAAAACCAATTTAAATCAAGTAGTTTTAATAGCATAAGCCGAATTATGCATTTTTAAAAGCATCAAATATTTCCTGAAAATTTCGGCAGAGTCTCCTTTGTAAAAACAGGCCCCCAAACGGGATACAACATGAATAGTATACGAAATCAATAAAAAGCATCCCCAAGCGGTGTTAGTGTATATGCCCTAGAGGCCATTACTGTATCATACTAGTTTGTATATTACTTGATGGAAGCTTGGGATATTCACAGTTGTATATACAATCTTGCTCGAAATGGTAGTATGCTACTTGGTTTGTCTCTGCTTTAATATGTGCATGTGTTTCTTTTAGCATATCGCTGATATACATATTAGTAGAGCCCTTAGGATCTTTGCTTGATTACCAGCGTTGTGATGGCGCTCACACTCGTGGGAGCTGGGTAATCCATAAGCACATCCTTATATAGGTCCCTAGTCGTTGGACTATCGAGACAGGGCATCGATACTCCGGAGTAGACTAGCGTATGCGCTTCTCATCCCAGTATGGGAGACGGTCTGTCCCACAGCCATCAGTACGTCGTACTTGAGATAGTATGCGGGTGCTCGTTAGGTTACGAGTACACTGGACACGACTCATCGGGAACTGTTGGTTGGTATTATACCTATCGTCAGTTATCAGTTCCCAAGTGACATGAGTACAGCTTAGTCCGCTGACTTGACACTGTCACTTCGCCTCGAGTGTGTTCCCACTGCACTTTGATTGCTACCCTACCACAGCTTAAAGGAGTCGTGCAAACAGGTAGTTTTTGGGTGCAGTCCCGAAGCACTTGGAGGCAGTGGCGGTTAGACAGGATTCGTCTCTCCCGGTATTGGGGGTTGACATCGCGCTGTGTCTAGGAGAGCCATTACACGAGTAGTCCCTGGCCAGGGCAAGCGAGATATACTGGTAGGTTTCCAGTGTTATCTCAGGGTGTTCTGGGCTACACTCCGACACGACTTGTACCGCTATTAGGGGACTGACGTTCACCGACCCCCTAGGCCCGCCATGCGATGTATCAGACGAACAGACCGGACTGTACGGAGACTGTCACATACAGGCTCAGTAGGAGTTCAGATGGGATTCACCTCGTCAGTCTTCTTATCGACATCTACCTGGGGACCGTTACGTACAGCTAGTGCCGCTTGCGGTCTGTGGTTAAACCCACTGCCAACGTAGTGTCGAGTCTTTAGAGTCCCACACAGAGAGCTATTTGCCTTTAGGCAAAATGAGTAGAGGTCGCATAGTTTTGCGACAGGGTTCGTTCACATCCGCGCACTTGTGCACGTTTGCTGTCCGGACAGCTTATACTAGCGGGCTTTGGTTTAAGCCAGATCCTAGTATAAGATTTGGGATTGGTTTTTCTCATTGTATTCGTGTTTCTCGGATCACGAATACGGGTGCGTATGCACAGTTGCTTGAGACAGAGGGAGAGGACTTTGATTAGGGTTAATGACTATTGTCATTTTACTAACCCTAATGCTTATGTGTGTATTATGGTTAATTGATATTAATTTAATATAATTGTGCATGGTTATGGTTGTTGACCATTTGACCTCCTTGACTTGTTGACCTAAGTTGACACTTTGACCATCATCATTTCATTTGGAAGATGCTCTTTGATCCTTGCAAATTGCATTAAAAATGAAATGATAATGGTCATGTCTTGATTAACCATGACAATTATCTCACTAATTATCTAATTACAATAATTCACACATATATGAGAGAATGCTTCATATTTTCTCTCATTCTATTTTTTACTTTCTCTCTCTTGTTCTTCCTCTCCCTCAAGCTCTCCCCTCTCATGTGTTGAGAAACACTTGAGCTTGAGAAAAACCCCTTCTTAATAATCTCTACTCTCATCTAGGGTTCAAGGATTAGCACTTCTTGCACCCTAGTTACTTCTAGCTTGGAGTTGAAGCCAAAGGTTGAGGCTTTCGGGTGGATCTTTCTTCGACGTGAGAAGACGACAAAGGTGACCTCTTTCCACTGCTCCAAGGAGCAAGGAGAGAAGGACATAAAGCCCTAGGTATAACCTTTCTAACACTTAGCTAGTTTCTAGTTAGCTTTAGCTTGTTTTTGTTTAGCAAAGATCCTTCTTTGTCTAGTCCATGTTGCCTATAGTTGATAAAAATTTGATTTTTATTCCGTTTTCCGCCTCCCCGCAAGCACCGGGGTGGGCAACGTGGACTTACAGTGGTATCAGAGCCTAACTAAACATAAACTAGCTAGGTAGTAAAGTGTATGGAAGTTCGAATCGGAAAAATCGCAAAACCGAGTTTTCAAACCCTAACTTTCTGTTAAAATTTTTTCTGTTCAAAATAAAATTTGTCATACTCCAAAAATCGTCTCAGGGTTTTGTGAAGAAAGCCACTAAACCCGGTCTAGTGACTTGACCAAGGCGCCGCGGTTCCGCGGCAATAGCAAGCTATTGCCGCGCAACCGCGGCCGAGTTGGCTCGTCTCTGGGTCGAGTTTGGTGCAGTGTTCTTCTGGCATGGTTTTGGGATTTTTAAAATGGTTTCTATGTGCCCAGATTTTCCAGAATAGAAATTTGTTTTTGGGGGCCTATAAATCCGTATTTTTATCGAACTTCACTACACTTTGACTATAAGGGTTATATCTGTGATGTTTATATGTATTAAACGTCGGCTAATCGCTATATGTCGATTAGTCGGGGTTATACATATCTGTGATCTGTGTTTGATGATGGTATGTGTATATGAATGTGTTGGATTGTCGCGGGTGAATAGCCGGGGTGGATGTGAGATGAGTGTTTCTTTTTCTTTCATTCATTATAATATGTAAATTGATGTAATAATATTATTTGTATGGCCGCGCAACCTGGTCGGGGTTGTAGCCGTCATTGTATAATTCTTTTTACTGTTTTTGCTCCTAGGATAGACCCATGGAGGGGGTGCACAAACTACCGGGTATCTCGAAGTGCCGAGTGGCCTACTCACGGTGGTGAGGGAGGTTGCTTCGCTTCGGGTACTTGGCGGGTAGTTTGCCGCACCCGTAGGGGTCTTGGGTGGGGTATTGGCTATTCACCGCGACCGTGTAATTCGCTTTTCGTTGCAGGCTCGAACGGATAGCGGATTCCTAGTATATCCAATGTATTCATCTGTGATCTGTAATGTCTATCATTGCTATATATTTATATATGATAACTATTTAGGCGTTGCTTATGTTTTACAGCCGCGCTAGCCCAGTCCCCGCTCTGTCGTTAGTTAAGTAACCTAACGGGTGATGACGGGGCCCCGTGGCGAATGCGAATGGCATAAGCGTATGTCATATTTTGGTTGTTTTCTGCAATGGTAGGATTAAATGATGGGACGCATTAAAAGAACTAATGCAAGAAAATAAACCAAGTAAAAGTCGATTGGAACACTTTGAAAACCACTCGGTTTTTTTCAAAACTAAACTTTTAAACGCGGAGCTTGAACCACTCCTTTTAAAAGCTATCTCGTTCCATCAATTATATCAAGTTCACTACGTTCACGGTTTCGCCAAAACCATTCGTAGCCCTCCATCATTTCAGTTAAATATTCGGTAGTATTCAAGCTATGTATTTTGACCTCACGCCAAGGCATAGTGTTTGGTAGCTGCCGGATATTTATCTGTTGCATAGATAGAATGCGTTGGTTTGAGACAGTCGTACTGCCATTTTGGCCTACGTCAGGGGTAGGTACGGGTGGGTTCAAATTAACCGGGATAATGATGGGAAGAACTTGACATGTGACTTATGACATTTTGACCTCACGCCAAGGTCATAAGAGCATGGGGCAAAAATCCACATCGGGAGTTTCATAAGTACTGAAACTTGCTAGCGCTGCATACCATTTGGAGTGTGATGATTCTGGTAGGATTCCTTCAGTTTTATCACGCAATGATATTTGGATCCCGATCCTACTGTGAGTATATGCTACTCCTCGGGAAAACTCTCACTTAACGATCAATGCTATAAACCTAGTAGGTGTCTAGAAAGGTGTTAGCGGGGCTACGCCCACAGGGAAAAGAGGTTACTTAATTAAGGAACTTTGCGAAAGCGTTGGAAAACCTCCCTCGAAGTACCGACACTGGCCTGGCTGAACGGTTAAGCAAGTATTGTACGGTGAGATTGATCCTGACTAATCCTTTCTTTACGGTTTGAGAAGGGATTCGAGAGACAGTGGGAGCCATCCAGTTTAGACAAATTAAAAACCACTCTAAACTTGCAAGAGCATCATGCTAAAGTGTTTCTTTTCTCTCTCCTAATTGCAGCGACCATTCAACATGACCGGACTTAAGTTATTACAAGATAAAAACATATTGACAGGGCCAAACTACAAAGATTGGCTCAGGAATGTCAAGATGGCAATCACTTACGACAAGTTGGGGTATATCCATACCACCAAAGCTCCCCCTGTCCCAGGTCCCACTTCCAGCGTCGCGGATAAGGAAATCCGTAAGACATGGGGGATCGATTGCGCGAAGGCCAAATGCCTCGTGCTTGCCTCGATGGACAACGAACATCAGAGGAGGCACGAGAATATGGACCTAGAGTCCATATTTCTTCATACAAAAGAACTGTATGGAGAGCAGTCTCGTATCGCCAGATACGAAGTGTCGAAGAAGTTGTTTTCGGCAAGGTTGGCCGTCGGATCATCGGTAGCGGAACACGTGCTTAAGATGATTGGCTACATAGAGGAGCTCGCGGACCTTGGGACCACGTTGGAGAATGAACTCTATACTGATTTGATTCTCCAGTCCCTTCCTTCCACTTACGCCCAGTTTATTCTTAACTTCAACATGCAAGGAAAGGAGGTTGAACTTTCCGAACTTCTGAACATGTTGAAGAGTGCTGAGGGCACCCTACAGAAGGCTAGGGAGACATCCACTTTGTTTGTAGGAGGATCTTCCTCTTCTAGATCCAGGGCGAAAGCCAAGGGTAAGAAGAAGAAAGCCCCCGCCAAACCAAGAGGCGGTGTCAGTAAAGTGGATACGAAGGGAAAAGGAAAAGCAACAAAAATAGCGGGAAAGATGGTGGGGAAGGAAGAATGCTTCTATTGTCACAAAAGTGGTCACTGGAAACAGGATTGCAAGGCTTGGAAGGCCAGAACACAGGATTTGAAGCGAGTTGCAGCTTCAGCTTCAGGTGTGTATGTTATTGAAAACTGTCTATCAATAAACTCTACATCTTGGGTATTGGATACCGGATCAGGTTCTCATATCTGTAATTCTTTGCAGGCGTTGAGAAAGCGTAGAGTTTTGAAGGCAGGTGACATGACCCTCAGAGTTGCAAACGGTGCTAGCATGGATGCTGAGGCCGTAGGGGACTATCACCTGGGATTGTCGGATGGACATTTTTTGGTTTTGCGTAGTTGTTATTATGTACCAAATGCAACCTGTAATATCATTTCTGTATTTTTATTATCTAAAGAAGGTTATGAATTTGCATTTGTAAGTAATGTAGTGAACATTCACCTTAATCAAGTTTTGATTGGGTCAGGCACATTGAACAATGGTATATACGTATTAAACCAACCACAGATTTTCAATGTCCAGAATACACACAAAAGAAAGTCTCCAGAAATCAATAAAACTTTCTTATGGCATTGTAGACTGGGTCATATCAATGAGAGAAGGTTGACTAAGTTACATGCAGAAGGATATTTGGATCCGTTCGAATATCAATCGTATGCAACTTGTCAATCCTGTCTCAAAGGAAAGATGACAAAGACTCCGTTCACTGGACACGGAGTAAGAGCGAGCGAGCTCTTGGGACTCGTACACAGCGACGTGTGCGGTCCAATGTCTACACATGCGCGAAGCGGTTATTCTTACTTCATTACTTTTACGGATGATTTCTCAAGGTTCGGACATGTCTTCTTGATGAAACATAAATCCGAAGCTTTTGAAAAGTTCCAGGAATATAAGAATGAAGTAGAAAAACAAACAGGCAAAAGTATCAAGGCACTGAGATCTGATCGAGGTGGTGAATACTTGAGTGCCGAGTTCCTGGGTTACTTAAAAGAGAATGGAATTCTCTCTCAGCTTACTCCTCCATACACTCCGCAACATAACGGTGTATCGGAGAGACAGAACCGAACCCTATTGGATATGGTACGGTCCATGATGAGTAACGCTGAGTTGCCGCGATCGTTCTGATGATATGCGCTAGAAACAGCTGCATACCTTTTGAACCGAGTTCCCACTAAGACTGTGCCTACCACACCATATGAGTTATGGAGTGGGAAGAAACCCTATCTTCAATACTTGAAGATTTGGGGATGTCCAGCTTATGTCAAAAAGCAGCATGCGGACAAACTCGAGGCACGCTCAGTACTGTGCAAGTTTGTGGGATACCCAAAGAACTCCAGGGGTATCTTTTCTATTACGTAGAGGAACAAAAAGTCATTGTTTCTCGTAATGCCCATTTTCTGGAACACCAGTTCATAGAAAAAGAATTAAGTGGGAGCGCAATAGAACTGGAAGAAATTCCAGAACCACGAGCTATTACTGAAAGCTTAGTAGAACCAGAGGGTTCGAAAGATCAGGACATTCCCACGCCACTCCGCAGGAGTAGTAGGCAGTCTCATCCGCCCGAGAGATACTACGGTTTTCTCATTGACGGGGATAGAGAGGATTGCATCATAGACTGTGATGAGCCTACTAGCTTCCAGCAAGCCATTCAGAGCGTCGACTCGGTAAAATGGCTGGATGCAATGCGGACCGAAATGGAGTCCATGTACACCAACAAAGTATGGACGTTGGACATTGCTCCAGATGGGGTAAAACCCGTAGGATGCAAGTGGATCTTCAAAAGGAAGATTGGTGTAGATGGACAGGTTGAGACCTATAAAGCTAGACTGGTAGCAAAGGGTTTTCGTCAGCGACCTGGTTTGGACTATGACGAAACCTTTTCTCCAGTAGCTATGCTGAAATCCATTCGGATCCTTCTTGCCATTGCTGCCTTCCACGATTATGAGATTTGGCAGATGGACGTAAAGACATCTTTTCTAAATGGACATTTAGAGGAGTGTGTCTATATGGACCAGCCAGAGGGTTTCATTCAGAGTGGGAGCAGCGGAAAGGTGTGCATGTTGCTTAAGTCCATTTATGGACTAAAGCAGGCATCGCGGAGTTGGAACATCTGTTTTGATGAGACGGTCAAAGAATTTGGCTTTATCAAAAATCCAGATGAACCATGCATCTATTGTAGATTTGTAGCGAGAACTGTAGTATTCCTCGTTTTATACGTGGATGACATTCTCTTAATAGGAAATGATATTCCTATGCTACAATCTGTCAAGGGGTTCTTGTCACACAGGTTCTCCATGAAAGACCTGGGTGATGCCTCATACATTCTGGGTATCCGGATCTACCGTGACAGATCCAAGAGGATATTAGGACTTTCACAGTCCAGGTACATCGACACCATACTGAAGAGATTCAGTATGGAAGATTCCAAGCGCGGTAATTTACCGGCTTGTCACGGGATCACCTTCTCCAAAGAGATGTCTCCCAAGACTGATTTGGAGAGGGATCGCATGTCTATTATACCCTACGCTTTTGCGGTAGGCTCTATAATGTATGCGATGTTGTGTACCAGACCGGATGTGGCTTATGCACTGAGTGTGGTAAGCAGGTATCAGTCAAACCCTGGGGAGAAACATTGGATAGCAGTAAAGAACATTCTCAAGTACCTGAGAAGGACTAAGGAGATGTTCTTGGTGTATGGCGGAAAAGACCTCCAGATTGAGGCCTTTGCTGACTCCAGCTTCCAGAGTGACAAGGATGATTCCAAGTCCATGTCGGGTTTTGTCTTTACCCTCAATGGAGGGGCGATGTGTTGGAAGAGCTCCAAACAGGAAACCGTTCCTGACTCGACTATGGAAGCGGAATACATCGCTGCATCTGATGCCGCAAAAGAAGCTGTCTGGATGAGGAAGTTCTTGAGAGAACTTCAGGTGGTTCCGTCCATTGTTGACCCAATACCTCTGTATTGCGACAACAACGGGGCTATAGCTTTAGTGAAGGAACCCAGGTACAATCAGAAATCCAGACACATCTTAAGGACGTATCACCTGATCAGGGAGATCGTGGATCGCCAGGAGATCGAGGTTCGGAGGGTTGCTTCAGAAGATAACACAGCAGATCCATTCACCAAGGCCTTGCCCCAGACTCAGTTCGAGCGGCTGATCGAGATGATAGGTCTTCGATATGCCAGTACAAGGCCTTAGTGCAAGTGGGAGATTGTTAGTGTATCTGCCCTAGAGCCCATTACTGTATCATACTAGTTTGTATATTACTTGATGGAAGCTTAGGATATTCACAGTTGTATATACAATCTTGCTCGAAAAGGTAGTATGCTACTTGGTTTGTCACTGCTTTAATATGTGCATGTGTTTCTTTTAGCATATCGCTGATTTACATATTAGTAGAGCCCTTAGGATCTTTGCTTGATTACCAGCGTTGTGATGGCGCTCACACTCGTGGGAGCTGGGTAATCCATAAGCACATCCTTATACAGGTCCCTAGTCGTTGGACTATCGAGACAGGGCATCGATACTCCGGAGTAGACTAGCGTATGCGCTTCTCATCGCAGTGTGGGAGACGGTCTGTCCCACAGCCGTCAGTACGTCGTACTTGAGATAGTATGCGGGTGCTCGTTAGGTTACGAGTACACTGGACAGGACTCGTCGGGAACTGTTGGTTGGTATTATACCTATCGTCAGTTATCAGTTCCCAGGTGAAATGAGTACAACTTAGTCCGCTGACTTGACACTGTCACTTCGCCTCGAGTGTGTTCCCACTGCACTTTGATTGCTACCCTACCACGGCTCAAAAGAGTCGTGCAAACAGGTAGTTTTTGGGTGCAGTCCCGAAGCACTTAGAGGCAGTGGCGGTTAGACAGGATTCGTCTCTCCCGGTATTGGGGGTTGACATCGCGCTGTGTCTAGGAGAGCCATTATACGAGTAGTCCCTGGCCAGGGCAAGCGAGATATACTGGTAGGTTTCCAGTGTTATCTCAGGGTGTTCTGGGCTACACTCCGACACGACATGTACCGCTATTAGGGGACTGACGTTCACCGCCCCCCTAGGCCCGCCATGCGATGTATCAGACGAACAGACCGGACTGTACGGAGACTGTCACATACAGGCTCAGTAGGAGTTCAGATGGGGTTCACCTCGTCAGTCTTCTTATCGACATCTACCCGGGGACCGTTACGTACAGCTAGTGCCGCTTGCGGTCTGTGGTTAAACCCACTGCCAGCGTAGTTTCGAGTCTTTAGAGTCCCACACAGAGAGCTATTCGTCTTTAGGCAAAATGAGTAGAGATCGCATGGTTTTGCGATAGGGTTCGTTCACATCCGCGCACTTGTGCACGTTTGCTGTCCGGACAGCTTATACTAGCGGGCTTTGGTTTAAGCCAGATCCTAGTATAAGATTTGGGATTGGTTTTTCTCATTGTATTCGTGTTCCTCGGATCATGAATACGGGTGCGTATGCACGGTTGCTTGAGACAGAGGGAGAGGACTTTGATTAGGGTTAATGACTATTGTCATTTTACTAACCCTAATGCTTATGTGTGTATTATGGTTAATTGATATTAGTTTAATATAATTGTGCATGGTTATGGTTGTTGACCATTTGACCTCCTTGACTTGTTGACCTAGGTTGACACTTTGACCATCATCATTTCATTTGGAAGATACTCTTTGATCCTTGCAAATTGCATTAAAAATGAAATGATAATGGTCATGTCTTGATTAACCATGACAATTATCTCACTAATTATCTAATTACAATAATTCACACATATATGAGAGAATGCTTCATATTTTCTCTCATTCTATTTTTTACTTTCTCTCTCTTGTTCTTCCTCTCCCTCAAGCTCTCCCCTCTCATGTGTTGAGAAACACTTGAGCTTGAGAAAAACCCCTTCTTGATAATCTCTACTCTCATCTAGGGTTCAAGGATTAGCACTTCTTGCACCCTAGTTACTTCTAGCTTGGAGTTGAAGCCAAAGGTTGAGGCTTTCGGGTGGATCTTTCTTCGACGTGAGAAGACGACAAAGGTGACCTCTTTCCACTACTCCAAGGAGCAAGGAGAGAAGGACATAAAGCCCTAGTTATAACCTTTCTAACACTTAGCTAGTTTCTAGTTAGCTTTAGCTTGTTTTTGTTTAGCAAAGATCCTTCTTTGTCTAGTCCATGTTGCCTATAGTTGATAAAAATTTGATTTTTATTCCGTTTTCCGCCTCCCCGCAAGCACCGGGGTGGGCAACGTGGACTTACAAGCGGGACCTAGCTCTTCGTCAATCGACGGTCACAACCACACAAGCCATATAATATACAACGCCAAGGGCGAGGATCAAAACTCAAAAGGAATTCAAAACAACAAGAAATCCACAGAAAAATAACGCGCGACTCTAAGGTCGAAAGAATAACATCACTGTCTCTAGCTCAAAAATAAATACATGTTTGGTTGATGGAACTTCTAGATACAACTGAATAATAATATACAATGTATAATGATGGGTACGATACAAATAAACCCACCTACTAGCAAGTCACCCGAAAGAAGCAGTGCCAGCAAAGCCGTAATGAAACCTGTACGGCAAAACCTGCAAGGAACTGTGGCACAACGGGGGTGAGTTGCCAACTCGTGAGTAGAAAACATCTACGAACAGAAACCGCATGAACAACGCAATCCTAGGTCAACGATCATAATATATCCTCAAATATATATAACATGCAGCCTATAACAATGATTAGGGTAAATATCTAACCTGAGTGTAATCCCTTGTGCCCGTGTCAGTGCCTCAGGTAGCAATATCATATGGATGATGTATGAATGCATGAAACAGAATGCATGTACTGAATAAAACTGCTTTCATAAATCAGTGAGATTTTTGTATTTTAAAAATGAGGTACCATAAATGAAATCAGCATCGACACAAAACAAGTGTCCAAATATCTCGATATCTCTGTGTCACAATCTCTGTACCTCAATATCTCAAAATCTCAATGTCTCAATCACAATATCTAGGGCGCCGTCAGTCCAGACCGGCCCCTACCATCCATCTCAAGACCACGACGGTATCTTCCGGATATCCGACACGTCGGGTAAAATCACCGGTCGGTAGTGCTCCCCTGCCAGGCTCAACGTCAACAACAAGATCCTCTTGCCCCGGGGTACCGCAACGGGCCCACCATGTACCCGAAACGGTTCCTCCACTCCTCGAATCGGGTCTCGAAATCCATCAGCAAACTCATGGTGGACGACTCATACATCATGGGAATAACCGCACTTTTTATTTAAAAAGAGAGAAAGCAGTTTATATAAGTTTTGCGGTTTTCCCCCCAAATCCAGAAAATCTCATGGAAATCCGAATCCAAATCATCAATAGCATGTAAAACCATGAATATAGGCATAAGAATCTATGAATGCGGCATAACAATGAATAACAGTATGCATGAAGTGACAAGTAATAACTATAATGTTAAGCTGGCATATAAGGCAGGTACACTAATATCATGTCAAATTACTAACTAACAAGCTAAGTCAAGCAATAATATTTTCTAAGGTGTACGTGACATGGCAATTACCGATGAAGATGTGTGTGAGCCGGCAAGTAAGTGTAAGTGGTACATACGCATCATCGGTAAAGGTGCTGGTGTCCTAACAGTATGATATCAACAATGCAATAAGAAATTATAATATAAGTATGCGATGCGGAGCGAACAGCAATAATGAGCGGGAGCTGAATACTAGACACAACGACAACTAATATGGGCTAACAACTACACTAAACTATAGGGCTGAGCTATCAAACTAAACTAAAGGTAAGGAAACCGCCTAACACCTGAGTCGATACATATGTATATATATATTAGTCGGTGATTCCGCCTCGATAATATCACATCCGATACCATATCTATAATCAAATATTCCCAAGTCAAGAGTGCGGATCAAACATCAATATATAGCTCGTACGTAAATCCGTCGTACGGCATCCCAAATCTGGGTACGGGTCAATATCACATTCATCATACTATTCATCTGGTATCCTCTTTATCAAATATCATGATCGGGGTACTGATCTACGTCTAGTACGATACTGATACCGCCTAAGTATGCATGCACGTGTGTGAAACACTACGTCAAGGACCCGCTACAACGTCATGTCGTATCTCAAATACGAACCCTGCCATATCACCGATCTCACGGCCTCAAATCAAATCTCATCGACTCATCTCAAATCCCAAGTACTATCCTCATCATCCATGCATGTGTATATGAATGTATATATGCATAGTCCCATACCCATGCGTATATACATATATACGCATCCCCATCTACGCACAAGAAAATAATGTATGCAAGTCTGTATGTGCGTATGTGGGTATAACAACTACTCTAGGGTTTCGCAACTAACCCAAAGCAAATCCATGAACACATAATCATAACATGAATAAATATTCTCGTATCATAAAACACCTATATAAACATATATATATGAACTATACTACGGACTGCGGGGGTGCTATACACCATCCACCCGATTTCTCCCCGCAGATATAAATCTACTCACCTGATCTTCGCTCACCGGTGCCGACGCCGCCACGCGCTTGCTTGTCGTCTCGAAGTCTTCGTAAGGGTACCTACATATCATAACGCACCGCATCGCATTAAAATCTGACTCATGACCAAAACGACACACGAATCTCACATAGGTCAAAACATATGGTTTGCTTTCTCAAATCAACCCAAAACCCTCGACATCGGCGTACAAACGTCGAGTGGTCGCGAAAAACTCAAACGCACCAATCGTGGTTTCAAAACTCATTAATTATATAAGAAATAGGTTTTAATTCATCAAAACCATCAAATTAAACAAATCGTTTTATTTCCCAAAAACCTAGTTAGCGGTCGTTAACCGTTTTTAATACAAATATTGATGTTTTAGCAAAACTAGTGGTTACAATATTCACTAATTAGCTTAAATAGGCCACATAAACATTTGTTATATTTTTAATCTTGCCAAAATTCCCTTAAACCAAAAACTAGTTAGCACAAATACCCTTTTTTGTTCAAAACTTGAAGTTTTAACCTATAAAAACATTTCAACAACTTTTGTGGCCAAAATGCTCACTTAATAACATAATTAGGTCATACAAATCAATTTCATAAATTAAACTCATCAATTTATAAATATTTTTAAAACCTAGTAAGCACAAAAAAAAAATCCAAATTCGTGCAAACATCGCGGATTTGCGATAAAGTGCACACAACATCGCGCAAACACCCAAGTTAACCATTAGAAAGCCACTACAATTAAATTAACCCAATTACCATGCTTCAAAACCCATTTTCCATACACAACCCTTTCTTGATTTTTCAAAATGAGCAATTCCAATCCAAACTATACATGAAAACACAAAATTAACACTAATTTGAGCCCACTAAGCAAAGTAACCTCTTAAATTTGGTTTGTATAATAACTAGATAACAAAATAACTTAATTAACCTAATAATGGTTTTCCAATCCCTAATTCAACTTAAGCCATAAACTTTAAAAAAAACTAGTATGCAAATAGCACTAAAATTAACACTAAAACAACTCAATTAAAGAAATCTAGCCATAAGAATTTAAATGGGTAGAAATTATATCTTAAAAATCTAGAGATCTAGCAAGAAGAATTTTCCTCCAATGATGGCTTCATAGCACCATGATTCAAGTTATAAAAGCTAAGGAGAAAGGATAACATAAGGATTTGGTTTGAATTTTGAATAAATTGTGGATTTTTGGAGCAATTTTTGATGAAATTTGATGGGAGAAGAGGGAAGATTTGGGGCTGTTTTTTCTGCAGAATTTCAGCAGTGAGGGAGTGGGGAGAGGTGTGGGGAAGTTGGGGAAAAAAGTTCAAGTCATCCTTCTCATATTACCATAATACCCTTACCTTATAAATATATATATAACCATTTTTAACCCATTCCTCACATAATTTAAGGTCAAAAAGAGGGAAAGAAAATTCTTGGGCTGCTACAACAGTGTGGGGCCGGCCAAGGGGAGTGAGGGTGAGTGTGAGAGACTTTACAAAAAAGTTTTATGCAAAAAGACCCCCTATAATACCATATTTGCAAGTTTTTGTTCAAATAATTATATTTTTGTTTTCCATAATAAAAACCAATTAAAACTTGAAATAAAATACTAAAAAATTACATTACAACTAGATTTTAATTAACATGATTTTAAAGATTAAAATTAGCCCATTTAAATTTGTATTTATCGCTAATTTAATATTTTTTTTTACCGGTTTAAAATAATATTAAAAATTGAAAAATTAGGGAAAATTTTAAATGACCAAAAATTTATAAGTAACTCATTGGCTACTAAAAACTTGCAATTACCTATCCAAATTAGGTATAATTAGGCCTAAACTGCAAAATAACAAAAAGACGATTTACGGAAAAATACCAAATTTTCACCAATTTTCGGGAAAACACCAAAACGACTTTTCAAGACGTTACAATCTTCCCCCTTAAAGAAATTCGGTCCCCGAATTTAAATTAAAACTCCCCCCCCCAAATACTAAAACATCTAAGCAAAACCATCAAGTCGTCGAGGCTCCGAAATCATAAGTACATAAAACAAATCGTAGCGCAGCGCATGCGCATGAAAAATGAGCATATAACTCAAAATCAAAACTCCGTCAAGCATCCAGCAATCATCGGAGTCATGGTAAAGACATAAATGTCAAATCCAATACAAAACCAATATGATATAACTCGAAACTATACACGTAAATATCAAATCTATATATGTAAATATCTGAAGGAAATGCATGCCAATTCTCTTAAAGTCGCTGTGCAATGCGCATAACACTGCACAGGGACGGACGTCTATCATAAGAAAATAACCATATACATATATACCTTTTGTTTAATATGTACGTTCCGCCGTTTTGGAAACAATTTAGAAGGGTCTCCTTGTTTTAAACATTTTGTGTCATATCAGACACGTAGGTAAATACTGAGGCTATAGCTCGCTTTTTGGAAATCCCTTCAATAACTATCAATGCATGCAAAATACATTCAGGTACTGTCCTCTCACTAGTCCTGCTCAGTACGAAAACACATAGCAAATATCATAAAAACGTACTGCTCTATAAGAAATCAATCCCAAAATATGCATATGAATGCTACGTGCGTCTGGTGCGCACGGAAATCAAAATCCATGAATGTGCCATACATGCGCACAGAAACAATATCTAAGTGCATCGGGTGTGCACGAAACATCTGTCAATGGCAACAGGTGTGCCTGACAGCAAAACAGGTGCATCTGATATGCACGAAGAATATCGATTTAGTGCATCTGGTGTGCACCAAAATCGTATCTCAAAACATGCGCTCAACATGCGTGAAAATCCAAATCAGGTGCATCCATCATGCATGAAATCATGAAATCCAATATCAAGCGCCGAACATGCGCAAAATCAAATCAGGTGCACAAGGTGCATAAAACAAACATCGAGTATCACAATCGAAATCGATGTCCAGTGCATCTAAGTGCACAAAATGCGTATCACTGCACTGCAAGCATATGTGAACTATACCGAGTGCAAAAACCAATTCGTATGCGTATATACGCACAAATCAACTCAACTGTATGAAACCCATAAAATCATAAACGTGAGAAACCAAGGCATGAAAACTATCTCAAGGCAACAACTGTGCAAAAATCGTAAATACTCAGTAGGTGCAACCATGGCGCATGAAAACGATATCATGATACTCAATCATCAAAACCAAATCATGCGAATATATCGCTCAAAATACCAAAATCAAGTATGGCGGAATAGTTCCGCTCAAGCACATCCTCCAAGAATCTCTGGCCAACTGTCGTGGTCACTCATAGCATATCTCGTCGACGATCCTGAACTCTGGTCTGCTGGTGTGCGTAACATGACCACTTCTGGGTCCAAGTCTTCTCGCAATTCATTCCAGAAAGGTCCTGTCGAGATCTTTCCCAACTCTCGTCTCTGCCGAACTGTCCGGAAGTCATCGTCCCTTACTAGATCTGTTCTCGTTCCGGAACGGCTGCATACTCATCGCGACTCCTTCTGGAAGGTATATCCAAGTACAATGTCTTGGCATGCGTATCGCATCTCTGATGTCGGCGGAGTGGAACGTCGTCTCATCAAGATCTCGGACGAATCTCTTACTCTACTTTCTCTAATGTCGACTGCTTCGGACTCGTCGCGTCATGGCTGCATGGACTGAGCTCCAACGGCTATCCTCATATTTGGAGTCTCCCAAGAAATGCATCTCACCACCTAGCATCCGAATGAAGTCGAACCACTCGATCGATTCGTCAAAACCTCATAATCTCCCAAGAGCTCAACATCTTGGGTACAGTTTAATAATATCGAGTACGTACCACAGCATCGAGGGCCCAGCCGTAGAAGGGCAAACCTAAGCCTAACTAATGGCGCCGCAGAACTGCCGCAAACCTGAAGGTTCAAAGGCTTTCACACGGTCATTAAGTCGAGTTAGGGTTTCATTCTTCTAGAGGGACCATAGAATTGCCTGCATGTCCTTCCGATTACTTTAAACTTGGAATAGTAGGTTTCTGACATTCGATCGTCTCTGTCGACTCTCAACGTCTCTGCGTGAAGTCGTCTCTAGCTGGAATCAATCTATCTGATGACCTCTCATCGGGGTAGGCGAACGAATCACATGTCCTAGTCATTCATCCTCGATGACTAGCGACCTTCTATCATCTCCTAGTACAATCTCGTATTGCAATAGCTCCAACATCTGGGGCGATATCCCGTCGTCCGCAGCAACAACTGGCTCACTCGTCCACACGCTGAACAGTGCCTCAATCATCATGAGTAAGCAATACACCAACGGTCATCAAAATCTGGCTGGCCTCTGTCAGTGGCTCAATCCTCTAGTGCTGATCGGCACGTCCAAGTAATCTCATACAGTGATCCATCCAACGCTCGTGGCGTGAAAGAACAATCAAAAGACACATCTCTACAATCGTGTGTCGCCGGAATTATGCACTGGTCAGTCCTCGTTCATAACGAGCTCGTGCTGACCGCAACTCTAGCCGTAGTTCTCCCTGCCCGTAATCGTGGCAGCAAAACCATAACTAGTACTGATGAGGCTAGATCGGAATGAATATAATACTGAGCAAAGAAATGTACATCCTAAGGCTCCTTAAGTGGAGTGGCGTGTCGTAAGTATGCCGCGGAACATACCCACGGTACGTCACTCTACTTTAGTCACCTATTTCATCAACCAAGGGTCATCCTACGCTCCGAAGGTAAAACCTAACGCTCTGATACCAACTTTGTCACGTCCCGAAAATACGGAACATGACCGGCACTTAAACTACGAAACGTCTCGAGACGTACGTAATCAAAGTAAGCCGAAACCCAGAAATCCAAACCAAGGAAAGTAGTAGAGTGAAGGAAAACCAATTTAAATCAAGTAGTTTTAATAGCATAAGCCGAATTATGCGTTTTTAAAAGCATCGAATATTTGCTGAAAATTTCGGCAGAGTCTCCTTTGTAAAAACAGGCCCCCAAACGGGATACAACATGAATAGTATACGAAATCAATAAAAAGCATCCCCAAGCGGGACCTAGCTCTTCGTCAATCGACGGTCACAACCACACAAGCCATATAATATACAACGCCAAGGGCGAGGATCAAAACTCAAAAGGAACTCAAAACAACAAGAAATCCACAGAAAAATAACGCGCGACTCTAAGGTCGAAAGAATAACATCACTGTCTCTAGCTAAAAAATAAATACATGTTTGGTTGATGGAACTTCTAGATACAACTGAATAATAATATACAATGTATAATGATGGGTACGATACAAATAAACCCACCTACTAGCAAGTCACCCGAAAGAAGCAGTGCCAGCAAAGCCGTAATGAAACCTGTACGGCAAAACCTGCAAGGAACTGTGGCACAACGGGGGTGAGTTTCTAACTCGTGATTAGAAAACATCTACGAACAGAAACCGCATGAACAACGCAATCCTAGGTCAACGATCATAATATATCCTCAAATATATATAACAAGCAACCTATAACAATGATTAGGGTAAATATCTAACCCGAGTGTAATCCCATGTGCCCGTGTCAGTGCCTCAGGTAGCAATATCATATGGATGATGTATGAATGCATGAAAAAGAATGCATGTACTGAATAAAACTGCTTTCATAAATCAGTGAGATTTTTGTATTTTAAAAACGAGGTACCATAAATGAAATCAGCATAAAACAGTGCCAAGCATCGACACAAAACAAGTGTCCAAATATCTCGATATCTCTGTGTCACAATCTCTGTACCTCAATATCTCAAAATCTCAATGTCTCAATCACAATATCTAGGGCGCCGTCAGTCCAGACCGGCCCATACCATCCATCTCAAGACCACGACGGTATCCTCCGGATATCCGACACGTCGGGTAAAAACACCGGTCGGTAGTGCTCCCCTGTCAGGCTCAACGTCAACAACACGATCCTCTTGCCCCGGGGTACCGCACCGAGCCCACCATGTACCCGAAATGGTTCCTCCACTCCTCGAATCGGGTCTCGAAATCCATCAGCAAACTCATGGTGGACGACTCATACATCATGGGAATAACCGCACTTTTTATTTAAAAAGAGAGAAAGCAGTATATATAAGTTTTGCGGTTTTCCCCCCAAATCCAGAAAATCTCATGGAAATCCGAATCCAAATCATCAATAGCATGTAAAACCATGAATATAGGCATAAGAATCCATGAATGCGGCATAACAATGAATAACAGTATGCATGAAGTGACAAGTAATAACTATAATGTTAAGCTGGCATATAAGGCAGGTACACTAATATCATGTCAAATTACTAACTAACAAGCTAAGTCAAGCAATAATATTTTCTAAGGTGTACGTGACATGGTAATTACCGATGAAGATGTGTGTGAGCCGGCAAGTAAGTGTAAGTGGTACATACGCATCATCGGTAATGGTGCTGGTGTCCTAACAGTATGATATCAACAATGCAATGAGAAATTATAATATAAGTATGCGATGCGGAGCGAACAGCAATAATGAGCGGGAGCTGAATACTAGACACAACGACAACTAATATGGGCTAACAACTACACTAAACTATAGGGCTGAGCTATCAAGCTAAACTAAAGGTAAGGAAACAGCCTAACACCTGAGTCGATACATATGTATATATATATTAGTCGGTGATTCCGCCTCGATAATATCACATCCGATACCATATCTATAATCAAATATTCCCAAGTCAAGAGTGCGGATCAAACATCAATATATAGCTCGTACGTAAATCCGTCGTACGGCATCCCAAATCTGGGTACGGGTCAATATCACATTCATCATACTATTCATCTGGTATCCTCTTTATCAAATATCATGATCGGGGTGCTGATCTACGTCTAGTACGATACTGATACCGCCTAAGTATGCATGCACGTGTGTGAAACACTACGTCAAGGACCCGCTACAACGTCATGTCGTATCTCAAATACGAACCCTGCCATATCACCGATCTCATGGCCTCAAATCAAATCTCATCGACTCATCTCAAATCCCAAGTACTATCCTCATCATCCATGCATGTGTATATGAATGTATATATGCATAGTCCCATACCCATGCGTATATACATATATACACATCCCCATCTACGCACAAGAAAGTAATGTATGCAAGTCTGTGTGTGTGTATGTGGGTATAACAACTACTCTAGGGTTTCGCAACTAACCCAAAGCAAATCCATGAACACATAATCATAACATGAATAAACATTCTCGTATCATAAAACACCTATATAAACATATATATATGAACTATACTACGGACTGCGGGGGTGCTATACGCCATCCACCCGATTTCTCCCCATAGATATAAATCTACTCACTTGATCTTCGCTCACCGGTGCCGACGCCGCCACGCGCTTGCTTGTCGTCTCGAAGTCTTCGTAAGGGTACCTACATATCATAACGCACCGCATCGCATTAAAATCCGACTCATGACCAAAACGACACACGAATCTCACATAGGTCAAAACCTATGGTTTTCTTTCTCAAATCAACCCAAAACCCTCGACATTGGCGTACAAACGCTGAGTGGTCGCGAAAAACTCAAACGCACCAATCGTGGTTTCAAAACTCATTAATTATATAAGAAATAGGTTTTAATTCATCAAAACCATCAAATTAAACAAATCGTTTTATTTCCCAAAAACCTAGTTAGCGGTCGTTAACTGTTTTTAATACAAATATTGATATTTTAGTAAAACTAGTGGTTACAATATTCACTAATTAGCTTAAATAGGCCACATAAACATTTGTTATATTTTTAATCTTGCCAAAATTCCCTTAAACCAAAAACTAGTTAGCACAAATACCCTTTTTGTTCAAAACTTGAAGTTTTAACCAATAAAAACATTTCAACAATTTTTGTGGCCAAAATGCTCACTTAATAACATAATTAGGTCATACAAATCAATTTCATAAATTAAACTCATCAATTTATAAATATTTTTAAAACCTAGTAAGCACAAAAAAAATTTCCAAATTCGTGCAAACATCGTGGATTTGCGATAAAGTGCACACAACATCGCGCAAACACCCAAGTTAACCATTAGAAAGCCACTACAATTAAATTAACCCAATTACCATGCTTCAAAACCCATTTTCCATACACAACCCTTTCTTGATTTTTCAAAATGAGCAATTCCAATCCAAACTATACATGAAAACACAAAATTAACACTAATTTGAGCCCACTAAGCAAAGTAACCTCTTAAATTTGGTTTGTATAATAACTAGATAACAAAATAATTTAATTAACCTAATAATGGTTTTCCAAACCCTAATTCAACTCAAGCCATAAACTTTAAAAAAAACTAGTATGCAAATAGCACTAAAATTAACACTAAAACAACTCAATTAAAGAAATCTAACCATAAGAATTTAAATGGGTAGAAATTATACCTTAAAAATCTAGAGATCTAGCAAGAAGAATTTGCCTCCAATGATGGCTTCATAGCACCATGATTCAAGTTATAAAAGCTAAGGAGAAAGGATAGCATAAGGATTTGGTTTGAATTTTGAATAAATTGTGGATTTTTGGAGCAATTTTTGATGAAATTTGATGGAAGAAGAGGGGAGATTTGGGGCTGTTTTTTCTGCAGAATTTCAGCAGTGAGGGAGTGGGGAGAGGTATGGGGAAGTTGGGGAAAAAAGTCCAAGTCAACCTTCTCATATTACCATAATACCCTTACCTTATAAATATATATATATAACCATTTTTAACCCATTCCTCACATAATTTAAGGTCAAAAAGAGGGTAAGAAAATTCTTGGGCTGCTACAACAGTGTGGGGCCAGCCAAGGGGAGTGAGGGTGAGTGTGAGAGACTTTACAAAAAAATTCTATGCAAAAAGACCCCCTACAATACCATATTTGCAAGTTTTTGTTCAAATAATTATATTTTTGTTTTCCATAATAAAAACCAATTAAAACTTGAAATAAAATACTAAAAAATTACATTACAACTAGATTTTAATTAACATGATTTTTAAGATTAAAATTAGCCCATTTAAATTTGTATTTATCGCTAATTTAATGTATTTTTTTTACGGGCTTAAAATAATATTAAAAATTGAAAAATTAGGGAAAAATTTTAAATGGCCAGAAATTTATAAGTAACTCATTAGCTACTAAAAACTAGCAATTACCTATCCAAATTAGGTATAATTAGGCCTAAACTGCAAAATAACAAAAAGACGATTTACGGAAAAATACCAAATTTTCACCAATTTTCGAGAAAACATCAAAACGACTTTTCAAGGCGTTACAGTTAGGAGACTCAAAAAGCTCATCGACCTCATTCTCAAAAGAATCTAAATCAAGTTTTCTTTCTAGAATTATCGAACCTGAAATATCGGATTGTTATTCATCAACACTCGCTATCATTAAAGCAAGATTAGAAGAAGAACCAGAGAAAGTGGGATATGAAATAAGTAAACAAATTGGTGTGTCCAGTATTGCTGAACCAGATGTGGAAAATGATGGATGAATTTCGTTCTGCTTTTCGGTTATACATTTATCATCAACTTCAAGACACATATAGGGTTCGGGAAAAATAGTTAAAGGCTCAAGATGATGACCACAAGGAAGTGAAAGGACCTGATGAATTGGTGGGACAAACTCATCCAAATTTTTGGGTTCATCATTCAGTATATCCCCAACGTCAATTTCCTCATTCAAGTGAAGGTTAGAATTCTCAAACACCTCATTAAAATTATGGTTTTCAATCAATTTTGGTTCAAAAGTAGAGGTGTAGAGATGACAAGGGTTGGGTGTGGTTTCACTTGAAATGGACCCTTCACAATCGGGTAAATCAAATACTACAAAGTCACACAACTTATCAGACATTCTATCTTCAATTGGTGAATCATTTGGTGTACTCGATGAATCTGTGAAACTGGAGTTGTGAATTTCAGTTTGGGATGGGAAGGTTTGATTAGGAAGGGTGTACAGTTCTCTCTCACTATCCAAATTGTCACTTTGTCCTGTGGCAGTATCATACACTGAAAAATTTTGAGCTGGTTCAGAACTCGTTGCTCGTTTATACTCAGTCATGCTTTCTGCCAATTCCTTTCTGAAGCGGCGCGTCGATTCCACACCTTCTTCTAATTTCCGCTCAAAACTAGACTTGGGTCGATAAGGGGTTTCAGTATAAGATTGAAATTCTTATGGATAATTAAAACTCCTAAATAACTGATTAGAAGAACTGTCTATATAAGGTATAAAGGTCGGATAGGATTGATAGGAATAAAATGGTTGCGAAAATTGGACAAGAGTAGGATCAACATTATGATAAGAAGAATATTGATATGGGTTGGTGGGTTGGCTATTTTCAATAGATATCATATATGCCACAAACCGATTATGAAATTCTTCTTTAGAAAGTGGTGGTAATGGTTGATGTTGGTCCGGATTAAAACTTTGGCCGTTAGCCCTCGCTATATGCTCAGCAATGGACATGCGTCTAGGGGTATCCTCACTCGGAGTATCAACTGAAACAGATGTAGAATTAGGATACGGTTGATAAGACCTGTACTGAGGTGGCCAACTGTTTCTATCCGCTTGTTCTATCCGATCTCTTAAAGACATGGGAGAGTCGGATGGTATACCAAAGCGATTACGAAGACAAGAAATATCTGGTTGTGGATAGCAAAGCTCGGCAAGAGTTCGTCTGTTTGGGTTACCCATTATAAGAAGGTGAAAAGAGGGAGGAGGGTGAAAGGATTTAAGCTTTATTTGGATTGTTTTGCTTTGAAAGTGGGACTTGGGGGTTGACTCAACAAATCACAAAATGCACAAGCAAACCCTAGAACTAAGGTTACCTAGGTCAAGCACTAGACTACTCTTAGACTTCCAAAAGACAAGCCGCAGGATCAATCCTCTACCACCTCTTTATAACTCTTGTGGCCAGGTAAGTGCCAGGTAAGTGGTAGGTATCCGCTATCCGAATCACTGATAATAGCGGGCCTAATTAAGTAACCACTTGCCTTAGACACACTTTCCTAGACACCACAAAAGAAATGCAGATAAGCGATAGATTACCCATGACCTTCCTCTGTCCTATTTGAGCTCGACGGTCCTTAGGGTCTTGATCTAGATATTTTTTAATTTATATAGGATTATGCGGATGCTCGTTTTGGGATTTGTGGGGCCTTGGAAGAGTGATTAAATCCCCACCTAATCTGAATTGTGGTCTTGCCTCTTAAAGTCCGTATTAAAATATGAATAAACAAACCAAGTACAAAACTTTGCAAAAAGATTTTTGAGCAGCGATATTTTGCAGAGAATCCTGCAGGAAAGATATTTTATTGGATTTTAGAGGAGAGAAAGAGTTGAGAAATTTACCAGAGAAGTTTGGAAACCTAAGTCTCCAATTCCGCCGTGCTTCCGCCGCTATTTCGCCTTATTGCCGCGGTTCAGCCGCCATAAAAAGGGATCTCGTGATTCTTTTTGCTACGTGGCCTCTTTTGCTCCTCTAGATCTTGATGAATGTCTCTGTATCTCTGTTTCCTCAAGTCTGTGACTCCAGATTCCCTCGCAAAATTCGCACAATAATCGTTAAATATACAATTTGCAGTTTTGTTTACTTTTATGATATTGATCGAATAAGAATTCAACACGAATAGTAAGAAAAAAAATGATGCACGTATCCCCGGCAACGACGCCATTTGATTGATCTGATTTAAAGTGTGTCTGTAGAATAACCGCAATCAATAACGGTGTCGCGTGTAGTTAGACCGAGATGAGTACGGGTCGTCCTCAGGGAAACGTTGAATCTTTTAATCTTACTTTAGGCGTGTTGAAAATAAGAGAGGAAGAATAAAGAATGGTGAAGAATGGTTGTAGGTTCTAGATCTACGTTAAACACAGATGCAAAATATAGATCTAGATTAATTACGGATATAGGTTTTATAGTAGAAGGGGGCTTGTAGGGTTCGTTAAGATTTAGTAGTCATGGATGATTAATTAAAGATTACTCTTTTTATCCTTTAATAGATTTAAAACTAGATCGACAGTGATGCATGTAAATTAGGGTTTCTGGAGGGAAAAGGGTTCCCACTCTTAACCCCTATCTTGACATGGAGCTCCGTTCATGTCTAGCCTTTACCAAAACAATTGTTAATCTAATCTTTAATCGTGGTCGTGACTATCAATGAATTGATAGCACGCCCAATTAGGATGTTAACTATTCTTTTGGTAAAGTTTATAAACTTTATAGGATGTAAAAAGAGTTTAAGGATCTTCACCATCCATTAATCTACCATAATCCTATGAACCCTAACAAGCAAAGAATTACTCGCGCATGTTGAGAAAAGAAAAGATAGAGTGGGAAATCATATTAAAACTATAAAGAAATAAAATAAGAAAACAACTACCTTTATTAATCAACAAGATCAATTACACTTTGTTCCCTTAGAAAATGATTACAAAATGCTAGTTTGCTTCTCGATCTGTTCTAAGGAGGTAGATGAAACGTTGATGATCAACCAGGATTCTTGAGCCGTCGTGGACTTCGTGATCGCGTCGGTTTGATAAATTTTCTAAGAGGCTCTCGGTTCTATTTATAGCCACAGAAGTTGAAAACCCTAGATCGTGTTAGTTAGGGTTTGTTGATAAAATCCTGTGTAGAAAATCCAATATCCCAACTCCCCTATCTGGCCACGGATCTGCCGCCAATAGTGGGTTTTGGCCGCGGAACCGCCGCTCTCTAGTGGGATCTTGGGCTCCAATTTCTAGGGCTTCATCTCTGTAGCACTTGGTTATCTTTTGAATATCTAAACTTTGAAAATCTTCTCTACGTTTCTGCCAGAATTGGTTTCTTCAATTTACTTGAATATCTTCGGCAGATTTGATCTCGCCAACTCAGATTTCCTTGATTTCAGTCATGATATAATTCCTGCACAATTATCTCAATAAATGATGTTAGTAGAATTTTTTTTATTGAGATATTATCTTAACCATTTGTCATGATATTTTAGTTTTAAGAGAATTGGTCAAAGATATTTGATATGGTATGCATATTTAAATGGACTAAATATTACATAGATATTATATTCTTACATTTTCCTTCATAATGTTAATTATAATATATAAACATATGAAAATAGTATTTTTACAGATAAACCATCATATGTGTCATATTTATAATAAACCTATTTTTATTATATAAAAATAGTAAGGAAAATGTTATATCAAATGCACAATATTTTCGACTGAACAGTATCCTCCGGATATCCGCCGAGCCTAAACTATCAACGGTCGGTAGTGCTCTCCTGCCGGGCTCAACGCCTTTCTATACGACCTTCTTGCCCCGGGGTACTGCACTGAGTCCAGCATGTACCCGCAGACGGTGCCTCCTCACTCCTCGAATTTGGTATACTCATAGCTCAGAACCGAGAAAACTCATGGTGGACGCCATAAATCATATCAAGAGAAACCGTGTTTTTTAAAACAATCATAAGACTTTTTAAATTATATCTGCGATTCTCAAATCTAGAGATCTCATGAAAACAGAATCCTATATGCATGTAACTATAAAGGTACAGTAAATGCAATGCATAGAATAGTACTGTAACAAATTGCAAGTTTTTTCATGTAAGCATGTCGTGTTATAAATACTGAACAATGAATTATGTTTATACAGTTTAAGAATAATACGGTGATATAACAGTTCTAATGTGTAAGTGGCATGGCAATTACCGATGATGAGTGTGTGAGCCGGCAAATCTGTGTACGTGTAACATGCGCATTATCGGTAATGGTGCATGTGTCCTAGAAGACGAAGCCATATAAGGTAAGTGTCGGGAACGTAGTACGTATGTCGCGAGGAAATAATATAGCATAAACATTAACGGTATAAGGTACATAACTACACATGAACCATATGGTTATAGTTTAAATAATACGAATCGTAGTTTTGAAAATGGGGGCTACAGTGCTTTTGAGAAAAAGATACCATTTGGAAATCTGTAGCGTCCCTTGAGGTCGTCATTTAAAAGTACATATGATTCGTCAGTTTTGGAAATAAGTATGGTTCAAATGTAATCCATAAGTCGGCGATCCAGCCTCATAGTATCAGATGTGGTATAATCCATCGAACGTCATCCTCGAGTCAAGAGAGTGGATCAATTATCCGGTATATCATACTACGTACGGTAAAATCCATCGTACGGTGCCTTCAAATCAGAATAAGGATCTATCGTCCTATACATAATATCGCGTACGGTATAATTCATCGTACGTATCATAAATCAAGGGTACGGATCTATGGTCTCGTACATTGTATTATCTCATATTCTCATATAAATATATTAATCTCATATCATATCTTGGCCTATGTGTGTGTGTGTGTGTGTATCGCCTTGCATCCTCATATCAACATATCAACTCATGTCATCTAGTTTCATCATATCCTCATTTCATCATGTCATCTCGTACTTATCCTTGTGATTATATCCGTAAGTACATAAGCTTAGGTTTATATATATATATATATATATTATATATCGGTTCTCCCATTACTATGGTTGCGGGGGTGCTATACGCCATCCATCTGACTTTCCCCGCAGATATATATCTACTCACCTGCTATCCTCGCTCTAGACGAAGTCAATGAACGTCTTGTTCTTCTTCGTCGTCTCGGAAGTCCATGCAAGGGTACCTACAAATCAACACACATCGTAACGAGATCAAAACTAAATCCGAAACCCGATACGGTACACAAAGTGCATATAGGTTATAACCTATAGCCCACGCATGCAAGAACAATCAAACAACTCTCAGCGTTGACGTACGAACGTCCAACGACCGTGTCAAAACTCAAATACCAAAATCAAGTTTTCAAAAAGTCGTAAACCAAAATCAGCGACCTAGAAAAACACTCCCAGATTTTGACTCAGGTAAAATTAGGATATTTTGCACATAGGGGAGGTCTAAATATCAGATAATAGAGCTATGGATCGAACACCAACCTAAATCACTAAGACCAGGCCACAATTTGCGGCCATTTCTAATAAATCTGTGGCCTGAAGTGGGAGTTCGGGTCTTGGGTTTCTAGGGCAGTCTCTAGGTAGCTTGCACATCTCACTGTGTTTGCAACTTATTTTTCAGGGTTCTCGAGTCATAGAAGATTCTATATAATCATCACAATTCGTCAAAAACTCGATATTGGAAAATTCCAAGTTCGTGTTTTGGGGTTTCTAGTCTCAAGTTTGTCCAAAATATCATCACTAATGGTTTGTGGTCACTAACTAAATCTCAATCGCATCTTTACAACTCAAATCATCCACTAAAAATCATCATAGAATTTTCCAAGATCACTAATCTAGCATAATTGAACTCTGAACATATGTAGGAGGCTAAGAAACTTGATAACTTGTGAAATTACAAGAATGGCTCACTCATTATCTCACATGAAGCATGGATTATTTTCCCATTGAAAATAGCAACCATACTTCAATAGTAACTACAAACCAATAAACAAATGCAATGAGCCATGCTTCACCCCATGCCATGAATATCTCCAATTTCCACCTCATTAATCTATTTCCAAAAATAGATAAACCAAATAATGAGGTGTCCCCTTCTAGAAGAATCTCTTATGAAATTACAAGAATGCCCTCACCGTATATACATACCCGTATTCGTATTCCGAAAAATACGAATACGATGAGATGATAACAATCCAATAATCTAATACTAGGATCTGGCTTAAACCAAAGCCCACTAGTATTATCCGTCCGAACAACATCCGTGCAACTAGTACACGTATATGATCAGAACCCTGCCGTAAAACCATACGGCCTCTACATCGTTTAGCCTAAAGTAGGGAAACCCTCTTTGTGGGACTCTAAAGACTCGATAGTACGCCCCCAGTAGGTTTAACCACAAGTCCGTCAGCGGTAATAGCTGCATGTAACGGCTACCAAGGTATCTGTCGATAAGAAGGCCGATGAGCAAACTCATCCGAACTCATAATGAGCCTATCTGTGAAAATCTCCGTACAGTCCGGTATGTTCGTCTAAGATACTCGCATATCGGGCCTATAGGGATGGTAACCGTCAGACCCCTAATAGCGCAATATGTCATGCCGGGGTAGAGCCCAATACACCTTGAGTAACCACTGGAGTACCTACTAGTAAATCTCGCTTTCCTTGGCAAGGGACTTTGTGTAATGGCTTTCCGAACACAACGCGATATCAACCCCCAATACCGGGAGAGACGAATCCTATCTAACCACTACTGCCTCCAAGTGCTTCGGGACTGCACCCAACTAAAACCTATTTGCATGACTCCTTTGAGCCGTGGTAGGGTAGTAATCAAAGCACAATGGGAACTCATACGAGACAAATGACGATCTTAGGTCGATAGATTAACCTGTGCTCATATCACCAGAGAACTGCTATCTGAAAATATATATAATACCATCTAGCATGTTCCCGGTGAGTCCGTCCAGTGTAACTCATAACCCAATGAGCATGTAACATTTCAGAAATATAAAACATTATTTTTGGAATTTAAATATTAAAATAATATATTTCGCGAAAACTATTCGATTTGCGAATAGGGGTTTTTCGAAAAATGGTATAAGTATATACCAATATTTGGAAAATAATTGGAGATTGAAATGATTTACTTATTAAAAAGGTATTTATTGGATTTGGTCATTTTATAATTAATTATGCAATTATTTATATGCAAGTTTAAGTTAAACTTGATTAGGGCACTACTAATTACGATCAAGCCAAATCCGTATTTTTAAAATATTCATAGCTAGTGCACCATGGCATGTTGCATTTTATTACATGTTTGTTCATTTGCATTTGGTTTTATTTTTTTTGTGAGAGGGAAAAGAGAAAAGAAAAGATTATTGAGGAGAGAGAGTGGGGAGGGGGGGACAACATGATGGCATGGGCATGCCATGAGAGAGAATGAGAGAGAGAGAGAGGGGGGAGGGGTATGGCTCCTACATATCCATTATTTTTTTCTTTATCTCATTTCTTTAACTCCTCCTTCTTCTTCTTCTTAATCTCGAGCTCCTCCTTCACCCTCTTCTATCTCATGAAAACATCTCCAAATCATCACCAAAACCTCTCACCCCTTCATTAAAAATGTTTCCTACCTCATCCTACACCCTATAGCAAGATCAAGTTTGGATTTTGAGCACTTTAGGCAACCCAAGAATTTTCTTGAGTTTCCAAATGAGGTAATCCCTACACTTTTAGTTAGGTTATTTGTGTTTAGTGTCTCCTATAGTGGTTTAGAGCTAACTTGTGCATGTTTGTGATCTTGGAAAGTTCTAGGTTGATGTTTAGTAGATGTATGGGCTTGTAAGTGGTAAATTGAGGTGTAGTGAGTATTTACTAGACTTTAGTGATGATTTCCTAACCAAACCAGAGACTAGAACCAAGTACACGAACTTAGAATTTTCTCAATGTCGGTTTTCTTTTGGATTGTGACAGGAGTAACTAGGGGTGTTTATAAGAAAATCAAACAACTATATTGACCTAGTTAGACCACCATAAGACCACCACTGAAGAACGAGACCAAGACTTCACCAGAGGATCGGCGACACCGGGTATATGGGCTTCCTCTCTGGCCAATTGTGTGGTTCTGGTGTTGGATTTTGGTCTGTAGCTCATACACCTTATAACCTAGCCCCTGTATTGTTAGTTTTTTCCCTATCTATCTGTACAAGAATCTGGGAGTGATTTCCTCAGTTGCCGTATTATGTTTTCCGATATTTGAAACTTGGTTTTTGATATTTTAATTTGGATTTGGTCGTTGGACGTTTGTACGTCAACGATGAGGGTTATTTGCTTGTTTTTGCAAGCGTAAGCTATAGGTTCTAACCAATAAGCAATTCGTGTACCGTATCGGTTTTTCAGACATGATTTTAATAATATTACGATTGTGTATTGTTTGTAGATACCTTCGCGTGGACTTCCGAGATGACGAAGCACATCGACTTCGGCTAAGCGAGGAGATTAGCATGTGAGTAGATTTATATCTACGGGGGAAGTCGGGTGGATGGCGTATAGCACCCCCACAACCATTGATATGGATAAGTGATATATAAACTATAGTTTAGAGAAAACCTATGTATAAACTCACGGATATGATCAATGGATTTAGTGTGAAATGATATGATAGATAAGGATGACTCAGATTAATATATGAGGATGTGAATCGTGATATATATATAATTGAGAGAGGGCAAGTATGAGATTGATAGTGACATGATAGGAGATCAATATAGATATGAAATGAGATTGATAAATATGATGTACGAGGCCATAGATCCGTACCATTGTTGATGAATAGGACGATAGAATCCCTATTCTGTTTGATGACCCCGTACGATGGATTACCGTACGTGATGTGTTATACCGGATGATTGATCCACGCTCGTGATTTGAGCATGATGATCGAGGATACTGCCATATCGGATACTATGAGGCTGGATCGCCGACGTAAAGATACCACCAGAACCATACTTATTTTCAAAACTGACAAATCGTATGCACTTTTAAATGGAAACCTCAAGGGACGCTATGGATTTTCAAATGGTGTCTTTTCCTTAAAAACACCGTAGCCCCCACTTTCAAAACTAAAATTTGTATCTTTTAAACTGGCTGTATGGTTCATATGTAGATGTATACCTTATTATAGTTCATGTTTATGTTGACTTATTCCTCGTGGCTTGCGTGTTATGTTTCCGGTATCTATCGTTATATGATATCATCTGCTAGTACACCTGCACAATTATCGATGATGCGCATGTTACACTTACAAAGATTTGCCGGCTCACAAACTTTCATCATCGATAATTGCCATGTCACTTGCACAATAAAACTGCCATATCATGATATTAATCGTAACCGTAAAGGTAAATTCATTGTTCAGCACTATCATAGGATATGCTTGCATGATATACTTGACATGCTCATATGACTGTTCTACGTTTGCATCCATCGTACTTTATAGTTACATGCATTGAGGTGCTGTTCTTTTATGAGATCTCTGGATTTGAGAATCGTGGTTATATTTCAAAGGAAATTGTGTATTGTTTTAAAAACACGGTTTCTCTTGATATGATATTTTGTGTCCACCATAAGTTTTCTCGGTTCTAAGTTATGAGCGTACCCGATTCGAGGAGTAGGCTGAACCATCTGCGGGTACATGGTGGGCCCGGTAAGGTACGCCGGGGCAAGATGATCGTGGATTAGACGATGAGCCTAGAAGGGGATGCACTACCTACCGGTGATAGTTTGGACCCGGCAGTTATCTGGAGGATATCAATCGGAGTCGTGAGATGGATATGAGGGCCGATCAGAGGATGCGGCACCTGAGGGCCGATTAGAGGATTCGGCACCTGAGATATGAGGATTTACGTGTCAATGCTGGATTCGAGTTTTCATGATATTTCGAGTGTCGGTGTTGGACACTCAGGTTCCATGATGTTGATGTGTATTTGATGGACATATGTTGGTTGATTTCCTCATACATACATGCACATGATTTCAAATGATTTGATTTTACAAGTAGTCTTTGGCATTGATTATATTGTTGATACATATGCATACATGGTCATCCTAGATATCATATTATTACCTTCATGATACAGTATGACCTAGGAATCGTTGTTTATTCGATTTCTACCTGCTGATATTTTCTACTCATGAGCTGGCAACTCACCCCTGTTGTGCCACAGTTTTCTTGCAGGTTCGACCGCTAGGATCAGTAGCGATATCGCTGGCACACAGCTTTATTGAGGGTGTTTTGCTATGGTAGGTGGGACACATTGGATCGTGCCCACTCTTTTACTTATATATTCTATTGTATCTAGATAAACTCCATCAATTAGAAACTAGACTTGTATATTAGTATACTAGAAAGACTTGTGTGGTTGTGAGACTTAGAGAGATGGGTGTATGTTCGCTATTTGAGGTTGTTGATGTCTTGCTTTATTTATTCTTTCTGTGTTGATCTTTGCCGTTGGGCATCGTATCTATATTGCTTACTTGCGTGGTTGTGTTTTCGCAAATTGTCGAAGAGCTAGCTCCCGCTTGGGGATGCCTATATATATTACTTATATGTGGTTTTTGGATCAAAATATACAAGGGAGGTGCTGCCCAAATTTTTAAAAGACGAAAAATGTTTTCAACTAGTATTTAACCCACTTGCATTTTCATATATCCTTATCTACGCATTTAAAGAAAAACTTGATTTCATTATACCTTAATTTCAAAACTGCACCTCCACTAATTTCCGCAAAAAGGTTTAGATTTCTGGGTTTCGGGGATACTTGAATTACGTTACGCGTTTAGACGTTGCATGATTTAAGTGCTGGTCATGAGCTAAATTCCGGGTCGTGACAGAGCACCTATGTTCAATCTTTAGTGACTAACTAACACCAATGGCTGTGAGACCGGCCAATGCCTCTCGTCGGGGTCATGAAACGTAGACACTAGTCTAGTCTGGAATATCGATGCCCAGTCTCGATATTCCAACGACTAAGGACATTTAAGGATTTGATTATAGACTACCCGGTCTCACTTTTATGATTGCCGTCATAACCCTGGCAGTCAAGCAAGAATCTTATGGGCTTTATCAACATGTAATAGTGATCTGTAATACCACATAATACATGTACATGATGATAAAGTCAAACCAGATAGCATGCTATCATCCCGAGTAAGAATGTTCCACCTGTATAGGTCCTCCCTCAATCATCATAATCGCCTGCCCGCGATTACAATAATTGCCTTGAGGGCACTATAGCCAACAAAAAGAATCTTTAAATATCTTAAGAGAATGATTGGTTTAGGTTTGTGGTATACGAAGAATAAAATTTTCGATTTTAAATTTTATTCGGATGCGGACTATGCGGGGAGAACAATAGACCGTGAGAGCACGAGTGGAACATGTCAATTTCTTGGAAATTTTCTAGTCTCTTGGTCATCCCAGAAACAAAACTCGATTGCTCTTTCCACGACCGAAGCGGAATATATTGTTGAGGGTGCTTGTTGTGCTCAAATTCTATGGATGAAGCATACCCTAGAAGATTTTGATGTGCTTGTAGATCATATTCCTATTCTTTATGATAACATGAGCACAGTGCACATGACGAAAAATGCAAATCAACATAACCGTACCAAACACATTGATTTCTGTTACAATTTTCTTCATGATCATCATGAAAAAGGGGACATCATTATAGAGCACATACCTACACAACACCAGTTGGCTGATATATTTACCAAACCCCTCGATGCTACACGCTTTGCTTATATTAGGGGAGAGCATAATATGTGTTCAATTGAGTGATGTTGTGCTTAAGTATCATCTTACCAAAATGGCCTCCGTAACCCTCGTTAGGAGAACCTAAATGTGGATTTGTTGTTTATAACATATCCTAAGATCTAGCATAGTGTGTTAGGGTCTTCATGGGCTTGCCGACACTAAAGATGAGAAAACCCCATTTTGCATATTCTTCTATATCATCTTTGCAACCATATGATATTAGAACTTGATTATATCTTGCAAATGGTTATTCTTGCATGTATCGCTTACTTTTGATTATCCTTTATACATGCTTGTTGATATGAGCCAAATGCTTTTTTTTCAAAGTTATTCAAACGTTTAACTTTAACTCTTGCTCATATCAACTCCTATTAGTCTCCTATGCATACATTTAGGGGAGTTATTCAAACATTTAACTTATCTTTGGTGTACGCATGTGTCTAGGGGGAGTAATTCAAACATTTTACTTTTCAGGACACCCTTTTTTATTATGTCAAAAAAATGGCGAGAGTAAAAGGTTCGTATCAATATAATTGAATTTATTCAAACATTTAACTTTAATATATTGATCTTTTTATCGATTATTGAAAATTGTTCAAACGTTTGATTTCAATATATCAATATCTTCTATTAATATTTTGACATCATCAAAAAAAGGGAGATCGATGGCTTATGGATTTTTATAATCCTACTATTTGGTTTTTATAACGTTATACAATATTAATAGATCTATACATGTGTTTCATATTGCATATTTTATAACACTGTATATGAGTTTGGTCGTGTTTGAGAAAAATTTCAGGATATCAATCGACATAGGCCTATGATGGAGGAATTGAGCTAAAACGGAAAATCTATTGGAGGTTGAAGGATAATGGACCAGAGCTCCTCAATGATCACATTCAAGCTTCATGAAGCTAAGGAACCAAAGTCCAAGTTTAGAGAATTCAAGAATCGAAGAAATTAAGAGTTCGAGTTACAAGTGTATTCTCTAGGAAATCGATGTAAGTATTTCATAATTTATGAGATTAGCATGAAAAAGCTCAAACACATACACTATTACATGCATGAAATCTTTGGGCAAAACTTGGCAAAGTTTTTCATTCAAAACGTTTTTCAATTTCAAGTTCAAAATTTTCCATGCATTCCTTCTTCAGACATATATCCAAGTCTTATTCAGATGTCTGCGCACTATTGTAAAACATGTACAAGTTTTGAAATATCAGTTTCTTCTTTAGAACAAACGTCTGAAGCATGCCAGAACAAGCGTCTGGTTATGCTCTATATTTTAATGGTTTAAAACTTTTGACAGAACAAACGTTTATCCATGCTTCTTCATATGTCTGTTTGTTCTCTGGATTTTCATTGGCTTAAAACTTTATAAGAACAAACGTTTGTCAAACTTTCTTCAGACGTCTGGTTGTCCTCTGTGTTTTCATGGCATTCAAACTTTTTATGGGAACAAACGTCTGAACCTTATTGGCACAAACGTCTGAAGGTTAAAAACTTTGAAAATCTTTTCTTCTTCAGATGTTTGTCACTTATTCTTCAAACGTCTGGTTATTTTCTGTACTTTCATTGGCCATATTTTGAAAACTGAGGAAAACATTTGAAGCTGATGATGACAGACGTCTGAAGCTATTTTTGTTTGAAAAATATTACCATTACATACATTTAATTCTATAACAGCTAGTTTTATTTTGCCTTCAGACATATGTCCTCTTGGCCTTCATACGTCTGTTCTTCTGCCTGAGGCGTAATAAAAGGGATTCTTATGTAGTTATTGCATAACATCTATTCTGAAAATTGCATTCATTTTTTGAGTTCATCCTCACCAACCAAAAGAAAAAGAAAACACTTGAGTTTTAATTGCAAATCTAATACTCCACTAAAGTATTCTAGAGCTTGAATTGTAAAATCTTGAAAGAGTATCTTGGATTGTAATCTTCTTCTTTTCTCTCTGTGTGGAATCTCTTGAGTGCAAGAGAGTTCTTATATGTAAGGAGGAGTGTTGTGAAGAGAGTTACTCGTGTGTCGAGTGACGTGTTGTTGCAGGAGTTCAACGTGTCGGTCTCGGTGGAGACGTGATTAAGTGGAACGGGCTCGTCGCAGAAAGAAAGAGGGCTAGAGAATCTCCCGAACCTCTTTAAATCGGTTGTGCTTGCATTTTATTTGTCTTTTGCCATTTCTTACTTGCATATTATCTTGTGCTGTATTTGTTTTTCCTTTTATATTGCAAGTAGAATTATTAATTAGTGGGTTTTATTAGTATAATCATATTCACCCCCCTCTAGGATTATTACAATATACAAATGATACTACACTAATATGTGTATATATTTATAGGTTTATACATGTATTATTCTATTTGCCTAAAATACTAAAGATAGATATAAAAAGTGATATGACACGATACTAGAAAATGCATATATTTAAATAGAATCTAAATCCGATTCGATATCCTTCATTTCAAAAAACTGGCTAGCATTGTAAAATTTCCGATTACTGTAGGTGTATGCAATACAAACATTTTAATCGGACCCCTGCACGTACCCAGTACGGCCACTGCACCATTTCGCAAAAGCGAAAAAAGCTCTGTGTGGGACTCTAAAGATTCGAAAATACGCTTGCAGTGAGTTACTGAATAAACCCTGAAAAATTCACAAGTACGTCAGCGACACTAGCTGTACGTAACGGCTACCCAGGTATCTATCGAAAAGGAGACCGACAGCAAGCTCGTCCGAAACCCCCTACTGAGCCAATCAATGACATTTATCATACAGTCTGGTCTGTTCATCCAAGAGTATCGCATATACGGTCTAGCGGGGTGGATAACGTCAGACCTCTAATAACCTGACAAGTCGTATTGGTGTCAAGCCCTATCATCGACCAAGAAACTACTGATCGCAATCGGTAAATCCCATCCGCCTAGGCCTAGGTCTTATGGTGATGGCCAACCGTACACAGTGCGACATCAACTCTCAATACCGGAAGAGTTGAATCCTCTCTATCTCTCACTGCCTCTAAGTACTTCGGGACTGCACCGAAAAGCTACCTGTTTGCACCACTCTTTAAAGTCGTGGTAGTATAGCAATCAAAGTACAATGGGAACACACTCGAGACGAATGACGATTTCGGGTGGACAGACTATGCTATACTCATGTCACCTGAGAACTGCTATCTGACAATAGGTGTAATACCATCTAGCATATTCCCAGCAAGTCCATCCAGTGTAACCTATAACCCAATGAGCACATGTATACAATCTTTGGTGACCGACTGACACCAATGGCTGTAAGACCAGCCAACGCCCCTCGTCGGGGTTAAGAAACATATACACTATTCTACTCTCGAATATCGATGCCCAGTCTCGATATTCCCACGACTAGGGACATTTAAGGATGTGGTTATAGACTACCCAGTTCTCATAAGTATGATCGACATCATAACCCTAGTAGTCAAGCATGAATCCTATGGGCTCTATCAATATGTAATAGTGATATGCCATACCACACAAGACATGTACATAATGATAAAGACAAACTAGATAACATACTATTATCTCGAGTAAAACTATTCTAACCATATAGGTCCTCCCTCAATCATCATAATCGCCTGCTTGCGATTAAAATAATTTCCTTGAGGACACTATATCCAACAATCTCTCACTTGCACTTAAGGCTAATTATTGCGGTATCGCATATCCACAGCTTGTGTGCTACCGAATACCTAACTTCTCAACTAATTAGTTTCACAAACCGTGTTTATGAAACATTCGTGTTCGAGAAATAGCCTCAGTAAGTGGATCCGCTCCAATATTTCTATTTTTATCTCTCTATCTCAACTTCGCGGAGAACGTCTATCTTCCGTAATGACCGATACATGTCTTAGAAATTGTTTGGATATCTGATGGGACCAAGTTCATAACATGAACACCAAATCCAACAAACTTCTTAGACTGTATCATCCACTGAATTTAATCAGTATCCTGCGCCATCCCTACCTCAATATCCGCTTGGATCCCTGTCCAACATACCGCCCATCGGAAGAGGGTAAACTTGTAACTCTGACATCCATTCTGTCATCTAGGTCACCTTAGAAGTCATAACCGGTGACTGCCTTCTGCAGGAGGCTGCCGTTACCAAATACAAAGAACATCCTTTTATATTCATATCTGCTTTCCATTGTTTATCCAAGATTGGATTAATATCTGCTTACTGCATCTAGTGCAAAAGCAATATCTGGTTTGGTACTTGACATTCATGATTGACTCAATTGCCTCAGCAAGTGATATGTCATTCATGAAAATCCTTCTCCTCATCAGTCTAAATGACATCTCTTTAGAGAGTATGACTCCATCACCTGTGGGTACATCACCACGTAAAGAGTTGTCCATTCTAAAACAATTTAGAATAATGTCAAAATACCCCGATTGGGATACTTCCTAAATCTAATCTAAAGCCATAGATCAAGTCACCAGAATCCCTGATATTTTATCCATATCCTTCATGTAGAAATACAAGTGACAACTACAGTTCAACCGATCATAGTATAAGAACATCGCTTTCTATCCGGAGTATGTCATCCAAAACTAAGACAGTACTCCCTACATAACCTTCTTACCAAGTTTATCTATTATTCTGTTGAATTCAAACACCATGACTATTACACCAAGCATAGATGATACATCTCCTCTCTGCCTGCATTAGTCTATAAATAGACATAAGCACCTTGCCCACCACGCTTCCACTGCTCCCACTAACTACAACAACCATTTGGCAGAGTCATATATACGTGCACTTCTAAAGTTTATATAGAATGACGTTATAGTCATCCACTTGCCATGTCTTATAGTCAAGTACATCAGTAGTAATAACCTTGGGTCATCAAAACCTCCCTGTTACCGTCTTTGAGAAAACTGAAGTACCTCTCGAGTGGCTGAGGTTACCTACTAAATTTGTGGCATGGCTAAATGGATCGCCAAATCAATTGAATCCTTATGCTCTACAAAATTTTCAATAACAGTTTGTGGTTCTAGAATGATTTCCAGTTCTACCATACTCCCACTAATGTCTTTTGAAAAGAATTCATTTTACAAAAAATATGGTGATTCAAGAACAAAATAAATTTTGATCTTGCAAATGGTAGAAAATTAAACCCTCGTCTATGTCCAGGATAACCCACAAATTGCCATTACTGAAACGTGCCTTGAGTTTACCCAGATTCTGTTTTTAAGCATAAGCCGGACAACTCCATATACTTTAATATCGTTAAGATATGAATCCATTCTATATCCAATATAGAAACAAATACACTGATTTAGATGAAACCGGATTCAAATAGTATGCATCTATTTCCAGTGCACATCACCTGAATGGAAGAAGGCCATGCGGCATTACTCATCAAGGAGCGCACCCACGGATGAGTAACCTGTGAAAGAAGCAATATTCTCATCATTACTTTAGTGGAATACTTAGTATAAGTATCAAAATCTTCGATTACCTCTAAGAATCCTGATAATTCAAATGAATGGTTTCTACTTTATTCCTATACCTATCAACTTCTTAAGGTTTTGGACATTGCATAAATGCGTGTCTAGAAGAAGAGAAGTTATAAGTAAACCGAATATAGTATGAGCACCAACCCTTTGTCCTGATGGAAATTGGACAACATACAATATACTTTGTATAAGTCCCCTGTTTAATAACTCAAATCCTGTGTGTCGTATATTGAAAACTGAATTATGGTTAAGAAGAATTATACCGTTATTGAATGCACCTTACCTAATCATAAAACGATCAAGGTAAATGTTATAAACATAATATCAAAAAGTTATATCTCGCTTTATGAAATAAACATACAGATCTATCAGCTTGGAATTGGTGCATAACAATGGATATTCAAAAACAACAAATCACCAATAGGAAAACCCAGGTGATTTCCTAAAACATTACCAATTGCAACGAATTCTGATATTAAGAATATAATCACCTAATTCCCAATATTATACTCCCACTCATCATCTGTAACTTTATACAGATGTGAGAATCTAAACCGGTATATACATACCCTGGAGTAAGAATGTAAATGGGAAAGTAGTTTTCAATAACTACCACATAGGAAAACTGAAATATGGGAATTCAAAGGAGTGGCCGGGTATTCCTAGCAATGTCTCTTCCAATGCCAGACTCATGACAGTCGTCGCAATTTCCTTTGCCCTCACTTCAACCCCTTTATATGTCTCTACAACTTACCTTCTGTACACCAAACTTAGGCTAGTTAGTTTTCTTCCTTCCCTACCTATCGGCACCTGCTTAAGATTTGGAAGAAGACTATTCAACAAGCGTAACTGGTGTACTTTCTAATAAAAAAGTGTTCACGGCTTGAGAGAATGTAAAGGAAAGAGACAACCGAATAATCCTATTCAATTTCCCCAGAACCAAAATCCATCACTAAACTGAAATAAATTTATGCGAGTTTATATATAACTATACGATATGGTTTTATCTATTTTATATGGATCTTCGTAGTGATACGTAATGTTCAGGAGAAAGCAAAGGTTAAAGTAGGAGTGACATGAATATTTGTGACTTTGACGTGAATCGAGACAATCCAAAGACGAATGGTAAAAGGTTCGGTTAACTTAGTTATGAGTTTTAGTTTAAGGCTGGTCAAGGTCGCATCTAGAGAGAGAGAGAGAAAAGAAACACTCAGCGTGCACTCTAACCTAGATTAGATTGGTTAATCACTTTATCTAATTAGGATGGTTCCTACTATTTCCTCGAATTCTCCTTCAAACCCTAAAAAGATTATATCGTGTTGACTTTTATGGAAGCCGACCAAAATCACCACACTCTAGAAGGTATGCGCATGCTTGGCAAGTTTCCCTTATATTTGAAACTCCTGATGTGGTTTTTCCCCCTAGGACCCTAGTGATCTTGACTAAGTCAACAAATTAAAGAGTTCTAGTCAAGTTCAACCCGTCATTATTTTGATTGCATTAAACCCACCCGTACAAGCCCCTGACTGAGTCAACAAGGCCGTACAACTGTCCTAACCAATCGCATCTAATGCTTCAAACAAGCACTATCCAGCTACCGCACACTACACTTTGACTGAGTCAACAAACGTAGCATGAATACTAACTACTAATTGTAGGAAATGACGGAGGGTTACGACTGGTTTTTGGTGAAAAACCTTTAACGTAATGAACTTGATCTCGTTGAAAGAACCGAGTAGTTTGCTAAAGGAGTGGTTTAGGCTCCGCATTTAAAAATGCTGGTTTTGAAGAAAACCGAGTAGGTAATAATAACGCAAAAAATTTCTCAAGATATCACTACCCGTGAAGGGATCTAGGATCTTGCCTCATCGAATGAGATGCAGGATAATCCTAAACGAATACCGCTTTGCAAAGTAAAAAATTATGACTATTGTTTTTCAAACAAAGGTTCCAACAACATCATTTTATTAGGTTTGATTTCTTAGATTAATTAGGATTAATGTGGTCCCATCAATTACACCTATCAAGCCAGAAGAAACGAAAATAAAACACACATATATGTGAATGATTGTGAAAAATTGAGTTTTTATGTTTCCTAATTACCGTAATCAATAACGGTGTCCCAATAGCTAGCCGATAGTGAGTACGGGTCTCCACAAGAAAATGGTGAACTATTTTTCTTATTTTAGACGAGTTAATAAAGAAAGGTGGGATTTTTATCGGTTTATATTAAAGAGATTTGAAAATTTTATAAGAGAAAGGCTTGTAAGGTTTTTTCGGATTTAGTAGTTAAAAGATAGAGTTTTAAAAATTATTCTTTTTATCTTTTAATTATTTAATACTAGAGAAATAGCGATGAATGTGGATTATGGTACTTAGAGGGATTATAGTTTTCCTCTACGGACCCTTGTCCTTCCATTGATCCCTATTTATCTCAAGCCCTCAACAAAAAAGTATTAACGAATCTCAAATCGAGATTGTAACTATCATGAATTGGTAACACGTCCGAATAAGAGGGTTAAGACTCCCTTTGTTAAAGTTTATAAAAATTAAAACATAAAAAGAAGTTAAGAGATTTTTTCATCCATTATACTACCCTATCTTACAAACCCAAAGAAGCGAGAATTTACTCGCTCATTAGGAAAAACAACGAAAGGTGGAAGAATAAGGAACCCATAAGAAAAAAAATAAAAGTGCGGAAAATAAATGCAGAAAGTAAATACGGAAAGTAATGAGACAAAATTAAAAGAAAGAAACTATCTTTTATTGAAACTTTTGCATTACATAATTTGATTGCTGAAAAAACTAAAAGAACCAAAAACCCTAATTTGCTAGATAGATCTAGATCGATAGATCGGTAGATGATATATCCTAGATTGCTCTCGGTCCTTTATATAGGTTTTGGAATTTGAAACCCTAAAAGTCATCTTGAAGTATGTGAAAAGACGATCATGCCTCTGAAATTTCACATCCAACGACCATGAGTTGACCGCGGTTCCGCCGCCTAAACCCTATTCCGCCACGGTTCCGCCCCCTGTTGATGTTATCACGCCTCCAGATTTTTATGTTTTCTTTTCTCGATTCTAGGAGATTTTTATGATGAATATATATTGAAAATATCTCTTTCTCTCTGCATTTGCGAGATTCTTCAATTTGCTCCTTAAATTCGGTAGATTTGGCTTGCTAACTCGATTTGATGTTGATCTCCTACTTATGTTGGTAGACCTGAACTAATTTATTATTTTAATACCTGCAAAATATCTCAAATCAAATCATTAGTAGTATTTGGTTTATTTGAGATAATATTCCATCCAATTTTAATTAAATTACTTAATGAATATGATATGCACATCTTCATAATTAAGAATCACATGGATATTTTGTTTAAATATGATATGCATATATTCCCCCAATTATATTAATTATAAATTAAAAAACTTATGACAAAATCTTTTTACACATAAACCCACATATGTTCTTAAATTATAAATAATACCATTTAGTAATTAATAATAATAGGGAAAATGACCGTATAAATATGAAATAAATATGACTGATCAATATGCCATCCGCATTCGCCACAGGGTCTCAGGTCATCACCGTAAGGTTACTTAACTTACGGCAGGACGGTGAAAGGACTAACGCGGATGAAAAACATCTATAGTGTGTGTTAGTGTGTGTGTGTCTATATATCTATATATATATATATATATATATATATATATATATATAACAACATTCTTCTCAGGCAAGATAGTATATAGCAACATCGCAGCAGAAGAAAATAACAATATGGAAATGCGGATAAACTAGGAATCATACATTTCAATGGAGCCGTATATGAAATGTAATTTTCCCCGGTCGTGTGGACAGCCCATAGTATCAGACCGTAGACCCCTATCAGTGCAGCAATCCACCCGCCAATCCCAGAAACGAGGCAACCCCAATCAACGAAGTGAGTAGGCGCCCAGCACTTCTAAAATCCGGTGACTTAGGCACCCCTCCACAGGTCAATCTTATACCCCCTACAAGTGCGGCGAATAGCCCGCCAATTCTAGAGGAAGGCACCCCGGTCTCAACGCCATGAGGTGGTGGCCCGCTGCCCTATAGAACCTGGATACTCGAGCACTCCGCCGCAGAATAAACTTAGCACATGTAATGAATACCTGAATATACAACGGTGACTATGTCCGCAACCAGGACGCGCCCCAAAGAATAATATACAAGCCGTAGTGACGGCAAGCCACAAGTTGGACGCTCTCCATGCAATAATGAATATACACTATATTATCACAAAGCATCTAATACTACATACATCGGGCTATCCATCATGACAATCCAATACATCCATAATCAAGCAACATCACAGCATAAACATCACAATAATACGAGTATCAATTTCGTAATCTCTTCTAATTGACGCATATAGCAATTAAACGACGTTTTACCAAACGTTATAATACTCGCAACCCAAGCTCAGTCTAAGAACATAAGTATCCAATAGAACTCATAATCCATTAAGCCGTATTTTTCAAAAATTCAAGCAAATGAATATTTTCAAAACACCACCCGCAACCAAAAATCCATTTCCATTGTAATTTCCAAATCCCGCGAACTATAAAACTTGCCCGAACAGACAAAAAAACGAAACATACATCGATGTAGAAAGAGGGGGCTGCCGGAAGGGTTAGGGGGACCCCTAACCCGAGACCACCATGGGTGCTCTCGGGTAGGGGGACCCACTCTCACCCGTCCCCAAGAGCTCCCCGCCGTGTATATGTCGCTTCCCGGGCCATTTTCGGATCATAAACCATAACAAATTGGGATTCAATTACAAAGGAATTAGGTTTTTAGGGTGAATTTTAAACTAGATTTTGAAGGAAAAAAAGGATTTTGTGAGTTCAATTGCTACAACAAACAAGTTGTAATATTTAGTTAGGCTCTAATACCACTTGAAAGAACTAGTGCACTCTAGGTAGCAATTTTAAAATAAATAATCATAAGGTATTTAAAATATCTAGAGAGTAATTATTCCAACCATAAGGATCTATGCTAAAGATTACTACTTGAAACAAAAAAAGAGAGCAAGTTTTAGCTATTAGGTTGAAACTACAACCTTTATAGCATCTTCAAGTGCTCTCAAATTGTGTTAGACTTCATTGTAGGATCCTAGAAGCTCCATGGAATAAGCTTGCATGAACATCTCCCCATCAAAGATGATCCACATTGAGGAGCTCCAAGCTTTGGCTTCACTTCAAGAGAAGAACTTGAGCTTGAAGTTGCAAACTTCAAGCCTCAAGTGATGTAGTAACTACTCTCTTTATCTCTCTAATTTATTTATGATTTCTTTTAGGGTTTCTAAAAATCAAGAGGAGGAGGAAGAAGAAGCAGGCTCTGAAGCTTTTTCAAAAGAGAGATAGAACTAAAATTATGTTGAGAATAATCTAAATGGTTAGAATATAAACATTAACCATATTCACTACATAATCCTAGCCCTATATTCTCATCAACTTTTACAAGTGTCAACTTTCTTCTCTCCCCTCCATTTGTAACCATAGAATGCTTAGGAATTGTTAATATAAGCCAAGACACAAGATAAGCTAAAAGAGAACCCCAAAAGAATCCAAAACCAATTTTAGGAAAAAGAATAATTCTGTGTGTGTGTGTAAATATACATACATACATACATATACACATAAATGATAAGACATTAATATGTGTATAGATCTATATATTTATACATGTATTATTCTATTTGCCTAAAATACTAATGAGAGATATAAAAAGTGATATGACACAATACTAGAAAATACATATATTAGGTAATACATGTATTTTAAATAGAATCCAAATCCGATTCGATATCCGTCTTTTCAGAAGACCGACTAGCATTGTGAAATGTCCGATTACTATCGGTGTATGCAATACACATATTTTAATCGGTCCCCTGCACATACCCAGTACGGCCACTACATTGTTTCGCCAAAGCGGGAAAACCTATATGTGGGACTCTAAAAACTCGACAATACGCTGGCAGTGAGTTACTGAAGAAACCTTGAAAAACTCACAAGCATGTCAGCGGCAATAGCTGTACGTAACGGCTACCCGGATATCTATCGAAAAGGAGATCGACAAGTATGCTCGTCCGAAAACCCCTACTGAGCCTATCAGCGACATTTACTATACAATCCAGTCTGTTCGTCTAAGAGTATCGCATATCCGGTCTAGGGGTGGATAACGTCAGACCCCTAATAACCTGATAATTCGTGCCTGTGTCAAGCCCTATCACCAACCAAAAAACTTTTAATCGCAATCAGTAAATCCTATCTGCCTAGGCCTAGGTCTTATGGTGATGGCCAACCCTACACGGCGCTATATCAACTCCCAATATTGGGAAAGACGAATTCTCTCTATCGCTCACTACCTCCAAGTGCTTCGGGACTGCACCCAAAAACTTCCTGTTTTCTTGACTCTTTAAAGCCGTGGTAGGGTAGCAATCAAAGTACAATGGGAACACACTCGAGACAAATGACGATTGCGAGTCGACAGACTATGCTGTACTCATGTCACCTGAGAACTACTATCTGATAATAGGTATAATACCATATAGCATGTTCCTGGCGAGTCCGTTCAGTGTAATTCATAACCCAATGAGCACCTGTATATAATCTTTGATGACCAACTGACACCAAGGGCTGTGAGACCAGCCATCGCCCCTCGTCGGGGGTCAAGAAACATATACACTAGTCTACTCTGGAATATGGATGTCCAATTTCGATATTCCCACGACTAGGGACATTTAAGGATGTGCTTATAAACTACCCAGTTCTTACAAGTGTGATCGGCATCATAACCCTGGTAGTCAAGTATGAATCTTATAGGCTCTATCAATATGTAATAGTGATATACCATACTACACAAGACATGTACATAATGATAAAGTCAAAGCAGATAGCATACTATCATCTCGAGTAAGACTGTTCTAACTGTATAGGTCCTCCCTCAATCATCATAATCTCCTGCTTGCGATTATAATAATTTCCTTGAGGGAACTATATCCAATATGAGCTCGTTCCACTAAACACATTTCCACCGAGACAATCACGTTGCGCACCTGCAACCAAACATGTCGCTCAACACATGAGTGAATCTTCTCTCTTATAAGCTTCTATCCCTTACAAAGGCACCCTTTCAATCTAGGATCCTCACACAAAGAAAGAAAAAATTCTCTCACTCAACTCCCTTACAAAGACACTCTAGCGCTCTAGAGTTCTCATACAAAGGAAGAAGAGGGTTATAATTGAAGCACAAATAATCTCAATAGAGTTTTACCATGAAGCACTAATACTTAAGAAGATGGATAGCAAATTAGAAGCTCTTAAGTGTGTGTTTTTGAGAGATTGGATAAGAAAATCAAAAACTAATTTAAAATCTCACAAGATGTAGGATTTTCCTCTCTTGATAACTTAGGAATTTTGCAAACTGAAATATTGAGTGATTAGAGCTCCAAAAACCAACCTAAAACTCTTTTATAGCCCCAAACAAAAAACAAGCCGTTTTAAGTCAAAATCAACAATCAATAGCATCGACAAACGTCTGAAGAAGGTTTGGACAGACGTCAGTCGCTAAAGACAAAAGACCCTTACGGCTATGAACGGTCAAATTTTACAAAACATTTTAACTGCAGACGTCTGAAGTTCAAATAGGGCAGACGTTTGAACAAGAGAAGTTTTGGCTAAAATATACCATAAGACGTCTGCCCCGATGAACAGCAGATATCTATGTTCCTCACTGAAAAGCACAGAGCACTAACCAGATGTCTGAAGTTCAAATGGGCAAACGTCTGAAGTTTAAAAATTCCATTTGAAACCCTTCATCAGACATCTGGTCCATTGACCTTCAAACGTTAATCTCATTTCAATTTTGAAAAACATATCTGATATATCAGATATCAACAATCTATAGACGTCTGAACTTCAACTAGCCTGATGTTTGGCCTAGCACAAAAAGCAAAAGTTTGGTTTTTTTTGTAAAAGCGAAAAATTTAAACTCGAAAACCCAATGATTGTAAAACTTTTTTGCAATCGTGTGTGAGTTTTCAAGAGCTCTAATTGATATTAACCATATTCAATAGAGTACTTACATAGAATCCTATGTCGATACCGCATTTCTTTGAAATCTTGAATCTTCGACACGAGCTCTTGAAACTTTGGTGCTTTGCTTGAACTTTGTGTTGTTTGATTGATCTTAAATTAGCTTCGACACTTGACGTTTCAAACTCGAGCACACCATTCCACTCACTTGCATCTTGAACTTGATATTTGATCTTCAGATGAACTTCGCTTCGACTTCGACGCTTCAATACCTGGACTTTGGCTTCTAGCATCTCGAAGCTATTCGTAGCTTAAATTCTTGAACTCTTATTCCTTGGCTACGTAACTTGAACTCATAAAGCTTGATATTCAAGTTGAGAAGCTCTCGTCCAAATTCTCCAAGCTCCAATAGATTTTCTGTTTAAGCTCAATATCATCCATCCTCCATCAAACGCTAGTTTTGTGAGATGTCTGATATCCTGAAAAACAATCTCAAAACGACTAAGCACATCATATACAGTGTTATGAAATAAACGAGATGTAAACACAAGTATATGAACATTCATTATTCCGATATCACAAACATGAATAGTATATCAATATCAAGATATAAAAAAAACTCAAAGCATGAGATATTGATATACTATATATATATATATATATATATATATATGAAAACCAAGTTAAATGAGCACACGTGTGCGTGCGTGTGTGTGTGTATGTGTGTGTGTTCATATTGTGAAACATTGAAACTATGAATGAGAATAATATATCAATATCAAAGAATATATCACAAGTAAAGCATGTTGATATTGATATATCATTCGATATACACAAGATATAGGATATGCAAAGTAAACATCAAGTGTATGCAAGTTTAGTGTTGATGGAATAATCAAGATAAAGCAAGTGACACTAAACGAACTATTCATGTTTAAGCTATCATCAAAACTAAATAAAAGGATCATCAAAATCCATAAGCTATCATAAGAAGCAACCTCCATTCATATGACCAGTGTAACTATATCGAGTCGTCCCAGTCCCATCCGATCCAGATACCGGTACGACATGCACCGTCAAGTAGCAGGCTACCATATCCAAACCACATCCACTTCGTCAACCGGTGTAACAAACACCAAGATATCCTTCTCCATCCTACCAACATCCCTCGCAAAGCAAAATGGCATTTACAAAACGGTGTAACATACACCTTCATCCTTGAGAACGGTGCCCAACTTTATCATTGCACCAGAATTCGTGAATCAGCGTGTCCTAAGTATGAAATTTGTTATTTCTTTGAAACAAAATAGCGTCAAGGTATTGCCTTGGATGCTAGATACTATTTTTGAAAACCTCATCTTTGACGGTAGTGCGATAACCCTAGGCATTTACTTGATGTTGTATTAGGCCCTTATTTTCAAAACTTGCATAAAATGAATTTTCATAAAAACCTAGCATTATTTTAGAATGCTGCATCGACCAGCATTTTGCTTCTTACCCCCTTCCTTTGAACGCAAAGGGAATGAACGGGAAACCCCCCGGATCTAGATGGTTTGGATAGCCGCCACGGTTTATCTTTTCAAAACAAAACAAAACTTAGCATTCAATGAAATCAGCGAAAGGCCGATATTCGCGCATGGCTAAAAATGTCCCATGCCCACTGGTTTCACCGATATCAATCTTAGAGAAAAATGGACAAGGACCCAGTCTAGATCTTGTTCTCACCAAACATCGATTTGGTTCTAAGTTCAAGCCCTGAGGATTGTTTCGCTCCGATACCGTAACCTCTCTTTATCTGCTTTAATAGCTTAAAATGACTATCGCAGTCTTCAAAATCGGGATTAAGTCCCGTCCAAACTCTTTATTCTTGCATAAAACTTGCATTAGCATCTAACATTGCATTTCTCCGCACTTCTCTTCTTAAAAATCCTATCTGAGAAACCCGTTCGAAAGATGTCAAGATGCACACTCTTCTGTCTCCTTTGTCCTCTCATCTTTACCAGTAACTAACATTGCTCCCGCAACATTAGTACAGGAGGGGCATATCTGTTGATTTGCCAAACTCGATCAAATTGGGCTATTTTACATACTATATAGCAGTATGGGAAAATGAGTGTTTTCTGATTTTAAAAATCATTTTGAGTGCCAAAAACCCAATTTATGAGAAAATGAGTGAAAAACATATTTTTAAAACATATTTTTGGGATTTATTTAAATTTATTTAGGGTATTTTGATGAAAAACCAAAGTAATAGTTAGCCATGCGTTAGGTCACCACACGCATGGAGAATTGTTACAATTTTAAAATCCTAAACGTCAATTTTTTGATGGTTTCTAGAAGTTTTACAGTAACAAGTGTCCATGTGTTGGGTCACTTAACGCATGGACACATATAATAATATTTTCAACAAGAAAATAGTTTTGGCCGAATTTTAAACTAATTCCCGAAGGAATAGTTGTCCATGTCTGTCATGACCAAACGCATGGACACCTAGAACCCACTTCTCGGCTAATTACAACAATTTTTTCCAACAGTACGAATAGTGTATGAGGACAAAGTGTCCATGCGTGAGGTAACCCCATGCATGGAAACATGATACCCTAAATTTCAGCATTTTCAACAGTGTTTTCGACAAAAAATGACGAGATTAGTGGAATAAGTGTTCGTGCGTCGGATGACCCAACGCATACGGCTAAAACAACCCAAAACAATCATATTTTCAGTTATTTGACCCCAAATGCTATAAATAGAGCCCCAGAGCCCTCATTTCTTCTCATCCCGAAATTCAATAGCCTAGAGCTAATTTCAAAAGTCAGAGAATGGCTCTACAGTTCTTAAGCAAGCAAGCGACGAAGCATTGCGGGATCTGGAGGAGGCACAACGCTGCGCCCCTTTCGAAAACAAGTTTTATCTTCCCCTTCCTTTTTATTCTTCACTTGCGTATTAGATCTAGATCTTCTATCATAAAAATCTTCTTTTTATTATAAAATCATATTTTTCAAAACTGCATCATGCATCTTAATCAACACAACCCATAGGGGTACGGATAAGTCATTTCCCCGGCCGTCAGGCTGGTAAGTTCAAATCGCCCCTTTTGTTTATTTCATTTGCATATATTTGAATAAGGTGCTACACTGCATGTCCTCATGATTTCTACACCATTTTTGTGACAGAGAAAAAGGGAAGCAATAACCGAAGAACGTAGGAGCCTCCTTGAAGTGCAGATGCTTTCAAGGAGAGTTACCAAACCAACAACACAATCTTCTGTACCAAGGGTGTACGGTGGACCCAAGTAAATCCGCAGGTGGTGACCGTGATCAAAGAACATCAAGTCAAGAGAGCAAATCCGTCATGCTTAAAGGATACGGGGATTTTCGATCCTTCGATATCCACACCTGTCATGTATGCTCCAACAGGGACCTTTTCACCTCCTATATGCCTGTAAAGAGGTTATAGCGATGGTCAATCACTCCATGACTGCGGTTCATGGGATCGGCACAGTTGTCCTCCCCTAAAATCGGGAAAGGCTCTGACTTTGAAGAATGTGAAGCATGTCCCTTCGATCGCCAAAAACCTTGTCTTAGGAAGCTTGCTTTACGGTGCAGGAATGCGGTTGGAATTTCATGATGGAAAATGGTATTGTCTTTTAAGAAAGAGTATTTTTGAAATGCTTTCTTGTTAATGAAATGTATAAACTAAGTATTTTGTATCCTTTAGTTATTAATGAAATATCTGTTAGTTATTACTCGTCGGCTCTTTGGCATCACAGACTTGGTCATGTTAACTTTAAGAAAATAAGTAACATGAAAAATTTAGGTTTAATACCAAACTATGGGGGTGATAAACCAGAGAAATGTGAGATTTGTGTTCAAGCCAAAATCAATCGAAAGCCATTTCCCAGTGTCACCTGAATCACTGAGTTGTTGGACTTAGTTCTTTCCGACACCTGCGACTTCAAAAGCTTAGTAACAAGACGAGGGATGAAATACTTCATTCCCTTCATCGACGATCACTCTCGTTTCAGCTATGTCTATCTGCTAAATTCTAAAGATGAAGCGTTCAACAAATTTAAAGAGTTTCAAACTCGAGTAGAGAATCAACTTGGCAGACCAATGAAGAAACTCAGGAGTGATCGAGGAGGAAAATATTGTTCTAAAGAAATGGAAGCCTACTTCAAGGAATGTGGTATAATTGCTGAAATTATTGCACCTTATTCTCTGCAATCGAACGGAATTGTAGAGAGGAAGAACCGCACGTTGAATGAGATGGTTAACTCGATGCTGATCACATCAGGACTTCCAACCTACTACTGGGGAGAGACTCTACTAATGGCCAATTGGATCTTGAACCTGGTTCTTTCTGCAAAGACTAATTCCACTCTGTAAGAACTGTTCTTGGGTTATCCTGATTCCTTGGATACACTCAAAGTGTGGGTGTGTCTGGCATATGCCATAGTGCTAGATATTAGAAGGCCAAAGTTAGGACCGAAAAAAATATGTGTATTTCTAAGATTTGCTGCAGACAGTAATGCAGGTAGATTCTTAGATTTAGGCACCAACTCAATCATTGAGGCACGTGATGCGGAATTCTTTAAGGATAAGTTCATCAAAGAAAAGAACATATACCTCGAGGATTCTTACTCAAGTGGAAGAGCCGCTTCATGTACGAAGAGAAGCCATACCTGAGCCGCCTTCAATACAAGAAAGAGCTGTACCTCCAGAGGTAAAAGAAAGTGATTGTCACGCCCCGCTTCCCGGTATACGGTGAAGTGGACGCGACGAGGTCCGCTACGTATATACTTAGAAGTACATACGCTAAGCGTATCTAAGCAATATAAAAGTAAATCACAAGAGACAAGAGATATAGAAATAACAGCAACTTTATTAATAACATTCTTTTGTACAATGCATGAAAAGTAAATACAACTGAAATGAAAAGCGATGCCTAAACAGTGGCATAACAGGAAATGAAAATACTGAATAGAACAAGGTACAATATCTAGAGCTCGGGGTCTTCGTGGAACTGCTCCAAGTCTTCACCGGTGGGCTCGATCGCTGCTGGGTCCAAAGCACCTGACGACATTCAAAGAAGAAAAAAATAGAATGTCGTCAGCGAACAGGTCGCTCGGTAAGTCCCAAAGATAAGAAAGAATTAGAAAGACAGCATACGAGTATTTTCTAAAATATTATGTTGTAGGATATTATGGAATATTGTGTTAACGCTGTTGTTTGTAGCTTGGTACAGAAGCATGCCAGTGTATACGAGAGGGGTCTTTATATGCTAGAGACCAGGGCAAACGGAATGTACAAGGAACCGTTAAGCCACGGTACAACAGCAACGGAATATAGGTTAGATGTCTTAATCTGACCACCTCATGCCACCTTTAACACCTTCCGTACCAATCTACCCCTTAAACCCCGTAGTGTTTTGATAGTATTGTGTATTGTATTGTGTAAGTTGGATGACTGACCAAAATCATGATATCAGTAAACAGATTGTAACTGGATAATCAGGTAAATGGAATGATGGAATAATGGATGAATATCCATGGTTTGATTCAGTCAAGTTGTATACATTGTTAACTGGATTATGGGATTCATGTATTCATATTGAGTTGGAATATTATAGAATATAGATAGACTTGAATCATATTCAAGTCATAAATAATCAGACTCAAACCCGAGTCAGACTAAAAGAAATGTAATTTGAAGTTCTATAATTGTTAGGGTCTTTATTGTAATTTATAAAACTTGAGGGGGTTTTATGTAAAAATACTTTTGTATAGTTTTCAAGATACACCTCAGGTATTTATTATTTGTATTTATTGTTATAATGAGTGTGACTTTATTTTGTGATATTTCTAGTGAAAATTACATAAATAAAGGTATTAATTTGTAATATTGATTTATTTGAAATTTAAGGTATTCTAATGTAACTTTTAATCTTGTAATTTTTATGAAAAGGTGGAAACTTTATCTTATAATAAAATAGGTGTTTAAATGATAAATATACATATGTTTATTCAAGAATAATTTTTAATAAATATTTTATTTTCCAAAATCTCATTTTTCTTAAATGTCGTATTTTAAACCTTTCGAGACCGAATGCTCCTTGCGGAGGTCTGCATCTCGCACTACTAAGCCCGAGGGTGCACGATAAACCGTACTATCCCTTTCGAGTTCCCCAAAAGTGGGTTGTATTGGCGCTTTGCAAAGATTTAATAAATACTAGTCATTTAGAAAACGGTTTTATAAATATAAGGTATTTATTTGTAAAAGGGTGTAAATTTCCGTATTTTAGATTCTAGGGTTTCTTAAGCCAACTAGCCTATTTCTAAATGGTCTAAACGACACGTCATTAGAAGCTTCAAATCGCCTCTTCACTGCCAATTGTGGCCAGGTAAGTACAAGTGAGGAAGAAGGGATCCGCTCACGAATCGTGAGACGGGCCTTTTAAAGTTACCTAAGCTCACTTGCCTAGCCTAGACACCACAAATTCAGATTTAGATAAACGATCGATGTCCATGACATATCGTATTTTCCTATTAAAAGATTTTATTTTAAAATTGTATACAACTTAGAACTTTCAGAAAAGGTTTATAAAGAAAATCGTATTTTAATGTAAAATCTTTTATTATCGTATTTTAAGTTTTGATGATATCAATTAGAGTTGTATTTGCGTGTGTGTGGAGGTAGGTCATTACCTCATGATCTATTTTAAGGTATAGCAATGTTAAAGGGTTAAATGAGATAAACTAAACATGGTGGTATTTAAGTGCTAAAATACGGTATTTTGCAAAAGTTATCATTTCATGTGAGAAACTTTATCCAAATTGATTTTTAAGTGATTAGTAGTCAACATGAATATGTTTAAGCATTATAGAATTAGTGACAAGTGAGTTTTGATAGAAAAACCGAATCGGAAATCAGTTTGTTCCGATTTCCGTCAGGTTTGAAAAGTCGTATTTTAATGGAAGAAAAGAAAGGTAGAAAAGGGGGACTTACGGGTTTGGACAATGCTAGAGAGTGAGAGGAAGGTAGTGGGTTTGCCGGCGCGTCGAAACATCGTCGAGAGCTCCTAGCACGATCACCGGAAAGTTGCCGTCGATTTCGTCAGCGCTTCGCCTTTCACTCGTTTTCCGACGTACCAAAGTTCTCTTGGAATTTTGAGAGAGTGGACTTAGAAAAAGTGATGAGAGGGTAGAGGGTAGGGGTGTTTATATAGGGTTAGGCTAGGGTTAGGGTTTTAATTTAAAAAAATATTAAAAATTCATTAAAACTCATTAAACCTAGGATTAAAAGGGATTTATTGGCCAAATGATAACCGATCCAAGCATTTAGAGTATGCAGGAGGGTGGACCAGGTCAATACCCAACTTTTATCTGTTGGTGACTCGGCCGTCCGGCCAAGTCCGGCCGGCGGCGCGGGACCGAGTCGGCCGAGTCGCCGGCCGGCGGCTCCGAGTCGGGCCGAGTCATGGGTCCAATGGCCGGGGATTCTTTGGGGGTACAATTTGGTATATTTACTTTTTGTTGTCCAGTACATATTTTGGGAGTTATGGCCTTTTGAATGTTGACTTTCCAAAAAAAATAAATACAAAAATAATGTGGGGCATGGGATTTGAACTCTGGTGGCTTGGTTCAGCAGTGCAAGGTGTTACCAATGAGCTACAAGCTCCTACTTGTAATTATAGAGTGAAATAAATACTTAAAGAGATATCAGCCGCAATAAATACTCCAAGTATACATTGAATTTAAATCAATTCTTTGTACATTAAAAATGGAGTTGTTACAGTCTACCCTCCTTAAAAAATTTCGTCCTCGAAATTTACAACTTTTATTTGAGGACTAGTTTACAAAGAGGTGTGGATATCTAGTACGCATTTCATCCTCCCTTTCCCAAGTGGACTCTCCTGGAGTGTCTTTCCTCCACATCACTCGAACCAAGTTAACTTCCTTGTTCCGAAGTGTCTTCACTTTCCTGTCCAGGATTTCCACAGGCTGTTGCTCACAAGACAAGTCGGGCTGTATAGTGAGCTCAGAATGATCGAGAACATGGCTGGGGTCACTCACATACTTCCTGAGTTGGGATATATGGAACACATTATGCACTCCTTCCAATGATGGTGGAAGCGCTAAGCGGTATGCCACTTCACCGACTCGTTCGAGTATGTCGAACGGTCCAATGTATCTCGGACTTAGCTTACCCCGTCTTCCAAATCGGATCACTCCGCGGTTCAGAGATATCTTCAGGAATACGTGATCTCCTGCCTGGAACTCCAAGTGTCGCCTCTTTGCATCAGCCCAGTGCTTCTGTCGATCTTGGGATATGCGCATCCTTTCCCTGATAGTACGAACCACATCAACAGTTGCTACTATCATCTCTGGTCCAAGAAGTTCCCTATCTCCGATGTCGTCCCAACTTAAAGGCGATCGACACTTCCTTCCATACAATGCTGCAAAATGTGCCATTCCTATGCTTGCTTGGTAGCTGTTGTTGTACGAAAACTCCACAAGATGTAGGTGATCTTCCCACGATCATTTGAAGTCTAGCATACACGCTCTGAGCATATCCTCCAAGATCTGAATAGTTCATTCCGATTGACCATCTGTTTGTGGATGATAAGCCGTGCTGAAGTTCAGACTTGTTCCCAAGCTTGCTTGCAGACTTTGCCAAAATTGCGATCGGAACCTGGTGTCACGATCGGAGACAATGCAGACCGGTACTCCATGAAGTCTCACAATTTCCTGTATGAGTTCATGGGTATCAAAGATAGTACTATAAAGAGTTTAAATCTTAATTAGATTATTACCTCCATGTACTTCATTGCTAGTGTCTCAATTGATTGGCCAACTCTAAATGAGATGAAGTGAGCCGACTTTGTGAGTCGATCCACAATGACCCATATGGCATCGTTACCTTTTGTGCTGTGAGGAAGAGCAGTCACAAAGTCCATCGTGATGTGTTGCCACTTCCATTCTGGGATTGGTAACGGTTGAAGTAATCCAGCAGTCCAGTGATGTTCAGCCTTTACTTGCTGACACACTAAGCATTTTGTGATGCTTCTGGCTACTTCACGCTTCATTCCATGCCACCAATAATTCTGACGTAGATCTTTGTACATTTTGGTACCTCCAGGGTGTACTGAATAGGGAGAGCTGTGAGCTTCTTTCATTAACTCTTCCCGAACAGGACCTTTTGGTACACACAATCTGCTGCCGTATCTCAAAGATCCGTCTTCATGGATGATGAAGTCTGTTCTGAGTCCATTCTCCACTTGTTCTCTGATCTTTTGCAACTTAGCATCACTTACTTGAGCTGCTTTGATCTGATTGACAATGGTTGATTGAACTTGTAGATTCATCAAACTTGAAGCATTACCTGGCATGACTACTTCTATCTCCATCTGATGCAAGTCTTGCTGAATCTTCCACTGAGCGGTGAGATTCATTGCTAATGGTTGGCGACTAAGAGCATCAGGTACTACATTCACCTTCCCTGGGTGATATTGCAAGTTGATGTCAAAGTCCGCCATGAGTTCTAACCATCTTCTCTGCCGCATATTCAACTCCTTCTGAGTAAACACGTACTTTAGGCTCTTATGATCCGTGTAGATGTTCACTCGTTCACTAAGTAGGTAATGACGCCAAATCTTGAGAGCAAAGATGACGGTTGCTAATTCCAAATCATGCGTCGGATAATTGCGCTCATGAATCTTCAGCTTTCTTGAAGCATAAGCCACAACCTTACCGTGCTGATGTAGAACACAGCCTAATCCCTTACCGGATGCATCGCAATGCACTTCGAATCCTCCAGATTGATCCGGTATGACGAGAATAGGTGCTGATGTCAACCTTGACTTGAGTTCTACGAAAGCTTGTTCGCATGCTTCTGACCACACAAATTCTTCATCTTTTCGTGTGAGCTTGGTCAGGGGCGTTGCTATCTTCGAAAAGCCTTCAATAAACCTTCTGTAATATCCAGCTAAACCCAAGAAACTCCGAATGTCCTTTACTGACTTTGGTGTTGGCCATTCGCTAACTGCCGAAACTTTCGCTGGATCCACAGAGATTCCTTCTCCTGATACGATATGTCCAAGAAAACCAACTTGATTTAGCCAAAACTCGCACTTGCTGTACTTGGCATAAAGATGATGTTGACGAAGAGTTTCCAGGACAATTCATAGATGTTCTGCATGCTCTTTCCGACTCTTAGAATACACCTGGATGTCGTCGATGAAGATGACAACAAACCTGTCTAGATACTCCCGGAAAACTTAATTCATAAGGTTCATGAATATTGCGGGTGCGTTGGTCACTCCGAATGGCATCACTAGAAATTCGTAATGTTCATAGCGAGTTCTGAAAGCTGTTTTGTGAATATCAGCTTCCTTGACCTTCACTTGATGATAACCTGAACGAAGATCCAATTTAGAGAAAACACAAGATCTACTTAGCTGATCGAATAGATCATCGATGCGCGGAAGTGGATACTTGTTCTTTATAGTGACTTCGTTCAAGTCTCTGTAATCGATACACATTCTGTATGAACCTTCCTTCTTCTTCACAAGTAGTACAGGTGATCCCCAACTTGAAGTGCTGGAACGAATCCATCCTTTCGCCAGTAATTCGTCCAACTGTGTTCGGACTTCCTTCAAACCTTCCGGACTTAAACGATAGGGTGCTTTGATCACCGGTTGTGCTCCTGGTACTAAATCAATACTGAATTCAAGAGCTAGATCGGGAGGCAAACCTGATATATCGTCAGGAAATATATCGTCGAACTCTCGAACCACATCTGGTCTTGATACTTCCTCCGCTTGAGCTGCTGCAACTACTGCTTCTCTCGGCTTCACTTTGTAGGTACTTGGCTCCGGTGTACGGTCTCCGCTTTTGAAATAGAAGACCGGATGGTCTGGAATCTCGAATACTACCCTCCTTTTACGACAGTCGATGGTAGAATAAAAAGTTCCAAGCCAATCCATTCCTAGAACCACATCGAAGTTCGGTATGTCCAGCACTTTGAAGTCAGCATAAAACTCTCGACTGCAGACGACGACTGGACATAAGCTGTATCCCATAGTTGCCTTTAGAACGCCATTTCCTGAACTGACATTCCAGCTGGATACAAGCGGTGAGACTGGAATCGCATGGGTTCAGACAAACCGTTGCGACATAAAGCAGTGTGATGCTCCAGTATCAAACAGTGCAAGTGCAGGGATTGAGGGTATTAAGATTGTACCTAAGGTATGTGGGATTTGTTTTAGGTATAGGAAATATGTAACTAAGTAGCAGGATAAAAAGCAAAGTTTGAAAAGAAAAGTTTACCAGTGATGACTTGTCCAGTGGCCTCAGCTTCTTCCACAGACATCGTGAAAGCCTGGCGCCTTGGTACATTCCTCCTGGCCTGAGGAGCATTCCTCGGAACGTTCCTTTGAGCTTGATGGAACTGACGAGGAGGTGGTGCAGCTTGCGGTCCTCTGGGTGGTGCAGGTAGTGCAGGTCTGGGAGCAGGTGCCTGAAGAGCTGGTCGCTGCGGATAAGTAATTGCTGGCCTGGGTGCAGCAACTGGGTTCTGTCTTTGGGGACAAGACCCAATATCGTGAGTAGCTGAGCTGCAGACTAAGCAAAGGCGGTTGGCTCGACGGCAGTCCTTCATCATATGTCTAGTTCTCTTACAGTAGGTGCAAAAGGCTGGGCTGGGACGATGGTTCGGTACTCCGGGTCGCCTTGGCACGAAAGGTGGCCTGGACGAGGCTCCACCTGCCATCTGGTTGGCAGGGTGTTTGACTCCTGCAGACTGAGGTCTGCCCCTCTCTTTTATCACTGCCTCATAACTGCGGGCAGCTTCCAGAGCATCCTCATGAGTCAGAAATTTTCCTGTGGCTAGAGCAGCCTTAATCTCTGTGTCCAGTCCTTGTTGAAAGCGACGGGCTCTGATCTCGTCCGTCGGTATCAAGTGTGCCGCGAACCTATTTAAAGATTGTGTTAGCTGTGTAGTATGTGATATTTAAAAAATTGAACTATTGTGACATATCTTACCGGCTTAACATGGTGAATTCAGCGTCGTATTCATCTACTGATTTTTCCCATATTGAACCCTGTTGTAGATGAATGAACTGCTGCTCCATTGCAAACCTGGCAGTCACAGGGAAGTATTTCGCGTCGAACTTCTCGCGAAAAGTCTTCCATTCAATTGGCTGTACCAGACGGCTTTCTTCCGCCTTCCACCAGTTGCGAGCATTATCCGTGAGCTATAGTTTTGCTACACGGACCCAAGCGATGTCTGGCACTTGAGCTGCTGCCAGATCGTCTTCGATGCTTTGTGCCCATTCTTCAGCTTCAAGAGGGCTTCCTTTACCAGAGAATTGCTTGGGGTGTAGGGCCCTGAATTGCTTTACCCCTGGTGCATCGGTCTCGGGGCGGTTCAGGAGTGGTTGCTGTCCCTCAAGAAGGCTGCGGATCGCCGCAAATAGCATTGTTTGCTCGGTAGGTGGCACGGGAACAGTTGGTGTGAGAGGTAGTGCTGGAGGTGTGTTGTTGACATTGGTGCTGGTGTTGTTCGGGGAATCCATAACCTTGAAGAAAAATTTAGGTTAGAACAGATTCAAATACATAAAATGATAAGATTCAAGGAATAGAAATTTGTAAGATTCAAGAAACATGAATTGTAAAGAATGTTTTAGTTGCTGGTTCTTGTGTTATATTGCTTAGGTTGTTCACGCAGACCAGAATTGCATGATAGGGATTCATACAGCTCTGACCTGCATGGGCCACCAATAAAACCTGTCACGCCCCGCTTCCCGGTGTACGGTGAAGTGGACGCGACGAGGTCCGCTACGTATATACTTCGAAGTACATACGCTAAGCGTATCTAAGAAATATAAAAGTAAATCACAAGAGACAATAGATATAGAAATAATAGCAACTTTATTAATAACATTCTTTTGTACAATGCATGAAAAGTAAATACAACTGAAATGAAAAGCGATGCCTAAACAGTGGCATAACAGGAAATGAAAATACTGAATAGAACAATGTACAATATCTAGAGCTCGGGGTCTTCGTGGAACTGCTCCAAGTCTTCACCGGTGGGCTCGATCTCTGCTGGGTCCAAAGCACCTGACGACATTCAAAGAAGAAAGAGATAGAATGTCGTCAGCGAACAGGTCGCTCGGTAAGTCCCAAAGATAAGGAAGAATTAGAAAGACAGCATAAGAGTATTTTCTAAAATATTATGTTGTAGGATATTGTGGAATATTGTGTTAACGCTGTTGTTTGTAGCTTGGTACAGAAGGATGCCAGTGTATACGAGAGGGGTCTCTATATGCTAGAGACCAGGGCAAACGGAATGTACAAGGAACCGTTAAGCCACGATACAACAACAATGGAATATAGGTTAGGTGTCTTAATCTGACCACCTCGTGCCACCATTAACACCTTCCGTACCAATCTACCCCTTAAACCCCGTAGTGTTTTGATAGTATTGTGTATTGTATTGTGTAAGTTGGATGACTGACCAAAACCATGATATCAGTAAACAGATTGTAACTGGATAATCAGGTAAATGGAATGATGGAATAATGGATGAATATCCATGGTTTGATTCAGTCAAGTTGTATAGATTATTAACTGGATTCTGGGATTCATGTATTCATATTGAGTTGGGATATTAAAGAATATAGATAGACTTGAATCATATTCAAGTCATAAATAATCAGACTCAAACCCGAGTCAGACTAAAAGAAATGTAATTTGAAGTTCTATAATTGTTAGGGTCTTTATTGTAATTTATAAAACTTGAGGGGGTTTTATGTAAAAATACTTTTGTATAGTTTTCAAGATACACCTCAGGTATTTATTATTCGTCTTTATTGTTATAATGAGTGTGACTTTATTTTGTGATATTTCTAGTGAAAATTACATAAATAAAGGTATTAATTTGTAATATTGATTTATTTGAAATTTAAGGTATTCTAATGTAACTTTTAATCTTGTAATTTTTAGGAAATGGTGGAAACTTTATTTTATAATAAAATAGGTGTTTAAATGATAAATATACATATGTTTATTCAAGAATAATTTTTAATAAATATTTTATTTTCCAAAATCTCATTTTTCTTAAATGTCGTATTTTAAACCTTTCGAGACCGAATGCTCCTTGCGGAGGTCTGCATCTCGCACTACTAAACCCGAGGATGCACGATAAACCGTACTATCCCTATCGAGTTCCCCAAAAGTGGGTTGTAGTGGAGCTTTGCAAAGATTTAATAAATACTAGTCATTTAGAAAACGGTTTTATAAATATAAGGTATTTATTTGTAAAAGGGTGTAAATTTCCGTATTTTAGATTCTAGGGTTTCCTAAGCCAACTAGCCTATTTCTAAATGGTCTAAACGACACGTCATTAGAAGCCTCAAATCGCCTCTTCAGCGCCAATTGTGGCCAGGTAAGTACAAGTGAGGAAAGAGGGATCCGCTCACGAATCGTGAGACGGGACTTTTAAAGTTACCTAAGCTCACTTGCCTAGCCTAGACACCACAAATTCAGGTTTAGATAAACGATCGATGTCCATGACATATCGTATTTTCCTATTAAAAGATTTTGTTTTAAAATTGTATACAAGTTAGAACTTTCAGAAAAGGTTTATAAAGAAAATGGTGTTTTAATGTAAAATCGTTTATTATCGTATTCTAAGTTTTCATGATATCAATTAGAGTTGTATTTGCGTGTGTGTGGAGGTAGGTCATTACCTCGTGATCTATTTTAAGGTATAGCAATGTTAAAGGGTTAATTGAGATAAACTAAACATGGTGGTATTTAAGTGCTAAAATACGGTATTTTGCAAAAGTTATCATTTCATGTGAGAAACTTTATCCAAATTGATTTTTATGTGATTAGTAGTCAACATGAATATGTTTAAGCATTATAGAATTAGTGACAAGTGAGTTTTGATAGAAAAACCGAATCGGAAATCGGTTTGTTCCGATTTCCGTCAGGTTTGAAAAGTCGTATTTTAATGGAAGAAAAGAAAGGTAGAAAAGGGGGACTTACGGGTTTGGACAATGCTAGAGAGTGAGAGGAAGGTAGTGGGTTTGCCGGCGCGTCGAAACATCGTCGAGAGCTCCTAGCACGATCACCGGAAAGTTGCCGTCGATTTCGTCAGCGCTTCACCTTTCACTCGTTTTCCGACGTACCAAAGTTCTCTTGGAATTTTGAGAGAGTGGACTTAGAAAAAGTGATGAGAGGGTAGAGGGTAGGGGTGTTTATATAGGGTTAGGCTAGGGTTAGGGTTTTAATTTAAAAAAATATTAAAAATTCATTAAAACTCATTAAACCTAGGATTAAAAGGGATTTATTGGCCAAATGATAACCGATCCAAGCATTTAGAGTATGCAGGAGGGTGGAACAGGTCAATACCCAACTTTTATCTGTTGGTGACTCGGCCGTCCGGCCAAGTCCGGCCGGCGGCGCGGGACCGAGTCGCCGGCCGGCGGCGCCGAGTCGGGCCGAGTCATGGGTCCAATGGCCGGGGATTCTTTGGGGGTACAATTTGGTATATTTACTTTTTGTTGTCCAGTACATATTTTGGGAGTTATGGCCTTTTGAATGTTGACTTTCCAAAAAAAATAAATACAAAAATAATGTGGGGCATGGGATTTGAACTCTGGTGGCTTGGTTCAGCAGTGCAAGGTGTTACCAATGAGCTACAAGCTCCTACTTGTAATTATAGAGTGAAATAAATACTTAAAGAGATATCAGCCGCAATAAATACTCCAAGTATACATTGAATTTAAATCAATTTTTTGTACATTAAAAATGGAGTTGTTACAGTCTACCCTCCTTAAAAAATTTCGTCCTCGAAATTTACAACTTTTATTTGAGGACTAGTTTACAAAGAGGTGTGGATATCTAGTACGCATTTCATCCTCCCTTTCCCAAGTGGACTCTCCTGGAGTGTCTTTCCTCCACATCACTCGAACCAAGTTAACTTCCTTGTTCCGAAGTGTCTTCACTTTCCTGTCCAGGATTTCCACAGGCTGTTGCTCACAAGACAAGTCGGGCTGTATAGTGAGCTCAGAATGATCGAGAACATGGCTGGGGTCACTCACATACTTCCTGAGTTGGGATATATGGAACACATTATGCACTCCTTCCAATGATGGTGGAAGCGCTAAGCGGTATGCCACTTCACCGACTCGTTCGAGTATGTCGAACGGTCCAATGTATCTCGGACTTAGCTTACCCCGTCTTCCAAATCGGATCACTCCGCGGTTCAGAGATATCTTCAGGAATACGTGATCTCCTGGCTGGAACTCCAAGTGTCGCCTCTTTGCATCAGCCCAGTGCTTCTGTCGATCTTGGGATATGCGCATCCTTTCCCTGATAGTACGAACCACATCAACAGTTGCTACTATCATCTCTGGTCCAAGAAGTTCCCTATCTCCGATGTCGTCCCAACTTAAAGGCGATCGACACTTCCTTCCATACAATGCTGCAAAATGTGCCATTCCTATGCTTGCTTGGTAGCTGTTGTTGTACGAAAACTCCACAAGATGTAGGTGATCTTCCCACGATCATTTGAAGTCTAGCATACACGCTCTGAGCATATCCTCCAAGATCTGAATAGTTCATTCCGATTGACCATCTGTTTGTGGATGATAAGCCGTGCTGAAGTTCAGACTTGTTCCCAAGCTTGCTTGCAGACTTTGCCAAAATTGCGATCGGAACCTGGTGTCACGATCGGAGACAATGCAGACCGGTACTCCATGAAGTCTCACAATTTCCTGTATGAGTTCATGGGTATCAGAGATAGTACTATAAAGAGTTTAAATCTTAATTAGATTATTACCTCCATGTACTTCATTGCTAGTGTCTCAATTGATTGGCCAACTCTAAATGAGATGAAGTGAGCCGACTTTGTGAGTCGATCCACAATGACCCATATGGCATCGTTACCTTTTGTGCTGTGAGGAAGAGCAGTCACAAAGTCCATCGTGATGTGTTGCCACTTCCATTCTGGGATTGGTAACGGTTGAAGTAATCCAGCAGTCCAGTGATGTTCAGCCTTTACTTGCTGACACACTAAGCATTTTGTGATGCTTCTGGCTACTTCACGCTTCATTCCATGCCACCAATAATTCTAACGTAGATCTTTGTACATTTTGGTACCTCCAGGGTGTACTGAATAGGGAGAGCTGTGAGCTTCTTTCATTAACTCTTCCCGAACAGGACCTTTTGGTACACACAATCTGCTGCCGTATCTCAAAGATCCGTCTTCATGGATGATGAAGTCTGTTCTGAGTCCATTCTCCACTTGTTCTCTGATCTTTTGCAACTTAGCATCACTTACTTGAGCTGCTTTGATCTGATTGACAATGGTTGATTGAACTTGTAGATTCATCAAACTTGAAGCATTACCTGGCATGACTACTTCTATCTCCATCTGATGCAAGTCTTGCTGAATCTTCCACTGAGCGGTGAGATTCATTGCTAATGGTTGGCGACTAAGAGCATCAGGTACTACATTCACCTTCCCTGGGTGATATTGCAAGTTGATGTCAAAGTCCGCCATGAGTTCTAACCATCTTCTCTGCCGCATATTCAACTCCTTCTGAGTAAACACGTACTTTAGGCTCTTATGATCCGTGTAGATGTTCACTCGTTCACTAAGTAGGTAATGACGCCAAATCTTGAGAGCAAAGATGACGGTTGCTAATTCCAAATCATGCGTCGGATAATTGCGCTCATGAATCTTCAGCTTTCTTGAAGCATAAGCCACAACCTTACCGTGCTGATGTAGAACACAGCCTAATCCCTTACCGGATGCATCGCAATGCACTTCGAATCCTCCAGATTGATCCGGTATGACGAGAATAGGTGCTGATGTCAACCTTGACTTGAGTTCTACGAAAGCTTGTTCGCATGCTTCTGACCACACAAATTCTTCATCTTTTCGTGTGAGCTTGGTCAGGGGCGTTGCTATCTTCGAAAAGCCTTCAATAAACCTTCTGTAATATCCAGCTAAACCCAAGAAACTCCGAATGTCCTTTACTGACTTTGGTGTTGGCCATTCGCTAACTGCCGAAACTTTCGCTGGATCCACAGAGATTCCTTCTCCTGATACGATATGTCCAAGAAAACCAACTTGATTTAGCCAAAACTCGCACTTGCTGTACTTGGCATAAAGATGATGTTGACGAAGAGTTTCCAGGACAATTCATAGATGTTCTGCATGCTCTTTCCGACTCTTAGAATACACCAGGATGTCGTCGATGAAGATGACAACAAACCTGTCTAGATACTCCCGGAAAACTTAATTCATAAGGTTCATGAATATTGCGGGTGCGTTGGTCACTCCGAATGGCATCACTAGAAATTCGTAATGTTCATAGCGAGTTCTGAAAGCTGTTTTGTGAATATCAGCTTCCTTGACCTTCACTTGATGATAACCTGAACGAAGATCCAATTTAGAGAAAACACAAGATCTACTTAGCTGATCGAATAGATCATCGATGCGCGGAAGTGGATACTTGTTCTTTATAGTGACTTCGTTCAAGTCTCTGTAATCGATACACATTCTGTATGAACCTTCCTTCTTCTTCACAAGTAGTACAGGTGATCCCCAACTTGAAGTGCTGGAACGAATCCATCCTTTCGCCAGTAATTCGTCCAACTGTGTTCGGACTTCCTTCAAACCTTCCGGACTTAAACGATAGGGTGCTTTGATCACCGGTTGTGCTCCTGGTACTAAATCAATACTGAATTCAAGAGCTAGATCGGGAGGCAAACCTGATATATCGTCAGGAAATATATCATCGAACTCTCGAACCACATCTGGTCTTGATTCTTCCTCCGCTTGAGCTGCTGCAACTACTGCTTCTCTCGGCTTCACTTTGTAGGTACTTGGCTCCAGTGTACGGTCTCCGCTTTTGAAATAGAAGACCGGATGGTCTGGAATCTCGAATACTACCCTCCTTTTACGACAGTCGATGGTAGAATAAAAAGTTCCAAGCCAATCCATTCCTAGAACCACATCGAAGTTCGGTATGTCCAGCACTTTGAAGTCAGCATAAAACTCTCGACTGCAGACGACGACTGGACATAAGCTGTATCCCATAGTTGCCTTTAGAACGCCATTTCCTGAACTGACATTCCAGCTGGATACAAGCGGTGAGACTGGAATCGCATGGGTTCAGACAAACCGTTGCGACATAAAGCAGTGTGATGCTCCAGTATTAAACAGTGCAAGTGCAGGGATTGAGGGTATTAAGATTGTACCTAAGGTATGTGGGATTTGTTTTAGGTATAGGAAATATGTAACTAAGTAGCAGGATAAAAAGCAAAGTTTGAAAAGAAAAGTTTACCAGTGATGACTTGTCCAGTGGCCTCAGCTTCTTCCACAGACATCGTGAAAGCCTGGCGCCTTGGTACATTCCTCCTGGCCTGAGGAGCATTCCTCGGAACGTTCCTTTGAGCTTGATGGAACTGACGAGGAGGTGGTGCAGCTTGCGGTCCTCTGGGTGGTGCAGGTAGTGCAGGTCTAGGAGCAGGTGCCTGAAGAGCTGGTCGCTGCGGATAAGTAATTGCTGGCCTGGGTGCAGCAACTGGGTTCTGTCTTTAGGGACAAGACCCAATATCGTGAGTAGCTGAGCTGCAGACTAAGCAAAGGCGGTTGGCTCGACGGCAGTCCTTCATCATATGTCCAGTTCTCTTACAGTAGGTGCAAAAGGCTGGGCTGGGACGATGGTTCGGTACTCCGGGTCGCCTTGGCACGAAAGGTGGCCTGGACGAGGCTCCACCTGCCATCTGGTTGGCAGGGCGTTTGACTCCTGCAGACTGAGGTCTGCCCCTCTCTTTTATCACTGCCTCATAACTGCGGGCAGCTTCCAGAGCATCCTCATGAGTCAGAAATTTTCCTGTGGCTAGAGCAGCCTTAATCTCTGTGTCCAGTCCTTGTTGAAAGCGACGGGCTCTGATCTCGTCCGTCGGTATCAAGTGTGCCGCGAACCTATTTAAAGATTGTGTTAGCTGTGTAGTATGTGATATTTAAAAAATTGAACTATTGTAACATATCTTACCGGCTTAACATGGTGAATTCAGCGTCGTATTCATCTACTGATTTTTCCCATATTGAACCCTGTTGTAGATGAATGAACTGCTGCTCCATTGCAAACCTGGCAGTCACAGGGAAGTATTTCGCGTCGAACTTCTCGCGAAAAGTCTTCCATTCAATTGGCTGTACCAGACGGCTTTCTTCCGCCTTCCACCAGTTGCGAGCATTATCCGTGAGCTATAGTTTTGCTACACGGACCCAAGCGATGTCTGGCACTTGAGCTGCTGCCAGATCGTCTTCGATGCTTTGTGCCCATTCTTCAGCTTCAAGAGGGCTTCCTTTACCAGAGAATTGCTTGGGGTGTAGGGCCCTGAATTGCTTTACCCCTGGTGCATCGGTCTCGGGGCGGTTCAGGAGTGGTTGCTGTCCCTCAAGAAGGCTGCGGATCGCCGCAAATAGCATTGTTTGCTCGGTAGGTGGCACGGGAACAGTTGGTGTGAGAGGTAGTGCTGGAGGTGTGTTGTTGACATTGGTGCTGGTGTTGTTCGGGGAATCCATAACCTTGAAGAAAAATTTAGGTTAGAACAGATTCAAATACATAAAATGATAAGATTCAAGGAATAGAAATTTGTAAGATTCAAGAAACATGAATTGTAAAGAATGTTTTAGTTGCTGGTTCTTGTGTTATATTGCTTAGGTTGTTCACGCAGACCAGAATTGCATGATAGGGATTCATACAGCTCTGACCTGCATGGGCCACCAATAAAACCTGTCACGCCCCGCTTCCCGGTGTACGGTGAAGTGGACGCGACGAGGTCCGCTACGTATATACTTCGAAGTACATACGCTAAGCGTATCTAAGCAATATAAAAGTAAATCACAAGAGACAATAGATATAGAAATAATAGCAACTTTATTAATAACATTCTTTTGTACAATGCATGAAAAGTAAATACAACTGAAATGAAAAGCGATGCCTAAACAGTGGCATAACAGGAAATGAAAATACTGAATAGAACAAGGTACAATATCTAGAGCTCGGGGTCTTCGTGGAACTGCTCCAAGTCTTCACCGGTGGGCTCGATCTCTGCTGGGTCCAAAGCACCTGACGACATTCAAAGAAGAAAGAGATAGAATGTCGTTAGCGAACAGGTCGCTCGGTAAGTCCCAAAGATAAGGAAGAATTAGAAAGACAGCATAAGAGTATTTTCTAAAATATTATGTTGTAGGATATTGTGGAATATTGTGTTAACGCTGTTGTTTGTAGTTTGGTACAGAAGGATGCCAGTGTATACGAGAGGGGTCTCTATATGCTAGAGACCAGGGCAAACGGAATGTACAAGGAACCGTTAAGCCACGATACAACAACAATGGAATATAGGTTAGGTGTCTTAATCTGACCACCTCGTGCCACCATTAACACCTTCCGTACCAATCTACCCCTTAAACCCCGTAGTGTTTTGATAGTATTGTGTATTGTATTGTGTAAGTTGGATGACTGACCAAAACCATGATATCAGTAAACAGATTGTAACTGGATAATCAGGTAAATGGAATGATGGAATAATGGATGAATATCCATGGTTTGATTCAGTCAAGTTGTATAGATTGTTAACTGGATTCTGGGATTCATGTATTCATATTGAGTTGGGATATTAAAGAATATAGATAGACTTGAATCATATTCAAGTCATAAATAATCAGACTCAAACCCGAGTCAGACTAAAAGAAATGTAATTTGAAGTTCTATAATTGTTAGGGTCTTTATTGTAATTTATAAAACTTGAGGGGGTTTTATGTAAAAATACTTTTGTATAGTTTTCAAGATACACCTCAAGTATTTATTATTCGTCTTTATTGTTATAATGAGTGTGACTTTATTTTGTGATATTTCTAGTGAAAATTACATAAATAAAGGTATTAATTTGTAATATTGATTTATTTGAAATTTAAGGTATTCTAATGTAACTTTTAATCTTGTAATTTTTAGGAAATGGTGGAAACTTTATTTTATAATAAAATAGGTGTTTAAATGATAAATATACATATGTTTATTCAAGAATAATTTTTAATAAATATTTTATTTTCCAAAATCTCATATTTCTTAAATGTCGTATTTTAAACCTTTCGAGACCGAATGCTCCTTGCGGAGGTCTGCATCTCGCACTACTAAACCCGAGGGTGCACGATAAACCGTACTATCCCTATCGAGTTCCCCAAAAGTGGGTTGTAGTGGAGCTTTGCAAAGATTTAATAAATACTAGTCATTTAGAAAACGGTTTTATAAATATAAGGTATTTATTTGTAAAAGGGTGTAAATTTCCGTATTTTAGATTCTAGGGTTTCCTAAGCCAACTAGCCTATTTCTAAATAGTCTAAACGACACGTCATTAGAAGCCTCAAATCGCCTCTTCAGCGCCAATTGTGGCCAGGTAAGTACAAGTGAGGAAAGAGGGATCCGCTCACGAATCGTGAGACGGGACTTTTAAAGTTACCTAAGCTCACTTGCCTAGCCTAGACACCACAAATTCAGGTTTAGATAAACGATCGATGTCCATGACATATCGTATTTTCCTATTAAAAGATTTTGTTTTAAAATTGTATACAAGTTAGAACTTTCAGAAAAGGTTTATAAAGAAAATGGTGTTTTAATGTAAAATCGTTTATTATCGTATTCTAAGTTTTCATGATATCAATTAGAGTTGTATTTGCGTGTGTGTGGAGGTAGGTCATTACCTCGTGATCTATTTTAAGGTATAGCAATGTTAAAGGGTTAATTGAGATAAACTAAACATGGTGGTATTTAAGTGCTAAAATACGGTATTTTGCAAAAGTTATCATTTCATGTGAGAAACTTTATCCAAATTGATTTTTAAGTGATTAGTAGTCAACATGAATATGTTTAAGCATTATAGAATTAGTGACAAGTGAGTTTTGATAGAAAAACCGAATCGGAAATCGGTTTGTTCCGATTTCCGTCGGGTTTGAAAAGTCGTATTTTAATGGAAGAAAAGAAGGGTAGAAAAGGGGGACTTACGGGTTTTGGAAAACGCTAGAGAGTGAGAGGAAGGTAGTGGGTTTGCCGGCGCGTCGAAACGTCGTCGAGAGCTCCTAGCACGATCACCGGAAAGTCGCCGTCGATTTCGTCAGCGCTTCGCCTTTCGCTCGTTTTCCGACGTACCAAAGTTCTCTTGGAATTTTGAGAGAGTGGACTTAGAAAAAGTGATGAGAGGGTAGAGGGTAGGGGTGTTTATATAGGGTTAGGCTAGGGTTAGGGTTTTAATTAAAAAAAATATTAAAAATATATAAAAATTCATTAAAACTCATTAAACCTAGGATTAAAAGGGATTTATTGGCCAAATGATAACCGATCCAAGTATTTAGAGTATGCAGGAGGGTGGACTAGGTCAATACCCAACTTTTATCTGTTGGTGACTCAGCCGTCCGGCCGAGTCCGGCCGGCGGCGCCGGACCGAGTCGCCGGCCGGCGGCGCCGAGTCGGGCCGAGTCATGGGTCCAATGGCCGGGGATTCTTTGGGGGTACAATTTGGTATATTTACTTTTTGTTGTCCAGTACATATTTTTGGAGTTATGGCCTTTTGAATGTTGACTTTCCAAAAAAAATAAATACAAAAATAATGTGGGGCATGGGATTTGAACTCAGGTGGCTTGGTTCAGCAGTGCAAGATGTTACCAATGAGCTACAAGCTCCTTCTTGTAATTATGGAGTGAAATAAATACTTAAAGAGATATCAGCCGCAATAAATACTCCAAGTATACATTGAATTTAAATCAATTCTTTGTACATTAAAAATGGAGTTGTTACAGTGAAGCTGCTCCTGAAGTTTCAGAATGGCCTCCTACTAAGCGCCTCAATAAAGCTAAAAACATCAGAGATGATTTTTTCACCTTCATTGTTGAAGGAAATCCGCAATCTTTTGAAGAAGCAATGAAATCTAGCAATGTTATTCTTTGGAAAGAACCTATGGATGATGATATGGACACGCTGATTTAGAACATACTTAGGAATTGACGGATTTTCCTAATAGGGCAAGACTAATAGTGTGCAAATAGATATTCAAAAGGAAGCTGCAGGCAGATGGCATTATAAAGAAGTACAAAGCAAGGCTAGTGGCCAAAAGATTCACTCAGAAAGAAGGAATCGATTTCTTTGACATCTATGCCCCAGTCTGCCGAATGACCACCATCCATGTTCTAATTGCTTGGGCGGTGGGCCAGGGTCACATCATTCATCAGATGGATGTGAAGACCACTTTTCTGAACGGTGATCTTACAGAAGAAATCTATATGGATCAACCGGAAGGATTTGTTGTTGCCGGCTTGAACAACAAAGTCTGCAAATTAATCAAGTCTCTCTATAGATTGAAGCAGGCTCTGAAGTTGTTGCACGAGAAGTTCTGTAAGATTATTTTGAGCGATGGATTCCGAGTCAGCGAATCTGATAAGTGCCTGTGTGTGAAGGTCGTTGAACATAAAGTAGTTATGATATGCCTATATGTTGACGACTTGCTGATCGTTGGGACCGATATGCAGATACTCACTTCTACGAAGGATTTTCTTTCGGCCCAATTCAACATGAAGGACTTTGGGAATCAGAATTGTGAGGACTAAGTAAGGTAATGGACTATCTCATTCTCACTATATAAAGAGTATGCTGAAGAAGTATAGATACTTAGATCTGCCAGAGTTAGTGTTGGGACGCAACGCGCGCATGCTTATGTGGTTTTGAAAGAAAGGTTTTAGAAATATGATGCACGTGAGCTCGATCTCGTTTTAAAATATAACAGCAAGTGCACGGCTCGTTGTAGCTAGCCGGCAAGTATGGGTCGATCCATAGGAAATTGGTGATTAAGGATTTTTACGTCAAGTTCAAAGAGAAAAGAATGAGTTTGGTTTGGTTTGTCACAAAAAAATATAAAACGAAGTATATAAGAGAAGAAAAGCGGCTATGGCTCTGGTTCGGATGGTTGAATCATGGTGATGTCTTCGACACCCTTTAGATCATGATTGTTCCCTCCTCTCGTTGGATCCGATCATGAAACATGTTTTATCAAAGCAATTGCGAAGCATAAACCATCAAGACAATGTGATATCTCAACGCGAGGCATGAAACTATCCGTTACATTCTCATTTATCGTTTGTATGTCCGAGCATGATGTATCAAAACTAAGCACAAGGGTTAGCAAGTATACAACATCACAACTAAACAAATTAGCATATGAGAAGTAAAGTTAGTGTTAAACTTGTTAAGTGTGGGGTGATAGTATAGGGTGTATGAAGAATGGTGTCAAACAACTTGTTAACAAAATACCCTATCTAAACACTTATCAATCTTAACACTAGTGTGATTCTAACTTTAACATTGTTAAATGGAAACTTGGAGAGAATATGGTATATGATGAGCTTACCAAGTAACCATGGAATCAAAATACCATATCAAACCAACACCAATAAGAAATCTTAAACTTACAATCGCTTTTAAGTGTTGGGTTATACTAGTGCTTTGACCATCTACCGTGGTCGTTTGCGGAACAAAATTTTTCTAGGTTTCGAAAAACTGGCGCTAAAATAACCCGATGTCGGATCTACCATAAACCTAAACTAGCTAACATGAGAGGAGCTAACAACTATGATGGGAATTCTCACCCAAGGATCCGTGTCCTTTGGTCTTCTTTCCTCTTCGTTCGCTCCAAGTGATCTCCTTGAACGAGCATGTTCTTCTTTGCTTGCTCCTTCGGTTCTCCGGGATCGAGCTTGTTCGTCGGTCTCCCTCCGTCGAAGATGATCCATCCAAAGGATGTAGTCCATGGCTCTAGCTCCACACTAAGTGTTAAGTGGAGCAACTAGAGGCTTTAGATTGCTAGTCTAAAGAGTCTAGGATGTAATGTGAGGTTCTTTGTATGTTTTTATCTCACCTTCTCTCTTGATTCTCAACACATGAGAGTGTAGAGAGGAGGTAGGAGATGAAGGTGGAGGAGCTCAAGAAACAAGAGAGGCGAGTGAAGCAAAATGGTGAGCTTGAAAATAATGAATCAAGCATGTGAGAGAAAATCTTCACAGTTGGTTTTGTAAAAAAAAATTTCCCAATATAATAAACCAACCATGCTTCAATAGTTAGCACAAATGAATATAAAATTCATTTTTCAATACTATTGAGGCATGGTTCTCACCATACTCCCCATACCTTGCTTTACACCTCATTATCCATTTAAAGATAAATGGAAATAAGCAAAATGAGGTGTCCACCTTCTAGAATGTTTTCCGTATAAAATACGGATTACAGTCTACTGTATATACATACCTGTATTCGTATAAAAATACGAATACCCGAAGAGATAGAATAACAAAAAGAATATAATACTAGAATATACATATCGAAATACATATATGTAAATTATTAAATCAATACTTGATTTAATAATCTGGCTCAATCCCGAGCCGGCTAGTATTATCAACTGTCCGATCCAAATTCCAGGTACATAGTACAATCAATCGATCGGAACCCTCCACGTATCCAATACGGCTTCTACATCATTTCGCCTGAATCAGAAAAACCCTCTGTATGGGACTCTAAAGACTCGACAGTATGCCGGCAATGAGTTACTGGATAAATCTATAGCCACATGCACCTCAGCGGCACTAGCAGTACGTAACGGCTACCCGGGTACCTGTCGAAAAGGAAGGACGAAAAGAAAACTCATCTGGATCCCTACTAAGCCTATCTGTGACAATCTCCGTACAGTCCGGTCTCTTCGTCTGAGAGTATCGCATACCGGGTCTAGGGGTGGTAAACGTCAGACCTTAATAACCCGATAATTCGTGCTGATACGGCTCAGGAACAATCCGGGAAACTACTGATCAACCTATCAGTAAATCCCAACTGCCTTGGCCAAGGCATTATGGTCTTGGCCAATCGAACACAGTCCGATATCGACTCCCTATACCGGGAGAGACAAATCCCCAACAATCACTCACTGCCTCAATGTGGCTCGGGACTGTACCCAACCAAAACCTGTTTGCACGACCTAGTAGAGCCGTGGTAGGGTAGTGATCAAAGTACAGTGGGAACTCACACGAGAAAACTGACGATCTCGGGTCAGAAGACTAACCTGTACTCATGTCACCTGAGAACTGCTATCCGACGATGGGTATAGTACCATCTAGAAGTTCTCGACGAGTCCGTCCAGTATACTCATACCCAGTGAGCACCTGTATACGATCTTAGGTATGAAAGACCAATGGCTAAGAGACCAACCATTGCCCCTCATCGAGGTTTAAAAACGTATACACCAGTCTACTCCAGAATATCGATGCCCAGTCTCGATACTCCCACGACTAGGGACCTTTTATGGATGTGCTTATCGACTACCCTGCTTCCATAAGTATGATCTCCATCACAACGCAGGTCGTCAAGCATTGATCTTACGGGCTTTATCAACATGTATAGATGATACATAATAACAAGTAAAACGTATGTACATGTTAAGATAAAGACAAACAAATAGCATACTATCATATCGAGTAAGATTGTCCTGTACATACATATGTCCAAGCATCCACATGTATATATTTACAATAATGGCCTCTAGGGCATACATATCCAACAATCTCCCACTTGCACTAAGGCCATATATTGGCATACCGAGTACCCAACATCTGCTCTAGGGCCAGCTGTTGGCGTATCGCATACCCAACATCTCAAAAAATTGCTCGAACGGTGCTTGAGGGAGGGCCTTCATGAATGGATCCGCCGTGTTTTCTTTTGTGTCCACTCTCCGTGCCTCGATCTCCCGGCGATCAACGATCTCCCCAATCAGGTGATACCGCCTCAAGATGTGTCTAGATTTTTGATGGGACCGTGGTTCCTTCGCTAGAGCTATAGCCCCATTTATATCGCAATATAAAGGTATCGGATCAACAATGGACAGAACTACCTGAAGTTCAATAATGAACTTCTTTATCCAGACCGCTTCTTTTATGGTATCGTTCGCAGCAATGTATTCAGCCTCCATCGTCGAGTCTGCGACGGTGTCCTGTTTGGAGTTCTTCCAACACACCGCCCTTCCATTGAGGGTAAACACAAAACCCGAGACAGACTTGCTGTCATCCTTATCAGTCTGGAAGCTTGAATCGGTAAAGGACTCGACCTTAAGGTCTCCATTACCGTAAACCAAGAACATCTCCTTAGTCCTTCTCAGGTACTTGAGAATGTTCTTCGCAGCTATCCAATGATCCTCACCCGGGTTTGACTGATACTGGCTCGCCAGGCTAAGCGCGTATTCTACGGTTGCATATAATGCCCTCAAAGTCAATTATTGGATCGCAGGAACGTGATTGCAATGATTGAGGATGACCTATACCGGTAGGACAGTCTTACTCGAGATGATAGTATGCTATCTGGTTTTCCTTTATCATCGTGTACAGCTTTAGGTGACATTACAGATCACTATTGCACGTTGATAGAGCTCTTGGGATTCTTGCTTGACTACCATCAGTATGATGGAGATCATATACGTGAGAGTTGGGTAGTCTATAAGCACATCCTTAAAAGTGGTCCCTAGTCTAGGGAGTTTCGAAACAGGGCATCGATACTCCAGAGTAGACTAGTGTATACAGTCGAAACCCCGACGAGGGATGGTTGCCGGTCTCACAAGCCATTGGTGTTAGTTGGTTCACCTAAGATGTATACAGGTGTTCATTGGGTTATAAGTGCACCGGACAGGACCCGCCGGGAACCTGCTAGTTGGTATTGTACCTAGCGTCAGATAGCAGTTCCCAGGTGACATGTGTATAGGTTAGTTCATCGACCTTAGATCGTCATTTGTCTCGTATGAGTTCCCACTGTGCTTTGATTATTACCCTACCACGGCACAAAGGAGTCGTGCAAACAGGTTTTAGTTGGGTACAGTCCCGAGCCACATAGAGGCAGTGAGCGGATCGTCAGGGATTTCGTCTCTCCCGGTATTGGGGGTGAGATCGCGCTGTGTCTGGGAGAGCCATTACACAAAGCCCTCGGCCGAGGCAGGAGATTTACTGGTAGGTATTCCAGTAGTATCTCAGGGTGTTCTGGGCTATACTCCGACACGACTTATACCGCTTTTGGGGGTCTGACGTTACCAGCCCCCTAGGCCCGATATGCGATGCTCATAGAAGAACGGACTGGACTGTACGGATATTGTCACTGATAAGCTCAGTAGGGTTCCAGGATAAGTTCGCTCATCATCTTCCCTTTCGGCCAATACAGGGGCAGCCGTTACGTACAGCTAGTATCACTTTCGTGCTTATGGTTAAACCCACTACCAGAGTATTGATGAGTCTTTAGAGTCCCCCATAGATAGTTTTCTAAGTTTGGGCGAAACGTTGTAGAGGTCGTATGGTTTTATGGCAGGGTTCGAACATGCACGTGCACTTGTGCACGTGTCATGTTTCTGACAGATAATACTGGTGGGCTTTGGTTTAAGCCGGATCTATATATTATATTGAGTCGGAATATTTTAGTCTCATTGTATTCATATTCGGTCAGAATATGGATGCAGGTATGTATATACAGGTGAGGGGTATTCTTGTAATTCGTTACAAGATTACTTTAGAAGATGCATTTCTTTTTTTCTTAAACATTTTAGTTTAAATGTTTAAGTGTTTTTGAAAGTGTGACTCATGGTTATGACTCGTTGATTCTAGCATGTTCACTAATGACTCATGGTAATAAGTCATGTAGTGAGTCATAAAGAGTTAATGAGTTTTGTTTTGGGTTTGATATTTTAAGGTTGAGTTGGAGATATTTTGAGATGAGATTTTCTTTGTTTTTCCAACACATAAACCCAATAGATATCAACACCAAATTAGTAGGCAACAAGGGGTTTTTTAGAGCTTGTTTTTTTTGCTCACTTGATTTATCTTGAGCTTGCACTCTTCATCCTTCTTGCATCTTCTTCAACCTCTACCCTATCCCTCTCATGTGATAAGAACCCTAGGGTGTTTGAGACAAAGTATTCACACTCATTCTCTACTTCATCTTGGACATGTCGGTTAGCAAATTTCATGTCCGAGTTGCCTCGGTATAGAGGCGGGAGCCCGTATAAAGATTCGTTGACGTGGTGCCACCTCGACGAGGAGACCGGAGATCGAGCGAGATCGGAGATGCCGCGAGGAGCGTGGGATGATGGCTAAAGACCGAAGGACACGGATCAATCGGTATAGCCATTCTAATATCTTTTTAGTTAGCTAGTTTAGTGTTAATGACACGATCCGGGTTAAAGTCTATGCTAGCACCAGTTTATAAAAGTTTTTGTTCCGCGTTTGGCCTCGGATTGACGGCCGGGGCGCTACCGTAGACTTACATGGTATCAGAGCCACGCCATTAACCTTTCCTAGCTTATTCTAATGTGTTTAAAATATCGATCGAACGAAATTTCCAAAACCGCATTTTCAATGTTAAAGTTTCTGTCGAATTTTTAAACTGGTCTAAAAATTATTTTGGGTATGTCAGAAAATCGTGCAGGCTTTTTTTAAGACTCTGGAAGAAATTTGGGAGCACGATCGTACCATCACACCGCGGAACTGCGGCGGAAACATCATGTTTGCCGTGGTTGCGCGGCGCAATAGTCGATTCATTGCACCATATTTCTTCTGGGTGTCTTTCATGTGGAATTGTGGTTTCTGGAATATTTTGTTTAGGCCCAGATTTTGTTTGAGTACTGGATTTGTACTTGGGGCCCACTTCGGGAAGTTTTGTCGATCGAGATTTTAAATATGTTAGTTTGCAGTGCTTACATTATATCTGCGACCGTGAGTGTCATTAGAGCGGTAAATCTTGTCTAATTGCTATAGTTTTTTTTAGACGGGTTTGCGAACGTGACATTCGCGTTGATGTTCTGTGTTGTGCTGTGATGTTGCGGATTTGTCGTGGTGGATAGCTGTGTGCAATGGTAGTGCAGTTTGGATTTATTTGTACATTTGATATCGCGGGACGAGCGTCCGACATGTGGACTGCCGTCACTACCTGTTTGTATATTATTCTTTAGGGGCACGACCGGGTTGAGGTCGATGTACCCGTTGTACATATCTGTACTAGGATTACCCCACGACGGAGTGCACGGATAGCCGGGTTCTGGAGGGCAACGGGTCCGCATCTTATGTCTTTGAGGGGGAGGGGGCCTCACTCTAGGATTGGCGGGCTATTCTCCGCACTCGTAGGGGGTACAGGTTGACCCAAGGAGGGGTGCTCAAGTTACCGGATTCCGTGAAGTGCTAGATGGTCCATTCACTTTGCTGAAGGGGGCTGCCTTGCTTCAGGTTTTGGCGGGTAACTTGCCACACTCGTAGGGGTCTAGGTTTCATTGCACAGGCTATCCACACGACCTGGGGAACGTCGGGTTTCAGTTGCGGCTCTATGAAACACGGGGCTCCCAGATTATCTGTATTGTTCTGTGATGCTTATTACTTTTCTGTGATGTTGCATTATCACGCCTGGGGCGATTTATTGTATATTGATATATATACTAGTAGATATTGTATATGTTTTACACCCGCGCTAGTCCAGTCCCCGCTCTGTCGTTAGTTAAGTAACCTAACGGGTGATGACAGGACCCAGTGGCAAACGCGGATGGCATATACGTACATTTTATTTTCGTTCTTTTCTGGTGTGATTAATTGATGGGACTGCGTTGATTCTGATCAATGCAAGGAAAACAAACCTATTCGATGTTGTTGGAACAATTTTCAAAAAGCTATTATTGCAAGGACGTTTTCTTTTGTTTTGCACAGTGGTATTCGGTTATGAATATCCAGCACCTCATTCGACGAGGCAAGGGCCGAGATCCCTTCACCGGGAGTGACCCCTTGGGCAGAGATTTGCGTCAGGGTAATAACTTCACTATAGTCGATTACTTTTTGCTTTGCATCGCGGTATTCAGTTGGAATATCCTGCACCTCATTCCACGAGGAAAAAGCAGAGATCCCTTCACCGGGAGTGACCTCTTTAGGAAAGGTTTTCGCCACTATATATTTGTAAAAATCTATCAGGTTCCTTCAACGACATCAAGTTCATTACGTTAAAAGTTTTTCGCCAAAAACTAGCCGTAGCCCTCCGTCATTTCAGTTGGATATTCAGTAGTATTCAAGCTATGTATTTTGACCAACGCCAAGGCATAGTGTTTGGTAGCTGCTGGGTATTCATCTGTTGCATAGATAGATGCGTTGGTTTTGGACAGTCGTACTGCCATTTTGGCCAACGTCAAGAGTATGTACGGGTGGGTTCAAATTAATCTGGATAATGATGGGTAGAACTTGACATGTGACTTATGATATTTTGGCCAACGTTAAGGTCATAAGAGCATGGGGCAAAAATCATATCGGGAGTTTCTAAAGAAACTGAAACTTGCCAGGCATGCACATACCTTCTGGAGTGTGATAACATGAGTGGATTCCTTCACGTTATCATGCGATGAGAGTTGGATCCCGATTTCCACTGATGAGTTGGTTTACTCTTCGGGTGATCCCGACTAATTCTTCTTTTAGGTTTGGAGGAGAATTTGACGATACAGTGGGAGGTTTCCTGATTAGATAAAGTGATAACCATTTTGATCTAGGTTAGAGTACACGCAGAGTGTTTCTTTTCTCTCTTTCTTTGGCAGCGACCATGACCCGACCCTAGACTATGACTCAGTGACCAAGTTAACCGAACCTTCTTAAAATACTGGCTTTTGGATTGTCTGAGTTGCATACATCATTGCCACTCCTTCTTTTACCCTTTGCATTTCTCCAGAACACCTCATATTACTACGAACATCCACTTCCATTGGATAAATCCATCGTATAGTTATATACGTACTCGAAGGAACTTGTTCCAGATTCGAGGATGGATTCTGGTTCAGGAGAAATAGAATAAGGTTTATTCAGTTGTCTTTTATCATCACCTTATCTCAGGTTGCGAGTACTCCTAGGATTAGGAGGGTACACCTATTACGCTTATTGGATAGTCTTCTTCCAAAACCATAGGTAGGTGCTGAAAGGTAGGGAAAGGAGAAAACCAATTAGCCAATGTTGGGTGTACAGAAGGTAATAAGTAAAGACATATAAATGGATTAGAAAAAGGGCAAAGTATATTGCAACTGCTATCATTCACGACCAAACCGAGTATATCATCGCCACTCCTATTTCACCTTTGTTTTTTCTCCAGTTCAGGAGAAATAGAATAAGGTTTATTCAGTTGTCCTTTATCATCATCTTCTCTCAGATTGCGAGTACTCCTAGGATCAGGAGAGTACACCTATTAGCTTATTGGATAGTCTTCTTCCAAATCTTAGGCTTGTGCCGAATGGTAGGGAAGGAAGAAAACCGCTTAGCCTAATGAGGTGTACAGAAGGTAATGAATAAAGACAAATAAAGAGATTTGGAGAGATGGCAACGAAATATATGGTTGCAGTCATGAATCTGGATAATGGAAGAGACATTACTAGGAATACCCGGATACCCTTTCGAAACATTTTCATGTTTCAGTTTCACTGTGCATTGTTAATAGAAAACTGATTTCCCAATTAGACACTTGCTCCAAGGTATGTAATTACCAGGTATGGTTCTCACATCTGTATGGTTTTACAGATGATGAGTGGGAGTAAGTTATTGGGAATCAGGTGATCATCCTCATTATATCGGAATTCGTTGTAATTGGTGATATTTGAGGAAATCACCTGGGTACAGTTTTCAACCTACGACACACAAAGTATGAGTTATTCAACTCAAGGGACTTATACAAAGTATTGTATGTTTTTCAGTGTCCATTAGAACAAAGGGGTTGGTCCTCGTACTATATTCTGTTTACTTATGACTTCTCTAGTTTTTAGACATGTGTTTCGTAGAAATACAAGGTCCAAGTTTGAGGAGTTATAGGTATAAGAATAAAGTAGAGACCGTGTGTAGCAAGTATCGGGATTCTTCAAGATGATCGAAGATGTAAATACTTGTGTTGGGTATTCAGTCAATAGTAATGGTTTTGAGAAACTTGTTTCTCTTTCAGGTTACTCATAACTGGATGCACTCCTAAGTTGAGCAATGCTGATCGGCCTCTCTCTCCATTAAGTTGACATGCACTGGAGACAGCTGCATGATTTGAATCTGGTTCCAGTTAAATCAATGCCAAAGTTTCTATATTGGATATAGAATGGTTCATATCTTAACGATGTTAAGGTACGGGGAGTTGTCCGTCTTATGCTTAAAACCAGACTCTGGATAACTCAAGGCACGTTTATGTAATGGATGTTTGTGGGTTGACCCAGGCTATGACGAGGGTTGGATTTCTACCATCTGGACGATCAATAGAGATATTGTTCTTGACTCGCCATAGTTTTAGTAAAATGGATTTTTTTTCAGAAAACAGAAGTAGGAGTATGGTAGAACTGGAAGTGATTCCAGAACCGCAAACGATTACTAAAAATTTAATAGGGCCTAAAGATTCAATCAGGTTTGACATTCCATTAGCCACTCCGCAGATATGGTGGGTAACCTTAGACACCCGAGAGGTACTCCGGTAGCATCAATGACGGTGACAGAGAGGTTCTTGTTAACCCAGACTTTCCATTACTGCTGTTCCAGACTATGAGACCCGGCAGGAGGATGAGTATAGCGTCGTTCTAAACTTGCTTTAGAAGTGCACGTGTATATGACTCTGCCAGAGGGTTGTTGTGGTCAGTGGGAGCAGCGGAAGCATAGTGGACAAGTTGCTTATGTCCATTTATAGACTAAAGCAGATATAGCAGAGATAGATCATCTATTTTTGATGTGACAGTCATGGGTTTGACTTCATCAGAATAGGGGATGGATCTGTTAAGAAGGTAGTAAGGTGTGATGTCCTGGTATTTGGTTGACATACACAGAGTAGGAAGTGAAATTCCTATACTACGATCGGTTATACTATGGTTGTCACACAGTTGTTTCTCCACATAGGATATGGATATCATATCAGACATTCTGGTTACTAGATCTTTGGTTTTAGATCTAGATTTGGGTGGTTTCCCAATCTGGGTACTTAGACAGTATTCTAAAAGGTATTTTAGAATGGACGACTCCTGGAATGGTGGTCTACCTGCAGGTGATGGAGTCACCCTCTCTAAAGGTGTCTTATAGACTAAAGGGAGAGGGATGTGCATGATTGACATATCACTTGCTTAGGCAATTGAGTCAATCATGAGATGTCAAGTACCACACCAGATGTTGTTTTTGTACTAGATGCAATAAGATGATATTAATCCAATCCTGGAGAAATGTTAGGAAGTAGTTTTAGAACATAAGTAAATGTTCAAGGGACTTGATAACGGTAGCCTCCTTCGGGAGATGGTTATCACTCCAGGCTTCCAAGGTGATCTGGATGACAGAATGACTGTCAGAGTTATATTTTTTTCTCTGACGAGGGGCGGTAGTTTGGACAGGTGGTCCAAGAAGATACTGAGGGAGGCATGGCGCAGGATACTGATTAAGTTCAATTGACGATACAGTCTAAGAAGTTTGGATTTAGAGTTCATTCGTGAACTAGGTCCCATCAGATATTCAGACATATTCTAAGACATGTATTGCTCAATTCGGGAGATAGCTTTCTCCGCGAACTTGAGATTAAGAGAGACATAGAAAGAAACATCAGGGAGGATCCATTCACTGAGGCTATTTCTCGAACACTATAGTTTTACAAACGAGTTTTGTGAAACTGATTAGTAGAGGAGTTGGGTGTTCGGTATTACACGGGCTGTGAGTATGTGACATCGCAATAATTAGCCTTAAGTGCATGTGGGAGATTGTTGGATATAGTGCCCTCAAAGTCAATTATTGGATCGCAGGCACGTGATTGCAATGATTGAGGAGGACCTATACCGGTAGGACAGTCTTACTCGAGATGATAGTATGCTATCTAGTTTGCCTTAATCATCGTGTACAGCTTTAGGTGACATTACAGATCACTATTGCACGTTGATAGAGCCCTTGGGATTCTTGCTTGACTACCAGCAATATGATGGCGATCATATACGTGAGAGTTGAGTAGTCTATAAGCACATCCTTAAAAGTGGTCCCTAGTCGAGAGAGTTTCGAGACAGGGCATCGATACTCCAGAGTAGACTAGTGTATACAGTCGAGACCCTGACGAGGGGCGGTGGCCGGTCTCACAAGCCATTATTGTCAGTTGGTTCACCTAAGATGTATACAGGTGCTCATTGGGTTATGAGTGCACCGGACAGGTCTCGCCGGGAACCTGCTAGTTGGTATTGTACCTAGCGTCAGATAGCAGTTCCCAGGTGACATGTGTACAGGTTAGTTCATCGACCTGAGATCGTCATTTGTCTCGTGTGAGTTCCCACTGTGCTTTGATTATTACCCTACCACGGCTCAAAAGAGTCGTGCAAACAGGTTTTAGTTGGGTACAGTCCCGAGCCACATAGAGGCAGTGAGCGGATCGTCAGGGGTTTCGTCTCTCCTGGTATTAGTGGTGAGATCGTGCTGTGTCTGGGAGAACCATTACACAAAGCCCTCGGCCGAGGCATGAGATTTACTGGTAGGTATTCCAGTAGTATCTTAGGGTGTTCTGGGCTACACTCCGACACGACTTATACCACTTTTGTGGGTCTGATGTTACCAGCCCCCTAGGCCCGATATGCGATGCTCGTAGACAAACGGACCGTACTGTACGGATATTGTCACTGATAAGCTTAGTAGGGTTTCAGGATGAGTTCGCTCATCAGCTTCCCTTTCAGCCAATACATCGGCAGCCGTTACGTACAGCTAGTACCACTGACGTGCTTGTGGTTAAACACACTGCCAGAGTATTGACGAGTCTTTAGAGTCCCCCACGGATAGTTTTCCAAGTTCGGGCGAAACATTGTAAAGGTCGTATGGTTTTATGGCAGGGTTCGAACATGCATGTGCACTTGTGCACGTGTCATGTTTCGGACAGATAATACTGGTGGGCTTTGGTTTAAGCCGGATCCAAGTATTATATTGAGTCGGAATATTTTAGTCTCATTGTATTCGTATTCGGTCGAAATACGGATGCAGGTATGTATATACAGGTGAGGGGTATTCTTCTAATTCGTTACAAGATTAGTTTAGAAGATGCATTTCTTTTTTTGTTAAACATTTTAGTTTAAATGTTTAAGTGTTTTGGAAAGTGTGACTCATGGTTATGACTCATTGATTCTAGCATGTTCACTGATGACTCATGGTAATGAATCATGTAGTGAGTCATGAAGAGTTAATGAGTTTTGTTTTGGGTTTGATATTTTAGGGTTGAGTTGGAGATATTTTGAGATGAGATTTTCTTTGTTTTTCCAACACATAACCCCAATAGATATCAACACTAAATAAGTGGGCAGCCAAAGGGTTTTTTAGAGCTTGTTTTTTTTGCTCACTTGATTTATCTTGAGCTCACACTCTTCATCCTTCTTGCATCTTCTTCAATCTCCACCCTATCCCTCTCATGTGATGAGAACCCTAGGGTGTTTGAGACAAAGTATTCACACTCATTCTCTACTTCATCTTGGACATGTCGGTTAGCAAACTTCATGTCCGAGTTGCCTCAGTATAGAGGCGGGAGCCCGTATAAAGATTCGTTGACATGGTGCCACATCGACGAGGAGACCGGAGATCGAGCGAGATCGGAGATGCCGCGAGGAGCGTGGGATGATGACTAAAGACCGAAGGACACAGATCAATCGGTATAGCCATTCTAACATCTTTGTAGTTAGCTAGTTTAGTGTTAATGGCACGATCCGGGTTAAATTTTATGCTAGTGCCAGTTTATAAAATTTTTGTTCCGCGTTTGGCCTCAGATTGACGTCCGGGGCGCTACCGTAGACTTACAGCTACATCTGGTCTAGTACACAGCATTGCATATATTATAGATCCTACCGTCGAAACGTATGGTATAGTGCTCATTCGAACCCTCTCTCATCAGTGTTGGGAGACATCTCTTTGGAGAGCGTGATTCTATGCAATGCGGGTATGTTACCACGCTTGGAATCTTACATACTAAATCTCTTTAGTACGGTCTCTATGTACCCGGACTGTGAAAGTCCTAATAATCTCTTGGATCTATCTATATAGATCTTAATCCCCAGAATGTACGAGGGATCACCCAGGTCCTTCATGGTGAATCTTTTTGATAAGAATAGCTTGACCGATTGCAGCATAGGAATGTCATTTCCTATTAAGAGAATGTCATCCACGTACAGGACGAAGAATACAACAGTTCTCCCTACAATCTATTTGTAGATACAAGGCTCATCCTCATTTTTGATGAAGTCAAATTCCTTAACTGTCTCATCAAAACAGATGTTCCAACTCTGCGACGCCTGCTTTAATCCATAAATGGATTTAAGCAACTTGCACAACTTCTCGCTGCTCCCACTGTCTACGAATCCCTTCGGCTAATCCATATAAACGCTCTCTTCTAAACTTCCATTTAGAAAAGCCTTTTTTACGTCCATCTGCCAGATATCGTAGTCATGGTAGGCAGCAATGGCAAGTAGGATTTGATTGGATTTCAGCATAGCCACTGGAGAAAATGTTTCATCATAGTCCAATCCTGGTCTTTAACGAAAACCTTTTGCAACAAGTCTCGTCTTATAGGTTTCCACCTGTCCATCTGCATCAATCTTCTTTTTGAAGATCCACTTGCATCTAATGGGTTTTACCTCAGGAGGAGCAACATCCAAAGTCCAAACTTTGTTGGTATACATAAACTCCATTTCGGATTGCATAACTTCAAGCCATTTTACAGAGTCTTTATTGTTAATGGCCTGCTTATAACTAGTAGGATCATTTTCTTCCAAGATACAATCCTCTCGATCCCCATCTATGAGAAAATCGTAGTATCTTTCAGGCGGACGAGAAATCCTACTAGATCTGCGGAGCGCCTGAGGTTCATCTCGGATTATTGAATCCTGTGATTCTATCAAATTTTCAGTTGTTGTTTGTGTATCTGGAATCTCTTCCAGTTCCACCATACTTCCACTGGTTTCTTTTACAAGAAGCCGCCATTCCAAAAAGGTGGCATTCCTAGAGATAACAATCTTTTGTTCCTCTGCATGGTAGAAAAGATATCCTCGCGAATGTTTGGAATATCCCAAAAATTTACACAAAACTGATCGTGCCTCGAGTTTGTCCACATTGTGCTTTTTAACATAAGCCAGACAACCCCATATCTAAATGAATTTAAGACATGGTTTCTTTCCACTCCATATTTCATATGGAGTTTTAGGCAGAGATTTAGATGGAACCTGATCAATAGGTACGCTGATGTTTCAAGCGCAAGCCCCCAAAATGAATGAGGCAATTCAGCATTACTCATCATTGAGCGAATCATATCTAATAGGGTATGATTCCTCCGCTCCGATACACCGTTGTGTTGTGGTGTATACGGAAGAGTAAGCTGAGAAATAATACCATTCTCTTTTAGGTATTCTAGGAATTCCGTGCTTAAGTACTCCCCTCCTCTATCAGATCAGAGGATCTTGATACTTTTGCCAGTTTGTTTCTTTACTTCGTTCTTATATTCTTTGAATTTCTCAAAAGTTTCAGATTTGTGTTTCATAACATACACATATCCGAACCTAGAGCGATCGTCAGTGAATGTGATGAAGTATGAGAACCCACCCCTTTCATGTATAGACATTTGACCATACACATCACTATGTATGAGTCCCAAGAGCTCTGCTGCTCTTTCTCCGTGTCCGGTGAACGGAGATTCGATCATCTTTCCCTTGAGACAGGACTGAAAGTTTCATATGATGAAAATTCAAACGCATTCAAATATCCATCTTTATGCAACTTACTTAGTCTTTTCTCTCTGATATGACCAAGTCTACAATACCACAAGTAGGATTCGTTCACTTCTGAACTCTTCCTCTTGCGTGTGTTTTGTACATTGAAAACCGTGTTTTGATTTTGAACATAGATACCATTACACAGTGTACCTTCTGCAACCAATACCTGATTAAGGTAAATGTTCATGATATTTCTATCTAGAACAAACTTATATCCATCTTTATCAAGTAAAGAAACTGATATGATGTTGCAAATCATGGAAGGTATATAGTAGCAATTGTTCAAAATCATAGTATTGTCGCTTGGCAATATTAGGTGATATTCACCGACGGCGGTAGCATCAACTTGTGCTCCGTTCCCTACTCTGAGGGACATATCACCCGGTCCAACCATTCTATTTTTTCTCAATCCTTATAATAAATTACATATGGGAGATCCTGATCCTGTATCTAGTACCCAGGAGGTAGGGTTGACCGAAAAACAGTTTTCAATAACCAATATACCCGAAGAAGATTCTTTAGAATGCTTCTCCTTCAATAGGGTTATCTGAAATTCCTAACAGTCCTCTTTCCCTTCCCTATACTCATGACAGTTGTCATAAGTTAGAGCAGAATCGACGTTCCCCAGCCCCGTGTAATAAGCTGGTTCGGTCAAGTCAATCATTTTATTATCTTGATAGGGCGTGAAATGGTTGCTACCTGGAGATAGAGAAAAGAAACACTCAGTGTGCGCTCTTGCAAGATCAGATTGGTTATTAGTTTATCTAATCAGGATGGCTCCGACTGTTTCCTCGAATTTTCTTTCAAACCTTTAAAAGGAAAACTAGTCGGAATCATTCGTACCTCACAATTTCGCTAACCGTTCAGCCAGGTGAGTGTTGGTACTCCAAGTGAGGTTCCCCATGCTCTTGCATGGACCTAACTAAAATAAACCTCCTTTCCGCAGAGGCATAGCCTCGTTAACACTTTTCTAGACACCTAATAGGTTAGCTAATTGTGAAGTGAAAAATATCTCCCAAGAGTAATCCTACTCATCAGTAGGATCGGGGTCCAACTATCATCGCGTGATAACCTAGATGGAAGCCGCTCTAGTTACCACACTCCAGAAGGTATGCAACACTAGCAAGTTTCCTGTATGTTTGAAACTGCCGATGTGGTTTTTTCCCCTAGGACCCAAGTGACCTTGACTAAATATCAAAATGTCAAAAGGTCCTAGTCAAGTTCTACCCGTCATTTTCTTGATTGCATTAGACCCACCCGTACGAGCCTTGACTAAAAATCAAAATGATCGCACGACTGTCCTAACCAATTGCATTATCATGCAACAGAAAAGTATTACATAGCTACCGAACACTACACCTCGACTAAAGATTGAAATGCGTAGCACGAATACTAAGCACTACCAATCCGAAATGATGAAGGGCTACGGCTGGGTTTTTGGCGAAAAACCCTTTAACGTAATAAACTTGATATCGTTGAAGGAACCGAGTAGTTTTGAAAAGGAGTGGTTTAGGCTCCGCTTTTGAAAACTTCTGGTTTTGAAAAAACCGAGTAATCTACAATATAAACTTTTTCTCTAGAGGTCACTCCCCGTGAAGGGATCTAGGCTCTTGCCTCCTAGAATGAGGTGCTGGATATTCATGACCGAATACCACTATGCAAAGCGAAAGAGTATAACTATAGTTTTTCAAAATTTGTTCCAACAACATCTTTTAGCTTTATTTTCTTGCATTAATCAAAATTAATGCGGTCCCATCAATTAATTCCTATCACACCAGAAAAGAACGAAAATACAATTTACTTAAATGCCATCCGCATTCGCCACGGGGCCCCGGCATGCACCGTTAGGTTAATTAACTAACGACGGAGCGGGGGCTGGACTACCACGGGTGCAAAACATATACAATATCTACTAGTGTGTGTGTGTATATATATATATATATATTGTTAGTTGTATGTATGCCCTAGAGGCCAGTATTGTACAGATGATGTATATTATATTGGATGCTTGGACATATATAGAGATGACTTTCTTGCTCGATATGATAGTATGCTATCTGGTTACTCTTTATCTTAACATGTATACCTGTCTCTTTAAACTGTCTTATAGTTACATGTTGATAAAGCCCTTAGGATGTGTACTTGACTACCTGGACTGTGATGCAGATCATACTAGTGGGGACATGGTAGTCCATAAGTACATCCTTCAAGGTCCCTAGTCGTGGGTGTATCGAGACGGGGCATCGATATACCAGTGTAGACTAGCGTATACGCTTCTCGACCCATGAGATGGGCGATGGATGATCCCATATCCATTGGTGTTTGACATCAGAGATGGTATACGGGTGCTCAGTGGGGACTGGGTATACTGGACGGACTCGCCGAGAACTCCCAGATGGTATTATACCTCACGTCAGATGGCAGTTCTCAGGTGACACTTGTACAGGTTAGTCTGTAGACCCGAGATCGTCATAGAGTCTTGTGTGATTCCCACTGTGTTTTGATCTCCACCTTACCACGTCCATGAGGGCATGCAAAACGGTGGTCTTTGGGTACAGTCCCGAATCACATGGAGGCAATGAGCGATAGGAGGGGTTTCGTCTCTCCCGGTATTGGGGGTTGATGTTGCGCAGTGCTCGATTGGCCGTAACAGGGAAGTCCCTGGCCAGGGCTGATCAGAGATTTGCTGGTAAGTGTTACCAGTAGTTTCTCGACCCGTTATGAGCCTCACATCGGCACGACTTATCGGTTGTTGGGGTCTGACATTTACCACCCCTAGACTTGATATGCGACATATCGGACGAACAGACCGGACTGTACGGTAAGTGTTACTGGTTGGATTCACAGGAGTGTGAGCGGACTAGCTCGTCGATTTTCTGATCGCTCAATACCCGGATGGCCGTTACGTTTAGCAGACCGCTTGCGGCTTGTGGGTGCTTGATATGATCATCATCTGCTACCGGCGTATTGACGAATCTTTAGAGTCCTACACAGAGGTTTCCTGGCTCAAGCGAAACGAAATAGGAGCGCATATGAGATATGTGCAGGACCGAGAATAATGCGTGTATGTGATACCGTATTCCATTCTCGCGATGGATGTATCGATTGGTTATATTCGATATAACCTAGATATCGAATCAAGGATTGATTCGATAAGCCGATACATAGGATACTAGTCGGTTATATGCGATATGACCGGATCGTTAAATCAAGTGTTGATTTAATGATTTAATGTATAATTATATATTTGATATATTACTTTGCATTAACTAGTATTGGTTCACTTTAAATGGATTTTCTCACTTGATGTGCAAATTGTATATGTGCTATACTTTTGTGCACATGTTTGTATCATGTTTGATGATGCTTGCTCATTTAGTTAAGTGTATAGAATTAAACCTAGGTTAAGAAAGTGATTAGGGTTTTTATTTATCCATTCTTTTATTTATTCATTATTGGAAAAAGAATGGGATAAGAATACAAAATGGTTGCTTTCATTCTTGAACATTGTTGAAGCTTCATGAAGCTTTGACTTTGTGACCATTTTGTCTTCACACTAAACCCTAACCATTCTTCTAACCTTAGTCAATTCTCTACACTTAACTATGGTTCACATTATGATAAGTTTTGATTTTCTTTTCATTTTAAAAAGAACTTATCATATTTCTTTCTTCTTCATCATCTTCATCTTCAAGAAAAACCTTGCCTTCATCAATGGCAACTTGAGCAAAAGTGAGAGAAATCCAATTCTAAAGTGAACCCATCTCCTATTTCTTCACCCTCTACCTTTTGCCAAGTAGTATAGGGTGTTTTCTTCACAAGTTTCACAACTTGGTGAAGTTGGAGCTTGAACTTGTGATGCCTCGACGTAGATCATCTTCGGCACGAAGCCGACGACCTAGTTCGCCCATTTCCCCGATGAAGCCGACGATTGAGTTCGGGATGCGAGATGGACAGCGATAGGAAGCCTACGTGGAGCTAAGGAAGTGGAGAACCGGATCTACAAAGGTTGTAGCCTCTCTCCTTTAGTTAAGATGTTAACTAGTTTCGTTTATCGCCTAAATTTCTAGTCAACGATCTTGTCTAGGGTTTCTCGGCACCGTAAAATTTGAAATTGGCATGGTTGATGCCTTGTGAGACCTCTTGTGAGTGCCTAAGAACCCTACAGTGGTATCAGAGCCTAGCTAGAGCCTTAGGCGATGTCTAGATGGAGTTTGAAGTCCGATCGACCCGAAACCCCAACTCAAATATTGCTCTCTGGACTTTTTCTAAAAAATGGGATTTTTCCATATTAAAAATTCTTAAAAATATCAGCATGAAGATATAAGAATTATGGTGCAAAACGAGCTCATGATGCGTCTAAACCACCGCGGAAACGCGGCAGAAGCATGCCTTCTGCCGCGGTTCCGCCGCCTACTGTTCACAATGCGCAATAATTTTTGCACAGTAATTCCTCTTTTCTGGTGCTGAGTTTTATGGGAATTTTTAATATTTATTCAAGAGTTGAATTTTCTGGGATTGTTTTGGGGATTCGGTGTTTCAATCGGAGTATCAAATTTTGTCTATGTGGCCTTCCGGATAAATTTTAGAATATGTTAAAAAGTTCGACCGGATATAAATACCCAATTTTTCCCCTGTCGGGAAATTTCTAAGTGTTGGATTTTTCCGTAGTTTAACGACGTTCTAAGAAGTGCAAGTAACGCGATGGACCCTCTAGAAGACAACAAACCTTAACTCGATTATGTGACCGTCTTGAACTGCCCTTTGAACCTTCGGGTTTGGGGCAGTACGGCGTGCCACATGTGAGGCGTTGGCTTGACCCTTCTACGGCTGGACCGTTGGTACTGAGGCACGAACTGAATGTTGTTAGACTTATTTCATGTGTTGAGCTGTATCGGGAAAACTTGGGTATTCGACTGTTCGATCGGAAAGTTTAACATTTTCTGTTTATCTGGAATGTGATACAATAATTGGAATTCACAAACAGTTATGAGATAACTGAATGAATGTTATAAATCTAGCGGTTTAGTTTCACTTGATATTGAAAAGAGTTTTCGATAATGAGACTAAAATGCGGGGTTTATAACTGTTAGGCATGTGATGTCTAAGTATTTCATTAGATTAGGCATGTGATGTCTAAAGAGGTTGCGGATTCCAACTGTTGTAGTTTTACACTTTCTTTTCTGTGACCGTAAGTGTAGTATGTTCATATCGCCGGTTTCGTTGCTATACGTCAGCGACAATTGGGGTATGCATACTTACTTACGTTGATGACATGTGGTGTTATGTGTTGCTGGATATGTTATATTGGGTCGTCGTGTTTGAATAGCCGGGATTTTTTATGTGAGATGAGTGTTTTTTCATTTTCATTCATGTAAAAACTTGTATGTAATATTCTTTTTATTTGGGGCACTTCCAGGTTGCGGAAGTTGTCACCTTTTGTATATTGTTTACATTTCCGCATTAGGATAGACCCAAGGAGGGGAGCACAAGTAACCGGGTTCTAGGGTCCAGTGGGAGACCATCTCGAGGAGTCGAGTCCGGGTCTCCTAACCCTAGAATTGGCAGGGTTGCTTGCCGCTCTCGTAGGGGTCTTGGGGTGTGGGATTGGCTATTCATCACGACCGTGGAATCCGTGTTTTATACTGGCTCGTATTGAAAACACGGACGTCCTAGTATATCCAATGTTTCATATGTTTCTTCTGATGCGATATCTGTGATGTGATCATGTGATGTTCTGTGATAGATACTGTATATAGTATATATGATATATTATATAGACGTTACTTATGTTTTACACCCGTGCTAGCCCTGCCCTGCTCTGTCGTTAGTTACCTAACCTAACGGTGCATGAGGGGACATCGAGGCGAATGCGGATGGCATAAGTGTACGTCGTATTTATCTGTGATGTTTAGGTATTTAAATGATGGGACTTCATTAATGTGATTAATGAAAGAAAAGAAACCTAAGATGTTGTAGAATCAAATTTTAAATAAAAAAGGGTAGCTACAGTTCTTGCTTTGCATAGCGGTATATATGATATACCCTGCACCTTATTCGATGAGGAAAGGACCGAGATCCCTTCACCAGGAGTGACTCCTTTAGCAATAACTGGCATATGCTACACACTCGGTTTGCTTTTGATTGTTTTTGAGTTTTGCTTTGCACAGTGATATATATGATATATCCCGCACCTCATTCGACGAGGAAAGGGCCGACGATCCCTTCACCGGGAGTGACCCCTTTAGCAAAACTAGAAAAGCCTCAAAATCACTCCATTTCAAAACTTCATTTGATTCTTCAACGATATCAAGTTCATTACGCTCATGGTTTTTATGAAAAACCTGCGTAGCCCTCCGTCATTTCAGATAAGTACTAGTTAGTATTCGTGCTGCGGTAGTTTGGCCTCCGTCAAGGCGCAGTGTACGGTAGCTAACTAGTGCTTATCTGCTAGCATATGATGCGATTGGATTAGGGTATTCGTACGGCGTTGTTTGGCCTCCGTCAAGGGTCGTGCGGGTGGGTTTAATTCAATCAGAAAATGACGGGTTGAACTTGACTAGCGGACTATGGGTTGTTTGGCCTCCGTCAAGGTCATAGGACGCTAGGGGCAAAATATTATCGGGAATTTTAAGTGTTGAAATTTGCAATGAGATTGCATACCTTCTATGAGATAGTTGGATCCCGATACCCACTGCGAGTAAGAGTTACTCCTGGGAGAGTTTTACACATTGCAATTAGCTGATCAAGTAGGTGTCTAGAAAGGTGTTAACGAGGTTACGCCTCTGGGAAAACGAGGTTTACATTAATTAGGTTCGTGCGAAAGCACGGGGGACCTCCCTCAAAGTACCGACACTGGCCTGGCTGAAAGATTGGCGAACTTGTAGTGTGTAATTAATCCCGGCTAATCTTTCCTTTTAGGGTTTGAAGGAAGATTTGATAAAAAGCAGTGGGAGCCATCCTGATTAGATAAGATAATAACCAATCTGATCTTGCACGAGCATACGCTAAAGTGTTTTCTTCTCTCTCTCTCCAGGTAGCGACCATTTCATGCCCTAATGAAGATAATAATATGGATGTATTGACCGAACCCGCATGTAATACTGTGCAGGGGAACGTTGAACCCGTTCTATCTTATAAGTGTTATAAGAATGAACAGGAAACAGGAGAATATCTGGATTCTCAAGCCGCCCAAAAGAACATGCATGTTGATGCATCTTCTACAGGTGTGTTAGTTATTGAGAACTGTTTCTCAGTTCACCCTACGTCCTGGGTATTAGATACCGGATCAGGATCCCACATATGTAAACAGTTACATGGGCTACGAAAAGGTAGAGAACTGGGAAAAGGTGATCATTCCGTTCAAGTTGGGAATGGGGCAAATGTTGCAGCCAAAGCAGTTGGCGAATATCACCTTGTATTACCAAGTGGTGATACACTGATTCTAAATGAATGCTATTATATACCGAACATAATGTGCAACATTATATCAGTTTCTTTATTAAGTAAAGAAGGATATAATTTTGTATTACAAGGTAATGTTATGAACATATTCCTAGATCAAAAGTTGGTTGCATCAGGCTCGTTGTATAATGGCATATTCATTCTCAATCAAAATACGGTCCTCAATTTACAAAACACACACAAGAGGAAGAGTTCTGAACTAAACGAATCTTTCTTGTGGCATTGTAGACTAGGTCACATCAATGTGACACGACTTGCTAAGTTGCATAAGGATGGATATTTAAATTCATTTGAATTTTCATCTTATGACACTTGTCAGTCATGTCTCAAAGGCAAGATGACCAAAACTCCGTTTACAGGACACGGAGAAAGAGTTACCGAACTCTTGGGACTAATACATAGTGATGTATACGGTCCCATGTCTACACATGCCAGGGATGGTTCTTCGTACTTCATTACATTCACTGACGATCTCTCTAGATTCGGATATGTGTTCTTGATGAAACACAAATCAGAAGCTTTTGAGAAATTTAGAGAATATAAACAAGAAGTAGAGAACCAAACGGGCAAAAGTATTAAGATCCTTCGATCTGATCGAGGAGGAGAATACTTAAGTAACGAATTCAGAGATTATCTGAAAGAGAATGGGATTCTCTCTCAGCTTACTCCTCCTTATACACCACAGCACAACGGTGTATCGGAGCGAAGAAATCGCACCCTATTAGATATGGTGCGCTCTATGATGAGTACAGCTGAGTTACCTATTTCCTTCTGGGGATATGCACTGGAGACTGCTGCATACCTACTGAATAGAGTTCCGACCAAATCAGTGCCCACCACTACTTATGAGATATGGAATGGCAAGAGACCATGTCTTAATTTTATTCAGATATAGGGTTGTCCGGCCTATGTTAAAACACAAAATCCGGACAAGCTCGAGGCAAGGTCTGTTCTATGTAAGTTTGTTGGATATCCCAAACATTCGCGAGGGTATATCTTCTACCACTCCGAGGAACAAAAAGTGTTTGTTTCTCGACATGCCACTTTCTTAGAAAAAAGTTTTCTTATGAAACAGATAAGTGGCATTGAGGTAGAACTGGAAGAGGTTCCAGCGACACAAACTATAACAGAAGACTTGGTAGAACCAGAGAATTCAGTAGAACTCGACGAACCCCAGCCTCTCCGCCAATCTAGTAGGGTTTCTCGTCCACCAGAGAGATACTACGGTTTTCTCATTGACGGTGGAAGCGAGGATTGCATCATGGAGGATGATGACCCAACTAGCTTCGAGCAGGCCATCACGAGTAGGGACTCGGTGAAATGGCTGGATGCTATGCGGTCCGAGAGGGAATCCATGTACACCAACAAAGTATGGACTTTAGACGTTGCTCCTGAAGGGGTAAAACCCATTGGGAGCAAGTGGATCTTCAAGAAGAAACTTGGTGTAGATGGGAAAGTGGAGACTTTCAAAGCTAGACTTGTTGCAAAAGGTTTTCGTCAAAGACCAGGTGTGGACTATGACGAAACCTTTTCTCCAGTGGCTATGCTTAAATCCATCCGGATCATGCTTGCCATCGCTGCATATCATGATTACGAAATCTGGCAAATGGATGTTAAGACCGCCTTTCTAAATAGTGATTTAGAAGAGTGCGTGTACATGACTCAGCCAGAGGGCTTCGTAGATAGTGGGAGCAGCGGGAAGGTGTGCAAGCTGCTTAAATCCATTTATGGATTAAAGCAAGCGTCGCGGAGTTGGAACATCTGCTTTGACGTCGTTATCAAAGAGTTTGATTTCGTCAAAAACCCAGATGAACCTTGTATCTACAAGAAGGTGGCAGAGAGTAAGGTTGTCTTCCTCGTATTGTACGTGGACGACATACTCTTGATAGGAAATGATATTCCTATGCTGCAATCGGTCAAGCTCTTCTTATCACAAAGATTCTCGATGAAAGATCTTGGTGATGCCTCCTGCATATTGGGAATTAGGATCTATAGAGATAGATCCAAAAGGATATTGGGATTGTCCCAATCCAGGTACATTGACACCATACTAAAGAGGTTTAGTATGGAAGAATCCAAGCGTGGGAACTTGCCCACGATCTCTGGAGTCACTCTCTCCAAAGAGATGTCTCCCAAGACTGATTTGGAGAGAGCTCGCATGCAAGGGATACCCTATGCTTCGGCTGTAGGCTCTATCATGTACGCGATGCTGTGTACCAGACCCGATGTAGTATACTCACTAAGTGTAGTGAGCAGGTATCAAGCTGATCCTGGAGAGAGTCACTGGACAGCTGTGAAGAGCATTCTCAAGTACTTACGAAGGACTAAAGAGATGCTCTTGGTGTATGGTAACGGAGAACTCCAAGTGGAGTCCTTTACCGATTCGAGCTTCCAGAGTGATAAGGACGACTCTAAGTCGCAGTCGGGTTTTGTCTTTACCCTTTACGGAGGGGCGGTTAGCTAGAAGAGTTCCAAGCAGGAAACCGTGGCAGACTCGACGATGGAGGCTGAATACATCGTTGCCAACGATGCCGCTAAAGAGGCTGTCTGGATCAAGAAGTTCATTACTGAACTTGGTGTGGTTCCATCCATTGAGCATCCAATACCTTTGTATTGCGATAACAATGGAGCGGTGGCTTTGGCCAAGGAACCCAGGTCCCATCAGCGATCCAGGCATATTCTGAGGCGGTATCACCTGATCCGGGAGATAGTTGATCGCCGGGAGATCGAGGTCAGGAGGGTTGACAGGAAGAACAACACGGCGGATCCACTCACGAAGGACATTCCCCAGATACAGTTTGAGAGACTCTTCGGGATGCTCGGTATGCGATACTACAGCAGCTGGCCCTAGTGCAAGTGGGAGATTGTTAGTTGTATGTATGCCCTAGAGGCCAGTATTGTACAGATGATGTATATTATATTGGATGCTTGGACATATATAGAGATGACTTTCTTGCTCGATATGATAGTATGCTATCTGGTTACTCTTTATCTTAACATGTATACTTGTCTCTTTAAACTGTCTTATAGTTACATGTTGATAAAGCCCTTAGGATGTGTACTTGACTACCTGGACTGTGATGCAGATCATACTAGTGGGGACATGGTAGTCCATAAGTACATCCTTCAAGGTCCTTAGTCGTGGGTGTATCGAGACGGGGCATCGATATACCAGTGTAGACTAGCGTATACGCTTCTCGACCCATGAGATGGGCGATGGATGATCCCATCCATTGGTGTTTGACATCAGAGATGGTATACGGGTGCTCAGTGGGGACTGGGTATACTGGACGGACTCGCCGAGAACTCCCAGATGGTATTATACCTCACGTCAGATGGCAGTTCTCAGGTGACACTTGTACAGGTTAGTCTGTAGACCCGAGATCGTCATAGAGTCTTGTGTGATTCCCACTATGCTTTGATCTCCACCTTACCACGTCCATGAGGGCGTGCAAAACGGTGGTCTTTGGGTACAGTCCCGAATCACATGGAGGCAATGAGCGATAGGAGGGGTTTCGTCTCTCCCGGTATTGGGGGTTGATGTTGCGCAGTGCTCGATTGGCCGTAACAGGGAAGTCCCTGGCCAGGGCTGATCAGAGATTTGCTGGTAAGTGTTACCAGTAGTTTCTCGACCCGTTATGAGCCTCACATCGGCACGACTTATCGGTTATTGGGGTCTGACGTTTACCACCCCTAGACTTGATATGCGACATATCAGACGAACAGACCGGACTGTACGGTAAGTGTTACTGGTTGGATTCACAGGAGTGTGAGCGGACTAGCTCGTCGATCTTATGATCGCTCAATACCCGGATGGCCGTTACGTTTAGCAGACCGCTTGCGGCTTGTGGGTGCTTGATATGATCATCATCTGCTACCGGCGTATTGACGAGTCTTTAGAGTCCTACACAGAGGTTTCCTGGCTCAAGCGAAACGAAATAGGAGCGCATATGAGATATGTGCAGGACCGAGAATAATGCATGTATGTGATACCGTATTCCATTCTCGCGATGGATGTATCGATTGGTTATATTCGATATAACCTAGATATCGAATCAAGGATTGATTCGATAAGCCGATACATAGGATACTAGTCGGTTATATGCGATATGACCGGATCGTTAAATCAAGTGTTGATTTAATGATTTAATGTATAATTATATATTTGATATATTACTTTGCATTAACTAGTATTGGTTCACTTTAAATGGATTTTCTCACTTGATGTGCAAATTGTATATGTGCTATACTTTTGTGCACATGTTTGTATCATGTTTGATGATGCTTGCTCATTTAGTTAAGTGTATAGAATTAAACCTAGGTTAAGAAAGTGATTAGGGTTTTTATGTATCCATTCTTTTATTTATTCATTATTGGAAAAAGAATGGGATAAGAATACAAAATGGTTGCTTTCATTCTTGAACATTGTTGAAGCTTCATGAAGCTTTGACTTTGTGACCATTTTGTCTTCACACTAAACCCTAACCATTCTTCTAACCATAGTCAATTCTCTACACTTAACTATGGTTCACATTATGATAAGTTTTGATTTTCTTTTAATTTTAAAAAGAACTTATCATATTTCTTTCTTCTTCTTCATCTTCATCTTCAAGAAAAACCTTGCCTTCATCAATGGAAACTTGAGCAAAAGTGAGAGAAATCCAATTCTAAAGTGAACCCACCTCCTATTTCTTCACCCTCTACCTCTTGCCAAGTAGTATAGGGTGTTTTCTTCACAAGTTTCACAACTTGGTGAAGTTGGAGCTTGAACTTGTGATGCCTCGACGTAGATCATCTTCGGCACGAAGCCGACGACCTAGTTCGCCCATTTCCCCGATGAAGCCGACGATTGAGTTCGGGATGCGAGATGGACAGCGAGAGGACGCCTACATGGAGCTAAGGAAGTGGAGAACCGGATCTACAAAGGTTGTAGCCTCTCTCATTTAGTTAAGATGTTAACTAGTTTCGTTTATCGCCTAAATTTCTAGTCAACGATCTAGTCTAGGGTTTCTCGGCACCGTAAAATTTGAAATTGGCATGGTTGATGCCTTGTGAGACCTCTTGTGAGTGCCTAGGAACCCTACATATATATATATATATATATATATATATATATATATATAACATTTGTCCCAGGCATGATATAAGCAACATCATAGATCAATAACAAGCAACACAGAATGGTGGATAATCTTGGAGCCATGGATTTTATTTGAGCCGCAAATGAGACCTGACGTTCCCGGTCATGTGGATAGCCCGTGCAATGAAAACCTGGACCCCTACGAGCGCGACAAGTTACCCGCCAATCCCAAAAGTGAGGCAACCCCAATCATTAAAGTGAATGGGCCACCCAGCACTTCATAGGATCCGGTAACTTGAGCGCCCTTCTGTGGGTCATCCTATAGCCCTTATGAGTTTAGTAAATAGCCCGCCAATTCTAGAGTGAAGCCCCCTCCGTCTCAACACCATGAGATGCGGGCTCATTTCCCTCTATAACCTGGCTATTCGAGCACTCCATCGTGGGGTAATTCTAGTACAGAAAGGGAAAATATATGTACAAAGTTGACATCGATCTCAACCCGGTCGTGTCCCAATCAAATAATATACAACACGGCAGAAACGGCTGTCCACATGTTGGACTCTCTCCCCGCAATAACAAATATACAAATGAATCTTAACTGTACTACTACCATTGCACCGCAAGCTATCCACCACGACAATCCAACCACAATATCAGCACAATCACAGAACATCAACATGAATGTCATGTTCGCAAACCCGTCTAATAGAACATATAGCAGTTAGACTGGTTATATCGCTCAATGACATTCACGGTCGCAGATAGTAATGTATGCACTGAAACTTATAACCAGTGTTAAAATACCGACTTCGAAATACTCCATATTGCCCCAAACCAAAGATGACAGAATATGCAATTTAGGCAAAAACAAACATCACCTGAAACCCTAAATCCAAGTGTACAGAATGTCAAAAAAATTTCAAGACCAAATTCTCAAACAGAACCGGCCAGACCGGGAAATTTGTCAATGTGGCCGGCCAATTTTTGGGATTTGGCCATCGAATTTCTTTGGTGTTCTAGTGGCTACATGAAGAGCACTCTACAATTGTTTAAATAATTTTTAGAGCCTCTGAAAAAATCGACAGAAACTTGGATTTCGGTTTCTTAGTTTCGGAGTTATTTTGGTTTCATAATTTTAAACATCATTTAAACTGCTAGTTAAGGGTTTATGGGTTGGCTCTGATACAATGTTGGCTTATACTAGTGCCCCGACCATCTACCGTGACCGTTTGCGGAACAAATTTTTTTTAGGTTTCGAAAAACTGGCGCTAGAATAACCCGATGTTGGATCTACCATAAACCTAAACTAGCTAATATGAGAGGAGCTAACTACTATGATAGGAATTCTCATCCAAGGATCCGTGTCCTTCGGTCTTCTTTCCTCTTCGTTCGCTCCAAGTGATCTCCTTGAATGAGCTTGTTCTTCTTTGCTTGCTCCTTCGGTTCTTCGGGATCGAGCTTGTTCGTTGATCCCCCTCCGTCGAAGATGATCCACCCGAAGGATGTAGTCCATGGCTCTATCTCCACACTAAGTGTCAAGTTGAGCAACTAGAGGCTTTAGATTGCTAGTATAAAGAGTCTAGGATGTAGTGTGAGGTTCTTTGTATGTTTCTATCTCACCTCCTCTCTTGATTCTCAACACATGAGAGTGTAGAGAGCATGTAGGAGTTGAAGGTGGAAGAGCTCAAGAAACAAGAGAGGAGAGTGAAGAAAAATGGTGAGCTTGAAAATAATGAATCAAGCATGTGAGAGAAAATCTTCACACTTGGTTTTGTAAAACAATTTTTCCCAATATAATAAACCAACCATGCTTCAATAGTTAGCACAAATTAATATAAAATTCATTTGTCAATACTATCGAGGTATGGTTCTCACCATACTCCCCATACCTTGCTTTACACCTCATTATCCATTTAAAGATAAATGGAAATAACCAAAATGAGGTGTCCACCTTCTAGAATGTTTTCCGTATAAAATACGGATTACAGTCTACTGTATATACATACCTGTATTCATATAAAAATACGAATACCCGAAGATACAGAATAACACAAAGAATATAATACTAGAATATACATATCGAAATACATATATGTAAATTATTAAATCAATACTTGATTTAATAATCTGGCTCAATCCCGAGCCGGCTAGTATTATCAACTGTCCGATCCAAAGTCCGGGTACATAGTACAATCAATCGATCGGAACCCTCCACGTATCCAATACGGCTTCTACATCATTTCGTCTGAACTAGGGAAACCCTCTGTGTCGGACTCTAAAGACTCGATAGTACGTCGGTAGTGAGTTACTGGATAAATCCATAACCACAAGCACGTCAATGGCACTAGCTATACGTAACGACTACCCGGGTACCTATCGAAAAGGAAGGCCGACGAGCAAACTCATCCGGATCCCTACTGAGCCTATATGTGACAATCTCCGTACAGTCCAGTCACTTCGTCTGAGAGTATCTTATACCGGGTCTACGGGTGGTAAACGTCAGACCCTAATAACCCAATAATTCGTGCTGATGCGGCTCAGGACCAATCCGAGAAACTACTGATCAACCTATCAGTAAATTCCAACTGCCTTGGCCAAGGTCTTATGGTCGTGGCCAATCGAACACAGTGCGATATCGACTACCTATACCAGGAAAGACGAATCCCCAACAATCACTCACTGCTTCCATGTGGCTCGGGATTGTACCCAACCAAAACCTGTTTGCACGACTCAGTAGAGCCGTGGTAGGATAGAGATCAATGTACAATGGGAACTCACACGAGACTGTTGGGGTCAAAATTACACCCCAGTTGACCAAGTCAAAACCTAGGGTCAACCCCAAGCCCAGGTCAAAGGGACCGGCCCCTTGACAAAAGGTATGAAGCCATAAATTGGTTTAATGCAATTCTTTATATATATATATATATATGCATAGAAATAAATGTATGTAAAAAAAGCAAAAAACCAAAATTTTGCAGACTCCATGGCTTATGTGCAAAAAGAGATAAGCACATAAGGCATGGGGTGGCATAAGTGCCATTTGGCAAAATCCAAAGGGCTATACGTAAAGTGTGTAGCCTATAAAGGCTACATGATAAAAAAATCAAGGGAAACTTTTTCTCTCTCTAAAAAAACTATGGTTTGTACCTCCTCCTCCTTCCTCAAGGTTCTAAACCTTCTTTTTTTTCTTTTGAATTAAATCAAGAGTTTAATCCTTCCTTTTTCAAAAATAAATAGTTTCTCACCATAAAACCCTTGAAGGGGAGCTCCGATCTGCCATCAAATCCCTAAAAGGAAAGATTTTAAGTCTCACCTCCCCTTTTCCCCCAAGATCCAGCCAACAGAGAGGAAGAAGAATGATACCCATCTCCAAAAATCCCATTCCAGGAGGATCCGAGGCTCAAAAGAAGATCCAAAGATTTCTAGGAGTTTAACTCTATTCAAGATCTGTTGGAATTTAACTCCATAAATCAACCCCCTTTTTAGGAGTTTGACTCCAAATCTAAACATAATCCCTGTTGGGAGTTCAACTCCTAACCCAGGGAATAAGCCCCTTTTCCCGCTGGTGTTTCCAGCGGTCGCATGCCACGCACCTGACCCGCGGGTGCCCACATGCGCCTCACGCGAACCGCTGGCGACCAGCGGTCACGTGCTGCGCACATGACCCGCTGGCGCCTAGCACCCACGTGCCAGGTACGTGACTCGCGGGCACCAACCACCCACGCGCCAGGCACGTGATACGCGGGCGCCCAGTGCCCACGTCCCATGCACGCATCTTTAAGACGCTCCTCACCCCTCATTTTCCCTGCACTCCACACCAGAAACACGTCACCTGTTAGGAAAATTTTTCTAGCGGGGTGCTGCCCCGCACCCCTGCTAACCCCCTTGACCCTCAGCCCGCTATCCGGGTAGCGGGACTCCCGTAAACTCTGCGAGGCCCCCGATATATCCAAAAACCCCTTTCAAAACACAACATACGCACACTGCACACTGAGTTCGCATGACTAGTTGACCCGTCAATCGGAGGTTCCTTCGCTCCAAAGGCGAGGGGTAATTAACGGCAGCTTAGTCCGCGGCTGCCGGAGATTCAGATCCCCATAATTAATCAACCTCGGTCTACCTTAGGCAGGGGAATCTGTATACGCCTAACAAGCAACGCGTATTCCCATCTCAATGGGGTGACGAAAAACACCCTACAGATTCTGGAACGCCCGGTGGGGCCTTTCTCTCCTCCCATATCTCTAGTCAAGTGTTCATGCGAACTCATTTAGCATATATACCGATGTTTGTACTGAAGTGGTTTTCTTTTCATGCAGCAATCAACTTTCAACGGCGATGTCTCCTAAGATGAATTCAGCTTCCGACGCGACCCCGATCACGTACGTGGTCAAGACCAATGCCCGCGTGGTTCTCCCTGCCAGTATCAGTCGGCAATGGGAGGAGCCACCCCGTAAATTTGGTTCTGTCATCATCTACCCTGCTGGAAGTGCTCATCTGGCAGAGGTCCCGACAAACCAAGCAGCCAAACCAAACTCAAGGGGCAGGAGGCCGAACGTTGTGATCACCAAAGCATCCCACCCCGAATGCAAATCTGTGTTCGAACGGCTCTCCGCTGTCCCGACTGGGGCAAGACCGTCAACACCAATGGAGCCACAAAGCATCTCCAGCAAGCTCAGACGACTCCAACAAGTGCACAATCAGGCGTATCTCCGAAGCCCTCCATCGCCCGGTCAACGGTGGCTTCCCGAAGAGTCGTAACCAGCCAAGTGCTCAAAACAGAAAGGCTGAGACAGAAGCGGCTCAGGTATCGAGCCAACAAGAGGGCCAAGACTCTGGCCAAGTGGAATCATGTGAGATTCCAAGAGCAGAGTCATCCTGCGACGATGGTTGAGTCGACCGTAAAAGTCAACAATTCTTTCGAAGCTCTGAAGTGGGTTCAGAAAAACGCCATGACCTCCAGAATTAAGAAGACGGCAGTCCGAACGATGTTGCAAAGAGACGTGTCCCATCCCTGTCAGAGAAAGCATGACACCATCTCTTCAAGTGTCTATCAGGAGCTTTGTTCCGTGCGAAAGCAGCGGCGCAAACCCAGAAAAGAAGCGCCAGCACTATTCAAGAACCCGGTCAGGCCAGCCGCTTGCAGTCGATTGCCCATTACCGAAACAGGAGGGCCACGACAGCGATCTGTGAAATCAGCTACCGGTAATAAAAAGACAGTGGGATATGTTATCCATACGGTCTATATGGCGTCCACGCGTCCCAGCGACAACTTGCACATCAAAAGTAAGGATGGGGCCACCACATCCCAAGCCCAATCTTGCTTGAATGTGTTTCCCGCTTCCCAAGATCATCCGCCTCCATTGGATGAGGAAAAACCCCTCAATGAGGCCGATAGGCAGATAGACCCCTCAAGTCCATGTAGAGTCAAGCTCGGACAATGAGGATGAGCCGACTTTCTACCCCAGAACCGCAGAGCAAGAGCTGCTTCAAGAGCTTCGAAAATAGCTCAGGAGCAAAGATAAAGAAATGGCCAAGCTTTACTCTAAAATCGATGAGCTGACGAATGTAGTGATGCAGCTCACGGCTCAAATTGCTTAAGCACGTTCCAATCAGGCACATGTCTCTACTCATGAGCCGGGCGATGACAACCCGAAGTAACCGATGCATGTCCCCTTGGGTCCAAGATCGGGTGAGCCGCACGAAAGCCAGCCACATTCCGCTTCTGGGGATGCCTTGTCCCCAGATAGCACTATCCCGCTAACATAATATCGGATAATGGATTTGGTCACTAGCAAGGTTAGAACATTGTTAACCAAAGCCGAAGCTCAGAAAGAAATCGGCAGTAGTGGGCGGCCGTATTCCGCACAGTACGATCTGATCGAGTTCCCGAGCGGCTACGTCATTCCTAAGTTCGGAAGATTTGACGGGACGGGAAACGCAAATCAGCACGTCGCCCACTTTAAACCATCGTGCGGAAACACAGGGGGCAATTCCATGCTCCTTCTTCGTCAGTTTGTCAACAGCCTGACCGGTGTCGCTTTCGAATGGTACGCGAGTATACCAGACGGATCCGTCATTACCTTTGCCCAAATAGAGTCTCTGTTTCGGCAAAGGTTCATGAGTGTCAGTGATAAAATTTCCATTGCTGACCTTGTGAGGACTAAGTCAGGGAAGAATGAAAGCAACACCGACTTTATCGCCCGATGGCGTAATCTCACGTCAAGTGCGAACCGCCGATGGACCAGGGCCAGTCCGTCAGCCTTCTTATTGGGAACCTCAACAATTGGATGGTCCTATTCTTGTGTACAGTAGGCCTCAAGACGTTTCAGGAGCTAACCAAGAAAGTCCAAATGCTGGAACGCTCGAAGCAAGAGTCTACTCCAAGACTCTCCGAGAGACAAGACTTAGAAAAGCAAGAGGGACGACAACCGTAGAAGCGGGAATTCTAGAAGTACCAATGTCTTCAATGCGTCCGACAATGAAGATAAGCGAAAGGAAAGCAATTCCAAAACCAACCGGTCTCGAAAGTTATTGCCGGGAGGAGAAGGGCCTTCCCTAGAGGAGAAAAAGAACAAGGTTTACTCTTTCAGAAAGGACAATGTCCGCAAGATATTCAAAGATGCCTTGAACAATGATCTACAATTGCCGGAGTCGAAGAGACCCCACGAAGCAAAAATGACCGACAATCCCCTGTATTGTCTGTTCCACAGAGTAGTGAGCCATGCGATCGAGGATTGCTATATCTTCAAATACTGGGTAGAGAAGCAGTACAAGACTGGAGAGATCGAGCTGTCTAAGAGTGTGTTGGTGAAAAATCAAGTTGCAACCACCAACTTTATGCAGACAGAAGCTGAAGCCTTCTCGGAGCAGATATCTAAACCCACTGCCATGAGAAATGAAACCGACTCACCGCGGTCTCCGTGGAGTACGCACATATCTAATAAGTCGAAGAAGATGCTAAAGGTAATTCGGAAAGAGCCCAGAACGGAATGGGAAGGGCCGAAGAAGCCTACCATTCTAGCTGCCAATTCGGCTCCATCAGGCTCAAAATCCAAAAAGGTCAAGAAGAAGAAAAGTGCAGCTCGATGCGAAAAAGAGTCTGCAGGGAGATCGACCATTCAAAAATATATCGATTCTCTCGAAGATTATGAACAGAAGGAAAGAACTCTGATTCAATTGAAGGAGTTCCTCCTTGTAGAAGCAGCTGAAATTCTGGAGGAGTTAGAAGATGACTCCAATGAAAAGATCCCTATAGTGACCTGCTACGCCATCCATCTTGACAGCGACTTTAAGAAGGAGCTCTGTTTTCCCGAAGAGGATGAGGAGCTCGCCACAAAGGCCTACCAAATCCAACTCAGAAGCGGCAGGGCTCTGCCGCCAAATCAGGGCAACGCCCCAAAAGGAAAGGAAAAACATGTGACTAATGAGGAAGATGGCAGAGAACCAGCTAATGAAAAATCAAGTCCTTCCTCAGTGGACTACAATGTCTTGGCTCATCTCCGGAAAGTTCCGTCTCTCCTGAGCATCTACGATGCCTTGGTCCTATCTAAAGAGCTTAGAGCTGTTCTCATTCACGCTCTACAAAATCCCGAGCGGTATCAGGCTCGCTTTGCGGAAATTAATATGAAAGAAGCCCAGTACACTATGCATGCTGCCGCAGTCACGTTTAAGGATGAAGACTTGCTACTGAGAACGGCTGAGCATAATCAGCCGCTTTACGTGACAGGATACAGCGACGGAGACCAGATTAATCGCATATTGATTGATCCAGGGTCCTCAGTGAACATCATGAACTTGCGAACTCTGAAGAGTTTGTCAATGGATGTCCGATACCTGTCAAGGGAAAGGATTGTCATTCAAGGCTTCAATCAAAATTGCCAGCAAGTTCTGAGATCCATATCTCTGCCAATCAAATTTGGGGATCTGCAGACCGAAGCTAAGATATAATTGATCGACGCTGACACCTCTTATAAAATTCTCTTGGGACAGCCGTGGCTCCATGATTATGGCATCATTCTGTCAACTCTCCATCAATGCATGAAGTATACTAAAAATGGCGAAGAAAGACGCATTGACGGAGACATCCAGCCGTTCGGTGTGCATGAAGTCCGATATGAGGATTCTCGGTACTTTATAAAGCCCTAAAATACTATGCCACAACTGACCAAGGACAGAGCGGCCCCGAAGCTCAAAAGCATATCCGAGCCGGCTGTCACTTTCAAAAGCAAAAAAACCCCAAGTGTGTCAGCATTTCAGCAGTGACACTGATGAGTCCGACGCTGGAAGTCCGTCCTTCCGTAAAACCCGTCCTCACTTCGGTAGCGATACGGACGAGTCTGATACTGAAGGCCCATCTGGCAGCAAAATTCGCCCTCGTTTAGGTAGTGACACTGAAGAATCAGATAAAGAGGATCCGTCTTGCAACAGCTATGCAGATTGGGCCCTCATGCAAAAGGCGAAGCTACGAGAAACCTTCAAGACTACATAAGGGTCCCTAGCTGTCACAAGAGTGCCGGAGCAGATGTGCAAGAAGCTAGATGCATTATCAGTCTCCACCATGGACCAGCTTAAAACTTCCTACGTTCCCGGAAGGAAAAGTGGACAGAAGGGCATCCTGTTTTATAGGTCAAATCCTGTTGCGCACCCGGACGATTTGTCTGTGACATGCCTTCCATATGAGAGAGGCAAAAGGGTCGTCCTCAATCCCAGATATTATGCGCCTGAGATGAGGGGATACTTTAAAAAGTGCGGGTGTCGGCTATATCAAACGGACTCCGAAGAAAAGTTTTATGGAGGGTTATGGCATCCGCCTCAGGTTCGAGCACTCATCGATGGACGAATTCTAGATAGATGGGGCATTTGATTCATTCAACCTGATTCCAAAGCATGCTACATGATCTATATTGGTGAAGCCGGCGAAGAGTCAAATGATGAAGACGAGCTAGCCAAGCCAGAAGAAACCCCTCAAGAGCTTGATGATGGCAGAAAAGCAACCTTCGATGAGGTAACCGAGATCGATTTGAGAACGCCTAATAATCCAAGGCCGAACTACATTAGCTCACTCTTGTCAGAGGAAATGAAAGAGCAGATAATTGTCCTGCCGCATGAGTTTGCCGACTGCTTCGCGTGGACGTACAAAGAAATGTCTAGCCTTTCCCCTGAAGTGGTCGGGCATAAGCTGGCTATATATCCTGATGCTAAGCCATTCAAACAAGCTCCTCGAAGAATGAGAAGGGAACTGGAAGAAAAGGTCATCGAGGAAACCAAGAAACTCATCGATGTCGGCTTTATCAGGGAAGAGAAATACGCGGACAGGACTGCATACATCGTCCCAGTGAAAAAGAAGAACGGGAAAATACGAGTTTGCGTCGACTTCGGGGATCTCAATAAGGCATGCCTGATTGATCGTCTTTAGTTGTGTTTTGAAAAGTAATCGCAATCAAAGAATTTATAACCGCAATCAATAACAGTGTCGATGTAGTTTCGTTAATGAGAACGGATCGTCCACTGAGATTCGTGTATTTATTCGATCTTGCTTTAGATGAGTCGAAAGAAAATAGTAAAGAAAAATTCAAGAAAGTAATTCGAGATTTAATTAAGTTGTCATTTCAAGAAAATCAAGAAAATGTTCAAGAATTAGAAATTAAGAAAGTGTCCAATATCAATTTGAATTATCAAGAAAATGTAGAATAGCTTGTAGGATTCGATAGGAAATCGTAGCAATGATGAATACTAAAAATTACTAATCTTATCTATTGATGAATTATAGCTAGAACGATGGCGATGAATGAAGATTAGGGATCTATTGAAGAAACTAGGGTTTCTCCTTCACTATCCCTTATCTTTACATTGATCATCATTCAAATCTAGCCTTTAGCATAGAAAATTATCAATCTTTTAATCCCAAATTGCAACGAAATTATCAAGAATGGTGATCTCGCTCCCAATTTGGTCATTGATGATTCTTTTTCCTAAAGTTCATAATTCTTATAAGACTTAAGATTAGTTTAGGATTTCATCATCATTTTGATCTACCGATTTCCTTTGATTCCTTAACAAGCAGTGAATCACTCATGCATCATGAAAATAAAAGAATCAAGAATTAGGAATTTCATAATACGAGAATTTAAAGAAAGCTAGAATTAAAAAATGATCACTTTTATTAAATCGACGTCTAATTACACTTTTCCTCAATCCGAGATTACAAGATTTGCTCTCGATCGCTCCCTTGAAGAGGTAACTAATTCCGTCGAAATGCGCTTCGCTCGATCTTCGTGAGACTTGGACCTGTCGAGGATCTCGCGCTCTTGATGATGATCGGCTTCGCGTAAAGGATCTTCGATGTCTTCACTTGATGTTGATTTCAACGAATCTTGATTTGGATCTTTATTGAATTGAATTGGATTTGGTTTTGGTTTGTGCTTTGTAACTTGATGAATACCGAACAACTTTTGAACAACCTTTACAATGAAGCCCTAGGTCCCTTTATATAGCTCTTCACCAATCTTCCACTAGAAGCTAGGTTAATCTTCTCAAAGAAGCTAGGTAGTTGTAGGGAAGCTTCTAGAGTAAGGTAGTTTGCAAGCTTGCATAAGAAGCTTGGCTGTTATAGGGAAGCTTCTAGAGTAAGCTAGGAAGTTCTAAGCATATTGAAGAAGGTAGGAGGTTACGAGGAGGCCTCTGGAGAATTTCGGACCCCGGCGCCCCCAACTGGTCCGCGGATCCGCGGCGGATCGGGCTGAATCGGCCGCGGTTCCGCGGCCGTTTGGTGCGTTCATTGCTTCGTATTTCTGGGGTGTTCTGATGTTGGCATTTAGGTCTTCCTCTGATATCTGGAATCTTTTTATCTCCTCTGAATCTATGCCAGATTTTAACTCTTTGACTTGTTGTATTTTTTCGGCAAAATTGCGATTCCGATATCTGTCCTGAGGTAGTTTTCTGCACATGATCTCATAGAAGAATGGTAGAGATATAGAATATTATGCGTGACATGATAGACATACAATTTCCTTAAAAACACGTTGATTATATACATAACACGTGGTATTTGATATTTTGTGGACGAACTTCTAATATGTGTTATATATATATCAACTATCCTTAAATGATTAGAAAAGTGAGGAAATTGGTATGTTCAAAATTGCAATATTTTCGACTGAACAAATTCCCCCAAACTTGATTTTGATCGTCTTGAGCAAACTACTTTTATTCAAGAGAAGGAGAAAATATAAAGAAATAGAAAAACTAACTAGCACACTTTCGTAGGTAACACGATTGCACTGAGCACGTGTAACAAGCCTTTAAACCTCTAGGTGTCCCTAGTAGGAGGAGTGTTGTCTTCTGAGGGTTTTCAGCGGATTGCACCCACAAAATCCTATAATAAAAGGAAGACTGTGAAAGTTACATATAAAGATAAGAATTGTAAAAGAAAGACATTGAAAATCAGAGTTTCCAACTACACTAGCTTTTCGATTGTCATGACCCTATCTTAATAATCATGAAAAGATGTTAGAAATCACATCATCCTTCAATAAAACATCACCTTTATTCTTTATCCCTACCTTTCTTCCAAACACCGATCATATACTCCTACGTGTGTGTAAAAGACATCCCTACACTCGGAGAATTCAATTCAAGCTATCATACTCTTGTCCATCTACCTCAGTACTTTTAGTCGGTGAATATTTAGATGGAATTGCTCACACATTTTTCATGCGACCGTTAATACTTCTTGAGCTACTAACCGACTGATTAATAAACGTGCTCACATATTAGGCGTAATTAGCAATTTCCTCATCTTGCAACACCTAAGGCTTAGCAGTGACTCCCAAACCAGTTGGTCTAAGGCACTGGTGATGAAGCACCCTCGCAATATTTTTTTATACTGCCTTGGAGATTACAAAACCAGTGTTCATTTTTCTTTCTTCACCATTTTATCTTTTATGCTTCATTTATTATTTTCTTCGTACTTTGGCTTTTAGACAAGAGCATGTCAAGGTATTCTCTACTATCCCGAGTTTCAAGACGTGTGTAAGTGCGTATAGTAAGGTATCAACGTTCAAATGTTTAGCTTCCAGAATAGGAACTATTTTTCAGACTTATTTTTATCCTCAGATTAGTGACTTCCTTCATCTTACTAACCCTTGGGACAACGGCTCATAACTACTTATTACTAGTTTCGTTTAAGAAAACATCTAACTTTCTTATTTTTTAAAAAATTTTCCAATCTTTTAAATGTAATTTTTCACTTTCTAACCTTTCATTACAATTTTTTTCTATGTTTTGTGCTTATGCAAAGTATGATGCAGAGTGATGCGTAAATAAGCACAAACCTCCCCAAAACCTATTTTTAGCAGTGTCCTCACTGTTGTCATCCATTAAATCTCAAAAACCTGTAGGCTTGGGAGAAAATGTTATTGATAGGGGACAAGAATAAGTGAAAGTGAAAAACCTCCCCCAAACTTTTTTTTTTGTATATGTAAAATTTTGCATATTTATATATATATATATATATTTAATATATATATATATATATGTTTAATATATATATATATATATATTTATTTAATATATATATATATATACAATTTTGACACACCTCCATTCTAAAGATGAGACAAAATTACCAAAATATGGAGGTGAGGTGGAGGAAATAGCCATTATAAAGCGGCTCCTGTAAAAACAGGAGCTCCTCCGAGGGGTCAGTGGAAAAATACGGTTTTAATCTATGCCCATTCACTTTGAAAATTATACCGTTTTTTCTATCTTCGACTTCAACTGCCCCGTGCGGGTATACATATCGCACAACAAATGGTCCTTTCCAACGAGATTGTAGCTTACCCGCATGAAGATGGAGACGGGAGTCGTAAAGAAAGACTTGTTGACCTGGAGTAAAAGTTTTTCTCAAAATACTTTTATCGTGAAATAACTTAGTCCGGTTCTTTACTATCATCGCATTATCGTAAGCTTCATCGCGGAGTTCTCTTAGCTCATTTAATTGCAGCTTCCGAAAGTTGCAGGCTTGATTTAAATCAAAATTAAGTTCTTTTATAGCCCACATTGCTTTGTGCTCAATCTCGACCGGAAGGTGGTAAGCCTTTACAAACACTAGACGATAAGGAGACATATCTAGATCAGTCTTATAAGCGATACGGAATGCCCAAAGAGCATCCGTCAATTTGGTTGTCTTTCCGATTTTTAGAAACAGTTTTCTCCAAAATTAGTTTGATCAGTCTGTTTGAAATCTCAGCTTGCCCGTTTGTTTGGGGATGATAGGGTGTGGAAAGTTTGTGGTTGATTGCATATTTTCACATCAAAGTCTCGAAAGGCCGATTACAGAAATGCGTCCCGTTATCGCTAATGATAGCGCGTGGGTGTCCAAATCGCGAAAAGATATTTTCTTTTAAGAACTTAATGACAACCTTTTTTGTAAGTCGATGTACAACACCCAACGACTTGCGGGGAGGCGGAAATATGAAAAACGATCTTGTTCTTTGCTTAAACATCAACTAACCGCATGAATCGAAGCTAAACGATAACTAACAAGAAACATAGAAGTTCTATACTACTATGTTTAGAGATTATACCTAACGAATCGTGTCCTTCGTCTTTGCGAACTCCTCCTCCTCCTCGGCCTTCTCGAAGTAGTAGACGATCCACCCGAGAGCTTTACTCCAAGCTTAGCCTCTAAACTTGAGGCAACTAAACTTCTTTAAGTGCTAATCAAAGAAGGTAGGTGAAATAGAGTGAGGGTTATGGTTTAATTAGTCTAACTAATCCTTGTACTCAACACATGAGAGGGGAGGATTAGGGTTTGAAGAGGGAGAGCTTGAGGAGAGAGAAGATGAAGATAATAATGAAGTGAGAATAATGAGTTATCATAATATATATCAAGCATTTCTTTTTATCAAGAAAAGAAAAGAAAATGATTTACAACCATGCTTGATAATATCTAGTGATGATTCACATCCATGAGTCATTAAGCATTTATGATGCATTAATGACATGGATGAATCATCCATATGACTCACTAATCACATTCATTGTATATGCCACCTAAACCTCCTTAGTCACCACCTTCTAGAAGCTTCTCACGCAATTACGAGAACGCCCCTCCTTTCCGCAAAAATACGGAAAAACTTTAGACTGTATAAATCCAATAACCGGATACCAGTAACTGGCTTAAACCAAAGCCGACTGGTAAAAACTGTCCGAAAGTCGTACGTGCGTAAACACACGTATGCGTCCGAACCCTTATCGTAAAACCATACGACCTCTATATCGTTTCGCCTGGAGTAGGGAAACTCTCTGTGTGGGACTCTAGAGACTCGACTACTACGCTGGCAGTGGGTTTAACCACAGACCGCAAGCGGCACTAGCTGTACGTAACGGTCCCCAGGTAGATGTCGATAAGAAGGCCGATGAGGAAACCCATCCGAACTCCTACTGAGTCTGATGTGACAATCTCCGTACAGTCCGGTCCGTTCGTCTAAGACTATCGCATATCGGGCCTAGGGGGCGGCAAGCGTCAGTCCCCTAATAGCGGTATAAGTCGTGTCGGAGCGAAGCCCATTACACCCTGAGAAACTACTGGAACCTAGCAGCAAATCTCGCTTGCCCTGGCCAGGGACTTTGCGTAATGGCTCTCTGACACAGCGCGATATCAACTCCCAATACCGAGAGAGACGAATCCTGTCTAACCGCCACTGCCTCCAAGTGCTCGGGACTGCACCCAACTGCTACCTGTTTTCACGACTCCTTTGAGCCGTGGTAGGGTAGCAATCTAAGAACAGTGGGACACACTCGAGTCGAAGTAGCAGTGTCAAGTCTGCGGACTATGCTGTACTCATGTCACCTGGGAACTGCTCACTGACGACTGGTATAAAACCAACCAACAGTTCCCTGTGAGTCCTGTCCGGTGTACCCGTAACCTAACGAGCACCTGCATACTATCTCCAGTACGACGTACTGATGGCTGTGGGACAGACCATCTCCCCAACTGGGATGAGAAGCGTACACACTAGTCTACTCCGGAGTATCGATGCCCTGTCTCGATAATCCAACGACTAGGGACCTGAATAAGGATGTGCTTGTAGACTACCCAGCCCCCACTAGTGTGACTGCCATCACAACGCTGGTAGTCAAGAAAGATCCTAAGAGCTCTATCAATACGTATACTCACATATTAAGATAGAAAAACCAAGTAGCATACTACCATGTTTAGCAAGACTGTTATATACATGTGAATATCCCAAGCTTCCATTAAGTAATATACAAACTAGTATGATACAGTAATGGCCTTCTAGGGCATAAACACTAACATTTTTGTCATTAGTACGATATGGAATAGCTTCAACCCATTTTGAAACGTAATCAACCACTAACAAGATGTACAAATTCCCAAAAGAGTTAGGAAAATGACCCATAAAATCAATACCCCAAACGTCGAAAATTTCAACAACCAAGATCGGTTGAAGTGGCATCTCATTTCTTTTAGAAATCCAACCAGTATGTTGACATTGTGGACGGGTTTTGCATTGATCATATGCCTCTTTGAACAAAGTCGGCCAGTAAAAACCGCATTGCAAAACCTTCTCCGCCGTCTTTCGTGGACCAAAATGACCACCACATGCCTGATCATGACAGAAGGACAAAACGCTCTTGAATTCTTCATTAGGGACACATCTGCGAATTATTTGGTCAGGACAATACTTAAACAAATAGGGTTCATCCCAGTAAAAGTGTTTTACTTGGGATAGAAATCGATATTTGTCCTGTGTAGACCATTCGCTGGGAATACGTCCCGTTGCAAGATAATTCACAATATCCCGAACCAAGGTTCATAGGATGTGGTCAAGAGTTGTTCGTCCGGAAAAGAATCATTAATTGGCAAGGTCACAGTTGGTGAAGAAGTGGAGATGCGTGAAAGATGGTCGGCTACAACATTTTCATATCCTTTCTTATCTCATATAACAAGATCAAATTCTTGTAATAAAAGGATCCAACGTATTAACCTAACTTTAGCATCCTTCTTAGATAAAAGATGTTTCAAGGCGGAGTGATCAGTGTATACAACAATTGGTGAGCCAATCAAGTAAGGCCTGAATTTTTCTAATGCAAATACAACTGCCAAGAGTTCTTTTTCGGTGGTTGTATAATTAATTTAAGCATTATTCAAGGTCTTACTTGGATAATAAATTGCGTGTGGCATCTTATCAATGTGATGTCCTAAGACTGCACCAACAACAAAATCTGATGCATCACACATTAGCTCAAACGGGTGGTTCCAATCAGGAGATGATAGAACAGGGGCTGTAGTGAGAGAGTTTTTAAGTGAGTCAACTGCAGCCTCACAGTCCGAGTCAAAGTGAAATGTGGTATCCTTGGCCAAGAGAAGAGTTAAGGGTCTAGCAATTTGACTAAAATCTTTAATGAATCTCCTATAAAATCCTGCATGACCAAGGAAGGATCGTATATCTTTGATGCATTTGGGATGAAGAAGGTTATGAATGACATCAATTTTAGCTCTGTCGACCTCAATACCTTTCTGTGAAATGATATGTCCAAGCACAATACCCTCTTGGACCATGAAATGGAATTTTTCCTAATTCAAAGTTAAGTTCTTATCTTTACAACGAGTAAGAACTGCGTCAAGATGAGATAGGCAATCATCAAAAGAATCTCCGAATATCGAGAAATCGTCCATGAAAATCTCCAGAAAATTCTCGACCATGTCCGAGAATATCCCCATCATACACCGCTGAAATGTAGCGGGAGCATTGCATAACCCAAAGGGCATGCGTCTATAAGCAAAAATACCAAAAGTACAAGTAAATGTGGTTTTATCTTGATCTTTTTCGGCAATAGGGACCTGGTTATACCGGAGTATCCGTCCATGAAACAAAAATATTCATGTCCAGCTAAGCGTTCCAACATCTGGTCAATAAAAGGTAGAGGGAAGTGGTCTTTTCTCGTAGCGGTATTGAGTTTCCTGTAATCAATACATACGCGCCACCAAGTTTGAGTGCGTGTCTGGATCACCAAGTTTGAGTGCGTGTCTGGATCAACTCATAAGCCTCATTAGTTATGACTGTGATGCCAGATTTCTTAGGGACTACATGAATAGGACTTACCCATTGGCTATCAGAGATTGGGTAAATGATACTACTATCAAGGCATTTGATGATTTCTTTCTTTACCGCCTCCTTCATGATGTGATTTAACCGTCTTTGTGGTTCTCGGGTTGGCTTGGCTTCATCCATCAAATGTATATGATGTTCAACAATCAAAGGACTAATCCCTTTGATGTCTGCCATCGTCCAACCAAATGCCTGCCTATTAGATTTCAAGATCATCAAAAGAGCGTTCTCTTACTCTAAGGCTAGAGAAGCAGATATGATCACAGGTAAAGACTCATTCTTACCTAAATATGTATATTTAAGATGAGAGGGTAATAGTTTGAGATCTAATGTCGACGGAGAAACAATAGAAGGTGGTGTAAGTGAATGACATTCAAATTCTCGAAGAAGTTGATAGCCTGCAGACTCAAGAGTGGACTTGTCAAAAGTGTCCCCACTATACTGTGCAAGATCAAGCAATGATGTGCTAATGTCATCGAGATTATTAAAGCAAAGTTCATCAACCTTGCAGCTTTCGGGATCTATCTCGTGGACAGAACAGGCATCAAGAATATGAGCAGAGGGTTCAGACGACTGACTTCCAATCTTGTACATGTTCAGCTCAATTGACATCATCCCGAAGGATAGGGTCATAGAGCCGTTTCGACAATTAATGACAGCATTGGAAGTGGCTAGGAAGGGTCGACCAAGAATCACCAGAATTTGGTTCCGTGGGGTTTTCTACAGGTTGTGTATCAAGAACAATGAAGTCCACAGGGAATATAAATTCCTCAACTTTTATTAACACATTCTCAAGTTCACCCCTAGGTTTGGTGATTGATCGGTCTACCATTTGGAGAGTACAATGAGCTGGTTTCAACTCTCAAAACCCTAACTGCTGGTAGACAGAGTATGGAAGCAGGTTACCACTAGCGCCAAGGTCAAGTAAAGCACGATTAATGTTTTTACCCTTAATAGAAATCGAGATTGTAGGACAGCCAGGGTCCTTGCGTTTCTTTGGTAATTGTGGGGTAAAAGCTGTGCTAACATTATTTGTCATGAATATCTTTTTGGGCACTTGAGTCTTCCTTTTCCTAGTGCACAAGTCCTTAAGAATTTTCGCATAAGCCGGGACTTATTGTATAGCATCTAGGAGAGGGATGTTGATGTTAAACTGTTTAAACAGTTCCATAATCTTCTCTATATGCAGACTCGTTTTGTTTCCCCTTAACCGATTCGGATAAGGAGCTTTAGCAATAAGAGCTGTGTCCGAAATTGGAGAAGGTCGTGTGGGTGGAACAGATCCCAGAATTGAGGTGGGGATCGAGTGTGGTGGACTAGAAGAAGTGGGCTGAGGGTTCGAGCCTTGAGGAAAATGGAGAATAGGCTCGCAAGAAGGTGGTGTAGTAGACGAACTAGTGTCAGAAGTAGAAGTGGATGTGGAAGTGGAAGCCGGGGTGTCATTGATAGATTCATCATTATTATCAATCTGTTCACCAACTTGATTATTCAGCACTCTTCCAGATCTCAACGTTGTGATGGCACTCACATTGTAGTGTTGTAAATGCCTAGGATTCGGTAGGGGTTGAGATGGAAGTTTCCCTTTCTCTCTAGCACTCATTTCGGCATTTATTCATGCAATTTGTGCTTCTATCGATTTAATACTCTCACCGTGGGAGGGGGAGTTCTTCTTTATTTCATCGACAGAAGACTTCATCTCAGTCGAAACTTGCATGAAATTTTTCAAAAGCAAATTCATGGTTTGTTCGAGTGAAGAGGAGTTATCAGTACCGGCCAATTGCAAAGAATTATTATACGGTACAGCAGTGTTGGCCTGATTTTAAAAATTTTGTGGTTGATAGGGGTGCTGAGTCAATTGTAGTGGTTGCTGTTGTTGTGGAGGGACCCTTTGGAAATTATTTTGGTTTGGAACCGTGTTTTGAATTTGGTGTTGGTTCTAAGAAAAATTAGGGTGATTCCTCCAACCCTGATTATAAGTTAAAGAATAAGGATCGTTTCTAGGTCTTTGCTAGAAAGCAGCATTAGTGTGTTCTTGACCTTGAAACGGAGAATTCAAAGGACATTCTTCCGTCAAATGTGATGGATCAGAACAGAATCCACAAGCAGTTTTAGAGAGTGTCATCTGGTTTAGGGAGGCTAATAAAAATTTGTGTTCCATAGCTTCAAGTTTCTTTTGCATAGCTGCCATTTCAGCTTTGACTCCTATGGAAACATCCAGTTGATGGATACCACCCCTAGACGATGATTGACTAACACTCTCCCATTGCAAAGTTTTTCAGCGAAATCTTTTAAAAATTTCCAAGCTTCACCATCATCTTTAGACATGAAATTGCCTTGACACATGGATTTAAGCAACTGCTTCGTTGCTGGATTAATGCCCTCATATATGATTCGACAGAGATCCCATCGATGGATTCCGTGATGAGGACATTGAACTAACAGATCCTTGAAACGTTCAAAACATTTCCAAAATTGTTCATTGGGAAGCTGGGTAAATTGATTGATTTCGCTACAGACGTGGGCGGTCTTATGATTGGGATAAAATTTCTTAAGGAATGCTGTGACGAATTCATCCCAGTTTGAAAAAGAGTGTGCGGCTGTGTTATAAAGCCACTTCTCGGCTAAATCGCACAAAGTAAATGGGAGAAGACATAGACGCATAGCATCCACAGAAAGCTGTGAAGTACCCATCATAGCACATACGTTTTCAAATTTGGTGATAAAACGTATGCGTCTTCAGACTCGAGACCATGAAATTTAGGTATAAGATTGATGTACTGTGGTTTGATTTCAAAGTTATCACCGTTGGCTGGTGGAATGGAAAGACAGGTAGGAAGAGGACCTCGATTAGGGTAGCACCTCTATTGGAGAGAGATGCGGGGTGGGTTCTGCACACCTGCGGCGGTGGCAGAGTGGTGTTAAAGTTTGATGGAAATCCGTCCATCGCGGTGGATGTAGTAGTGGGTGAAGAAAAAGTAGATGTAGAATTACTGATTTCGGAGTCGATAAGAGGAACGCGAACAAGACGGGCACTAGAATGCCGTATCCAGCCGAGCATGCACTAAACGGTTTAGTACAAATGGCAGCGTTTGTGATAATTAGAGAAAAGGTGTTTTTTGTTTTGAAAAAGACGGATTTTGAAAAATCACACAAAAATTCACAAGCAACCCTAGATCTAATGGTCACCTAGGTCAAGTCACTAGACTGCTCCTAGACTTCTAAAAGACAAATCGCAAGATAAATCCTCTACTGCCTCTTTATCCCTCCTGTGGCCAGGTAAGTGCCAGGCAAGTGGGAGGTTCTCCGCTACGTAAGTAGCGGGCCTAATTAAGTAACCACTTGTCTTAGACACACTTGCCTTAGACACCACAAAAGAAATGCGGATATGCAATAGATTGCCCACGATCTTCTTCTGTCCAAATTGAGCGCGACGGTCCTTAGTCTTGTCTAGACATTTTTTAGTTAATGAGGGTGATCCGGATGCTAGTTTTGTGACTTTTGGGGCTTAGGAAGGGTAATGAAATCCCCACCTAATCTGAATTTGGTCTTTTCCCTTTAATTTCCATGTTAAAATATGCACACAAACAATATCAAAATACGCAACAAATTTCTTTTAGCGGCACTGTGAATTTTGAAAAGAATCCTGCAGAAAATGGTTATTGGACAAGAGCAGGGAAGTGATAAGAAAGTAAGAAATATACCACAGAGAACTGGATCTCTGAATCGACCAACAGGCCGCGGATCCGTCGCCAAAACCTGATTTCCTCCGCAGTTCCGCGGTCAGATGAACAGTTCTTTGATCGGAATTTTGTACAGATGCTCTTATTGCTCCTCTGTTCTAGCTGGAATGATCTGAATATTTTTCCCCTTGCTACAGAGATTCCAGATTTCCTTGCAAAATTCACAACTAATCGTTAAGTACACGATGCGATTTTGATTCAAATTTTTGATGGAATAATAATGTTTCAACTCAAATAGCAAGAATGAACAAAATAGCACACAATCCCCGGCAACGGCGCCATTTGATTGATCGTCTTTAGTTGTGTTTTCAAAAGTAATCATAATCAAAGAATTTATAACCGCAATCAATAACAGTGTCGATTGTAGCGAGTTAATGAGAACGGATCGTCCACTGAGATTCGTGTATTTATTCCATCTTGCTTTAGATAAGTCGAAAGAAAATAGTAAAGAAAAATTCAAGAAAGTAATTCGAGATTTAATTGAGTTGTCATTTCAAGAAAATCAAGAAAATGTTCAAGAATTAGAAATTAAGAAAGTGTCCAATATCAATTTGAATTATCAAGAAAATGTAGAATAGCTTGTAGGATTGATAGGAAATCGTAGCAATGATGAATACTAAAAATGACTAATCTTATCTATTGATGAATTATAGCTAGAATGATGGTGATGAATGAAGATTAGGGATCTATTGAAGAAACTAGGGTTTCTCCTTCACTATCCCTTGTCTTTTCATTGATCATCATTCAAATCTAGCCTTTAGCAAAGAAAATCATCAATCATTTAATCCCAAATTGCAACGAAATTATCAAGAATGGTGATCTCGCTCCCAATTTGGTCATTGATGATTCTTTTTCCTAAATTCCATAATTCTCATAAGACTTAAGATTAGTTTAGGATTTCATCATCATTTTGATTTACCGATTTCCTTCGATTCCTTAACAAGCGAAGATTTCACTCACGCATCATGAAAATAAAAGAATCAAGAATTAGGAATTTCATAATACGAGAATTTAAAGAAAGCTAGAATTAACAAATGATCACCTTTATTAAATCGACGTCTAATTACACTTTCCCTCAATCCGAGGTTACAAGATTTGCTCTCGATCGCTCCCTTGAAGAGGTAACTAATTCCTTCGAAATTCGCTTCGCTCGATCTTCATTAGACTTGGACCTGTCGAGGATCTCGCGCTCTTGATGATGATCGGTTTCGCGTAAAGGATCTTCGATGTCTTCGCTTTATGTTGATCTCAACAAATCTTTATTTGGATCTTTATTGAATTGAATTGGATTTGGTTTTGGTTTGTGCTTTGTAACTTGATGAATAACAAAAAACCTTTTCAATGAATACATAGGTCCCTTTTTATAGTCCTCCTCAATCTTCCACTAGAAACTAGGTTAATCTTCTTAACGAAGTTAGGTAGTTGTAGGGAAGCTTCTAGAGTAAGGTAGTTAGCAAGCTTGCATAAGAAGCTTAGCTGTTGTAGGGAAGCTTCTGGAGTAAGCTAGGAAGTTCGAAGTGTCTTGAAGAAGCTAGGAGGTTACGAGGAGGCCTCTGGAGAAGTTCGGACCCTGGCGCCCCCAATTCGGCCACAGATTCACGGCGACTCGAGCTGAATCGGCCGCGGTTCCGCGGCCGTTTGGTGCGTTCATTGCTTCATATTTCTGGGGTGTTCTGATGTTGGCATTTAGGTCTTCCTCTGATATCTGGAATCTTTTTATCTCCTCTAAATCTCTGCCAGATTTTAACTCTTTGACTTGTTGTATTTTGTCGGCAAAATTGCGATTCCAATATCTATCCTGGGGTAGTTTTCTGCACAAAATCTCACTGAAGAATAGTGGAGATATAGAATATTATGCGTGACATGATAAACATACAATTTCCTTAAAAAGACGTTGATTATATACATAACAAGTGGTATTTGTGTCACGACCCGAACAGTACGGAACATGACCGGCACTTCAATTACGAATGTCTCGAGGCGTACGTAATCTAAGTAAGCCAAAACCCAGAAAATCAAAACCAAAGAAGAGTAGAGCGAAGGAAAAACCAAAGTAAAGCAAGTATTTTTAATCAACATAGGCCGAAGTATGTATTTTAAAATCTCAAGTATTTTCTGAAAATTTCGGCGGAGTATCCTTTGTAAATACTGGCCCCCAAACAGGATACAACATGAATAGTATACGAAATCAATAAAAAGGCATCCCCAACAGGGAGCTAGCTCTTCGTCAATCGACGGTCACAACCACACAAACAATATAATATACAACGCCAAGGGCGAGGATCAAAACTCAAAAGAAACTCAAAGCAATATAAAAACCATAATAATACAACGCGCGACTCTAAGGTCGAAAAAATAACAAACTGGTCTTCTAACTCTCTCAAATATACAATCTGGTTGATGGAGTTTCTAGATACAACTGAAATAATAATAAACGATGTTGGTCCTGATACAAAGAACCCACCTGCCAAAGCAATCACCCGGAAAGAACAGTGTGCCAGCAAAGCCGCAAAGAACCTGTACGGCAAAACCTGCAAGGAACTGTGGTACAACGGGGGTGAGTTGCTAACTCGTGAGTAGAAAACATCTACAAGTAGAAATCGCATGCATAACGCTATCCTAGGTCATATCAGGTAATATCCTCAATAAAATCCTGGTCCAGCTATGTATAGTGTAATACTACATGCTCGTGTCAGTGCCTCAGATAGCAACATATATGATATATGATGTATGAATGCATTACGAATTTAAACAGAATATATCATGAGTGATACAACTGTTTTCTTTAATCAATGAGATTTCTATATGTATGTCAATCACGTGTCATCAATGAACGCAACAGACAAATCAGTGTCAAGCATCGACACAAAACATAAGTCTCAGTATCTCAAAATCAAATCATCAATATCTAAAATCTCAATCTCAATTTTCAATATCTCAGGCATCCGTATCATCTGCGCGATCAGCCCTCGGGCTCCGGCAGAACGGATCAGTCCATAACATCAATCTCATGGCCACGAACGGCATCCTCCGGATATCCGCCGCGCCAGGTAAAATCACCGGTAGGTAGTCTTCCCCTGCCGGGCTCATTGTCTACTACTCGAACTTCTTGCCCCGGGGTACCAAACCGGGTCCACCATGTACCCGCAGACGGTTCATCCAACTCCTCGAATCGGGCCTCGAAAAATATCTCAGAACCGAGAAAACATCATGGTGGACACTACTCATCATATCAAGGAAAAACCGCATTTTTCTCTTTAAAATACATCATCAGTTATAAAACTTTCACATGCGGTTTTCCAAATCCAGAAAAACTCAAGACGGAACCGAAAACATCTAATCACCATGTCAATGAAAGTGAAAACCGACATAATGTCCATAATACTGTATAACCAATGAATATATGAATGCATCTAATATCATGCAATGAATGCAATAGTTTAACTAGCATATGAAAGCTATAACGTATTGCGACATCAATTATCAAGCTATGTCAACGAAATAGTATTTTCTAAAGTGTACGTGACATGGCAATTACCGATGAAGGTGAGTGTTAGCCGGCAAGCGAGTATACGTGGAGCATACACGTCATCGGTAATGGTGCTGGTGTCCTAACAGTATGGTTTCAAAATTACTACGTACACAATAACATGCAATGAGGCGATAACAACATAATAAGGAAAATGAATAGTAAATACAACAATAATATGCGGAACATGAATAATAACGTAACAACAAGGAATCTACCTTACTATACATGTGATAAACTGTTTTGCCGTTTGAAATAGTACGAATCGTGGTGTTTGAAAAATAAGGACTACGGTGTTTTTAAGAAAATGTTCATCTTTTGAAATATCCGTAGTATCCCTTGACATGTCTTTAAAATCCTCACGATTCGTTAGTTTTAGAAATAGGTATGACTCGGGTCCAGTCTGACATCTACTAGGTAAACTTGTAACATTTCAGAAAAATAAAATATTATTTTTGGGAATTTTTATAATTTAATATTATTTTTAGTGAATATTTTAATATTTCGGTATAATTAAATACCGATAAATTGGGAAAAATTTGGAAAAAATTATAGGAATTATTAAAAGAGTGCGTTTTATGTGAATTATGCAAATTTTAAATTTTTATGATTAATTTGACACTAATTTAGTGCTAATCGCGATTAAAAATCGCTAACTGCGTTTAAGCTTGTTTTGTGCAAAACATGCACCATATCATTTTATTTCACTTGTTACATTTTCATGGTCTTCCTTCATATTGTTTTTACCATGGTTGTTAATTAGAGGGAGTGGAGAAAAGAAAAGAAAAGAAAAGGAATTGATTAAAGAATGGAATAGTAGTAGGTATGGGTGAGAGAGAGAATGAGAGGGTGAGGGGTCAACACCTTGGACCAAGCCTCCATCATTTTGTGCTTCACCATTTCCTCTCCTCCCCTCTCCAATTTCTGCTGCTGCTACTGCCCCTCCTCCTCCCCTTCTTCAAGCCACAAAAACTCCATGAAAAACACTCCGAAATTTCATTTCCATTTCACGAAAAAGATGCACAAGCTCGCAAGCTACGTTATGGACCAAGAAAAATCACATTTTGGTGCTGTAGGGGATTCTTGGGTGACTAATGAGGTAATCTTTCCATCTTTAAGGTAGAATTTCCATTCCCTTAGCATCCATGTTAGATTTGAACGGATATCGTGTGGTTTTAGTGAACTTTGGAAACTCCAAGTTAGGGTTTAGGGTTTGAATTGATTACAAAGGTGAATTGAGGTGTAATTAGGGACTATAACCCCTGTGGTGATTGATTGGAGACCCAAACCAGAGACTAGAAACCCGGAATACGGATTTAGAAACCGATATCGGAAGAATTGTGAATCTGTGAGGGTTAAATAGAATCTTCTATCACCCCGAGACTTTAAAAATTATTTTGTGATCACAGTGATACATGCAGGCACCTAGGAGGCATCACCGAAAACCCTAGCCCCTACCTCCCCAACCAGGCTGCAGATTTAATCCTGATGGCCGCAAATTGCGGCCTGGGTCCCACCATTTTGGCACGTGTTGGTTCTGAAGCTTTATTTCTTATACATTAGACCCTTGGTATATGCAAAATTGTCTGATTTGACCTAGGGTGAAATTTGGGACCCTTTTCTGTAGTTGCTGCTTTGGATTCGTATTTCGTTTCTCGTATTTTGAATTCTGGATTTGCGTATTTGTGTTTTACCTCGATCTCTTGACGTTTGTACGACGACATCAAGGGTTGTTTGATGGTTTAGAAAGCATAGTCTATAGGTTCTAACCTATAGGCCTTAGCGTGTCGTTGGTTTCCTCGATATGGTTTTAAGATGCATTTGCGATTGTGTTATCTTGTAGGTACCTTCACGAGGGCTTCTTATGACGAAGAATATGAATGCGACATCGACACCGACACGCGGGATGCAAGGTGAGTAGATTATATCTACGGGGGAAGTCGGATGGATGGCGTATAGCACCCCCGCAGTTCGAGGTTTAGTATACTATATTTATACTATATATGTGTTTGATAGCATTAGGTGTGATATGGATAATTGAGATGAGATTAGGTGTACTATGGATAGAATAGGGTTTAGATGTAAACTAGTATAGTTCCTAGCTGCGAACCCTAGAATAGGTTTACACCCACACGCACACACATGCTTATTTGTTATGGTTATACCTAGATGATGAGGATTATGGAGGATATTTGGAGATGAGTCGATGAGTTTGGGCATAGTGCCATGAGATCGGTGATATGATGTGATTCGTATTTGGGATACGACGTGAGATTTTTACCGGGCCTTTGGACGTGTGTTCCACAAACGCATTCATATTTATATAGGCGGTATCAATTTGTACTAGACTTAGATCAGTACCCTAGATCATGTGATATGATGATAATGATACCTGATATTTGATGAGAGGAATGTGATATTAACCTGTACCCAGCTTTTGGAATGTCGTACGATGATTTACCGTACGAGCTTCATATTGATGATAGATCCGCACTCATGACTCGAGGATGTCATATGATATTGTATCGTACGTGGTATTTTGAGGCGGGATCACCGACTATTATAATTATGTATATATATTTATATCGACTCAGATTTAGGTGGTTTCCATACCCCTCCTGATTGACTTGCTAGTTAGAGTTGTAGATTTTGCTAGTAGATGTTAGGCTAGGCCGATGTCATACCTATTTCAAAAACTAATGAATCGGGAGTATTTTAAAGACAGGCAAGGGATTCTACGGATATTTTCAAAAGACGCATCTTTTCTTAAAAACACCGTAGCCCTTATTTTACTAAAAACCCCGATTCGTCTTATTTCAAATGGCAAAACTGCATGACATTATATATTGTTGTAGATTCTTCACTGTTGCGTTGATTATTCGATTTCCGCATATTCATGCTATTCATATCGCATTGCATGTGTAAATGAGTTTATTGTATATTAAACGCATGCTGTTAGGACACTAGCACCATTATCGATGATGCATATGTTCCACGTACACCTGCTTGCCGGCTGACACACTTCATCATCGATAATTGCCATGTCACTACCCTGTAGTACTGTTGCATTCAGGATACGATCTCTTGCATGGCATACTTGTGTACACCCATATTTACATACATAAGTATTTTCACATACATAGATGATTCTGGCTAGATTTGAGATTTGGGAACTGCAAGATACTCTTTAAAACTGATTCATTTTAAAAGAGCGGTTTTCCCTCAATATGTGCATATTACTATTCATATTGCACGATATACTGATATGCTTACATTTCTTTTACATGTCGCATACATCATGCTTTTGATTATACGTATTGAGATATGTTGTTTCCATGATATTTCTGGATTTGGGAACCGTGGATATTTCAAAGAGATTATATAATTGTTTTAAAAACCCGGTTACCCTTGATATGATATTTCAGTGCGTCCACCATGTGTTTTCTCAGTGCTGAGAGTGACATGTGAAACCCGATTCGAGGAGTGGACGAGGCCGATTGCGGGTACATGGTGGACCCGGTATGGTACCCCGGGACGAGAACGGATCTGCTGTGTAGCTAGACGGTGAGCCTGGCAGAGGGACCACTACCTACCTGTGATATTATTTGGGCTCGGCGGATATCCGGAGGATACCGACCGGAGTCGAGAGATGATAGGGGCTGATCCAGACTGACGGAGCCCGATATATGAGCATTTACGTGCCGATGATAGGCACAGGTTTCATGATGTTTTCGAGTGTCGATACTTGACACTCAGGTTCCATGATTTTGATATGTCGCGAGCGACACCTGTTGATTTACATCCTCATACTTCCATGCATATGTTTATGATGTTTACATGCATGATGCTTATTGTCATTGGGTGACGCGTGAACGATTTCCACATACATATATTGACATTGATTACATAGTTGGATGATATCCACTTTTTCATAGACTTCATGATATAGTCGACATTGATCATACCTCATATTTATGATATGTTATTACCCGAGGCACTGGCACGAGCACTTGGCACTACACTCATGTATAGCTGTTATATTGCCACCTTATCATGCTTCAGACTTATTCATTTGAGGTTTATATATATATCTGATCGTATTAACCTAGAATTATGTCATGCATACGATTTCTGCTATGTGATGTTTTCTATTCACGAGTTGGCAACTCACCCCCGTTGTGCCACAGTTCTTGCAGGTTCTGCCGTACAGGTTCATTGCGGCTTTTCTGGCACACTGCTTCCTTTCTGGGTGATTGCATTGGTAGGGGGTTCACTCGCATCGTGACCACCCTTGTATTATTTTATTCAGTTGTATCTAGTAATTCCATCAACCAAAACTTGTATATTGTTTCAGACTTAGAAAACCAGTTGTGTATTATTTCGACCTTAGAGTCGCGCGTTGTAGTATTATGGTTTTAATAATGATTTTGAGTTTCTTTGAGTTTTGATCATCGCCCTTTGGCGTTGTATATTATATTGCTTGCGTGGTTGTGACCGTCGATTGACGAAGAGCTAGCTCCAGCTTGGTGATGCCTTTTATTGTGCATATATATATTATTCATGTTGTACCCCGTACGGGGCCAGTATTTACAAAGGAAACTCTGCTGAAATTTTTAGAAAAGATATAGAGGATTTAAAATGCATATTCGGCTTACCTATTTTAAAACCCTTGTTTTAAAAACTTATTTTCTTCACTTCTTAAAACTATTTCCTTTATTTATTACTTAAAAATGGTTTTAGATTTCTGGGCTTTTTGGCTTACTTGGATTAGATGGGGTCCTATCGACTTCATATGATTCAAGTGCCAGTCACGGGCTATTTCGGGACATGACAAAGTTGGTATCAGAGCGCTAGGTTAATCTTGGTTCGAGTCTAAGTTTGACTATGTGGAGCCTAGAGCGTTTATATATATACGGAACTTAGGCTTGACCTTACGGAACATAGACTTAGTCGAGGGGGTATTATACCCGAACTTTCGTCGCGTAGGATGACCCTTGGTTAATGGAGTAGGTAGCTTGAGTAGAGTGACATACCGTACGTATGTTCCGCGGCATACTTATGATACGCTACTCCGCTTAAGAAACCTTAGGATGTACATTTCCTTGCACAGTATTATATTCATTCTTATGATCTATCCTCATCGATACTGGTTATGATTGTGCTGCCACGATCACACGGGCAGAGAGAGCTACGGCTAGAGTTGCGTCAGCTTGAGCTCGTCACGGACGCGCACTGACCAGGGCATGATTCCAGAGACGTACGATTGCATAGAGACTTCGTCTTATTGTGTTTTCGCGCCATGAGCGTTTGACAGATCGCTGTTATGAGATTTCCCGGATGTGCTGATCGGCACCAGAGGATCAGGCTACTGCTAGAGGCCAGCCAGGATGTGATGACCATTGATATGTCGCTTACTCAGGATGATTGAGGCGCTGTTCAGCGTACAGACGAATGAGCCAGTTTTTGCTGCAAATGACGAGATATCGCCCCAGATGTTGGAGCTACTGCAGCATAAGTATATACTTAGAGATATGATGGAAGGCCGCTAGTCACCCAAGGATGAAGGACTAGGACATGTGGTTCGTGCGCTTACCCCGATGCGAGGTCATCAGATAGATTGATTCCAGCTAGAGACGACTTCACGCAGATTCGTTGAGAGTCGATAGAGACTATCGAATGTCAGAAACCCATATTCCAAGTTTAAAGTATTCAGAAAGACATGCAAGCGATTTTATGGACCCTCTAGAAGAATGAAACCCTAACTCGACATAATGACCGTGTGAAAGCCTTTGAACCTTAGGGTTTGCGACAGTTCCGCGGCGCCATTAGTGAGGCTTAGGTTTGCCTTTCTACGGTTGGACCACCGATGCTGTGGTATGTACTCGATACTATTAAACTGTACCCAAGATGTTGAGCTCTTGGGGGATTATGAGGTTTTGAAAAATCGATCGGATGGTTCGACATCTTTCGGATATCATATGATGGGATGCATTGCTTGGGAGACTCCAGATACGAGTATAGCCGTTGAAGCACAGTCCATGCAGCCACGAGAAGACGATTCTGAATCAGGCGACATTGGAACAAAGTGGAGTAAAGAGTTCGCACGAGATTTCGACGAGATGACGTTCTACTCCACTGACATCAGAGATGCGATACGCATGCAGAGGCGTTGTATATGGAGTATACCTCCACAGGCTGGGACGAGTTCTCGAGGACGTGTTCGGACAGATATCTTCTACAGAGTGATGAAGATACTGAGTTCATGATTTAGAGTCCGTGTGAGAAACTTCGGATGGACGTAGCCGAGAACAATTGCAGTGTGCAGATAGAGGCGTGACGTCGGAGTAGACGATGATATAGACAAGCGGGACAAGAGGTTGAGGCAAGATGCTGATGAGCTGTTGTTACTCCCCGTCAATGATTAAAGGTCGGATATGTCTATAGAGACGTTGGGATGCGACCAGTTTCCGAGGAAATGCTGTGTTGAGGACGCAGATGACCAGAGAAGTGCCAGGATGGAATCGCTCCCGTTAGCACACCTGACAGGGCCGATGAGCCGATTGATTGTGAGATAGGTAATCCGCAGAGAAGATAAGGACCCATTGACAGAGGACGCCAGACCGTGAGCAAGAGGAAAGTAGAGACCTTGCGCTGCTGGCATTGAATGCACCGACACCTTCCCGACTTTGAAGGAGGATATATCGACGGCGGTATTTATGATTTATGATTTTGCGATTCGATTATCGCGCATCCGTCACCTTGGATTTCGGTATTTTTGGGAGATCTTTTCGCATGATTGGGTCTTGATGACTGAGTTCCATGATATTTGTTTTCGTGCACCATGGTTGCGCACCTACTGGGTATTTATATTTTGCGCATAGTTATTACGCTTGAGGTATTGATTGTGATTTCATGCCTATTTTATGCCGGTGATTTGATTTACGCTTCCAGTATAGTTTTCATGCACTTCTAGTGTTTTGATTTGATTTGTGCACGCTGATGCACATGGTTGTGAGCTTATACACCACGGTATACCTGATTTGGATTGAGCCGTATAGTATACCGTCGATTTTGATTCTGATATTGATGTTGATTTCTTGCACTCCGTGCATTTGATTTGGATTTTCGCGCGTGTTGAGCGCATGTTTTGAGATGCGATTTTGGTGCACACCAGATGCACTAAATCGAGATTCCTTGTGCATGTCTGATGCACCTGATTTTGCTGTCAGGCACGCCCGTTGCCCTTGGCAGATGTTCGTGCACACCCGTTGCACCTAGATGATGTTTTTGTGTACATGTATGGCACACATATGGATTTTAATTTCCGTGCGCACCAGACGCACAGGGTATTCTTATATACATTTTTGGGATTTATTCCTTATCGACCAGTACGTTTTTATGATATTTGCTATTTGTTTTCGTACTGAGCAGGACTTGTCAGAGGACAGTGCCTGGATATACTTTTCATGCATTTACTCCAGCTATTTACATGTATAGATTTGATATCTACATGTATAGTTCTGATTTATATCATATTGGTTTTATTTTGGATTTGACATTTGTGTCTTTACCATGACTCCGATGATTGCGGGATGCTTGACGGAGTTTTGATTTTGAGTTATCTGATCATTACACATGTGCGAGCATTGCTCTATGATGCGTTTTATGTATTGATGATTTCGAAGCCCCGACGACTTGGACTTCTTATTGAAATGTTTTAGAATTTGGAGGTTTAAATTAAAATTCGGGGACCGAATTTCTTTAAGGGGGGAAGATTGTAACATTTCAGAAAAATAAAATATTATTTTTGGTAATTTTTATAATTTAATATTATTTTTAATGAATATTTTAATATTTCGGTATAATTAAATACCGATAAATTGGGAAATATTTGGAAAAAATTATAGGAATTATTAAAAGAGGGTGTTTTATGTGAATTATGAAAATTTTAAGTTTTTATAATTAATTCGACACTAATTTAGTGCTAATCGCGATTAAAAATCGCTAATCGCGTTTAAGATTGTTTTGTGCAAAACATGCACCATATCATTTTATTTCACTTGTTACATTTTCATGGCCTTCCTTCATATTCTTTTTACCATGGTTGTTAATTAGAGGGAGTGGAGAAAAGAAAAGGAATTGATTAAAGAATGGAATAGTAGTAGGTATGGGTGAGAGAGAGAATGAGAGGGTGAGGGGTCAACACCTTGGACCAAGCCCCCATCACTTTGTGCTTCACCATTTCCTCTCCTCCCCTCTCCAATTTCTGCTGTTACTGCTGCCCCTCCTCCTCTCCCTCTTCAAGCCACAAAAACTCCATGAAAAACACTCCGAAATTTCATTTCCATTTCACGAAAAAGATGCACAAGCTCGCAAGCTACGTTGTGGACCTAGAAAAATCACATTTTGGTGCTGTAGGGGATTCTTGGGTGACTAATGAGGTAATCTTTCCATCTTTAAGGTAGAATTTCCATTCCCTTAGCATCCATGTTAGATTTGAACGGATATCGTGTGGTTTTAGTGAACTTTGGAAACTCCAAGTTAGGGTTTAGGGTTTGAATTGATTATAAAGGTGAATTGAGGTGTAGTTAGGGACTATAACCCCTGTGGTGATTGATTGGAGACCCAAACCAGAGACTAGAAACCCAGAATACGGACTTAGAAACTGATATCGGAAGAATTGTGAAATCTGTGAGGGTTAAATAGAATCTGCTATCACCCCGAGACTCTAAAAATTATTTTGTGAACACAGTGATACATGCAGGCACCTAGGAGGCATCACCGAAAACCCTAGCCCCTACCTCCCCAACCAGGCCGCAGATTTAATCCTGATGGCCGTAAATTGCGGCCTGGGTCCCACCATTTTAGCTCGTGTTGGTTCTGAAGCTTTATTTCTTATACATTAGACCTTGGTATATGAAAAATTGTCTAATTTGACCTAGGGTGAAATCTGGGACCATTTTCTGTAGTTGCTGCTTTGGATTCGTGTTTCGTTTCTCGTATTTTGAATTCTGGATTTGCGTATTTGTGTTTTACCTCGATCGCTTGACGTTTGCACAACAACATCGAGGGTTGTTTGATGGTTTAGAAAGCGTAGTCTATAGGTTCTAACCTATAGGCCTTAGCGCGTCGTAGGTTTCCTCGATATGGTTTTAAGATGCATTTGTGATTGTGTTATCTTGTAGGTACCTTCACGAGGGCTTCTTATGATGAAGAAGATGAATGCGACATTGACACCGACACGCAAAATGCAAGGTGAGTAGATTATATCTACGGGGGAAGTCGGGTGGATGGCGTATAGCACCCCCGCAGTTCGAGGTTTAGTATACTATATTTATACTACATATGTGTTTGATAGCATTAGGTGCGATATGGATAATTGAGATGAGATTAGATGTACTATGGATAGAATAGGGTTTAGATGTAAACTAGTATAGTTCCTAGTTGCGAACCCTATAATAGGTTTACACCCACACGCACACACATGCTTATTTGTTATGGTTATACCTAGATGATGAGGATTATGGAGGATATTTGGAGATGAGTCGATGAGTTTGGGCATAGTGCCATGAGATCGGTGATATGATGTGATTCGTATTTGGGATACGACATGAGATTTTTACCGGGCCTTTGGACGTGTGTTCCACAAACGCATTCATATTTATATAGGCGGTATCAATTTGTACTAGACTTAGATCAGTACCCTAGATCATGTGATATGATGATAATGATACCTGATATTTGATGAGAGGAATGTGATATTAACCCGTGCCCAGCTTTTGGGATGTCGTATGATGATTTACCGTACGAGCTTCATATTGATGATAGATCCGCACTCATGACTCGGAGATGTCATATGATATTATATCGTACGTGGTATTTTGAGGCGGGATCACCGAATATTATAATTATGTATATATATTTATATCGACTCAGATTTAGGTGGTTTCCATACCCCTCCTGATTGACTTGCTAGTTAGAGCTGTAGATTTTGCTAGTAAATGTTAGGCTAGGCCGATGTCATACCTATTTCAAAAAATAACGAATCGGGAGTATTTTAATAACAGGCAAGGGATTCTACGGATATTTTCAAAAGACGCATCTTTTCTTAAAAACACCGTAGCCCTTATTTTACTAAAAACCCCGATTCGTCTTATTTCAAATGGCAAAACTGCATGACATTATATATTGTTGTAGATTCTTCACTGTTGCGTTGATTATTCGATTTCCGCATATTCATGCTATTCGTATCGCATTGCATGTGTAAATGAGTTTATTGTATATTAAACCCATGCTGTTAGGACACCAGCACCATTATCAATGATGCATATATTCCACGTACACCTGCTTGCCGGCTCACACACTGTTAGTTATATGTATGCCCTAGAGGCCATTACTGTACATTGGATGTATATTGTAGTGGATGCTGGGACATATATAGTGAGGACTTTCTTGCTCGACATGATAGTATGCTATCTGGTTGATCTTTACCTTAACGTGTATACTGATTGTCTCTCTGTTACATGTTGGTAAAGCCCTTAGGATGTGTACTTGACTACTTGGACTATGATGCGGATCATACTAGTGGGGACATGGTAGTCCATAAGTACATCCTTCAAAGTCCCTAGTCGTGGGTGTATCGAAATAGGGGCATCGATATACCAGAGTAGACTAGCGTATACCTTCTCGACCCATATAGATGGGCGATGGATGATCCCATATCCATCGGTGTTTGACATCAGAGATGATATACGGGTGCTCAGTAGAGACTGGGTACACTGGACGGACTCGCCGAGAACTCCCAGATGGTATTATACCTCACGTCAGATGGCAGTTCTCTGGTGACACTGGTACAGGTTAGTCTGTAGACCCGAGATCGTCATAGAGTCTTGTGTGGTTCCCACTGTGCTTTGATTTCCATCTTACCACGTCCAAGAGGGCGTGCAAAACGGTGGTTTTTGGGTACAGTCCCGAGTCACATGGAGGCAATGAGCGATAGGAGGGGATTCGTCTCTCCCGGTATAGGGGGTTGATGTTGCGCTGTGTTCGATTGGCTATAACAGGAAATCCCTGGCCAGGGTTGCTGAGATTTACTGGTAAGTGTTACCAGTAGTATCTCGAATTGTTATAGACCTCATATCGACACGACTTATTGAGCTATTGGGGTCTGACGTTTACCACCCCTAGGCAAGATATGCGACATATCAAACGATCAGACTGGACTGTACGGTAGTGTTACTGGTTGGATTCACTGGAGTGTGAGCGGGCTTGCTCGTCGATCTTCAGATCGCTCAATACCCGAGTGGCCGTTACGTTTAGCAGACCGCTTGCGGCTTGTGGGTGCTTGATATGATCATCACCTGCTGCCGGCGTATTGACGAGTCTTTAGAGTCCTACACAAAGATTTCCTGGTTCAAGCGAAACGAAATAGGAGCGCATATGAGATATGTGCGGGACCGAGAATAATACGTGTATGTGATACCGTATTCCATTCTCGCGATGAATGTGTCGAATGGTTGTATGCGATATAACCTAGTTATCGAATCAAGGATTGATTCGATAAGCCGATACATTGTATACTAGTCGGTTGTGTGCGACATGACCGGATCATTGAATCAAGTGTTGATTTAATTATTTAATGCATAATTATACATTTGATATATTACTTTGCATTAACTAGTATCGGTTCACTTTAAATGTATTTTCTCACTCGGATGTGCGCATTGCATATGCGATATGATTTTGTGCACTTGCTTGTATCATGTTTGATGATGCATGCCTTTTGGTTAAGTGTAAAGAATTAAACCTTGGTTAATGAAATGGTTAGGGTTTACTATTTCCTTATTCATTTATTTATTTTTTTATTCATATTGGAAAATGATAAGCATAATGCAAAATGGTGGCTTTCTTTGGAAGCTTGTTGAAGCTTCATGAAGACTTTGACCAAGTGACCATTTTGTCTCATGCTTAACCCTAACCATTCCATTCAACCATGATTAACTCTCTACACTTGACCATGGTTATTATTATGATAAGTATTGATTTACTTTTGATTTTAAATTAACTTATCATATCATTTTTCTTCTGCTTCTTCCTTGAACTCAAGAAGAAAACCTTTCTTCATCAATGGTGATTGATGAAATAAAGTGAGAAATCCAATTCTAAAGTCTACCCACTTCCTATTTCTTCATCCTCTACCTCTTGCCAAGTAGTAGAGTGTGTTTCCTTCACAAGTTTTCAAGGCTCGGTGAAGGTGGAGCTTGATCTAGTGATGCTTCGACGTAGATCATCTTCGGCACGTTGTCGATGACCTAGCCCGTCCATTCTCTGATGAAGCCGACGTTAGAGCCCGGGATCCGTCTTGGACAGCGAGGAGACTTCATTGTGGAGCCGTGGAGGTGGAGCACCGGATCTACAAAGGTTGTATATCCGTATTCCTTTAGTTTAGATGTAAACTAGTTTCATTTTCGCCTAGACATCTAGCTAACGATCCGTAGTCTCGGGTTTCTCGGCACCGTATTTTTGAAATTGCCATGGTTGATGGCTTGTGAGACCTCATTAGGGTGCCTAGGATCCCTACACACACTTCATCATCGATAATTGCCATGTCACTACACTGTAGTACTGTTGCATTCAGGATATGATCTCTTGCATGGCATACTTGTGTACACCCATATTTACATATATAAGTATTTGCACATACATAGATGATTCTGTCTAGATTTGAGATTTGGGAACCGCAAGATACTCTTTAAAACTGATTCATTTTAAAAAAGCGGTTTTCCCTCAATATGTGCATATTACTATTCCATATTGCACGATATACTGATATGCTTACATTTCTTTTACATGTCGCATGCATCATGCTTTTGATTATACGCATTGAGATATGTTGTTTCCATGATATTTCTGGATTTGGGAACCGTGGATATTTCAATGAGATTATATAATTGTTTTAAAAACCCGGTTACCCTTGATATAATATCTCAGTGTGTCCACCATGTGTTTTCTCGGTGCTGAGAGTGACATGTGAAACCCGATTCGAGGAGTGGACGAGGCCGATTGCGGGTACATGGTAGACCCGGTATGGTATCCCGGGGCGAGAACGGATCTGCTGTGTAGCTAGACGGTGAGCCTGGCAGAGGGACCACTACCTACCGGTGATATTATTTGGGCTCGGCGGATATCCGGAGGATACCGACCGGAGTCGAGAGATGATAGGGGCCGATCCAGACTGACGGAGCCCGATATATGAGGATTTACGTGCCGATGATAGGCACAGGTTTCATGATGTTTTCGAGTGTCGATGCTTGACACTCAGGATCCATGATTTTGATATGTCGCGAGCGACACCTGTTGATTTACATCCTCATACTTCCATGCATATGTTTATGATGTTTACATGCATGATGCTTATTGTCATTGGGTGACGCGAGGATGATTTCCATATACATATATTGACATTGATTACATAGTTGGATGATATCCACTTTTTCATAGACTTCATGATATAGTCGACATTGATCATACCTCATATTTATGATATGTTATTACCTGAGGCACTGGCATGAGCACTTGGCACTACACTCATATATAGATGTTATATTGCCACCTTATCATGCTTCAGACTTATTCATTTGAGTTTTATATATATATCTGATCGTATTGACCTAGGATTATGTCATGCATACGATTTCTGCTCTGTGATGTTTTCTATTCACGAGTTGGCAACTCACCCCCGTTGTGCCACAGTTCTTGCAGGTTCTGCCGTACAGGTTCATTGTGGCTTTTCTGGCACACTGCTTCCTTTCTGGGTGATTGCATTGGTAGGTGGGTTCACTCACATCGTGACCACCCTTGTATTATTTTATTCAGTTATATCTAGTAATTCCATCAACCAAAACTTGTATATTGTTTCAGACTTAGAAAACCAGTTGTGTATTATTTCGACCTTAGAGTCGCGCGTTGTAGTATTATGGTTTTCATAATGATTTTGAGTTTCTTTGAGTTTTGATCCTCGCCCTTTGGCGTTGTATATTATATTGCTTGCGTGGTTGTGACCGTCGATTGACGAAGAGCTAGCTCCCGCTTGGGGATGCCTTTTATAGTGCAGATATATATTATTCATGTTGTACCCAGTACGGGGCCAGTATTTACAAAGGAAACTCTGCCAAAATTTTTAGAAAAGATATGGAGGATTTAAAATGCATATTCGGCTTACCTATTTTAAAACCCTTGTTTTAAAAACTTGTTTTCTTCACTTCTTAAAACTATTTCCTTTATTTATTACTTAAAAATGGTTTTAGATTTCCGGGCTTTTTGGCTTACTTGGAATAGATGGGGTCCTATAGACTTCATATGATTCATGTGCCAGTCACGGGCTAATTCGGGACGTGACAAAACAACAGGTCTAAGTAATAACCAATCGAAAGGGGTACGGAAACCACCTACACCTCAGTCGATATATATATATATATATCCATCTATAAAATAGTCGGTGATCCCGCCTCAATAGTATCCCATATGATACACCATCTGATATGACATCCTCAAATCAGGAGTGCGGATCTATCATCAATATATAGCTCATACGGTAAATCCATCGTACGGCAACCCAAACTGGGTACGGGTCAATATCATATTTATCTTATTATTCATCTGGTATCCACATCATCACATATCGTGGGTAGGGGTACTGATCTAAGTCTAGTACACTACTAATATCATCAACATATATATAAATGCGTGTGTATGAAACACATCGCCTACCGATCCTCTATCATCACATTTCGCATCTCATAATATGATCCAAATCATATCACCGATCTCGTGGCCTAAAGCCCGAACTCATCGACTCGTCTCCAAATATCATACAATATCCTCAACATTCATACATGTGTATATGAATGTATATATGCATAGTCCCATACCCATGCGTATATACATATATACACATTCCCATATACGCACAAGAAGATGATATATGCAAGTGTATATATGTGCGTGTATGCAAATCCTTACTCTAGGGTTTCGTGACTAAGAAATCCGCTAAAATCATTTCTTCAATTCTCGCTAACCCTAAACCCATAAGCTCCTAAGGCTTCTCTTATTCGGTATTCATATCTACTATTAACATATAAAAGTATATCGTTACCAAGTCACCTCATTCCTTATAATTTTGCGGGGGTGCTATACGCCATCCACCCGACTTCTCCCCGTAGATATAAATCAACTCACCTAATCTTCGCTCGCCAGTGCCGACATCGCCACGCGCTTGCTTTTCATCTCGAAGTCCACATGGGGGTACCTACATATCATAACGCACCGTATCGCATTAAAATCCGACTCATGACCAAAACGACACACGAATCCCATATAGGTCAAAACCTATGGTTGCTTTCACAAATCAACCCAAAAAGCCTCTACGTCGGCGTACAAACGCCGATTGATCGAGAAAAACACCAAACGTACCAATCATGGTTTCAAAACTCACTAACTGTATAAGAAATAGGGATTAATTCGTCAAATCCATAAAATTAAACCAATCGTTTTATTTTCCAAAAACCTAGTTAGCACAAATTCCCATTTCGGTTCAAAACTTGATGTTTTAACCAATCTACAAATTTTAACGATTCAAATGGCCAAAATTCTCATTAAATAACATAATTAGGTCATACAAATCACTTTCATAAATTAATCTCATCAATTTGTATAAATTCCAAATTCCTAGTTTGCAAAAATACCGATTTTAACTCTTTTTAAAGTAAAATTCACAATTTTACAATTAAGCTTGGTTTGCATATACTAAACTATTAAACCATAATTTATAATGTTAATAATGCCATGAAACCCTAATTAGAATTTTATCTCACCAAAATATATATATTTTTAAAACCTAGTTTGCAATTTATATACTTATTACAAATTTAAATTAACAAAAATGCGAACTAGCAACTAGATTTGGTTTAGCATGCCCACTACATGTTAACTATATCACACAACCACAATCTCACAACACAAAACCCCAATTTGAATTCAAACCCCTCTCTTGAATTTTAAATCATGCAATTAGAACCAATTAAAAACCTAATTAAACACTTAATTAAGCTAACCTAAAGCAATTAAAAACAAATTAAGCAAAAAGGTTAGAATTATACCTCATGATCAAGAGATCAAATATGGAAATCAAAGCCTATAAAATGCCAACTTGTTCACTAGATCCATGCTAGATAGGAAAAAGAGAAATGGGTAGGGATTGGATTTGGATTTTGGGATTTTTTTGATGGAATTTGAAACAATTTTGAAGAATTTTTTGAAGAGAAATGAGAGGAGAAAATGGGAGGGGGCTGCTGCTGTGTGATGGAGGATGGCTCGGCCAATAATGGGGAGAGGGGAGAGAGAATGAGGTGAGGAAAGTATTGGGTCAACCCCAAAAGTCAAAGCCCATACACATTAAACTATTTTCTTTCATTTCCTTTATTTTCTTTTCTTTTCTTTTGGCAAAACAAGTGGGGAAAAAGAAGGGGTTGCTTGGGGCTGCTGATTTGGAGAGGGGAGAGAGGGTGTGGGTGAGGAAAAAAATGATAAATGTTATACCCCAGTATCTATTTACACTAATTTCACTATTTAAGCATTTTTCTTCGATATTTTCTAAAACCGTTTGACAGCTTCATTTCATTTCAAAAAAACCATGTTAAAATTTTGTTTAATGTGTTATGATGCACAAAATTTGTTTCAACCCATTCCAATTTGTAATTTTCCCTAATTAAATGTATTAGTGACGGCTTAAAATAATATTAAAATAATTAATTTCGGAAAATTTTTCAGAAAATTAGAAATTTTACCAGTGGCTCAATAAACACCAAATACTAGCAATTACGTAGCTAGAATATGTATATTTAATTTTATAATAATTATATTTATATTTTGACTTTTTACGGAAAACCCCCTTATTTTACCGATTTTCCGAAATTTCGCCGAAACAATTTACAAAACGTTACAATCTTCCCCCCTTAAAGAAATCCGGTCCCTGAATTTAATTTAAAACTCCCCCCAAATACTAAAACATTTCAGCAAAACTATCAAGTCGTCGGGGCTCCGAAATCATAAATACATAAAACATATATCGTAGCGCAATGCATGCGCATGAAAAAGAGTGTATAACTCAAAATCAAAATTCTGTCAAGCATCCCGCAATCATCGAAGTCATGGGGAAGACATCAATGTCCAAATCCAATACGAAAACCAATATGATATACATCATTAAAGCATCTGGAAGCAATGCATGCCAAACCTTTTTCAAATAGCTGTGCGATATGTGTATCACTGCACAGTGGAGGACGTCCATTGTGAGAAAATAACTATATATATATATATATATATATATATATCCTTTGTTTAACGTACACGTCCCGCCGTTTTGAAAACAATTTAGAAGGGTTTCCCTTTTTAAACAGTTTCGTGTCATCACTGACACGTAGGTTGTTAGTGTATATGCCCTAGAGGCCATTACTGTATCATACTAGCTTGTATATTACTTAATGGAAGCTTGGGATATTCACAGTTGTATAGACAATCTTGCTCAAAATGGTAGTATGCTACTTGGTTTGTCTCTACTTCAATATGTGCATGTGTTTCTTTTAGCATATCGCTTATATACATATTAGTAGAGCCCTTAGGATCTTTGCTTGATTACCAGCATTATGATGGCGCTCACACTCGTGGGGGCTGGGTAATCCATAAGCACATCCTTATACAGGTCCCTAGTCGTTGGACTATCGAGACAGGGCATCGATACTCCGGAGTAGACTAGCGTATGCGCTTCTCATCCCAGCGGGGGAGACGGTCTGTCCCACAGCCGTCAGTACATCGTACTTGAGATAGTATGCGAGTGCTCGTTAGGTTACGAGTACACTGGACAGGACTCGTCGGGAACTGTTGGTTGGTATTATACCTATCGTCAGTTATCAGTTCCCAGGTGACATGAGTACAGCTTAGTCCGCCGACTTGACACTGTCACTTCGCCTCGAGTGTGTTCCCACTGTACTTAGATTACTACCCTACCACGGCTGAAAGGAGTCGTGCAAACAGGTAGTAGTTGGGTGCAGTCCCGAAGCACTTGGAGGCAGTGACGGTTAGACAGGATTCGTCTCTCCCGGTATTGGGGGTTGACATCGCGCTGTGTCTAGAAGAGCTATTACACAAGTAGTCCCTGGCCAGGGCAAGCGAGATATACTGGTAGGTTTCCAGTGTTATCTCAGGGTGTTCTGGGCTACACTCTGACACGACTTGTACCGCTATTAGGGGACTGACGTTCACCGCCCCCCTAGGCCCGCCATGCGATGTATCAGACAAACAGACCGGACTGTACGGAGATTGTCACATACAGGCTCAGTAGGAGTTCGGATGGGTTTACCTCATCGGCCTTCTTATCGACATCTACCTGGGGACCGTTACGTACAGCTAGTGCCGCTTGCGGTCTGTGGTTAAACCCACTGCCAGCGTAGTGTCGAGTCTTTAGAGTCCCACATAGAGAGTTTCCCTGCATTGAGCGAAACGTGTAGAGGCCGTATGGTTGTACGGCAGGGCTACGATAACTTACGTTCACTTGTGTGCGTATGCTGTTCGGGCAGGCAATACTAGTAGGCTTTGGTTTAAGCCAGATCCTAGTATTGCACAGATGGATTTGATTTGTCTTCTGTGCATTCGCATTCTTCGGATTGCGGATGCGGGTGTGTATGCACAGTTTTGAGGAGTGATGAAGGAGGAGGTGCCCCATTAGGGTTTTGGCAGTTGGTTCGGCTAAAACCGTAATGTGGCACACTCATTAGGGTTTTTGACAATTCGTTTGGTCAAAACCGTTATGAGTCGGAAACATTGTTTACTAATCCTTTTAGTGATAGATTAGTGATGGCTAATTGCATTGACCATTTGACCACTTAGACCCCTCTTGACTTTGTTGACCCGTTGACCGTGTTGACCATTGACCTTCAAGAGGGATCTACACTCTTCTTTTATTTTCTTTTTATTTCTTGTGTTATGATAATGGTCAATTCAATGTGCCATCAACTCTTTCATGATAGGATTAGTAATGATGATTATTGTGTATTATTGCAACCATGGTTCATTTCATTTGGGCTTAATCTTTTCATTCTTCTCTTCTCATTCTCTCTCTTGAAATGAGAAGAAAAGAAAAGCTCCATGGTTGCTAACCTTTCTCCTTCTTCTTCCTCCTCTTGATCTCATCTTTTGATCTCATGTGTTGAGAGAAAAAGATTCCACAAAGACAAATACATCCATACATCTCCTCTATACATTCTAGGGCTTCTTGACTAGCAATCACTTTGCCCTAGTTGCCTCGGCTTGAGGCGGAGCTTAGTGTACATCTCTCGGGTGGATCGTCTTCGACTCAAGAAGGCCGCGGAGGTGCCCAAGGTCCGAATCGACACTTGGAGCTTGGATGGACGAGTGGGACAGCGGAATGAAGACCCGTAGGACCGGTTCCGTGAGGTATATTTTCTACAAGCATAGTAGTTAAGCCTCTTAGTGTTTACTAGTTTCTAGTTTAGCAAAGATCCGACTTTTAGTCCATGTTGCCTTGCACCAAAATTATTGTTTTACGTCATTTCCGTCTCCCCGTAAGAACCGGGATGAGCAACGTGGACTTACATAGGTAAATACTGAGACTATAGCTCCTCCTTGGAAATCCCTTCGATAACTATCAATGCATGCAAAATATACTCAGATACTGTCCTCTGACTAGTCCTGCTCAGTACTAAACAAAATAGCAAACATCATAAAATATACTGCTCCAAAAGAAATCAATCCCAAATATATATATGAATGCCATGTGCGTCTGGTGCGCACGGAAATCGAAATCCATGAATGTGCCATACATATGCACAGAAACAACATCTAAGTGCAACGAGTGTGCACGAAACACCTGTCAAAGGCAACGTGTGTGCCTGACAGCAAAACCAGGTGCATCTGATATGCACGAAGAATCTTGATTTAGTGCATCTGGTGTGCACCTAAATCGCATCAAGTGCTTTAAGTATGCGCAAAATCCAAATCAAGTGCACAATGTGCATGAAAACGAATATCGAATATCACACTCGAAATCGACGGTATACGATACATTTCAATCAAAATCTCAATCAGGTATACCGTGGTATAAAATCTCACCATCCTGTGCATCGGCGTGCACAAAAGCAAATCGAATACTAAAAGTGCATGAAAACTATGCCGAAAGCATAAGTCAAATCATATTCATGCCCTAGGCATGAAATCAAATATCATGAAACTCGGTCATCAAAACTCAGTCATGAAATAAATCACCCAAAAATACTGAAATCTAAAGTGACGGATACGTGATAGTCAATCACAAAATCACGACTCATAAATACTGTCGTCGATACGTCCGTCCTTCAAAGTCGAGAAGGTGTTGGTGCATCCAATGCTAGTAGAGCAAGATATCTACTTGCCTTCTGATCATGGCATGTCGCCTAGTGCCCTTAGGCCCTCATCTCTCACTGCAGATTGCTAAGTACATAGCTCCTCGGCTCAACAGTCCAATATAGAAACGATAACGGAAGCAGTCCACTCTGACACATCCTCTAAAGATCTCTGGTCAACTATCATGGTTACTCATAACATGTCTCGTCGACGATACCGAACTCTGTCTTACTGGGTGTGTGTCATATGACCGCTCCTGGGTCCAGGTCTTTTCGTTTAGTATTTCCAGAAAAATCTTGTCGGGGCCTCTATCAAATCTCGTTCCTGCCGAACTGCCCGGAAGTTATCATCTCTTACTAAATCTATGTCTTGTTCCGGAACGGCTGCATACTCATCACGACTCCTCCTGGAATATATATCCATAATCAACTCTTCTGCTTGCGCATCACATCTCTGATGTCGGGGGAGTGGAATGTCATCTCGTCAAGATCTCGTACGAACCTCTTACTCCACTTTTCTCTAATATCGACTGCTTCGGACTCGTCTCTTCGTAGCTGCATGGACTGCACTCCAACGGCTATACTCGTATCTGGAGTCTTCCAAGCAATGCATCTCAACACATGATATCCGAATTAAGTCGAACCATCCGATCGATTTGTCAAAACCTCATAATCCCCCAAGAGCTCAACATCTGGGGTACAGTTTAATAGTATCAAATATATTCCACAGCACCTATGGACCAACTGTAGAAGGGCAGACCTAAGCCTCACTAATTGCACCGCTAAACTGCCGCAAACTCTAAGGTTCACCGGCGTTCCATGGTCATTAAATCGAGTTAGGGTTTCATTCTTCTAGAGGGTCCGTAGAATTGCTTGCATTGTTTTCCGAATACTTTAAACTTGGAAAATGGAATCCTGACATTCGATCGTCTCTATCGACTTTCAACGTATCAGCGTGAAGTCGCCTCTAGCTGGAATCAATCCATCTGATGACCTCGCATCGGGGTAGGCAACGAATCACATGGCCTCGTCTTTCATCTCTAGTGACTAGCAATCTCCTATCATATCTCGAAGTATAACTCGTGCGGCGTTAGCTTCAAACATCTGGGGCGACATCTTTTCATTCGCCAAAATCACTGGCTCATTCGTCCGCATACTGAACAGTGCCTCAATCATCAAAATAATCTGTGCTCTGACGGTCATCACAATCTGGCTGGCCTCTTGAAGTAGCCCAATCCCCTGGTGCTGATCTGCACGTACGAGAAATCTCGTAAAAGCGATCCATCAAACGCTCGTGGCGCGAAAACACAATAAAACTACGCCTCTATGCAATCATATGCCCCTGGAATCATGCTCTGGTCAGTCCTCGTCCATGACGAGCTCATGCTGACCGCAACTCTAGCCGTAGCTCTCTTCCCGTGTAACCGTGGTAACAAAACCATAAACTGGTAGCAATGAGGCTAGATCATAAAAATGAATATAATGCTGTGCAAAAAAATGTACATCCTAAGGCTTCTTAAGCGGAGTATCGTATCATAAATATGTCGCGGAACATACGTACGGTACGTCACTCTACTCAAGCTACCTACTCTATCAACCAAGGGTCATCCTACACTCCGAAGGTAAAACCTAACGCTCTGATACCAAATTTGTCACGACCCGAACAGTACGGAACATGACCGGCACTTAAATTACGAACGTCTCGAGGCGTACGTAATCTAAGTAAGCCAAAACCCAGAAAATCAAAACCAAAGAAGAGTAGAGCGAAGGAAAAACCAAAGTAAAGCAAGTAGTTTTAATCAACATAGGACGAAGTATGTATTTTAAAATCTCAAGTATTTTCTGAAAATTTCGGCAAAGTCTCCTTTGTAAATACTGGCCCCCAAATGGGATACAACATGAATAGTATACGAAATCAATAAAAAGGCATCCCCAAGCGGGAGCTAGCTCTTCGTCAATCGATGGTCACAACCACACAAGCAATATAATATACAACGCAAAGGGCGAGGATCAAAACTGTTAAGAAACTCAAAGCAACATAAAAACCATAATAATACAACGCGCGACTCTAAGGTCGAAAGAATAACAAACTGGTCTTCTAACTCTCTCAAATATACAATCTGGTTGATGGAGTTTCTAGATACAACTGAAATAATAATAAACGATGGTGGTCCTGATACAAAGAACCCACCTGCCAAAGCAATCACCCGGAAAGAACAGTGTGCCAGTAAAGCCGCAAAGAACCTGTACGGCAAAACCTGCAAGGAACTGTGGCACAACAGGGGTAAGTTTCCAACTCGTGAGTAGAAAACATCTACAAGTAGAAATCTCATGCATAACGCTATCCTAGGTCATATCAGGTAATATCCTCAATAAAATCCTGGTCCAACTATGTATAGTGTAATACTACATGCTCGTATCAGTGCCTCAGATAGCAACATATCAGATATATGATGTATGAATGCATTACGAATTTAAACAGAATATATCATGAGTGAGACAACTGTTTTCTTTAATCAATGAGATTTCTATATGAATGTCAATCACGTATCATCAATGAACGCAACAGAGAAATCAGTGTCAAGCATCGTCACAAAACATAAGTCTCAGTATCTCAAAATCAAATCATCAATATCTCAAATCTCAATCTCAATTTTCAATATCTCAGGCATCCGTATCATCTGCGGGATCGGCCCTCGGGCTCCGGCAGAACGGATCAGCCCATAACATCAATCTCATGGCCACGAACGGCATCCTCCGGATATCCGCCGCGCCAGGTAAAATCACCGGTAGGTTGTCTTCCCCTGCCGGTCTCAACGTCTCCTACTCGAACTTCTTGCCCCGGGGTACCATACCGGGTCCACCATGTACCCGCAGACGGTTCATCCAACTCCTTGAATTGGGCCTCGAAAACTATCTCAGAACCGAGAAAATATCATAGTGGACACTACTCATCATATCAAGGAAAAACCGCATTTTTCTCTTTAAAATACATCATCCGTTATAAAACTTTCACATGCGGTTTTCCAAATCCAGAAAAACTCAAGACAGATCCGAAAACATCTAATCATCATGTCAATGAAAGTAAAAACCGACATAATGTCCATAATAATGTATAACCAATGAATATATGAATGCATCTAATATCATGCAATGAATGCAATAGTTTAACTAGCATATGAAAGCTATAACGTATTGCGACATCAATTATCAAGCTATGCCAATGAAATAGTATTTTCTAAAGTGTACGTGACATGGCAATTACCGATGAAGATGTGTGTGAGCCGGCAAGCGAGTGTACGTGGAGCATACGCGTCATCGATAATGGTGCTGGTGTCCTAACAGTATGGTTTCATAATTACTACGTACAAAATAACATGCAATGAGGCGATAACAACATAATAAGGAAAATGAATAGTAAATACAACAATAATATGCGGAACATGAATAATAACGTAACAACAAGGAATCTACCTTACTATACATGTGATATACTGTTTTGCCGTTTGAAATAGTACGAATCGTGGTATTTGAAAAATAAGGACTACGGTGTTTTTAAGAAAAGGTACGTCTTTTGAAATATCCGTAGTATCCCATAACATGTCTTTAAAATCCTCACGATTCGTTAGTTTTGGAAATAGGTATGACTCGGGTCCAGTCTGACATCTACTAGGTAAACTACAGGTCTAACTAACAACCAATCGAAAGGGGTGCGGAAACCACCTACACCTGAGTCGATATATATATATCCGTTTATATAATAGTCGGTGATCCCGCCTCAATAGTATCCCATATGATACACCATCTGATATGACATCCTCGAATCAGGAGTGCGGATCTATCATCAATATATAGCTCGTACGGTAAATCCATCGTACGGCATCCCAAACTAGGTACGGGTCAATATCACATTTATCTTATTATTCATCTGGTATCCACATCATCACATATCGTGGGTAGGGGTACTGATCTAAGTCTAGTACACTACTAATATCATCAACATATATATAAATGCGTGTGTATGAAACACATCGCCTACCGATCCGCTATCATCACATTTCGCATCTCATAATACGATCCAAATCATATCACCGATCTTGTGGCCTAAAGCCCAAACTCATCGACTCATATCCAAATATCATACAATATCCTCAACATTCATAGATGTGTATATGAATGTATATATGCATAGTCCCATACCCATGCGTATATACATATATACACATTCCCATATACGCACAAGAAGATGATATATGCAAGTGTATATATGTGCGTGTATGCAAATCCTTACTCTAGGGTTTCGTGACTAAGAAATCCGCTAAAATCATTTCTTCAATTCTCGCTAACCCTAAACCCATAAGCTCCTAAGGCTTCTCTTATTCGGTATTCATATCTACTATTAACATATAAAAGTATATCGTTACCAAGTCACCTCATTCCTTATAATTTTGCGGGGGTGCTATACGCCATCCACCCGACTTCTCCCCGTAGATATAAATCTACTCACCTAATCTTCGCTCGCCGGTGCCGACGTCGCCACGCGCTTGCTTTTCATCTCGAAGTCCACATGGGGGTACCTACATATCATAACGCACCGTATCGCATTAAAATCCGACTCATGACCAAAACGACACACGAATCCCATATAGGTGAAAACCTATGGTTGCTTTCACAAATCAACCCAAAAAGCCTCTACGTCGGCGTACAAACGCCGATTGATCGAGAAAAACACCAAACGTACCAATCATGGTTTCAAAACTCACTAACTGTATAAGAAATAGGGATTAATTCGTCAAATCCATAAAATTAAACCAATCGTTTTATTTTCCAAAAACCTAGTTAGCACAAATTCCCATTTCGGTTCAAAACTTGATGTTTTAACCAATCTACAAATTTTAACGATTTAAATGGCCAAAATTCTCATTAAATAACATAATTTGGTCATACAAATCACTTTCATAAATTAATCTCATCAATTTGTATAAATTCCAAATTCCTAGTTTGCAAAAATACCGATTTTAACTCTTTTTAAAGTAAAATTCACAATTTTACAATTAAGCTTGGTTTGCATATACTAAACTATTAAACCACAATTTATAATGTTAATAATGCCATGAAACCCTAATTAGAATTTTATCTCACCAAAATATATATATTTTTAAAACCTAGTTTGCAATTTATATACTTATTACAAATTTAAATTAACAAAAATGCGAACTAGCAACTAGATTTGGTTTAGCATGCCCACTACATGTTAACTATATCACACAACCACAATCTCACAACACAAAACCCCAATTTGAATTCAAACCCCTCTCTTGAATTTTAAATCATGCAATTAGAACCAATTAAAAACCTAATTAAACACTTAATTAAGCTAACCTAAAGCAATTAAAAACAAATTAAGCAAAAAGGTTAGAATTATACCTCATGATCAAGAGATCAAATATGGAAATCAAAGCCTATAAAATGCCAACTTGTTCACTAGATCCATGCTAGATAGGAAAAAGAGAAATGGGTAGGGATTGGATTTGGATTTTGGGATTTTTTTGATGGAATTTGAAACAATTTTGAAGAAGTTTTTGAAGAGAAATGAGAGGAGAAAATGGGAGGGGGCTGCTGCTGTGTGATGGAGGATGGCTCGGCCAATAATGGGGAGAGGGGAGAGAGAATGAGGTGAGGAAAGTATTGGGTCAACCCCAAAAGTCAAAGCCCATACACATTAAACTATTTTCTTTCATTTCCTTTGTTTTCTTTTCTTTTGGCAAAACAAGTGGGGAAAAAGAAGGGGCTGCTTGGGGCTGCTGATTTGGAGAGGGGAGAGAGGGTGTGGGTGAGGGAAAAATGATAAATGTTATACCCCAATATCTATTTACACTAATTTCACTATTTAAGCCTTTTTCTTCGATATTTTCTAAAACCGTTTGACAGCTTCATTTCATTTCAAAAATAACATGTTAAAATTTTGTTTCATGTATTATGATGCACAAATTTTTTTTCAACCCATTTCAATTTATAATTTTCCCTAATTAAATTTATTAGTTACGGCTTAAAATAATATTAAAATAATTAATTTCAGAAAAAATTTCAGAAAATTAGAAATTTTACCGGTGGCTCAATAAACAGCAAATACTAGCAATTACATAGCTAGAATATGTATATTTAATTTTTTAATAAAGATATTTATATTTTGACTTTTTACGGAAAACCCTCTTATTTTACCGATTTTCCGAAATTTCACCGAAACGATTTTCAAAACGTTACAATTTGATATTTAGTGGACGAACTTGTAATATGTGTTATATATATATCAACTATCATTAAATGATTAGAAAATTGAGGAACTTGATATGTTCAAGATTGTAATATTTTCGACTGAACAATGCCCTAAAGATGATTTCTCGCATCATTGTCGATGATACCTCAAATTATGAGCTGTTCACTTTCATGGATGGCTCGTTTGGATATAATCAAATCAAGATGTCGCCCGATGATGAGAAACACACAGTATTTCGAACCCCGATCGGGATATACTGCTACAAGGTGATGCCATTCGGATTAAAGAACGCAGGTGCTACATATCAAAGGGAAATCACCAATATCTTTGATGACCTAATCCATAAATTCGTCGAATGTTATGTTGATGATTTGGTTGTCAAGACTAAAACCAAGGCCGATAACATCCAAGATCTCAGGACCGTTTTCACTAGACTGAGGGAATACGATCTGAGGATGAATCCTCTGAAGTGCGCTTTTGGCGTGTCATTGGGAAAATTCCTGGGCTTTATAGTCCGACATCGGGGGATTGAAGTTAACCCATCCAAGATAAAGACCATCATAGAGATTCCCCCTCCAAAGAGTCTGACGCAGCTAAGATCTTTTCAAGGCAAGCTTGCTTATATACGAAGGTTTATCTTAAATTTATCGGGGAGATGTAGGCCCTTCTCAAAGCTCATGAAGAAAGGAGCTCCTTTTGTTTGGGATGCCGAATGTCAAGAAGCGTTCGAAAGAATCAAACAGTGCCTGTTGCACCCTCCAGTGCTTGCTGCCCCTATTCTAAATAAACCGTTGATTCTCTATACTGCCGCGCTAGATGAGTCACTCGGTGCGCTCCTTGCCCAGAACAACGAGGAGGGAAAAGAAAATGTCCTCTACTACCTCAGTCGAACTCTAGTCGGGGCGGAACACAACTATTCCGCGATCGAAAAGCAATGCCTGGCTCTGATATTCGCTGTGAAGAAGCTGAGGCACTATTTGCTCGCTCATCGGGTTATGCTGATCTCCAAGGTCGACCCGCTCAAACACTTGATGACCAAAGCAAGCCTAGCCGGTAGAATGGCGAGATGGGATGTCATACTGCTTGAATTTGACATAATCTATACTCCTCAGAAAGCAGTAAAAGGGCAAGCCTTCGCCGACTTCCTTGCTGCTCATCCCATACCAGAAGGGTAGCCGCTCAATTGCAAGTTACCGGACAAACAAGTGCGGCACCTCGAGGATGATGAGCCATGTTGGGAGCTCTACTTCGATGGAGCCTCATCAATGAGGAGCTCCAGCAAATCAAGCATCTCAGAGATAAAAGCAGGGATAGGATTGGTGTTCATCATGCCATCGGGAGGAACCCTACGACGTTCTTTCGCTCTCACAGAGCCTCGCACAAACAACAAGGCTGAGTACGAAGCTTTGATAGCTGGTCTGGAGCTCGCCATAGAAATGGGAACCCTTCGGCTACGAGTTTACGGTGATTCCCATCTTGTCATCAACCAAGTAAGCGGCGACTATAATATATACAAACCCGAGTTTTCTCGGTACAGAAGTCAGGTGGTGGATCTCATGAAATAGTTCACCCGCATTGAACTAATGAGAGTCCCTAGGGCGTTGAACGGAAAAGGAGACATACTCACTCGCCTAGCTAAAGAGCTAGCTGATCCTGACATGGAAGAAATTCTAATCACAGTCAGAAGACGGAAAATTCTGCCTCCAGTCTCTTTGTGTGAAGAAGAAAGCGTAGAACAAGAGAACAATCCTGCCGAAGAAGCTTCGATCATTCAAGATGAGCCCGATTGGAGAGAACCCTTCATAGAGTACCTCCAATACGGCAAGCTGCCCGAAGAAAAATCTTTGAGGATTCAGCTAAAGAAGAGAGCTCTCTAATACGTGTTTGTAAATAATACGCTATACCGCAGATCATATGACCAACTCTAACTCAGGTGCCTGTTATCGGTCGAACCCAAAAAGTCATGAAAGAAGTTCACTCAGGCATCTGCGGAGCTCACTAATCTGACCCCAAAATGCGGCTTCAAATTAAACGGCTTGGGTATTACTGTCCTACCATGATAAGGGATTGCAAAGAGGCGTCATCTCTGCCAAATTCATGGTGACTTCATTTTTAAGCATCCCAATCAGCTGCATCCTACGGTGACGTCATGGCCCTTTGAAGTTTGGGGCACCGACATAGTTGGTCCAATTGATCCTCCGTCATCCAAAGGCCACTGATTCATATTAGCTGCAACAGACTGCTTCTCCAGATGGGCTGAAGCTGTCTTGCTAAAAGAAGTCAAGACAGAAGATATTCTGACATTCTTCCGGCATAATATTCTATACCACTTCGGTACACCAAGAAGAAGAATTTCTGACAACGGGCCTTCTTTTAAGAGCTTCAAAGTATCAAGGTTCGCTACTTAGCATAAGATAGACTGGAGATATTCCTCCATCTATAATCCAAGAGCCAATGGGCTAGCCGAAGCCATCAATAAGACTCTATGCAAGCTCCTGAGGAAAAATGCTTCAGCCAACAAGAGAGACTGGAATTTCAAATTTCACGAGGCGTTGTGGGCATATCGTACCACGCACCGTACTCCAACTCAGTCCACTCCATACTCATTACTCTTCGGAATGTAAGAGATCCTCCCCCTCGATGTCGAAGTTCCAAGCTTAAGATTGGCCGTTCAGCACGAGTTGACAGAGGAGGAAAATATGCTCCTTCGGCTCGAAGAGCTCGACGCCCTCGAAGAAAAGAGGCTTGCAGTACAGCAAAATCTGGAGCTGTACCGAGCCCAAATGTCATGGCCCTATGACAAGATAACTCGTCTCCGCGCTTTCAAGAAAGGCGAATTGGTGTTGGTCCTCAAAAGACCGATCATCCCCAATCGACATGCCAAGAGAAAATTCGAGCCAAACTGGGAAGGACCATACACCATCGAGAAAGTGTTTGATGGAGGATCCTACCAGCTGATAAATGTCGAAGAATAAATGCCCATGCCACCCATCAATGGCCGATATCTCAAGAAATACTACACGTGAATCCTCCAATTCGCAGGCAAATTAAGCACACCGGCCCTACGGTCTGGATCATACATCCTGTAAAACCGTATACAATCCACGGGCATAAACGACCCCTATCTCTCCCAAGTCCTACCGGCGAGACTATATTTAAAGTCCCACCAGCAATGAAGATTCGCCAATGTAAAAAAAAGATATGTCCACATACAAAACGGGCACGGATGAAAACCCGAAAGGGCTCCGTGAGTAAAAACAGCAGGACTGCCGGCGAGTTTGTGAAAACCCCAAAAGGGCGCAAACTCATAAAAAAGAGATGAAATACACTCGCAGAGTCCTCTCGACCTTGTGAGGAGAAAATCCCCGCGTAAGATCCTTACGACTCACAAAGGAGCAACACACTTAGGAATCCCTACGATTCCTAGGGAGAAATACACCTGTGAGATCCTCTCGACTCGTAAGGAGAAAATGCTTTTATGAGACCCTTACAGCTCATAAAATTGAAAAGACTTAGGTAATAGAGATCTAAACCTGTCTCCTACGCCATCGCTCCCCAACGGGCAACGGCAGATGATGAGTCACTCCTGGCATTGCTTCAGTGTTAGCGGTGCTGATGCCGACCCAAAACCTAAATCTCAAGTTTTCCCAACAGGAGATGATGAGTCGCTCCTGGCATTGTTTCAGTGTTAGCGGTGCTGATGCCGATCCAAAAAGCAAATCCTAAGTCCTTCTAGGGCAAATGATGAGTTGCTCCTGGAATTATTCCAGTGCAGCAATGCTGATGCCGACCCAAAAACCAAATCCCAAGTCCTCCCGGGGCAAATGATGAGTTTCTCCTGGCATTATTCCAGTGCAACAATGCTGATGCTGACCCAAAAACCAAATCCCAAGTCCTCCCAGGGCAAATGATGAGTTTCTCTTGTTATTATTCCAGTGCAGCAATGCTGATGCCAAAAAAAATCCGAATTCCAAGTTCCTCTCAAATTCAAAAGTCCCGCCAAATAAGGCAGAAATCAAACAAATCAAATTAATGTCCCACCCAGTAGCACTTCCAAGCTTAAAGGTCCCGCTGGACGGGTAGGGAACTCCTAAAATAAATCAAATCAAACAAATCAACCCTGACACCGTAGAAAGCGGAGCAAGTCAAATCAAACCCCGACACCATAAGAAGCGAAACAAGACATCGACCGTCCAGGTCGCAAAAAGGGCAGCACCGACCGTCCACGTCGCTAAAATGGCAGCACAGACCGCCCACGTCGCTAAAATGGCAGCACCGACCGTCCAAGTCGGCAAAAAGGAAGCACCGACCGTCCAAGTCGCAAAAAGGGAAGAACCGACCATCCACGTTGCTAAAATGGCAGAACCGACCGTACATGTCGCGAAAAGGGCAGAACCGACCGTCCATGTCGCAAAAATGGCAGCACCGACCATCCAAGTCGTAAAAAGGGCAGAACCGACCATCCACTTCGCTAAAATGGCAGAACCGTCCGTCCAAGTCGCTAAAATGGCAGCACCAACCGTCCAAGTCGCAAAAAGGGCAACACCGACCATCCAAGTCGCTAAAAGGGCAGCACCGACCGTCCACGTCACAAAAAGGGTAGCATCGACCTCCACAACGTCAAAACAGAGTCGACCTCCACGCGAAAGAAGATCCATCAATTTCATGCACACAACCCACATATGTGGTATGCATTTATTGATGGGGGGCACTTTTTTGGGGTCAAAATTACACCCCAGTTGACCAAGTAAAAACCCAGGTTCAACCCCAAGCCAAGTGGACCCAAGCCAAAGTCAAAGGGGCCGGCCCCATGACAAAAGGAATGAAGTCATAAATTGGTTTAATGTAATTATTTTTTAATATATATATGCATAGAAATAAATGTATGTGAAATAAGCAAAAAGCCAAAATTTTGTAAACCCTTTGGTTTATGTGCAAAAAGAGATGAGCACATAAGGCATGGGGTGGTATAAGTGCCATTTGGCAAAGCCCAAAGGGCTATATGTAAAGTGTGTAGCCTATAAAGGCAACATGATGAAAAATCAAGGGAAACATTTTCTCTCTCTAAAAAAAACTAGGGTTTGTACCTCGTCCTCCTTTCTCAAGGTTCTAAACCTTCTTCTTTTCTTTTGAATTAAATCAAGAGTTTAACGCTTCCTTTTTCAAAAATAAATAGTTTTTCACAATAAAAACCTTGAAGGGGAGCTCTGATCTGTCATCAAATCCCTAAAAGGAGAGATTTTAAGTCCCGCTTCTCCTTTTTTCCCCAAGATCCAGCCAACAGAGAGGAAGAAGAAGGACACCCATCTCCAAAAATCACATTCCAGGAGAATTCGAGGCTCAAAAGAAGATCCATAGATTTCTAAGAGTTTAACTCCATGCAAGATCTGTTAGAGTTTAACTCCATAAATCAACCCCCTTTTTAGGAGTTTAACTCCAAATCTATACATAATCCCTGTTGGGAGTTCAACTCCTAACCCGGGGGCTAAGCCCCTTTTCCCGCCGGTGTTTCCAGTGGTTGCGTGCCGCGCACGTGACCCGTGGGCGCCCAGCGGTCACGTGCAAGGCACGTGACCCGCGGGCGCTAAGCACCCTCGGGCGCCTCACGTGACCAACGGGCGCTCAGCGCCTAGTGGTTGCGTGCAGCTCACGTAACCCGCTGGCGCCCAGCGGTCGCGTGCTGCGCATGTGACCCGCTGGCGCCCAGCTGTCTTGTGCTGCGAACGTGACCCGGTGGCGCCCAGCGGTCGCGTGCTGTGCACGTAACCCGTGGGCGTCCAGCGCCAACGCGCCTGGCACGTGACCCGCGGGCGCCAAGCGTCCATGCACCAGGCATGTGACCCGCGGGCGCCCAACGTCCATGTTCCATGCACGCATCTTTAAGACGCTCCTCACCCATCATTTTCCGTGCACTCCACACCAGAAACACGTCCCCCGTTTGGAAATTTTTTCTAACGGGGCGCTGCCCCACACCCCTGCTAGCCGCTTGACCCCCAGCCCGCTATCTGGGTAGCAGGATCCCCGTAAACTCTACGAGGCCTCCGATATATCTAAAACCCCCTTTCAAAACACAACACACGCACACTGCACACTGAGTTCGCTTGATTAGTTGACCCGTCAATCGGAGGTTCCTTTGCTCCAAAGGCGAGGGGTAATTAACAGCAGCTTAGTCCGCGGCTGCCGGAGATTCAGATCTCCACAATTAATATACCACAGTCTACCTTAGGCAGGGGGAATCTGTATACGCCTGACAAGAGATGCGTATTCCCGTCTTAATGAGGTGACGAAAAACACACTACAGAGACAAATGACGATCTCAGGTCAGAAGACTAACCTATACTCATGTCATCTGAGAACTGCTATTTGACGATGGGTATAGTACTATCTAGATGTTCTCAGCGAGTCCGTCCAGTATACTCACACTTAGTGAGAACCTGTATACGATATTAGGTACGAAAGACAAATGGCTACGGGACCAACCATTGTCCCTCGTCGGGGTCTAGAAACGTATACACCAGTTTACTCCGGAATATCGATGTCCAGTCTCGATACTCCCACGACTAGGGACCTTTTAAGGATGTGCTTATCGACTACCCTGCTACCATAAGTATGATCGCCATCACAACATAAGTAGTCAAGCAATGATCTTACGGGCTTTATCAACATGTATAGATGATACGTAATAATAAGTAAAACATATGTACATGTTAAGAAAAAGACAAACCAGATAGCATACTATCATATCGAGAAAAATTGTCCAGTACATACATATGTCCAAGCATCCACATGTATAGATATACAATAATGGCCTCTAGAGTATACATATCCAACATTAAGCACATTAAACATTCACAAGAGAAGAAGGAAAGCTAAACCAATCATGTCCATCCTCACCATCACCACAACCAAAGAAATTACTTAAACATCACAAAAGAGAAAATGAAAACACAAGAGAAGAAGCATGAATGAGTAAGTAAAGAAAATAGCAAAGAGATTAAAGCAAAAGAGTGCAAATCTTTGTTAACAAAATAGAGGGCTTAAGCTACAAGATGGATAGCAACTTCAAACTTCTTAATGGATCACTCAAGTGAGAGCTCAAAGAGGGAAGAAGAAGAAGCTATCAAATATTACAATCTATTTTTCTCACTCCCAAAGCCAACACAAACTCAATATGTGATAAGCTATTTATAGGCATCAAAAAGGAAAAAAGAATTATAAAAATGGATTGACATGACAGATAAAGACCCACAGAAAGTGCACTAGAAAAAATGGTGCAGTTGAGGCCGCAAATAGCAGCTAATGTGATTAAATTGGCCGTCAGAAGGAGAGGGTGGTTCCTATCTATATTCTGTGGTCTTCTGAGCTCACAAGCATCTCTCTGGTATCTTCTTTTATTTTAATTCATTCTCACTTGCATTTTGGAGCATGGGATAGAAACAAGTGGGCAAGTGGGCAAGGTTTTCACACTTCAAATTACTTCTTTTTAACTCATAATCACACATTGCAATCAAGCCCACTTGTATGCTTCATGATGGTGTTTTTCTATTTGATCCATATGAGCCATATGCATGAACCACTTGATTAATGTTGCACATCATGTTGGACCATTTTGATCTATTTGTTATACACAGCATGATTTGTTGCAAACTCATAAGAACTTGATCGGTTTTCTATCCCGTTTGCAGTTTCGGCTCAAAACCGTCGTATCCGTGCATGTTTTGCAATATTTCCAGTGTTTTTGCCTGTGTACCTGTAATCTGTACTAATGAGCAGACACGGATAAAATAGAACTGTTATTAACAAAATGATAAAAAAAAATGAGCGGTATTAAAATGTAATTAATTATGCTGAATAGTTAGCTATTCTGTATGACTACAAGAAGAAGTTTCAACCTAACACTGGAAGACCAGTGAAAAGCTGGAGTATGCACAATCCATCGGGAGTTTGATGTATGCTGTGTTGCACAAGGCCTGATATCGATTTCGCCGTTGGGATACTTAGTAGGTTTAATAGCAGCCCAGGAAAAGCACATTAGGATGTGATTCAGAGGCTGATGAGATACCTGAAGGGAGCTTTAAATATGGGCTTATTCTATTTCGGGTATCCAAAAAATGTTGAAAGCTTTTCCGATGAAAGTTGATGATCGGAGCCACATGAGTGCAGATTAACTAGAGGATTTGTATTCACTATGGGAGGATCGGCTGTCTCCTGGAAGTCGAAGAAGCAAACTATTATCGCACAATCGTCAATGGAGTTTGAGTTCTACGATTTGGCTATTGCTGAAGATGAAGCTGAGTGGCTCAGTGATCGTATGAGAGATCTTCCATTGAATGAAATGCAAGGAGTAGTAATCACTGTCTACTATAACAATCAGGCGATGAGTGCTATGGCGGAAAATTCGTTATTCAATGGAAAGAAGCGGACTATTCGTCTGAAGCATGGGTATCTAAATGAGTTGATAACCTATGGAGTCATCTCGGTGATTATTCCCACCCAAATTATGCGCACCTCTCCAGATGCGTACTTGACAAATAATCATCAAGTACCATGCACCATATGCAAAGCACGTGCACATATAACAGATCTCTAAGATGCACATGCATTATCTTCGCAAGTGGCAAAATGCCATTTTCGAGACATACGACATGTGCAAAGCACGTGCGCATGCGTATCCTGACTATAACTGGTCCTATTATGGAAGAAAATCTTCTATTAAATAACAAAAATAAAAAACCAAATTAAATAAATTCGGGGATCAAAAATCTAACGGTGAATCAATCCAACGGTGCGCAGGCACTATAATTTGATATGACTCAATTAAAATCAAATTAAAATCGAAAACAAACTAATTTGTTGAAAACAAACCCTAACAAACCCTAGTTTTTCATCTCCTATAAATAGGAGCCCAATACACAGAATGAGAGGACCGACCCCCCCCCCCCCCCGCCCAAGTTTGAAGAAAGAATTCTCTCAAACTCATCATCTCTTCTTCCTCGGCAATCAGAAAAAAGAAGAAAGGTAAAAAATACAAAAAAGAGAAATAATTCTCTTTCATTATGGAAACTTTTGCTTCTTCGTAAAAGCTTTTGTGTCACGATCCAGAAACGGCACGTGACCGGCACTTGAATCACATGAAATCTATAGGACCCCACCGTAACCCAAGTAAGCCAAAAACCAGGAATCTAACCAATTAAAGTAAATAATGGAGGTGAAGTTTTGGGAAAAGGGGTATAAATGAAATCAAGTTTCGCTTTTTAAAGTATAAATAAAGTTCGTTGAAAATACAAGTATATTGTAAACTAAACTCTGAAAACATTTTCGTAATTTGAAATTTTGGCAGTACCTCCTTTGTAAATTTTGATAAAAACAAATACATATGTATCAATAATATCAACATCCCCAATCAGGAGCTTTCTCATCGCCAATCGGCGGAATCACAACCACGCAGTATATACGACGTCCAAGGTGAAGATCAACACAAGAAAAAAATAAAAGAAATACCAAAACGTCATAAAATCAACTATATCCAACTCAACAAAAGAATATAACATACAAGTCACGATTCTAAGTCCAAAAGAATATACAAATCTGGTCTCTAAGTCCACACATATACAAGTCTGGTTGATGGAGTTTTTAAGTAGATTATAAATGAATAAATATACAAGCGACGGTTACGATCTGTAATATAACACACCTACCAAGCAATCACCCGAAGAAGTATGCCAGCAAGCTGCTACTGATCTGAGTGGTCGGTCCTGTAAGAAAACTATGGCACAACGGGGTTGAATTGCCAACTTGTGAGTAGAAGATATCATCATGTAGAAATCGAATGCATAACGATCTACCCAGCTCATACTGTATAGTAATATCATACTATGCGGTAACGAAAGTAAACGTGTGTGTGTGTGTAAAATATCGTGTCTATATCAATATGTGTTAACATGTCATCCATAGCATGTTTATGTATATATCATCCAATGAGTGTCCATCAACAATACTCAAAATCATCATAAAGCACCGAGTGTCCAGTATCGACACTCAAAATCCTAATAAATCCCGTATCCAGCATCGACACGTAAAATCCTCATATTCTCAGGCGTCGTCCCTCGGATCAACCCTCATATCCATCTGTCTCATATCACTCTGGTCGGTATCCTCTGGATATCTGCCGAGTCCCAAACTATCACCGATAGGTAGTGTTTCCAGCCAGGCTCAACGCCTTTCTATACGATCTTCTTGCCACTGGGTACCGTACCGGATCCACCATGTATCCGCATACGGTGACTCCTCACTCCTCGAATCGGATAATAATCATAGCTTAGAACCGAGAAAACTCATGGTGAACGCCGAAATATCATATCAAGAGAAAACCGTGTTTTTAAAATATTCACAAGTTTTATAAAATCTTATTTGTGGTTTCTCAAATCCAGAAATCTCATGAAAACAAAATCTCACAAGAACAAGGCAATAATGAAGTAACATGTAAAGGCATATAACAGTAATATAATGATGTTAGTTGTATGTATGCCCTAGAGGCCAGTATTGTACAGATGATGTATATTATATTGGATGCTTGGACATATATAGAGATGACTTTCTTGCACGATATGATAGTATGCTACCTGGTTGCTCTTTATCTTAACATGTATACTTGTCTCTTTATACTGTCCTATAGTTACATGTTGGTAAAGCCCTTAGGATGTGTACTTGACTACCTGGACTATGATGTGGATCATACTAGTGGGGACATGGTAGTCCATAAGTACATCCTTCAAGGTCCCTAGTCGTGGGTGTATCGAGACGGGGCATCGATATACCAGTGTAGACTAGCGTATACGCTTCTCGACCCATGAGATGGGCGATGGATGATCCCATATCCATTGGTGTTTGACATCAGAGATGGTATACGGGTGCCCAGTGGAGACTGGGTACACTGGACGGACTCGCCGAGAACTCCCAGATGGTATTATACCTCACGTCAGATGGCAGTTCTCAAGTGATACTTGTGCAGGTTAGTCTGTAGACCCGAGATCGTCATAGAGTCTTATGTGATTCCCACTGTGCTTTGATTTCCACCTTACCACGTCCATGAGGGCGTGCAAAACGGTGGTTTTTGGGTACAGTCCCGAGTCACATGGAGGCAATGAGCGATAGGAGGGGTTTCGTCTCTCCCGGTATTGGGGGTTGATGTTGCGCTGTGCTCGATTGGCCGTAACAGGGAAGTCCCTGGCCAGGGCCGATTAGAGATTTACTGGTAAGTGTTACCAGTAGTTTCTCGACCCGTTATGAGCCTCTCATCGGCACGACTTATCGGTTATTGGGGTCTGACGTTTACCACCCCTAGACTTGATATGCGACATATCTGACGAAGAGACCGGACTACACAGGTAGTGTTGCCGGTTGGCTCGACGGGAGTTGTAGCAGGTTCGCATGTTTTCTTCTGATCGCTCAATACCCGGGTGGCCGCTACGTTTAGTTGACCGCTTGCAGCTTGGGGGTGCTTGATATGATCATCACCCACTGCCGGCGTATTGACGAGTCTTAGAGTCCCACAAAGGAGTTACCTAGTCCAGGCGAAACGTTGTGGTGCGCGTATGCGATATGCGCATGGACTCGGTTAAAATGCTCGTATGAGATACCGTATATTAATCGGGCGTCTTTCTTTTGGTTGGGTCGTATGTGATTTGGCCGGATTGATAAATCAAGTGTTGATTTATCATTTAACCATTAGTTTCTCACTAGAAATCCTTTCTTGTATTTTTGATGTATGCATGCATGTATGCATTCTTTCTTGATTCATGCACATATGGATGTGCATGCACACATACATACATACATCATCCTTCATGGTTGTTTATACATAGAAAATGGTGGCAATATAAGACTCACACCATGGTTTTATATATATGTATTATTATTGCATTTGTTTTAAAACAAAAGGAAAAAGGAAAGGATAATTCATGGTTTCTTTCTACACTCTTCTTTGACCAAACCATGCTCACCCACCATTTAACCATGGATTAACTTTCATTTTGTGTTTTAACTCAAGTTCAATAATATCTTTATTGTTTAACCATGGTTTGAGATGAGAAGTGGAAAATAGATATTCATATATTTTCTATTTTTTAAAAGGTGATTATCTTTCACTCTTGTTCAAAAAAGCCATCATCTTCTTCCTCCTTGCTCTTTTGCTCTCTAGAATTTTGTAGTGAGCAAAATACTAATCAAGTTAGGATTTTGAAGTGAGAAAAGCCACCACAACACCATTCTATACTAGTCTTGCCCACTTATGAAGAGTTTTATCTTCATCTTCTTCTCTTGATCATGTGAAGATACAAGTTTGGACAAAGCGGACTCAGGGTGGATCATCATGGACCTAGAGGAGTTCAGGTGGACCTTTTCCAAACCCCAAGTAGCCGAGGAGTCTAGCGTAGGGAGCTACAAAGGTTGTACTCTCAAAACCCTAGCTTTTCTTACTTGTGATGATGTGTAGTTTTTGAAACCCTAATTTTCTAGGAATGATTCTTTGTGTGTTCACTTAGCACTCTAAAATTTTTATCTTTGGTACATGTGATGCTTCCAAACCCTTCATGAGGTGCTAGGTAAACCCAACATTGGTATCAGAGCTACTTTCACCGTGGAACCTCGGCCATAGCCTGCTTGGGCCGCGGTTCCGCGGCCGTAGTTATGTGTTAATGCATGGAAGTTTTACAGTAATGCTTAAAACTGCTTTTATATATTTTTGGGTATTTTTAATCTGAATTTAGTGCTGTTTGTTCTGGAGATTGTTTTGGAGTCGGTGATTCGATCGGAATTTTGATTTCGTGTCTTTTCCGGGTAAATTAGAAAGTATTGAATTGTTCGAACGAGTATCATTTGCTCACTTTTCACGGGGTTTAAATCTTGCGGAAATATGTGCAAGTTTTGTGGTGGACCCTCTAGAAGACAACAAACCTTAACTCGATTATGTGACCATTTTGAACTGCCCTTTGAACCTTAGGGTTTGGGGCAGTACGGCGCGCCACATGTGAGGCGTTGGTGTTCATACTATAATATTGCATTATTGTACTCCCCATTTTCATTCATTTTATAAATAAACAGGTACTCTTGAAGCACGTTTGTTGCATATTACAGGATATGGGTTCTTGGAGCGAAAACGGTGAAACAGACAAAAGATGATACAAAAAGAGGGACTTTTGACCAACAAGTAGAAGGACCCTAGTCAAGCCTAGACAAAGAACAATTCACAAGTGTACAAGGCAACGCATGGTCCGAAATGTCAAAGGAAACAGTTAAAAGACCACTACAAGTTTCACTGAAGATCTGGAGAAGACCAGAAGCCAAAGAGAGAAAAGAACTATGGAAATATAAATCCCAATGTATAATGAACCAACCAAGGAAGTTTGGTGAGATGATCTCACCAAAGGGCCGCGGAACCGCGGCCTAAGCGCCCTATTGCCGCGGTTCCGCGGCCATTTAAAGCCCGTGTCGGTGTATTTTTCTTGTGTCGGTGCGTCGGTGCGGGGGTTTGGATTTTTCGTGGGCAAATCTGTAATTGCACATCTGCGAGAGTCTGTAACCCTAGTTTTCATGTTTTCCTATAAATTGTAATCTCAGATCTGTAAAACTCATGCCTCTTTTCAATCAATAAAATTCAGAATTGCTGGGAGTTTATTCAGATCTGTTCTATATTGCTTGGAGGGAGCCGTCAACCTAGTAAGTTAATTTCTGTGTTTTTATTCTCTCTTAATTAGTATGTTCTATCATCCCCTAATGAGCGAGTAATCTCCTCGCTTGTTAGGGTTAGCCTTAGGGAAAGGTTTGAGAGATGAGATCTCTCACCCCTTTCATGCCATCCACACCTAAGAGTTAGAACTCCATGCATGCACGCACAACCGCTCCCTACGGCATCCTACCCCTCGAGGTAACGATGAACCGTAGTATAAAGGGCCGGTTGCGCGTGTTTTCCATGGGGGTTAGGGTAATTATCAATACAGGAAGGATATGAATCTAGAGGAAGAAACATCTTCCCAAAAGATTCGGATCCACTTTATTGATAATTACCGTAACATCTAATAGATCTAAAATAGGGCAATGAAAGCGGTGAGGAAACCTTTAATCTCCAAACTTCCCCTAAACCTAACCCTAGCAAGACTTTAATTTAGATTAATTTAGTTTATTGATAGATCTAGGTTTTTTAGACATAGTAAATCAATCCAAACAACATTTGGAATCAACTCGTAAAAACACATTAAGAAAATTACACATCTCTGTGGATCGACCCGTATTCACCGGCTAGCTGCAAAGCGACGCCGTTTCTGATTACGGTTAACAAGTATTTTTGGATTAATCAAATGGCGCCGTTGCCGGGGATGGCGTAAAATTTCTTTCTGTGTAATTTCGGGCTGATAAAATTTTATAAAAAAAAAAATTTATAAAAATCTGAAAATAAAAAATGAATTTTATCAATTTTGATCTGTTTGAAGGGTTTATTGTTTGAATCTTGCAGGAACAGCGAAGAATCGCGGATCTGGAAATTCACAGAGGGCAAAAGAAAATAAATTATATCAGAACAGAGGGGAAAGATCACAACAGAGCCACACAAATTTTTTGAGCCACTGTTCTCCTCATCCCGCCGCGTTTCCACCGTATAAGGAGGCCCCACACCGCGGTTCCGCCGCGCCTTGGCCACGTCAGCGCATCAATTTTATATGGTTTGATCTCTCCTTCTCCCCTCTGCAACCTACAATATATCCACTGTGAAATTTTTTTGCAGGATTTCTTTGCGCTAAAAAAAACTTTCTCCCCCTTCTAAATAACAGATTTTCTGCAGGTTTCTTTGCGCCGCGCTAAAAAATTGATTGCAAGTGAATTTTATTGTTTTACATAATTTAATCGGACTTTAAGGGGCTAATTGACCAAACTCAGATTGGGTGGGGATTTCATCACCCTTCCCAAGACCCCAGAAAACACCTAAAGCATGTGCATTGACCACAATTAATTAAAAAATACTAGACTCAGACCTAAGGACATCGAGCTCAATAGGAAAAGGACTAGTATAGGCATCGACCGTTTATCATAACTGACTTTGCGGTGTCTAGGCTAGTAGTTTTTAATTAGGCCCACTACTGTGGTTCCTTCCCACTTACCTGGCCGTACTTGTCGGTGAAGAGGCGGTTTGAGGTCCTATTTCTAGCCCTAGTTAGGAGCTGTCTAGCAGACCTAGGCGACCCTAGATCTAGGCCTGATTGTGCATGTGTGGTTGATACATTTGTGTCACGAGTCTCTTTTCAAAAACCTCTTTGTAAAACTCTCACATAAAAAAAAGAAAAATCTTTTCAAAACTTGCAACTTGCCGCTAAGAAAACTTGCAACTCACTTCCACTCACTTCCCTTCATTGACGTTATCTTACCCCCACATTCTGTCTTTCTTTTTTTTCTGACTGCACTACCCCTTTAGTGTATGTCACTTTGGACTAGGGATACTAACGCCCGATTTGTCCGTGTTTCGTTGGTACCGACCGACGAACCTTTCGACACCGAAGTCAAAATTCCCTCCATTTCCTTACCTCCACCTTCACGTTCTTCTTTCGAAGGTATGTCGGGATTCAACCCCAACGATACCTTACCAACGGGAATGATTCCACCTCCGTTAGGTGCGAATAACCCGAATCTTCCGCCTGTTGTAGCGCCCGCACGAGTTGCGCTCCAGGATCTCTTCTACCCCATCCGCACTTCTTTACCTACATGTCTTTCACCCCCACCAGCAAATAGGGACAACTTTGAAATAAAACCACATTTCATCAATATGCTGCCAAAATTTCATGGTTTGGAATCTGAAGATGCATATATCTTTATCAATAAATTCCAAAATGTGTGCGCTATGATGAAAACGACCCAATTAAGTGATGACGCTATAAGGCTAAGGGTCATTCCTTTCACCTTATGTGACCTAGCCGAGAAGTGGCTATACAGCACCGCATCACATTCCATTAGAAATTGGGACGAGTTTGTGAGAGCTTTTCTGAAAAATTTCTATCCTCATCACAAAACTTCTAGAATCCGTAACGAGATTATACAATTTTCACAACTTCCTTCCGAACCATTTTGGAAGTGCTTCGAGAGATTTAAAGACCTACTCGTTCAATGCCCTCATCATGGGATCGAAAGTTGGCAACTTTGCCAAACATTATACGAGGGATTGAACTCGGCAACGAAGCAGTTGCTAGAAACCATATGTCAAGGTCATTTGCTCTCCAAGTCTAGCGACGAAGCTTGGCAGTTTCTTGAGGATCTTAGTGAGCAAACAATTCAGTGGGAGAGTACCAAGACCACATCATCTTCTAGTGGTCAATCTAGGGCAGGCATACATCAATTAGATATGTCGATTGCTATGAAGGCCGAGATGGCCTCACTTATGAAAAAGTTAGAAGCCATTGAGACCAAAATCTCATCGTCTTCTCCTGCCCCTGTTTTACCCACACGAACTGTTTGTGCTTGTTGTTCGAATCTATCGCATCTAACCGAAGAGTGTCCTTATAATGCACCTATTCAAGGACAAGATCAAGTCAATGCTGCATTTCAGCAACGACAAAGAAACGATCCGTACTCTTCGACATATAATCCGGGATGGAGGAGTCACCCAAATTTCACTTGGAACCAAAATCAACAAGTCCAAGGAAATAACAATTTTCAAAGACCTCCTCCACAACAACAACAACAAGCACCTCCACAAACTCAAAACCAGCAACCTTTCCAACAATAACCTTATACAAATCAAACGAACAATTTGGTTCAACCAAATGATGAAAAGGTTATCTCGCTCGAAAAAAGTCTAGATGCATTTCTTAAGCAATCTACAGAATCCGCAGCAAGATTTGAAAATTATGTTCAGTCTTTGATGCATAACAATGCCTCACACGATCAAAGTATCAAATCTATTGAGGCACAAATTGCACAATTAACTGCTGCATTGAGCGAGAGAGAAAAGGGAAAGCTTCCATCTCAACCATTGCCAAATCCCGGTCAGACACAAAACGCATATCACAATCACAATGTAAATGCGGTGACAATGTTGAGATCCGGAAGAGTGTTGCAGAATAATGTGGAAATTACTGATGACATCCCCGCCGGTGGTTCTTCTTCTTCTTCTTCTTCTTTTTCTCCATCGTCATCTTCCCCTTCTTCATTTTCTTCACTTTCTTCTTCACCTTTTTCTTTAGAGCCTATTCTCCACCCTCCACACGGCTCTACTTCTTCTAACTCGAACGGACCCATTTCTCACAACATGAACACATCTACACCGGGATCTGTTCCTACTCCACATTCTACTCCACAGACATTTGACTCAACGAATTTTCAAAATGCTCCATTTCCAAACAGGTTGAGTCCTAATAAACCAACTGCACAAGTGGAGAAGATTGTGGAGATATTTAAGCAGGTTAGCATAAATTTACCTCTCTTGGATGCAATCCAACAAGTCCCTTCATACGCGAAAATCTTAAAGGGCTTATGCACCTCGAAGAGAAAGGCATCTCAAGTACCCAAGAAAGTGCTAGTGGCTAGTGCAGTGAGCAATGCTATTAACCACCATCAAACCTTACCCCAAAAACGAAAGGACCCCGGCTGTCCTACGATTTCAATCACAATTGGGGATAAGAAAATTAATCGAGCACTTTTAGATCTTGGGTCTAGTGTTAACCTGATTCCCTACTCCGTGTACGAACAATTAGGGGTTGGAGACTTGAAACCCACTCGTTGTACTCTCCAAATGGCTGATCGATCAATCACCCATCCAAGGGGTCAGCTAGAGGATGTGTTGATCAAAGTTGGGGAGTTCATATTCCCCGTTGATTTTATTTTTATGGATACACAACCTGTTGCTAACCCAAGAAACCAAATTCCGGTGATCCTCGGTCGACCATTTTTGGCCACTTCCAATGCTGTAATAAACTGTCGCAGTGGCTCCATGACTCTATCCTTTGGGAAGATGTCTAGTGAGTTCAATATTTATAAGATGGGAAGTTTGCCTCCCATGCCTAAAACTAGTACGCGAGAAGTTTGCTCTATTCACGAAATCACGCAGAAGGACTGTGAGCTTGAAAGATTTCTATTTGATGAAAACAGTTTTGACGCCACTAGTGCGTCCCTACTTGAGCCTACCACCGTTGACACAACCGATATTGATTATGAATGTTTCACTTTTTCGGATGATGACGACTCACAGCCTGAATATGGGTCTTTTGAATTTTTGGATGAGTTAGTTGAACCATCCGAATCGGTTGTTTGCACTGATTTCGAACCTGTGTTGGAATCCTTTGAGTTCGAGGTAGATTCCGCAATGATTCTTTCGCCTCCGAAACTCGAACTCATGTCCTTACCGCCTCACCTTAAATATGCTTACATAGGTAAGAATGAGACTTTTCCCATTATAATATCAGCCGCTCTAGCCTTCGAGCAAGAGAACGCTATTTTAAAAGTCTTACAAGAGAGGCGGCAAGTTTTCGGTTGGATTGTGGCGGACATCGAGGAGATCAGTTCCCTTATAATTGAATATCATATGCAATTGATGGATGATGCCAAGTCAATAAAGGATCCACAGAAACATTTTGGGGGTATTGTGGTTAGTCAACCTCCTCTTTTAGAAGTTGAACCATCCCCATTTCTTTTAATAAGCTACGAGAATGCCAATATTCCACTGATTGCTGATCATTTGCATTCTCGTTTTGATTCATCACCACCTCCTGTCTATTCACCTCCATACCTTCCATACCACCACTTCTATCTTCCCCGATTCTTTTTGGACCGCCACAACTTATTCTTCCACCAACCAATACTCTTTACTGATAAATTTTTCAACTGGTTGGTGTTGACGTTTGGTCTATGCAAGGTTTGGCAGTAATGTCTAACGTAGTTTAAATGAAGTTTGGGGGAGGGACTTTCTGTATATATTTTTGCTTTCCTTAACAATAAAAAATTTATAAAAAAAATTATAAATAAATAAGCAGGGGAGTGCCGGTATTTTGACCCTCTTGGTTTAGCATGACAGTGAGGACACTGTCAAGTTCAAGTTTGGGGGTATGCTCGGTACGTCTTCTTCCTTCGCATTCATTTGTACATATTTTTGCATTTGCATATTTATTTGAAAACCCATAAAAATTGAAAAAAAAATTTCAAAAATTATAAAAATAATTGTATTCAATTTTGGCTAATTGACTAGAGTTTGACAAATAGGTTAACTAGCTAGGAAAAACTAGATCTTAGACATAGTGAATTAAAAACCCCAAAAATAACATTCCTTAAATTTTAACGGTAGAAAGTATATGCCTTGTAGTTTATTTAGAAATAGGCAAATTTTGGGTTCACTTCTTGGACTAAGTCAAAACAAGGGAAGAGTATTGATGTTCTTATTAGAGTATAAGTTTGAAAAATAGTTCCTAGCTTAAGTCTAGATTCTGAAAATGTATACCCTACAACTTTCACAATCACGCACCGTGAAACTTGGAATAGTAGAAGAGACCTTGAAATGCTCTTGTCTAAAGTCCTTAGTACAAAGAAAATAAAAGAAAAAAAAGGTGAATAAAGAAAAAAATGGACACTGGTTTTTGTGATTACTTAAGGCTGTAAAAAATAGAAAAATATTTAGCGAGGGTGCTTCATCACCTAGTGCCTTAGACCAACTGGTTTGGGAGTCACTGCTAAAGCCTTGGGTGTTGCAAAACTAGGAAGTACGCTTTAAAGTGCTAACGCATCTTGTAATCGGTTGTTGGTTCCTCCAGAAGTATTAACGGTCGCATGAAGGATGTGTAAGCGAATTTCATTTAAAAAATTCACTAAGTGCTTTGGACAATGGACGAAAGTATGATTGCTTGATTTGAATTTCCAAGTGTAGGGGTGATCTATACACACACGTAGGGGTATGTAATTGGAGTTTAGATGAGAAAAAGGGATGAAGAATAGAACTTGTATCTTTAGTAGAGTTGATAGAAATTCCTAAGTGGAGATGGAACCCTAGAAGGAAAACTTAAGAGATGCCGAAAGCTAAGTAAATCTATAGAACATATATAATCTTAAGTTAGATGATAAGAAAGTGTGAAGAATGTGGGTGGATAATTTGCGAGTCAAAAGAATTCCTTGTTAGAAAACCTAATTGGAGAACAAAAGTCAATGGGCCAAGTTGATAGGATTTTGTGGGTGTAATCCGCTGAAAACCCTCAGGAGACAACACTCCTCCTACTAGGGACACCTAGAGGTTTAACGGCTTGTTGCACGTGCTCAGTGCAATCGCGTTTCCCTGTGAAAATGCGGTTAGGATTTTAGTGAATAAAAATAAGTTTGCTCGAGGACGAGCAAAAGATAAGTTTGGGGGTATTTGTTCATACTATAATATTGCATTATTGTACTCCCCATTTTCATTCATTTTATAAATAAACAGGTACTCTTGACGCACGTTTGTTGCATATTACAGGATATGGGTTCTTGGAGCGAAAACGGTGAAACAGACAAAAGATGATACAAAAAGAGGGACTTTTGACCAACAAGTAGAAGGACCCTAGTCAAGCCTAGACAAAGAACAATTCACAAGTGTACAAGGCAACGCATGGTCCGAAATGTCAAAGGAAACAGTTAAAAGACCACTACAAGTTTCACTGAAGATCTGGAGAAGACCAGAACCCAAAGGGAGAAAAGAACTATGGAAATATAAATCCCAATGTATAATGAACCAACCAAGGAAGTTTGGTGAGATGATCTCACCAAAGGGCCACGGAACCGCGGCCTAATCACCCTATTGCCGCGGTTCCGCGGCCATTTAAAGCCCGTGTCGGTGTATTTTTCTTGTGTCGGTGCGTCGGTGCGGGGGTTTGGATTTTCCGTGGGCAAATCTGTAATTGCACATCTGCGAGAGTCTGTAACCCTAGTTTTCATGTTTTCCTATAAATTGTAATCTCAGTTCTGTAAAACTCATGCCTCTTTTCAATCAATAAAATTCAGAATTGCTGGGAGTTTATTCAGATCTGTTCTATATTGCTTGGAGGGAGCCGTCAACCTAGTAAGTTAGTTTCTGTGTTTTTATTCTCTCTTAATTAGTATGTTCTATCATCCCCTAATGAGCGAGTAATCTCCTCGCTTGTTAGGGTTAGCCTTAGGGAAAGGTTTGAGAGATGAGATCTCTCACCCCTTTCATGCCATCCACACCTAAGAGTTAGAACTCCATGCATGCACGCACAACCGCTCCCTACGGCATCCTACCCCTCGAGGTAACGATGAACCGTAGTATAAAGGGCCGGTTGCGCGTGTTTTCCATGGGGGTTAGGGTAATTATCAATAAAGGAAGGATACGAATCTAGAGGAAGAAACATCTTCCCAAAAGATTCGGATCCACTTTATTGATAATTACCGTAACATCTAATAGATCTAAAATAGGGCAATGAAAGCGGTGAGGAAACCTTTAATCTCCAAACTTCCCCTAAACCTAACCCTAGCAAGACTTTAATTTAGATTAATTTAGTTTATTGATAGATCTATGTTTTTTAGACATAATAAATCAATCCAAACAACATTTGGAATCAACTCGTAAAAACACATTAAGAAAATTACACATCTCTGTGGATCGACCCGTATTCACCGGCTAGCTACAAAGCGACGCCGTTTCTGATTACGGTTAACAAGTATTTTTGGATTAATCAGTTGGCTTGACCCTTCTACGGCTGGACCGCTACTACTGTGTCACACTCCGGGTTTTTGAACTCCGCTCAAGTGTTGAGCTTTAGGGAATTTTGGGTATTTGATCATTCGTTCGAAAAACTTTAATACTGTCTAATTGTCTGGAATGTGATGCAATATGTGGAATTCATATAGTTGGACATGAAATACGAAGTATGTGATATTTCGCATTTACGATGTCTAAAGAGAATGTGGATTCCAAATATTGCAGTTTTACACTTTCTTTTCTGTGACCGTAAGTGTAGTATGTCGATATCGCCGGTTTCGTTGCTATACATCAACGACAATCGGGGTACGCATACTTACGTTGATGATATATGATATTATGTGTTGCTGAGATATGATGTGCAGGATTGTCGTGATTGAATAGCCGGGGGGTTTTATGTGAGATGAGAGTTTTATATTTTCATTCATGTAAATTCAAATGTAATGTAATATTCTTTTATTTGGGGCACTTCCGAGTTGAGGTCGATGCCACCAGTATTGTATATTATTTACTTTTCCGCATTAGGATGGACCCAAGGAGGGGAGCACAGGTGACCGGGTTCTGGGGTTCAGTGGGAGGCCATCTCGAGGAGTCGAGACCGGGTCTCCTAAACTCTAGAATTGGTAGGGTCGCTTGCCGCTCTCGTAGGGGTCCAGGGTGTGGGCTTGGCTATTCATCGCGACTGTGGAATCCGTATTTTCTATTGCTGGCTAAATACTAAATACGGACGTCCTAGTATATCCCACATTATATCTATGTTTCTGCTGCGATATCTGTGATGTGATCATTTGATATGTTCTGATGGATACAGTATATAGTATATACGATATATTATATAGACGTTACTTATGTTTTACACCCGTGCTAGCCCTGCCCTGCTCTGTCGTTAGTTACCTAACCTAACGGTGCACGAGGGAACATCGAGGCGAATGCGGATGGCATAAGTGTACGTCGTATTTATCTGTGATGTTTAGGTGACTTAAATGATGGGACTTCATTAATGTGATTAATGAAAGAAAAGAAACCTAAAAGATGTTGTAGAATCAAATTTTTTCAAATAAAAGGGTAACAACAGTCTTGCTTTGCATAGCGGTATATATGATATACCCTGCACCTTATTCGATGGGGAAAGAGCTGAGATCCCTTCACCGGGAGTGACCTCTTTAGCGAAACTGGCAGATGCTACAAAACTCGGTTTGTCTTTTGATTGCTTTTACAGTTTTGCTTTGCATAGTGATATATATGATATGTCCTGCACCTTATTTGATGAGGAAAGAGCCGAGATCTCTTCACCGGGAGTGACCTCTTTAGCAAAACTAATGAAAGCCTCAAAAACACTCCATTTCAAAATTTCACATGATTCTACGACGATATCAAGTTCATTACGCTCAGGGTTTTCTGAAAAACCTGCGTAGCCCTCCGTCATTTCAGATAAAGACTATTTAGTATTCGTGCTGCGTTTGTTGACCTCTGTCAAGGCGTAGTGTGCGGTAGCTGATTAGCAATTATCTGTAAAGCATGTGATGTGATTGGATTAGGGTAGTCGTACGACCTTGTTGACCTCTGTCAAGGGTCGTGCGAGTGGGTTTGATTCAATCAAAAAATGACGGGTTGAACTTGACTAGTGCATTATGGTTTGTTGACCTCTGTCAAGGTCATAGCACACTAGGGGCAAAACATTATTGAGAATTTCAAGTGTTGAAATTTGCAATGAGATTGCATACCTTCTATGAGATAGTTGGATCCCGATACCCACTGCGAGTAATTGTTACTCCTGGGAGAGTTTTACACAGGACAATTAGCCGATCAAGTAGGTGTCTAGAAAGGTGTCAACAGGGTTACGCCTCTGGGAAAACGAGGTTTACTTTAATTAGTTCCGTGCGAAAGCACGGGGAACCTCCCTCAAAGTACCGACACTGGCCTGGCTGAAAGATTGGCGAAATTGTAAGGTGTAATTAATCCCGGCTAGTCTTTCCTTTTAGGGTTTGAAGGAAGATTTGATAAAAAACAGTAGGAGCCATCCTGATTAGATAAAATAATAACCAATCTGATCTTGCAAGAGCATATGCTAAAGTGTTTTCTTCTCTCTCTCTCCAGGCAGCGACCATGTCAGGCCATAATCAAGATAATAATATGGATGTATTGACCGAACCCGCATGTTATACTGTGCTGGGGAACGTCGGTTCCGTTCTTTCTTATAAGAGTTATAAGACTGAACAGGAAACAGGAGAATATCTGGATTCTCACGCCGCCCAAATGAACATGCATGTTGATGCATCTTCTTCAGGTGTGTTAGTTATTGAGAACTGTTTCTCAGTTCACCCTACGTCCTGGGTATTAGATACCGGATCAGGATCCCACATATGTAAAATGTTACATGGGCTACGTAAAAGTAGAGAACTGGGAAAAGGTGATCATTCCGTTCAAGTAGGGAACGGTGCAAGTATTGCAGCCAAAGCAGTTGGTGAATATCACCTAGTATTTCCAAGTCGTAATACACCGATTCTAAATGAGTGCTATTATATACCGAACATGATGTGCAACATTATATCAGTTTCTTTATTAAGTAAAGAAGGATATAATTTTGTAGTAAAGGATAAAGTTATGAACATATTCCTAGATCAAAAGTTGATTGCATCAGGCTCGTTACATAATGGCATATTCATTCTAAATCAAAATACAATCCTCAATATACAAAACACACATAAGAGGAAAAGTTCAGAAATAAACGAATCCTTCTTGTGGCATTGTAGATTTGGTCATATCAATGCGACACGACTGGCTAAGTTACATAAAGATGGATATTTGAATTCGTTCAAATTATCATCTTATGATACTTGCCATTCATGTCTCAAAGGAAAAATGACCAAAGCTCCGTTTAGTGGACACGGAGAAAGAGTTACGGAACTCTTAGGACTGATACATAGTGATGTATGCGGTCCTATGTCTACGCATGTCAGGAACGGTTCTTCCTACTTCATTACATTTACTGACGATCTCTCTAGATTCGGACATCTGTTCCTGATGAAACACAAGTCTGAAGCTTTTGAGAAATTCAGAGAATATAAGCACGAAGTAGAAAAACAAACGGGCAAAAGTATTAAGATCCTTCGATCTGATCGAGGAGGAGAATACTTAAGCAATGAGTTCCTAGATTATTTAAAAGAGAATGGGATTCTTCTCAGCTTACTCCTCCATAGACACCACAGCACAACGGTGTATCTGAACGGAGGAATCGCACCCTATTAGATATGGTGCGGTCAATGATGAGTACTGCTGAGTTACATGTTTCCTTCTGGGGGTATGCACTTGAGACAGCAGCATACCTATTGAATCAAGTTCCAACTAAATCTGTACCTACCACACCATATGAGATATGGAGTGGGAAGAGACCATGTCTTAAACGAGTTAAGATATGGGGTTGTCTGGCCTATGTCAAAAGGTAAAATCCAGACAAACTCGAGGCACGGTCAGTTCTATGTAAGTTTGTAGGATATCCTAAACATTCAAATGGATATTTTTTCTACCACAGTGAACAACAAAAAGTGTTTATTGCTCAACATGCCACCTTTTTAGAAAATGAATTTCTTGCAAAAGAGATTAGTGGCTCTGAGGTAGAACTGGAAGAGGTTCCAGCAACACAAACTATAACTGAAGATTTAGTGGAACCAGAGGATTCGATAGTACCCGACGAACCCCAGCCTCTCCGCCGATCTAGTAGGGTTTCTCATCCACCTGAGAGATACTACGGTTTTCTCATTGATGGTGGAAGCGAGGATTGCATCATAGAAGATGATGACCCAACTAGTTTTGAGCAGGCCATCACGAGTGGTGACTCTGTGAAATGGCTGGATGCAATGCGATCCGAGATGGAATCCATATACACCAAAAAAGTATGGACTTTGGAAGTTGCTCCTGAAGGGGTAAAACCCATTGGGAGCAAGTGGATCTTCAAGAGAAAACTTGGTGTAGATGGGAAAGTGGAGACTTTCAAAGCTAGACTTGTTGCAAAGGGATTTCGTCAAAGACCAAGTGTGGACTATGACGAAACCTTTTCTCCAGTAGCTATGCTTAAATCCATCCAGATCATGCTTGCCATCGCTGCATATCATGATTACGAAATCTGGCAAATGGATGTTAAGACCGCCTTTCTAAACGGTGATTTAAAAGAGTGCGTGTACATGACTCAGCCAGAGGGCTTCGTAGATAGTGGGAGCAGCGGGAAGGTGTGCAAGCTGCTTAAATCCATTTATGGATTAAAGCAAGCATCGCGGAGTTGGAACATCTGCTTTGACGTCGTTATCAAAGAGTTTGATTTCGTCAAAAACGTAGATGAACCTTGTATCTACAAGAAGGTGGCAGAGAGTAAGGTAGTCTTCCTCGTATTGTACGTGGACGACATACTCTTGATAGGAAATGACATTCCTATGCTGTAATCGGTCAAGCTCTTCTTATCACAAAGATTCTCAATGAAAGATCTAAGTGATGCCTCCTGCATATTGAGAATCAGGATCTATAGAGATAGATCTAAAAGGATATTGGGATTGTCCCAGTCCAGGTACATTGACACCATACTAAAGAGGTTTAGTATGGAAGAATCCAAGCGTGGGAACTTACCCACGATCTTTGGAGTCACTCTCTCCAAAGAGATGTCTCCCAAGACTGATTTAGAGAGAGCTCGCATGCAAGGGATACCCTATGCTTCGGCTGTAGGCTCTATCATGTACGCGATGCTATGTACTAGACCCGATGTAGCATACTCACTAAGTATAGTGAGCAGGTATCAAGCTGATCCTGGAGAGAGTCACTGGACAGCTGTGAAGAGCATTCTCAAGTACTTACGAAGGACTAAAGAGATGCTCTTGGTGTATGGTAACGGAGAACTCCAAGTGGAGTCCTTTACCGATTCGAGCTTCCAGAGTGATAAGGACGACTCTAAGTCGCAGTCGGGATTTGTCTTTACCCTTTACGGAGAGGAGGTTAGCTGGAAGAGTTCCAAGCAGGAAACCGTGGCAGACTCGACGATGGAGGCTGAATACATCGCTGCCAACGATGCTGCCAAAGAGGCTGTCTGGATCAAGAAGTTCATTACTGAACTTGGTGTGGTTCCATTCATTGAGAATCCAATACCTTTGTATTGCGATAACAATGGAGCGGTGGCATTGGCCAAGGAACCCAGGTCCCATCAGTGATCCAGGCATATTCTGAGGCGGTATCACCTGATCCGGGAGATATTTGATCGCCGGGAGATCGAGGTCAGGAGGGTTGACACGAAGAACAACACTGCGGATCCACTCACGAAGGCCATTACCCAGATACAGTTTGAGAGACTCTTCGGGATGCTCGGTATGCGATACTACAGCAGCTGGCCCTAGTGCAAGTGGGAGATTGTTAGTTGTATGTATGCCCTAGAGGCCAGTATTGTACAGATGGTGTATATTATATTGGATGCTTGGACATATATAGAGATGACTTTCTTGCTCGATATGATAGTATGCTATCTGGTTGCTCTTTATCTTAACATGTATACTTGTCTCTTTATACTGTCATATAGTTACATGTTGGTAAAGCCCTTAGGATGTGTACTTGACTACCTGGACTATGATGTGGATCATACTAGTGGGGACATGGTAGTCCATAAGTATATCCTTCAAGGTCCCTAGTCATGGGTGTATCGAGACGGGGCATCGATATACCAGTGTAGACTAGCGTATACGCTTCTCGACCCATGAGATGGGCGATGGATAATCCCATATCCATTGGTGTTTGACATCAGAGATGGTATACGGGTGCTCAGTGGAGACTGGGTACACTGGACGGACTCGCCGAGAACTCCCAGATGGTATTATACATCACGTCAGATGGAAGTTCTCAAGTGACACTTGTGCAGGTTAGTCTGTTGACCCGAGATCGTCATACAGTCTTATGTGATTCCCACTGTGCTTTGATTTCCACCTTACCACGTCCATGAGGGCATGCAAAACGGTGGCTTTTGGGTACAGTCCCGAGTCACATGGAGGCAATGAACGATAGGAGGGGTTTCGTCTCTCCCGGTATTGGGGGTTGATGTTGCGCTGTGCTCGATTGGCCGTAACAGGGAAGTCCCTGGCCAGGGCTGATTAGAGATTTACTGGTAAGTGTTACAAGTAGTTTCTCGACCCGTTATGAGCTTCTCATCGGCACGACTTATCGGTTATTGGGGTCTGACGTTTACCACCCCTAGACTTGATATGCGACATATCTGACGAAGAGACCGGACTGCAAAGGTAGTGTTGCCGGTTGGCTCGACGGGAGTTGTAGCAGGTTCGCATGTTTTCTTCTGATCGCTCAATACCCGGGTGGCCGTTACGTTTAGCTGACCGCTTGCAGCTTGGGGGTGCTTGATATGATCATCACCCACTGCCGGCGTATTGACGAGTCTTAGAGTCCCACAAAGGAGTTACCTAGTCCAGGAGAAACGTTGTGGTGCGCGTATGCGATATGTGCATGGACCCGGTTAAAATGCGCGTATGAGATACCGTATATTAATCGGGCGGCTTGCTTTTGGTTGGGTCGTATATGATATGGCCGGATTGATAAATCAAGTGTTGATTTATCATTTAACCATTAGTTTCTCACTAGAAATCCTTTCTTGTATTTTTGATGTATGCATGCATGTATGCATTCTTTCTTGATTCATGCACATATGGATGTGCATGCACACATACATACATACAGCATCCTTCATGGTTGTTTATACATAGAAAATGGTGGCAATATAAGACTCACACCATGGTTTTATATATATGTATTATTATTGCATTTGTTTTAAAACAAAAGGAAAAAGGAAAGGATAATTCATGGTTTCTTTCTACACTCTTCTTTGACCTAACCATGCTCACCCACCATTTAACCATGGATTAACTTTCCTTTTGTGTTTTAACTCAAGTTCAATAATATCTTTATTGTTTAACCATGGTTTGAGATGAGAAGTGGAAAATAGATATTCATATATTTTCTATTTTTCAAAAGGTGATTATCTTTCACTCTTGTTCAAAAAAGCCATCATCTTCTTCCTCCTTGCTCTTTTGCTCTCTAGACTTTTGTAGTGAGCAAAATACTCATCAAGTTAGGATTTTGAAGTGAGAAAAGCCACCACAACACCATTCTATACAAGTCTTGCCCACTTGTGAAGAGTGTTATCTTCATCTTCTTCTCTTGATCTTGTGAAGATACAAGTTTGGACAAAGCAGACTCCGGGCGGATCATCGTGGACCTAGAGGAGTTCAAGTGGACCTTTTCCAAACCCCAAGTAGCCGAGGAGTCTAGCATAGGGAGCTACAAAGGTTGTACTCTCAAAACCCTAGCTTTTCTTACTTGTGATGATGTGTAGTTTTTGAAACCCTAATTTTCTAGGAATGATTCTTTGTGTGTTCACTTAGCACCCTAAATTTTTTATCTTTGGTACATGTGATGCTTCCAAACCCTTCATGAGTTGCTAGGTAAACCAAACAAATGAAGCACAAGTGTGTTCATATCAGTGTTTCGTAATAGAGGTGTAAAAAGGGTATAATATCTGAAACAGTACGTGGTGCTGGGTACTAACAGAAATCTAAAATGCTAACACGGTATAGTGTAATATGGTGACATAGCGAGTTCTATCTGTGTATGTAGCATGGCAATTACTAATGATATGTGTGTGAGCATACGAGTATGTGTACGTGCAACATGTAAGTCATCGGTAATAGTGCGTGTATCCTAACAAACAAAATCATGTAGAGCTAAAGGTATAAACGTAGTATATATATCATGAATGATCGTAGCGCGAGCGTATGCAGAAATAAGGAAATCGAAATACGAGCATATGCAGAATAATGAAATCGTAACGTGAACAAGTATTAAAATATCCAATTACGTATGAGCCATACCATTATAGTTTAAAATAGAACGAAACGTTGTTTTAGAAATAAGGGACTGTAATGTTTTTGAAATAGATACCATTTGAAAATTCGTAGCACACCCATGAAGTTATCATTTAAAAATACGTAATGAATCGTTAGTTTTGAAAGTAGGTATGGCTCTAAACATCTCATAATATCCAATTTGTGATTTTAAATAAGACTCTTCGAGTTGAAATAAATGTCGGCCGTAATCGGAAATCGATCCTCATCATATCACGTACGGAATATCTCTCGTATGATATCATCCAATCAATATGGTATGATCTATAGTTACGTACACCAATCTCATATCATCTCATATCATATCATATCGTCTCATCTCATATCATATCATATCCTCTCATGTTATATCATACTATATCATGTATATTTATATCGTAAATATCCTTATATATATATATATGTATGTATGTATGTATGTATGTATGTATGTATATAACCTAATGCCAAGAAATAGAGACTAAGAGTATAATCATCTACTGGTGTGCTACTATCGCGCATGGTTAGACTAGGTATATAATTCTAATATATATATATATAGTATCCTAATCTTTATGGTTGTGTGGGTGTTATACCACCCACCCGACTTCCACCGTAGATATACATCTACTCACCTAAACGCCTCGCCCTAGTCGAAGCCGACAGATGCCTCGCCCTTATTCGTCGTCTCAGAAGTCCACACGATTGTACCTACAATCGAAATCATAAAAAAATCGTATAAAAATCCATATCAAAAACCGATACGACGAGCGAAGCGCACATAGGCTAGAACCTATGGTCAACGCGTACTAAATCCGATAAAAAAAAAACTCCCGGCGTCGACATACGAACGTCGAATGACCAAGTCACAACATAGAAATCCAAAAACCAAATTTCAAAACTCGCAAAACATCATTAAAATCCAAGTAAAACAACTCCAGATTTTAACTAAGGAAATCTGGGGCAAAATAGCATATAACATAGGCTTATATATAATGTAGAACACCTACTGACTAAACCCCGACACCTAATTGCTAGAGTAAACCGCCAAAATATTCGTTTTGGCCGCAAATTATGGGTCGGGTTGGGAGTTAGGGCCTCGTCTTCGTGGTGGTGTCTCCTAATGGTCTAACTAGGTCTAATATATATGCAAAATATTTTGCAGAGACCTCAAGTTGCTCCAGATTTGAAATTAACATCAAAAACTCAATGAAAATATTGTTTTAGAACTTCAAAACTCATTTAAACCAATGATACTTGCACTAAAACACTCCCACCTATTACTAATAAGGTCGTAATCACTCACTAAAACTCTACTGCACCACCACTTCAAGTAGTATCCATAAAAACTCTCTTTAGAAATCTCAAATCTTGAAAACATACACTTTTAGCTCTAAACTAGTTTGTGAAGGCAAGAATACTTAAAACTTATCTAAAAGTAGGGATTTTACCTCAAGATGGGAACTAAGGAAACTTCCAAGTTTGCAAAAGACCTTAAAATGGAGACTTGATCACATTTTCATGATTGGGATGAGGATAGAAACATTTTTAGTGAAGCTTTCATGGTGTTTTGAGGAGGTTTTGTGTGGTTGATTAGGATTGAAGTTGATGGTGGAGGAGGTGGAGAAGGAGGAGAAGAAGAAGAAGTTGATGAAGGAGGAATGAGATGGAGAAGAATAGTCAAGACAAGCCATAACCCCTCTCTCTTTCGCTCACTCATACCTCATATTTTAATACTACCACTATGCTTCCATTTTCTTTTTTTTTATAAAAAAAATGTAAAACAAAATTCCAAACAAAAATGAAAAAAGAATAAAAGGAAGCTTAATATACATTCACTTATCCACATGCCATGCACACTAATCATGGTTTAGCAAAAATAACTTGGTTTAGTGTAGTAAATAGTAAAACACTAATTAATTTTAATCTTAAACTTGTATAGACATAATTATATATTAATTTATGAAAAGCCCAATTAAATAAATGCTTTCTTAAATAATCATTCATATTAAATCCAATTATTTTCCAAAAATAGAAGTATATAATTATACCAATCTATAAAAACTCAAATACATACCCGATATAATATCCTTAAAATTCATTATATTATTAGATAAATTCTAAAATAATACTTTTCATTTTCTGAAATGTTACAATCTTCCCCCTTTAAATAAATTCGGTCCCCGAATTTAAATTTAAACCCCCAAGTCTTAAAACATTTCAGTAAACAAAATCAAATCAACGAGGCCCCGAAATCGCGGGCAGGCTAGATATATCATAGGGAAACGCGTGCTCATGAAAACAAAAGCGCAAAAATCAAATAACCGAAACTCCGAAAAATGTCATGCGAATCATATGAGCTATGATGAAAAATGCAATTTGAGAAATCAGTCATTTAAATCAAGCACAATAAAATCAAGGCTACAATATATATATAGTACGCATCCATGTAAAATTATTTAAGTAACTGAAAATGTATGTATGAAAAATCCTTTCAAAGAGCCGCATGATGCGTATATTACGGCACAAGCAGCGGACGTTCATTTATGAAGAATATATATGTATACATCTATATACGTTTGCTTAAGATATGCGTCCCTCTTTTTGAAAATAATTTCGAAGGGTTTTCTATTTTTGTAAATTCTTGTGTCACTCCTTGACGCGTAGAAAATAATGAGACTATAGCTCCTTTGAAAACCTTTTCTGTAAATATCGATATATGCAAAAACATTCAGGCATTGTCTCTCAGACCAGTCCTGCTCGGCTACTATATAACATAATATATATCATAAAAAACACAATGCTCAAAAAGAAATCAACATCATCTAGTATGCACGAAACCAACCAGCATGCGACTGGTGTGCATGGAAATCGAAGTCAAAACCAAGTGCAACGAATGTGCATGAAAACAAAAATTGAGTGCAATGGGTAAACATGAAAACATCTGTCGAGTGCAATGGATGTGCACAACAACAAAATCAAGTGCATTTAGAGTGCACGAAAATCTCAATCGAGTGCAACAGATGTGCACAAAAATATTTAAGTGTATCAAATGTGCACAAAACCATATCAAGTACGCCAAGTGTGCGCGAAAACCTAAATCAAGTGTATCAGGTCTGCACAAAAGCATCTAGTGCAATAAGATGCATGAAAATCAATATCAAGTCCAACTAGGTGCACGAAAACCACATCAATGCATCGAATGCACATATAAGCAAAAGCATCTAGTGCAATAAGATGCATGAAAATCAATATCAAGTCCAACTAGGTGCACGAAAACCACATCAATGCATCGAATGCGCATATAAACAACATCGAGTGCATCTAAAGTGCACGAATCAAAATCGGGTGCATACAATGTGCACGAAATCAAAATCAAGTAGATCGAAGTACACGAAATCATAAATATATGCAACGGGGTGCACAAAACAATATCAAGTGCAATGGATGTATAAAAACATAAATCAAATGCAACTGCTGTGCACAAAAAAAAAATCTACTAAGTGCAGCTATGGTGCACGAAAATATCAATCATGAAACTCAATCATCAAAACGTAAGAATCAAAACGAAGAAAACGTGATATTCGGATCACTAAAACACAAATCAAAACAAATGACATTGAAGTACACCTTTTTTAATGTTGAAAGGTGCCTGTGCACCTGGAGCTGGCAGAGCAAGAATTCCTACTTGCTTTCTGCCCACGGTCTGGCGTCCTCTGTCTCTAGGTCCTTGTTCTTTCTACAAATTACTAAACCATGGCCTCTCGGCTCGACAACCCGGTAAGGAGTAGCGACGAAAACAGTTCCGCTCTGACGCCTCTCTGAATATCTTCTGGCCAAGTAACCTGGCCACTCACAATGTAGTACAACAACGATGGCGACCTCTGGCTTTTTGTGTACATGCCATACAAACGATCCTGGGTCCAAATCTCTATCACTATAGTATCCCAGAAAGAACCAGTCACGGCTTCTGCCGATATCATTTCTATCGAACGACCTGGAAACTGACACTTCTTTAATTAATCCGCTTCCGTTCCAGAGCAGCTGCAATGTCATCAAGACTTCCCTCTGAAGGTGTGGCCGTATCCAATACCTCTGCATTTGTATTAAATCTCTAGCATCAATGGAGAGGAATAATGACTCATTGAGATCTTGCACGAATCTCTTAATCTGCTTCTCTTCAATATCAACCAAATCGGAATCATATCTTGATAGCTGCATAAAATGCAATTCATACTCGGCTAGGGTCTTATCCGGAGTCTTACGAAAAGACTCGAAGCTACGAACTCGGGCATCTCCAATACTCTGTTGAAGGAATCTGGCTAAATACATCCTTTAGAACTCGTCCAAGTCATCGGAAGAATATGCACTTCTCGTCTTCTCTCAATCGACTCACACCAAGTGTGAGCAAGACCCTTCAAACTGAAACTGGCCAACTCAACTGATCTCCCATCGGAGCATCCAAACGAATGAAATATCCTAGTCTCCCTATCCAGGAATGACTAAGGACTCTCTGTCACATCCCTACCTGTAAACTCATGTGGCTTCAGCTTCGTGAACTCCAGAAGATCTCGTCAATCTCAGCAACGGCTGGTGCATCTATCTGCATGGTAGATAACACAACAATCTTTAGAGTAGGATGTACGTCAACAGAACTCCAATCTGACTGGTCTCAAGCAATGACCCGACCATCCGGTGTGGATCTAGATACTCGCCTCAAATAGGAAATCCTATCATAAAAAGATAAACAACTTGTTCCTGTGTTACCGAGATAACACCCTGGTCAGTCCTCATCCCTGACAAACTCGCCCTGATTGCATCTTTAGCTGCAGCCCTCTCGGCTCTCGTAGCCTTGGTGACAGGAACCACAAACAAGTATCGATGAGGATAGATTACAAGAAAAAATAAAATAAAGGATCTCAAGGTATATATATCCTAAGGTTACTTAAGCGGAGCATCGTATCATAAGTATGCCGCGGAATATACGCACGGTACATTACTCTACTTGAGTTACCTAGTCCATCAACCAAGGTCAACCTACGTAACAAAAGTTCAGGTCTAATACCCCCTTAGTCAAGTCTAAATTCCGTAAGGTCAAGCCTAAGTTCCGAAATATACGTCCTAGACTCTGCATAGTCAATCCTAGACTTGAACAAAGGTTAAGCCTGATGCTCTGATACCAACTTTGTCATGACCCGGAAATGGCACGTGACCGGCACTTAAATCACGTGAAGTCTATAGAACCTCACCGTAACCTAAGTAAGCCGAAAACTAGGAATCTAAACCTTTTAAAGTAATAATGGAGGTGAATTTTCGGAAAAAGGGGTATAAATGAAATCAAGTTCCGCTTTTTAAAGTATAAGTAAAGTTTGTTGAAAATACAAGTGGATTGTATACTAAACTTTGAAAACATTTTCGTCATTTGAAATTTTGGCAGCACTTCCTTTGTAAATTTTAATAAAAACCAATACATACTGTAACACCTTAGAATGTGATTAGTGGCTAATTATATTTTAATGTGTGGTTTTTAGTAAAAAGTTTACCAAAACGATTTTCAAATATTTTATCAAAATTTATGAATATTTTATTTGAATTTAATTAGGCTTGCACACACTTGTGCATGTAAACTAGGATTAAGTTTTTGGTTAAGCCATGTTTAAGCAACCATGGTGGACTAACACATTTTATTAAGCTAATTTGAGTTAATTAAGTGTATTGTTTTTTTTAAAAATGATTTGTGCTTTGTGGGTTGGCTTGGAGGGAGAGAGAGAGAGAGAGCATGATGGGGTGATCCATGCTTGCAATTAATGAGGAGAGAGAGAGAGGGGGTTTGACTCTCTTATTCTCTCATTTCTTTTTTCAAATACTCTTTTCCTCACATCTCTCCCTCTCATTTACACACACACCCCATACCTAGACAGCAGCAGCAGCAGAAGCCACAGCAGCAGCAGCAACACAAGCAACAGCAGCAGCAGAAGCAGTAGCAGTAGCAGTAGCACACAGCAACAACAACAACAGCAAGGCAGCAGCAGCAACAAAAACAGCAGCAACAACAGAACCTCCTCCTCCTCTTCTTCTCCTCCTTCTTCCTGCATCCTAGGATCAAGTGGGGTATAATTTCTTAAAACTCAACTCCCTTCTTTGCTTGTTTTTAGTTAGTTAGCTTAAGTTAGTGTTTAGTATGATTTTTGTGCTAGAATGGTGATTTGAGTGATGATTTGGCCAAGTAAGGATCTTTATGGTTAGTATAGCTTGACTAAGTGTTTTTAAGGCCTTGTAAACAAAGTCTTGCCCCAGATTTCACTAAAATACCATAGCGTTTCAATTTAGTGTAAATTAACGTTTTAATGTAAATTTTAGCCTTTTTTTTTATTTGCTCTTGACCCGGTTGCTTCAGGCAAAAACTGAGATTACTGGGGCATGTACACTAGACCTAGACCACACACACAGAGCACGAGACCATAATTCCCAACCTGGGCCGCAAATAAAATCGCTCTGGCCGCAAATTGCGGCCAGAGGGGGAGTTAGGTGCCTGGGTTTGTTCTAGGGGTGTTTGCTACTTAATTATGGTGTTTGGTGTATGAAACTTTTTACTTTTCCATTCGAGTCAAAATCTGGAGCTAAATACCGTATTTTCAATACTTTTAACTTGCGCGACACGTGTGATATGTGAGTGGGTTTAGTGTTTGCTGTGTGTCGCAGCGTGTCGGGGTAGTTTCAGACGCGTATTCACACGTTTTAGCGCATCAGATACACACGCGTTTAGTTCGCGACGCGAGTTTCTCGTTTGGTTTTGATATCGCGTTTTTGCAGGATTTTAGCTTATGTGTATTCTTTGTGTAAATTCTAGGTTCGCAGGCAGGTACGTCGGACGCCGCAAATAAGGGGAAGCAAGTAGTCGGCTACACTTAGCACGAGACCACAGTGAGTAGATTTAACATCTACGGGGAAATCGCCCGTATGGCATTAAGCGTCAGGGCGTGATAGGATATTGTAGTCGCGTATATATTTATATGTATATTGCTCGTGCATATGTACTATTGTCACGTACCCATCTTTTGTTGCATATAGAAATAGTAGTTATGTAACACTGCACTATCACTAACGGTTCAAGCTGCACGAGCACTATTTGTATGTTACACTCACACCGTTAGTGATTGCCATGACACTCGCACTATAGGATTGCTACGAACCATACATCATTTTGATTACCGCATCATTGATGATTAGACATGACTCTGTCGCATATTGGCATATATATATATTGATATACCCATATTGGTGCACACGTACATTGATATATCCATATTGCGCACATACACATTGTATATCCATATTGGTGCACACATACATTGATATATCTATATTGCGCACATACACATTGTATATCCATATTGGTGCACACATATATTGATATATCCATATTGCGCACATACACATTGTATATCCATATTGGTGCACACATACATTGATATATCCATATTGCGTACATACACACTGTATATCCATATTGGTGCACTTATACATTGGTACACTCATATTTGCGTATATATCCACTTGCACATCCATACCTACATACATACATATTTCACATACATGGATGATACTGGTTTTGATTTCTAGAAAATGGGGACCGCAAGAGATATTTTCAAAACTGGATCCATTTAAAAGAGCGGTTTTCCCTTTTTACTTTTAGTGGCATACGCCATATTGCATGGATTTACGCATTGAATTTTGGATTCGTGTGATTTCTGGATTTGAGAACCGTGGTATTATTTTAAGAAAATATGCACTGTTTTGAAAACCCGGTTTCTCTTGATATAATATTTCAGTGCGTCCACTATGCATTTTCTCGGTTCTGAGACGTGTGACAAGTGAACCCAAATAGAGGAGCTGGATGAGGCCGATTGCGGGTACATGGTGGACCCGGTATGGTACCCCGGGGCAAGAAAGAGATGCTGTGTATACAGACGGTGAGCCTGGCACAGGGACTACTACCTACCGGTGATTGGTTGGACCTGGCGGTTATCCGGAGGATACTGACCAGAGTCGAGAAATGGATACGTGTCGACCCGTACTGCCGGGGCCGAGAGCCAATTCTGCAGACGGAGCCCGTGGGCCGATCCGGACTGACGAAGCCCGATACATGAGGATTGCGTGTCGATGCTGGACACGATTATTTCATGATATTTTCGAGTGACGATGTTGGGCACTCACGATTCTATGAGATTTATAGGATTTGAGGGTCGATTAGAGTGACGGCGCCTGAGCTTTTACTGGGATTTGGGTGCATTTGATGGACACCGAGTATTTTTCCACGTTGATGATCCATGTAGATATTTTATCCCATGCTCAGCATTCATTGTTACGCATTACATCATGTAGTCGTAGTACCTAATAGATGTACTTTGCATGATTATTACGTACCCAGTTCATCATATAGATGTTATTAGATTGCACTTTTTATGCATGATTATTGCGTACCCAGCTCATCATATAGATGTTATCTGATTGCACATGTTAGAGTATCGCAGTACGTGCATACTCGCGATTACCTTTATATGTTATCTACTATTCACGAGTTGGCAACTCACCCCCGTTGTGCCACAGTGTTTGCAGGTTGCCCCTCAGAGTAGTTGCGGCAGGGCTGCTTCCTTGTATCTTTTTGCTACGGATACCACTGCAGTTGGCGTGTGAGCCCTTTGCTTATAGGTGGGTTTTTGCGGTATCCGTTTATTTTCCATATGTACACACTATTGTATCTAGTACTCTCCATCTACTATTTCATGTATTGGCTTAGAGACCAGTTGTGAGACCGATGGATATTATTTTGTACTCTGGTGTCGAGCTCGTGTGAGCCGACTTTATTTATGCAGTTTTATCTTTTATGATGTTTTTCACTTATATTGCTCATTTCTTCACTACGGCGTCGTATATTATTCTTGTGGTGATTGTTTCCGCCGTTGTGCGCGATTGCTCCCGTTTGGGGATGTTATATTCTTATTATCAGTCATTTTACTTATATCATGTCTTGTACTCGATTTCGGGGCTAGTTTTTACAAAGGAGGTGCTGACGAAATTTTTAAGAAAATAACTCAAACTTTAATGATTTTTACTCGAGTTTTCTAAATGTTTTAAACCAATGTTTTCAACACTCACTACTTTAATGGTTTGATTTCTGGGTTTCGGCTTACTTGATCGCGTTATGCCTGTAGACGTTACGTGGTTAAGTGCCGGTCACGGGCCGAACTTTGAGTCGTAACACATATATATCAATAATATCAACATTCCCAATCGGGAGCTATCGCATCGGCGGAATCACAACCACGTAGTATATACGACGCCCAAGACAAAGATCAACACGAGCAAAGAATAAAAGAAATACCAAGACGTCATAAAATCAACTATATCCAACTCAACAAAAGAATATAACATACAAGTCACGATTCTAAGTACAAAAGAATATACAAATATTATCTCTAATTCCACACATATACAGGTCTGGTTGATGGAGTTTTTAACTAGATTACAAATGAATAAATATACAAGCGACGGTTACAATATGTAATGTAACCCACCTACCAAGCAATCACCCGAAGATAAAAGTGTGACAGCAAGCTGCTACTAATTGGAGCGGTCGGTCCTGCAAGAAAACTATAGCACAACGGGGGTGGGTTGCCAACTCATGAGTACACGACATCATCAGGTAGAAATCGAATGCATAATGATCTACCTAGGTCATACTGTATAATAAAATCATACTATGTGTAACGAAAGTGAACGTGTGTGTATAATATCGTGTCTGTATCAATATGTGTTAACATGTCATCCGTAGTATGTTTATGTATATATCATCCAATGAGTGTCCATCAACGACACTCGAAATCATCATAAAACACCGAGTGTCCAGTATCGACACTCGAAATCCTTAAAAATCCCGTTTCCAGCATCGACACATAAAGTCCTCATATCACAGGAGTCGTCCCTCGGATCGGCCCTCATATCCATCTGTCTCATATCACTCCGGTCGGTATCATCCGGATATCTGCCGATTCATATACTGTCACCAGTAGGTAGTGTTCCCAGCTAGGCTCAACGCCTTTCTATACGATCTTCTTGCCCCTGGATACCGTACCGGGTCCACCATGTATCCGCAGACGGTGACTGCTCACTTCTCGAATCGGATAATAATCATAGCTCAAAACCGAGAAAACTCATGGTGGACGCCGAAATATCATATCAAGAGAAAACCGTATTTTTAAAACATTCACAAGTTTTATAAAATCATATCTGCGGTTTCTGAAATCCAGAAATCTTATGGAAAAAAAATCTCATAAGAATTTGGTAATAATGGAACAACATGTAAAGGCACAGAACAATAATATAATGCAGGGAAAGTGTGTTCATATCAGCGTGTTGTAATAGCAGTGTAAAGAAGGTACAATATCTGAAACAGTACGTGGTGCTGGATTCTAACAAAAATCTAAAATGCTAACAGGGTATAGTGTGATATGGTAACATAGCGAGTTCTATTTGTTTACGTGGTATGGCAATTACCGATGATGTGTGTGTGAGAATATGAGTATGTGTACGTGCAAATGTAAGTCATCAGTAATGGTGCGTTTGTCCTAATAAACGAAATCAAGTAGAGCTAAAGGTATAAACGTAGTATATATATCATGAATGATCGAAATGCGAGCGTAAGCAGAAATAAGGAAATCGAAATGCAAGCGTATACAGAATAATGAAATCGTAACGTGAACAAGTATTAAAATATCCAACTACGAATGAGCCATACAGTTATAGTTTAAAATAGCACGAAACGTTGTTTTGGAAATAGCGGACTACGATGTTTTTGAAATAGATACCATTTGAAAATTCATAGCTCCCCCCTGAATTTATCATTTAAGAGTACGTAACGAATCGTTACTTTTGAAAGTAGATATACCTCTAAACATCTCATAATATCCAATTTGTGATTTTAAACAAGAATCCTCGATTCGAATAAATGTTGGCCGTAATCAGCAATCGATCTTCATCATATCACGTACGGAATATCCCTCGTACGATATTATCCTATCAATATGGTATGGATCTATAGTCGCGTACACCAATCTCATATCATCTCATATCGTCTCATATCATATCATATCATATCATGTTATACCATACTATATCATGTATAATTATATCATAAATATCCTTATATATATATTTGTGTGTGTGTAGCCTAATGGCAAGAAATAGAGACTAAGAGTATAATCATCTACTGAGTGTACTACTATCGCACATGGTTAGATTAGGTATATAACTCTAATACATATAGTATCCTAATCTCTATGGTTGTAGGGATGCTACACGCAATCCACCCGACTTCCCCCGTAGATCTACATCTACTCATCAAAACTCCTCGCCCTAGTCGAAGCCGACGGATGCCTCGCCCTTCTTCGTCATCTCGGAAGCCCAAACGATTGTACCTATAATCGAAATCATAACCAAAATCGCATAAAATCCATATCAAAAACCGATACGACGAACGAAGTGCACATAAGTTAGAACTTATGGTCAATGCATGTTAAATCTGATAAAATACTCCCGGCGTCGACGTACGAACGTCGAACAACCAAGTAACAACATAGAAATCCGAAAACCAAATTTCAAAACTCGCAAAACATCATTAAAATCCAAGCAAAATAATTCCAGATTTTAACTAAGGAAATCTGGTAAAAAATAGCATATAATATAAGCTTATATATAATGTAAAACACCTACTAACCAAACCTCGACACCTGATTGCTATAGTAAACCACCAACATATTCGTTTTGGCTGCAAATAACAGGTCGAGTTGGGAGTTAGGGCCTCATCTTCGTGGTGGTGTCTCCTGATGGTCTAACTAGGTCCGATATATATGCAAAATATTTTGCAGAGACCCCAAGTTGCTCCAGATTTGAAATTAACATCAAAAACTCAATGAAAACCTTATTTTAAAACTTCAAAACCCATTTAAACCAAAGATACTTGCACTAAAACACTCCCACCTATCACTAATAAGATCGTAATCACTCACTAAAGCTCTACTACGCCACCACTTCAAGTAGTATCCATAAAAACTCTCTTTGAAAACATACACTTTTAGTTCTAAACTAGTTTTTGAAGGCAAGAATACTTAAAACTTATCTAAAAGTGGGGTTTTTACTTCAATATGGGAACTAAGAAAACTTCCAATCTTGCAAAATACCTCAAAGTGGAGACTTGATCACATCTTCATAATTGAGATGAGGACGGGAAATTTTTTAATGAAGGTTTCATGGTGTTTTGAGGAGGTTTTGTGTGGTTGATTGGGATTGAAGTTGATAGTGGAGGAGATGGAGAAGAAGTTGATGAAGAAGGAATGAGATGGAGAAGAACGGTCAAGGCAAGCCATAACCTCTCTCTCTCTCTCTCTCTCTCTCACCCTCACCCATACCTCATATTTTAATACTACCACCATGCTTCCATTTTCTTTTTCTTTTATAAAAAAAATGTACAACCAAATTCAAAACACAAATGAAAAAAGAATAAAAGGAAGCTTAATATACATTCACTTATCCACATGTCATGCATACTAATCATGATTTAGCAAAAATAACTGGTTTAGAGTAGTAAATAGTAAAATACAACTTAATTTTAACCTTAAACTTGTATGGACATAATTATATATTAATTTATGAAAAGCCCAATTAAATAAATGCTTTCATAAATAATCACTCATATTAAATTCCAATTATTTTCCAAAAATAGAAGTATATACTTATACCAATTTACAAAAACTCAAATCCATACCCGATACAGTATCCGTAAAATTCATTATATTATTAGTTAAATTCTAAAATAATACTTTTCATTTTCTGAAATGTTACATTTTGCTTTTACCTGGATCTATCGATTCATTATAAAAACAAATCAAAATATTTTATGTTCGATCTCTCTTATATAAAAGTTCATACTTTTATGGGAGATCGATCTTAAGATCTAAGATCTCTATCAAAATATGATCCGGCCATGTATATAAAAATGGTCTTTTGATTATATCATGACCAAAAGTCGAAGAACAGAAGCTTTATCTTCTTTATGAAAGCAATTGCTTTCTTTGAGAACATGCGCACTTGACAGGGGCGCACATAAATAAAGTTTGCTTTTGTGGAGACATGTGCATCACATGCAAAACACGTGAGTGCATGTCGTCAAAACGAGCTCCAGAGACATGCATATCATATGATATGCATGTGTACGCAGATGAAGAAATCACATCTATACAGATGTGTGCATCACGTGAAACTCACGTGTGCGCAATTGGGAAATATTGTCCCTGAAATGCATATGCATATATACATGTGCAAATGACAATTTAGAATGATAAAGAGCTGCGCATCATGCGAGATGCACGTGCGCAACCCCCTGACAGTAAGAAAAATGCGCACCCTATGCAAATGTGCACATATGCATATGCGCACATGGACAACAAGCTATTGCTTCGCTACTTAGTTAAAATAAACTAAGTATAGAAACTTATACTTCTCATATATGATCCATTCATCTAACTATCAATAAACCTAATTTGATCTTAGTCTCAAAGACGACTAATGATCCTTAGTACATACTTGTTAAGTTGATCTTAATCTAAAACAAGATTAATGATTCTTAACCATATTCCTTAGTTGATCTTAGTCAGATGTGACTAACGATTCTTAGATGACATATTTTGAACTGATGGACCTCATTCATATGAGAAATGATACCTAGGTTTAAACCCAAATCTAATATGTACGGATTTGGACTAATCTGCGCCCTACGGGCGACGACATATATTAGTCTCTGTATACAATCCAAGGACAACCCCAAAATAAATAAATCATAACACGGCACGAAGTGATATATCTGGAGAAGTGAAAGTTGTTATCGCATGGCGATAACATAATTAACTAAAAGTCTTACGCCTGCAGGAAAAAGCGTCCCCACAATCAAAAACCCCTCATCATTAACGGGGAATCTGAAAATTCAACTACAACGGTTGCATCTGTCCAAACCTCCAATATACGGTGGCATAAATCAACTTGGTATCTTCGGAGAGTTCGATGTATATGTTCCAAATAGCATTTTCCCCCCCACATTCAAGCTGGACGCGCTCCCCGCGCCTCGGTCCGGTTTCCGGTGGTAAATAGATTCTGGCATGCCCGGTGGGACTTTTTTCTTTTTCCACTCCACACTTCGTGTGTCGTGCTTCACGAAAGAAATCGCGGTTCGCTATGTTTATGGTTTCTCTTGGAGTTTGGGATACTAAAAATTGGTCTTTCACCTCTGTGTAGATTAATGGCTTTCAGCTGCATCAACTGCAACGACAAGTCTTATGCCAACTCCACCCCATCGAGAGGGGTCGTGTATGGGCCAAATGCGGCCTCAATCTTCTGCATTCCATCTAAGAAGGTCATCCAAGCGACCAGCGGATTGTTCTTCGGGACCATGCTTCCATCTCCAAACTTTGGTGCCCTAAAGCCAAAAGAAGAAGTTCCAAAGATGACGGCCTTTGATCAGCTGACCACCTCTGCAGGCCCTGCTGATATGCCTGCCATATCTAAAGTTTCAGTTTTTAACAGGCTGAAGACAAGCTCAGTGGGCTTTATTAAGAAGCCCGCAACCCCTAAGAGGGTCGTCTTTAAGCAATTGGCCATCCCAGCTCCTGATGCACTTGAAGCAATTAAGAGTGCTTCACCCCCAAGGTAGTCTGTCTTCAACAGACTGAGCTTTTCCGCTCCTTCTCAACCGAAGGCACCGGTCATCCACAAGCTGACACTTGGCAAAATCCCTAAACTATGCATGGGGCATGATGGAGAAGATTCTGATACTAAGAAGGTTCCCTCTACGAGAGGCGCACGACGTCGCCATTGGCGTCGAGAAAGGAAAGCTGGGGGCAGTTCTCCTTCTGGACTAACTCTGCCAACTTCTGTGGTGACTATCAATACTGTTGTTCCAACTAGAAATAGCTTTGAACCACTCATAAGGGTTCGCCATAACTCGCCTACCATAGTGTTGAAGAAATCGCCGCCTCCTACCAAAATGTGCTGAAGCCGGAGCATTCATCTAAGCGGCTCTCTTCGACAATTCACAGAGTCTGGAAAGAAGTCTAAGGCTCTGTCATTGATGAAAATTACTTTCATCGACCGAAGAAGTTCAAGGGTTGACAAGATAATAATAACTCTGCCACACATCAGGGGACTTCTCACAAAGTGGTTCCTATCATAAAAATTTCTCCTAAAACAGCTTCCCAAAAAATAGCGAGGCCAGAAAAATTTCGAGCACCTGAGGAAAAATCCGAAGGCCAAAGTTCCAAGCGCCCCAAGCCTTGGGGCATGATGGTCCATAAAGTTTATATGACCGGCACCAAAGACGAGAGTCGTATTTCTGTCAATCATATACCGCATACTCGATCATTGACAAAGGCCCAGGAGCAACAAGAAAAACTCGAGGAGATGCTTGCCAAGGTAGCAGTGCTCACTATCTCTTCATCTAAAGAAAGTCTAGGAAAGGAGATAGAAGAACGGCAAGAACATGAGACCGATATCGATTTTTTGAGGCAAGTGCAGGAAAAGAAGGATAAGGATGCGGTGGAGCAAGCTGCTAATATGAAACAGATGGCTCTCCTATTTCAGGACATGGTTGAAATGCTGGTCCAACCAGAACCGCCGGCCAAAGAACTACCGGTAATTATTGATGATGATAAGGGGAAAACATCAAACCCTCCTCAATCCATATCAACTGCTAAAGAAGAAATGATCTCGAAGGCGACGTTGGATGATTACATTGTACAAAAGATCGAAGTTTACCAGGTAAGTGAAGCGGCGAACAACCTAATCAAACCTGGTCGACCATATCCAGCATGGTACGACCAGATGAAATACCCTACGAGATATACGATCCTGAATTTCTATATATAAAAAGGAACAGGTAACCCTCACCAGCACGTCGCACAGTTTAAAGCCCTGTGTGGCAACACCGGAGGTGATGTTAAGCTGCTGCTTCGGCAATTCATTGGAAGTCTATCAGAGACTGCTTTCAAATGGTATTCGGAGCTCTTGAACAAATCCGTCAAGACATTTTCTGAGATGGAACCATTGTTCACTCAGAGATTCGCCAGTGCAAGAGAATGCACTCCAATCACCGCGCTGATAAATTCAAGGGTCAAATCAAGCGAGACATGGGTTCAATATGCGATCCAATGGCGAAACCTATGATCTAAGAGCGAACAACACATTGAGGAGGCTCCAGATGTGGGAATGTTCATAGGCACCATCGATACTTAGTCGACTATGTTCCAATTCATGACCTTCTTCAAGCCTACTACCTTCCAGGCGCTCATTAATAAATTAGCCCAGATGGGTCATAGCCCTTCCTATTCAGGTGGAGATTCCTGAAAGAATAAAGGCAAGGGAAAGGCGGCATTTGTCTCTAATACACAACAATAGCAAAACGGGCCAATGCAGCCGGTCACCAAAACAACTACTACAACGGTCCTACCTTAGAAGAAAGAATGGGACGCGCGTATTCCTTCCCTCACAACAAGACAAAAAGCTTGCCATGAAGAATAATTTGATAACACTACCTGAGCCGCGACAACCCGCACAAGCTGGTGATGTCAACAATCTAAGCTAATGTCCCTATCACCAGGTGGTAAGCCATCTAATTGAAGACTATTACGTCTTTAAGAACTGGGTTGAGGAACAATTTCAGCAGGGCAAGTTTGCGCTGACAGGTAATTGGAAAGTAAATCCGCCATAAAAGCATGCCCCTAAGAAAGCTGATACGCAGGGGGCATCCTGCTCATTCATGGAAGAAGCTCCATGAGAAGTGGTTCTTTCGGTAAAGACCAAAAGAATTCTGAAAGACCTACAAGCATGCCCGGCAATCAGGTGGAAAAGCCCGCTTGAGCCCGAAATCATAATAGGGATGTGGAAGCCGCGTCCCACACTAAAAATCGTTGACAATGGGAAAAGCCCTAAGGCAAGCCTTCTAAGTCTTCCAAGAAAAAGAAGAATAAGAAGACCAAGAAGCCCGTGTAGCCAGCCGAATTTGTCGTTAGCCGCACGGATCAGAAAAAATATATAAATTCGCTGGAAGAATATAATCAAGAAGCGCGAACACCGGGCATACTTGAAGAGTTCCTCCAGCATATCCTTGAGAACAACGAAAATGATGATGAAGAATAAAATGACTCAACCAAGAGGACGGAAGAACATGTGGAAAGCTGCCACATGGTCTCCCATTCCTTTATATATGATGAAGAGGCTTCTCCTGTGTCAAAAAGCGACATGAACGAGCAAGGGGCAGAATCGGCACCAGATATTCCGAAACCGCCAGAAGAAGATCTGATCGAAAGGATGCTGAAAGAAGCTTTTCAAAAGAGTAAAGATGATCAAAAGCGCAAAATGACCATATATGAAAAGGCCGGGCAACAACGTATGAAAAAAGAAGCTATGAAAAGGACGAGTTATGAAGCTCTCTAATCGGACCAAATCATGCGTGCAAAAAATAAGAGCAAGACCAAAGCGGTTCGCCAAGGCCCTATCAATAGGGATGAAGCTACCGCCTCTCATGATGTATACTCCTAGGGTTCCTTACTTCGATGGTGGAGAGGAACACCTAAAATAATGCCTATATCACCGAAAGGTCATCCATCCCATTGATGAGTGCAGTAATGCCTTCAAAAAATGGTGGCAAGGATATTGTTTCCCACAAAAGAAATTTCAAAAAGGAGAAGCACAAGGCTCGCGCTCTTCGATACGAGAACGAAAAGACTGGAGCAGACAAAGAGGTAACCAGCAGCTGCCATATGACCAATACCAGCCCAAAAGGAGAAAGCTCTCGGATTCTCGCATTCGGGAGTGATTCCAAGGATGAAATCCCCCATAACCCTCTCTTCGAAAGCTCCGCCTTGAAAAAAGAAGAGGAAGAAAAGGATTGCAGGAACATTCAACTACGGAACCGTATCTTGCCTGAAAAGAACCTTAGACCCGTAAACAAGGATCCAAAGAAACAAGATAAAGGGAAAAGGAAAATGCCCAAGGAGATCAAAGTCGATGAAGAAGTCGCCAGAGAGCTCGCCGCAAAGGACCTACCCAAGAAAACCAAGGTAAACTATAACGTGCTTGTACATTTGAGGAAGATACCCTCACAGATGAGTATATTGGATGCTCTACTCCTGTCCAAAAGGGCGTGAGACTCCTTGATCAAGGTCTCACAGGAACCCGACCAGTTTCAAGCCTTCTTCGTGGAAGAAAAGATGAAGAATGAGCTAGCCGAGGTTCACACTGTTGATATAACCTTCAGTGATGAAGACCTTCTACTCGGAATCTTCGAGCATAATCGACCACTTTATGTTACTGGATACTGCCAGGACATAAAGATAAGCAAAATCTTGGTCAATAATGGTTCATTTGTCAACCTTCTCAATGTGAGAGTGCTGAAGGAGATATGAATGAATGTTCAGCACCTTACTCGGGAAAAGATCACCATCTCAGGGTTGAACTCGCAGTCGTCACAGACACTTGGTTCCGTAATATTGACACTCCATTTTGGGCAGCTCGTCACTAACATTAAGTTCCATTTCATTGACGCCAAAACATGTTACAACGCTCTACTCAGCAGAACATGGCTACACGAGTATAAATTCATCCCTTATACATAATATCAGTCTATGAAGTATTTCAAGGATGACCAAGAGTACACCACCACGGGAGAGCTCAATCCCTTCTCGGTAAATGAGGTATATAAGTACGAAGATGCAAAGTACTTTCAGCCGAATTTTGAAGATACAGAAAGATGCCGCAAACCAGAAAATAAACTAAAAATCTATAGCCTACATCCTGGTCTTCAGAAGCGATACTGAAGATGATGAATAGATAGTGTATTCGGGACAACCTCAAATGGAAAGCAATAAATACGGTCTGTCGTCTGTAGGGTTACTAGGCACTATCAGAAGGGTCTACAAGGCATCAACCATGCCCGATTCAAAAAATTAGACGTGCCGAACAACCCTAACCAAGATCGTATACTAGAGATTAGGCGAAACTAATAGCAAGCAAACAACTTTACTTCTAAGAGTTAAGGATTACAACCTTTGTATATCCAGTCCTTCACTTCTAAAGCTCCGTGTTGACGTCCCTTCGCTGCGATCATCGAGACCCCAGACTCTTGTGATGGTTTCCTCGGAGAAAAGAACGGGCTAGCTCGTTGACTTCGAGGCCGAAGATGATCTACGTCGAGGAGACTCAAACTCAAGCTCCATCTTTACTAGGTCATGAACTTTGTGAAGAGAACACCCTAAACTAAATGGCAAGTAGTAGAGGATGATGAAATAGGAAATGGGTTCACTTTGGATTTGGATTTCTCACTCTATTTCTTCACTTGAAAAATTTCTAGCAAGCTTTTCTTCTTCTTGAAGAAGAAGGAGATGAAAGAATGAATAATGAATTATCTAAAAAGAATAATCAAGTGAAGTCTATCATAATGCAACCATGGGTGAGTTAACCTTTGTAGAGACTAAACTATAGTTTAAGTTAATGGTTTGGTTAATAAAAATCTTATGCAAAACAAAATGAGTGGACTTTGTCAAAGATGCTTAAAAGCTTCATGAAGCTTCAATCCAAGACAAAGAAAGCCACCATTTTGTTTTACCAAAATAAATAAAAAACTAAACCATTATCTTAAATATGGTGTAAGTCATACACACACCCAAGTTTGCATGTATCATCAATCATGATACAAACTAGTGCACAGACATATATCACATATACAACTTGTGCACATCAAGTGAGAAAATCAATCGTAAGTGAACCAATACTAGTTAATGTAAAGTAATATATCAAATATATAATTATACATTAAATCATTAAATCAACACTTGATTTAATGATCCGGTCATATTAAATATAACCGACTAATATCTAGTGTATCAATATATCGAATCAACACTTGATTCGGTAACCCGGCTATATCTCATATAACCGACCGATGATACAAATCACGAGAATAGAATACAGTATCACATACTGGTATTTGTCACGACTCAAGTTTCGCTCGTAACCGGCATTTAAATTACGTAACGTCAACAGGCGTACGCAACTCAAGTAAGCCGCAAATCCAGAAATCTAAACCATCCAAAACTGGATCAACGGAGAAAAACATAGTTTAAAATATTTAGAAATCATAAGAAAATCTTTAACTCTTGTTTTCTTTCTTAAAAATTTCGGCAGCACCTCCTTTGTAAAAACCAGCCCCGAAAACGGGTACAACACAGATAATATATAAAGCATCCCAATTGGGAGCAAAAAAATCACGCCCAACGGCGGAGACAATCACCACAACAATTATACGACGCCGAAGCAAAGAATATAAAGGAAACTGTAAAAAGAGGCAAACTTCCCAACATAACCAGCTCCCACGAGCACGGCACCCAAAGTCACCAAAATAATACAAAACATAGAATCCTCACAAGTCGTCTCTAAGTCATATACAACAGTGGTAGATGGAGAATACTAGATACAACAAAAAGATATACAATGTATAAACGGATAACCGCACCCACCTAAAGCAACGGCCTCACAGCCAAACGTAGCGGTATCCGCAAAAGTAGTGATGATAAGATGCCCTGCCGCGACTACTCTGAGGGAAAGTCCCGCAAAACACTGTGGCACAACGGGGGTGAGTTGCCAACTCGTGAATAGTAATTAATATCATACTGCAATCGCAGGTATGCACGAACAGCGATCTATCTATCACATGTAATCCGATAGCATAAGTATGATAAGTGAATATGCAACAATCATGTAAAGGTACATCAGCAGGGTACTACAACTACATGAAGCAATGCATATCAATAATAATCCTGAGTGTGTGGGATGATACAATAAAATCTCATGCAAAATCATTAGCATGGAAAAACACCAGTGTCACTCACTGACACATCAAATCCCAAATCCTCAGACACCGCATCCTCAGATCGGCCCTCACATCCTGTAAGTCTCATGGAACCTGAGTGTCACACCTCGACACCCGAAATATCATGAAAACATATACCTATAAGTATATATATATATATATATATATAAGGATATCAACCACGTATGTCCACCGACGATACGTAAAAATCATGGAAACCTGAATGTCTAACACCGACACTCGAAACATCCATAAAACCCGTGTCTAACATCGACACGTAAATCCTCATAACTCAGACGCTGTCACCATGACTGGCCCTGACGATATGTCATACCTCACTCCGGTCGGTATCCCCGTGATAACCGCCGAGTCCAAATACAATCACCGGTAGGTAGTGGTCCCACCGCCAGGCTTATCGTCTACACCACGAAATCACCACTCGCCCCGGGGTACTATACCGGGTCCACCATGTACCCGCAGACGGTGCCTCCCGCTCCTCGAATCGGGTATCACAAGCCAAATCTCATAACCGAGAAATCACATGGTGGACGCACTGAAATATCATATCAAGAGAAACCGGGTTTTCAAACAATACATAGTTTTCTTGAAAATACCCCCACGGTCCTCAAATCCATAATCACATGAAATCCATATCTCAATGAGTAAAATCCACGTAAAACTGATATATGCAACATAAAACATCAATATGAGCCTATAAAGGGAAAACCGCTCTTTAAATGAATCCAGCTTTTTAGAATATATCTTGCGGTTCCCAAATCCTCCGAAAACAAATGTTGCATCATATGAAATGTACATGTAAGTGTAGCAAGGTTTAAGTATCTACATGCAAGCAAGTAGGTATGATGCATTTCATAAGCACAATGATCAACAACTCAATACCACATATCAGAACAATACCACTTGGGGTACATACAACTATAGCTAAACTATGCGGTGTACATGTCAATATGAGTGCATGATATATATGTAACTGTAATAGACTATGTGGGTGTACATGTCAATATGTATGCAAGATGTACAAGTAGCTATAGTAAGGTATACGTGAAATGGAATAAGGGTTACTACCTCAACTATTGCTGCCCAATGCAATGTCACGTATGTAAGTGTCAACAATATCTCATATGCACAATGGGATAAGGGCTACTACCACAACTATCCCTATCCACTACCGTATCACGTATGTAGGTGGTTTGTGCGTGTCATGGCAATTACTGCCGATGTGGGTGTAACATACAATTTAGTGCTCGTGCAACATGAACCGTTAGTAATGTGTTATATCTAAAGGTACGAGTCAAGTACAATAGATAATGCTATGCAATGACATTCATATGAAATTAACTAATGTGCAAAAACTATGCAGCTAACATATCATATTCGCCCGGACGCATAACGTCATACGGGCGATTTCCCCGTAGATGTTAAATCTACTCACATGTGGTCTCCAGCTATGAAAATCCGACCACCTTCTTCCCCTTGTTCGCAGCGTCCGAAGTCCCCGCTTGCGACGCTATATTTTCACAAACACAAGAAATAATGCGAATATCTCAGAATCGATCAAAATAACGCAAAACTACGTATTCAAAAACGCACCAACACACTAAACTAACTCTCGAGTGCACGTCTAGTGGCTAACACGCGCAACGATACCTCAATACCAAACTGTGTACTACAGCAGCATAAACCACGACTCGTGTCGCAACACGTATCACGTGGACTCAAAACACTAGATTATAGGTAATCCATCCCAGATTTTGTATACTGAATTTACTAAAAAAGTAAACAGTACCAAACACACCTAACCAACAGCAGACAACTACCCACAGAAGACCCACCCCATCCCTCACCTACAAAGCCGGCGTCGCCGGACCTCGCCTTAGGGGTCGCCGGACCTCGCCTTAGGGTGGCCTCCGTCTCTCAGGTGGTGTCTCAGGTCAACAAGTATATCTCTCTAAATTTGTTTGTCCACTCACTAAAATTCCCAGGTCACAATAAATATAAAAGCTCTAAAAAGACACTAAAAACCCGATATCGCACTAATCGATAAAAACAGCGTTCAACGCAACAACCAACGAGCAAAACAACATAAAAACTCTAATTTAACAGTATAGGGATTATACCTAACAACCTGCTCACAAGATCCCAGCTCTAAGTGATCCAAGAAGCTTAACCCAAGACTTGAAGCATGTTTTTGTGATATAATTTGGAATATTGGAGATTTTGTGAGTTTGGATTGATATAAAATGAGAAGGGAAAGAGAAAAGGCAGTAGAGGAGGAAGGGATTTCGGCCAAGGGAGTGAGGTGGGTGTTTGGTGAGGGTTTCCTAGCAATTACCATCATTTAAAGCCATTAATTGCATTCGCATACACAATAATGCACATGCATGCATCTAAATTCATTCTCTTTTCTTTTCTTTTTTTTCTTTAATCCAAAATCACAACAAATATCTAGATATATGAAAAGGGTTTTGGATTAACTCAACTTAACTTAAAGAAAAGATCGCTTAAAGAGAAATTTCCCAAAAATGTGAATACCACATTAAAATATATTAAAATTGGGAAAAAAACAAATTGAGCCAAAACGTTCCATATACCCCCAAAGCTTGCGCACTAGCTTTATTTTAGCTAATCTAGGTGCTGGCAAGTCTATATGGTCGTTTGATCACAGTCGGGTTAAAACGGAAAATACCGACAAACTTACCCTAAAACGGACAAATTTGTATAACGATTTCTAAAACGTTACAATCTCCCCCCCTTAGAGAAATTCGGTCCCCGAATTAAAATTTCATACTAAGCGTACCTTCAAAGAGATGAGGGAATTTCTTCCGCATCTCGCTCTCGACCTCTCAAGTGATCTCCTCACTAGTAGGGCTACGCCATAGAACTTTCACAGACGGCAAGACCCTTGACCGAAGTTTCTTCACCTGCCGATCCAAAATAACTACCGGCTGCTCGGTGAACGAAAGATCACGCTCAAGCTGAACGGTCTCGTGCTGAATCATGTGAGAAGGATCATGAAGGTATCTACGAAGCATCGACACATGAAAAACGGGGTGAACATCCGGAAAACTAGGCGGGAGCGTCAAACGATAAGCAACAGAACCCACTCGCTCAAGGATCTCGAAAGGACCTACAAATCTGGGACTGAGCTTCCCTCTCTTCCCAAATCGCATAACGCCCTTCATCGGAGAAATCCTCAGGAATACATGATCCCCCACTGCGAACTCAAGTCTTCAACGACGACGGTCGGCATAAGACTTCTGCTTGCACTGGGCTGCTCTCATCCTATCCTGAATCAGCTGGATCTTCTCCGTGGTCTCCTGAACTAGCTGGGGTCCCAAAACCAGACTCTCACTAAGCTCGGTCCAACAGACTGGCGATCGACACTTCCTACCATATAAAGCCTCAAAAGGCGCCATCTGAATAGTCTCCTGAAAGCTGTTGTTATAGGAGAACTCAATCAACGGCAAGTGACGATCACAACTACCACCAAAATCAAGCACACATGCATGGAGCATATCCTCCAGAGTCTGAATAGTCCGTTCTGTCTGACCATTGGTCTGCGGATGAAAAGCGGTGCTAAAACTCAACCGGGTACCCAAAGCTGCCTGAAGCTTCTGCCATAGTCGGCTAGTAAACTGGGTGCCTCTGTATGATACTATGCATGTGGGAACACCGTGCAAACGCATAATCTCATCTATATATAGCTGAGCGTACTGAGCATAACTGAAAGTGGTCTTCACTGGAAGGAAGTGAGCCGCTTTCGTCAACCGGTCTACAATAACCCAAATAGAGTCATACCCCCTACTGGTCCTGGGTAGACCCATAATGAAGTCCATGGAAATCTGCTCCCATTTCCACTCTGGAATGGGTAAAGGCTGCAACTCTCCAGCCGGTCTCTGATGCTCAGCCTTGACTTGCTGACAAGTCAAGCACCTCAAAACGAAGTCCGAAATATCGTGTTTCATCCCGTCCCACCAGTAAAAGTCTCTTAAGTCACGGTACATCTTAGTGGAACCTGGATGAACGCTAAAGGCCGACTGATGTGCCTGCTCTAAGATCTCGCATCTCAACCTATCAGCATCTGGTACACACAAGCGAGTCCCGCATCGTAGCACACCCTGGTCATCAATCATGAACTCTGAAACTGTACCCTGTCGAACAAGCTCAAGAATCTCAGACAAACGGGCATCACGGGGCTGCACCTCACGGATACGATCAAATAGTAGTGGACGGGCGCGCACATGAGCAAACTGTCCCCCAGTGGAGGTGAACTCGAACTGCACTCTACTATCACACAAAAGCTGCCAATCTGCAGAAGACTGACGCTGAACTGCGCTCAACTGGGACAAGCTAGCCACGGGCCTGCGACTCAAAGCATCAGCTACCACATTCGCCTTGCCCGGGTGATAAAGGATCTCACAATCATAATCCTTCACTAGCTCCATCCATCGGCGCTGTCTCAGGTTCAGATCCCGCTGCTGGAAGATATACTTCAAACTCTTATGATCCGTGAAGATCTGACACGACTCTCCATACAAGTAGTGTCTCCAAATCTTCAACGCAAAGACTACCGCTGCCATCTCAAGATCGTGAGTGGGGTAATTCTGCTCGTGCTTCTTCAGCTTCCTAGAAGCATACGCAATCACCCTATCATGCTGCATCAAAACACAGCCGAGCCCCACTCTAGATGCATCACGATAAACAACATAGCCGCCCGATCCAGAAGGTAAAGATAGAACTGGTGCTATCGTCAACCGAGTCTTCAACTGCTGAAAACTCTGCTCGCATCCATCAGTCCAAAGAAAAGGAACCCCCTTCCGGGTCAGTCCAGTCAGCGGTGCAGCGATACTCGAGAAATCCTGCACAAAACGGCGATAATAACCAGCTAAGCCCAAAAAGCTGCGGACCTCAGTCACCGATACAGGTCTGGGCCAAAGCTGTACAGCCTCGATCTTCCTCGGGTCCACAAGAATACCATCACCAGTCACCACATGACCCAGGAAGTCAACTCTATCAAGCCAAAATGCGCACTTTGAGAATTTAGCATACAGCTGGTGCTCTCTCAATATCTGCAAAGTAATCCTCAAGTGCTGCTCATGCTCCTCACGACTCCTAGAGTAGACCAGTATATCATCAATAAACACTATAATGAACTGGTCGAGGAACGGCCTGAAAATCCGGTTCATCAGATCCATGAACGCTGCTGGCGCATTGGTGAGTCCGAACGACATCACCAAAAACTCATAATGTCCATAGCGCGTACGAAAAGCAGTCTTCGGAATGTCATCATTCCGAACCCGCAACTGATGATAACCCGAACGCAAATCAATCTTTTAAAAAAATTTCGCACCCTGGAGCTGATCAAATAAATCGTCAATGCGGGGTAAAGGATACCTGTTCCGCACCGTAACTCGGTTCAATTGACGATAATCCACACATAGCCTCAAATTGCCGTCCTTCTTCTTGACGAATAGAACATGAGCTCCCCACGGCGAAACACTCGGACGCACAAGTCCCAAATCAAGCAACTCTTGCAATTGATCTTTAAGCTCTCTAAGCTCTGCCGGAGTTATCCGATAAGGCGATATAGAAATAGGCTCCGTGCCCGTAATCAGATCAATACAAAACTCAATATCGCACTCTGGCGGCAACCCAGGTAACTCATCGGGAAAGACATCGGGAAACTCTCGCACGGTAGAAACCTGGTCTAACGACTCCACTGTAGCTCCAGTATCATGAATGAAAGCCAAGAATCCCCGACATCCCCTCCTCAAAAGCCGACTAGCGCACAGAACAGAAATCAAACTGTGAGGGGCGGCACCACGGTCCCCTTGCACAACAAACACTGACTCGCCGGGAAAAAAAAATCTAACTGTCTTCTCGCGGCAGTCCACGGACGCATAGCAAGTAGCTAGCCAATCCATGCCCAGCAGAACGTCGAAATCCAACATCTCTAGAAGGATCAAATCGACGGACAGATCTCTGTCACCAATATGGACAACACAAGATCGGAACACATGACACGCAACAAACGACTCTCCCATAGGAGTAGTCACGACCAGCGGCTAATCCAGCAAACACGACTCTCGGCCTAACCTCGGCACGAAGTGCGTAGAAACATACGAATGCGTAGATCCCGGATCAAAAAGAACATGTGCATCATAAGAACATACAGAAAGGGTACCTGAGACCATAGCATTGGACGCCTGAGCGTCCTGGTGAGTCAAGGCAAAAACCCTAGCCTGTCCTCTACCGGCTACTGGTTGTCCCCTGCCTCTGCCACCTCGTCCTCTCGGCACAAAACCCCCGCGACCATGACCTCTCTGAACAGGAGTCTGACGCGGCGCAACTACAGGAATAAGAGGCAACGCCCTCTGAGGCGGAGAAGGTGGTAAGGTAACCTGCGGTACTGCTGGCCCTCTCTGACGCACCACGGTACAATCCCGAACAAGATGATGTAGACTGCCACAACCGAAGCATCCATAAGATGGTCGCTGGCCCTCCTGAGAATAAGAACTGAATAACTGGCCCCGTCCCAAATCTCTACTACTCCCCGAGTCTGAAGGAACTCTGCCTCTGCGTACAAACCTCGGTCTCCGTGCTGGTACATCCGTACGAGTCCTCTTCGGTTCTGGAAGAACCGATGACTCAGCTAGACGCTCCTCCACCAATAGGGCTGCATCTACAGCTGCCGCATAAGTATCGCAATGCTGAATGCTGATGGCTAGGAACAACTGGGTAAGCAGGCCTCGAACAAACCTCTTCACCCTCATCTCCTCAGTCGCCACCAAGTACGAAGCATACACCGACAGCTCAGTAAACAATACATCATACTCAGACACCGTCATCCCCGGCGTCTGACGTAACGATTCAAATCTACGCGCTCGCGCATCTCAGACGCTCGGTGGAAGAAAACGGGCAAGAAACGACGTCACAAACTCAGCCCAGGTCATAGGAGCAAGACCAGCGGCTCTGCCCCTCTCCAACGACTCACACCACTTCTGGACCATACCCTCCAGACGAAAACTGGTAAACTCCACCCATCTCTCATCGGAGCGTCGGAGTGAATGACAAATCCTAGCCATCCGGTCGATGAACGACTGTGGATCCTCAGTAATATCTATGCCAGTAAACAACGGAGGCCTCAGCCTCATGAAATCTGTCAGCGACACAGCAATAACCTCCGGAGCTGTAACTGCGACTACCGGAACTGTAGGTACCATCGTGGTCCCCGCAGCGGGTGGAACAGCTGCCTGCCCCTGCGCTTGGATGGTCTCTACCAAAGTCCCCACAATCTGGCGCAGATCCTGCATACCAGCTCCAATCATAGCAATGTGCTCCGGTACAACAGGCATACTATCCTGGTCAGTCCTTGCCTCAGACGAGTCAACTCTGACCTCAGCCCTCGCGGCTGCTCTCTGTGCCCTCGTAGTCTTTGGCGGCATATAGGCTGGAAATTGAAACAAGATTCGATAAGGAAACGGAAATCGAATCACAAGATGTATATCAATCACGGAAAGAATATCAATCAATAAGTCCTAAGGTTACTTAGGCGGAGTACCGTGTCGTAAGTATGCCGCGAAACATACATACGCTACGTCACCCTGCTTAAGCTACCTACTCCATCATACCAAGGTCATCCTACACTCCGAAAGGTAAAACCTAACGCTCTGGTACCAACTTTGTCACGACCCAAGTTTGGCCCGTAACCGGCACTTAAATTACGTAACGTCAACAGGCATACGCAACTCAAGTAAGCCGCAAACCCAGAAATCTAAACCACCCAAAACTGGATCAACGGAGAAAAACATAGTTTAAAATATTAGAAATCATAAGAAAATCTTTAACTCTTGTTTTCTTTCTTAAAAATTTCGGCAGCACCTCCTTTGTAAAAACTAGCCCCGAAAACGGGTACAACACAGATAATATATAAAGCATCCCAATTGGGAGCAAAAAAATCACGCCCAACGGCGGAGACAATCACCACAACAAGTATACGACGCCGAAGCGAAGAATATAAAGGAAACTGTAAAAAGAGGTAAACTTCCCAACATAACCGGCTCCCACGAGCACGGCACCCAAAGTCACCAAAATAATACAAAACACAGAATCCTCACAAGTCGTCTCTAAGTCATATACAACAGTGGTAGATGGAGAATACTAGATACAACAAAAGTTATACAATATACAAACGGATAACCGCAACCCACCTAAGGCAACGGCCTCACAGCCAAACGTAGCGGTATCCGCAAAAGTAGTGATGATAAGACGCCCTGCCGTGACTACTCTGAGGGAAAGTCCTGCAAAACACTGTGGCACAACGGGGGTGAGTTGCCAACTCGTGAATAGTAATTAACACCATACTGCAATCGCAGGTATGCACGAACAGCGATCTATCTATCACATGTAATCCGATAGCATAAGTATGATAAGTGAATATGCAACAATCATGTAAAGGTACATCAGCAGGGTACTACAACTACATGATGAAATGCATATCAATAATAATCCTGAGGGTGTGGGATGATACAATAAAATCTCATGCAAAATCATCAGTATGGAAAAACACCAGTGTCACTCACTGACACATCAAATCCCAAATCCACAGGCACCGCATCCTCAGATTGGCCCTCACATCCTGTAAGTCTCATGGAACCTGAGTGTCACACCTCGACACCCGAAATATCATGAAAACATATACCTGTAAGTATATATATATAAGGATATCAACCACGTATGTCCACCGACGATACGTAAAAATCATGGAAACCAAAATGTCTAACACCGACACTCGAATCATCCATAAAACCCGTGTCTAATATCGACACGTAAATCCTCATAACTCAGGCGCTGTCACCATGATTGGCCCTGACGATATGTCATACCTCACTCACGTCGGTATCCCAATGATAACCACCGAGTCCAAATACAATCACCGGTAGGTAGTGGTCCCACCGCCAGGCTTATCGTCTACACCACGAAATCACCACTCGCCCCGGGGCACCATACCGGGTCCACCATGTACCCGCAGAAGGTGCGTCCCGCTCCTTGAATCGGGTATCACAAGCCAAATCTCAGAACCGAGAAATCACATGGTGGACGCACTGAAATATCATATCAAGAGAAACCGGGTTTTCAAACAATACATAGTTTTCTTGAAAATACCCCACGGTCCTCAAAGCCATAATCACATGAAATCTATATCTCAATGTGTAAAATCCACGTAAAACTGATATATGCAACATAAAACATCAATATGAGCCTATAAAGGGAAAACCGCTCTTTAAATGAATCCAGCTTTTTAGAATATATCTTGCGGTTCCCAAATCCTCCGAAAACAAATGCAGCATCATATGAAATGTACATGTAAGTGTAGCAAGGTTTAAGTATCTACATGTAAGCAAGTAGGTATGATGCATTTCATAAGCGCAATGATCAACAACTCAATACCATATATCAGAACAATACCACTTGGGGTACATACAACTATAGCTAAACTATGCGGTGTACATGTCAATATGAGTGCATGATATACATGTAACTGTAATAGACTATGTGGGTGTACATGTCAATATGTATGCAAGATGTACAAATAGCTATAGTAAGGTATACATGAAATGGAATAAGGGTTAAGAGCTACTACCACAACTATCCCTATCCACTACCGTATCACGCATGTAGGTGGTTTGTGCGTGTCATGGAAATTACTGACGATGTGGGTGTAACATACAATTTAGTGCTCGTGCAACATGAACCGTCAGTAATGTGTTATATCTAAAGGTACGAGTCAAGTACAACAGATAATGCTATGCAATGACATTCATATGAAATTAACTAATGTGCAAAAACTATGCAGCTAACATATCATATTCGCCCCGACGCATAACGCCATACGGGCGATTTCCCCGTAAATGTTAAATCTACTCACATATGGTCTCCAGCTATGAAAATCCGACCACCTGCTTCCCCTTGTTCGCAGCGTCCGAACTCCCCGCTTGCGACGCTATATTTTCACAAACACAAGAAATAATGCAAATATCTCAGAATCGATCAAAATAACGCAAAACTACGTATTCAAAAACGCACCAACACACTAAACTAACTCGCGAGTGCACGTCTAGTGGCTAACACGCGCAACGATACCTCAATACCAAACTGTGTACTACAGCAGCACAAACCACGACTCATGTCGCAACACGTATCACGCGGACTCAAAACACTAGATTATAGGTAATCTATCCCAGATTTTGTATACTGAATTTACTAAAAAAGTAAACAGTACCAAACACACCTAACCAACAGCAGACAACTACCCACAGAAGACCTACCCCATCCCTCACCTACAAAGCAAGCGTCGCCGGACCTCGCCTTAGGGGTCGCCGGCCCCGGCCGGTGGGGTGGCCTCCGTCTCTCAGGTGGTGTCTCAGGTCCACAAGTATATCTCTCTAAATTTGTTTGTTCACTCACTAAAATTCCCAGGTCACAGCAGATATAAAAGCTCTAAAAAGACACTAAAAACCCGATATCGTACTAATCGATAAAAACAGCGTTCAACGCAACAACCAACGAGCAAAACAACATAAAAACTCCAATTTAACAGTATAGGGATTATACCTAACAACCTGCTCACAAGATCCAAGCTCTAAATGATCCAAGAAGCTTAACCCAAGACTTGAAGCATGTTTTTGTGATATAATTTGGAATATTGGAGATTTTGTGAGTTTGGATTGATATAAAATGAGAAGGGAAAGAGCAAGGGCAGTAGAGGAGGAAGGGATTTCGGCTAAGGGAGTGAGGTGGGTGTTTGGTGAGGGTTTCCTAGCAATTACCATCATTTAAAGCCATTAATTGCATTCACATACACAATAATGCACATGCATGCATCTAAATTCATTCTCTTTTCTTTTCTTTTTTTTCTTTAATCCAAAATCACAACAAATATCTAGATATATGAAAAGGGTTTTGGATTAACTCAACTTAACTTAAAGAAAAGATCGCTTAAAGAGAAATTTCCCAAAAATGTGAATACCGCATTAAAATATATTAAAATTGGGGGGAAAAAATTGAAACAAAACGTTCCATATACCCTCAAAGCTTGCGCACTAGCTTTATTTTAGCTAATCTAGGTGCTGGCAAGTCTATATGGTCGTTTGATCATAGTCGGGTTAAAACGGAAAATACCGACAAACTTACCCTAAAACGGACAAATTCACATCACGATTTCTAAAATGTTACAGTATTATTCTCAGTACCGCACATATCTTATATGCGCTCCTATTTCATTTCTCTTGAGCAAGAAAACCTCTGTGTAGGACTCTAAAGACTCGTCAATACACCAGCAGTAGGTGGTGATCATATTAATCACCCACAAGCCGCAAGCGGTCTGCTAAACGTAACGGCCACCCGGGTATTGAGCGATTAGAAGATCAACGAGCAAGCCTGCTCACACTCCTGCAAATCCAATCAGTAACACTTACCGCACAGTCCGGTCTGCTCATCTGATATGTCGCATATCTCGCCTAGGGGTGGTAAACGTCAGACCCCAGTAGCTTAATAAGGCATGCCGATGTAAGGTCCACAACAAGCCTGAAACTACTGATAACACTTATCAGTAAATCACTGCAACCATGGCCAGGGATTTCCAGTTATGGCCAGTCGAGCATAGCGCAACATCAACCCCCAATACCGGGAGAGACGAATCCCCTCCTATCGCTCATTGTCTCTATGTGAATCGGGATTGTACCCAAAAACCACCTGTTTGCATGACTCAGTGGAGCCGTGGTAGGGTGGAAATCAAAGCACAGTGGGAGACACATAAGACTCTATGACGATCTCGGGTCAACAGACTAAGCTGTACCAGTGTCACCAGAGAACTGCCATCTGACGTGAGGTATAATACCATCTGGGAGTTCTCGGCGAGTCCGTTCAGTGTACCCAGTCTCCACTGAGCACCCGCATACCATTTCTGATGTCAAACACCAATGGATATGGGATCATCCATCTCCCATCACATGGGTCGAGAAGATATACGCTAGTCTACTCTGGAATATCGATGCCCCGTCTCGATATTCCCACGACTAGGAACATTGAAGGATGTACTCATGGACTACTCAGGCCCCACTAGTATGATCTTCATCATAGTCCTGCAAGTCGAGTACACATCCTAAGGGCTTTATTAACATGTAACAGAGAGAAAGTAAGTATACATGTTAAGATAAAGAGCAACCAGATAGCGTACTATCATGTCGAGCAAGAAAGTCCTACCTATATATGTCCCAACATCCATTACAATATACATCTCATGTACAATAATGGCCTCTAGGGCATACATATAACTAACAATCTCCTACTTACACTAGGGCCATCTGTAACAGTGGTTGCAGTATCTCATACTTAACCATCCCATAAAAGTCTCTCTCTGGGAAAAGGCCTTTGTGAGTGGATCCGCTGTGTTGTCTTCTGAGTCTACTCTCCTAAGCTCGATCATCCTGGAGATCAACTATCTCCATGATCAGGTGATACTGCCTTGGAATATGTCTGGGTCATTGATGGGACCGTGGTTCCTGGGTCAAAACCACACTTCCATTGTCTCACAATGGTAGGAACCTAGTTCATCTCATGAACTAATATACACCCAAACTTCTTCTTTGGTAGTATCCTTGATAGCGATGTCACCAGCCTTTATCGTCTAGTTTGCCACGGTATCTAGTTTGGAACTCTTCTAACATACCGTCCCTGCTCTGAGGGTAAAGACAATGCCTGCAACTGACATTCAGTCATCCTTATCACCCTGGAACCTTTCCAGTGATTCTTCCCAGGATCGATTGATACTATCTCACTACAACTAGTGATTATCCTAACATCCAATTAGATCTATCTCATAGATCCAAAACCCAGGATTTAGGAGGTATCACTTTGATCCTATATGGAGAATCTTTGTGATAAGCGGAGATTGACCGAGCGTAGCATAGGAAACTCCTTCCCTATCAAGAGTATATCATCCACGTACTCTATGAAGATCACCACCATACTCCCTACTACCTTTTTGTATATACAAGGTTCATCTACCATTTTGATGAAGTCAAACTCTTCGACTACCACATCAAAGCAGACGTTCCAACTTCGCGACACCTGCTTTAATCTATAAAGCAACTTGCACACGTTTCCGCTGCTCCCACTGTTTACGAAACCCTCTGGATGTGTACTTATAGACGTTCTCTTCTGAATCAATATTTAGAGAAGCAATCATGACACCCAACCACCAGATATCGCAGTCATGGTATGCAGCAATGGCAAGTAGGATCCGGATGGACTTAAGCATATCCGCTGGAAAAAGTTTCATCATTATCCACACCTGGTCGATGATGAAAACCTTTAACAAGTCTAGCTTTGAAAGTCTCAACCTTTCCATGTACACCAAGTAATCTTCTCAAGATAAACTTGCTCCTGATGGGGATTTAACCCTTCAGATAAAGCAACCAAAGTCCATACTTTGTTGGTGTATAAGGATTCCATCTCAGATCACTAAGCATCAAGCCATTCTTACAGAGTCCTACTCCCGATGGCCTGCTCGAAATTAGTTTGGTCATCATCTCATGATGTAATCCTCGCTCCCACTGTCATAGAGAAACCGAAGTATCTCTCAGGTGGGTGAGGAACCCTACTAGATCGGCGGAGAGGCTGAGGTTCATTGGAAACTATTGAATCCTTTGGTTCTACCAAATCATCAGCTGCAGTTTTGTATAGCTGGAACTCTTTCCAGTTCTACCTTATGACCACTATTTTCTTCACAAGAAATTCCCTTTCACAAAGGTGACATGCTGAGAAACAAAACATTTTTGTTCTTCGGTTAGGTAGAAGATATTCCATTGCGTATGCTTGGGATATCCAACAAACATCCACAAATCTGACTTTTCCTCGAGCTTGTCCGGATTTTGCTTTTTAGACATAGGCCGGACAACCCCAAATCTTAACAAACTTAAGATATGGGCTCTTCCCTTTCCATATCACATATGAAGTGGTAGGCAACTGATTTGATTTGAACCCTATTCAATAGGTATGCAGCTTCTCAAGTGCATAACTCCCAAAAGGAAATAGGAAACTCAGTAGTACTCATCATAGAGCACACCATATCACATAGGGTGCTATTGCTCCGCCCCGATATACCATCGTGCTATGGTGTATTCGGAGGAGTAATGCCGAGAGAGAATCTCATTCTCCTTTAGAATAGTCCAGGAATTCCTTGCTCAAGTATTCTCCTCCTTGATCTCCTCAAAGGACATAATACTTATACCCGTATTTTGGTTCTCTACTTCTAACTTATATTCTGTGAATATCTCAAAATTTTTGGACTTGTGTTTCAACAGGAACATATTTCTGAATCTTGAGAGATCATCAGAAAATGTAATGAAGTACAAAGAACCGGTCTTGGCATGTGTAGACAGGGGATCTTCATACATCAGCATGTATCAATCCCAAAAGTTTACTACCTCTTTCTCTGTTTCTAATAAACAGAGCTATGGTCATCTTATCATTGTGACATGACCGGCAAGTTTCACAAGATGTAAATTCAAACAGATTTAAATATGCATCTAAATGTAACTTAGCTAGTCGGGTCACATTGATATGACCTAGTCTATAATGCCTCAAGAAGGATCCGTTCATTTCTGAACTCTTCCTCTTGTGTGTGTTCTTTATACTAAGAACTGTAGTTTGATTTAGAACGTCAATGCTTTTGGATAACGTACCTGAACCGATTAACTCTTGATATAGGAAATGTTTAAAACATTATCCAACAATACAAAATTATATCCTTTCTTTACTAATAAAGAGACTGATATGATGTTGTATATCAGGTTCGGTATCTAATAACATTCATTCAGAATCAATGTATTCTGGTAATACAGGGTGATAGTGACCAACAGACTTGGCTGTAACACTTGCACCATTTCTATCTCATGAAACATATCACCCGTTCTCAGTTCTCTACCTATCTGTAGCCCATGTAACAGATTACTTATGCGGGATCCTGATCCGGTATCACATACCCAGGACGTAAAGGATACTGAGAAACAGTTCTGTGTAATCAACACATCCGAAGAAGATGCATCAGCATGCACTTTCTTCGTTTGGGCGGCACGAGAATTCTGGTAATCCCCAATTTCCTGCTTGGTCTTAAAACAATTATAAGTTGGAGCAGGACCAACATTCCCCAGCTCAGTATAACAAGCGGGTTTGGTCAATACATCCATATTATTATCTTGATTAAGGCGTGCCATGGTCGCTACCAGGAGAGAGAGAGAAGAAAATACTCTGCGTGCGCTCTTGCAAGATTAGATTGGTTATATATTTTATCTAATCAGGATGGCTCCCACTGTTTTTATCAAATCTTCCTTCAAACCTTAAAAGGAAAGACTAGCCGGGATTAATTACACTCTACAAGTTCGCCAATCTTTCAGCCAGGCCAGTGCCGGTACTTTGAGGGAGGTTTCCCGTGCTTTCGCACAGACCTAATTAAAATAAACCTTGTTTTTTCCGGGGGCATAACCCCGTTGACACCTTTCTAGACACCTACTTGATCGGCTAATTGTAAAGTGCAAAACTCTCCCAGGAGTAACAATTACTCGCAGTGGGTATCAGGATCCAACTATCATATAGAAGGTATGCAATCTCATTGCAAATTTCAACACTTGAAACTCCTGATAAAGGTTTTTACCCCTAGCACTTATGACCTTAACTATGGTCAACAAATCATAAGCACTAGTCAAGTTCTACCCGTCATTTCGTGATTAATTAGACCCACCCACATGACCCTTAACTAAGGTCAACAAAGTCACGCGACTGTCCTAACTAATCGCATCATATGCGGTGTAGAAAGACATCACTTAGCTACCGTACACTGTGCCTTAACTAAGGTCAACAAACACAGCACGAATACTAAGTACTCTACTTCCTAAAATGATGGAGGGTTGCGGATGGTTTGTAAGAAAACCTTTAACGCTTTGAACTTGATCTCGTTGCGGAATCAAATGGTTTAAAATGGAGTGTTTTTGAGTCTTTTGCTAGTTTCGCTAAAAAGGTCACTCCCGGTGAAGGGATCTCGGCTCTTTCCTCGTCGAATAAGGTGCAGGATATTCACAATACCACTATGCAAAGCAAGAACTAGAAAAGCAATCAAAAGAAAAACCGAAGATTGTAGCATCTGATAATTATTTCTAAAGAGGTCACTCCCGGTGAAGGGATCTCAGCTCTTTCCTTATCGAATAAGGTGCCGGATGTTCTATAAGGGACACCGCTATGCAAAGCAACAACTAGAGCTACCTAATTTTTTTGAAATTCGATTCCACGACATCTTTTAGGTTTATTTTCTTTCATTAATCTCATTAATGAATGTCCCATCATTTAAATCCACCTAAACATCACAGATAAATACAACGTATACTTATGTCATCCGCATTCGCCTCGATGTCCCGTCTGCACCGTTAAGTTAGGTAACTAACGGCAGAGCGGGGCAAGGCTAGCGCGGGTGTAAAACATAAGCAACGTCTATATAATATATCATATATACTATATACAATATCTATTTGAACATTTCACATCACAGACAACGCAACAGAAAATATCATATGAAATATTGGATATACTAGGACGTCCGAGTTTTATTTTGAGCCTATATAAAACACGGATTCCACGGTCGTGATGAATAGCCAATCCCACACCCCTAGACCCCTATAAGAGTGGCAAGCAACCCTACCAATTCTAGAGTTAGGAGACCCGGACTCGACTCCTCGAGGTGGTCTCCCACTGGACCCTAGAACCCGGTTACTTGTGCTCCCCTCCTGGGTCGATCCTAATGCGGAAAAGTAAATAATATACATCAACGGTGACATCTTTCTCAACCTGGAAGTGCCCCAAATAAAAGAATATTACATACAAGTTTTTACATGAATGAAAATGAAAAAATCTCATCTCACATAAAAAAAAACCCCGGCTATTCAAACACGACGATCCAATATAACATATCCAGCAACACATAATATCATATATCATCAACGTAAGCAAGTATGCGTATCCCGATTGTCGTTGATGTATAGCAAAGAAGCCGGCGATACACTACATATTACGCTTACGGTCACAGAAAAGAAAGTGTAAAACTACAACAGTTGGAATCCGCAACCTCCTTAGACATCGCATGCCTAACCAAATGAATTTCTTAGACATCGCATGCCTAACAATTATAAACCCCGCATTTTAGTCTCATTATCGAAAACTCTTTTCAATATCAAGTCGGGCAATTCAACAAGATTCCCGACATCCTGATCGAATGCTCGTCGCAAACTTTAGTAGACGGCCGCACCCCCGGATGCCGTCGACGAAGTGCACTAAGGTGGAACACCGCTGCCGCGAGCACCCGAACAGATGCTTTTGGCGATGGGGTCCTCCTACAGTCACTTGGTCGGGGTTATGGGGCGTGGCTGTCTGTTAAGTTTACCCGGCGAGTATCCGCGTACGATACGTGATTGCGACGGACTTTTGATCGCATCAAAATCCCGTAGCAACCGATCATCTAAGACTAAACTGCTAGACTTATAAAATTCAAATGTTGTTGATTCCAATTATTGTATCACATTCCAGATAAATAGACAATGTTAAACTTTCCGATCGAATAAAAAAGGACCCAAGATTTCCCAAATAGTTCTCAACACTTGAAATTAGTTTTAAAACATCCATGACATGCCACAGTACCAATGGTCCAGCCGTAGAAGGGTCAAGCCAACGCCTCACATGTGGCGCGCCGTACTGCCACAAACCCTAAGGTTTAGAGGCAGTTCAAGACGGTCACATAATCAAGTTAAGGTTTGTTGTCTTCTAGAGGGTCCATCGCGTTACTTGCATGACTTAGAACGTTCTTAAACTACGGAAAAATCCAACGCTTGGAAATTTTCCGGCAGGGGAAAAAGTGAGTTATTGATATCCGTTCGAACTTTTTAACACGTTCTAAAAATTACCCGGACAAACTAAACAAAGATAAATTGTCCGATCAAACCTGGATAACCCCGATTAAACCCTTCTCTGGACATTTTTTGAAAATGTGATTTTTTCTGAATTAAAAATACTAAGAAAAACAAGCAGGAAAAACTAAGAATTACTGTGAAGTAAGGACAACTAATTCGCTCATTCGGCCGCGGAACCGTCGCCAAACCCTTGGTTTGTCCAAGGTTCGGCTCCACTGGCCAGGGATTTCCAGTTATGGCCAGTCGAGCATAGCGCAACAACAACCCCCAATACCGGGAGAGACGAATCCCCTCCTATCGCTCATTATCTCCATGTGAATCGGGACTGTACCCAAAAACCACCTGTTTTCACGCCTCAGTGGAGCCGTGGTAGGGTGGAAATCAAAGCACAGTGGGAGACACACAAGACTCTATGACGATCTCGGGTCAACAGACTAAGCTGTACCAGTGTCACCAGAGAACTGCCATCTGACGTGAGGTATAATACCATCTGGGAGTTCTCGGCGAGTCCGTTCAGTGTACACAGTCTCCACTGAGCACCCGCATACCATCTCTGATGTCAAACACCAATGGATATGGGATCATCCATCGCCCATCACATAGGTCAAGAAGATATACGCTAGTCTACTCTGGAATATCGATGCCCCATCTCGATATTCCTACGACTAGGAACATTGAAGGATGTACTCATGGACTACCCAGGCCCCACTAGTATGATCTTCATCATAATCCTGCAAGTCGAGTACACATCCTAAGGGCTTTATCAACATGTAACAGAGAGACAGTAAGTATACATGTTAAGATAAAGAGCAACCAGATAGCGTACTATCATGTCGAGCAAGAAAGTCCTACCTATATATGTCCCAGCATCCACTACAAAATACATCTCATGTACAGTAATGGCCTCTAGGGCATACATATAACTAACATCGTCCCCTATCCTAGTCTTTGGCAGCGACTCCAAAGACAAGACTGATGTGGTATCCTCCACTCATCCATCGACACGGACTCTTAATAAAGCGGACCAGATTCTACATATTGTAGGGTTGCTAGGCATGCGCACAAGGGTCTACGAGGCATCAACCATGCCCGATTAAAAAATTAGCCGTGCCGAATAACCCAAAGCCGGATCTTCAAACTAGGGTTTTGGCGAAAACATGCATGTTAAACACTTTAACACTAAGTGAGAGGGATTACAACCTTTGTAGATCCGGTCCTTCACTTCAATAGCTCCGTGTAGATGTCCCCTTCCCTGCGATCGTGAACTCCGGACTCTAGAGAAGCTCCACAAGAAGAACGAACATGCTTGCTTCGATGACTTCGAGGCCGAAAATGATCTATGTAGGGGAGACACTAACTCAAGCTATTCCTTCACTAGGTCATGAACTTTGTGAAGAGAACACACTCTACTACATGGCAAGTGGTAGAGGATGAAGAAGTAGGAGGTGAGCTCACTTTAGAATTGATTTTCTCACATTTTTCCTCATAGCACCATTAGAGCTTGAAAGCTTTTTCAAGGAGCTTGATGAAGAAGAAGAAGAAAGAATAATCTCATCATATGAATTATATCCTCCTCAATAATGTAACCATGGGTGAGTTAAGCCATCATGCTTAACTCATGTAGAGAATTGACCAAGGTATATGGTTAAGGGTTGGGTTAACTAAATATCCTAAAAAATGACAAAAGAGTTTACTTTGTCAATGTTGCATACAAGCTTCTACAAGCTTGATAACATTGACTAAAGTCTCCTCTCTTTTGTTATTCTTAAGGAAATAAGTAAACCCTAATTTAACCTAAACTTGATAAAAGTCTCATACACCCATCTTGTATGTATCATCAAGCATGATACAAACATGTACACTTGCATATATCACATATAAACAAGAAATTCTTAACTTTTCCATGTACACCAAGTAATCTTCTCAAGATATACTTGCTCCTGATGGGGATTTAACCCTTCAGATAAAGCAACCAAAGTCCATACTTTGTTGGTGTATAAGGATTCCATCTCAGATCGATAAGCATCCAGCCATTCTTACAAAGTCCCACTCCTGATGGCCTGCTCGAAACTAGTTGGGTCATCATCTCATGATGCAATCCTCGTTCCCACTGTCATAGAGAAACCGAAGTATCTCTCAGGTGGGTGAGGAACCCTACTAGATCGGCGGAGAGGCTAAGGTTGGATGGAAACTATCGAATCCTTTGGTTCTACCAAATCATCTGCTGTAGTTTGCATAGCTGGAACTCCTTCCAGTTCTACCTCATGACCACTAATTTTTCCACAAGAAATTCCCTTTCACAAAGGTGGTATGTTGAGAAATAAAACACTTTTGTTTCTCGGTTTGGTAGAAGATATTCCCTTGCGAATGCTTGAGATATCCAACAAATTTCCACAGATCTGACTTTGCCTCGAGCTTTTCCGGATTATGCTTTTTAGACATAGGCTGAACAACCCCAAATCTTAACATACTTAAGATATGGGCTCTTCCCATTCCATATCACATATGAAGTGGTAGGCAACTGATTTGATTTGAACCCTATTCAATAGGTATGCAGCTTCTCAAGTGCATAACTCCCAAAAGGAAATAGGAAACTCAGTAGTACTCATCATAGAGCACACCATATCACATAGGGTGCTATTGCTCCACCCCGATATACCATCGTGCTATGGTGTATACGGAGGAGTAATGCTGAGAGAGAATCTCATTCTCCTTTAGAATAGTCCAGGAATCCCGTGCTCAAGTATTCTCCTCCTTGATCTCATCAAAGGACATATTACTTATCCCCTTATTTTGGTTCTCTACTTCTGGCTTATATTATGTGATTATCTCAAAAGTTTCGGACTTGTGTTTCAGCAGGAACATATGTCTGAATCTTGAGAGATCATCAGAGAATGTAATGAAGTACAAAGAACCGGTCTTGGCATGTGTAGACAGGAAACTTTCATACATCAGCATGTATCAATCCCAAAAGTTCACTAACTCTTTCTCTGTTTCTAATAAACAGAGCTGTGGTCATCTTATCTTTATGACATGACCGGCAAGTTTCACAAGATGTAAATTCAAACTAATTTAAATATGCATCTAAATGTAACTTAGCTAGTCGGGTCACATTGATATGACCTAGTCTACAATGCCTCAAGAAGGATTCGTTCATTTCTGAACTCTTCCTCTTGTGTGTGTTCTTTATACTAAGAACTGTAGTTTGATTTAGAACGTCAATGCTTTTGGATAACGTACCTGAACCGATCAACTCTTGATATAGGAAATGTTCAAAACATTATCCAACAATACAAAATTATATCCTTTCTTTACTAATAAAAAGACTGATATGATGTTGTATATCAGGTTCGGTATCTAATAACATTTGTTCAGAATCAATGTATTCTGGTAATACAGGGTGATAGTGACCAACAGACTTGGCTGCAACACTTGCACCGTTTCTATCTCATGAAACATATCACCCGTTCTCAGTTCTCTACCTATCTGTAGCCCATGTAACTGATTACATATACGGGATCCTGATCCGGTATCACATACCCAGGACGTAAAGGATACTGAGAAACAGTTCTGTGTAATGAACACACCCGAAGAAGATGCATCAGCATGCACTTTCTTCGTTTGGGCGGCACGGGAATTCTGGTAATCCCCAATTTCCTGCTCTGTCTTATAACAATTATAAGTTGGAGCGGGACCAACGTTCCCCAGCTCAGTATAACAAGCCGGTTCGGTCAATATATCCGTATTATTATCTTGATTAAGGCATGATATGGTCGCTACCTGGAGAGAGAGAGAAGAAAACACTCAGCGTATGCTCTTGCAAGATTAGATTGGTTATCTAATATATCTAATCAGGATGTCTCCCACTGTTTTAATCAAATCTTCCTTCAAACCCTAAAAGGAAAGACTAGCCGGGATTAATTACACGCTATAAGTTCGCCAATGTTTCAGCCAGGCCAGTGTCGGTACTTTGAGGGAGGTCCCCCGTGCTTTCGCACGAACCTAATTAAAGTAAATCTCGTTTTCCCAGAGGCGTAATCTCGTTAACACCTTTCTAGACACCTACTTGATCGGCTAATTGTAATGTGTAAAACTCTCCCAGGAGTAACTCTTACTCGCAGCGGGTATCGGGATCCAACTATCTCATAGAAGGTATGCAATCTCATTGCAAATTTCAACACTTGAAATTCCTGATAATATTTTACTACTAGCGTCCTATGACCTTGACGCGGGCCAACAAACCATAGTCCGCTAGTCAAGTTCAACCCGTCATTTCTTGATTGAATTAAACCCACCCGCACGACCCTTGGCACAGGCCAACAAAGTTGCACGACTACCCTAATCCAATCTGCATCATATGCATAAACAGATAAATACTAGTTAGCTACTGCACACTACGCCTTGACGCAGGCCAACAAACGTAGCACGAATACTAAGTAGGACTTATCTGAAATGACGGAGGGCTACGACAGGTTTTTAAGAAAACCCTTTGCGTAATGAACTTGATATCGTTGTAGAATCGAGTGATTTTAAATGGAATGTTTCTGAGGCCTTTTCTAGTTTTGCTAAAGGGATCACTCCCGGTGAAGGGATCGTCGGCCCTTTCCTCATCGAATAAGGTGCAGGGTATATCATATATACCACTATGCAAAGCAAGAACTATAGAAGCAATCAAAAGACAAACCGAGTTTGTAGTATCTGCTAGTTTCACTAAAGAGGTCGCTCCCGGTGAAGGGATTTCGGGTCTTTCCTTATCGAATAAGGTGCTGGATGTTCTACAAGGAACACCGCTATGCAAAGCAAGAACTAGAGCTACCAGTTTTTAAACAAGTTTCTACAACATCTTTAGGTTTCTTTTATTTCATTAATCTCATTAATGAAGTCCCATTTTAATATTCTTCACAAGCATCAGATATGAAACGAAATCAACAATATATAATATATATCTCATATATATAATATAAACATTCGTCTCAGGCAGTAATATGATCTCATCATAGAATATTGCAGCAGAAGAACATATATGAAATATTGGATATATTAGGACGTCCGTGTTTTTAATACGAGCCTGTATAAAACACGGATTCCATGGTCGCGATGAATAGCCAAACCCACATCCCTAGACCCCTACGCGAGCGGCAAGTAACACTACCAATTCTAGGGTTAGGAGACCCGGTCTCGACTCCTCGAGACGCTCTCCCACTGGACCCCAGAACCCGGTTACTTGTGCTCCCCGCCTTGGGTCTACCTAATGCGGAAAAGTAAATAATATACAATGGTGACATCATCCTCAGCCCGGAAGTGCCCCAATAAAAGAATATTACATACAAATGAATTTTACATGAATGAAAAAGAAAAAAACTCTCATCTCACATAAAACCCCCGGCTATTCAAAACACGACGATCCAATATAACATATCACAGCAACACATAATATCTCATATCATCAACGTAAGAAAGAATGCGTATCCCGATTGTCGTTGATGTATAGCAACGAAGCCAGCGATACACCACATACTACGCTTACGGTCACAGAAAAGAAAGTGTAAAACTACAACAGTTGGAATCCGCAACTCCTTAGACATCGCATGCCTAACCAAATGAATTTCTTAGACATCGCATGCCTAACAATTATAAACCCCGCATTTTAGTCTCATTTATCGAAAACACTTTTCAATATCTAGTAGGGAAATTCAACAAGATTCCCGACATCCTGATCGAATGCTCGTCGTAAACTTTAGTAGACGGCCACACCCCCGGATGCCGTCGACGAAGTGCACTAAGGCGGAACACTGCTGCCGCGAGCACCCGAACGGATGCTTTTGGCGACGGGGTTCTCCTACAGTCACTTGGTCGGGGCTATGGGGCGTGGCTATCTATTAAGTTTACCCGGCGAGTATCCGCGTATGCTACGTGATTGCGACGGACTTTTGATCACATCAAAATTCCGTGGCAACCGATCATTTGAGACTAAACTGCTAGATTTATAACATTTAAATTAGTTATCTCATAACTACCTGTGGATTCCAAATATTGTATCACATTCCAGATAAATAGACAATGTTAAACTTTCCGATCGAATAATCAAACACCCAAGATTTCCCCAATAGCTCAACACTTGAAATCAGTTAAAAAACATCCATCACATGCCACAGTACCAATGGTCCAGCCGTAGAAGGGTCAAGCCAACGCCTCACATGTGGCACGCCGTACTGCCGCAAACCCTAAGGTTTAGAGGCAGTTCAAGACGGTCACATAATCGAGTTAAGGTTTGTTGTCTTCTAGAGGGTCCACCGCGTTACTTGCATGACTTAGAACGTTCTTAAACTACGGAAAAATCCAACGCTTGGAAATTTTTCCGGCAGGGGAAAAAGTGAGTTATCGATATTCGTTCGAACTTTTTAACAGTTTCTAAAAATTATCCGGACAAACTAAACAAAGTTAAATTATCTGATCGAATCAACGAGTCCCCAATACAACCCTAGAAAACTCAACACTTGAGTGGAATTAAAAAATTCCCAGAAAAAAATTACAAGAAAGGACCTAAGAATAAATATGTGAATTTACAGGGACTAAATCAAAATTTTGGCCGCGTAACCTCGGCCAAACCCTTAGTTTGGCCGCGGTTCCGCGGTCATATTATCGAGTTAATAGACCGTACTTCACAGTAATTCTTAGTTTTTCCTGCTCTATTTTATGAGAATTTTTAATACAGAAAAAATCAACTTTTTGAAAATTATCCAGAGAAGGGTTCAAATTAGGGTTTCGGGGTTCGATCGGACTTTAAACTTCGTCTAAACTTCTGTTAGTTATATGTATGCCCTAGAGGCCATTACTATACATAGGATGTTTATTGTAGTGGATGCTTGGACATATATAGGGAGGACTTTCTTGCTCGACATGATAGTATGCTATCTGGTTACTCTTTACCTTAAGTGTACACTGATTGTCTTTCTGTTACATGTTGGTAAAGCCCTTAGGATGTGTACTTGACTACCTGGACTATGATGCGGATCATACTAGTGGGGACATGGTAGTCCATAAGTACATCCTTCAAGGTCCCTAGTCGTGGGTGTATCGAGACGGGGCATCGATATACCAGAGTAGACTAGCGTATATCTTCTCGACCCATACAGATGGGCGATGGATGATCCCATATCCATTGGTGTTTGACATCAGAGATGATATACGGGTGCTCAGTGGAGACTGGGTACACTAGACGGACTCGCCGAGAACTCCCAGATGGTATTATACCTTACGTCAGATGGCAGTTCTCTGATGACACTGGTACAGGTTAGTCTGTAGACCCGAGATCGTCATAGAGTCTTGTGTAGTTCCCACTATGCTTTGATTTCCACCTTACCACGTCCAAGTGGGCGTGCAAAACGGTGGTTTTTGGGTACAGTCCCGAATCACATGGAGGCAATGAGCGATAGGAGGGGATTCGTCTCTCCCGGTATAGGGAGTTGATGTTGCGCTGTGTTCGATTGGCTATAACCGGAAATCCCTGGCCAGGGTTGCTGAGATTTACTGGTAAGTATTACCAGTAGTTTCTCAAACTGTTATAGACCTCATATCGACATGACTTATCGAGCTACTGGGGTCTGACGTTTACCACCCCTAGGCAAGATATGCGACATATCAGACGACGAGACCGGACTGTACGGTAAGTGTTACTGGTTGGATTCACAGGAGTATGAGCGGGCTTGCTCATCGATCTTCTGATCGCTCAATACCCGGGTGGCCGTTACGTTTAGCAGACCGCTTGCGGCTTGTGGGTGTTTGATATGATCATCACCTGCTGCCGGTGTATTGACGAATCTTTAGAGTCCTACACAGAGGTTTCCTGGCTCAAGCGAAACGAAATAGGAGCGCATATGAGATATGTGCTGGACCGAGAATAATACCAGTATGTGATACTGTATTCGATTCTCGCGATTTGTGACATTGATCGGTTATATGCGATATAGCCGGGTTATCAGATCAAGTGTTGATTCGATAACTTGTTACTATTGATATTAGTCGGTTATATGCGATATGACCGGATCGTTAAATCAAGTATTGATTTAATGATTTAATGTATAATTATATATTAGATATAATACTTTACATTAAATAATATTTGTTCACTTAAAAAGGATTTTCTCACTTGATGTGCACATTGTATATGTGATATACTTTTGTGCACTTGATTGTATCATGTTTGATGATACATGAAAGTTTGTGTGTATGATTAAACCATGGTTATGTTAATGGTTAGGGTTTTGTTTATTTACTTATTCATTTATTTATTTATTCATTTTGGCAAGATAAATAGAATGGTGGCTTATTTTGTTCTTTTGTTGAAACTTCATGAAGTGTTGAAAGCTTGACCATTTTGTTTCTTTCCTAAATCTAACCATTCACCTAACCCTAGTTTATTCTCTACACTTAACCATGGTTGCTATATGATAAGATCACTTGATTTAATATAATTAATCAAGTGATTTTATAATTATCATCATATTCTTTTTCTTCTTCTTCTTCTTCTTCTTCAAGAAGAATGAAGCTTGCTAGCTTCAATGGTGACTTGAGAAAAAGAGTGAGAAATCCAATTCTAAAGTGAACCCACTTCCTATTTCTTCATCCTCTACCACTTGCCAAGTAGTATAGGGTATTTTCTTCACAAGTTTCATGGCTTGGTGAAGTTGGAGCTTGATCTTGTGTTGCCTCGACGTAGATCATCTTCGGGATCGAAGTCGACGACCTAGCCCGCCCATTTCTCCGATGAAGCCGACGCTAGAGCCCGGGATCCGATGATCGCAGCGAGGGGACTTCATCATGGATCTATGGAGGTGGAGGACCGGATCTACAAAGGTTGTATTTCGGTTCACTTTTAGAGTAAAGTCATTTGCTCACTTTTCGTTTCGCCTATCCTCTAGTTAACGATCTAGTTTAGGGTTTGTAGGCACCGGAAATTTTTGAATTTGGCATGGTTGATGCCTTGTGAGACCTTATTAGCGTGCCTAGGAACCCTACAGTGGTATCAGGGCCTATCTAGAGCCTTAGGCGATGCGTAGACAGAGTTAGAAACCCGATCGAACCCGAATCCCTAATCCATGACCCCTCTCTGTACATTTTTGAAAATTGTGGATTTTTCTGAAATAAAAATACCTGAAAAATTCAACAGGAAAATATAAGAATTGTGGTGAAAAACGAACCCCTAATTCGTACATTCCACCGCGGAACCGCGGCAATAGCCTGCTTGGGCCGCGGTTACAGAGGAGTTAGGCAATATTTTTTGCACCATAATTCCTATTTCTATGATTTATATTTTATAGGTATTTTTATTCTGACTCAAGAGTTGAGTGTTCTGGGGTTGTATTGGGGACTCGGTGATTCGATCGGATTATTTAACTTTGTTTACTGTGTTTTTCGGATAATTTTTGAATATGTTAAAAAGTTCGACCGGATATAAATACCCACTTTTTCCCCTGTCGGGAAATTTCCAAGTGTTGGATCTTTCCGTGGTTTAATAACGTTTTAAGTAGTGCAAGTAATGCGATGGACCCTCTAGAAGACAACAAACCTTAACTCGATTATGTGACCCTCTTGAACTACCCTTTGAACCTTAGGGTTTGGGGCAGTACGGCGTGCCACATGTGAGGCATTGGCTTGACCCTTCTACGGTTGGACCATTGGTACTGAGGCATGAACTGGATGTTTTTAAACTTGTTTCATGTGTTGAGCTGTTTCGGGAAAACTTGGGTGTTCGATTGTTCGATTGGAAAGTTTGACATTTTCTATTTATCCGGAATATGATACAATAATTGGAATCCACATGTAGTTATGAGATAACTGATTTGAATGTTATAAACATAGCAGTTTAGTCTCACTTGATCGGTTGCCACGGAATTTTGAGGTGATCAAAAGTCCGTCGCAATCACGTAGCGTACGCGGATACTCGCCGGATAAACTTAATAGACAGCTACACCCCTTAGCCCCGACCAAGTGACTGTAGGAGAACCCCGTCGCCGAAAGCATCCGTTCGGGTGCTCGCGGTAGCGGTGTTCCACCTTGGTGCACTTCGTCGATGGTATAGGGGGTGCGGCCGTCTACTAAAGTTTGCGACGAGTATTCGGTCAGGATGCCGGGAATCCTGTTGAATTGCCCGACTTTACATTGAAAAGTGTTTTCGATAATGAGACTAAAATGCGGGGTTTATAATTGTTAGGCATGCGATGTCTAAGGAATTCATTTGTAAGGCATGCGATGTCTAAAGAGGTTGCGGATTCCAACTGTTGTAGTTTTACACTTTCTTTTCTGTGACCGTAAGTGTAATATGTGATATCGCCGGTTTCGTTGCTATATGTCAACAACAATTGGGATGTGCATATTTACTTACGTTGATGACATGTGATGTTATGTGTTGCTGGATATGTTATATTGGATCGTCGTGTTTGAATAGCCGGGGGGTTTTATGTGAGATGAGTGTTTTTCATTTTCAATTTATGTAAAAACTTGTATGTAATATTCTTTTATTAGGGCACTTCCAGGTTGCGGAAGATGTCACCTTTTGTATATTATTCACTTTTCCGCACTAGGATAGACCCAAGGAGGAGGGCACAAGTAACCGGGTTCTGGAGTCCAGTGGGAGACCAACTCGAGGAGTCGAGTCCGGGTCTCCTAACTCTAGAATTGGTAAGGTTGCTTGCCGCTCTCGTAGGGGTCTAGGGGTGTGGGTTTGGCTATTCATCGCGACCGTGGAATCCGTGTTTTATACTGGCTCGTATTGAAAACACGGACGTCCTAGTATATCCAATGTTTCATATGATTCTTCTGCTGCGATATCTGTGATGTGATCATTTGATGTTCTGTGATAAATACTGTATATAGTATATATGATATATTATATAGGCGTTACTTATATTTTACACCCGCGCTAGCCCTGCCCCGCTCTGCCGTTAGTTACCTAACCTAACGGTGCACGAGGGGACATCGAGGCGAATGCGGATGGCATAAGTGTACGTCGTATTTATCTGTGATGTTTAGGTGACTTAAATGATGGGACTTCATTAATATGATTAATGAAATAAAAGAAACCTAAAGATGTTGTAGAATCGAATTTCAAAAATAAAACAGGTGGCTACAGTTCTTGCTTTGCACAGCGGTATATATGATATATCCTGCACCTCATTCGACGAGGAAAGGGCCGACGATCCCTTCACCGGGAGTGACCCCTTTAGCAATAACTGGCAGATGCTACACCCCTCGGTTTGTCTTTTGATTTCTTCTATAGTTCCTGCTTTGCACAGCGATATATATGATATATCCCGCACCTCATTCGACGAGGAAAGGGCCGACGATCCCTTCACCGGGAGTGACCCCTTTAGCAAAACTAGAAAAGCCTAAAAAACACTCCATTTTAAAAATCATTTGATTCTACAACGATATCAAGTTCATTATGCAATAGGTTTTCAGAAAAACCTGTCGTAGCCCTCCGTCATTTCAGACAAGTCCTACTTAGTATTCGTGCTACGTTTGTTGACCTCCGTCAAGCCGCAGTGTGCGGTAGCTAACTAGTATTTATCTGCTTATGCATATGATGCAAATTGGGTTAGGGTAGTCGTACGGCCTTGTTGACCTCCGTCAAGGGTCGTGTGGGTGGATTTGATTCAATCAAGAAATGACGGGTTGAACTTGACTAGTAGCATATGATTTGTTGACCTTCGTCAAGGTCATAGGGTGCTAGGGGCAAAATTATCGGGAATTTCAAGTGTTGAAATTTGCAATGAGATTGCATACCTTCTATGAGATAGTTGGATCCCAATACCCGCTGCGAGTAAGAGTTACTCCTGGGAGAGTTTTACACATTACAATTAGCCGATCAAGTAGGTGTCTAGAATGGTGTTAACGAGGTTACGCCTCTGGGAAAACGAGGTTTACATTAATTAGGTTCGTGCGAAAGCACGGGGGACCTCCCTCAAAGTACCGACACTGGCCTGGCTGAAAGATTGGCGAACTTGTAATGTGTAATTAATCCCGGCTAGTCTTTCCTTTTAGGGTTTGAAGGAAGATTTGATAAAAACAGTGGGAGCCATCCTGATTAGATAAAATAATAACCAATCTAATCTTGACAGAGCGCACGCAGAGTGTTTTCTTCTCTCTCTCTCCAGGTAGCGACCATATCACTCCTTAATCAAGATAATAATACGGATTATTGACCGAACCCGCTTGTTATACTGAGCTGGGGAACGTTGGTCCCGCTCCAAGTTATAATTGTTATAAGACAGAGCAGGAAATTGGGGATTACCAGAATTCCCGTGCCGCCCAAACGAAGAAAGTGCATACTGATGCATCATCTTCGGTTGTGTTCATTATACAGAACTGTTTCTCAGTATTCTTTATGTCCTGGATATGAGATACCGGATCAGGATCCCATATATGTAGTTTGTTACATGGGCTACAGATAGGTAAAGAACTGAGAACGGGTAATAAGTTTCATGAGACAAAAAACAGGGCAAGTGTTGCAGCCAAGTCTGTTGGTCACTGTCACCCTGTATTACCAATACATTGATTCTGAACAAATGTTATTAGATACCGAATCTGATATACAAAATCATATCAGTCTCTTTATTAGTAAAGAAAGGATATAATTTTGTATTGTTGGATAATGTTTTGAACATTTCCTATATCAAAAGTTGATCGGTTCAGGCACGTTATCTAAAAGCATTGATGTTCTAAATCAAACTACAGTTCTTAGTATACGGAACACACACAAGAGGAAGAGTTCAGATATGAACGAATCCTTTTTAAGGTATTGTAGACTAGGTCATATCAATGCGACCCGACTGGCTGAAGTTACATTTAGATGCATATTTAAATTAGTTTGAATTTAGATCTTGTGAAACTTATCAGTCATGTCACAAAGATAAGATGACCATAGCTCTGTTTATTGGAAACAGAGAAAGAGTTAGTAAACTCTTGGGACTGATACATGATGATGTATGTAGGTCCCCTGTCTACACATGCCAAGACCGGTTCTTTGTACTTTATTACATTCTCTGATGATCTCTTTAAATTCAGACATATGTTCCTGTTGAAACACAAGTCCGAACCTTTTGAGATATTCACAGAATATAAGTTAGAAGTAGAGAACCAAAACGGGTATAAGTATTATGTCCTTTGATGTGATCAAGGAGGAGAATACTTGAGCACGGAATTCCTGGACTATTCTAAAGGAGAATGAGATTCTCTCTCAGCATTACTCCTCCGTATACACCATAGCACGATGGTATATCGGGGCGGAGCAATTGCACCCTATTCGATATGGTGCGCTCTATGATGAGTAATACTGAGTTACCTGTTTCCTTTTTGGGAGTTATGCGCTTGAGAAGCTGCATACCTATTGAATAGGGTTCGAATCAGATCACTGCCTACCACTCCATATGAGATATGGTATGGGAAGAGCCCATGTCTTAAGCTAGTTAAGATTTGGGGTTGTCCAGCCTATGTCTAAAAGCAAAATCCGGACAACCTCGAGGCAAGGTCAGTTATGTAGAACTGGAAAGGTTCCAGCTATGCAAACTACAGCAGATGATTTGGTACAACCAAAGGATTCAGTAGATACCAACGAACCTCAGCCTCTCCGCCGATCTAGTAGGGTTTCTCACTCACCTGAGAGATACTTCAGTTTCTCTATGACAGTGGGAGCGAGGATTGCATCATGAGATGATAACCCAACTAGTTTCGAGCTGGCCATCAGGAGTGAGACTCTGTAAGAATGGCTGGATGCTTAGCGATCTTAGATGGAATCCATGTACACCAACAAAGTATGGACTTTGGTTGCTATATCTGAAGGATTAAATCCCCATCAGGAGCAAGTATATCTTGAGAAGATTACTTGGTGTAGATGGAAAAGTTGAGACTTTCAAAGCTAGACTTGTTAAAGGTTTTCGTCATCGACCAGGCGTGGATAATGATGAAACCTTTTCCAGTGCCTATGCTTAAGTCCATCCAGATCCTACTTGCCACGGCTACATACCATGACTACGATATCTGGTGGTTGGGTGTTATGACTGCTTTTCTAAATGATGTTTTGGAAGAGAGCGTCTATAAGTACACAGCCAGAGGGCCTCATAGACAGTGGGAGCAGCGGAAAAGTGTGCAAGATATTTTATGTGATAAAACAGGCATCGCGGAGTTGGAACATCTGTTTTGATGAGTTAGTCAAAGAGTTTGACATCATCAAAATGGTAGATGAACCTTGTATATATAAAAAGGTAGTAGGGAGTATGGTGGTGATCCTCGTAGAGTACGTGGATGACATACTCTTGATAGGGAAGTAGTTTCCTATGCTACGCTCGATCAATCTCCGCTTATCACAAGGATTCTCCATATAGGATCAAAATGATACCTCCTAATCCTTGAGTTTTCATCTATGAGATAGATGTAATTGGATGTTAGGATTCTCACTAGTAGTGGTGAGAAGGTATCAATCGATCCAGGGGAGAATCACTGGAAAAGTTCCAGAGTGATAAGGACGACTGAATGTCAGTCACAGGCATTGTCTTTACCCTCAGTAGAGGGACGGTATGTTTGAGAAGTTCCAAGCTAGATACCGTGGCATACTAGACGATTAAAGGCAAGATACATCGTTACCAAAGATGGTACCAAAGAGGAAGTCTGGGTGTATTTTAGTTCATGAGATGAACTTAGTTCCTCCCATTGTGTGACAATAGAGTTTTGGCTTATGCCAAGGAACGTCCGTCCCATCACTGATCCAGACATATTCTGAGGCAGCATCACCTGATCATGGAGATAGTTTATCTCCAGGGTGATCAAGGTTAGGAAAGTAGACTCAGAGGACAACATGGCGGATCCACTCACAAAGGCCTTTTCCCAGAGAGAGACTTTTATGGGATGGTTGAGTATGAGATACTACAACCACTACTATCAGATGGCCCTAGCGCAAGTGGGAGATTGTTAGTTATATGTATGCCCTAGAGGCCATTACTATACATAGTATGTATATTGTAGTGGATGCTTGGACATATATAGGGAGGACTTTCTTGCTCGACATGATAGTATGCTATCTGGTTACTCTTTACCTTAACGTGTACACTGATTGTCTCTTTGTTACATGTTGGTAAAGCCCTTAGGATGTGTACTTGACTACCTGGACTATGATGCGGATCATACTAGTGGGGATATGGTAGTCCATAAGTACATCCTTCAAGGTCCCTAGTCGTGGGTGTATCGAGACGGGGTATCGATATACCAGAGTAGACTAGCGTATATCTTCTCGACCCATACAGATGGGCGATGGATGATCCCATATCCATTGGTGTTTGACATCAGAGATGATATACGGGTGCTCAGTGGAGACTGGGTACACTGGACGGACTCCCCGAGAACTCCCAGATGGTATTATACCTTACGTCAGATGGCAGTTCTCTGGTGACATTGGTACAGGTTAGTCTGTAGACCCGAGATCGTCATAGAGTCTTGTGTGGTTCCTACTGTGCTTTGATTTCCACCTTACCACGTCCAAGAGGGCATGCAAAACGGTGGTTCTTGGGTACAGTCCCGAATCACATGGAGGCAATGAGCGATAGGAGGGGATTCGTCTCTCCCGGTATAGGAAGTTGATGTTGCGCTGTGTTCGATTGGCTATAACCGGAAATCCCTGGCCAGGGTTGCTGAGATTTACTGGTAAGTATTACCAGTAGTTTCTCGAACTGTTATAGACCTCATATCGACACGACTTATCGAGCTACTGGGGTCTGACGTTTACCACCCCTAGGCAAGATATGCGACATATCAGACGACGAGACCGGACTGTACGGTAAGTGTTACTGGTTGGATTCACAGGAGTATGAGCGGGCTTGCTCGTCGATCTTCTGATCGCTCAATACCCGGGTGGCCGTTACGTTTAGCAGACCGCTTGCGGCTTGTGAGTGTTTGATATGATCATCACCTGCTGCCGGCGTATTGACGAGTCTTTAGAGTCCTACACAGAGGTTTCCTGGCTCAAGCGAAACGAAATAGGAGCGCATATGAGATATGTGCGGGACTGAGAATAATAACAGTATGTGATACTGTATTCGATTCTCGCGATTTGTGACATTGATCGGTTATATGCGATATAGCCGGGTTATCGGATCAAGTGTTGATTCGATAACTTGTTACTATTGATATTTGTCGGTTATATGCGATATGACCGGATCGTTAAATCAAGTATTGATTTAATAATTTAATGTATAATTATATATTAGATATATTACTTTACATTAACTAATATTTGTTCACTTAAAAAGGATTTTCTCACTTGATGTGCACATTGTATATGTGATATACTTTTGTGCACTTGATTGTATCATGTTTGATGAAACATGAAAGTTTGTGTGTATGATTAAACCATGGTTATGTTAATGGTTAGGGTTTTGTTTATTTACTTATTCATTTATTTATTTATTCATTTTGGAAAGATAAATAGAATGGTGGCTTATTTTGTTCTTTTGTTGAAACTTCATGAAGTGTTGAAAGCTTGACCATTTTGTTTCTTTCCTAAACCTAACCATTCACCTAACCCTAGTTTATTTTCTACACTTAACCATGGTTGCTATATGATAAGATCACTTGATTTAATATAATTAATCAAGTGATTTTATAATTATAATCATATTCTTTTTCTTCTTCTTCTTCTTCTTCAAGAAGAATGAAGCTTGCTAGCTTCAATGGTGACTTGAGAAAAAGAGTGAGAAATCCAATTCTAAAGTGAACCCACTTCTTATTTCTTCATCCTCTACCACTTGCCAAGTAGTATAGGGTGTTTTCTTTACAAGTTTCATGGCTTGGTGAAGTTGGAGCTTGATCTTGTGTTGCCTCGACGTAGATCATCTTCGGCATCGAAGTCGACGACCTAGCCCGCCCATTTCTCCGATGAAGCCGACGCTAGAGCCCGGGATCCGATGATCGCAGTGATGGGACTTCATCATGGAGCTATGGAGGTGGAGGACCGGATCTACAAAGGTTGTATTTCCGTTCACTTTTAGAGTAAAGACATTTGCTCGCTTTTCGTTTCACCTATCCTCTAGTTAACGATCTAGTTTAGGGTTTGTAGGCACCGGAAGTTTTTGAATTTGGCATGGTTGATGCCTTGTGAGACCTCATTAGCGTGCCTAGGAACCCTACAACTTCGCCTAAAGCTCTAGCTTGGTTCTGATACCACTGTAGGGTTGCTAGGCACGCGCACAAGGGTCTACGAGGCATCAACCATGCCCGATTAAAAAATTAGTCGTGCCGAACAACCCAAATCCGGATCTTTAAACTAGGGTTTAGGCGAAAACAAGCATGTTAAACACTTTAACACTAAGTGAGAGAGATTACAACCTTTGTAGATCCGGTCCTTCACTTCAATAGCTCCGTGTAGATGTCCCCTTCGCTGCGATTGTGAACTCCGGACTCTAGAGAAGCTCCACAAGTAGAACGAACGTGCTTACTTCGATGACTTCAAGGCCGAATATGATCTACGTAGGGGAGACACTAACTCAAGCTATTCCTTCACTAGGTCATGAACTTTGTGAAGAGAACACACTCTACTACATGGCAAGTGGTAGAGGATGAAGAAGTAGGAGGTGGGCTCACTTTAGAATTGATTTTCTCACATTTTTCCTCATAGCACCATTAGAGCTTGAAAGCTTTTTCAAGGAGCTTGATGAAGAAGAAGAAGAAAGAATAATCTCATCATATGAATTAAGCTATCATGCTTAACTCATGTAGAGAATTGACCAAGATATATGGTGAAGGGTTGGGTTAACTAAATATCCTAAAGAATGACAAAAGAGTTGACTTTGTCAATGTTGCATACAAGCTTCTACAAGCTTGATAACATTAACTAAAGTCTCCTCTCTTTTGTTATTCTTAAGGAAATAAGTAAACCCTAATTTAACCTAAACTTGATAAAAGTCTCATACACCCATCTTGTATGTATCATCAAGCATGATACAAATATGTACACTTGCATATATCACATATAAACAACGTGCACAATCTAGTGAGAAAATAAATCATAAGTGAGCTAACACTAGTTAAAGTAATGTAATATATCGAATATATAATTATACATTAAATTATTAAATCAACTCTTGATTTAATAACCCGGCTATAACCGACTAATATCATGTGTAACAACTTATCGAATCAACACTTGATCTGATAACCCGGCTATATCGCATACAACCGATCAATGTCACGAATCGCGAGAATAGAATACGGTATCTCATATCGTATTAATCTCGATCCCGCACATATTACATATGTGCTCCTACTCCATTTCGCTTGAGCCAAGAAACCCCTGTGTAGGACTCTAAAGACTCGTCAATACGCCAGCAGTAGGTGATGATCATATCAAACACCAACAAGCCGCAAGCGGTCTGCTAAACGTAACGGCCACCTGGATATTGAGCGATCAGAAGATCAACAAGCAAGCCTGTACATTCTCCTGTGAATCCAATCAGTAACACTCCCGTACAGTCCGGTCTCGTCGTATGATATGTCGCATATCTCGCCTAGGGGTGGTAAACGTCAGACCCCAGTAGCTCGATAAGTCATGTCGATATGAGGTCTATAACAGTTCGAGAAACTACTGATAACACTTACCAGTAAATCTCAGCAACCCTGGCCAAGGATTTCCGGTTATAGCCAATCGAACACAGCACAACATCAACTCCCTATACCGGGAGAGACGAATCCCATCCTATCGCTCATTGCCTCCATATGATTCGGGACTGTACCCAAAAGCCACCTTTTTGCACGCCCTCTTGGACGTGGTATGATGGAAATCAAAGAACAGTGGGAATCACACAAGACTCTATGACGATCTCGGGTCAACAGACTACTCTGTACCAGTGTCACCGGAGAACTGCCATCTGAAGTGAGGTATAATACCATCTAGGAGTTCTCGGTGAGTCCGTCCAGTGTACCCAGTCTCCACTGAGCACCCGTACACCATCCTTCATGTCAAACACCGATGGATATGGGATCATCCATCACCCATCATATGGGTCAAGATGCGTATACGCTAGTCTACTCTGGTGTATCGATGCCCTGTCTCGATACACCCTCGACTAGGAACAGTTATAGGATGTACTCGTCGACTACCGTGGCCCCACTAGTATGATCTCATCATAGTCCCAGTAGTCGAGTACATATCCTAAGGGCTTTATCAACATGTAATATAGAGACAATCAGAGTACATGTTAAGATAAAGTACAACCAGATAGCATACTATCATGTCAAGCAAGAAAGTCCTCCCTATATATGTCCAAGCATCCATTACAATATACATCATATGTACAGTAATGGCCTCGAGGGCATACATATAACTAACAATCTCCCACTTGCACTAGGGCCATCTGTTATGGTATCGCATACCCAACAATTAGCTGTGGTTGAAGTATCTCATACTCAACCATCCCATAAAAGTCTCTACTGGGAAAAAGGCCTTTGTGAGTGGATCCGCGCTGTTGTCCTCTGTGTCTACTCTCCTAACCTCGATCTCCCTGGAGATCAACCATCTCCATGATCAGGTGATACTGCCTAAGAATCATATCTGGATTTCTGATGGGACGGTAGTTCCTTGGCTAAATCCACAACTCCATTGTCACACAATGGTAGGAACGAAGTTCATCTCATGAACTTATATATCCGGACTGCCTCTTTGGTAGCATCCTTGGTAACGATGTATCTTGCCTTTAATCGTCTAGTAAGTCATGGTATCTAGCTTGGAACTCTTCCAACATACCGTCCCTCCACTGAGGGTAAAGAAAATGCCTGCGACTGACATTCAGTCGTCCTTATCACCCTGGAACCATTCCAGTGATTCTCCCCAGGATCGATTGATACCATCTTACTACAACTAGTGATTATCCTAACATCCAATTAGATCTATCTCATAGATCCAAAACACAGGATTTAGGAGGTATCACTTTGATCCTATATGGAGAATCTTTGTGATAAGCGGAGATTGACCGAGCGTAGCATAGGAAACTCCTTCCCTATCAATAGTATGTCATCCACGTACTCTACGAAGATCACCACCATACTCCCTACTACCTTTTTGTATATACAAGGTTCATCTACCATTTTAATGAAGTCAAACTCTTTGACTACCACATCAAAACAGACGTTCCAACTCCGCGATGCCTGCTTTATCATATGAAGCATCTTGCACACGTTTCCGCTGCTCCCACTGTCTACGAAGCCCTCTGGCTGTGTACTTATAGACGCTCTCTTCCAAATCAACATTTAGAAAAGCAGTCATGACACCGAACCGCCAGATATCGTAGTCATGGTATGTAGCCGTGGAAAGTAGGATCTGGATGGACTTAAGCGTAGCTTTGAAAGTCTTAACTTTTCCATGTACACCAAGTAATCTTCTCAAGATATACTTGCTCCTGATGGGGATTTAACCCTTCAGATAAAGCAACCAAAGTCCATACTTTGTTGGTGTATAAGGATTCCATCTCAGATCGATAAGCATCTAGCCATTCTTACAGAGTCCCACTCCTGATGGCCTGCTCGAAACTAGTTGGGTCATCATCTCATGATGCAATCCTCGTTCCCACTATCATAGAGAAACCGAAGTATCTCTCAGGTGGGTGAGGAACCCTACTAGATCGGCGGAGAGGCTAAGGTTCGTTGGAAACTATCGAATCCTTTGGTTCTACCAAATCATCTGCTGTAGTTTGTATAGCTGGAACTCCTTCCAGTTCTACCTCATGACCACTAATTTTTCCACAAGAAATTCCCTTTCACAAAGTTGGTATGTTGAGAAATAAAACACTTTTGTTTCTCGGTTTGGTAGAAGATATTCCCTTGCGAATGCTTGGGATATCAAACAAACTTCCACAGATCTGACTTTGCCTCGAGCTTGTCCGGATTATGCTTTTTAGACATAGGCTGGACAACCCCACTAAGAACTCTGAAGAAATTGCGATCTCTCTAAGGAAAGCTCGCATACATCCGACGGTTCATAACCAAACTCTCAAGAAAATTCCGTCCATATAGTCATCTGATGAAGAAAAGAACCCCATTCATATGGGATCAGAAATGCTAAAAAGCGTTGGAGGAAATCAAACAATACCTGCAAAACCAGCCGGTATTGGCCGTCCTGATTAAGGGAATGCCCCTAATCCTATATACAACAGCCCTTGAGGGTTCTCTAGAGTGCTATGGGCACAAGAGAATGACCAAGAAAAAGAAAGAGCTCTCTACTACCTAAGTCGAGTTCTTCTGGGAGCAAAAAGAAATTACCCCCCATCGAAATGCACTGCCTGCCTGACGCTGATCTTCGTGATAACGAAGCTCGGAAACTATGCATTGGTGCATGAAGTACATCCCATATCAAAGGTGGATCCTCTTAAATATCTGATGTCAAGGCCATACTGAAGGGAAGGCTCGCCAAATGGGCCCTCCTGCTAATGGAGTTTTTAATAACATACAACCCCCTCAAAGCGGTGAAAGGATGAGTCATCGCCGACTTTCTCGCGGAACATCCGATACCAGCCGATTCTCCTCTAAACTGCGAATTGCGAGATGAACACACGTTCGACGTTGTCGAAAAAGAAAAGGAAGAAAATAAATCCCAATAGGAGCTCTATTTCGATGGAGCATCTTCCATGAAACAACGAAAGAAGAACATCCCCATAATCAAAGCTGGGGTTGCCTTTATTTTCATGACCCCGCAAGGAGGAATATTGCATTATGCTCTCTACTTGATGAAACTAAGAACCAACAATGAAACTGAATACGAAGCTTTGATATTCGGTCTTGAGATCGCTATCGATATGGGAATAAAGGACCTCCTAATTGTAAGTCGAAGTTGCACACTCTACAGTTTGTGGAGTGACAAAATTTACAAAAAACAATTTTATAGCAAGCAACATCGACTAAACTTCCAAAATCTAGCATAAGCCCTAGCTAACAAAACTCACAAAGGTTCTAATCTACTATGATAGTGATTTATACCTTTATGATACAAGTCCTTCGGGTCTTCTTGTCCTCTTCTTGAGCTCCTCGTTGGTACGGATCGAGCTTGGTTGTTGGTCTCCTCGTGTCGAAGACGATCCACCCGAGAGTCTTTGGTTCAAGCTCTAACCTTAAGAATGAGATAACTAAAGTACCTAGTTTGCTAATCTAGGTAGATTAGAAGATATAGAGAGTTAATTGGACTAATTTATCTCAAAATACCCTGGGTTTCACAACTCATGTGAGGGTTAGGATTTGAGGAAGAAGAAGAGAGCAGAGGAGGAGAGAGAATGTCAAGTGTAAAATGAATGAAGAATGGCTAAGCTCTAAACTATCAAGCATTTCATTTTTCCATAAAATATAGTAGCCATGCTTGAATAGTAATGAAAAATGAATAAAGAAAAGAAATTGTCATGCTTCATACCATGCTTTGAAAAAACACATCTCTCCACCTCATTTTCTATTTTCAATAAATAGATATATCAAAAATGAGGTGTCTCCTTCTAGAAGCACTTCTTGTGAAATTAAAACAATACCCTCACCATATATACATATCCGTATTCGTACTGCAAAAAATACGAATACCAAGAGATAAAAATAATCCAATAGTATAATACTAGAATGCAGCTTAATCCAAAGCCCACTAGAATTATCCGTCCCAATAAAATCCGTGTAGCTAGTACATGTATATGATCAGAACCCTGCACGTAAAAACCATACGGCCTCTATATCGTTTTGCCAGAACCAAGGAAACACTCTATGTTGGAATCTAAAGACTCGACAGTACGCTGGCAGTGGGTTTAACTACAAGCCCGTCAGTAGCGCTAGCTGTACGTAACGACTATCCAGGTACCTATCGAAAAGAAGACCGACGAGCAAACTCATCTGAACTCCTATTGAGCCTATCCGTGACAATCTACGTATAGTCCAGTCTGTTCGTCTGAGAGTATCGCATGCCGGGTCTATGGGGTGGAAATGTCATACCCCTAATAACCTGACAAGTCGTGCCGATGTGACTCAAGACCATCCGAGAATCTACTGATCAAACTATCAGTAATTCTCAATCCGCCCTGGCCATGGACTTATGGTGTTGGACAACCGAACACAGCGCGACATCGACTCCCTATACCGGGAAAGAAGAATCCTAAATAACCACTTACTGCCTCTATGTGGCTCGAGACTGTACCCAACTAAAACCTGTTTGCACAACTCAGTAGAACCGTGGTAGGGTAGTAATCAAAACACAGTGGGAACTCATACGAGACAAATGACGACCTCGGGTCAACAGACTATCTGCACTCATGTCACCATAGAATTTCTATATGACGATAGGTATAATACTATCTAGCCAGTTCTCAACGAGTCTGTCCAGTGTACTCACCCCCAGTGAGCACATGTATACAATCTTAGGTGCAACACAACAATGGCTACGGGACCAACCATCGCCCCTCGTCAGGGTCTAGAAATGTATACATTAGTCTACTCTGGAGTATCGATGCCCAGTCTCGATACTCCCATGACTAGGGACATTTAAGGATGTGCTTATCGACTACCCAGCACCCACAAGTATGATTGCCATCATAACGCTGGCAGTCAAGCAATGATCCTACGGGCTTTATCAACATATACACATGTTAAGATAAAGGCAAACCAAATAGCATACTATCATATTGAGCAATATTGTCCTGTACATACATATCCGTAGCATCATATATAATGAAGGCTTCTCGGGCATACATATCCAACAATCTCCACTTGCTCTAAGGCCTGTAATTGGTGCATTACGTACCCAGCGTCTGCACTAGAGCTAGTTGCTGGCGTACCGCATACCTAACATCTTGAACAGTCTCTCGAACTGGACTTGAGGGATGGCCTTGGTGAATAGATTTTCCGTGTTGTCCTTTGTATCTACTCTCCGCACTGTAAGCTTACGGTAGCGCCCCGCCCGTCAATCTGAGTCCAAACGCGGAACAAAAACTTTTATAACTGGCGCTAACATAGACTTTCCCCGGATCGTTCCATTAACACCAAACTAGCAAACTGTAAAATGATAATGGCTATACCGATCGATCCGTGTCCTTCGGTCTTTAACCATCATCCCACGCTCCTCGCGACATCTCCGATATCGCTCGATCTCCGGTCTCCTCGCCGAAATGGCACCACGTCAACGAATCTTTATACGGGCTCCCGCTTCAATCCGAAGCAACTCGGACATGAAGTTTCCTAACCGACATGTCCAAGATTGAAGTAGAGATAGTGTAGAATACTTTGTCTCAAGACACCCAATGAATTGGGTGAAGGTAAATGAAGTTGCCTTTTTTGGGAATCGATGAAATGAGCATAGGATTTTCAATGAACCAAATTCCTTTTCTCACAAAGGGATCGGCCAAAAGGGGGGCTGAATTGTGCTCGGCCATATAGTGGGAGGTGAGCACAAAGAGCAAGTGGTGATCACATCCATAAATATCACAAAAGATCACAACTAAATATCCTTAAGCTTTCCAAAAGCAATTAAAGCTTCCAATGAGTCACAAATAACACCTCACCATTCTAGAATCAAAACAATGACTCATCCAAATGACTCATAAAAAAGAAACCCAAAAGATAATTTCGCCAAAGCAAATGATGAAGGAAATTTGGCCAAAAATGATACACAAACATTAATCAATAATTAAACATTAAAACTAATGTTTAATCAAGAGAAGAAAAACTGGCAACTTCAAAAGTAATCCCGTAACGAATTATAGGATTACCCCACAACTGTATATACATATCCGCATTTATATTCAGACCGAATACAAATGCAATGAGACAAAAAATATTCCTACACAATATAATACTAGGATCCGGCTTAAACCATAGCCCACCAGTATTATCTGTCCGAACCATGACATGTGCACAAGTGCACATGCATATTCGAACCCTGCCATAAAACCATACGGCCTCTACAACGATTTCGCCCGAACTTGGGAAACTATCTGTGGGGGACTCTAAAGAATCGTCAATACTCTGGCAGTGGGTTTAACCACAAGCACGTCAGTGGTATTAGCTGTACGTAATGTATTAAGAAAAAGGGAAGCTGATAAGAGAACTCATCCTGGAACCCTACTGAGCCTATCAGTGACAATATCCGTACAGTCCGGTCCGTTCGTCTATGAGCATCGCATATCGGGCCTAGGGGGCTGGTAACGTCAGACCCCCAAAAGCGGTATAAGTCGTATCAGAGTGTAGCCCAGAACACCCTGAGATACTACTGGAATACCTACCAGTAAATCTCCTGCCTCGGCCAAGGGCTTTGTGTAATGGCTCTCCTAGACACAGCACAATCTCACCCCCAATACCGGGAGAGACGAAACCCTTGCCGATCCGCTCACTGCCTCTATGAGGCTCGAGACTGTACCCAACTAAAACATGTTTGCACGACTCCTTTGAGCCGTGGTACGATAATAATCAAAGCAAAGTGGGAACTCACACGAGACAAATGACGATTTCAGGTCAATGAACTAACCTGTACACATGTCACCTGGGAACAGCTATCTAATGCTAGGTACAATACCAACTAGCAGGTTCCCGGCGAGTCCTGTCCGGTGCACTCATAACCTAATGAGCACATGTATACATCTTAGGTGAACCAACTGACACCAATGGCTTGTGAGACCGGCCACCGCCCCTCGTCGCGGTCTCGACTGTATACACTAGTCTACTAATGGAGTATCGATGCCCAGTATCGAAACTCCCACGACTAGGGACCACTTTTAAGGATGTGCTTATAGACTACCCAACACTCACGTATATGATCGCCATCATACTGTTGGTAGTCAAGCAAGAATCCTAAGGGCTCTATCAACATGTAATAGTGATCTATAATATCACCTAAACATGTACACGATGATAAAGACAAACCAGATAGCATACTATCATCTTGAGTAAGACTGTCCTACCGGTATAGGTCATCTTCAATCATTGCAATCACGTGCCTGCGATCCAATAATTGACTTTGAGGGCACTATATCCAACAATCTCCCACTTGCACATAAGGCTAATTATTGCGATGTCGCATACTCACAGCCCGTGTGATACCGAACACCCAACTCCTCTACTAATCAGTGTCACAAAGCTCGTTTGTAAAACTATTGTGTTCGAGAAATAGCCTCATTGAGTGGATCCGCCCTGATGTTTCTTTCTATGTCTCTTTTAATCTCAAGTTCACGGAGAAATCCATCTCCCGAATTGAGCAATACCTGTCTTAGAATATGTCTGGATATCTGATGGGACCTAGTTCATGAATGAACTCCAAATCCAAACTTCTTAGACTGTATCGTCAACTGAACTTAATCAGTATCCTGCGCCATACCTCCCTCAGTATCTGCTTGGACCACCTGTCCAAACTACTGCCCCTCGTCAGAGGAAAAACTATAACTCTGACAGTCACTCTGTCATCCAGGTCACCTTGGAAGCCTGGAATGATAACCGTCTCCCGAAGGAGGCTGTCGTTATCAAATCCCTAGAATATTTACTTATGTTCTAAAACTACTTTTTAACGTTTCTCCAGGATTGGATTAATATCATCTTATTGCATCTAGTGCAAAAACAACATCTGGTGTGGTACTTGACATCTCATGATTGACTCAATTGCCTAAGCAAGTGATATGTGAATCATGCACATCTCTCTCCTCTTTAGTCAGTAAGACACCTTTAGAGAGGGTGACTCCATCACCTGCAGGTACACCACCATGCCAGGAGTCGTCCATTCTAAAATACCTTTTAGAATACTGTATAAGTACCCAGATTGGGAAACTACCCAAATCTAGATCTAAAACCATAGATCTAGTAACCAGAATTTCAAATATAATATCCATATCCTATGTGGAGAAACAACTGTGTGACAACCACAGTATAACCGATCGTAGTATAGGAATTTCACTTCCTACTCTGTGTATGTCATCCAAATAACAGGACATCACACCCTACTACTTTCTTAATAGATCCATCCCCTATTCTGATGGATTCAAACCTATGACTGTCATCTCAAAAATAGATGATCTTTCTACGCTATATCTGCTTTAGTTTATAAATAGACATAAGCTACTTGTCCACTATGCTTCCGCTGCTCCCACTGACTACAACAACCCTCTGGCAGAGTCATATACATGTGCACTTCTAAAGCTAGTTTAGAACGACGCTATACTCATCCTTCTGCCGGGTCTCATAGTCTGGAACAGCAGTAATGGCAAGTCTGGGTAAACAAGAACCTCCCTGTCACCGTCCTTGAGGCTACCGAAGTACCTCTCGGGTGGCTGAGGTTACCCACCATATCTGTGGAGTGGCTAATGGAATGTCAAACCTGATTGAATCTTTAGGTCCTATGAAATTTTCAGTAATCGTTTGCGGTTATGGAATCACTTCTAGTTCTACCATACTCTTACTACTGTTTTCTAAAAAAATCAATTTTACTAAAACTGTGGCGAGTCAAGAACAATATCACTATTGATCTTCCAGATGGTAGAAAGCCAACCCTCGTCATAGCCCGGGTTAACCCACAAACAGCCATTACAGAAACGTGGCTCGAGTTATCCAGAGTCTGGTTTTAAGCATAAGCCGAACAACTACCCATACCTTAACATCGTTAAGATATGAACCATTCTATATCCAATATAGAAACTGAGGCACAGATTTAATTGGAACCAGATTTAAATCATGCATCTGTCTCCAGTGCATGTCAACAAAATGGAGAGAGGCCGATCATCATTACTCAACTTAGGAGTGCATTCAATTATGAGTAACCTGAAAGAGAAACAAGTTTCTCAAAACCATTACTATTAATTGAATACCCTACACAATTATCTACATCTTCGATCACCTTGAAGAATCCCGATACTTGCAACACCTGGTTCTCTACCTTATTCTTGTACCTATAACTTCTCAAAACTTAGACCATGTATTTCTACGAAACACTTGTCTAAAAACTAGAGAAGTCACAAGTAAACAGAATAAAGTACGAGGACCAACCCCTTTGTCCTAATGGACACTGGACAACATACAATACTTTGTATAAGTTCCCTGAGTTGAATAACTCAAACCCTGTGCGTCGTAGGTTGAAAACTGTACCGAGGCGATTTCCTCAAATATCACCAATTACAACGAATTCCGATATAATGAGGATGATCACCTAATTCCCAATAACTTACTCCCACTCATCATCTGTAAAACTATACAGATGTGAGAATCATACCTGGTAAATACATACCCTAGAGCAAGTGTCTAATTGGGAAATCAGTTTACAATTAACAATGCACAGTGAAACTGAAACATGAAAATGTTTCGAAGGGGTATCCGGGTATTCCTAGTAATGCCTCTTCCATTATCTAGATTCATGACTATAACCGTATATTTCTTTGCCATCTCTCCAAATCCCTATATATGTCTTTAGTCGTTACCTTCTGTACACCATCGTTAGGATAAATGGTTTTCTTCCTTCCCTACCGTTCGGCACCAGCCTATGGTTTGGAAGAAGACTATCCAGTAAGCATAATAGGTGTACTCTCCTAATCCTAGGAGTACTCGCAACCTGAGAGAAGGTGATGATAAAAGACAACTGAATAAACCTTATTCCTATTTCTCCTAAACCTGAATCCATCCCCGAACTGGAACAAGTTCCTTTCGAGTTCGTATATAACCATACGATGGATTTATCCAATGGAAGTGGATGTTCATAGTGATATGAGGTGTTCTGGAGAAATACAAAGGTGAAGTAGGAGTGGCAATGATATACTCGGTTTGGTCGTGAATGATAGCAGTCGCAATTTACTTTACTCTCTTTCTAATCCCTTCATATGTCTTTATTTATTACCTTCTGCACACCACACTTAGGCTAATTGGTTTTCTTCTTTCCCTACCTTTCGGCACCTGCCTATGGTTTGGAAGAAGACTATCCAATAAGCGTAATAGGTGTACTCTCCTAAACGAAGGAGCCCTCGCAACCTGAGAGAATGTAATGATAAAAGACAACCGAATAATCCTATTCAATCTCTCCGGAACTAGAATCCATCCTCGAAGAAGTCCCTTCGAGTTCGTATATAACCATACGATGGATTTATCCAATGGAAGTGGATGTTCGTAGTAATACGAGGTGTTCTACAGAAATGCAAAGGGTAAAAGAAGGAGTGGCAATGATGTATACAACTCAGACAATCCAAAAGACATTATGTTTTTAAGAAGGTTCAGTTAACTTGTTCACTGAGCCATAGTCTAGGGTCGGGCCATGGTTGCTGCCAAAGAGAGAGAAAAGAAACACTCTGCGTGCACTCTAACCAAGATCAGAATGGTTATCAGTTTATCTAATCAGGAAACCTCCTACTGTATCGACAAATTCTCCTCCAAACCTGAAAGAAGAATTAGTCGGGATCACCCGAAGAATAAACCAACTCATCAGTGGGAATCGGGATCCAACTATCATCGCAAGATAACGTGAAGGAATCCACTCACGTTATCACACTCTAGAAGGTATGCGCATGCGTGGCAAGTTTCCTGTATATTTGAAACTCCCGATATGATTTTTACCCCATGCTCTTATGACCTTGACAAAGGCCAAAATATCATAAGTCACATGTCAAGTTGTACCCGTCATTGTCCAGGTTAATTTGAACCCACCCATACATATCCTTGACGAAGGCCAAAATAGTAGTACGACTGTCCCAAACTAACGCATCTATCAATGCAACAGATGAATATCCAGCAGCTACCAAACACTATGCCTTGGCGAAGGTCAAAATACATAGCTTGAATACTACTGAATATCCAACTGAAATGACGGAGGGATACGGCTGGTTTTTGGTGAAAAACCTTTAACGTAATGAACTTGATGTTGTTGAAGGAACCTGATAGCTTTTTACAAATATATAGTAGCGAAAACCTTTGCTAAAGAGGTCACTCCCAGTGAAGGGATCTCGGCTCTTTCCCCGTAGAATGAGGTGCAGGATATTCCAACTGAGTACCGCGATGCAAAACAAAAAGTAATCGACTATAGTGAAGTTATTACCCTGACGCAAACCTCTGCCCAAGGGGTCACTCCCGATGAAGGGATCTCAGCCCTTGCCTCGTCGAATGAGGTGATGGATATTCATAACCGAATACCACTGTGCAAAACAAAAGAAAACATCCTTGCAATAACAGCATTTTGAAAATTGTTTCAACAACATCGAATAGGTTTGTTTTCCTTTGCATTGATCAGAATCAACGCATTCCCATCAATTAATCACACAAGAAAAGAACGAAAATAAAATGTATGTATATACCATCCGCATTCGCCACTGGGTCCCGTCATCACCTGTTAGGTTACTTAACTAACGACAGAGCGGGGACTGGACTAGCGCGGGTGTAAAACATATACAACATCTACTAGTATATATATCAATATACAATAATCGCTCCAGGCGTGATAAATGCAACATTACAGAAAAGTAATAAGCATCACAGAACAATACAGATATCTGGGAGCCCCGGGTTTCATTGAGCCGCAACTGAAACCCGACGTTCCCCTGGTCGTGTGGATAGCCTGTGCAATGAAAACCTAGACCCCTACGAGTGCGGCAAGTTACCCGCCAAAACCTAAAGCGAGGCAGCCCCCTTCAGCAAAGTGAATGGACCACCTAGCACTTCACGGAATCCGGTAACTTGAGCACTCCACCTTAGGTCAACCTATACCCCCTACGAGTGCGGCGAATAGCCTGCCAATTCTAGAGTGAGTCCCCTTCCGTCTCAAAGCCATGAGATGCGGGCCCGTTGCCCTCCAGAACCCGGCTATCCGTGCACCCCGTCGCGGGGCAATCCTAGTACAGAAAAGAAAATATGTACAACGGGTACATCGACCTCAACCCGGTCATGCCCCAAACAAATAATATACAAATAGGCAGTGACGGCAGTCCACATGTCGGAAGCTCGCCCCGCGATATCAAATGTACAAATAAATCCAACCTGCACTAATATTGCACGCAAGCTATCCACCATAACAAATCCGCAACAACACATCACAACACAGAACATCAACGTGAATGTCACGTTCGCAAACCCGTCTAAAAGGACTATAGCAATTAGACAAGTTATACCGCTCTAATGACATTCACGGTCGCAGATATAATGTAAGCACTGTAAACTAACGTATTTAAAATCTCGATCGACAAAACTTCCCGAAGTGGGCCCCAAATACAAATCCAGTACTCAAACAAAATCTGGGCCCTAACAAAATATTCCAGAAACCACAATTCCACATGAAAGACACCCAGAAAAAAATGGTACACTGTTGCTCCAAAACGGTGGGGGAACCGTGGCCAATACAAGGCTTGTGCGGCGGTTCCGCGGCGGTCTTGAAGGTTCATTCGACCAAATTTCTACAGTAGTCTTAGAAAATCCTGCACGATTTTCTGACATACCCAAAATAATTTTTAGACCACTTTAAAAATTCGACAAAAACTTTAACATTGAAAATGCGGTTTTGGAAATTTCGTTCGATCGATATTTTAAACACGTTAGAAAAAGCTAGTAAAGATTAATGGCGTGGCTTTGATACCATGTAAGTCTACGGTAGCGCCCCGGCCGTCAATCTGAGGCCAAACGCGGAACAAAAACTTTTATAACTGGCGCTAACATAGACTATCCCCGGATCGTGCCATTAACACTAAACTAGCAAACTGTAAAATGATAGAATGGCTATAACGATCGATCTGTGTCCTTCGGTCTTTAACCATCATCCCATGCTCCTCGCGGCATCTCCGATCTTGCTCGATCTCCGGTCTCATCGTCAAAGTGGCACCACGTCAACCAATCTTTATACGGGTTCCCGCTTCAATCCAAAGCAACTCGGACATGAAGTTTGCTAACCGACATGTCCAAGATTGAAGTAGAGATAGTGTAGAATACTTTGTCTCAAGACATCCAATGAATTGGGTGAAGGTAAATGAATTTGCCTTTTTTGGAAATCACTGAAATGAGCATAGGATTTTCAATGAACCAAATTTCTTTTCTCTCAAAGGGGTCGGCCAAAAGGGGGGCTGAATTGTGCTCGTCCATATAGTGGGGGGGTGAGCACAAGGAGCAAGTGGCGACCACATCCATAAATATCACAAAAGATCAAAACTAAATATCCTTAAGCTTTCCAAAAGCAATTAAAGCTTCCAATGAGTCACAAATAACACCTCACCATTCTAGAAATAAAAGAATGACTCATCTAAATGACTCATCAAAAAGAAACCCAAAAGATAATTTCGGCCAAAGCAAATGATGAAGGAAATTTGGCCAAAAATGATAGACAAACTTTAATCAATAATTAAACATTAAAACTAATGTTTAATCAAGAGAAGAAAAACTGACAACTTCAAAATTAACCCGTAACGAATTACAGGATTACCCCACAACTGTATATACACACCCGCATTTATATTCCGACCGAATACAAATGCAATGAGACAAAAAATATTCCTACACAATATAATACTAGGATCCGGCTTAAACCTAAGCCCACCAGTATTATCTGTCCGAACCATGACACGTGCACAAGTGCACGTGCATGTTCGAACCCTGCCATAAAACCATACGGCCTCTACAACGATTTCGCCCGAACTTGGGAAACTATCTGTGGGGGACTGTAATGACTCGTCAATACTCTGGAAGTGGGTTTAACCACAAGCACGTCAGTGGTACTAGCTGTACGTAACGGCTGCCCATGTATTAAGAAAAAGGGAAGCCGATGAGCGAACTCATCCTGGAACCCTACTGAGTCTATCAGTGACAATATCCATATAGTCTAGTCCGTTCGTCTATGAGCATCGCATATCGGGCCTAGGGGCTGGTAACGTCAGACCACCAAAAGCGGTATAAGTCGTGTCAGAGTGTAGCCCAGAACACCCTGAGATACTACTGGAATACCTACCAGTAAATCTCCTGCCTCGGTCAAGGGCTTTGTGTAATGGCTCTCCTAGATACAGCGCGATCTCACCCCCAATACCGGGAGAGACGAAACCCCTGCCGATCCTGTAATACCCAGGTCCCTTATGAATATTTTCTGAAATTGTAAATTATTTTTCCCTAAATTTTCTAAAATGTAATACCCTAGGTATTATCCGATATATCCATATATACCAGATAAGCATGGGTACCCACTGTAAAACAATGGGGAATCTTCGGAATACATTCCGAAAGATGACAGATCTGTACTATAAATGGAATGATACCACTCTTCAATACAGAGGCGCCTTTTAAGTGAACTGGAACTACAGGAGTTTGAGAACTCCATAGTTAAGCGTGCTCGGGCCAGGGAAGTCCTGGGATGGGTGACCTCCTAGGAAGTGGCCCCTGGTCGGGTCCGGTTCGCTCCGAAGGACAAAACCGTGCGGTTTCGGTCAGAGCGGACAATACTCTCTGTATTGGGGGTGGGTCGTGACAGAATGGTATCAGAGCTGGTTCCTCAATAGTAGGTCTGTGGTTCGAGGACGAACCATTATTCTAAGCGGGGGAGAATGTAATACCCCAGGTGTTATCCGGTATACCCATATATACCAGATAAGCATGAGGACCCACTGTAAGCGGACAATACTCTCTGTATTGGGGGTGGGTCATGACAGAATGGTATCAAAGCTGGTTCCTCAATAGTAGGTCTGTGGTTCGAGGACGAACCATTGTTCTAAGTGGGGGAGAATGTAATACCCCAGGTGTTATCCGGTATACCCATATATACCAGATAAGCATGAGGACCCACTGTAAAACAATGGGGAATCTTCGGAATACATTCCGAAAGAGGACAGATCTGTACTATAAATGGAATGATACCACTCTTCAATACAGAGGCGCCTTTTAAGTGAACTGGCACTACAGGAGTTTGAGAACTCCTTAGTTAAGCGTGCTCAGGCCAGGGAAGTCCTGGGATGGGTGACCTCCTGGGAAGTGGCCCCTGGTCGGGTCCGGTTCGCTCCGAAGAACAAAACCGTGCGGTTTCGGCCAGAGCGGACAATACTCTCTGTATTGGGGGTGGTTCGTGACAGATCCGCTCACTGCCTCTATGTGGCTTGGGACTGTACCCAACTAAAATCTGTTTGCACGAATCGTTTAAGCCGTGGTAGGGTAATAATTAAAACACAGTGGGAACTCACACGAGACAAATGACGATCTCAGGTCGATGAACTAACCTGTACACATGTCACCAGGGAACTGCTATCTGACGCTAGGTACAAAACCAACTAGCAGGTTCCCGGCGAGTCCTGTCCGGTGCACTCATAACCCAATGAGCACCTGTATACATCTTAGGTGAACCAACTGACACCAATGGCTTGTGAGACCGGCCACCTCCCCTCGTCAGGGTCTCGACTGTATACACTAGTCTATTAATAGAGTATCGATGCCCAGTCTCGAAACTCCTACGACTAGGGACCATTTTTAAGGATCCGCTCACTGCCTCTATGTGGCTCAGGACTGTACCCAACTAAAACCTGTTTGCACGACTCCTTTAAGCCATGGTAGGGTAATAATTAAAACACAGTGGGAACTCACACGAGACAAATAACGATCTCAGGTCGAAGAACTAACTTGTACACATGTCACCAGGGAACTACTATCTGACGCTAGGTACAAAACCAACTAGCAGGTTCCCGGCGAGTCCTGTCCAGTTCACTCATAACCCAATGAGCACCTGTATACATCTTAGGTGAACCAACTGACACCAATGGCTTGTGAGACCGGCCACCTCCCCTCGTCGGGGTCTCGACTGTATACACTAGTCTATTAATGGAGTATCGATACCCAGTCTCGAAACTCCCACGACTAGGGACCATTTTTAAGGATGTGCTTATATACTATCCAACTCTCACTATATGATCGCCATCATACTGTTGGTATTCAAGAAAGAATCCTAAGGGTTCCATCAACATGTAATAGTGATCTGTAATGTCACTTAAAGCTGTACACGATGATAAAGAAAAACCAGATAGCATACTATCATCTCGAGTAAGACTGTCCTACCGATATAGGTCCTCCTCAATCATTGCAATCATGTGCCTGCGATCCAATAATTGACTTTGAGGGCACCATATCCAACACGCACCTCAATCTCCTAGTGATCCATGATCTCCCTGATTAGGTGATACCGCCTCAAGATATGTCTGGATTTCTGATGGGACTGTGGTTCCTTTGCCAAAGCCATGGCTCCATTGTTATCGCAATACAAAGGTATTGGATCAACAATGGATGGAACCACCTGAAGTTCAGAAACAAACTTCCTTATCCAGACTATCTCTTTTTCAACATCGTTAGCAGCGATGTACTCAGCCTCCATCATCGAGTCTGCTACGGTGTCCTGTTTGGAGCTCTTCCAACAAACTGCCTCTCCGTTGAGGGTAAACACATAACCCGAGATGGATTTAGAGTCATCCTTATCACTTTGGAAGCCAGATTAGGTAAAAGCCTCGATCTGGAGGCCCCCATTACCGTACACCAAGAACATCTCTTTAGTCCTTCTCAAGTACTTAAGAATGTTCTTTACTGTTATCCAATGTTTCTCACCCTGGTTGGACTAATACCTGCTTATGACACTGAGTGCGTAAGCTACATCTAGTCTGGTACATAGCATCACATACATTATCGACCCTACCGTTGAAACATAGGGTACTATGCTCATGCGAGCCCTCTCCTCATCAGTCTTGGGAGACATCTCTTTGTAGAGGGTGATTCCGTGACAAGCGGGTAAATTACTGCACTTGGAATCTTCCATACTAAAGATCTTTAGTACGGTGTCTATATGCCTTGTCTATGAAAGTCCCAAGATTCTTTCAGATCTGTCACGATAGATCTTAATCCGCAGAATGTATGAGGCATCACTCAGGTCTTTCATAGAGAACTTCTGAAAGAAGAACGGCTTGGCCGATTGTAGCATAGGAATATCATTTTCTATCAGGAGATGTCATCTACGTATAAAACGAGGAATATTACAGTTCTTCCAACAATCTTCTTATAAATATATGGTTCATCTACATTTTTGATAAAGTCAATTTTCTTGACCGTCTCATCAAAGTAGATGTTCCAACACCGCGATGCCTGCTTTAATCCATAAATGTATTTAAGCAACTTGCACACATTTCTGATGCTCCCACTGTCTATGAAACCCTCTGCTTGATCCATGTAAACACACTCTTCTTAACTTCCATTTAGGAAAGCGGTTTTAACATCCATCTGCCGGATGTAATAGTCATGGAAGGTAGCAATGGCAAGTAGGATCCAAATGGATTTATGCATAGCCACTGGTGAAAAAGTTTCGTCATAGCCTTATCCTGGTCTTTAAAAAAAACCTTTAGCAACAAGTTTAGATTTGTTGGTTTCTACTTGTCCATCTACACCAATTTTCTTTTTGAATATCCATTTGCATCCTACGGGTTTTACCCCGAGAGGAGCAACATCCAAAGTCCATACTTTTTTGGTGTACATGAATTCCATCTCGGATCTCATAGCATCCAGCCACTTCACTGAGTCTCTACTCATGATGGCTTGCTGAAAACTAGTCGGCTCATCATCATCGATGATGCAATCCTCTCGATCCCCGTCTATGAGAAAACCGTATTATCTCTCGGGTGGATGAGACTGCCTGCTAGATCTGCAGAGTGGCGTAGGTACGTCCAGTTCCATTGAAATCTCAGGTTCTACTAAGTCTTCAGTAATGGTTTGTGGTTCTGGAATTTCTTCCAGCTCTATTGCGCTCCCACTAATTTCTTTTTCAAGAAATTCAGATTCCATAAAGAGAACATGATGAGAAACAAAAACCTTTTGTTCCTCAGCGTATTAGAAATAATACCCTCTAGAGTTCTTAGGGTATCCCACAAACTTACACAATACTGACTCGAGATTGTCCGGATGGACCTTTTTGACAAAAGCAAGACAGCCCCATACCTTAAAATATTTAAGACAGGGTTTCTACCCACTCCATATTTCCATATGGAGTGGTAGGCACAGACTTAGTTGGAACCTTATTCAATAAGTATGCAGCAGATTCTAGTGCATAACCCCAGAAGGATGGTGACAACTCAGCATTACTCACCATGGAATGCACCATATCAAGCAAGGTGTGATTCCGTCTTTCTGATACACCGTTGTATTGTGGTGTGTATAGAGGAGTAAGCTAAGAGAGAATTCCATTCTCTTTTAGATATTCCAGGAAATCGGCACTTAAGTATTCACTACCCCGATCAGATAAGAGCATCTTGATACTTTTGTCGGTTTGCTTTTCCACTTCATTCTTATACTCCTGGAATTTCTCAAAGGCCTCAGATTTATGTTTCATCAAGAATACATGTTCATTCCTTGAGAAATCATCAGTAAAAGTAATGAAGTAGGAATAGCCACTTCTTGCATGCGCAGACATTGGTCCACACACATCGCTGTGTATGAGTCCCAGGAGCTCAGTAGCTCTTTCTATGTGTCCTGTGAACGGAGTTTTTGTCATCTTTCCTTTGATAAATGATTGACAAGTTGTATATGATTGATACTCAAACGGATCTAAATATCCATCTTTATGTAACTTAGTCAATTGTGTTTCATTGATATGACCAACTCTACAATGCCATAAGAAAACTTGATTTGATTCTGGACTCCTTCTTTTTAGCATGTTTTGGACGTTGAAAACTTGATGTTGATTGAGAATGTATATTCTGTTATTAAGTGTACCCGGCCCAATCATTTCATGATTCAGGTGAATGTTTATGGCATTACTTTCAAGTGCAAAATTATATCCTTCATTAGATAACAAAGATACAGATATAATATTACACATCATACTGGATACACAAAAACAGTTATGCAATAACAAAATATGTCCACTCGCCAATTCTAGGTGATATTCTCCCACTGCAACAGCATCCACACTGGTTATGTTGCCAACATTGAGGGTCATATCACCTTTCCTCAAAACTTTATGGCTTCTCAGCGCCTGCAAAGAATTACAGATGTGAGATCCTGATCCGGTATCCAATACTCAGGAAGTAGAGTTTATAGAGAAACAATTTTCACTCACAAACACACCTGAAGCCGAAGCCATAACTTGCTTTGTGTCCTAATTCTTGACTTTTAAAGCCCGGCAATCCTTCTTCCAATGTCCCTTTTTTCCAACAGTAGACGCATTCTTCCTTTGTGGCTGCCCCTCTCCCCCTCCCCCCGTTTTTTCCTTTCCCTTGCCCTGCACCTTCTACACACCTCCTCTCAGTATGGTGGAGGCCTTCTTCTTATTCCCTTTGGCCTTAGCCTTGGATTTAGCTGAAGAATATTCCCCAATAAACAGAGCGAGTGTTTCTATGGATTTCTTTAAGGTGCCCTCTGCCACCCTCAGCATGTTGAGAAGCTCAGGAAGGGGAACAGAAAGTGTATCCTAGCACCACCATAATGTTAAAACCGGCATCAAGCATGCAATTTTTAAATTTTCATAGTGCTAAGCTACACTATCCAAAGATCTAACTAGATTATTAGGGTTATTGTTGATGATATCACAAAACTATACTAAGTGAAAGAAAATACAACCTTTGAAGATCGTGTCCTTCACTTGTAAAGCTCCGGGTAGTAGTTCCTATGACTCCTCGTAGCTCCACTTGAGATTGGATCGAGCTTCCTTCGTGACCTTCATGCCGAAGATGATCCACCCAAAGCTTCACTAATACAAGCTACCTCTTCACTAATCTTTCTTTAGTGAAGGAAACACCCTAAACTCAAGTGCTAATCAAGTGTAGGATGGTGATGTAGGGGTTCTAATCTCACTTAGGATTTATCCAAAGCCCTATGGTTCACATCATATGTAAGGGTTAGGGCTTGGAGGTGGAGGAGGAAGAAAATGGAGAGAACTAGCTATTGAGCTAAAAAAAACAATGAACAAGTGAAGAATGGCTACTCATATGAACTCACTCATTAAAGCATAGAATTCTTTCCATTATAAAAAATGAACCATGTTTCAATAGTAAATAAAAATCAATATAATAATAAGCAAAGCCATGCTGCACCCATGCTCTAAATATCTCCTCATTTTCCACCTCTTTTTCTATTTTCCAAAAAATAGAAAATCCATCCATGCTACATAATATATATATATATATATATATATATATATATATATATATATATATATACATATATATACATATATATACATATATATATATATATATTAAGAGTAGAAAAATAATTAGTGAGCAATAATATTAGTTAATATATAATTATATCAAATATAAATATATATCATATTATTAAATCAACACTTGATTCAATAATCCAGTTATATCACATATAACCTACTAATATCATTTATCTGTATATCATATTATCAAATCAACACTTGATTCAATAATCCAGTTATATCACATATAACCTGACCGACAACAAATGTCGCCATATTATAATGCGGTATCTCATACTCGTATTTAATCAGGCCCCCGCACATATCAACATAGATACCCTACTTCGTTTCGCTTGAACTAGGAAACCTCTGTGTGGGACTCTAAAGACTCGTCAATATGGCAGTAGTAGGTAATGATCACATTAGTTACCTACAAGCCGTCAGCGGTACTAGCTGGACGTAACGGCTACCCAGGTATTGAGCGAAGCAAGCTTGTCCAAACTCCTATGAAGCCTATAAGTAACACTTACCGTATAGTTCGGTCTCTTCGTCTGATATGTCGCATATCGAGTCTAGGGGTAGAATCGTCAGACCCCAGTAACTTGATAAGTCATGCCTATGTATGGCTCATAACGGTTCGAGAAACTACTGATAACACTTACTAGTAAATCTCATCAGCCCTGGCCAAGGACTTACTGTTATAGCCAATCGAGCATAGCGCAATATCAACTCCCAATACTGGGAGAGACGAAACCCCTCCTATCGCTCACTGCCTCCATATGACTCGGGACTGTACCAAAAATCCACCTGTTTGCACGACTCTTTTGAGCCATGGTAGGGAGGAAATCAAAGCACAGTGGGAACCACACAAGGCACTATGACAATCTCGGGTCTACAGACCAACCTGTACCAGTGTTACCAGAGAACTACTATTTGACGATAGGTATGGTACCATTTGGGAGTTCTCGACGAGTCATGTTTGGTGTACCCATTCTCTAATAAGCACCCGTGTACAATATTTGATGTCCAACACCAATGATTATGGGATCAACCATCGCCCTCTACAGGGTCAAGAAACGTACACACTAGTCTACTCTGAAATATCGATGCCCTGTCTTGATATCCCCTCGACTAGGAACAATTAAAGGATGTGCTTGTGGACTACACAAGTCCCGGTAGTATGATCTGCATCATAGTCCTGGCAGTCAAGCAAAATCCTAAGAGCTTTATCAACATGTATCAGAGAAACAGTATAATAATACAAGTGTACATGTTAAGATAAAGAGCAACCAGATAGAATATGAAGGATTCCGGCAGCGCCCCAGCCATCGAAACGCAGCCAAAATGCGGAACAAAAATTTTCTAAACCGGCACTACCGTTACTCGATTTACGGATCGACCTTAAACCCTAAACTAGCAAACTAACTAAGAGTTAGAATCGTTATACCGAGTTGATCCGTGTCCTTCGGTCTTCAATCCAAGCTCCTAGTGATCCTTTGATGATGTTTGGTTGCCGGTCTTCCTCCATCTCCGATGATCCACCCGAGGGAAACGGTGCAAGCTCCTGCCTCGTCGAACGAGGCAACCGACGCTCCAAAGTCGCTAGCGATGGAGAGTGGGGGTGTATGAAAGTGTCACTACAATTTTCTCTCAACTCTTGTGCTCATGAGAGCAACCATAGAAGATGAATGGAGGTGATGAAGCTTTGGCATGAGGAAACAAAAATGGCTAAGTCTTTTTTGTGTGCATGAAAGAGTGGAGAGTGTAATCAATCATGTAACCAAATGAAAATGAATCCCCCCCCAATCATGTGGCCGGACCCTCCTCTCTCATCCCCATAAAAAATCTTATCCAATTAACCAATAAACAATTCACACCATACTTTGAACCATGCTCAAAACCATGCTCAAAACTATGCACATGCCACCTCACACCTCCACCTCATTTGTGAGTCAAATGAATTTTCCAAAAATGGAAAATCATACAAAATGAGGTGGCCACCTTCTAGAAGCTATTCCGTATAAAATACGGAATACTTCCCGGTACATGTATCGAAATACATATACGCGTATTCGTACCAAAAATATGAATAGCCAAGAGAGAAAACGAATAGTGAACAATAATACTAGAATACGTATATACAAATACATATATAAATTATTAAATCAAAATCCGATTTAATAATCCGGCTTAATCCTAAGCCGCTAGTATTATCAACCGTCCGTTAAAGTCTGCGCAGCATGCACATATTTAATCGGACACCTGTATGTACCAACATACGCCATGTACACCTTATCGCCTGAACCGTGAAAACCCTCTGTGTGGGAATCTAAAGAATCGTCAATACGCTGGCAGTGGGTTTAACCACAAGCACGTCAGCGGCACTAGCTGTACGTAACGGCTACCCAGGTATTGAGCGAAAGGGAGGCCAACGAGCAAACTCATCCTGAACCCCTACTGAGCCTAACAGTGATAATATCCATACAGTCCGGTCTGTTCGTCTAAGAGTATCGCATATCGAGTCTAAGGGGGTGGATAAAGTCAGACCCCTAACAACGCGACATTTAGTGTCGGTATGAAACCCATCAGCACCTGATAAACTATCGATCCTGGATCGGTAATTCTCGTCCACCGTGGCCACGGATTTATGGTGATGGTCATCCGTACACAACGTGACATCAACCCCCAATACCGGGAGAGACGAATCCCCGACGATCCGATCACTGCCTCCATGTGGCTCGGGACTGTACCCAACTAAAACCTGTTTGCACGACTCCTTTGAGCCTTGGTAGGGTAGTAATCAAAGCACAATGGGAACTCACACGAGACAAATGACGACCTCAGGTCGACAGACTAACCTGTACACATGTCACCTGGGAACTGCTATCTGACAATAGGTATAATACCAACTAGCAGGTTCCCGGCGAGTCCGTCCAGTGTACTCATAACCCAATCAGCACCTGTATACTATCTTAGGTGAACAAACTAACACCAATGGCTTGTGAGACCTGGACACCGCCCCTCGTCGGGGTCTCGATCAGTATACACTAGTTTACACTGGAGTATCGATGCCCGGTCTCGATACTCCCACGACTAAGGACATTTAAGGATGCGCTTATAGACCCCCAGCTCCCACGTATGTGATCGCCATCACAATGCTGGCAGTCAAGCAAGAATCCCACGGGCTCTATCAACATGTATATGATGATAAAGAAAAACCAGATAGCATACTATCATCTTGCGTAAGACCGTTTTATTCGGTATAGGTTCTCACTCAATCATCATAATCACAAGTCCGCGACTATGATAATTGCCTTGAGGGAACTATAGCCAACAGCATAGTATCATGTCGAGCAAGAAAGTCCTCTATTTATATGTCCAATCATCCACTATATCATACAATAATGGCCTCTAGGGTATACATTTCCTAACAATCTCCCACTTGCACTAAGGCCAGTTGTTGTAGTATCTCATACCCAACATCCGAAAAAGTCTCTCAAACTGCGTCTAGGGGAAGGTCTTCGTGAGTGGATCCGCTACGTTATCCTTCGTGTCGACTCTCCTGACCCTGATCTCCCATCGATCTACTATCTCCCGTATCAGGTGATACTGCCTAAGAATATGTCTGGATCGCTGATGGGACCGGGGTTACTTGGCCAAAGCCACAGCTCCATTGTTATCACAATACATAGGTATTGGATGCTCAATGGATGGAACCACACCAAGTTCAGCAATGAACTTTATCATCCAGACAGCCTCTTTGGCAGCATCATTGGCAGTGATGTATGCAGCCTCTATCGTCGAGTCTGCTACGGTATCTTGCTTGGAACTCTTCCAACATACCGCCCTTCCATTGAGGGTGAAGACAAAACCCGAGACCGATTTACTGTCGTCCTTATCATTCTGGAAGCTTGAATCGGTAAAAGACTCCACTTGGAGTTCTTCATTACCATACACCAAGAACATTTCTTTAGTCCTTCTCAAGTATTTAAGAATGTTCTTCACAGTTGTCCAGTGTTTCTCCCCAGGATCTGATTGATACCAACTCACTACACTTAGTGAGTAAGCTACATCCGGTCTGGTACATAACATCGCATACATGATAGACCCGACTACTAAAACATAGGGTATCCCTTGCATGCGAGCCCTCTCCAAATCAGTCTTGGGAGACATCTCTTTGGAGAGAGTGATTCCTGAGCAAGAGGGTAAGTTACCACGCTTAGAATCTTCCATACTAAACCTCTTTAATACGGTGTCTATGTACCTAGATTGGGACAATCCCAACATCCTTTTAGATCTATCTCTATAGATCTTTATCCCCAGGATGTAAAAAGTATCACCCAGATCTTTCATGGAGAACTTATGTGATAAGAAGAGCTTGACCGAGTGTAGCATAGGAACATCATTTTCTATCAAGAGTATGTCATCTATGTACAATACGAGGAAGACAACATTACTATCTACAACCTTTTTGTATATACAATGTTCATCTATGTTTTTGATGAAGTCAAACTCTTTGATAGCTTCATCAAAACAGATGTTCCAGCTCCGCAATGCCTGCTTTAATCCATAGATTGATTTAAGCGGCTTTCACAAGCTTCCGCTGCTCCCACTGTCTACGAAGCCCTCTGGCTGTGTCATGTACACTCTCTCTTCTAAATCACCATTTAGAAAAACGGTCTTGACGTCCATCTGCCAGATTTCGTAGTCATGATATGTAGCAATGGAAAGTAAGATCATGATGGACTTAAGAATAGCGACAGGAGAAAAGGTTTCATCATAGTCGACACCTGGTCGTTGACGAAAACCTTTTGCTACAAGTCTAGCTTTGAAGTTCTCAACCTTTCCATCTACACCAATTTTCTTATTAAAGATCCACTTGCTCTCGATGGGTTTTACCCCTTCACGAGCAACTTCCAAACTTCATACTTTGTTGGTGTACATGGATTCCATCTTAGATCATATAGCATCCAGCCATTTCACAGAGTCTCCACTTGTGATGGCCTGCTCAAAACTAATTGGGTCATCATCTTCCATGATGCAATCCTCACTCCCACCGTCTATAAGAAAACCGTAGTATCTTTCAGGTGGATGAGGAACCCTACTAGATCTGCGGAGTGGCTGGGGTTCATCGGGGACTATTGAATCCTTTGATTCTACCAAATTGTCAATTATAGTTTGTGTAGCTGGAACTTCTTCCAGTTCTACCTCATTACTACTAATTTCTTTCACAAGAAAATCGTTTTCTAAAAAGGTGGCATGTCGAGAAAAAAACATCTTTTGTTCCTCGTTGTGGTAGAAGATATACCCTCGCGAATGTTTGGGATATCCTACGAACTTGCACAGAACTGTCCTTGTCTCGAGCTTGTCCGGATTTTGTGTTTTCACATAAGCCGTACAACCCCATATCTTAATAAAATTAAGACATGGTCTCTTCCCTTTCCATATCTCATATGGAGTGGTAGGCACGGATTTGGTAGGAACCATATTCAATATGAATGCAGCTGTCTCAAGTGCATATCCCCAAAAGTAAATAGGTAACTCGGCAACACTCATCATAGAGCGTACCATATCTAATAGGGTGCGATTTCTCTGCTCCGATACTCCTTTGTGCTGTGGTGTATACGGAGGAGTAAGCTGAGAGAGAATCCCATTCACTTTTAAATAGTCTCGGAATTCCATACTTAAGTATTCTCCTCCCCAATCAGATCGTAGGATTTTAATACTTTTACCCATTTGGTTCTCTACTTCGCACTTATATTCCTTGAATTTCTCAAAAGATTCAGATTTGTGTTTCATCATGAACACATGTCCGTATCTTGAGATATCATCGGTGAATGTAATGAAGTATGAGGAACCATTCCTGGCATGTGTAGACATAGGACCGCATACATCACTATGTATCAGTCCCAAGAGTTCAGTAGTTCTTTCTCCGTGTCCAGTAAACGGAGTTTTGGTCATCTTCCCTTTGAGACATGACTCCCAAGTTTCATAAGATGTAATTCGAACTGATTCAAGTATCCATCTTTATGCAACTTAGCTAGTCTTGTCGCATTGATATGACCTAGTCTACAATGCCACAAGAAGGCTTCGTTCATTTCTGAACTTTTCCTCTTGTGTGTGTTCTGTATGCTTAGAACTGTCGTTTGATTTAGAATGTATATACCCTTACATAACGTACCAAACCCAATAAACACTTGATTTAGGAAAATGTTCATAATATTATCCTCCAATACAAAATTATATCCTTCTTTATGTAATAAAGAAACTGATATAATATTGCACATCATATTTAGTGCATAATAACAGTCGTTCAAAATCAATGTATTACCATTTGGTAATACTATGTGATATTTGCCAACTGCTTTGGCTACAACAATTGCATCATTCCCTACTTTTAGAGACATATCACCCTTTCCCAGTTCTCTACCTCTCCTTAACCAATGTAAAAAATTACATACGTGGGATCCTAATCCGGTATCCAATACATACGACGTAGAGCGTACTGAGAAACGGTTCTCAATAACGAACACACCCGAAGATGATACATCATCATGCTCATTCTTCATTCGGGTTGCATGGGAATCCTGATATTCCCCTATTTCTTGCTCAGACTTATGACAATTATAAGAAAAAGCGGAACCAACGTTCCCCAGCTCAGTATAAAAAGTGGGTTCGGTCAATACATCCATATTATTATCTTGATTAAGGTGTGTCATGGTCGCTACCTAGAGAGAGAAAGAAGGAAATGCTTTAGCTTGCGGTCTTTGCAATATTAGATTGGTTATTATCTTATCTAATCAGGATGGCTCCCACTTTTTTTATCAAATCTTCCTTCAAACTATAAAAGGTAAGATTAGCCGGGATTAATTACACCCTACAAGTTCTCCAATCGGTCAGCCAGACAGGTATTGGTTCTCCGATGGAGTCTCCCCATGCTTTTGCATGGAACTAATTAAATAACCTTGTTTCCGCAGGGGCATAACCCTGTTAACACCTTTCTTAGACACCTACTAGATCAGCTAATTGTAAAGTGGAAAACTCTCCTAACAGTAACACTTACTCGCAGTGGGTATCGGGATCCAACTATCTCATAGAAGGTATGCAATCTCATTGCAAATTTCAACACTTAAAATACCCAATATCTATTTTTACCCCTAACGACCTATGACCTTGACGAAGGACAACAAATCATAGACCGCTAGTCAAGTTCAACCCATTCATTACGTGATTGAATTAAACCCACCCGCATGACCCTTGACGTAGGCCAACAAGGTCATACGACTACCTTAATCCAATCGCATCATATGCGGCAGATAAGCACTAATCAGCTACTATACACTACGTCTTGACGAAGTCAAACAAACGCAACACGAATACTAAATAGCACTTATCTGAAATGACGGAGGGCTATGAATGGTTTTGATGAAAACCTTTAACGTAATGAACTTGATATCGTTGTAGAATCTAATGATTTGAAAAAGGAGTGGTTTTTATATCATTTGCTAATTTTGCTAAAGAGGTCAGTCCCGGTGAAGGGATCTCGGCTCTTTCCTCATCGAATGAGGTGCTGGATATTCATCAAGGAATACCACTATGTAAAACAAGAACTAGAGAAGCTATAAAAACAAAACCGAGTGGATTGTAGCATTTGCTAGTTTTGATAAAGATGTCACTCCCGATGAAGGGATCTCGGCTCTTTCCTCATCGAATGAAGTGCTGGATATTCATCAAGGAATCCCACTATGCAAAGCAAGAACTAGAGCTGCCTTTTTTAAAAATTTTGATTCTACAACATTTTTAGATTTCTTTTATTTCCACTAATCTTATTAATGAAGTCCCATCATTTATATTTCCCTAAACATCACAGAAAAGAAACGAAAATAGAAAGTACGCTTATGCCATCCGCATTCGCTACGGGGCCCCGTCATGCACCGTTAGGTTACTTAACTAACGGCAGAGCAGGGGCTGGACTAGCACGGGTGCAAAACATAAACAACGTTTATTATATATGTCATATATATAGTATTCATCTCACGCAGTTATATGATCGCATCATAGAACTCAAGCAGCAGAAATCAACATATGAAATATTGGATATAGTAGGAGGTCCGTGTTTTAAATTCAGCCATTAATGAAAAACACGGCTTCCACGATCGTGATAAATAGCCAAACCCACATCCCTAGACACCTACGAGAGCGGCAAGCAACCCTGCCAATTCTAAAGTTAGAAGACCCGGTCTCGACTCCTCGAGATGGTCTCCCACTGGAATCTAGAACCCGGTTACTTGTGCTCCCCGCTTTGGGTCTATCTTAATGCGGAAAAGTAAATAATATACATCAATGAAGAAATCATCCTCAACCCGAAAGTGTCTCAATAAAAGAATATTACATACATTTTTACATGAATTAAAATTGAAAAACTCTCATCTCACGCAAAATCCCCCGGCTATTCAATCACGACGATCCAATATAACATATCACAGCACCACATAAACATCTTATGTCATCAACGTAAGTAAATATGTGTATCCCGAATGTCGTTGACATATAGCAACGATATCGGGGATACACCACATATTACACTTACGGTCGCAAAAAAGAAATGTAAAACTACAATAATTAGAATCCGCAAATTCCTTAGACATCATAAACCCGGAATATCTCATATTCCGAATTTCATTCTTAAACCTATTAACCTTGAATTTTAGTCTCAAACTGAAAACTCTTTTCAATAAGCAGTCGGATAAATCAACAAGATTACCGACTGTCGTGTTCGCATACTATACGCGATTGCGACGGAGTTTTGATCCGAATCGAAACTCCGTGGCAATCGATCAACCGAGACTAAAACGCTAGATTTATAAAACACTAACTAGTTTTCTCAAAACTAATTGTTGTGGATTTCAAATATTGTATCACATATCATCACAATCTAGACGACGTTAAACATTTCGATCGATTTATCAAATACCCACAAATCCCAGAGATCTCAACAACTTGAGTCTCACTAAAAACACCCAGAAAGTGCTAAATAAGATACTGGAGCAGCATAAGAAAATGATGCCAAAACACCACAAAGTTGTGGCGGAACCGTGGCCAAACTAAAGGTTAGGCCACGGTTCCGTAACTCTTTAATGGAGTTGGCTCCTCGAATTTCTTGGGGCTCCACTAAATACCTTACACGAATTTCTGCATTTTTTTTAATCTCGAAAATTTCAACTTTTGAAAAATGGACATAAACTAGGTGAACTGCGGGTTTTCGAAGTTCGATCGAACACTTTAACGTCGTAAAGACTTCCCTAATGTTCTAGCATGACTCTGATACCATGAAAGTGTATCCTAGCACCACCACAAAGTTAAAACCAGTATCAAGCACGCAATTTTCAAATTTTCATGGTGCTAAGCTACACTATCCATAGATCTAACTAGATTATTAGGGTTAATGTTGATGATATCACAAAACTATACTAAGTGAAAGAAAATACAACCTTTGAAGATCATTTCCTTCACTTCTAAAGCTCCGGGTAGTAGTCCTACGACTCCTCGTAGCTCCACTTGAGATTGGATCGAGCTTCCTTCGTGACCTTCGTGTCGAAGATGATCCACCCGAAACTTCACTAATACAAGCTACCTCTTCACTAATCTTTCTTTAGTGAAGGAAACACCCTAAACTCAAGTGCTAATCAAGTGTAGGATGGTAAAGTAGGGGTTCTAAGCTCACTTAGGATTTATCCAAAACCTTATGGTTCACATCACTTGTGAGGGTTAGGGCTTAGAGGAGGAGGAAGAAGAAGATGGAGAGAGCTAGCTAATGAGCTAAAGAACAATGAACAAGTGAAGAATGGCTACTCATATGAACTCACTCATTGAAGCATAGAATTCTTTCCATTATAAAAAATGAACCATATTTCAGTAGTAAAGCCAAACCAATATAATAATAAGCAAAGTCATGCTTCACCCATGCTCTAAATATCTCCAAATTTTCCACCTCTTTTTCTATTTTTCAAAAAATAGAAAATCCATCCATGCTACATAATACACAAACACACACACACATCATATATATACACACATATATCATATATATATATAAATATATATATATATATATTAAGAGTAGAAAAATAATTAGTGAGCAATAATATTAGTTAATATATAATTATATCAAATATAAATATATATCATATTATTAAATCAACACTTGATCCAATAATCCGGTTATATCACATATAACCGACTAATATCATTTATCTGTAAATCTTATTATCAAATCAAAACTTGATTCAATAATCCAGTTATATCACATATAACCTGACTGATAACAAATGTCGCCAGATTAGAATGTGGTATTTCATACTCGTATTTAATCAAGCCCCCGCACATATCAACATATGTGCCCTACTTCGTTTCTCTTGAACTTGGAAATCACTATGTGAGACTCTAAAGACTTGTAATACGCCAGAAGTAGGTAATGATCACATCAGTTACTCACAAGCCGTCAGCGGTACTAATTGGACGTAACGGCTACCCAGGTATTGAGCGAATAGAAGATCAACAAGCAAGCTTGTCCAAACTCCCATGAAGCCTATAAATAACAATTACCGTACTGTCCGGTCTTTTCGTCTGATATGTCGCATATCGAGTCTAGGGGTGGAATCGTCAGACCCCAGTAACTTGATAAGTCATGCCGATGTATGGCTCATAATGGTTCAAGAAACTAATGATAACACTTACCAGTAAATCTCATCAACCCTGGCTAAGGACTTACTGTTATAGCCAATCGAGCAAAGCGCAACATCAACTCTCAATACCGGGAGAGAAGAAACCCCTCTTATTGCTCACTGCCTCCATGTGACTCGGGACTGTACCCAAAATCCACATGTTTGCACAACTCCTTTGAGGCATGGTAGGGAGGAAATCAAAGCACAGTGGGAACCACACAAGACACTATGACGATCTCGGGTCTACAGACTAACTTATACCAGTGTCACCAGAGAACTGCTATATGACGATAGGTATGGTACCATCTAGGAGTTCTCGGTGAGTCATGTTCGGTGTACCTATTCTCTAATGAGCACCTGTGTACAATCTTTGATGTCAAACGCCAATGGTTATAGGATCAACCATCACCCCCTACAGGATCAAGAAACGTACACACTAGTCTACTCTGGAATATCGACTCCCTATCTCGATATCCCCTCGACTGGGAACAATTAAAGGATGTGCTTGTAGACTACACAAGTCCCAGTAGTATGATCCGCATCATAGTCCTGGTAGTCAAGAAAACATCCTAAGGGCTTTATCAACATGTATGAGAGAGACAATACAATAATACAAGTATACATGTTAAGATAATGAGCAACCTGATAGCATGGTATCATGTCGAGCAAGAAATTCCTATTTATATTGTTGGTTATAGTGCCCTCAAAGTCAATTATTGGATCGCAGGTACGTGATTGCAATGATTGAAGGAGGACCTATACCGGTAGGACAGTCTTACTCAGGATGATAGTATGCTATCTGGTTTGCCTTTATCATCGTGTACAGCTTTAGGATCACTACTACACGTTGATAGAGCCCTTAAGATCCTGCTTGACTACCAACAGTATGATGGCGATCATATACGTGAGATTTGGGTAGTCCATATGCACATCCTTAAAAGTGGTCCCTAGTCGTAGGAGTTTCGAGACAGGGCATCGATACTCCAGAGTAGACTAGTGTATACAGTCGAGACCCCGACGAGGGGCGGTGGCCGGTCTCACAAGCCACTGGTGTCAGTTGGATCACCTAAGATGTATACAGGTGCTCATTGGGTTATGAGTACACCGGACAGGACTCGCTGGGAACCTACTAGTTGGTATTATACCTAGCGTCAGATAGCAGTTCCCTGGTGACATGTGTACAGGTTAGTTCATCGACCTGAGGTCGTCATTTGTCTCGTGTGAGTTCCCACTGTGCTTTGATTACGACCCTACCACGGCTCAAAGGAGTCGTGCAAACAGGTTTTAGTTGGGTACAGTCCCGAGCCACATGGAGGCAAGTGAACGGATTGGCAGGGGATTCGTCTCTCCCGGTATTGAGGGTGAGATCGCGCTGTGTCTAGGAGAGCCATTACACCAAGTCCTTGGCCAAGGCAGGTGAGAATTACTGGTAAGTATTCCAATAGTTTCTCAGGGTGTTCAGGGCTACTCTCCGACACGACTTATACCGCTTTTGGGGTCTGACGTTACCAGCCCCTAGGCCCGATATGCGATGCTCATAGACGAACAGACCGGACTGTATGTATATTGTCACTGATAGGCTCAGTAGGGTTCCAGGATGAGTTCGCTCATCAGGCTTCCCTTTCGGTCAGTACATGGGCAGCCGTTACGCATAGCTAGTGCCGCTGACGTGCTTGTGGTTAAACCCACTGCCGGGGTACTGACGAGTCTTTAGAGTCCCCCACAGATAGTTTCCCAAGTTCGGGCAAAACGTTGTAGAGGCCGTATGGTTTTATGGCAAGGTTCGGAAATGCACGTGCATTTGTTCACGTGTCATATTTGGGACAGATAATACTGGTGGGCTTTGGTTTAAGCCGGATCCAAGTATTATATTGAGTCGGAATATTTTAGTCTCTCGTATTCGTATTCGGTCGGAATACGGATACATGTATGTATATACAGGTGAGGGGTATTCTCGTAATCCGTTACGAGAATATTTTAGAAGATGCATTTCTTTTTGGATTAATCATTTTGGTTTAAATGATTATTAAGTTTTGGAAAGGGTGACTCATATAGGTGACACATTTCTTCTAGCATGTTCATTAGTGACTCATGATAATGAGTCATGATAGAATTAATGATAGTTTGTTTTTTGTATGGATATTTTAGGGTTTGTGGAGATATTTTTGGATAGATATTTTTGAGATATTTTCTTTACACAAACCATATATATATCTACACACAAAAGAAAAGATAACCACAAGTTATTATGCTTGAGTTCTTTCTCTCTTGATAGTTTTCTTGAGCTCACCATTTCCAACTCTTTGCATCTTCTTCTACCTCCACCCTATCCCTCTCATGTGATGAGAACCCTAGGGTGTTTAAGACAAAGTATTCTACTCATTCTCTACTTCATCTTGGTCATCTCTTTTAGCAGACTTGATGACCGAGTTGCCTCGGTATAGAGGCGGGGTCCCGTTTAAAGATCCGTTGACGTGGTGCCACCTCGATGAGGAGACGAGAGATCGGAGTTGCCGCGAGGAGCGTGGGATGATGGATAAAGACCGAAGGACTCGGATCGATCGGTATAGCCTTTCTACCTCTTTACAGTTTGTTAGTTTAGCGTTAATGGCAAGATCCGGGTTATAGTATGCGATAGCGCCAGTTATAAAAGTTTTTGTTCCGCGTTTGGCGTCTGAATGACGGCCGGGACGCTACCGTAGACTTACATGGTATCAGAGCCACGCCATTAATCTTTACTAACTTGTTCTAACGTGTTTAAAATATCGATCGAACGAAATTTCCAAAACCGTAATTTTCATGTCAAAGTTTCTGTCGAATTTTTAAACTGGTCTAAAAATCATTTTGAGCATCTCAGAAAATCGTGTAGGCTTTTTTAAGAATACTGTAGAAATTTGGCAGACTGAAGCTTCCAGAGCGCTGCGGAACCGCCGCACAAGCCATGGTTTGGCCGCGGTTTCGCCGCCGTTTTGGAGCAACAGTGAACCATTTTTCTACAGTTGTGTCTTTCATGGGAATTGTGGTTTCTGGAATATTTTGTTTGGGCCCAGATTTTGTTTGAGTACTGCAGTAGTACGTGGGGCCCACTTCGGGAAGTTTTGTCGATCGAAATTTTAAACTTGTTAGTTTACAGTACTTACATTATATCTCCGACCGTGAATGTCATTCGAGCGGTAAATTGCATCTAATTGCTATAGTCCTTTTAGACGGGTTTGCGAACGTGACATTCGCGTTGATGTTCTGTGTTGTGCTATGATGTTGCGGATTTGTCGTGGTGGATAGCTGTGTGCAATGGTAGTGCAGTTTGGAATTATTTGTACATTTGATATTGCGGGGCGAGCGTCCAACATGTGGACTGCCGTCACTGCCTGTTTGTATAATATTCTTTTGGGGCACGACCGGGCTGAGGTTGATGTATCCGTTGTACATATTTTTTATTTCTGTACTAGGTTTAGTCCGTGACGGAGTGCACGGATAGCTGGGTTCTGGAGGGCAACGGGTCCGTATCTCATGGCTTTGAGAGGCAAAGGGGCCTCACTCTAGAATTGGCAAACTATTCGCCGCACTCGTAGGGGGTACAGGTTGACCCAAGATGGAGTGCCCAAGTTATCGGATTCCATGAAGTGCTGGGTGGTCCATTCACTTTGCTGTAGGGGGCTGCCTCGCTTCAGGTTTTGGCGGGTAACATGCCGCACTCGTAGGGGTCTAGGTTTTCATTGCACAGGCTATCCACACTACCCGGAGAACGTCGGGTTTCAGCAGCGGCTCTGTGAAACCTGGGGATCCCAAATTATCTGTATTGTTCTGTGATGCTTATTACTTTTCTGTAATGTTGCATATTATCATGCCTGGAGCGATTATTGTATATTGGTATATATACTAGTAGATGTTGTATATGTTTTGCACCCTCGCTAGTCCAGTCCCCGCTCTGTCGTTAGTTAAGTAACCTAACGGGCAATGATGGGACCCAGTGACGAATGCGGATGGCATATACGTACATTTTATTTTCGTTCTTTTCTGGTGTGATTAAATGATGGGACTGTGTTGATTCTGATCAATGCAAAGGAAAACAAACCTGTTTGGACGTTTTTGGAACAGTTTTAAAAAATGTTATTACAAGGACGTTTTCTTTTGTTTTGCATAGTGGTATTCAGTTGGAATATCCTGCACCTCATTCGACGAGGCAAGGGCCAAGATCCCTTCACCGGGAGTGACCCCTTGGGCAGAAGTTTGCATCAGGGTAATAACTTCACTATAGTCGATTACATGTTGCTTTGCATCGTGGTATTCAGTTGGAATATCCTGCACCTCATTCCACGAGGAAAGAGCCGAGATCCCTTCACCGGGAGTGACCTCTTTAGCAAAGGTTTTCGCCACTATATTTTCTAAAAAGCTATCAGGTTCCTTCAGCGATATCAAGTTCGTTACGTTAAACGTTTTTCGCCAAAAACCAGCCGTAGCCCTCCGTCATTTCATTTGGGTATTCAGTAGTATTCAAGCTATGTATTTTGACCAACGCCAAGGCATAGTGTTTGGTAGCTGCTGGGTATTCATCTGTTGCATAGATAGATGAGTTGGTTTGGGACAGTCGTTCTGCCATTTGGCCAACGTCAAGGGCATGTGCGGATGGGTTCAAATTGACAAGATAATGATGGGTAGAAATTGGCATGTGACTTATGGCATTTTGGCCAACGTCAAGGTCATAAGAGCATAGGGCAAAAATCACATCGGGAGTTTCTAAAGAAACTGAAACTTACCAGGCTTGCGCATACCTTCTGGAGTGTGATAACATGACTGGATTCCTTCACGTTATCATGCGATGAGAGTTGGATCCTGATTCCCACTGATGAGTTGGTTTACACTTCGGGTGATCCCGATTGATTCTTCTTTCAAGTTTGGAGGAGAATTTGACAGTACAGTGGGAGGTTTCCTGATTAGATAAAGTGATAACCATTCTGATCTAGGTTAGAGTGCACGCAGAGTGTTTCTTTTTTCTCTCTCTTTTGCTGCAACCATTGACCGACCCTAGACTATGACTCAGTGACCAAGTTGACCGAACCTTCTTAAAATACTGGCTTTTGGATTGCCTGAGTTACATAAGTCATTGCCGCTCCTTCTTTTACCCTTTGAATTTCTCAGAACACCTCGTATCACTACGAACATCCACTTCCATTGGATAGATCCATCGTATAGTTATATACAAACTCGAAGGGACTTCTTCGAGGATGGATCAAGGTTCAGGAGAAATTGAATTGGTTTATTCAGTTGTCTTTTATCATCACCTTCTCTCAGGTTGCGAGGGTCCTTGGTTTAGGAGAGTACACCTATTACGCTTATTGGATAGTCTTCTTCCAAACCATAGGCAGGTGCCGACAGGTAGGGAATGAAGAAAACCAATTAGCCTAAGTAGGGTGTACAGAAAGTAATAAGTAAAGACAAAATAAAGGGATTAGAAAGAGGGCAAAGTAAATTGCGACTGCTATCATTCACGACCAAACCGTGTACTTCATCGCCACTCCTACTTCACCTTTGCTTTTTTCCCCAGTTCGGGAGAAATAGAATAAGGTATTATTCAGTTGTCTTTTATCATCACCTTCTCTCAGGTTGCGAGTACTCCTAGGATTAGGAGAGTACACCTATTATGCTTACTGGATAGTCTTCTTCCAAACCATAGGCTGGTGCCGAACGGTAGGGAAGGAAGAAAACCACTTAGCCTAAAGGGGTGTACAGAAGGTAACGACTAAAGACAAATAAAGGGATTTGGAGAGATGGCAAACAAATATACGATTACAGTCATGAATTGGATTATGGAAGAGGCATTACTAGGAATACCCGGATACCCCTATAAAACATTTTCATGTTGCAGTTTCACTGTGCATTGTTAAAGGAAAACTGATTTCCCGATTAGATACTTACTCCAGGGTATGTATTTACCAGGTAAGATTCTCACATCTGTATGGTTTTACAGATGATGAGTGGGAGTAAGTTATTGGGAATTAGGTGATCATCCTCATTATATCGGAATTCGTTGTAAATGGTGATATTTGAGGAAATCGCCTGGGTTTTTGCCGGACGGCATGTATTTGGTTTTGAGTATCCGTTGTTGTGCACCAATTTCAAAATGATATATCTGTACGTTTATTTTAATAAAGTGAGATATAACTTTTTAAAATTATGTCCGTGACATTTACCTATATCAGTTGACGATTGGGTAAAGAGCATTGAACAGCGGAGTAGTTCTTAACCATAAGTACCGTTTTCAACCTACGATGCACAGGTTTTGAGTTATTCAACTCAGCGGACTTATACAGAATATTGTATGTTGTCCAGTGTCCATCAGGACAAAGGGGTTGGTCCTCGTACTATGTACTGTTTACTTGTGACTTCTTTAGTTTTTAGACAAGTGTTTCGTAGAAATACTTGGTCTAAGTTTTAAGAAGTTGCGGGTATAGGAATAAAGTAGAGAACCAGATGTCGCAAGTATCGGGATTCTTCAAAGAGATAGAAGATGTAGATACTTGTGATTGGTATTCAGTTGATAGTTATAGTTTTGAGAAACTTATTTCTCTTTCAGGTTACTCATAATTGGATGCATTCCTAAGTTGAGTAATGCTGATCGGCCTCTCTCCATTAAGTTGATATGCACTGGAGACAGCTGCATGATTAAAATATGGTTCCAAATTAAATAAGTGCCAAAGTTTCTATATTGGATATAGAATGGTTCATATCTTAACGATGTTAAGGTACGGGGAGTTGTCCGGATTATGCTTAAAACCAGACTTTGGATAAATCATGGCACGTTTCTATAATGGCAGTTTGTGGGTTGGCCCAGGCTATGACGAGGGTTGACGTTCTACTATCTGGAAGATCAATAGTGATATTGTTCTTGACTCGCCACAGTTTTAGTAAAATGGATTTTTTCAGAAAACAGTAATGGGAGTATGGTAGAACTGGAAGTGATTCCAGAACCGCAAACGATTATGGAAAATTTAATAGGACCTAAAGATTCAATCAGGTTTGACATTCCAATAGCCACTCCGTAGATATGGTGGGTAACCTCAGGCACCCGAGAGGTACTCCGGTAGCCTCAAGGACGGTGACAGGGAGGTTCTTGTTTACCCAGACTTGACACTACTGTTGTTCCAGGCTATGAGACCCGGCAGGAGGTTAAGTATAGCGTCGTTCTAAGCTGGCTTTAGAAGTGCACGTATATATTATTCTGCCAAAGGGTTGTTGTGGTCAGTGGAAGTAGCGGAAGTATAGTGGGCAAGTAGCTTATGTCTATTTATAGACTTGAGCAGATATAGTAGGGATAGATCATCTAATTTTGATGTGACAGTCATGGGTTTGACTTCATCAGAATAGGGGATGGATCTGTTAAGAAGGTAGTAGGGTGTGATGTCCTGGTATTTGGATGACATACACAGAGTAGGAAGTAAAATTCCTATACTACGATCGGTTATACTTTGGTTGTCACACAGTTGTTTCTCCACACAGGATATGGATATAATATAAGACATTCTGGTTACTAGATCTATGGTTTTAGATCTAGATTTGGGTAGTTTCCCAATATGGGTACTTTGACAGTATTCTAATAGTATTTTAGAATGGATGAATCCTGGCATGGTAGTGTACCTGCAGGTGATGGAGTCACCCTCTCTAAATGTGTCTTACAGACTAAAGGGGAGAGGGATGTGCATGATTAACATATCACTTTCTTAGGCAATTGAGTTGATCATCAGATGTCAAGTACCACACCAGATGTTGTTTTTGCACTAGATGCAATAAGTTTATATTAATCCAATCCTGGAGAAATATACGGAAGCAGTTTTTAGAACATAAGTGGATGTTCTAGGGATTTGATAACGACAGCCTCTTTAGGAGACGATTATCATTCCAAGCTTCCAAGGTGACATGGATGACAGAGTGATTGTCAGAGTTATAGTTTTCCCTCTGACGAGGGGCAGTATTATGGACAGGCGGTCTAAGAGGATACTGTGGGAGGCATGGTGCAGGATACTGATTAGGTTCAGTTGTCGATACAGTCTAAGAAGTTTGGATTTGGAGTTCATTTATGAACTAGGTCCCATCAAATATCCAGACATATTCTAAGACAGGTATTACTCAATTCGGGAGATGGTTTTCTCCGTGAACTTGAGATTAAGAGAGACATAGAAAGAAACATCAGGGCGGATCCACTCACTGAGGCTATTTCTCGAACACAAGAGTTTTTACAAACGAGCTTTTTGAAACTGTTTAGTAGAGGAGTTGGGTGTTCGGTATCACACGGGCTGTGAGTATGCGACATCGGAATAATTAGCCTTCAGTGCAAGTGGGAGATTGTTGGTTATAGTGCCCTCAAAGTCAATTATTGGATCGCGGGTACGTAATTGCAATGATTGAGGGAGGACCTATACCGGTAGGACAGTTTTACTCAAGATGATAGTATGCTATTTGGTTTGCCTTTATCATCGTGTACAGCTTTAGATAACACGATCACTACTACACGTTGATAGAGCCCTTAGGATCCTGCTTGACTACCAACAGTATGATGGCGATCATATACGTGAGATTTTGGTAGTCCATAAGCACATCCTTAAAAGTGGTCCCTAGTCGTAGGAATTTCGAGACAGGGCATCGATACTCCAGAGTAGACTAGTGTATACAGTCGAGACCCCGACGAGGGGCGGTGGCCGATCTCACAAGCCACTGGTGTCAGTTGGATCACCTAAGATGTATACAGGTGCTCATTGGGTTATGAGTACACCGGACAGGACTCGCCGGGAACCTGCTAGTTGGTATTATACCTAGCGTTAGATAGAAGTTCCCTGGTGACATGTGTACAGGTTAGTTCATCGACCTGAGGTCGTCATTTGTCTCGTGTGAGTTCCCACTGTACTTTGATTACTACCCTACCACGGGTCAAAGGAGTCGTGCAAACAGGTTTTAGTTGGGTACAGTCCCGAGCCACATGGAGGCAAGTGAACGGATCGGCAGGGGATTCGTCTCTCGCGGTATTGGGGGTGAGATCGCGCTGTGTCTAGGAGAGCCATTACACCAAGTCCTGTCCAAGGCAGGTGAGAATTACTGGTAAGTATTCCAGTAGTTTCTCAGGGTGTTCAGGGCTACTCTCCGACACACTTATACCGCTTTTGGGGGTCTGGCGTTACCAGCCCCCTAGGCCCGATATGCGATGCTCTTAGAAGAACGGACCGGACTGTATGTATATTGTCACTGATAGGCTCAGTAGGGTTCCAGGAAAAGTTCGCTCATCAGGATTCCCTTTCGGTCAGTACATGGGCAGCCGTTACCCACAGCTAGTGCCGCTGACGTGCTTATGGTTAAACCCACTGCCAGGGTACTGACGAGTCTTTAGAGTCCCCTAAAGATAGTTTCCTAAGTTCGGGCGAAACATTGTAGAGGCCGTATGGTTTTATGGCAGGGTTCGGAAATGCACGTGCATTTGTGCACGTGTCATATTTCGGACAGATAATATTGGTGGGCTTTAGTTTAAGCCTGATCCAAGTATTATATTGAGTCGGAATATTTTAGTCTCTCGTATTCATATTCGGTCAGAATACGGATACAGGTATGTATATACAGGTGAGGGGTATTCTCGTAATCCGTTACGAGAATATTTTAGAAGATGCATTTCTTTTTGGATTAATCATTTTGGTTTAAATGATTATTAAGTTTTGGAAAGGGTGACTCATATAGGTGACACATTTCTTCTAGCATGTTCATTAGTGACTCATGCTAATGAGTCACTAAGTGAGTCATGATAGAATTAATGATAGTTTGTTTTGTGTATGGATAATTTAGGGTTTGTGGAGATATTTTTGGATAGATATTTTTGAGATATTTTCTTTACACAAACCATATTTATATCTACACACAAAAGAAAAGATAACCACAAGTTATTATGCTTGAGTTCTTTCTCTCTTGATAGTTTTCTTGAGCTCACCATTTCCAACTCTTTGCATCTTCTTCTTCCTCCACCCTATCCCTCTCATATGATGAGAACCCTAGGGTGTTTGAGAAAAAGTATTCTACTCATTCTCTACTTCATCTTGGTCATCTCTTTTAGCAGACTTGATGACCGAGTTGCCTCGGTATAGAGGCGGGAGCCCGTTTAAAGATCCGTTGACGTGGTGCCACCTCGATGAGGAGACGAGAGATCGGAGTTGCCGCGAGGAGCGTGGGATGATGGCTAAAGACCGAAGGACTCGGATCGATCGGTATAGCCTTTCTACCTCTGTACAGTTTGTTAGTTTAGCGTTAATGGAAAATCCGGGTTATAGTATGCGATAGCGCCAGTTATAAAAGTTTTTGTTCCGCGTTTGGCGTCTGAATGACGGCCGGGGCGCTACCGTAGACTTACATATATATGTCCAAGCATCCACTATATCATACAATAATGGCCTCTAGGGCATATATATTCCTAACAGTAACTTACAGCTTTTGCATATTGAAATTCAATATGGATTAGGCATAGGTGGAAGGAAGGGACTATAGAATTAATTTGGTATACAACTCATTCTCCAACGTAGTTCCTAGGTCTGGGAGCTCTTCAATGAGAGTAATCATCTTCAGGACGTGGTCCCTAACAGATGATCCGATAGCCAACCTTGCTTGAAACAATTTCTTCGAGGTCTCGTATCTTGCGATACTATATTGCTCTTCATATAAGTCTTTGGTATGGAGGAAGATGGAAGCAAGGTCCATCTTCTCGTGCCGCCTCTGATATTCATTATCCATGGAGGCCAGCACGAGGCACTTGGCTTTCGCGCAATCAAAATCCCAAATCATACAGACCTCAATGTCCGAGACCGAGGATTCTGGACCTGGAACAGGGGGGCTTTAGCCATGAGGACTTATGCAACTTTATCATAAGTAAGGGCCATATGGACGTTCCTTAGCCAGTCTTTATAATTCGCCTCAGCGAGTTTGTTTTTATCTAATATTAGCTTAAGTCCTGTCATGGTCACTGCAATTTGGAGAGAGAGAAAAGAAACTATCAACATTTGCTCTTGCAAGTTTAGATTGGTTTTTAGTTTATCTAAACAGGATGGCTCCCAGTGTTTTCTTGAATTCTCCTTCAAACCCTAAAAGAAGAATTAGTTAGGATTAATCGCACCCTACAAGTTCGCTTATCTTTTGGTCAGGACAGTGTTGGTACTTCGGAGGGAGGTGCCCCGTGCTTTTGCACGAACCTAATTAAATAATCGCGTTTTCCCATAGGCGTGGCCCCGTTAATACCTTTCTAAATACCTACTTGATTAGCTAATTGCAAAGTGAAAAATTCTCCCGAAGAGTAGAGGATACTCATAGTAGAATCGGGACCCAACTATCATTGTATGATAATTTTGAAGGAAGCCTACCAAAACTACCACACTCCAGAAGGTATGCAACACTTACAAGTTTCCTGTATATTTGAAACTCCCGATGTGGTTTTTTCCCTGAGCGCTTATAATCTTGATGAAGGTCAAAACATTATAAGTCGCAAGTCAAGTTTAACCCGTCATTGTCCAGATTAATCTAGACCTATTCGTACAAGCCCTTGATGAAGGTCAAAATAGTTGTATGCATGTCCTAGATTAATGCATCTATCTATGCTACAGATAAGCACCCACTAGCTACCAAACACTATGTCTTGGCGAAGGTCAAAACACATAGCATGAATACTAGTAGATACTTATCTGAAATGACAGGGGGCTACGGCTGGTTTTGGAGAAAACGTTTAACGTAATGAACTTGATATAGTCGAAGGAACCGAATAGCTTTTGAAAAGGAGTGGTTTAAGCTCGACTTTTAAAAGTTGTTTTTGAAGAAAACCGAGTGATTTTGCAATTGTTCAAATGACGTCAGATTTTAGGTTTATTATTTTGCATTAAGTGAGATTAATGCGGTCCCATCAATTAACCTTATCACATCACAAAAAGAACGAAAATAGAATATATGTATATGTCATCCGCATTCGCCACGGGCCCCATCATGCATCGTTAGGTTACTTAACTAATAGCAGAGCGGGGGCTGGACTAGCGCGGATGCAAAACATATACAGCATTTATTTATACATACATACATATATATATATATATACATACATATATATATATATCCAAATCACAGGAATGATAAGCAACACAGGCAGATATAATCATCACAGACAATGGAAAATGGATCAACTAGGAACATTTGCATTTCAATGAGCCACCTATGAAACACGGTCCTCCACGGTCATGTGAATAGACGAGTGTGAATCATCCTAGACCCCTATGAGTGCGGCAAGCTACCTGCCAATCCTAGAATTGGGTGACCCGGATCTCGACTCCTCAAGATGGCCACCTACTGAATCCTAGAACCCGGTAGCTTGTGCACTCCTCCGTGGGTCAATCCTAGATGCGAAAATGAAAAGTAATATACAGCCGGTGACTATATCCTCAACCCGGATGCGCCCCAATAAAAGAATATACAAGAATTATTACATGAATTACAAAAAATCCACTCACATCTCACATCCAGATTCACACCGAGCCAATCACACGACGATCCATGAAACTATTCACATCCGAACATCACAAGATACGTGCAACCCCTTCTAATGGATGTATAGCGATTAGAAGACGTTTAAGAACACATATACACATCATAAAGCATGTAAATAAAACCACGATGTTATAAAATCTGTGTACAATTAGCAAACAACACCAATTTTCCATGACATGAAAATTCAGTTTACTAAAGTCCCCAAAAGATTCGTTTTAAGGCAATCCGGGAGTTGAAACGAACTCGAAACCCGTCCAAATTTTCGTGGAGGTGAGAGGGAAAAAGTAACTGTCGATCCAGGGGCCTCGGGGAGGTACCCACCCCCAGGGGCTATGTGGCCCCTAAGGGGAAGCAGACCCGAGAGCACCCTTTTGGGGTGCTCTCGGGTCACCACCCCCCAAGGCCGCCTTGTGGTGGTCTTGGGGGGTGGGCCCAGCCTTGGGTCCCCCTCGAGGTATCTACAGGGTGCCATGCTTCATCCCGTGGCTTCTCAGTTCAAACCGTGAGCCCACGAGGGTGTGCAAACGCTATAAAACAATATTTTTAGGGATTGTTTTTGTCGGCAGTTCGTGCGCGACAAAAACGATGGATTTTAAACGTCGCTATGAGCTATCTAAGGCTTATCTAGTGGCTTTAATACCATGTAAATCGATGTTGCACACTCCACAGGGTTTGTGGAGAGGCGGAATTTACAAAAAATAATTTTTTAGCAAGCAACATCGACTAAACTTCCAAAATCTACCATAAGCCTAGCTAACAAAACTCACTAAAGTTCTAATCTACTATGATAGTGATTTATACCTTTATGATACAAGTCTTCGGGTCTTCTTTTCCTCTTCTTGTGATCCTTGTTAGTATGTATCGAGTTTGGTAATTGGCCTCCTCGTGTCGAAGACGATCCACCTGAGAGTCTTTGGTTCAAGCTCTAATCTCAAGAATGAGGTAACTAAAGTACCTAATTTGCTAATCTAGATAGCTTAGAAGATGTATAGAGTTAATTGGACTAATTTATCTCAAAACACCCTAGGTTTCACAACTCATGTGAGCTTAGGATTTGAGGAAGAAGAAGGGAGCAAAGGAGGAGAGAGAATGTCAAGTGTAGAATGAATGAAGAATGGCTAAGCTCTAAACCATCAAGCATTTCATTTTTCCATAAAATATAGTAGCTATGCTTGAATAGTGATGACAAATGAATAAAGAAAAGAAATAGCCATGCTTCATACCATGCTTTGAAAAAACACACCCCTGCACCTCATTTTCTATTTTCAATAAATAGATATATCAAAAATAAGGTGTCTCTTTCTAGAAACACTTCTTGTGAAATTACAATAATTCCCTCACCATATATACATACCCGTATTCGTACTACAAAAAATACGAATACCAAGAGATAAAAATAATCCAATAATATAATACTAGAATGCGGCTTAATCCTAAGCCCGCTAATATTATCCGTCCGAATAAAATCCGTGTAGCTAGTACACGTATATGATCGGAACCCTGCACGTAAAAATCAAATGGCATCTACATCGTTTCGCCTGAACCAGGGAAACCCTCTGTGTGGGACTTTAAAGACTCGACAGTACACTGGCAGGTTTAACCATAAGCCCATCAGCGACACTTGCTGTACGTAACGGCTACTTAGGTACCTGTCGAAAAGAAGGCCGATGAGCAAACTCATCCGAACTCTTACTGAGCATATCCCTGAAAATCTACATACATTCCAGTCTGTTCGTCTGAGAGTATCGCATACCTTGTTTAGGGGGTGGAAAACGTCAGACCCCTAATAACCTGACAAGTCGTACCGATGTGGCTCAAGACCATCCGAGAATATACTGATCTAACTATCAGTAATTCTCAATCCGCCCTGGCCAGAGACTGTTGGCTATATTGCCCTCAAGTCAATTATTGGATCACAGGCACGCGATTGCGATGATTGAGGGAGGACCTATCCGGATAGAACAGTCTTACTCAAAATGATAGTATGCTATCTGGTTTGTCTTTATCATCATGTACATGCTTCACGTGGCATTACAGATCACTATTACATGTTGATAGAGCCCATAGGATTCTTGCTTGACTACCTGCAGTATGATGGCGATCATATACGTGAGAGCTGGGTGGTCTATAAGCACATCCTTAAATGTCCCTAATCGTGGGATTTTCGAGACTGGGCATCGATACTCCAGAATAGACTAGTGTATACTGATCGAGACCCCGACGAGGAGCGGTGGCCAGTCTCACAAGCCATTGGTGTCAGTTTGTTCACCTAAGATGTATACAGGTACTCATTGGGTTATAAGTACACCGGACAGACTCGCCGGGAACATTCTAGTTGGTATTATACCTATTATCAGATAGCAGTTTCCAGGTGACATATGTACAGGTTAGTCTATCGACCTGAGATCGTCATTTAACTCATGTGAGTTCCCACTGTGCTTTGATTACTACCCTACCACGGCTCAAAGGAGTCGTGCAAACAGGTTTTAGTTGGGTACAGTCCCGAGCCACATTGAGGCAGTGAGCGGATCGTCAGGAGTTTCGTCTCCTCCGGTATTGGAGGTTAATGTCGCGTTGTGCATGGGTGGCCATCACCAGAAATCCTTGGCCAAGGTAGTCGAGAATTACTGATCTAGGATCGGTAGTTTCTCAGGTGGTGATAGATTTCATACCGACACTAAATGTCGCGTTATTAGGAGTATGATTTTATCTACCCCACTAGACTGGATATGCGATACTCATAGACGAACGGACCGGAATGTGCGGATATTTTCACTATCGGGCTCAGCAAGGGTTTCAGGATGAGTTTGCTCGTCGGCCTCCCTTTCGCTCAATACCTGGATAGCCGTTACGTACAGCTAGTGCCGCTGACGTGCTTGTGGTTAAACCCACTGCCAGCATATGGACGAGTCTTTAGAGTCCCCCACAGAGGGTTTTGTTGGGATTGCTTAGCACTTTAACTAGGGTTTGCTAGCAACACACATGCCACAATAAAATTTTTAGGGTGCTAAGTAATCTTTAACCTAGGATCAAACTAGAAGTTTAGGGTAACAAAAAAGTATCACATACTAAAACAAGTGTCTAACACTAAGTGAGGGAAAATACAACCTTTGTAAACCTCCTTGCTAGACTTCTTGGATCATCTTGAGTTTGCACCGGCTTGCTTGAGATCTTCTAAGTCCACGATGATCCAACCGGGGCCCCTTTTCTCAAGCTACAAGTTTCACTTAATCTAGGATGAAGATGAAGCAAACACTCTAATCTAGTGGGCTATACTAAAGTAGAATGGTGATGTGGGTTTGGATCTCACTTAAAATCCTTTCCTTTTTACCTCCTTCACTCACTTTAGAAAAGGTAGTAAGCTTTGAGGAGGAAGAAGGAGGAAATGGAAATGCTAGAGCTCTTTTTCTTTCTGATAAAAACTAAATGAAAATGAGAAGAGATAATATATATGAGAGTCTCTCTCTCATCCAACCATGGTAAACAAAATATCTAGATATTTTATCATTGAGTTAAAACCCAAATGTAAATTAATCCATGGTTAATTAGTAGGTGAAGTGTGGTCAAGTCTAAACAAATATCAACCATGAATTAATCCATTTTACTTTTCTCAAATAATAAAATATATGGATATTTTATATCATGTGAGTCTTGTATTCCCATCTCCAATGTATCAACAACCATGATAAGTATGTATGCATGTATGTGTGCATACACATAACATGTGCACATACACCCATTCATGCATGCATGCAAATAGAAAAGGTTTTAAATGAAAAAGGCTAATGGTCATTATTAAACCAACACTTGATTTAATAACCCGGTCATATCACATACGACCCGACCAATAGAAAACGCCAGATTACAACGCGGTATCACATACTCGCATTTAATCAAGCATCCGCGCATATCCCCATATGCACCCCCACATCGTTTCTCCTGAGCTAGGTAGCCCCATTGTGGGACTCTAAGACTCGTCAATACGCTAGCAGTAGGCAGTGATCATATCATATACCCACAAACCATCAGCGGCACCAGCAGTGCGTAACGGCTCCTAGGTATTGATCGATCAGAAGAAAAACAAGCGAACCTGTAAAAACTCCTGTCGAGCCAACCAGTAACACTTACCGTACAGTCCGGTCTTTTTGTTAAATTTGCTGCATATCGAGTTTAGGGATAGCAACGTCGACCCCAATAACTCAATAAGTCGTGCCGATGAACGGTCTATAACAGATCGAGAAACTATTAATAACACTTATCAGTAAATCTCAACAGCCCTGGTCAGGGACATACTGATATAGCCAATTGAGCACAGCGCAACATCAATCCCGAATACCGGGAGAGAAGAAACCCCTCCTATCGCTCATTACCTCCACATGTCTCGGGACTGTACCCAAAAGCCACCTGTTTGCTTGACTCAATAGAGCCGTGGTAGGGTAGAAATCAAAGCACGGTGGGAGAACACATAAGACTCTATGACGATCTCGGGTCTACAGACTAACCTGTACTAGTGTCACCTGAGAACTGCTATCCGACGATAGATATAATACCATATAGGAGTTCTCGGTGAGTCTGTCCAGTGTATCCAGTCTCCACTGAGCACCCGCATACGATCTCGATGTTAAACATCAATGGATATGGGAACATCCATCGCCCATCACATGGTCTAGTATCATATACGCTAGTCTACTCTGGAATATCGATGCCCCATCTCGATACACCCACGACTAGGGACATTTCAGGATATGCTTATAAACTACACATGTCCCACTAGTATGATCTACATCATAATCACAGTAGTCAAGCAAATATCCTCAGGGCTTTATCAACATGTGCAAATGAATAAAAGCATGATCAAGTGAACATGTCAAATAAACAGTAACCAAATAGCATACTATCATGTCGAGCAAGAATGTCCTTTGTGTGTGTGTATATATATATATACATATATAAATACATCCACTATCATATAATGGCCTCTAGGGCATACATATATCTAACAATCTCCCACTTGCACTAAGGCTAGTTATTGGCGTATCTCATACCCAACATCTCAAAAAGTCGCTCATGCTGCGGCTGAGGGAGGGCCTTGGTGAGTGGATCCGCGGTGTTATTCTTTGTGTCTACTCTCCTAATCTCGATCTCGCGGCGATCAACTATCTTCCGGATCAGATCAAAACACCTCAGGATGTGTCTGGACCGCTGATGGGATCTAGGCTCCTTGGCTAACGCCATAGCCCCATTATTATCACAATACAATGGTATTGGATCAATAATGGTTGGAACTACTCCTAGCTCCGAGACGAACTTCCTCGTCCAGACGGCTTCCTTGGCGGCATCATTTGCAGCAATGTACTCAGCTTCCATCGTAGAGTCTGCAACAGTATCCTGTTTGGAACTGTTCCAACTCACCGCCCCTCCATTGAGGGTAAATACAAACCCAGAGATTGATTTGTTGTCGTCCTTATCACTCTGGAAGCTCGAATCGGTAAAGGCCTCCATTTGGAGATCTCCATTACCATACACCAAGAATAATTCTTTAGTCCTTCGTAAGTACTTAAGAATGTTCTTCACAGCTGCCCAGTGATTCTCCCCTGGGTTGAACTGATACCTGCTCACTACACCAAGTGCATAAGCTACATCAGGGCGTGTACATAACATCGCATACATTATAAATCCTACGGCTGAAGCATAAGGTATAATGCTCATGCGAGCTCTCTCTACATCGGTCTTTGGGCAAAAGTCCTTGGAGAGAGTGACTCCATGGCAAGCGGGTAAGGCACCCCGCTTGGAGTCTTCCATACTAAACCTCTTTAGGATGGTGTTGATGTACCTGGTTTGGGACAATCCCAATAACCTTTTGGATCTATCCCTATAGATCTGAATACCCAATATGTACATGGCATCACCCAGGTCCTTCATGGAGAACCTTTGTGATAAGAATGATTTGACCAACTGTAGCATAGAAATATCATTTTCTATCAGAAGAATGTCATCCACGTACAATACGAGGAATGTGACAGCTCTCCCTACAGCCTTCTTATAAACACAAGGTTCATCTGGATTTTTGATGAAATCAAACTCTTTGATAACATCATCAAAACAGATGTTCCAACTCCGTGACGCCCTCTTTAGTCCATAAATGGATTTAAGCAATCTACATGCTTTCCCGCTGCTCCCACCGTCAACGAAGCCCTCCGGCTGATCCATATAAACACATTCTTCTAAATCACTATTTAGAAATGCAGTTTTAATGTCTATCTGCCAGATTTCATAGTCGTAGTGAGAAATAATAGCAAGTAGGATCCGAATGGATTTAAGCATGGCTACGGGAGCAAAGGTTTCGTCATAGTCTAGACCTGGTCTTTGACGAAATCCTTTCGCCACAAGTCATGCCTTATAGGTCTCTACCTGCCCATCTACACCAATCTTTCTTTTAAAGATCCATTTGCACCCTACGGGTTTTACCCCAGGGGGTACAACGTCCAAAATCCATACTTTGTTGGTGTACATAGACTCCATTTCAGATCTCATGGCATCCAACCACTTCATAGAGTCTCCACTCGTGATAGCTTGCTGAAAACTGGTAGGATCATCATCCTCCATGATACAATCTTCTCTATCACCATCAATGAGAAAACCGTAGTATCTCTCCGGTAGGCGAGAAGTCCTACCAGATCTACGGAGTGGTTGAGGTTCATTAGTTTCTGTTGCAACGGCCGGTTCAACCAAGTCGTCATTTGTAACTTGTGTCTCTAGAACCTCTTCTAGGTCTACCACGCTGCCATCTGTATCATTTGTAAAAATTTCTTTTTCTAAAATTGTGGCATACTGAGAAACAAACACCTTTTGTTCCTCCTTGTGGTAGAATAGATATCCATATGAGTTCTTTGGATATCCCACAAACTTACACATGACTGACCGTGTCTCGAGTTTGTCCAGATTTTGCTTTTTGACATAGGCCGGACAACCCCAAATCTTAACTCGTTTAAGAGATGTCTCTTCCCATGCCATATCTTATATGGCGTGGTAGACACGGTTTTGGTTGGAACCCTGTTCAATAGAAACGCTGCAGTCTCCAATGCATGCCCCCAAAATGAGACAGGTAACTCAGCATCACTCATCATAAAACGAACCATATCTAAGAGGGTCCGATTCCGACGTTCTGACACACCGTTGTACTGTGGTGTGTAAGGAGGAGTTGGCTGAAAGAGAATCCCATTCTCTTTTAGAAAGTCTGCAAACTCTGTACTGAGGTACTCACCACCTCGGTCTGATCGACGCATCTTGATACTCAATCCGGTTTGTTTTTCTACTTCAAGTTTCTACTCAGTGAATTTCTGGAAAGCTTCAGACTTATGCTTTAGTAAAAACACATGACCGAACCTTGAGAAATCATCAGTAAAAGTTATGAAATAAGAAAAACCGCCTCTAGCCTATATAGACATTGGCCCGCATACATCACTATGTATGAGGCCTAAGAGCTCAGTAGCTCTTTCTCCGTGTCCTGTAAATGGAGTTTTGGTCATTTTACCCTTGATACAAGACTGGCAAGTCGCATAAGATTTATATTCAAAGGGATTCAAATATCCATCTTTATATAGCTTGTTTAGTCTTGTTTCGTTAATATGACCAAGTCTACAGTGTCAAAGAAAAGCTTCATTTATTTCGGAAAGTTTTCTTTTATTAGTGTGTTGTATGCTGAAAACTGTGTATTGATTTAGGACATATATCCCGTTATTAAGTGTACCATACCCAACCAACATTTGATTCAGGTTAATGTTCATAACATTATTCTACAATACAAAATTATATCCTTCATTGTCTAACAAAGAAACGGATATTATATTACAAAGCATACTAGGTACATAATAACATGGGTTCAAAACTAATATACACCCTGATAGCAACCCCAGGTGATACTCTCCCACTGAAACCACATGTACATTGGAACCATTTCCAACCCGGACAGTATGGTCTTCTGTCTTCAAAACTTTGTTATTTCTCAGCCCCTGCATGGAATTGCATATGTGAGAACCTGAACCGGTATTTAATACCCAGGAAGCAGAGTTTATAGAAAAACAGTTTTCTGTCACAAACACACCTGAAGCGGAAGCATCACCATGCTTCTTCTTCATGAGATCCAGGTACTCAGCACAGTTGTGCTTCCAGTGTCCCGCTTTGTGGCAGTGATAACATTCCCCTTTCCCCGATTCCCCAGCCTTGGACTTGTCTTCCGCCTTAGCCTTTCTTAACTCCACCTCTAGGTTTGGTGGGTTTCTTCTTCATCTTTCCCTTGGCCTTGGCCTTCGGGCGAGAGGAGGAAGATAGCCCAGCAATCAAAGCGGGAGTCTTCACTGACTTCAGTATGCTCTCTGCACTCCTCAACATATTGAGAAGTTCAGGCAGTGACTTCTCCATATTGTGCATGTTGAAGTTAACTACAAATTGAGCAAAGGCTGGAGGGAGAGACTGTAAAACAATATCAACATATTGTTCGTTCTCCATTGTCCATCCGAGGTCCTCAAGCTCTTCTATAAGAGCTATCATCTTCAGAACATGGTCACCTACTGGTGTGCCAGGAGTCATCCGCATCTGTAACAGCTTTCTAGATGCTTCGTATCGTAGGACACGAGATTGCTCCCCATACAACTCTTTTGTATGGAGAAAGATGAATTGGGCATCCATCTGCTCGTGCTTCTTTTGATGTGTGTTATCCATCGATGCAAGCGCGAGACATTTGGCCATAGCACAGTCAGCGTCCTATGTCTTGCGGATTTCCCATATCCACAACTGAAGATTTACAACCTGGGACGGGCGGGGCTGGAGCCGTGAGGACATATGATACCTTATCATAAGTCAATGCAATGTTAATGTTCCTCAGCCAGTCTTTATAATTGGTCCCATTCAGTTTATTTTTCTCTAGTAAAAGCTTAAGTCCTGTCATTGGTATCTACCATTAAGAGAGAAAAAATACACTCAGCGAAAGCTCTTGCAAAGATCGGATTGGTTATTATCTTATCTAATCGATGTCTCACACTGCTTTCATCAAATTTCCCTTCAAACCTTAAAAAGAAAACTAGTCAGGATTAATTACATTCTACAACTTCGCTAACCGTTTAGCCAGGCCAGTGTCGGTACTTGAGGGAGGTTCCCCGTGCTTTCGCACGGACCTAATTAAAATAAACCTCATTTCCCAGAGGCGTAGCCCCGTTGACACCTTTCTAGACACTTAATGGGTTAGCTAATTGTAAAGTGCAAAACTCTCCTGGGAGCAACTCTTGCTCACAGTGGGATCGGGATCCAACCTTCATATGGAAGGTATGCAATCTCATTGCAAATTTTAACTATTGAAACTCCCGATGTGGTTTTTACCCCTAGTACTCATGACCTTAACTATGGTCAACAAATCATAAGCACTAGTCAAGTTCTACCCGTCATTTCTCGATTAATTAGACCCAGTTATATGACCCTTAACTATGGTCAACAAAGTCATATAATTGTCCCAAGTAATCGCATCATATGCTGTGTAGGAAGACATCACTTAGCTACCGTACACTACGCCTTAACTATAGTCAACAAACGTAACACGAATACTAAGTACTCTACTTCCTAAAATGACGAAGGGTTGCGGATGGTTTTTAAGAAAAACCTTTAACGCTTTGAACTTGATATCATTGTAGAATCAAATGGTTTTCAAAAGGAGTGGCTTAATATCCGCAAGTTTGAAATGTAGCTTTTTCGTAAAAAGCCGAGTGGGTTTCAAATTCGATTCTACAACATCTTTTAGGTTTATTTTTCCTTACATTAATCATATTAATGTCGTCCCGTCATTTAAGTCCTTAAACCATCACAGAAAAGAAATGAAAATAGAATATACGCTTATGCCATTCGCATTCACCACGATGTCTCGTTATGCACCGTTAGGTTACTTAACTAACGGCATAGCGGGAAGGGACTAGCGCGGATGTAAAACATAAGTAACGCTTATTATATATCATATATATAATAATACCATTCGTCTCATCATATAAAGCGATCTCATCACAGAATATAAACCGCAGAAGCACATATATGAACATATTGGATATACTAGGATTTCCGTATTTTGTATTTAGCCAACGATAGAAAATACGGATTCCACGGTCGTGATGAATAGCCAATCTCACATCCTAGACCCCTATGAGAGCGGCAAGCGACCCTACCAATTCTAGAGTTAGGAGACCCGGTCCCGACTCCTCGAGATGGTCTCCCACTGGACTCTAGAACCCGGTCACTTATGCTCCCCATCTTGGGTCTATCATAATGCGGAAAAGTAAATAATATACATCAATGATGACATAACCCTCAACCCGAATGTGCCCCAAATAAAAGAATATTACATACAAATGAATTTTACATGAATGAAAAGAAAAACTCTCATCTCACATAAAACCCCCGGACATTCAATCACGACGATCCTATACATCATATCACAGCAACACATAATATCACATGTCATCAACGTAAGCAAGTATACGGACCCTAATTGCCGTTGACATATAGCAACAAAATCGGCGATACACCACATACTACACTTACGGTCGCAGAAATAAGTATCATATAAATCTAAGCGATGTTAAACCCTTCGATCGAATCAACAAGCAACCATATTTCCCAGCAAGCTCAACACTTGAGCAACGTTAAAAAATACCCCAAAAATTATGCCATGGTACTTTACGGACCAATCATAGAAGGGCAAACCCAAGCCTCGTCTGTGGCGCCACTAACTACGGTAAACCCTGAGGTTTAGCCGCGGTTCCGTGGTCACAGAATTGAGTTAGGGTTTTATTCTTCTAGAGGGTCCAAATGATCACCTGCATGATACATTGAGTACATTTAACCTGGAAAATATGAGTGTTTGATATTCGTTCGACCTGTTTAACGTCGTCTAGGTTACCAATACAATGCTAAAATTACGACAACGAATAACTCCGAATTAGTCCCACAGTAAATTAACATCTCATGAAATTTATGGACTAAACAAACAATACCTGAAACCCCAAAATATACAGAGTAGAGCACAGTGTGAAAACGAGGCAGAGGGGAGACAACTTGGCCGAGCTCGCCGGCCATAGTGCTTATTTGCTCGGGTCAGATCCGAGCTGGGGCCCCCGAGTTCACACTGTGTTCTAGTTACATCATTTGCAAGCTTCTGCAGTTGTTTAAATAATTTTTAAAAGACTTTTTAAAAAATTTACAGAGAGCAAATTAGGGTTTCATGATATCGTATTTTTTCGGAGTTGATTTCGTTTTCGCAACTGTTTTAACATCGTGTCTAAAATTCTAGCTTGGCTCTGATACCATGTTGGGATTGCTTAGCACCTTAACTAGGGTTTGCTAGCAACACACATTCTACAATAAAAATTTTAGGGTGCTAAGTAATCTTTAACCTAGGATCAAACTAGAAGTTTAGGGTAACAAAAAAGTATCACATACTAAAACAAATGTCTAACACTAAGTGAGGAAAATACAACCTTTGTAGACCTCCTTTCTAGACTCCTTGGATCAACTTGATTTTGCACCGACTTGCTTGAGATCTTCTAAGTCCACGATGATCCACCCGGGGCCCCTTTTCTCAAGGTACAAGCTTCACTTAATCTAGGATGAAGATGAAGCAAACACTCTAATCTAGTAAGCAATACTAAAGTAGAATGGTGATATAGGTTTAGATCTCACTTAAAAACCTTTCCTTTTTATCTCCTTCACTCACTTTAGAAAAGGTAGTAAGCTTTGGGGAAGAAGAAGGAGGAAATGGAAATGCTAGAGCTCTTTTTCTTTTTGATAAAAACTAAATGAAAATAAGAAGAGATAATATATATGAGAGTCTCTCTCTCATCCAACCATGGTAAACAAAATATCTAGATATTTTATCATTGAGTTAAAACCCAAATGTAAATTAATCCATGGTTAATTAGTAGGTGAAGTGTGGTCAAGTCTAAACAAATATCAACCATAAATTAATCCATTTTTCTTTTCTCAAATAATAAAATATATGGATATTTTATACCATGTGAGTCTTGCATTCCCATCTCCAATGTATCAACAACATGATAAGTATGTATGAATGTATGTGTGCATACACATCAACATGTGCACATACACCCATTCATGCATGCATGCAAATAGAAAAGGTTTTAAATGAGAAAACTAGTGGTCATTATTAAACCAACACTTGATTTAATAACCCAGTCATATCACATACGACCCGACCAATAGAAAATGCCAGATTACAATGCGGTATCACATACTCGCATTTAATCAAGCATCCATGCATATCCCCATATGCACCCCACATCGTTTCGCCTGAGCTAGGAAACCCCATTGTGGGGCTCTAAGACTTGTCAATACGCTAGCAGTAGGCAGTGATCATATCACATACCCACAAACCGTCAGCGGCACCAGCAGTGCATAACGGCTCCTAAGTATTGATCGATCAGAAGAAAAACAAGATAACCTATAAAAACTCCTGTCGAGCCAACCGGTAACACTTACCGTACAGTCCAGTCTCTTCGTCAGATATGCTGCATATCGAGTCTAGGGATGGCAACGTCGACTCCAATAACTCAATAAGTCGTGCCGATGAACGGTCTATAACAGATCGAGAAACTACTGATAACACTTATCAGTAAATCTCAACAGCCCTGTCTAGGGACTTACTGATACAGCCAATCGAGCACAGCGCAACATCAACCCCCAATACCGGGAGAGACGAAACCCCTCCTGTCGCTCATTTCCTCCACATGTCTCGGGACTGTACCTAAAAGCCACCTGTTTGCACGACTCAGTAGAGTCATGGTAGGGTAGAAATCAGAGCATAGTAGGAGAACACATGAGACTCTATGACGATCTCGGGTCTACAGAATAACCTGTACCAATGTCACCTAAGAACTGGTATCTGACGATAGATATAATACCATATAGGAGTTCTCGGTGAGTCCATCCAGTGTACCCAGTCTCCACTGAGCACCCGCATACGATTTCGATGTCAAACATCAATGGATATGGGAACTTCCATCGCCCATCACATGGGTCTAGTATCATATACGCTAGTCTACTCTGGAATATCGATGCCCCGTGTTCATACCATAATATTGTATTATTATATTCCCCATTCTTATTTGTTTTATAAATAAACAGGTGCTTTTGTCGCATGTCTGCTACATATTACAGGTTACAGGTTCTTGGATCTAAAACAGTGAAAATAATGAAAAGACAGTGCAAAAGTGAGACTACAAATGATAAATGGTGAAATCTTGATCACGCCTACATGGTGAGGAACAATGAATAACAGTTCACCAAGTATAAAGGCAGCGACATGAAGAAATAGTAAAAGTCCACTACAATCTTCACTGGAAAGATCTGGAAGAGAACGAGAAACCAATCTGAGAAAAGACCTACAGAAGAAGAAAGTAAAAGAAGAGCAGAGCCAGCACACCAAATTTAATAAATCAATCCTCTTGTTTGGCCACGGAACCGCGGCCAAACCATGCCTCGGGCCGCGGTTCCACGGTGGAGTAGAGCATTTGGAAAATACAAATTTTACCATATTTTTGTGCGGCGCTGACTAGTCAACCTAGGGGTATTCTTGTAAATGCAGACGTGCGAATCAATTGTAACCTAGGGTTTCCTATCCTTTATAAATAGGAAATCTAAAGCTTGTATTAGGTTATGCCTCCCTATGCCTCCTTTTAATTATAAAATTCAGAATTCTTTATGGAGAGCATCGGTGCCTCTTTTCATTTCATGAATTCAAATCTGACAACCCTGTGTTGATGTTTGGAGAGAGCCATCTATAAAGTAGGTAATTTTAATTCCTTGCCCTAGTTTAGATTTAATTTCTTGCCCTAGATAAATGTTCTTAAATTCCCTAATGAGCGAGTAGTCTCCTCGCTTGTTAGGGTTAGTTTTGGGGAAGGCTTTTGAGAGATGAGATCTCTCATCCCTTTCTTGCCCATCATACTTTTTTATAGGACTCCATGCATACATGCACATACCGCTCCCTACGGCACCCTATCCCACGAGATAGCGGTGATACCGTAGTATAAAGGACCGGTTGCGCGTGTTTTCCATGGAGGTTAGGATAAGGATCGATAAAGGAAGGACAAGAACCTAGAGGAAGGAACACCTTCCCGAATGGATCTAATCCCCTTTATTGATAATTACCATAACTCCTCATAGATCTTAATTGGGTATAGAAAGCGGTGAGATTTATTTACATTTCCAAACCATTCCTAAACCTAACCCTAGCAAAATTTAGATCTAGATAATCTTAGTATAGATAGATTTAGTTTTTAGATTTAATAAATCAATCCGACTCCCATCAGAATTAACTCGTAAGAGCGATTAGGAAATTCACAACATCCCTGTGGACCGACCCGTACTCACCGGCTAGCTGCAAAGCGACGTCGTTCTTGATTGCGGTAATATATTTTTGATCTATAAAATCTCTCTAATCAAATGGCGCCGTTGCCGGGGATGGCGTGTCATTTCCTTTTTGCAATTTCGGGTTAATCTAAAATTAAAAAATCATAAAAATCTAAAAATCACAAAAAAATATAAAAATATATCATCTGTTATTTTTGGAAAGGGTATTCTTGTGAGAATTTTGTAGGATCTACGAAGAAATTCGGATCTGGAAATCTACAGAGATCAAAACAGCAAAGAGACGACCCTAACAACAGAAGATTACAACAAACAAGGAGCAGAAAAAATTTGGAGTTGTGAAGTCCCCACCGCGCCGCTAAACCGCCGCCTTAACCTACTTTTGACCGCGGAAATGCGGCAAGGAGGTGGAATCGTCGTCTGCAAATTTTTCTCGGGATCTGTACCCACTGTAGCACCGTGCTTCCGCCGCGCAAATGCCTTCTGGACCGCGGATCCGCTGCATTTCGATGACATCAGCACACGCAACTTCAACTGTAAGCTTCTCTGTTTCTCCTCTGAAATAATCTCCATATATCTTCTGAAAACTACCTGCAAGATTCTGTGCGCTTTAAAAATCTTTTCCTTTCCAAATAACAAATCTTGTGCAGGATTCTTTGCGCCCCGCTTAAAATAGAAATTGATTGCAAGTAATCTTTCCTGGTTGCATATCTTTTACCGAAAATCTTTTTGCTAACATTTCCAAATAAAGGGAAACAGGAAAAAGAAAAAAAAAATCTTTTTATAAAAAATAAACTTGCAAATTCTTGCCGCTAAGAAATCCTTGCACCCCTTACCTTATTCCTTCTATCATGGGTACCACACATCATAAATCACTTTCCGAACTTTAGTATCCTGAACTTAATTTTACCTCGTACGTCAATTGCTTCGGTCGATTTAAGGAAAATCCCTCCATGCCTAAAATTTCTTTGAAAGATCAAATAGAAGCGTCTAGGAGAAACAGTTCGACTTTGCAACCCACTTTGTATCAACCATGTCCACTTTCACCACCTTCGTACGTTGATACCACTTTTTCGAGTCCTGTTGTAACTCCTAAGCCGATGTCTATTGCTGAGCACATTGCACAATCTCGTAGCCGATCTTTCACTCCTCTCCACACATCCAGTTATAGGGATCAACAAGTCCATTCACCTTTTTATACAAATGTTGACCCTACCCCTGTCCAACCATCTAATTCCTACCAATCCTACCCGACTTTTCCACCTTCACTAGACATTGATTCTACACAGCCATTTGGGAGTTTCACGTATCCAAACAATTTTGAATCTTTTACCGAAACCCCTTCACAACCCATGTCTAGTTTGGAACAGTCATTGGAGGCGTACATTGCAGCAACAAACAAAATGATTAGGAATGTGGATGCGTCCGTGGCCGCCCTTATGCAACCTAGTGAACCGGTAGCTAGTTTCCCGCTAGCTCCAAATTTTCCAATGTATGAGGAGGCGGTTGGACAGAGTGAGAATTTGAGAGGAACGAGTGAGTTCTACACATTCCCAAATCAGACCTACCCATACCCAATTGAAGCCCACAACTCCGGTTTTCCATCGATTGTCCCAAATTATTCACCAGTTGAAAATAAAAACGAGTTGTGTGATTTTGTAGTGCTTGATTTGCCAAATTGTGAAGAACCCCTTTCGAGTGAAACCACACTTAATCCTTTCGATCTTTACACCTCCAATCGAGAACCTGAATTGATAAATATCCATGCTTTTGATGAAGTGTCAGAAAAAAATGATTTTCACTTGATTGAGGATTTAGACGCCGGGAATATTTCGGATGATGAACCTGTCGATTTGATTGAAATTTTATGTCCAATTCATCATCCCGAGTCATTAATTTTTTCTCCCAAACTTCATATGCGTCTTGATTTTGATGATAATGGCATGGATGAGCTAAATATTGAGGAGAATTATAAGGATAGTATTGAGGAGAGTATTGAGGATAATATTGAGGTTGAACCATTTTTCTTTGATGTGTCGGATTTTCCAATTCATCCTCCTGAACCTTTAACTGTTATATCCCCCTCCCTCCTTTCCATCGTTCCGACCACGCACAAGATCACACTTGAAGACTGTGAGCTTGAAAATTTTCCTTTGAATCTGACACAGATCTCACAGCTGACAACACTTACGAGTGTTTCACTTTTTCGGACGATGTGGAAGACTCACCACCCGAGTTTGAGTCCTTTGAATTTTCAGATGAGTTAGTTGAACCATCAGACTCGGTTGCTTACAGTCGTGTCGAACCATTATTGGAATCTTTCAAGTTCTAGACAGCTTACTACGGTGAGAATGAAACTATCCCTAATTCACTCCCTTTCGTCCTTCCTATCCTTCCGACCGTACAAGAGACCGTTACGTTTTCATCTCCTATACCGAGTTCGGCGTACCCATGCTTTCTTGCAAATCTTGAGGGATTTGACCCCATTTCTCAATGGGTTGATAGATTAGCACAATCACTTTTAACACATCGGTCATCACAAATTGCGCTAATTTATTCACTCGATTTACACCCTCAAGATCGTACTCCACTTCTTTCTCTTTTCCGTCATTCTTCTCCTCCACCGAGACCATATTCCACTCTTCTTCCCATACGGTCTCGTGTGCTTCTCATTTCTCTTCTTTCCACTCTCTCCTTTCACCAACTCTACCATTACCACGATAAGATTTTTGAATGGTTGGTGCTAACCTTTGGCTTGTGTAAGGCCTTATTTAGTTTGGGGAGGACCTTGTTGTATATATGTATATATATTTTCTGTTTTCTTTTTCTATAAAAAATAAAAAAAATTCAAAACATTAAAAAAATATTTAAAAAATTTTATAAATAAATAAACAGGGGAGTGCCGACTTTTTGACCCTCTTGGTGGAGCATGACAGTGAGGACACTGTCAAGGTTAAGTTTGGGGGTATGCTCGGTAAGACTTCTTCCTTCGCATTCATGTGTATATTTTTGCATTTGCATACTTATTTTAAAATCCATAAAATTTGAAAATTTTCAAAAATTATAAAAATTATTGTATTCAATTTTGGCCTAATTGACTTGAGTTTGACAAAAAGGTTAACTAGCTAGGAACAACTAGATCTTAGACTTAGTAAATTAAAACCCCTAAAAATAACCTTTCTTAAAGTTTCACGGTAGAAAGTATATGTCTTTGTAGTTTATTTAGAAATAGGCAAATTTTGAGTCCATTTCTTAGGATAAGTCGAAACGAAGGAAAAGTATTGATAGTTTTATTAGAGTATAAGTTTGAAAAATAATTCCTAGCTTAAGTCTAAATTCTAAAAATATATACCCTACAAATTGCACAAACAGGCATCTTGAAACTTGGAATAGTAGAGGAGACCATGAAATGCTCTTGTCTAAAGTCCTTAGTACAATGAAAATAAAAGAAAAAAAAGTGAATAAAGAGAAGAAAAAAAATGAACACTGATTTTTGTGATTACTTAAGGCTAAAAAAAATAGAAAAATATTTAGTGAGGATGCTTCATCACCTAGTGCCTTAGACCAACTGGTTTGGGAGTCACTGCTAAAAAGCCTTAGGTGTTACAAGACTAGGAAGTACGCTTTAAAGTGCAAACGCATTTTGTAATCGGTCGTTGGTACCTCAAGAAGTATTAACGGTCGCATGAAGGATGTGTAAGCAAAATTCAATTAAAAATTCACCAATTAATAAGTGCTTTGGACAACGGACAAGGGTATGATTGCTTGATTTGAATTTCCAAGTGTAGGGGTGATATATACACACACGTAGGGGTATGTGATTGGAGTTTAGATGAGAGAAAGGAGTGAAAAATAGAACTTGTATGTTTAGTAGAGTTGATAAAAATTCCTAAGTGGAGATGGAACCCTAGAAGGAAAACTTAAGAGATGCCGAAAGCTAAGTAGGTCTGCAGAACATATATAATCTTAAGTTAAATGATGAGGAAGTGTGAAGAATATGGGTGGATAATTTATGAGTCGACGATAATAGAATTCCTTGTTAGAAAACCTAATGAGAGAATGAAAGTCGAAAAGCCAAATTGATAGGATTGTGTGGGTAGTATCCGCTGAAAACCCTCAGGAGACAACACTCCTCCTACTAGGGACACCTAGAGGTTTAACGGCTTGTTGCACGAGCTCAGTACAATTGCGTTTCCCTGCGAAAGTGAGGTTAGGTTTTTTGTCGAGAATAAAACAAAGTTTGCTCGAGGACGAGCAAAAGATAAGTTTGGGGTTGTTCATACCATAATATTATATTATTATATTCCCTATTCTTATTTGTTTTATAAATAAACAGGTGCTTTTGACGCATGTCTGCTATATATTACAGGTTCTTGGATCTAAAACAGTGAAAATAATGAAAAGACGGTGCAAAAGTGAGACTACAAATGATAAATGGTGAAATCTTGATCGCGCCTACATGGTGATGAACAATGAATAACAGTTCACCAAGTATAAAGGCAGCTACATGAAGAAACAGCAAAAGTCCACTACAATCTTCACTGGAAAGATCTGGAAGAGAACGAGAAACCAATCTGAGAAAAGACCTGCAGAAGAAGAAAGTAAAAGAATAGCAGAGCCAGCACACCAAATTTAATAAATCAATCCTCTTGTTTGGCCGCGGAACCGCGGCCAAACCATGCCTCGGGCCGCGGTTCCGCGGTGGAGTAGAGCATTTGGAAAATACAAATTTTACCATATTTTTGTGCGGCGCTGACTAGTCAACCTAGGGGTATTCTTGTAAATGCAGACGTGCGAATCAATTGTAACCTAAAGTTTCCTATCCTCTATAAATAGGAACTCTAAAGCTTGTATTAGGTTATGCCTCCCTATGCCTCCTTTTAATAATAAAATTCAGAATTCTTTATGGAGAGCATCGGTGCCTCTTTTCATTTCATGAATTCAGATCTGACAACCCTGTGTTGATGTTTGGAGAGAGCCATCTATAAAGTAGGTAATTTTAATTCCTTGCCCTAGTTTAGATTTAATTTCTTGCCCTAGATAAATGTTCTTAAATTCCCTAATGAGCGAGTAGTCTCCTCGCTTGTTAAGGTTAGCTTTAGGGAAGGCTTTTGAGAGATGAGATCTCTCATCCCTTTCTTGCCCATCATACTTTTTTATAGGACTCCATGCATACATGCACATACCGCTCCCTACGGCATCCTATCCCACGAGGTAGCGGTGATACCGTAGTATAAAGGACCGGTTGCGTGTGTTTTCCATGGAGGTTAGGGTAAGGATCGATAAAGGAAGTACAAGAACCTAGAGGAAGGAACACCTTCCCGAATGGATCTAATCCCCTTTATTGATAATTACCATAACTCCTCATAGATCATAATTGGGTATAGAAAGCGGCGAGATTTATTTACATTTCCAAACCATTCCTAAACCTAACCCTAGCAAGATTTAGATCTAGATAATCTTAGTATAGATAGATTTAGTTTTTAGATTTAATAAATCAATCCGACTCCCATCGTAATTAACTCGTAAGAGCGATTAGGAAATTCACAACATCCCTGTGGACCGACCCGTACTCACCGGCTAGCTGCAAAGCGACGCCGTTCTTGATTGCGGTAATATATTTTTGATCTATAAAATCTCTCTAATCATCCCGTCTCGATACACCCACGACTAGGGACATTTCAGGATATCCTTATAAACTACACATGTCCCATTAGTATGATCTACATCATAATCACAGTAGTCAAGCAAATATCCTCAGGGCTTTATCAACATGTGCAGATGAATAAAAGCATGATCAAGTGAACATGTCAGATAAAGGGTAACCAGATAGCATACTATCATGTCGAGAAAGAATGTCCTCTGTATATATATATATATACATGTATAAATACATCCACTATCATATAATGGCCTCTATGGCATACATATATCCAACAGGTTTCCCTGCTTCGGGAAAAATGATGTAGAGGCCGTATGGTTTTACGGCAGGGTTCGATCATATACGTGCACTTGTGTACGGATCATGATTCGAACGGATAATACTATTGGGCTTTGGTTTAAGCCGTATCCTAGTATTATATTGTTGGATTATTTTCATCTCATTGTATTCGTATTCTTTCGTAATACGGATGCGGGTATGTATATAAGGATGAGGGGTATTCTTGTAATTCTATACAAGATTATTTTTTAGAAGTTGCCATTTCTTATTGTATTAAACATTTAGGTTAAATGTTTATTAAAGTGGAGAGTGTGAGTCATTGTTTTGGCATTTATTCATGCATGTTCACTTGGTGACTTATGGTGATGAGTAATGTAGTGACTCATGGTGGAATGATGAGTTTCTTGTTTGTATTGTGAGATATTTATGGTGAGCCATGAGATATTTATTCTTTAGTTGTTTTCTTTAGTTTCTAGCATTCTTGATAAAAAGCTCACAACACTTAACCTTTCTTCACTTGGATTTTCTTTGCCTCACACTCTCCTCTCATGGCATCTTCTTCTACCTCCACCCTAATTGTCTCATGTGTTGAGAAACCTAGGGTGTATTGAGATAAACTAATCCTATACACTCTCTAATTCACCTTGTCTATCTAGTTTAGCGAAATAGATACTCGAGTTGCCTCGGATTTAAGGTTGGAGCTCGATTCATAGACTCTCGGGTGGATCATCTTCGATGGGGGGAGACCGGAGATCAAACTTGATCAAGGAAGCCGCAAGGAGCTAGGGAAGAAGGTTGAAGATTGAAAGACACAGATCAATTCGGTATAATCACTCTAACCCTATGCATATTTTTTGTTATCTAGGGCTTATGGGTCGATCCGTAGACTAGGGTTCCGTTAGCGCCGGTTTTTGAAAAATTTTGTTCCGCATTTTGCAACGGATTGATGGCTGGGACACTTGCGTAACCCAACCTGGTATCATAGACACTCCATAAGGCTTAGTTAACTCACTGCGACATTAGAAATCCACCGTTTTTCTCGTGCAAAAACTGCCGACAAAAACAGTTCCAAAAACTGAAAGTTTAAGAAGTTTGCACACCCCGCGAGCTCACGGTTTGAACTGAGAAGCCGCGGGGTGGTGCATGGGCACCCCGGGGATTCCCCGGGGGGACCGAACGGCTGGGCTCACTCCCCAAGACCAGCACAAGGTGGTCTTGGCGGTGGGGACCCGAAACTGCCCCACCTTGGGTAGTTTCGGGTCTGCCTTACCCCCTGGCCACCTCGTGGTAGCCTCGGGGATAGGGTACCCCCTCTAATCCCCCTTGACTCAAAGTTAATTTCATGTTCTAACTCCTCACGAAGGTTCAGGCACGTTTCGTTTTGATTCGGACTTCCGAATTGGCTTAAAACGGTCGGGTTTTGGAACTTTAGCTCACTGTTTTTTTCATGGTTTTGGAAATTGGTTTAGTTTGCTAATTGCGTGCGGAATTCTAGTGTCATAGTTTTCAGTACATACATTACTATCTGCGACCATGAATTTCATTAGAGCGGTATAGCTCGTCTAACTGCTATATGCCCTTTTAGTCGGGTTTGCGAACGTGACATTCACGTTGATGTTCTGTGTTGTGCTATGGTTGTGGTTGGATCATCATGGTGGATAGCTTAAGTGCAATGGTAGTACAGTTTAGTTTCATTTGTACATTTGATATTGCGGGGCGAGCGTTCGACATGTGGACTGCCATCACTGCCCGTTGGTATATTATTTGTTTGGGACACGACCGGGTTGAGGTCGATGTCACCCTTGTATTTATTTTCTTTTCTGTACTAGGATTACCCCGCGTTGGAGCGCACGAATAGCCAGGTTCTAGAGGGAAATGGGCCCGCATCTCATGGCGTTGAGACGGAGGGGGCCTCACTCTAGAATCGGCGGGCTATTCTCCGCACTCGTAGGGGGTATAGGTTGACCAAAGGAGGGGTCCTCAAGTTACCGGATTCCGTAAAGTGCTGGGTGGCCCATTCATGTTGTTGATTGGGGTTGCCTCGCTTCTGGGATTGGCGGGTAACTTGCCGCGCTCATAGGGGTCTAGGTTTTCATTGCACAGGCTATCCACACGACAGGGAACGTCGGGTCTCATTTGCGGCTCAAATGAAACCCGAGGCTCCAGGATTATCCACCACTCTGTGTTGCTTGGCTGAGATTCTGAGATGTTACTTTATATCATGCCTGGGATGAATGTTATATATATTTATATATATACTAGTAGATGTTGTATATGTTTTGCACCCACGCTAGTCCAACCCCGGCTCTGTCGTTAGTTAAGTAGCCTAACGGGTGATGATGGGGCCCAGTGGCGAATGCGGGTGGAATATACGTACATCATATTTTTCGTTCTTTTCTGGTATGATTAATTGATGGGACCGCGTTGATTCTAATCAATGAAAATATAAAACAAACCTATTTGATGTTGTTGGAACCAATTTTTTTTAAAAACAGACATTACAGACGTTTGCTTTTGTTTTGCACAGTGGTATTCGGTTATGAATATCCAGCACCTCATTCCATGAGGCAACGGCCGAGCTCCCCTCATCGCGAGTGACCCCTTGAGCAGAAGTTTGCGTCAACATAATAACTTTACTGTAGTCGATTATTTTTTCTTTGCATCGTGGTATTCAGTTTGGAATATCTTGCACCTCATTCGACGGGGAAAGAGCCGAGATCCCTTCACCGGGAGTGACCTCTTTAGCAAAAGTATTCGCCACTATACATTTGTAAAACCACTCAGTTCCTTCAACGATATCAAGTTCATTACGTTAAAGTTTTTTCGCCAAAAACCAGTCGTAGCCCTCCGTCATTTCAGATTAGTATTGCTTAGTATTCGAGCTACGTTTGTCGTTGCCATTCGCCGAGGCGTAGTGTGCGGCAGCTCTGTAATGCTTTTCTGTCGCATAGACATGTGGATTGGTTAGGACGGTCGTACGACTTTGTTGATTATTCTTCAAGGGTCATGCGGGTGCGTTTAACACAATCAAGATAATGACGGGTTGAACTTGACTAGGACCTTTTGATTTGTTGATTATTCGTCAAGGTCACTTGGGTCCTATGGATAAAAATCACATTGGGAGTTTCAAACATACAGAAAACTTGCCAGGCATGTGCATACCTTCTGGAGTGTGGTGACTTGAGTGGATTCCATCAAGTTATCATGCGATAATAATTGAATCCCGATTCCCACTGATGAGTTGGTTTACTCCTCGGGTGATTTTAGATGATCCCAGTTAATTCTTCTTTTGGGTTTGGAGGAGAATTCGAGGAAACAGTGGGAGACATCCTGATTAGATAAAGTGATTAACCATTCTGATCTAGATTAGAGTGCACGCTGAGTGTTTATTTTCTTTCTCTCTCTGGCAGCGACCATGGCCTGACCCTAGACTATAACTCATGAACTAAGTTAACCGAACCTTCTTAAAATACTTTGGCTCTTGGATTGTCATAGTCGCATAAATCATTGCCACTCCTATATTACCCTTTGCATTTCTCTGGAACATTCCGTATTACTAAGAAGATCCCCTTCTAGTGGATATGACCATCATATAGTTACATACGAACTCGAAGAAACATGTTTCAGATTCAAGGATGGTTTCCGGTTCTGGAGAAATTGAATAGGATTATTCAGTTGTCTTTTCCCTTTTACCTTCTTTTAGGTTGCAAGGGCTCCAGGTATTAAGAGAGTACACCTATTACGCTTATTGGATAGTCTTCTTCTAAACCATAGGCAGGTGCCGAACGGTAGGGAAGAAAGAAAACCAATTAGCTTAAGTGTGGTGTACATAAGGTAATAAGTGAAGAAAAATAAAGGAATTAGAAAGAGGGCAAAGTAAATTGCGACTGCTATCATTCACGATAAAGCCGCGTATATCATCGCCACTCCTACTTCACCTTTGCATTTCTCCGGTTCAGGAGAAATTGAATAGGATTATTCAGGTTGTCTTTTATCATTACCTTCTCTCAGGTTGCAAGGGCTCCTGATATTTAGGAGGGTACACCTATTACGCTTATTGGATAGTCTTTTTCCAAACCATAGGTTGGTGCAGAAAGGTAGGGAAGGAAGAAAATCAATTAGCTTAAGTGTGGTGTACAGAAGATAACGAGTAAAGAAAAATAAAGGGATTGGAGAGACGGCAAGGAAATATATGGTTACAGTCATGAATCTGGATAGCGGAAGAGGCATTACTAGGAATACCCGGATACCCCTTCGAAACATTTTCATGATTCAGTGTTCACTGTGCGCTATTAATTGAAAACTGATTTCCCAATTAGATCCTTACTCCAGGGTATGTATTTAGCAGATTTGTTTCTCACATCTGTATAGTATTACAGATGATGAGTGGGAGTAAGATATTGGGAATTAGGTGATTATATTCTCATTATATCGGAATTCGTTGTAATTGGTGATATTTGAGGAAATCACCTGGGTTTTTTCCTGACGGCAAATATTTGGTTTTGAATATCCGTAGTTATGCACCAATTTAAAACTGATATATCTGTACATTTATTTTATAAAGTGAGATATAACATTTTGAAATTATGTCTATGACATTTACCTATATCAGTTGATGATTGGGTAAGGAGCATTCAACAGCGGTGTAATTCTTCTTAACCATAGTACAGTTTTTCAACTTGCAACACACGTGGTTTGAGTTATTAAACTTAGAGGACTTATACAAAGTATTTTATGTTGTCCAGTGTCCATTAGGAAAAAGAGGTTGGTGCTCGTACTATATTCTGTTTACTTGTGACTTCTCCAATTTTAGACAAGTATTTCGATGAAATACAAGGTCCCGGTTTTGAGAATTTATAGGTATAAGAATAAAGTGGAGAACCATTTGTTGCAAGTATCAGGATTCTTCAAGGTGATCGAAGATGTAGATACTTGTGTATGGTATTCCGTTGATAGTAAAGGTTTTGAGAACTTGCTTCTCTTTCAGGTTCTTCATATTCAGATGCACTCCTAGATGAGTAATGATGCTTGGCCTCATTCCCACTTAGTTGACATGCACTGGAGACAGGTGCATGATTTGAATCTGGTTCCAATTAAATCAGTATCTATATTTCTATATTGTATATAGAATGGATCGTATCTTGACGATGTTGGGGTATATGGAGTTGTCCGGCTTATGCTTGAAACCAGACTCTGGATAAACTCAAGGCACGTTTCAGTAATGGCTGTTTATGGGTTATCCCGGGCTATGACGAGTGTTAAATTTCTACCATCTGGAAGATCAATAGTGATATTGTTCTTGACTCGCCACCTGTTTTAGTAAAATGTATTCTTTTCAGAAAACATCAGTGGGAGTATGGTAGAACTGGAAGTAATTCCAGAACCACAAACGATTACTGAAAATTTAATAGAACCTAAAGATTCAATCGGATTTGACATTCCATTAGCCACTCCGCAGATATGGTGGGTAACCTCAGGCACCCGAGAGGTACTTCTGTATCCTCAAAGACGGTGACAGGGAGGTTCTTGTTTACCCAGACTTGCCATTACTGTTGTTCTGGATTATGAGACCCAGCAGGAGGATAAGTATAGCGTCGTTCTAAACTAGGTTTAGAAGTGCACGTGTATATGACTCTGCCAGAGGGTTGTTGTAGTCAGTGGGAGCAGCGGAAGCATGGTGGACAAGTAGCTTATGTCTATTTATAGACTAAAGAAGGTATAGCGGAGATAGATCGTCTATTTTTGATGTGGCAGTCATAGGCTTTGACTTCATCAGAATAGGGGATGGATCTGGTAAGAAAGTAGTAGGGTGTGATGTCCGGGAATTTGGATGACATGCACTTTATAGGAAGTGAAATTCCTATACTACGATCGGTTATACTGTGGTTGCCGCACAGTTATTTCTCCACATAGGATATGGATATAATATCAGGCATTCTGGTTACTAGATCTATGGTTTTAGATCTAGATTTGGCAAATTTCACAATTTGGGTACTTTGACACTATTCTAAAGATGTTTTAGAATGGACGACTCCTGGCATGGTGGTGTACCTGCTGATGATGGAGTCACCCTCTCTAAAGGATGTCTTACAGACTATAGGGGAGAGGGATTTGCATGATTGGCATATCACTTGCTTAGGCAATTGAGTCAATCATGAGCTGTCAAGTACGAAACCAGATATTGTTTTTGCACTAGTTGCAATAATTTTATATATTAATCCAATTCTGGAGAAACGTTGGGAAGCAGTTTATGAACATAAGTGGATGTTCTAGGGATATAGAAACGGCAGCCTCTTTCGGGAGACGGTTATCATTCCAGGCTTTCAAGGTGACCTGGATGACAAAGCGACTGTCAGAGTTATAGTTTTCCCTCTTTTTAAGGGCAGTAGTTTGGACAGGTGGTCCAAGCGGATACTGAGGAAGGCAAGACGTAGGATACTAATTAAATTCAGTGGAAGATACAGTCTAAAAAGTTTGCTAGATTTGGAGTTCATTTGTGAACTGGGTCCCATCAGATATCCAGACATATTCTAAGACAGGTATTGCACATTTCGGGAGATAGCTTTCTCCGCGAAGTTGAGATAAAGAGAGATACAGAAAGAAACACTGGAGCGGATCCACTCACTGAGGCTATTTCTCAAATGCAATAGTTTCGCAAACGAAATTTGTGAGACTGATTAGAAGAGAAGTTGGGTGTTCGGTATCACACAGGCTGTGAGTATGCGACATCGCAATAATTAGCCTTAAGTGCAAGTGGGAGATTGTTGGCTATAGTGCCCTCAAGTCAATTATTGGATCATAGGCACGCGATTGCGATGATTGAGGGATGACCTATATGGATAGAACAGTCTTACTCGAGATGATAGTATGCTATCTGGTGTCACAACCCGAATGTGGCATGTGACCAGCACTTAAATCACGTGACATCTAAAGACATCAACGCGGTCCAAGTTAGCCGAAAACCCGAAATCTAAACCCTTTTGAAAATATTGGAGGTGAGGTTTAAAATAGTCATCAGATGGAATCGGTTTAAAATAAACATTTAAGTTTAACTAAGTATGTTTGAAAAAGTATCTATGACGTTTTGAAATTCAACAGCACCTCCTTTGTAAATTTTGAATAAAACCCGCTACAACATAAAAGTATAAATAGCATCTCCAACGGGAGCTAGCTTCCACGCCCAAACGGCAGAGAAACAAAACAAAAAAATATACGACGCACAATGGCGAAGAAAAGAAAAGCAAAACAAAATCAATAATATAAAAAGGTCGACTCCAATGAGTACGACGCCCACACCACACAATTCTAAATCTTGCTTCTAAGTCCACAATATACCAGTTCTAAATCGATGGAGTTTTACTAGATACAAGAAGATGAGAATATACAAGTGTGAATACGATACAACAGTAACCCACCTGCCAAAACAATCACCGAAAGGAATGTGTGCCCCAAGGCGCTGATTATCCAAGCGGTAAAACCTACAAGAAACTGTGGCACAACGGGGGTGAGTTGCCAACTCAGTAAATAAATGTACATCACAAGGTAGAAATCGAAATGCACAACGATACCTGGGTCATAAGTATAATATTATCATATTCTGCATTAATATAATATATGATATGCATATGTACAATAAATGCAACTATATCCATCATATGAATCCCAAAGTAGAATATACCATATGCAAATGACATGTATCTAGGTATAAGACAATAAGTAGCCGAAAATATATATGTAAAACCTCTTCTTTAAAATAGCCGCGGAATACATATGTCACGGCATAAAAGCAGAAGTGATAGTATGAAGTATATAATAGGTATCTTATTTAAGATATACGTCCTGCTGTTTTAGTGAAGAGTGTTAAGAGGTTTACAATTTAAAAGATCCCAGTGTCATATCAAGCACGTCAAAATAATGAGGCTATAGCTCGATTTTGAAATCCTTTTTTTTTATATATACAATAATCCGTAAAAAGATGTGCAAGTACTGTCCCCCGGATAAGTCCTGGTCGACTACAATAACTCATAACATAATTGTATACCTCAGATGATAGCAACATATCAACCTCTGGATGTCCAGCATCGACACCCAAAATCAGAAATCCCTCGCGTCCATCACCGACACGCAAATCCTCAAATCTCTCGTGTCCATCACCGACACGTAAATGCAGATATTGTCGACACCATCTCAACAGATAATCGCCACCCGATATCCCTGGCCCAGTCGGTATCCCTTGGATATCCGCCGTGTCCAAATCGATCCCCGGTCAGTTTCCCCCGGATATCTGCCGTGCTCATCTCTATCTCCGGTATCGAGTATCCTCGCTGGGCTCCCCTTCTCTAATGCGGCTATCCTGCCCTTCGGTCTCGACCGGGTCCACCATGTATTCGACTATCTATCCCTCCCCCCCTCACTCAGTCTGGATAACGTAGTAATCCGTAACCGTATAGCGTCCTCACTCGGTTAGGAGTAAAACAAAACGTAAAAACGACTCATGGTGGACATCAACTCATCATATCCAAATATATCAAGTAAAGAATGAGAATAATCTCATAGGCCTTCCTGATGATATATTATATATATACATATATAACAACGTTCCATACCACTGATATATATCATCAAAAGTAAAACATCCTGAAAACTCATAAGAATCAAATATGAATACTCATAATACTGGTATTCGCAATACTCAACAGGTAATAAAGATAAAGTACGCAAATAAGTCATACAGGCAACAAACATATCGATTCTACTGTGGCATGGCAATACTAATGATGTGTAGTGTAGCATACGCGTCTGTGCTCGTGCAGCATGGCAATCATTAGCATTTGTGCGAGTGTTCTATAAGTGTATAAAGACTACTCGTATCGACATCTACATATGCATCACGTAGTATCGCAGTCCTACAGTGATATGTCTGTACCAATGAGGTGTATTGTAACATATGCGTATGTGCTTGTGCAACATAATACTCATTGGAAATTGTGCGGTGTTCTATCAGAGTGTTCGTATCACGGAAACGTATAACATCGATAAATATATCGCGAATATGTAAAGTAAATCTAAGCTTAATTACTAAATGTAACTTACTTTCTATGAGTTATACAATTATCTTTGAAAATGAAACGAAACGTTGGTTTTGAAATAAAGAAGCTGCCTTAGGTTAAAATAGATATTCGTTTTGGAAATTGGCATCGCATCCTTGTCCTTTATCATTAAAAAGAGAAACGAAACGTTAGTTTTTAAAAGAGTATAGCTCACACAAGTATTACGTTCTAAAACGAAATAAAATATAATTCTACGAGTCTAAAGGAAACTTGGCCGTTATTCGGCATACTAATCTCGTCATCACAAGTACGGTATAATTCCTCGTACAAATCCACTGTTTACCCCAATCAGAGCAAGGCTCTGTTCAAATTCCAAGGCGGGAAATGAAGCAACGCTTCTGATTCCCCCAATCAGAGCAAAGCTCTACTTTGAAATTTTAAATTTTAATAAATGAAGCAACGCTTCAGATCCCCTGCGCTGCGCGCAACGCGCCACGTGTCAAAAGCTGATACGCCAGCGCAGCGCCCAAGGCAGTGCTCCCAATCAGAGCAAGGCTCTATTAAAAACAAAATTAAAGGAAGCAACGCTTCAGTTGCGCAAGCGCTGCGCTGCGCGACACGTGTCAGCGCAGTTGCGCTGCGCGACACGTGCAAGCGCAGTTGCGCAAGCGCAGTTGCGCTGCGCTGTGCGCTGCGCGACACGTGTCAAGCGCTGGGGCATTTGCGCCAAACAGAATTAAATTCTAGTAAGATCTTTCTGTTCTTGTTAAAACAAGAAGATTGTCTTCTGTAAAACAGAAGCCCTTAGATCAAAGATCCAACGGTGGGGAAAATTTCCCAAATCACTCAGAGAATTATCTCTTTAACAAATTTAACAAATTATTGGGCACTATATAAAGGCCCCTAGACCCCAATTCGAGAAGAACACAAGACAGAGAAAACACAGAGAGAAAAAGAGAGACATCAAGAACTTCAAAACAGAGAGAACTCTGAAGAATTGAGAAGAACTCAAGAACAAAAAGGTAAAAACCTTTATAAAAGAGAAAAATCTCTTCTGAATAGATCATTGATCTAAGAACAAGATCAATGATCTTCAATAAAAAATAACAGTGCCTTGCACTTTTTTATGAACCACTGGTTCTTTGAAAACAAGAAAAACTTGTTTTCTTTGATCTAAAATTGATCAAAATATAAAACAGTGCCCTGCACTTGCAAAATTGGCATTGTTGCGCTCTTGGATTGGCGCAAGCCACCAGAGAGCGCCACGTGTCAGCTCCAAGACCACTTGCGCTTTGCGCTTTTAAAACAGAGCACTGCTCTCTTAAATTGGCGCAACTCACCAGAGCGCGCCAAGTGTCAGCAGCGCAACAACGCAGCGCACTGTCGCAGCGCACTGCGCTTGCGCTCACCAGAGCGTGACACGTGTCACCTCCACATGCGCTTGCGCTCATTAATTGGCGCAAAGCGCCTGACAGGCCACATGGCCACTGTCAGATAATTAATGCACTGCATTATTGACAAGAAAGGCCGAGCCCAATTAAAAAAGGCCTAACATGCCTAATAAAATGCCATGCAGAGCCCAAGCAAAGGTCTGTCAGACCAAAACAGATGCTATGCATTATTTAAAGAAATAAGGGCAGAGCCCAAATAAAGGTCTAATAGACCAAATAAGAATGCCATGCATTATTAAACAAGGGCAAAGCCCTAGCAAAGGCCTAACAGGCCAAACGCAAATAAATTGTTGAACAGATTCAACTGGACTTAGCCCAATTCTGGCCATAAGTTCTCAAACTAAATTGACTGAGCAAGATCGCTCTCTTAAATCAATTTACATCCGGTTCAAAGGTACATCCCCGAACTCCTCTGACACCTATCATTGTAATCCTTCAACGACGTCAGAGAGGTGACGGGTCCCGACAACCACACACCTAGACGGACTGCGGGGTTCTTAAACTCGTGGACTAATGCGTCCTTAAACACAACCATACGGACTGCGGGGTCCTTAAACTCGTGGACTAATGCGTCCTTAAACACAACCATACGGACTGCGGGGTCCTTAAACTCGTGGACTAATGCGTCCTTAAACACAACCATACGGACTGCGGGGTCCTTAAACTCATGGACTAATGCGTCCTTAAACACAACCATACGGACTGTAGGGTCCCTAAACTCGTGGACTAATGCGTCCTTAAACACACCCAGATGGACTGTAGGGTTCTTAAACCCATGGACTTATGCATCCTTAAACTACCAATAGACCACCATGTCCCTAAACTGGCAATGGACCGCAATGTCCTTAAACTACTTATTGACCACTACGTCCCTAAACTGGAACAATAGGGCCCCCCAATGCTCTTTTGCCGGATCTAAAAGATCCCGTTTGAGTCGATCTTAGCCTCAAATCTGGCTAACGTATCCTTAAACAGTCAGTCGGATTACATATTCCCTAATCAACTTTGGTTCAAGGGTACATCTCGGAACTCCTCTGACACCTATCGTTGTAATCCTTCAACGACGTCAAAGAGGTGACGGGTCCCGATGGCCATATTAAATGGATCACTACGTTAAGTTGATCTTAGTCTCAAACAGGACTAACGTATCCTTAACGAACGTTTAAGTTGATCTTAGCCTCAATACGGCTAACGTATCCTTAAACTAAAACACCAAACCCAAATCTAAGTAACTACGGATTTGGACTAATCCACGTCCTACAGGCGACGGCATAACTTAGTCTCCGTATACAATCCACGGGCAACTACAAACAAAACAAACACACACGACACGAAGTGAAATTCTAGAGAAGGTGAAATTTTTTACCGCGATGCGGTAGCGTAATTAACTGCAGGGGCTTGCGCCTGTAGGGAAGAGCGTCCCCATAATCAAAAACCCCTCAAGCGAGGGGGAATCTGACAAAGTCTGCTACATCGGCCGCATCCGTCTAAACCTCCGATACACGGTGCCATAAATCAACTTGGCATCTTCAGAGAGGTGGACGGATAAAACCAAATAGCATCTGCCCCGAATCTCAGGCAAGACGAACCTACGCGGTCGCGTCTCTGTGTTCGGAGGGGAACAGATTCTGGCATGCCCGGTGGGACCTTTTCCTTTTTCCACTCCACACTTCGTGTGTCGTCTTCGCGGAAGAATCGCGGTTTGTTAATGGTTGCCTTTGGGTTTCAAGTTATTAAGATTTGGTCTTTTGCCTGGCGCAGAAATCAAGCATCAATGGCCTCTAACTGCTCGAACTGCTCGAAGTGCCAATGCAGCCGACGCTCCACCTCACATGGAGGTGTAGCATATGGGCATCACGCGGCCTCCATCCTTGCCATGCCGGTAGAACAGGTGACCCAGGCCACCACCGGCCTGTTTTTCGGTACCATGATCCCGCCTTCAAGCTTCACCATGCCAATGCCCGCACCAGAAGCGAACAAGAAGTCGGTCTTCGACCGGCTCACTGCTACGACGGCCTCTTTCAATGGGTCATCCACTATCAAACCAGCAGCCTCTGTCTTTGCTAGGTTGAGCCAGAACCCTGAAATGGCCGTCCCGAGGAAGGCAGCCACCTTTGCTCCAGAAGTCGTCAAGGCGGCTTCTCCTGTCAAAGAGTCAGTCTTTTCAAGGCTGACTATTCCAGCTCCTGCCCCTACTCAAGGATCTGTCTTTGACAGATTGGATATCGCCCCTCAAAGGACAACCTCAGTCTTCAAGAGGCTAACACCAGCGGCGCCTCATCCGGATAGGAGGCAAAAAGAAGCTGTCTCTATCGCTGAGCCAGTCCCAACGGCTCGTCATGCTCGACGTCGCCATTGGCGACGAGTAAGGAAGGCAGGGGGCAACTCCCCCTCAGGGCTAACTCCACCTGCTCCGGTGGTGGAAGTTAATGCTGCTGTTCCAACTGGGAACAGCTTTGAACCACTTAGGAGGGTACGTAAGAACTCTCCAACTGCTACGCTAAAAAGATCTCCTCCACCTGCGGAGAGGGTTCCGGAAACGAAGCTGGAGCAGCCCCCTCAACGGCTGTCCTCCAAAATATACAAGGTCTGGCGGAGGGTGCAAGACTCCGTAATTGACTAAGGTCACTCTTATCAACAAAAAAGGGCGAAAGTGATGGCAGAAAAGAACCGTCCGGACAAACAGCAAAGGACGACCACCACCTGGGTGCCCTCTACAACAGCCCCCTCAACTTCAACGGCCCAAAAGAGAAGAAGGCCGGAGAAAATTCCCACGCCTGCAGCAAATGTCAAAGGCAGTGAACCTAAACGCCCTAAGTCCGGGGGCATCGTGGTCCATACTGTATACATGGCGTCGGGAAAGGAGGACAGCCGTGCGTCTACAGGTCATAGACCGCTGACACGGTCGGTGACCAAAGCTCAGGAGCAACAGCAGAAGCTCCAGGAAATGATGAACGCGATGGCCGCACTCACTGGGCCAAAAGAAAGCTCCGAAGCGTCATATGATCAACGCAAGGAGCAAGAAACTGACGCTGAATTCCTTCGTCGGATATTAGAGAAGAAGGATAAAGAGGCTGCTGAAAAAGCAGCCAACATAAAGCGAATGGCCCTCCTGTTTCAGGACATGGTAGGAATGATGATTCAACAAGATCCTCCTGCCGAAGATCCTCCGATCATTCTTGAAGACGACGGGGGAGAAACGTCGAATCCTCCACTAGTTCTGTCAACAGCTAAGGAGGAGACGATCTCCAAAGCTGACTTGGACGACTATATAGCTCAGCAGATCCGGGTTCATCAGGCAACTGAGGCAGCCGGTCAGGTCGTAAAAACGGGACGGCCATATCCGAGCTGGTACGACCAGATCAAGTACCCGCCGGGCTATACAATACCGAAATTCCATGTGTATAAGGGGACTGGCAATCCCCACCAGCATGTTGCCCAGTTCAGGGCACTCTGCGGCAACACCGGCGGTGATGATAAATTGCTACTTCGCCAGTTCGTTGGTAGCTTGTCGGATACAGCATTCGAATGGTACTCCGAGCTCCCAAACGACTCTATCAAGACCTTCGCGGAGATGGAGTTGCTGTTTACCCAGCGTTTCGCAAGCGCCAGCGAACGCACCCCGATAACGGCGTTGATTAATGCCAGGGTAAAGCCAGGCGAAACATGGGTTCAGTATGCGATACGGTGGCGGAACTTATGGTCAAAATGCGAGCAACGCATTGAAGAAGCACCGGCATTGGGTATGTTTGTCGGAACCCTCGATCCGCAGGCGACCATATCCCAATTTATGATGTTCTTCAAACCGACTACCTTCCAGGCACTAATCGACAAACTGGACCAAATGGACCAGATGGGTCATAGACCACCCCCTCTAAAGCCAGACTCTCGAAACGAGAAGGGGAAGGGAAAGGAGATTGTTGTCGCTAATGCTCAACAACAGCCGAGCAACTTGAAACCGGCTGTCCGCCAAAATAATATGCGTCCGCGCGCGCCCCTTGAGGAAAGGCTAGGACGTCCTTACTCGTTTCCTCGAGATAAAACGAGGAGACTGTTTGAGCTGGCATTGTGCAACCGACTCATAAATCTGCCGGATCCAAGACGTCCGTCGTAGCCAAATGATGTCAATGAGCCCAACTACTGTCCCTATCATCGAGTACTGGGTCATCCGATCGAGGATTGCTACGTCTTCAAGAATTGGATTGAAGACCAATACCAATAGGGCAAGTTCGCGTTGTCCGACAGATGGAAGGTGAATCCGTCGCAGCCTCACACCCCCAAAAGGATGAATACTCCGGGGGCAACGTGCTCTCTCGTTGAAGAAGCCCCATGGGAGGTTGTGCTATCAGCCAAGACAAAGAGGATGCTAAGCGATCTTCAAACATGCCCAGCGATCAGGTGGAAGAACCCGTTGGAACCTCAAATCATTGAAGGGATGTTGAAGCCGCGTCCAACTCTAAAGACCGATGGTGGCGGCCCAAGCACGCACTACCAGCCGTCAAAATCTTCAAAGAAGAAGAAAAAGAGATCAAAGAATCCCGTGAAGCCTGGCGACAAGCGCACAGACTTACAAAAACAAATTTACGCGCTGGAAGAATACAGCCAGAAAGCACGGACTCCCATTACACTCCAAGAGTTCCTTAACCACGTCTTTCAAGATGAAGATGAGGGAGAAAGTTCGTCGGATGAATCTGAAGAATACGTGGCGAGCTGTCATGTGATTTCCCATTCGTTCACGGACGATAAGGAGACTCCTTGCACTGAAAAGCTGGGGGCAGATCCTGAGCCGGAAATTGTGGGGCCATCGGATGAAGTAATTGACGCATTCCTCAATGAAGCTCTCTTAAAAAGTAAAGCTGATCGGGAATGCGATGCGGTCATATTTGAAAGGGCCAAACGGCAGCGACTTGACGAAACAGTTGGAATACTCCCGCTGGAGCAAAGTACGCCCCCTGCAGATAAAAGCAAATTCAAGACGAGGAAAAGATTTGCTAAAGCCATATCCATGGGTATGAAGCTACCATCCTCTGAAGGAAGCATTACTGGCGAAGCGGAAATGCACCCTTCCTACTGCTTGTATCATCAGAAGATTTCGCACCCTAGTGAAGAGTGCAAAGCTTTCGATAGATGGTGGCAAGGATATGTTGCTCACCGACAGTATTTTAAGCAAGAAAAACGCAAAATTCGTCGGGAGCAGAAAGGTACGACCGAGGGGCTTAACAGAACTACCGGCGATTGTCGCATGGTTAATGCCGGGGGATCACAAGTGCTCACATTCGGAAGTGATTCTGATGAGGAGCTGGCCCTTAACCCCCTCTTTGGGAAAAGAAGAAGAGCCAAAGGTTTGCGAAAATATCCGACTGCGTAATCGGACGCTACCCAAAAAGAATCTCGGACCCTCAAACAAAAAAGATAAAGGGAAAGAAAAGGTCTCTGAGGATATCGCCCTAGATGACCAAGTCATGGAAGAGCTAACTGCCAAGGACCCGCCGAAGAAAAATAAGGTGGATTACAACGTTCTAGCGCATCTGAGGAAGCTACCTCGCAGCTCAGCATTCTTGACGCCCTTTTATTATCAAAGGAGGCGAGAGATTCGTTAATCAAGGCACTACAGGACCCCGAGCAATTCCAAGCTTTCCTGGCCGAAGAAAAGATGAAGGATGAATTGGAGGAAGTGCACACGGCCGATGTCACTTTTGGCGATGAAGACCTTCTCCTTGGGACGTGCGAACACAATCGCCCCCTCTATGTCTCAGGATACTGCCATGATATAAAGATAGGCAAAATCCTGGTCAACAATGGATCCTCCGTTAATCTCCTCAACGTGCGGGTGTTAAAGGAAATCTGCATGAGCGTCCAGTACCTTGCTCGGGACAAGATCACCATCTCCGGGTTCGACTCCCAATCATCAAGAACTCTGGGGTCTGTGATACTGACGCTACGCTTTGGGATGCTCGTCATGGACATTAAATTCCACGTCATAGACGCCAAGACATGCTACAATGCTCTGCTCGGCCGACCATGGTTACACGAGTACAACATCATCCCCTCTACACAGCATCAGTGTATGAAATATTTTAAGGATGGTCTCGAGTATACCATGACGGGAGAACTAAACCCGTTCTCCGTGAACGAAGTCCGCAAATATGAAGATGCAAAATACTTCTTACCGAATTTCGAAGATACGGAGAGGTGTCACAAGCCAGATAACAAAGCTAACGCCACCATCCCTGTCTTCGGCAGTGATACCGAGGAGGAAGAGGAGATAGTCTATTCGGGTCCGCCCCAATATAACAAGCCAGGACCATCCGCTCCTACATTGATCTTTGGTAGTGACTCGGAAGATGAGGTCCATACCATATTCTCCTCTCGGCCTTCAATACAAACATCCGCTGACGAAGAGCAGAGTCTGCAAGTCGCCATGGTTCCACTTGAACATCATAAAGAACTAGATGCGCTTGATACCTACACGGTAGAGGAGTTGCGAACATTCTACGTCCCTCCTAAGCGAGAAGGTGAAAAGGAAATTCTATTCTACCGCTCTGAAGAAACCAAAGTGGAGAAAGAAACTTGGCACGGTATGGATCCTACGCTTGATAGGCTTCAGCCCATCCGACTACCCAGATATTATACAGAAGGCTTGAAGAGGCTGTTGAAGCGCCAGGGGATATCCTTCAAACAGACCGCTCGAAAAGCAAAATTCTTTGACAGGATCTGGAACGTCCCCGGAACTCAGCACAAGCTGCCTAGTGGGAGGATGGAAACAATCGGACTCGGATACATTCGGTCCAAGAAACGAGAGCTGCTCCGTGACTGTTACGTCGTACATGACTTCAATGAAGAAGCGGATGCTCAATGGGAGGACGTTAACACTAAACCAGTAAAAGTTCCTGATGCAAAGGTGCCCAGTCCGTCGTTCGAAGAACAAATGGACAAGCTTATAAGGGAAGCTGGTCAAAAAGTCCGAGACGACCACAACCGCGAAATGGCCATCTACGAGAAAGCCAAAACGCAACGCCTCCTCCAACAGGCCTTGAAAGATGAAAATGCTACCCCCTGTCAACCTGTTATAAAAAAGGCTCGACGCAGAGGCAGAAACAAGTCTAAAGGCCAAAAAGGCGCTCAACAACAACAAAGCGGGACTAAGAAGCCACGCGAGCAGGAATTGAGCGGTCCAGATCTGTCCCTTGTAAAGAAAATGAGTCGAGCGTACTCTTTTCCTCGGGACAAGACGAAGAGAATACTTGACCTCGCTCTAAAACATCAGATGCTTATGCTGCCGGAGTCTAAACACCCCAAACAAGCGAGCGAAGTCTCTCACCCAAACTATTGCTCTTATCACCGAGTAATAGGGCACCCTCTCGAGGACTGCTTCACCTTTAAGAATTGGGTCGAAGATCAGTATCAGCTCGGCAAGTTCGCTCTGTCTGACAACTGGAGGGTGACGCCGCCGCAGAAGCACGAACCCAAAGCCATGAAAGCAGAACCAGCTCCACATTGGTCTTGGAAGCGAATTCGTACTTGTCATATGATAACGATATCGAAGGAAGAGCCCGAGAACACGGATGACCTTCCCTGGTGCTTCGAAAACTGCAACGACGAGGTGATCTCAGGATTTCCACCAGCACCGAAAGAGCTGGAGGATGGAATACATACTACTGCAGATAACCTCAAGAAAATTGAGTTGGGGACGGTGAACGACCCGCGACCGACATTCGTCAGCGAGTCGCTATCTGAAGAGAGAGTAGCTGGGTTAAAAGACGTGCTTATGCAGTACAGAGATTGCTTCGCGTGGAACTATTCCGAAATGCCAGGACTAGATCCAGAAATTGCTGTGCATAAATTAGCGATATCTCCGGACGTCAAGCCGGTCAAACAAGCGCCGAGGAGAATGCGGCTCGAGCTTGAGATGAGTATTAATGCCGAGGTCAAGAAGCTAATCGACTCTGACTTTATCCAGGAGGTTCAATATCTTGAATGGATCGCCAACATCGTCCCGGTGATGAAGAAAAATGGAACAGTACGCATATGCGTGGACTTCCGAGATCTCAATAAGGCTTGCCCGAAAGACGATCTCCCAGTGCCAGTCACTGAGCTGATGATAGATAACACGTCCACTCACAAAGTTTTCTCCTTCATGGACGGCTCATCAGGGTATAATCAGATCAAGATGCATCCCGAAGAACAGAAGCACAACGCCTTCAGGACTCCGCTAGGAATATTCTGTTATAAGGTGATGCCCTTCGGTCTAAAGAACGCCGGTGCAACTTATCAGAGGGCCATGACGAAGATCTTCGATGACCTTATACATGAAATCGTCGAATGCTATATCGACGACCTCGTGGTGAAAAGAAAATCGTACGAGGAACATCTCGAGCATCTCAAGACCGTATTTCAACGCCTTCGACAATATAATTTGAAGATGAATCCTCCCAAGTGCGCATTCGGAGTTTCCTCGGGCAAATTCCTAGGATTCGTCGTCCGACACCGAGGTATCGAGGTAGATCCGTCGAAGATCAAGGCGATCATGGAAATGCCTCCGCCGAGAACTCTCAAACAGCTCCGGTCTCTTCAGGGAAAGCTTGCATATATTCGGCGATTTATAGCCAATCTTTCAGGCAAGTGCCGTCCTTACAGCCACCTGATGAAGAAGGTGTTAGGTTTACCTAGCACCCTATGAAAGGTTTGGAAGCATCACATGTCTCAAAAATTAAAGTTTTAGAGTGCTAAGTGAACACACAAAGAATCAATCCTAGAAAATTAGGGTTTCAAAACTTTAATCAACATCACAAGTAACAAAGACTAGGGTTTTGAGATTACAACCTTTGTAGCTCCCTATGCTAGACTCCTTGGCCACTTGAGGGTTGGAGAAGGGTTCGCTTAAGGTCTTCTAGTGTCCACGACGATCCACCCGAAGCTCCTTTGTCCAAGCTTGCAACTTCACTTTATCAAGAGAAGAGAATGAAGCTAACACTCTAAACAAGTGGGCAAGACTTGTGTAGAATGATGTTGTGGTGGATTTTCTCACTTCAAAATCCTAATTTGGTGAGTAATTTGCTCACTAGAGAAATCTAGAGAGCAAAAGAAGAAGGAGGAAGAAGATGATGGCCTTTTTAGAACAAGAGAAAAGATCATCTCTTATGAAAAATGGAAAATATATGTATATATATTTTTCACTTCTCATCTCAAACCATGGTTATATTATATGGATATTTATTTCACTTGAGTTAAAACAAAAGAGAAATATCAACTCATGGTTAATAAGTAGGTGAGCATGGTTAGTTGAAGAAGAGTGTAGAATCAAGACCATGAATTATCCTTTTCTTTTTCTTTTTGTTTCAACACAAATAGAAATAATAATCCATAAAAATAACCAAGGTGTGAGTCTTATATTGCCACCATTTTCTATGTATATACAACCATGAAGGATGATGTATGTATGTATGTGTGCATGCACATCCATATGTGTATGAACAAGAAAAAATGCATACATGCATGCATACATCCAATAATACAAGAAAGGATTTCTAGTGAGAAGCTAATGGTTAAATGATAAATCAACACTTGATTTAGCAATCCGGCCATATCACATACGACCTAACCAAAAGCAAGCCGCCCGATTAATATACGGTATCTTATACGCGCATTTTAACCGGGTCCATGCGCATATCGCATACGCGCACCACAACGTTTCGCCTGGACTAGGTAACTCCTTTGTGGGACTCTAAGACTCGTCAATACGCCGGCAGTGGATGATGATCATATCAAGCACCCCCAAGCCGCAAGCGGTCAGCTAAACGTAACGGCCACCCGGGTATTGAGCGATCAGAAGAAAACAAGCGAACCTGCTACAACTCCCGTCGAGCCAACCGACAACACTACCGTACAGTCTGGTCTCTTCGTCAGATATGCTGCATATCGAGCCTAGGGATGGTCATGTCGACCCCAATAACTCAATAAGTCATACCGGTGAAAGGTCTATAACAGATCGAGAAACTACTGATAACACTTATCAGTAAATCTCAGCAGCCCTGGCCAGGGACTTACTGATATAACCAGTCGAGCACAGCACAGCATCAACTCCCAATACCGGGAGAGACGAAACCCCTCCTATCGCTCATCGCCTTCGTGTGTCTCGGGACTGTACCCAACGGCCACCTGTTTGCACGACTCAGTAGAGCCGTGGTAGGGTGGTAATCAAAGTACAGTGGGAGAGCACACAAGACTCTATGACGATCTCGGGTCTACAGACTAACCTGCACCAGTGTCACCTGAGAACTGCTATCCGACGATAGATATAATTCCATATAGGAGTTCTCGGTGAGTCCGTCCAGTGTACCCAGTCACCACTGAGCACCCGTATATGATCTCGATGTCAAACATCGATGAATGTGGGAACATTCATCGCCCATCGTATGGTTCTAGTATCATATACGCTAGTCTACTCTGGTATATCAATGCCCCGTCTTGATATACCTACGACTAGGGACATTCCAGGATATGCTTATAAACTACAGATGTCCCACTAGTATGATCTCCATCATAATCACAGTAGTCAAGCCGATATCCTCAGGGCTTTATCAGCATGTATGAATGAATAAAAGCATGATCAAATCAACATGTCAGATAAAGAAGAATCAGATAGCATACTATCTTGTCGAGCAAGAATGTACACTGAATATATATATATACATGTATAGAGGCCTCTAGGGCATACATATATCCAACAATCTCAAGAATCCACTATCATATAATGGCCTCTAGGGCATACATATATCCAACAATCTCCAACTTGCACTAAGGCCAGTTATTGGTGTATCTCATACCCAACATCTCAAAAAGTCGCTCATGCTGCGGCTGAGGGAGGGCCTTGGTGAATGGATCCGCGGTGTTATTCTTTGTGTCTACTCTCCTAATCTCGATCTCGCGGCGATCAACAATCTCCCGGATCAAATGAAAGCGCCTCAGGATGTGTCTGGACCGCTGATGGGATCTGGGCTCCTTGGGTAATGCCATAGCCCCATTATTATCACAATACAATGGTATTGGATCAATAATGGTTGGAACTACTCCTAGCTCCGAGACGAACTTCTTCATCCAGACGGCTTCCTTGGCGGCATCATTCGCAGTAATGTACTCAGCTTCCATCGTAGAGTCTGCAACGGTATCCTGTTTGGAACTCTTCCAACTTACCGCCCCTCCATTGAGGGTAAATACAAACCCAGAGATATATTTGCTGTCGTCCTTATCGCTCTGGAAGCTCGAATCGGTAAAGGCCTCCATTTGGAGATCTCCATTACCATACACCAAGAATAATTCTTTAGTCCTTCGTAAGTACTTAAGAATGTTCTTCACAGCTATCCAGTGATTCTCCCCTGGGTTGGATTGATACCTGCTTACAACACTAAGTGCATAAGCTACATCTGGGCGTGTACATAACATCGCATACATTATAGATCCTACTGCCGAAGCATAGGGTATAACGCTCATGCGAGCTCTCTCTTCATCGGTCTTTGGGCAAGAGTCCTTGGAGAGAGTGACCCCATGGCAAGCGGGTAAGGCACCCCGCTTGGAGTCTTCCATACTAAACCTTTTTAGGATGGTGTTGATGTACCTGGTTTGGGACAATCCCAATAACCTTTTGGATCTATCCCTATAGATCCTTATGCCCAGAATGTATGTGGCATCACCCAGGTCCTTCATGGAGAACCTTAGTGATAAGAAAGATTTGACCGACTGTAGCATAGGAATATCATTTCCTATCAGAAGAATGTCGTCCACGTACAATACGTGGAATGTGACAGCTCTCCCTACAGCCTTCTTATAAACACAAGGTTCATATGAATTTTTGATGAAATCAAACTCTTTGATGACATCATCGAAACAGATGTTCCAACTCCGTGATGCCTGCTTTAACCCATATATGGATTTAAGCAATTTACATGCTTTCCCGCTGCTCCCACTGTCAATGAAGCCCTCTGGCTGATCCATATAAACGCATTCTTCTAAATTTCCATTTAGAAATGATGTTTTAACGTCCATCTGCCAGATTTCATAGTCATGGTGAGCAGCAATAGCAAGTAGGATTCGAATGGATTTAAGCATGGTATCCAGCCACTTTACAGAGTCTCCACTCGTGATAGCTTGCTGAAAACTGGTAGGATCATCATCATCCATGATGCAGTCTTCTCCGTCACCATCAATGAGAAAACCGTAGTACCTCTCCGGTGGGCGAGAAGTCCTACCAGACCTACGGAGTGGCAGAGGTTCCTTAGTTTCTATTGGAACAGCCGGTTCAACCAAATCGTCATTTGTAGTTTGTGTCTCTAGAACCTCTTCTAGATCCACCACATTGACATCATCTTTATCTGTGAAAAACTCTTTTTCCAAGAATGTGGCATGCTGAGAAACAAACACCTTTTGTTCCTCCTTGTGGTAGAATAGATATCCATAAGAGTTCCTTGGATATCCCACAAAGTTACACATGACTGACCGTATCTCGAGTTTGTCCGGATTTTGCTTTTTAACATAGGCCGGGCAACCCCAAATCTTAATTCTCTTAAGAAATGGTCTCTTCCCATGTCATATCTCATATGGCGTGGTAGACACGGTTTTGGTTGGAACCCTGTTTAGTAGAAATGCTGCAGTCTCCAATGCATGCCCCCAAAATGAGACGGGTAACTCAGCATCACTCATCATGGAACGGACCATATCTAATAGGGTCTGATTCCATCGTTCTGACACACCGTTGTGCTGTGGTATGTAAGGAGGAGTGAGCTGAGAGAGAATCCCATTCTCTTTTAGGAAGTTTGCAAATTCTGTACTGAGATACTCACCACCTCGATCTGATCGAAGCATCTTAATACTCAAACCGGTTTATTTTTCTACTTCTTGTTTATATTCAATGAATTTCTCGAGAGCTTCGGACTTGTGCTTTAATAAAAATACATGACCGAATCTTGAGAAATCGTCAGTGAACGTAATGAAGTATGAAAAACCGCCTCTAGCCTGTGTAGACATTGGCCCACATACATCACTATGTATGAGGCCTAGGAGCTCAGTAGCTCTTTCTCCGTGTCCGGTAAACGGAGTTTTGGTCATTTTACCCTTGATACAAGACTGGCAAGTCGCATAAGATTTATATTACAAAGGGTTTAAATATCCATCTTTGTGTAACTTGTTTAGTCTTGTTTCGTTAATATGACCAAGTCTACAGTGCCAAAGAAAAGCTTCATTTAATTCTGAAAGTTTTCTTTTATTAGTGTGTTTTATACTGAAAACTGTGTGTTGATTTAGGACGTATATCCCGTTATTAAGCGTACCATACCCAACCAACATTTGATTTAGGTGAATGTTCATAACATTGTTCTGCAATAAAAAATTATATCCTTCATTGTCTAACAAAGAAACATATATTATATTACAAAGCATACTTGGTACAAAATAACATGGGTTCAAAACCAATATACATCCAGATGGCAACCCCAAGTGATACTCTCCCACAGCGACTGTATGTACATTGGAACCATTTCCAACACGGAGAGTATGGTCACATGTCTTCAAAACCTTGCTATTTCTCAGCCCCGGCATAGAATTGCAAATGTGAGAACCTGAACCGGTATCCAATACCCAGGAAGCAGAGTTTATTGAAAAACAGTTTTCTGTCACAAACGCACCTGAAGCAGAAGCATCCCCATGCTTCTTCTTGAGATTTAAGTACTCCGTGCAGTTGCGCTTCCAATGTCCTGTCTTGTGGCAATGAAAACATTCCCCTTTCCCCGAGTCTCCAGCTTTGGACTTTTCCTTTCCCTTCACCTTTTTAACTCCACCCTTAGGATTGGTGGGCTTCTTCTTTTTCTTTCCCTTGTCCTTAGCCTTTGGGCGAGAAGAGGAAGACTGTCCAACAGTCATAACGGGAGTTTTTGCTGATTTCAGAGTGCTCTCTGCACTCCTTAACATATTAAGGAGTTCAGATAGTTCCTTCTCCATGTTGTGCATGTTGAAGTTCACTATGAATTGAGCAAAGGTGGAGGGGAGGGACTGCAGAATAATATCCGTATATTGTTCATTGTCCATCGTCCATCCAAGGTCCTCAAGCTCTTCTATAAGAGCTATCATCTTCAGAACATGGTCTCCTACTGGTGTGCCAGGGGCCATTCGCATCTGAAACAATTTCTTTGATGCTTCGTATCGTAATACGCGGGATTGCTCTCCATACAACTCCTTTGTATGGAGCAATATGGCGTGAATGTCCATATTCTCGTGCTGCTTTTGATGTGTGTTATCCATCGATGCAAGCGCGAGGCATTTGGCCATGGCACAGTCAGCGTCCCATGTCTTGCGGACTTCAATGTCCGCAACTGAGGATTTTGGACCTGGGACGGGCGGGGCTGAAGCCGTGAGGACATATGATACTTTATCATAAGTCAAGGCTATTTTCAGATTCCTCAGCCAGTCTTTATAATTGGTCCCATTCAGTTTGTTTTTATCTAGTAGAAGCTTGAGTCCAGTCATGGGTATCTACCATTAAGAGAGAGAAAATAATACACTCAGCGAAAGCTCTTGCATAGATCAGATTGGTTATTATCTTGTCTAATCGATGTTTCCCACTGCTTTAATCGAGTTTTTCTTTCAAACCTTAAAAAGAAAAACTAGCCAGGATTAATTACAGTCTACAACTTCGCTAACCGTTCAGCCAGGCCAGTGTCGGTACTTGAGGGAGGTTCCTCGTGCTTTCGCACGGACCTAATTAAAATAAACCTCGTTTTCCCAGAGGCGTAGCCCCGTTGACACCTTTCTAGACACCTAATGAGTTAGCTAATTGTAAACTGTAAAACTCTCCTAGGAGCAACTATTGCCCACAGTGGGATCGGGATCCAACCATCACATGGAAGGTATGCAATCTCATTGCAAATTTCAACTATTGAAATTCCCGATGTGGTTTTTACCCCTAGCACTCGTGACCTTGGCTAAGGTCAACAAATCACGAGCACTAGTCAAGCTCAACCCGTCATTTCTTGATTAATCAGACCCGTTCACATGACCCTTGGCTAAGGTCAACAAAGTCATATGCCCGTCCTAATTAATCTACATCATATGCATTGTTGGAAGACATCACTTAGCTACCGTACACTACGCCTTAGCTAAGGTCAACAAACGTAGCACGAATACTAAGTACTCTACTTCCTAAAATGACGGAGGGTTGCGGATGATTTTTAAGAAAATCTTTAACGCTTTGAACTTGATATCGTTGTAGAATCAAATGGTTTTCAAAAGGAGTGGCTTAAGCTCCGCAGTTTTGAAATGTAGCTTTTTCATAAATAGCCGAGTGGTTTTCAAATCCGATTCTACAACATCTTTTTAGGTTTATTTTCTTTACATTAATCACATTAATGTAGTCCCATCATTTAAGTTCTTAAGCCAATCACAGAAAAGAAACGAAAATAACACGTACGCTTATGCCATCCGCATTCGCCGCAATGTTCCGTTATGCACCGTTAGGTTACTTAACTAATGGCATACCGGGACGGGACTAGCGCGGGTGTAAAACATAAGCAACATCTACTATATATCATATATATAATATATCATTCGTCTCAGATATCACAGAACACAGACAGCAGAAACATAGATATAATGTGGGATATACTAGGACGTCCGTATTTAGTATCTAGCCAACAATAGAAAATACGGATTCCACAGTCGCGATGAATAGCCAAACCCATACCCTGGACCCCTACGAGAGCGGCAAGCGACCCTACCAATTCTGGAGTTTAGGAGACCCGGTCTCAACTCCTCGAGATGGCCTCCTACTGAACCCCAGAACCCGGTCACCTGTGCTCCCCTCCTTGGGTCCATCCTAATGCGGAAAAGTAAATAATATACAATACTGGTGACATCAACCTCAACCCGGAAGTGCCCCAAATAAAAGAATATTACATTACATTTGAATTTACATGAATGAAAATATAAAACTCTCATCTCACATAAAACCCCCGGCTATTCAATCGCGACAATCCTGCACATCATATCTCAGCAACACATAATATCTCATATCATCAATGTAAGTAAGTATGCATACACTGATTGTCGTCGATGTATAGCAACGACAATCGGCAATACCACTACATACTACACTTACGGTCACAGAAAAGAAAGTGAAAAACTGTAATATCTGGAATCCACATTCTCTTTAGACATCGTAAATGCGAAATATCACATACTTCGTATTTCATGTCTAGTAATATGAATTCCACACATTGCATCACATTCCAGATAAATAGACAGTATTAAAGTTTTCGAATGAATGATCAAATACCCAAAATTCCCTAAAGCTCAACACTTGAGCGGAGTTTAAAAAATCCGGAGTGTGACACAGTAGTAGCGGTCCAGCCGTAGAAGGGTCAAGCCAACGCCTCACATGTGGCACGCCGTATTGCCCCAAACCCTAAGGTTCAAAAGGCAGTTCAAGACGGTCACATAATCGAGTTAAGGTTTGTTGTCTTCTAGAGGGTCCACCACAAAACTTGCACGTATCTCCGAAAGATTTAAACCCCGTGAAAAGTGAGCAAATGATACTCGTTCGAACAATTCAATACTTACCAATTTACCCGGAAAAGGCACGAAATCAAAATTCCGATCGAATCATTGAACTCAAAACCATCCCCAGAACATTCAGCACAAGAATCAGATTAAACATACCTAAAACAATATACAAGCAGGTATAGGAATTACTGTGTAAATAAGAAGCTATGAAGCCTCTGTACGACCGCGGAGCCGCGGCCCAAGCAAGGATTGGCCGCAGTTCCGCGGCGGCTTGTACAGCTCATGGCTTCGTATTTCACAATGTTTCTTATATTTTCCTGCTGTATTTTTTAAGTATTTTTAATTCTGGAAAAACCACAGTTTCAAAAAATGTCCAGAGAGGGTTCTAAAAAACCGTATTTTTGTTCGATCGGAGTTTTTACTTCGTTAAAGTGTCGCCTAATGTTCTAGGTCGGCTCTGATACCAATGTTAGGTTTACCTAGCACACTATGAAAGGTTTGGAAGCATCACATGTCTCAAAGATTAAAGTTTTAGAGTGCTAAGTGAACACACAAAGAATCAATCCTAGAAAATTAGGGTTTCAAAACTTTAATCAACATCACAAGTAACAAAGACTAGGGTTTTGAGAGTACAACCTTTGTAGCTCGCTACGCTAGACTCCTTGGCCAATTGAGGGTTGGAGAAGGGTTCGCTTGAGGTCTTCTAGTGTCCACTACGATCCACCCGAAGCTTCTTTATCCAAGCTTGCAACTTCACTTTATCAAGAGAAGAGAATGAAGCTAACACTCTAAACAAGTGGGCAAGACTTGTGTAGAATGATGTTATGGTGGCTTTTCTCACTTCAAAATCCTAACTTGGTGAGTAATTTGCTCACTAGAGAAATCTAGAGAGCAAAAGAAGAAGGAGGAAGAAGATGATGGCCTTTTTAGAACAAGAGAAAAGATCATCTCTTATGAAAAATGGAAAATATATGTATATATATTTTTCACTTTTCATCTCAAACCATAGTTATATTATATGGATATTTATTTCACTTGAGTTCAAACAAAAGAGGAAGATCAACTCATGGTTAATAAGTAGGTGAGCATGGTTAGTTGAAGAAGAGTGTAGAATCAAGACCATGAATTATCCTTTTATATGATCTCGATGTCAAACATCGATGAATGTGGGAACATTCATCGCCCATCGTATGGGTCTAGTATCATATACGCTAGTCTACTCTGGTATATCAATGCCCCATCTCGATATATCTACGACTAGGGACATTCCAGGATATGCTTATAAACTACAAATGTCCCACTAGTATGATCTCCATATAATCACAGTAGTCAAGCCGATATCCTCAGGGCTTTATCAGCATGTATGAATGAATAAAAGCATGATCAAATCAACATGTCAGATAAAGAAGAACCAGATAGCATACTATCAAGTCAAGCAAGAATGTACACTGAATATATATATATATATACACACACACACATGTACAGATACATCCACTATCATATAATGGCCTCTAGGGCATACATATATCCAACATCCACTGAGTTGATCTTCCTCTTTTGTTTCAACACAAATAGAAATAATAATCCATAAAAATAACCAAGGTGTGAGTCTTATATTGCCACCATTTTCTATGTATATACAACCATGAAGGATGATGTATGTATGTATGTGTGCATGCACATCCATATGTGTATGAACAAGAAAAAATGCATACATGCATGCATACATCCAATAATACAAGAAAGGATTTCTAGTGAGAAGCTAATGGTTAAATGATAAATCAACACTTGATTTAGCAATCCGGCCATATCACATATGACCTAACCAAAAGCAAGCCGCCCGATTAATATACGGTATCTTATACGCGCATTTTAACCGGGTCCATGCGCATATCGCATACGCGCATCACAACGTTTTGCCTGGACTAGGTAACTCCTTTGTGGGACTCTAAGACTCGTCAATACGCCGGCAGTGGGTGATGATCATATCAAGCACCCCCAAGCCGCAAGCGGTCAGCTAAACGTAACGGCCACCCGGGTATTGAGCGATCAGAAGAAAACAAGTGAACCTGCTACAACCCCCGTCAAGCCAACCGGCAACACTACCGTACAGTCCATTCTCTTCGTCAGATATGCTGCATATCGAGCCTAGGGATGGTCACGTCGACCCTAATAACTCAATAAGTCGTGCCGGTGAAAGGTCTATAACAGATCGAGAAACTACTGATAACACTTATCAGTAAATCTCAGCAGCCCTGGCCAGGGACTTACTGATATAACCAGTCGAGCACAGCACAGCATCAACTCCCAATACCGGGAGAGACGAAACCCCTCCTATCGCTCATCGCCTTCGTGTGTCTCGAGACTGTACCCAACGGCCACCTTTTTGCACGACTCAGTAGAGCCGTGGTAGGGTGGTAATCAAAGTACAGTGGGAGAGCACACAAGACTCTATGACGATCTCGGGTCTACAGACTAACCCGCACCAGTGTCACCTGAGAACTGCTATCCGACGATAGATATAATTCCATATAGGAGTTCTCGGTGAGTCCGTCCAGTGTACCCAGTCACCACTGAGCACCCGTATATGATCTCGATGTCAAACATCGATGAATGTGGGAACATTCATCGCCCATCGTATGGGTCTAGTATCATATACGCTAGTCTACTCTGGTATATCAATGCCCCGTCTCGATATACCTACGACTAGGGACATTCCAGGATATGCTTATAAACTATAGATGTCCCACTAGTATGATCTCCATCATAATCACGGTAGTCAAGCCGATATCCTCAGGGCTTTATCAGCATGTATGAATGAATAAAAGCATGATCAAATCAACATGTCAGATAAAGAAGAACCAGATAGCATACTATCATGTCGAGCAAGAATGTACACTGAATATATATATACATGTACAGATACATCCACTATCATATAATGGCCTCTAGGGCATACATATATCCAACAGAAGGGGACCCCGTTCGTCTGGGATCAAAAATGCCAAAGCGCGCCAGACGAAATCAAGCAGTACTTGCAAAACCCTCCAGTGCTGGCTACTCCGGTCAAAGGAAAGCCCCTTATTCTCTATACAACCGCCCTCGAAGGTTCCTTAGGCGCTTTATGGGCTCAAGAGAACGACCAGGGAAAAGAAAGAGCACTCTACTATTTAAGTCGAGTTCTTCTGGGGGCAGAAAGCAACTACTCTCCCATTGAAAAACACTGCCTGGCGTTGATCTTTGCGATAACAGAGCTCAGGCACTATGCGTTGGCACATGAAGTCCGTCTCATTTTGAAGGTGGACCCACTTAAATATTTAATGTCAAAGGCCATATTGACGGGGCGACTCGCTAAATGGGCTCTACTCTTAATGGAGTTCTGAATAACCTATCAACCTCTCAAGGCAGTAAAAGGCCAGGCCATCTCCGACTTCCTCGCTGAGCATCCGATACCTGCTGATTCCCCTCTGAATTGTGAACTGCCAGACGAGCATGCGTTTGACGCGATCGATGGGAGCGATACCCGATGGGAGCTTTATTTTGATGGAGCATCTTCCATGAAGAAGCGCAAACAAAGTACCCCTATAATCAAATCAGGGGTAGGCCTTATCTTCATGACTCCACGGGGAGGGATAATGCGTTTTGCTTTCTCCTTAACAGAACCGAGGACGAACAATGAAGCCGAATACGAAGCTTTGATAGAAGGCCTCGAGATCGCCATCGACATGAGGATTGAAAACCTCCTCATATACGGAGACTCCCAACTGGTCGTCAGTCAAGTAAATGGCGACTACCAAATGTGCAAACCAGAGCTGGTGAGGTACGGCGAAAAGGTGCAACAACTGTTGACCCAAATTCCCTCCTACACTTTGGAAAATATACCGCGTGCGGAAAACAGCAAAGCGGACGCATTAGCCAAGCTTGCTAAAGAACTGGCTGACGAGAATCTCGATGATGTCAGAATTGTGGTACAAAGCCGTCGGGTGCTTTCCCCAACAGAGATATCTTCGGAATCACCCGAAGGAAAGGGAGCGACTGAGCAAACGACCCTGCAAATAAAAGACCGGGAAAAGGCTGAGGATTGGAGAGAAGTCTTCATAGACTACTTCAAATACCGTCGAACGCCCGAAAATGCGTCCTCAAGACATCAGCTTGTGAAACGAGCTATGTCTTTCGGCTTCGTCAATGATACTCTGTACAAGAGGTCATTTGATTCTCTGTAGCTGAGATGCTTGGGACCTGACGAAGCGAAAAGAGTCGTTCAGGAAGTTCATGACGGACTCTGCGGTTCTCACCAAGCAGGCCCGAAAATGAAGTTGAAGATAAAACGGATGGGTTACTACCGGCCCACTATGATTCAGGACTGCCTCGAATATGTGAAGCAATGCCACTCATGCCAAATTCATGGGGACTTCATCCACCAGCATCCAAATCCACTACATCCAATGGTGGCTAGCTGGCCGTTCGAAATGTGGGGAACTGACATAGTCGGACCCATCGAACCAGCATCGTCTAGAGGACATCATTTCATCCTGGCAACGACTGATTACTTCTCCAAATGGACAGAAGCAGTACCATTGAGGGAAGTGAAGACGGAGAATATCCTCCATTTCTTCAGGACGCACGTCATATATCAGTTTGGAACCCCGCGACGGATCATCTCCGATAACGGGCCAGCCTACAGGACCCACAAGATCAATCGCTTCGCGCAACAACATAATATAGACTGGAGATATTCCTCAGTTTTTAATCCGCGAGCTAACGGTCTAGCTGAGGCCTTCAACAAGACCTTAACGAAGATCATAAAGAAAATGGTGTCCCGAAATAAGAGGGATTGGCACGAGAGACTGCAAGAAGATCTCTGGGCGTATCGGACCACGTTCAAGACGGCCACGAACACTACGCCATACGCATTAGTGTTCGGTACAGAAGCAGTACTCCCCCGCGAGATAGAGTTACCCTCTCTACGAGTGGCAGTCCACTACGAGCTGACGGACGAAAAAAATGCTCACCTTCGGCTTGAGGAGCTTGATGCCCTTGATGAAACCCGGCTCATAGCGCAACAAAATTTGGAGCCTTATAAAGCAAAGATGACGCACTCATATGAAAGGTTAACCCGGCCGAGGACATTCCGCCAAGGCGAACTCGTGCTAGTGGTCAAAAGACCTATGATCCCCAATCGCGCCAAGCGGGGAAAATTCGAGCCGAACTATGAAGGCTCGTACATCATAGACAAGGTCTACCAAGGTGGAGCCTATCTACTCGTGGATATGCACGGTGAAAGGCCTTTCAGGCCAATAAACGGTCGCTTCCTGAAGAAATACTACGCCTAACGAGTCACAGCCTAGGTCAATGATAGATGACGACGACTATGTCCACTCGCTATCTTCCTAAGCCCAAACTCTATGAGTAGTAGCCTACCTTCTCCTGAACGGACCGAAACGTCCTTAAACTAATACGGACCGAAACGTTCTTAAACTAATGACAGACCGAAATGTCCTTAAACTAATGATGGACCACTACGTCCTAAAACTAGCTGACGACCGAAACGTCTTTAAAACTACTACCGCAGCATCCTCAGGCTGACGAGAATAAAAAAATAAAGAATAAAAAAAAAGAAAAGAAAAATAAAAAAACGGTGCGTCCATAAGCAAAATGGGCACGGATGAAAACCCGAAAGGGCTCCGTGAGTAAAAACAGCATGGCTACCGGCGAGTGTTCGTGAAAACCCGAAAGGGCGCGACCTCGTTAGAAAAAAGAATAAAAAAAGAAAAAAGAAAAGAAAAAAACCGGTACGTCCATAAGCAAAATGAGCACGGATGAAAACTCGAAAGGGCTCCGTGAGTAAAAACAGCAGGGCTACCGGCGAGTGTTTGTGAAAACCCGAAAGGGCGCAACCTCGTTAAAGGACACTTGCAGGGTCCTCTCGACCTTGTAAGGAGAAACCACCCGCGTGAGATCCTTACTACTCACAAGGGAGCAACACACTTACGGATCCTCACGATTCCTAAGAAGAAAATACACTTGCGAGATCCTCACGACTCGTAAGGAGAACTCTCTTATGGGACCCTTACGGCTCATAAGATTTGAAAGTCTTAAGTTACAGAGACCTAAACCTGTGCTTAAGCAAACCCCCCACAACCTTCGATATTGCCCTACAAGCGGCTCAGTACTGACCCTTGTATACAATCCACGGGCACGAATAAACATTTCCCTAACCAAGTCCCATCCGTGACTGGGGATATGTTCGCATGATGAACAACCCTTGTAAATCCTTTCGACTTACAAGGAGAAAACCCTCTTGTAGGATCCTTACAACTTACAGAGGGACATACACTTAGGAATCCTCACGATTCCTAGGGAGAAAATACACCTACAAGATCCTCACGACTTGTAGGGAGAAATACCTTTGTGAGACCCTTAAGGCTCATGAAGTCAAAAGCCTTAGTCGACAGGACCCTAACCCTGTTCGTTAAGCCACCTTTATTCGACATCGATAGAGGCAAATGATGATTCGCTCCTGGCAATACCCCAGTTGTAGCGGTGCTGATGCCGAAATCGGTGTCTAATTCCATGCTTATAGCGAAAAGCCAGCAAGCCGCACATGCATACAAAATAGCCGAAATGATAGGGCAACTTGCAATAAAAAGCAGCAAGTAAAAACGTATGCACACAAAATAGCCGAAATGATTGGGCAACTCGCAATGAAAAGCAGCGAGTAAAAATAAAATAAACAGCCGAAATGATTGGGCACCGCAAAAAATAGCTGAAATGATTAGGCAATCGCGACCTTCGCGATATAAAAGCTGAAATGATAGAGCATCGCGGAAATAAAACAAAAAAAATATGAAACTTTCGCCCTACAGTCAAGATCATATCGATCCCTGTATACAATCCAAGGGCACAAACAAAGACGGAACCACACCTTCCCAACAGGCTCCGCCAGAAAGCAAAGCCAAATATCGACGGTTCACCAACAGCCTAGAGACGACTGTGACATTCGTCTCGACACAGCAGACGCAGTGCCAGCAAACGAAGCGAAGATCAGATTCCTAGCTTCACAGTCTTGACGGCAACTCATATAAAGCCCGAAAGATAATCAGAGATCATCTCAACCCTAGGGAAACCAGTGTCCCTGGCAAATTTCTCAATTCAGGGAAACTAGCGTCCTTGATGAGAGCCTCCTGATTCGCGTCGGCCCGCAGAGAAACCAGTGTCTCCGCAGGAATACTCCGATTCGTTTCAACCCCGAAGAAACCAGTGTCTTCGGCAAAATACTTTGACTCAGGGAAACCAGTGTCCTTGATGAGAACATCCTGATTCGCGTCGACCTGCAAAGAAACTAGCGTCTTTGCAGGAACACATCGATTCATTTCAACCCCAGGGAAACCAGTGTCCCTGGCAAATTCCTCAATTCAGGGAAACTAGCGTCCTTGATGAGAGCCTCCTGATTCGCGTTGGCCCGCAGAGAAACTAGCGTCTTTGCAGGAACACTCTGATTCGTTTCAACCCCGAAGAAACCAGTGTCTTCGGTAAAATACTTCGACTCAGGGAAACCAGTGTCCTTGAAGAGAACACCCTGATTCGCGTCGACCCGCAGAGAAACTAGCGTCTTTGCAGGAACACATCGATTCGTTTCAATTCCAGGGAAACCAGTGTCCCTGGCAAACTCAATTCAGGGAAACTAGCGTCCTTGATGAGAGACTCCTGATTCGCGTCGGCCCGCAGAGAAACCAGTGTCTCCACAGGAATACTCCGATTCGTTTCAACTTCGAGGAAACTAGCATCCTCGGCAAAATACTTCGACTCAGGGAAACCAGTGTCCTTGACGAGAACATCCTGATTCGCGTCGACCCGTATAGAAACTAGCGTCTCTACAGGAATACATCGATTCATCTCAACCCCAGGGAAACCAGTGTCCTTGGCAAATACCTCAACCCAGGGAAACTAGCGTCCTTGATGACATCCTTCTGATTCGCGTCGGCCCGCAGAGAAACCAGTGTATCCGCGAGAACTTCCCGATTCGTCTCAACTTACAAGATAAAGCCTTAGGCAGCAAGGATTAAAAATAACTTGTTTCCTAAGCACTGGGACCCTGCAAGTCGGCCTAAAATGGTCTCTTGTATACTATTCACGGGTCTCACTCTCCAAAGTCGAATCTCGATGAGGAGGGAAACAACCGCTCACGAGTCCTCTCGACTCGTAAGAGGGAAAATTCTTTTATAAGATCCTTACGACTTGTAAGAGAAAACACACTTAGGAATCCTCACGATTCCTAAGGAGAAAATCCACCTACGAGATCCTCTCGATCCGTAGGGAGAAAAGTCTCTATGAGACCCTCACGGCTCATAGAGTTGAAAAGTCTTAGACGGCAGATCTGAACCTGCGGCCTAAGCCATCACTATCTCTTGAAGAAACCAAGATTCTTACTCTATTATCTGTCAACCATGTTCACTGAGGTAACCTACGGATAATAAGAGAAAGAAGAAAGCGACAGAAAGAACATTTGATTGGCGTTAGATCAAGCATTCGAGACAAACTCATTCATGCATGTGCAAAAGACTCAGAACGAGGAATAAGACAAGCTGAGATAAAAAAAATTCATTCATGTTGCAGAAGGGTTCTTACAATCATAAAGAAATAAATAACAACATTATTAAAATGTCTACAACGGTATAACCTCAGACCCAGGACATGGATTGAGGAACTCGAAAGTAACCCTATCTAAGACTTTCCAGGCCTGGCGAACCATCCTGGTGTGCTTTCTTTCGCGAGCACAAGCGTCGGGGTCCCCCCTGATGTCCTCCTCCCTCCAATAAGCAGCGAGTATGGAGGACTGTTGGAAAGCCTGGTGCAGGAGATCGACAAGATTGTCTCGCCGTCTCTTCGAGATTAGGTGCATCAGATACACCGAGTGCACCTTATCCTCAGCGGCATCCAACGCCCCAAGCGGCACGCCGGAACAGAATAAGGGAAGAGATTCCCAAATGGCTCCCACGATAAGATTCAGGAGAGAGGAGCGTCGAGGAAGCAGTTGACCATTGTACGCGTCGAAGCGACTCATGATCTCGGCACAATCGGCGTTGGTAAATTCTCGGTTCTGAGAACGGCCGAGTCGACGGATGTCTCCGTAAGAGATGATTTCATCGAGGTCATACATGTGGGCGTCTATTGCTCCTGTAAAAGAAGATTAACAGAATTAGCAGACAGACTGATTAAGCGAATTCTTATTAAAAACGGGCACAGGGAGTTAAACTCCTCGAGAGCAATGCTCTACAAACAGGAGTGACACCTATCAAATTCAGTAATGAGGAGAATTTGAAGAAAATCCCCTAAGAACATTGAGAGCTTTGCTCTGAGAAGATAATAATAATAATAATGTAAAATGCCATCTTTAGTTTCCAAAATCCACGAAGAATTCTTAAGAGTTCTTCTATACGATTTGGAAGGAGCAAAGCTCCATTAACAAATTAAGAAAATACAAGGAAAATCTTCTAGAGAGCAAAGCTCCATTAATGGAACCTTAATAGGATTCCCTTTAGTTCTCTTTAGATCCTTTTAGACCTATAGAGCAAAGCTCTGCCAAGTGAAACCCTAAATGGGTCTCCTTTAGATCAGGGATCTATGGAGAGCAAGGCTCTTAAAATTAATTTAATTTAATCCAAATTAATTTTTACCTAAAATTTTCTAGAGTTTTAACTCTTAAAAGTGCTTGAACAGAAAGAGCAGGGCTCTGGGCAAAATGCTTATGAAGAGATGATAATCATCTGTTGAGGACCAAAGGTCCTATTTATAGGCATCAAGTGCCCTTTCAACTTCCGAAAGTTACCGCGACGGTTGGAGTTCTGTCACCGTTGCGCTGACGTTCTGGGGCCACGTAAGCGCAACAGTGGGGGCATTTGTTTACCCCAATCAGAGCAAGGCTCTATTCAAATTCCAAGGCGGGAAATGAAGCAACGCTTCTGATTCCCCCAATCAGAGAAAAACTCTACTTTGAAAATTTAAATTTTAATAAATGAAGCAACGCTTCAGATCCCATGCGCTGCGCGCAACGCGCCACGTGTCAAAAGCTGATACGCCAGCGCAGTGCCCAAGGCAGTACGCCCAATCAGAGCAAGGCTCTATTAAAAACAAAATTAAAGGAAGCAACGCTTCAGTTGCACAAGAGCTGCGCTGCGCGACACGTGTCAGCGCAGTTGCGCTGCGCTGTGCGCTGGCGACACGTGTCAGCGCAGTTGCGCAAGCGCAGTTGCGCTGCGCTGTGCGCTGCGCGACACGTGTCAGCCCAGTTGCGCTGCGCTGTGCGCTGCGCGACACGTGTCAAGCGCAGTTGCACTGCGCTGTGCGCTGCGCGATACGTGTTAAGCGTTAGGGCATTGGCGCCAAATAGAATTAAATTCTAGTAAGATCTTTATGTTCTTGTTAAAACAAGAAGATTGTCTTCTGTAAAACAGAAGCCCTTGGATCAAAGATCCAACGGTGGGGAAAATTCCCCAAATCACTCAGAGAATGATCTCTTTAACAAATTTAACAAATTATTGGGCACTATATAAAGGCCCCTAGACCCCAATTCGAGAAGAACACAAGATAGAGAAAACACAGAGAGAAAAAGAGAGACATCAAGAACTTTAAAACAGAGAGAACTCTGAAGAATTGAGAAGAACTCAAGAACAAAAAGGTAAAAACCTTTATAAAAGAAAAGAATCTCTTCTGAATAGATCATTGATCTAAGAACAAGATCAATGATCTTCAATAAAAAATAACAGTGCCTTGCACTTTTTTATGAACCACTGGTTCTTTGAAAACAAGAAAAACTTGTTTTCTTTGATCTAAAATTGATCAAAATATAAAACAGTGTCCTGCACTTGCAAAATTGGCACTGTTGCGCTCTTGGGTTGGCGCAAGCCACCAGAGAGCGCCATGTGTCAGCTCCAAGACCACTTGCGCTTTGCACTTTTAAAACAGAGAACTGCTCTCTTAAATTGGCGCAACTCACCAGAGCACGCCACGTGTCAGCAGCGCAACAACGCAGCGCACTGTCGCAGCGCACTGCGTTTGCGCTCACCAGAGCGTGACACGTGTCACCTCCACATGCGCTTGCGCTCATTAATTGGCGCAAAGCACCTGACAGGCCACATGGCCACTGTCAGATAATTAATGCACTGCATTATTGACAAGAAGGACCGAGCCCAATTAAAAAAAGGCCTGACATGCCTAATAAAATGCCATGCAGAGCCCAAGCAAAGGTCTGTCAGACCAAAACAGATGCTATGCATCATTTAAAGAAATAAGGGCAGAGCCCAAATAAAGGTCTAATAGACCAAACAAGAATGCCATGCATTATTAAACAAGGGCAAAGCCCTAGCAAAGGCCTAACAGGCCAAACGCAAATAAATTGTTGAACAGATTCAACTGGACTTAGCCCAATTCTGGCCATAAGTCCTCAAACTAAATTGACTGAGCAAGATCGCTCTCTTAAATCAATTTACATCCGGTTCAAGGGTACATCCCCGAACTCCTCTGACACCTATCATTGTAATCCTTCAACGACGTCAGAGAGGTGACGCGTCCCAACAACCACACACCCAGACGGACTGCGGGGTCCTTAAACTCATGGACCAATGCGTCCTTAAACACAACCATACGGACTGCGGGGTCCTTAAACTCATGGACCAATGCGTCCTTAAACACAACCATACGGACTGCGGGGTCCTTAAACTCGTGGACTAATGCGTCCTTAAACACAACCATACGGACTGCGGGGTCCTTAAACTCGTGGACTAATGCGTCCTTAAACACAACCATACGGACTGCGGGGTCCCTAAACTCGTAGAATAATGCGTCCTTAAACACACCCAGATGTACTGTGGGGTCCTTAAACCTATGGACTTAAGCGTCCTTAAACTACCAATGGACCACCATGTCCCTAAACTGGCAATGGACCGCAATATCCTTAAACTACTTATGGACCACTGCGTCCCTAAACTGGAACAATAGGGCCCCCAAATGCTCTTTTGCCGGATCTAAAAGATCCCGTTTGAGTCGATCTTAGTCTCAAATCTGGCTAACGTATCCTTAAACAGTCGGTCGGATTACATATTCCCTAATCAACTTTGGTTCAAGGGTACATCTCGGAACTCCTCTGACACGTATCGTTGTAATCCTTCAACGACGTCAGAGAGGTGACGGGTCCCGATGGCCATATATTAAATGGATCACTACGTTATGTTGATCTTAGTCTCAAACAGGTCTAACGTATCCTTAACGAACGTTTAAGTTGATCTTAGCCTCAATACGGCTAACGTATCCTTAAACTAAAACACCAAACCCAAATCTAAGTAACTACGGATTTGGACTAATCCACGTCCTACGGGCGACGGCATAACTTAGTCTCCGTATACAATCCACGGGCAACCACAAACAAAACAAGCACACACGACACGAAGTGAAATTCTGGAGAAGGAGAAAGTTGTTACCGCGATGCAGTAGCGTAATTAACTGCAGGGGCTTGCGCCTGCAGGGAAGAGCGTCCCCACAATCAAAAACCCCTCAAGCGAGGGGGAATCTGACGAAGTCTGCTATATCGGCCGCATCCGTCTAAACCTCCGATACACGGTGCCATAAATCAACTTGGCATCTTCGGAGAGGTGGACGGATAAAACCAAATAGTATCTGCCCCGAATCTCATGCAAGACGAACCTACGCGGTCGCGTCTCTGTGTTTGGAGGGGAACATCCACCAAACCATGAATAAAACTATATGCACATGAATAACATACTAGATGCAACATAACATTAATGCCAATAACTTGAATTAATCACTAAGAACTAACTAAATATCATAACTATCCTATTTATAAGGTTGCAGGGGATGCTATACGCCATCCACCCGACTTTCCCCGTAGATGTAAATCTACTCACCAACTTGTCGAGCTCGTCGAATCCATAATTGTTATGTCCGTCAACTCCGTCTCGGAAACCTTCGCGATCGTACCTATAATCGTAATTAAATCATATCGATGTAAATATTATATCGAAAACAAAGACAACGAGCTAAGCACCCATAGATTAGAACCTACAGCTCACTTACCCCAAAAACGAACAAAATAACCATGTTGTTAACGTACAAACGTCAACAAATCAGTTACGGCACAGAAATACGAAAACCCGAATCGAAATATCGGGAACTTTAACAAAACCCTTACTAAACATTCCCAAATTTCTCTGTATGCATATTGGAACAAATCAAACAATATTGTATATTATAAAATAACCAAATACACCTACAGAGAAAAACCCAACACAAAACTCCCTCTGAAGTCCGGGGACGCCGGTTAAAATGCAAATGTCGCCAGGTCAAGTGTGGAGTTTGGGGCTCGGGCTTTAAGTGAAGTCTCCTAGTGGTCTCAGCATACTACTGTCTTTTTATTTTTTCTAGTGGTATTGCCTAATGGTTCCAGATTCAATTATACCTTCACAGATATCACAAAAGTTCATGTTTTTGACACTGCACATAAAAACAGATATTGAACAGATTTGGATTTGGAAAGAAAGTGAGATATACCTATTAGAATGATGCACAAAGGAACATCAGCTCAAGAAGTTCTTGTGGAAGCATCCAGGTTTTGTAGTGGATTAAACTAGATGATGTGCATAAACTTGATGAAGGAAATCATGACTTTTCTCCTTTGGATGTGATAAACTTAGGAATTTTAGTTTTTGAGCTGAAGGAACTATGTATGTTCAGTTTGGGAGGCTAAAGGAATTCCTAAGTATTGATGAGATAAAGTGTGAAATGTTATGTTGTGTGTAGAGAGAGCATGAGGTGGAGCGTTGTAAGGTGGAGGTGTAATGGGGGAAGGAGGATGTGTAAAATGTGAAGGAGGAGGTGGAGGATTGTGAGTATGGGTGAGGTGTGTTGAGGGTAAGGGTTTAGCCTAGGTTATAATATAACCAACCATACAACAATTAAAAACCTTTTCCTTTAATTAAAACCCCTTTATGTAAAAATCTAAATTCATATGAAAAAAGAATGAAATACTTATTCTAATACTTAATTATCATTATCTTGATATAAAATATCATATCATGTTAAAATAATTAACATATCATTTTTATGATATCACACACTTTTCTTCGTATTTACCAAGATAATTACATTTTTACGGATACAATTCGTATACCAAAATTCATATGTGATATCATTTTTTTTGTAAACCTATTATATTCATATTTAAAATTATAAATTAATATTTATAATTTTCCAAAATGTTACAATATTTCCCCCTTAAAAAAATTCGGTCCCCGGATTTAAATTAAACCCCCATCTTAAAACATTTTTCTCAACCCATCAACTCAATTGAAAACAATTTGCCGGTGTCCAAAATTTTAAAACATATAGTCCGCTCAATATAACGGAACTCCGAAGTCCCACACGAGCTAAGACGTAACATAACGCAACAGTGTGCGTGAAAACTCAAAAAGATATAAAACTCACATAACTGTAACTCTAGCGGTTGTTATGAGATTTGCGCCAGTTATGATTCAAAATTCCAAATACGAAAACCGTTGTGTTTACCAAGTACACAATCAATGCCATAGTCATAGTGCAATATCGGTAGCACACGACCAAGCGAAAATATATAAATCAAATCTATAAGATATTCTATCAAATGCAAAGTACGAAAACAAAATCAACCCTCACGGTTTTGCATGCAAATCTCAAACCACACGTCACAGTGTGTATGAAAACAATACAGCGTCAAGTGCAACAAGTGTGCACAAAAAAATATCCACTGCATCAAATGTGTAGGGAGCAAATATCAAGTGCATCTAGAATGCACAAGATCAATATCCAGTGCATCGGAGTGCACAAATATCAAAATATGCAACTGGTGTGCACAAAATCATACAGAGTATACCTAGAGTATATATATATATATATATATATATATAATCTCTTAATCATGTGCAACTGAAGTGCACGGAAAATATCAATCTAGGGCATATGGTGTACACGACACTCCAATCGAGTGCAGTCACCTCGCACGGTCATCTCAAACAAGTGCACCTGGTGTACACAAAACATAAATCAAAGTGCAATCACTGTGCACGAAAACCTCATCAAGTGCACCTGGTGTGCACAAAACATTGTGTGACCCTCAAATCCTCAAAATACATATGTCAAAATAACGGACGTTGAGTTGTCGTTTTTTTAACGTTAGAAAAAAGAAATATTTGGATCATAAAAACGTAAATCGAAAAACAAATGACATCGAAGTATATCTTCCTCAATGTCGAAAGGTGTCCATACACCTGGAACTGGCATAGCAAGGATTATCACTCGCCTTCTGCCATGGTCTAGCGTTCTCTATCTCTGAATTCTTGTTCATCCTACGGATCACTAATGCCACGACCTCTTTATACAATCGTCTGGTGAGGAACAGCGACGCAAACATTCTTATGTTGATACTTCTCAAGACACTTCCTTGCCAAATAGTCCAGTCTCTCATAATGCCACATGTCGACGAAGGCGATCTCTAACCTCTGCGTGTGCGTCAAACAACTGATCCTGGGTCTAATCTTACTTTTTATAAACTCCTAGAAAGAATCCATCAAGTCTCTTGCTGATATCATTTATCCAGCCTGCCCGGAACTAGCACTCATTACTGAATCCACTTTCTCTTCGTAACAACTGCCATCTCCTCAAGATTTTCCTCTGAAAGTGTGGTCGTACGCGCTTCTGCATTCGCATCGAATTTTCAATATCGACGGTGAAGAACAACTGCCCACTGAGACTTCGCACCAATCTCCTATTCCATTACTCTCCAATATCAATCAATTAATGAGCATATCATGATAATCACGCGAATTGCAAGTCATACTCAGTTATGACCAAGCTCAGAGTCTTCAAAACAACTCAAATATACGAATCCAGCATCTCTGATACTCTGTAGAAGAATCTGGCTAAGCTCACCTTCGCGAACTCGTCCCAATTCGTCGGACAATACGATTTCTCTCGAACGACTTACATCAGGTCTGAGTAGAACCCATCAAAGAAACTAATTAACTTCACCAAATCTCGCATCGGAGCACCACAATGGATTAAAATATCCTAGCCATCTCCTATCTGAATGACTACGAACCCTCTGGTCCATCTATACTAGTAAATATTGGCTACTTTTAACTTCATGAATTCTGGAAGGAACACCTCGACAATCTCAGCAATGATTGGTACCACTGTCTGAATAGTACACAACACCACGATCTTTGGAACACATCACGCCTCAAGTCTGGCTGATCTCCAGCAATGACCTGACCCTCTGGTGCGGATCCCAAAAAAACTCGCTTCAACATTAGAAACTCGATCAAATAAGGATAAAAAAAACATGTCCTTATGTCACCGTAATGTCACCCTGGTCAGTCCTTGTCCCAGACAAGTCAGCCCTGACCGTATCTCCAACCGCAGTCCTCTCGGCTCACGTAGACATAGCGACCAGAACAATCAACATGTATCGATGAGGATAGATCAAAGGAACGAATAGAAGAAAGATCTCAAGATTTATATCCTAAGGTAACTTAGGCGGAGTATCATATCGTAAATATGCCACGGAACATATGTACGGTACGTCACTCTAATTAGTAGCTACTCCATCAACCAAGATCATCCTATATAACGAAAGTTCGGGTATAAGACCCCCAAAGTCAAGTCTAAGTCCTATAAGGTAAAGCCTAGGTAACAAAAGTGTATGCCTAGACACCATATAGTCAAACCTAGACTCGAACAAAGGTTAAACCAAACGCTCTGATACCAACTTTGTCACGACCCGAATGTGGCACGTGACCGGCACTTAAATCACGTGATATCTAAAGACGTCAACGCGGTCCAAGTAAGCCGAAAACCCGGAATCTAAACCCTTTTTGAAAATATTGGAGGTGAGATCTAAAATAGTCATCAGAATCAGTTTAAAATAAACATTTAAGTTTAACTAAGTATGTTTGAAAAAGTATCTATGACGTTTTGAAATTCAACAGCACCTCCTTTGTAAATTTTGAATAAAACCCGCTACAACATAAAAGTATAAATAGCATCCCCAACGGGAGATAGCTTCCACGCCCAAACGGTGGAGCAACAAAACAAACAATATACGACGCACAATGGCGAAGAAAGAAAAGCGAAACAAAATCAACAATATAAAAAGGTCGACTCCAATGAGCACGATGCCCACAACACACAATTCTAAATCTCGCTTCCAAGTCCACAATATACCAGTTTTAAATCGATGGAGTTTTACTAGATATAAGAAGATATGAATATACAAGTGTGAGTACGATACAACAGTAACCCACCTGCCAAAGCAATCACCGAAAGGAATGTGTGCCTCAAGCCGCTGATAATCCAAATGGTAAAACCTGCAAGAAACTATAGCACAACGAGGGTGAGTTGCCAACTCAGTGAATAAAAGTACAACATAAGGTAGAAATCGAAATGCACAACGATACCTAGGTCATAAGTATAATACTATCATATTCTGCATTAATATAATATATGATGTGCATATGTACCATAAATGCAACTTTATCCATCATATGAATCCAAAAGTAGAATATACCATATGCAAATGATATATATCTAGGTATAAGCCCATAAGTAGCCGAAAATATATATGTAAAACCTCTTCTTTAAAATAGCCGCGGAATACATATGTCACGGCATAAAAGCAGACGTGATAGTATGAAGTATATAATAGGTATCTTATTTAAGATATTCATCCTGTTGTTTTAGTGAAGAGTGTTAAGAGGTTTACAATTTCAAAAATCCCAGTGTCATATCAGACACGTCAAAATAATAAGGCTACAGCTCGATTTTGAAATCCTTTTTTTTTATATGCAATAACCCGTATAAAGATATGCAGATACTGTCCCTCGGATCAGTCCTGGTCGGCTATAATAATTCATAACATAATTGTATACCTCATATGATAGCAACATATCAACCTCTGGATGTCCAGCATCGACACCCGAAATCAGAAATCCCGCGTGTCCATCACCGACACGCAAATCCTCAAATCTCTCGTTTCCATCACCGATACGTAAATGCAGATATCGTCGACACCATCTCAATAGATGATCGCCACCCGATATCCCTGGCCCCGGTCGGTATCCCCTGGATATCCGCCGTACCTAAATCGAGCCCTGGTCAGTATCCCCCGGATATCTGCCGTGCTCATCTCTATCTCCGGTATCGAATATCCTCGCTGAGCTCCCCGCCTCTAATGCGGCTATCCTTCCCCTCAGTCTCGACTGGGTCCACCATGTATCCGACTGTCTATCCCCCCCTCAGTTTGGATAACATAGTAATCCGTAACCGTATAGCCCCCCCACTCGGTTCGGAGGAAAACAAAACGTAAAAACGACTCATGGTGGACATCAACTCATCATATCTAAATATTTCAAGTAAAGAATAAGAATAATCTCATAGGCTCTCCTGTTGATATTATATATATATATACATATATAACAGCATCTTATACCACTGATATATATCATCAAAAGTAAAACATCCTGAAAACTCATAAGAATCAAATATGAATACTCATGATACTGGTATTCGCAATACTCAACAGGTAATAAAGGTAAAGTACGCAAATAATTCATACAGGCAACAAACATATCGATTCTGCTGTGTCATGACAATACTAATGATGTGTAATGCAGCATACGTGTCTGTGCTCATGCAGCATGGCAATCATTAGCATTTGTGCGAGTGTTCTATAAGTGTATAAAGCCTACTCGTATCGACATCTACATACGCATCACGTAGTATCGCAGTCCTACAGTGACATGGCAGTACCAATGAGGTATAGTGTAACATATGCCTATGTGCTCGTGCAACATAATACTTATTGGAAATTGTGCGATATTCTATCAGAGTGTTCGTATCATGGAAACGTATAACATCGATAAATATATCGCGAATATGTAAAGTAAATCTAAGCGTAATTACTAAATGTAACTTACTTGCTATGAGCTATACCATTATCTTTGAAAATGAAACGAAGCGTTGGTTTTGAAATAAGGAAGCTGCCTTAGGTTAAAATAGATATTCGTTTTGGAAATTGGCATCGCATCCTTGTCTTTTATCATTAAAAAGAGAAACGAATTGTTAGTTTTTAAAAGAGTATAGTTCACACAAGTATTACGTTCTAAAACGGAATAAAATATAATTCTACGAGTCTAAAGGAAACTTAGCCGTTATTCGGCATACTAATCTCGTCATCACAAGTACGGTATAATTCCTCGTATAAATCCACCAAACCATGAATAAAACTATATGTACATGAATAACATACTATATGCAACATAACATTAATGCCAATAACTTGAATTGATCACTAAGAACTAACTAAATATCATAACTATCTTATTTATAAGGTTTCGAGGGGTGCTATATGCCATCCACCCGATTTCCCCCATAAATGTAAATCTACTCACCAACTTGTCGAGCTCGTCGAATCCATAATTGCTATTTCCGTCAACTCCGTCTCGGAAACCTTCACGATCGTACCTATAATCGTAATTAAATCACATCGATGTAAATATTATATCGAAAACCAATACAACGAGCTAAGCATGTATAGGTTAGAACCTACAGCTCATTTACCCCAAAAACGAACAAAATAACCCTGTTGTTAACGTACAAACGTCAACAAATCAGTTACGGCACAGAAATACGAAAACCCGAATCGAAATATCGAGAACTTTAACAAAACCCTTACTAAACATTCCCAGATTTCTCTGTTTGTATATTGGAACAAATCAAACAATACTGTATATCATAAAATAACCAAATACACCAACAGAGAAAAACCCAACACAAAACTCCCTCAGAAGTCCGGCGGCGCCGGTCAAAATGCAAATGTCGCCGGGTCAAGTGTGGAGTTTGGGCTCGGGCTTTAAGTGAAGTCTCCTAGTGGTCTCAGCATACTACTGTCTTATTAGTTTTACTAGTGGTATTACCTAATAGTTCCAGATTCAATTATACCTTCACAGATATCACAAAAGTTCATGTTTTTGACACTGCACATAAAAACAGATATTGAACAAATTTGAATTTGGAAAGAAAGTGAGATATACCTATTAGAATAATGCACAAAGGAACATCAGCTCAAGAAGTGCTTGTGGAAGTATCCAGGGTTTGTAGTGGATTAAACTAGATGATGTGCATAAGCTTGATGAAGGAAATCATGACTTTTCTCCTTTGGATGTGATAAACTTAGGAATTTAAGTTTTTGAGCTAGAGGAACTATGTGTGTTCAGTTTGGAAGGCTAAAAGAATTCCTAAGTGTTGATGAGATAAGGTGTGAAGTGTTATGTTGTGTGTAGAGTGAGCATGAAATGGAGGGATGTAAGGTGGTGGTGTCATGGTGGAAGGAAAAGGTGTAAAATGTGAAGGAGGAGGAGGAGGATTGTGAGCATGGGTGAGGTGTGTTGAGGGTAAGGGTTTAGCCTAGATTATAATATAACCAACCATACAACAATTAAAAACCTTTTCCTTTAATTAAAATCCATTTATGTAAAAATCTAAATTCATATGAAAAAAAGAATGAAATACTTATTCTAACTCTTAATTATCATTATCTTGATATAAAATATCATGTCATGTTAAAATAATTAACATATCATTTTTATGATATCACATACTTTTCTTCATATTTACCAAAATAATTACATTTTTAAGGATATAATTCCGATACCAAAATTCATATGCGATAACATATTTTTTGTAAACTTATTATATTCATATTTAAAATTATAAATTAATATTTATAACTTTCCAAAATGATACATCTGATTTGTCTTTCTCAACATGTACATGCTTCAGGTGGAATTACAGATCACTATTAAATGTTGATAGAGCCCATAGGATTCTTGCTTGACTACCTGCAGTATGATGGTGATCATATACGTGAGAGCTGGGTGGTCTATAAGCACATCTTTATATGTCTCTAATCGTGGGAGTTTCGAGACTGGGCATCGATACTCCAGAGTAGACTAGTGTAAACTGATCGAGACCCCGACGAGGGGTGGTGGCCGGTATCACAAGCCATTGGTGTCAGTTTGTTCATCTAAGATGTATACAGGTGCTCATTGGGTTCTGAGTATACCGAACGGACTCGCCGGGAACATGCTAGTTGGTATTATACCTGTTGTCAGATAAAAGTTCCCAGGTGACATGTGTACAGGTTAGTCTATCGACCTGAGATCGTGATTTGTCTCGTGTGAGTTCCCACTGTGCTTTGATTACTACCCTACTACGGCTCAAAGGAGTCGTGCAAACAGGTTTTAGTTGGGTACAGTCCCGAGCCACATGGAGGTAGTGAGCGGATCGTTAGGGGTTTTGTCTCCTCCTGTATTGGGGGTTAATGTCGCGTTGTGCACGGGTGGCCATCACTAGAAATCCTTGGTCAAGGTAGTCGAGAATTAGTGATCTAGGATAGGTAGTTTCTCAGGTGGTGATTGGTTTCATGCCGACACTAAATGTAGCGTTATTAGGGTTCTGACTTTGTCCACCCCCCCTAGACTCGATATGCAATATTCATAGACGAACGGACCGGGCTGTACAGATATTGTCACTATCAGGCTCAGTAGGGGTTTCAGGATGAGTTTGCTCGTCGGCCTCCCTTTCGTTCAATACCTGGGTAGCCATTACGTACAACTAGTGCCGCTGACGTGCTTGTGGTTACACCCACTGCCAGCGTATTGACAAGTCTTTAGAGTCCCACACAGAGGGTTTCCCTGCTTCAGGTGAAACGATGTAGAGGCTGTATGGTTTTACGGCAGGGTTCGATCATATACGTGTACTTGTGCACGGATCATGATTCGAATGGATAATACTAGTAGGCTTTGGTTTAAGCCGGATCCTAGTATTATATTGTTGGATTATTTTCGTCTCATTGTATTCGTATTCCGTCGGAATATGGATGCGGGTATGTATATATGGATGAGGGGTATTCTTGTAATTCTTTACAAGATTATTTTTTAAAAGTTGCCATTTCTTATTGTATTAAACATTTAGGTTAAATTTTTATTAAAGTAGAGAGTGTGAGTCATTATTTTGACATTTATTCATTCATGTTCACTTGGTAACTCATGGTGATGAGTCATGTAGTGACTCATGGTGGTATGATGAGTTTCTTGTTTGTATTGTGAGATATTTGTGGTGAGCCATGAGATATTTATTCTTTAGTTGTTTTCTTTAGTTGCTAGCATGCTTGATAAAAAGCTCCAACAAATAGCTCACAACACTCAAGCTTTCCTCACTTGGATTTTCTTTGCCTCACACTCTCCTCTCATGGCATCTTCTCTTACCTCCACCCTAATTGTCTCATGTGTTGAGAAACCTAGGGTGTATTGAGACAAACTAATCCTACACACTCTCTAATTCACCTTGGTTATCTAGTGTAGCGAACTAGATACTCGAGTTGCCTCGGATTTGAGGTTCGATTCATAAACTCTCGGGTGGATCATCTTCGATGGGGGAGACCGGAGATAAAACTTGATCAAGGAAGCCGCAAGGAGCTAGGGAAGAAGGTTTAAGACCGAAGGACACGGATCAATTTGGTATAATCACTCTAACCTTATGCATGTTTTTTGTTATCTAGGGCTTATGGGTCGATCCGTAGACTAAGGTTCCGTTAGCACCGGTTTTTGAAAATTTTTGTTACACATTTGGCCATGGATTGATGGCCGGGGCGCTTTCGTAACCCAACAGGGACTTATGGTGTTGGCCAACTGAATACAGCGCAACATCGACTCTCTATACCGGGAGAGACGAATCACCAACAATCGCTCATTGCCTCTATGTGGCTCGGGACTGTAACCAACTCAAACATGTTTGCACGACTCAATAGAGTCGTGGTAGGGTAGTAATCAAAGCACAGTGGGAACTCACACGAGACAAATGATGACCTCAGGTCGACAGACTATCTGCACTCATGTCACTAGAGAACTGCTATCTGACGATAGGTATAATACCATCTAGCCAGTTCTCGGCGAGTCTGTCCAGTGTACTCACCCCCAATGAGCACATGCATACAATCTTAGGTGCAACACACCAATGGTACGGGACCAACCATCGCCCCTCGTCAGGGTCTAAAAATGTATACACTAGTCTACTCTGAAATATCGATGCCCAGTCTCGATACTCCCATGACTAGGGACATTTAAGGATGTGCTTATCGACTACCCAGCTCCCACAAGTACGATTGCCATCATAATGCTGGTAGTCAAGCAATGATCCTACGGGCTTTATCAACATGTACAAGCGATATGAAATAACAAGTAAAACATATACACATGTTAAGATAAAAGCAAACCGAATAGCATACTATCATATTGAGCAAGATTTTCATGTACATACATATCCCTAACATCCTATACAATGAAGGCCTTTAGGGCATACATATCCAATAATAATATGCAGAGATTTTCAGCTAATTGTCAGTAAAGTAAATAGTGACTACAAAACATGCAAGCCAGAATTAATAAGTTATGGTGAAAGAGTGCAGCAGTTGCTGACTTAAATCTCTTCATATACACTGGAAAATGTGCCGCGAGTGGAAAAAAATAAAGCGGATGCGTTGGCCAAGTTAGCTAAAGAGTTGGCTGACGAAGACCTCGATGACGTAAGGATCATTGTCAAAAGCCGCAGGATCCTAGCACCAGCAAATATGCCTTCAGAGGCTCTGATGGAGCTACACAAAGAAAAAGAAGTGACCGAAAAAGATGCTCTCCAAATAGAAAATGAAGAAGAAGTCGAGGACTGCAGGGGAGTCTTCAAAGACTACTTTAAGTCCCAATGAGCACCTAAGGATGCGTCATCTAGATATCAACTCATGAAACGAGCTCTGTCGTCCGCTCTCTTCAACGACACCTTATACAAGAGATCCTTCGAATTCATATGGTTAAGATGCCGAGGGCCGAAGGAAGCAAAGAAAATCGTCCAAGAAGTACATGATGGACTTTGAGGCTCCCATCAACCAGGACTAAAGATGAAGCTAATGATAAAAAGAATGGGCTATTATAGACCACGATGATTCAAGACTGTCTTAAATATGCGAAGCGGTGTCACTCGTACAAAATAAACGGGGAATTCATACATCAACACCCAAATTCGCTGCATCCAACGGTAGCTAGTTGGTCATTCGAGATGTAGGGAACGGATACCGTGGGCCCTTTCGAGCCAGCGCCATCTGGAGGACATCGGTTTATATTAGCAATAACCGATTACTTCTCTCAGTAGGAAGAAACAGTACTGCTAAGGGAGGTGAAGACAAAGAATATCCTCCATTTCTTTAAAATCCATGTCATTTACCGGTTCGGAACTCTGTGACAAATAATCTCGAATAATGGACCAGCATACAGAAACCACAAAATAAGCCGCTTCGCACAGTAACACAAGATAGACTGAAGATACTCCATGGTCTATAATTCTCGAGCCAATGGTCTATCTAAAACATTCAACAAGGTCTTGACTGAGCTTATAAAGAAGATGGTGTCTAAGAATAAGAAAGATTGGCACGAAAGGCTATATGAAGCTCTTTGGGCGTATCGAACAATGTTCAAGATGGCTACAAAGATAATACCGTATGCATTGGTGTTTGGCACTGAGGTGGTGCTCCCATTAGAGATCCAACTCCCTTCATTATGAATGGAAGTTCAATATGAGTTCATGGATGAAGAAAACGCTCATCTTCGGCTTAAAAAGCTCGATGCTCTCGACGAAACCCACCTTATAACCCAGCAAAATCTGGAAGCTTACAGGGCAAGGATGACATAATCATATGAAAGACTAACCAGGCCGTGAACATTCCGCCAATGCGAACTCATACTGCTTTTCAAAAGGCCAACGATCCCCAATCGTGCAAAACAGGGGAAGTTCGAGCCAAACTATGAAGGCCCGTACATCATTGATGAAGTTTACCAAAGCAGAGCGTACCAACTGTTGGGTATGCATCATTCGACCAATAAACGATCGATTTCTCAAGAAGTACTACTCTTGAAGAGTTTAGGTTTGAGTCAATGATAGATGACGACACTTGTGTCTGCTCACTATCTTCTCATATCAAAACTCTGAGAGTCCTACCGGGTAAGAATACCCACGCAAATTCCACAATGGACCGCTACATCCTTAAACTGGCAATGGACCACTATTTCCATATTGATCACCATACACTATTCACGGGCTACCCATGGCAAAGATTGCAACTTAAGTCCCGCCTGCGAGACTACACCTGAAGTCCCACCGGCTATGAAGTTCTACTAATGATGCAGTCCTCTAAAAGATATTATGCCCTACGGAAGATCTTTATATTGATCACCGTATACAATCCACGGACATAAACGATCTATATCTATCCTAAGTCCCACCGGCTACGAGGCTCTACCAATGATGCAATCCTACAAAAGATGGTATACCTTATGGCAGATCTCCATATTGATCACCGTATACAATCCATGGGCATAAACGATCCATATCTCTCCCAAGTCCTACCGGCAGGAAATGTTGGATCACCCAGGGCGAAGGTAAAAAAAGGTACGTCCACAAGTAAAATGAGCACGGATGAAAACCCGAAAGGGCTCCATGAGTAAAAACGTCTTGACTACCCGCGAACTTATGAAAACCCAAAAGGGTGCAAGCTCGTGAAAAGAAAAGAAGCAAAGATGTCAAAGTCCTCCCATAGGCGACCGGTACTTACGATATAGTGAAAAACACTTGTAGGTCCTCTCGACTTACAAGGAAGAAAATACCCTTGCGAGATCCTTACGACTCACAATGGAAACCCACTTAGGAGTCCTCACGAATCCTAAGGAGAAAATACACTTACGTGATCCGCTCGACTCGTAAGGAGAAATACTTTATAGGACCGTTGCGGCTTATGAAGATTCGAAAGCCTTAGCTAACAAGGATCTAAACCTATTTTCTAAGACACCATTGGCCAAAATAGACAATGGAAAATGATAAGTCGCTCCTGGCATTACGCTTCAGTGTTAGCGATACTGATGACTGCCAAAAACCCAAATCCCAAGTCTTCTCATGGCATATGATGAGTTGCTCCTAGTAATATTCCAGTTGTAGCAATACTGATGCCAAATATGGTATCAGACCCCAAGTCTCCAACTCATAACAAAACTGATGAGTATGGAAAAGAAAAAATAGCCGAAATGATAGAGCAACTCGTAATAAAAATAACTGGTAAAAATATAATGAATAGCCGAAATGATCGGGCACCGCGATAAAATAGCTGAAATGATTAGACAATCGCGACTTTCGCAATAAGAAAGCTGAAATAATAGAGCAATCGCGGATATAATATATATATATATATAATGTATATGTGCGTTATGCCCTACGACTAATCACCCTAGATTATCATGTACAATCCACGAGTGTAAACGAATGAAGTCGAGCGATGTGTTTCGTCGGATTCTACCAAGCAAAGAACGCTTCAGCGAAGATTCGAGTCTCGACGGCGCCATACAAGCTCAAAGACTACCGAGAGCTACTTTGTCCCCTAAAGGATTTAGTGGCAACTTCTCAAGCAAATCAAAAGTTGAGTAACGGCATATTCCTAACTCCAGGTCTCGATAGCACTCCATACATGCCTAAAAACCACTGGATGCCTTCCCACCTCAAAAGGGTGCAGTCATGACTCCCTCGGGGCTCCAAATAGAGCTTAATCTCAAGGTAAAGCGCCATAGCGATGCCTAACACTGAATCTTCCGATAGTAATGTGGATACTCCAACTTAAGAAGTTTACTTGAAGACGTTGTGTCCGGACTCAGAAGGGATCAGAGACACGATAAACGCATGGCTACTCGAGCCGCAACCTAAAGGACTGCACGTCGAGAAGATATCAGCCAATGCGATGGTACGATGGACTTAACCCAGTACCACAAATCTGACTGCCCCCTATACTAAAAAGGGGTATGTGAAAGTCAGTCTAAGTTTATCCATAATCCTAACGGAAGGGTAAACTGAATGCTCCGGGATGAGTAAATAAACTGAGATAAGCCATTTCAGTACAAAAAGAAGAAGAAGTGCGGATATAAAAGAAATGGCTGCATTCCATTAATACATCAAAAGATGGATTACAAGCTACAAGTTAGATACAAGCTTCGCAAAACAAAGGGAAAGTATGATTCATAAAAATTCAAATTCTAGCTCATTCGATGGCTACAACAAGGGTAAGAGATTGTCATTGGTACATTGGTTATGGAAATCAAAAACAAGATTTTGCAAGGCCTCCCAAGAAGCATCCTCCCTTTCCTTGCGCTTCCATTCACGAACACGAGCACCAGGATTGTCACTGACATCTTCAGATCTCACGTGCGAGGATATGATCGTCTTTCACTGGTAGATCCGGCGCAAGATATCTATAGAACGGTCCCTTCGGTTCTTAGAAATTAAGCCCAATACGTAGACCGAATGCACTTTATCCTCAGCCTGATCCAGTACATGTTGCAGCATCGGCTTGAAGATCCCGGAAGTTGCCCTCCAAATTGCGGTAAAGAGCAGTTGCACGAGAGAAGACCGACATGGAAGTAACCGCTCGCAGTGGTCCTCAAAATGACGGAGTACGGTCTCGCATTGAGCGTCAAAATAGCTGGGCTCATACCAGTGAACATTATCGTAAGAAATGATATCTATGACGTGGTACATGCCACCAGCCATGATACCTAAAAAGCAAGAAGCTGAAAGGTGTCAGGTCATCACATGGAAAAATCTGCAGGGGTAAAGCGTGGAATCTTTAGTTTTGGAGCTAGGAAACTCTATAGAAAGATCTGACTAAATATTATAATTCCTTAAGTGATGCCTAGGCTCTGCTCCTCAAGGGTGCGCAGACTAAAAGTTTATAATAAGTGCGCAGCCCAAAGGCATCGTTTAAGTGCCAAGTGCGCAATCCAGATGGTGTGCACTAAATAAATTGAAGCAAAGGCTTCGCACAAAGGGCATAGATGCACAAGCGCACTTACCAATTGACGTTTAAAGAAGCAAAGGCTTCTAGAAGAAGCAAATGTTTCGGCAAGTGCGCTAGCTCTGAGGAGAACAAGTTCTCAAATTTTTCAAGAAAGAAAAGAAGGAGGCGCACTTTAGTCGAAGGAGTGGGACACTATTTATAGGAATCGAATATCGGTTCGTATCCCCGTGGATCTCGGAGCAGATCTAACGGCTTACAGCTCGACACCGATGCGCACCACGTGCAAGACACGTACACATGATCCGGGGGGAATTTGTTCCCACCCAAATTGTGTGCACCTCTCCAGATGTGCACTTGGAAAAAAATCACTAAGTACCATACGTCACGTGTAAAGCACGTGCGCATATGCCAGATCTCTAAGATGCGCATGCATCATCTTCGCAAGTGGCAAAATGCCATTTTCGGGACATGCAACATTTGCAAAGCACGTGCGCATGCTGTAAGTGCACGGCGGCGCCCCGGCCGTCAATCCGACGGCCAAATGCGGAAGCGGTGATAAACTTAAATTTTCTTGAACTGGCAAACCGCCGCGCACTAATACCCGGATCGAACCACTAACTAGTCCAATCTAGATACAAGAAAGGGAATAGAGATATACCGACGATCCAAGTCCTCCGGTCTTCTCGTCGTCGTCCCAATCTCCTGCGGAATGTCCCGTCTCCTCCTCGTCGCCGGAAGTGCACCACATCGCCTACTTCTTTTACGGGCTCCCACCTCAATGCCGAGGCAACTCGGGCACGAAGCCGGCTACTCGACGTGCCCAAGATTCGCTGTAGAATATCTAGAGAAGAAGTCTCATTTGGGGTTGTGGAATTGCCATTTGGTGGAAGAAAAGAGAGCTTGGAGAGAGGTGGGAAAAATGTAGCATACCAAAAAATGAGAGTAACATTTTTCCACACACCAAAAGAAATGAATCCTATTCACCATAGGAATGGCCGCCCCCCCCCCCATCATGTGTGATTGGAGAGAGAGAGAGAACAAGGTCAAGGGGGTGGGTGGAATGCAATGATGCAAGCAAGTGATGATGAAAGAATCCAATGATCACAACCATAACCCACACTCCAAAACAAGTAATCAACAACCATGATTAGCCAAAGTCAAGCCATCATGAAAAACAAAGTCAAGAAGTCAAGGTAAGGTGCTCCATCATGATACAAGGAAAAATGCAAAGACCCCCCCTCCACAATTGCCTATTTGCAACAATGCAAATAAGCCCTCCTCCACCAATCTTCGGCCAATGAACGATACAAAGGAAATCGGCCGAAACTAAAAGCAAACTGGCAACTCCAGAAAACTGGTCCTGTAATAAATTACAGGAAAACCCCGATACTGTGCATACACACCCGCATCTGTATTTCGACCGAAATACAAATGCAATGAGACAAAATCTACACTGTACTATACTAGGATCCGGCTTATACCAAAGCCGGCTAGTGATATCTGTTCGATCCTGATCCGTGCAATACCGCACGTATCTGATCGAACCCTGCCATATATCCATACGGCCTATAATACAAACTGTCCGATCCTGATCCGTGCAATACCGCACGTATCTGATCGGACCTTGCCATATCTCCATACGGCCTCTACAACCTTTCGCCCGAAAGCTGAGTAACTGAATGTGGGGGACTCTAAAGACTCGTCAACACCTTGGTTATGGATTTAACCACTAGCACGTCAGAGGTATAAGCCAATACGTAACGGGCTACCAGGTATTGACTAAAAGGGACGTCTGTGAGCGAACTCAGCCCGACAACCCTACTGAGCCTGTCAGTGACAATATCCGTACAGTCCGGTCCGTTCGTCTATGAGCATCGCATGGCGGGCCTAGGGGGTTGGTAAAAGTCAGACCCCCAAAAGCGGTACAAGTCGTGTCGGAGTGTAGCCCAGAACACCCTGAGATACTACTGGAATACCTACCAGTAAATCTCCTTGCCTCGGCCGAGGGCTTTGTGTAATGGCTCTCCTAGACACAGCGCGACCTCACCCCCAATACCGGGAGAGACGAACCCCTGAAGATACGCTCACTGCCTCCATGTGGCTCGGGACTGTACCCAACTAAAACCTGTTTGCACGACTCCTTTGAGCCGTGGTAGGGTAGTAATCAAAGTACAGTGGGAACTCACACGAGACAAATGACGATCCCCAGGTCGATGAACTAACCTGCACACATGTCACCAGGGAACTGCCATCTGACATCTGGTATATCACCAACTAGCATGTTCCCGGCGAATCCTGTCTGGTGTACTCATAACCCAATGAGCACCTGTATACATCTTAGGTGATCCAACTGACACCAGTGGCTTGTGAGACCGGCCACCGCCCCTCGTCGGGGTCTCGACTGTATACACTAGTCTACTAATGGAGTATCGATGCCCAGTCTCGAAACTCCCACGACTAGGGACCTTTTAAGGATAAGCTTATAGACCCCCAGCTCCCACTTATATGATCGCCCTCATACTGCTGGTGGTCAAGCAAGAATCCTAGGGGCTCTATCAACGTGTAATAGCGACGTGTCAGGTCACTTAAAACAGTACACGATGATAAAGGTAAACCAGATAGCATACTATCATCTCGAGTAAGACTGTCCTACCGGGATAGGTCCTCTCTCAATCATTGCAATCACGTACCTGTGATCCAATAATTGACTCTGAGGGCACTATCTCCAACAATCTCCCACTTGCACTCAAGGCTAATTATTGCGATGTCGCATACTCACAGCCCGTGTGATACCGAACACCCAACTCCTCTACTAGTCAGTCTCACAAAGCTCGTTTGCGAAACTATTGCGTTCGAGGAACAGCCTCAGTGAGTGGATCCGCCTTGTTGTCTCTTTCCATGTCTCTCTATATCTCAAGTTCGCGGAGAAACCCATCTCCCGAAATGAGCAATACCTGTCTTAGAATGTGTCTGGATGTCTGATGGGACATAGCTCATAAATGAACTCCAAATCCAAACTTCTTAGACTGTATCGTCAACTGAACTTAATCAGTATCCTGCGCCATGCCTCCCTCAGTATTGCCTTGGACCACCTGTCCAAAATACTGCCCCTCATCAGAAGGAAAACTATAACTCTGACAACCTCCTTGTTGTCCGGGTCACCTTGGAAGCCTGGAATGATAACTGTCTCCCGAATGGGGCTGTCGTTATCATATCCCTAGAACATGTACTTATATTCTAAAACTGCTTCCGACTGTTTCTCCAGGATAGGATCAATGTCAACTTATTGCATCTAGTGCAAGAACAACATCTGGTGTGGTACTTGACATCTCATGATTGACTCAATTGCCTGAGCAAGTGATCTGCCAATCATGCACATCCCTCTCCCCTTTAGTCTGTAAGACAGCTTCAGAGAGGGTGACTCCATCACCTGCAGGTACAATACCGTGCCAGGAGTCATCCATTCTAAATACCCTTAGAATGCTGTCTAAGTACCCAGATTGGGAGACTACCCAAATCTAGATCTAAAACCATAGATCTAGTAACCAGTATGTCTAATATAAAATCCATTTCCTTTGTGGAGAAACTACTGTGTGACGACCAAAGTATAACCGATTGTAGTATAGGAGTTTCTTTTCCTACTCTGTGTATGTCATCCAAATACTAGGATATCACACCCTACTACCTTCTCAACAGATCCATCCCCTATTCTGATGAAGTCAAACCCATGACTGTCACGTCAGAAATAGATGATCTATCTCCGCTACATCTGCTTTAGTCTATAAATAGACATAAGCTACCTGTCCACCAATGCTTCCGCTGCTCCCACTGACTACGACAACCCTCTGGCAGAGTCATATAGACGTACACTTCTAAAACTAGTTTAGAACGACGCTATACTCATCCTCCCGCCGGGTCTCGCAGCCTGGAACAACAGCAATGGTAATTGTGGGTAAACAAGAACTTCCCTGTCACCGTCCTTGAGGCTACCGGAGTACCCCTCGGGTGCCTGAAGTTACCCACCGCATCTGCGGAGTGGCCAATGGAATGTCAATCCAGATTGAATCTTTAGGTTCCTTATCAAATCTTCAGTAATCGTTTGTGGTTCTGGAATCACTTCCAGTTCTACCATACTCCCACTACTGTTTTCTGAAAAAATCCATTTTTATTAAAACTGTGGCGAGTCTAGAACAATATTGCTATTGTTCATCCAGATGGTAGAAAATCAACCCGCGTCATAGCCTGGGTCAACCCACAAACAGCCATTACAGAAACGTGCCTTGAGTTGTTCAGTGTCTGGTTTTAAGCATAAGCCGGACAACTCCCCATACCTTAACATCGTTAAGATATGAACTGTTCTATATCCCATATAGGACCAGAGGCACTGATTTAATTGAACCAGATTCAAATCATGCAACTGTCTCCAGTGCATGTCAACTGAATGGAAGGAGGCCGATCAGCGTTACTCAACTTAGGAATGCTTCCAATTATGAGTAACCTGAAAAAGAAGCAAGTTCTCTTAGTCATTACTATCAACTTAATACCATACACAAGTATCTACATCTTCGATCTCTTTGAAGAATCCCGATACTTGCTACACCTGGTTCTCTACTATATTCAAATACCTATAACTTCTCAAAATTCGGACCCTGTGTTTCCTACGAAACACCTGTCTAAAAACTAGAGAAGTCATAAGTAAACCGAATATAGTACGAGGACCAACCCCTCTGTCCTGATGGACCCTGAACAACATACAATACTCTGTATAAGTCCCTTGAGTCTGATAACTCATTCACTGTGTGTCGTAGGTTGAAAACTGTACTTATGGTTAAGAAGAATTACACCGCTGTTTAATGCTCCTTACCTAACCATCCACTGATATAGGTAAATGTCACAGACATAATTTCAAAAAGGTATATCTCACTCTATGAAAATAGACGTACAGATATATCGATTTGAAATTGGTGCATAACAACGGATATTCAAAACCAAATATTTACCGACGGGCAAACAGCCCAGGTGATTTCCTCAAATATCACCGATTACAACGAATCCCGATATAATGAGGATGATCACCCAATTCCCAATAACTTACTCCCACTCATCATCTGTAAAACCATACAGATGTGAGAATCATGCCTGGTAAATACATACCCTGGAGTAAGTATCTAATCGGGAAATCAGTTTTCTTTTAACATTACACAGTGAAGCTGAAACATCGAAATGTTTCGATGGGGTATCCTGGTATTCCTAGTAATGCCTCTTCTATAATCACGACTGTAACCGTATAATTCTTTGCCAGCTCTCCAAATCCCTTCATATGTCTTTAGTCATTACCTTCTGCACACCCCTTTAGGCCAAATGGTTTTCTTCCTTCCCTACCGTTCGGCACCAGCCTATGGTTTGGAAGAAGACTATCCAAAAAGCATAATGGGTGTACTGTCCTAATCCTAGGAACACTCGCAACACGAGAGAAGGTGAAGATAAAAGACACCTGAATGTACTTTATTCCTATTTCTTCTGAACCAGGATCCATCCCCGAACTGGAACAAGTTCCTTTCGAGTTCGTATATAACCATACGATGGAATATCCAATAAACTGTGGATCTTCGTAGTGATACGGAGTGTCCTGGAGAAATACAAAGGTGATTTTAGGATTGGCGAAGAAATACCTGGTTTGGTCGTGAATATCTGTTGCAATTTACTTTGCCCTCTTACTAATCCCTTGCTTTGTCTTAACTTAATACCTTCTACACACCATCGTTAGGCTAATTGGTTTTCTTCATTCCCTACCGGTCGGCACCAGCCTAAGGTTTGGAAGAAGACAATCCAATTTGCGTAATAGGTGTACTACCCCTAAACCAAGGAGTACTCGTAACCTGAGAGAGGGTAAAAGGAAAAGACAACTGAATAATCCTATCCGTTTTCTCCAGAACCGGAAACCATCCTCGAATAAATTCTTTCGAGTTCGTATCTAACCATACGATGGTTTTGTCCAATGGAAGTGGACGTTCGTAGTAATACGGGGTGTCCTGGAGAAAAGGGTAAAAGTAGGAGTGGCAATGAGGTTTGCAACTCTGACAATCCAAAAGCCAGTGTTTAAGAAGGTTCGGTCAACTTGGTCACTGAGTCATAGTCTTAGGGTCGGGTCAATGGTCGCTGCCAAAGAGAGAGAGAAAAGAAACACTCAGCGTGCACTCTATCCTAGATCAGAATGGTTACCAATTTATCTAATCTGGAATCCTTCCACTGTACCTCGAATTCTCCTCCAAACCTAAAAGAAGAATTAGTCGGGGTCACCCGAGGAGTAAACCAACTCATCAGTGGGAATCGGGATCCAACTCTCATCGCATGACAACGTGACGGAATCCGCTCACGGTGTCACACTCCAGAAGGTATGCGCATATCTGGCAAGTTTCAGTTCTTTTGAAACTCCCGATGTGATTTTTACCCCATGCTCTTATGACCTTGACTAAGGCCAACAAATCATAAGTCACATGTCAAGTTCTACCCGTCATTATCCAGGTTAATTTGAACCCACCCGTACAAGCCCTTGACTAGGGCCAACAAGGCTATACGACTGTCCCAAACCAACGCATCTATCTATGCAGCATATGAACACCCAATAGCTACCAAACACTGTGCCTTGACTAAGGCCAACAAACACAGCTTGAATACTATTGACCACCCATATGAAACGACGGAGGGCTACGAATGGTTTCTGGCGAAAACCTTTAACGTAATGAACTTGATATCGTCGAAGGAACGGATAGCTTTTTAAAAATATAGTGACGAAAACCATTGCTAAAGAGGTCACTCCCGGTGAAGGGATCTCGGCTCTTTCCCCGTAGAATGGAGTGCAGGATATTCCAAATGAATACCACGGTGCAAAGCAAAAGTAATCAGCTATAGTGAAGTTAATGCCCTGACGCAAACTTTTAGTCCAAGGGGTCACTCCCGGTGAAGGGATCTCGGCCCTTGCCTCGTCGACTGAGGAGCAGGATATTCCAACTGAATACCACGATGCAAAACAAAAATGAACGTCCTTGCAATAACAGCTTTTTGAAAAAGTGTTCCAACAACATCAGATTAGGTTTGTTTTTAACTTGCATTGATCCGAATCAATGCAGTCCCATCAATTGATCACACCAAAAAGAACGAAAATATACTGATGTACGTATATGCCATCCGCATTCGCCACTGGGTCCCGTCATTACCCGTTAGGTTAGCTAACTAACGACAGAGCGGGGACTGGACTAGCGCGGATGTAAAACATATACAACATCTACTAATATATATACCAATATATTATATTCGCTCAAGGCGTGAATAAAATGCAACATCACAGAGAATGAACAGCATCACAGAAACAATACAGATATCTGGGATCCCCGGGTTTCACAGAGCCGCTGAAACCCGACGTTCCCCTGGTCGTGTGGATAGCCTATGCAATGTAAACCTAGACCCCTACGGGCGCGGCAAGTCACCCGCCAAAACCTGAAGCGAGGCAGCCCCCTTCAGTACCGTGAATGGACCACCCAGCACTTCACGGAATCCGGTAACTTGGGCACCCCTCCTGGGTCAACCTGTACCCCCTACGAGTGCGGCGAATAGCCCGCCAATCCTAGAGTGAAGCCCCCTCCGTCTCAATGCCATGAGATGCGGGCCCGTTGCCCTCTAAAACCCGGCTATCCGTGCACCCCTCCGCGGGGTAATCCTAGTACAGAAAGTAAAATATACATACACCGGGTACATCGACCGCAACCAGGTCGTGCCCCAAAATAATAATACAAACAGGCAGTGACGGCAGTCCACATGTCGGACGCTCGCCCCGCAATATCAAATGTACATAATACAACCAAAACTGTACTAGCATTGCATCCAGGCTATCCCCACGACCGATCCGCAACATCACAGCAATACATAGAACATCAACGTGAAAGTCACGTTCGCAAATCCGTCTAACCGGGCTATAGCAGTTAGACCGGATTTACCGATCAAGTGACATTCACGGTCGCAGATATAATGTAAATACTGTGAAAAATGTGTTTAAAATATCCGATCAATCAAATTTTAACAAGTGGGCCCCCAAGCAATACTGTAGCAGTTAAAGAAATTCTGGGCCCAATGTTAATATTCCAAAACCCCAATTTTAAGCCCACAAAGACACTGTAGAAATTTGGTGCAGTGATCTCCACAGTGTGCGGCAGAACAGCGGCGGGAAGGGGGTTTTCGCGGCGGTTCCGCGCTCCCATAGTGGAGTCACTTCATCGAATTTTTACAGTGCTCTTATATTTTCCAGTACATCAATATTTTACAACCTGAAAAAAATTTCGAGACTGAAAAATTTCAACAGAAAACTGTCACTTTGAAAAACACGGTTTTGGAACTTTTTGATCGATCGGAAATGGAAACACATTAAACCAAGCTAGACTAAGTTAATGGCGAGGCTCTGATACCAATGTAAGTGCACGGCGGCGCCCCGGCCGTCAATCCGACGGCCAAATGCGGAAGCGGTGATAAACTTAAATTTTCTTGAACTGGCAAACCGCCGTGCACTAATACCCGGATCGAACCACTAACTAGTCCAAGCTAGATACAAGAAAGGGAATAGAGATATACCGACGATCCAAGTCCTCCGGTCTTCTCGTCGTCGTCCCAATCTCCTGCGGAATGTCCCGTCTCCTCCTCGTCGCCGGAAGTGCACCACATCGCCTACTTCTTTTACGGGCTCCCACCTCAATGCCGAGGCAACTCGGGCACGAAGCCGGCTACTCGACGTGCCCAAGATTCGCTGTAGAATATCTAGAGAAGAAGTCTCATTTGGGGTTGTGGAATTGCCATTTGGTGGAAGAAAAGAGAGCTTGGAGAGAGGTGGGAAAAATGTAGCATACCAAAAAATGAGAGTAACATTTTTCCACACACCAAAAGAAATGAATCCCATTCACCATAGGAATGGCCGCCCCCCCCCCCATCATGTGTGATTGGAGAGAGAGAGAGAGAACAAGGTCAAGGGGGTGGGTGGAATGCAATGATGCAAGCAAGTGATGATGAAAGAATCCAATGATCACAACCATAACCCACACTCCAAAACAAGTAATCAACAACCATGATTAGCCAAAGTCAAGCCATCATGAAAAACAAAGTCAAGAAGTCAAGGTAAGGTGCTCCATCATGATACAAGGAAAAATGCAAAGACCCCCCCTCCACAATTGCCTATTTGCAACAATGCAAATAAGCCCTCCTCCACCAATCTTCGGCCAATGAACGATACAAAGGAAATCGGCCGAAACTAAAAGCAAACTGGCAACTCCAGAAAACTGGTCCTGTAATAAATTACAGGAAAACCCCGATACTGTGCATACACACTCGCATCTGTATTTCGACCGAAATACAAATGCAATGAGATAAAATCTACACTGTACTATACTAGGATCCGGCTTATACCAAAGCCGGCTAGTGATATCTGTTCGATCCTGATCCGTGCAATACCGCACGTATCTGATCGAACCCTGCCATATATCCATACGGCCTATAGTACAAACTGTCCGATCCTGATCCGTGCAATACCGCACGTATCTGATCGGACCTTGCCATATCTCCATACGGCCTCTACAACCTTTCGCCCGAAAGCTGAGTAACTGAATGTGGGGGACTCTAAAGACTCGTCAACACCTTGGTTGTGGATTTAACCACTAGCACGTCAGAGGTATAAGCCAATACGTAACGGGCTACCAGGTATTGACTAAAAGGGACGTCTTTGAGCGAACTCAGCCCGACAACCCTACTGAGCCTGTCAGTGACAATATCCGTACAGTCCGGTCCGTTCGTCTATGAGCATCGCATGGCGGGCCTAGGGGGTTGGTAAAAGTCAGACCCCCAAAAGCGGTACAAGTCGTGTCGGAGTGTAGCCCAGAACACCCTGAGATACTACTGGAATACCTACCAGTAAATCTCCTTGCCTCGGCCGAGGGCTTTGTGTAATGGCTCTCCTAGACACAGCGCGACCTCACCCCCAATACCGGGAGAGACGAACCCCTGAAGATACGCTCACTGCCTCCATGTGGCTCGGGACTGTACCCAACTAAAACCTGTTTGCACGACTCCTTTGAGCCGTGGTAGGGTAGTAATCAAAGTACAGTGGGAACTCACACGAGACAAATGACGATCCCCAGGTCGATGAACTAACCTGCACACATGTCACCAGGGAACTGCCATCTGACATCTGGTATATCACCAACTAGCATGTTCCCGGCGAGTCCTGTCCGGTGTACTCATAACCCAATGAGCACCTGTATACATCTTAGGTGATCCAACTGACACCAGTGGCTTGTGAGACCGGCCACCGTCCCTCGTCGGGGTCTCGACTGTATACACTAGTCTACTAATGGAGTATCGATGCCCAGTCTCGAAACTCCCACGACTAGGGACCTTTTAAGGATAAGCTTATAGACCCCCAGCTCCCACTTATATGATCGCCCTCATACTGCTGGTGGTCAAGCAAGAATCCTAGGGGCTCTATCAACGTGTAATAGCGACGTGTCAGGTCACTTAAAACAGTACACGATGATAAAGGTAAACCAGATAGCATACTATCATCTCGAGTAAGACTGTCCTACCGGGATAGGTCCTCCCTCAATCATTGCAATCACGTACCTGTGATCCAATAATTGACTCTGAGGGCACTATCTCCAACACATGCGAACTCTGACCATAACCGGTCCTATTATGGAAGAAAATCTTATATTAAATAACAAAAATAACAAATCAAATTAAATAAATTCGGGGATCAAAGATCCAACGGTGTGCATGCATCACAAATCGATCCAATGGTGCACGGACACTATAATTTGATGTGAATCAATTAAAATCAAATTAAAATCGAAAACAAACTAATTTGTTGGGAACAAACCCTAACGAACCCTAGTTTTTCATCTCCTATAAATAGGAGCCCTCTATACAGAAAAAAGAGTGGACGGACCCCTCCTCCCCCCCCCCCCCATATAAGTTTGAAGAAAGAATTCTCTCAAACTCATCATCTCCTCTTCCTCGGCACTCAAAAAAGAAGAAGAAAGGTAAAACAAAATACATAAAAGAGAAATACTTCTCTTTCGTCATAGAAGCTTTTGCTTCTTTTTAAAAGCTTTTGCATCTTTTTAAAAGCTTTTGCTTTTTTCTGAATCTATCGATTCATTATAAAAAGAGATCACCAGATTTTTTGTTCGATCTCACTTCTATAAAAGTTCATACTTTTACGAGAGACCGATCTTAAGATTCGAGATCGCTATCAAAATATGATCCGGCCATGTATATAAAAATGGTCTTTTGATTATATCATCACCAAAAGTCGAAGAACAGAAGCCATAACTTCTTTATAAAAGCAATTGCTTTCTTTGAGAACATGCGCACTTGACAAGGGGCATATAAATAAAGTTTGCATCTGGAGACATGTGCATCACGTGCAAAGCACGTGAGCGCATGTCATGAAAACGAGCTCCAGAGACATGTGCATCACATGATATGCACGTGTGCACAGATGACAAAATCATATCTATACAGATGTGTACATCACGTGAAACTCACGTGTGCGTAAATGGGAAATATTGTCCCTGAAATACATAAGCATATATACAAGCATAGATGACAAGGAGGTGCGCATCATGTGAGATGCACGTGTGCAACGCCCTGACAGTAAGACAAATGCACCCTATATGCGCACATGGACAACAAGTTATTGTTTGGCTACTTAGTTAAAATAAACTAAGAATAGAAGCTTATGCTTCTCATATATGATCCATTGATCAAAATATCAATAAACCTAAGTTGATCTTAGTCTCAAAGACGACTATTGATCCTTAGTCCATACTTGTTAAGTTGATCTTAATCTAAAACAAGATTAACAATTCTTAACCATATTCCTAAGTTGATCTTAATCAGATACAATTAACGATTCTTAGATGACATATTTTGAACTGATGGATCTCATTCATATGAGAAATGATACCTAGGTTCAAGCCCAAATCTAATATGTAAGGATTTGGACTAATTCGCGCCCTACGGACGACGATATATATTAGTCTTCGTATACAATCTAAGGGCAACTGTCACGATCCGAAATTGGCACGTGACGGCCCTAATACTACGCAACGTCTACAGGCGTAACGTAGTAAAAGAAAGCCAAAATCCAGCAATCTAAACCATCAAAAGTAGCAAGAAAGTGATAATAGTATTTTCAAAACCTTTGAAATCACAACCCAAATTCTTTAAGTTCTTACTTTTATTTCTTTAAAATTTTGGCAGCACCCCCTTTGCAAAACAAGCCCCCAAAAATGGGTACAACATAATATATAAGTAAAAGCATCCCAAACGGAAGCAAAATCCACGCCCAACGGCGGAAAACAATCACCACACAGATATACTACGCCGTAGCGAAGAAAGAGACGATATAAATAATACTGCATAAAAACCTCCAAGTCACAAAATAATATACAATATCGTCCTCACATCAAGTCTCTAAGTCATACATGATAATGGTAGATGGAGAGTACATGATACAACGAATACACAACAAGCAACATTGGATAACCGCAAAACCTACCTAAGCAAAACTGCACACTGTCAGGCGAAGCGGTATCCGCAGCAAAGGTGATACGATGGATGAAAATAGCCCTGCCTCTGACTATCCTGAGGAACACCTGCAAAACACTGTGGCACAACAGGGGTGAGTTGCCAACTCGTGAATAGTAAATAACATATGCAGGTAATCCCGCGTATGCACGTACAACGCGAATCTAACATAAGCATCAACTAGCAATGAATGGTCATATGTAATACATCAGTCATGAAAGGTATGCTAGCAGGTACTACTAATACATGAAGCAATAATATGACAATCGGCATGCAATAATCATGTAAGGTACTCTATCAGGTACAAATAATACATGAAACAATGCATATAATAGTATGTAAATGCAACAGTCATGGAAAGTACTATATCAGGTATAATTAATATATGAAGCAGTGCATAAACAATAAATGTGGAGTATGGGATAAAACATGTCATTTCCACGGAAATGCTAACCTCGTGGTAGGACCAAAATCCAACAAGACAATCAAATTCCCAATTTCCACCAATCAGCCCCCAAATGGCTCTCATATCATGTAAATCTCATATATCCTGAATGTCCAATATCAAGTAGATTTCACATATCATGTATGTATAATATCAGTATATCCCACATATCCTGTGTGTACAATATCAGTATATCCCACATATCATGGGTGTACAATATCAGTATATCCCACATATTCTGTGTGTACAATATCAGTATATCCCACATATCATGTGTGTACAATATCAGTATATCCCACATATCCTGTGTGTACAATATCAGTATATCCCACATATCCTGTGTCTACAATATCAGTATATCCCACATATCATGTGTGTACAATATCAGAATATCCCACATATCCTGTGTGTACAATATCAGTATATCCCACATATCCTGTGTGTACAATATCAGTATAAAGTAAGTTTAATATAAGATGAGTGTATAACATCGACATCCAAAATATCATGAAACAAGTGTCAAACATCGACACCGAAATACTGATCTATCAGGTGTTGTCACCACGACTGGCCCCCTGATAAGTACGTATCCATACGTACATGACACCGGCCTGTATCCCCACAATACCCGTCGAGTCAAAGGTACTGTCACCGGTAGTTACTTGCCCACCTTCCAGGCTCATCGCCTATCATCTGCGATCATCTTGCCGAAGGGAACCGTACCGGGCCCCACCATGTACCCACACACGGCCCACTACTCCTCCTCGCATGGGGTATATATATAAGCTCAGAACCGAGAAATCTCATGGTGGCTGTAGAAATATCATATCAAGAGAAACCGGGTTTTCCAAATAATGCATAATTTCGTGAAACAACCACGGTCCTCAAATCCAGAAAACATCAAGAACTGAATAAGTATAACTGCATGAATCAATACACAGATATTAGCGTCCCATTCCACTAATATATGTATATAGGCATATATAACAGCGTCCCACTCCACTGTTATATATACTAAGGAGTAACAATATCAGAGAACATCATATGAAATCCAAGAATGTAACATATGCAGCATGAAACGGTAATATGAGCATATAAAAGAAAACAGCTATTTAACTACAACAAGTTACTAAATATATCACACGGTTCCTGATTTCCCCGAAATCAGATGCAACAACATAGACAGGTGAACATGTAGCTATAACGAGGTATGGGTAACCATGTCGGAATAGCAAGATATGTGTGTCCATATGTAAGTATGTATGATGTCAAAGTAGCTGTAGCAAGGTATGTGTCTATACCTATCCATAATACCCTCCAGGTATATGTATGTATGTATACCAGATGTACATGTAGCTAAGTCTCATATGTGTATATACCCATCACAATGGTACAATACCATATAGGTATATGGGTAACTAGCGTGTAAGCATGCCAGGGCATAAGTGTAAGCATGTAGGTATACAGGTATGCTATAAGTCATACGCACAAGGAAATATGAATCAATGTCTCAATGTCCCTAACCAATAATATTATATCTATAAGGGTATTGTGCGTGTCATGGCAATTATTGACGGTGTATGTGGCATATAATCAGTGCTCGTGCAACATAAGCCGTCAATAATAGTGCAGTGTCCTAAGGATACTAGTCCAAGCACGACAATAACCAAGTAGCAATGTGTATGCGCAATTCTATATATGCAATAGAATATGCGACAAAATATAACAATTCTAGCCCAGACGAATAACGCCATGCGGGCGATTCCCCTGTAGATGTTAAATATACTCACCAACCATCCTGGCTAAGTGAAGCCAACCACTTGTTTCCCCTTCTTCGCAGCGTCCGAAGTCCCCGTCTGCGAACCTAAAACATCACAACGATAACATAAGTATATATATTAATAAACGACCAAAAACATGCACAAACTAAGTTTTTACCGACACACCAGCATAAAACATACTCTTAAGTGTTCGTATTGTGGCTAACATGCGTAGCGAGACGACGAAAACAACCTAAGAGCAAAATCACACAAAGTGCACGATCCGTGTCGTATAATGTATCGCGCGGACACAAAACACAAGATTATAGGAAAAAGATCCCAGATTTTGCATACTGTAAATACTAAAAAAGTAAACAGTACCAAACACCCACAAACCACAACAGACAACTACCCACAAAAACCAAACCCCAGCACCTCCCTACTAAACCGGCGTCGCCGGAATTCACCAAAGGGGTCGCCGGCCCTGGCCGGTGGGGTGGGTCTCGTGTCTCAGGTGGTGCTCCAGGGTCACTAGTATATCACTAAAATTTTGTTTGATTTTTCTGTACGAATTCCAGGTTATAGCAGTTCACAGAGGTTCAAAGAGGACACTAAAAACACGATATTGAACTAATCGATATTTAAAGTGTTCTACGCAATAACCAACGAGCTACTCAATATAAAAACTCTAAATTAACAGATTAGGGGTTATACCAATCAACCTTGCTTCCAAGATCCAAGCTTTCCTAGCTCCAAATGATCAAGAAGGCAAAAACCAAGACTTGAGGTATTTTTGTGATATATTTTGGGATTTTGGGGATTTAATTAGCTTGGAATTTGTTGTAAATGGAGAAAGAAAAACTCAAAGGCAGAGGAAGGAGGAGGCTCGGCCAAAAAAATGGAGGAAGGTGAGGGAATTGTGTAGGGTTTTCTAGTTCATTCTTATGATAAATGCTCACTTAATGCATTCACACACACATGCATGCACCTCATTCAATTTCTTTTCTTTTTCTTTAACTTTAAATCTAAAATCCATACAAATATCTAGATGCTATGTGAAGGGTTTTATTAACTCAAGTTGATTTATGGGAAAGATTACAAAAGAGAAATTTCCCAAAAAGCGAATACCGCATTAAAATAATATTAAAATTGGGAAAAATTCTATCTGAACCAAAACGTCCCATATACCCCCAAAGCTTGCGCACTAGTTTTATTTTTGCTAAATTAAGTGCTGGCAAGTCTATATAGTCGTTTGAACATAGTCGGGTCAAAACGGAAAATACCGACAATTTAACCCTAAAACGGGAAAATTCTCATAACGATTTCTAAAACGTTACAATCTCCCCCCCTCCCTTATAAAAATTCTTCCCCGAATTTAAAAATTCTTACTAAGCGTACCTTCAAAGAAAAGAGTACTAAACTCCCAAATCTCGCTCGCAGGCTCCCAAGTGATCACCTCACTTATACGGCTACGTCCAAGAAAACTCTCCACGGATGGCAACACCCTTGACCGAAATTTCTCCACCTGCCGAGCCACTAACACAAATGGCTGCCGGTGAATGAAAAGATCGCGTCAAAGCTAATGGTCTGATGCTGAATCATGTGAGAAAGATCATGAAAGTATTTGCAAAGTATCGACACAAGGAATACGGGGTGAAAACTCAATAATCTGGGTGGAAGTGCCAAATCAAGGGCAACGGAACTAACTCGCTAGAAGGATCTCAAAAGGACCTACAATCCTAGAATAAGCTTCCCAAAACTCAACACGTCATTCATCGGAAAATCCTTAGGAATACATGATCTCCCACTGCGAACTTAAGTCTGCGACCACCAAGGTCGGCATAAGACCTCGGTCCGCACTGGACTACTCTCATCCTGACATGAACCAACTGGATCATCTCCGAAGTCTCTAGACTAGCTAGGGTCCAAAATCCTATTCACGCAGAGTGTTCATATCAGAATACTGCATTTTATACCGTCCATTCTTATGCTCGTGTGTTTATAGGTAGGTGCTTGTAATCCGTGTTTGTTACATATTTACAGAATACAGGTTTCCAGTACAAATATTGCAAATCAAGACAAAATCTCCACAGTTACACCAAATACAGAACATCTGTCACAGTAGATAAAAGTCGGGTTCCGGTCATCCAAATCCGTCCAGTGCCGAGTACCAGTTCCAGAGACAAGACATATGACAGTGGTCATTCGTGTCTCGGACATGCACAGAGCACGAGAGGGGCTGCATAAGAATCAATGGGTGCGCGGAGCTCGAGGGAGATAAAGTCAAAAGTAAAGAAAAGAATGCAATCTTGGACTTGGAAATATGCAGATATTCTGGAAGACTTCTGTGCAGTATGAAGATTTCAAACACGAGGAAAAGCCAAACCAGGGATCCCCACAAAACCACACAGCCCAACTCCACTAATGGGCCGCGGATCCGCGGCCAATAGGGGGTATTGGCCGCGGATCCGCGGCCGTATAGTCTCTGCAGGGTGTCGTTTTCTGTGGGTAGTTTGGGTACTTTATTTTATGGCAGATTGTTGCCCTAGGTTTTCAGTTCACCTCCTATAAATACTCCAGAATTGAGCTAAGCCAAGGGTTCAATTTTGTGTTAATTCTTTTACCTCTTTTTGTAGTTTTAGTTCTTCTTCTTCTTCATTCTTCCTCCATGGAAATGTAGTGAGAGCATTGAGTGGATGTGAATAAAGATGAAGGTTTTTGTATTATTCTTTTTGTTTAGCTTCCCCCTTGAGCTCTCTACCTTAACTTGATCTTGCAACCTCTTAAGTGAGCTTGCAAGTTTAAGCTTTGGTCATTGGTCTCAAAGGGTTGTATCATTTCATTCTCTCCTTAGTGCTTCATTTCACATGCGTTCTTTACCCTTCTCTTGATCTTGCAACCTCTTGATTGAGCTTGCAAGTTTAAGGGTTGGCTATTGATCCCATGCTTGTTTTGAGTTCTATGGTTCTTGTAATTACTTTCTTGCATTTTTCATTCTTGTCTTTAATTACTTGCAATTTATTACCATGCACTTTAATTACTTGCTTGTAATCTTTTCTTTTCTTTGTTCTTTTCTTTTGCTCTTTTGGTTCTTTTGTGAATGGTTGTAATTATTGTCGTTGTTAAGAATAAATACGGTATTGTAAGTTAATGTTTCTTTGCTCATTTCCTTTTCCCGTTATTTTCCATTGAACTCCGCCCAAATGATACGCAAGCGCTCCGTTAGGCACCCTACCCTAACAAGGTAACGGTGATTCCTAACCGCGACCGGTTGCGTTCGGTTTGGCCGGAGGCGGAAGAAAGAGACAAGAACGGAAGGACAAGGGTAAATAAGCCGGATTCTACGAATACCACGCTTAAATCCCCTAATCCACGTTGTTGCCGATTGCTCTAGCTTCAATTGGTCAAGACTCGGCTCAATGGTTTTGAGTACGGATTTCTTTAGCTTACAATTTCGTATCTTTTCTTAACAACTTTATACTTGCAAATATGCACATAGGTTAGATCAAACAAACTCATACACAAATTCTTTATTGACTCGTCTAAGACAAGAACGGACATACAACCATCTCCCTGTGGATCGACCCGTGCTCAACCGGCTAGCTGCATAGCGACACCGTCTTGATTGCGGTTAACTTTAATTCTTCCAATCAAATGGCGCCGTTGCCGGGGAGACGGTAGCGTATTTTTCTTTCTTGTTATTCGGGTTAATATTCTTTTTGTATATATAAAAAAAAAATCTTTTTGTTATTTTTGATCATTTTTGTGGGCAAGAGTGCAGATTTTTGCGTATTTGCAAACTGCGATTGTGGGAAGCAAAGTGTGCATTCAAGGCAAAGGTGATTACGAAGTATAGTGCCAAAGATCCGGGTAGTTTGACCCGCGCAAGCGAACCTTTCAAGCTTACCGGATTTGATTCAACGGGGGTTTCCTAACCCAAAAACTTAACGGTACGTACTTTCCTAACACCTTCTTCTCAAATCCGACGCATCCAATATACTATTCTTTGCAGGATTCTTTGCAAGTTCGCTAGCAAACGCTAAAAATTGACTAACCCGTATTTGTTGCAGTGCCGCGCTTAAACTAAAAACAATTTTTTGATTCTTTATAGAATTTTTATTGAATTGCGCATTGCATACATTAATACGGACTTAAGGGCAAGCGAACCCCACAACATACGGTAAAGGATTTCATCACCTTTTCCGTGGCCCACAAATCACGAACTTGAGCATAACGTTTACCCGCACAAAATTTAAAAGAAACTAGACTTTAAGCCTTAAGGACTTCGGGCTCACTAGGAGAAGTTAACTGTGTTTAGAACCTTGCTTAACGGTATATTGTTTACGGGGTGTCTAGGAAAGTGTTAACGGCGAAACCGCCAAAAGAGAAAGGGTTATTTAATTAAGGAACTTCGCGAAAGCGTTGGAAAACCTCCCCTTATCTCTGCACTTACCTGGCCTCGTGATCAGTGTATCTTGAGCCTGTTTCTCGACACAGTTTTACTTCGACAATCAAGTTCTGGAGCAGGTCTAGTTGACCTAGGTGAACCCTAGAACGATTAGGTGTGTGGTATTTTTGTGTCGTGATTGTTTTTGTCAATATTCTTTTTGTGTGTATATTTCATTCTTCTGTTAATATATAAACTAAAAAAAAATTTAAAAAAAAAATATATCACATTCTTTTTCCCCTCCTTTTCTCTGCCTTTCTTTCTTTCTCTTTTCATATCATGGGTACTCCACCTCGCAAAACTCTTGCCGAACTTTGGTACCCACAACCAGAAATTACTTCTTACGGTTCTTGCTTTGGCCGAACTTCGAACGACCCCTCCATGCCCAAAATTTCTTTGAAAGATCGGATAGACGCGTCTAGGACGAACAACTGGACCCCGCAATCCACTTCATATCAACCATTTCAAACATTCACCCCTTCTTGTGTTGATACCTCTTTTGAAAGTCCAGTTGTAGCCACAAGACCTATGTCTCTTGCTGAACGTATTGAACAATCCCGTAGCCGATCTTTCACTCCTTTCACCACTTCAAATTCTTGGGATCAACAATTCCATTCACATTCTTATCCAAATGTTGATCCTGCTCCTATCCAGCCATTCAATTCCTACCAATCCTACCCTACTTTCGCACCTTCCCTAGACATTGCATCAGAACCGCCATTTGGGAGTTTTCAGTATCCAAACAACTTTGAATCTTTTCCTGAAACCCCTTCACAACCAATGTCTAGTCTAGAACAGTCCTTGGAAGACTTTAGGGTAGCGTCAAGCCAACAGATGATGGATTTGAATGCGTCCATGGCCGCTCTCATACAACCTACTGACCCGGTAGCTAGTTTCCTGCTGGCTCCAAATTTTCCAATGTATGATGAGGCGGTAGGACAGGCTGAGAATTTGAGTGGAGAAAGTGAGCTGTATACCCTTCCAAATCAAACCTACCCGTCTCAAATTGAATCCCACAACTCCTGTGTTGAAAGTCTATCAAGTGTCCCAAATGAATTATCAGTTGAAGATAGAATGTTTAATGAGTTGTGCGACTTTGTAGTGTTTGATTTGCCAGATTGTGAAGGGACCTTGCCAAGTGAAACCACACCCAATCCTTTTGACCTCTACACCTCCATCTTAGAACCTGAATTGATTGAAATCCATGCTTTTGATAAGGTGTCTGAGAATATTGATTTTCACTTGATTAAGGATATTGACGCTGGGAATATTTTGGATGATGAACCTATAGATTTGGCTGAGTTTTTCTCTTCAAATCATCATCCCGAGTCATTAAATGTTTTTCCCGAACCCCATATGCATCTGGACTTTGATGAAATATGCATGGATGAGCTTAACTTTGAGGAGAATTTTGAGGATATTTTTGAGGATGAAACAGTTCTAGATGATGAGTCGGATTTTCCAATTCATCCTGTTCCTTACACTGACTATGTACACCCTCCAGAACCCTTAACCGATACCCTTCCTCAACCACTTCCCTCCATCCTTTCCATCATTCCGACCTTGCAAGAACCCGTACCATTTTCACTTCTTGTGTCTGGTTTACCAAGTTCGGCATACCCATGGTTTCTCACGAATCTTGAGGGATTTGACCCCATTTCTCGACGGGTAAATATATTAGCACAATCGCTTTTTACACATCGCTCATCACAAATTGTGCTAATCTATTTACTCCATTTGCACCCTCAAGTTCGTGTTCCACTTCTTTTTCCCTTCCGCCATTCTTCTTCCTCTCATATACCGAGACCATATCCCGCTTCTCTCCGCATATGGTCTCGCGTATTCTCCATCTCTTTTCTCTACGCCTTCTTCCACCAACCGGTACATTATAGCGATAAGATCTTTGAATGGTTGGTGTTAACTTTCGGCCTGTGTAAGGCCTTGTATAGCCCGATACTGTTCTCTTTCCCCCCTAATCCTGAATTTCAACGCTTAACAGTAGAAACACTGTTTTACTTAAGTTTGGGGGGGACACTTTTTTTTGTATATATTTTTTGTTTTCTTTGTTGTATATAATTTGTTTTTAGGGAGCGCCAGCAATTTTGACCCTCTTGGTATAGCCTGACAGTGAGGGCACTGTCAAGTTTAAGTTTGGGGGTGTGCTCGGTAAGCTTTCTTCCTTCGCATTCATTTGTATATTTTGCATTTGCATACTTTATTAAAAACCCACAAAAAAAATCGAAAATTTTCCAAAAATATAAAAACTTTGTCGTCAAGTTAGCTAATAGGGTAACTTAGGTTTTTATTCTGAAAGTTTAGTTGATATGATAGAAATAACTAAATTCTAGGCTTAGGATTTGAAAACCCTAAGAATAACCCTCATTCTGTCTAACTTTGGTAAGTATACGTCCTTACAGTTTTTTTTCAGAAATAGATAATCTTGAGTTCAGTTCTTGAGTTAAGTCAAGATGAAGGGAAAGTATTGAAGCTTTACTGGAGGATAAGTCTGAAAAATAGTTTCTTTTCTTGAGTTCAAATTTAGAAAGTATATACCCTACAAACTGCACTTACACGCACCTTGAAACTTGGGATAGTAGAGGATACCTTGAAATACTCTTTCCTGAAAGCCTAGTATGAAAGAAAAAACAGTATTTAAAGCTAAACACCAAAAGAGCATGTTGAAAAATATATCCGGTCTTGAAAAAGAAAAAGAAAAAGAAAAAAAATAGAATAAAGTCAAGACCTGGAAACTGCTATTTACGCTTTAAAGTTCACACATTCAGTAATCGGTCGTTAGTGCCTCAAGAAGCATTAATAGTCGCATGAAAGGTGTGTGAGCAAATCCGTCCATCCTTAATGAAAAGAAGTAGTATTTGGTATTAGGGCAAGGGTATTATAGCTTGAATTGAATTCTTGAGTGTAGGGGTGAAAATATACACACACGTAGGGGTATACGATCGATGTTTGGACAAAAGATAGAAATAAAGAATAAGACTTGTGTTTTCTGTAAAGTTGATAAAAATCCCTGATTTGAGGTTGCACTTTAGAAGGAAAACTCAGGAGAACCAACATCTTTCTAAACTTTTTTGGAACGTATAGGACCTAAGGTTAAATAGATAGGAGGTGTGAAAAATAAGGGTTGGATATTTCTAACTTAGGATGATAGAATTTCTAACGTAAATACTGAACTGTAGGAGTAGAATCAATGTTAACTTATGACACTAGCTTGACAGGATTTTGTGGGTAGTATCCGCTGAAAACCCTCAGGAAACAACACTCCTCCTACTATGGACACCCAGAGGTTTAACGGCTTGTTGCACGTGCTCAGTGCAATCGCGTTCCCTGCGAAAGTGCGGTTAGGATTTTATTTTTGTGAATAATTGGTTTTGCTCGGGACGAGCAAAAGTTAAGTTTGGGGGTATTTGTTCATATCAGAATACTTCATTTTATACCGCCCATTCTTATGCTCGTGTGTTTATAGGTAGGTGCTTGTAATCCGTGTTTGTTACATATTTACAGAATACAGGTTTCCAGTACAAATATTGCAAATCAAGACAAAATCTCCACAGTTACACCAAATACAGAACATCTGTCACAGCAGATAAAAGCCGGGTTCCGGTCATCCAAATCCGTCCAGTGCCGAGTACCAGTTCCAGAGACAAGACATATGACAGTGGTCATTCGTGTCTCGGACATGCACAGAGCACGAGAGGGGCTGCACAAGAATCAATGGGTGCGCGGAGCTCGAGGGAGATAAAGTCAAAAGTAAAGAAAAGAATGCAATCTTGGACTTGGAAATCTGCAGATATTCTGGAAGACTTCTGTGCAGTATGAAGATTTCAAACACGAGGAAAAGCCAAACCAGGGATCCCCACAAAACCACACAGCCCAACTCCACTAATGGGCCGCGGATCCGCGGCCAATAGGGGGTATTGGCCGCGGATCCGCGGCCGTATAGTCTCTGCAGGGTGTCGTTTTCTGTGGGTAGTTTGGGTACTTTATTTTATGGCAGATTGTTGCCCTAGGTTTTCAGTTCACCTCCTATAAATACTCCAGAATTGAGCTAAGCCAAGGGTCCAATTTTGTGTTAATTCTTTTGCCTCTTTTTGTAGTTTTAGTTCTTCTTCTTCTTCTTCTTCATTCTTCCTCCATGGAAATGTAGTGAGAGCATTGAGTGGATGTGAATAAAGATGAAGGTTTTTGTATTATTCTTTTTGTTTAGCTTCCCCCTTGAGCTCTCTACCTTAACTTGATCTTGCAACCTCTTAAGTGAGCTTGCAAGTTTAAGCTTTGGTCATTGGTCTCAAAGGGTTGTATCATTTCATTCTCTCCTTAGTGCTTCATTTCACATGCGTTCTTTACCCTTCTCTTGATCTTGTAACCTCTTGATTGAGCTTGCAAGTTTAAGGGTAGGCTATTGATCCCATGCTTGTTTTGAGTTCTATGGTTCTTGTAATTACTTTCTTGCATTTTTCATTCTTGTCTTTAATTACTTGCAATTTATTACCATGCACTTTAATTACTTGCTTGTAATCTTTTCTTTTCTTTGTTCTTTTCTTTTGCTCTTTTGGTTCTTTTGTGAATGGTTGTAATTATTGTCGTTGTTAAGAATAAATACGGTATTGTAAGTTAATGTTTCTTTGCTCATTTCCTTTTCCCGTTATTTTCCATTGAACTCCGCCCAAACGATACGCAAGCGCTCCGTTAGGCACCCTACCCTAACAAGGTAACGGTGATTCCTAACCGCGACCGGTTGCGTTCGGTTTGGCCGGAGGCGGAAGCAAGAGACAAGAACGGAAGGACAAGGGTAAATAAACCGGATTCTACGAATACCGCGCTTAAATCCCCTAATCCACGTTGTTGCCAATTGCTCTAGCTTCAATTGGTCAAGACTCGGCTCAAAGGTTTTGAGTACGGATTTCTTTAGCTTACAATTTCGTATCTTTTCTTAACAACTTTATACTTGCAAATATGCACATAGGTTAGATCAAACAAACTCATACACAAATTCTTTATTGACTCGTCTAAGACAAGAACGGACATACAACCATCTCCCTGTGGATCGACCCGTGCTCAACCGGCTAGCTGCATAGCGACACCGTCTTGATTGCGGTTAACTTTAATTCTTCCAATCACAGAGTCAGAAAAACAAACTAGGGATCGACACGACCTAACCCTTAAACCTAAAGGTTGCCAATTGGAATGTCTCCTGATAACAGCTATCGAAGGAGAACTCTAACAACGGCAAGTGACGATCCCAACTGCCAACAACACTTAGTACGTATGCACATGCATATCCTCCAGAGTCTGTATAGTCCGCTCAACTGGCCATCGTCCCACAGATGGAAAAACGGAGCTAAAGCTCAACCAGTACCTAAGGCTTCCTGAAGCTTCTGCCAACTACGGCTAGCGAACAGGGTGCCCCATATTGGATACAACACATAAAGGAACTCCAGCAACACACAAACTTAACAAAGAAAAACTAAGCAAATTGAGAATAACCGGAAAATAAACACCCCAAACGGAATCGCACCCTGACTAAACCTGGGTAGACGCCACAACGAAAATTCATGGAGATCTGCTCCCATTCCCTCTCCGGAACGGTTAAAGGTCGCAACTCTCCAGCCAGTCTCAAATGCTCAACCTAAGCTCACAACAAGACAGACACCTTGAACGAAATCCAAAACTCCACTTTTTCATCCTGCCCACCAGTAACTAACTCTCAAGTCACGTTACATCTTGGCGGCACTTGGATGAACACAGAAAGCTGACCGATATGCCTGCTCTGAGACCTCGCGTCTCTACCTATCAGTATCAGGTACACACCAACGAGTCCCTAAACGTAGCACACCCTGGTCACAAATCAAGGACTCCGAAACTTTACCCTGCTGAACATGCTCAAGTATCACAGACAACGAGCATCGGTGGGCTGTGCCTCACGAAAACGATTAAGGAAAAGTGGTCGGGCGCGGACATGAGCAAGCTGTCCCCTCAGTAGAGGCGAACCTAGCTGTACTCCACGATCACACGAGAACTGTAAATCTGCAGAAGACTGTCTCTGAACTGCGCACCACTGGAACAAACTAACTCCGGGCCTACGACTCAAGCATCAGCTACCACAGTCGTCTTGCCACGGGTAATAAAGGATCTCACAAACACAATACTCCACAAGCTCCATCGAACAGCGCTGTCTCAACAATCAAAACCCGATACAGGAAGATGTACATTAAGCTTTGGAGGTCCGTGAAAATCTGACACGACTCTCCGAACAAATAGTGTCTCCAAATCTCCAATACATGACCACCGCGGCCATCTCCAGATCATGAGTGGGATATCCTGCTCGTACTTTCTCCAACTGTCGGGAAGCAAAAGTGATAACTCTATAATGCTACATCAACGCAAAATCGAGCCCCACTCGCGAAACATCACAGTTAAACAACAAAGTCGCCCGAACCAGAAAACAAGAAAGAACTGGTGCAGTTGTCAACCGAATCTCCAACTGCTGAAAACTCCGCACACATGCCTCATTCCACAGAAAAAGAATCTCCTTCCCGGTCAGTTCAGTCAAATGGTGCAGCGATACACAACAATCCTGCACGAAACGGCGGTAAAAACCTGCTAAGCCCAAAATACAGACCTCTGTCCCGAATATAAGTATGGGTCAAAGCTGTATGGCCTCGATCCTCCTCGGGTCCATACAAAAACCGTCTCCCGTAACTACTAGACCTAGGAGTCAACACAATCAAGCCTGAAGGAACACTCCGAGAATTTAGTAAACAGCTGGTGCTCTCCTAATGTCTACAAAACAAATCCTCAAGCGTTGTTCCTGTTCCTCACGACACATTGGAATAGACCAGAATGTCATCAATGACACAACAGTAAACTGGTCGAGGAACGGCCTAAAGAAATCTGGTTCATCACATCCATAAATGCCGCTAGGGCACTGGTGAGTCCAACGACACCACCAAAACAAATAAAACCCATAGCACGCACAAAGCAGTCTCCGGAATGTCATCACTCCGAACCCGCAACAATGATGACATGATCCCAAACAAACTTAGAAAATGTCTCGCACTATGGAGCTGATCAAAGAAATCGTCAATGCGAGGTAAAGGATACCTATCCGCACCGTAAGCCGGTTCAATTGACGATCAATCAACACACAACCTCAAACTACCGTCTTCTCCCAGAAGAACAGAAAAGGAGCTCCCCAAAGCGAAACACTCAGATGCACAAGTCCCCCAACAAATAACTCTGCAGCTGATCCTTAAGCTCCCTAAGCTTCGCCGGCTCATCTGGAACAACGTCGGAAAACCCTCGCACGAAAGGAACCCGGTCTAACAACTCACTGTGGTTCCGGTATCACGAATGGAAACCAAGAATCCTCGACATCCACTCCTCAAAAAAACCGACAAGCGAAAAAGACTGAATTCAAGCTGTGAGAGGCTGCACCACTGTCCCTCTGCACAACAAGAACTGACTCGCTGGGAAAACAAAACCTTACTGTTTCCTCACGGCAGTCCACAGATGCCTAGCACGTAGCTAACCAGTCTGTGCCCAGGAGAACGTCAAATCCAACTTCTCTAGGAGGATCACAACGACGGACGAATCTCTATCTCCTATCCGATTGGCACACGACTGAAACACATGTCGCGCAATAAAAGAATCGCTGACAGAAGTTAACATAACAACTACTGATCTAGCATACACAAATCTCAGCATTGGACACCCGCGCATCCCGATGAGTAGAAGCAAACTCCCAAGTCTGCCCTCTACCCGCAACTGGCTGAAATCCTCCTCTCTGCGGTATAGCTGCCCCACGACTACGTGGCCCAGTACTAACTCGAACCTGATGATCCAAACTCCCGCACCGATAACATCCGGAAGAAAACTGCTGACCATCCTGGGGATAAGGGCTAGACGACTGTCCTTGCCTCAAGCCTCTTGTACTCCCACGACGTGTATGAAACCTGTCTCGATGACTGAACCTCTGTCTATGGGCTGGCACACCTGCATGAGCCCTCCTCAGATTCGAAACTCCTAAAGTCTCCGGAAGACGTGCCTCGTCAACTGGGGCTGCATCCACTGGTGCTGTGTAGGTGACGGAATGTTGTGTGCTGATCGCATGGAACAACTGGGTAACAGGGGTGACAACCTCCTGTCGCTGCGCTCGAATGGCCTCAACCAATGAACTCATCGTCTGGCGCATGTCCTGCATCTCTGCCACAAGCCTATCAATATAATCTATCGAAGGCGGATCCATCTGCTCCGGTGCAACGAGCATGCCATCCTGGTCAGTCCTCGTCCCACACGAGTCAACTCTGACCTCGGCTCTCGCTGCATCACTCTGAGTCCCCATAGTCATCGGCGGCAAAGGCTATAAATGGAAATAAGATTCGATAAGAACACGGAAATCGAATCACAAGAATATGAATCATCAAGGGAGGAATTTCAGGCAATTAGTACTTAGGTCACTTTAGGCGGAGTACTGCATCGTAAGTATGCTGCAGACATACACACACAACGTTACTCTGCTTAAGCTACCTACTCCATCATACCAAGGTCATCCTATACTCCGAAAGGTAAAACCTAGCGCTCTGATACCAACTTTGTCATGACCCGAAATTGGCACGTGACGGCCCTAATACTACGCAACGTCTACAGGCATAACGTAGTAAAAGAAAGCCAAAACCCAGCAATCTAAACCATCAAAAGTAGCAAGAAAGTGATAATAGTATTTTCAAAACCTTTGAAATCACAACCCAAATTCTTTAAGTTCTAACTTTTATTTCTTTAAAATTTTGGCAGCACCCCCTTTGTAAAACAAGCCCCCAAAAATGGATGCAACATAATATATAAGTAAAAGCATCCCAAACGGGAGCAAAATCCACGCCCAACGGCGGAAAACAATCACCACAGAGATATACTACGCCGTAGCGAAGAAAGAGACGATATAAATAATACTGCATAAAAACCTCCAAATCACAAAATAATATACAATATCGTCCCCACATCAAGTCTCTAAGTCATACATGATAATGGTAGATGGAGAGTACATGATACAACGAATACACAACAAGCAACATTGGATAACCGCAAAACCTACCTAAGCAAAACTGCACACTGTCAGGCGAAGCGGTATCCACAGCAAAGGTGATACGATGGATGAAAATAGCCCTGCCTCTGACTATCCTGAGGAACACTTGCAAAACACTGTGGCACAACGGGGGTGAGTTGCTAACTCGTGAATAGTAAATAACATATGCAGGTAATCCCGCATATGCACGTACAACGCGAATCTAACATAAGCATCAACTAGCAATGAATGGTCATATGTAATACATCAGTCATGAAAGGTACACTAGCAGGTACTACTAATACATGAAGCAATAATATGACAATCGGCATGCAATAATCATGTAAGGTACTCTATCAGGTACAAATAATACATGAAACAATGCATATAATAGTATGTAAATGCAACAGTCATGGAAAGTACTCTATCAGGTACAACTAATAAATGAAGCAGTGTATAAACAATAAATGTGGAGTATGGGATAAAACATGTCATTTCCACGGAAATGCTAACCTCGTGGTAAGACCAAAATCCAACAAGACAATCAAATTCTCAATTTCCACCAATCAGCCCCAAATGGCTCTCATATCATGTAAATCTCATATATCCTGAATGTCCAATATCAAGTAGATTTCACATATCATGTATATATAATATCAGTATATCCCACATATCATGTGTGTACAATATCAGTATATCCCACATATCCTGTGTGTACAATATCAGTATATCCCACATATCCTGTGTGTACAATATCAGTATATCCCACATATCATGTGTGTACAATATCAGTATAAAGTAAGTTTCATATAAGGTGAGTGTCTAACATCGACACCCAAAACATCATGAAACAAGTGTCAAATATCGACACCGAAATACTGATCTATCAGGTGCTGTCACCACGACTGGCCCCCTGATAGGTACGTATCCATACGTACATGACCCCGGCCTATATCCCCACGATACCCGTCGAGTCAAAGGTACTGTCACCGGTAGGTACTTGCCCACCTTCCAGGCTCATCGCCTATCATCTGCGATCATCTTGCCGAGGGGAACCGTACCGGGCCCCACCATGTACCCACACACGGCCCACTACTCCTCCTCACATGGGGTATATATATAAGCTCAAAACCGAGAAATCTCATGGTGGCTGCAGAAATATCATATCAAGAGAAACCGGGTTTTTTCAAATAATGCATAATTTCGTGAAACAACCACGGTCCTCAAATCCAGAAAACATCAAGAATTGAATAAGTATAACTGCATGAATCAATACACAGATATTAGCATCCCATTCCACTAATATATGTGTATAGGCATATATAACAGCGTCTCACTCCACTCTTATATATACTAAGGAGTAACAATATCAGAGATCATATGAAATCCAAGAATGTAACATATGCAGCATGAAACAGTAATATGAGCATATAAAAAAAACAGCTATTTAACTACAACAAGTTACTAAATATATCACACGGTTCCTGATTTCCCCGAAATCAGATGCAACAACATAGACAGGTGAACATGTAGCTATAACGAGGTATGCGTAACCATGTCGGAATAGCAAGATATGTGTGTCCATATGTAAGTACGTATGATGTCAAAGTAGCTGTAGCAAGGTATGTGTCTATACCTATCCATAATACCCTCCAGGTATATGTATGTATGTATACCATATATACATGTAGCTAAATCTCATATGTGTATATACCCATCACAATGGTACAATACCATATAGGTATATGGGTAACTAGCGTGTAAGCATGCCAGGGCATAAGTGTAAGCATGTAGGTATACAGGTATGCTATAAGTCATACGCATAAGGAAATATAAATCAATGTCTCAATGTTCCTAACCAATAATATTATATCTATAAGGGTATTGTGCGTGTCATGGCAATTATTGACGGTGTGTGTGACATATAATCAGTGCTCGTGCAACATAAGCCGACAATAATAGTGCAGTGTCCTAAGGATACTAGTCCAAGCACGACAATAACCAAGTAGCAATGTGTATGCGCAATTCTATATATGCAATAGAATATGTGACAAAATATAACAATTCTAGCCCAGACGCATAACGTCATGCGGGCGATTCCCCTGTAGATGTTAAATCTACTCACTAACCATCCTGGCTAAGTGAAGCCAACCACTTGTTTCCCCTTCTTCGCAGCGTCCGAAGTCCCCGTCTGCGAACATAAAACAACACAACGATAACACAAGTATATATATTAATAAACGACCAAAAACATGCACAAACTACGTTTTTACCGACACACCAACACAAAACATACTCTCAAGTGTTCATATTGTGGCTAACGTACGTAGCGACACGACGAAAACAACCTAAGAGCAAAATCACACAAAGTGCACGATCCGTGTCGTATAATGTATCGCGTGGACACTAAACACAAGATTATAGGAAAAAGATCCCAGATTTTGCATACTGTAAATACTAAAAAAGTAAACGGTACCAAACACCCACAAACCACAACAGACAACTACCCACAAAAACCAAACCCCAGCACCTCCCTACTAAACCGGCGTCGCCGGAATTCGCCAAAGGGGTCGCCGGCCCCGGCCGGTGGGGTGGGTCTCGTGTCTCAGGTGGTGCTCTAGGGTCACTAGTACATCACTAAAATTTTGTTTGATTTTTCTGTACGAATTCCAGGTCATAGCAGTTCACAGAGGTTCAAAGAGGATACTAAAAACACGATATTGAACTAATCGATATTTAAAGTGTTCTACGCAATAACCAACGAGCTACTCAAATAAAAACTCTAAATTAACAGATTAGGGATTATACCAATCAACCTTGCTTCCAAAATCCAAGCTTTCCTAGCTCCAAATGATCAAGAAGGCAAAAACCAAAACTTGAGGTATTTTTGTGATATATTTTGGGATTTTGGGGATTTAATTAGCTTAGGATTTTTTGTAAATGGAGAAAGAAAAACTCAAAGGCAGAGGAAGGAGGAGGCTCGGCCAAAAAACTGGAGGAAGGTGAGGGAATTGTGTAGGGTTTTCTAGTTCATTCTTGTGATAAATGCTCACTTAATGCATTCACACACACATGCATGCACCTCATCCAATTTCTTTTCTTTTTCTTTAACTTTAAATCTAAAACCCATACAAATATCTAGATACTATGTGAAGGGTTTTATTAACTCAAGTTGATTTATGGAAAAGATTACAAAAGAGAAATTTCCCAAAAAGCGAATACCGCATTTAAATAATATTAAAATTGGAAAAAATTCTATCTGAACCAAAACGTCCCATATACCCCCAAAGCTTGCGCACTAGTTTTATTTTTGCTAAATTAGGTGCTGGCAAGTCTATATGGTCGTTTGAACACAGTCGGGTCAAAACGGAAAATACCGACAATTTAACCCTAAAACGGGAAAATTCTCATAACGATTTCTAAAACGTTACAGCAACCCCAAAATAAAATAACCATAACACGACATGAAGTGATATATCTGGAGAAGAGAAAGTTGTTATCGCGTTGCGATAATGTAATTAACTACAGGGGCTTACGTCTGCAGGTAAAAACGTCCTCACAATCAAAAAGCCATCATCATTGAAAGGGAGTCTGAAAAGTCGGCTACAACGGTCGCATCTATCCAAGCCTCTAATATACGATGCCATAAATCAACTTGGCATCTTCGAAGAGGTGAATGGATATGTTTCAAATAGCATCTGCCCCGCATTCAGGCTGGACACGCTCTCCGCACCTCAGTCCGGTTTCCGGCGGTAAACAGTGATTGACATTCGATCTTCAGAGAATGTGGCAGATGCCTTAACAAAGGATTTGAAAAAGGATACGGTCGATAAAACTTCCACTTGTATGGGTCTCAAGTCTATGTAAGCTCCATGTAATCAAATTATTAGTTCAAACCTTCGCTATTATTAATGAGATTGCTAGTTCAAATATTATGTAAACTATACAGACAGATGGAATATTGGCATGGAGACTTTATATGTTCTATACATCTGGGATGTGGATGCTTGGTTACAAGTGATAGCTTATAGCTTATGGATTTCGATGATCCATTTATTTAGTTTTGATGATAGCTTAAACATGAATAGTACGTTTAGTGTCACTTACTTATCTTGGTTATCATATCGCCACTAAACTTGTATGCACTTGATGTTTAGCTTACTTATCCTATATCTTGTGTATACCGAGTAATATATCGATATCTCATATTATACTTATATTATATTCTTTATATCGATATATTACTCTCATTCATTGTTTTGGTAATTCATAATATGAATTTTTATATACATGTGATCGATATCTTACTTCTCTTATATATATATATATATCATACTTTGAGCTTGAGTTATATCTTTATATTGATATACTATTCATGATTGTGATATCAAAACAATGAATGTTCATATACTCGTGTTTATTAACTTGCTTATATTTCATAATACTGTATATGATGAGCTTAGTCTTTGAGATTGCATTTCAAGATATCGGATATCTCAAGACGAAGCTCTATAAAGGAGGATAGAGGAAAATGAGCTTAAACGTCATATCTAATAGAGGTTGGAGGATATGGACGAGTGCTTCTCAAACAGCCAATTCAAGTTTCGTGAAGCTGAGTAGCCGAGGAACAAGAATTCAAGAGTTCAAGCTACGAATAGCTAAGAAGTTAGAAGCCAAGTTCAAGTTGATGTGTCAAGGTCAAGTCTAAGATTTGAGGTTCAAATATCGACTTCAAGATGCTGGTGAGTGAAGCGGCGTATTCGAAGTTTGAGTGAAGCGGCGTATTCGAAGTTCGAGTGAAGTGAAACGCCAAAAGTTCAAGAGCTCGAGACTTCAAGATTCAAGAATAGAAAATTTGCGATAACCGACATAGAAATCTTTGTAAGTACTTTATAGAATATGGTTATATCAATTAGAGATCTTGAAACACTCAAACACGCTTGCACAAACGTTTTAAATCGCATGAACTTTGGGGTTTTCAATTTAAAATTGTTTTTCATCACAAAACACATGTTTCTAAGTTTTCATACTTCATACGTCTGTCCCCATATGCTTCAGAAGTCTATCATCTTTCTGTGTTTTTACAAAATCTCCAAATATCAGAAATATCAGTTTTCATGCGTTTTGTGCTTCAGACGTCTGTTCCTTACTTGTTCAGACGTCTGTCTATTCTCTGTGTTTTCATATGGCTTACTTTTATGCAATACAGGCGTCTGTCCATTGCTTCTTCAGACGTATGTTTGTTCTCTATGCTTTCATTGGAATGAATTTCTTTTAAGGAACAAACATCTGAAAATATAGGCAACAAACGTCTGCAGTTAAAAATATTTGAAAATCATTTCTTATTCAGACGTTTGTCCCATGTTCTTCAGATATCTGTTTATTCTCTGTACTTTTTTTGGCCATCTTTGAAAACCCGTGGTAGACAACTGAACCTATATTTGACAGAAGTCTACAGTAGTAGTTTTTGAAAATAGCCGTTGGGATTTATTTTGTTAAAACTTCAGACGTCTGTCCTATTGTTCTTCAGACGTCTATTCTTACTGAAAAATGCTGATTTGACTTATAACGGCTAGTTTTTTGTGTGGGGTTATAAAAGAATTTTGGGTTGGTTTTTTGAGCACTAATCACTCAATATTTCAGTTGCCAATATTCTTAAGTGATTAAGAGAGAGAAATCCCGCATCTTGTGAGAGTTCAAAATAGTTTTTGATTTGATTATCCAAATCTCTCACATATACACACTCAAGAGCTATATTTTGATATCCATCTTCGTGAGTATTAGTTGAGCTTAATTGTACACTCTTTTAAGAGTATTGTGTTTCAAGTGTAATCTCTTCCTTTTTTATGATTGGGATCTTGAGTGCAAGATTTCCATTGTAATAGAGGAGAGCATCTTTGTAGAGAGAAGAGCGAGAAGTTTGTAAGAAGTTTTGTTCGTAGTGACGAACAATGTGTAGTCTTTTGAGGAGACGTGTTGGTTAGGCCTCCATCGGAGGCAGGGTTGTTGGTTGCGGGTGTGCAACGTGTGTCTCTCCGAAAAATACATGAATTAGTTGAACGGGCTCGTGCGCCTAAAGAAAGTGGGCTAGGGGATCTCCCGAACTACTCTAAAAATCTTGCGTGTTTGCGATTGATTGTGTTTGCAATTTTTTACTCTCTAGTTTTAGTTTCATAACTTAGAAATTGCTCAATTGCATGCTTATTCCCCATATGCTCTTTATGCTTATGGCTTATACTTGATATTGTTATTACTTACTATATGCTCAATTGTGGTTTATATTAGCAAGTGTTGTATAGATTTTTAATTTGGACATATTAGTTGTATAGTCCTATTCACCCCCATAGGACCATTTTCGTGTGAGCTTTCGCGGTATTTTCATCAAGGACACCTGATGAACATATAAAATGAGGATGGCTTGAGGCCTTAATGAGTTCTGTGCATACGGGATGCAAGGTGCTTGGTGGCAAGCACTCCTAAGAAATGCATCTATGTTTGAGAAGGAGTTTAGCTGACTTCTATAGAATCTTGAGGCTGATTCTTAAATCTCGAGCAGAAACTTTGACAAAGCACATGGTCGTTAACGTGCTATGACTCATGAAATGAGCAATAGTTCAAGAGATAGTCCACTATTGCGTGAATTGGGTTTTGTCATAGTGTGATCGTTGAGATGTCGGTGAAGTGCCGGTTCAAAACTCAGTTCACCATGCATCTAACTGCTGCTTAGTTGGTCTAAGTGGGATTCAAGTCCATGTGACATCTTCACTATGCGCTATGACTAAGATGTGGATGATAGTTAGAAACTGTTGGGAGATTGTTGGATCTTGTTGGTGTTTTTTTATAAAAAGCAATGGGTGATGTTTCAAACTATATGTTATATGTTATTTATTTTGAATAATAACAAAAGACTCTAGTAATCCAGTTGGTTTGCAATTGGTTTTCTACAAAAGAGATCAGCGGTTCAAATTTTGTCGCAGGCAAGATTAATTAATTAATTACTCACAACTCGAGCTTAGGCTCGGGCCGGGCCGGGGGCGTGGGCCAGGGGCCATGGATCAGGATCGGGCCAATCGGGCTGAGGCGGATTGAGCACACAACATTTTGCACTTAGCACGTATGCATCGTGGTTGCTCGTGGCCTTGTTGGTGCCTATGTGGTAACCTAGTAGGCTGTCTAGTTAGACGTTGCGTTGGCACTGGCGTGGTTGCTTCGCAGGAGGATTGAGCCTCCTGGGCTACTCTGAGAAGTTCAAGCTGATTAAGTGGAGACTGTTTGGTTGGCCATTGTAACTAATGAAGCGTTTGGACTGGATTTGAGATCTCTATATATAGAGATCTCAGACCATAGAGCAAAGAGGCTAGAAAAATTGCAGAACGGAACTATGAACATAGTTCTTGAATGAGGATGAACATGGAACTATTTTCATAGTTCATCGAAGAAAACAGAGAACTATTTTTATGGTTCTTCGGGACTCTGAAACTGAATTTCGAAAACTGAATAGAAATATAGAACTACTTGTAGTTCTATTCTAATCATATCAGTAAGAATTCCATCCTAATTAGAAGCATTCAATTGAATTGAGAATAGAGAATCTCAATTTAGAATTCAATAGAATATTGTGAAATATTCTAGTTTCAGAACTCCTAAAAGTATTGCAAAGTACTTTCGTTAATCAGCCGAGAACCAGAGAGCTTTACCCGTGCGCCATCGGATCATCCATCGCGGCCAGAACCGAGTTGCTGGTTGGTGCACACCAAAACTCATAGTTGTTGTTCCTAGGGTAGATCTGCTTTATGGTTCTTGTACCGGAGTAGGCCAAATCTGTTTTAAGCTCCGCGTTTCCGAACGCACAGCAGCTCTTGATTCATCTTGCAATAGATCTTTACGGTTTACTTGCAGAAATTTTTAAAAATTCTAACGTCCATTTTCTCACCTACTCCAACGATATGAAACCTCGGGTTTCGGACTGGTTTTCGGGTTTGAGCAGATAGGTCGGGTTTTGTGGTTTTCCAGACTTTGCCCGTTATAAATTACTGAAATAATCAAAGAGGTAAAATTTGTAGCAAGTCCTACCAAATATACATGAAAAATTTTCACATTGAAGAAATGATGTTCGTTTATATGTTATATATAAATTATAAAAAAAATACAATATAGTGAATTAAAATATCAACATTCTGTCTATAATGTACGCGTTTGGTTCGTGTAAGATTGAATTTAGGAAACAGATTTGGTTGAGGCCGGATTTAGGGTTCGGTTGGACAGGTTTTGTACTAAACTCATATCCGACACGCTAATATAAAAGTTGCATACCATAAAAGGAAACATCGGATTGAGTACGATCAGGTTCGGGCAAAACCCAAACCCGAATTTCATCACCCCCTTCCTACAGATACAGCCATTACTTGTGGTCTCTTTCATAGCATTATCACTTTTAAAAAGTATTATTTAGAGACGAGCATTAAAAAAACAAATTTAGATCAATAGAACGTGGCAAGGACAATAAAGAATGTGTAGGTTTAGGTTGCTATCAATGTCACAAGAGCCGCTCGAAGACTAAAGAATAGACAATGGATATAAATTGAAGGAATATTTGTTCATGATAGATTACAAAGCCTTTTTGGATGCATTGCCCTAAAATTCAAATTATTATTTCATTGTTCATGAGATGAAATATCACAAACACGAGATTTGATTCTTTCCTCGCTGGCATGCAAGCCAACTTAATCCAACCTGCGCTCTCTTTTTGTTTGTATTCTGAGCTTGGACTCTGCATATTGGATAGCTTTATTTGGTTTTTAAAACTCTTCCAAAAAAATGGAGACAAGAAATTTTTGTCATGTGTGTGTGTGGGGCTTGAATAGATAAGAACAAAGATAGAGAAAGGTGTTTAATTATGCACTCCACCTGGCAACATCAATGACCAATGAGTCATTGGTTTATTGATAGATCATGTCTCGCAAAATGGATGGATGGTTTTTATAACATAAATGGCGAACACTTGTTTAACCACTTACAATCTTTCAAGTCATCTAAAATCTTACACACATCGTCATCTTAGTATGAATAACTCTCCACTTTTTTCATTTAATTCAAACACATTTTCACCATAGAGTTATTGATGTGCAAATAGTAGAAATGTTCTATTATCGGAAAGCTGTTAATTTTGCGTCCCTTGGGCTTGAATTCGGGCTCGAATTTGCTTCATATTCAACGGTTGTTACCTTCTATATGGTTATACACCTCATCTTTTGGGAATTTGATAGGAATACCGATATTATGTTTCTAGCATGATAAGCCGGTTGTATCCCAATTTCTTGCATCACTCTTTGGTCTAATTCTTGTATCTGCTTTGAATCCCTGCTATCCTATTCTTGTTGTACCACAAGCTCCGAACCGGCAAGGTGACCGTCGAAAGGATCACACAAGCCCAAAGCGAACACGTGACACGACAGCGGAAAACTACATAGAATCACATGATTCTAAAGACAATGAAAAAATATACTGACGATTATCGAATTACACCACAAGAAAATAAAAAAAGCAGACCAAACAATCATGAACACAACAATATACCCATGTTTGATGGGTAATCACACATAATCCTGCATCCACGACGAGAACTTTCACTAGAATAAGTATTACATGAGATACAATGATTTCCCAATAGCCCAATAAAGGAACACTTTAAATCTCTATAGAAGTTCTCTCCTTCCTTTCTCAAACTCTTGGCTTTAATGGTTGCCTCTTTTTGATGGACAAAATAGATAATGCAGTTGGTTCAACGGCACTCACAATCAACAATTTTACTATCTAATAAGTACCAATGGGGCTTAACTCAGTTGATATGAGTGGTCGCAAATTCAATTCCGGAACGTTGTGGATTTCAAAAGAAATTCTAGCAATTAGAAAAACAATTTTGTAATTATGGGCCTAATAATAGTTAACGATGTCCTGGATTTGGGCTTTATTTATATACATCACAGTCTAAAATGGTAGAAAGTAACAGCCCAAGACCAAGAACAAAGTTATGCACATATAATACAGAGAAGTCGCATCTAAACGCCCCCATTAAAAAACGACAACTCCACGCCTCATAAAAAACACAACACAAAGAACAATCTAAGCAAAAAGAAGTTGTCTATATAATATCCACAGTTCAAAATGGGTACTAATAATTCATTTTCATGCTATGGATTAAGTATCATGCCCCCACATTTGCATTTCCAATCCATAGGCTTGTAGTTTGAGCTAAACTCGTCACCTTTAGGATTGATTTCATCATTAGAATCCTTCACCTTTGATCTCCTCGTATCTTGGGCTAGAGGCACTTGAACTGCCTCACAATGGCCACAAGAAGCGCACCTCCCCTCGCACCTCGGCGGCCTCGATCCTATCTTTGCTCCCTCCATCACCCTCTTCTCTCTTCCTCCTTCCTAATTAATCAATTGTTAATTACTCGCTAAGTACTTTAAGAAATGGTAATTGCATAATGTAAGCTAAATACGTAACTTTAAGAACATGCACTTTGCTCCCATAACTAGGGGAGATGTACTGATATACCCTTAACTATCATTATTTTTCAAGATGGTTTAGTGAGGAACAATTAATGATGGTTAAGGGTCTGTTAGTGAAATTACCTCTAAAGATTAAGATGGCTTCTTGTCAATGATTAGGAGCACTAGAGAACTCAGCTTGGAATTTTCAAATTTCTCAACCAATAGTCTTCTACCTGTAGCCAACAATTAATGCTTTAAATTATAATTAAGAAAAAAACTAAGTTGAGCTACTAATTTTTATCATATGTATACCTTCAACTACTGAGTTCTTCATTTGAGTAGAGCTCAAGAGGAGCAAGAGAGAGAGGGAGAAAAGGTGAGCATGTCTTTTAGTTGAGGAGACACTACTACAATATGGGGTTGCCCCTACGGATGATGAAATCCGTAGGGGCAGATTTTTCTTGCCCCTACGGACTAAGCCGTAGGTCCAAATGGTTGTCCCTACGGTGCCCGACATTTTAATTTAAAAATATTAAATCTTAATTTGTTGTTTGGCCCTACGGAACCGCAAACCAATAACCTACGGTTATGTCCGTAGGGGCATCTAAATGGGAATTTAATTAAAAAAGGCACAGAAATGCCCTACGCCTCGATCTCGATCTTTCCCTCTCCTTCCCAAAATTTTCTCTCGTTCCCGCGTCTCCAATTTTCTCTTCGTCGCCACCGCGCGCCCTCCGTTCTCAGCCCGCCACCGCCTTCCGTTCTCGGCCCACCACCGCCCTCGTTCTTCCTCGTCGAGTTCCTCGTCGTCAACCGCCAAGCGTCTCCGTCGTCTCCTCCACTGTCTACAGGTAAGTAAATCTCCAATTAAACATAATTGTGATGATGTTAGGGCTAGTGTTCAGGGTTCGGGTAGGGATGAGGGTTAAGGTTAGGCATCGGGTTCAGTTTATGTTAGGGTTAGGGTTAGGGTTAGGGTTGGGGCTCGGCTGGGGCTGGGGCTGGGGGTGGGGTTTAGCTGGGGCTGGGTCTGGGGTTAGGGTTGGGTTGGGGCTGGGGTTGGGGTTGGGGTTGGGGTGGGGCTGGGCTGGGCTGGGGCTGGGGTTAGGATTAGGTTGGGGTCGGGGTTTGCTGAATTTGGCAAACCTAAGAAGAATTTCCAGCAATTTTAGCCTAGTTTGATTACTATAATTATTGTTGATCGAGAAAATCTTGGGTCCTTCTAATCAAACATTGTTTGTTACTGTATGTTCAACGAGTACTGATAAAAGAAAAAACCGATTTCAAGTGGAAATTAGGTATGTACAATGTTCTAATATAAAAATTAAGAAATCCCTTTTATTTAAATATAAAGCATATGTTTCATGTTAACAATAGGAGTTTGGCTTCAAGCATGGTTAATTATATATGGATCTATGTTTATAATTATGAAAAAGAGTATCAACTTAGAACTATCATACTATCATGTTGATCTGCATGGTGATCTGATGAATGTGTCTAAATTTTATATAATCTCCTAGAAATACCTTGATGCCTTGTATCGATAAATTTCAGGTTAATTAGTTAATTAGGCATATGGATTGTTATATTATAAGTGGGCCGAATATCAAGAAATTGTAGAATTATTGGATTTATGAGTTTTGATAAACATTGATTTGATAAAAAAATGGTAATTTGTAATATCTTAGTTTTTCCCAAGTTAGGGCTTCAAGCCAAGGTTGTTCTCCTCGTCGCCACCGCCGGTTTCGTCGCCACTGCAGTTCTCGTCGCCACCGCGGTTCAGGTCGTCGCCACCGCCGTTCAGGTCGTCGCCCCAGCCCCAGCAGCCGTTCAGGTGAGTAAATTTCGAGGTAAGTTAAAGAATTTATTGGATTATTTTGGACTTAAGGTTCATGGCGTGCGAGTTGGGGTTGGGCTGGGGTCGCAGTCGGGGTCGGGTTAGGGTTGGGGCAAGGGCTGGGCTCCGGGGTCGGGTTCGGGGTAAGGTTAGGGTCGGGGTCGGGGTCGGGGAAGGGTCAATTTATCAAATTCTTTATTGGGGGTGCGGCTGCGGGCTGGGCTGCGGCTAGGGCTAGGGCTGGGGCTGGGGCTAGGGCTGTGCGTCCTCCAGAGGGCGATCATAGGATCGGTGAAGTGAGGTGGCTGGATATGAGATACGATGGATTTCCATGTGTTCAATGGAATGCTGAGGGTCAGAGTCGGTTATTCATATATCTCCCAAAAAAGAATGAGTTTGTTATCAAAGGTGTATTGACTTCTACATCAAGGAATATCAGTTATATGTCATCCAGTGACTAAGTCTGTTTCTGGCCCAACCATATTTATGAATCGTTTCTTCTTTTTCCTTCTTACGTATATTTACTAGTTCAGACTGTATGCACCTCTGCAATCAACGCCGAGAACTTGTACATTATAGGTTAATAGACATATGCTATGAAATCACGGTGCATATCGAATTCATGATATGTTATAGTCCCTCATTATTTTTACTGTGGTGAGAAAGCAGTTGCAGGTGGCCACAAGCCATAGAATTGGCAGTTGTCCTACCTGCGATAACATCTTACAAATCATCAGTAGACATCTCTGTTATATTAATCTTTTAATGTCTGCATGCATGCATGTTTATTTGCATATTTCCACTTGTTTGTGCTATAGTTTTTGTGTGCATGTGTGCGTGTGTGCCACAGTTATATTTACTTCTACATCAAGGAATATTAGTCGCATGGCAGGATTTAGTCCGGTTTTGGCCTAACCGCATTTATGAATTTGTCTTTTAGATGTTTTCCTGAGTGTCACATCGTTCTCACCCAAGTTTGTAAGCCATGTTCATTATTCTTTCAATTCTTTTAACTTGAATATGCCAGTTATTGTTCCGTTTACTATAAAGTTGCAACAAAGAGTCTCTGTTAGCACTTCCATGCACCCTTTACATGTTTTTATCATATCCACTCCTATCTATCCAGAAAGTCAACATCTTCTGGTATTTGTTTTCAAAAAGAAAAGATAAGAGAGGAAAAGATATTTGTCCGTCTCATATTTGAGCCATACTTTTGATTTTCTTGCAGATTCTGGGTTGATTTTCTGTGATAATTCATAAACATAGTAATATTTGTAATGTTTTTTCTTGTTAGTCTAGCTTTCCTCTTATGAATGCCAACACTGTTTTTGCCCTCCTTTTCTTCGTGGCACATGATATCTTGCACCTCTCCTCTCGAAAACTTATTTTCTCCTTTCCTAATCTATCCGAGGCTTAGCATAATCTAGTTGCGATAAACAATTCCATCTTCTGCTACTATGGTGGCACTAAGAAACTTCCATTTAGAAATGACAGCACGTATTTTGTGGAAGTACTGTACATAAGTAAAACCACAACGGGCATGACTAATTTGTTGACCAGGTTCCGATTACTGTGTGAAAGTTGTTCGGATGAAATTCTAATTCTGGTGGAATTGAAACCGATAACCGGTTCATATGGTGATTTAGGCTGCTTCAGTGATATTTGTGCCTACATTGATGCCTCAAGCAACGAATCAAATGATGTGGATCACAAACTAATTAAATAAATTTTGAATACCAATCTGGACTGGGATTTGAATACCAATCCTAGTTTGCTACATTTTTTTATATATAGTAGATGGTGATACTTCTTTAAGTAAAAACAACCCTACACTTAAGCGAAATCATAAATCGAAACACACATATATAGAATACAACTCATATGTACATGGGTATCCTCAAATCTAACTTTCATTGAATTTGCACGCGCACTTAAAATAACAACCTTTATACTAAAAAATTATGTATGCCATTACTTAGTAGTTTATGGTTTTTAGACGCAAAAGCCATTTGAGAAATACTTTTCCTACCCACTATTAATCCATATTCTCAATATAGTCATTGAATTTGCACGCGCACATAATAAGAAGGAGAAGACAGTAATGTAGCAGAAGAAGAAGGAGAAGACAGTAATGCGGCAGAAGAAGAAAAAAATGACATTCCTCGCTCTCTGTTTCAGCATCAATCTTCTGATATGAACTAATGATGGCTTTCACATAGGCTTTTCCCTTTAGAGACTTCTTAGTGTCCAATGGAAAGAATACATCAGATTTGTGCAGGTCGGGTTCTTCTATGACTTTCAAGAGTCTCAACTGATTCTGTAAATTACACCCTAGTTGGGTGATACTTTTACCACTTCTCACTGCAGGTGCGCTCTCTAATATCCATTTTGAATATCGATAATATATCGACATTCAAAATGGATATTAGAGAGCGCACCTGCAGTGAGAAGTGGTAAAAGTATCACCCAACTAGGGTGTAATTTACAGAATCAGTTGAGACTCTTGAAAGTCATAGAAGAACCCGACCTGCACAAATCTGATGTATTCTTTCCATTGGACACTAAGAAGTCTCTAAAGGGAAAAGCCTATGTGAAAGCCATCATTAGTTCATATCAGAAGATTGATGCTGAAACAGAGAGCGAGGAATGTCATTTTTTTCTTCTTCTGCCGCATTACTGTCTTCTCCTTCTGCCACATTACTGTCTTCTCCTTCTTATTATGTACGCGTGCAAATTCAATGACTATATTGAGAATATGGATTAATAGTGGGTAGGAAAAGTATTTCTCAAATGGCTTTTGCGTCTAAAAACCATAAACTACTAAGTAATGGCATACATAATTTTTTTAGTATAAAGGTTGTTATTTTAAGTTTTCCCTTATAAAGATATGATCTAACTGCATCTATAAACTATAAGTGTGCAGAAAATTATGATAAGAAACCATAAGAAAGGGTCGTAGCCATGCATAACCTTAAATCTACATACCAAATCATGCAAAAGCATGCACTTATTGTCACCTTGCCTTGGAATATAAAATATCTTGGAAGACTATAAGCGAGCATTTAAATCTTGATAGCTTTTGACTTCAACATATATTTTTCTCAAGTACCATGAAATATACTTCCTCCGTATAAACCGTTTTCAGGAAGATGGATTAATAATGACAAATTATCTATTGTGGCTCACTAGGTTAGCATTTTCTCTTCTATTGACCATCTTACTAATCTGCTTGGTAAATTTATTCGGAACCGGCTGCGAATCATTAAAAGACATGCATAAGAAAGAAAGCTAAAATACAGATATATAGCATACCGATACATCGAAACTTCATAGTTGCTATGGCAATCCAGAGATATTTATTTCTACACACGTGGTGCGCGTGCGAATGCGTCAGGCATCATGGACAAATATTTCAGAACATGGAAAGTATTATTCGTATAAAGTAATTAAAACTTTTAAACACCTTGGGTAGATATTTTCTTAGTTGATGCAATCATATCATGAGGACGAAATTTAAGCTATTATACATATGCATATGTATTTTTCTAACCTAATATATCACACACACACACAGAGAGAGAGAGAGAGAGAGAACACCAGTTTGGTAGAGAAATCAGCTAGCAGGACCCTGAAGAAATGGAGTCCATAGCATTGCTCATCATCATCATCCGTGATCCCTTTGAAAAAATATTATCAAAGGGATCATGGATGATGATGATGAGCAATGCTATGGACTCCATTTCTTCAGGATCCTGCTACCTGATTTCTCTACCTACCTGGTGTTCTCTCTCTCTCTGTGTGTGTGTGTGTGTGATATATTAGGTTAGAAAAATACATATGCATATGTATAATAGCTTAAATTTAGTCCTCATGATATGATTGCATCAACTAAGAAAATATCTACCCAAGGTGTTTAAAAGTTTTAATTACTTTATACGAATAATACTTTCTATGTTCTGAAATATTTGTCCATGATGCCTGACGCATTCGCACGCGCACCACGTGTGTAGAAATAAATATCTCTGGATTGCCATCGCAACTATGAAGTTTCGATGTATCGGTATGCTATATATCTGTATTTTAGCTTTCTTTCTTATGCACGTCTTTTAATGATTCGCAGCCGGTTCCGAATAAATTTACCAAGCAGATTAGTAAGATGGTCAATAGAAGAGAAAATGCTAACCTAGTGAGCCACAATGGATAATTTGTCATTATTAATCTATCTTCCTGAAAACGGTTTATACGGAGGAAGTATATTTCATGGTACTTGAGAAAAATATATGTTGAAGTCAAAAGCTATCAAGATTTAAATGCTCGCTTATAGTCTTCCAAGATATTTTATATTCCAAGGCAAGGTGACAATAAATGCATGCTTTTGCATGATTTGGTATGTAGATTCAAGGTTATGCATGGCTACGACCCTTTCTTATGGTTTCTTATCATAATTTTCTGCACACTTATAGTTTATAGATGCAGTTAGATCATATCTCTATAAGGGAAAACTTAAAATAACAACCTTTATACTAAAAAAATTATGTATGCCATTACTTAGTAGTTTATGGTTTTAAGACGCAAAAGCCATTTGAGAAATACTTTTACTATCCACTATTAATCCATATTCTCAATATAGTCATTGAATTTGCACGCGCACATAATAAGAAGGAGAAGACAGTAATGTGGCAGAAGGAGAAGACAGTAATGCGGCAGAAGAAGAAAAAAATGGCATTCCTCGTTCTCTGTTTCAGCATCAATCTTCGGATATGAACTAATGATGGCTTTCACATAAGCTTTTCCCTTTAGAGACTTCTTAGTGTCCAATGGAAAGTATACATCAGATTTGTGTAGGTCGGGTTCTTCTATGACTTTCAAGAGTCTCAACTGATTCTGTAAATTACACCCTAGTTGGGTGATACTTTTACCACTTCTCACTGCAGGTGCGCTCTCTAATATCCATTTTGAATGTAATATTATAGATATCCATGCCTGTTTATGTCAAAATTACTTATATTGTCAATGTTTGATTGTCTAGTTGTTGGTGATGCGTCCATATCAGGGACAGAGGCCACTCCCGTTCCTCCAGGTATGTTTATATATTATATAGGGCATGTATATTGATTTAGAATGCTATATCATAAATATACACACATTCCTTTTGCTCTTAGTCGTCCAACTCATTATCATGGGCTGCTTGATGAGATTAGATTTGCGCCTGATGATCTACAAGAGCTTGTTCACTCCCTGTCATATGTGTAAGCAGCGCTATATGCGAGTTTACCTTGTTAGTATGTATGTACTGAAATTAATTAATATTATTCAAATTTTGATACATGCAGATACCATAGGAGCACATCTTCTATCTCTGTAGGTAAGGTTTTGAATTTGTTGATTTTGGTATTTCTTGTCAATTTTATAGACCAGTATGTGCTAAATATAATGTTCTGACAGTTGCTAGGGGGAAGGCAGCATTCGAGGCTGCTGACCCCAGTCCTGGACGCCGCACACGGACGGCACCACGGAGGTTGGGAGAGAGGCCGAGGACTGGGCTCTAGCAGGGCCCATATGAGGTTGGACTCCACCCCGGTGGTTACTTCCTCCGTCTCCAGTGAGCGACGTATCCAGCAGGAACTGGAGAGCTTGAAGGCCACCGTTCAGGAGTTGAATGAGATGCTGGTATGTATACTACTTAATAGTAAAATATAATGTCATATTATAGATATCAACATATCCAATATCAGTACATAGCCTGAGCTTATTTGGTTGTAGACTTATGTTTTATTAATCATACATGTACATATCTAATTAAAATAAACTACAGTTTTCCAAACTAGATATTCAAATGGGGTTTCGAAATAACTCGATAATGATAAGAATTCGAATGTGGGTGTAGGAGCGGGTGGTTGAGCAGGCCCAGGCCTCGGGGATCGATTTTACCGGACAGAACGATCCGAGGCTGCTGACCCCAGTTCTGGATGCCGCACACGGAGGGCACCACGGTGGTTGGGAGAGGCCGGGGATTGGGCCCTAGCAGGGCCCATATGAGGTTGGACTCCACCCCGGCGGTTACTTCCTCCGTCTCCAGTGACCGGCATGTCCATCATGAACTGGATAGCTTGAGGGCCAGCGTTCAGGAGTTGAAGGAGATGCTGGTATGTATACTACTTTATAGTAAAATATCATTTCATATTATATACATATCAACATATCCATAATTAGTACGTAGCTTGAGCTTATTTGGTTTTAGACTTAAGTTTGATTAATCATACATACATATGTAATTGAAATAAATAACGCTTTTCCAAACTAGAAATCCAAACAGGGTTTCGAAATAACTTAATAATGATACGAATTCGAATAATAAACAGTTCTTACACGCTTCTTACACACGTTATATCCAAACGCGACAGGGTAGATCGGCCGAGCCTCCACACGCATCTCCTTCGGCTGCGGCTCCGCAAGCCACTACATCGGCTGCGGTTCCGCAGACAGCTCCTGTAGCTCCACCGCCCACTCAGACTCCCGCAGCCGCGGCTTCGCAAGCGACTACCTCGACGGCGGCTGCGAGACCACATCGCCGGCTCCACATGCCGCTCAGACTCCCGCTCGCGACGAATTGCAGGGTTTATTGACCGAGGAGCAGGCGCGCGTTATTCTATCGTTATTCAGAGGTGGAGCTGGACCGAGCTAGGGTAGATTTTTGGTTCTTTTTTTTGAAACATGTATTTATTTATATCATACCCATTGTACTACATTTTGAAACGATATTGATATTGGTTTGTATTTATATCATATTCAGTTTTTGTGTTTCTTTTGTATATTATATATATGCGTGAGATGTGATTATGAATACTGCAATATATGATTTGATTGATGTATATATTATTGTGCACAGTGCGGGAAAAAATTAAGCAGCCCATTTTTAAAAAAAAATTACAGACAATATGTACCTACGGATTAATCCGTAGGCACACATGTTACCCCTACGGATATGTCCGTAGGGGCAAAATATCAGCAGTAACTGATATTTCCCCCAGATCTCATTGCCAAGGGGTTGGGAAAGCCCCTACGGATATATCCGTAGGGGCCACTTACTCTCCCCTACGGCGTTATCCGTAGGGGCAAAATATCAGGAATCCTGAATTTGTGCCCCTACGGAGACGTACCTACGCATATATCCGTAGGGGGTATTACATGCCCCTACGGGTATATCCGTAGGGCCAAGTAATTTATTAAAATAAACCGTAAATAATAAAAATCTTATACCCTACGGCTTAATCCGTAGGGGCAATAGGACCTACACATATATCCGTAGGGGCAAGAATTTAACCGTAGGGGAAAGTTCAGGGCCTCAACTTGCACCTGCGGCCTTTGCACCTACGGGGTGTTTTGTCGCCCCTACGTATATATCCGTAGGGGCAGTGAGAAGCCCCTACGGATAAATCCATAGGGGCAACCCTTCTTTGTAGTAGTGAGAGAAGATAAGCACACATTTTAAAGGAGACAGTGGGTTTGAATGAGTAATGGAAGCAGTGGGAGTGGGAAAAAGAGTGACCGCTCTGCTAAAAATAATAGCAAGGGTGGTCAAATAAAACCCTGGCCATAAATCCTACGTGCTTTGCACGTAGGATACACCAACGGCAAAGGTTTCTGTTTTACACAAATCTGGACCGTTGGTTTCTATGTTGGATGGATGCAGACCATTCGATACAATAGGATGGGTGCTATTTTCCTGCTAATAGCAGCCGCTCCGAATCCGTGGGAGTGAAGTAGATGATCACTTGCTGCCTATAAATAGTGAAAGAAAGAGAGAGGTATTACGAGGCAGATGGTTGGTTGGTGCTATTTAGAACAAATGGTCATTTAGTAAGACGTGTTGGAATAATAAAACTACAATTTTAATTGTTGTAGTAATATCGATTTTAAGATGGTTCAGAGACGTGCAGCTGCAAATCCAATGGACGGGCATTTGAAACAATAACTAAAACATTACTGTCGCTACGCAAAAATGCTGGAAAAGCAACAAAAACTAAAGGTATTTTATCGAAAATCACGGCAGCTCCCAAGTTTCAGTCGACATTCAAATCCAACTATGTATGCATGTAGAAAGACGCAGCAAACTAACAAAGTATTGCAACATAAAAGTTCAAGTTTAGGATTTCACCAAACTCACACCACAAAGATTCTAAGAGTAATTACTACAACAAATCCCAGGTATTTATTTTAAAGCGTTGAAGACTGGAGAAGGAAGGCAGGCAGGCACTCAGTGCTGCAGCCACTGTCAAAGAGAAAATCAAAAGAAAGAACACTACAGTTGGAAGCAGAGATCACATAACATTACATTTACATTACATTACAAAGAAACAAATGAATGGAGGTATCAAAATCCCATACAAACAAAGGTGTAAACAAACAATTAAAACCAGAATTTTAAAACAAAATCTCACAATCTATATCCCCTAAATGAGCTTGTAGCACTATATGAATCTGTTTATTTGCATGGGGTATCTAACCAGTTTTCTGAGATTTTTAATAAGTTTCATGTGATATGTAAGAAGTTGCTGAGATGTCCCGCAAGTTATATGAGAAATCCAACCAGTTTCCTGTAATATGTAAAAGTTAATTGAGATATTTAACTACGATGCTGACATGTCTCATATGCTTCATTCGATATCTAAGTAATATTGTCATTTGCTTCATTCGATATCTAAGCAATATTTATTCTGGGATTATTTTCATACAACATATTAACTAATAGTTATTTTTCACAATTTACTGCATTAAATGTATCTGTCTATTAAACTGCAGTATCTAACTAGTTTTCTGAGATACCTAGCAAGTTTCCTGTTATATATAAGAAGTTGCTTGAGATATCTTACCAGTTTCCTGAGATATTTAACAAGTTACCTGAGATATCTAAGATATGTAACAAGTTTCTTGTGATATATAAGAAGTTGCCTGAGACATCTTACTAGTTTCTTGAGATATCTACCAAGTTACCTGAGATATCTAATCAGTTTCCTAAAATATGTAACATCTTAACTAAGATATGTAACTAGTTTCATTCAAAATCTAATAGCGGTTAATCAAACAATTTGTATATACTTACAGCAATAAGGATATGACCATCCAAATGTACAATCCCTGCCTTCGATTCAAGCTTCTTCATAACGCCTTTCATTATCAACTCATGAACTGCTCCAACCCAATTGACTTTGGAAACTTTATCCTTACGTAGCGGAACACATTTCTCGAGATATTTCTACATGTAAACGGCAACCAGATCATAGAGAGCTGGTACAAGATGAATAATGAAATAAATTCTTCCCTCACAATGGAGGATTTATTTCAAACGGTTTTCTCCAGATTTTCTTCCAACAATCCAATTTCAAGGCAATCTTCTCACTTTCATCTTCAACCTTCTTCCCCTTCTTGTTTTTAGCAACTACTCCATTCTTTTTTCCACCTTCAATGGCCTTATCCCCTTTTGCCATATGCTCCCTTTTTCTCTCCACCGCTTCCAACTACCTACCTGAAGTATTTGGTTATCGAATCTGATTTATCATGATTCACAAAGATAGGTTTCACCGAACTATGGTAAACCGGTGTGCACAGCAACCCACTCGTGATAGTGAAACTACACAACTTCCCATCATTGAGATCAAATTGATCTTTTTCGGCTTGTAAGATGAAATGACATGATCGATGACCCGTCTTTGTTGGGCTAGAGAAGGCATTTTCAGTACTTTCCAAACAAAGGTTCATTCATCGCCTCATTTATGCCTAACATCCATGCGAGTCTCCAATTCCTTGAGAAAGAGATCATATTGTTGGAGATTTGCGTATGTTTTGATCTTTGGCTCAATATTTTTTCTAAAAATAAATTAAAGAAACATAATATAAAATTGGCTAAATTGCACAAATGTATTCATGAACTTTCATGTTTTTTGCAATTGATATCATGTACTTTAATAATTGCAAATAGGTATCATGAACCATAATTTGCATTCGAATGCTTTGTTTCTTTCTATTTCTTTTTCTTTTCTGTTTTGAAGTTGAAGGTTGTAAGGTTGACTGCGAAATCTCATAAGGGTAAAATAGGGAAAACAACTCAAAATATTGCTGAAATGGCAGTAAAATGGTATTAATTGCAATCGGGGGTGATAGTTCATGCTACATTTTGTAATTAAAATTCATTGTATCAATCGCAAAAAACATGAAAGTGCATGGATACATTTATGCAATTTAGCCTATAAAATTTGATATACTATAACTTAAATGGAATATGTATTGACTTATATGAAATAATGTCATGACCCACCCCCAACACAGATAGTATTATCCGCTCTGACCGAAACTGCACGGTTTTGTCCTTCAGAGCGAACCGGATCTGATCAACGGCCACTTCCCAGGAGGCCATCCATCCCAGAATTTCCCTGGCTTTGGCCCTAGTCCTTGCTCACGGAATAAAGTACCACATGGAACAAAGTGTCACGCCAAAGGGATGGGCCACCTCTTGAATCCATGGGAGGCACCTCTTGAGTTCGTGAGACCCATTGTAGAACAATAGGAAATTTTCGAAATGCATTCCGAAAGAAAGAAAATCTGTATTATAAGTAGAATGATACCACTCTTCAATGCATAGACGTTTTCTTAAGTGGACCGGCACTATAGAAGCTTGAAAACTCCGTAGTTAAGCGTGTTCGAGGCAGGGAAATTCTGGGATAGGTGACCTCCTGGGAAGTGGCCCTTGGTCGGGTCTGGTTCGCTCCAAATGACAAAACCGTGCGGTTTCGTCCAGAGCGGACAATACCGTCTGTGTTTGGGTGTGAACCGGCACTATAGGAGCTTGAAGACTCCGTAATTAAGTATGCTCGAGCCAGGGAAATTCTAGGATAGGTGACCTCCTGAGAAATGGTCCTCGGTCAGATCAGTCCGACAATCAGAATGGAACTCTGGGTGATCGAGTTAAGGACCAAAGCGTCGCGGGGTACTTCATCTTGGTTTCAGGTTTAATATTTTTCTCCAGAACTTGAGGAGGCTCCTTTGATTTCTTTCTCACATGTCCAATCGACTCTACTTTCTATTTCTTGGCATTTGCTGATTCAGTCGTCGGTTGTTCATAATCTCTCTTGCCTGCAGATAAAAAAATTGTTATTTTCTAGGAATTTTGCATATCAAAACACACAAGATATCAAAACACACAAGATATCGAGCTCATGGATCAATTTTAAGCAATACTTTAAAGCACTAGGGGTATTACAAGGCAAAGTTATAGTTCAAAAACGCTGATGGTGTTATATAATATTTACATCAATTTCAAATAAGAAGATAAAACACACCACCCACACCCTTTTTAGCTGGTTTTATAGGAAGGAAAAAGACTGCGGCGGGGGTAACCACCTGTAAGCCAAGGAGATATGATCAGAAACTACACACAACAAATTAATAAGGATGGAATGAATCATCTTGATTTGCATGACGTTGATGATACGTACCTCTCCCACATTAGACTTCTTGTTTGAATCTGTTGGGGTTTGCTAGCGTCCTGACCATCTACCATGGCCGATGCAGAACAAAAATGGTGTTTAAAAATTTTGGCGCTAAAAAACCCATCCAAGAATCGAACCATAAACATAAAAAAATTATAAAGAGCTTATCTACTGTGATAGAAGCATTATACCGAATGATTCGTATCCTTCGGTCTTCTATCATCTTTCTTAGCTCCTAGAGGTCTCCTGGGTCGTGCTTGATTGCCGGTCTTCCTCCTTCGAAAATGATCCACCCGAGGGATGTAGCTCATGGCTTTAGCTCCACACTAAGAATCCAGTAGAAAAACTAGAGACTATAGATTGCTGATCTAAAGTTTCTAGGATATAGTGAATGGTTCTAAGTGTGTATCTATCTCATCTTCTTTTTTGATTATCAATACATGAGATTGTAGAGAGGAGGTTCAAGAAGAAGGTGGAGGGGCTCAAGAAAGGTAGTGAAGAGAGATGCAGCAAATGGTGAGAGTGTTTTCCAAAAACCAACCATGCAAAACTCAAGTGAAGAAAGCTCAAGTGAAAAAACTAGAGTGAGAAAAACCTCAAGCATGATTTTGTAAAACACAATTTCCAAATATAATATTGCAACCATACTTGAATAGTTTGCACAAATGAATTGAAAATTCATTTGTCAACACTATTCAAGCATGGTTCTCACCATTCTCTCTTCTTTACCTTTACACCTCATTTCCATTTAAATTAATAAATGGATAATACAAAATGAGGTGTCCATCTTCTATAATATTTTCCGTATAAATACGGATTACACTCAACTATAAATACATATCTGTATTCGTACCAAAATACGAATACCCAAAGAGATAGAAAACACAAAGAATATAATACTAGAATATACATATCGAAATACATATACGTAAATTATTAAATCAATACCTGATTTAATAATCTGGCTCAAACCTGCGCCGGCTAGTATTATCAACCGTCCGATCGAAAGTCCGGGTAACTAGTACAATCATTCGATCGGAGCCCTGCATGTATCAAAATACAGCCACTACATCATTTCGCTTGAACCAAGGAAACCCTCTATATGGGACTCTAAAAACTCGTCAATATGCTAGTAGTGGATTTAACCACAAGCACATCAGCGGCACTAGTTGTACGTAACGGCTACCCAGGTATTGAGTGAAAGAAAGGACGGCGAGCAAACTCATCCAAACCCCTACTGAACCTGTCTGTGACAATCTTCGTACAGTCTGGTCTGTTCGGCTAAGAGTATCACATATCGAGTCTAAGGGGTGAATAAAATCAGACCCCTAATAACGCGATATTTCATGTCGGTGTGAAGCCCATCACCCACTGAGAAACTACTGATCCAAATCAGTAATTCTCATCTACCTGGGCCAAGAATTTCTGGTGATGGCCACCCGTGCACCACGCGACATCAACCTCGAATATCGGGAGAGACGAATCCCTGACGATCCGCTCACTGTCTCCATGTGGCTCGGGAATATACCCAACTAAAACCTGTTTGCACGACTCCTTTGAGCCGTGGTAGGGTAGTAATCAAAACACAGTGGGAACTCACACGAGATAAATAACGATCTCAGGTCGACAGACTAACCTGTACTCATGTCACCTGAGAACTGCTATCTGACAATAGCTATAATACCATCTAGTATGTTCTCGGCGAGTCCATCCAGTGTAAATCATAACCCAATGAGCACCTGTATACTATCTTAGGTGACTAACTGATACTAATGGCTTGTGAGACCGGCCATCGCCTCTCGTCGGGGTCTCGAAAAGTATACACTAGTCTACTACGGAGTATCAATACTCAGTCTCGATACTCTCTCGATTAGGGACATTTAAGGATGTGCTTATAGACCACCCAGCTCCCACGTATATGATCGCCATCATAATGCTGGTAGTCAAGCAAGAATCATATAGGCTCTATCAACATATAATAGTGATCTGTAATACCCCATAATGCATGTACATGATGATAGAGACAAACCAGATAGCATACTATCATTTTGAGTAAGACTGTTCTACCCGTATAGGTCCTCCCTCAATCATCATAATCACCTGCTTGCGATTACAATAATTTCCTTGAGGGCACTATAGCCAAAAATCTCCCACTTGCACTTTAGGCTAATTATTGCGGTGTCGTATACTCACAGCCCGTGTGATACCGAACATCCAACTTCTCTACTAATCAGTCTCGCAAAGCTTGTTTACGAAACTATCGTGTTCGAGAAATAACCTCAGTGAGTGGATACGCTCCAATATTTCTATCTCTATCTCTCTATATCTCAATTTCGCAGAGAAAGACTATCTCTCGAAATAAGCGAAACATGTTTTAGAATTTTTCTGGATATCTGATGGGACCTACTTCATAAATGAACTCCAAATCCAACAAACATTTTAGACCCTATCTTCCACTGAATTTAATCAGTATCATGCGTCATGCCATCCTCAGTATCCGCTTGGACCACCTGTCCAACATACTGCCCCTCAAAAGAGGGAAAACTATAACTCTTGACAATCACTTTGTCATCCAGGACACCTTGAAAGCCTGAAAAGATAACCTCCTTCTGAAGGAGGCTGCCGTTACCATATACCAAGAATATCTACTTATGTTCATAACTTCTTCCCAACGTTTCTCCAGGATTGGATTAATAAATGCTTATTGCAGTTAGTGCAAAAGCAATATCTGGTGTGGTACTTGACATTTCATGATTGACTCAATTGCCTAAACAAGAGATATGCCAATCATGCAAATCCCTCTCCTTATCAGTCTAGAAGACATCTCTTTAGAAAGGATGACTCCCTCACATGCGGGTACACCATCACGCCAGGAGCCGTCCATTCTAAAACACTTTTAGAATAGTGTCAAAGTACCCGAATAGGACACTTCCTAAATCTAGATCTAAAACCATAGATCTAGTCACCAGAATCCCTGATATTTTATCCAGATCCTATGTGGAGAAACAACTTGTGACAACTATAGTATAACCGATCGTAGTATAGGACGATCACTTCCTATCAAGAATATGTCATCTAGGACATCACTCTCTAGTACCTTCTTACCAGGTCCATCTGTTATTCTTATGAAGTCAAATTCTATCACTGTCATATAAAAAATAGATGATATATGTCCACTATACTTAGTTTAGTCTATAAATAGACATAAGCTACTTGCCCACCATACTTCTGCTGCTCCCACTGACCATAACAACCCTCTGGCAGAGTCTTATACACGTGCACTTCTAAAACTAATTTAGAACGACGTTATAATTATCCATCTGCCAGATCTCATAGTCTTAGACAGTAGTAGTGGCAATCATGGGTCATCAAAACCTCCCTGTCACCGTCTTTGAGAAGACCAAAATACCTCTCGGGTGGCTGAGCTTACCCACCAAATATGTGGAGTGGCTAATGGATCATCGAAACTAATTGAATTCTTAGGTTCTACTAAATTTTTAGTAACCGTTTGTGGTTCTGGAATCACTTCCAGTTTTACCATACTCCCACTAATATTTTCTGAAAAGAATTCATTTTACTAAAACGGATGGTGAGTCAAGAACAATATAACTATTGATCCTCCAAATGGTAGAATGTTAACGCTCGTCAAAACTCGGAATAACCTACAAACTGCCATTACTGAAACGTGTCTTGAGTTTATCCAGATTCTGGTTTTAAGCATAAGCCGGACTACTCCATATACCTTAACATCGTTAAGATATGAATCCATTCTATATACAATATAGAAACAAAGTCACTAATTTAATTGGAATCAGATTCAAAATACATGCAGCTGTTTCCAGTGCATATCGACTAAATGGAAGAAGGCCCAGCAATATTACTCATCAAAGAGCGCACCCATGGATGAGTAACCTGAAAGAGAAGCAAGTTCTCAAATATATTACTTATAACGGAATACTTAGTATAAGTATCTACATCTTCGATCAGCTAGAAGAATCCTAATACTTCCAACGTATGGTTCTCTACTTTATTCTTATGCCTATAACTTCTCAAAATTTGGACCTTATATTTCAATTAAATATGTGTCTAAAACTAGAGAAGTCATAAGTAAATAGAATATAGTACGAGTACCAACCCCTTTTTCCTAATGAACATTGGAAAACATACAACACTTTGTATAAGTTCTCTGAGTTTAATAACTCAAACCTTGTGCGTCGTAGGTTGAAAACTGTGTTATGGTTAAGAAGAATTACACCGTTGTTGAATGTACCTTACCTAACCATCAACTGATATAGATAAATGTCATAAATATAATTTCAAAAAGTTATATCTCACTTTATAAAATAAACGTACAGATATATCAGTTTGAAATTGGTGCATAACAATGGATATTCAAAACCAAATATTTGTTGTTAGGCAAAAACCAGGTGATTTTCTCAAATATCACCAATTACAAAGAATTCTGATATATATTGAGGATCTAATCACCCAATGCCTAATATTCTACTTCCACTCAGTATCTATAACGCCATACAGATGTGAGAATCAAGTCTGGTAAATACATACTCTGGAGTCAGAATCTAATTGGGAAAACAGTTTTCAATTAACACCGCACAGTAAAACTGAAACATGAAAATGTTTCCAAGGGGTGGCTGGGTATTCCTAGTAATGCCTCTTCCACTATCCAGATTTATGACAGTAACCGTATATTTCCTTGCCCTCATTCCAATCCCTTTATATATCTTTACTTCTTACCTTCTGTACACCATACTTAGGCTAATTGGTTTTCTTCCATCCCTACCTTTTGGCACCTACCTAAGGTTTGGAAGAAGACTATCCAATAAGCGTAATAGGTGTACTCTCCTAATACTAGGAGCTATCGCAACCCGAGAGAAGGCAAAGAGAAAAGACAACCGAATAATCCTATTCAATTTCTCCCAAACCGAAAATCATCCTCGAACTGAAACAAGTTCCTTCGAGTTCGTATGTAACTATACGATGGCATATCCAAGCAATATAGATCTTTGTAGTGATACGGAGTGTTCTGGAGCAATGCAAAGGGGAAGTAGGAATGGCGGAGATATACGCGGCTTCGTCGTGAATGATAGTACTCGCAATTTTCTTTGCCCTCACTCTAATCCCTTTATATGTCTTTACTTATTATCTTCTGTACACCACTCTTAGTCTAATTGGTTTTCTTCCTTCCCTACCTTTCGGCACCTGCCTATGGTTTGGAAGAAGACTATCCAATAAGCGTAATATGTGTACTCTCCAAATACTAGGAGCTCTCGCGACCTGAGAGAAGGTAAACAGGATAACCGAATAATTCTTTTCAATTTCTGCAGAACAGGAATCCATCCTCGAACTGAAACAAGTTTCATCGAGTTCGTATGTAACTATACGATGGTATACCAAAGAAATATGGATCTTTGTAGTGATACGGAGTATTCTGGAGAAAATGCAAAGGGAAAGTAGGAGCGGCAGGGATATATGCGACTTTTATCGTGAATCATGACAAATCAAAAGCCAAAGTGTTTTAAAATGGTTCGGTTAACTTGGTTCATGAGTTTTAGTTTAAGGTTAGGTCATGGATGCTTCCAAAGAGAGAGAGAAAAGAAACACTCAGCGTGCACTCTAACCTAAATTAGATTGGTTAATCATTTTATCTAATTAGGATGGCTCCCACTATTTCCTCGAATTATCCTTCAAACCCTAAAACAAGAATTAGTCGGGATCATTTGAAAATCACCCGAGGAGTAACACCTACTCATCAATGGGAATTGGGACCCAACTATCATCATATGATAACTTGATGAAAGCCGCTCAAGTCACCACACTCCAAAAGGTATCCGCATGCCTGGCAAGTTTCCTTTATATCTTAAACTCCCGATGTGGTTTTTTCCCTAACAGTTTATGACCTTGACTAGGTCAACATATCATAAACTACTAGTCAAGTTCAACCCGTTATTATCTTAGATTAATTTAGACCCACCCGCATATACCCTTGACTAGATCAAAATGGTTATGTGGCTGTCCTAGATAATCACAACACTTGCAACAAACAAGCACCATTCAGCTATCGAACACTACATCTTGACTAGGTCAAAACACGCAGCACGAATACTAAGTAATACTTGTAAGAAATAACGAAGGGCTACGGCTGGGTTTTTAGAGAAAAACCCTTTAACGTAATGAACTCGATATCGTTGAAGAAACCTGAGCAGTTTTGAAAAGGAGTGGTTTAAGCTCCGCATTTTTAAAACTAGTGGTTTTGTAGAAAACCATGGTTTTGAAGAAAACCGAGTAGTTTATAGTCACGTAAACTTTTGCCAAAGAGATCACTCCTTGTGAAGGGGTCTCTATGTTAGTTGTATGTATGCCCTAGAGACCATTATTGTACATGAGATGTATATTATAATGGATGCTGGGACATATATAGGGAGGACTTTCTTGCTCGACATGATAGTACGCTATCTGGTTGCTCTTTATCTTAACATGTACACATTATGTCCCTTTGTTACATGTTGATAAAGCCCTTAGGATGTGTACTCGACTTCCAGGATTATGATGCAGATCATACTAGCGGGGTCTGGGTAGTCCATGAGTACATCTTTTAATGTTCCTAGTCATGGGAATATCGAGACGGGGCATCGATATTCCAGAGTAGACCAGCGTATATCTTCTCGACTCATGTGATGGGCGATGGATGATCCCATATCCATTGGTGTTTGACATCAGAGATGGTATGCGGGTGCTCAGTGGAGACTGGGTACACTGAACGGACTCGCCGAGAACTCCCAGATGGTATTATACCTCACGTCAGATGGCAGTTCTCTGGTGACACTGGTACAGCTTAGTCTGTTGACCCGAGATTGTCATAGAGTCTTGTGTGTCTCCCACTGTGCTTTAATTTCCACCCTACCACGGCTCTACTGAGTCGTGCAAACATGTGGTTTTTGAGTACAGTCTTGAGTCACATGGAGGCAATGAGCGATAGGAGGGGATTCGTCTGTCCCGGCATTTGGGGTTGATGTTGCGTTATGTTCGATTGGCCATAACTGGAAATCCCTGGCCAGGTTTGATGTGATTTACTGGTAAGTGTTATCAGTAGTTTCATGCTCGTTATGGACCTTACATCGGCATGACTTATCAAGCCACTGGGGTCTGACGTTTACCACCCCTAGGCGAGATATGCGACATATTAGACGAACAGACCGGACCGTGCGGTAAGTGTTACTGATTGGATTCGCAGGAGTGTGAGCAGGCTTGCTCGTTGATTTTCTGATCGCTCAATACCCGGGTGGCCGTTACGTTTAGCAGACCGCTTGCGGCTTGTGGGTGATTGATATGATCATCACCTATTGCCGGCATATTGACGAGTCTTTAGAGTCCTACACAGAGGTTTCCTGGCTCAGGCAAAACGAAATAGGAGCGCATATGAGATATGTGCGGGACCGAGAATAATAACAGTATGTGATACTCTGTTCTATTCTCGCGATTTATATCATCGGTCGGTTATATGCGATATAGCCGGGTTACCGAATCAAGTGTTGATTCGATATATTGATATACTAGATATTAGTTAGCTATATGCGATATGACCGGATCATTAAATCAAGTGTTGATTTAATAATTTAATGTATAATTATATATTTGATATATTACTTTACATTAACTAGTATTGGTTCACATAAGATTGCTATTCTCACTTGATGTGCACATAATGTATATGTGATAAATGTTTGTGTACATGATTGTATCATGCTTGATAATACATGCAAACTTGGGTGTGTGTATGACTTACACCATATTTAAGATAATGGTTAAGGTATTTATTTATTTTGTAATTCAAAATGGTGGCTTTTTTGTCTTGGCTTGAAGTTTCATGAAGCTTAAAGTATCTTTGACAAAGTCCACTCACTTTGTTTTACTTAAGATATTTATTAACCAAACCATTAACTTAAACCATGGTTATGTCTCTACAAGAGTTAGTGGATGATACTAACTTACCCATGGTTGCATTATGATAATTATCTTCACTTGTTTATTCATTCTCATTCTTTTTCTTCTTCTTCTTCTTCTTCTTCATCCAAAAGAAGAAAACCTTGCTAGATTTTTTTAAATGAAGAAACAAAGTGAGAAATCAAAATCTAAAGTGAACCCATTTCCTATTTCATCATCCTCTACTACTTGCCATTTAGTTTAGGGTGTTCTCTTCACAAAGTTTTTGACCAAGTGAAGAGAGAGCTTGAGTTTGAGTCACCTCGACGTAGATCATCTTTGGCCTCGAAGTCAACAAGATAGCTTGATCATTTCTCCGGAGAAATCCATTGTAGAGTTCGGGACTACGATGATCGCAGCGAAGGGACGTCAACACGGAGCTTTAGAAGTGAAGGACCGGATCTACAAAGGTTGTATTTTCATTCACTTCTCTTTGTAATGTTAGATTACAAGTTTTATTACCCTAGTTTTCTAGTACGATTCGTAGTTGATTGTTTAGCACCCCCTTGAATTTTTGTTGTGGCATATGTGGTGCTTGCAAACCCTAGGCTAGGTGCTAAGGAATCCCAAAATGGTATCAGAGCCTAACTAGAAATCTTGACGATGTTAGATTAATATGGAAACGAAACAGATCCGTAAACACAATTTCTGAAAACCTGCACATCATGCTCTCTGTTGATTTTCAAAAGGCCCCTAAAAATTTTGCAAACAAGTGCAGAGTGATGTATGTGAAGCCTTGAGTGCACAGAACAAAAACGAGGCCAAGACCTCGGATTTGACCCGGCCACCATCATCAAATTTCCGATGAGGTCGGCCCTGCTTCCTCCTCTGTGCATCGTTTTTGTTATGTGCCTTGCTGTGCTCATTTTGGGGTTCCAGGTATTGTTTATTTGGTCCAAATTTTCTTGTGATGTAAATTTTGCTATAGGACCAAAACGGAGTGTTTCGTAGTCATAAAATTAAACATTATGATGGTAATCTAGGCTATGTTTAACAGTTCGAACAAATTTCAAACAGAACCCCATGACCCCCTCTTGGGATTTCCAAGTGTTGGAATTTTTCTAAGTTGATTATATTCAATGTTCGTGCAAGTAACTCTATAGACCCTCTAGAAAAACATAAACCTTAACTCGATTCTATGCCCTCGGAACCGTGGTTTGAACCTTAGGGTTTGCCGTGGTTCCGCGGTGTCATAGGTGAGGCATTGGTTTGACCCTTCTACGGCTGGATCATAGGTACTGTGGCACGTTTTGGGTACTTTAACTTTGCTCAAGTGTTGAGCTCATTGGGAGTTGTGGGGATTTGTTGATTCGATCGAAACGTTTAACATCGTCTAGTATAATGTGATACAATACTTGGAACCAATAACATTTGAATTTTATAGGTCTAGCAATTTAGTCTCATTGGATCGGTTGCCACGGGATTTTGATGCGATCAAAAGTCCGTCGCAATCACTTTGCGTATTCGGATACTCGCCGGGTAACATTACTAGATAGCCACGCCCCATAACCCCGACCAAGTGACCGTAGGAGAATTCCGTTGCCAAAAAGCAACCGTTCGGATGCTCGCGGCCGCGTAGTTCCGCCTGAGTGCACTTCGTCGTCGGTATCGGGGGGTGCGGCCGTTTACTAAAGTTTCCGACGAGCATTCGATCGGAATGTCGGGAATCTTGTTGAATTGCCCGGCTGATTATTGGAAAGTGTTTTTAATATCGAGACTAAAATGCGGGGTTTATAATTGTTAGGCATGCGATATCTAAGGAATTCATATTGTTAGGCATGTGATGTCTAAGGCGGTTGCGGATTCCAACTGTTGTAGTTTTTCGCTTTCTTTTCTGCGACCGTAAGTGTAATATGTAGGTATCGCCGGTTTCGTTGTTATACGTCAACGTCAATTGGGATACGCATATTTACTTACGTTGATGACATGTGATGTTATGTGTTGCTGGATATGTTATATTGGATCGTCGTGTTTGAATAGCCGGGTTTTTTTTATATGAAATGAGTGTTTTTCATTTTCATTCATGTAAAAACTTGTATATAATATTCTTTTATTGGGGCACTTCCGGGTTGAGGAAGATGTCACCGTTGATATATATTATTTACTTTTCCGCATTAGGATAGACCCAAGGAGGGGAGCACAAGTAACCGGGTTCTAGAGTCCAGTAGGAGACCATCTCGAGGAGTCGAGTCCGGGTCTCCTAACTCTAGAATTGGTAGGGTTTCTTGTCGCTCTCGTAGGGGTCTAGGGTTATGGGATTGGCTATTCATCATGACCGTGGAATCCATGTTTTATTATGGCTCAAAATAAAACACGGACATCCTAGTATATCCAATATTTCATATGTTGTTTTCTGCTGCGTTATCTGTGATGTGATCATGTGATATGTTGAGAAAGATACTGTATCTAGTATATATGATATATTATATAGACGTTGCTTATGTTTTACACCCGCGCTAGCCCTGCCCCGCTATGCCGTTAGTTACCTAACCTAACGGTGCATGACGGGACATCAAGGCAAATGCGGATGGCATAAGCGTACGTTGTATTTATCTATGATATTTAGGTAAACTTAAATGATGGGACATTCATTAATGAGATTAATGAAAGAAAATAAACCTAAAAGATGTTGTGGAATCGAATTTCAAAAATTGGGTAGCTCTAGTTGTTGCTTTGCATAGTAGTATTCCTTATAGAATATCCAGCACCTCATTCGATGAGGAAAGAGCCGAGATCCCTTCACCGGGAGTGACCTCTTTAGCAATAATTAGCAGATGCTACAACCTTCGGTTTGTCTTTTGATTGCTTTTCTAGTTCTTGCTTTGCATAGTGGCATTGTGAATATCCTGAACCTCATTCAACGAGGAAAGAGCCGAGATCCCTTCACCGGGAGTGACCTCGTAGCGAAACTAGCAAAGGCCTAAAAAACACTCCATTTTAAACTATTTGATTCTACAACGATATCAAGTTCAAAACGTTAAAGGTTTTCTTAAAAACCATCCGCAACCCTCCGTCATTTTAGGAAGTAGAGTACTTAGTATTCGTGCTGCGTTTGTCGACCATAGCCGAGGCGTAGTGTACGGTAGCTAAGTGATGTCTTCCTACACAGCATATGATGCGATTAGTTAGGACAGTCATGTGACTTTGTTGACCTTAACCAAGGGTCATGTGGGTGGGTCTAATTAATCACGAAATGACGGGTAGAACTTGACTAGTGCTTATGATTTGTTGACCATAGCCAAGGTCATAAGTGTTAGGGGTAAAAACCATTATCGGAAGTTTCAAGTGTTGAAATTTGCAATGAGATTGCATACCTTCTATATGATAGTTGGATCCTGATACCCACTGCGAGTAATTGTTACTCCTGGAAGAGTTTTACACTTTACAATTAGCCAATCAAATAGGTGTCTAGAAAGGTGTCAACGAGGTTACGCCCCTGGGAAAACGAGGTTTATTTTAATTAGGTCCATGCGAAAGCACGGGGAACCTCCCTCAAAATACCGGCACTGGCCTGGCTGAAAGATTGACGAACGTGTAGAGTGTAATTAATCCCGGCTAGTCTTTCCTTTTAAGGTTTGAAGGAAGATTTGATAAAAAAACAGTGGGAGCCATCCTGATTAGATAAAATATATATAACCAATCTAATCTTGCAAGAGCGCACGCAGAGTGTTTTCTTCTCTCTCTCTCCAGGTAGCGACCATGTCACGCCTTAATCAAGATAATAATATGGATGTATTGACCGAACCTGCTTGTTATACTGAGCTGGGGAACGTTGGTCCCGCTCCAACTTATAATTATTATAAGACCGAGCAGGAAATAGGGAAATACCAGGATTCCCATGCCCCCCAAACGAAGAAAATGCATGATGATGCATCTCCTTCGGGTGTGTTCATCACAAAGAACTGTTTCTCAGTATCCTCTACGTCCTGGGTATGTGATACTGGATCAGGATCCCGAATATGTAATCTGTTACATGGGCTACAGATAGATAGAGAACTAAGAATGGGTGATAAGTTTCAAGAGTTGAAAATGGTGCAATTGTTGCAGCCAAGGTGTTGGCAGGTATTGTTGGGGATAGTGCCCTCAGAGTCAATTATTGGTTCACAGGCACGTGATTGCAATGATTGAGAGAGGACCTATACCGGTAGGACAGTCTTACTCAAGATGATAGTATGCTATCTGGTTTATCTTTATCATCGTGTACTGCTTTAGGTGACCTTACAGGTCGCTATTGCACGTTGATAGAGCCCCTAGGATTCTTGCTTGACTTCCAGCAGTATGAGGGCGATCATATACGTGGGAGCTGGGGTCTATAAGCACATCCTTAAACAGTCTCTAGTCGTGGGAGTTTCGAGACAGGGCATCGATACTCCAGAGTAGACTAGTGTATATAGTCGAGACCCCGATGAGGGGCGGTGGCCGGTCTCACAAGCCACTGGTGTCAGTTGGTTCACCTAAGATGTATACAGGTTCTCATTGGGTTATAAGTACACCGGACAGGACTCGCCAGGAACATGCTAGTTGGTCTTATACCTGACGTCAGATAGCAGTTCCCTGGTGACATGTATACGGGTTAGTTCATCGAACTGAGATCGTCATTTGTCTCGTGTGAGTTCCCACTGTACTTTGATTACTACCCTACCACGCTCAAAGGAGACGTACAAACAGGTTTTAGTTGGATACAGTCCCGAGCCACATGGAGGCAGTGAGCGGATCTGCAGGGGTTCGTCTCTCCCGGTATTGGGGGTGAGGTCGCGCTGTGTCTAGGAGAGCCATTACACGAAGTCCTTGGCCAAGGCAGGAGATTTACTGGTAGGTATTCCAGTAGTATCTCAGGGTGTTCTGGGCTATACTCCGACACGACTTGTACCGCTTTTGGGGGTCTGACTTTTACCAACCCCCTAGGCCCGCCATGCGATACTCATAGACGAACGGACTGGACTGTATGTATATTGTCACTGACAGGCTTAGTAGGCTGTCAGGATGAGTTCGCTCATCGATGTCCCTTTTGGTCAATACCTGGTAGCCCGTTACGTATGGCTAATACCTCTGACGTGCTAGTGGTTAAATCCACAGCCAAAAGTATTAACGAGTCTTTAGAGTCCCCCACAGACAGTTTCTCAAGTTTCGGGCGAAACGCTGTAGAGGCCGTATGGAGATATGGCAGGGTTCGATCAGATACGTGCGGCATTGCACGGATCATGATCGGACGGAAAATACTAGCGGACTTTGGATTAAGCCGGATCCTAGTATTGTACAGTGTAGATTTTGTCTCATTGCATTTGTATTCGGTCGGAATACAAATGCGGGTATGTATATACAGTTGCGGGGTTTTCCTGTAATTTATTACGAGATCAGTTTTTTGAAGTTGCCAGTTTGCTTTCTGTTTCGGCTAGTTTTCCTTTATTCCTTCACGGACAGATTTTTGGTGGAGGAGGGCTTATTTGCAATTGTGCAAATTAGCATTGTGGAGGGTGGTCTTTGCATATTGTTGCTTCATGATGATTGTACCATCCCTTGACTTTCTTGAGTTCATGATGGCTTGACTTTTGTGATGGGAGTTGGATTGGATTGTGATCATCATTTCTTATGATGACCATTTTCCTTTTGCTTGCATGATGGCTTCCCCCCCTTGACTTTTCCACTCTCCCATTCCTTTGATGCAAGGGCCGGCCACACTTGTGTGTGGAAGTCACAATTTTGGGTGTGGCATTTTTGTTTCTCACTTTGCTAAAAATGGCTCTCTAGTTCATCTCCAAAATTCCCCTCTTGACCTCCACCAAAATGGCAACTTCTAATACCCCAAAGAGACATAGAGTTCTACAGTTAACCTACAGCATCCTTGGGCACGTCGGCTCGCCAACTTCGTGCCCGAGTTGCCTCGGTCCAGAGGTGGGAGCCCGTAAAAGAACCCGGCGATGTGGTGCCCTTCCGGCGAGGAGGTGAAGACCGGAGATTCCGTGGGGAGATCGGGACGACGACGAGAAGACCGAAGGACATGGATCGCTCGGTATATCTCTCTACCCCTTCTCTAGTTAGCTAGGAGTAGATTAATGGCCCGATCTGGGATTTTAGTGGCGGTGGTGCCGGTTTACAAGTTTCGTAAAAGTATCGTTTCCACATTTGGGCCTCGTTCAGACGGCCGGGGCGCCGCCGTGCACTTACACTGGTATCAGAGCCACGCCATTAACCTAGTCTAGCTTGCTCTAACGTGTTTACAAGTTCGATCGAACGGATTTTCCAAAAACCACGTTTCCATGTCGTACTTTCTGTCGAATTTTTCTGTGCTCTAAAAATTATTTGGTATATTGGAAAATTACGTGCAGGGTTTTTTATGCATTCTGTGAAAATTTGGTAGGATGAAGTTTCTGTAGCGCGGCGGATCAGCGGCCAGAACCACGTTTTGGCCGCGGATCCGCCGCCGAATTTTGGCTTCACTGCATCAAATTTTTACAGTGGCTCTCTGACATGGAAATAAGGTTTCTGGTATATTCTTTTTGGGCTCAGATTTTCTTTGAGTGCTACAGTAGTGCTTGGGGCCCACTTCGGTAAATTTAGTCGATCGAAACTTTTAAACATGTTAGTTCTCAGTATTTACATTATATCTGCGACCGTGAATGTCATTTGATCGGTAAATCCTGTCTGACTGCTATAGCCCTTTTAGACGGATTTGCGAACGTGACATTAACGTTGATGTTCTGTGTTGTGCTGTGATGTTGCGGATTGGTCGTGGGGGATAGCCTGGATGCAATGTTAGTACAGTTTCGTTTTATATGTACATTTGATATTGCGGGGCGAGCGTCCGACATGTGGACTGCCGTCACTGCCTGTTTGTATATTATTCTTTTGGGGCACGACCGGGCTGAGGTCGATGTACCCGTTGTATGTATATTATACTTTCTGTACTAGGATTACCTCGCGGAGGGGTGTACGGATAGCCGGGTTCTAGAGGGCAACGGGCCCGCATCTCATGGCGTTGAGACGGAGGGGGCTTCACTATAGAATTGGCGGGCTATTCGCCGCACTCGTATGGGGTACAGGTTGACCCAAGGAGGGGTGCCAAAGTTACCGGATTCCGTGAAGTGCTGGGTGGTCCATTCACGTTGCTGAAGAGGGCTGCCTCGCTTCAGGTTTTGGCGGGTAACTTGCCGCGCCCGTAGGGGTCTAGGATTTCATTGCACAGGCTATCCACACGACCAGGGGAACGTCGGGTTTCAGTAGCGGCTCTGTGAAACCCGGGGATCCCAGATATCTGTATTGTTCTGTGATGCTTATTACATTTCTTTTATGTTGCATTTTATCACGCCTTGAGAGAATATTATATATTGATATATATACTAGTAGATGTTGTATATGTTTTGCATCCGCGCTAGTCCAGTCCCCGCTCTGTCGTTAGTTAAGTAACCTAACGGGTGATGACGGGACCCAGTGGCGAATGAGGATGGCATATACGTACATCATTATTTTCGTTCTTTATTGGTGCGATCAATTGATGGGACTGCATTGATTTGGATCAATGTAAGCTAAACAAATCTATTCTGATGTTGTTGGAACAATTTTCAAAAAGCTGTTATTGCAAGGACGTTCTCTTTTGTTTTGCACAATGGTATTCGGTTATGAATATCCAGCACCTCAGTCGACGAGGCAAGGGCCGAGATCCCTTCACCGGGAGTGACCCCTTGGACAGAAGTTTGCGTCAAGGCAATGACTTCACTATAGTCGATTACTTTTGCTTTGCATCGTGGTATTCAGTTGGAATATCCTGCACCTCATTCTACGGGGAAAGAGCCGAGATCCCTTCACCGGGAGTGACCTCTTTAGCAAAGGTTTTCGTCACTATATTTTTATAAAGCTATCCGGTTCCTTCAACGATATCAAGTTCATTACGTTAAAGGTTTTTCGCCAAAAACCATTCGTAGCCCTCCGTCATTTCATATGAATAGTCAATAGTATTCAAGCTGTGTTTGTTGGCCAAAGTCAAGGCATGGTGATTGGTAGCTATTGGATATTCATATGCAGCATAGATAGATGCGTTGGTTTGGGACAGTCGTACTGCCTTGTTGGCCAAAGTCAAGGGTAGGTACGGGTGGGTTCAAATTAACCTGGAGAATGACGGGTAGAACTTGACATGTGACTTATGATTTGTTGGCCAAAGTCAAGGTCATAAGAGCATGGGGTAAAAATCACATCGGGAGTTTCTAAAGAAACTGAAACTTGCCAGGTATGCGCATACCTTCTGGAGTATGATAGCGTGAGTGGATTCCATCACGTTAGCATGCGATGATAGTTGGATCCCGATTCCCACTGATGAGTTGGTTTACTCCTCGGGTGATCCCGACTAATTCTTCTTTCAGGTTTGGAGGAGAATTTGACGTTACAGTGGGAGGTTTCCTGATTAGATAAATTGGTAACCATTCTGATCTAGGTTAGAGTGCACGCTGAGTCTTTCTTTTCTCTCTCTCTTTGGCAGCGACCATTGACCCGACCCTAGACTATGACTCAGAGACCAAAATTAACCGAACCTTCTTAAACACTGGCTTTTGGATTGTCAGAGTTGCACACCTCATTGCCACTCTTTCTTTTACCCTTTTCTCCAGAACACCCCGTATTACTACGAACGTCCACTTCCATTGGATAAAACCATCGTATGGTTATATACGAACTCGAAGGAATTTATTCGAGGATGGTTTCTGGTTCTGAAGAAAACGAATAGGACTATTCAGTTGTCTTTTCTTTTTACCTTCTCTCAGGTTGCGAGTACTCCTTGGATTAGGACAGTACACCTATTACGCAAATTGGATAGTCTTCTTCCAAACCATAGGCAGGTGCCGAATGGTAGGGAATGAAGAAAACCAATTAGCCTAACGATGGTGTACAGAAGGTATTAAGTTAAGACAAATAAAGGGATTAGAAGGAGGGCAAAGTAAATTGCGACTGCTATTCACGACCAAACCAAGTATTTCATTACCACTCCTACTTCACCTTTGTATTTCTCCAGGACACTCCGTATCACTACGAAGATCCACAGTTTATTGGATATTCCATCGTATGGTTATATACGAACTCGAAGGAACTTATTCCAGTTCGGGGATGGATTCTGGTTCAGGAGAAATAGGAATAAGGTTTATTCAGGTGTCTTTTATCTTCACCTTCTCTCGCGTTGCGAGTGCTCCTAGGATTAGGACAGTACACCTATTACGCTTATTGGATAGTCTTCTTCCAAACCATAGGCAGGTGCCGACCGGTAGGGAATGAAGAAAACCAATTAGCCTAACGATGGTGTACAAAAGGTATTATATAAAGACAAATAAAGGAAATAGAAGGAGGGCAAAGTAAATTGCGACTGCTATTCACGACCAAACCAAGTATTTCATTACCACTCCCACTTCACCTTTGTATTTCTCCAGAACACTCCGTATCACTGCGAAGATCCACTTGGATACTCCATCGTATGGTTATATACGAACTCGAAAGGAACTTGTTCCAGTTCGGGGATGGATTCTGGTTCAGGAGAAATAGGAATAAGGTTTATTCGGTTTTCTTTTATCTTCACCTTCTCTCGCATTGCGAGTGTTCCTAGGATTAGAACAGTACACCCATTATGCTTATTGGATAGTCTTCTTCTAAACCATAGGCTGGTGCCGAAAGGTAGGGAAGGAAGAAACCATTTGGCCTAAAGGGGTGTACAGAAGGTAACGACTAAAGACATATAAAGGGATTTGGAGAGGTGGAAAAGAAATATACGGTTACGGTTGTGAATCTGATAATGGAAGAGGCATTACTAGGAATACCCAGATACCCCATCGAAACATTTCAATGTTTCAGTTTCACTGTGTACTGTCAAAAGAAAACTGATTTCCCAATTAGACACTTGCTCCAGGGTATGTATTTACCAGGTATGATTCTCACATCTGTATGGTTTTACAGATGATGAGTGGGAGTAAGCTATTGGGAATTAGGTGATTGTCCTCATTATATCGGAATTCGTTGTAATTGGTGATATTTGAGGAAGTCACCTGGGTTGTTTGCCGGACGGTGAATATTTGGTTTTGAATATCCGTTGTTATGCACCAATTTCAAATTGATATATCTGTACGTCTATTTTTATAGAGTAAGATATACCTTTTTGAAATTATGTCGATGACATTTACCTATATCAGTTGATGGTTAGGTAAGGAGCATTAAACAGCGGTGTAATTCTTCTTAACCATAAGTACAGTTTTCAACCTACGACACACAACGAATGAGCTATTAGACTCAAGGGACTTATACAGAATATTGTATATTGTCCAGTGTCCATTAGGACAGAGGGGTTGGTCCTCGTACTATATTCGGTTTACTTATGACTTCTCTAGTTCTTAGACAAGTAGTTCGTAGAAACACAAGGTCTGAGTTTTGAGAAGTTATAGGTATAAGAGTAGAGTAGAGAACCAGATGTTGCAAGTATCGGGATTCTTCAAGGTGATCGAAGATGTAGATACTTGTGTATGGTATTCAGTTGATAGTAATGTTTATGAGAACTTGCTTCTCTTTCAGGTTACTCATAATTGGAAGCACTCCTAAGTTGAGTAATGCTGATCGGCCTCCTTCCATTTAGTTGACATGCACTGGAGACAGTTGCATGATTTGAATCTGGTTCAATTAAATCAGTGCCTCTGTTTCTATATTGGATATAGAACGGTTTGTATCTTAACGATGTTAAGGTATGGGGAGTTGTTCGGCTTATGATTAAAACCAGACACTGGACAACTCAAGGCACGTTTCTGTAATGGCTGTTTGTGGGTTGACCCAGGCTATGACGAGGGTTAACTTTCTACCATCTGGAAGATCAATAGTGATATTGTTCTAGACTCGCCACAGTTTTAATAAAAATGGATTTTTTCAGAAAACAGTAGTAGGAGTATGGTAGAACTGGATGTGATTCCAGAACTGCAAACGATTACGGAAGATTTGATAAGAACCTATAGATTCAATTTGGTTTGACATTCCATTGGCCACTCCGCAGATATGGTGGGTAACCTCAGGCACTCGAGAGGTACTTCGGTATGCTCAAAGACGGTGACAGGGAAGTTCTTGTTTACCCAGACTTGTCCAGACTGTGAGACCCGACAGAAGGATATGTATAGCGCCGTTCTAAACTGGCTTTAGAAGCGTACGTATATATTATTCTGCCAGAGGGTTGTCGTAGTCAGTGGGAGCAACGGAAGCATTGGTGGACAGGTGGCTTTTGTCTATCTATAGACTAAAGCAGATATAGCGGAGATAGATCATCTATTTCTGATGTGACAGTCATAGGTTTGACTTCATCAGAATAGGGAATGGATCTGTTAAGAAGGTAGTAGGGTGTGATGTCTTGGTATTTGGATGACATACACAGAGTAGGAAGTGAAATTGCTATACTACGGTCGGTTATACTTTGGTTGTCACACAGTGGTTTCTCCACAAGGGACTTGGATATTATATCAGACATTCTGGTTACTAGATCTATGGTTTTAGATCTAGATTTGTGTAGTTTCCCAATCTGGGTACTTAGACAGCATTCTACAGGTGTTTTAGAATGGACGACTCCATGCACGGTAGTGTACCTGCAGGTGGTGGAGTCACCCTCTCTGAAGGTGTCTTACAGACTAAAGGGGAGAGGGATGTGCATGATTGGCAGATCACTGGCTTAGGCAATTGAGTCAATCATGAGATGTCAAGTATCACACCAGATGTTGTTTTTACAGTAGATGCAATAAGTTAATATTGATCCAATCCTAGAGAAACATTCGGAAGCAGTTTTAGAACATAAGTGGATGTTCTAGGGATATGATAACGACAGCCTCATTCAAGAGACAGTTATCATTCCAGGCTTCCAAGATGACCTGGATGACAGAGTGACTGTCAGAGTTATAGTTTTCCCTCTGACGAGGGGCAGTGTTTTGGACAGGTGATCCAAACGGACACTGAGGGAGGCATTACGCAGGATACTGATTAAGTTCAGTCGTCGATACAGTCTAAGAAGTTTGGATTTTGAGTTCATTTATGAACTAGGTCTCATCAGACATCCAGACACATTCTAAGACAGGTATTGCTCATTTCGGGAGATGGGTTTCTCCGCGAACTTGAGATTTAGAGAGACATAGAAAGAAACATCAAAGCGGATACATTCGCTGAGGCTATTCCTCGAACGCAATAGTTTCGCAAACGGGTTTTGTGAAACTGACTAGTAGAGGAGTTGGGTGTTCGGTATCACACGGGCTATGAGTATGCGACATCGCAATAATTAGCCTTGAGTGCAAGTAGGAGATTGTTGGAGATAGTGCCCTCAGAGTCAATTATTGGTTCACAGGCACGTGATTGCAATGATTGAGGGAGGACCTATACCGGTAGGACAGTCTTACTCAAGATGATAGTATGCTATCTGGTTTATCTTTATCATCGTGTACTGCTTTAGGTGACCTTACAGGTCGCTATTGCACGTTGATAGAGCCCCTAGGATTCTTGCTTGACTGCCAGCAGTATGAGGGCGATCATATACGTGGGAGCTGGGGTCTATAAGCACATCCTTAAACAGTCCCTAGTCGTGGGAGTTTCGAGACAGGGCATCGATACTCCAGAGTAGACTAGTGTATACAATCGAGACCCCGACGAGGGGCGGTGACCGGTCTCACAAGCCACCGGTGTCAGTTGGTTCACCTAAGATGTATACAGGTGCTCATTGGGTTATGAGTACACCGGACAGGACTCGCCGGGAACATGCTAGTTGGTCTTATACCTGACGTCAGATAGCAGTTCCCTGGTGACATTTGTATAGGTTAGTTCATCGACCTGAGATCGTCATTTGTCTCGTGTGAGTTCCCACTGTACTTTGATTACTACCCTACCACGCTCAAAGGAGACGTGCAAACAGGTTTTAGTTGGGTACAGTCCCGAGCCACATGGAGGCAGTGAGCGGATTTGCAGGGGTTCGTCTCTCCCGGTATTGGGGGTGAGGCCGCGCTGTGTCTAGGAGAGCCATTACACGAAGTCCTTGGCCAAGGCAGGAGATTTACTGGTAGGTATTCCAGTAGTATCTCATGGTGTTCTGGGCTACACTCCGACACGACTTGTACCGCTTTTGGGGGTCTGATTTTTACCAACCCCCTAGGCCCGCCATGCGATGCTCATAGACGAATGGACTGGACTGTACGGATATTGTCACTGACAGGCTCAGTAGGGTGTCAGGATGAGTTCGCTCATCGATGTCCCTTTTGGTCAATACCTGGTAGCCCGTTACGTATGGCTAATACCTATGACGTGCTAGTGGTTAAATCCACAGCCAAAAGTATTAACGAGTCTTTAGAGTCCCCCACAGACAGTTTCTCAAGTTTCGGGCGAAACGCTGTAGAGTCCGTATGGAGATATGGCAGGGTTCGATCGGATACGTGCGGCATTGCACGGATCATGATCGGACGGAAAATACTAGCGGGCTTTGGATTAAGCCGGATCCTAGTATTGTACAGTGTAGATTTTGTCTCATTGCATTTGTATTCGGTCGGAATACAAATGCGGGTATGTATATACAGTCGCGGGGTTTTCCTGTAATTTATTACGGGATCAGTTTTTTGAAGTTGCTAGTTTACTTTCCGTTTCGGCCAGTTTTCCTTTGTTCCTTCACGGCCGGATTTTTGGTGGAGGAGGGATTATTTGCAATTGTGCAAATTAGCATTGTGGAGGGTGGTCTTTGCATATTGTTGCTTCATGATGATTGTACCATCCCTTGACTTGAGTTCATGATGGCTTGACTTTTGTGATGGGAGTTGGATTGGATTGTGATCATCATTTCTTATGATGACCATTTTCCTTTTGCTTGCATGATGGATTTCCCCCCTTGACTTTTCCACTCTCCCATTCCTTTGATGCAAGGGCCGGCCACACTTGTGTGTGGAAGTCACAATTTTGGGTGTGGCATTTTTGTTTCTCACTTTGCTAAAAATGGCTCTCTAGTTCATCTCCAAAATTCCCCTCTTGACCTCCACCAAAATGGCAACTTCTAATACCCCAAAGAGACATAGAGTTCTACAGTTAACCTACAGCATCCTTGGGCACGTCGGCTCGCCAACTTCGTACCCGAGTTGCCTCGGTCCAGAGGTGGGAGCCCGTAAAAGAACCCGGCGATGTGGTGCCCTTCCGGCGAGGAGGTGAAGACCGGAGATTCCGCGGGGAGATCGGGACGATGACGAGAAGACCGAAGGACACGAATCGCTCGGTATATCTCTCTACCTCTTCTCTTGTTAGCTAGGATTAGATTAATGGCCCGATCCGGGATTTTTGTGCGCGGTGATGCCGGTTCTAGTTTATAGAAAAGTTTTATATTCCGCATTCCGGCGTCGTTCTGACGGCCGGGGCGCCGCCGTGCACTTACAGGTATCACCCTGTATTACCAAGTACATTGATTCTGAACGAATGTTATTAGATACCGAATCTGATATACAACATCATATCAGTCTCTTTATTCAGTAAAGAAGGATATAATTTTGTATTATTGGATAATGTTTTGAACATTTCCTATATCAAAAGTTGATCGGTTCAGGCACATTATCTAAAAGCATATACATTCTAAATCAAATCACAGTTCTTAACGTATACAACACACACAAGAGGAAGAATTCAGAAATGAACGAATCATTCTTGAGGCATTGTAGACTAGGTCATATCAATGCGACCCGACTAGCTAAGTTGCATTTAGATGCATATTTAAATCAGTTTGAATTTACATCTTATGAAACTTGCCAGACATGTCACAAAGATAAAATGACCATAGCTCCGTTTACTTGAAACAGAGAAAAAGTTGGTGAACTCTTAGGACTGATACATGATGATGTATGAAGGTCCCCAGTCTACATATGCCAGGACTGGTTCTTTATACTTTCTTACATTCACTGATGATCTCTCAAGATTCGGACACATGTTCCTGTTGAAAAACATGTCTGAAACTTTTGAGAAATTCAAAGAATATAAGATACAAGTAGAGAACCAATATAGGTGTAAGAATTATGTCCTTTGATGTGATCAGGGAGGAGAATACTGAGGCATGGAGATCCTGGACTATTCTAAAGGAGAATGAGATTCTCTCTCAGCATTACTCCTCCGTATACACCACAGCACAACGGTGTATCGGGGCAGAGCAATCGCACCCTATTAGATATGGTGCACTCTATGATGAGTATTACTGAGTTACCTGTTTCCTTTTGGGGCTTATGCAGTTGAGAAGCTGCATACCTATTGAATTGGGTTCCAATCAAATCAGTGCCTTCCACTCCATAAGATATGGTATGGGAAGAGCCCATCTCTTAAGTGAGTTAAGATTTGGGGTTTTCCGGCCTATGTCTAAAAGCAAAATCCGGACAAGATCGAGGCAAGGTCAGTTCTGTAGAACTGGAAGGAGTTCCAGCTATACTAACTACAGCTGGTGATTTGGTAGAACCAAAGGATTCAATAGTCCCTGACGAACCTCAGCCTCTCCGCTGATCTAGGAGGGTTCCTCATCCACATGAGAGATACTTCGGTTTCTCGATGACAATGGGAGCGAGGATTGCATCATGAGATGATGACCCAACTAGTTTCGAGCAAACCATCAAGAGTGGGGACTCTGTAAGAATGGCTGGATGCTTAGCGATCTGAGATGGAATCTATATACACCAACAAAGTATGGACTTTGGTTGCTATATCTGAAGGGTTAAATCCCCATCAGGAGCAAGTATATCTTGAGAAGATTACTTGGTGTAAATAGAAAAGTTGAGACTTTCAAAGCTAGACTTGTTAAAGGTTCTCGTCATCGACCAGGCGTGGATAATGATGAAACCTTTTCCAGTGGCTGTGCTTAAGTCCATCCGGATCCTACTAGCCATTGCTACATACCATGACTACAATATCTGGTGGTTGGGTGTCATTACTGCTTTTCTAAATATTGATTTAAAAGAGAGCGTCTATAAGTACACAGCCGAGGGTTTCGTAGACAGTGGGAGCAGCGGAAACGTGTGCAAGTTGCTTTAAAAGTTAAAGCAGGCATCGCGGAGTTGGAACGTCTGTTTTGATGTGGTAATCAAAGTGTTTGACTTTATCAAAATGGTAGATGAACCTTGTATATACAAAAAGATAGTAGAGAGTAAGGTGGTCATCCTCGAATTATACATGGACGACATACTCTTGATAGGAAAAGAGTTTCCTATGCTACGCACGGTCAATCTCCTCTTATCACAAGGATTCTCCATATAGGATCAAGGTGATACCTCTTAAATCCTGGGTTTTGGATCTATGCGATGATCTAAATGGATGTTAGGACTCTCACTAGGCGTAGTGAGATGGTATCAATCGATCCTGGGGAGAATCACTGGATAGCTTCCAGGGTGGTAAGGTTGACTGAATGTCAGTCACAGGCTTTGTCTTTACCCTCAGTGGAGGGGTGGTATGTTGTAAGAGTTCCAAGCTAGATACCGAGGCAAACTAGACGATAAAGGCTGGATACATCGCTTCCAAAGATGCTACTAAAGAGGTAGTCTGGGTGTATATTTGTTCATGAGATGAACAAGATTCCTACCATTGTATGACAATGGAGCTGTGGTTTTGGCCTAGGAACCCCGGTCCCATCAGTGACCCAGACATAAATCTAAGGCAGTATCACCTGATCAAAGAGATGGTTGATCTCCAGGGAGATCGAGGTTAGGAGAGTAGACTCAGAGGACAACACGGCGGATCCACTCACAAATGCCTTTTCCCCAAAAGAGACTTTTATGGGATGGTTGAATATGGAATACTACAACCACTGCTAATTGTTGGGTATTGGATACTACAACATATGGCCCTAGTGCAAGTAGGAGATTGTTAGTTGTATGTATGCCCTAGAAGCCATTATTGTACATGAGATGTATATTATAATAGATGCTGGGACATATATAGGGAGGACTTTATTACTCGACATAATAGTACGCTATCTGGTTGCTCTTTATCTTAACATGTACACATTATGTCTCTTTATTACATGTTGATAAAGCCCTTAGGATGTGTACTCAACTTCCAGGATTATGATGCAGATCATAATAGCGGGGCCTGGGTAGTCCATGAGTACATACTTTAATATTCCTAGTCATGGGAATATCAAGACGGGGCATCGATATTCCAGAGTAGACTAGCGTATATCTTCTCGACCCACGTGATGGGCGATGGATGATCCCATATCCATTGGTGTTTGACATCAGAGATGGTATGCGGGTACTCAATGGAGACTGGGTACACTGAACGGACTCGCCGAGAACTCCTAGATGGTATTATACCTCACGTCAGATAGCAGTTCTCTGGTGACACTGGTACAGCTTAGTCTGTTGACCCGAGATCGTCATAGAGTTTTGTGTGTCTCCCACTGTGCTTTAATTTCCACCCTACCATGGCTCTACCGAGTCATACAAACAGGTGGTTTTTGGGTACAGTCCCGGGTTACATGGAGGCAATGAGCGATAGGAGGGGATTCGTCTCTCCCGGTATTGAGGGCTGATGTTGCGCTATGTTCGATTGGCCATAACTGGAAATCCCTGGCCAGGGTTGATGTGATTTACTGGTAAGTGTTATCAGTAGTTTCACGCTCGTTATGGACCTTACATCGGCATGACTTATCAAGCTACTGGGGTCTGACGTTTACCACCCCTAGGTGAGATATGCGACATATTAGACGAACAGACCGGACCGTGCGGTAAGTGTTACTGATTGGATTCGCAGGAGTGTGAGCAGGCTTGCTCGTTGATTTTCTGATCGCTCAATACCCGGGTGGCCGTTACATTTAGCAGACCGCTTGCGGCTTGTGGGTGATTGATATGATCATCACCTACTGCCGGCGTATTGACGAGTCTTTAGAGTCCTACACAGAGGTTTCCTGGCTCAGGCGAAACGAAATAGGAGCGCATATGAGATATGTGCGGGACCGAGAATAATAACAGTATGTGATACTGTATTCTTTTCTTGCAATTTGTATCATCGGTCGGTTATATGCGATATAGCCGGGTTACCGAATCAAGTGTTGATTCGATATATTGATACACTAGATATTAGTCGGTTATATGCGATGTGACTGGATCATTAAATCAAGTGTTGATTTAATAATTTAATATATAATTATATATTTGATATATTACTTTACATTAAATAGTATTGGTTCACATAAGATTGCTTTTTTTAATGTATATGTGATATATGTTTGTGTACATGATTGTATCATGCTTAATGATACATACAAACTTGGGTGTGTGTATGACTTACACCATATTTAAGATAATGGTTAAGGTATTTATTTATTTTGTAATTCAAAATGGTGGCTTTCTTTGTCTTGGCTTGAAGCTTTATGAAGCTTAAAGTATATTTGACAAAGTCCACTCACTTTGTTTTACTTAAGATATTTATTAAACAAACCATTAACTTAAACCATGGTTATGTCTCTACAAGAGTTAGTGGATGATACTAACTCACCCATGGTTGTATTATGATAATTATCTTCATTTGTTTATTCATTCTTATTCTTCTTCTTCTTCTTCTTCTTCTTCATCCAAAAGAAGAAAACCTTGCTAGATTCTTTTAAGTGAAGAAACAAAGTGAGAAATCAAAATCTAAAGTGAACCCATTTCCTATTTCATCATCCTCTACTACTTGCCATTTAGTTTAGGGTGTTCTCTTCACAAAGTTCTTGACCAAGTGAAGAGGGAGCTTGAATTTGAGTCACCTCGACGTAGATCATCTTCGGCCTCGAAGTCAACAAGCTAGCTTGATCATTTCTCCGGAGAAATCCATTCTAGAGTTCGGGACTACGATGATCGCAGCGAAGGGACGTCAACACGGAGCTTTAGAAGTGAAGGACCGGATCTACAAAGGTTGTATTTTCATTTACTTCTCTTTGTAATGTTCGATTACATTCTAGAGTTCGGGACTACGATGATCGCAGCGAAGGGACGTCAACACGGAGCTTTAGAAGTGAAGGACCGGATCTACAAAGGTTGTATTTTCATTTACTTCTCTTTGTAATGTTAGATTACAAGTTTTATTACCCTAGTTTTCTAGTACGATTCGTAGATGATTGTTTAGCACGCCCTTGAATTTTTGTTGTGGCGTGTGTGATGCTTGCAAACCCTAGGTTAGGTGCTAAGGAATCCCAACACTCTGCTCTTTCCTCATCGAATGAGGTGCAGGATATTCCTAACTGAATACCACGATGCAAAGCAAAAGAATCGACTATAATGAAGTTATTATAATGACGCAAACTTTTTCCCAAGAGGTCACTCCCCATGAAGGGATTTCGGCTCTTGCCTCGTCGAATGAGGTGCTGGATATTCATAACCGAATACCGCTTTGCAAAACAAAAGTAAACGTCTGTAATGCCAGTTTTTCAAAAATTGGTTCCAACAACAACATTTAGGTTTATTTTTCCTTGTATTAATCAGAATTAATGCAGTCCCATCAATTAATCTATATCACACCAGAAGAGAACGAAAATACAATGTACGTATATGACATCCACATTCGCCATTGGGCCCCGTCATGCACTGTTAGGTTACTTAACAAACGGAAGAGCAGGGGCTGGAATAACGCGGATGCAAAACATATACAACATCTACTAGTATATATAAATATAAATATATATATATAATATTCGTCCCAGGCATGATATAAGCACCATTACAGAAAATCGATAAGCAACACAGAATAACGGATAATCTAGGAGCCCTGGGTTTCTTTTGAGCCGCAAACGAAACCCGACGTTCCCCGGTCGTGTGGATAGCCTATGCAATGTATAACCAAGACCCCTACGAGTTCGGCATGTTATCCACCAATCCCAGAAGTGGGGAAACCCCAATCAACAAAGTGAATGATCCACCCAGCACTTCACGGAATCCGGTAACTTGAGCACCCCCTCCATGGGTCATACTATACCCCTTACATGTGCGGCGAATAGCCCGCCAATTCTAGAGTAAGGCCCCCTCCATCTCAACACCATGAGATGCGGGCCTGTTGCCCTCTAAAACCCGGCTACTCGAGCACTCTACCGTAGGGTAATCCTAGTACAGAAAAGAAAAGTATATATACAATGGCGACATCGACCTCAACCCGGTCGTGCCCCAATAAAAGAATATACAATCTGGTAGAGACGTGAAAGTGTTTGTTAGCACCACCATTGGGTTTTACTAGCATCAAGCATGCCATTTTAAAAAATTTCAGGGTGTTAATTAACACTAAACAAGATCTTAAACTAGATGATTAGGGTTTAGGCATGATATCATAAAATACTAGCTAAGAGAAGAATGCTACAACCTTTGTGGATCGTTTCCTTCTCTTCACAAGCTCCATGTAGTAGTCCATGCGACTCCACTAGGCTCCACTTGAAGTTAGATCGAGCTTTCTTTGCGATCTTCGTGCCGAAGATGATCCATCCGAAACTCCGCTAATCCAAGCTACCTCTTCACTAAACTCTTTAGTGAAGGAAACAAACTACACCAAAGTGCTAATCTAGTGTAGGACAGTGAAGTAAGGGGGTTGTTTGCTCACTAGTGTGCTCATAAGCTCAAGGGTTCACAACTCATGTGAGGGATTGAGCTTGGAGGTAGATGTGAAGAAGATAGAGAGAGCTAGAGACTAAGGAGCTCAAGTGAGGAAAAATAACTCAAGTAAATGGCTAAGTGTTGAATGGCTCATCACAAACCCTCACTTATTGAAGTATGGAATAAAAATCCAATTCTTTTTTCCAACCATGCTTCAATAGTGAGTCAAGACCAATAAACAATAGATAAAAGCCATGCTTCACCCATGCCCAAAATATCTCTTATATTTACACCTCATTTTCTATTTTCATAAAATAGAAAAAGCAACCATGCTTCATATATATATATATATATATATTAAGAGGATAATGGAGGAAAGAGGCCATAGGAGGGAATTTCCTCCTATGGCGTCGAAAAAATACACCCTCCCTCATTTTTTCCGACGATCGGCACCCACCGTCTTCATCTTTATCATCTAAGATGTGGGTATACCAAATTTCATGTGATTCTTCAACTTTTTCACCGTTGATTTAGTGGGTTCAAAATTAACGGTTTATCGACAATAGAACTTTTTACATTGCTAAATCAACGGTGAAAAAATTGTAGAATCACATGAAATTTGGTGTACTCACATCTTAGATGATAACGATGAAGATGGTGGGTGCCGATTGTCGGAAAAAATGAGGGAAGGTGTATTTTTTCGACGCCATAGGAGGAAATTCCCTCCTATGGCCTCTTTCTTCCATCATCCTTATATATTAATATATATATATATATATATATATATTATGAAGAATAATTAGTGAGCTAATAATATTAGTTAATATATAATTATATCAAATATAAATATATATCATATTATTAAATCAACACTTGATTTAATAATCCGGTTATATTACATATGACCGACCAATATCATTTATCTTTATATCACATTATCAAATCAACACTTGATTCAATAATCCGATTATATTACATATAACCTAACTGATAACAAATAACCGCCAGATTAGAATACGGTATCGCATACATGTATTTAATCAGGCCCCCGCACATATCAGTATATGTGCCCTACTTCGTTTCGCTTGAACTAGGAAACTTCTGTGTGGGACTCTAAAGACTCGTCAATACGCCAGCAGTAGCTGATGATCACATCAATTACCCACAAGCCGTCAGCGGTACTAGCTGGACGTAACGGCTACCTAGGTATTGAGCGAATAGAAGATCAACAAGTAAGCTTTTCCAAACTCCCATGAAGCTTATAGGTAACACTTACCATACAGTCTGGTCTCTTCGTCTGATATATTGCATATCGAGTCTGGGGGTGGAATTGTTAGACCCCAATAACTTGATAAGTGATGCCGATGTATGGCCTATAACGGTACGAGAAACTACTGATAACTCTTATCAGTAAATCTCATCAACAGCCCTGGCCAGGGACTTCCTGTTATAGCTAATCGAGCATAGTGCAACATCAACTCCCTATATCGGGAGAGACGAAACCCCTCCTATCCCTCATTGCCTCCATGTGACTCGGGACTGTACCCAAAATCCACCTATTTTCACGACTCCTTTGAGCCGTGGAAGGGAGGAAATCAAAGCACAGTGGTAACCATACAAGACTCTATGACGATCTCGGGTCTACAGACTAACCTATACCAGTGTCACTAGAGAACTGCCATCTGACGATAGGTATAATACCATCTAGGAGTTCTCGGCGAGTCCTATTCGGTGTACCCATTCTCTAATAAGCACATGTGTACAATCTTTGATGTCAAACGCCAATGGATATGGGATCAACCATCACCCCCTACAGGGTCAAGAAACGTACATACTAGTTTACTCTAGAATATCGATTCCCTGTCTCGATACTCCCTCGACTAGGAACAGTTAAAGGATGTGCTTGTAGACTACACAAGTCCCAGTAGTATGATATGCATCATAGTCCTGGTAGTCAAGCAAACATCCTAAGGGCTTTATCAACATGTATCAGAGAGAAAGTATAATAATACAAGTGTACATATTAAGATAAAGAGCTACCAGATAGCATACTATCATGTTGAGAAAAAAAGTCCTCTATATATATATCCAAGCATCCACTATAATATATATCAATGTACAATAATGGCCTCTACGGCATATATATCCCTAACTATCTCCCACTTTCACTAAGGCCAATTGTTGTAGTATCTCATACCCAATATTCCAAATAGTCTCTCGAATCGTGTCTGGGGGAGGGCTTTTGTGAGTGGATCCGCTGTGTTATCCTCCGTGTCAACTCTCCTGACCTCGATCTCGCAGTGATCAACTATCTCCCGGATCAGATGATACCGCCTAAGAATATGTCTAGATCGCTGATGGGACCGGGATTTCTTGGCTAAAGCCACAGCTCCATTGTTATCATAATACAAAGGTATTGGATGCTTAATGGAAGGAACCGCACCAAGTTCAGCTATGAACTTCTTCATCCAGACAGCCTCTTTGGCAGCATCATTGGTAGCGATGTATTCAGCCTCCATCGTCGAGTCTGCTACGGTATCTTGCTTGGAACTCTTCTAATATACCGCCCCTCCGTTGAAGGTAAAGACAAAACCCGAAACCGACTTACGGTCGTCCTTATCACTCTGGAAGCTCAAATCGGTAAAAGACTCCACCTGGAGTTTACCATTACCATACACCAAGAACATCTCTCTAGTCCTTCTCAAGTACTTAAGAATGTTCTTCACAGATATCCAGTGTTTCTTCCCTGGATCTGATTGATACCTACTCACTACACCTAGTGAGTAAGTTACATCCGGTCTGGTACATAACATCCCATACATGATTGACCCGACTGCAGAAGCATAGGGTATCTCTTGCATGCGAGCCCTCTCCAAATCAGTCTTGGAAGACATCTCTTTGGAGAGAGTGATTCCTGAGCAAGTGGGTAAATTGCCACGCTTAGAATATTCAATACTAAGCCTCTTTAGTATGGTGTCTATGTACCTGGATTGGGACAGTCCCAACATCCGTTTAGATCTATCTCTATAGATCTTAATCCCCAGGATGTAGGAGGCATCACCAAGATCTTTCATGGAGAACTTGTGTGATAAGAAGAGTTTGACCAAGTGTAGCATAGGAATATCATTTCCTATCAAGAGTATGTCATCCACGTACAATACGAGGAAGACAACCTTACTCTCTACAACCCTTTTGTATATACAAGGTTCATCTACGTTTTTGATGAAGTCAAACTCTATTACAGCTTCATCGAAACAGATGTTCCAACTCCGCGATGCTTGCTTTAATCCGTAGATTGATTTAACCTGCTTGCACACGCTTCCGCTGCTCCCACTATCTATGAAGCCCTCTGGCTGTGTCATGTACACGCTCTCTTCTAAATCACCATTTAGAAAAGCGGTATTGACGTCCATCTGCCATGTTTCGTAGTCATGGTATGCAGCAATGGCAAGTAGGATCCTGATGGACTTAAGCATAGCGATAGAAGAAAAGGTTTCATCATAGTCGACACCGGGTCGTTGATGAAATTCTTTTGCTACAAGTCTAGCTTTAAAAGTCTCAAATTTTCCATCTACACCAAGTTTCTTCTTAAAGATCCACTAGCTCTCGATAGGTTTTACCTCTTCAGGAGCAACTTCCAAAGTCCATACTTTGTTGGTGTATATGGATTCCATCTCGGTTCGCATAGCATCCAGCCATTTCACAGAGTTTTCACTTGTGATGGCCTACTCGAAACTAGTTGGGTCATCATCTTCCATGATGCAATCCTCGCTCCTACCGTCTATGAGAAAACCGTAGTATCTCTCAGGTGGATAAGGAACCCTACTAGATCTGCGGAGTGGCTGGGGTTTATTGGGTACTATTAGATCCTCCGGTTCTACCAAATAGTCAGTAATAGTTTGTTTACCTGGAACTTCTTCCAGTTCTACCTCATTGCCACTAATCTCTTTCACAAAAAATTCCTTTTCTAAAAATGCGGCATGTCGAGAAACAAACACTTTTTGTTCCTCAGTGTGGTAGAAGATATACCCTCACTAATTTTTGGGATATCTTACAATCTTGTACAGAACTGACCTTGCCTCGAGCTTGTCCGGATTTTTCGTTTTAACATAAGCCAGAAAACCCCATATCTTAATAAAATTAAGACATGGTCTCTTCCCTTTCCATACCTCATATGGAGTGGTGGGTACAGATTTGGTGGGAACTATATTCAATAGGTGTGTGGCTGTCTCAAGCGCATAACCCCAAAAAGAAATAGGTAACTCAGCAGTACTCATCATAAAGCGTACCATATTTAATAGGGTGCGATTCCCGCGTTCCGATACACCATTATGCTGTGGTGTGTACGGAGGAGTAAGCTGAGAGAGAATCCCATTCTCTTTTAAATAATCTAGGAACTCCGTGCTTAAGTATTCTCCTTCCCGATCGGATCGAAGGATTTTAATACTTTTACCCGTTTGGTTCTCCACTTCGCACTTATATTCCTTAAATTTCTCAAAAGCTTCAGACTTATGTTTCAACAGGAACACATGTCCGTATCATGAGAGATCATCGGTGAATGTAATAAAGTACGAAGAACCATTTCTGGCATGTGTAGACATAGGACCGCATACATCACTATGTATCAGTCCCAAGAGTTCAGTAGCTTTTTCTCCGTGTTCAGTAAACGGAGTTTTGGTCATCTTACCATTGAGATATGACTCGCAAGTTTCATAAGATGTAAATTCGAACGGATTCTAATATCCATTTTTGTGCAACTTAGCTAGCCTTGTCGCATTGATATGACCTAGTCTATAGTGCCACAAGAAGGCTTCGTTTATTTCTGAACTTTTCCTCTTGTGTGTGTTCTGTATATTTAGAACCGTAGTTTGATTCAGAACGTATATACCGTTACACAACGTACTAAACCCAATCAACACTTGATTTAGAAAAATGTTCATAACATTATCTTCCAGTACAAAATTATATCCTTTTTTATGTAATAAAGAGACTGATATAATATTGCACATCATCTTCGGTACGTAATAACAATCGTTCAGAATCATTGTATTACCACTTGGTAATACAAGGTGATATTCGCCAACTTTTTTGGCCGCAACAATTGCATCTTTCCTTACTATTAGAGACTTATCACCCTTTCCCAGTTCTCTACCTCTCTTTAGCCCATATAAAAAAATTACATACATGGGATCCTGATCCGGTATCCAATACCCAGGACGGAGCATACTTAGAACAGTTCGCGGTAACGAACACACCCGAAAAAGATGCATCATTATGCTCTTTCTTCGCTCGGGTAGCATGGGAATACTGATATTCTACAATTCCTTGCTCTGAATTATGACAATCATAAGATAGAGCGGAACCAACGTTCCCCAGCTCAGTAAAATAAACGTGTTCGGTTAATACATCCATATTATTATCTTGATTAAGGCGTGTCATTGGTCGCTACCTGGAGAGAGAGAGAAAGAAACACTTTAGCATGCGCTCTTGCAAGATTAGACTGGTTATTATCTTATCTAATCAGGATGGCTCCCACTGTTTTTATCAAATTTTCCTTCAAACTATAAAAGGTAATATTAGCCGGGATTAATTACACCCTACAAGTTCGCCGATCGTTCAGCCAGGAAGGTATTGGTACTCCAAGGGAATCTCCCCATGCTTTCACATGGAACTAATTAAACAACCTCGTTTCTGCAGGAGCATAACCCTGTTAACACCTTTCTTAGACACCTACATGATCGGCTAATTGTAAAGTGCAAAACTCTCCCAGGAGTAACTCTTACTCGCAGTGGGTATCGGGATCCAACTATCATATAGAAGGTATGAAATCTCATTGCAAATTTCAACACTTGAAATTCCCAATAATTGTTTTTACCCCTAACGTCCTATGACCTTGACGAAGGCCAACAAACCATAGGTCGCTAATCAAGTTCAACCCGTTCATTTCTTGATTGAATTAAACCCACCCGCACTTCCTTTGATGAAGGCCAACAAAGTCGCATGACTACCCTAATCCAATCGCATCATATGCGGATGATAAGCACTAATCAGCTACTGCACACTACGCCTTGACGAAGGCCAACAAACGTATCACGAATACTAAATAGTACTTATCTGAAATGACGGAGGGCTACGGTTAGTTTTGAAGAAAACTTTTAATATAATGAACTTGATATCGTTGTAGAATCTAGTGTTAGTGATATATGCCCTAGAGGCCATTATTGTATCATACTGGATTGTAAATTAAATATTGGATGCTTGGGATATTTCACAGTTATAATAACAGTCTTGCTCAATATGGTAGTATGCTACCAGGTTTGATTCTACCTCAATATATGCATGTGTTTCTTTTAGCATATCGCTTATACATATTGGTAGAGCCCTTAGGATGTTTGCTTGACTACCAGCGTTGTGATGGCAGTCACACTTGTAAGGGATGAGTAGTCTATAAGCATATCTTTATACAGGTCCCTAGTCGTTGGATTATCGAGACAGGACAACGATACTCCAGAGTAGACTAGTGTATACGCTTCTCATCCCAGTAGGGGATATGGTCTGTCCCACATCCATTAGTATTCCGTACTGGAGTTGGTATGCAGGTGCTCATTAGGTTATGAGTTACACTGGACAGGACTCGTCGGGAACTGCTGGTTGGTATTATACCTATCGTCAGGTAGTAGTTCCCAGGTGGCATGAGTACAGCTTAGTCCGTTGACTTGCTATCGCTACTTCGTCTCGAGTGTGTTTCCACTGCACTTAGATTACTACCCTACCATGCTCAAAGGAGTCGTGCAAACAGGTAATAGTTAGGTGTAGTCCCGAAGCACTTGGAGACAGTAGAGATCAGATAAGATTCGTCTCTCTCGGTATTGGGGGTTGATATTGCGCAGTGTTCGGAAAGCTATTACACAAAGTCCTTGTCCAGGGTAGTCAAGAAATACTTGTAAGGTACTCCAGTAGTTTCTCATGGTGTATTGGGCTTTCCTCCGGCACGACTTATCATGTTGTTAGGGGTCTGACGTTTACCATCCCCTTAGGCGGATATGCGAGTATCTCAGACGAACAGACCGGATTGTATGGAGATTGTCACAGATAGGCTCAGTAGGAGTTCGAATGATCAAGCTCATCGTCCTTCTTATCGACAGATACCTAGGTAGCCGTTACGTGCAGCTAGTATCGCTGACATGCTTATAGTTAAACCCACTGCCAACATACTGTCGAGTCTTTAGATTCCCACACAGAGGGTTTCCTTGCTTCAGGCAATTGATGTAGACGCTGTATGGTTTTACAGCAGGGCTTCGATCACATACGTGTACTTGTACACGGATGCTGATCGGGCGGACAATACTAGCGGGCTTTGATTTAATCCGGATCCTAGTATTGTATTGGATTGTTATCGTCTCAATGTATCCGTATTTTTCGGAATACGGATACGGGTATGTATATACGGTGAGGGGCATTCTTGTAATTTGGCAAGGCATGCTTCTAGAAAGAGCCGCCTCATTATTTAGTTTTATCCATTTTCTAAATGGATTAATAAGGTGGAAATAGAGGAGACTTTGGTAGCATGGTGTAAAGGATGGCTTGGATTATTATATTTGTTTGGACTTACTATTCAAGCATGGGTGGTATTTCTTATTAAGAAATATTACATGCTTGAATTATTGAGTTGAGTTATTAACCATTCTCTATACAATGCTTCACACTTAGCCATTTTATTTTCTTGAGCTCATTTTCTTGAGTTGCTCTCCTCATACTCTCTCTTGAGTTTCTCCATCTCCTTCTTCCTCAAACTAAACCTTAATCCTTCACATGTGTTGTGAGCCATAGGGTTTAGTGAGAGTAAAGAATGGCCTTGGATTATTATATTTGTTTGGACTTACTATTCAAGCATGGGTGGTTATCATACAATGATATTTGGATCCTGATCCTACTGTGAGCGCTACTCTTCGGGAGATTTTTCACTAAACGATCAATGCTATAAACCAAGTAGGTGTCTAGAACGGTGTTAGCGGGGCTACGCCTCCAGGGAAAAGATGATATGTAATTAAAGAACTTCGCGAAAGCGTTGGAAAACCTCCCTCGAAATACCGACACCAGCCTGGCTGAAAGGTTGAGCAAGAATTGTAAAAGTAAGATTAATCCTAACAAATTCTTCTTTTATGGTTTGAGGAAGGATTCGAGGAAACAGTAGGAGCCATCCTGTTTAAATAAACTAATAACCAATCTAAACTTGCAAGTATCATGCTAAGTGTTTCTTCTCTCTCTCTCCTAATTGCAGCGACAACAATGACCAGACATAGGTTATTAGATAAAAAATTGACTGGGCTGAACTATATTAATTGGCTATGGTATGTCCAGATAGCACTTACCCAAAACAAGCTGGACTACCTCCTTACTACAAACCCCCCCGCCGTCTCAGGTCCAGATTCCACCGTCGCGGATGTTGATATCCGTCAGACATGGGAAAAGGATTGTGCGAGAGCCAAGTATCACATGTTAGCCTTAATGGATAGTGAACACCAGAGGCAGTATGAGAAGTTAGCTTCCATCTTCCTCTATACCAAAGTTTTATATGGAGAGCAATCTCGTATAGCAAGATATGAGACCTCGAAGATATTGCTTCAAGCGAGGTTGGCTATCGGGTCATCTGTAGGGGACCACGTCCTTATGATGATTAGCTATATTGAACAGCTCACGGACCATGGGACTACGTTGGAGAACGAGTTGTGTATCGACTTGATTGTAGAGTCTCTACCATCTATTTACGCCCAGTTTATCTTGAATTGCAAAATTCAAGGAAAGGAAGTTACACTTCCAAGTCTTCTCAACTTATTAAGGAGCTCAGATGGCACCCTGAAAGAAATTAGGGAGACACCCGTTCTACTTATTGGGGAATCTTCCTCTTCTAGATCAAAAGCGAAAGCCAAAGGAGAGAAGAAGAAGGCCTCCACCAAGCCGATAAGCGGTGTCAGTAAGGTAGAGGGAAAGGGCAGGGCAAAAGTTTCTAGGTTAGTAGTAGGGAAGGAGGCATGTCTTTGTAGTCACGGGAAAGCGCATTGTCAGAAGGACTGCAGGGCTTAGAAAGCCAGAAACCGGGATTTGAAGCACGTTGTGGCTTCGGCTTCGAGTGTGTTTGTAATTAAAAATTGTCTGTCAATTAACTCTACTTCCTGGCTACTAAATACCGGATCAGGATCTCATATCTGTAATTCATTACAGGCTTTGAGAAACCGCAGAGTTATCAAGGTAGGTGATATGACTCTCAGAGTTGCTAACGGAATGAGCGTAGACGCTGAATCCGTAGGGGAATATCACCTAGGATTGACAAGTGGGCAGATATTGATTTTACGTAACTGCTTGTATGTACCTAGTATAGCTTGTAATATCATATCTGTATCTTTACTTTCTAAGGAAGGATATGATTTTACATTTGTAAGCGATGTAGTACACATCCATCTAAATCAAAATTTGATTGCGTCAAGTACATTAGATAACGGCATATATGTATTGAATCAAGCTCAGGTTTTCAACGTCCAGAACACACTGACAAGAAAGTCTCTGGAATTAAATCAGGCTTTTTTGTCGCATTGTAGACTGGGTCACATCAATGAAACACGATTGACGAAATCACATAACGAGGGATATTTGGATCCGTTTGAATATCAGTCCTATGCAACTTGTCAATCATGTCTCTGTTGGATATAGTGCCCTCAAAGTCAATTATCGGATCACAGGCATGTGATTGCAATGATTGAGGGAGGACCTATACCGGTAGGACAGTCTTACTCAAGATGATAATATGCTATCTGGTTTATCTTTATCATCGTGTACATGCTTTAGGTGACATTACAGGTCACTATTGCACGTTGATAGAGCCCTTAGGATTCTTGCTTGACGGCCAGCAGTATGATGGCGATCATATACGTGGGAGCTAGGGTCTATAAGCACATCCTTAAAAGGTCCCTAGTCGAGGAAGTTTCGAGACAGGGCATCGATACTCCAGAGTAGACTAGTGTATACGGGTAGATACCCCGACGAGGGGCAGTGGCTGGTCTCACAAGCCATTGGTGTCAGTTGGTTCACCTAAGACGTATACAGTTGCTCATTGGGTTATGAGTACACCGGACAGGACTTGCCGGGAACATGCTAGTTGGTTTTATACCTAGCGTCAGATAGCAGTTCCCTGGTGACATGTGTACAGGTTAGTTCATCGACCTGAGATCATCATTTGTCTCGTATGAGTTCCCACTGTGCTTTGATTACTACCCTACCATGGCTTAAAGGAGTCGTGCAAACAGGTTTTAGTTGGGTACAGTCCCGAGCCACATGGAGGCAATGAGCGGATCGGCAGGGGTTTCGTCTCTCCCGGTATTGGGGGTGAGATCGCGCTGTGTCTAGGAGAGCCATTACACGAAGTCCTTTGCCAAGACAGGAGATTTACTGGTAGGTATTCCAGTAGTATCTCAGGGTGTTCTGGGCTACACTCCGACACGACTTGTACCGCTTTTGGGGGTCTGACTTTTACCAACCCCCTAGGCCTGACATGCGATGCTCATAGACGAATGGACCGGACTGTACAGATATTGTCACTGACAGGCTCAGTAGGGTGTCAAGATGAGTTCGCTCATCGACCTCCCTTTTGGTCAACACCTAGTGGCCCGTTACGTACAGCTAGTATCACTGACGTGCTAGTAGTTGAATCCACAGCCAGTGTATTGACGAGTCTTTAGAGTCCCCCACAGACAGTTTCTCAAGTTTTGGGCGAAATGTTGTAGAGGCCGTTTGGATTTATGGCAGGGTTAGAACATATGCATGCACTTGTGCACGTGTCATGGTTCGGACGGATAATACTAGCGGGCTTTGGTTTAAGCCGGCTCCTAGTATTATACTGTGTAGATTTTGTCTCATTGCATTTGTATTCGGTCGAAATACAAATGCATTTATGTATATACAGTTGTAGGGTTATCTTGTAATTTTGTTACAGGATCGTTTTTGAAGTTACCAGCTTGCATTCCGTTTTGACCATTTTTCTTTCTTTCCTTCTTGGCTGAAATTCTTGCATGTGAGGGGTTTATTTACAAATGTGGGATTTAGTAAAGGAGGGGTTTTTTTGTGGCCACCGGGGCTCCAGAAATTTCCAGCAACTTCTTGATGTGTCTTAATTGAGATTGATTCATTTGGTGCATTTATTGCTTTGGATATGTGTGAGGATTTTTTGCTAATGGTCACTCTCTCTTTTGCCCCTACACACCTCCCCAATTGAGTTTCCAGCAAGCATTTTTCAACCCCCCCCTTTTTGAGTGGCCGAGCTCTTTAATGGGGCTGTCCCCATTTTGTGAAGTGAGGATTTTCTTGATTCATTTGATCTTGCACCAAAAATTTCTAAGCTCCATTTACAAAGTCCATTTCCATCTCACTTCCTCATTGTGGCAACTTCGATTAACCCTCGAGACAAAGCGTTCTACACTTAGTCTACACCAACCTTGGACACGTCGGCTAGCAAACTTCGTGTCCGAGTTTCTTCGGATGAAGCGGGAGCCCGTAAAAAGACTCATTGATGTGGTGCCCTTCCGACGAGGAGACCGGAGATCGGAGATGCCGCGAGGAGCTTGGGATGGTGGCCAAAGACCGAAGGACACGGATCGATCGGTATAGCCTTCCCTAACTTCTTCTAGATTGCTAGTTATAGGTTAATGGTTCGATCCGGGAGAAAGTATACGTTAGCGCCGATTTCAAGTTTAAGAAAAGTTTTTGTTTCCGCATTTTGGCCTTGGGTCGACGGCCGCGGCGCTACTGTAGACTTACATGGTATCAGAGCCACACCATTAACCTTTACTAGCTTGTTCTAACGTGTTTAAAATATCTATCGAACGAAATTTCCAAAACCACGATTCCAATTTATGCAGTTTCTGTCGAAATTTTTTTGTCGTCGAAAAATTATTTTGAGTGTTTCAGAAAATCAGGCAGGCTTTTTAAGACATCTGTAAAAATTTGGTAGCATGATGCTACAGTGCCGCCGCGGAACCGTGGCCATACCCATGTTTTAGCTGCGGTTCCGCCGCCATTATGTGTCATCTCTGCACCAATTTTTCTACAGTGGTCTTAATCTTGGAATTGGGGTTTCTGGAATATTTTGTTTGGGCCCAGATTTGTTACAGTACTGGATTTGTGCTTGGGGCCCACTTCGGGAAATTTTGTCGATCGAATATTTTATATACGTTAGTTTACAGTACTTACATTATATCTGCGACCGTGAATGTCATTTGATCGGTAAATCTTGTCTAATTGCTATAGCCCTTTTAGACGAATTTGCGAACGTGACATTCACGTTGATGTTCTGTGTTGTGCTGTGATGTTGCGGATTTGTCGTGGTGGATAGCCTGGATGCAATGGTAGTACAGTTTGGTTATATTTTTACATTTGATATTACGGGGCGAGCGTCCGACATGTGGACTGCCGTCACTGCCTGTTTGTATATTATTCTTTTGGGGCACGACCGGGCTGAGGTCGATGTACCCGTTGTATATATTTTACTTTCTGTACTAGGATTACCCCGCGGTGGGGTGCACGGATAGTCGGGTTCTAGAGGGCAACGAGCCCGCATCTCATGGCTTTGAGACGGAGGGGGCTTTACTCTAGAATTGGCGGGCTATTCGCCGCACTCGTAGGGGGTATAGGTTGACTCAAGGAGGGGTGCTCAAGTTACCGGATTCCGTGAAGTGCTGGGTGGTCTATTCACTTTGTTGAAGGGGGCTGCCTCGCTTCAGGTTATGGCGGGTAACTTGCCGCGCTCGTAGGGGTCTAGGATTTCATTGCACAGGCTATCCACACGACCAGGGGAATGTCGGGTTTCACTTGCGGCTCAAACGAAACCCGGAGATCCCAGATTATCTGTATTGTTCTGTGATACTTATTACTTTTCTGTGATGTTGCACTTTATCACGCCATGAGTGAATATTATATATTGATATATATACTAGTAGATGTTGTATATGTTTTACACCCGCACTAGTCCAGTCCCGGCTCTGTCGTTAGTTAAGTAACCTAACGGGTGATGACGGGACCCAGTGGCGAATGCGGATGGCATATACGGATAACATATTTTCGTTCTTTTGTGGTGTGATTAATTGATGGGACTGCATTGATTCGGATCAATGCAATCTAAACAAGCCTGTTTGATGTTGTTGGAACAATTTTTCAAAAAGCTGTTATTAAAAGGACGTTCTCTTTTGCTTTGCACAGTGGTATTTGGTTATGAATATCCAGCACCTCAGCCGACGAGGCAAAGGCCGAGATCCCTTCACCGGGAGTGACCCCTTGGGCAGAAGTTTGCGTCAGGGTAATAACTTCACTATAGTCGATTATTTTTTGCTTTGCATCGTGGTATTCAGTTGGAATATCCTGCACCTCATTCTACGGGGAAAGAGCCGAGATCCCTTCACCGGGAGTGACCTCTTTAGCAAAGGTTTTCGCCACTATATTTTTATAAAAAGCTATCCGGTTCCTTCAACGATATCAAGTTCATTACGTTAAAGGTTTTTCCCAAAAACCATTCGTAGCCCTCCGTCATTTCAGACGGGTAGCACTTAGTATTCATGCTATGTTTCTTGGCCAAAGTCAAGGCATGGTGTATGGTAGCTATTTGTTATCTTTCTATTGCATAGATAGATGCGTTGGTTTGGGACAGTCGTACTGCTTTGTTGGCCAAAGTCAAGGATAGGTACGGGTGGGTTTAAATTAACCTGGAAAATGACGGGTAGAACTTGACACGTGACTTATGATTTGTTGGCCAAAGTCAAGGTCATAAGAGCATGGGGTAAAAATCACATCGGGAGTTTCTAAAGAAACTGAAACTTGCCAGATATGCGCATACCTTCTGGAGTGTGATAACGTGAGTGAATTCCATCACGTTATCACGCGATGATAGTTGGATCCCGATTCCCACTGATGAGTTGGTTTACTTCTCGGGTGATCCCGACTAATTCTTCTTTCAGGCTTGGAGGAGAATTTGAGGATACGGTGGGAGGTTTCCTGATTAGATAAATTGATAACCATTCTGATCTAGGTTAGAGTGCACGCAGAGTGTTTCTTTTCTCTCTCTCTCTTTGGCAGCAATCATGGCCCGACCCTAGACTATGACTCAGTGACCAAGTTAACCGAACCTTCTTAAAACACTGGCTTTTGGATTGTCTGAGTTGCATACCTCATTGCCACTCCTGCTTTTACCCTTTTTCTCTGGAACATTTCGTATCACTACGAACATCCACTTTCATTGGATAAAACCATCGTATGGTTATATACGAACTCGAAGGAACTTGTTCCAGATTCGAGGATGGTTTCCGGTTCTGGAGAAAATGAATAAGACTATTCAGTTGTCTTTTCCTTTTACCTTCTCTCAGGTTGTGAGGCCTCCTAGGATTAGAAGAGGGTACACCTATTACGCTTATTGGATAGTTTTCTTCCAAACTATAGGAAGGTGCCGAAAGGTGAGGTATGAAGAAAACCAATTAGCCTAAATAAGGTGTACAGAAGGTATTAAGTAAAGACAAATAAAGAGATTAGTAAGAGGGCAAAGTAAATTGCGACTGCTGTCATTCACGACCAAACCAAGTATTTCATCGCCACTCCTACTTCACCTTTGTATTTCTCCAGAACACCCCGTATCACTTCGAAGATCCACAGTTATTTGGATACTCCATCATTTGATTATATACGAACTCGAAGGGACTTGTTCCTATTCGGGGATGGATTCTGGTTCAGGAGAAATAGGAATAGGGTTTATTCAGTTGTCTTTTATCTTTACCTTCTCTCGCATTGTGAATGCTCCTAGGATTAGGGGAGTACACCCATTATGCTTATTGGATAGTCTTCTTCCAAAGCATAGGCTGGTGCCGAACGGTAGGGAGGGAAGAAAACCATTTGGCCTAAAGGTGGTGTACAGAAGGTAATGACTAAAGACATATAAAGGGATTTGGAGAGATGGAAAAGAAATATACGGTTACAGTTGTGAATCTGATAATGGAAGAGGTATTACTAAGAATACCCGGATACCCCTTCGAAACAGTTACATGTTTCAGTTTCACTGTGTATTGTTAAAAGAAAACTGATTTCCCAATTAGCCCTTGCTCCGGGGTATGTATTTACCAGGTTTGATTCTCACATCTGTATGGTTTTACAGATGATGAGTGGGAGTAAGTTATTGGGAATTGGGTGATCATCCTCATTATATCGGGATTCGTTGTAATTGGTGCTATTTGAGGAAATCGCCTGGGTTGTTTGCCGGACGGCAAATATTTGGTTTTGAATATCCGTTGTTATGCACCAATTTCAAATTGATATATCTGTACGTTTATTTTTATAAAGTGAGATATAACTTTTTGAAATTATGTCCATCACATTTACCTATATCAGTGGATGGTTAGGTAAGGAGCATTCAACAGCGGTGTAATTATTCATAACCATAAGTACAGTTTTCAAGCTACGACACACAGAGAATGAGTTATTAGACTCAAGGGACTTATACAGAGTATTGTATGTTGTCCAGTGTCCATTAGGACAGAGGGGTTGGTACTCGTACTATATTCTGTTTACTTGTGACTTCTCTATTTCTTAGACATGTGTTTCATAAAAATACAAGATCCAAGTTTTGAGAAGTTATAGGTATAAGAGTAAAGTAGAGAACCAGGTGTTGCAAGTATCAGGATTCTTCAAGGTGATCGAAGATGTAGATACTTGTATCCGGTATTCAGTTGATAGTAATGGTTTTGAGAACTTGCTTCTTTTTCAGGTTACTCGCATTTGGATGTATTCCTAAGTTGTGTAATGCTGATCGGCCTCTCTCCATTTAGTTGACATGCACTGGAAACAGCTGCATGATTTGAATCTGGTTCCAATTAAATCAGTGCCTCTGTTTCTATATTAGGATATAGAATAGTTCATATCTTAACAATGTTAAGATACGGGGAGTTGTCCGGCTTATGCTTAAAACCAGACTCTGGATAGCTCAGGCGCGTTTCTGTAATGGCTGTTTGTGGGTTAACCCGGGCTATGACGAGGGTTGACTTTCTACCATCTGGAAGATCAATAGTGATATTGTTCTTGACTCGCCACAGTTTTGATAAAAATGGATTTTTCATAAAACAGTAGTGGGAGTATGGTAGAACTGGAAGTGATTCCAGAACCGCAAGCGATTACTGAAAATTTGATAAGAATCTAAAGATTCAATCTGGTTTGACATTCCATTGGCCACTCCGCAGATATGGTGGGTAACCTCAGGCACTCGAGAGGTACTTCGGTATATTCAAAGACGGTGACAAGGAGGTTCTTGTTTACCCAGACTTGCCATTGCTGTTGTTCCAGACTGTGAGACCCGGCAGGAGGATGAGTATAGCGTCGTTCTAAACTAGCTTTAGAAGTGTACATGTATATGACTCTGCCAGAGGGTTGTCATAGTCAGTGGGAGCAGCGGAAGCATAGTGGATAAGTAGCTTATGTCTATTTATGGACTAAAGCAGATATAGCGGAGATAGATCATCTATTTCTGATGTGACAGTCATAGGTTTGACTTCATCAGAATAGGGGATGGATCTGTTAAGAAGCTAGTAGGGTGTGATGTCCTGGTATATGGATGACATACACAAAGTAGGAAGCGAAATTCCTATACTACGATCGGTTATATTTTGGTTGTCACACAGTGGTTTCTCCAAATAGGATGTAGATATAATATCAGACATTCTGGTTCCTAGATCTATGGTTTTAGATCTAGATTTGGGTAGTTTCCCAATTTGGGTACTTAGACAGCATTCTAAAGGTGTTTTAAAATGGACGACTCCTGGCATGGTGGTGTACCTGCAGGTGATGGAGTCACCCTCTCTAAAGATGTCTTAAAGACTAAAGAGGAGAGGGATGTGTATGATTGGCATATCACTCGCATAGGCAATTGAGTCAATTATGAGATGTCAAGTACCACACCAGATGTTTTTGCACTAGATGCAATAAGTTGATATTAATCCAATCCTGGAGAAACATTCGGAAGAATTTTTAGAACATAAGTGGATGTTCTATGGATATGATAACAACAGCCTCTTTTAGGAGACAGTTATCATTCCAGGCTTCCAAGGTGACCTGGATGACAGAGTGACTGTCAGAGTTATAGTTTTCCCTCTGACGAGGGGCAGTGGTTTGGACAGGTGATCCAAGTGGACACTGAGGGAGGCATGACGCAGGATGCTGATTAAATTTAGTTGACGATACAGTCTAAAAAGTTTGGATTTGGAGTTCATTTATGAACTAGGTCCCATCAGATATCCAAACATATTCTAAGACAGGTATTGCTCATTTCGGGAGATGGCTTTCTCCGCGAACTTGAGTTAAAGAAAGACATAGAAAGAAACATTAGGGCAGATCCACTCACTGAGGCTATTCCTCGAATGCAATAGTTTCGCAAACGGGCTTTGTGAAACTGATTAGTAGAGGAGTTGGGTGTTCGGTATCACACGGGCTGTGAGTATGCGACATCGCAATAATTACCTTGAGTGCAAGTGGGAGATTGTTGGATATAGTGCCCTCAAAGTCAATTATTGGATCGCAGGCACGTGATTGCAATGATTGAGGGAGGACCTAGACCGGCAGGACATTCTTACTCAAGATGATACTATGCTATCTGGTTTATCTTTATCATCGTGTACATGCTTTATGTGACATTACAGGTCACTATTGCACGTTGATAGAGCCCTTAGGATTCTTGCTTGACGGCCAGCAGTATGATGGCGATCATATACGTGGGAGCTGGGGTCTATAAGCACATCCTTAAAAGGTCCCTAGTCGAGGGAGTTTCGAGACAGGGCATCGATACTCCAGAGTAGACTAGTGTATACGGGTCGAGACCCCGATGAGGGGTGGTGGCTGGTCTCACAATCCATTGGTGTCAGTTGGTTCACCTAAGACGTATACAGGTGCTCATTGGGTTATGAGTACACCGGACAGGACTCGCCGGGAACATGCTAGTTGGTTTTAAACCTAACGTTAGATAGCAGTTCCCTGGTGACATGTGTACAGGTTAGTTCATCGACCTGAGATCGTCATTTGTCCCGTGTGAGTTCCCACCGTACTTTGATTACTACCCTACCACGGCTCAAAGGAGTCATGCAAACAGGTTTTAGTTGGGTACAGTCCCGAGCCACATGGAGGCAGTGAGCGGATCGGAAGGGGTTTCGTCTCTCCCGGTATTGGGGGTGAGATCACGTTGTGTCTAAGAGAGCCATTACACGAAATCCTTGACCAAGGTAGGAGATTTACTGGTAGGTATTCCAGTGGTATCTCAGGGTGTTCTGGGCTACACTCCGACACGACTTGTATCGCTTTTGGGGTTCTGACTTTTACCAACCCCCTAGGCCTGACATGCGATGCTCATAGACGAACGGACCAGACTGTACAGATATCGTCACTGACAGGCTCAGTAGGGTGTCAGGATGAGTTCGCTTATCGACCTTCCTTTTGGTCAACACCTGGTGACACGTTACGTACAGCTAGTACCACTGACGTGCTAGTGGTTGAATCCACAGCCAGTGTATTGACGAGTTTATAGAGTCCCCCACAGACAGTTTCTCAAGTTTCGGGCGAAACGTTGTAGAGGCCGTATGGATTTATGGCAGGGTTCGAACATACGCGTGCACTTTTGCACGTGTCATGGTTCGGACGGATAATACTAGCGGGCTTTGGTTTAAGCCGGATCCTAGTATTATACTGTGTAGATTTTGTCTCATTGCATTTGTATTCGGTCGAAATACAAATGCATGTATGTATATACAGTTGCGGGGTTATCCTGTAATTTTGTTACGGGATCGTTTTTGAAGTTGCCAGCTTGCATTCTGTTTCGGCCATTTTTCTTTCTTTCCTTCTTGGCTGAAATTCTTGCATGTGAGGGGTTTATTTACAAATGTGGGATTTAGTAAAAGAGGGGGTTTTCTGTGGTCACCGGGGCTCCAGAATTTTCCAGCAACTTCTTGATGTGTCTTGATTGAGATTGATTCATTTGGTGCATTTATTGCTTTGGATATGTGTGAGGATTTTTTGCTAATGGTCACTCTTTCTTTTTCTCCTACACTCACCTCCCCAATTGAGTTTCCAGCAAGCATTTTTCAGCCCCCCCTTTGAGTGGCCGAGCTCTTTAATGGGGCTGTCCCCATTTTGTGAAGTGAGGATTTTCTTGATTCATTTGATCTTGCACCAAAATTCCTAAGCTCCATTTACAAAGTCCATTTCCATCTCACTTCCTCATTGTGGAAATTTCGATTAACCCTCGAGACAAAGCGTTCTACACTTAGTCTATACCAACCTTGGATACGTTGGCTAGCAAACTCCGTGTCCGAGTTGCTTCGGATGAAGCGGGAGACCGTAAAAAGACTCATTGATGTGGTGCCATTCCGACGAGGAGACCGGAGATCGGAGATGCCGCGAGGAGCTTGGGATGGTGGCCAAAGACCGAAGGACACGGATCGATCGGTATAGCCTTCCCTAACTTCTTCTAGATTGATAGTTATAGGTTAATAGTTCGATCCGGGAGAAAGTATACGTTAGCGCCGATTTCAAGTTTAAGAAAAGTTTTTGTTTCCGCATTTTGGCCTCGGATCGACGGTCGCGGAGCTACCGTATACTTACAGTCTCAAAGAAAAGATGACAAAGACTCCATTCACTGGACACGGAGTAACAGCAAGCGAGCTCTTGGGACTCATACACAGTGATGTGTGTGGTCCAATGTCTACACATGTAAGAAGTGTTTATTCCTATTTCATTACTTTTACGGACGATTTCTCAAGGTATGGACATGTATTCTTGATGAAACATAAATTCGAGGCCTTTGAGAAATTCCGGGAATACAAGAATGAAGTGGAAAAACAAACTGGTAAAAGTATCAAGACACTGAGATCTGATCGAGGTGGTGAATACTTAAGTGCCGAGTTCCTGGGCTACATAAAAGAGAATGGAATTCTCTCTCAGTTTACTCCTCCATACACACTTCAGCACAACGGTGTATCAGAAAGGCAGAACAGAACCCTATTGGATATGGTCCGTTCCATAATAAGTAGTGCTGAGTTACCGCGATCCTTCTGGGGCTATGCACTAGAATCAGCTACATATATTTTGAACAAGGTTCCTACTAAGTCAGTGCCTACCACACCATATCAGATGTGGAGTGGGAAGAAACCCTATCATAAGTACCTTAAGACATGGGGATGTACGGCTTTTGTAAAAAAGCAGCATGCAGACAAGTTCGAGGCACGCTCGGTATTGTGTAAGTTTGTGGGATACCCAAAGAACTACAGAGGGTATCTTTTCTATTACGTAGAGGAACAAAATGTCTTTGTTTCTCGGCATGCCCACTTCTTAGAAACTCAATTTTTAGAAAAAGAGATAAGTAGGAGCGCAATAGAACTGGAAGAAATTCCAGAACCACAGAGTATTACTGAAAGCATGGTAGAACAAAAAGTTTCGAAAGAATCGGACACTCCCGCGCCACTCCAAAGAACTAGTAGGCAGTCTCATCCGCCCGAAAGATACTGCGGTTTTCTCATAGATGGGGATAGAGAGGATTGCATCATCGACGATGATAAGCCAACTAGCTCCAGCAAGCCATTCAGAGCAGAAACTCGGTAAAATGGCTGGATGCAATGTGGACCGAAATGGAGTCCATATACACCAACAAAATATGGACTTTGGACTTTGCTCCAGAACGGGTAAAACCCGTAGGCTGCAAATGCATCTTCAGAAAGAAGATTGGTGTAGATGGACAGGTTGAAACCTATAAGGCTAGAATTGTTGCAAAAGGTTTTCGTCAAAGACCTGGTTTGGACTATGATGAAACCTTTTCTCCAGTGGCTATGCTCAAATCCATTCGAATCCTTCTTGCCATTTCTGTCTTCCACGGCTATGAGATCTGGAAAATGGACGTAAAGACCGCTTTTCTGAATGGAAATTTGGAAGAGCGCGTCTATATGAATCGGCCATAGGATTTCATTCAGAGTGGAAGCAGCGGGAAAGTGTGCAAGTTGTTGTTTCCCCAATAAAAGAGCAAAGCCCTGTTCAAAGTTTGAAAGGCGGCGCCAAGAGTTAAAAAATCTGAGGCAGCGCCTCACGTGCCTTGCACGAGGGCACTAGCACCGAGAGTTAAAAACTCTGTGGCAGCGCCTCACGTACCTTGCACGAGTGCGCCAGCGTGGAGAGTCAAAAACTTTAAGGCAGCGCCTCACGTGCCTTGCACGAGGGTGCCAGCGTCCAGAGTTAAAAACTCTGAGGCAGCGCCTCAAGTGCCTTACACGAGGGCGCTAGCGCCAGATTTAAAATCTTTCTATTAAGCAGAGCCATTGGATCAAAGATCCAACGGAGATAATAAATCATCAAAATACAGAATTAAATTCTCTTGAGCAAATATTCCTCAAATCTTTCTAAACAAGAAAGATTATTTTCTATAAAACATAGCACTGTTGGATTAAAAATCCAATGGTGATTAAAAATCACCAAGCTACAGAATAAGCTCTGTATGGGGAAATATTTCCCTAATCTTGTTAAAAAGAAGAAAGATATTTTCTGTAAAATAGAAGTCCTTGGATCAAAGATTCAACGGCGGATAAAATCCACAAATCAATTAAAAATCTCTCAACGAGATATTTCTTTAACTAAATCAACAAACTTGCCTCCACTATATAAAGGACGTCTGATAGAGAGAAACCCCCCATAAGCTTTGAGAAAAATAAAGAAGAAAGGTTTAAGAAGGAAGAAAGAAGAATACCTTTCTTCGAGGTAAATAAAAAATAGAGATCAGAGCATCTCATATGTATATTCAAGAGTTTAACTCTTCTCAAAGAACTTAGTTCTTTCTCTGGTTCTGAGGTCTATGAGACAAGTCTCCCACAAATGAGAATTTAATTCTCATGGGGATGAACTTGTTCTTGGGGATCAAAGATCTAGAAAAGAACAGAGAATTGAACTCTTCAGAACAGAACACCCAAAGAAAACCTAGCGCTAAGCGCCTCACGTGTCCCTCATGTGGGCGTTGCTCAATAAGAGTGCTTAATGGTTGGTGCTCAGCGCCTCACGTGATCATCACATGGGCGTTGTTTAATAAGGAGTGACTGGTACTCAGCGGTTGGCGCTCAACGCCAAGCTCCTCACGTGTTCTTCATGTGGGCGCTGCTCAATAAGGAGTGCCTAGCACTCAACGGTTGGCGCTCAGCACCAAGCACCTCACGTATTCCATAGGTGAGCGCCATAAAGAGCGTTTAACAATTCATAAAAATAACAAAAAAAAGAAGGGAAAATAAAGTAAGGTAAAGGGTAGGTGTCAGAACCCATATCAATGCCCAGCATAGTTTGCACAGAAAAGGGACTGAGTTCAAGCAAGTGTTTAACACTTTATTCAAAGACTGAGTGGGCTGAGTCCAAGTTGACCAAATCCCCAATCCAGATCAACCGAGCCCATGTGCTCATCTTTTTCCAAATTGGTCTTAGTCCTAAGCGTGACAACTGATCTTCCAACGGACATTGGTTCAAGGGTATGTTCCCCTCCGAACGGCGGCCGGGACGCGGGGACGTCCATGCCTGAGGTTCGGGGCAGATGCTAATTGGTGCTATCCGTCCACCTCTCCGAAGATGCCAAGTTGATTTATGGCACCATGTATCGAAGGTTTAAACGGATGCGGCCGATGTAGCAGACTTCGTCAGATTCCCCCTCGTTTGAGGGGTTTTTGATTGTGGGGACGCTCTTCCCTGCAGGCACAAGCCCCTGCAGTTAATTACGCTACCGCATCGCGGTAACAACTTTCTCCTTCTCCAGATGGTCACTTCGTGTCGTGTGTGTTTATTTTATGTTTTGTTGCCCGTGGATTGTTTACAGAGACCGAGTTATGTCGTCGCCCGTAGGGCGTGGACTAGTCCAAATCCGTGTTATCTTAGATTTGGGTTTGGGGGTTTGGTTTGAGGATACGTTAGCCATATTTGAGGCTAAGATCAACTCAAACGCTTGTTAAGGATACGTTAGTCTAGTTTGAGACTAAGATCAACTTAACGGGATCGTTTAGATCCGACAAAAGAACGTTTGGGTTCTATTGTTCCGGTTTAGGGACATAGTGGTCCATTGAAATGTGTGGCCGTCGGGACCCGTCACCTCTCTGACGACGTTGAAGGATTACAACAACAGATGTCAGAGGAGTTCAGAGATGTACCCTTGAGCCAAAGTTGATTGGGGGAATCTATAGTCCAGTTTGAGATTAAAGTCTGTTTGAAAGGTTTAAGGATACGTTAGCCACATTTAAGGCTAAGATCAACTTAAATGGGATCGTTTAGATCCAACAAAAGAGCGATTGGCTCTATTGTTCTAGTTTAGGGACATAGTGGTCCATCGCTAGTTTAAGGACATTGCGGTCCATGGGTAGTTTAAGGACATTGCGGTCCAGGTTAAGGACGTCGTAGTCCATGGGTTTAAGGACCCCACAGTCCATTGTTAGTTTTAAGACATCTCGGTCAAGGTTAAGGACGTCGTAGTCCATGGGTTTAAGGACCCCACAGTCCATTGTTAGTTTTAAGACATCTCGGTCGAGGTTAAGGATGTCGTAGTCCATGGGTTTAAGGACCCCACAGTCCGTATCAATGTGTGGTCATCGGGACCCGTCACCTCTTTGAAGATGTTGAGGGATTACAACGCCAAGTATCAAAGGAGTGAAGAGATGTACCCTGGAACCGGAGTGGATTAAATAGTCCTTGGCCCAATTTGGGATCAAGACCAATTAATTATGTTATGAGCCCATTAGCCCAGTTAATTACGAATTGAGGACTTATGGCCAGCTTGGGCTAAGTCCAATCATGTCTGGAATATTGGCTTCCTGTTGGTCCATTGAAGGAGAGACTTTGTCTCTGGCCATTTAGCCAATTGGGCCAAAGCCTAGTGCTAAACACTACAGACCAATCAGTGTTGAACACTGGGAATGAAATTGACAGGTTAGTGTTTAACACTAAAAGATAATTGGTGTTAAACACCAGCAACAAGGCTTTCAAATTAGCATTAAATACTAAAACAGATCAGTGTTAAACACTGGCAACGGAGATCTCAAATTAGTGTTAAACACTAAGGTAATCAGTGTCGAACACTGCAAATAAAGTTCTTTGATTAGTGTTGAACACTAAGGCCCAACAATGTTTTAACACTGGATTCGGGAGTTCCAATTTAGTGTTAAACACTAAGGCAAGAGGGGTCACGTGGCAACACGTGAGAGCGCCCTCCCTTCATTTGTTCTTCTGAGGAGATCGCGTTCTTGGAGCATCACGTGTCATCACGTGACGGGTGTTTAAATGAGGTATGTTAAAGCTTCTGTCAAGGGTCACGTGGGTCACGTGAGGACTGCCTCAAAGGGCTTTCTGTAGATCTTTTGGGGGGGTCACGTGGTGACACGTGACCCTTCTTTTCTGTAGTTGTTTAGAATTAATCCCTTTCAGGAATTGAATTTCTCGTAGGGTTGAACCCTGACAATAATTCCAGAGGAATTAAATTCCTAGTTCCTTTTGAAGAGTTGAACCCTGAATTTTCTATAGGAATTAAATTCCTCATATATATGAAGAACTGAATAGGGTTAAACCCTAATAAAAGCTTTAAGGAATTAAACTCCCACTCTCTGTTAGAGAATTATTCTGGGGAGTAAGATTAAGGGAATTACGTTCTTGTTGTTTTAACAGAACTAAGTTCTTAATTAGGGTTAAACCCTGTTTCTTTTTATTCTGAAGGAATTAAATTCCCATGACACAGGGTCAAACCCTAATTTTAATTTAAAGGAATTAAATTCCTATAGTTCTGTGAGAATTAAATTCTCGTGCTTCCATTCCCTCTCTATGCTTTGGATCTGCATGGCAGGATCTCAACCCATTGAGAATTAAATTCTCAACTTCAAGGGGAGATGTGCGCTTTACAGATCCTCCATCTAAGATAGAAGAAATATGTTCTTCTGTTTTACATCAGAGTTGAACTCTGTTGAGGATTAAATTCTCTTTCTTTCAAAAAGCCTTCCCTTTCTTACCTAGGGTTTTCTTTTGCAGAAGATCCAGATTCCTCAAAGTATCAAGGCTCTCTCCCTTTTCTTCCCTCTGCGTGTATATATCCTTTTTTTGTGTGTCTCGGCTCCTATTTATAGGAGAAGCAGCCGAGTCAATTAGTTTTTTGACGAATCTTCATTGAGAGATTTGATTTGCATCCATCATTCGTTCTGGACCTTTGGATTATTAGGTGAATTTTATTCACCATTGGATTTCAAATCCAGCGATTCTACTTTGTGATTTCTGTTAGATTTAAAAGGGAAATCTTCCCAAATAGATAGATGATATTTAATCACTCTAAATCTTTAATTCAATCGGTTGCTTTTGGAAAGACTTGAGAGGTCTTTTCTCAGAATTTAATTCTGTTTAACAAATGGGCTTTGAAAGCTGGTCACGTGCGGCCACGTGACCCTTGGTCACGTGTGGGCACGTGACCCTCTTGTAACGAGCCCTTTTCTTCTTTTGCACTCTGCCTTCTTCTGCTGCTTAGCCGTCACGTACCACCACGTGACCCCTGGTCACGTGTGAGCACGTGACCCTCGTCTGGAGTCTTTTTCTTGATTTAACCGGAGAATGAGTCTGATGTTTTGAGCGTCACGTGCCAACACGTGACCCTGGTCACGTGGGAGCACATGACCTCTTCTGAAGCCTTTTCCTTGATTTGATCAGGGAACCAATGTGCCTATGCCGCTTGCTTTTAAATGTCACGTGCCGACACGTGACCCTGGTCACGTGGGAGTACGTGACTCTTTCTGAAGCCCTTTTCTTCGATGTAGTTGGGAAACTGAACTTGTCTTGCTGATGCTTTTAGGTGTCACGTGCCAACACGTGACTGCTGGTCACGTGTAAGCACGTGACCCTTTTCTGAAGCTTTTTCCATAAGCTTTTCTGATTTTAAATCAGGAAACAGGGTACATTTCCTCATACCTCTGATACATGTCGTTGTAATTCTTCAGCGTCTTCAGAGACGTGGTGGGTCCCGATAACCAATAACTTTTGGTGCACTCCCAAACCGATGCGCACATCTAACCACTGACCACAACGTCCTTAAACTAGCCACGAACCGCAACGTCCTTAAAGTAAGCTACGGACCGCAACGTCCTTAAACTAAGCTATGGACCGCAACGTCCTTAAACTAGCCGTGGACCGTAACGTCCTTAAATTAAACCCTCACCCCAAAATGGTGATCTACAGACTATAATGTCCCTAAACTAAAACGATAGATCCCAAATGCTCTTTTGTTCGATAAAAAATGATCCTAAACCCCCGTTAAGTAGATCTTAGTCCAAGATCGGACTAACGCATCCTTAACAAATATTTATGTTGATCTTAATCTCAAACAAGATTAATGGTCCTTAAATCAACCCAAACCCAAATCTAAAAATATATGGATTTGGACTAATCCATGCCCTAGGGGCGACAACATAAATTAGTCTTCGTATGCAATCCACGTGTAACCAAAAATAAAACAAACACACACGACATGAAGTGAACTTCTAGAGCAGGAGAAAGTGGTTACCGCGATGCGGTAACGTAATTAAGTGCAGGGGCTTGTGCCTGCAGGGAAGAGCGTCCCCACAATAAAAAAAACCTCACAATGAGGGGGAATCTGACGAAGTCTTCTACAACGGCCGCATCCATCCAAACCTCCGATACACGATGCCATAAATCAATTTGGCATCTTCGGAGAGGTGGATGGATAAACCCAAATAGCATCTGCCCCCAAATTCAGGCACGACGTTTGTCTTCCCGGTTTTCGGCGGAAAACAGATTCTGGCATGCCCGATGGGACCTTATCCTCTTTCCACTCCACACTTCGTGTGTCGTGTTCGCGAATGAATCGCGGTTTAATACGGTTGCTCTTATATTAGAGGTACTAAGATTTGGTGCCTTGCTCCATGTAGAAAAGGAGATAACATCGATGGCCTCCAGCTGCACCAACTGCAACAGCAATTCCCGCTCCGCCCTGACTGGAGGAGTAACTTATGGGCCCCAAGTGGCCTCCATCTTTGCAATGCCGGTGGAACAGATGACTCAGGCCACCACTGGACTGTTTTTTGGGACCATGCTACCACCATCAAGCTTCAGCGTCCTGATGCTACCACAGGAAGCTCCAAAGAAGTCGATCTTCGATCGGCTTGCAACCACCGTGGCCCCTCTCAACAGGTCATCCAAGTCTGCCACCTCGGTCTTTGACCAACTGAGTCGAAGCCCCAGTAGGCTTGCAAAGAGGCTCGCGATACCTGAAGGGGTTATCCCGAAGCAAATAGCCATTCGAGTTCCGGCAGATAAAGTCGTCGAAGGGGCTTCTCCTACTAAAGGATCGATCTTCACAAGACTGGCCGTTCCAATTCCTGGTTTCGGCAAAGTCACCAAGACTGCTTCCCCTATCAAAAGATCGGCCTTTGAAAGATTGACCATCCCCTCTCAATGGACGTCAGTCTTCAATAGGCTGGCACCAGCAGTAGCCCTTCATCAGAGCAAGGGGCATGGCGAAGCCATTCCCATAACGAAGGAAATCCCATATGCACGACATGCTTAACGTCGCCACTGGCGCCGGGTGAGAAGAGCTGGGGGCAACTCCCCCTCTGGACTTACCTCACCAGCTCCAATGGTGGAAATTGACGCTGCTGTTCCAACTGGGAACAACTTTGATCCACTCAGGAGGGTGCGAAAGAACTCTCCAACCGCTGTACTAAAGAAGTCTCCTCCACATGTTGAAAACATGGTACAGGCGAAGCCGGAACAGCCCCCTCCGCGGCTGTCCTCTCGAATCCACAGAGTCTGGCGGAAAGTTCAGGGTTCTGTGATCAACAAGGATTATTCTCGTCGACCGGAGAAAATGAAGGTTCGACAAGAGGGAAGTCATCCCTCTAGCATGAAGCGAGGGACTTTTTAGGTGCCTGTTACAATAGCTCCTTCGATTTCGACTTCTCCAAAAAAGAGAAGGCCAGAGAATCTACCACCACCGGCGGCAAATCCCAAGGGTGATGGATTCAAATGCCCCAAGTCTGGGGGCGTGATCGTGCACACGGTATACATGGCTTCCGGGAAAGAAGAAAGCCGTGCTTCTGCAGGTTATCGACCACTCACTCGGTCATTGACAAAAGCTCAGGAGCAGCAACAAAAGCTCCAAGAAATGCCGATGAAAATGCCAGCACTCACCAGGCAGAAAGAGTGCCGGGAGTCAATATCTGAGCAGCGTAAGGAACAAGAGACTGACACTGAGTTCTTGCGAAGGGTGCTGGAAAGGAAGGATAAGGAGGCCGCAGAATAGGCCGCTAATATAAAATAGATGGCGCTTCTGTTCCAAGATATAGTTGGGATGATGATCCAGCCGGAACCTCCAGCCGAAGACCCTCCAATAATCATCGAAGACGACAGAGGGGAAACGTCCAACCCCTCTCCGGCTGTCTCAGCAGCCCAAGAAGAGACAATTTCTAAGACTGCCCTTGACGACTACATAGCTCAACAAATACGAGCTCATCAGGCAAGCGAAGCGGCTGGCCAGGTTGTCAGAACTGGGCGACCTTATCCAGGCTGGTACGATCAAATCAAGTACCCGCCGGGATATACGATCCTTAAATTTCACGTGTATAAGGGAACAGGCAATCCCTATCAGCACGTCACTCAGTTCAGAGCTCTATGCGGCAATATTGGAGGTGACGACAAACTGCTGCTTCGCCAATTCGTCGGCAGCTTGGCGGAGACAACATTTGAATGGTACTCGGAGCTTCCGAATGACTCCATCAAAACATTTACAAAAATGGAGCTACTGTTCACGCATCGTTTCGCAAGCGCAAGCGAGCGCACCCCAATCACCGAATTAATCAATGCCAGGGTGAAGCCGGGAGAAACCTGGGTTCAATACGCAATTCGATGGCGGAACCTATGGTCAAAATGCAAACAACGCATAGAAGAAGCTCATGCCGTGGGTATGTTCGTGGGGACCCTTGATCCTCAGGCGACTATATCCCAATTTATGATGTTCTTCAAGCCTACCACCTTCCAGGCCTTGATTGACAAGCTGGCCCAAATGGACCAGATGGGCCATAGGCCATCCTCTTCAAAAACGGATCTCCGGAATGAAAAGGGCAAAGGGAAAGCGATTTTCGTTGCCAACGCTCAACAACAATCGAGTGACCCGAAACCTATTGCTCGCCAAAGAAACAAACCATGATCCCTCGAAGAGAAGTTGAGACGTCTTTACTCATTTTCCCGGAATAAAACGAGGAGACTGTTCGAACTGGCAGTGCGCAACAGGGTCATCACTCTGCCGGATCCAAGATGTCCACTGCAGCTTGGTGACGTCAGTAGTCCCAACTACTGCCCCTACCACAGAATAATGGGTCACCTAATCGAAGATTGCTACGTCTTTAAAAAATGGGTTGAGGACCAATACCAACAAGGTAAGTTCGCGCTGTCCGAAAACTGGAAGGTAAACCCGCCACAGCAGCACGCTCTTAAAAATGTGGATACGCCGGGGGCATCATACTCATTTATAGAAGAAGCTCCGTGGGAAGTTGTCCTTTCAGCTAAAACTAAGAGAATGTTGAAGGATCTTCAAGCATGTCCGGCGATCAAATGGAAACGGTTCGCCAAAACCCTGTCAATGGGGATGAAGCTACCACCTGTCAAAGGAAATGCTCCCAGGAGTACGTGCCTCGATGAAGCAGATGAACATCCGAACTACTGTTTATACCATCGGAGGATCACACACCCCACCGAAGAGTGCAACACCTTCAAGAAGTGGTGGCAGGGATATGTGGCCCACCGACAACATTTAAAGAGGATGAAGCGCGAAACTCGTCGACAGCGAAAAAAGTGACAGATGAGCACGGAAAAACAACTGGCAGCTGTTATATGTTTGATACCTATTCGACAAAATGGAAAACCCAAGTTCTCACATTCGGGAGAGATTCTGAGGAAGAAATAACTTTCGGCTCTCTCTTCAAGGAATCCACCTCTGGAAAAGAAGAAGAGGTGAAGAGCTGTGAGAACATTTAGTTGTATAATCGTACGTTGCCTGAAAAGAACCTCGGGACTACAAACAAAGGTTCAAGCAAAAGAGACAAGGGGAAGGAAAAAGTAACTGAGGAAATTGCCCTCGATGATAGAGTCATCGAAGAGCTCACAGCCAAAGACCTGCCTAAAAAAAACAAGGTGGATTACAATGTCCTGGCACACCTGAGGAAGATAGCCTCGCAACTAAGCATACTGGATGCTCTCCTCCTGTCCAAAGAGGCACGAGATTCTCTGATCAATGCATTACAAGAGCCCGATCAGTTTCAAGCCTTCCTTGCAGAAGAAAAGATGAAGGACGAGCTGGAAGAAGTTCATATAGCTGACATCACATTCGGCGATGAAGATCTCCTCCTTGGAACGTGCGAGCACAACCGTCCTCTGTATGTCACCGGATACTGCCACGACATCAAGATAGGGAAGATCCTGGTTGACAACGGGTCCTCCGTCAACCTTCTTAATGTGAGAGTATTGAAGGAGATTTTCATGAACGTTAAACACCTGGCTCAGGACAAAATTACTATCTCCGGGTTCGACTCGAAGTCATGACGGATGCTTGGGTCCATAATACTGAAATTACACTTTGGGATGCTCGTCACCGACATCAAGTTTCATGTCATCGACGCCAAAACTTTCTATAACGCTCTGCTCGATAACGCTCTGCTCGACCGGCCTTAGTAACACGAGTACAACATCATCCCTTCTACACAACATCAGTGTATGAAGTACTTCAAAGACGGCTTCGAGTACACGGTTACAGGGGAGCTAAACCCATTCTCCATAAATGAAGTCCGCAAATATGAAGACGCTAAGTACTTCTTACCAGACTTCGAAGACACGAAAAGATGTCGTAAACCAGAGAATAAACAAAAAGTCGTCGCCACCATTCCGATCTTTGGGAGCGATACCGAGGAAGTTGAAGAATTCTCGGGGCAACCCTCAAGGCAGCAGCCAGGACCACCTACTCTTATTTAGGTCTTCGGCAACGACTCTGAAGACAAAGTCAACACAGTATTCTCTGTTCGTCCATCAATGTGGAACTTCACTGAAGCTGATCAGAGTTTGCAAATCACCATAGTTCCGCAGCAACATTACAGGGAACTCGATGCGCTCGATACATGTTGGGTTACCTACAACGGCAGCAAGGTTTGGGTAGCATCTCTGATGCCAATTTCAAATTTTGCCATTATAGATAACCCTAAACCTAGATCATTAACTAGAGAATCAAACAAAACTAGCATGTTAACACTTTAACATCTAAGAGTTAGGTATTACAACCTTTTTAGTCCGTTCCTTCGCTTCATAACCTCTGTGTTGAGGTCCCTTCGCTACGATCATCAAGTACCCGGACTCTAGAGAGGCTCCATGGAGAGAATGATGCAAGCTTGCTTCTAATCTTCAAATACTAAGATGATCTACCTTGAAGAATCTCAAACCCAAGCTCTTGCTTCACTAATCAAGTATTACCAAAGTAAACACCCTAATCTAAGTGGCTAGAATAGATGAGGATGATGAAGTAGGAATTTTGCTCTCTTTTGTTTTCAATTTCTCACAAAATATCCATCACTAATGAAAAGCTAGAAAGCTTTCAAGTGGAAGAAGAAGAAGAAATCCTTTTATGATGAATAATGAATTATTATGTGAGGTTAGAATTGCAACCATGGGTTAAAGATGACATCCTTAATCCTTGTAGAAAATAAACCATGGGTAGAGGTTTGGGTTGGGTTAACAAATATCTCACCAAAATATCAAAGAATGAGAACAAAAGTCAAAGCTTCAAGAAGCTTCCACAAAGCTTATCCAAAACTTTAACCCTAATCCAAACCCTAACATGTTTTATTCTCAAAACCCTAGTTGCAATTTTAACCCTAACATTTTACAATATTATATATCACATATATAATATATAATGCAACAAAAGAAAATAATACAATTAACATATATCGCATATACATCAATGTATTATCCAGTGAGAAAACGAATCAATAAAGCGAGCTTATATTAGTTAATGTAACGTAATATATCTCATATATAATTATATATTAGATTATCGAATCAACACTTGATCCGATAATCCGGCTATATTACATATAACCGACTAATATAACATGTAACCTTTCATCGAATCAATACTTGATCCGATGACCCGGCTATATCACATATACCCGGCCGATATCACATATCGCGAGAATAGAATACGGTATCTCATATCGTATTATTCTCGATCCCGCACATATCACATATGTGCACCTACTCCGTTTTGCCTGAGCCAGGAAACCTCTGTGTAGGACTCTAAAGAATCGTCAATACGCCGGCAGTAGGTGATGATCATATCAAACACCCACAAGCTGCAAGCGGTCAGCTAAATGTAACAGCCACCCAGGTATTGAGTGATCAGAAGATCAACAAGCAAGCCTGTACATTCTCCTGTGAATGCAACCAATAACACTCCCGTACAGTCCGGTCTCTTCGTCTGATATGTCGCATATCCAGTCTAGGGGTGGTAAACGTCAGACCCCAGTAACCGATAAGTCGTGTCGATATGAGGTCCATAACAGTTCGAGAAACTACTGATAACTCTTACCAGTAAATCTCAGCAACCCTGGCCAGGGATTTCCAGTTATAGCCAATCGAACACAGCACAACATCAACTCCCAATACCGGGAGAGACGAAACCCCTCCTATCGCTCATTGCCTCCATGTGATTCGGGACTGTACCAAAAAGCCACCGTTTTGCACGTTCTCTTGAACGTGGTAAGGTGGAAATCAAAGCACAGTGGGAATCACACAAGACTCTATGACGATCTCGGGTCTACAGACTAACATGTACCAGTGTCACCAGAGAACTGCCATCTGACGTAAGGTATAATACCATCTGGGAGTTCTCGGCGAGTCCGTCCAGTGAACCCAGTCTCCACTGAGCACCCATATACTATCTCTGATGTCAAACACCAATGGATATGGGATCATCCATCGCCCATCTATATGGATTGAGAAGCTATACGCTAGTCTACTCCGGTATATCGATGCCCTATCTCGATACACCTACGACTAGGAACATTTGAAGGATGTACTTAGCGACTACACTGTCCCCACTAGTATGATCTGCATCATAGTCCTGGTAGTCAAGTACTCATCCTAAGGGCTTTATCAACATGTAACATAGAGATAATCAGAGTACATGTTAAGATAAAGAGAAACCAGATAGCATATTATCATGTCGAGCAAGAAAGTCCTCCATATATATGTCCAAGCATCCACTACAATATACATTGTATGTACAGTAATGGCCTCTAGGGCATACATATCACTAACAATCTCTCACTTGCACTAGGGCCATCTGTTGTAGTATCTCATACCCAACAATCAGCCGTGGTTGAAGTATCTCATACTCAACCATCCCATAAAAGTCTCTACTTGGAAATAGGCCTTTGTGAGTGGATCCGTGTTGTTGTCCTTTGTATCTACTCTCCTTACCTCGATCTCCCTGGAGATCATCCATCTCCATGATCAGGTGATACTGCCTAAGAATATCTCTGGATCTCCGATGGGACGGGGGGTTCCTAGGCATAAGCTACAATTCTATTATCATACAATGGTAGGAACGAAGTTCATCTCATGAACTTATATATATCCAGACTGCCTCTTTGGTAGCATCCTTGGTAGCGATGTATCTTACCTTTATCGTCTAGTTTGCCACGGTAACTAGCTTGGAACTCTTCCAACATACCATCCCTCCACTGAAGGTAAAGACAATGCCTGTGACTGATATTCAGTCGACCTTACCACCCTGGAAGCATTCTAGTGATTCTCCCCAGGATCGATTGATACCATCTCACTACACCTAGTGAGAATCCTAACATCCAATTAGATCTATCTCATAGATCCAAAGCCCAGGATTTAAGAGGCACCACGTTGATCCTATATGGAGAATCCTTGTGATAAGAGGAGATTGACCGAGCGTAGTATAGGAAATTTTTTCCCTATCAAAAGTATGGCATCCACGTACAATACGAGGATCACCACCATACTCCTTACTACCTTTTTGTATATACTAGGTTCATCTACCATTTTGATGAAGTCAAACTCTTTGACTACTTCATCAAAACAGACGTTCCAACTTCGCGATGCCTGATTTATCCCATAAAACAACTTCTACATGTTTTCGCTGCTCCCACTGTCTACGAAGCCTTCTGGCTGTGTACTTATAGACGCTCTCTTCTAAATCATCATTTTAAAAAAAAGCAGTCATGACACCCAACCGCCAGATATCGTAGTCATGGTATGTAGCAGTGGTAAGTAGGATCTGGATGGACTTAAGCATTGCTTTGAAAGTCTCAACTTTTCCATGTACACCAAGTAATCTTCTCAAGATATACCTGCTCTTGATGGGGATTTAACCCTTCAGATAAAGCAACCAAAGTCCATACTTTGTTGGTGTATATGGATTCCATCTCAGATCGCTTAGCATCCAGCCATTCTCACAGAGTCCCCACTCTTGATGGCCTGCTCGAAACAAGTTGGGTCATCATCTCATGATGCAATCCTCACTCCTACTGTTATAGAGAAACCGAAGTATCTCTCAGGTGGGTGAATAACCCTACCAGATTGGTGGAGAGGCTGAGATTTGTTGGAAACTATTGAATTCTCCGGTTCTACCAAATCATCAGCTGCAGTTTGTATAGCTGGAACTCCTTCCAGTTCTAACTCATGACCACTAATTTCTTCACAAGAAATTCCCTTTTTCTCAAAAAGGTGGCATGCCGAGAAATAAAACACCTTTTGTTCCTCGGTTCGGTAGAAGATATTCCCTTGCGAATGCTTGGGATATCATATAAACTTCCACAGAACTGACCTTGCCTCGAGCTTGTCCGGATTTTGCTTTTAGACATTGGCCGGACAACCCCAAATCATAACATCCTTAAAAGATGGGCTCTTCCCATATCATATCGCATATGGAATGGCAGGCATCTGATTTGGTTGGAACCCTATTCAATAGGTATACAGCTTCACAAGTGCATAACCCCCAAAAGGAAATAGACAACTCATTAGTACTCATCATAGAGCACACCATATCACATAGGGTGCGATAGCTCCGCCCCGATACACCAACGTGTTGTGGTGCATTCGGAGGAGTAATGCTGAGAGAGAATCTCATTCTCCTTCAGAATAGTCCAGGAATTCCGTGCTCAAGTATTTTCCTCCCTGATCACATCAAAGGACATAATACTTATACCCGTTTTGGTTCTCTACTTCTGACTTATATTCATTAAATTTCTTAAAAGCTTCAGACTTGTGTTTCAACAGGAACATATGTCCGAATCTTGAGAGATAATCAGTGAATGTAATGAAGTACAAAGAACCGGTCCTGGCATTTGTAGACAGGGGACCTTCATACATCATCATGTATCAATCCCAAGAGTTCACTAACTCTTTCTCTGTTTCCAATAAAAGGAGTTGTGGTCATCTTATCTTTGTGACATGACTGGCAAGTTTCACAAGATGTAAATTCAAACTGATTTAAATATGCATCTTTATGTAACTTCAGCTAGTCAGGTCACATTGATATGACCTAGTCTACAATACCTCAAGAAGGATTTGTTCATTTCTGAACTCTTCCTCTTGTGTGTGTTCTGTACGTTAAGAACTGTGGTTTGATTTAGAACATATATACTTTTAGATAACGAGCCTGAACCGATCAACTCTTGATATAGGAAATATTCAAAACATTATCCAACAATACAAAATTATATCCTTCTTTACTAAATAAAGAGACTGATATGATGTTGTATATCAAGTTCGGTATCTAATAACATTCGTTCAGAATCAATGTATTTGGTAATACAGGGTGATAACTGCCAACATACTTGGCTGCAACACTTACACCATTTTTAACTCTTAAAACTTATCACCCTTTCTCAATTCTCTACCTATCTGTAGCCCATGTAACAGATTACATTTATGGGATCCTGATCCGGTATCTTATAGCCAGGACGTAAAGATAACTGAGAAACAGTTCTCGGTAATGAACACACCCGAAGAAGATGCATTATCATACACTTTCTTCGTTTGGGCGGCACGGGAATTTTGGTAATCCCCTATTTCCTGCTCAGTCTTATAACATTTATAAGTTGGAGCGGGACCAACGTTCCTAGCGCAGTATAACAAGCGGGTTCGGTCAATATATCCGTATTTTTTATCTTGATTAAGGCGTGACATGGTCGCTACCTGGAGAGAGAGAGAGAGAGAAGAAAACACTCAGCATATGCTCTTGCAAGATTAGATTGGTTATTAATATATCTAATCAGGATGGCTCCCACTGTTTTAGTCAAATCTTCCTTCAAACCCTAAAAGGAAAGACTAGCCGGGATTAATTACACCTTACAAGTTCACCAATCATTCAGCCAGGCCAGTGCCGGTACTTTGAGAGAGGTTCCCCGTGCTTTCGCACGGACCTAATTAAAATAAACCTTGTTTTCCCAAGGGCGTAACCCCGTTGATACCTTTCTAGACACCTATTTGATCGGCTATTTATAATGTGTAAAACTTTTCCAGGAGTAACTCTTACTCACAGCGGGTATCGGGATCCAACTATCTTATAGGAGGTATGCAATCTCATTGCAAATTTCAACACTTGAAATTCCCGATAATATTTTACCCCTAGCAGCTATATGACCTTAACATAGTCAACAAATCATAAGTGCTGGTCAAGTTCAACCCGTCATTTCCCAATTGAATTAAACCCACCCGCACGACCCTTAACATAGTCAACAAAGTCGCACGACTATCCTAACTCAATCGCATCATATGCTTATACAGATAAGTATAAATGGTTACCGCGCACTATGCCTTGATAAGGTCAACAAACGTAGCACGAATACTATGATGTACTGTCACGACCCGAGAGTACGGAACGTGACCGGCACTTAGATTACGAAGCGTCTAGAGGCGCCATGTAACCTAAGTAAGCCGAAGCCCAGAAATCTAAACCATATAAAAGAAGAAGAAGTAAAAGAAACATGAAGAAAAACAAGTTTAAAAGTATCAGCAAATTTTCCCAAAAATTTCGGCAGAGTCTCCTCTGTAAAAACTGGCCCCCAAATGGGTACAACAAGTATAATATACATAAACAATAAAAAGCATCCCCAAACGGGTGCTAGCTCAACGCCAACTGGCGGAAACAACCACAACAAGCACAATAATATACAACGCCAAAGGGCGAGACTCAAAACTCAAAATAAAACAAAACCACCAGATCAGAATAATATATGCGCGACTCTAAGGTCAAAATAAAAGACTGGTCCAATAAACTTATCAAGTAATACAAGTATGGTTGATGGAGCTTACTAGATACAAATGAATGAATAAAAGTACAATGGTGGTTCGGATACAAGTGAACCAACCTACCGTGCAAATCACCCTGAAAGAATAGATGTGCCAGCAAGCTGCCAGGGAAACCTGTACACCGAACCTGTAATAAAATTTGGCACAACGGGGGTGAGTTGCCAACTCGTGAGTAGAAGACATCTACGAAAAGAAATCGAATGCACGACGCTATCCTAGGTCATAATAATACACTACTAAGTCCCAATCATCTAGTAATAGCAGGGTAATACTACGTGTAAGTGCAGATACTCCGTGCTCGTGTCAGTACCTTATATAATACTATGTCATATGAATGAAATGCATGCACCATGAATGTAAAGTAACAAATCCTGAAATCCAGATATATATGTATAAGAAATCTTTAGCTGTTATCATAGTAGAATGTGTATAAGAATCTGAAATCTCAACAATGAAATCCATGGAAATCCGTGTCAAGCATCGACACAACACATGTAATCTCAAGTCTCAATATCTCGGGCTCCGTCAGTCCGGATCGGCCCATATCATCAAATCTCACGACAACGGTCTGTAAGTCCACGTTGCGACCCCCGGTTCTTACGGGGAGGCGGAAACGGTATAAAAATCAAATTTTTAGCGCAAGGGGCAACATGGACTAAGTAAAGTCGGGATCTTTAACTAAACTAAAACTAGCAAACTTGCTAAAGAGATTTAGCTACTCGGATGAAGATGGTTATACCTAAACTTGAACTCCTTCTTCTTCAAACTTTTGTAGAGGTTGATGGTTCTCTTCTTGTCGCCTTCTTCCGTCGAAGATGGATCCACCTCGAGGGTTCGACCTTTGGGCTCTTTCTCGAACTTGGAGTGAACTAGAATCTCCGGCTTGCTAAACCCTTGATCCTAAAGTGAGTAGAGAGTGTCAAAGGGGTGCTTTTCTTTTTAAAGAGAAGGATTCTCAACACATGAGAAGGGTTCTCTTTTGCTAGAGGAAGAAGAAGATGAAGTGAGGAGAGAGAAGCTAAATGAGATAATGAGCTATCTTTTTCTTTCTTGCAACCATAATGCCAAAAGAAAAAGAATTATCTAAATTAATAATAATAATAATGAAAATGAAAAGGTTGATGGAAAGTTTAGGAATGACCATTATCATTTCAAACATTAAATGAATTTGCTAAAATCAAAGAGCATCTTTCTTTTGTAATGATGATGGTCAAAACTTCAACCATGGTCAACAAGTCAACCATGGTCAACAAGTCAACATAAAAACCAACCATGACACAATTTAATTTTATTATATATTATTAATTGATAAAACAAAAATCCATTAGGGTTTGGAAAAAGACGACTGTCAACTGTGCATACGCACCCGTTCCGAAACCCTAATGAAAGCCCTCTTCCTCTTCCTCAAAAAAACCGTGCATACACACCTGCATCCTTGTTCCGAGGAACATGAATACTGAGAGATAAAAGCAACCCCAAAACATATACCAGCATCTGACTCAAACCAGAGCCAGCCAGTAATATCCGTCCGGACTCCAAACGTGCACAAGTGCGCGGATGAGAACGAACCCTGTCGCAAAACCATGCGACCTCTACTCTGTTTTGCCCAGAGGCGAATACCCTCTGTGTGGGACTCTAATGACTCGGCACTACGCTGGCAGTGGGTTTAACCACAGACCGCAAGCGGCACTAGCTGTGCATAACGGTCCCCAGGTAGATGCCGACAAGAAGGCTGACGAGGTGAAACCCCATCTGAACTCCTACTGAGTCTGAATGTGACATTCTCCGTACAGTCCGGTCTGTTCGTCTGATACATCGCACGTCGGGCCTAGGGGGCGGTAAAACGTCAGTCCCCCAATAGCGGTACAAGTCGTGTCGGAGTGAAGCCCAAAACACCCTGAGATAACACTGGAACCTACCAGTATATCTCGCTTGCCCTGGCCAGGGACTACTCGTGTAATGGCTCTCCTAGACACAGCGCGATGTCAACCCCCAATACCAGGAGAGACGAATCCTGTCTAACCGTCACTGCCTCCAAGTGCTTCGGGACTGCACCCAACCACCACCTGTTTGCACGACTCCTTTGAGCCGTGGTAGGGTAGTGATCAAAGTGCAGTGGGAACACACTCGAGGCGAAGTGCCAGTGTCAAGTCAGCGGACTAAGATGTACTCATGTCACCTGGGAACTGATAACTGACGATAGGTATAATACCAACCTGTCAGTTCCCGACGAGTCCTGTCCAGTGTACTCGTAACCTAACGAGCACCGTATACTATCTCCAGTACGACGTACTGATGGCTGTGGGACAGACCATCTCCCACACTGGGATGAGAAGCGCATACGCTAGTCTACTCCGGAGTATCGATGCCCTGTCTCGATAGTCCTGCGACTAGGGACCTGTATAAGGATGTGCTTATAGATTACCCAGCCCCCACTAGTGTGACTGCCATCACAACGCTGGTAATCAAGCAAAGATCCTAAGGGCTCCACTAATGCGTATATGTGATATTGCAAAATAAACACATGTACACATTGAAGTAGAAACAAACCAAGTAGCATACTACTATATTGAGCAAGATTGTTTATACAAGGTGAATATCCCAAGCTTCTATTAAGTAATATACAAACTAGTATGATACAGTAATGGCCTCTAGGGCATATACACTAACAATCTCCCACTTGCACTAAGGCCATTTACTGGCGTATCGAAGACCTATCATCTCGATCAGCCGCTCGAACTGAGTCTGGGGTAGGGCCTTGGTGAATGGATCTGCAGTGTTTTCTTCTGAAGCAACCCTCCGAACCTCGATCTCCTTGCGATCCACGATCTCCCTGATCAGGTGATACCGCCTCAAGATGTGCCTGGATCTCTGATGGGACCTGGGTTCCTTCGCTAAAGCTATAGCCCCGTTGTTATCGCAATACAGAGGTATTGGGTCAACAATGGACGGAACCACCTGAAGTTCTTTCAAGAACTTCCTTATCCAGACAGCTTCTTTTGCGGCATCAGATGCAGCGATGTATTCCGCTTCCATAGTCGAGTCTGCAACGGTTTCCTGTTTGGAACTCTTCCAACACACCGCCCCTCCATTGAGGGTAAAGACAAAACCCGACATGGACTTGGAATCATCCTTGTCACTCTGGAAGCTGGAGTCAGCAAAGGCCTCGATCTGGAGGTCTTTTCCGCCATACACCAAGAACATCTCCTTAGTCCTCCTCAGGTACTTGAGAATGTTCTTTACTGCTATCCAGTGTTTCTCCCCAGGGTTTGACTGATACCGGCTTACCACACTCAGTGCATAAGCTACATCCGGTCTGGTACACAACATCGCATACATTATAGAGCCTATCGCAGAAGCGTAGGGTATAATAGACATGCGATCCCTCTCCAAATCAGTCTTGGGAGACATCTCTTTAGAGAGGGTGATCCCGTGACAAGCCGGTAGGTTACCGCGCTTGGAATCTTCCATACTGAATCTTTTCAGTACGGTGTCGATGTACCTGGACTGTGAAAGTCCTAATATCCTCTTAGATCTATCACGATGGATCCGGATCCCCAGGATGTATGAGGCATCACCCAGGTCTTTCATGGAGAATCTGTGTGACAAGAAACCCTTGACAGATTGTAGCATAGGAATGTCATTTCCTATTAAGAGAATGTCATCCACGTATAAAACAAGGAATACAACAGTTCTCGCTACAAATCTACTATAGATGCATGGTTCATCTGGATTTTTGATAAAGTCAAATTCCTTGACCGTCTCATCAAAACAGATGTTCCAACTCCGCGATGCCTGCTTTAGTCCATAGATGGACTTAAGCAACTTGCACACCTTTCCGCTGCTCCCACTCTGAATGAAACCCTCTGGCTGATCCATATAGACACACTCCTCTAAATTTCCATTTAGAAAAGCGGTTTTTACGTCCATCTGCCAAATCTCATAATCGTGGAAGGCAGCAATGGCAAGAAGGATCCGAATGGATTTCAGCATAGCCACTGGAGAAAAGGTTTCGTCATAGTCCAAGCCAGGTCTTTGACGGAAACCCTTTGCTACAAGTCTAGCTTTATAGGTCTCAACCTGTCCATCTACACCAATCTTCCTTTTGAAGATCCACTTGCATCCTACGGGTTTTACCCCGTCTGGAGCAATGTCCAACGTCCATACTTTGTTGGTGTACATGGACTCCATTTCGGTCCGCATTGCATCCAGCCATTTTACCGAGTCAACGCTCTGAACGGCCTGTTGGAAGCTAGTAGGCTCATCATAGTCTATGATGCAATCCTCTCTATCCCCGTCTATGAGAAAACCGTAGTATCTCTCGGGCGGATGAGACTGCCTACTACTTCTGCGGAGCGGCATAGGAATGTCCTGTTCATTTGAACCCTCTGGTTCCATTAAGCTTTCAGTAATAGTCTGTGGTTCTGGAATTTCTTCCAGTTCTATTGCGCTCCCACTTACTTCTTTTTCTAAGAACTGATGTTCCAGAAAATGGGCATTACGAGAAACAAGGACTTTTTGTTCCTCTGCGTAATAGAAAAGATACCCCCTGGAGTTCTTTGGGTATCCCACAAACTTGCACAGTACTGAGCGCGCCTCGAGCTTGTCCGTATGCTGCTTTTTGACATAAGCTGGACATCCCCAAATCTTCAGGTACTGAAGATAGGGTTTCTTCCCACTCCATAATTCATATGGTGTGGTAGGCACAGTCTTAGTAGGAACTCGGTTCAAAAGGTATGCAGCTGTTTCTAGCGCATACCCCCAGAATGATCGCGGTAACTCAGCGTTACTCATCATGGACCGTACCATATCCAATAGGGTCCGGTTCCGTCTCTCCGATACACCGTTATGTTGCGGAGTGTATGGAGGAGTAAGCTGAGAGAGAATCCCATTCTCTTTTAAGTAATTCAGGAACTCGGCACTTAAGTATTCTCCACCTCGATCCGATCTTAGAATCTTTATACTTTTGCCGGTTTGTTTTTCTACTTCATTCTTAAATTCCTGGAATTTTTCAAAAGATTCTGACTTATGTTTCATTAAGAAGACATAACCGTATCTTGAAAAATCATCCGTAAAAGTAATGAAGTAAGAATAACCGCTTCGCGCATGTGTAGACATTGGACCGCACACGTCGCTGTGTACGAGTCCCAAGAGCTCGCTCGCTCTTACTCCGTGTCCATTGAACGGAGTCTTTGTCATCTTTCCTTTGAGACAGGATTGACAAGTGGCATATGATTGATATTCGAACGGATCCAAATATCCTTCTGTATGTAACTTAGTCAACCTTCTCTCATTGATGTGACCCAGTCTACAATGCCATAAGAAAGTCTGATTGATATCTGGAGTCTTTCTTTTGTGTGTATTCTGGACATTGAAAATCTGTGGTTGGTTTAATACGTATATACCATTGCTCAGTGTACCTGACCCAATCAGAACTTGATTAAGGTGAATGTTTACAACATTACTTACAAACGCAAATTCATAACCTTCTTTAGAAACCAAAGATACAGAAATGATATTACAAGTTGCGTTGGGTACAAAAAAGCAATTACGCAAAACCAAAACATGCCCATCTGACATTCCCAGGTGATAGTCCCCCACGGCTTTAGCATCCATGCTAGCTCCGTTCGCAACTCTGAGGGTCATGTCACCTGCCTTCAAAACCCTACGGTTTCTCAACGCCTGCAAAGAATTACAGATATGAGATCCTGATCCGGTATCCAATACCCAGGAAGTAGAGTTTATAGAAAGACAGTTTTCAATAACATACACACCTGAAGCTGAAGCCGCAACCTGCTTCAGTTCCTGTGTCCTGGCTTTCCAAGCCCTGCAATCTTTCTTCCAGTGTCCACTCTTATGACAATAGAAGCACTCTTCCTTTCCAACAAGCTTCCCCGCAATCTTTGTTGCCTTTTCCTTTCCCTTCGTACCCACTTTACTAACACCGCCTCTTGGTTTGGCGGGGGCTTTCTTCCTCTTTCCCTTGGCTTTCGCCTTGGACCTAGAGGAAGAAGATCCTCCTACAAACAAAGCGGGTGTTTCCCTACTCTTCTGTAGGGTGCCCTCTGCGCTCCTCAGCAGGTTGAGGAGTTCTGAAAGTTCAACTTCCTTTTCTTGCAAGTTGAAATTCAGTATGAACTGGGCGTAAGTGGATGGAAGGGACTGGAGAATTAAATCTGTATAGAGTTCACTATCCAACGTGGTCCCAAGTTCTGCGAGCTCCTCAGTGTAGCCAATCATCTTAAGCACGTGGTCCGCTACCGATGATCCGACGGCCAACTTTGTCGAAAATAACTTCTTCGACACTTCGTATCTTGCGATACGAGACTGCTCTCCATACAGTTCTTTTGTATGGAGAAATATGGACTCGAGGTCCATATTCTCATGCCTCCTCTGATGTTCGTTGTCCATAGAGGCAAGCACGAGGCACCTGGCCTTCGCGCAATCAATCTCCCAAGTCTTACGGATTTCCTTATCCGCGACGCTGGAGGTGGGACCTGGGACGGGGGGAGCTTTGGTGGTAAGAAGATACCCCAGCTTGTCGTAAGCGATTGCCAATTTGACATTCCTGAGCCAATCTTTGTAGTTTGGCCCTGTCAGTATGTTTTTATCTAGAAGTAACTTAAGTCCAGTCATTTCGATTTGGTCGCTGCAGGGGGAGAGAAGAAACACTTAGCACGATGCTCTTGCAAGTTTAGAATGGTTTTTAATTTGTCTAAACAGGATGGCTCCCACTGTCTCTCGAATCCCTCCTCAAACCACAAAGGAAGAATTAGCCGGGATCAATCCCACCGTACAATACTTGCTTAACCGTTCAGCCAGGCCAGTGTCGGTACTTCGAGGGAGGTTTTCCAACGCTTTCGCGAAGTTCCTTAATTTAAGAACCTCTTTTCCCTGGGGGCGTAGCCCCGCTAACACCTTTCTAGGCACCTACTAGGTTTATAGCATTGATCGTTTAGTGAGAAATTTCCCGAGGAGTAGCATATACTCACAGTAGGATCGGGATCCAAATATCATCGCGTGACGAAAATGAAGGAATCCTACCATAATCATCACACTCCAAATGGTATGCAAATCTAGCAAGTTTCAGTACTTATGAAACTCCCGATGTGGATTTTTGCCCCATGCTCTTATGACCTTGGCGTGAGGTCAAAATGTCATAAGTCACATGTCAAGTTCTTCCCATCATTATCCCGGTTGATTTGAACCCACCCGTACCTACCCTTGACGTAGGCCAAAATGGCGGTACGACTGTCTCAAACCAACGCATTCTATCTATGCAACAGATAAATATCCGGCAGCTACCAATCACTATGCCTTGGCGTGAGGTCAAAATACATAGCTTGAATACTACCGTATATTTAACTGAAATGATGGAGGGCTACGAATGGTTTTGGCGAAACCGTGAACGTAGTGAACTTGATATAATCGATGGAACGAGATAGCTTTTAGAAGGAGTGGCTCAAGCTCCGTATTTAAAAGTTAGTTTTGAAAAGAACCGAGTGGTTTTTCGAAAGTGTTCCATCGACTTAAACTTGGTTTATTATCTTGCATTAGTTCTTTTAATGCGTGATATTCTTGCATTAGTTCTTTTAATGCGTCCCATCATTTAATTCCTACCATTGCAGAAAACAACCAAAATATGACGTACGCTTATGCCATTCGCATTCGCCACGGGGTCCCGTCATCACTCGTTAGGTTACTTAACTAACGACAGAGCGGGGGCTGGGCTAGCGCGGCTGTAAAACATAAGCAACGCCTAAATAGAAAGCAATGATAGACATTACAGATCACAGATGAATACATTGGATATACTAGCAATCCGCAATCCTTTCGAGCCTGCAACGAAAAGCGGATTACACGGTCGCGGTGAATAGCCAAATACCCCACCCAAGACCCCTACGGGTGCGGCAAACTACCCGCCAAGTTCCCGGTAGTTTGTGCACCCCTCCATGGGTCTATCCTAGGAGCAAAAACAGTAAAAAGAATTATACAATGACGGCTACAACCCCGACCCGGTTGTGCGGCCAAACAAATAATATTATTACATCAATTTACATTTACAATGAATGAAAGAAAAACAAAAGCTCATCTCACATCCACCCCGGCTATTCACCCGCGACAGTCCAACACATTCATATACACATTCCAATATCAAACACAGATCATGTATAACCCCGACCAATCGTCTTATAGCGATTAGCCGACGTTCAATACATGCAAACATCACAGATATAACCATCATAGCCAAAGTGTAGCGAAGTTCGAAAAAAATACGGAATTATAGGGCCCCAAAAGTAAATTTCTGTTCTGGAAAATCTGGGCACATATAATATATCTGAAAAATCCCAAAATCCCACCAGAAGAACACTGCACGAAAAACGATGCAGAGAGGAAAACAAACGGCGGCGGTTCCGCGGCACATGCCTACCTCGTGCCGCGGAACTGCGGCGGTTTGAATGAATTAGGGCATCGTTTTTCTTGGGTGTTCACACAAAACCCTGAGCCGAATTTACAAGTATAAAGTTTTTCATTTAGAGCAAAAAAAAATTCAACAGAAACTTAGGGTTTTAGTTTTTCCGGTTTTGCGATTTTTTGGTTTCGAACTTCCATACACTTCGCTACCAAGCTAGTTTAAGTTTAGTTAGGCTCTGATACCACTGTAAGTCCACGTTGCGACCCCCGGTTCTTACGGGGAGGCGGAAACGGTATAAAAATCAAATTTTTAGCGCAAGGGGCAACATGGACTAAGTAAAGTTGGGATCTTTAACTAAACTAAAACTAGCAAACTTGCTAAAGAGATTTAGCTACTCGGATGAAGATGGTTATACCTAAACTTGAACTCCTTCTTCTTCAAACTTTTGTAGAGATTGATGGTTCTCTTCTTGTCGCCTTCTTCCGTCGAAGATGGATCCACCTCGAGGGTTCGACCTTTGGGCTCTTTCTCGAACTTGGAGTGAACTAGAATCTCCGGCTTGCTAAACCCTTGATCCTAGAGTGAGTAGAGAGTGTCAAAGGGGTGCTTTTCTTTTTAAAGAGAATGATTCTCAACACATGAGAAGGGTTCTCTTTTGCTAGAGGAAGAAGAAGATGAAGTGAGGAGAGAGAAGCTAAATGAGATAATGAGCTATCTTTTTCTTTCTTGCAACCATAATGCCAAAAGAAAAAGAATTATCTAAATTAATAATAATAATAATGAAAATGAAAAGGTTGATGGAAAGTTTAGGAATGACCATTATCATTTCAAACATTAAATGAATTTGCTAGAATCAAAGAGCATCTTTCTTTTGTAATGATGATGGTCAAAACTTCAACCATGGTCAACAAGTCAACATAAAAACCAACCATGACACAATTTAATTTTATTATATATTATTAATTGATAAAACAAAAATCCATTAGGGTTTGGAAAAAGACGACTGTCAACTGTGCATACGCACCCGTTCCGAAACCCTAATGAAAGCCCTCTTCCTCTTCCTCAAAAAAAACCGTGCATACACACCTGCATCCTTGTTCCGAGGAACATGAATACTGAGAGATAAAAGCAACCCCAAAACATATACCAGCATCTGACTCAAACCAGAGCCAGCCAGTAATATCCGTCCGGACTCCAAACGTGCACAAGTGCGCAGATGAGAACGAACCCTGTCGCAAAACCATGCGACCTCTACTCTGTTTTGCCCAGAGGCGAATACCCTCTGTGTGGGACTCTAAAGACTCGACACTACGCTGGCAGTGGGTTTAACCACAGACCGCAAGCGGCACTAGCTGTGCATAACGGTCCCCAGGTAGATGCCGACAAGAAGGCTGACGAGGTGAAACCCCATCTGAACTCCTACTGAGTCTGAATGTGACATTCTCCGTACAGTCCGGTCTGTTCGTCTGATACATCGCATGTCGGGCCAAGGGGGCGGTAAAACGTCAGTCCCCCAATAGCGGTACAAGTCGTGTCGGAGTGAAGCCCAAAACACCCTGAGATAACACTGGAACCTACCAGTATATCTCGCTTGCCCTGGCCAGGGACTACTCGTGTAATGGCTCTCCTAGACACAGCGCGATGTCAACCCCCAATACCGGGAGAGACGAATCCTGTCTAACCGTCACTGCCTCCAAGTGCTTCGGGACTGCACCCAACCACCACCTGTTTGCACGACTCCTTTGAGCCGTGGTAGGGTAGTGATCAAAGTGCAGTGGGAACACACTCGAGACGAAGTGCCAGTGTCAAGTCAGCGGACTAAGCTGTACTCATGTCACCTGGGAACTGATAACTGACGATAGGTATAATACCAACCTGTCAGTTCCCGACGAGTCCTGTCCAGTGTACTCGTAACCTAACGAGCACCCGTATACTATCTCCAGTACGACGTACTGATGGCTGTGGGACAGACCATCTCCCACACTGGGATGAGAAGCGCATACGCTAGTCTACTCCGGAGTATCGATGCCCTGTCTCGATAGTCCTGCGACTAGGGACCTGTATAAGGATGTGCTTATAGATTACCCAGCCCCCACTAGTGTGACTGCCATCACAACGCTGGTAATCAAGCAAAGATCCTAAGGGCTCCACTAATGCGTATAGGTGATATTGCAAAATAAACACATGTACACATTGAAGTAGAAACAAACCAAGTAGCATACTACTATATTGAGCAAGATTGTTTATACAAGGTGAATATCCCAAGCTTCCATTAAGTAATATACAAACTAGTATGATACAGTAATGGCCTCTAGGGCATATACACTAACACGGTCGGTATCCTCCGGATATCCGCCGCGCCAGACATCACCGGTAGGTAGCCTTCCCCTGCCAGGCTCATCGTCTACAACTCGATCTTTTTGCCCCGGGGTACCATACCGGGCCCACCATGTACCCGAGACGGTTCATCCACTCCTCGAATCGGGTCTCGAAATCCAACAGAAAACATGAAATCTCATGGTGGACGACACATACATCACGAGAAAACCGCATCTTATTTTAAAAAGAGAGGAGGAGAGAGAGAGAGAAGTGTTTATAATTTCTTGCGGTTTTCCCCAAAAATCCAGAAATCTCATAGAAATCCAAATCTTAAAATCATGAGTAACTATATGATAAGTGTCGGCATATGCCCATAATACTGCATGATAACATGAAAATATGAATGCATGGATGTCTAAGTAATAAATATCATGTCTATACTAACATCGGAGAATAATCACAATATTATATCGGTCTAGTTGTTAACTGATTCTATCCATAAAAGACAATATGATCTAAAGTGTACGTGACATAGCAATTACCGATGATGATGTGTGTGAGCCGGCAAATAAGTGTGCGTGGAATATGCGCATCATCGGTAATGGTTCTGGTGTCCTAACAGGTATGGTTTGTACTGATTATTGCAACATATGTAAGAACATGCACCATGATGATTACAATATGAATGTAAAGACAGATGTGCATTATCCACCCCTCTGCGACATACGAGTACAACTATCACTATATGAATCGAACCTAAACTAGTGTCCATCTAACCTCCTAAGGAACTTAACCTAAGAAACTAGTCAATAAGAAATAAGAGTCTACCTAAGGTCTGAATCAATATCTCTAATAGTCGGCGATCCAGCCTCAATAGCGTCACGTACGAAGTACCGCTTCCTCGAACCAAGAGTGCGGATCAATCATCATATTTATGCCTCGTACGGTAAAATCCATCGTACGACATCCCAATATCGGGGTACGGGTCAAGTATCTCCTAGGTGTCTCATTATTCGTATAATGTCATCACCAACACATCTCATGCTCAAGGTGCTAAACTGTAATCGCCTACATCAATCATATATCATTGCCATCATAATATGCATCATTAGTTTATCCTCAGAAATATCATGTCATATGTATCATATTGTGATTAAGTCATATTGATATCATATCGTCATCAAGTCACACTTATATGATATCGACATCTGGTCACACCTATATGATGTCGTAATCAAGTCATGTATATATCATATCATGATCAGTCACAAGTTACAGTCCGGGTACTATTTTAGAGTCCCATGTACCTCAATATCATCACCACCCATTATAATTTATGTATACCTGTTCATTATCTCATTCTCTAATGATCCGCTAACACTTTAATACAACCGTATAGTTGAGAATCACGGCATCAAGCCCAATTATGCTGTTTCATCATACCTCGGATATCATATCACATCAATGTATCCCATACACGTGTTGTATATATATATATATACACCTATACCTAGTCCTATATGTATATATACATGCACGTATACACCATGTCGAGTTTCAGTGTGTGCGTGTGTGTGTTTCTACCTGAAACCTACGAACCTCTTCCAAGGTACTCATCCTCTGATATGGTTTTCCTAAATCAGTCTAGTCCAGCCTAGGGTCATTAGTAGGGTCCTACTCATTAAGAATCTAGGGTCACATCTTGTTTCCTAATATCAATAAGTACTATTCCTATTCTACGTTGCGGGGGAGCTAAACGCCATCCACCCGACTTCCCCCCGTAGATATACATCTACTCACCTGGTCCATGTCTGCCGAAGACGGTGTCGCCATCCTCCTCTTCATCGCCCGCAGTCCACGTGAGGGGTACCTAAACGCAAACATAATAATAGTATCGTAAACTGAATCACATACAAAAGTCAAAACGACGCAAGAAACAAGCATAGGTTAAAACCTATGTCCCGTCCACGCAAAAGAACCAAATATCGCTCGATATCGGCGTACAAACTCCGATGGATCAAGATAAATATCAACAAATAACTCGTAGTTTTAAAACTCATTACTTATATTATAAAACACGATTAAATCCATCGAAACCCTAAAATCCATCAAATCGCCCGATTTCGTAAAACCCGAAAATGCCAATTTACCGTTTTTCATCAAAACTTGACATTTAAATGAAACCAATGCTCATAAAACTCATCAAATAGCATAACTAGACTATAAAACCCCTTACTATATTTTTATTACACAAATTTGCATTAATTTGAAATTTCTAGTTTGCAACCTTCAACAATTTTCAACATTTTTCAAGCAAAATACCACAATTCCACAATAAAACATGATTTTGCATGAATTAATGTATTAAACTACAATTCATGATGATAATGATATGATGAAACCATAATTATATTTTTAATCTCATTTATTTAGGAATTTCAAAAAATCTAGTTTACAAAAATAGCATTTTATTAGTATTTTTCCAATTATCACACGAAACTAGTGATCAAACTAAGTTTTTTATTCCTTTAATATGCTAATATTCTTCTTAAAACTACCATCTAATGATAACAACCTTAATAAGAATTTTATTTTACCCACAAACACATTTTAGAAAAATCTAGTTAGCTAAATAGCTTAATTAAAACAATTTGAATAAACAATTTATTATACAACAACCATGCAAGGTTTTTCCACTCTAAAAGATGTTAAACTAGCTATTATAACCTTATTTAATTAATAAAAACCACAACTTGAATTTACAAACCCTAACTTGAATTTTAAAATTTGCAACTAGAATTAATTTAATAAATCTAATTATGCTTTAAAAGAAACATCTAATAGAAATAAACAAAAGAAGGAAATTTATACCTTCAAAATATGAAATCCAAACATGAAAATGAGCCTCCAAAATGCATGCTTTCCCACTCCAAAATCCATGTAAAGAAGAGCAAAGAACAAAGGGTAGGAATTTATTAGGATTTTGTGCAATTTTTATTGAATTTTGGAGGATTTTTGATGATTTTTGGAGTTGAAATAAAAATGAAAAATGGGGGGGCTGCCATGGGGGTGTGGCCGGCCATGCAAGGGGGAGAGGGAGAAAGAGAAAAGAGTTTCATGAGTTGTGTAGAAACTTCATCAAATAATATCTCACTTTATGTCTTTTCATGAATTTCTTCATTTTCTTTCATTTCTTTACTAAAACAACCTAGAAAACTCTAGAAAAATGGGAAAATTTGCAAATAAATTTTGCATGATACAAACTAAATTCTAATATGCCATGGTTCATTTTTACAAATTAAAACCATTCAAATTTGTAATTTACACTATTTTAGTGTAAAAATAAAGCTTATGTTAATATTTAAAATAATTAATCTAGGAAAAATATTTAATTAAACTAAAAATTTATAAGTGGCTAAATAAATACTATTTACTAGTAATTACATAATTAAAATAGGTATTTTTGAAATTATAATGAAAGACAATCACGGTTTAGTTTTACGAAAAATACATTTTACTTTACCGAAAATCAAAAATTTCACTTAAACAATTTTATTCATTTAATTATTTAATTAATTATTTTTAAAACGTTACAATATTCCCCCCTTTAATAAATTCGGTCCCCGAATTTAAATTAAAACTCCCCCTCCAAATATTAAAACATTTAGCAAACAATCAAATCGTCGGGTCTCCGAAATCATCAATACATAACAAAAATCAACTCCGTCAAGCATTACGCAATCATCGGAGTTGTGGCGAGAATAAAATATTAAAACCCAATATGAAAACCATCTTAATATACATCAATCTATAACTTATATATAGTGCGCATCATAATAAAACCATCCAAATATCTGGATAAGGAAATATGCAAAAACCCCTTTTGAAAATCGCCGTGTGATGCACGTGTCACGGCATAAGTAGCGGACGTTTATTTAAAAATAGCTATATATATATATATATATCTTTTATTTAACATACACATCCCGCCTGGTTACTAAATCAAATAGTAATGATTATAAAAACACACTGCTCAAACTGAAATCAATCCCAATCACATCAATAAAATATCATGTGCGTCCGGTGCGCACTGAAATCGAAACCAAATACAGATACCATGAATACACACAAAAACAAAATAAGTGCAACAGGTGTGCACCAAAACATCTGTCAAGTGCAATGGGCGTGCACGACTCACTATCAGGTGCATCTAATCTGCACAAAACCCCGATTTAGTGCATTTGGTGTGCACAAAATCGCATCAAGTGCGCCAAGTATGCGCAAGAATCCTAATCAGGTGCACATGGTGCACGAAAACATACATCGAATATCAAAATCGAAATCACAGTACAAAAATGCATGAAAACTAGGTCGAAACATATGTCAAAATCATGTGTAACCCCTATGCACGAAATCAAATCAAAAATCTCGAAATATATAAAAGCAGATCAAGTGTACTGGATATGTACTAAACAATATCAATACAACTGATATATGAAACACAAATAGAATGTAATGAAGGTACACACATGAAATACCAATCGTAGAACAAAGTCCTCCAAATACCAAAATCCAATCCACGAAAATATGAAATTCAAATCACTAAATCCCAATCGTAAACACTATCGTCAATGTGCGCCTCTTTCTTCTGATGTCGATTGCTTCGAACTCGTCTCTTTGTAGCTGTGCTGACTGCGCTACCAACGACAATCCTCATATCTAGAGTCTCCCACGTAGTCGATCCCTTCACTTGATATCCGGACTACATTAAATCTTTCGATCGATCCATCAAAATCCCATAATTCCCCGAGAGCTCAACACTCAAGTACAGTTTAAAAATATCCGGTACATACCCCAGCATCGATGATCCAGCCGTAGAAGGGCAAACCCAAGCCTCACTAATGGCACAGCGGAACTGCCGTAAACCCTAAGGTTCAAGGGCGTTCTCGTGGTCATTATGTCGAGTTAGGGTTTCATTCTTCTAGACGGTCCATCGAAATACCTGCATGTTCTTCCGAATACTTTAAACTTGGGAAAATGGTTTTCTGATAATCGTTCGAACCCTTTAACTTCATCCGGACGGCATGTGAATACCCTTCGTCCGCACGCTAAGCAATGCTTCAATCCTCAAGAATAACCAATACTCTAATGGTTATCGCACTCGAGCCGCAGCTTCCTCTGCCCGTGGTAACAGAAACTACCATCCGATATCGACGAAGATAGATCAAAGGAACGAATGAAATACGGTGCAAACAATGTACATCCTAAGGCTCCTTAAGCAGAGTAGCGTATCGTAAGTATGCCGCGGACCATACCCACGGTACGTTACTCTACCTAAATCGCCTACTCCATCAATCAAGGGTCACCTAGACTTATACAAGGTTAAACCTAGCGCTCTGATACCAACTTTGTCACGACCCGAGAGTACGGAACATGACCGTCACTTAGATTACGAAGCGTCTAGAGGCTCCACGTAACCTAAGTAAGCCGAAGCCCAGAAATCTAAACCATATAAAAGAAGAAGAAGTAAAAGAAACATGAAGAAAAACAAGTTTAAAAGTATCAGCAAATTTTCCCAAAAATTTCGGCAGAGTCTCCTCTGTAAAAACTGGCCCCCAAATGGGTACAACAAGTATAATATACATAAACAATAAAAAGCATCCCCAAACGGGTGCTAGCTCAACGCCAACTGGCGGAAACAACCACAACAAGCACAATAATATACAACGCTAAAGGGCGAGGCTCAAAACTCAAAATAAAACAAAACCACCAGATCAGAATAATATATGCGCGACTCTAAGGTCAAAATAAAAGACTGGTCCAATAAACTTATCAAGTAATACAAGTATGGTTGATGGAGCTTACTAGATACAAATGAATGAATAAAAGTACAATGGTGGTTCGGATACAAGTGAACCAACCTACCGTGCAAATCACCCTGAAAGAATAGATGTGCCAGCAAGCTGCCAGGGAAACCTGTACACCGAACCTGTAATAAAATTTAGCACAACGGGGGTGAGTTGCCAACTCGTGAGTAGAAGACATCTACGAAAAGAAATCGAATGCACGACGCTATCCTAGTTCATAATAATACACTACTAAGTCCCAATCATCTAGTAATAGCAGGGTAATACTACGTGTAAGTGCAGATACTCCGTGCTCGTGTCAGTACCTCATATAATACTATGTCATATGAATGAAATGCATGCACCATGAATGTAAAGTAACAAATCCTGAAATCCAGATATATATGTATAAGAAATCTTTAGCTGTTATCATAGTAGAATGTGTATAAGAATCTGAAATCTCAACAATGAAATCCATGGAAATCCGTGTCAAGCATCGACACAACACATGTAATCTCAAGTCTCAATATCTCGGGCTCCGTCAGTCCGGATCGGCCCATATCATCAAATCTCACGACAACGGTCGGTATCCTCCGGATATCCGCCGCGCCAGACATCACCGGTAGGTAGCCTTCCCCTGCCAGGCTCATCGTCTACAACTCGATCTTCTTGCCCCGGGGTACCACACCGGGCCCACCATGTACCCGAGACGGTTCATCCACTCCTCGAATCGGGTCTCGAAATCCAACAGAAAACATGAAATCTCATGGTGGATGACACATACATCACGAGAAAACCGCATCTTATTTTAAAAAGAGAGGAGGAGAGAGAGAGAAGTGTTTATAATTTCTTGCGGTTTTCCCCAAAAATCCAGAAATCTCATAGAAATCCAAATCTTAAAATCATGAGTAACTATATGATAAGTGTCGGCATATGCCCATAATACTGCATGATAACATGAAAATATGAATGCATGGATGTCTAAGTAATAAATATCATGTCTATACTAACATCGGAGAATAATCACAATATTATATCGGTCTAGTTGTTAACTGATTCTATCCATAAAAGACAATATGATCTAAAGTGTACGTGACATAGCAATTACCGATGATGATGTGTGTGAGCCGGCAAATAAGTGTGCGTGGAATATGCGCATCATCGGTAATGGTTCTGGTGTCCTAACAGGTATGGTTTGTACTGATTATTGCAACATATGTAAGAACATGCACCATGATGATTACAGTATGAATGTAAAGACAGATGTGCATTATCCACCCCTCTGCGACATACGAGTACAACTATCACTATATGAATCGAACCTAAACTAGTGTCCATCTAACCTCCTAAGGAACTTAACCTAAGAAACTAGTCAATAAGAAACAAGAGTCTATATAAGGTCTGAATCAATATCTCTAATAGTCGGCGATCCAGCCTCAATAGCGTCACGTACGAAGTACGGCTTTCTCGAACCAAGAGTGCGGATCAATCATCATATTTCTACCTCGTACGGTAAAATCCATCGTACGACATCCCAATATCGGGGTACGGGTCAAGTATCTCCTAGGTGTCTCATTATTCGTACAATGTCATCACCAACACATCTCATGCTCAAGGTGCTAAACTGTAATCGCCTACATCAATCATATATCATTGCCATCATAATATGCATCATTAGTTTATCCTCAGAAATATCATGTCATATGTATCATATTGTGATTAAGTCATATTGATATCATATCGTCATCAAGTCACACTTATATGATATCGACATCTGGTCACACCTATATGATGTCGTAATCAAGTCATGTATATATCATATCATGATCAGTCACAAGTTACAGTCCGGGTACTATTTTAGAGTCCCATGTACCTCAATATCATCATCACCCATTATAATTTATGTATACCTGTTCATTATCTCATTCTCTAATGATCCGCTAACACTTTAATACGACCGTATAGTCGAGAATCACGGCATCAAGCCCAATTATCCTGTTTCATCATACCTCGGATATCATATCACATCAATGTATCCCATACACGTGTTGTATATATATATATACCTATACCTAGTCCTATATGTATATATACATGCACGTATACACCATGTCGAGTTTCAGTGTGTGCGTGTGTGTGTTTCTACCTGAAACCTACGAACCTCTTCCAAGGTACTCATCCTTTGATATGGTTTTCCTAAATCAGTCTAGTCCAGCCTAGGGTCATTCCTAGGGTCCTACTCATTAAGAATCTAGGGTCACATCTTGTTTCCTAATATCAATAAGTACTATTCCTATTCTACGTTGCGGGGGTGCTAAACGCCATCCACCCGACTTCCCCCCGTAGATATACATCTACTCACCTGGTCCATGTCTGCCGAAGACGGTGTCGCCATCCTCCTCTTCATCGCCCGCAGTCCACGTGAGGGGTACCTAAACGCAAATATAATAATAGTATCGTAAACTGAATCACATACAAAAGTCAAAACGACGCAAGGAACAAGCATAGGTTAAAACTTATGTCCCGTCCACGCAAAAGAACCAAATATCGCTCGATATCGGCGTACAAACTCCGATGGATCGAGATAAACATCAACAAATAACTCGTAGTTTTAAAACTCATTTCTTATATTATAAAACACGATTAAATCCATCGAAACCCTAAAATCCATCAAATCGCCCGATTTCGTAAAACCCGAAAATGCCAATTTACCGTTTTTCATCAAAACTTGACATTTAAATGAAACCAATGGTCATAAAACTCATCAAATAGCATAACTAGACTATAAAACCCCTTACTATATTTTTATTACACAAATTTGCATTAATTTGAAATTTCTAGTTTGCAACCTTCAACAATTTTCAACATTTTTCAAGCAAAATACCACAATTCCACAACAAAACATGATTTTGCATGAATTAATGTATTAAACTACAATTCATGATGATAATTATATGATGAAACCATAATTATATTTTTAATCTCATTTATTTAGGAATTTCAAAAAATCTAGTTTACAAAAATAGCATTTTATTAGTATTTTTCCAATTATCACACGAAACTAGTGATCAAACTAAGTTTTTTATTCCTTTAATATGCTAATATTCTTCTTAAAACTACCATCTAATGATAACAACCTTAATAAGAATTTTATTTTACCCACAAACACATTTTAGAAAAATCTAGTTAGCTAAATAGCTTAATTAAAACAATTTGAATAAACAATTTATTATACAACAACCATGCAAGGTTTTTCCACTCTAAAAGATGTTAAACTAGCTATTATAACCTTATTTAATTAATAAAAACCACAACTTGAATTTACAAACCCTAACTTGAATTTTAAAATTTGCAACTAGAATTAATTTAATAAATCTAATTATGCTTTAAAAGAAACATCTAATAGAAATAAACAAAAGAAGGAAATTTATACCTTCAAAATATGAAATCCAAACATGAAAATGAGCCTCCAAAATGCATGCTTTCCCACTCCAAAATCCATGTAAAGAAGAGCAAAGAACAAAGGGTAGGAATTTATTAGGATTTTGTGCAATTTTTATTGAATTTTGGAGGATTTTTGATGATTTTTGGAGTTGAAATAAAAATGAAAAATGGGGGGGATGCCATGGGGGTGTGGCCGGCCATGCAAGGGGGAGAGGGAGAAAGAGAAAAGAGTTTCATGAGTTGTGTAGAAACTTCATCAAATAATATCTCACTTTATGTCTTTTCATGAATTTCTTCATTTTCTTTCATTTCTTTACTAAAACAACCTAGAAAACTCTAGAAAAATGGGAAAATTTGCAAATAAATTTTGCATGATACACACTAAATTCTAATATTCCATGGTTCATTTTTACAAATTAAAACCATTCAAATTTGTAATTTACACTATTTTAGTGTAAAAATAAAGCTTATGTTAATATTTAAAATAATTAATCTAGGAAAAATATTTAATTAAACTAAAAATTTATAAGTGGCTAAATAAACACTATTTACTAGTAATTACATAATTAAAATAGGTATTTTTGAAATTATAATGAAAGACAATCACGGTTTAGTTTTACGAAAAATACATTTTACTTTACCGAAAATCAAAAATTTCACTTAAACAATTTTATTCATTTAATTATTTAATTAATTATTTTTAAAACGTTACATGTACTTATCTGAAATGACGGAGGGCTACGACAGGTTTTTAAGAAAACCTTTTGCGTAATGAACTTGATATCGTTGTAGAATCAAATGATTTAAATGGAGTGTTTTTTAGGCCTTTGCTACTTTTCTAAAGAGGTCACTCCCGGTGAAGGGATCTCGGCTCTTTCCTCATCGAATGAGGTGCAGGATATTCCACAAATACCACTATGCAAAGCAAGAACTAGAAAAACAATCAAAAGACAAAACCGAGGGTTGTAGCATCTGCCAGTTATTGCTAAAGAGGTCATTCCCGGTGAAGGGATTTCGGCTCTTTCCTTATCGAATAAGGTGCTGGATGTTCTATAAGGAACACCGCTATACAAAGCAACAACTAGAGCTACTTGTTTTTGAAAATTCGATTCCACAACTTCTTTAGGTTTCTTTTATTTTATTAATCTCATTAATGAAGTCCCATCATTTAAGTTTACCTAAACATCACAGATAAATACAACGTACGCTTATGCCATCCGCATTCGCCTCGATGTCCTCTCGTGCACCGTTAGGTTAGGTAACTAACGGCAGGGCAGGGCAGTGCTAGGGCGGGTGTAATACATAAGCAATGTCTATATAATATATCACATATACTATATCCAGTATCTATCTTAACATATATCAAATGATCACATCACAGATATCGCAACAGAAGAAACATATGAAATATTGTATATACTAGGAGGTCCGTGTTTTATATCAAGCCTGTATAAAACACGGATTCTGCGGTCATGATGAATGGCCAATCCCACACCCCTAGACCCCTACGAGAGAGGCAAGCAAGCCTACCAATTCTAGAGTTAGGACACCTGGTCTCGACTCCTCGAGATGGTCTTCCACTGGACCCTAGAACCCGGGTACTTGTGCTCCTCGTCTTAGGTCTATCCTAATGCGGAAAAGTAAATAATATACAATGGTGACATCATCCTCAACCCGGAAGTGTCCTAATAAAAGAATATTACATACAATGAATTTTACATGAATGAAAATGAAAAACTCTCATCTCACATAAAACCCCTAGCTATTCAAAACACGACGATCCAATATAACATATCACAGCAACACATAACATCATATGTCATCAACGTAAGTAAATATGCGTATCCCAATTGTTGTTGATGTATAGCAACAAAACCGGCGATACACCACATATTACACTTACGGTCGCAGAAAAGAAAGTGTAAAACTACAACAGTTGGAATCCGCAACCACCTTAGACATCACATGCCTAACCAAATGAATTCCTTAGACATCACATGCCTAACAATTATAAACCCCGCATTTTAGTCTCGATCTCGAAAACACTTTTCAATATCAAGTCGAGAAATTCAACAAGATTCTCAACATTCTGATCGAATGTTCGTCTGAAACTTTAGTAGACGGCGGCACCCCCTCCCGATGCCGTCGACGAAGTGCACTAAGGCGGAACACCACTGCTGCGAGCACCCGAACGGATACTTTTGGCGACGGGGCTCTCCTACAGTCACTTGGTCAGGGCTATGGGGCGTGGCTATCTATTAAGTTTACCCGGCGAGTATCCACGTACGCTACGTGATTGCGACAGACTTTTGATCACATTAAAATCCCGTGGCAACCGATCAAATGAGACTAAACTGCTAGATTTATAACATTCAAATTAGTTATCTCATAACTACATGTGGATTCCAAATAATGTATCACATTACAGAAAAAGTTAGACGACGTTAAACATTCCGATCAAATCAACAAACACCCAAAATTTCCTTATTTGCTCAACTCTTGAACTTAGTTTAAAAACATCCATCACATGCCACAGTACCAATAGACTAGCCGTAGAAGGGTCAAACCAACGCCTCACATGTGGCAATGCCGAACTACCACAAACCCTAAGGTTTAGAGGTGGTTCTGACGGTCACATAATCGAGTTAAGGTTTTGTTCTTCTAGAGGGTCCACCACGTTACTTGCATGACTTTGAATGTTCTTTAACTAAGAAAAAATCCAACACTTGGAAATTTTCCGACAGGGGAAAAAGTGAGTTATTGATATCCGTTCGAACTTTTTAACACTGTCTAAACAATCATGAAACCAAGCTAGAATTGCGAATACGAAACACTCCGAATTACCTTTATAGTAAATAAATATCTCATGCAAATTTAGCAAAACTAAACAACACCAGAAGTACAAACTCTAGAGATAAGAACACCACCCAAAACACAAACCCCAGAGCCCCCAGAAATCTGAGCAGGCCAGATTTTCTGGCCTTCTAGCCGGCCAAAATCCGAGCAGGGGGTTTGGGTTTTGGTGTGTGTTCATATTGTATCTCATACAACAATCTGCAACTGTTTGAAAATTTTTTTGACTCTAGAAATAATTCGACAGAAACTAGGGTTTTGCATCGGGTGTTTCGGAATTGTTTCGGTTTCGTAATCCTACACTTATTCGTCTAATTCTCTAGCTAGGCTCTGATACCACTGTTGGGTTACCTATAACGGCAGCAAGGTTTGGGTGGCATCTCTCATGCCAATTTTAAATTTTGCCATTATAGATAACCCTAAACCCAGATCATTAACTAAAGAATCAAACAAAACTAGCATGTTAACACTTTAACATCTAAGAGTTACGGATTACAACCTTTGTAGTCCGTTCCTTCGCTTCATAAGCTCCGTGTTGAGGTCCCTTTGCTGCGATCATCAAGTACCCGGACTCTAGAGAGGCTCCATGAAGAGAATGATACAAGCTTGCTTCTAATCTTCAAATACTAAGATGATCTACCTTGAAGAATCTCAAACCCAAGCTCTTGCTTCACTAATCAATTATTAGCAAAGAAAACACCCTAATCTAAGTGGCTAGAATAGATGAGGATGATGAAGTAGGAATTTTGCTCTCTTTTGTTTTCAATTTCTCACAAAATATCCATCACTAATGAAAAGCTAGAAAGCTTTCAAGAGGAAGAAGAAGAAGAAATCCTTTTGTGATGAATAATGAATTATTATGTGAGGTTAGAATTGCAACCATAGGTTAAAAATGACATCCTTAACCCTTGTAGAGAATAAACCATGGGTAGAGTTTTGGGTTGGGTTAACAAATATCTCACCAAAATATCAAAGAATGAGAACAAAAGTCAAAACTTCAAGAAGCTTCTACAAAGCTCATCCAAAACTTTAACCCTAATCCAAACCCTAACATGTTTTATTCTCAAAACCCTAGTTGCAATTTTAACCCTAACATTTTACAATATTATATATTATATATATAATATATAATGCAACAAAAGAAAATAATACAATTAACATATATCGCATATACATCAATGTATTATCCAGTGAGAAAACGAATCAATAAAGCGAGCTTATATTAGTTAATGTAACGTAATATATCTCATATATAATTATACATTAGATTATCGAATCAACACTTGATCCGATAATCCGGCTATATTATATATAACCGACTAATATAACATGTAACCTTTCATCGAATCAACACTTGATCCGATGACCCGGCTATATCATATATACCCGGCCGATATCACATATCGCGAGAATAGAATACGGTATCTAATATCGTATTATTCTCGGTCCCGTACATATCACATATGTGCTCCTACTTCGTTTTTCCTGAGCCGGGAAACCTCTGTGTAGGACTCTAAAGAATCATCAATACGCTTGCAGTAGGTGATGATCATATCAAACACCCATAAGCTGCAAACGGTCAGCTAAACATAACAGCCACCCAGGTATTGAGCGATCAGAAGATCAAAAAGCAAGCCTGTACATTCTCCTGTGAATCCAACCAGTAACACTCCCGTACAGTCTGGTCTCTTCATCTGATATGTCGCATATTCAGTCTAGGGGTGGTAAACGTTAGACCCCAGTAACCGATAAGTCGTGTCGATAAGAGGTCCATAACAGTTTAAGAAACTACCGATAACTCTTACCAGTAAATTTCAGCAACCCTGGCCAGGGATTTCTAGTTATAGCCAATCAAACACAGCGCAACATCAACTCCCAATACCGGGAGAGACGAAACCCCTCCTATCGCTCATTGCCTCCATGTGATTCGGGACTGTACCCAAAAACCACCGTTTTGCATGTTCTCTTGAACGTGGTAAGGTGGAAATCAAAGCACAGTGGGAATCACACAAGACTCTATGAAGATCTTGGGTCTACAGACTAACCTGTACCAGTGTCACCAGAGAACTGCCATCTGAAGTAAGGTATAATACCATCTGGGAGTTCTCGGCGAGTCCGTCCAGTGTTCCCAGTCTCCACTGAGCACTCGTATACTATCTCAGATGTCAAACACCAATGGATATGGGATCATCCATGGCCCATCTACATGGGTCAAGAAGCTATACGCTAGTCTACTCTGGTATATCGATGGCCTGTCTCGATACACCTACGAGTAGGAACATTTGAAGGATGTACTTAGCGACTACACTGTCCCCACTAGTATGATCTGCATCATAGCCCTGGTAGTCAAGTACTCATCCTAAGGGCTTTATCAACATATAACATAGAGACAATCAGAGTACATGTTAAGATAAAGAGCAACCAGATAGCATACTATCATGTGGAGCAAGAAAGCCCTCCATATATATGTCCAAGCATCCACTACAATATACATCGTATGTACAGTAATGGCCTCTACGGCATACATATCACTAACAATACAAACGGCGTGCAAAAGCTGCAGACCTTCTACATTCCTCCTAGGCGGAGAGATGAAAAGGCAATCATCTTTTATCAATCCACGGAGACCAAAGTGGAGAAAGAAGTCTGGCATGGTGCCGATCTTATGCTTGATAGGTTTCAACCAATCCGTCTGCCCAGATATTACGCAGAGTGATTGAAAAGGTTATTAAGATGCCAAGGCATACCCTTTAAACAAACCGCTCGACAAGCCCAGTTCTACAACAAGTTGGGACGTTCCCGAGACTCGGCGAAAGATGCCTAACGAGACGATGGAGACGACCGGGCTTGGATACGTTCAGTCCAAGAAATGGGAGCGATTCCATGGCTTCCACGTTATAAACGACTCTGGAGGAGAAGGGAATGCTTTTCCAAATAGTGCCGATATCGAGCCAAAGCGGGATTCCGCAGTAAAAATGACAAGCCCGTCATTCGAAGAATAAATTGAAAAGCTAATAAGGGAAGCGGGTCAAAAGATTCGGGATAACCACAGCCGCGAAATGGTCATTTACGAGAAAGCCAGAACACAACGTATCATCAGCAGGCTACGGAGGATGACGATGCCTGATTGATCATTTCCGTGTCGTGTTTAGAAATGTTTCACAACTACAGAAATTTATACCGCAATCAATTAATGGTGTCGATGTAGCGCGTTAATGAATACGGATCGTCCACTGAGATGTGTGTTTTGATCGATTTTTTTTAGATGAATCTAAATGAAAAGATAAAAGAAAAATTGCAAGAAAATTGATTCAAGAATTTTGAAATTTAGCTTCAAGAATCGTAAAGAACTAGATCTAAAATCAAGAATCAATAAAGTTCAAGAAGATGTCCAAATCGAATGAATTATCAAGATTTGTAAAGAGGCTTGTAGGAATCGATCCAGTTGATAGTGATGATGAATACTTATGATTACAAATTCTTATCTATCGATGATTTGTTGCTAGATCGATGACGATCAACGAGAATTAGGGATCTATTGAAGAAACTATGGTTTCTCCTTCTATCCCTTGTCCTTTCGTTGATTAGCATTCAAATTCTAGCCTGTAGGAAATTCAATTATCGATCGTTGATCTCTAATTTGGAGCGAAAACATTCAAGAAAGTATCTCGCTCAAATTAGGTTGTCGATGATTCAATTTCCTAAAGTTTACAAAACTCATAAGACTTAAGAATCGTTCAAGAATTTAGTCATCATCATCTACCTATTTTCTCGATTCCTCCACAAGCGGAGTTTTCACTCAAACATCATGAAAAAGATAACAATCAAGAATCGATAACTCTTCATAATGCTCAAATGTAAAGAAAAGTAAGATCAAGAATTTTCACCTTTTATAAATCAACGTTTCGTTACAATTCACTCAAAGATTACAAGATTTTGAGGAGAGAACTCGATCGTCGAAACTAGCTTCGCATCGTCTTCTTGAGTCGCGGATCGTCGTGGATCTCTTGCTCGGATGAAGATCGACGTCGCTTCAAAAGGCTCGTTGAAGGCTTGCTTTGGTTCGGTACTCGGTGGATCTTGATTTGGATCAAATTGTGTCACTCAATTTGATTAGAATTGATTTGGATCTCACTATAATTTTGATTTCCCTCTAAATTCAACCACCTTTCCCTCCAAAAAATGAACAACTTCCAAACCCTAGATCTAGATCTCATTTTATAGCCACCTCATTTGAATCTTCCCTCCAAAGCTAGGTTGTTAGAGAGAGGCTTCTAGAAGAAGTTTGTTGGAGGGAATATTCTAGAATAAGAAATATTCTAGGGTAAGGTTGTTAGGCCGAGTCTTCTGGAAGAAGCCACATGGTCTTTGGGAGTCTTCTGGAAGCTGAGGCCGTTAGAAGAAAGCACGTGGGGAAATCTGGGCTGATGACGTGTCCAACTAGCCGCGGATCCGCCGCAAGAAGGCTCATTCGGCCGCGGATCCGCGGCCGTTTGGAAGTGTTGGTGCATGGAAACTCCTGTGCTGCTTGATGTTGGCCTCATGGTATTTTTCTGATGTCTGAAATATTACTTTCTACTTTACTGCCAGATCACAAGTCTTGGACTTGGTGTATTTTTATCAGCACTTTTAGCAGTTTCGGCTCTTTTTCTGGAATTTCCTGCACACATTCTCGAGAAAAGTGTTGTGCTATACAAAGATCATGCATGAAATAATAAAACACTCAATTTCCCTCAAAATGCCGGTTATAATGTATAACACATGTTATTTGGTATTTTACAGACAAATTGCTAATATGTGTTATATTCATACCGAACACCTTTAGATGCTTGTAAATAGTAGAGAAATTGATGTGTTAAAAATGCAATATTTTCGACTGATCAAATTCCCCCAAACTTATTTTTGGTCGTCTCGAGCAAATTTGTTTTATTAGAAAGGAGAAGGAGAAAATAAGGAAAAAGAAAAACTAACTAGCACACTTTCGTAGGCAATACGATTGCACTGAGCACGTGCAACAAGCCTTTAAACCTCTAGGTGTCCCTAGTAGGAGGAGTGTTGTTGCCTGAGGGTTTTCAGCGGATTGCACCCACAAAATCCCATGATAAAAGGGAGACCGTGAAAGTTACATGTAAAGATAAGAATTATAAAAGAAAGACTTTGAAAATTAGAGTTTCCAACTACACTAGCTTTTCGGTTGTCATGAGCCCTATCTTAATAGTCGATGTTAGAAATTGTTGGATATAGTGCCATCAAAGTCAATTATTGGATCGCAGGTACGTGATTGCAATGATTGGGGCCTATACCGGTAGGACAGTCTTACTCGAGATGATAGTATGCTATCTGGTTTGTCTTTATCATCGTGTACATGCTTTAGTTCACTATTGCATGTTGATAGAGCCCATAGGATTCTTGCTTGACTGCCAGCAGTATGATGGCGATCATATACGTGGGAGCTGGGGTCTATAAGCACATCCTTAAATGGTCCCTAGTCGAGGGAGTTTCGAGACAGGGCATCGATACTCCAGAGTAGACTAGTGTATACAGTCGAGACTCCGACGAGGGGCGGTGGCCGGTCTCACAAGCCATTAGTGTCAGTTGGTTCACCTAAGATGTATACAGGTGCTCATTGGGTTATGAGTACACCGGACAGGACTCGCCGGGAACATGCTAGTTGGTATTATACATATCGTCAGATGGCAGTTCCCTGGTGACATGTGTACAGGTTAGTCTGTCGACCTGAGATCGTCATTTGTCTCGTGTGAGTTCCCACTGTGCTTTGATTACTACCCTACCACATCTCAAAGGAGTCGTGCAAACAGGTTTTAGTTGGGTACAGTCCCGAGCCACATGGAGGCAGTGAGAGGATCGTCAGGGATTCGTCTCTCCCGGTATTGGGGGTGAGATCGCGCTGTGTTTAGGAGAGCCATTACACGAAATCCCTGGCCAGGGTAATCGAGATTTACTGGTAGGTATTCCATTAGTATCTCAGGGTGTTCTGGGCTTCTCTCCGACATGACTTATACAGCTATTGGGGGTCTGACGTTTACCAGCCCCTAGGCCCGATATGCGATACTCATTGACGAACGGACCAGACTATACGGATATTGTCACTGTCAGGCTCAGTAGGGTTTCAGGATGAGTTCGCTCATCAGCTTCCCCTTCTTTCAATACATACGCAACCGTTACGTACAACTAGTACCTCTGACGTGCTAGTGGTTATACCCAGTGCCAGTGTATTGATGAGTCATTAGAGTCCCCCACAGAAAGTTTTCCAAGTTCGGGCGAAACGTTGTAGAGGTCGTATGGTAATATGGCAGGGTTCGATCATATTCGTGCACTTGTGCACGGATCATGATCGGACGGATAATACTAGCGGGCTTTGGTTTAAGCCGGATCCTAGTATTATAAAGTGTATGAATATTTTTGTCTCATTGCATTTGTATTCGGTCGCAATACAAATGTGGGTATGTAATTACCGTTGAAGTGTAATCTCGTAATTCGTTACGGGGTTATTTTGGGAGTTGCCAGTTTCCTTTTTCCGTCTTAAACAGGCCTATGTTTAATCATTCTGAGCATTTTGACTTTGACCCTTTTATTGCACTGAAATCTACGGGCATGGTGGCATGGTGAGTGAGGTGAGGGGACAGCATGGGCTAAAGGGGGGCTTCCGCAATTCCGCCAGCACCTGAAGTGCAGTTTTTTTTTGTGGTCATGGTGAGTGAGGTGAGGGGCAAACATGGGCTAAAGTGGGGGTTTTCTGCAATTTCGGGAGCTTCCAAAAAGCCAGGGGCTTTTTTGTGGTGGAAAAGGTAGTGAGTGGTTTTTGATTTGGTTAAGACCCCCCCTCCACTACACATATCTTTTTCCTCTGTGAGATAATTCCCTTAGGCAAGCTTGGTTCACAGAGAGCACTCCCTCCATTTTGCATTGACCGAGCCCTATGAATGATTCCTTGGTTTTTCACAAGCAAAATTCCATGTGCTCACATTTCTCATTCTATTGGCAACTTCACTCTTGAGACAAAATATTCCACTCTCTCTCTACTTCCATCTTGGACATGTCGGCTAGCAAACTTCATGTCCGAGTTGCCTCGGTTTGAGGCGGGAGCCCGTATAAAGATTCATCGACGTGGAGCTATCTTGACGAGCGTGATTGGGGAGCGATCTTCGTCGGCGCAACAACGAGGAGTTAGACGCGGAGATTGAAGACCGAAGGATACGGATCGATCGGTATAATCTTTCCAAACTCCTTTACAGTTTACTAGTTTACGGTTAATGGAACGATCCGGGTATTTGGGCTGCGGTGGCGCCGGTTTCGTAAAAAGTTTTTGTTCCGCATTTGGCGTCGGTTTCACGGCCGGGGCGCCGCCGCATCCCAACATGGTATCAGAGCCAAACTATTAACCGCTTACTAGCTTGTTCTAACATGTTTAAAAGCCCGATCGAACAAAATTTCCGAAACCGCAATTTCAATACTAAAGTTTCTGTCGAAATTTTTTTGTCATCGAAAAATTATTTTGAGTGTTTCTGAAAATCAGGCAGGCTTTTCTAAAACAACTGTAAAAATTTTGTAGCATGAGCCCTCTGTTACACCGCGGAACCGCGGCCGTACCCACGTTTTGGCCGCGGTTCCGCCGCAGTGTTTGTGTTTCAGTGCACTAAATTTTTTCTTTGGGTCTTTAACTTGAAACTGGGGTTTCCTGAAAATTTAGTTTTGGTCCAGATTATTTTGAGTACTGGATTTGTGCTTGGGGCCCACTTCGGGAAGTTTTGTCGATCAGAATTTTAAATGTGTTAGTTTGCAATGCATTTCATTTCTATCTGCGACCGTGAATGTCATTTGATCGGTTAATCTTGTCTAATCGCTATAGTCCCTTTAGAGGGATTTGCGAACGTGACATTCACGTTGATGTTCTGTGTTGTGCCGTGATATTGCGGATTGGTCGTGGTGGATAGCTTGGTGCAATATTAGTGCTTTTTAGTTTTAGTTGTACATTTGATATTGCGGGGCGAGCATCCGACATGTGGACTGCTGTCACTGCCTGTTTGTATATTATTCTTTTGGGGCACGACCGGGTTGAGGTCGATGTACCCGTTGTATATATTTTATTTTCTGTACTAGGATTACCCCACAGTGGGGTGCACAAATAGCCGGGTTCTAGAGGGCAACATGCCCGCATCTCATGGCGTTGAGAAGGAGGGGGCTTCACTCTAGAATTGACGGGCTATTTACCGCACTCGTAGGGGGTATAGGTTGACCCAAGGGGGGTGCTCAAGTTATCGGATTCCGTGAAGTGCTGGGTGGTCCATTCACTTTGTTGAAGGGGGCTTCCTCGTTTCAGGTTTTGGCGAGTAACTTGCCGCGCTCGTAGGGGTCTAGGTTTCATTGCACAGGCTATCCACACGACCAGGGGAACGTCGGGTTTCACTTGCGGCTCAAAGGAAACCCGGGGATCCTAGATAATCTGTATTGTTCTGTGATGCTTATTAGTTTTCTGTGTTGTTGCATTTATCACGCCTGGAGCGATTATTATATATTGAAATATATACTAGTAGATGTTGTATATGTTTTACACCCGCTCTAGTCCAGTCCCCGCTCTGTCGTTAGTTAAGTAACCAAACGGGTGATGACGGGACCCAGTGGTGAATGCAGATGGCATATACGTACATCATATTTTCGTTCTTTTCTGGTGTGATCATTTGATGGGACTGCGTTGATTCTTATCAATGCAAGGAAAACAAACCTATATTTGATGTTGTTGGAACCAAATTTTCAAAAAGCTGTTATTGCAAGGACGTTCTCTTTTGTTTTGCACGGTGGTATTCGCTTATGAATATCCAGCACCTCATTCGACGAGTCAAGGGCCGAGATCCCTTCATCCGGAGTGACCCCTTGGACAGAGGTTTGCGTCACGATAATAACTTCACTATAGTCGATTACTTTTTGCTTTCCATCGTGATATTCAGTTTGGAATATCCTGCACCTCATTCGACGAGAAAAGAGCCGAGATCCCTTCACCGGGAGTGACCTCTTTAGCAAAAGATTTCGCCACTATATTTTTATAAAAACTACTTGGATTCCTTCAACGATATCAAGTTCATTACGCTAAAGGTTTTTCACCAAAAACCAGCCGTAGCCCTATGTCATTTCTTACAAGTATTGCTTAGTATTCGTGCTGCGTTTGTTGATTGTGTCAAGGCGTAGTGTGCGGTAGCTAAGTAGTGCTTGTTTGTAGCACATTAATGCGATTGGTTAGGACAGCCGTGCGGCCTTTTTTACTGTGTCAAGGGCTCGTACGGGTGGGTTTAATGCAATCCTGGATAATGACGGGTTGAACTTGACTAGGACTCTTTGATTTGTTGACTGTGTCAAGGTCACTTGGGTCCCAGGGGTAAAAACACACATCGAGAGTTTCAAACATACAGGAAACTTTCCAAGCATGCGCATACCTTCTGGAGTGTGATAACGTAAGTGGATTCCATCATGTTATCATGCGATGATAGTTGGATCCCGATTTCCACTGATGAGTTGGACTACTCCTCGGGTGATTCCGACCAATTCTTCTTTCAGGTTTGGAGGAGAATTTGAGGTTACAGTGGGAGGTTTCCTGATTAGATAAAGTGATTAACCATTCTGATCTAGGTTAGAGTGCACGCAGAGTGTTTCTTTTCTCTCTTTCTCTTTGACTGCGACCATGACCCGACCCTAGACAATAACTCCGTAACCATGTTAACCGAACTTTCTTCTAACACTGGCTTTTGAATTTTCTGAGTTGCATACATCATTGCCACTCCTTCTTTTACCCTTTGAGTTTCTCCAGAACACCCCGTATCACTACGAACATCCAATTCCATTGGATAAATCCATCGTATGGTTATATACGAACTCGGAAGAACTTCTTCGAGGATGGATTCAGGTTCTGGAGAGATTGAATAGGACTATTCAGTTGTCTTTTCCTGTTACTTTCTCTCAGGTTGTGAGAGCTCCTAGGATTAGGAGAGGGTACACCTATTACGCTTATTGGATAGTCTTCTTTCAAACCATAGGCAGGTGCCGAAAGGTAGGGAATGAAGAAAACCAATTAGCCTAAGTTGGGTGTACATAAGGTAATACGTAAAGACAAATAAAGGGATCAGAAAGAGGGCAAAAGTAAATTGCGACTATTAACATTCATGACCAAACCACGTATCTCATCGCCACTCCTAATTCACCTTTGTATTTCTCCAGAACACCCCGTATCACTACGAACATCCAATTCCATTGGATAAGTCCATCGTATAGTTATATACGAACTCGAAGGAACTTTTTCGAGGATGGATTCTGGTTCAGGAGAAATAGGAATAAGGTTTATTCGGTTGTCTTTTATCATTACCTTCTCCCAGGTTGCTAGTGCTCCTAGGATTAGGAGAGTACGCCTATTATGCATATTGGATAGTCTTCTTCCAAACCATAGGCTGGTGCCGAACGGTAAGGAAGGAAGAAAACCTCTTAGCTTAATGATGGTGTACAGAAGGTAGTGACTAAAGACAAATAAAGGGATTTGGAGAGATGTCAAAGAAATATACGGTTACAGTCGTGAATCTGATAATGGAAGAGGCATTACTAGGAATACCCGGATACCCCTTCGAAACATATTCACGTTTTAGTTTCACTGTGTATTGTTAATAGAAAACTGATTTTCCAATTAGACCCTTGCTCCAGGGTATGTATTTACCAGTATGATTCTCACATCTGTATGGTTTTACAGAAGATGGGTGGGAGTAAGTTATTGGGAATTAGGTGATCATCCTCATTATATCGAAATTCGTTGTAATTGGTGATGTTTGAGGAAATCTCCTGGGTATAGTTTTCAACCTACGACGCACAGAGTTTGAGTTATTCAACTCAGGGGACTTATACAAAGTATTGTATATTCTCCAGTGTCCATTAGGACAAAGAGGTTGGTCCTCGCACTGTAATCTATTTACTTATGACTTCTCAAGTTTTAGACAGGTGTTTCGTAGAAATACAAGGTCCAAGTTTGAGAAGTTATAGCTACAGGAATAAAGTAGAGAACCATGTGTTGCAAGTATCAGGATTCTTCAAAATGATCAAAAATGTAGATACTTGTGTGTGGTATTCAGTTGATAGTAATGGTTTTGAGAAACTTGTTTCTCTTTCAGGTTACTCATAATTGGATGCACTCCTAAGTTGAGTAATGCTGATCGGTCTCTCTCCATTTTGTTGACATGCACTGGAGACAGATGCATGATTTGAATTTTATTCCAATTAAATCAGGGCATCTATTTCTATATTGTATATAGAATGGTTCATAACTTAACGTTGTTAAGGTACGGGGAGTTGTCCGGCTTATGCTTAAAACCAGACTCTGGATAACCCAAGGCACGTTTCTGTAATGGCAGTTTGTGGGTTAACCCGGGCTTTGACGAGGGTTGATTTTCTACCATCTGGAAGATCAATAGTGATATTGTTCTTGACTCGCCACAGTTTTAGTAAAATTGACTTTTTCAGAAAGAATAGTGGGAGTATGGTAGAACTGGAAGTGATTCCAGAACCGCAAACGATTACGGAAAATTTAATAGAACCTAAATATTCAATCAAATTTGACATTCCATTAGCCACTCCGTAGATATGGTGGGTAACCTCAGGCGCCCGAGAGGTACTTCGGTATTCTCAAAGACGGTGGCAGGGAGGTTCTTGTTTACCCAGACTTGCCATTACTGCTGTTCCAGACTATGAGACCTGGCAGGAGGATGAGTATAGCGTCATTCTAAACTAGCTTTAGAAGTGCACGTGTATATGACTTTGCCAGAGGGTTGTCGTAGTCAGTGAGAGCAGCGGAAGCATAGTGGACAAGTAGCTTGTGTCTATTTACAGACTAAAGCAGATAAAGCGGAGATAGATCATCTATTTCTGATGTGACAGTCATGGGCTTTAACTTCATCAGAATAGCGGATGGATCGGTTAAGAAGGTAGTAGGGTGTGATGTCCTGGTTTTTGATGACATACACAGAATAGGAAGTGAAATTCCTATACTACGATCGGTTATACTGTGGTTGTCACACAGTAGTTTCCCCACATAGGATATGAATATAATATCAGGCATTCTGGTTACTGGATCTATGATTTTAGATCTAGATTTGGATAGTTTCCCAATTTGGGTATTTTGACAGCATTCTAAAAGGTATTTTAGAATTGACGATTCCTGGCATGGTGGTCTACCTGCAGGTGATGGAGTCACCCTCTCTAAAGGTGTCTTAAAGACTAAAGGGGAGAGAGATGTGCATGATTGATATATCACTTGCTTAGGCAATTGAGTCAATCATGAGATGTCAAGTACTACACCAGATGTTGTTTTTACACTAGATGAAATAAGTTGATATTAATCCAATCCTGGAGAAACGTTCGGAAGCAGTTTTAGAACATAAGTGGTTGTTCTAGGAATTTGATAACGACAGCCTCCTTCGGGAGACAGTTATCATTCCAGGCTTCCAAGGTGACCCGGATGACAGAGTGACTGTCAGAGTTATAATTTTCCCTCAGACAAGGGGCAGTAGTTTGGACAGGTGGTCCAAGCGGATACTGAGGGAGGCATGGTGCAGGATACTGATTAAATTCAGTTAACGATACAGTCTAAGAAGTTTGCTGGATTTGGAGTTCATTTATGAACTGGGTCCCATCAGATATCCAGACATATTCTAAGACAGGTATTGCTCATTTCGGGAGATGGTTTTCTCCGCGAACTTGAGAAAAAGAGAGACATGGAAAGAAACATCAGGGCAGATCCACTCACTGAGGCTATTTCTCGAACACAATAGTTTTACAAACGAGCTTTGCGAAACTGATTAGTAGAGGAGTTGGATGTTCGGTATCACACAAGCTGTGAGTACGCGACATCGCAAAAATTATCCTTAAGTGCAAGTGCGAGATTGTTGGATATAATGCCCTCAAAGTCAATTATTGGATCGTAGGTACGTGATTGTAATGATTGAGGCCTATACCGGTAGGACAGTCTTGCTCAAGATGATAGTATGCTATCTGGTTTGTCTTTATCATCGTGTACATGCTTTAGTTCACTATTGCATGTTGATAGAGCCCATATGATTCTTGCTTGACTGCCAGCAGTATGATGGCGATCATATACGTGGGAGCTGGGGTCTATAAGCACATCCTTAAATGGTCCCTAGTCGAGGGAGTTTCGAGACAGGGCATCAATACTCCAGAGTAGACTAGTGTATACAGTCGAGACCCCGACGAGAGGCGGTGGCCGGTCTCACAAGCCATTGGTGTCAGTTGGTTCACCTAAGATGTATACAGGTGCTCATTGGGTTATGAGTACACCGGACAGGACTCACCGAGAACATGCTAGTTGGTATTATATATATCGTCAGATGGTAGTTCCCTGGTGACATGTATACAGGTTAGTCTGTCGACCTGAGATCGTCATTTGTCTCGTGTGAGTTCCCACTGTGCTTTGATTACTACCCTACCATGGCTCAAAGGAGTCGTGCAAACAGGTTTTAGTTGGGTATAGTCCTGAGCCACATGGAGGCAGTGAGCGGATCGTCAGGGATTCGTCTCTCCCGGTATTGGGGGTGAGATCGCGCTGTGTTTAGGAGAGCCATTACACGAAATCCCTGGCCATGGTAATCGAGATTTATTGGTAGGTATTCCATTAGTATCTCAGGGTGTTCTGGGCTTCTCTCCGACACGACTTATACAGCTATTGGGGGTCTGACGTTTACCAGCCCCCTAGGCCCGATATGCGATACTCATAGACGAACGGACCGGACTGTACGGATATTGTCACTGTTAGGCTCAGTAGGGTTTCAGAATGAGTTCGCTCATCAGCTTCCCCTTCTTTCAATACATAGGCAACCGTTACGTACAGCTAGTATCTCTGACGTGCTAGTGGTTATACCCAGTGCCAGTGTATTGATGAGTCATTAGAGTCCCCCACAGAAAGTTTCGCAAGTTCGTGCGAAAAGTTGTAGAGGTCGTATGGTAATATGGCAGAGTTTGATCATATTCGTGCACTTGTGCACGGATCATGATCGGACGGATAATACTAGCGGGCTTTGGTTTAAGCCAGATCCTAGTATTATAAAGTGTAAGAATATTTTTGTCTCATTGCTTTTGTATTCGGTCGGAATACAAATGCGGGTATGTATTTATCATTGAAGTGTAATCTCATAATTCGTTACGGGATTATTTTGGGAGTTTCCAGTTTTCTTTTTTCGTCTTAAACATGCCTATGTTTAATTATTCTGAGCATTTTGACTTTGACCATTTTATTGCACTGAAATCCATGGGCATGGTGGCATGGTGAGTGAGGTGAGGGGGCAGCATGGGCTAAAGGGGGGGTTTCCGCAATTTCGCCAGCAGCTAAAGTGCAGGGTTTTTTTTGTGGTCATGGTGAGTGAGGTGAGGGGGCGGCAAGGGGTAAAAGGGGGTGTTTTCTGCAATTTCGGGAGCTTCCAAAAAGCCACGGGCTTTTTTGTGGTGGAAAAGGTAGTGAGTGGTTTTTGATTTGGTTAAGCCCCCTCCCCCTCTACTACACATATCTTTTTCCTCTGTGAGATAATTCCCTTAGGCAAGCTTGGTTCACAGAGAGCACTCCCTCCATTTTGCATTGGCCGTGCCCCATGAATGATTCCTTGGTTTTTCACAAGCAAAATTCCATGTGCTCACATTTCTCATTCTATTGGCAACTTCACTCTTGAGACAAAATATTCCACTCTCTCTCTCTACTTCCATCTTGGACATGTCGGCTAGCAAACTTCATGTCCGAGTTGCCTCGGTCCTAGGCGGGAGCCCGTATAAAGATTCATCGACGTGGAGCCATCTTGACGAGCGTGATTAGGGAGCGATCTTCGTCGGCACAACAACGAGGAGTTAGACGCGGAGATTGAAGACCGAAGGACACGGATCGATCGGTATAATCTTTCCAAACTCCTTTACAGTTTACTAGTTTACGGTTAATAGAACGATCTGGGTATTTGGGCTGCGGTGGCGCCGGTTTCGTAAAAAAATTTTGTTCCGCATTTGGCGTCGGTTTGACGGCCGGGGCGCCGCCGCATCCCAACAGAAATCACATCATCCCTCAATAAAACATCGTCTTTATTCTTCATTCCTACCTTTCTTCCAAACATCGATCATATAACCCTACGTGTGTGTAAAGAACATCCCTACACTCGGAGAATTCAATTCAAGTTATCATACTCTTGTCCATCTGCCTCAGTACTTTTTTAATTAATGAATATTTAGATAGATTTGCTCACACATTTTTCATGCGACCGTTAATATTTCTTGAGGTACTAACCGACCGATTACTCATGTGCTTGCTGATTAGGTGTATTAGTTTTTTTTTCCTCGTCTTGCACCACCTAAGGCCTTGCAGTGACTCCCAGACCAGTTGGTCTAAGGCACTAGGTGATGAAGCACCCTCGCTATATTTTTTTATTGCTGCCTTGGCGATAACAAAACCAGTGTTCATTTTTCTACACCATTTATATTTTATTCAATTTTTTTATTTCCTTCATGCTTTGGCTTTTAAACAAGAGCATTTCAAGGTATCCTCTACTATCCCGAGTTTCAAGACGTGTGTAAGTGCGTATAGTAGGGTATCAACATTCAAATATTTGGCTTTCAGAATAGGAACTATTTTTCAAACTTATTTTTATTCTTAGATTAGTGACTTCTTTCATCTTACTAACCCTTGGGACAACGGCTCATAACTACTTATTACTAGTTCGTTTAAGAAAACTTCTAATTTTCTTGGTTTTCTTAAATTTTTCCGATCTTTTGGATGTAATTTTTCACTATCTAATCTTTTATTATCTTATTTATGCACAAAATTAAATATTAAATATTTTTATCTTTTGAAAATTTTATAAATTTTTATAGGGTTTTTAATGTTTTGTGCTTATGCAAAGTATGATGCAAAATGATGCGTAAATAAGTACAAACCTCCCCCAAACTTGTTTTCAACAGTGTCCTCACTGTTGCCATCCACTGGATCAAAAAAACCTGTAAGCCTGGGAGGAAATTTATTAATGGGGGGAAAAAATATGATCGTGAAAATCCTCCCCCAAACTTATTTTTGGCTCACAATTTTAAGTAAAAATTTTGTTTTCAAGAGACGGATTATAATCCCCCCCCAAACTTGAGTTAAACAATGTTAAGCTTTGAAAATCACAAGAGGGGGTAAAAATTACTAGTCAATGCCAAGTTTTGCAAAGACCGAAAGTCAACACCAACCATTCAAAGATTTTATCATTGTAGTGCACAGGTTAGTGGAAGAAGAAGTAGGGGAAGGGTAAGTGGTGGAATAGAATGTGTTTGCGTCTCGTTTTGGAGAGACGGCACAGTGAAAGTGATGGATTACTTGCATTCTCGTGATTGTCAAAAAGAAGGGGTAGAGGTTCAATTTCTTCGTTGTGGAGATGATTCATCTCAACACCCATGTTTGCTAAGAATGCAAGTCTATCAGCGAACATTTCCTTGAAGCTTTCATCAATATCCTGAAGAATATTCTCATTTGAAAGAACATGATGATACTCAGACTCCAGAAAAGGTTCATAATCGATGTTAGATGTTTACCCGGACAACTCGAAAGAAGGGTCTGTATGTATATGATACATATCTGGGTCAAACAACAATGTATAAAGGAAGTCTGGATCTGTATCGTGAAGCTGATCAAATTTGCTGCTGTCGACATCCATTAATTCGATAGAACAGACTCGAGCATAAGGATCGGAGGGTTGACTTCCCAACCTATAAATGTTGAGCTCAATTGACCTATTCCCGAAAGATAGGTTCATAGAACCATTTCTACAGTTGATTACAGCGTTGGAAGTAGCCAAAAAGGGACAACCTAGAATCACTGGAATTTGGTTCCGTGGGTTCACTACAGGCTGTGTATCAAGAACAATAAAGTCCACAGGGAATACAAATTCCCCGATTTTTATCAACACGTCCTCAAGTTCACCCCTAGGTTTGGTGATTGATCGGTCGGCCATCTGGAGAGTTATGTTCGAGGGCTTTAACACTCCGATACCTAATTGCTCATAGACTGAATATGGAAGCAAGTTAACACTAGCGCCAAGGTCAAGTAGAGCATGGTTAATGTGTTTATCCCCAATAGAAATAGAAATAGTAGGACAGCCAGGGTCCTTACGTTTCCTTGGTAATTGTTGGGGAAAAGCCGTGTCTACGGTACTCAACATGAACACTTTTTTCGGTACTCGAGTCTTTCTCTTCCTAGTGCACAAGTTCTTAAGAATTTTCGCATAGGACAGAACTTGTTGGATAGTATCTAGGAAAGGGATGTTGATGTTAACTTCCTTAAACATGTCCACAAGTTTCTCTATTTGGGCATTGGGTTTGTTGGGCCTCAACCTTTCTGGAAATGGAGTTCTATCAATAAGCGTTGGGTCCAACATTTGTGGAGAAGTTTGTGGGGATAGGAAGGATGAAGTGGGTGGAGGGTTCGAGCCTTTAGGAAAACGGAGAATGGGCTCGGAAGAAGAAGAAAGTAAATTAGACGAAATAGGGTAAGAAGTAGAAGTGGGAGTGGAAGTGGAAGTGGAAGCCGGGGTGTTAATGATCAATTCATCATTATCAATTTGTTCACCCACATGATTGTCTAGCACTCTTCCAGATCTCAACGTGGTAAGTTCGTCCACATTAGTGTAACGTGATGGTCCAGAATCAGGTAGGGGTTGAGATGGAAGATTCCCTTTTTCTCCAGCACTCATTCTGGCAGTCATTTGTGCAATTTGTGCTTCTATCGATTTGATACTCTCACCGTGGGAGACAATGTTTTGCACTAACTTCTGGATAGAAGATTTTAAAATGTCATTCATTTGCATGGACTGTGTAATGAACATGTCGAGTGCAGAGGGTGTAGAAATACCGGCAGAAGAAGAATCAAAGTTGTTGGCCGGGTTTTGAAAATTTTATGGTTGAAAGGGGTGCTGACTTATTTATGGTGGTTGCTGTTGCTGTGGAGGGATCCATTGAAAGTTATTCTGGTTTGGATCCGTGTATTGAGTTTGGTGTTGGATCCAAGAAAGATCAGGGTGGTTCCTCCAATCTTGATTATATGAGGAAGAAGAAGGATCGTTTCCAGGTCTTTGCTGAAATGCAGCATTAGTGTGACCTTGAAACGGTACATTCAAAGGACATTCTTCTGTCAAATGTGATGGGTTTGAACAGCAACCACACACGGTTTTGGGAAGTGTGTATTGGTTTAGGGAGGCTGAGGAGAACTTGTTTTCTAGAGCATTGAGTTTCCTTTGCATTGCGGCCATTTCGGCTCTCATTGTGACGGAAACATCGAGCTGATTGATATCATCCCTAGACGATGGTGGTCTAACACTTTCCCATTGTAATGTGTTTTGAGCTAAATCTTCTAGATATTTCTAAGATTCACCATCATTTTTAGATAGGAATTGGCAATGACACATGATTTCAAGCATCTGTTTAGTCGTGAGATCAATACCCTCATAGATAACTCGACACAAATCCCATCTAGGGATTCCGTGATGAGGGCATTGTAAAAGAAGACCCTTGAACCGTACAAAGCATTTCCAAAATGGTTCATTGGGAGACATTCTGCCGCGTATCTTGGCCCATAAACCAGCAAAGTATCTGTTACGTTGAACTCTGTTTGACTTATTTTCTTAAGGAATGCTGCAACGAATTCGTCCCATGTTGAAATAGAATGTGCGGGTGTGTTGTAAAGCCACTTCTCGGCTAAATCGCACAAAGTGAATGGGAGAAGACGTAAATGCAGAGCATCCAAAGACAGTTGTGAATTACCCATCAAAGCACATACGTTTTCGAATTTGGTGATAAAAACGTATGCGTCTTCAGACTCGAGCCCGTGAAATTTGGGTAAAAGTTTGATGAATTGGGGTTTAATTTCGAAATTGTCCCCATTGGCTGGTGGTATAGAAAGACAGGTGGGAAGGGGAACACGTGTAGGATGGCATCTCTCTTGGAGAGAAATGCGTGGAGGATTCTGCGCACCTGCGGGCGGTGGCAGAGTGGTGTTAAAGTTTGATGGAAATCCGTCCATCGCGGTCGTGGTGGGTGGTGGGAAAGAAGACGAAGAATTACCGACTCTGGGGTCGATAAAAGAAACGCGGACAAGACGGGAAATGGAATCCCGTGTCCAGCCTAACATGTGCTAAATGGTTGTAGAACAAGTGGCAACGTTGGTAATAATTAGGGGAAAAGTTGGTTGGTGTTTGTTTTGAAAAATACGGGTTTTAAAAAATCAAATCGCAAACAATGCACACACCACCCTAGATCTAGTGGTCACCTAGGTCAAGTCACTAGACCGCTCCTAGACTTCCAAAAGACAAATCGCAGGATAAATCCTCTACTGCCTCTTTATCCCTTCTGTGGCCAGGTAAGTGCCAGGTAAGTGGGAGGTTCTCCACTACGTAAGTAGTGGGCCTAATTAAGTAACCACTTGCCTTAGACACACTTGCCTTAGACACCACAAAAGAAACACGGATAAGCAATAGATTACCCACGACCTCCTTCTGTCCTAATTGAGTGCGACGGTCCTTAGAGTCTTGTCTAGATATTTTTTAGTTAATGAAGGGTAATGCGGATGCTAGTTTTGTGATTTTTAGGGCTTAGGAAGGGTAATGAACTCCCCACCTAATTTGAATTTGGTCTTTGCCCCTTAATTTCCGTATTAAAATATGCAAACAATCAAGATCAAAACACGCAACAATTATTCTTTTAGCGGCGCTGCGAATTTTGCAAAGAATCCTGCAGAAAATGGTTAATAGAGAAGATCAGAGAGGAGATAAGAAAGTCAGAGAGATACCTGAGAAATTTAGAACAGTGAAGCGCCTAAACGACGGCGGAACCGCCGCAAAAACCTACTGTTGGCCGCGGATCCGCGGTGGGAAGGAGGATTTAGGGCTTCAAAATTTTTCTGTCGCTTCTGGTACTCCTCTGGAATTTTCAGAACTTCTCTGAATCTTGATTGCACTGCTACAATGATTCTAGATTCCCTCACAAAAATTCACAACTAATCGTTAAGCACTTGATGCGAATTTGATCTAAAAATTCTGATGGAATAATAATTTTTCAACTCAAATAATAAAAACGAAAAAAATATCACACATCCCCGGCAACGGCGCTATTTGATTGATTCTTTTCCGTGTCGTGTTTAGAAATGTTTCACAACCAAAGAAATTTATACCGCAATCAATTAACGGTGTCGATGTAGCGCGTTAATGAATACGGATCGTCCACTGAGATGTGTGTTTTGATCGATTTTGTTTTAGATGAATCGAACTGAAAAGATAAAAGAAAAATTGCAAGAAAATTGATTCAAGAATTTTGAAATTTAGTTTCAAGAATCGTAAAGAACTAGATCTAAAATCAAGAATCAATAAAGTTCAAGAAGATGTCCAAATCGAATGAATTATCAAGATTTGTAAAGAGACTTGTAGGAATCGATCCAATTGATAGTGATGATGATACTTATGATTACAAATTCTTATCTATCGATGATTTGTTGCTAGATCGATGATGATCAACGAGGATTAGAGATCTATTGAAGAAACTTGGGTTTCTCCTTCTATTCCTTGTCCTTTCGTTGATTAGCATTCAAATTCTAGGCTCTAGAAAATTCAATCATCGATCGTTGATCTCTAATTTGGAGCGAAAACATTCAAGAAAGTATCTCGCTCAAATTAAGTTGTCGATGATTCAATTTCCTAAAGTTTACAAAACTCATAAGACTTAAGAATCATTCAAGAATTTAGTCATCATCATCTACTTAATTTCTCGATTCCTCCACAAGCGGAGTTTCACTCAAACATCATGAAAAAGGTAACAATCAAGAATCGATAACTCTTCATAATGCTCAAATGTAAAGAAAAGCAAGATCAAGAATTTTCACCTTTTATAAATCAACGTTTCGTTACGATTCACTCAAAGATTACAAGATTTTGAGGAGAGAACTCGATCGTCGAAACTATCTTCGCATCGTCTTCTTGAGTCGCGGATCGTCGTGGATCTCTTACTCGAATGAAGATCGGCGTCGCTTCAAAAGGCTCGTTGAAGGCTTGCCTTGGCTCGGTACTCGGTGGATCTTGATTTGGATCAAATTGTGTCACTCAATTTGATTAGAATTGATTTGGATCTCACTATATTTTGATTTCCCTCCAAATTCAACCACCTTTCCCTCCAAAAAATGAACAACCTCCAAACCCTAGATCTAGATCTTATTTTATAGCCACCTCATTTGAATCTTCCCTCCAAAGCTAGGTTGTTAGAGATAGGCTTCTAGAAGAAGTTTGTTGGAGGGAATATTCTAGAATAAGGAATATTCTAGGGTAAGGTTGTTAGGCCGAGCCTTTTGTAAGAAGCCGCGTGGTCTTTGGGAGTCTTCTGGAAGCTGAGGCCATTAGAAGAAAGCACGTGGGGAAATCTGGGCTGATGATGTGTCCAACTAGCCACGGATCTGCCGCAAGAAGGCCCATTCGGCCGTGGATCCGCGGCCATTTGGAAGTGTTGGTGCATGGAAACTCCTGTGCTGCTTAATGTTGGCCTCATGGTATTTTTCTGATGTCTGAAATATTTTTATACTTTCTAGTTTACTGCCAGATCATAAGTCTTGGACTTGGCGTATTTTTATCAGCACTTTTAGCAGTTTGGGCTCTTTTCCTGGAATTTCCTGCACACATTCTCGAAACAAGTGTTGCGCTATACAAAGATCATGCATGAAATAATAAAACACTCAATTTCTCTCAAAATGCCGGTTATAATGTATAACACATGTTATTTAGTATTTTACAGACAAATTGCTAATATGTGTTATATTCATACCGAACACCTTTAGATGCTTGCAAATGGTAGAGAAATTGATGTGTTAAAAATGCAATATTTTCGACTGATCAATGCCTTTCACCCTCAGCCCGCTGTGCGCTCTCATGGCTAGAAAAAAGCCCGACGTAGAAGCAACAACAAGGTGAAGAATGAGAATGGCGCTCGAAAACAGCGAAGCGGATTTAAGAAGCCACGAGATCGAGAAAAAGTCAACTGGAATCCGTCTTTTATGAAGAAGATGGATCGAGAGTACTCATTCCCCCAAAACAAGACAAGGAAAATATTCGACCTTATTATGAAACATCAAATGATGACACTCCCGGAGTCTCGGCACCCTGAGCAAATAAACGGGGTCCATCATCCGGCTTATTGCTCCTACCACCGAGCAATAGGACATCTTCTTAAAGATTGCTTCACCATCAAAGACTGGGTCAAAGACCGGTATCAGCAAGGCAGGTTCGCTCTGTCCGACAATTGGATGGTAGCCCCACAATGAAAGCATGAGCCAAGAGCAACCTACACTGCGAGGGAAAGTCCAGAACAACATCGAGCTTGGAAACGAGCTCGTACCCGCCACATGATAACATTCTCAAAGGAGGGTGAGCATGAGAATGTGAATGACCTCTCCCAGTGCTTCGCAGATGAAGATGAGGACGAGGTGATCTCAGAATTTTCAGCGGTGCCAAAAGAGCTGGAGGACGGGATACATACCACGATGGACAATCTGAGGAAAATCGACTTGGGGACGACAAACGACCCGAGGCCAACGTTCGTCAGTGTGCTGCTGTCTGAAAAGTGGGTTGCTACACTAAAAGACGTGCTTATGTAGTATAAAGATTGCTTCGCATGGAACTATTCCGAGATAACGGGATTAGATCCAGAGATAGCTGTGCATAAACTGGCTATATCGCCAGACATTTAGCCAGTCAAGCAGGCGCCAAGAAGAATGCGGCTCGAACTCGAGATGAGCATCAATGCCGAAGTCAAGAAACTAATCGACTCCGTATTCATCCAAGAAGTTCAATATCCTGACCGGATCGCCAACATTATCCCAGTGATGAAGAAAAATGGGACAGTACGCATCTGCGTGGACTTCCAGGACCTCAACAAAGCTTGCCCGAAGGATGACTTCCATGTACCTGTTACCGAGCTAATGATCGATAAAAAGTCCACTCATGAGGTCTTCTCCTTCATGGATGGATCTCAGGGTATAATCAAATAAAGATGCATCCTGAAGACCAAAAGCATACTGCCTTCTGGACCTCGCTAGGCATATTCTGCTATAAGGTGATGCCCTTCGGCTTGAAAAATGCTGGCGCTACCTACCAGAGGGCCATGACGAAGATCTTTGATGACCTCATCCATGAGATCGTTGAATTCTATATCGACGACCTCGTGGTGAAAAGCAAATCATACGAGGAGCACTGGGAGCATTTGAAGATAGTGTTCCAGCATCTTCGGAAATACAATATGAAGATGAACCCTCTGAAATGCGCGTTCGAAGTCTCCTAAGGAAAATTCCTAGGATTCATCGTACGACACCGAGGCATCGAAATAGATCCATCAAAAATCAAAGCGATCATGGAAATGCCCTCGCCAAGAAATATCAAGCAATTGCGGTCTCTCCAAGGGAAGCTCGCGTATATCCGACGGTTCATAGCTAACCTCTCCGGCAAATGCCGCCCCTACAGCCATCTAATGAAGAAGGGGACCTTGTTCGTTTGGGATCATAAATGCCAAAGTGCACTGAACGAAATCAAGCAATATCTGCAGAAACCGCCAGTACTAACCGCCCCGGTTAAGGGAAATCCCCTTATCCTGTACACAACAGCTCTTAAAGGTTCTCTAAGTACATTATGGGCACAGGAGAACGACCAGAGGAAGGAGAGAGCTCTCTATTATTTGATTCGAGTCCTTCTGGGGGCAGAAAACAACTACTCCCCTATTGAAAAGCATTGCCTAGTACTGATCTTCGTGATAATGAAGCGTCGACATTATGCCTTGGCACATGAGGTCCATCTCATATCAAAGGTGGATCCTCTTAAATATTTGATATCAAGAGCCATGCTAACGGGAAGGCTTGACAAATGGGCCCTCCTCTTGATAGAGTTCTCGATAATCTATCGGCCCCTCAGGGCAGTGAAGGGCTAGGCCATCGCTGACTTTCTCGCTGAACATCTAATACCAGCCGACTCCCCCTTAAATTGTGAATTTTCGGATGAACAAGCATTCGATGCAATCGACAGGAAGACGGAGGAAAATAATGTCCAATGGAAACTCTACTTCGACGGAGCATCTTCCATGAAGAAGCGAAAGCAAGACACCCCCGTAATCAAAGTTAGGGTAGGCCTCATCTTCGTGAATCCACAAAGAGGAATAATACATTTTGCCCTTTCCTTAACGGAGCCAAGAACAAACAACGAGGTAGAATATGAAGCGTTGATAGAGGGTCTTGAGATCGTTATTGACATGGGAATCGAAAACCTTCTCATATATGGAGACTCCCAGCTGGTCGTTAGCCAAATAAATGGCGACTATCAGACGTGCAAGCCAGAACTGATCAGGTATGGTGAAAGAGTGCAACAATTGCTGACGCATATCCATTCTTACATCCTGGAAAGCATACCGAGCGTGGAAAATAGCAAAGCGGATGCGTTAGCCAAGCTCGCTAAAGAACTGGCCGACGAAAACCTCGATGACATAAGGATCATTGTGCAAAGTCGCCGGATTCTAGCGCCAGCAGTAATATCTCCAGAGTCGTATGAAGAAAAGGAAGCGGCCGAACAAACAGCCTGCCAAATAGAAGACGAAGAAAAGATTAAGGATTGGAGAGAAGCCTTCATAGACTACTTCAAATCTCATCAAACGCCCAAAGATGCGTCCTCAAGACATCAGCTCATGAGGAGAGCCCTGTCTTTCACTTTCGTCAATGATACTCTATATAAGAGATCGTTCGACTGTCTATGGCTGAGATGCCTGGGACCAGAAGAAACAAGGAGATTCGTCCAAGAAACTCACGATGGACTCTATGGTTCTCATCAAGCCGGGCCAAAGATGAAGCTGAAGATTAAGAGAATGGATTACTATTGGCCCACGATGATTCAGGACTACCTCGAATATGCGAAGCAGTGCCACTCATGCCAAATTCATGGGGACTTCATCCACCAGCATCCAAATCCGCTACACCCAACATTGGTTAGATGGCCCTTCGAAATGTGAGGAACTGATATAATCGAGCCCATCGAACCAACATCATCCAAGGGACATTGGTTCATATTAGCAACAACCGATTACTTCTCTAAGTGGGCAGAGGTAGCACCGCTAAGGGAGGTGAAGACAGAGAACATCCTCCATTTCTTCAGAACACATGTCATCTACCGGTTCGGCACCCCGCGACGAATCATCTTGGATAATGGGCCAGCCTACAGGAGTCATAAGATCAGCCGCTTTGCATAGCAACATAATATAGATTGGAGATACTCTTCAGTCTATAATCCCCAAGCTAACGGTCTAGCTGAGGCTTTCAACAAGACCTTGACGAAGATCATAAAGAAAACAGTGTCCAGAAACAAAAGGGACTGGCACGAGAGGTTGCATGAAGCTCTCTGGGCTTATCGAACTACGTTCAAAACAACCACGAATACAACGCCATTCGCATTGGTATTCGGCACAGAAGTGGTACTTCCCTTAGAGATAGAGCTACCCTCTTTACGAGTGGCAGTTCGATATGAGCTGACGGATGAAGAAAATGCCCATCTTCGGCTCGAGGAGCTCGATGTCCTCGATGAAACTCGCCTCATAGTGTAGCAAAAATCGGAAGCTTACAAATCAAGGATGACGCGCTCATATGAAAGACTGACTAGGACGAGAACATTCCGCCAAGGCGAACTCGTATTAGTCGTAAAAAGACCTATGATCCCCAACCGTGCAAAGCGGGGAAAATTCGAGCCGAACTATGAGATCCCGTACATCATAGACAAGGTCTACCAAAGTGGGGCCCACTTTCTCATGAACATACATGGCGAAAGACCCATCCGGCCAATAAACGGCCAATTCCTTAAGAAATACTACCCTTGACGAGTCACAACTCAGGTTAACGATAGATGACAATGCTCTTGTCCGCTCGCTATCTTCCTGAGCCAAGACTTTATAAGTAGTATCCAGCAAAACTTCGCCTCAAAATCCCCACGGACCGCAACGTCCTTAAACTAGCTGTGGACCGAGATGTCCCTAAACTAACAATGGACTGTAATGTCTGTAAACTAAGTACGTCGCCTCAAACATGGCGACAGTGGAATTCAAGTCCACGAGTCCCAGCGGTGAGGACTGCAACTTAAATTCCACCAGCAAACAGATGGGTCACATGCGGCGAAACTATTTTTGAGGGTTCCATCGTTGTTAAAAAAACGATACGTCCACAAGAGAAATGGGCACGGATGAAAACACGAAAGGGCTCTGTGAGTAAAAACAGCAGGGCTACCGGCGAGTTTGTCAAAACCCGAAAGGGCGCAATCTCGTTAAAATAAAAACACCTGCAAGGTCCTCTCGACCTTGTAAGGAGAAAACACTTGCGTGAGATCCTTACGACTCACAAAGGAATAACACACTTGAGAATCCTCATGATTCCTGGGGAGAAATTACACTTACGGGATCCTCACGACTCGTAAGGAGAATTCCCCCTGTGAGACCCTCATGGCTCATAGGATTCAAAAGCCTTAAGTTACAGGAATCTGAACCTGTTCTTAAGTCGTCATATCCCCCAAATTTCCCTACAAGCGGTCCAATATTGACCCCTGTATACAATCCACGGGCACAAATAAACGTTTCCTCACCAAGTCCCACCAATGACGAGGAGTGTCCTTATATGGTGAACGACACTTGTATGTCCTCTCGACTTATAAGGAGAAAATACTCTAATGAGATCCTTACGACTTATAGAAGAACACACACTTGGGGATCCCTACGATTCCTAAGTAGAAAATACACCTACGAGATCCTCACGACTCGTAGGGAGAAATACCTTTATGAGACCCTTACGGCTCATAAAATCAAAAAGCCTTAGTCAACAGGATCCTAACCCTGTTTGCTAAGCTACCTTTGTTCAAATCGACAAGGACAAATGATGATTCGCTCCTGACAATATCCCAGTTGTCGCGATGCTAATGCCTAAATCAGTATCAAATTCCAAGTCCTTCCAAGGCAAATGATGATTCGCTCCTGGCCACATTCCAGTCGCAGCGGTGCTGATGCCAAGATTGGTATCAGATCTCAAGTTCCATACTCGCAAAAATCAGCGAGCAAAAATTTATATGAAATAGCCGAAATGATAGGGCAACTCGCAATAAGAATCAGCGAGTAAAATATATGCATATAAAATAGCCGAAATGTTTGGGCAACTCGCAATAAAAAGCAACGAGTAAAAAGAAAAAATGGCTGAAATGATTGGGGACCGCGATAAAACAGCCAAAATGATTGGGCAATCACGACTTTCGTGATATAAAAAACTGAAATGATAGAGCATCGCGGAAAGAAAGAATAAAAAATGAAACTTATGCCCTGCAGGCGAGTCTGCATCGACCCCTGTATACAATATATGGGCGCAAACGAAAAAGGGAACCACATTTTCCCACCAGGCTCCATCAGAAGGAGAGCCAGGTCTCGACGGCAATAGCTATAGCCTAGAGATCAACAACGGCGTTTCTCCTCACTCCAGCAGGATGCAGACGCAACGTCAACAACCGACCCCAGGGTCAAAACAATGGAGCCATGGCAAAGTCCCTAGTTCTAAGACTTGACGGTTCACAGACAACCTAGAGGCAATCTCGACATTCGTCACAATATTGCAGACACAATGTCAACAAACGAAGCAAAGGAAGATCCCTAGCTTTAGGGTCTCGACGGCAACATCTACAACCTAATGATCACTACGGCGTTCCTTCTCACTCCAGCAGGACACAGACACAACGTCAACAACCGACCCCATATTCAAAACAATGGAGCCATGGCAAAGTCCCTAGTTCCAAAACTCGACGGTTCACAGACAACCCAAAGACAATCTCGACATTCGTCAAAATATTACTGACACAATGTCAACAAACGATGCAAAGGAAGATCCCTAGCTTCAGGGTCTTGACGGCAACTCAAATGAGACCTGAAAGACTATCGAAGATCATCCCACACCAGCGCAGAGTGGTCATGACTCATCGGGGCTCCTAAACTGAGCCTAAGCTCAAGTAAAAGTGGCATAGAATATCCCTAACGCTTTCTCTTCCGATGGTAATATTACATGGAAGATTACTTGATGACGTCTTGTTCAGCCCTCGAAGGGATCAGAGACACGACAGTCGCGGGGCTACTCGAATAGCAAGATTGCGTATCGGGGAATACATCGGCCAACGCGACGGTACGAAGGATAAAAGCCCTAGTACCACAGACCCTAACGGACATCTATCAGCAGAGGTTAACTGTGACGTTAGGACATCCTTGCGAGAACTTCTCGATCCGTCTCGACTCGTAGGGAAAACAATGTTCCTGCGAGAACTTCTCGACCCATCTCGACTCGTAGGAAAAAGCCTTAGGCAACGGGGATATCAACATGTTTCCTATGCACTGGGGCCCTACAATTAAGTTCAAGATGGACTATTGTGTGTTATCCACGGGCCACACTCTCCAAATTCGAATATCGACAAGGAGGGGAAAAACCACTTACGAGTCCTCTCGACTTCTGAAGGGGAAAAATTCTCTTGTGAGATCCTTACGACTCTCAAGAGAAAACGCACTTATGAGTCCTCACGACTCCTAAGGAGAAAATACACCTATGGGATCCTCTCGACTCATAGGGAGAAAAAGTCTTTATGAGACCCTTATGGCTCATAAAGTTGAAAAGTCTTAGGCGGCAGATCTGAACCTGTTTCCTAAGCCATCGCTGCCCTACAAGGAAGTCAAGATGGACTATCTACAGACCACATTTGCTAAAGTTACATGCCAATGAAATAAAGAAGCTACTTATGAGTCCTCAAAATTCGTAAGGAAAAAATATCCGAGCGAGATCCTCGAGACTCAAGGAGGCGATGAACGCTTGGAAATCCTTACGATTTCTCGGGAGGATGTGCTCTCCCGACGGTAACATGACCTGGGAGATTATTTGAGGATGCCTTGTCCAGCCCCGAAGGGAGCAGAGACACGACAGCAAGACTGCGTATCGGGAATGCCTTAGTACCACACCCCCTTAAAGAGCAGGGGTTAACTGTGACGTTGGGACGGGTTTGCCTATAAGCCTAAGGGAGGTAAACTAAACAAACTCCGAAATGAGTATATAAACCACTTCACGTCCAGTCAAGACAGAAAGGCGCAACCCACAAGCACCAACCATGTACTATACAAGGCAGTAAGGAGAGTCTTTGGCTCACACCCCACTAAGCGTTCATTCACGAATGCGTGGCTGCTTAAATGGAAATGGTGTCCAAAATGTGCCGATTCATGTACGACACTACAATGGCGCTCGCACTTAGCAAAAGATTCCTAAGGGTAAAGTATACAACTCATGCACAGAGACGAGATACATGTACGAATATGTAATGAAAAGAAAGCAATCAACAGGAAACATTCAACGATCAATAATAAGAGAAATACATTGATGTAAACATACTACTCTACGGGGAAGAGATCACCAAATATGGGATCAGAGATACAGGGGTTGACAAAACAAAATACAAAGTTCTCTAATTCCCTCTCTGCCCTCTCTACCATGTTGAAGCGGCGGTCTTCGCGAGAAGTTGCTCCCCATCGATTAGCACCGTGCTCATCAGCGAAGGCGGACATGATAGCCCGTTGAGCCCGTATTTTTCTTCGCAGCTGAACTGATCGGTCCCTCAAAGACTTGGTAATCAAATGTGCCTCGTGAAAGCACTCGATCTTATCCTCCGCCGCATCGAGAATCGCCGGAGTCATTTTTGCCGGATGAGGAGAGATGTCGGCAAGCACGGATAGAAAATCATCCGAAACCAAATGGAGCCCATAGGAAGAGGAGAGCCACTACGAGTCAGGAGCTCATACATCACCACGTCACACTGAGCATCGATAAGAAGAGGGTCTACTAGTCGTGCAGCAAAGCGAGGAATCGTTTCCTCGATGGGCACCTCCCATGGTTGCCGACAAGCGTGAGGACGATTGCAAGCCATAGCTCTTGGTTTGTTTGAGTTCTGTTAGTAGAAATGGGTTTCTCTTTGAAAAGAAGAAGGAAGACATAGCTTCGGGTTATAAAGAGAAACGTTCAAATCTACGCACGGAAAATTTTGTGCATTGTGGAACTATTTCCAAGGCCGGAAAAAGGGGCATGGGGAACAAGATAGTTGACCCATAGGAAACAGTGAAAGAAGGTGAAAAGACCCCTTCGGTAATGAGGCAGCGCCTCACGTGCCTTGCACAAGAGCGCTAGCGCCGAGAGTTAAAAACTCTGAGGCAGCACCTTAGTACCTCACACGTATAACACGAAGGCCCCGGCATTTTATATACGAATAACTATTACTTCACATGAGGCACCTATGAGCAGTGGTATAAAAGAAAGGGAAATTTTGCCATTCATACTTGAGAAAATTTATACATCAGTGATAACGACAAAACAAAAATATCATCAAAATGTTTATAATGGAAAGACACTGAATCCGGGGCATGGATTTAAGAATTCAGAAGCAAGTCCGAGTAAAATGCTTCTAGCTTCTCTGACCATTGTCTTATGCATTTTCTCACGAATGCAAGCGTCGGGATTCCCGCTGATATCGTCCGTCCTCTGGTAGGCGAAGATTATCGCCGTCTGTTGGAAGACCTGATGCAAAATATCGATAAAATCATCTCGCCGCCTCTTCGAGATCATACCCATCAGATATACTAAGTACACCTTATCTTCGGCATCATCAAGTGCCTCAAGCGGCATAACCTCGTTAAATTCAGGAAGTGCTTCCCAAATCGCCCACACGATAATTTTCAAAAGAAAGGAACGAAGGGGGAGTAGTCGACCGTTGTATTCATCAAAACGACGCATCACCTCAGCGCATTGGGCATCCATAAATTCCTGGTCTTGACAGTGGCCTTCGACACGAATGTCTTCATAGGAGATAATCTCATCAAGATCATACAGATAAACAGCCATAGTATATGGAAAGAAAATTCAATAAAAGATTAGCAATTAAATATCAAGACTCTTAGAGTCTAAAATAAAATCAAGTTGGCGTCCCATCATTGATGGGGCAGTCACTCATTAAGAATGAAATCCTATGAAGATTCTCATTTAATGAGAAATCTCATTGGGCTAAGGAGTTAAACTCCCCTCGAGAGCTATGCTCTGCAAAAAGATTTCACATCTGTCAACTTTAATTAAGAGGGGAATAAATTCCCCCAAATTTTTTTTAAGAGTTATGCTCTATAAAAAAAACAATGGGATATTGTAACAGAACCTCAAAAGAAAAGCTTTTTAACAGGGTAAAACCCCGAGATCTTAAAGATCTGAAAAACAAACTCTAAGAGTTCTTCGTGGAGAATGAGCAAAGCTCTGATTAATGGGTTAAGAAACCCTAAAATACACCTTAAGATCTACGATCTAAGAAGAGCAAAGATCTGTAAAGGGGTTCGATTATGATCCTTACCAAGTTTTTGGGTAGAGTTCTAATTATAGAAGGGATTTGGACAGAGATCTAAGCTCTGAAAGGAGAATTAAATTCTCAGAAAAAAAAAGAAGAACAAGAGAAGATGAACAACAGTCATCTCAAGGGCCAAAGGCCCTACTTATAGGCACAGGAAGTCGATTCAACTTCCAAGAAAATCCAACGGTGGAAAAGCTGCCACTGCTGCACTCACACGTGAGCCACATGAGCGCAACGGTGGGGGGAATTTGTTTCCCCGATAAAATAGCAAAGCTCTGTTCAAAATTTGAAAGGCAGCGCCTCACGTGCCTTGCATGAGGGCGCCAGTGCCGAGAGTTAAAAACTCTAAGGCGGTGCCTCACGTGCCTTGCACGAGGGCGCCAGCGTCCAGAGTTAACAACTCTGAGGCAGCGCCTCACGTGCCTCGCACAAAGGAGCCAGTGCCAGAACTAAAATCTCTCTGTTAAAAAAAGCCATTGGATCAAAGATCCAACGGAGATGATAAATCATCAAAATACAGAATTAAATTCTGTTGAAGAAATATTTCTCAAATCTTTCTAAACAAGAAAGATTATTCTCTATAAAACAGAATACCGTTGGATTAAAAATCCAATGGTGATTAAAAATCACCAAGCTACAGAATAAGCTCTGTATGGGGGAAATATTTCCCTAATTTTGTTAAAAACAAGAAATATATCTTTTGTAAAACAGAAGTCCTTGGATCAAAACATCCAACGGTGGATAAAATCCACAAATCAATTAAAAATCTCTCAACGAGAGATTTCTTTAACTAGATCAACATACTTGCCTCCACTATATAAAGGACCCATGACTTCAAGTCTGATAGAGAGAAACCCCCCCTAAGATTTGAGAAAAAGAAAGAAGAAAGCTTTAAGAAGGAAGAAAGAAGAATACCTTTCTTCGAGGTAAATAAAAAATAGAGATCAGAGCATCTCATCTGCATATCCAAGAGTTTAACCCTTCTCAAAGAACATAGTTCTTTCTCTGGATCTGAGGTCCATGAGAAAAGTCTCCCACAAATGAGAATTTAATTCTCATGGGGATGAACTTGTTCTTGGGGATCAAAGATCCAGAAAAGAACAGAGAATTGAACTCTTCAGAACAGAACACCCAAAGAAAACCTAGCGCCAAGCGCCTCATGTGTCCCTCACGTGGACGTTGCTCAATAAGAGTGCTTAGCGCTCAATGGTTGGAGCTCAGTGCCAAGCGCCTCACGTGCTCATCACGTGGGCGCTGTTTAATAAGGAGCGGTTAGCACTCAGCGGTTAGCGCTCAGCGCCAAGCGCCTCACGTGTTCTTCACATGGGCGCTGCTCAATAAAGAGTGCCTAGCACTCAGTGGTTGGCACTCAGCGCCAAGCGCCTCACGTATTCCGTAGGTCGGTGCCATAAAGAGTGTTTAACATTCCATAAAAAAACAAAAAAGAAGGGAAAATAAAGTAAAGTAAAGGGTGAGTGTCAGAACCCATATCAATGCCCAGCATTGTTTGCACAGAAAAAGGACTGAGCCCAAGTAAGTGTTTAACACTTTATTCAAAGACTGAGTGGGCTGAGTCCAAGTTGACCAAATCCCCAATCCAGATAAACCGAGCCCATGTGCTCATCGTTTTCTAAATTGGTCTTACTCCCAAGCGTCACTACTGATCTTCCAACGAACATTGGTTCAAGGGTACATCTCCTCACACCTCTGATACATGTCGTTGTAATTCTTCAGCATCTTCAAAGAGGTGTGTTGGTGTGTAGTAGCACCTCTAGTAAGGTTGCATCATCATAAAGTAGTGAACTTTTAAATTCTAGAGGGCTATTACAAACGAACTACGAATCGTAACTAGAGATTAGGGTAAAAACATCATTATGAGAAATCTAAACTAAAGGAAAAAGAAATACAACCTTTGTAGCCAACTTCTTCGGTCTTTAGGACTCCTACGGCTTTGCTCGAAGCTTGGAACGACTCCACTCAAGATCCTTCGTCGTCTACGATGATCCACCCGGAGATTTCTAGATCAAGCTCTAAGCTACACAAAATGAAGCAAACACTCTACACTAAAGGGCTAGCGTAGTGTAGAATGGTTGTGTGGTTTGTAAACTCACTTAAAAACCTTTTCTTTTCAAGTTCCTCACTCTAAACAAAACTCAAGAGAGCTTGAAAAAGGAGGAAGATGAAGATGGCAAAAGCTTTTGTAAAATATAATGAAAACTTATTTCCAAAAAGAAAAAGAAAAGAATATATATGAGACACTCTCAAATATAACCATAGTTAACTAAATATCTAGATATTTTGTAGATGGGTTAAAGAACAAAGGAAAACAAACCATGGTTAAAGTCAATGGTCAAAGAAGAAGTGTGTAGAAAATGAGTCATTATACTAATTTCCTTTTTCTTTAATTCATTAACAAAAATCTAGATATTTATCAACCATGTGAGTCTTGTATTGCCATCTTCTATGTATCATCCACTAAGACACATATGTATGTATGTATGTGTACATGCACATCATCATGTGTATGTATAAACATATATGTATACATCCAAAAGAAAAGGTTTAATTAAAAATGAGCTAAAAGTTAATATTAAATCAACACTTGATTTAATAAATCGGTCACATCAAATGCGACCCGACCAATATTGAACGTCCGATTAAAATACGGTATCACATATTCGTATTTAATCGAACTCCTGCGCATATCACATATGCACACCACAACATTTCGCCTGAGCTAGAAAATCCTGTGTGGGACTCTAAGACTCGTCAATACGCCGGCAGTAGGTGATGATCATATCAAAACACCTACAAGCCGCAAGCGGTCAGCTAAACGTAATGGCCACCCGGGTATTGAGCGATCAGAAGAAAAACAAGCGAACCCATCAAAACTCCCGTCGAGCCATTGGCGACACTTACCGTACAGTCCGGTCTCTTCGTCTGATATGTTGCATATCAAGTCTAGGGATGGAATCGTCGAGCCCTAATAACTCAATAGGTCATGTCGATATGGTCTATGACCGGTCGAGAAACTACTGATAACACTTATCAGTAAATCTCATCAGCCCTGGCCAGGGACTTCAAGTCAGAGCCAATCACACATTACACAACATCAACTCCCAATACCGGGAGAGACGAAACCCCTCCTATCGCTCACTGTCTCCATATGTCTCGGGACTATACCCAAAAGCTACCTGTTTGCATGACTCAGTAGAGCCGTGGTAGGGTGGAAATCAAAGTACGGTTGGAGAAAGCACAAGACTCTATGACGATCTCGGGTCTACAGACTAACCTGTACCAGTGTCACCAGAGAACTGCTATCCGACGATAGATATAATACCATATAGGAATTCTCGGTGAGTCCGTTCAGTGTACCCAGTCTCCACTGAGCACCCGTATACAATCTTCGATGTCACAACACCAATGGATATGGGATCATCCATCGCCTATCATATGGGTCAAGAAACGTATACGCTAGTCTACACTGGAATATCGATGCCTTATCTCGATATACCTACAACTAGGAACATTTAAGGATATACTTATAGACTATACATGCCCCACTAGTATGATCTCCATCATAGCCATGGAAGTCAACCATATATCCTCAGGGCTTTATCAACATGTATCAAATGAACAGTATCAAGTAAACATGTCAGATAAAGTAAAACCAGATAGCATACTATCATGTCGAGCAAGAAAGTCATATATCAAATATACATATATACATGTCCAAGCATCCACTATACATATAATGGCCTCTAGGGCATACATATATCCAATAATCTCCCACTTGCACTAAGGCCAATTATTGGCTTATCTCATACCCAACATCTCAAAAAGTCGCTCATGTTGCGGCTGTGGAAGGGCCTTGGTGAGTGGATCTGTGGTGTTATCCTTCTACTCTCCGAATCTCGATCTCTTGGCGATCAACTATCTCCCGGATCAAATTATATTGCCTGAGGATGTGTCTGGACTTTTGATGGGATCTGGGTTCTTTGGCCAATGCCATAGCACCATTATTATCGCAATACAATGGTATTGGATTAATAATGGTTGGAACTACTCCTAACTTCGGAACGAACTTCCTCATCCAGACGGCTTCCTTGGCAGCATCATTTGCAGTAATATACTCAGCTTCCATCATAGAGTCTGCAATGGTATCATGTTTGGAACACTTCCAACATACCGCCCCTCCATTGAGGGTAAATACAAACCATGAGATAGATTTACTGTCATCCTTATCACTTTGGAAGCTAGAATCAGTAAAGGCCTCCATTTGGAGATCCCCATTACCATATACCAAGAATAATTCTTTAGTCTTTCACAAGTACTTAAGAATGTTCTTAACGGCTATCCAGTGTTGCTCCCCTGGGTTGGATTGATATCTGCTTACTATAGCTAGTGCATAAGCTACATCAGGACGAGTACATATCATCGCATACATTATAGATCCCACGGCTGAAGCGTAGGGTATAATGCTCATACGAGCTCACTCTTCATCAGTCTTCGGACAGAAGTCCTTAGAGAGAGTGATTCCATCGCAAGCGGGCAAAGCACCACGCTTGGAATCTTCCATACTAAACCTTTTTAGGATGGTATCAATGTATTTTGATTGGGACAATCCCAATAATCTCTTGGATCTATCTCTATAGATCCTTATGCCCAAAATGCAAGAGGCATCACCCAGGTCCTTCATGGAGAACCTTTGTGATAAGAATAATTTGACCAATTGTCAAAGAGGAATATCGTTTCCTATCAAGATAATGTCATCTACGTACAATACGAGGAAAGTGACAGTACTCCCTACAATCTTCTTATAAATGCATGGTTCATCTATATTTTTGATAAAATCAAACTCTTTGATTGTATCATCAAAACAGATATTCCAGCTCCGAGATGCCTGCTTTAATCCATAAATGGATTTAAGCAAGCTACACGCTTTTTCGCTGCTCCCACTGTCAATGAAGCCCACTGGCTGATCCATAAAAACGCACTCTTCTAAATCACCATTTAGAAATGCAGTCTTAACGTCTATCTGCCAGATTTCATAGTTGTAGTGAGCAGAAATAGCAAGTAGGAACCGAATGGATTTAAGTATTGCTACTGGAGAGAAAGTTTCATCATAGTCCAGTCCTGGTCTTTGACGAAAACCTTTCGCTATAAGCCTTGCTTTATAGGTCTCTACCTGTCCATCTACACCAATCTTTCTCTTAAAGATCCATTTGCACCCAACGGGTTTTATCCCAGGAGGTGCAACGTCCAAAGTCCATACTTTGTTGGTGTACATGGACTCCATTTCGGATCTCATGGCATCCAGCCACTTCACTGAGTCACCACTCGTAATAGCTTGCTGAAAACTAGTAGGGTCATCATCATCCATGATGCAATCTTCTCTATCACCATCAATGAGAAACCCATAGTATCTTTCTGGCGGGCGAAAAGTTCTACTAGATCTCCGGAGCGGCTGAGGTTCTTGAAGTTCTACTGCAACATCAGTGTGAACCAATTCGTCCTGAGTAATTTGTGTCTCTAGAACCTCTTTTAGTTCTACCACTTTGCCATCAGTACTGTCTGTAAAGATTTCATTTTCTAAAAATGTGGCATGTTGAGAAACAAACACCTTTTGTTCCTCCTTGTGGTAGAATAGATATCCATACGAGTGTTTTGGATATCCCACAAATTTACACATGACAGATCGTGTCTCGAGTTTATCCGGATTCTGCTTTTTGACATAATCCGGACAGCCCCAAATCCTAACTCTTTTAAAAGATGGTCTCCTTCCACACCATATCTCATATGGAGTGGTAGACACGGTCTTTGATGGAACCCTGTTCAATAGATAAATTGTTGTCTCTAATGCATGTCCCCAAAAGGAATGTGGTAACTCAGCATCACTCATCATGGACCGTACCATATCTAATAGGGTACGATTCCTCCGTTCTGACACACCGTTGTGCTGTGGTGTGTACGGAGGAGTGAGCTGAGAGAGAATCCCATTCTCTTTTAAGAAGTCTGAAAACTCAGTGCTTAAATACTCTCCACCTCGATCTGATCGAAGTTTCTTGATACTCGAGCCAGTTTGTTTTTCTACTTCATATTTATACTCCTTGAATTTCTCGAAAGCTTCGGATTTATGTTTCAATAAAAACATGTATCCGAATCTTGAGAAATCATCAGTAAAAGTAATGAAGTATGAAAAACCGCCTCTAGCATGTGTAGACATTGGTCCGCATACATTACTATGTATGAGGCTTAAGAGTTCTGTAGCTCTCTCTCCGTGTCCTCTAAACGGAGTTTTGGTCATTTTACCTTTGATACAAGACTGACAAGTCGCATAAGATTTATATTCAAAAGGTTTTAAATATCCATCTTTATGTAGCTTGTTTAGTCTTGTTTCATTAATATGACCAAGTCTACAATGCCAAAGAAAAGATTCAGTTATATCTGAAATCTTTCTTTTATTTGTATGTTGTATATTGAAAACTGTGTGTTGGTTTAGGACGTAAATTCCGTTACTTAGTGTACCATAACCAATCAACTGTTGATTCAAGTTAATGTTCATAACATTATTTTGCAACACAAAATGATATCCTTCATTGTCCAACAAAGATACGGATATTATATTACATAGCATACCAGGTACAAAATAACAAGGGTTCAAAACTAAAATACATCCTGAAAGCAACCCCAGATGATATTCTCCTACGGATACAGCATGTACATTGGAACCATTTCCAACCCGTAGAGTGTGGTCTCCAGTCTTCAAAACTCTACTGTTTCTCAATCCCTGCATACAATTACAGATGTGAGAACCAGAACCGGTATGTAATACCCAAGATGTAGAGTTTAATGAAAAACAGTTTTCAGTTACAAACACACCTGAAGCGAAAGCATCAACATGCTTCTTCTTCTTGAGATCTACAAGGTAGAAAGCACAATTGCGTTTCCAGTGTCCCGACTTGTGGCAGTAAAAACATTCTCCTTTTCCACTTCCTGCGGTCCCAGACTTGTCTTTCCCCTTCGCCTTTTCAACTCCACCTCTCGGCTTGGTGGGATTCTTCTTCTTCTTTCCCTTGGCCTTGGCTTTCGGGACTGAAGAGGAAGATGGCCCATAAAGCAGAGTGGGAGTTTTCGCTATCTTAAGCGTGCTCTCTGCATTTCTCAACATATTGAGAAGTTCAGGCAATGATTTCTCCAAATCGTTCATATTGAAATTCACTATGAACGGAGCAAAGGCGGGGGAGAGAGACTGTAGAACAATATCTGTACATTGCTCATTATCCATAGTCCATCCCAGAACCTCAAGTTCTTCTATAAGACCAATCATCTTCAGAACATGGTCTCCTACTGATGCACCGGGGGCCAACCGCATCTGAAACAACTTTCGAGATGCGTCGTATCGTAAAGTATGAGATTGCTCTTCATACAACTCCTTTGTATGAAGAAAGATGGATTGTATATCCATCTTCTCGTGCTGTTTCTGATGGATACTGTCCATAGAAGTAAGCGCGAGGCACGTGGCCGTGTTGCAATCAATATCCCATGTTTTTCGGATATCCTTATCCGAAACAGATGATTCAGGTCCTAGGACGGGTGAGGCTTTGGTAGTGAGGACATATGATATTTTATCATATGTGAGTGCAATGTTCAAGTTCCTCAACCATTCTTTATAATTTGGTCCAGTTAGTTTGTTTTTCTCTAAAAGAAGCTTAAATCCCGTCATCGGTATCTGCCATTAGGAGAGAGAAAAGAATACACTCAGCGAAATGCTCTTGCAAAGATCAGATTGGTTATTATCTTATCTAATCGATGTCTCCCATTGTTTTTATCAAATTTTCTTTCAAACCTGAAAAGAAAACTAGCCAGGATTAATTGCATTCTACAATTTCGCTAACCGGTCAGCCAGGCCAGTGTTGGTAGTTTGAGGGAGGTTCTCCGTGCTTGCGCACGGATCTAATTAAAATAAACCTCGTTTTTCCCAGAGGTCAAACCCCGTTAACACCTTTTTAGACACCTACTGGATTAGCTAATTGTAAAATGCAAAATTCTCCCGGGAGTAACTCTTACTCATAGTGGGATCGGGATCCAAATATCATATAGATGGTATGCAATCTCATTGTAAATTTCAACTCTTGAAACTCCCGATATAGTTTTTACCCCTAAATGCTTATGACCTTGGCTATGATCAACATAACATAAGCACTAGTCATGTTCTACCCGTCATTTCGTGATTAACCAGACCCACCCATATTACCCTTGACTATGATCAACATAATCATATGAATGTCCAAACTTATCGCATCATATGCTTGTAGGAAGACATCACTTAGCTACCGTACACTACGTCTTGACTATAATCAACATACGTAGCACAAATACTGAGTACTCTGCTTCCTAAAATGACGGAGGGTTGCAGATGGTTTTTATGAAAACCTTTAATGCTTTGAACTTGATTTCGTTGTAGAATCCAAATTGTTTTAAGAAAAGGGGTGGCTTAAGCTCCGCATCTTTTGAAACTTGCTTTTTCATAAAAAGGAGCCGAGTGGGTTTCAAATCCGATTCTACAACATCTTTAGGTTTCTTTTCTTTTACATTAATCTCATTAATGTATTCCCATCATTTAAGTTCCTAAGCCATTACAGAAAGAAACGAAAAAAAGTATTACATATCGCATATATAACAATATCACATTCGTCTCAGATATTAAGCAATCACATCACAGAATAATTAGCAGCAGAAACACATATATGAAAATATAGGATATACTAGGAACTCCGTATTTTCTACTTAGCCTAAGATAGAAAATACGGATTCCACGGTCGTGATGAATAGCCAAGCCCACACCCTTAGACCCCTACGAGAGCGGCAAGTGACCCTTCCAATTTTGGAGTTTAGGAGACCCGGTCTCGACTCCTCGAGATGGCCTCCCACTGAACTCTGGAACTCGGTCACTCATGCTCCCCTCCTTGGGTCTATCCTAATGCGGAAAAGTAAAATATACATCAATGGAGATATCGTCCTCAACCCGGATGTGCCCCAATAAAAGAATAATATATACAATGAATTTTAAATGAATGAAAAGATAAACTCTCGTCTCACATAAAACCCCCGGCCATTCGATCACGACGATCCTATACATCATATCACATCAACAATTGAAAAACATAGACGACGTTAAAATATATCAATCAAGACATCAACATACCTACTGTTGTAATAGATCTCAACACTTGAACCTGCATAAAAAATTCCCAGAGAGCATATATAATACCTAAAGATCAACGCAATAGCGCACGGTCCATGCCTCACCAACGGCGCTGCGGAACCGCCGCAAATACAGCTATTTGGCCGCGGTTCCGCGGTCGTTATGTCGAGTTAGGCACTCGTTTTTCTTGGGGATCCATAGAAAACCCTGCTCTATTTACTGAATATTTTTAATTACAAAAATTCCAACTTTTGAAAAAATTTCCAGTGAGCATGTAAAAATCTCATTTTTTATGTTCGATTGAGTTTTAAAACGTCGTCCGGTTTACCCTAAACCTCTAGCTAGGCTCTAATACCATGTTGGTGTGTAGTAGCGCCTCTAGTAAGGTTGCATCATCATAAAGTAGTGAAGTTTTAAATTCTAGAGGGCTATTACAAACGAACTATGAATCATAACTAGAGATTAGGGTAAAAACATCATTATGAGAAGTCTAAACTAAAGGAAAAGGAAATACAACCTTTGTAGCCAACTCCTTCGGTCTTTAGGACTCCTACGGCTTTGCTCGAAGCTTGGAACGACTCCGCTCAAGATCTTTTGTCGTCTACGATGATCCACCCGGAGATTTCTAGATCAAGCTCTAAGCTACACAAAATGAAGCAAACACTATACATTAAAGGGCTAGGGTAGTGTAGAATGGTTGTGTGGTTTATAAACTCACTTAAAAACCGTTTCTTTTTAAGTTCCTCACTCTAAACAAAACTCAAGAGAGCTTGAAGAAGGAGGAAGATGAAGATGGCAAAAGCTTTTGTAAAATATAATGAAAACTTATTTCCAAAAAGAAAAAGAAAAGAATATATATGAGACACTCTCAAATATAACCATAGTTAACTAAATATCTAGATATTTTGTAGATGGGTTAAAGAACAAAGGAAAACAAACCATGGTTAAAGTCAATGGTCAAAGAAGAAGTGTGTAGAAAATGAGTCATTATGCTAATTTCCTTTTTCTTTAATTCATTAACAAAAATCTAGATATTTATCAACCATGTGAGTCTTGTATTGCCATCTTCTATGTATCATCCACAATGACACATATGTATGTATGTATGTATGTATGTATGTATGTGTGCATGCACATCATCATGAGTATGTATAAACATATATGCATACATCCAAAAGAAAAGGTTTAATTAAAAATGAGCTAAAAGTTAATATTAAATCAACACTTGATTTAATAAATCGGTCACATCAAATGCGACCCGACCAATATTGAACGTCCGATTAAAATACGGTATCACATATTCGTATTTAATCGAACTCCTGCGCATATCACATATGCACACCACAACATTTCGCCTGAGCTAGAAAAATCCTGTGTGGGACTCTAAGACTCGTCAATACGCCGGCAGTAGGTGATGATCATATCAAAACACCTACAAGCCGCAAGCGGTCAGCTAAACGTAACGGCTACCCGTGTATTGAGCGATCAGAAGAAAAACAAGCAACCCCGTCAAAACTCCCATCAAGCCATTGGCGACACTTATCGTACAGTCCGGTCTCTTCGTCTGATATGTTGCATATCAAGTCTAGGAATGGAATCGTTGAGCCCTAATAACTCAATAAGTCATGTCGATATGGTCTATGACCGGTCGAGAAACTACTGATAGCATTTATCAGTAAATCTCATCAGCCCTGGCCAGGGACTTCAAGTCAGAGCCAATCGCACATTGCATAATATCAACTCTCAATACTGGGAGAGACGAAACCCCTCCTATCGCTCACTGTCTCCATGTGTATCGGGACTATACCCAAAAGCCACCTGTTTGCACGACTCAGTAGAGCCGTGGTAGTGTGGAAATCAAAGTATGGTTGGAGAACATACAAGACTCTATGACGATCTCGGGTCTACAGACTAACCTGTACCAGTGTCACCAGAGAACTTCTATCCGACGATAGATATAATACCATATAGGAATTCTCTGTGAGTCCGTTCAGTGTACCCAGTCTCCACTGAGCATCCGTATAAAATTTTCGATGTCACAACACCAATGGATATGGGATCATCCATCGCCCATCATATGGGTCAAGAAACATATACGCTAGTCTACACTGGAATATCGATGCCTTATCTCGATATACCTACGACTAGGAACATTTAAGGATATGCTTATAGACTACCCATGCCCCACTAGTATGATCTCCATCATAGCCATGGAAGTCAAGCATATATCCTCAGGGCTTTATCAACATGTATCAAATGAACAGTATCAAGTAAACATGTCAGATAAAGTAAAACCAGTTAGCATACTATCATGTCGAGCAAGAAAGTCATATATCAAATATACATATATACATGTCCAAGCATCCACTATACATATAATGGCCTCTAGGGCATACATATATCCAACAAGGTGGTGGGTCCCGATAACCAACAACTTTTGGTGCACTCCTAAACCGATGCGCACATCTAACTACGGACCGCAACGTCCTTAAACTAGCCATGGACCGCAACGTCCTTAAACTAAGCTATGGACCGCAACGTCCTTAAACTAGCTGTAGACCGTAACGTCCTTAAACTAAACTCTCACCCCAAAAATGATGATATACAGACCGTAATATCCCTAAACTAAAACGATAGAGCTTAAATGCTCTTTTGTTGGATAAAAAATGATCCTAAACCACCGTTAAGTAGATCTTAGTCCAAGATCGGACTAACGTATCCTTAACAAATATTTAAGTTGATCTTAATTTCAAACGAGATTAACGATCCTTAAATCAACCCAAACCCAAATCTAAGAATATACGGATTTGGACTAATCCACGCCCTATGGGCGACAACATAAATTAGTCTCCGTATACAATCCACGAGCAACCAAAAATAAAACAAACACACACGACACGAAGTGAACTTCTGGAACAGGAGAAAGTGGTTACCGCAATGCGGTAACGTAATTAACTACAGGGGCTTACGCCTGCAGGGAAGTGCGTCCCCACAATCAAAAACCTCTCATAATGAGGGGGAATCTGACGAAGTCTGTTACAACGGCCGCATCCGTCCAAACCTCCGATACACGGTGCCATAAATCAACATGGTATCTTCGGAGAGGTTGACGGATAAACCCAAATAGTATCTGCCCCCAAATTCAGTCAAGACATTTGTCTTCGCGATTTTCGGCGGTAAATAGTTTCTTAAGTCCATTTATGGGCTAAAGCAGGTATCGCGGAGTTGGAACATTTGTTTTGATGAGACGGTCAAGGAATTCGACTTTATCAAAAATCCAGATAAACCATGCATATATAATAAATTGTAGCGAGAAGTGTGGTATTCCCCGTCCTGTACATGGATGACATTCTCTTGATAGGAAATGACATTCCTAAGCTATAATCAGTCAAGGGATTCTTGTCACAGAGATTCTCCATGAAGGACCTGGGTGATGCCTCCTACATTCTGGGGATCCAGGTCTATCGTGATAGATCTAAACGGATGTTAGAACTTTCACAGTCAAGGTATATCGACACCGTACTAAAGAGATTCAGTATGGAAAATTCAAAACACGATAATCTACCGTCTTATCACGGAATCATCCTCTCCAAAGAGATGTCTCCCAAGACTGATTTGGAAAGGGCTCGCATGTCTATTATACCCTACGCTTCAGCGGTAGGCTCTATAAAGTATGTGATGTTGTGTACCACACCAGATGTAGCATACGCTCTGAGCGTTGTAAGCCGGTATCAGTCAAACCCAAGAGAGAAATACTGGATATCCTTGAAGAACATTCTCAAGTACCTGAGAAGGACTAAGGAGATGTTTTTGGTGTACGGCAAGGAATACCTCCAGATCGAGGCCTTCACCGACTCCAGCTTCCAGAATGACAAGGATGACTCCAAGTCCATGTCGAGTCATGTCTTTACCCTCAATGGAGGAGCGGTTGTTTGGAAGAGCTGCAAGCATGACACCGTTGCTGACTCGACTATAGAAGCAGGGTATATTACTGCCTGTGATGCCGCGAAGGAAGCAGTCTGGATCAGGAAGTTCGTAATAGAGCTTAAGTTGGTTCCATCCATTGTTGATCCAATACCGCTGTATTGTGACAACAACGGCGCTATAGCTTTGGCGAAGGAACCAAGGTCCCATCAGAAGTCCAGACATATCCTGGGGTGGTTCCACCTGATCAGGGAGATCATTGATTGACGGGAGATCGAGGTGCGGAGAGTAGAGACAGAAAACAACACTGCAGATCTACTCACAAAGGCCATCCCACAGACACAGTTCGAGCGGCTAATCGAAATGATAGGTCTGTGATATGCCAATATATAACCTTAGTGCAAGTGGGAAATTGTTAGTGATATATGCCCTAGAGGCCATTATTGTATCATACTGGATTGTATATTACATATTGGATGCTTGGGATATTTCACAGTTATAATAACAGTCTTGCTCGATATAGTAGTATGCTACCTAGTTTGATCTACCTCAATATGTGTGTGTGTTTCTTTTAGCATATCGCTTATACATATTGGTAGAGCCGTTAGGATCTTTGCTTGACTACCAACGTTGTGATGGCTGTCACACTTATGGGGGCTGGGTAGTCTATAAGCACATCTTTATACAGGTCCTTAGTCCTTGGATTATCAAGACGAGGCATCGATACTCCGGAGTAGACTAGTGTATATGCTTCTCATCCCAGCAGGGGATATAGTCCGTCCCAAAGCCATTAGTACGCCATACTGGAGTTGGTATGCAGGTGCTCATTAGGTTATAAGTTACACTGGACAGGACTCATCGGGAACTGCTGGTTGGTATTATACATACCGTCAGGTACCAGTTCCCAGGTGCATGAATACAGCTTAGTCCGTTGACTTGCCATCGCTACTTCGTCTCGAGTGTGTTCCCACTGCACTTAGATTACTATCCTACCATGCTCAAAGGGGTCGTGCAAACAGGTAGTAGTTGGGTGTAGTCCCTAAGCACTTAGAGACAGTAGCGATCAGATAGGATTCGTCTCTCGTAGTATTGGGGGTTGATATCGCGCAGTGTTCGGAAATCCATTACACAAAGTCCCTGGCCAGGGCAGTCGAGAAATACTAGTAAGGTACTCCAGTAGTTTCTCATGGTGTATTGGGCTCTCCTCTGGCACGACTTATCACATTTTAGGGGTCTGACATTTACCATCCCTTAGGCGGATATGCAAGTATCTCAGGCGAACAGACCGGACTGTACGGAGATTGTCACAGATAGGCTCAGTAGGAGTTCGGATGAGCTTGCTCATCGTCCTTCTTATCGACAGAAACCTGGGTAGCCATTATGTGCAGCTAGTACTGCTGACGTGCTTATGGTTAAACCCACTGCCAGCATACTGTCGAGTCTTTAGAGTCCCATACAGAGGGTTTTCCTGCTTCAGGCAAATAATGTAGACGCTGTATGGTTTTATAGCAGGGCTTCGATAACATACGTGTACTTGTATACGGATGCTGATCGGGCGGAAAATACTAGCGGGCTTTGGTTTATGCCGGATCCTAGTATTGTATTGGATTGTTATCGTCTCAGTGTATCCGTATTTTTTGGAATACGGATACGGGTATGTATATATGGTGAGGGGCATTTTTGTAATTTGGCAAGGCATGCTTCTAGAAGGAGCCACCTCATTATTTAGTTTTATCCATTTTCTAAATGAATTAAAGAGGTGGAAATGGAGGAGACTTTGGTAGCATGGTGTAAAGAATGGCCTTGGATTATTATATTTGTTTGGACTTACTATTCAAGCATGGGTGGTATTTCTTATTGAGAAATATTGCATGCTTGAATTATTGAGTTGAGTTATTAGCCATTCTCTACACAATGCTTCACACTTAGCCATTTTATTTTCTTGAGTTGCTCTCCTCATACTCTCTCTTGAGTTTCTCCATCTCCTTCTTCCTCAAACTAAATCCTAATCCTTCACATGTGTTGTGAGCCATAGGGTTTAATGAGACTAAACAATCCATTAGACTTTCTACATCTCCTAGGCTAGTTGGATTAGTGAACCATCTACCTTAGTTACCTCGATTAGAGGTTGGAGCTTGGAGCACATTCTCTCGCGGTGGATCATCTTTGACGTAAGGAGGCCGATGGAGCTTTCATCATCCGATCAATGAGGAGCACTAGAAGACCCGAAGGAACGTATCTTGGAGGTATAACCATCTCACCGAGTAGTTAAACCTTTTAGATAGATTAGCTACTTAAAGCTTTAGTAAAGATCCTGGAGTTTAGCCGGGGTTGCGTAGTCAAATATTTATCGTTTTTGAAAATTCCGCCTCCCCGCGAACCACGGGGTGCGCGACATCGGCTTACATCTAGTGATTTGAAAAGGAGTGTTTTTGTAGCTTTTGCTAGTTTCGCTAAGGAGGTCACTCCCGGTGAAGAGATCTCGGCTCTTTCCTCATCGAATGAGGTGCTGGATATTCATCAAGGAATACCACTATACAAAGCAAGAACAAGAGAAGCTATAGAAACAAAACCGAGTGGGTTGTAGCATTTGCTAGTTTTGCTAAAGAGGTCACTCCCGGTGAAGGGATCTCGGCTCTTTCCTCATCGAATGAGGTGCTTGATATTCATCAAGGAATACCACTATGCAAAGCAAGAACTAGAGATACCTTTTTAAAAACTTTTGATTCTACAACATCTTTAGGTTTCTTTTCTTTTCATTAATCTCACTAATGATGTCCTGTCATTTATGTTTCCCTAAATATCACAGAAAAGAAAAGAAAATAGAACGTACGCTTATGCCATCCGCATTCGCCATGGGACCCCGTCATGCACCGTTAGGTGACTTAACTAACGATAGAGCGGGGGCTGGACTAGTACGGGTGCAAAACATAAGCAACATTTTTTTATATATCATATATATAATAGCATTCGTCTCACGTAGTTATATGATCACATCACAGAACCAAGCAGCAAAAGTCAACATATGAAATATTGGATATATTAAGAGGTTCGTGTTTTAAATTAAGCCAATAATGAAAAACACGGATTCCACGGTTGTGATGAATAGCCAAACTCACATCCCTAGACCCTTACGAGAGCGGCAAACAACCCTGCCAATTCTAGAGTTAGGAAAACCGGTCTCGACACCTCGAGATGGTCTTCCACTGGACTCTAGAACCCGGTTACTTGTGCTCCCCGTCTTGGGTATATCCTAATGCGGAAAAGTAAATAATATACATCAAAGGCTACATCATCCTCAACCCGAAAGTGTTCCAATAAAAGAATATTACATACATTTTTACATGAATGAAAATGAAAAACTCTCATCTCACGCAAAACCCCCGGGCTATTCAATCACGACGATCCAATATAACATATCACAGCAACACATAACATCATATATCATCAACGTAAGTAAATATGCGTATCCCAGATATCATTGACATATAGCAACGAGATTGGGGATACCCCACATATTACACTTACGGTCGCAGAAAAAAAATAAAAAACTAGAATATTTAGAATCCGCATTTTCCTTAGACATCATAAATCCGGAATATCTCATATTCCGAATTTCATGCCTAACTTATAAACCTTGCATTTTAGTCTCAAATTGAAAACTCTTTTCAATAAGCTGTCGGATAATTCAACAAGATTACCGACTTAGTGATTGCGTACTATACGCAATTGCGACGGAGTTTTGATCCGAATCAACACTCTGTAGCAATCGATTAAACGAGACTAAACGGCTAGATTTATAATATTCTAACTAGTTTTCATAAAACTAATTAACTGTGGATTCCAAGTATTGTATCATATATCAAACTTAAACTTGAAATGATATTAAAATTATGATTACGAAACACTGCGAGTTGCCACAGCAGAAAAGTTAACATCACATGCAAACTTGGCCAATCAAACATAACCTGAAACCCTAAAACCAAGAGCTAAGAACACCATACAAAACCCAAACCCCAGTTCTTTGGAAAAACCGGCCAGGCCGATTTTTATGCCTGTTTCACCAGCCAAACTAAAACATTTGGGGTTCATTTTTGTACTGTGTTCTAATTACATCATATGTAAGCTTATGCACTTGTTTAAAAAAATTTCAGAGACCGTTTTAAAATCGACAGAAACTTGGTTTTAAGGTTTCGGTTTTCGGAGTTGTTTCGGTTTCGTGATTTATCTAACATCGTCTAATCTTCTAGCCTTGGCTCTGATACTATGAAAGTGTTTGTTAGCACCACCACTGGGTTCTACTAACATCAAGCATGTCATTTTAAAAAAATTCGAGGTGCTAATTAACACTAAACAAGATCTTAAACTAGATGATTAGGGTTTAGGCATGATATCATAAAAAAATTAGCTAAGAGAAGAATGCTACAACCTTTGTAGACTGTGTCCTTTTCTTCACAAGCTTCGTGTAGTAGTCCACGCGACTCCACTAGGCTCCACTTGAAGTTGGATCGAGCTTCCTTTGCGATCTTCGTGCCGAAGATGATCCACCCGAAGCTCCGCTAATCCAAGCTATTTCTTCATTAAACTCTTTAGTAAAAGAAACACACTACACCAAAGTGCTAATCTAGTGTAGGATAGTGAAGTAGGGGTGTTGTTTGCTCACTAAGGTTCTCACAAGCTCAAGGATTCACAACTCATGTGAGGGATTGAGCTTGGAGGTGGAGGTGAAGAAGATGGAGAGAGCTAGAGAGCAAGGAGCTCAAGTGAGTAAAAATAACTCAAGTAAATGTCTAAGTGTTGAATGGCTCATCACAAACCCTCACTTATTGAAATATGGAATAAAAATCCAATTCTTTTTTCCAACCATGCTTCAATAGTGAATCAAGACCAATAAACAATAGATAAAGCCATGCTTCACCCATGCCCAAAATATCTCTCATATTTCCACCTCATTTTCTATTTTCATAAAATAGAAAAAGCAACCATGCTTCATATAATATATATATATATATATATATATATATATATATATTATGAAGAATAATTAGTGAGCTAATAATATTAGTTAATATATAATTATATCAAATATAACTATATATCATATTATTAAATCAACACTTGATTTAATAATCCGGTTATATTACATATGACCGACCAATATCATTTATCTTTATATCATATTATCAAATCAACACTTGATTCAAAAATCCGGTTATATCACATATAACCTAACTGATAACAAATAACTGCCAGATTAGAATACGGTATCACATACATGTATTTAATCAGGCCCCCGCACATATCAGCATATGTGCCCTACTTCGTTTCGCTTGAACTAGGAAACTTCTGTATGGGACTCTAAAGACTCATCAATATGCCAGCAGTAGGTGATGATCACATCAATTATCCACAAGCTGTCAGCGGTACTAGCTGGACGTAACGGCTACCCAGGTATTGAGCGAATAGAAGATCAACAAGCAAGCTTGTCCAAACTCTCATGAAGCCTATAGGTAACACTTACCGTACAGTTCGGTCTCTTTTTCTGATATGTTGCATATCGAGTCTAGAGGTAGAATCGTTAAACCCCAATAACTTGATAAGTCATGCCGAAGTGTAGCCTATAACGGTACGAGAAAATACTGATAACTCTTACCAATAAATCTCATCAACAGCCCTGGCCAGGGTCTTCATGTTATAGCCAATCGAGCATAGCGCAACATCAACTCCCTATACCGGGAGAGACGAAACCCCTCCTATTGCTCATTGCCTCCATGTGACTCAGGACTGTACCCAAAATCCATCTGTTTGCACGACTCCTTTGTGCCGTAGTAAGGAGGAAATCAAAGCAAAATGGGAACCACACAAGACTCTATAACGATCTCGGGTCTATAGACTAACATGTACCAGTGTCACCAGAGAACGACTATCTGACGATAGGTATAGTACCATCTAGGAGTTCTCGGCGAGTCATGTTTGGTGTACCCATTCTCTAATGAGCACCTGTGTACAATCTTTGATGTCAAACACCAATGGACATGGGATCAACCATCGCCCCCTACAGGGTCAAGAAACGTACACACTAGTCTACTCTGGAATATCAATGCCCTGTCTCGATACTCTTTCCACTAGGAACGGTTACAGGATGTTCTTGTAGACTAAATAAGTCCCAGTAGTATGATCTGCATCATAGTCCTGGTAGTCAAGCAAACATTCTAAGGGCTTTATCAACATGTATCTCAGAGACAGTATAATAATATAAGTGTACATGTTAAGATAAAGAGCAACCAGATAGCATACTATCATGTCGAGCAAGATAGTCCTCTCTATATATATATATCCAAGCATCCACTATAATATACATCAATGTACAATAATGGCCTCTAGGGCATACATATCCCTAACAAGACGGTTGTCCACATGTCGGACGCTAGCCCCGCAATAATAAATATACAAATGAATCTGAACTGTGTAGGGTGTTTTTCGTCACCCCATTAAGATAGGAAGTATGCATCACTTGTCAGGCGTACTACAGATTCCCCCTGCCTAGGGTAGACGGAGGTTTATTGATTGTGGGGATCCGAATCTCCGGCAGCCGCAGACTTGTTAGTTATATATATGCCCTAGAGGCCATTATTGTACATATGATGTATATTATAGTGGATGCTTGGACATATATATAGAGGACTTTCTTGCTCGATATGATAGTATGTTATCTGGTTACTCTTTATCTTAACATGTTGACTGGTATTCTTTACTGTCTTGCTCTCACATGTTGATAAAGCCCTTAGGATATGTACTTGACTACCAGGATTATGATGAGATCATACTAGTGGGGCCAGGGTGGTCTATAAATACATCCTTTAATCAGTTCCTAGTCGTGGGAATATCGAGACCAGGGCATCGATATTCCAGTGTAGACCAGTGTGTACGTTTCTTTTCCCTTAGAGGGCGATGGTTGATCCAACAACCATTGGTTTGTGACATCAAAAATTGTACACAGGTGCTCATTGGAGAATGGGTATACCAAACAGGACTCGCCGAGGACTCCTATGTGGTAGTATACCTATCGTCAGATAGCAGTCCTATGGTGACACTGGTACAGATTAGTCTGTAAACCCGAGATCGTCATAGAGTCTTGTGTGGCTCCCACTGTGTTTTGATTTCCTACCTACCACGACTCAAAGGAGTCGTGCAAACAGGTGGATTTCGGGTACAGTCCCGAGTCACATGGAGGCAATGAATGATAGGAGGGGTTTCGTCTCTCTCGGTATTAGGGGTTGATGCTGCGCTATACTCGAATGGCTATAACTGGAAGTCCCTGGCCAAGGCTGCTGCTGAGATTTACTGATAAGAGTTATCAGTAGTTTCTCAAACCGTTATAGGCCAGATATCGGCATGACTTATCATGTTACTGGGGCCTGACGTTTACCACCCCTAGACATGATATGCGACATATCAGACAAAGAGATCGGACTGTATGGTAGTGTTACTGATAGGCTTCATGGAGAGTATAAACGAGCTTTCTTGTTGATCTTCATATCGCTCAATACCCAGGCCGTTACGTCCAACTAGTACCATTGATGACTTGTAGGTGACTGATATGATTATCACCTACTGATGGCGTATTGCCGAGTCTTCAGAGTCCCACACAGAAGTTCCCTGGTTCAAGCGAAACGAAGTAGGACACATATGTGATATGTGTATGGGCCTGATTAAATATGTGTATGGGCCTGATTAAATACATGTATGTAATACCGTATTGTAATCTGGCAGTTATCTGTTATCGGTTCGGTTATATGTGATATAACCAGATTGTCGAATCAAGTGTTGATTTGATAATGTGATATTTAGATAAATAATATTAGTCGGTCATATGTGATATAACGGGGTTATTAAATCAAGTGTTGATTTAATAAGTGATATACATTATATGTGAAATAATTATATCTTAACTAATATCATTAGCTCACTAATTATTCTTCATAATAATATATATGATATATATATATATATATATAAAATGAAGCATGGCATAAAATTATATTTTGTGAAAATAGAAATGAGGTGGAAAATGAGAGCATGGTTACAAGCATAGGATTTGTTTTTCATTATTCATCTTGACTAACTATTCAAGCATGGTTGCAATTTTATATTGCAAAATTCCATGCTTGAATGAGTGGGGGTCAAGAGTTTCCATTCATTCTAAGCTCATTCTAAACACTTATCCATTTTGCTTGCTTTGCTCCCATGGTTGCTCTCTAGCATCTTCTTCTTCCTCAATCCCATAGTTTAAGCTCCAACCCTCACATGTGGTGTGAACCATGAAGCTTGAACACAAACTAGTGAGCAAATTAAACCCCTAATTCACCATCACACATTATATTAGCAATTTGATGTGGAGTGTTTCCTTCACTAATGAGATTAGTAAGGGTTAGCTTGAGCTTGTGGACTTCGGGTGGATCGTCTTTGGCGCGAAGATCACGAAGGAGGTTCGTTCAACTCAAAAAGGAGCCTAGTAGAGTCGCGTGGACTTCAATCCGGAGATATTGAAGAGAAGGACTCAAACTATAAAGGTTGTATGCTCTTTTCTTCTCTTAAGATAATCACATCACAAAGGCATACCCTAATAATCAAGCAAAGATCTTGTTAGTCTAACTTAGCATCTAATAAAAATTTGAATTTGGCATGCTCGATGCCTCTAGAACCTTATGGTGGTGCTAAGGTCGACTTTCATGGTATCAGCGACAAGCTAGAACATTAGGGTAACTTGTAGCGACGTTTGAAATCTACCGTTTTTGTCGCGCAAAAACTGCCGATAAAAACAGTTTCGAAATTGATGTTTTGAGTTGTTTGCACACCCCGCGGGCTCACGGTTTGAACCGAGAAGCCATGGGGTGGAGCGTACGCACCCTGAGGACACCCCGAGGGAACCAGAGGCCGGATACACACCCCAAGACCACCACAAGGTGGCCTTGGGGGTGGGTGACCCGAGAGCACCCCAACTAGGTGCTCTCGGGTCTGCCAACCCAAGTGGGCCACTTCGTGGTGGCCCCCGGGGGTGGGTACCCCCCTCCCGAGGCCCCCCATTAGATACTTAATTTTGGGTCTTCGCCCCCGCGAAGATTCGGACGGGTTTTGAGTTCGTTTCGACTCTCGGATTGGCTTAAAACGATCGGTTTTGGAACTTTAGCTCCCTGGATTTTTCAAGTGTTGGAAAAATTGGTTTAGTTTGCTAATTGCGTGCGGAAATCTAATTCCGCGGTTACTTTACAAGATTTGTGATGTGTGTGATACAATTATTAGAATCCGGATTAATTAGTTTTATGAAAACTAGTTAGTATATTATAAACCTTGCCGTTTAGTCTCAATTGATCGATTGCCACGAAATTTTGATTCGGATCAAAACTCCGTCGCAATTGCAAAGTCGGGAATCTTTTTGAATTATCCAACAACCAATTGAAAAGGGTTTTCAATTTGAGACTAAAATGCAAGTTTTATAAATTAGGTATGAAATCCGGAATATGAGATATTCCGGGTTTATAATGTTTAAGGATATTGCAGATTCTAATTATTGTAGTTTTCTGTTTCTTTTTCTGCGACCGTAAGTGTAATATGTGGGGTATCCCAATCTCGTTGCTATATGTCAACAAGTTTTAGGGATACGCATATTTTCTTACGTTGATGATATGTGATATCATGTGTTGCCGCTGATATAATTTATTGGATCGTCATGAAAGAATAGCAGGGGGGTTTTATATGAGATGTGGGTTTTTATTTTCACTCATGTAAAATCTGTATGTAATATTCTTTTATTGGGGCACTTCTGGGTTGAGGATGTTGTCACCACTGTTTTATATTATTTACTTTTCCGCATTAGGATAGACCCAAGACGGGGAGCACAAGTAACCAGGTTCTAGAGTCCAGTAGGTGACCATCTCAAGGAGTTGAGACCGGGTCTCCTAACTCTAGAATTGGCAGGGTTACTTGCCGCTCTCATAGGGATCTAAGGATGTGGGTTTGGCTATTCATCACGACTGTGGAATCCGTGTTTTACATTATTGGCAAAATTTAAAACACGGACTTCCTAGTATATCCAATATTTCATATGTTGCTTCTGCTTCTTGATTCTGTGATGTTGATCATATAACTGCGTGAGACGAATGTAATATTATATATATGATATATAATAAACTTTGCTTATGTTTTGCACACGCGCTATTCCAGCCCCCGCTTTGCCGGTAGTTAAGTAACCTAACAGTGCATGACGGGACCCCGTGGCGAATGCGGATGGCATAAGCGTACGTTCTATTTTCGTTTCATTTTTCTGTAATGTTTAGGAAACATTAATTGATGGGACTTCATTAATGAAATTAATGAAAAGAAAGAAACCAAAAGATGTTGTAGAATTAAATTTTCAAAAAGGGTAGCTCTAGTTTTTGCTTTGCATAGTGGTATTCCTTGATGAATATCCAGCATCTCATTCGATGAGGAAAGAGCCGAGATCCCTTCACCGGGAGTGACCTCTTTAGCAAAACTACCAAATGCTACAACTCACTCATTTTTTTATTGCTTCTATAGTTCTTTCTTTGCATAGTGGTATTCCTGAATATCCTGCACCTCATTCGATGAGGAAAGAGTCGAGATCCCCTCACCGGGAGTGGCCTCTTTAGCAAAACTAGCAAAAGTCTCAAAAACACACCTTTTCAAAAACATTAGATTCTACAACGATATCAAGTTCATTACGCTCATGGTTTTCTTAAAAACCTGCGTAGCTCTCTGTCATTTCAGATAAGTGCTATTTTAGTATTCGTGCTTTGGTAGTTTGGCCTCCGTCAAGGCGTAGTGTGCGGTAACTGATTAGTACTTGTCTGTAGCATGAGATGTGATAAGATTAGGGTATTCGTACGGCGTTGTTTGGCCTCCGTCAAGGGTCATGCGGGTGGGTCTAATTCAATCAAGAAATGAATGGGTTGAACTTTACTAGCGCCCTATGGGTAGTTTGGCCTCCGTCAAGTTCATAGGAAGCTAGGGGTAAAAACTATTATCGGGAATTTCAAGTGTTGAAATTTGCAATGAGATTACATACCTTCTATGTGATAGTTGGATCCCGATACCCACTGCGAGTAAGAGTTGCTCTTGGGAGAATTTTGCACTTTACAATTAGCCGATCAAGTAGGTGTCTAGAAAGGTGTCAATGGGGTTATGCCTCTGGAAAAACGAGGTTTATTTTAATTAGGTCCGTGCGAAAGCACGGGGAACCTCTCTCGGAGTACCGATACCTGCCTGGTCGAACGATTGGCGAACCTGTAGGGTGTAATTAATCCCGGCTAATCTTATCTTTTAGGGTTTGAAGGAAGATTTAATAAAAACAGTGGGAGCCATTCTGATTAGATAAGATAATAACCAATTTAATCTTGCAAAGAGCGCATGCTAACGCATTTCCTTCTCTCTCTCTCTCTCCAGGCAGCAACCAATGTCACGCCTTAATCAAGATAATAATATGGATGTATTGACCGAACCCTCCTTTTATACAAGGCTAGGGAATGTTGGTCCCACTCTATCTTATGAGTGTCATAAGTCTGAGCAAGGCATAGGTGAATATCAGGATTCCCGTGCCACCCGTACGAAGAAACGGCATGTTGATGCATCTTCTTCGGGTGTGTTCGTTACCGAGAACTGTTTCTCAGTTTGTTCTACGTCCTGGGTAGTGGATATCAGATCAGGATCCCACGTATGTAATTTGTTACATAGGCTAAAGAAAGGTAGAGAACTGGGAAAGGGTGATAAATCCCTAATAGTAGGGAATGGTGCAATTGTTGCAGCCAAGGCAGTTGGCGATTATCACCTTGTATTACCAACTGATAATGCATTGATTCTGAACGACTGTTACTACGTATCAAAGATGATGTGCAACATTATATTAGTTTCTTTGCTAACTAAAGAAGGATATAATCTCACATTAGAGGATAATATTATGAACATTTTCCAGAATCAAGTGTTGAATGGATCTGGTACGTTATGTAACGGTATATACGTTCTTAATGAAAGTACAGTTCTTAACGTACAAAACACAAACAAGAGGAAAAGTTCAGAAATGAACGAAGCCTTCTTGTGGCACTGTAGACTAGGTCATATCAATGTGACAAGACTGGCTAAGTTGCATAAAGATGGATATTTGAATTCGTTCGAATTTTCATCTTATGAAATTTGCCAGTCATGTCTCATAGGCAAGATGACCGAAACTCTATTTACTGGACACGGAGAAAGAGCTACTGAACTCTTGGGACTGATACATAGTGATGTATGCGGTCCTATGTCTACACATGCCAGGAATGGTTTTTCGTACTTTATTACATTCACCGATGATCTCTCAAGGTTCGGACATGTGTTCTTGTTGAAACACAAGTCTGAAGCTTTTGAGAAATTCAAGGAATATAAGTGCGAAGTAGAAAACCAGACGGGCAAAAGTATTAAAATCCTACGATCTGATCGGGGAGGAGAATACTTGAGCGGGGAATTCCGTGATTATCTAAAAGAGAATAGGATTCTCTCTTAGCTTACTCCTCCGTATACGCCACAGCACAACGTTGTATCAGAGCGGAGGAATCGCACCCTATTAGATATGGTGCGCTCTATGATAAGTACTGCTGAGTTGCCTATTTCTTTTTGGGGTTACGCGCTTGAGACAGCTGCATATCTATTGAATAGAGTTCCGACCAAATCAGTGCCTACCACTCCATATGAAATATGGAATGGGAAGAGACCATATCTTAATTTTATTCAGATATGGGGTTGTCCGGCCTATGTAAAGACTCAAAATCCGTACAAGCTCGAGGCAAGGTCAGTTCTGTGCAAGTTTATAGGATATCCCAAACATTCGCGAGGGCATATCTTCTACCACTGCGAGGAACAAAAGGTGTTTGTTTCTCGACATGCCACCTTTTTAGAAAAGGGTTTTCTTATGAAAGAAATTAGTGGCAATGAGGTAGAACTGGAAGAAGTTCTAGCAGCACAGACTACAACTGACAATTTGGTGGAACCGGAGGATCCAATAGTACCCAACGAACCCCAGCCACTTCGCAGATCTAGTAGGGTTCCTTATCCACCTGAGAGATACTATGGTTTTCTCATAGACAGTGGGAGCGAAGATTGCATCATGGAAGATGATGACCCTACTAGTTTCGAGTAGGCCATCACGAGTGGGGACTTTGTGAAATGGCTGGATGCTATGCGATCCGAGATGGAATCCATGTACACTAACCAAGTATGGATTTTGGAAGTTGCTCCTGAAGGGGTAAAAACCATTGGGAGCAAGTGGATCTTCAAAAAGAAGATAGGTGTAGATGGAAAAGTTGAGACTTTCAAAGATAGACTTGTAGCAAAAGGTTTTCATCAACGACCTGGCGTCAACTATGATGAAACCTTTTCTCCTGTCGCTATGCTTAAGTCCATTAGGATCCTACTTGGCATTGCTGCATACCATGACTACGAAATCTAGCAGATGGACATCAAGACCGCTTTTCTAAATGGTGATTTAGAAGAGAGTGTGTACGTGACACAGCCAGAGGGCTTCGTAGATAGTGTGAGCAGCGGAAAGGTGTGCAAGCTTCTTAAATCCATCTACGGATTAAAGCAGGCGTCGCGGAGTTAGAACATCTGTTTTGATGAAGCTATCAAAGAGTTTGACTTCATCAAAAATGTAGATGAACCTTATATATATAAGAAGGATGTAGAGAGTAAGGTGGTCTTCTTCGTATTGTATGTGGATGACATACTCTTGATAGGAAACGATGTTCCTATGCTACATTCGGTCAAGCTCTTCTTATCACTCAAGTTCTCCATGAAAGATTTTGGTGATGCCTCCTACATTCTGAGGATAAAGATCTTTAGAGATAGATCTAAACGGATTTTAGGATTGTCCCAATCCAGGTACATAGACACCATACTAAAGAGGTTTAGAATGGAAGATTTCAAGCGAGGTAATGTACCCGCTTGTTCAAGAATCACTCTCTCCAAAGAGATATCTCCCAACACTGATTTGGAGAGGGCTCGCATGCAAGGGATACCCTATGCTTCGGCAGTAGGCTTTATCATGTATGAGATGTTATGTACCAGACCGGATGTAGCTTACTCACTAGGTGTAGTGAGCAGGTATCAATCAGATCCTGGGGAAAATCACTGGACAGCTGTTAAGAACATTCTTAAGTACTTGAGAAAGACTAAAGAAATTTTCTTGGTGTATGGTAACGGTGAACTCCAGGTGGAGTCCTTTACCGATTCGAGCTTCCAGAGCGATAAGGATGACAGTAAGTCGGTCTCGGGTTTTGTCTTTACCCTTACTGGAAGGACTGTATGTTAGAAGAGTTCCAAGCAAGACACCGTAGCAAACTCGACGATGGAAACTGAATACATCGCTTCAAACGATACTGCCAAAGAACCTATCTGGATGAAGAAGTTCATTGCTGAACTTGGTGTGGTTCCATCCATTAAGCATCCAATACCTGTGTATTATGATAACAATGGAGCTGTGGCTTTAGCCAAGGAACCCAGGTCCCATCAGAGATCCAGACATTCTGAGGCGGTATCACCTGATCAGGGAGATAGTAGATCGCCAGGAGATCGAGGTCAGGAGAGTTGACACGAAGGACAACGTAGCGGATCCACTCACAAAAGCCCTCCCCCAGATACAATTTGAGAGACTTTTTGGGATGTTAGGTATGAGATACTACAACACATGGCCTTAGTGCAAGTGGGAGATTGTTAGTTATATGTATGCCCTAGAGGCCATTATTGTACATATGATGTATATTATAGTGGATGCTTGGATATATATATATATATAAGACTTTGTTGCTCGACATGATAGTATGCCATCTGGCTACTCTTTATCTTAACATGTTGACTGGTATTTTTTACTGTCTTGCTCTCACATGTGATAAAAACCTTAAGATATGTATGTGACTACCAGGATTATGATGAGATCATACTAGTGGGGCCAGGGTGGTCCATAAGTACATCCTTTAATCAGTTCCTAGTCGTGGGAATATCGAGACCAGGGCATCGATATTCCAATGTAGACTAGTGTGTACGTTTCTTGTCCCTTAGAGGGCGATGGTTGATCCCACAACCATTGGTGTGTGACATCAAAGATTGTACACAGGTGCTCATTGAAGAATGGGTACACCGAACAGGTCTTGCCGAGAACTCCTATGTGGTAGTATACCTATCGTCAGATAGCAGTCCTCTAGTGACACTGGTATAGGTTAATCTGTAGACCCGAGATCGTCATAGAGTCTTGTGTGGCTCCCACTGTACTTTGATTTCCTCCTTACCACGGATCAAAGGAGTCGTGCAAATAGGTGGATTTTGGGTACAGTCCCGAGTCACATGGAGGCAATGAGCGATAGGAGGGGTTTCGTCTCTCCCGGTATTAGGGGTTAATGTTGCGCTATGCTCGATTAGCTATAACTGGAAGTCCCTAACCAGGGCAGCTACTGAGATTTACTGATAAGAGCTATCAGTATTTTCTCAAATCATTATAGGCCAGACATCGGCATGACTTATGACGTTACTGGGGCCTAACGTTTACCACCCCTAAACATGATATGCGACATATCAGACGAAAAGACCAGACTGTAGGGTAGTATTACTGATAGGCTTCATGGAGAGTATGGACGAGCTTGCTTGTTGATCTTCATATCGCTCAATACCCGGGTAGCTGTTACGTCCAACTAGTACCGCAGACGGCTTGTAGGTGATTGATGTGATCATCACCTACTGCTGGCATATTGAGGAGTCTTTAGAGTACTACACAGAAGTTCCCTAGTTCAAGCGAAACAAAGTAGGACACATATGTGATATGTGTGTGGGCCCGATTAAATACGTGTATGTGAAACCGTATTGTAATCTGGCAGTTATCTGTTATCGGTTCGGTTATATGTGATATAACCAGATTGTTGAATCAAGTGTTGATTTAATAATGTGATATACATTATATGTGATATAATTATATCTTAACTAATATCATTAGCTCACTAATTATTCTTCATAATATATATATTAATATATATATATATATAATGAATGAAGCATGGCATAAAATTCTATTTTGTGAAAATAGAAATGAGGTGGAAAATGAGAGCATGGTTGCAAGCATAGGATTTATTTTTGTTTATTCATCTTGACTCACAATTCAAGCATGGTTGCAATTTTATATTGCAAAATTCCATGCTTGAATGAGTGGGTGTCAAGAGTTTCCATTCATTCTAAGCTCATTCTCAACACTTAGCCATTTTGCTTGCTTTGCTCCCATGGTTGCTCTCTAGCATCTTCTTCTTCCTCAATCCCATGGTTCAAGCTTCAACCCTCATATGTGGTGTGAACCATGAAGCTTGAACACAAACTAGTGAGCAAATTAAACCCCTACTTCACCATCACACATTAGATTAGCAATTTGATGTGGAGTGTTCCCTTCACTAATGAGATTAGTGAAGGGTTAGCTTGAGCTTGTGGACTTCGGGTGGATCGTCTTTGGCGCGAAGATCACGAAGGAGGTTTGTTCAACTCAAAATGGAGCCTAGTAGAGTCATGTGGACTTCAACCCGGAGATATTGAAAAGAAGGACTCGAACTACAAAGATTGTATGTTCTTTTCTTCTCTTAAGATAATCACATCACAAAGGCATACCCTAATAATCAAGCAAAGATCTTGTTAATCTAACTTAGCACCTAATAAAAATTTGATTTTGGCATGCTTGATGCTTCTAGAACCTCATGGTGGTGCTAAGGTCGACTTTCAGGACTAAGTTGTCGTTAATTACCCCTCGCCTTTGGAGCGAAGGAACCTCCGATTGACGGGTCAAATTGGTCATACGAACTCAATGTGCAGTGTGCGTGTGTTGTGTTTTGAGGGGTCTTGGGTATATTGGGGGCCTCGCAGAGTTAACGGGAGTCCCGCTACCTGGATAGCGAGCTGGGGGTCAAGGGGTCTAGCAGCCCCCTTACGGGGTGCGGGACAGCGCCCTGTTAGAAATTTTTTCTAACTGAGGAAAGTGTTGTGGAGTGAGTATATGTAAGTATACGGTAGCGCCCCGGCCGTCAATCCGAGGCCAAACGCGAAAACAAAAACTTATTACGAAACTGGCGCTAACGCAGACTTTCACCCGGATCGTACCATTAACACTAAACTAGCTATCTACAAGAAGTTAGAATGGCTATACCGATAGATCCATGTCCTTTGGTCTTTAGACACCATCCCTAGCTCCTCACGGCATCTCCGATCTCGCTCGATCTCCGGTCTCCTCCTCGTCGAAAAGGCACCACTTCAAGAAGTCTTTTTACGGGCTCCTGCTTCAAACCGAAGCAACTCGGACATGAAGTTTGCTAGCCGACATGTCCAAGGTGAAGTAGAGAATGTGTGTGATAACTTTGTCTCTATACACTCAATGAATCTCAACACATGAGATAGGATGAGTGGAGGTTGAAGAAGAAGCCATTGATGAAGGAAGTTGTGAGCTAGAGAAGGAGATGAAGAAGAGGCTTATTGTTATTGTGAGAGATGATAATGTGAGAGTTATAGAATTCACAAGAGCTCACCCCACAAATATGTGGTTGCCCTCTCTCTCCTCCCATCATAATCTCACCCAATAATCAATCAATTAAAATGACATAGCACCAAAAACAAGACCATGAGTCACCAAATTGAACATGCCACATTAATTGCTCTTCATGATGACTTAAGCTCACAATTTCCGTCTAATTAAACATTTAAACCAAAATGTTTAATCCAACAAAAGAAAGGCAACATCTAAAGTAAACTCGTGACGGATCACAAGGATACCCCTCACCTGTATATACATACCCGCATCCGCATTCCGACTGAATGCGAATGCAATGAGACTAAAGTAATCCAACAAATCTAATACAAGGATCCGGCTTAAACCTAACCCTCTAGTATGATCCGTCCGATCATGATCCGTGCACAAGTGCACGTATATGATCGAACCCTGCCATAATACCATACGGCCTTTACAACGTTTCACCCGAACTTGGGAAAACTTTCTATGGGGGACTCTAAAGACTCGTCAATACTCTAGCAGTGGGTTTAACCACAAGCCATCAGTGGTACTAGCTGTACATAACGGCTACCCTTGTATTAACCAAAAGGGAAGCTGATGAACGAACTCATCCAGAAACCCTACTGAGCCTGTCAGTGATAATATCCATACAGTCCGGTCTGTTCGTCTATGAGTATCGCATGTCGGGCCTACGGGGCTGGTAAACGTCAGACCACCAAAAGCGGTACAAGTCGTGTCAGAGTGTAGCCCAGAACAGCCTGAGATACTACTGGAATACCTACCAGTAAATATCACTTGCCTTGGCCAAGGACTTCGTGTAATGGCTCTCCTAAACACAGCGAGATCTCACCCCCAACACCGGGAGAGACGAATCCCCTGCCGATCCGCTCACAGCCTCCATTTGGCTCGGGACTATACCCAACTAAAACCTGTTTGCACGACTCCTTTGAGCCGTAGTAAGGTAGTAATCAAAGCACAGTAGGAACTCACACGAGACAAATGACGATCTCAGGTCGATGAACTAACCTGTACACATGTCACCAGGGAACTGCTATCTGACACTAGGTACAATACCAACTAGCAGGTTCCCGGCAAGTCCTGTCCGGTGTACTCATAACCCAATGAGCACCTGTATACATCTTAGGTGAACCAACTGACACTAATGGCTTGTGAGAACGGTCACCGCCCCTTGTCGGGGTCTCGACTGTATACACTAGTCTACTAATAGAGTATCGATGCCCGGTCTCGAAACTCCCACGACTAGGGGCACTTTAAGGATGTGCTTATAGACTACCCAACTCCCACATATATGATCGCCATCATACTACTGGTAGTCAAGCAAGAATCCTAAGGGCTCTATCAACGTGTAATAGTGATCTGTAATGTCACCTGAAGCATGTACACGATGATAAAGACAAACCAGATATCATACTATCATCTTGAGTAAGACTGTCCTACCGGTAAAGGTCCTCCATCAATCATTGCAATCACGTGCCTAGGATCCAATAATTGACTTGAGGGCACTATATCCAACAATCTCCCACTTGCACTTAAGGCTAATTATTGCGATGTCGCATATTCACAGCCCGTGTGATACCGAACACCCAACTCCTCTACTGATCAGTCTTACAAAGCTCGTTTGTAAAACTATTGTGTTCGAGAAATAGCCTCAGTGAGTGGATCCGCCCTGATGTTTCTTACTATGTCTCTCTTTATCTCAAGTTCGTGGAGAAAGCCATCTCCCGAAATGAGCAATACTTGTCTTAGAATATGTCTGGATATCTGATGGGACCCAGTTCACAAACGAACTCCAAATCCAGAAAACTTCTTAGACTGTATCGCCAACTGAATTTAATCAGTATCCTGCGTCATGCCTCCCTCAGTATCCGCTTGGACCACCTGTCCAAACTACTGCCCCTCGTAGAGGGAAAACTTTAACTCTGACAGTCACTCTGTCATCCAGGTCACCTTGAAAGCCTGGAATGATAACCGTCTCCCGAAGGAGGCTGTCGTTATCAAATCCCTAGAATATCCACTTATGTTCTAAAACTGCTTCCGAACGTTTCTCCAGGATTGAATTAATATCAACTTATTGCAGCTAGTGCAAAAACAATATCTAGTGTGGTACTTGACATCTCATGATCGACTCAATTGGCCAATCAAATGATATGCCAATCATGCACATCCCTCTCCCCTTTAGTCTGTAAGACACCTTTAGAGAGGGTGACTCCATCACTTGCAGGTATACTATCGTGTCAGGAGTCGTCCATTCTAAAATACCTTTAAAATACTGTCTAAGTACCGAGATTGGGAAACTACCCAAATCTAGATCTAAAACCATAGATCTAGTAACCAGAATGTCTGATATAATATCCAAGCCCTGTGTGGAGAAACCACTGTGTGACAACCAAAGTATAACCGATCGTAGTATAGGAATTTCACTGTTAGATATGTATGCCCTAGAGGCCATTATTGTATAGTACTAGTTTGTATAATACATTTTGGAAGCTTGGGATATATATATGGTTTTACGACAGTCTTTCTCGATATAGTAGTATGCTACTGTTAGTGTATATGCCCTAGGGGCCATTATTGTATCATACTAGTTTGTATATTACTTAAGGGAAGCTTGGGATATTCACATGTATATAACAGTCTTGCTAAACATGGTAATATGCTACTTGGTTTTTCTATCTTAATATGTAAGTATACGTATTGGTAGAGCTCTTAGGATCTTGCTTGACTACCAGCGTTGTGATGGCAGTCACACTAGTGGGGGCTGGATAGTCTACAAGCACATCCTTTTTTAGGTCCCTAGTCGTAGGATTATCGAGACAGGGCATCGATACTCCGGAGTAGACTAGTGTGTACGCTTCTCATCCCAGTTGGGGAGATGGTCTGTCCCACAGCCGTCAGTACGTCGTACTGGAGATAGTATACAGGTGCTCATTGGGTTACGGGTACACCGGACAGGACTCGCAGGGAACTATTGGTTGGTTTTATACCAGTCGTCAGTTAACAGTTCCCAGGTGACATGAGTATAGCATAGTCCGCAGACTTGGTACTGCTACTTCGCCTCGAGTGTGTCCCACTGTTCTTAGATTGCTACCCTACCATGGCTCAAAAGAGTCGTGCAAACAGGTAGCAGTTGGGTGCAGTCCCGAGCACTTGGAGGCAGTGGCGGTTAGACAGGATTCGTCTCTCCCGGTATTAGGAGTTGATATCGCGCTGTGTCAGAGAGCCATTACGCAAAGTCCCTGCCCAGGGCAAGCGAGATTTACTGGTAGGTTCCAGTAGTTTCTCAGGGTATAATGGGCTTCCCTCCGACACGACTTATACCACTATTAGGGGACTGACGCTTGCCGCCCCCTAGGCCCGATATGCGATAGTCTTAGACGAACAGACCGGACTGTACGGAGATTGTCACATCAGGCTCAGTAGGAGTTAGGATGGGTTTCCTCATCGGCTTTCTTATCGACATCTACCTGGGGACCGTTACGTACAGCTAGTGCCGCTTGCGGTCTGTGGTTAAACCCACTGCCAGCGTAGTAGTCGAGTCATTAGAGTCCCACACAGAGAGTTTCCCTGCTCCAGGCGAAACGATATAGAGGTCGTATGGTTTTACGACAAGGGTTCGGACGCATACGTGTGTTTACGCACGTACGACATTCGGACAGTTTTTACTAGCCGGCTTTGGTTTAAGCCAGATTCTAGTATTGGGATATTGGATTTATACAGTCTAAAGTTTTTCCGTGTTTTCACGGATAGGAGGGGCGTTCTCGTAATTTCACGAGAAGCTTCTAGAAGGTTGGTGACTTGGGGGTTTAGGTGGCATATGCATTAAATGAGATTAGTGACTCATTTGTGTGATTCATCCATGTCATTAATGCATCATAAATGCTTAATGACTCATGGAGATGAATCACCCATTTGTATTTATGAAGCATGGTTGTTAAATCCTTTATTTTATTTTTGGATAAATAATAATGCTTCATATATATCATGAGAGATCATTATCTCATTCTCATTCTTATGCTCACCTTCTCTCTCCTCAAGCTCTCTCTCTTCAAACCCTAATCCTCCCTTCTCATGTGTTGAGATCAAGAATTAGAAAGACTAATCAATCCATAATCCAACTCTATATCACCTAGGTTACTTAGATTAGCACTTTAAGAAACCTAGTTACCTCAAGTTTGAGGTGAAGCTTGAAGTATAGCTCTCGGGTGGATCGTCTACTACTTGGAGAAAGCCGAGGAGGAGGTGGAGAACGAAAAGAAGAAGGACACGGTTCATTAGGTATAATCACTTCACATAGTAGTTTAGAACTCCTATGCTATTGTTAGTTATCGTTTGGCAACGATTCTTGCGGTTAGTCGATGTTATAGCAAAGAACAAGATCGTTTTTCATATTTTCGCCTCCCCGCAAGTCGTGGGGTGTTGTACATCGACTTACAGCTACTTGGTTTGTTTCTATCTTAATATGTGTATATGTTTTTTTTAACATATCGCTGAAACATATTGATGGAGCCCTTAGGATCTTTGCTTGACTACCGGCGTTGTGATGGAGATCACACTAGTGGGGGCTGGGTAGTCTATAAGCACATCCTTATTCTGGTCCCTAGTCGTAGGACTATCGAGACAGGGCATCGATACTCCGGAGTAGACTAGCGTATGCGCTTCTCATCCCAACAGGAGAGACGGTTTGTTCCACAGCCGTCAGTACGTCGTACTTGAGATAGTATGTGGGTGCTCGTTAGGTTACGAGTACACTGGACAGGACTCATCGGGAACTGTTGGTTGGTATTATACCTATCGTCAGTTAACAGTTCCCAGGTGACATGAGTACAGCTTAGTCCGCTGACTTGACACTGTCACTTCGCCTCGAGTGTGTTCCCACTATTCTTTGATTAATACCCTACCACGGCTCTACTGAGTCGTGCAAACAGGTAGTTGTTGGGTGCAGTCCCGAAGCACTTGGAGGCAGTGACGGTTAGACAGGATTCGTCTCTCCCGGTATTGGGAGTTGATATCGCGCTTTGTCTAGGAGAGCCATTACACATTGTCGTCCCTAGCCAGGGCAAGCGAGATTTGCTGGTAGTGTTACCAGTAGTTTCTCATGGTGTTTTGGGCTACACTCCGACACGACTTGTACCGCTATTAGGGGAATGGCGTTTGCCACCCCCCTAAGCCCGCCATGCGATACTCTTAGACGAACAGACCGGACTGTACGGATATTGTCACATACAGGCTCAGTAGGAGTTCGGATGGGTTCACCTCATCAGTCTTCTTATCGGCATCTACCTGGGGACCGTTACGTACAGCTAGTGCCGCTTGCGGTCTGTGGTTAACCCCACTGCCAGCGTAGTGTCGAGTCTTTAGAGTCCCACACAGAGGGTTATTCGCCTTTGGGCAAAACTGAGTAGAGGTCGCATGGTTTTGCGACAGGGTTCGTTCACATCCGCGCACTTGTGCACGTTTGGTGTCCGGAAAGTTATTACTAGCGGGCTTTGGTTTAAGCCAGATCCTAGTATATGTTTTGGGATTAGTTTTATCTCTTTGTATTCGTGTTCCTCGGAACACGGATGCGGGTGTGTATGCACAGTTGACTGAGACAGAGGCAGAGGATTCTCATTAGGGTTATGGTACGGGTGTGCATGCACAGTTGACTGTTGTCTTTTTCCAAACCCTAATGAGAATTGGAAATATGATTAATAATATTAGTTAACAATTATTGTGCTATAGTTGAGTTGAATTCTTGACTTTTCTTGACTTGTTCACTTTTGTTGACTGGTTGACCAAAGTAGACTTGTTGACCATCATCATTTGTTTTTAAAGATGCTTTTTATTTTTGGCACAAAGCATTTAATGAATGAAATGATAATGGTCATTCATCAACTCACCATCATAAATTGTTAATTATTATTATTATTATCATTTTCTAAAATATGAGAGCATGGTTGTAAAAATGGATTCATTCTTACTTGCATCTTCTCTCTCATCCATAGCTCTCATCCTCTTTCTCTCTCTCAAGGCAAAATCCCTCTCATGAGTTGAGAACCATTTGCCTTCAAGATAAAACACCAAAACTCATCTCTACTCATCCTAAGGTTGAAGGTCTAGCAAGCCTAATACTTTAGTTACCTCAAGGTTGAGGTAGGAGCTCAAGTTCGAGGCCCTTGGGTGGATCTATCTTCGACAAAGAGGAGACGGGGAGGAGGAACCGTTCAAACTACCACAAGGAGCAAGCAAGGATGAGAACAACAAGAAGAGAAGGAGTTCAAGACTAGGTATAACCCCCTAACCGAGTAGCTAAAGCTCGTAGTTGTTGCTAGTGTGTTGTTTAGCAAAGATCCGGGTTTTCTAGTCCATGTTACCAAGACCCTAAAAATTGTTTTTCACCATTTCCGCAACCCTGAAAGTACCGGGAGAGGTAACGTGGACCTAACAGTGGTATCAAAGCCTAACTAAACACACCCTAGCATGTTAGCAAAGTATCTAGAATTTCGACTGGACAAAAAACCGCAAAAACACCCCGGAAAATCCAAGTTTCTGCCGATTTTTATTTCTGCTCTAAAAATAATAAATCATGTACTAAAAATTGGCTCAGGCTTTTTAAAGAACAGGCAAGAAAAACGATCCAGCGAACCGACCAACTCACCGCCATTCCGCGGCAGGAGCTTGCTCATGCCGCGGATCCGCGGCCGAGTTGACTCGACCGTGGATCGTTTCTCCAGCAGTTTTCTTCTGGTGGTGTTTTGTGATTTTTAAGATGGTTTGTTTCTTCCCAGAATTTCCAGAGAACAAATTTGTTTTTGGGGTGGTTACAAATCCGTATTTTGGTCGATTTTCTGTAGACTTTGGTTAATGGGTTGTATTTGTAATGTTATATATGTATTGAACATCTGCTAATCGCTATACGTCGATTAGTGGGGGTTATACATATTTGTGATCTGTGATGTTGATGGTATGTGTATATGAATTCGTTGGATTGTCGCGGATGAATAGCCGGGGGGTTGTGAGATGAGAGTTTTTCTTTATCTTTCAATTCATGTAATATGTAAATTTGATGTAATATTATTTATATGGCCGCACAACCGGGATGGGGTTGTAGCCGTCATTGTATAATTTCTTTTTACTATTTTTTCTCCTAGGATAGACCCAAGGTGGGGTGCACAAACTATCGGGTATCTTGAAGTGCCGAGTGGCCTACTCACGTCGTTGAGGGAGGTTGCTTCGCTTCGGGTACTTGGCGGGTTGTTTGCCGCACCCATAGGGGTCTAGGATGGGGTATTGGCTATTCATCGCGACCGTGTAATCCGTTTTTCGTTGCAGGCTCGGACGAAACGCGGATTCCTAGTATATCCAATGTATTCATCTGTGGTCTGGAATGGCTATCATTCCATCTGACGAATGTATATATCTATATGTAGATATCTATTTAGGCGTTGCTTATGTTTTGCATCCGCGCTAGTCCAGCCCCCGCTCTGTCATTGGTTAAGTAACCTAACGGGTGATGACGGGACCCCATGGCGAATGCGGATGGCATAAGCGTACGTCATATTTTCGTTATTTTCTGCAATGGTAGGATTAATTGATGGGACGCATTAAATTAATGCAAGAAAATAAACCTAAAACAAGTTGTTGGAACAATTTTCAAAAAGCTGTTATTGTAAGGACGTTCACTTTTGTTTTGCACAGAGGTATTCGGTTATGAATGCCCAGCACCTCATTCGACGAGGCAAGGGCCGAGATCCCTTCATCGGGAGTGACCCCTTGGACAAAAGTTTGCGTCAGGGTAATAACTTCACTATAGTCGATTATTCTTGCTTTGCATCGAGGTATTCAGTTTGGAATATCCTGTACCTCATTCGACGAGGAAAGAGCCGAGATCCCTTCACTGGGAGTGACCTCTTTAGCAAAAGTTTTCGTCACTATATTTTCAAAAAGTCTATCAGGTTCCTTCAACGATATCAAGTTCATTACGTTAACGGGTTTTTCGCCAAAAACCCAGCCGTAGCCCTCCGTCATTTCTTACAAGTATAACTTAGTATTCATGTAGGGTTCCTAGGCACACAAATGAGGTCTCACAAGGCATCAACCATGCCAATTTCAAATTTTACAAGTGCCGAGAAACCCTAATACGGATCGTTAACTAGATTTTAGGCGAAAATGATAACTAATTAACAACTTAACTATGAGTAAACGGAAAATACAACCTTTGTAGATCCGGTCCTCCACCTCCATAGCTCCGTAATGAAGTCACCTCGCTGCGATCATCAGATCCCGGGCTCTAGCGTCGGCTTCATCGGAGAAATGGGCGGGCTAGGTCGTCGATTTCGATGCCGAAGATGATCTACGTCGAGGCAACACAAGATCAAGCTCCAACTTCACCAAGTCATGAAACTTGTGAAGAAAACACCCTATACTACTTGGCAAGTGGTAGAGGATGAAGAAATAGGAAGTGGGTTCACTTTAGAATTGGATTTCTCACTCTTTTTCTCATGTTGCCATTGATGGAGGCAAGGTTTCTTCTTTGTTGAAGAAGAAGAAGAAGAAGAAAGAATATGATGAGTATTATTCTAAAAAGAAAATAAGTTGATTCTTATCATATAGCAACCATGGTTTAGTGTAGAGAATAAACTAGGGTTAAGTTGAATGGTTAGGTTAAAGGAAACAAACAAAATGGTCAAGCTTTCAACACTTCATGAAGTTTCATGAAAGACACAAAATAAGCCACCATTCTATTTATCCTTCAAAATGAATAAATAAATAAATGAATAAGTAAATAAAAACCCTAACCATTAACATAACCATGGTTTAAACTAAACATACACCCAAACTTGCATGTATCATCAAACATGATACAATCTTGTGCACAAAAGTATATCACATATATAACTTGTGTACATCAAGTGAGAAAATCCAATTTAAGTGAACCAATACTAGTTAATGCAAAGTAATATATCAAATATATAATTATGCATTAAATCATTAAATCAACGCTTGATTTAATGATCCGGTCATACTGCATATAACCGACTAATATTTAGTGTATCAATGTATCGAATCAACACTTGATTCGGTAACCCGGCTATATCTCATATAACCGTCCAATGATACAAATCACGAGAATAGAATACAGTATCACATACTCGTATTATTCTCGGTCCCGCACATATCTCATATGCGCTCCTATTTCGTTTCGCTTGAGCCAGGAAACCTCTGTGTAGGACTCTAAAGACTCGTCAATACGCCGGCAGCAGATGATGATCATATCAAGCACCCACAAGCCGTAAGCGGTCTGCTAAACGTAACGGCCACCCGGGTATTGAACGATCAGAAGATCGACGAGCAAGCCCGCTCATACTCCTGTGAATCTAACCAGTAATACTTACCGTACAGTCCGGTCTGTTCGTCTGATATGTCGCATATCTTGCCTAGTGGTGGTAAACGTCAGACCCCAATAGCTCGATAAGTCGTGTCGATATGAGGTCTATAACAGTTCAAGAAACTACTGGTAACACTTACCAGTAAATCTCAGCAACCCTGGCCAGGGATTTCTGGTTATAGCCAATCGAACACAGCGCAATATCAACTCTCTATACCGGGAGAGACGAATCCCCTCCTATCGCTCATTGCCTCCATGTGATTCGGGACTGTACCCAAAAACCACCGTTTTGCACGCCCTCTTGGACGTGGTAAGGTGGAAATCAAAGCACAGTGGGAATCACACAAGACTCTATGACGATCTCGGGTCTACAGACTAACCTGTACCCGTGTCACCAGAGAACTGCCATCTGACGTAAGGTATAATACCATCTGGGAGTTCTCGGTGAGTCCGTCCAGTGTACCCAGTCTTCATTGAGCACCCGTATATCATATCTGATGTCAAACACCAATGGATATGGGATCATCCATCGCCCATCTGTATGGGTCAAGAAGGTATACGCTAGTCTACTCTGGTATATCGATGCCCTGTCTCGATACACCCACGACTAGGGACCTTGAAGGATGTACTTATGGACTACCATGTCCCCACTAGTATGATCCGCATCATAGTCCAGGTAGTCAAGTACACATCCTAAGGGCTTTACCAACATGTAACAGAGAGACAATCAGTGTACACGTTAAGGTAAAGAGCAACCAGATAACATACTATCATGTCGAGCAAGAAAGTCCTCCCTATATATGTCCAAGCATCCACTACAATATACATCCTATGTATAGTAATGGCCTCTAAGGCATACATATAACTAACAATCTCCCACTTGCACTAGGGCCATCTGATAGCAGTGGTTGCAGTATCTCATACTCAACCATCCCATAAAAGTCTCTCTCTTGGAAAAGGCCTTTGTGAGTGGATCCGCCGTGTTGTCCTCTGAGTCTGCTCTCCTAACCTCGATCACCCTGGAGATCAACTATCTCCATGATCAGGTGATGCTGCCTCAGAATACGCCTGGGTCACTGATGGGACCGGGGTTCCTTGGCATAAGCCATAACTCCATTGTCACACAATGGAGGAACTAAGTTCATCTCATGAACTAATATACACCCAGACAGCCTCTTTGGTAGCATCTTAAGTAGCGATGTATCTTGCCTTTAATCGTCTAGTATGTCACGGTATCTAGCTTGGAACTCTTCCAACATACTGTCCCTCCATAGAGGGTAAAGACAATGCCTGTGACTGACATTCAGTCGTCCTTATTACCCTGGAACACTTCCAGTGATTCTTCCCAGGATTGATTGATACCATCTCACTACATCTAGTGAGAATCCTAACATCCATTTAGATCTATCTCATAGATCCAAAACCCAAGATTTAGTAGGTATCACTTTGATCCTATGTGGAGAATCATTGTGATAAGCGGAGATTGATCGAGTGTAGCATAGGAAACTCCTTCCCTATCAAGAGTATGTCATCCACGTACTCTACGAGGATCGTCACCATACTCCCTACTACCTTTTTGTTTATACAAGGTTCATCTACCATTTTGATGATGTCAAACTCTTTGACTATTACATCAAAACGGACGTTCCAACTCCGCGATGCCTGCTTTATCCTATAAAGCATCTTGTACACGTTTCCGCTGCTCCCACTGTCTACGAAGCCCTCTGGCTGTGTACTTACAGACGCTCTCTTGTAAAACATCATTTTAGAAAAGCAGTCATGACACCCAACCGCCAGATATCGTAGTCATGGTATGGAGCCGTGGCCAGTAGGATCCGGATGGACTTAAGCATAGCCACTGGAAAAGGTTTCATCATTATCCACGCCTGGTTGATGACGAAAACCTTTAACAAGTCTAGCTTTGAAAGTCTCAACTTTTCCATCTACACCAAGTAATCTTCTCAAGATATACTTGCTCCTGATGGGGATTTAACCCTTCAGATATAGCAACCAAAGTCCATACTTTGTTGGTGTATAAGGATTCCATCTCAAATCGCTAAGCATCCAGCCATTCTTATAGAGTCCCACTCCTGATGGCCAGCTTGAAACTAGTTAGGTCATCATCTCATGATGTAATCCTCGCTCCCACTGTCATAGAGAAACTGAAGTATCTCTCAGGTGGGTGAGAAACCCTACTAGATCGGCGGAGAGGCTGAAGTTCGTTGGTATGTACTGAATCCTTTGGTTCTACCAAATCATCAGTTGCAGTTTGTATAGCTGGAACTTTTCCAGTTCTACATAACTGACCTTGCCTCGAGCTTGTCCGGATTTTGCTTTTAGACATAGGCCAGAAAACCCTAAATCTTAACAAACTTAAGATATAGACTCTTCCCTTTCCATATCACATATGAAGTGGTAGGTAATTGATTTGATTGAAACCCTATTCAATAGGTATGCAGCTTCTCAAGCGCATAACTCTCAAAAGGAAATAGGAAACTCAGTAGTACTCATCATAGAGCACACCATATCACATAGGGTGCTATTGCTCCGCCCCGATATACCATCGTGCTATGGTGTATACGGAGGAGTAATGCTGAGAGAGAATCTCATTCTCCTTTTAGAATAGTCTAAGATTTCCGTGCTCAAGTATTCTCCTCCTCGATCACATCAAAGGACATAATACTTATACCCTTATTGGTTCTCTACTTCTAACTTATATTCTGTGAATATCTCAAAAGGTTCGGACTTGTGTCTCAACAGGAACATATGTCTGAATCTTAAGAGATTATCAGAGAATGTAATGAAGTATAAAGAACCGGTCCTGGCATATGTAGACAGGGGACCTTACATACATCATCATGTATCAGTCCCAAGAGTTTACTAACTCTTTCTCTGTTTCCAATAAACAGAGCTATGGTCATCTTATCTCTGTGACATGACTGGCAAGTTTCACAAGATGTAAATTCAAACAGGATTTAAAAATGCATCTATATGTAACTTCAGCTAGTCTGGTCGCATTGATATGACCTAGTCTACAATACCTCAAGAAGGATTCGTTCAGTTCTGAACTCTTCCTTTTGTGTGTGTTCTGTATACTAAGAACTGTAGTTTGATTTAGAACATCAATGCTTTTAGATAACGTGCCTGATCCGATCAACTTTTGATATAGGAAATGTTCAAAACATTATCCAACAATACAAATTTTATCGTTTCTTTACTAATAAAGAGACTGATATGATTTTGTATATCAGGTTCGGTATCTAATAACATTCATTCAGAATCAATGTATTGGTAATACAGGGTGACAGTGACCAACAGACTTGGCTGCAACACTTGCCCCGTTTTCTGCCTCATGAAACTTATCACCCGTTCTCAGTTCTCTACCTTTCTGTAGCCCTATGTAACAGATTACATATCTGGGATCCTGATCCGGTATCAAATACCCAGGACGTAGAGGATACAGAGAAACAGTTCTTTGTAACAAACACACCCGAAGATGATGCATCATATGCACTTTCAACGTTTGGGCGGCACGGGAAATCTGGTAATCCCCAATTTCCTGCTCTGTCTTATAACAATTATAAGTTGGAGCGGGACCAACGTTCCTCAGCTCAGTATAACAAGCGGGTTCGGTCAATATTCCGTATTATTATCTTGATTAAGGCGTGACGTGGTCGCTACCTGGAGAGAGAGAGAAGAAAACACTCTGCGTGCGCTCTTGCAAGATCAGATTGGTTATTATTTTATCTAATCAGGATGGCTCCCACTGTTTTTATCAAATCTTCCTTCAAACCCTAAAAGGAAAGACTAGCCGGGATTAATTACACACTACAAGTTCGCCAATCTTTCAGCCAGGCCAGTGTCGGTACTTTGTGTAGGGTTGCTAGGCACGCGCACAAGGATCTACGAGGCATCAACCATGCCCGATTAAAAATTTAGCCGTGCCGAACAACCCGAATAGGGATCTTTAAACTAGAGATTAGGCGAAAACTAACATGCTAAACACTTTAACACTAAGTGAGAGGGATTACGACCTTTGTAGATCCGGTCCTTCACTTCATATGCTCCGTGTTGAGGTCCCTTCGCTGCGATCATCGTGCTCTGGACTCTCGAGAGGCTTCACGAAGAGAATGATGCAACCTTTGCTTCCGATCTTCGATACAAATATGATCTACCTTGAAGTTTCGTTAACACAAGCTATCACTCATGAAATGATGTGAACACTCTCATCTAAAGGGCAAGGGAAGATGAGGATGATGAAGTAGGATTTTTGCTCTCTTTATTTATCTTTTTCTCATATTTATTCATCACTTGGAAAAAATCTAGAAAGCATTTTCATGAAAGAATGAAGGAAGAAGAAGATGAATAATGATCTATTTTCTTTTGTGATGAATAGAATGAATTAATATGATAGAATAATGCAACCATGGTCAAGTAACCTTTGTAGAGATTGAACTAGGGTTAAAGGGTGTGGTTGGGTTAAGAAATATCATGCAAAAATATCTTTTCCAAAACAAAAAAGAAAACCTTCTAGAAACATCTAGAAATGCTTAACCCTAATCAAACCCTAACCATGTTTAATCTCCACTAAACTTGTTGCATTAATAATCACATCATGTTACAATATTATATATCTCATATATAATATTTATCGTAACAAAATAAAATAATACATTTAACATATATCGCATATATATCAATGTATTACCCGAGTGAGAAAAAGAATCTTTTAGTGAGCAAATATTAGTTAATGTAATTTTAATATATCATATATATATTATTATACATTAAATTATCGAATCAACACTTGATCCGACAATCCGGCTATATCGCATATAACCGACTAATATTTATCCGTACCGATTCATCAAATCAACACTTGATCCGATGACCCGACTGATATCATATATCGCGAGAATAGAATACGGTATCTCATATCGCATTATCCTCGGTCCCGCACATATCACATATGTGCTCCTACTCCGTTTTGCCTGAGCCAAGAAACCTCTGTGTAGGACTCTAAAGAATCGTCAATACGCCGGCAGTAGATGATGATCATATCAAACACCCATAAGCTGCAAGCGGTCAGCTAAACGTAACAGCTACCCAGGTATTGAGCGCTCAGAAGATCAACAAGCAAGCATGTACATTCTCCTGTGAATCCAAACAGTAACACTCCCGTACAGTCCGGTCTCGTCATCTGATATGTTGCATATCTCGCCTAGGGGTGGTAAACGTCAGACCCCAGTAGCTCGATAAGTCGTGTCGATATGAGGTCTATAACAGTTCAAGAAACTACTGATAACACTTACCAGTAAATCTCTGCAACCCTGGCCAGGGATTTCCGGTTATAGCCAATCGAACACAGCGCAACATCAACTCCCTATACTGGGAGAGACGAATCCCCTCCTATCGTTCATTGCCTCCATGTGATTCGGGACTGTACCTAAAAGCCACCTTTTTGCACGCCCTCTTGGACGTGGTATGATGGAAATCAAAGCACAGTGGGAATCACACAAGACTCTATGACGATCTCGAGTCAACAGACTACTCTGTACCAGTGTCACCGGAGAACTGCCATCTGACGTGAGGTATAATACCATCTGGGAGTTTTCGGCGAGTCCGTCCAGTGTACCCAGTCTCCACTGAGCACCCGTACACCATCCTTGATGTCAAACACCGTTGGATATGGGATCATCCATCGCCCATCATATGGGTCAAGATGCGTATACGCTAGTCTACTCTGGTGCATCGATGCCCTGTCTCGATACACCCTCGACTAGGAACAGTTATAGGATGTACTCGTCGACTGCCCCACTAGTATGATCTCATCATAGTCCCAGTAGTCGAGTACATATCCTAAGGGCTTTATCAACATGTAATATAGAGACAATCAGAGTACATGTTAAGATAAAGTACAACCAGATAGCATACTATCATGTCGAGCAAGAAAGTTCTCCCTATATATGTCCTAGCATCCACTACAATATACATCGTATGTACAGTAATGGCCTCTAGGGCATACATATAACTAACAATCTCCCACTTACACTAGGGCCATCTGTTATGGTATCGCATACCCAACAATTAGCTGCGGTTGAAGTATCTCATACTCAACCATCCCATAAAAGTCTCTACTGGGAAAAAAGGCCTTTGTGAATGGATCCGCGCTGTCGTCCTCTGTGTCTACTCTCCTAACCTCGATCTCCCTGAAGATCAACCATCTCCATGATCAGGTGATACTGCCTAAGAATTATATCTGGATTTCTGATGGGACGGTAGTTCCTTGGCTAAAGCCACAATTCCATTGTCACACAATGGTAGGAACGAAGTTCATCTCATGAACTTATATATATCCAGACTGCCTCTTTGGTAGCATCATTGGTAACGATGTATCTTGCCTTTAATTGTCTAGTATGTCACGGTATCTAGCTTGGAACTCTTCCAACATACCGTCCCTCCACTGAGGGTATAGACAATGCCTGCGACTGACATTCAGTCGTCCTTATCACCCTGGAACCTTTCCAGTGATTCTCCCCAGGATCGATTGATACCATCTCACTACAACTAGTGAGTATCCTAACATCCAATTAGATCTATCTCATAGATCCAAAACCCAGGATTTAGGAGGTATCACTTTGATCCTATATGGAAAATCCTTGTGATAAGCGGAGATTGACCGAGCGTAGCATAGGAAACTCCTTCCCTATCAAGAGTATGTCATCCACGTACTCTACGAGGATCACCACCATACTCCCTACTACCTTTTTGTATATACAAGGTTCATCTACCATTTTGATGAAGTCAAACTCTTTGACTAGCACATCAAAACAGATGTTCCAACTCCGCGATACCTGTTTTATCACATAAAACATCTTGCGCACGTTTTCGCTGCTCCCACTGTCTACGAAGCCCTCTGGCTGTGTACTTATAGACGCACTCTTCTAAAACATCATTTAGAAAAGCAGTCATGACACCCAACCGCCAGATATCGTAGTCATGGTATGTAGCCGTGGCAAGTAGGATCTGAATGGACTTAAGCATAGCTTTGAAAGTCTCAACTTTTCCATGTACACCAAGTAATCTTCTCAAGATATATTTGCTCCTGATGGGGATTTAACCCTTCAGATAAAGCAACCAAAGTCCATACTTTGTTGGTGTATAAGGATTCCATCTCAGATCGATAAGCATCCAGCCATTCTTACAGAGACTCACTCCTGATGGCCAGCTCGAAACTAGTTGGGTCATCATCTCATGATGCAATTCTCGCTCCCACTGTCATAGAGAAACCGAAGTATCTCTCAGGTGAGTGAGGAACCCTACTAGATCGGCGGAGAGGCTGAGGTACGTTGGAAACTATTGAATCCTTTGGTTCTACCAAATCATCAGCTGCAGTTTGTATAGCTGGAACATTTCCAGTTCTACATAACAGACCTTGCCTCGAGCTTGTCCGGATTTTGCTTTTAGACATAGGCCGGACAACCCCAAATCTTAACGAGCTTAAGATATGGGCTCTTCCCTTTCCATATCATATATGAAGTGGTAGGCAACTGATTTGATTTGAACCTTATTCAATAGGTATGCAGCTTCTCAAGTGCATAACTACCAAAAGGAAATAGGAAACTCAGTAGTACTCATCATAGAGCACACCATATCAAATAGGGTGCTATTGCTCCGCCCCGATATACCAACGTGCTGTGGTGTATACGGAGGAGTAATGCTGAGAGAGAATCTCTTTCTCCTTTAGAATAGTCCAGGAATTCCGTGCTCAAGTATTCTCCTCCTTGATCACATCAAAGGACATAATACTTATACCTGTATTGGTTCTCTACTTCTAACTTATATTCTGTGAATATCTCAAAAGGTTCGGACTTGTGTTTCAACAGGAACATATGTCTGAATCTTGAGAGATCATCAGAGAATGTAATGAAGTACAAAGAGCCAGTCTTGGCATATGTAGACAGGGGACTTTCATACATCAGCATGTATCAATCCTAAGAGTTCACTAACTCTTTCTCTGTTTCCAATAAACAGAGCTATGGTCATCTTATCTTTGTGACATGACCGGCAAGTTTCATAAGATGTAAATTTAAACTAATTTAAATATGCATCTAAATGTAACTTGGCTAGTCGGGTCGCATTGATATGACCTAGTCTACAATACCTCAAGAAGGATTCGTTCATTTCTGAACTCTTCCTCTTGTGTGTGTTCCGTATATTAAGAACTGTAGTTTGATTTAGAACGTCTATGCTTTTAGATAACGTGCCTGAACCGATCAACTCTTGATAAAGGAAATGTACAAAACATTATCCAACAATACAAAATTATATCCTTTCTTTACTAATAAAGAGACTGATATGATTTTATATCAGGTTCGGTATCTAATAACATTCGTTCAGAATCAATGTATTCTAGTAATACAGGGTGACAGTGACCAACAGACTTGGCTGCAGCACTTGCACCATTTTCTGCCTCATGAAACTTATCACCCGTTCTCAGTTCTTTACCTTTCTGTAGCCCATGTAACAGATTACATATGCGGGATCCTGATCTGGTATCTCATACCCAGGACGTGAAGGATACTGAGAAACAGTTCTCTGTAATGAACACACCCGAAGAAGATGCATCAACATGTACTTTCTTCGTTTGGGCGGCACGGGAAATCTGGTATTCCCCAATTTCCTGCTCTGTTCTTATAACAATTAAAAGTTGGAGCGGGAACAACGTTCCCCAGCTCAGTAAAATAAGCGGGTTCGGTCAATATATCCGTATTATTATCTTGATTAAGGCGTGATATAGTCGCTAGCTGGAGAGAGAGAGAAGAAAACACTCAGCGTATGCTCTTGCAAGATTAGATTGGTTATCTAATATATCTAATCAGGATGTCTCCCACTGTTTTAATCAAGTCTTCCTTCAAACCCTAAAAGGAAAGACTAGCCGGGATTAATTACACGCTACAAGTTCGCCAATCTTTCAGCCAGGCCAGTGTCGGTACTTTGAGGGAGGTCCCCCGTGCTTTCGCACGAACCTAATTAAGGTAAACCTCGTTTTCCCAGGGGCGTAACCCCGTTAACACCTTTCTAGACACCTACTTGATCGGCTAATTGTAATGTGTAAAACTCTCCCAGGAGTAACTCTTACTCGCAGCGGGTATCGGGATCCAACTATCTCATAGAAGGTATGCAATCTCATTGCAAATTTCAACACTTGAAATTCCCAATAATATTTTACCCCTAGTGACTTATGACCTTAACTATGGTCAACAAATCATAAGCACTAGTCAAGTTCTACCCGTCATTTCTTGATTAATTAGACCCACCCACATGACCCTTAACTATGGTCAACAAATCATAAGCACTAGTCAAGTTCTACCCGTCATTTCTTGATTAATTAGACCCACCCACATGACCCTTAACTAAGGTCAACAAAGTCATATGACTGTCCTAACTAATCGCATCATATGCTATATAGGAAGACATCACTTAGCTACCGTACACTGTGCCTTAACTATGGTCAACAAACATAGCATGAATACTAAGTACTCTACTTCCTAAAATGACGGAGGGTTACGACAGGTTTTTAAGAAAACCTATTGCGTAATGAACTTGATATCGTTGTAGAATCGAGTGATTTTAAATGAAGTGTTTTTGAGGCTTTTCTAGTTTTGCTAAAGGGGTCACTCCCGGTGAAGGGATCATCGGCCCTTTCCTCATCGAATAAGGTGCAGGATATTTCACAAATATCACTATGCAAAGCAAGAACTATAGAAACAATCAAAAGACAAACTGAGTTTATAGCATCTGCTAGTTTCACTAAAGAGGTCACTCCCGGTGAAGGGATCTCGGCTCTTTCCTTATCGAATAAGGTGCTGGATGTTCTACAAGGAACACCGCTATGCAAAGCAAGAACTAGAGCTACCAGTTTTTAAACAAGTTTCTACAACATCTTAGGTTTCTTTTAGTTTCATTAATCTCATTAATGAAGTCCCATTTTATTATGCTTCACAAGCATCTCATTTTGAAACGAAATCTGCAATATAACATATATCTCATATATATAATATAAACATTCATCTCAGGCAGTAATATGATCTCATCACAGAACATTGCAGCAGAAGAAACATATATGAAATATTGGATATACTAGGACGTCCGTGTTTTCAATACGAGCCTGTATAAAACATGGATTCCACGGTCGCGATGAATAGCCAAACCCACATCCCTAGACCCCTACGAGAGCGGCAAGTAACACTGCCAATTCTAGGGTTAGGAGACCCGGTCTCGACTCCTCGAGATGGTCTCCCACTGGACCCTAGAACCCGGTTACTTGTGCTCCCCGCCTTGGGTCTACCTAATGCAGAAAAGTAAATAATATACAACGGTGACATCTTCCGCAACCTGGAAGTGCCCCAATAAAAGAATATTACATACAAATGAATTTTACATGAATGAAAAAGAAAAACTCTCATCTCACATAAAACCCCGGCTATTCAAACGCGACGATCCAATACAACATATCAGAGCAACACATAATATCTCATATCATTAACGTAAGCAAGTATGCGTATCCCGATTGTCGTTGATGTATAGAAACGAAGCCGGCGATACACCACATACTACGGTTACGGTCACAGAAAAGAAAGTGTAAAACTACAACAGTTGGAATCCGCAACCTCCTTAGACATCGCATGCCTAACCAAATGAATTTCTTAGACATCACATGCCTAACAATTATAAACCCCGCATTTTAATCTCATTATCGAAAACTCTTTTCAATATCAAGTCGGGCAATTCAACAAGATTCCCGACGTCCTGATCGAATGCTCGTCACAAACTTTAGTAGACGGCCGCACCCCAGATGCCGTCGACAAAGTGCACTAAGGCGGAACACTGCTGCCGCGAGCACCCGAACGGATGCTTTTGGCGACGGGGTTCTCCTACAGTCACTTGGTCGAGGCTATGGGGCGTGGCTTTCTGTTAAGTTTACCCGGCGAGTATCCGCGTATGCTACGTGATTGCAACGGACTTTTGATCACATCAAAATTCCGTGGCAACCGATCAATTGAGACTAAAGTGCTGTGTTTATAACATTCATATTAGCTATCTCATAACTACTTGTGAATTCCAATTATTGTATCACATTCCAGATAAATAGACAAAGTTAAACTTTCCGATCGAATAATCAAACACCCAAGATTTCCCCAATATATCTCAACACTTGAAATCAGTTTAAAAACATCCATCACATGCCACAGTACCAATGGTCCAGCCGTAGAAGGGTCAAGCCAACGCCTCACATGTGGCACGCCGTACTGCCCCAAACCCTAAGGTTCAAAAGGCAGTTCAAGAAGGTCACATAATCGAGTTAAGGTTTGTTGTCTTCTAGAGGGTCCACCGCGTTACTTGCATGACTTAGAACGTCATTAAACGACGGAAAAATCCAACTTTTGAAAAAATTTCCGACAGGGGAAAAAGTGAGTTATTGATATCCGTTCGAACTTTTTAACAGTTTCTAAATTTATCCGGACAAACTAAACAAAGTTATAATATCCGATCGAAACAACGAGTCCCCAATACAACCCAGAAAACTCAACACTTGAGTAGAAATAAAAATACACAGAAGAATCAGGAAGTACAGACGGTCATTACTGTGCAGAAACTAACCATCAATCAACACTAACGGCCGCGGAACCGCCGCCAATGCCTTGGTTTGGCCGCGGTTCCATGGTGAAACAGTTGAGTTAGGGTGTCGTTTTTCACAGTAATTCCTAAAATACCCTGCTGAATTTTTTGAGCATTTTTAATATGAAAAAAATCACAGTTTTGAAAAAATTCCAGAGAAGGGGTTTTATCGGGGTTTTCGGGTTCGATCGGACTTTAAACTTCGTCTAGACTTCGCCTAAAGATCTAGCTTGGCTCTGATACCACTGTAGGGTTGCTAGGCACACGCACAAGGGTCTACGAGGCATCAACCATGCCCGATTAAAAATTTAGCCGTGCCGAACAACCCGAATACGGATCTTTAAACTAGAGATTAGGCGAAAACTAACATGCTAAACACTTTAACACTAAGTGAGAGGGATTACGACCTTTGTAGATCCGGTCCTTCACTTCATATGCTCCGTGTTGAGGTCCCTTCGCTGCGATCATCGTGCTCTGGACTCTCGAGAGGCTTCACGAAGAGAATGATGCAACCTTTGCTTCCGATCTTCGATACAAATATGATCTACCTTGAAGTTTCGTTAACACAAGCTATCACTCATGAAATGATGTGAACACTCTCATCTAAAGGGCAAGGGAAGATGAGGATGATGAAGTAGGATTTTTGCTCTCGTTATTTATCTTTTTCTCATATTTATTCATCACTTGGAAAAAAATCTAGAAAGCATTTTCATGAAAGAATGAAGGAAGAAGAAGATGAATAATGATCTATTTTCTTTTGTGATGAATAGAATGAATTAATATGATAGAAGACTGCAACCATGGTCAAGTAACCTTTGTAGAGATTGAACTAGGGTTAAAGGGTGTGGTTGGGTTAAGAAATATCATGCAAAAATATCTTTTCCAAAACAAAAAAGAAAACCTTCTAGAAACATCTAGAAATGCTTAACCCTAATCAAACCCTAACCATGTATAATCTCCACTAAACTTGTTGCATTAATAATCATATCATGTTACAATATTATATATCTCATATATAATATTTATCGTAACAAAATAAAATAATACATTTAACATATATCGCATATATATCAATGTATTACCCGAGTGAGAAAAAGAATCTTTTAGTGAGCAAATATTAGTTAGTGTAATTTTAATATATCATATATATATTATTATACATTAAATTATCGAATCAACACTTGATCCGATAATCCGGCTATATCGCATATAACCGACTAGTATTTATCCGTACCGATTCATCGAATCAACACTTGATCCGATGACCCGGCTGATATCATATATCGCGAGAATAGAATACGGTATCTCATATCGCATTATCCTCGGTCCTGCACATATCACATATGTGATCCTACTCCATTTTGCCTGAGCCAAGAAACCTCTGTGTAGGACTCTAAAGAATCGTCAATACGCCGGCAGTAGGTGATGATCATATCAAACACCCACAAGCTGCAAGCGGTCAGCTAAACGTAACAGCTACCCAGGTATTGAGTGCTCAGAAGATCAACAAACAAGCATGTACATTCTCCTGTGAATCCAAACAGTAACACTCCCGTACAGTCCGGTCTCGTCGTCTGATATGTTGCATATCTCGCCTAGGGGTGGTAAATGTCAGACCCCAGTAGCTCGATAAGTCGTGTCGATATGAGGTCTATAACAGTTCAAGAAACTACTGATAACACTTACCAGTAAATCTCTGCAACCCTGGCCAGGGATTTCCGGTTATAGCCAATCGAACACAGCGCAACATCAACTCCTTATACCGGGAGAGACGAATCCCCTCCTATCGCTCATTGCCTCCATGTGATTCGGGACTATACCCAAAAGCCACCTTTTTGCACGCCCTCTTGGACGTGGTATGATGGAAATCAAAGCACAGTGGGAATCACACAAGACTCTATGACGATCTCGGGTCAACAGACTACTCTGTACCAGTGTCACCGGAGAACTGCCATCTGACGTGAGGTATAATACCATCTGGGAGTTCTCGGCGAGTCCGTCCAGTGTACCCAGTCTCCACTGAGCACTCGTACACCATCCTTGATGTCAAACACCGATGGATATGGGATCATCCATCGCCCATCATATGGGTCAAGATGCGTATACGCTAGTCTACTCTGGTGCATCGATGCCCTGTCTCGATACACCCTCGACTAGGAACAATTATAGGATGTACTCGTCGACTACCGTGGCCCCACTAGTATGATCTCATCATAGTCCCAGTAATCGAGTACATATCCTAAGGGCTTTATCAACATGTAATATAGAGACAATCAGAGTACATGTTAAGATAATGTACAACCAGATAGCATACTATCATGTCGAGCAAGAAAGTTCTCCCTATATATGTCCTAGCATCCACTACAATATACATCGTATGTACAGTAATGGCCTCTAGGGCATACATATAACTAACACTTTGAGGGAAGTCCCCCGTGCTTTCGCACGAACCTAATTAATGTAAACCTCGTTTTCCCAGAGGCGTAACCTCGTTAACACCTTTCTAGACACCTACTTGATCGGCTAATTGTAATGTGTAAAACTCTCCCAGGAGTAACTCTTACTCGCAGCGGGTATCGGGATCCAACTGTCTCATAGAAGGTATGCAATCTCATTGAAAATTTCAACACTTGAAATTCCCGATAATATTTTGCCCCGAACGATCTATGACCTTGACAAGGTCAACAAACCATAGACCGCAAGTCAAGTTCAACCCGTCATTTCTTGATTGAATCAAACCCACCCGCACGACCCTTGACAAGGTCAACAAGGCCGCATGACTACCCTAACCCAATCTGCATCATATGCATAAGCAGATAAATACTGGTTAGCTACCGCACACTGCGCTTTGACAAGGTCAACAAACGCAGCACGAATACTAAACAGGACTTATCTGAAATGACGGAGGGCTACGACAGGTTTTTCTGAAAACCTATTGCCTAGTGAACTTGATATCGTTGTAGAATCAAATGATTTTAAAATGGAGTGCTTTTGAGGCTTTTCTAGTTTTGCTAAAGGAGTCACTCCCGGTGAAGGGATCATCGGTCCTTTTCTCGTCGAATGAGGTGCAGGATATATCATATATATCACTGTGCAAAGCAAGAACTATAGAAGCAATCAATAAACAAACCGAGGGGTGTAGCATCTTCCAGTTATTGCTAAAGGAGTCACTCCCGGTGAAGGGATCTCGGTCCTTTCCTTATCGAATAAGGTGCAGGATATATCATATATATCGTTGTGCAAAGCAAGAACTGTAGCTACCCTTTTTATTTTTGAAATTCGATTCTACGACATCTTTAGGTTTCTTTTACTTTCATTAATCACATTAATGAAGTCCCATCATTTAAGTACCTAAACATCACAGATAAATACGACGTAGACTTATGCCATCCGCATTCGCCTCGATGTCCCCTCGTGCACCGTTAGGTTAGGTAACTAACGGCAGATCAGGGCAGGGCTAGCACGGGTGTAAAACATAAGTAACATCTATATAATATATATCATATATACTATATACAGTATCCATCACAGAACATATCACATGATCACATCACAGATATCGCAGCAGAAGAATCATATGAAACATTGGATATACTAGGACGTCCGTGTTTTCAATACGAGCCAGTATAAAACACGGATTCCACGGTCGCGATGAATAGCCAAACCCACACCCCTAGACCCCTACGAGAGCGGCAAGCAACCCTACCAATTCTAGAGTTAGGAGACCCGGACTCGACTCCTCGAGTTGGTCTCCCACTGGACTCCAGAACCCGGTTACTTGTGCTCCCCTCCTTGGGTCTATCCTAGTGCGGAAAAGTAAATAATATACAAACGGTGACATCTTCCGCAACCTGGAAGTGCCCCAATAAAAGAATATTACATACAAATTTTTTACATGAATGAAAATGAAAAAAACTCATCTCACAAAAAAAAACCCCGGCTATTCAAACACGACGATCCAATATAACATATCCAGCAACACATAACATCACATGTCATCAACGTAAGTAAACATGCGTATCCCAATTGTCGTTGACATATAGCAACGAAACCGGCGATATCACATATTACACTTACGGTCACAGAAAAGAAAGTGTAAAACTACAACAGTTGGAATCCGCAACCTGCATAGACACCACATGCCTAATCAAATGAATTCCTTAGACATCGCATGCCTAACAATTATAAACCCCGCATTTTAGTCTCATTATCGAAAACTCTTTTCAATATCTAGTCGGGCAATTCAACAAGATTCCCGGCATCCTAACCGAATGCTCGTCGCAAACTTTAGTAGATGGCTGCACCCCCGATGCCGCCGACGAAGTGCACCAAGGCGGAACACCGCTGCCGCGAGCACCCGAACGGATGCTTTCGGCGACGGGGTTCTCCTACAGTCACTTGGTCGGGGCTATGGAGTGAGGCTGTCTATTAAGTTTACCCGGCGAGTATCCGCGTACGCTACGTGATTGCGACGGACTTTTGATCACATCAAAATTCCGTGGCAACCGATCAAGTGAGACTAAACCGCTAGATTTATAACATTCAAATCAGTTATCTCATAACTCCTTGTAGATTCCAAACATTGTATCACATTCCAGATAAACAGAAAATGTTAAACTTTCCGATCGAACAGTCAAACACCCAAGTTTTCCCGAAACAGCTCAACACATGAAACAAGTTTTAAAACATTCACTTCATGCCTCAGTACCAACGGTCCAGCCGTAGAAGGGTCAAGCCAACGCCTCACATGTGGCCCGCCGTACTGCCCCAAACCCTAAGGTTCAAAGGGCAGTTCAAGACGGTCACATAATCGAGTTAAGGTTTGTTGTCTTCTATAGGGTCCATCGAGTTACTTGCACTACTTAGAACGTCTTTAAACCACGGAAAAATCCAACACTTGGAAATTTCCCAACAGGGGAAAAATTGGGTATTTATATCCGGTCGAACTTTTTAACATATTCTAAATATCCGGAAAACCCAACGAAATTAAAAATTCCGATCGAAACAACGACTACAAAATAAACCCCAAAATACTCAACTCCTGAGTCAGTGTTAAAAATGCCCAGAAAATATAAAAAACAGAGATATGAATTACTGTGAAAAGATCCGTCGCTAATTCCATTACACTGCCGCGGAACCGCCGCCAAATAGGGGTCATTGCCGCGGTTCCGCGGCCATGTAGAGGAGTTAGGGGCTCGTTTTTCATGGTAATTCTTAGAATACCCTGCTAAATTTTTTAAGCATTTTTAATTTGGAAAAATCCCAGATTTTAAAAATGTACAGAGAGGGTTTTATTTTGTCGATTACGGGTTCGATCGGGGTTTTAACTTCGTTAACACATCGCCTAAGGCTCTAGCTAGGCTCTGATACCACTGTAGAGTTCCTAGGCACACAAATGAGGTCTCACAAGGCATCAACCATGCCAATTTCAAATTTTACAAGTGCCGAGAAACCCTAATACGGATTGTTAACTAGATTTTAGGCGAAAATGATAACTAGTTAACAACTTAACTATAAGTAAACGGAAAATACAACCTTTGTAGACCCGGTCCTCCACCTCCATAGCTCCATGATGAAGTCCCCTCGCTGCGATCATCGGATCCCGGGCTCTAGCGTCGGCTTCATCGGAGAAATGGGCGGGCTAGGTCGTCGACTTCGATGCCGAAAATGATCTACGTCGAGGCAACACAAGATCAAGCTCCAACTTCACCAAGTCATGAAACTTGTGAAGAAAACACCCTATACTACTTGGCAAGTGGTAGAGGATGAAGAAATAGGAAGTGGGTTCACTTTAGAATTGGATTTCTCACTCTTTTTCTCATGTTGCCATTGATGGAGGCAAGGTTTCTTCTTTGTTGAAGAAGAAGAAGAAAGAATATGATGAGTATTATTCTAAAAAGAAAATAAGTTGATTCTTATCATATAGCAACCATGGTTTAGTGTAGAGAATAAACTAGGGTTAAGTTGAATGGTTAGGTTAAAGGAAACAAACAAAATGGTCAAGCTTTCAACACTTCATGAAGTTTCATGAAAGAAACAAAATAAGCCACCATTCTATTTATCCTTCAAAATGAATAAATAAATAAATGAATAAGTAAATAAAAACCCTAACCATTAACATAACCATGGTTTAAACTAAACATACACCCAAACTTGCATGTATCATCAAACATGATACAATCTTGTGCACAAAAGTATATCACATATACAACTTGTGTACATCAAGTGAGAAAATCCAATTTAAGTGAACCAATACTAGTTAATGCAAAGTAATATATCAAATATATAATTATGCATTAAATCATTAAATCAACGCTTGATTTAATGATCCGGTCATACTGCATATAACCGACTAATATTTAGTGTATCAATGTATCGAATCAACACTTGATTCGGTAACCCGGCTATATCTCATATAACTGTCCAATGATACAAATCGCGAGAATAGAATACAGTATCACATACTCGTATTATTCTCGGTCCCGCACATATCTCATATGCGCTCCTATTTCGTTTCGCTTGAGCCAGGAAACCTCTGTGTAGGACTCTAAAGACTCGTCAATACGCCGGCAGCAGATGATGATCATATCAAGCACCCATAAGTCGCAAGCGGTCTGCTAAACGTAACGGCCACCCGGGTATTAAACGATCAGAAGATCGACGAGCAAGCCCGCTCATACTCCTGTGAATCCAACCAGTAACACTTACCGTACAGTCCGGTCTGTTCGTCTGATATGTCGCATATCTTACCTAGGGGTGGTAAACGTCAGACTCCAATAGCTCGATAAGTCATGTCGATATGTGGTCTATAACAGTTCGAGAAACTACTGGTAACACTTACCAGTAAATCTCAGCAACCCTGGCCAGGGATTTCCGGTTATAGCCAATAGAACACAGCGCAACATCAACTCCCTATACCGGGAGAGACGAATCCCCTCCTATCGCTCATTGCCTCCATGTGATTCGGGACTGTACCCAAAAACCACCGTTTTGCACGCCCTCTTGGACGTGGTAAAGTGGAAATCAAAGCACAGTGGGAATCACACAAGACTCTATGACGATCTCGGGTCTATAGACTAACCTTTACCCGTGTCACCAGAGAACTGCCATCTGACGTAAGGTATAATACCATCTGGGAGTTCTCAGCGAGTCCGTCCAGTGTACCCAGTCTCCACTGAGCACCCGTATATCATCTCTGATGTCAAACACCAATGGATATGGGATCATCCATCGCCCATCTGTATGGGTCGAGAAGGTATACGCTAGTCTACTCTGGTATATCGATGCCCTGTCTCGATACACCCACGACTAGGGACCTTGAAGGATGTACTTATGGACTACCATGTCCCCACTAGTATGATCCGCATCATAATCCAGGTAGTCAAGTACACATCCTAAGGGCTTTACCAACATGTAACAGAGAGACAATCAGTGTACACGTTAAGGTAAAGAGCAACCAGATAGCATACTATCATGTCGAGCAAGAAAGTCCTCCCTATATATGTCCAAGCATCCACTACAATATACATCCTATGTATAGTAATGGCCTCTACGGCATACATATAACTAACAATTCATGCTGTGTATGTTGACCTCTGTCAAGGCATAGTGAATGGTAGCTAAGCAATGCTCGCATGCTGCATAGATAAACGCGATTATTTAGGACAGTCGCACAGTCATTTTGACCTCTGTCAAGGACTTGTGCGAGTGGGTCTAAATCAATCAAGGACAATGACGGGTTGAACTTGACTTGCGACTTATGATATGTTGACCTCTGTCAAGGTCATGAAGTCGCTTGGGGCAAAAACCACATCGGGAGTTTCTAAAGAAACTGAAACTTGCAGATTTAGCATACCTTCTGGAGTGTGGTGACTAGAGTGGATTCCATCTAGGTCATCACACAATGATAGTTGGATCCCGATCCCAATCCCACTGATGAGTTGGATTACTCTCAGGAGATTATTTCACTTAACAATCAATGCTATAAACCAAGTAGGTGTCTAGAACGGTGTTAGCGGGGTTACGCCTCCAGGGAAAAGAGGTTATTTAATTAAGGAACTTCACGAAAGCGTTGGAAAACCTCCCTCGAAGTACCAACACCAGCCTGGCTGAAAGGTTAAGCAAGTATTGTGACGTGCGATTAATCCTGACTAGTTCTTATTTTAGGGTTTGAAGAAGAATTTGAGGAAACGGTGGGAGCCATCCTGGTTAGATAATTCAATAAACCAATCTAATCTGGCAAGAGCGCATGCTGAGTGTTTCTTTTCTCTCTCTCCAGGTAGCAACCATTTCACGCCCTAATCAAGATAATAAAATGTATCGCTTGACCGATCCGAATTCTTATTCGGGGCTGGGGAACGTTGGTTCTGCTCTAACTTGTGACAACAGTCATAAGTATGAGCAAGGGAAAGAGGATTGTATGGATTCCAAGGATACCCAGTTGAAGAAGAAGCATGGTTTTGCATCTACTTCATGTGTTCTTGTAATTGAGAACTGCTCTACGGTCAGCCCTACCTCCTGGATACTTGATACCGGATCAGGATCTCATATCTGTAATTTATTGCAGGGACTGAGAAAAAGTAGGAAAGTTGCACCTGGTGATATGTCGCTCAGAGTAGCGAACGGAGCACAAGTTAATGCTGCAGCAGTCGGTGAATATCACCTAGTATTGCCAAATGGCAATACTATGATTTTGAACGATTGCTACTATATACCTTCCATGGTTTGCAACATCATATCAGTTTCTTTACTCGATAAAGATGGATATAACTTTGTTCTTGATAGGAATATCATGAACATTTACCTTCATAAGGTACTGGTTGTAGAAGGTACACTGTGTAATGGTATCTACGTTCTAAATCAGAATACAGTTCTCAATATACAAAACACACGCAAGAGGAAGAATTCAGATACGAATGAATCCTACTTGTGGCATTGTAGACTTGGTCATATCGGAGAGAAAAGACTAATTAAGTTGCATAAAGATGGACTCTTGAATACGTTCGAGTTTTCATCTTATGAAACTTGTCAGTCTTGTCTCAAAGGGAAGATGACCAAATCTCCGTTCACCGGACATGGAGAAAGGGCAGCAGAGCTCTTGGGACTCATACACAGTGATGTATGCGGTCCAATGTCTATACATGCAAGGGGTGGGTTCTCGTACTTCATCACATTCACTGACGATCTCTCTAGGTTCGGATATGTGTATCTGATGAAACTCAAATATGAAGCTTTTGAGAAATTCAAGGAATTCAGAAACGAAGTAGAGAATCAGACTGGCAAAAGTATCAAGATCCTCCGATCAGATAGGGGAGGGGAGTATTTAAGCACGGAATTCCTAGATTACTTAAAAGAGAATGGTATTCTCTCTCAGCTTACTCCTCCTTATACACCACAGCACAACGGTGTATCGGAGAGGAGGAATCGCACCCTATTGGATATGGTTCACTCCATGATGAGTAATGCTGAGTTATCTCTTTCATTCTGGGGACTTGTGCTAGAAACAGCAGTATATTTACTGAATCAGGTTCCATCTAAATCTGTGCCTAAGACTCCATATGAAATATGGAGTGGTAGAAAACCATGTCTTAAACGGGTTAAGATATGGGGTTGTCCAGTATATGTGAAAAAGCATAATCCGGACAAACTTGAGGCACAGTCAGTTTTATGTAAGTTTGTAGGATATCCCAGGCATTCGAATGGATATCTGTTCTACCATACCGAGGAACAGAAGGTGTTTGTTGCTCAGCACACTACTTTTTTGGAGTGGCAATTTCTTGCAAAAGAAATAAGTGGGAGCACGGTAGAACTGGATGAAATATCTGAACTACAAACTCAAACTGAGGATTTGATAGAACCAGAAAATTCAATAACCACAAACGATCCTCAGCCACTCCACAGATCTGGTAGGATTTCTCATCCGCCTGAGAGATACTACGGTTTCTCATAGACGGGGATCGAGAGGATTGCATTTTGGAAGAAGATGACCCTACCAGTTTCAGGCAGGCCATTATCAGTAGGGACTCTGATAAATGGCAGGAAGCAATGTAATCCGAAATGGAGTCTATGTACGCTAATAAAGTGTGGACCTTGGATATTGCTCCACCTGGGGTAAAACCCGTTGGATGCAAATGGATCTACAAAAGGAAACTTGGTGTAGATGGGCAGGTGGAAACCTATAAGGCTAGACTCGTTGCAAAAGGTTTTCGTCAAAGACCTGGTTTGGACTATGACGAAACTTTTTCTCCAGTGGCTATGCTCAAATCCATTCGGATCCTACTTGCCATTGCTGCCTTCCATGACTATGAAATCTGGCAGATGGACGTTAAAACTGCTTTTCTAAACGGCTGTTTAGAAGAGTGTTTACATGGATCAACCAGAAGGTTTCGTGGACAGTGGGAGCAGCGGGAAGGTGTGCAAGTTGATTAAATCCATTTATGGATTAAAGCAGGCATCGCGGAGCTGGAACATCTGTTTTGATGAGGCAATCAAGGAATTTGATTTCATCAAGAATGAAGATGAACCTTGTGTCTATAAGAAGATTGTAGGACGAATTGTCGTGTTCCTAGTCTTGTACGTGGACGACATTCTTTTGATTGGAAATGACATTCCTATGCTACAATCGGTCAAGCTATTTTTGTCACAACGGTTCTCCATGAAGGACCTAGGTGATGCCTCGTACATTCTGGGGAACTAGATCTACAGAGATAGATCCAAGAGACTACTGGGACTTTCGCAGTCCATGTACATAGAGACCGTACTAAAGAGATTTAGTATGGAGGATTCCAAGCGCGGTAACATACCCGCATTGCACGGAATTACCCTCTCCAAGAAGATGTCTCCTAAGACTGACGAAGAGAGGGTTCGCATGAGCACTATACCCTACGCTTCGGCGGTAGGATCTATAATGTATGTGATGCTATGTACAAGACCAGATGTAGCTTACGCGCTGAGCGTGGTGAGCCGGTAGGTGAGGACCACTGGACGGCAGTGAAGAACATTCTCAAGTACCTGAGAAGGACTAAGGAGATGTTCCTGGTTTACGGTAATGGAGACCTCAGGGTCGAGTCCTTTACCGATTCAAGCTTCCAGAGTGACAAAGATGACAGCAAGTCTGTCTCGGGTTTTGTGTTTACCCTCAACGGAGGGGCGGTGTGTTGGAGGAGTTCCAAACAGGATACCGTCGCAGACTCGACGATGGAGGCTGAATACATTACTGCAAGCGATGCTGCAAAAGAGGCGGTCTGGATGAAGAAGTTCATTAGTGAACTTCAGGTGGTTCCGTCCATTGTTGACCCAATACCTTTGTATTGCGATAACAATGGGGCTATAGCTTTAGCGAAGGAACCAAGGTCCCATCAGAAATCCAGACACATCTTAAGGCGGTATCACCTAATCAGGGAGATCATTGATCGCCAGGAGATCGAGGTACGGAGAGTGGACACAAAAGACAACACGGCGGATCCATTCACAAAGGCCCTCCCTCAAACACAGTTCGAGCGACTTTTTGAGCTATTGGGTATGCGGTACGCCAGCAGCTGGCCCTAGTGCAGACGTTGGGTATGCGGTAAACCAATTACTGGCCTTTAGTGCAAGTGGGAGATTGTTAGATATGTATGCCCTAGAGGCCATTATTGTATAGTATTAGTTTGTATAATACATTTTGGAAGCTTGGAATATATATACGGTTTTACGACAGTCTTACTCGATATAGTAGTATGCTACTTGGTTTGCTTCTATCTTAATATGTGTATATGTTTCTTTTAACATATCGCTGAAACATATTGATGGAGCCCTTAGGATCTTTGCTTGACTACCGGCGTTGTGATGGCGATCACACTAGTGGGGCTGGGTAGTCTATAAGCACATCCTTATTCTGGTCCCTAGTCGTAGGACTATCGAGACAGGGCATCGATACTCCGGAGTAGACTAGCGTATGCGCTTCTCATCCCAGCAGGGGAGACGGTCTGTCCCACAGCCGTCAGTACGTCGTACTTGAGATAGTATGCGGATGCTCGTTAGGTTACGAGTACACTGGACAGGACTCATCGGGAACTGTTGGCTGGTATTATACCTATCGTCAGTTAACAGTTCCCAGGTGACATGAGTACAGCTTAGTCCGCTGACTTGACACTGTCACTTCGCCTCGAGTGTGTTCCCACTGTTCTTTGATTAATACCCTACCACGGCTCTACTGAGTCGTGCAAACAGGTAGTAGTTGGGTGCAGTCCCGAAGCACTTGGAGGCAGTGACGGTTAGACAGGATTCGTCTCTCCCGGTATTGGGAGTTGATATCGCGCTTTGTCTAGGAGAGCCATTACACATTGTCGTCCATGGCCAGGGCAAGCGAGATTTGCTGGTAGTGTTACCAGTAGTTTCTCAGGGTGTTTTGGGCTACACTCCGACACGACTTGTACCGCTATTAGGGGACTGACGTTTGCCACCCCCTAGGCCCGCCATGCGATACTCTTAGACGAACAGACCCGACTGTATGGATATTGTCACATACAGGCTCAGTAGGAGTTCGGATGGGTTCACCTCATCAGTCTTCTTATCGGCATCTACCTGGGGACCGTTACGTACAGCTAGTGCCACTTGCGGTCTGTGGTTAACCCCACTGCCAGCGTAGTGTTGAGTCTTTAGGGTCCCACACAGAGGGTTATTCGCCTTTGGGCAAAACTGAGTAGAGGTCGCATGGTTTTGCGACAGGGTTCGTTCACATCCGCGCACTTGTGCACGTTTGGTGTCCGGAAAGTTATTGCTAGCGGGCTTTGGTTTAAGCCAGATCCTAGTATATGTTTTGGGATTAGTTTTATCTCTTTGTATTCGTGTTCCTCGGAACACGGATGCGGGTGTGTATGCACAGTTAACTGAGACAGAGGCAGAGGATTCTCATTAGGGTTATGGTACGGGTGTGTATGCACAGTTGACTGTTGTCTTTTTCCAAACCCTAATGAGAATTGGAAATATGATTAATAATATTAGTTAACAATTATTGTGCTATGGTTGAGTTGAATTCTTGACTTTTGTTGACTTGTTGACTTTTGTTGACCGGTTGACCAAAGTAGACTTGTTGACCATCATCATTTGTTTTCAAAGATGCTTCTTATTTTTTGCACAAAGCATTTAATGAATGAAATGATAATGGTCATTCATCAACTCACCATCACAAATTGTTAATTATTATTATTATTATCATTTTCTAAAATATGAGAGCATGGTTGTAAAAATGGATTCATTCTTACTTGCATCTTCTCTCTCATCCATAGCTCTCATCCTCTTCCTCTCTCTCAAGGCAAAATCCCTCTCATGAGTTGAGAACCATTTGCCTTCAAGATAAAACACCAAAACTCATCTCTACTCATCCTAAGGTTGAAGGTTTAGCAAGCCTAATACTTTAGTTACCTCAAGGTTGAGGTAGGAACTCAAGTTCGAGGCCCTCGGGTGGATCTATCTTCGACAAAAAGGAGACGGGGAGGAGGAACCGTTCAAACTACCACAAGGAGCAAGCAAGGAGGAGAACAACAAGAAGAGAAGGAGTTCAAGACTAGGTATAACCCCCTAACCGAGTAGCTAAAGCTCGTAGTTGTTGCTAATGTGTTGTTTAGCAAAGATCCGGGTTTTCTAGTCCATGTTACCAAGACCCTAAAAATTGTTTTTCACCATTTCCGCAACCCCCAAAGTACCGGGAGAGGTAACGTGGACCTAACATTCACTTCCCACTATATGTATGTCATCCAAATACCATGACATCACACCTTACTACCTTCTTAACAGATCCATCCCCTGTTCTGATGAAGTCAAACCTATGACTGTCACATCAGAAATAGACGATCTATCTCCGCTATATCTGCTTTAGTCTATAAATACACATAAGCTAGTTGTCCACTATGCTTCCGCTGCTCCCACTGACTACAACAACCCTCTGGCAGAGTCATATACATGTGCACTTCTAAAGCTAATTTAGAACGACGCTATACACATCCTCCTGCCGGGTCTCATAGTCTAGAACAGCAGAAATGGCAAGTCTGGGTAAACAAGAACCTCCCTGTCACCGTCTTTGAGAATACCGAAGTGCCTCTCGGGCGCCTGAGGTTACCCACTATATCTGTGGAGTGGCTAATGGAATGTCAAACCTGATTGAATGTTTAGGTTCTATTAAATTTTCAGTAATCGTTTGCGGTTCTGGAATCACTTCCAGTTCTACCATATTCCCACTACTGTTTTCTGAAAAAGTCCATTTTCCTAAAAATGTGGCGAGTCAAGAACAATATCACTATTGATCTTCCAAATGGTAGAAAGTTAACCCTCGTCATAACCCGGGTTAACCCATAAACAGCCATCACAGAAATGTGGCTTGAGTTATCCAGAGTCTGGTTAAGCATAAGCCGGACAACTCCATATAGCTTAACATCGTTAAGATATGATCCATTCTATATACAATATAGAAACAGAGGTACTGATTTAATTGGAAACAGATTCAAATCATGCAGCTGTCTCCGGTGCATGTCAACTAAATGGAGAGAGACCGATCTGCATTACTCAACTTAGGAGTGCATCCAAACATGAGTAACCTGAAAGAGAAACAAGTTTCTTAAAATCATTACTATCAACTGAATACCAAACACAAGTATCTATATCTTCGATTACCTTGAAGAATCCTGATACTTGTAACACGCGGTTCTCTACTTTACTCTTATACCTATAACTTCTCAAAACCTAGACCTTGTATTTCTACGAAACACTTGTCTAAAAACTAGAGAAGTCACAAGTAAACAGAATATAGTACGAATACTAACCCCTCTGTCCTTATGGACACTGGACAACATACAATACTTTGTATAAGTCCTCTGAGTTTAATAACTCAAACTCTGTGCGTCGTAGGTTGAAAACTGTAATATGGTTATGAAGAATTACACCGCTGTTGAATGCTCCTTACCTAAGCATCAACTGATATTGTAATGACCCCAAATTCTTTATACATTTGTATTATCCATCTTCAATAATATACCGTATTTATTTGTACTTGGTATTTTCCTTTTTCTATTAAATTTATTATTATTTTATTCCTCAATCTATTATGTATTTTTTTCTAGATACAATTTCTTTTTCTTATATTTAAGTTTTTAACTTCTCATTCTTATTTTTCCTTTCATAAATATTTAACCCAAATCCATTATTCTTATTCTCTACAGCCCATCTAAAAAGCCCATTTTCTTTTTAAGCAACATCATATATTTATTTCTAATTAAATATGTGCATGAACAACTTTATAGCTCATTGGTTAAGTCTTTGCATTGTTATTCCATAAGTCACATGTTCAAATCCCCATTCTTGCAATTATTTTTTATCATTTTTTTATTCTTCTCATAATCTACAAATGAGACCTTTCATTTCCAAAATGAATGGCGGCCATTACACCATGAACAACCTCTTTTTTTTATTCAAATGCATATATTATTATTCACCATTACACCATCTTTATTTGTTCTCCTCTATCTTTTCCTTCCTCATATTTTTTTATCTCTCACTTCTCCCTCTTCATCTAGAGTCCAAGAAGAAGAACATGAAGAAATCTTCAAGAAGGTCTCGCTAGTAATGCGAGGCTATCGGCGGATAGACAAGCCCGGTGACAATACCGGCTTGTGTATGTAAGTCCCTTCTCTCTTTCCCTCCCTCCATCTCTTTCTTTTTCTCTTTATATTTCTCTTGTTTTATTTTCCCATGAAAAACTTCCATTGACATATCATAGTTCCTAAATAATTATTAAATGGATACATATATAAATAATGAACACACAAACATACACACATATATAGTTTGTAAAGTCTTTTTCATTACCCTCCTCAATTCACATGTTAAGATTTCATAGTGACCAATTAGGATTGAATATTTGTTGTTTTATTTTAAATCACTTTATTTAAAGTTTGTAAAAAAAAAATGAAGTTATGAATAAATACCATGGTTTTCTCATTTCTCACATATGACATATCAATACCTTTAGATTAAAAATAATTTTTAGAAATTAATTTTTAATTCTGAAAATTTCAGTAAATTTACAGATGATATAATATATTATTTTGTACACGCTGTAAAAATTTTAGATCAAACCGCATAACGGTTTAGGAATTACATCGTTTTTATTCACTGATCGTAAAACAGAAAACTGCAGTTATCGGTCAATTTCTAAGACACATAACTTGGTATACCGGTATCCAAATTGAGAAAACTCAGGTGTTTTTGATATATACATCGAATGATCTAGATTTTCTTAGTTTTATAGTTTTACTGAAAATCCATCTAAGATAAAGAAAACTGCGTTACAATATTAAGTGACGGATCTGGACAGAATCTGTTCCGATTCGCACACTGTTTTTAAATTGGACATAACTCGAACATCCGATGTCCGTTTGTAACAAAATTTAGATGTGTAGATGCATCATTGATAGACCTATAATTTTCTGTATATTATATTACTTAGGAATGCATGAAACAAGCTGATATAGGCTTTGCAATAGAATATATAGTTGCTGTCCAGAAATCTGAATTTCTGTTTTAAACGCTGATATTAAAATGATCATAACTAGAGCTTCAGAAATCCAAATCTTATGAATCTTGGTGTTTTGGATAAGTACATCGAAAGAACTAAAAGTTTCTAATAATTTTTGTTACCTGAAACCCGATAGAAATTAATTCAAACTGCGTTTTAAAAATATGTGACGGTGCCGAATAGATTCTGATCTGTTTTGCGCGATGATACGAAAACATATATATCTCTCAAACCGGTAGTCGTATTTAGGTGAAAATGGAACTCACGCATGTAAAACATTTAGATCCATATCTCTGTTTATATTCCGCATTCGTTCAACTTGATTAATTAGTCGTACATAATATTTCTTTACAGTATTGTTTATGGTAGTTACTCGAATAATATACTTGACTCATTTCATGTTATTCGAACATGTATACATATTTACCTTGATCATTAAATTGTTGTATATACATAAAGACGATAATTAAATACTTGAGTTGCATTTTGAAAACTATACAAAAGTATTTTTACATAAAACCCCCTCAAGTTTTATAAATTACCCTAAGGACCCTAGCAATTATAGGACTTCGATTTACATTTCTGCGGTCTGACTCGGGTTTGAGTCTGATCATAATCTGACTTGAATATGATTCAAGTCAACCTATAATCTACAAGATTCCAATTCAATATGAACACATGAATCCATGAATACAATCATCAATTTACACAATTTGGCTGAACCGAACCATGGATATATTCCTTTTACATGTTTCCCAGTATTTCATTTACATGACTCTACAGTTATAACCGTTTCTTGAAATCATGGTTTCGGTCACTCAGTCAATCAATCATACAATCAATACAATTTTACAAGATAACAATACAAACAGGATATCACGGGGTTTAAGGGGTAGATTGGTACGGAAGGTGTTAAAGGTGGCACGAGACGGTAAGATTAAGACACCTAACATGAATCCAATTGCCGTTGTTCCGGGTTGTATAACGGAGCCTTGTCCTTTCTTTTGCCCTGGTCTCTGGCATACTGAGACCCCTCTCGTATACACTGGCATCCTTCTATACCAAGCTACAACAACAGCGTTAACACAATACTACAATAATATAACAATGTAATACAATTGTAACAGCCACTCTCTCCCTCTCTCTCTCTCTATTCTCCTCTTATCTTTGGGACTTACCGAGCGATTTATTTGCTGATGACATTCTATTTCTTTCTTCTTTGAATGTCGTCAGGTAGTTTATACCCGGCGGAGATCGAGCCATCTCAAGAAGACTTGGAGCAATTTATTGAAGACCCTGCACTGTAGTTTCATTGTACACTTTTTCTTTTCAGTACTTTTCCTTTCCTGTTATGCCATTGTTTAGGCATCTTTATTTCAGTTGTATTTCCTTTTCATGTATTGTACAAAGAATGTTAATAAATAAAAAGTTGCTGTTCTTTTATTTCTTGTCTCTTGTGTATTTATTTTATATTGCTTAGATACGCTTAGCGTATGTACTTCTGAGTATATACGTAGCGGACCTCGTCGCGTCCCCTTCGCCGTACACTGGGAAGCGGGGCGAGACAGATATAGGTAAATGCCATGGACATAATTTCAAAAATTTATATCTCACTTTATAAAATAAACGTACAGATATATCAATTTGAAATTGGTGCATAACAACGGATATTCAAAACCAAATATTTGCCGTCCGGCGAAAACCCAGGTGATTTCCTCAAATATCACCAATTACAACAAATCCCGATATAATAAGGACGATCACCTAATTCCTAATAACTTACTCCCACTCATCATCTATAAAACCATACGGATGTGAGAAGCAACCTGGTAAATACATACCCTGGAGTAAGGACTTAATTGGGAAATCAGTTTTCTGTTAACAACGCGCAGTGAAACTAAAACATGAAAATGTTTCAAAGGGGTATCCGGGTATTCCTAGTAATGCCTCTTCCATTATCCAGATTCATGACTATAACCGTATATTTCCTTTCCATCTCTCCAAATCCCTTTATTTGTCTTTACTCATTACCTTCTGTACACCTCCCTTAGGCTAATTGGTTTTCTTCCTTCCCTACCGTTCGGCACCAGCCTATGGTTTGGAAGAAGACTATCCAATAAGCGTAATAGGTGTACTGTTCTAATCCTAGGAGCACTCACAATCTGAGAGAAGGCAAAGATAAAAGACAACTGAATAAATCTTATTCTTATTTCTCCTGAACTAGAATCCATCCTCGAACTGGAACAAGTTCCTTCGAGTTCGTATATAACCATACGATGGATTTATCCAATGGAAGTGGATGTTCGTAGTAATACGGGGTGTTCTGGAGAAATACAAAGGTGAAGTAGGAGTGGCGATAAAATATGTGGTTTGGTCGTGAATGATAGCAGTCGCAATTTACTTTGCCCTCTTTCTAATCCCTTTATTTGTCTTTACTTATTACCTTCTGTACACCACACTTAGGCTAATTGGTTTTCTTCATTCCCTACATTTCGGCACCTGCCTATAGTTTGGAAGAAGACTATCCAATAAGCGTAATAGGTGTACCCTTCTCCTAATCCTAGGAGCCCTTAAAACCTAAGAGAAGATAAAAGGAAAAGACAACTGAATAGTCCTATTCAATCTCTCCAGAACCAGAATCCATCCTCGAATCTGGAACAAGTTCCTTCGAGTTCGTATATAACCATACGATAGATTTATCCAATGGAAGTGGATATTCGTAGTAATACGGGGTGTTCTGGAGAAATGCAAAGGGTAAAAGAAGGAGTGGCAATGATGTTTGCAACTTAGACAATCCAAAAGCCAGTGTTTTAAGAAAGTTCAGTTAACTTGGTCACTGAGTCATAGTCTAAGGTCGGGTCATGGTCGCTGCCAAAGAGAGAGAGAAAAGAAACACTCTGCGTACACTCTAACCTAGATCAGAATAGTTAATCACTTTATCTAATCAGGATGTCTCCCACTGTATCCTCAAATTTTTCTCCAAACCTAAAAGAAGAATTAGTCGAGATCACCCGAGGAGTAAACCAACTCATCAGTTGGAATCGGGATCCAACTAGCATCTCATGATAACGTGATGGAATCCACTCACGTTATCACACTCCAGAAGATATGCGCATGCCTGGCAAGTTTCAGTTTCCTTAGAAACTCCCGATGTGATTTTTACCCCATGCTCTTATGACCATGACCAAGGCTAACAAATCATAAGTCACATGTCAAGTTCTATCCGTCATTGTCCAGGTTAATTTGAACCCATCCGTACAAGCCCTTGACTAGGGTCAACAAGGTTGTACGACTGTCCAAAACAAACACATCTATCTATGCAACAGAAAGGTAACAAGCAGCTACCATACACTATGCCTTGACGAAGGCCAACAAACATAGCATGAATACTAAGTGCTATCCGTCTGAAATGACGGAGGGCTACGAATGGTTTTTGGCGAAAAACCTTTAACGTAATGAAATTGATATCGTTGAAGGAACCAGATAGCTTTTTACAAAAATATACTGGCGAAAACCTTTGCTAAAGAGGTCACTTCCGGTGAAGGGATCTCGGCTCTTTCCTCGTAGAATGAGGTGCAGGATATTCCAACTGAATACCGCGATGCAAAGAAAAAATTAATCGACTATAGTGAAGTTATTACCCTAACGTAAACTTCTGTCTAAGGGGTCACTCCCGGTGAAGGGATCTCGGCCCTTGCCTCGTCGAATGAGGAGCTGGATATTCATAACCGAATACCACTGTGCAAAACAAAAGAAAACATCCTTGTAATAATAGCCTTTTGAAAATTGTTCGAACAATATCGAATAGGTTTGTTTTCCTTGCATTGATCTGAATCAACGCAGTCCCATCAATTGATCACACCACAAAAGAACGAAAATATGATGTACGTATATGCCATCTGCATTCGCCACTGGGTCCCGTCATCACCCGTTAGGTTACTTAACTAACGACAGAGCGGGGACAGGACTAGCGCGGGTGTAAAACATATACAACATCTACTAGTATATATATTAATATATAATAATCGCTCAAAGCGTGATAAATGTAACATCACAGAAAAGTAATAAGTATCACAGAACAATACAGATAATCTGGGAGCCCCGGGTTTCTTTTGAGCCGCAAGTGAAACCCGACGTTCCCCTGGTCGTGTGGATAGCCTGTGCAATGAAAACCTAGACTCCTACGAGTGCGGCAAGTTACCCGCCAAAACCAGAAGTGAGGCAGCCCGCTTCAGCAAAGTGAATGGACCACCCAGCACTTCACGGAATCCGGTAACTTGAGCACCCCTCCTTGGGTCAACCTGTACCCCCTACGAGAGCGGCGAATAGCCCGCCAGTTCTAGAGTGAAGCCCCCTCCATCTCAAAGCCATGAGATGCGGGCCCGTAGCCATCTAGAACCCGGCTATCCGTGCACTCCACCGCGGGGTAATCCTAGTACAGAAAAGAAAAATATGTACAACAAGTACATCGACCTCAACCCAGTCGTGCCCCAAAAGAATAATATACAAACATGCAGTGATGGCGGTTCACATGTCAAACGCTCGTCCCGCGATATCAAATGTACAAATAAAACTAAACTATACTAACATTGCACCCAAGCTATCCACCACGACAAATCCGCAACATCACAGCACAACACAGAACATCAACGTGAATGTCACGTTCGCAAATCCGTCTAAAAGAATATAGCAATTAGACAAGATTTACCGATCAAATGAAATTCACGGTTGCAGATAGAAATGTAATGTATTGCTAACTTTAAACAATGTTAGAAAATATCGAATTCGAAATAACCCCCAAATAGTCCAAACAACCTGATAAAACCATATCCAAATTGGGCTAAACAAACAACACAACTGAACCAACTTACCAGAGACCAGACAACACCCAAAAAATGAACCCCAAAAGCCCAAAATAGGCCAGTCTCCTCGGATTTTGGGAGCATGTGCTCGGCCCAAATCCGAGGGATGGGGGTCGTCTTTAGGGTGTGGTCTTGTAGTCTCTTCAGTAGTCTTCTGCGCATGTTTAAATAATTTTTCTGGACACTTTAAAAAACAGCAGAAACTGCGAAGTTCAGGGGCAGTGTTTGGGTTTGTTTCGATTTCGATAGATTATGTCTAAACAAGTTAGCTAAGGGTTAATGGGATGGCTCTGATACCATATAAGTATACGGTAGCGCCCCGGCTGTCAATCCGAGGCCAAACGCGGAAACAAAAACTTTTTACGAAACTGGCGCTAACGCAGACTTTCACCCGGATCGTACCATTAACACTAAACTAGCTATCTACAAGAAGTTAGAATGGCTATACCGATCGATCCGTGTCCTTCGGTCTTTAGCCACCATCCCTAGCTCCTCACGGCATCTCCGATCTCGCTCGATCTCCGGTCTCCTCCTCGTCGAAAAGGCACCACGTCAAGAAGTCTTTTTACGGGATCCCACTTCAAACCGAAGCAAATCGGACATGAAGTTTGCTAGCCGACATGTCCAAGGTGAAGTAGAGAATGTGTGTGATAACTTTGTCTCTATATACTCAATGAATCTCAACACATGAGATGGGATGAGTGGAAGTTGAAGAAGAAGCCATTGATGGAGGAAGTTGTGAGCTGGAGAAGGAGATGAAGAAGAGGCTTATTGTTATTGTGAGAGATGATAATGTGAGAGTTATAGAATTCACAAGAGCTCACCCCACAAATATGTGGCTGCCCACTCTCTCCTCCCATCACAATCTCACCCAATAATCAATCAATTAAAATAACATAACACCAAAAACAAAACCCCATGAGTCACAAAATTGCACATGATACATTAATTTCTCTTCATGATAACTTAAGCTCACAATTTCCATCTAATTAAAAATTTAAATCAAAATGTTTAATCCAACAAATGAATGGCAACATCTAAAGTAAACTCATGACAGATCACAAGGATACCCCTCACCTGTATATACATACCTGCATCCGCATTCCGACTGAATGCGAATGCAATGAGACTAAAGTAATCCAACAAATCTAATAGTAGGATCCGGCTTAAACCAAAGCCCTCTAGTATGATCCGTTCGATCATGATCCGTGTACAAGTGCACGTATATGATCGAACCCTGTCATAATACCATACGGCCTCTACAACGTTTC